>CM035839.1:342452212-347848497 GCA_020510985.1 Pholidichthys leucotaenia
TTATAGGCAGTTCACTCTACAATTTATTTATCTGTTGTATCATCGTGCTCCTTTTGTACTATTCTGCTGTTTATTTTCTCCAGCTGTGTTGTAGTTATTTTGACCATGTCCTGTTTGAGTTGTAATTCTGTTGGATCATGTTTATGTCTCATTTTTATTCTGTGGGCTGGCAGCTGTCAGATGACTTCCGGGGTTGTGCCCAGCGTGGGCGTCATCTGTCAAGCTGCCAGATTAGCTGCTACTCCCTCACCTCACATTACTGTCAGCTGATTCCGATTGTGCTTCGTTTGCCCGCTCATGCGAGCTCACACCAGGGCTCAGTTATGTTATTAATTTCACCTGTATTTAAGCTCTGCTGTTTCTGTCTCGTCGTTTCTTCTGATGTCTCTCCCTGAGTGCTCCTCAGGGCATTACTCCTGTTTCCTCGGCTCCTCTTGAGCAAGCCTGCTCAGGGGCGCATCCATTGTAAATCTACCAAGTTTTTGCACTTTGTGTTTTGCATTTCTGTTGGACTAAGTTACTTGTTTCAATAAATTCTGAAAATGTTCCCCAGCAAGTGGGTTCGTCCCTAACTCTGTGCGCCTCATGGAGGCTCACATGACACATACCAAAGCAAGAAACTGAGCAGCAGACATAAGGGTGGGACAAACTAGTTTATTTTAACATTCTGATGAAATCTAAATATGAGAAGATAAGATAAGATAAGATAAGCCTTTATTAGTCCCACAACGGGGAAATTCCAGGATTGCAACAGCACAGGGATAGCAACACTCAGAGCAACAATCAGAAGGCAAGAAAAAAAAAAAAAAAAAACAAGCAAGCAAGAGCAGCTAATATACATATGTACATATTACTATAAGAAGTTACGATATTACGATAAGAAGTGATGCTGGTGTAATAGTATATCATGAATGAATATCAGATTTACTAAGGATTTTGTGATACATTGTTCTTAATGGAATTATATATTTTGTTCACAGAATAAACCTGAAAATGTATGCGATAATCTGTGAGGCAATGAATCAAGGCTTATAAATGTATTATGCTCTATAATTTTGCACTTGTCTGGTTATTTTTCAACAATCAATACATTTTTGTAAGCTAGTTAAATTCTTGAAAATTAATATTCACTTCAGACCCGCTGCATTTTGATTTTTTTTTTTTTAACCTGGAGGCGCGGGGGGGGGGGGGGTGCTCACGTTTAAGTCGAACGTGATTGGTATATGTGGTCACCTACCGCAGCCTGATTGGTTCATCAGCTAAAGCTGTTCTGAGAGATGCTGCAGAGGACTGATGATAAAAATGTAAATTTATTAAAAAAAATGCTGGCAGACTGAGGCTGCCAGCAACTTTTCTCAGATTTACCAAAAATAGAGAAGACTATATTTAAAAAATGGTGTACTCTTCCAATATGGCTCGATCAATGACATGAAAAATGCATTTGGCCCACCCGCTATAATGACTTCACCATAAGAAAGAGACTGGGAAAAAATGTCCTGCATGGCAGAGTTCCAAGACGAAAACCACTGCTGAGCAAAAACAACATAAAGGCTCATCTCAGTTTTGCCAGAAAACATGTTGATGATCCCCAAAACTTTTGGGAAAATATTCTGTGGACAGATGCTGTGGCATGACCTTAAAAAGGCCATTCATGCTCAAAAACCCTCCAATGGGGCTGAATTACAACAATTCTGCAAAGATGAGTGGGCAAAAACTCCTCCACAGTGCTGTAAAAGACTCATCGCTAGTTATCACAAACGCTTGATTGCAGTTGTTGCTGCTTAGGGGGGTCCAACCAGTTATTAGGTTTAGGGGAAATCACTTTTTCACATAGGGCCATGTAGGTTTGGATTTTTTTCCCCCTTAATAATAAATACCTTCATTTAAAAACTGCATTTTGTGTTTACTTGTGTTATCTTTGTCTAATATTTAAATTTGTTTGAGGATTTTGGGCAGCACGGTGGCGCAGTGGTTAGCACAGTGGCAGCACAGCGAGAAGGTCATGGGATCGATCCCACCCCCAGACCATTGGTGACCCTTCTGTGTGGAGTTTGCATGTTCTCCCCGTGTCTGCGTGGGTTTACTCCGGGCACTCCGGTTTCCTCCCACATGCCAAAAACATGCAAGTTAGGTTAATTGGCATCAACTGGGGATTCTAAATTGTCCTTAGGTATGACTGTGAGAGTGAATGGTTGTCTGTCTCTCTGTGTTGGCCCTGCGATGGACTGGCGATCTGTCCAGGGTGTACCCTGCCTCTCGCCAAAAGACGCTGGGATAGGCTCCAGCCCCCCCCCGCGACCCGAAAAGGATTAAGCGGTAGAAGATGGATGGATGGATGGATTTGAAACATTTACCCTAAATGTGACAAACGTCCAAAAAAAAAATGAAAAATCAGGAAGGGGCAAATACTTTTTCACACCACTGTACATGGCAGATTAACATGTGTGTATTAAAAATAAGAAATCCACTTCCTTGAAAGTATGTACTGGTGTCCCACAAGGCTCCGCACTTGGGCCACTTCTTTGTAGTTTGTATGTTAATGATGTACCTTCTGTTTGTCCTGATGTCGACACTTAGCTATATGCTGATAACACAGTAATTTATGTACATGATACTATCAAAGAAGAAGCTGCCACCAGGCTCCCTGATGCAATGGCTCTTATCAGACAGTGGCTAACTCAATCCTGTCTAAAATGAAATCTATCAAAAAAGTATGTATGTACTTTTAAAAAAAAAAAAGCTTGTACTATTCCTGAACCAGACTTGTTAGTGTCTTAATACAAGATAGCTACTGTGTCTAAGTTTAAATATCTTGGTGTCTGGATAGACTCAAACCTTTCTTTTAAAACTCATATTAAAAAACTTTGTCAAAGGGTTACCCTTTTTGGACTAGAAACCAAGCAGTTATCATTCATGTAAGATTTTGAACAAATGCAATTTTCCAAGTTGGGAAAACTTAATAAAGTATCATAATCTCTGTCTGGTCTTTAAAATTATACATAGTGCTGCTCCTCCTCTTTAAAAAGTTTTTGTCACTCAAAGAATCAGCTGTCAAAGTACCAGAGGACCTGTATTTTTTTCTGTTTTCTTTATTTAAGCTTTATTTATGTGGGGGAGTTCCACGGAGAGGCAACCTCTTTTTTCAAGGACCTTTGCTCATTTAGAGGATGTTAAGCAAGGATTAAGATCATATACTTCAGAAACAAGTTTGTTCTTCTAGAGATCTACTGCAATGAAGAGGCACCAAGATGTGTCAAGGCTATCTCACCACCCAGGTTGGGGCAGTGGATGAATTGAGATGGCATTTTAAAAAAGGAAGCTTAGCTGGAAAGAGCTAAGGGAGGTCGAAGCAAGCAGAATCAGCTTTCTTAGGACAACATATGATGCCCTTCCAACTCCCAAGAAGCTCAATCTTTGGCTCTGGAAAGATCCATATTGCCCCATGTTCAATGCCAGCCATCCTCAGACACATTCTCACAGGGTGCAAAGTAACCTTTCACAAGAGAGGTACACTTGGGAACACAACCAAGTGCTAAAGTGTCTGGCCACAGACCTAGAATCCAAAAGAACCTCTACCACCACTCTTCCCCCCAGAACATCAGACATAGCTCCAAAATGACCAATTGTCGGTGAAATGGAAAGAAAACAATATAATTATATACCATTGGTCAGAGTTTGACAACTGGAGGCTACCTGGGACTGGGAAATACTTGTTGATTTTGGCAAGCATCTTACACTCCCTGTGGATATTTGCTGCACCACCTTAAGACCAAACCTAATACTCTGGTCTAATACCCTGTGCACAATGTACTTTATTGAACTGACAGTACCCTGGTGGGAAAGCTGTTTATATAATTAACAATTTGACGGGCATTCAACGTGTAGTGGTCTGCATATTAAGAAAGGCTGCTCTGCTCAGCAGAATATGGATGTGTAGGGCAGAGATGGCAACTTTTTAAAAAAGTTAGGAGTAAATTACAGAGAGAATTGAACACATGGGTAATTGGGGCTGGTAGTAGGGTGTGTGCACATGCATGCACACATTACACATATACAGTACTTTTATTTTTTTTTTTTCAAAAAATCAAACATGAAATTATGAGACAAGTTGATCTTCTGGTTAAGACAAGTTCAGGTTCAGGTTCAGGTTACTTTATTTGTACCCGTAGGTAGATTTGTTTTGCAGTCTGGTGAAATCCATATTTACAAGCCACAATTACATTCAACATAAACACAAACACAGGCACACATGAAGCTGACTATAGACATGATAAAAATACTCAAGGCTCCATCAATCAGGGTATAAAGACAAAGAGATGAGAGAAAAACCAGAGGTAAGAGAGAAGGGTCATATTAAAAAGTTAAAAAACTAGTCAAAGAGGTTAAAAACTCAAAGGTCTAAAACCCAATAAAATATTTAGAACCCAAATAAAATCCTACAAAAATAAGTAAATATAAAATGGAGTTAATAAATAGGTACCTAAATTATGTGCAATATATTGTTACAACTTGTTCAACTCTTTGACAGCAGCAGGAACAAAGCTGTTTTTGTAGCACTGGGTTTTACTTTTTGGGACAGCAAACCTCCGTCTTGAGGGAAGAAGCTGAAAGTTGCAGTGCAAAGGGTGGGAGTCATCATTTAAAATGGAGGTAGCCATCCTCTGTACTTGTCTGGTGTACAGGGGTGTCAGGCTCAGCTGTGACTCGCCAAGCAAACGACTGGACCATCTAACTACCTGATCCAAGGATTTCCTCTGTTTCAGTTTTATCTGACCAAACCATGACACTAACAGGGATGGCAACAGGAAATTCTGATTTCAGCTGAAATCTAATTTGGTCGATTGACTTATGGGGGGGGCGGGGGGCGCAGCCCCCCTGAAGCTGGGAGGTTTTCAGTAAAACAGAAGTAATTTAGACTGAAAAAAATGATTAAAAAAATGAAATACTAGACTTAGATAAATCATTAAATTTAATGAAAAGTTAACTTACTTTTTCTTCAATGTTGTCTCACTGTCTTTAGTCCAACATATTTAACAGTTCTATAAGAGTTTATTATACTATTTACACTGGTCACCAAGTCACTTCTAATGTGAAACTTTCTTCCTTTTGGCAGCAAGCTGTGTCAGTCTCTGAACTTTGAACTTCATCTCCTTTTCTGGTTTCTTCAGAAATTGTCCGAGTGTTTCTGTTACCTCGTCGAACTTTGAGCCAATTTTCACCTTTACTGTCACTTTTCTCTCAAGCCAATTCCATCGGAACTTATTTTTGACACTTTTGTCTATTTCTAGCACTTATGACTCCTGGTCCTTCGATAAAAATCTCATAATTCCGCTGAAAACAATACCGAAAGCTCAGAATTCCAACACGAACCAGCGATGTGATTTGGGGTTGGGGAAATTATCTGAAAATTCAGCAGGGGGTCTGGGGGACATAGTCCCCCAGCGGGGTCCGGGGCAGAGCCCCATTGGGGGGGAGCAAGGGGGGCAAAGCCCCCCCAAGCTCCTGGATTTTTATGATTTTTAAGTACCAGAACTGTGCTTAAATGACATAAAACAAACAGCTGAATGCCAATTATTACTGTATAATATTGACTTTGTCACGCCTCGCCGCCCATCTGCGGCGCCAGCTGCACGCACACCTGCACCTCATCAGCGGCGAGGGATTTAAGCCGCCTCGCCCTGGGCTTCGGCCTGAAGCCGTCAGTCTTCACTCGCTACTCTTGCTGTAAGGAATCTCAACCGCTCAGCAAAACATCCAAGTAAGAATCTCTTACCTCATTCTTCTCCTAGTCTGCTCCCCTGTGCACAGGTGGATTTCCCGGCAGCGGACCACTCCTCTCTGCCACCATTCCCTCGCTGCTGCACCGGGCGCTCCAGGTCGCTGTCTTCCGGGCCTCACCCTTGCTGTGCCAGCCACCTGCCATTCCCAAGTAAGCCAGTCATCATTTTCATATCTCCTGTGTTGGTGTGGTGCCCGTTACCCTTCTCCCTTTGCTTCTCCCATAGGGTTGTCCGGCTGTACGGCCTCCTGCCTCCGTGCCCGACGCAGACGCCACCACCAACACATTCACATCCCGCAGACACACACTCATACACACTTGTTGTTAATAAAGCTATTAGATCTACCCTGAGCCTGCGTGTGTGTCTCCTGAGCCGTGCATTATGTCAGACTTATGTTCCAAGAAGATAGCATTCCTAAAATATTCCAACAAGCATTATCCATCACATGCTTTAACACTTGATCAAATCAAAATCAATTAATTTTATCTATTCCATAATAGAAATAAAATTCCAACATACCATTACTCTTTATAATTTCAGCATTCATTTCAGATCACCAGTTTCAATCTCCATTGTGACTTGAGCAGTTCATTTTGCACAATCACTGATGTAGCCAAGTCTTAGAAATATTCAAAAGTTATGAGTCAATATCCACTGTGCACTGTCAATTTCAAACTGTTTGGGATCATAAAAGGGGATGGTTAACTTTTATTACCGTTTCCTCCCCCGCGCAGCCCAGCTCATACAGCCGTTGTACGCCGCCAGAAACAGAGAGTTAATGGCTCTCCACCTGGCCATACGCCACTTCCAGTCCTGCCTGAAAGGGCGCAGCTTCACTGCATTCGTGGACCACAAGCCGCTAACGTACTTAATGTACTTTATCTTCCTGGAAGATAAAATAAAGCGGAATTCGGCGAATTAGCAGAAAATCACATCCCTGAGAACACGCCGCCATGAATCTTTGAAAAAGCATACAACGAGCCATTTGATTGGTCCAATCGTTTGCAACTATCCAATCGCAGGGCTGTCAAGCTACTGCAATACAGCAGTAGCTTGAACACAACACATCCGGGTTATCGCGGGAGACGACTTCCGGGGAAGCGCCGAGCGCTTATGTAATCGTGTTGATTTTAGCTAAAATCGGTAAGAATAAGGTATCTTACCCCCCCCTAAAATTTTCTCAACGGATTTAGACGATTCACAGAAATGATCAATTTGAAAATAAATCGGCGGAAATCCGCGGATCGGCGGATAATTGCCATCCCTGCACTAAAGAAAAGGATAAAACAGATTCAATAAAAGCCCGATAAAACACTGTCATTATGGTTCGGTCAATTTGGAAGCATGCAAGTTTCCTCAAGCAATGCAAATGTTGCTGACCCTTTTTGCACACCCTTTCACAGTTCTCTTCAAAGTTTAAATTACTATCAATAATCGTCCCAAGATATTTGTAGGATTGTACACATTTGGTGGTCTGGCCTTTTAGTACGGTGACTTTGTGCCTGGGAGTTTTCCTCCTAAAGTCAATAATCATATCTTTAGTTTTTGTTGTATTCAGCTGCAGGTAGGAATCCTCACACCAGTGAACAAAATCATCAACTACTGGGCCGTGGCTACTCTCACCATCCTGGAGGAGACTGACAATAACTGAATCATCAGCATACTTTATAATGTGTCTGTTGTCATGTCTGCTCCGACACATGTTTGTGTACAGGATGAAGAGTAGTGGTGACAACACACACCCCTGAGGAGAGCCAGTAGAAGAGCACTTTAGGTCAGACAATGTACCATTGACCCTTACTCTCTGCGTCCTGTTGGTTAAGAAATCCAGAATCCAACCCACCAGATTTTTGCTCAAATCAAATTGTTGCAGGAGCCTTTCAACTAAAATATGAGGTTGGATTGTATTAAAGGCGGAGGAAAAGTCCACAAATAAAAGCCTGGCGTGTGTCCCATTAAAATCCAGATGTTTAAAAAGCATGTTAAACAGAGTGACAGTGGCGTCCTCCACTCCTCTGTGAGGCCTATAGGCAAACTGCAGAGGATCCAATTCATGCTCAGTCTGCTTTAGGACCTCACATCTGACCAGTTTTTCAAAAATTTTCATTAAAATTGAAGTCAAAGCAACTGGTCTAAAGTCGTTTACCGTTTTAGGACAGCTGGATTTTGCAACGGGAACAACCACAGCTTCTTTCCAGATCTTAGGCACATGCTGTGTCTGTAAGGACTTATTGAAAATGTAATGAAATACAGGACTCAGTTCATGTGCACAGGACTTTACCAAGTGCCCACATATATTATCAGGGCCCTGACTTTTGTTCACTTTTACAGCGCAGAACTCCCTTTTAATATCCTGTACCTCAATATTAAAGTGCTGATAGTCTTTGAGTTTCTGTTTCAAATCTTGGGTTTCAGTGCTAAAATCAAAGGAGTCAAAACGACCATAAAAACAATTAAGAGCATTAGCCAGCTCTGTGTCTGAATTAAAACCATCTAAAAACACATGATTACTGCGCTCTGTGCTCTGAAGGCCTGCAATAGTTTTCATACTGGCCCAGGCTGAACCAAGTTTCTTTGTTGCCATCTTACTTTCCAATTCTGATTTATAATTCTGTTTTGCTTTTAAAATTTCGGACTTCAGCTCTTTTGTGGCAACCTGTAGCTCAGAAACAGACCCCTGTTTAAAGGCAAGTGCTTTCCTCTGTAAGCAGGATTTAACTGATTTTGTAACCCATGGTTTGTTGTTGGGATATATTTTGACACGTTTACGTGGAACGATCATATTTTTACAGAAAGCCATGTATGAGCATGTGACGTCCACCAAAGAGTCCAAATCATCCCCGCAGGACAGTGTGAACATCTCCCAGTCTGTACAGTTAAAGTTTACAGTTACAGTTTCCTGGAGGCAGTGCACTGAAGCCTTTGTCCACACATCTATGTCTCTGGTCTCCACCTTGCCTCTTCTGAGAGCAGTTTTATACGTGAGCAGCAAATGTACACAGCTGTGATCTGAGGATCCTAAAGGAGGAAGGGGGAGTGATTTATAGGCCCTCTCAATGGATCCATAGCACAGGTCCAATGTCTTTTTTCACCTGGTTGGGCAGGAGACATACTGATAAAAGTTTTTAAGTGTCTTCTTTAAAGAAACATGGTTAAAATCCCCAAGAATAAAGTTTGGCGCCTCTGGAGAAATTGACTGCAGCCGCTGCACCACATCAAAGACGGTGCTGGAGGCGGAGTCAGCGTCTGCCCTCAGGTGTATGTACACAGTTGTGATGAAAAGTTGGGGGAACTCGCAAGGCAAATAAAAGGGGCGTAGCGATACGGACAGAAGCTCCACATCGGGTGTAGAGATGCGCTCTCTGACCGTGACAGATGTGCAGCACTGCTTATTAATATATAAACATACACCGCCCCCCTGACGTTTTCCCGTTACCTCTTCCGGCCGATCTGAGCGCAGTGGGGCTCCAAAGCCGTCAATCCACAGGTCCGCGTCCCGGTCATGTGCAGTAAGCCAAGACTCGGTGTAAGCCACGACACAGCCAGTTTACCTAATGTCAAATACAGTACAGTCTAGATCTGCCTTGAAAACTGTTGTTTTGCAAAATTCTGAAGGAAGTCTGCATGATATTCCTGGTAGCTCAACCAGCCACACTTACAGGAAAAAAAAAAAAAAAAGCTTTGCTTCTCTTGACGTATTAAGGTGTGTGGTGAGTGACCATCTAAGAGGGGAAAATGAGTGAGTCTCACTCTCAGAGAGTGAGAGTTGGTGACACTGGTAGGGGTACAGACAAACAGTATAAAAGTGGAGGCCAGAAAAAAGCTATTAAAAATATTCTTATAGTGGTTTGTCTTCTGGAATCAACAATAAGTTCACTAGCATCACAGTAGAGTGTTACTGCTATGGGTGGAGGGACTGCAGGTACTGATGCACAAGAGGAAAGGGTTGTTTTTATCTCTTACAGGCCATTCTACTTACAAGTGAGGGCAACTCAGACATGTGCAATGTTACCAGTTGGTGTGTTACCAGTTAGACGAGTTACAAACTAAATACTGCATCTCAATATCATATGTAAAATCTAAATTACACACAGCAACCAGGCTGAACACACTGAGTAACTTTTATTTCCAGATTGTAATCTCATAACTGAGACATCTGGTACCAGGGAGCTCTAAATACATGCCACAGGAGAGGGGGGACCATGAGTGTGGGGCCAACATCTCTGCTGCAACTAGTTTGACACACCCGCAGGGATCCGCTGGTTGCATCCTCTGCCACCACAGCTGAAGGGCGGCAGTCCTGCCATGTCTTCACAAGAAATCATCAATATGATGAAAGCCATCTGCAGTCAACTTGCCAAAAGGCAGTGATATTCTTGTTGACATGAGTACCACATTAAAAGAGCTGGGAAAAGATATATCAAGTCTCAGCTTTCAACTTTGTGTTTCACAGTCCATGTATCTCATCCAAACAGTGGTGTATACTAGTATACTACTATACGGGGGACTACAGATGCAAATTAGCAGTACTGCTAAATCTGGCATACTTAATTTGTATTAATGTTCATTAGTATGTAATGTTCCTTTCAAATAAACATTAAACTCAACTAAACTAGTGTATCTCAAAACAATTAGAATATGCTAATTCAATTTAATTTAAACAGCTAAGTCATAGTCACCAAAATTTGTAGAAGGTTTTAAATAGCTCACTTTACGTGTGATAAATGCATGTATAAAAGATTAACTGTTTATTTTTTTTTCTTTCTTTCCTTTTCTTTTTTTTTTAGATGCAATAGTAGCCTCAGCAGTTGACTCCACATGTGATGGTCAAGTCAGGTTCCGTCTGCTTGCTGCAGCATGCCACCCCTGACCAGGCTCAGGCACCTTGTATACACCTTTTATTGATTGCATAACAACTAAGGGTTAAATTAATTATTCAAAGTGGATTTTTCCAACCCAAATTCCTCCCATGAGAGATCCCTCCCAGCACAAGCTGTAATTTAGATGTTGTATTTTGGGCTAAATCAGACCATCAGTCCAAGCCTTAATTTAGCCCACCAATAGACATTGAAAATTGGGCTATGTTAAGTTCATCTACCACAGACCATATTTAATCAGAAAATTAGCTGTTGAAAATTGGGCAAAACAATAGTAATTGGGCTGTTTAGTCCACAGGATCTGGCTCAAATTTATCCTCAAAATTGTTTTTGGCAGTTGGTGGTGGTGGTGGGGGTCTGTCTCTCAAAAGTAAAATATTCTTTTACAGCCACTGTTAAAAGTACTTTACAAAAATGCATATTATTTTAACAGCTTTTTTAAAAGTTCAACACTTGTCATAATGCTTGTTCCATAAAATCGGGAACAGTCTGAAACTAGTGCTAGTGCTATTGTGCTGTACACTTAAAAAGCATGATACAAGTACATCTTACAAATTTGTCTCTATGTTGTGTCTTTTTATTGAATGTCAATAACTCAAGCTCTGGGTGTCCAGACACCCCTGGTCTTAGCTGATCTTGAAAGTTAAGCAGCATCTACGGTGGCTAGTACTTGGATGGGGGGCTCCTTGAGACTGCCAGGTGCTATGATAGACTGATTATCTGTCCAGGATGTACTCTGCCTCTTGCCCAGAGATGCTCATGTAGGTGCTCCGCTATTCAAGAAGAATCAGGATCTTTCAAAAAGGCAGCTTTTCATCTTCATTTTTCAACCAAATTTAGACCATACATGTCTATATAAAGACACCTTTTCAACGACCTTAAAAAGATGGCTTTTCATCTTTCACTTTTCAAGCAAATCCATATGTTTTTTAGACGGTTAGCAAAGCCATCTTTTCAACATTTTTTCAACCATTTCGTGCTGGGAGGGATGGATCTGTGTGCATAGCCTCAGCTTCATGAATATCTGTGCACCTCAACAACTGTATAGTCTGTGGCATGTGTTAACCTCTATGTCACATTTACAGGAGCCGGATCCAGTTTACAGCGATCTTACTTTTGATCCAGTGAGTGAGGCAGGTAATCAAGTGAAATTGTTATTATTTATTGGGTTTTTATTGCCCAAGTTATGGAAATAAATCACGACGTTGACACATTTTTTCACAGACTATTTCATAGAAAATCATAACATAGCTGAAGTGGATTGTCATTTTGAGACATTTGGCAAGTTACAGTAGTTTTGTAGTTTGGCAGTGCCACCTGACAGAGTCAGACAGAACTTTGTGGATGACCTGCAAATTCTCGTGGCAGTTTAAGAGCTTCAGCTGAGCTTGCAAAGTCTCACATCACATTTATTTTTATACATCCCACACTGTGTGTGAAAACCAGAGCATGCCAAGATTTCTTGTGTGTACACTGTTTACACATGAATTCCCTTCTACACCAGCCCCTAATGCCTCTCTTTCTTTTTTAATTTATCACAGTCGTTCCCCTAGCTCCTCCTGCTGCCAGTCATTTAATGTCCTCCCATCATCATGCAGCCAATCAGATCTCTCTGTCCTCATATGCAATCTGCAACCTCCTTTGCATCAGATGACAGCCAAGCAAATGTGTGTATGTATGTATGTGGGCAGGTTTGACGATACAAAGTTACATGTAATAAATGTACAAAACAAACTAATTCCAACACATGTCCATGCTCGCTGCTCCCTGAATTCTTTTTTTGATTTCCACACAACAGCTTATTTTATCGTAAAATTATTTTTGATAACACACTATATTTGAGTTGGGTCACACCATTATCCCATTGAACCAGCTGGGATATTAAAAAAAAAAAAAAACAACTTTCAGGGCTAGTTGATGTAATATACTGTGGGACACATATGTATCGCTTTAGGCCTCACATCTCAGATTAGAACAAAGAACTGAGTCTCCTTGGAGATAACAGGAGGATGTGAAAGTTTAACCTTTGGTATGCAAGAGACGGCCTTGGGGGATTTCTGGGTGGCCGAAGACTATGAAAAGGAGGTTATAGGATCAAAGAGTGGATGCATTGTTACTTGTGATTGAAATGCAATGTGACTGTGAACTGGGAGAGTCCTGGTATATAAAGGACGAATGCGTCTGAGTTTTTCCTCTTTCTGCTTTGCTGATGTTGGAAGATGTGAATAAACCTGACTCGTGAGATAAACTCTGCCTCGTCATTTTCACATTTCCACACTGGTGACCCTAAGACGTATCATGGATGAAAGAAATTCCCCCGGGCCAGCCGAGTCAGGAGCTCCCAGCCAAGCGTATGCCGCTACCGTCCAGCTACCGGACTTTTGGCAAGACAACACGCGCTCCTGGTTCCACTTGGTCGAAGCACAGTTCGCCCTCCAGGGGATAACGGTAGATGGCACGAAGTTCTACCATGTGATTGCAAAGCTCGACAACCGCACGGTTCGGCATGTGCAGAGCCTATTGGAGCGGCCACCTGCCAACGACAAATACGGCGGGTTGAAGGCTGCGCTTATCCAGCGTTTCACTCTCTCAGTCGAGGAGAGAGCGGAGAGGCTCCTGGCTCTGAACGACTTGGGAGATGGCACGCCCATTGACCTGATGGAGAACATGCTGAGGTTGAGGGGCTCAGACGACGACGACTTCATCTTCACCCACATTTTCCTCAGGACCCTACCGTCGGCCACGAGAGCGGCCCTGGCCAGTTCGCCGTTGTTGGCCCAGCGGGGCTTCCGCGCGCTGGCCCAGGAGGCGCATCGGATTCTCAACGCCAGCAAACAGCGCGCGGCCACCGCAGCAGCGACGGAGTTCAGCGCGGCGGCCGGAGATGGTGGGGGACCAGAGACGGCGGTAGCAGAATCACCAACGACGGCGGCGGCGGGGGCCAAGGATCGCGGAGGAGACACCCTCTGTTTCTACCATCACCGCTTTGCAGAGAAGGCACGCAAATGTATACCACCGTGCCGATTCAAGCGCTCGGGAAATGCCAAGACCGGGGGTTGGTAGCAGCTGCGACCCTCGGGGAGGAGAACAAGCTGCTCTACTTGAAGGATGCACGCTCAGGGAGGCATTTCCTCGTGGACACAGGCTCCCAGTTGAGTTTCATCACACCTTCCTCCGCTGACCGGCTGGCAGTTTCCAGTGGTCCCGGGGTGGCAGCAGTGAATGGCTCGGAGATTAAGACCTTTGGTGAGAGGACTCTTCTTCTGTCTCTACACGGCCGTACATTTGAATGGACTTTTGTCATAGCAGCAGTGAATTTCAATATGTTAGGGGCTGATTTTCTGTGCTCACATGGTTTGTTGGTTGATCTCGCTAACAGGCGCCTGGTTAATGCACTTTCTTTTGATTCTATTCCCTGTACAGCCCGAGTGGCCCCGCCAACAGCACAAGCCAACGTCACAGCAGCAGGCGGTAAGTTCCACACACTGCTCACTCAGTTCCCAGCACTCACGGTTCCCACATTTTCAGCAGCCGTCGCTAAACACGGGGTGGAACATTTTATTACTACCAACCGGCCCGCCCGTTTTTGCAAAAGCGCGGCGCTTGGATGCAGCTAAACTGACCATAGCGCGCGAGGAATTCGCCAACCTGGAAAGGTTGGGCATCATCAGGCATTCTAACAGCCCATGGGCTTCCCCGCTTCACATGGTCCCGAAAGCTGACGGCTCGTGGCGACCTTGCGGAGATTTCCACAGGTTGAACAACGCCACAGCGCACGACAGCTACCCAATCCCCCATATCCAAGATTTTTCCGTTCACTTGGCGGGGGCGCGCGTTTTTTCTAAGATAGACTTGGTCCGCGGTTACCACCAAGTCCCAGTGCGCGCTGAGGACATACCCAAAACAGCGGTAATAACTCCGTTTGGTCTATTTGAGTTTTTGCGCATGCCATTTGGGCTTAAAGGCGCTGCGCAGACGTTCCAACGCATGATGGATGCGGTGTTGCGCGATCTCCCTTTCGTATTCGTCTACCTGGACGACATCTTAGTAGCCAGCGCGTCCGAAGACGAACATGAAAGCCACCTCACGGCAGTTTTCCAGAGGTTGGGAGAGCACGGTTTAATAATCAACCCAGCGAAGTGTCAGTTCGGAGTGGCGCAGATTGATTTTTTGGGGAATCGCGTCTCTCCAGAAGGAGCGGTTCCACTACCTGACAAAGTGTGCGCGGTAACAAATTTTCCCCAGCCACAAACGGTCAGGGCGTTACAGGAGTTTTCGGGAATGGTGAATTTTTATAATCGTTTCCTCCCCCGCCCAGCGCAGCTCATGCAACCACTGTACGCCGCGCTCAAAAAACAAAAACCCGCAAATAAAATCGAATGGTCCCCGGAGCGAGAGCGAGCGTTCTCGGGAGTCAAGGCAGCCCTGGCCAATGCCGCGTTGTTGGCGCATCCGGACCCAACGGCCCACATAGCGCTCACTACTGACGCGTCAGATGTGGCTATAGGGGCGGTCGTGGAGCAGCATGTAGCCGGGGCTTGGCAGCCGCTCGCCTTTTTCAGCAGGACTTTGCGCGATAGTGAGCGTAAATACAGCGCATTTGACAGGAAGTTGTTAGCTCTCCATTTGGCCATTCGCCACTTCCAGTTCTGGCTGGAAGGACGCCGTTTCACCGCGTTCGTTGACCACAAGCCGCTGACTTTCGCGATGGCCAAGGTTTCAGAACCGTGGTCAGGCCAGCAGCAGAGACAGCTGGCCACGATCTCAGAGTTTACTACCGATATTCAGCATGTGGCGGGTAAACTGAATGTATTGGCAGACTGCCTCTCGCGCGCCGTGGTGGCCCCAGTCCACGTAGGGATAGATTATGCAGCCATGGCCGCGGATCAGGCTAGTGACGTGGAAGTGTGTGCGCTCCAGTCTGGACCAACAGGGTTAAGGCTGGAGAACAGGTTGCTGCAAGACATTATGTGTACTGTTATCCCTACATGTTATATACACAGTGTATGTGAACGCAGATCAACAGCAAGCCAAACTCGTTTTTCACGAGCCAGGAAACCGAGCGTCCTGCTCCTTTATTTAGGCTTCTTGGACAGCTTACAGTTGTTTATAACTGTGGCTCGAAGCTCAATGAAAATCCCGAGTGAAACTGAAAAGAAATAAAAACAGAAAATAAATACATATAACAAGCTAGCGGGCCCCTGGGGTAAGACTAATTCCTGAAAACAAATAAACACAATACATTCAACAAGCTAGCGGGGCCCTGGGATAGGACTAATTCCTGGCGACAACACACTCTTAAAAAACGATACCAAATTTACATCTAACGAACTTATAATACTGACATAACATTAATCAAACTTACAGCCATTGCTTTCGAAGGTGTAGAAAAAGGTTTAACACACAGGAGGAACGTTTCAGACATTCGCGGGCAGGTTATATTCTTCTGCCTTTTTTTTCCTTCTCTCTTACCGATGTCCGTTTCTTCTACCCACAAATCATAGTGGCAACTGGCTGCGCTTTCAACATAAAATACAGGTAGATTGCTACTGACTGTATAAAAGTCGCTCTTAACCTAATAACTGTTTTCTTAACATAAATTATTACAAATGAATTATGACATTTACTATGAACTCGTGAACTAATTTAACTTCTATAAAACACACACTACTGAGGGCAGAACACTCCTCGCCTGGCATTACTAATGCCACTACTTCTTTTTATCTACTTTTTCACTCTCTAAGAGCATAACAACGTCTGAGATAGGACGTAAGTAAGTCTTTGAAACACCCTGGGATGATGTCCTCACTTCGACCTTTCTGACCTTCCCATCGCTGCTTGGAAAGGTGGATGTGATGATGGCCATTGTCCATTCGTTTCTGGGTGCTTGGTCCTGTTTCAACAGCACTAAATTAAATTAAATTAAATTAAATCACCCTTTATTGTCATTCAACTGTACAGCCAATCATGTACAGTAGAACGAGATTGTGCTTTACCTATCTACTGTGTTAATCACACACACCCCAAGTGTAGAATCAGAGGGCCGCTGCCATGCAAGGCGCCGCCACAAATTTCCCTCCTCCATTCCATTATTGCTGAGCACCAAGCTGGACGGCAGGAAGTTCCACTTTTATATGGTCTTTGGCATGACCCGGCCGGGATTTGAACCCCTGCCTCCCGGGTGTGGGGCGGATGCTCTACCAACTGAGCCACCACTCCGGTGGCTATGTCCGAGGCCCGGACATAGCCACTATGTCACCTGTCTGTAGGCTGCGGTGTGTTGTATGCCACTTGCGCCTTGATTGGAGGGTGTTGAGATATTCGTTTCTCCAGCGGCTCCAAAATTCATTGGCGAGTGCTTGCACTTGTTACCACTGGTTTTTGAGCAGGTCTTTTCCACAAAAGTCTCCTGGTGGAGGGGGGACGTGCTGCTTTTGGGTCAAGATCATTGCAGGACAGAGTAGGGATGGTGAGGAAGGGTCTGTTGAGATGGGAACTAAGGGCCTTGCGTTGATTATAGACGTTACCTCAGCCATTAAAGTACAAAGCACCTCATGCGTCAAACGAGTGTGTTTGTTTTGCAAAAGCATGGAGTCCAGTATTCTGCGAGTGACCCCAATCAGTCTTTCCCAGACGCCTCCCATGTGAGAGGCATGCGGGGGATTGAACTCCCATGTGCAACCGTTGGCATGAAGATAGTTGACAATGTTGGGAGAGTTCGTGTTTGGTTGTGCCATGCCTAACTCCACACTCGCTGCAATGAAGTTAGTGCCTCTGTCAGATCGCATTTGCTTTGCTGGGCCTCGTATTGCGAAGAATCTGCGTATTGCGTTTATGCAGCTGCAAGCGTCCATAGACTCAATGACTTCAATATGCACGTCTCTTGTGGTCATACACGTGAAGAGTATTGCCCACCTTTTTCCTTGTGCAGCTCCACCTCGTGTGTGTCGAGTGACTACTGACCATGGACCGAATACATCCAACCCGACGTATGAAAATGGAGGGCATGTTTTGAGTCTCTCAGGTGGGAGATCTGCCATTTTCTGAGTCTCTAGTTTTCCCCTGAGTCTCCTGCACATTACACAATGGTGGATAATGGACGAGACCAGTCTTTTGCAACCTACAATCCACAGTCCGGCTTGCCTAATTGCGCTTTCCGTGAACTGCCTTCCTTGATGCACAACTTTGGCATGATAGTGACGGACAAGCAGTTGAGTTACGTGATGCTTGTTTGGGAGAATGGTTGGATTCTTGGATGCTGTGTTCAATGAAGCATGTTTGAGGCGACCTCCAACCTTGATGAGGCTTTCATTCATATAGGGATCAAGAGCCACGATGGGACTTGAACTGCGGACGGTTTGGTTGGCATGGAGAGCAGCATACTCGTCGGGAAAAGCATCTTTTTGAACAGACTGGAGGATGAGGTTACTGGCAGCATCCAGCTCCTCTGGAGTGCGTGGCTTGCTACATCGATGCCAGCCCCTGCATGAACGATCTGACAGGTTGCTTGATGAGTGAGAACGAGCTTGGTGAATTAGGAATGCAATGGCACGTACTAATGAGTTCCAACTTGAAAAGCGCTGGAAGCATTCTGGTGAGATCCCGTTCTTCTGAATGTGAGTAGAAAAGGTAGCGACTTTTCTGATTTCAGAGTCTACTTCAGGCTCGATTAACTCAAAGGATTCAGATGTCCCGGATTCAGGTGGTTTGTAAAGGAAGTCTTGTCCCTTAAACCACATAGTGTCCATGAGCTGTGATGCAGGTATTGACCTGGTGGCTAGATCAGCTGGGTTTTGCTCTGATGTGACGTAGTGCCACTGTTCAAGGGATATGGACTTAGAGAGGGAAGCTGGTACATAGCAGCGTGGCACCTTAAGGCTGCTAAGATCTTGGAGGGACATTTTCCATGTTTCCCATGTGTCCATTTTGTCCTGAGGGAGAGGAGCATCCCAACCTTGGACACCATTCGACAGTGCACGTAACAAGAGTCTGCCTTTGATTGTCACTGGTGACGCTAGTCCCAAGGGGTCGAAGATACTGTTAATTGTTGACAGAACCCCACGGCGGGTTTAGGGTCTGTCATCAACAGCAACTTTGAACATGAAAGAGTCAGTGTTTATGTCCCAGCACAGGCCTAGACTTCTCTGAGCTGGTAGAGTGACACTAAACTCTGAGAACTGTTCTTTCATTTGAGGGTTTTTCATTAAGTTGCATCTTAGTGAGCCGAGTCTAGACAATGCTTGGTCCCTGTTATTTGGGAGCGGCAAGCGAGGAAACTTGAATGGCAGAGGAGCGATCCAGTTGTTGTCTCCATCCTGGTGGACTTCTTCCTCCATTATCTTTAGGAAGGTCTCATCTTCGAAGGACACGGCACACTTGTTATCGTTCTCTGTGCACTCAAAAACTTTGTCCCCAAGCTTTTCTTCCACTGCATTGGGTTTTGAGCTGCGTTTAGAGAGGCCGTCCTTGTGCTCCCCGCCGTAGCATGGTTTCTCTTTGATGTTGATGCTGTTAGGACAAGGAGTGAAAAGAGATGGGCGTCCGTTGGAGAGCATGTACGTTTTATAAACGTTGACGGTTGGCTTATGAGCGTTAAGGCACACCTCTCCCACAATTACCCAGCCTAGGTCCAGGCGTTGAGCAAAGGGAGCATTGTGGGGTCCGTTGACTTGTTGCCTTGCTTTGTGGACTCGTAGGATGTCTCTGCCCAGTAAAATTGCCATCTGAGCATCTGGGTTATACTTGGGGATGAGAGGAGCGAGGTGTTTTAAGTGGGCATGAGCAAGAGCGACTTCGGGCGTAGGTATTTCACCCCTACTGAACTTTATCTCGTCGCATTCAAGGAGAGGAGGGAGGTCTAAGCGTGGGCCTCCACCTACTGGCTCGATTTGGAACCTCACTGCTTCCCTGCCAAGCATTTCAGTTAAACCAGCACATGTTCTCATGAGGTATGTCAGAGGGCTACCCTTGATCCCAAACAGCTCGAAGAATTCAGGACGGGCCAGCGATTTATTACTCTGATCGTCAAGGATTGCATACATCTTAACGGAGCGTTCTGGTTGGCCTTTAGGGAAAACTCGAACTAGACATACCTTTGAGCAAGAACGTGGGGGATTACCTTCGCCGCAGATCTCAGTGCACCGTGACGTTACCTCAGGTGGTGTGTTGTCTCGGGGCTGAGGCTCTGGTTCAGGTGTGTTTGCTGGCTGGGGTTGCTGACTTGAATCAGGATGCATGGCACAGCAATGCCTTTCACTTTGGCACTCCTCGCACTTGAGTTTCATGTCACAGTCCCTTATTGTGTGCATGGGAGAGCAACAGCGAAAACATCGTTTGTGTTCTTTGAGTATGCTTCGCCTCTCTTGTAGCGGTTTATTCTGAAAAGCTCTACATTTGGCTAGAGGATGCATTTTCTTATGGACTGGACAGTAGCGTGTCAAATCATCCTCTTTAGTACTAGCGGGATCAGTTGTGTCGACCACTGTTTTGTTTACAGTTAGAGGTGTTCTGTAGCTAGTTTGTTTGAATGGTGGTCTCTCACCTTTGCTGAAGGGTTGGCTGCTGCATGTCGCAAAACTTGGGTCATTTCTTGCTTTAGCCTCGTCTTGGACAAACTTTACAAAATATGAGAAGGGAGGGAAGATTACGTTGTATTTTTGTTTGTATTTTGAGCCTGCATGCAGCCATTTATCTTGTAAACTTGGAGGCAACTTTTCAACTGTGGGCTTAACCCCACGGGGTGTGTCAAGGTAGGCGAGGCCTGAGAGATAAGCTTCATCTTTAGCGACCCGCAGCTCTAAGAGTAAATCTCCAAGTTCCCTGAGTTTTACGTTGTCTCTGTTTGTAAGGCGAGGGAAGTTATCTAATTTTTCGAACAAGGCGTTTTCTACTACTTCTGGCATAGCATAACACTCTTTTAGCCTGTCCCATGACAATTGGAGAGCAGCTTTGGGGTTAGTGGTATAGACAGCTCTGATTCTTTTGATGTGCTCTGAGGACTCTTTACCAAGCCACTTGACTAGGAGATCTAACTCCTAGCTATATGTGAGACCAACGTCTTCAGTTGCATGTATAAATGACGACTGCCATGCTCTAAAGTTTTCGGGGGTGTCGTCAAACTTAAAGAGTCCGGTTGTGATTAGCTCTCTGCGCGCGAGGAACCTAGCAAAGTCTGCGATAGGTGGGTCACCATTGTGGGAAGCATGGTAGCTGTTTGGCCTGACATAGTCTCTTGGTATGTTGATGGATTCATTTTTCACGTACATTTTCTTGAATGCTGGTGGAGAGAGAGTTTGTTCAGGTCTCCTCGGAGTGAATGATTGCGCCCTTTGTGCGGGTTCGACTTGAGGTGTTTCTTCTTCAGCTGGTCGCACCTGTGACTTTAGCTGGATTTGGTGGTGCACATACTCCATAGTTCTCTGTCTGACAGCTTGTGATGAAATTGCGCTCCTTACACTCTCTCCTTTGTCTAGCTCGGCAGCTGCAGCAGCTTCTAGAACTTCTGCTTTTGCTGTGGCGGCCGCTGTTTCCTTCTCTATCTCCAGCATCTCTAGATCCAGTTCTAGCTTTGCTTGTTCTAGCTTTGCTTGTTGCTTTGCTTTTTTAATTTCTAACTGTTTCTTACCGTACGAGGCTCTAGCATTCGCAGCTTCAGCGGAGGCTCGTGCCATGATGGCTGCTTCCAGCATGCCGGACCTCGAGGACAACCTGGAGCTAGAACGTCTGGAGCTGGAGCTAGCGTTGTGTGATGATTTGGCTTCAGAGTTCGCCTTTTCTTCTGCCCTCTTCTCTTGAGTGTCATCCATTGCTGTGTCGTGAATCTTCTCTTCACCAACTGCTGACGTGGCTTTTCACTGTACTGTTATCCCTACGTGTTATATACACAGTGTATGTGAACGCAGATCAACAGCAAGCCAAACTCGTTTTTCACGAGCCAGGAAACCGAGCGTCCTGCTCCTTTATTCAGTCTTCTTGGACAGCTTACAGTTGTTTATAACTGTGGCTCGAAGCTCAATGAAAATCCCGAGTGAAACTGAAAAGAAATAAAAACAGAAAATAAATACATATAACAAGCTAGCGGGCCCCTGGGGTAAGACTAATTCCTGAAAACAAATAAACACAATACATTCAACAAGCTAGCGGGGCCCTGGGATAGGACTAATTCCTGGCGACAACACACTCTTAAAAAACGATACCAAATTCACATCTAACAAACTTATAGTACTGACATAACATTAATCAAACTTACAGCCATTGCTTTCGAAGGTGTAGAAAAAGGTTTAACACACAGGAGGAACGTTTCAGACATTCGCGGGCAGGTTATATTCTTCTGCCTTTTTTTTTCCTTCTCTCTTACCGATGTCCGTTTCTTCTACCCACAAATCATAGCGGCAACTCGCTGCGCTTTCAACATAAAATACAGGTAGGTTGCTACTGACTGTATAAAAGTCGCTCTTAACCTAATAACTGTTTTCTTAACATAAATTATTACAAATGAATTATGACATTTACTATGAACTCGTGAACTAATTTAACTTCTATAAAACACACACTACTGAGGGCAGAACAGTATGCCCCCCCTAATCTGCGACGTCTCCACTGGACGACCGCGTCCTGTGGTACCGGCCACATGGCGCCGCTGCGTTTTTGACTCGATTCATTCTCTGGCTCACCCAGGAGTGCGCGCGTCGGTCAAAATGGTAGGAGAGAAATTTGTATGGCCGAGAATGCGCAAACAAGTTAAGGAGCAGCCTGCATGGCGTGTCAACGAGCCAAGGTACACAAACACACGAGAGCTCCCTTGGAGCCGTTTCACATCCCAGCTAAGAGGTTCGATCATGTTCACGTGGACCTCGTAGGCCCCCTCCCGCCATCACAGGGGTGCGCACACCTTCTGACAATGTTGGACCGCACCACGCGCTGGCCGGAAGTGGTTCCACTGGCGTCAACCACAGCTGAGGAGGTGGCGCGCGCGTTTTTAACTGTGTGGGTGGCGCGTTTTGGAGTCCCGTCGGACATTACGTCTGACAGAGGCCCTCAATTTGTTTCCGAACTTTGGTCAACAATGGCCCGCAGCCTGGGTGTCACAATTCACCGGACAACCGCGTACAACCCGCAGGCTAATGGGTTATGCGAGCGTTTTCATAGGTCATTGAAAGCGGCCCTCAGGGCGTCACTGACGGATGCAAATTGGGTAGACAAGCTACCGTGGGTTTTATTGGGGTTGCGTTCTGCACCTAAAGAGGACTTAGAAGCCTCCCCGGGTGAGCTAGTTTTTGCGCAGCCACTTAGGCAGCCCGGGGAGTTTCTCCCAGATAATCCTGCGCCAGATAGCTCCCCGTCTCAGCTGTTGCAGCATGGCACGGAATCGGGCACGCTGCTTGGCCCCGTTCACCACAGTTTTCCACGCGTTTTTGTACCTAAGACTTTGAAAAACGTGGAGTTTGTTTTTGTCAGACACGATGCTCATCGCCCACCGCTGCGGCCACCTTATGATGGACCATTTAGAGTGCCGGAAACAGGGACAAGCATTTTTTGCTAGATTTGGGGGGCAGGAAGGAAAAGATTGGCGTTAACAGGCTCAAACCCGCCTTCGTTGTGGCGGACGAGGATGTGCTGTTGGCCAGGGCTCCTCGGCGCAGCAGACCCCCTCGGGGAAATTCCCCAGAACACCCACAGGGACTGACAAACAGTTTACCACCCCCAGACAGCAGCCCCTCAGCATGATGGCGCCGCAGAAGAGGTGAAGCCCACTTACAGCAGATACGGGAGGAGGCTGAGGCCCAAGCAGCGCGTGGGTTGATGTGTAATGATTTTATCATGACATGCAGACCGTTATTCTGTTGTTCCATCTTAGATGTTTGGGGGGGGGGGGTCATGTGGGACACATATGTATCGCTTTAGGCCTCACATCTCAGATTAGAACAAAGAACTGAGTCTCCTTGGAGATAACAGGAGGATGTGAAAGTTTAACCTTTGGTATGCAAGAGACGGCCTTGGGGGATTTCTGGGTGGCCGAAAACTATGAAAAGGAGGTTATAGGATCAAAGAGTAGATGCATTGTTACTTGTGATTGAAATGCAATGTGACTGTGAACTGGGAGAGTCCTGGTATATAAAGGACGAATGCGTCTGAGTTTTTCCTCTTTCTGCTTTGCTGATGTTGGAAGATGTGAATAAACCTGACTCGTGAGATAAACTCTGCCTCGTCATTTTCACATTTCCACAATATTTGCTGCTCTTGTGGTTGTTTGGAATCCTTGCTGAAGGTAAGAGTCAAAGTCCACTTTATATTTATTAGCATTTTCCAGCTACATAATATGGTTTAAAAAATTACTAGACCAAAAAACAAACAGGTATTGCATTGATTGAACTCATATTCTCACCTAAATCAAAAAACAAAAAACAAAAAAACAAAACATGATAGGCTCGATTAGTTCTACAACTGAAGTACAGAGAGGAAAGCAGCACAATATTGGAAAATAATTGTTTTTAGTTGTTGCAAAGATGTTGTAGCAAATGTTGTCACCTCATCACCAGACAGTCCCTGATTTGAACATCTTTGTGATTCTAATATGAGCACAGGGTTATTTTTATTTGAAAAATCTTCACATGGTTTACAGTGCAGTAATGGTTAAGAGGCATGGAAGTGGTATTTAATATACAGTAGCTGTCATGAAACTGAAACTCTGACAACAGATTAAATCACAACTGCACATTCTTAATATCTGTTGGAGGAGATGAACAAAGAACTCACCAGCTCCTGGTTTATTTTAATTACTTTAGATAACAGAGATAAGACAATGACCAGTGTGCAAGTGCTCTGCTTGCCCCTTTCAGAGATCTGATATGTTGGTTTGAAGCCACATAATTTAATCAAACAGCTACAGCAACATGAATCCACTTAAAAGACGATGTGTGTACTGATTCTCTGTGCATATCCAGCTCCCACACATCAACCTTGGTGCCATAGTAGAAAAGTGAATCTGAAGAGCTCTCCATCTTTACTCTATGTTGATATAGTCACATATGAGAGTCCTGCATGGCTCACTTTGGCCTGAACTACCTGCTCTGCTGGCATTACTAAGATTTTAATGTGCTGTGCACAAGATTGTTTTAAGGCTGTAAAAGAGATCAAAGCCCAGGAGAGAATATGAAGCTGGGTGCCTAGAACAGGATAATACATCTTCTACAGAATGCGTTATGGTAGGTGCACACAAAAATAGAGCGGACATTTTCCAACAGCTTTCAGGGTATTCAAAACATCTACTATTAATTTCAACATAACCATCAAAAAAAGACTTATTGTAAATAGATGACATTTGAACAAAAAAAATAGATAAAAGTTTGTTTCATCCACAGAAAGCCAACAAAGATAATAAAATTACAGTAGTTATAACTTTTAGGGCCATATTACAAGGACACGGTCAGATGTCACTGATGCAGATCACGTTTATGGGCATTTCCAAGTTAATTTCCTTATCACAACAGCGCAGAAAGGAATTTTCCGCTGGACGCAAAGTTGGAAAGGGCTGTCCTAATGCTCTTAATTAAGAGGTGTGTTTGGGGCATAATGTGAAGTAAACCATTCACTGCCTTTGCTCTCATTCCCTTTAATAAACAGGGGGGCAAGCTCAAAGACGTGATGCTAACAGGAAAAAAGTTTAAGTGGGAGGACAATTCCATTTTGCATTGAAGACAATGCAGGCTCATTCACAAAGTGAAAATGCATTTAAAAGCAAGGAGCTGTTTATCTCCACAGCCTTGCTTGCCCATGGATGAGAGCTGTCGGCTATAATTGAGAGATCATGCCAGTATTTCTCTTTGTCCACGAGGTTGGCAGAGTTTCCTTCAGTTATATTATCCTAAACCCAGTCTCACTAAAAAAAAAAAGTATTACAGTTCATCAGAGCCTCTCTTTAAAACCAAGAAAGAGGAGCCGCTCAAAATGGCCTGAGCTGTATTAATATTGTAGATTTAATGCAAAATAACTGTCGGGATATTTTTATTTTGAATCATTATTTTAAAAGAATGACAGTGAATGAGGATAAAAATGTAAAAACTGTCATCATTAGATAATGAATATTGGGTTTGTGCACACATACCAGCTGTTCTCCGGGGTAGTGATGACTGCTTTCCCGGTAGGACAGATTGGTCCAGCTGAGATCTAGTGGAGAACTGAATCTTACACTCACATAACTTTTTTTTTTTTTCCTCTGTGTAGTGAAAAACCCTGTTGTGTCTTCAAATAGTTTGTGTTTAACTGTCCTCATTTAACAGAAAACACTGGCCTAGTGTGTTTTTTCATTAATAGGAACGGGTGAGCACAAACGGACACAAGATATGACAATGCAATATGATGATTCAACACACGACAGATTAGTGGACAAAATGTTTTCCAAGAAGAGGTATGTAGTTTAAAATCATAAGACTGACAGTAGCCTATCCCCCCGTGCACCGCGCACCCAAACCAAAATGCACGCACACTGCCTGTTCATTTATTCATTCTCCTAAAAAGATAATGCCTAATCTACAGACAACATTAAGTCCACAATTAAAATGAGAATGTGGATGGAATAAAAAAATATTAGATGTATGATCTTATTACAATTAAAATGATGGGTGATTATATCATAACTGTTACAACTCTCTCTATTAAAGGGCCTATATCATGCTATTTTAAGCCTTTCAGAGTAAACTATATGCATGTATGTGATAGTATATTACCTTTGGTACACTGGAGAATGAATTTCTTATGAAATATGAGTTATTTTCGCGAGCTACTTTTCCAACCCGGAAGTAAGATGACTCGATCTCTGAGGCTCCACCTCTCCTTCTTGTGGCTGCCGCCCATTTCATGACGTAACCCCTGAGCTGGCTGCTGCAGCGTGTCGCTGGGTTCCGCCCACGAAAACAACATCTACAGTAAACTTTAGAAAAGATGGATGAGCAAGTTGTGGAGCCTTACACTCTTGACCCAGAGTCCAATTGGGAATTTGAGGTGCACGAGATACCACAGCGACCTCGAAGACGTTTATAGGAAGTGAAAGAGTTTTGCCGATCATCGCTCCATTAGCTGCGCGGAGAAAGTGGGTGTGTGCGTTAGCCTGGGGGCGGTGCTGGCAGCACAGGCACTTCCTGGAGTGGGCGGCTCACCCACATTCATACGTATGAACGTGGGGACCCAATCATTATCAGAGACAGGGCGGAGCAGCAGCTCAGAGAGCAGGGTTGAGGAGGAATACTCAGAGATGTGTGAATGGCGCAAAATACCACTTTGGGGGTGTTTTTGGTGAGGAATTAACATTATAACATGCTTAAAAGCTCAAAAAAGTTGATTTTGCATGATATAGGCCCTTTAAAATAACAGAAAAATCATGTGCACGCTGTTTCCTTATGAGCTCCGGAGCTGCACAATTTCAAAACACAGCACTGAAATAGCATTAAACAATGTGCTTCTGATGACAGACCACCATTTTCTGGATCAAAATTGCTTTGGTGTAACATGCACCATATCAATCAATCAGTCAAGCTTTATTTGTATAGCACTTTTCAAAAATTGGATGTTGCACTAAGTGCTTTACATAGATAAAAACAGTAGACAGATTTAGTTACATATATTTATCATCAGTCATCAGACCTGCAACCATATGTCTTGGACACTCGGGTGAAGAGAGGTGCAGAGCTGTCAACTGATCACCACCTGGTGGTGAGTTGGATCCGATGGCAGGGGAGGATGCCATTCAGACCTGGTAGACCCAAACGTATAGTGAGGGTGTGCTGGGAACGTCTGGCTGAGGCCCCTGTGAGGGGACCTCTGGCTGAGGTCTTCAACTCCCACCTCCGGAAGAACTTCAACCACATTACGAGGGAGCTTTGAGACATAGAGTCTGAATGGGCCATGTTCTCCACCTATATTGTTGAAGCAGCTGCCCAGAGCTGCGGCCGCAAGGTCGTTGGGGCATCTCGTGGTGGCAACCCCTGAACCAAGTGGTGGACACCAGTGGTGAGAGGGGCCATTTATGGACAGGATTTCTAGGCGGAACCAAGGAACGGAGGGTGTCATGCTTGGTGACCACAGGATCTCATCTCTGTTGTTTGCAGATGATATTGTCCTGCTGGCTTCATCCAGCAATGACCTACAGTTCTTGCTGGGACGGTTTGCCACTGAGTGTGAAGCGGCTGGGATGAGAATCAGCACCTCCAAGTCTGAGTCCATGGTCCTTAGCCAGAAAAAGTGGATTGTCGTCTCTGGGCTGGGGACAGGCTCCTGCCCCAAGTGGAGGAGTTTAAGTATCTATTACTTACGAGTGAGGGGAGAATGGAGCGAGAGAGTGACAGACAGATCGGAGCAGCATCTGCAGTGATGTGGACATTGAATTGGTCTGTTGTGGCAAAGAGGGCGCTAAGCTCAAAGGCAAAGCTGTCGATTTACCAGTCAATCTACATTCCTACTCTCACCTATGGTCACGAGCTTTGGGTAATGACCGAAAGAACGAGATCACGGATACAAGCGACTGAAATGAGCTTTCTCCGTAGGATTGCTGGACTCACCCTTAGAGACAGGGTGAGGAGCTCAGTCATCCGGGAGAGGCTCAGAGTAGAACCGCTGCTCCTCCACATTGAAAGGAGCCAGTTGAGGTGGTTTGGGCATCTGATCAGGATGCCGCCTGGACGCCTCCCACTTGAGGTGTTTCAGGCATGTCTCACTGGGAGGAGACCCCGGGGCAGACCCAGGACTCGGTGGAGAGACTATGTCTCCCAGCTGGTCTGGGAATGCCTTGGTATCCTCTCTGAAGAGCTGGAGCAGGTGGCTGGGGAGAGGGAAATCTGGGCTTCTCTGCTTGAACTGCTGCCTCCGCGACCCGGACCTCCGGAAAAGCGGTAGAAGATGGATGGATATTTACATGATACATCCTGCCCCCTCCAACCCTCCCATACACACACCCACAAAACACACACAGGCACATGCACCACTCCCTACTTCTCTCACACAAATATAAAATAAAAGAGACATAGCTGGCACCAAGGCACCATATGAAGAACCAACCATCCTGTGGAGCCCCCCCATGCTGGGAGACCACACAGCCCATAACCACAAGGTGTGCCAGAGAGGCCACCTGACCAGGACAGACCGGGGCCCGCACCGCAGCTGTAAGGCAATGGCATAAAGCCTCCACCCACCCAAGACAGAGCAACCCACGTGAACAACACCCTTGCAGATGGGCCAAGCAGCATCCGGCATGAAGGGCTCCACTGAGGAAACACTGGAGCTAAAACACATAAAATACAAGATGGAACTAAGAACACATAAAACAAAGGGAACTAAAAACCCATACTTATAAACTGAGCTAAAAACACATCAAAATGAAAAGAGATGAGAATATCTAAAAGCAAATGGAGCCAAGAAGAACGTAAAGCAATGGAACATAAATTACTACTTCAATAATAGTTAAACCAGTTTGTTAAAAGCCAAATTAAAAAGGTGGATCTTGAGCCTTTTCTTAAAAATATCTATTTTCTCTGCAGCCCTGAGGCTCTCTGGCAGGCTGTTTCACAGACGAGAACCATAGTAATGAAAGCAGGCTTCACCAAAGGTCTTGGTCTTGACTTTGGGAATCATTAAAAAGCCAGTACCACAGGACGTCAGGGTCTGCGAGGGTTCATAAGGTTAAAGCAGCTCAGATAGAGAAGGAGGCCCAAAACCATTGAGGCATTTAAAAACTAAAAAGAGAACCGTAATAGCGATGCACCTGGGATTGCATGCCATCACATCTCTTTGAAATGAGCCTCTTCCTCCCAGCGCAAAGCGTGGTGCAAAGTGTAAAAAACAGACAATGCACTGACAGAAACTAACACAAACACTGGTGTTCGGCAGAAAGTCTAGTGGAAATGTTTGCTGATGATCATCAAAATAGGGCCCTTAATGTTGGAGGATTATCACAATATGAGAATTTCAAGCTCGGTACCGCCTCCCAGTAAAACTCTGGTTAACATTTTCCACACAACAAAGGGAAAATTACAAAATTTCAAAAGGCATTTTTTTAAAAGACAAATTTGAAAGCACAGTTCTCTAAAAGCTAGGCTTTAGAAAAGATATACTGTAGCCCATTGCAAGGTTAATCTGAAAAAAACAAACAAACAAAAAAACCCCCAAAAAACAAAACCCACATTTAATTGTTCCCCTTACAATTAAAACACCAAAGTTTTAACATCATGACTGTGGTCTATTTACACATTCACTATAGACATGTTACACGCTAGTGTGGCTGACCATGCAAAGTGTACTGATCTCTTTTTCCATTAGGAAGGATCAGATATCACAGGAGGTGCGTGAGGCTTTGTGTGCTCTAAGGCTGTGAAAATCATACTGTACATGTTAAATTAAAAAAAAAATCATTACAGCCAGGGCTTGACATTAACTTTTTTGCTCACCAGCCACTGTGGCTAGTGATTTTCCAAAGTTAGTAGCCACTCAGTCTTTTCACTAGCCATGATTTTGCGATTGGAAAATTATATTTAATGTGATCAAATTGGACTATGGCATGCTAACATTTGTTTCAATTAAATTTATAACCTTTTTTTAAATATAAATGACTCTTATACATACATAAAAATAGCAAGAGAAACACTGTCTGTTTAATTATTTATGAACAGCAGTAAATACTGTCAAACAGTAGAGAAAAATATTTGTAATGTGAGAGTGAAGTACAGGTAGATTTGGGATCCGTCCCAATTCTCATTTTTACCTCTCTCCCAACCCCTGTGATCTAGGACACCCCTTCATGGCTGCACTATGTTATTAGAAGTTGCTTATGGATTTAACCAAACCTGTTTTCACCAGAAAAAAGAAGACAAAGAAAAGGAAAACTGATTTGGAAGAAAAAAAAAAGTCTCAAGGAGAAAAATTTCTCCAAATTACATGAACAATTCTGATCAGTAGAGTAGGTCAGAAATTTACTAAAAAAAAAGCTGTAAATTCACAGAAAAAAATCTGGACCTCCTGGTGGCCGGTTTTAGCCCGCGGACCATATGTCTAATATCCCTGGACCAAACCATTAAAAATAGATATTTCGAGTGTAAATGACAACTTCTTGCTCTGAAAATAGTCATGTTTAACCACAGAGGTAGTAGCTGATGTGTGGGGTGGGGTGGGGCACAGGGATTAGCTACTGCTGGGACAATGAGGATCAGGGGCAGTTTTCCTGGTAATATGATCGCTGAGAGTGGGGATAGGTGTGTTCTACTGGTAGCTGTCTGTTTGTCGCTGTTTCGCCACACTGGCTGCAAAATGAGCTCACTGTGGGCGGAGACTGGCTCCACTACATACTCGGAACAGGAGAAGCCGCCACCCATCACAGCACTTCTTCCCACCGGGCTGAACAGGGGCAGGATGGTAGACTGATCTTCAGTTTTCTTCTCCCCAGTGCACGTGAAGAATTCAGTTATGTAGATTAACAAGCTGCTACAAGACAAACATTCCTTAGCCAAGGGGGAAAAAAAAGACAGTCCACTGTTACCTCATAAAAGTGGCTTCAGCGTAGCTTCATTCTTTTTTTTACAGTGATGTCATGATTTCTTTGACAGTGATTCGAATACACTGTTCAATGTCTGTCAGTCCTTACACTTTTCTCTGCTGTTGGATACATCAGTCCAGTGGCTTCTTCTTCTTCTTCTTCTTCTTCTTCTTCTTCTTCTTCTTCTTCTTCTTCTCCTCTAATAAACACACTGGAGTACATCACCACTGCCTCCTCCTGTTTAATTCAATTCAACTCAATTCAGCTTTATTTATATAGCGCCACATCACAACAAAGGTCATCTCACAGTGCTACAAAATGCAGAGAAAACCCCACAATTTCAGAAAGACCCAGCAATCAGACGATCCCCTGTGAGCAAACACTTAGCAACGGTGGAGAGGAAAAACTCCCTTTTAACAGGAAGAAACCTCTAGCAGAACCAGGCTCATGGAGGGGCAGTCATCTGCTGCGACTGGCTGGGGGTGAAGGGATAGAGAGGACGAAAAGAACAGACATAAAAAAACACGAAACAGTGAAAAACCAAGTACATTATTCGTGGTCATCCAGCAGTCTGAATCTATTAACAGCCGAACAGAAGCGGGGTTAAGAGACACAAAATCCCTCCCTAATCGTAGGCTATGTTGAAAAGGAAGGATTTTACCCTGTTCTTAAAAACAGAGACCGAGTCTAACTCCTGAACCCAGAGTGGTAACTGGTTCCACAGAGAAGGAGCTTGATGGCAGAAGGCTCTGCCTCCCAATGTACTTCTGGAGATTCTGGGCACCACAAGCAATCCAGCATTTTGGGAGCGTAGAGCTCTATTAGGATGATAGGGTAATATCAGATCTTTTATATATAAGGGGGCCTGATTATTAAGAGCTTTGAAAGTGAGAAGAAGGATTTTAAACTTAATTCTAAACTCTATGGGAAGCCAATGAAGGGAGGACAAAACCAGAGAGATATGATCTCTCTTTCTAGAACCAGTTAAAACTCTTGCAGCAGCATTTTGGATCAACTGAAGACTTTTTAAGGATATTTTGGGACAACCTGATAATAATGAGTTACAATAATCTAGTTGAGAGCTGACAAAGGCATGGATCAGTTTCTCAGCATCATTCAGAGACAAAATGCTCCTAATCTTGGCAATATTGAGCAGATGATAGAAGGCAGTCTTAGAAACAAATTTAATATGTTAAAGGACAGATCTTGATCAAAAATAACTGCAAGGTTCCTCCCAGAACTATTCAGAGTGAGAGTGGCGGCATCCAAATTAAGAGTATGATTTGGAAAGGAATTTCTAAGGTTTTTTGGGCCAACAAGAATGACTTCAGTCTTATCTGAGTTTAGTAGCAGAAAATTACAAGTCATCCAGGCTTTGATTTCCTTAAGACAGGCATCTAATTTGGCTAATTGATTACAATCATCGGGCTTCATTGACAGGTATAGTTGTGTGTCGTCTGCATAACAATGAAAATGTATACAGTGCTTTCTAATGATATTGCCTAATGGAAGCATGTATAAACTTAAAAGAGTAGGGCCTAACACAGATCCCTGTGGAACTCCGTGACTGAGCTTAGAGTTGGAAGAAAATTCATTATTGATGTGAACAAACTGAAGTCTATCGGACAAATAAGATCTAAACCACTGCAGCGGAGTTCCATTTAGACCAACATAGTGTTCTAGTCTATCAAGTAGAATGTTATGATCAATAGTGTCAAAGGCTGCACTAAGAACTAAAAGGATAAGAACAGAAACAAGTCCATTATCAGATGTGATAAGGAGGTCATTAGTGACCTTCACTAAGGCTGTTTCAGTGCTGTGATGAACTCTGAACCCAGATTGAAACTCTTCAAATAAACCAATTCCCTGCAAGTGGTCAAACAATTGCTCAGCAACAACTCTTTCTAAGATTTTTGAAATGAAAGGCAGATTACAGATTGGTCAATAGTTAGCCAAAACTCCTGGATCGAGCGTTGGCTTTTTGAGTAAGGGTTTAATTACAGCCGTTTTAAAAGTTTGCCAGCGACACTGCTGTTGTGGACAGGTAAGTGTTATAAGCTAAATTATTCTTTATCCCTGAAATTTGTAATCAAAAATGACTTTTGACCAATCAGTAAATTACAACCGTGCGTAGTAGACCGCGGCGCACCGCGACCGCGGCGCACCGGGCGATGTCCGTCCTCTGGAGTGGGGGGGTGGGGGGGTGGGAGTTGTTATCTTCTACATTACAGATATTTTAGTATAATTTTTAGTGCACTGTAGGTTATTTTTTTCTTGTAAAAAAAAGCCACACATTTTTTACGTGGCATGCTTCTTTGTGTGTGGGGGATTGTTTGTTCATTCATTCATTCATGAATAAATAACCCCCCCCCCCACACACACACACACACAGCCCTGAGTGTCACCTTTCATTAGAGCCCAACATCAAGCTTCTATATTGAATCATTCAAAAGTTACAGACGTTTCTCCAAACTGTGCCATTTGGCACAATTTGGCACAGTTCAAAAATGCCTGGGAACAACCTGTGAAGAAAGTTGTGTAATATATTCATTTTTTGTGGTATTGTTACAAAATTTTGACCTCAGCTGGATAACACTTGGTTCTACATTTCTTTTTCATTTTCCAGCCCGGATCTGACAGCTGTGTGTTATTTGCAAGCATTTGTATCCAAAAAAACACCCAGGCGAAATTTATTTTCTTCAAGTTCAGTATGTTTAGATGACTGTTACTCAGTGGCCGGAGCACTTAGAGAGATTATGACTGTTTTGCCAAAAAATTCAAAGTGTTTTCTTTTAAATGAGACCAACCTGATGAAGATGCTGCAAAGGGTTGAAGAACAGCTTTTGATTTACTTTGGGTACATTATTTTTTGGCATTTTTAGGGAAATTGACCAGAGTGCAAGGGGTTAATGCAGAACAATAACTTGTTCTAGCTTTTCTAAGAGATTTTTTTTTTATAAATTAAGCGATGATTTCTCCACGCTAAATAGAATTCATCTAAATTAGTAGAACGCCATTTCCTTTCCAATTGAAGAGTCTTGAGTATTAAGCTCCGAGATTCTGTGTTAAACCAAGGGGTTAGAAATCTCTGGTTAGACTTTTTCTTTTTTAAAGGGACCACCAAATCTAGAGTCCGATGCAGAGAGGCTGTAACACTATCTACCATGCTATCAATTACGGAAGGAGCAGGCTATCCATCTTTTATTTCCGTTGTGTTGACCCATGGTATAGAGGAGACAATCTGCAAAAATTTGGTAACAATGTCATCTGAAAGACATCTGCTGTAGTAATATTTTTCTTTAGGAGTCAAATAATCAGAAATAGTGAAATCAAAGGTTAACAGAGAATGGTCTGACAGTACAGGATTATGAGGAGACACTACCAGATTTTCTATATCTATACCATAAGTCAAAACAAGGTCCAATGTATGGTGGAGATAATGGGTAAAATTTTCTACTTTCTGGGAAAACCCCATTGAGTCCAAAATTGAAATGAATGCCTTATTAAGACAGTCACTATCTACATCAACATGTATATTAAAGTCCCCTAAAATAATTATTCTATCTGATTTCAGCACTAAATCAGCTAAAAGTTCAGCAAATTCGGATAAAAACTCTGAGTAGGCCGAGGGAGGATGGTAGACTATGGCAAAGAAAATTGGATTCAAGCCAAGATAGCCAACATGCCCCATGCTGAGGACCAGGCCCTCAAAGGAATTAAAACATGATTTTTGCTTTATATTAACTAGTAATTTAGAATGGAAAATTGCTGCTACTCCACCTCCACGACCAGAACTTCTGGGATTATGATAGTTTAGATAACCAGAGGGAGTTGATTCATTCAAACCAACATAATCATCTTGCCCTAGCCAAGTCTCTGTGAGGGATAATAAATCGATCTGATGATCAATTAATAGATCATGGACTAAAAGAGACTTCGGAGTTAGAGACCTAATATTTAATAAACCACATTTAATTTTTAAATTATGAGGAGTAACAGAGGCCAAATCTTTAAATTTAGAGACCTGAGGTTTGATCTGAATTTTACCAACATTTTGTTTAATCACTTTGGGATGTTTATGCACCATATTTTTATTAACTTTTTTATTAACTTTGGGAGGAGCAAACAAGGGTTCTCTAAGGGAGAAGACAGGGGCAAAGTTGGGGGGTGGTGTATGAGGAGGAACTGCAGAAAGACGTGTATTTATCAAGTTGTGTTGTATTTGTCTTGAGTTATGATATTTTGGGTAACGGGAGACACAATAGGTAGACACAATAGGGAGACACAATATATATATATATACTGTATATATATATATATATATATATATATATATATATATATATATATATACTGTATATATATATATATTATTATTATATTATCAGGGCCCTGACTTTTGTTCACTTTTACAGTACAGAACGCCCTTTTAACAACCTGCACCTCAATATTAAAGTGCTGATTGTCTTTGAGTTTCTGTTTCAAACCTTGGGATTCTGTGCTAAAATCAAAGGAGTCAGAACGACCATAAAAACAATTAAGAGCATTAGCCAGCTCTGTGTCTGAATTAAAACCTTCTAAAAACACATGATTACTGTGCTCTGTGCTCTGAAGGCCTGCAATAGTTTTCATACTGGCCCAGGCTGAACCAAGTTTCTTTGTTGCCATCTTGCTTTCCAACTCTGATTTATAATTCTGTTTTGCTCTTAAAATTTCAGCCTTCAGCTCTTTTTGGCAACCTGCAGCTCAGAAACAACCCCCTGTTTAAAGGCAAGTGCTTTCCTCTGTAAGCAGGATTTAACTGATTTTGTAACCCATGGCTTGTTGTTGGGATATATTTTGACACGTTTATGTGGAACAATCATGTCTCTGCAGAAAGCCATGTATGAGCATGTCACGTCCACTAAAGAGTCCAAATCATCTCCACAGGACAGTGTGAACACCTCCCAGTCCGTACAGTTAAAGCATTCCTGGAGGCAGTGCACAGAATTCTCTGTCCACACGTTTATGTCTCTGGTCTTCGCCTTGTCTCTTCTGAGAGCAGTTTTATATGTGGGCAGCAAATGTGCACAGTTGTGATCTGAGGATCCTAAAGGAGGAAGGGGAATAGATTTATAGGCTCTCTCTATGGATCCATAGTACAGGTCCAATGTCTTTTTTTGCCTGGTTGGGCAGGAGACATACTGATAACCAAAAGTTTTTAAGTGTCTCCTTTAGAAACACGTGGTTAAAATCCCCAAGAATAAAATTTGGAGCCTCTGGGGAAATCAACTGCAACTGCTGTACCACATCAAAGACAGTGCTGGAGGCGGAGGCAGCATCCGCCCTCGGGTGAATGTACACAGTCGTTATGAAAAGTTGGGGGAACTCGCGGGGCAGATAAAAGGGGCGTAGTGACACGGACAGCAGCTCCACATCTGGTGTACAGATGCGCTCTCTGAATGTGACAGATGTACAGTACTGTTTATTAATATATAAACATACGCCGCCCCCCTGACATTTCCCCGTTACGTCTTCCTGCCGATCCGAGCAAAGTGGGGCTCCAAAGCCGTCAATACACAGGTCCGGGTCCCGGTCATGCGCCGTAAGCCACGTCTCCGTGTAAGCCATGACACAGCAGTTCTTGAAATCCTTCTGATATCGTACATTCCCTTGAATTTCATCCACTTTATTTCTCAGGGATTGTACGTTCCCCATAATAATGGAAGGAAGAGGAATGCGGTTAAGCTGACGTCTCCTCAGGTTTAATCTTACGCCTCCACGCTTTCCGTGTTTCCTCCTCTTGTCTCTCTTTTTGTTGTTGTGTCCATGAAAATCTCTTAAAATTAAGTCCGGCAGTTGCGGCACAGGCTCAAACACAGATGCTGCATTATCCATGTTTAAATGCAGTAACATGTCTCTGGAATACTGCATTCTTCCCGGCGTGATCGCGATAGCGCTTACCTCCAAGACAAAGAGCCGATAAGAAAGAAACGACAGTGCAAAAACAAGAAGGAAATCCATACTGATGGAACCAGGGAGCTCTTCATTATATAGTCCACAAACATTCAAGGACAAAAATGGCACAGAGAATTACGTTGAAACACATTAAAGTGCATAAAAACAGAAACACAGACGTTGTACTTTTTTCACCCGCTGCCGGTCGCTGCGTGTGCATGCATATGTGCTGTATAAAGCTCCTTTTGGCAAAGTAAATCTGTTTGGCATAATAAGGAAATAAGATTTCTGTTTTGCTGACCTAGCTGCTTGACAGGACTAGGGGAAAAAATGATGTGAATCCGAGATGACCGTGCTCAGGCCCGGAGCAATGTGAACATAAGCCAATAGGGGAAAGGGGACAACTGGGAAGAGTGTGAGTGCACCCTCATTCAAATTTGTTACAGATCTTTGAAGTCGGGTTACATGGTAAATGTAAATGGCCCAGCTGGCATGAGAGTAACCAAAAACAGTTTTTCATGCCTATGATCCTTTAGGGCTTTGTATGTGATGATAATGACTTTAATTTCTTTGTTTTCTTGAGTACCTATAAAGTTCAGGGCTATAAAGGGACTTTTTATCCCATTTAATTTGATAATGGGTTGAAGTATTAACATTTCCTATGCCCTATTTATTTTGTGACTTTCTTGCAGCGTAATGACATAAATTTAAAATGAATTTATATGTATACTATAAATCAACTTTCATTACTACAGACTTTCAGAAAGGAAGAAGGAAAAACTGTGACTGCACTTTTTAACAATACTTAGCAAACATAGAAGTTCTGATGAAAACAAAAAAGTCAGGCCACATTGGGCTGCTACTCATTTGAAAGCGAAACATGCAATTAGGAATATATTATAAAGAAGCTGATTTGTTCACTGGAATATGATTTTGTGTGATTGACAGAAGGACTTTCAGATTTACAACGGCCCAGCATATATGAAGAAACACCTCCCCCTAATTTGAATGGAAGCCGCTTTGATGCATTTGAATTCATTATCGAGCTTTCCAAACCAATTTCACAAGCACAAAGTCATCTAAAAATTAGACAATCTTCCGTGCACATCCCGGAGAACAATTCAGCAAGTGATTTCCTGGATGAGAGACAGAGAATGAATCGGGTGGAAGTCTGAACAAAGGCTGAAAAACGCAGTGCTGTCAGAGAGTAAAATGTCGTTCAAAGCAAGAACCAGAATGGTATATGCATGCACTGGGTCCTTTGCACTGTCTTTTTTCACCATATTTGTCTAGATTTGTGTATTCATCACATGTGAACAATTAGCCTTCAGAAATTTACATGAAATCCTTCTTTAGAATCTGATGATAAGAGTGATGTTAAGTTTTTTACTGAAACAGAGTGTAGGAAGAGGGTGAAAGTTTCCGCTGTTTCACAAATAATAACCCTACTTTAATGAAATATTCAAGGTCATTTTTAATTCAAAAGTACAAACCTTTCAGTGTGTTTGATTGAGTGGTGGGATTTTCTGAACAGAGTATTGCACAGTGTTACTAAGGAACGGCTCGCTTGGTGTGCCTGAAAATTACCAGAAAATGGTATTAAGAGAAGTGTAAGACCTTCACTAACATAATCGAACAAGATTCATTCATTCATTCATTCATCCATTAAGAAGTTATGAGGGGGAGTGCGCACCCACTTTGTCTCGTCTTTTGTAGTTTTTATGTGATTCTGTACATCACCCCTTCTTTGGTTTTCGTTCATAAAGCATTTCAGACATAAGGCTGGGCTTTTAACATGTATTGTGATACATTTAGGGCTTTATCATGATACACAATATACAGGCGCATCTCAATAAATTAGAGATGTCAACAAAAATATTATCCATTTAGGAAATTCAATTAAAAAAAATAAACTTCTATATTATATAAAGTCATTACGCAGAGAGTGATATATTTCAAGTGTTTATTTATTTTAACTTTGACGATTTTGGCTTACAGCCCATGAAAACCCCAAATTCGGTTTCTCAAAAAACTAGAATATTGTATAAAATTAATTTAAAAAAATAGTTTTTCAATAGAAATGTTGGCCGACTGTAAAGTATGTCCATGTACACATTCAATACTTGGTTGGGGATACTTGAGAAACTGAATTTAGGGTTTTCATGGGCTGTAAGCCATAATCATCAAAATTAAAATAAATAAAAACTTGAAATATATCACTCTCTGTGTGATAACTCTATATAATATAGAAGTTTAAGTTTTTGAATTGAATTTCCTAAATGGATAATCTTTTTGTTAACATCTCTAATTTACTGAGATGCGTCTGTATATCATGTATCGTGATAAAGCCCTAAACGTATCGCCGGTGTGGGAAAGCGTGGGCTGGACTAATGAACCTCAGGTGTGCATGAGTGAGTGTTTGTGCGTGTGAATAAGAATGAATGGAGTGTGTGTGTGCGCATGTGTATGTGTGTGGGAACACCCATTAACCGAGCACAGCTGATGGCACTGACAGGAGAAGAGGGCATGCCCGAGCTGTCAGGAAGCGGAGGCCAAAAGCTCCCAGATGCGCCAGATAGAAAATAGGGCAAATAACTAATAAGTTAGACCTGGATTTGGAACAGCCAAACCCAGATTCTGGGCAGCCCCCCCACCCCCCACCCCAGGGGTGGATTCCAGACACCCCAGTACCATCAGCTGGCCCCAAAAAGAAAAAAAAAAAGCACACCCTTAAGGGACCCCCCCCCCCCCAGCAACAATTACCCAGGGCGGGAGATGGGGGGAAACTGGTTAGGAGGGAAGCAACCAGTGAAAAAATGCAACAAATAATAAGCAATTATAGAGCAGTGACTCTCCTAACAGCCCCAACCTAGGACACTAACTCCCCTCCCCATGAGTCCAAAGTTCAGGGAGCCGACCAAAGTCAACAGGCCCCCAGCATGGCAAGGTGCCCGGCCCAATGGACCACCTGGCCCGAAAGCCAACACCATCGGGTGGCCGACCAATGTGGTGGAGCCATCAGAACTGGAAGGGAAGGCGGAGAGGCAGCCTACGTACTCGAGACCTACGGCGGCCAACCCAAGGAACAGAAGCCCCCCTGCCATCCGAAGCTTGGGGCCGGGGGACTGTAGCGACCGCAATGGTCCCAGTCTGGGATGTGGCTGCACCTGCGATGGTCCCGACCTGGGACGTGGCTGCACCGGCGGTGGACTCCAGCTGGAGCTCTGCTGCACCCGCAGTGGACTCCGGCTGGAGCACTTTTGTACCTGCGGTGACCCCCATTGGGGGCCTCATTGCTCCCGTGGTTGCCTCCCCAGCAAGGGAGGTGATGCTCATCATGGTACCAGGTGCTGGACCCTGATCCTCGGCAGCCTCTGACAAGAACAGCAGCTCTCCGATGACCCTGGCTGGGGGCTCCGAACCCAAAGGGAGAGAAAGAAAAACCAGGTCAGGGTCGCCAGCAGCGGCTACAACGAGCCGCCCCAGACCCTCCTCGCCATGAGTTGGGCAGTGTGACATCAATAATGACATTACTCGCATAATGGAGCACACTTGCATGGACTCGGAGTCAACTGCCATCCAGGACTCCTGCGAATTAGGGTCCACAGGCTCCACTGGTCCGTCGGGTACTGCCCCTCCATTGACCTCCTCGGGATCACCTGGACCCACATCGTCGTCCATGGGTAACCCAGGTAGTAACAGCTCCTCTCCAGCAACCCTAGGATGGAGCTTGAAGGGGATGGGAGAGGAGGAGTGGTTAGGGTCACCGGCAGCAGCAGAGCCCGGCGAAGAGGGTCCGGATGCGGCTGGGGCTCGCACCCGGCTCTCCTCCCCAAGAGCCAGACAAGATCTCTCAGTCATAGACAAATGGACAACAGGAGAGGTTACTTGCCTGTGCTCAAGCTCTACAGCTGTCCAGGACTCCGATGACGGCGTTCCAGGTCCTGTCGACTGGCGATCTGGTCTGGGAAGTGACTCTGCGGCGGCGGCCCCCGCCGCAGCCGTGATGGTGATAGCAGTCATGGTACTCCCGTGCGCCGTTTCCCACGCCTCCGGTTCCTCTGGCGTGGTAGCCGAGAACGACCTCTCCACTGGCCCATGGGCTGGACCCTCCTGGTGCTCCAGCTCCTCTTCCCCCGAGCGACCTGGATCCAGGACTGGTGGGCTCGTAGGGGCATACAAAAAGGAGTTCATGAGGTCAAGTTTGGGATCACTATATGCCGCTGGGGCGGAGCACTCAGGGAACTGCACACCCCTCGCCTTCTCGCCAGGAGGCAGGCAAAACTGTTCATTAGACATGAAAGTTAAGTGAGAAATTACTTGCCTTTCCTCCTGGCACGGAACGTCCTCAGTGGCCTTCGAGACGTTCCCCCTCCTCTCAGGGCGTTCCTCCTCTTGCTGCGCCGGCGGGGACGGAATCCTCTTCCGGAGGGAATTCCTCCTCCTCTTCCCCCCGGATGGCTCAGGAACCAAATAGTCCGGGATGTGAAGCGTCGTGCTGGACCACGAGTCCACCATGCTGAGATGCTCTGTCTTCGCTGAAGAGGGAGGCAGAGTGGCCACGGGGAGCTCAAGCGCTGGGGGATCCTCATCCCTGAGCCGGGCCAGTCTCTGCTCCTACTTCACCCGGCGCTCCTCCTTAACTCAGCGGACTAGCTGAGCGAGCAGGGCCAACCACTCCTCTTTCGTCAAGCCCATGGATTGGGTAGGCACAGGGGGTGGAACCCTTACTGCTGGAGAAGCCCGTCCTTGAGCCTCCCTCTTGCAGCGCTCCTCCTCAACCCAGTGGTTTACCGTGGCCAGCAATCCCAGTCTTTCCTCCTCCGTCATGACGTTCGAGGATTGGATGGGTGCCAGCCTGAGAGATGAAAGGAATCCGAGGGGGGGGGGGTGTCTTCCTCCGACGGGAGCGTCTCTTCTGACGGGCAACTGGCTCCGATTGAAGAGAGGCACCCTCCAGCTCTTCATCAGGAACGGAAAGGATGGTGGAGAGGATGGCCTCCACCCTATGAATTAACCGGAGGTTAGGATGGCGCCGCTCAACATCCTCCGCGATGAGTTGTGCCCACTCCCGGTCCTCGAGAAACTGAGGCCACTTAAAGGCGAAGTTTGCCTCGTCCAGCAGATAGCAGATCCTGTGCTTACAGCTCCTTGTCCATCCAGATCACAATACCAGCACACGAGGAGGAAAGGGAGACAAAAAAAAGGGGGAAGAAAAAACACAAACCTACTCCGCTGTTTTTTTTCTATGGCCGCAGCATTCTGTCATAAATCCTCGTGCCCCATTACGTGGTGCACGAGGGAGGAAATAAGAAACCCAAAAGCGAGAGTAGATTGTGCACTTTTATTAACAAACCCAATGAAAATGACAAGTCCAGTAATGTCCACCAATACAGAGAATTGAAATGCAGAGTTGAATGGCCACAAAACATACAGAGCGTCGCCCAGATGCTCTACAGCCCGGTGACAGTGAAGCCTAGTGCTGCAAAGTTGCTGCCAGCACAGGGAGAAAGGCAAATGACTTACCGAACTGGAGCGATCCGGGGCTTCCCGTGTAGTCTGGCAGATGAGGGAAAACATGCAAGGTCAGCTACTAACATCCAGGGATGAACATGTGTAAATATCACGCTGCACGAGTGAAGGAAGTTGTACAACATTCGTGGAGAGCTAGCTGCCACGAATGAGGGCAAATGCTGCGGCAATCTCTTCCTACTAAGTCCTCGTTTAAATAATAATAAACTAAAAGAGGAAAGAGATCACTGGTGTGGGAAAGCGTGGGCTGGACTAATGAACCTCAGGTGTGCATGAGTGAGTGTCTGTGAGTGTGAATGAGAATGAATGGAGTGTGTGTGTGTGCGCATGTGTATATGTGTGGGAACACCCATTAACCGAACACAGCTGATGGCACTAACAGGAAAAGGCGGCGTGCCCGAGCCGTCAGGAAGCGGAGGCCAAAAGCTCACAGACTCGCCAGAAAGAAAATAGGGCAAATAACTAATAAGTTAGAACTGGGTTTGGAACAGCCAAACCCAGATTCCTGACACAGGGCAGTACAACCAACCGTGACAGAGATCTCCTCCAAACCACTGTATAAATGTAAATGTAAAACCTTTGCATAAAATGACACCAGAATTATAACTGAGACAGACCTATTTATTACATTTTTTTAAAAATTACGTACAGGGGTGGGGGGGGGGGATAAAATAAAGTTAAATTTAGGAAACTTTGTTGAACAAGTCAGGCAGCCCCATTCATAAGTTTGCAACAAAACAGAATAAATAATAGTAGGCCATCCTATTATGGCCTGTAATAAAACCAATAAAACAAAACAAAACAAAAAAAAGGACTCAGCACAATAAAACGTCCATTAAGCAAGAATTCTAGAGAAAGATATTTTAAAACCATATAAATTAAAGTCCACTTGTTTTGTTTGGTCATGGTTTTAACAAAAGGGACCATGTCTTTCACTGTATAATTTGTGACCGCAGTTGTGATCTCTTTCTATTTTGCATTTTTGTTGTATGGGATAAATTTTGCAAATGAAGAAGCCATATAGTCATTTTCTTAGGGCTGGTTCCTTTACTTCACTTTTAATTTTTTTGTATGTGTATGTAAGGGCTACCTGGGATGTTGAGAGCAGATTTTAATACATTCTTCATATTGTAGTGGATGACGTCTCAAGTGGTTTTATTTATTTATTTAGCGAATGCAAAGTCCTTAAGCCAAGCAGTTGCCTCCTGGTTTGCTGTATGGAGGGTGTGTAATCCTCCTTCCAGTCTTTGGAGCGGGCAAGCCTCTATGATGTGTTCCATAGTTTGCTCCTCTCCACATGAGCACAGTGGGCTAGGGCTACTGCCCCATCTGTGAAGGTTGGCCAAGCAGGGGCCATGTCCAGTCCTGAAGCGATTGAGTGTAGACCACTGTCTCCTTGGGAGGTCGTGCCCGGGACCTGTTGGTTGGGGTTTATCACCAGCTGTTTGTTTGGGACCTCCTTGGTCTCCCATTCCTCTTGCCAAGCTGTCTGGATGGTAAAGTCAGCTGGGGGAGGGTTTTACCAAATCGGCCGTCTGGATGAAAGTCGGGCAGTGGGTGGGGTGTAGATATCTGCATGGATTGGTAAGTGAGGAAAATCTTTAATTTTTTGGAGCATCCTTTGAGTTAATGCTGCTCGCCGGATGTGTGGAGGGGCTATGTTTGACAGTACAGAGAGCCAGGGGAGTGGTGTTGAGCGGATTGTTCCAGTTATAGTTCTCATGGTTGAGTTGAGCTGGGTGTCTACATGGTGTGTGTAAGATGACCTGGACCAGACAGGGGCACAATATTCTGCTACAGAGTATGAAAGGGCCAGTGCTGAGGTGCGCAGGGTGGAGACTGCCACCCCCCATTTTGCACCAGCGAGCTTGCAGGGCAGGTTGTTTCGTACTTTCACCTTAGCAGCCGTCCCCTTTAGATGTTCCTTGAAGGATAAGGTCCTATCAAGGGTCACTCCAAGATAAGTTGGATTTGGGGCATGCTTAAGCTTGAGTCCGCTCAGGTGGATGTTTAGTTCTCTGGCAGCTTTTGCATTGTGGAGATGAAATACACTGGAGACGGTTTTTGCTGGGCTTGGTTTTAGGCGCCAGATTTTGCAGAACTGGTCCAGTTTAGCAAGATCTTCCGTGAGCACCCGTTCCAGTGGTTCAAAGTCTGGTGCTTGGAATGCCAAACAGATGTCATCTGCATAGATGAATTTGCGGGATTTTGTAGTAGGCAGGTCGTTTATGTAGAGGTTGAACAGAGTTGGAGCTAGAACTGAGCCTTGTGGGAGTCCGTTTTTCTGCATTCTCCATGCACTTGTGTTCTGACTGAGGTGGACTCTGAACCTTTGGTTGGTCAGCAGGGTTTTTATAATTGCTGTTGCCCAAGCAGGGATCGCCTTTATAAGTTTCAGGAGGAGGCCTTTGTGCCAGACCGTATCATAGGCGGCTGTAAGATCGAGAAACACAGCCCCTGTCTTCAGTCTGCTCTCGAAGCCATTTTCAATGAAGGTGGTTAGGGCCAGTACTTGTTCTCCTGTACTGCGGTCCTTGCGGAAACCTGCTTGATCCACACTTAGAATATCCTCTATTTCTGGGGAAATGCGTTGCAGTATTAGGCGCTCCATGATTTTGTAAGGAACGCTGAGTAGGGAGATTGGGCGGTAGCTTGCTGGTAGTTTGTGGTCTTTGCCAGGTTTTGGGATGGCAATGACCTTTGCTGTCCGCCATTTCTTTGGGATCGAGTTCGTTTGTGTGATCCTTGTGTAGAATTGTGTCAACCAGGTTAGGGCTCGGGGGCCAAGATTTTTCATGAATTCTGGGAAGATGTTATCGTATCCTGCTGCCTTTCCACATTTCAGGCCCTGTAGGACTTTCTCCAGTTCAGCAGCCTCGAAGGGTTCAGGGTTCGTTTCCTCTACAGGCATTTTTTGGTGTTTTTTTAGCTCAGTTGTAACTGCTCTTCTGGTGTCTTTGTCTTGGGGTGCTTTGGCGATAGTCAGTAGGTGGGATGCAACTTGGTTGGGTGTGACGGATGCTCGGCTTTGGCTAGGGGGCTTCTGTGCAGCTCCTAGGCGACGGATGAGGCTCCAACATTTCCTGCTAGAGTGGGTAAAGCTCCGGTCAGCAACTGTCTCCTCCCATTTCTTTCGCCGGGCTGTATTTAGCGATTCAATGAGATGGTCTGCTATCTCTGGGTCCCCTGATGTTTGATAGGATTGTAGGAGGACAGCAGTTTCTCCGTCCAAACATGGGACATAGAGGGGTCGGTAGCCTCGTGGGATTGCAGTATGGGCAGCCTTGAAGATTGCGCTGCAGAAGCGGTTGTATGCTTCATCTACAGTGATGGTGTGGAGTGGGATGGTAACAACGCTCCGGTCCAGAGTCTCACTGAATTTCTTCCAGTTGGCTTTGCGGAAGTTCCAGCGCATCTTCCTTGGGCTGTATATGACTGGAAGTTGTAGGCCAATGTGTACAAGCAGGGGCCGGTGTTGGCTGTGTGGAAAATCATCAAGAATGAGGATCTGTGTAGGATATGGCTCCCCATTCAAAGAGCTGACCCAACACAGGTCAGGAGAATAGTCCTTGTTCCACCTAGCAGAGTGGAAGGTTCCTCTTTGTTTGGGGTCGTATATCAAAGCGAGGTCATTTCTGGATGCCCAGTCTGAAAGTGCCTCCCCATCACTGTCCACTGCTGGGTACCCCCAGTCAGGGTGATGGCTGTTAAAGTCCCCCACATTCATAAATTTGCAACAAAACAGAATAAATAATAGTAGGCCATCCTATTATGGCCTGTAATAAAACCAATAAAACAAAACAAAACAAAAAAAGGACTCAGCACAATAAAACGTCCATTAAGCAAGAATTCTAGAGAAAGATATTTTAAAACCATATAAATTAAAGTCCACTTGTTTTGTTTGGTCATGGTTTTAACAAAAGGGGCCATGTCTTTCACAGTATAATTTGTGACCGCAGTTGTGATCTCTTTCTATTTTGCATTTTTGTTGTATGGGATAAATTTTGCAAATGAAGAAGCCATATAGTCATTTTCTTAGGGCTGGTTCCTTTACTTCATTTTTAATTTTTTTGTATGTGTATGTAAGGGCTACCTGGGATGTTGAGAGCAGATTTTAATACATTCTTCATATTGTAGTGGATGACGTCTCAAGTGGTGAAACAAATTAGTGGTAGTGCTACCAGTAAAGCCAATGGCTTTGCGACATATTTTGCACAAAACTGTATTTTGTTCAGTTTCTACCTTCTAAAGTCCAAACCAGTGCCAGACAAGGGAGTTGGTGCTTTTTTCTCCTCAAAATTATTTCATTCAAGGCTGCTTCCACTGCAGCAGGTTTGTGTATGTCATTTCATTTTTTTCCTGTCTAACAACGCTCTTCCAGTGTTGCCAGATTGTGCATAAAAAACAAACAAACAAGCGTCTTTGCTCCACGAGAACAGGCTCAAAAGAAGCAGTTTCTAATGACAAAAATTGCAGGAAAAAACAGACCTGGCAATGACCCTGATATGAAACATGGCACAGGGAGTGGCGGGGGGTATGGGAATGGGGGGGTACTGAGTGCAGCTGTATGAGAGGAGGGGAGAGGAGAGAGAAGCTGAACTTCAACCGGACAAATAAATGCTGACAGCTTACACTGCTGCAGCAATTTATGCTCAGTAGTAGCAATAAAGGCATTTTATATACACAGCCATGGACAAAATTGTTGGTACCCCTCTGTTAATGAAAGAAAAACCCACAATGGTCACAGAAATAACTTGAATCTGACAAAAGTGGTAATAAATAAAAATTCTATAAAAATTAACCAGTGAAAATCAGACAATGCTTTTGAACTGTGGTTCAACAGAATTACTTCAAAAACAAACTCATGAAACAGGCCTGGACAAAAATGATGGTACCCCTAGAAAAGATTGAAAATAATGTGACCATAGGGACATGTTCAACCAAGATGTGTTCTCTAATTAACATCACAGGTGTCTACAAACTTGTAATCAGTCAGTCGGCCTATTTAAAGGGTGACAAGTAGTCACTGTGCTGTTTGGTGACATGGTGTGTACCACACTAAACATGGACCAGAGGAAGCAAAGGAGAGAGTTGTCTCAGGAGGTTAGAAAAAAAATTATAGACAAGCATGTTAAAGGTAAAGGCTATAAGACTATCTCCAAGCAGCTTGATGTTCCTGTGACTACAGTTGCACATATTATTCAGAAATTTAAGATCCACGGAACTGTAGCCAACCTCCTTGGATGTGGCCGCAGGAGGAGACGGATAATACGAATGGTAACAAAAGAGCCCACAACAACCTCTAAACACATTCATAGTGAACTCCAAGGTCGAGGTACATCAGTGTCAGATCACACCATCCGTCGTTGTTTGAGCCAAAGTGGACTTCATGGGAGACGATCAAGGAGGACACCACTGTTGAAAACAAATCATAAAAAAGCCAGACTGGAATTTGCCAAACTGCATGTTGACAAGCCACAAAGCTTCTGGGAGAATGTCCTATGGACAGACAAGACAAAACTAGAACTTTTTGGCAAGGCACATCAGCTCTATGTTCACAAACGCAAAAATGAAGCATATCAAGAAAAGAACACTGTCCCTACTGTGAAACATGGAGGAGGGTCTGTTATGTTCTGGGGGTGCTTTGCTGCATCTGGCAAAGGGTGTCTTGAATCTGTGCAGGGTACAATGAAATCTCAAGACTATCGAGGTATTCTAGAGAGAAATGTGCTGCCCAGTGTCAGACAGCTTGGTCTCAGTCGCGGGTCATGGGTCTTGCAACAGGATAATGACCCAAAACACAGCTAAAAACACCCAAGAATGGCTAAGAGCAAAACACTGGACTATTCTAAAGTGGCCTTCTGTGAGCCCTGATCTAAATCCTATTGAACATCTGTGGAAGGAGCTGAAACATGCCGTCTGGAGAAGGCACTCTTCAAACCTGAGACAACTGGAGCAGTTTGCTCATGAGGAGTGGGCCAAAATACCTGCTGAGAGGTGCAGAAGTCTCATTGACAGTTACAGAAATCGTTTGATTGCAGTGATTGCCTCAAAAGGTTGTGCAACAAAATAATAAGTTAAGTGTACCATCATTTTTGTCCAGGCCTGTTTCATGAGTTTGTTTTTTAAAATAATTCTGTTGAACCACAATTCAAAAGCATTGTCTGTTTATCATTGGTTCATTTTCATAGTATTTTTATTTATTACCACTTTTGTCAGATTCAAGTTATTTCTGTGACCATTGTGAGTTTTTCTTTCATTAACAGAGGGATACCAACAATTTTGTCCACGTGTGTATATAGTAGAACGTATCGGTATAATGAATGTATTCAGTGTACCAGCCATAATCAGACATTGATGGCATCAGTATTGATAACTTCAGCTGTAAACTTCATTGCTTGGCCACCAGCATAGCTGTTGAAGCCACCAACACCAACAACACACTCATGTTAATGGTTGTGTCTGCCCATGTGTGCTTCTCTGTTAACATTATTGTTAATTCTTTACTCACACGTGTAAGTTTCCAGTCTTGCCACTCTGGGTGGTAATGTCAGCGGTGCTGGGGATAAGGTTGGCAAGGGTTAAGCCTGGCTTGGTTCAAACAGGATTAGGCCCCTGGCCTTCATGTGGACTCTGTGTGTGTGTGTGAGGTTTGCTCACATTTTGGCCTTCCACTCATGTTCAGTTCCCAGAGACGGTGAGGGCTGTTGGTGGGCAGCTGAAACCTGAGAGGACTTAGTAGCTCCTCTAAATGTGCTAGACATGGGGAAAAAAAAAATGATTTCAGTTATAAATAAAGCTTTTCTGTTGCTTCTCTATCTGAGAGACATGAATTCAAACATGAGCGTATAAAATAATTCAACCAACACATTTGCTATTTTATAAAAGCTATCAATCTAACTACATATAACTTTAATATCTTTAAGACTTTTCTATTACAACTCCTCACTGTTAGTGAAGTTGATGGATGAGGATTATCTGATGTCTGCAAGGTGTGTAGGACCAGTGCTGTAATGATACACTTTCTGAGGTCTTTTGAGTTATGGGGGTTCATGCTAGATATTGTGTGTAGTCTAGCAGGTGTTGTTTTAGGCTGCCGAGGAGTACTGTGATGTTCCCTGCATTAGAGACTGGAAGGAGCAGTTGGTAAGGGCTCCTTTACACAGACTTAGATCACTGGGAGACCATTGGGAGATCAAAAACTGACCTGATCTCCTAAAGTGTCAGTTGAGAGATTGTTTTGACTCATTGCAAAACAATCTCTCAGTGATCATCAAAGCGCCGCGATCTCTCAACAAACTCTCAAGGAGTGCTCGATCTCATCTCCCAGTGATTTCTCAGCGATCTTTCAATGAACTCTATTGGTCTTTCATCAAACGCTCAGCAACCCCTCATCGATCTCTCAATCATCTCTACCTCCTGGGTGGAAAAAAATTTGGCATTCATTGAAAGATCACTGAGAGATCATTCGGAGATCAATGAGATTGTTGAGCAGTCATTGAGACCTAAAGAAGAGAGTGTTTTGGAATGAGTCAAAACTTTGAGGACCGAGGAGATCACTCAAGATCCTTGAGAGATTATTGAGAGAACTTGGCAATCTCTGAGAGATCATTGAAAGATCGTTTGGAGATCTGGCCATTGTGTCAACACTTAACAATCTCTCAATAATCTTCACCCCTGTGTATAGGGGTATAAGACAATTTGGAGAATGTTTGTCTGAACACAAAGATTTAAAATAGTGGCACACCACTGTTCTAATGGTTCCAAAACCTTTATACTGTACTTGACTAAGACATGTACCATTCCAGAACTAATTGGACAAATCAGGCATAAAACTAAAATTGAGATACTATTCCTCCTTTAAGAATGGGATTATATAAGTTTTTTTTTTCACATCACATTAGTCATGAAGTCATTTCCCACAAAAAAGTGTACCACTTGATATCAACTTTATGATGAAATTTCCAATCATGTTGCTGTATTATCATAAAAATCTTTTATCCCTTAAATACGATGGTAAAACAGATCAAAATACCCAATTTGTATGGCCAGAATGTGCAGAGCAGCAAGCAAAAAGCCTGCACAGCATCCTGACATTGCAATTCTTCTTCACATGCCAAATAAACATGCTAATCTGTGTTTGTGTCTATGTCTTTTCTCATTTCCTCTGGGTTTGCCTTATATTATAATTTTCCTTGTGTTGTTGACAGAGAGATTTTGTATTCCCCACATCCAAACAATGTTATATTATTTCTAAAAGTAACCACGAGAGAAATTTCATGCTTTCACTGATTTCTGCTTTTGGCTTTGGTTTTGCTTTTCCTTCTCTCTCTCATTCTCTTTTACACTCCATTTCTTATCTGCATTGAACTCTACTTGATGTGGCCATAAAGGAATTTTTGATTAGGAAAAAATATTAATCAAATCAAGAAGTCTGCTTGTACAATAATTACATCAAGGCTTGGTCAAGTTTATGGACCTAGACATGTAGTATAACATGCCTAGAATGAAAATTCCTCATTAGTGTGCGCATGTTTGACACTAAAAATGGGAGAAAAATGTCAACAAGACATTGATCCTGGAGTGAGAAAAACACTGGGCAACAGCAAATGTCCAGCTATGGGTGCAAAAGGGCACTTCTTAGGGTTCTAAGCAGCACAAATCTAATTTCTTCTTCTTCTTCTTCTTCTTCTTCTTCTTCTTCTTCTTCTTCTTCTTCTTTTGGCTACTCCCTTTAGGGGTCACCACAGTGGATCATCTACCTCCATCTTACCCTATCCCTTGCACTTTCCTCTGTAACACCAACATTCTCCATGTCCTCCTTCACTATTTCCATGAATCTTCTCTGTGCTCTTCCTCTTTTCCTCCTACTTGGCAGCTAAATCTTCAACATCCTTTGTCCAATATATCCACTATCTCTCCTCTGCACATGTCCAAACCATCTCAGCCTTGCCTCTCTTGCTTTGTCTCCAAACTGCTCAACCTGAGCTGTCCCTCTGATATCTCTGATATACTCATTTCTTTTTTTTCCACAATATCTTTATTGAACCTTTTTTTTTTTCAAACATGATACAAACAATCAAACACTAACACTAAAGTACTACAAAAAAAAAAAAAAAAAGATGCACTAAAAACACCATCAACCACCAGCAAAATCAAATCTTCAACAATGCTCCTCTGTTTAGTCTAGACAATCCAATACATAAGTATACATATTATGTTCACCAGTTTGGAATTTACAAGGTCCACACACATCATTCACCTTCTTCTTCAAGAGTTATGTTTAAATTTTTTACATAATCAATAAAAGGTCTCCATATATTCTCAAACACAATTTCCTTTGATTTCAGTATATATGTTATTCTTTCTAATGGAAGGTTTGTTAACATCTGTCTTAACCACTGAGTCACATCTGGTCTATGAGTCTTTTTCCATAATAGTGCAATACATTTTTTGGCATTAAGCAAACTGAGGTCTATGAATGTTCTTTCACTTTTATTAAAATTATGCTTTTCTGGGTACAGACCCAACAAAAACAATTTAGGATTCAATATGATTTGTTTTGAGATTATTTTTTTCAATTGTTACCCTCACCTCTTCCCAAAACATTCTTATTAATCTACATTCCCATACACAATGAAATAGAGTTCCTTTACTTTCCATGTATTTTGTGCATGTATCTGGTATATTTTTGTTATATTTATTTAACTCCTCCGGTGTAACATACATCTGCATTAACCATTTGAAATGTATCAATTTAAGGCGTACATTTATTGATTTGGTTTGAGCTTCTGTACAAGCCAATTCCCATTGTTCCTCTGAAATTTCAGTTTGCAGGTCTTCTTTCCAGTAGTTTAATCTTTTCAGTGAATTTTCACTTGAAGATAGTGTCAACGAGTTATAAAACTCTGAAATAATACCCTTTCTTTTACTATCTTTCATCATCATTTTTTCCAAGGATGAATAAATAGGTCGAGTGAGAGCTTTATTTTGATTTGATCGAATAAAGTTTCTAAGTTGAAGATATTTAAAAAAATGTGTTCTATTGAGATTAAATTTGATCCTCAGCTCTTCAAAAGACATTATGTTATCTGCACATGGCAAATATAAATCCTGAATCTTTTGTATCCCTTTTAATTTCCATACTTTAAATACAGCGTCCGCTCTCCCTGGTTTAAAATATTGATTACCCCATATTGGACTAAATTGTGACAATAACTGTGGTTCTTTTAAATAGTTTTTAGCTTCACACCATATTTTGATCATATGCTTTACAAATGGATTTTTAATTTGTTTTTGTATATACTCATTTCTAATCATGTCCCTCCTAGTCACTCCCAATGAAAACCTTAGCTTCTTAATCCCTGCCACCTCCAGCTCCACTTCCTGTCTTTTTGTCAGTGTCACTGTCTCCAAACCATGCATCATAGCAGGTCTTACTACCGTCTTGTAGATCTTCCCTTTCACTCTAGCTGCTATACTTCTGTCACAAATCACCCCTGACACTTGTCTCCACCCACTCCACCCTGCCTGCACTCTCTTCTTCACCTCTCTTTTGCATTTTCTATTACTTTGGATTGTTGACCCCAGGTATTTAAACTCATCTACTTTCACCACCTCTACTCCTTCCATCTTTACCATTACACCTGCCTCCCTCTCATTCACACTCATGCATTCTGTTTTGCTTCTACTGACTTTCATTCCTCTTCACTCCAGAGCATACCTCCACCTCTCCAGGTTGTCTTCCACCTGCTCCCTACTCTCACTACAGATCATGATGTCGTCTGCAAACATCGTGGTCAACAGAGATTCCTGCCTGACCTCAACTGTCAGCCTGTCCATCACCATGGCAAACAGAAGGGGCTCAGAGTCGATCCCTGATGTACCCCACCTCACCTTGAATCCATCTGTCACTCCTACAGCACACCTTATAGGGATCGTCATATTGATACTCAAGTATCAATACTTCGATACCAGTTGGTTGATATGTTGGCGTCGATACTTTTTAAAATATTGCAATACCTATGTTAATACAAAACTTGCAATGTGTTTTCACTTCTGAGTTTTTGGCATTAAATTTATGTGCGAAAACCAGTAAAAAAATAGCACAAGCATATTTTAGAGATGGTCTGCCGTGCCACATAATTATGGCAACCTATCAGGTGTCAGAGCCGAAGACTCACTGCGCAGCCAAGCACTCATTCCTGTGCAGAGTGAGCTCAGCAGCGTTGGGGGGCGGCAGAAGTATTACTTCTGAAATGTTACACCATTCATCCAAATTATATGGTTGTCACGATCTGTGTGCGGGGGGATTCCACCAGGCTCAGTCTTTGTGTCTTTTTGCATATTTGTACAGTATTGCCATTCTGAGTTGACATTTCTGTTATTTTATCCTTGGTTGATTTGTCACGTATTCTGTTTTGTGTCTTAGTATGATTTAGTTTTCTGTTTACGTTCATTATAGTTTGTTATTCACATTTTTGAGGTTGCTCGTCTTTATTTTGCCATCTCTTTCTCCCCTCTCTGGTGGGGAGGGCCAGGTGCAGTTGTCAGCTGCACCGGAGCTCTCCTCATTGGGCTCCACTTCCTCCGGTGACCCTGACCTTGTTTCTCTGCATCTCGCATCTGAGTTTTCCCCAGGGTCACCGAGGATTGTCCAGCTTTTCCAGAAGACTCCATAGGTTCAGCCTTGCCGCCCAAGATCACGGTGGGTCCAGCTCCTTCTGTCAAGGTCATCACGGGTGCTCAGTCCCAGTCCGGGACCTCCATGGGTGCTGCTCCCCCTCCGGTAGAGGTCTTCACCGGTGCTCCGTCCCAGCCCGGGGCCTCCAAGGGTGCTGCTTCCCCATTAGTTGAGGTCGTGGCGGGTCATCCGTCCCAGCCAGGGGCCTCTGAGGGTGCAGCTCTGGCCCATTCCAGGTCCACTGAGGGTGCAGCTCTGGCCTATTCTGAGTCCACTGAGGGTGCAGCTCTGGCCAAGTCCGGGTCCACCGAGAGTGCAGCTTGGGCCCAGTTCGGGTTGTCCGAGGGTGCAGCCCTGGCCCAGTCCAGGTTCACCGAGGGTGCTGCTTTCCCATCAGTTGAGGTCGTCGTGGGTGCTCCATCCCAGCCCGGGGCCTCCATTGGTGCAGTTCTTCCTCAGTCCGGTTCCACCGAAGGTGCAACTCTGCTCCAGCCTGGAGCCACCGCGGGTGCAGCTTTGCTCCAGCCAGGAGCTACCGCGGGTGAAGCTTTGCTCCAGCCTGGAGCCACTGCAGATGCAGCTCCGCTTCAACCCGGAGCCACCACGGGTGCACCTTTGCTCCAGCCCAGAGCCACCGCGGGTGCAGCTCCGCTCCAGCCCGGAGCCACTGTGGGTGCTGCAATGTCCCAGTCTGGGACCACCGAGGGTGCTACAGGCCAGTCCGAGGACATCGTGGTTCCCTCTCCTCTGCCCGAGGTCGTCATGGTTCCCTCTCCTCTACCCAAGGTCATCGTAGTTCCCCTTCTTCTGCCAGACGCCGTTGTGGTTCCCCGTCCTCTGCTAGACACTGTCGTGGTTCCCCCTCCTCCGCCTGACATCGCCGAGGCTTCCCCTATTCCTCCATCTTCCTTGTTTCTGGTCGTCCTGGTTGGGCAGCCACCCCCTGGACCACCTTCTCTGTGTTGGTGGTTAAAGAACTCTGGTCAACCGCCTGACAGACTGTGCCGTTGGGTTGGGTGCCTCATATTCTCCGGCAGGCCACCCGACGCTTACCACCTCGCCATCTCTCAGGCCTGGGACTTTGGCCGACCACCGGAACAATGTAGTTCTTTGGTCCAGGGGGCCTAGGTGCCCAGCTTTGTGTGGGTCCTGAGCGGGGCCTTTGTTTTTTTTTTTGTTTTTTTTTTTGTTTCCTCTTAGTCTGGACTTTGCTGGGATGTTAATTCTGAAAGTTTTTCTTATTTTATCTTGATTGGTTTGGTCTCTCCGTGCCTGGGTCCCCCTCCTCCCACCTGGGGTGGGGTTGTTTTCTTGTTGGGGGGGTTGTGTGTGGTTTTTTTCTTTCGATGTTGCTGGGGTGTCTGGGTTCCATCCCTTGGGAGGGGGGGGAGCTGTGTCACGATGTGTGCGGGGGGATTCCACCGGGCTCAGTCTTTCTGCCTTTTTTCATATTTGTACAGTATTGTCATTTTGAGTTGCAATTCCTGTTATTTTATCCATGGTTGATTTGTCACGTATTCTCTTTTGTGTCTTAGTATGATTTAGTTTCCTGTTTACATTCATTATAGTTTGTTATTCACATTTTAGAGGTTACTTGTCTATATTTTGCCATCTCTTTATATTTTGATTCTGTTGTGTTCTCCAATGACAGCTGTCAGTGACATTTCCGAGTTGTTGCTCGGCGTAGGCGGGGTCCCTGTCAGCTGTCAGTCCACTCTCTCCCATTACTCCCAGCTGGCCTAAATTGTATCTTCTTTTTCTCCTGCCCGCTCAGGTGACCCACACCTGCTATCACTTGTTTCATTTGTTTCTAGCCTTATTTAAGGACTGATCTTTTCATTTCTGGTAGTATTGAGGTTTCTTCACCCCCGTCCTCACCAGAACCCTGCCCTTGTTCTGATGCGCTTACTCGTAAGTGTCAGGAACCGAGCCGGCTTGGTTTCCCCCGGCTCAGTCCTGATCTCTCTGTGGGTCTAGGTGCCATTGTGTATGTATGTTTAGTATGTATTTCAGTGTGTTTCCCTATCCAGAGCCACTGCCTGACCGGCAGCTGTTAGACAGCTGCTGTGACCTACTTTCCCCCACACTGCTGACAGTCTGCCGGTCCACCCACGCCCCCTCGCTCTCCTTATTTCCATCAGCTGTTCCCAGCCCCAGTAATTATCTTTCCCGCACCTTGCCCAGGTGTTCCCAATTTGTTAGGCCAGCGGTGTTTGTACATAAGCAGCTCTTTGCTAGTCAAACACCGCTGGACCATTATACGGGTCACACGTTCATTTGCCCGTCACGTCTGAAGGACTTGTTGTTTGTGCTCCAGGGAGAACTGGACTTTTTGGACTGCTCCTATCCGTGAGTAAATGTTAGCATTTCTCTGTGCTGTTAGCTGCTACGCGCTTCTGGTAGCGTTTCTCCCCGCAGCTCAACCGCTACGTTTTGACTGCTGCCCAGTTTACTTCCCTGTATTAGCTAGCTCTGTCCTGGGGCAGCGCCTTGATCCGATGGAGGAGATAGGAGAGAGAAGGACGGTGGCTAAACTGTCATCTCTGCTGGAGTCCGAGTTCCACCCTATGCAGGACATACTGAATGCACTGAGGAGCTCATTTAGCAGCAGACTACATCATCCCAGGTGCACAACCGAGAGGTTTCGTAGGTCCTTCCTACCAACGGCTGTCAGACTGTACAACCTAAGCAGGGCTGCTCGCAGAGATAGCAAAAAGACGTAACAAACTAATAGTTTTTTGAATGCAAAAGATGCAATAGACTTACACAATGGTCCCCTCCGGCATACAACTAGGAACATACCGGTCGCTATGGAGGGTGAGAATATGTATGGGCACATAATCATACCATGTAGGATAACTAAGTAGACGGTTATGCTGTTTCATTCCATCTAGCAACAATGCTCTGCACTGTGTGTGTTTATATATTTGCATATTTATTCCATCTAGCTACAATGCTCAGCACTGGGTGTGTTTATATATTTATATATCTACATATTATTCCATCTAGCTACATTGCTCCGCACTGTGTGTGTTTATATACTTGCATATTTATTCCACCTAGCTGCAATGCTCCGTACTGTGGGTGTTTATATATTTACATATTTATTCCATCTAGCTACAATGCTCTGCACTGTGTGTTCATATATTCATATATTTATTCCATCCAGCTACAATGCTCTGCACTGTGTGTCTGTGTGTGTGTGTATATATATATATTTTATAGTAATACGTACATATGTTTATTAGCTGCTCTTGCTTGCTTGTTTTTTTTCTTGCCTTCTGATTGTTGCTCTGAGTGTTGCTATCCCTGTGCTGTTGCAATCCTGGAATTTCCCCGTTGTGGGACTAATAAAGGCTTATCTTATCTTATCTTATCTTATTAGTTGAGCCACCTAAGGCCTTCCTTGCTCTCCCGAGCGCTTGTGTGTAAATTGTATTATTTTTCTTGTGGCCACGGTACACAGTGGTCTGCCCGCTGTTCACTTTCTGTGTCAGCCTTTTGTGTACATCAGTACAGTCCTGTAAGTCTTTATTTTTTGCATGGTGTTGTAAATAAATTTGTGTGTGGTGAAACCCAGCGTTTAAATCCTTCCATCCTTCTCCTCCTCCGTGTGCTTTTCCACAGTGCATGGAGGGTTTATGACAGTAAGTTTATCTGTTTGCTTGATAGTTTGGATTTTTGTGTTGGTACACTTTTGTGATTTTGTTTCTTAATACATTTCACAACTAACAGTTCAGCATCTGGGTCTTCTCTCTGCCCTGAGGGGCAATTTTTTTTAATTTTTTTAATTTTTTTTTTAATTACTTATTTTGTACCCGTAGGTAGATTTGTTTTGCAGTCTGGTGACAAACCACCAGCTGCCGGTCGCTGCATGCGCAAGCGCCCCTTAACTCCCTAACCTGCATGTTTTTGGCATGTGGGAGGAAACCGGAGAAATCCCGGAGTAAACCCACGGAAACACGGGGAGAACATGCAAACTCCACACAGATCACCGTTGGCCGGGGGCAGGGATCGAACCCACGATCTCACAGTCCCCGCGATCCCCCGGCCGAGGGTAAAACTGTGCTGCCACAGTGCGCCACCGTGCAGGGGTTAGCACTGCACAATTCATGACAGTGGTGATACCAAGCAGCTAAAAATGTGAAAAATAAACATAATAAGCACTATTTAAGTTTGTAAAATAATAACGTAAAAATAAAATGAATAAATCATAAAATTAAAAAAAAATGTTGCATTGTGAAAAAAACTACATATATGCTGCTTGGTATTCCCATAGACTTTGGATGAATGGTGAAACATTTCAGAAGTAAAAAATACTTGAATCCAGTTGAGAATCTTCACCAAATTAAGAAACTGAATTAGCTTTGCATTCATTTTGTCTTAATTATTTTTTTATAACTGAAAAAAATATTTTTCATTTACTTTGCTTATTGTTCTATTTTATTATAATTTTATAAACATTTCTTTCAAGTGTTTATGTTCATGAGTTTTAATCATATTTCATATTGCCCTTGCAATAAAATTGTGAATGAAACTGCAATAATATGATTTTGGGCAAAAAGTATCGGTATCGAAGAAAAAGTCCCACAAATTAATGGTATCGTATCGAAAGGAAAAATGCTGGTATTGCACATCCCTAACACCTCTGTGGATCTTCCTCTAGATCCACAAAGACGCAGTGCAACTCCTTCTAATGTTCTCTGTACTTCTCCATCAACACTCTTTGAGCAAACATTGCATCTGTAGTACTCTTTCTTGCCATGAAACTGTACTGCTGCTTACTGATTGTCACTTCTCTTCTTAACCTGGTTTCAACAACTCTTTCCCATATCTTCATAGTGTGGCTCATCAACTTTATGCTTCTGTAGTTACTACAACTCTGAGTATCACCTTTGTTCTTGAAAACTGGTACCAAAACATTTCTTCTCCACTCCTCAGTCATCTTATCACTCTCCAAGATTGTGTTAAATAATTTGGTTAAAAAGTCCACTACCATCTCTTCTAAACATCTCTATACATTCACAGGTATGTCATCTGGACCAACCACCTTTCCATTCTTCATCCTCTCCAAAGCTGCCCTCACTTCTGCCTTGCTAATCCTTGAGACTTCCTTGTTCACTATCTTTCATTTGTTCATCGAAGAAGAAAAAGAAGTGCAAGTGGCAGTAACATCAACTCGTTAAAGATCATTCATCAAAATTGCATATCATCAGTCTATACAGGAACATCTCAAAAAATTAGAATATCATGAAAATTTCAATATTTTTTGTCACTCATTTCAGAAAGTGAAACCCATATATTATATAGCTTCATTACACAGAGAGTGATATACTTCAACTGTTTACTTATTTTAATTTTGATGATTATGGCTTACAGCCCATGAAAACCCCAAATTCAGTTTCTCAAAAAAATAGAATATTTCATAAAATTAATTTTAAAAAAAATAGTTTTTTTGAATACAATTGTAGACTGACTGAAAAGTATGTCCATGTACACACTCAGTACTTGGTCAGGGCTCCTTTTGGATTAATTACTGTATCAGTGTGACGTGGCATGGAGGTGATCAGCCTGTGGCACTGCTGAGGTGTTATGAAGGTCCAGGTTGGTTTGATAGTGACTTTCAGCTCGTCTGCATTGTTGGGTCTGGTGTCTCTCATCTTCCTCTTGACAATACTCCATAGATTCTCTGTGGGGTTTAGGTCAGGAGAGTTTGCTGGCCAATCAAACACAGTGATGCCATGGTCATTAAACCAGGTTTTGATACTTTTGGCAGTGTGGGGGAGTGCCAAGTCCTGCTGGAAAATGAAATCAGCTTCTCCATAAAGCTTGTCAGCAGAGGGAAGTATGAAGTGCTCTAAAATTTCCTGGTATATGACTGCGCTGACTTTGGTCTTGATAAAACACAGTGGACAAACACCAGCAGATGACGTCTGTTCAGATAAAAGTAAATTTTGTATTTCATTTTGAAATCAAAGTCCCAGAGTCTGGAGAAAGAGTGGAGAGGCACAGAATCTAAGTTGCTTGAGGTTTAGTGTGAAGTTTCCACAGTCAGTGATGATTTGAGGAACCATGTCATCTGCTGGTGTTGTTGCACTGTGTTTTATCAAGACCAAGGTCAATGCAGTCATCTACCAGGAAATTTTAGAGCACTTCATGCTTCCTCCTGCTGACAAGCTTTATGGAGAAGCTGATTTCATTTTCCAGCTGGACTTGGCACACACACACACTCCTCCACACACACACACACTGCCAAAAGTATCAAAACCTGGTTTAATGGCCATGGCATCACTGTGTTTGACTGGCCAGCAAACTCTCCTGACCTAAACCCCATTGAGAATCTATGGAGTATTGTCAAGAGGAAGATGAGAGACACCAGACCCAACAATGCAGACGAGCTGAAGGTCACGATCAAAGCAACCTGGACCTTCATAACACCTCAGCAGTTCCACAGGCTGATCACCTCCATGCCACGCCACATTGATACAGTAATTAATCCAAAAGGAGCCCCGACCAAGTATTGAGTGCGTACATGGACATACATGGACAATCACCACCATGATTGTGGGGCAGAATGCCCAGATCAACTGTACATAATTTGCGGCCACATGCACGGTTTGACTAAACGATGACCGACACCAAACTGGACACAAAAAGGCTCAAATAACAAAATAAATAATTTTTATTGAAATATTTACAGTACTGACAAATGGGCAACACTGATGCAACAGCTGCAGCCAAACAGGTCATTCTGCTGTGTATAACATTGGTGTTTTGTACTTAATTCTAGTGCATATAAAAGGATGCATTAGAATGGGTCTCAAATATTTGTAAACATGTCCTGTTATAGTACTGCATGAGTTTATTGATAGACTATAAACTACATATATAAAATGATTATAATGATGACTGAATAACTCCCAGTCCCCAAAGTACAATATACAGCACCTATGAATAAAAGACCAGACAAATAAGTGATCTGACAAAAAATAAACAAGGGTTCTTAAACAACCGCTAATATTGGATGTCCCATTCATTTTCAATAATTCTGTAATTAATATTCACTCAATCAAATAAATCTTAGTGCTGTTCAGTCCCTTTTATATCTGTCAAAGTTTAATGTGTGAGTGCCTACATATAGGCTACACCTCTTTGTATTCCACTTTCAAACACAGCCTACATTTGGGCCTGTAAGCCTAATAGGGATACCTGTTTTCAGACAAGAATACTTGCTTTTTATGGGCATGCACTAGTCTATCTATACATAAATGCAAGAAATCTCTGTCTGTGTGTCTGCCTGTTCCTAACATATTTCTTGAACTATTTGTCAGACTGACCTCAGATTTCATATGTGCTTTGCTGAGGTTATGAGGGTGTGCATCCCTGAGTACGGAGTCGTTCAGTCACAGTATGTAATTTTTTTCAATAAAAGTTTAGCCATTTTAACTCCTTATGAGGAGTTCTTATAAGGAATTCTGAAAAACTCCTTATAAAGTGTTGTTCAGTTCCTGCTGAACTGAACAATGCCTTATAAGGTCATGTGACCGGACACTGCACTAGTACTTGCAATGAAAAGATTTTAAAATTATTAAAAAAACATATCAATCTGTTCTGATTTTACAGGCCAATTTGGACAGTTTCTCCTTGGCTGTATTTTCTGACTAATCTTTTGATGTAGTGATCCAAACTTAATGAAACTTCAAACTCATAATCATCACTACATTCTTTAGAAACATTTAATGCAATTCTAATTTAATGCAATGAGTTCTGAACAAAACTAAAGTATAACATGCCTCTCCTTTGCATTTTAAAACAGGGACGTGTCATAATTCAAGACCAGAGATGCTCAAATGCAGAGCAAACCACACCAGATGAATACTCAGACTCAGGTGGTAAATTGAACACAACTTTAATGAAAACACAATTTCCAAAAGCACACAAACTTAAATAAACCAGCAAGAAATAATGAAAAGAGCAAAATAAGACACAAACTTAAACTGACCCAAAATGCAGGAGGCCTTCTTCTTCCGGCCTTCAGAGAGAGCAGTCGCATTTTCCCTCCCTCCTCCTCCTCTCTTGCCTTCCCGACCCAACTGATCCCAGCTTGCTGCGTCTGAGTGAGTGTCTGTGCCGTTCTCCTTCTCGCTGATCTCAACCCAAACGGAAAAATGGATCTTGTAAGTTGGGCTTTAAATGCAATTGACACCACTTTTTCAAACAGAAAATCGGGCCCGGGGGAGCCCAAATGTCCCGCAGGCACTTCAGCTGTGGGTTATGTGAGAGACTCATGGGATAATTGGAGACTCATGTGTCTGTGTGATCTTTCCATCGAAGATGTGGAAGATTTATATCTGTTCGGCTTCATGATCACAGGATTTCTACTGATTGGCCTGGGTGTCTTCCTTGTGTATCGTAAATTTAAAAAGCTGGAAGGAGCTAATCAAAATGCGGACCCGGCGAAGCTTCTCCATCAATTTGACCAGCTTGGAAGAGCGCTGATGGCGGCGAATGCTGAACTGAATTGGAAGGTTGGTTACATCTCGGAGTCGCTGAGTGTTCTTCAAGGAATGAATTTAAAGCCAGTGAATGTTAATTTGAATTGTGAAGCACAGAACCGCATGAAAGAAGAAAATTCTACACTCTAAGTGTCTGTGCAGATTCGGCCTTGATCGGCGCCCCTGGACAATTCACTCCTCCAGAGTGGAGATAAGCGGATGTGAGAGCTGGCTCTGCTTAACCCAAACACACTGCTGCTGTGCAATAATCAGAACTCTCCAAGGACAGCGTTGTCATGAGACTAACATGGAATTTTACCATCTGGCATGAAGAAGAGATTAACTCTGGGACATGACTATCTGTGTTTATATTACATGAATATAACATCCACCGTTGCCTAGGAGACTATTTTTGTTGTACTCCAGTAACTGATATACCCACACTGCACACACACTGATATCACAAACTGATACACACACACTGTCTCTCTCTGTTTTGTCTTTGTTTTTGTGAGGTTTGATTTGTCTGCTCTGTGCTATAGAGAGGTTTTTTTCTATGTAATCATAATTCTGCTTACACAATTACAAGCTGTATTTTGATAACGATGTTTTTTTCTCTCCTCCCAATGTGTCATTCCTTCCCTTCCCTCTTATGTCCCCTTATCCCCCACTGTTTTGATGAGGCGCCTTGTCATGGCTGCCGTGTCATTGTGATGTGCTTACATTGCACGCCAATGTCAAGTCAAATTCCTTGTATGTTTCTAACATGCTTGGCAATAAAGCTTTTCTGATTCTGATTCTGATATGCTGGAGCACACGCAGCCTGAGGAGAGGGAAGGGGGAGAGGATTAGTGACGGGGAATAATAGGAGAGGAAGTGAATAAAAGACAAGAGCAACAGCTTACTGCACTAAAGGCCCTTTTCCACTAGTCCCACTTGGCCCAACACGTTATGGTTTGGCCTGCATTTGTAGCCTTTTCCATTAGCCCCACCACTGTTTAACAGGCACTAACAGGCTCTATTTTCGTACCTATTCGAGGCCAGGGTACAGCCGCGCTGAGTCGAGCCAAGATGTGACGACAACAGACTATGAGCCACTGATTGGTAAGGGCGTAACGTCACGAAAGCGTCCGTCTTCTGTGAAATGTACACAACCACCATTTGCAATATTTCACGGACTAACTCGGTCACCAAGTAAATACGATATTAATACAGATGGCGTTGTAGGTTCTGCGGAAATCTACACCGTGGTTCAACGAAGAGGTGCAGAGTTTTCTGTGCTTGGTGGCAGATCCACAGTGAGAGGAGCGACCCGCCCCGTTACAGATGCAGCTCAGCAGAGAACCGGACTACGGACAAGCTGAAGACGAACGTGAGAGAACCATCGATGGTGAGTGATTTGTAATATTATGCATCTGTTCGCTTATTTATCCTGTTGGTGGTAAGCTCACTTTTTTTGAGCGATACAGTGCCGTCCTGTGCTGGCTAACAAGTGTTAGCTAGTAGCTACCTAGCTAGTAGCCAACTGCTGATTCGCACTTGTTTTGTCCTAAGTATTCGCTTGTGAGAGCAAAACGATGAAATACGTTAATCCTGGTTTGTGTACGTGTTGCACTTTGGTGCTGTGCAATAAGCTGTATATGTAATGTCTTCCTAGAATCTGTTTCCACATGTCAGGGTTTAGCCTCCCTCAGTGTTTATATTGTGGATACAGTCAAGTGGACCCCAGGAGCCGAAATCTCAGCATTTTCAAACGAGTGATTTATGAAGTGATTCATGTAATTTTCTAAAGCATCAGAATAGACCCAAACACCTATTCTGTGGATTTTCCAAAACAAGAAGCGTTGGAACAGTGTTGTCGTGCTGTTTCTGTTCCACCATAAATCCCTGGATTGACAATGTACTTGTACCCATACAGAGTGGATCCTGCGGTGCTGGTCAGGGAAACAAAGCATTTTTGTCACATCCCACCACTGACTTTCACAAATCTGTTTCCCTAACACAGGTACATCTCCAAAAATTAGAATATCATGAAAAAGTTCAATATTTTTTGCCATTCATTTCAAAAAGTGAAATCCGTATATTATATAGATTCATTACACAGGCAGTGATATATTTCAAGCATTTATTTATTTTAATTTGGATGATTATGGCTTACAGCCCCTGAAAACCCCAAATTCAATTTGGCAAAAAATTAGAATATTACATAAAATTAATTTTAAAAAATACTTTTTAAATAGAAATGTTGGTCGCTGAAGTGTTGGTTAATATGGGCTGTAGCCATAATCATCTAAATTAAAATAAACACTTGCAATATATCACTGTCCGTGTAATGAATCTATATATGGGTTTCACTTTCTGAAATGAGTGACAAAAATATTGGACTTTTTCATGATATTCTAATCTTTTGAGATGTGCCTGTATAAGTGTTGAACTTGCTTGAAACTAACCACCATCCATTTCTATCGTTCGACTAGGCAAGAGGAAAGCAGCCGCCCCACAACGGACCTCGCCACTGTGGAAAGTACTGAAATCCTTTGCTTTTATAGGTAAAGTGTCAAAACCAAAGTAGCACAATTTCCACTTAATATAAAAGGGACTGAACTGAGATTTATTTGATTGTGTGAATATTAATTACAGAATAATTGAAAATGACTGGCACATCAACCGTAAAATAAACCGATTGTTAATGTATTTATTTTTTTTTGTCAGATCACTTGTGTGATCCTTTGTGAGTTATATTCATAATTGTATCTTTTGTGGAATGGGAGTTGTTCAGTCATCAATATAATTTAGTTTATATGTGTAGTTTATAGTCTATCAATAAACTCATGCAGTAACAGGACACATTACAAATATTTGAGACCCATTGTAGTGTTTCCTTTTATATTTTAGCAATAAAAGTACAAAACACCGCCCACACTTGAAGCCAGGGCAAGAAGAGATAAAGCAGTGGCTAAACTTTTATTGATAAAAACTCCATATTTTGACTGAGCGACTCCATACTCGGTGATGCACACCCTCAATTAAAGTACTAGATTCCATTCAAGTGAATGTATTAAGTCATTCTGATTACTGAGGCCACAGTAAAAACAGATGATTTTAAATATAACCCAGCCCTTGTAAAATCTACTTTACTGAAGCGCAGCTACATGAAAATTGTGGGTAAATACAACAACGAAGTACTTTATTGTCACATTCAAATTGTAATCGCTCCTGTTTTGTTTTTCTTTTGAATTATTGGATGAAATATGGGTGGGCAATATAAGCTGCAGCTTCAGCCATCACCCATTTCAGATAACCTATGTTGAACTGTATAATCAGAGGAGTTATTGTTTAATTTGACCTTGTTAGATTTTTTTCCCCTTTGTTATATTATTCTATTTTCTTTTAATCTTTACTTTTAATCTATCCCAAACAAAGATTTGGCTTTTAGCAACAAGTGTATTTCCCAAATATGTTTTAAACTTGCTTTAATTAACCACCACCCATTTCTGTGTTTTGTCTAGGCAAGAGGGAAACGATCCACTACAAACCGGACCTTGCCTCACTATTTACAGAGATGCAGGCTGAAGATCTGCTGAACCGGGTCCAGCTTGAGCTTCACATCCTAGCTGTTTCTCAGTGCGGCAGCATGGTCGGCGTGTGTGACCCATTCTAACTTTTTTTTTTTTTTTTTTTTTTTACAGTTTGAATTTTGCACATTCTGAATAATCTGGAATTTGCTGCTGATTGTAATAAACAATTTAGTGACTTACACTACCGTTGAAAAGTTTGGGGTCACCCAGACAATTATTTTGTATTTTCCATGAAAAGTCACACTTATTTACCACCATGAGTTGTAAAATGAATAGAAAATATAGTCAAGACATTGACAAGGTTAGAAATAATGATTTGTATTTGAAATAATAATTTTTTCCAGATACTAAACCTGCTCAAAGGAAGGTCAGTTTTATAGCTTCTCTAACCAGCTAAACTGTTTTCAGCTGTGCTAACATGATTGCACAAGGGTTTTCTAATCATCCATTAGCCTTCTGACACAATGAGCAAACACATTGTACCATTAGAACACTGGAGTGATAGTTGCTGGAAATGGGCCTCTATACACCTATGTAGATACTGCACCAAAAATCAGACATTTGCAGCTAGAATAGTCATTTACCACATTAGCAATGTATATTAGATATTAGAGTGTATTTCTGATTAGTTTAAAGTTATCTTCATTGAAAAAAAACAGTGCTTTTCTTTCAAAAATAAGGAAATTTCTAAGTGACCCCAAACTTTTGAACGGTAGTGTATGTGTTTGCATCATGATTTTCTATTTTGTCTGTTAAGACACTGGTGGGAAAAGAGTAAACAGTACAAACCATATATCGGTGACTTTGAAAATAATGGCTCATTTTTAAGAAAAAAGTAACCAAAACAATTATTTTATTAACTGAAGACTGTATTGCCACCGCAGAAGACCCTGCACACTTTAGTGATAGTACCAGTATATGGAGTAATTCTGGGCCATATTAGCGTCTGTTCGTCATCATAATGGGTTTGGGCCGGGGTGTCCAATCATGTGCCATGGAGGGCCAAGACCCTGCAAGCTTTACCTCCAAACAGTGTCTTCAACAGCAGATTCCACTGAACTTCTCCCACTGACTGCAGATCAGTGAAAACACCTGCTTAAGAGACTGGGTAGAAGAGAGAACCTGCAGGGTCTTGGCCCCCCATGACACATGATTGGAAACCCCCACATTATGGTTTAATGGGATTTAACATTTTAACACAAACTGCTTTATGGTTCATAATTCTGTTGACAGACTTACACCAAACCAAAAGTGATTTCTCAAACTGCTGGATTGTTCTTTAGACAGCTTTTCCAACCTTTTAGTATTTAATTCGTGCCACATGGTGGTAACCTTCACATATAAAAAAGAGACATCTGCAAAAACTTCAGAGGTTTATTGTCAGTGCAATTCCCAGTGCAATACTACATGAATGCATGTATAGTACATTGTTGATGCAGAGAATATATATTTCTACAGTACATGTATCTAGTAAATCAAGTATTTTCCATGTAACCTTGTGACTGCATTATTTTAATTGCTTTTAATCCTAGATCAAGTTTGTTTTGGCCTAAAATGCATCATAACTGTCAAATATATCTTATTATACCTAACTCAGTACTGTTTACTTTTTGAATAACCTGGCGATCAAGTTGTGTCAGCTGATCATTTTTTGCCATGACAACACCTCAGACTCAGTGCTGCTGGAGCAGGTACGTCCCATGATGTCTCAACAGTCTCTCCATGATTTTCACGCAGATCAGAGCAATTTGTTGCACAGGAAATAAACGTTTCTGCAGACATTCTTAAGCTCTATAACCACTGATCGTTTGTGAAGCTGGGGTGACATCAGTGACAGGCTGTGTTGAACGCCAGACCAACCATTTGAAGCGGTAATTTTCCCACAACAGAGCCATCTGAAACACACACACACACACACACAGCATACATATTTCAGTACCTAACAGAGGTAACTTGCAGACATTACAGTGTAGTACGACGTACTTATAGCAAACTAGCATTAGCAACGATTAGCTTACCGTCATATATGACCTAGTTTGTATCCTCACGTCTTCGGCTCTCCCAGAAGCTGCAGTACTGTTCCAGAGTGTTTCGTCTCGCTGCCTGTACCCTTGTCTGGTGGTCCTTTTTGGCATTTACAGTGACAAAAAGTCACAGACCGAGGAGTCGCCTTGTACAGCCGCCATGTTATGTTTTGCTTGGGTCGCGTGTTTTACGTCACGGGAGTGTGGCACAGCCTTGCTGTAAAAAAAATCCCGCCCACCCCAGCTTAACCCAGCTTTACCCGGCTACAATGGAGAAACAACCGAGGCTGAAACGAGTAATGGTGAGTAATGGCAAGTCAAGTCGAGTTAGGCCGGCCGGGGCTAGTGGAAAAGGGCCTTAAGCGGCCCGGCAGGGAACTCCTGCATGGGACGTTAAGGAATGCGTAGGGTGAGGATTGGGCAGGTAGACCTGGGTGGAGAGTCTGTTGTCTTGAGAGAGGAATGGATCAGGCGAGCATACGCAGGTGAGCGTATGCAGGCAAGCGTACGCAGGCAAGCGTACACAGGCGAGCGTATGCAGCCCCAGAGGACACACCACAGAGGTGGCAGCAAACCTGAAAGCAAGAAGACACAGAGGTGAGACAATGGGGAAAAAATAACACCAAACAGCATAGACTTGGTAGCGTTTTGGCAGTAATACCCAACGGTCCAGCAGACACGCACTCATGCACTGGCTCTTAAATATGCTGGCGACCCAGAGGGTGGCAGGTGTAACCAATCACACAGGTGTGCAGATGAGCTCCAGAGCCGGGCAGAAACACACACAGGTGTGCAGATGAGCTCCAGAGCCGGGCAGAAACAGAAGGATAGAAAGGGGTGCACACTTGCCTGATAGTCACAGTGCCCCCCCCTCCCCAAGGGGCACCTCCTGGCATCCCACTGGTCTTCTGAGTGTGTGCATGATGGAATGCCTGCACCATACCCTTGTTGAGGATGAAGGAACTATTGATCCATGACCTCTCCTCCGGCCCATACCCCTTCCAGTGAATGGAGACCCTGACCCCACTGATGAACGTCCAGGATCTTCTGTACCCTGTAGGTGGTTTGTCCATCGATGATCCGGGGGAAGGGGGGTGGGTTTTCAGGAGGGCAAAGCAGGCTGGCGGAGAGGGGTTTAAACTGGGACACGTGGAAGGTCGGATAGATGCGTGGTGAAGGCGGAAGACCCAGCCGAACAGTAGCATCATTGGTGATGCGAGTGATGTTGTACGGGCCCAAGTAGCACGGCGACAGCTTCCGGGACTGCGTCTTCAACAGAACCTGCTCGGTGGACAGCCAGACCTTTTGCCCCACGACGTACTTCGACGCCAGCGCATGTCTGTGGTCAGCGTAGCATTGGTTCCGCTTCAATGAGCAGAGAATAACAGCTCGCATGGCCCGCCACAGATGGCGACAGTGGCCTCCACGGATGGCACAGAGGTCCCCCTCTCCACCATAGGTAGCAAAGGGGGGTGTATCCCATCGAAGCCTCGAACGGCGTCAGCCCAGTAGCGGAGGGGACGGTGGTGTTGTGGGCGTACTCCACACAGGTCAGGTGGGAGTTCCAGGTGGACAGGTTACAGAATGCCACAGACCTCAGGGTGGCCTCCAGGGACTGGTTGGCACGCTTGACCTGACTGTTGCTCTGTGGATGGTTTAAAATTTAAACCCCAGTTTAAAATTTTATAAACACAACTATTCTCAGTCCAATTTTTAGGGGTACTGAGTTTAAATTTAAGGGAGCTACAGCACCCCTAAAAAAGGCCTAGTGTCACCCATGTTTTAAAACCTATTGTGTAGCACACCAGCTGTAGGTTTTAAATGCCTGTGGTAAACAGTACACAATCTTGAAGGCTACAGCTGCCTGGCCTGTTTTTTTTTTCTTTTCTTTTTGGATGTGGTGTGTTTGGTTTCAACATGTATTTCTGTAGGTGTGAGAGCTCATTTATACACCACTATTTTTTATTTTATTTTTACACTGTCATGTTTAACTAAGCAAACATTGTTCTGTCCATCAGGATTGCCTTGGTTAGGTTACAAATCATTTGAAATATTGTGATGCAGGCCACATGCTTTAACTGTGCCATTGTACAAAGCATCTTTCTCACTCTGGACTGTAAAATCATTCAACCACTCTATCATCTCCACCATGTTGCTGTAGCAGTACTTGTCATCGTATTGTAGCAGCTCTGATTGATATTCCTGTGGAATAGCTGCCAGACAGCTCAGCTGCATTCTACAGAAGCTTACTGGTATAATGTGTATAATTCACCATGCTCATTGTAAGCCATCCACTGCACTTCAGAATGATTAGCCATGAAAATGTAGTACAGACATTCAGTGTTGAATGCTCTACATCCTGCAGATTCTCATGTTAGTTCCCAGTACTCTTCCAGGGTTACGCTCTTAATGGGAACCAAACAGAAATAGCCAATATGTAAATCTGGCTTTATGTGATGGGAGTGGCATAATTGGCATGCAAAAGATGCACGTCATATAGTAACATGAAAACTTTGAGAAACAGTGCAATAAAAGCATAGTATCTTTTAACACTGGCACACAGCAGCCCAGAGTAAAAACTTTGTTTTTAATGCTTCTAATTTTTTTTTTATTCCAGGGAAGTAGTGTTAGATTTAAATGTTATAGTCTTTAATATTTTGAAGGAACTAAACAAAACTCAAGAACACCACATAATTTTCTGTTTAGGTATGTTATCAAGCGCCAAGAGAGCTCCTTAGTATGGCCAGTCACAGGTGCAGGGAAATGGCAGCATGGGTGCTGAGCCATGACACCTGTCAAAGGGCGCCATGTGGGCTCCCACACCATGAGCTGTCACGTCAGGTGATTTTTTTTTTGTCCCCCTTTCAGGTGAAAGATGGACAGGGACAGAGTAGCTACAGGGGCAGCCAACAGTCAGCCCTAAGTCTGCAGCCAGTCACACTTAGTGGACCATGGTTCTTTCATCCAATTCCTCACAGTCCCCAAGGATCCAGCTGACAAGTCCTCCACCAGGTCTTACTCCTATCAAGAGTCAGCAATGGGTGCCAAAGGCTTTCTTTCACTGTGGTTGTCATGCATCACCTTACGCTCAGTGTGTTTTCTATCCCCTTGAAGAATCCTAAACAAATGGAAAGAAAAATGTGAAATGGCTGCTAAAGTGAAACTACAGATGAGATACTAATTAACCTTAACCTCTTTCAGATCACGCCCTCCATACAGATGCAAAATAACACAGGTGTTTAACAGAGTGGTAATATTTTCTTTGTATTCACAAATATGCAAACTGGCTCTTGGTTACATTAACTCCATCTCTCCCCAAGATGCTCAAGAATCCGTGTACGCTTTGTTCTTTTAATATTTCATTTGTGAAATGTAAACAGAACTTCTGAAAATAGCAGTTATATTGTTCTTTCCTTGTCAAAATAAAATTGAAATTGAGCAAAAACAACATAACAGATCTGATTTCATTTGGTGTCATTTTCCTTTTATTTTGTCGGTCACAGCCAGAAGTAGTGATGGCAGCAGCAGAACGCCGCCATTTTCAAACAAGCCTGAAAGACTAGCTGCTAAATCTCACTTTAAAATTAGGAAAATACCCAAAGTTTCACATAGACTCATGCAGACATCACCATCTGATGAAAGATGAGAAGGACTGCCAGAAATATGTTTATAGAGTTCCCATCAGCCATCAAAGAGGACCAAAGGAGGACGTTGTGGATAAACGGATACCGAAGGCCTGGGGAGTAATGAAAGGTTGACATGGCTGACCTGTTTTGACCACTTTACAACAGGTAAGGTCTACTTAAAAATTATGCTTCTATTTTTTTTCTTTTCGGATTAGTTTGGGCTCCACATGTTGGCTCAGTACGTGATTACTGAGATGATGCAGGTTTCCAGCAGCTTTAATCCACCTTATTCCTAGGCCCCTTGATGCCTTGCGTGAATTATGGTAGCAACTTCTGGTATTAGTTTAGAACGTATTGTTGTCACAGAAATGGGATACTTGTCCTTGTTATAAAACAATGACTTTGGCATCAAAAATGTGAGAACACAGCCCTTTGCACCTCAGAAAGAGTAATATAACCATACCACATCCCACGACTATGGAGGGATGAGAAAATGACCTTTAAAAGTGGCCAATAGCTCCGTGGACAGTAGCTCCATTAGTTAGCTCTGTTGCTAACATGCTAATCCTGTAAACAAATAAAAGCTCTGAGATACATCAATGTTTCCACCTCAATAAAGTCAGCTGCATTTTGTTAACATATGTGACATAATCAAATTTACCTCAGAGCAGACGTAGAGTTTAGTCAGAGCCACAAAGAACCACAACACCGTGCTTGGGCCTTTTAAATTCAGGGTAAAATGTCAGATCTGTGACATTCATACAACTGAAAACATACCTGGTGCTGCTGTGTCTGTACCACTGATCACACGAACAATCCTTCAGTTTTCAGTGCATGGTCTACTCATTGTTTTTGAAGCCACAGATTTAGCTGTGCTTATCTGTGAGGAGCCTCACACCACAAACACCAGCAAATACCAGAACTACGCAAAAACATTCAAAAATACAAAACCACAAGCTGAAATTAGCTGCCACTTGAGTGCAAAACACATATGTGGACTATACATTAAAATGAATTTGAAAAACTTTTTAAAATGCTGTTTTAAATGCCTCTTACTGATTTAACACTAGGTCAGCTGAAACTGGAAGCTCCACCCATAATCTTTCCTACAGCGGCACCCCCACGAATAAGGTGGATATGACTGGAGTCGCTTTGATTTTATGTGATATTTAAGTGTTGATATTTACATTCTGGGTGATTCTAAGTTATTTGTAATCGAGTGTCTTTTGTATTTTAATACAGTATGTCCCACTTTAGAAAGTGATGTTTTTGTCTTTTCCTCCAAGTGTTACAGCTTTAATTTTTTTCTTCCATAAAACTAATTTAGTATACAAGTAATCATTTTTATATGACTACCTTATATCTGTCTCCAAAGTAAACAGCTTTATTTATTATAGTCTCTTCACAAACTTTAATATGCAAAGTAATAAACTCTTAAAAATAGACTAGTGTATGATGGTCTAATGTTCTATTTCTCTGTGTGTCTGATAAAAGATCTTCATAATGTGAAAACTGAAGACAGTGTGGACCACTTCTCCGACTGATGAGAACCAGTTCATGACCCCAACCATCACAGGTGAAATTCACTTAAATGTTAAAGTTACAGTACAGGAAAGAGTCCATGCTGTGACCTAAAATCACTTGTTTCCAGAGGACAGCAGAGAAGATCCCTGGTCCTTCACTTCATCCTGTTCAGGATGTTTCACACTAACCAGATGTGACCAGGACTGACACTGTCATCACCACCACCGTGCACTCTTCTCCCTGTTTTAATTGTTATAATAAAATTTAACAGGACAGCAAAACACATTTTCTTATTTTTATTTTTTAATTTTCTATCTACATCTTTGCTTAAAACCAGAGGTAGGTAGAGAAGCCAGAAATTGTCCTCAAGTAATATCACTATTATCGGAATTGTTCAAGTATCAGAGTCGTCGCCAGAAAAGGTGAGGATGAAAGTATTCACTAAAAAAAGTTACTGGAGTAGTAATGACGGTTCTAAATTTGCAAACTTTTTCTCCTAAATTTCTGAGTCTGTTCATATAATTTTTCTTTTTTGAATATACATCTTTTATCCTATAAATCTGTTTTTCCACATAAACTAGATTTTTGTAACATACATTTTCAACTTCTTAAAAAATTAGCAGTTCTACATTTCAAGCATTTTTCTTTTAAATGTATCACATTTTTGTCAGATTTGTGACTGTTTTATATGATTTTTTTTAAAACATAAACTTGTAACATTTTACATATAAACTTTTGAGATAAATGTGTGCATTTTTCAATCTAACTTTTTAAAATTACTTGTTCTTTGTAGGTGGAATGGAAGAACAATAATATCAACACCCATCTCAGCTAAATAAGATTATAAATTTATTAAAATTACCAAAGATGCAGTTATTTCTGGTGAGATTTATTCATTTTAAACAGGCACATTTCTCATCAGTTTTCAAATCAGTGAAATTAAAATTTAGTGACTGTGACCAAAGGTACTTGAGTAGAAGTAGTTTTATCCTCACATGTACTTGAGTAGAAAGTATCCTGCAATAAAGTTACTCATCTAAGTACTGTTTTGTCAAAGTATCTACAAGTATAAGAACCTTTTCTGGAAACATGTTTATGCATCACTGCCAATGTCTGACTGTTCTGAACAAATATAACTTGTATTCTATCCAAACCTGCAGTGAATATTAATGATTTTAAATAAATGAATACAGATAAAGTACTTGAGATAAACCTTTTATTTAATAATTAAAAAAAAATTGGAAATACCAGATTATTTCTTGTCATAAATAAATACGTTAAGAATTCATGAACTGAGGTGCAGCTCACAGCTGTGTAAAAATGTGAATGACTGATTATTTGAAAAAGGTTGACACAGTTAAATTAGACTTTTTTATGGATTTAAATTGTAAACATGTAAAACATCAATGTAGGTCTTAAAGAATAAAGGAGAAGGTGCTTCCATCTCAGAACCAGTGGATGTGGACACCATTCACACCTAGACTGGTCCCCTGGTCTCTGCAGCTCTCAGCTCCACATCAGATGTAGTTGTCATGGATCACACAGATGCTTGCTGGATTTAAAAAAAATTACAGTGATTAACGTACATTACCTCCTCTACTCAGCTGAATGTTTACAGTGGAAAATAACCTTTAGTAACTTGTGTGTCTGTTGGACAGTGAAGGACTTCATAGATGGTTCCTGGTATCCTGGTGTGATATGATTTCTGAAAGAGAATTGATACAAAGATGTTTGATAATTGCCACATACAGAGGTGGGTACAGTAATCAGAAACCGTTCAAGTAATTTATAATTACTCAAGTTTGAGTACTCATCAAAAACAGTAAGAAAGTATCTACTAAAACAGTACTAGTCATAAGTTTACTCTCCCTTGTTTGAGCCCCCCCCCCAAAAAAAACATTGTGAATTTATATTTTTTTCTTATAAATTTGTCATTTTTTTCTCTTAAATTTTCCAGCTGTTTTTTGATAGATTTACCCAGCCCCCCACCCCCCACCCCCTCCTCAAATTTGTGATTTTGTCTCCATTTTGTGAGGGGTTTTTTCTCGTAAACCTGGAATACATTTTGTAAATTTATAACCTTTTCATAGAAATTTCTTTGAAAATTTCCATTTATTGGTTTATTATTTTTTATATATATTTTTGAAACCCATTGCTCATCAATAGTAGAAACACAATTCAATAAATTAGTGACCATTTTATACTAATAATACAAAGCACAATTTGGGTGACTAGTCATTATTCTGAAGGCCCATTGGTCCTAAAGTCTAAATGTTAAAAATGGTTATATGCAGTTCAAACCAGCCCCCAAATGAATAAGTTTACTACAGCTCAACCATCCAACAAGACATCTTCATTTCTCATCCACCACGCCACATATGTACACACTTTGCATTTAGTGCATTTATGTATATACTGTCCTCGTTGGCCTCCGTCGGTCTATGATGACCATGGAAGAGAATCCTAAACGTCTACTCTGCTGGAACAGCACCGCCTGTGGCTGAACAGGCCGATGCGCGAATGGCAGTCCCTGTCACACAGGTCGCACTTGTGGGTGGTCTCCGTGCTGCTGGGTCTGTTGCGGTTCTTCCTGCGGGTCCTTTTTTCATCTGCTGCAGCAGTCAGTCACTCTTCACCCGCCTTGAGCTGTCTGGTCAGGGTGCCTCTCCATTTGGAGCGGTCCGTTGCAAGGTCCTCCCAGCGCTCTGTGTTGATCACCTGGGCCTTCATGTATCTCTTGCAGACGTCTCTAAAGCGCAGCTGTGGGCGGCCAACGTCTCTCCTGCCAGTTGCCAGTTCTCCGTAGAGGACGTCTTTGGGGATTCTGCCATCCTCCATACGGTGAACGTGGCCTAGCCAGCGGAGCCTGAGCTGCCTGAGTAGAGTGAACATGGAGGGAAGGCCGGCGTGGGACAGAACTTCTGTGTTGGGCACTTTGTCCTGCCAGGATATGTCCAGGATGTGGCGAATGCAGCGCAAGTGGAAGGAGTTCAGTCTCTTTTCCTGCTGGGCGCATGTTGTCCACGTCTCACTCCCATAGAGCAATGTGCTGATGACACAGGCGTTGTACACTGCCATCTTCGTCTTGACAGAGAGTTTGGGATTCTCCCACACTCGTGTGGTGAGGCGAGCGAGTGTGAAGGCTGATTTTCCAATCCTCTTGTTGATCTCTGTATCAAGGGAGAGGTTGTTGCTGATCGTGGACCCCAGGTACGTGAACTGATTCATGACCTCCAGCTCGTAGTCGTCGATGGTGATGGTTGGTGGTGCTTCCGTGCCTTGCGCCAAGACGTTAGTCTTCTTCAGGCTGATGGTAAGCCCGAAGTCCTTGCATGCCTGGGAGAAGCGGTCCATCAGGGTCTGAAGCTCCTGCTGTGTGTGGGTTGCGACAGCAGCGTCGTCTGCGAACAGCATGTCTCTGATTAGAGCCTCACGTACTTTGGTTCTGGCTTTCAGGCGGGCGAGGTTGAAAAGCCTGCCATCAGATCTTGTGTGCAGGTAGATTCCCTCTGTTGCTGTGCTGAAGGCATGCCTCAGGAACATAGCAAAGAAAATCCCAAAGAGGGTTGGCGCAAGTACACAGCCTTGTTTCACTCCGCTGCGTATGTTGAATGGCTCTGAGACGTTGCCGTTGTGCTGCACTATCCCCTGCATGTTGGTGTGAAACGATTCGATGAGGCTTTGCAACTTTGGTGGGCATCCTATCTTTGGCAGGATCTTGAAAAGGCCCTCTCTGTTGACCAGATCGAACGCTTTGGTGAGGTCGATGAAGGCGACGTACAGGGGCATGTTCTGTTCCCTGCATTTCTCCTGGAGTTGGCAGATGGAGAATATCATGTCTACCGTTGATCGCTCAGCGCGGAAGCCACACTGAGACTCGGGGTAGACACGTTCGGCAAGCTTCTGTAGACGAACGAGAACAACTCATGCGTAGACTTTGCCAACAACACTGAGGAGGGAGATGCCCCTGTAGTTGTTGCAGTTGCTTCTCTCCCCTTTGTTTTTGTAGAGGGTGATGATCTTGGCGTCCCTCATGTCCTGTGGTACGGCACCTTCCTTCCAGCACTGGCAGAGGACGTCAGGCAATGGCAGCAGTAGGGTAGTCTTGCAGTGCTTGATCAGGTCGGGGGGTATGCCGTCGTTGCCGGGTGCCTTGCCAGCGGCCAAGCTATCAATGGCCTTGCTGAATTCATCGATGGTTGGCTCCGCGTCAAGTTCGTCCATGGATGGCAGGCAGTCGATGGCATCAAGGGCTGACGATGTCACGGTGTTCTGTCTGGAGTAGAGGTCGGAGTAGTGTTCCACCCATCTCTCCATCTGCTTGTTCTTTTCTGTGATCATCTCCCCAGTGGAGGATTTGAGGGGAGCCGTCTTGCTCTGAGCCAGACCAAGTGCTTTCTTGATGGCATCGTACATACCACGGATGTTCCCTGTTATGGCAGCGGTTTGAATGTCTTGGCTGAGCTGAGTCCAGTACTCGTTGGCACAGCGCCGAGCAGTCTGCTGAACTTTGCTTCTCGCAGCCCTGAGAATCTGGAGATTCTTCTCGTTTGGGTACTTCTTGTACTCAGCAAGTGCTGAGCGCTTGGCTTCAATGACGGGGGTCATCTCGGTCAACTTGGCATCAAACCAGTCCTGTGACTTCGAGGTCTTCCTCCTAAAGGTAGCCAAGGCTGTGCGGTGGATGGTGTTTCGCAGCTCTTCCCAGTTCTGCTTTGCAGTTTCTCCTTCTTGTGGTACACCAAGTTCCTTCTCAAAGGTGGAGGCAAACTGCTCAACAAGTTCTGGTTGGGCCATCTTGCTGGTGTCAATCCATGCCTTTCCAGGCTGTCTAGCATGATGGAATTTCTTCAGCTGCAGCTTGACCTTGCAACACACCAATGAATGGTCTGTGTCGCAATCTGCACTCTGGAACGAACGGGTGATTAGCACGTTCTTCAGTGAGGTGTGCCTGGTAGGGATCAAGTCCAGCTGGTGCCAGTGCTTTGAGTGCGGATGTCGCCAGGAAACCTTGTGTTGGGGCTTGGTCTTGAAGAACGAGTTTGTGATGCACAGATCGTGATATGTGCAGAACTCAAGCAGCCGCTGTCCATTGTCGTTGATTCTGCCCACGCCAAATGGTCCAAGACAGGAGGGCCAGGAGTCGTGGTCAGCACCCACTCTGGCACTGAAGCCTCCACGGAGAATGAGTTGTTCAGAGTTGGGGATGATCCTGACAGTTGTTGCGAGATTCTCGTAGAACTCGTCTTTTGCCTCTGGTGTGGCTGTCAGTGTTGGGGCATACACACTGACGAGGGTGACTGGGCCTTGAGTGGTGTTGAGGTGGAGGGTGAGGAGTCGCGCAGAGCCATTGCTGCCCGGTTCCACCATCTTCAGCAAGGTGTTCTTCACTGCGAAGCCCACTCCGTGTTTCCTGTGTTCATCACTGCCCTTTCCCTGCCAGTAGAACATGTAGTCCTTCTCTCTCAGTGTGCCTGCGTCAGCCAACTTTGTTTCCTGGAGAGTGGCGATATCCACTCCCAGTCTCTTCAGCTCATTATTGATGATGGCAGTCTTCCTGGTGTCGTTGATGTCCTTGAGGTTAGCAGCGAGTCCTGTCATCATAGTGCGGACGTTCCAAGTTCTCAGTTTTAGAGTTGGTCTCTTTTGTTTTTTTTGTCTTGCCTGGTGCAAAGGTTCTCAGCCTGCTGTTCGGACTTCTCCTCATCCCCATGCACCCAAGGAGGAAAGCAAGCTGTGGCGGGACAACACCTTATTGGCTGGGGGCTGCCCAGTTTGAGGCGGGCGGTAGCTGTCCAGTGAGATCCGATGATCCCTCCTACCGTCGGGAACAACCCCTGGCGCCGCGCTCTACGCCAATTGAGCGGTGGCTTATAACCGGTAACTGTCATTCCCCATGTTTTGTCTACGCCAAAGGCGAAGCTGGAGTGTCCTCTCCAGTGATCCGGTGTTCTACCTTCCAGCGTTGGGCGTTAGTAGGATTCAAGCCTGGGCAGGAAGATATGGAGGACAAGATGTTGCCCATGCAGCATGTCCCCCCTCTCCACGTCACTGATGAATCCAAAGGAACAGCAGGGCTGCTACAGTTTGGCACCAGCGCCGTCGCAGGAGCTGCCAGAACGATGTTGAGCACAACAGAGAACTGCCTTAGGGGCTCCGACTCTGGATTTTTCCTCAGGGTTGACTCGCGAAGCCTTTCCCGTGACTGGGTGTGCCGCAAGGCAGCGGAGGTTTGAAATCAGGGTTTACCTTCCCCTAGATGGGCTACCTTCCCAGGCTGACGAGCCACCATCTACCCGAAGCATCTGGTTTTAAGGCGCCAGAGATCCGCCCTCGCCCCTTCTCCTATCAGTAAAAGCAGTTCCGCCGGGCTTAGAGACTAAACCACACGGGCAGGCTAGGAGTTGGACTTAGTTGTCAGAGGCTTTTCGAGACGCACGCCGTAAGGAGCATTTTATGAGCACTGGGAGCTTAACCCCAGTGCCGCTCCTGGCTATGACAACCTTGGAACCAATATATATTATATATAAATAAATATAAATATACCAGTATATACTGTATATATATATATATATATATATATATATATATATATATATATATATATATATATATATATATATATGACATATATATGTGTATATATATATATATATATATATATATATATATATATATATATATATATATATATCAGTATATACCAGTATATACTGTATGCTTAACCCCTTGCACTCCGGGCAATTTTCCTAAAAATGCCAAAAAAAAACGTGCCCAAAGTAAATCGAAAGCTGTTATTCAACCCTTTGCAGCATCTTCATGGGGTTGGTCTCATTTAAAAGAAAACACTTTGAATTTTTTGGCAAAAAAAACATAATCTCTCTACATGCTCCGGCCACTGAGTTACAGTCATCTAAACATACTGAACTTGGAGAAAATAAATTTGGACACGGTGTTTTTTTGGATACAAATGCTTGCAAATAACACACAGCTGTCCGATCCGGCTGGAAAATGCAACAGAAATGTAGAACCAAGTGTTATCCAGCTGAGGTCCAAATTTGGTAGCAATACCACAAAAAATGAATATTTTACACAGCTTTGTTCTCAGGTTGTTCCCAGGCGTTTTGGAACTGTGCCAAATTGTGCCAAATGGCACAGTTTGGAAAAACGTCTGTAACTTTTGAATAATTCAATGTAGAATCTTCATTTTAGGCTCTAATGAAAGGTCACATTCAGGGCTGTGTCTGTGTGTGTGTGTGTGGGGGGGGGGTTGTCCCCCCCCCCCGCTACAAAAGACGGAGTTCAGCCCTCGCTACATGACGGATTACACTCCTTGCATGTTTTCACAGCGCCCCCCCCCGCTACTGTGTGTGTGTGTGTGGGGGGGGGGTTGTCCCCCCCCTCGCTACAGAAGACGGCCATCGCTACATGACGGAATAGACTCATATGCTTCCCCCCACAGACTGGGGGGGTGTTCGGACCGTGAACGCCCCCCGCCCCGCTCCTCTTCTGCAGCGGGGGGGGGGGCGTTCACGGTCCGAACACGGCAAATGAACCGTTTATCGCGGTGCACGCACTTCGTACTTCGTGCGCAGTACAGTTGTAATTTACCGATCGGTCAAAAGTCATTTTTGGATTACAGTTTTCAGGGAGAAATAATAATTTAGCTTATAACACCTTACCTCTTCAAAGCAGCAGAGTCCTGGCGAACTTCTCTTCCCCATTGTCAGACGAACGCGACGCTGGTCCGCTCGTGGATCCCGATCAAAACATAATTCCAATATTGCGGTTTTGGTGAATGATTTACGACCTTTGTCGTCGGCCTCCGTCGGTCTATGATGACGGAAGAGAATTCTAAACGTATATTCTGCTGGAATGAGTGCAGGTCCCACTTGTGGGTGTTCTTCATGCTGCTGGGTGAGCCTGGGTCTGTAGCAGGTTCGTCCAGCATCCTTTGTTTTCATCTGCTGCAACAGTAAATATCTCTTCACCAGCCCGAATTTCTGTGCTTCAGTTGGCTCCTGCATTCACAGTAGGCGGGTCCTCCTTCCTAGGTTTTCATTCATTGGCTCTTCATGGTTTCAGAAACCCAATTCAAGGCTCTTATTAGTCGAATGAGAGGTCAGTCAGATGAACTAATCTGTTCGCGGCTGTGACTGCAGCTTTTTTTTTCAGTGGCGCTTGGAGGCCACACCACCTACATCACAACCATCAGTATCTCTATCATGCGTCATGCGTCCGAGCGTGCATGAGTGCGCTCTCGTGCACCCTCGTGCGCCCTAGGACGCAGAGACTTGCCCGCCCGCTTGGAGGCCACACCACCTACATCACAACCATCAGTATCTCTATCATGCGTCATGCGTCCGAGCGTGCATGAGTGCGCTCTCGTGCACCCTCGTGCGCCCTAGGACGCAGAGACTTGCCCGCCCGCGGAACAACGAAGTGCAAGTGGTTAAAGACAACTTCCCCTGTATGCATCTCACTATTCATGTCTGTTGGCCTGTTTACATTGATTTGTAATGTAATCGTGCCGCACAAAAAAATCACCTATTCGCTTTTGGTGTGAACGCACCTTAACTCTTTGAGTGTGTCAAAGAGTGTGGCCGAATTGCAACGTAACCCCTAGTGGTCAAGAGTGGTTAATATTTTTTGTCAATAAAATAGTTCAATTTCCAAGGCTATAACTTGAAAGTGGTAAGAGATAGTGGCTTACTGTCAATTAGAAAGATGCAAAATATGATCCAAAGTTTCAGATAGGAATAACTTTATGCATTTAATTTGCATAATGTCATGGCAGCTCTTTAAATTCCATAACTCAGTCAAAACTGGACTTTGGGCGTATTTACACAAAGAATGGTTCAGTCTGTTGACACCGTTTTTTTGTACAGAGGTACATCATCATCTTATCTTCAAAGTATATGAACAAGAAATCAGTACAATATAAAAAACCCCCACAGAAATTCCTCACTTACCGGCAGCTAAGGGGACTCACTCGCTGCATGGTGGCTGCATTTTTATCCATCGTGGTCGTTATTTTGCATTCTGTCAGTCATTTACGCTCTCTACCACATCTACAAAGTCTTATGATTATCCCACATAAATTTCACTTGTATCCTGTGGCTATTTTCCGCATACAAAGCCGACTAAGTGACGGTGTATGATGATGGACTGCAGCCATATTAGCTTTCTGGGCTAAAATGCTAAAAACAGGAAAAGGAAATGAGGAGTTCTTCTTCTTTGGTGTAATACATGTCATCCATTAAGTCCTCCAATGAATGTCTGCCACCTTCTGAAACTGGCAGATCAGTACAAATCAGTACAAATCGTCAATGGAGCTGATCATGTCAGAGTGAGATGACAGGTGCAGCGCCGTGCTCTGCCACTAGGGGCACACAAATTCTCACACTCAAAAGGTGAAGAAGGCAACCTTCAACTCCATCAAAGGAATGGTGCAGGCAAAGCTCAGAGAGATGCATGACTTCTGGCTCAGCAAAAAGGCAGATGAAATACAGCAGTACATTAACAGCAACAACTCCAAATGCCTCTACAATGCCCTTAAGACCATCTACGGGCCTCATTCTTCTGGAACATCACCACTGCTCAGTGATGATGGGTCCACTGTCCTCACCGATAAAAACGCAATCCTGGAAAGATGGGCAGAACATTTCAGCAGCATCCTAAACAGACCTTCGTCCATCAATGCAGAAGCCATCACTTGCATGCCCCAAGTAGAGGTGAACACGTCTCTGGCAGAACCTCCAACGGAATCAGAAAAAAAAGCAATCAAACTCCTTTCGAACAGCAAAGTACCAGGATCTGACTCCATCCCAGCTGAAATCTATAAGGCAGGAGGACCAGTTCTAATACAGAAACTCACCAAGCTCCTTCAGACCCTGTGGCAGAAGGAAGTTATCCATCAGAAGCTCAAGGACACCTCCATTGTCCATCTCTACAAGAGAAAAGGAAACAGGTAGTTCTGTGGCAACTACTGTGGGATCTCTCTCCTCACCATCGCTGGCAAGATCCTCGCAAGAGTCCTTCTCAACCGCCTCATTCAGCACATGGAAGGCAGTCACCTGCTGGAGAGCCAGTGTGGCTTCAGAGAGGGTCGTCGGGCTGCTGACATGATCTTTGCCACACGCCAACTTCAGGAGAAGTGTCAAGAGCAGAACAGGGGCCTCGACACAACATTTATAGATCTACCCAAGGCTTTTGATACTGTCAGTCGTGAGGGGCTGTGGAAGATCATGGTGAAGTTTGGCTGCCCGGACAAGTTCATCAGCGTGATGCGCCAGTTCCATGAAGGCATGCTTGCTCGAGTACTGGATGATGGAGACCCATCTGAAGCTTTCCCAGTCACCAGTGGGGTCAAGCAGGGCTGTGTACTTGTGCCCAAACTTTTCGGTATGATGTTCAAAGCCATACTGTCTGATGCCTTCTGTGACAATGAAGAAAGCAACATCAGGATCAGGTACAGGATGGGCAGCAGGCTCTTCAACCTGAGGAGGCTCCATGCCAAAACCAAGGTGGAAGGGGACTCGGTGTGTGACTTCCTGTTCACAGACGACTGTGCACTCCACGCCACTACAGAGGCTAGGATGCAGCAGAGCATGAACTGCTTCTCCACTGCTTGCAACAACTTTGGGCTCACAATCAGTACGAAGAAAACCGAGGTCCTTCACCAAGTCACACCGCAGAAGACTTACGTGGCACCAGCCATCACTGTCAATGGGGAGACCCTCAACGCCTTTGACAAGTTCACATACCTTGGCACACACTCTCCAGGTCTGTCAACATCGACGATGAGGTTGATTCACACATTGCCAAGATAAGCTCAGCATTCAACATCTACGTGCGACAGTGTGGGAAAGGAGAGGCATCAGACTGACCACAAAACTGAAGGTGTACAAGGCAGTTGTCCTGCCTTCCCTACTGTATGCCTGCAAGACCTGGACAGTCTATGAGCACCATGCCAGAAAGCTAAACCACTTCCATCTGAGCTGCCTGAGAAAGCTCTTGAAGATCACCTGGCTGGACAAAATCCTTGAGACAGAGGTCCTCTCCTGAGCTGAGCTGCCTAGCATCCACACCCTGCTCAAGAAACCCCAGATTAGGTGGGCTAGCCACCTTGTTCGTATGCCTGACTCACGCCTACCAAAGATACTGTTCTATGGTGAACTAGCAGAGGGCAAGCGCTCACAAAGCGGGCAGAAGAAGCGCTACAAAGACAGTCTTAAGGCCTCCCCGAAGACCTTTGACATCCGTCCTGACACCTGGGAGACCCTAGCGCTAGACCGACCAGACTGGCGTAGCTGTACCAGCAAAGGTGCTGCCTCCTTTGAGCTGAACAGGATTGCCAAAGCCCAGAGAAAACGTGAGCTTCGCAAGTCCAGAGCCACCCCTGTATCATATGCCTGCGCAGACCACCTGTTCCCGACCTGTGGCAGAGCCTCCTGTGCCCGCATCGGACTGATCAGCCACAGCCGGACAGACCACACCCAGTCCTCTTCCCTGTGATGTCCTTGGTCATCGTCGAGAACGACGGACAAACAACAACAATAACACCAATAACTACAACAACATAATAATATGGTCAATAAAAATTATACTGTTATGACTGTCATAAATAGCATGTTTAATGAACTAATTTATCCCTATGATGGGTGAGACATCAATGCAACCTTAGTTTTTAAAGAAAAATAGTTTATTAATTTAGGCCTAATTAATTTGGCACGGTGGCGGAGTGGTTAGCACAGCGGCAGCACAGCAACTCACCCTTGGCCGGGGGATCCTGGGTTCGATCCCAGCCCCCGACCAACAGTGATCTGTGTGGAGTTTGCATGTTCTCCCCGTGTCTGCATGGGTTTACTCCGGGATTTCTCCAGTTTCCTCCCACATGCCAAAAACATGCAAGTTAGGTTAATTGGCATCAAAACTGGGGATTCTAAATTGTCCTTAGGTATGACTGTGAGAGTGAATGGTTGTCTGTCTCTCTGTGTTGGCCCTGCGATGGACTGGCGATCTGTTCAGAGTGTACCCTGCCTCTCGCCCAAAGATGCTGTGATAGGCTCCAGCCCCCCCACGACCCGAAAAGGATTAAACGGAAGAAGATGAATGAATGAATGAATGAATAATTTGGTCCTAATTTTCGGATCAAGGGACCTTAATAATATGTCTCCCAGTAGACCTACCAGAAATTGATCACGTCAACCTTTCATGACTTCCCAGGCCTTCGGTATCCAATTGTCCACAATGTCCTCCTTTCGTCTTCTTTGCTGGTTGGTGGGAATTCTATAAACATACAGTATTTCTGGCAGTCATTCTCATCTTTCATCAGATGGTGATGTCTGCATGAGTGTACAGTGCACCCAGAAAGTATTCACAGCACTTCACTTTTTCCACAATTTGTTATGTAACAGCCTTATTCCAAAAGAGATTAAATTAATTTTTTTCTTCAAAATTCTATACACAACACCCCATAATGACAACCTGAAAAAAGTATTTTTTTTTTTTTTTAGATTTTTTTCCAAATATATTAAAGATAAAAATCTAAGAAATCACATGTACATAAGTATTCAAAGCCTTTGCTCAATCTTTTGTTGATGCACCTTTGGCAGCAATTACAGTCTCAAGTATTTTTGAATATGATGCCATAAGCTTGGCACACCTATCTTTGGGCAGTTTCACCCATTCCTCTTTGCAGCACCTCTCAAGCTCCATAAGGTTGTATGGAAAGCATCAGTGCAAAGCCATTTTCAGATCTTTCCAGAGATGGTCAATTGGATTCAAATCTGGGCTCTGGCTGGGCCACTCAAGGACATTCACTGAGTTGTCCTGAAGCCACTTCTTTGATATCTTGGCTGTGTGCTTAGGGTCTTTGTCCTGCTGAAAGATGAACCGTCGCCCCAGTCTGAGGTCAAGAGCACTCTGGAGCAGGTTTTCATCCAGGATGTCTCTGTATATTGCTACATTATTCATTCCCTCTATCCTGACTAGTCTCCCAGTTCCTGCTGCTGAAAAACATCCCCACAGCGTGATGCTGCCACCACCATCAGTGTGGTTATGAATGGTGCCAGGTTTCCTCCAAACATGATGCCTGGCATTCACTTCAAAGAGTTCAATCTTTGTCTCATCAGAACAGAGAATTTTGTTTCTCATGGTCTGAGAATCCTTCAGGTGCCTCTTGGCAAATTCCAGGAGTGCTGCCATGTGCCTTTTACTAAGGAGTGGCTTTCGTTTGGCCACTCTACCATACAGGCCTGATTGGTGGATTGCTGCAGAGATGGTTGTCCTTCTAGAAGGTTCTCCTCTCTCCACAGAGGAAAAGTGGAGCTCTAACAGAGTGACCATTGGGTTCTTGGTCACCTCCCTGACTAAGGCTCTTCTCCCCCGATCGCTCAATTTAGATGACTGGCCAGCTTTAGGAAGAATTCTGGTGGTTCTGAACTTCTTCCATTTGCGGATGATGGAGGCCACTGTGCTCACTGGGACCTTCAAAGCAGCAGAAATTTTTCTGCACCCTTCCCCAGATTTGTGCCTCAAGACAATCCTGTTTCGGAGGTCTACAGACAATTCCTTTGACTTCATGCTTGGTTTGTGCTCTGACATGCACTGTCAACTGTGGGACCTTATATATAGACAGGTGTTTGACTTTCCAATCAACTGAATTTACCACAGGTGGACTCCAATTAAGCTCTAGAACCAGCTCAAGGACGATCAGTGGAAACAGGAAGCACCTGAGCTCAATTCTGGGCTTCATGGCAAAGGTTGTGACTACTTATGTACATGTGATTTCCTAGTTTTTTATTTTTAATAAATTTGCAAAAATCTAAAAAAAAAAAAAACAACAACTTTTTTCACATTGTCATTATGGGGTATTGTGTGTAAAATTTTGAGGGAAAAAATGAATTTAATCCCTTTTGGAATAAGGCTGTAAAATAACAAAATGTGGAAAAAGTCAAGTGCTGTGAATACTTACCGGATGCACTGTATGCTTCAACTTTGGGCATTTTCCTGATTTTAAAGGGAGATTTAGCAGCTAGTCTTTCAGGCTTGTTTGAAAATGGCAGTGCTCTGTGGCTACTATCACCACTTCCAGCTGTGGCCGACAAAATAAAAGGAAAAAACACCAAATGGAATCAGATCCGTTATGTCGTTTTTGTTCAATTTCAATTTTATTTTGACAAGGCGAGAACGATATAATGGCTATTTTCAGTTGTTCCATTTTTGTTTCAAAAACAAAATACTGAAAGAATGAAGAGTACACAGATTCTCAAGGCTGTCTTGAAATTGTTTACATTCTTTCTTAGTCACTCACTTAACTGGTGAAGTTAAGACAATATGACCATTGCTTGAGCATGAAATTCACCAAATTAAAGTTCTCATTACCATGTATAAATGTTTGCAATATTTTAAATCCACCGTGTCTTCCTAGGCCTATGTTAAGAAGCTGGCTGCTACAGTATATTACCTTCATCCAGATGCCTGTCTCACTCAATATGATAAAACACCTAAACTATGGACCCCATCAGCCACATCTGTTCATTGTAAATTCTTCCATTGAATTGTTGCTTCTGGTACATTGGTAGATTAAGATTTAGCAGCCTTATTCAGGCTAAAAGGACACATAACATTTTTCATGGGGCCAGAAATAACCATTTAGCATGCTATAAAGCACTCAAAACCTTTTACAGTGCATCCTGAAAGTATTCACAGTGCTTCACTTTTTCCACATTTTGTTGTCACAGCCTTATTCCAAAATGGATTAAATTATTTTTTTTCCTCAAAATTCTACACACAATACCCCATAACGACAACGTGAAAAAAGTTTGGGTTTTTTTGTTGAGATTTTTGCAAATTTACAAAAAATAAAAAAAACAAAGAAATCACATTTACATAAGTATTCACAACCTTTGCCATGAAGGTCAAAATTGAGCTAAGGTGCATCCTATTTTGACTGATCATCCTTGAGATGTTTCTGCAACTTAATTGGAGTCCACTGGTGGTAAATTCAATTGTTTGGACATGGCACACACCTGTCTACAGTGGTGTGAAAAAGTGATTGACCTTTCCTAATTTCTCATTATCTTGTATGTTTGTCACACTTACATGTTTCAGATCATCAAACAAATTTAAATATTACACAAACATAACACAAGTAAACACAAAATGCAGTTTTTAAATGAAGGTGTTTATTATGAAGGGAAAAAATTCAAACCTACATGGCCCTGAGTGAAAAAGTGATTGCCCCTTAAATCTAATAACTGGTTGGGCCAACCTTAGCAGCAACAACTGTAATCAAGCATTTGCGATAACTGGCAATGATTCTTTTACAGCGATGTGGAGGAATTTTGACCCACTCATCTTTGCAGAATTGTTGTAATTCAGCCACACTGGAGGGTTTCCGAGCACAAACCACCTTTTTAACCTTTAAGCTGTGGTGAGTTCTTTTGCCCCTAGTGGCAGAGCACAGCACTGCACCTGTCAACTGATAATGACATGCAGAAACACTGCCCAGCTGTACTGAGGATTTATACTGATCATGCCAGTTCACAAGGTGGCAGGCATGCATTGGAGGACTCATGGATGACACGTAATATACCAAAGAAAAAGAAATTATTCTTCTTCTTCTTCGTCTTTGAGATTACAAAACAAAATGGACAGCACCTATCGTTGTGGACATACGCGATTGCAGACGGAGAAGCAAATTTGGAGGATTTGGTCTCAAATTTGCCAACTATGGTTCTAAAAAGACATTATTTAGCTTATGAAGGTAGATGTTTACATGTTCTTATAACACAGGGAGCGTGAAGCTCGTTGATTTGACCTGCCGGTGCCCGGAGCGCCATGTGACTGTAGAGCAGGGGTGCTCACACTTTTTCAGCATGCGAGCTGCTTATAAAACAACCAAGTCAAAATGATCTACCCACTACAAAAATGCAAAACATATAATTATTTTCAAATGTATTAAGGATTCTTTGTATGTACAATGTATGTTGATGTACCTTGCATAACTGAATAAGCCAATATTGCACAACACACATAATAAACAACTATTAACATTTTTTGTAATTACCTGAGTTTACACGGGCCTTCCCTTGCGTCTCCAGCTCTGACGCCAGGTTCTGGAAATTTGCCAAATCATGGCGCTGCAGCTTTGAGGTTAAATGTTGCATCTTTCGTTTGAAAGCGTTAACTGAGCTAATCATATTGGTCACTGTTTTGTCTTTTGTCTTCTCCGGACAACTGGGATTTTAGTTCCTCCACCTTTTCTCTTTCTCAGCTGGCTTTTCGGCGGAAAGTCGATGTCGTATTTTCCATGAACAGTCCGAAAATGCCGCTCCACATTTCCCTTTTTTGGTATTGCGATGGTAGACTGGCAGATGAGGCAAACGCACTTTGAAAATGACATCGTGAAAAAAAAGTCCACCTCCCATTCCGTATGAACGTGATATGTTTTTGCCTTCTTACTTGGTCCAGCTTTCTCACTCATTTTGATCACCATATGTTTTAGCAAGGGCTTAAAATCTGAGGTAATTCACTGACTAGCTTGTAAGTTTTGCTGCGCTTAGCGCCGTTGTTTACGCATGAGCGGTGACCTAAAGGTCAAAATTCAGTTGTCATCTGAATGGTTGCCCTGTATGTCAATCAAGTGACGGGATGTTTGATAGGCTGACAAATATTTTTTTTAATGTCACGCTGCGATCGTCCAGTACTACCTCCGCGATCGACTAGTAGATCGCGATCGACTAGTAGATCGCGATCGACGTAATGAGCACCCCTGCTGTAGAGCAATCACCGGTTGCATGTAGTCAAATAAGCTAAATTGCTGTGGAATAAAAGTTAAATTAAGGTGGAACAATCTATAACAGTTTCTGGATGTAGGAGAGAAAGCTAAAATGACCAGGAGAGGACAAAATTACTACCAGAATGTTGCAAAAGGACGCCGCTTTGCCAGCGGTAAGTGACGAATGTCTTTGTTTGTATGCAAATTAGATGCGTAAATTTACTCCTATCTGAAACTTTGGATCATATTCTACATCTTTCTAACTGACAGTAGGCCACTATCTCTTACCACTTTCAAGTTATAGCTTTGGAAAGTTCTGACATCTGATCTGAATATTTTCTTGAAAATTTTTTTTACCACTGTTGACCACTAGGGGTTATGTCACAGTTTGGTGACATACACAGTTAATGGTCATGTCACAGCATCTCAATCGGATTCAGGTCAACACTTTGACTAGGCCACTCCAAAGTCTTCATTTTGTTTTTCTTAAGCCATTCAGAGATGGACTTGCTGGTGTGTTTTGGATCATTGTCCTGCTGCAGATCCCAAGTGCGTCTCAGCTTGAGGTCACGAACAGATGGCTGGACATTCTCCTTCAGGATTTTTTGGTAGACAGCAGAATTCATGGTTTCATTTACCACAGCAAGTCTTTCAGGTCCTGAAGCAGCAAAACAGCCCCAGACCATCACACTACCACCACCACATTTTAATGTTGGTGTGATGTTCCTTTTCTGAAATGCTGTGTTACTTTTATGCCAGATGTAATGGGACACACACCTTCCAAAAAGTTCAACTTTTGTCTCATTAGTTGGCAGAGTATTTTCCCCAAAGTCTTGGGTATCATCAAGATGTTTTCTGGCAAAACTGAGATGAGCTTTTATGTTCTTTTTCCTCAGCAGTGGTTTTCGTTTTCAAACTCTGCCATGCAGGCCATTTTTGCCGAGTCTCTTTCTTATGGTGGAGTCATGAACACTGACCTTAACTGAGGCAAGTTAAGCCTGCAGGTCTTTGGATGTTGTTGTGGGGTCTTTTGTGACCTCTTGGATAAGTCATCGCTGCACTCTTGGGGTCATTTTGGTTGGCCGGCCACTCTTGGGAAGGTTCACCACTGATCCATGCTTTTGCCATTTGTGAATAATGGCTGTCACTGTGGTTCACTGGAGTCCCAAAGCTTTAAAAATGGCTTTGTAACCTTTTCCAGACTGAAAGATCTCAATTACTTGGTTTCTCATTTGTTCCTGGATTTCTATAGATCACAGCATGATGTCTAGCTTTTGAGGATCTTTTGGTCTACTTCACATTGTCAGGCGTGTCCTATTTAAGTGATTTCTTTATTGAGAACAGATTTAAAAAGGCGGTTCATGCTTGGAAACCCTCCATTGTAGCTGAGTTACAACAATTCTGCAAAGATGAGTGGCCAATATTCCTCCAGAGCGCTGTAAAAGACTCATTGCCAATTATCGCAAATGCTTGATTGCAGTTGTTGCTGCTAAGGCTGGCCCAACCAGTTATTAGATTTAAGGGGCAATCACTTTTTCACTCAGGGCCATGTAGGTTTGAATTTTTTCCCTTCATAATAAACACCTTCATTTAAAAACTGCATTTTGTGTTTACTTGTGTTATGTTTGTGTAATATTTAAATTTGTTTGATGATCTGAAACATTTAACCCCTTAACGCCTGAATTTATTTCCAATTATGAAAAAAAAAATCACTTGTGTTTCTGCTTTCAAGTAGATGCTAAATTAAGTTGAGAAAGTTAATTTGACTATAGCACATAAAAAAAGATATAATTTTAGGTATGATGCAAATTAGCGACAACAGGCATCTATGGTAAAAAAAAAGATAAAAAAGCACCTGTTCCCATCTCAAGTATGGAGTCTTTTATTTATGCAACAAAGTTATTTTCAGTATTTTCAACTCTCATGACTGCCAAACTATAACCCTAACCCTAACCCTAGCAATCAGGAAATGGATGGTGCTCCGTCTCTGACCGTTCCTACGAGAAACTAATGCTTGCAAAAGGTTCCTAGGTATGTGTTGCAAGTGCTCCAACCGGAAGTGGAGGAATACAGACGGTATTTTGGTTGCATTTGGAGCGGAAGCGGTTTGATGCGAATTCGTGACAACAGGCGTCAAGGGGTTAAGTGTGACAAACACACAAAAAAATGAGAAATCAGGAAGGGGGCAAACACTTTTTCACACCACTGTATATAAGGCCCCACAGTTGACAGTGCATGTCAGACCACAAGCCAAGCATGAAGTCAAAGGAACTGTCTGTAGAACTCCGAGACAGGATTGTCTCAAGGCACAAATCTATTCAATCAGGATTGAAGACAATCCTGAGACAATCAGGATTGTCTCAAGGCACAAATACCAAAAACATGCAGGTTAGGGATATGGGATGCTTGCGCACGCAGCAACCGGCAGCTGGTGGCTTGTCACCAGACTGCAAAACAAATCTACCTACGGGTACAAAATAAGTAATAAAAAAAAAATAAAAAAAAATCTGGGGATGGGTAAAGAAAATTTTCTGCTGCTTTGAAGGTCCCAATGAGCACAGTGTCCTCCATTATCTGTAAATGGAAGAAGTTAGGAAACACCAGGACTCTTTCTAGAGCTGACCGGCCATCTAAACAGCAATCGAGGGAGAAGGGCCTTAGTCAGGGAGGTGGCCAAGAACCCAATGGTCACTGTGTTAGAACTCCAGCATTTCTCTGTGGAGAGAGAATAATTCCAGAAGGACAATAATCTCTGCAGCAATCCATCAATCAGGCCTGTATGGTAGAGTTGCCAAACGGAAGCCACTCCTTAGTAAAAGGCATATGGCAGCCTGCCTGGAGTTTGCCAAAAGGTACCTGAAGGACTCTAAGACCATGAGAAACAAAATTCTCTGGTCTGATGAGACAAAGATTGAACTCTTTGGCGTGAAAACCAAGCACTGCTCATCAACAGGCCAATGCCATCCCTACAGTGAAGCATGGTGGTGGCACCATCATGCTGTAGTCATATTTTTCAGTGGCAGGAACTAGGAGACTAGTCAGGATAGAGGGAAAGATGAATGCAGCAGTGTACAGAGACATCCTGGATTAAAAACCTGCTCCAGAGCGCTCTTGACCTCAGACTGGATTCATCTTTAAGCAGGACAACAACCCTAAGCACACATCCAAGATATCAAAGGAGTGGCTTCAGGACAACTCTGTGAATGTCCCTTCATGGCCCAGCCAGAGCTCAGACTTGAATCCAATTGAACGTCTCTGGAGAGATCTGAAAATGGATGTGTACCAACGCTTTCCATCCAACCTGATGGAGTTTGAGAGGTGCTGCAAATAGGAATGGTTGAAACTGCCCAAAGATAGGTGTGCCTAGCTTGTGGCATCATATTCAAAAAGACTTGTGGCTGTAATTGCTGCTAAAGGTGCATCAACAAAGTAGTGATCAAAGGCTGTGAATACTTACGTACTGTGCATGTGATTTCTTAGTTGTTGGTTTTTTTTTTTAATAAATTTGCAAAAAATCTCAAAAAACTTTTTTCATGTTTTCATTATGGGGTATTGTATGTAAAATTTTGAGGAAAAAAAAATTTATTCCATTTTGGAATGGGGCTGTAACATAACAAAAAATATGGAAAAAGTGAAGCGCTGTGAATACTTTCCAAATGCACTGAAATTACCTACAGAATAATGCACATCCATTTGCCATGAAAATCTCCTATCTAGGGTATCATATATCTACATGTTACGGCCAACGGACCATATACAGGAGTCTCCTCATCCAACTGCTCAGATGTACGTACATGTTTTAATTATTTATGAGCCGTAAAAATTACTTCCCTGCCTCTCACCCAAAGATGCTGGGATAGACTCTAGCCCCGCCCCCCACCCACCCACCCACAACCCAAAAAGGATTAAGTGGTTGAAGATGAATGAATGAATGAATGAATGAATGAATGAAAAGTTATTACAATATTTTTTCATCAAGATATTATATTTTGAAGAATACAAAGACTTTAATTCTGGACCTTTCTAAACATTTTTGTACATATTTTAAAATATTTGTTTTCATGAAAATACAGTCCTGTTCACCTTTAACTCAGCAGTCTCTCCTGCAGCTATCTACGAGCTCAATTTCTCTTAACACCTCAGATGGCACACTGCAACCAAAACTCCATTTACTGTGACCAGAATCCTTTAGTAAAGAAACACATTTTCTAATAAGACAGGCTGACAAAGGCTGTTTTGATTTTCCTACTCAAAATACTACTTTCTTTTAGTGTCCCAGTAACATCAATGAAAGAAAAGAATGCTCAACTGTCTTATAACACAACAAAATAATTTATATATTCATTAATATACACTACAGTTACAAAAGACAGGGGTATTCGGCTTTGGTGTGAAATTTATGGAAACTATAAAAAGTTCACGCTACAGTGATATTATATCATGAAAATAGGGCATTTAAGTAGAAGCATGCAATGGTGATTTCCTCATCTCAAACAATTTATTGAAACAAAAGTCAACAACAGTGGTGGATATACCGCAACAAAAAATGTCAATGTCTCAATAACTTGTCATGTGCCCTTGAGCATCAATTACAGCTTGACAATGATGTTTCATGCTGTTCACAAGTTTACTTATTGTCTGCTGAGACATGGAATTCCACTCTTCTTAAAAGATGGCCCTCAGGTCATTGAGGTTGTGGGGTGCAGGGATATGAGCATCTACATGGCGAATCAGATAATCTCATAGGTTTTCTATGGGATTCAGGCCTGGAGAAAGTGCAGGCCACTCAATTTGAGGTACGCCAGCCTCCAGCAACCATTCCCTAATGATGTGACCTCGATGAGCTGGAGCATTGTCGTCCATGAGGATGAAATTAGACCTGTGTTGTTCATGCAGGGGCACAATGACGGGATCAATGATGTTATTCAGGTAGTACTGGCTTGTCACTGTACTATTCACAAGGTGTATGGCAGTTCTGTATTGACTAGACACGCCTGCCCACACTGTAACACCAACACCACCACCAAAGGCTCATCTGGTAACAACAGTGGATGATGCATAGCGCTCTCCTTGATGTCTCCAATATTGCTGGCGGCCATCATTTCTGCTCAACGGGAATCGACTTTCATCAGAAAACAGCACTGAGGCCCACTGGTCCCTTGTCCAGCGTAAATGCTCTCTGGCCCATACAAATGATGATGCCTGTGCTTGATGGTGTGGTACCATTGGAGGTCGTCTAGCATGCAGACCACGCTGATGTGAACGGTTTTCCATGGTCTGACGTGACACTTGGGTGCCTCTCACCTCTCTTAAATGTGCCTGGAGTAGAGTGGTATTCATCATCCGGTTCTGCAGGGCACTGTTCACAATGAAGCAACCATCAGTGTGGGGTGTGGCCAAAGGACGTCCACTTCTATGCCTTTCTGTGACTCTTCCAGTCTCTCTGTATCTCTGTTGCAACCTGCTGATGACACCCTGTGACACTCTATGCTCAGTGGCCACGTCTCTCTGAGAACATCCTGTTTGAAGCCTTGCAGTGGGGAGGTACTGTTGATCAATTGTTAGGTGTCGTCTTGGTCTCATGATGTCAAAAGGTGAACAGCATGATGAAGAGGACTATTTAAATACCAATTGTAACTGAACCAGAACATTTATTGGTCGATTCATGGATCAAACACCTGTTGTGAATTTTGCCGTTAACCACCTTGTTAGAGAACAGCATGTTATGCAAAAAGTACTGGAACACTGAATAGTTGGACATGTGCATTCAAAAGGTTAGAGAAGGTCAAATTAAGTTCACCTGTAAAAGTTATAATGCATTTTAGCTGCATCCTGAAATTTCACCCGAAAGCTGAATATCCCTAACTTTTTGTGAGTAGTGTATACTGGGTATTATTTAAGATTGAAGTTTTAAACTTAATAATTATTTTTTTGGTGTGGAATACTTAAGGACACTTTATTTTCAAAATGTTTTACAAATTGAAAATAAAGTGTCCTTAAGCATTCCACACCAAAATGTTTTACATACCCCCTCATGGATGGTCACCTTATCGTGGTGGGGGGGTTTGCGTGCCCCAGTGATCCCAGGAGCTATGTTGTCCGGGGCAATTTGCCTCTGATAGGGTCACCCAAGACAAACTGGTCCTGGGTGAAGGGCCAGACTAAGAACAATCCAACAGACTCATGATAAATTCTAGATCAAGGATTCAGTGTACCCCACCCAGTATGTGGTTACCGGGGCCCCACCCTGGAGTCAGGCCTGGGGGAGGGGCTCGATGGCTAGCATCTGGTGGCCGGGTTTCCACCCATGGGACCAGGCCAGGCTCAGCCCGAAGGAGCTACATGGGTCCGCCCTCCAGTGGGCTCACCACCTGCAGGAGGGATCATGGGGGTCCGGTGCTATGTGGATTAGGTGGCGGTCAAAGGCGGAGACCTTGGCGGACTGATCCCAAGCTTTCTAAACTGGCTTTTGGTACGTGGAATGTCACCTCTCTGGTGGGGAAGGAGCCTGAGCTGGTGTACGAGGTTGAGAGATACCGGCTAGATATAGTTGGCCTCACCTCAACACACAGCTCCGGCTCCGGAACCAGTCTCCTGGAGAGGGGCAGGAGCTTGTCCTTTTCTGGAGTTGCCCCGGGCGAGAGGCGACAAGCAGGGGTGGGTAATCTTGTATCCCCCCACCTTGCTGCCTCTATATTGGAGTTTTCCCCGGTGGACGAAAAGGTTGCTTCCCTGCGCCTTCGGGTTGGGAAACAGGTCCTGACCATCATTTGTGCCTATGGACCAAATGATGTTTCAGAGTACCCACCCTTTTTGGAGTCTGTGACTGGGGTGCTGGAGGGTGCTCCTCTTGGAGACTCCATTGTCCTACTGGGGGACTTCAATGCGCACGTGGGCAACGACAGTGAAACCTGGAGAGGGGTGATTGGGAGGAACAGCCTACCCGATCTGAACCCAAGTGGTGTTCAGTTATTGGACTTCTGTGCTAACCACAGTTTGTCCATAACGAACACCATGTTCAAGCATAAGGGTGTCCATATGTGCACCTGGCACCAGGATACCCTAGGTCACAGGTCAATGATTGATTTTGTTATCGTGTCATCAGACCTGCGACCGTATGTCTTGGACACTCGAGTAAAGAGAGGTGCAGAGCTGCCAAGTGATCACCACCTGGTGGTGAGTTGGATCCGATGGCAGGGGAGGAAGCCATTCAGACCTGGTACACTCAAACGTATAGTTAGGGTGTGTTGGGAGAATCTGGCTGAGGCGCCTGTCCGAGAGGTCTTCAACTTCCACATCCGGAAGAACTTCAACCACATTCCGAGGGAGTCTGGAGACATGGAGTCTGAATGGGCCATGTTCTCCACCTCTGTTTTTGAAGTGGCTGCTCAGAGCTGCAGCCGCAAGGTGGTCGGTGCATCTCATGGTGGCAACCCCTGAACCAAGTGGTGGACACCAGTGGAGAGGGGGGCCATTAAGCTGAAGAAGGAGTCCTATCAAGCTTGGTTGGCTTGTGGGACTCCCGAAGCAGCTGAGGTGTACCGGCAGGCCAAGCGGAGTGCAGCTCGGGTGATTGCTGAAGCAAAAACCTGGGTATGGGAGGAGTTTGGTGAGGCCATGGAACAAGACTTTTGGTCGGCCTCGAAGAGATTCTGGCAAACTGTCCAGTGGCTCAGGAGGGGAAAGCAGTTCCCCATCCACACAGTGTATGGTGGGGATGGGGCGCTGTTGACTTCGACTGGGGATATCGTCGGCAGTGGAAGGAATACTTCGAGGATCTCCTCAATCCCACTGATACACCTTCCACAGAGGAAGCAGGGCTGGTGGACGAGAGGGATGACTCACCTATCACAGGGGCTGAGGTTACCAAGGTGGTTAAAAATCTCCTTGGTGGCCGGGCCCCGGGGGTGGACGAGATTCGCATTGAGTATCTCAAGGCCCTGGATGTTGTTGGGCTGTCAAGGTTGACACGCCTCTGCAACATTGCGTGGAGGTCAGGGGCAGTGCCTTTGGCATGGCAAACCGGGGTGGTGGTTCCTCTCTTCAAAAAAGGGGACAGGAGGGTGTGCTCCAACTTTAGAGGGATCACACTCCTCAGCCTCCCTGGGAAGGTCTATGCCAAGGTACTGGAGAGGAGAGTCCGGCCGTTGGTCAAACCTCGGATTCAAGAGGAGCAATGTGGTTTTTGTCCTGGCCGTGGCACATCGGACCAGCTCTTTACCCTCTCGAGAATTCTCGAGGGTTTGTGGGAGTTTGCACAACCAGTTTACATGTGTTTTGTGGACTTGGAGAAGGCATTTGACCGCGTCCCTCGTGGTTTTTTGTGGGGGATGCTTTGGGAGTATGGGGTATCAGGCTTGTTGTTACGAGCTATTCGGTCTCTGTACGACTGCTGTGAGAGTTTAGTTCGTATTGCCAACATTCAGTCGGACTCATTCCCAGTAAAAGTTGGACTCCGCCAGGGCTGCCCTTTGTCACCGATCCTGTTCATAATTTTTATGGACAGGATTTCTAGGCACAGCCAGGGAATGGAGGGTGTCATGCTTGGTGACCACAGGATTTCATCTCTGTTGTTTGCAGATGATGTTGTCCTGTTGGCTTCATCCAGCAATGACCTACAGCTCTTGCTGGGACGGTTTGCCGCTGAGTGTGAAGCAGCTGGGATGAGAATCAGCACCTCCAAGTCCGAGTCCATGGTCCTCAGCCGGAAAAAGGTGGATTGTCCTCTTCGGGTTGGGGACAGGCTCCTGCCCCAAGTGGAGGAGTTTAAGTATCTTGGGGTCTTATTCACGAGTGAGGGGAAAATGGAGCGAGAGATTGACAGACGGATCGGAGCAGCATCTGCAGTGATGTGGACGTTGTACCGTTCTGTTGTGGTGAAGAGGGAGCTTAGTTCTAAGGCAAAGCTGTTGATTTACCAGTCAATCTACGTTCCTACTCTCACCTATGGTCACGAGCTTTGGGTAATGATCGAAAGAACAAGATCGCGGATACAAGTGGCTGAAATGAACTTTCCCCGTAGGATTGCTGGACTCACCCTCAGAGATAGGGTGAGGAGCTCAGTCATTCGGGAGAGGCTCAGAGCAGAACCGCTGCTCCTCCACATTGAAAGGAGTCAGTTGAGGTGGTATGGGCATCTGATTAGGATGCCTCCTGGACGCCTCCCACTTGAGGTGTTTTGGGCACGTCCCACTGGGAGGAGACCCCGGGGCAGACCCAGGACTCGGTGAAGAGATTATGTCTCCCAGCTGGTCTGGGAAAGCCTTGGTATCCTTTCTGAAGAGCTGGAGCAGGTGGCTGGGGAGAGGGAAGTCTGGGCTTCTCTGCTTGAACTGCTGCCTCTGCGACCCGGACCTTCGGAAAAGCGGTAGAAGATGGATGGATGGATGGATGTTTTACATAAACCAAGAAGCAGGATTGATTCCATCAGAGAGTTTGTTGGGGTTTTTTTGGTTGTTTGTTTTAGTTTTCAATTTTGTCATTTGTTTCTACAAATTATTTGGAAAATAATATTATTGTGTATTAGATGTTACGCTGGCATTAGATATATTAAAAATATGTTTTGTATTTGTATTGTCACCTTAAATCATGTGAACCCAAAAACCTGCTGCCATGGAACAGCTTATTGGGGTCAAAATGAGCCCTGATAAAATAAATTAAACATTATACAAAGACATATATCTATACACTATATATAGCAGATATGAAGAAACAAGACTGTTCTATTCATAAAACCTGATATTGTTGTAGTTTCCTGGCAGATTTGGATGACTTAGATGACCATTTATGCAGATGTGAGTTAAGAATCCACAGTCCAGATAATCTCACGTAGACAGTTTTTTTTTTTTTTTGTTATTGTTCAGACTTTGATTTGAACAATTACTAGCTCAGTGCCTGGTCACATGACCACATAAGGAGATGTTCAGTTCCTGCTGAACTCCTTATAAGGTGTTGTTCAGTCAAAGAATTCTGGGCACATGACCATGTAAGGAGTTGTTCAATTCCTGCTGAACTGAACAGCTCCTTTAACGGGTACCTGTAGTGAATTTTAATCAAAAGCTATTTCAAAGGATCAAATATGATACTAGTGGCTCCATCCAGTAATTTTGGTAATGATTCCTTCTCAAATACATGCGAGTTTCAAGTCACTGCTCTCTCAGTCAGTCATTGTCAGCGACATCTTGCTTCCGCCATGGCCAGTTTCAGCACTGTAGTGACGCACAGTTGTTGCTTTGTGCGACTGACTGAGCTGCAGTATAGCAGTCAACAAAGTTTTAACATTAGAATTTTATGTAATTTTTTACAACCATGTACAAGCAAATCTACCCGTATATAATTTGATGAAATAAAATTCTAGTATATCAAGATTTATTCAATGTGTTCTGAAGTTACTTGACTGGGAACTTGCCTGTTCGTCAGGTCCCCTTCAGCTACTGGTCCCTGGAGGTAACTGCGGATCATGCCGTCAATAAAAGCCATTTCGAAGGACAGTTTGTGCAGTATATATCTGTCCAGATTTTGTGCCATTTTCAGCTCGGATCTCGACCAACTGAGCATCTGCTGAACACGTTTACTTGCCCATGGTAAACACGTTACTCTTCTGTGGTAAAGCTGGAAACAACGATTGTACGTCACTTCCGGCCGGCAATGGCTGCTTCCCATTGGTTTTGACCGAGCGGTTTTCATGGGATGTTATTTTTACTGAATAAACACATTTTGGGTTTATGAGTAATACCTAAAGCAGGATTAATGTTGTTAGAATGACCAGTACAGGTTTCCTTTAACCTTGGTTCTTTGATCTCTGAATGACATCACAGACATTGCGTTTCAGAGGGTATGTGTATGATGTCACAGAACACAACTCATGTCAGTTAAAAAGCATTGACTGGCGAAAATGAGTGGTAGCATTAGGGTTTATGCAGTAAAACACAAAAAAATGCACAATATTCAGTCACAGCAGTACATAGAGTATCTGCTTGTATTGTGGAGAGCTAATCTTATCATTCTATCTTGATTAATTGGCAAAAAATTAAATAAATAATTAAAGGCTGTGAATCAGTTCTTCAGTTACCATATGTTCTTTGGTCTTTACCTACAAATCACTACAGTCGAGTAAGTGGTGTGATGTTAACATCTAAAGTACAAAAAAAGGTACTCTGTGCACTACCTTACCTTACTACTCCTGTGGGGTGAGAGCTGGGTGACTATCACCATGCGTAGGGCCAATCAGTTTAGCCAGTGCGTGCCAACATTCCATCTCCACCACATCTCTCTCCTGGGTCTGGCCTTGTTGTGGCAAGGGAGCTTGTGCATTCCAATGATCCGAAGAGCGTTATCGTCTGGAGCTTGCTCCTGGTAGGGTCACCTCATGGGGAGGTTCCAGACAAATAATGACCCACAGTGTGTCGGCATGCCGTTAGATGGCAGCCCCATCATTCGACTATCCTGCAGAGGGCTAACAACCCTCCCAGGAGAAACCTACTTTGTTACAAAACCAATCAGAAGAAACCGGACTGCCCATCTCGGAATTGTACCCCAGCTTGCCCCTGAACAACTCTGTGCACTGCTGTGACTAAATATTTTGTGTGATTTTTATGTTTTGCTGCATTAAAGCTGTCACATGTGATTGCCACTCAGTGCTGCATTGCTAAGTTAACTGTACTATAAATGCCAAGAATTTTATTCCAGTGAATCCCCTCTATAAGGAGTTGCTCAGAACTCCTTATCAGAACTACTTTTATAAGGGGCTGTTCTTATATAGTCACATGACCATATAAGGAGTTCCTGCTGGGTTCTTAACTCCTTTTATGATCACAAGTAAGGAGGAACCTTATATGGGAGCCCCAAACTCCCAGCGGTTATACCTTTTCCACCTCTGTGTTTATTTAATAGCTCCCCTATGGAAGTTCAATAAACATTTCCCCTCCTAAACTTCCACATATCTGGTGAGGCTGAAATTTACAGGGGTTATCGGGCTTAATGTTTTAGCGGTAAATCCAAATTTTTAGCCCCCAACTCCCAGCTATTATACCTTTTCCACCTCTGTATCAATTTAAATTGGGGTGGCTGTGGCGCAGGTGTAGTGTGGCCGACTACTGATCAGAGGGTCAGGGGTTTGATTCTTGCTCTTTCTGCAGTCTGCATGTTGAAGTGTCCTTGAGCAAGACACTCCCAGTTGCTCCTGGTGGGTCAGGCCAGCACCTGTGTATGGCAGCTCTGTCATCATCACTGTGTGAATGGGTGGACAGTAGGATCTGTAAAGCCCTTTGGTCATCAAGAGATAAGAAAAAAACACTATATAAGTGAATGCCATTTAATATCTCCCCTATTGATTTTCATTAAAGATTTCCCCTCCTAAACTTCCACATATCTGGGGACGCTGAAATTCGGGGATGCACACCCTCGTAACCTCAGCAAACCATGTATCAAATCTGAAGTCAGTCTGACAAACAGTTCGAGAGATATGTGAGGAACAGACAAAATGACAAACATACACACAGAATCCTTGAGTTATAATGATTTTGTCCTACATTGGCATAAGAAACAACCCAAATGCATTTTTAAAAATACTAGCGCATTTGCCGTAGAACACAAGTATTCCTGTCTGAAACAGGTATGCCAATAAGGTTTTACAGGCCCAAATGTAGGCTGTGTTTGAAAGTGAAATGCAAAGAGGTGTAACCCAGTGCTATTCACTTACAAAATCAGTTGGGCCACAATTTGAAATCAAGACATGTAACTGGGCCGCACATGTTCAGTAAGCTGTTGAATGACAAATTTCAAATCAACACACATCATTATGATGAAAAATATGCAATTTTTATTCATTGTCTTGGTTTTAAATGTGCGCTTGGCACATGACAAGGCACATCAAAAGTGCATAAAAACACAATAACAGTGCTGGGGTTGAGCAGAACTTGAAGTAGAAGTAGTTTTCCTGTTGAACAACAATTGAATAATAGAATGAAAAAAATTCTGTAAATAACCATTTTAGTAACATCTTACTCAGGCATATTTCAAAGTACATAAAAACTCAATGCGTACTGTTAGTAGCATAAACATTTGTTTCCCTTTTGAAATAAAATATACTACATCCTGGTCATAACTGACCTTGGCACATCACAAAGTGCATTTACAGTATCTCACGGAAGTGAGTACACCCCTCACATTTTTGTAAATATTTTATTATATTTTTTCATGAGACAACACTGAAGATATGACACTTTGATACAATGTACAGTAGTCAGTGTACAGCTTGTATAACAGTGTAAATTTGCTGTCCTCTCAAAATAACTCAACACACAGCCATTAATGTTTAAACCGTTGGCAACAAAAGTGAGTACACTGCTAAGTGAAAATGTCCAAATTGTGCCCAGAGTGTCAATATTTTGTGAGACCACCATTATTTTTCAGCACTGCCTTAACTCTCTTGGGCATGGAGTTCACTAGAGTTTCACAAGTTGCCACTGGAATCGTCTTCCACTCCTCCATGATGACATCACAGAGCTGGTGGATGTTAGAAACCTTGCGCTCCTCCACCTTCAATTTGAGGATGCCTCACAGATGGTAAATAGGGCTTAGGTCTGGAGACATGCTTGGCCAGTCCATCACCTTTACCCTCAGTTTCTTTAGCAAGGCAGTGGTCATCTTGGAGGTGTGTTTGGGGTCATTATCATATTGGAATACTGCCCTGCGGCCCAGTTTCCAAAGTGAGGGGATCATGCTCTGCTTCAGTATGTCAAAGTACATGTTTGCATTCACCAACTGGGGTGGTGGTTCCTCTCTTCAAAAAAGGGGACCGGACGGTGTGCTCCAACTTTAGAGGGATCACACTCCTCAGCCTCCCTGGGAAGGTCTATGCCAAGGTACTGGAGAGGAGAGTCTGGCCGTTGGTTGAACCTCGGATTCAGGAGGAGCAATGTGGTTTTTGTCCTGGCCGTGGCACATCGGACCAGCTCTTTACCCTCTCGAGAATTCTTGAGGGTTTGTGGGAGTTTGCCCAACCAGTTTACATGTGTTTTGTGGACTTGGAGAAGGAGTTCGACCACATCCCTCGTGGTTTTTTGTGGGGGGGTGCTTTGGGAGTATGGGGTATCGGACTTGTTGTTACGAGCTATTGATGGATGGATGGATGGATAGATGTTGGCATTCATGGTTCCCTCAATGAATTGTAGCTCTCCATTACCGGCAGCACTCATGCAGCCCCAAACCATGACACTCCCGCCACCATGCATGACTGTAGGCAAGACACACTTGTCTTTGTACTCCTCACCTGGTTGCCGTCACACACGCTTGACACCATCTGATCCAAATAAGTGTATTTTGGCCTCGTTATACCAGAGGACATGGTTCCAGTAATCCATGCCCTTAGTCTGCTCGTCTTCAGCAAAAGTTTGTGGGCTTTCTTGTGCATCATCTTTAAAAGGGGCTTCCTTCTGGGACAACAGCCATGCAGACCAATTTGATGCAGTGTGCGGCGTATAGTCTGAGCACTGACAGGTTGACCCCCCCCCCCCCCCCAACCTCTTCAACCTCTGCAGCAATGCTGGCAGCACTCATACATTTATTTTCAAAGGACAACCTCTGGATATGACGCTGAGCAGGTGCACTCAACTTCTTTGGTCGACCATGGCGAGGCCTGTTCTGAGTGGAACCTGTCCTGTTAAACTGCTGTATGGTCTTGGTCACCATGCTGCAGCTCAGTTTTCTGGGTGTTGGCCATCTTCCTATAGCCTAGGCCATCTTTCTATAGAGCAACAATTCTTTTTTTTCCAGATCCTCAGAGAGTTCTTTGCCATGAGGTGCCATGTTGAACTTCCAGTGACCAGTATAGGAGAGTGGGAGAGTGATAACACCAAATTTAACACACCTGCTCCCCATTCACACTTGAGACCTTGTAACACTAATGAGTCACATGACACTGGGGAGGGAAAATGGCTAATTGGGTACAATTTGGAAATTTTCACTTAGGGATGTACTCACTTTTGTTGCCAGCGGTTTAGACATTAACGGCTGTGTGATGAGTTATTTTGACGGGACAGAAAATTTACACTGTTATACAAGCTGTACACTGACTACATTGTATCAAAGTGTCATATCTTCAGTGTTGTCCCATGAAAAGATATAATACAATATTTACAAAAATGTGAGGGGTGTACTCACTTTTGGGAGATACTGTAGCTGAATAATAAATGAACTGTCAAACACTTCAGTGCACAAACCCCCCATGAAAAGATTGATAACATTCACAAACAGTTCACATCCACTGTTGTGGTTTGTTTTGTTTTAAATCCACATGTGTGAGTAAGGCGGCGCGGTGGTGGAGTGGTTAGCACTGCGGCAGCACAGCAACTCACCTTGGCCGGGGGATCCTGGGTTCGATCCCAGCCCCCGACCAACAGTGATCTGTGTGGAGTTTGCATGTTCTCCCCGTGTCTGCGTGGGTTTACTCCGGAATTTCTCCGGTTTCCTCCCGCATGCCAAAAACATGCAAGTTAGATTAATTGGCATCAAACTGGGGATTCTAAATTGTCCTTAGGTATGACTGTGAGAGTGAATGGTTGTCTGTCTCTCTGTGTTGACCCTGCGATGGACTGACGATCTGTCCAGGGTGTACCCTGCCTCTCGCCCAAAGATGCTGGGATAGACTCCAGCCTCCTCACGACCAGAAAAGGATTAAGCGGAAGAAGATGAATGAATGAATGAATGTGTGAGTAGGAACCTCTTTTTATAACTACACATTCCATTAAACACATATCAGTCCACCAAAAATTTCTAGTAGAGTTAAGGATGCAAAAAGCACCCACTTAAAAACTTGAGTAATGACTTCTTTCGTGAAGGTTTGAGGGTTTTCTCCAAAATTTATAACAATTTTCTTATAGTTTTCTACTTTTCTCTATAAATTTATCTAAATTTGAAACCATTTTCCTCAAATTTGTAATTTCCTCTAGTAAAATTGACTTTTCTTGTATATTTGAGACTTTATTATAAATGTGTGGATTTTTATGGCTAATTTTTGTTTATTTTTTAAATAAAATTATTTTTTAAAAATAAATTTCAAACAGATTGTGGTAAAATTTTGATGTTTTTTCCTTATACAATTTACACTTTTGACCATAATTTTGCAGAGCCAGAACAATAATTCATGGATGGATGGACATTGTAGTACCTGGTGAAGTCAATCCTAAGCAACTCAGTCACTCTTGCCTTTCCCTGCATACAGTATGAAGCCTCACCACACGTTACTTAAGTGACTCTTCATTATTGCTCCCGTTTCCAGCGGGTTAAAACCACCATAAATGCCTCCACTGCTTACATATCTCGTCTGCTTTTTATCCGTCTTGAAAGTACTTTAATAAGCTCATGTTTCTCTCGGACAGCAACGCTAGAAAACCTCTGCCTGCCGATTGGAACGCTCATGTGGGCGGGGCACTTCTGAACTCTGCGCGGATGACGGTCTTGCATGTTGTTCGCATGCGCACTTGCGGACCATCATTCCTTCATATTTTTTTCTTAAATCTATACTTCCTTGGCGTGGCCTGGGCCACTCAGAGGTTGGTTCTGGGCCACATGTTGCCCACGAGCCGCTAACTGAATAGACCTGGTTTACAGCTATGAAGTGACCCACATTCGCAGAAGAAAACGTAACATCAGAAACAGCGTTGTGTTTGAGCCCCAAACAACTGAGGGGGACAGAACTTCTTCTCCTTGATGCAGCGCAACAAAATCAAATGTTAAAATCATTCAGAAATTATTATGCACAAAAATAAAGGAGACAAGCTTCATTCCTCTTCTCACCAGATGACCGCTGTGATCAGCTCTACTTTAACAGAACTGATTGATTAAACAGCTCTCTTAAAAATGAGACCCCGTGTCTCAGTGGGATTACCTCCACACTCATGGCGGTATTAACTTTACATTTTAGATATTATAGCGGCCAGGACTCATTGTGTGCTCTTTAAAGGGAGAAAGGAATTTGCAGCATCCAGTAAATGTGCCGTTACTGTGTGCCTGCTTGTCTGATGGTTTGAGCCCCGGAGCCCCCCAAAATTTTGAAGTTGTTGTGCAGTTGGAGCCAACAAAATTACAATCCGGTGATGGGGGAATAACTGAACAGTTTCTAACTTGGACCTACCCTATAATGGCGTATTTACAGCATTTGTTCACAGGAAAAACCCGTACAGAGCCCTGCTCCGCTGCTGCCTGCGGTGCATACACACACACACACACACACACACACACACACACACACACAGAACTAACCCCCGCCCACACTTCTTGAAGCCAGACATGAAGAGACACAGAGCAGTGACAGAGCGGTGCTAAACTTTTATTGATAAAAATTACATATTTTCACTGAGCAACTTCATACTGGGGGATGGACAACCTTGTAACCTCAGCAAAGCACATCTGAGGTCAGTCTGAAAGTTTGAGAGAGATATGTGAGGAACACACACACACACACACACACACACACACACACACACACACACTCACAAACAGACAGAGATATCTTGCATTTATAGATAAGATTTTAGTATATACAGTAATATTTTACTGAACAGAATTTCATGTTTTATTCATAGAATAGTTTTATAGTGCATATCTTTCATCTGTTATAGGACAATTGTGTTATTATACATAAGCATATTCCAGGTCAAAACGGAACTTTCATATTTGAGTAAAGCAGCAAAACTTGACAACTAATGGCCAGAACACTCCATAGTCTGGCACAACTCTTGAACAAATACAAAAGTAGTAGAAAACCCTGACTATCTAGTATACGAGCACACAGACTTTCCAATTCAAAACTTGGACGTGTGTGTAATGTTTTAGTCCGCATCAATGGGACCCGCTGTGCATGCATTTGTTTGATTGTGTGCATGAGCTATGTAATGGCTGGCTAGCTAGATGTGATATCATGTTTTAACTGGACGTCATTCACAAGTGTAGATTGGATTTTGCATGTCATAGTTTTGAATTTTACTATTAGTACGGTATCTACTATGTCCACTTACAAAAAAAAAAAAAAACAAAAACAAAAAAACAGCTGCTGTTTATGCTCACTGTGCGTAGTGTTTGGGCATCACACCACCAGGTCCAGCAACAGAGATGTCTGCTCGCAGTGTTTGCTATGAAATTCTTTAGTTAGCTTAATAAGCCTGAAAAAGACCATAAAAATGCAGTAATCTTAGGTCAAATTAGCTTTGATAGAATTCGCACGTCATATCTGTCTGCCTGATTGTTGTTGTTATGTTATGAATAGTATTTCTCTCCCACCCATCCCTCCACCCCCAACTAGTCGTGTCTTCCCTGTGCTTGGTTCTGCTGGAGGTTTCTTCCTATAAGGGACTTTTTTCCTTCAGACTGTTGCTTAGTGCTTGCTCATAGGGGATCATCTGATCGTTGGGGCTTTTCTCTGAGTTATTCATGATTTGTGCTTATGTATCTAGTGCCTTGAGATGACTTTTGTTGTAACTAGGTGCTATATAAATAAAGTTGAATTGAATTGAATTGAACCTGCTCTTGGTGTGTTTCCACTGAAATGGCAAATAAATGATAAAGTAAAGTAAGCCTGCAGAGCAAGCATACGCACATGCAAACAGTTCAGGATCAAAAACGTAAAAATCTGATTTTCAGGTTTTTATGGGGAAATAAGCAAACCTTCATACAAGAACCCAAAAGAATTTCGCTTTTCTGGAGGTCCAGGTCGTGGAGGCAGCAGTTCAAGCAGAAAAGCCCAGGCTTCCCTCTCCCTGGCCACCTGCTCCAGCTCTTCAGAGGGGATACCAAGGCATTCCCAAACGCCAGAGAAATGTAATCTCTCCAGCGAGTCCTGGGTCTGCCCTGGGGTCTCCTCCCAGTGGAACGTGCCCGAAACACCTCAAGTGGGAGGCGCCCAGGAGGCATCCTGATCAGACGCCCAAACCACCTCAACTGGCTCCTTTCAATGTGGAGGAGCAGCGGTTCTACTCTGAGACTCTCCCGGATGACTGAGCTCCTCACCCTATCTCTAAGGGTGAATCCAGCAATCCTACGAAGAAAGCTCATTTCAGTCGCTTGTATCCATGATCTCATTCTTTTGGTCATTACCCAAAGCTCGTGACCATTGCTGAGGGTGGGAATGTAGATTGACCGATAAATCGACAGCTTTGCCTTAGAGCTTAGCTCCCTCTTCACCACTTTTCACTTATAATCAGAGCCTGATTTTTCAATACTGTATAGTATGATTTTACAGAATACAAAGGTGCCAATAGCAGCCATATCAAAAAGTTCCTATCTTATACAAAAACATACATACACTAAGTCCAAGATCATTGTTTGCAATACTATGATTTTATCTGCTGTTGTGTTCAGATGAACTGAAATTATGAAAAGAAAAAAAAAATACACACACATGGCAGTATGAAAGGTTTGCATAGGTTTTACAGGATCCAACAGCCCTTTGATGCAGCAACCAGTCACCCAGCTAACACGTGCTGTGCAGTTACTGTGAGTACGGGCCTCATCAGTGGCTCCAACCCTGGCTATTGGGGGTGTGCATGACTGTGTGTGCAGACCCATGATGGTGTGCGCGCACGTGCATGTGTGTGTGTGTGTGTGTGTGTGTGTGTGTGTCCAGTTTAGCAGGCCATGGGCCACACACGCTGTTGAGTTTGTAAACGCCTGTGTTGGGATCAAAAGTCTGGCCAGCCACAGACATACTTGATTAGTGAAGGGCAGCTCGCAATAGCTGCTACAGCAACGACTGCTGGACAGACAGACCTTCTCTGTCTCAGTGTTCTAATGCTGCAGACACTCAGCATTTTATAGTGCCCTTGAAGTTTCAATAACTGGTTTAAACTTTATTTAAGCTCCTAGGCTCAATTATGATCAACATAAATGTTTTGTATATAATTTTAAGCCCTTTATGCTGAGTGCCCATCCAGTCTGGGGACTGTCTTCAGCTGCTTTTTGTCACTTATTTTCCACCGCCACCTTCAAAGTGACTGGACTCACTTAATTGCTAGTCTTTAGTTTTGTTTCTTAATGCTTCATTTGAAAACCAATTAGCTTCTGTCGGATTCAATTACCAAAGTGAAAGGCTAGTGCTATCTTGCCTCTACAATAATAACACAATAATTGTATTCACACACAGCCCCATTGCCAGTGTAACTTTGCCCCACTTCTCTTTCAGATGGGGTCTGATCCCTCCTTCGGCCTTGGCTTCAGTGTTGGACTGATGGTATCACTCACCGATAAACATAACACAACCGACTGGTCTCGTGTTTCAAAATCAATGAGGGCTGGGGAGTATCTGAAATGGATTTCTCCTTGAGGACACGGTGAGTTGCTTCAAAAATGTGTTCCACATTTCCACAGCCACTGGCACCATTTGACACGGGCGTCTGGGTGTGCGCCTGTGTGGGCTGTGAGATGTGTGTAAAAATTAGTGTACACGTGTGACACAGAGAAGGTCTGAGCTTGTGGCCGCCTGATTATGTGCGAGCGTGTGGGGGCGAGCGCATGCCTCGGCGGTGCTGGTGTGTCAGCAGTCAGTCAAAATCTGGAAAGCATCACCGCTCACCACGACCATTGACGACGTGTGCGCACAACACTGCCCCTGCCCTGAAATGGTCTCAGACAGCAGAGAAAATGCTTATAATGAGGTTGAAACTCAAGAAAAATTACACGTTCAGACATTATTATGGAGTGTGCCTTGATTGCTTTGCCATATTAATGCTATCATATTTTAACTTCCTCAACATTTGCTTTAAAATTATTTTTCTAAAAGAAGCAATTGCTCATTATTAAAAGACTCCATCATCGTCTATGCTAAAGACATGTTTAAATTTACCATATTTCTGTGAAGTTGGTCCAGAGGCAGTTTAAAAAGTGAGGAAAACCTTTTCTGAGCGCCCCCACATGTTTGTTGAAACGTCTTTGTGAGAATATCCCACATGTATTCCCTCCTAAGGTAATGAAAATGAACAGGGCCGAATGCGCTCACTCGCAAGTCCGAGGACCACCAGCTACGCTCTGTAATGTACACCAGTGTTCACACCATTGTTAACTCCCGCTGCTGTGGGTGTCGTGATTAGGTTTAATTTGCCTTCCCTCAGAAAAGTTAGCTTGCACACTTCTCAGCAGCCATTCACAAGTCAAGTGGGTGCCTCACGCCCTACTGATCACAAAACGTTATGCACTTCCTGTATGGTTTGAGGTCATCTTGACCAAAGTGAAGCACACCCTCACCCGCTGTCTGATTACACACTCTGCTCCTGTCACCAGCTCCCCCAAACAATTTCAAAGTTAATTGCTTCCGACAAAAACATGCAATTACCGTATAGATATGTGGTCGGTGGGGTTCAATTATGCATAAGCATTACTTAAATTTGCACGTGAACCTGAGAAGTAAGGACTTAACTGGCGCGACTGGGAAAGGGAGTGTAAGAAACACAGACCATTAAGCCACATCTGTTTCACCATAATTTTCATGTCACCTGTGATCTCCACGAATTAGGGAACGTGACGGTGGAAATTTAATACGCTTGGTTTTGTGAATATGCATTTTTTTTGTTCTTAAGTGAACAGTACTCAGAAAAGTTAAAAAGGCAACATCTGTTCATCGTTTTAATTTGAAATTTGCAGTGTCAAGTTTTACCCGAGCAAATCAGCCGCTGCATTCTGCATTTAGAAACACAGATCACATTTTCTGTTCAAAAGAATTGCAAATGTAGTGAATGGTGAGTGATATATTCACCGTCTCCAGTGTGATCCCTGTAGACTTTGGTCGTAGGAGCTACTACTACTAATGAATGAAGCCACTTTTTATTGTATCCAGTTCTTCTCTTGGCCCTTAAATAATGGTTCGACTCAGCCTTAGCAGCACAAACATTACAGGATGGGTGATGATAAATTTGAGTAAACAGTTTGGAGTAGGCCACTGATTCTACTGTGCTGTGCTGCAAGTGTTCAATTCAAAAGATGTGCTGACATATAGGCTGTATGTATTCTCAGGGGGATGGACAAATATCAACAACAAAAATCATCAGTGTAGAGGAATATAAAACCAAGCATCCATCTTTATTAAAGTCCCCTGTTTATGTTAGGGGATCAGTCCTCCTTAGATGGCAAACTAGTCCTGAAAATAAACAGCTGCGGGAAAGGAGTAAAAAAGTGAATTAATCACTTCAACTTTCATATCTCGCTCTCTCACACAAAACCGTCTGGCTATAAAACCCTCACACTAATCCAGACTTACACAAACATATGAGGTATATTAGGAAATGCAGACGTGCAGTTCCTTCCAGTCTGCATTTATTTTGGTTATGTTTAGTTCACCTTAACAGCTTACTCAACATTAAAAACTAAAAAAGATACAAAAACTTAGAATGAGGAGGGGAATTAGAGAGCGCATAGCTCTGCCAAGGTTCCATCTGTCCCTCCATCCGTCCATCCCTGCATCTCCCCGTACACTTGTTCGTCTGACACTCTGTCCGTACCTCCATATCTCCTTCTGTCCGTTCGTGCGTACTTCAGTCCTTCCGTACATCTGTCCAAACCTCTGTCAGTTTATCCATCCATACTTTCGTCCATCTGTACCTCCACCAAGGCCCTATCTTGCAATGTTAAAGAAAGTGAAAAAGTGGTCCAGAATCCACATCGTGACTCAAATCACCTCCAGAATCTATTGGACTCATCTCAAGCACCTCTGGTGAAAATATCATCATATTCGTCCAGTAGTTTGTTTGTTTTTTCCATGCACTCCAAAAAATGAAATCTTAGTGAGATCATATATAAATCAAGGCTATATGTCCTTGTCTTTCATCTGGCAAGATATTCTTCTTGCCTTGCATTTCTCTATAAGAACATTCTCCTTGTTCTAAGATGTTCGAAGATTGTTTTTTCTTGTTTTAAGCAATTTAATTTTGTTTTAAAAAGAAACTTCTGTTCATAGAGCAAGAAATTTTTACTTATCAAATTGCTTAAAACAAGTATAAATAGGAAATTAATTAATTAGGATATAAATGGGAAATAAGACTAAATCGAACAATTACATTAGCTCCTTGGCAGAGGTAACAAAACTAATCTGCAGTCAAATTACACCTATACATATCTTTATTTAATTTTTAGGGTTGGATCAGAAACACTTAAATTCCTTTTGTTAATTTGTTTCATGGCTGAAGCCACTGTTTGTCTACCTGCACATATTTTTTAAGAATGAGAAAATCTGAATCATTACCCACACCATGCAGGAAGCCAATGAATATTTGATTATTCTTCAAAGTGAGTGTAAGGGATCCCAAATCCTCTTTGTCATTAAATCTGTGTTGGTTTATTTGCATAAGACACTAGGGCTCAGGAAGAGACCTGAGGAGAACCAGGGTGGTCTGGAGTCCATTTGTTCATTGAGCCTGGCTGGAAGCTGTCGAATTTAGGGAGTCTGTAAATATAAACTGTATTTATTCACCCAAAAGATATGTGTATGAATTTGCTGATGATATGTGCTGTATATGACAAATCTGGTTCTTAAAACAGCTCTTAAACTGGTGAGGACGGTAAATTGTGCATGTGCAGATGGGGGCTGGGTTGGTAGCAGAGCAGCGGGGCTTGTTAGAGGTATATGAGGCATCGTCTCTAGGGCTTACTGTGGGGAACATTTAGAAGCAGCTGCTTTTAGCTGCAATAATGGCGACGTTGTCCTGGACCAGACTGAAGTTTGTGTTCCCAACACCCCATCCCCTCCCTGGCCTTTACCAATACTCCCCCAAGTCCGCTTTCACCTTCCCTCCCCGTGTGCAGCACAGAGAAGGGGACATGAGTTGCAGTGTGGGTTCTTGGGGGGGTGTCAGTTCAACCATCTGAACTGAAGTCATTATTAGCCACGCTCTCAACCCCTCACTCTCCACTGCTCCCCCTCTTCCCTGCCTGATTTGGCCCAAGACCGGATCTCATTCCACACAACTGCCCCGGAATCCCTCTAAAGTGTCAAAATGGGTCTAAATTTAAAATCCCCTGGGTTCAATGCAAATATTCAGTGCTGCTCACCACTCAATTATCTTCTTGCCTCTTATTTACACCCCTGAAACCCCCTTCTGAAAACATTTCAGGAGCTCATTATAGTGGATAAATCCCAGTTTGAGCTTTCCAGTGCCCAAACGAGCCAAGTGCTTATTATAAAATTGAAGGATTTGACTTGAATGAAGAGAAAGCAAGTGTGGGAAATAAAGCATTGTTGCTGCTTCCCGAGATGCTAAAATGATGTGAGTGTTCATGCGGATCCTGTCATCTATTAAGAATAGGCCCCTTCTCTTTCAGTGGTCAGAAACAAACAATGGGCTTGCCCTGCAGTGTTTGCCGAACAAGCCCTGTGAGACCTTGAGGCTTGGAAACGTTTATGAACGCTCCGAACCACAGGAAACATCCAGAGGAAAGCGTCTCCTCACACTCCGTCCCCTCCTCCCCTCTTTAGCTCTTTACCGGCAATGAATTTGGGACCAGGGAGCTTGAGAAAGGCCAAAGGTGAGCAAGAGAAACGCACAGATGACTCTCAGATGGATTAGCACTAAGTGATCCAGACGCTCCCACAAAATCACAACACCTAAGAGGTCACTTTCACGAGAATTAAGATGAGTCTGTAAGAGCATTTTCAGCTATCATCCAGAGAGACAGCACCTTTTGGGGGGAATATGAGAAAAACTTTACTGACCTCTCAGAAAAAAAAAAGATTGCATCTAATCTTTTTAATATATTTTGAATGTCAGCTAAAAATAGTTAGCATTCTTATTACCGCTTTCTTGGGAAAAACATGGTTAGCTGCACAGGCTGTTTGAGCACTATCTTATTGCACTCAGCTGATTAGTCAAGCTGACCTGAATAACAATATCAGTAAACTAGTTGACCGTGAATTCTTTGACAAATTATGTATCTTCATGAAGAGGTGGGCGAGCTGTCATTAATCTTGCATACATGTGAAAATGGAGCCGGGTGATTAACGCTCTATACTTAAATTAACAGTGATTCATCATCTCCACTATATCTCACTCTTACGGGAAAAAGGACATGATAAGAAAGAGTCTGCTTATCAAAAACTAAACACTGTACTCATCTGTATCTTTCAAAAAAAATTCCAAGTAGAGACTTAACTTCTAGATGTGGAGTTGGATTTAATTCAGGGTGGATACATCACCCTCTCTTTGATAATGGATGACTATGGTATCTGCTATCTATTAAAATGAGAAATTATCCCTGTGAATACAAAAAAATCCAAGAAAAAGCCTGGGTCTGCTGAATAGCAACAGGAAGTTAAGGTTGATTACACAGTTTAAGAGCAGCCACATTTCAAATGCATTACATACAGTGGGCATTAAATTCATGACTGAATGGCAAACTCTTCTTCTTATTGTTCTTATGTGATACTATGTTATTCAACACTGAGAAGGAGATTTCAGCTGACGTTTTTAAAATTGGAGAGGGGGGAAACAGACATCTTTCTCTGGAAAATTAATTTTGCACATCAATGTTTTCAAGTATTTACTGTAATAAATGCTTCATCACACTTACTTGCAAGTCAGTGGTTGTATAGTCCAATGTGTCCGCTAGCCCAACACCCCCAACTGCTGCTCAGGCAGAACTTCTCACTCGCTCCTGTTCCAGCCAAATGCCAGCAAGGAGCAGAGAAAGACAACCCAACCAACAGAATCAGAGCAGGTCCATCTCTAAGCACACAGAACGGGGGAGCCAGATGAAAACAAACATTACCCATTATGACAGCATGTGTGCAGCTCAGTCTGCACTCTCCAGGTACAGTCATGTGAAAAATTTGGACACTCCTTTAAATATTCAGTTCTTTATTAAGAAATGTTCACATATTTATGTTTAACCCTGTTTTTGCTTTTATTTGCATTTTTTTTTACATTTATTTTAGCCATTAAAGTGGGAATGAATGTGGGTGTGTCCTAATTTATTCCTCACTATTTGTTTAGAATTACATTTTGCAGAAAATTTGAAAAGAAGTCTTTAATTCATTTTTAATTGTTTAGTTGTATTACAGGAATCTCCCAGTATTTTTAACATTGATATTAAATATCCATATGTCCAAATATGTAAAAAAAAAAACCAAACAAACAAAAAAAACCAAACAAAAAACCCACAGGCTTATGTAGGGTGTCCTAATTTTTTCACATGACTGTATATAAACCATTCAGGCAATGAGAGCAAACTTTCAAAATAAGAGCTCCCATCTGATCTATGTAAACCTTTAAAATAAGAGCAGTTGGCTTGCCAAATGAACTGATTGAACATCGATACATAAAAAAATAAGTGACAAATTATACTTCTGCTTAACAGGAACAAAATGTATTTGCGACAAGAAAAACTGTTTGTAACGATAAAAACTGTTGCCGAACTCTTGTGCAACCTTTTACGAACCATGACAACACCCCAAAGATCGCAACATTCATCAGCGTTCACCGCTTTTTGCCACTCTTCGCCACTCCGTTAGACTCATGCTTTACATTTACTCTGGAAACTGTCGCTATCTCTTCATCTGTGGAGAAGAAAAGCAATTTGAAACTTACTCTACAACTTTATTGTTTTCTGTGCAGGCCATTTTTCCCCAAAAAATGGACTCCATTTAGTGCTTTTAGAATGCTACTGACAAGTTATATTGTACATACAAAATTATAACATGGACTTAAAGTGACACTCTGCCAAAAAAAAATGTTTTTGTTAATATGTCTGTAACATGTTTTTTTAATGACTTACAAGACATATCAAGAGTGAAATCAGTCAAATGTGTCATGTCTGTTTTTTTTTTTTTTTGCTGTAAAATTTCAGTTAAGCTCCTCCCCTTTGAAAAAAGGCATGTTTAGGCCGAACGTTTTTAGTGATGCAACTGTAACAGGTTTGTAGTGTTGAGACATTCCTCTGGGCCACCGTGCATACAACTGGGCATGTCCTTCAACTGGTAAGTTTTTTTATCACAGGATTTATTCTGTTTAATGTAGCGTTAGCCACTATTAGCCCTGTACGATGTGGGTGGGCCTATTCAAAGATCATAGCATTTGAAGGAGGAGGAAAAGTGAAAAGATTTTACACAAAACTGTAAGACAATGATAGGTTTTTCGTTGTTGTTTTTTGAGAAAAACGGGCATAAGATACCATTTAGATTTGTTTTTATAGGGGATTTGCCTCCACCGGAGTTCGTCTTTAATACCTTATAGAAAATTGAATCCACCTCATTCCTGGGGGCGCTGCTGAAGGAACGATTATGGGCGGAGTTTCCGGTTTCGGCTGACGTAGTGTTAAGTCAGTCAGTAACAGTGGAGTAGGAGGGGCATTTAAAATTACGTTTTTAAACGTTTTTCAAATTCATTATAATGTATAGTCCACATACGTGTTTTGCACTCAAGTGGCAGCTAATTTCAGCTCTTCTAGTTTTTGTATTTTTTGATTGTTTTGGTGTAGTTCTGGTACTTGTTGCTGGTGTTCGTTGTTGTGCCAGACTAGATAAATGGAGGCTTCTCACCTCACGGTGACAGACGGCACCCAAGCACGGTGTTGTGGTGTATGTCTGCTCTAAGGTAAGTTTGATTATGTCCAACATATTTTAACAAAATGCAGCCGACTTTATTGCGGTGGAGACGTGCTGGCAAAATGAGTCGGAATGTGCACCGCGTCATTACGAGCTACAGGCATTGAGAAGTCATAAATCATGACTCTTTCTTTGTTTGGTAGCGGCAAAGACCCGGGGAAACCCCATGAGTGCCTGGTATCATTGGAAAGCTTAGAAATCGTACTTTCTAAAAAATCTTATGTTTTTGCCGAAGACGTAACTCCCGACCGATCGAAAACGAGTTTTCAACTTTGCCAAACTATAAACAAATTGTCATTTTCCAGGTCTGTTTTTGCGCCCTTCCTACAAATTAAGTATCATTTCAAAGGTCTTTCAGTACAGAATATGGAAATAACATTACATCAGTTTTGAAAATGCCCTAAAAGTGACTCATTTTGCCAGCATGGGTCATTTGTTTACAGCGTTAGCATCTTAGCAGCGACACTAACTAACAGAGCTACTGTGTACGAGGCCACTTTTTAAGGTCATCTTCCCATCCCTCCATAGCCGTGGGAAGTGGTATGATTACATTACTGTTTTGAGGTGCAAGAGGCCTTGTTCTCGCATTTCTGATGCCAAAGTCTTTGTTTTTTAAAAAGTAAAAGTGTCCCGTTTCACTGACAACCATATGTTCTAAACTAGTACAAGAAGTTGCTACCATAATTCATGCAAGGCATCATGGGGCCTAGGAATAAGGTGGGTACTTATACTTTCTTTTTATTTATTTTTTTGTGGATTCTGATTGATAACCAATAACTCTGTCTATATGAATACATTATCTTCTTAATTCAATAGTTTACTAATTTGTTATTATCTAAATATTCTAGATTAATTTGCTCCTCATGAACAATATTTTATAATATTTAGTTTTTTGTTTACTAATTAATTGAAAACATTATCCTCCAACTAGCTTCACAAAAAGTTTTGTTCACATTATACAGTATACATGCTGGGTCTGTTAATTGTTCAAAATAAAAGTTTTTGCATAAAACACTGTGTCCACTTCCCAGTTTATATTCTCCACTGTGAAAAGACTGATGGCATGAGGTACATTGCAGCATGTGCAAAACAGAACTCCTCTACAGTTTTTCAGTGTTACGCTACCATTGTTAAGCAGGAATAAATGCCTTTGTTAATGTGGGGTGGTTTCTCTTCCTCACATACATCTAATCACCAATCTACAAGCTAAATGACAAGCAATCAAAATGAAAACAGGCAGCAGTGTGAAGGTTGCCTCATAGTCCTCCAGCCCCCTCTCCCTCCTGTCAAGCACATTCCCCGGCTCTCCCATTTTCACTCATTTCTTTCAGACATCCCCCTTTTATACACTCGAGTGTCCCTCTCTCACCCTCCATGCATTTCTTCTTCCTCCACAAAATCTTTATCCAACTTTAATCTCCACCCCCTTCTCTAATCAAACACACTCATACATGTTTCTCTAAAAACCAATCTCCTCCTATCTCTCCATCGGGCATTCGTTCTCTTTCCTCTTTGTGCTCCTTCCTGTTGTTTTTTCTCTCCTTCTCCATCAATCCTCTCCTCACTTTTTTTTTTCCTTGCTCTCACATGTGGATTTGATTGTTGAAGCTAGCACAGCCTAAACAGCTGAGGGCTGGAGGATGGGGTGTGGGAGTGAGTCGCAAGGCCTCCTTTTCTCCGCTTTGTGGGCCAGACCCATTTTCCCATCCACCTTTCTCCCTCAATACTCGTTTGTGTTCAGTAATTCTTGGTTGCAGTTTTGTTCAGAATGCAATGCATTTTTGATAGTTGGATAAAATATAAGCCAATGTATATTGTCTTTTACATAAATGCTGCCTTAAAGAATAAAGTTATACTATTTTTTATACGAAAGTAAGTGTGTTTATAACTTTACATCATTTTACTGCATTCAAAAGCATTTCTTTTTTAAAACTTTTGTGCTGTAGAATTAAAATTAACTCTAAAATAGAGTTTCTATAACTGCTAAGGAGATCATTTGTCCTCGACTACATAAGTGTACCATTCTGGGTGGATCTTGTGAGAAAATAACCAGTTAATAACCAGGTTCCTCCCGGGATGTTTTTTGGCTAAAGGGCAGAGTACACAAATGCTATGCCCTTCCTCAGCCATTAGGGGGAACCCAAACTGCAAATTCAGCCTCAATCATTTTAGAGGTAAAACAGTACCTGTCTTTATTTATAGCAGCGAAGCTCCAAAAATGTTTATTGAAACATTGATGCATGTATCTCACGGAGCGGCGAGTGGTGACGAACATTTTTGAGGGGTTTCGTCGGGGTTTGTAAAAGGTTTAACTACAGTTTGCCAATAGCTTTCATGTAGTTTGTTTGAGAACTGTTGAGAAACATTTTACGATCCCTGAAGAAACCCCCCAAATCAGAAAATTCCTCAATGTTTGTCAGCATTTGCACTCTACATGAGATTCATACTTTATATGACATGAAGGAAGCTAAACAGCGATGGCAAGGAAGCTGCAGCTTGTGTGTTTATAAACAAGTTATTAATGTTCTTGTTTATACGGTAACAACTTGTTCTAAAAAGAAATGATTGCAGCTTTTGACATTTTAGTGAATTTGCCATTTTGTCTAATTGAGAACAGTGTTGAAATCATTATTCTTCTGCTCTGGTTCAGGAAATATGATATGATTCTGATTATAGTATAGAGTACATGGACGGGTCATATTTTTTTATTTTTCACAAACTAAAAAAATAAAAAAGTCACAATGTAATGAGATTAAAGTTTCAGTTGTACAAGAAAAAATAGCAAATATGTGAGAAAAAACATGAATATTAATACAAAATTTGCAAATTTAAGTAAAACGTCATGAACAAACAAAACACACTAAATACAAAAGAAGAGAGTGACTAATATAAAAGAAAGAAAACACTTGAATTGATGAGCTTAAAGTCCTTACTCTTAACTAACTTTTTTTAGATACTGATATTTAAGACTTTTTGGTGACTGCTCTTACTTATACTTGAGTAATTACTATAATAATGCTAATTGTACTTGAATCAAATTTCTGACTACTCACCTCTGCTTAAAATCCAGCTAACTTAACACATATATTACATTTGATTAAATAATAAATGATAAATTTTACAGTTTACATCTTCTCAGATCAAAGTGGTTCGGTTCCTTTCACACTACAACATGAGACTTATACTCTTCTTGGGGTTTTGCTTTTATTATTTTCAGTTTAAAATAGATACTTGTTTACTGTATTTTTATTCTAGGCATTGTTTTTAATATGGATGTTGGGTAAATTTTTAAAGTAATGTTTAATTAATTTTTGTCCATCTAGACAATGGCCCAATTATTTTTTTAAATGTTTGGGGGGAAGTGTTATGGTGTTATGGTTGAGACTGAAAATCTTTATTACACACATTAAAATAAACATTTTTTAGAAAAAAAAATGCATCTATTGCAGTCGTGATCATAGATGAGCCTCACTGTTTACCTGTTTTTTTTTCAATTATTATTTTTAATGTCCTTTTCTGTCAGTATGAATTGGTTGGGTTTTAATTGTGATGTTTAAATTTTAGATATTTTTTTTTTTTTTTTTTTTACTTTTAACAAATCTAGCCTGTTTCCTGCTTTAAGTGGAACAGATATATGCATCAGTACAAATCAAACTGAAGGGTTTGAACTCCTTCCCTTTACAATAATCAGGTCCCCCAAACACAATTTTTCACAGGGCCCAAACAAAAAAGGCTGAAATGACCCAGGTTTCCAGTCATATTTTAAAGGGAGCTGACAAATGAGGCAGGATTCAATTAGAATTGAAATTGCTTGGTAAAGTTTTTATTTATTTTCAATAAAGTGCTATTTTCAAAAAAGTGCTACCTAATTATGCATAATCACTCATTTTTTATGAAGACATTAAATCAGAGTAAGCTATCCTACTAACAGATAGAGGAATTTGATATCTTTTCATAGACAGATGCTCTAATTACAAATATTACTGAGATCTTCATGGTAGCATCAGTAGTTATGAGCTGTTATTTGAAATAGATCTCAAGATTTATGCTTTATGCTTTCAAAAGAGGAGAAAATTGCTCTTTGATTTTACTTTGGTGGGTAATTTCTTCGTATTTGGCTGCAATCATTAGTGAGCTCACACAATGAAATCACAGTGTCACGAGATGAGCTCTGGATGTTCTGCCAGACTCAGTGTCGTGGCTTTTTCTTTGTGTATATAGTGTATATATATATATATATATATATATATACACTACCGTTCAAAAGTTTGGGGTCACACAGACAATTATTTTGTGTTTTCCATGAAAAGTCACACCACCACCATAAGTTACCACCATAAGTTGTAAAATGAATAGAAAATATAGTCAAGACATTGACAATGTTAGAAATAATGATTTGTATTTGAAATAATAATTTTTTCCTTCAAACTTAGCTTTCGTCAAAGAATCCTCCATTTGCAGCAATTACAGCATTGTAGACCTAACATGATTGCATAAGGGTTTTCTAATCATCCATTAGCCTTCTGACGCAATGAGCAAACACATTGTACCATTAGAACACCGGAGTGATAGTTGCTGGAAATGGGCCTCTATACACCTATGTAGATATTGCACCAAAAACCAGACATTTGCAGCTATAATAGTCATTTACCACATTAGCAATGTATAGAGTGTATTTCTGATTAGTTTAAAGTTATCTTCATTGAAAAAAACAGTGCTTTTCTTTCAAAAATAAGGAAATTTCTAAGTGACCCCAAACTTTTGAACGGTAGTGTATATATACTGTATATATACAGGCCGGTGACTGTATATATATATATATATACAGTAGGGCAAAAAAGTATTTAGTCAGCCACCAATTGTGCAAGTTGTACCACTTAAAAGATGAGAGAGGTCTCCAATTTTCATCATAGGTATACCTCAACTATGAGAGACAAAATGAGAAAAAAAAAATCCAGAAAATCACATTGTCTGATTTTTAAAGAATTTATTTGCAAATTATGGTGGAAAATAACTATTTGGTCACCTACAAACAAGCAAGATTTCTGGCTCTCACAGACCTGTAACTTCTTCTTTAAGAGGCTCCTCTGTCCTCCACTCATTACCTGTATTAATGGCACCTGTTTGAACTCGTTATCAGTATAAAAGACACCTGTCCACAACCTCAAACAGTCAGACTCCAAACTCCACTATGGCCAAGACCAAAGAGCTGTCAAAGGACACCAGAAACAAAATTGTAGCCCTGCACCAGGCTGGGAAGACTGAATCTGCAATAAGTAAGCAGCTTGGTGTGAAGAAATCAACTGTGGGAGCAATTATTAGAAAATGGAAGACATACAAGACCACTGATAATCTCCCTCGATCTGGGGCTCCACGCAAGATCTCACCCCGTGGGGTCAAAATGATCACGAGAACGGTGAGCAAAAATCCCAGAACCACACGGGGGGACCTAGTGAATGACCTGCAGAGCTGGGACCAAAGTAACAAATGCTACCATCAGTAACACACTACGCCGTTAGGGACTCAAATCCTGCAGTGCCAGACGTGTCCCCCTGCTTAAGCCAGTACATGTCCAGGCCCGTCTGAAGTTTGCTAGAGAGCATTTGGATGATCCAGAAGAGGATTGGGAGAATGTCATGTGGTCAGATGAAACCAAAATAGAACTTTCTGGTAAAAACTCAACTTGTCGTGTTTGGAGGAGAAAGAACACCATACTTACTGTGAAGGATGGGGGTGGAAACATCATGCTTTGGGGCTGTTTTTCTGCAAAGGGACCAGGATGACTGATCCGTGTAAAGGAAAGAATGAATGGGGCAGTGAAAACCTCCTTCCATCATCAAGGGCATTGAAGATGAAACGTGGCTGGGTCTTTCAGCATGACAATGATCCCAAACACACCGCCCGGGCAACGAAGGAGTGGCTTCGTAAGAAGCATTTCAAGGTCCTGGAGTGGCCTAGCCAGTCTCCAGATCTCAACCCCATAGAAAATCTTTGGAGGGAGTTGAAAGTCCGTGTTGCCCAGCGACAGCCCCAAAACATCATTGCTCTAGAGGAGATCTGCATGGAGGAATGGGCCAAAATACCAGCAACAGTGTGTGAAAACCTTGTGAAGATTTACAGAAAACGTTTGACCTCTGTCATTGCCAACAAAGGGTATATAACAAAGTATTGAGATGAACGTTTGTTATTGACCAAATACTTATTGTCCACCATAATTTGCAAATAAATTCTTTAAAAATCACACAATGTGATTTTCTGGATTTTTTTTTTCTCATTTTGTCTCTCATAGTTGAGGTATACCTATGATGAAAATTGGAGACCTCTCTCATCTTTTAAGTGGGAGAACTTGCACAATTGGTGGCTGACTAAATACTTTTTTACCCCGCTATATATATATATATATATATATATATATATATATATATACACTACCGTTCAAAAGTTTGGGGTCACTTAGAAATTTCCTTATTTTTGAAAGAAAAGCACTGTTTTTTTCAATGAAGATAACTTTAAACTAATGAGAAATACACTCTAATATCTAATATGCATTGCTAATGTGGTAAATGACTATTCTAGCTGCAAATGTCTGGGTTTTGGTGCAATATCTACATAGGTGTATAGAGGCCCATTTCCAGCAACTATCACTCCAGTGTTCTAATGGTACAATGTGTTTGCTCATTGCGTCAGAAGGCTAATGGATGATTAGAAACCCCTTGTGCAATCATGTTAGCACAGCTGAAAACAGTTTAGCTGGTTAGAGAAGCTGTAAAACTGACCTTCCTTTGAGCAGGTTGAGTATCTGGAAAAAATTATTATTTCAAATACAAATCATTATTTCTAACCTTGTCAATGTCTTGACTATATTTTCTATTCATTTTACAACTCATGGTGGTAAATAAGTGTGACTTTTCATGGAAAACACAAAATAATTGTCTGGGTGACCCCAAACTTTTGAACGGTAGTGTATATATATATATGAATGAATGAATGAATTTTTTTATTTCGGATAGTACAGTACAGGTTAAAAGAAACTGTATAATATAACAACAAGGTCAAATTAGACAAAGACTCCTCCTACTATACAATTCCACGTAAGTTATCCGAAATGGGTAATGGCTGAAGCCGCAGCTTATATATATATATACATACATATATATATATATATATATATATATATATATATATATATATATATATATATATATATACATACACTACCGTTCAAAAGTTTTGGGTCACTTACAAATTTCCTTATTTCTGAAAGAAAAGCACATTTTTTCAATCAAAATAACTTTAAACTAATCAGAAATACACTCTATACATTGCTAATGTGGTAAATGACTATTCTAGCTGCAAATGTCTAGTTTTTGGTGCAATATCTACATAGGTGTATAGAGGCCCATTTCCAGCAACTATCACTCCAGTGTTCTAATGGTACAATATGTTTGCTCATTGCGTCAGAAGGCTAATGGATGATTAGAAAACCCTTGTGCAATCATGTTAGGTCTTCAATACTGTAATTGCTGCAAATGGAGGATTCTTTGACAAAAGCAAAGATTGAAGGAAAAAATTATTATTTCAAATACAAATCATTATTTCTAACCTTGTCAATGTCTTGACTATATTTTCTATTCATTTTACAACTCATGGTGGTAAATAAGTGTGACTTTTCATGGAAAACACAAAATAATTGTCTGGGTGACCCCAAACTTTTGAACGGTAGTGTACATTTGTTGTATTTTGTGCCCTTTGAGTTTTTAAACTGCTTTTATTTTTCTGTTTAGGCTTCAGTTTTGTTACGCTCATGTTTCATTTCATTCATAATTATTCATTAGTCTGTGTTTGATTATGTTATTCTCTATATTTGTTCTGTGATGTTCTTTCTCTGGGCTGACAGCTGTCAGGTGGCATTTCTGGGTTTGTGCTCTGCGTGGGTGTCACCCTGTCAGCTGTTAAGCCGCTCCTCCCTCATCTTTTCCAGCTGATTCCAATTCACCATCGAGTCACCTTTTTGCCCGCTCAGCCCTCACCTGCCGCTCATGATTCCCCAACTATTTAAAAACTGTCTGACTGTTTTTTCACTGCGGCAGTCTTGACTTAAGAGTTTCTTCATCATCGTGAACAGAGCCCAAATCCCGCTCTGGTCTTCTCAGCCTGTAAGTTTTTTCTCTGTGTCTGTTTTTTGATTTGTGTTGAGCACTTTTTTCGGACTTGTGTTTTTTGTATGTGAAATAAAATTCCACTAACTGCAGTTCAGTGCGTGGGTCTCAATTCTTTCCCTTGAAAGGCAATTCATGACAGTAGACTGCCACCAGTGGAGACCCAGCTGCTGTAGTTAGTGGATTTTGGGGGTTTTAACAAGGGTAGCTCTACAACATTCCCCTGGGAGGCCTTCTCTAACTGAAGCCATGGAGAAGGTAGACCCAACACCTGCTGAAGCAGAAAACATCACACCCCGACAACACAGGCAAGTGTTTTTTTCATTCTCTATCCTTTAAACATGAATTACCTTGTTTGATTCCTGGTGGTGAGGCTCAGCGCCTGCAGTGCTCTGAGCTCTCACTGCCTGCGGCAGCTATAAGCCCTTCACCTGCTCTCTCCGTGTCTCCTCCTATTTTTCCCGAGTGCCTGCCGATTCCAGGGTTGAGCCGCTGGACGATGGAGGAGCCTGCGGTGCTGGAGGACCTGACCCCAACTCCCGCAGCCACAGCCTTGACAGACGGGAAGTGCTGGCACCGAGCTGATGTCTGTAACGACAATAGAGCATCCCAGGATCTCAACTACACAAGATCCAGCGCCTGCAGGAAGCCGACCTCCTGTCGCCACGTAGGGCGAGCCACCTGCGTGGGCCACATCACTGAAGGGTCCTGGGACTGCACCGACCACCATGTCTGCTGCAGGGGCTGCCGCAGCAGAGTTGGAGCTGGATTCCCAGAGAGCCGGGCCCGAGACACCATCGCTTGGATCGACCGAGTCCTGGACAGCGGTGGAGTTCGAGCTCAGGCAAGTGCTCTCCTTTGTTTTTCTTGTGTCTGCGTTGGAGAAATCTTGCCTGGCTCTTGGTGAGGAGAGCTAGGTGCAGCCGTCAGCTGTGCCTGAGCTCGCCTTGCCGGGCTCCACTGCTGCTGGTGACCCTGACCCTTTTTCTCCGCTTGTTTTGTCTGAGCTCTCCCCCAGGATTGCCGAGATACCTGTAGATCAGATGTCTCCGTGGGTCCAGGTTTGCCGCCCAAGATCACCGTGGATCCAGCCCCCCCTCCCCACCCCGAGGTTGTCGAGGACACTCCATCCCAGCCCAGGACCTCCGTGGGTACAGCTTCAGCCCATTCCAGGTCCGCCTAGGGTGCAGCCTTGGCCCAGTCCGGGTCCTCCGAGGGTGCAGCTCCATCCCAACCCAGGACTTCCATGGGTGCAGCTTCTCCGCAGTCCGGGTCTCCGTGGGTGTTGCGTCCCAGTTGGGGACCATCCTGGGTGCTGCGCCCAAGCTTAAAACCCGCTTGGGTGCTGTGCTCCAGTGTGGGTCCACCATGGGCGTTACGCCCCAGCCCGGGGGCCACCGTGGGTGCAGCCTTGGTCCAGTCCGGGCCCACCAAGGATGCAGCTTTGGTCCAGTCCGGGCCCACTGAGGGTGCAGCCTTGGCCCATTCCGGGCCCACCGGGGGTGCTGCATTGCTCCAGCCAGGACCCACCGTGGATGCTGCATTGCTCCAGCCCGGAGCCACCACGGGTGCTACGATGTTCCAGTCTGGGCCTGTCCGAGAGAGTCGTGGCTCCCCTTCCTTCGCCAGACACTGGTGGCGTCCCCTCTTCTCCTTTACCAGAAGCCGTCGTAGTTCCCCCACCTGTGCCTGATGCTGTTGTGGTTCCCCCTCCTGTGCCCGATGTTGTCCTGGTTTCTCCAAATCCTCCATCCTGCCCACCATTGACTCCTCCTGATTGGCAGTCTCCTCCTGGGCCACCCTTACTGTTCAGGTGCCTTAAGAACTCTGGTCGGCCACCCAACGGACTGAGCCGTTAGGTTGGGTGGTCCATGCTCTCCTGCAGACCACCCGACTCGGACCACCTCACCGTCCGCCAGGTTAAGGATTTTGGTCGCCCTCCTGAACTTTTTTCTAGGTTTTTGGTTCGGGGTGGGGGCTAATCATTGATTTTGACTGGTGTGGGTCCTGAGCGGGGTTTTGTTTTGTTCCCTCCTTGCCTGTTCCCTCCACCACCCACCCTAGGTGGGTTATTGTTGTGCCCCTGCCGGGGGGGGGGGGGGGGGGGGAAATGAGGAGGGCAGGCAGGCTCTTTCTTTTTCTTTTGGTGTTGCCCTGGGGTGTCTGGGGTTCACCCCTTGAGAGGGGGGCTCTGAAGGGGCTCTCAAGGGGTTATTTATTAGTCTGCATTTGATTATGCTTATTGTCTATATTTGTTCTGTGATGTTCTTTCTCTGGGCTGACAGCTGTCAGGCGGCATTTCCAGGTTTGTGCTCTGCGTGGGCGTCGCCCTGTCAGCTGTCAAGCCACTCCTCCTTCATCTTTTTCAGCTGATTCCAATTCATCATTGATTGTTACCTTTTGAACCACTCAGCCCGCACCTGCTGCTCATGATTCCCCAACTATTTAAAGACTGTCTGATTGTTTTTTCACTGCAGCAGTCTTGACTTAAGAGTTTCTTCATCATCGCAACCCAACCAGAGCCCAAACCCCGCTCTGGTCTTATCAACCTGTAAGTTTTTTCTCTGTGTCTGTTTTTGGATTTGTGTTGAGCACTTCTTCAGACTTGTGTTTTTTGTATGTGAAAAAAAATTCCACTAACTGCAGTTCAGCACATGGGTCTCAATTCTCTGCCTTGAAAGGCAATTCATGACAGTAGACTGCCACCAGCAGAGACCCAGCTGCTGTAGTTAGTGACAGTGACGGTTTTGCACTGTAAAGCAGTCTTTCAGAGTATAGGTGGCCCCCTCTGGCCACACAGTACCTATTTTTTTGTTGGTCTGATGGTTTTCACTCTGGGTCTGTATGCAGGCCTTTGCAAGATGGTGGTGTGATCACCATCTTGTGAGTTGTGTACACCAGGTTCAACAAGCTTTCTCCTCTTGTTGGAAAGTCCATATGTTGGTGTAGATTTGGTAAGAGGGCCTTTAAATCTCTATGGTTGAAGTCTCCTGCTGTGCTGAGGAATCTGTCTGGATGTGCTGTTTGTGTCTCACTTATAGCCTTATAGAGTTCATTTAGTGCTTTAGGCTGCATGTCCACCAAACACTTTTTTTCCAGCTGTGTGTGAATATTTTCTATTCATTCTCTATGTAGTTCAGCGTCTGCACACTGAAACTCTCAGCGGTGGCAGCCTTTTGTTGTGGCGCTCAGGGCGCTCAGAGTTTAAAAAATTTAAACTTTTCAGACTGCAGCTGAGCTTGTCAATGTCAGATCTTTCTAAGCAGCCAATCAGAATAAGGAAGGGCGGGACATAGGACACAGGTACAGTCTGTACTCAGACTCCAGCTTTCCATGTAATCATATTTTGCATCCAGAGCTGCTACCAATGCTAGACTATGTTTTTTGTCCATTCTTATTTAAAGACTGCTATTAAAAAAATAGTAGAAAGTCTGACCATAGGAAAAGTGGAAGTGCTGAGCTGTGAGTAACAAGCTGTTGCTGCAATACAGGGCACAGACTTTTTTTTTTTCCAGAGCGCAGCACACAAGTGCTGAAAAAAAGACGTTCAGGGCGGTCGGACAACAAAAAAATACATTTGGTGGACACGCAGCCTTACTCCTCTCGTTGGTGGCGGTGGGCGGGACATACACGCCGACTAGCAGGGTAGATGTCATTTCTCTCGGTAAGTAGAAGGGTTGGGACTTGATGATCATAAATTCCACCAAGGGAGAACAGTGTTTGTGTACAAAAGTTGCATCACAGCACCAAGCGTCGTTGATATTATATTTACCCAAGATGGCGCCCACAGTGGTCGCCATGGTGCTTCGCTGCGCCCTTTGTTTGTTTTTGTTTGTCAATTGTGTGTCTGCCTGCTCTTATACCCGTGAAGAGCTTCTAAATATCAGGACTTTCACTTCCACGGATCTACTCCCGGTTTTTTTAGCTCCTGCCGCCGATCTGGTTCATTGTTTGGCTCGAAAAGTGAGACGGCGAAAGAGAGGAAGGCGAGCGGGCGCTCTCGTTCGGCTCCGCAGGAGAGGCACGCGCACGGCGTTGCCTGGCATATTTCTCTCCAACGCCAATTCTGTCTCTAACAAGGTAGATGAATTAAGACTGCTGAATGCGTTTTAAGGACCTCTCTTCCTCGGCTACCCTCTGTTTTACTGAGACCTGGCTCAGGAAAAATACACCGGACAGCGCGCTGCTTCTCGAGGGTTTTCAGCTGTTTCGTGCTGATCGAGACACAGAGCTCTCCGGTAAATCCTCAGGAGGAGGAGTCTGCTTTTACATCAACAGCAGCTGGTGCTCTGATGTAACGGTGATTTCCCAACACTGTTATTCCGCCCTGGAATTTCTTTTTATTAACTACAAGCCATTTTATTCCTCGCGGGAGTTCGCTTCATTCATCCTGGCCGCTGTTTACGTCCCTCCCGACGCGGACGCGCGCGAAGCTCAGCGCGCGCTCGCAGATCACATCCAACATACGGAGCGGACTTTCCCGGACTCTCTGGTTATTGTGGTTGGCGACTTTAACCAGAGCAATCTGAGCCACGATCTCCCCCATTACAAACAGTTTATTAAATGCCCCACCAGAGGAAAGAACACGCTGGAACACTGTTACACTACAGTGAAGGACGCGTATCGCGCTGTTCCCTGTGCTGCGCTCGGACTATCTGATCACATGATGGTCCACCTCATTCCCACTTACAGACAGAGACTGAAGCTCACTAAGCCTGTTGTGAGCACTACGAAGAAATGGACCAGTGAAGCTGAGGAAAAGCTGGAAACGTGCATGGAAATAACTGACTGGGGCATGTTTAAAGGAGCCACGCATGATCTGGATGAGTACACGGACACTGTGAACTCATATATCCACTTTTGTGAGGAGAGCATTCTTCCATCGCGCACCAGGGTGAGGTACTCAAATGACAAGCCCTGGTTCACTGCTAAGCTCAGACAGATCAGGAAGGAGAAGGAAGAAGCGTTGAAAAGTGGAGACAGGGACTGCTACAGAGAGGTTAAATATCGGTTTAACAGAGAGCTGAGGAGAGCTAAATCTGTTTATTCTGAGAGACTCCAGCAGCAGTTCACGGCTAACGACTCTGCTTCTGTGTGGAGAGGACAGAGGCAAATCACCAACTATCGGCCTCAGGCTCCTAAGGGTCAGGATGACAAAGTCCTTTGTCAAAGACTGTCCCAACACTATGCCCATTTTGACACCTCGTCAGCTGTGTCCAACTCCCCCCCTCCCTCCAGCTCCACAGCCTCCACGGTCCCTACTTCATCAAAGGCGCCCCCCCTCCTCCCCCCCTGCCCTTGTCATCAGTGAGCAGGACGTGCTCATACAGTTCTCCAGACTGAACCCGCGCAAGGCCCCCGGTCCGGATGGCGTGTCTCCCTCCACCCTGAGACACTGTGCGAAAGAGCTGGCTCCTGTCTTCACAGACATTTTTAACACCTCCCTTAAGCTATGCCACGTGCCGACCTGCCTCAAATCCTCCACCATCATCCCTGTCCCCAAGAAGCCATGGATCACTGGACTTAACGACTACAGACCTGTAGCGCTCACCTCTGTAGTCATGAAGTCCTTTGAGCGCCTGGTCCTGCCCCACCTCAAGTCCATCACCACCCCCCTCCTGGACCCACTGCAGTTTGCCTACCGAGCCAACAAATCTGTAGACGACGCAGTCAACCTGGCCCTCCACTCCATCCTGCAGCACCTGGACTCCCCGGGAACCTACGCCAGGATTCTGTTTGTGGACTTCAGCTCTGCATTCAACACCATCCGCCCCGCTCTGCTCCGGGACAAGCTGTCCCTGCTCAACGTGCCTGACTCCCTCTGCAGGTGGATCACCGACTTCCTGACAGACCGGAGGCAGCATGTGCGGCTGGGAAAGACTGTCTCAGACTCTGTTAGCATCAGCACCGGATCACCCCAGGGCTGTGTACTTTCCCCCCTACTCTTCTCCCTTTATACCAACTCCTGCACCTCCAGCCACCAGTCTGTCAAGCTGATCAAGTTTGCGGACGACACCACCCTCATCGGGCTCATCTCCAACGGCGACGAGTCTGCCTACAGGAGAGAGGTGGCCCAGCTGGCGTCCTGGTGCAACAACAACAACCTGCAGCTGAACGCTCTGAAGACAGTGGAGATGATTGTGGACTTCAGGAAAGTCACGGCCCCTCTGCCCCCCCTCACCCTCACAGGCTCTCCCATCACCACTGCAGATTCCTTCCGCTTCCTAGGCACCACCATCACCAGGGACCTCAAGTGGGAGCCGACCATCAGCTCCCTCATCAAAAAGGCCCAGCAGAAGATGTTCTTCCTGCGGCAGCTGAGGAAGCTCAAGCTACCCACCAAGATGTTAGTGCAGTTCTACACAGCCATCATCGAGTCCATCCTCACCACCTCCATAACCGTGTGGTACGCAGGAGCCACTGCCAGGGACAGACTAAGGCTGCAGCGCGTCGTGCGCACTGCTGAGAAGGTGATCGGCTGCAAGCTCCCATCTCTCCAGGATCTGTACATCTCCAGGACCCAGAGGCGTGCTGGCCGGATCATAGCCGATCCTTCACACCCTGGTCACGTACTGTTTGCCCCTCTCCCCTCAGGTAGAAGACTTCGGTCCATTCAGACTAAAACCTCCTGTCACATGAACAGCTTCTTCCCCTCTGCCATCAGACTGCTGAACACTAAGTGACTTATTGACTCTCGTGCACTATGTACAGCAGCTCAACCAGACTCATGTCAATCATCATTTTCTTTTTGCATTACCAACTGCACTATATGGTATCTCCACAATATCTGCTGCTCGCTAATATATTTAAAACTGCTGACTAGTATTACTCATTCTTATTCTACACTTTATTGCATGTATAGTTTTTATTTCTTTTATTTTATCATGTTTAATGTTGCAGCATTGCACCGAGACAAATTCCTAGTTTGTGTACTACATGAACAATGGCAATAAATCTGATTCTGATTCTGATTCTGATGTACACACACACGCCTCCCCCGTGGGTCTTCCCTCCTTCCATGAACAGGCATGTTAGCCCTGCTCACTGAACCCTCCCTTAGTTATGCTGCTAATAGGTTTAGTCAGCCGGGGGACGTCCAGTAATGCACTGGGCCTCACTCCTTTCTTCACTCTCAATGAAATATTTTTTTTGCTGGCCATTAACATCTCTTTGTTCTCTCCCATAGATTGAGTCCCCATCGTGCTGTTTGCTCTCTACATGTCTGTTCTTTTCATCTTCTCTGTCCCCTCACCCCCCAGCCAGTCGCAGCAGATGACTGCCCCTCCCTGAGCCTGGTTCTGCTGGAGGTTTCTTCCTGTTAAAAGGGAGTTTTTCCTCTCCACCGTCGCTAAGTGCTTGCTCACAGGGGATCGCCTGATTGCTGGGGTCTTTCTGCAACTGTGGGGGTTCCCCCTACAGTTGATAGTGCTATGAGATGACTGTTGTGAAATGGCGCTATATAAATAAAGTTGAATTGAATTGAATTGAATAGCAGAGTCCGGGATATTGTCATTTAGCAACTTTCTGTAAAGAAAAGAACAGCAGTTCCGCGCTTCACGTTGCGTAGATGTCCAGAGTTGTATGTGGTCTATTTTGCTGTCTAGTTAGCATACGTTGGCCAGAATGAGAAAAGGAATTGGGAGTCTGTGTGGGCTAGCGGCTAGCTTCAGTTGGATACCTTCACATTTACCTCTCTTCTGTCTTCGCTCACACCATCTGCGGCATCTCGATTAGTGATGGGACACAGCAGTCGAGGCTGGGGGTGTGGTGGTCTGGCGGAGAAGTCCTAGGCCACAGAGTTCCTCTGTAACGCTCGGGTCCACTGTGTAATGTTTGGTCAGATTCCTTATCTCCAGAAGGCTGTGGCAACTGTAGCTTGTGTGCAACATCATATGTGGATATTAAACACATGAATATACACTTAGGCATAATTTAAACAACACTAAATGGCACAAAACAAGAAGAGAGAAGGGAGGCCGCTGCGTGTTCATACGCCACCTCATTACTTACGCATCACTGCTGACTAAATAAAGGCAACTGCTGGCAACGCTTTATGGCACAAAGCTATGCTTTTTAACCAAAGTGGCCACTTTCACTCAAACTACAGTCATACATCATTTGGTTCAACAGCCCCAAATTAGAACTCTAGACTCTGGCTGGAGAAAGGTATAGGAAAGGAGAAATTTCATCTGTTGTGTATTTGAATGAAGGAAATAGCCATGCTTTGAAACATTCCATGTTTTTAAGAATACAAAAAATAATACAGCTGCCATTAAGCACACTGGCTGGCTGAATTTTTGTTCAAAGTCACCGAAAATTAAAATCTTCCCAGATTTTTCATAGATACAACTATGGCATCAATATGAAAAGCCTGTGTCATTTCATTCACAAGTTATCACATGTACAAGATTTTTTGAGAGCAAAATTCAACTCACCCAGATTTTTGAAAGAAACAACTATGGTGTCAGTGTACAGTGGGGCAAAAAAGTATTTAGTCAGCCACCAATTGTGCAAGTTCTCCCACTTAAAAGATGAGAGAGGTCTCCAATTTTCATCATAGGTATACCTCAGCTATGAGAGACAAAATGAGAAAAAAAAATCCAGAAAATCACATTGAAGGATTTTTAATGAATTAATTGATAAATTCCTCCGTCAAATAAGATAAGATAAGATAAGATAAGCCTTTATTAGTCCCACAACGGGGTAATTCCAGGATTGCAACAGCACAGGGATAGCAACACTCAGAGCAACAATCAGAAGGCAAGAAAAAAACAAGCAAGCAAGAGCAGCTAATATACATATGTACATATTACTATAAAATATATATATATACACACACACACACACAGACACACAGTGCAGAGCATTGTAGCTGGATGGAATAAATATATGAATATATGAACACACAGTGCAGAGCATTGTAGCTAGATGGAATAAATATGTAAATATATAAACACCCACAGTACGGAGCATTGCAGCTAGGTGGAATAAATATAGGTGGAATAAATAAGTATTTGGTCACCTACAAACAAGCAAGATTTCTGGCTCTCACAGACATGTAACTCCTTCTTTAAGAGGCTCCTCTGTCCTCCACTCGTTACCTGTATTAATGGCACCTGTTTGAACTCATTATCAGTATAAAAGACACCTGTCCACAACCTCAAACAGTCAGACTCCAAACTCCACTATGGCCAAGACCAAAGAGCTGTCAAAAGACACCAGAAACAAAATTGTAGGCCTGCACCAGGCTAGGAAGACTGAATCTGCAATAGGTAAGCAGCTTGGTATGAAGAAATCAACTGTGGGAGCAATTATTAGAAAATGGAAGACATACAAGACCACTGATAATCTCCCTCGATCTGGGGCTCCACGCAAGATCTCACCCTGTAGGGTCAAAATGATCACGAGAACGGTGAGCAAAAATCCCAGAACTACACGGGGGGACCTAGTGAATGACCTGCAGAGAGCTGGGACCAAAGTAACAAAGGCTACCATCAGTAACAGACTACGCCGCCAGGGACTCAAATCCTGCAGTGCCAGACGTGTCCCCCTGGTTAAGCCAGTACATGTCCAGGCCCGTCTGAAGTTTGCTAGAGAGCATTTGGATGATCCAGAAGAGGACTGGGAGAATGTCATATGGTCAGATGAAACCAAAATAGAACTTTTTGGTAAAAACTCAACTTGTTGTGTTTGGAGGAGAAAGAACACCATATCTACTGTGAAGCATGGGGGTGGAAACATTATGCTTTGGGGCTGCTTTTCTGCAAAGGGACCAGGACGACTGATCCGTGTAAAGGAAAGAATGAATGGGGCAGTGAAAACCTCCTTCCATCAGCAAGGGCATTGAAGATGAAACGTGGCTGGGTCTTTCAGCATGACAATGACCCCAAACACACCACCCGGGCAATGAAGGAGTGGCTTTGTAAGAAGCATTTCAAGGTCCTGGAGTGGCCTAGCTGGTCTCCAGATCTCAACCCCATAGAAAATCTTTGGAGGGAGTTGAAAGTCCGTGTTGCCCAGCGATAGCCCCAAAATATCACTGCTCTAGTGGAGATCTGCATGGAGGAAGGGGCCAAAATACCAGCAACAGTGTGTGAAAACCTTGTGAAGACTTACAGAAAACGTTTGACCTCTGTCATTGCCAACAAAGGGTATATAACAAAGTACTGAGATGAACTTTTGTTATTGACCAAATACTTAATTTACCGAGGAATTTACCAATTAATTCATTAAAAATCCTTCATTGTGATTTTCTGGATTTTTTTTTCTCATTTTGTCTCTCATTGTTGAGGTATACCTATGATGAAAATTGGAGACCTCTCTCATCTTTTAAGTGGGAGAACTTGCACAATTGGTGGCTGACTAAATACTTTTTTGCCCCACTGTATTGACTGATATGTATATCAATATGCAAATGTGCCATGCATTCTCTCTCTATTGGTATAACATCTATAAAAGAGCTTGCTATACATGCTTCAGTAGCTCACGCAGCACAGGACACACGGGACACACACACACACACAGCACACACAGCACAACACTGTGCACAGCGCTACAGTGTGTCTCATGATGATGGAAGAAATAAAACTCTGAAACCTTCCAGCTCGTCGCATCTCGCCTGAACTTATTTGTTCCTCCACAGTCCAAGATTTTTCATAAATATATCTATGCTATGAGTATGAAAAGCCTACTCCATTTTCTTCTTAAGTTGTCACATTTGTAAGATTTAGGGGAAAACCCTAGTTCTAACTTATTCAAGATGTTTCTGAGACTATGGTATTGATTTGAAAAGCCTGCATCATTTCTTTCTTTAATTATTGCGTTCACAAGTTAGGTATTGACATCGCCCATCCACCCAGCGGTTTGACCACAATACCCCAACAGCCTTTTGGAAGCTGTGGGGTAAAAAGAACTGTGGGGCAACTGTGGCAAGTATTCACTGTAAGAAATTTTACCTTCCATACAGAACACCTACCTGTACTGTATTTCACATATGCCAAAACACAAGCAAAATACATCTGCTGCACACGTTTTCCATGTGTAAATGTGTTTTGGGATGTTTTGATGTGGTTTAGAAACATTTTTGTGGTTTGAAAGTCATTGCACTATCAACCTTACATGAAATGGGACAAATAAAATACTTTGGAATGGGCCTTCTAACTTTATTATAGATGAAACATTTCCTGCAGTTGATAAATGAGGAGCAGCAAATTGCCCATGCACAATAGGAAGAACTTTCTTTTTCTTTTTCTTTGAATTTGTCCTTCAGTCGATTTTTTTTATTAAAGGGAGAGAAAATAATCATTGTGTTTGGATCATGGATGGAATTGTTTGCAGGGAGTTTTCCCACACCACAAAATGCATCAAGATGTTTCACACTGTCATCACCTAAGGATGGCACTCCCAAACCCCAATGACTGAGTTTCTTTTCCATGTGATAATAATTAGTGCTGGTACTTCTGCTAATCTCACTTCAAGTAAATGGAATGATTTAAGCCAAAAAAATGTTGCCAACTTTGACCATATTCCCCAGAACCCATGCCAGGAAAAAGAAGCTCATATCTTCAGCTATGTGAAGCTGCTCCCACACTATCAGTAATGTCTTTCTGATGCCCCCCCATCCCCGCCCCCAGCCGAGTAGGCTCACTTGTGTACAAGGTGCTTCTCTTCTTTTTTCTCTTCATTTCTGCAAGCATAGCAAAGAAAGCTATTTTCATAACAAACATTTTTCTTTGCTTTGAGATATTGTTTCTTCAAAAAAAGACAGTAGATTGTCAGCGAGCTGTTGGGTACCCTTACCAGGATGTGATTTGCTGTTTGCTGCTGACTCAGGTAAGCCATTTGTACTTATGGTGGAATAGTGCTTTATTCTTCTTTTATCTGTCATGGCCAGATGTAGGTCAGTTGCTGTCTGCAACCACAGCGCTGACAATACAGTCAAAGCTATAGCTCCTAGTTTGGGGCTAATTGGTTAAGCTCACTTGTCTGTTTTCATCTGGGTTCCTCACATCCTCAGAAAGGCGAAGGAAATTTGCATTATTTTGTTAAAAAAAAAACTGTATGAGACTTTTCGATGAATTTCTTGATAAGGACAATAATCCCAGAAGCTTTTACTTAACTTGACATTATGTAGAGTCCTAGACTTACAAATGTCAGTTTAACACTTACATTTTTAAAAAAATAATATATAAAACACGCAAACAATATTCATTCATTCATCTTCTTCCACTTAATCCTTTTCGGGTCGCGGGGCGGCTGGAGCCTATCCCAGCATCTTTAGGCGAGAGGCAGGGTACACCCTGGACAGATCGCCAGTCCATCGCAGGGCCAACACAGAGAGACAGACAACCATTCACTCTTACAGTCATACCTAAGGACAATTTAGAATCCCCAGTTTTGATGCCAGTTAACCTAACTTGCATGTTTTTGGCATGTGGGAGGAAACCGGACAAATCCCGGAGTAAACCCACGCAGTCACAGGGAGAACATACAAAGTCCACACAGATCACTGTTGGTCAGGGGCTGGGTTCGAACCCAGGATCCCCTGGCCAAGGGTGAGTTGCTGTGCTGCCGCAGTGCTAACCACTCTTCCACCGCGCCGCCGCAAACAATAATGGGGAACAAAAAAATAAAAACCACAACAACTGAAATATTGGTTGGTATCACATATACGTAAAAGTCCCATTCAATCAGACGTGGTGTGTTCATGGGTTTTGACCTTCTAAAATGCTTTCTTGGGTCACATGACTACAGTAAATATATTAAAGTCTGTCTTCACTTAGAAATAATTATATTGTAACATTTCAACTAACAGGTCCAAAGCCTCTTTTGCTCTTTTGTTATATCTCTACATCAGTGACAAATGAGCCGATCTTCAGTTGCAATCCATCACCTTGTTATTGGCTGTGATAATTCAGTCCCTGCCTAGTCCCTGCCACTTGCAGTTTACGTATATTGTTATTTTGTTTAAAGTCACCAGATATCCATGTTTCCACTTGGTTCACTAACTCACAGTCAATAATATATGCTTCACGTCATTCTTGTTTATTTTGCCATGATGAACCATTAGGCTAGGCTGTCAGTGTCTGTCTGCCTATTGTTGGCTTAACTGTTTGATTGTGGCCAGTTTTGATAGCTATTTTCCACAAATTAAGTCCATCTCCACTGGAACACTTGTTCATTTACTAACACTTGACCATATACGACATCCTCTGACATTATTTTAGCTGATTTTACTATTTTACTCTGACCGGAACCAAAGCAGCATTAGCAGTTTCCCATTCAATCATATTCAGGCTTATTTCTGTGCTTTTTGTACTCCAGAGATAGGCCATATATTGACCACTGAAACCACACATCCCTGTTCACCAGTAATGCTTTATTTCACTCATTCCTTAAGACAAGACTTCAAGCAAAAACTAAAGTCAGTTATGTCCTGGTCAGAGAATTTCTTCTGGCACAAAACACAGACGCTATCCCTGCTATCACCATCTATGGGATAAACTTATCTGTTGTAGGCCAGTTCACGAACCTGGGATTCACAGTACTGTAACACCTGACAACTCCCTTGACACAGAAATAAACATCAGAATTTGAAACGCTGCGACGTCCTTTGGCCGGCTGAAGAACAGAGTTTGGAACAATCGGCACCTGTCCATTAAATCAAAGGTGAAAGTCTACTCTGCCTGTGTTCTCAGTGCTCTTTTGTATGGCAGTGAAAGTTGGTCTACATACAGGAGACAAGAACCCTGACTAAATTTATTCCACCTACGCTGTCTGCATTCAATACTTGGAGTCTCCTGGTCTGACTATATGCCCAACAGTATTGTCCTTCAATTAACAGGGTCCTTTGACCTGTACACTTTGCTACGTAATCGCAGACTAAGATGGGTTGGTCATGTTGTGAGGATGGAGGAAAAACGTCTACCCAAAACCATTTTTTACGTGTCAGTATTTATTTTATTTTATATGTATATTTGTATTTATATGTAGTTACTTCTGCATGCTCTTTTCCCCTGTTAATTCATTCATTCATTCATTCATTCATTTATTCATTCCTCTAAAAAATAATACAATAATGTCTATATAGACTCCAACAGTAAATCCACAATTAAAATGTGAATGTGGATGGAATTAAAAAAACTATTTAGTGTGTCATCATATGAATAAAATGACGGGTGATTATATTTTGACTGTTACACCACTCTCCATTAAAATAACATAAAATCTAATTAAATGTAATTTACTTTTTGATACCACATCAGCACTGTTTTATTCCCCTCAACGGAAGCCGAACCAATGAAAGCACCAAGGTGCTGATGCCTTGGTGCCAGAGCCTTGGCTGAGGTTTGCGTTCTGCGATCATCACCAAAATGTTATGGGTTCCTCTCTAGCCCAAGGACCTCATCTGGTAAAAATTTCATTCAAATTCATCTAGTAGTTTTGGAGTATTCCTGCTAATGCTAACTCTGCTAATCCGGCTTATGCTTCCTCCACCTCCTCCTCCTTACCTTATTTCCCTAGGGTTTTTTTTTTTATTCTTATAAATTTGTGACTGTTTTTGATCATTTGGAACCTTTTTCTCATAATTTTAAAGATATTTTTCTCATAAATTTGTACCTTTTTCCTCTTAATTTGCACCACAGCCTAAACAGAGAAACTCATGATATCAGCACTAATCTCAATAAAATAAGATCATTAATTAATTTATTAAAATGATCAGACCTTTACAGGTCTGAGTCCGGGACCCTCTCCACCACAACCACCTGCCATCTGCATGCGTTCCACCAGACCTGCCTCCGTAACATCCCCAGCATCCAGTGGTTCCACCAGAAGAGGGAGGCTGCGGCTCCTCGGCCACGTGGCCAGGTTGGATGATGGGATTCCGGCCAAGCAGGCCCTCTCCACCAGTGCTCGCCATCCCTGTCCCCCAGGGGTGCCATCGCCCCCGAGGTCAGCCCAGACTGTCCTGGACAACCCAGGTCACAATGATAAGACCTCTGGCTGGACTGACCTCGTTGCCTAAGACCGCCCTGCCTTCAGATGATTGGCTGCAACAGTCACTTAAGTGGCCAGGCAAGGATTAAGTTAAGTAAGATCAGATGCAGCCATTTCTGGTGAGAATATTACAGTATAAACAAAATAATTTCTTAGATCAATCTACCATTAGAGTATCAGTGCTGATAGACAGGCTGAACTCTGTCCCTCTTCGATAGAAGAGATCTGACTGAATTGTGGGGCTAAACAGAAATCATTACTGCCCTGTGAAACACCAAGCCTCATCATCTCCTACTGTATTCATCAAATGAAAGTCCTTTTTGGACTGTGAAGTCTATTTCATGTGTGTTTTATGTGGTCGGCGAGGCAGCTTTACCAAAAATAAGCTCTTCTGAACTGTTAGTTGTCTTCATCTGTGGTTTACGTGGCCATGCTGTGGCCAGGTTTTATGTATTCAAGTATTTTTCTTTTGCTTAGACTGTTGAGCAGCATGTAGCCTATTATAGGTTATGCTTCTTTGTCATGTGTTTCCTCTGTCAGCAGTGCTGTATCTGCTTTGCCAGTGCAATGTTGTACAAACATGGCTGCATCAACATGGCTGCATAATTGTGATAACACCTCCAAGACCATCACTTGAGCACAGGGACCCACAAGGCTGCGTGCTCAGCCTGCTGCTCTTCACCCTGCTGACCCATGACTGTGTACCAGCCTACAGCACCAGCCACATCATCAAGTTTGCGGATGTCATGATGGTGATGGGCCTCATCACCAACAACGAGGAGGCCAACTACAGAAATGAGGTGAGCCATCTGGTCCAGTGGTGTAAAGACAATAATCTCTTCCCGAATGTGGCAAAAACCAAGGAGATTGTGGTCGACTTCAGGACGGGACACACACAGCATCCCCCTCTGATCATTGATGGAGCAGCTGTGGAGAGGGTGAGCAGCACCAAGTTCCTGGGGGATGCACATCTCTGAGGACCTCTCCTGGTCTAACAACACCATGTCACTGGCCAAGAAGACTCAAACTCACCTTCATTTCCTCCGCAAACTGAGGAGAGCATGAGTCCCATCCCCCATCATGTGCTCATTCTACCGGGGAACCATTGAGAGCATCCTCACCAGCTGCATCACAGTGTGGTATGGAAGCTGCACCTTCTCCTGCCAGAAGACACTACAACGCACAGTGAAAGCCGCCAACAAGATCATCAGTTTCCCTCTGCCCCTTCTCCCCTGGACATCTACCTCACCCGCCTCACCCATAGAGCATCAACATTGCAGGTGACACCTCCCACCCCTCACTCTCTCTCTTCAGCCCCCTGCTCTCAGGCAAAAGGTACCAGAACCTCCAGGCCCACTCCACAAGACTGCTAAACAGCTTTGTTCATCCCTCCACCCCCCACCCCGGACCGTAACGCAGTCACCCCCACAATAACTAGCTCGGTTGTTGGCACAGAAAAACTGGCACACCACCAATAATACATCTGCTGCTGTATGTCTCTGCATTTTACTGCAACCATTTGCACAAATGCCATATCTGCTGCTGTCTGGTTTTGCAATACTGATCATGTGCAGTCCAATCTGTCACTATCTGCACCTACACTACCATATCGAACTTGCAAGTATGAGTATTACTGCTCTACTTTTTTCTGTATATAGGATTGCTGGGTTTTATCATTTATGTTTATTTGCACTATGGGATGTCTGGGTCTATCTTTTGTCACTATTTGCACTACGATAGCATTACTGCACATAGACTGCTGTTGTTGTTTTTCCAGCCTTATTCCTTTTTTATATTGCGGACACCACTGAAGAGAGAGAAACACCATTTCAGTTCTCCCATTTGATTTGAGTTTGTGTACTTTATTGATTCCCAGAGGGGAAATTCAGGGCATCCACCTGGATGGTTGAAGCAGCTTCTGTATGGCGCTATTCCTTCACCATTCACACACACATTCACACCTAGGGCCACTTTAGAGTGTCCAATTAACTTAACCTGAATGTTTTTGGCCTGTGGGAGGAAACCGGAGAATCTCGGAGTAAACCCACACAGACACGGGGAGAACATGCAAACTCCACACAGATCACTGTTGGTCAGGGGCTGGGATCAAACCCGGGATCCCATGGCCAAGGGTGAATTTCTGTGCTGCCACAGTGCTAGCCGCTGCGCCACCGCACCGCCCCATTTGTGGGCGGTGCGGTGGCGCAGTCCCAGTTCTCCCATTTTAAACCAGTGGAGCATTCAGGTATTGGCTTATTCGGTAGTCTGTGTGTTATGGACTTTACCAATCTGATTTTCTCTGTGCCCACCTTTTTCATTTCTGCCTGCACCACTATACTGAAATGATCCATTCTGAGAAAAAGTTGCACAAGATGATTCATAATGATGCTGCAATAATTAAACACAGACATTTCATTAAGACCCGTAGGACCTGTGAACATGTGGAAAAAGTGCAGGGAATAGGATTTCTAAGGGATTGGATTAAACTACATAGGAAATAATAATAAAATAAAATAAGGTAAACAAGAAAACGTTCAGATTTTGGGATTGCTGTTACTTTTTGTGACCGATAATTTTAAGGGTCTTCTAAGATTTTAATAAGGCGTTAAGTGTGTGCTGTTGAATTTTGTTGAGTTCTGTCAACATGTGCTTCACACATTTTGATTTTTAAATCCAAAAACTGTTGTGACCAGCACATTAAAGCTCTACTGTAATCAATTAACTCATTCCCAAATGGGGAATGGTGTATTTGGCAAGACTTGAATACACTTTTAATGTTGACAATATGAAAAGTTGTTGAAAACACTGCGTCCAATTTATGATGATAGATAAGAAAATAATGCTGGAAAGATGTGAAAAGAAAAGGCACGTTCCCAACAGTTGTCTTCTGTTACTGCAAACAGCTAAAACATTTCAGAATAAGATCAAAGATAAAACAATATATGTTTGAATTTAGTATGTCTTCCTGGATGTTATTTCTGACATACAAATGGAGTAAGCAGATCAGGTGAGATGGGTAAATTCCAGAGCCACAAAGGGATGAACGCAATTGATTATGCCTGAAAATTAGATGTACCAAACCACTAATCTGATTGTCCGCCTGCAGTCGTGCATCTTCATTTATCATGCACTCTCCTGTCTGTCACCACCGTGGCTCAGGGGCAGTCCTGGAGCCAGACTGGGTAAACTCCTTCCTGTGTGTGAATTTCATGACTCAGCACCTGTGCATCCATCAGCATGTCTACAACTGCTCACTGCTCTTCCAAATGTGACTTTGTGCTTTCTGAAGAACTCCTGAAAATCTATGACATCTGACCTGTCTGGGATAATATGTTTTATTTGATGCATAAAACAAAACGACAAGGAAAATGTGTCACGTGCTTTGGGAGCTCTTTATAGCATTTATTTCCCTCTCTTTGAGGACTTTTCAAAATGTACATGTGGTTCTAGTCACAAGCCTTTATTTTTTTTCCCCATTGTCTAATTTGCTCATTTATTTCATTCAAATAAAAGTCAACTCTTTCTTTCGTTGCACGTCTTTGGCTCAGAAGGGTAAAAGGGATCCTTAAGCCTAGCAACACATCTGTGTGTGGTAAGCAAAAACAACCCCAAACAAAAAAGAAAAAAAAAAGAAATGCAGAATTCCTTGTGCTTTTGATCACGATATGGAGAGCAGGGATTTTGACATCTGCATTAAGCAGAAAAACCCATACAACAGACCACATACAGTAACCATGGACCGTAAGTGCCGCTAAAAAGGTGCATGATGGAAAGCTTGAAATTATCCCCAAGTGGAAATGAAAACCAGAGTTTTGTGGGCCTAACGGAGACTATATTTCCTTGGCAGATGGCTAAAGTACTTCCTCTGCCACCAACGTTAACGTGTTCATTAAAAGGCCTTTGGTGAACTGAGAGGACGGGGCCTTCTCGCTGTTATCACAAACTGCAGAAAGGCATTATCAGCTTCAGAGACACTGGTCCATCAAACTGCGAGGCAATTACACAGAGGGCAGAGGGGTCAGGGAGCAGGGGAGGGAGGAATGAGCCTGCCGGGTCAGCTTATCGGACAGCCAGAAACCTAGAACAGCTGAGGAAACTCACAGCTCTTTTCTTAAAAGTCAAGACGCTTTATCGCAGCGGGGAGAGCAAAAGTTGTGAACTGGAGTTTTATTTCCTTATTAAGGATCTTTAAAATTTACAAGTTTGGTCAGCTACAGCAGTCAAGAAGATGTGAGCAGATTAGAAAAATTGTGAGACAGAAACTCCTAAATTGTTCTGCAATAAAATTAATCAAGAGGAAAGTAGCAGTGGTGTGAAAAAGTGTTTGCCCCTTCCTGATTTCTAATTTTTTTTTGTATGTTTGTCACACTTAAATGTTTCAGATCATCAAACAAATTTAAATATTAGACAAAGATGACACAAGTAAACACAAAATTCAGTTTTTAAATGAAGGTGTTTATTATTAAGGGTAAAAAAAATCCAAACCTTCATGGCCCTGTGTGAAAAAGTGATTGCCTCCTAAACTTAACAACTGGTTGGGCCACCCTTAGCAGCAACAACTGCAGTCAAGCGTTTGCGATAACTGGCAATGAGTCTTTTACAGTGCTGTGAAGGAATTTTGGCACACTGACTTTTGCAGAATTGTTGTAATTCAGCCACATTGGAGGGTTTTCGAGCATGAACTGCCTTTTTAAGGTCATGCCACCACATCTCAATTGGATTCTAATATAATTTAAATCATAAAAATACATTAATGTTGTAATTTAAATATTTCTTGTTCCATAATACTGGATTTCAAATGAAACAAAAGGGCACTCAGAGGGTGAATACCTCCACCAAGAGTTGTAACAGTCTGTCTGTTAGCAGGAGCACGCAAAACTACTGGACGGATTTGGAGGACATTTTCACCAGAGGTGGCCCTTGGGCAATGGATGAACCCATTGAATGGCACAAATAAAGTGATCCAGAATCAGCATCCTGATCTGGACAACCTCCGAAATTTGATGGGTTATTTGTAGCCCAAGGTCCACCTCTGGTAAACATTTCATCCAAATCCATCCAGTAGTTTTTGTATAATTCTGCTAGTAGATAGACAGACGTCGGCAAAACCATTATGGGCCCTATTATGATGACCAACAGTGGGTTTTTTCACCATACTTCCCACCTTGAGCCAATGCTTTTGTTAGTTTCTGTCAGTGCATTGTCTGTTTTTCTGTGCTTTGCGTTACACCATCTAATTACCATTAGACAGTGAGCTGGCTTTTTGCTTGGAGGAGTGGCATTTTAAATGATAAAATCTCTCTTCTGTGACAAAGTTTTTTGTCCACATACTAATCTATGTGTCTGTCCTCGTATCACATCATCATATCTCGTGTCTGTCTCATTTGTCCCGATTAATGAAGAACACAAACTCATCCATATTTTTTTTGTAAACGAGGATAGTTAATACAAACTATTTGAAGACACAGCAGAGCTTTTCACTGCAAAGAGAAAAGCAGATCATCCCCTTTTTAATTTAACTAAAGGGCTACAATGGGACCAGTCTGCTCCATATTGGGATAAAGGAAAAGTTTGGATGAAGTTCATGCTTATTTATGATTAAGTCTTCCCAGTGTGACAAGGGCTGTTTAAAAGGAGGCTAAAAAGCTCCTTAAAAGCTAATTGCTCTAAACCTCTTAAAGTTCTGGTGTTCTACCCAAGGAAGGTTTCACATTGGCTGGAAACTGGCTGGAATGCTAAAAGTTAAACAAATTTTCACCTTGTGAATGAGCCTGGATTGTCCTCAGTGCAAAATTGATTTGTTCTCCCATTTAAATACTGTCATATTAATATTTAGCCTTTGATCTTGTGTTCCTGTTTATTAAAGGGAATGAGAGCAAAGGCAGCAATTGGCAGTTAGACAAATTAAGAGCATTAGGACAGCCTCTTTGCACTCTGAAAAACGCCGCCACTGAGCACAAGTATTACAGCATTCAAAAGCACATTTTTAACCCATTCTCTCTCTGCAGCTAAGTACATACAAACCTGCTGGCATGGATCCTCATAAGACATTAACACAACACTGACCTGTTTTAGGATGTGGGACTGGGAATCATTTTCAAATTTTATGTGTCACAAATCAGATTCAGTCTTTTTTTTTAGATGCAACATCTCCAGGACAGCAACAATATAGAATCATTATTAATTTGTCATCTTCATAAATTTTTCTCCATCCATCCGCTGAATACCCTAATCTTTGGAATATGAACTTCCAATAATGTAGCCAACCATTTTACTGAAATAACTTGCAGCTTTTCTCATAATGGTCAACATGGTTTTACACAACTGTTATTTATAATTTCCACATCAGTGACCTACCTTCACACACAATACATTCAGACTCCAATTACACATAGCCCCTCCAAATTGATTTCTGTGCTTTCCAAAACAGCCTCTATGTACAAGCAAGTATATTTCAACACAGGCTTGTCAGAATAAATAGGACAGTAGAGCGAGAAGTAAACCTCATATACAGTATATGTACATACAGTATACACAAAAACAACAATGAGCAAAAGTATGATACTTAAAATTTCAACAATTCCCAATTTGCCCAAGACTTGAGCGAAGGAGTAAATTAGATGTGAGAAAACTGGAACAGAGTTCATTCCTTCCACTAATGTATGGGAATACAAATACTAGGGCTTTCAATGTCTAGGAGCAAAAGCAAAGACTTAGTATCTATAAAATAAAGCCAACCAGAACCCATGGAGACTCAGCCTATCCTCCATTTCAGAAAAGAGGGTAAATTACATCTGAGTAAGCCCAGATTGTACTGGATTACTATCTTGTGGACATGAGCCCTATTCAAATAGTTGCTTCTTACTTACTTATTTACCGGGGAAAATTATTCAGACATCATTATTGGACATTTTTATGAGACAGTAAGTAAGACAGAAATATCAAGGTTAAAATAGCTGACACGTGTCAATAATTCATCTGTAATTTACTTAAATGCAGTACTTTAAAGAAAATATTTCATGAATGTCAAAGCTCAACTCTGCCTTTGTAGTTATTCGCATGAATGCAATCCAGGATGCGCTGCATATATTAAAAATAACTCTGGCTTAAATCTCCAGGCTACATTCTCAGTCAGTGGAAGCTTTGATCCAGGTTTATCATGTTCACCATATGGTCAGTGTTTTACATGTCGGTTAATCAGTAAATATGGCTGCTTTGTCAGCTACAGAATGTTGGGTTTAGGTTCAGCAGTTTAACAAGAGCAGTCAACAAAATGCCCTGGCTAATAAACCACCAGCTGGGTACCTTACAATGATCCAGAGAGACTGAGACCTAATGGCCCTGACTTTCATTGGGACAAAGTATGCCACAGTGGAAAAGCAACCAGTAAAATGCTTTGGCTCCCCACACCACCTGAACAGACTAAAGAATGTTTTTTTTTTTTCTTAAGTATGGTTCATATCTTCATTCATTTTTAAAATAATTTTATGTCTGTTTTTATAGCACTACATTCTGTTGCTCTTCTTACTTGGATGACGATTTAAAACACACCATTCTTGTAAAAAGTGTTCTGCTTAGAACTAAACTATATTTCTGTCCCTTTGAAGATATGATCCTCTCCATCTGTAACCAGCTCATTCTGAAAGCCTGTCTTCACCCATTCACCCGTTGTCTGTACTCAATAATGCCAGATGAGAGCTCAAGACTTTGGTGTATAAACAAGCTTTGTACATATCTTGCCAGTACTTAATGCACGGCATGATCTCAGTCGACTAAAAGTGCACATTTATCCTGCTGAAACTGCAAAAAAATGCAGTTTCCCGTACTCATTAACTGTAATCTGTGCAATGTAAAAAGGAAAGAGAAAAGTGTTTATTTTGACCCGAGCAAAACAATCTCCATCTCCATTCCATTCTCTCGCCAGATTAATTGTCATAATTGACTTTTGTTTGCAACACAAGGTAGAAGGCAGACTTCCTGACACCGCCAGTCTGGAAGCCAGACGTAACTGGAGCGCTACAAAGCAGTTGCTGTGACGAGACAGCACTCTGGGTAATTTAGCACAATTTGGAAAGCCCTTATATTGGACCAGTTCAGCCATTGCAATGACTTTTTTTTTTTTCATTTTAATTTAACCAAGACTCAAGGAACCTGACATCTAAAAACTCCTGAAAAAAAAAAAAAAAATCTTTCCCTGTGCCATTAAGCTGTGGACAATTTTGCTGAGAAGACATGCCAGTTATGTGACAGGGTCTCCATCAACAACTCAGCACTTCCTTTAAAACATTTTCTCTGTTAGAGTACTGACCTATTAACAACTGTAGGGTGTACAGGACCCTTGTTGACATATATAGGACACCCAAGAGATCTCTCAACCTTTCTTTGACTTATGGCCTTATCCCTTTGAGTCTTGTCATTAGCTCACATAAGCCATGACCCCAGCTGCCCTGGTATATTTTCATATAATTGGAGGAAATGCCGATCATGTCTTAAAATTGTCAATACTTTAGCGCTATTACAAGACACTCCAATTTCCATCAGTCTTAAAATAGCTCATAGATATGCCATTCAAATATTAAAATGTTCACTTCACAGAGAAGTGTTTACTGCTTTTATGTATTCAAACTCTTGAAGGAATCTTGAAGGAATTTTATGATGTCTTATTCCAACAAGCCCTGCAAGCCCCCCCCCCCCCCATAGTCTTATTGGCTATTGTTGTAGTCAAGGCCAGACCAAGACAAGCGTCTCCCAAGACCAAGACAAAACCAGACAAGACCAAGACTTTGAAGGGTCAAGACCAAGTTGAGATGAAGTTAAGAGTAAGACGTACATACAGAGTGGTCTTGGTCTTCAGTTGGTTTTGACCCCTTAAAGTATTGGGGCCCTATTATGACGGTCATCCGTGCACTTTTCCAACAGACTTTCCGCTGTATACCAGTGTTTTTGTTAGTTTCTCTCAGTGCATTGTCTGTTTTTTATGCCTTGCATCATGCCATCAAATTACCAATAGACAGTGCGCTCGCTATGCGCTCAGAGGTGGAGGCTCATTTCAAAAAGGTGTGGCGACATGCAATCTAATATGCATTACTATTATAGTGCATTCCATGAGAATCTGCTTTTAATCAGGAAAAAGGAGGTCTATTGTCAGAAGTGCATTGTTTAATTATATTTCAAATCAAAGTCAAGTTAAAGTCAGAGTTAATTTATTGTCAATTCTGCCATACAACATGTACAGCACTTACATAGAATTGAAATTAAGTCACTCTGAGACCCATGGTGCAGCTAGGTAAACACTAAGTAGGAAATATGAATATAAAGTTTCACATCTAACACCAAATATTAAACATTGAACATCAAACATGAGTGCAAAGAAAACCATCTCCCAACCAGAAGCTAACGGAAAATACTAAGGGTGTTCAAAATAACTAAATACGATAAAAACTGGCAGGGTCTCCATCAACAACTCAGCACTTCCTTTAAAACATTTTCTCTGCTATAGTACTGACCTATCAGCAACTGTAGGGTTTACAGAACCCTTGCTGACATATATAGGACACCCAAGAGATCGCTCAACCTTTCTTTGACTTATGGCCTTATCCCTTTGAGCCTTGTCATTAGTTCACACAAGCTAATTTTCAGTGGCGTGCTTTGAATTTGCACTTCTCCAGAACTCATGTGGAAACAGCAGTGCTGGGATCTTATTTTAATAGAGAGAGTTGTAACAACAGTCATCATATAACTGTCCATCATTTTAATTATATCACATAGGATCACACACTAGCTTTTTTTTTATTCCATCCACACTCTTATTGCAGACTTACCATTGGAGTCTATAGATGAGGCATTAATGTAGGATTTTTATTTTTTTTTTAGGGGAATAAATGAATTAACAAGGAGTGTGCAGCATTGTACTTTTCAGTCACTCCCCAGAGAGACAGGAGATGTATTCACACATCTGCTTCGGCTGTGTGCCTTGGCTTTTCAGCCGGCTCGAGGTTGCAGTTCTCCATCAGCAAGCTCCCTGACTGCCACCTGTCAGGGGCCGCAGAAGCCACCAAAAGCAGGCTTGCTTCATGGTCGGGGTCACCGTGGATGGGAAGCCATGCCAGATCTCCTCCTTTGGAGATGGAGGAAGGGAAAGGAGGAAATGATGGCACGGAACTCCCTCTGTGCCATCGTTAATGAAAGTTTATGAAAGTTAATTAAAGTTTATGAATGCTGACACAGGCATCATCCTCTTTTCCTTAAGTTTCAAACACATTCATGTCTGTGTTTCGTGCATCCATGCGCATTCAGTGCATCAGTTACAGATGGAAATTAATGAGTATGATATAATCTGGTACAGAGCATCTTTACCTTGTGTTTAATGTTTTTTTTTTGTTGTTTTTTTTTCTGTAGCTACATGGTCCCTGACAAATAAACCAATAAACTATAACTATTAACGTAGCTAACTGGGCATCAACCGTGATTGATGTCTCCCTTATTACCAAGCAGCATTACTATCGCATACATTTTTACTAGCACACACTGGCTTTGGTCAGCACAAAACCCGTATTAAACTGTCATGATCATAATTCACTTTAGATAGGATGCTTCTGTGCATTAAAGAGATGGGAAGGAGTGATTTGGATTGGATTATCCAAAGCACACCTCTGAATGATTAGACTGGCCTCTTTGTGTCGCGCGCCGGTGGAAAGTTTGTTGGCTGTGTTCTTGATGTAAACTGGTCCCTGCTACAGACAGTTCCTCCATAACTGTGACTGGTCTTACTGCACATCACTCCAAAACTTTAATAAATCAGATTACAAATTCATTAAAATTTATAATCAGTGTGAAAACTGTTTTGGACAGATCTTTATTGACAGCTGTAAAGCAACATAGAGATGTTTTTTCGTCCTTAAAACTACACACAGTGGTGTGAAAAAGTGTTTGCCCCCTTCCTGATTTCTCATTTTTTTGTGTTTGTCACACTTAAATGTTTCAGATCATCAAACAAATTTAAATATTAGACAAGAGATAACACAAGTAAACACAAAATGCAGTTTTAAAATGGTGTTTATTGTTAAGGGTTAAAAAAAAAAAAATCCACACCTACACGGCCCTGTGTGAAAAAGTGATCCCCCCCCCCCAAAAAACCCCCATAAATTTACTATGGTTTATCACATCTTTGGAAAGCTGAGTTCAATTTCTCTAGCCACACCCAGGCCTGATTATTGCCACACCTGTTCTCAATCAAAAAATCACTTATATAGGACCTGCCTGACAAAGTGAAGAAGACTAAAAGATCCTCAAAAGCTAGACATCATACTGCGATCCAAAGAAATTCAGGAACAAATGAGAAGCACAGTAACTGAGATCTATCAGTCTGGAAAGTGTTACAAAGCCATTTCTAAAGCTTTGGGACTCCATCAAACCACAGTGAGAGCCATTTTCCATAAATGGCAAAAACATGGAACAGCGGTTCCCAGGAGTGGCCAGCTGACCAAAATTACCCCAAGAGCGCAGCGACGACTTATCAAAGAAGTCACAAACTTTACTTTCTGACTTATTGTCAGAAGAGTCTTCTGACGAAGGCTGCAGTGCAGTTGAAACATGTAAAGAAGGTAAAGACATCTTTCTATTTTATTTTTTGTCTTTCATATGAACAAAAGATAAATAATTAAAAGAAGACAAAATGAACCTATTTGACGTAGTAAGTCTCATCTCCGTTTTGCCAGAAAACATCTTGATGATCCCCAAGACTTTTGGGAAAATACTCTGTGGACTGACGAGACAAAAGTTGAACTTTTTGGAAGGTGTGTGTCCCATTACATCTGGCATAAAAGTTACACAGCATTTCAGAAAAGAAACATCATCAACAGTAAAATATGGTGGTGGTAGTGTGATAGTCTGGGGCTGTTTTGCTGCTTCAGGACCAGGAAGACTTGCTGTGAAAATGGAACCATGAATTCTGCTGTCTACCAAAAAATCCTGAAGGAGAATTTCCGTCCATTTGTTCGTGACCTCAAGCAGAAGCGCACTTGGGTTCTGCAGCAGGACAATGATCCAAAACACACCTGCAAGTCCACCTCTGAATGGCTTACGAAAAACAAAATGAACACTTTGGAGTGGCCTAGTCAAAGTCCTGATCTGAATCCGATTGAGATGCTGTGGCACGACCTTAAAAAGGCTTTTCATGCTCGAAAACCCTCCAGTGTGGCTGAATTATAACAATTCTGCAAAGGTAAGCGGGCCAAAATTCCTTCACGGCACTGTAGAAGACTCAATGCCAGTTATCGCCAATGCTTGATTGCAGTTGTTGCTGCTAAGGATGGCCCAACCAGTTATTAGGTTTAGGGGGCAATCACTTTTTCACAAAGGGCCATGTAGGTTTGTTTTTTTTTTTCCCTTAATAATAAACACCTTTATTTAAAAACTGCATTTTGTGTTTATTTGTTCTATCTTTATCTAATATTTAAATTTGTTTGATGATCTGAAAAATTTAAATGTGACAAACATACAAAAAAATTAGAAATCAGGAAGGCAAACACTTTTTCACACCACTGTTTAAATGTCCCTGAAAAGGGACCGCAAAATGTTGAGACCCCCCCCCCCCCCACACACACACACAGACACATCACCACCACTGAACAGTGACAGCAATATTTAATATAAAAAAGAAATTTGAAGGAATTTAAACTCACCACAACTGCCAACAAACTGCTTCTATTGTGTCTGATGAAGTCTGAAGCAATCAGTTACTTTTTGACATTTCATTTTTCAAACAAGATCATTATAAAACCAAGGGCCTTTTATGTAATTTTTAATCTCTTTATCTCTGAGGTGATTTTTTTTTCTGTGATTTTTTTTCATTTACAGTACAGAATCAGAATCAGAATCAGAATCAGGTTTATTGCCATTGTTCATGTAGTACACAAACTAGGAATTTGTCTCGGTACAATGCTGCAACATTAAACATGATAAGATAAGAGAAATAAACTATACATGTAATAAAGTGTAGGATAAGATTAAGTGATACTGGTCAACAGTTAAAATATATATTAGCCAGCAGCAGATACTGTGGAGAACTATATAGTGCAGTCGGTAATGCAGGAAGAAAACAGTGATGATTGACATGAGTCTGGTTGAGCTGCTGTACATGGTGCACGAGAGTCACTTAGTGTTCAGCAGTCTAATGGCAGAGGGGAAGAAGCTGTTCATGTGACGGGAGGTTTTAGTCTGGATGGACCGAAGTCTTCTACCAGAGGGGAGGGGGGCAAACAGTACGTGACCAGGGTGTGAGGGATCGGCTATGATCCGGCCAGCACGCCTCCGGGTCCTGGAGATGTACAGATCCTGGAGAGATGGGAGCTTGCAGCCGATCACCTTCTCAGCAGTGCGCATGACGCGCTGCAGCCTTAGTCTGTCCCTGGCAGTGGCTCCTGCGTACCACACGGTTATGGAGGTGGTGAGGATGGACTCGATGATGGCTGTGTAGAACTGCACTAACATCTTGGTGGGTAGCTTGAGCTTCCTCAGCTGCCGCAGGAAGAACATCCTCTGCTGGGCTTTTTTGATGAGTGAGCTGATGGTCAGCTCCCATTTGAGGTCCCTGGTGATGGTAGTGCCTAGGAAGCGGAAGGAATCAGCAGTGGTGATGGGAGAGCCTGAGAGGGTGAGGGGGGGCAGAGGAGTAGTGACTTTCCTGAAGTCTACAATCATCTCCACTGTCTTCAGAGCGTTCAGCTGCAGGTTGTTATTGCTGCACCAGGACGCCAGCTGGGCCACCTCTCTCCTGTAGGCGGACTCGTCGCCGTTGGAGATGAGCCCGATGAGGGTGGTGTCGTCCGCAAACTTGATCAACTTGACAGACTGGTGGCTGGAGGTGCAGGAGTTGGTGTAAAGGGAGAAGAGTAGGGGGGAAAGTACACAGCCCTGGGGTGATCCGGTGCTGATGCTAGTATAGTCTGAGACAGTCTTTCCCAGCCGCACATGCTGCCTCCGGTCCGTCAGGAAGTCGATGATCCACCTGCAGAGGGAGTCAGGCACGTTGAGCAGGGACAGCTTGTCCCGGAGCAGAGCGGGGCGGATGGTGTTGAATGCGGAGCTGAAGTCCACAAACAGGATCCTGGCGTAGGTTCCCGGGGAGTCCAGGTGCTGCAGGATGGAGTGGAGGGCCAGGTTGACTGCATCGTCTACAGACCTGTTGGCTCGGTAGGCAAACTGCAGCGGGTCCAGGAGAGGGGTGGTGATGGACTTGAGGTGGGACAGGACCAGGCGCTCAAAGGACTTCATGACTACAGAGGTGAGCGCTACAGGTCTGTAGTCATTAAGTCCAGTGATCCGTGGCTTCTTGGGGACAGGGATGATGGTGGAGGATTTGAGGCAGGATGGCACGTGGCATAACTTAAGGGAGGTGTTAAAAATGTCTGTGAATACAGGAGCCAGCTGTTTCGCACAGAGTCTCAGGGTGGAGGGAGACACGCCGTCTGGGCCGGGGGCCTTGCGCGGGTTCAGTCTGGAGAACTGTTTGAGCACATCCTGCTCACTGATGATAAGGGGAGGGGGGGAGGAGGGGGGGGGGTGCCTTAAATGAAGTAGGGAATGTGGAGGCTGTGGAGCTGGAGGGAGGGGGGGAGTTGGACACAGATGACGAGGTGTCAAAACGGGCATAGTGTTGGGACAGTCTCTGACAAAGGGCTTTGTCATCCTGACCTTTAGGAGCCTGAGGCCGATAGTTGGTGATCTGCCTCAGTCCTCTCCACACGGAAGCCGAATCATTAGCAGTGAACTGCTGCTGGAGTCTCTCTGAGTACACAGATTTAGCCCTCTTCAGCTCTCTGTTAAACCGGTATTTAACCTCCCTGTAGCAGTCCCTGTCTCCACTTTTCAGCGCTGCTTCCTTCTCCTTCCTGATCTGTCTGAGCTTAGCTGTGAACCAGGGTTTGTCATTAGAGTAACTCACCCTGGTGCGTGATGGAAGAATGTTCTCTTCACAAAAGTGGATATATGAGTTCACAGTGTCCGTGTACTCATCCAGATCATGCGTGGCTCCTTTAAGCATGCCCCAGTCAGATATTTCCATGCACGTTTCCAGCTTCTCCTCAGCATCACTGGTCCGTATCTTCGTAGTGCTCACAACAGGTTTAGTGAGCTTCAATCTCTGTCTGTATGTGGGAATGAGGTGAACCATCACGTGATCAGATAATCCCAGCGCAGCTCGAGGGACAGCGCGATATGCGTCTTTCACTGTGGTGTAACAGTGATCCAGTGTGTTTAATCCTCTGGTGGGGCATTTAATAAACTGTTTGTAGCGGGGGAGATCGTGGCTCAGATTGCACTGATTAAAGTCGCCAGCCACAATAATCAGCGAGTCTGGAAAACTCCGCTCTGTGTGTTGAATGTGATCCGCGAGCACGCGCTGTGCTTCGCGCGTGTCCGCGTCGGGAGGGGCGTACACAGCGATCATTATGAAAGAAGCAAACTCCCGCGGGGAATAGAAGGGCTTGCAATTGATAACAAGAAATTCCAAGGCAGGAGAACAGTGTTTGGAAATTACCGTTACATCAGAGCACCAGCTACAGTTGATGTAGAAGCAGACACCGCCTCCTGTGGTCTTGCCGGAAAGCTCTGTGTCACGATCAGCACGGAAGAGCTGGAAGCCGTCGAGGCGCAGCGCGCTGTCCGGTATATTTTCCCGGAGCCAGGTCTCAGTAAAGCAGAGGACAGCTGAGGAGGCGAGGTCCTTAAAACGCATCAGCAGTCTCAGTTCATCCACCTTGTTAGAGAGAGAGTTGGTATTGGACAGAAATATGCCAGGCAGCGCCGTTCGCGAGCCTCTCCTGCGAAGTCGTACGAGAGCGCCCGCTCGTCTTCCTCTCTTCCGCCGTCTCACTTTCCGAGCCAAACAATAAACCAGATCGGCGGCAGGGGCTAGAAAAACTGGGAGGAGGTCCTTGGGGGTCAAAGTCCTGATATTTAAAAGTTCTTCACGGGTATAAGTGCAAGCAGACACACAATTGACAAACAAAAACAAACAAAGAGCGCAGCGAAGCACCATGTCGACCGCTGTGGGCGCCATCTTGGATTGGCATGCTGTACATGCTGTAAATGAAATGCTGGGCTGCACGGTGGCGCAGTGGTTTAGCACTGTGGCAGCACAGTTTTACCCTCGGCTGGGGGATCGTGGGGATCATGAGATCGTGGGTTCGATCCCAGCCCCTGACCAACAGTGAGCTGTGTGGAGTTTGCATGTTCTCCCCGTGTTGCGTGGGTTTACTCCGGGATTTCTCCGGTTTCCTCCCGCACACCAAAAACATGTAGGTTTAGGGCGCTCGCGCACGCAGCGACCAGCAGCCGATGGCTTGTCACCAGACTGCAAACCAAATCTACCTACGGGTACAAATAAGTAACAAAAAAAAAAAAAAATGCTGTTATGCAGCTATTTTTCTAAGGGTCACTTTACACAGCACGAAGATCATTGAGAAATTAAGCAACTTTTTGATCTTTGGGATCATTTGGGAGATCCTTGTGTGTTTTGAACGGAGTCAAAACTTTGGGGAGACCGTGGCAACTGTAGATCACTGAAGATCATTGATAGAGCAAAAAAATTGGTCAAATCTCTCAATAATCTTTCAACTATCTTCACCCCTGTGTAAAGAGGGTATAAGTGACCCCCCCCCCCCCCGTACCTATAATTTTTTTAATTTAGTTTTTTTTTCCTTACAGGCTACCTTTTTTTGTCAGAACGTGGATTGGGCCCATGTCCTCGCCTTATGTTATAGTTTAAATTTTCTTGTCACCGGGACATGGGCTCAGCCCACATTCTCGCTTTGTCATTATTGTCATGATCTCTTTTTTGTTTTATATTTATCCCTGCCCTGTCCTTAGTTCTGGTTTTCATCATTACCTCCGCCAGGCCGCAGGCCGCAGGAGGTTATGTTTTTGCCAGCGTTTGTCTGTCTGTCTGTCTGTTGGTTAGCAAGATAACTCAAAAAGTTTTGGACGGATTTCGATGAAACTTTCAGGCGTTGTTGGAAATGGTACAAGGAAGAACTGATTAAATTTTGGGGATGATCCGGATCACCGTCTGGATACAGGAATTTTTTAAAGGATTCTTTAACATTGTGAGATACGGCCATTTTCAACATGTGTGCAGGCGCAATGGAGGGCGCTGGTCGTCGTGTCTGACGAACACAAACTCCGCGTTCTTCAAAGTTTTAGGCACAAAAGCACGCGGAAAACAGTGGTGGGCAGGGCCCGGCAGCGTGCCTGTGTTTGCGCTATGCTGCAAAAGCTGAGATGGGCAGCTGTCTGGCGCCGGATTATTTGGCAGAAATTCCCCGGGCAGCCATAGTGGCTGCGCAAAAACCAGCTCTCTGCCGGGGAAGCTTCCAAATCCTCTTTTGCCGCGGAGCGCAACCCCAATATAAAACCCACGGCAACCTGTCTACCCAATTTGCATCCGTCAGTGAAGCCCTGAGTGCTGCTTTCAGTGATCTTTGAAAACGCTCGCATAACCCATTGGCCTGTGGGTTGTACGTGGTTGTGACATGAATTGCAACGCCCGCAGCCTGGGAGTTTGCAGATGGAGGAGATGGACACAACACCAACACTTCAGTTTATTACCTCCGCCAAGGAGGTAATGCTTTTACAGCTGAACCACTAATCCTATCATTGTGAATCCAATTGCTAGTCATATGTTTTCATGGTCAAGGAATCTCAAAACGTACACACAAACACTGTATGGGGGGGAACTGTGGCGCTTGCCGGAGGTCTGCGCTCTCCGAGTGCTTTTCTAGTTATTATTGTTATTATTAATCCTGTCATTTATTTCCATCTTAGTTTAGCTTGAATTTTGTCTTGTTGATCTTTTTTTTATTATCAGCGGCTGTTAGTTTAGTTAATTAGTCCTGCCTTATTTAAGGAATGCCGCCCCTTACCTGGGTGCGGCGTTCTTTGTCATTCATGTGTGATTACACGCTTCAGCCTTGCCTGTTTCCTGCCAAGCCAGTATCCTGCATCCTTACCTTAGTGCCTTAAACTGCAGCCCTCTTGGTTTTTTTTTCTTGTGAATGAATACATTTTTCCACATAAATTTAACAGTACCAGTCAAAAGTTTGAACAAATCTACCCATTGAAAATGAATGTATAGGTGTGTCCAAACTTTTGACTGGTAGTGTATTTTTTTCCACAAATATACAGCTTTCTTTTGAGTAAATTTCTGACATTTTTAAGAACAAATGGTCAAATGATGGCAGGTGAGGTGTCATCCTCTTGTTTCCATAAGTACAATTTTGCAATTTATTGAAACTAGTGCATACCCATGCATGCCCATAGAAACCCGTGCATGCCTGTAGCGGGGATGCATTGGAACAGAATTCTTGCCAGTTACAGGACAGCTGGTATAGCAACACAGCACTAAGTGGCAATCACATGTGATGGCTTTTGTATGCAGCAAAACATAAAAATCACACAAAATATGCCCTGCCATCTGAAGCTGTTTGCCCCTGCTTGTTACTTCTTCTCCTGCCTGTCACTGTTCTGTGTTATGTTGCTTATCTGTTTCTATATCTATGTCTTGTAGGGAGTCATGTGCTTTGTCTATGTGCCATCATATAGACATCATCTGGTGGGTCTTCTTCTTCGTTCAGACCACTGAAGGGTCTCCTCCTGTCTCAGACGGCTGTGTTGTTCACAGTCCTGCCTGCGGCATACTGGTGGAACCTGAGGTGTTTCATGTTCATGGCATCCTTTCTGATGTGAAGCAGTTCTCCTCATTCTATTGCTCTCTATCTGGTGGGTCTTCTTCTTCGTTCAGACCACTGGTTGAGGGATAGATGCGTCGTAATTCCAGTTTATGGGCACGATCCTGAAAAAGTGGCTTTAGACCCTGTTCAGGAAGGCCCGTGCATGCCCGTAGAAACCAAGAAACTGGAGCACCCGGAGTAAATCAGCGCTTTGCTTGGCATTTTACACATTTGTAGTGTAGACTGACATTTGTCAAGGTTACACATTTTGCCGTCATGCAGGCATGGCGAGCCGTCCTATGATGCCTGAGTTCATAGGATGCGCTATGATGATGAGGCAGAGATCATAGGCCGTCCTATGATGTCCTAAAAACGTGCTTTAAAGTCTGTCGCACCCTGTGCTGGTGAAGGTTGTCCTCCTGTCTTAGACGGGTGCAATGTACTGCTGGAACCTCAAGTGTTTCATCTTCATGGCATCTTTTCTAACGTGCAGCAGTTGTCGTCATTCTATTGCTCTCCATCTGGTGGGTCTTCTTCTTCTTCTTCTTCTTGTACTTCTTCTTCTTCGTTGAGACCACTGGTTGAGGTATAGGTGCGTCGTAATTCCAGTTCATGGACAGGATCATGAAAATAGATCTGAGCAAAAAGAGGCTTTCCAGCATGGACTCACTGTATATGACATCATAAAGACATGAAGGCAGCCTTGATCTATATGACATCATAAAGACATGTTGCCTGATGTCTGTCACTGTATATGACATCATAAAGACATGAAGGCAGGCTTGATTTATATGACATCATAAAGACACATTTGTCTATGTGCTGTCATATAGGCATTGCGAGTCATCCTATGATGCCTGAGTTCATGCTCTATATGGCATCATAAAGACACATTTGTCTATGTGTCCTATGATGCCTGAGTTCATAGGATGCAAACTGCAGCCCTCTTGTATTTCTCTTGTGAATAAATACATTTTTCCACATAAATTTAACAGTACCAGTCAAAAGTTTGAACAAATCTATCCATTGAAAATGCATGTAAAGCTGTGTCCAAACTTTTGACTGGCAGTGTATTTTTTTCCACAAATATACAGCTTTCTTTCTAGTAAATTTCTGACTTTTTTAAGAACAAATGGTCAAGTGATGGCAGGTGAGGTGTCATCCTCTTGTTTCCATAAGTACAATTATGCAATTTATTGAAATATGAATACATTTAACAGTGCAACTTCAGTGTTACTCTCCAGAAAAAAAAAAAAAAATCACTTCTTGCATTTTAATACACTAGCCACCTTATTCCTAGCCCCCATGATGTCTTGCGTGAATTATGGACACAACTTCAATTCAATTCAATTCAATTCAATTCAATTCAACTTTATTTATATAGCGCCATTTCACAACAACAGTCATCTCATAGCACTATCAACTGTAGGGGGGAACCCCCACAGTTGCAGAAAGACCCCAGCAATCAGGTGATCCCCTGTGAGCAAGCACTTGGCGACGGTGGAGAGGAAAAACTCCCTTTTAACAGGAAGAAACCTCCAGCAGAACCAGGCTCAGGGAGGGGCAGTCATCTGCTGCGACTGGCTGGGGGGTGAGGGGACAGAGAAGATGAAAAGAACAGACATGTAGAGAGCAAACAGCACGATGGGGACTCAATCTATGGGAGAGAACAAACAAATGTTAATGACCAGCAAAAAAAAAAAATATTTCATAGAGAGTGAGGAAAGGAGTGAGGCCCAGTGCATTACTGGAGGTCCCCCGGCTGACTAAACCTATTAGCAGCATAACTAAGGGAGGGTTCAGAAACACATGATCCCTCCCTAATTGTAGGCTATATCAAAAAGGTAGGTTTTAACCCTAATCTTAAAAACAGAGATCGAGTCTGACTCCTGAATCCAGATTGGCAGCTGATTCCACAGGAGAGGAGCTTGATAACTGAAGGCTCTGCCTCCCATTGTACTTTTGGAGATTCTAGGTATTACAAGTAGTCCTGCATTTTGGGAGCGTAGTGCTCTGTTAGGATAATACGGTAGTATCAGATCTTTTAAATAAAAAGGAGCCTGATTGTTTAGAGCTTTGTAAGTAAGAAGAAGGATTTTAAACTTAATTCTAAACTCTATGGGAAGCCAATGAAGGGAGGCCAGAACCGGAGAGATATGATCTCAAACAACTTCCGGTACTAGTTTAGAAAGTGGGGTTGTAACTGAAACGGGACACTTTTCCTTGTTAAAAAAACATTGACTTCAGCATCACAAATGCTGGAACACAGCCTTTTGCACCTCAAAAAGAGCAATATAATCATACGACTTCCCACGAATATCGAGGGATGAGAAGATGACTTTAAAAAGTGGCCTGGCAGACAGTAGCTCCGTTAGTTAGCTCCGCTGCTAAAATGCTAATGGTGTAAATAAATAAAAGCTCTGAGATACTGTATATCAATGTTTCCACCGCAATAAAGTTGGTTGCATTTTGTTAAAAGATGTTGGACATATCAAATTTACCTTAGAGCAGAAGTAGAGTCTAGTCAGAGCCACAAAAAAATCGCAACACTGTGCTTGGATGTTTTAATAATGTCGGGGTTGTGGTGACACCAGCACACGGCAGATGGACATTATCTCACACCCAGAAGCAGACAGAGGGGCTGAACAATGGACTGAGGGAGGTAACCCCCCACAGGAGTAATTACACCAAACTTTAAGGTGCCTTCGCCACCTGCTGCTCTGACCTACAGCACAGGGAGGAGAATGTATTGTAGAAAGGTAACATGCTATGTTAATCGTGCCACACGGTGCTTTTGTATGTAACATGTTATTATAATCTTGCCACTCATGGCCTTTGTGAAACGTCATGTAATATGCGCCAGCCTCAGTTTCTACGCGCAGGTAAATAAAGCTTTATAAGAGAGCGCAGAGAAACTGAGGCAGGCCTTTCCAGACTAGGCTCTTCACGGCCCCAGCGTCCACACTGGGGTCACAGACTGTACATATGATAGAGAGTTCGATAAAGAACCTGTGTCGACCTACGCTCATGCCTCGCCTCCACATCCTTTCCCTTTTACCCTCTACATTGGTGATCTGATGTGAGATGAACTGTCTCTCCCTTACGCCGCACACCACATTGATGACCTGACGTGAATGGACTGTCTCTCCCTTCTGCCGTGCTGTGGACTCCTTTTTCTCCACATTGGTGACCTGACGGGTAATGGACAGTTGACTCCAGAGTACCAGGGATGCAGCCTTGCATCTGGTGACATATATAAACGTCACATCTGTGACATTCATACAAGTGAAAACATGCCTGGTGCTGTTGTGTCTGTACCACTGATCACACGAATAATCCTTTGGTTTTCAGTGCATGATCTACTTATTGCTGTTGAAGCCACAGGTTTAGCTGTGCTTGTGAGGAGGCTCACCCCTCGAACAGCAGCAAGTACCAGAACTATGCAAAAACATTCAAAAATACAAAAATTACAAGAGCTGAAATTATCTGCCACTTGATTGCAAAACTTTTATGTGGACTATATATTAAAATGAATTAGAAACACTTTTAAAAATGCTATTTTAAATGCTCCACTACTCCACTTTTGCAAACTGATTTAACAGTACTTCAGCCGAAACCAGAAGTTACCATAATTGTTTCTACATAATCAAACCATAATCGTTTCTACAGCAGTGCCCTCAGGTATAAGGTGGATAGTCACTTTAGTTAAATTTGGTTATTTCTTGAAAAGGATAACTCCCCAAGTGAGATAGATTTTTATACATTTATATATGTTCTTCTTCATCCACTTTATTGTGTGCTGTAAAGAAATGCCGATATAATGGTATTAACAAAATCACAGACTCAGAAAGATTAAGAGAAAATGCTTAAAGGTAATCGAATTCTCTCAGTGTATGTTCTCTCCACCATCTGGTAGCTATTGAACACTATTTGGGATACTCCTAGAAAAGCACCCATTGCTTGCTCGTTATACAGTACAATGCACAGTCTATTTCTATGAGTCCCACCCCCTGGCTTTCCTGTATTCCTTATTGTCTACTATATGTTCCTTCCTTTTCTTTATTATTATTATTATTATTATTATTATTATTATTATTATTATTATTATTATCTCTTTTTTTACCAGACCTTTACAGTTAGTTAGACACATTACTTAATACAGTAATTGGTCGAATTTCTCTAGGACACAATGAAATATGCTATACTATGGCATTCCATTGTGGTCGAGTTTCAACCATAAGTCACACAATAAGAGGTATTGTTGGATGGCTTGAGACTCGGACCATGCTTCAAGCAACAGTGCCTTTCTGTTCTTTAGAACAATAATTACTACAAAAGCCATCAAAATCTGAGTTCATGGCACTGTGAAAGTCAAAGGCGGCATTTGGCAGTAGGAAGCACTGATGCATTTTTAACCGGGCAATTTCAATGATTATGGCAACACTGACAGCACTAAAGTGTGCTGCTTTTGAGTCAGAATTCTTGTTCCACTGTGGGGGATCATGATTTCTGGCATGTGACCTTGTGGTTGACATGGAACCACAAAAGTAGTGATCCCTTTTCATCGTTTTACAATTTTCCATCCAGCTCCATTTGTTTTTCATTTGGAGAAACAAAACTGTTCACCCTTTTCCTTCTGTAAAAACATGGCATCCCAGAAGGCTTTGCGGGAAATATCAATCAGTGAAATGGTTTTATTGTGATTACCTTGACATACCATATCAGACCTGCTCTCTACAAAGAAAACGACACACACACACCAGAATTATGGCAATCGAGATAGCACATATTGTTGTGCTGCTTAAAGCATATCTGTGACAGAATAGTGAGCATGTGTGCCATACTTGTAACTAAAGTACATAAAAATAAAATAAAAAAATTACCAGGTTGTTGATAGACGCCTGGGCAATATAGCAAACCATGTTGGTAAATACAGTACTTCTTCAGGTAAGATGATCTCAGCTTTAATATTTATGAAATTATTCTGCAGAAAACTTCATTTTTAAAACATAAGACTAGTGAAGCAAAGTTGCAGAAGATTTCAGAGATTCCATTCTAGCCGTCATTGAATACCACAATACCGCAGTGATTGAATAGTCAATTCAATTCAACTTTATATAGGGCATATTCACAACAACAGCTGTCTCATAGCAATATGGCATCATATGCTTTTTTTATAAGGCATTGTTTATGTGTAAGAGCAAACCAAGAGCTCTTTTTTTCAGGTCAGTGTGAGGAAAAACCCCTATTTAAGACAAATAACAACAAAAGCATATTACAACTCTTTGAGTCTGACCTCTGGTCCTCTATTCAAAGAGCTATCAACAATTGTTTTCTTACTCTGTGCTTCATGTAGAAGATGATTCTGTCACAAACAATTGACACTTTTCATTATATACTGTATTACCCAAATAATAGGTTTAATATACCCAAAATTCCCTATGAAGACAATATTTTAATTGTCAATGACGTAGCTATTACCCGGCAAAAGCATTAGGTCATTATTTGTCTAGATTCTCTAGAATTATTGTAACATGAGAACAAAATGTCAGGGCTATATTTGTAGGTTTACTTTTATTAATCTTTTTTTCAATAACCTCAAATATTACCTTCTTAAATTCTGTAACTTTATGCATGGGTTAAGAAATATTTGTTATAATGGCTTTGCAGTTCCAACTGGGTTTTACTGGCTCAAAGATTTTTGGGTAATGTGGTACATCACTCAGTGAAGTTATCGGCTAGTATAAAATACAAATAATTGCTTAACAGTATGATTTTTTTTCTGTTTGGCAGGGGATTTATATAACTTTTGTAATATAGGTTAATAGTACAACTTGATTTATAACATGAACTTTGATTATCACTGCTTATGTACTACTTACCTTTGCAGGTATCATTTATTAATTACAGACTTGGAAAGAAATTTAAAAAGTCTAATCTTTGCATAAATGGGCAAGTTATTGTAGAACTGAATAACAAACCTCTTAAACCAATGATTAGTCTGTCATCCCCTTAAATCCTGGAGCAGAGATATGCAGTAAGTCAGTATTATGAAAGTGATGCTTTGCAATCATATCTTAATTGCATTGGCCATCTGTGCATGTATAGAGTATTGATACTGTTGTGGCGATATACTGCACTGTACAGCACTGGTCATCAACACAAATCCCCATCATTGTTTTGGTTTTAATTCAGCATTCCTTCCACCAAACCTTTCGACACCATGCTATTGCTATTTCCTTACATTGTCAAAAGCTGTCAAAGAAGGGGAGAAGATGAACAATGATCCAGATTTCCGGCTGATGTCTCAAATGTTTCCTTTTTTCCAGTTTATGACAGCTCCCATTCATTAAAATAGCAGCAGACTACCACAAGTTAAATACCTATTTTGCAGTGTTATTTTGAAGCATAGGGACAAAAGGTAATGTTTATTTACTTTTGATAAACTTTGGGTATTTTTTTTTACTCACACAAGGTAGTTCATTCTTATGTCAAATTAAAGTAAGTGCTGACTGGGTAAATTTCTAAGTCTTGGATGGTTATGGTCTTACACATCTTGTGTATTTATACAGCTTATGTGGAAGCTCATTTACCCTGATAATGACATTTATTAAGAATTTCTGCCATAAAGTCAAATTTCAAAGGCAGACACAACATTTTAATTAGGTTTTGTCTGTGCTTGTTTGAAAAAAATCGTAAAGCATCAATGCTCATATTAGCTACCCTGATTAATCAATGAGTTTGTCAATTCTGTTTTTGATTGTTAACTTTAGCAACACTGAGCAAGTTATACTTTTTAACTGACTGTTCTGTCTCTGTGTCTTTCAGTTTATCTACGTCCGTTTCCCTTTCTTGCCTCCAGGGTGACACCGACTGAGGTGACACCTGCAGAAGCTGAGATAGAGCCGAGCTAATGGATTTGTCCAAGCCATTTGAGAGACAACTGAACCCAGCCTCAGATGGAATAAAACACAAAGGGAAAGGGCTTAAATAGCACCCTCCTTCATCTTCATTTGGCCTCAGAAGAGACAAAAGGAAAAGTGAGTATATGTCTCACATCTCACCTCATCTACACCACAGCATCCATCCATCATTCATGGCAGTCTAAATTGCTATGCTTCCATTCCTCTAAGGGAGTGAAGTTTATATAGAGAGGGAATTTCTTAAAGAGATACTTTTCGTCTCAAGAGGGAAATCTCCATCTGAATTATAAAAAGTATCTAAAATTAAGATGTTTGATCTAGAATTTATCAAGTGAATTATTAAAATTAAAGGTCCCATTAACTACAAAATGGTGTTTTCATGGATTCTAAACTTCTAAAATATTCCATTGGTCAGATTTACCGTAAAAATATGGAGGCACTCGTTTTACTTAGGAATATATAATTGCTAAATAGATGTTGTCTGACGGTAATGAGAACAGCTTTTGGTCATTTATAATTTTGCAACATTACCAAAATAAAGCCCTGCCATCAGTTATCATCCCAGCACAGTGCCCCTGGCTAAGATCTTGATCCAATCCATGCCCACAATCCTGGATGTTTTCCTGAAGTATGCACACATCACCATATCTCTTCCCTTGGGCACTCAGCCATCACAGCCACAGAGCTCCAGTCAGAGCTGAGGAGTTGAGGAAACCTGTTAACTTTGCATCTGATGTTATAATAGAGGCTTGATTAAAACAAAGTTTAGCTCTAAAGTTACTTCTCAGGGATGCTGTTTTCTCCACTCTTGTCAGTCAGTCAGTCAGTCGTCCGGCAAGCCAGTGACTTGAAATGATATCTGTTTCCAGGCCTGCCGGTCTAGCATGGCTGCCCTAAGGTTACTGGCTGATATCCCAGTGTCTCTCTCTAGGACCATTTTTAAGGTGGTATGGGGTCTCCCAACTTTATGTCTCACCTCAGGTTCTCAGAGTAATACTTGGGTAGCTGGCAGGTTGTGTCGGAGGATATGACCGCACAGCGCCATCCGACACTTGGCTATCATGTTTGAGAGCCTTGGGAGGGAGCCATAAAGTAGATAATTTGACCAATGATCCTGTCAGCTGATGTTAAGAACCCTTCTTAGCACTCTGGTATACGTGCTGTTGAAGGACTGCACTTGCATTTTGGTCAGTGACCAAGACTCTGATGCGTAGATAAGGATGGATTCAACAGACGCTTTAAACACCTTTATTTTTGTGTCTCTGGATAGGGGGGCAGCCCAGATTTTGGAGAGGGCATTGAGAGCTCCCCAGGCCATAGCCTTTCTGTATTCGATGTCGTGTGCAGTATTCGTCCAGCTACCAAGATATAGGAGGTCATCTACTCTCTCGATAACAGAGTTGTCAAGGGTATGCAGGTCCCATCTTGTACTGGTGTCAATAAGGTTACTGTTGTAGTCTGTGTACACGGGGCTGTTTCATCATTTCTGGGGGCCCTATGCAAGATTTTGCACCCCCCCCACCGACACTCCCAACACCAACACTCACCCTCTGCAAACACCCCCATTTTGGTTGTGAGTACAGATTTGCAGACAGCACACACCATATCTATTACATCTTGCATAATACAAAATAAATGAACAGAATATCAGACATAAAATGACTAAACACATTATGGAATACACACAAAAGAAAAAAAAAAAAAATTAGGCTGTCTAAGTTCTAAAGTTTCCAACTAAATAAACCTAAACTGTCATAAGCTCCCCGGAGTGCGCTTTGTCACAGCGCACGGAGGAGGAGAAGGATGAATGGACTTAAGTGCAGGGTTATGCCAAACACACATTTATTGATATCAAACAGTTCAAAAAATAAAGACTTACAGAAATGTGACAGTTGTGCACAAAAGGGCTCACACAAATTGTGTGCAGTGAGCAGATCACTGTGCACCGTGGCCACAAAAACAGACTGGACAAAATGACAAACAGCTCAGGGAAACTAAGAGTCCTCCAGGACACTTGACAGAGCGAGGAGAATCAACTGGGCTATTCAATGCCAAAGCGTAGCAGTTGTGCCGCACAAGGAAACGCTACCAGCATAGCAGCACAACTGCACACTGAAACGCTGCAGTTTACTCACGGCACCGGAGCAGTCCGAGTAGTCTAAGTTCCCCAACAAGCACACACAAACACTCCTTCCTGACATGACGGTTCCACGGTGAAGAACGCTCGTGTGAACTCGTATAATGGTCCAGCGGTGTTTGACTAGCAAAGAGCTGCTTAAGTACAAACACTGCTGACATAACAAATTGGGAACACCTGGACGAGGCGTGGGAAAGATGATAAACGGGGCTAGGAACAGCTGATGGAAATGAGGGAGACAGGGTTCATGGCCGGACCAGCAGACTGTCAGCATCCATCCATCCATCCATCTTCTTCCGCTTAATCTTTTTCGGGTCGCAGGGGGGCTGAAGCCTATCCCAGTATCTTTGGGCGAGAGGCAGGGTACACCCTGGACAGATCGCCAGTCAATCGCAGGAGCAGAGTTCACTGAAAGTAGGTCACAACGGCTGTCAAACAGCTGCGGGTCAGGCAGTGGCTAAGAATAAGGAAACAGCACAGAATATATAATATGTACATGTACAGCAGAACCAAAACCCACAGAGAGATCAGGGCGGAGCCGGGGGGAAGCCAAGCCGGCTCGGCTCCTGACATAAACAACACTGTTATAAAAACCAGAGCAATATTTATACAAACAGGAAAGTTTCCTCTTATCCTAATGCTTATTTATCCATATATCAGTCCATAACTTATCCATAGAGCCCCCAATTTAGTTTTTTCTGAATTGCTAAAACACTAAACCCGATTTTCTGAATCAAATTCTTGGTGGCCTGACCTCATTTTTTGAATCAAACACTCTTTTGGCACAGCCTTAAGCTGGTTCATATACAGGCATGTGAAAAAATTAGGGCGCCTCATTAAATATTCAGTTCTTTATTAAGAAACGTTCACATATCTCTGTCTAGCCTTGTTTATGTTTTTATTTGCATTTTTAAAATTTATTTTAGCCATTTTAAGTGGGGATGAATGTGGGGGTGTCCTAAAAAAGATGGGGGGGGGGGTCCTAATTTATTTCTATTTGTTTAGAATTACATTTTACAGAAAATTTGAAAAAAGTCTTTAATTCATTTTCAATTGTTTAGTTGTATTACATGAATCTCCCAGTATTTTTAACATTGATATTAATTATCCATATGTCCAAATATGTTAAAAAACACAAGATTATACAGGGTGTCCTAATTTTTTCACATGACTGTAGTTAGACACAATTTCGAAATCTGTAGCACACTTTTTGCAAAAATGTACACACATTCTCACTTTTAAAAAAACAAATTTCTCACTGTGATGCACATGGGCTACAAAATGGTGAACACAGAAGGCACACGTTAAACACAAATACAACACGGTTGTCATCAATTAAACACAACGAATCAAAGTTGAACACTCTTGTTTCAAATGATGGTAGCCATTTCAGAGTGAACAGGACACCAACAATGGATGGAAATGATCTGAGAGAGAGGAGGAAGAGTACGTGTCAAAGGTGGCTATGATGGAAGAGTATGTGTTAGACGTGGTGGAAGAGGAGGAGGAGAACAAGAAAGAGGAAGATCAAGAAATGTAATTTTTGATTAAATTCAAACAACTATAATTGATGAAGAGAACGGGAAACATCAATATCTGTTGGTTACTGCAAGTTTACACTTGAACTTTATAGAAAGGGGACTGGAGAGAAAATACCTACTGAGGAAAATATTGCCTCTGATGTGGATGATGTTTTCTAAAAAGACACTGCACAAAGACATGATGCAGAATGACTTTGCCATCAATCTGATTTGAAGATATACAAGATTTTTGAGTGTTTTACAGTACTGCACTTTTCATTTATTGCTTTCTTTGGTCTTTTATGAAATATTAAATGAATTTACAATATGTGATAAACATAATGTTCTGCGTGCACTGGGTGCTGTGTTTTCCATTTTGCTGTGTAATGGTTAATGACTGTGTCTACATGTTGTCTACTTTTTGCACTGTCTGCTTCTGGCAGGCGAAGAAAGGACAACTCCTTAAGGCAAGGTAGGACTTTAATGCAACTAAGGTTTATTTGCCAAACTAGACTACACAGCACGGGGGCTGCACAAACATACACACAAACTAGGAATGTTACTAACATGAAGCAAAAACAAGATGAGTACCTGAGGGTTAGTGCTGTGATGTCCCGACAGTGGGTAACAAAAAGGTGATAACTTATATAGGGGACAAACTAATCACAAACTCAAAACAGCTGGGACTAATTAAGGGCTAAATAATAACGTATGGGGAAGAAACTATGGCAACACACGGAGAACAACAAAGGAAGCTTTTAAAATAGGAGACGGGCATACAGAACCAAAAACAGTCAAGGCATGGAAACAGAATGTAACTAAATAATCAAAAAGTCAGGAACAAAGCAAATGGCAAAGATAAAATTAAATCCAAGGAGTGGAAATGGTGTTCAGATCATAACACCCCCCTTCCCCCTTAAGGGAAGATTCCAGACTCCCCAGGAACAAAACAAAACAAAAAAAAACACAAACAGGGTGGGTGGCGGGGGAACCAGGAAAGGAGGGAACAAAACCACACAAATACAAAACAACAAACAGTTCATCGGGTGGTCGGCCAGAGTCTAGGGACCACCACGCGGGGAAGTACAGTGCGTCAGGGGCCGGATCAGAGCTGAAGGACCCCCAAACCGGAGAACAGGGTGGGCCGGGGGGCCGTCCAGAGTCCATGGGCCCCCAGGCCAAAGAACACGTTGAATCTGGCGGCCTCCCAAAGTCCATAGACCACCAAATGAAGACATTCTACGACACGGTGGTGGCATCAGCCATCACTTTTGGAGTGGTCTGCTGGGGCAGTGGCATTACAGCAGCCGATAGGAAGAGACTGAACAAACTGATCAAGAAAGCTAGCTCCGTCCTGGGGCAGCGCCCTGACCCAGTGGAGGAGATAGGAGAGAGAAGGATGGTGGCTAAACTGTCATCTCTGCTGGAGTCCGAGTCCCACCCTATGCAGGACATACTGAACGCACTGAGGAGCTTATTTAGCAGCAGACTACATCATCCTAGGTGCGCAACCGAGAGGTTTAGCAGGTCCTTCCTACCTACGGCAGTCAGACTGTATAACCTAAGCAGGGCTGCTCGCAGAGATAGCAAAAAAACGTGACGACCTAATAGTACTGAATGCAAAAGACGCAATAGAGTTACACAATGGTCTCCTCCAGTATATACAACTAGGACAGTATCGGTCGCTATGGAGGGTGACAATATGTGTGGGTACATATTCATACTATGTAGGATAACTAAGTAGACGGTTATGCTGTTTATTCCATCTTGCTACAATGCTCCGCACTTCGTATATATATTTATATATTGATGTGTATGTATGTATATCCACTGATCTTATTTATATCTTCTGTATCTTCTTAATTATTGCTCTGAGTGTTGCTATCCCTGTGCTGTTGCAATCCTGGAATTTCCCCATTGTGGGACTAATAAAGACTTATCTTATCTTATCTTATCTTAAATGGAAGAACACGGTGCACCGAGTAGCCTACCAGAGTCCAAAAGCCACCAGACGGAGGAGCATGGTGCTGTGGGTGCTGTGTGAGCATTGAGCATAGGAGACAGTAGCAGTGGAGCTCTGGAGACAGCAATTGGCGAGCTCTGCCCACAGGCGACAACTGCTGAGGAGACTCAAGCTCAGGAAGCTGCGGCTGGAGAGCGTCGACATCAGGAGACTATTGGGGAGCGCAGACCACAGAAAGGCACTGTGACTGGGGAGCACTGACCACAGAGAAAAACTGCAACTGGGAAGCGTTGATCACAGAGACAGCCGGAGCAGAAGCCCACACCCCAGGGACAGCTGAAGTGGTAATGACCGCCTCCATCCCTGACACAGCCACCTTGTACGGGGAGGAAGAAACACAGGATGGGTCACCACAATTGTCAGCAGCAGAGGCTGGTGGAGAGGAACCAAAGGCAGATGGGAACTGCAGTTGGGTACCCCCACCAGGACCAAGGCAAGTATTTTCAAAAATGGATGTTAAAAATAAAAGGAAAAGCACTTGCCTTAACTCTTGGTCCACTGCTGCTGGGATGATGGTCTCTGGCAAAGCTGCTGCTGATGGCATGACAACCTCTGGAGATGCTGGCGGAACAGCGGGTGAGGCAGTGTGGGGTACAGCAGCGGACAAGACTGTCTGAAGCACAGCAGCAGACGTAACACTAGATGACAGGAAGGCAGCAGATGGAACCCCAGATGATGTGGTGGCATTTGACGGAACCCCAGACAATGTGGAGGCAGTTTACGGAACCCCAGACGACATGAAGACGGAAGCTGGCGGAATCCCAGACGACATGGAGATGGAAGCTGGCGGATGACTAGATGACATGGAGACAGAATTTGGCAGAACAACAAACAATGTGGAGACAGGAGCATACAGAACATCAGATGATGTGGAAACAGGAGCTGGCGGAACATCAGATGACATGGACCCAGGAACTGGTGGAAATCCAGACGTGGAGACAGGAAAACCAAACTTGGAGACTACAGCTGCTGGGAACCCAAATGTGGAGACTGCAGCTGCTGGTGGAATATCTGGTGTGACAAAGCCCATTCTTTCTTGTCATGACTGATACAATAATTCAGCCCATGTGCAAGATGCAGAAACAAAAGGACAATCAAACAAACACGCACGTTTGAATTCACTTTATTAAATAGCAAAATCTCCACACAGCTACTGAAACAATCACTTGCCAGAGGAAGGAGCCTGTGGAGAGAAGACGAGAGCTGTGAGAGGAGGAACGGCGTAAGGGGGGAAATTGGCTAGCCAAATTACCACTTACGTGGGCTCCAAGGGATCACCGGCAAGATTCCAGCGGGGAATAGATGAACCAGCAGGGTAGGGAATGAGCTGGTGGTTCCTGACCGGGTGGAGGTTAATGTTGGCGATGGTGATGTGGCAGGAGAGCGCACGAGTCCCGTTGACTCACCTGCACGATGGCAGCAACCTGAATAAGGGAAAAAAGCACACTGGTTAATAACCTCTTTAACCAGTGTAATCGTGACTTGCTGTCTTATGGCAGTATACCCAGACGAGCCAGTGTTGATGGTCAAAAATAACTGTTTTTCCATGGGAGGGGGGGAGGCCAGTTACAAAGTCCATGGCTATGTGAGACCACAGGCGACCAGGGATGGGAAGGGAATGGAGAAGTCCAGCCGGGGGAGAAGAGTCAGACTTGCCCCGGACGCAGGTCTGGCAGGCCCATACATACTCCCGCACATCCCGCCGCAGCATGGGCCACCAGAATACCCGCCAAACCAGGTCCATGGTGCGGGTGATTCCAGGATGACAAGCGAAGCGGCTGGTGTGACCCCACTGGATGACATCACTGCGGAGGGCAGCAGGGATGTACAGGAGGTTTCGGGGGCACCCTGCTGGCACAGGCTCCCGAGACTGGGCCTGACGGATCCTCCTCTCGATATCCCACGTAAGGGCACCAAGGATGCAAGAAGAGGGAAGAATGGTTTGGGGATGGGAAGGGGGCACTCTCCTTGGAATCAAAGTGGTGTGATAGCACGTCTGGTTTGGTGTTCCGAGCGCCAGACCGGTAAGTGATGGTAAAATTGAACCACTGAAAGAACGGGGCCCAACGAGCCTGCCTGGTGTTGAGTCGGCGGGCCGACCGCAAATACTCAAGGTTTTTGTGGTCGGTCCACACGACAATGAGGTGAATAGCCCCCTCTAACCAATGTCTCCATTCCTCCAGTGCCAATTTAATGGCGAGCAGCTCTCTGTCCCCCACGTTGTAATTCCTCTTGGCCGGCATAAGCCAACGAGAGAAATACGCGAACGGGTGGAGCTTCTGGTCGGAGGATGTGTGCTGTGAAAGGACAGCGCCCACCCTCAAATCAGATGCATCCACCTCGAGGACAAACTGGAGCTGCGTGTCGACCTGAGCCAAGATTGGAGTGTTTGTAAGCAGGTCCTTTAATTTAGAAAAAGGCCTGTTCAGCTGCCTTGGTCCACCGAAAGGGGACCTTAACAGAGGTCAGCTGCGTCAAGGGCAGTGCTACCCCACTATAGTTCCTGATGAACCAGCGATAAAAGTTTGCGAACCCGAGGAAGCGTTGAAGCTCCCTATGGGAGTGGAGTGTTGGCCAATCAAGCACTACCCTCACCTTGGCTGGGTTGGCAATCAGTCTCCCTTCAGCCACTTTGAAGCCCAAGAAGGCGGTAGATGTAGTGGAGAACTCACACTTCTCGGCCTTAACGTAGAGCTGATTCTTCAAGAGCCATTGTAGAACTGCTCTAACATGGACCTCATGTTCCTCTGTCGAGCGGGAGAAAATCAAAATATCATCCAAGTAGACAAACACAAATTGATGAAGCATATCATGGAGAACATCATTAATTAACTGTTGGAAGAGAGCGGTGGCATTGGTGAGCCCAAACGGCATCACCAAATACTCGAACTGCCCCAGGTGGGTTTTAAACGCTGTCTTCCACTCATCCCCCTCATGAATGCGAATTAGGTGGTACACATTGCGTAAGTCTAATTTGGTGAAAACCCATGAGTGCTGAAGGAGCTCAAACGTGGAATCCATCAAGGGCAGAGGATATTTGTCCTTAACTGTAATAGCATTGAGCTCACAAAAGTCGATACACGGGCACAGCGAACAATCCTTCTTACCGATGAAGAAGAACCCCTGCCGAAGATAGCCGAATTAGGCTGGTGTTCAGCGACTCTTTGACATATTTCTCCATCGTCTCTCTTTCTGGCCCAGAAATGCTATAGAGCTGGCTGGATGGCAGCTTCGCCCCCAGGAGGAGGTCCACAGCACAGTCATAACAGCGGTGAGGCGGCAGTGACAGCGCTCTTGACTTGCTGAACACCTCTCCCAAATCGTGGTATGACTGGGGGATGAGGCTGAGGTCTGGCGGCTCGACCGGAGGAGGAAAGACAGGGACAGATGGAACACATTCGGCTGAATGAAGACAATTGGCCAGACAAAACGGGCTCCAGGAGAATATGGAATTACGGGTCCAGTTAATAATTGGGCTGTGCCTCTGGAGCCAGGGAAAACCTAGAATCATCCTAGAAGATAACACTGGAAGAACTAGGAACGTGAGTTCCTCCCGATGATTTCCAGAAAGGAGGATGGCGACCGGCACCATGCGTTCGGCGACTACCGCAACCTCACGGCCAGATTTGGTGGTGATATGTTGAGGATGGGGCCATTTATGTGTGGGAATACCTGGGAGGGAGTAAATTTAGTCCCGCCCGCCAGACTCCCCACGGTTACTAACGGGCTGCATGTTTTGGCCGCTGGGGGCACTCGTCCAGACCGTGCTTTGAAGACGCACAGTACATGCACGCGCCAGCTCTCCCTCTTCACCGGCGCTCAGCTTCCGTTAGTTGAAACCGGCTGAGTTCCATCGATTCGGGAGGAGGAATGGCCCCCCAGTGCCAGTCCCCACGGCGGGCACCTGCACGGCAGACGACCAAGAGGAAGCCTGTCGCTCATTCACATGCTCACGATAATGGTTGTCTGATCAATAAGACCATCGAGAGTGTCGGGCACAGCATAAACCGCTAGGTCATCACAGAGGTGGCCATTTAACCTGTGGAGGAACGCGCTGCATAACGCAATCTCGTTTCACCCCGAGTCCTCGCTTCGACCCGAAACCTCACCAAGTACTTGGCCACAGACCGAGCACCCTGTTGGAGAGTCATAAGGCAGCTCATAATGTTCCCTTGACTCTCGGTGTGGTCAAACGCGTGGGAAAAAGTGACCACAAATTGCTCAAACATGTAGGATCGCCCTTCCGGGCTATCTGCTGTGGCCCAAGCCCAACTAAGGGCTCGGTCCCGCAGCAGTAGAGTAAAAGATTGAATTTTGGCCACATCCCCCGGATACTCTCCCCCGACCTGCTCCAAATACATCCGCACCTGGTGAAGAAATTCCATTTCCCCACCTCCCCCGCGTATGGGGCAGGTGTGGGAATGGAGGTGGTACGGCGCACAGGTGGTTGAATGATAGGAGCAGGTGGAGGAGGAGGAGGCGGAGGAACCGTCCCCGCCAAATGCTGCATAATGGTGTCCAATTGCCGCATCATTGTCTGCAGCTGCTGAGCCATCACGGTAATTTGTTGCTTGTTCACTTCTAAGCAATCCAGAGCTGATTGCCCTGCTGCTGCACCTGCTGTGCCGAGGTTCGGGACTCGTTCTGTCATGACTGATACAATAATTCAGCCCACATGCAAGATGCAGAAACAAAAGGACAATCAAACAAACACACACGCTTGAGTTCACTTTATTAAATAGCAAAATCTCCGCACAGCTACTGAAACAGTCACGTGCCAGAGGAAGGAGCCTGTGGAGAGAAGACGAGAGCTGTGAGAGGAGGAATGGAGTAAGGGGGAAAATGGGCTAGCCAAATAACCACTTACGCAGGCCCCAAGGGAGCACCAGCAGGACTCCAGCGGGGAATAGACAATCAAGCAGGGTAGGGAATGGGCTGACGGTGCCTGACCGGGTTGAGGTTACTGTTGGCAATCGTGATGTGGCAGGAGAACACGTGCAGTCCTGTTGACTCACCCGCACGATGGCAGCAACCTGAATAAGGGGAAAAAGCACACTGGTTAATAACCTCTTTTACCGGTGTAATCGTGACTTGCTGTCTTAGTCTGAGCCAGGGAGAGATGAACAGGAAGGAGGGGGCACGTTCTCGCTGCCCATGACACTTTCTGATGTGGTGCTCGGATAAACAGAGAGGGGACAAGCAGGTGAAGATGGATGAATGGAGGCAGCAGCAAAAACAAAAGGTGAGGGCTCAGCAGCGGTAGGAAGTGGCCGCTGTGGCTCCTCACCGGCAAAAAGACAAGACCTCTTAACACCAGATGCCAAAAAAAAGGAGAAGATAGTACTTGCTTTGTCCCCAGCTCCGTTGCCGCTGAGGCTGCTGCTGCTGTTGAAACTGCTGCTGGAGAACCAGGTGAATCACTTGAGTGACTACGATGATCACCTGGCGAAGAACTGCTGAGCAGAGAAGAGGAGCTGGAATCAGACGTGGAGCTGGAGCGAGGCATGAAGTGTTTTCTGGGGCCGGAGAGTGATGGTGAGGTGAAACCGGAGCTAGAGGGCGGCATGGAGCTGGTGCTGGAGCGGAGGAGAAATGCATGGATACTGTGGAAGCCAGGAGACGTTTCACTATCGGCACAAGCTTCCGTGGTGCTGGGACTGGTGAGTAGTGAGGAGTGGAGGTCGTAGGAGCCAGGGGATGCTTAATCGTTGGCACAGGCTTCCGTGGTGAAGACGAGGGAACCCCGGGACGTTTCACCATCAGGCTTAAATTGGGAGAAAGAGCTTGTCACCAGACAGGAGAGTGTCCTTTGTAGGTTGGGGATGGAGATCAGCAGACCAACCAATTCTGGATAGCTGCGCACGCTGGGGTATGCCTTGGCTACCTGCGCTGTGCCGGCTAGAAATTTGAAGGCTGCCTCCAGTATATGGGTCATCCGGGCATCGGAGATCAGATCGTCAATGATCTGGAAAGCCCAACATTCATCCTCATCCAGAACAAAAGATCTGAAGTTCATACCTGCAGAGTCTGTTGGTTGGGACATACTGTGACAGTCTGCCTCTGGCAGGTGAAGAAAGGACAACTCCTTAAAGCAAGGTAGGACTTCAGTGCAACCAATGTTTATTTACCAAACTAGACTGGACAGCATGGGGGGTTGAACAAACATACACACAAACTCGGAATGCTACTAACATGAATGAAGCAAGAACAAAATGAGTACCAGAGGGTTAGTGCTGTGATGTCCCAACAATGGGTAACAAAAAGGTGATAGGAGACAAATTAATCACAAACTCAAGACAGCTGGGACTACTTAAGGACTAAATGATAATGTATGAGGAAGAAACTACGGCAATACACGGGGAACAACAAAAGAAGCTTTCAAAATAAGAGACTGGCATACAGAACCAAAAACAGACAAGGCATGTGTGGTAGACTGCAAGTCTAATTTAAAACATTACTGGCACATGCCTCTAGGGGGAACTACCTGTATTGTTCAGCACTACTATTAAGGGGACACATTAGAACAAGAGTGTGAAAACCCCGCGCAGAATCCATGTTCAGTCATATTATGTGTGTTGCAGAATAAACGGCAGAGTTAGCCAAAGAAATAACTCAAGTGTGATCATTGCTACACGGTAGGATATCACACAATTGGCGACGAGGATTAAAAGAAAAAAATCAGCGGCGAGAAACAGAGAACATTGCAAGTGTGGCGAACTCAAGTGACTCCAGTAGTTCGAGTGCAAGTTCAGAGGAGGAAAAACGAGGTTTCCCCACCACGACGAGCAATGGCGGCTGTAATCGGAACGGTAACCCCTTTTGATAACTCGACTCAGTCATGGGAAGAATATAGTGAAATGTTGGACTTTTTCTTCCAAGCTAATGACATTGAGGAGCCAGACAAAAGGAAGGCTGTACTGTTGAGTGGAGTTGGTGCAACTACTTACAGTTTGTTGAGAAATTTAATAAGCCCTGCATTACCGAAAGATAAAACGTACGACCAGCTTACTGCTGAGCTTCAGAAGCACTTCAGCCCCAAACCGAGTGAAATCGTGCAACGATTCAAATTTAATTCACGCATAAGGAGGAACACTGAGTCCATAGCAGAGTATGTGGCAGAATTGAGGAAATTAACACTGCACTGTGATTACAAAGACTCATTGGAAGAAATGTTAAGAGACAGACTTGTGTGTGGAGTGAATGATGACCGAATGCAACGGCGACTTTTATCTGAAACAAAACTCACTTTTGCAAAGGCTTTGGAATTATGCCAAGCGATGGAAACAGCATCTAAAGATGTGAGAGAGATGCAAGGGAAGCTAACAGAGGACACAGCAACGCATGTTCGTGTGCCTAAGACCCAAGTAGGTGTCCACAAAGTGTTGACTGACAAAACTCAGCACAAATTCCCCAGTTGTTATCGCTGCAAAGGCCAGCACAATGCCGCCGAGTGCAAATTTGCCACTGAGCTGTGTCATAATTGTGGCAAGCGAGGGCACATTAAGAAAGCATGTAGAATAAAGGTGGACAGCGCACAGGTGCTGAAAGCGACAGTTAATGGGCAAAAGTATGAAAACAAGGGCCCAGGAAAGGAACAGCGAGCGAATCAACTGAGAGGGGAGGGAGAAAGTGATACAGAAGACATGGGTTTTCACACAATTTACAACACGTCAGAGGAGCTGACCAAGGTAGCGCCCATCACGCGTACCATGAATGTTAATGGAATGAAAGTAACATTTGAAGTTGATACAGGCTGTGGAGTAACCATATTAAGTAAACAGCAATATACACAACTGTGGAAGAAAACAGACACAGCAGAATTAAATCCCTGTTCATTAAAATTAAAAACATACACAGAAGCTAGACGTGCTAGGCATGGCACAAGTGAAGGTGCAGCACGAAAACAAAGAAAAGGACTTACCTGTAGTAGTAGTTGGGAGCGAAGGACCAAATCTACTAGGGCGAAGTTGGCTACAAGAACTGGCCATGATTGATCAGTTGGTGAATAAAGTGGAATCTCAGCCCAAATTGCAGCTGGAGGAGATCCTCGAAAGACACGCTGAGGTGTTCAAAGAAGGCTTAGGACAGCTAAAAGGTGTCACTGCAAAGATTAATGTGGACAAGGAGGCCCAACCACGATTCTGCAAACCCCGACCGGTACCCTATGCAGTCAAGCCACTGGTTGAAAGCGAGCTACAGAGGCTGCTGGATGACAAGATCATTGAGCCAGTGCAGGTTGCAGAATGGGCGGCGCCCATAGTCCCAGTGAGAAAGCCGGATGGCTCCATTAGAATATGTGGAGATTACAAACTCACTGTCAATCGAGCATCACGGGTGGATCAGTATCCAATTCCTAAAGTGGAGGACCTCTTCGCACAGCTGAACGGCGGCCGACACTTCACGAAATTAGACATGAGTCACGCCTACCAACAAGTAGTCTTGGACGAAGAATCAAGAAAGTATGTAACCATCAATACACACAAAGGCTTATATACCTACACACGCTTACCATTTGGAGTAGCTTCCAGTCCTGCTATATTCCAGAGAACTATGGAGGGCATCCTAGGTGGAATTCCGAATGTTGCCGTTTATTTGGATGACATCCTTTGTACAGGACCAAATGAACAAGAACATCTGAAAACGCTGAAGGAAGTGCTTCAACGGTTGGAGAAAAGCGGTCTGAGGTTGAAAAGAAGCAAGTGTGAGTTCATGGGAAAAGAGGTGGTGTTCCTAGGCCACAAGATCAACGCCAGTGGTCTACACCCTCTAACAGACAAAGTGGAAGCCATTGCGGAGGCGCCTGAGCCACAAAATGTTACTGAGTTAAAAGCCTACCTGGGCTTGTTGAACTATTACCATAGGTTCCTCCCAAAGCTCTCCACGCTGCTGGCACCACTACATACCTTACTTAAGAAGGAAGAAAAATGGTCATGGGGGGTCAAGCAGCAGAAGGCGTTTGAAGAGTCCAAAGCGCTACTTCAGTCCTGTAGTGTGTTAGTGCACTATGATTCAAACAAACCACTCATCCTGGCGTGTGACGCATCACCCTACGGTGTGGGTGCTGTACTCTCTCATCGTATGGAGGATGGCTCAGAGAGACCCATAGGGTTCGTCTCAAGAACTCTTAGTGCAGCTGAGAAAAACTACTCCCAGCTAGACAAGGAGGGCCTTGCAGTAGTATTTGGTGTAAAAAAATTCCACAAATACCTGTACGGGAGACAGTTCGCTATAGTGACTGACCACAAGCCATTAATTTCACTGTTCAGTGAAATGAGAGCCATACCCCAGATGACATCTCAGAGAATTCAGAGATGGGCCGTTACATTAGCAGCGTATGAGTACACCATCGTTTACAAAGCCGGACGGGACCATACGAATGCTGACGCGATGAGTAGGCTACCCTTGGATGGAGGAAGAGACAGCACGCCTGAGGAGGAGGAGAGAGTGCTATTGTTTGAAGATATCGGCGTGCCCCTGGTGAACGCACAACAAATAAAGAAGTGGACAGACAAAGACCCTGTTCTAGCAAGAGTGCGAGAATACATCTTGCGAGGATGGCCGAAGATGAACAGTCCTGAGTTCATTCCCTATGCCCGACGACAGGATGAGCTCAGCACCCAGGAAGGTTGTATCCTGTGGGGAGGACGCGTGGTTGTTCCACCACCTGGTAGGAATGCCTTACTGCAACAACTACACCAAGCACACCCTGGCATCACTCGCATGAAAGCGTTGGCGAGGAGTTACATGTGGTGGCCCAACATGGATGCAGAGGTGGAGGCGCTTGTGAAGTCATGTGCGGCATGCCAGGAGAACAGGAACAGTCCTCCAGCAGCCCCACTACATCCCTGGGAAGTTCCAGATAAACCATGGAGAAGAATTCACATTGACTACGCAGGTCCATGGATGGGAAGAATGTTCCTGATCATAGTTGACGCATACTCAAAGTGGATCGATGCATATTCTGTGAGTAGCTCTACTTCTACTGTTACCATTGAATGTCTTAGAAAGAGTTTCAGCCAACATGGGCTACCTGAAATCATAGTATCAGATAACGGTACATGTTTTACGAGTGAACAGTTCCAAGAGTTTTCTGAAAAGAATGGCATACGTCACATCACGACTGCGCCATACCATCCTTCTTCTAACGGCTTAGCCGAGAGGGCCGTGCAGACATTCAAGTCACTCATGAAAAAGATGACAGGAGACTCTATTGAAACCCGAATGTCTAGAGCTCTGTTCAGCTATCGAATAACACCCCAATCTACAACTGGCAAGTCACCAGCTGAGCTGTTGTGTGGAAGGAAGTTGAGGTCAACATTTGACTTAATACATCCAGACTTCAGAAACAAAGTGCATGATAAACAAGAGAAACAAAAAAGGTTATCATGACATGCATGCTAGAGAGAGAATACTGAGAGAAGGAGACGTGGTCTACACCCGCAACTTTGGCTCAGGACCAGCCTGGGTACCAGGAGAAATAACAGAAAAGACAGGCCCTGTGTCATTCAAGGTGACATTAGGTCATGGACAAGTGGTGAGGCGACACATCGACCAAGTTCGTGGTAGGAGCTCCATTCCCCTGCCGATGGCACCAGAGGTGTTGTCTGACACCCATCCTGAGGAGAGCATCAACGAACCACCACTTCAGGTGAAACCTGAGGTAACCGTCTCTGCAGATTCTACGGGCAGCACTGCAGCAGCCGAAACAGTGGAGCAGTCTGAGTCTTCACCTGCAGTTGGCTCACCCGCCGTGAGAAGATCTCAGTGAGCTAGGAAAGCTCCAGACTACTTGAAGGACTATACTTAGTCAGTAGTGAGTTCCCCAGCCACAGGACAAGAATGCGTCCTGGAACCTCACTGGGATGCGGTAGTCAAACCAAATCCCCAGTTAGACTGTTATGTGTGTTATACATGTAAAAAAAAAAAAAAAAAAGAGAAAGAAATTATGTGTATGGCACATGTGTTTAAGAAGTTAAAAGTAACTGTGATTGTTTAGGGTTAAATGGGAGTTCCAGGATGTCTAGCATAATTGGCTAGTGTAATTAAAAGTAGTTTAATCTAGAGGGGAGGGATGTGGTAGACTGCAAGTCTAATTTAAAACATTACTGGCACATGCCTCTAGGGGGAACTACCTGTATTGTTCAGCACTACTATTAAGGGGACACATTAGAACAAGAGTGTGAAAACCCCGCGCAGAATCCATGTTCAGTCATATTATGTGTGTTGCAGAATAAACGGCAGAGTTAGCCAAAGAAATAACTCAAGTGTGATCATTGCTACACGGTAGGATATCACAGCATGGAAACAGAATATAACTAAATAACCAAAAAGTCAGGAGCAAAGCAAATGGCAAAAATAAAAGTAAATCAAAGTGTGGACATGGTGCCCAGATCATAACACATGTTGACCTTCTCTGTGTGTGTGTGATCTGAAAGAATTGTTTGCTTTTGGGTGCAGATAAAATTGTTTCGAGGCAGTTGTTTGGTTTTGTAAGGAGAGAGAAAAATTTGGGAATGTAGTTTGAATTTCTGGTTTTGTGTCTAGTTTTGAGAAAAGGGGTGCAGCTTTCAAAATGTGTCTTAGCGATTATGAAAAACAGTAATTTCTCCAGTAGGAGTTTTGGAAAAAATCAATTCACATAAAAATCTAGATTCTCATTTTACACGATCCAGAACCGATTCACAAAAATTAAGAATCAATTTTTTATTATTATTATTATTATTATTATTATTATTATTTTTTTTTTTTGTGGTGGTGCCGGGGTCCCGTCACGTGACACGTATTGCTGCTTCGTGACACACAATTACACATTGACGCTACCGATGCAGGAGAACCACGCAGAGTAGCTTACTAAGCTAGCAGCCAGATGAAAGAGTCGGAATAAAGAAAAAATGGAGAAGCAAGAAATTCGAGACAGGTCCGTCTGCAGCTCGTAGACTTCTTCAACACCCCTTCAACTAGTTACGCTCCCTCAGCAAGTTACGTCCCCACGTTATGTCACTCCACAAAATGGCTGGCCGTAGCTGACCGTGCAAATATGGCTGAGCCAGCACTGGGCTGATCATACACAAATTCAGGTGTTGTAGCCTTGTAGATGGGCCAACGGTGGCCACACATTTAAAAGGATGAATGTAAAAGAATCTAAAAATGAGAGTTTAGTCCATAGACGGTAAAAAAAATTTATGGTCAAGTCTTTGGATGATGTTTGTTTGCATGTCCACGTGCTACTCCGTTGTCTAGCAACCCTGACAGCCTCAGTTGAGGTTTTTTTTCTAACATTTTTTGACAGTGATGGAAGCAGTGTTCTTTTGATTGAACAAAAAACAAATATTGTTCTTGACAAAGTAGACAAAAACTACTGATAATGAAAAGACTAAAATAAAACTATTAAAAAAATAATCACAATAAATCTGGACTCAAAGTAGGTGTCAAAAGTAAAATACATAAATGGTAATTTTAGTTTAATTTCTAGCTTTAATGGATGAAAAAGAGATAGTTTTAGTTGATGAAATTAACATTGGATGGAAGTTTGTTTTTGTTTGTTTGTTTTAAATTATCGCATTTACTTTACCTTTTACTGGAGATGCTTCACCAGGCAAAGGACCATGACCAGATAATCACCCAGAGTTGAAAGAAGTGGAAAAAGTTCGAAGTCCTCCTGCTGAACAACACACACTGCACCATTTTAACAAACTTCCAGTAAATTCTGAACAGGCAAAAAAATATCACGAAAACTTGTAACAGCAGTTTATTTTGTTTTATATCTTTAAATTGTTTTTTTAAGTCTCCAAAGAATTTAGATACTTAAGTTTAACCCCTTGCACTCTGGTCAATTTCCCTAAAAACGCCTAAAAATAACATGCCCAAAGTAAATCAAAAGCTGTTCTTCAACCCTTTGCAGCATCTTCATGGGGTTGGTCTCATTTAAAAGAAAACACTTTGAATTTTTTGGCAAAACAGTCATAATCTCTCTAAGTGCTCCGGCCACTGAGTAACAGTCATCTAAACATAGTGAACTTGAAGAAAATAAATTTTGCCTGGGTGTTTTTTTGGATACAAATGCTTGCAAATAACACACAGCTTCAGATCCGGGCTGGAAAATGCAACAGAAATGTAGAACCAAGTGTTATCCAGCTGAGGTCAAAATTTTATAATAATACCACAAAAAATGAATATATTACACAGCTTTGTTCTCAGGTTGTTCCCAGGCATTTTTGAACTGTGCCAAATTGTGCCAAATGGCACAATTTGGAAAAACGTCTGTAACTTTTGAATGATTCAATATACTGTAGAAGCTTCATCTTGGGCTCTAATGAAAGGTGACACTCAGGGCTGTGTGTGTGTGTGTGGGGGGGGGGGGGGTTGCCCCCCCCCCCCGCTACAGAGGACGGACATCGCCCGGTGCACGGGTTAATGCGCCGCGGTCCGTCATGTGGCGATGACGCACAGTTGTAATTTACCGATCGGTCAAAAGTCATTTTTGATCACAATTTTCAGGGATAAAGAATAATTTAGCTTATAACACTTACCTGTTCACAACAGCAGCGTAGTTGGCGAACTTCTCTTCCTCATTGTCAGACGAACATGAAGCTGGTCCGCTTATTACGGACTCGTGGTTCTGGTCTCGCGACCCAGTCAAAACATAATTCCATTATTGCGGTTTTGTGCTTCCATGATTGTGGTTTTGGCAAACGATTTTTCAAAACAAATAACAGTAGTAATTAAAAAAGACTGGCGAACGCGTGTGTGTCACCCAGCCTTCGTCGTCGGCCTCCGTCGGTCTAGGATGACCATGGAAGAGAATCCTAAACGTCTACTCTGCTGGGACAGCACCGCCTGTGGCTGAACAGGCCGATGCGCGAATGGCAGTCCCTGTCACACAGGTCGCACTTGTGGGTGGTCTCCGTGCTGCTGGGTCTGTGGCGGTTCTTCCTGCGGGTCCTTTTTTCATCTGCTGCAGCAGTCAGTCTCTCTTCACCCAGCCTTATACAAAACAGCTTTCGAACTTCTGTGCTTCAATTGGCTCGCTGCATTTGCATCCGTTGGTAGGTGGGTCCTTCTTGCTAGGTTTTCAGTCATTGGTTCTTCAAGGTTTCAGAAACCCAATTCAAGGCTCTTATTAGTCGAATGAGAGGTCAATCAAATCTAATCTGTTCGCGGCTGTGTCTGTAGTGGAAGAACGGAAATGCTGCTTTTTTTTTCAGTGCGCTCTAGGACGCAGCACCCTCGTGCGCCCTCGTGCGCTCTAGGACGCAGAGACGTGCCTGCCCGCGGCACACAGAAGTGCAACAGGTTAAGTTAAGTTTGTGCAGGTTTAAAATTAATGCTACTTATCTTATGCATCAATTGCATTCAGTTCTTATTGAATTTGTTCATTGCATTGAGTTGCTGTATTGGTAACTGTACATTGACTGCATACAGTCAGGTAGCACTACTATTTAACCAAACCTAAACACTGTAAAAGCTGTTAGGAATTGTGATGTGTTGAAAAGAACATTTTCAAAATGTATTTCACTTGTGTACAATTTCATTTTTGAAACTTACAAGTTTTCAATAAATAAAAAAGCAGTTACTAACCTAAGCCTAAGTTTTTCATTTAGCAGTATTTTATTGCAAATCAGTTGATATAACTTTTTAATAATATACAACCAAAAACATCAACACACTGTACTCTGCTTTCAAGCTTCCTCAGCTTTTTGTGCAGTGGAGTTTTTTTGTTCCTGGGATTAGTGGGGTTTTGTAGTTTACTGAGAGCCAAATGCGAAGAGAAAATCATTTTAAATCGAAAATTTATTCTGAATCGAATTGCGACCCCAAAAATCGGAATCATGTGACTTCTAAAGATTCACAGCCCTATTCTCCAGTTTTAAATCTCAATTTTTGCTCTTTTTTTTTTAAAAATATGAACTTCTTTTCTGTGACATGTGGACAACTTGACAGAAGCACAGCAAATACATAAAGCGGAAGACCCAGAAGTCACCTTGTTATACCGGAAGTACTTGATTACTGTGATACAACTTCCTCGTCACTGCAGTTTTGTTTTGTTTATATTTTACATTGTTTTAAATGCTTCACAAAGCATATGAGTAGTTTTTCCAACATAAGTGAAGATAGTGTGGAAATGTGAAAATGACGAGGCAGAGTTTATCTCATGAGTCAGGTTTATTCACATCTTCCATTTTAATTTACATCAAAGAGAAATATAAATGTCAACTGGTTGATTTGAATACTTCACTTGAATGTTTAGCTGTTAATGTATGTCTCTCTCCGGTAATGAATTTCAACATTGCAGTAGTGTACAACCCACCGTCACACAACTCTTCCTTTTATAATGAATTAAGTGATCTGGTTAAACAACTTGAGAAGAACAGAGAAACAATAATTCATGGTGACTTTAATATCAACTGGTCTGATAAAAAAGACAAACAAAAACTGAAAAGCCTCATGACTAAATTTAATTACCAGCAAATCATCAAAGGACCCACCAGGATAACCAAACAATCCAGAACACTTATTGACATGGTATTTACTAATAAACCAGAACGAATAACCAGAACCTATAATCTTGTAACTGGTCTCTCAGATCATAACATGGTTCTTGCTGTCAGGAAACTTACTAAAAAGTGACTACAGTATTTTGGGGGAGTCGATATTGACAAATCAAATTTTATTATCCCCAAATCAAAAAATGAGGAGTTTGAACATTACTTAGAGAATCAAAATTGGGAGCAGCTCATGTCAACATGTGAAGTAGATGATTGTTGTAATTTTATAACTGCAACAATCACAAAGTCTATAGAAAAATTTTCAAAGCAAATTAAAAGTAGACAACAGAAGATTAGCCTACCATGGTTAAATAATGAAATAAGAAAACTTATGAAGAGGCGAGACTATGCACTGAAAACATCACTAACCTCCAAACTACAAAATGATCACCTTGTGTACAAAAGTTTAAGAAATAAAGTGGTACATGAGCTACGAAAATCAAAAATATCTTATTACAATAAACTGATAGATCATGCAAAGGGTAACAACAGCTCCCTATGGAGGCATTTAAATAACTTAACTAATAAAAAAAAACGATCAGAAGGGGGTAAAGGAACTTAGAATCAATGGCAAGACCGTCAGTGACAAGGCTACTTTGGCAAATGAATTTAATTCACACTTTGTGGGCTCTGTGGAAGACTTAACAAAAATTTTTGTGCTGCCAAATGTGCTCAACAACACAAATTCCATACTTCCAACAGATACTTTTCACATCAATGAGGTAAATGAGAAGTTAATTGCTGGTATTGTTAAAACACTGTCAAACTCAAAAACTAATGATATCTACAATATGAGCACCTCCTTTCTCAAAATGCACAGCAAAATATTAATCAAACCACTGACCCATCTCATTAATCTCTCCATTAGGTCTAGTACATTTCCATCTGGCTGGAAAAAAGCTGTCGTCATACCAGTTCATAAATCAGGCAGTAAAGACGATATATGCAATTACCGCCCAATCTCTATCTTACCAGTCCTATCTAAGGTTCTTGAAAAAGTTGTAGCTACACAGCTGATAGACTACTTACAAGACAGTCAACTTCTTCATCCACATCAATTTGGTTTTAGACCAGGATACTCAACAGAAACAGCAAATTGTTGCCTTATTGAAAACGTCAAACAGTCCTTGGACAGGGGTAATGTGGTAGGAGCTGTTTTTCTAGATCTCAAAAAGGCTTTCGATACTGTAAACCACAGTTTGCTTTTATCCAAAATGGTATCTTTTAACTTCTCCCCAAATACATTAGAATGGTTTGCATCTTATCTCCAGAATAGAGAACAGTGTGTAAAAGTTCACCAGGATAAATCCTCATTTTTAAACAACCACATGGGTATCCCACAAGGGTCCATTCTTGGTCCTTTACTTTTCAGCATTTTTATTAATGACTTGCCGTTACACTGCTCAGCTGCAACATGCCAACTTTATGCAGATGATGCAGTTATTTACACAGCTGCCAAGACTCCAGCACAGGCTGCAGATGTACTGTCTACAAGTATGGTTGATGTCCAAGAGTGGCTCCTCAAGAACCATCTATTGCTGAACCTTCAGAAAACAGTCTCAATGTGCTTTTCAATCAAAAAATGTAACCTGCAACATTTTAAAGTTAATATACATGATCATGACATCAGTTTAGCTACAGAATTCAAATACCTTGGCATTGTACTAGATCCTCAACTCAAATTTAATCTTCATATAAAGAAAATTTCAAAAACAGTAAAAAAAAATCTGAACTGCTTTAAATTAATTAGATATTACATACCTTACGAAGCAGCTGCACTGTATATGCATTCTATGTTTTTTTCTCATATATCATACTGTTCGACAGTCTGGGCTCAAGCAGCCCCTTCCACAATAAGACATATAGGTTCATTATATAATCAAACCCTAAAAATCTTGGACAAAAAGCCCATTAGGTGGCATCACTGTAATGTTTTAAAAAAATACAACCTATTGAGTTTTGAGAGCTTCATTGACCTCTGTCTTCTGAAATTAACGTTCAAATGTTTCCATAAATCAGCACCCGAGCCACTTGCTGGTTTCGTCCAAAGACAGGACAGCAGCAGAGCCACCAGGAGTTCTGTTAACAATAACTGTAAAATATTCCACCGCAGAACCACATTTGGACAAACAGCTTTCTCTATAAAGGGCAGTCACATCTGGAACACAATGCCAAATGAAATTAAAATAATAACGGACTTTAAAACATTCACTAAAAATGTTAAAAACTGGCTGAAAAATAAACAAGAATGTACTCATGTATGAATTAATTGTCTGCAAAGTGAGAGTGAATGAAGGGAAGGAATAAATGTGTTTGTTTATAGTGAGTGACGGAGGGAGGAAGGCCTGAAATAGGCAAATGTGAGTTATGTTATATGTGTTAAATGTGAGTCAGGCTGTTATATTTGTGTATTTATAATATTTATAATATTTATGTTAAGTGTGAGTCAGGCTGTTATATTTGTGTATTTATAATATTTATAATTGTGTATTTATAATTTTTCTGCATTGATGTATGTGGTTATTGTGTATATTTTTTATTTTTATTTTTTTCCCATCTTTACTTGATTCTTTTTTCTAAAGCCCATCCAGGGACAAGAGTTGCAAATTAGCTAATAGCTATACACTCTATGTGCAACACATCAGATTGATTGTCTTTGATTAATTGTCTATGTTTATTGCACTGTCCCTGTCAAATAAACTAATCTACTACTACTACTACCAACATCAGCAAAACAGAAAAGAGGAAAAAAACCAGATCTTCGTCCTTTAAGTACCCAGGACCTTCAAAGCTCACAGTCACAATGCGTTTAATCCCAAGTAACAATGCATCCTCTCCCACAGTCACAATGCATTTAATCCCAAGTAACAATGCATCCTCTCTTAGATCTTATGACCTCCACCTAAAGTCTCTGGCAGCCAGGAAATCCTCCAAGGCAGTCTCTTTGCATACCAAAGACTAAACTTCCACATCCTCCTGTTATCTCCAAGGAGACTCAGTCCTTTGTTCAATCTGAGATGTGAAGTCTAAAGTGATATAACCATGTGCATATGTGTCCCACATGACCCCCCCCCCCACAAACGTCTAAGATGGAACAACGGAATAACAGTCTGCATGTCATGATAAAATCATTACACATCAGTCCACGTGCTGCTTGGGCCTCAGTCTCCTCCCGTATCTGCTGTAAGCAGGCTTCACCACTTCCGCGGCGCCATCCTGCTGGGGGGCTGCTGTCTGAGGGTGAGAACTGTTAGTCAATCCCTGTGGGTGTTCTGGGGAATGTCCCCTAGGGGGTCTGCCGTGCCGAGGAGCCCTGGCCAACAGCACATCCTCGTCCGCCACCACAAAAGGGCCTTTTCCACTAGCACGCTTTAGCGCGACACGGGACGGCTCAGCACGCTTTGTACGCTTTTCCACAAGCCCCAACACGGTTTAACAGCCGTGATTCTCAGCCCCGCTGCAGGGCAGGGTACAGCAGTGCTGAGCTGTGCCGTGTTGTGACGTTAACAGACTGGTCACCGCTGATTGGTCAGGTCGTAACCGGCGCTGATTGGTCAGGTTGTAACCGCCCCTCTCCTCCTCCTCTTCTACCAAATCTTCACGACCTTCTCAATAAAGGTTTTGAAAAAAAAAAAAAAAGAATCTTCACGACCGACTCAGCACGCAACCACTGTTGGCGGTTCCTTTTCAGTGTATTGCTGTGCTATTTTTCATTTATTCTCTATCAAAAATGGCTTCGCGTAATAAGGGTGTTCCATGGAGCAGTAAGGAGGTGCAGTGTCTGCTCACTGCATTGTCAGACGAACGTATTCAGCGCGAGTTAGACGGAGCCGCCCGGAATGAAAAAATATACCGGGAGGTCTCGACATCGGAGTCCTTTAACGGTGAGTTTTAATTTTTTTTTATTGTGCGTTTTTTCGCAAATATATTCGGTAAGACGCTCAGTTTATTTATGCAATAAAAAAGCTGTTCATTTGTGGATGGATCGCTGCTTTATTGCAGCACAATGCGGACTAAAGCTTTTATTGTAATTATTCATGTGAACAATACGCTGAAATAAGCTTATGTATTCTTGTTAAAAACTATTGTCTTTTCTGTATATATTTCGTGCTGTATTTTATTGTGTGCATTTTCCTTGTAGAATCATCCCACGCGTCCGCCGCGACAGCCCGTCCGGATTATTCAACCGAGCCTTCCTGACCCACAGCTGGCAGAGACGGATTAATTCTACCGAGCCTCAGCACTCAGTGGTCGGCGTGTATAAAATGTCGATTAACCTTCATGTTGTGTTGCAAAGTTTTTTTTTTATTTTAATATTTTGTATATAATAAAATGGAATTGTTTTGGAAAGTGTGGTTTGTCTGTTATAACACTGAATTATAAAACAGTATAATTACATAGAAATTCCATTGCCTAGTCTGATCAAAATGATGCTGAGGGTCAACCATTGTAAAGGTAATGTAATTTTTAACTAGACCAAAAAAGAAATCTTTTTGTACGCTTTCTGTTCTTTTTATTGAAATATCATAAAAAATTAGCACCGAGTCAAAGGTACAAGTATATGTAAATTGAATGTTCTATCAGCATTCCAAATTCAGAGATTTACAATACTTTAGAAGGAGTGTAGCATCATCTAAACGGAAAATAATAATACTGTTGTTCCAAACGTTGACCTGAAGGTGAAAAACATGAATTTTTTTAATTCAGTACATCCAAAATGCCCTAGGATGTGGTGTAGTCCAGTGTGCCACCGTCTCATTATTTAATACGAATAAAAACAAGTTTCAGCTCATTATTTCTAGGTCATTTGGCAGTTAATTCAAAACAAAAGTGACTTGTGTTGTTGCAGCTTAATTATGAGATAAAATTAATTGTGAGATAAAACCACAGAGCGTGCAAGGCAATAATCCTTGGATCCTCCATTTGTTGTCTGGTGTAAATAAGGACTCAGTCCGGTGCATAACATCACGGGAGTGTGGCCCCGCCTCGCTGAGAATCTGCTGCTGCCCTGCAACACTGTGCTAATGGAGACAGAAGCATTCCGAGCCGTACTGAAGTGAATCGAGCCGTACCGAGGTGTGCTGGGCTAGTGGAAAACAGGCTAAAGGTGGGTTTGAGCCTGTTTATGCCAATCTTTTCTTTCCTGTCCCCCAAATCTAGCAAAAAATGCTTATCCCCTGTTTCCAGCACTCTAAATGGTCCATCATAAGGTGGTCGAAGCGGCGGGCGATGGGAATCGTGTCTGACAAAAACAAACTCCGCGTTTTTTAAAGCCTTAGGTACAAAAACGCGCGGAAAACTGTGGTGAACGGGGCCAGGTAGCGTGCCTGATTCCGTGCCACGCTGCAACTGCTGAGCCGGGGAGCATTCTGGCGCAGGATTATCTGGGAGAAATTCCCCGGGCAGCCAAAGTGGCTGCGCAAAAACTAGCTCAGCCGGCGAGGCTTCTAAATCCTCTTTAGGTGCAGAACGCAACCCCAATAAAACCCACGGTAGCCTGTCTACCCAATTTTCATCCGTAAGCGACGCTCTGAGAGCCGCTTTCAATGACCTATGAAAACGTTCGCATAACCTATTAGCCTGCGGATTGTATGCGGTTGTGTGGTGGATCGTTACCCCCAGGCTGCGGGCCATTGCTGACCAAAGTTCGGAAACAAATTGAGGGCCTCTGTCGGACGTAATGTCCGACGGGACTCCAAAGCGTGCTACCCATGCTGTTAAAAACGCGCGCGTCACCTCCTCGGCTGTAGTTGACGCCAGTGGGACCACTTCCGGCCAGCGCGTGGTGCGGTCTACCATCGTCAGAAGGTGTGTGCACCCCTGTGACGGCAGAAGGGGGCCTACGAGGTCCACGTGGACATGATCGAACCTCTTAGCCGGGATGTGAAACGGCTCCAAGGGAGCTCTCGTGTGTCTGTGTACCTTGGCTCGTTGACAAGCCATGCAGGCTGCTGCCCACTCCCTAACTTGTTTGCGCAGGCTCGGCCATACAAATTTCTCTCCCACCATTTTGAGCGACGCGCGCACTCCTGGGTGCGCCAGAGAATGAATTGAGTCAAAAACGCGGCGGCGCCACGTGGCCGGTACCACAGGACGCGGTCGCCCAGTGGAGACATCGCAGATTAGGGGGGGCTGCACAAGCAGCTTGTGGTCAACGAATGCGGTGAAACGGCGTCCCTCCAGCCAGAACTGGAAGTGGCGAATGGCCAAGTGGAGAGCTAACAACTCCCTGTCGAATGCGCTGTATTTTTGTTCACTATCGCGCAAAGTCCTGCTGAAAAAGGCGAGCGGGTGCCAAGCCTCGGCTAAATGCTGCTCCACGACCGCCCCTATGGCCACATCTGACGCGTCAGTAGTGAGCGCTACGTGGGCCGTTGGGTCTGGATGTGCTAACAACGCAGCATTTGCCAGGGCTGTTTTGACCTCCGAGAATGCTCGCTCTCGCTCCGGAGACCATTCGATTTTATTTGTGGGTTTTTGTTTTTTTAGTGCAGCATACAATGGTTGCATGAGCTGCGCTGCGCGGGGGAGGAAATGGTTATAAAAATTCACCATTCCCAAAAACTCCTGTAACGCCTTGACCGTTTGTGGCTGGGGAAAATTTGTTACCGCGCGCACTTTGTCAGGCAGAGGAACCGCTCCTTCTGGAGAGACGCGATGCCCCAAAAAATCAATCTGCATCACCCCGAACTGACACTTCGCTGGGTTGATTATTAACCCGTGCTCTGCCAACCTCCGGAAAACTGCCGTGAGGTGGTTTTCGTGTTCGTCTTCGGACGCGCTGGCTACCAAGATGTCGTCCAGGTAGACGAATACGAAGGGGAGATCGCGCAACACCGCGTCCATCATGCGTTGGAACGTCTGCGCAGCGCCTTTAAGCCCAAACAGCATGCGCAAAAACTCGAATAGGCCAAACGGGGTTATTACCGCTGTTTTGGGTATGTCCTCAGCGCGCACTGGGACTTGGTGGTAACCGTGGACCAAGTCTATCTTAGAAAAAACGCGCGCCCCCGCCAAATGAACGGAAAAATCTTGGATATGCGGGATTGGGTAGCGGTCGTGCGCTGTGGTGTTGTTCAACCTGCGGAAATCTCCACAAGGTCGCCACGAGCCATCAGCTTTCGGGACCATGTGAAGTGGGGAAGCCCATGGGCTGTTCGAACGCCTGATGATGCCCAACTTTTCCAGGTTGGCGAACTCCTCGCGCGCTATGGTCAGTTTAGCTGAATCCAAGTGCCGAGCTTTTGCAAAAACGGGAGGTCCGGTGGTAGTAATAAAATGTTTCACTCCGTGTTTAGCGACGGCTGCTGAAAATGTAGGAACCGTGAGTGCTGGGAACTGAGTGAGCAGTGTGTGGAACTTACCGCTTGCCGTTGTGACGTTGGCTTGTTCTGTGGGCGGGTCACTCGGGCAAAGGTCTTAATCTCCGAGCTGTTCGCTGCTGATGCCCCGTGACCTCCGGGACCCGCCAGCCGGTCAGCGGAGGAAGACGTGATGAAACTCACTTGGGAGCCTGTGTCCACGAGGAATTGCCTCCCCGAGTGCGCATCCGTCAAGTAGAGCAGCTTGTTCTCTTCACCGAGAGCCGCAGCTGCTACCGACCCCCGGTCTTGGTGTTTCCCGAGTGCTTGAACTGGCACGGTGGTATACATTTGCGTACCTTCTCTGCAAAGCGGCGATGGTAGAAACAGAGGATGTCTCCTCCGCGATCCTTGGCCCCCGCCACCGCCGTCGTCGGTGGGTCTGCTACCGCCGTCTCTGGCCCCCCGCCATCTCCGGCCGTCACGCTGAACTCCATCGCTGCCGCGGTGGCCGCGCGCTATTTGCTGGCGTTGAGAATCCGGTGCACCTCCTGGGCCAGCGCGCGGAAGTCCCGCTGGGCCAACAACAGCGAACTGGCCAGGGTCGCTCTCGTGGCCGACGGTAGGGTTCTGAGGAAAATGTGGGTGAAGATGAAGTCTTTGTCGTCTGAGCCCCTCAACCTCAGCATGTCCTCCATCAGGTCAATGGGCGTGCCATCTCCCAAGTCGTTCAGAGCCAGGAGCCTCTCCGCTCTCTCCTGGACTGAGCGAGTGAAGCGCTGGATGAGCGCAGCCTTCAACCCGCTGTATTTGTCGTCGGCCGGTGGCTGCTCCAAAAGGCTCTGCACATGCCGAGCCGTGCGGTTGTCGAGCTTGGCAATCACATGGTAGAACTTCGTGTCATCTACCGTTATCCCCCGGAGGGCGAACTGTGCTTCGACCAAGTGGAACCAGGAGCGCGGGTTGTCTCGCCAAAAGTCCGGTAGCTGGACGGTAGCGGCATACGCTTGGCTGGGAGCTCCTGACCCAGCTGGCTCGGGGGAATTTCTTTCACTCATGATACGTCTTAGGGTCAACAGTGTGGAAATGTGAAAATGACGAGGCAGAGTTTATCTCATGAGTCAGGTTTATTCATATCTTCCAACATCAGCAAAACAGAAAAGAGGAAAAAAACCAGACCTTCGTCCTTTAAATACCCAGGACCTTCAAAGCTCAGTCACAATGCATTTAATCCCAAGTAACAATGCATCCTCTCCCACAGTCACAATGCATTTAATCCCAAGTAACAATGCATCCTCTCTTAGATCTTATCACCTCCACCTAAAGTCTCTGGCAGCCAGGAAATCCCCCAAGGCCGTCTCTTTGCATACCAAAGACTAAACTTCCATATCCTCCTGTTATCTCCAAGGAGACTCAGTCCTTTGTTCAATCTGAGATGTGAAGTCTAAAGTGATATAACCATGTGCATATGTGTCCCACAATAGACCATTTTAATTCTCTAAAAATATTGTAGCCTTCTGGGTAAATGCAAGGGCTGATGGGAAATGGGAAATGGAAAATGTTAGTAAATAAGCTTGTTCTCCTTAGTTAGACTGCCAGTTTATTGTGTGAGACTTATAGCTAAGGCTAAACCTCATCTCCCTCCAAAAGATTTGAAGAAGGTGATCCATGCCTTCATATCTTCTAGACTTAACTACTGTAATTATTTATATGTAGGCCTGGATCAGGCATCTATTCACTGCCTGCAGTTATTTCAAAATGCTGCAGCTCATCTCTTGTCAGGAAAGAGAAAATGGGACCATGTCTCTCTTACTTTATGCTCCCTTCACTGGCTCCTTATTTGCAACATAATAGATTTTAAAATTATGCTGATTATATACAAGTTCAGTCTTCAATTCAATTCAATTCAGCTGTATTTATATGGCACCATTTCACAACAACAATCATTTCATAGCACTGTCAAACTGTAGGGAAAAACCCCACAAATGCAGAAGGACCCCAGTAATCAGGTGATCCTCTGTGAGCAAGCACTTGGTGATGGTGGAGAGGAAAAATTCCCTGTTAGCAGGAAGAAACCTCCAGCAGAACCAGGCTCAGGGAGGGACAGTCATCTGCTGTGACTGGCTGGGGGGTGAGGGGATAGAGAAGATGAAGAAAAGAACAGACATGTAGAGAGCAAACAGCATGGCAGGTACTAAATCTAAGGGAGAGAACAAGCAGATGTTAATGACCAGCAAAAATATTTCACTGAGAATGAAGAAAGGAATGAAGCGCAGTGCATCATGGGAGATCCCACAGCTGTCAAAATCTATTAGCAGCATAACTAAGGGAGGGTTCAGGGTCACCTGATCCTACCCTAACTATAGGTTAAGTCAAAAACTGAAGGTTTTAACCCTATTCTTAAAAACAGATATCAAGTATGACTCCTGAATCCAGATTGTCAGCTGGTTCCAAAGGAGAGGAGCTTGATAACTGAAAGCTGTGCATCCCACTGTACTTTTAGAGATTCTAGGTATTACAAGTAATCCTATTCAGTGAATAGAATGATGAAATAAATCTTAATCTAGGCCCAGCCCTTCTCAAGGTATTTCCAAAAACATAAAAGTGTTATTATAGTGGCACCTACGTATGTAGTGCCTTGATTTCTTGTCTCTGAGTAGTGGGGGGGAGTTTCTGACCACACTGTAAAATTTCAAGTTTCCATATATTACCGTTTTTGCTTCCCATGTACTTTTAGTGGATAATAATTATAATAATAATAATAATAATAATAATAATAATAATAATAATAATAATAGGTTTCCTGCAGCACAGCTGCTTTGAACCCTAATGATCAGAATATGAGGAAAATCTTTTTAGTCTATGTCCAACCATTCTCAAGATATTTGCAAAAACATAAGTGTTTAATATAGTGCCACCTATGTATGCAGTGCCTTGATTTTGTTTTTTGTGTTTTTTTTTTGTTTTTTTTTTCTGAGTAGTGGGGAGAGTTCCTGATTAGACTATAAAATTTCAGATTTCCACACATTACTGTTTTTGCTCCCCATGCACTTTTAGTGTAGAAGAAAAAGAAGAAGAAGAAGAAAACCAATAAGTTTCGAGCAGCACAGCTGCTTGGAACAATGATGATAATAATAATAATAATAATAATCATAATAATAATAATCAGAACAGAAACAAAAGGTTTCCCGCAGCATAGCTGCTTGGAACCCTAATTAAACTCTTGAGCACAGTATGCTTAAGTGTGTCTCATTTAACAACAGATGCCAACCTCACTTTTAACACTTTTTTATTCTTTTATTTTTTGGTCATAAAACCAGGAAACACGAGATTTTATAACACCCCCACAGTTAGATCAGCACTTTTTCCCTTCGCACCATTAAAAGCCTCCCTCTTGCCTTGACTCATTACAGTTTTTTTGCTGTTGTTCTGTAGTTCAGTGAAGTTCAAGTGTTGGTTGTAAAACTGTCAAACTACAACACAGATGACTAATGAATCTATGGAAGCCAAGGGATACAATCTGATGTAAGTTGTAGCACCCATGAAAAGAATTAATTTGCTTTGTGGAAATGAGGGCCTGCAACTACAAGATTTTAACTTATAACCACTTCCACTTAATATCTACCTATTGTGATCTGTATGTGGTAATATTGGATCATATGTGACCTTTAATTTCCAAATCACACTGGGTCAGTGTGGTTAACTGGGTTCTAACACACAGATCTAAGGGATTAGGATGACAGTGTAGCTTACTGAATAATGAGTTGCACAAGCTTAATGCATTCTTAAGCAGACATTATTGATTTACTGTTAGTGTCAAATCCATCCATAATTCATATTTAAGCTGCAGGCTCTTCTGTGATAGCTGAGAAAATCTCTTTAAGGCACAAGCAGGGAGGCATCGGGAGACTCGTGAAGCGTTGAGGAGAAACTGAAGTGACAGGAAATGAAAAAGTGGAGTGAGGTAGCCAATCACCCAATATTCCTATCAAAGGTATACCGGGGGTCACAGTGTCAAAGGTGAGGGTTTCTGCGCGGGAAGCACAGCTGTGTGCAATGAAGAGCGAACAAAGCTGCCCTAATGTGACCCCCAATGTCACTGCTTCCACTGGGAGTTACCCAAAACACATCTGGGCCTGATTCCAACTAGCAGGCAGGTATCACGGCTGAACGGAGGGCCCCCTTCTCTCTTGTTTGTTTGTCATGTATTGACCTCATCCCAACCTCACCGTGCTCTTCTCATTAGAGCTGTGATTGACAACTCAAAATGCCAACCTTACCCTGAGATCCTGGTCCAAGCAATGATACCTGCAAAGGCATGTGAGTTAAAAACACCAAAATGCCAAATGTTATTCCTTTTTAATCATTCAAGTCAAACCCAATGGTATAATAGCGAGAGGTGTGCCAAAAGTAAAACTACACAGTGTTATTTATTAGAATGCCATCCAGAACCTCCATCAATGCCATTACAGAGTCAGTATTGTGTTTGTGATTGATTTTCGACATTTATACCGAAGGTAAAACCCATATAACAGTGTCTGCTCGCGTCAGACACAAAAGACAGATAATGTCCGTCAAGGGGCTGGACGAATGATGAATTGCAGCAAACCTCGCTTTTTTTCAGATGAGATGCCCTTAAGTCTAAGCACCTTTGACCCTGGGTCCCTTCTTGGACTTTGTGTGTTTGCATATGTGTGCACTTTTAGAGGAAGTGCTTGTTTAGCATGTTTTTTTTTTTTTTCATGTGTTCAAAAGTGTGTCTCTGTATGCGTCTGCATGCCTGCATGTGTATCAGATTTGAAGACACAGGTTTAACCTACCACCCACCGTCACCCCTCCCCCTTCTCATTAAATGCACATTCTTCATTTGGCTTGATGGTAGACTGCCTGTCCAGCTTCTGTCTAGCACAGAGATTAAGGTGTGAGAAAGGTAATCGAATACACCTCCACAAGAAGCTGAATGCCATATGCCAGTCCCTGTCAAGCCAGAATTGGTTTTCCTCAAGCCAGACCATCAGTGGTGCACTTATTGCATTTATCTTCACAAATCAACCTTTTAAATATTAATTCAAATGTGTATGCATATTTCCATATTGCAGGAGCATGAGATATGGTGTATTTTACAGTATTTGTTTTAGTGTGCCGTATGTTCTTGAGCGTGTGCATATTCCTCTGGCTGTAAATACGATGCAAGCCAATTTACTAATAGTCACATCATTCCCCCTTCTGCAGTGATATTACCATAATATATTTTATTTATCAAACAGCATGCCACGCATGTTCTCTCCCACCACCTGTTAGTGATGCACTCTCTATGCCACTGAATGCAAACGAGACCTTGGCCCAACACGTAATTGAGCAATGCTATGCACCTTCAAAGTACATGCAGCAGATGTCTCTCATCTCTCGAGACATTATCTGAGAGGAATGGATGAATATGACATAGGGGTAAAAATGCAGATGGAGGTGGTGGAGAGGAAAGGAAGGAGGAAGAAAACTTGTAGGGATGAAGAAGGAAAAGGCAGGGATCTTTTCCTTTCAGGCTGAGGTAGAAAAAAACAAAAAACAAAAACAGAAGATGTGACCTCAAGGCTGAATGTGTGAGTGGGTCAGTATTCATGTGTATCTGTCTGAGAATGAGATACAGAGAAGTACGAGGGGGGGCTGAAAAGTTCATAGTGGTCAAATCTGACCAAATGTGTGTTTTGTTTTGTTTTTTAAACTGCAGGGATCCAAGCACTGCAACACCAATGGAAGAGTGTGTAGACAGAAGGGGAGACTATGTAGAAAAATAAGCCACATTTGGTTAACTTTGACCACTATGAACTTTTCAGTCCCCCTCATATATTATAATACAACTCTGCCACCTCTAGCTCTATCTCCTGTTTTTTTGGGGGTTTTTTTTGTCAGCGCCACTGTCTCCAAGCCACACATCACAGCAGGTCTCACTACCGTCTTGTAAATCTTCCCTTTCACTCTTGCTGCTACCCTTTTGTCACAAATCACCCCTGACACTTGTCTCCACCTACTCCACCCTGCCTGCACTCTCTTCTTCACCTCTCTTGTGCATTTTCCATTGCTTTGGATGGTTGACCCCAGGTATTTAAACCCATCTACTTTCACTACCTCTACTCCTTGCATCTTCACCATTACACCTGCCTCCCTCTCATTCACACTCATGTATTCTGTCTTGCTTCTACTGACTTTCATTCCTCTTTCCTCCAGACCATACCTCCACCTCTCCAGGTTCTCTTCCACCTGCTCCCTACTCTTACTACAGATCACAATGTCATCTGCAAACATCATGGTCCACGGAAACTCCTGCCTGACCTCGTCTGTCAGCCTGTCCATCACCATGGCAAACAAGAAGGGGCTCAGACCCGATCTCTGATGTAATCCCACCCCCACCCTGAATCCATGTGTCACTCCTACAGCACACCTCACCACCGTCTCGTTGTCCTCATACATGTCCTGCACCACCCTCACATACTTCTCTGCCACTCCTGGCTTTCTCATACAGTACCACACTTCCTCTCTTGGCACCCTATCATATGCTTTCTCTAGATCCACAAAGACACAGTACAACTCCTTTTGACCTTCTCTATACTTCTCCATCAGCACTCTTAGAGCAAACATTGCATCTGTAGTACTCTTTATTGGCATGAAACCATACTGCTGTTCAGTGATTCTCACCTCTAACCTTAGCCTGGCTTCAACACCTGTTTCCCATATCTTCATAGTGTGATTGATCAACTTTATGCCTCTGCAGTTACTACAGCTCTGAGCATCACCTTTGTTCTTGAAAATTGGTGCCAAAACACTTCTTCTCCACTCCTCAGGCATCCTCTCACTCTCCAAGATTGTGTTAAACAATCTGGTTAAAAAGTCTGCCATCTCTCCTAAACATCTGTAAACACACACACACGCACACACTCACACACACACAGAGTCATGTGAAAAAATTAGGACACCCTGTATAAGCCTGTGGGTTTTTTTTTTTTTTACATATTTGGACATATGGATATTCAATATCAATGCTAAAAAATGCTAGTAGATTCACGTAATACAACTAAACAGTTGAAAATGAATTAAAGTCATTTTTTCAAATTTTCTGTAAAATGTAATTCTAAGCAAATAGTGAGGAATAAATTAGGACACCCCCCAATCTTTTTTTTTAGGACACCCCCACATTCATTCCCACTTAAAATGGCTAAAATAAATGTAAAAAAGATGCAAATAAACACAAAAACAAGGTTAGACATAGATACATGAACATTTCTTAAAACAGAATAGACTATTTAAAGGGGTGTCCAAATTTTTTCACATGACTGTATATACTGTTTACATACATTATATGATTTTTCTGAAAAGAGATATTGAAATACATTTCTCTGATTTCCATACTTGGAAACAAAGATCTAGTTGAGCATTTGTGGTTATGGTGGGCATATGTTTATTGAGAACTTTGTGTGACTGTCACACAAATACAGGTTTCTGAGACTGTCCTCGAACAGAACTTACATTATATGACCATTTTCACCACCAGGTATTTCAGGCTATTTGTAATTTTTGACATTAAGTGACCTCCAGTTGTGTAAATAGGGACAAGAAGTAACACGGCCTCGAATCATCTCCAGAGGCCAACTGAGTGATGGCTTAAAGGGTAGGGATGTGGACATGTGATGGAAGGGTCGCCGGTTCAGTCCCTGGACCAGTAGGATCAGATCTGGGTGGGACAGATGACAAAGCAGTGTTTGTCCTACTCCCATTAACTCCACTCTGGTGCCCTTGAGCAACGCACTTAACTCGAACTACTCAAGTGGAGCTGCTCAGAGGCCACAGGTCAGTCTGTGGCTGTACTGGAAGGCTTCCAGGTGTGACTGTGTGAATGTGAACAGGACGTCACTGAAAAAGAGAGGTTTGCTCTCAGTGGACCTCCCCTGTATAAATAAAGTTTAAATAAATAAATAAATAAATAGAACTCTGAAATCTGCAGTCAGCATGGAGATACATGTGCTCCTCATTCATTCAAATTTCTCCAACCAGTAACCATTCAAGCCAGGAGTCATTTTATTTAAAGTCACTGCTGTTGTCACACCATTCCACTGTTTCACCATTAATGTTTATTTAACCACTCAGCTGATCTTCTAAAACATCAGAATTTTGTCAGACAACTGAAAGTTCCATTTTTACACTTTTCACTAATTAGTAACGTTCAGGACATCCTTCTAGTCCTAATTTTGTCAGTCTGCATTGGGGATTTTGATCACTGCAGCAACTTTAAAAAAGACAAGATAATCAATATTTAATGTGTACAATTTTAGGACTTGTCTGCAATATTTATTTTGTTTGATCTAACTTGTGGATCTTTTTTTTTTTTCATAAAGTAAATGTCATCTTCTTCCCTCAGGCGCCTCTCTCTTGCTTTGAAGAGATATTAAGGGCAGGGTTATTCCTTGTGGTGTGTCTCGACAGCATCTTGGAGGCTCGCTGGGTGTGTGGAAGGGTAAATTAGCAATTATAAGCCTGGTTCACATCTTCTGAGCGTAGAAGGAGTCAGCAAAATCTGTCTGCCTTTCGCCATCTCATTAACGGAGAGCCAGAGATGTGGCAACAAACAGAGTCTGGAGGTCTCCCTCTACCCTTGGTGAGACCTAATCAATGGCACACTCTCTCTGTGGTTGCTGAGGCGGTATTAATGAGCTTCCAGTGCCAATGAGAGCTAATTATCACCCTTGTGGGGGGAAAGAAGGAAAAAAAAATGATGTGGACACTAGTAAAGCAAACATGCAACAGTGTAGCTCTACTGAGATGTGTTAATATGAAATAAGAATAGAAATAAGAGCATTTTTCCCCAAGTAGAAAGATAATGACAAAAGATAATCCAATAGGAGGAAATCACTGTCGGTTACCTTTAAAACTTAAAGCTGACTCAAACCTAGAGTATAAAAATGTTTTATATTTAAAGGGTTTCCTGTCATTAGTGGAGTTCATAAAAAAAAATGCTATTTTTTAGCTGAAGTTACCTACCTAAAGTAAAATCCATTAGGAAGCTGCTCACCAGGATGAGATGCTTTTTTCTACTAAATATAATGAAAGCGGGTGGCACGGTGGCGGAGTGGTTAGCACTGCGGCAGCACAGCAACTCACCCTTGGCTGGAGGACCAGCCACCAACCAACAGTGATCTGTGTGGAGTTTGCATGTTCTCCCCGTGTCTGCGTGGGTTTACTCCGGGATTTCTCCAGTTTCCTCCCACATGCCAAAAACATGCAAGTTAGGTTAACTGGCATCAAACTGGGGATTCCAAATTGTCCTTAGGTATGACTGTGAGAGTGAATGGTTGTGTGTCTCTCTGTGTTGGCCCTGCAATGGACTGGTGATCTGTCCAGGGTGTACCCTGCCTCTCGCCCAAAGATGCTGGGATAGGCTCCAGCGCCCCCGCGACCCGAAACAGATTAAGCGGAAGAAGATGAAAGAATGAATACAATGAAAGCACCAAGGTGCTGATGCCTCGGTGCCTGTAACATGGTAGCATGGGGGGCTGTAAAAAAGTCAAACTGCCACTCTATTGGGATACACAATACATATCCGGATATGTATTTTGTGTACTGAATGTCCTTTAAATTTTTGTTTTACTTACATTTTTATTAGAAATTTATGTATACGCTATAGTCATTTCACTTATGAATGAAAGCACCAGAACCTTGGCAGGGGTATGCGTTCTCAGATCATCACCAAAATGTTATGGGTTCCTCTCTAGCCCAAGGACCACCTCTGGAAAACATTTCATCCAAATCCATCTAGTAGTTTTGGAGTATTCTTGCTAACACTTCATGAGGAGATAACAGCCTTGGTGGAGGTATGCATACTGAGATCATTACCAAAATGTTATGGGTTCCTCTCTAGCCTAAGGACCACCTCTGGTAAAAAAAACTTCATCCAAATCCATCCAGTAGTTTTGGAGTACATGCATGCGCAGTGAAAATAATCTGCAGTTCACATGCCCATACTGTCGGCGGCAGCCAAGAGCCACTAACGTGATTTTAACAGCTGCAATCCAAACACAAATAAGAGCACAGTGGCAGACGTTTTAAGTGGCGGAAGTGATGGAGGTACGTGAATACAATGATAATCAAGACGAACAGGAGCTTTTGCCGTTTAGAGGCAGAGGAAGAAAACAGACGGGCAAAAAGGTGGACATTTGTTCACCCAGTATTGGCGGATTGCTCAGTACTTTCCTCTGGCGAAAGTTTCCAGGTGCATGCGCAGTACCGTTCCATTGATGGTAAAGTTGAGCTATTTTTGTGTTTATTTCAAAAACAGACCATTATTTCAAAATTCTGGCAAATTAAAAGTCAAGAAAATATGGTGAAACAATGACACAAGCCTTTAGTTCCACTTAATTTTGACCAGGCGAGCTGAAACAGAGAGGCAGACGGACACACACACACACACACACACAGAGCCACGAACAGACGCACTCAGTGATTACTGTATGCCTCCATTTTCACCGAGGCATAACTTGTTCATTAGCTTTAATTTTGTGCTTAATCTCAAACAAAGGGACACGAGTTGAAGCTCCTATATTGTTATCTTATAACATTAAAATATATAAAAAAGCACATATAGAGAAGAGAAACTTTGATGTGACCTTTGATATTTTGAACTTTTGCACAGGGCACACACATACAAACAACCTAAAATTATATGACATTGACATGTTAATAAATAAAAGTTGTCTTTGACTGAGCATTGTCCTTATTCTTAATCATGGCCCTTTTTGCTATAATAGAAAGCTGTTTGCATGGCATTTTGTTTCAGTGGCAAGTCTAAAAATTGCCTTTTTAAAAGCAATTAAAAGGGAGCTGGACTTTCAAACCCCAGCCAGTCTCTGTCCCCTTTGGTCAGAAGAACACAGTAGTGCCCTAAAAATCTTCAGTGGCACACACCCGAGCTGGTGGAAATTGCCTTCAGTCTGTCTTGAATTGGAACAAAGTGGCTCTGCTTTGAAGGCTGACTTTAGATTAAAACATTCTATTCTAAAAACAAAGAAAAAAGTTTGGAACTTCTCTGTGAGATACTAAAGCAATCATTATCCTACTGTTCATAAGCTCTCAGTCTGGCTATTAAATTCCACTAATAAATTCACCAATTAAACTGAAGTAAGAAGGGCACAGGGGAATGCTGTTCATTAGTAACCGCTGCACGCATTTACTGATGTTGAGACAGCTAGGCAGGCTAAGCCCCACCCTACAGCAAGACACTCCAAACAAAGGCATATAACAATGACATAACAGACTGATAGCAGGCCAAGTTGGAGCCTTTGTGGGTTCTAATAGGTTCTCTTTCTCTCAGTTAATATAAAACCGCAATGGTCATTAAGAGCCAGAGGGGTTACATTTGAGGCTTGTACATAGTAATGCCTGCCCACATAAAAGCATCTTAATGTGGCTGCGATTGCTGCTCCAGTGTGTGTTGTTGTTGGATGAGAAGCCAGGCACACAAGGCTTTGGATATGCCTAAAATTGAGCCATTAAAGGCGTCATTTTTCTTTAGCCATGGAGCTGGCTCCCGTCTGCTTACAGCATTGTAAGTTATTGGAAATAGTGCTGATATAGTACAGCAGAAGGCTCAGGAGCCACAGCGTTTATTTGACATTTTAGACTTGAAACCTGCTATTTATGGAATGGATTTTCAGTGGTTATGCTTAGATTTTGAGTCATGAAACAATGTCAAAAGCCAGTTACGTCAGAAAAAAAGGTTTGTGCAAGAAGGGGAATTTTGGAAACGCATTGTGGATAATAGGAGGATTCGTCAAATCATAACGACAAGCATGAAGACAGAGCTTGAAGAGGTAACAGCAAGAAATAAAACAGGGTTTATACGAAGGTTTGATGGAAGAAGAATCGAAGGTTCACAGTGAACTCTCAATGCCCTCTAGGTTTCTCCTTCTTCTCATTTTAAAGCATTTGTCAATATACTTTGGTTTTTGGAATGTTTTCTTTTTAACCGTAATCTTTATTGGCAGTGCTTAATACACAAACTTAATGCAGTTACCACCTGATACAGATGGCGGCTGGCCCATTAAAGAGATGTAAACTACTAAATTCTATTTGCATCTTCACTAAACATTTTGCCTGCTCACACTTTTTTCTAGCTTTGTAAAAGTTAAAACAAACTGCCTGAACAGTATTTATCAATTTACAAGTCAAATTACATTCCGGAAAACACTTAATTAGACTTGCAGATGCAGTAGCATGATAGCACCTAAGTTTTGTTTGTAGAACAAACAAGGCATTTTGTACAAGGAGCATGAATGGATGCGTACCTTCTCCTGGCTTACCTTTCTTAAACTACAGCCCCATTGTCTTATAGGTGCACTTACCTGTGGGTAAACAGGCCAAGGGACATTAACTGTCTTCTTTACAAAGCCTTTGAAACAGGAAGGGACCTTTTCTTATAGTAAAGAAGCTGAATGGCAGCCGTGTCTGTACTTTCCCCCATGGAGTTAACCCACCGCACTCTCAGGTTGGGTCATTTTCTTAGCAGGAACTTCAAGATGTTACCTAATACTCCAAGGCCATGCCACATTTCTTGCTCTTAGAAAAGAGAACAAATAGAGGACACTGCTGAATACATTAGTAAATGCCAATACATGAAGATGTTACTCACTCTGTGGGTAGAATTTTCCACAATCCTTTCTACAGCAGTCTGCTCAAAAGGGACTTATATCCTGAGGTTATAAATGCAATTAATGCATCACTCCTTAGTAAAGTTAATTTGGTACAAAATCAACTTGCATATTTAATATTTTGTACAAATGCTTTTAGTAATTACTCCGCGTAAATACACGGGTACATTAATCCATCCATCCATCCAGCCATCTTCTACCACTTATCCAGGGGCCTAGATCGCAGGGAGAGCAGTTCAATCAAAAGTCTAGACTGTCACTCAGTTCACATAGCACCATGATCACCATGATCCCTCCAGCAGGTGGTGAGCCCACTGGAGGGTGGACCCATGTGGCTCTTTGTGTACACTGAGTCCTTGTTATAACTTTTTCATGGGGATCCACTGGACAGTTCTTGGTCTGGCCCATCACCCAGAACCTGTTTGCCATGGGGGACCCTGCCAGGGTCAAACTGGCCCAAACAACATATCTCCTGGGATCATGATGGCATGAGAATACCTCCTACATTAAAATTTGGTGATCCACTGAGGAGGGGTACATTAATGTAAAGGGAAATATAGAATGCACACACATGGTCTTTGTTTTACACATTTAGAAAAAAGCCCTTCATTGGTGATGACTTGGTGTGTCAGACAGTGTCTAATTCTTGACTGTGAGGTGTATGGGGCGTAGTGGAGGGGTAGCACCTTTGTAGGAGGACGGATGCCCAGATTCTTAGGGTGGTTTGACTACTCTGGTCCCTACACTCACCTCAGTTCACACGTATGGCTCCCCGTAGCTGCCTTGACACAGGAATGGTTACACCCTGGGCAACGGTGTCATTCTGCCAGCTGAACTACATACGGGTACCAGGCGGGGATTCTTGGGTGGGGAAGGAGGAACGCATTTCCTCCATCCTTCAGTGTCTCCAGTCTTGGGTTAAATGACCAGCTTCTGTGGCAGCTGTGAGGACAGTCCTTAAATGGAGGATCCTGGCCAGCCGCTGCGCTCACCCCAGTGGCTACACATTGCGGTTTCTGCACCTGTCGTCAGTGCTGGGTTCCGGGAAGAGAGAGTGGTTTTAGAATTGCATGCACCACTGCCATCTTAAAATCCATTGTGCAGGTGTCTTCCCCAATGACTGCTGCATCACATCACCTTCATCCCCCTCATCAAAGTCCTGCGGTGCAGAAACTGTGGTGATGGGGGCAGGGAGAGGATGCTCCTGGAAGCCTCTAGCCATGCTACCCATGTATGGTGGTCTGGGTGTGACAGTCGCTCTAGTGCCGACATATGGAGCAATGGCCTAGTTCGCATCCTGTCTGGACAAGAAGGCAGCCCATTTTAAGGATAGCACTACCTTCTACTCACGTAAAGGGGGGATAAAAGGAACCCTAAAGAGAGCTTGCTCTGTCCTCTTACCTTTTCGCTAGCCGCAGTGGACTGGTCATCCAGCAGTGAGGCCAAAAACCCAAGAGCAAAATGATCAATTTTGGCACATGAAATGTCCTCACTCTATAGGACAATGATAACAGTCTGCAGTGCCGGACAGCCATTGTTGCCAAAGAATTACAATGATATAACATTGCTGTAGCAGTCCTAGGTACAACTCACTTCACTGACTTGACACAGTTAACTGAACATTGATCAGGATACATGTTCTTCTGTGTAGAACAACCCCCTAGTCAAGACCGTCAGTCAGGAGTTGGGTTTGCTATCAGGTCTTGCTGTCTCAGCCTGCTTGACTCACTGCTGCATAGAGTCAACAACCATTTAATGGTGATGCGGCTGAAGCTGGAATGTGGATACATCACCATGATTAGTGCATATGTGCCAACCATGATGCACACAGAGGAAAATAAGGTGTGGTTCTATGAGAAACTTGACAGGCTCATACAGGCAACACCACATACAGACAAGCTCCTAGTATTCAGTGCCTGTGTTGGAAATGGATGACATGGGAAGGAATCACTGGTCATCATGGTGTCACAAAAGAGAATTTGAATGGCACCCTGCTACTATCCAAGTGTGCGCAGCATCAGTTAGCTATGAAACACACTTTACCAGCAAAAGGAAAAATACAAGACCACCTGGATGCACCCTCTGTCATGTCACTGGCACCAGATTGACTTTGTTGTGACTCCCCAGCGGGATGCCAGAAATGTCTATCTCACAAGGGCAATGAGAGGGACAACTTGTCTCTCGGCCCATCGTTTGCTGTGGTCCAGAGTTGCATCTTCCTTCCATCCCCCGAGACACAGCATTCATAGGTTTCCTGTAAAGAAGTTGCATGTGTCAAAGCTCTCCTCCTATGAAGTGAGGATCCGTTTAAAACAACAACTCACAGCTATGCTTCTCAACCTTGATACCACCAAACATGAGACAATTGAGAGCCACTGGGGCACACTTCGTGACAATATTCTTCATGAGGCGGAGGAAGTCCTTGGAGTTGCCAAACGTAAGAACCGGGATTGGTTTGACGAGAATGACACCGTAGTGATTTAGTTTCTGGATCACTTTCATTGGGCCCACTTGGAGTTTGTAAATGATAAGACCTCGACTGCGAAAAAGGACACTTATCATCATGTCCGTCAGATGGTGCAGGCTTCACTGTGTAGAATGGTGGATAACTGGTGGGTTGACAGAACTGAGGAACTCCAAGCAGCTGCTGATAGAAATGACATGAAGGCATGCCATGATGGCTTGAGAGCAATGGCGCCCGCAGGGCCATCATCAGTACCGGCTGCGTGCACACCTGTCGCCAATCATCAGCGTGCTTTAAGAGCCGGACCTGCCGGCGACTCAGCACGGAGCCGTCTGTCAATTCCACGGAGGCATGTCCCTCGTCTACAGCCACGGAGTGGCACCTCGTCTGACCAAGTGCATCACGTCGTTCCACGTAAGCAATTCAAGCACTTGCTTTGTCAAGTTCCTCTCCCCTGTGCACAGGTGGATTCCCCAGGCGGCGGATCCTCTCTCCCTGGCGGCGGCTCAGCTCCTCCCCGGCACCAGAGTCTCTCCTCCGCCTCTCGACACCGAGCAGGACGCTCACTCCCTGGCAGCCGCCCACAAGGCAAGCAGAGGCTCAGCATCGCCACCTGTAAGTAAGCGGCAGACTTTATTACACCACCCACTGCTGTGCAGCGCTAATACCTCTGCTTTGTCCCCCTAGGGTTGCCAGGCAGCACGGAGACCTGCTCAGCTCCAGCACGACCCCAGCACACCACACCACAACGCATACACGCACTCACTCACATCACTTGGGTTAATAAAAGGATAATTGTACCTCCTCAAGTCTGTCTTCTGTCCCCTGCGTTCAGTAATTATGTCATCTTTTAGATATTCATATACTAACAACAGGCTGCACAGATGTGAGGACACAGGCACGGGTGACGTCATTGCATCGTGCCTATATTGGGAGACCGACGGTGGGAGCTCGGCCTCTTTAGCATGTTGTCTCTAGCCAGTACACCAGCCTGTACTAAACCCCAGCTAGCATACTGGCTATATACTGTAACACATGCTTTTACCAGCGTTGTTTCAATAAACCATCCTTCAGTACAGCCACCGCCTCCGCTGTCCTAATTTCAAGGTGGCGATGAGGAGAACAAATGGCCTTCTGGAGGAAAACTCAACGTTTTGCCTGAAGATGGACGTGTGTCTGGCACCCCAGTCAGAGAGTGACATGGCTGGACGAGCCGGACATGACTGACATTAAGCCCGCCACCCGGTCCAAAAGAACCACCAACAACCACCATCCACACAGTGGGCTCTATAGGGGCAGCGTACAAGTGGTGCACGGTGAGGTTAGACGATGTCGGCTTACCATTACTGCAGGACATCACCGCTGTGAGGTCAGTGATGAAGTGGGTTACAGTAAAGAAATTCTGTTTCAACAATCCTGTTGAGAAGAATCCAGTGGGGTTGTACGGCTACGGGCACACACACATCAGCATAGTACGGACTGTAGCGCTGGCGGTTTGCTATGGGTAAAGAGTCCTCCTGGTGTTCATTTTCCCGGGGCTCTGGGGGAACGCTGATGTTGGGAGTACAACACACCTGGATGGGGATACAGCCGCTCCTAGGTTGACACCGCAAGGAGAGGACAGCAAAGGAAAAGGGCAGAAACCGGACTAATCCGTTATCCACGCCCGGCGTCAGCAGCAATGAGCTGCTGCAGTGCTGTGGGATAGAGAGTTCATGGCCCAGCAGAATCCAGTGGGACAACACCAACTGGGGGCACATCCTGCCACCAGCATAAGAGCCGCACCCCCACAACAGCAACCAGCATCAGAGACGAGCGAACAACAGCGCCGAGTGTAGTTGAACAGATCGCAGCTCACAGTGCTCGATTGGGTTTGTGTCCGCCTATCCAAATGCCTAGACGGCCTGCAGATCTTTCTGTCCCTGCCGAGGCAGATCGCCGCACGGTTGGGGTCAACCACTTTCCAGATGACCGATGGTTCGAGATGGCATCCAGGTCTGCTGCAGCTGGCGCCTCCAGCGCCACGCTCACTGCAGGCTCGCCAGAGGCCCCCTGAACTCAAATCAAAACAGTGACTCTATTTTGATGTGTTTAGTAGAGTGTGACTGCTTCAGTGGTGGCAGAATAACCCACCTAGTTGTGCAGAGTTAACCAGCAGTCTACCCGGTGGCCCTGGTTCTATTTTTCTGCCTGTTGCTATGTAAAAAAAAAAAAAAAAAAAAAAGCTGTTGTGAGTTTAAGATTTGATGTGGTCATAATGTTTTGCTTTTTTTCCAAGGGGGAGGCAGATGTTAGGTATTCATATACTAATAACAGGCTGCACGGATGTGAGGATGCAGGCACGGGTGACGTCATCACGCCGCGCCTATATTGGGAGACTGACGGCGGGAGCTCGGCCTCTTTGGGACTCCACCTCTAGCCAGCACACCAGCCTGTACCAAACCCCAGCTAGCATAACGGCTGTATACTGTAACACAGAGTCCCATCATTTAAAAGCTGAGCACCCCTCCAACAAATGTTGAGGTCTGCAGTGCAATCAAGCAGCTGTCGAGTGGGAAAATGGCTGGTGGGGACGGTATACCCCTGAGGTATTTATGGTATAGTGATATCACTGTCTCAAGTTTGACAGAGCTCTTTATCAAGATCTGGGAGCAGGAGATGGTTCCATGGGAGTTCACAGATGCCCTGATAGTCCACCTATACAAGCGCAAGGGAAACCATCACTATTGTGACAATTACAGAGGAATATCACTGCTTTCCATCACAGGTAAGATCCTCTTTTGTGTCATTGTCAACTGCCTTATCCAACATGTCACCATCAACATCCTGCCTAAGAGTCAATGTGGATTTTGGGCTTCATGAAGTAGAACGGACATGATGTTCACTGCGAGATAAGTACAGGAGAAGTGTTGGGAACAAAACTAGGACCTGTTTATTGTGTTTGTTGACCTGACTAAGGCCTTTGACTCCATTGGAAGAGAGGGTCTTTGGAAGATCCTAGGCAAGGTTGGCTGTCCTGAAAAAGTTGTCAACATCATCTACTCATTCCATGTCGGCATGGTGGGATGTGTCATCGAGGGGGACTTTATTTCTGACCCATTCCCTGTCATAAATGGTATGAAGCAGGACTGTGTCATGGGCACTCTTCTTCTAGCATCAGCTTCTCTGCCATGCTCCAGGACCTCTTCAGTGAATGTGAAAGAGGCACGAATGTCTGGTTTCAAACTGACGGAAGTGTGTTTAACTTACAACAACTAAAAGCCAAGACAACGACTTCTTATGCGATAATGCGATAACCAATAATGCGATAACCTTCTATACACCAATGACTGTGTGCTCATCCCCCACAACCTGGAAGATGCACAGTTCATTGTGGACCTCTCTGTTAGAGCCACCAACTGGTACAGGTTCACCATCAGTATCAAGAAGACAGAGGTACTACATCAGTCTCATCCTGGCACTTTTCCGATGACTCCTGTCATCACGATTGGCAATGAAAGACTCAAGGACATGGACAAGTTCTACTACCTCGGTGGAATCATTTCCCAAAATGCCAAGATTGATGATGAGATCACTACACGCATCAGCAAGGCCAGTGTCTCGCATGGGCGGCTGCAACATCATCTGTGGGTGAAGCACGGTATATGACTGAGCACAAAGATTAATGTGTACCGCGCAATAGTATTGCCAACTCTATGGATGTGAGACTTAGATGCCTTACTGCCCTCACCTAAAGAAGCTTGAATAATTCCATATGTGCTGTCTCAGAAAGTTATGTGGAATCACCTGACAAGATAAGATCCCACACTGAAATTTTACATCAATACAACATCACCAGCATCAAGTTGTTTGTTATGCATGCCCGACTGCCCTGGGCGGGACACGTTGTGAGGATGGGCGATGAGCAGATGCCAAAGATCTTGCTATTTGGGCAGTTGGATGAGGGGCAAAGATTACATTCTTAAAGCCACTCGCAAGTCATGCAAATCAACCATTTGGCATGGGAGGTACAGGCCACAAATTGATCCTGCTGGCAGAAGATTTGCCAAGAGGCTGTCAACCACTTTGATAGGAACCGTACTGCCCACTTGGACATCCGACATGCTGAGCGACACACTGCCACAAAGAACTTACAGCCATTGCTGTAATCATTAAATCAGCATGTCTGCACCGATTATCACAAGCCATGCACCTCCCATATCGGGCTGGCCAGCCATCACAGAGACAAACATCAAAAATAGCAGTCAAGGGGAGATTTGTCGTAAATGATGACTCAATCCATTAATTCCTGACTGTACTTCTCTTCTTTTAATTTTGCATAGTATGCAAATTGAATATTTCTTTGTTGTCACAGAGTTTATACCGCAACACAAACAGCTGATAATAATTGTGGGACTGATTATTGAAAGGATCTACCCAAGCACAAATGCTTTAAATACATTCTCTGTACCACACAGTAATTGGGATTATTTGGAATGTAATTAGGCTACTCATTTTTGATTTGATTTTCATGCTTTTTTGCTTATCATGCCAACATTTTAGGAATAAAGAACATATTGATTTTGACACTATACACGTCAATGTGTTTAATAAAGAAAAAAGCTAAATTAAAGACTTAGTATCTATAGTCCCCAGGCAGTGGTTCTAATAGATTCTTCGTTTTGATCTTATCTATTGGGTTGAAAGCTCCATCAATACAATTACTTCTTATCTAATGTCTGTTATGCTGCTGTGCATTCATGTTTAATTCATCATTCTTCCACTTAAGACAATAAAGTTTTTATCACCTCTGGACTCTGATTTGTCTGCAAACACAGTGGCTTACTTCTTTAAGAAGCAGCAATATCAATAACACAATAATGTGGATGTATATGTTAAAACAATGAAATATACAGTGATTTGTTACTAATACATGATTTTGAAGTATTTTGCACCAAATGGTAATTTTTTTCAAATGTTTACAAATTTGTCATGTTCAATTTAGGAAGCAAAATTATTATTTTATTAAAGGTTAACGCTGTTCATCTTTTGTTTATTCTGGGTTTTATTAATGTGCTTCATTTAGGGTAGCTGACTGTAGTCACTATGCTTGAAGAAGATGAAAAATGTTGAAAGAAGCTGCATACCGCGTCTGTCAGATAATAGATATTCTTTTAGATTTTGTCTGGTATACAAGCTGAAAGTCAAAAAACAAGGAATAGTAATGATTTGGCCTCTCTGATATCAACCATACCACATGTCAAATTCAATTAATTCTGTTATTCTTTGAGTACTAAGAATACAGTGTCATTGAAAAATTGCATTTTTGTAGCTTTTAACCTTCATAAATGCATCTATTGTTCACATGATTATCGAAAAAAAAAATATCACAACACTCAGTTCTCTTAAAAAAAACAATATTTATATAGTTTCTCTCCAAGAAGCTGTTTTAACTGTTCTGGGTTTGCTTCAGAATGTCACCAAAAGGTAAATGTCACTAGCCTTGATACGTGCCTGCCTGCCCGTCTATTATTGGCCATGTGAGACTTTCATGTGAGACTATGAAACTATAACTCCCAGAAGTGCTATCTGCACATAGTGTGTGCTCATTGGTCCACTGTCACCTGGACCCCCATCTGCTTTACGCAGACAGGCTGCTTCGCGAGTTGGTCTCCTGTCCTGCCCCAGGTTACACCGCAACCCAGAAGAAATGCTGTGTCCGAGTGGTGAGTGGCCCCCAATATCAGCTCCTACCTTTGTGGTTAAACATGAGTATTTTTAGAACAAGAAGCTCGTATTTAATGTCCGCAGTTGTGCAAATTAAGCTTTCTTACCACACAGAGAAAAAGTGACTTTGATTTGTTGCTGTAAAGAACAAATGAAGTTTCTTCTAAAGTGATCTTTCATTTATCTGTGCTTTCTACTTTATTTTATCTTATTCATTTACATGCTGTTGTGATATGCAACTATTTCATGGAAGTAAATCCTCTAAATATGCATTTTTAATGGGCTCGTCCAGGGGTGTCAAACATATGGCCCATGGGTCAAAAACGGCCCACCAGGGGGTCCAAAATTTTCTCTGTGATTTTACAGCTTTATTTCTAGTAAATTTCTGACTTTCTACTGATTAGAATAGTTTGTGTAAATCGGAGACATTTTTCTCTGTAAGATGAGACTTTTTTCTCATCAGTTTTCTTTTTCTTCTTTTTTCTGATGAGAACAAGAGGCCCTTCATTTCAAGGGGCAAGGGGACGGGGTAGAAATGAGAATTGGGATGGACCCCAAATCTACCTGTACTTCACTCTCATATTGCAAATATTTTTCTCAGTTGTTTTACAGCATTTAGTGCTGTTAATAACTACTTCAACAGACAGTGTTTCTCTTGTTATTTCTATGTATGTATAAAGGTCATTGCATTCGCCCTTTTCACATTCCCCACAATGCAATGCGCAACCGGCAACATCCGGTAGTTTGTTTACACTGGCTCACATGCATACACAATGGAGACAGAGTTCAAGATACGTCGAAATAAAGCCACAAATCAGGGTTCCAGATGCGTAGTACCTTTCTGTAGTAATCGCCAGGGTACAGACAAGGAACAGGGCATAAGAAGATCATACTATAGGTTTCCCAGCGGTGAAAAAAACGCAGATCTTCGGCGAATTTGGGAGAGCAAAATCAGGCGTGAAGGATGGACTGCAAGTGCCAGTGACAGAATTTGTTCAGACCATTTTCAAGGAGGTAAGAGCACTGTTTGAATAATATATTTATCTATATTGTATTACCTGTTATTATTCAATAAAATATTAGCATTTAGTCTAATTTTAGGTTCCAAACTAATCACTGATCAAATCCAATACAAAGTTAACATAGTATCAATTTTCTTTATTTTATTAGTTAATATAGTCTTGTCAGACTTCTGCATTATAAATTATATAGTTGTATGTGTGTGTATTTTGTTTGTTTATTTACATATATATATGTATTTGAACTTTATACATATATAATAAAGCTGTCAGTAACTACTGACACTGCCTTCTTTTTTTATTTAAATTCTGGCATAATTAGTATCTGTTAAACTAATTTCTATTTTTATCCAACAGGTGTACGCACACACAAGAAAGGTTTGCTGGGATATATTCCTACGAAGTTTAAATGGACCGGACAAACGAAGAAGCGACAGACGATGACATCAACTTCTGCCTCCCCTGTCATTCCATTGCCATTCTGCAAAGATTCGTGGACTCCAAAGGAAGAATCCCCAAAGAAAGTCAACAAAAAAACTGTGGAGCAAAGACGACAGAGAGAGGAGACGAAACTCAGAATGGCAAGAGAGCAAACTGAACTTGTGTGGAGAGAAACTGGACATGACCACGTTAAAACATGTACTCAGAAGCCCTCAATCCATGATGCTGAAATGATATAATATGCAACATTCTGTTTAATACAAATTAATTAAAAATATATGCAAAATACAGATTGTAATTAGTACAAATACAACTTCAAAACTTAACACAAAAGAAATTGATATTTCCATAAGTATGCAATTTCAACCTACCCTACAGTGCAGGTACAGTATGCTCCATATGGCTGTCCTGTTATCTTGTCTAAGATGATGTACATAGCCTTCACATTCTCTGCTGCACCAGACTGCGATGACAAGCACTGGGCCTCGATGGCAACAAATGTTTCAGATGTGTCGGTCCGCATAGAATGAATGAAAGACATCATCTGGAAAGGTCTTTGGATCTTGTACCTGACCTCTTGATCTTTGCTCAACACATTTGTGTTAACCAAATATTTCTTGACAATTGTGTCATCAATTGGTGGAGTATGCTGCAGTTCTTTTGTCCACATGTTCCTTTGTGACAAGAACGCTGGTGTGAGTGATGCATACTCTTCTAGCTGCTTTGAGGACAGTCCATGTGACTTTAAATGTGGAGAAAATTCAGGCAATTTCCCGTTTCCACTTGTAGAGATTCCCATTGCCAGGCACAGAAGATTGATTCTGGCAATTTTTGAAAATGAAGCGTTAACATGGTACTGTTTACAGTACTGTTTCAGTGTTTTTGCTGGCAGTGCTTTCACCTCTGTGTACGTTTTAGGGACTTTCCCTGTCATTTTCTGCTAGAATCCATACGACATTATGCACCTGCAAGAAATGAGGAAAAGATGTCACATTGTGTATAGATAAATGTATGTATAATACTATATATACGTATGTGTAACCACTAGTTGAAAATAAACGTTTAATGTACATCAACACTGAGCAGCTGATAACCTGCTGACATGCACTCACATGGGTTATGCCTCATGAGTCATGGGTGCAACTTACAACTTCTAAATATGTCACAAAAACACATTGCATACGCGATTAGCATAGCATGGCATACAACCAAAACACAATAAAAAGCTCGAAAATATTACTAGGTATATTACTGCAGCTTGATATGTATAGAAAACTGTTTAACTTACCACAAATCAGTAAGAAAATCGCTCCCTCATTGCTAGATTCAAGCGTGTTTATGTTGGGCGCTGAGAAACCGGATGTTGCCGGTTGCGCGAGGAATTGTGGGATTGTGAAAAGGGCAAATTTTAAAAGGTTGTACATTTAATTCAACTACATTTTAGCATGCGACAAGCAAATTTGATCATATTAAACATAATTTTCTAACTACAAAATTGTGGCTAGTGAAAAGGCTGAGTGGCTAGTAACTCTGGAAGATCATTAGCCACAGTGACTGCTGTAAAAGCACTATTGCTCTGCAGTTACTATCCTCAACAAGCAGTGGGTGCTACCATGAGCTTCTCCCCATCCCAAAGCATTCACAAGCAGTCAGTCTCACAGCAGCCTCGTGCAGCAGTTAGTTGCAGAGAGGAGACCCATGCCCATGCCACTCACATCCAGACTGCGAATGAATGGTACCTGCACAACCCCCCACATCGATGTAAATGTTTCTTCACTGTCAGTGTCACACTAATAAATCACTGCATTTGACTAACAGTCTCAGTCATGTACTCACTTTGTTCACTCTGTGTGTGTGTGTGTGTGTGTGTGTGTGTGTGTGTGTGTGTGTGTGTGTGTGTGTGTGTGTGATATAAACTAAACATCTTGCAGCAAGCTTGTCATGTCGCAGTCTAAACTGTACGCTTAAAAATACAGAAAGGAGTGGGAATCAAACCCTGAATTCAAAGGCTGGTTGAAGCCGTTCATTGGAGATGATACAGAAGTGATGGCCTATTTAAATGCCAAATTAAAAGAAACAATCCAAGAATCAACAGAAGAAGGTTAATTTGTAGTTCTAAACATACTTAGGGTGTTTTTTACTCAATTTTTGTCACTCCCACGACATTATTCTTGTGTCCTACAACATCCATTACAATTACATGCAAATGACCAATTATGCAAATTGGGCAATGACATCATATAGCGACTTCTAGCAACTTTTAGGACAGCCAATAGCTACTTTCCTTACTGAGGAGTTGGCAACAGTACTCACCAAGCATGGTTTATATTGTTATTTTCTTGAGACTTCAGTCACCATAATAAACATCCCTGTTTCCACCTGGTTCACTAATCGTATAAAAATATACGTATCTCACATTATTTTGGCTTATTTTGTTATATTTTTAACGTGATGCTCGAGCCATTCACATAGTCGATCATTATAACCACCTGCAGCTTGCCTCAGTGGGGAGGAGGTGATGGACAGGCCACCCAGCATTAGCTTAACTGTTGAGTCGGAGAGTTTTGAAAGCCATTTTCTATAAATTCTATTCACCCTCACTAGAATCCTTGTTCATAGAACAACACAACCATATGTTTCATTCTGAAACATTATTTTAGCATTGTTAAAGTTATATTTTCTCAAATCGGGATCCAAGGCAGCTAGTTAAAGCTAGCAGTTTAGTTACTCATCCATGTATGTTTCTGTGCACAATGTACTGAGGGACTGGTCATATCCTATCAACCATAGGATCCACATACCCCGTCCACCATTGACGCTTTACTTTATTTATTCTTTACAACAAACTTTCATTAGTTGGCTTAGGCTTGCTATCTGAGCTATTATTAGCCAGCTAAGATTAGCAATAGTGACATACAGTCATGTGAAAAAATTAGGACACCCCATTAAATATTCAGTTCTTTATTAAGAAATGTTCACATATTGATGTCTAATCTTGTTTTTATTTATCTCTGGAAAAGAAGGTGATTTAATTGAAGGTAAATAACAAAAATTAACCTTGTTTTACTCATTAAACAAAAGATCAACAAAAATGCATATTCTACTTTAGTAGGAAGTCCTTTTTTCACAGCTGGTAGCCTCTCATTCAGTATAGACTTATGGTACAGCATTGTCTGTCCTGCTTCTTTTTCCCTCCTCAGCTAACTTACTTTCTACTTCTCAAATATTATTAAAGTTGTCATAGACGCAAAGAAGAAAGCTCATCCTATTTCCCAGATACAAACCAGACATTATACATTTGACTATAAAAAAAAACAACAACTACCAAACCCTTAAAACTGAACTGATTATTAGAACATGTGAATCTGGTCTGTAGGCCATGGTTCATTCTCACAGCTGCGGACAGCTCACTGCTAGCTCCCTTCATTGCCAGCTTTTGCCTCACTAAACTTACACCCACAGTGAATTATAAAGCCAGCTCCTGGATGGATGGCGCAAGCATGAGGGTCCTCCGGTTTTCTCCTTAAAAGCCTAAAATACTTCAAATGACATGGTTCAAAGACTTGAAATATGATCATTTGGCAACAAGCATGTTCATAAATTGAAAGAGGACTGTAATAAAACCTTCACGTTTTACTTGTTTCCACATCTGCATTCTATTAATGATATTACAATGTAATTATTTATCAGTCTTCACACTAAAAACTCTGAAATGTGGCATGTTCTATGTGGCAACAATCTAATGTTGTAATGTTGCTTTGTACCTGCTATGTTCAATTGATTCCCCTGGGTTTTTTGTATTTCAAAACTGGCCTGTTTTGCATTGTCTCCTTATTGTCTCTTTGAGCAACCTCAAATAAGCAATAACCTTGTTAATGCCTGTCAATATAGGCTTTCTGTGTATAAAGTTTTCAGGTAAAATATGACTGTTTACCATGTCTAGACATCTACAGACCAATGAAGGATCCCATTGAATAGCATCAGTAAATTCTTTGAATATAACCCAGACGAAAAAAGCCCATTTATTTTATGTCTTAACGCTTTACTTTTCTTGCAAGATGTAGCAAATGAATTACAAGTCAGCAACTGCTTCTGTTTAGACAGTCTGTTACTATGAAAAGGAAGTTAGTTATTGACTTGACATTTGTATGTACTTTTCTGTTGGGTCAAAGGTCAGGGTCAGCCCCTTTCAGGCCTTTTTTTGTATCCCCAGTCACATAAATGCAAGGAAAGCTGATAGAGTCATTTGACACAGCAGAGTAATGAATAAAAGTTTGAATGTGACCTCCCGAACATGAGTTCATAAACACTTTATGCTTTCTGTGTGTAAGAAAGATGGAGAAAGCATTAGTTGCGGTACAAAGGCATATGCCTTCCACATGAAAGATTTTTTTGTGCACATGGGAATAAGTCTGGTCAAGGCCACCTCAAGTCTAACTTAAGTTATTGTAATGAAATGTGTGGTGCTTAACTGCCAAATAGAATCAGAACTCTTTGAGGAGTTACCCATTTGTAGCTTTCAACAACATGATCTCGTGGACTTGTGCAAAGACTGATCAGTTTGGCATTTATTTACACTGATCAAGTATGGCATTTAGTTTTTCACTGAACATGTAGGCTCATGTGAGTGAAAAGGTAAAAAAAAAAAAATGCCACATCTGTCCAAGTTGATAAATTTTCTGAGAAGGGGAAAGAAAAGTCTCCTTTATATACTTTCCAGAAAAATCAAAGTTGAGAAATTTGTCTAACCCATGTATAATGAGAAAAGACATTACTCAGGCTGCCACATAGCCCTTTGTAAGGAGAGTACTTTCATGTATTTATGCATATCCATGAGCTCAGATAAGAATGAGCTTGACACTGGAAAACCAAGATAAGTCTGCAGTCTGATTACCAAAATAAACATGATTAGCAAACTTATGACATCAAACTGCCCATCTGTATGCCCTATTGGTGTGACTAAGGAAGAATGTGAAATAATTAATCATATAAAATGCAATTTTAGAATGATTAAAATGAGCTAATACAATGGTTTAAATAACATATCTGGCTTAATTTCCCAGTCGCCATTTTGTAAGCACAGATGCGATAAAAGACATTTACAAAGGTTCTGCTGCATTTAGGCCAAGAGTCCCACTGTTATATGTCAGGTTTAAACTGCTTGACTGGATAGAGATCTATCAAAAAGATGCAGAGCTGGAGGTGGCAGAGTTGAAGATATTAAGATCCTCACTGGGAATGACTTGGATGGCCAAGGTTAGAAATGAGCAGTGTTGGGCAAGTTACTAAAAAAAAGAAACTAATTACAGTTACTAGTTACTTCTTTTCAAAAGTAATTGTGTTACTTTACCAATTACTGCATGATTAAACTAGTTACTTTTAAATACATACTTAAATCATCTTGCACACATAGTAAGATAATTTAACTAATGGATACATTACGGGCTTATTAATGTCAGGCTGAAAACAGACGGTTTCAGACAGAGCTTTTAGAACATGTTTAGTCTTCTTTATCCTGCCTTGAGAGCTCTTATTGTGGGGAAAATCTGAAGAAAATCAAAATGATATTGCGAGTAATTTCCCCATTTTGGAGTGAGAAATAGGGTTTGTGGAGTGAGAGAGAGGGAAAAGGGTAAGACTCACTCCAAAAGAGCGAGAGTTGGCAACACTGCCTAAAGCTGTCCATGTTATCTTACCTTTATATTATGGATTTAATCCGATATGCAATGATCCAAAGAAAATGTCCATTATCCACAGTCCAAATGTCTGCTGTGCCAGAGACATGATCCAGTCCCTCAAATTCCTTTTGGAGATCAAGTCCATTTTTGAATAATCTTTATCCATGTAGAAAGTAAATGCATTTTAATTTCTGTGGATCACAGTCCCGGGTCTGGGTCACAAACTGTCCAGATGCATACCTGTGCTTGAAATCCAGCCGTGGGTATGCAGATAGTGTAGATCCACTAACACGGTGTTGTTAGCATAGCATAGCACTAGCTTTTCCGGAGCTTTGTTGCTGTTTTCAAGTGCTTCTCAAGATTGTAGTTAGCTCTCAACCGGCATTTAGTTTTACACAGCATGTTACTGCAAAAGTACTGGCATTAACACATTACTCCCAACACTGGAAATGAGTACATCAGAGGGACAGTTCAGGTTGAACAGTTTGGAGACAAAGTAAGAGAGACAAGGATGAGGTGGTTTGGACATGTGCAGAGGAGGGATAGTGGCTATATTGGACAAAGGATACTGAAGATGAAGCTGCCAGGCAGGAGGAAAAGATGAAGATCACAGAGAAGACTCATGGATGTACAGAAGGAGGACATGGAGAGGGTTGGTGTTACAGAGGAAGATGCAAGGGATAGGGTGAGATGGAGGCAGATGATCCACTGTGACGACCCCTAAAAGGAACAGCAGAAAAAGAAGAAGAAGAAAAAGAAGGTAGGATAGAGATCTACAGTATATTTAGTGAAGACCTATGCTTGTTGTACTTTAATCCCAGAGGGAAATTCAAGGGCATCCACTGTGTGGTGTCCTTTTTTCACCATTCACATATAGGGCCACTTTAGCGTCTCCAACTAACCTAACTTGCATGTTTTTGGAAAGTGGGAGGAGACCGGAGCACCCACAGTAAACCCGTGCAAGCATGGGGAGAACACGCAGACTTCACACAGATAGGCCCTGCTGGCTGGTGGACCTGAACCACCATGAGCCAACTGTGCTAACCACTACACCACCATACTTTCAACACCACTATGCTGCCATGTTTAATTTTAAGAAAACACAATGATGAATAAAGTAACGAAAACTACACATTTCAAATTGCAAAGCAGAACCCCATAATGAAACTTAAAACTAGGGATGAACAAAATAATATCAGCCTTACACTGGTATCTGCTACTGTATTTTCCTTATTGACTGATAACAGCTGTCTGCAAATAAGATATCAGCAGTTCTGATATTTTTCTGGTGTGTCCCAGTTGTGTGGCATTTATTTTGCCCAGAAACAGACAACAGTAGACTGCAGCTGCAAATTCAGAAACATTCAGCAGCAGGATGAATGAGAGTCTCCCCTCTCTTTCCCAGAGCTCTTTGATTATCAATTATTTTCTGTCACTCCACCTGGTTACGCCTATACCCACACTGCAGCGCATCCCCAGTGTGATGCCTTCCATCAATAAACGGAGCAGTGAACACATACCATAAATGATGGGTGCTACTTTATCCCATCTAATAAGTTTAGGGACTTTGCTAATATTCATTAATAAAACTGATGCCATTAAAAAATTGTTGTCAAAACAGTAACATCTCAATCATCAAAATCCTGTTTTTCTGCTGAGTATGGTGGTCTGTATAGAATTTTTCAGTACTGTAAACTCCTCTGAGTTATTACAGGATCAGTTTTGGATGCATGATGAATATGTTAGGCCCATCTCGTTCATTTTTTAAAAGGAAACATACTAGTGCCTGTTCATGAATCATTTATATTAAAACTCACTGAGTGTTACAGATGAGCTATAGCACATACTGCAAGCTGCCTGGGAGAAGCAGGTGCTGCTGGGAAATGAGCAAGGTGACTTCCTAAGTGTGGAGGCGGAGGACAGTGAGAGCTTACTCTATGTTCGTACAAGTTTATGATCAAAGCAGCACTTGTAACTGCCAGAAGACAGACACGGTGTTTGGTAGTCAAGGAGGTTGAATGTTTGTATTTAACAAACTGTGTGAGTTTGCTTGAATATACTGTAAGTCTTGCAATTTTTTCCCAGTTTCTTATCTTTTTTTTTTTTTACCTTCCTAATGTGTCTGTGTTTTGAGTTAAAATGACCAAATTTAACAATAAAAGCAAAAAAAAAAAATAAATAAAAGATAGATAGATAGATAGATAGATAGATAGATAGATAGATAGATAGATAGATAGATAGATTCTCGCAGTATCTGAGTTCTGTGGCTGACTGAATATGAATTCACACATTTTTGTAAATTCAGCGACTTGTTTGTATAATGTATAAGGTGCTGATGTATGTAGCTTCTCTGTCTGAAAAAGCAAAGTCACGATGGAGACTCTTAAGTCTTTAAGCCTGAGGGCAACTCTTCTTGATGCAAAAATTAACACACTTTACATAGTGTGTTAATCTATGAAAAATGGGGTTAAATTGTTTGGTTAAAGACCTCAACATGTTCTTCTGCAGCTGATGATCACATGATGATAGAAATGCCTAATAAAGCAGAAGATTCACTTAGCTGGGCCTTTAAATGTGATGGACAAATTTCTTGCCTGTCAGCTTTTGATATACCTTGGTTTAATGATCAGATCCACAATCAAATAGTCAGCAAGGTTTAGAATACTGATATTCAGCCTAAGGCATCAGAATGCATGTCAGTGGTTATAAACAAGGGAGTGTAGTGAGGATAAGCTACTGATATGGGGTTTCATATGTTGATGTTTCTGTACACTGATGAGAAGCAGTTTTTTTTAAGATGCATGGTTATGCAATGGCTGGCTCAGACTTTGATGGTAGCACCTGGGATCTATTTGTGGGGTTGAGGCAAAACTCACACGCATCACCTCTGGTAGTGTGAGTGGAATTCAGGAGGTTTTTTTTTATTTTTTTTTAAATCATATTTCATTACACTTTTTAATGCTACTTGATCATGTCTCTTTATAAACTGTGATAAAAGGAAAAAACAAAGACCTTCAGAGGTCAAAGTGGCTTAGTGTTACATTAGGACAATATGAACATACAGTACGTACTTTGCCCCACAAACTAGAATCCATTTTTCATGAAGCACAGAATATTTCTGGGACAACATCTGAGCCATAGAGACTTCTTATCCTATTAGCTGTCAGTCATGTCACCCACAACTTGATTATCCCCCATACCTGGGACTTCAATTACATGCATTGGAAAGGCGAGTTGTCGAAATATTGATTCTTTTAATGTCACACTCAAAATAATGACACTTGACTGAAGAGTTATGGCCTACTGGATAAAAGACTAATAAGGAGGAAGTAATCAAAGGATGGCAGTGATGAACTGGGTGACATTTGGAACTTGTAAAGAAGTCTGTAAAGGTGCAAACAAAGGGAAACCTTTAGTGTCTTTTGTCCTGATCAGCAGTGCTATCCATCTCACTGTATTGACTGACTGGTTACAGCTGCCCTTTTAACTTGAAGATGCCACTTGTCATTTCCTGGTCCTGTAGTAACTGTCACAAAGACAAGAGGAAACAAGAGTCATAAAACAAGCAAAGCCTCAGTTATATACTGTAAAATAATGAATGACTTTAATGCACACAAGTGATACTGTGTTTTAAAAAGTCAAATACTGTATAAAAAAATGCAATACTCCTTAAATAGGTAAAATTTTTCATAAAATGTAATTATATATCATAGCAGGGAAAATAAGTATTTAACACATCAACATTTTCCTCATTAAACATATTTCTGATGGAGCCATTAACCTGAGATTTTCACCAGATATCAGTAACAACCCAAGGAATCCATGCATACAAAGAAATCAAGGCAACTGTGTTCACAAAACAAGTTATATTTAGTAAAGTGGAATGCTACAGGGAATAAGTATTGAACATGCTTGATGAAATTCATTTAATATTTAGTAGAAAAGCCTTTGTTGATAATAACAGCTTCCAGATGCCTCCTGTATGGAGAAACTAGGCTCAGGCATTGCTCAGGTGTGATTTTAGCCCATTCTTTCACGCAAACTGTGTTCATGTCTTGAAGGTTCTGTGGATGTCTTCTATGAACTTTCATCTTCAGTTCGCTCCATAGATTTTTAGTTGGATTCATGTCAGGTGACTGACTGGGCCATTCTAGCAGCTTTATTTTCCTTCTCTGGAGTCAGTTGAGTTTCCTTGGCTGTGTGTTTGGGATCATTGTCTTGCTGAAATGTCCACCCTTGTTTCATCTTCAGCATCTTGGCAGATGGCAACAGGTTCTTATCGAGGATGTCTCTGTACATTTGCCCATTCATCTTTCCTTCAATTATATGAAGTCTGCCTGTACAATGTGCTAAAAAATACCCCCACACCATGATGGGATGTACAGTGCAATTTCTCCTCCAAGCATGCTGTGTATTGTGGCATCCAAAAAGTTCAATTTTGGTCTCATCTGACCAGAGTATATTCTCCCAGTATTTTACTGGCTTGCCCAAATGTTGTGCAGTAAGCTTTAAATGAGCTTCAACATGCTTTTTCTTCAGCAATGGAGTCTTGCAGAGGCCATGTCGGTTGAATGCATTACTTACTGTTTTCTTTGAAACAGCAGTATCTGCTAACTCCAGGTCTTTCTGGAGCTCTCCACGAATGATGTTTGGCTCTTGGATAACTCTTATGATAATTCTTTTGACTCCTCTGTCAGAAGTTTTGTGTGGAGCTCCTGGTCGTGGCCTGTTTATGATAAAATGATGTTCTTTCCACTTCTGAATGATGGCTCCAGCAGTGCTCACTGGAACATTCAGCAGTTTAGAAACGTGCCTGTAACCAATGCCACCATTATGTTTTGCAACAATAAGGTTGTGAAGGTCTAGAGAGATCTCTTTGCTTCTACCCATTATGAGCTCTTTGTGGTGTGGCAATCTGATATTCACAGACCTTTTTAAAGGCCATCTGTAAGGACTTAACCAGCTGATATTAATTTGCACTGATGGGGGATAGGATGGCTTCCTAAATTACGATGGATTTCACCTGGTTACTTGGCTTTCAATGCCTATTTGCACCGTTTTCTTCATGTGTTCAATACTTATTCCCTGTGTCATTCCACTTTATTAAATATAACTTGTTTTGTTAACACAGTTTGCTTGATTTCTTTGTATGTATGAATTACTTGAGTTGTTACTGGTATCTTGTTAAAATCTCAGATCAGTCGCTCCATCAGAAATATGTTTAATAAGAAAAATGTTGAACTGATCAATATTTATTTTCTTGGCTGTATTTCACTACCTATTGTAATGGCAATGTCCAGATTAACTAGAATCAGACCCTACAGATCTTCAGGGTCAAACACAGGGTCAAGGTCATTTCATATTTGGATTTTTTGTGACATTAAAGCTTATATTCAAATTCTGCTAGCACTAAACTCTCACTTCTAGCCAAAATCGATCTTGACCTTTTGTGACCCTATGACCTTGACTTGTGACCTTGTGACCCCCAAAACATGGCAACACATGCTAAGCCTGAAGTTCACTCATATGCCAAGTTTAATGACCATAGCTTCTTTCTCTCTCAAATTACAGTTCGGAAAGACAGACAGACAGAGGTGACCTTCCTACCCCCACCGCAACTCTGTCAACATGGGAAATTAGATCAAGTGCTTCAGCCATACTTTTAAGAAACAATCTTGGTTTAAAAAAAAGACTAAATAAAGAGACTTTGAAGTGTGGTGTCTGTGTCTGTCTGTACAATGGTAGGTTCAAAACTTTTCCTCATTGACCTCACAAAACATGGCTTGTAAATCCCAAGTCAAAGGTGTGCGCTTATTCTCTAGCTGTAAAGGCATTTGTGGCGACACGGTATTTGAGACAAAATTGCAGCATATTTTAACATTTACTGGCGGCAGAGGAAAATGAAGGGTGGGAAGCTAAACACTGCGATAGCTCTTTCATGCCAGAATAGTTTTAGGGCGCCAGCAGCTAAATTGGTTTACAAGTTGATGCATTAGAAAACACTGATGGAAACATAATCAAAAACACAGGGTTAGCTCCACATGTCAGTGAGGCGACAGATATATCAGAAAAGAGCAGATAAGATGAAAAAAGAGGCCAGAGGGGCAAGTTGAAAACAAATAGGCATTAAATACTTGAGAGACACCAAATAATTTAGTCCAGACAGTACAATTATATGGCATTAGTTAAAAAAAGATCCAGGGCTTATGGGTCGGTGTGTGTGGGGGGGTCTATTGTAATTTTCCTGTCATATTGTTGGAGGCATTCAGTCAAATATTTGTCTGGTTCTGGACCAGCTTAATCCAATCCTCCAGGCAGGTGTTTTGCAGTAAGCTAGTGTCTGATTTGGTTTGTGCATACATGCATAATGTGCCAGGCTTTATCCCTGTTGTAAGCTTGTGTGGATTTTTATCACTCCAAAATACTTCACTCTAAATTATTAATGAACAGTGTGGTGTGTAATAACTAGTGTAATCAGTCAGATTTCAAAATGCAAATATTTTCCTTTATAGTGGGCATAACTCCCCTAAAGCACAAAAGTGAGGCTAATATTGACAAGTTTGCTCCTTTTAGGCTCACCACATCATATCATCATCTGATATCACGATGATCCGCATATTTGATTTGACAAGGGTTTTATACCGGATGCCCTTTCTGACCCAGCTGTGAACTCATGAACTTCCAGATGTGGGGTGGATACTCTACCACTTGTCATGATCCGGTGAACGGGCGGGGGCCGTTGTCAGATTAGTTTTGTCTTTTTCTGTTTGTTTATTTTTCTGCACACCTTGTTTGCTGTATTTGGTTCCTGTTTTTGGTTAGTTCATTATTAATTTCTGTATTTCGTTTTTTGGTTTGCTGTTTTGATCATTGCTGGTGCTGTGACAGCTCGCGTGTCACTTCTGGCTGTCAGATTCTGTCCACGGGCTGTCACGGCTGCTATTAATGATCGCCACTCATGACCCCGCAGGTGTTGCCAATCCAGGGGTTTCCTATTTAAGCCATGGGCGCCACTTTTCTGGTGCAGCGGCAAAAAATCTCTCCACTCAGGAAATTCCTGGACATCTTGTCAACCCAAGTTTATTTCTTATCTGTCTTTACTCATGTCTTTGTTTATCCTGGCGTTTACCACTCCATCCTTAGAGCTGTGTTTTTCGTTGGTGTGTGTTTTGTATTTTGTGCTTTAGTTAATAAATTTGCAAACTCACAGTCTGCGTTTGGCCTTCTGTTTGCCCTCGGAGAGGGCCATTCATGACACCACTAGGCCACCACTTCAGTATTCTTAAGTTAAATGTTAATCACAACCTATATAAATTTAGGATGGACATGCCCGAAACACCTCAAGTGGGAGGTGTCCAGGAGGCATACTGATCAGATGCCCATACCACCTCAACTGGCTCCTTTCAATGTGGAGGAGCAGCAGTTCTACTCTGAGCCTCTCTCAGATGACTGAGCTACTCACACCATCTCTGAGGGTGAGTCCAGCGATCCTACGGAGAAAGCTCATTTCAGCTGCTTGTATCTGTGATCTCATTCTTTCGGTCATTACCCAAAGCTCGTGACCGTAGGTGAGGGTAGGAACGTAGATTGACAGATAAATCAACAGCTTTGCCTTAGAGCTCAGCTCCCTCTTCACCACAACAGACCGGTACAACATCCGCATCACTGCAGATGCTGCTCCGATCCCTCTGTCAATCTCTCGCTCCATTCTCCACTCACTTGTGAATAAGACCCCAAGATACTTAAACTCTTCCACTTGGGGCAGGAGCATGTCCCCAACCTGGAGAGGACAATCCACCTTTCTCTGGCTGAGGACCATGGACTCAGACTTGAAGGTGTCTGATTCTAATCCCAGCCACTTCACACTCAGCGGAAAACCGTCCCAGTAAGAACTGTAGGTCATTGCTGAATGAAACCAGCAGGACAACATCATCTGCAAACAGCAGAGATGAGATCCTGTGATCACCAAGCATGACACCCTCCGCTCCCTGGCTTCACCTAGAAATCCTGTCCATAAGAATTATGAACAGGATCGGTGACAAAGGGCAGCCCTGGCGGAGTCCAACTCTTACTGGGAATGAGTCCGATCGAGTGTTGGCAAAACGAACCAAACTCTCACAACGGTCGTACAGAGACTGAATAGCTCTTAACAACAAGCCCGATACCCCATACTCCCGAAGCACCCTCCACAAAAAACCACAAGGGACATGATCGAATGCCTTCTCCAAGTCCACAAAACACATGTAAACTGGTTGGGCAAACTCCCACGTACCCTCGAGGATTCTCGAGAGGGTAAAGAGCTGGTCTGATGTGCCATGGCCAGGACAAAAACCACATTGCTCCTCCTGAATCCGAGGTTTGACCAACGGCCAGACTCTCCTCTCCAGTACCTTGGCATATACCTTCCCAGGGTGGCTGAGGAGTGTGATCCCTCTAAAGTTGGAGCACACTCTCCAGTCCCCTTTTTTGAAGAGAGGAACCACCACCCCGGTTTGCCATGTCAAAGGCACTGCCCCCAACCTCCACGCAATGTTGCAGAGGCGTGTCAACCATGACAGCCCTACAACATCCAGGGCCTTGAGGTACTCAGGGCAAATCTCGTCCACCCCTGACGCCCGGCCACCAAAGAGATTTTTAACCACCTTGGCAACCTCAACCCTGAGATAGGTGAGTCATTCCCCTTGTCCACAAGCCCTGCTTACTCTGTGGAAGGCGTATCAGTGGGATTGAGGAGATCCTCCAAGTATTCCTTCCACTGCCGACGATATCCCCAGTCGAAGTCAACAGCGCCCCATCCGCACCATACACAGTGTGGACAGGGAGCTGCTTGCCCCTCCTGAGCCACCGGACAGTTTGCCAGAATTTCTTCAAGGCCAATCCATGGCCTCACCAAACTCCTCCCATACCCAAGTTTTTGCTTCAGCAACCACCCGAGCTGCACTCCGCTTGGCCTGCCGGTACACCTCAGCTGCTTCGGGAGTCCCTCAAGCCAACCAAGCTTGATAGAACACCTTCTTCAGCTTAATGGCCCCCCTCACCACTGGTGTCCACCACTTGGTTCGGGGGTTGCCACCACAAGATGCCCCGATGACCTTGCGGCCGCAGCTCTGGGCCACTGCTTCAACAATGGAGGTGGAGAACATGGCCCATTCAGACTCCATGTCTCCAGACTCCCTCAGAATGTGGTTAAAGTTCTTCTGGAGGTGGGAGTTGAAGACCTCCCGGACAGGGGCCTCAGCCAGACATTCCCAGCACATCCTCACTATACGTTTGGGTCTACCAGGTCTGAATGGCAACCTCCACTGCCATCGGATCCAACTCACCACCAGTTGGTGATCAGTTGACAGCTCTGCACCTCTCTTCTGATGACACGATAACAAAATCAATCATCAACCTGCGACCTAGGGTGTCCTGGTGCCAGGTGCACATATGGACACCCTTATGCTTGAACATGGTGTTTGTTATGGACAAACTGTGGTTAGCATAGAAGTCCAATAATTGAACACCACTCGGGTTCAGATTGGGCAGACCATTCCTCCCAATCACCCCCTTCCAGGTTTCACTGTCATTGCCCACGTGTGCATAGAAGTCTCCCAGTAGGACAATAGAGTCTCCGAGAAGAGCACTCTCCAGCACCCCAGTCACAGACTCCAAAAAGGGTTGGTACTCTGAACCATCATTTGGTGCATCGACACAAATGATGGTCAGGACCCGTTTCCCAGCCCGAAAGCGCAGGGAAACCACTCTTTCATCCACTGGGGAAAACTCCAATATATAGAGGCAGCAAGGTGGGGGGATACAATAATACCTACCCCTGCTCCTCGCCTCTCGCCCGGGGAAACTCCAGAGTAGGCCAAGCTCCAGCCCCTCTCCAGGAGACCGGTTCCAGAACTGGAGCTGTGTGTTGAGGTGAGGCTCACTATACCTAGCCGGTATCTCTCAACCTCACGCACCAGCTCAGGCTCCTTCCCCACCAGAGAGGTGACATTCCACGTCCCAAAAGGCAGTTTAGGAAGCTTGGGATCAGACCGCCAAGGTCTCTGCCTTCGACGGCCACCTGATCCACATAGCACTGGACCCCCATGATCCCTCCTGCAGGTGGTGAGCCCACTGGAGGGCGGACCCATGTAACTCCTTCGGGCTGAGCCCGGCCGGGTCCCATGGGTGGAAACCCGGCCACCAGATACTAGCCATCGAGCCCTTCCCCCAGGCCTGGCTCCAGGGTGGGGCCCCGGTAACCCCATACTGTGCGGGGTACACTGAATCCCTGTTGTAGTATTTATCACGCGAGTCTGTTGGATCGTTCTTAGTCTGGCCCTTCACCCAGGACCAGTTTATCTTGGGTGACCCTAGAAGAGGCAAATTGCCCCAGACAACATAGCTCCTGGGATCACTAAGGCACGCAAACCCTCCACCACAATAAGGTGATGATTCATGAGGGGGCCAGTCCATTTCCAAAAATCAATTATTTATTTATTTCACGTTTGGAACTGCATTCTTAAATGCAAATGGGGCTGCACGGTGGCGCAGTGGTTTAGCACTGTGGCAGCACAGTTTTACCCTCGGCCGGGGGATCGCGGGGATCATGAGATCGTGGGTTCGATCCCAGCCCCCGACCAACAGTGAGCTGTGTGGAGTTTGCATGTTCTCCCCGTGTTGCGCGGGTTTACTCCGGGATTTCTCCGGTTTCCTCCCGCACACCAAAAACATGTAGGTTTAGGGCGCTCGCGCACGCAGCGACCAGCAGCCGGTGGCTTGTCACCAGACTGCAAACCAAGTCTACCTACGGGTACAAATAAGTAACAAAAAAAAAAAAAAAAAAAAAAAAAAAAAAAAAAAAAATATATATATACTGTATATATATATACTGTATATATATATATATATATATATATATATATATATATATATATATATATATACTGTATATATACAGTATATATAGTCTGCCAGCAGAGGGTGCTAACTGAAACCTAGGTGCCACTCTGTGTGAGTGGTGGAGTGAGAAATCAAGAGTGAGAAAGTCACAGATATACAGAGGGACCAATGTGTAGGAACAATTAATTATAAGTGTGATAAGATACAAGGATTATTTAATTTACACTGAGAGGTGTTTGTGGAAACGGAGCTTTACTTTGTGACCACATACACTCACAAACAAAAGGCAAACACTTGTAGAGGCATCAGTCCAAACTTGTACAATTTATTAATAACTAATCCTTGAACCTTTCATTAACCAGTCTCAATATTCATGAATTCTTCTGCCGTGACCCAGGAAAGCACACACACAAAAGAAATCAAGCAGAAACTTATATATATCGTTAACAGTTTTAATAATCAAACTCAAGTTGAGTGGCATTACATTCAATTGATTTGTAAGCAGGTGAAATGATCAACAAGTATCAAATATCACATTAACTGGTAACGGATTCCTAAGCACAAAGTCTATAGTTAAACCTTTGTGGAAACCAGAGAAACCAGATTTTGAGTTTGTAACTGTAATGCAGTGGGAGACTGTGAAGTAACTGTAACAAAAATATGCATAAAATTCGACGTAATTTTATGGATAAAAGGATAAAAGCTGATTATATGAAAAAGGCAATTCTTAGTTACTCTACAAAAAAACAGAGGTTACTGAAAAGGAGAATATTATTTTTCCTTCAGCTTTATAGCTCCTATCGTAGCTTATGGACTAACTTTTAACATGAAAAATTGGTCATATTCAATTAGAATTAGACATCACATTTAGTCCAGCAGATAGAAAGTTGGAGTCTGGCTTACGAACAGCTGTGTCTTCAGAGTCCAGCGATGATCTTGAATGCCAGCAGATGTCAGAAAGGGGAAAAAAGTACCTGCAGTCCTTCCCAATCATGGCAGCGGTTCTAGCTTTTACAGATTCAGCAGAAGGGCAACACTGGAGCCGGCAGTAGAGTGAGCGACTGGCCCCGGGGCAGGTGTGACGTTTTCTCTTAGGCAACAGATCCAATCCTGGCCCGCAACTTTGGGATGTCCACCAGCCGACAAGAACCACAGGCTGAAGGAAAATGTATGTAAAACCATTCCACCCACGAAATCCTAGTTCTTCTTACATCGTGGTACATGGGTGAGGCAGTCTTGAGGGAAAAAGTTCAAAAATCACTATCAGTCCACTTTAACAGTGAGTTAAGGAAAATCAATAGAAAAAGTTTACCAGAATATAAATAGCATCTGAGGACAGGGAAAAAAACGGCATTTTGGAGTTTCATTCCAAGTAAGAAAGGTTGAGCTCAACAAGAAAAGATGATCTCTCCTCAGACACCAGAAAAAAACAGAAAAAGACTTAACTTCAAGACAACAAAAATAAACCTTAGAGAACTCAAAAAACTCACAAAACTGAACTACTAGGGCGTGTTTCCCTATTTAACTGAGCCCGATTCTTGGGTCATAACATATGACTGGCAGCAGGGAGACCCAATTATCAGCTATCGTGGGAGATTTGAATGGGCTATGGTCCAATAAGAAAGTGGTCCTTTGTCTGTAACCGACCAATAGAATGAAAGGGGGCGTCGTCCAACAGAGATGGCCTGATGATTGGCTGGTACCAGTCAGATGACTGGCATAAGTTTTTAGAAAGCAAACACACATATAAACTGTGAAATTCACATTATGTACTTATATATAAAATCTAAGCTAACTTCAGTGATTCATGACTAACTTTCAGTGAGCATGCACTTTTATAAACTTGTCCTTCTATAATTAACATGCATTAGAATAAGGTTCATTTAAGCATTTTCAAACATGCAACACATTTAAAGTCAATGATTAATGAAACATTTCAAACCCATCATTGTCCAACACAGAGGCAGTCATCTTCAACAGTGTTCTGAGCAGTATTTCCTGGAAAAAAAAATATCAGTCTTGAGGAGAGAGGATTATTTCAGGAAGATAAAACAAAATCCCAGTGTTAAATAGATCCAACATGTTCCTGAGTTGAACAGAAGGGGGCAATGTTGAGCTGTGGATAATTCCTAGAGACCTGTGGAATGTGGCTCAATGTATCTGGAAGATTTCAAACAATACCTCAAGCATAAAACTGCCTGGTTGGAGAGGAAGTTGCGGGATTTATGACTGCAGACTAATCCATTCCTGGCACAAAATGGGATCCTTATCATCCCTTTTAACATGGAATGTGTTTTAAAACTATGGTTCCTAGGTGAAGGAAACAATTCTTGACCAGATTTTTGGGTGAAACAATTTCTTTAAGGTGAAGAGTGATTTTATAGATTGGAGCCAAAGGAATTGATGCTACAAATGTGCACTGGAGAACGTCTTTGTAAGGTATGTGTTGCATGCTAAGACCACATTAATAGGCTGTAAAGTGCAGTAAATGTACAAACTAGGCTGCTTTTAACCAAGAATAAATATGTGTTACATGCTAAGACCGCATTAATAGGCTGTAAAGTGCAGTAAATGCACAAACTAGGCTGCTTTTAAACAAGAATAAATGCTACAGCTGAGGAGCTGTAGCATTTATTCTTTTTTTGTCAGGTGAAGCGTCATGGCGCTCGGAGGCTTTCCTTCTAATTGTGCAGAAAAAGATTCCAAGCTTTGTTTTTTTTTTTTTTTTAAAGAGCACAAGTGAAGCACTGATACTGTTTCAATCCCATGTCAGCAATAAAAGTTCAGAGATTGTGGTCGTTGTAATCTGCTGATTATTTTGTTCATTTATACCATTGGCTCTTAAACTTTTTTAATTGCCCATTTTAGAGTGCAAGGCGATTACCAAGCCCACCTACCCACAACTATTTCTCTGCCCCTCCACACCCACAATGAATCCAAGTGGAAGCTAAGCCTCATCATATTTCCTTTTCTTCTTGGTTGTTTTTGTTTATTATTGTCCGGAATTTCTCTTTGCTCATCATTTTGATGAAGAGAGTTTTAAAAATTAGATCATAATATAATTTTATCTGATAATCCATCCATCCATCCATCCATCTTCTACTGCTTAATCTTTTTCAGGTCGGGGGGAAGGGTGGCTGGAGCCTATCCCAGCATCTCTGGGCAAGGGGCAGGGTACACCCTGGACAGATTCCCAGTCCATTGCAGGGCAGATGTAATTTTATCAGTAATTTTACTTCAAATATGATAAAACAGAGTAGCTTTAGTTTTCACTTGCATTTTCAGTTTTAATTGTGAAACTTTTAACTTTGCACGAAATAATACCCCCAAAAAATTTTTTGCGGAGGACTGATCATCTGGAGGATTGTGTGGACAAGTTTATTAGTAAGATAGATCTTCTAAAGGGCTACTGGCAAGTGCCTGTAACCAAAACAGCACAGGATATCTTTGCTTTTGTAACACCAACGGGCTCGTATTGCTATAATGTAATGCCTTTTGGCTTAATAAATGCCCCAGCCACTTTTCAACGACTGGTGAAGCAAGTTGTGTCAGGTCTAGAAGGGTGCGCTGTCTATTTGGATGATGTTGTGATCTATAGTGACACTTGGAAGGAGCACTTCCAGCGTTTGCAGGCTCTGTTTGATCATCTATTGTGGGCTAACTTGACTGTTAACTTGGCTAAATGTGAGTTTGCCAAGGCTACTGTGACCTATTCGGGCAAGGTTGTAAGCCAGGGTGAAATGCAACCAGTGTCTGCAAAGGTGGAGGCTATCTTGCATTTCCCATCCCACCACCACCAAGAAGGAATTGATGTGTTTCCTGGGTATGGCGGAATATTATCAGTATTTGTGTAAAAACTTCAGTTCAGTTGTTGCACCACTAACTAATTTATTGAGAGGTCAAAGTCAGTTTGAGTGGTCAGGCAGTTGTCAGGCTGCATTTGAAAATGTTAAAAATTTACTTTTTCTACTCCAGTGCTGGCTACTCCTTGGATGAACCATCCCTTTAAGTTGTATGTTGATGCCAGCAATATTGGAACTGATGCAGTTCTTGCACAGGAAGACGGGAAGCGGTTAGATCAGGGGTGTGAAACTCATTCCTGGAGGGCCAAGACCCTGCATGTTTTACCTCCATCCAGTGGCTTCAGCAGGTGTTTTCACTGATCAGCAATCAGTGGGAAGAAATTCAGTGAATTTACCTGTTGAAGACACTGTGTGGAGGTAAAACATGCAGGTTCTTGGCCCTCCATGGAATGAGTTTGACACCTTTGGGTTAGATCGACCAGTTTCTTTTCAAGAGAGTTCTCCCATCACCAGCTGAACTACTTTATCATTGAAGAAGAGGCTTTAGCCCTGGTTTGGGCCTTACAACATTTTGATTTCTAAGTTGGTTCAGGTGTGGCACCTCTTGTGGTCTACACAGATTATAACCCACTCCAATTTTTATGGTCCTTACAGAATCCCAATCAACGATTAATAAGATGGGCCTTGTCACGAACCAAGCCGGTTTTCTCCTTTAGGCTTGGTTCTGACCGTTCTCTGTGGCTCAGGTTATCGGTATATTTGTGTATTGTGCTATCTTTTGGGTTCTTGTAGTTGCAGCGTTGGCCTGGTCGGGGTCCACCGAAGATGCAGTGTTGGCCCGGTCGGAGTACACCGCAGGTGCAGTTGTGCCCAAAGCCGGGACCACCAAGGGTGCTGCAGATCAGCGTGAAGACGCCGTGGCCTTCTCCCCCTCCCCCTCCCTGTCCGACGCCATGGGGATTCCCGTCCTACGGTCCGGTCACCCACCAGTGGGCCTCCTGGTGGGCAGGCCACCTTCTGCTCCACCCCTCTGGTCCTGGTGACTCAACAACGCTAGCCAACCACCGCAGGGATTGAATCTCTGGGCCAGATGGCCCGTGTTTTCCGTCAGGCCACCGGACTCTGTTCGCAGGACTGAATTCTGGGCCTGGGACTCTGGGCGGCCTCCTGAGCCTCCACACCTTTGGACTTGGGGGGTAATTGTGGGCCCTGGGGGGAGGGGTGTATTGTGTTCCCTCCTTGCCTGTTCCCCCTACCTCCCACCCAGGTTCATGGTTGTTGTTCCTGCTGGGGAGGGGGGGTTTCCTTCCCTTATGATGTTGTCATGGGTGTCTGGAATCCACCCCTAGAAGGGGGGACTCTGTCACGAACCGAGACGGTTTTCTCCTTTAGGCTCGGTTCTGACCGCTCTCTGTGGCTCAGGTTATTGATATATTTGTGTATTGTGTTATCTTTTGAGTTCTTGTAGTTTCTTTGTCTCTTGTTCTTTTTCCTGTACCTGTACCCACTGTTCTGGACAGCAGCTGTTAGGCAGCCTCCCTTGACTTACATTGGTATGGACGTTGTCTGACGCCCGCCGGTCCGACCACGCCCCCTCTCTCTTGACAGCCAGCTGGTTCCACTCCGGTAATTGCTTTTCCCACATCTCGCCCAGGTGCACCCAATCTGTTGTGCCAGCAATGCTTGTACTTAAGCGGCCTTTGCCAGTCAAGCATTGCTGGGCCATTGATTCGTCTGTGAGGAATGTGTGGCCACCGTTCACTGTGGTCCGCCCACTGCACGTATCATGTGAGTCTAGAAGTGAACCGTGTCATCCTTTTTGCAAGTCTACCTATTTGTATTATTTGTCTTGTGGCCATGATACACTGTGGTCTGCCTGCTGCACGCTCGTCGTGTGAACAATTTAGTGTACCTTGTAGTATTTTTGTAAGTCCTTATTTTTGGAACTGTCTGCCTCTTTGTCAATAAATGTGTTGTGGTGTAACCCTGCGCGTAAATTCATCCTTCCTTCTCACTCCTCGATGTGCTGCATAAAAGCGCATGAGGAGGGTCATGACAGGCCTTATTCCTACAGCCTTACCAACATATGACACATTAAGGGCACGGACAACATGGTCACAGATGTTTTGTCCCGTGCCCCTTAACCATAGGTCTTGCCAACATCTCAAACACGACACTGACTTTTAACCTTATCCCCAGCGGCGCCCGCTGTCTCGCTGGCTGCAGCCCTGTCAGTCACTGTCCCGGTCTCTGTGCGGGGTCGTGCATTGTCTCTGCACCCTACTGCTGTGCTTCAGATCTCTCTGCGTGATTGGGCTCGCACTCTTCTACCGTGTTCTCTTCTTCTTCCTTGTTCACCGTGCTAGCTAATGCCGTCTGTCCGGGTAACCTCCGTATTTGTCGCCCATTTAGCCCCGTGGCTAATTTCTCTGTATCTTCTAGCAGGCACATTAGCACCACTGTGCTAGCTAGCGTCATGTCATTTGGCGCCATTAGCATCTTAACCCACAGCCTCGTGTTACGTGTGTGTTCAGCAAAGTAGCTAGCAAGAAGTTCGACAGCATCCGTATATGACTCCGTCGGTCTTAATGTGTGGAAAATTCTCTGACCCTCTACACCGAGTTTGCAAACAAGAAGTGCTTGTTTCCTTACTTTGTAGAGTTTACCCTGGCCCAATGCTGCAACGTACTTCTCGAGCGCATCCAGTCACCGTGGCCGCAGGACTACTGATTCCCCTGGGTGCTCCAGAAGGACCATAGCGGTGTCATGCACGCCTCCATGGTTTAATCCTCCATCACCAAATGTTATGTATGAAATAAGCGACCCGTGAGATGTCTCATGCCCAACAACCAACTGAACTTTATTACAGGAAAGGTGAATACATATACAGAGACCGCAGCCCACCAAACGTCATCACGCCTGACGCCGGCTACGGTAAGCCCCAGAGCTCAATCCCTCCCAAAGTCACACATCACAGTGCTTAATATTTATTAAATAACAATGAAAACAAAGCTATGAGCTAATGCTGTATTAGATTTCAGATTACCCAAAATATTACACACTTCACCTTTGAAATAAGGGTTTTAATTTTTGAGCTATTAAAGTTTTGATTTTCTTCAGACATTCTTTTTACATTTTAGTGGTGGCATGCTGTGCTGTTTAAACCCTTGTTTACTTTGGCAGAACAACCATCTCAGCCCAAAGTGAAGATTTTCCTTTTCAGACAATAAAAGAGGATTATTAATCATATGGTATCAAGCAGAGAAACACTGTAGCCCAGACTGGGAAATGTTTTAAGATGACAAGAAAGCCTTGAGCTTCTGTAGCTCTGATAAGAAAGAACAAACTTTAGCTCAAGTAGCCGTTCCATTACTGAAAAGTGTGTCAGTTATTTGAACCATCCTCAAATGTTCTAAAATTATTTACTCTTTTTAAATATATCCAGAGACCTCAATTAAGTATTTATGCCACCTTTCTGCAAGGGCTAAATGGACTCACTGCTCCCAACAAATTGCTTCTCCTGCAGTGCACTGGAGGAGACTATTGTGAAGAGTTTCTGTTAAATGAACAGGCTATTCAGATTCTTCTTTTGGAGACTCAATGCATTTTTAAATACTCGTTCGTAACCCAAGCTATTTACTGGACGTGATAGTCACTTCCTATTGCACTGTTGTGTGAAAAAAAACTAAACCAGCCACCTTTTCCACCCTATTTCTTAAAAAAATAAATAAATAAAAAAAATAAAAAAGTCTGATTCAGCATCCCTTAATTCGGTCATTACAGCCAAATAATTGCTTAACCATTTGTCAGTGCATATCTGTGTTTGAACTAGTTACTCCCTATAACTGACAACATATGCCATTTATGAGGGCTTGAATACATATTATTGAGCTCACATTTCAAAAGGCCTCTGTGCCAAGCCTGGAAGCCACTGCAACACTGCTGTGTTACCGTCTGTTACAAGCAAATCCAAGACTACAAACAAAAGTGCATTTTCTACACACAGCTTTAGATGAATAATTTATGTGACTTTATGGTAAAGACATACAAATATGACACAGTAGGTGGCTTATTTTTAAAAGAGCCACAGTGAACTGAAAATGAAAGGGAATAGTTTACATATACATGTACTGCAATAATTAGTGGCAGTATAGAAAACAGGCTGACATTCCATTTGCACATTTTCAAGACGTGTTTGCTCAAGGCTATAGCTTCTAAACAAAGACTATTTTTCAGTATTACTTTTGTCATTCAGTCATCTGAATATATTGTGGCAAGTTTGAGCTGGATATTAGCAGTGATTAGGGCAGAAGACAGATTTAACAAGGCTTTGCTCTTCATTGGAATCACAGCCAAACACTCAGATGCTCAACGCCAAACATGGAAGGGGGTCATTAACCGTGACAGCCGTCTCACTGATGGTTCCAACATCAGAGTAACATAACAGTAATCTAACAACATGTATAAACAATACAACGTTGATTACTGCACTAAGAAATAACACTTTTGATAATTAGGAACATAGTTAATTAAAAGGATTATCTAGATAACAGTGCTGTAATGCATGCTGGAAATGCTCTATAACAGACACTCCCCCCAACATGCTACATATCCCTAGCCTAGCTGGTTAGCCGTCCCCAGCAATCCAAGCATCAACAACAAAGCCTTGAGGTGCTGGGGAAAACTGACACTATCGTTGGCTTCGCCTGGGTGGCTCTCTAGAAGTCACAGGAGACTGGATGCAGTCTTGGTGCTGGTCCTCTGCCCCTGCCCCTCCCTCAAATCAGACTAGAGGTTGGTAGGGAGCCACAACTTCCTCTTGACCAACCGTACCCTATACATGACATCTGACACACTGTAAAAAATAATTAGGGGTTTTCTTCCTAAAAGAGCTAGTGTTTGGGCTACCGTAAAATTTTAAGTTGACTGAGCTTGAGTTTATGTATTTATGTGTTTTATGTGTCTTTACCACTTACGGTATCTTTTCAAGTTCAGTCAACTTAAAATTTTAAGGCAGCCCGAACACAAACTTTTTAAATAGAAACAATTTTTTTTCTACAGTGGAGTCTCTCCAGAACAGTGCACAGTCTTACCCAGTCCCGCATTAGTTTGGGAGAAAGGCCTTTCTTCCTGGCTTGTTTCTGTCTGGATCTGGTGTAGGTACCACATTTGCTCGGGCTTCTAGATCTGCTCAGGGGCCTGCGTCTACTTATAACTTAATGGCGCAGTGCATTGTGACTGGTCCGTCTGAGAGCTTGTGCTTTTGCAAATGCAATTGAATTTTTTCAGAAAACAAGAAAATAAAAACTTGAACAACACAAATGAAAGAAGAAAGAAGGAGATTAAATATTATTCTCCAATAAGGCCATAGTATAAATCACAACAAAAGATATTTAGCTAATGTATCAAATAAATCCATGATGGAGTGATTTTTCCATGTTAAGATCTTTAAAGAAATAGAACTTTTAATTTCACTTTTTAACCCAGCTAAGGAGGTGAAAGAGTTTCTCCATTTATTGATGTGAATATGGTATTTATCTAAAATAACAATAATGTTGTTTTTGTTTGGGATATTAGATAGATACAGTGCATCCGGAAAGTATTCACAGTGCTTCACTTTTTCCACATTTTGTTACGTTACAGCCTTATTCCAAAATGGATTAAATTCATTTTGCCCTAAAAATTCTACACACAATACCCCATAATGACAATGTGAAAAAAGGGGTTTTTTTTTAGATTTTTGCAAATTTATTAAAAATAAAAAAACTTAGGAATCACGGATAAATAAGTATTCACAGCCTTTGCCATGAAGCTCAAAATTGAGCTCAGGTGCATCCTGTTTCCACTGATCATCCTTGAGATGTTTCTACAGCTTAATTGGAGTCCACCTGTGGTAAATTCAGTTGATTGGACATGATTTGGAAAGGCACACACCTGTCTATATAAGGTCCCACAGTTCACAGTATATGTCAGAGCACAAACCAAGCATGAAGTCAAAGGAATTGTCTGTAGACCTCCGAGACAGGATTTTCTCAAGGCACAAATCTGGGGAAGGGTACAGAAAATTTTCTGCTGCTTTGAAGGTCCCAATGAGCACAGTGGCCTCCATCATCCATAAATGGAAAAAGTTCGGAACCACCAGGACTCTTCCTAGAGCTGGCTGGCTGTCTAAACTGTGTGATCGGGGGAGAAGGGCCTTAGTCAGGGAGGTGACCAAGAACCCGATGGTCACTCTGTCAGAGCTCCAGCGTTCCTCTGTGGAGAGAGGAGAACCTTCCAGAAGATCAACCATCTGTGCAGCAATCCACCAATCAGGCCTGTATGATAGACTGGCCAGATGGAAACCACTCCTGAGTAAAAGGCACATGCACATGGCAGCCCACCTGCAGTTTGCCAAAAGGCACCTGAAGGACTCTCAAACCATGAAAAACAAAATTCTCTGGTCTGATGAGACAAAGATTGAACTCTTTGGCATGAATGCCAGGCGTCATGTTTGGAAGAAACCAGGCACCGCTCATCACCAGGCCAATACCATCCCTACAGTGAAGCATGGTGGTGGCAGCATCACACTGTGGGGATGCTTTTCAGCAGCAGGAACTAGGAGACTAGTCAGGAAAGAGGGAAAGATGAATGCAGCAATGTACAGAGACATCCTGGATGAAAACCTGCTCCAGAGCGTTCTTGACCTAGGACTGGAGCGACGATTCATCTTTCAGTAGGACAACAACCCTAAGCACACAGTCAAGATATCAAAGGAGTGGCTTGAGGACAACTCTGTGAATGTCCTTGAGTGGAACAGCCAGAGCCCAGACTTGAACCCAATTGAACATCTCTGGAGAGATCTGAAAATGGCTGTGCACCAACATTCCTTATCCAACCTGATGGAGCTTGAGAGGTGCACAAAGAGGAGTGGGCGAAACTGCCCACAGATAGGTGTGCCAAGCTTGTGACATCATATTCAAAAAGACTTGAGGTTGTAATTGCTGCCAAAGGTGCATCAACAAAGTACTGAGCAAAGACTGTGAATACCTATGTAAATGTGATTTCTAAGTTTTTTGTTTTTAATAAATTTGCAAGAATCTCAAAAAAACGTTTTTAGCATGTCATTATGAGGTGTTGTGTGTAGAATTTTGAGGGAAAAAATTAATTTAATCCATTTTGGAATAAGGCTGTAACATAAAAAAATGTAGAAAAAGTGAAGAGCTGTGAATACTTTCAGGAACGAAGGAATGAAGGTAGGTAGATTTACTAATCTGCTTGGGGCCCTGCCCGTGACATTGCAGTCAAAGTTTGTCTTTTTAAATTATATTGTTAAAAATTTACCAGCTTTAACACAATATTATACTGGGATTCACTAGTATGTGCAAACATGTAAAAAGTCCTGTTAAACAAAAGAGAAACTCAGTTATTCCAGTCCAAGTCTCTGAAAATCTTCACGCTGAAAGGAGTTTTTGAAAAAGTTATTTTTAGTACCCAAAAATGGTTTTGTGTGTGGATAAATGGTGAAACCCACGTCGAAAAAGCGATGTTTAAAATAATACCTGTGTACTATATGTCTGGACACAGATAGATATTTTATTTGTAAATGATGAAAATATCACCAAAGTACTGATCTTTGTAGAAATAAAAGAAAAATATTTGAAACGAAAGATGTATTTTTTAAACTACAAAACACAGACCAATCACAGCATGCCACATCATCAAAGCAACCGTCCAGCCAATCATATTCTGCAATGTCATAAGCAGGCGCAGGCCCCCGAGCAGATTTGGCATCTCAAGCAAAATGTGGTACCTACACCAGCATCAGAAAGAGTCTGCCTGGCCAGTTTGTGTACTTCACTGAGTCATTCACAAAAGAAGTAAAGGTAGCTCAAGTCAGGCTTACTCTCCAACAGGAGAGGAGGGAGGCCAAACATCAACTACACGGGGATATGGTGCTCCTGTCTGAACATGAGTGCTGTTGGGGTGCACTTGATTGACTCCTGTACCACTTTCCAGTATGCCCACAATACCAGGGGCTGATGCAGGACCCAGTCTTGCTGCCTGCGTCTGGTCAGAATAGCAAATTGGGTGGCCAGGGTGCGGTTAAACCATTCCAACAGTCCATCGCTCTGGAGATGTAATGGTGTTGTCTGGGTTTTCTTGATGCACAGCCATCAGCAGACCTCACTGAACACCTGAGCCTCAAAGTTCCGCCCCTGGTCACTGTGCAGCTCCTCTGACACACGAAAAAGGCAGAACATTTCATTCACCAGGCACTCAGCAGTAATGGTGACACTCTGATTGGGGACTGCATAGGCTTTCGGCACTTGGTGAAATAATTCATTGCTACAATAATGTAGCAGTTGCCCTATTTTTTGATGGGACAGGGTCCCAAGATGTCAACAGCCACACGTTCCATGGGAGCCCCACCTGGTACTGCTGTAAGGGGGCATGAGAGTGCCTGGTTTGTTCCTTGTGGGAGGTGCAAGTATCACAGCAGTGCACATGGGGCTCAACATCCTGATGGCACACCAGTAAAATCGGGACCGAATGTGGTGGAGGGTCTTGGTGACCCCGAAGTTGCCTGCCCCCTGCAGCCTATGGGGCACCAGGAGCTGAAGGGTGTTGCAGTTACCAACTGAGGTCTTCCAGCAGTGGTGGAGGAGACTATCACAACTGATGAGGCTGGCCCACTGGGAGTACATTGTTTTAAAGAAGACAGAAAGGCCAAGTAAGACCAAGAAAGGCCTTGATCTTACTACCTTGGTCTCAGGGTCCAATGTTGAAACCACTTTTCATGGTGGTTGTTGGCCAGCCTCCATCCATGCTTGGATGCAGAAGAGGACAAGGAGATGGCTTTATTCACATTGAAGTTGTGCTGAGGTGAAGTCCTCAAAGCTGTGGGCTGCAAGTGATGCCTGGCAATCACCCCCACTTTCCTCTAGGAAGTCATAATTGCTGGCTGGGGTGTCATGCAGAGCTGCCACCACTTGAGTTGCTGCATCCTGGCAGCACAGTGACATAATGGTGAGCACTGTTGCCTAACAGCTAGAAGGTTCCAAGTTGGAATCCCAAGACTGGCAGGGGTGGGAACCTTTCTTTGTGGAGTTTCCATGTTCTCCCTGTTTTGTGTAGGTTGACTCCGGATGCTCTGGTTTCCTCCTACAATCCAAAGTCATGCTTGCTAGGTTAAATGGTGATTCTAAATTGTCCCTAGGTGTCTGTTTCCAATAGGCCCTTAGAATAGAGGGTTATTAGCACTGTGGCAGCACAGCAACTCACCCTTGGCCACGGGATCCCGGGTTTGATCCCAGCCCCCGACCAATAGTGATCTGTGTGGTGTTTGCATGTTCTCCCTGTGTCTGCATGGGCTTACTCCAGGATTTTTCCAGTTTCCTCCCACAGGCCAAAAACATGCAGGTTAGGTTAACTGGAGACTCTAAAGTGGCCCTAGGTGTGAAAGTGTGTGTGAGTGGTGAAGGGACAGCACCATACCGTGACTGCTTCATCCATCCAGGTGGATGGGGATCAATAAAGTACACAAAATTTAAAAAAAAAAATACTAGTGAAGCATTTTAAGTGGTCGTTGAAACTAGAAAAGGGCTATATAAGTACAGGTCCTTATCCTTATCCGTTATCCCATTCCTCAATGAGCTTGCAGGGTTGACACTCTTCTCCATCACAGGGCCCTTGAGATAGTGCATCTGCATTGCTGTGGTGGTGATCAGGCCGGTGGTGGATTTCAAAGTCATAATCCTGTAGATTCTCCAGCAATCAGGCCAGCTGTCCCGCAGGCTCCTTGAAGTTGAGCGACCAGTAAGGGATGTGTGGTCGGTGTGCAGAAGGAACCTCTGTTTGTAGAAGTATGGCCAGAAGTGGTGGAGTGCCACGACAACAGCCAGAAAGTCTCAACAGGTGACACAGTAGTTCCTCTCTGGATGGCTGAGCATGTGGCTGAAGTAGGCAATGACCTGTTCTGACCTGTTCTCTCCATTCTCCCTCTTGGGACAGCACTGCACCAATCCCCAAAACCCCGGCATCAGTGTCTACAATGAAAGGTCTCTGGAGGTCAGGGTAGGCAAACACCAGGAATTCAACCAGTGCTGTCCGAAGCTGGGAGAAAACAAGGATGCAGTCCTCACCCCACTGGAACACCTGTCCTTTCTGGGTCAGTCGATGTAGTGGGCTGGCGATGGTGGTGAAGTCCCTGGCAAACCGTCATACTACAAATAGTAGTAGGATGCCAGGTCCAGGAAGGTTTTCAGCTCACCAACACTGAAGGGAACAGGCCAGTCCATCACAGCTGTGATTTTCGGTGGGCCAGTGGTCACCCCAGCTGCACTGACGACATGGCCCATGAAAGAGGTCTCTCGGCAGAATAGACGACACTTCTTGGGGCACAGACCAACCTGGCAGATGGCGAGGAAGAGCTCTCTCAGATTGACTAGTGCACTATGGAAGTAGCCAGCATGGGAGAGGAGATCATGGAGATGGAATACACAGCGATTTTTGGAAATGTCAGCTAGGACCCTCTCCATCAGGCATTTGAAGGTGGCCGGGGCATTGTAAAGTCCGAAGGGCATCACCTTGATTTGCCACAGGCCCTGGCCTATGGATACAGTGGTCTTGGGCCATGCTTCTGGTGCTAGCTCCACTTGTGTATAACTGCTCCTAAGATCTAGGGAGCGGAACCAGCAGGACCTGGCAATGTAGTCCAGGGCATCGTCAATCCAGGGTAGGGGATATGAGTCTTTGTGAGTGACTTTGTTGATAAGGCAATAGTCAACACTGAAGCACCAGGTGCCATCTTTCTTCTTGATCAGAGCCACTGGGGCTGTGCAGAGGCTGATCAAGGGTTCGATGATACCTGCTCCCTGCATTTTTTTAATCTTCTGCTCTGCTGCAGCCCATTTGGTGAATGGCAGGTGGCTGGGGTGGAGACGAACAGGATGTGCTCCACCAGTATCAATTTTGTGCTGGATCTAGCTGGTGTGTGCATTCCTCATCCTTGATGGCAAAGATGTCAGCAAACAGGTCAAAGGATAGAAAACACACAAACATTATAAATCCATCAAAGTCCCTTTTCTAAGCCGGTGAAGTCCACACGGAGTTATAATCTAATCCTCAGGAAGAAAATGTCTGCTACACACCTTGAACTGGTTGGTGACAGTAAATCCTTCCCTTCTATTCTTAACTTTTCACCGAGCTGTTGAAAATCAAAGATGGACTGAACAATGCTCTGCAGAACTCATCCCTTCTTCATAAACTTGACAGCATCTTTCTTCAGCCAAGCCAACAGGCAGACTAATCATGCTATTTAAACTCAATCCTTATTTAAAATTAAACCAAATGCAAAACAGGAACTCTCTATATGAAAAACGAATTGTCAGCACCTATTGACAAAATGTACAATGATAAGTGTAAGCAGATAAAATGATTTAAAGACAAGAGAACGCTGTAGTGCTGGCAAATGGGATTTGGCTGTGACCAAAAGTGAGTTTTGGGCAGGCTGGAATGCAGAAGTACATCACTCTACAATGAGCAAGAGGTCCAATGGAGGCTATGAAAAGGACCTCCATAATCATCTCAGGCCCAACAAGATCACGGTCTCAACTTTACCTCTGCATCCCAGCACAGACTACTCTCAGCAGAATCGGAGGCAGAATCACCTTGGTAAATCCACTCCATTTCACAACAGTGTGTCATTTTGTGACTACAGACCGGGAACAAAGCATTTCTGTCTGGGTGGATATCTTGGCCTGTGTGCGTGTGATGCCTGTACCGAACTGTGATTTTGTGACCCGCTGCATACCTGCTGGAGCAGTCTGACCCACAGAGTCTCTGTAGAGAACGGAGGCTGTGGAGAGTGCCCAGGGGCTCATGCCATAAACTGTCCAGGCAGCTACTGATACAGTGTTTCAGTTATACTTTTTTTATTGTGCCAAAATAAAACAATCACAGTTTTTACCAAATTGTATCAAAAGGCTTTGGCGTCTGGACGAGAGTTCACCTGTTGGTGACTCCTGTTGTAAAATCACAGCCAAACACTCAGATAATCAGTGCAGACCGTTGAAGGGGGGTCATTAACCGTGACATCCATCTCACTGACGGTAATGACATCACAGTAGCATAACAGTAATCTAATAACATGTATAAACAATACAACATTGATTACTGCACTAAGAAATAACTCTTTTGATAACTAGGAACACAGTTAATACAAGGATTATCTAGATAACAGTGCTGCAATGCATGCTGGGAATGCTCTATAACAGACACTCCCCCAACATGCTAAAATATTCTTTTTGTATTTTGCATGCAAACAATTAGAATAAAAATACATTTCCATAGTTTTGCACATTTTAGTCTCAACATACAAATAAGATGACATAAAACTGTAAACTAAATCAAACTTTTAGAATTACCCTGACTGTGTCTGGAGTTCAGTAGAGCTCTGTTATGGTCTGCTGCTCTCCTTATCCTTCCTTCTGCAGACAGAACAGATGTTTTCTCTCATCTGAGTAGAGTGCTCACTTTGTCACCTGTCACACATCTTTTATTAAGCTTAAAAGGCAGAAGTCAGCGCCACTCTGCATTGGAACCTTGCTCTGCCTTGGTAACGATTTGACAACAAACCCGACTGTGAGAGAAAAGATCTGTCTTCACGGATTTTTGAAACCTATATGGATACTTATCTGTTTTCCTTGTTTTCTAGTTCTTACCTTGACTATGCCACTCTGCTTACTACCTGTTGTGGAAAGTTTGTACTTGAATGTCCTCAGATTAACAAGAAAAAAAAACATGAATTGAATGTGAAGTTTATTGTCATAACAGGGCTATCACCTCTCCCCCATTCACTTGAGGAAGAATGAAAGAGAAGATCCATATATCCTCATCAGCAGTGTTGGGAGTACGCCATTACTTTTGCAGTAACGTGCTGTGTAACGAAATTACTATTTAAAAATTCAGTAATGCATTCCAGTTACTGAAATTTGATCAGATGTGTTACTTGTTACTCGTTTTATTAATATGGATAGATATTTTTAGCACAAATAAATGAATATACAAACTGACCCTACTGTAGCTGAGACGTAGCCGTCAGTTGACGCGACCTGTTGCAGAGAGCTGAGTCATTACTATTGAGCAGATGAAAAGATGAAGCTACTTTGTCTTTGTGGAAATAGACAGATTATTTTTCCTTTGTCACGGTTAAGGACAAAAACATATTGGTGGGTTGCAAGCTAAAGTGCCAGTTGAGACCTACTGCAATCTTCAGAAGTGCCTGAAAACAGCAACAAAGCTCCGACAAAGCTAGTGCTAAGTAACGGCTAGCTATGTTAACAACACCATGTTAGTGGATCTACACTATCTGAACAGCCGCGGCTGGTTGTAAAGTGGAAATACTCTTGACTCAACAGCCACGGATGGATTTCAAGCACAGGTATGCATCTGGACAGTTTGTGACCCAGTAAGAATTAAACCAACTGATTGCCAGATACTTTGTTACAGACTGAAGATGAGATAAGTCACTTTCCATCAGACAGCGGAGAGTGTGGGCCACTGAAGTTAAAACACATGTACTTGTTACCTGGATAAAGATTATTCAAAAATGGATTTAGATCTCCAAAAGGAATTTGAGGAACTGGATCATGTCTCTGTCACAGCAAACATTTGCACTGTGGATAATGGACATTTTCTTTGGATCACTGCACATCGAATTAAATCCATATCATAAAGGTAAGATAAACATGGAAAGCTTTATGCAGTGTTGCCAACTCTCACTCCAAATGAGGAAATTACTAGCAATATTGTATTGATTTTCTTCAGCTTTTTCCCACAATAAGAGCTCTCAAGGTAGGATAAAGCAGATTGAACATGTTTGAAAAGCTCTGTCTTAAACATTCTGTTTTCAGCCTGACATTAATAAGCCCATAATGTAATCCATTAATTAAATTATCTTGCTATGTGTGCAAGATGATTTAAGTATGCATTTAAAAGTAATATGGAAGTTACTTTTCCAAGTAACTAGTTACTTTAATCATGCAGTAATTGGTAAAGTAACCCAATTACTTTTGAAAAGAAATAACTAGTAACTTTCATTAGTTACTATTTTTAGTAACTTACACAACACTGCTCACCAGCCACCACTCCCAACTGTGGTCACAACAGCTGGACATCCATCCATCCAACATGTGAATGTGAAAAGTGACCCACGCAGTCCATATTTGTTCACTTAAAAAAAAATGAATGCCTTATCTATAGGCTCCTGTACAATCAAAATGTTAATGAAAACAAACAATCGTCAGTGTCTTGTCATATGAAAATTAAAATGATTCTCTGAGTAAGACTTTATGATTAGATTGTAATCATAATGTAATCTGATGACTCTGCGATCGTTGGCCTCATCTCCAATGGAGATGAAGCTGAGTACAGAGGGCTTATCCAGGACTTCGTGGACTGGTGCCATCGGAACTGCCTCCAGATCAACGGGAGGAAAACTAAGGAGCTGGTGGTGGACTGCCGCAGGCAAGGACAACCCCTCACAGCACCAGTAAATATACAGGGAACAGACATTGAGATGGTGACATCCTACAAGTACCTGGATGTTCATCTGAACAATAAACTAGACTGGTCACACAATACTGATGCACTCTACAAGAAGGGACAGCGCAGGCTGTTCCTACTGAGGAGACTCAGGTCTTTTGGTGTACAAGGGGCGCTGCTGAAGACATTCTATGACACGGTGGTGGCATCAGCCATCACTTTTGGAGTGGTCTGCTGGTGCAGTGGCATTACTGCAGCCGATAGGAAGAGACTGAACAAACTGATCAAGAAAGCTAGCTCTGTTCTGGGGCAGCGCCTTGATCCGGTGGAGGAGATAAGAGAGAGAAGGACGGTGGCTAAACTGTCATCTCTGCTGGAGTCCGACTTCCACCCTATGCAGGACATACTGAATGCACTGAGGAGCTCATTTAGCAGCAGACTACATCATCCCAGGTGCACAACCGAGAGGTTTCGCAGGTCCTTCCTACCAACGGCTGTCATACTGTACAACCTAAGCAGGGCTGCTCGCAGAGATAGAAAAAAGACGTAACAACCTAATAGTTTTTTGAACGCAAAAGATGCAATAGACTTACACAATGGTCCCCTCCGGCATACAACTAGGAAAATACCGGTAGCTACGGAGGGTGAGAATATGTATGGGCACATAATCATACCATGTAGGATAACTAAGTAGACGGTTGTGCTGTTTCATCCCATCTAGCAACAATGCTCTGCACTGTGTGTGTTTATACATTTACATATTTATTCCATCTAGCTACAATGCTCCGCACTGGGTGTGTTTATGTTTATGTTTATATTTATATATCTATATATTCATTCCATCTAGCTACAATGCTCCGCACTGTGTGTTTATATATCTACATATTATTCCATCTAGCTACATTGCTCCGCACTGTGTGTTTATATATTTACATATTTTTTCCACCTAGCTGCAATGCTCCATACTGTGTGTTTATATATCTACATATTATTCCATCTAGCTACACTGCTCCGCACTGTGTTTATATATTTACATATTTATTCCATCTAGCTGCAATGCTCCGTACTGTGTGTTTATATACTCATATATTTATCCCATCCAGCCACAATGCTCTACACTGTGTGTCTGTGTGTATATATATATATATTTATAGTAATATGTACATATGTATATTAGCTGCTCTTGCTTGCTTGCTTTTTTTTTCTTGCCTTCTGATTGTTGCTCTGAGTGTTGCTATCCCTGTGCTGTTGCAATCCTGGAATTTCCCCGTTGTGGGACTAATAAAGGCTTATCTTATCTTATCTTAATTTTTACAACTCTATCCATCAAAAATAATGAGCAATGAAAACTTGCAGAACAGCCTCTGAGGGTGTCCTTGTGTGCCAGTGTCAGAACAAGCAGTGTGCATGCATATGGTTTTAAAACAAGCTCCTTAAATATCTCTCGATGATGCACCAATTAATTTAGATGTGGTTTTTGTTGGTCAAGAGCCAGAAAATAGCAATGTGCTAACTTTATGCCCAGCTGCACCCCTTTTAAATGAGTCCACTCCTACAGTGGACTAAAAAGCACAGTCAGTCATTGCGTGAATGACAAGAGAGCAAAGTTTAAAAATGCACTTACCAAAGCACAAAGTGTGGTACAAATGCATGCAATCATCGTAATAGGGCCCTCAGAGAGCAACCTTCACCAAGGCAGCTAATTTTATATCTCCTATTTTAACCTCTCCTCACAGCCTGTTAGAGGTATGCTGTTAACACACACAAACACAGAGGTGAAAACAAGATCCTCGGTGAAAGGAACAGCTGTGGGCAGAACTGAGAATGAGTTCTGTTCTTTCTAAATAACATCTCACCTCACATCAAGCATGTCCAACATTTTTAGGAACTGGAGGACTATTGGCACTCCTGCTACAGCTGTGTGGCCTGAGCAGAAATGCTCTCTCTGTTATCATAACTACCTCTGCAGAAGAGGTTCTAAACAATGCTTTATATATAGATTTACAAGAAATAAATACACAGAATGAAAAACTTGTTTCTTCATTAGTAATTTTTTAATTCTTTTATTTGTGACAAAGATTGCATTTCTTTTTCATTCCCATGGATTTTTAACAGTGATGCTCTACTCAAAGGAAAAATGCTGTATAATCCAGTTTAAATATTCCCATTTAAAAAGAAATCCTGGATCCCGATAGTGATCCAGATCACCCCCAAAATCTAATAGGTCAGTTCTAGTCCGTTTCCAGCTTCTCCAGAAAAAGTTATCAAAATCTATTGGTAACAGTTTCACACACACACACACACACACACACACACACACACACACACACACACACACACACACACACACACACACACACAACTGAATGAATGAAAACATTAACCTTCTTGGGAAAGATTAACAAACAGCCTCAGAAGTTTGCATTTTCCAACTCATAGAAGAGAAGCATTGAGCATTATTTTCCAGTAATTATGGGATGTCATCTAATATTTACCTTTAGCCCTTACATCAAGGAAACCACATACTATATAAGCATTAGAAATTTACATATAGGGAATACAGTTTAATCGCATAAACAGTCACGGGATGTTTCTCTTTGGTATACTGTAAATTTAAAAAATATACTAAAGTTATAGCCATGTCTGCAGACCACCATCAGACATTAAAAAAGTTCACTTTGGAAAGACACAATTAGGAGCCAAATAGAAAAATAGCCAGACATCTATATTAATATATAAAGAAAAATTTCAGGTTGTGAATTAAAGTAATTTACTGTCATATGTTGTGATTTCAAGAATCAGAGCTCAGAAACCACATTGAAACGACAAGTGTAACTGTAGCCTAACATTATCTTTGGCGAGCAATTAAAGACAATCTCTCTGTGGCTTTATACTGTAACCCTTCACATCAATTGCCTGTATTTTCCTTTTCCCTCTCCAACCCCATCTGCAATTCAGAGTCCATCTCTGTGCAGCCAAGCATGTCTATTGCAATACCTGACAGGCCCGCTGAATGTGCACAGGTATAGCCTCTTTAGACCTTGGGGAATGACGTTCTCACCAGCGTACCACTGGTGGGGTCCGCTTCTCTCTAATGATTATTGCAACCTTTTTGCAGCCATTCTTCCAGCTGCTCAGCTCTGATCCCTGTCTGCAAAACCCAAAAGGAGCCGGAGAGAGTTGTGGGTTTGAACCGTCTCTGTCCGTCACCTTCAACGTTAGCCTCAGCAACAATTCAATTTATTTTATAGCACCACTCCAAGTGATAGCACTGACCCCTCAGATCCCTTAGAGAGTAATGAGATGACTGCACCGACCTCACTGTTGAAGCTTGGAGGACCAACCAACCACTGAGGATATTTAGGACGGCTGTGCTGTAATCAAACCTGGAACTGGGAATAAAAAGGAATAATTTCAGTTATGTTCTGATTAAAAAAAAAAAAAAAAAAACCTCCACTCAAAACCAATAAGTGTTTGTAGCAATGCCACTTCGTTCACAGGCATGTGTGACTGGTTTGTCACAGATGGGAATCACAAAAACTTAAAAATGGAAAGTGGCTCCAAGAAGTTTCCAGTAGTCCTAGAATTCAAGTGAAAAGGTTCCCTAATGATCAAAGCTGTCAGAAAAGAAATCATATTTCAATTTGAAAAGTGCCAGGCTACATCCAGAGTGGGTAAAAAAACATCCCGTCAGTACGGACTGTGAGAATTTGCAGTTTTTTGTGTTTAACTTTATTATCCTGGGAGAAGTACAGAGTGCAAGTTCTTTATCACAGTTACTAAAAACATGTATAAATCAGCAGTTTATTTTCACTTTCTCTCACTTTTTCTTCTTCCTTATTTAAAAATAACAACAATCTCTAAACTATGAGATTATTTCATGCCCTGTGACATAGAATATACTACACAAATAATTTTATCACAATTAAACTTTATGTGCTTAACAATGAAGTGTATTTTTTTCTATAAATGGATAAATGTATTTAATGTTTTTTCAATGTAGAATAACTTTTGTCCCTTGTTCTGTCAAGCAGCTAGGTAAGGAGAACAGAAATCTGCTTCACTTATTGTGCCAAACAGATTTACTTTGCCAAAAGGAGCTTTATACAGAACACATATACTGTATGTACTGTATATTATTTATAGACTGCTCTTGTAATAACTTTTAATACTTTATTTAAATTGTTTTAGCCGAATTGTTTGAACCCGACTGGGGGGGAAAGGGGGGGAGAGAAGAACAAACAGAGAAAACAAACAGGCTAACACAACTGAAACAATCATAAGACAAACTGTTTCTTCTACTGAAAAGGTCTCATCACAAGTCTGGTATCTGCACCTGTTAAAGGACAGAGACATATGTGTGTGTGCATCTGTGTACATGTGTATGAGAGTGCGTGCAAAGTGAGTGAGTGCGTGTGAGTGGTTTGCCAGGAAACATACAAAGAGGGTGGCAGGTCACAGCATATTATATACTGTATATAAAAATTAGTTTTCAGGTGTTAAAAGTCAGTCTCTCATATCTGTTGCAACATTATCATTGTAGGCAGATTGTCAGTCATCACGTTAGTGAGTTATTAAAGGCATAACAAGCTTAAGGAGACTCAGTATATGGAGTAAATGCGACTTCAGCAATTCGTAGACTACAAGAGCAGTTATGAAATCCGCATATTTCTCATTTACAAATTATGTTAGCTCATTGTTAGTCTGTGGTTTAGATGCTGTTGGACAGTTATTCATCTGCTACTTGAAGCTTCATTATGTACCTTGCTGTCATAATTTCTTCTAAATATGAGCTGCCACAGCACGGTTTTCTGTTGAGTTTTGCTCCTCTTTGGCCAAACTTTCTATGGAGGAGGATGTCCAGAACAGAAAGATATTTAATAGAAAGTCCATCATGCATTTGATGCACAAACTAAAATGGAGGAAAAGTTTAAAAATGATTGTGTTCAGATAATACTTGTTTCTCTTTTTAATGGCTTCATTAGGTAGCTATACTTACTCAGCCAAATTCCTTCCTGTCCTACTGATTAATTTAAACATATATCAGCCCTTCAGATGATTGCTATAAACAATATTGGCAGTCCATGTGGCCTTGGTGTCAACACGTTTTCCTTTGTTTATAGGAATGGATGCCCGTGCCTCTCTCTGCACCACCTGCTCATTACCAGCTCACTAGCAAACCACAGTGTAACAAATTCCACTGGGAGAAAGGTATGAAGGGAGGATTTGGAAGCAGAAGAAGTGGTTAGTAAAAAAGAAACTTTGGAAAGCGGCAAAAAAAAAAAAATGCAGTGACCAAGAATGCGTTTTGTCAGAAAAAGTGGCTGAGAGCACAGAAGAGGAAGAGAAATTTGGCAGAACCAGGAGTCCTTGAAGATGAGAAACCGAAAGTATGACAGCTGGAGTGGGTGAGGACAGCGGTGCTTTTTTGAAGGCACAGGGTAATGTTTAGGTCCCGTCTGTCTTGAATGCATACCTTGAATTTTCCTTCTGTGAATTTCTAAATAACACTTTTCTTCTTCGACAGCCTCTAAGGAATAAGGTAGGCTTCCCCTGGGTTGGTATACAAGAGTGACAGTCAGAGTGTTTTTTTCAGAAGGAGAAAAAAATAAATAAATGACAAACTCAGTTGGGCTGTTGAATCTCAATGATTCTCCTTGGCACACTCAAACATCATGGCTTGACAGCAGTGAGCCTTCAGCCCAGTCCCAGGCAGTCCTTCAGGCTTACTCCAATAGAATGCCGAGCAGGACTGAAGGAGTTATAAATATCCCATCGTATCCTTTACCCGGTGCAATTAAACACTTTCTGAAGCCTTCAAAGTGCACAAAACAAGAACCAGGAAAAAATACCTTCCTTTAATAATGCAATCTGGTTTGGTTCAAAGCCCCCCAGTTACAATTTCCATAACCTCCAATGCACTATTTTTCATGATTGAGTGCAACATGGACCAGAGACCGCATGATAAGGATCATGCTCATTGAGACAATTTAATGCTATTTCTGGGGAATTTCTCTCCTCAGCCTGATCTCTTTGAACTGGTTAAATTAGCACAGAAACGCTATTTTCCACTCCATTCCACAAAATAAATGAATAAATATATACAACTTGCTCTGTCTGTCGATAAAAAAGCCATGTGGAGGGCTAGAAAAATATCTTCAGGATAAAGAAGTAGAAAACCTCCAAATATGGACTTGGTATGATGAAGTTAAAATGGAAAAAAAAAAACAGTCTCTTCATTATGCATGACTGATGACTGATAACTCTAACAACCATAATCTGCATTTGTGTTTATTTTGTCTTGAAATTCTTCGATATTTTATCATTTCAGGAAGATAGCCGATCAATTCATGGAGTTCTTGGCAATCTATACTTTACCATCAAGTAAATCCCCGTGACAGAGGTGGTCTAGGTACAGACCTTTGTAAAATAAATGCTGAATGCAGGGCTTTGATTTCAGGAGATGTGCTAATATTATTCTCTACCTTGCAGGCTTATCCTGTGCTGCTCACCCTTATTATTTGATTATTTCCTTCCTTCTGCCTTAAAACATCTGGAAGTCATAGCTGTGGCTACCAAGGACTTTAAAATCCAAAAGTGGAGACTATACACGAAGGGTATCATACCACAATTTATGTGGTTGGTGGGACAGGAAGCTGCCACTGTGGGCAAACTCACAAACTCAGCAGCTTCTTATATTTAACTTTTTTTGTGTGGAAAATCACTCTTGGCAGCACTGATTTTTTTTCCCTAAAGTTGGACTGCAGTGTTGTTCCATATTTGAATTTTTATTTGTATGATGAAGTAAGAAGGAGTTTTGACAGGTTAACAAACCTGTATCTGCATGATGGTGATCCCTAATGCACTTTATCTGGTTTGAAGCAACCATTTTGGGTGAGCCTATAAAAGCAAGAATACTCAGCAAGTGCTCTAACTGATATTTAAAAATTTGATTGTAAGTTCTTAATATTAGTACATTTAAGCAATATGACACGAGATGAAGTACAGTTTTGTGAATATAGTAACTTCGGATGTGGTACGCCTGATGCCCTCTGCGTATCACACCTGGCTGCACGGTGGCGCAGTGGTTAGCACTGCGGCAGCACAGTTTACCCTTGGCCGGGGGATTGTGGGGATCGTGGGATCGTGGGTTCGATCCCAGCCCCCAACCAACAGTGATCTGTGTGGAGTTTGCATGTTCTCCCCGTGTTGCGTGGGTTTACTCCGGGATTTCTCCGGTTTCCTCCCACATGCCAAAAAAAAAACAAACATGCATGTTAGGTTAATTGGCTGTTCTAAATTGTCCCTAGATATCTGTTTCCTATAGGCCCTTAGAATAGAGGGTTAGTATTAATGAAAGCGCTTTGAGTGGTCTTTGTGACTAGAAAAGCGCTATATAAGTGCAGGTTAGTTAGTTAGTTAGTTACTATATTCATGATACCATAACAACATCGGTGTAATATTGCTTGTATACAACAGTTTAGGGAAGTACAATTTATTAAATGACAGCAATACTGGACAAAATATTATGATTTGTTTGCTTAACCAGTTATTTTGTACAGCTGAGAAAAAAATAGCCCCTTCTAAATGTAGCCAGTAACTGTTGCTAAACATCTCAATCAGCATGAAGATGTCGATTGTCATTTCACTCACATGTAAACAAATTAAATATTGTCAATTGCAAAAGTGATGTGTTTATAAAACAGACCTGTTGAGTCAGTACTACAGAAAACCCCAGATCAAAATGTGTTCAATGCCGGTGTAGGTACCATATGTGCTCGGGCTGCTAGAGCTGCTCGGGGCCAGAGCTGGTAGCTAGTAGTTAGCACACTAATGATTTAGCACACTTAGCACGCTTTGCTCGCATTTCTTCGCATTTTCAGATGAAACAAAGAGTCCATCACCACAAAGGTACTGTGGTTTGTTAATCGAGACAATAAATTAGACTCTAGCGCTGCCTATTTTTTTAAGCAGATGTGAAACAGCTTAATGAGCTTAAAATGACAGCAGGGCCGGGGTAGACGGAAAGTTTTTTTTCAAAAGGGTGGGACTTCCAGATCGCTTTGAAGCGGAGTGATACATATCCAGTGAAACTGGAGTGCAATTCTCATGGAATATAGTAATATCCCTACTGTCCAATCAAATTGCTCGGTCGGAACTAACTGTTGTATAAGGTGATATTTACCATGTTGTAGGATTTGACCAATTCACAACAACTTATATCCAGCTATGGAGGTGGGAGGACAATGGATAATGGAACCACCACAGAACACCAAGTTGTCCTCCCCATCTTGACCTTCTGCTACATCTTTTTGCTTTCATTCCCTCATTAAAGATATATTTACAGTTTTGCTATTGTATAAACTGAATTAAAGGTCTGACTCACTTGTATCTCTCCTTCCAGGGTGGATGCAGGGAATGAGGAACAGGATGAAGGGAGACTTGGTGCACAGAGAGCGAGAGAACAATTCCCAAGGTAGTTATGAATCAAGACTGCTGCAAGCTTATTTGAGATCCCGGGAGAAAGGGGGACTATGATTATGATTCTTAGAAGGTGAGATCGGGGGTGGGGTGCCAATGTTCACAGTACATTCACAGCAGTGTAGCGCTGGGGAAAACCCACAAGTGACTGAGGACTATTTATAGTGATAGAAGTAATCAATACAGGTGTGTAATCAAGAACAGCTGCAGCCAATGAGCTGATTAACCAGAGGCAGAGTGTGAATGTGATCTCACCATTAGACCATAACATCCTCTGAATCATTAGACCAGCCTCTTTGCACATTTTGCCTTGCCAGAGACAGTATTCCTCCTGTTGTGATAACAAAATGGATTTGGACACACCCATAAATGCACTCTGCACCATAGACAATAGGTTGTTGACTAGATTGTCATAATAGAGCCCTCAATGTCAAACCATACAACTAAGTCATAATCCCTGATTGTAAAGCTTGGAGGGAGGGTCTCAACATTTTTAATATAAACAATAAATTGTTTATATAGCTGCTAAGAAGACAGATTACTCATCCAATTATACTGAATGACGTCAATACATGTGGATGGTGAAAAGTTGACATGGCCCACACAGTCACAACAGCCACATTAAATTGAGGGAATAAAACAGCTAACCCTTCAGTTTCTTCCAGTAAATAGATCTTGAGATCCTTTGTTCTTGCTGAAGCCTTTCACGGGTCAGCAGTGGGTGGACTACCTGGACAAGCTGTCAGCCAAAAATTGTTTAATGGTTCCTTTGCTTTCTGTGATTCACATTCTCCAACTATGGTGAATCTCTTTTGAGTGACGTGAAGTCTCATAACAAAACAGGCAAGACTAAGAAATAGAAGCTTTCCTTTCTTTTATGAATGCTATCACAGACTTGGAGAGAAGACTTTATATAAACAGCAAGAGATGAATACTTGTACGACATACTTCTTCAGAGAAAGAAAATACGTGAGTAGATAAAATGATAAGAAATGAATGTACTTGGTCCTAAAATGGTTTTAAAAGTTATGTGCAAAGATGACCAACTATACCTGAAGTTGGCCAGAGCTGGATAGGATGGAAACATAGAAAATGCTCCCCTTCAGGCAGGGAGTTTATTAACTTTACTGCTGGATGGTGTTATAATATTCAAGTTGCTTATTTGCTCAGCTTTTCTTTAGTAAACTTAACTGCCATTAGTTCTGGAACACAGGGAACTGGAAAAACATAACTGTAATGAGGCAGAGAGCAAGGAAGACATACTTTAGTCATTTGAGAGAAAAGTGCTTCACCTCAATCAAAATTGCAAGATAAGCAGAGCAGATTAAGGTTTGGGGAAGTATACCCTTATGAAAAAAAAATGCTATAGAATTCTAAGTAAATACTGTACAATATTCTATAGTAAAATGGAACCACAGTATTCTACAGATGACGGCAAGATACTGTCGCAGTTACTGCAGTATACTGAAGAATGTAGCAGTATCCTACAGAACGCTATAGAATACTGAAGAATACTATATAATTTAAAGATTTTTTTTCATATAGCTCAGCATGAACAAGTTCATCTCCCATGCACAACTGCCCCACAATTTTTCTCACTACCGGGCTGTTTTCAGAACTGCAGGGAAAATGCAGAGTTTAGCATTGTCTATCAAATTACTTACACTCTTCCTTTGTATAGCCAGAAAAGCAGCTGCATCAAAGACATGTTAGAAATGTGCCAGAAAAGCTCCTTGGGCTGTGCATTGTAGGCAGGATCTGTTCAGAGATCAAAGTCTACAAACAAGACTAAAGGCAGATCCATAAGATAGTAAAATTCAGATGGTTATTGTAGGGGTGTCCAATCATTTGCCATGGAGGGCCGAGACCCTGCGGGTTTTCTCTTCTACCCAGTCTCTTGAACAGGTGTTTTCACTTATCAGCAGTGGGAAGAAATTCAGTGAAATCTGCTGTTGAAGACACTGGTTAGAGGTAAAGCCGGAAGGGTCTTGGCCCTCCATGGCACATGATTGGACATCCCTGGTTTAGGGTGTCAGGTTCCCCAGTGATGTAAGACACATATCACATGAGCATGGTGCTCATCTGCAGCTGATCCTTGGTTCAAATCCCAGCCATAGAGATACTGTATTGTCCAGGTCTTCACCCCATTTCTTGCCTCACGTCATTGTTGTTATCCAATAAAGGCAAATTCCCAAAAATAAAATCTTCAAAAGTTAGGTGCTTTGATCATTCAAAGAGCTGTCATTATCATTTGATGATAAATTTACTGACCAAAGTAGTGAAATACAAGTTTTTCAGGTCCTTGTTCATCATGTTCTTACATTTTTATATAGCCATGCTCAATGGTGGCCACATAAGTTTTTATAGATAAGAAAAGACAAGATAAGATAAGAAAAGATAAGATAAGATAAGCCTTTATTAGTCCCACAATGGGTAAATTACAGGATTGCAGCAGCACAGGGATAGCAGCACTCAGAGCAATAGTAAATAAAAAGAATTGGTTAGCATCAAATAACTAATTAAACTGAAAAAAAAAATCCAAAAATAAAGTGCAAACATAAATCAGCATGATAAGAAATTGTCCTTGAGAAAATTTATTTGAGGAGTATATTTAGTTTTCAGAAACTGTGTTCCTCTGCAAGAGACTAATGGCCCTTTTCCACTAGTACCTGTTTGGCTCTACTCACTTCGACTCGGCACACTTTGTAGGCTTTTCCATTAGTACCTGGTACCAACTTCCAGGTACTTTTTTCGTACCCATCTGATTCAGGTTCCAAGCGAGCTGAGTTGAGCTGAGTCGAGCTGAAAATGGGACGTCAACAGACTGCAGGCCACTGATTGGTCACGGTGTAACGTCATGAAAGCAACATCTTCAACAGAATCTCCAGCCACCATTTGCAAAAATTTGTCCGTGGGCCAGCAAGCAAGGGTCAGTAAAAACAACAACAATACAATGGCTTCACAGAACTCAACACCAAGGTCCATCAGACTTTTCTGTGCCTTTGGCTGATGAGAGAATCCAGAGGGAACTAGACGGAGCCACTCGACATGCATTTACGGCCACCGACCAACAAATAACGGGAGCACCCGACCACGGCAAGGTTCAAATCCCACAGTTTCCTTTTCTTTACTCTAGTTTCATGGTTCACTTCTTGGTTGGTAATTTGCTTCTTTTTCACTAAAAATGTTTAAATATCTTTATTTATTTTGATTTATCAGTATAAGCTATCTAAACGATAAGCTCTAAAACACAAAAAGGCAATGCACAAATTATGTAATTTTCATCTTTTATAATATGTGAATTATTTGAAAGGGTGACTGCATCCTGCATAATGCTATTCTTAAATGTCAAGCAAAATACAAGGGTTACCACCATACGAAATACTTAACTGAAATCATGAGTTGAGAAGATGACAATTTTTTTTCACCTCCTTGCCCTGTGAGGCAGCTAGGTGAGCAGAACAGAAATCTGCTACCCTTATTGTGAAAAACGGATATACTTTGCCAAAAGGAGCTTTGCACAGTACATATACAGTATATGTACTGTATATTGTTGTAAAAGTCTCTTGTAAAAACTTTTAATACTTTATTTAAATTATTTTACCCATGAAAGACCCGACAGGAGGGGAATGGGGAGAGGAGGTATAGGGAGGAAGAAAGAAAAGGGAGAGGAACAGATAAAGAAAACAAACAAACCAACAACTAAAACAAACAAAAGACAAACTGCTTCTTCCACCGAAGAGGTCTCAATATAAGTCTGGTATCCGCACCTTTCAAAGGAGAGACATATGTGTGTGTGCATCCGAGTGCGTATGTATGAGAGCGCACACAAAATAAGTGTGTGCATGTGAGTGGTTTGTCAGGAAACATACAAAAAGGGCGGCCGGTCACAGCAACCCCCCCCCCCACCAAAACCCCAAGCAAGCAGGACAACACCACCAACCCCCACAAAGCACATAAGCCCGAGGTCAACAAGCCCCAGGAGAGCCAGGCATCCACCCCAGGAGGGATGGCTGAGGGAGGCCGGGCCACCAGGGGGCCATAATCACGGCCTGCGCTCCCGGACCAACCAACCAATCCCCCGCCCCCAGCAGGGCCAACGCCAGCCCCAGGGCCCAGGTGCCAGGAGGCCAGCGCTCCCACCCCCAGGGCTTGAGACCAGCCAGCGCGAGCCGCCCCAGGCACTCCTCACAGCGGGCCTTCCCCCACCTCAGCGCCACCGCTGCACACCCCGTGGACCCCCATGCCCAAAGAAGGTGCCCCCTCCCCGTCCAGGGAACCCACGCAGCCAAGAGGCACAACCCCCTCAATCCAGCACCTCCCGACCAGCACACATACCCATTCACACGCATTCACACTCTTATGCTCTCATACGCACCCACCCACATGCACTCACTCACTCTCACTCGCCCTCTCCCCCACACAATCCCACACTCACACTCCCGGACCCACCCACTCTCTCCCACTCCTGTACCCACTCAATCTCGCTTCCACTCCCACTCACCCTCAGAGTCACCCACACTCACTCATGTTCACCCATACACACACTCTCACTCGTGCTCCATCCTACTCACATCCATTCGTGCTCTCCCCCACACACTCATCCACACTCATTCACCACTTATTGCTTAGGGTGACTGCGATGTAGATGCAGCGAGCATGAATGCGCACCAGCACTGGGCAGCGGCCGGGGAGACCACCGGCACAGGCCAGCAGCCACACCCCTGCCGACCCACCCCAGGCTGGCTGCGGCCACAGAAGCACACCACCACCACTGACGCCCACCCGAGTAACTAATCAGCAGACCACCACAGGCACTCCAATATGCCACTCGACATGCAAAGCTCCACACAAAACTGCCCAACCATCACCATCTCCACTCATCACTCCCTCACTCTCGCTTACTCTCTTATTCAGTCACTCTCTCACTCCCTTGCTTGCATCTATTCACTGGGCAGCATGCAGGAATTTTGACAACATGACGGGCCCCAAGCCCCCAGTAGAAGGAGGGCAACTGGGGTGGTGGAAGACCCCCACCCCCCTGCCCCATACACCAATCATGATGGGTGTGTGTCAGTTGTGTGATGTGATTGCGTGCAGGTGTGTGAACTACCAGAGTGCAGTTAAAATTGGGGGGATGGTGGTTGGAGCACCACTAGCCACTGCGATAGCAGGGCTCCCATGCCCCCAAGCCCTCAGTGTCTAAAATTCAATTAAAATTGAGGTGAAGGCGGCCGAACTGCACAGCAGACAGAGGTATCCCCTTCACCGACACAGTGCAGCACAACCCCACCCCAAAACCATAAGTGTATCCAAGAAGACGCATGTTCCACCCAGAATCAGGGCAGGGTGGGGTGAGTAAGATTGCGAGGGAGGTGGTCCAAAAGGGGTGTCCACCCCCCACCACCCCCAGAAGCCAGCTTGCTAACTGGTTCAGGAGGCCACTCACTGCCCCCAGATCCCAACCTGGGGCAAAGGCCGCAAGGCCGAGCAGCCTAGGACCCTCCAGCATCACACCCCGGCGCTCCCAGCACCACAAGCATGATGGAGCAGCCACACCCACACCCACTCCCACTCCCACACATCTTGCACTCACGAACATACACAACAACAATAATCACAATAATGAACAATGGGCCGGACTCATACAGCACCCCACACGTCAAGTGGCACCCGAGCGCCCACCACAAGCCCCCCACCCACCCACCCCGGACACACACCGACAGCGGCAAGCCGCTCCACAGCCACAGCCACCCCAGAGCAAACCGACAGCAACACGGCTGTCAACCCGCGCCAACGGCTCCCCCAACCCCCCAAGCACCCACACACACCCAGCGCCAAGGACACCGGAGGCAATGTGACAAAGAGCCCTGCCCCGTGACACAGCGGTAGGGCAGTCGGGAAAGCAGGCCCCGAATTGCCAACCCCCAGGCCACCACATGGTCTGTCCCACCCCAACACCCAACAAGGTCCCTCACCCACACACACATCCTCCAACCCCGCACGTCCACTCACAAGTACCCGCACCCACACACACTCACACCTACCCTCATGTGCGCGCGCGCACACACACACACACACACACACACACACACACACACACTCACTCACCATCACACATGCTCTCCTACACCCGCACACAACCCCGCATGCCCACACACAACACACATGCGTACGCACCCACAACCGCACCTGCACAGACACACACAAACCCACACACAAAGATGACATGGTTGTAGTACAAGACCCAGTGGCAGTTGTAGCAAAAGATACACACAGAGACAGTTATGCAAGGCCTCTGTATTTTTATTTAAAAGATGATTATGATGGGGTGTAGACCAAAACTGACCTGGGAGGGGAGAAGAGAGAAGAATGCAAGTGCGATGCAATAGTGAGTGGGCAATATGCAAAGAATAAACTGTTACTCTTAGTGAAGATGAAGAGGGCGGAGTTGCTGCCATGTCTTCAATGGTAGCTTGCAGAGTGTGGAATTCATTACTTTGAGATCTGAGAAATATTAAAAATCCAATTTTCTTCAAGGCTGCTTTAAAAACATTTCTTCTGGATAATCAAATATGTAGACCAGAGGTTGTGCTAGATTTTTTTCTGTTATCTATCATTTTGACAGACAGGGTTGTAAAAATTCTATCATATCTATTAATACCTGTCATTCTAATTGACTTTCATTAGATCATCCTCAGTGTAATCTGTCAAAATGACAGAAAACTTTCAGATTTTTCTGTCACAGCTGAACAATATCTATCAGTGAAGGACAATTTTCAGTTAACACAACCTCTGATGTAGACATGACTTGATGCATTGACTGACTTTCTTAATCAAGTATTTAAACTTGGATAATTTTTATGCTTGTGAGTTTATCTTTATAGTATCTTGTTTCTTTTTCCTCTTCTTTGTTACATCAACCTACCCATTGACTGCAGATGAAAATTAGCATTCTCGACTACATCTGGTACATTTATTCCATGCTTTTGTAGGAAGTTGATTAATGTATATTGTCCCTGTGAAAATAACAATAAAATTAAAATATATGGCTGCTTAGCTATATCATCATCATTGTGGGGAAAAATACTTCCATAAATTTTGTATGACACAAATCATTAGTTAAGCTGCATCGGTAAAGTTTGTTTCTTTCATATTTTTAAAATTCAGATAAGCTGTATGGAAACCAGTAAGTATCAGCATTCAGGTTAACTTACAGAGGAGAAAATAAGTACTGAACACATCAACATTTTTGTCATTAAACATATTTCTGATGGAGCCATTGACCTGAGATTTTAACAAGATATCAATAATAACCTATGTAATCCATACATACAAAGAAATCAAGGCAACTGTGTTCACAAAACAAGTTATATTTTATAAAGTGGAATGATACAGGGAATTAGTATTGAACACATGAAGAAAAGAGGTGCAAAAAGGCATAGAAAGCCAAGAAACCAGATGAAATCCATTAGAATCTAGGAAGCCATCCCATCCCCCATCAGTGCAAATTAATTTTAGCTAGTTAAGTGCTGACTGATAGCCTTTTAAAAGGTCTGTGAATATCAGATTGTCACACCACAAAGAACTCATGATGGGTAGAAGTAAAGAGATCTCTCTAGACCTTCACAACCTTATTTTTGCAAAACATAATGAAGACATTGATTACAGGTGCATTTCTAAAATGCTGAATGTTCCAGTGAGCACTGTTGAATCAATCATTTGGAAGTGCAAAAAACATCATTTTACCATAAACCGGCCATGACCAGAAGCTTCTCGCAAGATTTCTGACAGAGGAGTCAAAAGAATTATTAGAAGAGTTATCAAAGAGCCAAAGACCACTCATGGAGAGCTCCAGAAAGACCTGGAGTTAGCAGTTAGTGCTGTTTCAAAGAAAACAAGTAATGCACTCAACCGACATGGGCTCTATGCCCACTCAACTCGCAAGTCTCCATTGCTGAAAAAAAAGCATGTTGAAGCTTGTTTAAAATTTGCTGCACAACATTTGGGCAAGCCAGTAAAATACTAGGAGAATATACTCTGGTGAGATGAGACATTGAACTTTTTGGATGCCACTACGCACAGCATATTTGGAGGAGAAATCAGGTTCAGGTTCAGGTTCAGGTTACTTTATTTGTACCCGTAGGTAGATTTGTTTTGCAGTCTGGTGACATCCATATTTACAAGCCACAATTACATTCAACATAGACAGAAACACAGGCACACATGAAGCTGACTATAAACATGATAAAAATACTCAAGGCTCCATCAGTCAGGGTATAAAGACAAAGAGATGAGAGAAAAACCAGAGGTAAGAGAGAAGGGTCATATTAAAAAGTTAAAAAACTAGCCAAAGAGGTTAAAAACTCAAAGGTCTAAAACCCAATAAAATATTTAGAACCCAAATAACATCCTACAAAAATAAGTAAATATAGTATAATAAGTAATATAGTATAAGTAAATGGCACTGCACATCAGCCCCAAAACACCATATCAACAGTTAACTTTGGAGGTGGGAGCATCATGGTGTGGGGGTGTTTTAAGCACATGGTACAGACAGACTTCATATATCTGAAGGAAAGCTGAATGGACAGATGTACAGAGACATCCTTGATAAGAATCTGTTGCCATATGTCAAGATGCTGAAGATGAAACAGGGGTTGACATTTGAGCAAGACAATGATCCCAAACACACAGCCAAGAAAACTCTCAACTGGCTCCAGAGAAGGAAAATAAAGCTGCTAGAATGGCCCAGTCAGTCACTTGACTTGAATCCAATTGAAAGTCTATGGAATGAACTGAAGATCAGAGTTCACAGGAGACACCCACAGACCCTTCAAGATTTGAAAACAGTTTGTGTGGAAGAATGGGCTAAAATCACTCCTGAGCAATGCCTACACCTAGTTTCTCCATACAGAGGCATCTGCAAGTTGTTATTACCAACAAAGGCTTTTCTACTAAATATTAAATGAACTTTATCAAGCCTGTTCAATACTTATCCCATGTGTCATTCCACTTTACTAAATATAACTTGTTTTGTGAACACAGTTGCCTTGATTTCTTTCTTATGTATGGATTACTTGGGTTGTCACTGATATCTGGTGAAAATCTCAGGTCCAATGGTTCCATCAGAAATATGTTTAATGAGAAAAATGTTCCACGTCCATGTACCACGTACCACGTACTTGGGGCTCCTGCCCCAAGTGGAGGAGTTTAAGTATCTTGAGGTCTTGTTCACAAGTGAGGGGAAAATGGAGCGAGAGATCGACAGACGGATTGGCGCAGCATCTGCAGTGATGCGGACGTTGTACCGGTCTGTTGTGGTGAAGAGGGAGCTTAGTTCTAAGGCAAAGCTGTCGATTTACCAGTCAATCTACGTTCCTACTCTCACCTATGGTCACGAGCTTTGGGTAATGACCGAAAGAACGAGATCACGGATAAAAGCGGCTGAAATGAGCTTTCTCCGTAGGATTGCTGGACTCACCCTCAGAGATAGGGTGAGGAGCTCAGTCATCTGGGAGAGGCTCAGAGTAGAACCGCTGCTCCTCCACATTGAAAGGAGTCAGTTGAGGTGGTATGGGCATCTGATTAGGATGCCTCCTGGACGCCTCCCACTTGAGGTGTTTCAGGCACATCCCACTGGGAGGAGACCCCGGGGCAGACCCAGGACTCGGTGGAGAGACTATGTCTCCCAGCTGGTCTGGGAACGCCTTGGTATCCCCTCTGAAGAGCTGGAGCAGGTGGCTGGGGAGAGGGAAGTCTGGGCTTCTCTGCTTGAACTGCTGCCTCCACGACCCGGACCTCCGGAAAAGCGGTAGAAGATGGATGGATGGATGGATGGATAAAAATGTTGACGTGTTCAATACTTATTTTCCCCACTGTATACTTCTTAATTATTTGCTACCATGGCTGTATGTATTTTCTGTTGCTGCTGACATGTGTATTTGGTTATTTACAAAATAATATGCAATAAAACACTAACAATATTTTTCCAAGGCTCTTTTTTTAGGGACTATGTCAGTTCAAAGCAGGGCTGGAGAGTCCACCAAATAAACAATTCTTTCAACTTCCTGTGTCAACAATACCGTCTTTTTTATCTCCTCCATCCTCAGTCATCTCAATCATAAATACACACTTCAAGAATCAAAAATAAATGATTACAAAAATAAAAAGATTTAAAAGATGATGAGGTATTTTTTTTAGAATAACTCTAAGGTTCAAAAATGAATATCTGAATATGTGCCTTTCCAATGCTTTATACCAGTTAGCAGAATACCACAGACATGTTTTAATAATGGCAATTTGCATAAAAATTGGACACCATTGTTGCAAAATTAAAACAACCACTTCAAAAGGACATTCTATACAACTTATATACAGGAACAATAAAAGCTAAAAATGATACAAAACAGAAACAAAGCCATGCAAGTATGGTTAAATACTAATTACCATTTCTATCTATGCACAAATGCTGTTATTTTTGAACAATGACAACAAAGAGTTAGCAAGTCTTTTTTTTTTTCTTAATTGATTGCCATGTTTGAAGTCAACATTAAAAACAGGCAAAACACAATTGCATAAGTTTTCACTTAAGGAGAAGATTAAATACATGTTTGATACACTTGCTAAAAGGAACAATCCCCTGTGTGTTTGTTAAATTAGAAATAACAGCTAATCACTGGCTTTTCTTTGTAATTCCCGGTTGATTTGTAATTTTGTTACTGCAAGAGCACATACTGGGTTTTCTCCAGTTGCATGGTTAGCATCACTGGTGTGCTCTCAGCCAAATGGACTGTTGGATTGATGTCCAGGAAATCAACACACATGCTGAAATTAACTGGCCATCCACTGCTCTCCCACGATAAAAGCTATTCAGTTTCTCTTTGGAGCATTGCCGGACAAGTGCCGAGAACTGTCTACTTGTGAATGCTGAGCCATTGCAGGCTCTGTATGTGCTATGTGTTTTATTCTGTAACCATATACAGTCCACACACATGTAAACTGGAACATGAGTGGGCTTGTTAGGGCTGTTCATGGACATACTACTGTGGGCAGCACTCTGTTGTGGTGCCCTTGAGCTTTAGTGGCCTGCTGCTGACTGCTGAGCATCCAGTGATTAGCTCTGCACATGGGACGATAAGATGTGACTGCTAATCCAGTGACACGGCCAGCTGTAGCCCAGCTGTCAGGATTGGGCCTAACTACCCCTTCTTTCAACATTATTTGTGTCTGCAGGTATTTGAAAATTCTGTTTTGTTTCATATTTAAAGACAACCTTCATTTTTTAAGGCTTCAATGTTCACATATGGTCACGCATTTCCTTGGACTGTTTAAAAAAAGACAAACATACTGTAGCTATAGTGACAACAGACATGAAAACTATTTGTAATGCCTTTCATTTTTTTTTGCCAACAACATATTATCAACTAATAGAGGCAAGTTTAAGTCACAAGGTGATTCCATAGACTGTATGCATCCATTGTGCATGTTTCTAATCTAGTGTGATTTATCACCTGTTCATTTGTGCACACACAAGAACACACCAAAAACACAGCTGCACAAGAGAGTAGTTTAAACAGAACATCAGTAGGCACATGTCCACAATGCGAAGCAACAGCATTTTTTAAGTAATTCCACTGAAAATGCTGTCAATAACAAAAGAATTCTACAACCAGTCAAACATGGGCTAGCAGTCACGCCTGAGTCTTTCTGAACTGAAGTTGTAAAGCCATGAGACCAGGGAACATATGAATTACCTGCATCTCACAAGTCTGTTTCAATCCAGTCATCCCACTGCTTTAAAATATTATGTAGGGGTGGGAATCTCCACAGACCTCATAATACGATGCTACTGCAGTACTTGAACCACAATTTAATACTATCACAATAGTGTACAGTACACAGAGAACCCCTGAACACAACTGAGGTCTTTACCTACGTTGGCAGTACAGTAACTAGTACAAATTCTGCTGACCTCGATGTTGAACGTAGACTATATTCAGCTGTAAAAGCCTTTGTTTCCCTTAAGAAGTGCCTATGGAACTGCCATGACATTGGTCGTAGCACGAAAGTAAAAGTCTATAAGGCTGCTGTCGTCCCCTGTCTCATCTATGGCACTGAATACTTGACTTTATACCACAGACACATCAAAGCCCTGACCAGAGTACAACTTCGTCATCTACGTTCCTGTGGTGCTCCAAGCTGTGTGTTGTTTTTTTCTCTCTCCTCTCATTGCTTATTTTCCACAGCTGCGCTTTCACCCACACCTGCACTCCCTAATCAGCAGCCTTTAAATGGAGTGGGGTTCTCCCCTCCTGCACGGAGACGTCTATGCTTGCATGCAGTTCAGAGAGCGCCTAAACGTTGTATGCTGCCTTTCTCATCTCCAGCTACGGACCCCATCTGAGACTTGGCACTCCGTAAGCTACATCTCTGTCTGAACCTTACACCCCTGCATCTCACCTCTGCTTGTCTTGGATTAACTTGTGCAAAGGTGGACCTTCTCCCTGGCGGATCGGCACACTTCTTCGTGGCGGACCAGGACCCTTCCCCGTAGCCGGAATCTCCTCATTCCCGCCAGCATCCTGTAAGTGCACATTATAATCAGACTGAACTTTTCCCCTTCTTTCCTCGGCCGAGGAATTCCATTTTGCACTGTGCACTATATACACCTACACCAGCACCCCTTCACCCTCGCGGGACCACAATAATCTGGACAAGACATGGGCCACTGTTTGTTTCATCCCAGCCGTTCCACGCTCCGTAAGATTATTATCAGCTCCTCATTGTCCCGCTGTGTGCTACAAACTGTTACAACCCGAGTGCTGGTTCCGTCCACGCCGTGCGGGCTGTCAGCGTGGGCTTCGGTGCCCGAGGATCCAGGAGCTGCACATACCATCATGCCAGATGCGGAGCCCGACGTAGCTGAATGGGAGCCTGAAGACGACCTCCTGCCGTCAGAGCCTAGATCGCCGAAGTCCTGGACGGCGTCAGAACTCGAGATCAGGCAAGTGCTCTGTTTTGTCTTCCTTTACTCCATCTTAGAGCATTTTTGCCTGTCTCTTGGGGAGGCGAGCCGGATGCGGCCACCCGCTACATCCGAGCTCGTCTTGCCGGGTTCTGGCGCTGTCGGTGATCCTGATCCCGGTTCTCTTCTCTCTCCCGAGCCTTCTTCCAGGGTCGCCGGCGCGGATCTGAATTCGCCCGCTGTGCCAGAGGTTCCGGGTTCGGGGTTGGAGGTCGGTCCTGGTGCGGCGCCTACCCAATCGGGGTCCAACGCGGACGCTACCAAGACCCAATTGGGGTCCTTCGCGGGAGCAACCGCGACCCAATCGGGGTCCGACGAGGACGCGGCACCAGCAGTTTCCGGGTTCGGTGGGGAAGCTGCAGATTCCCTGCTGCCGGATACTGGACAGGCTCATCTTCATCATCACCATCGTCATCCTCCCCGTTCTCCTGAGGAGCTCAATCCATCTCCACCTGGGGCCGTTGGGGTTCTGAACGCTCCGCCCGGTTCTCCCTCATCTTTCCCTTCTCCAGCGAGACCGCCGGCTACTTCTCCCCTACGGTTCTGGTGGGCAAGCAATGTGGGTCGGCCGCCTGAAGGACTGCTGCGCCCATTTGGCTCTCTGGGCCGGCCTCCCGACCCCTTGGACCCCCTGTTTGGCGACTGGGGTAGACCGCCCGAACTGTCCTTTTTCCCCCTGCCTGCATTGTAGCCGCTTGATGCCGGACGCCCCCCCCGAACTTTCAGCCTCCATGCCTCAGAGCCAGGACTGCACCCATCCCGGGTTTTTTCATTATATTTGTCTGTAAACTTTTGGGATGTGCGGGGGGGCCTGATATGTGATTTTGTGCCTCATTCTTTTTTTTTTTCTCGGCTGTAATCGTTTTTTTTCCCCCTCCTCTGTCTTATGTCCATTTATTGTTTAAAACCGATGTATGTATTGCTTGTCGGGTTCTGTCCCCGTTATCCACACGTTAGGGAGTATTGGGTTTTTTTTTTCCCTCAACCTGTCTCTGTAATTGCTTTGTTGGTCCCCTGTTATCATTTTGTTCTTTTTGACTCTCTCGCTCCTACCAGCGCCCCATCTGCCCACCCTAGGGGGGTGGGAGGGGGGGGGGGGGCTTGGGTGTTACTTGGGCCGCTCAGGTGCTCGGCCTTGAGGGGGAGGTACTGTTACAACCTGAGTGCTGGTTCCGTCCACACTCGGATCTTATATCATTTCCAGGCTTTGACAGCAGAGGATTCCTTCTAGCTCCCCGGGGTCTTATTGTGACAGCGCCCGGTGGAGCTCCCTGCTGTCAGAGTCAACAGCTGTGCTGCATTCGGGGTCATTAGTGACCGGGGTTAAAAGCAGGCGCTGAATGCACCCTGATGCAGCAGTCTCTGATATACTTCCCTGTTATGCTTCCTGTTAAGGTACGTTCTGTATGACATCTCCTGTTATTATACGGTCTGTTGAGATACCGTCAGTTAAACTCCCTGTTATTGTCCTACCCGCACTGTCGTGTGTGTTACTCTCTGTTCCTGCACTTCTTAATAAAACATCACTGCAACTCACTGATGACTGCTGGCGTCTTATGGTGGCTCGTGAGGGCCACCGTGACACAAACTACTCACCTCTCTCTCTCTCTCTCTCTCTCTCAGGTGTCCCCCTTATCTGTCCCATCAACGAGAATCACCGTCTCAGGTTTTCCACCTTTCATCACTGACGAGCAGCTGGCGACGGAGCTCCGCAGATTTGGGAAGTTTGCGGGCCCGTTTACGACTCTGCCTTTGGGATGCAAGGCCGCCAAGTTCAAACATGTGAAATCGCTCAGGCGACAGGTGTTCATGTTTCTCGACTCGCCCACTCAGACTCTGGAAGTCTCCTTCAGGGTCAAGCACGGGGACGGATCTTACATGGTGTATGCGAGCTCGGGACAGATGAAGTGCTTTGAATGTGGAGACGTGGGCCATAAACGGTTCGCTTGTCCGCACAGGCAGCGGGCGGAGGGCCCTGATGGCGCAGCGGATGGTGCCGGCGCCGAGCCCTCCACTCACGTCGCAGCTGCGGACGGCGGCGCGGCCTCCGCTCCCGCTACCCCAGCTCCGGAGCCTGCCGCTGTGCCTGCGGATGACCCGGCTGCGCCGCATGCGGCCAAGCTTGCGGTCGGGAGCGTGGATGGCAAAGTCGCCAAGAAGGTCACTGATAGTGCGTCACAATCATCTCACTGTGTGACGTCAACAGCTGTGCCGCAGGCAGCTGCTACCGCTTCGGACGAGTGGATGGAGCACCGACCTGATGGTGCGTCACAACCATCTCGTTGTGTGACGTCAGCGGCTGTGCCTCCGCCAGCTGCTGCCGCATCGGAGGAGGGGAAGGAGCACCGACCTGATGGTGCGTCAGAATCTCGCTGTGTGACATCAGCGGCTGTGCTTCCGGAGGCTGCTACCGTTACATGGCGGGGGATGGATCAGCGACAGTCACCTGCTGAGGGTGGCGTCCAGGAAAATGTGGCCCATGATAAATCCACTGGCCCGGGAGAACCAAGCAGTCAGCTGAGTTGTGCTGCCGAGGAAATGGAATCTGAGAACGACACTGTGTCTAATGCTGAGTCTATTGAGGCAAAATGCAATCCAAACACGAGTTTGTATTCACTGGAAGAAATAAGTGCATTCCTGGACGCAACCTATAACAAAGCCATTAGGGTCGCCGACTACTTCAGTGACACTGATAAATTCAGTGAGTCTGTGGATGTGCTAAGAAGACAGGTTGGTCTGGACCTCCTGGATGAAAGGAAGCGTTATCGCCTCAAGAAACACCTGACAGCCCTGCGTAAAGCAGCAGGGGGAACGCCGGTCAAGCGCGCCCGGCAGGAGGACTGAATGGCGGTCGTTCCTCTGCCTGTTTTACCCATTTTTGGGATATTGTTTGAACAGACTGGTAGATGACGTTTAATTGACTGTAATTGACTGTCACAGAACTGGATCTTTTAATAGGTGGACTGCAGGGACTGCTCTGTGTTGTGTGTGTGGGGGGGGGCATTTCAGTTTGCACTTTTTCCAATGTGACACTTGGAGGAATGATGTTGGTGTGCTTACATTTTTTTGAAGTGTGCAATAAAGGCTTTTTCACAGTCACAGTCTCTCTCTCTCTCTCTCTCTCTCTCTCTCTCTCTCTCTCTTGCTCCTTTGCAGGGTTGCCAGATTCCTCCCGCTCTGCACTCACACACACACTCACACACACACACTCTCAATAAAATCATTGCAATTATAACCGAGTCTGTAGTCTGCTTCTGAGTCTATTACTAAATCATGTCAGTATGTCTCCGTCAGTCAGACCTAGCAGACGGTGCTACCGCATGCAGATTTGACATCATGGAGGCTCAGTTAGACCAGCTTACATATCAGCAACAAGTCATATTGGATCAACTCAAATAACAGCGCGGCTTGACCAGCTTACCGCTGCTTTGCCTCCCCTGGCCGGTTCCAGGGCGTCAGCTGCCCTGCCACCTCCTTCTTCCCCATCGGCGCATCTTCCTCGCTTAACACTAGTTCTCACACCCACCCGCTTCAGCGGTAGGCTGGGCAAGGCTCGGGGGTTCCTCCTTCAGTGCAGTTTAGTTTTTCAGCAAGTGCCAGAGGATTTTCCCACTAATCACAGCCAGATCAGCTACATGGTGAACCTGCTGGAGGGGCGGCCTTAGGTTGGGCTTATGCTATTATGGATCGCCCTGATTACCAAAACTAGACTTATGACCGATTAGTGTCTGAGTTTACCCAGGTGTTTGACCATTCTGACTGAGATAACATTCTCACCGCCCGCCTTCTCAATCTCTGGCAGGGGGCCAGGTCCGTGGCCGATTACTCGGTATCTACAACAACCCGGAAATCTTTCTGGGTTGTCACGGTGGAGGTGGGATGGGAGGATGCGTCTCTTTGTAGCATTTTCACACACAGTCTCAGCTCTAGCCTTCGTGATAAGGTGGCACGGTTAGACAAACCCCCTTCCTTACACAAGCTAATCTCCCTGGCCATCAACCTAGATAATCGCCTAAGGGAATGATCCAACGAGTGCTGCTTTGCCAATCGCTCGGGTTCTCAGTCGCGTCCCCTCACTCAGCCCTCCCTTCCAGCCTTCCCCCCTTCCAAACCCTCTGATACTGGGGAACCCATGCTGTTGGGCCGGTCCAGGTTGCCTCTTGTTGAACGACAGCGCCGCCATGATCTCGGGTTGTGTATTGCTCACTGCCCCAATCAGCCAAATTGGGGAGGGGGTCCGTTCATCACAATAGGGGGTAATGGATGTGGGCAGGTCTAAAACCCTTACACGCCTTTTGTTGCCCATTCGTTTTGATCACTCTCATACTGATTTCTGCACCACTGCTCTCATTGACTGAGGTGCTGAACAAAGCTTCATTTTGGAGACTCTGGCAACCCGGCTGAAGCTCGGGTCCTTGGTTAAGACTCCACAATCCAGTTATTGATTGGTAGGCAGAGAGGGTTATTTTATGGCGCACCTTCTGCTTAGCCGCCTGTTTGCAGTCTGCAGCCTGTTCTCCCTCTGTTGCTATCAGTTCCTTGCCTACTCATGTGCCCGATCTCACCTTGGTTCCTCCTGAATATCACGACCTTTCCCCAGTCTTCAGCAAGTCTAAGGTACTTTCTCTACCCCCCCCCCCCCCCACTGCCCTTATCACCTACCACCCGGGGTCAAAGAACATCAAGCCTGATGCCCTCTCGAGACAATTCTCCGCTGGCACGGCATTGCTGGAGCCGCACACCATAGTTTCCCCTTCATGTGTGGTTGGCATGCTCTCCTGGGAGATCAAGGAGAGGGTCAAGAGGGTGCAGGGCACTGAGCCTGATCCAGGTGGGGGTCCTGCAGGATGGATCTATGTTCCTTCCTTGGTCTGTGGCGAGGTCATTGATTGGCTACACTCTTCCAGGGTTATGTGCCACCCCGGCATGTCACTCACCTTGTCCCAGTTGCAAAGGACCTTCTGGTGGCCATCAACGAGGAAGGACATGAATGAGTTCATCCAGGCCGGCCCCCAGTGTGCCACCGGCAAGTCATCCTCTTCTCCTCTTTCTGGGCTGTTGCACCCTATACCTATCCCCAGCAGGCCATGGTCCCATGTGGCACTGGACTTCGTTGCTGGGCTTCCCCCCTCTGCTGGACATGCGGTTGTTCTCACGATTGTTGACAGGTTCTTGAAGGCAGCTCACTTTGTTCCCCTGAGTAAGCTCCTGTCTGCCAAGGAGACGGCTGACCTTTTTGTTCTACACATTGTCGGTCTCCATGGTATTCCGGTGAACGTGGTCTCGGACTGGGGTCCCCAGTTTGTCTCCCAGGTTTGGAGATCCTTTTGTATGGTCATCAGGGCGACTGTCAGCTTGTCCTCTGGGTATCATCCCCAGAGTAACGGCCAGTGTAAGCATTATGGACGTGCGACGCAGGGGACGAGGCCTACAATACCTGGTGGACTGGGATGAGTACGGAGCGGAGGAGAGATCATGGGTCCAGGAATCCTTCATCACGGATTGGGAGATGATCAGGGCATTCCATCGGTCCCACACAGGAAGGCTGGGGGGGGGGGGGGGGGGCACTGTTGTCATCCGAGCTGTATACCGTTTTTTTTTCTCTCTCTTCTCATTACTTATTTTCCACAGCTGCACTTTCACCCACACCTGCACTTCCTAATCAGCAGCCTTTAAATGGAGTGGGGTTCTCCACTCCTGCATGGAGACGTCTACGCTTGCATGCAGTTCAGAGAGCTCCTCAACGTTGTGTGCTGCCTTTCTCATCTCCAGCTACAGACCCAGTCTCAGACTCAGCACTCTGTAAGCTACCTCTCTGTCTGAATCTTACCCCCCTGCATCTCACCTCTGCTTGTCTTGGATTAACTTGTGCACAGGTGGAACTTCTCCTTGGCGGATTGGTACACCTCTTTGTGGCGGACCTGGACCCTTTCCCGGAGCTGGAATCTCCTCATTCCCGCTAGCATCCTGTAAGTGCACATTATAATCAGACTGAACTTTTCCCCTTCTTTCCTCGGCCGAGGAATTCCATCTTGCACTGTGCACTATATAAACCTGCACCAGCACCTCTTCACCCTCGTGGGACCACAGTAATCCGGAGAAGACGTGGGCCACTGTTTGTTTCATCCCAGCCGTTCCAAGCTTCATAAGATTATTATCAGCTCCTCATTGTCTTGCTGTGTGCTACAAATTACTCACCACACTCTCTCTTTCTCTCCTTTGCAGGGTTGCCAGACTACTCCCTCTCTGCGCTCACACACACCCACTCTTAATAAAATCATTGCAATTATAACCGAGTCTGTAGTCTGCTTCTGGGTCTATTACTAAATCATGTCAGTTCCATCCTGCATATCAGATGGCAAGACCGCATCCCTGATGTGGAGGTTGTTCGTTGTGCTGACTCTGTTAAGTTTTGAGGCCCTCATCACTACATCACAGCTGCGTTGGGACGGCCATGTTCATGGAATGGATGACACTCGACTACCAAAGGCAGTATTTTATTCTGATTTGAGACACAGGAAGAGAAGTCATGGTGGGCAAAAACAACAATTTAAGGATGTACTAAAAAGGCACTTGAAGAATGCTGGCATTTCACCTGACACATGGGAAGAAGAAGCAATGCAGCATATTACATGGAAGTATAAATTCAAACAAGACACTGCAGTAATCGAAGAGAAAAGACAGAATGAGTATGAGAAAGCACACGAAAGGTGTCACTTTTCCACCTCTTCAAACAATTTTACCTGCAGCAAATTCCAGCACTGCTGCAAGTCAAAAGCGGGCCTTGTAGCCCACATGAGAGCCTGCCTATGCTAAAAATTACTTCAGACCTGGCAGTCATCATCGATCTTGCATGGACTGTCGATGATGACTATCACAATACTACAATTGCTTAAGTATTATGATATCACAGTAGACTGAGTAATGTGGTACCATATATCTTAAATACAGTATTTTACAAAAGTGAGTACACCCCTCACATTTTTGTAAATATTTTATTATATCTTTTCATCGGACAACACTAAAGATATGACACTTTGATACAATGTAAAGTAGTCAGTGTACAGCTTGTACAACACTGTAAATTTGCTGTCCCCTCAAAATAACTCAACACACAGCCATTAATATCTAAACCGCTAGCAACAAAAGTGAGTACACCCCAAAGTGAAAATGTCCAAATTGTGCCCAAAGTGTCAATATTTTGTGTGGCCACCATTATTTTCCAGCACTGCCTTAACTCTCTTGGGCATGGAGTTCACTAGAACTTCACAGGTTGCCACTGGAATCCTCTTCCACTCCTCCATGATGACATCACAGAGCTGGTGAATGTTAGAGACCTTGCACTCCTCCACCTTCCATTTGAGGATGCCCCACAGATGCTCAATAGGGTATAGGTCTGGAGACATGCTTGGGCAGTTCATCACCTTTACCCTCAGTTTCTTTAGCAAGGCAGTGGTTTATCTGGTGGCGACATAAAATCTGACATTTTAAGTAGCATTTACTTTGATATTTTAAAGATCAATTACTACCCTCTGAAGTTCAACGCTGGTCTGCACTAATATTAAATTGAAGATTAAAAAGCAACATTGCAGGACACACTGTTGGTCCACCACATCAGATCAAACTACAGGCTTCTGAGCATACAAAGTCATACTAATACCTAGGTAAGATTTTAAATGGAAATACAGCTAGTACAAACCAACAATTCACCCTCTTGAAAAAAATAATAAAAAATAAACTGTAAAGCTGATGCTTCACCCCCCCCCCAAAAAAAAAAAACAAAACAAAAAAAAAAAACTGTTATCTCGTTTTACATTATCATATATACAGTCCTCTTTAACAAGGGGTCTGAAGCAGATCTGAGAAGTGAGTGTAACATGTACCGGAAAATGGTGACAAGCCCTTTGCAGTGTAGAGTTACTTAAGGTCCAGCTGTAAGGTTTCTGCAGGACTGGAGGCATTGTTGTTTTATTTTAGTTGGAACAGAGGCCGTAGCTGGAGCTTTAGTAACATTAGCCACAGTTGGAGAAGAGATGCACATTATTACAAGGTGGAAGATTGTGAGAGTGGAAAAGTGAAAGGAAAAGATTAAAGGCATACGAATTACATGAGATTTTTTTTGTACAGGTATTAATTTGCCTCATAAGTTATTCAACTTACCTCAGGAAACACACAGTGTGATCTGAACAGCACCTCTAACATCCTGCCAAGTTTAATGCCCAACTCCAACTGTGCTTTGACTTCATCTTATCCACTCTCTTCACATCTCTTTTCCTTCCTTTCCATCTTCCTTTAAGTTTTCCCTTTCACTCACCCGTGAGACAGGGTGGTGATTTTTAGACGGATGAGCGGACTTCGGGTCTGTTTAGAGGCAAGATTTCAGGAAGTCATCATCAGATAAGCAGATTTCTTAGATATACAAGATGAGCGGATACTCTTCGAGTAAGACTGTTCCATGAAGTATATAGTCTAGGAAGTGTTGTAGCTCAGGGAAAGATTGAGCTGAGAATTTAAGGACACATGACCATGTGCATGAACTTCAGAATTTAGTACCATTTCCAAAGATGACAACATCTTTGGATCACCCCTGAATTAGCCTTCGATCAAGAAACTCAAAGATTCAATTAAAAAAATAGCCAACTTGCTTGCCTCACTGCATTTTGTGTGTTTTCTTTCTCCAAATTACTTAATTGCTCTTTTACGCCATTGAACATGACGGTTTTTGGCAAAATTTTCAACTGGCTGTAGACAGGTCTTTCCACCTCTTCCTTTGTGCTGTATTGCACAAACACAAGAGAATGTGATCTAAATGGATACCAGGTGCTTCCTCACAGAGCAACTCATCATTTGAAGATTACTCCAAAGACAGTGAGAAAGAGCTTGGCAAGAGCAAGTGTACAATGTCTAGTCATAGTCTATGTTTACCTACCACGCCGTCTTCTCACTGTTGAAAGAATATTTCGCTGGGGTAGGGGGGGGGGGGCTTAAACTAAATCACTACCCCTCAAGCCCAGATGTCACACATGGAGATCAGCTGATATTCATCACAAATTTTGGTCACCGGATGGACACATTCAGGGGTGATTCCAAAGATTTCTGCGTATTGAAAGCAACACAAGAGCATCTGTGCTCCAGATTTTGAAGATGTGGGGAAAATGTGTATTTGATGACCATGGCTACAGGTGAAGGTCCCATGATCAACCTGTGTATCAAGATGGATGACCAATAACTCTTATTATAAAGTAACAACAGACCGAAACTGACTTTTGTGGCCCTGTGACCTTGACCTTTGGATACAAAAACCATAGCCAAAAAGGTTAGTTCAAAGGCCAACCTCTGTCGAAAGTCTGATGACCCTGTCATCATCTTCACAATGAGTTATACCCTCTTTACACAGAGGGGGAGACAGCTGCACTGACTTTGGACTTCATAAAACACAGTAGACCAACACTAGCAGATGACATGGCTTTCATACTGGACGTCATGCAACTTGGATTCTGTGCCTCTGAACTCCTCCCCCAGACTGTGGGGCTTTGATTTCCAAATCTTCTTCTTCTTCTTCTTCTTCTTCTTCTTCTTCTTCTTCTTCTTCTTCTTCTTCTTCTTCTTCTTCTTCTTCTTCTTCGGTTGCTCCCTTTAGGGGTCACCGCAGTGGATCATCTGCCTCCATCTCACCCTTTCCCTTGCATCTTTCTCTGTAACACCAACCCTCTCCATGTCCTCCTTCACTACATCCATGAATCTTATCTGTGGTCTTCCTCTTTTCCTCCTGCCTGGCAGCTCTCTCTTCAACATCCTTTGTCCAATATATCCACTATCCCTCCTCTGCACATGTCCAAACCAACTCAGCCTTGTCTTACTTTGCCTCCAAACAGCTCAACCTGAGCTGTCCCTCTGATATACTTTTTTTTTTTTTAAATCCTGTCCCTCCTAATCACTTCCAATGAGAATATTAGCACCTTCAACTCTGGCACCTCCAGCACCATCTCCTATTTTTTTGTCAGCACCACCATCTCCAAACCATACCACATAGCAGGTCTCACTACCGTCTTGTAAATCTTCCCTTTCACTCTAGCTGATATCCTTCTGTCACAAATCACCCCGACACTTGTCACCACCCACTCCATCCTGCCTGCACTCTCTTCTTCACCTCTCTTGTGCATTTTCCATTGATTTCTTCAACTTTCTTTTTATTTAGCATTTTCGTTTTTCACATAAAAGCAAAAATAAATAAATAAATAAATAAATAAATAAAACAAAAAAGAAAATCAAAAACAAGCAGACATATATGAAATAAAATTTACAATTTTCTTTTGTGTGTTTCAGGTAATAGTCCATTTTTTTCATAGGCAAGTCTAAAGGGAAAGTCAATTGTTCCATCGTGTAGATTTTTTTAACAATGTGTGTCCACCCTAAAAATATTGGTGGTTCTGCACCAGACCATTTTAACTAATCATCTTCAGACATTGTTATATTATTCACTTTTTTCCATCTACCTTTAACATTTTCCATTGATTTGGATGGTTGACCCCAGGTATTTAAACTCATCTACCTTCCCTGCCTCTACTCCTTGCACCATCACTGTTAGATCTATCTCCCTCTCATTCCCACTCACTTGCTTCTACTAACTTTCATTCCTCTTCTCTCCAGAGCATACCTTCACCTCTCCAAGTTCTCTTTCACCTGCTCCCTACTCTCACTACAGATCACAATGTCACAATGTCTGCAAACATCATGGTCCATGGATGAGCCTGACCTTGTCTGTCAGTCTGTTCATCACCATGGCAAACAAGAAGGGGCTCAGACCCGATCCCTGACGTAATCCCATCCCCACCTTGAATCCATCCATCACTCCTACAGCGCACTTCACCACCATCTCACTGTCCTCATAGATGTCCTGCACCACCCTCACATACTTCTCTGCCACTCCTGACTTTCTCATACAGTACCACACTTCCTCTCTTGACACCCTATTATATATTTTCTCTTGATCCAGAAAGACACAATGCAACTCCTTCTGAACTTCTCTATACTTCTCCATCAGCACTCTTAAAGCAAACATTGCATCTGTAGCACTACCGGAGTGGTGGCTCAGTTGGTAGAGCATTTGCCCCACACCCAGGAGGCCTGAGTTTAAATCATGGCCGGGTCATGCCGAAGAACATATAAAACTGGAACTTCCTGCTGTTCAGCTTAGTGCTCAGCAATAATGGAATGGAGGAGGGAAATCTGTGGCGGCGGCTTGCATGGAAGTGACCCCTCTGATTCTAGATGTGATTGACACTGTAGATAAGAGAAACATAGTTTTGTTCTACTGTACATGATTGGCTGTATGGCTTGAATGACAATAAAGTTGGCTTTACCTTTACTCTTTCTTTGCATAAAACCATACTGCTGCTCACTGATTGTCATCTCTCCTCTTAACCTGGCTTCAACAACTCTTTCCCATATCTTCATTGTGTGGCTGATCAACTTTATGCCTCTGTAGTTACTACAGCTCTGAGCTTCCCCCTTCTTTTTGAAAATTTGTACCAAAACACTTCTTCCCCACTCCTCAGGCATCCACTCACTCTCCACGATTGTGCTAAATGATCTGGTTAAACAATCCACTGCCATCCCTCCTAATCATTTCCATTCCTGCACAGGTGTGTCATCTGGACCAACCACCTTTCTATTCTTCATTCTATTCAAAGCTGCCCTCACTTCCGCCTTGCTAATCCTCTAGACTTCCTTTTTCACCATCCTTCCTTTAGCCAGCCTCCTCTCTCTCATTTTCTTCATTCATCAGATCCTCAAAGTACTCCTTCCACATTGTCAGCACACTCTTGTCACGTTTTAGTACATTACCATTTCTGTCCTTAATCAACCAAACCTGCTGCACATCCTTTCCAGCTCAATCTCTCTGTCTAGCCAATCAATACAAGTCCTCTCTTCTTTCCTTATTGTCCAGCCTCTCATATAACTCCCTAATGCCTTTGCCACCTCTTTCTTTGCCATTCACTGTCAAGGGGTGTGTATGTTGGAGACAGGAACCAAATGCCAGACTCAAGTTTAGAACGTTTATTTTAAGAGCTGATCACCCTGACGCAGCTCGAGGGCTGAAAATAATAAAACAGAGCCAGACATGGACAGGCAAACAGGACTGGACTAGACTGGACTGGACAGGACTAGACTGAAAATATAGACAAGTCAGAAGCGTGGACTCACGCCAATTCTAACTAGGACGCCATGCCCAGGTGAGGAACGGCGGCCCTTAAATAACAAATGGACAGGAAAAACATAATTACAATCAGGTGTGAACAATCAAGGATGAAACTAGGCTCACAGAGAAAATAACTCAAGGCGCTGTCACAATAAAACCAAACCAAAACTACAGATAAAGAAAGAAATAATGATAAGCAAACATATACATAACTCAGATAACAATGATACTAATAAACAAGATGAAATAATAATAATAATGATAATTAAAGCTGCAAGCAGCTGTTAGCGGGCCCTGGCCCCCTGCGCAACAGCGGACCCTGGCGCTCATTGTGTCTAGTTGGCTATCTTTTATCAGGTATTTTTATGTAGACGCGTTCGGGGTGGGACTATTTTCCATCATGAAAAGTTTGGTGGACATCGGACAAGTTTTGCCTGAGTTACAGCTGTTTGATGTTGTAAGGCAGGGGTGTCCAGTCATGTGCCATGGAGGGCCAAGATCCTGCAGGTTTTCTCTTCTACCCAGTTTCTTCAGCAGGTGTGTTCACTGATCAGCAATCAGTGAGAATAAATTCAGTGAAATCTGCTGTTGAAGACACAGGTTGGAGGTAAAGCCTGCAGGGTCTTGGCTCTCCATGGCACTTGATTGGACACCCCTGTTGTAAGGGGAGGAGTCAAACTTCTCCATGGCGCCCTGGCCACATCGTTTGAGATGTTCACTTAAATTAACTTTTAATGGTCAATGTCTATAGATACCGCCATGTAAAAATGCGCTCAATCGGAACAGGCCCCTAGGACTAGTTCGTTTAAACATGAGGGGTGGTTTTTGGCCAAATTGGAGGTGGGGCAACTTTGAGGCAAGATGGCGGGCTTCCTGTTGGTGGCAGGTAGGGGCCACAATTATGTTTTTTGCATGTCTTCAGGTGATGCACACCTCAGCCAAATTTTATGTCTCTACGGCAAAGTTTACGATCACCAGTGTCCATAGACCTTGTACATTTGGCCCTGCCCACAGAAATTAAGGGAGGGGTGCACATATCTTTTCCAGTTTATTGAATTTTTCACCGGGTCTGAGGGGTTTGCAGAAAAAAATTGGATTTTGGTTAATGTTCTGAGTATGAAAAATGCAATCATTTAGGCGGAAGAAAATAATAAAGAGAGCAATTACAATAGGGCTTTCGCCAACTGATGTTGTCAGCGGCTCAGGCCCTAATTAAAGCTGCAAACAGCTGTACGCAGACCCTCGCCCCCCACGCACCCATGGAACCTTGCGCCCGTCAGACCCAGCTGGCACGTAAAATTTCTCGTTGTCACGGCATGTGCTATGTGAATAACAAAGAAAACCATTTGGCACAGTACTTCCAGTGAGCAGCAGGTGGTGCTATAAGTTTTGTCAACCATTTTCACGTAGTAGCGTGCGGGGTCAGACTGCTATCCATTGTAGAAAATTTGGTGAAAATCGGATAACGTTTGTCCAAGTTATAACTTTCCAATGTTCCATGGCGAGGAGTCAACTTTCGCCATGTTGCCATGGTAACATTTACCTATTAGTTATGTGTTAATGACCCATATGTGATAACAGATGACAGTCCCCTCTACCTATGTTTCAAATTTCACGACTCCAGAACCTTCCCATTCCTTCCAACAAGAGCACAGATTAAATGGCAAGGAGGGCGTGTCCATGGTAACAAGTGTGACATCATGCTAAAGTTGATGTGCAGTTATGATCATCCCTGTGGTCTGATGAATCTCAGAAAATTTCATGTCATTCTGGCAAGTGGCGCGTGAGTAATAAATAAAACAGTTTTCAGCAATTCTTCCTTTAACCACTAGGTGTCACTGTAGATTTCTATGAATATTGTTGTATAGAACTGTTTGGAATTGGACTGATATCCATAATATTGAATTTGGTCTGACGTTGTCGGTGGCTTAGGCCTTAATTACAAGGACAATAGGGCTCTCGCCCACTGACATTGTCAGTGGCTCAGGCTCTAAAAATTAAAGCTGCAAGCAGGTGAAAGTGGGCCCTCGCCCCCCGCACAATCGCAGACCCCGGCGCCCGTCGTACCTAGCTGGCTCAGAAAATTTCCTATCATCGCGGCAAGCACTGGGTGAATAATAAAGTAAACCGTTTGGCCCAGTACTTCCTGTGAGCAGCAGGTGGTGCTATAACTTTTGTCAATCATTTTTATGTAGGAGTGTGTGGGGTGATACTAATATCCATTGTAAAAAAATTGGTGAAAATCAGACAAAGTTTGTCCAAGTTACAACTTTCTGTTGTTCCATGGCGAGGAGTCAACCTTTGCCATGTCGCCATGGCAACACTTCCCTGTCAGTTGTGTGTTGCCCACCCATATAGGACTACATATGACAGTCACCTCAACCTAGGTTTCCGGTTTCATGACTCCAGGTCGTTCACAACTACCCCAACAAGATCACTGATTGAATGGCGAAGAGGGCGTGTTCATGGTAACAGCAGTGACACCATGCTAAAGGTGATATGCAGTTATGATCAACCAGGTGGTCTGATAAACCTCAGAAAATTGCACATCATTCTGGCAAACACCGCAGGAGTATGGCATGTGTTATGGCATGTGAGTTATGGCAACTTCTTATCCATTGGCAGTAGGGGGCGCTGTCGCTTTGTGTCATTCGTTGTTATAGAAATTATCAGTATTGGCTACCTATTCACCACACAAAATTTGGTTGAAATCAGTTAATGTATGACAGTCACTGTCGCTCCCGACAGACTGCTATGATGATGATGATGATGATGGAAGAGTAAAAGCCATTGGAAGGGTGATGGCGGTACAGCAAACTTGACCACGCCCCTTCCGCCAAACCGTTGGGCATTTGGAAAAGTTTTCAACAGCTTTTGATGGCTCATGGGTATAGATGATTGTCACCATCAATAGTACCAATCAGACTATTTATTTCATAGATATTGAAGAAAACCTTCGGTGTAACCTTCATGTCTCCAAGAGAGGGCGCTATTGCTACTCATGAATATTTATAGCTGTAATCGTTCGGAGACATGCCCATATACATCATGCCTATCTTGGTGCCAATCCGACATTTCATTCCCGAGGGATTAAAAAAACAACATGATGCAAACTTTCTGATGCAAAACTTTCTGCCTCCTATAGGTGGCGCTGTAGATTTCTATGAATATTGTTCTATAGAACTATTTGAAATTGGACTGATATCCATAATAATGAATTTGATTGAAATTCGACAATGCATATCAGAGTTATTGCCGTCAGAATGGTCATAGAATGATCATGGCAAGGCATCAAACTTTGCCACGCCCCTACGGCCAAACCGTCGAGCTTTTGGAAAAGTTTTCAATAACTTTTAATGGCACAAGGGCCATCACTTCTATGGAGTTTGTTGCATGTCTTGACATAATAAACATCTGACCCCATTTTTATCTTTCTACACGGAAGTAAGAATCAGAATCAGAATCAGAATCAGCTTTATTGGCCAAGTATGCACAACACATACAAGGAATTTGACTTTGGCTAAAAACTTGCTCTCATTGTTCAGGTGGAGGATTTAAATAAGGATTCAATGACAACAGAGTATGTACAGTAAATTACAGTCTGTCCACGTTACTATAAAAGGATGCAAATATATACAGGAATATATGCAGTTATTTACTCAGACTAACCACACTTTGCAGAAATATATGAAAAAATATACAGTCACACAGTATTTCAATGTGAACTCAGATTCAGTGATATAATGTGAATGAAGTAAAAAGCAGTGTGAGAGTTATGTGCAATGTAATAATGGATGAAAAGTCATGAGTACAGCAACAGGTAGGACTAGGTGAATGTTAGGAGTTCATCAGAGTGATGGCTTGAGGAAAGAAACTGTTCCTGTGACGGGTGGTTTTGACCTTCAGTGATCTGTAACGACGACCAGAAGATAGAAGTTCAAACAGTTTGTGGCCGGGGTGTGATGGGTCAGCACAGATGTTTCCCGCCCGTTTCCTGGTTATGGACCGATATAAGTTCTCAATGGAGGGTAGGTCGGTACCAATGATCCTCTCCGCAGACTTAACGATCCGCTGCAGTCTGGTCTTGTCCTGTTTAGTGGCAGATCCAAACCAGACAGTGATGGAAAAGCAGAGGACAGATTGGATGATGGCGGTGTAGAAGACAACCAGCAGCTCCTGAGGCAAATCAAACTTCTTGAGCTGACGCAGAAAAAACAACCTCTGCTGGGCGTTTTTCCGGACAGTGTCTATATGGGAGGACCACTTCAGGTTCCGGGAGATTGTGGTACTCAGAAACTTGAAGGAGTCCACAGTGGACACTGTGCTGTTGAGGATGGTGAGTGGGGGGAATGAAGGGGGGTGTCGCCTGAAATCCACAGTCATCTCCACCGTTTTGGCTGGGTTAAGTTCAAGATGGTTCTGGCTGCACCAGAGGATCAGCTGCTCCACCTCCCGCCTGTATGCAGACTCATCATCATCCCGGATCAAACCGATGACTGTGGTGTCGTCCGCAAACTTCAGGAGCTTCACCGAAGGATCCTCTGAGGTGCAGTCATTGGAGTAGAGGGAGGAGAGCAGTGGGGAAAGGACACATCCTTGGGGGGCGCCAGTACTAATTTTTCGGGAGCTGGATGTAAATCTCCCTAGCTTCACTTGTTGCCACCTGTCAGTCAGAAAGCTGGAGATCCACTGGCAGGTGGAGGGGGGCACCTTGAGCTGAAGGAGTTTCTGATGAAGAATGCCTGGGATGATGGTGTTGAACGCTGAGCTGAAGTCGACAAACAGGATCCTGGCGTACGTCCCTGGGGAGTCGAGGTGTTGCAGGATGTAGTGTAGTCCCATATTCACTGCATCATCCACTGACCTGTTTGACCGGTAGGCAAACTGCAGTGGGTCCATCAGGGGGCCTGTGATGACCTCCAGGTGGTTCAGCACCAATCTCTCCAAGGATTTCATGACCACAGAGGTCAGGGCAACAGGTCTGTAGTCGTTTTATCCTGTAACAGAGGGTTTCTTGGGAACTGGAATGATGATGGAGCGTTTGAAGCAGGAAGGCACTTCACGCAGCTCCAGTGATCTGTTAAAGATCCAGGTGAAGATGGGGGCCAACTCGTTGGAGCAGACTCTCAGGCAGGACGGAGACACACCATCAGGTCCTGCAGCCTTCTTGATCTTTTGTCTCTGAAAGACCCGGCGCACCTCCTCTTCACAGATCGTTAGTGCTGGTGGGAGGTCAGAGTGGAGGAGGGATGGAGTTCCTGGGGCTGCAGATAATCCTTTTGTGTGGGTGGGAGGTGAGAACTGTAGGTTCTTTTCAAACCTGCAGTAAAAGCTGTTTAGGTCGTTAGCCAGCTGGAGGTTTTCCACAGGGTGGGGGGATGGTCTCCTGTAGTTGGTGATATTCCCTAGGCCTCTCCAGACAGAAGCAGAGTTGTTGGCTGAGAAGTTTTTTTGTAACTTCACACTGTAGCTCCTCTTAGCAAGCCTGATCTCCTTCGTCAGCATGTTTCTGGCCCGCTTGTACAGAGTCCAGTCACCAGTCCTGTAGGCCTCCTCCTTGGTCTGACGTAGCTGCTTCAGTTTAGGAATGAACCAGGGTTTATTGTTGTTGTATGTGCAGAAGGTCTTGGTCTGCACACACATGTCCTCGCAGAAACAGATGTATGACGTCACAGTGTCAGTGAGTTCATTTAGGTTAATGGCTGCAGCTTCAAAAACACTCCAATCTGTACAGTCAAAGCAGGCTTGTAACGCCAGCTTTGATTCCTCAGTCCATTTCTTCACAGTCCTTACAACAGACTTTGAAGTTTTTAGTTTCTGTCTGTATGCTGGAATAAGATGGAGCAGACAGCAGTCAGAAAAACCCAGAGCTGCACGGGGGACGGCATGATAGGCGTTTCTTAAAACTGTGTAACAGTGGTCAAGTGTATTTGTGTCCCTGGTGGGACATTTAATATGCTGTCTGTATTTAGGAAGCTCATTTGTGAGATTAGCTCTATTGAAATCACCCAGAATGATAAGCAGAGAGTCTGGATGTTTTTCCTCCACCTCTGCTATCTGGTCAGCGAGGTGCTGCAGTGCCTCCGTTGTACAAGCAGCAGGTGGGATATAAATTCCGACCAGAATAAACGAGGAGAACTCTCGCGGTGAATAAAAGGGTTTACAGTTTATGAACAGTGACTCTAGGTTAGGGCTACAAAACTTCTTCAACACTGTGACATCAGTACACCAACCTTCGTTTATGCAGAAGCAGATTCCACCACCCTTAGTCTTTCCAGAGAATTCTCGGCTGCGATCAGCGCTAAACAGCTGGAATCTGTCCAGGCGCACCGCGCTGTCTGGGATGTGTTCACTCAGCCAGGACTCCGTGAAACAAAGGGCGCCAGATCTGCTAAAATCCCGGTTTTTGTGAGTCAGGAGCAGCAGTTCATCCATTTTGTTCGCCAAAGAGCAGATATTTGCCAGATGGATCGATGGGAGCGGCGTGCGAAATCCTCGTTTCTTCAACCTGACTAGCGCACCAGCACGTTTACCACGCCGCCTTCGTTTCCGGCCAGCGCCAATAGCCGCTGCTCCCACAGCTAAGATCGACTGAAAAAACTTCAGATCAGCAGCAGAAACTGGAGGAGAAGTTGCATTGGGAGGTAGTCTGAGTGAAAGTAGTTCCTCCCTTGAATAGGTGACTCGGACAGAAGAGCAGAAGTCCAAAAAAACACACAAAATTATCAAAAACATCAGAGAGCAGAAGCCAGTGGCTGCCATCTGCGGCGCCATCTTGGATTTTTTCAAGCATGTGTCATTCCCCACTGACTTCACATGTTAGATGGCACTGTAGAACCATTTTTGTGAGGTCATTCATATTTCCTCCAAAATATTAAATTCTCTGCCAGTCTTGAGGTCCCTGCAAAAAATGGTGAGTTTTCATGCACGTCGAGTACCCCAAAAATAAAATAATGGATGGAGAAGAAGAAAAAAAAATCTAATTAAAGCTGCAAGCAGCTGTAAGCGAACCCTTGCCCCCGAACAACCACGGACCCCGGCGCCCGTTGTACCTAGATGGCTTAGAAAATTTCCCGTTGTTGCAGCAAGGGCTGCTTGAATAATAAAGTAAACCATTTGGCGCAGTACTTCCTGTGAGCAGTAGGTTGCGCTATAAGTTTCTCAATCATGTTTATGTAGGATCGTGTGGGGTTGGGACTAATATCAATGGTAGAAAATTTGGTGAAAATCAGACAAAGTTTGTCCAAGTTACAACTTTCCGATGTACCATGGTGAGGAGTCAACCTTCGCCATGTCGCCATGGCAACACTTCCCTGTCAGTTGTGTGTTGCCCACTCATATAGGACTACATATGACAGTCACCTCAACCTATGTTTCAGATTTCATGACTCCAAGTCATTCCCAACCATCCCAACAAGATCACGAATTAAATGGCAAGGAGGGCATGTCCATGGTAACAAGTGTGACATCATGCTAAAATTGATGTGCAGTTATGATCATCCCTGTGGTTTGATGAATCTCAGAAAATTTCACGTCATTCTGGCAAGTGGCACGTGACTAATAAATAAAACAGTTTTCAGCAATTCTTCCTTTAACCGCTAGGTGGTACTATTTTTTTTATTCAAAAATGGTGAGTTTTCATGCATGTTAACTTCCCCAAAAATGAGATCTTAGATGGAGAAGAAAAAAAAAAAAAAATCTAACAATTACAATAGGGCTCTCGCCCACTGACTTTGTCAGTGGTTCGGGACTAATAATGACCAAACTGATAACCGAGCAGGGAACAAATCCTGCAAAACACAAATGGAGACAAAATAACGAATAATAATAACTACAGAAAAAAACAAAAACAAAATGCAAACCTAAAGCGAGGAAGCGGGCTGGGGCCCATGCCCTGGAATCAAGGAACAAAGCCATAACTCAGGGTGAGGACATGGGGCCCAGTCCATGTCCTGACATGCACCTACAGTGGTGTGAAAAAGTGTTTGCCCCTTCCTGATTTTTTTTATTGTTTTGTATGTTTGTCACATTTAAATGTTTCAGATCATAAAATAAATTTGAATATTAGACAAAGATAACACAAGAAAACACAAAATGCAGTTTTTAAATGGAGGTGCTTATTATTAAGGGTAAAAAAAATCCAAACCTAGATGGCCCTGTGTGAAAAAGTGATTGCCCGCCTGTTAAAACATAAATTAACTGTGGTTTATCACATCTTTGGAAAGCTGAGTTCAATTTCTCTAGCCACACCCTGGCCTGATTACTGCCACACCTGTTCTCAATCAAGAAATCACTTAAATAGGACCTGCCTAACAAAGTGAAGTAGACCAAAAGATCCTCAAAAGCTAGACATCATGCTGTGATCCAGAAATTAAGGAACAAATGAGAAACAAAGTAATTCAGATCTATCAGTCTGGAAAAGGTTATAAAGCCATTTCTAAAGCTTTGGGACTCCAGTGAACCACAGTGAGAGCTGTTATCCATAAATGGTGAAAATATGGGACAGTAGTGAACCTTCCCAGGAATGGCCCACCAAACAAAAATTACCCCAAGAGTGCAGCGACGACTCATTCAAGAGGTCACAAAAGACCCCACAACAGCATCCAAAGAACTGCATGCCTCACTTGCCTCAGTTAAGGTCAGTGTTCATGATGCCACCATAAGAAAGAGACTTGGCAAAAATGTCCTGCATGACAAAGTTCCAAGACGAGAACCACTACTGAGCAAAAAGAACATAAAGGCCCATCTCAGTTTTGCCAGAAAATGTCTTGATGATCCCAAGACTTTTGGGAAAATACTCTGTGGACTGATGAGACAAATGCTGAACTTTTTGGAAGGTGTGTTTCCCATTACACCCGGTGTAAAAGTAACAGCATTTCAGAAAAGGAATATCATACCAACAGTAAAATATGGTGGTGGTAGTGTGATGGTCTGGGGCTGTTTTGCTGCTTCAGGACCTGGAAGACTTGCAGAGGTAAATGGAACCATGAATTCTGCTGTCCACCAAAAAATCCTGAAGGAGAATGTCCTGCCATCTGTTCATGACCTCAAGCTGAAGCACACTTTGGTTCTGCAGCTGGACAATAATACAAAACACACCAGCAAAATACAAAATAGTGCAGAGAACAAAAATGCAAACAAGGAAAACTTACAGCCAGTGGCACTCCAGAGCTGGAATAGCTCTGGAGGAGATGAGGAGTCAACTTGGGGGAGTAAGTCCAGTCAGTCAGTCAGACAGTCAGACAAAGCATTGATACTGCCGCAGTGAGGTAACAATAAGGCAGTCTTTAAATAGTAGGACAAATGAGAGGCAGATGCGGGAGCTGAGCTGGCAGGTGACCTAATTGCATAACTGCTCACGGCTGATACTAGAGCAGACTGTGAACTGCTAGTGGGAGTGTCTGGATAGAGGGGGCACAAAAGACAAAACCCAAAATATACACATAAACAGACAAAATAATAATGACAGATATGCAATACTCAAAAATAAATTGAGTCTGAGCTCAGAGATAAAATTTGAGCTCAGACTCATGGCAGAGCCCCCCCTTTAAAGGGTGGATTCCAGACACCCCCAGGTAACACCAAAAGGACCCCCCCCCCCCAAGAGAAAAAGGTACAGCAAAAAAAACCCAGGGTGGGAGATGGGAGAAAACAGGTTAGGGGGGAACAAAAAGTGAAGCCCGCTCAGGGCCCGCACCCAGGCTACACCAGGCCCCTGGACCCCCGAGGCCAAAGAACTCAGCTGTTTGGGTGGCCGGCCGAAGTCCTAGGCCAGACAGATGGCAAGGTGTAACGAGTCGGGTAGCCTGCAGAGAATACGGGCCACCCAACCCAGTGGCTCAGTCTGTTGGGCGGCCAGCCTGAGTTCTTTCGCCACCAAGACCGGAGGGGTGACCCAGGAGGTGGCTCCCCCACGTGGAGGCCCACTGAGGGGATGAAGGGCCAAAGGGGGGAACAACGACAGTGTTTGGTGGTGGGAGAGGACCCCTGGCAGCATCTGGCAGTGGAGGGGAAACCCTGACGATGTTGGGCAGAGGAGAGGAGGCCTCGATGCCCTCGTTGGTCCTAGGCTGAGTAATGGTTGCACCCGCGGTTGCTCTGGGATGGAGACTTGCAGCACTCACGGTGCCTCCAGGCTGGAGCATTGCAGCACCCGCAGTGGCTCTGGGCTGAAGCATTGCAGCACCCACGGTGGCTTGGAGTTGGAGCTCTGCAGCACCCGCGATTGCTTCGGGTTAGAGCTCTGCAGTACCTGTGGTGGCTCTGGGCTGGAGCTTTGTAGCACCCGCAGTGGGCCCAGGCTGGGTCAACGCTGCACCCTCGGTGGACCCAGACTGGGCCAACGCTGCACCCTTGGTGGATCCTGGCTGGGCCAATGATGTACCCTCGGTGGACCCCGGGCTGGGTCATAGTGCCCATGACAGGCCCAAGCTGAAGGGCAGCACCCACATTGGATTGATGTTGGGGCGCAGCACCCAAGAGGGTCCCCGACCAGGACGCAGCACCCATGGAGACTCAGACCATGGAGGAGGGACCCAGATGACGGCCTCGGGCAAAGGATGAGCTGCACCCACAGAGGTTTCGGGCTGGGATGGAGCACCCGTGACACCCTCAGCAGGGGGACCCACGATGACCTCAGGTGGCGAGTCTGTACCCACGGAGACATCTGACGAAGTTTGATCTTCCCCAGTGACCCTGGAAGAAGGCTCAGAACAAACAGGCAGAGGTACAGGGCCAGGGTCACCGGCAGCGGCAGAGCCCGACAAGGTGAGTTCTCCTCACCAAGAGCCAGGCAAGATTTCTCCAGAACAGAAAAGAGAAAAATAAAAGAGAGTACTTGCCTGAGCTCAAGCTCCACTGCAGTCCAGGACTCCGTCGATCCAGATGACGATGATGTCTCCGTCCCAGTCCATTGGAGGTCCAGCTCTGTTTCTAACTCTGCGGCGGTGGCCTCCACAGCAGACATGATGGTGGTTGCAGTCTTAGCTTCCCCAGACGAAGGGGCCCATGCTGGTGGCTCATCCGGTGTGGCAGCTGGGGGTCGTCTCTGTGCTGGCACTGGAATTGGGTCCTCAAGGGCCACAGGCTCCTCCATCGCTCGGCGGCTCAGATCCGGGGCCGGCAGACACTAAGGGAGAACAGGAGGAGAGACAGAGAGGGCAGGTGAAGATTTATTAACTGCAGCAGGTGGAGAGAGCTCAGGGAACTGCACACCCTGAGTCTCTCTACAGGGAATCAGGCAAGGCATATCATCATAAATTAAAGAGGAATAAAATGACACTTGCCTGTTTTCCCGGTGTGCGATGTAATCTGCTGCAACAGGTGCAAAGTCATCCCTCTCCTTGGCTATGGGTGTGATGGGCCCCTTGGAGGATTGTGGAGGAGCTGCCCTTGTCGTCACAGAGACGGACATAGCCAGGAGCAGAGGGAGGACCTCTCGGCAGCAGGAGAGGACGCTAAAGTGGAGTGGGGAACCACAGCTAGACACCCAGAGAGAGCTGAGGATTCATCTGGTAAGGAGAGGGAGGAAGACTGTACTGCAGAGGAGGGCTTCATTTTTGGCTTCGGGGAAATGGCTACCGGAGAGGCAGGAGGATTCCTCCGGCAGTCCGGAAAGGGACGATGGCGCCGTCGTGGATCCGATGACGTACATGCTGGTGCTGGAGCTGGGGAGCCAGGAGAGGAGATGGACGTCCACTAAGCAGAGCACCTCCGTGACGGCTTCGGTCCAGTGGGAGAAGATCCCATCTTCAGCCCGGGAAATGCTTACTGGAGCACGGAGACCGTGGAGAGCAGTTCCGTATATTGTAATACCGTATATTGTGGATATCTCCATAAGCCGGGGTGTGCCTCCACAATGCCAACCACTCCATTTACGCTTTCACAGGCCTTCTTGGGTCCACGGGTGGCAAGAGCTTCATCCACAAAACTTTGGAAGAAATCCGCCGCCCACTCCTCCTCCAAGCTTGAAGACCCCGCTGCCAATCTCCCTTTGTTTGTGTGAGGCCGGTGAGCTGGGCACATGATGAGCTCCAGTGCTCAGGTGAGTGGAAAAAAAGGAAAAACACAAAAAGGAACAAAACGCACAACTACAGCAGCTGGGTCTGATTCTGGCAGCAGTATTCTGTCACGAATGCCCCTCCGGGGCAGAAAGACAGACCCACGCGCTGAACTGTAGTTGTGACATTTATTGAAAGAAAATACAAAATAGTGCAGAGAACAAAAATGCAAACAAGAAAAAATTATAGCCAGTGGCACTCCAGAGCTGGAATAGCTCTGCAGGAGATGAGGAGTCACCTTGGGGGAATAAGTCCAGTAACATCAGACATAGCATCAATACTGCCGCAATGAGGTAACAATAAGGCAGTCTTTAAATAGTAGGCAACAAATGAGTGGCAGGTGTGGGAGCTGAGCTGGCAGGTGACCTAACAGCATAACTGCTCACAGCTGATAGGAGCTGCTAGTGGAGAGAGGGGGCACAAAAGACAAAACCCAAAATATACACATAAACTAACAAAATAATAATGACAGATATGCAATACTCAAAAATAAATTGAGTCTGAGCTCAGAGGTAACATTTGAGCTCAGACTCATCACAGGTTCATGCTCGAAAACCCTCCAGTGTGGCTGAATTACAACAATTCTGAATAGAAGAGTGGGCCAAAATTCCTCCACAGTGCTGTAAAAGACTCACTGCCAGTTATCGTAAACGCTTGATTGCAGTTATTGCTGCTAAGGGTGGCCAAACCAGTTATTGGCTTTAGGGGGCAATCACTTTTTCCACACAGGACCATGTAGGTTTGAATTTTTTTTTTCCCATTAATAATAAACACCTTCATTTAAAAACTGTATTTTGTGTTTTCATGTGTTATATTTATCTAATATTTAAATTTGTTTGATGATCTGAAATATTTAAGTGTGACAAACATATGAAAAAAATGAGAAATCAGGAAGGGGGAAAACACTTTTTCACACCACTGCAGATTCCAAATACTCTTGTCTACTTTCTTCATCTCCCTTACTATCTCACTTTTTCTTTGTCAACCTCTTCCTTTGAATACTTTCCTGTACCTCCTCATTCCACCACCAAGTCTCCTTGTCTTCCTTGCTCTGTCCAGATGATACATCACATACCTTTCTATCCATTTCCCTCAATAAACTTTGATTTCCAAATGAAATGCAAAATTTACTTTCATCTGAATAGAAGTCATCTGTTGGTGTTGGTCCACAGTGTGTTATGAAGTCCAATGTCATTACAGTCATCTACCAGGAAATTGTTAGATCACTTCATGTTTCTCTCTGCTGACAAGCTTTATGGAGATGCTCAGTGTTTCCTCTGGCTTAAAGACCTTGGCACGGTGGCAACATATTTTTCCGGGGGAGGGGGGGGGATGGCAGAAAACACATATGTATGAATATGTTAATTTTATACTATTTATTTCTTTTTTTTAAATTTTGCATATAATAATAATAATACATCAGATTTACAGTATATAGCACAGATACATTATTCATTCACTCCAGACAGACAATGGTAGTGGCAAGCTACTACTGTAGCCACAGCTGCCCTGGAGCAGGCTGACGGAAATGTGGCTGCCAATCCGGCCACCACCGAACATTTATACACATTCATACCCAGTGTTATGGATACTGGAGGAAAGGTGGGTAAAGTGTCTTGCCCAGGGACACAACGGTAGGATATCTGGGGAGAGCGGGAGTTGAACTGTCAACCATCCGGTTATTGGACAACCCACTCTACCTCCTGAGCCACTGCCGTGCATATGGAACTTACAATATGAAGTATTGTACAACCAAGGCTTCAATGTTGGAATATTGGGCCATTTGGGGTCCTACCCAGACGTCCTGTATTTGGACTTTTTACTGGTGTCATCCTTCTCTCCTTCCTCTGCTCTCACCTCTCCTGGACCCTCTGCCTGAACATTTTCTTCTCCTTGGCTCCTCTCTTCTGTCTAATCTTGCCCTCTCTGAGCTCTGTCTAATTCAGCTTCTCTCTCTGTCTACGGTGGTATACAAACAGGTTAGAAAATATCAAGTGCCATGCAAGTTGCAGGAGACAACCAAAAATTTCTAGTTAATGGTACAAAGAACACCCACTTAAAACTTGAGTAATGACTTCAGTCTTGAAGGTTTGAGGTTTTTCTTCAAAATTTATAACAATTTTCTTATAGTTTTCTACTTTTCTCTGTAAATTTATCTAAATTTGAAATAATTTTCCTCAAATTTGTGATTTCCTCTTGTAAAATTGACTTTTCTTGTACATTTGAAACTTTATTATAAATTTGTGGAATATTTTATGGCTTATTTTTGTCTGTTTTTTAAAATAAAATTACTGTTTTTTAAATAAATTTGAAACAGACTGGTTTTTTTGTTGGTTTTTTTTTTACTTTTTCCTTATAACAATTTATATTTTTGACCATAATTTGGCAGTCAGAACAGAACAATAATTTAACTCTCATTACAAAGAAAAAAATATTAATAAAATTGTATTTAATAATTTAAATTAACTTAAATGACCAAGGATGCTATTATTTCTGTTATAATATTTCTATGTAGTTATAGTTTTTTTTAGAAATCTCCTCACCGCCAAGAAAAACCTTCCTTATTTTGAAATTTTGTAACCACTCTTTATGAAAAAAATTGTCCATTAGTAAAGATAAAGCTTAAACATAAATTTGCCGATAAGCCATGGTTAACCAAAGGATTACAAAAGGTGTGTAAAAAGAAGAATTTATTATATAAAGCTTTCCTAAAGAAAAGGACAAAAGAAGCAGAGCAGCGGTATAAAACATACAAAAATAAGTTAACATATATAATAAGATGTAGTAAAAGAGACTATTACAGTAAAGAACTGGAGAAAAACAGAGACAATATCAAAAATACATGGACAATACTTAACAATATTCTTGGAAATAAAAACAGAAATACAAGCTACCTAACCGATTTTTCCAAAAATAATAAAAAAACGACTCAGCGTGTGAATGCAGCTTCACCTGCAGATGAATTTAATAACTTTTTTAACATTGGTCCTAATTTGGCTTGAGAAATACCCATTACGCCGCCTACAGGTGATACAATAAGCAAAAACACTGCTATAAAAGACTCCATTTTCTTAAAGAACACAGACGAGAGAGAGGTCATTGAAATTGTTAAATTGTTTAAAAGTAAAACATCTACGGACTGTGATGGTATTGACATGCTCTTAGTCAAAACTGTTATTGAATGCTTAGTGAAACCACTGACGTATATCTGTAACCTGTCTCTCCAAACAGGTATATTTCCCAATGCAATGTTTACTGCCCTCCCATCGAGTTTCCTAATTATCGACTGGTAGACAGCAAGCTAACACGTGTGGTACAGGTCTCAATGATGACAAGATGCTTCCTTTTATCTCGTTTATTGATGCTACACCACAAGGAACTCAACATGATGTACACTCGTCTTTTTCTGGTCTTACATCCGTTTACATTCGTTCCTACATCCGTGTAAAACTGCAACAAAGTAGACATATACACGCCGTCAATGATATGGTCACTGTGTCTAGCTTAGCACATGTTAGCATTAGCTCTAACTTAGCTTGGTAACAATGCTGGCAACGGACTAGACAGTCGCTTAAAATACACCAGTGCAACCGTGCAATTCTCATTGTAGCTGTTAACACTGTCAAACCATGTAGAATACTCACGGACTAATGATGTCCAAGGCGCCGATAATTAAACAACATTCACAGCGTTCGTACATCGGGGGAAGCTCTGAGCGGTCTCCTGTTATATCATTACTGCGCATGTGCAACACTTTGTGTATCAGTTCAAAACGATGCTTTCACTACACCACTAGAGGGAACCAAACTCACTTACATGAAATGCTGTAATGGGAACCGCTCAACTTTAATTCATAAAGGCAGAATACTCCCCGTCTGGTGCAATAACATTGTACCACTATTTAGCCTTACATTTCAAACAACAGTGCATAACAATGTTAACCATATCATTATCTATTCCCCGTCTGCCATCAGTAAAACCATTTCTGTAATTGGTCTCAGAAACACTTTAACAGTCCCATCTCTTATTATCTTCACCTCCGCTTTTCGTACTTTATTGTCCTTTCCGTGAAATGTCTTCACAATCCACCCCATGGGCCAGTCATTTCTGTGTGTTTGCCCATCCTTGAGCAAAACGACATCTCCAACATTGATGTTCGGTTTCTCATCAGTCCATTTTCTTCGGCTCTGAAGAGTCACGAGATACTCTTGTTTCCATTGTTTCCAAAAACTATCAGCAAGAGCCTGCACTTGTTTCCACTGACATGCATGAAGTTCTGGTGCAGCGAAAGTTCCCGATGGTGCTGTCAAGTGGTTGGTTTTTTGGGTCAGTAGCATTGCTGGGGTTAGGATGGTTGGATTGTTCAGGATCTGTTGAGACCGGCACGAGTGGTCTTGCATTCATCACTGCCATAACCTCCGCCATTAAGGTGCTCAGTACCTCATGCGTGAGCCGTAGTTTGTTCTTGAGAAGTAGTGCATTCAAAATCCGCCTGGCAACTCCAATGAGTCTTTCCCAGGATCCACCCATGTGTGATGCATGAGGTGGGTTAAAAAACCATTTGCAACCCTTTTCTTGTAGGTAACTCATTAATGCTGCGTCACTGCACTCAATTCTCAGTTCCTTGCATGCCCCAATAAAGTTTGTGCCCCTATCAGATCGCAGAAGCTGTGCGGGTCCCCAAATGGAGAAGAATTTTCTCAGAGCATTTATGAAACCGGACGCTGACATTGATTCAATCAGTTCGATGTGCACAGCTCTTGTTGACATGCATGTGAAAAGTACAGCCCATCTGTTGCTGTCTGCGCTTCCTCCTCTTGTGCGTCGTGTTGTCACTGACCACGGACCAAATACGTCGAGACCAACACTGGTGAACGGTGGCATTGGTGAGAGCCTGTCACTTGGTAAATCTGACATCTTTTGGATTTGCAATGTCTTTCTCAGTTTCCTGCAGGTCACGCACTTGTGGATGGCAGAAGACACAAGACGTTTGCCGCCTATGATCCAAAACCCAGATGCTCTAAGGGCTCCCTCTGTCATGTGTCGGCCTTGATGCGCTACCTTTTCATGGTAGTATCTGATTAAAAGAACAGCGATGTGATGTGAACGAGGGATAATGAGAGGGTGTTTTTCCTCTTTTGCCAGGTTTGCTGGTGCCAAGCGTCCTCCGACTCTAAGCAGACCATCCTCGTCAATGATTGGATTTAATTTTCTCAGCCAGCTCTGTTTCGGCAGTGGGTGTTTTGTTTCAACGGACTTGAACTCTTCCTTAAAGACTTCATGTTGCACTGTAGATATTATTAGGCATTTCGCTCGTGAAAGTTCGTTGATAGTGCACGCGCTGTTATAACGTTTCCACCCACTGTTTTTGGTTTGCCTGAACTTGCTCTTGTATGAAGCTGCGACACGAATGAGTGATCCAACTGTGCGGCACAGTTTCATCCAGTGTGAGAACTTTTCAAAGCGGTGTGACCCCAAATGTCCAACAGATACCTTAGTAACGAATGTTTTTACATCAGGCCTGATTTCTGCATCTTCTTCTGGACTTATGAGTGAGAAGGGGTCAGATTGCTGTGGTTCTGCATCGGGTTGAGTTAAGAACAGAGGTCCTTGGAACCAGTTTGTGAGCTTGAGTGCATCTGCTGCGATGTATCTTGTGGCAGTGTCCGCTGGGTTGTCGCTGGTTGCTATGTAATACCACTGTGATGGAAGTGTTGACTTTCTGACGCGGGTTACACGGTTTGCCACATATGTGTAGAACCTTTTTGTGTTGTTGTGTATGTATCCGAGAACAATCTTACTGTCTGTATAAAACCTGACAGCATCCATTGCAGTGACTATCCCATCTCTGATCATCTCGTACATCTCAACAGCTAGAACAGCTGCGCATAACTCCAATCGAGGGATGGTGTGTGCAGGGCGTGGTGCTATTTTAGATTTACCTATAATGAACCCTGAGTGGCACTGACCTTCATTGTTGGTGGTTCTCAGGTATGCTACTGCTCCGATTGCCAAGGTTGATGCATCTGAGAAAATGCATAACTCTCTTTTTCGAACAGAAGGCTGCAACAATGGCAGGTAGCACCTTGGTATCTGTAGGTCTTCTAAGTCTTTCAGGGAATCTTTCCATTTGTTCCATTCCTCTTCTCTCTCAGCGGGAAGTGGTTCATCCCAGTCGCCATGTTCTTTTGACAGTTCACGCAGGAGGTTCTTCCCCTGCATCGTGATAGGTGCCACAAACCCTAGAGGATCATACAGGCTATTGACTGTCGCTAAGACTCCCCTTCGTGTGTAGGGCTTCCTGTCGATGGACACCTGAAACATAAAACTGTCAGTTTCAAGATTCCAAAGCACCCCTAAACTGCGCTGTAGTGGGAGCTCGTCACGTTTGAGATCTAAGTCTTTTAAGTCCTTTGCTCTTTCATTCGCCGGAAAGGCTTCCATGACCCTGTAGTCATTAGATGCTATTTTGTGTAATTTGAGATTGGATTGTGCTAACATCTTTTGTGCATTTGTCAGGATGTCAACAGCTTCTTCTGGTGTGGCTGTGGAGGCTAATCCATCATCTACATAGAAATGTCTCATTATGAACTGTGTTGTGTCATGTCCATGCTCTTTCTCACCTTCAGCTGCAGCACGTCTCATGCAGTAAATAGCCGCGGCTGGAGAAGGGCTATTGCCGAACACATGCACTTTCATTCTGTAGTCTCTTACTTCTTTGTCCATGATGTCAATAAAAACTTGATCTTCTATTGACAGCGCTGGTTTATCGTCGTCCTTTGTTTTGTCGAAGACTGTGCTTCCTAAGTGGTCTGTGTCTCTCTCACCCTGTAAGGCATATGGTAGTATGCTGTTGGGGCGTGAGGTAGAGCAACCTGAAACCTCTTTGACAAGAAATGTGTTTGGGCATGGGCTGAGGGATGATGCACAACCATTGTAGAGCACATGTGTCTTTAGCACGTTAACAGTCAAAGGCTTGTGTGTTGTCCCCAAACACGTTTCTCCCACAATAACCCATCCCAAGTCCAAGCGCTGTGCATAGGGAGTACTGTGGGGCCCATTTATTTGTTCCCTCACGTTGTGTACCTGTAGGATGTCTCTTCCCAGCAGTAGGAGGATGGGAGCATGTTCATCTACAGGTGGAATCTTGTCTGCGACTTTTCTTAGGTGTGGATGCACAAGTGCGGCCTTTGGAGATGGAATCTCCCTCCTGTCATCGGGGATCATGTCACACTCGATCAAGTTTGGAAGCTGGAGCTGTACTTTTCCATCCATTGGTTCTATCATGAAGTTTGAAGCTCTCCGCCCCCAAACCGTAGTAGCCCCTGAACACGTTTTCAGTGTGTAAGGGTCGGAAGGTGCTCTAATGTTGAACAGCTGGAAAAACTCTGATTTAGCGAGTGATCTGTTGCTTTGTTCATCGAGCACTGCATACATTTTCTGAGCTTTCTCTCTGTGTCCTGCAGGATAAACTAACACAGGGCTAATTTTTGAGCAGGATTGTGGGTTTTCTGCATTACCGCAAACTTCTGTGCATCTAGACGTGACTAGTGTGCCTTCATAATCATGGGACTCCCCGCCATGATCCGTCTCAGCTTCCTGAGGTTCCATGGGAGGAGGAGAGGGGCCGGGATGTAGTGCTGCTACAACGGGTACAACTGGATACACGGGCTGTATCCAGGTATGCGAGCCCAGGTAGGTATCTGCCATCCTTTGCACATTCGATTTCCTGTAGAACGTCACCAAGTTCTCTCAGCTTGAGTGCATCTTTGTTGCTGATTTTGGAAAAATGATCAAGCTTTTTTAACAGTGCATTTTCTATTGCTTCGGGTGACCCATAACACTCTTCTAGCCTTTCCCAGATTAAGTTGAGGGCTGCTTTTGGGTTGAAGACATGTGCAGAGTGGATCCTCTTTGCTTGTTCTGCTGATTCTGTGCCAAGCCATTTTATCATCAAATCCAATTGCTCGTGGTGTGAGAGGCTGAGGTCTTGTATGGTGTTCTGGAAGGATGCCTTCCATGCCCAATAATTCTCTGGGAGGTCATCAAACTGTAGGAGTCCCGTGCTCAACATTTCCCGGCGTGTGAGGTATTTGGTCAGATCCTGAATGCCTTGTGCTTCTGCGTACTGTGTTGCAGGGGCATAATAGGGTCGTAACGTTGGGGGATTAATTGTCTCTGTAGCTCCATGCTCCTCCTTCATGTTGACGCTGACCCTACTCTTACCATCTGCAGCATTAGATGAGATGAATGGTATATTTGTGGCCATTTCAAACTGTTCACACTGGATCTTAGAGGGGGTGGCTGGATCAGTTTTAAGTGGAATTTCCTCAAAGCGCACATCAAAGTGTTTCTGTACATACTCAGATGTGTGTTGTGCTGAGCCAACTGGCAAGTCCATTAATGCTTGACTGAATTCACTTCTTGCACATTGCTCTGCTTCTTCATAGGCCGCAGCTTCAGCTTCTGCAGCTGCAACAGCCTTCTGATGGTTCAGAATGTGCACATGTGCTTCAAAATTAGCTTTCTGCGTGATGAGGGCTGCTTCTTTCTCTGAATAAGCTAATTTAGCTCGTGCAGCATCTGCTTTAGCTCTAGCTTTTATGGCTGAGGAGGCAGCTGAAGAAGCCTTGCTTGACTTGGAGCTACGTGAATATAACGAGCTACCTTGTACAGCTGTAGCCAAGGGAGTTGTGAGTTCCGTCTCCATAACTTCACTTCTGAGTTGGGGAGTTGGCTGGTGCTGCTCTCCTGCCCTGAGGCTCATTTGCTGCTTGTTGTTTGTTTATTGGGCCCGCCGCACTGTAGTCCTTTTACTTTACTGCCCTCCCATCGAGTTTCCTAATTATCGACTGGTAGACAGCAAGCTAACACGTGTGGTGCAGGTCTCAATGATGACAAGATGCTTCCTTTTATCTCGTTTATTGATGCTACACCACAAGGAACTCAACGTGATGTACACTCGTCTTTTTCTGGTCTTACATCTGTTTACATTCGTTCCTACATCCGTGTAAAACTGCAACAAAGTAGACATATACACGCCGTCAATGATATGGTCACCGTGTCTAGCTTAGCACATGTTAGCATTAGCTCTAACTTAGCTTGGTAACAATGTTGGCAACGGACTAGACCAGGGGTGTCAAACTCATTCCATGGAGGGCCAAGACCCTGCATGTTTTGCTTCTACCCAGTGTCATCAGCAGGTGTTTTCACTGATCAGCAATCAGTGTGAAGAAATTCAGTGAAATCACCTGTTGAAGACACTGGGTGGAGGTAAAACCTGCAGGGTCTTGGCCCTCCATGGAATGAGTTTGACACCTGTGGACTAGACAGTCGCTTAAAATACACCAATGCAACCGTGCAGTTCTCATTGTAGCTGTTAACACTGTCAAACCATGTAGGATACTCACGGACTAATGATGCCCAAGGCACCGATAATTAAACAACATTCACAGCGTTCGTACATCGGGTGAAGCTCTGACCGGTCTCCTGTTATATCATTACTGCGCATGTGCAACACTTTGTGTATCAGTTCAAAACGATGCTTTCACTACACCACTAGAGGGAACCAAACTCACTTACATGAAATGCTGTAATGGGAACTGCTCAACTTTAGTTCATAAAGGCAGAATACAATGAAAATAGCTAAAGTAATTCCGATATACAAGACGGGTGACAGAGGGGAATTCTCAAACTATAGACCAATTTCACTATTGCCTCAATTTTCCAAGATACTTGAAAAAATATCGTATGTGAGAATTGACAACTTCATACTGAAGAATAATTTATTGTGTGAGCAGCAATATGGGTTCAGACACAAGAGGACAACTGCATTTGCTCTAATGGAATTTATAGAAAAAATACCAACTGCCATTGAAAATAAAGAGTATTCAGTTGGGGTATTCCTGGATCTTAAAAAAGCATTTGATACAGTGGATCATAATTTATTATTAAAGAAACTACAAAATTGTGGTATTAGAGGGGTAGCACTGTCCTGGTTATGTAGTTACTTAAAGAATAGCTACCAGTATGTATGTGTTGGTAACAAAAACTCACAGTTACTGAAGGTTACTTGTGGAGTCCCACAGGGTTCAGTTTTGGGGCCATTGTTATTCAATATGTATATAAATGATATATGTAAAGTTTCAGAAAAAATGGTTTTAAAATTGTTTGCCAATGACACTAATCTATTATGCAGTGGAAGCAATTGGGAACAACTTTTGGATACACTCGGGAAGGAATTAAGAAAGCTTAAACTGTGGTTTGATTCAAACAAATTAACGCTCAATTTAAGTAAGACAAAATTTATAGTTTTTAACAACCATCACAACAACTTAGTATCTAAACTCAGTGTAAATGGTGTAGAAATTGAAATGGTATCTGAAACTAAATTTCTTGGAGTAATAATTGATAATAAACTGTGTTGGAAGTCACATATTAATTATATTAAAGGTAAAATATCCAAATCAATTGCAATACTACACAGAGTGAAATATTTGCTGAATCAACCCACACTATATACCTTGTATCATTCATTAATACTCCCATACATGACATATTGTACTGAAGTATGGGGAAATATATATAAAACAAACATATATCCAGTCTTTATGCTTCAGAAGAGAGCTATTAGAATAATAAACGAAGCTGCTTACAGGGAACCAACAAACCCACTTTTTCTTAAATTAAAAGCTCTCAAGTTGAAAGATCTGGTTGACTTTAAAACTGCAGTAATAATGTTTAAAGTGAAGAATCTATCACTGCCCTCAAATATCCAAAAGTTGTTCCAAATAAGGGAGAAACAATATCATTTCAGAGGAACATGTATATTTCAAAAACCTTCAGTGAGAACTACCACCAAGCAACACTGTGTTTCAGTGCAAGGAGTCAGATTATGAAACGATTTTGGACCTGAATTAAAATCATGTACAACGCTTGGACAATTTAAACAAAAGCTAAAGGAAGAAATACTCCAAACATATATACAAGGTGACATGTAAAATCACATAAGGATTGTCATATCCAGTCTGCGTTGTGTTGTAGCTTAGTTTTTTGTCACATTTTGTCTTAGCTTTGTTCTGAATTGTAATCGCTCTTGTTTTGTTTTTCTTTTGAATTCTTGGATGGAATATGGGTGGGCAATATAAGCTGCGGCTTCAGCCATCACCCATTTCGGATAACTTATGTTGAACTGTATAATCAGAGGAGTTATTGTCTAATTTGACCTTGTTGGATTTTCTTTTCCCCTTTGTTATATTATTCAGTTTCTTTTAATCTGTACTTTTAATCTATCCGAAATAAAGATTCATTCATTCATTCATTCATTCATTCAAATCCAAATTTTGGCACGTTCAGTTTGTCTGAAGGCTGCTGCTGGATTAAAGTGAATGAATGAAAATGACCGGAAAAAAGTTTGAGAGTGGTACTCATATAACTATTGAGAGGAAAACTGAATTGCTCAAAAAATCCCAAAGCGTAGAGGATTTTTCTAAGCTGGAGCATCGAGTGACGGTGGAGCTGCCAATCACCGAGGAAACAGGTGGGCCATTAAAGCACTCACCTAGAGGAGAAGACCAGGCACCACTGTATCCTGTTGAAAGAGAGCAGGCCAGTGGAGAAGTCAAGCATGCTATTAAACAGGCTGTGTAATCTCACATTAATGTCCATTGAGGTATTTATGAGCTGGACTTAAAGGACATAATGAAGGATTTTTCATTAAAGAAGGTCAGAAAGACTTCTAAAAAGGTAAGTTATGCTATTTGTAATACATGGTTGAGAGAGACGGAGAGAGCGAGAGAGAGAGAGAGACTAACTTGTGTTTATGCTGAAGGCAGTATTTGTCACACTGTAAAAATGAAAATCTTAGTAAAATAAAATATATATTAAATCAAGGCTATATTATTGTTTTTCTCTCACAAGATAATTTTGACAAGAATTTCTTTTTGTTGTGCATTTTTCTTTAAGATTTTACTTGTGTTATGATAGTTTTTACTTGTGTTAAGTAATTTAATCTTACTTTGTTGGCAGATGTTTTTTTTTAATTTTAACTAATATTATCTATTGCCAGAATTATTTTTGCTTATTTTAAGTAAAATTATCTGTCAACAAAGCAAGAAAATTAGATTTTTCAAATTGCTTAAAACAAGTTAAAACTATCTGAAAGCATGTTAAATTTTCTTACAGATAAACTGCACAGCAAGAATAAATATCTTGTCAGACAAAAACCAATTATATACAGCCTTAATTTATTACATTTTACTTATTTGACTTTTTGCAGTGTAGCTGTGTTTTCTAACTCACAGTTGCATGAGCCCTCCAATAGGGAAAAAAAAAATGACACTGTAGTGGCTCAGGAGGTAGAGCAGGTCACCCAATAACCGAAGGGTTGGTGGTTCGAATCCTACTCCCTCCACCTTGCTGTTGTGTCCTTGGGCAAGACCCTTTACCCACCTTGCCTCCAGTGTGTTCATGGTTCATGACACTCATGTATGAATGTGTATAAATGTTCGATAGTGGATTGGCAGCCATGTTTCTGTCAGTCTGCCCCAGGGCAGGTGTGGCTACAGAGGTAGCTTACCACTATCATTGTCTGTGGAGTGAATGAATAATGGGCTCATTGTAAAATGTCTTTGGATGTCTTGAAAAGTGCTATATAACTGCAATCCATTATTAAAAACATAGCTATTACACATTTTTAAACTGACATTCTGTTGGGGGGGAGGTGGGTATACAAATCCTCTCAGCCCCAGGGCCTAACGGCAAGTTAAGGTGACCCTGCCTCTACTTCTGCATATGGGGCCTTAAATTTAAAAAAAAAATTCTCCATTTAAATGAACGGCAAGGACAAAAGCATCTTTTGACTTTTTTTTCTTTTGGCTGTTGTGCTTTTTTGGGGGCTTGTTTCCATAGAGCTGGTTGCTTGTTTCTCTTGACAGATTTGGCAACACTGCCCTCAGGCAGTTACACGTTCATTTGCAATCAATACAGTACAACCATGCTTATAAAACATGTTCCCAGTAACTCATAACAGAGGACCCTTGGTTAAATATACATTTGCTCTAAAATACCAGACACATGCACACATACACACAACTGCATATTAGTATGCCATAACCAGATAACTGGCATTCTCTCCTGCTAACATGGTGAAGCACTCTTTCTTACAACAGGAGCTACTTTGATATAAATTAGAAACTACGGTAGGTTTCTCATTTACACACACATTCATACTACTCTGTTACTACTTTTATAGATTGTTTAACCAATTCTTGATTTATTCTAACATACAGTGCATCTGGAAAGTATTCACAGTGCATATGATTTCTTAGTTTTTTATTTTTAATAAATTTGCAAAAATCTCAAAAAAACTTTTTCACGTTGTCATTATGGGGTATTCTGTGTAGAATTTTGAGGGAAAAAAATGAATTTAATCCTTTTTGGAAAAAGGCTGTAACATAACAAAATGTGGAAAAAGTGAAGCGCTGTGAATACTTTCCGGATGCACTGTACACTACTCACAAAAAGTTAGAGGATATTTGACTTTTGAGTGAAATTTACGGAAAATGTAAAAAGTTCATGCTTCAGTGATATTATATCATGAAAGGAGGCCATTTAAGTAGAAGCATGCAATGGTGATTTCCTCATTTTAAACAATTTATTGAAACAAAAGCCAACAACAGTGGTGAGTATACAACGACAAAAAATGTCAATGTCTCAATAACTTGTCATGTGCCCTTGAGCGTCAATTACAGCTTGACAACGACGTGTCATGCTGTTCACAAATTGACTCATTGTCTGCTGAGGCATGGCATTCCACTCTTCTTGAATGGCGGCCCTCAGGTCATTGAGATTGTGGGGTGCAGGGTTACGAGCCTCTACATGGCAACTCAGCTGATCCCATAGGCTTCCTATGGGATTCAAGTTTGGAGAAAGTGCAGGCCACCCCATTTGAGGTACCCCAGCCTCAAGCAGCCATTCCCTAGTGATGCAACCTCGATGAGCTGGAGCATTGTCGTCCATGACGATGAAATTAGATCTGTGTTGTTCATGCAGGGGCACAATGACTGGATTAATGATGTTATTCAGGTAGTATCGGCTTGTCACTACTATTCACAAGGTGTAGGGCAGACTAGACACACCTGCACATAGTGAAATGTCACCACAACAGTGGCTGATGCATATCACTCTCCATGACATCTCCAACATCGTTGGCAGTCATTTCTGCTCAGCGTGAATCAACTTTCATCAGAGAACAGCACTGAGACCCACTGGTCCCTTGTGAAGCGGAAATGCTCCCTGACCCATGCAAGACAATGACGCCTGTGCCTGGTGTGGTCAGGTACCCTTGCAGGTCGTCTTGCACGCAGACCACGCTGATGTAAATGGTTTTGAATGGTCTGACGTGACATTTTGGTGCCTCTCACCTCCCTTAAATGTGCCTGGAGTTGAATGGGATTCATCATCCGGTTCCGCAGGGCACTTTTCACAATGAAGCGGTCATCAGCGTGGGATGTGGCCAAAGGACGTCCATTTCTATGCCTTTCTGTGACTCTTCCAGTCTCTCTGTATCTCTGTTGCAACCTGCTGATGACACTCTGTGGCACTCTAAGCTCAGTGGCCACTTTCCTCTGAGAACATCCTGTTTGAAGCCTCGCAATGGCGAGGTACTGTTGATCAATTCCGAGGTGTCGTCTTGGTCTCATGATGTCAAAATCTGAACAGAGATTTAAACAAGATTTAAACAATGTTTCTTTAGGGCTATAGGGTTCAAAAATTAAACGGAAGTTTAGAGGCCCTTGCTTTGAATGACTTCAGCACATCTGCGCCCACAGGGCATCACTAGTTTCTCACACTGCTCTGGTTTGGGGGATAGCATTATGCGAAGACTCTCAATGCGGAATTGGTTCAATACTGCAGCTGGAACTGCTCACAAGTTCACTGCTGAACAGGGCAAGGATTTGTCTCGGCACACAGTGTCTCTGTTTAAGACAATTTGGACTCAAAGCTCACTTTCCAGTGACCAAACCTCTCATAAGCAGAAAGAATGAAAAGGCTAGACTTGACTTTGCTGAGGAGCATGTTGTGTGGACAGAGGAGAACTGGTCCAGAAAGCACTTCAGTGATGAGAATAAGTTCAATTTTTGGGGTCTGATGGGAAACAATATGTTTGGCATCAAACTGGTGAAAGACTGAACCCAAAGTATGTAAAGAAGTCAGTCAAATTTGAAGGAGAAAGTGTCATAGTTTGGGGGATTTTTTCTGCAGCAGGAGTTGGGCCTCTTGTGCATCTACATGGCAGGGGGAATACAAATGTTTATGTGAACCTCTTTCAGCAACATGCAATTCCTTCACTGCAAATGTCTCCCAGTCAGCCTGCAATTTCCATGGAAGACAGTGCCCCCTGTCACACTGCAAAACGGGTTAAACAGTTCCTTGAATCTAACAATATTGAAACAATGAAATTGCCAGCCCAGAGTCCAGATCTAAACCCCACAGAGAATCTCTGTAAAATCCTTGGTGACAAAGTAAAGGCTAAGAAACCCACTACAGTTACTGAACTGTGGGAAAGACTGCAAGAAGGATGGACCAAGCTCAAACCAGAGCAGTGTGAGAAACTAGGGATGTCTTGTGGGCAAAGATGTGCTGAAGTCATTCAAAGCAAGGGCCACTACACTTCCTATTAATTTTTGAATCCTATAGCCCTAAAGAAGCATTGTTTAAATCTTCTCATCTGACACAGTGGTCACTGTTTTCTAATTTTGGTCATTGTTTTTTTGACCTTTTTTTTTTTTTTTTTTTAATTTTTACAAAATAAATGTGTCATGAGGCTGAGCCCGGTGTGTCACCAGGCTCAGGCTCTTAATTTTCCTCTGAGTATTTTCTCTATTTTTCCAGTGTTGTGTTATTTTCCTGTGTTGATTTAAGATGTGTTCTTGGTGGTTAACTGTTCTGTTAGTTATTAATGTCCTTAGTATTATTGTTATTTTGTCAGTCTCTGTAGTTTAGGATTTATATTTTGTTTCTTTGTGACACCAGCTCTTTACCTCCTCTTCCAAACACTCCCACCCTGTCATCATCTCACATGGGCTGTGTATGTTGTTTCTGTTCCCTAGTCGTCTCAGCTGTGAGCTGTTCTGTAATTAGGTCACCTGCCCGCTCATGTGAGCCTCACCTGAAATCAATTGTGTCATCTTGTTTTCAGCTATTTAAAGACTGTTATTTTGCTATCTTATTGCCAGAGTCTTAAGCTTTTCTTCCTCACCAGAAACCTTCCTCTGTGTTGGTGTACTATGTAAGTCTGGGTTGCTGTCAGTTTGGACTTGGCGTTGTGCACTGTGTTGGATTTTTGTGTTTTCATTAAATATCACAAACTAGAAGTTCAGCGCATGGGTCTTCCTCTCCGCCCCGAGGGGCATTTTCATGACAGAGGGCTCCGGCCATAAGACCCAGCTGCTGCTAGTTTGTGGTTTTTTGGTTCACCCACCTGTTTTTCTGGAGCGTTCAATATGTCGCCAGCCCCCATGGACTCTGCAGGTGGGTGCAGGTCCCCGATGAGCTTGGGGTGGGAGTGCTTCAGAACCTTCATGGAGATCGATGGATTAATCTCTGCTGCGCACACCCCTAACAACGCATTGTGGTACCTGGGTCTCGCGGATGCAGCTGCTCGCCGATGTCCTCAGCTTAAGGAGCATGCTGAGGGGGTGGAGAGGATTTCTCTGGTGTCAGCTCTGTAACGCTAGAATGGAGAAATGGTGAGGAATTCCCCGAAAAGACCGGGGCCTGCGCCAGAGGGGAGGCATTCCCGAGCCTCTGTATTATCAGTCTCCGGCACCCTTTCCTGCTCCTGCTCCATCAACTCCAGGCCACCGTTGTCCAGAGAAATCTCAGCGGAAGAACGCCTCCACCTCCTGGTCAGAATTGATTGTCAGTTAGCAACCAGCTTACAGGTGCATTGCCGCCATTGACTTGATTATCATCATTCTATATCTTTTTATAAGGAGTTCTTACAAGGAGTTCTGAACAACTCCTTATGTGTGAAAAAAATTATCCATCCTTGGACTGGTCCTCTCGGCGGTGCCTGCCGTTTCTTTACCGGCTCCGCTCATCACCGTCTCTGCAGGGGTGGCTCCTCCACCTTCCACTGAGGGGCCCACGTCCACTGAAATCAAGGAGAGGGCTGATTTCCACCCAGCTGCTGCAGAAGACATTGCACCCAGGGAACTCAGACAAGTGTTTTTCAACTCTCATTCCATTAAACATGAATTATCTTGCCTGATTCCCAGTGGTGAGGCTCAGCAAATGCAGTCCTCTGAGTCCTCACCATCTGCTGCAGCCATAAACTGTTCACCTGCTCTCTCCGTGTCTCCTCCCGTGCCCCTTGAATGGCCGCCGTCCCCAGGACTGAGCCACCGGGCTATGGAGGAGCTTGCGGCCCTGGAAGACCTGGTTCCAGCCCCGCAGCCACGGTTTGGACGGAGGGAGAGCACTGCGACTGAGCTGAAGCCTATGCCACCGATGAAGCGTCCCCTGGCCTCAGCAGAACAGGATCCAGCACCAGCAGGAAACAAAGCTCCTGTGTCCATACCGGGCAAGCCACCTGTGTTGGTCACATCACTGGGGGGTCCTGGGACTGCATCCACCACCATGCCTGCTGCTGGGGCCACTGCAGCAGAGCCGGAGTTGGACTTCCAGAAGTCCATGTCCGAGACATCGCCATCTGGATTGACAGAGTCCTGGACGGCAGTGGAGCTCGAGCTCAGGAAAGTACTCTTCTTTGCTTTCATTGTTTCAAATTTGGAGAGCTCTTGTCAGGATCTTGGTGGGGTGAGCCAAGTGCAGCCATCAGCTGCATCAGAGCTCACCTTGCCAGGCTCCACTGCCACCGGTGACCCTGACCCTGTTTCTCTGCCTCTCTTGCCTGAGCTTTCCCCCAGGGTCACCGAGGATCATCCGGCTCAGCCAGAAGTTTCCTAGGGTCCAGGCTCGCCGTCTGATGTCTGACATCACTGTGGGTCCAGCTCCTCCTGCTAAGGTCGTTGTGGGTGCTCCGTCCCAGCCCGAGGCCTCCAAGGGTGATACTTCCCTGTCAGATGAGGTTGTTGCAGGTGCTCTGTCCCAGCCTGGGACCTCCGTGGGTGCAGCTCCTCCTCAGTCCGGGTCTCCGTGGGTGCTGTGTCCCATTCGGGGACCGTTGTCGGCGCTGCGCCCCAGCTTGAAACCAATTTGGGTGCTGCGCTCCAGTGTGGGCCCGCCATGGGCATTACGCTCCAGCCGGGGGCCACCGTGGGTGCAGTTCTGACCCAGTGTGGGTCCACCGAGGGTGCAGCTTTGCCCGAGTCTGGGCCCACCATGGGTGCAGTTTTGGCCTAGTTCAGGCCCACCCTGGGTGCAGCTTTGCTCCAGCCCGGAGCCCCCGCGGGTGCAACTCTGCTCCAGCCTGGCACCACCGTGGGTGCTGCGATGTCCCAGTCTGGGACCACCGAGGGTGCTACAAGCCAATCTGACGCCGTCGTGGTTCCCCCTCCTCTGCCAGATGCCATCGTGGTTCCCCCTCTTTTGCCAGACGCCGTTGTGGTTCCCTCTCCTCTGCCCAAGGACATCGTGGTTTCCTCTCCTTGGTCTGACATCGTCGTGGTCCCCCCCAACTCCTCTGCCCCTTCCGTCATTGGGCTTCCCCATGGGGCAGCCACCTTCTGGGCCACCTCTTCTGTTTAGGTTTCTTAAGAACCCTGGCTGACCGCCTGACGGACAGTGCCATGGGGTTGGGTGGCTCATATTATCAGGCGGGCCACCTGACTCAAACCACCTCGCCGTCTTTCAGAACTGGGACTTTGGCTGGGTGCCTGAACTGTTTAGTTCTTTGGCCTAGGGGGCCTAGGGGCCTGGATTTGCGTGGGTACGGGTCCTGAGCAGGGTTTGTGTTTTTGTTCCCTCCTAGCCTGTTCCCCACCACCACCCACCTGGGATGGTTTTATAGTGAGCCCAAGCGTGGGTCTGCTCCATGCTGGAGTCACTTATCATTTTCTCCTTTTGTCTCTTTATTTGGGCATGCTATGGTGGTATTTATTTGTGCTTTTATTTTGACAGCACCGTGGCAAGACTTCTGCCTGTCAGTCTGCTCATGGGCTGTTACAGCTGCTGGCACTTTATTCATCATTACCTGTCTCACCTGTTTGTGATTACTTTTGTTCACTATTTAAGATCGCAGTGGAAGCTCACTCCTTGCTGCGACCTAACCCAACTTAGGCTGGAGCCCCACGTTTGACTCCAGTCTCTTTTCAGTGTCAGGTTTCACCCTCACTGCATTATATGTAAGTTATTGTGTGTATTCTCTATATGTGTTCAGTTATTTCACCCATCGAGGTTGGATGTGTTTAGTTGTACGTGTTTTGCCCCTTGTGGCACATTATTTTGTTCTTTTTTCTTAATAAAATAACAAACTCACTGCTGGCTTCTGGTGCCTCATCTTTGCCCTGCAAGGGACAAACATAACAGTAGGTCACCGCCAAAGCAGATGCCAGCCTCAGTGAGTTTTGTTTTTTTGGCTTTTGGCTTTTTTTAAATTTTTCCCTTCACCAGGTGCCAGCGTTTCTTTATTTTTTTGGGGGGGGAGGGGTTATTGCGTCATTCACTAAATGGTATCCTATGAGCCTGGGTTTTGAGCTCGTCCAGGCTCTAATGGAAATAGATGACCTCCTGGCCATAGCTCGTGATCGTTCCCCCAAAGACGCATTATGGTACCTGGGCCTCGTGGAGGCAGCTGTTAAACGTCATCCTCACCTTGCTGATCACACTGAGGGCAGGGAGAGGATGGCTGAGCTATTAGCGCTACTACAGAAGAACCGTGAGTTTGACTGGAGATCCTCCAGGAAGCCTAAGAGGGGGTCAACGGTGGAGCACTCCCGTTCCTTGGCTCATGTTGAGGTTCCTGTCACGGCTCCAGCTCCCATATCTGCATCACCGAAAGACCGTCTTCCAGCGCAGCGGAGGAGGAGGGCAGCTGTAGTTCCCAGCAAAGATGAACAGTGGGGAGCTGATTTAATCGGGGACTGGATGGCTGAAGCTCTCTCTTCCGTTATCCCAGAGAAGGTTCTCAAGAGCGTGGTATCAGCAGTTAGGGTTGTGGAGGCACATCCCGGGTTAAACAATTATCTAGAGTTCGCCAAGCTGTTGGCCACTGTTTCAGCTCAGCAGCGCTGTTTTTCTAACTTGAACTTAACCTTGTCTCCAGCCAGAAGACGTTGCCGCCCTGCAGAGAACCTATCTCCTTCCCGGGACACGGCCCTTCCAAAGCAGAGGGAGTATAATGACCAGGTCAATATGCCACGGGGTTCCCGTTTGGATCCAGCTATGGGCCGCCGGAAGGATTCCTTTGTCTTCCAGTCAGCTGTTTTTTCCTCGCCTCAGCAGAGCGGGAGGACAGCAGCTTCAGCCTCCGGGTCTTCTTTGTCAGCTCTTTCGCCAGCTCCCTACCCCAGACTGCCTCAGCTGCTCCTCCCTTCTATACGGTGCTTTCTATACGGTGCTTTCTCCAGCTGCTCCGAGATTTGTGGTTTCATCCCCGGCTGCCTCCAGCACCAATCCGTATGAAGCGGCTCCTCCTGGTCTTTCCAAGGGGGCCACTATCATCACCATGACGGGAGAGGAAATAATAGAGCCTGCTGCAGCAGTGACCACCGTTCCCCAGGAGAACAGGCAAGTGTTTTTGTTTTTTTTTCATTCTTTATCACTAGTTGATGAATTACCTTGTCTGATTCCTGGGGGTGAGGCTCAGGTCACGCAGTCTCCTGAGCCCCCACCACCTGCTGCAGCCATTAATACATCTCCTGCTTCCTCTGTGTCTCCTCCTTTATTCCCCGAGTGTCTGTCGGTGCCAGGGTCAGACTGTCGGACGGAGGAGGAGCCTGCAGCCCTGGAGAGCCTGGTTCCAGTCCCGCAGCCACAATTTGGACAGAGGAGGAGGGCGGACTGTCATTTGGAGCCTGTGCTGACGAGGAAGCATCCCCGGGTCTCCATTGAGCACAGTTCTACCCCAGCTTGAGACGGACCCCCTGTCGCCCCATCGAGCGAGCCAAGTAAGTAAGTTTGTGTTGCAGTCAGTTTGGACTTTGTGTTGTGCAGTGTGTTGGATTTTTGTGTTTTCATTCAATATCACAAACTAGCAGTTCAGCGTGTGGGTCTTCCTCTCAGCCCCGCGGGGTGTTTTCATGACAAAATGTTTGTGATGAAGTGCCTTGGTTATTAAAAAAACAAAAAAACAAAAACATGCTAGTAAAGCAGTGGCATAGCCACAGCTGATATTCTATCAAATTCTGAACAATGAAGAATAACAATAATTCAGAATAAATGAAGTGTTAATACATTGTTCTCTAATTTTGATCTCCACTGTATATTTCTGTAATTGATTGATCGGCATTCTTGGGAGTAGCCAACACTACTCAGAAGCAAGTCAGATTAGTTTTGGGGAAAGTAAGTAGTGCCTTTTTTTTTTTTTTTCCCAAATAAGTGAGCTGGTGTTGTTAAAATATTTTGAAACTCCTAAATCTTTTGCGGGGTTTCTGCTTTCCTGTGACACAAATAAATTCTACGCACTTACATTACATGTGACTGGAGCGGTGGCCTCATGGTGGAGCATCTGCCCCACACCTGGGAGGTTGTGGTTCACTACAAAGACCATATAAAATGGTACTTTCTGCCTCATAGCTTGGTACTCAACATAATCAAAGGGGGAAAGGAAAGTTAACACACAGAGCTACCAGAGGAATCACACCACACTGTAGCTTTCATTACTTATACTTGCTGTCTTGTCTAGGGTCACAGAAAATGGAGCTAGGCATTGCCCCTACATACCATGTGCTTCCCCACTTGATATGGAAATGGAGGATAGTACACGCACAATAGGCTGCACACCTTCTGTACAGTTTCAGCTGATTAAAATTGGGTTTTTATTTTCAGTAATGCGAAAGTGTACTCTAACAAGTTATTTCTCAGAAGGTGCAGTAATGTACTGTAACACATGAATTAATAGTAGCAGTCTTATAAGGTAACCAGTAGGGGTGGGAATCTTTAGATGCCTCACAATTCGATTGGATTACGATTCAGGAGGGTCACATGTGATTCTTGATTCATCTCAACGCATCTTTTTTTTGTCTTTTCAGGATTCTTTTTCCTCCCACTGTGTGACATATTGGTATTTTTAAAGCAAAGTCTTCAGTGACCCATTAATTTCCTTCCAGTATATTTAATAAAACAAATGGAAATGAGGCAAGTCACACAGAATGTTACATTTGCCAGCATATATTCCAGCGCTTAAAAAAAAAAACACTAAAAGTGTGCCTGTAGCAGAATAATCGTAGTAAAACAGACTTCAGAGTACCCTGAACTTTAATAAATAATAGCCATCTAATGAATTTTCTCCTAATATGTGCAGCAAGTTACACAGTCCTTTATTTGAAAATACTCAGAATTTCTAACATATAAATATTAGACTTCTAATGAAGAAGGGAAGTGATAGACTGCTGTGGCTGGGTGTTTTCTGTGATTGTTGTGTTTTGGTGCATGTGGGCTGGAGCTGACAGATTTTTATTTTTCCTTTTGCTGCTCAGCGCTGTGTACCTGCGCTGCCCTGTGGCTGCAGAGAGTTCTCTTCTGGTGCACAGCCTCTGTGGCGGCTGATGGCTGGATGACCGGTTGTTTGCACATACCTTGTTTCTGCAGTACTTGTGATACTTTTTGGAGGGAGTTCTAGGTAGCTGTTATAGTATTTGACATGTTGAAAGCTTTGAATGCACCTGCAGTTGCAGGGGACAAGCATGTTTGTCCACTCCCATGTTGATGATAGTGTGAAGTTAGAAAGATGACAGGGTTAAGGTACATTACACTGAAAAAAAAATTGCTTTTAATCATGATTAACTGTGAATAAATGCATTTTTTTTGGAGGGGGAGAATTTTAATCACTTGATGCCACTAATTATTATTTAAGAACTGAATGTCCACATCTGCAATGTGATGCATCAGAAAAATGATTATTTCCCCCACCCCATAGTTTAAAAAATATTATATAACACTGTGAAAAAAAAACAGCAATTAATGTCTCATTTATTTATTTTTTTTACAAAAGTGCAATTTTTCTTAAATTGCCTTGAATTAAGGACAGTAGTCAGGGGATGTGTCAGTAGAGCCTTCTACTCTGGAGTGGATGATAATTACTTGCCTTCAGTGAGTGGTCTGAGAATGTTTCTGAATCTTTCAAGCCACCGGAGGTAATGTGGTGGATCTTCCTAACTATGGACATTTTGATTAAACTAAGGATGATTTGCATGGTGGTCTCGAGGAATTCAAACAGCTTTGGGAGATACATCTGTAAGTCCTTGAAGAAATTACTCTTCGGCTCCAGGATGAATTACATTCAAATATTCGTTTGGCCCACCAAAAACAACACACCACACGTTTCCTGTTACATGAGAGAAATGTCAACCAGAGCTAACAGTACATTTTGTGTTGTTTCCCCTTTCATGACACACCTAATTCCAAATCACATATTTTGGGATTCTTTAAACTTATTTAAAAGTACAACTTGTGTTGCTATGATTATAGTCGGTGTGACACCTTCCAACCCTGCTTAATGACCTAGTGCCACGCTCTGCTGTATGATGATCTGCTGTTCCCTTGTGACCATAATTTCTCAATCTCAGTACAGTGAAAGAGAGGGCAGCAGAGTAATTCCTCTCTAGAGAACTACAGCCTTCAGCATTCAGTCTTATCATCATTCTGTAAGTCACTGCATGAGGGAGATTTGTGTGTTAAGACACCAACCAGCAATTTGCTGCCATGTATTCCCCTTATCTTCACATTCAACAGCTCACAAACTCCCCTTATTCTGTTTGTTTGTAGTCTCACCCTTCCTGATTGTGTGTGACCTCAACGGAAATAATTTTCTGCAAACAAGATCTAGGGTACTTCCCTTTCCTTGAATTCCTTCTACTGAGGAATTATTAAAGCTTCCAGCTAGATAAATATGATCTAATTAATGTGCACCTTTCCCTACACATTTGAATAAATTGGTCTGCCGGACTTGATTTGGGAACTGTTCCATTTTAAGTAATAAAGACGAAAGCTTTGTAGGTAGTGGGGGAACACCATCAAACAGTTAAGTCTCCATGATTAAACATTTAAAAAAATTGTTATGATTGCTACTTTAACCTTTTGAGTCATTCTATTATCATGCCGATTGACGTCAAGCCTACTCGGGGGGGTTCATAGGCTTAAAGTTCATAGTGGTCAAATTTGACCAAATGTGGTTTATTTTTCAACACAGTCTCCCCTTCGGTTCACACAATTCTTCCATCGGTGTTGGAGCACTTGCATCCTTGTTGTAAAAAAATAAACCACATTTGGTCAAATTTGACCACTATGAACTTTTAACCCCCCTGTCCCCCCATCCCTGTATAATAATACATATTTTTATAGGTCATGTGGTAATTTGCAGCGCTGAACTCCTAAGAGTTTCTTTTTTACAGGTGCTGTAGGTGGAGTAAGGTGGAGCCAGCTGAATGTAGAGCAGTCATCAGGTTCCGGTACTTGACAGGATTTATGAGATTAAAGAAATTTATGGGGAGGATGCCCCATCATATGATGTAGTCAAGCACTGGCATTGACAGCTCAAGTGTGGTCAGACATCAGTGGAAGTGGCACCCATTTCCAGACGAGCACTGTGAGCCCTTGATGAAGACAGCATCCGGCAAGTGGAGGCCACCATTCTGGCAGATCGCTGCATAACCATACAGCAACTACCTCAAAATATTAAGATCAGTGAGGTGTCTGTCAAAAAGATCATCCATGACCATTTGCACATGTGGAAGTCTTCTGCATGATGGATTCCTTGGTTGTTCATGCCTTTCCAGAAGCAGGAACAAATCACATGCTCCCAGGGTCTTTTGGGCATGTACCAAGAAAACCAGGACTTCTTCCACAGACTAATGATGCAGGAAAAAACATGGGTCCATCACTATAATCCAGAAACTAAAGCCCAATTGAAGTAATACAAGCATTTTGACTCACTACCTCTGAAGAAGACACATGTCCAGTCCTCAGGGGGCAAGGTCATGCTTATGGTATTTTGGGACCAGCATGGAATATTGATGATGGATTTTATGGCAAAGGGTACCACAATTACTGGGACTTACTATGCTTCACTGCTGCAGAAATTGCAGAAGATGCGTGGCATGCTGACCAAAGGTGTCCACCTCCTATTTAATTTCCACCTTTTTCCAACAATGAAGCCATTTTTGAAGGGCAAGCACTTCCAAGGTGATGAAATACTGATTTCCAAGGTCAAGTCATGGCTTCAGACTCATTCTGCAGACTTCTACAGGTGAGGCCTCCACAGCTGCATAAAGCAATGGGAGAACTGTGTGACCCTTGGTGGTACCTACGTAGAGAAAGACAAATAACTATACCAAATCACATTCTTCTCATTCCATGGAAAATGACTGAGGGAAAGTCTTTAATGAGCAGCTGTCTTAATATGCATGTTTTGTTCCATTTCCCATACATTTCATTTCAGAGACGGAAAAGGCTTCCCATGCTTTAGAAATATTTTAACTTTAAATGCCATAAAAGAGAGCTTAAATCACCCTTTACTGTCATTCAACCGTACAACCAATCATGTACAGTAGAACAAGATTGTGTTTTACCTATCTACAGTGTTAATCACACACACCCCAAGTGTAGAATCAGAGGGCCGCTGCCACGCAAGGCGCCGCCACATACTGTATTTCCCTCCTTCATTCCATTATTGCTGAGCACCAAGCTGGATGGCAGGAAGTTCCACTTTTATATGGTCTTTGCCATGACCCGGCCGGGATTTGAACCCCTGCCTCCCGGGTGTGGGGCGGATGCTCTACCAACTGAGCCACCACTCCGGTAATTTTGAAAGTATGTTGCACTAACTATGATATGACTATGGGTTTGGTCTTGTTATTTTTCATGCTTTATCCCTAGTCCTTGATTGTCCTATGTGTGTATTGATTCTGTTTCTATTTAAATTATATTTTTCCCTGCCTTGCCTTTTGGGTTGTTTGTTTATTGTGGTCATTGTTATTATTATTGTTATTTGTCCTTGGGTCTTAGTCATGTTGTGTTTCCCCTGCCTGTGTCCAAGGTTGTGTGTGTACTTGTTCACCTATTGTTCCCAGGCTCTCATGTTTCCATACCGCTAGCCATTTCCTCATGTGTCCAGCCTCATGTGTCAACCATAGATTGTTCTCCCAGCTGTTCTGTGTCTTGCAATTATGAGTTCCCTATGTATGTCAGTTTGTGTTTATTCTCGGTGTTGCATCCTCTTCTACAATCCCATCAGTGTTCCGTGTTCCATGTTCTAGCATTCCATGTATGTTGATTCTGCTTTGCCTAGCTCTTGTGTTTTTCTTGGGCAGGCACCGGAGTGGTGGTAGAGCATCCGTCCCATAACCGGGGGGTCGAGGTTCAAGTCCCAGCCGGGTCATGCCAAAGACCATATAAAAATGAAACTTCCTGCCATCCAGCTTGGTGCTCAGCAAAAATGGAATGGAGGAAGGAAATGTGGGTGGCAGTGGCTCAGGAGATGAAGTGGGTCATCCAACAGGCCTCTCCGACCACAACCGAACATTTATACACATTCATACCCAGTGTCATGGACACTGGAGGCAAGGTGGTTAAAGTGTCTTGCCCAGGGACACCACGGCAGGATGGCTGGGGAGAGTGGGATTTGAACTGTTAACCTTCCGGTTTGGCACGGATTGGCAGCCACGTTTCCGTCAGTCTGCCCCAGAGCAGCTGTAACTGCAGTAGTAGCTTACCACTTTCAATGTCTGTCTGGACTGAATGAATAACTGACTCAACTGTAAGTGCTTTGAGATGTCACTTGACATGTAAAGCGCCATATAAATCTTATCCATTATTACTATTATTATTGTTTTCAGCCTCCGTGCTGCCTTTGTATTGTCTTGAGTTAGTTTAATAAATCTACATCATTTTGCACTGCACCTTGCCTGCGTCTGAGTCCTGCCTTCACCGTTTATCTGCCTGGGAGGCAGATTATGACAGTCTGATTGGTCCAGAAAATGTGGACATAATAACTGGGCAAGAGCAGAGGAATTAACTTTTTCTGACAGCAGAAAACAAGTGACAAAGAGCAAAGAGTGACAACACAAAAGGTGGTCTTAATTAAAAACATTTGTATCATGCAATTGAAATAGGATTAATGTGTAAGAATCTAACTGAATAACATTTTTTTTGTACCACTGAACTTACAGGAAATTTACACAGCCATTTTAATGGCGTTTTAACACTTTTTTATTGTATATATTTTTTTACATGGTATCATTGCGTTGAAAGCCCTAAGAGAAAAAACTCACTATTCATAAAACCACCCTGTCATTCTTGCACTTACTTAAAACACTGACATTGGAGAGCAAATGTAAACACGAAATGTCTGCTGAAATCACAGGAAGCAAGAGTGGTGTTGACCCCTAGACAGTGTTGATCTGCCAACAGCAGGCGTAAAGCTTGTAGATTATCTATCTTTGCTAAGTCCTTATTATATGTGCAATTTTGCAAAACCATCTGTGTGCATATTTTGTATACATTGTGGTTTGACACAAGATTGGAACACGAGATAAAAATGGCTTCAAAGACTTCTGCGAGAGGCTGGAAGGACTGCTGAGAGATGCTTGTTAGCCATTTCCTATAAAATAACTTTTATTTTAAAATATTATTAATATAAGACTACAGTGACTACTTAGCATTGCTTATTTGCTCTGTCCCCACCAGACAAACAAGTGAGAGTATTCAATTAGAAAATGAACCAGAGACCATGTGCTGAAACTCGAAGTTTGGGTGATTAATGTGCATTAATTTCTCTAAACTTACTTTTTAATTTGTTTTGTAAAGCTGAAAAAAACACAGGACAATTTTTGTTAATTATTTGTCCATAAATGCATGCATAACAACTAATGAAAACTCTAGAATTGCACTCTACAGAGATGCAGATCTATGTCCCTCCTTTGAATCCTCTAGCATCAGCTGAGTAGCTCTGTTTTCATAAGATAATAACCAGACAAACGATGCGAGGATATACATCAGTGGTGCGGTGTATGTCCATGTAAGCTTTCGAGGCTCAGGAGCTTGTGACCTTGACCTTTGACAGATTTACTCAAAAAATATGGCCACAGGCGGGAGCCCCAACTTTGGTGACCCTAACTTCATTCGTTTGAGTTGAAGTGTTGATGACACTGTGACATTGAAATTTTAAGTTTTGATCCCAAAACCATAGCAGGGGGTTAGGGACCCAAAGCCAACCTCTGTACCACATTTGTTGACCTCAGCTTTATTCATTTCACAAGTTAGAGTGCAGATGACATTGCAACCTTGATATTTGACCTCTTCATCCTAAAACCTTAGAAACTAGGAGTGTCATTATTGTCTGCAATGGAAATTTGATTTAATTTTCAATTTTGCCACATTTGATTCAATTGTGGATTTATTTATTTTTTTTGCACAATTGGTTAAACTAGTAAAGTAGTATTGGTTTGATCCCATAGCTCATTCATTTTATTAAATTCCTATTTCAAAGGATCTGTTTTCATGAGTGACTAATTCCATTATTTGTTTGCAATGCATCATACTAATGCTTTATGGTTAAACTGAAACAATTTATTAACGATATAGTCACCATTCAATTGTAAATCATTGTAAACAAAAGAACCCGGCTCAGCTTTTCATGTACGAGCACATATTTAAGTGTGATACGATCTGTGTGACCATTCCTCCCATCAGTCATTTTGCAACATAGCTGTGGTGATCCGAGCTGTGCATTGTTATTCTCCTGTCTCACTAATTATGTTTCACAGCTGCGGTTTTCACCAACACCTGCGCTTCCCTAATCAGGCAGTCTTTATAAGAAGTGAGGTCCTCACTCCTGCACGGAGACGTCAATGCTCCTACGCAGCTGAAGTGCTTCTCGATGCCCGTCTACTCTTCACCTCATCAGCTGGGAGCCTTGCCTCCCTTTCTACAACCGAAAGCAACCTTCCAACCTGTTCTCATCTTCCTGCATCCAACTATGCTTGTCCTTGTCACCTGTGCACAGGTGGACCATCTCCTTGGCGGACCAACCCTACTCCAGGCGGTGGACCAGGACTCGCTCCACGAGGTGAAGGCTCCTCTTCCTTGCTGGCATCTTGTAAGTGCCTCAGCACTAGACTGAACTTTTTCACTTCCCTCCTCAGCTGAGGAATACTCTGCACCTGGCACTGTATATATCTGCACCGGGACTTCCTCACCTTCGCAGGACTTCGGCAACCAAGAGAGAACGTGGCTGCAAGTTGTTTCATTCATACCATACCCAGCTCCTTAAGATTATTATTTATTCCTCTACATTCATCTGTGTGCTTCAAGATTACTCACGTCTCCTTCTCTCTCCTCTCTGCAGGGTTGCCAGACTCCTCCCGCTCTGCACTCACTCACACTCTCACACTCACTTTCAATAAAAATTATTGTTATTCTAACCGAGTCTGTTGTCTGCTCCTGGGTCTAATATTAAATCATGTCAATAGCAGCTGTGTGAAGAAAGCCCTACCAAATAAACAGACTCAAAATAAGCCACAGTCATGCAGCTCCTACTGACAGGAGGACATGAGGAAACACAGCATGTTCTGGGATTTTCTCTTATTCTGTTGGACAGAGTTGGAACAGTTATTATATAATCACCTACCATTTTAATTATATGATGATACACTTAATCGTTTTTTTTAAATTCCATCGACATTTTCATTTTGATCATTGAGTTATTACACATTAATATGTTTATTTTTAGGGGAATGAATGAATGAACAGGGAGTGACCATGCACACTACAATACACCATTTAGTGTCATGTGGTGATCCTCGCGGATCACCAAGAGACGCCACAGAGTTCACCAGGGAGTTTGGCAAAGATGTTAATTTATTTCCTGACGTGACAAAACATAACTATGAACCCATAAGGGCGAACAAACACACGACAGAGGCTTGGGCTCGTAGGGCTAACCCAGCCGCTACGAGCTAACTGTGACATAACAAGATAACAGACCTGACATGAAGGTCTGCGGCACTCACAGGAATGACGAGGCGCAGACCCCGGGCTTGGCAGGATGAAGCCACTCAGACGTAACGTAGACCAGAATAGACTGATAATCCTGCGTCTTACCGTTGCCAGTGCCGGGCTTAAAAGCGCAAAGCACTAACGACGGTAATGACAATCAGCTGACCGGCCATTGACAGGCGGAAGCCCCACCAAGCACTTTCACAATAAGAGCCCGGTGAGGCCAGAATACAGCCCACAGCTGTCAAGGCCGGCAGCGAGACATAACTTAGCCTGAGCGCGATCAGAACCGGCGCTCAGGTCGTAACATTCAGCTTGATTGTTAAGCTCATCATCATATTTCTAAAATAACCAGTTGGGCATCAACTGTGATTAATGCCTGCTTAATGCTAAGCAGCATTACTATCACATGCATTTTTGCTCATGCACATGCACTTTGGTCAGTGCCAAACTTGTCTTAAACAAGCCATCATGATCAGAGTTCACTTTAGATAATGCACCTTTGTGCATTTAAGTGATGGACAGAAGTGGTTTGGATTGGATTATCCAAAACACATCTCTGAATAATTAGACAAGAGTCTTTGCACTTTTCGCTGGTGCGTCATTTTCCCAATGCCCGTAATAACAAAACTGACTGGGCCACACCCACAAATACGCTATGGGCATTTGACAATTGACAAGTGAATGTCATAATACAGCCCACAGTGGTGGCCTAATGGTTAGGGATGTGGACTGGTGACTGAAGGGTCGCCGGTTCAATCCCTAGACTGGGAAGAGCAGATCTGGGTGGAACAGATAACTTAGCAGTGTTTTCCCCACCCTCCTTCACCTCACTGTGGTGCCCTTGAGCAAGGCACTTAACCCCAACTGCTCCAGTGGAGCTGCTCACTGGCCACAGGTCAGTCTGTGGTTACACTGGGCAGCTTCCAGGTGTGAAAAGAGAGGTTGCCTCTCAATGGACCTCCCGTGTATAAATAAAAGGTTAAATTAAAAAAAAAATACCTTAATGTACAGACCAGTGGACCAATGAATGGTCAGACAAAAACTACAATCATTCCCACATTTTGATCCAATCAACTTGGCTAATGACTACATTAATTCTAATAATGGTAACAACAAACATGCCCCAGGGACAGTGCATATAGAAGACCAAAACTTACAACTGAGCCAAGCATCTCTGAAGTACATGTGTAAAAATAGTTCATTTCACACCATACACAAAACCTACAAATATATAATTGCATAAAATTTCACAAGGAAAACAAAATGACAACATATCGGCATAAGTGGGCCAAGATTTGACTGAGAGGAAAAGAAAGGACATCTCTACATTGGAAACTGTCCAACTCACAATAGAGAAAGAACTGCATGTCTATGCCAATCACAAATTAACTGTATGTAAGAGAGATAACTCAAGACCACCACCACCACCACACATTTTTACTGTAACTGCAGAAACACAATATGTCTCTATTCCACACTGCTCTCTTGATAGTATAGTGTAGTTTTGTTTTAAACTCTATGTCAAACTTTCCAGTAGGTTCATAGTAAATCAAGCAAATAAACATTTAAAATAAAGATCTTAACTTCAGTGACAGACCACAAAATAAGTCAGTCACTGCATTTTTCTTATAGAAAAACAATTTAGACACTGGATACCAATTTTCTATTTTCTAGCACCATGCATCATATATTCATGATACATATCATGTCAGAAAACTTAATCTAAGCTTGGCTGACCTTTCTATTCCACAATATTTAACATGTGGAGTTGGGACTCTGTTACATCCAAAACCTTGCACAGCTCAGTAAAAACTCAAAATGTGGTCCTGAGGCAGTTCTCAGGGTTCCCACAGCAGACATTCCACTCTTTCAGGGAAACCCAGGTTAAGTTCTCTTCTCTGGGGGGCAGTGTCTCAAAGTGTGCACGCAGACACTGTTCCCCTGACGGCTAATGTGTTAACATTTACCACAAGCAAAAAAGAGTTCTGGTCTCCATCAACACTGAACCTGTCCAGAGACCAGTTTCAATCACACTTTTTCTTTCTCAACATTTGAGGGTAGAGAAGGATAAAAAAGGCCTAAGGTGGTATAGTGTGTGGAAATACATGGAGAGGTATACAGAGATCCCCTGCTGAGACAGGCTGCTAAATGATTCCTTGTGTGTCTTGGTGGGCGGATAAAGTCTCCCGTTCTCTAATCTATGCATCGGTGAAACCCACAACTAAACTGAATGTCCTCATAGTGGGTGGGGGTGTTGGGGGCAGCCTGCAATAAACTGGTGTGTCAGAGAGAATCCTTTCCAGAGAGAAAGTCTCTTTAGGAGACTCAACAAGGCCCAAGACAAATAAAGCCTTCAAAATTAGTTATATGTTAGAGCCCCTGATTTTCCAGCTATAGAGGTTCCTCTGTGACAGTAAATTCAACCAATGAAAAAGCTGGAGTGGACACACTGACAGGTTGAGTGGGTTCTAAACATTTGCATTTTCAGATGATATAACTGTGAAATATGAGCAATAGAGTACAGTAGTTGTGACACAGTCATGCAGAGCAATGCTTTTCTGTCATGAACTGCCCATTCACGGGGCAAACAGATGACGCCAAATGCAGACAGTAAGTTTGCATATTTATTAATCACACACACACACACACACAAGACCACTCACAACAGAACAGATTCAACCACGGGATCCCAGCAGAGCTGGACATACGAAGAAAGGAAAAATACAAACTACAATTTCCCAGCAGAGCTGGACATATGATAACTGGTAATGATGGGGACGGGAACGCCGTCTTAGGATGACAAAAGAAGAACAATCAATGACCCAGCGATTAGCAACCAGAGGACCAAGGACTTAAATAGGCCGTGAGAATAATTACACAATATGCAACAGCTGTGGGTCATGAGAGGGTGGGAGTGATTACACAATTTGAATCAGCTGTGAGTCATGAGGAGAGGAGTCGGGACTGACAGCTTGACAGGAGCACTGCCCATACCTGAGCAAACCCGGAAGTGCCATTGACAGCTGCAACCCCGAAGAGAGAGAGAACACAGAACAAACGGTACAGACAAAAATACAAATATAATGAGAGAACTAAAATAAGGGCAAATAATAAACTGAAGGATGAATACAGATAATACCAATTGTATAACTGACAAGACAGTGGTGAACGTAAACAGGGAGATAGTACAACGTATAAGAAAACCAACCAAGGATAACATGACAGGAAACTAAACACCCCAAAAATACAGCAAATATACAAATACAGAAAAAGACAATGAGACTGAGCATGGTGAACCCTCCGCACTCAGATCATGACATTTTCAACCAGGGTGCCCTGATATGTTCAGGCTTATTTGGGAAATTATCTAATTTTTCATGTATTTTGTAGGCAACCAAGAACTCATGCACAACAATGGCAAATTATTTTTATTTTTTTGGACCAATTAAGAAGTGATATTAGATAATTTCCCACAAAAACCTGAATATACCAATGCACCCTGGTTGAAAAACACTGATGTAGAGAAACCATTTAATAGATACTGTACCTTCCTAAAATGAATATACAGTACATCCATTCAGATAAAATCTAAATAATGTACTCCTTTCACACGTATCATAAGTCTTCGTTATTGTAATAATGACTCTGTAGTTAGTTCTAATGTCTGTTGTTGTCACCATGGGTTGAGATGCCGTCTCGGCACTGAGCCCATGTTTTCCCTCATCCCTGCCTCCCATTGAGCAGCGTCTCAGCTGGCCCCCAGCTGGCAGCATTATGGACGGCTGGGGCCAATTAGTCTTCATCAGCTGGGGCGCTGCCAATGAGGATAAATAGGAGCAGCCTCGATGACTCGGGGCTGCGACATAAGCACTGCTAGGCTGAAGCCCCTTCGTCTGGTGTCAGCCTCAACTCCCCTTGCAGCATTCCTGTGTTTGTATCCCGCTGTGAGGATGTACGTCTTGCTACCCCCACGTCCGGTACGAGCTGCTTACCTCTGCGCTGTGCAACCTGTGAGTGTACCTCTGCATGAGTATCTGTGCTCTCCTCATCCCTTATCCCTTACCCAAAATAAACCATCTCGACTCACTGGCTTGTCCCTGGCTCTGATTGCCCGGCTCCCTAGAGCCGGATATGACAGTTGTAGACTTTAAAGAAAATCCCTGTACTCTTCATTCTTTCAATTTTCTGATACAAAAACAGAACAACCAGAAATAACCATCAAAAGGTTTTAGCCTTGTCAAAAGTAAAATCAAAACTGAGCAAAAACTGGGTAATTGATATTTGGTTATAGCCAGAAGCACATTTAACTTGTTTTCATATTTAGACCTACTTATCATTTTTGTAAATTATCAGATTCAGCTGTTGCAGAATTGTTTTATAAAAACTAGTACATACCCGTGCACACCCGTCCATGCCCGTAGAAACCAAGTATAAGCAAGTATTTCTGCATGCCCGTTGCTGAAGGGTCTCCTCCTGTCTTAGACGACTGTGTTGTTCACAGTCATGCCGGCGGCGTACTGCTGGAACCTGAGGTGTTTCATGTTCACGGCATCTTTTCTGACGTGCAGCAGTTCTCCTCATTCTATTGCTCTCCATCTGGTGGGTCTTCTTCTTCTTCGTTCAGACCACTGGTTGAGGGACAGGAGTGTTGTAATTCCAGTTCATGGGCAGGATCATGAAAATAGATCTGAGCAAAAAGTGGCTTTCGACCCTGTTCAGGAAGGCCAGTGCATGCCTGTAGAAACCAAGAAACCGGAGCACCCAGAGAAAAATCAGCGCTTTGCTTGCCATTTTACACATTTGTAGTATAGACTGGCATTCTTCAAGGTTACACATTTTTACTGTGTCAGCACCTCTTTAAAAACGACATTGCTGAGAAAGCAATGCTTTTGCTTAGTTTCTTCATCTTGAGCAAGAATACGAAGACTGTTTGATCTGGCAACTCTGCTCGTGGCAACATAGAATTGGCCATGGCTGCAGAAATCTGTTGTGCAGAAAACACAAATGTGCTGTAAAGACTGGCTCTGTGACTTATTCACCTTGCCAATTTTGAGCCATATGACATCATAAGTGTAGACTGGCATTTGTCAAGGTTACACATTTGCCGTCATGTAGGCATGGCGAGTCGTCCTATGATGCCTGAGTTCATAGGATGCGCTATGATGATGAGGCAGAGATCATAGGCCGTCCTATGATGTCCTAGAAACATGCTTTGAAGTCTGTCTTACCCTATGCTGGTGAAGGTTGTCCTCCTGTCTCAGACGGGTGTGATGTACTGCTGGAACCTCAGGTGTTTCATCTTCATGGCATCTTTTCTGATGTGCAGCAGTTGTCGTCATTCTATTGCTCTCCATCTGGTGGGTCTTCTTCTTCTTCTTTTTCTTCTTCTTCTTCTTCTTCTTCTTCTTCGTTGAGACCACTGGTTGAGGGATAGGTGCATCGTAATTCCAGTTCATGGACAGGATCATGAAAATAGATCGGAGCAAAAAGAGGCTTTCCGGCATGGACTCACTGTATATGACATAAAGACATAAAGGCAGCCTTGATGTATATGACATCATAAAGACATGTTGCCTGATGTTTGTCACTGTATATGACATCATAAAGACATGAAGGCAGGCTTGATGTACATGACATCATAAAAACACATTTGTCTATGTGCCATCATATAGGCACCGCGAGTCGTCCTATGATGCCTGAGTTCATAGGACATCCTATGATGTTCAGGCAGATATCATAGGCCATCCTATGATGTCTTATAAATGTGACAGACACACACACAGACAGACACAGAGATTTCTTGTTTTTATAGAGTGATGATCACATTGACTTTTCAATAAATTAACACAGTACAAATTGTAAAGGCATGTCTTTTCATGACTTCCAGCTCTTACTTCTATTGTGACCAAAATGATAAACCCAAAATCCAACTAATGAAATCACATCTGTTATTCCATTTTGGCTCAATTCCAGTTTTATTTTTCACATGGCCAAAACCATATAATGGTTATTTCTCTTTTTGTTTCAGAAATGAAATACTGAAAGAAAGAAGAGTACACAGATTGAGGAGGTTACCTAATCTCTAGTCTGTTTCAAGTACCGTACACTTCATTTCCCTACAGTCTCCTTCCCCTAGACCTGCACATTCTCTCCAAGAAACTCAGAGACATGAGTGCACCAGGGAGAAAGCCTTTGAAATGTATGCTTTGCTTGTGTCTTCTGTGTGAAAGCTTGTATAAATACCCCCCCCACACACACACACACACACAATCACGAATGAATGAAACCATAGCTGAGCTATTCATGGGCCGCACAGTGTATTCTGAGCCTTCACATTTGAACTGGTTTCTGTCCTATGATTCCCTAACATGCAATGGGAAATTTGTATTTCTGCTGATAGCACCTAGCGTACCGATGCCACGCCGAGAGTAGCACATTGAAAAACCCTGCAGTCATATTTCTTTCAGCGTTTGCCAAAACTGAATAGGAAAAGAGACTGTGGAAGACTTGCTTTTAAATTTATTAACTAAAGCTAAGGTTCATGCAGGGAACCTTGGTTTAAGTTCCACTCTTAGATCCCCTTCATAGAAACTTGACCTTCGATTTTTATTTGAAAATCATGATCTTAGGTGAATGTTTTATTATTTGTGCTTGTGGAATACTGTATCTTACTAGAGATTCCTGTTGATTTTTTTTTTTAAACTATGGAAGGACATATATTAATGTGACACAACTTTCTCGGTTTTTGCTGTCATAAGGACATTTTAGCCTTGAGCAAAGATTTGCTTCCCACTGACACCTGTGAACAATAAAAATGGCTGATATTTTGGATCCATTTCTGATCTTTCTCTAATAAAAATAATCCCAGTTATTCAGTGGGGTTTCACTTGGACCCTTTTTTGAGACTTGTTTTATGCCTTTATTTGGATAGAAGTAGTGAAGAGATACAGGGAATGGGGTGAAGGGAGAGAAGCATGCAAGGAAGGCTGAGCTGGTTTGGAGTCAATCCAGGGATCACTGCAGACAAGTGTCATGCTCCTACGGCATGCATCCAAAACCTCAAGGCCATCAGGCACCACCACTTGGGTCCTCTTTGCTATACCTATGATGCAATAATACATAATTCAAAGTGAGACTTTTTTACTGTTTAACTTCCACTTTTGTGCCTGTAAGGCAAAAAATCCAAATGCATGGCTGTATTTGTCACATAACCCACATGTCCTCAAGCTAATAGGTAAAAATCAATTGCAGCTTCAGCACCAGCATATGATCACATGTACCATTTTGAAGCAGTGGTGGCCTGTGGGAGGAAACAAGGGAAGTAGAGCTTCCTCAGAAATTTGAGAAGAAAAGGAGAAGAAATGATTCAAACATTGTGATCAAATGTATTTGATATTATATGTATATTATTGTGGAACATGTAGTCAGAATCCTGTCAGAAGTTTGCAGGAGTTAAAAACGGGCTTGCCACTGTGGGAACATTAATCAGCCAGTCTAGTTTGTTTTTGTGACTAAGGACTCAAGAATACTTCTGAAATTATTTAGCCAATCAAAAATCAGTTTATATTTGTTGCTATGGAAAATTCACTACCTCCTTGCATTGAAGAAAAAAAAATGGAAGGAGGTGAACCTCTAACAAATCAGAGTCCATCTTTTGACAACGTTGTTGTATTGATGCATTTCAACACGGAATACTATGCATGGGCGGAATATCCAGCAGTATTTACTTGCTAACAAGTTTAGGAAACTACAAAACACCAGCTTTGGATAAAAAACAGTCCAAGGCCTTCCCCTAAACTGGACATTATAAAGAAGTCAGATGCAGCTGGATGGAACTCAGGATACCTGGACGAGTAGAGCTAACCTGCTTAGCAATGTTAGCCTTGGCCTTGCATTTTGCAACCATTGAATTAAAACTCCCCTGCGTGGGTCGCCACCTTATTGTGATGGAGGGGTTTGAGTGCCCGAATGATCCCAAGAGCTATGTTGTTGGGGGCAACTTGCCCCTGGTAGGGTCTCCCAAGGCAAACTGGTCCTGGGTAATGGGCAAGACTAAGAGTGGTCCAGTAGATCTCCATGAAAAACGTTACATCAATGGACTTGGTGTACCCAAAGGAGACAGATGGGTCTGCCCTCCAGTGGGCTCACCACCATCAGGAGGGATCATGGGGTTCATGGCGCTATGTGAACCGGCCGGAAGTCTGGCCTGCTCTGCCTGGACTGATGCCCCCGCGACCTATATCCCCAGATAAGCGGTAGAAGATGGATGGATGAATTAAAACTGCATTTGATGACAGGCACATTTATCCAGATCTATGTAAAGACACAGTAACCAGTGAGCTAAAATCTGTTTCTCTCCTGTATGCTGTTTTATCTTCAACTCTTTCAATGATTGTGGAAAACATTTTTCATTGGTGTTCAGTTTGACTAATGAACAGGACCTAATGGGACCAATAATGAATGAAATCATCTTTATGGGACACCAAAAGCCCACCAAGAACCCCCCAAAAATCAATTAAATCATTTTTATGTTTATATTTAACAACAAATGGCTATTCTTGTAGTAACTAATGAGTCACACAACTCAAATAACACATTAAATCACATTGAACAGGACCAAGTGACATCAAGACAACAAATGCAAAACTTTTACAAATACTTGTAATGCTTTTATAAATACTTGCAATGCATTCCTTTGATTTAATTATTTTGGTATTTTTGTGTCCCGTTTGGTCCCATTAGTTGTTGGTGCTGCGGTTAGGATGTGTCGTCATCTTTTCCTGGTCAGACTCTACTATGCCGAGTGAGGCTGGTGTAGTGTTGTCATGAATAGCGTGTTGGTCAGCATTGTGATGTTTTCTTGGGGCTTTTCAAAAGAGCTATATTTAATATCTGTGGAGCTAAAGATTCGGGCTCCTCACAAGTATAGATGTGTGTCTGTTCATGAGTAATTTGCCTGCTCAGCGGGATCACCCACGAGCTGCTACCATTTTGAAGTTGATGACACTGCTGCCTTTCCATCTTCCTGTTTCAAAAACAATTAAATCCAAGCAAAAAATCAGTGAGGGATGGTGGACAGTACCAGCAAAAGTGCTTCAGTAAAGGCAGATTCAAATCTTGCTTTTTCCCTGTACTCACTGCAGAATTTGTGGTTCTCTTGTGGGTTTTTGATTCACTTCTCATACTCCTCAAATGCAGATTTATAGATAATTGAAACTGCAGTATTAGTAAGGATTTGCTACTCGAACATTTTGGTTAAATGGGGTCATTGACTGAAAAATTGCCTTTGTTTTTTTTTTTGTTTTTTTTGTAGGTTTAGAACATTCTGAAATGTGTCTGTTGGTCCAATCTGGTCTCAGTAAAAAACATATCTAATAGACGTTTTCCCACTCCTCTAAAATCCAGCCCAGTCTCACCAAAAACATGTGAAATTGCAAATTTTGTCACTCAGAGAAAATGCACACAGACACGTAAAAAAGATTTTTCACGTGCAGTGGATACATGGCGTTTACAGCTTTAAGAAAGATGTCTAACAGCAGCTTAACGTTTGGCAGTTTGTGTTCTGGTCACTTTTATTGTCTTCCACCATCAGCCGACTTCCCCACATTTTAATCCCTAACCCTAACCTCACAGGAACCTTTCATTAGTGGAGTGAAAAACAAACTAAGGAAAAAAAACGAACAAAAACGTCAGCCACAGACGAGAGTCGAACTCGAGTGTTTTTGTGTGTGTTGCTTGAACATTCCTGTAGTTAACCGTACCCCCTCCCACCCCCACCAACCGAATTAGCGTTGGGAAACCAGAGTAAAAGATGTGTTGCTCTGCGCATGTGCGACGAGCACTGATTAAGAGTATTTAATGCATGCCCAGCGAGTGAGCTTGTAAAAACGTGCCGAGGCACGTTATTTTTTGATTTAATGTGCAAATGTATGATTTTAGCAACCCGATCTCAGTAAAAAATGTGTCTAATAAAGGTTTTCCCACCCCTCTAAATTCGTGGGGGATGGGAGGGGAGACGGTTAACCACAAAGATGTTCAAACAATAGAGACAAAAACACTCGAGTTCGACTCTCATCTGTGACTGACCTTTTTGTTCGTTTTTTTCCTTAGTTTGTTTTTCACTCCACTAATGAAAGGTTCCTGTGAGGTTAGGGTTAGGGATTAAAATGTGGGGTAGTTGGTTGATGGTAAAAGACAATAAAAGAGTCCGGAACACAAACTGCCAAAAGTTAAGCTGCCTTTAGACGTCTTTCTTAAAGCTGTAAATGCCACGTATCCACTGTGAAAAATCTTTCTTTACGTGTCTGTGTACGTTTTCGCTGAGTGACAAAACGTGCAATTTCACGTTTTTTGGGTGAGACTTGGCTGATTGGTCACATGGCTGTCAAAATATCAAAACATTCACTTTTTGTCAAAACAAACAAACAAAAAAAAAACAGTCTTTATCTCATTTTTTTTTTCTCCAACAAGCCATCTTAACTCTTCCATGTATTTTCTTCTACATCAACAAATGGGGAATGTGACTAAAAGGTGAATGTCATTAGCCTTGATACCTGCCCGCTGCTCAAGTATAGAGCAGCGTCTGTCGTGCAGATGGGTAGGGAGCCAAAGGCATTAGCTTAAGAGTTAGCAGTGGTGCAAAGAAACTCACATTTATATTGTTTATTTTCAGTCACCCTAATAGATATTACTGTTTCCATCTGGTTCACTAATCCACAGTCAATAATACTTACATCTTGCATCATTCTGGATTATTTTTTTATATTTTTGCTGTTAGCACCACCAAGACAACTATCTGGATCTAGCAGTTTAGCCACTAGTCTTGCTTCATTCATGAATGTTTCTGCGCTTATTATGCATGGTGAAAATGGACGCATACAGCAGTCACTCAGTGCGTGTGTCTGTGGCTGTGCATATCTGTCCGTCTGTCTGTCCGCCTCTCTGTTTCAGCTCGCCCGCTCAAAATTAAGTGGAACTAAAGGCTTATTGTATCACTATATTTTCTCGACTTTTAATTTGCCAGAATTTCAAAATAACGGTTTGTATTTTTAAATAAACACAAAAATAACTCACCTTTACCGTCAATGGATCGGTACTGGGCGCGCACCCGGAAACTCCCACCAGAGGAAAATACTGAGCAATCTGCCAATACTGGGTGAACAAATGTCCGTCTTTTTGCCCGTCTGTTTTCTTCCTCTTCCACTAAACAGCAAAAGCTCCTGTTTGCCTTGATTATCATTGTATTCACATACCTCCATCACTTCTGCCATTTAAAACATTGGCCACTGTTCTCTTCTTTGTGTTTGAATTGCAGCTGTTCAAATCAGGTTGGTGGCTCTTGGCTGCCGCCAACAATATGGGCATGTGAACTGCAGATTATTTTCACTGCGCATGCATGTACTCCAAAACTACTGGATGGATTTGGATTAAATTTTTACCAGAGGTGGTCCTTAGGCTAGAGAGGAACCCATAACATTTTGGTAATGATCCCAGTATGCATACCTCCACCAAGGCTCTTATCTTCTCATGAAGTGTTAGCAAGAATACTCCAAAACTACTTGATGAATTTGGATGAAATGCTTTCCAGAGGTGGTCCTTGGGCTAGAGAGGAACCCATAACATTTTGGTGAGGATCTGAGAATGCATGCCTCTGCCAAGGCTCTGGCACTGAGGCATCAGCACCTTGGTGCTTTCATTTTACTCCAGCGATCGGTCATATCCTGTCAACCACTGAAACCACACATCCCTGTCCACCAATGTTGCATTATTTCATTCATTCTCTGAGACAAATTTACATTAGTTGGTTCAAAGCTAGGAGCTAGCTGGCTGAGATCAGCAACAGTGACTTAAGATGAAAGATAGAGTTCAATGCATGCTTGGAGTTTTAAAGAGACTCACACTGAAACCAGCCATTCTCAGACAAGCTGCAAAAGATGATTCACAAATATGCTGGAAAAAAAATTAAAGACAATTTGACCAAAATATGTCACAAAATGTGGAAAAAGTGCAGTGAATGAACCCTTTAAAGTTAAAGAAAGGGTTAGTGGAGGGGGAAGGTCTTCTTTCAACAGATCACACTGTTACGTCCTTAAATGAGGAGGATGCGAGGTGACAGTTTACACTCTTTATTATCAAACTAACAGGAACCAAACAGAAGTCACTCCGTACGGTAGAGAGTCCACAGCAAAGAGACAGAGTGTCTCCCGCCGTGGCCTCTTATACTCCCCGTGACACCACCACCGGAGGCAGAGCGTCATCTCCCCCTTAGACCATGGCACCGCCATATTGATACACCCAACATGCACATAATATCTATATCCAACATTCTCCCCCCACCCCCGAAGAAAATTGTAAGCACACTAATTGGCCCTCCCCAAAATTTCATAGCCCGACTCACACTCTAAGCATTAAAACACACAGTAACTACACAAGCCTATCCATTCATACCACCAGGCCCTGTGGATTATAACAGTCTTTGAACATAAAATGGCCTGTGAAAAAAATTAATCCCGAAGTAAACACACATGAACAATATATGCAGTAATCTAATGGCGGTCCCAACCCCCCCCCCCCCCCAGCACTCCCACCCTCACAACCTGGGCAAGTCAAACACACACAATGCTTAGGCGATTAACATTTCTTCACACATGCACACACAGGGGAAATTACACAAAGGTTACGCGGTTTTTCTTTTTCTTTTTTAAAGCACAAGGAACCGTGATAGCATTCACACAACACAATGAAACATACCGCTAATCCCCCCTTTAAAGTCTAGCTAAGGACCCCCTGGAGGCCCCCGTCTGGAATGTCCATCCGGCGGCCTGCTCCAAGAGCGTCTCCGCCTTTTCCTTACCGGAGGCGGGCTGCTCAGGCGTTTCTTCACTCCCATATGCCACAGCTCATTTGGGTGCCTTCTGGATCCATCTTACAGTTCCAAGTAACCGTCCTCATGGATCCTCATCACCCGCAGCTGTCCCTGGTCATCCTGCTGCTCTCATGTTTTGCGGACCCCACCAAGCCGAGACTCAACCCTAGGGCAGACCTCGTCGCCGATACTTAGGGGAGTTCTCACTGGCTTTTTAGATCCTCCATGTCGTGACTGGGTTCCCACTCGGTGTCGGAGACTCGCGCCGACCCGGTCCGAGATCTGCCCCGGATCCTTCTTGTAGGCACGCCTGGGGATTGTGTCACTTGGTCTTGCCCCACTCTCTTTCATCTTTTGTGCTGAATCAGCCACATCAGCGCACGGTTCAAAGGGGGTACTCGGCTGGCCTCTGGAACTACGATGTGCCTGCTCGCTGGCTCCACTCGCCACCGCAGGTGTCCGCCCGTGCCATTCGGGTCCCTCATCCAGGGTACCGTGAACTCTGGCACCGGAAACTCCCCGCAATGGCACTTCAAAGTGTCGGTCCCGCCCGTCGTTGCTCGATCTGGGCAGATCTAAGTCCCACACTTCGTCGTCATTTCCCGCATAAAAGGGTCAGTCCCACAGCCTGCAGCCAGACCACTCCTCTCCAATGCTGCAGGTAATCAAGAACCTAAGTCCATAAAACAGGTCACAGCCCATCAGGTTCGCCCTTTCAGTCGACACCATGAACTGCACTCCATACATCGACGTTGACTTGTATCTCGCCGAGAGGATCAGCGAGCCCACAATGTCAAAGGGGTTGTTCCCATTACTGTAGCATGATACATCAGACCTGCTCGCTCTATAATGTGGGACAAAGTTCTTTACCGTGGCCCAGTCCAGGATGGAGGCCGCCGATCCCGTATCCGGCATCAGTGGCACCATGGCCCCGTCCAATTCGATATTGCAATAAATGCGTCCATCCGTGTTCGGTGAGACCGTGTGAAGCACTGTAGGTTCCCTTGTGGAAGAGCCCCTCTCTGGTTTTCAGTCCCCCTATTCAAAGTTTTTACAGGCCCTTGCGTAGTGGCGGAACAAACCACACTTTCCCCAGTGCTTCCCTTTGCTGGACAGTCTCTCGCCTTGTAGCGGTGCCTGGTGGGCGTCCCCGGGGTGGACCACCTAATTTTCACGGCGGAGGCATATTCCTCGTCACTCTCGCCATCCAGGCCCGCAGCCAGCGCCTTCCACTGTTTCTCGTCCCTTAGGAGCTTGTCTTCCTCGCCGAGATTTCTGGTCAGCTTCTCTGCTGCCTCATACTGCTGCGCTAATTCCATGGCAGCTAACAGCATCAATTCTCCAGCGTGTGTGAGGAGATGAACCCTCGCAGAGGAATAGAGGACGTGCTCCGCCAGTTGGTCACGGACCATTTCTTCCTACAAGGCGCCAAATTGGCACTGTTCTGCCAGCTGCTGTAGGTCCGCAACAAATTGTTGCACTGACTCGCCCGGCGGCTGGTGTCACTGTCGAAACTGGATCTGCCTCATGATGATGTTTTCTGGTGCGTGAAAATAGCCTGCCATCAGTCTCACCACATCATCGAATGTGTCACCACTTCCCAATGTATTTGGGATCCTCTGGCCCTCCATTCCCAGTTTATGGACCAGAATTGCCCTCGCACACAGCTTTTCGAGCTTGCCGAGGTCCAGAGCGATGAGATAATTTTCAAAGGCCACGTACCACCTGGCCCAGGGGACGAGCATCTCTCCTGGAGCCTCCAGAAACGGCCGAAAGGCGGTAGCTGCTTGCTCCATACCATTTGTCCTCGTCGCCAAATGTTACATCCTTAAATGAGGAGGAGGCGAGGTGACAGTTTACACTCTTTATTATCAGACTAACAGGAACCAAACAGGAGTCACTCCGTACAGGTGGAGGGCCCACAGCAAAGAGATAGAGTGTCTCCCGCCATGGCCTCTTATACTCCCCGTGACGCCACTACTGGAGGCGGGGCATCACCTCCCCCTACACCCGGGGCACTGCCATATTGATACACCAAACATGCACATAATATCTATATCCAACACACACCTCTCACTTTCTATCATCTCACTGGATATTGTTTTCACAAGAGGTCAATTTTTTAAATACTTAGCTATATCGCACAACTCCTGCTGGTAAAAACACCTATTATGGATGTTTTCAGGCATATCATACTCTCCACAAGGAAGATTTTTTGATATATTGTCGGGTTTTTTGTGTAGAATTATGAGTGGGTGACTTAAAATGTGTTTGGAGTGTTTGGTTTTAACTATATTTTGCCTTTTATTACTTTTGTTGCTGTGTGACCTGTTAATTAGCCACTGGTCCAGAGGTTTCAGACGGACATCTAAGTACTTGCACAGTGTGGAACCTCTGTACATGGAACACAAATGAATATAAAGGCTCCTCACAGCCCTCGACCAAGAGGAAGTCAAGGGAGATGAAGTCATTCTTGCCTGATTTCCAAATAAAACAGAGGACAACAGTTGAAAGAGGCAGTGGTGCGTTAGGTCTCACTCAACTACCCACCGGTATGCCTAACACACATGAGAACATATGCTCACACATGCCTGTGTCCACTGATGCTTGGTTAACTTTCTAAAGAGTGATGAAAGGTTCTAAAGTTGAGAGTACCATATTAAGTGATGAATAAGTGACCAGTGATCAGAGGTTAAGTTTCGTCTTGTCCCACTCTTAAAAATGGCTGATGTAGACTCCAAGGTTTGACAGTGAACATCTAAATTCTATTTCAAAAGATAATCTGAAGCCTCCAAAATTTTCTGATACAAAGAAGCCAAATATTAAGCACTTCAGAATTTTTAAGAGGATGTGGCATCAAAACATTGAAATACACTAAAATGTTGAAATTTTTATTTATTTACAGGATGTATGTATGTATGTGTTAATTTATTTATTCAAATTTTTGAGTGATGGCAAGTACTAGGTAATTGCACATGATGATTCCTTTTTAAAGTGTGCTTTCTTCACATATATACTCTATCTATCTATCTATCTATCTATCTATCTATCTATCTATCTATATACATACATACAGTGGTGTGAAAAAGTGTTTGCCGCCTTCCTGATTTCTCTTTTTTGTATGCTTTTCACACTTAAATGTTTTAGATCATCAGACAAAATAAATAAATAAAAATAAATAAATAAATAAATATTAGACAAAGATAACACATGTAAACACAAAATGCAGTTTTTAAATGAAGGCGTTTATTATTAAGGGTAAAAAAAAAAAAAATAAAATCCAAACCTACATGGCCCTGTGTGACAAAGTGACCCCCTCCCCCCCGTTAAAATATAAACTGTGGTTTATCACATCTTGTCATGAGGCTCAGCACGGTGTGTCACCGTACTCAGGTTTTTTATTTATTCTTGAGTATTTGCCATATTTTTTCCAGTGTTTTGTGTTTATCTTTATGTGTGTCATTAGGATGTGTTCTGAGTAGTCAGTTGTTCTGTTATGCATTCATGTCCTCATTGTGATTATTGTTATTATTATCCTGGCGTTTGTTCCTATTGTTTAGATTTTGTTTTCTTTGCGATATGAGCTCTCCACCTTGTCTTCCAGACACTCCCACCTTGTGCTCATCTTGTTTCAGTTCATGGGGCATCACAGCTCTGAGCTGTCAAATAATTAGGTCACCTTCCCTGCTCATGTGATCCACACCTGCTAATCATTTGTGTTCTTTTGTTTCTGGCTCTATTAAAGGAAGGTTATTTCTCTCCCTTAATGGTGGAGTCAAGAGTCTCACGTCAGAACTCTACCCCTGTTCTGATGTTAATTCCTGTGTTCAACCTGTCTATGCCATTGTCTTCTCAGTTTGTAAGTTTTGCTTTGTGCACAAGTTTGGATTTTTGTGTTTGTGCACTGTTTGGACTTTTTGTGCTGTTTTCAATAAATATCACAAACGACAGTTCAGCATTTGGGTCTCACCTCTCTAACCTGAGGGGCATTCATGACAGTTGACTCCAGCCAGTTAGAGACCCAGCTGCTGTGGTTTGTGTTGTTTTGTTTTCACTAACCTGCCATTTCGGAGTTATCATCATGTCCCCAGCAAGCCGGCCTTCATCCATTAAAGGAATATCGGCAGCTGGATCCCTGAGCCTGGAGGAGGAATGGGCTGCTGAATTCATCCAGAGCTTCGCAGATGAAGCTTTCGCCTCCCGCGGGCCTAAGAAGGTCTGGGCGAGCGTAAATGGAGTGGTTATGATAGTGAAGGAACATCCTGGCTTGAGGAGGTATCCCCAGTTTGTGGAACTGTTGCCCAGGGTCTCCTCGCTTCAGCAGTTGTTTCCCGGGCAGACGATGGATCCACTTCCAGTGGGCCCGAAGCCAACGCGGAAGCGCCCTCCATGGCAGACGTCCCCCCCCCCCCCGTTCGCCCGTTCCTGCTCCCACTCCGCTAGATCAAGGATGCTGCCATCATGCATCGGACCGCCGGTGGAATGCCTCCACCCCCCTATCAGCAGCCCTTCCTTCACTAAGGTCGAAGACCCCTTGCAGCAGTCCCCTCTTCTTGTTTCTCTTCTCCGGTTGTCCTGTAAACCTCCTCCTCCACTGCTAGAGCTTCCCCCTTCTCCTTGGCGATTCATCCAGCTGCTGAAGGGCCGGCCACTTCTTCCTCAGCTCCAACCGTCTCTGTGTTGGCAGGGACAGTTCCTCCACGATCCACTGAGGGGCCCATGGCTACTGTAACCACGGACAGAGATGACTCTAGACCAGCTGCAGCAGGAAACATTGTGTCCTGGGAACACAGGCAAGTGGTGTTTCATTCTCAATCTTGAACAAATGTACTACCTTGCCTGATTCCTGGTGGTGAGGCTCAGTCTTTGCAGTCCACTGAGTCCTCACTGCTTGCTGCAGCCATTAATTTTTCACCTGCCCTCTCCGTGTCTCCTCCTATTTTCCCTGAGTGTCCACCGACTACTGGGTTGAGCTGCCAGATGACGGAGGAGCCTGTGGCCCTGAAGAATCTGGAGAATTCCAGTGCCACAGCCATGGTCTGGATGGAGGGAGAGCGCTGCCTGCAATCCAGACCCTGTGCTGATGATCGAGCGTCGCCGAGCTTCAGCTGAGCAGAATCCAGCTCCAGCAGGAAGCCAACCTCCTGTGTCTACGTCGGGTGAGCCACTGGTGTGGGCTATTTTGCTGGGGGGTCTCGGGACTGCACCCACCACCATGCCTGCTGTAGGGGCCATCGCAGCAGAGTCAAAGCCGGACCTCCAGGGGGCCGGGCCCGAGACGTCATCGTCTGGATTGATGGAGTTCTAGACGGTGGTCGAGCTTGAGCTCAGGCAAGTGCTCTCCTTTGACTTCACTATTTATATTTTGGAGAGATCTTGTCTGGCTCTTGATGGGGAGGGCCAAGTGCAGCCGTCAGCTGCACTTGCGCTCACCTCGCCAGGCTCCACTGCCGCTGGTGACCCTGACCCTGTGTCTCTGTTCCCCTTGTCTGAGCCTTTCCCCAGGGTCACCGAGGCTTGTCCAGCTTTGCCAGAGGTCTCCATGGGTTCAGTCTTCAGAATCAGAATCAGAAAGCTTTATTGCCAAGCATGTTTACAGTGTAAACAAACGAGGAATTTGACTTGACATTGGGCGCGCGATAAGCGCCTCCAATGATGTGGCTGCCATGAGGGCGCCTGTCATCAGTGGAGGGTAAAGAGGGGGAATGGGGGAGGGAATGACACAATAGGCAGAGAGAATAAACATAGTTAATCAAAATAAAGATTACATAGATAATCCAAATTGTGATTACATAGAAAAAAAACCCTCTAAGCACAATTAGCAGACTAATACAGATCCCACAATACAAAGGAGGGAAGAGAGACCAGTGTGTGTGTAGTCAGCATGTAAATAATAATCAGTGTGAGTGCAGTGTTGGGTGTATCAGTTTCTGATGTACAACAAAGGGGGCGCCTCCTGGCAACGGATAGTTGTTATGTTCATGTATACAAAACACAGATAAGCATGTCCCAGAGTCTCTCTCTCTTTGTGCATGCCAGATGGCAAAGTTCTGTCTTAGACACATGATAGCGCTGTCCTTGAAGAGTCCGGTCTGTTGAACAACAGCAATTGATGTTAATTGTTTGGGTTAAGAAGAAGCCAAACTCTCTTCTGTTTTGTCTTCATCCAGGAGGAGAGGGCGCCGAATCAAGGTCAAAGGCACAGTTCACTCAGAGCATAGAATTTCCATCTCTTTTGCGATTCTGTGCTTCATAATTTCCATATACAGGCTTTACAATCATTCCCTGGAGAGCACCAGCGACTCCAGATGTATACCACCTACTGAATCAGCCACCATTCAGTTCACCATTGCCGCTATCAGTGCACTCCCCAACTGGTCGAATTTGTTTTTGAAGGAGCTTTGCCGGGTCCCGCATTTTGATCAGCTCTCCCAACTTCTTTAATTTCTGATACATCAGGAAACTCCAGAGCCAAAATAGAAATCATGTGAACAAGCCAAACAAATAGAGATGTCTTCCGCATCTCAGTCGAATCACACAGATGCATGAATTCCCAATTGTCCATGAGTCCACTTGGGCTCCCCCTAGCCTGATCTTCTTTTGAAGTGGTGTCAATCGCATATAAAGCCCACCAAATCCCACCAAATCCATAAATTTCCATTTGGAATAAGATTCAGCCAGAAGAAGAGTGACACAGACACAGACAGAACAGCAAGCTGGGATCAGTAAGGGAATGGGAGGAGGGAGAGGGAGAGAAAAGCGTCTGCTCTCTCTGAAAGCCGGAAGAAGAAGAAGGTCTTGCCACCAGAGATCCTCTCGTGGGTCCAGCTCCTCCTGCTGAGGTCGTCGCGGGTGCTTCGTCCCAGCCCAGGACCTCCGTGGGTGCTGCTCCCCCCCAGTTGAGGTCTTCGCGGGTGCTCCATCCCAGCCTGGGACCTCCGTCGGTGCAGCTTCCCCTTCGGTTGAGGTCTTTGCCGGTGTTCCGTCCCAGCCCGGAGCTTCTGAGGGTGCTGCTTCCCCATCAGCTGAGGTCATCACAGGTGCTCTGTCCCAGCTTGGGATCTCCGTGGGTGCAGCTCCTTCTCAGTCCAAGTTTCCGTGGGTGCTATGTCCCAATCGTGGACCGTTTTGGGTGCTGCACCCTAGTCTTAATCCAATGTGGGTGCTGTGCTCCAGCTTGGGTCTGCTGTGGGCATTACGCTGAAGTCTGGGGGCCACTATGGGTGCAGCTCTGGCCCAATCCAGGTCCACCGTGGGTGCAGCTCTGGCCCAGACCGGGTCCACCATGGGTGCAGCTCTGGCCCAGCCCGGGTCCATCGTGGGTGCAGCTCAGACCTAGTCCGGGCCCATTGCGGATGCAGCTTTGCTCAGGCCCGGAGCCACCGCGGGTGTTGTTGTGTCCCGGTCTGGGACCACCAAGGGTGCTTCAGCGCAGTTCGGGGGTGTCGGGGTTCTCTCTCCTCTGCTTAACGCCATCGTGGTCCCCTCTCCTCTGCTCGAGGCCATCGTGGTCCCCTCTCCTCTGCCGGACGCCATCGTGGTCCCCTCTCCTCTGCCAGACACGTCGTGGTCCCCTTTCCTCTGCCAGATTCCATCGTCATCCCCTCTCCTCTTCCCGAGGTCATCATGGTTCCCTCTCTTCTGCCTGAGGCCCTTGTGGTTCCCTCTCCTCCACCTGATGTTGACATTGTTTCCCCTATTCCTCCATCCTCCTCATCGCTGGTTGTCCCTGTTGGGCAGTCACCCCCAGACCCCCTTTTCTGTTTAGGTGGTTGAAGAACGCTGGCAGACCACCTGACAGACTGTGCCACTAGGTTGGGTGGCCCACGTTCTCTGGTAGGCCACCCGACTCTTTCCATCATGCCGTCTGCCAGGTCTGGGACTTTAGCCAACCACCTGAACTGTCCAGCTGTCCAGTCCAGCGGGCCTAAGTTCCTAAGTTCTGCTTGGGTGTGGGTCCTGAGTTGTTTTTTTTTTTTTTTTTTTTTTCGGTCCCTCCTTGCCTGGTTCCCTCACCACTCTCCCGGGTTGGGTCTTTGTGTTTCTCCTGTTCGGGGGATGGGGGAGGAGGGGGGGTCCTTTTTTCTTTGATGTGACCTTGGGGTGTCTGGGTTCCACCCCTTAATGTAGGGGCTCTGTCACCAGGCTGAGCGCGGTGTGTCACCGTGCTCAGGCTTTTTATTTATTCCTGAGTATTTGCCGTATTTTTTCCAGTGTTATGTGTTTATCTTTATGTGTGTGATTAGGATGTGTTCTGAGTTGTCAGCTGTGTCATGAACGGGGTTGTTGTTCCAACCCTTTTCTATGATCTGTAGCTATAGTTTCCTGTTTGTTGTTAATTATTCCCAGCTGGCAGGTCATTAGAGCCTCTGAGCCTGGCTCTCTGCCAGTCTACAGCCAACCCCCCTCCTCTCTCTCTCTCTCTCTCTCCCTGCCAGGCACTCACCAGCTGTGTTTTTTTTTTGTTTTTTTTTGTTGTTACTTATTTGTACCCGTAGGTAGACTTGGTTTGCAGTCTGGTGACAAGCCACCGGCTGCTGGTCGCTGCGTGCGCGAGCGCCCTAAACCTACATGTTTTTGGTATGCGGGAGGAAACCGGAGAAATCCCGGAGTAAACCCGCGCAACACGGGGAGAACATGCAAACTCCACACAGCTCACTGTTGGTCGGGGGCTGGGATCGAACCCATGATCTCATGATCCCCGCGGTCCCCCGGCCGAGGGTAAAACTGTGCTGCCACAGTGCTAAACCACTGCGCCACCGTGCAGCCTTTGCCATCATCTCTTGTGTTTCCACAAATACACATGCATGCACACACACCTATATGCATGCTCACTTACTTACGCACATACAGTACATACTTGCATTCACAGACATGGACACACACACACATTCTGCCACACATTCTATTTATGTGTGGCAGGGGAAGCACTCAGTGTGTCGGCATTAGTCTACATTTGATGTCTTGGCTCACTCGTTGCTGGTTTTCCCTCTCATTTGGACTTTGTTGGCGTCATTGTTTCCAGAGCACAGAAGCGTTGCGACCCGCATGTAAGTCTTCCTCTTTTTAATTATTCTGCCCTTTCTCTCTGCTCCCCAGTTCCGCCATGGGAGCGCGTGGGGCTTGCTCTCCTCCAGCCAGCGGAGTTTGTAGGGGGTGCATCAAATCATTCTCATCCTGAACTGTATTCTTTGGACATTTGTGTTGTGTTTCCTTTGTTAATAAACACGTTTACTTCACTTGCACTTTGGGCTCATATCATTTCACTTGTGCGCTGCGCAACTATCCAGCATACATGACAAGCTGTTCTGTTATGCATTCATGTCATCATTGTGATTATTGTTATTATCATTCTGGCGTTTGTTCATTGTGTTTGTATTTTGTGTTCTTTGTGATATGATCTTTCCACCTCGTCTTCCAGACACTCCCACCTTGTGATCATCTTGTTTCAGTTCACGGGGCGTCACAGTTGTGAGCTGTAACATAATTAGGTCACCTTCCCTGCTCATGTGATCTACAACTGCTATCATTTGTGTTCTTTTGTTTCTGGCTCTATTTAAGGACAGTTATTTCTCTCCATTATTGCTGGAGTCAAGAGTCTCACATCAGAACCCTACCCCGTTCTGAAATTTGTTCCTGTGTTTAACCTGTCTATGCCATTGTCTTCTCAGTTCGTAAGTTTTGCTTTGTGCACAAGTTTGGATTTTTGTGTTTGTGCACTGTCTGGACTTTTTGTGTTGTTTTCAACAAATATCACAAACGACAGTTCAGCGTTTGGGTCTCTCCTCTCTGCCCCGAGGGGCGTTCATGACTCATCTCTTTGAAAGCTGAGGTCAGTTTCTCTAGCAACACCAAGGCCTGATTACTGCCACACCTGTTTGTTTTTTTTCCTGTTCATCATTTGTTTCTGGTTGGACTTTTATTTTGACAGTGTTTGTTTTCTTCCAGTTGAGCACAGCTTGTCATTTATTATTGGTCAGGGCTGTTGCTCATTAGGGTCATTATGTAATTTCTATTTATTGGGTGTGACTCCCTCATTCCTTTGTTGGGTCCTTGTCGTTACCATCGTCATTATTCCCTCATCGTCATCATCGTTATTTTCCTGTCATTACCCACCTGTCATTACCCCCGGTAGTGAGTATCATTGTCTCTGCCATGCTACAGTTTTCTTCGTTAAATTATGCTTCAGCTTCACACTGCGAGTTACTCTGTGCTTCTGCCCGTGAGGGCCATCCATGACCCAACCCAAAACAAGACTCAGCGGGAGAAGTGAAGCAGGACCCCGAGGAGGCAGAGGGGAGGAGAGTGACTGGCTGTCAACAGACTTTGAAGTTTCATTTCAGCGGGTTGCAGTTCCCTGGGGGCTTGCCTAAATCTGTACTCTCTTCTCTGGCCGGAGGGCTTCCTTACCCCGCTGTGTTATCATCACCAGCCTTCTCCTCATCACCTGCCGGGCTGAGGACTACAGGGGTGGAGGAGGAATTCACCTAGAACCCCGGAGGTTGTGCCGGCGATGTCAGCGTCCCCTGCCTCCCTTTGTCATCATGCCTCCTTGCCAGCCCGGGCACCTCGGAACCCTGAGCTGACGAGTCAGCGTCCCCTGGCTTCCATGAGCCTCCTCACCAGTCCCAGCACCCCTGAAGCTTGTGCCAATGACCCAGCGTCCCCTGGCTTCCACATTTCCCCTCCTCTTCACACCAGCACCTCGCCGCCGTGCAACGGCCCTCGGCTAGACGGACACCGCTGCCCCGGAAGCATTCGTCTGGTTCACCAGCGGGGGGATTCTTCTGCAGCTTCAGCGATGACGGAGCGGGGGTCAAGGCAGGTGCTTTCTTTCTCATTTCTGGGTTTATTTAATAATGAGAGGTGCTGCCTTGTCCCCGGGGAGGGGACTCAGCAGCTGTTTCTTTTGCTGCTGAACCTTTACTCTGTTTCCTGCTGTTTGAGGTGGTGTAGCCTTCACTGCCATATCATCTGCAGCCACCTTTTCCTTTATGCCGGGCTGAGGATTACGGGTGGGCAAGGAATTTACTCGGGACTCCGGAGACTGTGCTGACAATTTCAGCGCCCCCTGTCTCCATTGATCATGGTGCTTCCTCACCAGCCCCGGCACCTCGGAGACGTGTGCCAATGATTCAGCGTCCCCTGGCTCCCATGTTTCACCTCACCAGTCCCGGTACCCTGGAGGCTTGTGTCGACCATTCAGCATCCCCTGGCTTCCACGTTTCCCCTTCCTTCTTCATCCACTCCCCGCCGCCGTACTGGACTGTCACCATTGGCCCAGGAACATTCGTCTGGTCCTCCAGCTGCGGACCTGTTTAGCGGCTTCAGCAACAACGGAGCGGGGGCAAGTCAAGTACTCCCTTTTTTCCCTTTAATAATGAGAGGTGCTGCCTTGTCCCCAGTGAAGGGACTCAGCAGTGTTTTTTTTACTGCTAAATTTTCATGTACTGCTTTTTACCAACAAAAAAACAAGTTGGCTGTACAAACTTGAGCCACCAGAGTGGTGGCTCAGTTGGTAGAGCAGCCCCACACCCGGGAGGCAGGGGTTCAAATCCCGGCCGGGTCATGCCAAAGACCATATAAAAGTGGAACTTCCTGCCGTCCAGCTTGGTGCTCAGCAATAATGGAATGAAGGAGGGAAATACAGTATATGGCGGTAGGTAGGTAAAACACAATCTCATTCTACTGTACATGATTGGTTGTACAGTTGAATGACAATAAAGGGTGATTTTTTTTACTGACTGTGGTGATGTTTTTTTTCCTGCCACCTGTTCCTCTCCTCCCTGTCCGGGGCACGGGGGTGGACAGGGATTTCTGGGACTCTGGATTGGATGCGTCACATCCGTCTCTTTGAGAGGTCAGCACGCTCCTACTTCCAGCGCTCAAGGTCATCGCACCCCAGTCTTCGTCGGCCAGAGATTGGCGCTCTCCTGCTGTTCCCTTTCGGGTGTCAGCGCGCCTCAATGTTTTGTTTTTTTTTTCTCATCAGACTTAAGTTTTGGATGTATTTCTCCCTTGTATGTCCAGCTCAGCTGGGAATTCGTAGTTTGTATTTCTCCCTCCTCGTATGTCCAGCTCAGCTGGGGATTCGTAGTTTACTTGTCTGTTCTGTATTATATGTTTGGTACGTGTGTCACTTATCGGAGCATAGTATTTGTTTCACTGTTATGTTGACCGTTGTGTGCTCACCATTTCTTCTGTATTGAGGGGTATTTTTTGAGGGTCCCTTACTTGCTCAGTCTAGTGTTTTCATGCCGTTTTCCTGAGTTGGGAGCATATGTTTTTTTTTTTTTTTCCTGAGTAAGGAGCTCCTGGCATATTCTGTTCTATGGGCTCTTATTTAAATTACTGTTTTGTGGGGGGGGGGGGGGTTTCTCCATCTCCCTAGGCTGTAGGTTTGTGTGCTATTTCTCTCCTGAGGTTGGAGCACATTATTTTTTTGTCATGGGGTTCTAGTGTGACTTTTGGTTTTTGCTCTTTTCCTGCCCCCTAGGCTGTGGGTTTTCATGTTTCTCCCTTAAGGTTGGGGCACCTGTAATTTCAATCCTGGGTTCTGGTCTGTTTCGGCCCACCGGGCCCATTTCCCCCCACCCCCCACCCCGTTAGGGTTTGGGTTTTTTTCTTCCTTTTCTTTTTTTTCCCCCTTTTCTGATGTTTCCTGGGGTCGTCTGGTATCCGACTTTAAAGGGGGGATACTGTGATGGTTTGGACTGGGTCAGACCAGGCCGCACTTTGTTGTTGTCAGTATTTATTATTTGGTCTTCATTATTATCTTCCTTGGGTCTTTATTTCCATCCTGGTCTTGTTATTATTATTATTATTATTATTATTATTATTATTATTATTATTATTATTATTATTGCCATTGTTTATGATCCAAAGCTACATTTGTATGTTTGTTTGTTTTTTCCTGTTCATCATTTGTTTCTGGTTGGACTTTTATTTTGACAGTGTTTGTTTTCTTCCAGTTGAGCACAGCTTGTCATTCATTATTGGTCAGGGCTGTTGCTCATTAGGGTCATTATGTAATTCCTATTTATTGGGTGTGACTCCCTTATTCCTTTGTTGGGTCCTCATCGTTACCATCGTCATTATTCCCTCATCGTCACCATCGTTATTTTCCTGTCATTATCCACCTGTCATTACCCCCGGTTGTGATCATCATTGTCTCTGCCATGCTACAGTTTTCTTCATTAAATTATGCTTCAACTTCACCCCGCGAGTGATTCTGTGCTTCTGCCCGTGAGGGCCATCCATGACAGTTGTTGCTTCTAAGGGTGGCCAAACCAGTTATTAGGTTTAGGGGGTAATCACTTTTTCACACAGGGCCATGTAGGTTTGGATTCTTTTTTCCCTTAATAATAAACACCTTCATTTAAAAACTGCATTTTGTGTTTACTTGTATTATCTTTGTCTAATATTTAAATTTGTCTGATGATCTGAAACATTTAAGTGTGACAAACATACAAAAAAAATAGAAATCAGGAAGGGGGCAAACACTTTTTCACACCACTGTAATATCTATCATCTATCTAAATATATTCATAAATCTAAACAACTAAATTGGTGCCTAAACACAGCCTTTAAAGTAACGGCAATGTCTTTACCCAAGAAGTAGAAAGAATAAATTCCTTTTGGTTTGTGTTAAAATCTACAGAAAAAAATCTGATGGGACTTCTCATCCTTTCATTTCTAACCAAACTTCCAACAGATTATCTTCTTTTTGGTTATGATATTTTTGCTGGAAATACAAATGTTGTCATATTTTATCAGCATGTTTCACATTAAAAAAAAATTAACCAAAATCATTTGTTGCCTTTATTTCATTGGATAATCTCCTGTTGCAAGTTGAAGAAAAGAAGACAGGAGGACATAATGTGGAAAGTCCTCAGGAATGGTGATTATGGAGCACTGGACTGAAACCAGCCAAGGAGAAACCAGAGCTGAGTCTGTAAGAAGTATTATAGTAGTTAAATCAAATAAAAGCCTTGACTCAACCCGTCACTTGTGTTTTCTTCTTGCCGCCCCCATCAACTCTGCACATTAAAAAAGGAGATGAGTCAGAAGTCTGTAAAATAACCCTTTGAACCTGCAGCGGTAGTAGGATTAAGACAGAGCAACAGAGTAAAAAGGAGTCAGAGCTTGAGTTAAAAAAGAATGATTTGAAAAATGAAATGCTGTTCATCATAGCTATCACTAAGAGTTATCGTCGTGAATTGGAGACACGGTCTTCGAACTACCAGGGACGGCTAAAGAGAAAATAGTACCCAAGGACTCCCCTCTGTGACTCCCATCTCCCGGACCAATCACAGGCCAGCTTCCTCACCCGTCCTGGCCTGCATTATTAAATTAAAGGCCAAGATTTATACCTTCAGTGCCAAAGCAATGGCTTTAGTCAGATTTGGAATCATTTATCCCATCAGAGGGTCGGCTGGTCTGAGGTTTGATTGATAGTGCCTGAGCAGTGGAGGGAGTATACAGTTACAGACTGCTGTGTTGCAGACTAGAGCACCGGCATCTTTAATTCAATGCTAAGCAGACTTATAGAGTCCAGCCATAGCAACATGGGGAACAGACAAACAATTCACCAGAACACAATGACAGGGATAGAGCCATCATCTGTAGGTGTATGGTTAAAATAGAGAGAGAAAAAACATTTGAGACAAATCTGCAATACTGAGTTGTGATAACACAGACAAGAGGGAGTCAGTCTGAATATAGATGGACACACTCATCTTTCTTGGCCATAACTGCCCAAATACAGTGGTGTGAAAAAATGTTTTCCCCCTTCCTGATTTCTCATTTTTTTTGTGTTTGTCACACTTAATAAATGTTTCAGATCATCAAATAAATTTAAATATTAGACAAAGATATCACAAGTAAACACAAAATGCAGTTTTTAAATGAAGGTGTTTATTTTTAAGGGAAAAGAAGATCAAAACCTACATGGCCCTGTGTGAAAAAGTGATTGCCCCTAAACCTAATAACTGGCTGGGCAACCCTTAGAGGCAATAACTGCAATCAAGCATTTGCGATAGCTGGCAATGAGTCTTTTACAGTGCTGTGGAGGAATTTTCGCTTACTCATCTTTACAGAATTGCTGTAATTCAGCTGCACTGGAGGGTTTTCGAGCATGAACCGCCTTTTTAAGGTCATACCACAGCATCTCAATTGGATTCAGGTCAGGACTTTAGGCCACTCCGAAATCTTCATTTTGTTTTTCTTAAGCCATTCAGAGGTGGACTTGCTGGTATGTTTTGGATCATTGTTCTGCTGCAGAACCCAAGTGCTCTTCAGCTTGAGGTCACAAAGAGATGGTCAAGCATTCTCCTTCAGAATTTTTTGGTAGACAGCAGAATTCATGGTTCCATTTACCACAGCAAGTCTTCCAGGTCCTGAAGCAGCAAAACAGTCCCAGACCATCACACTACCACCACCATATTTTACTGTTGGTATGATGTTCCTTTTCTGAAATGCTGTGTTACTTTTATGCTAGATGTAATGGGAAACACACCTTCCAAAAAGTTCAGCATTTGTCTCATCAGTTCACAGAGTATTTTCCCAAAAGTCTTGGGGATCATCAAGATGTTTTCTGGCAAAACTGAGACGAGCTGTTATGTTCTTCTTTTCTCAGCAGTGGCTTTCGTCTCGGAACTCTGCCACGCAGGCAATGTTTGCCCTGTCTCTTTCTTATAGTGGAGTTATGAACACTGACCTTAACTGAGGCAAGTGAGGCCTGCAGTTCTTTGGACGTTGTTGTGGGGTCTTTTCTGACCTCTTGGATGAGTCATTGTTGCACTCTTGGGGTAATTTTGGCTGGCCGGCCACTCCTGGGAAGGTTCACCTATGTTCCATGTTTTAGCCACTTGTGGAAAATGGCTCTCACTGTGGTTCACTGGAGTCCCAAAGTTTTAGAAATGGCTTTATAACCTTTTCCAGACTGGTAGATCTCAATTACTTTGTCATTTTTTCTTGAATTTCTTTGGATCGCAGCATGATGTCTAACTTTTGAGGATCTTTTGGTCTACTTCACTTTGTCAGGCACGTCCTGTTTAAGTGATTTCTTGATTGAGAACAGGGGTGGCAGTAACCAGGCCTGGGTGTGGCTAAAGAAATTGAACTCAGCTTTCCAAAGATGTGATAAACCATAGTTAATTTATGTTTTAACCGGGGGGGGGGGGGTCACTTTTTCACACAGCGCCATGTAGGTTTGGATTTTTTTTTCCCCTTAACAATAAATACTATTTAAAAACTGCATTTTGTGTTTACTTGTGTTATCTTTGTCTTATATTTAAATTTGTTTGATGATCTGAAACATTTAAGTATGACAAACATGAAAATATGAGAACTCAGGAAGGGGGCAAAGACTTTTTTACACCACTGTAAAAGAACTGTACAGATCGTAACAGTATACTGTATTTGTAAATACATATTTATCCAACAAATCATCATCATTATCATCACAATCATCATCATTTATTTAATTTAAATCCTTGGAAAATCTATTGAGGGAAACTGTCATTTTCAATGGTGCTGAGGAAATAATCCACAAGAAATATGGAGTACAGAAACACTGGCAATATTGGTTACAAAAGTTAAGGTGCACAAGAATAAGAGCAGCAAACTAATAAAAACAATAAAAACCATAAAACAATAAAAAATAATAAAACATTAAGTTAAGAACAAGAGGAATTAAGATCAACAAGATCTACAATTTAACATTGAAATCATCTCAAGGATATCAACACAAAAGCTAACTGTGATAGATAAATGAGAGGAGAATGCTTTCCCTATAGTACGCCATGTGTGCTCACCTGACAAATAAAATTAAATAAAATAATTAAATAATATATAGAGTTTGACATACTGCTGCTGCAGTTATTAACAAAATATCCTATTACAGAATATCCAAAGACTACCATCAGTTTAAGTTGAATCACAGCATATTTAACCTCTTGCACTCTGGGATACCGTGGGCGGTCACGTCTCTGCGTCCTAGCGTGCCCTCGAGCGCACTAGGACGCACACAGTGCGTCTCAGAGCGCACTGAAAAAAAAAAAGCTGCATTTCCGTTCTTCCACTACAGACACAGCCGCGAACAGAAAGCCAAAGGAGTGCTTTGATTGGTTTATATTTGATTGACCTCTCATTCGACTAATAAGAGCCTTGAATTGGGTTTCTGAAACCTTGAAGAACCAATGACTGAAAACCTAGCAAGAAGGACCCGCCTACCAACAGCTGCGAATACAGCGAGCCAATTGAAGCAGAGAAGTTCGACTATTGAAAGCGTGCGTCAAATCTGTTTTGTGTAAGCCGCTGGGTGACACGCATTCGCCAGTCTTTTTTTCTTACTACTGTTCTTATTTGTTTGAAAAATCGTTCGCCAAAACCGCAATCATGGAAGCGCAAAACCGCAATAATGGAATCATGGTTTGACCGGGTCGCATGACCAGAACCACGAGTCGTAACAAGCGGACCAGCGTCATGTTCGTCTGACAATGAGGAAGAGAAGTTCGCCAGCGACACTGCTGTTGTGGACAGGTAAGTGTTATAAGCTAAATTATTCTTTATCCCTGAAAATTGTAATCAAAATGACTTTTGACCGATCGGTAAATTACAACTGTGCGTCATAGGTAAAGCACAATCTCGTTGTGCTGTACATGATTGGTTGTACGGTTGAATGACAATAAGGGTGATTTAATTTAATTTAATTTAATCGCCACATGACCGTGAACGCCCCCCCCCCCACTCTTCTGTAGCGGATTGCAGATCTATTGCAGATATTTTAGTACAACTGTGCGTAGTAGACCGCGGCGCACCGTCCCCGCTGTCCGTCATGTGGTGATGGACGATGTCCGTCCTCTGTAGCTGGGGGTGGGGTGGGAGTTGTTATCCTCTATATTAGATATATTAGTATAATTTTTAGTGCACTGTAGGTTATTTTTTCTTGTAAAAAAAAGCCACACATTTTTTACGTGGCATGCTTCTTTGTGTGTGGTTGCTTGTTTGTTCATTCATTCATTTATGAATGAATAAACAACCCCCCACGCACACACACACACATACAGCCCAGAGTGTCACCTTCCATTAGAGCCCAAGATCAAGCTTCTATATTGAATCATTCAAAAGTTATAGACGTTTTTCCAAACTGTGCCATTTGGCACAATTTGGCACAGTTCAAAAACGCCTGGGAACAACCTGACAAAAAAGATGTGTAATATATTCATTTTTTGTGGTATTGTTACAAAATTTTGACCTCAGCTGGATAACACTTGGTTCTACATTTCTGTTGCATTTTCCAGCCCGGATCTGACAGCTGTGTGTTATTTGCTAGCATTTGTATCCAAAAAAACACCCAAGCAAACTTTATTTTCTTCAAGTTCAGTATGTTTAGATGACTGTTACTCAGTGACAGGAGCACTTAGAGAGATTATGGCTATTTTGCCAAAAAATTCAAAGTGTTTTCTTTTAAATGAGACCAACCCCATGAAGATGCTGCAAAGGGTTGAAGAACAGCTTTTGATTTACTTTGGGTATGTTATTTTTAGGCGTTTTTAGGGAAATTGACCAAAGTGCAAGGGGTTAAGATAATGATGGCATGATATGAATGAATGAATGAATTTATTTGAATGAATTTATTTATTTCGGATAGTACAGTACAGGTTAAAAGAAACTGTATAATATAACAACAAGGTCAAATTAGACAAAGACTCCTTCTACTATACAATTCCACGTGAGTTATCCGAAATGGGTGATGGCTGAAGCCGCAGCTTATATTGCCCACCCATATTCCATCCAAGAATTCAAAAGAGAAAAAAGAGAAAACAAGACAAGAGCGATTACAATTTAAAACAAAGCTAAGACAAAATGTGACTGAGAGAAAAAAAAAAAAAAAAGAAAACTAAGCTAAGCTAAGTTAAGCGGTTACTATTCAAAACAAATCTAAGACAAAATGTCACAGAAAAAACAAAACAAACAAAAAAAAAACTAAGCTACAACACAACACAGGCTGGATATGTCAATCCTTATGTGAGTTTACATGTCGTCTTGTAAATATGTTTGGAGTATTTCTTCCTTTAGTGAATGATTTCTATATGATTTCTACAAAGAACAATGACTGAAACACTCAATTACATAGCAATTAAAATTTGTTAATGGCTTTTATTAATTATAATTGATATTATTCTCCCAGCAGTATAAATCTACACCCAAATCTTTAAAGCAGCACTACTGTATGTAACTTTCTTGGCAGGAACACTAAAAAGACTACGATGATGTCAACTATGACCTCAGTCCCAATAGCCTATCATGGAGTGCTTAGTTGTTGGTGGCTACAGCTGTGGCCTGTGATTGGTTAACATGACTGAGGTCATAGTCCCCATAGTTGTAGTCCGTTCAGTGCTACTACCAAGAACAGCCCTGCGTTCAGTTGACAAAACCGTTTGCAACCGTTTGGAACTGTTCGCAAGTTTCCGAAACTGAACGACACGGTCCCTGAGAACCGTTTTCTCATTGGCTGAACTCCCTGGGGTGGTGGCTCACGTAGCGAACAAAGATTGTGGCTAGGTAAGATAGTGTGCGATATTCTTTTGTTTTCTTTTATTTTTGGAGCAATTCCATCAATTTAAGAGTAGAGGTTATGTCAGTTTGTAAGTAAAACAATATCACACATCAAATATTGTTTTAGGTAGGGGTATAATGGAGAATTCTTAGGTAATATGAAGCTGAAGTAGGCTACAATCTACGCCGTAGTTACTACGGTCCTCTACCGGCTGACAGAGGACCATAGATCTACACAACTACAGAATGCACGAGCCGAAAAGAAAAACTACGTATTTGCCGAGAACTGCCCGCTCATTTAGGTTAGTTCGCCTTGCAAACTGTTTTGTCAACTGAACGCGCCCCAGAGCTGTTGCAGGGAATGCAGGTCCACTCAGGTTATAGGGGAAGTGATATTCACCTGGTTAAAGGTTGATGTAGCATCAAAATAATTTTGGAAACATTATTATAAATTGAAAATCTTGCATTGTTCCTTTAAGATCATGTATTACTCATGACACCTATTGTGTACTAGCCTACCAGTCATAGGCAGGTGAGGTGTGAAAATGCTCAGTAGAAGAACACAGGTTTAGGAAGAGGATGATATCTTCCTCATTGTGCTTTACCAGAGATGAAGAAGAATAACACCAGAAGTAGCAGCAAGTTTTGCAGATTTACTTTTAAACAGTATGACTTAGTTGAAATCAAAAACAGCCACCTGAAGCTACAGCCACGTCCCTTCAGGAACTGAGAAAATAAAAACACCGGCAGCATCCTGTTTCTTTTGCTTCCAGTGTGCTAAATCATCAAAAGACCACAGCAACACATTCGTGTGGAGGTTTAAGTTTGCCCCCAGGCCCCACTGCTCCATTTCAAAAACTTCTGAACACATGACAGCATATTACTTTCATAAACAGAGGAACTAAAATCCTCAAAAGAAAGGTGCAGAGACAATTAGATGACTGAAAAAGGAGCAGTCTGTATTTGAAACACATGATCTCAAAGAATTCAACTTAACACTATTAGGGAACAATAAAGGATCACACAGATGCCTCCTTATAGCTGTAATGTGTGCGTTGGGTTACGGTGGGCCTCTGACGCACTCAGTGGCCCCTCCACCTGGTTTTAACATCGTGACATCGCCATACGGAATCAAGACTGTTTGGATTCCCACAACAGTCAATCAATTCCCATCCACCACGGACTTCCACTATCACAACATCAGCTAATCAAGAGATTAAAGCAACATCCTCATTTGTCCAGATTTGTGGTATATAATTGTCTGACAGGCAGGCTGGTAAAACAGGAAACTACAGATGATATAAGTGTGGAAAGGGTCCATCTTAAACATAGCAAAATATTTTTAGGGCTGCAGCAGTGGCCACATTGTAATGGTTTCACACAGACACAGGTTTCCAATGTGCTGGTGGTAATAAGATTGATGGGATTTCAGAGAAAAATGTGTTTTCCTATGGAGGCCACGCGCCTTCTTAAAAGTTTCACCAAAGCATTAAAAAAGCAGCAAATTTATAAATAAGTATCTCCATTTCATCCATTGTTAAAAATAATAAATCTTATACTTTTATGAGCATACAAGGTTGTGAACTTTTCTTATATTTGAGTTCCTATACTTAAAGAACTGATTGGTGAGTGTCTGCTTGCCTCTGATCGTGTCTCCACCTGCTCTGTATCAGTGGTAAGAAGAAGCAGCTGTGCTGACAGCATGAAGCTGAGCTGAAATGTGCTCCACAGCATTTTAATTCGGCCTCAAATCACGCAGGTTGAAATAATGATGATGTCAAATAGTCACATTAATCTTTACAAAATGTATCAGAAGCTCAGATTTATGATCAAATCACAAAAGACAAACAACTTAAAACATATTTGCAGTTTTTTAAAGATCATTTCCACTATAATTTTTAGGTTGGCTAAGTAATGTTTGGGCAACCTTCCCCTTTTTGGTCCCTTTGTTGCAGTATTTTGAAGGGAAATTTGTGAAAAGTCAAAGTTCTTGAATTTTGGAGAGTGTTTTCTACGGGGATGGCAGTGGCTCAGGAGGTAGAGCAGGTCGTCCAATAACCACATGATTCGCGGTTCAAATCCCACTCTCCTCAGTATCCTGCCATTGTGTCCCTGGGCAAGACATTTCACCCCCAATTGCTCCTGGTGGGTCTGGAAGCATCATGTTAGGCAGCATGCTTCTGTGGATGGCAGGATCTGTAAAGCGCTTTGGTCATCAAGAGATAAGAATAGAAGTGCTATACAAGTGAACACACATTTGAACTCTTTGTTCCAACTGTAGCCATTTCTTCCCCCAGTAAAGGCTTTAAAGGCAATTTTTATTCTGTTGAATGTGTGTTAGTTCCAGGGCATATGTTTGGATCTGAGCACTGTTTGAAGGCAGATGTAGTTCCTGGCTGCATCCTTTCAACAAACAGCCTCCTGATAATTGGCCATTACTCTAGAACTTGGAGACGTGCTGTCCAGAGGGCAACTTGTCTGGAAACAATCATGGAGTTAGCAGGCTGGCAGACAGCCCTGTCACTAGAATATGCCTCCCCTGCTCACTGTCTTCCCCTGTGATGATGAACTCTAACAAAAAATAAATCCATAAATAAGGGGAAAACATCAGAAACATATTTGTACAGTGTTAATAAGATACCAGAAATAAGTCATTTTTGGAACTTAAGAAGGTCATTGAGTACACTTTTTCCACTTTTGAACAGCTCACACACGTCTTAATGAAATGTTTGTTACATATTTTGGTGAAAATTTCTTTAATTATTTCATTATTGTAGCATCCTTGTGAATCCTATTTTCAGGGGTTCTGGAAGTGGCTGATTCCAGCGCATGTTTCTTTAAATCTCTAAGATCACATTTAACTCTGCCCGCCCTCTTGTGTCACTATTGCTAATCTTAGCTCCAACTCATATGTAGCCTGAGCCACCTAATGTAAGTTTGTCTCAAAGAATGAATGAAATAATGCAACTCTGGTGGATTAGTGTGGGGTGTCAGTGGTCAAAAGGATTTGACCGGCCCCTGTAGCACAATTAAGGACAGAAACATTTGTGAATGATTAGCTGACTGCTAGCTTTCATGATTATAGACAATACTACAAGAAAATAAGCTAAAATAACATCTAAGAATGACATACATGGTCAAGTGCTGTAAACGAACAAGGATTCCAGTGGAGGTGAACAGAATTTATAGAAAAATACTGATTAAAACTGGCCCAATCAACAGTTAAGCTATCGCAAGGTGGCTTGTCCGTTACTTCCTTCCTGCCAATGAGGCAAGCGTCATTAGCCAAACTAATCCTACATATTGCTGTAGCATCACAGCAAAAATACAACAAAATAAACCAGAATGAAACAAGATATATTATCAGCTATGGATTAGTGAACCAGGTGGCAACAGGGATGTCTATTTGGGTGACTGAAATCTAAAGAACAAGATAAACTATGCTTGGTAAACAAACTTCTTGTAACACTGTTAGCTATATGACAGACAGCTAGGTTGGCCAATAACGGAGAAGCAGATGGGTATGAAGGACGACACTTGGCTGGGTTTACCATTTTATGATGTCCTCTGACAAATCAGGAAGAGTCAAAATGTGTAATCAGACAGAAAAACAATATAAAGGTTGTGTTTTGATATTTTTCCAATAATCACGTGACCAACAAATGTATTTCAGAAGGTTAAAACCTATAAAAACACAGTTTTTCACTCAATGACCCCTTTAAACTGCCTATTCTAAGTATTCTACAACTTTCTTGCACTCTTCTATGTTTGGCATTTTAAAGAGAAACCTTATCACAATTCCACTCTTGTACAACAGGGCGATGGTAATATCTATTTTCAGTATGGGGGTGTGCTATGCTGTGATCCTATAGAGTGACCTTCGCCAAGTAACTCCATAATTACAGAAGAGCACATGAGGTATGCCAAGTGACCTTCCTTCATCTGTGACCAGACCTAAACATCCCACAAGAAAAAATAATAATAACTGACACGTACACCTCTGGCTGGCACAGACTGCCAACTGGATCCAGATGGAGGGAGCATATTATTACCGTTTCATTGGGAGATATCAAAACAGAAAGGCACATTCCAGCAAGCCTTCCCTCTCGTGCATATTACTGTGTTTAAAATAAAAAATTAAAGCTGATATTATTCATGTTTTCCTCTCCTCTTGGAGTGTTTGTGGAGGATAATGCACCAAGGTGATAAGAAAGTCCATACAGGAAAGCATAGATATTCTAAAAAGAAAAAAAAATGAAGTTAAATAATTTTTCTTTGATATTTTGCACCAGTGCACAGTAACACATGGCCAAAAAAAAAAAAAAAAAAAAGCATACTTGCCTCGCGTTTTTAATTAGAACACATAACTGGAATCAGACTTCCCATCCTCTTTCAAATTTTGCTTGGAACATTATGACGACTCATTGCTTAGTCTTAAGGCTGTATATGACTACCTAAATCCAGTTCACTTTCAGCATTATTACTCTTTTATCCTTGAAATGCAACTCTTCTTTTTCCAAGTCATGCATTTGCTGTTTGCAACCATGGAGACATTTTAGCAGCTTCTCCAACCCTTCAACTCCCCTGTCTCTTGCTCCTGGCTCTTTTCTTTCTTCACCTCTGACATCTTGGAACAACTCTTTGATGGTCATACTTGAATCTCTCTTATTTCTCTGTGTACCTGCGAATGTTTGGTTATTTACATTTCCAGTAGTCCGTCCCCTGCTGTGGCCTCCACGCACAAAAACTTCCCTTTTCTGCCTTAAAGAAATCATTGAAAGATGAAGAAATCCCATGTCTTCCCTCGAGTTTGTCACAACCAGTTTCAGGAAGGAACTGTACCAATCATGCGCAGACACTGAAACCCACTGTCGCACCCCTAAATCAACATTAACTTGATAAGATCACTGCTGGGCTAGGAGGTTGTCGGTGGAGCTTCAAAAGCAAGCGTGTACACACTTCTGGAGAAAGGGAAAAAAGTTTGGTCTACCTCCCTTTGATGCAATGTCAGGAATTATTGAGAAGTATATCCAAACAGAAAGTTGTACACAAGGCAAGAATGAGAGGAAAGGGGACCTGATGAACATCAGGCCCTAGGGACTGCACCCAAGCATCGGTGCCCTCACATAGTCTCACATACATAACATGACTAAGAACAAGGTAAGACCAGTAAAGATGTGTACATAAAATTCATAAGGGAAGGCTAAAATTTCAGTGAATATTAATAAGATGTTGACAGTTGGGTGAGGAAAATGTTTCAATATTTAAGAGAGGAAGCCTTTTGTGACAGGATTTTTATTTGAAAACTAAAGGTAAAAACAAAAACAATGTTTTTCTATGTGGCTGTAAATCAGTGTTGTATGTGCGATAACAAAAACCATGTGCATAATTTGATAAATTGTTCATTTAAACAACACAGTACATAAATCATTAACATGGAATTTTTTTTTTATTAGCTTATGCAAATATACTCGAAACATGTATTATTTACTGATAAGTGAGTGAATAATGTTGATGATCTTCTTACTGTGCAATACTTCGATGAGAAATATTGGGCCGTTGATTGTTTTATGTGCATAATAATTTGACATACAGTGGAGAAAATAAGTATTTAACACCTCAATATTTATCTCATAAAACATATTTCTGATGGAGCCATTGACCTCAGATTTTCTCCAGATATCAGTAACAACCCAAGTAATCCATACATACAAAGAAATCAAGGCAACTCTCTTCGCAAAACAAGTTATATTGAGTAGTGGAATGACACAAGGAATAAGTATTGCACACGCTTGGTGAAATTCATTTAATATTTAGTAGAAAAGGCTTTGTTGGTAATAACAGCTTCCTGATGCCTCCTGTATGGAGAAACTAGGCACATGCATTGCTCATGAGTTATTTTAGCCCATTTTTCCACACAAACTGTCTTCAAATCTTGAAGGTTCGGTGGGTGTCTTCTATGAACTCTGATCTTCAGTTTGTTAAATAGATTTTCAATTGGATTCAGGTCAGGTGACTGACTGAGCCATTCTAGCCTCTTTATTTACCTTTTCTGGAGCCAGTTCACAGTTATATTGGCTGTGTGTTTGGGATCATTGTCTTGCTGAAATGTCCACCCTCATTTCATTTTCAGCATCTTGGTAGATGGCAACAGGTTCTTATCAAGGATGTCTCTGTACATTTGTCCATTCATCTTCCCTCCAATGATGTGAAATCTACCTTTACCGTGTGCTGAAAAACATCCCCACACCATGATGCTCCCACCTCTAAACTTCACTGTTTGACTGTTTTATTGGCTTGCCCAAATGCTTTGCAGCAAACTTTAAACGAGCTTCAAGATGTTTTTTCTTCAGCAATGGAGTCTTGCGAGGTGAGTGGGCATAGAGCCCATGTCGGTTAAATGCATTACTTTTTGTTATCTTTGAAACAGCAGTAACTGCTAACTCCAGGTCTTGCTGGAGCTCTCCAGGAGTGGGCTTTGGCTCTTGGATAACACTTCTGGTAATTCTTTTGACTCCTCTCTCAGAAATCTTGTGAGGAGCTTCTGGTCGTGGCCAGCTTATGGTAAAATGATGTTCTTTCCACTTCCACATGATGGTTCCAACAATGCTCACTGGAAAATTCAGCAGTTTAGAAATGCGTCTGTAACCAGTGCCATCATTATGTTTCGAAGCAGCAAGGTCTAGAGAGAGCTCTTTGCTTCAACGCATCATGAATTCTTTGTGGTGTGACAATCTGATATTCACAGACCTTTTTGAAGGCTGTCACTCAGGACTTAAACAGCTGAAATTAATTTGCACTGATTCTGATGGATTTCAGCTGGTTTCTTGGCTTTCTACGCCTTTTTGCGCCTCTTTTCTTCATATGTTCAATACTTGTGTCCTATGTCATTCCACTATATTAAACATAACTTGTTTTGTCAACAGAGTTGCCTTGATTTCTTTTTATGTATGGATTACTTGGGTTGTTACTGACATGATTTACGACCCAAGAGACAGACGCTGACACGAGTGATTACAGACAATTATCTTTTATTGTTAAAGTGTGAGTGTAGTGCGTGAGTGGATGTATGTGTGCTCGTCTGGTCTCTGGAGCTGAGCCCATCTTGTGGTGACCTGGCAACCCTGGAACACACAAGCACAAAGGTTACTGCTGCACAATAACAATAACGGCGTATATGCTGCAGGTGCTTACTGGCAGGTCCCACAGTGTAAGTCCGGCTGGCTCCTGGTGTCCGTGTGACGTAGTGCTCGAGGTACCCGGCGTTGCGGGGGTGAGGAGGAACTCCGAGGAGGAGGAGGCTGTGCCTCGTCAGCTGAGGAGGATTGTCCGCCGCCTGGGAGGTCCACCTGTGCACAGGGGAAAGAACTTGCAGACCATGAGTGCTGAGTTTGCTTACGTGGCCTGGCTTGACTTGGCGTTTGCTTCTTGACTTGTAGTCGAGATCTCGGCGCATTGCTTGGCAAGGAAGACAGACGACTCCGTGCTGAGGAGTCCGCGGGTCGGGCTTTTAAAGCCCGCTGATTGCCACCTGCTCGAGCTGATGATGATGATGCTGATGACAGCCTAGCGGCCATCATGACAGTTACTGATATCTGGTTAAAATCTCAGGTCAATGGCTCCATCAGAAATATGTTCAATGAGAAAAATTTTGACATGTTCAATACTTATTTTCTCCACTGTACATGCTACAAACTTACATGGTTGCTGGCTGCGTTATATTCACAGTAAAAGCTTTCCCTAGTTCATACTTTTTTACTACTAAAGATATAGGCTGTTGACAAATAAAAAAATTAAGGACAGCTTCCACATATCTAAAACATATGTTACGTATGCTAACATCAGTATCAATGCTAATGTTAGAATGCTAACATTCTGTGCTGAAGCTAGCATACGAACTTAAGAAACAACTGCATAACATTAGCACGCTAATGTCAGCACTGATGCTAACATTATATATCCAGGTCCTTGATTGGGAACCTGGAATCATTCACTTGTCAGCTTTATCAAAAACTGATACATAAAACGCTGACGAACTGCTATATGTACTGTTTGCATTCAAAAAATGACTAAATGACTACTTGGAGTGCTGTTTTTTGTTTGTTTGTTTGTTTGTTTTTTGTGTGTTTGTTTTTTGCACAGTTTTGTATTTTTGTCTCCATCTGATGCAGTCACACTTTGCATGATTTAATTCTTCAGTTGTTGTTTTTTTTTTTTTAAATAAGAAGTCAGTTTTATAATTGTACAGCCTAAGCCAAACAATATTTTTGGCAGTTTAAATCTACATTAGTCAAAAACTAAAGTTAGAGTAAGACATACTGTAATACAAAGAGTGGGCTGAAAGATAAATTTGTTTATGACACAAACTTGGCTGCATCACAAAATAGAATACATTCTTCTGTTATGACATGGAAAGTATTTAGAGGAAAATCTATCGAGTAGGGCTGGTTCATCTTTACCTGGAGCATGCTTCATGTAGCACGACAGTGGAGCAGACAGAGGATTTTCTATTCCCCTTTAATGGTGGCAGCTAACCAGCCATGGTGGCCACAGGGTGACATCACCAGCTCCAGCTCTATTTCCTCTGTTCTTTTAAACAAAAATGCTGCAGCTGAGTCCAAAGGGGCTACTCCAAAAGACAAGGGTGTCCTGAGGATTTGACAGCACATTGGCTTTGAGCCCATGTCAACACTGACACTGGGAACCCTAAAGTGATATCACTGAACCGGTGATTTTTACAGCCTAGAAGGCCCAAATGCCATCCATCATATTTTCAGACAGATGTATGGTTTTCAACTGGACTGACACACCCATATTTGAAAAGGCAGAGAAGAAAACTGCCACATATTTGGAGAGTTGTGATCTCTCTGCAGCATTAGTATTTATGAAACAATTACAAAACTATGCAGTTGTTATGTTATTTGATCCTGCTGCCAGCAACAAATTCATCCCCCATCACGTGTCCAATATTCTTTCTTTCATTTGACTGCACTTTTCTTTTTATTATTTTTACCTCATCCCAGCAAAGTTGAAAAGAGTAAATATTATATTCCTGCATATTTGTTCATTTGCCTGTCTGTCCATCTACTGGTCTGTCACCTTTCCACATTTCACAAGAGTTACTACTCACAATTCTTTGAGGATGATCCTTCAGGTGTATTATTTTGTCGAAAACCAGACCATGAATGATGGAATAGTTCATTCTGGCCTGAAAAAACCACTGACAGAACACCCAGATCTTCCAACCTTGAGCTCAGCCTGGATGTAGCCCCACCTGTGAATCATTGCGTGTGAGCTTGGTAGGCACCGGGGCAACTGCTTAATAGAAGTAGGGTTCTTTCTTTTTATTGTGAAATGTCTACAGATGGGAGAATGGACAGATGGGTAGATGGACTGACAACATGCCACCACAATAGTTCCTTGTGGTTTAGCTGAAATGAGCTAAAAACTAAATAAATTTAGTGTCATTTTTATTTTTCCAATCAGGTAGAGGACAAAACATTATGCAGTTGTTCAATGTTGAGGGAAAAAAAATTGAATCAACCATCACAATGAAAGAACCTTAGTGAGCAAGCTCACAGACAGTAATCCACGCATCTGCATGTCAGGCACCCCTAATGAGAACTGTGATCAACATAAAATGGCTTGGAAAAAAAGTCTCCCTCCCCAAAAATGGAACCCCATTTGAATTGGAGCTTTTGTATAAATAGAAAGTCACTCCAATCAGAAATGTAGACGCTATACTGGTGACAACATAAAATGGACTGAAAAAAGTACATCTTCTTCTCCAAAAAGTAGACCCCCCCCACAATAGATGTATAAATTTGAAGTGAAATGATCAACAGAGAAGAACTCCTCCCTGAAATAAATGGAACCCCTCATTAGATGTGTCTGAAAATCAAATCCATCTAAGATGTTGATGAGTTCAAGCTTCTGCATAAATTTGAAGTGAATTTGATCAGAAATGTAGAAGTTATAATGGTGACAACATAAATAGACCCCTCCCCAACTTTGTTGTGTGGGGTATACTAATATGTACTTAAGGGTAGTAGTAGGCAATGGTCACCAATCTCACAAACAATAACTTCAGGTGGGTCCTGCATGCATGTGTCCTTAAGGTCGAAGGACAGAAAATGTCAATATGTCATCTCAACTGTGAGCAGGCCTCAGCTACAGGCATGTACTGTATACTACACTGTAAAGAAAGAGATGCAAAGTCTCTTGGTGACCTTAGGGTGTGCTCATCAGACTATGAGCTACTCCATCACTGACAGCTTTTTTTGTGTGTGGTTGTTGTTGTTTTTTCAGGAAACTTGAAAGCTCCTTGTTTGGTTATAAACCCTGAAGAGCTCCAGTACGTGTGCACAATTGAATATGGTTGCCCACGGTGGTTCATGTAACCACTCAAAAGTGACAGTACACAGACAAAACTGGACCATGGAAACTGAGAAATCATGTGGTGGAAAGAGTCCAACCACTATAAACAGGTTAGACCACACCAGACAGCGTTCAAATCCATTTCAGTCACTGCATTCCTCGTTCTCCTTGGCCTGTGGAAACATAGGGCAAAATCCTTATGCTGATGTTTTTACCTGTTTTATTAAGACCTGTTCTGATGGATTATACTCCCTGTAGAATCTGTCAAACGTTTCGCTGTCTGTTTACAAAGCCCACTTTTACCAGGGAGAAAAATGTGACAATCAGTTGTATGTCCAAGAATAATACACTTTGGATGTCCACATGACTTCTATCTGAGTGAAGAGCCATGTGTTCAAAGTGCTGAAAGTGCTCGCATTGCAATGGGCCTATCAACTTTACTCTAACATGCCAAGTGAGAAGAGTAAAATCTGTCTAATGCAAGTATGGGGTGGTATAAAGTGTGGAAAGCTTCATGCTGTTAGGAGTCACCACTTAGGATGTGGCTTTGATTGACAACAAGGACAAAATGGAGGCAGTAAAGATTTATAGCGACATGGGATTCAGTTCTTTGTGGACATCTGGTTTGACCAATGTTTATATGGCTTTATGGAGCAGTGAAGCTCATTCTGTGAGACAGCAGATGAAAGTTGTGAGAAACAAAAAAGTATTATTGTCATAAACTTATATCTGTGCTGATTGTTGAACGCAGTAAAACTTTGTAAATATGATTGTTTAAAAATAAAATGTTACTGAATCTATAGTACAGCACTAGCTTGTCTTTGAGCTACATTTTGCTACACTAAGCTCTGAAAATGTCATAGGGACAATGGGTAATACTGTACCTCTCAGTTACAAGGTTCCTGGTTCAAATCCCTGGCTGGCAAAGTCTATGTAGCATTCATGTCAGGGCTGCCGCCTCTAATAACTCAGCTGTGCTTGTGTTATTAAGTCATCAACCTTGTACCTGACATTTGATACCTGTTTGCTCAGCCCCTTGACTTGTGTTCAATCTTGCCCTGATTTACCCCAGACCCCTGTTTGCCTCTTTCCTGTATCTCTGATCTATTTCCCTGTCTGCCTCTATTGGTCCATTGGCTTCGCCTTAGTTTCCCTAAACACTAATCACATCAATGGGTTCAGCAGGCATTGCATTCAAATGGTGATGGCTAATGTGGTTTCTAATCTGACCGTACAGAAATCATCTTTTGATTAAGATACATGTGGAATATTTCGACTGGCTGACCCATTCATACAGAACCCCAAATACTCCTAAATAGAGTCGATGTTCTTTGTAGTCATGGAATTCTCTGGTCTGCTCCACTTATATCTACTAAACTCAGTATGATTGTTTTTTAAATAACATAACAGAGCTATCAAATGAGTTTAAAATCCCCTGAAACGTTCTATTGCAAAACTATTATAGTGTACAAGTTATTCTAAAAAAGTGCCCCTACCATTTCCATCTAGCCGTTTTGGACCGCTTTTCTGGGGATCCAGGCTGCAGAGGCAGCAACCCAAACAAAGAAACACAGACTTTCCTCTCCCCAGCCACCTCCTCCAGCTCTTTAGAAGGAAGATATAATGCTGGGCTGAAAAATCAGCTGAATGGTTTAACCTGTTGCACTTCGGTGTACCGCGGGCGGGCACGTCTCTGCGTCCTAGGACGCATGAGGGCGTCCTAGTACGCACACTGTGCGTCCTAGGAGGCACTGAAAAAAAAAACCCACCTGCATTTCCGTTCTTCCACTACAGACACAGCCGCGAACAGAAAGCCAAAGGAGTGCTTTGATTGGTTTAGATGCGATTGACCTCTCATTAGACTAATAAGAGCCTTGAATTGGGTTTCTGAAACCTTGAAGAACCAATGACTGAAAACCTAGCAAGAAGGACCCGCCTACCAACGGCTGCTAATGCAGCCAGCCAATTGAAGCACAGAAGTTCGAAAGCTGTTTTGTGTAAGGCTGGGTGACACGCAGGCGTTCGCCAGTCTTTTTTTCTAACTACTGTTCTTATTTGTTTTGAAAAATCGTTTACCAAAACCGCAATCATGAAAGCGCAAAACCGCAATAATGGAATTATGGTTTGACCGGGTCATGAGACCAGAACCACGAGTCCGTAACAAGCGGACCAGCTTCATGTTCGTCTGACAATGAGGAAGAGAAGTTCGCCAGCTACGCTGCTGTTGTGAACAGGTAAGTGTTATAAGCTAAATTATTCTTTATCCCTGAAAATTGTAATCAAAAATGACTTTTGACCGATCGGTAAATTACAACTGTGCGTCATCACCACATGACGGACCGCGGCGCGCAACCCGTGCACCGGGTGATGTCCGTCCTCTGTAGCGGGGGGGGGGGTACAACCCCCCCCCCACGCACACACACACAGAGCCCTGAGTGTCACCTTTCATTAGAGCCCAAGATGAAGCTTCTATATTGAATCATTCAAAAGTTACAGACGTTTTTCCAAACTGTGCCATTTGGCACAATTTGGCACAGTTCAAAAACGCCTGGGAACAACCTGAGAACAAAGCTGTGTAATATATTCATTTTTTGTGGTATTGTTACAAAATTTTGACCTCAGCTGGATAACACTTGGTTCTACATTTCTGTTGCATTTTCCAGCCCGGATCTGAAGCTGTGTGTTACTTACAAGCATTTGTATCCAAAAAAACACCCAGGCAAAATTTATTTTCTTCAAGTTCACTATGTTTAGATGACTGTTACTCAGTGGCCGGAGCACTTAGAGAGATTATGACTATTTTGCCAAAAAATTCAAAGTGTTTTCTTTTAAATGAGACCAACCCCATGAAGATGCTGCAAAGGGTTGAAGAACAGCTTTTGATTTACTTTGGGCACGTTATTTTTAGGCGTTTTTAGGGAAACTGACCAGAGTGCAAGGGGTTAACATAGTATGCACAGATGCAAAACACAGACATGAGTGGGTTTGAAACTTCAGGAAAAGTGGATAATGCCTGTTCAGACTTTCATAAAAGGACCATTAACAGTGGTGTGGAAGTTGCTCCCGGCCCATGGGGAGATGGAGGGCTCCCTCTCCTGTTGCTTTCACCAACCGAGGGTCTCCCCCGTCTCATACAGGGGTCTGCCGAGGTTTGTGGCTCTCTGTCCTAATCCCTCTTGGGTGGGAGGGAAGTAGGAACTCAAGCGTAGCTTCCCATCCACCACTGACCTTGCCATGAAGTAAGCCCACTCTCAGCAGCCCCTCCTGGGAGCTGACAGGTAATAATAATAATAATAATAATAATAATAATGCATCAGATTTATATAGCACTTTATTATAGACACTCAAAGAAGCTTTACAAGTCGATACATTATTCATTCACTCCAGACAGACAATGGTAGTGGCAAGCTACTAGTGTAGCCACAGCTGCCCTGGGGTAGGATGACAGAAACGTGGCTGCCGATCCGTGCCAACGGCCTCTCCAGCCACCACCAAACATTTATACACATTCATACCCAGTGTTATGGACACTGGAGGCAAGGTGGGTAAAGTGTCTTGCCCAGGGACACAACAGCAGGATATCTGGGGAAAGTGGGATTCGAACCGCCAACCATCCGGTTATTGGATGACCCGCTCTACCTCCTGATCCACTGCCATCCCAAAGGTAGGTGTGGGTGTCATAAATCACCCTTTTTAAGGGCTATGGAAGGACACCAAATGCATGCTGTGGTTTTGCACATCACTCTATATTAGTGCCTACCTGTGCATGCCCGTGCATACCCGTGCATGCCTGTAGAAACCAAGTATAAGAAAATATTTCTGCATGCCCGTAGAAAGCAGGTGTAAGCAAGCACGTCACAACTCGTTCAGTGATGCCTGTCTTTGATCTTTGATGATGTCATAGTGAGTCCTATGATCTTTGATGATGTCATAGCGAGTCATATGATCTTTGATGCTGTCATAGTGAGTCCTATTGATCATGAGTGATGCCTGCCTTTGATTTTTGATGTCCTATGATCGTGAGTGAGCGAGAATGATGCCTGCCTTTGATCTTTGATGATGTCATAGCGAGTCCTATGATCATGAGTGATGCCTGCCTTTGATCTTTGATGTCCTATGATCGTGAGTGATGCCTGCCTTTGATCACAAACAGATTTTCTTGAATCACTCTATACTATGGTGTTTATATGATGTCATATAGACATCAAGTAGACATCATAGGCACATCACAGGAAATCCTATGATCTTTTAGCGAGTCTTATGGTCGTGAAAGACAGACAGACACACACACAGAGACATACAGAGATTTCTTGAATTATATAGAGTGATATAATTCAAGACAATCTGTCTGTCTGTCTGACTGTCTGTCTGTCTGTCACGATCATAGGACTTTGCGTTGCCATGGTAGCCATGTCAAAGATCAAAGGCAGGAATCACTTACGATCAAAGGACTCACTATGACATCATCAAAGATCATAGTGTGGCACATATGTTGGGTACATATTTTCCACAAATGTATTGCTGTATGTTTATTGTGTGCTGCACGTCTCGAGGGACAAAAGGACTGAGTCTTTTCACTCTATTCCCTGCACAGCCCGGGTGGCCCTGCCGACTGCACAGGCCAACGTCACAGCTGCGGGTGGTAAGTTCCACGCACTACTCACTCAGTTCCCTGCACTCACAGTCCCAACGTTTTCGGCAACAGTGGCTAAACATGGGGTGGAACATTTTATCACTACCACCAGGCCGCCCGTTTTTGCAAAAGCTCGGCGCTTGGACTCAGCTAAACTGGCCATAGCGTGCGAGGAGTTCGCCAACTTTGAAAAACTGGGCATCATTAGACGTTCTAAAAGCCCCTGGGCTTCACCGCTACACATGGTCCCAAAGGCTGATGGTTCGTGGCGACCTTGCGGTGATTTCCGCAGGTTGAATGACGCCTCAGCACACGACCGCTACCCAATTCCGCACATCCAAGATTTTTCGGTTCATTTGGCGGGGGCGCGCTTTTTTTCTAAAATAGACTTGGTGTGTGGTTACCATCAGGTCCCAGTGCGCACTCAGGATATACCCAAAACAGCGGTAATAACTCCTTACGGGGTTTTTGAGTTTTTGCGCATGCCTTTTGGGCTCAAGGGTGCTGCGCAGATGTTCCAGCGTATGATGGACATGGTTCTACACGACCTCCCTTTCGTGTTCGTCTACTTGGATGACATTTTGGTAGCCAGCACGTCCGAAGACGAACACGAAAGCCACCTCACAGCGGTTTTTCGGAGGCTGGCAGAGCACGGGTTAATAATTAACCCAGCAAAGTGTCAGTTTGGGGTGGCGCAAATTGATTTTTTGGGGCATCACGTTTCGCCAGAAGGAGCGGTCCCTCTGCCCGATAAAGTACGCGCAATAACAGATTTTCCCCGACCTCAAACGGTCAAAGCGTTACAGGAGTTTTGGGGAATGGTTAATTTTTATAACCGTTTCCTCCCAAGCGCAGCGCAGCTCATGCAACCATTGTACGCTGCACTAAAGAAACAAAAACCCACAAATAAAATCAAATGGTCTCCTGAGTGGGTGCGCACATTCTCCCAAGTCAAATCAGCCCTGGCAAACGCGGTTTTGTTGGCACACCCAGTCCCAACGGCCCGCATGGCGCTCACCACTGACGCTTCCGATTTAGCGGTGGGGGCGGTCGTTGAACAGTTTGTAGCGGGGACCTGGCAGCCACTCGCATTTTTCAGCAAAACCTTGCGCGATAGCGAGCGAAAATACAGCGCGTTCGACAGGGAGCTGTTAGCCCTACACTTGGACATCCGCCATTTCCAGTTCTGGCTGGAAGGGCACCGTTTCACCGCATTCGTGGACCACAAACCGCTAACGTTTGCGATGGCCAAGATTTCAGAACCTTGGTCGGGCTGGCAGCAAAGACAGCTGGCCGCGATATCGGAGTTCACCACCGATATCCAGCATGTCGCAGGTAAACATAATGTAGTGGCAGACTGCCTCTCGTGTGCTGTGGTGGTGCTGTGGTGACTCTGCAGCCATGGCCGCGGGCCAAGGTAGCGACGCGGAAGCGCACACAGCCCCGGTCCGCGTAGGTTTAGATTATGTAGCCATGGCCGCGGAGCAGGTTAGCGATGCGGATGTGCACACGCTCCAGTCTGGACCAACAGGGTTAAGGCTGGAGCACAGGGTGCACCAAGTTGGTATGCCCCCCGTAATCTGCGATGTCTCCATGGGACGGCCGCGTCCCGTGGTACCAGCTGCGTGACGCTGCCGCGTTTTTGACTTGGTCCATTCCCTGGCGCACCCGGGGGTGCGCGCATCGATCAAGATGGTGGGGGAGAAATTTGTTTGGCCAGGGTTGCGCAAACAGGTCAAGGAATGGGCGGCAGCCTGCGTAGCGTGTCAGCGAGCCAAAATACACAAGCACACTAGGGCTCCTTTGGAGCCTTTTCACATTCCGGCTAAGCGCTTTGATCATGTGCATGTCGACTTGGTAGGCCCCCTTCCGTCGTCACAGGGGTACACACACCTTTTGACGATGGTGGACCGCACCACGCGTTGGCCGGAAGCGGTCCCTCTGGCATCAACCACAGCGGAGGAAGTTGCGCGCGCGTTTTTAACAGTTTGGGTTGCGCGTTTGGAGTTCCATCGGACATAACGTCCAACAGAGGTCCTCAATTTGTTTCTGAACTCTGGTCATCGATGGCCCGCAGCCTAGGAGTGAAGATCCACCGCACTACCGCGTATAACCCCCAGGCTAACGGTTTGTGTGAACGTTTTCATAGGTCATTGAAAGCAGCCCTCAGAGCATCGCTTACGGATACAAATTGGGTGGACAAACTTCCATGGGTTTTATTGGGGTTGCGTTCTGCACCTAAGGAGGATTTGCAGGCCTCCCCAGCTGAGTTAGTTTTTGCACAACCTCTCTGTTTGCCCGGGGAATTTCTCCCCGACAATCCTGCGCCAAATTGCCCCCCCACTCAGCTGTTGCAGAGCGGCACAGGATCGAACACGCTTCCTGGCCCAGTTCATCACAGTTTCCCACGCGTTTTTGTGCTGAAGGCTTTAAAAAATGCGGAGTTTGTTTTTGTTAGACATGATGCTCATCGTCCAAACTTGCGGCCGCTGTATGATGGACCTTTCAGAGGGCTGGAAACAGGAGAGAAGCATTTTTTGCTAGATTTGGGAGACAGAAAGGAGTTGATTTGTATAAACAGACTCAAACCCGCTTTTGTGTTGGCGGATGAACAAGTGCAGTTGGCGAGGGCCCCCCTTCGCGGCAGACCTCCGAGAAGGCATTCTTCAGAACACCCACAGAGATTGGCTAACAGTTCTAATCCACAGGTGCAGGAGGACACTGCAGAAGCAGCAAGGCCGGCTTACAGCAGATATGGCAGGAGGTTTAAACCTAGGCAACTGGTGAATTGATATTTGATATGTAGTAATGTTTTTATGTCATGCATCTCTGATTATGTTTGTCCCATATTAGACGTTTGGGGGGGGTCATGTGGCACATATGTTGGGTACATATTTTCCACAAATGTATTGCTGTATGTTTATTGTGTGCTGCACGTCTCGAGGGACAAAAGGACTGAGTCTGCGGGAGATATCGAGAAGGTGTGAGATTTGGCCTTTGTCTCAGAGAGACGCCCTGGAGGGATTTCCGGACCATCGAAGGCTAAGGGACAATGGTGGAAGATCAAAAGGGTTACAGTGTGACTGGGATTGAGTACCATGTGACTGTATGTTTGCTTAGACACCATGTGACTTGAGTTTCGATGTTCCGGGATATAAAAGAGTGATGTGATATTGATCTCTCTCTTTTCTTGCTTGGAGATTGTTAGAGTATGTGTTCTGTTAATAAAGCTGAACCTGAGAAATAAACTCAGCCTCATCCTTGAGCACATCCTCTACAATAGGACTCGCTATGATATCATCAAAGACCATAGGACTTGCTACGACATCATCAAAGATCAAAGGCAGGCATCACTCACGATCACAGGACTTGATATGACATCATCAAAGATCGTAGGACTCGCTATGATGTCATCAAAGATCATAGGACTCACTATGACATCATCAAAGATCAAAGGAAGGCATCACTGAACGAGTGATGACGTCAAATATCAAATGCAGGTTTCACCAGGGTTACTGTTGCAATGGTAACCATGTCAAAGATCAAAGGCAGGCATCACCATGGTTTCTGTTGCCATGGTAACCATGTCAAAAATCAAAGGCAGGAATGCAGAAATGCTTGCTTACACTTGCTTTCTACGGGTATGCAGAAATACTTGCTTAAACTTGGCTTCTACGGGAATGCACGTATGCACTAGTTTATTAACGAAAAGACAAACACTACAAGAAACACTATCCTTACATATAAAGTGATCAAGAAGGCACCGGTGGAGAGCGGAGCTCACGACAAGGAGGGAGAAGAACAGCCCAGGAGAAATACTGGCTGAGGCACTCGGACACGCCGGGGAAAAGAGACAAATTCAGCTAGAACCACACCCAAAGAGAAGTGGGGCTCACTGCTGAGGGAAGTGGAAAAAAGGATAAATTTACCTGGTAGGAGCACTCCCGTTCACCTCTACAGCAAACCCCAAAACACTCAGAGTCTGACGGGGAACTACTGAGGAGATTAACAGTAGGACACGGCAATGGGGAAATGTTGCCGTGTTCTTAAATAGGCAAATGAACAGCTGATTAATGCATGACAGGTGTTGGTACATGAATGAGGAAATAATCAAGCAACTAGTGAAAGCTGTGCAGCCCACAAAACAGTTTGACAGGCGGAAGCTGCACAGGGTGCTGTCAAAATAAAATCACAGACCGAAAGCTAAATAATAAAACAAGAATATGATACACAACCCCAAAAGATACCAATAAGACCAAGGATACAAAATGACACAATAAATAGACAGGACTATAAGGACAAACCTAAGAATACAGACAACTCATAAACAGAGACCAAACACAGCAGATCATAATATACAAAGAAACAAACAAACAGAAAAAGACTAAACTTAAAACTGGAGAGAGAACACGGCCCCCACCGTGCTCAGGATCATGACAGTGGGGGCGCCCACAGCTCAAGAACCCTGCTGTTGGAGTGTGGTGTGGGCAGCCTCGGCCCGACTGTAAACCTGGGGGCGCACAGCCACAGGCAGATGTGGATCATCCATGCATCCATCCATGCATCCATTCATGCATCCATCCATCCATCCATCCATCCATTAATCTTTTTAAATGCTTAATTCTTTCAGTCACAAGGGGAAGCCTATCTTCATTTTTGGGCAAGAGGCTCATTATTTTCAAAATCCTTATCTGTCTGTCTAATGTTAGTGACAGACTATTCATCCAGCAGTGCATACAGTACTGACTTGTCAGTGATTTAATAAAACAATATACAGTAGTTACAAAAGAGACTATAACTTAATTCTGAAAATACTTCCTGAGGTAACAAATTAAAGAAAAAAATATTTAAAATTATACACTGTTATACAATCAGATGATCTGACACCTGTTAACTACTGTATATAGAAAGAATTCTGCTTTAAAATATTTGGCCATGGCTTGACTTTCCAGTCCTAGGGACAACATCCATCTTTTATGCACAGTCAGTGGTGGAAACAGATTTGGAGCACAAAGAGCTGCTGCCGCTCTCCTTATGCAGTGCTGACACCTCTATGTGGATTTAACTTGACACTTGGCAGAGACTGAATAAGGGTAATTCCCAAACAATCAAAACCTAAAATAAACTCAATCCTCCATTCCTGCCAACTTTTAGTGCCCACATGTTGTTGTTTTTTTCTGTTTTGAACAGTAATTTTTTTAAACCTCTTCTTTTCAGTATCCCACTAGTCTCCCTGTCTCCAGTATACATGAATACACTGGAAAACATTCCAATCCATGTCCAAGAGCATGGTCCGGTAACAGTCTGGCTGGTAATCAACATCTACAAGACACGCTCTAACACCTTGAGAGCATTTCCAGGCAATAATTTGGGCCACATGCTTCATATTCATTTTAGCAGGCTGTAAATATACCTTGAGGATGGCCACCTGACCCTTTTATGCAGTCAAAGAAATTATCTTTTTTTTTCTTCCTTTTAATTGTACATTAGTACAATAGTGTAATTGGAAAAGCAAGTCAAAAGATTGGTTGTCAGAATACCTAAGCTTACCATCAATAATCCCTTAAGCAGTCATGTATACATGCACAATTTTGCTTTATCACTCCTAACACATCAGTTTGACCCAACAGTGACACCCCCTTTAGGGCACCTAATGTAACAGTGGTTCACCCCTATGTCACTCCACATGCTCATACACATCTCCAGGCCATGGCCCCATGCAATCTGTCAAGGGGCCCTGAATTGTCTTACTTATCAATAGACAAGTGATATTTTTTCAGTGGGTTTCCTCTTTCCTGTACAGGACAGCCCTGAAGGCCTGGGCAATACAAGGCCATCAAACTGGTTGGGACCCTGAACACACAATTATATAGAAGTGCAACTGACTTGCCAGCTCATCAGACTAAAACACTTTACTAGCTTCATTTTGATTAATTTCATCATTTGTTTGCTTTTGTTTCGAAGCAGTATAATTTTTGTATTGGTTTTGCTTTATTCATATAAAGCAAAAAACAGGTTAACATGAGGTAAGACTGTTTTCAAGTTAGTTCATTAAGCTACTGCATTCAGTTAAGAAGTTTGAAACATTTTTGTCACTCTAAATATGGCAAGGGTGAGCTTATCAGTGAAATGAAATTATCTATAGAAAAATAATTAGGCATGAAGCGAAAGTGTCACCCATTTCTGGACACTCAAAAGCTAAACATAACAGGAAAGCACTCTGGCACAGAGCAGGCCATTCCTCGCAATCATAACCATGAAGGTTTTGCTGTCATCGCCTACATGGGTGTTAAAGACTCTCAGTGAAATGATTGACTCCACCAACTTTATACATCATGCCAAAATTTTGGCTTCTTTTCCTCCAAATGAGAAACTTTTTTTTTCTCTCATAACTGGTACAGTTAGCCATTGATCAGATGGCCAAGTCATGCACCTTTAATTGCTGCTCAATCTACATTGCACCCCCACACAAAGTCATGCAGGTAGTGGGCCCCAAACAAAGCATACTCATGTGGCCACCAGACACTAGTCAAAGAGCATCTACCTTGAACCTTGTCCAGGCCAGAATCAGTGAGACTCCTTAATCCGGGAGAGGTAAGTGCATTCTTGAATCTGTCTAATATCATTGGGGTCAGTGGAATCCCACTTGTTCTGGATCCTTAGTTTTCCTTGGGAGACCCTACCAAGGCTAAATTACACCAAACAATGTCTCTGGGATCACTTTCTCACAAGTACACTCTCTTTCTTTCCCCCTACCTTTACATCACCACAGATGGTTGAGATAGGGATTCATTTCCTATTAAAAGACTCATGCTTTCTCGCCGATTCTCACCAAGTAGTTGTTTAAATAAAACTGGTTTCTTTTTGTTAAGATCCTGACAGATGACTGGCAATGATGTGATTTGCCCCTGTCTAGATGGAATAGAATTTAACTAAACTGATATAACTCTTCCATCGCAGGAAGAACTTTACCATTATGTTGCATTTATAAAATCATTGAGAAGATAAAATGGCCTTTTCTACTGCAGCAATACATATATATATATATATATATATATATATATATATATATATATATATATATATATATATATATACACACACATAAATTGCTGTTAGCACAGGTTTGGACTGGAATGGCCAGTGAACATGCTGGAGGTGTTTGCTCAAGTGGAGCCAATTACTCAAAATAAATTGGGTCTTCCTCTCTGTTCTGCTCTTTGGTACCCCCTTTTCCTTCCACCCCTTCATCTTTTTGGTTTGGACTGTCATTTAAAAATCGGGTCAGATCCGAAGTGAAACCCTCCCTCCAAATAAACAGACTAGTAATGGCTGTTTATCCAGAGTACAAGAGCCATTATCTAAAAGGAAGTTAAACATCTCTGACAGACAAAATGTCTGCAGAAAAATCACTGTTTTACTTTTGCAAGGGACAAAATTCTGGTGCTGCTGTAACTGTTACCAGAAGCTAACTCACTTTTGAGACCTTAAAAGTGTAAATATTCGAGTCAAGCAGCTTTTGTTTGTCTGTAATTATACTTCAAACTAAGGGGAAAAAAGCTTTGCTGTAAGCCTTCCATAGAAAAATACCCACATTCTTCTCAGTGACCTCTCAAGAACTGGACAACAAAATGGAAATACAGCGGACATTTGTAGGAATTCTCCTGCACTACAAGGCTAATCATAATAATCTTTAAATCACTAAATGTATTTAAAATGTTAAAAAGGGAAACTTAAAATAAAAGGCACCATCTGGCAAAAAAAAACCAAAACAAAACGTAAATTGCCTCTATATCCTATATAAAACTGATGTGTTTCAACAAAGAAAAATAAAAGTACTGTCTGGAAACCAAAAGGTTCTTCGGCGTGATGCCAGAATTTTTTAATCAAACTTTTTTTTTTTTTTTTTTTTCCACAAACGATTCACATTTACTTTTTCCACTGGGCCAGCGGTCTGGAACAATACCAACATGCTGCATCATTTGGGAAGGAGTGTCATGATGCTGAGCATGGAGATCAGCATGCTCATGCTTTCAGTTTGTGTTTAATTATTTTCTGTATTTCCCCATTTCTGTTTTGTTATTTATGTGTATGACGAATTTGGGTTGCCTTTTGTTTCTGTTTGTTATTAGAATTTTTGTTTCTTAGTTTAATTGTTCCTAGTCCCATCCAGTTTCATATTGTGTCTTTGATCATCTAGTTTTGTACTATTAGTATATCTGTTTGTCTGACATGAGCCTACCCTCACCTTGTCCTTTTGTCCTCTTTTTGTAATTTATTATTGAGTCAACAATCTTTGTATATCCTCTGCATTAGTATGTAGCCGTCATTTCCAGGTTGTGCTTTTATTGTTACAGTCACGTGTGTTGTTTCCTCTGTAGCTCAAGTCCGTGGGCTGTCACAGCTGTTAGTAGATCGTCCTGATTACTCTCACTCATGTCACCCACACCTGTTCCTCATTTGTGATCATTTGTGTTCATTTCCTCTTCGCCCTATTTAAGGACCGCTGCTCTGCTCCTCGGCGCAGCATCCTTCTGACTGTCTAGACGGAAGTTCTCCGTCTTAGCCTGAAGCCTTTTTTTATTCCTTATTATCCCGGCATTCCTATACGCCTCAGTCTGGTTCTGTTCAGGCTTTTCACCTTGTCTTTGGTTATCCTGGCATTCCCGCATGCCTACCTGTATCTACTTTAGCCAATGTCAGTTTATGTGTTTGTCTTTGTGTTATTTTATGTTTTAGTTAAAGGTTTATTGCAAAATCACAGCTCCTGCAATTGGGTCTTCGTTTCACCCCTGCTGGGCGTTTATGACAGAAGGACGGTGCCAGTGTGGACCCAGTGGACTTTGAGTTTGATTTTTTCTTTTTCCCTCCCGTCTATTTTATGTTGAAGTCCTTTTTTTTTTTTTTTTCATTTTTGCTGAAATGTCAGCCAACATGGGCTACAACAGTGTTTGTGGACTGAGCAAGGTGGAGTGTTGGACTGTGGGAGTGTTAGAAAACATCATATCGGAGGCTCATGTCTTTCGCACTCCTGAAGCAGCCCAGGAATGTCTGGATGGAGCGGCACAGGTGCTCAAAGCATGCCCTAGCCTGTGGAGCCATCCAGAGCTCATGGGTTTCCTCGTCTCCATCGTTGATCCACAACACATGCTCCGCGGGCTGGGGAAGACCTCTCCCCCCTCTGTACCTGTGCCGATGAAGTCTCCAGCCTCTCACTGTAATCCAGCTGAAACCCTGCCTTCTCCTCCTAAGCAGTTGGTCACACCACCTGTTGTCACTCCGGTGATGGAGGAGCCCGCAGTTTGCAGGATTGGGTATGCAGCCTCTGTGCCCCCTGATGGTCCCACTGCCAAGGAGCTAGAGGAGCGCAGGTGGGTATTGCAAACTGAAATGGAATTGTTGCTGGATTACAAGCCATGGCTCCTTACAGACTATGCGGCCAGGCTGGAGGGAGGCTCACCAGGTGATGCAGAGTCTGAGCTGATGATGGAGTGTCCCCTGACTCCTGCGTTTCACCACCTCACCAGACAACCGCCACAGTCCCTGGAGGGGCCTCGTCTGGACCCACAGCAGCAGCCACCATCACACCCTGGGATTTAATGCAAGTATCTTTTTATTCTCTAACACCTAAAAATGAATTGTCTTGCCTTATTCCCGGTGGAGGGGCTCAACAGCGGCCATCCATTTTGGCTGAGCCCTAACCACCTGCTGCTGCATCCATTCCCCAAACCTCATCTGCATATCCAATGTCCATTTCTGTTTTTTCTGTATGTTCACGGGTCCTGGGAGGGAGCCTGGGGAGGGGCCTGCGGTTTCAGAGAGTCCTGTTCTGGTTCCACAGTCACGTCCTGGACAGGAGAGAAGGGGCCCCCTATGTCCCGGAACCTGAGCTGATAAGCGAGAATCCCCTGGTTTCAGCATTGCAGGACCCAGCGCCATCGGTGAGATGATCCCCAGCGTCAACCACCATGTCTGGGGTTACACCTTCTTCAGCCGCCACGTCTGAGGGTTCACCAGCATCCGTCACCATGCCAGGAGTTCCACCAGCATCAGCCGCCACGTCTGAGGATTCGCCAGCTTTACCCACCATTATGCCTGCTGCTTGGATTGCCACAGCACCGTTGCCTGAGTCCTGGATGGCACTGGACCTCGAGCCAAGGCAAATACTCTGTTCTGTTTATACATTATCAGATCTGGAGAAATCTTGTCTTGCTCGTGGCAGGGAGAATCAGCTGCAGATCCCCTCTGCTCCTAAGTTCTCCTCGCCGGGCTCCACTGCCTCCAGTAATATTATTCTGGTGTATATTTCTTCCTCTCCATCTGAGGTGGCTGTGTCAGGGGTGGATTACCAGACAGAGGGATTCGAAACACTCTACCCTGATCGGCCTGAGTCCTGGACAGTGGTGGAGCTCAAGTTAAGGCAAGTCCTCTTTTTTGTTTTCACATTATCAGTTTTAGAGAGGTCTTGCTTTGCTCTTGATGGGGAGAACCAGTTGCAGCTGCCAACTGCTTCTAAGTTTTCCCCGTTGGGCTTCTCTGATGCCGGTGATGTTGACCCAGTGTCTGTCTCTTTTCTCTTGTCCGAGTCCTCGTCTGGTTCCACTGATGTCATCAACCTTTGCCTGAGGTCACCGATGGTCATTATCCTTCACCTGAGGTCACCAAGGGTAATCAGTCTGCTGCATTGGAGGTCACCGAAGGTCCTCCGCCTTCGCCTGAGGTCACCAAGGGTCCTCCATCTTCACCTGACATTGCCGAAGGTCATCCATCTTCGCCTGAGGTCGCCTGAAAATCAGCCGCCTTCACCGCCTGGTTTTCTTACTGATCAGCCGTTTTCTTTGTTTGGTTTTCCTGCTGATCAGTCATCTCCTTCACTTGGTTTCCTCACTGGTTAGCCATCCTTGTCAGCAATCCTCTTCGCATGGCTTCTTTGCTTTTCAGCCATCTTTGTTATCTTGTTTTCTCACTGGTCAGCCTTCATTTCATCTTGTTAACCCCCTGATCAGTCATCCTCGTTATCTGGTTTCCACACCATAATCCCTGTGGTCTGTAAGAGGCACGGGTTCCAGCTGCCACCTCTAGGAGGGGGTGCATCGTGCCCTGCTGTCCGCTGGCTCAGGAATGTGGGAAGACCACCAGCTGGACTTTGTCATCTGCTTGGGTGGCTTTGAAATTCTGGGAGGCCACACAACCTGTTCCACCGTGCGACCTCGTGGTCTTGGGATTCCAGCAGACCACCTGAACTGCCTTATTTACTCACCCAGTGGGTCTAAGTTTTCTGTTATCAACTTTATCTGTTCTGCTTTGTGGGTCATGAGCATGTTTTTTGTTTTGGTCCCTCCTGACCTGGGTTCCCCAACCGCCCTCCAGTGCTGGGTTGTTTTCTGTTCGTGTTGGGGGGGGGGGGGGTCTTTTTGTGTTTTCTTTTTTGATGTTACCTGGGGGTGTCTGGATTCCATCCCTTGAGGGAGGGGCTCTGTCATGATGCTGATCACGGGGGAAGCACCGTGCTTATGCTTTCAGTTTGTGCTTGATTATTTTCTGTATTTCCCCATTTCTGTTTTGTATTTATATGTATGATGAGTTTTGGTTGCCTTTTGTTTCTGTTTGTTATTAGAATTCTTGTTTCTTAGTTTAATTGTTCCTAGTCCCATCCAGTTTCATATTGTGTCTTTGATCATCTAGTTTTGTACTTTTACTATTACACTGGTCAACACCAATGTTTTTTTTTAGCTGATTTTGACATGTTTCAGGACCCAGTAAGCAGACACAGACTCAAGAGTAAACTCACTTATCTTTATTGTGTACTGACTGTGTGCGTGTATGTGTAGATGTTGCAGCCGGGGCGAGCAGAGCACCGTACAGCCTGGCAACCCTATGGACGAGCAAAGACAGGGAGGATTAGTGTCAAAACCCAGAAGGGAATGTACAGTGATGTTTAGGGCTTACTGTCGATGAGATGGTGAGCAGCTAAGGCTTAGCCCCGAAGACTCCGGCCAGGGAGACAGCGTCTACAGGCCCGGTAGTAAATGGAGACGATGGAGGTGTTGTAGAGATGTAGTGTGGGCTCGGTTCACAGCCAGGAGGGAGAGGTGCACCAATCTCCACCTGTGCACAGGGAATAGATCATAGAATAGTGGTGAAGGAGGAGATGGCTTACTTGACGTGGGGAGTAAGCACTCCCCGATGAACAGTGAAGGGTCACTGGTTCCTCAGGAGGATGACGATGAAGAGGAGAAACCTCTGGATAACTACAACGAGGAAAAGGAATTCAGGAAACAGGTGTGCCGGTCTCATCAGACCAGGGAGAAAGACGACTCCGTTCTGACCTGCGGGCAGCTCAGCTTAAAAAGCTCCATTGGTGAGAGAGAGCAGGTGTGTGCGCAGCTGTGGAGAATCAGGTAGAAGGCAGGCAGAGCGAATCATCACAGTAACACCCCCCCACACACACACACGTGGTGCCTCTCGGTGACCGATCTAACCTACCTGGGTGCATCTGGTGGAAGTCCCTGATGAGTTGGGGATCCAACACGAAGGAGGGACGCACCCAGGACCTCCACTCCAGGCCGTAGCCCTCTCAGTCCACCAGGTACTGTAAGCCACGACCCCAGCGACGGACGTCCAGGATGGCGTTGACCTTCCAAGCCAGGTCCCCATCGATCACAACTGGTGGAGGTGGTGTCTTGGGAGGAGGGCACAGAGGGCTGGAACAGAACGGCTTCATCTGAGAGACGTGAAAGGTGGGACACATGCGGGGGGGGGGGGGCAAGGCGCACAGCCACAGGATTAACAACATGAGTAATAGCAAATGGCCCAATAAACCGCTGAGAGAGCTTCCTCGACTCAGCCTTAAGGTTGATGCTTTTAGTGGAGAGCCATACCTGTTGACCAACCCGGTAGGGTGGAGACGGTGTCCTGCGACGATTGGTGGGGGTGATATTGCGCTCCACCGTGCGCCACAGCACGATCCGGGTAGCTCTCCACAACCGGCAGCAGCATCTCAGGTGGGCTCGTATAGAAGGCACGGCAATGTCTTCATCCTCCTCGGGAAACAGCGGGGATTATAGCCCAGAGAGGTCTCAAAAGGATACATGCCTATGGCAGACGACATGGTGGTGTTATGAGCATACTCAATCCATGCTAGATGGGTGCTACAGGATGCTGGGTTGGCAGAAGTGATGCATCGAAGTGCTGCTTCCAGCTCCTGATTGGCCTGCTCACATTGTCCATTGCTTTACGGGTGATACCCCTGGGCTGCACGGTGGTGCAGTGGTTTAGCACTGTGGCAGCACAGTCTTACCCTCGGCCGGGGGACCACAGGGATCATGAGATCGTGGGTTCGATCCCAGCCCCCGACCAACAGTGAGCTGTGTGGAGTTTGCATGTTCTCCCCGTGTTGCGCGAGTTTACTCCGGGATTTCTCCGGTTTCCTCCCGCACACCAAAAACATGTAGGTTTAGGGCGCTCGTGCACGCAGCGACCGGCAGCCAGTGGCTTGTCACCAGACTGCAAACCAAGTCTACCTACGGGTACAAATAAGTAACAAAAAAAAAAAAAAAAATACCCTGAAGACAAGCTCACCGTAGCCCTGATGGCATTGCAGAAAGCCCTCCATACCTGAGAAACAAACTGAGGCCCCCGGTTGGACACGATGTCCAGGGGGATGCCATGCAGCCTCACCACATGGAGGACGAGCAGATCCGCTGTCTCCTTTGCTGTGGGCAGACCCTGCAGGGGAACGAAATGGGCTGCCTTTGAGAACCTGTCCACGATGGTGAGGATGATAGTGTGATTGTTAGAGGACGGAAGGCTGGTGATGAAGTCCAAGGCTATGTGGGACTGGGCCTGCCAGGGATTGGGAGAGGGTGAAGCAGGCCAGCCGGAGGAGAGGAGGGCATCTTGCCGGCGGCGCACTGGGGGCAGGCGCGAATATACTCCCCGACATCCCTCCGGAGCGAAGGCCACCAAAAAGTCCTCTGAAGAATAGTTGCTGTGCATGCCATCCCCAGGTGGTACAAGAGCTTGGAGGAGTGGGCCCAATTGACCACCTCACCCCGGACGGCAGATGGAACAAACAGCCTCACCACTGGTCCCCTACCCAGGTCTGCCTCGGTCTCCTGCGCTCTCAGGACCTTCTCTTTGATACCCCACCAGAGGGCGCCCACAATGCACGACGGGGGGATGATGGGGTGCTCCAATACCTCCACGGCATCTGAGGCGAATTGCCTGGATAAGGTGTCAGGCTTGGTGTTCTTGGACCTGGGACGGTAAGTGATGGTGAAATCAAAATGGACAAAAAACAGGGACCAACGGGCCTAGCAAGCATTCAGACGTTTGGCCGTCCTGAGGTACTCCAAGTTTTTATGATCCATCCAGACGACAAACGGCTGGGAGGCCCCCTCCAGCCAATCGCGCCACTCCTCTAGCGCCAGCTTGACTGCCAGGAGCTCCCTGTCCCCGATGTCATAATTCCTCTCCACCGGGAAGAGGCGACGGGAGAAGAACGCACAGGGGCGAATCTTGTTGTCTACCGAAAAACGTTGAGACAAAACAGCTCCCACGCCAGAGTCTGAGGCGTCTACTTCCACCAGGCATTGCAGAGCGGGATCCACCTGTGCCAAGATCGTAGGAGAGGAGAATTGAGATTTTTAGATCAACAAATGCCACCTCGGCCTCCTCTGTCCACCAGAAGGGCACCTTGGAGGAGGTGAGACGGGTAAGAGGAAGAGCAATAATACTGTAGTTTTTGATGAAGCGGCGGTAGAAATTGGCAAGTCCCAGAAACTGTTGTAGCTGCTTCCGGGAGGAGGGAGTCGGCCATTCTACCACCACTTTTACCTTGCTGGGGTCCGCGATGACCTCATTACGCGAAATGATGAAGCCCAGGAATGACGTCTTAGGAGTGTGGAGTTCACATTTTTCTGCCTTCACAAACAGCTTGTTCTCAAGTAGCCACTGCAAGACTTGACTCACGTACACCCGATGCTCATCCAAGGACTGGGAAAAAAACAAAATTTCATCAAAGTATACAAAGACAAATGAGCCCAAAAAGTCCCTCAACACGTCATTGATAAGCCATTGGAATACAGCAGGGGCGTTGGTCAGCCCAAATGGCATGACACAATATTCAAAATGACCGCTAGGGGTCTGGAACCCTGTTTTCCATTCATCCCCCTCCCAAATCCGCACCAGATGGTTGGCGTTGCGGAGGTCAAATTTGGTAAACCAGGAGGCCCCCAGCAGGGAATCAAATGCCATATCTATCAGAGGAAGAGTGTATTTGACCTTGACGGTGATGTTGTTGAACTCACAGAAATCGATGCATGGCCTCAGCAAGCTGTCTTTTTTGCCCACGAACAAGAATCCGCCTCCACCACTGAGGATGAAGGCCGAATTATGCCTGAGTTCAAGGACTCCTTGATATACAGTTCCATAGCCTCCCGCTCCGGAGCTGACAGGCTGTAGAGCCGACTTGATGGTAGCGGGTCTCCTGACCAGAGATTGATGGCACAATCGTATGGGCGGTGGGGGGGAAGAGATAGAGCTTGGGTCTTACTAAAGGTGGCTCCCAGGTCGTGGTATTCCAGGGGCACCTTGGACAGATCGGGAGGAGGTGTGTCGAGAACACTGAGGGGCACGAATGGCGAGCAAGCAGCGGACTGAAGGCAAGCACTGAGACAAAACGAGCTCCAAGAGACTACGTTTCCGGAGCGCAGTCAATCATAGGATTGTGTAACCGGAGCCAGGGGTAAGCTAGGATGACCAGGGAGGTGGACACCGGAAGCACAAACAACCTGAGCTGCTCCCGATGAGTCCCAGATACTATAACTGATACTGGAGCAGTTTGTTTTGACACCATGGCCAGAGGGGCTTTGGACAGAGCGATCAGTTTAAGGGGGGTCTTCAGCTGGTGACAAGGGAGTCCCAGCTGGGTTGCCAGTTCCCCAGAGATGAAGCTCTGCTCGAACCCTCAATCAATAAGAGCGTGTGTGGCTATCTCAACCTGATTATGGACAAAGCGGATGGGTAATAGAAATCTGGTGAGGGGATTGTTCTGTGGTGAGTCCATGAGTCCCCCTACTGCGACACACGGAGTCCCTCTTTTGGGCCGTATGGGACAAGTAGCTACCTCATGCTCCTCACTGCCACAATAGAGACATAGCCCTAACTCTCGGTGGCGCTGTTTCTCTGCTTGCGGGAACTTGGACTGCCAAACTATCATTGGCTCAGGGGAGTCTACAGAATCAGAGGGAGGTAGGGCCACCAGGGTGGGCTGCGGGAAGGGGCGAAACTGAGTGCCTGAGTGACCGGAAGCCTTACGCTCGGTGGCCCGCTCCCTTAACCGATTGTCTAGGCCAGGGGTGGGCAATCATGTGCCATGGAGGGCCATTCTACTGCAGGTTTTCTGTTCCACCCAGTCTCTTCAGCAGGTGTTTTCAATGATTAGCAATCCTTGAAGCTGGTCAGAGCACACACCTGCTGAAGAGACTGGGTGGAACAAAAAACCTGCAGTGGAATGGCCCTCACTGCCCACCCCTGGTCTAGGCTAATGGCTAGGGAGATAAACTCAGTTAACCTACTGGGCTTTTCTAGGCAGACTAGCTCATCCCTCAGGCTAGGGCTAAGGCTTCAGACAAAGATGCTGCAAAGAGAGGCGTCCTCCCACCCCACTTCTGTGGCTACCACCCAGAAGTCTACAGTGTAGTCGGCAACAGATTTGCTCCCTTGCCTCAAGTTAAGTAGCCAGGAGGTAAGCACGCTATCACGGTCGGAGTGGTCGAAGACCTCGTTAAACTCACTGACGGACTGGTCATAAGTCATAGTAGCATAGTCAGCCCTAGCCATCATCACATAGGCCCAGGCTAAAGCCTGCCCCTCCAAGAGATTAACTACATAGCCTATGCAGCTGTGACTGGTGGGAAAATTCCCTGGCACCCGCTGAAAGACTATCCCACACTGCAACAGAAATCCCCTAGCCTCCCCTAGCTCACCGCTAAAGCGAGTGGGCATGGGAATTGGCGTTAGCCGAGATGGTGGAGATGGAGCAGGTTGGGAGCTAGCGGGAGCGGTTTAGCTACCTGAAGCCGGAGGAGAAGGCTGAGGATCAGACAGACGATCCAAACGGGAATTAATCTGGACCAGCTGGGTGAGTATGAACTGTTGTTGATGTGATAACTGATCTACTCGAGCCTCTAAGATGTTAACCTTGTGTGCTAGCGCACTGTCTGCTGGGTCGTTGGGACAGAGTCGTACTGACATGTTTCAGGACCCAGTAAGCAGACACAGACTCAAGAGTAAACTCAATTATCTTTATTGTGTACTGACTGTGTGATTGTGTGTGTGTGTATGTGTAGATTTTGCAGCTGGGGCGAGCAGAGCACTGTACAGCCTGGCAACCCTATGGATGAGCAAAGACAGGGAGGATTAGTGTCAAAGCCCAGAAGGGAATGTACAGTGATGTTTAGGGCTTACTGTCGATGAGATGGTGAGCAGCTCAGGCTTAGCCCCGAAGGCTCCGGCCAGGGAGACAGCGTCTACAGGCCCGATTGTAAATGGAGACGATGGAGGTGTTGTAGAGCTGTAGTGTGGGCTCGGTTCGCCGCCACGGATCTCCGCCTGTGCACAGGGGATAGAGCGTAGAATAGTGGTGAAGGAGGAGATGGCTTACTTGACGTGGGGGAGTGAGCACTCCCAGATGAACGGTGAGGGATCACTGGTTCCTCAGGAGGACAATGATGAAGAGGAGAAACCTCTGGATAACTACGACAAGGAAAAGGAACTCAGGAAACAGATGAAGTGGTGTGCCGGTCTCATCAGACCAGGGAGAAAGACGACTCCATGCTGACCTGCAGGCAGCACGGCTTAAATAGCTCCATTGGTGAGAGAGAGCAGGTGTGCGCGCAGCTGTGGAGAATCAGGTAGCAGGCAGGCAGAGCAAATCATCACAGATTTAGGACAATTTTGATGTGCTGAATTCAAAAATCACATTGGTTTTGCTCAATCAGGTCAACTTTTTGAATTATGGCCACATGTTATTTTATACGTTTTTGTTTACATGTACTGGTATTTTCGCTTTATATGATGCAAAATTCATTTTTATGTCTTGAAGTTCTCTGAATTTTGAACAATGATGATGTAACCTGGAATTTACATGTACTTACCTTTATATAAAGGTAAGTACATGCACAGTACTAAGTAAGTACTAAGTACCTGATCGAGAAAAACGGATGTCATTTTCCGATTCAGCGGTGCAAAATTGTCTTAAATCAGCTGAAAAAACACAGATAACTTACAAAAAAATTATTTTTGTAACCCTGTGTTATCTGTTTGTCTGACATGAGCCTACCCTCACCTTGTCCTTTTGTCCTCTTTTTGTAATTTATTATTGAGTCAACATTCTTTGTATATCCTCTGCATTAGTATGTAGCAGTCATTTCCAGGTTGTGCTTTTATTGTGATAGTCATGTGTGTTGTTTCCTCTGTAGCTCAAGTTTGCGGGCTTTCACAGCTTTTTGTAGTTTGTCCTGATTACTCTCGCTCATGTCACCCACACCTGTTCCTCATTTGTGATTATTTGTGTTCATTTCTTCTTTGCCCTATTTAAGGATCGCTGCTCTGCTCCTCGGCGTAGCATCCTTCTGACTGTCTAGACAGGAGTTCTCCATCATAGCCTTAAGTCTTTTTTTATTCCTTATATCCCAGCATTCCCGTACGCCTCAGCCTGGTTCAGTCCAGGCTTTTCAACTTGTCTTTGATTTTCCTGGCGTTCCTGCATGCCTACCAGTGTCTACTTCAGCCTATGCCAGTTTATTTAAGTGTTTGTCTTTGTGGTATTTTTTGTTTTAATTAAACATTTTTTGCAGACTCACAGCTCCTGTAATAGGGTCTTCGTTCCACCCCTGTCACGATTTTCCCTTCCTTTTACTCAGCATACGGAGAGGAAGAGAGACGGACTTACATGCAGGTTACACCACAGACACATTTATTAAAGTAGAGACGAACAGTTCCCAAAAAATGCAGACATACAAAAAAGGCAACAAGCAGGGTACACTTACAGGCTAACATAGCGGGAAGTGTTGCGGGCAAACCACAGTGTACATTGGTGTAGGCAGACCACGGCTGGGTGTGGCTGAGACAGAAATATTTGACAATACAATAGTCCAGCAGTGAGAAGATGACAACAAGCAGACTAAATACACAGACTAATGAGACAGTGATAAGATATACCTGAGTGGGGAAACAGGACGGATAATCAAGAAACAGGGATCAGCTGTCAACATTTGACAGGAGAAGGGGGTGTGGCTGACAGAATAAAATGAACACAAAACTGAACACAAGACTAAAGAATAATTTACAAATAATTCAAAGGATAATCAAATGGCAAAGAGTAAATAAGGAGCACCAAAAATACACAGAACAGGACTGAACAATGAAACATAATATGGAACTCCAAAGGTAACATAAAGCACAGATAACTAAACAACCGGAAGCCGCCATGAAGCCGGGCTTGGGAGAAGCCCGGTTCATGACAGAGTCCCCCTGTCAAGGGGTGGATCCTAGACACCCAAGGTAACATCAAAAGAAAAAGGAAAAAAACCTGTTTCCCCCCCCCCCCCGGGAGGAAGTGCAACAACCCACCCAGGGTGGGGGAAACAGGCTAGGAGGCAACAAAAACCAACCCTGTTCAGGGCCCACATCAGAAACCCACAAAACATAGCTCCCCAAACCTACAGTGCACAGAATAAACCCCCCCACCCCACAAAACACAGAATTAACTCCCACCAAGCACAAATTAAGACCCCCGAAACCAAAAAGTTTAAGAGTTCTTGAGGCCGACCAAAGTCCCAGGCCCAGTGGGTGATGATGTGAGACTGGCCGGATAATCTGCCAAAGTCCCACACCAGCCAGACCGCCAGGTGGAATGAGTTGGATGACCTGCCAGAGAAAACAGGCCACCCAACCCAACGGCTCAGTCTATCGGGTGTCCGGCTTGAATTCTTCAGCCACCATGACCGGAGGGAAGATCCAGGAGGTGGTTCCCTCACCGGAAGGCCTAGGGGCAAAAAGCAGGGCCGGAGGGGGGCCACCCTGGTTTCCAGCGGCAAGGGAAGGAGGACCCAGATGACCTCTAGCTGAGGAGGGGAGCAAACCTTGACGACAACCTGCGGGGAAGAGGAGAGGGCCGTGACGGCATCAGGCTGAGGAGTGAAGGCCCCGGCGTCCTCAGGCTGGCCGGCAGCACCCCCGAGGGTCCCGATCGGGGACATAGCAGCACCCATGGTGGTCTCCGGCTGGGGCTCTGCGGCACCTGCGCTGGGCTCCGGCTGGAGCATCATTGCACCTGTGGTAGTTTCCATCGGGGACCTCATTGCTCCCGCGGTGACCTCCCCAGCGAGGGAAGCAGGACCCTCTGCGACCTCAGGTGATGAACCTGGATTTTCAGCAGCCTCTAGTGGAATTGACCACTCTCCGGCAACCCTGGGAGGAAGCTCAGAAACAGTAGAGCGAGAGACAGGGTCAGGGTCGCTGGCAGCGGCAGTGCCCGGCGAGGTGAGCCCGGGTGCAGCGGCTAGCTGCCCCTGGCTCTCCTCCCCAAGAGTCAGACAAGTTTGCTCTGAAACTGGCGGGAGGGAAACAAGAGAGTGCACTTGCCTGAACTCGGGCTCCACCGCTGTCCAGGACTCCGACGATCCAGGTCATGGCGGTGGCTCTTTAGGCTGGGAAGGCGCTGCACCCACGGAGGTCTCGGGTTGAGACAGACCCCCAGTGTCGACCTCCACCAGGGAGGCTGGACCTCTGTCGTCACTAGTAGGTTGGACCAGGTCCACAGAGACCCCCGGTGGTAGTGGATCCTCTCCAGTGACCCTAAGAGACGGATCAGTAGGGATAGGAGAGGAAAAGTGGTTAGGGTCGCTGGCAGCGGTGGAGCCCGGTGAGGTGAGCTCAGATGCAGCTGAGGGCTGCACCTGACTCTCTTCACCAAGAGCCAGGCAAGATTGCTCCACTTCAATAGGGAGAGAAACAAATGAGAGCACTTGCCTGGACTCAAGCTCCACCGTTATCCAGGACTCCGTCAATCCTGGTGACAACGTCTTGGGCCTGGCCTCCAGGAGGTCCAGCTTGATGGGTGACTCTGCTGTAGTGGCCTCCACAGCAGGCATGATGGCAGTGTCAGTTCCTTCAGCCCCAGGCGTAGTGGTCCACGCAGGAGCCTCATCCAGCATGGTGACTCGGGTACAAATCACCATAGGGGCTAGACTCAGCATGACGGGCTTGGGTCCAGTGTCCTCCCTCTGCCCGTAGGGGCCCTGCGGAGCTGGGATGGTGTCTTCCTGCACCACGGGCTCCTCCATCATCCAGTGGTTAAGCTCCAGGGCTGTTGAACACTCAGAAAAGGGATAGCATAGAATGAGTCTAGACTTGCCTGTTCTCCTGGTGTATGGTGTTGCCTGCTGAATCTGGAGCCCACACAGCCTCCTCCATGTCCAAGACAGACCCGGGCTCCTGCCACAGAAGAGAGACGGTTGAAGATGAGGGATGCAGCCTCCTGCAGCTAACCCGTCCAGGGTGACGCCATGTTCGTGGAGTGGACCCCTCACCCACCTCTGGCTCCTCCATAGTCTGGAAACCTCCTCCCAGGACCGGTGGAGATGTGGGGGAGACAGGAGACACAGGTGGATAAATGGTAACGACAGCTGATGATGGAGACTCAACAAGCCGTGAAACCTAAGACTCCACATCAGGAATCAGGTAAGTTATTTCAGAGGAAAGAGCGAGTAAATGTATAAGAACTTGCTTGAATTCCTGGGGAGTGATGACGTCAGCTGTCAACTTGAGGTCGTGCTAAGTCTCTCCAGGAGTTTGGGAGGATTCTGCAGCAGAGTCTTCCTCCCTCTGAGATGGAGGGGTCGCTGGGCGAATGGTGAAGCCCCTCTGCTGAGATTTCCGGGTGCGGCGGCGACGAGCGGGGGAAGGAGACGTTGGCTCATTTAGGAAAAGGGGCATCGGCGTCTGGGTGCATTCCATCACCTGCTCCAGCTTCGGCTCACTAGGGAAGCACTCCTCCATTTCATGGATTAAGTCCAGGAGTAGCCACGGCTTCACCTCCAAGAGGAGGTCCGTTTTGGCTTCCAACACCCGTTTTCGTTCCTCCAGTTCCTCGTCTGATGGAGCGGGCCAAAACACAGGTGGAGGAGGTGGAGCTGCAGTGGGAGAGGCTGAAGGCTTGGAACGGCACGAGCGCTTCCTCTTTATAAGAGACGGCTCTGCTGTCGGGACTTCTTCCTCTGGTTCATCACATGGCAGGAAGTAAATGGAGCGGAGCACATCCATTGCCTCTTGATTACTCCATAGGCTGGGGAATGCCTCCATTACCTGTGCCGCGCTGTCCCGACCCTCCCGGACCCTCTTGGGGGAAAGGGAAGCCCGCGTCTGCATCAGGATAAACTCCAAAAAGCACACCGCCCACTGCTCCACTTTGTCTAGGTGGGACATGGTGCTCCAAAAAACACGTGAGTGGAAAACAGTTCAAAAAGGGAAAAATAACATCTGGGTGGAACCCACTAAATCCTTAAATGGCTGGACTATTCTGTCATGATTCTCCCATGCGCTTTTACGCAGCGCACAGAGAAGAAGATAGATGGACTTACATACAGGTTACGCCACAGACACATTTATCAAAGTAGAGACGAACAGTTCCCAAAAAATGCAGACATACAAAAAAGGCAACAAGCAGGGTACACTTACAGGCTAACATGGCGGGGCATGTTGCGGGCAAACCACAGTGTACAGTGGTGAAGGCAGACCACGACTGAGTGTGGCCAAGACAGAAATATTTGACAATACAATAGTCCAGCAGTGAGAAGATGACAACGAGCAGACTAAATACACAGACTAAGTACTTACCGTCTATTACTTTCGGCGTAACACAAGTAGGCTGCCTTTTTGCAACAACGGATCAATTTCTGCCTATTTCTATTTACTATCTGGTTCTCTTGCCAATCTTTCTGATCCAGCGTCACCTTTATTCCATCCAAACACGTAGATCGCCCAAATGTCTCCTGAGCCAGCGGATGGAGCCACTGTTTCTTGCAGGAACTGTAGCCACTGTAGGAAATGCAGCCACTGTTTCTCTTCACTTCCGCCCTCCAAAGAGAGCAGACGCTTTTTCTCCCAGCTCCAGCTTCTTATCTCTCTCCTTCCCTAACTGACTGACTGGATCCCAGCTTGCTATTGTCTGTCTGCGTGTCTTTACTGCTGATTATCAAACGAAATTATGGATTTAATAAGCTGAGCTTTGAACGCAATTGACACTGTTTTTTCAACGAGAAAAAGTGGCCCAGGGGAGCCGATTTGCCCCGCAGGTACAGCTGCTGCGGGTTATTTGAAGGACACAAGTAATTGGAAACTCTTGTGCCTGTGTGATCTCTCTATCGAAGATGTTGAAGATTTATACCTCTTCGTAGCAATGGTCATCGGAATTCTACTGATTGGATCTGGGATTGTTCTGGTGTACCGCAAATTGAAGAAGATGGATGGAGCCTATCAAAAAGCGGACCCGGCGAGGCTTAACCATCAAATTGACCATCTGGGCAGGACTCTGACAGCGGCTAATGGAGAACTGTCTAGGAAGATGGATTACATCACGATCACGCTGAGAGCCGTCCACGATAATTTCAACGTCCAGCCATGAAGGATTTGAGCACTGAATCTGAAAGAGAATATAAAGTTTTTTCTCTGAAGTCAGTGCTATTCGACCTGTTTTGACGCCCTCAGCTCACAGTCCTCCAGATTATCTTCAGTATACTTGTTTTCATAACATGGCTGGCAGCATTTGACTCTCAAGGACAGCCAGCTGTCTGGCAATCTATTCCAGCTGCCGTGCCAAGGACACGCGCCTTTGCCCAGACGGTAGACATAACATCTGCTGCTGAAGAGACTTTGTTGTCCTTAACTGATATCAACACCCTCACTCAACACCCTCACTCACACTGACTCACTATACTGATGTGAAGATTACTCATTCACTGCTCTCTTTGTGTCATTGTATGGATTCTATTGTCTGCTATTTGTGCATTGAGAGTTTTTTTCTTGTAATCATAATATTGATCATATATATGAACTGTATTCTGACAAACAATGCTTTTTTCTCTCTCCTATTGTGTTTATCCTCTTTCTCCCCCATTGCTTCCTGTTCCCATTCTGCTGACAGGCGCGTCACTGACGCTGCCGCGTCACTGAAAATGTCAACTAAGTTGTTCTCAGTGTCAAGTCAAATCCCTCGTATATTTACCAGTTATTTACTTGTGAATGTACTTGGCAATAAATCTTTTTCTGATTTCTGATTTCTGATTTCAGGAGGCAGTACAATAGAGACCAGCTGTTAGCACTTAACCGGCCCACGATGCTAACGCAAAAACTCGACATACCGAGAGAAATAAGACGGAAACAGCGTGGATGTTGTGCTGGAGTAAGACGGCGGGCAAGGAATATAAGGTACAGACCCGTCCTCCCATCCGTTATTATGGGGAATGTTTGATCGCTACTCAGTAAGACTGATGAGCTAGCGGCTATCTCCCGCTACGAGAGCGTCTTCAGAGAGAGTAGTTTGATGTTGTATACCGAGACGTGGCTAACAGAACTAACAACAGATGCTAACATCAAACTGGAGGGTTTCCACGCAATACGGGCAGACCAGACACCAGACAGTGGGAAGACAAGGGGCGGAGGAGTGATAATGTATGTCAACAACAACTGGTGCAGACCGGGACATATCACGGTTAAGGAACAGCACTGTAGCAAAGACATCGAGTTGCTAGCTGTTAGCATGCGGCCTACATATCTCCAGAGGGAAAACTCACACATGATCTGCATTATTTATGCAAATCCGACGGCGAACGCTGGGACAGCGCGTGATGTCATCCACTCAGCAACTGGCAGGCTGCAGACAGAACACCCAGATGCTCTTCTCCTCATCTCAGGTGATTTCAACCATATTTCACTGTCCCCCATTCTACCCACACTCACCCAGTATGTCACATCCCACACTAGAGACAATTAAACACTGGACTTATTTTATGCAAATACTAAGGAGGTGTACACCTCATCACCACTCCCCCCACTCGGGAGATCGGATCACAACTTGGTTCATCTCCTGCTGGTGTACAAACCCCTGGTACACAGACAACCCCCGGTCATGCGCACAGTGAAGTTATGGTCTGAGGAGGCAATGGATGCGCTAAAGGACTACACTACCGTTCAAAAGTTTAGAAATTTCCTTATTTTTGAAAGAAAAGCACTTTTTTTCAATGAAGATAACTTTAAACTAATCAGAAATACACTCTATACATTGCTAATGTGGTAAATGACTATTCTAGCTGCAAATGTCTGGTTTTTGGTGCAATATCTACATAGGTGTATAGAGGCCCATTTCCAGCAACTATCACTCCAGTGTTCTAATGGTACAATGTGTTTGCTCATTGCGTCAGAAGGCTAATGGATGATTAGAAAACCCTTGTGCAATCATGTTAGGTCTGCAATGCTGTAATTGCTGCAAATGGAGGATTCTTTGACGAAAGCAAAGTTTGAAGGAAAAAATTATTATTTCAAATACAAATCATTATTTCTAACCTTGTCAATGTCTTGACTACATTTTCTATTCATTTTACAACTCATGGTGGTAAATAAGTGTGACTTTTCATGGAAAACACAAAATAATTGTCTGGGTGACCCCAAACTTTTGAACGGTAGTGTATGTTGAAATCACTGCCTGGGAGCAGCTCTGCGATCCACATGGTGAGGACATCGATGGCCTCACTCACACCATCACGGACTACATCGGCTTCTGTGTGGACAACACCGTACCCACCAAGACCATACAGTGTTGCTTGAACAACAAACCCTGGATCAACCCTGAGATAAAAACACTTCTGAGAGAGAAGAAAAAGATCTTCAGGTCGGAGAACAGGGAGATGCTGAAGTCCGTACAGAGGGAGCTGAGGAGGAAGATCAGAGAAGGCAGGACAGCTTCATGAAGAAGATGGAGGACAAGCTGCAACAGAGTGACATCGGCGGGGTCTGGAGAAACCTTAAAACCATCTCTGGGCTCCAGAATACCTCCCCCCAGGCCACGGGGGGCAGGGAGTGGGCGAACAGTCTGAATCTGTTTTTTAATAGGTTTGACCAACCCCCCCCCCCCGACTGCACAACAACCACTGCTACCTCTAAAGTCTTCGAGACCTGCTGTCCACACCCCACTCTACCAACACCCCCCCACTCCCAGCACACAGCCCCCCAACCTGACCCTCTCTAAGACCCAGGTGAGGACGGAGCTGAGGAAGATCGAGGCGAGGAAGGCCTCGGGACCGGACGGCATCAGCACAAAGCTCCTCAAGTCCTGTGCAGACCAGCTGTGTGGGATTGTGGAGCACATCTTCAACCTGAGCCTGAAGCTGGGGAGGGTACCACAGTTGTGGAAAACATCTTGTGTGGTACCTGTACCAAAGACTTCCAACCCCAAAGATCTGAACAGCTACAGACCAGTGGCCCTGACCTCTCACATGATGAAGACCCTGGAGAGACTGCTCCTTGCTCACCTCCGCCCCCTGGTGGGACCAGCGATGGATCCACTCCAGTTCGCCTACCAGCATGGCATTGGGGTGGAGGATGCAGTGATCTTCCTCCTTCACCGTTCTCTGTCCCACCTGGAGAAGCCCGGGAATGCAGTGAGGATCATGTTCTTTGACTTCTCCAGTGCTTTCAACACCATTCAACCGATGATCCTGAAGGACAAGCTGCTGTGCACAGGGGTGGACCAGCACCTGTCATCATGAATCCTGGACTACCTCACTAACTGGCCACAGTTTGTGAGAACCTGAGATTGTGTGTCTGACACGATCATCGGTAGCACGGGGGGGGGCCCCCAGGGAACGGTTTTGGCTCCCTTCCTGTTCACCCTTTATACTGCGGACTTCTCACACAACACAACACACTGCCATCTACAGAAGTTCTCTGACGACTCTGCGATCATCGGCCTCATCTCCAACGGAGATGAAGCTTTGTACAGAGGACTTATCCAGGACTTCGTGGACTGGTGCCATCGGAACTGTCTCCAGATCAATGCGAGGAAAACTAAGGAGCTGGTGGTGGACTGCCGCAGGCAAGGACAGCCCCTCACAGCACCAGTAAACATACAGGGAACAGACAGAGAGATGGTGACATCCTACAAGTACCTTGGTGTTCATTTGAACAATAAACTAGACTGGTCACACAATACCGACGCACTCTACAAGAAGGGACAGCGCAGGCTGTTCCTATTGAGGAGGCTCAAGTCTTTTGGTGTACAAGGGGCACTGCTGGAGACATTCTATGACACGGTGGTGACATCAGCCATCACTTTTGGAGTGGTCTGCTGGGGCAACGGCATTACAGCAGCCGATAGGAAGAGACTGAACAAACTGATCAAGAAAGCTAGATCGGTCCTGAGGCAACGCCTTGACCCAGTGGAGGAAATAGGAGAGAGAAGGACGGTGGCTAAACTGTCATCTCTGCTGGAGTCCGAGTCCCACCCTATGCAGGACATATTGAACGCACTGAGGAGCTCATTTAGCAGTAGACTACATCATCCTAGGTGCGCAACCGAGAGGTTTCGCAGGTCCTTCCTACCTACAGCTGTCAGACTGTATAACCTAAGCAGGGCTGCTCGCAGAGATAGCTAAAAAATGTGACGATCTAATAGTATTGAATGCAAAAGACGCAACAGACTTACACAAATGGTCCCCTCCAGTATACAACTAGGACAATATCAGTCGCTACAGAGGGTGACAGTATGTATGGGTACATATTCATACTATGTAGGATAACTAAGTAGACGGTTATGCTGTTTATTCCATCTTGCTACAATGCTCCGCACTTTGTATATATATTTATATATTTTTGTGTACGTATGTATATCCACTGCTCTTATTTATATTTTTCGTATCTCTTGGTTATTGCTCTGAGTGTTGCTGTCCCTATGCTGTTGCAATCTGGAATTTCCCCATTGTGGGACTAATAAAGGCTTACCTTATCTTATCTAATGACACAGTGATAAGATACACCAGAGTGGGAAACAGGACGGGTAATCAAGGAACAAGGATCAGCTGTCAACATTTGACAGGAGAAGGGGGCGTGGCTGATAGAATAAAATGAACACAAAACCGAACACAGACTAAGAGATAACTCAAAGGATAATCAAATGGCAAAGAGTAAATAAGGAGCATCAAAAATACACAGAACGGGACTGAACAATGAAACACAATATGGAACTCAAAAGGTAACATAAAGCACAGATAACTAAACAACTGGAAGCCACCATGAAGCCGGGCTCGGGAGAAGCCCGGTCCATGACACACCCCTGCTGGGCAGTAAACAGAACATTTCTGCAGAGTAAATATTAGGGAGCCACAATATGTATAGTCAGTCACAGATTTACAAGTAAAAAAGTACACTTATGGGGAAAAAATATGCAAACTAGCAAGAACAAAAAACACAGGTTTGAAGAAAAAAATTCAAATTCACAAAAAATGTTGCAAATTTAGAACAAGTCAAATTTAGGAAAAAAGTTTCAGCCTTGTAAAAATGTAATTTTACATGAAAAAACACAAATTTATCAGAAAATGTAAAAATTGCAACTTACAAAAAGGTCAAAAATTTATGATAAAAATTTCAAGTTTTGTTAATTTACAAGAAAAAATGTAAACCTACAAATAAAAGTCATAAATTGATGAGAAAACGTAATAAATTTAAGAGAAATGCTCCAAGTTTTCAAGAATAAAACTGCATTTATACTTGGCACTGGACCTTCAAATGCATTTTGTTCCTTAGCTAACATGATATAGAAAGGTTTTCATGATGGGGGTGGGGGGAATTTTCTCTTTTTTCCAGGTTGGGGAAACAAGCTGTGCATCTTAAGCATGCAAGCAGCCTTACATACGAGCAATGAGCACACTCATACACTGAGCAATGGTGGTAGCACGGCGCTAGTGGCAGTCAGGCAGCTGCGTGTGATGAGCATGCTGGCGCACGAGCAATAATGACGCTAAGTGCGTATACAGCACTGTTTGGCCACTTTGGCAGTGCAGTAGAGTTGGTGGGCACACTGAGGCACAGATAGCTTTGTGTGGTCCACATTGGGGTCCAGACTGAATTGTGGTTGTGTCAGGATGTGGACCTTTGTCCAGTTTGAGAAGCCTGGATATAGGATATACAAAGAACTATAGGTAAAGATGTTTTTCTGCAAGTTACACTACTCACAAAAAGTTAGGAATATATTTGACTTTGAGGTGAAATTTATGGAAAATGTAAAAAAGTTCACGCTACAGTGATATTATACCATGAAAGTAGGGCATTTAAGTAGAAGCATGCAATGGTGATTTCCTCATCTCAAACAATTTATTGAAACCAAAGCCAACAACAGTGGTGGGTATACCACAACAAAAAATGTCAATGTTTCAATAACTTGTCATGTGCACTTGAACATCAATTACAGCTTGACATCAACATCTCATGCTGTTCACAAGTCGACTTATTGTCTGCTGAGGCACGGCATTCCATTCTTCTTGAAGGGCGGCCCTCAGGTCATTGAGGTAGTGAGATGCAGGGTTACGAGCCTCTACACGATGACTCAGCTGATCCCATAGGTTTTCTATGGGATTCAAGTCTGCAGAAAGTGCAGGCCACCCCATTTGAGGTTCCCCCAGCCTCAAGCAGCCGTTTCCTAACGATGTGACCTCGATGAGCAGGAGCGTTGTCGTCCTTGAAGATGAAATTAGGCCTGTGTTATTCATGCATGGTTACAATGACTGGATTAATGATGTTATTCAGATAGTATCGGCTTGTCACTGTACCATTCACAAGGTATAGGGCCATTCAGTATTGACTAGACACACCTGCCCAGACTGTAACACCACCACTACCAAAGACTTTTCTGGTGACAACAGTGGCTGATGCATAGCACTCTCCTTGACGTCTCCAACATCGTTTGTGGCCATCATTTCTGCTTAACGTTAATCAACTTTCATCAGAGAACAGCACTGAGACCCACTGGTCCCTTGTCCAGCATAAATGCTCCCTGGCCCAGGCAAGACAATGACGCCTGTGCCTGGTGTTGTGGTCATATACCATTGCAGGTCACCTAGCACACAGACTACGCTGATGTAAACGGTTGTGAATGGTCTGACATGACACTTGGGTGCCTCTCACCTCCCTTAAATGTGCCTGGAGTTGAGTGGCATTCATCATCCGGTTCTGCAGGGCACTGTTCACAATGAAGTGGTCATCAGCGTGGGATGTGGACAAAGGACATCCACTTCCATGCCTTTCTGTGACTCTTCCAGTCTCTCTGTATCTCTGTTGCAACCTGCTGATGACACTCTGTGACACTCTAACCTCAGTGGCCACTTCCCTCTGAGAACATTCTGTTTGAAGCCTCGCAATGGCGAGGTACTGTTGATCAATTGTTAGGTGTCATATTGGTCTCATGATGTCAAAATATGAACAGCATGATGAAGAGGACTGTTTAAATACCAATTCTAATTGAACCAGAAAATGTATTAGTTGATTCATGGATCAAACACCTGTTGTGTATTTTGCTGTTAAGCACCATGTTGGAGAACAGCAAGTTATGCAGAAAGTACTGAACTGATAGCCTTTAAAAAGGTCTGTGAATATCAGATTGTCACACCACAAAGAACTCATGATGGGTTGAAGTAAAGGGCTCTATCTAGACCAGGGGTATCCAATCATGTCCATGGAGGGCCAAGACCCTGCAGGCTTTCTCTTCTACCCAGTCTCTTCAGCAGATGTTTTCATTGATCAGCAATCAGTGGGTAGCAGTTCAGTGAAATCTGCTGTTGAAGACACTGGTTGGAGGTAAAGCCTGCAGGGTCTTGGCCCTCCATGGCACATGATTGGACACCCCTGCTCTAGACATTTGCAATGTTATTGTCGCAAAACAAAATGATGGCATTGGTTACAGGTGCATTTCTAAACTGCTGAATGTTCCAGTGAGCACAGTTGGAGCCATCATTTGGAAGTGGAAAGAACATCATTTTACCATAAACCAGCCATGATCAGGAGCTCCTTGAAAGATTTCTGAGAGAAGAGTCAAAAGAATTATCAGAAGAGTTATCCATGAGCCAAAGACCACTCATGGAGAGCTCTAGAAAGACCTGGAGTTAGCAGGTCTTACTGTTTCAAAGAAAACAATAAGTAATGCACTCAACCGACATGGCCTCTATGCATGCTCACCTCACAAGACTCCATTGCTGAAGAAAAAACATGATGAAGATCATTTAAAATTTGCCGCACACCCTTTGGGCAAGCCAGTAAAATATTGGAAGAATATAGTCTGGTCAGACGAGACCAAAATTGAACCTTTTGGATGTCACAACATACAACATGCTTGGATGACAAATGATACTGCACATCCCATCATGGTGTGTTTTTTTTTTCAGCACATGGTACAGGCAGACTTAATATAATTAAAGGAAAGATGAATGAACAAATGTACAGAGACATCTTTGATTAGAACCCGTTGCCATCTGCCAAGATGCTGAAGATGAAACAAGGGTGGACATTTCAGCATGACAATGATCCTAAATGTACAGCCAAGGAAACTCTCAACTGGCTCCATAAAAGGAAAATAAAGCTGCTCGAATGGCCCAGTCAGCCACCTGACCTGAATCCAATTGAAAATCTATGGAACGAACTTAAGATCAGAGTTCACAGAAGACACCCACAGAACCTTCAAAATTTGACAGTTTGTGTGGAAGAATGGGCTAAAATTACTCCTGAGCAATGCCTGTGCCCAGTTTCGCCACACAGGAGGTGTCTGGAAGCTGTTATTACCAACAAGGCTTTTCTACTATATATTAAATGAATTTCACCAAGCGTGTTCAATACTTATTCCCTATGTCATTCCACTTTATTAAATATAAGTTGCTTTGTGAACACAGTTGCCTTTATTTATTTGTATGTGTGGATTACTTGGGTTTTTGCTGATATCTGGTGGAAATCTGAAGTCAATGGCTCCATCAGAAATATGTTTAATGAGGAAAATGTTGATGTGTTCAATACTTATTTTCCCCGCTCTATATTAACCAGTAAATATATAGTGTATATTATACAGTATATATAATAGAGGCCTAAATTATTTGCAGAGTTTGTAGTAGCTGGATTGCCCTTTTAAAATAGCTATGCCATCTTGTATTTTAGTGTCAAAGTAGATTAATTGACTATTTTTTTCTGTGTGACCATTATAGGCTAAGCATTCCAAACTGTGAATAACTGCTGCTGTGACTACATTAACCAAAATATTTCATTGTGCTGTCAGTTTTAATTTTCTTGATCCACTTCACTTTCAGTTAAAGTTTACCATTGTGTTGTCATCGCTGGTTCACCACCACAGTGTTGGCAAGTTTTTAACCACTGGTAATTCTCTTGACTCGTGTATTCTGAAGAATTTTAACATGAATGAAAATGAATGAACAGAGAGTGCATGCGATTGTAGCATGAACTGCATTCAATTTCAGGCTGCTACCTGAAAGCATCACACAACGGATGAGGCAGTGTGAGAAACATGAACTTGTTTTGCAAAATAAGAGCAGCTACAAAATAAAGTTCATTAGATGCAAAGTAAACACTTATTTGATCACTCTGTCAGAATTTTATAGTGTTTCTTTTTTCCTGAAAAAGCCACAACTTTAAAACAACTAGGCAGTGTGAAGCTGGTTACAGCTACAGATTTAGTGATATTTCTTTCTTACTGATGGTTCCACATGTACAGTGAGGTCTGAGTCCATTTTTTTTCCTTCAAGCATTTGATCAGTGAGAAAATGCACACAGGGCGAGAGTCATATTGTTTTAATTGGCTTACAACAAAAAAAATCTCCTGTGGTGTTGGTTAACTTCAAATGGGTGTTGCCTGAGCTTTGATTTAACCCATCATCATCATGGCTCAGACGGAGGACAGTTGTGTAGTGTTGAGCTGTAAACCCTGGCACAGCACCCCACAGGAATTTCTGTCTCATGCATTTCCAAATGAATGGTTGGCAGGATAATGCAGCATGTATCCGGTGGAAACAACATGGCGCAACCCCGGCAGTGTGAGTTGGACTCTTGCACGTGTGTTTCCTTGTGGGATATGAATGTGCATGCATCTGCACAATATCTCTATGAGCATTAAAGCCCATATTCTCTTTCCATGCAGCTGTCAGTGTCAGGCACTAGTCAACACCTGGATCAGCAGGTCTGCCCTTCATGCACATCTACTCTTACAAACTCCACTGATCTCTGTCTCTCTGCAGAGAGAGAGGCTAAACAGCTGCTAACTTTCCCAAGACATTGCATATAATTTACAGTGCCACAGTTCTGTAACCAAGACCAATATTTCAGCACATACAACCTCAATTCCGGTGAAGTTGGGATGCTGTATAAAACTTAAATATAAACAAAATACAACGATTTTAAAAATTCTTTTCAACCTACAGTATAGTCAATAGAATACACTACAAAGACAAGGGGCCATATTACAAGGAAACAGTCCATAATCAGCCGTCACTGGCGCAGGATGCATTTATGGGCCCGTCCAAGTTCATTTTCTTATTACAGCAAAAAAATTAATTTTCTGCCAGGCACAAGGTGCAATAAGGCTGGTCTAATAGTTCAGAGGTGTGTTTGGGATGATCTAATCAAAAGCACTCATGCTTATCCTTTTAATGCAGAAAGACACATTATCTAAAGTGAACTTTGATCATGACCACTTGTTTCAGATGGGGTTTGCGCTGGCCAAAGGGCATGTGTGTGAACAAAAATGCACGCTATAGTAATTCTGCTTGGTAATAAGGAAGACATTAAACACAGGTGATGCCAAGTTAGTTATTTTAGAGAGGACAAATGGGGAAGGGATAATGCTGGACTGAAAAATCGTGGATGCAACATGCAGACATGAATGGGTTTGAAACTTTAGTAAAAGAGAACAATGCCTGTGCAAATTTTCCTCAATTTTCATAAAACGTAAGGATCATTAATGGTGGCACAGAAATCACTCCTGGCCCTGTGGGGAGCCAGAGAGCTCTCTCTCCTGCTGCTTTTGCTGACCAAGGGTCTCCCTCATCTTGTTGGGGGGGGGGGGGTGCTGAGGTTTGTGGCTCTCTGTCCCAGTCCTTTCCAGATAGGAAGGAAGGAGGACATCCAGCGTGGCATCCCGTCCAGCGCCGACCCCCACCACGAATCAAGTCCGCTCCTCAGCAACCCCTCTCGGGGACTGAGAGGTGGCAGTCAGGGCACTCGCTGGGGGCCAGCGATCTGGGGCACCCGTTGTTTGAGAACCCCAACCATAAGCACGGTGCGGGTGGCCTCAGCCCAGCTGGGAACCCAGGGACACACAGCACACTTGATGTTCATTCATTCATTCATTCATTCATTCCCTTAACAATAAACACATTAATGCCAAATAAGTCCGTGATGAAAACAAAAAGGTGCATGGAATGAAAATCTTTAGACTGACGCATCTCCTCCCATGCACCGCATCCACACCAGAATTTACTCATGCTCCCTCTTCATTCATTCATTCTCCTAAAAAAAAACATACAATAATCCCTAATCTTTTGACTCCAATGGTAAGTCCACAATTAAAATGAGAGTGCGGATGGAATAAATAAAAACTATTTAGTATATCGTCATTTTATAATTAAAATGATGGGTGATTATATTGTGACTGTTTTGTGTTCTCTGACCATAATCTTAATGGAGAGAGTTGTAACAGTCACAATATAATCACCCGTCATTTTAATTATAAAGACAATCAGAAGTGCAGCAGTGGGGCTGGACACCAGCATTGGAGATGTTGGAGGCTGCAGGTGTGATGACAGGTGAAGCAGATGGAGCTTGAGCTGATGTGTATGCTGAGAAGAGAGCTGGAGCTGTGGTGTGCACCTCAGGAACAGCAGGAGCCATTATGTGCACCTCCGAGGTGACAGAAACTGGTGTGAACACTTCAGGAATGGCTGGAGCTGTGACACGACACGCACCTTGCGAACAGCTGGAGCAATCTGAAGAGGAGCCGGAGCAGGTGGTGGTACATGGCATCGAGTGGAACTGTGTCTCCCAGAGCCTTCTTTCCACCAGGGTCCCCCACGTGTCAACCTATTGCTGTAAAAAAACTCCCTCCGCTCTGCAGGAGTAAACACAGGTTGGCAGTCGGCTGGCTCCAGTGAGGAAGAGGCAGATGGTAACGCTGGTAGTAGTGGAAGGGAGAGATTCAGCACCCGAGGGCAGGAGCGCACGCTCAGTCTGGCTTCTAACAGATTAGCAACTCCACCTCAGCAATTCACTTCATCTTCCTTGGAGAAGCTACTCCAAGCTTAAGTCCTCAATTGCCCCAACGAGCTGCTGCTCCTCCTGACTCCACCTTTTCCTCCTCTTACCAGACTCGCCCACTGGGTCCATTACGGGCTGCGTCCTACTGTCATGTTTGCCCGTTCGGGGCAAAGAAGAGGACCCAATTGCCAAGTGAATCTGGTAAACCATGATCTATTAATAACAGAAAACAGAAAATAAGCACTGCATGTCATGTACGGGGCTGGTGTTTCCTGCCCCGTTTCATGACCTGTGGCTTCAGCCTTTGATTATTTTTTTCAGCTGGCAGATTATTGGTTCATCTGTCAGTCTGCAGCCACAGCCCTCCTCTCACCTCTCTCTGCCAGTCACCTATCAGCCTATTGCCATCACCTGGGGTTACACACACACACACACACACACACACACACACACACACACACACACACACACACACACACACATACACACACACACACACACACACACACACAGAGCAGACACTCATACATGTCATATCCGGCTCTAGGGAGCCGGGCAATCAGAGCCAGGGACAAGCCAGTGAGTCGTGATATTTTATTCAGGGAAAAGGGGAAGGGATGAGGAGAGCACAGATACTCATGCAGACGTACACTCACAGGTTGCACAGCGCAGAGGTAAGCAGCTCGTACCGGACGTGGGGGTAACAAGACGTACATACTCACAGCGGGATACAAACACAGGAATGCTGCAAGAGGAGTATAAGCTGACACCAGACGAAGGGGCTTCAGCTTAGCAATGTGTTTATGTCGCAGCCCCGAGTCATCGAGGCTGCTCCTATTTATCCTCATTGGCAGCGCCCCAGCTGATGAAGACTAATTGGCCCCAGCCGTCCATAATGCTGCCAGCTGGGGGCCAGCTGAGACGCTGCTCAATGGGAAGCAGGGATGAGGGAAAACATGGGCTGAGTGCCGAGACGGCATCTCAACCCATGTGACAGAGCCCCTCCCTCAAGGTCGGGCTCCTGAACGACCAGGAACATCCCAGCCCCCCCCCCCCCCACCTAGGGTGGGAGGAAGGGAGGCGGACCGGAGGGGAAGAAGCCAAGGGAAGGACAACACCAATGGGGCAATGTAGGGTAGCGGGAAAGAAAAACCCAAATACAATACTGACAAAACAGAATAATTAACCCAGGTACAGATGGGGAGAAGAACTGGGTCAGCACGCCGGTTACATACTACCCAGAGAGTACCAACCATGCGTGACCCAGAGCAAGGAAAAGAGAACCACCAAAAAGGTACAGGGCAAAAAATGCTGAGTACGGTTAAATAAAGGGGAACCTATACACAGCGCTAATTTAAGTACATACAGTCACCAAGAAAAGTGAGGGTGACTGGAACAAATGACAATTATAGAGCATGGTGTTACGGAAAACAAGGCACATGACTCTATAATGAACCAACAGGACAAAAAAGAAATACTGAGTGCAGGCAAAGAAAAACCCACACACACGAATATATAAATACCCAGTCACCTAAAGAAATGAAAGTGACTGGAATAAATGGATCACTGCAGAGCATGGTGTTACGGAAAACAAAACATAACTCTACAATGCAAAAAACGAGGCTAAAAACATGGCACAAAAAGTAAAATGCTGAGCATGAGCGATGGAAAACACAGCACTATAAAAACAAATGCACCAACAGGACAGAACATTACACCCGAGTGACCTTAATAACAAAAGAAAAAGTGACACCCGAGGAACATGGCAGGCAGAGTCCAAAAATGGCCGAGATGGCTCCGGAGATCTCCCCGCCCATCGTCCAGCTGGCGAATCAGGGAAAGAGAAGTGTTCGGACGGCGAACTCTGGACCCAGATCCCAGGAATCCAGTCCACCGGCAGCCGAACCAGGCTGCCCAGAGGGAAACACAGACCAGTGGGGGGAACCAGATCACCGAACCGAAAGTTCTGTGGGTCGGGTCGTCGACCCGCATCACTCAACCACCAGGACCGTTGAGACGGGCGAAGGATCAGAGCGGATCCCGGTGGAAGAGGCTCAGGGGAGAGCCGATGACGAGGGCGGCGGGCGTCAGGCCGCAGGAAAACGGCCACCTCCTCACCGGACCTGGACAATACTGGGGCAGCACCCACGTCGGACCCCGATCGGGCCTCAGGCGAACCCACGTTGGACCCCGACTGGGTCTCGGGTGAACCCACGTTGAATACTGCACCAGAACCGACCTCCAACGTTGAACCCGGACCCTCCAGCACCACGAGGAACAGCAACTCCTTGCCGGTGACCCTGGAAGAAGGCTCAGAAGAGAAAACAGAACCGGGATCAGGATCACCGGCAGCGCCAGAACCCGGCGAGACGAGCTCAGACGCAGCGGACGGCTGCACCCGGCTCGTCTCCCCTGGAGATAGGCTGAAGTGCTCGGGGATAAAAAGAGAGAAAAGAAAGGAGAGCACTCGCCTGATCTCGGGTTCTGACGCCGTCCAGGACTGCGAAGATCCAGGATCCGTCGTCAGGAGGTCGTTGTCAGGCTCCCATCTAGCCGCGTCGGGCCCCGCAGCCAGCACGATGGTCAGCGCAGCTTGAGATCCCTCCAGCTCAGGTGACCCCGCCGACGATCCACTCGGCGTGAAGCCAGAAGAATCTCGTCCCGCCGGACCGAACCGCTCCTCCGTGGAGACCCGGGGACGCTCAGTCGTCGGCGTAGACTCCACGCAGCAGTCAGTCCCCCTCCTCCGTCCGCAATGTAGCTGCGGAACCACAGGCCCTCTCCATATCCCACCACGTTGACCCGGAGCCGGGGACCGCTCGGCGGAGAGAGACACAGAGGATGCGAGATTAGGCATACAGGTTACAGCAGGTGGGGAGAGTTCAGGGAGCTGCGAACCCTGAACTTCTCCTCCAGGGATGTGACAGAGCAAATCATTAAGCAGGTGTGAAAAAACAATGACTTGCCTGCCCCCTGGAGGTTGAGTATCGCCTGCTGTAGTGGATTCTGCTTCTTCCTCTCCCCGCCCGGCGATAACGGAGGACCCCCTGGGAATTCGTCTGAGGGTCGCTCGCGTTGTCTCCAGCAGAGAGCTCACCAGGCCGGGATTCCAGGCACACACAGCGGTCAGGAAGCGCGTCGAGGAGGAGGGGGAAACAGCCGGGGTGAGCCAGCCCGAATGTCCAGGAATGACAGCGGGGGAACGAGGCTCAGGGGACGAGGCTGTAGAATCTCCACACTGACGAGGCGAAGGGATGACAGCTGCGTGGGAGGAACGGTCCTGACGATGACCCAGAACTGGATCCGGACGAGGTTCGTGCAGAGGTGACTCGGCGATGTGATGACGACTACTCCCAGGGGACGAAGCGAGGGGGAAACCCAGGATTCACCGCTCCAGATCGGAGATCGAGACGAGGAAGGCGTCGAGCACGGGAAAGCTTCGTAGCCCTGAAGTCCTCACCATCAATCTCACTGCCGCCGCCACATGCCTTAAGGTGGTGACAGGAAACACAGTAGAGCTCGCGACAGCCACTCGACCCCGGACATAACTGCTGTCAGCTGCGGCTCCTAGAAGGAAATCCCGAGTGACGTGGCGCAGGTCGGGGGAAGTCCTCTGGTGGGCGCGAACTCCCGGACTGGAATAGCGGCAGGAACGGGACTCCGAAGCGGGGAAAGACGTCGCCCACTTCGACTCCCTGCCGGGATTTCCATCCACCCCGTGGAGCTTCTCTCGCTGTGTACCTGCAGCGTCTATCCTGGCACTGTCCTCCAGATGGTACAGAGAGTGAGGGTGACAGTCCAGGAGTTCCTCAGCACGGCCCGGATGCCAGCGTCTCGCGTTGGAGGCGTCGTGCAGGGTGAAGAATGTCCCGTCGACAGCCTCCGAGATGGACCTTAGCTCGTCGCCCTGGCGCCGGAAGTGACTCCTGGGAAACGGCATGCTAGCAGCGCTGACACTCGGACAGAAAGGTACATTTCCACAGCGACTCACGGCCGCCGGCAACTCTTCTGGCTGCGACATACTGTCATATCCGGCTCTAGGGAGCCGGGCAATCAGAGCCAGGGACAAGCCAGTGAGTCGTGATATTTTATTCAGGGAAAAGGGGAAGGGATGAGGAGAGCACAGATACTCATGCAGACGTACACTCACAGGTTGCACAGCGCAGAGGTAAGCAGCTCGTACCGGACGTGGGGGGTAACAAGACGTACATACTCACAGCGGGATACAAACACAGGAATGCTGCAAGAGGAGTATAAGCTGACACCAGACGAAGGGGCTTCAGCTTAGCAATGTGTTTATGTCGCAGCCCCGAGTCATCGAGGCTGCTCCTATTTATCCTCATTGGCAGCGCCCCAGCTGATGAAGACTAATTGGCCCCAGCCGTCCATAATGCTGCCAGCTGGGGGCCAGCTGAGACGCTGCTCAATGGGAAGCAGGGATGAGGGAAAACATGGGCTGAGTGCCGAGACGGCATCTCAACCCATGTGACAATACATACTGATTCATCCACTCTGTTTGCCACACACCTGTTTCCACTTGCCGTTCGTTAGTATCTGGTGGTATTTCTGGCCGGCAGTGGAAACACTCAGTGCGTTGGCATCAGTCAGTCTACATGGATGATCTGGCTCGCTCTCCCCTGGACTACTAGTGTTGTGTTTCCAGAGCCTTGTGGCTCAGACATGATGTAAGTCTCCTGTTCTATTATTTTTCTGCCCTCTCTTGTCCGCTGCCCAATTCTACCTGGGAGCGCGTGGGGCTTGCCTGTTGAGCTTGTAGCCAGTCATCTTTACCATACTACTCATCATTTGGACAGTTGTTATGGACACTTTGTACCTCATTTTCCCTTTGTTAATAAACACGTTGAACTTCACCTGCGTTTGGACTCGCATCAATTCATAAATTCGCTGCGCGACACTGCACATAGGCAAAAATTAAACATAATAATAACCAGACAATGTGGAATAATAACAGCAACAAATAATCCAGACGGCGTGCTACAAGAACGTGATGTGAACATAAGGACGCAGTCAAGGACACAGACTGAAAATGCACATATACTGTATAGACGGTGGAGCAGTCATGACAACACGGGACAGGTAAGCACCATCAAGGGCGAGCAGACAGACAGGATGGGCGGGGCTGTACAATCACAGAGGGGATACACTCAAAACATGACAAATGAGTGAAAAGAAAACATAAAGCATGGACAGGGGCCTCAGTCCTGTCCAGAGCACTACACATTCCATCATCAAGTCTCCTTGTCTTCCTTTCTCTGTCCACTGGATACATTACATACCTTTGTACCCGCTTCCCTCAATACTTTCGCTGTGAAAAAAAAATCACATCTAAATACAAGCTGATCCTGCAATTGTACAATTTCTTTTTCATTTTCATTTCATTCTTTTTCACTTTCATTTTATTTAATGCTTTTGACAAAAATGCCAGGGAAATTAGAAGTTCTTAGTTTCTCCAACACCAGTGGACAACTTCAAGTTTGGAGAAAAGTAAAACAGCCTTATCGAAAGAGCTATGGAGTTATAAAGCTGTAAGTTTATTAATGTCTGTTAACCTCAAATGATTTTTTTTTTTTTTTTACTAGGGTAGGTCTATTTTTACCCTGTTATATCTCCAGGGTAAAATGGCAGTCACTTATATAGCGTATTTTACTCATCTCCGGATGACCAAAGCGCTTTACAGATCTTGCTAACCGCCCATTCACACACTATGGCCACTGTGTATGGCAGCCAAACTGCCATACACAGGCACTGGCCTGACCCATCAGGAGCAACTGGGGGTTCAGTGTCTTGCTCAAAGACACTTCGACATGCAGACAGAGCGGGAATCGAATCCCTCACCCTCTGATCAGTAGTTGGCCACAGCACACCTGCGCCACAGCCGCCTCCAACGTTAACCGTCACCCGGCTGAACTATCAAAATGATCTTTTTTAATGTGCTTCAACCCCAGAGACTTGTGTTTGATTATTTTTCACAAGTTTTTGTAAGTGTTCTTTGTGTTTACTTTGACTTCCTCATTCAAGACTCAGTTCCGGTTTGACAATTAACTTTTTTTTTTATTACTATTAGGATTAAAGGCTGTTGGGTTATTTCAGTCTTGACTGATTTCTTTTTTTGGGGGGGGGGTGAAAGTGTTACCTTGTTAAAATAAGCATAATTTGTAATGGCAGTTAAATAATTTTGAGCCCAACTATACCCCACCATTGAAAAAAGTTAAAAGTTAATCTGAATGTAGTTCCAATGAAGTGCACAAATTTATGTTCTAAGCTTGCATTCACAGTGAATAGTATAATCATTAGATAACAACTGGTCTGCACCAGTATGTCAAGTGAGCTACTAAAAATAGTTTCTTTTGCGATCCCCAAATCCTTTGAGGATCATAGTGAAGCAGCTGATCAGTGCAGGAGTAAAGCCTCGATCGGTGGACAGATGTTTCAGAGAACAGGTGGCCTGGGTTGTCCTCTGGATTTGCATGGCTATGACAGACAGAGCAGGCCTCACAGACTTCAAAGGGCAGGATCGGCTACTGCAAATGATCAGCGAAGAGGGGAAAAAGGAGTGGCAAGCTTGCAAGCTACAGTAGCTTCACAAGTGTACCTTCCACAGCAAAGTCTGGATTATTATAAATTTAGCTTTTTTCTGTAGTGAGGTGATGCTTTCAATACTTGTGAAGTCATATGATACTTAAATATTCATTACCAACTTCCAATATCTGTGACATTTTTAGAAACAGCAGTTTACTATTAATATGCTAATGGAATAAAGTGGGATACATGAAATTATTCTCTTTGCAGTGTATCCAAAATAACACCATGTTTTAAAAAGAGGGGGTGTCATGCACAATGAACTTCATTGTTTAAAAAAATGCTAACTGTGTGTATATAGCTCATTTTTAAGGATATTAAAAATATTATAAACTTTTAAACCATGCATGAACCCCCCCCCCAACAAAAAAAAAAAAAAATCTGAGCTGATGACATTTATTTTTGCAAGGCAGCAATTCATTTAGACAAGGCAAATCTCTACATCGACCTCCTCCCCTTCATCTATCATATTCCCCGCTATGATCTCCACAAACCCACATTCATTAAGCAAATACAACACACTGACACTTAAAGTTCGCAATGGAGCCCTTAACATCTAATAAATAATGCATTCACCACTAGATCAAAACATGAGATGAGCATCGGGCAAAAAGGGTGAACACATGGTTGGCATAGAGAAGCAAGATGTACGCTGAGTAAAACAGGAAATATGGTGTACACAAATGAGGGGAAAAAAGTCTCGGCAGTCTCAAGTTTTATTAATGGGAGTGATTTTGAATGCAGTTGTTTCCACGTATCAATCCATGGCATGGGGTGGTGAGCTTGAAATATAATACTAGATATATTGACATGTATTTTGAATCATGCATTGTCCTGGAGGAAAAAATTAAGAAATCTGTCCGTACAGCACCATGAATATGAATGCCGTACATACCATAGTAAAATATTCAGCACCCGTAAGTCAATAAGGGGAGGAGAAACAAAAAAGAAAAAAACATCAAAGAAGAATTACAGTATCTCACAAAAGTAAGTACACCCCTCACATTTTTGTAAATATTTTATTATATCTTTTCATGGAACAACACTGAAGATATGACACTTTGATACAATGTAAAGTAGTCAGTGTACAGCTTGTATAACAGTGTAAATTTTCTGTCCCCTCAAAATAACTCAACACACAGCCATTAATATCTAAACCGCTGGCAACAAAAGTGAATACTCCCCAAAGTGAAAATGTCCAAATTGTGCCCAAAGTGTCAATATTTTGTGTGGCCACCATTATTTTCCCGCACTGCCTTAACTCTCTGGGGCATGGAGTTCACTAGAGCTTCACAGGTTGCCACTGGAATCCTCTTCCACTCCTCCATGATGACATCACGGAGCTGGTGGATGTTAGAGATCTTGTGCTCCTCCACCTTCTGTTTGAGGATGCCCCACAGATGCTCAATAGGATTTAGGTCTGGAGACATGCTTGGCCAGTCCATCACCTTCACCCTCAGTTTCTTTAGCAAGGCACTGGTCGTCTTGGAGGTGTTTTTGGGGTCATTATCATGTTGAAATACTCTCCTGCTGCCCAATTTCCGAAGGGAGGGGCTCATGCTCTGCTTCAGTATGTCACAGTACATGTTGGCATTCATGGTTCCCTCAATGAACTGTAGCTCCCTAGTGCCGGCAGCACGCATGTGTCATAATTGGCCCTTTTGAGACAGAAATAAGGCACCACTCGCCTGCAGTGAGTTTGCTCTTCTATTAAATAACAAAGAACACAAAACCTTGCCACGAAGGGCGGATTACAAAAGGCTAAATACCAGACCACGAGGGGTGATGACAGAAAAATACAAATACTGAAAAAAAACATGAAGGGTAACTTACATGAAACAGATGATGAAAAACCTTAAGCAGAGGAAATACTGAGATCAGAAATGGGGATCTCAGTCAGCACATGACTAGGTCGCAGCGAGGAATAACCCTCACCAGCAAACTTAAATAATACTAGAACAGAAACAGAAATGTGAATCAGGCGTGGAAGCACAAGTGAAAATGTATTCAGCGATATCAAACAGCTGTGACAGGCCATGAACAGACTTGACAGGTGGAAGTCCTGTCACGGCGCTGTCAAAAAAGAAGCACAGACAATGAAGACAGAAAATCAGGACTAAATACATAAACAGAAAAAGGAAAATAACCGTAAGACCTGAGCACAGTACAGACCTGCGCTCGGCCTCATGACAGTGCCCCTCCCTTAAGGGGTTGACCCAGACACCATGCAATAACATCAAAGGAAAGAGACCCCCCCCCCCCAAAAAAAGCAAAAAACAGAAGTAACCACAAAAACCAACCCCTGGAGGGCGGTGGGGGGATCCAGGCCTGAAGGAGAGACACAAAAACAAAGACAACCCGAAAAAAACATGACCCAAACACTAACAGAACAAAATACCATGAAAACCAGGTAATACACGATAACAAAGAAACTGTTCTGGTGGCCTTCTGGAGTCCTGGCTCCACCTGACCATCGGGTGGAAAAGGTCCGGCAGCCTAGCAGGTCTCCAGAGGTCCCAACCAGGTAGACAAAGTCCATCAGGTGATCTTCCTGGGTACCAAAGCCACCCAAGCAACCGAGAAGGCTTGGGTGGTCTCCCCGCGTCTCTAGGCCAGCGGGTTGTGGAATGCCACACACCTCCTCCTAGGGATGGCAGCCGGAACCCATGCTCACCACCGACCCCCGGACCCAGACGACAGGAGCCTGATATTATTATTTGTTATTTGATCCATACTGCTGGTTGACCTCCAATAATGTACTTGGCATCTTACTGTTATGTTCTTTATGTCTGTCCTCTCCATCCTCCCTATCCCCTCACCCCCCAGCCAGTCACAGCAGATGACTGTCCCTCCCTGAGCCTGGTTCTGCTAGATAAGATAAGATAAGATAAGCCTTTATTAGTCCCACAACGGGGAAATTCCAGGATTGCAACAGCACAGGGATAGCAACACTCAGAGCAACAATCAGAAGGCAAGAAAAAAAACAAGCAAGCAAGAGCAGCTAATATACATATGTACATATTACTATAAAATATATATACACACACACACACACACACACACAGACACACAGTGCAGAGCATTGTAGCTGGATGGAATAAATATATGAATATATGAACACACAGTGCAGAGCATTGTAGCTAGATGGAATAAATATGTAAATATATAAACACCCACAGTACGGAGCATTGCAGCTAGGTGGAAAAAATATGCAAGTATATAAACACACACAGTGCGGAGCAATGTAGCTAGATGGAATAATATGTAGATATATAAAAACACAGTGCGGAGCATTGTAGCTAGATGGAATAAATATATAGATATATAAATATAAACACACCCAGTGCTGAGCATTGTAGCTAGATGGAATAAATATATAGATATATAAATATAAACACACCCAGTGCAGAGCATTGTAGCTAGATGGAATAAATATGTAAATATATAAACACACACAGTGCAGAGCATTGTTGCTAGGTGGGATGAAACAGCATAACCGTCTATTTAGTTATCCTACATGGTATGATTATGTGCCCATACATATTCTCACCCTCCATAGCGACCGGTATGTTCCTAGTTGTATGCCGGAGAGGACCATTGTGTAAGTCTATTGCATCTTTTGCATTCAAAAAAAACTATTAGTTTGTTACGTCTTTTTGCTATCTCTGCGAGCAGCCCTGCTTAGGTTGTACAGTCTGACAGCCGTTGGTAGGAAGGACCTACGAAACCTCTCGGTTGTGCACCTGGGATGATGTAGTCTGCTGCTAAATGAGCTCCTCAGTGCATCCAGTATGTCCTGCATAGGGTGGAACTCGGACTCCAGCAGAGATGACAGTTTAGCCACCGTCCTTCTCTCTCCTATCTCCTCCATCGGATCAAGGCGTTGCCCCAGGACAGAGCTAGCTTTCTTAATCAGTTTGTTCAGTCTCTTCCTATCGGCTGCAGTAATGCCACTGCCCCAGCAGACCACTCCAAAAGTGATGGCTGATGCCACCACCGTGTCATAGAATGACTTCAGCAGCGCCCCTTGTACACCAAAAGACCTGAGTCTCCTCAGCAGGAACAACCTGCGCTGTCCCTTCTTGTAGAGTGCGTCAGTATTGTGTGACCAGTCTAGTTTATTGTTCAGATGAATACCCAGGTACTTGTAGGATGTCACCATCTCGATGTCTGTTCCCTGTATATTTACTGGTGCTGTGTAGAGGTTTCTTCCTGCCAAATGGGAGTTTTTCCTCTCCACTGTCGCTTAGTGCTTGCTCATAGGGGATTGTCTGATTGCTGGGTTTTTCTGAGACTGTGTGGTTTTTTTCTGCACTGTGGCACCATGAGATGGCTTCTGTTGTGATGTGGTGCAGTATACTGTAAATAAAGCTGAATTGAACTGAAAAAAATTGAAGAGGAAGATGGCGGAGGAGGAACCCCAATGGAACCAGAAGAAGACAAAGGAACAACAGCAGCCTTGGGCATCCGCACAGCACCTTTGGAGGCCTCGGACTGAGGCATAGCGGCATCCTCGGTGACCCTGGACTGAGGCAGAGCGGCACCCTCGGTGACCCTGGACTGAGGCATTGCAGCAACCTCAGTGACCCCGGACTGAGGCGTTGCGGCACCCTCGGTGGCCCCGGACTGAGGTGAAGCTGCACCCTTGGTGGCCCCGGACTGAGGCAAAGCTGCATCCTCGGTGGCCCCAGACTGAGGCGAAGCTGCACCCATGATGGCCCCTGGGCTTGAGAGTCGCACCCACAGTGGGCACGCACCCATGTGGGATTCAGGCTGAGGCACAGCACCCATGGAGACCCAGACTGAGGAGGTACTGCACCCTTGGAGATCCTGGGCTGGGACGGCATCTCCACGAGGATCTCGGCCAGACCCACAAAGACCTCAGGCAGTGGACGGGAAACCACAGAGACCTCTGGTGTAACTGGAAGATTCTTGGTGACCCTGAGAGAAGACTTGAATGAAAGACGGAGAGGAACAGGGTCAGGGTCACAGGTGGCAGTGGAACCCGGCAAGGCGAGCTCAGATGCTGCTGACGGCAGCACTTTGCTTTCCCCACCAAGAGCCAGACAAGATCTCTCCAATAATGAAACAATGAAAACAAAGGAGAATACTTGCCTGAGCTCAAGTTCCACCGCCGTCCAGGACTCCATCGATTCTGATGGTGATGTCTCAGGCCTGGCCCCCAGGAGGTCCAACTCGAACTCTGCTGTGGCAGCCCCAACAGCAGGCATGATGGTTTCTGCAGTCCTAGAACCCCCTGGCGATGTAACCCACGCAGGTGGCTCTCCCGGCATGGCGACAGGAGATCCGCTTCCTGCTGGAGCTGAATTTTGCACGGGTGAAGCCCGGGGATGCTTCTTTGTTGGCTCGGGCTCCAGATTGCAGACAGCCCTTCTCCCCTGTCTGTACCGCGGTTGCGGAGCTGGAACCAGGTTCTCCAGCATCGCAGGCTCCTCCTCTGTCCGGCGGCTTGATCCGGCAGATATTGGAGGAGACACAGAGAGAGCAGGTAACACTTTTGTGGCTGCAGCAAGTGGTGAGGGCCCAGTGGACTGCATAAACTGAGCCTCACCCCCAGGAATCAGACAAGGTAATTCATCAGATTGTGATATAGAGTGAAAAAGCACTTGCTTGTTTTTCCCGGGGTATGGTGGTTCCTGCTGCAGCAAGCCCAGCTTCTTCCTTTTCCATGGCTGTAGTGATCGTGGGCCCCTCTGGAAAAAATAGCGGAACCGCCCCTGCAGACACAGTGATGGATGGAGGTGAGGGAGAACCAGCTGAGTCCTCAGCAGTCAGAAAAGGCACCGTGGAGGAGGGGAAAACAGCTGCGATGACCCCGGGATTGGAAGCAGAAGAAACAGCCTGTGAGGAGACCCAAAAGGCTGAAGCTGCTGAAGTTCCTCTCTGATGTGGCGAAGATAGCTCTGCTGGCTGAGAGACAGAGGAGTTCCTCCTGTGGCCCGTGGCTGGGTAATGGTGGGGAAGTGGTGGCAACTGGACCCGACTACTCTCCTCCATCCACTTTGGTACAGCCGTGACATGGGGAGGAGTAAAGTTCTGCGCTGGGAGACGGCGTCTTCAGGCCAGTGACAATCCAATTGCCAACCCCGGAAATCGCTGCTGAAGCACGGAGATGGTGGCCAGCAGCTCGGCGAACTCGGGACAATTACCCAAACTGGGATGTGCCTCCACAATCCCGACTGCTGCTACCACACTCTCCAGAACCTTCTTTGGTCCGCGGGAGGTGAGAGCTTCAGCAACATGGCCCCGGATAAACTCAGCTGCCCATTGCTCATCCATACTGGGATCCCCAGCCACCTTCCTCCTTCGGTGTGCTGGGAACATGCTGACGGCCACTCAGTCCAGCCATGAAAAAGGTGAGTCAAAGAAAGGGAAAAGCAGAAAAAAGAAAAAAAAAAAAAAAGGCAAATTCACTTCTGCTGGCACCTACGAGCTGTGACCTACTGTCATAATTGGCCCTTTTGAGGCAGAAATAAGGCACTACTCACCTGCAGTAAGTTTGCACATTTATTAAAAAATAAAGAACACAAATACTTGCCACGAAGGGTGGATTACAAAAGGCAAAATACAAGACCACGAGGGGTGATGACAGAAAAATACAAATACTGAAAAAATCATAAAAGGTAACTTACATGAAACAGACGATGAAAAACCTTAAGCAGTGGAAAGACAAAGATCAGGGATGGGGATCTCAGTCAGCACATGACTAGGTCGCAGCGAGGAATAACCCTCACCAGCAAACTTAAATAATACTAGAGTAGAAACAGAAATGTGAATCAGGTGTGGAAGCACGAGTGAAAATATAATCAGCGATATCAAACAGCTGTGACAGGCCATGAATAGACTTGACAGGTGGAAGTCCTGTCACGGCGCTGTCAAAATAAAAGCACAAACAATGAAGACAGAAAATCAGGATTAAATACATAAATAGAAAAAGGAAAATAACCATAACACCCGAGCATGGTACAGACACATGCTCGGCCTCATGACAGCATGCAGCCCCAAACCATGACACTCCCACCACCATGGTTGACTGTAGGAAAGACACACTTGTCTTTGTACTCCTTACCTGGTTGGCACCACACACGCTTGACACCATCTGAATCAAATAAGTTTATCTTCGTCTCATAAGACCACAGTACATGGTTCCAGTAATCCATGCCCTTGGTCTGCTTGTCTTCAGCAAACTATTTGCGGGCTTTCTTGTGCATCATCTTTAAAAGAGGCTTCCTTCTGGGAAGACAGCCATGCAGACCAATTTGATGCACTGTGCAGTGCATGGTATGAGCACTAACAGGCTGACCCCCCGCCCCTTCAACCTCTGGCATGTATGAATGTATGAATGCTGGCAGCACTCATACATCTATTTTCAAAAGACAACCTCTGGGTATAGAACTTGAACTGCTGCCTCCGTGACCCGGACCTTCGGAAAAGCGGTAGAAGATGGATGGATGGATGGAACCTCTGGATATGACGCTGAGCATGTGCACAGAGCTTCTTTGGTCAACCATGGCGAGTCCTGTTCTGAGTGGAACCTGTCCTGTTAAACCACTGTATGGTCTTGGCCATCGTGCTGAAGCTCATTTTCAGGGTGTTGGCAATCTTCTTATAGCCTAGGCCATCTTTATGTAGAGCAACAATTCTTTTTTTCAGATCATTAGAGAGTTCTTTGCCATTGGTACCATGTTGAACTTCCAGTGACCAATATGAGAGAGTGAGAGTGATAATACCAAATTTAATACACCTGCTCCCCATTCACATCTGAGACCTTGTAACACTAATGAGTGTGTGATGATGTGGAGAGCTCTCCGTGAGCCATGTGGCACTACCCTTCTGTATAGAGTTCAGTTGTGTGTTGAATAAAAGAGAGTATGGTCGATATCCGCTGTCCGCGCCTCATTCTTAGACATAACAAATGGTGATGAGGACAAACTCTAATAACTTTGACATGAAAGCGTGCTTGGCACCCCCACAACCATTTCTCGCTCTGCCAGATAGCCACCGATCCCCTGGCCCAGCTGGCATGAGATATTCCAAGGCTTTATCGCCACTAGCAAGGACAAACGATGCTAGCGATGAGGGATGCTAGTCACCAATCTTGGTGCTAAAGGACAGCGTATGCGTCACTCTCTGGGCCCTATGGAGACATACAAAGACTGTGTGGCCGTGATGGACACACTTTACGCTAACAAAAGTAATGTAACGGCATGGAGGGCGGTTTACAACTGGCACCACCAACGTGAAGGTGAGTCAGTCTGACATTTTGTAGCAGACCTCCGGGACCTAGTAAGCACTTGTGTTTATGGAGGGTTGGTGGAAGAGATAATATGCGACAAGCTAGCGGAGAATACCAACAACATGAGGCTGCAGAGTAAGCTGTTTTCAACAGTAGAAAAGCTAACATTGAATGAGACTGTGAGATTGGCATCCCAAATTGAGGCAGAGGATGAGCTATTATTGCAGCTAACACCACCTAGCCAACAAGCATCTTGTCCGACCCCACAAACACAGGTCATTGCCACCGTAGCCGGAAGTGCAGTCCCCGCTTTCCCCCGCCACAACTGGGAAAAGAAGGGTAGGAAGTGGGATGACATGGGTGAGTGCCCGCCCTGCAACAGCTGTGGTTCACATAGGCATCAAATCCAATCTACCACCTGTCCAGTTAAAGCGATAAAATGCTACCACTGTAAGGAATTGAACCACTTTGCTAGAGTCTGTTGCTCAAAAATCACAGACGCGATGGCCCACTCACCCGACTCAGACACCACTCACTCAGTTGGCATGAAAAACTGGCCATTCAGGTGGTGCACAGTGGAAATGGACAGGGTTGACGTGCGGCTGCTGCTGGACACAAACAATGCAGTCAGGAAACTGTTCCCTAGGAAGACAATCACAGCTGACAAAGAGGACTTATTCGGTTATGGCCATGCCAAAATAGGTATGGTGGGGACGGTCAGTTTTGCTGTGCAATATGGCTCCAAGGCCGTTCTTTTGTTCACTTTACATATGACACACAAGGGGGCTGACCTGCTAGGACATGAAATGTGTCTTCCCCTTGACCCACTACGCCCCCCCCCCATCAGAAGCTATCCCAACAGAAAGGTCATCACCTAGGGGGAGGGTTGTTGAACAGCAATGGCAAATGAAACAGAAGTTTGACAGGAAACACCTGGCAAAGTGACCCAGACTCGCAGTGCTGGATTGGGCTCGGATCTGGCTTCCCAACCACGCCCACAAGTTGCAGTCATTTTGAACAATGCAAATGCAGATCACAGCGCAGCTTGGCCCAGCTACCTTTCACCTCGCTGATGGGTCATGGTGGCATGCCAACCGCCTCATCAAAATGGTACAGACTGTGGCCCTGGATCAGGAGACAGCTGCAGACATGATGCGATCAGGTTGGGACTTCAACGACACAGGACCCACAACTCATGAGGAGCATTCGCCAGGGTTGGTGGCAGCAGTGCAGCCCAAGCACCGTTCAGCCCAGGTTCGGCAGAGATCTCGCCACTTGAAGGACTTTGTGACGAACTTTTGAGTGTAGCCAGGATGTGACTGACAACAGTGGCAGAATAACCCACTTGGTCATGCGGGCATACTGGTAGTCTACCCGGGTGCCCAGGTAGCTGTACAAAGTTCTTTGGGGTTTTCAAGGGGGATTAAATGTGGTGCTTGGACTTGGTGACTCGCTGTGGCGTGATGACGTGGCGAGCTCACCGTGGGCCATGCGGCACCACTCTTCTGAATAGAGTTCATTTGTGTGTTGAATAAAGGAGAGTAGGGTCGATATACACTGTTCACGTCTTATTCTTAGACATATCAATGTTTTTACCAGAGGGAGAAAAAAAGCTTTGTTTTAATTCTAACAACTGCAGTATCAGGGGTCCTCATCAAAGATAAGAAAGCTGTTTATTAGCTGATGAGTTGTTGCACATACATAAGCTAATCATTACATTTAAAAAGAACAGAAAACAGTAGTGATCTATTTTGCATAAATCACCACTGAAGAGGTACTTTCTGCTGAGCCAAAGAGTTTAGTTGAAGAATTGAACAGGCGTGAGCACTTGTTACTTCTATGCTAACAATCTGTGCATTGATCTGTGGACACCAGACTTTATTGGAGAAAAAAATTTCAGCAAAGCACTTATAAGATGTGATGCCAGTCTGACCAACGCTGTGATAGATATGTGAGGAACAGACACACAGACAGAGATTCCTTGCATTTATAGAAAGATATAGTAGGGTTGGGGGACTGATCAATGGAGGGGTAATATCATAATACTTGGCACTTGCAATGATGTATTAATCCCTAAACACCACATTTTGATCTATTATTAAAGTATATATATATATATATATATATACACTACTGTTCAAAAGTTTGGGGTCACTTAGAAATTTCCTTATTTTTGAAAGAAAAGCACTGTTTTTTTCCAATGAAGATAACTTTAAACTAATCAGAAATACACTCTATACATTGCTAATGTGGAAATGACTATTCTAGCTGCAAATGTCTGGTTTTTGGTGCAATATCTACATAGGTGTATAGAGGCCCATTTCCAGCAACTATCACTCCAGTGTTTTAATGGTACAATGTGTTTGCTCATTGTGTCAGAAGGCTAATGGATGATTAGAAAACCCTTGTGCAATCATGTTAGCACAGCTGAAAAGAAGTTTAGATGGTTAGAGAAGCTATAAAACTGACCTTCCTTTGAGCAGGTTGAGTATTTGGAGCATCACATTTGTGAGGTCGATTAAACGCTCAAAATGGCCAGAAAAAGAGAACTTTCATGTGAAACTCGACAGTTTATTCTTGTTCTTAGAAATGAAAGCTATTCCATGCGAGAAATTGCCAAGAAACTGAAGATTTCCTACAATGGTGTGTACTACTCCCTTCAGAGAACAGCACAAACAGTCTCTAACCAGAGTAGAAAGTGAAGTGGGAGGCCCCGCTGCACAACTGAGCAAGAAGATAAGTACATTAGAGTCTCTAGTTTGAGAAATAGACACCTCACAGGTCCTCAACTGGCAGCTTCATTAAATAGTACCCGCAAAACGCCAGTATCAACATCTACAGTGAAGAGGCGACTCCGGGATGCTGGCCTTCAGGGCAGAGTGGCAAAGAAAAGCCATATCTGAGACTGGCCAATAAAAGAAAAAGATTAATATGCACAAAAGAACACAGACATTGGACAGAGGAAGATTGGAAAAAAGTGTTATGGACGGACGAATCAAAGTTTGAGGTGTTTGGATCACACAGAAGAACATTTGTGAGATGCAGAACAACTGAAAAGATGCTGGAAGAGTGCCTGACGCCATCTGTCAAACAAGGTGGGGGTAACGTGATGGTCTGGGGTTGCTTTGGTGCTGGTAAGGTGGGAGATTTGTTCAGGGTAAAAGGGACTTTGAATAAGGAAGGCTATCACTCCATTTTGCAATGCCATGCCATACCCTGTGGACAGTGCTTGATTGGAGCCAATTTCATCCTACAACAGGACAATGACCCAAAGCACACCTCCAAATTGTGCAAGAACTATTTAGAGAAGAAGCAGGCAGCTGGTATTCTATTTGTAATGGAGTGGCCAGCGCAGTCACCAGATCTAAACCCCATTGAGCTGTTGTGGGAGCAGCATGACCGTATGGTACGCAAGAAGTGCCCATCCAGCCAATCCAACTTGTGGGAGGGGCTTCTAGAAGCGTGGGGTGAAATTTCTCCAGATTACCTCAACAAATTAACAGCTAGAATGCCAAAGGTCTGCAATGCTGTAATTGCTGCAAATGGAGGATTCTTTGACGAAAGCAAAGTTTGAAGGAAAAAATTATTATTTCAAATACAAATCATTATTTCTAACCTTGTCAATGTCTTGACTATATTTTCTATTCATTTTACAACTCATAGTGGTAAATAAAAGTGTGACTCTTTCATGGAAAACACAAAATTGTCTGGGTAACCCCAAACTTTTGAACGGTAGTGTGTGTATATATATATATACATATATATATACTGTATATATATATATATATATATATATATATATATATATATATATATATATATATATATATAAATGTTGCAAACTCTTGGGTATCAACCAGTTGAGCTTTTAGTCCACTAGATACTGCAAAGTAAGTGTGTATTGTCAGGTGAAGTCATACCTTGCCTTGCGAGATTTACTGTACTTCCACATGTACAAATTGAGATGGAAAACACAGAAACGACACCAGAGAAGAACTGAGAGATGCACTAACAAAGTTTAATTCAACTGTGGACTTTATGGGATTTTATTAACATAAAGACAGAATAAAAGACTTGACACCACTCTTCGCACCATCCAATGACAGCATGGTGAGCAGCTGACAGTAAAGCTAAAACAGCACCAGGTAAATATCAACCATCTCTGTAAACTCCTAGTCTGACAAATCCTCCTCCAAATTCTGAAGAAGACAGCACAGTCCACCATGCACCCCAGTTGGAAAGACCTGCACACATCATCATGGAAAATGAAGGCCCCTGCCACACGATTAGGAGCATAGCAGTACACTGTCCTACAGAGGACTGCGTTCTTCCAGCCACTGAAACAAAAGCATCCGTGATGAGTTGAATAGACTGAAAATTTTAACAGATGTTAACAATTTTACTTTGGTGACACAACTTGAGTTTGAAAAAGGGGAAAAAATAAGCCTTATGTTGCTGCAATACTCAATCTATCATGCCATTGCAGTACATAAGGAATCGTAGTATAGTGACCGTATTGCGTCGTGATTCAAGTATTGTATTGTGAGGTCTCTGCTGATTCCCACCCCTAAGATAAAGTGTTCTAGAATTTCAGTTCAGAGGGTCTTACTGATGTAAAATGAGATGAGTCAGCAGGGGGAGGCTTTAACTACATCTTGACTCTATTGCTCGCCACCCTTAAATTCTACAGTGACCCCTATACCACATTCAAATAAACATCCAGAAAAAACTATTTTGTCTACCTCTGTCCACTCATGTTCTTTGGGTCTTCTACTTATCTTTTGATCTTTCTTTCCTTCTTCATCCATGGTGAGAGACCACCAATTTAGATGCACACTGTGACCTCTACCAACCAAAGACATCCAGATTACACATTCACATACACAGACACCACTCTGGATCAGTTTGGCAGCGAGGTTAGGAAGCTGCATTTACTTTGTGTCTGCTGGGATGTGACTTTACTGTTATATATTCACGAGCTCCTTTAATACAGAAAGGCATCAAAGGCCTTGAAGTAGGGGTTAAAAGGGAAGTTTGTTCATAGTTTCTGAAAGTATGATGCTGAGATGTATTCCTTGTTCAAAACGAATAAAGAATAACCTTATTCTTGGAGAACAAAGTGCCGGAAAAGATTCTATCAAGTTGCCATACACACTGTGACCTACTGTAACGCCTCTGCATGATTTCAATCTCAGGACTGCTCCCTGGTGTGCCGAAGCTGAAAACACCTCTACACACAGGAAAAATTAGCGCTACCACTACTAAATGTCACATATAGGAAATTTATGTAAATTTCAATTTGGCTTTTATATTGTGAGCCTTTGTGGATGGTGACAGTTTTAATGCCCCACCTTTTTCCTTGTTACTGAATGTTTTAGGTTTTATATTAAAAAGAGCTTGCTGAGGTAATCTCAAATATCCTCGGAAATATAAACAAAGCCTCCAGAGGACCCACATACTGAGAGAAGTTTTTCACTTTAAGAAAACAGAATTTATTAAAGCAGGGTGAAAACAATTAGGGGTGTATGAGTTCTTTGTCTTTAATGTTAGCTTTGCTCAGTGTCCTCTCGTCCACTAAGGGAGGGTCTCTGAATGTGATACAAGTGGTATTGACTAATGTTTAAATGGAGTGGGGGGGGCTGAAAGGCCTGGAGGTGTAATTCAATTAGAGGTAATGTGCACCAAGCCTCCCCAAAATTGCTGCCTAATTCCTTTTTGCTGAGCGAAAGAATAGCAAATGCTCCTGAGGTTTTGCATGAAATGGTAAGCCTGGCAGAAAACATCTTTATCAATGGATCTACAATAACAGAATAGAAATAAAAAGACCAAAAATAAAAGATGAGTGTTGTTGCTTTCTTATTTACTGTATATAGAAACTGCAGTGAGTCTCTCTCTCTCTCTCTCTCTCTCTCTCTCTCTCTCTCTCTCTCTCTCTCTCTCTTCACACACATATATATATATATATATATATATATATATATATATATATATAAAATCATTCAGTTTATTTTACCATAAACCGACCACAACCAGGAGCTCCTCACAAGATTTCTGACAGAGGAGTAAACAGAATTATCAGAAGAGTTATCCAAGAGCCAAAGACCACTCGTGGAGAGCTCCAGAATGACCTGGACTTAGCAGGTATTGCTGTTTCATAATAAGTATTGTACTCAAGGGACATGGGCCTGTGCATGTTCACCTTACAACACTCCATTGCTGAAGAAAAAGCATGTTGAAGCTCACTTAAAGTTTGCTGTACAACATTTGGGCAAGCCAGTAGAATACTGGGAGAATAAAGTCTGGTCAGATGAGACCAAAACTGAACTTTCTGGATGCCACAACACACAGCTGTTTGGAGGAGAATGGCACTGCACATCAGCCACAAAACATCATATCAACAGTGAAGTTTGGAGGTGTCATGGTGTGGGGGTGTTTTTCAGCACATGGTATAGGCAGACTTCATAAAATTGAAGGAAAGATGAATGGACAAATGTACAGATACATCCTTGATAAGAACCTGTTACCATCTGCCGAGATGTTGAAGATGAAACGAGGGTGGGCATTTCAGCAAGACAATCATCCTAAACACACAGCCAAAGAAACTCTCAACTGGCTCCAGAGAAGAAAAATTAAGCTGCTAGAATGGCCCAGTCAGTTACCAAACCTGAATCCAATTGAAAATCTATGAAACGAACTGAAGATCAGAGTTCATAGAAGACACCCACAGAACCTTCAAGATTTAAAAACAGTTTATGTGGAAGAATGGGTTAAAATCTCTTCTGAGCAATGCCTGTGCATAGTTTCTCAATACAGGAGGTGTGTGGAAGCTGTTATTACCAACAAAGGCTTTTCTACTAAATATTCAACAAATTTCACCAAGCATGTTCAATACTTATTCCCAGTGTCATTTCACTTTATTAAATATAACTTGTTTGTGAACACAGTTACCTTGACATCTTTGTATGTATGGATTACTTGGGTTGTTACTGATATCTGGTGAAAATCTCAGGTCAGTGCCTCCATCAGAAATATGTTTCATGAGAAAAATGTTGACGTGTTCAATACTTATTTTCCCCGTTGTATATGGAATTTTAAGAGCGGAAAATACATTTTCACTCTCATCTGAGCACCTCTAAATTAGTGCTTGTTGACTACAGCTGCATTAACTTGGAGTAAACATTACCAGTCTGTGGAATGAACACACTTTTAACGTGGTAATCAGGGTCTTCTGCTACAAAAAACAATTAAATGTGGTTTGCTGATTTCACTTCACCCCTTAATGTAATAGTGCATCTAAAAAAAAAAAAATATCATAATTGAGCAATTTATAGGGGTGGGGGGAATTGATACACTGTAATATTGTGGTATTTTGTGGTTGTGTTATTGTATTGATTCAGCAACATCTGTAATGTAATACTTTATAAAAAAAATTTCAATAGATCTTACATTTAGTTACCAAAGTAATAAAAACCAGTTGGTCCATCAGATGGGGTTACGTAAATGCTCACTGTCTGGTTAAGTCAGTACAACAAAGAAGTAATTCCTGAGGTCTAGCCATAAGTTAAACAACACAAAGATTGGGATGGGAAATTGCATTGTATGATGTTGCAATATTCAGTGTATAACAAGGCTGTAGTAATATCACAGTGGGGCCCAGAAATCATGGTAAAATCACACTGTGCGGCCTCTGGAGATTCCCACCCCTAGTAATTTATTTGAGAGAGATAAGGAACAATAATCAAATCACAATCATACATTTTTTATCCTCTATTGATCCCCGGTGGGACATAAGGCTGCAATGGTGCTTCTCCACCTCTCCTGGTCACTTGCCATCGCATGGACCTGTGGCCATGAATAACCCGCCTCTTCCAGCTCTGCGGTAACAGTCCATTGCCATGTTGTTCTTGGGCATCCAGGTCTGCGCTTTCCTTGAGGTTTCCAGTAGATAGCTATTTGTGGGATGCACTCATGGTTCATTCGGAGTACATGGCCTAACCACTTGAGTCTTCTTCTTTTGATCTCTGGAATGATGCTGTTGCATTTGGTCTTTCTGTACAGCACTTCATTAGTGATCTTGTTTGGCCAAAAGATTTGACAGATCCTTCTCAGGCAATTATTATGAAATGCAGCAACACTCTGAATGTCTCTTTTAACAATACTCCAGCATTCAGATCCATACAGCAACACGGTCTTAACATTGCTATTGTAAAAGACGAGTTTGGACAGAGCGTTTCTAGCTACATAAGCAATCCTGCTAAGCCTGACTAGTTAATGTTATAACTGGTCAGGCTAAGCACTGGACATGACTACAGACCTGAGTTCATTCCCTTGGGGGAAGAGGGGGGAGCCGAGGAGCAAGCAGGAGGAGCAATGATTTTTATTTATTTTTGTGTGTGTGTGTGTGTGTGTGTGTGTGTGTGTGTGTGTGTGTTTTCCTAGTTGAAAAGATGGCAGATTATGCCTGTTGAGTTTTTGGCTGTACGAGCAAGAAATCCTCTTCTTTTAAATTACATCTTACCCACAGACATGAAAATACAACGGCAATGATTAATTTTATTTGGAAAAATCTCAGTGTCCCTGCTAAAATACCAAAGAGAACATGGGTTTGCAGCCTGCATTTCACCCTGCATGCCGGGCAGATGGAGGAATGGGAGGCACATGGTCGGAAGGTTGAACCAGAGAGACATGTCTGCTCTTAATGGGATGAAGGCGCCAAGACCGCCACCTGTTTGTGCAACGGCCGGGGTGAGCCGGCAAGGCCGTGGTCATTTTTCCATGGCTGCGGGCGGGCGCACTGGACCGCCGGCCCCCAACGAGCTGCTCTCAGCTCACTTCGCTGGCGGATAAGACACTCGCCGGGAAAGCCTAGGCGAGTGGGCAGCCAGAGACTGAGGGGTAGCCCTCCAGCCTCCACACAGGGCTGGGCAGCAACTTTACACTCCACCGAGAATGATCCTTCCTTAAGTTGGATCACCTTCTCAGAGATCTGGCCCAATGTCCTCTTCTTCCAGCTACTGGTGGATGGGAGTATGGGTGGAGCTAATTAGAATATTCATAGATCTGTGCATACTTAAGTGGGTGGAAGTTGTAAAAGCTCTTTCCAAGCAATTCTAAGGCAATGGAAGGTTTTTTTTGGTGTATAAAAAGCCACAATATACTATTTTGGGTAATACACATTTGTTTTTGAGGTGGTTTTAGAGCCGCTGGAGTGTGTCTTTAAATACTGTAATGGACGGTTCTTAAACTTTTATTTTTACATATTTATGCTTATCTTTTTGTTTATGTAACTTGTTTTATGTATTGTTTCTAGTGCTGTTCAGTTTTCTGTAAAGCACTTTGGTCAACTATGGGTTGTTTTAAAGAGCTATATAAATAAATTCATTACATTAAACCATGTTTAATAGCTTTGACAACCTTTTTTGTTTTTTCTTTGCTTGATATTTTTATTTGCTTGATTTTTTTTTTTCCGGTTCCGGTTCCGCTGGACCGGTGGCACCACACGAGTCGGCTGCCCGTTGCAACAGCCTTTTTTTAATCTTCCTTCTTCTTTCTACACCTTTCACTCTGTATATACTATATCACGGACGCACGGATCGCCCCGGGGGTCTCCCAGGTCGGCGGACGGAGCCACTGTTTGCAGCGGGAGACGTTACAGCGGGGAGGAGCTGGTGCTAGCTAGCACTTGGCCACCACCCGGTGCTAATGGGAAACTCGACATACTGGGAGCTGTAGCGAAAACGACGCGGGTGCCAGGCTGGAGTTTAGGCGGCGTGCAAGAAATATAAGACAGAATAATAAAGAGCGATGGCAAGAACCAAGCAGACCGCCCGTAAAATCTACTGGAGGAAGAAGCCCCCCAGGAGACAGCTAGCCACCAGGGCTGCTCGGAGAGGCGCTCCGGCCACCGGCAGAGTGAAGAGGCCTCGCCGTCACAGGCCCGTGGCTCTGAGAGAGATCCGTCGCTACCAGAAATCCACGGAGCTGCTCATCCGTAAGCTGCCCGTCCAGCGCCTGGTGAGGGAGATCGCTCAGGACTTCAAGACCGTCCTGCACTTCCTGAGCTTCGCCGTCATGGCTCTGCAGGAGACCAGCGAGGCCCACCTGGTGGGTCTCTTCTTCGCCAAGAGGGTCACCATCATGCCCAAAGACTTCCAGCTGGCCCGCCGCATCCGCGGAGAGAGAGCTTAGACTTTCTGCTGCACATTCACCAACCAACCATAATGCTCCGCACTGTGTGTCTATATATATATATATATATATATATATATATATATATATATATATATATATATATATATATATGTATATATATACATTTATAGTAATATGTACATATGTTTACTAGATGTTCTTGTTTTTTCTTGCCTTCTGATTGTTGCTCTGAGTGCTGCTATCCCTGTGCTGTTGCAATCCTGGAATTTCCCCATTGTGGGACTAAAAGCGCTATATAAGTGCAGGTTAGTTAGTTAGTTAGTTAGTTAGACTAATAAAGGCTTATCTTATCTTATCTTAAATCTTTTCCTTGGTTCTGATTGAGTTCTGTTTGGACTTCCAAATGTTCTTGAGTGTAGAAAAGCCGTTCTGAGCTTTGGCCATTCTGGCTCTAATGTCTTTACTGATACCTTGGTCTTTGCTTATGGTGCTACCCAGGTGGACAAAGTCATCCACTTCCTCAAGCTGTTGATGGTTGATTGTGATTTGTGGTGGTTTTGGAGGGTTGATAAACATGACATTAATCTTGATGGAACTGATGTATAGGCCAGTCCATTTGGCATATCTGTCAAGCCTATCAGTCTTGTTCTGTAGGTCATGTTAGTTTTGGGACACCAGGGCCAAATCGTCTGCAAAATCAAGGTCTTGTTGTTGTGTTGTTTAGGTTCACTGTATGCCTCTTGGTTCGTCAGCTGTTGCTGACCTCATTATCCAGTCAATCATGACTAAGAATAGTATAGGAAACAATATACAACCTTGATGGATGCCTGATTCTGCAGGAAGTGCTTCGGACAGGGTGCTGTTCATTATTATGCTACATTCAAAGTTGTTGTAGAATCTGCTGATAAGCGTAATGATCTTCTGAGGGACTCCATAGTGCCATAGTATTTTCCAGTGGTGCTCCCTGTGTACACTGTCAAACACCTTCTTGAAATCTACCAAATTTATGTAGAGGGGGGCATTCCATTCTATGCACTGTTCAATGACATTACAAAGAGCGAAGACCTGATCATTGCATCCACGTCCATTCCTGAGCCTTGCTTGCGCTTCATGAAGCTTGGTGTCAATTGCTTTATCCATTCTTTTCAGCAGGACTCGACAGAATGCTTTGCTTGGAATAAAGAGCAAGGTGATGGCCCTCCAGTTATCACAGTTGCTGATATCTCCTTTCTTTGGCAACTTCATAATGAGGCCTTTGGTCCAATCTGCTGGTATACTTTCTGTCCCCCACATGGTCTTGAAGAGAATGGCAAGTACTTTGGTGGATGTCTTTATGTCAGCAGTCAAGAGTTCTGCATGAACTGAGTCAATGCCAGGGGCTTTTCCATATTTTAAAGCCTTGATGGATGACAATCCTACATAGTTCACTTTATATAGAATGAATAAAGAAAATATGAAAGCTTAACTTGTTTAAATGCAATTGTTAAGTATAACTTTTTTTCATAATATTCTATTTTTAGATGCACTCGTAAATGGCACTGATGGTGTTCCCCTTAGAACACAAAATAAATTAATTGTTTCTTATAGTTATTTGCATCATTGTGATTTTTATTTGAATTACTATTAATAACTATTCATAGCATATTTATTCTGATTGTTCATAAATAGAATAAATGTAGTAACTGTCAAAACTATTTGAATTATTCTGTTAAAAATTAGAAAATAACTTTAAATATGGTATTGTATGAAACAAGCCTGATTCATTTAGATTATTAAAACAAACTGGATTGATTTAAACACAATAAATAAACCTGTTTCTATTAATTTCAATAGTCATACATTTCTTTGTGAGATTGGATATTTGTCATTGTTATACATGTGATTTATCTTTGAATGACAAATGGACATCACATCAACTTTACTTTTAGATCCACCACAGGGATGCTCACCAGTAGTAACTTCATCCTGTATGTTTGGCTTTCATCCAGGGCTCTGTGCGAGGGATCAGATATTTTGTTTGTTTGGATGCAGGGGGTTTAAAACTTCTGGAATTGTCTTATATCAGTATAATGCCACTGAAGTGAAGAAAACACTTGGAACTTCTTTAAAATAACATGCTTTACAGATGAAAATAGAATCCTGATTTGTTTCAACATGCAATTCATTTACAGCACTGTTTTCTTGCATAATACATAATACAATGCAGTTGCAGCAAAGGCAAAGAATTTTCTATCTACTGGTTCATTTGCATTCTGCAAGCTCACACATTTCACAAACTCAATTCCATCTTCACTTTTCATCAAGCTGGAATGTTTTTCCAAGCACTGTGCAATTTGAATAACTATTGACACACTCGGAATGCCTACTTGCACTGACACCAAATGTGGGGTTTAAAATGCATGAAGAATAAGTGGCAACAATAAGAGAAAGAGGGAGATGTATTTGGGTGCATGTGACAACGGAGTGTCGCCACTGTTATTGTCCTCTGTAATTTGCATTTGTCAACATGGATTGTAATGTAAAATGCACATATGGTTTGAGATCTGTTTTGAGTGAATTGAATTCCATTTGTGTGAGATAAACGTAAATGTTAATTATTCAATTAAATTCAATTAAATTCAACTTTATTTATATAGCGCCATTTCACAACAACAGTCATCTCATAGCACTATCAACTGTAGGGGGAACCCCCACAGTTGCAGAAACACCCCAGCAATCAGGCGATCCCCTGTGAGCAAGCACTTGGCGACGGTGGAGAGGAAAAAACTCCCTTTTAACAGGAAGAAACCTCCAGCAGAACCAGGCTCAGGGAGGGGCAGTCATCTGCTGCGACTGGCTGGGGGGTGAGGGGACAGAGAAGATGAAAAGAACAGACATGTAGAGAGCAAACAGCACGATGGGGACTCAATCTATGGGAGAGAACAAACAGATGTTAATGACCAGCAAAAAAAAATATTTCATTGACAGTGAAGAAAGGAATGAGGCCCAGTGCATTATTGGAGGTCCCCCGGCTGACTAAACCTATTAGCAGCATAACTAAGGGAGGGTTCAGAAACACATGATCCCTCCCTAATTGTAGGCTATATCAAAAAGGTAGGTTTTAGCCCTATTCTTAAAAACAGAGATCGAGTCTGACTCCCGAATCCAGATTGGCAGCTGGTTCCACAGGAGAGGAGCTTGATAACTGAAGGCTCTGCCTCCCATTGTACTTTTGGAGATTCTAGGTATTACAAGTAATCCTGCATTTTGGGAGCGTAGTGCTCTGTTAGGATAATACGGTAGTATCAGATCTTTTAAATAAAAAGGAGCCTGATTGTTTAGAGTTTTGTAAGTAAGAAGAAGGATTTTAAACTTAATTCTAAACTCTATGGGAAGCCAATGAAGGGAGGCCAGAACCGGAGAGATATGATCTCTCTTTCTAGTACCTGTTAAAACTCTTGCTGCAGCATTTTGGATCAGCTGAAGACTTTTTAAAGTCTTTTAGTTTTTAAAGATGTTTTAGGACAGCCTGATAATAAAGAATTACAATAATCTAATCTCGAGCTAACAAAGGCGTGGATCAGTTTCTCAGCATCACTCTGAGACAAGATGATCCTAATCTTGGCAATATTACGCAAATGATAGAAGGCAGTCTTAGAAACAAATTTAATATGTGAATTGAAGGACAGATCTTGATCAAAAATAATTCCAAGGTTCCTCACAGAGCTATTAAGAGAAAGAGTAACCACATCCAAACTGAAAGTTTGATTTGGAAAAGAATTTCTAAGGTTTTCTGGACCAACAAGAATGACTTCAGTCTTATCTGAATTTAATAGCAGGAAATTACAAGTCATCCAAGCTTTGATTTCCTTAAGACAGGCTTCTAACTTGGCTAATTGATTACTATCATCTGGCTTCATTGAAAGGTATAATTGTGTGTCATCTGCATAACAATGAAAATGTATACAGTGCTTTCTAATAATGTTGCATAACGGAAGCATATATAAACTAAAAAGAGTAGGGCCTAGCACAGATCCCTGTGGAACTCCATGACTAAGCTTTGAGTTGAAAGAAAACTCATTATTTACATGAACAAACTGGAACCTATCAGATAAATAAGATCTAAACCACTGCAACGAAGTTCCATTAAGTCCAACATAGTGTTCTAATCTATCAAGTAGAATATTATGATCGATAGTATCAAAAGCTAAGGTAGTATTAAAAGCTAAGGTCTAAAAGGACAAGTACAGAAACCAGTCCATTATCAGATGCGATGAGGAGGTCGTTAGTGACCTTCACTAAGGCTGTTTCAGTACTATGATGGATTCTAAACCCAGATTGAAACTCTTCAAGTGTTACGACCTGAGCGCCGGTTCTGATCACGCTCGGGCTAAGTTCTACTCGCTGCCGGCCTTGACAGCTGCGGGCTGTATGCTGTCCTCACCGGGCTCTTATTGTGAAGGTGCTCAGTGGGGCTTCCGCCTGTCAAGGCTGGTCAGCTGTGCGTCATTACTGCTCGTTAGTGCTCGCCTTTAAAAGGGAGCGCTGGCGACGGTAATGTCGCAGGAGTATTGGTCAACATCTCGTCAGTATTGTCACTTTGTCAACGTCTTGTCAAGTTATGGTCTACACCTCGTCAAGCTTTGTCTGAGCTTCGTGAGACCTTCATGTCAGGTTCGTGTTCCCTAGTTATGTCACAGTTTAGCTCGTAGTGGCTGGGGGCAGCCCTGTGAGCCCAAGTATTAGTTTGTGTGTGTTTGTGCCAAGAACGGCGCACAGCCTTGTCCTGTCTTGTCTTGTATGAATAAAACATCTTCGCAAAACTCACTGGTGGACTCCTGGCGTCTCATGGTGATCCGCGAGGATCACCGCACGACAGTATACTCCTGCCAGGACGTCCGAACGGAGACGCCACACAGAGACGCCTTTTCACAGTGAGTTTGTGCCTAAATTAGACTGTTGTTCTTCCCTGTCTGGGTGTCTATTGCTGGGAGAATGCCATTATCCAGGGGCCACGGTTGGCGCCTGGGCAGGAAGCTAGCGGAGGCTCTGGAGTATGTGGACGGTACTCTTTTCACCGCTACGCTGTACGACACTCCCAGCAACATACGCAGGCACTTGGACTACGCTGTGGATCTTCTGGACAGCCTTCCCCTCGATTATGACGATCACCCGGAGGTGATAATGAGGTGGGAGGAACTCGCTATGCAGCGCGAGATACTTCGTGAGCTGGAGGAGGAAGAGAGCAGGAAGCAGAGGAGGAGGCATCCTCGCTCCCCGCGTTGGAGTCCCGTTCCCGTCCCGGAGCTGGTCCAGGAGTACGTGCCGTCTGGGGGCCGATGACGACGTTGGCGCAACGGCGCAGGCAACCCACAGCAGAATCCCCGGCTGGACTCGCTGCCGGTGAACCCCGTCAGCGACCCTCTGAGAGCGGCTCCACCTCGTCTTTCCAGGGGGCCCTCTGTCGCCATCCAGCGGGGAGGGGGAGGAACAATGTCCCCTACAGCAGGAACCATCTCTGCCCTGGGAGGAAGGCAAGTGCATGATTATTTGTCACATCTTATTAATGATCTGCCTTGTCTGACTCCTGGGTGCGGAGTTCGGGGTTTGCAGCCCCCCGAGCTTCCTCCACCTGCTGTGGAAAAAATTATTAAACCTGCTGCCTCTGTGTTCTCCCCCGTCGAGCGGTTCGCGACGCCAGGCCAGCGTCGTCGAATGAAGAGGACCCCTGCAGTGCTGGAAAGCCTGAATCCGGCCCTGCAGCCACGTCTTGGACGGAGGAGAGGAGCGGACTGTGGCCCGGACCCTGAGCCGACGAAGAAGTGTCCCCGGGTCTCCTCGCCGGAGCGGTCCGAGCCAGTGGGTCGAGGGTCCCCTGCCCCCACGCCACACGGGTCATCGGCGTGGACAGCAGCGTGGGAGGAACCTCAGGCTGCAGATGACATCTTGCCAGCTGCGGAGCCCGACGCAGCTGGGTCTGAGCCAGCTGACGAGAGTCACCGCCCTGAACCTGGATCGTCGGAGTCCTGGGTGGCAACGGAACCCGAGTGCAGGCAAGTGCTCCCTCTTCTGTCTCTGTCCCCTGTTTTGGAGCATTTTTGCCTGCCTCTCGGGGAGGCGATTGAGGAGCAGCCATCTGCTGCGCCCGAGCTCGTCTCGCTGGGTTCCGTTGCTACCGGTGATTCTGATCACGGTTTTCCTATCCCCGAGCTTTGTTGCAGTGTCGCCGGCGTGGAACGGGTCGGAGTCACTGAGTTGGAGGTCCCAGGTTCGGGGGTGGAGATCATCAGCGGAGCTGCACCGACTCAATCGGGGTCCACCGCGGGTGTGGTTTCGGCCCAATCGGGGTCCAACGTGGGTGCACCAGAGGCTCAATCGGGGTCCACCGTGGGTGTGGTTCTGGCCCAATCGGGGTCCAACGTGGGTGCACCAGAGGCTCAATCGGGGTCCACCGCGGGTGCGGATCTGGCCCACTCGGGGCCCGACGTGGGTGCAGCTGGGGCCCAATCAGGGTCCAGCGGAGACGCAGCGCCAGCGTGGTCCACGGACGGAGGAGGAGCTGCAGACCTTTCTCCGTCGAGCGGATTTCAGGCTCGCCCTGCTCATCTGTCCCCTCAGAGTCACCGCCACTGTGCATCATCGCCGGGGGCCGTGAGGGCTCCTGTTCGCTCGCCCCGGCTCTCCCGAGTTTTGTCCTCGTTAGGGAGGCCGCCGCGGGCTGTTGTTCCCCAGGACTGGTGGCTGAGGGACACGGGTCGGCGGCCGGAGGAACTGTTTCGCCGGTTCAGCGCCTCGGGTCGGCCGCCCGACCTGTTGGGTGTGCCTTCGGGCGACCTGGTTCGACCACCGGAGGAGCCGACGTGCTGGGCTTTGGACTCTGGTGAGCCGCCTGGTCATGTTCCGCCTCCTGTGACCACCCGCCGGCTGTTGGACGTGGGGAGACCACCTGAACTGTTTCCTGCGGCACTTGGTCTCTGTCGGTCGGCATAAACTGTCGGGAGGGGGTAGTGGCCTCCGGGTTTATCCATCAGTGTTTGTTCTGTTTTTTTTTTCTTTTTTCTTTGTCCTGGCTGTTCTATGTGTTTTGTGTTTTATGCCTTGCATTTGCCTTGGATTGTATTGTGTTTAGTCAGGTATGAGCAAGTAAGTGCTCTGTGTTCTGTATTTGGGTTTTTTGGAAACTCTCATGAGAATTCACACAGGTGGGAAGTCATTTTTCTTGTGTAACATGTGGGCCAAGACTTTTTTTTTTTTTTCGTACTGTTCTGTGTTCTCTGTAACTTAGTTGGGGATTTTTGGCAAACTGTGTTATGTTCTAATGTTGCCTTATTCTCCTCTGAGTTTTTTTTTTTTTTCTGATTTGAATACTTGGTGTTTTGTCATAGTCCTGTGTTTAATATTTCTGGCCCAGTGGGTCTGGTTTTTTGTTCTTTCCCCTTGTGCATTTTCTTGAGTTAATCTGAGTAATTTTTCTGGTCATTGTCCTGTTTTGAATATTTGGTATGTTGTCATAGCCTTGCGTTTAATATTTCTGATCCGGTAGTCTGGTTTTTTTGTTTTCTTCATGTGTATTTTGTCCAAGTAGTTGCTCTTGTCATTGTCCTGTATGTTTTTTTTTTTTCTTGTCTCTGTTTTGTTTCTGGGTTTGGGTTCTCTCCCTCCGCACCTATCCCCAGCCTCCCACCCTGGGGGGGGGGGGGGCAGGGTGGTTCCTTGGGGCGTTCTGAGCCCGCCCGTGGAGGGAGGGTACTGTTACGACCCGAGCGCCGGTTCTGATCGTGCTCGGGCTAAGTTCTACTCGCTGCCGGCCTTGACAGCTGCGGGCTGTATTCTGGCCTCACCAGGCTCTTATTGTGAAGGTGCTCGGTGGGGCTTCCGCCTGTCAAGGCTGGTCAGCTGTGCATCATTACTGCTCGTTAGTGCTCGCCTTTAAAAGCGAGTGCTGGCGACGGTAATGTCGCAGGAGTATTAGTCAACATCTCGTCAGTATTGGCACTTTGTCAACGTCTTGTCAAGTTATGGTCTACACCTCGTCAAGCTTTGTCTGAGCTTCGTGAGACCATCATGTCAGGTTCGTGTTCCCTAGTTATGTCACAGTTTAGCTCGTAGTGGCTGGGGGCAGCCCTGTGAGCCCAAGTATTAGTTTGTGTGTGTTTGTGCCGAGAACGGCGCACAGCCTTGTCCTGTCTTGTCTTGTATGAATAAAACATCATCGCAAAACTCACTGGTGGACTCCTGGCATCTCATGGTGATCCGCGAGGATCACCGCATGACATCAAGTAAACCATTTCCCTGCAGGTGGTCAAATAATTGAGTAGCAACAACTCTTTATAAGATTTTTGAAATGAAAGGGAGATTAGAGATTGGTCTATAGTTAGCTAAAGCTCCTGGATCTAGCGTTGGCTTTTTGAGTAAGGGTTTAATTACAGCCATTTTAAAAGCCTGCGGTACATGGCCTAAAGTTAATGAAGAATTGATTATATGAAGAATAAAGCTACCAATAAGTGGGAAGACTTCTTTAAATAACCTGGTAGGAATAGGGTCTAAAAGACAAGTTGAAGGTTTGGATGAGGAAACTATTTTGTCTAACTCACAAAGGTCGATTGGAGTAAACTCATCAAGACAGACATCAATAGAAGGAGTTGTAGTAGTTACAGTATTTAAGTTAACTGTGGGAAGAATCTGATTGATTTTATCTCTGATGGATGAAATTTTATTATTGAAAAAGTTCATAAAGTCCTGACTAGTAAGCTCAAAGGGAATGCTAGGATTGACAGAGTCCTGATTCTTTGTCAACCTGGCTACAGTGCTGGAAAGAAACCTGGGATTATTCTTGTTCTCTTCTATTAATGCAGAATAATAACTCATTCTAGCTTTTCTAAGAGATTTTTTATAAATTAAAAGCTGTTTTCTCCAAGCTAAATAGAGTTCATCTAAATTAGTGGAGCGCCATTTTCTTTCTAATTGATGAGTCTTCTGTTTTAAGCTACGAGTTTCTGTGTTGACCCAAGGAGTTAGAAATCTCTGATTAGACTTTTTCTTTTTTAAGGGGGCCACCAAGTCTAGAGTCTGATGCAGAGAAGCTGTAACACTATCCACCATGTTATCAATTACAGAAGGAGCAAGCTGTCTATAGCTTATTTCCGTTGTGTTGACACATGGCATAGAGGAAACAATCTGCATAAATTTGGTAACAGCATCATCTGAGAGGCATCTACTGTAATAATATTTTTCTTTAGGAGCCAAATAGTCAGAAATAGTAAAATCAAAGGTTAGCAGACAATGGTCTGACAGTACAGGGTTATGAGGAGACACTACAAGATTTTCTATTTCTATGTCCAATGTATGGTGGAGGTAATGAGTAGAATTTCCTACTTTCTGAGAAAACCCAATCAAGTCTAATATTGAATTAAATGCCACATTAACCCCTTGCACTCCGGTCAATTTTCCTAAAAACGCCAAAAAATAATGTGCCCAAAGTAAATCGAAAGCTGTTCTTCAACCCTTTGCAGCATCTTCATGGGGTTGGTCTCATTAAAAGAAAACACTTTGAATTTTTTGGCAAAACAGTCATAATCTCTCTAAGTGCTCCGGCCACTGAGTTACAGTCATCTAAACATAGTGAACTTGAAGAAAATAAATTTGGCCTGGGTGTTTTTTTGGATACAAATGCTTGCAAATAACACACAGCTTCAGATCCGGGCTGGAAAATGCAACAGAAATGTAGAACCAAGTGTTATCCAGCTGAGATCCAAATTTTGTAACAATACCACAAAAAATGAATATATTACACAGCTTTTTCCTCAGGTAGTTCCCAGGCGTTTTGGAACTGTGCCAAATTGTGCCAAATGGCAGTTTGGAAAAACGTCTGTAACTTTTGAATGCTTCAATGTAGAAGCTTCATTTTGGGCTCTAATGAAAGGTCACATTCAGGGCTGTGTCTGTGTGTGTGTGTGGGGGAGGGGTTGTCCCTCCCCCCTCGCTACAGAGGACAGAGATCGGCCATCGCTACATGACGGATAACACTCGGATGTGGCATGTGGCCACAGCAGCGCAGTCACCGCGGCTCCCCCCCCCCCTTGCTACAGAATAGCAGCGGCGGGGGGGGGGGGCATTCACGGTCCAGAGGCGGCGAATGAACCATGTACCGCGGCGCACGCACTTCGGACATCGTGCCGCACAGTTGTAATTTACTGATTGGTCAAAAGTCATTTTTGATTACAATTTTCAGGGATAAAAAATAATTTGGCTTATAACACCTTACCTCTTCACAGCCACATTGTCCTGGTGAACTTCTCTTCCTCATTGTCAGACGAACGCGACGCTGGCCCACTCGTGGTTCTGGTCTCGCGACTCGGTCAAAACATAATTCCATGATTGCGGTTTTGGCGAATGATTTACGACCTTCGTCGTTGGCCTCCGTCGGTCTATGATGACCATATAAGAGAATCCTAAACACTCTGCTGGAATTAAAAAAAACAAAAACAAAAACCACCGCCTGTGGCTGCTGTAGCAGTCTCTCTTCACCCAGCTTTAGACAAAACAGCTCAGCGAACTTCTGTGCTTCAATTGGCTCGCTGCGTTGGTAGGCGGGTCCTTCTTGCGAGGTTTTCAGTCATTGGTTCTTCAAGGTTTCAGAAACCCAATTCAAGGCTCTTATTAGTTGAATGAGAGGTCAATCATATCCAATCTGTTCGCGGATGTGTCTGAAGTGGAAGAACTTTTTTTTTTTTTCAGTGCGCTCTCGTGCGCCCTCGTGCGCTCGAGGACGCACAAGAGCGCCCTCATGCGCTCTAGGATGCAGAGACTTGCCCGTCCGCGGTACAACGGAATGCAAGAGGTTAAGGCAGTCACTATCTACATCCACATGTATATTAAAGTCCCCTACTATAATTATTCTATCAGATTTCAGCACTAAATCAGCTAAGAAATCAGCAAATTCGGATAAAAATTCTGAGTAGGTTGATGGGGGATGATAAACTATGGCAAATGAAATTGGGTTTAACCTAAAATTGCTAAAGTGCCCAATACTGAGGACCAGGCCCTCAAAGGAATTATAACATGTTTTTTGCTTTACATTAACTAGTAATTTGAAATGGTAAATTGTTGCTACTCCTCCTCCACGACCAAAACTTCTGGGATTTTGACAGTTTAAATAACCAGAGGGAGTTGATTCATTTAAACCAACATAATCCTCTTGCCCTAACCAAGTCTCTGTAAGGGATATTAAATCAATCTGATGATCAATTAACAGATCATGAACTAACAGAGACTTGGGAGTTAGAGAACTAATATTGAATAAACCACATTTAATTTTTAAATTATGAGGAGGAACAGAGGCCAAATCATTCAATTTAGAGGCTTTACGTTTAATTTGAGTTTTACCAATATTTTGCTTAATCACTTTGAGATGCTTATATATTATATTTTTATTTACTTTGGAGGGAGCAGACAATGATTCTCTGATGGGGAAGACAGGGGCTAAGTTGAGGGGTGGCGGATGAAGAGGAGCTGCAGAGAGGCGTGTAAGACTGCGACTCTGCTTCCTGGTCCCAACTCTGAGTAGTCAAGGTTTTGGAAATTTGGATAAAAAAGATGCCAGATTGTTAGATAAATGAGAAGCACCATCCAAAGTGGGATGAATGCTGTCTCGTCTCATAAGACCAGGTTTTCCCCAAAATGAGCTCCAATTGTCAATGTAGCCCACGTCATTTGCAGGACACCACACAGACAGCCAGCGGTTCAAGGATGACGAGCGGCTAAACATGTCATCACTGGTCAGATTGGGGAGGGGCCCAGAGAATACTACAGTGGCAGACATCGTTTTTGCAAAGTCACACACTGATTCTACATTAAGTTTCGTGACTTCCGACTGCCGGAGACGGATGTCATTAATGCCAGCGTGAATAACAATTGTGGAGTATTTACAGTTACTTTTAGCCAGCATTTTCAAATTTGACTCGATGTCGCCTGCTCTGGCCCCAGGAATGCATTTGACTATGGCCGCTGGAGTCTCTAGGTTCACGTTTCTGACTACAGAGTCGCCAATGATCAGAGTTTTTTCCTCAGCGGGTGTGTCACTGAGCGGGGAAAAACAATTAGAAACGTGAACAGGTTGGAGGCGTACCGGGGCTTTGCGACTAGGCTTCCTTCTCACCGTCACCCACCCAGTCTCCTCGCTGCTGAGGACAGCCGGAGGACCGCTAACGGGGTTAGCTATGCTAGCTAGCTCCACTGCAGCTAAGGGGCGTCCGTCAAGAGTAATTGGCGCAGACGGTGTTTCAATGCAGCGGAGCCGGGATTCCAAATCAGACAACCTCGCCTCGAGCGCCTCAAAAAGACAACATTTATTACATTTACCGTTATCACTAAAAGAGGCAGAGGTGTAGCTAAACATCTGACAGAAAGAGCACACCAGAGGAGGAGGGGAAGGAGAGCTAGTAGCCATAGCTAGTGGCTAACCCAAAAGCTCAGGAGAGTGAGGAGAGCAAACCACACAGACAGACAGCAAAACAGGAAGTGACGATACGTTACCACAGGAAGTGACGATACGTTCTGTTAATTGGGTGAGGCAATTGAATAATCTGAAGACCACGTACCTTTGCCAGCATGCTTCCTAGTGGTGTCAGGGCAAAAGACTCCTCAGGGGTTTAAGTGCCCTTTAAAGGATGCCAGGGGGAGGAAGTATATGATGGTTGAGTAGAGGGAGATTTAATATGTAAATAAAGGTTTAAACTATTTATTGTATTGTTTATGGTGTCATTTATGGTGTGTATTTATTCTGTAAATATTGTGGGAAAGTATTTATGTATTTATTAATTTTTTAGATATTATTGGGTATATGTGGGAACGTTGAATATGTATTGTCTTACCTGGGATTTTGGTATGTTCTAATTAGATTAATTATCTCACTAAGTATATTAACAGGTGTTTTTCATTTGGTTTTTGGTTGGGTGTCGGATGTTCATGTAAGTTGTTGCCTGCGAATTATTTGTAATAAATGGAAAATTGCTTGTTGCAAACTTTTGGAAGTCTCGCCCTTCTCTGGTGTGCCTTGACCGCTCGGCAATTGTGACAGTGCAAATAAAGAAGTATCCATGGTGATCACTGATGCTAGGAGTTAGATACAGACTGCAAGATACTTTCCAAACAGTACAGCCATTTACAGACTTAGTTGTTGAGGGGAAAACACATGAAAAATTACATTATCTTGTTTTAAAAGTTAAAGATTAAAGTGGTCATTAACTGAAAAAATGGTGTGTTTTAGGTCTTAACCTTCTGTAATATGTCTATTGGCCTCATGATTATCAAAAAAAAAAAATATTAAAACTCTTCTCTAAAAAATAAAACACAGCCTTTATATTGTTTTTTTTCTCCATAAAGCTGTTTTGACTCTTCCAGATTCACCTCAGGTTGTCATAAAATGGTAAACCCAGCCCAGTGCCATCCTTGATACCCGCCTGCTGCTCTATTATTGGGCACCCTAAGCTGTATGTCATGTAGATGGCCGGAAACCCAACGGTATTAGCTCCTGAGCTAACAGTGGTACTAGGAAGCTCACACTATAATGTTATTTTGGCTCGAGTAGGTTCATTTTATCTTCTTTTAATTATTTACCTTTTGTTCTTATTAAAGACAAAAATAGAAAGGAGATGTTTTTACCTTCTTTACATGTTTCGACTGTTCACTGCAGCCTTCGTCAGTAAATAATGTTATTTTGTATGCAAGTTAGGTTAATTGGCATGAAACTGGGGATTCTAAATTGTCCTTAGGTATGACTGTGAGAGTGAATGGTTGTCTGTCTCTCTGTGTTGGCCCTGCAATGGACTGGCGACCTGTCCAGGGTGTACCATGCCTCTTGCCCAAAGATGCTGGGATAGGCTCCAGCCCCCCAACGACCCGAAAAGGATTAAGCAAAAGAAAATGGATGGATGGATGTTTAGATTTCAGTCACCCTAATATGCATCCATGTTTCCACCAGGTTCACTAATCCACTGTTTTCCTGCATCATTCTGGCTTATTTTGTTATATTTCTGCCACGATGCTACATTGAACTATGAGCATTAGCTTGACTAGGTGGTCTGACAGCTCAACTAAGTGAGGAGACGCTGTCCAACATGCCACCTAGTGTTAGTTTAACTGTCAAACTAGCCAGTTTTGAGCACTATTTTCCTATAAATCCTATTCATCCCCACTGGACTCCTTCTATTCACAGCCATTGGAATCCTTGTTCATCTAGCAACACTTGATCATGTATTTTGTTCCTAGATGTTATTTTAGCTTACATAGTTTTTATTTTCTCAGACTGTGATCAAAGGCAGCTAGCTGAAGCATTCATTGTGTTTTTGTGCTTATTGTACTTGAAGTGTCAGAGTGTGGGTTGGAGCCATGTCCTCGCCTTATGTTATAGTGTATATATTTCTTGTCTTCAGGACATGGTCTCCAACCCACATCCTTGCCTTTAGTTCATTTTTCTTGGATTTTTTTTTTATTCGTTGTTCATTATCATGGTCTCTGTTTGGTTATCTTGATATTATTAGTATTCCTGTCATTATCTTCTGTTCTGGTTCTGGGTTGTGTTAATCTGTGTTTATTTTCACCTTAGTCTTGCTTTGTTTTTGTGTTGTTAATTTCCTGATTATTCATGGTGTTTTGTGTTTCTGTTGATTAGTGTCTGCCTTATTTAAGGGATGCAGCCCCTCACCTGGGTGCTGCGTCATTAATCATTTTGGCGTGAACCCACACGCTTCTGCCTTGTCCTGCCTGCTATTCTAATCTTGAGTTTTGCCTGCCAAGCCTTAGCCTTGTTTTGTGTTTCAGCTCCCAAGCTGTTTTATTTTGTGTTTTCAATAAAATGCCAAACGCTCATCACTCAAGTGAGTGATATTTTCTGCCTTGCCTCGGCACAAACCATGACAGAGTGATGCAGCCTGTCATGGACTCAACGAGCGAGATCAGCAGGAGGAGGAGGAAGTGGAGCCACAGCGAGCTGGAGGTGGTGGCCGCAGTGGAGGAGCTGGCGGTTGCCACTCCAACAAGCTCATTCCCGGAAGACATGAGGGATTGCTGGGGGAGAGTAGCAAACTTGATGAGTGCTAGACCAAGTTTGCACTCCCACTCCCAGGTGAAGAGACTCATGCTTCCTGCACTTCCTCTATTACCAGCTGTCTCCTCCTTGCCAGAGCTAGCTTTTTGGCTGCCAATTCTCTCTCCCGCAGAGCAGAGAGAGTACATCAGCAGCAAGCTGGCGTTTGGGGACCCAGGTGGAAGGACAATTCAAGGAGACACCGCTCCTCTCGTCGCTCCACTCCAACACCCGCAGCTCCCAACCAGACAATCTCCAGAGCCACCCAGAGGGAGTTGTCTGGACCAGCAGTGGCAGCAGAGTGGGAACTCAGGCAAGTACCCTTTCATTTTTTAACATCAATGAATGATAGGTCTTGCCATTCTCTCTGCTACCACCTCAATCCCTCCATCCTCACCTGCTTCTCCCCCCTCTGTTTCTGTGTTTTCCGAGAGTTTGGCCATACTGGTGGGGGACATGGTGGTCTGGGAAGAGCCTGCAGTTCCAGAGGACTCAGTGGTTTGCCTGATCGGGGCTACGGCAGTGGTACCCCTATGTGGGGTTGACAAGAGGGAGCAGGAGGAGTGCCACCAGGCTGTGCTCACCCAGGAGTAGCTTTTGCTGGACTACAAACCATGGCTCCTTCCTGAGCACGTGTCCCGTCCCAGCTGGGTTGGAACCAGCTGGCATTGGAAGGCCCAGCTGCCCCAGCTCCAGTATCAGCCCCACGCCACTCCCCAGCTCCAGTACCAGCTTCACAGCATCTCCCAGTTCCAGTACCTGCTCCATGGTGCCTCCCAGCTCCAGTACTTGCTCTATGGTGCCTCCCAGCTGCAGTTCCTGCTCCACGGTACCCCCCAGCTCCAGTACCTGCTCCACTGTGCCTCCCAGCTCCAGTACCTGCTCCATGGTACCTCCTAGCTCCAGTACCTGCTCCACAGCGCCTTCCTGTTCCACAGGCAGCTCACCCAGGGGCTGCCTCTCCAGCCTTTCATTGTGAGGTCGTCACCCCAGCAGCAGGAGACCAGGATCAGGCAAGTACCTTTTCATTCATTTTCCACCACCATTTTTGAAAAGTCTTGCCTTGCTTCTGGTGGGAGGGACCCAAGTGCAGATTTAACCAGCTGCTGGGTCCTCCCCACCAGTCTCTCCTGGTAATGACTTTGGTGTCGCCTCACTGACCTCCTGTTTCCCTTCATCGTCTGAGGTGGCCGTGTCGAGGATGGAGCCGCAGGAGGACCATGCTTCAGCCATTGTCCCAGAGGTCACGGGAACTCCAGCCGTTGTCCTAGAGGTCAGGGCATCTCCAGCCATTGTCCCAGAGGTCACGGGACCTCCAGCCATTGTCCCAGAAGTCAGGAGACTTTCACCTACAGTTCCAGAGGTCAGGAAACCTCCACTCATTGTGCCAGAGGTCAGGGGACTGCCACCCATTATGCCAGAAGTCAGGGGACTGCCACCCATTGTGCCAGAGGTCGGGGATCTCCACCCATTGTTCCACCCTGTTCTCCGGTTCGGTGCCCAAAGGACAGTGGCAGGCCACCGGACCGGTCCTGCATTCTGGTTTGGGGGTCCATGGACTGGGGCAGGCCCCCCGAGCCACACTGTCCTCCGGTCTGAGGGCCTATGAATGTGGGTTGACCACCAGACCCAGTTTGTTGTTGGTTTTGGGGCCTTGGACTTTATTTCACCCTTAAACTGTATTTTTGTTTTTGGACTCTGTGTGGGGGATTGGACTTTGTTTTGGCCGGCCTGGCCTTGTTCCCCCACCACCCACCCTGGGAGGGTTTTTGTTTCGTTTTTTTTTCGTTGTTGGTGTAACCTTGAGGGGCATCCGGAAGCCGCCCCTTAAGAAGGGGGTACTGACAGGGTGTAGGTTTGAGCCATGTCCTCGCCTTATGTTATAGTTTATATTTCTTGTCTCCAGGACATGGCATCCAACCCACATCCTCACCTTTAGTTCATTTTCTGGGATTTTATTTATTCGTTGTTCATTATCATTATCTCTGGTTATCTTGATATTATTAGTAATCCTGTCATTATCTTCTTTTTTTGGTTTCGGGTTGTGTTAATCTGTGTTTATTTTCACCTTAATCTTGCTTGGTTTTTGAGTTGCTAATTTCCTGATTATTCGCGACTGTTTTGTCTTTCTGTTGATTAGTGTCTGCCTTATTTAAGGGATGCGCCCCTCACCTGGGTGCTGCATCATTAATCATTTTGGCGTGAACCCACACGCTTCTGCCTTGTCCTGCCTGTAATTCTAGTCTTGAGTTTTGTCTGCCAAGCCTTAGCCTTGTTTTGTGTTCCAGCTCCTGAGCTACTTTATTTTGTGTTTTCAATAAAATGCCAAATGCTCGTCACGCAAGTGAGTCCTATTTTCTGCCCTGCCCAGGCACAAACCATGACATTAAGGACCGGTCATATCCTAGCAACCAATAAAGCCACACACAATTGTCCATCAGTGATCTTAATTTCTTTAATTGTTTGAGACAAATTTACATTAGATGGCTTTGGCTATAGATCAGTGCTAGCCAGCTAATGTTAGCAATAGTGATTTAAGAGGGAGCGCGGCGTTGAATGTGGTCTTTGCAGCGGCGGACTGTGTATTTTACAGCTAGGTCTTCAGTGGTGATCAACCCAATTTAAGTGGCATTCATACCAAGCACCACAAAAATAGCCTATAGGGCCATCCACACAAAGCATGTTAAAGATAACTTTAATAATAAAATTATAGTTTTAAAAATCTTTACCTTTTCATTGTAGAGCTCCATTTCCTTGCACATTTGTTTGCTGAGCTCCAGATCCACACGTTTCCCCAAAGGTTTAAAAGTACTTTTGCTTGTCCAGCTGGCAGCTATGCTTCGGTTTCTCGCTGCTACCTTGGTTTAAGGCCCTGTCACACCTAAACGATTTAGGCCGTGTTTGCAAAACATATGAAAAATTTGGAGAATGCGCTGGGGTACGTCGAATCAGTTATGGCTCAGTTTTGTCAAAGTTAAGAGCATGCTGAAGAATGCTGAAGCACACTGGTTTGCGGTGTTGTTTGCCGAGCTCCTCTGAAAATTAATTTTCAGCATGCTGAAAATTTTCCAGCGTATCCAGCGTATGGCTGATATGTCCTGCATTCACAGAGCAAATGGCATATTTGCAGTATTGGTTCACAGGAAAAACCCATACAGAGCTCTGCCTGCAGCACATACATAGACACAGAGAGACAGAGAGAGAGCTAAACACACGTACTTATTCGTATAATGGGACCTGTCGGGTTTTTTACATTTAACTTAAGTTTATATGATCTACTGTCCAGTGTTTTTGTGATAGATATCCCAAAATGTCAGAACACCAGATGAGGAGGATCGAATCAGCTGATTGCTTGAAGCGCAGAGCACAGCTGTTTACTTTGCTGTTGAGTATGCCTCACAACAAAAGCACACTCTATGTATTATCTTGGTTTTATTTTTTTCACTTTATTGAAAATACACTTTTTATCACTATCAGTTTGCGTGCCTTTGAGCCAGGTTGTGACAACTGTTATCCCCGTGTCTGCGTGGGTTTGCCCCAGGTACTCTGGTTTCCTCCCACAGGCCAAAAACATGCAAGTTAGGTTAACTGAAGGCTCTAAAAAGGCCCTAGGTGTGAATGTGTGTGTGAATGGTGAAGGGATTGATGCCGCACCATGACTGCCACATCCATTCACGTGGATGCCCTGAATTTCCCTCTGGGATAAACAAAGTATACAAAAAAAAATAAAAAATAAAAAATCTGATGTTCCTGATGTGTCACATCAGCTGTTTTAGGCACGACTGACTCGACAGATTTGACAGCCCTGGCAGGTCGGTCACACCCCTCATCATGGTCTTTGGGGGGGCGGGGGGTCATCTCGGTTGACCAGAGATGATCTCTCCCACACCTAGGATTCATGGATTGGGAGGTAACGGCAGTTTGGCATGACTGCACTATGCAGAAGTTAGACTATTGTTGTGTGTAAGTTGTGACTGTTGGGAACACACTAAGCATTCGCTGGTTTAAGTTACTATTACTATATAGTAACATATGTCCAAGTCGTTACGGATATGCGATGCATACGGCCAAAAGTGAAAATTTTGGCATATCCCAGCGCTTTAGACTAATTTTTATACATTTAGTGAATGTTGCCTAAATTGTCATGGTGTAACAGTAGACAGCTCAAGTTTGCAAACCCTGTCTGGCTCCAAATATCTACTCAATCAGTTGCAAACAACAGGTATTCCCAGCAAGATATATTGCAGCACTCCTCGGAGGCAGTAATCCAAGGATACCACTTGCTGCTAATATGAAAGTGACGGATAAATCCTTTCCCCAGCTGAAACGAGGCTGCTAGCTTTGGGGTTTGCTGACATCTCTTCACAATGACCAGCTTTTCTTGAAAAGTCCATCTGGAAAATTGATTTTTTTTTAAATATCAGCAACCAAATCATTTTCCTCTCCCTTGTCAGCCAATGTGGGTGAAAAAAACAGCTATTATATTTAAACAGATACAGCATATTATAGCTGCTTAAGCAAGTCCTTGCACTGACATTTTGCTAAGTCAGGACATTTTGCTAACTAGGATCCTCTGCAATGTAAGTGGAGGAGTCTAACCATCCAATCAAAAGACGTGAAAATGCCTATGTTCTCAGATGCCTTCTATGCATACCCCTGGATGTACAGAAGACATCTGATTGGTTAAAGCAACAGGATAAGTTTAACAGTTAATTTAACCTACAGAGCCGCACTGTTAATTCCTGAAGGCCCAAGGCAGATTTGCTTGACCATGGCAACACAGATGGCTGAAATATGATTGGACAAAAAAACTCTAACATGCATTACACTACTGAAAGGAGTGCAACCAAGAGAAAAGCTACAAGATGAAGAGAATAGACTATTGAGAATAATTTAATACATCCTAATGGAACAAATATAAGAATGTAGGTTGTAAATGTAATTCTGATAGTGTTTAGGCCAGCAGAGAAGGCTTTGCTGGCACTGAGGGTCCACCACTGTGTCTTAGAGATTTAAAGAGACATGCACTGAAACTAGGCATTTTCAAAAAGGATGAAAATTGGATTCAGAAAGATGCAGCAATAATTAAATAATTAAAGAAAATTTGACCAGAATAGAATAGAATAGGCTTCATTTTCATTGTACAGTAGTATAGTACAACGGAATTGTGGGTGCTCCACCAGGCAAATGTGCAATAAAGTAAGAGAGAAGGATTAGATAAAACACAGGTACAGAACACACGATTAAACACACAACTGAAATAAAAATAAGAATGGCCAAGGATTGTGGAAATATACACAGGTATGGTAGTGGCTATGCAGCTGGAACTATATACATAAGAGTGCAGAGTGCAGAACACACAATTGAACACACAATTGAGTAAAATGGCCAAAGGATTATAAAAAATATAAACAGTAGTGATTTCACCGATGGGACAATGAAGATGAAAGTGCGGAGTGCAAAGACAGGTGAGTTATTGTGATGATTAAAAAGTCCTCAGTTCTGAGCATGTGAGCATTCGAAGGGAGGAGGGTGGGGCCTCTGACTGTTTGCAGTTTGAATAGCCCAGGTGAAGAAACTGTTTGTCAGTCTGGAGGTGTGGGACCTGATCGATCTGAACCATCGTCCAGAGGGGAGCAGGTCGAACAGGTGGTGGGCAGGATGTGAGGGGCCTCCTGTGATGGCCTTGATCCTTCTGAGACAGGAGGATCTGGAGGTGTCTTCCACCAATTATCAACAGAGGGCCGCTGATAATTTTGACCCTGTTGATGATCCCTGAAAAACCTTCCTGTTCTAGGCCGTGGAGCCAGCATACCACACACTCAGACAGGAGATGAGCACGCTTTCCACTGAGCAGTGATAGAAGGCCAGCAGCAGCTTCTGGTCCAGGTTGTTCTTCTTCAGGACACTGAAGAAGTGCAGCCGCTGCTGGGCTTTCTTTACCAGGGCCTTGGTGTTGACAGTCCAGGAGAGGTCAGAGGAAATGTGGGTGCCCAGAAACCTTGAAAGCGAGGATGTTTTTCAAACGGTTGCCATTTATGAGGGGGAGGGGTGGTCCTGTTTGTTCTTCCTGAAGTCCAGTATGAGTTCTTTGTTTGGACATTCAGTTTCAGGTTGTTTGCTTGGCATCACAGCAGCAGATTCTCTACCTCCGCCTTGTATGTTTTCTCATCGTCATCGGTAATGAGCCCAACCAAGGTGGTATCGTCCGCGTATTTCACGATGACAGTGGTTGGGTGGGTTGGGATACCGTCAAAGGTGTACAGGGAGTACAGTAGAGGGCTTGGAGTGGTGGGGGAAAAGTCTGATTGCTTGTGGGTGGTTGGTGAAAAAGTTTTTTATCCAAGAGCAGGTGGGGGGGGCGGATCTGGAGGAGGTGCAGTTTGTTGATCAAGATGTCCGGGATGATGGTGTTGAAAACTTAGCTGTAGTCCACAAATAGCATCCTCACATAGCTCCTTGGGTTATCCATGTGGCTCAGTGCTCTGTGGAGAGTAGTGGTGATGGCGTCTTCTGCAGACCGGTTCTCCCTGTAGGCAAACTGGTGGGGGCTGAAGGAGGGGGGAAGACAGTCAATGATGTGCTGAGACACCAGTCGCTCAAAACACTTCATGACTACAGACGTGAGTGCAATAGTCGTTCTGGCTGTCAATTGCAGACTTTTTGGGGATAAGGATGATAGTGGAGGCCTTGAGGCAAGAGGGGATGGTGGCGTCTGTCAGGGAGAAGTTGAACAGCTTGGTGAGGATCACTGCTAGCTGGGCTGCACTTGCTTTAACCACTGCTCCTGGGATGATGTCTGGACCAGCACCTCTGAGGGGGTTCACTGCTCTCAGTTGCCTCCTCACATTGTCACCTGTAGAGAGAGGGGGAAGAGGGGGGACAAGGGGGAGTGAGGGGATGGAGGGGGCAAGTTTGGGGAGGAGGTGTGCTCAAACTGGGCAAAGAAGCTGTTAAGCTCCTTTGCCAGAGTGAGGCTGCTGTCTGAAATTGGGGGGCCCGCCCACTACCTTCCTCCTATGGAATTTTTGCATATGACGTCAGGGGGCGTGCCGCACTGGCCCGTTAGAGTGAGCCGCCATTTTGGATGGCAAGAAACAGCAGCAGCAGGGTGAAATAAACCACATAGCTCACGTGTATCTACAAACTCCGCAAAATGGTGTACTCCTGTTGTTCCCCCTGATAAGGGGATAAGCGGGGAATTAAATGGCCGGTGTGAAATGCAAAAAAAAAAAAACAAAAGTTGGATTTTTGAATAATTACCTTCACTGACGTAATCTCTCGCTTTGTCATAATGGGCTGCAAGGTGGAGCAGTGGTTTAGCACTGTGGCAGCACAGTTTTACCCTCGGCCGGGGGATCGCGGGGATCATGAGACCGTGGGTTTAGGGCGCTCGCGCACGCAGCGGCCGGTGGCTTGTCACCAGACTGCAAACCAAATCTACCTACGGGTACAAATAAGTAACAAAAAAAAAAAAAACTTTGTGGTTTGGGGGCGCCTCTCTGCTTGCTACGATGCACACATGAAAGGGGAGAAAACTATTGTACATGCGCATAAAATCAGGTACGTTTTAACGCGGCGCGCCGTGGAGAGCCTTTAAAAAAAAAAAAAAAACACGCAGCGCGCTTCACTCACCTCTGAGTGAGGAGCTGCTGTTGTTTTCCGACTCGTTCACCAGCCAAGACTTCACATCATCCACATCCCTTTCCGCTGACACGTTTTCCGATATTTTTTCCTCCTGCTCCCCTTCGTCTTTGAAAGATATCATCTCATCGTTTGCCCCCAAATCATCCCCGCTGAGCAGATTACTGGCAGTCATTGTTCTGCTAATTGCTCCAGCTGTTACCCCACACCCGTCACCTCCGTTCAACTGAGGCATTTCAGCACACCAGAGGAGCGCACGGGAGCAAGATTAAAAACACTTGTCTGCTGTTATGACTGCTGATAATGACTCCACTGAATGTGACAGACATCGCAGACACAGTTTCAGAGGCCATAGTGTCAGCTGTTGAAGAGGATGATAGGATGTTATTATGTCAGATTGTGACTGTGTGTTCTCCTCACTCATTCTGATCGCTAAACAGTACAAGTTACGCCTGGGTTGTCACAGTGCAACTGCTGCTCTTGCCATCCAAAATGGCGGCACGTACGGCGTGTTTATGTTTACCCCCGCGAGTCACGTGATTTTTACGAGCCTACGCAAAAACTCCATAGGCGTTCTAAGTGAGTTTTATGCCTCTCCTCAGGTTGGCTCTGGCAGTGGTGTACAGAGACCTGTCCCTCTTTCTAAAGGCTGAGGTGCAGGCTCTAATCAGAGCCTGGACTTCATTGGTCATCAAGGGTTTATAGTTTGGAAGGACCTGGATGTGTTTGGTGACTGTCAAATTTTCTACACAGCATTTAATGTAGAAAAGGACAGACTCGGTGTAAGAGTGAAGGTCCTGCTATTCAAAGATGCTCCAATCAGTGCGGGAAAAGCAGTCTTGTAGCTGGAGGAGAGCATTTTCAGGACAGATTTTAATTGTTTATTTGGCTGGGGGGGGAACTCTTCCTGAGGGGGGTGTATTCAGGTATTAGAAGCAGGGAGCGATGGTCTGATTGTCTAAGGTGGGGGAGGGGGTGGTTTTGTAGGTGTGCTTAATGTTGCTGTAAACATGATCCAGTGTTCTTTCCCTTCTTATGGGACACTTAACATGTTGGTGGAATTTGGGAAGTACAGTATTTAAGCATGTGTCATAATCACCCTTCAGGGCAGTGAAAAAGGTACCAAATGCCCGCCATGAGTTTGCAGAATTTATTGAAAGAATGCAACAGAAAAACAAATCAAACTTGTGAAAGGAAAGAAATACAGGTCGGCAAAATAGCTAGGGTTAAGGCGAGAATAATCGCCAGCTAACCTGGAGACTAGGCTCGGGAACAGGTGACCAAAATAGCCAGCTGTGGCAAGAGTAATCGCTGCCTAACCTGGAGATACAATTACGCATGAAGCACAAAGAAAAAACACTTACTTCTTGGCGACGTGACCAGAAAGTAGGACGCTGCATCAAACAACGATGCAGAGCCCCTAGAATAGGAGTCAGAATCAGTTAACACGATAGACAACAGGTGTGGGTGCCTGAACGGGCAGGAGAAAGTAAGGATACGAGATTGGGATCAGCTGAGTGAATGAGAGGGAGGCGAATAAACCTGGCAGCTGACAGGACATGCCCACACGAGGCTTAATGCCCCTGACAGCTGCCAACAGTAAAAAGGTAAACTAGTGAATAGAATAATGTACAAAATAAATATACAAAAATACAAAATAAAAATCAAACACAAACAAGAAAAATGGCAAACAATGTCGGAGCACAAAAACCTGAAAAGGCACGAATAGAACATAAGAGTAAATAAACCGGAAAAAAGCCATGAAACCAAGTCCGGTGAAAGTCTCCAGCACTCAGTTCATGACAGAGCCCCCCTCTCAAGGGGTGGAGCCCAGACATCCCATGGTGACACCAACAAAAAGAAAAAGGAAATCCCCACACCCCCAGCAGGACCAAAATGACCCTCCCAGGGTGGGTGGTGGGTAGGGATGGGCATAATTAACCGATTAACCGATAATTGATCATTAAGAATTTCACCGAGGAAGTTCATTTTCGTCGACAAACCGTTTTTTTTTTAAACAATCCGAATGTAGGTTATTAGGCCTAGTGCACGGCCGTCCTCAAACAATGCAATGCATTTAACTGTGCCACTGGCAAAATTTGGGCACCAGGGGGCAACATTACACCATCGCCGTACCCTGGCGTGCCTCAGTTGATACATGCGAGCTTCCGTAGGGCAATCGCCAAATCATGAAGAGGTTGCGACGAAGTGTTGCGTGGGACCATTTTAATTTAAAAAATGACCAGGTGTACTGCAATCACTGCAATGCAGCATACAAAAGAAAAAAGTAAAAGAAAGAAATATATGTTCCCGTTATTGAAATATAGTCTCCCGTTATTGTCTGGCTCGCAACTTGAAGCCTCCCTCGTATGCGCAATGCGCATGTGTTCACGTTTTACTGCAAACTTGTCTTGTTAATAAATTCATCCTCGAAGAAAAACACTCTGTATTTTTTTTATTATTATTCTCAATACATAAGAGTACAGTGATCCCTCACTTATCGCGTCACCCATAAATAATACGTACGTTCATTCTCTCACTCTCTCTGTCATATGATACGTGTGTGTGTGTGTGTGTAAGTGTACATACATACGTAGATGTAAATAAAGTGTACATAAATATGTTTTTAGAACTCTTTTATTCTTATAACAAGATACGTAACTCAAGATGAAGATGATTTACTGCACAGGTTAATGAGAGCTTTACTGCTCCTCAGGTGCTAGAGGCGCAGGATCATCGAGGGAAGCTGCAGGAGGCGGCGTAGTGGCTCGACGGGAAGTGTATTTCGCACAAAATGGCACAAGAGAACAGCAAAAAGTTCCACGCGGCGAGACTAAGCAACACGAGCGATAAAGAGCAATGAATGCGGTCTTCGTTTGCTGGGTGGCCGCTCGGCAGGGAGAGAAGCTGGGTAAAACGTCTCGGCCAATCAGCTTGCGGGGTGAAACGTCTCGGCCAATCAGCTTGCGAGATTCCCGAGCCGAGCCAACACGAGAACAGCGAACAGAGAGGTGGATTTGAGTTGTGCGGCTCTCCGTGTTGATACCTGATGTTCTAATGTAGTCTACCTGCCTTGTTACCTACCTAAAAATGTTAATGATTAACCGATTATTAATGATTAATTCTCCCGACGATCGACGAAGAAAATTTCACCGAATGCCCATCCCAAGTGGTGGGGGCAACAGGCTGGGAGGCAACAAAACAAACCCTTCTCAGGACCCACACCAGTTAAAAAAAAAAAAAAAAAGGAAAAGGAAAAAAAAATCCCAATAGGTTAGGCCCCTGGGAAAAGGAACTAAAGGGTTCAGGGGGGCGACCAAAGTCCCAAACTTGGCAGACGGCAAGGTAGTCCGAATCGGGTGGCCTGCCGGAGAACATGGGCCACCAAACCCAATGGCTCAGTCTGTCCGGTGGTCAACCGGAGTCCCAGGCCCACCAGATGGCCCCATAGCCCGAGTCGGGTGGCCTCCCAGAGGACATGGGCCACACCACTCTGCAGCGCCACCTGTTGGGTGGTCTACCTGAGTCTTTCAGTCTTTCAACCACCCGAACTGGAGGGATGGTTCAAGGTGGCTGCCCGACAGGAAGGGCAAGCACAGGGCAGGATGGAGGAGCCAAGGGAATCACGACGGCGTCTGGAAGAGAAGGAAGGGAAACCATGATGCTCACAGACTGGCCAGCCACACTCTCGGGGATCCCAGACTGGGACATGGTCGCACCCTTGGTGATCCCGGACTGAGACATGGTCGCACCCGTGGAGGGTCCGGGCTGGAGCAAAGCAGCACCCGTGGAGGGTCCAAGCTGGAGCGAAGCAGCACTCGCGGTGGCTCCAGGCTAGAGCGAAGCAGCACCCGCAGTGGCTCGGGGCTGGAGCAAAGCTGCACCCACTGTGGCTCCAGGATGGAGCAAGGCTGCACCCGCAGTGGCTCCGGGCTGGAGCAAGGCTGCACCCGCGGTGGCTCCAGACAGGAGCGGCGCTGCACCTGCGGTGGTTCCGGGCAGGAGCGGAGCTGCACCCTTGGTGGCTCCAGGCAGGAGCAGAGCTGCATCTTCAGTGGTCCCAGGCTGGGACACAGTTGAACCCGCAGTGACCTCAGTGGGGGAAGCTGGATCCATGACAGTCTCGGGTGGCGAGCCTGAACCCATAGAGACATCTGGCTCTGTTGGATTCTTTCCGGCAACCCTGGGAGAAGGCTTAGAGAACACAGGCAGAAAAACTGGGTAAGGGTCACTGACAGTGGCAGAGCCTGGCGAGGTGAGCTCAGGTGCAGCTGACTGCTGCACTTTGCTCTCCTCTGCAAGAGCCAGGCAAGACCTCTCCAATATAGGAACACTAGAAACCGAAGAGGACACTCGCCTGAATTCAAGCTTCACCGCCGTCCAGGACTCCGTCGATCCAGACGGGCCTGGTCCATTGGAGGTCCAGCTCTAACTCTGCTGCAGGGGCTTCTGCAGCAGGTATGATGGTAGGTGTGGTCCTGATGTCCTCCAGCTAGGTGACTCGCGGAGGTGGCTCCTTCGTTGCAGGTTCTGGAGGTGACTTCCCTGTTGGCGCTGGATCCAGGGTAGCCGAAGCTGGGGGACGCCCTCTCTTCGGCGCGAGCTTTGGATCAGAGGCAGCGCTCTCCCTCTGTCCAGTCCATGGACGCAGGGATGGGCCTTGGTCCTCTGGACCCACAGGCTCCTCCATCATCCGGTGATTCAGTCCCAGGGCCAGCAGACACTCAGGGGCGAATGGAGGGGACACGAGGGAAGAAGGTGTGAGACAATTATTTGCAGCAGGGGGAAAAAAACCCAGTGGACTGCAGGGACTGGTTTTCCTCTTCGGAAACCAGGCAAGAATATTCATCCTTTAGCAATAAAGAACAAGAGTTCACTTGCCTGTATTTCTGGAGCACAATGGTCCCTGCTGCAGCAGACCCGGGGTCATCCCTTTTAGTGGTCACGGCGAGTTTGAGGTCCTCAGAAGAACATGGAGGCACCGCGTCCACAGAAATGATCACAGGTGGGGACTCGGGCTTCGATGATGCTGGATCCCTCAATGTTGAAACCAGGGGATGTTCATTCTTCAGCACCGGCTTGGGGATACAGCTGACTCTCCTCTCCCTCGCTGGGCGTGGTGGTGGCACAGAGCCGAGAGTAGAAGAATCCACTGACCCTACTGTCACCTGGTGATTCTCTCTCAGAACCAGTGGAGATTTAGGGGAGACAGGAGAAGGAGGTGAAAAAGTGATTACAGCAACTGCTAGTGAGGACCCAGTGGACTGTAATGCCTGGGCCCCATCACCAGGAATTAGGCAAGCAGTTTCAGTTGCGAGAGAAAGAGGGTGAATGAGAACTTGCCTGAATTCCTGGGGGGTGATGGTGTCAGCTGCAGTTCCGGGCTCAGACTCCATCTCTCCGGGAGTCTCAAGAGCCACTGGGTGGAGGATGATGGCATGGACTTGAAGTGGGAGTGACGAGTCCTCTGCCCCAGTGAACGTTTCTTCTTCTGCCCATGTTGAACAGAGGGAGAATCCTCCAAAAATTCCTCAATCCATCGTCTGGTTTCAAATATCATGGTGAGGAGAAGAGTTAAACCCGGGTTGCTCCAGAGATTGGGGCAGCTCTCAATCTGTCCGGCTGCGTTGCTCACGAAGGCAAAAATGGCCTCAGTGGTGTGAGTGGCTTGAGCCTGAGAGGCAAAATCTATAGCCAGGTCTGCCACCTCACACTCCTCTCTTCTCAATCCAAAAACGCTCAAGTCCATGGTAGCCATACTCCTCTACTCCTCCAGACAGAAAGGCAGTAAACACACACAAAAAAGAAAAAAACAAACTCACGGCTGCTGGTGCCCACTCTGGCAGCGTCCTTCTGTCATAATCTCCCTCAGGGCAGGGAAAAAGGCACCAAATCCCACCGTGAATTTGCAGAAATTATTGAATGAATGCAACAGAAAAACAAATCAAACTTGTGAAAGGAAAGAAATACTGGTTGCCAAAATAGCTAGGGCTAAGGCGAGAATAATCGCCAGCTAACCTGGAGACTAGGCTCGGGAACAGGCAAGAAAAATAGCCAGCTGAGGTGAGAGTAATCACCGCCTAACCTGGAGATACGATTACTCACAAAGCACAAAGGAAAAACACTTGAAGAAAAAGCCATGAAACTGAGTCCGGTGAAGATCTCCAGCACTCGGTTCATGACAGCATGCTTTGTTAAAATCCCCTGCAATAATGTGAACTGCGTCTGGGTGATCTCTTTGCTGCCTGCTGACAATGTGCTGGAGGTGATTGAGTGCTAAGCTAATGTTAGTGTCTGGAGGGATGTAAACAGCTGTTACAATTACTGCCATTAGCTCACGGGGAAGATAAAAAGGCCTACACAGGAAGGACATGGCCTCTAAGTCCAGTGAACAGTGGCTTTGAATTATTCTGCTGTCATTACACCAAGTCTGAAGCACATAAATACAGAACCGTCCACCTCTTCCCTTACCAGAATCAGCGTTGTGGTCAAAACGGTGTGTAGTTCAGCTAGGTAATTCCACAGTGGCATCAGGAATATGTGGAAGCAGTCATGATTCAGTCACAATCAGAATACAACAGTTCCAGACATAGCGATTGTAGGCGATCTCTGATTGCAGTTCATCCATTTTTTTGGTGAGGGATCTGGCGTTAGTGAGAAAAATTGAAGGTAACGGTGTTTTGGTGCATACTTTGTGCAGCTGGGCAAGGAGGCCAGCCCTGCAGCCTCGTTTCTGCTTTCTCTCCTGTCATCTACGCAGTTTGCTGGGCCCAATAATGAACCACGGGGCGCCCGGAGGTTTGGCGATCTCCTCAGGGATGTAGTGGTGATTACTGGAATGAGCACTGGAGATGTCAGAGGTAAGTTGGCGACCAATACCTAGAAGTTCCTGGTGACTGTAGGTAATTAGTCCGTCACAGAAGGAGCACAGAATGCGGCAGAAAAAACACAAAAACGAGTGCAGTAGTCCGGAGCGTCTAGCCGCTGTGTGTGAACGCACCGCTGCCATATGTCTCAAATTTTTCATTAAGACCTGTTTAAGCTGTTAAAATGTGGAAAAAGTGCAATGACCTCTCTAAATTTGTAGGCATCGTTATCACATTCAGTGTGTAGAAGTATGTCCTAGGGTTTGACAATCAGACAGCACCTTTTTAAACCCAATTTAAAAAGAAGCTTTTTGTCATGAATTGCCCCTCGGGGCAGAGAGGAAGACCCAGACGCTGGACCCCCCAGCAATGTGACCCACACAGGTGGCTTGCCTGGCGTGGCAACAGGAGGTCGATTCTCTGCTGGCACTGGATCCGGCACAGCTGAAGCCCGGGGACGCTCAATCGTCGGCGCAGGCGTCAGCGCGGTCTCAGCATGGTCTCAGCACTCTCTCTCTGTCCAGACCGTGGCTGCGGGGCTGGAACCAGATTCTCCAGGGCCGCAGGCTCCTCCAATGTCCCGCGGCTTAATCTTGGGGCTGGCGGACACTCAGGGAGCAGAGGAGGCACGGAGAGAGCCGGTGAAGAATTAATATGTGCAGCAGGTGGTGAGGACTCAGTGGACTAGAGTGGCTGAGCCTCACCACCGGGAATCAGGCGAGGTAATTCATTTTTAGGGAAAAGAGACTGAAAAAACACTTGCCTGCATTCCCGGGGCACGATGGTTTCTGCAGCAGCTGGCTGAGAATCAGCCCTCTCCGTGACTTCAGTGGTTGTCAGCCCCTCAGAGGAACGTGGAGGAGCCGCCCCTGCTGACACGGCGATGGGCGGAGCTAGGGAGGAAACAGCTGGACCCTCAGCAGCGGGAGGATACGTCGAGGAGATGGGAGTTGCAGCAACAAAGGAGGAGGAGTAGGCTGACGGGACAGCCGGCGAAGACAAAAGTGAGGAAGAAACTGCTGCGGGAGTTGTCTGGCTCGACGTGGGAGAAGCTGCTGACTGAGAGATGGAGGCGTTCCTCTGGTGAGATTTCCCTGGACAGCAGCGTCCTGGAGAAGGTTGAGCAGGAGCAGGAACAGGTGCCGGAGACTGGTGAGGAGTTGATACTACAGAGGCCCGGGAATGCATCCCCTTCGGTGCGGGCCCAGATTTCCTCGGGGAATTCCTCACCATCTCATTGTTCTCACACTGTAGAGCCACCATCAGAGAAATCACTCTCCACCCCCTCTGCCTGCTCCTTGAGCTGAGGGCACCGGCAAGCAGCTGCCTCCGCAAGATCCAGCTACCACAATGCGTCTTCCGGGGTAGGACTGATGCGAGCAGCAGAGATAAATCCATCCATCTCCATCAGGGTTTTGCAGCATTCTCACCCCTGGGTCATTGAGTAGCTGCGCCCATCTGCAGAGTCCGTATGGGCTGGAGACATAATACGCTCCAGAGAAACAGGTGAGTGCAAACAAAAAACTACAAACTAGCAGCAGCTGGGTCTAAAACTGGCTGTAGTCTTCTGTCATGAATTGCCCCTCAGGGCAGAGAGGAAGACCCAGACGCTGGACTGCTAGTTTGTGATATTTATTAATAGAAAAACAAACACAACAAGACCAATTGGTGTTTAACACAAAAATCCAAACTGAAAACAAGCAAACTTACGAGTTTGAGGGAAAAGAGTTCACCAGAACAGGAGACGGGTTCTGGTGAAGGAGAGTAACTTATAAGACTCTGGCAACGAGGAAGAAAAAAAAACAGTCTTTATATAGAGTGGGAAACAAATGAAACAAATGATGGCAAGTGCAGATACCGTGAGCGGGCATGAGGAAACAATGATTATAAACTCGAATCAGCTGGGAGCAATGAGGGAGAGAAGACGGGACTGACAGCTGACAGGAGCACCGCCCACAACAGAGCAAAAACCCAGAAGTGCCACTGACAGCTGCAGCCTCGGAAGAGAGAAAATACACCAGAATAAAATATAATGACATAACAAATAAAGACAAGAAAACCCAAACATATAAGTAACAACACCACAATGAATGCAAACAGGAAAATAAATCATACAAAGAAACAATACAGGATATGTGAAAATTAACCAAAGGTAAAAAAAAAACAGGAATGAGAACTCAAAAATACAATCCAATACATATCTAACTAACTAACTAACCTGCACTTATATAGCGCTTTTCTAGTCACAAAGACCACTCAAAGCGCTTTCATTAATACTAACCCTCTATTCTAAGGGCCTATAGGAAACAGATATCTAGGGACAATTTAGAACAGCCAATTAACCTAACATGCATGTTTTTGGCATGTGGGAGGAAACCGGAGAAATCCCGGAGTAAACCCACGCAACACGGGGAGAACATGCAAACTCCACACAGATCACTGTTGGTCGGGGGCTGGGATCGAACCCACGATCCCACGATCCCCACAATCCCCCGGCCAAGGGTAAACTGTGCTGCCGCAGTGCTAACCACTGCGCCACCGTGCAGCCCATATAGGAAAAAGACAAAGAGGTAGAGCACAGCAGAATCCCCCCGTGCTCAACTCGTGACACTTACTCTGAAGCTTGCTGCTGAGAGTGTGATCACAGTGAAGGGCAAAATTAAATGACTGGTGGGACATAAAAGTGATGGTTATAAAATGCACAGCTAATCCCAACACATCAGAGCAATGATCAAATTTGTCAAATCTCTTACCATGATTAGGGTTTGTCAAATTCAATCAAAAACTCAAAGTTGGATGAAGGAGCCTGTGAAATCCAACCTTGATTTAAAGCAGACTGGTTTGAACATGTGGAAATGAAAATTTAAATGGAAACCACTTGTAATACAAACACATTTCCGCTTTTTGCCAGAAATGCAAAATCCTACATATCATGCTATTAGTCTATTAGGTATAACACTATAAGGTGTTAAAATGTTCTTCACAACACCATTTTAAAAGCCAAAAGAGAAATCGGAATTATAGAAAAAAAAATGCCGCCCTTAGAGATGATTTCAGGATGGAGGGACTGAGATAGGGAACATGCACGCTCTCTTGTCTCTGGTTTGAATCAAAGGCTTACGGAAATATGTCTCGATGAAAGTAAACTGTTCTCAATGGGAAACATATGACCTCCGAAGTGGCAAGGTGCTCTGAGGGGAGTCGAGCGCTACCCTCTTTACTCATGAAAGGTGCGACATGCAGCGCTACAAAACCCGTGGGGCGCCCCCTTTTGTTTGTATTACAAATGGCTCAGCGTGGGGTGAGAGGTCAAAGTGATAATCACATATATAAACAGCCCTCTCCTCCTGAAGAGCGCTTCAGAGAGCCTCCCGCTTGACCCCGCTGGTTTTGGCAGGTAAATGTTTGCAGTGCATCAACATACGGGAGGAGCCGACGTGCGAGCGGAGCGGCGCGCGCGTGCGGTGTTTATTGGGTTCGGTATTTCAAACAAAGAGAAGCCGAGGCGAAGGAATGGCACATGGTAGATCCTCACACACACACATGTGCAAGCAGGCTCACACAAACACGCACACGCACACGCACACACACACACACACACACAGAGTACAGTAAAGCTCTCTAATTAATAGCTCCTTTGCCTCCCCAGTCTGTGAGGCAAGTCCACCCTAATCCCCTGGCACTTAGTTCAGAGTAATCAGCGCACAGCAAAGGCTCCCTTTGGAACACTAATTAGCATCATTGATTTTCTCCTTAGACTCTGACATCCAAATAGCCCAAATACAAGTCACTTTTTAAGAGGAAATCCACCAGTCAGTGTATTTCATTGTTTTAGCTGCACTAATTCACAGACAGTATATAAAAATGTGGCTCAAAAACAGAAGAAGTTCCATTTACAGTGATAAGCCTTCTGGAGATAAGGAATATGACCAAACATTATGTCTTGGACCAGAGCGTTAACAGAGGAACTCCGTGGCCTAGGACTTCTCCACCAGACTTCCACATCCCCGGACTCACCTACTGTGTCTCATCCCAAGTGGAGACACCATAGGTGGTGTGAGAGGAAATAGAAGTGACGTAGGCATGGAGGGATCCGAGCTAAGCTAGCCACTAGCACACACACACTCCCAATTCTATCACTCATTCTGGCTAATGTACGCTCACTAGACTAGAAAATAGACCACATACAGCTCCTGAGATCTACGCAACGTGATGTGCGGAACTGCCGTTTTTAGCTTTATTGAATCGTGGCTAAATGACAATATCCCGGACTCTGCTATTCAGCTAGAAGGGCTAACATGCCACCGCGCTGGTCGGGTGTTCATGGAAGGAGGGAAAACCCGAGGAGGATGTGTGTGTGTTTACACCAGTGACGCTTGGTGCCAGGACGCTACTGTTGTGCACAAATACTGTTCTCCATTGGTGGAGTTTATGATTATTAAGTGCCAACTGTTCTACTTACCAAGAGAATTTACATCCATCCTGCTAGTAGTCGTGTACATCCCGCCCACCACCACCGGCCAGAGGAGTGAGGCACTAAATGAACTCTATCAGGCCATAAGTGAGACACAAACAGCGCATCCAGACGGATTCCTCATCACAGCAGGAGACTTCAACTAGGGATGAGCCGATACCACTTTTTCAAAACCAATACCAATACTGATACTGTGACTTTGAGTATCGGCCGATACCGATCCAAACCCAATACCGTCTCTGTTATTTAAAGCAATGAAAGTCCAGAACACACTTTGTTAATGACTAATTGCATTTTGTATACATATAAAAACAGAAATCTAAAAGTCAAAGAATATATTACAAATTTGACTCAATCCAGCAACGCTGCTGCTTTTGTTATTTTAAACTTTGCAACATTGGCAGCATTTCATTGGTCAGCACCATGTAAAAATGCATTCTGAAGTTTTAAGTGCAAGTTTATACAAAACTTTGAATCTGAGTATTTAAGATAAGATAAGATAAAATAAGATAAGACAGGATAAGATAAGCCTTTATTAGCCCTACAATGGGGAAATTCCAGGATTACAGCAACAAAGGGATAGCAGCACTCAGAGAAATAGCAATAAGATAATAAGATAAGAACTGGTTAGCCAAAGCAGTAAATGAATATACATATACAGTGGGGCAAAAAAGTATTTAGTCAGCCACCAATTGTGCAAGTTCTCCCACTTAAAAGATGAGAGAGGTCTCCAATTTTCATCATAGGTATACCTCAACTATGAGAGACAAAATGAGAAAAAAAAAAAATCCAGAAAATCACATTGAATGATTTTTAATGAATTAATTGGTAAATTCCTCGGAAAAGTAAGTATTTGGTCAATAACAAAAGTTCATCTCAGTACTTTGTTATGTACCCTTCGTTGGCAATGACAGAGGTCAAACGTTTTCTGTAAGTCTTCACAAGGTTTTCACACACTGTTGCTGGTATTTTGGCCCATTCCTCCATGCAGATCTCCTCTAGAGCAGTGATGTTTTGGGGCTGTCACTGGGCAACACGGACTTTCAACTCCCTCCAAAGATTTTCTATGGGGTTGAGATCTGGAGACTGGCTAGGCCACTCCAGGACCTTGAAATGCTTCTTACGAAGCCACTCCTTCGTTGCCCGGGCAGTGTGTTTGGGATCATTGTCATGCTGAAAGATCCAGCCACGTTTCATCTTCAATGCCCTTGCTGATGGAAGGAGGTTTTCACTCAAAATCTCACGATATATGGCCCCATTCATTCTTTCCTTTACACGGATCAGTCATCCTGGTCCCTTTGCAGAAAAACAGCCCCAAAGCATGATGTTTTCACCACCATGCTTCACAGTAGGTATGGTGTTCTTTCTCCTCCAAACACGACAAGTTGAGTTTTTACCAAAAAGTTCTATTTTGGTTTCATCTGACCATATGACATTCTCCCAATCCTCTTCTGGATCATCCAAATGCTCTCTAGCAAACTTCAGACGGGCCTGGACATGTACTGGCTTAACCAGGGGGACACGTCTGGCACTGCAGGATTTGAGTCCCTGGAGGCATAGTGTGTTACTGATGTAGCTTTTGTTACTTTGGTCCCAGCTCTCTGTAGGTCATTCACTAGGTCCCCCCGTGTGGTTCTGGGATTTTTGCTCACCGTTCTCGTGATCATTTTGACCCCACGGGGTGAGCTCTTGTGTGGAGCCCCAGATCGAGGGAGATTATCAGTGGTCTTGTATGTCTTCCATTTTCTAATAATTGCTCCCACAGTTGATTTCTTCACACCAAGCTGCTTACCTATTGCAGATTCAGTCTTCCCAGCCTGGTGCAGGTCTATAATTTTGTTTCTGGTGTCCTTTGACAGCTCTTTGTTCTTGGCCATAGTGGAGTTTGGAGTCTGACTGTTTGAGGTTGTGGACAGGTGTCTTTTATACTGATAACGAGTTCAAACAGGTGCCATTAATACAGGTAACGAGTGGAGAACAGAGGAGCCTCTTAAAGAAGAAGTTACAGGTTTGTGAGAGCCAGAAATCTTGCTTGTTTATAGGTGACCAAATACTTATTTTACCGAGGAATTTACCAATTAATTCATTAAAAATCCTTCAATGTGATTTTCTGGATTTTTTTTCTCATTTTGTCTCTCATAGTGGAGGTATACCTATGATGAAAATTGGAGACCTCTCTCATCTTTTAAGTGGGAGAACTTGCACAATTGGTGGCTGACAAAATACTTTTTTGCCCCACTGTATGTACACTTATACATATACATATACAGTATACATAAGTAAACATCCATCCATCCATCCATCCATCTTCTACCGCTTTTCCTGAGGTCCGGGTCGCGGAGGCAGCAGTTCAAGCAGAGAAGCCCAGACTTCTCTCTCCCCAGCCACCTGCTCCAGCACTTCAGAGAGGATACCAAGGCATTCCCAGACCAGCTGGGAGACATAGTCTCTCCACCGAGTCCTGGGTCTGCCCCGGGGTCTCCTCCCAGTGGGACGTGCCTGAAACAGCTCAAGTGGGAGGTGTCCAGTTTGTCTTGGGAGACCCTATCAGAGGCAAATTGCCCCAGACAACATAGTTCCTGGGATCACTGGGGCACGTAAACACCCACCACGATAAGGTGACGATCCATGAGGGGCATAAGTAAGTAAACATTAAGATGAAATTCAAAGTGTCACTTTATGCATGAAGTAAAAAATGCTGTAGATCTGAAAATAAAGGAACTAACCCTTTAAGTTGTATTTTTGTCATCCATTATTATTATTATCAGAAGTATTCTCCCAATTCTCGGTTTATTTAGTAGTGTTTATGATATTATTCTCTGTCTATTCTTAGTTTTTAGGTTTGCTGTTATTTTGAAGTCCTTCCTATTCCGTTTCATGTTCATGTAGCCTTGCACCCTCAGGGATTAATAAAGTTTACAAAATACAAACAAAATACAAAAAAAAAAATGCTTTTTATGTTTCTGTCACCTACCTCTCATCAACTGTAAAGATTCTCCCCCGAAAGGTACGTTCCAGTCTGGTTTTTACTTTCAGTTTTGTTCTTTTGTTTAGGTTTCACTTTTAGCGCCCAGCCTCCTGAGCTGGAAAGCAGTGGTTGCTGCTGCGCAACACATTTCCTTCTGTCTTTTCTTGACAGAATTCAGCATACTCCTTTGCCCTGATACTTTTGCAAGTGTTTCATCAAGTTGGTGGTGTAAAATTGTAAATGCTGGCACCAAACAGCAACATACTGAGGCGAGTCCCACAGACAGGCTCCAGTGATGTGACACTCGTTGCCTCTATTTATAGAAGCTGTGCGCAGTGTGGCTGAGAACACGATTGCACCTTTATTTTAATATTATTAATGTATTGGATTGGTAAATTACTTTTATTCCATACTGTTACCGATTCAGCCATTTTGCCTGAATTGTACCCAATACTGACATGGCGGATCGGATCGGCTCATCCCTAACTTCAACCATACAGATTTAAAGGCCCTTCGAACCAAAACTACACCAACATGTGGACTTTCCAACAAGAGGTGACAACTTGCTGGACTTAGTGTACACAACGCACAAGAGAGCATACAGAGCGCCCCCCCCCCCCGACTCCACCACCTGGGTCTCTCTGATCACATCACCATTTTGCTAAGGCCTGCATACAGACCCAGAGTGAAAGCCATCAGACCAACAAAAAACAGGTACATGTGTGGCCAGAGGGGGGGCTCTGATGCTCTGAAAGACTGCTTCAGCACTACAGACTGGTGTCATGAATTGCCCATTGGGGCAGAAATGTGAAACGCACGCGCTGAACTCTGAGCTTGTGAGATTTATTGAAAAAACAACAAACATCAAGTCCAACACAGTGCTGTAACACAGAATTTAAACAAATGAGCAAACTTACTGATAATGTGCACCAGAGCAAATAGAAACTCAATCAAGACTGTGGCAACAAGAAATGAAAATAACTGCCTTTAAATAGGGTCAAAAACAATTTATATAAGTAACGACAGGTGTGGGTCACATGAGCGGGCAGAAGGAACCAATGATTCATTATAGGACCAGCTGGGGGCAATGAGAGGAGAGCGGCTGAAGCTGACAGCTGACGGAGCGACGCCCACACGAAGCACAAAACCCGGAAACGCCCTTGACAGCTGTCAACCCAACAGTAAAGATCTAAAGAATTTAATATCAACTAGAAAAGCACTCGGAGAGCGCTGACCTCCGCCAAGTACCTCAGTTCCCCTTAATATTAGGATTTTCACCAAATAGGGATTTTCACCAAATACAATAGTCCTACATTTATTTTATCTATATTTTCAGATTCCTTGACCATCAAAACATACCTTTAGCAATTGGATTGACATTGATATCTTTATTAGTTCAGTAGTTATTGACAAAAATCACTTTTTCGGTAATGGCGGTTTTCTTCAGGATATAGCTCCATAGCTTTTGAAGATACAACAAATCCATTTGCACACTACTGATTTGTCAGTGTCTTGGCTATATTTTGGTGTTTGTTGTATGTTTATATCTTAATTTGTTACCTTACAGTGATGAAAATTCCAAAGATCCCCTATTATTTCCTGTTCTGGATCACAGTATCCACATTTTTTGCAGGATCCAGATCAGTCTTTGATATTTCCTAGAACCTATTGGGATCTTATCCTGTATTTTTTTGGCAAGCGTCCTGACCATTTATTGCGGAGTTATATACACATACTGTATGCTAAAAATGGCCATATCTCGCAATGATAAAGAATCCTTTAAAAAATTCCTGGATCCAGACAGTGATCTGGATCACTCCCAAAATCTAATCATTTCTTCCTTGTCCCATTTTGGACTTGTTCTGAAAAGTTCGTCAAAATGCGTTCATAACTTTTTGAGTTATGTTGGTAACAGACAGACAGACAAACAAACAAACAGACAAACCCCGGTAAAAACATAACCTCCTTGGTGGAGGTAACAAATGCAGACTGAAATATAAATGTAAATTGTACAAAACTAGAAAAGCACTCATAGAGCGCATACCTCCGCCAAGGCTCCTTCCCTGTCTCATGGATCACCTCCAAAATGTAATGGGTTTGTGTGTAAGCCTATAGCCACTTGTGGTGAAAATTGCATCTTTTCTGTCCATCAGTTTTGGAGTATTGTTGCTAACACACTGTGAGAAGATAAGAGCCTTGGCTGAGGTATGCATTCTCAGATCATCACCAAAACCTAATCATCTGTTCCCCGTGCCATTACACACCTTTCCTGAAAATTTCATCAAAATGCGTTCATAGCTTTTGGAGTATTGTTGCTAACACACTGTGAGAAGATAAGAGCCTTGGCTGAGGCATGCATTCTGAGATCATCACCAAAATATAATGGTTTCCTCACTAGCCCAAGAACCACCTCTGGTGAAAATTTCATCCAAATCCATGCAGTAATTTTTGTGTAATCCTGCTGCACAAATACAAACAAAGCCCTTGGTGGAGGTATGCACTCTCAGATCATCACCAAAATCTAATCATCTGTTCCCTGTGCCATTACACACCTTTCATGAAAATTTCGTCAAAATCCGTTCATAACTTTTGGAGTTATGTTGGTAACAGACAGACAGACAGACAGACAGACAGACAGACAAACAGACAGACAAACAGACAAACCCCGGTAAAAACAATACCTCCTTGGCAGAGGTAATAAAAGTGTAACAAAACTCACACTAGAAAAGCACTCGTAGAGCACAGACCTCCGCCAAGTACCTCAGTTCCCCCTAATATTGGGATTTTCCCCAAATATACTAGTCCTACATTTATTTTATCTATATTTTCAGATGCCTTGACCATCAAAACAAACCTTTAGCAATTGGATTAACATTGATATCTTTATTAGTTCAGTAGTTTTTGAGAAAAATCACTTTTTCGGTAATGGCGGTTTTCTTCTGGATATAGCTCCATAGCTTTTAAAGATACAACAAATCCATTGGCACAGTACTGATTCCTCAGTGTCTTGGCTATATTTTGGTGTTTGTTGTATGTTTATATCTTAATTTGGTACCTTACAGTGATGAAAATTCTAAATATAAAACGGTAAAAACATAACGGTAATAACATAACCTCCTTGGCGGACGTAATAAACAAGAAAGTAACAAACAGTACAAGAATGCTTTTGAATTGTGGTTCAACAGAATATTTTTTAAAAACAAACTCATGAAATAGGCCTGGACAAAAATGATGGTACCCTTAACTTAATATTTTGTTGCACAACCTTTTGAGGCAATCACTGCAATCAAATGATTTCTGTAATTGTCAATGAGACTTCTGCACCTCTCAGCAGGTATTTTGGCCCACTCCTCATGAGCAAACTGCTCCAGTTGTCTCAGGTTTGAAGGGTGCCTTCTCCACACGGCATGTTTCAGCTCCTTCCACAGATGTTCAATAGGATTTAGATCAGGACTCATAGAAGGCCATTTTAGAATAGTCCAATGTTTCGCTCTTAGCTATTCTTGGGTGTTTTTAGCTGTGTGTTTTGGGTCATTATCCTGTTGCAAGACCCATGACCTGCGACTGAGACCAAGATGTCTGACACTGGGCAGCACATTTCTCTCTAGAATACCTTGATTGTCTTGAGATTTCATTGTACCCTGCACAGATTCAAGACACCCTGTGCTAGATGCAGCAAAGCAGCCCCAGAACATAACAGAACCTCCTCCATGTTTCACAGTAGGGACAGTGTTCTTTTCTTGGTATGCTTCATTTTTGCATCTGTGAACAGAGTGCTGATGTGCCTTGCCAAAAAGTTCCAGTTTTGTCTCGTCTGTCCATAGGACATTCTCCCAGAAGCTTTGTGGCTTGTCAACATGCAGTTTGGCAAATTCCAGTCTGGCTTTTTTATGATTTGTTTTCAACAGTGGTGTCCTCCTTGGTCGTCTCCCATGAAGTCCACTTTGGCTCAAACAACGACGGATGGTGCGATCTGACACTGATGTACCTTGATCTTGGAGATCACCTTGAATGTGTTTAGAGGTTGTTCTGGGCTCTTTTGTTACCATTCGTATTATCCGTCTCCTAATGTGGCCACGTCCAGGGAGGTTGGCTACAGTCCCGTGGATCTTAAATTTCTGAATAATATGTGCAACTGTAGTCACAGGAACATCAAGCTGCTTGGAGATGGCCTTATAGCCTTTACCTTTAACATGCGTATCTATAATTTTCTTTCTAATCTCCTGAGACAACTCTCTCCTTTGCTTCCTCTGGTCCATGTTTAGTGTGGTACACACCATGTCACCAAACAGCACAGTGACTACTTGTCACCCTTTAAATAGGCCGACTGACTGATTACAAGTTTATAGACACCTGTGATGTTAATTAAAGGACACATCTTGGTTGAACATGTCCCTATGGTCACATTTTTTCAATCTTTCTAAGGGTACCATAATTTTTGTCCAGGCCTGCTTCATGAGTTTGTTTTTTAAAATAATTCTGTTGAACTACAATTCAAAAGCACTGTCTGATTTTCATTGGTTAATTTTCATAGAATTTTTATTTATTACCACTTTTGCCAGATTCAAGTTATTTCTGTGACCATTGTGGGTTTTTCTTTCATTAACAGAGGGGTACCAACAATTTTGTCCACGTGTGTAGCTAAATGCATCAATGATGTCACTCACTGCAAAACTGTCACTTTGCATGCCAACCAGATGGATGACAGCAGAGGTTCACAGGCTCCTTAGGGCTTGGGACACAGCCTTCAGGGCTGGTGACACCATAGGACTAACAACAGCTAGGGCCAACCTGTCCCGTGGTGTCAAGGAAACAAAACAGCACAGCAAGAAAATATCCGGACTCTTCAGCAGCACCAGAGATGCACAATCTGTCTGGCGTGGCATACAGACCCTCACCAACTACAAATCTCCACCTCAGACCTGCTCGAGTGACAGCACACTGCTTAACAACCTAAATGACTCCTTTGGCCGCTTTGAAGCACAAAACAGCACATCAGCCCAGAAGACCACTCCTCCCCCAGACGAGCAGGCTATAAGTCTGGATCCGACTAGCATGAAGAGGACCGTCTCCAGGATCAACCCACGCAAGACAGCTGGACCAGACGACATACCAGGTTGCATTCTGAAGGACTGTACAGAGGAGCTCAAGAATGTCCTGGCCGACACCTTCAACGTCTCTCTGAGTCAAGCTGATGTTCCCACATATTTCAAAACTGGTACCATAATACCAGTCCCCAAGAAGCCCATCCCACCCAGCTATAATGATTACCAGCCAGTAGCACTGACCTCCATCATAATGAAGCACTTCAAGGGGCTGGTCATGCAGAATGGTAAATGGTGTTCACTTATATAGCACAATTTACTCATCTCTGGATGACCAAAGGGCTTCACAGAGCCTGCTGTCCACCCATTCATGCACACATTCACACACTGATGGCGGTGTTGCTGCCATACACAGGTGCTTGCTTGACTCACCAGGAGCAACTGAACATCAAGTTCATTCTCCCCCCCCCCCCCACGACCCATCTCAGTTTGCATACAGGTCAAACAGATTCACAGAAGATGTGATCTCTGCTGCTCACCATCCAGCCCTCACCCACCTGGATTCAAAGAACTCCTATGTACAAATGCTGTTCTTGGACTTCAGTTCAGCATTCAACATAATTATCCCCCAGCACCTAATACAAAAACTCAGTCCCTCACTTGGGACTCAAAACCTCTCTCTGTAACTGGGTGCTGGACCTTCTCACAGGGAGGCCACAGAATGTGCAGGTCGGCAGCAACACCCCCAAGACCATCACGCTGAGCACCGGGCCCTCACAAGGGTGTATGCATGCTCAGCCTGCTCCTCTTCACCATGCTGGCCCATGACTGCATACCAGCCTACAGCACCAGCCACATCATCAAGTTTGCGGATGACACGACGGTGGTGGGCCTCATCACAAACAATGGTGAGGCCAGCTACAGAAATGAGGTGAGCCAACTGGTCCAGTGGTGTAAAGACAATTATCTCTTCCTGAACGTGAGAAAAACAAACAAGATTGTGGTCGACTTCAGGAGGGGACACACACAGCATCCCCCTCTGTCCATTGATGGAGCAGCTGTGGAGAGGGTGAGCAGCAGGAAGTTCCTCGGGATGCACATCTCTGAGGACCTCTCCTGGTCCAACAAAACCACATCACTCTCCAAGAAGATTCAAACTCACTTCTATTTCTTCCACAAACTGAGGAGAGCACAAGTCCCATCCCCCATTATGTGTTCATTCTACCAGGGCACCATTAACCTCTTGCACTCCAGGATACCACGGGCGGTCATGTCTCTGCGTCCTAGGGCGCACTGAAAAAAAAAGCTGCAGACACAGCCGTGAACAGAAAGCCAAAGGAGTGCTTTGATTGGTTTAGATTTCATTGACCTCTCATTCGACTAATAAGAGCCTTGAATTGGGTTTCTGAAACCTTGAAGAACCAATGACTGAAAACCTAGCAAGAAGGACCCGCCTACCAACGGCTGCGAATGCAGCGAGCCAATTGAAGCAGAGAACTTCGACAATTGAAAGCGTACGTCCCATGCATAAAATCTGTTTTGTGTAAGCCGCTGGGTGACACATACGCGTTCGCCAGTCTTTTTTTCTTACTACTGTTCTTATTTGTTTTGAAAAATCATTCGCCAAAACCGCAATCATGGAAGCGTAAAACCGCAATAATGGAATTATGGTTTGACCGGGTCGCGTGACCAGAACCACGAGTCATAACAAGCGGACCAGCGTCATGTTCGTCTGACAATGAGGAAGAGAAGTTCGCCAGCGACACTGCTGTTGTAGACAGGTAAGTGTTTTAAGCTAAATTATTCTTTATCCCTGAAAATTGTAATCAAAATGACTTTTGACCGATCGGTAAATTACAAGTGTGCGTCATCGCAACATGACGGACTGGTCCGGGAGCCGCGTCCGGACCGTGAACGCCCCCCACCCCCCGCCCCCGCTACACTTCTGTAGCAGATTGCAGATATTATTGCAGATATTTTAGTACAACTGTGCGTAGTAGACCACGGCACACCGTCCCCGTGGTCCCTCATGTAGCGATGGGCGATGTCCGTCCTCTGTAGCGGGGGGGGGGGGAGTTGTTATCTTCTACATTACAGATATTTTAGTATAATTTTTAGTGCACTGTAGGTTATTTTTTCTTGTAAAAAAAGCCACACATTTTTTACGTGGCATGCTTCTTTGTGTGTGGGGGCTTGTTTGTTCATTCATTCATTCATGAATGAATAAACAACCCCCCCCCACACACACACACACACAGCCCTGAGTGTCACCTTTCATTAGAGCCCAACATCAAGCTTCTATATTAAATCATTCAAAAGTTATAGACTTTTTTCCAAACTGCCATTTGGCACAATTTGGCACAGTTCAAAAACGCCTGGGAACAACCTGTGAAGAAAGCTGTGTAATATATTCATTTTTTGTGGTATTGTTACAAAATTTTGACCTCAGCTAGATAACACTTGGTTCTACATTTCTGTTGCATTTTCCAGCCCAGATCTGACAGCTGTGTGTTATTTGCAAGTATTTGTATCCAAAAAAACACCCAGGCGAAATTTATTTTCTTCAAGTTCAGTATGTTTAGATGACTGTTACTCAGTGGCAGGAGCAGTTAGAGAGATTATGACTATTTTGCCAAAAATTTCAAAGTGTTTTCTTTTAAATGAGACCAACCCCATGAAGATGCTGCAAAGGGTTGAAGAACAGCTTTTGATTTACTTTGGGTACGTTATTTTTAGGCGTTTTTAGGGAAATTGACCAGAGTGCAAGGGGTTAAGAGCATTCTCACTAGCTGAATCACTGTGTGGTACGTAAGCCACACCGCCTCCTGCCAGAAGACTCTACAACGCACAGTGAACACAGCCAGCAAGATCATCGGTGCCCCTCTGCCCTCCCTCACAGACAACTACCACACCTGCCTCAACCGCAGAGCCATCAACATCGCAGGCAACACCTCCCACCCCTCACACCGCCTCTTTAGCCTCCTGCTCTCAGGGAGAAGGTACTGCAGCCTCCCGGCACACTCCACAAGACTGCTAAACAGCTTTGTTCACCAGGCCATCAGGACCCTGAACTCTGTATGTCATGTACATATGGAAGTATTGACAAATAAAATCTTTGAATCTTTGAAGAAGTTGAACCTGCTGACAACTTAGCATATGGTGTTGACGGATGATGACTAAAAATTAAAAAAAAAAAAAACTCCCATGGCATCTTAAGCATGATGTTCTTTCAAATATCATAATTTGCAGTAACTAGAAGAGAGGGGTGTATTGGCTAATGTCGCAGAAATACTCTCAAAGCATAAATGGTTTTACATATGTTTACACTGATGCACTCATTAAGCATCTCTCTGGTGATTGCTTGGCCAGTCAGTTTAACAACTTCTCTTTCTGGTAAAGTGTGCAGCCTGCAGCCAGAGACGAGCAAGCGTGTGAGGTAACTTCAATAAGAATTGCCAGGGTCTACATGCCCTGGGGGGAGAAGTAAATTGCAAGTCATGGACTCTGAGACTGCTGAGATGTTTATCAGACTAAATGAACAGAATCACAGCAGAGGAATGTGGGGCTCTGTGACAACATGCCAGAAAGAGACCCAACTTGGAATGATGGCTGCCATGAATATATGTATTAAAACTTGAACCGTGGCTGATCATTTGGAGCAATGATTTTCATTATACTCCAAATGCATGACAGCCAGCCATTCTTCTCTCACTCTTCCCAAATGTTATATCGAACAAAAGGCAAATCCTCATAATCACTCAGTATATGGCATACACTAAAACAATAAGTTATTGTTGCCTATAATTTAAGAATTGTGGCATTTTTGTGTTAATTAGATATTGGCTGTGTCCAAAAAGGAAAATCAAAGCAACCACAATCACCCCACGCCTTCTTAACAAGAGCTGGTGAGGAAATCATCACAGTTTGACTTAACCAGAAACCCTCCACTGGCAAATCCATAAAGGGAAGGAAGAACAAGGAATTAGGGAGATTTTCTGTCTTCCCAAAACACAAGCCAGACGCCAATTTATAGCTCTTCTCTTATTCTCTCTATTTCTTAGTCTCCCCTCTCTTTCCTCTGTTCGAGCTCTTATAATTTTTTTTCTCCCTGTAACTCTGCATGATTGCATCCATATGCTCTCCAGGGATAGATGGGGTCAACACCCTACTTACTCACGCCACAGTGAGGCACTGACACTTGTGAGAAAGCTCTTGCACAGCCTCGAGCACACACACACACAAGCAAACACACATATAAACCCACACAGATATCCAGAATGTGATTGTCTCCCTGCAGCAGGCACAGATATGCAGCCTTAGAGGAGAGGATGGGCTCTAGGAACCTCTTGCCAACAGTTAATTCCACATCATGACCATACAGCGTACGCTACTTTCCCGGGATCCTCTTCCTCCCCTCTGTACATTTAGGACTTTAAGAGTATCTGGCATCAATTAAATGGCTCTCAGAAGAACTCAAGCTTGATGGGGCCCAATGGATCCCTCTGCCTTCAATCCCCTCTTTTGTTCGGCAAAGCCAGGAGAGGTCATAAATTTGAACCTGAAGACAGTGCACAAATTGCAGTCACACTTGCAAGTGAGTGGAACCAAGGCCAGGAGAGGGATACGGTTTTAGGCTGCCCCACACCAGCAGCCCAAATCTCCTTTTCCTCTTTCTGTCTCAGAAGAACACAGTGCAGACGCACGGCCACATAAGTGCAAACAACACATGGCGGTAACCGCAAAGTTGTGGCTGTCTGCCTCATGCACGGAGCAACAAAGCAGATGAACACATGCACCTTCATCAAACACGCAAAGGGGTATGGATAAGCACGCATATTCAGAGCCACCAAAGGGATTTGGAGTAAACAAGCAGTCCGGGAGGCTAAATAGCCACTTACTTTGGTCTGACTGCACTTGTATTTGTATCTCCATCCTTCTTTTGGCTCTGCTCCCACTTAACCCCCCCCCCCCACCACCACCACCTCCACCACCACACACACACACACACACAGACTGAAGGACATTGATAAAATCTGCCATAATGAACCCCTCCCCAAGACCTTGCCAGCGACCTTTGGGAATCTGATTTACCCTGCCACATTTCTTATCACATCTCCCCTGCCACTCATAAATTATGGCAAATGTGACAATGGTTGATGGATCCACAAAGACCTCTATCCTGCGCCGTTGACCATCTATATGTGAGAGGAAGATTGAAATAGAAGTTGGTATTACTAACACTCGAGCCAACATTAGCTTCATTTACTTTAGAATGAATAAGCACCTAAATGTGAAGTTGCAGGAAGCTAAGAAAGACTAATGTTCTGCTGTTTTATCATAAACAGCCTCACATAAATATGTTTCACAGAGGAGAAAAGGTGCATTTTAATTCAATATTCAAGCTTTTCCCCCTCTCAGATTTGACATCCATTTATTATAGCTTTTCCTGGAGGTAGACTCTATGCCACCGACAGGCCCTTGATGATTTTCAGACATGCCTACTGGTGAGGCTCATTGGCACATCTAAATGATGCAGAGCCATCGCCGTGGGGTGCACAAGCGGTTGGCGGGTTAAATTTTTTTGCTCACCAGTAGAAAGGGTCAGGATTCCTTTCCTGCTGGTGTACCTTTTGCTTGTTTGTCTGTGCTCACATGTGGTTCCAAGGTAGCCTTGCACTGCTGACTGCCACAGATTTATTGATATATTTGTGGGGTTGAGATGTCGATGAAAAAGAATGAGTTTTTAGTGTTAAGCCCCCCAACTGAAGTGCCATGTCTGTGTGGAGAAATAAGTGGCTTGCTCTGCTAGGTTTCACTGAGGAAGCACAAATCAATCTACACCTGCCGCAGGCCATCTGTAGGGTGACATGGACCAAAATGCAACTGGGAGGTTATTTTAAATTTAGTGAGAACATAAAATGACATTTGCCAGTTGCTTTTGTGTTTTTGCTAAATATACGTACTGTATATGCTGTATAGAAACTCGATTTTACAACAGCAGATGAAGTTCACGTAAGACAATCACAAAACAAACAGTATCACAGTAAATTCTATTTTAAAAACTAGATTCCAAATAATATAGTACAGGGACAAAGAGAGTGCAATATTTACACAAACAAAACCAAAATGACAATTCTACATTTCAACATTCACAAATGTAGTTTAGGGTCATGCTTATGTTTTCCAGCATTTTCAGTTTTATTTCATCAGGGACATGCAAAGGATATTGTTGCCAAGGCCAACAGCCCACGTTCTGTCTTTGTTTTCAGTGTAAAAAATTGTGCTGGGCAAATCAATGCCCCCTTTAATGTTGACGATTTTTTGATTGCGGTTAATCGTGGTTAAGTGCGGGGGGAAGAAAGCAGTGGGGCAGAACATTAAAAAAACAAAACTATTGAAATCTGGTACAGTTTCCAGTCAGGCAGTGTATGATGCAACTCAAAATAAGGAATAAAGAAGGAATAAATTCTTCATTTTGTATAATTCTGGGAGTTAAAATCAGTTTGCTGGAGTGTTGCTGACATAATATGTAGACATATGAACTGTACCAATGCACAATCTCAACTTGAGCGCTAGAGAGAAGAGGCTAACGTGGATAATGAGGAGGGCGAACGGCTAAGATAAAGCTAGCAGGTAAGATAACAACTGGTGTAATAAGTGATCACTAGTTGATTGCAGTATTTCTGCAGTGCTGTGTGTTTTTTTCTGGACAATTGTCATTTTTGATGTGTTAAGAGCATTAAAGGTTGCAGAAAGCAAGCATATTTGTCCACTCCCATGTTAATAACAGTATGAAAAACGTGAAAAATAACTTCAATGCACACTACATCAACATTTTTTTCTTCTTTTAATCATGAATCAATGCAAATTTGGAAGATGAATCACTCTTAAGAACTTTAATTGTTTCCCACCTTCTTCCTCTCTCTCTTTCGACTGCTCCCTTTCAGGGTTGCTGCAACATATCATCACTTGATCTGCATGCCAATTTGGCAAGGATTTTTTTGCCGGATGCCCTTCCTGACACAACCCTGCACATTTTTCCAGGCGTGGGACTGGCACAGGTACTAACCCTGCGGCTGGGTAACCAACTTCCCTTCTATTATGCTGAGCACCAAGCTAGAAGGAAGGAAGTACCATTTTTTTTTATATGGTCTTTGGTATGACCCAGTCGGGACTTGATCCCATGACCTTCCGGTTGTGGGCCGGATGCTCTACCAACTAGGCAACTACTCCGGTAATTGTTGCCCAGCACTGATAAGAAATAAACATAAACCAATGCTCCATATTATAAGAACATTTATTTGCTGCTATCTAATTTACATTTCCTGTTTTCAGTGATTGTTATTGTACAAGTGGCTTTTTTCTCATAAATTTGCAACTTTTCTCATGAATTTGTAATTCTTGTCTTAAAAATTCAAGTTTCTGTTCCTTGTAATCTTGCCCTTGTTTCAAGTTAGAACAGAGCGTGAAAATGTGCACATCCCTGTTAATCATAGAGAAGACTACAAAGCAGCTAAAACCACATATTTTTAGTTCCTCTGATGCATATACTTTATATGTGCCTATGACATCAGAAGAATGCAGTCAGAGTTCTGCACTATACATAAAGTTCTAGTTGCTTTTAAAAAGTTCAGATGCTCTGTTAATAATTGAGAAACACCGTTCTCATCAGGAGAAGAAGTGGTTTGGACAAGAGGTCGTAAGGTTAAACTTATTTCAATCAGAAGCTTTCCAGTGGCCCGTTACCTCAGCCTTAAAGCGGTGGTCACAGGATCACAGGGGGAGCTCTCAGATTAGTACGCCATCCATTTCGAAAAAAAAAAAAATAAGGAGGGTGTTCTGCTGCCTTAATCCTATGAGAGAATGACCTCAGCTAAGGCCTTGGCCTTGCGAACCGCAGACTTAACAGAGAACTTTGATTTGTCAACGATGACCACAACAAAGCAGGACACGCCGATTGTGAGTGTCAAGGCTGCTGCTGTACACATTTCATGTGGCTCATGTGACACAAAGGTCGCAAGGGATTCAAGATGATTTTTAATGTGTTAAACATGTCATAATAATATCAGAAACCCATTAACCAGCCTACCATCTTGGCTCCATTTAATTACAAAACAACACAAACATGTAAAAATAATGATGGATTTATTAATATTCAGTTGCTCTACTTAAACTGCGGTGATGTACTCATAATTAGATTTAAGTCACACAAAGGACAGCAAATGGTTGTACGGTTTGATTTGGTGGGAAGACTGTGCTGCTTAAGGAAACTCAGCACTGCTGAGAGAGAACTAATCTCCATTTTAATCCTGCTTATGAAAACATACATGAACATTAAATGTGAACAAATATCGTGCGGATTTAAGCACTGGACAACATTTTGGCAGCAAAGTGATTGTGTGGGTGTACTTAAGAGAAATAAAATTTTGGTTATGATGTCTGTGCTGAATAAATATAATTAGACATAAACTGGAGAAGACAAACAACCTAAACTACTTAGAAGTTTGATTATCTTAACTACCAAAAGAAATCCCCCGAAAAACAAAATAACATCTGTCAGAGATATATTAAACCATACTTTTTGAACGTTCCCTAAATAACTGAGCTACCCTGCTAATCTTACGTGTTACCAGTTTGACTGAACGTATGCTAACACTCTCATATACACGATATGCTGTTTGCTGGTGGTATAGACACTCCTCCACACCACTGGTAAACATTCAGGGATGGACATTTAGAGAATGACATAATACGAGTGCCTGGGTGTTCACTTGAACAATTAACTGGACTGTTCACACAACAAAAATGCACTTTACGGGAAGGGGCAGAGCAGGCTGTTCCTTCTGCGGAGACTCGGGTCCTCTGGAGTGCAGGGGGCACTCCTGAAGACCTTCTATGGCTCTGTGATGGCATCAGTCATCCTGTATGGAGTGGTTTGCCGGAGCAGCATCACCACAGCTGCCAACAGGAACAGACTGAGCAGCTCATGAAGGAGGTCAGCTCTGTTCTGGGGTGCCACCTCAACCCAGTGGAGGTGGTAGTAGGGAGGAGGATGGTGGCTAAGCTGTCATCTCTGCTGGAGTCTGAGTCCCTCCTCGTGCAGGACATGCTGAGTGCACTGAGCAGCTCGTTTAGCTGCAGGCTGCTCCATCCAAAGTGCGTAAAGGAGAAGATTCACGAATCATTCCTACCTGCTGCTGTCAGACTTTACAATCTGCACTGCTCATAGAGACTGCACATACAGTACATAGCATCACACAGTGGCACCATTAAATATGCAGCCTCATATATGATGCAACATTGAATCTGTAGCATTAAGGCTACAATTACATGGATATGATTATTAATAATAACTACAATTACTAATTATTAATTATTGCAATACTTAATTCTAACACTGGGGGGCACCACCCACAGTTTTGACAGATGTGGGAACTGTGAATAAGCGACTAACCTTAAGAATTTGGTAATTAGTAAGCCAAGTTTTAATTATTTAATAATTTAATTGACAATTACCAGGTCAGTCTCATAATCTGTGCATGAATTCTTGACACCACAGGTGCATCTCAATAAATTAGAACATCATCGAAAAATTAATTTATTTCATTAATTCAGTTCAAAAAATGAAACTCATGTATAGATTCATTACACAGTGATACATTTAAAGTGTTTATTTCTTTAAATGTGATTATTATGACTTACATCTAATGAAACCCCCAAAAATCTGTTTCTCAAAAAGTTAAAATATTACATAAATTCAATTTTAAAAATATATTTTCAGCAGAAATGTTGGCTGACTGAAAAGTATATACACACACGTACACACTCAATACTTGGTTGGGGTTCCTTTTGCATGAATTAATACTGCATCAAAGCAGCGTGGCATGGAGACAATCAGCCTGTGGTACTACTGAGGTGTTATGGACGCCCAGGTTGCTTTGATAGCAGCCTTCAGCTTGTCTGCATTGTTGGGTCTCGTGTTTCTCATCTTCCTCTTGACAATACTGACATGATTAGTGTTTCAGACCCAGAAGCAAACAAACTGACTCATTTAGATAGTTCACAATGGTTTTATTTTGACACAGACTACAGTAGCGGGTGAAGAGTCTGACAACCCTGTAGGGAGACAATGAAAGGGTGATGAGAACCATACAGGGCAAGGATGAATAAATGGCAATAATGGTCTGGCCTTACAGATGGATGAGCAGCAGGTTGTCGAGACTGCTGGCATTTCCACGTCTTCTTCCCTGGTTGTCATAACCCAGTAAGGTTGATAAATATCTTCTGCTTATATTTACAGTGAATGGTGCAGGGGGGAGAACCTCAGCCAAGGCAAAAGGGGAAACAGTTCGGGATAATAATCACAGTCACAGGGAGCAGAGCAAGCTGATGAGGATCCCTGGGCTGGTCCTGGTCCACCAGGAGGAATGAGTCCTGGTTTGCTAGGAAACTGGTCCACCTGTGCAAAGGTAAGTCCTGGGAAAAACACACAAAGGAGAATACAGTGGTGTGAAAAAGTGTTTGCCCCCTCCTGATTTCTCTTTTTTTTTGTCACATTTAAATGTTTCAAATAATCAAATAAATTTAAACAGACAAAGAAAACACACGTAAACACAAAATGCAGTTTTTAAATGAAGGTGTTTATTATTAAGGGTAAAAAAAATTCAAACCTACATGGCCTTGTGTGAAAAAGTGACCCCCCATTAAAACAAATTAACTGTGGTTTATCATAACGCTGGAAAGCTGAATTCAATTTCTCTAGCCACACCTGTTATCAATCAAGAAATCCCTTTAAAAAGGACCTGCCTGACAAAGTGAAGTAGATCAAAAGATCCTCAAAAACTAGGCATCATGCTGCGATCAAAAGAAATTCAGGAACAAATGAGAAACAAAGTAATTGAGATCTATCAGTCTGGAAAAGGTTATAACGCCATTTCTAAAGCTTTGAGATGCCAACGAACCACAGTGAGAGCCATTGTCCACAAATGGCAAAAACATGGAACAATGGTGAGCCTTCCCAGGAGTGGCCAGCCGACCAAAATTTCCCCAAGATTGCAGAGACGACTCATCCAAGAGGTCACAAAAGACCCCACAACAACATGAAAAGAACTGCCGGTGTCACTTGCCTAAGTTAAGGTCAGTGTTCATGACTCCACCATAAGAAAGAGACCGGGCAAAAGTGGCCTGCTTGGCAGAATTCCAAGACAAAACCCACTGCTGAGCAAAAAGAACATAAAGACTCATCTCAGTTTTGCCAGAAAACATCTTGATGATCACCAAGACTTTTGGGAAAATACTCTGTGGACTGATGAGACAAAAGTTGAACTTTTTGGAAGGTGTGTGTCCCATTACATCTGGTGTAAAAGTAACACAGCATTTCAGGAAAGGAACATCATACCAACAGTAAAATATGGTGGTGGTAGTGTGATGGTCTGGGGCCGTTTTGTTGCTTGAGGACCTGGAAGACTTGCTGTGGAAAATGGAGCTATGAATTCTGCTGTCTACCAAAAAGGAGAATTTCCGGCCATGTGTTCGTGACCTCTAGCTGAAGCACACCTGGGTTCTGCAGAAGGACAATGACCCCAAAACAAACCAGCAAGTCCACCTGTGAATGGCTTAAGAAAACAAAATGAAGACTTTGGAGTGGCCTAGTCGAAGTCCTGACCTGAATCCAATTGAGATGCTGTGGCATGACCTTAAAAAGGCAGTTCATGTTCGATAACCCTCCAATGTGGCTGAATTACAACAATTCTGCAAAGATGAGTGGGCCAAAATTCCTCCACAGCGCTGTGAAAGACTCATTGCCAGTTATCGCAAATGCTTGATTGCAGTTGTTGCTGCTCAGGGTGGCCCAACCAGTTATTAGATTTCGGGGGCAATCACTTTTTCACACAGGGCCATGTAGGTTTGGATCTTTTTCCCTTAAATAACAAACACCTTAATTTAAAAATTGCATTTTGTGTTTACTTGTGTTATCTTTGTCTAACATTTAAATTTGTTTGATGATTTGAAACAGTTAATTGTGACAAACATACAAAAAATGAGAAATCAGGAAGGGGCCAAACACTTTTTCACACCACTGTATGTTGCAGGACAGCACAAAAGTGGAATTGCTTTGTTAAGAGGGTCATAACAAAGAGGAGATGGGCTGCACACAGTTGATCGGAGCACTCTGTGCTGCATGCAGTAGTTGACATCTCCGTGCTGAGATTAAAAGCCACTCTCTGTTTAAAGGCTTTCTTAATCAGAGACAGCAGGTGTGGAGATGCAGCAGCTGTGAGGAATAAAAGTAATCAGAGGAGAAAAAAAAACCGTGTACAGCCTGGATCACTACAAATACCTCATAGATTCTCTGTGTGGTTTAAGTCAGGAGAGTTTTCTGGCCAGTCAATCACAGTGATACCGTGGTCATTTAACCAGGTTTTGGTAATTTTGACAGTGTGGGCAGGTACCAAGTACTGTTGGAAAATGAAATCAGCATCTTCATAGAGCTTGTCAGCACAGGGAAGCATGAAGAGCTCTAAAATTTCCTTGTAGATGGTTGCACTGACTTTGGACTAAATAAAACACAGTGGACCAACAGAAGCAGATGACATGGCTCACTAAATCAGGTACAAAGCCCTGTCATGTGGAAATCAAGGTTCCAGAGTCTGGAGGAAGAGTGGAGGGGCACAGAATCCAAGTTGCTTGAGGTCCAGTGTGAAGTTTCCACAGTCAGTGACGATTTCAGGAGCCATGTCATCTGCTGGTGTTGGTCCACTGTGTTTATTATTTATTTATTTATCCTTATTTAAAATAAAAATATCTTCAATTTCAAAAGGAAAAAGTCAAGATTTACAAGACAAATTTGCAAGAAAAACTCACTATTCAAGTAATTGTTTCAGCAGAGACTTCCTTACTCTGAAGTCATTTGGGGGAAATAAGCTTATTTGGACTTGAATAATTAATATAATATAAAGCTACTTTTACTTGAGTACAATTTCTGGTGACAGTAACCACTTTTGTCCTCTTGTAACTTACCCCGTATCTTATGGAGCATTGAATGCTGGTGAAGACTCTTACAAGACTTTTTGGGTTTTGTAAGAGTGTGTCAGCATTTGTAAAAGGTTGCCAGTGTGCCAACAGTTTTTAAGATCGCCTAAACATGTACATTTTTTTGAGATTGTAGTTTTCCTGAAACAGCTGCAAACATTTGCAAAGTAGTTGTAAGCATTTGCAAATGGTTGTAAACAGCTGTAACACGTTTGCAAAAGATTGTAACGTATATCGCTCAAGTTACTTTTTAGTTTACCGAGTAGTAAACACCAGCAACTGTTTAAGAACCTTTATGACAAAACATGTAACATAAAACCTGTGTGCGAACTGTTTTGCAACCTTTTACAAACTCTGACAAAACTCAAAAAGGGCCGCATTCGTCAGCATTTGCCGTTACCATTAGCCTAAAGAATGAACATATCAGTATGCCAGAACCAAATCACCAGTGCAAAGGAATGAACTTGACTGCAAGTCAGATGACGCAGAGTGTTATTTGGCCTTAGTCAAGATTTGTGCGTAAGTATATGTCTCAAAGCACTTCTTGTTATAAATAAAACAAGATGGAAGAGAGGGGGTGTGGCCAGCGGGATGATTGGCTGCATTTTTGTATTGTGATTGTTTGTGACAGTTCTCCAGCAGAGTGACGTTTATGGTGATGCTGCTAACAACAGGGTTCAAGCACCTGAGGAAACAATTTTATTCCCACTCCAGTCACAGTCGGCATTACAAAATAATATAGCGCTGTTTGCTGAGGTCCTAAATATGTAATGGAACTTTGTATTTGCTCAAACATTCTAGTCAATGTTATTGTTTACTTTAAATCTTGTCTACATTTTCTTGGCGTTAAAGCATGTTGGTATTAAACCATATGTCTGATAGTATTTGGGGTGATTTGGGAGAATATAAGTCCTTAGTGAAAAGCTGCTTTTTTGTATTAAGCTCCAGGAAGTCACTGCAGCAACAGCGATAGCAGTACAATGAAGCTGAAAACTGTTGGGGTAATTGGCATTTTATTGCTTATTTTCCGTATTTACTGTCTACCCCTCCTGAGCTTGTGCTGGCTTTGTGGAAGTTTATTACCCCTCAGCATTCAGCTACATTCTTGGTAGTAGGTTCATCAAGTTGAGTGACAAGTTGGTAGGGAGGAAAAACCACCACAGACAAAAACAAGACTGAAAAAAGGGAAATCTAGTTGAATATTTTTATTGTTCTCCAAAAAAAAAAAAATGATATACATAATTTAATGGTTTGACTGTCCACTTTGCTTCCCTGCTGTTTTCAAACTGTGCAATACACCAAGATTGTGCTCGTAACTTTCCCACATTTTGGAGGCCCACACCTTTTCTCCTCCAGCATGTTGAAAGCACAGGCCAAAGTGCAGCTGTGTTTGTTGCTCCATCACTGAGGCAAGTTTTACAGCCGGTGACTTGAAAGCTCCTACATACATGGTATAGCATTAGCGATGAACTGTTAAGACCAGCAGTGAATAACATCCCCTTATTTCATAATGTAGCAGCAGCATGAAATATTGGACAGCACACTGTATAACTCACACACAATTCAATATAACACAATCCAGAGCCATTATGGTTGCCTTTGCAATCTAAAAAAAGGTCAAGGGAAAATGGTATAGGTTGGAAATAAGTGTAGCAGAATAAAAACAAGTGAGGTCATATGTTGATGTAAGGTACTGCAGATATAAACTGTAGCAGTGCTTACATCAGGCTACTGACGTGCAGCATTTGTGAAGCACATCCTGCAGCTATTACAGTAAAAAGCTAAGAAATAACGGGCAGACCTTGGCAAATGTGAACTTCCACCCTAAGCAGGACACACCCAAATGCCCTCTTTCCAGCTATCCATGAGACTGATGGAAACCATAACATTGAGCTCCGGTCCTCTGGGGGATTGAGGAACGCCACACACTAACACGGCTCCAGTTACCCTGTAACCTAAGAAACAAAGCTGGAGAGGCACAACGACACACAGAACCATGAGGGGAGAGAGAGAGAGAAAGAGAGAGCGAGAGCGAGAGCGAGAGAGAGAGAGAGAGAGAGAGAGAGAGAGAGATGCCATCATACATTGCTGGACAAAATGCTTTACCTGCTAGTCACTGTTGACGATCACATCCACCATCACCATTTGGTTCCACAAGGACAAGATTTAGTCCACGTCTGTGCTGTTTTACAGTGCATTTTCAGCCCAGTTTCATTCAAAGCATTTTACAGTCTCAGTTATACAAACAGTGTCCTTCAGCTGTGGGAAGTGATGCACAGGGTTCTGGCATTAGTGAGGCAGATTTGTCTGCTTCAGGTTTTCTGCTGTCAATGACTGTGTTTTCATGAACCACACATTCTCTCATTAAGGGGAACAGCCGTTGGACTCGCTTAAGCTTGGCTAAAGTAATGTTTTACTGGTTTAAAGTATCTAGATTTTGATGATAATTTTCATGAAATGTTGGAAATGGACAATGGACAAACAGGTTAGATGTTGGTCGTGATTCAGATCACCATCTGGACCCTGGATCCTGGATTTGAAAGGATCTTTGCTATGCAGAGAGCGGTAACGTGTGTGTGTGTGTGTGTGTGTGTGTGAGTGACAGAGAGAGAGAGAGAGAGAGAGAGAGAGAGAGAGAGAGAGAGTTGAGTTTGTAAATACAGCTCCTTGTTTGCCAGGGTTGCAAATACAAATCATCATTTCAGTCAGAGGTGCTTTATTGTGACTACTATTGTGACCATTATTATTTTTGTGAGAACCGGCAATAGTGCCATACATACAGTATGGCACTATTTTAACTTCAGTGCTAGGTGAACACAGTTTACGGACAATTACAACAACATACAAAGCATGTACTGTGTGCATGTGAATGCACATGACCATGTGGGGGGAATGGTTTACATCTATACATGCAGAAACATGTGCAAATGTGCGTATATGAGCAAGTACTTACAGCAACACAGAATACAATATATAAAAATGGTCTACCTACATACACAAGCTCATACCTTCCCTTATTTTATCCTGTGTCTGTTACGAAGTTATAACAACAACATTGCAAACAATAAAAAGGCAGCCCCTTGGCCTAGTGGATTAGGCAATAAGACCCAGTATCAGCAGCACAAGCAGCCGAGCAACTATCCCAGTCCAGACCACCAAACACACCCCATCCTACCGTGAAGAGAGGGGCTAATGCATGGGGAAAACCAGCAAGAAACCTGACCCACAACCAGTGTTAGGCAAGTTACTAAAAATAGTAACTAATTACAGTTAGTAGTTACTTGTTTTCAAAAATAATTGAGTTACTTTACCAATCACTGCATGATAAAAGTAATTAGTTACTTGGAAAAGTTCATGTTACTTTTAAATGCATAATTAAATAATCTTTCACACATAGCAAGATAATTTAATTAATAGATTACATTATGGGCTTTTTAATGTCAGGCTGAAAACAGACTGTTTCAGATAGAGCTTTTAGAACATGTTCAGTCTGCTTTATCCTGCCTTGAGAGCTCTTACTGTGAGAAAAATCTGAAGAAAATCAACATGATATTGCCAATAATTTCCTCATTTTGGAGTGAGAGTTGACAACTCTGCATAAAGCTGTCCATGTCTAACTTACCTTGATGATATGGATTTAATCTGATGTGCAGTGATCCAAAGAAAATGTCCATTATAAATACTCCAAATGTCAGACATGATCCAGTTCCTCAAATTCCTTTTGGAGATCTAAATCCATTTTTGAATAATCTTTATCCAGGTAACAAGTGCGTAAATGTGTTTTAACTTCAGTGGCTCACAGTCCAGGGTCTGGGTCACAAACTGTCCAGATGCATACCTGTGCTTGAAATCCAGCTGTGGCTGTTGAGACAGCGTAGATCGACTAACATGGTGTTGAAAGCATAGCATAGCACTAGCTTTGTCAGAGCTTTGTTGCTGTTTTCAAGCACTTCTCAAGATTGCAGTAGGTCTCAACCAGCACTTTAGCTTCCAACCCACCAATATGCCGCAACAGAGGAAAAATAATTTGTCTATTTCCACAAAAACAAAGTAGCTTTATCTTTTTATCCGCTCGGTAATGAAGACTCAGCTCTTTGCAACAGGTCACGTCGACTAACAGCTATGCCAGCTATGGAAGGGTCAGTTTGTATATTCATTTATTTGCACTAAAAATATCTATCCATATTAATAAAACGAGTAACAAGTAATGCATCTGATCAAATTTCAGTAACTGTAACGCATTACTGAATTTTTAAACAGTAATTCCCTTACACAGCATGTTACTACAGAAGTAAAATGGCTAAAATGGCACTTACCTTAGCTGAATGATTAAATAAAAACAATCACTGTGGAGCAGCTGGAATAAAAATGTTTTAAACCAGTTTTGTAGCTCCAAGCCTGCACAACATCACATCACCTTTTTTTCTGTAGGCTGGTCCTTTTCTAAATGTTTTGACTGAAGACTCCTTATGGACTATACTAACCAGCTGTCAGTTAGTCAGATTTTTTTTATTGCCTGCAACGTACACAGGTTATTTATTTATGACTCCCTCATTCTTTCATTTTAAAAAGAAAACAGCAGTTGTTTGGCCAGTAGGAGACACTCTTCCATGAGCTGGACGGAGAATGTCAAGGAGCCGACATGGCCTTCATCTGGATGGACCACAACCTCTTTGCTGAATTGCTGCAGCATGTCTCACCCTGCACAACCACGGGACCAAGGGTAGTATAATGTTTATTTCAATTTGATTTTAGTGTTGCCATTTTTAGATTTAGAAAAATATTACAATGACGTAGTGTGCGCTCATGTGTTAGAGGATTATGACACATATAGTTCTATCGTGGTATTTCACAATTTTTCTTCCAAGGGGCCTTAAAAATCCTACGTCTACCATGCAAACTCCTTGCGGGTGGAGCACGTCACATGTGCAATCTCTTCCTCGCAGAGAATTCGCGGAGTGTGTAGGACATGTCCAGCATCCCCCGTACGCGCTTACGTGCTCTAAAAATTTGTAAGAAACACTTGCGTTGCATGTGACATTCAGCGCAAAATCTGCACGCAGACAGGCCGTAGTAGCCCTTTGGGCCTCTTCTGACCGAGGCTTTACTCACCTAAACGCCTCACCTTCTGAATTTGCTGTTGACTCTACTTGCGCCACACACTGAGATTGACAGGACGCACCTGTCCACACCTCCTTATATGGTGATTCATGGATGGTAATTTATGCTAACTGGTGACCATAGGGAGCGTGTGTTGTCAGTTTACTGTTGAGAGACAATCATGAACTTACACACGTGTCTAGAATCAAATTGAGTTTTTATGCAGCGTTTCTAAGTCCAGAGTAGGTTTTAAATCATTTCACGACTGAGGTCCTCTGAGTGCTTTCTCGTTTCTATCTCTGGGTTTTTATTGAGCCTCTTTTATAGAACCTTTGGATCACTGGATTTCTTACATGTTTGGGAACGTTAAATTCATTACAAATGATACATTTGCAAAAGCTACTTGAAAGTTGATAAAAAAAAAAAAAACATCTTTATTTGAGAAGCAAGTATCCTCAGCTGGTCAAAGAGACAGCACCTAAAATTGAGATTTTGGGCACATCCTCGTTACATGATTGAAGACTCGGGGAAAGTTTAAGAGGAAGATGAAGTGCAGACGAGTCAAGGATGGAGAAAAGTTATTAACAAAATAGATGAAATCACCTTTGGCCATTAATCATCAGGCAAGCTAAAACCAAGAAAAAAAAACCACCTTCCTGATTCCACCTCCTCTAGGATAAATCCCTTGTATTAATGCAAGTTGCATTTTGTTGCATTATCTCGCTGTGTTTGTTAATAGGTGCTCAAGACGGAGGGAGAGTAAACACCAGAGGGAGCAGCAAAGAGCAAATCAGGCCAGCTCAGGGTAATAGTGATTGACTGCCTACACTGCAGAAAGCAGCACCGCTAAAAAGATCATTTTGTCCGTGAACTTAGGGCATTGTTATCTCTCTAATGAAGTGACTCCTGTTAACCTCCTCATAACATCTGAAAATGGTGTGTAAAAGTTTCATATAGAAGAGCAGCTACAGCATATACCCAAGGACAGCAGCCCTTTTTTCCCCAGTTAGAGAACCATCTGCAAAAGGCTCTAACAGTGCATTTGTAAGAGCACCTCCATAGTGCTGGGGCCATTTCTGCAAGTGTGCTCATTAACATTCACACATCTTGCCTCTGTATCCTTGTGCAAGACATCAAGGCCCCAAATCACTTCAGGTTATTATTCATTCACTAAATGGCTAAAATGTAAATGTCAGTATGATAGATTGCTTCCATAGCTCCCTTTTCCTTCTTACAGCATCGTAAACATGTAAACACTGCAAACTCAGGGAACAAAACTAATCCGAGGCAGCCCAACTCTGAGTTTACTGTGGGACCACTGATGCCTTGGGACAGCACTATGATCCTGCTTCTGCTCGCCTGTGACTCGGCTTCATTGATGTGACACACTGTTGGGCTACAGCGCTGTTGGGGAAGCTGAGGCAGTGCAGAAATGACGACTCCCACGGTTTCCTTCAGGGAGCTAAGCTTGGAGTTTGGGGCCCATTTGAACTCAACTGCCCTCACTGTTTGAGCTGTCCAAAATGTTAGCATATAGGCAAAAAAGCTTAATGCCTGGGGGTAGGATCAGACCTGGGAGGTGAGAGGGAGTTCATTTGAAAGACCGCAGTGGAGATCACTGAGAGATCATTGGGAGATTGATGAGATCATTGGGCTCTCCTTGAGAGTTTGCTGAGAGATCGCTTTCCTTTGGTGATCACTGAGAGATTGTATTGGACTGAGTAAAAACTGTGAGGAGACCATGGTGACTGTGGATGACAATGCAAGATGACTGAGAGATTTTTGAGAGATCCTGGCGATCACTGAGAGATCACTGAAAGATTGTTGCAAGAGCTGGCCAATTTTTCACTCAACAATCTCTCACCAGTCTCCAGCCCTGTGTAAAGGCAGTAGAGAGCACTACAAACTTCTCAAATGCTTGGAAGTCTCCTGGTCACCCAAGAAACTCTCAATGATCTCTCAATAATCTCTCTGGGTCTCTCAGTGATCTCTCAATGATCTTTCAAAGATCTCTATAGATCACCATGAAGGTTGCCAAAAACTGAATTTTTTCATCTCCCAAACATTTACACAGAAACAGCTTTTTCCAGGCTTCAGATCATTGAGAGATTGAGCCAATATTTGATCTCTCAATGGTCACCCAATGATCTCCATACTGTGTAAAGGGGCCCTTAGGTTGAAGCAGAAACATTTTGGCACCATCACAGTGTTCAAGATGACCTTTTGCGTCAACATGAACAAACATCTCCACTTCTCTTAGCACCAGTCTATGGAAATGAAAATAATAAAAGTAATAGCACATCCACAACGTGCATCCCGGTCTCAGCCTCTTTGAACAGACTTGATTGTTTTTATGGGTTTCTAAGAGACATCCACCCTCTCATTTTAAGGGTCAAAAATAACATGTTTGTAATTAGAGTTGGGAAGCGCATCCATGTAATTATCTAATTATTAACTAATCATTGTAATCTACTTGTGCAGCCTCAGCTTGAATGGGGAAGTTGCATCACAAACTTTCTGTTCAAAAAACTAGGGGGAGAACAATGGTGTTGATAGTAGAGTTTAGGGGAAAAAAAGTCCAGAAGATTGGCTATCTAACAAAGTAATTGTCTTACTTGTGTGTATTGCCGTTATGTGCTTGCAATTACTGTAATTGCTATCAGCTGTGCATTATTGCGCATGCAAATAATTTAAACCGTCCAGTGCCAGCCATTCACTCTGTGGCAAAAACGTTCACAGACACACTGCAGGTCTCAACAAGCACATTGCAGCACAACACATTCCACAGAGCTACAGAAAGCCATTCCCATATTTTCCGCATAATTCCAGATCACTGACACACTTTCCTACTTCTGAACTAAATAAAATGTTTATCTGCATTCTCCTCTTCCCCTGCCTGAGTATAGTTTGCATTCAAAGCGCCATTTGATGCCTTTATCCAGAGCAGCTGCAGTAGAAGGGAGAGGCAGAGGTTTCCAGAACATCTGACAAGGTCTTGCATAATTTTGAAACATCAGCACAAGTTTGAAATGGCAGCATCCTGCTGAGTGAGAACAACTGAGAGAGCCACAGTACCTTCTCATCTACATGTGCTGAACAACATGGGAAAGACCTGAAGAATCTGTTTCTGTACCAAAAAGTAAGAGTCTTTGGTTCAGGGGTAGATGACCACATCTGTCTGAATTCAGCTGAATGTAAATTCTGTTGTGAATACATTTTAAGACTCCAAAATCCCACTAATTTTAGCCAAACACTGGTGTGAGAATGCAACAGCGAGAACAATTGATTTAGTCGTGGTCTGAGGTCTGGAATCCACAGCAGCAAACATCTTATCTGCAATGGAGAATTAAATGTTTATGTTGTTATAAACTTGGTAATTACCTACATGATGTTGTATGATTGGTCAGGTTTGTTTGTTAGTTTGACTATTAGAAGAAATATGCAAAAACAAATAGACAAGTTTGCATGAAAATTTTACTGGAGGTGCAGCTTACATTGTATTTAGAATTCATTACATTTTGGAGTCTGTTCATATGTAGACACTGTTCCACTGTTCCACTGTTTACACTGTTTCATATGTAGACACTGATGTGACGTCACATCAGTGACATCATCAATGAACACTAGTGACCCAGTTCCATTGGAAGATATGCATGCCCAGGCGTCACACTGCCCCCACCATGTTTTACAGAAGATGTGGTGTGGTTTGGATCATTGGCTGTTCCAAGACTTCGCCGTACTTTCTCCTTCCCATCATTCTTGTACAGGTTGATCTTGGTTTCATTTGCTGAAAGAGTGCTGTTCCAGAGCTGGGCTGACTTCTTTAAACTTTGCCAAAAAAAACCCCAAAAACCATCTAATCTGGCCTTTCTATTTTTGAGGCTGATTAATGGTTTGTACCTTGTGGTGAATCCTCTGTATTTGCTCTCATGAATATTCCTCTTTATGATAGACTTAGATACTGGTACACCTACGGGGGAAGGGGAGGGGGCTGAAAACTTCATAGTGGTCCAGTTTTGACCAAATGTGGTTTATTTTTCAACCGCAGGGATCCAAGCACTGCAACATCGATGGAAGAAGTGTGTGGACCAAAGGGGAGACTATGCTAAAAAAAAAATATAAATAAATAAAAATCGTCACTATAGAAAGGATCCTGCGATCATCCACCACCACTGTCTTCCATGGACGTCCAACCCTTTTTGAGTTTGCGAGCTTACAAGTGCACTCTTTTTTTTTCTCAGAATGTACCAAACTGTTGATTTCACCCCTCCTAACATTTCTGCTATCTCTCTGATGATTTTCTTTCCTTTTTTCAGATTCCATTAAGAGCTCCTTTGACCACATGTTCTGGGTTCACAGTAACAGCTTCTCAAATCCAAATGCCACACCTAGAATCAAATCCAGACCTTTGACCTGCTTGACTGATGATGGATTAATGAGAGAACAGCCCGTGCAGCACATGAAATAGCTTTTTAGTCAATTGTCCAATTACTTTTGAGCCCCTGAAATGAAGAGATTTTGTGTGAAATGGTTGTAATTCCTAAGCCGTAACTCCAATTTGGATGTGAATATCCTCAAATTAAAGCTGAGAATCTGCCCATATTGATTGTAAAACTGTACCTTGAATATGTTTTGGTAAACAGCTAAAATAACACAACTTGTGCCAGTGTCAAAATATGCATGGACATAACTGTAGCTGGCAGGTAAAATGGTTTGCGCAGGGATAAGGGCCTGTACTTATATAGCGCTTCTCTAGTCTCAATACCACTCAAAGCAGTTCACTAGCACTAACCCTCTGTTCTAAGGGCTTATAGGAGACAGAATCAAGGGATAATTTAGAATCACCAATTAATCTAACATACATGTCTTTGGATTGTGGGAGGAAACTGGAGCACCTGGAGTAAACTCACGCAGCACAGGGAGAACATGCAAACTCCACATAGAAAGGTTCCCACCCCTGCCAACCTAGGGACTCAAACCTGGAACCTTCTAGCTGTTAGGCAACAGTGCTATTCACTGTGCCACTGTGCTGGCTAGCGTCAGCCAGACGTTGCCTGCTGCCAGCACTCTCTGCCGTGTTAGACCAGGTAAATGGTTGTTCCATTCCACATGAATCTTCTTGAGCCACATAAAAATGTAGTTGTTGTGTGCTCATTATCTAGTTCAACCCTCCTTATGTTTTTATCCTGGAAAGAGAAAAAGGGCAGAAAGTCTTCTGGCTACAGTGCAGAGCCTGCTCAAAGAAAATGCTGAACAGGGGAGGAACAGCGAGGCACACCTTGACCAACTGAAGAAGAAGCCAGCTCTATTGTCATTCAGTCCACACAGCCAATCATGTACAGTAGAATGAAATTATGTTTCTCCTATCTACAATGTTAATCACATGTAGAATCAGAGGGGTCACTGCCATGCAAGGCACCGCCACAGATAACTTCTCCTTCCCCCATTCTATTATGCTGATCACCAAGCTAGAAGACGGGAAGTACCATTTTTATATGGTCTTTGGTATGACCCGGCCTGGACTTCAACCCCCGACCTCCCGGTTGTGGGGTGGGAGCTCTATCAACTAGGCCACCACTCCAGTAAATGCTGCATGAACAAACAGCGTGATGTTGAGAAGGGAATTTGATTCAATTCAACTTTTTTTATATAGTGCCATTTTACAACAATAGTCATCTCATAGCACTTTAAAATTGCAGGGCACAACCCCAATATTGCAGAAAGACCCCAGCAATTAGACAATCCCCTGTAAGCAAGCACTTAGTGACGGTGGAGAGGAAAAACTCCCTTTTAGCAGGAAGAAACCTTCAGCAGAACCAGGGTCAGGGAGGGGCAGTCATCTGTTGTAACTGGCTGCAGGGTGAGGGGATAGAGAAGAAGAAGAAAAGAACAGACATGTAGAAAGCAAACAGCACAACAGGGACTCAGTCTATGGGAGAGAACAAACATACAGTGTGTTAATGACAAGAACAGATATTTCACTGAGAGTGAAGAAAGGAGTGAAACCCAGTGCATTGTTTGGAGGCCCCCCAGCTGTCTAAACCTATTAGCAGCATAACTAATAGCATAACTTTTTCGATCCAAGATGGCGCCCACAGCGGTCGACATGGTGCTTCGCTGCGCTCTTTGTTTGTTTTTGTTTGTCAATTGTGTGTCTGCTTGCACTTATACCCGTGAAGAACTTTTAAATATCAGGACTTTGACCCCCACGGACCTCCTCCCAGTTTTTCTAGCCCCTGCCGCCGATCTGGTTTATTGTTTGGCTCGGAAAGTGAGACGGCGGAAGAGAGGAAGACGAGCGGGCGCTCTCGTACGACTTCGCAGGAGAGGCTCGCGAACGGCGCTGCCTGGCATATTTCTGTCCAATACCAACTCTCTCTCTAACAAGGTGGATGAACTGAGACTGCTGATGCATTTTAAGGACCTCGCCTCCTCAGCTGTCCTCTGCTTTACTGAGACCTGGCTCCGGGAAAATATACCGGACAGCGCGCTGCGCCTCGACGGCTTCCAGCTCTTCCGTGCTGATCGTGACACAGAGCTTTCCGGCAAGACCACAGGAGGCGGTGTCTGCTTCTACATCAACTGTAGCTGGTGCTCTGATGTAACGGTAATTTCCAAACACTGTTCTCCTGCCTTGGAATTTCTTGTTATCAATTGCAAGCCCTTCTATTCCCCGCGGGAGTTTGCTTCTTTCATAATGATCGCTGTGTACGCCCCTCCCGACGCGGACACGCGCGAAGCTCAGCGCGTGCTCGCGGATCACATTCAACACACAGAGCGGAGTTTTCCAGACTCGCTGATTATTGTGGCTGGCGACTTTAATCAGTGCAATCTGAGCCACGATCTCCCCCGCTACAAACAGTTTATTAAATGCCCCACCAGAGGATTAAACACACTGGATCACTGTTACACCACAGTGAAAGACGCATATCGCGCTGTCCCTCGAGCTGCGCTGGGATTATCTGATCACGTGATGGTTCACCTCATTCCCACATACAGACAGAGATTGAAGCTCACTAAACCTGTTGTGAGCACTACGAAGATACGGACCAGTGATGCTGAGGAGAAGCTGGAAACGTGCATGGAAATATCTGACTGGGGCATGCTTAAAGGAGCCACGCATGATCTGGATGAGTACACGGACACTGTGAACTCATATATCCACTTTTGTGAAGAGAACATTCTTCCATCACGCACCAGGGTGAGTTACTCTAATGACAAACCCTGGTTCACAGCTAAGCTCAGACAGATCAGGAAGGAGAAGGAAGCAGCGCATAAAAGTGGAGACAGGGACTGCTACAGGGAGGTTAAATACCGGTTTAACAGAGAGCTGAAGAGGGCTAAATCTGTGTACTCAGAGAGACTCCAGCAGCAGTTCACTGCTAATGATTCGGCTTCCGTGTGGAGAGGACTGAGGCAGATCACCAACTATCGGCCTCAGGCTCCTAAAGGTCAGGATGACAAAGCCCTTTGTCAGAGACTGTCCCAACACTATGCCCGTTTTGACACCTCGTCATCTGTGTCCAACTCCCCCCCTCCCTCCAGCTCCACAGCCTCCACATTCCCTACTTCATTTAAGGCACCCCCCCTCCTCCCCCCCTCCCCTTATCATCAGTGAGCAGGATGTGCTCAAACAGTTCTCCAGACTGAACCCGCGCAAGGCCCCCGGCCCAGACGGCGTGTCTCCCTCCACCCTGAGACTCTGTGCGAAACAGCTGGCTCCTGTATTCACAGACATTTTTAACACCTCCCTGAAGTTATGCCACGTGCCATCCTGCCTCAAATCCTCCACCATCATCCCTGTCCCCAAGAAGCCACGGATCACTGGACTTAATGACTACAGACCTGTAGCGCTCACCTCTGTAGTCATGAAGTCCTTTGAGCGCCTGGTCCTGTCCCACCTCAAGTCCATCACCACCCCTCTCCTGGACCCGCTGCAGTTTGCCTACCGAGCCAACAGGTCTGTAGACGATGCAGTCAACCTGGCCCTCCACTCCATCCTGCAGCACCTGGACTCCCCGGGAACCTACGCCAGGATCCTGTTTGTGGACTTCAGCTCCGCATTCAACACCATCCGCCCCGCTCTGCTCCGGGACAAGCTGTCCCTGCTCAATGTGCCTGACTCCCTCTGCAGGTGGATCATCGACTTCCTGACGGACCGGAGGCAGCATGTGCGGCTGGGAAAGACTGTCTCAGACTATACTAGCATCAGCACCGGATCACCCCAGGGCTGTGTACTTTCCCCCCTACTCTTCTCCCTTTACACCAACTCCTGCACCTCCAGCCACCAGTCTGTCAAGTTGATCAAGTTTGCGGACGACACCACCCTCATCGGGCTCATCTCCAACGGCGACGAGTCCGCCTACAGGAGAGAGGTGGCCCAGCTGGCGTCCTGGTGCAGCAATAACAACCTGCAGCTGAACGCTCTGAAGACAGTGGAGATGATTGTAGACTTCAGGAAAGTCACTACTCCTCTGCCCCCCCTCACCCTCTCAGGCTCTCCCATCACCACTGCTGATTCCTTCCGCTTCCTAGGCACTACCATCACCAGGGACCTCAAATGGGAGCTGACCATCAGCTCACTCATCAAAAAAGCCCAGCAGAGGATGTTCTTCCTGCGGCAGCTGAGGAAGCTCAAGCTACCCACCAAGATGTTAGTGCAGTTCTACACAGCCATCATCGAGTCCATCCTCACCACCTCCATAACCGTGTGGTACGCAGGAGCCACTGCCAGGGACAGACTAAGGCTGCAGCGCGTCGTGCGCACTGCTGAGAAGGTGATCGGCTGCAAGCTCCCATCTCTCCAGGATCTGTACATCTCCAGGACCCGGAGGCGTGCTGGCCGGATCATAGCCGATCCCTCACACCCTGGTCACGTACTGTTTGCCCCCCTCCCCTCTGGTAGAAGACTTCGGTCCATCCAGACTAAAACCTCCCGTCACATGAACAGCTTCTTCCCCTCTGCCATTAGACTGCTGAACACTAAGTGACTCTCGTGCACCATGTACAGCAGCTCAACCAGACTCATGTCAATCATCACTGTTTTCTTCCTGCATTACCGACTGCACTATATAGTTCTCCACAGTATCTGCTGCTGGCTAATATATATTTTAACTGTTGACCAGTATCACTTAATCTTATCCTACACTTTATTACATGTATAGTTTATTTCTCTTATCTTATCATGTTTAATGTTGCAGCATTGTACCGAGACAAATTCCTAGTTTGTGTACTACATGAACAATGGCAATAAACCTGATTCTGATTCTGATTCTGATTCTGATTCTGAACTAAGGGAGGGTTCAGGGTCACTTGATCCCACCCTAACTAGAGGCTATGGCAAAAAGGAAGGTTTTAACCCTATTCTTAAAAGCAGAGATTAAGTCTGACTCCCAAATCCAGATTGGCAGCTGGTTCCAAAGGACAGGAGCCTGATAACTGAATGCTCTGCCTCCCATTGTACTTTAAGAGATTCTAGGTATTACAAGTAATCCTGCATTTTGGAAGCGTAGGGCTCTGTTAAGGTGATAAGTTACTATAAAATATTTTAAATAACAAGGGCCCTGATCATTTAGAGCTTTGTAAGTGAAGAGAAGGATTTTAAACTTAATTCTAAATTCTATGGAAAGCCAGTGAAGGGGGGCCAGAATCGGAGAGATGTGATCTCTCTTTCTAGGACCTGTTAAAACTGTGGCTGCAGCATTTTGGATCAGTTGAAGACTTTTTAAAGCTGTTTTGGGACAGCCTGATAATAAAGAGTTACAATAATCTAATCTAGAGCTAATAAAAAGTGTTGATTAGTTTCTCAGCATCACTCTGAGACAAGATGCTTCTAATCTTGGCAATATTACGCAAATGACAGAAGGCAGTCTTAGAAACAAGTTTAATATGTGAATTAAAGAACATATCTTAATCAAAAATAACTCCAAGGTTCCTCACAATACTATTAAGAAAAAGAGTAACCCCATCCAAACTAAGAGTTTGATTTGGGAAGGTATTTCTAAGGTTTTTGGGACCAACTAGAATGACTTCAGTCTTATCTGAATTTAATAGCAATAAATTATAAGACATTCAAGCTCTGATTTCCTTAAGACAAGCCAATAACTTAGCTAATTGATTATTGTCATCTGGCTTCATTGACAATTATAATTGTGTCATCTGCATAACAATGAAAATGTATGGAGTGCTTTCTAATAATATTGCCTAGCGGAAGCATATATAGACTGAAAAGAATAGGGCCTAGCATAGATCCCTGTGGAACTCCGTGGTTGAGCTTTGAGTTAGAAGAAAACTCATTATTGACATGAACAAACTGGAACCCATCAGGTAAGTAAGATTTAAACCACTGCAACAATGTTCCATTAGGTCCGATATGGTGTTCTAATCTATCAAGTAAAATATTATGATTGATAGTATCAAAAGCTGCACTAAGGTGTAAAAGGACAAGTACAGAAACAAGTCCATTATCAGATGCCATAAAGAGGTCATTAGTGACCTTCACTAAAGCTGGTTCAGTACGATGATGAATTCTATACCCTGAATGAAACTCTACAAATAAACCATTTCCCTGCCAGTGGTCAAATAATTGTGTACCAACAACACTTTCTAAGATTTTTTAAATGAAAGGCAGATTAGAGGTTGGTCTATTGTTAGTTAAAACTCCTGGATCCAGTGTTGCTGTTTTTTTTTTGTTTGTTTGTTTTTTTTTAAAGTAAGGGTTTAATTACAGCAGTTTTAAAAGCTGTGGTACATGGCCTAATATTAATGAAGAATTGATTACCTAACCATACCTTAACCTCGTTTTTTCTGGAATTATTGAAAAAAATAATGAAAATCCAGAACAGCTGGTCCGAGAATTTATGTCATCACAACTAAAACTATCCCCCGAAGTCACAAACTCAATTACCTTCCACCGAGTCCACCGAATAGGGCAAAAAAATTTCCAGAATAAACGTTCCAGACTTATTGTTGCCAAATTTGAACATTTTAAGCAAAAAATTTTGGTACAGAGGCAGGGCAAGCAGCTTAAAAACACCAATTATGGTCTAAATGATCAATTTCCACAAGAAATCTTGGAAAGGAGAAGGAAGCTTTTCCCCATTTAGTGCAGCGGTTAATTGCATATTTCATAAGAATCCTTCAAATGGTGACACAAGCATGAAATTCTCCACAAATATGCTTTAATGTCCTCTCTTTCAGAAAAGGGTCCTGGCCACGCCAAAAATTCAAGATGGCCGCCATTTTCCAAGATGGCTGCCAGAATGTGACAATTTTTTGTTATTTTTCCTCTTTTCTTAATTTAATTTTCCAAGTGAACCATGTTTATGCTCTTATATACTAATTTTACAGATTTTGTTGTCTCTGATATAAATTTAAGAAGGTTAGCCTTCAATGTGGTGCCCAAAATGGCTGCTACTCCTTGAAAATTATGATTTATCCATCGTAAATTGAGCATATTTAACACACACATGTAATCGTTTCTGGATGTGGATCTTGGTTGGTGTGGTGCAGATCCCATTCAACCGTTTTTATAAACTACAGTTGTGACTGTGATTGCAATTAAAAAAAAACAAGAGTGATTGTCAGCACACAACCAGGGCACACTGGTGTCAATCACTGCTGTGTAACTCGGCATGGGGTTCAGTGTCAACTGATCTAGCTTTACTAACACTGCAGTATTAGACTAGTTGTAGTAGTATATGCATAGTTTAGTGTCCCAAATGCTTTCTAACAGCCCCATATCATGTAGCTACTAAACTGTAGTTTTTTAGTTATTAGATACTAGTTAGAGAGTCGCACCTGAATTGACAGGATGTGCCAGCGCGGGAGAGCCGAGCCAAGGGTAAGGGGGTTATGCATGTCTCGCCAAATGTTCATGTACTTACCCGGATGGTGTACAGATCACACGGGACTTAAATGGCACTGGATGAATGATCGGGCTAGGTGTAGGGCATTAGGGTGGTAAAAGGATAGCCCCTCGGCCTTAATCAAGACACATCATGGCAAAAGCGAATGTGATATCTGCCAATCGGAAAACAAATTGGAGCTTGTGTTGCCTTTGCCAGAAGGACAAAATAGGTGAGGGCCTGACATCCACTCCAAGTCATCATTCCCCAGAACATGATGGATACAAAATGCTGGCAAGGAACATTCCCATGTTCAGCGAAATCAATGACATGCCATTGAGAATAGATCCAACGAGGCTGGATGAAGGTGATGGCATAGAAGCCACACTCAGGAAAAATATGGCAAAATACCATGTGAGCTGTCGCTTGTTGTTCAACAACACTAAATTGCAACGGGCACAAAAGCGCCATTCCAGTAGTCAAACCAGTGAAACTGAGACTGGAGCTTGTCAGTCAAAACTGCGGCGAAAAAGTCATGACAGTCAGACATGCATTTTCTGTGAAAAAGTGGCACCTGCATCAGACCTCAGAGAGGCCAGTACAACAGGCCTAGACAAGAGGCTGCGCGACATTGCAGAGATGCTTGGTGATGGTAAGCTTCTTGCAAGATTGACTGGTGGTGATGTCATTGCACAGGAGTTCAAGTACCATAATGTTTGCCTTCGGGCTCTCTACAACAGGGAAAGGGCGCACCTGAGGAACCTTGAGAAACGTGACACTAAGTCACAACCAGATGTGTATCCAATGGTGATCTCAGAATTGGTTGCATACCTTGTTGAAAGCAACCTATGTTCAGAAGGACCAGTTACATTTCACATGCCAGATATCTGCCACATGTACCAAAAGCGTCTGGAACAGCTGGGGGTGGACTCACCAAATGTGAATTCCACTAGACTGAAAGAAAAGCTATTGGCTGAAATTCCAGGACTTGAGGCTCACAGATCTGGCGCAGATCATAGAGAAGTGATACTTACATTTCAGGAAGATGTAGGCAAAGTGCTTGCTCAATCCACAGATCTTTCAGATGCACTTATCATTGCTAAAGCAGCAAAGAACATGCATACATATTTTATATTTACCTATTTTGTAAGATGTGTGCCTGTGTTTGTGTCTATGTTGAATGTAATTAGTGGCTTGTAAATATGGATGTCACCAACTGCAAAACAAATCTACCTACGGGTACAAATAAAGTAACCTGAACCTGAACCTGAAGATCCTCAGAAGATGTATACTTGACCACAAGTCTAGATTTGAAGGTACATTTTCTCAGGGTTGTGTGCAAAATGCTATACCTCCCCTTCTGCTTCAATTTGTGGGGATGGTTGAGCATAGTGCTGACATAAAATCACAGCTGAGATTCGGGGCATCAAAGTCAGACCAGGCAATTGCTCAGCTCATGCAATTCAACTGCTACACCCGCTACAAGGAAGGAGCAGCAACTCACAGGCATTCTAAAGACAGAGAGACCCCATTTCCCGTGTACATGGGGCTCTCTGTTTATGCCAAAACCAGAAAGAGGAATCTGGTTGAGATGTTGTTCGATCATGGTCTCAGTATCTCTTATGACAGAGTGCTGGAGATCTCTGCTCAACTTGGAGATGCAACAGTCAGCAAGTATGTTGAGGAGGGTGTGGTTTGTCCTCCAGTGCTGCGGAAAGGGTTGTTCACTACTGCAGTGATGGATAACATTGATCACAATCCCTCTGCAACAACTGCAACTACCTCCTTTCATGGCACAAGCATCTCTCTGTTCCAACATCCCACAAAGGATAATAGTGGACAGGAACGAGGGCAACTCAGGTTTGGGCCTGAGAAAGTAAAGTCAGTTCCTGAACTTCCTGATACATTCACAAATATCTCTCCAGCTTCCTTCCGGACAACAAATCCTGTTCCACCAGCTACTGCAATGCCAAAACCACCCACAGATATTCTGGGGCCACAACTAGCACTAGAGTACCAGTGGCTGGACAAGGTCTCAGTGACACAAGAAGTTGATGATGCATTGAACCTAACATGGTCAGCACATCATGCTTCAATGAAGAGAAGCCCTGAATTTGAAGTTACCATTACTTCTTTGCTTCCTCTCCTGCGGGATCCAGCTCATTCAGTTGCTACAGTCAAACATGTAATGAACAAAGTAAAAGATGTTGTTGATTTCCTCAACCCTGGCCAGGTACCTGTCATCACAGCTGACCAGCCAATCTACGCCATAGCAAAGCAGGTGCAGTGGCAGTGGCCAGGTCAGTATGGTGAGGACAAGTACCTGGTCATGTTTGGTGGTCTGCACATTGAGATGGCAGCACTGAAGTCGCTGGGTACTATCCTCCAAGCCAGTGGATGGACAGGAGCTCTAGTTGAAGCTGGTGTGGCTTCATCTGGCACTGCAGAGTCCTTCCTGTCAGCTGCAAGTGTTACCAGGACGCGACAGATGCACCAAGTGACAGCCTCCAGCTTGTACAAACTCTTGAAAGCTGCATATGATGAGTACTGTACTGAGCAGGAAAATCAAGATGAAGAGGCACTGGACTAGTCCACAGTTTCACTTCTGGCACATGGTACTATCCATGGAGCTTGTTGTCTTTCTGCTGATTAGATCTTTCCGCGAGGGAAATTTTGCTCTCTACTGCCAGGCACTACATGAACTGATACCCTGTTTCTTTGCCAACAACAATACAAACTATGCTCGTTGGCTGCCCATCCACCTCAGGGACATGCTTATGCTAGAGATTTCACACCCAGAGTTAGACAAAGAGTTTAAAGCTGGCAACTTTGTGGTGCACAAGACCCGTCGTCCTTTCTCAGCAATGGCTCTAGATCAAGCCCATGAGCAGACCAATGCCATCATCAAGGCTGATGGTGGAGCCATTGGGTTGACAGAAGATCCATCTGCACTCAGGCGATGGATGTTAGCTGGCCCAGAGGTCAGTCGCTTGTTATCTGTTTATGACACAGAGGCCCAACGCAAAGAAATTCCCGAGCAAGCAACACACCATGAGCAAAACCCACAGGCACAGAAGACTTTTCTGGACAAGGTCAACAAGCTTTCTGCAGCCTTGCAAAACCTAGGCAGTCCTTTTCAGGAAGAAAGTTCTGACTTGTATTCCATTGACACCAAGGATATTGCCCACCCCAACACAGCAGAGCTTCTCAAGACACACATGAACAGAGGCCATGCCAAGTTCCAGGAGTTCTCAGATGCTCTGGCAAGCCGCCCTGCCTCCATGTATGAACCCATCAAGAAGAATGTGACCGACTTCTTCCAACAAGAATCGACTAGTCCTGTACAGTCAAAGCAAAGGCTATTGAAAGAAGACTGTCAGTTATTCTCCTGACAGTCTCTCTCTCTTGTGAGAAACAGTTCATGATCACAATCCCATGATTTAAAGTTCATTTAAATGAAAAAAGCATGTTTATTTCAACAGATATATGGTCTCGGTGTGAGATTGCCAGATACTGATGGCGGCCATCTTGAAAAAAGGTCGCCATCTTGAATTTTCACGTGGCCAGGACCCTAATCTGAAAGAGTATATCCAGGAGGGTATCTGTGCAAAATTTCATGCTTGTGTCACCATTTGAAGGATTTTTTTAGTTATCTGCTCCACTAATTAGGAAGCAATACATCCAAGAAGGTAAACGTGCTATTGTTTCTGTGGATAGATTGTATATAGATGGCAAGCTGTTTATGGATGAAACTATAACTCCCTGGTTATTCTAGAGCCCATTTTTTTTTAGCTACAGGTGGAAAAGAGAGTGGGATTGTGCGCAGGTCTCTTACTCAATTTCAGTTTAATATGTTAACATTTGTCAAAATGTTTATTTCCTTGTTGTTGAGGTTGTTGTTTGTTTGTTTGTCTGTTGTAGTTTTTTTTTAAAGTTTTTAGGTCATTGTTGTATGTTGTCTGCATTTTTCCACCACTTACTAACCTTCATGTCTGTTTTTTCTCATACTTCTGGTTTATAGGAAATAACTTAAAATACATGTACCCCATTTGCTTGCAATTGCAGGCAAATGGCACAGAGACATCATGCACACACACCCAATTATATATGCATAGGTGTATACACACAACATATATATACATACAGTGGGGCAAAAAAGTATTTAGTCAACCACCAATTGTGCAAGTTCTCCCACTTAAAAGATGAGAGAGGTCTCCAATTTTCATCATAGGTATACCTCAACTATGAGAGACAAAATGAGAAAAAAAATATCCAGAAAATCACATTGAAGGATTTTTAATGAATTAATTGATAAATTCCTTGGTAAAATAAGTATTTGGTCACCTACAAACAAGCAAGATTTCTGGCTCTCACAGACCTGTAACTTCTTTTTTAACAGGCTCCTCTGTCCTCCACTCGTTACCTGTATTAATGGCACCTGTTTGAACTCGTTATCAGTATAAAAGACAGCTGTCCACAACCTCAAACAGTCAGACTCCAAACTCCACTATGGCCAAGACCAAAGAGCTGTCAAAGGACACCAGAAACAAAATTGTAGACCTGCACCAGGCTGGGAAGACTGAATCTGCAATAGGTAAGCAGCTTGGTGCGAAGAAATCAACTGTGGGAGCAATTATTAGAAAATGGAAGACATACAAGACCACTGATAATCTCCCTCGATCTGGGGCTCCACGCAAGATCTCACCCCGTGGGGTCAAAATGATCACGAGAACGGTGAGCAAAAATCCCAGAACCACACGGGGGGACCTAGTGAATGACCTGCAGAGAGCTGGGACCAAAGTAACAAAAGCTACATCAGAAACACAATACGCCGTCAGGGACTCAAATCCTGCAGTGCCAGACGTGTCTCCTTGCTTAAGCCAGTAAATGTCCAGGCCCGTCTGAAGTTTGCTAGAGAGCATTTGGATGATCCAGAAGAGGATTGGAAAAATGTCATATGGTCAGATGAAACCAAAATAGAACTTTTTGGTAAAAACTCAACTTGTCGTGTTTGGAGGAGAAAGAACACCATACCTACTGTGAAGCATGGGGGTGAAAACATTATGCTTTGGGGCTGTTTTTCTGCAAATGGACCAGGACGACAGATCCGTGTAAAGGAAAGAATGAATGGGGCCATGTATCGTGAGATTTTGAGTGAAAACCTCCTTCCATCAGCAAGGGCATTGAAGATGAAACGTGGCTGGGTCTTTCAGCATGACAATGATCCCAAACACACCGCCCGGGCAACGAAGGAGTAGCTTCGTAAGAAGCATTTCAAGGTCCTGGAGTGGCCTAGCCAGTCTCCAGATCTCAACCCCATAGAAAATCTTTGGAGGGAGTTGAAAGTCCGTGTTGCCCAGCGACAGCCCCAAAACATCACTGCTCTAGAGGAGATCTGCATGGAAGAATGGGCCAAAATACCAGCAACAGTGTGTGAAAACCTTGTGAAAACTTACAGAAAACGTTTGACCTCTGTCATTGCCAGCAAAGGGTATATAACAAAGTACTGAGATGAACTTTTGTTATTGACCAAATACTTATTTTACTGAGGAATTTACCAATTAATTCATTAAAAATCCTTCAATGCGATTTTCTGGATTTTTTTTTTCTTATTTTGTCTCTCATAGTTGAGGTATACCTATGAAGAAAATTGGAGACCTCTCTCATCTTTTAAGTGGGAGAACTTGCACAATTGGTGGCTGACTAAATTCCTTTTTACCCCACTGTATATATGCATACATTACAGACATATCACATAGGCACATATAGTTTACACATTTAGTTAGTCTTTAGTACACAACCAGTTGTTGAAAATATGTCTTCATTTAAGTTTGTCACGTGGAACATACGTGGAATTGGAAACGGGGAGAAGAGGCTAAAAGTTTTTAATCGATTGAATGATCTACAGGCAGACTTTGTTTTATTGCATGAGACACATGTCTCTAAGTCGTCTGTAGATGCACTCACCTCACCAGAATTCCCCCATATGTACTCAGCCGGCTTTAATTCTAAGCAAAGGGGGGTAGCTATACTGGTAAATAGAAGAATACACTTTGTTATGAATAACACCATAATAGATCCAGAAGGTAGATTTATAATACTAAAACTTTCAGTCCAAAATTTGGATCTATGTATTGCAAGCGTTTATGGCCCAAATGTTGACGACCCATCCTTTTTTCACACTTTTTTCACTTCTCTTTCTGAGCACTTGGACACCACACTTATAATAGGAGGGGACTTCAACTTGGTATTAAACCCTGCAGTCGACAGGCTCAGTACATCGGGGGGTTACCGAAAATGGCTGGCTACTGACACTCTCAAACAGTACATGAATGATTTTGGTCTTTGCGATGAATGGCGATCTCTTCACCCAACTCTTTGGGAATATACCTTTTTTTCATCAGTTCATAGTTCATATTCGCATCTAGATTTCTTCTTAGCCAGTAACTCTATTGTGAGGGACATCATAGACACTGAAATATGTTCAAATCAAGCTATTAGCGATCATCATCCAGTTTCTCTTACACTAGTAAATAGGGAAGCTACAAGGGAAACTAGGAACTGGAGATTTAATATATCACTACTGAAAGACAAAGACTTTATTATTTATTTTAATAAAGAGTGGGAATCATATCTGGAATATAATGATGTGCCAGGAATATCCCCAGGTGTTCTTTGGGAAGCAGCAAAAGTGGTCATGCGAGGTAAAATAATCTCTTACTGTTCATACAAGAATAAAAAAGAAAAAGCACTGATACTGGATTTAGAACAGAAGATTAAATCACTGGAGACAACTTGTGCCATTTCCCCACAGGAACAGGCACTTAATGGTTTGAGAAAATTAAAGCTGGAATTAAAAGAAATTACAAACAAAAGAGCACAGTTTTTAATACAAAGACTGCGTCTTGAGAATTTTGAACAGTAATAAATCGGGGCGATATCTTGCGAACCAGCTTAGATTGAATAAAGAAAAAACAACTATCCATTCTATCAAGGATATGACTGGAAATATTACCCATGTGCCTGAAGAAATAAATAACTCCTTCAGAAAGTTTTATGAAAATCTCTACTCATCACAGGTTAACCCATCGGACTCAGAGATAAATACATTTTTGGACAATATTAACCTACCACAATTAAATAATGAACAGATTGCGGCTCTGGATGCACCTCTTCAGGTGTCTGAACTCCAGGAGGCACTTAAGCACATCCCAAACAACAAAGCCCCAGGACCAGATGGTTTTCCAGTAGAATTTTATAAAGAATTTTGGCCCGTGATGGCACCTACTTTTTTAAAAATGGTGAACCAAATCAAAGAAGATAATGTAATTCCTCCGAATATGAATTTGGCTAGTATTATCCTGCTCCTTAAACCTGGAAGAGAACCCACGCTTCCATCCAGCTACCGTCCCATCTCGCTTATGAATGTCGATATCAAAATAATTTGCAAAGCTCTCGCCAAAAGACTGGAAAGGATAATTCCGTTTATTATACACCCAGATCAAACAGGTTTTATCAAGGGTAGGCACTCAGCTGATAATACACGCAGGCTATTTAATTTAATAGACTACTGCAAGATCAATAATGTAGAAACTACAATCTTGTCCCTGGATGCAGAGAAAGCCTTTGACCGGGTTAACTGGAAATTTATTTTCATGGTGTTAAACAAGTTTGGGTTTGGTTCATCTTTCATAAACTGGGTTAAAACACTATATAGATGTCCAGTTGCATCTGTCCGAACAAATGATCAGACTTCCTGAAGCTTTAATCTTCAGAGAGGTACTAGGCAGGGGTGTCCACTCTCTCCCTCACTTTTTACCATCTTTATTGAACCATTAGCAGCAGCCATACGACAAAATGTTGATATCAGAGGTATTCAAACTGGAGAAAAGGAACATAAGATAAGTCTTTATGCTGATGATGTATTGAGTTTCCTTGAAAACTCAGAAAGATCTCTTCTTCAGACAGTGGCGCTCATTGATAAATTTTCATCATTATCAGACTACTCTATTAACTGGGTAAAATCAATAGCTTTACCCATAAATTGCAATTTCCCAAATACATCTACTATTCCGATACAATCAGGGAATGTTAAATATTTAGGAATAGATATTTCTCCCAGGCTCTCAGAGTTATTGCGACTAAATCATATCCCCCTTTTAAAAAAGATACAAGACGATCTTACGCGCTGGAGGACACTACCTTTATCATTAATGGGAAGAGTCACAACCATTAAAATGATGGTCCTTCCTAAAATTAACTATTTGTTCTCAATGATCCCTACCCAACCATCAATGGCCTGGTTTAAGTCTCTAGACTCAAATATAAGTAAATTTTTATGGAAGGATAAACCATCACGGATTAGTTTAAAAACCCTCCAAAAAGCGAAAGAGTGCGGAGGCTTAGATTTACCAAATTTTTTTAATTACTTTTTAGCCAATAGATTGCAGTTCGTTTCAAAATGGACAAAATCAACCCCATTAGGGAACCCATGGTTAGATGCTGAACAGGCTCTCTGTGGGTCGCTAAATATCTCTGACTTACCTTTTATAAGTCCCTCTATTAAACGCCATGAGTGTTTTAAAAGTATTAATATTAGTTCCTCTCTGACGGCTTGGTGGAAATTTTTAAAAATAACAGGGTCTTCACTTGTCCCCTGTAAACTCACGCCCATTTGGAATAATCCTGATATCCTGCAACAAAAGAGGACATTAAAATTTCCACTATGGCAAGAGAAGGGAATAAACAACTTAGAACATCTTATTCAAGGTGGAAATTTTATCCAATTTCAGGATCTAGTGTCACAACACGAAATCAGTGATAAAAAGTATTTTGAATACCAACAGCTTAAATCCATAATAAAACCAAGATTTAATCTTAATCAGACAGATTTAGAAGTACCAGTTAAGGTGGCAGAGTTTCTAAATCGCCGTTCCCCAAAATTGATATCGAAAATATATAGACTATTATCAAAGTTGGATGAGTCCATATCTCTTCCAATATCAAAATGGGAGACAGACTTATCGATTAATAAGGAGGAAAGTTTCTGGACACAAATAGGTTTAAACACTTTTAACATGACTAAAAACTCTAACTTACAACTTATACAATATAAAGTTCTACATAGAATTCATTATACAGGACAAAGGATGTTCAAAATGGGCCCGAGTCACACAAATATCTGCCCTCACTGTACTAGCAATGTCCCGGATAGCTATGCATGCTATGTGGTCCTGTGCACCGGTTCAAAAGTTCTGGCAGAAGACATGTGAAGACCTGTCGGCATGGCTTGGGTATAGTGTCCCACCCTCACCTACACTTTGCATATTAGGTGATTTAAGTGAAATAAATATAGACGCAAGGATGTCACACATGGTTCTCACTGCCTTATGCATCACAAAGAAAGCTATCCTCATGAACTGGAAAACAAGAAATAACTTATGCACGACTTACTATAATAACTTACTATTGGATTATATTAGCCTGGAAAGAATGTCAGTCTCTTCAAATAATCAATTGGCGGAATTCAATTCTCTCTGGTCCCCGCTTATTAATTCTATAATCTGAGGGGTGGCGGGCAGTGACTCACTCTCCTTGGCACCTCTGGCGGCTGGCTGCGCCCCAACCGTAGGTGTCCGTGCGGCCTGCTCCGGGGTGGCCGTCTGTCTGGCCCTGGGGGGGGGGGGTTGGGCTGTGGCCCCTGGCCGGCTGGCCTCACCCCTCGTGGGGGGTCTGGGTCTGGCCCTGGGCCCCTGGTGCTGGGGGGGCGTCCCCCCGCCCCGGGCCGGGGTCGGGCGTGTGCCGGCGGTGGGGGTTGTCCCTGATGCATCCTTGCGTGGTGGGGTCGTGTGTTTCCTGGGGCCCGGGTGCCACCCAGGGGCTGGTGCCCGCATCCTGGGTTGCCCTCCCCGTTCACGGGGGTCTGCGGGTGGGGGAGGGGGTGTGTGAGTGTAGGCTTGTGTATGAGCGGATGTGGAAGTGGGTGTGTGTTGAGTGGGCAGGTGGAGTTGTGTGTTTGTGTAGGTGGGTATGTGTGATGGTGGGTGGAGTTATGTGTGTGTATGGAAGCGGTTACTTGTGGGTAGATGTCTAGGGGGCGGAGGATGCGTGTATGGGTAGGAGAGCTTTGTTGGGTGGCAGGGGTTGGGCAGTCCATCCAGTGGCATCGGGGCTGGCGTTTCGGGGCTTTCTTGACCTGGCCGCCTTGCTGTTGTGTTGGGGGGTGAGGCACTTTGCTACATCGCCCCTGATATCATTGGCAGCGGGTGTGCGTTGGTGCTTGGGGGTGGCTGGGGGGGTCATTGGTGCGGGTTGTTGGCTGTGTTTCCATTGGGTTGTTCCGGGGTGGCTGTGGTTGCACGGCGGCCTGCAGCTGTCGGTGTGTGTCTGGGGTGGGTGGTCGTGGGCCTGCGTGGGTGCTCCGGTGTGTCGCCTGGCGTGTTGGGCACTGTGTGGGTCCGGCCCATTGTTCACTATTGTGACTGTTGTTGTCCATGTTCGTGTGTGTAAGATGAGTGGTAGTATGTTTGGCTGCCCCGTCATGTTAGTGGTGCTGGAGCGCCGGGATGTGATTCTGGTGGGTCCTGGGTTGTTTCCACTGGCGGCCCTCACCCTGGGTTGGGATTTGGGGGCAGTGGGTGGCCTCACAAGCCAGTCTGCAAGCTGGCTTCTGGGGGGGGGGGGGCGGCCTTGTTTTTGGACCGCCTACCTCCGAGTCTTATTTCCCACCCTCCTCCTCCCCCTGATCTTTTTTGTTACATTTAGGGCTTTGGGGTGGGGTTGTGCCGCACTGTGTCGGTGAAGGGGATACCTTTGCCGCGTGGTGGGGCTGCACTCACCTCAATTTTAATTGCATTTTAGACACTGAGGGCTTGAGAGGATGGGGGCTCTGCTGCCCATCACAGTGGCTAACAATGCTTCAATTACTATCCCCCCAATTTTAATTGCACTTTAGTAGTCCACACATTTATACACAATTATATCATATAACTGACACACACCCACCATGTTCTGTGCGGGGGGAGGAGGTGGGGGTCTTCCCCCACCCCTGTTGCCCTGTCTTGCTGGGGGCGTGGGGGCCTGGTGGGGAGCCTGGGACCTATCATGTTGTAAAAATCCCTGGATGCTACTAATATATAGATGCAACCAAGGAAGTGAAGGGGGGCTGAATATGAGTTTAAGTGTGAGTGAGAGGGTGATGAATGGAGGTGGTGATGGTGGGTCGGTTTTGTGCGGCGCTTTGCATGCCGGGTGGCATCTTGGGGCGCCTGCGGTGGTCTGCTGATTGTTCACTCAGATGGGCGCCGGGGGGTGGGGGTCTGCTTCTGTGGCCTGCGCCGGTGGCCTCCCTGGTCACTGCCGGGCACTGGTGCATGTTCAGGCTCACTGCATCTGCTTTGCAGTCGGCTTTTGAAATAAAGGTAAATAAGGAGTGAATTTAAGTGGGTACTGGAGTGAGAGAGAATGGGTCGGTCTGGCTGAGTGAGAGGGGTGTGCATGGGAACATGTGGGTGTGAAGGTATGGGGAGGGGTGTGCCTGCGAGTCGGGAGGGGCTGGATTAGGGGGGTAGTGCCTCTCAGCAATGTGGGCTCACCTGGGTGAGGGGACTTCTTTGGACATGGGGGTCCCCGGGGTGTGTGGCCGAGGCGCTGGGGCGGGACCGCTGTGGGGGTACCTGGGGGGGCTCACGCCGGGGGGCGCTGGCTGGCCTCTGTCCTGGGGGGTGGGGTCGCTGGCCTCCTGGTGCCTGGGGCCCGGGGGCGGATGTTGGCCCCGCTGGGGGGGTGGGGGTCGGGTGGGTCCAGGGGGGTGGGCTCACCGCGCTGGCCGCCGGGCGGCCTGCCCTCCCTTGATCGTCTCTCCGGGGGTGGATGCTTGGCTTTCCTGGGGCTTGCTGACCTCGGGGCTGGGGGTTGGTGGCGCTGCCTTGCCTGCTCGGGGTCCTCGGGGGGAGGGCTGCTGCGACCGGCCCTCCGCTCGTATGTTTCCTGACAAACCACTCTCATGCACACACTTATTTTGCGCGCGTTCTCATATATAGGCACACAGACATACATGTACAAGTGTCTCTCCTTTAACAGGTGCAGAAACCAGACTCATGTTGAGACATCTCCGGTGGAAGAAGCAGTTTGTCTTTTGTTAGTTTTAGTTGTCTTTTTTTTTTTTTTTTGTCTGTTCCCCTCCCTTTTCTTTCCCCCCTTCACACACTTCCTTTGCCTCTTCCCCATCCTGTTGGGTCTTCCATGGGTAAAACAATTAAAATAAAGTATTAAAAGTTATTACAGGAGGTGTTTACAATAATATACAGTGCAAAGTTAGGCACTGTATAGGCTCCTCTTGGCAAAGTAAATCTGTTTTGGCACAGTAGGGTGACAGATCCCTGTTCTGTTTGCCTAGCTGCCTGACAGGACAAAAAAAAAAAAAAAATGAAGAATTGATTATTTGAAGAATAGCACTACCAGTAAATGGGTAGCCTGGTAGGAATAGGGTCAAGAAGACAAGTTGAAGGCTTGGATAAGGAAATTATTTTATCTAACTCAAAAATGTCAATTGGAGTGAACTCATCCAAACAGATATCAGTTGAAGGAGTTGTAGTAGTTACTGTATTTAATAGTGAGAAGGATCTGATTGATTTGATAAGACAAGATAAGCCTTTATTAGTCCCACAATGGGGAAATTCCAGGATTGCAGCAGAGAAGGGATAGCAGCACTCAGAGCAATAGTAAATAAGAAATTAGGGGTAATAAGATAAGAACTGGTTAGCCAATGCAGTAAATAAATATAGATATGTACACAGTTATATACACAGTACAGGAGCATTGCAGCTAGATGGTATCAACAGCATTATAGTTGTTAAATTACCAGGCAGAATATACAGTGGTGTGAAAAAGTTTTTGCCCCTTTCTGATTTCTCATTTTTTTGTATGTTTGTCACACTTAAATGTTTCAGATCATCAAACAAATTTAAATATTAGACGAAGATAACACAAGTAAACACAAAATGCAGTTTTTAATTGAAGGTGTTTATTATTAAGAGTAAAAAAAATCCAAATCTACATGGCTCTGTGTGAAAAAGTGAACCCCCCCTTGTTGAAACATAAATTAACTGTGGTTTATCACATCTTAGGAAAGCTGAGTTCAATTTTCTAGCAATTTCTAAAGCTTTTGGGCTCCAGTGAACCACAGTGAGAGCTGTTATCCACGAATGGTGAAAACATGGAACAGTGGTGAACCTTCCCAGGAATGGCAGGCCAACCAAAATTACCCAAAGAGTCATCCAAGAGGTCACAAAAGACCCCACAACAACATCCAAAGAACTGCAGGCCTCACTTGCCTCAGTTAAGGTCAGTTTTCATGACTCCACTATAAGAAAGAGACTGGGCAAAAATTGCCTGCATGGCAGAGTTCCAAGATGAAGACCAGTGCTGAGCAAAAAGGACATAAAGGCTCATCTCAGTTTTGCCAGAAAACTTCTTGATGATCCCCAAGACTTTTGGGAAAATACTCTGTGGACTGACAAGACAAAAGTTGAACTTTTTGGAAGGTGTGTGTCCCTTTACATCCAGAGTAAAAGTAACACAGCATTTCAGAAAAGGAACATCACACCAACAATAAAATACGGTGGTGGTAGTGTGATGGTCTGGGGCTGTTTTGTGGCTTCAGGACCTGGAAGACTTGCTGTGGTAAATGGAACCATGAATTCTGCGGTCTAACAAAAAATTCTGAAGGAGAATGTCCGGCCATCTGTTCACGATCTCAAGCTGAAGTGCACTTGGGTTCTGCAGCAGAACAATGATTGAAAACAAACCAGCAAGTCCATCTCTGAATGGCTTAAGAAAAACAAAATTAAGACTTTGGAGTGGCCTAGTCAAAGTCCTGACCTGAATCTGATTGAGATGCTGTGGCATGACCTTAAAAAGGTGGTTCATGCTTGAAAACCCTCCAATGTGGCTGAATTACAACAATTCTGTAAAGATGAGTGGGCCAAAATTCCTCCACAGCACTGCAAAAGACTCATTGCCAGTTATCGCAAATGCTTGATTGCAGTTGTTGCTGCTAAGGGTGGCCCAACCAGTTATTAGATTTAGGGGGCAATCACTTTTTCACACAGGGTCGTGTAGGTTTGGATTTTTTTCCCCTTAATAATAAACACCTTAATTTAAAAACTGCATTTTGTGTTTACTTGTGTTATCTTTGTCTAATATTTAAATTTGTTTGATGATCTGAAACATTTAAGTGTGACAAACATACAAAAAAATAAGAAATCAGGAAGGGGGCAAACACTTTTTCACACCACTATAAATATGAACCCAGACAGTATAGTTCACATTTGAATCAACAGTGTTGTTGCCAACTTCAATAATAATTGTAATAGTCTTAGCTGTGTATTGGAGGGGATGATCTCTATTGTGCAAAGTTGTTACATTTGTCATGGCCTGAGCGCCGATCTCGTCCGCGCTCGGATCATGCAGTATTTTCCTCCCATTCGGTAGTATTTCTTATGGTCCCGCAGGGCTCTTATTCTGACAGCGTCTCTGCAGGGCTTCCGGCTGTCAGAGTGGAGCTGGCTGTGACAGCTGGAATCAATGGAGTTGATGACTGCCTCATCAGCTGTTTCATCCCTGGTCCTATTTAAGGGAGCAGCGTTGGTTACTCCGGGCTGCGACCTCGTCTGATATTGTTTGACAATTCTCGTCTGATATTCATCGTCTATATTCTTCACAGTAAGTGTTTTCTCTGGGACTCTGTGGCCCGTGTCTAGTTATAACCTTAGTTGTGTTTTTGCCCCCCGTGACTCCTTATTTTGTCATTTGTGTTCCTTTAATAAATTATGCAAGCACATCGGTGGCCTATGGTGTCTTATTTGCGGTCCGCGAGGACCGCAGCATGACAGTAGGTCGCAGCCCGACTGAGACGCCGGTGACCGTGAGTTTGAGATGGACTTGAGTTTTTTCCCTGTTCTCGTACCAGTGCGCTGGGAGATGGCGCCTCTCAAGGGCAACGCTAAGAGCCTGGGCTACGAGCTGGTGAAGGCCCTTGACGAGATAGATGGAGTCCTTTTTACCGCTCGCCTGTATGACGCTCCCGGCGATGCTCGCTGGTACAGGGAACCTCGCTGAGGCGATCATTAACCACCATCCTCGCTACTCCAACCACCCTGAAATCTCGGCGAGGATGGCGGACATCTCTGCACTCAGGAGGAAGCTCCGTGGGCTGGAGGGAAACTCCGGCAGGAAGCCGAAGAGGAGGCTTCCTCGCTCCTCGCTTTGGGATCCCATTCCTCCTCCAGATCCAGTGCAGGAGTTCGCACCACCTAGGGGCTTTCCCCAACGGAGTGAGACGTCAGTCGGGATCCCCCGAAGGATTTGCGGCTAATAGCGCCTTCCATCTGGGACCGAGAGGCTGCAGCTCACTCCGCCTTCCATCCTACACAGATTATGAAACATGCAACGGCGGCGGTCAGGCTGGTGGAGAGGAATCCGGAACTGTATGATTACCCCGAATACGCTGACCTGCTCACCTCTGTTTCTGCGCAGGAGCGGCGTTTCCCAAATTCAAATCAAACCTTTGCCTCGCCCTCTGCTGGTAAATGTCGTTCCCACGCAAATTGCAAGCCTCAGCAAGAATCCCGTCCGGATCCAGTTCCAGGTGGCGGCACAAACTCTGTCTCCCAGCCAGCTGCAAGCCTCCGTGTCTCGTCGGAGAGGTAAAACAGCCACCTCCACCCCCGGGTCATCTGTCCCTGCTGTTTCATCAGCTCCTCGTTCACGGTTCACCTCGGCTGTTTCTCCCTCCTCTTCAATGCTCCCCTCAGCTGCTGTGATCTCCACGAATCCATCTCCGGTTGCCCCCATCCCTGATCTGGTGCAAGAGGCTCCTTTTCGTCTTCCCGGGGGGTCCTCCGTCTCCATCCAGCAAGGGAAGGGGAGAATCAAGTTCATTGCCGCAGGTTCCATCGGCCCTCAGTGGATCAGGCAAGTGTCCCTTCATTCTTTTCCTTCACTGGGTGAAGCGCCTTGTTTGATTCCTGGGGGTGGAGTTCGGGGTTCACAGTCCCCCGAGCTCCCTCCACCTGCTGCAGACATTAATTGTGAACCTGCTACCTTTGTGTCTCCTTCCCCTGAGCGTTCCACGGCACAAAGTCTACACCGCCAGACGAGGAGGGAGTCTGCGGGCCTGGAGAGCCTGGTTCTAGCCCCGCAGCCACGACATGGGCAGAGGAGAAGGGCGGACTGCAGATTGGAGCCTGTGCCGACGAGCAAACATCCCCGGGGCTCCACGGAGGGACAGTCCGATCCAGCAGTTCATGGATTCCCCGCCATCTTGCCGTGCGGGCCCTTGGCATGGACATCAGCGTCAGGGAATCCCCAGACTGTGGACGCCACCATGCCGGCTGCGGAGCCCGCCGTAGCTGAGTGGGAACCAGGGGACAACCTTCTTCCATTGGAACCCGGATCGTCGAAGTCCTGGACGGTGACAGAACCTGAGATCAGGCAAGTGCTGTTTTTTGTCTGTCTTCTCTCAATTCTGGAGCATTTTTGCCTGTCTCTCGGGGAGACGAGCCGGGTGCAGCTGTCCGCTGCATCTTAGCTTGTCTCGCCAGGCTCTGTCGCTACCGGTTATCCTGATCCTGGTTCTTTTTCTCCTCCTGAGCCTTCTCCCAGGGTCACCGGTGCGGAGACGGTCCCAGTCGCTGTGTTGGAGGTTCCGGGTTCGGGTTTGGAGGTCGTTCCTGGTGCTGTTCCGACCCAGTCGGAGTCCATCATGGGTGCAGCCGCGACCCGGTCGGGGTCCCCAATGGACCCAGTCGGGATCCATTGGGGTGCAGCCGCGACCCAGTCGGGGTCCATCATGGGTGCAGCTCGGGCTCACGTGGGATCTGACAGGAGGACAGCGCCTAATCCAGTGAGGTTCGGAGGTGGAGCTGCAGATTCCCCGCTGATCACAGCTGGACTGGACCCTCGGGTCCTCCCCGTTCCTTGTTTCCGTCCATCGGGGGCTGCTGGGACTTCCCGTTTTTGGCTCAGCTCCCCCTCACTATCCCTCTCTATAGGGAGGCTGTCTCCGAGGGCTCCTCTGCAGTTCTGGTGGCGGAATGACGTGGGTCGGCCACCTGGGACATTGCTTCGCCCGTTTGGTGTTCTGGGTCGGCTGCCAGATAGTTTGGCCTTTCGATTCGGGCACCTGGTCCGGCCGCCAGAAGTACTGTTTCTCTGGGCCTGGGACTGGGGTAGGCCGCCCGAACTCACCCTTTTTCCCCTGTTAGCAATATGGACGCTAGATGCAGGACGACCTCCTGAACTGTTTACTTCTATGCAGTTGTGTTTTGCCTGCTGCCATCCCTGTGGTTTTTTTCCTCTGCTCTTCTGTAATTTTTGGGATGCGCTGGTGTTTGTTAGTGGACTTTGTATTTCGCCGTTCCTTAGCGCGTGTTTTTCTTTTTTTTTCCCCTCTCTCTCCTTTTGGTTGTTCCCTCCATTGTCTGGGAGGTGTTCTTTTGTTGCCTATAACAGGTTATCTGTGTTGATCTGTATGTATTCGCCGCTATTTACCGTGTTTTTTTTTTCTCTCCCTTCCCCTGTTTGAGGGATGATGTGTGTCCCTCATTTTATTTTTTCTGGGCCTGTTTATCTTGGTCTATGGACGTAGTATTTCTATTTGTGGCCTGTTGGCTTGGTATTTCTGTTATTTGCATTTATTGTCCCGTTTGTCCTTTGCCTATTCACGTTGGAGTACAGTATATATATATATATATATATATATATATTTTTTTTTTTTTTTTCTGTCCTTGCTCTGTTGTGCACTATGGCTGTATTTGTTCTATTTTGGCCCTGGTTGTTGTTTTTTGTGTCTTTTCTTTGATTCTTGCCCGCTGAGCCTTTTTTCTCCATCCACCCACCCTGGGTGAGATTTCGTATCCTTCAGGGTGGGGGGGAGGCTTGGATGTTACTATTACGCCCAGAGTGCGTCGTTCGGGGGGGAGTACTGTCATGGCCTGAGCGCCGATCCCGTCCGCACTTGGGTCATGAAGTATTTTCTTCCCATTCGGTAGTATTTCTTATGGTCCCGCAGGGCTCTTATTCTGACAGCGTCTCTGCAAAGCTTCTGGCTGTCAGTGCGGAGCTGGCTGTGACAGCTGGAATCAATGGAGTTGATGACTGCCTCATCAGCTGTTTTATCCTTGGCCCTATTTAAGGGAGCAGCGTTGGTTACTCCGGGCTGCGACCTCGTCTGACATTGTCTGACAATTCTCGTCTGATACTCATCATCTATATTCTTCACAGTGAGTGTTTTCTCTGGGACTCTGTGGCCCATGTCTAGTTATAACCATAGTTGTGTTTTTGCCCCCCGTGGCTCCTTATTTTGTCATTTGTCTTCCTTTAATAAATTATGCAAGCTCATCGGTGGCCTATGGCATCTTATTTGCGGTCCACGAGGATCGCAGCATGACAACATTTAATGCATTTAATGCGACCTGTACGAGCAACACCGGTTAGGTTATAAAGTCTGACAGTCGTAGGTAGGAAGAACCTGCGGTACCTCTCCCTCGTGCACTTAGGATGGCACAGCCTACTACTAAATGAGCTCCTCAGTGCATTCAGTGAGGTGGGACTCAGACTCCAGCAGAGATGACAGCTTAGCCACCATCCTCCTCTCTCCTACTATATTTCCTTCACTGGGCCAAGGCGTTGCCCCAGGAGAGAGAGCAAAGTTTTTTGAATTTTTATCTCTGATAGATGAAATCTTATTATTAAAGACGTTCATTAAGTCCTGACTAGTAAGCTCTAAGGGAAAACTAGATTTGAATCCTTAGTCTTTGTCATCCTTGTTACAGTGCTAAAAAGAAATCTGTTTGAGGAAACAATCTGCTTAAGTTTGGTAACAGCATCATCTGAGAGACATCTACTGTAGTAATATTTTTCTTTAGGAGCCAAATAGTCAGAAATGGTAAAATCAAAAGTTAACACATAATGGTCTGATAGTACAGGGTTATGAGTAGACATTTCAAGATTTTCTATTTCTATGCCATATATCAGCACAAGGTCAAATGTGTGGTGGAGATAATGGGTAGAATTTCCTACATTCTGAGAAAATCCTATTCAGTCTAATATTGAATTAAATGCCATATTAAGGCAATCACTATCTACATCAACATGTAGCTATTGTATATTCAAGTCCCCTATTATAATTATTCTATCCGAGTTCAGCACTAAATCAGCAAAGAGCTCTGCAAATTCAATTAAAAATTCTGAGTAAGCTGTAGGAGGATGATAAACTATGGCAAAAAAAAAAAAAAAAAAAAAAAATGGTTTTAACCTAAAATTCCCAATACTGAGGACCAGGCCCTCAAAGGAATTTTAACATCTTTTTTGCTTTACATTAACTCATAATTTGAAATGGTAAATTGTTGCTACTCTTCCACAACCAGAACTTCTCGGATTTTGACAGTTTAAATAACCAGAGGGAGTTGATTCATTTGAACCAACATAATCCTCTTGCTCTAACCAAGTCTCTAAGAGATAGTAAATCAATCAGATGATAAATTAACAGATCATGGACTAGCAGTGACTTGGGAGTTAGAGATCTAATATTTAACAAACCGCATTTAATTTTTAAATTATGAGGAGGAACGGAGGCCAAGTCATTAGATTTAGAGGCTACATGTTTAATTTGGGTTTTATCAGCTTTTTGCTTAATCACTTTGGGGTGCTTATACATTATATTTTTATTTACTTTACAGGGAGCAGACAGTGATTATCTGATGGGGAAGACAGGGGTTAAGCTGAGGGGTGCAGAGAAGCTGCAGAGTGGCGTGTAAGATGGCAACTCTGCTTCCTGGTCCCAGCTCTGAGTAGCCTATACCAGGGGTCACCAACTGGTGGGCGAGAATCCTCCATCTAAACCCTGAAGCCTTTTGATACAATTTGAGAATTAAAGAAGGCTGTTATGTTTTGGTGGAATGACAAAAGCAGAACTGAAATGTTGTATCAGCGACTTCCCAGAAAGTTTATGGCACAAGCCCTTGGACGCTCTCTGCAGACTTTACTTTCTACCGAGACTCGATGGGTCCGACCACTCCAGTGGGTACGCAGTGGGTCGCAAAATCATAGTTCACTGTGGGCATCACACACACACACACACACACACACACACACACACACACCCCCCAACCCCTCTATTAAGTTTGCCCCTCTGAGGTGTAAAGATGGACTCATTTGTGAGGCAATTGTTTCTCATTATTTACAAATAAACACTGCTCGTGGGCTGGAAAACACAAAATAAGCCTAATGGCAGACAACTTACAGACATCGTGGTGTGGAGAGAGTGAGAGAACCTTGGACACCACACTGAGAACGGAGGGCAGTGTGAATAAATAGGAGAAATACTAATTAACAAACAAGGAACAGCTGTGGTTAATAAAAGAGAGAGAAAAGGACAAAGAGCACAACCAAAATAAAAGACAAACTCATAAACCATGGTGTTTTGGGTGAATAACAAAATGTGAACCTTAACCAAAGTAACTGAGAGTGATACAGACAATAATAATAATAATAATAATAATAATTATTATTATTATTATTATTATTATTATTATTATTATTATTATTATTATTATTGTCAACCTAAAGACAACAAAAAGCGACCATGTCCAGACCATAATACCCTCTCCCTGCAACCATGGAGTTATAGAGCCATCCATATTGTAACAGAGTTTATTGTTGGAAAAAAAAAACAACTTGCAGAGGAATTCTATAGTATGGAATTATATTTTTTTGTCCTTCGTTTTGGCTCACAGTTTAAAGCTAGTTTTCATACTGAAAATATAATATAGAGGTCGACTTTTATGAAATTTTAGTTTTAGATATTAATCTCATTTACTGTAAATGGGTCAACAGAGCTTCTACACTTGGGAGTCTAGCATGACGATGAACTATGACATAGGTTACCCTCTGAGATCAATGGATTTTCATCAGGTGCCTTAGCTGAGACATCTGTACCCTGTATAGGCACTCGATGTGTCAACAGTTAATACAAAAGGCATGTGAATACCACTGGTTTCCCTATAATGTAACCTATAAATCAAATCTGAATATTGTGCACTCAGAATCAAATATGACATTTTCAGAAATGAAACTCCCCATTTATATTTAAGGATATTTTTGTTTCTTTAGGAAATATTGATCTTTTCTTTGCTTTGTTTGTATATTACATTAAATTCCAATATCTTAAGTCTGAAAACACATGATAGTGGTTTCTAAATAGAACTTGAGCTGTCACAGGAGTAACAGTGATATGAGGAATAAATTGTAGTCAAGCTGATGGTTCTACTGTAGTTGTTGTTATGCCCACAAACCTGGTGATAAAGGAGACTGACAGAGATGTAGCACTGAACACTGCTTTATTATATTGTGAGAACACACAGCACACGACACACCGTGGCGGAGTCATCCACGGCAAGAGAAAGCCCTAATGGCAGATGGCCCTTAATATAGGGCAGTGTAATGACGTGACAGGAAGGCGGTGTCATCACACCGCACTTCACAATAAAACCCCACACAACACCCCCCCCCCCGCCTTTTACAAAGTAAAAAAACACACGGTGAATTAAACCCACTCTAATTTGGGAAACAACCAAAATGCACACAAAATAAAACTGTTTAAAAAAAAAGAAGAAGAAAATCAGAGCATAAAGCACAAAAAAAAAAAAAAAAAAACTAAAATAGGACCAGTGGGTCGACTACCACATGGACCGTTTGCCGCAGTGGGTCATTCTGCCACTTTTCTCTTTTTTTTTTTTTTTTAAACAAACCAAAAACAACCGTGCTCCTAACTAACACAGAACTAAGAGCTATTAAACAACTTCGAGTCTCTTATGCACAGTCCTCCATGCAAATGGTGGGTCAGGCGGGGGGGCCCCGCAGCAACCCCGCAGCAGATGCGCCCCTGGAGGTTGCAGGCTCCCGGGCGATGACCAATCTTTGAGATGCAGGAGCCTGGATCCCAAACCACCTTCTCCGGCTCCTGCCCAGCCTCACCATCCGGAGCGTCCCTCCAGACACGCTGCAGCTGGTTAGCATGCCTCATCGAACTGTCCGACAGCCAGAAGCACGCCGCTCCTAACTTCACCACAATCTTCAGAAGCGTCCAATGTTTTGCCAGCTGCCATCTGGCCCAACATCACCTAGGTCTTTCATCAACCTGAACCCGAACCCAGCCCATGACCCGGAATGGGACCTTGCTCAGCCTGATGTGCTGCTGAGCATGGTGTTTCTGAGCAACACCATGGTCCCATTTGGTCTTGCCTCGTTTCCTTCCACTAGCGATGCAGCGGTCACCATTGTTGCAGCGGACCCCTCACCCAACTGCAGCCGAGTACTGAAGGTGTCCAGTGCCCCCTTGGTGTCGCTTGTTGGAAAAGGCGCTTCACCTCCACGCTCGACCCCCTTTTCTACCACCCGTTAAGCATGGGCACTGAAGCTGTCCTGCTCTGATACTGAGCAGGGACTGGGCGACATGATGGCAGGGCTGCTCATCAGTCATTCGTCCCAAACCACAACGTCATCAATCACCGGAGTCTGCAAGCCCCAGCAACCACAACCAGACCATTCGTTCCCATTCCTGTCTCTGATAGTGAAACCCAGTCCGTAGAACAGGTCACACCCCATGATGTTATCGCCAAGCGCCGCCACTTGGAATGTGAAGTTGTGTACCGCTTCAGACTTGTAGCGAACAGTCAACTCCACAGTCCCAACACTGCACAGTCTGTTACCACCGTAGCCGTACAACGGCGCTGGGTTACTCCTAATCCTGTGGTATGGGAAAAACTTCTTCACCGTGGCCCAATTCAGCATCGACTGCATCACCGCCATGTCAAGCAGCAATGGTACATCAACACCGTACAATTCCACCGTACAATACGAATACTCTTTGGTGTTGGGGCTCACCGAGTGGATGGTTGTTGTAGGCGGGCGAGGAGTTTTCTTTGGCGGGCTCCACGGCTCAGATAAACAGCACACCCTGGTGAAATGATTCAAGTGCCCGCACTTGCTGCATTGTTCCCCTCTTGCCGGGCACACGCTCGCTTTGAAACATTGCATCGAGGACCCAAAACCCCTGCAAATGGGTTCTCTCGGGGTAGACCTTCGGCTTGTTGCATTAGCCTCATAATAATAATAATAATAATAATAATAATAATAAGTTTATTTATAGAGCACTTTTCACAGACAGTCACAAAGTGCTTAACATGGTAAAAAAATAAAAACACAGGCACATAAAACAGTAAAAAAAACCAAACAAACAAAGTAGACAGTAAAAGCACATAAAAATACAATCAACACATAGTTAATTAAAAAGCCAGGCTAAAAAGGTGGGTCTTTAGTTGCTTCTTAAAAACACCAATGGAAGGTGCAGATCTAAGTTCAAAAGGCAAGGAGTTCCACAGTCTGGGAGCAACAGCAGCAAAGGCTCTATCACCTTTGGTTCTGAGCATAGTGCTAGGGACTACCAATAGATTCTGATGAGAAGACCTGAGAGACCAGCTGGGCTGGTGTAGAAAGAGCAGGTCACTAATATAAAAAGGCGCCTCTTCATGAATGGCTTTGTAAGTAAGAACAAGAACTTTAAAACCAATTCTATAATTTACAGGAAGCCAATACAAGAAGGCCAAAACAGGAGTGATATGACAGAATCTACTGGACCTAGTTAGTAATTTTGCAGCAGTGTTCTGGACTAACTGTAGGCGGTGTAAAGAGGATTTGCTAAGACATGTGAAAAGAGCATTACAGTAGTCCAAACGTGAAGAAACAAAGGCATGAATAACGATTTCTAACTGACTGTAGGAAACCAATGACCTAATTTTGGATATATTCCTAGGGTGGAAAAAACAACTCCGGGTCAGAGATTTGACATGCTGATCAAAACTCATTGATTCATCAAAAATGACACCAAGATTTTTTAGATTAAACCATAGATTAGAGCTTAATGAACCAATGCTATTAACCATCTTAGGAATTAGATTATCAGGTGCTACAATAAGGACTTCAGTTTTATCAGCATTAAGTTGCAAAAAGTTACTAGACATCCAGTCCTTAATTGCAGACAGACAATCATGAATAATTTTTAAATTGTGAACATGGTCAGGTTTAAAAGAGAAAAGTAGCTGTAAATCGTCAGCGTAGCAGTGATAAGACACACCTTTAAATTTGCTGATGATAGAACCAAGTGGCAGCATATATAGGGCAAATAAAAGTGGACCCAGAATAGAACCCTGAGGCACCCCACAGGTTAAAGGAGCAGAATCAGATGAATAAGAGCCAACAGCCACGGAAAAACTCCTACCAGAAAGGTAGGAGAAAAACCAATCCAGAGCTTTTCCAGAAAGACCTACCCAATCTCTAAGCCTTTGTTACAAAATACAGTGATCAATAGTATCAAATGCTGCAGTAAGACCTAATAACACTAAAACAGAGCATTTGCCAGAGTCTGGTGACATTAAAATATCATTTGACACCCTGAGAAGAGCGGTCTCTGTCGAGTGTTTCTGACGAAAACCTGACTGAAATTTGTCAAAAATATAGTGTTCAATCAGAAAGTCAGTGAGCTGCTTGGCAACAACTTTTTCTAAAAGCTTAGAAATAAAAGGAAGCTTAGAAATTGGCCTGAAGTTTTTAAAAACATATGGATCAAGGTTAGGTTTTTTTAAAAGCGGCTGCACAACTGCATGTTTAAAATATGATGGTACACAACCAGATTCAAGTGAACTATTAATGATATTAACCAAAGATGTATCCAGTGAGCCAATTACCTCTTTTAACATTGAGGAAGGCAAAATATCTAAAGCGCAGGAGGAGGATTTCATGGAACTCACCAACACTAACAAATCCTCAAAAGAAATTGGGGTAAAATCACTTAAAAAGGCCTGTCTGTCAGGACAATCAAGGATTAGGGGAAAGGAATGAGTAAAACCAGCCCTAATAGCAGTGACCTTGTCAATAAAAAAGGAAAGAAACTTGTTACAGTCATTAACTGAATAAACAGGGGGAGCAGAACTAACAGGATTAACTGTACTGTCTATTGTGCTGAAGAGGATCTTTGGATTGTGACTATTGGAGGAGATGATGTTGAAAAAATAAGAAGTTCTTGCCATTTTAATCATATTGTTAAATTGAATTAACAGTTCCTTAAGTTACAATTGATGCACCTCAAGTTTAGTGGACTTCCACAGTCTTTCCACCCTCCGACATTTACGTCTAAAACAACAGAGATCATCATTTGACCAGGGGGATGAATTAACAGCACGGACAGTCCTGGTTTTAAAGGGAGCAACTACATCTAAGATGCTTGAACAGTGTGAGTTAAAAGAGCAGACCAAGCTCTCAGTGTCGTCATCAAAGAATAAAACCACACTGCTGTCAAAGGCAGCAGAAAATTTCACAGCTGAAAACTGGTCAATGGCACGAGAGCATTTTACCCGCTTGCCAGTGTAACAGACTGATTTAACTGATAAATTAAAAAGAACACAAAAATGGTCTGACACAAGAAGCTCCTTAGCCTGAACATTATTCACATTAAGACCGAGTGTAAAAACAAGATCAAGTGTATTTACTTTTATATGCGTAGGGCCAGATAGACACAAAACAAAATTAAATGATTCAATAATACCTAAGAAATTAACTGCAAAACTGTCACTGGGATCGTTAATATGCAAATTAAAATCTCCAAGTAATAAAATTTGCTCAAATTTAATAATAGAAGTTAAAAAATCACTAAACTCAGATAAAAAAAGAGGCATAAACTCCTGGAGGGCAGTAAATTAACACACAATAAAATGGGTTTGAGGAGCCAATTTTTAAAATCATCAGTTCTAATGATGAAAAAGTTCCACGGCTCACCGTCCGTGTAACAAAGCGGTGCCGGTTCACAATGGCTAGACCACCGCTGCGGCCTGTCAATCTCGGAGCGCAGGAGAAGGTACAATCTGGTGGACAAAGTTCAGTTAAGGAGGTAAATTCCTCACTTCTCTGCCAAGTCTCAACAAGAAATAAAAAGTCCAGCCCTGCAGTAATGAATAAATCGTTCAAAAAGAAAGCCTCATAATCTTCATCCATGCCATCATCGTCCTCCGGGTCCATAACATTCGCTGGCGTGGGCGGCTCTGGCGGCTTATGTGACTGGCGCCAGTTTAGCTCCAAAGCTAGCTTGTCAGCAGCCTCCAACTGGAGAGCTAGCTCGACAGCCCCAGCTAATGTCAAATCATTAGGCGCCATTAATAGCCTAGCATGTAGCCCACATTGCACATGTGCTCAGGCAATTGGTCTTGCACCATCTCGTTTTCCAGTGGTCCAACACAGCACTCACTAGCTAGCTGCCTAAGGTCAGCGACATACTGGTGAATTGGATCATCGACCCTCTAGCATCTCTGGGGAAAGTGAATTCTCCGTACCGTCACACTGTCTGGTGTGGTGAAATGATAAGCCAGCAGCTCCACGACGTCCTCGTATGAGTCCGACAAGCCGAGCGTCCGCATAATCCTCTGGCCTTCAATACCCAGGATGTAGACAAGGAGCGCATGACTCCTCACCTTACCAAGCCTCCCGAGGTCCAGCGCCGCGACGTATGTCTGGAAAGCCTCTAACCAGCGACACCATGGCACCAGTGGCTCGCCGGGAAGCTCTAGGAAGGGCCCGAGTGGTGTAACGCATGCCTCCATCCATTAATCCTCAGTCGCCAAATGTTATGTCCATAAACCTGGTGATAAAGGAGACTGACTGAGATACAGTATAGCACTGAACACTGCTTTATTATATTGTGAGAACACACAGCACACGACACACCATGGCGAAGTCATCCAGGGCAAGAGGAAGCCCTAATGGTGGATACCCCTTAATATAGAGCGGTGTGATGACGCGACAGGAAGGCAGCGTCATCACACCGCACTTCACAATAAAACCCCACACAACAGTGGCCACATTGGGTAAGAAAATTTCACCAAGACACCTGGTTAATAAACATACTTTTTTTAAATAAAAACCATAATTTAATAACTTTAAAGTTATTTGCTCATAAAAAGAGCAAATTTACAATAAGGGGTTAAGGATCTGTATTTATAAAGCATTTTTTTCTAGTCTTAAAGAACACTCAAAGTGCTCAACTAATAGTGCCACTAACCCTCTATTCTATGCAGGGTCATTTCCTGCTCTTTTTTTTTTTTTTTTTTTTTTTTTGTGGGGGGGGGGCGGGTATATGCAAGATTGCCTTTGGGTTCCCCCTAGTGCATCACTTTGGTACAAGAAGAAAAAAGGCTTCCCATTTCCCAGCAGCCCTTGTGGCTGAAGGGACATGTTAAATGTTACAAAATAAACATTATCTCCTTAGTTAGAAGGTAACTTTACCGTGTGCTCCTGTTGTCTAAGGTTTGGTTGCTGTGAAATATGAGTTTTACTGTAGATAACTTTTGTGCACCTTTAAAAGTTTTTTTCAGTCGCAGAATGTGAAACGTCAGGTGTACTTTTATCACAGGTTATTGAATTGTCTTTTTTCTCTGACCAGAACACCGGCCCAGTAGTGAAGCGGACTACTGGAAAGTATCCCGCTTCTCCCATTGCATCACTCCAGCCTGCATTTCAATTACCCTCATGAATATCAGCTTCTTGCTGCTGACATAACATTTTTCGCATAATTTCTGATGTGATAGCATCAATAATGGCTGCATTTTAATAATGTCACTGTTATGGATTACTGTTAACCAGTGGAATAGGTCTTGTCTCGGTAGACAGTTTGGCATGCCACCGTAGCAAAAACATACGTCTGACTGATAGCATTAAAAAAATCATTGCACTCTACTCATCTTAGTAACCTTTATGTTACCAGTATCATGCATATACTTTTACTCTTATAGCATTTCCTGTTATTAGAAGTCAGAATGTTTGATTAAAAAAAATCAGAAGGGGCACAACTGTTATTGTATTTTTAATTTAAAAGAAAAACACCAAAAAGGTATCAAATCAAGATGTTTACTGTCACCAAAAATGTAATAAAACTTTCATTGGTTATAGTGTGCCCACCTAACAAGTCATTACCCCAGAGATCTCTCTGCCATGTCAGTCAGTAACAACAAAGTGCGCTTTAAAAATGTTAAATGGTCCAGTCCCCTTGTTTCAGATTGCTTTGCTCATCCCCAAACACTGGCGTACACTAATGCCACCACAGGTTTGCACAGGATCCAAAGACCTGGTCAGAGCTTTGCCTGTGAGTAATTACTCCTCTGTATCAAGGGAAACTCAGAGAAGACATGCATCAGTCATTCACAAAGGAAGAAAAAAATCTCAATGGTTCACAATGGCACCCAGGAGGAGTGTGCAATTAATTGATAAACGCCAGGACGTGATGTCCCCTCAGATAGTGTGGAAGGGCTGCAAAAGAACTCAATGGTGCGTGAATCAAAGACTAAAAAATGCATTAAGAGAAAGTTAGTGAAATGCCATTAACCTACCAAAGCCCTCAACTGATAGTGATGGGCTATACAGTGGGTTTTAAATTGCACCAAGCCCTGGAGATTATGGCAAATTTTCTAAGTCTTCCATGAAAGGCTGCAAACCCATGCTGATTGCTTTTGGCTCATGAAGTTCCATCAGCAAGCCTTTGAATCTGAAAACCATCATTAAAGATGCGGTGAATGTGTTTTGACCAAGTGATTATTGTATATACACATGCTGTTTTAAAATCTGATTAAAATTTTAGGGGGAAATATATTTTTCTTTGGTTGGTTGTTTTGTAAATATTGTGCTCATGCCAGCATGACTACATTTTTCCCATAATAGCACTGCTTTTAGTTTCTTCTCAAAGGGCACCATCATTCAGTGAGAGAGCTGGATTCATTTTCTACTGTATGGACAAGATGACAAGTCAATGGACTTCACAAGGATTTGAGCACAGTCCTTTTATGGAAATTTGGCAGCATGCCAGTGCAAAAACATATGCATACAAAAGTACCCCCCCCCCCCATCCTACCACCACACACACACACACACACACACACACACACACACACACACACACACACACACACACACACACACACACACACACACAAGCATACACCTTGTACCATCTAGTCTTACTGCAGAGAATCTCCTGGCTTTGATTAATCTCCAGCATCACGGGGAAGTTCCTGTGTTTGGACCCAACAGGCAGGTTGCCCACTCCACATCTGGAAGCTCTGGCCCTGTCATTTCCACACACACTCTTCCACTAAAAAGTTTCCACCAACACACAAATCAAGCAAAAGCAGCCTCTCTCCCATTTTACACTATCTTTGTTTTTTTTTAAATAGGTTTTCCCTGGATTCCAACCAGAATTCCTGTATTTCATGTTTGTTTGTTTTTCTTCATTTTACACGGTCATCATTCATTGTATTCCTCAATTACACAGGGCATTAATGCACATTAAATTCCTGTGTTTAACTCTAAATTTAACAGAAATACAGCAATGATTACCAGTAGCCCATGGAATTCAATGGGATCTTGCAAATGTTCAGGTTATTGCATTTCAGGAAGATCATTGTAAGGCATTCCAAAACAGAAAATGTTTGATGTGTGGGCAATGGTTAAAAAAAGCACTTTTCCTTTGCCATCATAATCCATCCACCACAACCACGTGTAAACAACGTGTTTTGTAAGTGTTGAATTTTAACACATTGACAGCACATTTACATGCAGTAGGCACACTGCAAGTAAGCAATATGTTGACAGCCTGTTGACAACATGTTAATGATGTGGTTATGAGCTTTTTGGCTGGGTTCCACCATTTGAATAGCTGAGTGTGTACAAGTGCATCTCAATAACCTAGAATGTATTAAAAAAGTTGACTTATTTCAGTAATTCAATTCAAAAAATGAAACCCCTATATTATACAGTGGTGTGAAAAAGTGTTTCCCCCCTTCCTGATTTCTCATTTTTTTGTATGATTGTCACACTTAAATGTTTCAGATCATCAAACAAATTTAGATATTAGAGAAAGAATACACAAGTAAACACAAAATGCAGTTTTCAAATGAAGGTGTTTATTAGTAAGGGTAAAAATAATCCAAACCTACAGTACATGGCCCTGTGTGAAAAAGTGACACCCACTCCTCCCCCCCTCCCCCGTTAAAACATAAATTAACTGGTTTATCACATCTTTGGAAAGCTGAGTTCAATTTCTCTAGCCACAACCAGGCCTGACTACTGCCACACCTGTTCTCAATCAAGAAATCATTTAAATAGGACCTGCCTGACAAAGTGAAGTAGACCAAAAGATCCTCAAAAGCCAGACATCATGCTTGAGATCCAAAGAAATTCAGGAACAAATGAGAAACAAAGTAATTGAGATCTATCAATCCGAAAAAGGTTATAAAGCTATTTCTAAAGTTTTGGGACTCCAGTGAACCACAGTGAGAGCTATTATGCACAAATGGTGAAAACATGGAACAGTGGTGAACTTTCCCAGGAGTGGCCGGGCAACCAGAGTTAACCCAAGAGTGCAGTGATGACTCATCCAAGAGGTCACAAAAGACCCCACAACAACATCCAAAGAACTGCAGGCCTCACTTGCCTCAGTTAAGGTCAGTGTTCAGGACTCCACCATAAGAAAGAGACAGGGCAAAAATTGCCTACTGTACATGGCACAGTACCAAGACAAAAAGCAGTGCTGAGCAAAAAGAACATAAAGGCTCATCTCAGTTTTGCCAGAAAACATCTTGATGATCACCAAGACATTTGGGAAAATACTCTGTGGACTGGTGAGACAAAAGTTGAACTTTTTGGAATGTTTGTGTCCCATTACATCCGGCATAAAAGTAACACAGCATTTCAGAAAAGGAACATTATACCAACAATAAAATATGGTGGTGGTAGTGAGATGGTCTGGGGCTGTTTTGCTGCTTCAGGACCTGGAAGACTTGCTGTGGTAAATGGAACCATGAATTCTGCTGTCTACCAAAAAATCCTGAAGGAGAAAGTCCGGTCATTTGTTCATGACCTCAAGCTGAAGCGCACGGGTTCTGCAGCAGGACAATGATCCAAAACACACCAGCAAGTCCACCTGTGAATGGCTTAAGAAAAAGAAAATGAAGACTTTGGAGTGGCCTAGTCAAAGTTCTGACCTGAATCCAATTGGAATGCTGTGGCATGACCTTAAAAAGGCAGTTCATGCTAGAAAACCCTCCAGTGTAGCTGAATTACAACAATCATGCAAAGATGAGTGGGCCAAAATTCCTCCACAGTGCTGTAAAAGACTCACTGCCAGTTTTCGCAAATGCTTGATTGAAGTTGTTGCTGCTAAGGGTGGCCCAACCAGTTATTAGGTTTAAGGGGCAATCACTTTTTCACACAGGGCCATGTAGGTTTGGAACCCCCCCCCCCCCCAGTAATAAACACCTTCACTTAAAAACTGCATTTTGTGTTTACTTGTGTTAATTTTGTCTAATATTTAAATTTGTTTGATGATCTGAAACATTTAAGTGTGAAAAACATACAAAAAAATGAGAACTCAGGAAGGGGTCAAACACTTTTTCACACCACTGTATAGATTCATTACACGCAGAGTGGTATATTTAAAGTGTTTATTTCTTTTAATTGTGATGAGTATGGCTTACAGCTCATGAAAACCCATAATTCAGTTTCTCAAAAAATTAGAACATTACATAAAATGAATTTTTAAAAAATAATTATTAATAGAAATGTTGGCCAACTGAAAAGTATGTCCATGTACACACTCGATACTTTATAATTACTGCATCAATGCGCCGTGGCATGGAGTTGATCAGCCAGTGGTACTGCTGAGGTGTTAAGGAAGCCCAGGTTGCTTTGATAGCGGCCTTCAGCTCATCTGTATTGTTGGGTGTGGTGTCTCTCATCTTCCTCTTGACAATACTCCACAGATTCTCTATGGGGTTTAGGTCAGTAGAGTTTGCTGACGAGTCAAGCACAGTGAGTTTTGGTACTTTTGGCCGTGTGGGCAGGTGCCAAGTCCTGCTGGAAAATGAAATCAGCATCTCCATAAAGCTTGTTAGCTGAGGGAAGTATGAAGTGCTCTAAAATTTCCTGGTAGATGGCTGTGCTCACTTTGGACTAAATGAAACACAGTGGACCAGCACCAACAGATGACATGGCCCCCCAAATCATCACTGACTGTGGAAGCTTCACACTGGACCTCAAGCAACTTGGATTCCGTGCCTCTCCACTCTTCCTCAAGACTCTGGGACCTTGATTTCCAAATGAAATGACATGGCACCCGATTTGGGGAGCCATGCCATCTCATGGTGTTGGTCCACTGTGTTTTATCAAGTCCAAAGTCAGCGCAGCTGTCTACCAGGAAATTTTAGAGCACTTCTTGCTTCCCTCTGCTGACAAGCTTTACGGAGAAGCTGATTTCATTTTCCAGCAGGACTTGGCACCTGCCCACACCACCAAAAGTACCAATACCTGGTTTCATGACCAGGGTATTGAAGGGCTAGATTTGACAGCAAACTCGTCTGGCCTAAACCCCATAAAGAATCTATAGGGTATTGTCAAGAGGAAGATGAGAAACACCAGACCCAACAATACAGACAAGCTGAATGCTGCTATCAAAGCAAACTGGACTTCCATAACACCTCAGCAGTGTCACAGGCTAATCGTCTCCATGGTATGCCACAATAATTCATGCAAAAGAAGCCCTGACCTAGCATTGAATGTCAATGTGGACATACTTTTGAGTTGGCCAACATTTCTATTAAAAACAAATTTTAAAAATTAATTCTATGTAATATTCAATTTTTTTTTAGAAGCTGAATTTGGGGTTTTCATGAGCTGTAAGCCATAATCATCAAAATTAAAAGAAATCTGCTTCCTCGTCATTTTCATAATTATGGACACAACATTTGGTGACAAGATAAAAGCGGTAAGGGAACGTTCCATTGCCAGCTTTCGACCTTTTCTGGAGGCTCTGGGCGAGCTGCCCGTGCCGTGGCCTCGTTGGTTTGCTGCTTTTACCAACTATCTCATTGTCTTAAACCTGGGCAAGATGGAGAAGCTCCGAGCGCGAGCTGTGTTGGTCCATAATTTGGGAATGGAAGGGCAGAGGATTCTGGAGAGCCTTGGAGATGCTGACAGCTTTGACAAGGCAGTAAAGCTAATGGTGCGGTACTTTAGGTCACCGGAAAACGTCACCATGAAGCGCATTCAGTTTCGACAACGCTGCCAGCGGTCGGGAGAGCCGGTAAGAAGATTTTTGGCAGACCTCCGTGAGCTGGCGAGGGAATGCAGATTTGGGGCCCTGGAGGACAAGATGATTCGGGACCAGCTGGCAGAGCACATCCGCTGCCTGGCGGCCTGGTTCAGGTTGTTGACACACCCAGGGGAGTTGACGTTAGCTGAGGATGTCGAGCTTGCCCAACAGTTCGAGGCGGCAGAAACCATCGCGAGAGGCCTTACTAAAGGGAGAATTTGGAGACCACGGAGAGACTGTTTCCCCACTGGCAGATTAGAAGGCATTATGAAGAGTATTATGGTTATGGACGAAACAGGTTGGCTATTTTGCACTATGTAGAAATGGAGGCCCGGTATAAGGACAGTGTGGCACCCAGTGTTCACATCAATGTTTCAGCATCCGGGGTTAACATTATGGATTGCAACCTATTTTACAGTCTTGGGTTCTCCATTGCTAACGTGTTGGGTGAAGAATTGTCTGGATGTGGACTGTGGGGCCAACCTGTTCCAGTCACGGAGGGTGCTGAGGTATGGGATCCAGACTGGTTGGACAAAGTGACAGAGGGAGAGCACACGCTGTGCCACACGGAGCTGTCTCGGGCTGGGCCTGATGCCGTCATGCTGGCTGCCTTGGACGAGGGTGCCGGACGGCACGCCAGGACCCCCGATGAGGCTCGTGAGGACAAGGCGCCAACGCCGAAAGAAAACGGGCTAGACCACGGAGCGTGGTGATCGTAAAGCATTCCCAGCGACGGCCTGCCAAGAGGAGACCGAGACGAGCCCGCAAGCCGGAGCGATCGGTGACGGAGGCCTGTCGCAGGATTGGTGATCTGGATAAAAGGAAGAGGGCTCCCTTGAAGACCATGGTTGATGCTCAAGTACGACGGGATCACAGTCCACAAGAGCTGCACGGTGGCGCAGTGGTTTAGCACTGTGGCAGCACAGTTTTACCCTCGGCCGGGGGATCGCGGGGATCATGAGATCGTGGGTTCGATCCCAGCCCCCGACCAACAGTGAGCTGTGTGGAGTTTGCATGTTCTCCCCGTGTTGCGCGGGTTTACTCCGGGATTTCTCCGGTTTCCTCCCGCATACCAAAAACATGTAGGTTTAGGGCGCTCGCGCACGCAGCGACCAGCAGCCGGTGGCTTGTCACCAGACTGCAAACCAAGTCTACCTATGGGTACAAATAAGTAACAAAAAAAAAAAAAAAAAAAAAAGAGCAGTGGGACGACCAGAGGCAGTTCCAGGTGGAGCCCGGCTGGATGGAGGCAGATTGGTATGTGTCTGTTCACGTCTGGAGACACCTGAGGGATCTGCCGCTGCCAGTGGTGGAGAAGAGATGGTGCAGCAGGAGCCCTGAGGTGAAGAGTGGTGGCTCAGTTGGTAGAGCATCCGCCCCACACCTGGGAGGCAGGGGTTCAAATCCCGGCCGGGTCATGCCGAAGACCATATAAAAGTGGAACTTCCTGCCGTCCAGCTTGGTGCTCAGCAATAATGGAATGGAGGAGGGAAATTTGTGGCGGCGCCTTGCATGGCAGCGGCCCTCTGATTTTACACTTGGGGTGTGTGTGATTAACACTGTAGATAGGTAAAACACAATCTCGTTCTACTGTACATAAATGGTTGTACAGTTGAATGACAATAAAGGGTGATTTAATTAATTTTAATTAATTAAGAGACAGAGACGCCTGGAGAGGGATCTATCCAAGGACTGAGGGTCTTTTTTCTTTTGTTTTTCTGTGCCTGTTGTGTTTACCTTAGTCCTGTATATGTTGTTTACTATTTGGTGCCCCGGTAGATTTACTTTAAAAAAAAAAAAAAGAAGGAATGAGAGTGAGTGCGGTAGGCATGATGAGGTGGGTAGTTGCGAGCCTGTGTTGAGTGTTTGCATGACAATTTTATTGACCTGTGTGGTGATGTGCCTGTTATAGCACTGATTTTTAGCGTGTTTTGTTTAATTGGCATGTGTTTGTTAAATTTTGTAGTCAGAACGGTGGGTAATTATGTTTAAGGTGAATTTGAGCCCACCTGACCAAAGACCAAGGTGCGGAGCGTTCTAATCAGGGAGCTGCTCTTTGCTGATGATGCTGGTCTTGTTGCCCACACCGTGGAAGCGCTCCAGCGTCTCATCAACTGCTTTGCTCGTGCCTGCTCTGAGTTTGGCCTCACCATCAGCCTTAAAAAGACCGAGGTCATGGGCCAGGATGTCAGCAGTGATCCCAGTATCAACATCAGCGACCACACACTTGCGGTGGTGGACAAGTTCACCTACCTCGGGTCGATCATCTCTAGCAATCTCTCCCTAGATGCCGAACTGAACGCCCGTATCGGCAAGGCATCGACGGTGATGGCCCATCTGGCGAAGCGAGTCTGGGACAACTCTATGCTAACCACCAACACCAAGATAAGAGTCTACATGGCCTGCGTACTGAGTACTCTCCTATACGGCAGTGAAGCATGGACCCTCTACTCCTGCCAGGAACGCCGGCTGAACGCCTTCCACCAACGCTGCCTTCGCAGACTACTGCGCATCACTTGGCAGGACCGTGTCTCCAACATCGATGTCCTGGCCAGAGCAGATGCGCTCAGTATGTTTGCCATCCTGACAAAGAGACGCTTGCGATGGCTTGGCCACGTCAACCGAATGGAGGATGGCCACATCCCCAAAGACTTACTGTATGGGGAGCTAGCTACTGGAACTAGATCAAAGGGATGCCCAACTCTCAGATTCAAGGATGTTTGCAAGCGCGACCTCAAGGCTGGAGGCTTCAACCCCTCTGACCTGGAGTCAGCCGCCTCCGTCCGCTCCAACTGGCGGAGACACTCGCTGGGGGGAGAAGAGACTCCGCGGACCCAGGAGACTGTCGAGACCCCCACTACACTGTGAAGAATTTATCTGCAGCGGCTGCGGCAGGACCTGCAGATCCCGTATCGGCCTTTACAGCCACGCCCGACGGTGCAGCTCCCTGAATGATGACCCAAGGCACAAACCCCCCCCATGATCTTTCGAGATCGATGGAGCCAATGATGATGATGATGATGGTTTATTTGACCTATTTTTTTTATTGAATGCCCAAAGTAGTTTCACTGTGAATGCCCATGGTGGGGTGGGAGTTGGGGTGGGGGCCGCCAGTAGTAAAAGTACTGAGTGGTTTTATGTGTGTTGTGTGTGTATAGTGTAAATATGGGGATTGTTTTGTAGTTAGAGACACGACTTTCTGTTATTTCATTTTATGTTCTCTTCTAGTGGCAGAATAACTGGCTCAGCCATGTAGGGGGAACTGGTAGTCTACCGGCCCCCCAGCCTTAGTTGTGTGAGTGGATAGGTATTTATTTATTTTTGTACATATGTTTTTCCTGTTAGTGCGCGAGTTGGATGACAAATTGGGATGGGTTATTTGTGTGCCTGACATTTTTTAAAGGGGGGGGGGGTTACATATGTAAATAGGCTGGTACCAGTAAGATGGCGGTCGGGTTGGACGTGGGTGGACCGGGGTGGCTGACTGCTGGTTTCTGGTAATGACGCCACCCAGGGTATAAAGGAAGTGGGCGGAAGAGGCTCTGCCTCTTTCGTCGTGGAGCACCTGGCATGCAGGCAAGTGCCGTAAGCTTTTGTATATAGTTATACAGTTATCCTGAATAAAGCCCTGTTAACCGAGTTCTGCTTCCTTGTCATTCTCATAATTATGGACACAACAGATGTCATATACATCAAGCACATGGTCTATATGACAGAAGAAGAAGACCCACCAGATGGAGAGCAATAGAATGACGACAACTGCTGCACATCAGAAAAGATGCCATGAAGATGAAACACCTGAGGTTCCAGCAGTACATCACACCCGTCTGAGACAGAAGGACACCCTTCACCAGCATAGGGTACGACACACTTTAAAGCACATTTCTAGGACATTATAGGACAGCCTATGATCTCTACCTCATCATCATAGCATGTCCTATGAACTCAGTCATCATAGGACGACTCGCCATGCCTACTTGACGGCAAATGTGTAACCTTGAAGAATGCCAGTCTACACTACAAATGTGTAAAATGCCAAGCAAAGCACTGATTCTGGTGCTCCAGTTTCTTGGTTTCTACGGGCATGCACAGGCCTTCCTGAACAGGGTCAAAAGCCACTTTTTCAGGATTGTGCCCATGAACTGAAATTACGACGCACCTATCCCTCAACCAGTGGTCTGAACAAAGAAGAAGACCCACCAGATGGAGAGCAATAGAATAAGGAGAACTGCTGCACGTCAGAAAGGACACCTCAGGTTCCACCAGTACACCGCAGGCATAACTGTGACAACACAGCCGTCTGAGACAGGAGAAGACCCTTCAGTGGTCTGAACGAAGAAGGAGAAGACCCACCAGATGATGTCTATATGACGGCACACAGACAGAGCACATGACTCCCTATAAGACATACTGTATATATAGACACAGGTAAGCAATATAACACAGAACAGTGACAGGCAGGAGAAGAAGTAACAAGCAGGGGCAAACATCCCTAGATGGCAGGGCATATTTTGTGTGATTTTTATGCTTTGCTGCATACAAAAGCCGTCACATGTGATTGCCACTTAGTGCTGTGTTGCTATACCAACTGTCCTGTAACTGGCAAGAATTTTGTTCCAATGCATCCCCTCTACTGGCATACACGGGTTTCTGTGGGCATGCACGGGTATCAGGTTCAGGTTCAGGTTCAGGTTACTTTATTTGTACCCGTAGGTAGATTTGTTTTGCAGTCTGGTGACATCCATATTTACAAGCCACTAATTACATTCAACATAGACACAAACACAGGCACACATCTTACAAAATAGGTAAATATAAAATATGTACAATATAATTTTTATAGCTTGTTCAACTCTTTGACAGCAGCAGGGACAAAGCTGTTTTTGTAGCGCTGGGTTTTGCTTTTTGGGACAGCAAACCTCCGTCTGGAGGGAAGAAGCTGAAAGTTGCAGTGCAAAGGGTGGGAGTCATCATTTAAAATCGAGTCGGCCATTCTCTGTACTTGTCTGGTGTACAGGGATGTCAGGCTCAGCTGTGACTCACCAAGCAAACGACTGGACCATCTAACTACCTGATCCAATGGTATGTACTAGTATCTTAAATACTTCACCAATGGGCTCCACTACTGTGAATTAGCAGTACAAAATCATTACAGTCTGACAAACAACAATTTTGCAGTGTTGAAACCATGTTACTACAACTTCTGCAAAACTTGTTATTCACTGGCTCAAAAGCTTTTGTTTTTAATGAAAAAGCAGCTCCTTTAAAAATGGTGAACAAATATTTCATAGTTGCAAAAATCTTGAAAATGGAGTTTTTGACTAATTCAGAGAAATATATTTAAACATTTTTAAAGTCAAGAGCATCATGATTATTTTATCTAAACCTATTCTTGTGTGTGATGAAGAAGTAAAAAGTCAGCAGGGCTGGCTAGTGGGAATCTTGGTTGCTCATGCTCTGTTGACTTGACAAATTTGTACATCTGGCCAAAGCATCTGGGTAGCTTATACACAGACTTGAAAACATTTTCCAGTATATCCACTATACTGGATATGTTTCACTTGAAAAAAGTCCGTTATTTTCCTAAATAAAACAAAATTCAGGGGAAGCAACAAACAAAACTTCAGCATGTTTGATGATTGGGAAAACATCTGGATTACCATCAGTGGACAGAGGAACTGAGTCTGGTGGACCTATACATGTGTTTATGATTGATGCATCAGTGTTACAACCACAGGGGATATTACCACACTTAGCTGAAACATGATTCAGCCCCCAGCACACGCAGAGACACACACTACCACTTTTCAACGGATTACACCATAAAATGCAAACACCCCATTCTGCATTTTAAATACTGTTTACCATGAGACACTGCTGGTACTTTGATTGTGTCCGTGGACAAAAAAGTATGGAAAGCACATAAAAGAAGAATTTGTATTTGTAAACACTGCATTTAACTTAAAACCTCGTTGGAAGATGTAACCTGGCCTTCATGACTACGTTTACATGCACACTGACACTGATCTTAATGCAAATAAGCTCATACTCCAAATAATGCAATACCAAAGAGTAGCTTTTGCACTACTTAGCTAGGATAAGGTCCTATTTTGGGTTAGCAATAGTTGGGTAAAGACAAGTGGAGTATGATGATCTTATTCTGATTATTTAGACATGCAAACACCTTATTTCATTTATAAATATTCCTACCTATATTTACTTTTTTATTTTTCATTTGTCCCCAGTGTTAATAATCAACACAGACAATAATGCTTCTGCAATAAATGTCAGTATTTGTAGGTTAAAATTTGTCTTAAGATGTTTTAACTGTTTCTGAGTGTCCAGGGTGTAAGGACAAATCGTCCACCATTTGTAAGGGATTGTTAAGGTTTTTTTGTTTTTGTTTTCTATGGTTTTACAACTACTACCAGATGCATTCTGCTACTTTTCCTTTTGTCAAGTGATCATAGTCCTGGTATGAAAAAAACAATGAAAAAAGTAAACATGCACTTGCTCTTTTGGCATGCAGTTAACACCACCATAATTAGAGCTATTACCCAAAGTTTTTGCAGCAATCCATCTCCATTGCAGCCATGCTTTACTGATGCATTATCCCCCTTACAGGCCAAGCAGATGCAAAACTCATGTTTAGTTGCCAGACCAAATGAGCCTGTATCTAAAGCTTAGACAATAAGTTTCACTCGAAGTATTGTCCACAGTGCTATAAATCACAGCGTAAACATAGCCAGTAGTCTCCTAGCAGTGTTTCAACGCTGCTCTTTATTTACGGATTGGGCCTTCAAGGAGTTAGCAGGATTCTATTTGCACTGAATGTATACAGTATAAAGCCAAGCCAAAGCCAGCTTTATTGCCATTCAATCCATACAGCCAATCATGTACAGCAGAACGAAATTACGTTTCTCTTATCTGCAGTGTTAATCACATCTAGAATCAGAGGAGTCGCTGCCACGCAAGACGCCGCCACAAATTTCCCTCCTCCATTCCATTATTGCTAAGCACCAAGCTAAACGGCAGGAAGTTCCACTTATGGTCTTCGGCATGACCTGGCAGGGATTTGAACCCCAGCCTCCCGGGTGTGGGGCGGATGCTCTACCAACGAGGCACCACTCCGGTATGTGATATGCTGAGTGCCAGGAAAAGGCTTAGTGCTCTATTGTTCATAAATGAAAGAAAATTGAACCCAGATAAGCTATGGAAGATGGATGTGTACTGAAAAAACTCAAGCATTTAGTGAAATAAGGCACAAGTAGGCATGGCGATGATGTAGCTCTGCTGTTAAGGCACACGAAAAAGCCTTCTTATAGTGCAGGGGAGTCTAACTCATTTTATTTCAGAGGCCACAACCCCAATTCCAATGAAGTTAGGACATTGTGTAAAATGTAAATAAAAACAGAATGCAATGATTTGTAAATCCTTTTCAACCTGTATTCAACTGAAAACACTACAAAGAAAGGATATTTAATATTCAGAATGATAAAATGTATTGTTTTCTTACAAATATTCACTCCTTTTAAACTTGATGCCTGCAACACATTCCAAAAAATCTGGGACAGGGGCAACAAAAGACTGGAAAAGTAGAGGTATGTTAAAAAAAAAAACCCAACAACACCTTTTTGGACATTCCACAGATGAACAGGTTAATTAGAAACAAGTGAATGCCATGATTTTGTAAAAAGGAGCATCCCCAAAAGGCTCAGTTGTTCACAAGCAAGGATGGGGTAAGGTTTACCACTTTGTGAACAACTGCGTGGGCAAATAGTTTGACATTTTAAGAATGTTTCTCAATGTAAAATTGCAAGGAATTCAAAGATTTCAGAGAATCTGGAGAAATGTCAGCATGTAAGCGGCAAAGCTGAAAACCAACACTGAATGCTCATGACCTTCAATCCCTCAGGTGGCACTGCATTGGATATTACCATGCAGGCTCAGGAACACTTCAGAAAATCATTTTCAGTTAACATAGTTTGTCACTACATCTACCAATGCAAGTTAAAACTCTGCCATGCAAAGCAAAAGCCATATATCAGCAACACCCAGAAATGCCGCCAGTTGCTCTGGGCCCAAGCTCATCTGGGATGGACTGACACAAAGTGAAAATATGCTGTGGTCTGAGGAGTCCACATTTCAGATTGGTTTTGGAAATCATAGACATTGTGTCCTCTGGGCTAAAGAGGAAAAGGACCATCTAGATCAGCGGTCGCCAACTAAATCTGCAGGAGGTCCGATAAGTCAGTCGTCCTCCCCAGCTGAGGTCCGAATTAGGTCTGGGGATTTTTAGGCACCTCAGGATTCAATTAGAAAAGCACTCAGAGAGTGCATACTTGTGCCAAGGCTCCTTCTGTCCATCATGGATCACCTCCAAAATGTAATGGGTTTGTGTGTAGTCCATGAGCCAGTTCTGGTGAAAATTGCTGCAAAGTCTATCCACTAGTTTTGGAGGATTCTTGCTAACACACTGTGAGAAGATAAGAGCCTTGGTGGAGTTATGTATTCAGGGATCATCACCAAAATGTTAGCGGGTTGCTCTCTAGCCCAAGAACCACCTCTGGTAAAAATTTCATCGAAATCCATGTTTTTGTGCAATCCTGCTGCACAAATACAAACAAGGTCCTTGGTGGAGGTATGCACTTTCAGATCATCACCAAAATTTAAGGGGTCCATCCTTGGGCCGAGGGCTCCCTCTGGTGAAAATTTTGTCAAAATCCATCCAGTAGTTTTTGCGTAATCCTGTTGACAGACAGACAGGCAGACAGACAGACAGACCACCCCGATTACATAACCTCCTTGGCAGAGGTAATTATGATTCAGGATTGCTGATTTGATTCTAAAATGATTCTCAATGCATTTGTTTTGTTTTCAGGATATTTTTTTCCTCTCACCGTGTGACAGCTTGGTTAAGCCAAATGTTTGCAATGACCCATGCATTTACTTCAAACTTCTTTTAGTAAAATAAATGGAAGAGAAATGTGGCAAGTCGCATGGACAAATTTATCTGAAAATATGCTTTTAAGAAATGTCATCCTTTCATGGACATCATTTCACAGCTGTCTCCAGCAGGCCAATATCATTTGCTTTTACACATTATTTTATTAAGCAGACTTTTTTTTTAATTTTTTAAAGGCCAAATGTCACGTAACAGGGTACTTTAAATATCTTGAAACTAGATATAAAAGGGAACCGATCCGTTCGGGTCTTGGTGCATATGCTTCAGTAACAACGGAATATTCGTTAATTTAAAACTGCCGCGCTTGGCCTGACACGGCCCCTGGAATCGCCTGGGGAAGAAGGCGGAAGTGACGAAATCGATTGTACCCTAGTTTGATGCTTGGGGTATTTCAATTGATTGTTTATATGGAGACTGGAAGGTTGAAGTGAGCAACAAGAAAGAAAAAATTGGATATTTCACCCATACCTTAAAACGGGACTATCAGGGACAGCTAGGTAATAAGGGACACTTCTCTGGGAAATGTTTTCATATCTGTCAAGTGAGACGTTTTCGCCGTACTTCAACACCGTAAAAAGCGGCTATAAGCAACGGCGGAGCAACAAGGCACACCTCTCTGGGATCTGTCTGTTCCGTAACCGCTGCACAGCTCAACGTGTTAAACCATTGTCCTAATTACTTCTCATGGTAGTGAGAATTGCTCCCGCTGAGCGATCAGCCCGCCCCAGCTGTGAGTGATCACACACAGGAGTGCTCCTCAAGACACTCAGTTTTTTTTCCAGTATATTTTTTCTTTTGGGCGTACAGAAATGGCAATACGCCCGTTCTTGCTAAAATTGCATTTTCCCCGTATTTTCCTTAAAATATTTGACAATAACAACACGAACTACATTTAAAACATTTCCCAGAAAAGTGTCCCAAACCACTGCGCCGTCCCCCACAGCCGCGCTTGGCACCAAAATACGGCGAAAACGTCTCCCTTGACAGGTACGCGCCTCCATTTTCATATTGATCTGGTCAATTTCTTGACAGCAGCGGCTCTCCTCCACTGTAATAATAATGGCTTCCGAAAAATCAATATTTATGGGGCGCCCTCGACAGACCCCCTCTGGCTTCGCAATTCTGGAGGCGATTAATGTCCAGTTCAATGACATTTTCCACTGGTTCTGCTCTCTGGTCATCGTTGGAACTGTTGTCATCAGACAAAGCATCTGATTCCGTCTCGGACGGCTCGAACCGGTAAGGTTCTATGCCTCTGTCACTGTCTGAACCACTGACAAAAAAAAAAAAAGACAAAACTAAACTAATTTGTTCACAATCGCTGTCACTTTCCGTCATGATTGTCCAATGTTGATAAGTGTGAATGTGGATAGGCAGGGCAGCCAGGGTACAACTGGTGATGTCAAAAACATGGGCGTGGTCTGGACTGGCTGTCACAAGCCAACAAGCAAGGTGGGGCCTTCACCTGGTGTATTTTGTGCAATTATGTAAATACAGGTGGGTGATATGGTCTCCGGTATGAATATTTGGTTTAAGCTATGTGTATTTTATCTAAATTCGTTGTCATTTAGAAAAAAAAATTACGTGACATTTGGCCTTTAACTAAAAATACAAACAAATAAGCAAAAAATAAATTCTTTGCTCAATTTCAAACAAAACATGTAATAATTTAATCATAATAATAAAGGGGAACATTAAATGTGTTTTTGATTCCATATAAATATCTCTAAAATTCTAAAATCTACAACTTAAATCCTAAAAATGGAAAGTTTTACAGGAAAATACAAACTAAATTACATACATTTAAAAAAGATTAATATCTAAAAAAACAAAATCTCACAAAAAGTCCACCGTTATACTACAGTCATGTGAAAAATGTTCACATATCTATGTCTAACCTTGTTTTTGTTTTTATTTGTATTTTTTAACATTTACTTTAGCCATTTTAAGCGCAAATGAATGTGGGGTATCCAAAAAAGATGGGGGGTGTCCTAATTTATTCCTCACTATTTTTTAGAATTACATTTTACAGAAAATTTGGAAAAAAAAGTCTTTTATTCATTTTTAATTGTTTAGTTGTATTACGTGATTCTCCCAGTATTTTTAACATTGATATTAAATATCCATATGTCCAAATATGTTAAAAAAAACACACACAAACTTATACAGGGTGTCCTAATTTTTTCACATGACTGTATATTTTAAGTATAAAAAAAGTTTCAAAGGGTAAGCCTAAAAATGGGAAAGAAAATATAATTCCACACTACAGAACTGCTGGGAGTGTTTTTTTAATGTCAACAATGGTTTTATCTTTTTAACCTCGTCTGTGTCTGTTTGGGCAACACACTGTCACAGGGAGAGAGGAGGTGGATGTTTGTGGCGCTTTCATGTTCGCTAACACACAGAGCAACATAATGTTTTTACGTGATATCAGGAGGTCAAGGAAATTACCTCCATAACCAATGTCATGCCATGTCCCAGCGTGGACACGGTCCCGGGAAAGGTGTGGACCTTCCATCAACAGACACCGGGTGGACACATACCATCGGAGGCAGCCAAAGTGGCGGTGGACGCACAATTTCACAGCAGCGCTTCATTCCGTGGGTACACACGGGAAGGAAGCTTCCACCTCATGTGACGCTCACAGCCAACAGTGACTTTGCTTCCTGCTGCATCCCCCAGAAAACGTCTAAGGTCTCATGGCATAAAATGTCCAGGAGGCCTCCAATACAGCATTTCAGTTCCACTTTTTCATTTGGTTAAACTAAAACAGTATAATTTTTCCTCAGATTATATTAAAAAGCTTTGGGGTCCAGACAGAGGACTCCCGAGGTCCGGTACGGAAGGGAGTCCGCCAGTTGATGACTCCTGATCTATATTGCTATCAAGTTCAAAAGCCAGCATCTGTGATGGTATGGGGGTGTGTTAGTGCCCATGGCATGGGTAACTTGCACATCTATGAAGGCACCATTAATGCTGAACGGTACATGCAGGTTTGGGAGCAACATATGCTGCCATCCAAGCAACATCTTTTTCAGGGACACCCCTGCTTATTTTAGCAAAACAATGGCAAGCCTCATTCTGCACATGTTCCAACAGCATGGCTTTGTGAAAGAGTGTAGGTACTAAATTGGCCCGCCTGCAGTCAAAACCTGTCTCCCAATGAAAATGTGTGGCACATTATGAAGCACAAAATATGGCAATGGAGAACCCAGACTTCTGAGCAATTGAAGTCATACATGAAGCAAGAATGGGAAAGAATTCCACCTACAAAGCTTCAACAATATTTTGTCCTCAGCTCCTAAATGCTTTGTTGGGGAAAGTTGATGTAACACAGTGGTAAACATGCCCATGTCCCAGGTTTTTTGGAACATGATGAAATTCATGTTATACCTGCATCAAATTCAAAATGAGTGAATATTTGCAAAAAAAAAAAAAAAAAAAACCACAGTAAAGTTTACCAGTTTGAACATTAAATATATTTTCTTTGTAGTGTATTCAACTGGAGTGGTGGCCTAGTTGGTAGAGCATCTGCACCACAACTGAGGAGTCACGGGTTCAAATCCTGGATGGGTCATAGCAAAGACCATAGAAAAATGGTACTTCCTGCCTTCTAGCTTGGTGCTCAGCATAATAGAATGGGGAAAGGAAAGTTAATGCAAAGTGCTGCCAGAGGACTGACCCCCACTATAGCTTTCACTACACACAGTAGCTGTGTGGCCTAGGGTCAGTGAAACGGAGATAGGTGCCGCCCCACATGCTGTGGGGGACTCAGTTAGGTTGAAAAGGCTTTTTAAATTATTGTATTTTGTTTTTTACATTTTCCACCATGTCCCAACTTCATTGGAATTGGGGCTTGTAATGTCAAGTGGGCCCGACCAGTAAAATAGTAGCATAATAACCTAAACCTGCTTCCCTCTGGACGATGGTTCAGATCGATCAGGTCCCACACCTCCAGACTGACAGTTTCTTCCCCTGGGCCATCCAAACTGCAACCAGTCAGAGGCCCCACCCCCCTCCCTCCCAACGCTCACATGCTCAGAACTGAAGACCTTTTAATTATCACTATAACTCACCGTTCTTTGCACTCTGCACTTTAATGTATGCTGACCCACCTGTGAAACCACTACTGTGTATATTTTCCATAATCCTTGGGCCATTTTACTCAACTGTGTGTTCTGCACTCCGCCCTCTTATGTACATAGCTCCATCCATGAAGCCACTACCATACCTGTGTATATACCTATGGGCTATTTTTATTTTTATTTCAGTCGTGTGTTTAATCGTGTGTTCTGTAACTGTGTTTAATTCAAATTCATCTCGCTTACTTTATTGTGCAGTAGCCCAGTGGCGCACCCACAGTTTTGTTGTACTGTACAACTGTACAATGACAATAAAGCCTATTCTATTCTATTCTATTCTATTCTAAATAATGACAGCTCCAAATATGTTTCTTTGTTTTAGTGCAAAGACATACAAGTACATTATTGATGAACCATTCTTTTACAAAACATGTTATGAACAACCTGATATTTTATAAGAATATAAGTGCAATTTCAACACTATTTTTGCCTCAGTAAATCAGTTACAAATGTGCATTACCACTTACACATCACAGTGGATCTACAATTGCATAAAACATTAAGTCACAGGTATCTGGAACTCAAAAATGTAATATTTCACTTTTTAAAAGATTTCAACAAATATATTAATACAAAAAACACAGACATAAAAGGTAAACACTAGGTACACAAGATGCAAATCATAAATAAATCAGAAAAGACCTCAACGATCAAACAATCCCCTATGAGCAACCACTGGGCAAGAGTGGGAAGGAAAAACTCCCTTATAATGAGAAACCTCCAGCAGGATCAGGCTCAAGGAGGGGTAGTCTTCTGCCACGATGTGGGGGGAGGAGGGGTTGGGGGCGTACGTTTTTCATACTTTTCAATTTCATCCCACTGCAAGTTTGGACCCTCTGGTGGGCTGGTCTATGTGAAACTGCACCATCCCTATATAAATAAAATTCTCTTCTATTCTATCATCTCAGGAACTGGCTTGTTCTTTTTTTATGGGAAGGTGGTATATGCCACCTTTCATTCATTAAGTCAACTTCCTATCCCTCCTCAGACCAGTGTTACTGTAAAGTGTAACTTGGTGTTGTGAGAGAAAAAATAAATCACTCTGTAAGTGAACACGTGAGCCTTTGCATGGATTCTTTATGTATGTGTGGGTGTGTGAGTGTCCCGCAGTACGTTCATATATCTTTTCCACTGGTTTGGAAGCAGTTGTGTGTTGGGGTGTGTAGGAATGTGCACGTGCATGAGAGTTTGCAATGAAATGATACTGCCACTCAGTGGATCAAGGGCAGAATGCAGCATAAATAACTTCAGAAGTGACATTACATAGGTAGGAACAGCTCTCACCATACGTACCACAGAACATTTTGATTAATTTTATTCCCTGTTATTTCCCACATAGCTGACTGGCACGGCTATGGATATCCTCTTCTAACAGTTGGCAAGTTAGCAAAGTATGCCTCAATTTTTGAATTTTATTAAAAAGGACAGTATGTGCTCTATAACCTTTACACACAGCCTACCATGACTATCCTTCTAGCTGCATACATTAACAGGACACTTAAAAGAAACAGGCTATCTGGTTTCATTTCCACAGTGGAATTTTGATAACACTCCCAATTATCGCAAAGAGCTGGAGCCATTATCAGTGTGACGAAGCTCTGGAAAATTTTAGAAGATAGTCATCCCGTTAATTTATACTGCCTGTGCAGAGAAAGAGAAAACTCTGAACTTTGAACATGCGCGTCGCCGTGAAGTCACCCTCTTGATTGGTCCTTGGCATTACGGGTGGAGAAGGTTATGAGAGGAGACGACTCTGTGGACAAACGAGGGTGATGACAAAGACGGACAGGCAAAAGAGCAGGAGACAGAGACAGAACAGGAACAATGTAGTAAAAAAGATGACAGTGTCGATATAGTGAAATTGGAGATCAAGCCAACACATGGAGGAGCAAAGAATGTGACCTGCCAAGTTACTTGTGGCACTTCAGGCCCCGGTAGACGGATATGTACAGTCGGGAGATAAAAAGAGAGGGAGAGTGGGAATGACGGATGCATGGTGGGGGGGGGGGGGGGAAGCGGGGGAGGGGGAAGGAAGAGACAGCAAGATGAGAGAGAGAGAGAGAGAGAGAAGAAGTCACTCATCCAAAAGGGAAATGGACAGCAGATTAGTGTGCAAGGAAATGGGGGATATCTGTAAAATCAAAATACAAAAATACTTGGAGAAAAAGTAGAGGTTGTGAAAATGAGGAGGTAAACTGGAAAACTGACCAGCAAAGTAAGAGAGGGAAGCAAGAGTGCAGGGGAGAGGCCACAGCTTGCCTTCCTTTGATTCAGATGTGGAACAATAGCTGCTGCTTTGTCTGTCAGCACCTACAGACGCAGAGGGAGTGAGAGGTAGGAGTGACAGTGCTAGCATCAATGAGCTATTGTCTGCGCTCAAATATCCGCTAAGCCAAATCTCACTTGGTTTCCTATTAAAAAGTTCTAACACTATGAGTAATAGCTTGGACTTCAGGACACTTCTCTTCCTTGGAGCCTGTAAACAGAGTAATTGTGCAGATGCATGTACTGTAAACTGTGGACACGTGAATGCGTTTAAACCTGACTGAGTCGCACCAATGCAGAACACCATCTAATAGTCATACAAGACGTTCCATGGGTGCACACACTGACACACTTGGGTGTATCCGCAAAGACAGACAACCACACAGACATAAATATTGAACAATGGTCTCCTCTAATGATTTCCATTACTTTGCTCCAAGCACAAGCTCTGTTTCGATTTAAACTTTTATTGTTTCTTGACAACCTGCATTAAACAACCGAGAGCGGAAAAGGATTGGAATAAACATTCTGGGATTCAAAATAAGTGTTGTGGGTGCTTTTCCCCCCAAGAGAACAGCAGTCATCTGGCCACCAGTGTACTGCTGACATACATATTTGGACATCACATGAACAAGGGCACTTTTTTTCATTATGACAGGATAAACAAATAGGAATATTCAGCAGATTATAATAATAACTGCTAACTAATTTACAACATTGAAATTAGGAATTATCAACACTATACCCCTGAAAGACTGATGGATTTTTACTGCATTTTAAACTCCTTGGGTTAAATTTTAAAAATTATCCAACACTGCACATAACCTGAATGTCTCATATTGAGTGGATTAAGCTAGCAGCCAGTCTAGTACATTATGGTTCATCTGATTCTGGCCACAGTAAACATTTAGTCAAATTATCTACACGTTGACATGTATCCACAGGTTCTACCCCCAAATCTTATTTCCTTTCCCAGAAAGTTGAAAATATACACAATAATAGTAATAAAATATTAAAATGCATGAAAATGCATGCAATAGAAATACATACGAACAAATAAAAAATGTGAAAACATGAATAATTCAGAAGTCTTGAATTGCTGAAAGTGCATATAGCATCCATCCATCTTCTACCGCTTTTCCAGAGGTCCGGGTCGCGGAGGCAGCAGTTCAAGCAGAGAAGCCCACACTTCCCTCTCCCCGGCCACCTGTTCCAGCTCTCCAGAAAGGATACCAAGACGTTGTCAGGCCAGCTGGGAGATGTAGTCTCTCCAGCATGTCCTTGGTCTGCCCCAGGGTCTCCTCCCAGTTGGATGTGCCCGAAATGCCTCAAGTGGGAGGCATCCAGGAGGCATCCTGATCAGATGCCCAAACCACCTCAACTGGCTCCTTTTGATATGGAGGAGCAGCAGTTCTAATCTGAGCCCCTCCCGGATGACTGAGCTCCTCACCCTAGCTCTAAGGGTGAGTCCAGCAATCCTACAGAGAAAGCTCATTTCAGCCACTTGTATCTGCAATCTCATTCTTTCGGTCATTGCCCAAAGCTCATGACCATAGGTGAGGGTAGAAACGTAGATTGACTGGTAAACTGACAGACCGGTACAACGTCCGCATCACTGCAGATGCTGTTCCGATCTATCTTTCAATCTCTCGCTCCATTCTCCCTTTCACTCGTGAATAAGACCTCAACATACGTGAATTCCTCCACTTGGGGCAGGAGCTTGTCAGGAGCAAAAAAATTAAAAAGGTAAAAAGTAAATAATTTGTGCTTCCACATTGTTGTTTTTTCAATGTACTGTATATTTTTCAACTTTATGCATATTTCTTAATCTTTGTTTAATATATTTCCTACAGTTCAAGACTCAGATTGAGTATCAATATTTTTATATTTTTATTTGCTTGTATTTCAATTACATATATGTTTTAAACTTTCAGTTTTAATATGTTTATTATTGTTATTATTGTATATATTTTCAACTTTCTGTATTAAGAATAGATAGAATTGCATTTTTATGGCAAGCTATTCAAGTGTAGAATTAAAAAAAAAATTCTTAGTCTGGTTCTGTGGGGAAATCTCTCAGGGTTGGGGAGGGGGTGTTTGTATGTGTGTGTGTGGGGGGGGGGCAGGAACAGACTTGGGGGGCAGGGTGGACCAGGGGGTAAGGGCCTGCTACAATATTTCAACAACTGTTGGTTCATTTTTTTAAAACCTATTTATAAAGGAGCCACTGTTTGTACAGCACATGGAGACACTGTTTGGTTCAATATTGGTGAAGGAGTTCAGCAAGGCTGTATCCTGTCCCCGTACCTTTTCAACGTATATGCTGAGAGAATCATAAGAACAACTGACTTGGAGGAAGATAATGCCAGAATCAGACTGGGCCATCGAAGGCTGACAAACCTACAATATGTAGACGATACCACTATCCTTGCAGAGAATAGTCAAGTCCTGAAGAGGATGATCACCAAGGTCAAGCAAGAAAGTGTTAAAGCTGGATTGCATCTAAATATTAGAAAGACAAAAGTCATGATGACTGATGAAACAAGCAACTTTGAGGTGGATGGGGAGAACATTGAAGTTATACAATCATTCAATTTCGTTAGCAGCTTTATTACCAAGGACAGTACAACTTCTGCAGAGATCAAGAGAAGGCTCGACCTGGCAAGAATAGCCATGATAAAGCTCAAAGGCCTGATGAAAAGCAGTAGACTCAGCACAAAGACCAAGATCAAGATGGTGACTAAGCTTGTGTTTCCCATGGCCACATATAGATGTGAGACTTGAACCATCAGGAAACAGGACAGACGTTGATGCATTTGAGCTATAGTGCTGGAGGAGAGTACTGAAGATTCCTTGGACCAGGAAGGAAACCAACAAGTCTGCAATTGACAGAATAAGTCTGAAAACATCTCTTGAAGGTGAAATTGTGAAGAGGAGGCTCCAGTACTTTGGCCATATAATGAGGAAAGACAAGAGTCTGGAGAAAAGTCTCATGCTGGCCAGGTGCGATGGATGACTATGAAGAGGAAGGCAGCGACAAAGATGGATGGAAGGCATTATTGAAGCCTCAGGAATGTCACTAGTGCTCCTGAAGGAAAGGACGAGGGATCAAGAAGGATGGAGAAAGTTGGTGTGTGAAGTCACCAAGGGTCATACACAACTCAACAGAACTTGAGACAGATTTATAAGAAATGAGCACCATGGTACTAAATTGCACAATGCACTCCAGTATAACCATCTTTCCTAGATGTTCAGGCAGCCAGGCCTTTTAACAAGAAAGTTACAAAGTTGAATAACCACAAGTTATTCAGTGAACACAGGTTATCATTGTCTTATGATATAATAATGGTACAAAAGAAAATGAATATAATCAATTGAATTTCTCTACATGGACAATTCAGCTGGATTTTTCAGATGCTCTTCCAAAATTAAATCATATAGACCATTTTTGTTATCAGCAAGAATTAAATTTTATAGCTACATATTTTTAAAAACACTGACCTCTAGAGGTTACGAAAATGAATACATGCAGTGAGATAGCAGAGGCAGAGATGTGAACTGCTGAAAATGGTATCTCGCCCTTCCTTAACCCTAACCTTAAATAAGAAGTTTCACTTGTAAGCCCTACCTGTTATTGTAATTTTCAGTATCTATAAATGTAAGTGAATCAGCAGCCTGGAAGTGAACCATGAATGCTGGCGTGAAGAAGAAGTAACTGCACAATTTAATAAATTAATCAGGATTATAAATTCCCAGTGGATGGACAGAGCTTCTTTTTAGCAGTGATCTGATTAAACTTTTATGGGAGGAAATAATAAAACTGCTTTAACTCCATGTTGTCTGTTCATATAAAATTTCTTGTTTACTTCCCCTGTTAACAGTTACATTAAATCTTGACAGACATTACATATCAGTTCTATTTGATTATCTAAAACCATTCCGGTAATTAAAAGCAAACTTACAAAATGTGGCGAATGGGCATGCAAACTTCTAAGCAATGTTTTCGTATAGACTCATCGAAGTCCTAATGAATACATTTCCCAAGTAGTTTTGACAGGGCTGGAATTCAGGATGCCAGACAAACCTCTGGCAAACCATCAGTTTATTTGACTTCAGCCCACTACATGTGTAAACGCGGCTTTTCTGTGACCTGCTAATATGCCGCAGTTATTACTCTGGCTTCAGCCCTGCCTTGTATGTGCACGCTAAGCTCATTTAATACATGTAGATCTACTTTCAGCGTGCATATCCAAAGGCAGAGTCAATGCGGTTCTGGTTAAGAAAAGAAACATGAAGGAAAAAAAGTAGAGGGGGGAGCGGCTGATGTAAATGTTCTCTTAAATCAACATAGTGAAGTGCACTTTCTCTTGATGATTTTGACATACAGTACTTTTCACAGTGCAAAATAAATATCTGCAAATGATAAAGAAGCACTTAAGGGTTTATCAGTCCTGTGTGTAGCTATAAGACGCAAATTGAAGTAAAGTTGTTCCTGTGTAGGTTCCAGTATAGGATATAGGTGTATTTCTAACAGCCAATCACCCGTGTGACTGTGTGGGTTATGATGCCCAAGTAAATGATAATAGTTTCTTGGGTTTCTGTTTAGAAACTCAATGCAAAAATAGAGAAGAAAATCACAAAGTAGAGAAATCCAACAGATACACCAGCTGACTAACCCTCCATAAACTATTGGCCTCATGCACAAATATGTTAGTATTAGTATTTTGTTAAGAAGCCATTTTAGTACTAACGGGCCGCTCCAGATTCAACGAACTGGAGTAAACCTATGTCCTCCAAACATGTGTAAATAACATATGTAAATCACCTGTGTGTAAGTGAGCATGTGTTTACAAGAATTGAAGATTTGCAAAATTAACGCCCCAAAAAGTGTCATACATGTATAAGGCCACGCTTCCCCAGCATCTGACCAGAAACTCCTAGGAGTTTCATTCACAAAAATTGCACTAAAGAAAATTGTTTGTTGTTAAATTTCACAGTATAATGCAGAAATACAGCCTACCTTTTCTTTATTTCTTTTTCCCAGGTTTGCACCATAACCCAGAAGAAAAAAAAGCCCAAACTTCATATCAAAGCAGTAAAAATCAGAATTATATCCATCTGATCCTATGTGTTTTGCATTATGATAGCTGATCAGTCACTTACTGATCATCCAGCCATCACCACCATCACCTTGTGCCAGATGCTTCCCCACTCTGCTGTTCTGCAGTAACAGAGTCATGCACCTTTGCAGGTCATTTATAAATGTTTAGAATCTTATATTTTGCATCTGATATGATTTGCTGTTTAGTGAAAACTAAGGTTAGAATAACAGCAAACCATTTACACATAACTCTTACAACTGGTCTGGACCACTCATAATTTTTGTTAATAACTCTACTAAAATTCAAGATACTAACAGATTGGTGAATCCCACAAGTTCAAATCTGTTAGTACTAACAGTTCTTGCATGAGGCCCAATGTTACTCATTCTAAAATTCTTGTTTCCTCCACATTTCCTTTACCTCAACAGGAACTCTTTGATTCCTTATCAGCATGTTGCCTTTGCAGTTTTACAAGCAAATGGGAAACATTAAGCACTCTTTGCTTGCTTAGCATTACTTATTCTCTTTGAAGTGCATATTTTTAAAGAGGAAAATGATTTATGTATTCCTTAAAACATTTTAAATTAGTGTTGGGGTACTTTAATCTTCTGTTTATAAAAAAAAAGTGTAAATGAAAAAAAAATCATACATCTAAATACTTTTCTCAACCTTGTTCTTGAGTTTAAAACTCACTGAAAAAATGAGTGTACCATTACAGACTGTCTAGAATTTTGTTTTGAGAGCTACATTATTCCCATCAATGTCAAAACATGCAATTCAGAGAAATGCAAGTAAAATCTTTTTTTTGCAAAAGCTAGTGCAACACTTTTGATAAGCCAGTGTTGTGAAAGCTGCTTTCTAAGGTCAGACTTTTAAAATGCCTCTACTGAATCCAACCACTCTGGGAAAATGTAGTTAAATGTTTCTTTTAAAGGCAAACTCATCAAATGTAACAATCAACTTTGCTTTACTTAAAATATAAAAATAATGTATGTGTAGATAAGATAAGATAAGATAAGATAAGATAAGATAAGATAAGATAAGATAAGCTTTTATTAGTCCCACAATGGGGAAATTCCAGGATTGCAACAGCACAGGGATAGCAACACTCAGAGCAATAATTAAGAAGATACGGAAAATATAAATAAGAGCAGTGGATATACATACATACACATAAATATACAAATATATATACAAAGTGCGGAGCATTGTAGCAAGATGGAATAAACAGCATAACCATCTACTTAGTTATCCTACATAGTATGAATATGTACCCATACATATTGTCACCCTCCGTAGCGACTGATATTGTCCTAGTTGTATACTGAAGGGGACCATTTGTGTAAGTCTGTTGCGTCTTTTGAATTCAATACTATTAGGTCGTCACGTCTTTTTGCTATCTCTGCGAGCAGCCCTGCTTAGGTTATACAGTCTGACAGCCGTAGGTAGGAAGGACCTGCGAAACCTCTCGGTTGTGCACCTGGGATGATGTAGTCTGCTACTAAATGACCTCCTCAGTGCGTTCAATATGTCCTGCATAGGGTGGGACTCGGAATTCCAGCAGAGATGACAGTTTAGCCACCATCCTTCTCTCTCCTATCTCTTCCACTGGGTCAAGGTGTTGCCCCAGGACAGATCTAGCTTTCTTGATCAGTTTGTTCAGTCTCTTCCTATCGGCTGCTGTAATGCCCTTGCCCCAGCAGACCACTCCAAAAGTGATGGCTGATGCCATCACCGTGCCGTAGAATGTCTTCAGCAGCGCCCCTTGTACACCAAAAGACCTGAGCCTCCTCAGTAGGAACAGCCTGCGCTGTCCCTTCTTGTAGAGTGCGTCGGTATTGTGTGACCAGTCTAGTTTATTGTTCAGATGAACACCAAGGTACTTGTATGATGTCACCATCTCAATGTCTGTTCCCTGTATGTTTACCGGTGCTGTGAGGGGTTGTCCTTGCCTGCGGCAGTCCACCACCAGCTCCTTAGTTTTCCTCGCGTTGATCTGGAGGCAGTTCCGATGGCACCATTCCACAAAATCCTGGATAAGTCCTCTGTACTCAGCTTCATCTCCATTGGAGATGAGGCCGACGATCGCAGAGTCGTCGGAGAACTTCTGTAGATGGCAGTGTGTTGTGTTGTGTGAGAAGTTCGCAGTATAAAGGGTGAACAAGAAGGGAGCCAAAACCATTCCCTGGGGGACCCCCATGCTGCCGATGATCGTGTCAGACACACAATCTCGGGTTCTCACAAACTGCGGCCGGTTAGTGAGGTAGTCCAGGATCCATGATGATAGGTGCTGGTCCACCCCTGCGCACAGCAACTTGTCCTTCAGGATCATCGGTTGAATGGTAGATTCAATAGACATATCATATGCAAGTGCTAAAACAATAAGGTGGCTCAGAGAGCTCACCAAAATGAAAAAGCCACAACACAAAAGCAAAAATCACAACACAAAGACAAAAAGACACAACACAAATGCTAACGTTGGTGCTGACATTAGCATTAGCATATATGCTAACATTAGCGCCAATGCTAACATTAGCGTCAATGCTAACATTAGTGTCAATGCTAATCTTCTTATGCTGATGTTATTATGCAGCTGTTTTATAAGTTAGTATGCTAATGTTAGCATTAATATTAGCATTGGTACTAATTTTAGCATGCTCATTTGTATTTGTGTTGTGAATTTTATATTTCTGTTGCGGATTTTTGTATTTATGTTGTGGCTTTTGGTATTTGTGGTGTGACTGGTATTTGTCTGGTGTTGTATTCGTGTTGCAGCATTTGCCATTGTGTTGTGGCTTTTGCATTTTGTTGAGTTCTCAGGGTCACCATATAAGATAAGATAAGCCTTTATTAGTCCCACAACGGGGAAATTCCAGGATTGCAACAGCACAGGGATAGCAACACTCAGAGCATCAAAAGAGAGAGGAAGGGGAAAAAAAACTCGGAATCGAGCCGCTGTTGCAAAAGGCAGCCGACTGGTGTGGCGCCGAGAGACTATTAACAGTGGTATACAAACGTTATAAAAATTACCTCGATAAATCAGTGTGTTAAGTATAATTTTAAAAAATGAACTTATGATATAATGCTGTTTACACTGAAATGAGCTGCCTTCATATTCTTCCTCCTCATTTTGTACAAGTGTAAAAAATAATTTTCATATGATAAGTTGATATATTAATTATCCTTAGAGGCCTAGTGAATTTACACTGAAACGATAATTAAACTGGACGTCTGTCGTAAGCTAGTCATGCTACAGCAGAGCGACGCCGCTCAGTTCAAACCAGACCACGCTTCCTCAATGTCAGCCATCTTTAACAGTTGTCAACGTGTCGTCAGTGAGGTTACACAGCTTCTCTTCAAATGCACAATTGCAAAAACCCCACTTTATAATCTATATTATTCCCATAAAAAATAAGATTTAATTTATAGCAATAATGTAAAATGAATCTCATCTCCCATCTGTTGACGCCGTTAACATCTGTATGTACACAAAAAAAATAGAGTAAACTGATGCTACAGTCTCTTTTTGTTACAGTACACTTTTCTTCTGCTAACACTGAATGGACCAATCGGTGCACTTCTTTCAACAAACAACACAAAAGTCAATTTTAAAAAATGTGCTAAAAACTCTCCACTAGCATTAATATATTAATAATTTATCTTATAGTTTGATTTTAGCTTCCGCCATCCAAACTCCTGATTATAGCTAGCTCGACTCCACCTTGTCCCTTTTCGCTCCCTGAAGACCAACACTTCCTGACATCGCTGAGATCCCCGCACTTAAATTAAAAAAACAAAAAAAAACAAAAACAGGAGCAGTTTACGACGGCAAGCCATTGGTCCTTTAAATACTGTTCAGTACTGGAATGTTTTTAGACTCTAATACCTGATACGAGTAAGTGAGCCATTAAAAAATACAAACAAGAATAAAATATAGAATATCCATCCATCCATCCATCCATCTTCTACCGCTTTTCCGGAGGTCCGGGTCGCGGAGGCAGCAGTTCAAGCAGAGAAGCCCAGACTTCCCTCTCCCCAGCCACCTGCTCCAGCTCTTCAGAGGGGATACCAAGGCGTTCCCAGACTAGCTGGGAGACATAGTCTCTCCACCGAGTCCTGGGTCTGCCCCGGGGTCTCCTCCCAGTGGGACGTGCCTGAAACACCTCAAGTGGGAGGCGTCCAGGAGGCATCCTAATCAGATGCCCATACCACCTCAACTGACTCCTTTCAATGTGGAGGAGCAGCGGTTCTACTCTGAGCCTCTCCCGGATGACTGAGCTCCTCACCCTATCTCTGAGGGTGAGTCCAGCAATCCTACGGAGAAAGCTCATTTCAGCCGCTTGTATCCGCGATCTCGTTCTTTCGGTCATTACCCAAAGCTCGTGACCATAGGTGAGAGTAGGAACGTAGATTGACTGGTAAATCGACAGCTTTGCCTTAGAACTAAGCTCCCTCTTCACCACAACAGACCGGTACAACGTCCGCATCACTGCAGATGCTGCTCCAATCCGTCTGTCGATCTCTCGCTCCATTTTCCCCTCACTCGTGAACAAGACCCCAAGATACTTAAACTCCTCCACTTGGGGCAGGAGCCTGTCCCCAACCCGGAGAGGACAATCCACCTTTTTCCGGCTGAGGACCATGGACTCGGACTTGGAGGTGCTGATTCTCATCCCAGCCGCTTCACACTCAGCGGCAAACCGTCCCAGCAAGAGCTGTAGGTCATTGCTGGATGAAGCCAACAGGACAACATCATCTGCAAACAACAGAGATGAGATCCTGTGGTCACCAAGCATGACACCCTCCATTCCCTGGCTGCGCCTAGAAATCCTGTCCATAAAAATTATGAACAGGACCGGTGACAAAGGGCAGCCCTGGCGGAGTCCAACTCTCACTGGGAATGACTCCGACCGAGTGTTGGCAATGCGAACTAAACTCTCACAACGGTCGTACAGAGACCGAATAGCTCGTAACAACAAGCCCGATACCCCATACTCCCGAAGCACCCCCCACAAAAATCCACGAGGGACGCGGTCAAATGCCTTCTCCAAGTCCACAAAACACATGTAAACTGGTTGGGCAAACTCCCACGAACCCTCAAGAATTCTCGAGAGGGTAAAGAGCTGGTCCGATGTGCCACGGCCAGGACGAAAACCACATTGCTCCTCCTGAATCCGAGGTTCGACCAACGGCCGGACTCTCCTCTCCAGTACCTTGGCATAGACCTTCCCAGGGAGGCTGAGGAGTGTGATCCCTCTAAAGTTGGAGCACACCCTATATATACTTGAATATATATTCAAATATATACTTGAATATAGAATATATACTTGATATTAATATTAAAAATATACTGGCTAAAGAATCATGCTGAAAATATCACTGATAAAAGGGGATTGAGTAAGACAAAGACAAAAGCCCTGAAGAAAAAATTAGCATATAGTTTTTGTAGGTCACTAGTGGGAATTTATCTTGCACCTGATTTCCATATTCTCAGCTACAGCAGACCCAAATCAGTCAACTATTCGGCCCCAGTGCACTCCCCATCCCCACAATCTCAGCTATCTGACAGATCTGCCGTGGACCTGGAAGGGCCAGATGGATGTTGAAGAGCAATGAAGTCTTTCATTGTCTCAGACCAGAGGATGTGACCTTATAAATGTCATTGTGCCTGGTGAGATGAGGGGATGAAAAAAGCAGGATCCACTCATTGACAGTATTCCCCCCTGACAATTTAATTCAAATCCAGCAGTGGTTTATGAGTTTATGATGTGAACATTTGATCAAATCCATCACACTGCCTCAAAACATTTCCACAGATCATTCATGTAAATGTGGAAATGCAGAAGAGATGGGTGGATTACCAGCCAATAAGTTCTTTCAATGGAAGCACGGATCCAGACCAAAGTGGTGCTGCATGCCACACTTGTGGGACAGCTAGACCCTGGTTAATGTTGGTTATAATTACAGATAGCAGAAATAAAACTGAGCAGGAAACCTCAGTAAGATAACCCAGCATAGTTCTGGATGTGGAGAAACTGGACTCTGAGGGTAGATCATGTTTCTGTTTGTGGAGATGTCTCACTGGTGAGCAGCACCACTGGTAAAGGGAAAATCAAAACCAATATTTCTACATGAATTATGAGCAGCTTGAGTTTTTTGGCATGGGTGAAGTAGTTGGGGGTTTGCATTCATCATAACTATGAAAGTAGTGGAGATTATCCAGAATGTTTAAACAGTCTTAATCAAAGGATATTCAAGAGTATTATGATTTGATGAAGCTCAGTAAATAGAATCACATTGTGCAGTAACATAGTGGTTAAAACTGGCTGCTTTTCCCAGAAAACAGAGCATGGTGGGTGGACAGACAGATTTTTCAAGAAAGCATCATTAGCTCATCTGCATGTCTTAGGGTGGACTTATCGACATCTCTCTGCTGCCGGTTCCAACAAGGTTCCAACAATTAATGATAATGCCAAGCTGCACACAACACCAGTTACTGTAAAGGAGCATTCAGACCAAACGCGAATGGGCAGTGCAAATACATAGAAAGCCAATGGAAAGAGACGAGTACACGTGAATCTCATGCATTCATTCACGTTGGAAGGATAGCATTAGTTTTGAGATTCTGCCATCACTGGAGTAAAAGTATCAACACTGGAGAGTAAACTAGTTTGAAAATGAGACTGACACTCACCTGGAGACCGAATGACTGGGAGCTTTGCAGCTGAATCGGAGTGTCTGAGTTTTTTACCCACGGACTCCTGCCACACATGTGCTGACAAGGCTAGCAGGCTAGCAGTGTTAACAACCCATCATCCAGATGAAATTTTGTAGGCAGGGACAATTTTTTTTCAGGTGAGACCCCACTGGATAATGTAAACCTAAGCATGGTGGTGTTTTGAGAATTTCCACAGCAGGTTGAACACAGCTGTGTTCTTCCTGCGGCAGCTGAGGAAGCTCAAGCTACCCACCAAGATGTTAGTGCAGTTCTACACAGCCATCATCGAGTCCATCCTCACCACCTCCATAACCGTGTGGTACGCAGGAGCCACTGCCAGGGACAGACTAAGGCTGCAGCGCGTCGTGCGCACTGCTGAGAAGGTGATCGGCTGCAAGCTCCCATCTCTCCAGGATCTGTACATCTCCAGGACCCGGAGGCGTGCTGGCCGGATCATAGCCGATCCCTCACACCCTGGTCATGTACTGTTTGCCCCCCTCCCCTCTGGTAGAAGACTTCGGTCCATCCAGACTAAAACCTCCCGTCACATGAACAGCTTCTTCCCCTCTGCCATTAGACTGCTGAACACTAAGTGACTCTCGTGCACCATGTACAGCAGCTCAACCAGACTCATGTCAATCATCACTGTTTTCTTCCTGCATTACCGACTGCACTATATAGTTCTCCACAGTATCTGCTGCTGGCTAATATATATTTTAACTGTTGACCAGTATCACTTAATCTTATCCTACACTTTATTACATGTATAGTTTATTTCTCTTATCTTATCATGTTTAATGTTGCAGCATTGTACCGAGACAAATTCCTAGTTTGTGTACTACATGAACAATGGCAATAAACCTGATTCTGATTCTGAGCTGCTGAATTTATAAAGGCAACTTCACCTGTCTGCAACTCACTCAGACTGTAAATTCATGTCTATTTGCATCTGTACATTGAGTTAAAATGTAATCACACTGCGCAAAAAATTCACCCATTCGCGTTTGGTCTGAATGTTATGTTATGTTCTTTATGTCTGTCCTCTTTATCCTCTCTATCCCCTCACCCCCAGCCAGTCGCAGCAGATGACTGCCCCTCCCTGAGCCTGGTTCTGCTAGAGGTTTCTTCCTGTTAAATGGGAGTTTTTCCTCTCCACCGTCGCTAAGTGCTTGCTCACGATCGTCTGATTGCTGGGTCTTTCTGAAATTGTGGGGTTTTCTCTGCATTTTGTAATGCTATGAGATGACTTCTGTTGTGATGTGGCGCTATATAAATAAAGCTGAATTGAATTGAACGTACCTTAACACTCCTATCTTATAAAAACAGAGAAAGGTACACATACACACAAAGACAGACATGCACCCACTGAATCTGGCAAGGCTAATACAAGCAGCAGGCCTTCTCGCAGGGCTTCCACGGGCATCGCTGGTGTTGGCGACCTGGTGCCCCAAGGGCACCATCCTATCACTCCGCCTGCAGAGGCCTAACTGAACCTCCAAGCCCTCAGGGCAGATGCTCCTCTCTGCCATATCCAGTCATCACCTACACTGTGCTGCATTATTGATGAGTTCCTCTGCCCGGTGGAGCTTTCCGACAGCCTCTGCACCACAGATTGATTCTACTGTAACAGTACTACTGTGGGAATTGTTGCAGTGAGTCCGTGTTTGTGCAGATTGTTTGGATGTTTAGATGCATGGTAAGAAGAAATAGGAGACCCTGAATGGATGCCTGAGTGATTTTTGGCTGCAGTACACAGCTCAGTAAGCCTGTTTAGTAAAACAGTGTGTAGTGTGAAATCACACTGTGGGTCAAGCATGGAAAATGTTGAAATGCAACCTGCTTCCTTTTCTACCACAGCTCACCTTTAAGGACTCAAAGAAAACATCCATTTCTTATCAGCACATAAGGAAGAGGGAAAAAAAATTTAAAGGGTGCTGGTCTTTTTACTTAAGACAAACGCTGCAGTGAATAAAAACTAAAAAAAACACAGCGCTCAGGTATTCATTTTTTTTTTTTTCTGAGAATGTGACCTTGTGATTGTATTGTACTGTGTGGAAAGATGGCGACTAATGGTCTCATCTGAAAGAAAGTTTGCTTCCAGTCAAAAGAGAACTGCAAAAATGGGAATCTTAAACTGGCAAGGACACCATAAACCTTTCTTTTTAAAAGTCATAAATCAAACAGGGTGGACTGTACTTTTCAAATAAACACTGTACTCAGGAGAAGAGGGTGGGGTGTAAGAGGTCATATTAAGGACAATCATTCATACTCATTCATATTTTGATAGCTGTGTATTAGCTGGACTAAATCATGTTCTTTAACAAGCTGTGAATGTTCATCCATTACGTTATATACTGTACATCGGTATATAGTTATAGAATGATTAATAAAATAAAACATGTGAAAACTGCTTTTTCATATCATTCTTAAAAACAGTTTTTACAGGTTGCAATCAAAAATCTTAACTCAAGCGTGTTATTTTTACCACTATTACTATAATTCTCAATACTTAGTTATTACTTACTTTGGGTTAACAAGTCTACTTTTTGCTTAAGGTCTGGTTAGACGATCAAGTGACTAAAATTATATAGATTATTTAAATATAAATTACACAGGGTTACAAAAATAATTTTTTTGTAAGTTGTCTGTGTTTTTTCAGCTGATTTAAGACAATTTTGCACCGCTGAATCTGAAAATGACATCCGTTTCAATCAGGTGCTAAGTAAAAACCTGTACTTACTTAGTACTGCGCATGTACTTACCTTTATATAAAGGTAAGTACATATAAATTGAATGTTACGTCATCATTGTTCAACATTCAGAGAATTTCAAGACATAAAAAAGAATTTTGCATCATATAAAGCGAAAATACCCGTACATGGCATGGTAATACCTGTACAATACCCGTACATACTCCCTTGATACAGAGATCGACAAGAGGATTGGAAAATCAACCTCCACACTCGCTCGCCTCACCACACGAGTGTGGGAGAATCCCAAACTCTCTGTCAAGACGAAGATGGCAGTGTACAACGCCTGCGTCATCAGCACACTGCTCTATGGGAGTGAGACGTGGACAACATACGCCCGGCAGGAAAAGAGACTGAAATCCTTCCACTTGCGCTGCATTCACCACATCCTGGACATATCCTGGCAGGACAAAGTGTCCAACACAGAAGTCCTGTCCCGCGCCGGCCTTCCCTCCATGTTCACTCTACTCAGGCAGCGCAGGCTCCGCTGGCTAGGCCACGTTCACCGTATGGAAGATAGCAGAATCCCCAAAGATGTCCTCTACGGAGAACTGGCGACTGGCAGGAGAGACGCTGGCCGCCCACAGCTGCGCTTCAGAGACGTCTGCAAGAGAGACATGAAGGCCATGGAGATCAACGCAGAGCGCTGGGAGGACCTCGCAATGGACCGCTCCAAATGGAGAGGGACCCTGACCAGACAGCTCAAGGCGGGTGAAGGGAAACTGACTGCTGCAGCAGATGAAAAAAGGACCCGCAGGAAGAACCGCCACAGACCCAGCAGCACAGAGACCATCTACAAGTGCGACCTGTGTGACAGGGACTGCCATTCGCGCATCGGCCTGTTCAGCCACAGGCGGTGCTGTTCCAGCAGAGTAGACATCTAGGATTCTCTTCCATGGTCATCATAGACCGACAGAGGCCGATACGATACCCGTACATGTAAACAAAAACGTATAAAACAACATGTGGCCATAATTCAAAAAGTTCACCCCATTGAGCAAAACCAATGTGATTTTTGGATTTAGCACATCAAAACTGTCCTAAATCACCAAAAAAAACCTTCAATAAATTTGGTGTTGACCAGTGATATATATTATAAAAGATCACCTTGTAAATTAGTCTGTTATGTTCAAGATGCATTCAGAGATATCAATCTGCTTTTTAACCTCCACTTGAAAGATTTTACCCAGAATCACCAAAACTGTAAAAACTGAAAAAACATAAACACACACAAAGAATTTGCCTTCAAAATATTATTGAAAAATTATTCTCATAAACATTCAAGGGACCCTGTAACAATTTATTTGTGAACGTTTTGTTTCCGAACTTCTCTTGACTTTTGACCCTAGCTCATCTTACCATTTAAACTTGTGGTTGTCTGGGTGAGGTGAGGCGTAAGCAATTCAGCTGCTGTCTACACCTCAGCGTGTGCTTACAATCTCATAACAAGTCATGGTTTTCCTCTTGAAATGAGAGATAGTTTATCAGCCTGAAATCAGTTTAGTTTGGATGGAAACTGGTAGCAAGAAGGGAACAGAGACTGAATCAAAAGAAGAAAAAAAAAACAAAACACAAGGAGTGAAAAAAATGAGGAAGGAAAGAAGCAGGAAGGAGGATAAAGTAACAGGATGAAAAGATTTCAAGTCAGAAGACTAGTATGCCAGTCTTCTGGTGTCTTTGTTTTGCCTCTGACAGTCAGTGAGATTAAGCTAAAATGATGACAGCGGCCCAGCTTGTGTACAGCAAAACAAGAACATCTTTTCTCTAACTTGTAAGAAAAGGAGAAGATTGCTTCTGGGCAACAAGCACAAGTTTGCCTACTGCTGCTAGCTCCAAGCTCAGCTAATTCTGTCTTTCTGATTCCCAGTGTTGTTTGTAGGCAGGGAGCCTGGAGACTCAAGCTGTCAAGGCTCTGCCTTAGAAGCCAGTTTCTCTCCCCTTCTCTCATCTCTCCCCAGTTTCCCCGGCTCCCTTCCTCCATCTCTTCCACCTTCACCGCTACCCCTGCTACTGCCTCAACCTCCCCAGCCAGCAGGCCAGCACGGCCCCTCCACTGTTTTGACAAGTGCTTTAGACATAATGTCACAGGAACCATCAGCATGCCAAAAATGCTAACTAACCATAACACTAATTAGTCAGTGGGAAAAAAAATGGTAGCTTGAGCAGTGAGCAGTGCTGGTGTCTCAGAGACTTGGACCTGATCCTGACTGACAGAGGGGGGAAAAAACCATGATGTGAAAGAGGGGAGGTAAATTAAGGGCCAGAATGGAACTTAAAGGAGTTCAGCTCTCCAGTATGAACAGCAAGGCTGAAGCTGGGCTTTCACAGGCTGGGTTGAATTTCACAAGGATCTGTCCCCAGTGTGTTCCCTGCCTGCCTATCTCTGAAGGCATCAGTGTCAGTGGGGTTATGTCTCCTAGAACCGTTTAATGGTTTCATCGCCCATGTCCCTAAGACATTTTATAAGACAAATAAAGTCCTTTCTCTTGTTACTCTGAGGTTTCCCCTTTTCCTTTTGGTGTTGATACAATAGGACCTTTTGTACAGAAAAAATTAGACCTGTCAAAGAAGATGGATATAATATTAAAAAAATTTTTATAGTAAGCAAGTTTGTGATGAATGACCATTTATTCGCAACAGTTGAAGGCCTTGCAGGTTGTAAAAGTATTAGTGCGATTTTCACTGGCAAGGAGCAGCAAATTACAAAGACTTGTTAATCTATTAATTCCAACAGAGAGAAAATTACATTGTTTTTAGCTAATGTAGACACTTCTAATCATTTTTTAGTTAGAATTATGTAAAATCCCATGAAAGGGAGTGCTGTTGTTAGTCAATACCAGCATGGTTGTGATGTGTCTTTGATGTGACATATTGATATCAATGAAATACAGGGCTACAGCACTTCTTGTGTAATATTACAGTTACCATCAAGTTCTTTACAGCAGACTTCTGAAGCAGCAGCAGATTTTTTTTTTTTTTTAAAAAAGCAACCAAAAAAGTGAACCTGAGGAATTGTAGACGGCTGATATATTAATCTAGCCCTTACTCACCCCACCACCACTGCTCTATTGTTAGAATAATTTGTCAAGAACCACTGCGTGCTGGGAATTTAACAATAAGGACTTTAATGGCTGAAGTGATGGCATCCATGGGTTGCTAATATCAGATATCATTAAGCAATGTTTTGGCTTTTTCATAAGCCAAAATAAACACTCAAAACATCTGTACAGTACATTTCTTTAAAAACAATGATCTGACATCAGATCTTCAGAGGACATGCCCCACCCCTGAATACAACTTTCTTCAACAAACAGCAGTTCAGTTAAAATATATATTTTTAAATACCATATCATCTGGGGTTTTAGTCTATACAAGGTCCTGATTCGAGTTTCAGCAAAGCAACATTTACTGCTTCGCTCTTTAATTGGGGTCATTGGTTGCACTTTTTCCACACATTGACAGGTCACACATGTCTTAATGAGATGTTTGTGACATATTTTGGTCAAATTATCTTTAATTACTTAATTATTGAAGCATAATTTGTGAATCATCTTTTGCAGCCTTTTTCAGAATGGTTGATTTCAGTGTATGTCTCTTTCGCTGCAGCTTGTATCTAGCCAGAGCCAACTAGCATACATTTGTCTCAAAGAATGAATGAAATAAAGCATCACTGGTGCACTGGGGTGTGTGGTTTCAGTGGTCCATAGGATATAACCCTTCCTTGAAGTGCAATAAGCACAGAAACATGAATGAATGGTTAAACTGCTACCTTCAGCTAGCTGCCTTTGGTCCTGGTTATAGATAAAACTACAAGAAAATATGCTAAGATAATACCCAAGAATGATGCATATAGTCAACTGTTGTAGATGAGTAAGGATTCCAGTGTGGGTGAATAGAATTTATAGAAAAAAAATTGATCAAAACTGGCCAAATCAGCAGTTAAGCTAATGCCAGGTGGCTTGTCCATCACTTCCTCCCCACTGATGTGAACGGCAACTGCCTAGCCAAGCTAATGCTAATAGATCAATGTAGCATCACAGCAAAAACGTAACAAAATAAGACAGATTATGGATTAGTGAACCAGGTGGAAACAGGGATGCCTAGCGTGACTGAAATCTAAAGAAAATAACAATATAATCCATACTTGGTAAACAAACTTTGTGTAATACTGTTAGCTACATGGCAGACAGCTAGGCTGGCCAGTAATAGAGCAGTGAGGAGGTATCAAGGCTGAAGCTAGGCTGGGTTACCATTTTACAACTTTCAGTTTGAAATCTGGAAAAGTCAATGTTAGCATGTAAACATGCATGCACAAATTTTCTGCAAGATAGAGGTCACAAGTGTGACGTGCTTCACGCACAAGGAGTTTGCATGTTAGATATATGATTTTTAAGATGCCTGGGAAGAAAAATTGAGGCATAACATGACAAAACTATATGTGTTAAAATGCGTTATACTATAACACTTAATATTATGAGTGCACATTATGTCATTGTAATATTTTTCTAAATTTTAAAAATGACAACACCAAAATCAAATTGAAATAAACTTTATACTAACCTTGGTCCCTTGGTTATACAGGGTCAGACACGCTGCAGCAATTCAGCAAAGAGGTTGTGGTCAATCCAGATAAAGGCCATGTTGTCTCCTTGATATTCTCGGTCCAGCTCATGGAAGAGTGTCTCCTACTGGCCAAACAACTGCTGTTTTTTTTGTTTGTTTGTTTGTTTGCTTTTTTTAATTGAAAGAATGAGTGAGTCATAAATAATCTGTGTACATAGCAGGCAATAAAAAAACTGGACTTACTGACAGCTGGTTAGTATATTTGATAAGGAGTCTTCAGTCAAAACATTAAGAAAAGGATCAGCCTACACAAAAAAGGTGATGTGATGTTATGCAGTCTTAGGAGCTGCACAAGACTGGAATTAAATTTTTTTTATTTCAGCTGCTCCACAGTGATTTTTTCATTATTCAGCAAAGGTAAGCACCATTTTAGGGATGTATTTCTGTCTGTACAAACCACCTTGGTTATAAATTTGATTATTTTTCTATAAGGCTTACTGGTCGCATTGAAAGCAAAAGCCCCTGCAGTGGCACTTCCACGACAGGCCACCACTGAGGTTGCCCATCAGTCAGTGGGGAGAAAAAAGGGCAGTGGTTATGTGATAATATCTGATATAATGAAAATAGTTGTAAATCATGAAAAAAAAGTAAATATAATTCCCACCACAAATGGATAGGCCTCACTATTTAAACCACCCATTTGCCACAGAGGCAGAGAACATATGTGTCTGTTATTTTCCCCCATCTCCCTAGATTGGTTTCATCCATGGCTGTTGTATGATCCGTGTATGCAAGGCCATCTCACGTGAATCCTGCGAAGTGCAAGACACACTTAAGACTGTCTCAAGAACTTCTTGCACCCTGTCCAATAATCCTATGACATCAACATCCTCCACGGCCCCAGAAAATCACAGCTGACATACGATATCTAAATTTGTACATCCAGTTGTGACCCAGGCTTTAGATGCCCAAACCACCTCAACTGGCTTCTTTCGATGTGTAGAAGCAACAGTTCTATTTTGAGCCTCTCCTGGATAACTGAGCTCCTCATCCTATCTCTAAGGGTGAGTCCACAAGTGTGAATGCTCTCTCCAAATCCACAAAACACATGTAGACTGGTTGGGCAAACTCCCACGGGCACTTAAGAATCCTTGAGAGGGTGAATAGTTGGTCTGATGTGCTACGGCCAGGACGAAAACCACATTGTTCCTCCTTAATCTAAGGTTGGACCAACAGCTGGATTATTCTCTCCAGTACCTTAGCATAGACCTTCCCAGGGAAGCTGAGTGTGATCCCTCTAAAACTGGAACACACCCTCTAGTCCCCCATCTTAAAGACAGGAACCACCACCCCAGTTTGCCATGCAAAAGGTACTGTCCCCAACTTCCACGTGATGTTGCAGAGGCATGTCAACCAAGACAGCCCCACAACATCCAAAGCCTTGAGATACTCGGGGCAAATCTCATCCACCCTTGGGGCCAGGCCACAAAGAGTATTTTTTGCTACTTCAGTGACCTCAGCCCCTGTGATGGGCAGGTCATCCCCCTCATCCTCAGGATCTGCTACCACTAGACGTGTCAGTGGGATCCTTGAAGTATTCTTTCCACCACCCGATAATATCCTCTGTCAAAGTCAGCATCTCTCCATCTGCACCATACACAGTGTGGACAGGGATCTGCTTCCCCCTTCTGAGTTGCCGGATAGTTTGCCAGAATGTCTTTGAGGTCAATCAAAAGTCTTGCTCCATGGCATCACTGAACTCCTCCCACAGCCAAATTTTAGACTTAGCAACTGTTCATACTGCACTCCGCTTGGTTTGCTGGTACAACTCAGCTGCTTCAGGAGTTCCACAAGCCAACCAAGCTCGGTAGGACTCCTTCTTCAGCTAGATGGCCGCCCTCACCTCTGGCATACACCATTTGGTTTGGGGGTTGCCACCACGAGAAGCAGTGACAACCGTGTTGCCACAACTCTGGGAAGCTGCTTCAGCAGTGGAGGTGGAGAACATGCCCCATTCAGACTCTATGTCTCCACTCTCCCTTGGGATGTGGTTGAAGTTCTTCTAGAGGTGAGAGTTGAAGACTTCTCTGACAGGGGCTTCAGCCAGATATGGCCCCCTGTGTATCCTAATGTCCTAGAAATTGGCAAAACTTGCAAAAACATATCAGACAGTATGTTTTTACAGTACTGTATATCTAAATTGAAATGCATTACAATAATCAATTCACAAACTTTAGAAAGTATTGTGCAAACAAAGCCCACAGGAACCAATAGAGATGGTGTGTGGTTTCTTATAACACCTGCACCGCCACAATCTGTTTTAAAGAAAACATGAGAAAGCAGGAAATATGATGTTTAATGTGAAGAAAGGTCCATGCTTGTGCTTTGTTTGAACAATATGCAACCACTACCAAAGTTTATTGCTGATGGCAGTCTTTGTGGTTTTCAAAATGAGCCACAGTGCCTTTTTGTTCTCCTTCCATTGGGCTCATCAGTGTCTCTTCCCGACAGTGATTTACAAAACCTGAACTGTAACTTCTAAGGGAAGGAGGAACAGCCATGCATCGTGTTGATTTTGGTTTGGGAATTTGAAGAGAAAGTGAAAGATGGAAGAAAGCAGAATTGAAAAGGAGAAAAGTAAATCTGATTTATTTATTAAACTTGAACACTCAAATGCTCATGTAAGTTCTCATTTTGGGGGACAAAGGCAAACAAGCTGTGGGAAGTTTTATAGAAATATATAGTCACTAAGGAATCTCATTTATTTATTAAATCACAAAGCAGCTCTTGTTTCAGTTTATATTCCTGCCTACTCAAAGAAGGATATGTTTGGTTAAATACACAATTATTAATCCAATACATGTTCAATATAACTCAGATGTAGTGTTAAGTTTGAAGTACTACTCACTCAGTGTTATGTTGCTTTCACAACAATTAATCGTGCTGCATGTGAACACTGAAGATGGCTGCATGGAGCCTCAATTCTTTGGGCTTTGGGATCTACCAAATTTTAACCCACGACTGAGTCATTTGCATAACATCACAATAATAAATCCACAGGACTCTATACTAGCTTTAATTTCAGTGAGTATGTGTGTGATTTCTGCACAATTGCATATTGAACCATTACCACTTTTCTCAAAATTATCATCTCGAAGCAAAGCCCAAAAAAAAAAAAAGTCTCAAGGCGACTATGGCAAAAATCTAAATTATCTAATAACACACAGGCCCAGGTCCACATAAAAGACTGTTAGGCCTAGTCCACAAGTCAATGGCTATTTTTAAAAGCTATTATTGATCCTCTATTTATTAAAAAATTAGTCCACACAGCACTGCTTAAAAAAACAAATCCCTGTCCACATGAAAATACACAAACACAAAGTGCTGTGAGGAACATGCCCAGCTGAGTGTGATCCAAAACCAGTGATGTTGGTGGTGGATTCTGTGTCACAGGAGTGTTGTTTCATGTGGCAGTGTCTCCATAATGTGTTCTGGTGCCTCTATTCCCCAGTACAATGGATGACTAACTATACATTTGTGTGCAAACATATAAAATGTCCTGCTGTCAAAGTTAGCAGACCACAATCTTGACTTTGTGGGCCATTACCATGTAAACAAACCAGATAACAATGCATATCACGACTTCAAACCAGAGTGAAGGCGGTGCAAGCCAAAATCTGTTTTCCAGTCCACACACACAAATGTTGCCATCAAAGTCAGAGAAAGCTTTTACTATGGAGTTTTTCAGAAAGTTCATTTTTAGTGCCAAAAAATCTTGTTTGCATGCAGATGAAAAGACGAACCAAATAGAAAAGCTATATCTGTAAAAACAATACACTGTTAGGGGTGGGTGAGCACAGATAGTTTTTCTCTGTTTTGTAATTTTGTAATCAATCTATGGGTGGTGTTCGCCCTCTCTCTCTCTCTCTCTCTCTCTCTCTCTCTCTCTCTCTCTCTCTGAGTGGGTGTGGCGAGCAAGAGTTGGCATCAGAGTGAGTGGATCTCTGAGTGAGTGACATTTTTCTGACTTTTCTATCCTTTTCCATGTTTTCTTAGGGTGTTTTTTGCAAAGTTATTGTGTTGTGTGTGTAGATCGGTGCAGGCTTTTTTGTTTGGTTTGTTTGGTTTCTCTTGCCCGCCAGCGTTTGGTGGTTGGCTCAGTGTGTGCAGCGTGCACAGGGTGGGAAGTGACATTTGTTTACTATGGATTTCACTAAGTTAACTGGAAAACATGGCATTAAGATTGTCGGTGCAGCGCGGTTCTCTGTGAACGAGTGCATTCTGGCTGTTGCTGAAGTGGTCGGACCGCAGAGCATAAAATCTGCGGCCCGGCTGTGAATTCAGTTGTTGAAAATGGTGTTGTCATTAGCAATACTTTTGTTAGTGTGTCTCCTCTCTCTCTTCCATCTAAAAAGATCACGTTATCAGATGTCCCACCATTTATTAGTGATGAGGTTTTGCAGAAGGAATTGCTGAGATATGGCAAGATAGTATCTCCTATTAAAAAGTTGCCTTCCAGTTGCAAGTCTCCTGAGCTCAGTCATATCGTGTCTCACAGAAGACAGCTGTTTATGATCCCGAATAACAGAAAGGATGAGCTTAATTTGGTTTTTAAATTAAGGGTGGAGGACTTTGACTACATTATTCTTGTTACATCAGAGAACATGAAATGTTTTGCATGTGGGGAAGAAGGACACCTCACCAGGGCCTGTCCATACAGTGCCTCAACTTCAGCTGCAGGGAGACGAGCACAATGTGGGTGGGCTGGTGAACAGTCTGACAAGCAGGGTGAGGGGGACAGACGAGAAGGTGAGCAGGTAGGTGCAGATGCACAGGGGGGTGGAGTTAATGGGCAGACAGGTATGCCGAGGGAGGAAGTGAGTGGAAATTTGGGCACGAAGGAGGAAAATGTAGATGAAAGGAAAAGTGGCAGTACTGATGATCTGACAAGCATTAAGAAAAACAGGGCAAACGGACAGGGGGGCGTACAGGAGGGTGGGGCTGATGGCCAGACAGATGCAGGACAGAGTGGAGCTGGTGGTCAAACAGGTGAGCAGGGGGAAGTGGAGACGATGGTGTGTGGTGATGTGGACTGTGAATCGGGTGTGATCGGTGCTGGAGCTGCAGAGGAGAATATGGAGGAAGGAGAGACCCCTCTTAATGCTTCTCAGCTTAAGAGAAAAACCAAAAATGGTAGGCGGGTTTACAGGAGAAGGCAAGGTCATCTAAAAGGGTAAAATGCAAAGTGGCAGATGAACATGAGGGAGCAGCCTTAGCTTCAGAGGTTAGTGAAGGTGAAGGTTCACCCCCTCTGATGACTGACAGTGAGCTGTCTGACTGTAGGTCCTCCCAAAATCACCAAGTCCAGAAGGAGTACAGTGCAGCAAAAATAAAAATGTTCTTTAAAAAAAACAAGAACATGAGAGGAGTAAAAAATTGAAAATTACTTCCCAGATAAAAAAGGGCTTCCTTGATTCAGTGAGGGTCTTAATGAAAGAGGGGAGCTTCACTCACCAAGAATATTATTGTCTGAAAAAAGTAGTTTTTAGATTTAAGCAAGAATTGTTTAATAATGATGCTGAGAATGATGATGACGATGATGGCGGGGCTTTGTAAATTCTCTGCCTTAGCGTTCCTTTCAACTGTTCTGTTAACTTTTTTTTGCCTTTCCCTCCATGAGCAATTTTAAAGTAGGGACTTTGAATCTGAATGGATCCAGAGAGGCAAGAAAAAGGCACATGCTGTTTGATTTCATGATCCTGAATAATGTTGATATTATGCTTGTCCAAGAAACACACAGTGATAAATCTAATGAGATAGACTGGCAGAGGGAGTGAGGAGGGCAGATTGTACTCAGCCACAGTAGCAGTAGTAGTGGGGGAGTGGCTGTCTTTTTCTCCCCAAGATGTTCCCCTGTTTCAAATTGTGTCACTGAAGTTGTACAAGGGAGACGACTGGTGATTCAGGCTGTTTTTGGTCGGTGTACACTTACTCTCATCAATGTATATGCCCCAACATTAGGGTCGGACAGGTTGGGTTTTCTTAGTGAGACAAACACCTTTTTAAACAACTGCAACCAAGATGACTTTGTGTTTGTAGCTGGTGATTTTAACTGCACTGCAGATGATTCAATGGACAGGAACCCTATAGAACCTCACCCAGCCTCTAAAACGCCTTTTAATGGAAGTTACTAAGATTCATGATCTGGTAGATGTTTGGAGGTCTTTCCATAATATGGATAGACAGTACACATGGTCCCACATTAGAGAGGGATCATTTTTATTGTTTTAAACATCAAAGGAATATTTTTTTCAAACTGTTTTTTTCAACCTGTTGGTTTTACTGATCATTCTTTGGTATTATGTCAAGTTTTTATTAGTTTTAGGTTCTTATGGAGGAATTTTAGAGAGCAGCATCTTGAGTTTGGCTCTTTACAGCAATGGTGGGACTGTGGGAAGGTGGAAATAAGAATTTTTTGTCAACAATACACTCTCAATGTCACTCAGGACATAACCAGATAAATAAAAGACCTAGAGAGTGATACTGTAGAGCTTTAGTCTTTGTTAGACTCTACAGGAAATCGATGATACTTTGAAGTTCTCAAAGCAAAAAACAAAGTTCTTACAGACTTGCTGGGCACCAGGGATCAGGGAGCCCTTGTCAGATCCACGTTCCAGAGTGTTACCCAGATGGATGCCCCCTCAAAGTTTTTTTTTTTTTTGGACTGGAGAAGAAAAATGGGCAGAGCAGGTGCATTCACGCTCTATGGTCAGCATCCGGACAGGAGCTGAGAAAGCCTGGTGACATCAGGAAATGTGCTGTGGAGTTTTATTCAGACCTGTATAAGTCTGAGTATGTTGAAAATGAACAATTGTTAGCTTCCTTTTGTGATGGACTTCCCCAAGTTTCTGAAGACTTAATCTGCTACTGGGGGAGCCCTTACACCTTGAAGAGTTGTCCACCGCTTTGCAGAGTATGGAGAATGGGAAAGCTCCTGGGATTGATGGACTTCCTGTTGATTTCTTCAAGGCCTTTTGGCACGATATGGGTGGAGACCTGCTGGAAGTTTTGAATGAAAGTCTGACTAGAGGATTCCTACCTATCAGTTGCAGGAGGGCTGTAATCACTTTACTCCCCAAAAAAGGTGATTTAATGGAGATTAAGAACTGGCACCCTGTTTCCTGTTCTGTACAGACTACAAAATTTTCTCCAAAACCCTGGCCAACAGGCTGAGAGACATTATGGACCAGATCATTCACCAGGACCAGACCTACCGTGTGCCCGGTAGGTCCATTCTTGACAACGTATCTTTAATTCGGGATATTTTGGCCATCTCTAGCTCATTGGACATGGACCTTGGTTTGATTTCACTGGACCAAGAAAAAGCATTTGACCAGGTTGAGCTCCCTTACCTCTGAAAAATTTTGGAGCGGCTTGGTCTCAACCCTGGTCTTATTGCTATGATTAAGGTTTTGTACCAGGACATTGAGAGTGTGTTAAAAATTAATGGAGGACTGAGTGCCCCTTTTAAAGTAAAGAGGGGAATAAGGCAAGGCTGTGCTCTGTGAGGCATGTTGTATGCCATTTCCATTGAACCCATGCTGTGTAAGATGCAATCCACCATGGAGGGGCTGATTTTATCTAACTCTGTTAAAAAAACTGGTACTTTCAGCTTATGCAGATGATATCATTGTGATGGTAAAGAACCAGACAAGTAAACTGTTTACAAAAAGTAGTTGAAAATTTTGGTACAGCATCTTCAGCGAAGGTGAATTGGTCCAAGAGTGAAGCCCTTGCAGTCCATTTTAAATCAAAGCAGTTGCCTACACTGCCAGCAGGCCTATACTGGAAAAAAAATGGTCTTAAATATCTTGGGGTGTTTTTAGGGGATGAGGCTACTGTAAATAAAAACTGTGAGGGTTTGATGGAAAAAGTGAAAGGGAAGTTGGAAAAATGGAAATGGCTGTTGCCACAGATGTCTTATAGGGGAAGGGTATTAATAATTAACAACTTGGTTTCCAGTGCACTGTGGCATAAATTTGCCTGTGTGGACCCCCCCGACAACCTACTGAAGCAAATGCAGAACTGCATGATTGACTTTTTCTGGGACAGGTTGCACTGGGTTCCACAGTGTGTTTTGTTTCTGACAAAATAAGAGGTGGGGGGGGGGGGAGACTGGCTCACCTGGTCAGCCGAGTGACATCCTACAGACTTTAGTTTATTCAGAAGCTTCTCACTGGCTCTCAAGATGTGGTTTGGAGACCTGTGGCTAGCAGTATTTTAAGACAGGTCAATGGACTCGGTCTTGATTCGTCACTCTTTTTAATGGATCCTGGCTGTTTTAACCTGTCCACCCTGCCTACCTTCTATCAGAACATTTTTAAAATATGGAGTCTGTTTGCATGGAAGAGACTGGAACCTGCTCTCTCAATGTACTGGCTATTGGAGGAACCCCTGAGCTTCAGAGCCAGATTGGAACTCCAGGTTAGGTCCCTACCTGCCCTGACACACATCTTGGTTTTCTCTGGCAGTATTACACTGCGTAAGATAATAGATGTAGCAGGACCAGAGCTGGACAATGTTCTGGCAACTTCTGAAGCTCTTGGCATTAAGTCTGCATGCCTTGTGAGCAAAGTTTGGAGTTGTGGCGGCTCAAATTGACAGCTGAGGAGAGGAAGATGGTGAGCTACTATTGCTACAAGAGAGAAGAGCCTGATGAAGGTGACCCGTTTCCTGAGTTGGGCTTTGCTGTGAGATCGGATGATGCAGAGGGGCCCATGTTGCGTAATAAATGCACAAGTCTTTACTCAGCAAAGACTAAACTGTTTTATTACTATTGTGTGAAGGCTTTTAGTAGAAGACAGTTAAACGACAGAGTGGACACGGTGTGGAGGAAGAGACTGAAGGTTACAGACAATGTCAGGCCCGTGTGGAGGGTCCTTTACAAATCCCCTCTACATAAAAGAGCAGGTGATCTCCAGTGGAGGATTCTGCATGGAGCTGTGGCCGTCAATTCTTTTATTTCCTGCATCAGTCCTAGAACATGTACAGACTGCTCTTTCTGTGGGTCAACTGAAACCATTTTTCATTGTTTTGTTGAGTGCCCTAGACTGAAACCACTGTTCATGCTTCTGAGCAACATATTTATGAGTTTTGATGTAATGTGGTCCAGCATGATTTTTATATTTGGTGCTGGATACAAACGGGTCAATGCAATGAAATGGCAGCTCTTAAATTTTTTTATCTGGCCAAGCAAAGTTTGCCATTTACATGAGCAGGAATAGGGAGTAGGGTCAAGAGGTTACAATGTTGTTCACTTCTATGGTTAGAGCCCAAATTCAGATGGAGTTTAAATTTTACAAAGCTATAGACAATTTAGAGGATTTCGACTCCAAGTGGTGTTTTAGGAATATAATCGTTCTGTGTCAGAAAACGAGATCATCTTTAGTCCTTTTTTTTGGGTAAGCCTCTGCTTTAACAGGTTTTTTTTTGTTTGTGTTTTTTGGTTACTTGTTCACGCCAGCCTGTCTGTGATTATGAATAATTGTAAATAAAGTTGGTTTTAAAAATCAATCTCTCTCTCTTTCTCTCAGGGGCTGGGACAGAGGTAATTAGCGGCAGCTGGCAGAGTCATCATCACCTGCATTCCAAAGCTATTTAAGAGCCAGCGTGGGACTAGAGCCCTGTGGAATCGTTACACCACTAACCTTTGTCAGACCGTGTGATTATCGCTGACTTTGATAGCTCCTAGCTTGTCAGTGAAAGCCTTTCTGACTTTTTCAACTCCTTGCTCCTTATCTCCAGGAACCTCTCCCACTCCTCTGCCACCCGAGCAACTCCTGGCTCTTGCCCATGCTCACAACCCTGCCTGCCCCCTTACTTAATTCTGTTATGGCCTGAGCGCTGATTCCATCCGCACTCGGGTGTTCAGTATTTTCCCTGTTCTCCCATTTTATCTCTGGACTGGCGATGTGGCCTCCTCCAGGGCTTTTATTGTGACAGCGTCACGGCAGGACTTCCGGCTGTCAAAGCTGAGTTGGCGCTGTGACAGCTGTTTGTCATTTCATTGATTACATTCCCCTTCTTTGATTGGTGTGCGTTCTGCACTTAAGGGAGCAGCTGAGGCTCACTCCTCACTGCGACTTACAATTCCGTGCACCGCGGTTTACGCGACTGGAGTCCCTTTCCCCGGCTCCAGTCTTACCTGTGATTCATCTTCGATCGTCTTCTTGTAAGTGTTTATTGTTCAGCGCAGGCTCTGGCCTCGCTGCCCTTCTCAGTTTATCCTCGTAGTCGGTTATCGTGTGACTTAGTTTATGTTCATGTTTTTGCCCCACGCGGCTGTTTATTTTGTCATCCTAGTCTTTTGTTAATAAACAAGCAAACTCACTGGTTGGTCTCTAGCATCTCATTGATGCCCTGCAAGGGGCATCCATAACAAATTCCCCCCTTCAACCTATCAATTGATGCTGGAATCCACCAAACCGAAGACCCCACGACCTCGGTCGCTCTTCTGAATAGGCACCATAAGAGGACTCAACTCACAGCTTCCCCAACCGTAGGAACAAGCAAGCCTTCAATATCTCAGCCACCCAATCACCCTCAAATCTCAGTGTTGCTATTCCTAGCAGCTCTGCCCTGCTCACCTCTGCCTCTCCTGTTCCCTCTAGGCACGCACTTTCCTCCCCGAGCAGGATGAACCCCTGCACCAACTCTAGCAGGAAAACAAAGAGGAAAATAAATTCACTCACCTGTTGCAATTTACCTTTGTGTTCCTGTGTCGTGTTTCCTCCAGGGTCCTCCCTTGTTCAGAATGTAACAGAACGATTCAACCAAAATATGGACCCAGTAAATACGACTCCAGGAAGAGTTCCTGGTTGGTTAGACCAGGCCAAGGCAAACATTCAGCAATTATTTGACCAAATGAGCAACACCATTCTCCACTTACACCACATATCTGAGCAATTAGCTCAATTATCACTCGTGCTCTAGCCAACTTCAGCAGTTTTCCCCACCGTGACAGCACCTCCATCTTTGCCCCCACCATCCCTCTCCGCGACACGGGCCCTCGCCATTCCCACTCCTGCTCCGTACTCGGGGCAGCCGGAGGAGTATCAAAGGTTCCTGCTACAGTGCCAACTGGTGTTCCAATGAGCACCTGGCAATTTCCCAGATGATAAGAGCAAAATCTCGTTCATTGTTATGCTCCTCCATGAGTGTGCCCTAGCTCAAGCGTTAATACAGACTCCCCAGTATGATGCATATACTTTTCCACAGTTTTAATCCAGGCTTCAGCCCGTTTTTGACCACTCTGACCACGAAGGGAATATTGCTAGTCGACTGCTGAATCTCTGCCTGGCGGTTAAATCCATGGCAGAGTACAGTGGACTTCCATGTCCTCACCCATGAGTCAGCCTGGAATGATGCCACCTTACGGGGAGTCTTCCTCCGCAATCTGAATTCAAACTTATGAGATGAATTAGCCACTCGTGACAAACCATCAAATCAAATCAACTCATAGCTTCTCCAACTGTGGAAACAAGTAAGCCTTCAATATCTCAGCCACCCAATCTCCCCTCAATTCTCAGTGTTGCGATTCCTGTCAGATCTGCCCTGCTCACCTCTACCTCTCCTGTTCCCTCTAGACAAGCACTCTCCTCCCTGAGCAGGACGAACCCCCGCACCAAATCTAGCAGGAAAACAAAGAGGAAAATAAATTCACTCACCTGTTGCAATTCACCTTTGTGTCCCTGTGTCGTGTTTACTCTTGGGTCTTTCCTTGTTCAAAAGGTAACATACACGTTTGAGTGGACAAGGTCAGACTGATATTTTTTAACGCTAACAATGCTATCAACCCTAATGAGCTTTACCTTCCAGTCTCATTCTTGCATCTGAAAACAGGAAGAATAAAACTTTATCTGTCTTTATCTCCTATAATAGAAAGAAACAATCATTAACAAGAATCTTTAACAAAGCAAATTTAAGAAGATCGGTTTGGGCCCTCAAGCATCAGTCTGCATGTGAACATGCACCACTGAAGAAGTATGCCAAGCGATGGAGATGGTTTCAACAATAGCATCCTTGGACTGCAGACTAAAGCAATTGACAGCATACTTTATTCATGTCTTTCCATTTATTTTGGTGAAAACAAAACAATATTATTTGATAGGTATGATATAGAGTGAAATAATAAATACCATTATTTCACTGCTTACTAACTCAAAATACTTGTGTGTCTAAACTTTCAAAGGCTGCAAGATGAGAACTTAAAACAGACAGTACTATTGTATTGTCAAAGTAACATTGTTAGGAGTAACACTAACTTTATTAGGAGGCAAGGTTGTTTTCCAAAGCAATTCAGAAATGTTGCACTTTCTGTCACAGACAAATGATGAAGCATTTACAAAACAACAGCAGTGTGCATACATAAGTAACTTTATATTTCACAGGTGTGGCACATTACTGTTGAACAAAAACCTGTAACTCTTAATTTACTTGACACTCATTTGTATTGTCGCTGTTCTCACTTCATCCAGCCTACCAACTGTTTCCCTCCTCTTACGCTCACTATAATTAAACTCAGATACTGCTTTGACATTGTAAAGTAAACCTATATGCTGAAACCCCAATTTCACGGTGACAGGACCAACCATCAGTAATAAGTGACACTACTTCACAATAATGAATTAGTGGTAGTGTACATCAGTTTGATGACGGTACTCTGGGGAGCAGCAGCTGGTGTTGGTCACACTGCTAATGAGCTCTGCACATATTGTGCCTGCTGCGTTTGACAAACTTTTGTAGCTTTGTTGGTAATTGGATGCTTATTTTGCATTTTGGGAGGAATGAAAATGATCAAATGACACATCAGGTTGCCAAAGACAGGTCTCTGATGTTTTGTGTCAAATGTAAGTTCTTCTCCTGTCTCTTCACAAGACTTGACATGAAAAAAAACAAAAAAAAACCCCAGCTCTTTTCCTCTTCGGATTTGCTGCTCAGCAGAAGTCACTTGCATGGCACAAGCTGCCAGTTTGTATGACTATTTCAAAGGCTCTGAAATACCACAATTGCTGATTTTACACTACCACAGGTCAGCACAACACTTACAGCAAGGCCTCATTCTACTCTGTGCTCTTTAAGGATACCAAAAAGCATAGCGCCAATATTTCTTCTGTGCAAGGGAATAAGCATGACATGAATACAACACAAATTACTAATTTCCTTTAATTAAACAACATTTTTCTGTAGCCCACTAAAACTGTTCCTGAATTAATTAATCACATAGTTACAACCATAACTGCTTTGTTGAGCCTTACTCAAACCATGTAATTCATCCCATTTTCATTTCAGGCACATAATACATTTGGGCGGTGCAGTGCAACAGTGGTTAAGCACTGCGGCAGCACAGCAACTCACCCTTGGCCATGGGATCCTGGGTTCGATCCCAGCCCCTGACCAACAGTGATCTGTGTGGAGTTTGCATGTTCTCCCCGTGTCTGCGTGGGTTTACGCCAGGATTTCTCCGGTTTCCTCCCACAGGCCAAAAACATGCAGGTTAGGTTAATTGGAGACTCTAAAGTGGCCCTAGTTGTGAATGTGTGTGTGAATGGTGAAGGGATAGCGCCGTACCATGGCTGCTTCATACATCCAGGTGGATGCCCTGAATTTCCCCTTTGGGAATCAATGAAGTACACAAAATAAAATCAAAATCATATCATTGTTTGGTTAGAGCCCTTGATGTCACTATATCCAGCAAAAGGAGTCCTTTGGCTGGCTTTGGTAACATAGTCCAAAAGACATTACAAAACAAAAACAGCTCAGGTTGAACAGTTTTGGGACAAAGTAAGAGAGGCAAGGCTGAGAAGGTTTGGACATGTGCAGACGAGGGATAGTGGCTATATTGGACAGAGGATGTTGAAGATGGAGCTACCAGACAGAAGGAGAAGAGGAAGACCACAGAGAAGATTCATGGATGTAGTGAAGTAAGATACAGTATGGAGAGTGTTGATGTTACAGAGGAAGATGCAAGGGATAGGGTGAGATGGAGGCAGATGATCCACTGTGGTGACCCCTAAAGGGAGCAGCTAAAAGATGAAGAATATATACAGCTCTGGAAAAAATAAGAGTCCACTGCAATATCTTTCCTAAAATAGCATCTTTACATGTATGGCAGCAATTCAATAAGAGTATCTATTGAATTCCACCACAAGGACACCTCAATTAGTTGATCATCTACTGTAAGCATCGTAAGACACATGAAAGCTGTGAAAAAAAAAATCAGAGGTATTACACAAATACAGATTTCTGAGTTTTTCCGAAGTTAAAACTTAAGGGTTGCAGTGTTTAAGAATGAACATGAACTTGTTTTCTTTGCATTATTTGATCAATAAATTGTTAAAAAAAAAACAACAGTTCAATAGCTCCTCTGTTGGCACAGCTCCCAGAGGTGATAATGAAATGTCTGTACCATGCTTTAGTAAAACAAATATATATATATATATATATATATATATATATATATATATATATATATATATATATATATATATATATATATATCTGATAAGATAAGATAAGATAAGATAAGATAAGATAAGCCTTTAAGATAAGATAAGATAAGATAAGATAAGATAAGCCTTTATTAGTCCCACAACGGGGAAATTCCAGGATTGCAACAGCACAGGGATAGCAACACTCAGAGCAACAATCAGAAGGCAAGAAAAAACAGCTAGTAAACATATGTACATATTACTATAAATATATATACATATATAGACACACAGTGCGGAGCATTATGGTTGGTGAATGTGCAGCAATTATATATATATATATATATATATATATATATATATATATATACACACACATACATATACATATATATATATATATATATATATATATATAATTATTGCAGCACCATTTTACACATGGGGAAGAACCTCTGCTCAAAACGGTCAATACTGCTTTAAATGTTAATGAGCCCTAGTTCACTGCACCCTCACTCTTTTATCATTTCTCTGGGATTTATGTTTTGATGGTGGCACCATGTTTGAGACTAACATTAGCTTTTAGCTTCAGTTGCCGGACTAAGTAGCATCCTAACAAAATGCAGACAATTACAATTACCTTGGTTGTGCTCACTTTTTCTATTTTATGTACCACAGTAAGACCACTAACACCTATGGGTTCCAGACTTCAGCGCTCTCTAAGGCCTCAAGTCATTCACTAATTGTTGCCCTTTGGTCATAAATATGAACTATTTACCACAGATCAGTATGATTTCACTAGTTGTGGAGTCAAAGACTAAGTGTTTCTGCACTCTTTCAGAAAGACCTCATGAAATTTAAAATATCATCACCATTTGTTCTGTCTCTTAGGACATGAAAAAGTACACAAGCCACAGTGAAATAGTTACCTGATGCTTAAGATAAAATAAGATAAAATAAGATAAGCCTTTATTAGTCCCACAATGGGGAAATTCCAGGATTGCAACAGCACAGGGATAGCAACACTCAAAGCAACAATCAGAAGGCAAGAAAAAACAAGAACAGCTAGTATACATATGTACATATTAATATATATATAATATTAATTATATTAATATATTAATATTATATTTTATATATATATATATATATATATATATATATATATATATATATATATATACAGTATATACTATATACACACGTATATATATATATATATAGTATAGACACACAGTGCGGAGTATTGTGGTTGATTGGTGAATGTGCAGCAGAAAGTCTAAGCTCTCTCTCCGCGGATGCGGCGGGCCAGCTGGATGTCTTTGGGCATGATGGTGACCCTCTTGGCGTGGATGGCGCACAGGTTGGTGTCCTCGAAGAGACCCACCAGGTAGGCCTCGCTGGCCTCCTGCAGAGCCATGACGGCGGAGCTCTGGAAGCACAGGTTGGTCTTGAAGTCCTGAGCGATCTCCCTCACCAGGCGCTGGAAGTGCAGCTTACGGATGAGCAGCTCCGTGGATTTCTGGTAGCGACGGATCTCTCTCAGAGCCACGATACCGGGCCTGTAACGGTGAGGCTTCTTCACTCCGCCGGTGGCCGGAGCGCTTTTCCGAGCAGCCTTGGTGGCCAGCTGCTTCCTGGGGGGCTTTTTCCTCCAGTAGATTTATGGGCGGTCTGCTTGGTTCTTGCCATCGCTCTTTATTATTCTGTCTTATATTTCTTGCACGCCGCCTAAACTCCAGCCCGGCACCCACGTCGTTTTCGTTACAGTTCCCCGGTATGTCGAGTTTCTCCGTTAGCACCGGGTGGCGGTTGAGTGCTAGCTAGCTCTTCCCTGCTGTATCGTCTCCTGCTGTAGACAGTGGCTCCGTCCGCCGACTCGGGAGACCTTTGGGGCGATCTGTGTGTCCGTGATATATATATAGAGTGAAAGGTGTAGAAAGAAGAAGGAAGATAAAAAAAAAGGCAGTTGCAAAAGGCAGCCAACTCGTGTGGCGCCGCCGGTTCCGGCAGAACCGGAAAAAAAAAAAATACTTACACTTACACTTAACACAATACTTATACTTACACTTACACAATGCTTACACATCAAAGCACTGACTGAAGATCAGTGCTTTACCTATATGCCAAACGGAGTAATGGTCAGTTTTTGTTTGATTCTGATATAGACAAATGATATTTAGGCCAAAATTTATTTTCCTGTCCACTATAAAAAAAATCAATTCAATATTTAAAAAAAAATGGGGAGGGGGGCAGCTTGGTGGTGCAGTGGTTAGCACTGTGGCAGCACAGTAAGAAGGTCATGGGATCGATTCCCCCCCGACCATCGTGGGTTTGAACCCATTCCCTAACCATTGGTGACCCTTCTGTGTGGAGTTTGCATGTTCTCCCTGTGTCTGCATAGGTTTACCCCGGGTACTCCGGTTTCCTCCCACAGGCCAAAAACATACAGGTTAGGTTAAGTGGAGACTCTAAAGTGGCCCTAGGTGTGAATGTGTGTGTGAATGGTGAAAGGATTGGCACCGTACCATGGCTACCTCATCCATCCACGTGGATGCCCTGAATTTCCCTCTGGGATTAATAAAGTATACAAAATACAAAATAAATAAATAAATAAATGCTGTTTCAAAATGCAAATCTAAATTTACAAAGCTTAGAAAAGGCACAGTTGAATTCCGGCAAGAGCTAGTGGTTATCTGATGTACTTTGTAGTCCTCTTCACAGAGACATTCTACCAAAATGCCCCCAAAGCCTGCCCCATTATAATTATGTTAAAACTGAAGTACAAGCAGACTATAAATTGCAATTATTTTGTAGAAAAAAAGTCCTTGCCTACAATTACATCGCATTCCAAATTATTATGCAAATAGGATTTTAGTGTCATGAACATTAATTTTTTTGTTTGTCGATTAAACACATAGATGGTATTGTGTCTCAGGGCTCTTTGGATCACTGATATCAATCTCAGACTCCTGTCATAATTAGTTTGCCAGGTGAGCCCAATTAAAGGAAAACTACTTAAGAAGGATGTTCCATATTATTAAGCATGCCACAGGTTTTCAGCAATATGGGAAAGAAAAAGGATCTCTCTGCTGCTGAAAAGCATCATATAGTGCAATGCCTTGGAGAAGGTATGAAAATATTGGATATTTCACAATAAACTTGAGCGTGATCATCATACTGTGAAAGAAATTTGTGTCTGATTCAGAGTACATATGGGTTCGTGCCGACAAAGGCATAAGGAGGAAGGTTTCTGCCAGACAAATTCTTCGGATTAAGACAGCAGGTGCTAAAATGCCATTACAAAACAGCAAACAGGTATTTGAAGCTGCCGGTGCCTCTGGAGTCCCACAAACCTCAAGGTGTAGGATCCTCCAGAGGCTTGCAGTTGTGCATAAACCTATTGTTTGGCCACCCCTAACCAATGCTCAAAAGCAGAAACAGACTAATTTTCAAACAGTCTTGTTTACTGATAAGTGCCATGCAACCCTGCATGGTCCCGATGGATGGAGTAGTGGATGGTTGGTGGATGGCCACCATGTCCCAACAAGGCTGCGACGTCAGCAAGGAGGTGGCAGAGTCATGTTTTGGGCCGGAATCATGGGGAGAGAGCTGGTAGGTCCCTTTAGGATCGCTTAAGGTGTGAAAATGACCTTGGCAAAGTATATAGAGTTTCTGACTGACCGCTTTCTTCCATGGCACAAAAAGAACCGTGCCTTCCATAGCAAAATTATCTTCATGCATGACAATGCACCGTCTCATGCTGCAAAGAATACCTCTGTGTCACTGGCTGCTATGGGCATAAAAGGAGAGAAACTCGTGGTGTGGCCCCCATCCTCCCCTGACCTCAACCCTATTGAGAACCTTTGGAGTATCCTCAAGCAAAAGATCTATGAGGGTGGGAGGCAGTTCACATTAAAACAGCAGCTGTGGGAGGCTATTCTGATATCTAGCAAAGAAATTCAAGCAGAAACTTTCCAAAAAAGTCACAAGTTCAATGGATGCAAGAATTGTGAAGGTTATATCAAAGAATAGGTCCTATGTTAACATGTAACTTGGCCTGTTAAGATGATTTTGTTTTAAATAGCTTTTGATTTAAGTAAATATAATGCTGGGGCAGCGCGGTGGTGGAGTGGTTAGCACTGCGGCAGCACAGCAACTCACCCTTGGCCGGGGGATCCTGTGTTCGATCCCAACCCCTGACCAACAGTGATCTGTGTGGAGTTTGCATGTTCTCCCGGTGTCTGTGTGGGTTTACTCCGGGATTTCTCTGGTTTCCTCCCACATGCCAAAAACGTGCAAGTTAGGTTAACTGGCATCAAACTGGGGATTCTAAATTGTTGTTAGGTGTGACTGTGAGAGTGAATGGTTGTCTATCTTTCTGTGTTGGCCCTGCGATTGACTGGCGATCTGTCCAGGATGTACCCTGCCTCTCGCCCAAAGATGCTGGGATAGGCTCCAGCCCCCCCCCCCCCCCCCCCGCGACCCAAAAAGGATTAAGCGGAAGAAGATGAATGAATGATCTCCTAATGCTGCAAATTCAACAAATGACAATTTTAAGTTCTTTACAACCAATAAAATGTTTTGAAATGCTGTTGTGAATAATAATTTGGAACAGTGCATTTTGAGTTTTTTTATTTGCACAAAAATAGTTATCATTGGAAGGTGAGGTGAGGATGCACAGGAAAAGGCTCCCAGTTCGTTTCTTGCTTAAAACTCAGTTTAGAGCTAGCGTTTTGAGCTGTTTTTTTTTTTTTTGTTACTACCGCTGGAGAATAAACCTGCTCGTGCGAAAAAAGAGAAATTGCCAGTCTCATAACTTAATATTTTCTTTTTTTTTTTTTTTTTTTTTTTTTGTTTCTTACGATCACAATCAACGATCATCGGCCGGGATCATGGGTCCCAAGAAAGCTCAGCAGACTGAGGAGGTGGACGAAATTAAAAGAGCGCTGGATTTCTTGGCTGAAGAAATTTCTGCTGTTGAGCTGCAGCAAAGAAACATCCTGGACCTGATAGAGGAGGTGAAAGCGCCGCGGATCCAGAACGCTGAGAAGGAAAAGAGGCTGGCGTATCTGGAGAGCAGAGTGTCGGAACTGGAGCAGAACACCCGGGTGAACGACGTGATCATCACGGGGCTCCACGTTAAACCCCGATCATACGCGCGAGCAGTGGCCGCGGACAGCGGAGGGAGGCTCGGTGAGCTGGAAGACGAATCCACGGAGCAACAAGTGGCGGCCTTCATGCAGTCCAAAGGAATTCAGCTGGACTGTAATACCATAGAGACCTGCCACCCTCTGCCCAGGAAAAACGGCGACAAACCGGCTGTGATCATGAGGTTTGTCAACAGAAAGCACAAGACTGCGCTGTTGAAACAAGGTAGGAAACTGAAAGGAACGAACATTTACATAAACGAGCACCTCACAAAAGAAAACGCAGAAATAGCCAGAAAAGCAAGATACCTGAGAAAGCAGAAAAAGATTCAAAACACCTGGACAACAAACTGTAAAATATACATCAAATTAAATGGATCACCTGAAGAATCCAAGGTCATTAACATCCGTAATATTATGGAACTGGACAAATATCAATGAATATTATGAACTGGAGTCACAGCAACAAAAGACAATTGTAGGACACTGAAGGATTATACTCATCTGCTACAAGACATTTAACAACATGAAACAAAAGATCAACAAACAGGAACAACAGGAACTGAAAGTTTTTGAATATACAGATCACAACCCACAGGACGTAGAATATGACATAGACCCTGATAATAATTTATTTAGCTCCATCAATAATAACTGTAGTTACTACATGGATGAACAGTTTAACACAATGGTCACATCTGATTTCAATATTTCTATGATTCACTTCAACAGCAGAAGTCTCTATGCCAACTTTAATAACATTAAAGATTATTTACATCAGTTTAAAGAGCCATTCAATATTGTGGCAATATCAGAGACATGGCTCAGTGAAGAGAAAGGAGTGGATTTTACCATGGATGGCTATGAATTAAACTATATAAATAGAAAAGTGAAAAAAGGAGGAGGAGTTGCAATTTATGTTGACAAAACCTTGAAATACAAGGTTGTTGAAAATCTGTCAGTAACTGTGGATGATTTATTTGAATGTATTACAATAGAAATCTGTCTGGACAATGTGAAGAATGTAGTAGTGAGCTGTGTATATAGAACACCTGGATCAAACAATGACTTATTTAAGGACTGGATGGAAAAAATGTATGCAAAACTAACTCATAAAGTTATGTTCATCTGTGGGGATTTCAGTATAGATCTGATGAACTCAAAACAACATAGTTTGACAGAAGAATTTATCAACACAATGTACAGTATGGGCTTACATCCAACAATTACCGGACCTAGCAGAATCACGTCACACAGTGCCACACTAATAGATAACATATTCACAAACATTATGGAAAATAATATCAGGAGTGGGCTTTTATTGAATATCAGTGACCACCTGCCGATTTTTGTTGTCTATCAATGTGATTATAGGAAGAAAAAGTATACCAAAAATATTAAATGTAAAAGAATAAGAACCAAAGAATCAATGTATTTACTGACAAAGGAATTATTAATACAAGATTGGAAGATAGTTTATGATGAAAATGATATAAATAAAGCATATGATAAATTTTTACAAATATTTCAATCACTGTACAATAAAAACTGTCCTATAAAACAATACAGTGACAGACAACAACAACAAAAAAATATTCCTTGGGTCACCAAGGGGTTAATAAATGCATGTAAAAAGAAGAATACATTATATAAACAATTCATTAAATGCAGAATGGTGGAAGCTGAGATCAAATATAAAAGATATAAAAATAAGCTTACTAATATAATGAGGACCTGTAAGAAAGGCTATTACAACAGAATATTAGAGGATAACAAAAATAACTTAAGAGGAATATGGCAAGTACTCAATGGGATTATTAGTAATCGACCTAAGAATGCTAATTATCCAGAATATTTTATTGAAAATGGAAATTTGATAAATAATATGGAGGATGTGGTCAGTGGTTTCAATAATTTTTTGGTAAATGTTGGTCCTGAATTAGCAAAATCAATAGTGACAACAGAAACAAACAACAGCGGTTCTGTAAATGAAACAGAAGATAGAAATCCAAACACAATCTTTTTGGGTGCAGTTACTGAAAAGGAAATTATCGAGACTGTGAGTAAATTTAAGAACAAAAAATCAACGGACTGGAATGAAATTGACATGACAATAGTGAAAAAAGTAATTGAAGGAATTGTTAAGCCACTCACCCACATCTGTAACCTGTCATTTCAAACTGGTAAATTTCCAGACAAAATGAAAATAGCAAAAATAATACCTCTATACAAAACAGGCGACAGTCATTGCTTCACAAATTACAGGCCAGTCTCTTTACTCTCACAATTCTCCAAAATACTTGAAAAAATCTTCACTAAGAGACTGGATGATTTCATTGAAAAACACAACCTCCTTACAGACAGCCAGTATGGTTTTAGAGCAGATAAATCTACATCTTTGGCACTGATCGAACTTATAGAAGAAATTACTAGTTGTATAGATAAAAAAAAGGTTGCTGTAGGAGTATTTATAGATTTAAAGAAAGCTTTTGACACCAACAGAATACTACTAAGGAAACTGGAAAGGTATGGGATAAGAGGGGTAGGACTGAGTTGGGTGGAAAGTTATTTAAGTAACAGACAACAATTTGTACAAATTGGTGAGCACAAATCACCCTTCATGGACATCACTTGTGGTGTGCCCCAGGGGTCATTTTTGGGACCCAAACTCTTTATTTTGTATATAAATGACATATGCCAAGTATCAAAAATTCTGAAATTTATTTTGGTTTGCGGATGACACAAATATCCTTTGCACTGGTGAGAATTTGCAGCAGGTTTTAGAGGTGGTCACAACTGAAATGAAAAAGTTAACGCAGTGGTTCAACAAAAATAAATTATCTCTAAATCTAAAAAAAACAAAGATTATGTTGTTTGGAAATTATAAAATAAATCATGAGAAACAGTACAGGAAAATAAGTTTCTGGGGGTGACGCTAGACAATAAAATCTGCTGGAAACCTCACATCAGTCACATCCGGGCCAAGTTAGCAAAATGTATAGGCATACTGGGGAAGACAAGACACATCTTGGACTATAAATCATTGGTCTTACTGTACAATTCACTGTTTTTATCTTATCTTAACTACTGTGTAGAAGTCTGGGGAAATACCTACAAGACCAACCTACAGCCAATATGCACATTACAAAAAAGAGCTATAAGGATAATAAATAATGTAGGATATAGAGACCATACCAATTCGTTGTTTTTAAAGTCACATGTCATAAAGTTCATCGATTTAGTTAAATTTAAGACAGCACAAGTAATGTACAGGGCAATTAATAATCAACTCCCAACTAATATACAAAAAATATTTAAAAAAAGAGACAATGATCATAATTTGAGAGGAGACTTAAACTTTACAAAACCCAAGATACGAACAACCAAGAAAAGTATGTGCATATCTGTCTGTGGGGTGGATTTGTGGAACAGTCTGGAGCCGGAACTGAAACTATGTACAAACAGAAATCAATTCAAAAAGAGGTATAAACATTATTTGCTGAAAGGATATATGTTAGAAGGGTAGTATTTATATGTACGATTCACTATGCTCACTCTGGGACATTATGGGACACTATGGAATAGTGGGTGGGATAGCACTGTGTATATCTGTGTTGTCTGAGGCTGGTTTTGATGTATGGACTTCAATGTATGTTAGGATGGATGGGTGTTAATGTTGATATGTAAAAAATACTGTAAATTGTTTACTTGGGGTCTTAAATGTGGTAATTTGTATATAATTCACATGGGTGTATTTATGGAAAAGAGGAGATGGAATTAATAAGTGTTCACTTCTTCCTTCTCCCTTTCGAACACTGTATACTGTTACTTTATTGCATTTGTCATTTGTTTTGTTTTTGTTATACTTTTTTGTTCAAAATAAAGTATCTATCTATCTAAGGTTTGTTCAATAAAATTTGAATTATGCTCTAATGGTTGATGACTTGAAAGATATACTGACTGTCAATTGCATCGACTATTTAGGAAAATCAGAGAAAAATATCATTTGCGTAATAATTTGGAACATGGTGTAAACATCCATCCATCCATCCATCCATCCATCCATCCGTCCATCCGTCCATCCATCCATTTTCTACTGCTTTTCCAAAGGTCCATGTCACGGAGGGCAGCAATTCAAGCAGAGAAGCCCAGAGTTCCCTCTCCCCTGCCACTTACTCCAGCTCTTCAGAGAATATACCAAGGCATTCCCATGCCCGCTGGGAGACATAGTCTCTCTGGCACATTTTGGGTTTTCCACAGGGTCTCCTTCCAGTGGGACGTCTCCAAAACATCTCAAGTGGCAGGCATCCTGGAGGCATGCTGATCAGATGCCCAAATCAACTCACCTGGCTCCTTTTGATGATAAGGAGCAGTAGCTCTACACTCAGCCTCTCCCGGATGACTGAGCTCCTCACCCTATCTCTAAGGATGAGTCCAGCAATCCTACGGAGAAAGCTCATTTCTGCTGCTTGTATCCACAATCTCATTCTTTTGGTCATTAACCAAAACTCATTACCATAGGTGAGAGTAGAAATGTAGATTGACCGGTTAATCAACAGCTTTACCTTAGAGCTCAGCTCCCTCTTCACCACAATAGACCAGTACAATGTCTGCATCACTGCAGATGCTGCTCCGATCCATCTGTCAATCTTCTACTCCATTCTCCCCTCACTCGTGAACAAGATCCCGAGATACTTAAACTTCTTCACTTGGGACAGGAGTTCGTCCCCGATCTGGAGAGGCCAATCCTTTTCCGACTGAGGACCATGGACTCGGATTTTGAGATACTGATTTTCATCCCAGCTGCTTCACACTCAGTAGCAAACTGCTCCAGTAAGACCTGTAGGTCATTGTTCCATGAAGTCAACAGGACAACCTCATCTGCAAACAGCAGAAATGAGATCCTGTGGTCACCAAACATGACACCCTCTGCTCCTAGGCTGCACCTAGCTGTCCTGTCCATAAAAATTATGAACAGGATCTGTAACAAAAGGCAGTCCTGGTGGAGTCCATCTCTAACTAGCAACAAGTCAAATACCCCATACTCCCATAGCACCACCCCTCACGAAACCATGAAGAACACTGTTGAATGCTTTCTCCAAGTCCACAAAACCTGTGTAGACTGGTTGGGCAAACTCCCACAAGTCCGCAAGAATTCTCAAGAGGGTAAAGAGTTGTTCCGATGTGCCACGCCAAGGACAAAAACTACATTGCTTCTCCTGAATGTAAGATTCAACCAATGGTCAGCCTCTCCTCTCAGTACACTGGCATAGACATTCCCAGTGAGGCTGAAGAGTGTGATCCCCCTAAACCCTCTGGTCCCCCTACTGAAAGAAAGGAACCACCACCTCAGTTTGCCATGCCAAAGCCACTGTCCCTGATCTCTGCGCAGTGTTGCAGAGGTGTGTCAACCATGATAGCCCTACAACATCCAGAGCCTTGAGGTAATCAGGGCAAATCTCATCCACCCTCGGGGCAAGTCATCCCCCTCATCGTCAAACTCTGCTTCTTCTGAAGAAGGTGTGTCAGTGGGATTGAGGAGATCCTCAAAGTATTCTTTCCACCCCCCGACAATATCCCCAGTCAAAGTCAGCAGCACCCCATCCACACAATGCACAGTATGGACCGGGAGATGTTTCCCCCTCTTGAGTCACTGGACAATTTGCCAGAATCTCTTCGAAGCTGACCAAAAGTCTTATTCCACGGCCTCACTAAACTCCTCCCACACCAAAATTTTTGCTTCAACAACTACCCAAGCTGCATTCTCCTTGACCTGCCAGTACACCTCAGCTGCTTCAGGATGTCCCACAAGCCAATCAAACTTGATAGGACTCCTTCTTCAGCTTGATGCCCTCCCCGTCTACCACTTGGTTCAGTGGTTACCACCACGAGATGCACGAATGACCTTGCACCCACAGTTCTGGGCAGCTGCTTCAACAATGGCAGTAGAGAACATGGCCCATTCAGACTCCATGTATCCAGACTCCTTCCTAAAGTTGTCGAAGTTAGGGGTAAGGGATAAGGACCTGTACTTATATAGCGCTTTTTCTAGTCTCAAAGACCACTCAAAGCGCTTCACTGGTACTAAACCAAACCTCTATTCTAAGGGCCTATAGGAGACAGATAACTAGGGACAATTTAGAACAACCAATTAACCTAACATGCATATCTTTAGATTGTGGGAGGAAACCGGAGCCCCCGGAGTAAACCCACGCAGCACAGGGAGAACATGCAAACTCCACACAGAAAGGTTCCTATCCCTGCCAGCCTGGGGATTCGAACTTGGAACCTTCTAGCTGTTAGGCAACAGTGCTAACCACTGCACCACCGTGTTGCCCAAAGTTCTTCCGGAGGTGGGAGTTGAAGACCTCTTGGACTATACATTTGGGTCTACCAGGTCTGAATAGCATCCTCCCCTGCCATCACATCCAACTCACAACAAGGTGGTGATCAGTTGACAGCTCTGCACCTCTCTTTACCAGAGTGTCCAAGACATATGGTTGCAGGTCTGATGACACAACAACAAAATTGATCATCGACCTGCGACCTAGGGCGTCCTGGTGCCAAGTACACATATGGACACCCTTATGCTTGAGCATGGTGTTCATTATGGACAAACTGTGGTTAACACAGAAGTCCAACAATTGAACACCACACTGGTTCAGATCGGGCAGGCTGTTCCACACAATCACACCCCTCCAGGTTTCACTGTCGTTGCCCACGTGCGCATTTAAGTCTCCCAGTAGGACAATGGAGTCTCCAAGAGGAGCACTTTACAGCACCCTAATCAGAGATTCCAAAAAGGGTGGGTACTCTGACAAACAAACAAAATAAATTAAACAAAATCAATTAACCAAACAAAAATAAATACATCAAATGCAGGAAAATCAAATAGAGACTTTTAATGATTGTAAGGGAAAACAATATATTATATATGTACATAAAGAGTATGTAATAGATATGTAAATAGAAAAGTTTAAAAAATGAATAGAGGACATATAGAGGCAAAACCTTACCTACTGTATATGACCACCATCAGCTGAGTTTTTAAGAACAGAATGATCCACTCTGCAGCTAGTTTGGGATATTTTCTTGAGAATCACCGTCCTGTCTGGACACCTAATGTTCACTTAATGGCATACAAACCTTAAAACATACAAAAAAATCAAAAGTAAAATTTCTTTGATAGTGAAAAAAATTCCCTCATTCAGCTCTAGTTACATATTATTGTTAAAAGGTATTCACTTATTTGGGCAAAGTCCTACTCTGAAGGAGATTTTCAGGCAAATCCATCCTTAAATTTTGAGTAATTATTTTAACAAACAGACAAATAAAATCAAAACATGACCTTTTTAGCATTGGAAAAAAAAACATATTTTTAAAAGACAGTAGGTATTTCCTTTTCTCAATGAGCACATGCACAACATGCACAGCTTAAGATTTACTGACCCTTGTGAGAAGATTAAGTTTGCAAGTATTTTGTGGGCAAAAGCAAATACATAAACACACACAACACAACAAAAATATAGGTGTTATTTCTGTTTGTGTGCTTTTGATCCAGCAGGCTAACAGACGCCTCAGTGTCCTCTCTGCAAAGCCAGTTTATGAAGCCACTGATTTATGAGGCTGCTGCATACAGCCAAAACAATGCCTCTGACCTCTTTTTCCACAGTTCTTTCCTCTGTCTGTCAGCAGATGCCAAATGGGGGCCTTTTTTTTAACTGTATGTGCAATAGCAGTAGACCTGTGTATCAGGCAGTGCAAATCATCTTGGAGAAAATTTTGGTATACTTAAGGACTAGATGGGAAACCTTTTAATCATACCACCAAAAACAAACAAAAAAAATGTTTTGAAGAGTTTCAAAAAAAAAAAAATCATATGTTTTCCTATGAAATTACCAATAATTTCTGTGGTAACTATATCAAGTCAACTACGAGACAAATTTAAGGTGATCAAGCTGGAGGGTCTGTGGGGTAAGGTGCCCAGTGTGTAGTGTTGTTCTTAGGACTTATTATTGTGTGACACAGGTGGTGGCCCCACCCTTCCAGTTCCTCTGCCACCCAGAGTATAAGAGGGCTGTGCGGAAGAGGGACAGTCTCTTTGACCTCACCTCTGCCTGACAAGAGCGTCTGTACTGTACAGTGAGTCAATAATAAAGTTGTGTTCCGTTGTACCTCCAGCCTCATTATTGATTCTCAGTTTAGGACATAACATTTGGCGACAAGGATAAAAGCATGGTTACAGGAGTTGCTAACTTTCGGCCATTTTTTGGAGGTTCCCGGTGAGTTGCCGGTTCCTTGGGTGAGGTGGTTCGCGGCATTCCAAAATTATCTGGTGGCATTGTACCTTGGTGAAATGGAGAAATTATGGGCACAAGCAGTGTTGGTTGATAATTTAGGTATGGAGGGACAACGCATCCTTAGTACCTTGGGTGACAGTGATAGTTTTGAGGACGTGGTTGAGCTAATGACGCATCATTTTTGCGCCCCTGAAAACGTCATCATCCGGAGGATTCAGTTTCGGCAGTGCCGCCAGTGGACCGGCGAGTCTGTGCAACGACATGTTGCAGATGTGCGTCGACTGTCCAGGGACTGCCAGTTTGGAGCATTGGAGGAAGAGGTGGCTTGCGACCAATTAGCTGAGTGCACGCTTTGCTCGGTGGCACAGTCGAGGCTCCTTACACACTCCGGTGAACTGACATTAGCAAGGGCTGTCGCGATAGCTCAGCAGTATGATGCAGCGGACAAACTATCACGTGACCTCGGTGAGAGAATTATACTCCGCCAATCTGACTCACAGTCAACGTCGAAGGCTGTGGACCCCGACAGCGATGACAGCGTGGAGGATAAAGAGGAGCACGCTACCGCTGTGAAGCTAAAGTCCACCCTGGGTCTGGGTTGTGGGTCCACTAAGCACCGTTACAAGGCTAGAGAGTGTCCAGCAAGAGCAAAATGCTGCTGCAAGTGCGGCTTTCTGCATCATTTTGCCAGGGCCTGTAAGAAGTTGGAGCGAGGGGGTGATGACGTGAAGCGGACCCCCCGCCACAACTCCCATGGTCATCCATACCGTTTCCCCGAGCACTGATGGTCGTATGTACTGTATGGTAAAATTAATAAGTAACCCTAGCTGAGGGAACTGGGCGGCATGGTGGGACGCCCATGACGGCGGGTGGAGCTGAGTGGATGGCCCATTCTGCTTCCGGAGTTCGGCTGGGAGGTACCGAGAAGCAAGGGGTTACAACAGCTTTGCTGGCATCAAAAATGAAAGCGAGTAGGGCTGGACCGGCTGGCACGGTGAAACGACGTGCCACTCAGGGACACTGGAAGCTGAGTAGGGCTCCTCTGGGGGTCGCTGATGTGGTCCAACCCAGGGAGGAGGCCCGGTCGAGAGGGGTTCATGGCAAGTGCTAGCGACAGGAGGACTAGGGGCAGCTGCAGGTAGTGGCTGTTCGGGAGGATGGTTACCTTCAGCTGTCTGACAGCTCATGGAGACATCCCAACGAGCTGCAGCGCAACATTGATGAGAAGGAGGTGTCTGGGCTTCGATGTGGGTCATCTCCGGGCTAGAAGAAAAGAAGGTGCTCTGGATGGGACCCACCTGACAGGTTTCCGGGGGGTGGTTTCTCTACTGGGACTGACTGGTAGTTGGGGGCAATGTGGGTTTTTTTTTTTTGCATGATGTCGGTCTGGTAGATGATTTGTTTATATACATGTTCTATTAATGGGAAATGACCTGTTTTCAGAATGACGCTGTGGACTGAGGGTTAGACTTGTTCAGTATCTGTCACGTGGGTAGAAAGAAGACCAGCTCTCTATTTGTCTGTGCAGAAGTGATGTTTGCAGTGTGTTCTGCTATACAGAATAATGACCTGTTTGTATATATGTTCTTTCTAATAATGAGATTGTTTTGTGTTTTGTTATTTATTTTAGGAGCACAGCAATTTTATGTTTACAGAACTGTGTTTTAGCAGAGACGGCAGAATAATCCGTCTGGCTGTGTGGGGGTGGATTGGTAGTCCACCTGTTCCCCCCTAGCTTTAGTTGTTTTGTGTGCATGGTTAGGCCTTCATTATTTCTGTATGAGTTAGTGCGTGTTTCGGGTTCCAAAGTGGGGTGGGTCTTAATTGTGTGTATGTTTTGGAACATTTTTTGGAGGGGGTAGTGTTATTCTTAGGACTTATTATTGTGTGACACGGGTGATGGCTCTTTGACCTCACCACTGCCTGACGAGAGCGTCTGTACTGTACAGTGAGTCAATAATAAAGTTGTGTTCCATTGTACTTCCAGCCTCATTATTGATTCTCAGTTTAGGACATAACACAGTGAATGTAAGAGGATCTCTCTTCTGTTCAAAACCGGTGAATGGAAAAGAGGTGGTAGCACGCTTACTGAAAAAAAAAGAAAAAAAAAATTCACATTAAGCTGTTGTGTTTTTTTTGTCAGAGTTAAATTATATACAAACTATCATGTACTCTGTAGTACGGCTGTGTGATTAATCGACATAAAACTGAAACTGACCGTTGTGACATAAAACCAACGTAATCTTGCTGATGTTGTGTTTTGTTTTTTGTTTTTTTTCATTTTTTTTCCTTCTTTCTGCTGTGTGCTTATGTATATGAGAGCTTTCAAGTATGGCCACTTTAAAGGGGTCATTGACTGAAAAATGGTTTGTTTGTAGGTTTTTACTGTCTCAAATGTGTTAACTGGTCATGTAATTAGCAAAAAATTTTCCAAACAGTCAACGATCTGAAAAAAGCAAACTGCCTTTAACTCGTTTTTCTCTCAGAGAAACTCCCCAAAATGTTTTTTGACTTTTCCAGGTAAGATTCCTACATCAGGTCTTGAAAATGCCCACCCACTGCCATCCGAAAGATCCACCCACTGCTCTATTATTGGCCACCTAGCTGTCTGTCATGTAGATCGAAGTGAAGCTAAAGGTAGCCTATTAGGGCTTGAGTTATTAGCCCACGAGCTAACACTGGCAGCAGGATGCTGGCTGTAAGCATGGCTTATATTGTTATTTTCTTCAATCTTAGTCACCCTAATAGCCACCCCTGTTACCACCTGGTTCCCTCTGGCCCATCTCTGAGTGGTTTCATCGTGATTCCGTGGCAGATTGCCCGCCCGAGCTCATCTGGTACCTACAGCGACACACCGGCTACTGGCCGAGTCTCGGCATAACGCCGCTATGGGTCATTCACCATGGAATCACGATGAAAACACTGAGAGATGGGCCTCAGTGACGTGAGGCACACCGCTGAACCAGGTGATAACAGGGATGGCTATTAGGGTGACAAAGATCTGAAGAAATAACAATATAAGCCACACTTACAGCTAGCATCCTGGTACCAACGTTAGCTCGTGGGCTAATAGCTCAGGGGCTAATAGGTTACCTTTAGTGTTTAGCTGGCTGTGTGAGCCACAAGCCGGTATAGGTGATCTGCCGTGGAATCATGACGAAGTCTCCGGCTCCTTGCAATCAAAATGTCCCGGGACCAGATGCAGCTGGCTCGCACGCCCAGCAACCTCACCGTCCACCGTGGATCCATGCAGCACTCATGAGCAGCATAGTTGCTCCAGCTTTCAGCTGGCTGTGAGAGCAGAGTGGAGTTCCACAAAGCCCCACTGCCCTTTGAGATCCCTTGGCTCGGTAGCTTGCCTCAGATTGCGGTGATTGGGGGAGCCATCCACTACACGGTGCTAGCGATTTGTTGTGGAATCACAGCAAAATTATTGGGAGATAGACCGAACTGACTCAAGATACACCATCGACTGTTTATCGGTGAATCAGAGTGCTGGTCAACCAAGCTGGGAGGCTAGGAGCTAGTTAGTTATAATGGCTAACTGATGTAAGAGGGATGGCAGAGTTGAAACAGTGAAGGATGTTTCTTAAAGTGATAGGCTCTATATCAGAGCATTTCAAGAATGCCAGGAAAAATAAAAATCTAAGTTACTTCAATAATTAAAATAATTTAAGAAAATGTGAACAAAATACATCAAACATTTCATTAAGACATGTGTGAGCTCTTAAAATGTGGAAAAAGTGCAGTCAATGACCCCTTTAAGACATCTCTGTGCACTCAGTTACGTGACTCTGTAACCCCGAAGCAGCGCAGTCAGCGCTGTTTGGGAGCAGAACTCTGTTTCGTCCAGGGATGCTTGGAGGGGGCGAGCAGGGTGCTGACATGGAGTACACCAAGGCTCAGCCGTTGTTGGCCTCTGACTGCTGTCCTTGTTATCAACCATTTTGCAGTGGGGGTGGATGAGCTAAGACTGTATTTAAGAACCCAATTGGAGATTTGTGGCCCCTGCATGGTGATCACATGATTGTGGCTGTGTGAAGGGCTCCCCCAGAGCAGCTGGTTGGCCGCTGGCATGAGTCATGTGGCCCATGGGCTCTCAAGAGGTATGTGTGGACACTAGTAGTGGGCGGATTGATTCAAATATCGATAAAATCAATACCAATGTTGGTAGTGATATTGATCAATACCAGTGTAGTGAGATCGATACTCTGTGTCTGTTTTGCCTCTTTCATCACAACACGGAGCAGACACACTCAGGCACATTTTGCTCCTCTTCTTCTTCTTGTGGTTTTACCTCCTCCCTCCTCCTCCCTTTTGTCCAATCATGTGACTCAGCAGTGCCAGGTAAACAAGCTAGAATCAGCAGCCACTGGCTGCCAGTGCCACGCACACAGATGGAGCAGAAGAATGGCAGAGAGGAAGAGGAGTGCCATGTGGCTATATTTTCAGGCTGAAAATGAGACAACGGCAAGCTGTACAATTTGTAAAAAGGCTGTGAAATACAGTGGTAACACAGCATATGAAAAATCATCCAAAAGACAATGCCGAGCTACAGAAACAGAGAGGAGGAGAGAAATCCCCCACCCCTGGCCCCGACAGACCCAGATCCCTGACCCAGAGGCAGTGATCATTGGCAGAGGCTTTTCAGTATGGCAGAGAATATCCAGGAATTTTTGTCATATTCAGCAGTAGGTAATATTAATGTTCAAAGTGCAACTAGTCATTTGTTACTTTAGCCAACTCAAAAGTATAAATTATGCTGAGACCTTGGTTTATCCCATTGAAACATTTTATTTAAATGAATACATTTACTGGAATTGAAACAAATATACTTAATATAATATGGCTGAGATTTGATTTAATATAATTACCCGATTGTGTTAACTGTGAAAGTGATACTGCATGTACAGTGGTGTGAAAAGGTGTTTGCCCCCTTCCTGATTTCACATTTTTTTGGTATGTTTGTCACACTTAAATGTTTTAGATCATCAAACAAATTTAAATATTAGACAAAGATAACACAAGTAAACACAAAATGCAGTTTTCAATGGTGTTTATTATTAAGGGTAAAAAAAAAACCAAACCAACATGGCCCTGTGTGAAAAACTGTGGTTTATCACATCTTTGAAAAGCTGAGTTCAATTTCTCTAGCCACGCCCAGGCCTGATTACTGCCACACCTGTTCTCAATCAAGAGATCACTTAAATAGGACATGCCTGACAAAGTGAAGTAGACCAGAAGATCCTCAAAAGCTACACATCATGCGGTGGTCCAAAGAAATTCAGGAATAAATGAGAAGCAAAGTAATTGAGATCTATCAGTATGGAAAAGGTGGTAAAGCCATTTCTAAAGCTTTGGGACTCCAGTGAACCACAGTGAGAGCCATTATCCACAAATGGCGAAAACATGGAACAGTGGTGAACCTTCCCAGGAGTGGCCGGCCGACCAAAATTACCCCCAGAGGGCAGTGATTACTCATCCAAGAGGTCACAATAGACCCCACAACAACATCCAAAGAACTGCAGGCCTCACTTGCCTCAGTTAAGGTCAGTGTTCATGACTTCACCAGAAGAAAGAGAAAAATGGCCTGCATGGCAGAGTTCCAAGACGAAAACTACTGCTGAGCAAAAAGAACGTAAAGGCTCGTCTCAGTTTTGCCAGAAAATGTCTTGATGATCCCCAAGACTTTTTTGAAAATACCCTATGGACTGAAAAGACAAAATTGAACTTTTTGGAAGGTGTGTGTCCCATTACATCCGGCGTAAAAGTAACACAGCATTTCAGAAAAGAAACATCATACCAACAGTAAAACATGGTGGTGGTAGCATGATGATCTGGGGCTGTTTTGCTGCTTCAGGGCCTGGAAGACTTGCTGTGATAAATGTGCCCATGAATTCTGCTGTCTACCAAAAAATCCTGAAGGAGAATGTCCGGCTATCTGTTCATGACCTCAAGCTGAAGCGCACTTGGGTTCTGCAGCAGGACAATGATCCAAAACACACCAGCAAGTCAACCTCTGAATGGCTTAAGAAAAACAAAATGAAGACTTTGGAGTGTCCAGTGCTGACCTGAATCTGATTGAGATGCTGTGGCATGACCTTAAAAAGGTGGTTCATGCTCGAAAACTCTCCAATGCAGCTGAATTACAACAATTCTGCAAAGATGAGTGGGCCAAAATTCCTCCACAGCACTGTAAAAAACTTATTGCCAGTTATCGCAAATGCTTGATTGCAGTTGTTGCTGCTAAGGGTAGTCCAACCAGTTATTAGGTTTAAGGGGCAATCACTTTTTCACACAGGGCCATTTAAGTTTGGATTTTTTTCCCCCTTTAATAATAAACACCTTCATTTAAAACTGCATTTTGTGTTTATTTAAGTTATCTTTGTCTAATATTTAAATTTGTTTGATGATCTGAAACATTTAATTGTGACAAACATACACAAAATGAGAAATCAGGAAGGGGACAAACACTTTTTCACACCACTATATTTACCTCTAAACTTTGCCCGAACTCTGTCCTGGGTTTTAACTAATTAATAACCCAAAAAATCACAAAACAATTAAAGTTCATGAAAATTCATTTAAATTTAGTCATTTGATGATGCATCCACCTTAATTATTAAAAAGTATCGGTATCATATCAGTTTCGGTGATACTGGCCCTGTATTTACTTGCTATCTCATTGATACCAAATCTTGCAGTATTGCACACCACTAGTGGACACTGACTTCTGCAGTGGACAGTGTTTAGATTGGTTACATGTGTTTGAGGTGAAAGTGGGTCTATCCTTTTTATATTATGCTCATTTTTGCCCAGATACCCGCAGTGACAAAAGATAAGATAAGATAAACTAAGCTAAGATAAGATAAGCATTTATTAGTCCCACAATGGGGAAATTCCAGAATTACAGCAGCACAGGGATAGTAGCACTAAGAGCAATAGTCAACAAGATAATAAGAAGTGGTTAGCCAAAAGCATTAAGCGAATATACAGTATATGTACACAGATATATACACAGTGCAGGAGCATTGCATATAGATGGAATAAACAGCATTTTAGTTTGTTAAGTTACCCTGCAGAATATGAATATGTAAGCAGACAGCATATTTTGTATTTGAATCAACAGTGTTATTGTTACCCTCAGTAATGATTGATATTGTCCGAGCTGTATAATGGAGGGGACGATTTATTGTGCAAGGTTGTTATGTTTAGTACATTCAATGAGACATCTACGATCAGCCCTGGCTAGCTTATAAAGTCTGACAGCCGTAGGTAGGAAGGACCTGAAGAACCTCTCCGTCTTGCACCTAGGATGGCACAGCCTACTGCTAAATGAGCTCCTCAGTGCATTCAGCATGTCCTGCATGGGGTGGGACTCGGACTCCACCAGAGATAACAGCTTAGCCACCATCCTCCTCTCTCCAATCTACTTCACTAGGTCGAGGTGTCACCCCAGAACAAAGCTAGCTTTTTTATCAGTCTGTTCAGTCTCTTCCTGTCAGCTGGTGTGATGCTGCTGCCCCAGCAGACCACTCCAAATGTGATGGCTGATGCCACCACTGAATCGTAGAAGGTCTTCAGGAGTGCCCCTTGCACTCCAAAAGACCTGAGCCTCCTCAGGAGGAACAGCCTGCACTGCCTCTTCTTGTAGGGCACGTTGGTGTTGTGTGACCAGTCCAGTTTATTGTTATTGTTTATTGTTATTTGTGTATTTATAATATTTATAATATTTATGTTAAATGTGAGTCAGGCTGTTATATTTGTGTATTTATAATATTTATAATATTTATAATTGTGTATTTATAATTTTTCTGCATTGATGTATGTGGTTATTGTGTATATTTTTTATCTTGATTCTTTTTTCTAAAGCCCATCCAGGGACAAGAGTTGCAAATTAGCTAATAGCTATACACTCTATGTGCAACACATCAGATTGATTGTCTTTGATTAATTGTCTATGTTTATTGCACTGTCCCTGTCAAATAAACTAATCTACTACTACTACTTGTTCAGGAGAACTCCCATGGACTTCTAAAATGTCACCATCTCAATGTCTGTTCCCTGGATGTTTACTGGTGCTGTGGGGGGTTGTCCTTGCCTGTGGCAGTCCACCACCAGTTTCTTAGTTTTCCTCGGATTGATCTGGATATTCATTGATACCAAACTCTTGTGGCTTATATATACAAGTCTTGCCAGTGAACTATAAGGGAGAAGAAAAAGAACAAAAAAAGACACCAACTTGAAAACTTTGAATAACTGCAATGCTGATTAAAGGTCAAATCACAGCCCTACCCTATAGTAATCCAAATCATATGAAGAAATGCTCGTCCCTCCAGAATTTTGCAAGATGTTTTATGATTGTTGCGGCCCAAAAAGCCTGAATTTGCGGGAGCTAGGGCTGGGCGATATGGCTTTTATGCAATACATTTAGGGTTTTGTCGTGATATTCGATATATATTGTGTATCACTATATATATATATATATATATATATATATATATATATATATATATATATATACAGTATATATTATATTACTTATTTTGTACCCGTAGGTAGATTTGTTTTGCAGTCTGGTGACAAACCACCAGTTGCCGGTCGCTGCATGCGCAAGCGCCCCTTAACTCCCTAACCTGCATGTTTTTGGCATGTGGGAGGAAACCGGAGAAATCCCGGAGTAAACCCACGCAAACACGGGGAGAACATGCAAACTCCACACAGATCACTGTTGGCCGGGGGCAGGAATCGAACCCACGATCTCACGGTCCCTGCGATCCCCCGGCCGAGGGTAAAACTGTGCTGCCACAGTGCTAACCACTGCTCCACCGTGCAGCCCATATATCATGTATCTCAATGTACATCAATACACGATATACTGTATATCATGTATCATATGGTGGCCTAATGGTTAGAGATGCGGACTGGTGAGTGGAGAGTCGCAGGATTGATCCCTGGAATGGCAGAATTAGATTTGGGTGGCACAGATAACATAGTAGTGTTTTTTCCCCAACCTCCTTAACCCCACTGTGGCTCCCTTGAGCAAAGTCCTTAACCCCAACTGCTCCAGTAGAGCTGCTCAATGGCCACAAGTCAGTCTGTGGTTGTACTGGGCAGCTTTCTGGTGTAAATGTGTAACTGTGTGAGTGTGAACAGGGTGTTTTTTGAAAAAGAGAGGTTGCCTCTCATTGGAACTACCCTGTATAAATAAAGGTTAAATAAAAAAATAAAAAATATCATGATATTTATATATTTTAAAAATTACATATTTTAAAAATATTAGCACTGCGGCAGTACAGCAACTCACCTTGGCCGGGGGATCCTGGGTTTGATCCCAGCGCCCGATCAACAGTGATCTGTGTGGAGTTTGCATATTCTCCCCATGTCTGCGTGGGTTTACTCCAGGATTTCTCCGGTTTTCTCCCACATGCCAAAAACATGCAAGTTAGGTTAACTGGCAACAAACTGGGGATTCTAAATTGTCCTTAGGTATGACTGTGAGAGTGAATGGTTGTCTATCTCTCTGTGTTGGCCCTGCGATGGACTGGCGATCTGTCCAGGGTGTACCCTGTCTCTCACCCAAAGATGCTGGGATAGGCTCCAGCCCCCCCCACAACTCGAAAAGGATTAAGAGGAAGAAGATGGATGGATCACAATATCCCCTCATGGATCACCACCTTATCGTGGTGGGGGGATTGCGTGCCCTAGTGATCCCAGGAGCTATGTTGTCATGGGCAATTTGCCTCTAGTAGAGTCTCCCAAGACAAACTGGTCCTGGGTGAAGGGTCAGACTAAGAATAATCCAACAGACTCCCACGATAATTAAAAAAAAAACAAGGATTCAGTGTACCCAGCCCGGCAAGGGGTTACCGGGGCCCCGCCTGGGAGCAAGGCCTGGGGAAGGGACTCGATGGCTATCACCTGGTGGCCTGGTTTCTGCCCATGGGACCCAGCCAGGCTCAGCCCAAAAGAGTCACTTGGGTCCGCCCTCCAATGGGTTCTTCACCTGCTGGAAGGACCATGGGAATCCAGTGCTATACGGTTCAGGCGACAGGCTAAGGCAGAGACCTTTACAGTCGGCTCCCCGGCTTTCAAAACTGGCTTTTGGGACCTAGAACGTCACCTCTCTGGTGGGGAAGGAGATGGAGTTGGTTGAACGATACTGGCTAGATATAGGTGGGCTCACCTCAATGCACAGCTCCGGTTCTGGAACCAGTTTCCTGGAGAGGGACTAGAGCTCAGCCTACTCTGGAGTTGCCCCAGGTGAGAGGCGCCGGGCAGGAGTGGGTATTCTTGTATCCCTTCCGCCTTGCTGCCTCAACATTGGAGTTCTCCCCGTTGGATGAAAAGGCAGTTTCCCTGCATCTTCAGGTTGGGAAACGGGTCCTGACCATCATTTGTACCCATGTACCAAATGATGGCTCAGAGTACCCACCCTTTTTGGAGTCTCTGACTGGGGTGCTGGAGAGTGCTCCTCTTGGAGACTCCATTGTCCTACTGGGGTACTTCAATGCACACGTGGGCAATGACAGTGAAACCTGGAGAGGCGTGATTGGAAGGAATGGCCTGCCTGATCAGAACCTGAGAGGTGTTCAGTTATTGGACTTATGTGCCAATCACAGTTTGTCCATAGCGAACACCATGTTCAAATATAAGGGTGTCCGTACCTGGCACCAGGACACCCTAGGTTGCAGGTTGATGATCGATTTTGTAATCGTGTCATTAGGCCTGCAGCCACATGTCTTGGTCACTCGGGTAAAGAGAGGTACAGAGCTGTCAACTGATCCCCACCCAGTGGTGAGTTGGATCTGATGGCAGGGGCGGACACCACTAAGACCTGATAGACCTATACATATAGTGAGGTTGTGTTGGGAATGTCTGGCTGAGGTCCCTGTCCGGGAGGTCTTCATCTCCCACCTCCGGAAGAACTTCGACCACATTCCAAGGGAGTCTGGGAACATGGAGTCTGAATGGGCCATATTCTCCACCTTCTTTGTTGAAGCAGCTACCCAGAGCTGTGGAAGCAAGGTTGTTGATGCATCTTGTGGTGGCAACCCCCAAACCAAATGGTGGACACCAGTGGTGAGGGGGACCATCAAGTTGAAGAAGGAGTCATATCAAGCTTGGTTGCCTTGTGGGACTCCTGAAGCAACTGAGGTGTACCAGCAGGCCAAGCGGACTGCAGCTCAGGTGGTTACTGAAGCAAAAACTTGGGTGTGGGAGGAGTTTGGTGAGGCCATGGAACAAGACTTTTGGTCAGGCACTAAGAATTCTGGAAAACTGTCCGGCGACTCAGGAGCAGGAAGCAGCTCCCTCTCCACACTGTGTATGGTGCGGATGGGGTGTTGCTGACTTCAACTGGGGACATCGTCGGGCAGTGGAAGGAATACTTTGAGGATCTCCTCAATGCCACTGACACACTTTCCATAGAGGAAGCAGGGCTTGAGGATGAGGAGGACAACTCACCCACCACATGGACTGAAGTTGCTGAAGTGGTTAAAAAACTCTTTGGTGGCCAGGCCCTGGGAGTGGATGAGATTCACCCTGAGTACCTCAACGCCCTGCATGTTGTAGGGCTGGCATGGTTGACAAGCCTCTGCAGTGTTGCGTGGAGATCGGGGACAGTGCCTTTGGCATGGAAAACAAGGGTGGTGTTTCCTCTCTTTGAGAAGGGGGATGGGAGGGTGTGTTCCAACTTTAGGGGGATTACACTTCTCAGCTTCCCTGGGAAGGTCTATGCCAGAGTACTGGAGAGGAGAGTCCGACTGCTGGTCGAACATCAGATCCAGGAGGAGCAACGTGGTTTTCGTCCTGGCCGTGGCACATCAGACCAATTTACTCTCTCAAGAATCTTCAAGGGTTCTTGGGAGTTTGCCCAACCACTCTACATGTGTTTTGTGGACTTGGAGAAAGCATTTGACCGCATCCCTTGTGGTCTCTTGTGGGGGGTGCTGGGGGAGTATGGGGTATTCAGCTCGTTGTTACGAGCTATCTGGTTCCTAGAGGATTGTTGCAAGAGTTTGGCTCATATTTGCAACACCTAGTCAAACTCGTTTCCAGTGAGAGTTGGACTCCCCCAGGGCTGCCCTTGGTCATGATCATGTTCATGCTTTTTATTGACAGAATATCTAGGCACAGCCAAGGATCGGAGAGTGGCATGCTCGGTGACCACAGGATCTAATCTCTGCTGTTTGCAGATGATGCTGTCCTGTTATTTTCATCGACCAATGGCCTACAGGCCTTGCTGGGAAGGTTTGCTACTGAGTGTGAAGCAGCTGGGATGAGAATCAACACCTCCAAGTCCGAGTCCATGGTCCTCAGCCAGAAAAAGGTGGATTGCCCTCTCTGGGTTGGGGACAGGCTCCTGCCCCAAGTGGAGGAGTTTAGTTATCTCAGGGTCTCATTCATGAGTGAGGGGAGAATGGAGCGAGAGATTGACAGACGGGTCAGCGCAGCCTCTGCAGTGATGCGGATCTGTTGTGGTGAAGAGGGAGCTGAGCTCTAAAGCAAAGCTGCCGGTTTACTGGTCAATCTATGTTCCTACCCTCACCTATGGTCATGAGCTTTGGGTAATGACCGAAAGAATGAGATCGTGGAAACAAGCGGTTCAAAGGAGCTTTCTCCGTAGGATTGCTGGACTCACCCTCAGAGATGGGGTGAGGAGCTCAATCATCCGGGAGAGGCTCAGAGTAGAACTGCTGCTTCTCTACATCGAAAGGAGTCAACTGAGGTGGTTTGGGCATCTTATCAGGATGCCTCCTGGACGCCTCCCACTTTGAGGTGTTTCGGGCATGTCCCTCTGGGAAGAGACCCCGCGGCAGACCCAGGACATGCTGGAGAGACTATGTCTCCCAGCTGGCCTAGGAACATCTTGGTATTCTCTCTGAAGAGCTGGAGCATGCGGCCGGGGAGAGGGAAGTCTGGGCTTCTCTGCTTGAGTTGCTGCCTCTGTGATCCAGACCACCGGAAAAGCGGTAGAAAATGAATGGATGGATGGATATCACAATATCTTGAGATCTCCTCCAATCACTGTGTAGATGTAAAACCTTGACATAAAATGACACCGGCATGATAATAGAAACATCCATGTATTGCATTTTTTTTTAAATTGCATACAAAAGGGAAGAGGATACAATCAAGTTACATTCAGCAAATTTTATTAAACCAGTTAGACAACCCCGCTCATTAATTTGCAACAAATCAGAATAAATAAAGGTAGGCCTTCCTATTATGGCCTGTAATAAAATGATTAAAAACAAAACAAAACAAAAAAAAGGATTCAACACAATAAAAAGTGCATTAAGCAAGAATTCTAGAGAAAGATATTTTAAAACCATATAAATGAAAGTCCACTTTTTCTGTTTGGTCATGTTTTTAATAATAATAATAATAATAATGCATCGGTTTTATATAGCGCTTTATCATATATACTCAAAGACGCTTTACAAATAGGTACATTATTCATTCACTCCAGACAGACAGTGGTAGTGGCAAGCTACTTCTGCAGCCACAGCTGCCCTGGGGCAGGCTGACGGAAACGTGGCAGCCAATCTGCGCCAACGGCCTTTCCGGCCACCACCGAACATTTTATACATTTATACACATTCATACCCAGTGTTATGGGCACTGGAGGCAATGCAGGTGAAGTGTCTTGCCCAGGGACACAACAGCAGGATATCTGGGGAGAGTGGGATTCGAACTGCCAACCATCGGGTTATTAGACGACCTGCTCTACCTACCTACTACTACCTACCTACTTTTAACAATAAGGGTCATGTCTTTGGCAGTATAATTTGTGACCACAGTTGTGATCTCTTTCCATTTTGCACTTTTGTTCTACGGGATAAATTTTTCAAATGAAGAAGCCATATAGTCATTGTCTTAGGGCTGGTTCATTTATTTATTTATTTGTAGGGGCTACCTGGGATGTTGAGAGCAGATTTTAATGCATTCTTCATAATATAGTGGATGACATTTCAAGTGGTGAAACAAATTAGTAGTAGTATGACATAATTTGCACAAAACTGTATTTTGTTAAATTTTTACCACTGCCAGAGAATGGAGCTGGTACATTTTTCTCCTTTTGTTCAAGTCTGCTGCACTGCAGCGAGCCTATATGTGTGTCATTTTTCCCCCCCTTTTCCCGCACTCTGCTAGTGTTGCCAGATTGTGCATAAAAAGCAAGTGTCTCTGCTCCACGAAAACAGGCTCAAAAGAAGCAGTTTCTAGAGAAAAAAAAAATTGCAGGGAAACAAACAGCCCTGGCAATAACACTGAAATGAAACATGGCTGGAGGAAGCGGGGGTAGGGGGAGGAGCACCTGAGTGCAGCTTGAGGAGAGGAGAGAGATGTTGACAGAGAGGCCTTAAATTGCCAGAAAAGCTCTAGATCAGCCATAAACACATCATACTGTAGATATCACACATAGTAGAACGTATCAATATAACAAATATATTTGTTGTATTGACCAGCCCTAGTGGGAGCTTTTTAAAAGACTGCAATAAAAGTTATGATATTTTGAGTTTTTTGCATTTAAAGTTGTGGGAAGAATTACAAATTTTAAAGCAGATGCTTTTTTTTTCTCCATAGTTTACTGCATTGATATTCTATAACACCACAAGAAAAGCACAGGATTGTCAAAAATTCCCTATGAAACAATGATTTGTAAATTAAGTAGAAACTTCTGCTATACAGAAAAATTCTTGTGCAACTACAAATACAGACTTTAACACAATAACCATTACAACAGCGAAATTGCACTGAATGCATGTTAAAGAGTATAGATTTGTAAATTATTGACAGCATCTTCATTTGAACTCCAGCGGTCCCCAACCACTCGGTTCTGAGCGTGGAAGAAAAAAAAATATTCTGTTACTCTGTATTGTCTATCGAAGTCTGTGTTCCATCCATCCATCCATCCATCTTCTTCCGCTTAATCCTTTTTTTTGGGGTCGCGGGGGGGCTGGAGCCTATCCCAGCATCTTTGGGCGAGAGGCAGGGTACACCCTGGACAGATCGCCAGTCCATCGCATTTTTCTGAAAAAATTAAAGAGAATATTCTTTCTCTTTCCATGCCTAACTCCTACCTGTCTGTCTATCTGCTGTGTGTCTCGACATACACCTCTTTCATCAGATACTCATCTTTCCTTTACCGGGAGTTGTACTGGGAGGAGGGGCTCTACTTGGGGGTTTGCCGGGGTGGGGATCATGCATTGGTTCAGACCGGTGATTCACAGCTTTAAAGCTCATTGAGAAGATGTAGTAATGATTTTACCTCTAAAGATGTATAAAATTAGATTAGATTTGCTTGTTTGTTTGTGGTTTTATGGAATCTCACTTAATACGTGCTCCCACGACGGGGTGGTTTTAAGGCAGGCAGATGTTTTTCCAACACAGTGTTGCCAACTCCTCAGTAAGGAAAGAAGCTATTGGCTGCCCTAGAAGTTGCTAAATGACATCATCACCTAATTTGCATAATTGGTCATTTGCATGTGATTGTAATGGACACTGTAGGAAAGAAGAGTAATGCCTTGGGAGAGACAAAAAGTAAGTAAAAAAACACCCTAAATATGTGCTACAAATTAACTTTTTTTCTGTTGATTCTTTGTTTGTTTGTTTTAATTTTGCCATTAAAATAGGCCATCACTTCTCAAAATAACTTCATGACTTTAATGCATTGTCTAGACCCACATTACATAAATCAATTTTGTCCTGCATTGTTAAATGTTAGAATATCAAATTTAATCAAAAGACTGTTATGTGGTGTGGAATTCATAGCTCTACGTCCAACCCTCTTCCTTTATCCAGGCTTGGGACAGTACAGGCAGTATGCCTGGGTATCATCTCCAATAAACGGCTTCCTGTAAAACAGGACGGGATTGACAGGGGGGTTTGTGCACGCACAATTCATTTGCAGTCTGGACATGAGAGGTGTGGGTCTCCTCTCTGACTGCAGCTATCTGCAGTGCTTTCACGTCAGAGTCTCCAAAACACCAGAAAGTCTCCAATAACACCAGAAAAAGTTGCTAGATTTGTCGCTAGTCACTTTTGACAAAAAAAAGTCACCAAGAGGATTTGAAAAGTCACCAGATGTAGGGAGAAAGTCACCAAGTTGGCAATACTGTTTCAACAAAACCCGGCACTTCGTACATGCGGTCAGGACAGAGAAGTGGCAAGACACCCACCGATAGGCTGGGGGAGATGGAGGAATGGACAGTGGGGAAAAACTCATGGGTGAGTGTTTTTTTTTTTTTAAATCACACACTCTGTTTTTTGTTGATGTGTTCCATTTTTCTCGCTGTAAGCACAGAAGTGAGTGCGGTGCAGCGACACATTTGATTGGTTAGACTGAGTGTTTGAGCGCCACTCAGGGATGTATTTGATTGCCGAACTTGGCGGAAGTTGACAAGGATTGGCCAAAATTGTTGGAAAGTTGTGGTGACCAAACAAAGTTGCAAGGTCGCGCAATAGATGCGCTGATTGGCTGATTTCGTGTGAACTGATGTGATTGCAACATCTCAAAATCCTGGAGGGAATGACTAACACTCCAAATGTCAACATGACAACACGGAATTGGTGAGTCATGCAAAGGTGGTGTGCTTGGATAAGGCAGTGTGAAACCAAACCTAACTGGACCAAATGTATACAGTACATGCTAACAAAAACATGAACTTTGGTCTGGATTTTCAGACCTAAAAAAACCCTCTCCAGGACCACACTGGTTATGCACCCAGTCAGCTGGCAACAGTAATGGACTTCTAGGGGTATTATCTGGGGCAAGAAAAAAAGTTTGACTTATGCAGCTTTTTATATCTATTTACCACAACTGGGAAATAATGATTTAATCCATTTTTGCCTTTTTTAAATGAAATCTTGACCCAAGTCCTAACATTGGTGATCTTTCGCCATGTGTTTTCATTTAATGTAAGTGAAAACTCTCAAAACCCCACTGCAATATGAAATCTCCTGCATTGATAGACATTATTTGTGGTTGAAAAGGTGCACTTGAGCCAAGACTGACTGATCTACGTTTGCGGGAGAGCCTCATGGGGTCTCCGTGTTCTCTGATGCTGGCTGAGTAGAAAAGTAAAAGAGGCCAACAACAACCCTCTGTAGGATTCTGCATCATGTAGATGGGTGTGAGGGGTGATCAGGGATTATGCGGACCCCTCACTCCTTCCCAGTGATTCACAGCTTAGATTTCTATGCCTCCCACTCACTTGTTTTTTTTCTCCTGATGGTTTGCCATCTTTTCCCCATTATTGATGTCTTCTTTCTATCTATCTCCACTGCCATTTACACACAATCACTAACCAAATGAGCAGATACTATGTGGACATAATTACAGCCAAATATCAGACAATCATATCAAGACTCTTATGAAAAACATATGCCATGGGGAACATCCTTACATCACCATATTAATAGAAAAACAAATCATAATTTTATGTTCTCCATTGTGAGAGCTAAAAAGCTAATGAACAACTGCAAAAATAAAAGTATTATTCTCTTTTCTCAGTCTTACCAACAGCTGGGAAACAACCCCATGTCACCTCAATTTCTCCTCTCAACGAGTGGTGAGATTTTGCAGAATTACTGAAAATTGCATGTGGAATTAAAAGCCCTCTTTATCTAAAGACAGAGGGCCTGTGTCAGAAACAAAGTATAATGGAGGGCTGGTAAAAGCTCTCTGTTGGCTTAACTACTCCTGCCACCCTGTACAATCGTACATTACTTTATTGTTTCAATGAAATGGCTTTTTTCCCCCTCAGCTTTTCACCTAATCTCTCAACTTCTCTTTAAATGGATGGCACTTGTGAAAAGGAAAAGTGATGAAGTTTTTAGCAAGACTTTGGGCCTGATTTACTTAAGGATTTTAGTCACTACAAAAGGGCAAAGCATGTGCAAAAAAGGAAAAAAAAAAAGGCAAACTGGTATACTTGGGCCATGCAATGAAGTTTGCCCCGTCATATGACTGCCATTGTTGCCTGTTAGGGTTGAGGCTAAACTTGTCATACAATGGCTTTACCACATTTTCTGACCGTTTGAAAGGCACAATATATCAAAGAGTTGAACCTTGGTGCTGATGCTCTCATTCATGTTCATGCTTTTTTCCTGTCGTACTGCTGAAGAGTTAAAGAACTTCAAGAAAGAAGCTGCTGTGATGTTAAATGACTTTTGTAAAAAAGATCACCATCATCATAAAATGTTCATAAACCTTGAAGCCTACAGCATTCCACCAGATGTTGTTGCTGCTATTAAAGTAATGTATGAGGACATGTCACCATTAGTTCTAACACCCAAAGGCAAAACCAATCAAATTTCAATTGACACTGGTGTGCCCCAAGGAGATCTTCTTGCTCCATCCCTCTTCATTATATGTCTTGATTATGCCCTTCGGATGGCCCCAAGATCAATCTTGTTCAAGAGTTCAAGTACCTAGGGGGTTTCACTGATACGGACCACGACATGAGTGTCTAAACAGCACAGGCTTGAAGTGCTCTAACAAACTGCAGAAGATTTCAAAAGCACCTATCAGAAATCAAAGACTGAAGTGTTCAAAATCACTGTTGAAATGTATGGCTTAGATTCTTGGCTACTGAATGCTGCTCACACCAAAAGAATAGACTGCACTTACACTAAAATGCTCCATGCAGCTCAGAACATCCCTTGGCATAGTGACACCCCAGTGATCTATATGCTTCACTTACAAAAATCTCTGTCATCAGATCCCACCGTCTCGCTTTTGCTGGTCATGTTGCTTGTCATGACGAAGCTGCTGGAAAGGTTCTCCTTTGGTCATCTAATGCCAGACTGCAGTGAAGCCAGCCCTATGTAACTTTACAAAACCTTCCGGAACAAGATACTGGACTCTTCGGATCTGACCTACTGTTGGCAATGAGGGACTGCGAACCCTAGAGAATGTACTTTGTTGTGTTTCACCATTAAATGGATGATGAGAGAGAGAGAAAGAGAGATGACTGCCATGTCACTAACAACTAGGAGTATAATAGTATACATATTCAGACTGAAATGTTTTTATACTAGGAATGGGATCCACAGTTCACTACACTAATCTGATTCACTTAAGTACATTTACTGATAGGAGTCATTCAAAATCTTTGTTCACCAAATCATTGAGTACTTTGTGGGAGCTCCAACAGGTCACTCACTGAACTGAAACGTGATTGAAAGGTGCAGCTGTGATTTGGCTTGTGATCCCCTCAGAGCTTACAACAAATCCATTATGTGCTGGTATGTTCACTGAACTGAAAGGCAGCTGAACAGTGCTACAATTCAGCTAGTGAACCCCAGCTTTCAAAACTGCTGTGCTTCAACATGGTAGACGTACAGTGGTGTGAAAAAGTGTTTGCCCCCTTCCCGATTTCTCTTTTTTTTTTGTATGTTTGTCACACTTAAATGTTTCAGATCATCAAACAAATTCAAATATTAGACAAAGATAACACAAGTAAACACAAAATGCAGTTTTTAAATGAAGGTGTTTGTTATTAAGGGGGAAAAATCAAAACCTACATGGCCCTGTGTGAAAAAGTGATTGCCCCCCTGTTAAAACATAAATTAACTGTGGTTTATCACAGCTTTGGAAAGCTGAGTTCAATTTCTCGAGCCACACCCAGGCCTGAATGCTGCCACACCTGTTCTCAATCAAGAAATCACTTTAATGGGACCTGCCTGACAAAGTGAAGTAGACCAAAAGATCCTCAAATGCTAGACATCATTCTGTGATCCAAAGAAATTCATGAACAAAGGAGAAACAAAGTAACTGAGATCTCTCAGTCTGGAAAAGGTAATAAAGCCATTTCTAAAGCTTTGGGATTCAAGCAAACCCAGTGAGAGCCATTATCCACAAATGGCGAAAACATGGAACAGTGGTGAACCTTCCCAAGAGTGGCCAGCCGACAAAAATTACCCCACGAGCGCAGCGACGACTCATCCAAGAGGTCACAAAAGACCCCACAACAACATCTAAAGAACTGTAGGCCTCATTTGCCTCAGTTAAGGTCAGTGTTCATGACTCCACCATAAGAAAGAGACTGGGCAAAAATCCAATGGAATCCAATGGTTCCAAGGTTGTCATAGCCAGGAGCGGCACTGGGGTTAAGCTCCCAGTGCTCATAAATCAGAATGAGAATCAGAATCAGAATCAGCTTTATTGGCCAAGTATGCACAACACATACAAGGAATTTGACTTTGGCTAAAAACTTGCTCTCGTTGTTCAGGTGAAGGATTTAAATAAGGATTCAATGACAACCAGAGTATGTACAGTAAATTACAGTCTGTCCACGTTTCTATAAAAGGATGCAAATATATACAGGAATATATGCAGTTATTTACTCGGACTAACCACACTTTGCAGAAATATATGAAAAAATATACAATCACACAGTATTTCAATGTGGACTCAGATTCAGTGATATAATGTGAATGAAGTAAAAAGCAGTGTGAGAGTTATGTGCAATGTAATAATGGATGAAAAGTCATGAGTACAGCAACAGGTAGGACTAGGTGAATGTTAGGAGTTCATCAGAGTGATGGCTTGAGGAAAGAAACTGTTCCTGTGACGGGTGGTTTTGACCTTCAGTGATCTGTAACGACGACCAGAAGATAGAAGTTCAAACAGTTTGTGGCCGGGGTGTGATGGGTCAGCACAGATGTTTCCCGCCCGTTTCCTGGTTATGGACCGATATAAGTTCTCAATGGAGGGTAGGTCGGTACCAATGATCCTCTCCGCAGACTTAATGATCCGCTGCAGTCTGGTCTTGTCCTGTTTAGTGGCAGATCCAAACCAGACAGTGATGGAAAAGCAGAGGACAGATTGGATGATGGCGGTGTAGAAGACAACCAGCAGCTCCTGAGGCAAATCAAACTTCTTGAGCTGACGCAGAAAAAACAACCTCTGCTGGGCCTTTTTCCGGACAGTGTCAATATGGGAGGACCACTTCAGGTTCCGGGAGATTGTGGTACCCAGAAACTTGAAGGAGTCCACAGTGGACACTGTGCTGTTGAGGATGGTGAGTGGGGGGAATGAAGGGGGGTGTCGCCTGAAATCCACAGTCATAAAATGCTCCTTATGGCGTGCGTCTCGAAAAGCCTCTGACAACTAAGTCCAACTCCTAGCCTGCCCGTGTGGTTTAGTCTCTAGGCCAGGCGGAACTGCTTTTACTAATAGGAGAAGGGGCGAGGGCGGATCTCTGGCGCCTTAAAACCAGATGCTTCGGGTAGATGGTGGCTCGTCAACCTGGGAAGGTAGCCCATCTAGGGGAAGGTAAACCCTGATTTCAAACCTCCGCTGCCTTGCAGCACACTCGGTCACGCGAAAGGCTTCGGGAGTCAACCCTGAGGAAAAATCCGGAGTTGGAGCCGCTAAGGCAGTTCTCTGTTGTGCTCAACATCGTTCTGGCAGCTCCTGCGACGGCGCTGGTGCCAAACTATAGAAGCCCTGCTGTTCCTTTGGATTCATCAGTGATGTGGAGAGGGGGGACATGCTGCATGGGTAACATCTTGTCCTCCATATCTTCCTGCCCAGGCTTGAATCCTACCAACGCCCAACGCTGGAAGGTAGAACACCGGTGCGCATCGGCCTGTTCAACCACAGGCGGTGCTGTTCCAGCAGAGTAGACATTTAGGATTCTCTTCCATGGTCATCATAGACCGACGGAGGCCGACTAAAGGACTAAAGGGCAAAAATGGAGTGCATGACAGAGTTCCAAGACAAAAACCATTGCTGAGCAAAAAGAGCATAAAGGCTCATCTCAGTTTTCACAGAAAACATCCTGATGATCCCCAAGACTTTTGGTAAAATACTCTGTGGACTGACGAGACAAAAGTTGAACTTTTGGGAAGATGTGTGTCCCATTACATCTGGTGTAAAAGTAACAGCATTTCAGAAAAGGAACATCATACCAACAGTAAAATATGGAGGTGGTAGTGTAATGGTCTGGGGCTGTTTTGCTGCTTCAGGACCTGGAAGACTTGCTGTGGTAAATGGAACCATGAATTCTGCTGTCTACCAAAAAATCCTGAAGGAGAATGTCCGGCCATCTGTTTGTGACCTCAAGCTGAAGCACACTTGGGTTCTGGAGCAGGACAATGATCCAAAACTCACCAGCAAGTCCACCTCTGAATGGCTTAAGAAAACAAAATGAAGGAGTAGTCTAGTCAAAGTCCTGACCTGAATCTGACTGAGATGCTGTGGCATGACCTTAAAATGGCAGTTCATGCTCAAAAACCCTCCAGTGTGGCTGAATTACAACAATTCTGCAAAGATGAGTGGGCCAAAATTCCTCCACAATGCTGTATAAAAAACTTATTGCTAGTTATCGCAAACACTTGATTGCAGTTGTTGCTGCTGAGGGTGGCCCAACCAGTTATTAGGTTTAGGGGGCAATCACTTTTTCACACAGGGCTATGAAGGTTTGGATTTTTTTCCCCTTAATAATAAACATCTTCATTTAAAAACTGAATTTTGTGTTTACGTGTGTTATATTTGTCTAATATTTAAATTTATTTGATTATCTGAAACATTTAAGTGTGGCAAATATACAAAAAAATGAGAACTCAGGAAGGGGGCAAACACTTTTTCACATGACCGTATGTCAGGGTATTGATTGGTAATAGATCTCACAGATTTTATTTTACGGTAAGGTAGAATCATGGCAGCAGGGTCCTCTTCATGGAGGAGACGTGGAGAACCCGCAGTGAGTATATTGCAAAGGTGAGTGTTGAATGCCCACTTACAGGTAGGAGGTGTTTGGGAACAAGAAAAGAGTCCTCTAATCGGTCAGTATTTAGCAGGTGGAGATGATAAAAGGATCCGGTAATGAGGAGTTGCTTCAAGGTAGGCATGGAGGTACCCCGGGCCCGGGGATTTATCTGTGACGAGAAGGTTGTTGAATTTGCAGTAATTGATCCTTACTTGTTTTCCAGGTGGGCACAGGCTGTGGGAATCCACAGGCAATTGGGAAACCGAGGAGAATCCAGGTAGGTAAAAGAATATTCTTCAAGCTTACATGGGAATTCAGGGGAGCTTCAGGAACGTGAGAGCACAGAGGCAGAGGCACAAGGGAGGTTAAGTATAGCAGGAGAACTCAGAGAGCTGCGGAGAGCTGTTGAGCTGAGTCAATCCCACACAGAACTGATGAAGGTGGAGCTATTTATACCCTAGCTGTAATCAGGGAAGGTGTGTAAACGAGGAGCAGTTGCAGGTAATAACAAGCAATAAAGGTAACACTTTCAAGTGTAATTGTGCGCTCACCTCAGATCATAACAGTATGCCCCTGATGAGTGTTTTGGCACTCCAAAAGTTGAACCTTATTTAAATAAAACAGCGCTCACTGCTGTTGCTTGAGCCAAGGGCACTGAGTCCCTTGAATGTTGGACTACATAACAAAAAAATAATAAAAAATAGATGATCACAGCGGGAAAAAAAAATGTGCTCGGTGGTCACAAAGCCTTAACTCTGTTGTGCAAAAACATTTTTGGCTTCAGTAATGGCAACGGAGGAAAAAAAAAACTTAACAAAAACGTAACTGTCTGCAAGCACCGTCTCACACCTGTCACCTGCTCAAAAGGATATACTTTAAACATGACTGCACATTTGCACTGCTGATAGCTGACAGTAAAGTGGTGTGCTTTTGGTGCCTGTTGAACCCAAAGACAAGTTCCACTTAGATATATTTCTGTGTGACACAGCCCCTCTCTCTTCCGACAGCATAGTGCTTTATTTATATTTGCATGAAAGTTTATTGCACTGATTGGTCATCTAATTGAAAAAATCAGTAGATTAATTGGTAATAAAAATAATCCTTAGTTGCAGTCCTACAGCGACAAGTATTCCTTGTCGACAAGTCATTTGAATAACACACATGGGTGAATGTGCATTGATGTATTGATACATTACATAACAGCAACTGCAAAGATATCTGAAGGCTTTCTATCATTTTGACATTATTACACAGAAGGTGATGTAACCTGTAACTTTCAACAGATCACCCACTGTCTACTGTAACTATAAGATTGTCAAGGCAGCTGAGTGTTTTTTTTTAATTAACAGTTGTGATATTGTTGATAGAATGGGGTTAAAAAAGAGGAATTTGATGGGAAGGCTAAACAGTGGACAACATTTATTCATCACTGTATTCCCACCTCTCCAGGGTGGAGAGCTGAAGAGCTGAATTTTCTCTCCTCCACGGTACTGCATTGAATGAAACACTGTTGTGAGAGCTAATAATAACAACTCATCCTCTTCTCGATTGCACTTCATGCTCCTATCTTTGCTTCACTTTTTTAATCAATTTCCTCAGGATCTATTGTGGCCCAGGCTGTTGAAATCCATTATCAAGCGGAGACGAGACTATCTTCAGATGCCGGCTTGAGGTGTGGGTTCCACCTGGGACAGTGTCCCTTTTGGGTCTGCACAAGCATGCTCAAGTGCAATCCAATGATCTTCCAATCCTGTCAGTGAACAAGACATGAATCTGCTTCATGTAGCAATGGATGAGAAAAGTGACAATGTCTGTTCATTTGTTCACTGAAAAAAAATTAATGTGTTTTCTACTTGTCCTGTAAGGTTGCAATTAAAATAAAACTCTGAAAGAAAAAAAGCTATTCAGTGGTTTATTATAAGAATTAAAATGATGGGAAGTAATGAATTATCATGAAATTTTACAGCTTATGCTAACAAGGACAACATGTAAGATAGATCACAAGTATTGATCAGTACTGAGTTTGACAGAGTAACAAAATTACAAGAGCGACGATAATCACCATCTCGCGAACTTCCAGGTTGACCAGCAAGAGTTGACCAGGGACAAGAGTTGCAAATTAGCTAATAGCTATACACTCTATGTGCAACACATCAGATTGATTGTCATTGATTAATTGTCTATGTTTATTGCACTGTCCCTGTCAAATAAACTAATCTATCTATCTATGTTCATGTGACAACAGCAATGTCCATCCATCCATCCATCCCTCCATCCCTCCATCCATCTTCCATTGCCTATCCGAGGATCCGGGTCATGGGGGCAATAGTCCAGGAAGAATAGCCCAGACTTCCACCCAGTTCACATAGCACCACGATCCCCATGATCCCTCCTGCACATGAGTCCGCCCACTGGAGGGCGGACTCATGTGCCTCCTTTGGGTACACTGAGTCCTTGATGTAACGTTTTTCATGGAGATCCACTGGACTGCTTTTAGTCTGGCCCTTCACCCAGGACCAATTTGCCTTGGGAGACCCCCAACAACATAGCTCCTGGGATCATTTGAGCACTCAAACCCCTCCAACACGATAAGGTGGCCATCCACAAAGGGGGACATCAGCAATGTGAGGACTTCAAACTTGACACGATTGAGAAATACAAGCTTAACTAGATCTGCTGGTAGTTTTACAAAATTTTAAAGGATTGCTTAGATGTTAATTTATGCTAACCCATGGGACCCACAATTTCAGCATTCCAGTTTTGGTTTGAAAGCAGCTTATGAGGATATCTAGATTCTGTAAATAAAGGAAACATCAGTAAGGAACAGGTTAGCATGGTTCAACAGTTACAAGGTGTGCAGTCTTAATGAGGATGCCACAAGCTCCAGTACATTGTTACATCATATAGCCTGTGAGGGTGGCTTACGTATGACGTCAGCTGATCACAGGATGACTGCCAGGTGTGCTCCCTAATCAGCTGTTTCCAGTCATCCAACTCTAGACATGCGGGTAACAAAGGTGGGCATAGAAAACGATAACACAGCCAGTCTATCCTTAACTTGTGCAATGTTTTTTAAAAAAATAGCCCCCAACTCCCTTTACAGTCAGTTCAGAGTCCACTGGGTCATATTATGATTTTATAAATAAAACAATTAAAGCCAAAATAAGGTGATAACCCTAAACAACTTTTACAAAGAAAATATATTAAGCATGTTAGAGTGTAACTAGGTCCATTACTTTTGTCTCTTGAATTAAACATTCTTGTGATCTTTGTGGTGTCTTTAGGAAAAAAAAAACCTGATCTCATGGCATACACCGGATGCACAGTATTGTGTTTAATAAAGAAGTGGAATGGCTGGAGGTGGAGGAAAAGTAAAGAATTTTTCCGTGACAGCAATGCAGCTGTTACAACAGCGCATAAGCGAGCTCAAGTTTAAGTCCCTGGAAATCAATCAGAGCACCAAACACAAGCACAGTTGTTAAATCACCTAATTACTTTCTATAATTTGACAGCAGGTTTGGACACAATCTTACACTTATAGTTTAATTTGAATTACCTCACAGCCCATTCAATGCAAGTGCAGGATTGTAGGGAGAAGATGTGGTAACATAATAAATGGAATATAGTCCCATACAAGCATGGCCATTTGTAGTTTAATTTCAAACTTGTATTCCTTTATGCTGTATTAGCCTCCAGTTATGACTTACATTTATCTAAAAGCTATGGTTACTAGTTATTTACTGTAATTTCCCTGAGCAAGTTTGTGGTCCACGACAAAACCACAACTTTTCAGAACAGGACCTTCGGTGTGATGTGAAATAAAGAGGATCCTGATGGTCAGCAAACATAAATCAGATATATTTACATTTTTCATGAGCCCAGGATTGTATGATCTCACCTCGTTTTTTTATGTGCAGTCACTTCACTCAAGTTACATACACTACCGTTCAAAAGTTTGGGGTCACTTAGAAATGTCCTTATTTTTGAAAGAAAAACACTGTTTTTTTCAATGAAGATAACTTTAAACTAATCAGAAATACACTCTAATATCTAATATACATTGCTAATGTGGTAAATGACTATTCTAGCTGCAAATGTCTGGTTTTTGGTGCAATATCTACATAGGTGTATAGAGGCCCATTTCCAGCAACTATCGCTCCAGTGTTCTAATGGTACAATGTGTTTGCTCATTGCGTCAGAAGGCTAATGGATGATTAGAAAACCCTTGTGCAATCATGTTAGCACAGCTGAAAACAGTTTAGCTGGTTAGAGAAGCTATAAAACTGACCTTCCTTTGAGCAGGTTGAGTATCTGGAAAAAATTATTATTCAAATACAAATCATTATTTCTAACCTTGTCAATGTCTTGACTATATTTTCTATTAATTTTACAACTCATGGTAGTAAATAAGTGTGACTTTTCATGGAAAACAAAATAATTGTCTGGGTGACCCCAAACTTTTGAACGGTAGTGTAGGTACATAGGTAGATTGGTAGGTTGAACATTTCTTAGATTAACCTTGCATTGTCTTCTGTGGCCCCTTGTGTTGGCATCCCACTGCACAAATAGAGTGACTTCATTTAAATAAAGTTTCCACAGTGAAGGAGATCAAATGCTTTGAGACTGGTGGAGAGGAGGACACTGAACAAACTGCTATCCATCATGGGCAATCCTGATCACCTCCTCCACCACACACTGGACAGGCAGCGAAGCACTTTCTCTGGCAGACTGCTACAGCTTCGCTGCTGAATGGTCAAATACAGGAAATCTTTTCTGCTGAATGCCATATCACTGTACAGTAACTCCCTCTAATGTTGAATCTTGGTCATAACAATGCTGCCATACTGCACCTTGCAGTCTAATTGCAAGGTGCAGGTACATTTCACCCGGTGCTGTATAATCCTTCTCTGTACAGTGAGTGCTATCCATAGATTCATACAAATCATCATCTATTTAACTTAGTAGTAGTCTGTGTAGGATATAAAGTTATCTAAGCATTTTTCCTTGCCTGGGTATTGTTATGTATGAAATGAGCAAGCAGTGAGCCATTTTATGCGCAAGCAACAAACTAACCTTTATTGCAGGAACACTAGAATACATACAGTGGTCGCAGTCCGCCTGATGTCATCCCATTTGATGCCCAACATGAGCTACAGCAAGCCCCAAGGGCCAAACCCACATGTGACAGGTAAGTCCATTTTCTGTTTCCTACCCTATTACGCTGTGTGTATTTCTGTTGGTTTGGTCATGTTACTGTGTCATGCTGCTGTTACACTGTAATTTTCCAGTTTGGGATCAATAAAGTACAGCTATCTATCTATCTATCTATCTATCTATCTATCTATCTATCTATCTATCTATCTATCTATCTATCTATCTATCTATCTATCTATCCGTCCATCCATCCATCCATCCATCCATCCATCTAGCTGTCTACAGTCATGTGAAAACATTAGGACACCCCATTAAATATTCAGTTCTTTATTAAAAAATGTTCCCATATCTATGTCTAACCTTGTTTTTGTTTTTATTTGCATTTTTTAACATTTATTTTAGCTATTTTAAGTGGGAATGAATGTGGAGGTGTCCTAAAAAAGATGGGGGGTATCCTAATTTATTCCTCACTATTTGTTTAGAATTATATTTTACAGAAAATTTGAAAAGTCTTTAATTCATTTTTAATTGTTTAGTTGTATTACATAAATCTCCCAGTATTTTAGACACTGATATTAAATATCCATATGTCTAAATATGTTAAAAAAAAAACAAAACAGGCTTATCCAGGCTATCCTAATTTTTTTCACGATTGTATCTATCTATCTACAGTATCTACAGTGGTGTGAAAAAGTGTTTGCCCCTTCCTGATTTCTCTTTTTTTTTTTGTATGTTTGTCACGCTTAAATGTTTCAGATCATCAAACAAATATGAGACAAAGAAAACACAAGTAAACCAGAAATGCAGTTTTTAAATGAAGGTGTTTATTATTAAGGGAAAAAAATCCAAACCTACATGGCCCTGTGTGAAAAAGTGATTGCCCCCCCTAAACCTAATACCTGGTTGGGCCACCCTTAGCAGCAACAACTGCAGTCAAGCATTTGCAATAACTGGCAATGAGTCCTTTACAGTGCTGTGGAGGAATTTTGGCCCACTCATCTTTGCAGAATTGTTGTAATTCAGCTGCATTGGAGGGTTTTCGAGCATGACCCGCCTTTTTAAGGTCATGCTACAGCATCTCAATCAGATTCAGGTCAGGACTTTGACTAGGCCTCTCCAACATCTTCATTTTGTTTTTCCTAAGCCATTCAGAGGTGGACTTGCTGGTGTGTTTTGGATCATTGTCCTGCTGCAGAACCCAAGTGCGCTTCAGCTTGAGGTCATGAACAGAGGGCCGGACATTGTCCTTCAGGATTTTTTGGTAGACAGCAGAATTCATGGTTCCATTTACCACAGCAAGTCTTCCAGGTCCTGAAGCAGCAAAACAGCCCCAGACCATCACACTACCACCACCATATTTTACTGTTGGCATGATGTTCCTTTTCTGAAATGCAGTGTTACTTTTATGCTGAATGTAATGGGACACACACCTTCCAGAAAGTTCAATTTTGTCTTGTCAGTCCACAGGTTTTTTTTTTTCCAAAAAGTCTTGGGGATCATCAAGATGTTCTCTGTGAAAACTGAGATGAGCCTTTATGTTCTTTTTGCTCAGCACTGGTTTTTGTCATGGAACTCTGCCATGCAGGCCATTTTTCTCTTTCTTCTGGTGGAGTCGTGAACACTGACCTTAACTGAGGCAAACGAGGCCTACAGTTCTGTAGCTGTTGTTGTGGGGTCTTTTGTGACCTCTAGGATGAGTCGTCACTGAGCTCTTGGGGTAATTTTGGTTAGCCGGCTACTCCTGGGAAGGTTCACCACTGTTCCATGTTTTCGCCATTTGTGGATAATGGCTCTCACTGGGTTTGCTTGAGTCCCAAAGCTTTAGAAATGGCTTTATTACCTTTGAACCCCTACCCCTTCCCCTTTTCCTACCCCTACCCCGTGGCCCTTGAGGGCTGAAAATGACCGCTATGGACTGGGACACCCCTTCAGGCCGTACAACGTCATTAATAATTGCTGATGGATTTCACCTAAATGGACACTACAGCTGTGGACAAAATTGTTGGTACCCCTCTGTTAATGAAAGAAAAACCTACAATGGTCACAGAAATAACTTGAATCTGACAAAAGTGGTAATAAATAAAAATTCTATTAAAATTAACCAATGAAAATCACACAATGCTTTTGAATTGTGGTTCAACAGAATTATTTTAAAAAACAAACTCATGAAACAGGCCTGGACAAAAATGATGGTACCCTTAACTTAATATTTTGTTGCACAACCTTTTCAGGCAATCACTGCAATCAAATGATTTCTGTAACTGACGATGAGACTTCTGCACCTCTCAGCAGGTATTTTGGCCCACTCCTCATGAGCAAACTGCTCCAGTTGTCTCAGGTTTGAAGGGTGCCTTCTCCAGATGGCATGTTTCAGCTCCTTCCACAGATGTTCAATAGGATTTAGATCAGGGCTCATAGAAGGCCACTTTAGAATAGTCCAATGTTTCGCTCTTAGCCATTCTTGGGTGTTTAGCTGTGTGTTTTGGGTCATTATCCTGTTGCAAGACCCATGACCTGCAACTGAGACCAAGCTATCTGACACTGGGCAGCACATTTCTCTGTAGAATACCTTGATAGTCTTGAGATTTCATTGTACCCTGCACAGATTCAAGACACCCTGTGCCAGATGCAGCAAAGCAGCCCCAGAACATAACAGAACCTCCTCCATGTTTCACAGTAGGGACAGTGTTCTTTTCTTGGTATGCTTCATTTTTGTGTCTGTGAACATAGAGCTGATGTGCCTTGCCAAAAAGTTCCAGTTTTGTCTCGTCTGTCCATAGGACATTCTCCCAGAAGCTTTATGGCTTATCAACATGCAGTTTGGCAAATTCCAGTCTGGCTTTTTTATGATTTGTTTTCAACAGTGGTGTCCTCCTTGGTCGTCTCCCATGAAGTCCACTTTGGCTCAAACAGCGACGGATGGTGCGATCCGACACTGATGTACACTACCGTTCAAAAGTTTGGGGTCACCCAGACAATTATTTTGTGTTTTCCATGAAAAGTCACACTTATTTACTACCATGAGTTGTAAAATTAATAGAAAATATAGTCAAGACATTGACAAGGTTAGAAATAATGATTTGTATTTGAATAATAATTTTTTTCAGATACTCAACCTGTTCAAAGGAAGGTTAGTTTTATAGCTTCTCTAACCAGCTAAACTGTTTTCAGCTGTGCTAACATGATTGCACAAGGGTTTTCTAATCATCCATTAGCCTTCTGACGCAATGAGCAAACACATTGTACCATTAGAACACTGGAGTGATAGTTGCTGGAAATGGGCCTCTATACACCTATGTAGATATTGCACCAAAAACCAGACATTTGCAGCTAGAATAGTCATTTACCACATTAGCAATGTATATTAGATATTAGAGTGTATTTCTGATTAGTTTAAAGTTATCTTCATTGAAAAAAACAGTGTTTTTCTTTCAAAAATAAGGACATTTCTAAGTGACCCCAAACTTTTGAACGGTAGTGTACCTTGACCTTGGAGTTCACCATGAATGTGTTTAGAGGTTGTTCTGGGCTCTTTTGTTACCATTCGTATTATCCGTCTCCTCCTGTGGCCACGTCCAGGGAGGTTGGCTACAGTCCTGTGGATCTTAAATTTCTGAATAATATGTGCAACTGTAGTCACAGGAACATCAAGCTGCTTGGAGATGGTCTTATAGCCTTTACCTTTAACATGCTTGTCTATAATATTCTTTCTAATCTCCTGAGACAACTCTCTCCTTTTCTTCCTCTGGTCCATGTTTAGTGTGGTACACACCATGTCACCAAACAGCACAGTGACTACTTGTCACCCTTTAAATAGGCCGACTGACTGATTACAAGTTTGTAGACACCTGTGATGTTAATTAGAGGACACATCTTGGCTGAACATGTCCCTGTGGTCACATTATTTTCAATCTTTTCTAGGGGGTACCATCATTTTTGTCCAGGCCTGTTTCAGGAGTTTGTTTTTTAAAGTAATTCTGTTGAACCACAATTCAAAAGCATTGTCTGATTTTCATTGGTTAATTTTCATAGAATTTTTATTTATTACCACTTTTGTCAGATTCAAGTTATTTCTGTGACCATTGTGGGTTTCCTTTCATTAACAGAGGGGTACCAACAATTTTGTCCATGTGTGTACTTGATTTCATCAGAAAAAAAGAGAAAGAATAGAAAACTGATGAGGAAAAATGTCTCATCTTAAGGAAAAAAGTCTCAAATTTACATGAACAATTCTAATCAGTAGAAACAATCACAAATTTACAAGAAAGAAATCTGTAAATTCACAAAAAAAATCTGCCCATTAAAAATACATATTTTGAGGGTAAAGAGCTATCCACACAAAACACGATAATGATAACTATAAAATTATAGTTTTAAAAATCGTTCTAAGTAAGCGTCCACACCAATTAACAATATTGCTCTAACAGCAGAGCCAAACGTGAGCTGCACTACACACCAGCTTCAACCCACCACATACATGCTTCTTCTGCTGCAGGATGAGACAGTTTACCCCACTGCTGCAACCAGTAATCTTAAAGGATTTTTTTTTTTTTTTAAACTAGACCAGTACCTTGGGCAGAGAAAGAAAAAAAAAATGAAGAATAGCAAAAAGTGAAATTATTCACCTGATTTTTCTCTCAGCTCAGACTCCAGACTCAGACAGGTAGGATGAAGTGAGTACATAGCAAAATGGAATCACATGGGCTTGCAAATAATTAATAACAGGATGATAATAATAATAATAATAATAATAATAATAATGTGACGTAGAAGGGTTCACACAAAGAAAGAGGAGCAAGATGGTTGTGATGAACAGGCTTTATTTACACACCACCAACCCCCAACCTCCACTTAGTACGCAGAGCAGTGGAGGTCATTCCCACAGACCTCTGTTTACATTACGGTTACACACACATGATACATCTTGCCCTAATCCTGCTAAACACTGCTGGGTCATTATAATGCAGTTATAATGACACAGCAGTATAACCCAGAAATAACACATTTAACACACACAGTAACGTTTCAAACTGGCAAAGCATGCTGGGAAATCCCTGGCCCCCTTAAAATGGCCCCGACGTTACACTGCCCCCCCCCCCCCCCCGGACTGGTTTCTGTCCCCAGAAAAATTAAAGTCCAATTTAAAAGTCCAATACAAACTCATCCAGGTGTCGGAGCGGTCTTCGGCGCCGGTGGCCAACACGTACAGGCCCCCTAGTGTCCACCCGGGTCTCGGTCGGGGTATCGGGCCGGGATGGAAGCTCCGGTCCGTCCACCAATACCAATACGCCGATACGGGGCGAGACGGTCACGATGAAGGACCACAACCCGGTCCCTTTTTCTAAGCCTCACCCTGTACACCACATCTGACAGTCTCTCCAGGACCACGTATGGCCCCGACCACTGGCTCGCCAGCTTCGGTGATTGTCCTCTCTTCCTCTCAGGGCAGAAAACCCAGACTCGATCCCCCGGTGCAAAGTCCCTCCCCTGGCAGCGGGAGTCGTATGCCCGCTTCTGCCGACCCCCTGCCACTGCCAGGGCCTCTCGAGCCAGCTCGTGCACCGTGTGGAGACGTTCTTTCGAACAAAAAAAATAATCCAATCCGGGTTTTCCTTCCACCTCCGGCTCGGGGGGGCAACCGAATACCAAATCCACCGGTGTGCGCAGCTCGCGTCCAAACATGAGCGCTGCAGGGGTGCACCGGGTAGATTCCTGAGCTGCCGTCCGGTACGCCCACAAAACAAAAGGCAGGTGCAGGTCCCAGTCTCGCTGTCGCTGGTCCACTAGGATAGCGAGCTGGGTGGTGAGGGTCCGGTTGAATCGTTCGACCAGGCCGTCGCTCTGTGGATGCAGTGGGGTGGTCCGGGTCTTCCGGATGCCCAGCCGTTTGCAGACCTCTCCGAAGACCTCCGCCTCGAAGTTCCAACCCTGATCGCTGTGCAGCTCCTCTGGTGCGCCAAAACGACAGAACATTTCATCCACCAGCTTTGATGCCGTCGTAGTGGCGCTCTGATCCGGGACCGCGTACGCCTCTGGCCACTTAGTGAAATAATCCATCGCGACCAGCACGTAGCGGTTCCCCCGGTCCGTGGTCGGGAAAGGGCCCAGGATGTCCACTCCCACTCGCTCCATCGGTGCTCCCACCCGGTACTGCTGCAGGGGAGCGTGGGATCGCTGAGTTGGTCCCTTCTGAGCTGTGCATGTGTCGCAGCGATGAACGTGGAGCTCCACGTCCTGATGACAGCCAGGCCAGTAGAACCGGGCCCGAAGGCGCTGCAACGTCTTTGTCACCCCGAAGTGGCCCGCTCCTACCGCCCCATGAACCAGCTGGAGTACTTTGGGCCGGAGTCGACGAGGAACCAGCAGCTGCCAAATGTGCCGCTGCCCAGCTGGAGTCTGCCACTGTCTATACACCACGGCCTCGTGACAGCGGAGGTTGGCCCACTGGGAGTGCAGGGCCTTAGTCTCTGGGTCCAGCGGTGACACAACCTCCCAGGCGGGCCGCTGTCCTGCGTCCAGCCACTGCCGAACCCGCGAAATGACCGGGTCTCTGTCCTGCTCGCTCTGCAGCTGCTGCGTGCCAAGAACCCCTGTGACGTCATCGCTGGGGAGAACTGCCTGATCATCTGAGGAGGAGCTGTGCGTCGCTGCGTGATTCCTGCCCGCAGCGGCTCGGAGAGCGGCAGCCCGTGGGGCGATTTGGTCCCGATCTTCAGCCCGTTGACAGTGACGACACTCCTCTGTCGCGCAGGGGCGCCAAGACAGCGCGTCAGCGTTGGCATGGAGGCGGCCTGCCCGATGCACAATCTGGAAATTATAATCCTGCAGTGCCTCCAGCCACCTCGCCAACTGTCCATCCGGTTCTTTGAAATTTAACAACCAGGTCAGGGAAGCGTGGTCCGTCCTGAGCTGGAACCTCCCCCCGTACACATACGGGCGGAAGTGACGCAGTCCTTGAATGACAGCCAGCAGCTCTCTGCGGGTCACACAGTAATTTCTCTCGGCTCTGCTGAGAGTGCGGCTGAAGAAAGCGACTGCCTGCTCTCCGTGTTCTCCCTCCTGGGATAGCACCGCCCCGATGCCCTGGTTGCTGGCGTCCGTGTCCACAATGAAAGGGCGGCTCGGGTCAGGATACCGCAGGACGGGGGCTCTGATGAGCGCTGCGCGAAGCTGGCAGAAAGCAGCAGCGCAGCTGTCACTCCACTGGAACAGGCGTCCTTTCTGCGTCAGCTGATGCAGCGGGCTGGCAATGGTGGCGAAGTCTTTCACAAACTTCCTATAATAGGAGGCCAATCCAAGAAAACTCCTCAGTTCTCCAACGTTCCGCGGCACTGGCCAGTCTCTCACTGTTGCCACTTTTTCCGGGTCAGTGGCGACCCCCGCTGCGCTGACGACGTGGCCCAAAAAGGTGGTCTCTCGCCGGAACAGGTGGCATTTCCTAGGGTGTAACCGTAGCCCCGCCTGCTGGATGGCTCCCAGCACCTCTCGGAGATTTGACAGGGCGCTGTCAAAATCAGCTGCATGCACCAGCAGGTCATCCAGGTAAACAACGCAGCGACTCCGCGGCACGTGAGCCAGCACTCGCTCCATCAAGCGTTCAAAGGTGGCCGGAGCGTTGCAGAGTCCAAACGGCATCACTTTAAACTGGTACAGTCCCTGCCCGATGGAGAAGGCTGTTTTTTGGCGGGCCTCGGGTGACAGCTCTACCTGCCAATAGCCGCTGCGTAGATCCAGCGAGCTGAACCAGCTGGAGCCGGCGATGTGGTCCAGTGCATCATCGATGCGGGGCGGGGGATAGGAATCTTTCCTGGTGGCATCGTTCAGGCATCGGTAATCCACACAGAACCGCCACGACCCGTCCTTCTTCTTGACCAGCACCACAGGCGCTGCCCAGGGGCTGTTAGAGGGCTCAATAACATCTGCCTCCAGCATTTCTCGCACTTTTTGTTCTGCCGCTGCCCGCCTTGAAAAGGGCAGCCGGCGTGGGTGGAGTCGAATCGGCCTGGCCTCACCGGTGTCGATCTCGTGCTGCACCAACCCGGTCCGGCCGCATTCCTCATCCTTCGCAGCAAAAACACCCACGTAATAGTCCAATAGCTCCCGCAGCTGGCGTCTCTGTTCCGGGTCCAGCCCGCTGCAGCTCCGCTGAAATAATTCCTCCACTGCCTGCTGCGTCTCCGCTGACACGTTGACCCCTCCCCTTGCTGTCCCTGTGTGTGCTCGTGCTCCCTCTGTCCGCGCTGGTGACGTCATCGTGTCCAGTCCTCGCGGTGACCTGCCTGGTCCGGTCTGTCTTGGCGATCCCTCGATCGTGCGTGCCCCCGTGTCCCTTCTCTGGGTTCTGCTGTGGAGCGTGATGGTCCGGTTTCCCAGCTGGAGGGAAGGTCCGGTGGTGTCGATCTTGGCACGCCAGGCTGTGAGCAGGTCTAGTCCAATAATACAGGGGTCTTGGATGTCAGCCAGCCAGAACGGGTGTCTTATGTTCTGACCAGCCACCCCCACCACCAGCACTCTCCGCCTCTTCAGTCGGGCGCGCTCACCGGTAGCTGTGGTGACGCAGCGCTCGGTGGGTTCCCACCCCCGCGGAGCCGTCTTGCTCGTGCCCGGCAGTACGCCCGGTCGAACCAAGGAGATTGTAGAGCCGGTGTCAATCAGGGCCCGGATCGACGTCTTCCCCAAGCTGCACTGTAGATAGATCCCTGGAGAGTGTCCAACTCGGCCCACGCGCGGTGCCGGCTCCTCGGGGGAAACATCTGCTGGAGGTGGCCTGTCCCCGTTCACGCCACCTCGCTCTAGTTTAACGCTGGCGAGGGGCCGGTTTGTCGTGGGGTGGGTGCGGGGCAGTATCGCGCGATGTGTCCCATCTCTCCGCAGCGGAAGCACCCTTCCTCGCGCCGCCGAGGCCATCTTCTCCGTGGACGCGCCGCTGTGGTCTGCCGTAATTCCTCCTCCTCCCCCTCGCTCTCCATCGTAGCCTGGTAGGTTCTCCGGCTGTGCGTTGCTGCTTCAGCGGTGCGACTTATTAGCGGCTCTGCCCGCTCTGCTTCTGCCACTGCAGTCTTCCAGTCGCTCGCGGCGTGGAGCCGTACGTGGCTCTGGAGCTGGGCCGGGCGGAGACCTTGGATGAAGCTCCGGAGGGCGAGCTTCTCTACTGCCTCCGGCGCGAACTCTGGGTAGCTGCGCCGGGTTAACAGCCATATATCTGCAGCATAGGCTCCTAATTTTTCCTGGTGGTTCCGGCGGCGGCGGGTCAGCTGTTCTTGGGCGTGCTCAGCGTCCGCTATTCTCCCAAATCGTCTCTGGAGCGCCCCTTGTAGTGCTGGCCAGCTGTGGTGCTCCCCGGGCCGGAGATCAGAGAGCATGCAGAGGGCTTTCCCTTCCAAGGCCAGCGCGACCTGTACAGCGGTTTCCTCTGGTGACCAGCCGTTCAGCGCCGCAGTCAGCTCGACCTGTGTCAGGTAGTCATCTAATGTGGCTTCGCCGTTGAAACAGGGAATCTTGGCCCGCTGCCGAACAGGTGGGGTGGTCGTTTCCTGATCGATCGCCACCCTTGATCGCCGTGGGGTCGCCAGCCCGTGCTGTCCTAAGAAGGGTGGAACGTTTGCTCTGTTCTGCCCGCTCTGTCTTGAAAAAGACAGGAGGCGGAGTGCGCTGGCCCCGTCAGGTCCGCTGCTCCGTTCGTCCCGGCTCCGGGCTCCCGGTGGTGATGCCTCGGTCTCATCATCCATCATCAGCTGAGCAATGGCCTGCTCCAGCTGCTGGATCTCCATTCTGATCGCTTCCATTTGCTCCATCCCACTTCTGACACCAGTGTGACGTAGCAGGGTTCACACAAAGAAAGAGGAGCAAGATGGTTGTGATGAACAGGCTTTATTTACACACCACCAACCCCCAACCTCCACTTAGTACGCAGAGCAGTGGAGGTCATTCCCACAGACCTCTGTTTACATTACGGTTACACACACATGATACATCTTGCCCTAATCCTGCTAAACACTGCTGGGTCATTATAATGCAGTTATAATGACACAGCAGTATAACCCAGAAATAACACATTTAACACACACAGTAACGTTTCAAACTGGCAAAGCATGCTGGGAAATCCCTGGCCCCCTTAAAATGGCCCCGACGTTACAATAATAATAATAATAATAATTTCAGCTTGGATGCATAGAGCTGTTTCAAATACAGTCTACGATCATTTCTCCTCCTCCTCCACCTCAACCTATTATGCACTCAGATCCCGCTGTAAGCAGGTAGATTAACCTCCCCTGCCTATGTCATTTATTCCAGCCCTGCTGTCAAAACAGGTGACAGTGATGGTCGGATGTTTTTGATTTGATGAAAGTGTTTTATCATTAAAAAAAATCGTGGGTTGTAGTTTCGTAGTCTCACATTGCTATATTTTAATGTGAGTTTATTATTTTAGGTGCAGTTTGAGACAACTACAGTGCCAAAGTGGCTAGTGGGAGTGGCTGTCTTACTGGCCGCTGTTGAAATCTACCCATCATTAGCAGGTTGGCGGGTGTTAATGTCAAACCCTGCAAACAAGCTGCATGCTATAACTGCAGGTACAGCAGTGTGCTGGCACAGTGGCCACACAGCAAAGCTAACAGGAGACGCACAACAGACAAGCACACAACCTGTAAGAGGCTACATGCCACTCAACAACCTACAGTTGTGCTCATAAGTTTACGTACCCTGGCGAAATTTGTGATTTTTTTGGCCATTTTTCAGAGAATATGAATGATAATACAAAACACTTTTCTTTCACTCACAGTTGGTGGTTGGGTGAAGCCATTTATTATCAAACAATTGTGTTTGCTCTTTTTTTTGAATTAATGAATGAATTTATTTCGGATAGTACAGTACAGGTTAAAAGAAACTGTATAATATAACAACAAGGTCAAATTAGACAAAGACTCCTCCTACTATACAATTCCACGTGAGTTATCCGAAATGGGTGATGGCTGAAGCCGCAGCTTATATTGCCCACCCATATTCCATCCAAGAATTCAAAAGAGAAAAAAGAGAAAAACAAGACAAGAGTGATTACAATTTAAAACAAAGCTAAGACAAAATGTGACTGAGAGAAAAAAGAAAACTAAGCTAGGCTAAGTTAAGCGGTTACTTTTCAAAAACAAATCTAAGACAAAATGTCACAGAGAAAAAAAAAGAAAAAAAGAAAAAAAAAACTAAGCTACAACACAACACAGGCTGGAAATGTCAATCCTTATGTGAGTTTACATGTCGTCTTGTAAATATGTTTGGAGTATTTCTTCCTTTAGTTTTTGTTTAAATTGTCCAAGCGTTGTACATGATTTTAATTCAGGTCCAAAATCGTTCCATAATCTGACTCCTTGCACTGAAATACAGTGTTGCTTGGTGGTTGTTCTCACAGTAGGCTTTTGAAATATACATGTTCCTCTGAAGTGATATCGTTTCTCCCTTGTTTGGAACAACTTTTGGATATTTGCGGGCAGTGATAAATTCTTCACTTTGAACATTATTATTGCGGTTTTAAAGTCAACCAGATCTTTCAACTTGAGAGTTTTTTGTTTAAGAAAAAGTGGGTTTGTTGGTTCCCTGTAAGCTGCTTTGTTTTATTATTCTAATAGCTCTCTTTTGAAGCATAAAGAGTGGATATATGTTTGTTTTATATGTATTTTCCCATACTTCATTACAATATGTCATGTATGGGAGTATTAATGAATGATACAAGGTGTATAGTGTGGGTTGATTCAGCAAATATTTCACTCTGTGTAATATTGCAATTGATTTGGATACTTTACCTTTAATATAATTAATATGTGACTTCCAACACAGTTTGTTATCGATTATTACTCCAAGAAATTTAGTTTCAGATACCCTTTCAATCTCTACACCATTTACACTGAGTTTGGGTACTGGGTTGTTGTAATGGTTGTTAAAGACTATAAATTTTGTCTTACTTAAATTGAGCGTTAATTTGTTTGAATCAAACCACAGTTTAAGCTTTCCTAATTCCTTTCCGAGTGTATCCAGAAGTTGTTCCAAACTGTTTCCACTGCATAGCAGATTAGTGTCATCGGCAAACAGTATTAAGTCCATTTTTTCTGAAACTTTACATATATCGTTTATATACATATTGAATAATAATGGTCCCAAAACTGAACCCTGTGGGACTCCACAGGTGACCTTGAGTCACCTTGAGTGAGTTTTTGTTGCTAACACATACATACTGATATCTATTCTTTAAGTAACTACTTAACCAGGACAGTGCTACCCCTCTAATACCACAATTTTGTAGTTTCTTTAATAATAAATTGTGATCTACTGTATCAAATGCTTTTTAAGATCTAGGAATACTCCAACTGAATACTTTTTATTTTCAATGGCTGTTGATATTTTTTCTGTAAATTCCATTAGGGCATATGCAGTTGTCCTCTTGTGTCTGAACCCATATTGCTGCTCACACAATAAATCATTCTTCAGTATGAAGTTGTCAATTCTCTCATAGAATATTTTTTCAAGTATCTTGGAAAATTGCGGTAACAGTGAAATTGGTCTATAGTTTGAGAGTTCCCCTCTGTCGCCCGTCTTGTATATCGGAATTACTTTAGCTATTTTCATTGCATTGGGAAATATACCTGATTGGAGAGACAGGTTACAGATATACGTCAGTGGTTTTACTATGCATTCGATAACAGTTTTGACTAATAGTATGTCAATACCATCACAGTCCATAGATGTTTTACTTTTGAACGATTTAACAATTTCAATGACCTCTCTTTTGTCTGTGTTCTTTATGAAGATGGAGTCTTTTACAGCAGTGTTATTGCATATTGTATCACCTGTAGGCACCGTAGTGGGTATTTCTCGGGCCAGATTAGGTCCAATGTTAACAAAAAAATTATTAAATTCATCTGCAGGTGAAGCTATATTCACACTGAGTCGTTTTATTATTTTTTGGAATATTAGTTGGGTTGCTTGTATTTCTGCTTTTATTTCCAAGGATACTGTTGAGTATTGTCCATGTATTTTTAATATTGTCTTTGTTTTTCTCCAGTTCTTTACTGTAATAGTCTCTTTTACTACATCTTATTATATATGTTAACTTATTTTTGTATGTTTTATACCGCTGCTCTGCTTCTTTTGTCCTTTTCTTTAGGAAAGCTTTATATAATAAATTTTTCTTTTTACACGCCTTTTGTAATCCTTTGGTTAACCATGGCTTATCAGCAAATTTGTGTTTAAGCTTTTTTTTTTACTAATGGGCAGTTTTTTTCATAAAGAGTGGTTACAATGTTTATAAATGTGTCATAGGCTTCATTTACATCTGATACATAGACTTCTGTCCAATCTTGCTTCAGCAAGTCCTCTTTAAAAGAATTGATTGCATTTGGTGATTTGTATCTGAATGATTTTGAAATTTTTTCTGCGTTGGGCCCCGTGTGGCCATGGATAAGTGCAAAGGTTGGCAAGTGGTCACTTATATCATTTATCAATAATCCACTTTCTATTTTCTTATCGATAACATTGACAAACAGGTTGTCAATAAGTGTAGCAGTGTGAACTGTGATTCTACTGGGATGTGTTATTGTGGGATATAGGCTCATGCTGTACATAGAGTTCATGAACTCTGTAACTACATTTTGTTGATGTGGATTTAGTAAAGCAATATTGAAATCTCCACAAATTGCTACCATTTTTCTACTAGTAATATTATTGTACAGCTCGACTAATTTATCTCTGAATGTCTCAATGCAAGTTCCCGGTGTTCTATATATGCAGCTTATGATTAGATTTTTTGTTTTATCTTGGTCAATCTCAACAGTAACACATTCCAAGATCCCTGGTAGTGCAAAGGACATTTCATTTACAAGCTTACACCTATACAGGTCATCAATATACAGTGCAACACCACCACCCTTTTTTTGAGTTCTGTTAATATAAAACATCTGATATCCCTCTATTGCCATCAGCGAAGCCTGTTCTTCATTAAGCCAGGTTTCAGAGACTGCAATAGCTTAAAAATAGCTTTTTAAAAATTATAATGACAACAGAAACTTCCCAAATGACCCTGATCAAAAGTTTACATACCCTAGTTCTTAATGCTGTGTATTCCCACCTTTAACATCAATGACAGCTTGAAGTCTTTTGTGGTAGTTGTGGATGAGGCACTTTATTTTCTCAGATGGTAAAGCTGTCCATTCTTCTTGGCAAAAAGCCTCTAGTTCCGATAAATTCTTGGGCTGCCTTTCATGAACTGCAGGTTTGAGGTCTCCCCAAAGTGACTCAATGACATTGAGGTCAGGAGGCCAAGATGGCCACTCCAGAACCTTCATTTCTTTCTGCTGTAGCCAACAACAGGTTGACTTGGCCTTGTGTTTTGGATCATTATCATGTTGGAATGTCCAAGTGTGTCCCATGCGCAGCTTCCGGGTCAATGAGTGCAAATTTTCTTCCAGTACTTTCTGATAACATGCTGCATTCATCTTGCCATCAATTTTGACCAAGTTGCCTGTGCCTTTGTAACTCACACATCTCCAAAACATCAGTGATCCACCTCCATGTTTCACAGTAGGGATGGTGTACTTTTTATCATAGGCCTTGCTGACTCCTCTCCAAATGTAGCATTTATGGTTTCGTTTAGTTTGTTTATTTGAAAGGGACATTACATACTAATGAACATTAATACAAAAGTAAGTATGCCAGATTTAGCAATACTGCTAATTTGCATCTGTATTCCCCCGGTGGGTCACAAAAACACACAAACAATCATACACGAGCAGAACAACTGCAATGAAACTGAACAAGGTGCCAAGTTAAGGTGTTACAAAACAAAATACTCAAATATCACACGCGTGAAGTGCTGTGTATGCGTACACACACATGCACCTAAGCAACTCACAGCAAAAACAGACAGCAACAAACAAGAGGCGGGTCATATGTGTGTGACGTACAGGCACACACACACACACACACACACACACACACACACACACATATAGATACAGATATAGATATATTTGCCGCAGAGCAACCACTAGTTATGGGTACAGTTTTGGTTGTTTAAAAGCCAATTTTTACAATGAGTCTTAAACATGTTTAGTGTAGTACATTCTCTGATTGCAGGTGGTATATTATTCCAGATCTTGGTGCCCTTCACTGATAGCACAGTTTGAGCAAATGTGATGCGTCTGTGGGGGACCTCACAGTCTTTTCTAGTGATTGATCTGGTGGTTGTACCAGAGACAGTTCTCAGTTTAACATATTCTCATGGGGGAAGGGGGGAGGTGCATAGCCATTTAATATTTTATAGACTGAACAGGCAAATTTGAGAGTTTTACCATTTTCAAAGGACAGAATATTGTATTTCATGTAAATATTACAGCAATGATACATGAGATCTTTCTTGACAAGGATTTTTATGGCTTTTTTGTATTAAGATTCAGTGGGTTTGATTATGGTTACACCAGTGAATGACCAGTTGGTAAAACAATAATCAATGTGTGAGAACATCATTGCATGCAGAAACATTTTGGCCACATTAACTGTCAGCGATGGTCTAATTTGTTTAAAATTTCTTAGATTGAATTTGATTATGTTTGAGATTTTTTTTTATGTGTTTTTTAAAGGTTAATGAGGAGTCTAAAATCATGCCGAGGTACTTAAATCCCTCGACTTGTTGCAGCTCCTCCCCTTTTAAGAAAATGTTTGAATTTGTGATATTTGATCATTGTTTGGTGAACATCATGCAAACAGTTTTTTTAGTGTTTAGTAGGAGACATGAATTATTCAGCTAGTCATGGATTTGGGTCATCGCTGTTATCAGAATACAGACGGCTTCTTGTGTGGTTTTTGCAGGTATGAATATTACCATGTCATCTGCATACATTTGTATTTGAATGTTTCTGCATGCATTTGGTAAATCATTTATGTATAGGGAGAATAATATTGGTCCAAGTGTGGAGCCTTGTGGGACACCCATTTGACATTTCAAATATGGTGATTTGACACTGTTGACCATTATACATTGCTGTCTGTCAGTCAAATAGGATTCCATCCATTTGATAGCATTTTCTGAAATGTTAAACTGAGTAAGTTTGGTTAAAAGGATGTGGAGGTCAATGGTGTCAAACACCTTCTTTAGATATAAAAACACAGCACCTACACAATTGCACTTATCTAAGAAAGATTTAGTTTTCTCTAGGAACAAGTTTATTGCAGACTCTGTTGAGTGGTGGGCACGGAACCCAAACTGTGCGTGATACGGGGGGGGGGGGGGTTTCCATAATTCAGATGTTCATGTAAGAGTGCGGCCATTCATTTTTCAATTATTTTGGAGATGACAGGTAAGATGCTGAGCAGTCTGCAGTTGTTTATATTGTGGAAGAACAAAATAAGTTCAGGTGAGATACAACGAGCTGAAGGTTTCAGAGTTTTATTCCTCCATCATCATGAAACACACTGCAGCGCTGTGCTGTGTGTGTGTGTGTGCATGTGTGTGCTCTGTGTGTGTGATATCTGAGGCATGTAAAGTCAGCTCTTTTATACAGACAAGAGAGAATGCATGGCACATTTGCATATTGATATACATATCAGTCAATACATATCAATCGTGTGATTAACTGGCGCCAGACTTCCTCTCCTTAATCCAGGGATGTATAACAATAGTCATTGTTCTGGTTTTGCCCCTAGGGGCTCTCTGTCCGTATGCAAATTGTCCTCTGCCAAGCATGAATATTATCAGTCTGCATTGTGCTGGGTGCCCACAATATCAGTTTTACTCCCCATTTTGAAAATTGGTCTGACCACTTCTACCTTCCAGGTAATTGGGACGATAGCATGTTTGACTGACAGACTGATTAAATGGGTAACTGGACAAATCAGAGATTCTTTATTTTCTTTTAAGAATTTGGTGTTATGATCATGTTCATCTGTTGCTTTTGAGCTATTTAATGAGTTGATGATATTTGCAACTTCACTTTCAATTATTTCTAATATATTAAAGACTGAAAAAAAGTCTTTATATATAATATAGTATAATATAATATAATATATTAAAGACTGGGCGGCGTGGTGGTGCAGTGGTTAGCACTGCGGCACCACAGCAACTCACCCTTGGACGAGGGATCCTGAGTTCGATCCCAGCCCCCAACCAACAGTGATCTGTGTGGAGTTTGCATGTTCTCCCCGTGTCTGCATGGGTTTACTCCGGGATTTCCCTGGTTTCCTCCCACATACCAAAAAACATGCAAGTTAGGTTAATTGGCATCAAACTGGGGTTTCTAGATTGTCCTTAGGTATGACTGTGAGAGTGAATGGTTGTCTGTCTCTCTGTGTTGGCCCTGTGATGGACTGGCGATCTGTCCAGGGTGTACCCTGCCTCTCGCCCAAAAGATGCTGGGATAGGCTCCAGCCCCCCACCCCCACCCCCCGCGACTCGAAAAGGATTGAGCGGAAGAAGATGAATGAATGAATGAATGAATATTAAAGGCTGGTTGTGAGGGTTAACAGGACTAGAGTTATGATCAGGTGTATTTAATGAATTGGATATTTCTAGCACAGAGTTTATGAAAAAGTTGTTAAACTCTAGCAGTGACCGTGGGATTCTGTTGTGGCTAAAAAGTTCAATTTTCGTCTCATCACTCAAAATAACCTTGTTCAAGAAGTTTTGAGGCTTGTTCCTGTGCTGGTTGGCATATTGTAAGCGGGCTGCTTTGTGGCATGGATGTAGTAATGGCTTCTAACGACCATGCAGCCCATTTTTCTTCAAGTGCCTTCTTATTGTGCATCTAGAAACAGCCACACCACTTTTTTTCAGAGTCCTGTATGTCAGCTTAAGTTATTTGAGGGTTTTTCTTTGCATCCTGAACAATCTTCCTGGCAGTTGTGGCTGAAATTTTTGCTGGTCTACCTGACCGTGGCTTGGTTTCAACGGAATCCCTCATTTTCCACTTCTTAATTAGAGTATGAACACTGCTGATTGGCATTCTCAATTCCTTGGATGTCTTTTTATATTCTTTTCCAGTTTTATAAAGTTCAACTATCTTCTCCTGCAGGCCCTTTGATAATTCTTTTGCTTTCCTCATGGCTCGGGATCCAGCAACGTCAGTGCAGCACTAGATCAAACATCCAGGGGTCTGTCAGGAGCCCAGAAACTCACTGACTTTTTACACACACACACACACACACACACACACACACACACACACACACACACACACACACACACACACACACACACACACACTAATTACAAGGAAACAGATCACAGGTGAGGATGTTACCTTTAGTAGCAATTTAAACCTGTGTGTGTCAACTTGTGTGTATGTTATCAGGCCAAAACTTCCAGGGTATGTAAACTTTTGATCAGGGTCATTTGGGTAGTTTCTGTTGTCATCATGATTTCAAAAGAGCAAACACAATTGTTTGATAATAAATGGCTTCACCCAACAACTAACTCTGAGTGAAAGAAAAGTTTTTGTATTATCATTCATATTCTCTGAAAAATGACCAAAAAAATCACAAATTCTGCCAGGGTATGTAAACTTATGAGCACAACTGTATGACGGGGTCTGCAACCTTTGCCTAGCAACGAACAATTTTGCCTTTTGCTGACTAAAGTAGAATTACTTGAGAGTCGCAACAGCAATTTTGACCATTAAAATTAAGCTTATGATGCTTGTAAAGTTTTATATATATTAATGAATATGAAACAAATGTAGTTTATGTAGCACTTATGAATTCATACTACAATAGTGAAGAAAACTGATGGAACTTTGTGTAATCTAGTGTAATCTAGCTATCAGATATCAAAATCCAACTATTTTCTTTTATACTGGTCATTATGTCCTTATGAAGCATTTACAATAACGTACAGAAGTCAACTGTGTTAATGAAATTAAGCATAAAAATTTGGAAAGACATTACGGTGATCCAAGATGGCTGCCTATGTGGAGCCTGACCCTCTTTCTGTATATAAAAAAGTGATCTTACAATAAAAAAAACACAATTTTTTAAATGAATTTGATAACAATGAAAACTAAATAATGATTTTTTGCTGCTTAAATTTCACAATTTAGATGACTAAAAATATTACACATTGCACCTTTAACTGAAAACCAAACGACGGGTGTATCTCAATAAATTAGAATATTGTGGGCCTCAGGCCTCAGGGTATTTCACACCTTAAACAGAGACAATGAATACACATGGGAGAACAGTGGGAGTGGGGATTGAATGAAGCGAGGTGTAGATGTCCTGTTGTTATTAGGAAGTTTCTGGAATCTTGTGAAGTGTAACTTGATGTAGAGAGAAGGATGTTTAGTGTCTCGAGTCAGTCTGTTCTTGGCTCGTGATGTGATGAGTCATTCTGTCTATGCTTGAGATGTGAGAGTGTGTAATAAATCGTCTGCAACAAATCTGCCTCTTCATTTACACGCTCCACACTGGTGACCCAAGACGTATTATGGAACACGAGACAAGATCCCCGGAGCCGACCTCGACTGGAACCTCCAGCCACGCATGTACGGTTTCAGTCAAACTACCGGAGTTCTGGCAGCACAACCCGCGCTCTTGGTTCCACCTCATCGAGGCTCAGTTCGCCATCCGGGGAGTAACGGCAGATGACACCAAATTCTACCATGTGGTCGCTGCGCTCGACGCCCGCACAGCTCAGCACGTAGCGAGCCTGCTCGATCAGCCACCAACCGGCAACAGATACGAGGCGCTCAAGGCTACGCTCACCCAACGCTACACGCTCTCGGACGGTGAGAGAGCAGAGAGGCTCCTGACGCGGACTGAGTTGGGAGATGGTTCGGCCGTAGACCTCATGGACAAGATGCTGGCGTTAAGGGGCACGGACGACGAGCACTTTCTGTTTGCCCACCTCTTCCTCCGGAACCTTCTGACAGTGGCGAGAGCGGCCCTGGCCAATTCACCGTTGCTGGCCTCGCGGGACTACAGTGCGCTAGCCCGGGAGGCAGACTGGCTCATCATCACCACCAGGACGATCACAGTCAACGCGGCAGCGGCGGAGCCCGGCGAGACGACCAGAGGAGGCGAGGAGCCACCGACGGCAGCAGCAGCGGGGGCCAAGGAGCGCGAGGGAGACACGTTCTGTTTCTACCACCGCCGCTTCGGAGAGAAGGCACGCAGATGTGTGCCACCGTGCCAATTCAAGCGCTCGGGAAACGCCAAGACCGGGGGTCGGTAGCAGCTGCGACCCTCGGGGAGGAGAACAAGCTGCTCTACTTGACGGACGCACGCTCGGGGAGGCATTTCCTCGTGGACACCGGAGCCCAGAAGAGCTTCATCCGGCCAACCTACGCCGACCGGCTGGCAGGATCTAGCGGCCCCGGGATGTTGGCAGCAAACGGCTCGGATATTAAGACCTTTGGTGAGAGGACTCTGCTCTTATCTCTATACGGCCGTACATATGAGTGGACTTTTGTCAGAACAGCACTGAATTACCATATACTGGGGGCTGATTTTCTGTGTGCACATGGTTTACTGGTTGACGTTGCTAACAGGCGCCTAGTTAATGCACTGTCCTTTGACTCTCTTCCCTGTATAGCTCGAGTGACCCGGCCAACAGCACAAGCCAACGTCACAGTTACAGGCGGTAAATTCCACACACTGCTCACTCAGTTCCCAGCACTCACAGTCCCGACGTTTTCGGCAGCCATCGCTAAACACGGGGTGGAGCATTTTATCACCACCACCGGGCCGCTTGTTTTTGCACGACCTCGGCGTTTGGACGCAGCTAAACTGGCCATAGCGCGTGAGGAGTTCGCCAACCTGGAAAGGTTGGGCATCATCAGGCGCTCAAACAGCCCTTGGGCATCCCCGCTACACATGGTCCCTAAAGCTGAGGGTTCGTGGCGACCGTGTGGGGATTTCCGCAGGTTGAACAACGCCACAGCGCACGACCGCTAGCCAATTCCCCACATACAGGATTTTTCCGTTCACCTTGCCGGAGCGCGTATTTTTTTTCCGCGGTTATAGTAGAGTCATTTTTGGGGGTTTCGTGACCAACCTCCCAGGACCTTTTTTTCTCACTGGATTTAGCATTCTAGACCCATTTTAATGAAAATAAGCTCCCATGTACCTCCCAAAAATTACGGGAAACCTTTTTTGTTGCCCAAAATTCAAAATGGCCGCCAAAATGCATACCACCACCTATATCTCAGTAACTAATTCAGCTAGGAGGTTGATTTTGGTGTCTAGACATAGGTTTTTGGAGTCAAGCATTCCATTGATGCTATTAGTTTACTTGTGAAACAAACCCATCACGATGAAATCCAATATGGCCACCAATATGGCCACCGATTAACATTTTTTTTGTTTCTTGACTACTAAGGCACCTAGAAAGCTGATGTTGGTGTCAAAACAGAGGTTTAAGGGGTCATACTATCTGTTTATTCCAATAAAAGTGTGTTTAAATGATTACATAATCGAGAAATCCAAGATGGCGGCCGGCTGTCATTTTCACATGCAATGGACTTTTTCATATCTGTCACCAAATGAGCTAAAAATGTCAAATGAGGTATCCTTACATTCATTTTTAATAATTATTAGAAAGCTCCTGCATTGATTCAGTGATTTCACTGAGGAACACTTGGGTAATCCCCTTAGGATTCCCGGAATCCTATGCTTGATTCATTGATTCCTTTTTGCATAGCAAGAGAGAGGATGCAGTGATTTTGTAACGTCTGTGCTGCCATAATATGTAGTCCTAATCTTTCCAATTTAACCAAGGTTGCCAGGTATGTATAAATTTAGCTTTAAACTTATCTGGAGAGGTTAGAATTCTGAATCTTGTTCCATACTGTATAGTCAGGTAATGTTAGCATATTGACCATGCTGCTTGCTTAATGCTACCGTAATGACAGTAGACAGTACAAGGGCCTTTGACTCTAGGTCTTGTCATCCCTCCTTTTTCTCTCCTCTGTTCTGATAATGACAAATTTGTTTTTGTTTTCAGACACTTATTCATATAAAGTGAGGGATAAAATGAATACTGCAAGTGACAACGATGAATTACCATCAACGTCTTCCGGTGAATACGAATGCATTCTACGTTGTGGTCAGCCATGTACCAAAAGTGACTCTTTGGATAATACCAAGGACCAAAAATGGAATTCAATTCGTGAAAAAACTCTACGATGGAAAGGACTTGATCGGTTTCAATGTGGGAATATTGATTGGGCCAAAGGGCCAAAAGGGCATTATATGCACCAGACATGTTACACCACATTATCTAACAAGCGTTGTCTATCTCAAGCCGAGAAACGTAAGCATAAATTAGAGGTAGATCTTGAAAGAGACAATCAATCAGTTCAGGGGGATCCATCTCCATCTGCTTCTCTCTTTTCACCAAAGAGGCTCCGGTCCAGCATTGGTATTGTGCATGACAAGAACCTATGCGTGTGGTGCAATAAGGGACCACAGAAAAGCAGTCACCGGGACTGGAAACAATTGCTCCTAATATCAACAAAGGACGCCTGGAGAAAATTCAAGTTACACACTGTACACCTGAATGATCCGGTCCTGAGGTCGAGGCTCAACACGCTGATTGCATCCATTCCAGACTGTGAAACAGCTTTCGGGTGGGAAATCCGTTACCATCGCGGCTGCTGGAAACACTACATTCCCGATTCCCAGCCTCTTACAGAAGAAGTCACTCAACACCTGCAGGATGTAAATCTGCGAGAAGCACAAGCCATCTTCTTCAATCATGTTCCTAAGGTGATCTTTGATGAACATGAATTTCGGACATTGCAGAGTCTACTGGAGGACTATCAACGAATTATCTTAAATCATGGACATGACGCAAAAGTAAAGTCGAATTATGTGAAGGGAATTCTTATAAAGGAATTTGAGGAGGACATTGGCTTCCATAGACGTAGTCGGTTAAATGAGAGTGAACTGGTATATGACAAGAAAGCTGCAGCTACCTATGTAGAAGCAGCACTATCTTCCTTAGGCATAAGCGAGGATCAGTTGGTGAAGAACGTGGCAGTACGACTCAAAGAGCAAGTTGAAGCGACTGATACTGTTCCCTGGCCTCCATATGTATTAGAGTTGGAGAAAAAGGAGGACCTAAATGGGCTACTCCTAAAGCTAATAACATGGCTAAAACACCCAAGTAAATCAGAAGTTGATGACAACCCATCTGTCCGGACCATTGGGTCGATCCTCAGGAGCTACATCACAGGAAGGCGCACTTCCTTTGAGGTGAATCTCTCTGTCTTGCTACATGGAATGACCAAAAGTAGAGAGATCGTAGACTTGCTGCACAAAGATGGCCTAGGCATCAGCTACAATGACGTCCTCATGTTGCGAGACTTCTGGGTGTTCAGTGATCTCAAGTCCTCCCCGGATTGTCCCTCCGAACTTGCCTTTGGGAAGCCTGCAATCGCTGTAGTTGACAATGATGACTTTAAGAGTGATAAATTGACTGGTGTTGGCCAGGCACATTAACATAAGGTCTAGAGAAAATGTGCCTGCGTAAAGTGTATTCCAAGATGGCGGCTGGGGGCCATTTTGAGCTTGATAGACAATGAGGACACTAATGAACACAATGGATGGTTCACAGGGGCCTCACTTGACTTTTTTTAGCTCATTTGGTGATGGATATGAAAAAGTCCATTGCATGTGAAAATGACAGCCGGCCGCCATCTTGGATTTCTCGATTATGTAATCATTTAAACACACTTTTATTGGAATAAACAGATAGTATGACCCCTTAAACCTCTGTTTTGACACCAACATCAGCTTTCTAGGTGCCTTAGTAGTCAAGAAACAAAAAAAATGTTAATCGGTGGCCATATTGGATTTCATCGTGATGGGTTTGTTTCACAAGTAAACTAATAGCATTAATGGAATGCTTGACTCCAAAAACCTATGTCTAGACACCAAAATCAACCTCCTAGCTGAATTAGTTACTGAGATATAGGTGGTGGTATGCATTTTGGTGGCCATTTTGAATTTTGGGCAAAAAAAAGGTTTCCCGTAATTTTTGGGAGGTACATGGGAGCTTATTTTCATTAAAATGGGTCTAAAATGCTAAATCCAGTGAGAAAAAAAGGTCCTGGGAGGTTGGTCACGAAACCCCCAAAAATGACTCTACTATTACCACCAAGTCCCAGTGCGCGCTGAGGACATACCCAAAACAGCGGTAATAACTCCGTTCGGTTTATTCGAGTTCCTGCGCATGCCATTCGGGTTAAAAGGAGCAGCACAGACGTTCCAGCGCATGATGGATGCAGTGCTGCGCGATCTCCTGTTCGTGTTCGTCTACCTGGACGATATCCTGGTAGCCAGCGCATCCAAAGACGAACACGAAACCCACCTCACGACGGTTTTCCAGAGGTTGGAGGAGCACGGGTTAATAATCAACCCTTACGAAATGCCAGTTCGGTGTAACGGAGATTGATTTTTTGGGGCACCCCGTCTCTCCAGAAGGAGCGATCCCGCTGCCCGACAAAGTGCGCGCCGTGGCGGAATTTCCCCGGCCTCAGACGGTCAGGGTGCTGCAGGAATTTTGGGGAATGGTGAACTTTTATAACCGTTTCCTTCCCCGCGTGGCGCAGCTCATGCAACCATTGTATGCCGCGCTCAAGAAACAGAAACCTGCGGATAGGGTCAAATGGACCCCGGAGCGAGAGCGGGCGTTCTCGGAAGTTAAAACAGCTCTGGCAAACGCCGCACTGCTGGCACATCCAGACCCAACGGCCAGCATAGCGCTCACCACCGACGCTTCAGACGTGGCCATAGGGGCTGTCGTGGAGCAGCGCGTCGCCGGGGCTTGGCAGCCGCTCGCCTTTTTCAGCAGAACTTTGCGCAACAGCAAACGTAAATACAGCGCGTTCGACAGAGAGTTGCTGGCTCTCCACCTGGCCATTCGCCACTTTCAGTTCTGGCTGGAAGAGTGCAGCTTCACCGCGTTCGTAGACCACAAGCCGCTAACATTTGCGATGGCCAAGGTTCCAGAACCGTGGTCGGGCCGGCAGCAGAGACAGCTGGCCGCGATCTCAGAGTTTACTACCGATATTCAGCATGTGTCGGGTAAACTGAATGTAGTGGCGGACTGCCTCTCACGCGCCGTGGTGGCCCCAGTCTGCGTGGGCATAGATTACGCAGCCATGGCCGCGGAGCAGATTAGCGATGCAGACGTGCGCGCGCTCCAGTCTGGACCAACAGGGTTAAGGCTGGAGAGCAGGGTGCTGCAAGACGGCATGCCCCCCCTAATCTGCGATGTCTCCACGGGTCGCCCGTGTCCCATGGTCCCGGCCGCGTGGCACCGCCGCGTGTTTGAGTCGGTTCACACTCTGGCGCACCCAGGAGTGCGCGCGTCCGTCAAAATGTTGGGAGAGAAGTTTGTGTGGCCGAGCCTACGCAAACAAGTTAAAGAGTGGGCTGCAGCCTGCGTGGCGTGCCAACGAGCCAAGGTACACAGACACACGAAGGCTTCCTTGGAGCCGTTTCGTATTCCAGCTAAGAGGTTCGACCATGTTCACGTGGACCTTGTGGGCCCCCTCCCGCCGTCACAGGGGTGCACGCACCTCCTGACAATGGTGGACCGCACTACGCGCTGGCCAGAAGCGGTTCCGCTGGCGGTAACTACGTCCGCAGATGTGGCGTGCGCTTTTTTAACAGCATGGGTGGCACGTTTTGGAGTCCCGTCGGACATTACGTCCGACAGGGGCCCTCAATTTGTTTCCAAACTCTGGTCCGCGATGGCCCGCAGCCTGGGTGTTACAATTCACCGCACAACCGCGTACAACCCACAGGCCAATGGGTTATGCAAGCATTTTCATAGATCACTCAAAGCAGCACTCATGGCTTCATTGACGGATGCAAATTGGGTAGACAAGTTACCGTGGGTTTTATTGGGGTTGCGCTCCGCGCCGAAAGAGGATCTGGAAGCTTCCCCGGCAGAGCTCGTTTTTGCCCAGCCACTACGGCTGCCCGGGGAATTTCTGCCAGATAATCCCGCGCCCGGCAGCTCCCCTTCTCAGCTTTTGCAGCGTAGCGCAAACGCAGGCACGCTGCCGGGACCTGCCCACCACAGTTTTCCGCGTGTTTATGTGCCTAAAACTTTGAAGAACGCAGAGTTCGTGTTTGTCAGACACAACGGCCACCGCCCTCCATTGCGCCCACCCTATGATGGACCGTTCAGAGTGCTGGAAACAGGGGATAAGCATTTTTTGCTAGACTTGGTGGGTAGGAGGGAAAAAATTGGCATAGACAGACTCAAACCCGCTTTCGTTGTGGCGGACGAGCAAGTGCTGTTGGCTAGGGCCCCTCGGCGTGGAAGATCCCCACGGAGAGCTCCCCAGGGAAACAATTCATCAGAGCAACCACACGGGCAGAGTGAACCCCCCCCTCCCCTCTCCACGGCTCACCCGCAGTCAGACACACTTCCAGCAGCTTCCCACCGGCACAGCAGCGCCACGGAGGTGGTAAAACCCAGTTGTAGCAGATATGGGAGGAGGCTGAAGCCAAAACAGCGTGTGGACTGATGTACTATTGTTCTATCTAAGTTGCTGGGGGGGGGGCAGTGTGGGCCTCAGGCCTCAGGGTATTTCACACCTTAGACAGAGACAATGAATACACATGGGAGAACAGTGGGAGTGGGGGTTGAATGAAGCGAGGTGTAGATGTTCTGTTGTTATTAGGAAGTTTCTGGAATCTTGTGAAGTGTAACTTGATGTAGAGAGAAGGATGTTTAGTGTGTCGAGTCAGTCTGTTCTTGGCTCGTGATGTGATGAGTCATTCTGTCTATGCTTGAGATGTGAGAGTGTGTAATAAATCGTCTGCAACAAATCTGCCTCTTCATTTACACGCTCCACAATATCATCAAAAAGTTAATTTATTTCAATAACTCAATTCAAAAAGTGAAACTCACATATTATTTACAGTAGATTCCTTACACTCAGAATGATGTAGTTCAAGCATTTATTTCTTTTAATTTTGGTGATTATGGCTTAAAGCTAATGTAAACCCAAAATTTAGTTTCTGTCAGAACGTGGACTGGGCCCCATGTCCTCACTTTAAGTTATGGCTTTGTTCCTTCTTTCCAGGGCATGGGTTCCAGCCTTCGTCCTTGCTTTAAGTTGTATTTTTGGATTATCTATATTTCACCTTTATTATTATCATCATTATCCTGGGTTGTCATTATTATCATTTGGTCTTCCATATCCATTTCTCTGTTGATCTTTCCTCTTAGTCTGTTCATTAGCATAATTGTTATTTATGATTATTGCCATGATCTTGTCTCCCCTCTGATCCGCTGTTTCTGTGTGTCGTGCATCATCTGTTGGTGATTATACCGTATGTGCCGCTCCGCCCGTCCTGTTCTCCATACCTGTCACCTCTGTTTTCCTCACGTGTCAGTCACGATTGGTCTCCCCACCTGTCCCATCTTATTTTGATGACCCACGTCTGTTTGTAATTTTAGTTGATTTGGTTTTGCCCTATTTAAGGGACGCTGCCCTTCACCTGGGCACGGCATCCGTGTCATTTGTTGGTGTTACTCACACTTCTGTTTGCCTGTCTCTGCCTGCTTGTTTAAGTTTTATTTTATGTCCTGTTTGCCCGTCCCAGTCTGCCTTTTTGGAGTTATTATTTCGACCCTCGAGCTGGCTAGGGTTTGACCAGCTCTAAATAAAAACTGTAAAACTTCAAGTCCGGGGTCCTGCCTCTACAAACTGTGACAGTTTCTCAGTCTGCATCTGTAAATCTCTGAATTCACTCTTCTTCTCTCTTCTCCAGTTTTTACTTCTTGGCAAAGACTGTGTTCTGGAACAGTTTGTATTTCTACTTTTCTTGGTGAATCTTCTCATTCGGGATTTGTCCATATCTTACTGAGGGTGGGAGGATAGGCAGCCAACTGGTGAGGACAGTATGCCTCTCCGTGCACATGAGCCCACGATTAAATTTGGTTGGATGTTGCACATATTTTAGTTGACAACATGATAAGACATTTAAGATATATAGGCTGTACTTGAAAACAACACTTGAAAAATAATCTTATTAAAATGGCCTTCATGATTTCAGTTTTATTGTGATATGTAACTGTAGAGAGCCACAACAGTAGGACTCTTCAGCCCATGGCTCTCCCATGGCAGAGAGAGAAAGAAAAATACGTACTTCAGCATGGGGTCAGCTGCCACGCAAATCACACATGAAGGGAACTGTTTAACAATCCAAAAAAGCTTATTTTTGATGAAGCTGTCTTGGCGGTCACATGTTTACACAGTCATGTGTAAAATTGACTTGACAGTCAAAAAAGACACATTTGATGATTACAGTCAGAGATGAAAGGGCTTGGTGGTTTACACCAGGGGGATGATTTCTGCACAGTCCATTGATTCAGTCGGATCTCTTCTAACAGAGAGGGACAGAGTTCAGCCTGTCTGTGGGCACTCATACTCTAATGACAGATTTATCTAAGAAATAAGTTTGTTTATACTGTAATAGGGCAGCATAGTGGTGTAGTGGTTAGCACTGCTGCCTCACAGAGGAAGGTTAGGGGTTCAAATTCAGCCAGCAGGGTCTATCCGTGTGGAGTTTGCATGTTCTCCCCATGCTTATGTATTTGGGTTTACCCCGGTTGCTCCAGTTTCCTCCCAAATTCCAAACACATGCATGTTAGGTTAACTGGAGACTCCAGAGTGGCCCTAGGCATGAATGTGTGTGAGAATGGTGAAGGGATTGGAGCTGCGCCATGGACACCCTTGAATTTCCCTCTGGGATTAATAAAGTATAACAGCATATAGCAGTACTCTCACCAGAAGTGGCTGTATCTGTGATCATTTTAGTAAATTAATAATCTTATTTCATTGAGATCTGTGATGATATTATTGTTTCTCTATTTAAGCACAGGTGTAAATTAACAAATAAAAATCTACAAATTTGAGAGAAAAACATTTCAAAATTACTAGTGCATCCCCATAGAAAAAAAGTTTTCCTGTCTGAAACAGGTAGCCCAATCAGGCTTTACAGGCCCAAACGTAGGCTGTGTTTGAAAGTGGAATACAAAGAGGTGTAGCCTGTATGTAGGCACTCACATGTTGGACTTTGACAAATATGAAAGGGACTGAACTGAGATTGATAGTGTGAATATTAATTACAGAATAATTGAAAATGGATGGAACATCCAATATTAGCCACTGTTTAAGAACCGCTTGTTTATTTTTTTTTTTTTTGTCAGACTTATTTGTGTGATCTTTTATAACATATTCATAAATGTTGTATCTTGCACTTTGGGGAATGGGAGTTGTTCAGTCACCATTATAATTTAATTTATATGTGTAGTTTATAGTCTATCGTCAATAAACTCATGCAGTACTATAACAGGACACATTTACAAATATTCGAGACCCACTGTAGTGCATCTTTTTATATTTTAGCAATTTTATAAGTACAAAACACTGAACATTATTATTACCTCTGCCAGGCCGCAGGCCAGGAGGTTATGTTTTTGCCAGCGTTTGTCTGTTTGTCTGTCTGTTTGTCTGTTTGTCTGTTGGTTAGCAACATAACTCAAAAAGTTTTGGACGGATTTCGATGAAACTTTCAGGCGTTGTTGGAAATGGTACAAGGAAGAACTGATTAAATTTTGGGCATGATCCGGATCACCGTCTGGATACAGGAATTTTTTAAACGATTCTTTAACATTGTGAGATACGGCCATTTTCAACATGTGTGCAGGGCCAATGGAAGGCGCTGGTTGTCGTGTCTGACGAACACAAACTCCGTGTTCTTCAAAGTTTTAGGCACAAAAGCACGCGGAAAACAGTGGTGGGCAGGGCCCGGCAGCGTGCCTGTGTTTGCGCTACGCTGCAAAAGCTGAGACGGGCAGCTGTCCGGCGCGGGATTATTTGGCAGAAATTCCCTGGCCAGCCATAGGGGCTGCGCAAAAACAAGCTCTCTGCCGGGGAAGCTTCTAAATCCTCTTTTGCCGCAGAGCGCAACCCCAATATAAAACCCACGCCAACCTGTCTACCCAATTTGCATCCATCAGTGAAGCCCTCAGTGCTGCTTTCAGTGATCTATGAAAATGCTCGCAGCCTGGGACTTTGCAGATGGAGGAGATGGACACAACACCAACACTTCAGTTTATTACCTCCGCCAAGGAGGTAATGCTTTTACTACTGAACCACTAATCCTATCATTGTGAATCCAATTGCTAGTCATATGTTTTCATGGTCAAGGAATCTGAAAACGTACACACAAACACTGTATGGGGGGGAAATGTGGCGCTTGGCGGAGGTCTGCGCTCTCCGAGTGCTTTTCTAGTTATTATTATTATTATTATTATTATTATTATTATTTGTATTTGGATCTTGTAAACTTTATTGATAACCAGAGGGAAATTCAGAGCATCGACGGTACGGCGCCAATCCCTTTACCATTCACACACACACACATACAAGCGTGCGCGCAAACACACACAGACGCACGCGCGCACACACACACAAACACACACAGGCGAATGAGCCATTTGGCTGCAACTTTTGCATCAGTATTGCCCATTTGTCTGTAAATATTTAAATAAAAATGATTTATTTCGTTAATTGGGTATTTTTGCATCTTGTTGTCATTTAGTCAAAGTGTGCGTACAATATCTCACAAAAGTGAGTACACCCCTCACATTTTTGTAAATATTTTATTATATCTTTTCATGGGACAACACTGAAGATATGACACTTTGATACAATGTAAAGTAGTCAGTGTACAGCTTGTATAACAGTGTAAATTTGCTGTCCTCTCAAAATAACTCAACACACAGCCATTAATGTCTAAACCACTGGCAACAAAAGTGAGTACACCCCTAAGTGTCCAAATTGTGCCAAGTGTCAGTATTTTGCTTGGCCACCATTATTTTCCAGCATTGCCTTAACTCTCTTGGGCATGGAGTTCACTAGAGCTTCACAGGTTGCCACTGGAATCTTCTTGCACTCATCCATGATGACATCAAAGAGCTAGTGAATGATAGAGACCTTGCACTCCTCCACCTTCCCTTTGAGGATGCCCCACAGATGCTCAATAAGTTTACCTTTTGTTCTTATTAAAGACAAAAATAGAAAGGAGATGTTTTTACCTTGCTCAATAAGGTTTAGGTCTGGAGACATGCTTGTCCAGTCCATCACCTTTACCCTCAGTTTCTTTAGCAAAGCAGTGGTCGTCTTGGAGGAGTGTTTGGGGTCGTTATCATGTTGGAATACTGCCCTGTGGCCCAGTTTCTGAAGGGAGGGGATTATGCTCTGCTTCAGTATGTCACAGTACATGTTGGGATTCATGGTTCCCTCAATGAACTGCAGCTCCCCAGTGTTGGCAGCCCTCATGCAGCCCCAAACCATGACACTCCCACCAGCATACTTGACTGTAGGCAAGAAACACTTGTCTTTGTACTCCTCACCTGGTTGCCATCACACACGCTTGACACCATCAGAACCAAATAAGTTTATCTTGGTCTCATCAGACCACAGGACATGGTTCCAGTAATCCATGTCCTTAGTCTGCTTGTCTTCAGTAAATTGTTTGCGGGTTTTCTTGTGCATCATCTCTTGTGCATCATCTTTAAAAGGGGCTTCCTTCTGGGACGACAGCCATGCAGACCAATTTAATGCAGTGTGCGGCGTATAGTCTGAGCACTGACAGGCTGACTCCCCACCCCTTCAATCTCCGCAGCAATGCTGGCAGCACTCATATGTCTATTTTCAAAAGTCAACCTCTGGATATGACGCTGAGCATATGCGCTCAGCTTTTTTGATCGACCATGGCGAGGCCTGTTCTGAGTGGAACCTGTCCTGTTAAACTGCTGTATGGTCTTGACCACCATGCTGCAGCTCAGCTTCAGGGTGTTGGTAATCTTCTTATAGCCTAGGTAGAGCAACAATTCTATTTTTCAGATCCTCAGAGAGTTCTTTGCCATAAGGTGCCATGTTGAACTTCCAGTGACCAGTACGAGAGAGTGTGAGAGCGATAACACCAAATTTTATACACCTGCTCCATATTCACACATGAGACCTTGTAACACTAACGAGTCCCATGACACTGGGAAGGGAAAATAGCTAACTTGGCACAATTTGGACATTTTCTACTTAGGGGTGTACTCACTTTTGTTGCCAGCGGTCTACACATTAATGGCTGTGTGTTGAGTTATTTTGAGGGGACAGCAAATTTACAGTTATACAAGCTGTACACTAACTACTTTACATTGTATCAAAGTGTCATATCTTCAGTGTTGTCCCATGAAAAGATATAATAAAATATTGACAAAAAATGTAAGGGGTGTAGTCACTTTTGTGAGATACTATATGTGTCTGCATGTAATATGCAGTTGATCTGGCCATTCCACTCCACAATGAAGCAGCAGTCGGGACCGTCGTCTACCACTGACCAGGCAGGCTGAACGTGCCTCCCCGCGAACGCTCATGGAGCACCCGGTCGGACACCGGTGTTGCCCAGTTAACTTGGCTGTTGCTTTTACCCATGTGCCAGTGATGTCCTTTGCAGCCCAATGGGTCCCCGCCAGCGCCCCCCCCCCCACCTCATGTTCTCCATGCCAAATTATCCATTAGACCTACGCAATCACAGCAACTCTATGGCATATATTTTGACTCCATACTCGGGAATGCACACCCTCCTAACCTTAGCAAATTACTTATGAAATCTTTGTTTGCGAAGTGCTGTGGTGACTGACAGGTCGTGTTGCTGTGTGTTATCCACTCAGCATAGTCGTAATGTCAGTGTTGTCCAATCAGCATGGCCATGATGCGGCATATTATCCAATCAGCACGGGGTCAATCCGAAACCCTGCCCACACCTCTTGAAGCCAGGGCATGAAGACACAGAGCGGTGACAGAGCAGTGGCTAAACTTTTATTGATAAACATTACATATTTTGACTGAGTGACTCCATATTCAGGGACGCACACCCTTGTAACCTCAGCAAAGGACGTTTAAAATCTTAGGCTAATCTGATGAACGGTTTGAGAGATGTCTGAGGAACACACGTACATATGCACACACACACAGACAGAGATATCTTTCATTTATAGATAGATGAGTACAAAATTGTAAATTTATGTGAAAAAGTCCCAATGTTAAAAAAAACAGCCACAAATTTATATGAATAAGGTCTTAAATTTACATGAAAAAAGTCACAAATCTATGAGGAAAAAGTCACAGATTTATGGGGAAAAAGTTTGAAATTTAGCTGAAAAAAGTTGCACATTTCAGTTGTAAAAATTAAAATAAATTAATCAATTAAAACAATTAAAAACTGAAAATGTTATTTAGTCTTTTATCATATAAAAATTGAATGGAAAGATCAGGTAAGGGATTATGACAGTAAAAAAAATAATCAGTCTGTCAAAATAATAGACAGTGAGAAATTGTAGCCCCTGTGTAGGAACCGTCATACATGAGCACTTACATCTTTTAAACGTGCTGCTCAAATAACGATTGAAAACGTGCCACTGACTTTAGACCTGCTTGTTGTTGATCAAAGGCACATTGACAGCGAATGCAACATAATACAGATGCGCTGAACCTTGATGCCCCTCCTACAAGTGCAAACCATGTGTCGTCAGTCACTATTTAGGTGGCGAGGGCGGATAGCATAAAAAATAGACAATGCACTGACATAAACTAAAGACTCCATTGGCACAAGATGTAAAATGTGGTGCAAAGGCACACCTTAGATTCTTGTAATAGGGCCCAAATTGTTGTTTCGCGATATATACCGGAGTGGTGGCTCAGTTGGTAGAGCATCTGCCCCACACCTGGGAGGCTGGGGTTCAAATCCCGGCCGAGTCATGCCAAAGACCATATAAAAGTGGAACTTCCTGCCGTCCAGCTTGGTGCTCAGTAATAATGGCACGGAGGAGGGAAATTTGTGGTGGCGCCTTGCGTGGCAGTGACCCCTCTGATTCTAGATGTGATTAACATTGTAGATAAGAGAAACGTAATTTTGTTCTACTGTACATGGTTGGCTGTATGGATTGAATGACAATAAAGTAAGCTTTACCTTATATTATACCATAATCACTCAAATCTTCAGCTTTGTGGGTATTTCAAGAAAAGGATATCATTACTTGGTGTCATCGTGCTCAGCTTCAAATATTGATGCAGTGTCTTTGTAATGAAGACTACTTCAAACCAAAGTCATCAAATGTCCATCTGTTGGCAGTGTTCTAATCTAGTTATCTTATTTGTACCAATTTTTATCAGAATGAAGAGGTCTGTAAAGTTTGCGCTGACACTTTTTGAGTACTTGCAAGCATTAAAAACAAACTTTTCCTTCATGTTTCTCATATCCAGCAATTTTGAACCAGTGTGCATATAAACCTCAAGCTTTTGTCACCTCCATTTTTTTAAAAGAGACTTAATTTATTTTGAATTAGTTTTTAAAACTTCTTTGTTATCGGATTATTAAAGACAGTGACAGTGCATTTACTTCACCCGCATTTTAGAAAATGTTGCTGCGATGCCTTAAGAGCTGAGTTTTTTTATACATATGGAACTGACAATGGGTACGTTGAGAGTTATGTCTACTACTATATAGCTGATAGACATGTGGGGGTGTTTAACAATGTGCTTAAGAGCCAGACATAGTGTACATTATTACATTGTGAGTTCAGCTCTACATTTACCGTGTGGGTGGATATGGATCATAGTACCGTCAAGTCAGACAGGGTCAAGAATGTGAATCAAAGAATGGAAAAAAAAGTGAAGGAAAGTGCATAAAATATCATGTAAATAAATGCTTTACCTTACTTTTGTTGCAGTTGGAGAAATGGGCTTTACTATATACTTGGAAAGTTCCTTTAAACATATTGATTTATTCAGAAAGTTTAATAAAGCAACAGTACAGTGGTGTGAAAAAGTGTTTGTCCCTTTCCTGATTTCTCATTTTTTTGTATGCTTGTCACACTTAAAATGTTTCAGATCATCAAACAAATGTAAATATTAAACACAGATAACACAAGTAAACACAAAATGCTGTTTTTAAATGAAGGTGTTTATTATTAAGGGTAAAAAGAAATTGAAACCTACATGGCCCTGTGTGAAAAGGTGATTACCCCTCCACCCCGTTAAAACATAAATTAACTGTGTTTTATCACATCTTTGGAAAGCTGTGTTCAATTTCTCTAGCCACACCCAGGCCTGATTACTGCCACAACTGTTCTCAATCAAAAAATCACTTAAATAGGACCTGCCTGACAAAGTGAAGTAGACCAAAAGATCCTCAAAAGCTAGACATCATGCTGCAATCCAAAGAAATTCAAGAACAAATGAGAAACAAAGTCATTGAGATCTGTCAGTCTGGAAAAGGTTATAAAGCCATTTCTAAAGCTTTGGAACTCCAGCAAACCACAGTGAGAGCCATTATTCACAAATAGCAAAAACATGTAACAGTGGTGAACCTCCCCAGGAGTGGCCGGCCGACCAAAATTATCCCAAGAGCACAGCGACGACTCATCCAAGAGGTCACAAAAGACCCCACAACAAGATCCAAAGAACTGCAGGCCTCACTTGCCTCAGTTAAGCTCAGTGTTCATGACTCCACCATAAGAAAGAGACTGGGCAAAAATGGCCTGCATACAGTTCCAAGACAAAAACCAGTGCTTGTAGGGAGTTAGAAATGAAGAAGTGATGTGACTTTTATAAATCAAAGTTTAATATCAGCTTCACCTCCCTAACATGTCTCATCTCGGTGCAGAAGCAGAATAAGAGGTCGAACGCAGTCAGACCTTCATACTTATACCCACACTCAACAAAAGACATTGCATATCAAAGCTGACATCCCACATTAACATAATCCCCCCTCCATTGTCCTCCGTCTCCTCCACCTGACCCTGGGTGGTCAGGGAGATCGATCCGGTCTCCACCACTGCGACTCTGTCTGTTCTCTGATCCTCGCTGGCGGTTGAGACCTCTTGTCCTGTTCATAGGCGTGAGGTCATTCCACATATGTAATCACTAAACATTCTAATATGTCTATACATATGTAGGTATGGAATATATGATTAATATAAGCCACAGCCCCCCCCCAAACGACTAAGAAAAGGACAATCAAATTAAGTTTACAGTTTAAGATAATCTCTATGACATATTATACTGTTAAACCTCTTGACAGGGAAAACGGGGAAAAATCCTTCCAGCAGTCATGTTCCTGTAGAGAATTCAGTGGTAACAACAACAGTATAGTAATATCACAAATCAGCCTTAAAACTGTCACGGCACAATCTGATAACATAGTTAACAACTTTTGGTCAATTTGTATCAGTCCCTGTGCCGTCTGGGTTTTAATCTTCTCCCGAATCTGCTGTGGGTCCGCTTTGGCGTCGTGGTGGGACCCTCCTGTAAGGAATCTGCAGCTTGGGGAGGAGAGTGGTTATTTGTTCCCTGCAGGGGGGCTGAGTTTTTTTTCTTGGGGGGTCTACCCCGCCGAGGTGCTCTCGCCACCCGTGCAGGTTCGTCTCTCAACAAGAAGGCAGGTTTAAGTCTGTCAGTGCTGACTGTTTCTTTTCTGTCCCCTAAATCAAGCACAAAATGCTTATCACCAGGTTCCAGCACTCTGAATGGTCCGTCGTATGGTGAACGGAGGGTTGATTTTAAAGCTTTGTGCCTAACAAAAACGAACTCGGCGTTTTTTAAAGCTTGGGGGACAAAAACCGGTGGAAAGGAGTGATGTGCCGGTCCGGGGAGAGTGTCCGGTCCGGTGCTGCCTAAAGGCATCAGGGCTGGAAGATGCCCGGGCTCTGGGTTCTCTGGTAAAAACTCACCTGGGAGTCTGAGAGGTTGTGCAAAAACTAATTCTGCTGGGGAGGCGTCTAGATCCTCTTTAGGCGCAGAACGCAACCCTAATAAAACCCAGAGAAGTTTATTCACCCAATCTGTATCCGTTAGTGAGGCCCTGAGGGCGGCCTTTAAAGATCTGTGAAAACGCTCGCATAACCCATTAGCCTGAGGGTGATAAGCGGTGGTGCAGTGAATTGTCGCCCCTAAGCTGCTGGCCATGGCTGACCAAAGCTCTGAGACAAATTGAGGGCCCCTATCGGACGTGATGTCCGATGGGACGCCGAAACGTGCCACCCAGTTTGTTAAAAAAACACGAGCGACTTCCGCAGCTGTAGTTGACGCCAAAGGGACCGCCTCAGGCCAGCGCGTAGTACGGTCTATCATCGTTAACAGGTGTGTGAAACCCTGAGACGAAGGTAGTGGTCCCACGAGGTCGACATGAACGTGGTCAAACCTTCTGGCTGGGATTCGAAAAGGCTCTAGAGGAGCTTTTGTGTGTTTGTGTATTTTGGCACGCTGACAAGACATGCAAGTTTTTGCCCATTCCTTTACATTTTTGCGCAGGCCTGGCCAAACAAACTTTTCTGCAACCATTTTAACCGAGGCGCGCACCCCTGGGTGCGCAAGGGAGTGAACCGAGTCGAAAATGCGGCAGCGCCATGCAGCTGGGACTACTGGGCGAGGTCGGCCGGTTGAAACGTCGCAGATTAGGGGGGGTACACCGTCACGTAAACCCCTTTCCTCCAGTCTTAACCCTGTTGGTCCAGACAGGAGCGCGCGCACGTCCGTGTCACTGCTTTGTTCCTCTGCCATGGCTGCGTAATCTATCCCTACGTGAATTGGGGCCACATACGCGTCCGCGTTGGCGAAGAGTTCTGCGGCTGAGGTAGTATAATCTGTCTCCTTGTGCTCTGGCGATGTCACAGCGCGAGAGAGGCAGTCTGCTACCACGTTAAGTTTGCCTGCCACATGTCGAATGTCTGTGGTGAACTCTGAAATTGCAGCTAGCTGTCTTTGTTGCCTGCCTGACCATGGTTCTGAAATTTTAGCCATCGCAAAAGTGAGCGGTTTGTGGTCTACAAAAGCTGTGAAGCGCCGCCCTTCTAACCAGAACTGGAAGTGGCGGATGGATAAATGAAGCGCTAGCAGCTCCCTGTCAAAAGTGCTGTATTTACGCTCGGTTTGGTTTAAAGATTTGCTAAAAAATGCTAAAGGTTGCCAGGTTCCGCCAACATGTTGTTCCACGACTGCCCCTATGGCCAGGTGTGAAGCATCTGTGGTTAACGCTATGCGGGCCGAGGGATCGGGGTGAACCAACAATGTGGCATTCGCTAGAGCACTTTTTACTTCCGCGAAGGCGTGTTCGCGCTCCGGGTCCATTCGACCGCGTTGGAAGGCTTTGGTTTTCTGAGCACGGCATACAGGGGCTGCATGAGTTGAGCTGCGCGGGGGAGGAAACGGTTGTAAAAATTCACCATTCCCAAAAATTCTTGCAGCGATTTGACCGTTTGTGGTCGTGGAAAATTTTTTACCGCGTGGACTTTGTCTGGCAATGGGACTGCCCCCTTCGGTGAAACTCTGTGTCCCAAAAAATCAATTTGTGACACGCCGAATTTGCATTTGGCTGGGTTGATTATTAACCCGTGCTCTTCTAGTCTCTGAAAAACTGTAGTGAGGTGTTGTTCGTGTTCTTCCTCTGACGGGCTGGCTACCAGCATATCGTCGAGGTAGACGAACACGAAGGGGAGGTCGTGTAATACCGCATCCATCATACGCTGAAAGGTTTGAGCAGCGCCTTTGAGGCCGAACGGCATCAGCAAAAATTCAAAAAGACCGAAAGGGGTTATTACAGCCGTTTTAGGAATGTCTTCCGCTCGAACGGGGACTTGGTGATAGCCGCGGACCAGGTCTATTTTAGAAAAAATGCGCGCACCCGCCAGATGTAGTGAAAAATCTTGGATGTGAGGAATTGGGTAGCGGTCATGCGCTGTCGCATTGTTTAATCTGCGGTAATCGCCGCAAGGTCTCCAAGAACCGTCGGTTTTCGGGACCATGTGGAGTGGCGATGCCCAGGGGCTTTCCGAGCGTCTAATAATGCCTAATTTTTCCAGGGTGGCAAACTCGTCCTGTGCTATGGCGAGCTTGGTCACGTCTAAGCGCCGAGCTTTGGCGAACACGGGTGGGCCTGCTGTGGGGATGAAGTGTTCAACCCCGTGTTTCGCTACCGTTGCTGAAAATTTTGGAACTGTGAGTGCTGGAAATTCAGAATCAGAATCAGATCAGAATCAGAATCAGCTTTATTGCCAAGTATATTTACAAGTAAACACACAAGGAATTTGACTTGACATTGGGCGCGCACGTTAGGCGCATCCAATGACACGGCAGCCATGAAGGCGCCTGTCATGCAGTGGGGGTAAAGAGGGGAAGGGGGGGGAAACACAATAGGCAGAGAGAAAAAACATAGATATCAGAATAACGCTCGTATAAACTCATATAATATATATGGGGCAGCATGGTGGTGCAGTGGTTAGCACTGTTGCCTTACAGCTAGAAGGTTCCTGGTTCGAATCCCCAGGCTGGCAGGGGTTGGAACCTTTCTGTATGGAGTTTGCATGTTCTCCCTGTGCTGTGTGGGTTTACTCCGGGGGCTCCGGTTTCCTCCCACAATCCAAAGACATGTATGTTAGGTTAATTGGTTGTTCTAAATTGTCCCTAGATATCTGTTTCCTATAGGCCCTTAGAATAGAGGGTTATCATTAGTGAAAGCGCTTTGAGTGGTCTTTGAGACTAGAAAAGCGCTATATAAGTGCAGGTTAGTTAGTTAGTAGTTAGATATAAGCTCAATGAGCCAAATTTTGATTACACAGAAAAAAACCCTCTATGCACATTAGCAGACAAAGCAGACAAAGCGAGAGAGACCAGTGTATGTAGTCAGCATATGATCAGTGTGTGATGCAGTGTGGAGGTGTGTCAATTGCTGGTGAACAGCAGAGGGCACCCCCTGGCAACGGATAGTCATGTGTTCTACTCGGCATGTCCATTCTTCATGCAGGTGGCAAGTTCTGTAAACACATGATAGCGCTGTCCTTGAAGAAGCTCGATCTGCAGAACAACAGCCATTGTATGTCGATGTTTGGGTTAAACATTGCAAGCTGGGATCAGAAGGGAGAGGATTAGGAGGGAGAGGGAAGAAAAGCGTCTGCTCTCTCTCAGAAGCGGAAGTGAAAAAATTGGGTGAAATTGGGTGAGGAGTTGGTCAAACTTACCTCCTGCTGTTGCGACGCTGGCCTGCACGGGTGGTGGAGAAACTCGAGCTGAGCAGGGGATAGAAGAAAATGACTATTTGCTAGATCGACTAACAACCCATGTGCACACAAAAAATCAGCGCCCAACAAGTTAAAACTCACCGCCGCTACAATAAATGTCCATCTATAGTTGTGGCCGTGGATGCAAAGAGGCAGGCTCCTTTCGCCGAAAGTGTCGATGATTGAGCCGTTGGCTGCCATCGCTCCATTTCCCCGGGGACCCATGGCCCGGTCTGTGTGGGAAGGGGTGATGAAACTCAGCTGAGTTCCGGTGTCGATCAGGAACTGTCACCCGGTGTGTCCGTCAGTCACATAAAGCAGTTTATTTGTCTCGCCGAGAGCCGCAGCTGTTAACGGTCTCTCGGCTTTGGCGTTTCCCGAACTTTTGAATTTGCAGGGGGGCACACATTTGTACGCCCTCTCGGCGAAATGGTGGTGGTAATAGCAGAGGTCGTTCCGCCTGCTGCGCCTTGGTCGTGTTGCCGCCATGGTGGGCGGGCTCTGCTCAGTTGTCTGTGGTTCTCCGCTGCTCTGGGCTTTCGCGCTGAGATCTGCGGATGCTGCTGTGGCCATCTGTTCGCCGCAGGCGTTGATGAGCCGCTGCGCTTCTCGGGCCAGCGCGCGGAAGTCCTGCTGGGTGCTGCACCGCATGTTGACCAGCGTTCCTCTCATGTGTGGCGGCAGAGTGCTGAGGAAGATATGTTGGAAGAGGAAGTTGTCGTTGTCCTCTTCCTTAAGCTGCAGCATGTCCTCCATGAGGGCCTTGGGTCTGCATCCTCTGTGGCCGTAGATCGCCAGGATCTTCTCTGCTCTCTCCTCGGCTGAGGGGACGAAGTTCTCGACGATGGTTGCCTTAAGTTCTCTGTATTTGTCATGGGCGGGCGGCTGTTGGATTATGCTCCGCGCACATCTTGACGTGGCAGCGTCGAGTTTGGCGACGATATGATAAAATTTTGTCTCGTCCGCCGTTATGCCCGCCAGTGCAAACTGAGCCTCAGCTTGCTGGAACCACGAGCTCGGGTCGTCTCGCCAGAATTCTGGCAGCTTGACGGTGACGGTGCTTGTGTGGGCCGTCCTTGATGTGTCCGCCAGGTGAGAGTGCCTTTCTTCTGCTCTCACGGCGGGGCTGGGGATGGTGCTCGGCTGAGCCCTCTCTGTAGCTTCTGCCGTGGGGGAACGTCCTCCATCCGTTCCCCTGTCTGCATGGGCGCCTGTCGCTTGCTTGGGTCGCCTCTGATGAGTTAATCGCGGGAGAACGTCTCTGTTCCATCCTCACGTCTGGTCACCAGTGTAGGGAGTTAGAAATGAAGAAGCGATGTGACTTTTATAAATCAAAGTTTAATATCAGCTTCACCTCCCTAACATGTCTCATCTCGGTGCAGAAGCAGAATAAGAGGTCGAACGCAGTCAGACCTTCATACTTATACCCACACTCAACAAAAGACATTGCATATCAAAGCTGACATCCCGCATTAACATAATCCCCCCTCCATTGTCCTCCGTCTCCTCCACCTGACCCTGGGTGGTCAGGGAGATCGATCCGGTCTCCACCGCTGCGACTCTGTCTGTTCTCTGATCCTCACTGGCGGTTGAGACCTCTTGTCCTGTTCATAGGCGTGAGGTCATTCCACATATGTAATCACTAAACATTCTAATATGTCTATACATATGTGTCACGCCGCGCCGCTCATCAGCGGCGCCACCTGCACGCACACCTGCACATCATCAGCGGCGAGGGATATAAGCCGCCTCGCCCTGAGCTTTGGCCTGAAGCCGTCAGACTTCCCCATGCATCGCTGTGAGTTCCTTCACCCTCAGCTGATCACTCTGGTAAGAAGACCTTACCTCCTTTCCTTCCTAGTCTGCTCCCCTGTGCACAGGTGGATTCCCCGGCGGCGGACGATGCCTCTCCATCGCCTGTTCCTCGCTGCTGCACCGGGCTCTCCAGGTGGCTGTCTACCGGACCTCGTCCCTTGTTGTGCCAGTCATCTGTCCTCTCCAAGTAAGCTCCTCTCTCACTCTTATATCTCCTGTGTTGGTGTGTGCCCGTCACCCTTCTCCTTGTGCTTTTCCCATAGGGTTGTCCGGCTGTACGGCCTCCTGCCTCTGTGCCCGAAGCAGACGCCGCCATCAACACATTTACATCCCGCAGACACACATTCATTCACTCCTGTTGTTAATAAACTATTTGAACTACTCTGAGCCTGTGTGTGTGCGTCTCTTGAGTCGTGCGTTATGTCAGTACGGCTTCAGCAGAGCGGCTCGGCAGACGGCGGGCTCGCACACCGGTTTTCCACTCTCGAGGCTCGGGTGGATCAGATAGCTTATCAGCAACAGGTTATTTTTAATCAGTTGATAAATATAACTAACCGATTGGGCCGCTTGGACCCCCAACAGCCGTTCCCCCCGGCTCGTCAGGGTGGCGCGGCTCCTGCTGCTCCAGTGGCCGTCCAGCAGGCTCCGGGTGCACCGGTTCGGCTCACGCCCATTCCAACCCCCGCCCGCTTTAACGGTAAGCTCGGCGGAGCACGGGGATTTATAATGCAGTGCGAGTCCATTTTCCACCGTGTGCCCGGGGACTTTCCCTCAGATCATAGCCGAATTGGTTATATCGGGAATCTCCTGGAGGGGCGAGCATTAACCTGGACCTACGCCGTAATGGCGAGGCCCAGTTATGCCACCCTCACATACGACCAATTCGTGAGATGCTTCCTGGAGGTCTTTGACCATTCTCTTACCGAGACGGTCCAGGTCGATTGGCTTCTCGCCCTCCAGCAGGGAAGCCAGTTGGCAGCGGACTACGCGGTCGACTTCCGGGTAGCGGCGGAGGAATTAGGCTGGGAGGAATGCTCCCTCTGTGGCCTTTTCCTCCGCAGTCTCAACGATGATCTGAGGGATGAACTGGCTGGGCGGGATATCCCTGAGACGCTAGCGGAGCTAACATCCCTAGCTATCAGTTTGGACAACAGGCTGCGCGAGCACTCCTCGGGACGGAAGTCGTCTTCTTCTCGCCCTCGTGGAGTCTCGCCGTGCCTGTTCCAAGCTCGCCCCCTGGTGACGCCGCCACCATCGTGCCCCGAGGAGTCGGAGCCGATGGTGATGGGCTGGACAAAGCTTTCCCCTGCGGAGAAACAACGCTGCCGTGAGTTGGATCTCTGCATGTATTGCGGAGATGACCAACACACGGTGAAGCTTTGCCCACGGAAAGCCAGTCGGTGGGGTCCGCGAGTCACTGTAGGGGGCCTCGCGGACGTCAATCGGTTAAGAACTCTCACACAATTGAAGCTGCCCATCCGTTTCTGCCACAACCCCACTGGGCTTCTCACCCACGCACTGGTGGATTCGGGCGTGGAAGGCAGCTTTATTTCACAAAGCCTGGCAACCCAATTGGGCATCCGCTGTCAGGCACTCAGGAACCCTATCTCCCTGGTCAACCTCTCTCGAGCCTCCCTTGGGAGAGTTACGCACCAGACCGTCCCCGTCCCGGTTATTATCTCTGGAAACCACCGGGAGGAGATAACCTTTTACGTCCTGCCCAACTCTGTGTCGCCCGTCATCCTGGGGTATCCCTGGCTATGCCTCCACAACCCCGTTCTGGATTGGAAGTCCGCCGGGGTATCGGCATGGAGTACGTTCTGCATGGGCACCTGTCTTCAGTCCGCTGCCTGCTCTCCGTCCGCTTCTCCCCCTCCTACGGACGCTGCACCCCCGGACCTGTCCCTGGTGCCACTGGAATTTCACGACCTGGGTATGGTATTCAGCAAATCCAAGGCGATGTCTCTCCCTCCTCATCGGCCCTATGACTGTGCAATCAATCTCCGCCAGGGGGCACCCTTACCTTCTGGACGACTCTACAGTCTATCGGCGCCGGAGAAGGAGACAATGAACTCATACCTCAAGGAGTCGCTGAGTGCTGGGATTATCCGCCCATCGTCATCACCTGTGGGGGCAGGATTCTTCTTCGTTGGTAAGAAGGATGGATCTCTCCGTCCTTGCATTGACTATCGTGCCCTTAATGACATAACGGAGAAGGATCGTTACACCCTGCCCCTCATGGACACCGCTTTCCACTCCCTCCAGGGGGCGACTTGGTTCACCAAGCTGGATCTACGCAGCGCATACCACCTCGTCCGGATCCGGGAGGGAGACGAGTGGAAAACAGCCTTCCGTACCCCGAACGGCCACTTCGAATACCTGGTGATGCCGTTCGGGTTGACCAACGCTCCAGCCGTCTTTCAGCGCCTCATCAACGACGTCCTCCGGGATTTCATCGGCCTTTTTGTGTTCGTCTATCTGGATGACATACTCATCTTCTCCAAGTCCAGGGACGAGCACCAGGTCCACGTGAGGCGGGTCCTCCAAAGACTGCTGGAGAACCGGTTATACGTGAAGGCCAAGAAGTGTGAATTTTACGCAAAGACAACATCCTTCCTTGGGTTCATCATCTCACACGACCAGGTGCTTCCGGACCCAGAGAAGGTGAAGGCGGTGGTGGAATGGCCTACACCTGCATCAAGGAAGCAGGTGCAACAGTTCGTTGGGTTTGCGAACTTCTACCGCCGCTTCGTCCCAAATTTTGGCACCATTGTCGGTCCGCTGACCCGCCTCACGTCCCCTAAGGTCCCGTTCCGGTGGACCGAAGAGGCCGCAGCTGCTTTTCAGGCGCTGAAGGAGGAGTTCTCCTCCTCCCGGGTCCTTAGCCAAGTCAACCCTGCGCTGCAGTGCATCGTGGAAGTGGACGCTTCGGACACAGGAGTGGGGGCGGTGCTATCCCAGCGGTCGCCAGACGACGGTATCAAATGGCCCTGCGCCTTCTTCTCCCGGTGCTTGTCCCCGGCGGAGAGGAATTACGACATGGGTGACAGAGAGCTCCTCGCCATCAAGCTCGCGCTACAGGAGTGGCGTCACTGGCTAGAGGGGGCGGACCTGCCGTTCGTGGTCCTGACGGACCACAAGAACTTGGAATACTTTAGATCTGCCAGGCGCCTGAACGCCCGCCAGGCGCGCTGGTCCTTGTTCTTCGCCAGGTTTCAATTTACCATCACCTTCAGGCCTGGCTCCAAGAACGGCCTGCTCGACGCCCTCTCTAGGCAATTTGCCCCTGAGGAGTCGGAGGACACGGTCCACACCATCCTACCCAGGTCGTGCGTCGTGGGAGCCGTCACCTGGGACATCGAGAGCAAGATCCGGAGGGCGCAGGAAGTGGAACCTGACCCTGGCGGCGGACCAGAGGGGAGGCTGTTCGTGCCATCCACGGTTCGAGGGGAGGTCATCCACTGGTTGCACACATCCAAGCTCACCTGTCACCCTGGCTCCTCCCGGATGATTGACCTCCTCCAGCGGTCCTTTTGGTGGCCGGGCCTGCGGAGGGACGCTGCCCGCTATGCCCGGGCTTGTCCAGTTTGTGCCACCAACAAATCGGGTAATGCCCCTCCAGCGGGTTTGCTCCAGCCTCTGCCCATCCCTGGCAGGCTCTGGTCGCATATCGCCCTGGATTTCGTCACCGGACTCCCAGTCTCGAACACCTACGACACCATCCTGACCATCGTGGACCGCTTCTCCAAGGCGGTACACTTCGTTCCCCTATGAGGTCTCCCAACTGCCCTGGAGACGGCGGACCTCCTCATCCAACACGTGGTCAGGCTGCATGGGATTCCGGTGGACGTGGTCTCGGACCGTGGGCCCCAATTTTCTTCAGAGGTTTGGAGGTCGTTCTGCAACGCCTTAGGAGCCAAGGTGAGCCTCTCCTCCGGCCATCACCCCCAATCCAACGGGCAGTGTGAGCGGACCAACCAGGAGCTGGAGGCTGCGCTCCGCTGTGTAACGGCGTCCAAACCTACGTCCTGGAGTAACCACCTCGCCTGGGTTGAATACGCCCATAACACCGCTCGCTCTTCTGCTACAGGGATGTCCCCCTTTAAGGCGTCCCTGGGTTACGACCCCCCGCTGTTCCCAGCGCAGGAGAGTGAGGTAACTGTCCCCTCAGTACGGGCGCATCTCAGGCAGTTCCGCTCCATCTGGGCGTCAGCGCGCAATGCGCTTTTACGCACGGCGGAGCGCAACAGAGCCGTGGCGGACCGGCACAGAAGACCTGCCCCGGCATACAGAGTTGGTCAGCAAGTCTACGTGTCGACCCAGGACGTGACTTTAAAGGGCGAGAGGAGGAAGCTGGCACAGCGCTTCATGGGTCCGTACCCCATCACCAGGATCGTCAACCCGGTGGCTGTGCGTGTAGCTATTCCCCCCTCCCTCCGCATCCATCCCACCTTCCACGTGTCCAAAGTGAAGCTGGCAGTCTCCGATCCCCTTTGCCCTCCTCCTGCTGCGCAACCCGCGCTCCGGATGATTGGTGGCCATCCGGCCTGGTCCGTCGCCTCCATCCTGGACTCCCGGCGCCGGGGTCGTGGGTTGCAGTACTTGGTGGACTGGGAGGGCTATGGGCCTGAACATTGACAGTGGGTACCCTCGTCGTTTGTGTTGGACCCGTCGCTCATTGCTGATTTCCACCGAGCGCACCCAGAGAAGCCATCGCCAGGAGGCGCTGCTAAAGGGGGGAGTACTGTCACGCCACGCCGCTCATCAGCGGCGCCACCTGCACGCACACCTGCACATCATCAGCGGCGAGGGATATAAGCCGCCTTGCCCTGAGCTTCGGCCTGAAGCCGTCAGACTTCCCCATGCATTGCTGTGAGTTCCTTCACCCTCAGCTGATCACTCTGGTAAGAAGACCTTACCTCCTTTCCTTCCTAGTCTGCTCCCCTGTGCACAGGTGGATTCCCCGGCGGCGGACGATGCCTCTCCATCGCCTGTTCCTCGCTGCTGCACCGGGCTCTCCAGGTGGCTGTCTACCGGACCTCGTCCCTTGTTGTGCCAGTCATCTGTCCTCTCCAAGTAAGCTCCTCTGTCGCTCTTATATCTCCTGTGTTGGTGTGTACCCGTCACCCTTCTCCTTGTGCTTTTCCCATAGGGTTGTCCGGCTGTACGGCCTCCTGCCTCTGTGCCTGAAGCAGACGCCGCCATCAACACATTTACATCCCGCAGACACACATTCATTCACTCCTGTTGTTAATAAACTATTTGAACTACTCTGAGCCTGTGTGTGTGCGTCTCCTGAGCCGTGCGTTATGTCAATATGTAGGTATGGAATATATGATTAATATAAGCCACAGTGCTGAGCAAAAAGAACACAAAGGCGCATCTCAGTTTTGCCAGAAAACATCTTGATGATCCCCAAGATTTTTGGGAAAATACTCTGTGGACTGACGAGACAAAAGTTGGAACTTTTTGGAAGGTGTTTGTCCCATTACATCCAGCGTAAACGTAAAACAGCATTTCAGAAAAGGACCATCATAACAACAGTAAAATATGGTGATGGTAGTGTAATGGTCTGGGGCTGTTTTGCTGCTTCAGAACCTGGAAGACTTGCTGTGGTAAATGGAACCATGAATTCTGCTGTCTACCAAAAAATCCTGAAGGATAATGTCCGGCCATGTGTTTGTGACCTCAAGCTGAAGCGCACTTGGGTTCTGCAGCAAGACAATGATCCAAAACACACCAGCAAGTCCACCTCCGAATGGCTTAAGAAAAAGAAAATGAAGACTTTGGAGTGGCCAGTCCTGACCTGAATCTGATTGAGATGTTGTGGCATGACCTTAAAAAGGCTGTTCATGCTCGAAAACCCTCCAGTGTGGCTGAATTACAACAATTCTGCAAAGATAAGTGGACCAAACAGTTATTAGGTTTAGGGAGGAATCACTTTTTCACACAGAGCCATGTAGGTTTGGATTTTTTTCCCCTTTATAATAAACATGTTCATTTAAAAACTGCATTTTGTGTTTACTTGTGTTATCTTTGTCTAATATTATATTTAAATTTGTTTGATGATCTGAAACATTTACCATTTGCCATCTCAGGTTCACATTAGGTTGCTCAATGCTCATTTGCACACTGTACATAGGTTCATGCCATCTCAGGTTCACATCATCTCTGATATCAATATACCACTAGCACTTTAGTCATCCAGTGAATTTTCAGTTTCATTCCTCAACTGCCTAACTGTGTGTTGGTGTGTGTGTTTTAGCATCCATTCGTATTAGGACTGAGTTACTGTGTTAGTGTTTCATGACCTATTATAATTGATGTTTCTGTACCTTTTAACTTGGCATTAGTTCAGAGAGCAAAGTAAGAATTTCATTGCTCAGGAGATGTAGCATTTCTTAACTGTGCACATGATAATCAAGCCTTTGAATCTTTGAATCTTAATTGTGACGAACATACAAAAAAAATGAGAAATCAGGAAGGGGGCAAACACTTTTTCACACCACTGTATAAACAAAGGCAAGTGCATTAAAACTGTTTCCCACCTTGTTTATAGAGAGGTAACAGGGATCTAAACTATATAAGCTGATATACAAATAGTGGTGGCATGACCCAAAATTGATATCACTGTATTTTTTTTTTTGAGATTTTGGCAGTTTCATAGTACATAACAGTATTTTTATTTATTTCGTTTGTAGGATTTTGATATATACAAACACTTAACCCCTTGCACTCCGGTCAATTTCCCTAAAAACGCCAAAAAAAAAAAAAACATGCCCAAAGTAAATCAAAAGCTGTTCTTCAACCCTTTGGAGCATCTTCATGGGGTTCGTCTCATTTAAAAGAAAACACTTTGAATCTTTTGGCAAAACAGTCATAATCTCTCTAAGTGCTCCGGCCACTGAGTAACAGTCATCTAAACATACTGAACTTGAAGAAAATAAATTTCGCCTGGGTGTTTTTTTGGATACAAATGCTTGCAAATAACACACAGCTTCAGATCCGGGCTGGAAAATGCAACAGAAATGTAGAACCAAATGTTATCCAGCTGAGGTCAAAATTTTGTAACAATACCACAAAAAATGAATATATTACACAGCTTTTTTGTCAGGTAGTTCCCAGGTGTTTTTGAACTGTGCCAAATTGTGCCAAATGGCACAGTTTGGAAAAATGTCTATTACTTTTGAATGATTCAATATAGAAGCTTCATCTTGGGCTCTGATGAAAGGTGACATTCAGGGCTCTGTGTGTGTGTGTGTGTGTGTGTGTGGGTGGGTTGTCCCCCCCCCCCCCTGGCTACAGAGGACAAACATCGCCCATTGCGCCGCGGTCACGGTGCGCCGCGGTCTACGACGCACAGCTGTAATTTACCGATCGGTCAAAAGTCATTTTTGATTACAATTTTCAGGGATAAAGAATAATTTAGCTTATAACACTTACCTCTTCACAATAGCAGCGGAGCTGGCGAACTTCTCTTCCTCATTGTCAGACGAACGCAACGCTGGTCCGCTCCTGGTTCTGGTCTCGCGGCCCAGTCAAAACATAATTCCATTATTGCGGTTTTGCGCTTCCATGATTGCGGTTTTGGCGAATGATTCACGACCTTCATCGTCGGCCTCCGTCGGTCTATGATGACCATGGAAGAGAATCCTAAACGTCTATTCTGCTGGAATAAAAAAAAAAAAGCACCGCCTGTGGCTGAACAGGCCGATGCGCGAATGGCAGTCCCTGTCACACAGGTCGCACTTGTGGGTGGTCTCCGTGCTGCTGGGTCTGTGGCAGGTTCTTCCTGCAGGTCCTTTTTTTCATCTGCTGCAGCAGTCTGTCTTCACCCAGCCTTACACAAAACAGCTTGCAAACTTCTGTGCTTCAATTGGCTCGCTGCATTCACAGCGTTGGTAGGTGGGTCCTTCTTGCTAGGTTTTCAGTCATTGGTTCTTCAAGGTTTCAGAAACCCAATTCAAGGCTCTTATTAGTCGAATGAGAGGTCAATCATATCTGATCTGTTCGCGGCTGTGTCTGTAGTGGAAGAACGGAAATGCAGCTTTTTTTTTCAGTGTGTGCTTGGACGCAGCGCCCTTGTGCGTCCTAGAGTGCACGAGGGCGCTCTCGTGCGCCCTCGTGCGCTCTAGGACGCAGAGACGTGCCCGTCCGCGGTACACAGGAGTGCAACAGGTTAACCATCTATTGTAGGGCTATTCAATTACAAAATCAGTTGGGCCACAATTTAAAATCAAGACATGTAACTGGGCCGCACGAGTTCCACAATCTGTTGAATATGACAAATTTCAAACCAACACAGAGCACGGTGGCGCAGTGGTTAGCACTGCGGCAGCACAGCAACTCACCCTTGGCTGGGGGATCCTGAGTTCGATCCCAGCCCCCGACCAACAGTGATCTGTGTGGAGTTTGCATGTTCTCCCCGTGTCTGCGTGGGTTTACTCCGGGAATTCTCCGGTTTCCTCCCACATGCCAAAAACATGCAAGTTAGGTTAATTGGCATCAAAACTGGGGCTTCTAAATTGTCCTTAGGTTTGAATGTGAGAGTGAATGGTTGTCTGTCTCTCTGTGTTGGCCCTGTGATGGACTGGTGATCTGTCCAGGGTGTACCCTGCCTCTCGCCCAAAGATGCTGGGATAGGCTCGAGCCCCCCCATGACCCGAAAAGGATTAAGCGGAAAAAGATGAATGAATGAACATATCAGTATGACGAAAAATATGCACCTTTTGTTCATTGTCTTGGTTTTAAATGTGCGCTTGGTACGTGACAAAGGCACATCAAAAGTGCATAAAAACACAAAAACAGACATAGACTAGACTCTATGTCGGCTCTGAGATAAATTTGATTATGTCCAACATATTTTAACAAAATGCAGCCGACTTTATTGCGGTGGAAACACTGATATATCTCAGAGCTTTTATTTGTTTACAGTGTTAGCATATTAGCAGTGGTGCTAACAAACTTAGCTACTCTCTGCCAGGCCACTTTTTAAGGTCATCTTCCTATCCCTAGATAGTCGTGGGAAGTGGTATGATTATATTACTGTTTTTGAGGCACAAAAGGCCGTCTTCCCACATTTCTGATGCCGAAGTCATTGTTTTTTTTAAAAAGGAAAAGTGTCCCGTTTCAGTGACAACCATACGTTCTAAACTAGTACCGGAAGTTGCTACCATAATTCATGCAAGGCATCATGGGGCCTAGGAATAAAGTGGATATTTAAAGTTTTTTAGAACTCTCCTCACCAACCAGACAGCAGGAAAAACCTCCCTTATTTTGAAATCCAAATGTTGGTACGTTTAGTTTGTCTGAAGGCTGCTAATGGATTAAAGTCACTGACTTTGTGAATTTTGGTCATCTTAACTTGCCAGGTACATAACAATGAACATAAATTATTGTAATGGCTGGTAAAGTAAATCCTCAGCGAGTCAGTCACTTTTGCCTCTTTTCCTGCATATGAAATCTAAAAACACCTGTTTGCTCAGCGACTCTTACTGTTCCCGTTACCAGCAGTTGAAACCACCATAAATGCCTCCACATATCTCTTCTGATTTTTTCAGCGTTTAAAGTACTTTAATAAGCTCATGCTTCTCTCTGACAATGACTCTAGCGAGACACTCTGCCTGGAAGGTTTGCTCTGCCTCTGACTGGAACTGTCACGCGGGCAGGGCACTTCTGAGCTCTGTGCGGATGATGGTCATGTGCGTTGTTTGTGTGCGTGCTGGCAGACCATCATTCCTTCATATTTTTTTCTTAAATTTATATTTAAGAAAAAAATATCAAGATTATCTTGGAATAATCAAGATTATCTTGGAATCTTGATCGTCACTTCCTTGTGGTAACGTATCGTCACTTCCTGTTTTGCTGTCTGCCTGTGTGGTTTGCTCTCCAGCCACTAGCTATGGCTACTAGCTCTCTTTCCTCTCCTCCTCTGGTGTGCTCTCTCTGTCAGATGTTTAGCTACACCTCTGCCTCTTTTAGTGATAACGGTAAATGTAATAAATGTTGTCTTTTTGAGGCGCTCGAGGCAAGGTTGTCTGATTTGGAATCCCGGCTCCGCTGCATTGAAACACCGTCTGCGCCAGTTACTCTTGACGGATGCCCATTAGCTGCAGCGGAGCTAGCTAGCATAGCTAACCCCGTTAGCAGTCCTCCGGCTCTCCTCAGCAGCGAGGAGACTGGGTGGGTGACGGTGAGAAGGAAGCCTAGTCGCAAAGCCCCGGTACACCACCAACCTGTTCACGTTTCTAATCGTTTTTCCCCGCTCAGCGACACACCCGCTGAGGAAAAAACTCTGATCACTGGCGACTCTTTAGTCAGAAACGTGAACCTAGAGACTCCAGTGGCCATAGTCAAATGCATTCCTGGGGCCAGAGCAGGCGACATCGACTCAAATCTGAAAATGCTGGCTAAAAGTAACTGTAAATATTCCACAATTGTTATTCACGCCGGCATTAATGACATCCGTCTCCGGCAGTCGGAAGTCACGAAACTTAATATAGAATCGGTGTGTGACTTTGTAAAAACAATGTCTGCCACTGTAGTATTCTCTGGGCCCCTCCCCAATCTGACCAGTGATGACATGTTTAGCCGCTCGTCATCCTTGAACCGCTGGCTGTCTGTGTGGTGTCCTGCAAATAACGTGGGCTACATTGACAATTGGAGCTCATTTTGGGGAAAACTTGGTCTTATGAGACGAGACAGCATTCATCCCACTTTGGATGGTGCTTCTCATTTATCTAACAATCTGGCATCTTTTTTAGCCAGATTTCCAAAACCCTGACTACTCAGAGTTGGGACCAGGAAGCAGAGTTGCAGTGTTACATGCCTCTCTGCAGCTCCTCTTCATCCGCCACCCCTCAACTTAGCCCCTGACTTCCCCATCAGAGAATCGTTGTCTGCTCCCTCCAAAGTAAATAAAAAAATAATGTATAAGAATCCCAAAGTGATTAAGCAAAATTTTGGTAAAACTCAAATTAAACATAAAGCCTCTAAATTGAATGATTTGGCCTCTGTTCCTCCTCATAATTTAAAAATTAAATGTGGTTTATTAAATATTAGGTCTCTAACTCTCAAGTCTCTGTTAGTCCATGATCTGTTAATTGATCATCAGATTGATTTAATTTCCCTTACCTCTGTAAGGGGACTTGGTTAGGGCAAGAGGATTATGTTGGTTTAAATGAATCAACTCCCTCTGGTTATTTAAACTGTCAAAATCCCAGAAGTTCTGGTCGTGGAGGAGGAGTAGCAACAATTTACCATTCCAAATTACTAGTTAATGTAAAGCAAAAAACATGTTATAATTCCTTTGAGGGCCTGGTCCTCAGTATTGGGCACTTTAGCAATTTTAGGTTAAACCCAATTTTATTTGCCATAGTTTATCGTCCCCCATCAACCTACTCAGAATTTTTATCCGAATTTGCTGATTTCTTAGCTGATTTAGTGCTGAAATCTGATAGAATAATTATAGTAGGGGACTTTAATATACATGTGGATGTAGATAGTGACTGCCTTAATGTGGCATTTAATTCAATACTAGACTCGATTGGGTTTTCTCAGAAAGTAGGAAATTCTACTCATTACCTCCACCATACATTGGACCTTGTTCTGACATATGGCATAGAAATAGAAAATCTTGTAGTGTCTCCTCATAACCCTGTACTGTCAGACCATTGTCTGTTAACCTTTGATTTTACTATTTCTGACTATTTGGCTCCTAAAGAAAAATATTATTACAGTAGATGCCTCTCAGATGATGCTGTTACCAAATTTATGCAGATTGTTTCCTCTATGCCATGTGTCAACACAACGGAAATAAGCTATAGACAGCTTGCTCCTTCTGTAATTGATAACATGGTGGATAGTGTTTCAGCTTCTCTGCATCAGGCTCTAGACTTGGTGGCCCCCTTAAAAAAGAAAAAGTCTAATCAGAGATTTCTAACTCCTTGGTTCAACACAGAAACTCGTAGCTTAAAACAGAAGACTCGTCAATTAGAAAGAAAATGGCGCTCCACTAATTTAGATGAAATCTATTTAGCTTGGAGAAATCATCTTTTAATTTATAAAAAATCTCTTAGAAAAGCTAGAACGAGTTATTACTCTGCATTAATAGAAGAGAACAAGAATAATCCCAGGTTTCTTTTCAGTACTGTAGCCAGGTTGACAAAGAGTCAGGACTCTGTCAATCCTAGCATTCCCTTTGAGCTTACTAGTCAGGACTTTATGAACTTTTTCAATAATAAAATTTCATCCATCAGAGATAAAATCAATCAGATTCTTCCCACAGTTAACTTAAATACTGTAACTACTACAACTCCTTCTATTGATGTCTGTCTTGATGAGTTTACTCCAATCAACCTTTGTGAGTTAGACAAAATAGTTTCCTCATCCAAACCTTCAACTTGTCTTTTAGACCCTATTCCTACCAGGTTATTTAAAGAAGTCTTCCCACTTATTGGTAGCTTTATTCTTCATATAATCAATTCTTCATTAACTTTAGGCCATGTACCGCAGGCTTTTAAAACGGCTGTAATTAAACCCTTACTCAAAAAGCCAACGCTAGATCCAGGAGCTTTAGCTAACTATAGACCAATTTCTAATCTCCCTTTCATTTCAAAAATCTTAGAAAGAGTTGCTGCTACGCAATTATTTGACCACCTGCAGGGAAATGGTTTACTTGAAGAGTTTCAATCTGGGTTTAGAATCCATCACAGTACTGAAACAGCCTTAGCGAAGGTCACTAACGACCTCCTCATTGCATCTGATAATGGACTAGTTTCTGTACTTGTCCTTTTAGACCTTAGTGCAGCTTTTGATACTATCGATCATAATATTCTACTTGATAGATTAGAACACTATGTTGGACTTAATGGAACTTCGTTGCAGTGGTTTAGATCTTATTTATCTGATAGGTTCCAGTTTGTTCATGTAAATAATGAGTTTTCTTTCAACTCAAAGCTTAGTCATGGAGTTCCACAGGGATCTGTGCTAGGCCCTACTCTTTTTAGTTTATATATGCTTCCGTTAGGCAACATTATTAGAAAGCACTGTATACATTTTCATTGTTATGCAGATGACACACAATTATACCTGTCAATGAAGCTAGATGATAGTAATCAATTAGCCAAGTTAGAAGCCTGTCTTAAGGAAATCAAAGCTTGGATGACTTGTAATTTCCTGCTATTAAATTCAGATAAGACTGAAGTCATTCTTGTTGGTCCAAAAAACCTTAGAAATTCCTTTCCAAATCAAACTTTCAGTTTGGATGCGGTTACTCTTTCTCTTAATAGCTCTGTGAGGAACCTTGGAGTTATTTTTGATCAGGATTTGTCCTTCAATTCACATATTTGTCATAACCTTGGACTCAGGGAACGCACGCACACGGGTGATGAGACTGTCGTCCAGCACCCAGGACTGCGGCACCCAGGACCTGTGCTCCGGGCCATATCCCTCCCAGTCCACCAGGTACTGGAGACCGCGACCACGGCGGCGGGAGTCCAGGATGGCCGTGACACTCCAAGCAGGATCTCCATCAAGCAACCTGGGGGGAGGAGGGGTCTTGGGAGGAGGACAGAGAGGGTCAGTCAGCACAGGTTTAACACGAGACACATGGAAGGTAGGGTGGACCCGGAGGGAGGGGGGAAGGGCCAAACGCACAGCCACCGGGTTAATGATCTTGGTGATGGTATACGGCCCGATGAACCGTTGCGCCAGCTTCCTCTTCTCCGCCTTCAACTTGATGTCTTTGGTTGACAGCCAAACGCGCTGACCCACCTGGTACTCAGGGGCGGCCCTCCTGTGGCGATTGGCGAAGCGAGAGTTGCGCTCCGCTGTGCGTAACAGAGCCTGGCGTGTACTAGCCCAAATGCGCTGGCAGCGCCTTACATGATCCTGGACCGACGGAACCACCACCTCCTTCTCCTCCTCCGGGAACAGCGGCGGATCGTACCCCAAGGATGCCCGGAACGGGGACATGCCGGTGGCCGAGGAAAGGGTGGAGTTGTGGGCGTACTCGACCCAGGGCAGGCAGGTGCTCCAGGAGGACGGATTGGACGAGGTGAAGCAGCGCAGGGTTGCCTCCAGCTCCTGGTTTGTGCGCTCACACTGGCCGTTGGTCTGGGGATGGTGGCCAGAGGACATGCTCACCGTGGCCCCCAGCGCGCTGCAGAAGGCGCCCCATACCTTGGAAACAAACTGGGGACCCCGATCCGAGACCACGTCCAACGGGATCCCATGCAGCCTCACCACATGCTGAGTCAGCAGCTCGGTTGTCTCCCGTGCCGAGGGGAGCCCACGGAGAGGCACAAAGTGGGCCGCCTTGGAGAACCGTTCGACAACAGTCAAGATGGTGTCGTAGGAATTAGACTTAGGGAGGCCGGTAACAAAATCCAAGGCCACATGGGACCACGGTCTCCCAGGAACCGGTAACGGGTGGAGAAGACCCGCTGGAGGGGAAGTGGAGGTCTTACCCACGGTGCACTGAGGACAGGCACGGTCATAGTTGGAGACGTCACCTCTGAGACCTGGCCACCAGAAGGACCGCTGAATAAGCTCCACCAGCCGAGAGGTACCAGGATGGCAGGCGAACTTGGACGTGTGGGCCCAATGGATGACATCGCCCCGAACCGACGATGGGACGAACAACCTCCCGACTGGGCCGCCACCAGGATCAGGCTCAGCTTCTTGTGCCTTTCGGACCTTGGCCTTTATTCCCCATGCACCAGCTCCCACCACACACGAGGACGGGAGGATGGTATGCTCACGGTCCGCCGGCTCCTCGGGTTCGAACTGCCTGGATAGCGCGTCCGGTTTGCCGTTCTTAGATCCAGGCCGATAGGTGATGGTGAACCTGAAGTGGCCAAAGAACAGTGACCAACGCCCCTGGCAGGCGTTCAGGCGCTTGGCCGTCCTCAGGTACTCCAGGTTTTTGTGGTCGATCCAGACCACGAACGGCTGAGAAGCCCCCTCCAGCCAATGGCGCCACTCCTGAAGAGCCAGCTTCACCGCTAGGAGCTCCCGATCCCCGATGTCGTAGTTCCGCTCAGCGGGGGAGAGACGACGAGAGAAGAAGGCGCAGGGGCGTACCTGCCCATCCACTGACGAGCGCTGGGAAAGCACTGTTCCCACCCCTGTGTCAGATGCGTCCACCTCGACCATGCACTGGAGAGCGGGGTCCACCTGGGTGAGGACCCGGGAGGAAGCGAACTCCGTCTTCAGGGCCCTGAAGGCCAAGGCAGCCTCTTCGTTCCACCTGAACGGCACCTTGGGGGAGGTGAGGCGGGTCAGGGGGGCGGAGATGGCGCTGTACTTGGGTACGAAGCGGCGGTAGAAATTAGCAAAGCCAAGGAACTGTTGCACCTGCTTCCTAGAAGAGGGGGTAGGCCACTCCACCACTGCTTTAACCTTAGCTGGGTCGGGGAGGACCTGATTATGAGCAATTACAAACCCCAAAAAGGAAGTCTGGTTGGTGAAAAATTCACATTTCTCCGCCTTTACATACAACCTGTTCTCCAGGAGACGCTGAAGGACCTGCCTCACGTGGACCTGGTGTTGCTCCCTGGACCAGGAGAAGATCAGAATGTCGTCCAGGTACACAAACACGAAGATCCCCAGGAAATCCCGAAGAACATCGTTAATTAGCCGTTGGAAGACGGCCGGAGCGTTGGTAAGCCCAAACGGCATAACCAGGTACTCGAAATGGCCGCTGGGCGTCCGGAACCCCGTCTTCCATTCGTCGCCCTCCCGGATCCGTACAAGATGGTAGGCGCTGCGCAGGTCGAGCTTGGTGAACCAGGTAGCCCCCTGGAGGGAGTCGAAGACCGAGTCCATCAGAGGCAGCGTGTACTTGTCTCTGATGGTGATGTCATTCAGCGCCCGGAAGTCGATACACGGGCGCAGGGACCCGTCCTTCTTCCCCACAAAGAAGAACCCAGCACCAACCGGGGACGAGGATGGTCGGATAATGCCTGCGCTGAGAGACTCCTTGATGTAGACATCCATGGCCTCATGCTCCGGGGCAGACAGGCTGTAGAGGTGACCAGATGGTAACGGCGCCCACGGGCGGAGGTTGATGGCGCAGTCGTAGGGACGGTGGGGGAGGGGGGGGGAGAGACAGTGCTTCAGTTTTACTGAATACCTGTCCGAGATCATGGAACTCCAGAGGAACCAGGGATAAGTCCGGGGGCGGGGAGTTTGGCATCGGATGCGGCACCGAGGGAGCACAGGCGGCAGACTGGAGACAGGAGCTCATACAGAACATGCTCCAGGAGAGAACGCTGCCGGACTGCCAGTCTAGGACGGGGTTGTGGAGCCGCAGCCAGGGGTAACCCAAGATGACAGGAGAAGACGAGGTGGGTAGCACGATCAGGCTGAGGTCCTCCCTGTGATTGCCGGAGATGATCACCAGGACCGGTTTCGTCTTATGGGTAGCAGTCACTAAGGGCGAGTGAGCAAGGGTAATTAATTTCAAGGGAGATGACAGGGCTTGGCAGGGGATGCCCAAGCGGGTTACCAGGCCTTGTGAAATAAAATTTTGTTCTGCCCCTGAGTCCACCAGTGCATGTGTGGCGTGCGCAGTGGAGTTGTGGCAAAACCTAACCGGGAGGATGCATCTGGTGAGGGTGCTTGGATGGGAGGCGTCCGCGAGGCCCCCAAGGGCGACTCGCGGAAGCTCCCCTTTTGGCCGAACCGGGCATTTCTCCACTGAGTGCTGATCCCCTCCGCAATACATGCAGAGAGACAGCTCTTGGCGGCGCTGTCGTTTCGCAGGAGAAAGCCTGGCCCTACCCACCTGCATTGCCTCCGGGGCATCGGCGGACCCAGGAGCGGGAACCACCAGGGGGCGAGACTGAGGAACCCGGACGGAAGCTTCGCCAGAGCCACCGGAAGTGTGGCGCTCGGCGGCCCGCTCCCTCAGCCTGTTGTCAATACCAATGGCTAAGGATGTTAAATCAGCTAATTTGTCCGGCAGCTCCCGGGAGGCCAGCTCGTCCCGCAGGGAGGAGTTCAGACTGCGGGCGAAGAGGCCACAGAGCGTCGCTTCACCCCAACCAGCCTCCTCCGCTGCCACCCGGAAGTCGACAGCGTAGTCGGCCGCAGACCGGCTACCCTGACGAAGGCTTAACAACCGGGCGCCAAAGGTGTTATCGTGAGCGGGATGGTCAAACACCTCCTTAAACTGTCGCACGAATTGGGCATAGGTCAGGCTCGCGTAGCTGGGTCTTGCCATGACGGCATAGGCCCAAGCTAACGCTCGCCCTCCCAGAAGGTTAGCTACGTACCCAATTCGGCTGTGATCGGACGGAAAGTCTCCGGGGACACGCTCGAACACCAACTCACACTGCAGGAGGAACCCCCTCGCCTCACCGGGTCGCCCGGTGAAGCGCGCTGGGGTTGGGATTGGTGTGAGTTGGGTCAGCGGACCCACACTACCGAGACTGACCGAGGAGGAGGTGGAAGCCGACCCGCCGGAAGGTGCCGGAGGAGCCAAGCGGCTCATTCGCTGGACAATTTGGGTAAGCTGATTGTTAATTGTCTGTTGCTGTTGAGCGATTAAATCAACCCGAGCCTGTAGGTTGGAAAAGCGGCGTGCCAGCCCACTGTCCGCTGAGTCTCTTTGCTGGAGTCGTACTGTCATAACCTTGGACTCAGGGAATGCAGGCACACGGGCTCGGGAAGATTTAATGCTTTTATTCACAGACAAGGGTGTATGGGTGCGTGAGTGGGAATGGAGATGTGGTGTGGGCGGACACCGTGCCAGGTGCGCGGAATAGCTCGCCGTTCGACCAGGTAACCCTGAGGGGAGAGCAGAGCAAGAGGTTAGATGTAGCCGACCACACCGTGGGAATAATCTGTTACATTTGCTCACGTGCAGGGGAATGCGTGGCTGGCGTTGGCTTGACAGCTGTGTCCTGGAAGACAGCGCGGCTGTGCGCCCTTGACGCGTCGGAGCCATGCAGGCGGAGATGAGGCGAGGAGGAGGAAAAGCCGCCGCCTGGGAATCCACCTGTGCACAGGGGAAGGACTGAAGAGAAGGTAAGGGAATGATGAGTTGCTTACGTGTAGAGAGCGATGACGGTAGAGACCGGATCTGTCGCCGTGTAGAGGAGTAGATGCGAAGACGACTCCAGGCCGAAGCAGAGGGCAGAGGGGAAGATATAGCTCACCGCCGATGAGGCGCAGGTGTGCGCGCAGCTGATGATAATGATCGGCGAGAGCCAGGTGTAACAATATTAAATTTGTTTCTAAGACTGCCTTCTATCATTTGCATAATATTGCCAAGATTAGGACCATCTTGCCTCAGAGTGATGCTGAGAAACTGATCCACGCTTTTGTTAGCTCGAGATTAGATTATTGAAATTCTTTATTATCAGGCTGTCCTAAAACATCTATAAAAAGTCTTCAGCTGATCCAAAATGCTGCAGCAAGAGTTTTAACAGGTACTAGAAAGAGAGATCATATCTCTCCGGTTCTGGCCTCCCTTCATTGGCTTCCCATAGAGTTTAGAATTAAGTTTAAAATCCTTCTTCTTACTTACAAAGCTCTAAACAATCAGGCTCCTTTTTATTTAAAAGATCTGATACTACCGTATTATCCTAACAGAGCACTACGCTCCCAAAATGCAGGATTACTTGTAATACCTAGAATCTCCAAAAGTACAATGGGAGGCAGAGCCTTCAGTTATCAAGCTCTTCTCCTGTGGAATCAGGAATCAGCTGCCAATCTGGATTCGGGAGTCAGACTCGATCTCTGTTTTTAAGAATAGGGCTAAAACCTACCTTTTTGATATAGCCTACAATTAGGGAGGGATCATGTGTTTCTGAACCCTCCCTTAGTTATGCTGCTAATAGGTTTAGTCAGCCGGGGGACCTCCAGTAATGCACTGGGCCTCACTCCTTTCCTCACTCTCAATGAAATATTTTTTTTTTTTTTTGCTGGTCATTAACATCTGTTTGTTCTCTCCCATAGATTGAGTCCCCATCGTGCTGTTTGCTCTCTACATGTCTGTTCTTTTCTTCTTCTCTATCCCCTCACCCCCCAGCCAGTCGCAGCAGATGACTGCCCCTCCCTGAGCCTGGTTCTGCTGGAGGTTTCTTCCTGTTAAAAGGGAGTTTTTCCTCTCCACCGTCGCCAAGTGCTTGCTCACAGGGGATCGCCTGATTGCTGGGGTCTTTCTGCAACTGTGGGGGTTCCCCCTTCAGTTGATAGTGCTATGAGATGACTGTTGTTGTGAAATGGCGCTATATAAATAAAGTTGAATTGAACTGAATTGAATTGAATTTCCTTGGTGTGGCCTGGGCCCGCGGGCCACTCGGAGGTTGGTTCTGGGCCGCATGTGGCCCGTGGGTCGCTAATTGAATAGGCCTGATCTATTGTATAGTATATGGTGGTTTTGATTTGCTTCACAAATTGAGATGATAAATGAAGGAATCAATATGATTGAAACAGCTGAACTTTAATTTTGCAAACAGCAACTTAATTAAACACATGCTGCATTAAGTTGCTAGTGTTGCCGCCAGCAGCGACCAAGGTGGCTCGACAGACTTCGCAATATATAGTCACATTTTTTTAAACCCAAAAAGATTCCAAACGGAAGACACAGCTCTTTTTTTGGCAAAAGTTATTCTGGTTAATCTCAAGTTCACTTGTCATCAGAATCCTCACCCTTCATCTCTATTTTCAGCTCTTCAAATAAACAGAGCCTCGCCCAACTGTTAGAATCAGAATCAGAATCAGAATCAGATTTATTGCCATTGTTCATGTAGTACACAAACTAGGAATTTGTCTCGGTGCCATGCTGCAACATTAAAAACATGAAGAGATAAAGAGATAAACTAAAAAAAACTAAAAGACTAAAAACATGCAATAAGTGTAGAATAATAAGTAATAATAATAATAATAATAATGAGTAATACTAGTCAAGGCAGATTTAAATAAATTAGCAAGTAGCAGATAATATGGGGTACCACAGTGCAGTCAATAATGCAACAGAAAAACAGTGATGAACGACATGAGCTGCTGTATATAGTGCACAAGAGTCAATAAGTCACTTAATGTTCAGCAGTCTGATGGCAGAGGGAAAAAAGCTGTTCATGTGACGGGAGGTTTTAGTCTGAATGGACCGAAGTCTTCTACCTGAGGGGAGGGGGGCAAACAGTACGTGACCAGGGTGTGAAGGATCGGCTATGATCCGGCCTGCACGCCTCCGGGTCCTGGAGATGTACAGGTCCTGGAGAGATGGGAGCTTGCAGCCGATCACCTTCTCAGCAGTGCGCACGACACGCTGCAGCCTTAGTCTGTCCCTGGCAGTGGCTCCTGCGTACCACACAGTTATGGAGGAGGTGAGGATGGACTCGATGATGGCCGTGTAGAACTGCACTAACATCTTGGTGGGTAGCTTGAGCTTCCTCAGCTGCCGCAGAAAGAACATCCTCTGCTGGGCCTTTTTGATGAGGGAGCTGATGGTTGGCTCCCATTTGAGGTCCCGGGTGATGGTGGTGCCCAAGAAGCGGAAGGAATCTGCAATGGTGATGGGAGAGCCTGTGATGGTGAGGGGGGGCAGGGGGGTTGTGACTTTCCTGAAGTCCACAATCATCTCCGCTGTCTTCAGAGCGTTCAGCTGCAGGTTGTTGTGGCTGCACCAGGACACCAGCTGGGCCACCTCTTTCCTGTAGACGGACTCGTCACCGTTGGAGATGAGCCCGATGAGGGTGGTGTCGTCCGCAAACTTGATCAGCTTAACAGACTGGTGGGAGGAGGTGCAGGAGTTGGTATAAAGGGAGAAGAGTAGGGGGGAAAGTACACAGCCCTGGGGTGATCCGATGCTGATGCTAACAGAGTCCGAGACAGACTTCCCCAGCCGCACATGCTGTCTCCGGTCCGTCAGGAAGTCGGTGATCCACCTGCAGAGGGAGTCAGGCACGCCGAGCAGGGACAGCTTGTCCTGGAGCAGAGTGGGGCGGATGGTGTCGAATGCAGAGCTGAAGTCCACAAACAGGATCCTGGCGTAGGTTCCCGGGGAGTCCAGGTGCTGCAGGATGGAGTGGAGGGCCAGGTTGACTGCATCGTCCACAGACCTGTTGTCACGGTAGGCAAACTGCAGCGGGTCCAGGAGGGGAGTGGTGATGGACTTGAGGTGAGACAGGACCAGGCGCTCAAAGGACTTCATGACTACAGAGGTGAGCGCTACAGGTCTGTAGTCGTTAAGTCCAGTAATCCGTGGCTTCTTGGGGACAGGGATGATGGTGGAGGATTTGAGGCAGGTCGGCACGTGGCACAGCTTAAGGGAGGTGTTAAAAATGTCTGTGAAGACAGGAGCCAGCTCTTTCGCACAGTGTCTCAGGGTGGAGGGAGACACACCGTCCGGCCCGGGGGCCTTGCGCGGGTTCAGTCTGGAGAATTGTCTGTGCACGTCCTGCTCACTGATGACAAGGGCAGGGGGGGGGAGGAGGAGGGGGGGGGCCGCTTTTGATGAATTAGGGGCCGAGGAGGCAGTGGAGCTGGGTGGAGTGGGGGAGTTGGACACAGCTGACGAGGTGTCAAAACGGGCGTAATGTTGGGACAGTTTTTGACAAAGGGCTTTGTCATCCTGACCTTTAGAAGCCTGAGGCTGATAGTTGGTGATTTGCCTCAGTCCTCTCCACACAGAAGCCGAGTCATTAGCAGTGAACTGCTGCTGGAGTCTCTCAGAATACACAGATTTAGCTCTCCTCAGCTCTCTGTTAAACCGATATTTAACCTCCCTGTAGCAGTCTCTGTCTCCACTTTTCAACGCAGCTTCCTTCTCCTTTCTGATCTGTCTGAGCTTAGCAGTGAACCAGGGCTTATCATTAGAGTACCTCACCCTGGTGCGCGATGGGAGAATGCTCTCCTCACAGAAGCTGATATATGAGTTCACAGTGTCTGTGTACTCATTAAGATCATGTGTAGCTCCTTTAAACATGCCCCAGTCAGTTATTTCCATGCATGTGTTCAGTTTCTCTCCAGCTTCACTGGTCAATTTCTTCGTGGTGGTCACAACAGGTTTAGTGAGTTTCAATCTCTGTCTGTATGTGGGAATGAGGTGGACCATCACGTGATCAGATAATCCAAGCGCAGCGCGGGGAACAGCGCGATATGCGTCCTTCACTGTGGTGTAACAGTGATCCAGCGTGTTATTTCCTCTGGTTGGACATTTAATAAACTGTCTGTATCGGGGGAGCTCGTGACTCAGATTGCTCTGGTTAAAGTCGCCCACCACAATAACCAGGGAGTCTGGAAAATTCCGCTCCGCATGTAGGACGTGATCTGCGAGCGCGCGCTGGGCCTCGCGCGCGTCCGCGTCGGGAGGGGCGTACACAGCGATCAAAACAAATGATGCGAACTCCCGCGGGGAATAAAATGGCTTGCAGTTAACAGAGAGAAATTCTAGATCGGGAGAACAGTGTTGTGAAACCACCGTTACATCAGAGCACCAGCTGCTGTTAATATAGAAGCACACTCCTCCTCCAATAGACTTACCGGAGAGCTCTGTGACGCAATCAGCACGAAACAGCTGAAATCCCTCGAGGCTGATCGCGCTGTCCGGTATGTTCCCTTTAAGCCAGGTCTCAGATAAACAGATGACAGACGAGGAAGCGAGGTCCTTAAATCGCATCAGCAGTCTTAATTCTTCTACCTTGTTCAAGAGAGAATTGGCATTGGATAAAAATATGCCAGGCAAGGCTGTTCGCGTGCCTCTCCTTCGCAGCTGAGCGAGAATCCCCCCGCGCTTTCCTCTGTTTCGCCGTCTTACTCTTTGAGCCAAACAATGAATCAGATCGGCGGCAGGAGCTAAAAAATCTGGGAGAAGGTCCATGGGAGTAAGAGTCCTGATATTTAATAACTCTTCATGAGTATAAGAGGTAGCAGTCACACAATCGACGAACAAAAACAAACAAATTAGACAAATTAAAGGGCAGCGAAGCACCATGTCGACCACTGTGGGTGCCATCTTGGAGCAAAAAAAAGGGCTAATATTGAGCTATACCTAGTTGGCTAGCTGATGAGTAACTATGCTGGATCCAGCATGAGTGTAATTTTGTAAGCATACAATTAGTGATAGAAATTATTTGTGTTGTGAATCATCCTATATCACATTGTCAGGGTTTAATTTTGGCTACACATTTCCATAGTTTTATAAATCGTGTCTCCGTCCTGTGACTATGGATGTGCAACACACACACACATTCTTACAATACCAACCAGGGTCCCGTCCATGTTCACACACACACACACACACCACCTTCTCAGAATAATAACACATATCTACATTAGGATACAAGAACACGTGTGCAGTCTGGTGTGTGGAAACGGCACAGGTCCACCTTGTCCGAGGAGCATATTGGCTTTACCATGTGCAAACCATATTCCCGCTGAAGCGGTTCTCATTTTTGTGAGTGTTTTTTCAAGTGATCATAGTGCAACAACTCATAATGCTTTAAATCACCCATTTTTCTGATTGCATCCTTTTCCACAACTCATCTCCTATGTGTCGAACAATATATTTCATTGCAGCCGTTATTTCAGCATGAGGATATAGAAGGATTTTAGAATTTCATAACGTGTGGGAAAGTAAGACTGGTATGCCAGATGAACTGGTATGTCACCCAGGCCTATAATATTCAAACATCAGCATATATTATCATTATAAGCCTCATTATTGAACCTTTTTATGTGCCAAAAAAGTGCTAATATTTGAAGACAAGAGGTTCCACTTCATTTAACACCTACACTCATCACAGCTTAAGAACTTTTAAAGCTTATACCCTATTTAAGGATAGTTTTCTCATTTGCATGGAAATGGTCTGATGAGTTACACTCTAGCAATATTATAATACCGTTTCTTATGACCAGACAATCCAAAATATATCCAAGTAAGCATGGCATTGAATTTCTGAGATGTCTCAAACAGAAAATGCCATATGTGGTCATTTTGACATTAAGTGATTTTAGCCGGTTGTGAAAATGACATGAAGTGACTTAACTGTGATGTCTGTAAAAGAGACCCTCCTTTTTCCTAATCATAACCTTACCCACCTAAAAATATATATTTTGTAAAGGAAGTGCATCATGAAACTCAAAGTGAGGCATGAACTAGGCTGTGAAAGTAAACAACACTCTGAGGTCAAACCAACGGAGACAATCAGACTCTTACAATAGTAGCTATCAATACAAAGGCATGCTAACCTAGGGTATATTTGCAGCAACTATCAGTTTAATGCAGCTGCTATCTTTGCCTTAAAAAGCTGCTATGATAACGGTGAACACATTTCGTAACAAATCAAAGCATATATTGTTCTTTAAAACCACCCTGTTTTAAAAGTGTAGGTAGTGAGTTTTCTATGAAATTATGCAACTCTCTCTTACTTACACACGCCCACATACACAGAAATCCCCCCTTCGCCTCTGCAGTCACCCTGTGTCACAGTCAGCTCAGTAAATCCAGTCTGTCTAATCGATTAGCCATCCCTCTCCTTGCACCTCCCTAATGTTGGAGCTCTGAGAGGCCGCTGTGCTTCCCACCTGTTCAGTGCAGATAGGCCCTCATAATGCCTGCTACAGCAAATGCGACGTTGAAGACATCCACTGAAAGGCGACACGTGATAATGTGCAAAAGTTGTAATGAATTCATGCCAGAGGCTTTCTTTTGCTTCTCTATTGGTGAGTTTTGTAGGTCTGATGGGAGCAGCCCCTGATAGAAGACTTAGAACGGCTTCCGTCTATAAAGCCCAGGCACACTGAAATGGCCTGATAAGACTGGAGAAGCCACCGAGCTACCACAGTCGCTTACCAAATGTGACTGCTGTCTTCTTCTTAGCTTCACTTCAAAATACAAAGAGCATTCTCTTTGTTTCACATACTACAGTGTTAGCATCTGGATGTCTCCATTAGAAAGCTGCCAAATATTTGAGGTGACTTTATCCCATGAAAGACACTTTATACATGACAATACACATAATTTTTCATCATCTCTCATTTTGGTGATAACATCATCAAAGTTATACTAAATTTTAACGCAGGACTGTGATGAATGTGGTACATAAAGTATAGGCACACATTTTTTGTCTAAAACCTGTAAATTTAAGACCTTGTTAAACAGATGACAAACAAAAGCGAGACAACCATTAGTTTTGTATTGATTTACATCATTACACCAATGGCTCAAGTAACTGGGAAGCTGATAAGCATTACACAAGAATCTGTCAGGATTCTGCAAAGTAGATTAGTGGTAACAGCTTGTCTTGGCAGCAAAAAAGGCTTGGCAAAGAAACCAAGGGCTATGTGTCTGATAAATCTATATTAAAGACAAAGAGCAGTTGTTTTCATTTAAGGAGAGAAGTACAGCTCAAGACAACTGCAAGAGGTATGGAACATTTTTTGCAAACATTAAAATGGCACCTCGGCCAATGAACTGGACTGTCTATCAATAGTATTGTTTATTTGTTATAAAGCATACAACACACTGTTGTTACACTCCAAATTTATGTAGCTTGGTTTGTTGACCATAAAGCTATCATTGTATCAAGCACATCAAGGATGAATTGTATTATTCTTCATTAATTTGTTTATTTTTGTAACACCTCCAATATTCTCTGTAATCACATTGTGAAAGTGTGAAAATGCTTATCTGACAGTCAGAGAAACCTACACAAAAAAAGTATGCCTTTGGTTGCATACAAAACTTGGCTAATTAATCAAAGCAAAAATGTTTTTGGTTTACTCTTTTAAAATAAATTTGGTAGCAATTAGTTATATGAATAAGTGATAGATTTTTTTTTCAAAATTTACTGTGGTAATATAGGCATGGCCCTTTTCAATAGCCAAGACATCAGCTTTAGTAACGTTTACAATTTTTGTAAATTTGCGACCGCTTCCCTCGCAGATCACCACGCTGAAGTGTTGCATGTCCTGATGAGCCCAGAAGCTATGCTATTTGGGGCAGGTTGCCTCTATTGGTGACTCCCAAGGAAAATTTGTCCTGGGTAATGGGCCAGACCAAGAGCAGCCCAGTAGACTTGTATGAAAGAAGCAGAAACAAGAATTCAATGTAGCCGGCCTGGTATGAGGTTACTGGGACTCCACCATGGAGCCAGGCCTGGAGAGGAGCTTTAATGGGAAGCATCTGATGACTGGGTTTTTACCTGTGGGACCAAACCAGGCTCATCCCAAATGAACCACATGGGTCTGCCCTCCAGTGGGCTCAAAACCTGCAGGATGGATCATGGGGGGACATTGCTTTGTAGATCAAGCAGAATTCAAAAGCTATTCAGAAATAGTGGTGCAGTGCCCAGCTTCCTAGATTGTCTTTTTGGTTGTGCAACATCACTTCTTTGGCAGGGAAGGATCTCAAGCTTGTGCATAAATTAAGATATCAGCTAGATATTGCCAGGCTCTCTTTGACACAGCACAAATTCCAGAGCCAATATCCTGGAGAGGTGCTGGAGCTTGGTTTAATGATGAGTTGCCCCAGGCAAGTGGTGGCAAGCAGTGGTGGGTATTCTTGTATACCCCTGCCTTGCTCCCTCTAAGTTGGGGTTCTCCCTGCCAGATGAAAGGGTTGTTTCCCTGTGCTTTCAGGTGGGGAAATATATCATAGGTCACTTATGCACCAAATTATGGTTCAGAATATCTACCCTTTTTGGAGCCTCTGACTGGTGTGCTAGAGAGTACTCCTCTTGGTCTACTAGGGGATTTCAATGTGCATATGGACAAGGACAGTGAAACTTGGAGAGGTGTGATTGGGAGGAATGGCCTGCCCGATCTGAACCAGAGTTATGTTCAGTTGTTGGACTTCTGTGCAAATCACAGTTTGTCTATGACAAATGCCATGTTCAAGCATAAGGATGTGCTTATGTGTACTTGGCACCAGGACAGCCTAGCTTGCAGGTAAAAGATTGATTTTGTTATCATGTCATCAGAGCTGTCACCATATATCTTGGACACATACAGTGGTGTGAAAAAGTGTTTGACCCCTTCCTGATTTCTCATTTTTTTGTATGTTAGTGACACTTAAATGTTTCAGATCATCAAACAAATTTAAATATTAGACAAAAATAACACAAGTAAACACAAAATGCAGTTTTTAAAATGAAGGTGTTTATTATTAAGGGTAAAAAAATGGAAACCCACATGGCCCTGTGTGAAAAAGTGATACCCCCCCCCCCCTTCTGTTAAAACATAAATTAACTGTGGTTTATCACATCTTTGGAAAGCTGAGTTCAATTTCTCGAGCCACACCCAGGCCTGACTACTGCCACACCTGTTCTCAATCAAGAAATCATTTAAATAGGACCTGCCTGACAAAGTGAAGTAGACCAAAAGATCCTCAAAAGCAAGACATCATGCTGCGATCCAAAAAATTCAGGAACAAATGAGAAAGAAAGTAATTGAGATCTATCATTCTGGAAAAGGTAATAAAGCCATTTCTAAAGCTTTGGGACTCCAGCGAACCACAGTGAGAGCCATTATCCACAAATGACGAAAACATGGAACAGTGGTGAACCTTCCCAGGAGTGGCCAGCTGACAAAAATTACCCCAAGAGTGCAGCAGCAACTCATCCAAGAGGTCACAAAAGACCCCACAACAACATCCAAAGAACTGCGGGCCTCACTTGCCTCAGTTAAGGTCAGTGTTCATGACTCCACCATAAGAAAGAGAATGGGCAAAAATGGCCTGCATAGCAGAGTTCTAAGACGAAAACCAGTGCTGAGCAAAAAGAACATTAAGGCTCATGTTAGTTTTGCCAGAAAACATCTTGATGTGTGATCAAGATACTCACATCTTGATATGAGTATTTTCCCAAGACTTTTGGGAAAATACTCTGTGGACTGATGAGACAAAAGTTGAACTTTTTGGAAGGTGTTGTCCCATTACATCTGGCGTAAAAGTACTACAGCATTTCAGAAAAGGAAAATCATACCAACAGTAAAATATGGTGATGGTAGTGTGATGATGTGAGGCTGTTTTGCTGCTTCAGAACCTGGAAGACTTGTTGTGGTAAATGAAACCATGAATTCTGCTGTCTACCAAAAAATCCTGACGGAGAATGTCCGGCCATCTATTTGTGACCTCAAGCTGAAGCACACTTGGGCTCTGCAGCAGGACAATGATCCAAAACACACCAACAAGTCAGAATCAGAATCAGAATCAGAATCAGATTTATTGCCATTGTTCATGTAGTACACAAACTAGGAATTTGTCTCGGTGCAATGCTGCAACATTAAACATGATAAAATAAAAGAAATAAACTATACATGCAATAAAGTGTAGAATAAGAGTGAGTAATACTAGTCAGCAGTTTAAATAGATTAGCGAGCAGCAGGTAATGTGGAGAACCTTATAGTGCAGTCGGTAATGCAGGAAGAAAACAGTGATGATTGACATGAGTCTGGTTGAGCTGCTGTACATAGTGCACGAGAGTCAATAAGTCACTTAGTGTTCAGCAGTCTGATGGCAGAGGGGAAGAAGCTGTTCATGTGACGGGAGGTTTTAGTCTGGATGGACCGAAGTCTTCTACCTGAGGGGAGAGGGGCAAACAGTACATGACCAGGGTGTGAGGGATCGGCTATGATCCGGCCAGCATGCCTCCGGGTCCTGGAGATGTACAGATCCTGGAGAGATGGGAGCTTGCAGCCGATTTTTTTTTTTCCGGTTCCGGTTCCGCCGGACCGGCGGCGCCACACGAGTCGGCTGCCTGTTGCAACAGCCTTTTCTTTTTATCTTCCTTCTTCTTTCTACACCTTTCACTCTGTATATATATCACGGACGCACGGATCGCCCCGGGTGTCTCCCGGGTCGGCGGACGGAGCCACGGTTTGCAGCGGGAGATGTTACAGCGGGGAGGAGCTAGTGCTAGCTAGCACTTGGCCGCCGCCCGGTGCTAATGGGAAACTCGACATACCGGGAGCTGTAGCGAAAACGATGCGGGTGCCGGGCTGGAGTGTAGGCGGCGTGAAAGAAATATAAGACAGAATAATAAAGAGCGATGGCAAGAACCAAGCAGACCGCCCGTAAAATCTACTGGAGGAAGAAGCCCCCCCCCCCCCCCCCAGGAGACAGCTAGCCACCAGGGCTGCTCGGAGAGGCGCTCTGGCCACCGGCAGAGTGAAGAGGCCTCGCCGTCACAGGCCCGTGGCTCTGAGAGAGATCCGTTGCTGCCAGAAATCCACGGAGCTGCTCATCCGTAAGCTGCCCGTCCAGCGCCTGGTGAGGGAGATCGCTCAGGACTTCAAGACCGTCCTGCGTTTCCTGAGCTTCGCCGTCATGGCTCTGCAGGAGACCTGCGAGGCCCACCTGGTGGGTCTCTTCTTCGCTAAGGGGGTCACCATCATGCCCAAACACTTCCAGCTGGCCCGCTGCATCCGCGGAGAGAGAGCTTAGACTTTCTGCTGCACATTCACCAGCCATAATGCTCTGCACTGTGTGTCTATATATATATACATTTATAGTAATATGGACATATGTTTACTAGATGTTGTTTTTTTCTTGCCTTCTGATTGTTGCTCTGAGTGTTGCTGTCCCTATGCTGTTGCAATCCTGGAATTTCCCCATTGTGGGACTAATAAAGGCTTATCTTATCTTATCTTATCTTATCACCTTCTCAGCAGTGCGCACGATGCGCTGCAGCCTTAGTCTGTCCCTGGCAGTGGCTCCTGCATACCACACGGTTATGGAGGTGGTGAGGATGGACTCGATGATGGCTGTGTAGAACTGCACTAACATCTTGGTGGGTAGCTTGAGCTTCCTCAGCTGCCGCAGGAAGAACATCCTCTGCTGGGCCTTTTTGATGAGGGAGCTGATGGTCGGCTCCCACTTGAGGTCCCTGGTGATGGTGGTGCCTAGGAAGCGGAAGGAATCAGCAGTGGTGATTGGAGAGCCTGTGAGGGTGAGGGGGGGCAGAGGGGTTGTGACTTTCCTGAAGTCCACAATCATCTCCACTGTCTTAAGAGTGTTCAGCTGCAGGTTGTTGTTGTTGCACCAGGACGCCAGCTGGGCCACCTCACTCCTGTAGGCGGACTCGTCGCCGTTGGAGATGAGCCCGATGAGGGTGGTGTCGTCCGCAAACTTGATCAACTTGACAGACTGGTGGCTGGAGGTGCAGGAGTTGGTGTAAAGGGAGAAAAGTAGGGGGGAAAGTACACAGCCCTGGGGTGATCCGGTGCTGATGCTAGCAGAGTCTGAGACAGTCTTTCCCAGCCGCACATGCTGCCTCCGGTCCGTCAGGAAGTCGGTGATCCACCTGCAGAGGGAGTCAGGCACGTTGAGCAGGGACAGCTTGTCCCAGAGCAGATCGGGGCGGATGGTGTTGAATGCAGAGCTGAAGTCCACAAACAGGATCCTGGCGTAGGTTCCCGGGGAGTCCAGGTGCTGCAGGATGGAGTGGAGGGCCAGGTTGACTGCGTCGTCTACAGACCTGTTGGCTCAGTAGGCAAACTGCAGCGGGTCCAGGAGGGGGGTGGTGATGGACTTGAGGTGGGGCAGGACCAGGCGCTCAAAGGACTTCATGACTACAGAGGTGAGCGCTACAGGTCTGTAGTTGTTAAGACCAGTGATCCGTGGCTTCTTGGGGACAGGGATGATGGTGGAGGATTTGAGGCAGGACGGCACGTGGCATAGCTTAAGGGAGGTGTTAAAAATGTCTGTGAAGACAGGAGCCAGCTCTTTCGCACAGTGTCTCAGGGTTGAGGGAGACACGCCGTCCGGACCGGGGGCCTTGCGCGGGTTCAGTCTGGAGAACTGTTTGAGCACGTCCTGCTCACTGATGACAAGGGCAGGGGGGGGGGCGCCTTTGATGAATTAGGGACCGTGGAGGCTGTGGAGCTGGAGTCCTCCTCTGAATGGCTTAAGAAAAACAAAAGATTCAAGATTCAAAGGCTTTATTATTATGTGCACAATTAAGAAATGCTACATTTCCTGAGCAATGAAATTCTTACTTTGCTCTCTGAACAAATGCCAAGGTAATAGGTACACAATGATACTAATAAGGTAATAACACAATAACTCAATCCTAATACTAATGGATACTAATAACACACACACCAACACACAGTTAGGCATTTAGGACGCCTAAGCATGCCTTGATACTAAATACTAATACTAATGAGTACAGTGATCCCTCGCTACTTCGCGTTTCACCTTTCGCGCCCTCAGTGCATCGCGGATTTTTCAAAAATATTCATCAAAAATTAAAAATTGAGAAAAAATGGCACGAAAGTTGCCCGGGCGCTAGCAGAAGGCAGGGAGACTACATTAGAACATCAGGTATCAACACGGAGAGCCCGCACAACTCAAAATCCACCTCTCTGACCACCGCTCCACTCCTCTCCGCCCACCTCTTCACCGCTCGGGAATCTTGCAAGCTGATTGGCCGAGACGTTTTACCTCGCAAGCTGATTGGCCGAGACGTTTTACCCAGCTTCTCTCCCTGCAGAGCGCCCATACCCAGCGAAGGAAGACCGCATTCATTGTTCTTTATCGCTTGTGTTGCTTAGTGGCACTTTTCGCTGTTCTCTTGTGCCTTTTTGTGCAAAATAGTACTTGTGACGCCCTTGGGGGTGGGGGGTGATGCTACTTCGCGGTTTTTCACTTTTCGCGGTCGGTTCTGGTCCCCATTAAACGCGATAAGTGAGGGATCACTGTACTAATAACACACATTAGGCAATTTGGGCAGCTAAACCAGCTGATGCATCAAACAAGAGGAATGAAATTGAAATTCACTGGATGACTATAGTGGTAGTGGTATATTGATATCAGAGATGATGTGAACCTGAGATGGCATAAACCTGTGTACAGTGTGCAAGTGAGCATTGTGTACATAAACCTATGTACAATGTGCAAATGAGCATTGTGTAGTGAGCAGTATATAATTATAAATTACAAATTAGCACCCGGCGCCAATTTATCTGTAACAGTAGTACCAGTAGGCTGTACAAGATAAATAGCAGCAGAGATGATAATTAGTAGCAGAGATGATATGGACATCTGACGGGTGAGACTATATCTACTGTACAGGTGAGCAATGTGCAAATTTAGCAGCCGATGTGTGAGTTCCTATATGCAGAGCTGTGTTGTGGAGTTTTGGGAGTTATTATTTGTTCAGGAGTCTAATGGCAGTGGGAAAGAAGGAGTTTTTCAGTCTGGTTGTCCTGCATTTCACACTTCTGTACCTCCAGCCTGAGGGTAGAAGTGTGAATAATTCGTGCTAGGGGTGGGTGGGGTCCCGGAGGATGGCGTCAGCTTTCCTTTGGACTCTGTGGCGGTAGATGCTCTGCAGAGAGGGAAGTGGAGTCCTGATGATCTTCTCTGCTGTCTTCACCACTCTCTGCTGGCGTTTGCGGTCCAGGGCGGTGGTACTGCCGTACCACGCAGTGATGCAGTTGGTTAGGATGCGTTCGATGATGCAGCTGTAGAAATTGTTGAGGATCCTGGAGGACATGCCAAACTTCTTCAGCCTCCTCAGGAAGTACAGCCGCTGTTGAGCTCTCTTAACCAGCTCTGTAGTGTTGTGCATCCACTTAAGGTCCTCGCTGATGTGGATGCCCAGGTATTTAAAGCTGCTCACCCTCTCCACCTCAAGCTTCCGGATGAACAGCAGCTGATGGGGTCTCCTCCTCCCTTTCCTCATGTCCACTATCATCTCCTTTGTCTTGTCCGTGTTGAGGGTGAGGTTGTTGTCCTCACACCATGACACCAGGTTGGCCACCTCCCTCCTGTAGGATGTGTCGTCATCACCAGTGATGCGTCCTATCACTGCTGTGTCATCTGCAAACTTCAGGATGATATTGTCCTTGTGGTAGGCAATACAGTCATGGGTGAAGAGGCTGTAGAGGATGGGACTGAAAACACAACCCTGTGGGACACCTGTGTTCATGATAATGCTGGTTGAGGTGCTGTTACCCATCCTGACAGACTGGTGCCTGCCAGTTAGAAAGTCTAGTAGCCAGTTGCAGAGGGTGGGGTGCAGGCCAAGTGAAGGCAGTTTGTTGGTGAGTTTGTGGGGGATGACCATGTTGAAGGCGGAGCTGTAGTCGACAAAGAGCATCCTAATGTGGGAGTCTTTATCTTCCAGGTGGGAGTGAGAATAATGGAGTGCTGCAGCAATGGCATCTGAGGTGGAGTTGTTGGGCCGGTAGGCATACTGCAGGGGGTCCAGGGTGCCTGGTACTCCAAAATGAAGACTTTGGAGTGGCCTAGTCAAAGTCCTGACATGAATCCGATTGGGAAGGGGATTCATGCTCGAAAACCCTCCAATGTGACTAAATTACACCAATTCTGCAAAGATGAGTGGGCCAAAATTCCTCAACAGTGCTGTAAAAGACTCATTGCCAGTTATCGCAAATGCTTGATTGCAGTTGTTGCTGCTAAGGGTAGCTCAACCAGTTATTAGGATTAGGGTGCAATCACTTTTTCACACAGGGCCATGTAGGTTTGGATTTTTTTCTCCCTTTATAATAAACATCTTCATTTAAAAACTGCATTTTGTGTTTACTTGTGTTATCTTTGTCTAATATACTGTATTTAAATTTGTCTGATAATCTGAAACCTTTAAGTGTGACAAACATACAAAAAGAAAGAGAAATCAGGAAGGGGCAAACACTTTGTCATACCACTCTAGGTGAAGAGAGGTGCTGAGCCATCAAGTGATCAGCACCTGGTGATCAGTTGGCGGGGAGGGTGCCACTCAGACCTTTGTATAGGATTGCATGGGACCAACTGTGTACCTTTTCAATCTTTGAAGGCTCATGGACCAAACCAGTCTAAATTTGTTTTGTGGACTTGACGATGACACTCAAACATGTCCCATGTACAATAGTTTCTTGTGGGAGGATGCTTCTGAAACATAGGGTATTAGGTTCATTGCTGTGAGTTATCCAGTCATAGTCAGCTGAACCTGTTCCTGCTGAGAGCTGGACTCTGCCAGGGCTGCAGTTTGTCACCAATCCTGTTCATAACTTTTATGGACAGATTATAGATGCAACAAAGAAACAGAGGATGTAATGTTTATTGGCCACAGGACCTTGTCTTGGGTTTTTGCAAATGATGTGGACCTGTTTCCTGTCCTGTCCTGTTTAATCTGTTTCAGTGTGTTAGTGGAGTGGTGTGCTACTCAGTGTGAAGCAGCCGGGATGGAAATCAGCACCTCCAAGCCCAAGATCCTCAGCCTAAAAAGAGTGTATTGTCCTCTCCAGGTTGGGGAGGAGCTCCCAAGTGTAGGAGTTCAAATATCCTGGGGTCCTATTCACGAGTGAGGGGAGAATGGAGCGGGAGATTAACAGATTGATTGGAGCGGCATCTGCAGTGCAGACATTGTATCAGAGGGAGTTGAACTTTAAGGCAAAGCTGCTGATTTCTTGGTCAGTCTACTTATTATCTTATTAACTATTGTTAATAAGATAATAAGTGCTGAATGCTGCTATCCCTGTGCTGCTGTAATCCTGGAATTTCCCCATTGTGGGACTAATAAAGGCTTATCTTATTTTATATCCTAGTCTTACCTATCGCCACAAACTTTGTGTAGTGACCAAAAGAATGACAACACAGATACAGGTGGTTGAAAATGAGCTTTCTTTGCAGGCTGGCTGGACTCAGCCTTAGATATAGGGTGTGGAGCTGAGTTTTCAAGGAGAGCCTCAGAGTTGAGTCACTGCTCCTCCACATCACATTGGCTTGGGCATCTGGTTAGGATGTCGCCTGGTTCAGGGGTGTTCCACTGGCAGGAGGCCCCAGGCAGATCCAGGAAATGTTGGAGATACTACTGTATGGCTCTTGTTTGGGACCTCCTGTGTATCATCAATGAAAAGCTGGAGAAGGTGGCTGGAGAGGTGAAAGTCTGGTATTCTCTGCTTAGACTGCTGCCTCCACCATCTGGACATATTGACAGTTTAAGTTTATTCTTGCAAATCTGTGCATTTAAAAAAAATGTATGCTGCTAATTGTAAAGATTTTCCTTTTTTCAAATAATTTGCTGACATTATCATAAATGTACATATTTTTCCCTAAAAATATAATGGGTTTGTTACTCCATGTGTCTTTTTGTTGAGACTATAAAACAGTTTCTGCTACTTGCCAAAGTAACTACAGTGGATCTAAAAAGTCTACACACCCCTGTTCAAATGCCAGGTTTTTGTGATGTAAAAAAATGAGACCAAGATAAATGACTTCAAAACTTTTCCCCTATTAATGTGACCTATAACTTGTACAACCCAACTGAAAAACAAACTAAAATCTTTAAAGGGGAAAAAAAAAACCATACAATAACCTGGTTGCATATACTGTATATGCACACCCTGTTATAACTGGGGATGTGGCTGTGTTCAGAATTAACCAGTCACATTCAAACTCATGTTAAATGGGGGTCAGCACACACCTGCCACCATTTAAAGTGCCTCTGATTAACCCCAAATAAAGTTCAGCTGTTCTAGTAGACTTTCCTGACGTTTTTGTAGTCGCATCTTACAGCACAAGCCATGGTCTGCCGAGAGTTTCCAAAGCATCAGCAGGATCTCACTGCTCAAAGGTAACAGTCAGGAGAAGGGTACAAAAGAATTTCCAAGGCATTAAATATGCCATGGAGCACAGTGAAGACAGTCATCATCAAGTGGAGAAAATATGGCACAACAGTGACATTACCAAGAACTGGACGTCCCTCCAAAATTGATGAAAAGATGAGAAGAAAACTGGTCAGGGAGGCTGCCAAGAGGCCAACAGCAACATTGAAGGAGCTGCAAGAATTCCTGGCAAGTACTGGCTGTTTAGTACATGTGACAACAATTTTCTGTCGAGGGTGGCAAGATGGAAGTCTTATCTTACGAAGAAAAACATCCAAGCCCGGCTACATTTTGCAAAAACACATTTGAAATCTCCCAAACACATGTGGGAAAATGTGTTATTGTCTGATGAAAGTAAGGCTGAACTTTTTGGCCATAATTCCAAAAGGTATATTTGGTGCAAACACAACACTGCTCATCACCAAAAGAACACCATACCTACAGTGAAGCATGGTGGAGGCAGCATCAGGCTTTGGGGCTGTTTTTCTTCAGCTGGAACTGGGGCTTTAGTCAAGGTGGAGGGAATTATGAACAGTTCCAAATACCAGTCAGTGTTAGCACAAAACCTTCAGACTTCTGCTAAAAAGCTGAAGGTGAAGGGGAACTTCATCTTTCAGCACAACAATGACCCAAAGCACACATCCAAATCAACAAAAGAATGGCTTCACCACAAGAAGATTAAGGTTTTGGAATGGCCCCAGCAGAGTCCAGATCTGAATCTGATCGAACATCTGTGGGGTGATCTGAAGAGGGCTGTGCACAGGAGATGCCCTCGCAATCTGATGGATTTGGACCATTTCTGCAAAGAAGAGTGTGTAAATATTGCAACATCAAGATTTGCCTCACTGATAGACTCCTACCGAAAAAGACTGAGTGCTGTAATAAAAGCCAAAGGTGCTGCAACAAAATATTAGTTTAAGGGTGTGCATATTTATGCACCAGGTTATTGTAAGTTTTTTTTTTTTTTTTTTTTTAATTTTTCCCCTTAGGGGGCAGCTGTGGCGCAGGTGTAGTGTGACCGACTACTGATCAGAGGGTCATGGGTTCGATTCCCACTCTGTCTGAAGTCTGCATGTCGAAGTGTCCTTGAGCAAGACACTGAACCCCCAGTTGCTCCTGGTGGCCAGGCTAGTGCCTGTGTGTGTATGGCAGCTCTGCCGCCATCAGTGTGTGAATGTGTGTGTGAATGGGTGGATAGCAGGATCTGTAAAGCGCTTTGGTCATCCAGAGATGAGAAAAAGCGCTATATAAGTGAACGCCATTTAAAAGATTTCAGTTTGTTTTTCAATTGGGTTGTAGAGGTTATAGGTCACATTAATGGTGGAAAAAGTTTTGAAATGATTTATCTTGGTCTAATTTTTTTACCACTGTAGTAAGACTCACTTACCTTCAGGCAACTGCCAAAATACACTGACATTTGATTGGTGGGCTGGTGCCAATATTAAGCCCTGGGTGTGGTATAAAGCAATATGGAGGGAACATCAGGTGATATTATCACACATTGGCTTATGCAGTAATCAGTGAGCCAAAATCTAATGCATATGCCTAGTGCACAATAAAGCTAAAACATGTCTTCAGTCCCAGACTAACTACAGTGCATTACAACTACAGATAATGACATGGTAAACTTTTCATTATGAGTGCACTAGAATCGTGCTCGTACATTGCATATTTTTCAAACAATGATGTAATGTATTGTTAAAATCTGTCACAACGATAAAATCCAATGCATGTATTGCTTTATTTCATAATTTTATGCATTTATTTTATTTATAGAGGGTGGCCTTGCTTCAAAGCTGCAATATATTCTATGCCATCTTTAAAACATACCTTCACTGTCTTAGTATTATTTAAAAAAAATAAAAAATCTAGGAAAATTCAAGAAGTAAAAGTCCTTTTTCAAATCAGTGTTGCCTGGCTTTTGAAACAGTCAGTTCTTTGGTTAAAAGCCTCAGTATTGGTTGGCTTATGAGGGTAAATTAAATTTTGCTGCTGTTGTGCTTTACAAAAGAAGGTGCAGTGTGTTTTGGAATACCAAGAGGATTTATATTTGATAAATGGCATTAGTGTATTAAGCCTAGTCCTTTGAGTAGTCATTTCTATTGTAGCTATTATTTGAGAAATATGAATTCAATAAAAAAAAATATAAAGAGAGAAGAAGACAACAAAGAAAATGGGGACTGTGGTTTGTACAGCCTACAGCAGATATTTGTGCTTTGAGGGCTCAAACTGATCAAACTACAGTGAACCAGACTGAAAACAAGCATGAACACAGGCAAACACTCACATATGCACACAGTGACTTTTTCTGCATGAATGGAGCTACATGTGGGGAGCTGCAGCAGGGGCAGAGGGCAGATGGTGCCTTTGAGGAGGAGGTTCAATTGGAGGAAAGTGTGTATGTGAGTGTTTGTGTGAAGCAACACAGACTGGCTCTGGCTGAGGTGTTTGTAGCGCAACAGCATTTGAAGGTGAAATTCTACATTAAAAAAAAAAGGGCAGCTTTGACAAATTTATATCCAGCTGAGAAATGTGTGGTGTACTCACTCTTATTTTACTCATATTCAAAAATAGCCATATTTAATACTTTTGTGTGACAGTGCTAAATTCACAAAGCCTTCAAGAATCTAAAAATTCATTACAGTTACAAGAGGTTTTTTTTTTTTCTTTTCATTACTGTGAAAAAAAAACAAAAAACAAAAAACAAAACAGCAAAGACTTTCAGGCCTGAATTCTGAAAAAAAAAAAAAAAAACATCAAGGAATTGTTTATTTAAGAACTGGATGAGTGGGAAGGTGGCGCCATCTAGTGAGCTGCTTCGTTTTTATGCACCACAGCTTTTCTTTTTTTTTTTTTTTTGGTATTGTCTCGCTCAGTTCTGAAGCTGTATACAGTATATGTTATATATTAACAACAGGGACTAATTCAGAAGTGATGGTCAGCTAACTATGCACATGTCATTATAGATACAGTGGCGTGAAAAAGTTTTTGCCCCATTCCTGATTTCTCATTTTTTGTATATTTGTCACACTTTAATGTTTCAGATCATCAAATAAATTTAAATATTAGACAAAGATAACACAAGTAAACACAAAATGCAGTTTTTAAATGAAGGTGTTTATTATTATGGGTAAAAAAAAAAATCCAAACCTAAAAGGACCTGTTTGAAAAAGCAATTGCCCCCGAAACCTAATAACTGGTTGGGCCACCCTTAGCAGCAACCACTGCAATCAAGTGTTTGCAATAACTGGGAATGAGTCTTTTACAGTGCTGTGGAGGAATATTGGCCCACTCATCCCCACGGAGACCCACCCCAGGGTGGCCGTGGCCACAGAAGCAGACCCTCACCCCCAGCACCCACCCAAGTGACTGATCAGCAGATCACCGCAGGCGCCCCAAGATGCCACCTGACACGCAAAGCGCCACACAAAACCCACCCACCATCACCACCTCCATTCATCACTCCCTCACTCTCACTCAGTCCCGCACTCACTCCCTTGGTTGTATCTATACATTCAGCAGCACCCAGGGATTTTGACAACATGACGGGTCCCAGGCTCCCCACCGGGGCCCCAGGCCCCCAGCAGGAGGACAATAACGGGGTGGGGGAAGACCCCTACCCCCCTTCCCCCTTGCACAAAACATGGTAGATGTATGTCGGTTGTATGATGTGATTGTGTGTAAATGTGTAGACTACCATAGTGCAGTTAAAATTGGGGGGATGGTGGTTGGAGCGCCACCAGCGGGGCCCCCATCCCCCCCCAAGCCCTCAGTGTCTAAAATGCAATTAAAATTGAGGTGAGGGCAGCCCCACCACGCAGCAGAGGTATCCCCTTCGCCGACACAGTGCGGCACCCCCCCACCCCAAAGCCCTAAATGTATCCAAGAAGATGTATATTCCACCCAGAATCAGGGGGAGGGCGGGAAATAAGACTGGGAGGGAGGCGGTCCAAAAGCAAGGCTACCTCCCCAGAAGCCAGCTCACAAACTGGTTCATGAGGCCACCCACTGCTCCCAAATCCCAACTGAGAGTGGGGGCTGCCAGGCCAAGAAGCCCAGGACCCACCAGCTTCGTGCCCTGCTGCTCCCAGCACTACAAACATGATGGGACAGCAATACCCATTTCCACTCATGTTGCACACACAAACATGCACAACAACAATAGTCACAATAGTGAACAATGGGCCGGACCCACACGGCGCCCCACATGCCAAGCGACAACCCCGAGCGCCCATGCAATCCCACCGACCACCCACCCCAGACACATACTGGCAGTGGCAGGCCGCCCTGCAGCCATAGCCACCCCGGAGCAGCCCGACGGCAACACAGCCACCAACCCGCGCCAACGGCCGTGCCAACGGTCGCCCCCAAACACCCCCAAGCAACCACGTACACCCGCCACCAATGACACCAGGGGCAATGTGACAAAGCGCACTGCACCGCGACACAACAGCAGGGTAGCCGGGACAAGCAGGCCCCAAATCGCCAACCTCCATGCCACTAGATGGACTGCACCACCTCCGCCACCCAACGAAATTCTCCTACCCATGCACACATCCTCCACCCCCAGACATCCACCCACAGATAACCGCACCCATACACACACACACACACCCGCCTACCTTCATGAGCACACATACACGCACACTCACCATTACACATGACAACCTACACCCACACACAGCCCCACATGCCCACAGACCACACACACACACCCGCTTCCGCACCCGCTCAAACACACGCCCCCACTCACACCCACTCTCACATGCACACCCACATCCGCAGGCCCCAGAGGACGGGGAGGGTGACTCAGGATGCAGGCACCTGCCCAAGGGCACCGCCAGGGCCCCAGGGAGGACACGACCCCACTGCACAAGTACGCACCGGGGCAGGCCCGCACCACGGGCGCACACCCGACCCCGGCCCAGGGGCGAACCCCCCCCCCCCCCCCCCGGCACCAGGGGCCCAGGGCCAGATCCAGGCCCCCCGGGAGGCAAGGCCAGCCAGTCAGGGGCCACGGCCCACCCCCTGGCCTACCCCCCCCCCCCCAACCAACCCACCGGGCCAGACAAACAGCCACCCCGGAACAGGCCCCCCGGACACCGGCCCCTCGTGGCTGGGGCACAGCCGGCCACCAGAGGCACCAACGAGAGCGAGCCACTGCCCGCCACCCCTCAGGTTATAAAATTAATAAGCGGGGACCAGAGAGAATTGAATTCAGCCAACTGATTATTTGAGGAGGCAGACATTCTCTCCAGGCTAATACAATCTAATAGTAAGTTATTATAGTGAGTCATGCATACATTATTTCTTGATTTCCAATTCATGAGGATAGTTTTCTTTGCGATACATAAGGCAGTGAGAACCATGTGTGACATCCTTGCCTCTATATTTAATTCACTTAAATCACCTAATATGCAAAGTGTGGGTGAGGATGGGACATGATACCCAAGTCATGCCGACAAGTCCTCACATGCCTTCCGCCAGAACTTTTGAACCAGTGCACAGGACCACATATCATGCATATAGCTATCCGGGATGTTGCTGGTGCAGTAGAAGCAGATATTTGCGCGACTCAGACCCATTTTGAGCATCCTTTGTGCTGTGTAATGAATTATATGTAGAACTTTATACTGTATGAGTTGTAAATTAGAGTTGTTAGTCATCTTTAAAGTGTTTTAACATATTTGTGTCCAGAAGCTTTCATCCTTATTGATGGATAAGTCTGTCTCCCATTTTGATATTGGAAGAGATACTGACTCATCCAGTTTTGATAATACATGTACATCTCAAAAAATTAGAATATCATGAAAAAGTTCAATTTTTTTGGTCTGTCATTTCAGAAAGTGAAACCCATATATTACATAGAGTCATTACACAGAAAGTGATATATTTCAAGTGTTTATTTATTTTAATTTTGATGATTGTGGCTTACAGCCCATGAAAACTCCAAATTCAGTTTCTCAAAAAATTAGAATATTGCATAAAATTAATTTAAAAAAATATTTTTTTAATAGAAATGTTGGCTGACTGAAAAGTATGTCCATGTACACACTCAATACTTGGTCAGGGCTCCTTTTGGATCAATTACTGTATTAATGTGGCGTGGCTTGGAGGTGATCAGCCTGTGGAACTTCTGAGGTGTTATGAAGGTCCAGGTTGCTTTGATAGTGACCTTCAGCTCATCTGCATTGTTGGGTCTGGTGTCTCTCATCTTCCTCTTGACAATACTCCATAGATTCTCTATGGGGTTTAGGTCAGGAAAGGTTGCTGGCCAATCAAACACAGTGATGCCATGGTCATTAAACCAGGTTTTGATACTTTTGGCAGTTGGGGGGGGGGGGAAGTCCTGCTGGAAAATGAAATCAGCTTCTCCATAAAGCTTGTCAGCACAGGGAAGCATGAAGTGCTCTAAAATTTCCTGGTAGACGACTGCGCTGACTTTGGTCTTGATAAAACACAGTGGACAAACACCAGCAGATGACCTCTGTTCGGATAAAAGTAAATTTTGCATTTCATTTGGAAATCAAAGTCCCAGAGTCTGAAGAAAGAGTGGAGAAGGACAGACTCTAAGTTGCTTGAGGTTTAGCGTGAAGTTTCCACAGTCAGCGATGATTTGAGGAACCATGTCATCTGCTGGTGTTGGTCCACTGTGTTCTATCAAGACCAAAGTCAGTGCAGCCGTCTACCAGGAAATTTTAGAGCACTTCATGCATCCCTCTGCTGACAAGTTTTATGGAGAAGCTGATTTCATTTTCCTGCAGGACTTTGCACCCTCCACACTGCCAAAAGTATCAAAACCTGGTTTAATGACCATGACATCACTGTGTAGCAAACTCAACCATGCCACATTGATACAGTAATTAATCCAACAGGAGCCCTGACCAAGTATTGAGAGTGTACATGGACATACTTTTCAGTTGGCCAACATTTCTATTTAAAAACTATTTTTTAAAATTAATTTTATGTAATATTCTAATTTTTTAAAAAACTGAATTTGGGGTGGTCATGGGCTGTAAGCCATAACCATCAAAATTAAAATAAATAAACACTTGAAATATATCACTCTCTGTGTAATGAATCTATATAATATATGGGTTTCACTTTCTGAAATGAGTGACCAAAAATATTGAACTTTTTCCATGATATTCTAATTTTTTGAGATGTACCTGTAGTCTGTATATTTTTGATATCAATTTAGGGGAATGAAGATTTCAGAAACTCTGCCACCTCAAGTGGTACCTCTAAAACTGTCTGATTAAGAGTGAATCTTGCTTTTATTATGGATTTAAGCTGTTGGTACTAAACTTTTTATCGCTGATATCGTACTGTGACACTAATTCCTGAAATTGGATAAAATTTCCACCTTGAATAAGATGCTCTAAGTTTTTTATTCCCTTCTCTTGCCATCATGGAAAATTTAATGTCCTCTTTTGTTGCAAGATATCAGAATTATTCCAAATGGGAGTGAGTTTGCAAGGGACAAGCGAAGACCCCGTTATTTTTAAAAATTTCCACCAAGCTGTCAGAGAGGAGCTGATATTAATGCTCTTAAAACAGTCATGGCGTTTAATACAAGGACTCATAAAAGGTAAGTCAGAGATATTTAGCTATCCACAGAGAGCCTGTTCAGCATCTAACAATGGGTTTCCTAGTGGGGTTGATTTTGTCCATTTAAAAACAAACTGCAATCTATTGGCTAAGAAGTAATTAAAAAAAAAAAATCGGTAGATCTAAGCCTCCACACTCTTTTGCTTTTTGAAGAGTTTTTAGACTGATCTGTACTGGTTTATCCTTCCTTAAAAATGTACTTACATTTGAGTCTAAAGACTTAAACCATGCCATAGATGGTTGGGTAGGAATCATTGAGAACAAATAGTTTATTTTAGGAAGGACCATCATTTTAATGATTGCAACTCTTCCCATTAGTGATATAGGTAGTGTCCTCCGGCACATGAGGTCATCGTGTATTGTTTTTAAAAGGGGAGTTGTGGGCTATATTAATCATAGATCCCATAACCTACATATGTTTAAGCATGTGAGAGTGTTTAGTGATTACATATGTAAAGCGACTTCACACCTCAGAACAGGACAAAGGGTCTCAACCGCCAGTGAAGATCAAAGAGCATCCCAGGCGCTGCGGTGGAGACCGGATGGGTTGCCCTGACCCCCCAGGGCCAGGTGGAGGAGTACGAAGACAAAAGAGGGGATTAAGATAGTGAGGGATGTCAGCTTTTGATATGCATGTCTTTTGTTATGTGCGAGTATAAGTTCGTAGAGCCGAAAGTGTTCGCTCTCTTACTTCTGCTGCTGCACCTAGATGAGACTTGTTAGAGGAGCTGATAATAAACTTTGGTTTATGAATCACATCACCTCGTTATTTCAAGCTCCTCTACAGGAGTGTGATTTAGTCATAATAACTCTGAGAGCCTGGGGGAGATATCTATTCCTAAATATTTAATATTACCTGACTGTATTGGAATAATGGATGTATTTGAGAAATTACAATTTATAGGTAAAACTGTTGATTTACCCCAGTTAATAGAGTAGTCTGATAATGATGAAAACTGATCAGTGAGCACCACTGTCTGAAGAAGAGATCTTTGTGAGTTTTCAAGGAAAATCAATACATCATCAGCATAAAGACTTGTGTTCTTTTTCTCCAGTTTGAATACCTCTGACATCAACATTCTGTCATATGGCTGCTGCTAATGGTTCAATAAAGATGGTAAAAGGTGAGGGAGAGAGTGGACAACCCTCCCTAATACTTCTCTGGAGATTAAAGCTTTGGGTGGTCCGATCATTTGTTTGGACAGACGCAGTTGGACAGCTATATAGTGTTTTAATCCAGTTTATGAAAGATGAACCAAACCCAAACTTATTTAACACCATAAAAAGAAATTTCCAATTAATTTGGTCAAAGGCTTTCTCTGCATCTTAAGATAAAACTGAAGTTTCTAAGTTATTGATCTTACAGTAGTCTATTAAATTAAATAGCCTGCATGTATTATTAGTCAAGTGCTGACCCTTAATGAAACCTGTTTGATCTGGATGTATAATTACTGGAATCATTATTACAGCCTTTTGGCAAGAGTTTTGCAAATTATTTTAAGACCGACATTAATAAGTGAGATGGGATGGTAGCTGGATGGAAGCGTAGGCTCTTTTCCAGGGTTAAGGAGCAGGATAAAACTAGCCAAATTCATATTTGGAGGGATTACCTTATCTTCTTTAATTTGGGTCACCATTTTAAAGAAAGGTGCCATCACAGGCCACAATTCTTTATAAAATTCTACAGGAAAACCATCTGGTCCCAGAACCTTGTTGTTTGGGAGTGCCTTAAGTGCCTCCTGGAGTTCAGACACCAGAAGAGGTGCATCCAGAGCTGCAATCTGTTATTATTTAACCCCTTGCACTACGGTCAATTTCCTTAAAAACGCCAAAAAATAATGTGCCCAAAGTAAATCAAAAGCTGTTCTTCAACCCTTTGCAGCATCTTCATGGGGTTGGTCTCATTTAAAAGAAAACACTTTGAATTTTTTGGCAAAACAGTCATAATCTCTCTAAGTGCTCCGGCCACTGAGTTACAGTCATCTAAACATACTGAACTTGAAGAAAAATAAATTTGGCCTGGGTGTTTTTTTGGATACAAATGCTTGCAAATAACACACAGCTTCAGATCCGGGCTGGAAAATGCAACAGAAATGTAGAACCAAGTGTTATCCAGCTGAGGTCAAAATTTTGTAACAATACCACAAAAAATGAATATATTACACAGCTTTTTCCTCAGGTAGTTCCCAGGCGTTTTTGAACTGTGCCAAATTGTGCCAAATGGCACAGTTTGGAAAAAGGTCTGTAACTTTTGAATGATTCAATATAGAAGCTTCATCTTGAGCTCTAATGAAAGGTGACACTCAGGGCTGTGTGTGTGTGTGTGTGTAGGGGGGGGTTGTCCCCCCCCCTCGCTACAGAGGATGGACATCGGCCATCGCTACATGACGGAATAGTCATGTGGCGACCGCGGCGCAGTCACCGCGGCTTCCCCCCCCTCGCTACAGAAGTGTAGTGGGGGGGGGGGGCGTTCACGGTCCGGACGCGGCGCACGACCCGTGTACCGCGGCGCACGAACTTTGGACTTCGTGTGCCGCACAGTTGTAATTTACCGATCGGTCAAAAGTCATTTTTGATTACAATTTTCAGGGATAAAGAATAATTTAGCTTATAACACCTTACCTCTTCACAGCAGCAGTGTCCTGGCGAACTTCTCTTCCTCATTGTCAGACGAACGCGACGCTGGTCCCTTGTTATGGACTCGTGGTTCTGGTCACGGCGACCCGGTCAAAACATAATTCCATTATTGCGGTTTTGCGCTTCCATGATTGCGGTTTTGGCGAATGATTTACGACCTTCGTCGTCGGCCTCCGTCGGTCTATGATGACCATGGAAGAAAATCCTAAACGTCTATTCTGCTGGAATAAAAAAAAAAAAAGCACCACCTGTGACTGAACAGGCCGATGCGCGAATGGCAGTCGCTGTCACACAGGTTGCACTTGTGGATGGTCTCCGTGCTGCTGGGTCTGTGACGGTTCTTCCTGCATGCCCTTTTTTCATCTGCTGCAGCAGTCTGTCTTCATCCAGCCTTACAAAAAACAGCTTGCGAACTTCTGTGCTTCAGTTGGCTCGCTGCATTCACAGCGTTGGTAGGCGGGTCCTTCTTGCTAGGTTTTCAGTCATTGGTTCTTCAGGGTTTCAGAAACCCAATTCAAGGCTCTTATTAGTCGAATGAGAGGTCAATCAGATGAACTAATCTGTTCGCGGCTGTGTCTGCAGTGGAAGAACGGAAATGCAGCTTTTATTTTCAGTGCGCGCTTGGACGCAGCTCCATCGTGTGTCCTAGAGCGCACGAGGGTGCACGAGAGCGCCCTTGTGCGCTCTGGGACGCAGAGACTTGCCCGTCCGCGGTACAACGGAGTGCAAGAGGTTAATCATGGTAAGTTAATATCATCCAAAATTTATTTATGTCTGAGTCGGATGGGTTAACCTGAGATGAGTAGAGGTTTTCATAAAACTTTCTAAAGGAGTTATTTATTTCTTCAGGCTCATGGGTTAATTTTCTGTTCTAACTCCTGTACTAGTGCCTTTTTCTTTTTTATTCTTATACGAACAGTAAGAGATTATTTTACCTCACATGGCCACTTTTGCTGCTTCCCAAAGAACACACAGGGATATTCCATTATATTCCAGATATGATTCCCACTCTTTATTAAAGTATGTAATAAAGTCTTTGTCTTTTAGTAGTGATGTATTAAATTTCCAGCTCCTAGTTTTCCTTATAGTTTTCCTATTTACTAGTGTAAGGGATACTGGATGGTGAACGCTAATAGCTTGATTTGAACATATTTCAGTATCTGTGATATCCCTCACAATAGAGTTACTGGCTAAAAAGAAGTCTAAATGTGAATGTGAACTATGAACTGATCAAAAACAAGTGCATTCCCAAAGAGCTGGGTGAAGAGAACGCCATTCATCGAAAAGACCAAAATCATTCATGTATTGTTTGAGAGTCAGTGGCCTGCCATTTTCGATAATTCCCTGATGCACTGAGCCTGTCGATTGCAGGGTTAAATACCAGGTTGAAGTCTCCTCCTAATATGAGTGTAGTGTCCAAGTGCTCAGAAAGAGAAGTGAAGAAAGTGTGAAAATAGGATGGGTCGTCAACATTTGGGCCATAAACACTTGCAATACATAGATCCAAATTTTGAACTGAGATTTTTAATAATATAAATGTACCTTCCGGATCTGCTATGGTATTATTCACAACAAAACCTATTCTTCTGTTTACCAATATAGATATCCCCCTTTGTTTGGAATTAAAGCCGGCCGAGTACATGTGTGGGAATTCCAGGGAGGTGAGTGCATCTACAGACGACTTAGAAACATGTGTTTCCTGTAATACGAAAGTCTTCCTGTAGATCCTTCAGTCGATTAAAAACTTTTAGCCTCTTCTCCCTGGTACCAATTCCACTTATGTTCCACATAAAAAAACTTTAATGTGGACATGTTTTCACTAACTGGTTTTGTGCTAAAGGCTAACTAAATGTGCCTATGTGATTATATGTCTGTAATGTTTGCATATATGTGTATATGTATGTTGTGTATAAAATATATACCTATGTATGTATGCTTGGGTGCACGCGCTTGATGTCTCTGTTCCATTTGCTTGCAATTGCATGCAAATGGGGTGCATGGACTTGGCTGCATGCACTTAAAGTTATTTCCTATAAACCAGAAGTATAAGCGAAAACAGACATTAAGGTTAGTAAATGGAGAAAAAATGTAGATAACATACAACAATGACCTAACAACTTCGACAAAATTAGTTACAACAGACAATCAAACAACAACCTCAGCAGAAAAGAAAGAAACATTAGATAAATGTTAACAAATTAAACTGAAATCGAATAAGAGACCTGCGCACAATCACACTTTTTTCCACCTGCAGCTAAAAAAAGGGGGGGGGGGGTAAAAAAGGGAAGTTCTAGAATAACCAGTGGGTTATAGATTCATCCATAAACAACTTGCCATCTATATACAATCTATCCACAGAGACAATAGCTCATTTACCTTCTAGGATTATTTGTTTTCTTATGGGAAAAAAGCTTCCTCCTCCTTTCCAAGATTTCCTGTGGAAATTGATCATTTAGACCATAACTGGTGTTTTTAAGCTGCCTGCCCTCCCTCTGTACCATTTTTTTTTTTGCTTGAAATGCTCAAATTTGGCAACAATACGTCTGGGATGTTTATTTTGAGGATTTATTTTGCCCAATTCGGTGGAAGGTAATTGATTTTGTGACTTCGGCGGATAATTTCAGTTGTGTGAACATAAATTCCTGGACTAGCTGTTATGGATTTTCATTATTTTTTTCATCAATTCCGGAAAAAAAAAACAAGGTTATCTCTCATGCTGCATGACTGCAAATTGAGAACTGTTTCCTTCAACTTCCTGTTCTCGCTTTCAACAATGCCAAGTCACGTGGTTAAGATAAGATAAGATAAGATAAGCCTTTATTAGTCCCACAATGGGGAAATTCCAGGATTGCAACAGCACAGGGATAGCAACACTCAGAGCAACAATCAGAAGGCAAGAAAAAACAAGAACATCTAGCAAACAAATGTACATATTACTATAAATGTATATATATAGACACACAGTGCGGAGCATTATGGTTGATTGGTGAATGTGCAGCAGAAAGTCTAAGCTCTCTCTCCGCGGATGCGGCGGGCCAGCTGGAAGTCTTTGGGCATGATGGTGACCCTCTTGGCGAAGAAGAGACCCACCAGGTAGGCCTCGCTGGTCTCCTGCAGAGCCATGACGGCGAAGCTCAGGAAGCGCAGGACGGTCTTGAAGTCCTGAGCGATCTCCCTCACCAGGCGCTGGACGGGCAGCTTACAGATGAGCAGCTCCATGGATTTCTGGTAGCGACGGATCTCTCTCAGAGCCACGGGCCTGTGACGGCGAGGCTTCTTCACTCTGTCGGTGGCCGGAGCACCTCTCCGAGCAGCCCTGGTGGCTAGCTGTCTCCTGGGGGGCTTCTTCCTCCAGTAGATTTTTACGGGCGGTCTGCTTGGTTGTTGCCATCGCTCTTTATTATTCTGTCTTATATTTCTTGCACGCCGCCTAAACTCCAGCCCGGCACCCGCGTCGTTTTCGCTACAGCTCCCGGTATGTCGAGTTTCCCATTAGCACCGGGCGGCGGCCAAGTGCTAGCTAGCACCAGCTCCTCCCCGCTGTAACGTCTCCCGCTGCAAACAGTGGCTCCGTCCGCCGACCCGGGAGACCCCCGGGGCGATCCGTGCATCCGTGATATATATACAGAGTGAAAGGTGTAGAAAGAAGAAGGAAGATAAAAAAAAGGCTGTTGCAACGGGCAGCCGACTCGTGTGGCGCCACCGGTCCGGCGGAACCGGAACCGGAAAAAAAAAAAAAGTTAGCGTGTTTACTGACTTTTTCAAGCTATTGTTTTCTTCTAAGAGAGAAATGAGCTGCGCCTTGCTGAATTCCAAACTCTACCGTATGCTCTGGAATTCTTTATGGAGCAACTCTACCAACGCAAGTCTACCATCCATGGTGGCAAGTTTATTTTGAGTAGAGAAAAGGATGTCACTAACCTCTGAGTAACCTCTGAGTAACCTCTGAGCCGTCCCATGATTTCTTGGGTGTTAATTTTGGAGAATCCCGGGTCTGGGTCATTTAGACAAGGAAGAAGAGGAAAGAACGGGAGATACATTCTCCTCCATTTCACAGCAGCGATAATAAAACTTGTCTATATAATTCTCAAGTTCCTCCAGCTCCGTCGAGAAGATGGCGAAATGATATACGAAAAAATAAAGATAGGAACAGATGGTCAGTTAGCGGATTAATTACAAAAAAAAGAAAAAGAAACACTACCTGTGAAAAAGTTTGTTTATGCTCGGTCAACACAAGTCGCCATTTTGGATTATTGTGCAACAGTCTCAGAACGTCTCACTATCACAGCATCATGCTCATTTCAGTTTCATTTTATAGACGCACTGCAGTCGATATAAAACCCCTTAAAAACAAATCTACATCATCTAAAATGGTATCTTATTCCCCACAAAAAAAACCTTCAATTGTCTTACAGTTGTTTGTAAAAATCTTTTCACTTTTCCTCCTCCTTCAAACACCAGGATCTACTGTATGAATAGGCCCACCCACATCCCGGCCATGAGGACGCTGATGCACCGCCTCTCCTCCAAGACAAGAGCACATAGAAGTCTGCAAGCTGGCAAATTTGACCAGAAAATGATTGTATTGAAGATCTAATATTTTAAAAAAATTACAATATAATGCTGCTCTGATTGCAAAGTTTCCAAACAACCATTTGGCAGTTGCAGAGCACAAAAAAAAAACAAAAAACACAGACATGACACATAAGAGTGATTTCATTCTTAATATGTCTTGGAAATCATAAAAAAAAAACATGTTACAGACATGTTAATAAGAAAAAAAAAAGATTTTCACTGGTGTGTCACTTTAAGTATATTTAGATTTTTCGCGAAGCATATTAGTCCACTTAAAATGTTTTGCCTAACTCCCTATTTACTAATGTTTAAATCTGACAAATCTAATTCACAATGATTTTTTTTACTGAAAAAGTATCAAATCTCATTACTTAAGAGGATGTCACTGTTTACGTTCACTCAATGTGGTACATGAAAACATTTAAGAAACAGAATTTCAATTCTTGATTCAAATAACACCCACTCCTTAAGTTTTTAAAATAGCTATATTATTTAGTTGACCTAGTCCACAGATTGTCAAATTATTATAGGCCAGGGAATAGTGGAGGATACTTCAAAACCAGACCGTCAATGACAGAGTAACTCATTCCAGCCCCACAAATTCACCCCAAGAGCACTCAGATCTCTTGACCATTAACCTTAAGTACAGCCTAGATGCAGACCCATCTAGGAGGTGCTTGAAATCAAGGTTAATGGCCTAGAAGGAGTATTTTCATGAAATCATAAGTGCCCATATCTCCTGACCTTTGAGCTTGAGCACAACTTGGATGTAGATCATTGTGAGCTAGTTTGGTAAACATTGGGGCAAATGCCTGTAAGAGGAATAGTGATTCCAGTGAAATGTGGATGGATAGACGAACAGATGGACAAATGGAAGGACAGCAGATGCCACATTATCAGCTCCTTTCAGCTTCGCCAGAGTGAGCTAATAAAATTTAGATTTAATTGTGGTTCCCTGCCTTATTAGTTACCTCCGCCAAGGAGGTAATGTAATCGGGGTGATTTGTCTGTCCATCTGTCTGTTTGTCCATCTGTCTGTTTGACTGTTAGCAGGATTATGCAAAAACTAGTGGATGGTTTTTGATGAAATTTTCACCAGAGGTAGCCCTTGGGCCAAGGATGAACCCATAAAATTTTGGTGATGATCTGAGAGTGCATACCTCCACCAAGGACCTTGTTTGTATTTGTGCAGCAGGATTACACAAAAACTACTGGATGGATTTGGATGAAATTTTCAAAAGAAGTGGTCCTTGGGCTAAAAAGGAACTAACATTTTGGTGATGATCCAAGAATGCATACCTCCAACAAGGCTTTTATCTTCTCACAGTATGTTCGCAAGAATCCTCCAAAACTAGTGGACAGACTTTGATGCAATTTTCACCAGAACTGGCTTGTGGTCTACACACGAACCCATTACATTTTGAAGGTGATCCATGAGGGCCGGAAGGAGCCTTGGAGAACTTTTCTAGTTTCAGTAAGTGTTTTTACATGCATACTTACCTCAGCCAAGGATGTACGGTGTGTCTGTTTGCCTGTTAACAGGATTACAGAAAAACTACTAGACAGATTTGGATGGAATTTTCACCAAAGGTGGCTCCTGGCCCAAGGATGAACCCTTTAATTTTGGTAATCTGAGAGTGCATACCTCCATCAAGACCCTTGGTAGCATGTGTGCAGCAGGATTAGACAAAAAGTACTGGATGGATTTTGATGAAATTTTCACCACAAGTGGTCCTTGGGCTACACACGAACCCACTAGATTTTGGAGGCAATCCATGATCACATACCTCCACCAAAGCCCTATCTTGCAATGTACGGAGAGGTGGAGGCTGGGAGGTACAGACAGATGGAAGGACAAAGGGATGGAGGGAGGGAGGGAGGGAAGGAGCCTTGGCAGAGGTATGCAATCTGAGCGCTTTTCTAGGTTTTTATGCATTGATTTTTGCATTTGTCAAATCTTGTGTTTTGACTGCTTTTTTGGGCTCGTATGAAAGTATTACACCATTTCACACTCATTATATGAATGTGTTTGGTCATAACATTCATTAACCTCTTGCACTCTGGGATACCGTGGGCAGTCACGTTTCTGCGTCCTAGTGCGTCTCAGTGCACACTGAAAAAAAAAAGCTGCATTTCCGTTCTTCCAGTAGAGACACAGCCGCGAACAGAAAGCCAAAGGAGTGTTTTGATTGGTTTAGATTTGATTGACCTCTCATTCAACTAATAGGAGCCTTGAATTGGGTTTCTGAAACCTTGAAGAACCAATGACTGAAAACCTAGCAAGAAGGACCCGCCTACCAATGACCGCGAATACAACGAGCCAATTGAAGCAGAGAAGTTCGACGATTGAAACACTTGCGTCCCGTGCGTAAAATCTGTTTTGTGTAAGCCGCTGGGTGACACACATGCGTTTGCCAGTCTTTTTTTATTACTATTGTTCTTATTTGTTTTGAAAAATCGTTCGCCAAACCACAATCATGGAAGCGCAAAACTGCAGTAATGGAATCATGGTTTGACCGGGTCGGGTGACCAGAACCACGAGTCCGTAACAAGCAGACCAGCTTCATGTTCGTCTGACAATGAGGAACAGACGTTCGCCAACGACACTGCTGTTATGGACAGGTAAGTGTTATAAGCTAAATTATTCTTTATCACTGAAAATAGTAATAAAAATGACTTTTGACCAATCGGTAATTACAACGGTGCATCATAGCCACATGACGGACCATTGACAGACCGTTTTTTGTGCGCCGAGCTCCTCTGTAGTGGGGGGGGAGAAATGTTATCCTCTACATTGCAGATATTTTAGTATAATTGTTATTGCACTGTAGGTTATTTTTTCTTGTAAAAAAACAGCCACACATTTTTTACGTGGCATGCTTCTTTGTGTGTGGGGGGCATGTTTGTTCATTCATTCATTCATGAATGAATAAACACCCCCCCACACACACACACACAGCCCTGAGTGTCACCTTTCATTAGAGCCCAAGATGGAGCTTCTATGGTTCAGCATTCAAAAGTTACAGACGTTTTTCCAAACTGTGCCATTTGGCACAATTTGGCACAGTTCAAAAACGCCTGGGAACAACCTGAGAAAAAAGCTGTGTAATATATTCATTTTTTGTGGTATTGTTACAAAATTTTGACCTCAGCTTGTTAACACTTGGTTCTACATTTCTGTTGCATTTTCCAGCCAGTATCTGACAACTGTGTGTTATTTGCAAGCATTTGTATCTAAAAAAAAAACACCCTGGCAAACTTTATTTTCTTCAGATTCAGTATGTTTAGATGACTGTTACTCAGTGGCAGGAGCACTTAGAGAGATTATGACTGTTTTGCCAAAAAAATCAAAGTGTTTTCTTTTAAATGAGACCAGCCCCATGAAGATGCTGCAAAGGGTTGAAGAACAGCTTTTGATTTACTTTGGGTATGTTATTTTTAGGCGTTTTTAGGGAAACTGACCAGAGTGCAAGGGGTTAATGCATCTACAACAGTCAGACAATTGTGATGTACTTTAGTTTGTGAAGCAAAATTGACTTTCTTTGGAGGGGAATTGGAGACTACCACATGAGGGCAGTATTATATCACATCATTCATCTTAACAAACCTAGTATGCTTAGAATAACAAAAAGTCCAAATATTGCACCTTGGTCAGGACAATCAAAGATACAAGTGTAAGTGTAAAAGCAAATGTAAAAGTCAGTGAAATCTTTAAAATGTGCTTATAATTGGGTATGGTGAGGCCTCAACAATCAGTCAGAAATGTAGTAAAAATCAGTCTGATAATCTTTTTGACTTAAAGAATAAATGAAACAAGTTGTTCCATGTTCTTTATTTTATTTTATTGAAAGGTATTGTGTTTCATAAAGGCAGCAATTTCAACAATATGCTTTGCAAAGCAGGTGAAAGATCAACCACTAATGATTTACCAGACCCACATAACAACTGAAGGGACACTGCTGCAACAAGAACAGCAACATAATTCCCTTTCTAAACAGTTCATCAAAGACTGGATTTTCAGCAATTTTGAAGAATGTCAGCATTGTACAGCATCATGTTAACTTCTTTTGGTGTACATTATGGCTCACAGTATACAGCACTCTTTATGTTGCCTACTTCTTTGACATGAACAAGATAAGGTGCAACACACTCAAGAAGAAAGAAAACAATTGAAACTGGATACCAAGCTGCAAGATCTGCTGCAGGCATGAACAATGTAGCCTATTGTAAAATGACAGGCTGACTGACATTGAATAGCACCTTTCTGGAGTACGCGAGGCTCTAATCAGAGATATGCTGTTCGCAGACGACGCTGCAGTCGCAACCCACACACAGCAGGAGCTTCAGACCCTGATGGACCGCTTCTCCCAGGCATGCAAGGACTTCGGGCTTACCATCGGCCTGAAGAAGACTAATGTCTTGGCGCAAGGCACGGAAGCACCACCAACCATCACCATCGACGACTACGAGCTGGAGGTCGTGAATCAGTTCACGTACCTGGGGTCCACGATCAGCAACAACCTCTCCCTTGATACAGAGATCGACAAGAGGATTGGAAAATCAGCCTTCACACTCGCTCGCCTCACCACACGAGTGTGGGAGAATCCCAAACTCTCTGTCAAGACGAAGATGGCAGTGTACAACGCCTGCGTCATCAGCACACTGCTCTATGGGAGTGAGAAGTGGACAACATACGCCCGGCAGGAAAAGAGACTGAACTCCTTCCACTTGCGCTGCATTCGCCACATCCTGGACATATCCTGGCAGGACAAAGTGCCCAACACAGAAGTTCTGTCCCGCGCCGACCTTCCCTCCATGTTCACTCTACTCAGGCAGCGCAGGCTCCGCTGGCTAGGCCACGTTCACCGTATGGAGGATGGCAGAATCCCCAAAGACGTCCTCTACGGAGAACTGACGACTGGCAGGAGAGATGTTGGCCGCCCACAGCTGCGCTTTAGAGACGTCTGCAAGAGAGACATGAAGGCCCTGGAGATCAACACAGAGCGCTGGGAGGAACTTGCAACGGACCGCTCCAAATAGAGAGGCACCCTGACCAGACAGCTCAAGGCGGGTGAAGAGAGACTGACTGCTGCAGCAGATGAAAAAAGGACCCGCAGGAAGAACTGCCACAGACCCAGCAGCATGGAGACCACCCACAAGTGCGACCTGTGTGACAGGGACTGCCATTCGCGCATCGGCCTGTTCAGCCACAGGCGGTGCTGTTCCAGCAGAGTAGACGTTTAGGATTCTCTTCCATGGTCATCATAGACCGACGGAGGCCGACGACGGGAGGCGAACACTAAAACAATCAATACTTTGCATGACTGAATTTTATTTCCTTCCCCTTGTGACTTCTTCTTTTGATGACAGTAAACATTACTGTTAGGTACAGTTAGGAACAAAGAAAAAAAATCACAGTATCTTTTACAGTACTTTGCTATGTTGAAACAAGTATGCATACAGCTGCTATAACTGAGATAACTTCATTTACTATTAGTGTTGGGAGTAACGCATTACAAAGTAACACATTACTGTAACGCCACTACTTTTGAAGTAACGTGCCGTGGTACAAAATTACTGTTTAAAAATTCAGTAATGCGTTACAGTTACTGAAATTTGATCAGATGCATTACTCGTTTTATTAATATGGATCGATACTTTAGCACAAATAGACGATCATACAACTTGCAGTTGCTAGACACCTTCCTCATCAGCTGCCAACTGGGGATGAATACATAATTTTGGTGGCTATGGGTGGGACTGCCATCCCCAGCACTGCCACTGGAGGTTGTCATGCCAAAGGCAAAGGCAATCAAATAAGTAAGCAAATAAATATAAACTGACCCAACTGTAACTGACGCAGCCATCAGACAGTCTCCTTCGTGGGTCCATTTCCTGTCCTGCCCCAGTTCACATCACAACCCAGTGGGGAGAAATGCCATGGCGGTGGCAACTTCTCATATCAAGCCCTGATCACCTGTTGTCCGAGCAGTAAGTAGCCCCTAACAGCTCTTACCTCTGTGGTTAAACATGAGTATTTTTTGAGCAAGAAGCTCACATTTAATGTCTGCATTAAATGCATTTAATGTCCACGTTAAATGCATTTAAAGTTTTCTTATGCACAGAGAAAAAGTGACTGTGATTTGTTGCAGTAAGCGGTGAACTTTCATTTATCTGTGCTTTCTGTTTCATTTTATCTTATTAAGTTACATACTGTTGTGATATGCAACTATTTCATGGAAGTAAATCCTCTAAATATGCATTTAATTTTAATGGTCCTGGGGTGTCAAACATATGGCTCGTGGGCAAAAATGGCCCACCAGGGGGTCAAAATTTTTCTCTGTGAATTCACAGCTTTATTTCTAGTAAATTTTGACTTTCTACTGATTACAATTAGTTTGTGTAAATCTGAGACCTTTTTTTCTCTGTAAGGTGAGACTTTTTTCTCATCAGTTTTCTTTTTCTTCTTTTCCCTGATGAGAACAAGGGGCCCTTGATCTTGCTGTGTGTGCAAGATGATCTAAGTATGCATTTAAAAATAACATGAAAGTTACTTTTCCAAGTAACTAGCTACTTTAGTCATGCAGTAACTCAAAAGTAACTGAGTTACTTTTGAAAAGGAGTAACGAGTAACTGTAACTAGTTACTGTTTTTTTAGTAACTTGCCCAACAGTGCTTACTATTATTGCTATTGTTGTTGCTACATACTGTATATATTAAAAAAAAAATCTCACTACAGTCGTAAACTAAGTGGAGAAATAAACAGTAAACAATAGTGTCTTATTATTTATCATCATCATTTATCATACTACCAGTTTAAAGGCATTTTATTTTTGCGTCTAAAAATGTGACGTTTTGGACAGTATGAGTAGTACACAATCAATTCCACTTTAGTGTTAAAACCCTGACTTTTGGTACTCATCGTGTGTTAAAGATAATTACGAGCTGCCAGATAGTTCACTTTAGTTCACCAGCAGCTGAAAGGTTACAGGTTCAAGCCCCAGCCGGGTCATACCAAAAATCATAACTAGAGCACCGCCCACAGCACATTACTATATGCCCATCTGTAGCCATTATCAGCAGCTAGCACATCAACAGCCAAAACAATCGATTAACAATTCATGATTAAATCTACTGTAGATCTGTAACAAAACTAATGACCATGTAATTGCAAGGACTTTCAGAAAAGCAAATATTCTACAAAATATGCAGGTTAGGTTAATTGGAGACTCTAAAGTGGCCCTAGGTGTGAATGTGTGTGTGAATGGTAAAGGGATAGCGCCGTACCGTGGCTGCTTCATCCATCCAGGTGGATGCCCTCAATTTCCCCTCTGGGGATCAATAAAGTATACAAAATCAAATCAAATCAAAATTTAAAGTGGAACAAATGTAGAGAAAATATAAAAAAAAAAATTAACCCCCCGACAATATGCACATCTTCAATACATGTACATACACTGTGTGAAATGAAAATGTCGTAGTTTGAAAACTGTAGGAGTTAGCTGGAAAAAAAAACAAAACATGTGACCTCTACTGAAATTTTATTCCCAAAATGACAAAGTTGTAAAACCTGTAATTTTCACAAAAATGATCAAAGGAAAGTTGGTTATCCAGCCACAAGAGGGGGCACAACCCAGTGTACTCCTAGTGTCAATAGCAAGCCCGGGTAAATGGGGAGGATTGCGTCAGGAAACCCTGGTTCCCTTTTCCTGAAAGTTAGGCTAGCTTACTGTCCTGGACTAGAATAAAACTTATTTTACATTTTCAGTAGAACACAACCTTGAATGCCCATCTCATTAACAGATAGATCAAGAAAAGAGTTTGACTGCATGTGCATTACTCCGGCATCCTGAACCCTCATGCGCTGGCATTAAAGGTACGTGTCCACAGGTTCGATTGTTTTTCCGCTTCCCATTCATTGTATATTGGAAATGCAGCGGAAAGCATTTGGGTGCGGAGTGGTCGAAAACTGTACTATGTTGTGCTGAGTCGCCCGTGGGTACCCTACAGCTCATTTGCATAAAGATTTCCATAGGTCATGATTTTTTTTCCCCCCATACGGTCACGAACCGGAGGCAGCACTCTCGTCCTGAACTTTTAAACCAACGTTTTTTGATGTCAAATAACGACGGATTCATTGACTAAACCTAATATTACTCATACAAAATGACGTTAGAAACACTTTTCGCCGGTTTGTTTTAAAGATATGGAGACCAAGGACGTCATATTGTCCGGTAGCAGTGGAGAGCTGGAGACCGCCCACAACCGGACCCGTTGACCAATTCAGTGAACCAGCCAGCTGGAGGAGAAGACGAGAGGGGGGTAGGGAAAGACAAGCAGATCTGTATGTTACCTGTTGTGAAGACTTGAAGGAGAAATTAATAACTGCTGTTTCAGGCAACCCAATACTATATGACCAGTCCTTGCCGTCATATAGAAACAACATACAAAGGAACAAGGCGTGGAGAGCAGTGGAACATGGGCTCATCCACTTGAAGCTCATGAACCAGGCGGTCAAATTCGACATGCATTGTGTGGGTCTGCAGGATTGGGTGAACCCAAAACTGGCAGTGACAACGACAAAGTCACCTTTTGTAGCACAAATATACCAGCACTATTAAAAACAATCTGCTCATGGTTAATAATGACTATTCCAGTATTTCCTCCCGTATTGCTCGTCTCCGCCTAGCCGAGAACTATGCTACACGCTCCTTTTCCGCGCCCCACAGGTTGCGGTATGCAGATTCATTTCCGAAAAATCCGGACCAGTGGACACGTACCATGAGAGCACTGGCTGGCTGAATTTTTGTGTGAAGTTGCACGAAATTGAAATTGTCCCAGATTTGTCTTAGATACAACTATGGGATCAATATGAAAACCTTACATCATTTCATTTACAAGCTATCACATTTACAGTGTTTCTGAGAATTGACCTCTGACCTAGACCTGAGGTCAAGGTCGCCAAAATTCAAAGTTGTCCCAGATTTTTCAAAGCTAGAACTATGGTATCAGTGTGAAACATGTACATCACTGTCTTTATGAGTCACCATATTTACAATGTTTTGAAATGAAAACATTTCTTTGATCTTGAAATATACTTTGTGAGGCATTTTGGCCTTGACTTTTGACCTCAAAGTCAGGGGTCAGCCAAATTCTAACTCATCCACGATTTTTCTTAGATACAACTATGGTGTTGATTTTTACCCATCAGAATGAATGAGATGAATAGCATACATCAGCGTTTGACACATGCACATCACCATCGTCTGCAGTTTCACTCCAGCTCAACAGCGCAAATGTGCTGGCGTGCCATTTGTTCACTGGCTATATAAAAGAAGAAAAGCAAGAGCCACACCCATCTCAACAGCGACAACTAACTATTTTTACTGCTAATTGTCTTTTTTTCTTTCTCTGATCTTGTCTTGCCACATTTCTTTTTAATTCTTCTTCCTCTTCATCTTGGTATGTTGTGCCCAAAGGCGCTCCTTGCCAGTGGGCAATTCAGGATTGGTGCCCCAGGCCAGAAGGGGGCCCCCACGGGCTGACTAATCACTACAGCAGTGACAATGTGGAGAGTTTGCAATGACAGTGGTAGGGCAGAACTCCCTAAAGGGGCCCCACCCTCACCTCTCACTCTTGCGAGTACCGGGAGCTGTCCTACAAAGCTTGCTCAACTGAGCCGGGCTTTGTGCTTATAACCTCACTTGACAAAACTGAAAGCTGCAATCAGAGTTAACAGTTATCACAAAGGCAGTTAGAAACCTTCTCTGTCAACCCCGGCTTTGTGCTTGAGACTCTGTCCCCGTTCACAGGTAAAGGGGCATTAAATGGGTCATGTGGACAGATATGAACCTATGGAGTAGTAGCAGCCTACTTCATTCAGGATTAAATAGTGAGGAGGTCGAAATATTCTAAAATGTTGCAATAAGAAAATACACACACACAGCTGTGCTGAAAATAAGCAGTAGAATACATGCTCTCAAAAATGGTTTAACTTCTAAATTCTTAAATAAATCAGCTTACTTTTACATATTTATGTATTTAACTATATTCATATAAACTGTAGTAAAAGTTTAAGTTTATTTCTAACATAACAGCTGTGCATTTGAGCCATTTACTTAAAATTTTAAGCATATTTTGAAAGCTTTGTGATATGGAAAATCCCAATTTAAGGATCAAGTTACCTGGCTAAACCACTAATCTTGCTTTGTAGTACAGCCCTCTAAGCAGAGAAAGCAAGACAGTGGTCTAACTGTGTCAGTGGTCTTTTGAACGGGAAGTTGGATCTTGCACAAGAGTATTCAGTGTGCACAGTCAGCTCAGTCAAGAATATTGACTATGGGGACAAGTGTGTGTATATGCTGAGACCGATCATTTGACATTTTAGACTGCTCACAAATGGGTCTTATTTCACAAATTATGTAGCTTCTGATGGCAATGGGGTGAATGCATGAGCATGCACCACTTTATTTTTTCATTTCTTAGAATCATTTAAAAATATGCATTTCACTTCATTAATGTGGAGCAGTTTGTGTTAGGTCCATTACATAAAGTCAAATAAAAAAATCCACTTGCGAACAGCTTGTCCATTTTGTCATCCATTCCTCCACTTAACTGTTGAGCTGACACAGATAGCTGTCCGAGGCTAACAATGATTTAGCTCTGGTGCATTTCCATGTACGGGGGATGTGTGTGTGTGTGTGTGTGTGGGGGGGGGGGGTGAAAAGTTCATGAAAAGTTTGTTTGACCAAATGTGCTTTATTTTTCAACCGCAGGGATCCAAGTGCTGCAACACCGATGGAAGAAGTGTGTGGACTGAAGGGGATATACCACATTTGGTCAAATTTGACCACTATGAACTTTTCAGCCTATGAACATGTCAAACCCCCACGACCACCACCACAGCCGTAGAGTCCATCCCCACAAAGGTATTATGTTGGCTAATCAAGATCTATTTGTACATTATGTTACACATCTGCTCATAATAGTATCCTCCAGTGTGTGATGGTCAGCTGTGATGAAATCGGGTCATTGGGTCTCATGGAAGAACTGTGCATATTGACAGATTTGTTCGTAAATGTGACGTAAACTTGTGGGATTCACTAATTTATTAGTATTTTGAAATTTAGTACATTTACTAACAAAATTTATGAGCGGTCCAGAGCAGTGGTAAGAGTTTTGTGTAAATAGTTTACCATTATTCTAACCTTAGTTTTCACTAAATGGCTTTATATTTTATTTGTCTGAATCAAGTATAAGCCCTATAAACTTAATAATTACTCAACAAGATTTTATATTTTGATTCAAGTTATAATTAAAATTAAAGTAATTAAAAATAATTAAAAGTAGTCTCATTCCATCAACATGAATGAATCTTTATTTCGGATAGATTAGATTAAAAGATTAAAAGAATAGAATAATATAACAAGGGGAAAAAAATCCAACAAAGTCAAATTAAAAAATAACTCCTCGGATTATACAGTTCAACATAAGTTATCCGAAATGGGTGATGGCTGAAGCCGCAGCTTATATTGCCCACCCATGTTCCAGCTTAAGAATTCAAAAATAAAATAAAATAAAAGTGATTCCACCCATGGGACCCGGCCGGGCTCAGCCCGAAGGAAATACATGGGTCCGCCCTCCAGTGGGCTCACCACCTGCAGGAGGGATCATGGGGGTCCGGTGCTATGTGGATTAGGTGGCGGTCAAAGGCGAAGACCTTGACAGACTGATCCCAAGCTTTCTAAACTGGCTTTTGGTACGTGGAATGTCACCTCTCTGGTGGGGAAGGAGCCTAAGCTGGTGTACGAGGTTGAGAGATACCGGCGAGATACAGTCGGCCTCACCTCAACTCACAGCTCCGGTTCCGGAACCAGTCTCCTGGAGAGGGGTTGGAGCTTGGCCTTTTCTGGAGTTTCCCCAGGCGAGAGGCGATGAGCAGGGGTGGGTATCCTTTTTTTTTTTTTTTTTTTTGTTACTTATTTGTACCCGTAGGTAGACTTGGTTTGCAGTCTGGTGACAAGCCACCGGCTGCTGGTCGCTGCGTGCGCGAGCGCCCTAAACCTACATGTTTTTGGTATGCGGGAGGAAACCGGAGAAATCCCGGAGTAAACCCGCGCAACACGGGGAGAACATGCAAACTCCACACAGCTCACTGTTGGTCGGGGGCTGGGATCGAACCCACGATCTCATGATCCCCGCGATCCCCTGGCCGAGGGTAAAACTGTGCTGCCACAGTGCTAAACCACTGCTCCACCGTGTATTGTATCCACCGTACATGTATCCCCCCACCTTGCTGCCTCTATATTGGAGTTTTCCCCGGTGGATGAAAGGGTTGCTTCCCTGCGCCTTCGGGTTGGAAAACGGGTCCTGACCATCATTTGTGCCTATGCACCAAATGATGTTTCAGAGTACCCATCCTTTTTGGAGTCTGTGACTGGGGTGCTGGAGGGTGATCCTCTTGGAGACCCCATTGTCCTACTGGGGGACTTCAATGCGCACGTGGGCAACAACAGTGAAACCTGGAGGGAGGTGATTGGGAGGAACGCCCTGCCCGATCTGAACCCGAGTGGTGTTCAGTTATTGGACTTCTGTGCAATGGAACTTTTGTCCATAACGAACACCATGTTCAAGCATAAGGGTGTCCATATGTGCACCTGGCACCAGGGCACCCTAGGTCACAGGTCAATGATCGATTTTGTTATTGTGTCATCAGACCTGCGACCATATGTCTTGGACACCCGGGTAAAGAGAGGTGCAGAGCTGTCAACTGATCACCACCTGGTGGTGAGTTGGATCCGATGGCAGGGGGGGAAGCCATTCAGACCTGGTAGACCCAAACGTATAGTGAGGGTATGCTGGGAACGTCTGGCTGAGGCCCCTGTCCGGGAGGTCTTCAACTTCCACCTCCGGAAGAACTTCAACCACATTCCGAGGGAGTCTGGAGACATGGAGTCTGAATGGGCCATGTTCTCCACCTCTGTTGTTGAAGCGGCGGCCCAGAGCTGTGGCCGCAAGGTGGTCAGTGCATCTCATGGTGGCAACCCCCGAACCAAGTGGTGGACACTAGTGGTGAGGGGGGGCATTAAGCTGAAGAAGGAGTCCTATCAAGCTTGGTTGGCTTGTGGGACTCCCGAAGCAGCTGAGGTGTACCGGCAGGCCAAGCGGAGTGCAGCTCGGGTGGTTGCTGAAGCAAAAATCTGGGTATGGGAGGAGTTCGGTGAGGCCATGGAACAAGACTTTCGGTTGGCCTCGAAGAGATTCTGGCAAACTGTCTGGCGGCTCAGGAGGGGAAAGCAGTTCCCTGTCCACACTGTGTATGGTGCAGATGGGGCACTGTTGACTTCTACTGGGGATATCGTCGGGCGGTGGAAGGAATACTTCGAGGATCTCCTCAATCCCACTGATACACCTTCCACAGAGGAAGCAGGGTTTGTGGACAAGGGGGATGACTCGCCTATCACAGAGGCTGAGGTCGCCAAGGTGGTTAAAAATCTCCTTTTTGGCCGGGCCCCGGGGGTGGATGAGATTCGCCCTGAGTACCTCAAGGCCCTGGATGTTGTTGGGCTGTCATGGTTGACAAGCCTTTGCAACATTGCGTGGAGGTCGGGTGCTCTTTTCAAAAAAGGTGACCGGAGGGTGTGCTCCTACTTTAGAGGGATCGCACTCCTCAGCCTAGGTACTGGAGAGGAGAGTCCGGCCGTTGGTCGAACCTCGAATTCAGGAGGAGCAATGTGGTTTTCGTCCTGGCCGTGGCACATCGGACCAGCTCTTTATCCTCTCGAGAATTCTCGAGGGTTCGTGGGAGTTTGCCCAACCAGTTTACATGTGTTTTGTGGACTTGGAGAAGGCATTTGACCGCGTCCCTCGTGGTTTTTTTGTGGGGGGTGCTTCGGGAGTATGGGGTATCGGGCTTGTTGTTATGGGCTCTTCGGTCTCTGTTCGACCGTGAGAGTTTGAGAGTTTGGTTCGTATTGCCAACACTCAGTCGGAGTCATTCCCAGTGAGAGTTGGACTCCACCAGGGCTGCCCTTTGTCACCGATCCTGTTCATAATTTTTATGGACAGGATTTCTAGGTGCAGCCAGGGAATGGAGGGTGTCATGCTTGGTGACCACAGGATCTCATCTCTGTTGTTTGCAGATGATGTTGTCCTGTTGGCTTCATCCAGCAATGACCTACAGCTCTTGCTGGGACGGTTTGCCGCTGAGCGTGAAGCAGCTGGGATGAGAATAAGCACCTCTGAGTCTGAGTCCATGGTCCTCAGCCAGAAAAAGGTGGATTGTCCTCTCTGGGTTGGGGACAGGCTCCTACCCCAAGTGGAGGAGTTTAAGTATCTTGGGGTCTTATTCACGAGTGAGGGGAAAATGGAGCGAGAGATTGACAGACGGATTGGAGCAGCATCTGCAGTGATGTGGCCGTTGTACCAGTCTGTTGTGGTGAAGAGGGAGCTGAGTTCTAAGGCAAAGCTGTTGATTTACCAGTCAATCTACATTCCTACTCTCACCTATGGTCACAAGCTTTGGGTAATGACCGAAAGAACAAGATCGCGGATACAAGTGGCTGAAATGAGCTTTCTCCGTAGGATTGCTGGACTCACCCTCAGAGATAGGGTGAGGAGCTCAGTCATCCGGGAGAGGCTCAGAGTAGAACCGCTGCTCCTCCACATTGAAAGGAGTCAGTTGAGGTGGTATGGGCATCTGATTAGGATGCCTCCTGGACGCCTCCCACTTGAGGTGTTTCGGACACATCCCACTGGGAGGAGACCCCGGGGCAGACCCAGGACTCGATGGAGGGACTACGTCTCCCAGCTGGTCTGGGAATGCCTTGGTATCCTTTCTGAAGAGCTGGAGCAGGTGGCTAGGGAGAGGGAAGTCTGGGCTTCTCTGCTTGAACTGCTGCTTCCACGACCTGGACCTCCGGAAAAGTGGTAGAAGATGGATGGATGGATGGATGGATGGAAAAGTGATTACAAATCAGAACAAAGATAAGACAAAACGTGACAAAACAAAACTATAAAAGCACTCGGAGAGTGCAGACCTCCGCCAAGCGCCACAGTTCCACCCATACAGTGTTTAACATCATAAATATTAATCCTGAATTTATTTTGTGTAACTTTATAGATTCCTTGACCATGAAAAAAAGTGCCATTCGCAAGTGGCATATATTAGCTATACTGTGATGGTTGTTGCGTGTTTATAGCTTCATTTGTTCTTTTAAAAATTTCAAAGGTTCCCTATTTTTTCATTTTTTTGCGTCATTATCCAGATTTCTTCCATTTCCTTAGGTCTTAAATGTCTTGTAGAAGCTGTTGAAAACTTGTCTTGTATTATGCAAATTACTGTGATTCCCGTTTTGGAAAGCCCAATAAGTAAAAAAAAAAAATTCCTGGATCCAGACGGTGGTCCGGATCACCACCAAAATCTAATCATCTGTAGGATACCCCAATTCTGACAATCTCTGAAAATTTCATGAAAATCCGTCCATAACTTTTTGAGTTATCTTGCTAACAAACAAACAAACAAACAAACAAACAGACAGACAGACAAACCAACGGCAATGAAAACATAACCTCCTTGGCGGAGGTAACTAAGCAACAGCACAACACAGGCTGGATATGATAATCCTTATGTGATTTTACATGTCATTTTATATATACGTTTGGAGTATTTCTTCCTTTAGTTTTTGTTTAAATTGTCCAAGCATTGTACATGATTTTAATTCAGGTCCAAAAGCATTCCACAGTCTGACTCCTTGCACTGAGACACAGTGTTGCTTGGTGGTAGTTCTCACTGAAGGTTTTTGAAATATACATGTTCCTCTGAAATGATATTGTTTCTCCCTTATTTGGAACAACTTTTGGATATTTGTGGGCAGTGATAGATTCTTCACTTTAAACATTATTACTGCAGTTTTAAAATCAACCAGATCTTTCAACTTGAGAGCTTTTAATTTAAGAAAAAGTGGGTTTGTTGGTTCCCTGTAAGCAACTTTGTTTATTATTCTAATAGCTCTCTTCTGAAGCATAAAGACTGGATATATGTTTGTTTTATATGCATGTTGCCATACTTCAGTACAATATGTCCTGTATGGGAGTATTAATGAATGATACAAAGTCTATAGTGTGGGTTGATTCAGCAGCTATTTCACTCTGTGTAGTATTGCGATTGATTTGGATATTTTACCTTTAATATAATTAATATTTTTTTTTATAATTTTTTATAATTTTTTATAATTTTTTATAATTTTTTTTAATTTTTTTTTTTTTTTTTTTTTTTTTTTTTCCTCTCGGCGCCACACGAGTCGGCTGCCTTTTGCAACAGCGGCTCGATTCCGAGTCTTTTTCCCTTCCTCTCTCTTTTGATCCGTCTTTTTTTTTCACCCCACTTATATCACGGACACACAGATCGTCCTAAATGTCTCCTGAGCCGGTGGACGGAGCCACTGTCTATAGCAGGATACGATACAGCAGAGAACAGCTGCTAGCATTCAACCGCCACCCGGTCCCATTGGAAAAACTCGACATACCGAGAGAACTGAGGCGAAAACGCCGCGGCTGCCGGGCTGGAGTAAGGCGGAGGACAAAAAATATAAGGTACAGACCCTCCCTTCCATCTGTTGTCATGGGAAATGTACGGTCGATACTGGGAAAGTTAGATGAGCTAGCGGCTATCTCCCGTTATGATAGCACATACCGGGAGTGCTCTCTCCTTTTGTTTACTGAGACGTGGCTAACTGAACTAGCAGCAGATGCTAACATTGAGCTGGAGGGTTTTCACATGATACGAGCTGACCGAACACCAGACAGTGGCAAGGCTAGGGGCGGTGGAGTGATAATGTATGTTAACAACAACTGGTGCAGACCGGGACATATCACTGTTAAACAACGACACTGCAGCAAAGACATTGAGTTGCTAGCTGTTAGCATGAGGCCTACATATCTCCCGAGAGAACACTCACACGTGATCTGCATTGTTGTTTATGCAAATCCGACGGCGAACGCTGGGACAGCACGTGACGTCATCCATTCAGTAACCAGCAGGCTGCAGACAGAACACCCAGATGCTCTTCTCCTCATCTCAGGCGATTTCAACCATGTTTCACTGTCTCCCATTCTACCCACGTTCACCCAGTATGTCACATGCCACACTAGAGACAATAAAACACTGGATTTATTCTACGCAAACACTAAGGAGGCGTACACCTCATCACAACTCCCCCCACTCGGGAGATCGGATCACAACTTGGTTCATCTCCGGCCGGTGTACAAACCCCTAGTGCACAGACAACCTCCGGCCATGCACACTGTGGAGTTATGGTCTGAGGAGACAATGGAAACCCTAAAGGGCTGTTTTGAAGCCACCGCCTGGAAGCAGCTCTGCGATCCACATGGTGAGGACATCGATGGCCTCATTCACACCTTCACGGGCTACCTCAGCTTCTGTGTGGACAAATCCGTTCCCACCAAGACCATACGGCGTCACTCAAACAACAAACCCTGGATCAACCCTGAGATAAAAACACTTCTGAGAGAGAAGAAGAGGATCTTCAGGTCAGGGAACAGGGAGATGCTGAAGTCCGTACAGAGGGAGCTGAGGAGAAAGATCAGAGAAGGCAAGGACAGCTTCAGGAAGAAGATGGAGGACAAGCTGCAACAGAGCGACATCAGCGGGGTCTGGAGAAACCTCAAAACCATCTCGGGGCTCCAGAATACCTCCCCCCAGGCCACAGGGGGCAGGGAGTGGGCGAACAACCTGAATCTGTTTTTCAATAGATTTGACCAACCGCCCTCCCCCCTGACTGCACAACAACCACTGCTGCCTCTAAAGAAATCAAGTCCTGCTGCCCACTCCCCACTCCACCAACACCCCCCCACTCCCAACACACAGCCCCCCATCCTGACCCTGACCAGGACCCAGGTGAGGACGGAGCTGAGGAAGATCAAGGCGAGGAAGGCGCCGGGACCGGACGGCATCAGCGCAAAGCTCCTCAAGTCCTGTGCAGACCAGCTGTGTGGGATTGTGACGTATATCTTCAACATGAGCCTGAAACTGGGGAGGGTACCACAGCTGTGGAAAACATCTTGTGTGGTACCTGTACCAAAAACTTCCCACCCCAAAGACCTGAACAGCTACAGACCGGTGGCCTTGACGTCCCACTTGATGAAGACCCTGGAGAGACTGCTCCTTGCTCACCTCCGCCCCCTGGTGGAACCAGCGATGGATCCACTCCAGTTCGCCTACCAGCATGGCATTGGGGTGGAGGATGCGGTGATCTTCCTCCTTCACCGTTCTCTGTCCCACCTGGAGAAGCCCGGGAATATGGTGAGGATCATGTTCTTTGACTTCTCCAGTGCTTTCAACACCATCCAACCGATGATCCTGAAGGACAAGCTGCTGCGCGCAGGGGTGGACCAGCACCTGTCATCATGGATCCTGGACTACCTCACGAACCGGCCTCAGTTTGTGAGAACCCGGGACTGTGTGTCCGACACGATCATCAGTAGCACGGGGGCCCCCCAGGGAACGGTGCTGGCTCCCTTCCTGTTCACTCTTTATACTGCGGACTTCTCACACAACACAACACACTGCCATCTACAGAAGTTCTCTGATGACTCTGCGATCGTTGGCCTCATCTCCAATGGAGATGAAGCTGAGTACAGAGGGCTTATCCAGGACTTCGTGGACTGGTGCCATCGGAACTGCCTCCAGATCAACGCGAGGAAAACTAAGGAGCTGGTGGTGGACTGCCGCAGGCATGGGCAGCCCCTCACAGTACCAGTAAATATACAGGGAACAGACATCGAGATGGTGACATCCTATAAGTACCTGGGTATTCATCTGAACAATAAACTAGACTGGTCACACAATACTGATGCACTCTACAAGAAGGGACAGCGCAGGCTGTTCCTGCTGAGGAGACTCAGGTCTTTTGGTGTACAAGGGGCGCTGCTGAAGTCATTCTATGACACGGTGGTGGCATCAGCCATCACTTTTGGAGTGGTCTGCTGGGGCAGTGGCATTACTGCAGCCGATAGGAAGAGACTGAACAAACTGATTAAGAAAGCTAGCTCTGTCCTGGGGCAGCGCCTTGATCCGATGGAGGAGATAGGAGAGAGAAGGACAGCGGCTAAACTGTCATCTCTGCTGGAGTCCGAGTTCCACCCTATGCAGGACATACTGAATGCACTGAGGAGCTCATTTAGCAGCAGACTACATCATCCCAGGTGCACAACCGAGAGGTTTCGTAGGTCCTTCCTACCAACGGCTGTCAGACTGTACAACCTAAGCAGGGCTGCTCGCAGAGATAGCAAAAAGACGTAACAAACTAATAGTTTTTTGAATGCAAAAGATGCAATAGACTTACACAATGGTCCCCTCCGGCATACAACTAGGAACATACCGGTCGCTATGGAGGGTGAGAATATGTATGGGCACATAATCATACCATGTAGGATAACTAAGTAGACGGTTATGCTGTTTCATTCCATCTAGCAACAATGCTCTGCACTGTGTGTGTTTATATATTTGCATATTTATTCCATCTAGCTACAATGCTCAGCACTGGGTGTGTTTATATATTTATATATCTACATATTATTCCATCTAGCTACATTGCTCCGCACTGTGTGTGTTTATATACTTGCATATTTATTCCACCTAGCTGCAATGCTCCGTACTGTGGGTGTTTATATATTTACATATTTATTCCATCTAGCTACAATGCTCTGCACTGTGTGTTCATATATTCATATATTTATTCCATCCAGCTACAATGCTCTGCACTGTGTGTCTGTGTGTGTGTGTATATATATATATTTTATAGTAATACGTACATATGTTTATTAGCTGCTCTTGCTTGCTTGTTTTTTTTTCTTGCCTTCTGATTGTTGCTCTGAGTGTTGCTATCCCTGTGCTGTTGCAATCCTGGAATTTCCCCGTTGTGGGACTAATAAAGGCTTATCTTATCTTATCTTATCTTATCTTATATGTGACTTCCAACACAGTTTATTATCAATTATTACTACAAGAAATTTAATTTCGGATACCCTTTCAATCTCTACACCATTTACACTGAGTTTAGATACTGAATTGTGATGGTTGTTAAAAATTATAAATTTTGTCTTACTTAAATTGAGTGTTAATTTGTTTGAATCAAACCACAGTTTAAGCTTTCCTAATTGCTTTTCGAGTGTATCCAAAAGTTTTTCCAAATTGCTTCCACTGCATAATAAATTAGTGTCATCCGCAAACAATATTAAATCCATTTTTTCCGAAACTTTACATATATCATTTATATACATATTGAATAACAATGGTCCCAAAACTGAACCCTGTGGGACTCCGCAAGTAACCTTCAGTAACTGCGAGTTTTTGCTACCAACACATACATACGGATATCTGTTCTTTAAGTAACTTCATAACCAGGACAGTGCTACCCCTTAATACCATAATTTTGTAGTTTCTTTAATAATAATTTATGATCCACTGTATCATATGCTTTTTTAAGATCCAGGAATACCCAGAGTACTCTTTATTTTCTACAGCAGTTGACATTTTTTTCTATAAATTCCTTTAGAGCAAATGCAGTTGTCCTCTTGTGTCTGAACCCATATTGCTGCTCACACAATAAATTATTCTTCATTATAGTTGTCAATTCTCTCACAGAATATTTTTTTGAGTATCTTAGAAAATTGCAGCAATAGTGAAATAGGCCTATAATTTGAAAATTCCCCTCTGTCACCCATCTTGTATATCAGAATTACTTTGGCTATTTTCATTGCATTGGGAAATATACCTGTTTGGAGAGACAGGTTACAGATTAGCTTCACTAAGTATTCAATGATAGTTTTGACTAAAAGCATGTCAATACCATCACAATCCACAGATGTTTAACTTTTAAACGATTTAACAATTTCAGTGACCTCTCTCTCATCTGTGTTCTTTACAAAGATGGAGTCTTTTATAGCAATGTTTTTGCTTACTGCATCACCTGTAGGTGCCATAATGGATATTTCTCATGCCAAATTAGGACCAATGTTAACAAAAAATGCATTAAATTCATCTGCACTTGAGACTGCATTCACATGCTGAGTCATTTTTTTTTGTTTGTTTGTTTGTTTTAAAGATTGGTTGGGTAACTTGTATTTCTGTTTTTATTTCCAAGAATACTGTTAAGTATTGTCCACGTATTTTTAGTGTTATCTCTGTTTTTCTCCAGTTCTTTACTGTAATAGTCTATTTTACTACATCTCATTATATATAACTTATTTTTGTAGGTTTTATACCACTGATCTGCTTCTTTTGTCCTTTTCTTTAGAAAAGCTTTATATAGTGAATTTTTCCTTTTTACATGCTTTTTGTAATCCTTTGGTTAACCATGGCTTGTTGACAAATTTCTGTTTAAGCTTTTTCTTTACTAATGAACAATTTTTTTTTTTTTTTTCCATAAAGAGCAGTGACAATGTTCATGAATGTACAGACGTGGACGAAATTGTTGGCACCCCTCTGTTAATGAAAGAAAAACCCACAATGGTCACAGAAATAACATGAATCTGACAAAAGTGGTAATAAATAAAAATTCTATGAAAATTAACCAATGAAAATCAGACAATGCGTTTGAATTGTGGTTCAACAAAATTATTTTAAAAAACAAACTCATGAAACAGGCCTGGACAAAAATGATGGGACCCCTAGAAAAGATTGAAAATAATGTGACCATAGGGACATGTTCAACCAAGATGTGTCCTCTAATTAACATCACAGGTGTCTACAAACTTGTAATCAGTCAGTCGGCCTATTTAAAGGTTGACAAGTAGTCACTGTGCTGTTTGGTGACATGGTGTGTACCCCACTAAACATGGACCAGAGGAAGCAAAGGAGAGAGTTGTCTCAGGAGATTAGAAAGAAAATTATAGACAAGCATGTTAAAGGTAAAGGCTATAAGACCATCTCCAAGCAGCTTGATGTTCCTGTGACTACAGTTGCACATATTATTCAGAAATTTAAGATCCACGGGACTGTAGCCAACCTCCCTGGACGTGGCCACAGGAGGAGATGGATAATACGAATGGTAACAAAAGAGCTCAGAACAACCTCTAAACACATTCATGGTGAACTCCAAGGTCAAGGTACATCAGTGTCAGATCGCACCATCCGTCGTTGTTTGAGCCAAAGTGGACTTCATGGGAGACCACCAAGGAGGACATCACTGTTGAAAACAAATCATAAAAAAGCCAGACTGGAATTTTCCAAACTGCATGTTGACAAGCCACAAAGCTTCTGGGAGAATGTCCTATGGACAGACGAGACAAAACTGCAACTTTTTTGCAAGGCCCCTCAGCACTATGTTCACAGATGCAAAAATGAAGCATACCAAGAAAACAACACTGTCCTTACTATAAAGATGGAGGAGCTTCTGTTATGTTCTGGGGCTGCTTTGCTGCATCTGACACAGGGTGTCTTGAATCTGTGCAGGGTACAATGAAATCTCAAGACTATCAAGGCATTCTAGAGAGAAATGTGCTGCCCAGTGTCAGACAGCTTGGTCTCAGTCGCAGGTCATGGGTCTTGCAACAGGATAATGACCCAAAAACACACAGCTAAAAACACCCAAGAATGGCTAAGAGCGAAACATTGGACTATTCTAAAGTGGCCTTCTATGAGCCCTGATTTAAATCCTATTGAATATCTGTGGAAGGAGCTGAAACATGCCGTCTGGAGAAGGCACCCTTCAAACCTGAGACAACTGGAGCAGTTTGCTCATGAGGAGTGGGCCAAAATACCTGCTGAGAGGTGCAGAAGTCTCATTGACAGTTACAGAAATCGTTTGATTGCAGTGATTGCCTCAAAAGGTTGTGCAACAAAATATTAAGTTAAGGGTACCATCATTTTTGTCCAGGCCTGTTTCATGAGTTTGTTTTTTAAAATAATTCTGTTGAACCACAATTCAAAAGCATTGTCTGATTTTCAATGGTTAATTTTCATAGAATTTTTATTTACTACCACTTTTGTCAGATTCAAGTTATTTCTGTGACTATTGTGGGTTTTTCTTTCACTAACAGAGGGGTACCAACAATTTTGTCCACGTCTGTATCGTAGGCTTCATTTACATCTGATACATAGACTTTTGTCCAGTCTTGCTTCAGCAGGTCTTCTTTAAAAGAACTGATTGCATTTTGTGATTTGTATCTGAAAGATTTTAAAGTTTTTTCTGTATTGGTCCCCGTCTGGCCATGGATAAGTGCAAAGACTGGCAGATGGTCACTTATGTCATTTATCAATAATCCACTTTCTATTTTCTTATCAATAATATTAACAAACAGGTTGTCAATAAGTGTAGCAGTGTGGACTGTGATTCTACTGGGATGTGTTATTGTGGGATATAGACTCATACTGTACATAGAATTCATGAACTCTGGAATTACATTTTGTTGAAATGGATTTAGTAAATCAGTATTGAAGTCTCCACAGATTACAACCATTTTCTTATAGTTATATTATCGTACAGCTCGACTAACTTATCTCTGAATGTCTGAACCCAAGTTCTCGGCATTCTATATATATAACTTATAATTAGATTTTTTGTTTTATCTTGGTCAATCTCAACAGTAGCACATTCCAGAATCCCTGGTAGTGTAAAGGACATTCCATTTACAAGTTTACACCTATACAGTTCATCAATATACAGTGCAACACCACCACCCTTTTTTGAGATCTGTTAATATGAAACATCTGATATCCCTCTATTGCCATCAAGGAAGCCTGCTCTTCATTAAGCGAAGTTTCAGAGACTGCGATAGCTGTAAATTTTCTATCTAGTTGTTTTAAATAGTCCTGAATCTGTGGAAATTTCTTCTGCTGTTAAAGTGTATTATTGATAGTTTACCATCTACTTGCACTTGACTTTTGAATTGCTTTTCAGTGTAATATTCACAGTGATTATGAATATTATTGAAGAAGTGGTTATCAGGATCAATATCATTATCCATCTCTTGTAGTTTATGTTCAGCATAATGAGATATTTTCAGAGTCTGAATTTCCTCTCTCTGTGTCAAATGACTTCCTCCAATTGGGGATGATTGATGTCTACTAAAGTCGGTCATGAGTTGATTTTTTTTTTTAAGTGTATTATCATGTTATGTCACAAAAGGACTGTTCTTGTCGTGTGTGTGGATATGGATTATCGTAGTCTCTTAATTTTCTTAATCAGTGTTCATCTATATTTATTTAAGTCAGTGAGATCTCTTATTATTATGGCCTTTGCTTCCTCAGGTGTTCCATTTAGTTTAATCCAGACTCTACAGTTTCTTGTCCATGTTGCCTGTATCTTGTTTTGTCTTTTCAACATCCGTGCTTGCCGTGCTATTTCAGCATTAGTCTCTGTTAAATGTTCATTTAGGTAAACTTCCGTTCCCTGTAGCTTTCTGGCCTGCCTCAGTATGTCATTTTTTACTCTTCTGTTCACAAAGCGCATCACAATTGATTTCTTTGTTTTATTATCCTTTCTGGGTAGTGTATGGCAGGCTGAAATTGCATTTACTTCAACCTTTAGGTTTCTGCTTTCAAGGAACTGAAGCACCTGGTTTTCTAAGGAGACTGATTCACTTGGGGGAGCCTCCTCACCTCCCATTCCTGCTGTAGCATGAGCATATGATTGATATTTATTGTCTAGTCCACTAATGATTAAATCATCCATACGAGTATATTGTTCGGATTGGCCTGGTAAACGCCAGATCGCTGGCAAATAAAACTTACATCCTGAAGGATTTCATCAGCTCCCGGGAACTGGATTTCTTTTTCGTTGCGGAGACCTGGCAGACTGTGGGTGAACTCTCTGCTCTGTCCGAAGTTTTACCCCCAGGTTACTGTTATTTTAATTCCCCGCGGACAGCAGGACGAGGAGGAGGAACGGCAACTGTTTACAAAAATGACTATAAATGTAAGCAGTGCTTTTCCCCTTCTCCATTCTCCAGCTTTGAACAGACTTTCTTTGAGATGGGTCAAATAAACCCTGTACTGTGTGCTGTCATATACAGACCACCCAAATATAATAAGGACTTTTTAAATGACTTTGCCATTTTCTTAGCTGGTATTGTTACAAATTATGATCGTGTTCTTATCGTTGGAGATTTTAACATACATGTGTGTTGTCCTGATAAGCCGCTGGTGAAAGACTTTTTAAATCTCATTGATTCTTTAAATCTGGTGCAGTCCGTGACTGGTGGCGCTACACACGAGCATGGACACACGTTAGATCTTGTCCTCTCGTATGGCCTGTCTGTTGTTAATTTAGAAATCTGTGACACTGTATTGTCCGACCATATGCCTGTATTATTTGAGGCTGATCTGTCACGCACTACAGCTAAAACTTGCACTGCTGCTCAGCGCTGCTGGGTTTTTAACCCTTCCACTGCCGGTCGGTTCTCCGCTGCCTTTGACCAGCTCTGTGTCCCTCCTGGCTCCATCTCATCTGTGGAGGAACTCAGCTCCTGGTTTCACTCCTCCTGTCAAACCATCTTGGACTCTGTGGTTTCACTGAAAACCAAGCAGCCTCGATCCAAACCTGAGCTGTGGTTCAATGACAGAACTCATGCAGTCAGACAGGAGTGCCGCAGAGCTGAACACAGATGGAAGAAAGACAAACTGCAGGAGTCACTGCAGATTTTAAAAGACTGCTGGCATCAGTATCAAAACACTGTCAAGCAGGGAAAAAGCAAATATTTTGCTAATATTGTTTTATCTCATTGTCATAATCAACGTGTTTTATTTAACACTATTGACTCTGTTCTCAACACCCCACAGACTGTCTGTTTGGAGGCCTCCTCTGAGTTATGCAATGATTTTATGAACTTTTTTATTGATAAGGTGGCCACCACCAGGGCTCTCATCTCAGCTCCTGCCTCTGATCCCTCTGTCTCTGTCCCTTGTTCTGCTGTTTTTGATCAGTTTGAACCTGTGACTCTGTCATTTTTAGAGGATGTGGTTGGCCACATTAAGCCCTCAGGGTCTCCCTGTGATGCTGTCCCTCCTAGACTTTTTAAAGAGGTGCTTCCCAGTATAGGCCAGTCAGTTCTCACCATCTTGAACAGCAGCCTGTCATCTGGTGTGGTTCCTGCAAATTTTAAACATGCAGTAGTACAGCCCTTGATTAAGAAACCTGGTCTCGATCATACCATGTTGGCAAATTTTAGGCCTATTTCAAAGCTGCCATTTCTCTCAAAAATTTTAGAGAAAATTGTCTATATGCAGCTGAAAAGTTTTCTGGATGAACACGGTATTTTGGAGATTTTTCAATCTGGTTTCAAAGCTCTTCATAGCACAGACAGTCTTGTGAAGAGTTTTTAACGATATTCTCTTGGCTTGTGATTCAGGTGAATATGTTGTTCTTGTGCTGCTTGATTTAACTGCTGCCTTTGACACAGTGGACCATCATGTTTTAATTTCCCGTTTGCAGCACCTAGTGGGCATTTGTGGCACTGCTCTCAACTGGTTTAGATGCTATCTGTCAGACAGGACTTTTAAAGTTAGCATGTCTGGGTTTGAATCCTCTTCTGCTCCTCTGCCTTACGGGGTCCCACAAGGTTCAATTCTAGGACCCATGCTTTTTTCTCTGTACATACTTCCACTGGGTTCCATTTTTAAAAAGCATGGTATCTCTTTCCACCTGTATGCTGATGACTGCCAGATTTATGTCCCTCTAAAACAAAAAGCTGTCTCATCAGTAAACTCACTCCTGGTGTACACTGAAGACATAAAGTCTTGGATGGCCCTAAACTTCCTAAATTTTAGTGATAAGAAGACCAAAGTGATGGTGTTTGGACCTAGTCGCCCCTGTGAGTCCCTTCCTGTATACTTGGGCCCCCTTACTCCTTATGTTAAATCCACAGCTAGGAACCTTGGTTTTATCATGGACAATGATTTTAAATTAGACACGCAGATTCGTTCTGTGGTAAAATCCAGCTTCTTTCATCTAAGGCGTTTAGCAAAAGTAAAACCCATTCTCTCTAGACCACACTTGGAAACAGTAATCCATGCTTTTATTTCATCTCGGCTGGATTACTGTAACGCACTTTACGCCGGTGTCAGCCAGTCATCTCTTTCCCGTTTGCAGCTGGTTCAAAATGCCGCCGCTCGTCTTTTGACAGGTACACGTGGAAGAGATCACATCACACCCATCTTAGCTTCACTCCACTGGCTGCACGTTTATTTTAGAGTTCATTTTAAAATTCTTTTATTTGTTTTTAAATCCTTGAATGGTCTTGCTCCACCTTACCTCTTTGAGCTTCTGCATCCCTACGCTCCCACCCGGTCCCTTAGGTCAGCTGAACAGCTGCTTTTGGAGGTACCAAATGCGAGGCGCAAGCTCAGAGGGGACAGAGCGTTTTCGATCATGGCTCCCAGGTTATGGAATGATTTATCCCTGGACATTAGACAAGCACCTTCACTGTCCATTTTTAAAACACGTCTTAAAACACATTTTTACTCCCTGGCCTTCAACCCAGTATGAGACATTGATTTTATTGAATGAAATGGATTTTTATTTATTTTACTTTTTTTTTCTTGTGTTAGCGCCCTTTGTGTTAGTGCCCTGCTTTTATGTTCTCTTGCTGTACAGCACTTTGTGTAGCGAGTGTTGCTTTTAAAGTGCTTTATAAATAAAGTTGATTGATTGATTGAAGATCCTCGATGCGTTGCTCCAAGTCTGCAGGTTTTTTTTCTCTTTCCTTAATTGTTAATTTCAGCTCTCGGACTTTCTCCATTAGCCCTAATAATTTGGACTGTTGATTGGCCACTTTGGTAAGTTCTTCTGACATGAAGTTCAGAGATTTTTTAATCTCTTCCATTTTCTCTTTCTTTGGTGGCATTTTTTACTGACCTGATGATAGCAGGATAGTTTCTGCTGGTGTTGCCGGTATCTGGTCCAGCTGACCTCGGATCCGGCTGGATAATCCAAATCATGTCAAATGCAAAGATTTTAAACATCCTTGCCCAGTTGCCTGGGAGAGGGCACAGCTGTGGAACACTGCAGTGGGGATGCATCTCACACAAGGTGATGGTAACGGCTGGCTGATTGGTAAGTGATGATTATCAACTATCACAATGTCGATCACATGGATAACATTCTGATTTTTACTCTTTTCACATAAGGTGTAGGCTTTGCCTCTGGATTAGGGCACAGAGCAGAGTAAATTTTTGGAAAGTGAGTTTGATGAAAGAGTAGACTGTATTTTCATATAAACTAACATTAAATTATGAAAATTTAACAAATATAAAATTTTCACAATTTTTTTTTACACACACGTTTTAAACTTAAACTGTTAAAATGTATCATATTGCTCAGCACAATGGGACTCAGTTTCAGTACAATGTGCATGGATGTCACAACCGAAAGCTCAGCCAAGCGGCGAACACAGTCAATTGTGCCATTCAAGGCGTCCTCACCTAGGCACAACACAGATATGAATGGGTTTGTGTAAGGAGAACTGGAATTTCTGAGATCGAGAGGTTGTTTTTTTTTCTTAGAATGTGAAGCAAGCTTGATGTGAAGCAAGAATTTTCAGTTCTTGCACTCACTTACAAAAGGGGAATTCACCTTTTTTATGCGGGCTGTTTACACACTTTTGCAAGACATACTAGCGTTTGCTCAATCTGGAGTGGTTCCTTCCAGTGACGTGCGGTGAGGTTCAGGGTTGGTGAGGCAGTGATGCTCTCAGAGTCAGACTGACAGATTAATCTTAAATTCAACATGCAGTTCAAAACTTGCATGGTTTTATAATCTGCTAATCTTACATTTTTAAATTGGATTTTATAAATTATCAAAACAAGTGTAAGGTATTTTACTGAATTACCTCTTAATGGCTCTCTCTTGGGTCTGGCCTTGTTGTGGTGAGGGAGTTGGTTTGCTCCAATGACCTGAAGAATGTTACCGTTTGAAGCTTGCTCCTGGTAGGGTCACCCTTGGCGGGCCGGTCTCTCGGGGAGGATTCAGACAAACGGTGACCCACAGAGTGTCGGCATGTTAGATGGCAGCCCCATCATTTGACTATCCTGTGGAGGGCGAACAACCCACCCAGGAGAAACCTACTTTGTAATGAAACCAATCAGAAGAAACTGGACTGGCCATTTCAGAATTGGACCCCAGCATGCCCCCAACCAATGAGTATGGATTGACCTTCGCCACAGCACCCGTGTTCCCATGAGGAATGTCCAGACACTCGTTGACACTGGAGCAGCCACACTGCTGTCCCGAGAGCTCGCCTGCTACAACATCACCCTGGCGGGTCTCTGCAAATCACGGTGGCAAAGAAGTGGTGAAACCATTGTCGGTGATTATTGTTTCATCTGGAGCAGCCCTGAGGAGCGGACAGGCCTCCATGGTGTGGCACTTGCCACGCCAAAGCCCATCCGCAAGTCACTCATCAGCTGGATACTGGTGAGCGACAGACTACTTTCAGCCCACTTTCTTCACCAACACGGAAAGATGATAAGTTACTGTTGCCTATGCCCCCACCGATGTTGCAGATGAGGAACAGAAGGATGCTTTCTTTGACCAGCTTCATCAGGTTGTTGGACAGGTTCCACCACACGACATCGCCATCATTTTTACCAATGCATACGCTACCCTCTCCTCCAGAGACCTGCTCCCAGCCCAGTCTCCCGGTCCACCTGTCGGCACAACCTTTGCCGACCCATCTACCAACAACAACGGTAACCGTCTCCTTCTGCTCTGTCACTCCCACAATCTCTGCATAACTGGCACCTGTAGACACCAAGTAGACCTGATGGAGTACCCAATGTGGCCATCAAAGAGAACAAAGAGAGGTACTGGTCGGAAGAAGCCGAGCGCCTGGAATCAGTGGCCAGAAATAACAACAAGAGTCGCGTGTTCAGTATGCTCCATCAAGCATGCAATAGCCCACACACCAAGACAGCCCAGGTGAAGGACATCAACGCAATCTCATCACCACTGAGACAGACTGCCTTGACTGCTGGAAAGAGCACTTTAGTCACCTCCTGCATCATCCTCCTGTTCCCGTTGACCCCAATCTCTTAGCCACTGCCAAAGCCACTGTTTCTTATGATTTCTGCAGGACCGATCTAGTCACCCCTAAAGAAGTTGCAGCTGCCCTGACCAAGATAAACAACAGGACAGCCCCTGGAATTTGTGCTCTATCAGCAGAAATGCTGAAGATAGACGGAAATTGCACAATCCAGTGGCTCACCCACATCATCAATCATGTTTTGGTGACAGAGAAGCTCCACAGTGACTGGACCAGGGGCATCATCTTCCCCTTCTGGAAGGGAAAGGGCAACAAACTTGTCTGCAGCAATCACAGAGGCATCACCCTTTCGTCCACTCCTGGCAAGCTCTTCACCAGGATCCTCCTCAGTCATGCCCTTCCAGCCATCAGAGGTGGCTGTCACCCTCAGCAGGTAGGCTTCATGCCCAACTGCTCAACCTCAGACCACATCTCTGCTGTTCACCTACTAATTGAGAAGGCCTATGAATTCCGCAAGGACCACCATCTCTATATAGCCTTTATAGATTTTAAGGCTGTCTTCGACACCGTGGACCATGCTTTTCTTTCGAGTATCTACTGTAGATACCATCCTGTTCAGCCCATCCTACAGTCAGCTGAGAGATGCTCTAGTTGTCTATCCTGAAGAGGCAGTGAAGCTGGGCCTTCAGGTGAGCTAGATGAAGACTAAGCTAATGCATGGTGGCGATGGACTGGACCCAACCCGTTACAGCTCGGGGATGATACCATCGAGTTTGTCAATTCCATTGTGTATCTGAGCTCCACAGTGACCAACAATGGGGACATGAAACCAGAGATCAACCACAGACATGGCCTCACTGCATCAGCCCTGCAGGCACTATGGAAACCTCTCTGGTGCCATTGTTCAATCTCCCAAAGGACGAAGCTCCGCATATACAATCCCTCAGTCCTCTCCATCCTACTCTATAGGTCAGAGTAAGGCTGTGTGATATGACAATGTACATCAGATGACTATATAAAAACATTTATCATTTCATAGAATACACTATCATTTATATCATATTTAAAATGCATATACCCCCATTTATTCAGTAAAGCTCCTACCTCACCACTACTTGTCAGCGCCCCATCTCTTCCCTGCAGTGCGTGACTGTGCACAGCAGACCAGGTGTGGTGGGTGGCTAAGATTCAGTCCGGTGGTTGCTAATGCTAACTCCAAACTACCGGTTCAGATAGCAGCTACTCCTGTTTGCCAGGGATGTGGAACCATTTTTCATCATGCTGCGTCAGCGAGGATAGTTTGCTAACCTCATTTTAAGAGGAGGTAAGTAATGTTAACACCATGTCTAATTGTAAAATGCTGAATTACGATGCCAAGTTGTGCTAACTGGAAAACGTAGTAGACCGTCATTTTTTTTTTTTGGTTTAAATTACTGCTTAGTTTCTCAGTTTTGTATGAAAAAAAATGTTTTTAAAGCTGCAAAAGTGTATGATGGTGACACATGTAAGCTAAATAAATAATAAATACATTAAAACGGGTCGGAGAAAAAAAGTTGGCTTTTAATGTTATGTATTTGATTTCTAATAATTTTAATCAGTCAAGTAGTGATAATGAATAAAGTTAAAGTCATCACATGTATTTTATTACATTACATTTTGTGTCTTTGATTTTCAGAACATGGCCAATCTGAAATATTTTTACTAAGAAGCAAACAGGTTAAATCAAGCCAGAATGGCAGGCTGCAGGTCTACACTTAAATTTTCACTGATTTAAACTAACAGCTAATTTATATCTGTAGATGGCAGCCATGAGTAATTTTCTAATTTTCAGACTTTTTTATGTTAATTTTTTTTTTTTTTTTTTTGCTATTCTCCTCTGGCTCAGGAAGTATTTAACTTATTGATGCTTACTTTTTATTCATATATGATTTAGAAGAAAAACCTGAAATTTAGTATGAGAATCAAGTCTCAAATGCACATTACAAAACTATTTTACAACGCTGCAAAATTATGAGGGAAAATGGTACACGTAAAAAAAAAGATGGTCCTTTTTATATGATTATCTAAACTGTATAATCTACAGAAAATATATATTGTGATATATATCGTTATCGTGATATAAGATAACTTAGGGCTGTGCGATATGACGATATATATCAGATGACGATATAAAAACATCTATCGTTTCATAGAATACTCTATTGTTTATATCGTTATTTAAAATGCACATACTCCCGTTTATTCAGTAACGCTCCTCACCACTACTTGTCAGCGCCCCGTCTCTGCAGTGCGCACAGTGGAACAGGTGTGTCGTAGATGGCTAGGCTTCAGTCCGGTGGATGCTAATGTTAACGCCAAACTACCGATTCAGATAGCTGCTACTCCTGTTTGACAGGGATGTGGGACTGTTTTCCATTGTGCTGCATCAGAGAGGATAGTTCGTAACCTCGTCTTAATAGGAGGTAAGTAATGTTAATACCATGTCTAATTATAAAATGTTAAATGACGATGCTAAGTTGTGCTAACTGAAAACCGTAGCAGACCATCGTTATTTTTGTTTTAAATTACTGCTGAGTTTCTTAGTTTTGTCTGAAAAAAATGTATTAAAGCTGCAAAAGTGCATGATGGTGGCACATACATGCAAAATAAGTAATAAATACATTAAAATGGGTCAGAGGAGCAAGTTGGCTCTTAAGGTGTGTTCACACCAAACACAAACGGGCAAATTTTTCACGTGGCACAATGGGTGCGGCCGGGGCTACGTCACTTCCGGTTAGTAACACATCGCCGCCATCTTAACTCGGTGAAAACAAACCCGTTACCAAGCCTTGTCGAGTGCAGTGTTTTGACTTTTTGTCATGGCCTGTGACTACATAGAAAAGCTTGATGAGTCAGCCAGGCTACGTTATCAGGAGAAACTGACAGCAAGTGGACTGACAGATTGCCCATACAAGCTACCAGCCGGAAAATGGGTTAATGACCCGACCAGGTGGCCAGCTGTGCAGTGGCCGGACGTGTACAGCTACTTGATCGACACCCCTGGTAAGCATATTTGCTTCGACCCATATTAACATGATTAACCCTCTTACATGTTTTGAATGTTTTTAAGGAAAGGCCCCTATGGGTAGCATGACCAATCCATTAAATATCGGGGCAGCACAGGAGTAATTCTTAAAAGAAATAATTAAACAAGAAAATGTTCACTGATGCTAAACACTGCTTAGGTGCGCTTGTGTTGGATCGAAATAAGTGCAGGCGGACACGAGTGAAGTTTAAAAGGGTGCTTCATGCAGACAGTCAACATATATACCCGGCTAATGCATGCATGGCACATTAGCATCACAGTAGACAGCAGGAAAGCATATACATTTGCATTAGTCACACATATAAGGCGCAGCATTACTGGCGCCGGGATTCCTCTCTGTTCTGGAGCCGCAGAAGGTGCGAGGCGCTTCTATAACGATCAGTAATTGCTCACGCTGAGCGCTCTGCTAGCTCGCTGTGGGAGTCACATGAGGTGTTCTCTTTTCCCGTATATTTTTCTTTTTGGCGTACAGAAATGGCAATACGCCCGTATTTGCTAAAATTGCATTTTCCCCGTATTAAAATACGACGAAACCGTATTTGTCACCTCTTTCATTAATGGCCAGCCCCTTTGTTGCACTATTTACTACAGTCTACAGTTAAATTAGTCAGGCTGACTGCACATAGAGAGGTCTGTATTGTCGGGTGAAAAGGGAATCAGTCATGCATTTCCATAGACGAAATGTCCGTCTCTGTTTACAATACAGAGAGGCTTGTGTCGGCGGCTAGCATTTTCAAAACGTGACCCATCAAGTGGCAACTAATTAAACTAACACAATATCACTCAATTACCTGATATAGGACGTGATGAGCTGAATATAATGCACTACGACGGGCTGGACAAGCTTGACTGGGTCACGGCAGCTGCCTGGGACTAGGTCGCCACTGAATTGTTTTCACCTAGTACGGCGTTGCCATGTGGGTTGCTAACCGGAAGTAGGCCAAATGCCCGGATGCCCGACTGCGCCCATTACATTATAATTCAACGTAAACACACAAACAGACATGAATCCCCCTTCTGAGTGAGATGCAGCCAGGTGGAGTTTCCTTTAAAACTTCTGCAGCTGTGTTCAACATGCTGTGGAAATTCCCAAAATAACGTCATGCTTACGTATGTTTACATTATCCGACCGGGGTCTTACCTGAAAATGTTGTCTCAAGCCTCCAAAAGTTCACAAGATGAGGGGTGTTTACGTTGCTAGTTTGTCCGTGACAGGAAACTGTGGGTAAATAACAACAACATCCCAATTCAGCTGAAGGGCTCCCGGTCTTCCTGAGTCTCCAGGTGAGTGAGTCAAATTTTCAAACTAGTTTACTCTGCAATGGTGATACCTTTACTCCGGTGACAACAGAATCTCAAAGCTAGCAGCTAGCTAGCTAGCTAGCCTGGGATGTGAATGCACAAATTCGCAAATACTCGCGTCTTTCCATTGACTTTGTATGGATTTGCGCCGCCTGTTCACGTTTGGTGTGAATGCACCTTTAATGTAATTTATTTGATTTCTAATCATCTTTATTTGGTCAAGTATTGATAATGAATAAAGTTAAAGTCATCACATGTATTTCATTACATTACCTTTTGTGTCTTTGATTTTCAGATCATGACCAATCTGAAATATTTTTTTACTAAGAAGCAAAAAGTTTAAATCCTTAAATCAGGCCAGAATGGCAGTCTTTAGGCTGCAGGTGTACACTTAAATTTTCATTGATTTAAACTAACAGCTAATTTATATCTGTAGGTGACAGCCATGGATTATTTTCTTATTTTCAGACATTTTCTATTATGCTGTCCGTTTTTTTTTTTTGTTTTGTTTTTGTTTTAGCTTTTCTCCTCTGGCTCAGGAAATATTTCTTATTGATGTTTACTTTTTACTCATATATGATTTAGAAGAAAAACCTGAAATTTATGAGAATCAAGTCTCAAATGCACATTAAAAAACTATTTTATAACAACACTGCAAAATTATGAGGGAAAACAGTACATGTTAAAAAAAAGTAAAAGAAAAACAAGATGGTCTTTTTTATGTGATTATCTAAACTGTAGAATTTACAGAAAATGCATATTGTGATATATATTATTATCATGATACTGTGGAGATAATAGATCAGGCGAGATGCAACGAGCTGGAAGGGTGCAAGGTTTTATTTCCTCCAACATACTGAAACACGCTTTGTAGCTCGGTGAGCTACTTACTGTGTTGCTCAGGCATGTGTCAAAAGCGCTTTTATACACGTTATACAGACAGAGAGAATGCATGGCACATTAGCATAGTGATTGTCATCTAATGCACATCAGTCAATACACATCATTAGCATGACATCAGCTAGCGCCCGGCCCGGACGTCCTCTCCAAGGACGCATACATAACAGTCCCGTCTGATTGCCCCCTGGGGCTCTCTGTCCGTATGTAAATTGTCCTCCGTTTCCTAAAGCCCTGATGAGTGTGAGATAGTGTCCGTCCGCAGTGTGCTGGGTCACCACAATATAAGACAACTTATATCGTGAATTTTTATGAATTTTTTTTTTGGTCATATCGCATAGCCCTAAGATGACTTATATTGTGATATGAATTTTTTGCCATATCGCTCAGCCCTAGGTCAGAGACATGGCCACTGAATAAGACTCTGGCCCTGAGAGTGGACAGGTTTGATAATCGGGCCCTCAGAACCATCGAGAACATCAGGTGGCCCCAGCACACTTTTAAGGACACGCTCCGAGCCTGCACACATCAGCCTGCAGCATCCCATCTTATTACACAGCGGTGTATCTGCTGGTTTGCCCATGTCCTCCGCCTCCCACAAGAACATCAGACAAAAGCCATCCTCATATTTGACCTAGGGCTTCAGGGTGGAAAAGACCTCGGAGCAAGCCATGCACAAGATGGTTCGATGTGGTGGACAGAGACCTCTGACAGCTCAGAGCCACTGTTGACGAAGCAGAGTAGTTGGCCAAAAACCGGCACGCACGGGTTAACCTGATTGGCTCTACGCGTGGTGATGGCCATCCAGCCCTCACCACACAGAAGTAGTAAGTAAGTACCTCTTAATGGAACACACAGAAAAGGCAGTAATAAAAGTCCATGTTTTCATTTTAGAACTCTATAGATCCGATTTCATCACAGCTGACCATCACACACTGGTGGTTACTATTATGAACAGATATGTAACATAATGTATAAAGAGGTCCTGATTAGCCAACCATAAGTGAAGTGAAACAAAAAAAAAGCCTGTTTTAAATAATTCTAAGAAATACAATGTCCAAAGACCCTTGTATTATGTCCATAACTCACACTCTTAAGAAGCAGGCCAGACGTGCAGTAGAACATAACTTTATTAGATGAACCACACAGTAACATAGGCACTCCGTACAGACAGGTGGTCGAGGTTGAAAGAGACAGGGTCTCTTCCGCCTCGGCCCTTTATACTCCAGGGTGATGGCGGAAACGGAAAGGTGGGGCTATCACCCCCAGTACACCCAGGGTACACCCAGCACCATATAACATATTTAATATACTACAACTTAGTTACACAAGTACAGTGGATATAAAAAGTCTACACACCCCTGTTCAAATGCCAGGTTTTTATGACGTAAAAAAATGACACCAAGATAAATCATTTCAAAACTTTTTCCACCATTAATGTGACCTAAAACCTGTACAACCCAATTAAAATACAAACTGAAATCTTTTAAAGGGGAAAAATAAAAAAAAACCCAACTTACAATAACCTGGTTGCATAAATATACACACCCTTAAACTAATACTTTGTTGCAGCACCTTTGGCTTTTATTACAGCACTGTCTTTTTGGGTAGGAGTCTATCAGCATGGCACATCTTGATGTGACAATATTTGCCCACACTTCTTTGCAAAAACACTCCAAATCTGTCAGATCACGAGGGAATCTCCTGTGCACTGCCCTCTTCAGATCACCCCACAAACGTTCAATCGGATTCAGGTCTGAACTGTGGCTGGGCCATTCCAAAACCTTAATCTTCTTCTGGTGAAGTCATTCTTTTATTGATTTGGTTGTGTGCTTTGGGTCACTGTCGTGCTGAAAGATGAAGAGGAACTTCATCTTCAGCTTTGTAGCAGAAGCCTGAAGATTTTGTGCCAACACTGACTGGTATTTGGAACTGTTCATAATTCCCTCCACCTTAACTAAGGCCTCAGTTCCAGCTGAAGAAAAACAGCCCCAAAGCATAATGCTGCCACCACCATGCTTCACTGTAGGTATGGTGTTCTTTTGGTGATGAGCAGCATTGTGTTTGTGCCAAATAAACCTTTTGGAATTATGACCAAAAAGTTCAACCTTGGTTTCATCGGACCATAACACATTCTCCCACATGTGTTTGGGAGAGTTCACATGTGTTTTTGCAAAATGTAGCTGGGCTTGGCTGTTTTTCTTCATAAGGTAAGTCTTCCGTCTTGTCATCCTAAATGGGAGATTGTTGTCACATGTACTAAAAAGCCAGTACTTGCTAGAAATTCTTGTAACTCCTTCAATGTTGCTGTCGGCCTCTTGGCAGCCTCCCTGACCAGTTTTCTTGTCTTTTCATCAATTTTGGAGGGACATCCAGTTCTTGGTAGTGTCACTGTTGTGCCATATTTTCTCCACTTGATGATGACGACTGTCTTCACTGAGTTCCATGGTATATTTAATGCCTTGGAAATGTTTTTGTACCCTTCTCCTGACTGATACCGTTGAACAATGAGATCCCTCTGACGCTTTGGAAACTCTCTGCGGACGATGGCTTGGGCTGTAAGCTGTGACTACAAAAATGTCAGGAAAAGCCTACTAGAACAGCTGAACTTTATTTGGGGTTAATCAGAAGCCCTTTAAATGGTGGCAGGTGTGTGCTGACTCCCATTCAACATGAGTTTGAATGTAATTGGTTAATTCTGAACAAAGCCACATCCCTAGTTATAACAGGGTGTGCATATTTATGCAAACAGGTTATTGTAAATTTTTTATTTTTCCCTTTAAAAGATTTCAGTTTGTTTTCCAATTGGGTTGTACAAGTTATAGGTCACATTAATGGTGGAAAAAGTTTTAAAATGATAAATCTTGGTCTCATTTTTACATCACAAAAACCTGGCATTTGAACAGGGGTGTGTAAACTTTTTATATCCGCTGTATAATGTATTAAGTTATTTTACAAACAAATTTTTTGGACACAAAAGTCATTATACTTTGTTTATTGGCCAAGGAAGAACAAAAATTTGTGGCTCAGACAGCTGCATCTCTCTGTGTGTTGCAGCTCCACAATTAAACCTAATTACAAATTCAAGTATTGACAACAACTATGCATGTATGGTCTTTACTTGTAAATTAAGTAAATTTGCCAATCCTTCTGGACAAAAATCACTGTAACTTTGTTAAAAAATGTCATTATCTTCTTTTAGATTTAAAAAAAATCCTGTGCTTATGGTGCTCAAACACGCCCTCCCTCATTGGGGCAACGGTACCATGCAGCCTCTTATAGTAATTTTTAGTTAATGTTTTATGTCAGATTAGGAAGACTTTAATAAAACTATGCATTAATATAACTGCCATTAACGCCAGCCTTTCCTCACATATTTTTCATTTTCTCTCACTATACTGAGCAGCACTCTGAAACCACATCTTCTCCACCTGCTCTTTTCCTGATTCTAAGAGTTGGTAGAATATGTGAATGCCTTTCCTAGATGTGATCATCAGATACTCCTCATTTTCTGGCTGCAATGTCATGGTATGGCGAGCCATAACAAAGGACTGGCAGAATCGGGACAGCACCAGGACGTAAAGACAATCTTTCTCTGCCTTGTTGAGCGGAAGGACACTTTCCCAACCAGCAAGGACAGGTCCACCCACCTCCATTGGTTCAGGGTACACAATCATCATGTACATGATGGTAATAGCGAGCTCATGGATGTAGTAGCCATTGTTCATATCACCAAAGTCAAGGATGCCAGAAATCATGTAGATGCCACTTTTGTCAGGCTGTACAAGCACGTTGAGCTCATTGAAGTCACCATGGTTAATGCCTTTAAAAGTAATAAAGAGCAGGAGAAAAGGAGTGCCATTACTCAAGGGGGTATTAAACTGAATCCCAATGACATTATTTTAGAAAAGAAACTTTAATGTAAACTATAGCTATGTTGCAAAGAAGATAAATTAATCACTCACACTTGCGGAAATGGGAGCGTTTGAGGTCCACAGTAGTTTTGTACAGATCAAGTACAGACTGCACGTTCTTCTGAAGAGGATCTCCATCTAATACATGGAGATATTGTTCAAGGACATCAAGATTTGACAGACTCCAAATGAACTTCTCCCTATGCAGAACATGAAGTTGAGGATGTTCCATCTAAAAGAAGCAAGAGAGAGAGAGATGCAATGTTTGCGATGTTTCAATTGTCAACTGTTGTTCTGGGTTGTTTAAGACAGCTGGACAAAGTTTAAAATAACAAATAACAGAAATGCTTCTGCATAGGTGTTGTGATACCTTTTGAAGGATTAAGTCCATTCTAGCTGCTGTCTTGCCAAGTTCATAAAGTAACTGTAGTGTTAATGGAACCTTGGAAATGGTCATCCCAGGTAAATAAGTCAACAGTCGCACCAGGTACTTCTGGCAGCCATCACCACTATCTGACAAAAACAAAATACAATTAATTAACTCCACCAAGAGGATGTTTTTTGCCCGTTTTTGATTCCTAAATGGGAAACAAATACAGTGCACTATGGCAGGCTTATTCAATTAGCAGCCCAGAACCAACCTCCAAGTGGCCCAGGCCACGCCAAGGAAATATAAATTTAAGAAAAAAATATGAAGGAATGACGGTCCGCAAGCGCGCACACAAACAACGCGTGTGACCGTCATCCGCGCGGAGTTCAAAAGCACCCCACCCGCATGACCGTTCCACTTGGCAGGCAGTGTCTCGCTCGTGTCACTGTCTGAGAGTAGCATGAGCTTATTAAAGCACTTTAAATGCGGAAAAAAACAGAAGAGGTATGTAAGCAATGGAGGCATGTATGGTGGTTTTAACCCGCTGATAATGGAAACAATAATGAAGAGTCACTTAGCAAACAAGTGTGGTTAGGATTCATATGTATGCATGGAAAGGCAAGAGTGACTGATGAATCGCTGAGAGTTGATTTCACCAGCTTTATTATTATTAACTAATAATTTACATTCATTATTATCACCCATCACCCATTTCGGATAACTCACGTGGAATTGTTTAGTAGAAGGAGTCTTTGTCTAATTTGACCTTGTTGTTATATTATACAGTTTCTTTTAACATGTACTGTATTATCCGAAATAAATTCATGTACCTGGCAAGTTACGAAGACCAAAATTCACCAAGTCAATGACTTTAATCCGTTAACAGCCTTCAGACAAACTAAACGTGCCAACATTTGGACTTCAAAATAAGGGAGGTTTTTCTTGCTCTCTGGGTGGTGAAGGGAGTTCTAAAAAACTATAAATATATAGAAATATTATAATAGAAATAACTGCATCTGTGGTAATTTAAGTTAATTTATTTCATTAAATATAATTTTATTAATTTTTTTTCTTTGAAATCAGAGTTAAATTATTCTGTTCTGGCTCTGCAAAATTTTGGTTAAAAGGAAGGAAGGAAGGCATCTCTGTTGTCATTCAGTCTATACAGCTAATCATGTACAGTAGAACAAAATTACATTTCTCTTGTCTACAATGTTAATCACATGTAGAATCAGTGGGGTCGCTCCCATGCAAGGCGCTGCCACAAACAACTTCTCCTCCCCCCATTCTATCACGCTGAGCACCAAGCTAGAAGCTGGGAAGTACCATTTTTATATTGTCTGTGGTATGACCTGGCCAGGACTTCAACCCCCAGCCTCCCGGTTGTGGGGTGGATGCTCAATCAACTAGGCCACCACTCCGGTGGTAAATTGTAATGTAAATTGTATAAGGAAAAAAAAAGTCAAAATTTTAACACAAACCACAATGCGTTCCAAATTAATTAAAAAAACCCCAGTAATTTTATTTGAAAAAATTGAGAAAAATCATCCATAAAATAATCAACAAATTTATAATAAAGTCTCAAATGTACAAGAAAAGTCAATTTTACAAGCGAAAATTACAAATTTGAGGAAAATGGTTTCAAATTTAGATACATTTACAGAGAAAAGTAGAAAACTATAAGAAAATTGTTATAAATTTGGGAGAAAAACCTCAAACCTTAACAAATGAAGTCATTACTCAAGTTTTTAAGTGGGTGCTTTTTGCATCCTTAACTCTACTAGAAATGTTTGGTTGACTGATATGTGTGTGTAATGGAATGCGTAGTTATAAAAAGAGGTTCCTACTCACACATGTGATTTAAAACAAAACAAACCGCAATAATGGTTGTGCAATGTTTGTTAATGTTATCAATCTTTTCTTGGGGGGTTTGTGCACTGAAGTGTTATGACAGTTCATTTTTTTATTCAGCTAAATGCATTTTGTGATGTGCCAAGGTCAGTTATGACCAGGATGTAGTATAGTTTATTTCAAAAGGGAAACAAATGTTAATACTGACAGTGCACATTGAGTTTTTATGCACTTTGAGATATGCCCGAGTAAGATGTGACCAAAATGGTTATTTACAGAAGATTATTTTTTTATTCTATTTATTTACAGACGTGGACAAAATTGTTGGTACCCCTCTGTTAATGAAAGAAAAATCCACAATGGTCACAGAAATAACTTGAATCTGACAAAAGTGGTAATAAATAAAAATTCTATGAAAATTAACCAATGAAAATCAGACAATGCTTTTGAATTGTGGTTCAACAGAATTACTTTAAAAAAAACAAACTCATGAAACAGGCCTGGACAAAAATGATGGTACCCTTAACTTAATATTTTGTTGGACAACCTTTTGAGGTAATCACTACAATCAAACGATTTCTGTAACTGTCAATGAGACTTCTGCACCTCTCAGTAGGTATTTTGGCCCACTCCTCATGAGCAAACTGCTCCAGTTGTCTCAGGTTTGAATGGTGCCTTCTCCAGAAGGCATGTTTCAGCTCCTTCCACAGATGTTCAATAGGATTTAGATCAGGGCTCATAGAAGGCCACTTTAGAATAGTCCAATGTTTCGCTTTTAGCCATTCTTGGGTGTTTAGCTGTGTGTTTTGGGTCATTATCCTGTTGCAAGACCCATGACCTGCGACTGAGACCAAGCTGTCTGACACTGGGCAGCACATTTCTCTCTAGAATGCCTTGATAGTCTTGAGATTTCATTGTACCCTGCACAGATTCAAGACACCCTGTGCCAGATGCAGCAAAGCAGCCCCAGAACATAACAGAACCTCCTCCATGTTTCACAGTAGGGACAGTGTTCTTTTCTTGGTATGCTTCATTTTTGTGTCTGTGAACATAGAGCTAATGTGCCTTGCCAAAAAGTTCCAGTTTTGTCTCATCTGTCCATAGGACATTCTCCCAGAAGCTTTGTGGCTTGTCAACATGCAGTTTGGCAAATTCCAGTCTGGCTTTTTTATGATTTGTTTTCAACAGTGGTGTCCTCCTTGGTCGTCTCCCATGAAGTCCACTTTGGCTCAAACAACGACAGATGGTGCGATCTGACACTGATGTACCTTGACCTTGGAGTTGGCCATGAATGTGTTTAGAGGTTGTTCTGGGCTCTTTTGTTACCATTTGTATTATCCGTCTCTTTCATTTTTCATCAAGTTTCCTCCTGTGGCCACGTCCAGGGAGGTTGGCTACAGTCCCGTGGATCTTAAATTTCTGAATAATGTGTGCAACTGTAGTCACAGGAACATCCATTGGAGATGGTCTTATAGCCTTTACCTTTAACATGCTTGTCTATAATTTTCTTTCTAATCTCCTGAGACAACTCTCTCCTTTGCTTCCTCTGGTCCATGTTTAGTGTGGTACACACCATGTCACCAAACAGCACAGTGACTACTTGTCACCCTTTAAAATAGGCCGACTGACTGATTACAAGTTTGTAGACACCTGTGATGTTAATTAGAGGACACATCTTGGTTGAACATGTCCCTATGGTAACATTATTTTCAATCTTTTCTAGGGGTACCATCATTTTTGTCCAGGTCTGTTTCATGAGTTTGTTTTTTTTAAATAATTCTGTTGAACCACAATTCAAAAGCACTGTCTGATTTTCATTGGTTAATTTTCATAGAATTTTTATTTATTACCACTTTTGTCAGATTCAAGTTATTTCTGTGACCATTGTGGGTTTTTCTTTCATTAACAGAGGGGTACCAACAATTTTGTCCATGTCTGTAATTGTTTTTCAAGAGGAAAAATATTTCTACTACTTAAAGTTCTGCTCAACCCCAGCACTGTTATTGTGTTTTTATACACTTTTGATGTGCCTTTGTCATGTGCCAAGCGCACATTTAAAACCAAGACAATGAATAAAAAGTGCATGTTTTTCATCATACTGATCTGTGTTGGTTTGAAATTTGTCATATTCAACACATCGCTGAACATGTGCGGCTCAGTTACATGTTTCGATTTCAAATGGTGGCCCAACTGATTTTGTAATTGAATAGCCCTGCAGTATGGAATACTTTGATGGTCACCAACAAAAGGAGATGATTTCTGAAAAATAACAGGTTGTCAGAGAAATTAAAACATAAGTGATTCTTAGTACTTTCTAGTTTATAGCTGTTTTCCTCACTCTTAGGGATCAATGCGTATAATGAGCTTTGTTCAAGGGCACATCCACTATGACAAGAGGTAATAGACTCTCAGTGTCTTTGTAAACTGGCCATGGGCGGTGCGGTGGAGCAGTGATTAGCACTGTGGCAGCACAGCAACTCACCCTTGGCCATGGGATCCCGGGTTCGATCCCAGCCCCTGACCAACAGTGACCTGTGTGGAGTTTGCATGTTCTCCCCATGTCTGCGTGGGTTTCCTCCCACAGGCCAAAAACATGCAGGTTAGGTTAATTGGAGACTCTAAAGTGGCCCTAGGTGTGAATGTGTGTGTGAATGGTGAAGAGATAGCGCCGTACCGTGGCTGCTTCATCCATCCAGGTGGATGCCCTGAATTTCCCCTCTGGGGATCAATAAAGTACACAAAATCAATTCAAAAATCAAAAATACTTCTCTGTATTGCATCACATTGAAGGTACAAACTCCATGGCTTGTTTTGACCCTTGGAGTGTTACCGACATCCTTCAGAGCGCTCATCAGCCATTGTATATCTTTACAAGCTGTCAGAAATCAAATCAAACTCAGGGTCAATTTCATCTACACAGCATGTACAAACTCTTCGGCATAAAGTGCATACATATGATACAAAGTATCTCATACAAAGAAAGCTCGGGACCAATCGTCAGACCATTCCCCAGTCTGCCAGATCTTCACACAAAGCTTACACATCACAGTGACAGATGCTTCTCCACCAGCAAGGAGTAGTTCAGCTGCTAGTCCGTCACATCCTGGTGAGTTTCCTCGCTTTAAAACCTTCATTGCTCGCTCCACTTTTGATCGTAGTGGAATGAGAACACTGTTGTCACTTGGCTCAGTGGTCTGGGTTTCTAATCCTTTGATTTCCTCCCTCTCCTCCTCATCACCTTCGTACAATTCGCAACAGTATTCTTGCCAACAATCCAAAATGTCATTCATCCCTGTTAAGGTTTTCCCACTTTTATCCTCGACAAGCTGGGCTAAAACTTTCTACTCAAGTTCTTTATTTCACTATCCATTGCTCTACAGTTACCTGCCCTGTTGTGTGCCTCTATGCTGGTGCATCTTTCTAGCAAGCGCTCCTTTTTATCCCTTTGACATGCCTGCTGTATTTGCCTTGTTGGACTGTACATATCACAATATTGAGGGCCAGTGTTGGGAGTAACATGTTACAAAGTACTGCAACACCACTATTTTTGCAGTAACATGCTGTGTAACAAAATTATTGTTTAAAAATTCAGTAATGCATAACAGTTACTGAAATTTGATCAGATGTGTTACTCACATTACTCATTTTATTAATATGGATAGATTTTTTAGCGCAAATAAATACAAAATGATCCCAGCTGACACAGCAGTCAGTCAACGAGCCTGTTCACTGCTGCAGCCACAAATGGAGCTTGCTCCTGCTGGGAAAAGATGAAGCTACTTTGTTTTTGTGGAAATGGACAGATTATTTTTCCTTTGTCACGGGGACAAAAGCATATTGGTGGGCCGTGTGAGACCGACTGCAATCTTCAGAAGCACCTGAGGACAGCAACAAGATTAAAACAAAGCAATGCTATGCTAACAACACCAGCTGGATTTCAAGCACAGGTAAACGACTGATTGCCAGATACATCATTACAGAATGAAGATCTGATAACAGTCATTTCCCGTCAGACAGCTAAAACTGTGATCCACTGAAGTTAAAACACATCACCTTGCTACCTGGATAAAGATTATTCAAAAATAGATTTGATCACCAGAAGGAATTTAAGAGACTGGATCATGTCTCTGTCACAGCAGACATTTGGACTGTGGATAATGGACATTTTCTTTGGATCACTGCACATTGGATTAAATCCATAATATTAAAGGTAAGAAACATTGACAACTTTATGCAGTGTTACCAACTCACTCTTTTGGAGTGATTCTCACTCTTTTTCCCTCTCTCTCACACCACAAACCCTATTTATCACTCCAAAATGAGGAAATTACTGGCAATTTTGTGTTGATTTTCTTCAGATTTTTCCCACAATAAGAGCTCTCAAGGCAGGATAAAGCAGACTTAACATGTTCTAAAAGCTCTGTTTGAAACAGCCTGTTTTCAGCCTGACATTAATAAACCCGTAATGTAATCCATTAATTATCTTGCTATGTGTGCAAGATGATTTAAGTATGCATTTAAAAGTAACGTGAAAGTTACTTTTCCAAGTAACTAGTTACTTTAATCATGCAGTAATTGGTAAGTAGCTCAGTTACTTTTGAAAAGAAGTAACTAGTAACTGTAACTAGTTACTATTTTTTTACTAACTTGCCCAACACTGCTGAGGACTAACAACACCAACACCTCTGTGTTTCATACTCCTTTCCTTTGTGAGCCTCAGTGTCTCTTCTGTAATCCATTGTGATGTTTTCTGATTACTCTGTAGTACATGTTTCTTAGCTGTTGTCACTGTTACTTCCTTTGTTCTTTCGCAAAGTTTGTCCGGTGTCATTTCCTCTGCAACAGCTGCTAGTTCTTCATACTGATTTTGGACTTGAACTGAGAAAGCGTCCGGTATCTTTGACACGTCAAATTATATAACACATGCACCCCTTCTCCTGGCTTTAACCCTGCATTGCATGTTCACGCACTATAGCTGATGATCAGATCCACAGTTAGCGCCCATAAATGTTTAATTATTTTTCACATTTGATTTCTGTCTTTGCGGACAAGGATGCAGTAGATATAATTTAGAGTTATTCCATTTGGTGCTGTCCATGTATATAGCCGTCGCTTATGTTGACTGAACAGAGTGTTACATATCATTAGCTCATTTGTCAGAACAAATGAGAACAGCTGTTCTCCGCTGTCATTTTGCTCACCTAGGCCAAATCACCCAATAAGTTTCCTCACCTGAATTCAATACTTCTGTCTTTGCATTAATAATTTCCCACTGAAATCAAGATGTTGTTCCTTTGTGTTGCATCAAGTACTTGATGCATACCCTTGTAGAATTGTTCAATGTCCTCATCTAGGGCTGTGCGATATGACGATACGTATCGGATGACGATATAAAAATGTCTATCATTTCATAGAATATTCTATCGTTTATACTGTGATTTAAAATGCACATACTCCCATTTATTCAGTAAAGCGTCTCATTGCAACTTGTCAGCGCCCCGTCTCTTCTCCACAGTGGGCAACTGCGTGCAGCGAAACAGGTGGGTGACTAGGCTTCAGTCCCATGGTTGCTAATGCTAACTCCAAACTACTGGTTCAGATAGCTGCTACTCCTGTTTGACAGAGATGTGGGACTGTTTTCCATTGTGCTGCATCAGAGAGGATAGTTCGCTAACCTTGTTTTAAGAGGAGGTAAGTACCGTTAACACCATGTCCAATTATAAAATGCTAAATGATGATGCTAAGTTGTGCTAACTGAAAACCATAGTAGACCAATTTTTCTTTGGTTTAAATTACTGCTGAGTGTCTTAGTCCTGTCTGAAAAAATGTATTAAAGCTGCACAAATGTATGATGGTGGCACATAATGCAAAATAAAAACTAAATAAATTAAAATGGGTCAGAGAAACAAGTTGGCTCTTAATGTAATGTATTTGATTTCTAATAATTTTAATTAGTCAAGTAGTAATAACGAATAAAGTTAAAGTCATCGCATGTATTTTATTGCATTACATTTTGTGTCTTTGATTTTCAGATCATGACCAATCTGAAATATTTTTTACTAAGAAGCAAACAAGTTAAATCAGGCCAGAATGGCATCTTCAGGCTGTAGGTCTACACTTAAATTTTTACTGATTTAGACTAACAGCTAATTTATATCTGTAGATGGCATTGATAGGTTATTTTCTCATTTTCAGACATTTTTTAATGTTCTTTTTTTGCTATTCTCCTCTGGCTCAGAAAATATTTAACTTATCGATGTTTACTTTTTATTCATATACAATTTAGAAGAAAAACCTGAAATTTATGAGAATCAAGTCTCAAATGCACATTAAAAAAACTATTTTATAACAACACTGCAAAATTATGAAGGGAAAAGGTACATGTGCTGTAAAAAGGTAAAAAAAAAAAGAAATGGTCCTTTTAATATGATTATTTAAACTGTAGAATTTACAGAAAATGTATATCGTGCTATACAGTGGTGTAAAAAAGTATTTGCCTCCTTCCTGATTTCTCATTTTTTTGTATGTCACACTGAAATGTTTCAGATCAAACAAATTTAAATATTAGAGAAATATAACACAAGTAAACACAAAATGCAGTTTTTAAATGAAGGTGTTTATTATTAAGGGTAAAAAAAAAAAATTCAAACCTACATGGCCCTATGTGAAAAATTGACCCCCCCCCCCACATTAACATATAAATTAACTGTGGTTTATCACACCTTTGGAAAACTGAGTTCAATTTCTCTAGCCACATCCACGCCTGATTACTGCCACACCTGTTCTCAATCAAGAAATGACTTAAATGGGACCTGCCTGACAAAGTGAAGTAAATGAAAAGATCCTCAAAATCTAGATATCATGCAATGATCCAAAGAAATTCACTAACAAATGAGAAACAAAGTAATTGAGCTCTATCAATCTGGACAAGGTTATAAAGCCATTTCTAAAGCTTTGGGACTCCAGCGAACCACAGTAAGCCATTATCCACAAATGGTGAAAACATGGAACAGCAGTGAACCTTCCCAGGAGTGGCCGGCCAACAAAAATTACCCAGCGATTCTGACTGAAACTGCATCATACAGGAACAATAGTGACGTAATACAAACAAAATTCACGTGGGATAATCAGAAGAGTTTGTAGATGTGGTAGAGGGTGTAAATGACCGACCAAATGCGAAACAACAACCACGATGGGCGAAAAACTGAGCTCACAACACCAAGATGGCGGTGCCCACGTCGTCATGGATTCTCACAAGAAAAATGCATCAAACAGGAAAAATAACCACGTAATACAAACAAAATTCATGTGGGATAATCATAAGAGTTTGTAGATGTGGTTATTTTAAAAAACAAACTCATGAAACAGGCCTGGACAAAAATGATGGGACCCCTAGAAAAGATTGAAAATAATGTGACCATAGGGACATGTTCAACAAAGATGTGTCCTCTAATTAACATCACAGGTGTCTACAAACTTGTAATCAGTCAGTCGGCCTATTTAAAGGGTGACAAGTAGTCACTGTGCTGTTTGGTGACATGATGTGTATCACACTAATGTAACGTAAATTGTATAATAAAATATTTGTCATAAGGTACAGGAATTATTTATTTTATTTAATAGTGGGTGTGAAAGGGGGCGGAGTTAAACCTTCACTTCTACACCCGCTAAATTAAATAAAAGCACTCGTAAAAGGGGCACCAGTCACAATGGACAATAATATTAACTTTAATTTTAATTAAGTTTGTACCTTCAATTACTTAATGAATCAGTCTCAAAGTTTCAGTGAGTTCTTTTCCTGCCGTGATTAGGAAACATATATATGCGAAAGGAATACTCTTCAACTTCTCTCATTCACCCTTTTATTAAACTCATTCAGGTTACATGATATGGCGTTCAAATGATGGATAAACAGATTCAAATGATAACAGCGTACGATATCACATCAACTGATATTGGATTCCTGAACATAAAATCCAGCGTTACACCTTTGTGGAACCAAAGAGAAACCAGACTTATGTTTCAAAGGTAAATGAGGCTGAAATATCCAACAAACAGAACGCAATTTTATGGGGAAAATTCATAAGCTAGTAATCTAAAAATGACTTCTAAATTAATCTACAAAAATTAAGGGCAGTTACTTAAAAATGACTAAGAGTCTTCCTTCAGTTTACAGCGTTACCCTGTGGCTGAGAGACTAATTGAGCCCTGAAATACGGGCTATATTCAATTGTAATTTAATTGTTCGGACATCACGTTTAATCCAGCAGATAGTAAAATGAGCCTCACTCACAAGACAGCTGAAGGTCCACGTGCTCAGCGGGTCGATACCGGCCGAGTTTAGGGTCGAGACATCGGGAGGAAGCGGCTGCTGCAATGCTTCCTCACAGCCGTCAGAAGTGTTGACCCAGCCGGGGGCTCGTTCAGGACGAGGGCAGCAGAGTGATCATCCCCGAGTGGCGTGAAAAAGTCCTTGGAAACGAGTCCAGCCGAATCGGTGAAGTCTCTTGTAGCGGGATAGACCCAAAAACTGAAGGAACCACTTCTCAGTCAGGCAGGTATGAGGCCGGAAAGAGAGTCCAAAAACACAGTCTCTGTTCACTTTAAATTAGGAAAATTAAAGGTCCACTTTAACGGCGTGAAAAGTTATAAAAAAAAATGAGAAAAACATTTACTAGGATAAGAATGGCTTCTGAGGTGAAGGAAAAAGTTTGAGAATTTGATTCTCTGAAAAAGCGAGCTCTAAAGGAAAAGGTGTTTTCTCCTCAGTAACCAGAAAATTAACGCAGGATTTGACAAACTTCACACAGAACAATTTAGATAAAATAAAACTACACGGGACCTTGAAACGGTGGAATAAAATCTTCCTCTGAGATCTAGATTACTATTCTGCTTCTTTAATCTTAACTTAGTTCCTAATCTTTCTCAAAATCTCTTTCTTCTTTTCTGTGTTTCTAATTCTAACTTAACTTACATCTGTGTGTTTCTTTTTCTTTCTACTTGTCTTGTTCTAATTCTACATCTGTGTGTTTTTCTGAATCTTTCTCACTCTTCTTCTGATCTTCTCTTGTTCTCTCTCACATAACTGCAACTTAACTTTTCTTACATGCAGGGCAGCTTCCACTTCTTTTTAAAGTTACCCCGCCTGGTTGTAAACTGGTGATGTCGATCGCAAGACTGACCAATCGACTTTATCAAAAGCAGTTTGAAATGGCTGCCATCCAATGTGAGAACATTTCTTTGTTTGAGAGCAGCCAGTCAAACGACGACACCATCCCATGAAATTGCAGAGAAAAATCAACACTCAGTCAGTTCTTATGAAATTAGGTGCTCAATATAAAATCTAACTAAATTAAATGACTTGGCTAATATTTGGTGATCATGCATTTATACCATTACTCCAATATTACCTTTGTATGAATAACACTCATGAATATAACATTTCTTATACATACTTATAATACATGCATTCACATATAGATCAAAGCTTAATGTAGTACAGCAAACTATGGTTAGTGATAAAAAGGATGATTTTCAGTGTCCTTAGGATCCAGGGGAGAAGAGGATAAGCTGAAAGAAACTTAATGTTTAGAGCAAATTAAAAGTCATCCTACATACTGAAACACATTTCGTAGGTATCCGCTAGGAGGTACTGTTGAGCTGTAGATGATTTCTTTTAGGTCCATGGTATCTGGAAGGGATAATCTGGAAAACATCGGAAGGTTATAAACCTGTCTGATTAAGCCGTTTATGACCCTTTTAAGAGCATTGGTTTCCTGTTAAGGGGGATGTTATCCAAATGCAGTGTTCACGTCAGAGGTCTGGTCTCCCGAGTTTATGTTCCTTTGAGCCTTTAAAAGCAAATTCTGATCCTTACAATCTCTGCAAGAGGCAACTGTTTACATTGGGATCCTGGGAAAACAAACATCTTTGGTCAGGCCTGGATGAGGCCTGGATGAATCGATATGAAAGCCAGTGATATTCCTGTAAAATGCAGAAAAGTGGTATTCCTGTAGAAGGAATAAGGTGAAATTCCTGTAGAATGGAGAGAAGTGATCTTCTGTCTTGGTTTGAGGAGACGATGATGCTACAGATCCCCCCCTTTGTAGCAATGGTGAGCATCGGTCAGCGTTGGTACACACCCATGGCAGCTTCGTCTCCTTGGCAACACTTGACCTAAATACTGGGTTAAAAGGTTTTTGTGATGTCCATACATACTAGCATGCAAACAGTATCTATTACTAAGAACAGATCTTTGACTTTGGTTTACTGGAAGGACTTGCATGAATTTCCAAAAATAATTTGAATATGGACAAATGTAGATTTATAAAATTGACTTGGAGTAGTAAGCTAAGGCATATGTCTTGAAATGACTCAAAAATTCTGGTTACAAAAATAAGGAGATACAAAGTGCATAGTCTTACGTACCTGAGGTAGGAATTTTGGTTTACGATGAAATAGCTATTATAATTGTTTAAAAATAGTTTGAATGGGCACAAAAATCAAAATGGAGTGCAAGAACTATATATAAAAATACATGTTTGTATATAAGCATGCATATAACTTCAAAAATTCTAAAAATAAAGAAAAATAAAAGTCAAAACAAAGAATGCAAAGCAAAAATTTATTGCTTATTTGAGGTAGATGTTTAGGTTAAGCAATATTGAGTTAATTCAAGGAGGTTCGAATTGAATTGGTTTAGCTGGACTAAACCATGGTTCCACAGAGGTCTTACTCAGAGGGTGTTTGAGACCTTTGTTCCGGAAGACTGAGCGAGCATGGAAAGTCATCATTGTTCTTGGAGTGGCAATGAGGAATAACTTTGTGACATCTGAAACAGGGGCAAGAAGAGGTGAAGGCAGGCTCATTGTCAAAGTGTTAGCTGAAAATCTAATATTTCTAGCTACCTTTCGAAGAAACACAGGCATTAGATGTGGGTGAGCATGGTCACCCTCTAACATGAAGAGTGACAAGTCCAAGACCTTGTTGAGCTTGAACGAGGCTTTGGAGCAAACATTCAAAACCAACACAGTATCTTGCAAAGTTTTGGTAACGGTTTGTGATTCAACTATCTGGCGTTTCAGTGTAGCGGTGTTGACTGATTTAACAGTAGACATGCTAAGGCTAGCAAGGGGCCCTAATGATGAGGCCGTGGTTGAGAATCTACCTAAGGATTGTTGACTTCTTGTCTGGGTTCTGTCCAATTCTAACTGGGCAAAAGCAGGTGAGAGTGCTAGGTAGAGGGCTAAACTGAAAAACCGGAGGACCATCGTCCTGGCAAACGAATAGAAGTGAGTCATTTTAATCTTGAGCTTCTTGACGGTTTTCCTTTTCTTGAAGTACCTGAGTGGTAGGTGAAAGTTATTCTCAGAGGTGGAACAACTTTGATAGAGACTGGGCTCTAGGCTATTAGTGTTTTATCACCTTTAGAGGGTTTTGTGATTATTGACTTAAGCTAGTGATGTTGTTGATTTTGTGTGTACTACTTTGAAATAGTAACTTGATGATACTGAATGAAATTTTGCAGGGTCTTTTAAAGTTAGATTTTAAGGAAGTCAGTTAGTTTAGGTTAACTTTCTCCTTTTGAAAGTTTAATGCAGTTACCTGATTGAGGAAGAGAAATGCGACCGAGCGTGCCTGAGGCTGATAATCAGCTAACAGTTATCTTTCGGGCGCAAACAAGATTTTAGGTTTGTTTACTGACTTAATGGAACAGTGTTGTCCCCGACGAGTCCCATGGGGTTTTTGTAAGCTTTGATTTGATTACGATGGACCCATTTGGAGATGGGGTTTTGGCGACCTTTGCTTATTTGATTTGGTAAACGACCGGAGAGAGTTTATCTGTGATCGTGTGTGGACCTGTCCACCTGGGGAGGAACTTCCGAGCGAGTTTTCCTGCTTGTGCGTTGGTCTGTCCTGTCTGAGGAATGAAAGCATAATAGAAAACCTTGTCTCCCACTTGGAGTTCGTCATGCGAGGCTTTCTGATCGTAGTAGGCTTTGCGTCCTTCAGCTGATTGGTCCAAATGTTTTTGGGCAAAGGCAAAAGTCTGTTGGAGATGTTTGGTCAGGTCAGTCATGTACTGGTGAGTAGTGTAAGCTGTGGCAACACTGGCTTCTCCAGGTCGGTAGAGTAAATGCAGGGGCAAAGTCATTTGCCGGCCTGTCATCATTTCAAAAGGTGACACCCCCATAGCTTCATGGGGTGTGGCTCGGATGGCCATTAAGACCAGCAGGAGTTTTCATCCCAGTCTTTTTGGTGTGGTGAAACATACTTCTTCAGTATGTTGATCACATTTCAGTGGGTTCTTTCAACCTGTCCGGAGGATTGTGGGTGGTGGCTAATATGGAAGTTAGCTTTAACTCCCAAGGTTTCCCACAGTTGTCACATAACTTTGGCGGTGAAATGAGTGCCACGGTCAGAGTTGATTCGGCTTGGCAGACCAAATCTAGAAAATACATGGTTCATCAACAAGTAGGCCGTGGTTTCTGCCGTGTCATTAGGAGCAGGCAGGCACTCGACCCATTTGGTGAAAGCACATGTGACTGTGAGGAAGTATTTGTTTCCTCTGGCTGACCGTGGAAGGGGACCTACCCAGTCAATTTGCAGGTCAGACCATGGGAATGAAATGCCTCTTTTCCGTAGGGGTGCTCGATGAATCGGGTTGGTTGGTTGAAACTGGCAACATACGAGACACCCCTTGATGTAGTCCGCTACATCCTTTCGCATGTATGGCCAATATGCCACTTGTTTGAGCGCGCTGTACGTCGCTTTGACGCCTTTGTGTCCTGCAGTTGGGAGATTGTGGGCATGAACAATCATCACCCCCCTCTGGTTACAAGGGACCACAAGCATAGGCGCAGGGAGTTCATCGGAAACATGAACTAGAATGCCATTTCGCAGCTGCAAGGACAATCGTGCGGCAAAAAGTGGTTTTAAATCTGGAGTGTCAACGAGATCCGAGTCGGATGGTGTATTGAGTACAGGATCCGAGAGATATTGTATCATTTTATGGACCGCAGGGTCAAGGGTTTGAAGAGAGATAAGGTTGGCGTCAGTGAAAACAGGGTCAACCGCGAGGGGACCTGTGGTTTGTGTCGTGTCTTGGGCCCTGTTGGTCTGGGCCCTAGTGACTGCGCAGACTGTAGGGGTGGGTGGGTGGGACTGTGAAGTCGGCACCTGAGCAGAATCAAAGGACCAGGGCGTGCCTTGTATAGCTCCTTGTTTTGCAAGTGAGTCCACAAGGTCATTCCATTCTTTGTCCTGACCTGGTGTGCGCGAGTGACCTCTGACCTTTTTCCAGTACACCTGGAGGTTGTTGGAGGTGACCAGGTGATCACATGCCTTGAAAAGGTCTTGATGTTTAACCGGTTTGCGGTTGGAGGTTAGAAAACCTTTGGCCTTCCAGAGTGCTAAATGACAAGTGAAACTGAGGCGTGCATAGTTGGAGTCAGTGCAGATGACCAATGTGCGAATGCCATGGTCTACGGCAAGTTGCAGTGTAATGAGCACACCTGCAATTTCTGCATACTGAGATGATTGGGAACCCAGTTGATAGTTGTGGGGTTCACAAGGCTGATTGTTCAACCATGCCACACCCACACCAGCACGAATGTGAGTTTCATGGTGAAAAGAACAACCATCGACATAGGCGGTGACCATATCTTGACAGATGTTCTGGTCAAAGTAGTGATGGTTTGGGTCTTCAGTGACTGTAGGTGGCTCTGCACGGATGGATGGTCCTGGAGTGTCCTCAGAGCACCGTTGGCAGGCAGCCAAGTCTGTGCCGAGAGGGCTTCTCAACTTTTGTGCGTAGCGGACCTCCACGTCAAAGCTTTGTAGAGCCATCAACCAGGAGGCTATTCTGGCATTTGTTACAACGCCTTCTCTGATGTGTTGACTATTAAGGAAGACCACTGGTTGGTGGTGAGTCTCAACTGTGATTCTCTGGCCTCCCACATAGTTGGAGAAATGCTTGACTGCCCATACAGTGGCCAGAAGGGCTTTTTCACAGTCCGAGTATTTCAGTTCCGGACCAGAGAGGGTTTTGCTGGCATAGGCCACGACTCGTTTGTCGTGGTCGTAGATTTGGTATAATCCAGTGCTTAAGCAGTTGGCAGAGAACCCCACTTGTAAGAAGAATGGCTGGTCGCAGTTGGGATAGGCCAAACATGGTGCTGTGCATAACTTTTGCTTCAACGCTAGCATAGCCTGTTCTTGAGCCTCAGACCAAATGAAAGGGGTGTCCTTTCGTAGGAGGTCTGTAAGGGGTTTTGCCAAGTCTGCATAATCCTCAATAAACCGACGTAAGTAGTTGCATACCCCTAGGAAGCTCCGGAGTTCGGAGATGTTGGTAGGGGCTTTGATGTTTAGCACACCTTGAACTCGTGCCGTTTGTGGTAGGACCCCTTTGGATCCTACCAAGAGACCAACATAGTTGACTTTGGTTTTGCACCATTGGCATTTGGAGAGAGAAATTTTGGCTTCAGCTCGCGTGAGCTGGCCAAGGACATGGTCGATTTCAGTGAGGTGGGTGTCCAGAGTTGGACTCCGAATGAGAATGTCGTCAACATATATGAGGTTACCTCTGTCTCGGGCGTCTGGACATGCTTTGTTCAAGAAAATGTTGAACTCTGCAGGAGAGTTGGCATAACCGAAAGGGCATCGGTTGAATGTGTATTGGCGATTTGCAAACGTGAAGGCCAGTTTGTGTTGGTCGTCAGCTTGGACAAGAATAGTCCAAAAACCAGAAGCAATGTCCAGTGTTGAGAAGTATTTGACATCTTTGACTCTAGGGAGTTCTTGCTCCAGTTGAGTCATAGGCCACCTAGAGAGAGGAACTTGAGTGTTCAATTTCCTGTAATCAATGGCGAGTCTCCACTTACCATTGGGCTTTAGGACAGGCCATAAGGGGGCCGAGTAGGTACTGTTGCATGGCCTGATTATGCCACGGTCCAGTAGGTCATTGATTATTTCTTGTACCGGGCCGTACGAGGCCAAGGGAATCTTGTACTGCCTGACGTAGGTGGGAGGAGCGTCAGGTGGTGTAGGGATGCGTACTGAGTGGATTGTGGTCAGTCCACAGTCCAAGGAGTCTTTGGAGAAGGATTGTTTGTATTTAAGAAGAACTTGGTGAAGTTTTTCACGTTCTTCGTCAGAGGTTAGGGCATCAGCATCAGCTACCATCTGTGCAATCTCTTCAGCAATAGTGAGGACTGGTTTCAGTGCAGCATCGCTGGGATTGTCATTGGTCTGCTGATTAGACTCTGATGGAAGGAGCTCAATGGCTTGGACAAGCATTTGGTCATTGTTGGTCAAGTCGATTCGTCCAACTGACTTTGTCAGGGGTTGGCATTGACACAAGAGCAATGGCCTTAGAAGGCTTAGTGTAAATGACTGTAGGTTCAAGAGAGTCGGCGCAAAGAGAATCAGGGAGGCCGCCTAGCACAGGAACAGTCAGTTCAAAATCGTTGAAATCTGTGGTGATGAGCCAGCCGAGAGGCGTGGCCTTGGGCAGGACGATGGTCTCTGCCATGGGGTTGTTTACCGGCACTGTCGTGGTTCTGCATTCTAGGCTTAGAAGGGGCATGGCCTCCAGCGTTAAGCCTAGATCGTCAAGCAAAGGAGCCGGTTGGAAAAATGCTTGTGGATGCATAAGTTTCTGTCCAGTCTGAATGCATAGTTGGACCAGGTAGCACGTGACATTAGCAGGTATGAGACAATGTTGAGTGTTCAGTACCTGGCAGGCCTCAGGGATGGTCTGGCCTGCCTTTAGAGTGTCAAGATCTGGTTTAGAGTGAGTGTCTCGAACTGGGGTGAGAGACCATAAGACATTGTTTATGGTATCAACCTGGGTTCCAAGTCTCACAAGAAGATCACTGCCGATGTAGACTGCATGTGGCAGGTCGGAAACGACCAAGAAGGGATGCGTTAGCAGTCTGTGGTTCCACTGAAGATGGACGGCACAGATACTTGTGGCGACCAATGTTTTGTTTGATCTGGTTCCAGCAGGGAAACGAAAAGACTTGTTAGTGACCAAAAGGTCAGGGTATTTCTCGTGTAGAGAGTCTAAAAGTGTCTGGCTGATTGCGGATTTATCAGCCCAGAGAGCCAGTACTACGTCTTCTACGTGGGAGCTTTGGATAACTAGTCCTTTGACTACTGGGGGGCAGTACTCTTCATCGACTGCCCCTGGTTTTAGGGTGCAAAGGAATGAACTGTGTTCATTTAAGGTTGGGTTGTCAAATGTGGTGACATGGGAAGGGGTGCCTGTTTCAGCCTGGTCCCCAAGGTCACCTTCCGTCAAACTTTGTTGGGTCAGCAGTGCGAGTGGGTTGACTCCTGGAACATCCAAGGTGTCAAGAGTGTGGCACTGTGATCTGGTTGCTTCAGGTAGAGTGGTTGGAAGAGGTTGTCGAACTTGAGCCCATAGCTTGAGATTCTTGAAGTCTATCAGAGGCTCAAAGCGATTAAGTAGATCCTTGCCTATCAGCAATGGAATTGAGTTGAGATTGGACACATAGACTGGATGGATCAAGGTCATGGGCCCAATGGAGATCTTTATCAATGACATGTGTGACACAGTCATGTTTGAGGGTGCATAAGGTTGAATAGCTAAGGAGCAAGGTCTTAGTTTCAAGTCTTTGTGCGCAAGGTTAGCAGTGACACGTAGGTGTTCAAAAAGGTCACGCGACATGAGTGAGATGTCTGCTGCGGTATCCAGTAGGGCTTCGTGCGTCATCACATCTTCCAGGGTCAATGACAGGAAAAATTTTTCGTGCAACCCCCCCTCTCGGTTATATCACACAGAAATTCTTGGACCGGTGGTTCAACGCAGATTAAAGAGTCGCCTGTTTCGGGCGAGTGAGGTTTTCCAGGTAGCTGGACTACCAAAATGGCACTGGGTGGCATTGCATTTTCGAGCTCCTCCTGAGTTTTGGGTGGAGGATGCTCGGTTGTGTCTTCGGTATCCTTCCCCTTTGTAGTAGGAGATTCCTCAGGGTTGACTTGTGGCAAACCTAAAGAATCGTTTGGGGTGGTCACAATATTTATGGCTAGGACATCTGGCTTCTTGTCCTCTTTCGCCTCCTTTTTCCTCTTCAGTTCGTCAAGTATGCATTGGAGAGTTTCCAGGTCTTCTTGGCTGAAAATGGGCTTTTCTTTCTTCTCCCAGGGTTTGGAGCTAAACTTACCAGGGGGCGGTCTTGCTTCCCTGTCGAAGTTTTGCCGGCGGTACGAGGGAGGTGACCACTTCCCGCGGTTATGCGAGTCTCGAAATTGATATCTGTCATCCCGGGTATCCGTACCGTATTCTCGTGACTTACCTGGTGGACTCAGTCTCCGACGGTAGTCAGGTTTTGGTGATGTTGGCTTGGAACTTGGTGTCAAAAATTTTTCTGGGTCATGACTCGACTTATCTTGACTAGAGGACTGTCGTCGTTTTATTTGTGACTGAGGTGCTGGAACAGGGGCTGGCCTTGGGGCGCCCTCTAGGTCCAGGGTGTCTGATGTGGTGTTGACAGCCAACACCGCCGTAGACTCGGTATGCTTCTGATTGCTTTGTCGCTGTTTCTGGAATGCATAATGTGCGAACTCTCTTAGCTGGTTTATCGAGTTTGTCTTTGGGTTAGCCATGACTCCAAGGTGGTGTCCAATCGTGGGATGGAGATTCTGAATGAACAGAGCCTTGAAATTGTGGTCTTCTTCCATCTCAGGCATGTTTTGAGATCCAAAATATGCGCGCAGGAGTCGCTGGTAGTATGCCTGTGGGGGCTCTAAGCGACCCTGTTTCACAGCTAGGGCTGTCGCTAGCCCTGACTGTAAGCAGTTGTCGGAGAACTCCTTTTCAATGGCTTCGTAGAGTTTCCAGTGGTTCATCTTGATGTCAAATGGTTGCCAATCTATAAATTTTGATACAGACCTGTTGGATGTCAACTTAATCAAATAAATGCAATCGTCAACCATAGCATCAGGGTATTTATGCAAGTAGTAGTCGATGTCTTGCAAATAAGCCCTGGTATCAGGTGACCCACTGGTTGAGGGGTCAAATTTCGTGACGTGGCGAGCGATTTTATTGAGATCTCCATCAGATGGAATTTGCAAACGTCTTTCGTGTTGCTGTTCGGGTCTGAACAGGTCAGATGAGTGTGAGCTGGGGGAGTCCCCACCCCATGAAGGGATGCCCCCCTTTGTCGAGGGAACCGGCCTGTTCATGGCTTCTGGTCTCGGATCCCTTTGTTTGCGGTGGTCTTCCAGCTCTTCTTTGACATCCTGAAGACCTTGTTGTGCTTCTCGTAAGAGCAGTTTACATTTCCCATAATCAGAGTTTGTTTCGTCCAATTGACCTTCAACTTCCTTGAGTTGATTCTCTTTGTGAAGCAGGGCGGTTTTCAATTCCTCATTTTCTTGCTGAAGTGAGGTATTGTTGTCTTCTAGTCGTTGCTTTTCTTCGTCTGCTTGTTCCAGATTTAGCAACATCTGGTCAAGCGTAGCTTGGGTGTCTTCTTTCTCTATGCGAGCTTGTTCCTGCTTTGTTACAAGAGATTTGTTCTCTTCCTGAAGAGAAAGGATGGTTGGTTGTCGTTTCACCAGTTCCTTTTCGGCGTAGAGTACTTGGTTTTCAGCTCGTTTTAGCCTTGCAATCAATGCTAGTGCAAACTTCCCTAACACACCGGGGATTTCCTTTGCTTTCGGTGGGTTAGCTTCGCATTCATCCAAAAGTTTTTTCATGATTTGCTTCAAATCTTTTGGTGGAGTATCCTGAACTTGTTTGGAGAAACCGGGTATAAGGTCGGAAGCCAACTCTTCCAATGTTACTTGAAGGTCATTTAATTCGTCAAGTGGACTCGGCATGTTTGACCGTTTGTGTAACGCTTAGCTTGAAATCAATTTGCTGATTATAGCTAAAGTTGAGTCAAGAGTTAACCTTGAGTGTTGTTTAACAGTGAGGGTAATTACAAGCTTCCTTTTGGAGTTTGTTTCAACTTCCAGGCTTGTAAGCAGGAAAGCAAATATTTTGGAAATTCTTTAGAAATGTGGAATATGTATTAGTTTATTTGTTGAAACTGTATTTTGATTCATATTTCACAAGACAAAAACAACAAATTTGTCGATTGACTTCTTTCAGTTCAGTTATCAAAGTATAGTTTTGGAATAGTCCTCAACTAGGTTGTGAATTTTTTGCTGAATCTCACTTGAAAGTAATGATTTTATTTACAAAAGAAAGCAACAAAAATAGAAAAGGTTAAATGCTTTAAGGCTTTAGGGTTACAGTACAAGTCTTCACTTTGTTTTAAAGTTAGAATTGGCTTTGTTTTATTTATTAAAGCTTATCTTCATTTAAAGTCTTTCAATGTTTTAATATTTACAAGTTAGGAAACAAATGAATTGTCTTTGCGTATTGTCACTAAGGCTTCCTTAGGATTAAAGTTAATGATTATTTAAAAAGAGAAGGAAAAAAATGTTTTACAGACTAGTCAAAGTTTTCACCTTTTGACTTATTTCAAATCCTGGTGAGAAATAGTGAGTTGGTTAAATGTTTTCCTTCTCCCGGGGAGGAAACATGAATCAAAGCAACACTGACTGTAAATAAGCTAAAGCTTTCAAGTGTTAATTGCTCAATGTGGTTCCTAATTTTGGAAAATTTTTGGTTAAATGTTTAGTAAATCACTAAATCCTTTACCAACATGCACAGGATTAACATTAACTTGAGTCTAAATGAACATTGTCATTTATTTGAGTCCCGAAGTTGAATGGCTTCCTGTGAAAGAAATCGCACAAAGTGATATTTAAAAACAAAACACATATATATAGCTTCAGAAGTTTGCAGACTTTTAGTGTAAGATGTGTAAATATATGCTTTTAACTAAAAAGATTAAAATATGTGGTTAACATACGTGAGTAAATACAAAGTCTATGCTTCTATGTTCTTTCACTGTGTATATATGCAGTCAAAAGCTCTTCCACCAATGAGAACAAACTTCAAACCCACAAATTTCTTTTTCCTTTTTGTTCTTGGGATAAAACTTTGATTTGGGTTTAAATTTAGGTTGTTCCGGATAATTCGGATTGTTTTAAAGTTAATTTGGAAGCTCTGTTTGATTATAAATCAGCTTAATAGATTCGCTCTGCTTTAATCCGAGTGTGCATTCATGCAAGAAATGCAACTCCTATAGTTGACCACAAGATGGAGGCAGTTATCTCTGCCCTCCCAGGAGAAGGAGACACTTGTGACGTCGCTCTGGGCGGGTCTACCGGTCTCACTCAAAATGGCGGCTAGGGTGACTCCCTCTTAGCGCCTTCAAAATGGCGTCTGCACGCTTACTCTGCTCATGCGCAGTTTTTCGTGCATGCCTTTCGGTCACGCGCGACTGTGCGTGTTCACGTGACACGTGAATGCGGGCGCGAGTCTGAGCGACAACACCACGCCTTGCTTTTCAAAATGAGAGTTTAATCTCCAACTTTCACAAATAATGTTACCCCTTTAATTCCGGGTATAGTTTAGCGCTACTTCCCCAACGGTTTATTCAGTGACCAGATCAAACCGCGTCCAGCTTAATCTGACGTCACCACGCTTGGGTAATTACAGAACTGGCCAGTTTAATTACTCCTTTCGGGATAATCGCCGGAAGGTTAAACTGGCGAGAGACAGGACGGTTTTCTTCGCGTTTCTGTCACTCTAGGCCTTTATTTTCTTAATCCAGCATATAATACTAAAACTTCTTTTGCATGCATCAACTCAGCTGTTGACCTTAGACAGTGGGTGATTCACTCACCCCCCTTTTGCCGTTATCAGCAACCAGACGCCTCAGCGGGAGGCTAAGTAAACAAACACAACAGACACAGACAGGGGGAGACGCAGACCTCAGCCTTGGTTTCTTATCAATGTTATTAATGTCTGTTTTAGTTTTTAGCAATGCTTGGTTTTAGTTTTTTTAATCAATGTTTGGTTTTAGTTTTTTTTTTTTTTAAATCAATGCTTACTTGTAGTTTTGGCAAATGTCTGCTTTTATTAATGCTAACACCAGCCTGCCCAGGGACTACAGGTGGAAATTAGCACTTGTGCTATAACCTGGTACAATGCATCTTTCCTTTTTAAGGTCAATGTATATTGTGCATGTCCCTGCATAAATAAATAAAAGAAAGAAAAAAAAAAAGAGAAATCTCAAGACTATCAAGGGATTCTAGAGAGAAATGTGCTGCCCAGTGTCAGACAGCTTGGTCTCAGTCACAGGTCATGGGTCTTGCAACAGGATAATGACCCAAAACACACAGTTAAAAACACCCAAGAATGGCTAAGAGCGAAACATTGGACTATTCTAAAGTGGCCTTCTATGAGCCCTGATCTAAATCCTATTGAATATCTGTGGAAGGAGCTGAAACATGCCGTCTGGAGAAGGCACCATTCAAACCTGAGACAACTGGAGCAGTTTGCTCATGAGGAGTGGGCCAAAATACCTGCTGAGAGGTGCAGAAGTCTCACTGACAGTTACAGAAATCATTTGATTGCAGTGATTGCCTTAAAAGGTTGTGCAACAAAATATTAAGTTAAGGGTACCATCATTTTTGTCCAGGCCTGTTTCATGAGTTTGTTTTTTAAAATAATTCTGTTGAACCACAATTCAAAAGCATTGTGTGATTTTCATTGGTTAATTTTCATAGAATTTTTATTTACTACCACTTTTGTCAGATTCAAGTTATTTATGTGACTATTGTGGGTTTTTCTTTCATTAACAGAGGGGTACCAACAATTTTGTCCACGTGTGTATTAAATTAATGTAGTATGTTATTTCACTGGGTCAGGAAGAGGATCTAAATAAAACAGGGAGGGAGTGGGCTTATTTAAAAGTATTATTTCATCATTTGGCCTACGTGTTTGCTGTTTCCCCAAACAAGACGCTTCTGCAGGTAAATGACTGCTGCATCAGACCTCCCGTCTCTTTCTCTCAATTTACCCGCGTTAGAAATTTCCATTGCACAGACAACTCCTGGGGCTGTTAACAGATTTTTTTTTTCTTTCGGTTCGCTGAATAAATCAATCTGGAGCAGCCACAAGGGAATGAAAATAAACCTCTGGACACTTTGGAGTCCGGACGTCAACAACAAGGCTTCAGGGTGAAGTGAAACTTTTCACTGAAGCTGTGTTATTGACGTGAAGAAAAAAATGCAGGCAGATTATCCGCATCGCTGCAGTTTTTTTTTTTTTTTTTTTTTTTTAAAGATGGTAGCAATCTGAAACAGCCTTAAAACTAAATTACTTCCTCACAACTAGATGCAGACGTTCCAAGCACAGAGCTCTGCTTCCAGTGCTATGTTTGTTTTGTTGTTTCTATGGTAACACGTAACTTCCGTTGGCAGCGGAACAGTCCCCAAATATAGTGATATTCATTTTTACATCAATATCAAAAATTATACCGGTATTATTGTGAACAATACGATATGGCACACCTCTACTGCCAGCGATGTCCCAAGACTCCCATAACCCTAGAGGGGGGCTCACTCGGGGTTATGGCGCTGATTGCACTCGCCAGTTGGCTCACTCTAGAGCCAAGGCTGACGTCCAGAGCCGGGTGAGACAGATTAAGAACTCCTGGTGGACAGAAAGGGCAATGGAAATCCAGCGTCTGGCAGATTCTGGAGACACCAGAGGCTTTTTCAGTGCCATTAAGGCTGTCTACGGTCCAAGCCGTCGTGGCTTGAACCCATTACGCTCAAAGGATGGACAGGAGCTGCTGAAGGACAACGAGTCTATTAATAAGCGATGGAAAGAGCACTTTCAGGAACTCCTCAACCGTAACACTGCAACCCAATCAAATTTCATCTGTTACATCCCTCAGAGTCCCATCAGGGAAGATATAGGGGCACCTCCCACTTTATCCGAGGTCCAAGATGCCATCAGGAGCCTGAAGAACAACAAGGCCACTGGTCCAGATGGGATCCCAGCTGAGGTTCTAAAGGAAGGTGGTCCAGAACTCCTGTGACGTCTCCATGCCCTCCTTTTGAAGGTCTGGGAAAAGAAAGAATTCCCCTCAGAGCTCAGGGATGCTCTGATCGTGACCATATTTAAGAATGGGGACAAAGCTGATTGTGGAAACTACAGAGGCATTTCACTCCTGTCAACAACTGGCAAGGTACTTGCTTGTGTTCTCGCTAACCATTTACTGCCACTTTCTGAGGAAATACTCCCAGAATCACAGTGCAGCTTTCATCCATCTACAGGCACAGCAGATATGATCTTCACTGCCCGCCAACTTCAGGAGAAATGCTGTGAGCACGAGTTGCCATTGTATATGGCTTTTATAGACCTGACAAAGGCCTTTGACTCAGTAGATCGCCAGGCTCTGTGGAGCATACTGTTGAGGTATGGCTGCCCAGAGAAATACATCAGGATTCTGAGGCTACTGCATGAAGGAATGACAGCCACGGTGCTAAGTAACAGCGGCTCCATGTCTGAGCCTTTCACCGTGGAGACAGGGGTCAAACAGGGATGCATCATTGCACCCACCCTGTTTTCTAACTTTATTGCTGCCATACTTCACCTCATTGGCAAAGACCTACCACAGAGAATTCCGATCCGGTACAGAACCGACGGTAGGCTCTTTAACCTTGCAGGGTTCAAAGCCAAAAGCAAGGTTAGAAACACCACCATTATGGAGCTCCAATATGCAGATGACAACGCCATAGTAGCACACTCTGCAGAAGACCTACAGGGTATCCTGAATGCCTTTGCCAAGGCATATAGAGCCCTGGGTCTAACCTTAAACATCAAGAAGACCCAGGTGCTACATCAACCTCCACCCAATCAGCCATTTATTTCACCCATTATAAAAGTGGACAACACCCCTCTCGAAAATGTTGACCACTTCCCCTACCTCGGCAGTCTTCTCTCCTCCAAAGTGGACACTGACTCTGAGATCAACCATCGTCTGAGCTGTGCCAATGGAGCATATGCCAGACTCAGGATGATTTCATTTCTTTTTCTTTTTTTTTTGTAACTTTGATTTTTATTTATTTTTCATCATACATATTACATTCAGATCACAGTCTCTATATTTAAAAAAGGAGCTAACCATACAGCCAAAAAGAAAGAGAAGAAGAAAAAAAAGGGGGGGGGGACAAATGTTGGAGCATCAAGTTTTTAGTTTCCATCTCTTAATTATTCTGGTTTTTCCAGTGCCTTTGGTTATTCTTTCAATTTCCGTCTCGTTGTTGCACTTTATAGTGTGTCCATTTCCACCATTTTTTTTTCATATTGTCCTTCTTGCATTCTTTGTCGATATGTTAGTTCTTCCATTAAACGTATATCCTCAACAATGTCTGTCCATTGCCCTTGGTCAGGAAGAACTTCTGATTGCCATTTTCTTGTGATTGTTTTTTTACATGCAATCAGCATGATTTTAACTAAATATCTGTCCTCAGCCTGTATTACATTGTCTCTTAAGATCACATAAATACATCAAGTTACAGTTCATTGGTATATTATATCCTAATATCCTCTGTATTGTCACATGTATACATTCCCAGAATGATGAGATTTTGCAGCATTTCCAAAACATATGCGAGTGGTCTGCATTTTGAGCCCCACAGCCCCTTCAGCATATAGATTTGGTATTTGTATATTTTCTTTGGATCTGTGGTGTAATGAAATAGCGAATCAGGTTTTTCCATCCAAATTCCCTCCATGTCCTTGAACTTGTTGATGTGTGTTGTGTTTTCCATAGTTCTTGCCAGTTTTCTTCTGTTATGTTTAAATTTAGCTCTTTCTCCCATTTCTCCTTTATATAGTTACTTGAATGTTTGTTTGCCGTAAGTTTCTGATATAGCTTTCAGGTTCAGGTTCCTTTATTTGTACCCGTAGGTAGATTTGTTTAGCAGTCTGGTGACATCCATATTTACAAGCCACAAATTACATTCAACATAGACACAAACACAGGCACACATGAAGCTGACTATAAACATGATAAAAATACTCAAGGCTCCATCAATCAGGGTATAAAAAGACAAAGAGATGGGAGAAAAACCAGAGGTAAGAGAGAAGGGTCATATTAAAAGTTAAAAACTAGTCAAAGAGGTTAAAAACTCAAAGGTCTAAAACCCAATAAAATATTTAGAACCCAAGTAACAGCCTACAAAAATAAGTAAATATAAAATGGAGTTAATAAATAGGTACCTAAATTATGTGCAATATATTGTTACAGCTTGTTCAACTCTTTGACAGCAGCAGGAACAAAGCTGTTTTTGTCGTGCTGGGTTTTACTTTTTGGGGCGGCAAACCTCTATCTTGAGGGAAGAAGCTGAAAGTTGCAGTGCAAAGGGTGGGAGTCATCATTTAAAATGGAGGTAGCCATCCTCTGTACTTGTCTGGTGTACAGGGATGTCAAGCTCAGCTGTGACTCACCAAGCAAACAACTGGACCATCTAACTACCTGATCCAAGGATTTCCTCTGTTTCAGTTTTATCTGACCAAACCATGACACTAAAGAAAAGGATAAAACAAATTCAATAAAAGCCAGATAAAACATTATCATTATGGTTCGGTCAATTTGGAAGCGTGCAAGTTTTCTCAAGCAATGCAAATGTTGCTGACCCTTTTTGCACACCCTTTCACAGTTCTCTTCAAAGTTTAAATTACTATCAATAATCGTCCCAAGATAGCTTTGAAATAATTCTTATTTTATTTCCTGCATACGAGCTTAAAATGAATTGTATAATCTCACTCACATCTGTGTGGAGGTTATGCCTAATCTTTCTCATATAATAATCTCTCATCTGCAGATATCTGAAGAATTCAGATTTTTCTAGTTTAAATTTTCTTCTCATGTTTACAAAACTCCCGAAATCTTTTTTTCCCCCATATTGCCCCATGCTGTGATTCCCTTGTTCACCAGATTTTTGTATCCCCTATCTTGCTTTGCCGGTTCAAACTGACTGTCAAATGCTACCCATTTCAATAGTTTTATGTCCTCCTTTATATTATACTTTTGTACTATTTTATACCACAGTTCCAAAGTAAATTTAGTGATTGGGTCTATTTGTTTGATTTGCTTATATGCATCCTTATCTCCTATTATGCTTTGTACTGGGAGTCCCTCAATTTCCTTTTCCATTTCTTTCCATTTTGCCTCGTATCCTCCGTCGCACCAACATATGATATATCTTATTTGTGCTGAGTAGTAATATTCCTTTAGACTCGGTAGACCCATGCCTCCTTTCTCTTTTGGTAATTGGAGAGTTTTATATTTCACTCTTGGCTTTTTACCTCCCCAAACAAATCTCGATATCATCCTGTCCCACTTTGAGAACTGGGCACCAGGAATCTCTGTTGGTAGAGCCCGGAAGAGGTAAAGCAGTTTAGGTTGTATGCTGATTTTGACTGTCTTAATTTTTGAATTCAGATCCATGTTTAAGATTGACCATCTATCAATATCTTTTTTTATTTCTTGTTCTAACCTATCATAGTTTGCTTTATAGATTTTGCTTAAATCTTTAGGTATGTTCACTCCAAGGTATTTTATTTCTTTTTGTTTCCAGTTTAGTTTGATCTTATCAGTTATCTGGTTTAAAGGGTTATAGTGGAATGTCAGTATTTGTGTTTTTGGTATGTTTATCTTGTATCCTGATAATTTTCCAAAATTTTCTATCAAGTCCATCATTTCCATTATTGATTCATCTGGTTGTTCAAGGTAAACTATAATATCGTCTGCAAACAGCCCAATCTTGTGTTCCGCTCCCTTTATTGTTACACCTTTTAATTTCTTATTTTGTCGCATCGCTTGAGCCAGTGGCTCTATGAACAGAGCAAACAAGGTGGGCGATAGGTAGCATCCCTAGCTAGTTGATCTTTGTATATTTACTTTGTCTGTTATGCTACCGTTTATCTTGATTCTTGCCACAGGTTTTTTGATACAGTGTCTTTATGCATTGCACTGACTTTTCATTAAATCCAAAGCGTTCCAGCACATTATATAGAAACATCCAATTAACCCTATCAAATGCTTTTTCTGCGTCTAAACTCATTATTACTGCGCTTTTCTTTTCTTTATGTATTTGATTAATTATGTGTATTGTTCTCCTGATATTATCATGTGTTTGGCATTCCCTCTATGAAACCAGTTTGATCATCCTCTATCAATTCCGTCAAGAATGTCTTTATTCTTTTACAGATAATTGTTGTATATATTTTACAGTATAATCCACAATTAATAAAGAGATTGGCCTATAGTTTCCGCATTGTTCCCTATCTTTCCCTGGCTTTAAAATAACTGAAATAATGGCTTTGTTCCATGATGGAGGTATTTTGTTGTTGTTTAATGTCCAATTAAATGACTTTAGGAGCTGTGGTGTGAGTTCTTCTATAAACAGTTTATAAAACTCAGATGGGTATCCATCACTACCTGGTGATTTACCATTTTTTAGTGACTTAATCACATCTTTAATCTCTTGTGTTGTTATTTCTGCATTTTATTGGTTTCCTATTGATGGCAAGTCCAATGTGCATAGAAATTTTTTAATATCCTTAACATTTGTCTCTTCAGGTTGCGAGTATAGTTCTTGATAGAATTTATGGAATATTTCTTCAATGTTTTCTGGGGTAACTGTGGATTTATTTGTGATGGGGTCCTTAATCTTATATACATTATTCACTGTTTGTTGTTTTCTTAACCATTTTGCCAACAGTTTTGTGGCCTTTGGCCCCGTTTCATAATATTTTTGTTTTAAATATCTATTTTTTCCTTTCAATTTCATCTATTTCTATTTCTTTTATCTTTATTTTTTCTTCCTTAATTTCTTGATATATTTTTGGGTCATTTGTGTTTTGATGTTTACGTTCTAATTCCCTCAGTCTCTCACATCTTTGTTCATATGATTCCAGTTTAGACTTTTTTGCTTTTCCTGATTCAACAATTAATTTACCTCTTAACACGGCTTTTAGTGCGTCCCATAGTATTGTTGGGTCCACTTCTCCATTATCATTCTCCTCGATATACTCATTTATGTTTAACTTTATTCTTTCTTTCATTTTCTCATCATTTAATAGTCCTACATTAAGTTTCCATGTTGTTTGTCGTTTTCTGTTGTTTAAATATATTTCCATGTACACTACCGTTCAAAAGTTTGGGGTCACTTAGAAATTTCCTTATTTTTGAAAGAAAAGCACTTTTTTTCAATGAAGATAACTTTAAACTAATCAGAAATACACTCTATACATTGCTAATGTGGTAAATGACTATTCTAGCTGCAAATGTCTGGTTTTTGGTGCAATATCTACATAGGTGTATAGAGGCCCATTTCCAGCAACTATCACTCCAGTGTTCTAATGGTACAATGTGTTTGCTCATTGCGTCAGAAGGCTAATGGATGATTAGAAAACCCTTGCGCAATCATGTTAGGTCTGCAATGCTGTAATTGCTGCAAATGAAGGATTCTTTGACGAAAGCAAAGTTTGAAGGAAAAAATTATTATTTCAAATACAAATCATTATTTCTAACCTTGTCAATGTCTTGACTATATTTTCTATTCATTTTACAACTCATGGTGGTAAATAAGTGTGACTTTTCATGGAAAACACAAAATAATTGTCTGGGTGACCCCAAACTTTTGAACGGTAGTGTATATAGGATTATAATCTGATATTTCTGCCCCTCCAATCCGACAATTTCTCACCCTGTGTCTGTCACCTTCATTCATAAGGAAGTAATCTATTCTAGAGTGTACTTTATGGACTGCTGAATAATGTGTATAGTCTTTTTCGAGTGGGTGCAGGTCCCTCCATATGTCTACCATACCCATTTCTGCCAGTGAGGTTCTTATGAACTTTGTTACATGTTTTTTTGTCTTCTTAACACTTGTTGTGTCAACTTCATGATCCATGACGCATTTAAGTCTCCTCCACAAATTAGGACTCCTTCACTGTGTGTTGCTATGAGATCAAACAGATGTTGAAAAAAAACCCTTGTCAATTTCTGGTGGAGCATAAATGTTCACTAATGGGATCTGCATACCATCTATTCTTCCCTTTACTATTACATATCTGCCTTCTTTATCCTGGATTTCTTGTTCACATTCAAATTGTATTTTATTTGAAATTAGTATCATAACCCCCCTTTTTGTTCCTCCCTTAAATGAACTGTAGTAGGAGTTCTTATAGCCAAATCTCTTTAGTTTCTCATGTTCTGTCTTGTTCAAATGTGTCTCTTGCATAAATATAATTTCGGCTTTTTCCTTCTTGAATTTTCTTATTATTCTTTCCCTTTTAACAGGTGAGTTCAGACCATTCACGTTTAATGTCATTATCTTAAGATTGTTAACCATATTCATGTTTTTCCATTTTCTTTAACTTGTGCTCCTAGCCCCTTTAGCAACAAAACTAACACATATATGTACAAAAACACATTAACGAATCTCGACCTCCGCACTTTGGGCCTTTCTTCTGCCCATTGGTCCCTGTTGGAGGGTGGAAGGAATGTCCTCACCGAGTGAGGGGCCCTCCCTAGACCTGTAGTTACTATCCAAGTAATAGTCATTAGTCTAGAAATGTCCAACAAAAATCACTTTAACCTCTCCTAGCCGTTTGTTTCTCTTTTACCTTGTCTTATTGGCCTTCATTTCTTCTATGCCCTTCTTAATCTTTGTTATAATCTAAGCTTTCCATTGAAAGCCTTGCAGTTTTTCTTGGGCTCGGTGCGCTACGTCCGTCTCCCGCCCTCTGCCGCTCACTCGCCTCCACTCCGGCTGTCTCGATGCGCTCTGTGCCGCCGCTGCTCCAGCCACTTTTTCGGGTACGCTCACCACAAAGCCTCACTCCTTCATGTCCCGCGCTGCCTCTCTGGCCGTGTTGTAGGTTTTCACGCCGTCATCCCAATGAATTCTCATCTTCGTTAGCGGAGTTTGGAATCTAATTTTTTTCTCTTTCAGCATTTTTTTAATGTTGGCATATTTCTTTTGCTGCTGCACAATTTCTGTCGGGTAGTCATGGTCAAAGAATATCTGTTTGTCGCCAACTCGTATCTTTTTTTTCCACACTTGTGTCAGGATTCTTTCCTTTATGTCATATTTTAAAAAGTTTACCATAACTGACCTGGGTGCAGAGTTTGAGTTTGGGTTCTGTGCCAAGGCTCTGTGCGCACGTTGGATCTGCAAGTCTGTTTCATTGGGCAGCTCAAGCTCTTTTTTTAAGAATTGATCTATGAATTTCGTCATCGAGTTGCCTTCAGTGCCCTCCGGAATCCCGAAGATGCGTAGATTGCTCCGTCTGGACCTGCTCTCCAGGTCGGTTATTTTTTCCTGCGTCCTCTGTGTTTGTGCCGTCAGTCTGTAGCAGCTCGCTTGCCTCGGTCTTCCAGACTTCCAACTCTGATATTCGAGCCTGTGCTTCTGCCATACGCGCCCGTTGAGTGCGCAGCAAATCCATGTTTTCTGCTAGCTTGCGGTCCATTTCTTTTCGGAGACCCATAATTTCCTCCTTCATCTCTTTTTTCAGTTCTTCTTTAAGAGCCGTTAAATCCTGTTGGAGTTGTCGCTTGAGGTCTTTTATGTCCTTACTTATATTGGCTAAGCCAGTGTTCATAACATCGAGGTTGGCGTCCTCCATTTTCTCTGAAGTCTCCTCGTTTTTGTTGGTCTCGTGTTCAGCGATTTCTCCAGTGTTGTTGAAGAGGGATTCTTTAGTTTTACCCTGCTTTTTTCCGTGTGCCCGGGTTCTTCGTGTTTTCATCGATGATTTCATTTCTTAAGGGGAAAACGTTATCCAAACTCACCTCGTCCTATGTGAATATGTAAAAGCCCCCTAAACCTAATAACTGGTTGTGCCACTTCTTGCAGCCTTCCTTAGAAGAGTCACGTGATGCTGTTGTGACAATCAGCAACCATAGCAGTTTTTTTTCATGGAGGACCTAGAGACCAGAGCCATACAAACAGCACCAGCATCATGCAAAATAAGCTTATGGAATGGTATGTGGACGACAACCTGGAAATAATCAACAAAGGACAACTAACCACACTCACTGAACATTTAAACCAGATGGACAGCACGGGAAATATGAAATTCAACCATGAAGAAGAAACCAACAAATCCGTATCTTTTCAGGACATGAAAATCACCCACGCAGACAACGGCAGCATCAACATCAAAACACAGCAAGGAAATTCCCAGCAAGGAAAATAAGTATTGTAAACATTTTTTTCATTAAACATATTTCTGATGGAGCCATTGACCTGAGATTTTCACTAGATATCAGTAGCAACCCAAGTAATCTATACATACAACGAAACTAAGGCAACTGTATTCACAAAACAAGTTATATTTAAAAAAGTGGAATGGCACAGGGAATAAGTATTGAACACACGAAGGAAAAAAAGGTGCAAAAAGGCATAGAAAGCCAAGAAACCAGCTGAAATCCATCAGAATTTAGGAAGCCATCCCATCCCCCATCAGTGCAAATTAATTTCAGCTGGTTAAGTCCTGACTGATCGCCTTTAAAAAGGTCTGTGAATATCAATGTGTCACACCACAACGAACTCAAGATGGATAGAAGCAAAGAGCTCTCTCTAGACATCTGCAACCTTATTGTTGCAAAACATAATGATGGCATTGGTTACAGGTGTATTTCTAAATTGCTGAATGTTCCAGTGAACACTGTTGGACTCATCATTCAGAAGTGGAAAGATCATTTTACCATAAACTGGCCACATCCAGGAAGTCCTCACAAGATTTCTGACAGAAGAGTCAAAAGAATTATCAGAAGAGTTATTCAAAAGCCAAAGACCACTCATGGAGAGCTCGAGAAAGACCTGGAGTTAGCAGGTACTGCTGTTTCAAAGAAAACAATAAGTAATGCAGGTTCAGGTTACTTTATTTGTACCCGTAGGTAGATTTTTTTGCAGTCAGGTGACATCCTTTTAGACACGTATTTACAAACCGCAATTACATTCAACATGAACACGAACACAGACACACATGAAGCCGACTATAAACACGATGAAAGTACTCAAGGCTCCACCAATCAGGACATAAGACAAAGAGATACTGTAAGAGAAAAAACAAAGATAAGAGAGAAGGGTCATATTAAAAAGTTAAAAACTAAGTCAAAGAGATTAAAAACTCAATAAAAGTCTAAAACCCAATAAAAGATTTAAAACCCAAATAAAAAACTACAAAAATAAATAAATATAAAATAAAATTAATAAATAGATAACTAAATTATGGGCAATATAATGCTACATCTTGTTCAACTCTTTGACAGCAGCAGAAACAAAGCTGTTTTTGTAGCACTGGGTTTTACATTTTGGGACAGCAAACCTCCGTCTGGAGAGAAGAAGTTGAAAATGGCAGTGCAAAGGGTGGGAGTCATCATTTAAAATGGAGGTAGCAATCCTCTGTACCTGTCTGGTGTACAGGGATGTCAGGCACTGCACATCAGCCCAAAAACACTATACCAACAGTGAAGTTTGGAGGTGGGAGCATCATGGTGTGGGGAGGTTTTTCAGCACATGGTAAAAGCAGACTTCATATGACTGATGGAAAGATTAATGGACAAATGTACAGAGACATCCTTGATAAGAACTTGTTGCCATCTGCCAAGATGCTGAAGATGAAATGAGGGTGGACATTTCAGCAAGACAAGCCAAGGAAACTCAACTGGCTCCAGAGATGGAAAATAAAGCTGCTAGAATGGCCCAGTCAGTCACCTGTCCTCAATCCATTTGAAAATCTAAGGAACGAACTGAAGATCAGAGTTCATAGAAGACACCCACGGAACCTTCAAGATTTGAAGACAGTTTGTGTGGAAGAATGGGCTAAATTCACTCCGGAGCAATGCCTGCACCTAGTGTCTCTATATAGGAGGTGTCTGGAAGCTGTTCTTACCAACAAAGACTTTTCTACTAAATATTAAATGAATTTCACCAATACTTATCCCCTGTGTCATTCCACTTTATTACATATAACATGTTTTGTGAACACAGTTGCCTTGATTTCTTTGTGTGCTTGAATTACTTGGGCTGTTGCTGATATCTGGTGAAAATCTAAAGTCAATGGCTCCATCAGAAATATGTTTAATGAGAAAAATGTTGACGTGTTTAATATTTATTTTCCCCACTGTATACACAAAACCGACACACACCTATCAGTATTTGTTATGGACTTCAGAACACCCCACAACTTCTCCTTTATTAGAATGTTATACGACCGGACCAACATCATTACTAATCCACAGGATAAAGAGGAGGAAGAGGTACACATTATTAAGGCTCTGTAAAACTGCATCTACCCCAAATGGGCCATAGAGAGGGGAAGGAAGCAAGTGGAGATGAAAGCCATAAACAGAGAGAAGAAAGGACCACACAAAAAGCAAACAACATAGGCACAGTCACACTACCATACTTGAGAGGTATCACTGAAAGAATACAGAGGATGATGAAAAATACCCCAGTAAAACTACACACCACTTTGAGGCAACTCTTGGTTCATCCCAAAGACAATACCCACGGAAAAGTACTGTCATTTATGAAATACCATGATGATCATGCAACAAAACCTACATAGGAGAAACAGGAAGAACCTTTGGAACCATAAAGAAGGAACATAGGAAAGAATGTGAACAAGAGACAACAGCAAGGTACACACAAGCACAAAAAGTAACAGCTGAACAACAGAACCTGAAATCTGCCAAATCCGACCATTGCAAAAGAAAAAATCAAATCATGGACTGAGAAGACGAAAACGTCATCCTCACAGAAAGCAACAAATACTACCGTTGGATCAGGGAAGCCATCGAGGATGGAAGGAGCCTTGGCGGAGGTACAGTAGCTCACAAAAGTGAGTACACCCCTCACATTTTTGTAAATATTTTATTCTATCTTTTCATGGGACAACACTGAAAATATGACACTTTGATACAATGTAGTCAGTGTACAGCTTGTATGACAGTGTAAATTTGCTATCCCTCAACACACAGCCATTAATGTCTAAACCACTGGCAACAAAAGTGAGTACACCCCTAAGTGAAAATGTCCAAATTGTGCCCGAAGTGTCAATATTTTGTGTGGCCACCATTATCTTCCAGCACTGCCTTAACTCTCTTGGATACGGAGTTCACTAGAGCTTCACAGGTTGCCACTGGAATCCTCTTCCACTCCTACATGATCATGGTGTTAGAGACTTTGTGCTTCTCCACCTTCCATTTGAGGATGCCCCACAGATGCTCAATGAGGTTTAGTTCTGGAGACATGCTTGGCCAGTCCATCACCTTTACCCTCAGTTTCTTTAGCAAGGCAGTGGTCATCTTGGAGGTGTGTTTGGGGTTGTTATCATGTTGGAATATTGCCCTGTGGCCCAGTTTCTGAAAGGCCCCTCCCTTCATGCTCTGCTACAGTATGTTACAGTACATGTTGGCATTCATGGTTCCCTCAACGAACTGTAGCTCCCCAGTGCTGGCAGCACTCATATAGCCCCAAACTATGACACTCCCACCACCATGCTTGACTGTAGGCAAGACACAGTTGTCTTTGTACTCCTCACCTGGTTGCCACCATACACACTTGATGCTATCTGAATCAAATAAGTTTATTTTGGTCTCATCAGACCACAGGACATGGTTCCAGTAATCCATGTCCTTCGTCTCCTTGTTTGCAGGCTTTCTTGTGCATCATCTTTAAAAGAGGCTTCTTTCTGGGATGACAGCCATGCATACCAATTTGATGCAGTGCGCGGCGTATGGTCTGAGCACTGACAGGCTGAGCCCCCACCCCCACCCCTTCAACTTCTGCAGCAATGCTGGCAGCACTCATTCATCTGTTTTCAAAAGACAACCTCTGGATATGACGCTGAGCACGTGCACTCAACTTCTTTGGTCGACCATAGCAAGGCCTGTTCTGAGTGGAACCTCTTAAACTGCTGTATGGTCTTGGCCACCGTGCTGCAGCTCAGATTCAGGATGTTGGCAATCTTCTTATAGCCTAGGCCATCTTTATGTAGAGCAGCAATTCTTTTTTTCAGATCCTCAGAGAGTTCTTTGCCATGAGGTGCCATGTTGAACTTCCAGTGACCAGTATGAGAGAGTGTGAGAGCGATAAGACCAAATTTAACATGCCTGTTCCGCATTCACACCTGAGACCTTGTAACACTAACGAGTCACATGACACCAGGGAAGGGAAATGGCTAATTGGGCAATTTGGACATTTTCACTAGGGGTGTACTCACTTTGTTACCAGCGGTTTACACATTAATGGCTGTGTGTTGAGTTATTTTTGAGGAGACAGCAAATTTACACTGTTATACAAGCTGTACACTGACTACTTTACATTGTATCAAAGTGTCATATCTTCAGTGTTGTCCCATGAAAACATATAATACAATATTTACAAAAATGTGAGGGGTGTCCTCACTTCTGTAAGATACTGTATGCACTCTCTGAGTGCTTTTCTAGTTCATGACCTAATGGGGGGAGTTACTTTTTCCCCATAGGGCCAGGTAGAGTTCAATAGCTTTTTCCCTAAATGAAGTCATCATTTCAAAACTGCATTTTATATTTAGTCGGGTTATTTTTGTCTAATAGTAAAATTTGTTTGATTATCTCAAACATTTATGTGTCAAATATGCAAAAATATAAGAAATCATGAAGGGGGAAAACACTTTTTTGCGCCACTGTATGAACCTTAAAATTATGGTGAAACAGTTCTAGATTATGTTGTCCTCTGTAAAAAGATGTTAAATGCATTTGTATTGCAGAAATAAATTGGCCTATGAGTATTAGTAGTGAGTTTTTATCTGAAATTTCAATATTTTTCCCCATAAATTGCCACTTTTTATTTGTAAATATGCATTTTTTACATAAATTTGACCTCTTTCTTTCAGATTTGTAACATTTGTCAAAATTGCAACCTCTTGATGATCACTTTTGCAGCTTTTATAATCTTCAATGTGTTTCTTACTCATAAGTCTGAGGTTTTCTCTCATTTCTTGTACATTTGTGTGTTTTGTTTTTTTTTTACTCTTGAGTTTGTGCCTTTATTATTTTAAATTTGAGACTTTTAATTTATTTTTTTTTTTACCTTTGCCAAGGAGGTTATATTTTTGCCGGTGTTTGTTTATTTGTTTGTTTGTCTGTTCGCAGTATTATGCAAAAACTACTGGATAGATTTGGATGAAATTTTCACCAAAGGTGGCCCTTGGCCTAAGGATTAACCCAATAGATTTTGGTGATGACCTGAGAGTGCATACCTCCACCAAGGCCCTTGTTTGTATTTGTGCAGCACAATTATACAAAAACTACTGGATGGATTTTGATGAAATTTTCACCAGAGGTGGTCCTTGGGCTGCAGAAGAACCCATTAGATCTTGTTGATGATCCAAGAGTGCATGCCTCTGCCAAGGCTATCTTCTCACAATATGTTGGCAAGACTACTCAAAAACTAATGGATGGATTTTGATGAAATTTTCACCAGAGGTGGCTCTTGGGCTACACACAAACTCATTACATTTTGGAGGTGATCCATGAGTGCATGCCTCCACCAAGGCTCAATCTTCTAGCAGTGGTTTAGCAGGATTACGCAAAAAACTAATGGATCGACTGTGAGGAATTTTTCACCAGAAGAGGTCCTTGGATTACAGACAAACCCATTACAAAAATGTGAGGGGTGTCCTCACTTCTGTAAGATGTCTGGCTAAACTTTATTGATAACGTTATTTCACACCATCACAACAACTCAGTATTTAAACTCAGTATAAATGGTGTAGAGATTGAAAGGGTATCCAAAATTAAAATCCTTGGTGTAATAACTGATAATAAACTGTGTTGGAAGTCACATATTAATTATATTAAAGGTAAAATATGCAAATCAGTCACAATACTGCGCAGAGTGAAATATTTGCTGAATCAACCCACACTATAGACTTTGTATCATTCATTAATGCTCCCATACATGACATCCATCCATCCATCTTCTACCACTTTTCCAGAGGTCCGGGTCGCAGAGGCAGCAGTTCAAGCAGAGAAGCCCAGACTTCCCTCTCCTCAGCCACCTGCTCCAGCTCTTCAGAGAGGATACCAAGGTGTTCCCAGACCAACTGGGAGATGTTGTCTCTCCAGTGAGTTCTGGGTCTGAGAACTACCACCAAGCAACACTGTGTTTCAGTGCAAGGAGTCAGACTGTGGAACGCTTTTGGACCTGAATTAAAATCATGTACAAAGCTTGGACAATTTAAACAAAAACTAAAGGAATAAATACTCCAAACACACACACGTGGACAAAATTGTTGGTACCCCTCTGTTAATGAAAGAAAAACCCACAATGGTCACAGCACAGTGACTACTTGTCACCCTTTAAATAGGCTGATTGACTACAAGTTTGTAGACACCTGTGATGTTAATTAGAGGACACATCTTGGTTGAATCTATGATCATGTTCATGTCCCTATGGTCTATTTTCAATCTTTTCTGGGGTACCATCATTTTTGTCCAGGTCTGTTTCATGAGTTTGTTTTTTAAAATAATTCTGTTGAACCACAATTCAAAAGCATTGTCTGATTTTCATTGGTTAATTGTCATAGAATTTTTATTTATTACCACTTTTGTCAGATTCAAGTTATTTCTGTGACCATTGTGGATTTTTCTTTCATTAACAGAGGGGTACCAACAATTTTGTCCACGGCTGTATATACAAAACGACATGTCAAATCACACACGGATTATCATATCCAGTCTGTGTTGTGCTGTTGCTTAGTTTTTGTCACGTTTTGTCTCAGTTTCTTTTTTTTTTTACAGTTTGAATTTTGCACATTCTAAATAATCTGTAATTTGCTGCTGATTACAATAAACAATTTAGTGATTTATTTGTTTGCATCATGATTTTCTATTTTGTCTGTTCAGACACCGGTGGGAAAAGAGTCAACCGTATGAACCATTTATCAGTGACTTTGAACATAATGGCTCATTTTAAGAAAAGTAACCAACACAATTATTTGCTGAAGACTGTAAAACAAAATAGAGACATCTGCAAAAGTACAAAGGTTTATTGTCAAAACTCCCAGGGCAATACTATATGAATACAAGTATAGTTCACTGTTGATGCAGAGAATATACTGTATATTTATACAGTATCTACATGTAGTCAGCAATACTCAATACCATATATTTCCAGTTAATCCACATATTTCTCCATGTAACCTTGGGACTGCTTTATTTTAATTACTTCTAATCCTAGATCCATTTGTTTTGGCTTAAAATGCATCATAATTGCTAAATATATCTTATGCCTAACTCAGTACTGTTTACCTGTTGAAATATATATTTAACGCAGGGGTCACCAACGCGGTGCCCGCGGGCACCATGTCACCCGCAGGGACCACATGAGTCGCCCGCAGACCTGTTCTAAAAATAGCACAACTCGCAAGTGGGCTGCGTCTAAGATGTAATTTTTTCTGCCGCTATTTTTTATTTTATATTTTTTTTAAATCACACTTGCATTTATATAGATTTTAAAATGACAATGTCTTAAAAATAAAAAAAATGAAAATATGTTTATTATACGTAAAGTTAAGGTGAACTCTGACCTAGTTCAAAGGTCAGTATTGTGCGCATGACAAAACCTTCGCGCTTGTGGAGCGTAAGCTAGCGGGCAGTGAAGATGGTGGGCGGAGTGCAGTTTCCTAGGCCAAAAACATGGCAAAAAAAGACAGAAAATTTATCATTTTCAAAGTGAGTGGAAGGAAGAGTTCTTTTTTACTACCGTGAAAGGAAGCTGCGTGTGTCTCATCTGCGGGGCGACGGCGAAGCGCCACTATGTGGAGCGACACTTCACTACCCACTTTTTTTTTTTTTGGACTTATCTTGTACCCGTAGGTAGATTTGTTCTGCAGTCCGGTGGCAAGCCACCAGCCGCTGCGTGTGCAAGCGCCCCTTAACTCCCTAACCTGCATGTTTTTGCATGAAAAACGAGAACATGCAAACTCCACACAGATCACTGTTGGCCGGGGGCAGGGATCGAACCCACGATCCCCCGGCGGAGGGTAAACTGTGCTGCCGCGGTGCTAACCACTGCGCCACCGTGCATATAAGCACTCTCAGCGCTGTTTAGCTTCTTCTCATGAAAGGACAGCGCTGGTTATTACTCAAGCATGATTCTTGGCAAGAACTGTATGGATATAATTCCAGTGAAGAAGAACACACAAAAGTGTGTTTATTAAATGTAACAGATTTTGAGCAGAATTGCAGCAGATTTGTTCAGTTAAAAATGTGATAAGATTTATTTAATATGAAAGTTGATTTTTCTTAAATGTTGCATAACTTTTTCAAACATGGTTCAACATAGTTCATGAATTAAAAGGGTTTAGTTTTTTATGGTTAAAAGGGACTGGTGAAAACTGGACATTTTTTTAATGAAATGTAGAAGTGATCATCTGAACAATTGCTGAGATTAATAAAAATAAAGTGTTGAATATTGATCTTGTCTGTTACCCACTCTAAGTTATTGATAATTATTTATTTATGTATATATATATATATATATATATATATATACAATTTGTTATTTTAGAGGAGTGTGTCAAGCTGGTGCCCTTCACATGACTCGATACCCATGAAGTAGCTCTTGGTTTCAAAAAGGTTGGTGACCCCTGATTTAACGGCTCATATGGCACCTGATCCATGTTTTGCCACGACACCACTGGCTGGAGCAGATAAATTCCCTGACGTCTCAACAGTCTCTCCATGATTTTGACACAGATCATGTATTTTTACCTAACCATCTATTTGTCGAGAAAAGTAATTTTTGATATTCATGCGCTGTAAGCCAATAAATGATTAAAATCTAACAATACTTCACTGTCTGATTAATGATTCTGTATAATATATGGGTCTCACTTTCTGACATGAGTGTCCAAAAATATTTAACTTTTGCATTATTTTTGGAGATGTATTGCTACATGTTTTGATGTTGATTTTACTGAACAGGAATATGGCGCCGCCTCATGGGGAGCGTAGCGCCGCCTCCAACTCCCTCCTTCTCCCACCCATGCTACAGTGAGCCTTGTGCTGTGGAAAACCATGGGTGCCGAACGGTACTGTTCGGTTCCAGGCCAAAGGAGGCCTTTGGGTTCCAAGTGGAAAAGCACCTAAAGTGGCTAGTAGAAGTGACTGAGCTGCAGGTGACTGATATAATCTAGTAACAGGTAATGTTTAACAGAGAAAATGCTCAGAGGCATTTAGATACCTGTGACAAAAGAATCAAAACAGAGACAAATACCAAGCGATGCTGTCTATGCATGGAAGCAGCCATTACATATTACAACATCTCTTTTACACTGCTCAATGTGTCTGGCCTCTTACCGACTTCTTCCAGAGTCATGAGCTGCCCAGAGGTCGTGGGCACAGCTGTTTGAGTAGGAAGTCCATTCTGGTGAAGGAAGGCCATGCTGAAGGTCTGCACCTCAATCAGATCGAGGTTCTTACTGTCCTCTGTGTTCATAATCTTCAGGACATACTCGCCACCCTCAGCAGTCGCCACATAGAAGTTCTGATCATCATAACTGGGGAGAGAGCGAATTTCGGCAGCTGTCATCCTGAAGAGCCTCTTCACCATCTCGGACACCAGAGAGGTGCTGAAGTTGGGCTTGCTGTGCTTCACTGACATTTAGGCTGAATGGAAACACATGAAACAAATAAGACACCACATATTAACTAACAATATCCAGTGCTAAGAGGGTAGTCAAAAATTGTCCTCAAAAGAATTGGTACTTTATGATAATAACTGATTATAAACCTTTACAAAATTTTCCTTTGTAAACAGCTGTATCCAGCAGCATAAAATACAAAAGTTTCTTTTATCCAATACCAACACAAACTGCTAATGAAGGCAAAATATGCTGCGCAGTAACATTTCTGTTGAGAATACCTCATGCTAGTGAGTGAGCTGTGGCTTTTGGATGGTACATGGAATAACTGGTTTTTTTTGTTGTTGTTTTTTTTTTTTTTTCAGTTTCTGTAGCATACTATGGCACAAATTATCCAAATATGCCAAATGAGTTTAGAAAATTCTGAATCAGTTTGTAAATGATTGGATTGAAAATGTACTTGTACAAATCGGATCCTGGGGCCGACTTGGGGTGCCAACTTGACATGTATTCATGTCTCTGCCATTCCAAATACCACTTGCATGGGTTGTAATAGACCTGTGAAACTCAGTGAAACATATGTTCAACTCCCAGTTGTTACCCGTCTTGTTTTAAAGTGACCCTCTGGCAAAAGTCAAGAATCAAGTTTTTTCTGTTGTTAACATGCCTGTAACATGTTTTTTGTGACATAAGACTTATCAAGAGCAAAATCACTGAAATGTCTCACATCTGTTTTTTTTGTTTTTTTTTGCTGTAAAATTTCACTTAAGCCCCCTCCCCCCAAAAACAGGCAACTTTGGACAGAGTGTTTCTAACTAAGTAAGCATTCCTGCTTAGCCTGATTGGTTACAACATTAACCAATCAGGCTAAGCACTGGGCATGGCTCTAGACCAGAGTTCACTTCCTCGCGGGAAGAGGGAGGAGCCAAGGAGCAAAAAAAGTAGCCGAGGAGCAGCAGGAGCTTTTACAAGTTGGGAAAGATGGCAGATTATACATGTTCAGTTTTTCGCTGTGTGAGCAAGAAATCCTCCATCCATCCATCCGTCCATCCATCTCTCCCCATCTCATTCTACCCAAAGCAAGTCGGGGAGAGCGCTCCAAAGAAGCTGAGTGCTCCTCGGCTCCTCCCTCTTCCCCCGAAGGTGTGGTCTCTGGTTACCTACTCACCGCGGATTGCCTCACTGAGTGCTGCCATGCAGCTGCTCGCCTCGGTCCAGTACGCCTGCCAGCCGGCTCACCTCCTTCGGAGTGCTCTCCCCAGCTCGCTCCAAAGGAAGGAGGCCTTGATAAAGGATTTAATAAATAAAATATACTAAAAAAAAAAAAAAAAAATTAGTCCAGCGAAGTACTGATTCTCCACCAGCAAATATCACTTTTTCACCGGTTGGCCACTTTAATCCAGCGGTTGAATACAGTTGTCATACAGTTGTTGAAAACAGTCATACAGTTGTTACTCCCCAAGTAACTGTATGAGAAACAAATATAAATAATTACAACACAAACATCTGTCAAAGACTTTATTTACATTTGCTTAATTTTGGACAGGCATCAGCACGGTCACCTAACCAACCCTGCAAGTTGAATAAACATGAGCATCTGTTGTATCTATAGACATATTTGAAGTTGCCTCATTGTCAAAAGTTTCAAAAGCATGTCACGAAACAACACAACTTACCACGATGACTTCATGAAAGTTTATCTAGGCACATATCCCTGTCCAAAACCATTAATAAATGGGAATTAAAAACATCTTGATATGCAACAACCGTTGGACTAAAGTGGCCAACCGGTGGAAAAGTGGTATTTGCCGGTGGAGAATCGGCATTTGCCGCTCTGCCCTCTCGGCAGAGTGGCATCATCAGGCGCTCAAACAGCCCATGGGCATCCCCACTACACATGGTCCCTAAGGCCGATGGATCATGGCGACCGTGCGGAGATTTCCACAGGTTGAATAACGCCACAGCACACGACCACTACCCGATTCCCCATAATCAGGATTTTTTCGTTCACCTCGCCGGGGCACGCATTTTTTCTAAAATAGACCTGGTCCGTGGTTACCACCAGGTCCCGGTGCACGCGGAGGACATACGCAAAACAACGGTAATAACTCTGTTTGGTTTGTTTGAGTTTTTACGCATGCCCTTCGGATTAAAAGGCGCGGCACAGACATTCCAACGCATGATGGATGCGGTGTTGCACGGTCTGCCGTTTGTGTTTGTCTACCTGGATGATATCCTGGTGGCCAGCGCATCCGAGGACGAACACGTAACCCACCTCAGGATGGTTTTCCGGAGGTTAGAAAAGCACGGGTTAATAATCAACCCGGCGAAATGCCAGTTCGGCATGACGGGGATTGACATTTTGGGGCACCACATCTCACCGGAGGGAACAATACCCTTGCCCGACAAGGTGCGCGCCGTGGCGAATTTCCCCCAGCCTCAGACAGTCAGGGTGCTGCACGAGTTTTTGGAGATGGTTAACTTTTCTAACCGGTTCCTCCCCCGCGCAGCTCAGCTCATGCAGTCATTGTACGCCGCGCTCAAGAAACAGAAACCGGCGGACCGAGTCGAATGGACTCCGGAGCGTGAGCAGGCATTCTCTGAGGTTAAAACAGCCCTGGCAAACGCCGCACTGTTGGCGCACCCGGACCCGGCGGCCCGGATAGCGCTCACTACCGACGCCTCAGACATGGCCATAGGGGCCGTTGTGGAGCAATGCGTCGCCAGTTCTTGGCAGCCGCTCGCTATTTTCAGCAGGGCTTTGCGCAACAGTGAGCGTAAATACAGCGCATTCGTCAGGGAGTTGCTGGCTCTCCACCTGGCCATACGTCACTTCCAATTCTGGTTGGAAGGGCACAGCTTCACCACGTTCGTGGACCACAAGCCGATAACGTTCGCGATGGCCAAGGTTTCGGAACCATGGTCGGGCCGGCAGCAGAGACAGCTAGCCGCGATCTCGGAGTTTACGACCGATGTTCAGCATGTGTCGGGTAAACTGAATGTGGTGGCGGACTGCCTCTCGCGCGCAGTAGTGTCCCCGGTCTGCGTAGGGATAGATTATACAGCCATGGCCGCAGAGCAGATTGGCGATGCAGACGTGTGCACGCTCCAGTCTGGACCAACAGGGTTAAGGCTGGAAAGCAGAGTGCTGCAAGATGGCAGCCCCCCCCCCCCCCCCACACACACACAATCTGCGACGTCTCCACGGGACGCCCGCGCCTGGTGGTCCCAGTTGCTTGGCGCTGCCGCATGTTTGAGTCAGTTCACGCTCTAGTGCACCGAGGAGTGCGCGCGTCAGTCAAAATGGTGGGAGCGAAGGTCGTTTGGCCAGGCCTGTGCAAACAAGTGAAAGAGTGGGCTACAGCCTGCGTAGCGTGCCAACGAGCCAAAGTACACAGACACACGAAGGCTCCTTTGGAGCCGTTTCATATACCGGCTAAGAGGTTCGACCATGTTCACGTGGACCTCCTGGGCCCCCTCCCGCCATCGCAGGGGTTCACGCACCTTCTGACAGTGGTGGACCGCACCACATGCTGGCTAGAAGCAGTCCCGCTGGTGGCAACCGCGTCCGCGGACGTGGCGCGCGCTTTTTTGACGACATGGGTGGCACGTTTTGGCATCCCGTCGGACATAATGTCTGATAGGGGCCCGCAGTTTGTTTCCAACCTCTGGTCCGCGATGGCCCGTAGCCTGGGTGTTGCAATTCATCGCACAACCGCGTACAACCCACAGGCCAATGGGTTATGCGAGCATTTCCATAGGTCACTGAAAGCAGCGCTCAGGGCTTCACTGACGGATGCAAATTGAGTAGACTAGTTGCCGTGGGTTTTGTTGGGGTTGCGTTCTGCACCAAAAGAGGATTTGGAGGCTTCCCCGGCAGAGCTTGTTTTTTCTCAGCCACTGCAGCTCCCCGGGGAATTTTTGCCAGATAATCCCGTGCCGGACAACTGTTCGTCTCAGCGTTTGCAGCATAGCGCAGATACAGGCACGCTGCCGGGCCCGGCCCACCACTGTTTTCCACGCGCTTTTGTGCCAAAAACTAGAACGTGGCGTTTGTGTTTGTCAGACACAATGCCCACCACCCACCATTGCGCCCACCCTACGATGGCCCGTTCAGAGTGCTGGAACCAGGGGACAAACATTTTTTGTTAGACTTGGGGGGTCGTCGGGAGAAAATATGTATAGACAGACTTAAGCCCACCTTTGTGGTGGCGGATGAGCAAGTGATGTTGGCTCGGGCCCCTCGGCGGGGAACACCCCCACGGACAACTCCCCAGGTAAACGATTCATCAGAGCAGCCACACAGGCAAGTCGAAGGCCCCCCCCCCCCCGCCATGGCCCACCCGCAGACAGACACACCCCCAGGAGCCATCCACCGGCACAGCAGCGCCGCGGAGGCGGAGAACCCCCTTTACAGCAGATACGGGAGGAGACTGAAGCCAAAAGAACGTGAGGACTGAAACTCGGTCTGAGATTCGGGGGGGGGGGGGGTAGACGCTGGAATAAGCATTTCAGACTGGATGCAGAGGGTAAACAGATGAAGAAATAGGTATTGAGATGGGACAGACTATGGTGATGTAGCAGGAAGGAGTAGCTGGGGGGAGAAGGGTTGAATGTATTGTGATGTGAGATGTCATGCAGATGTGAAATGGGCAGATGATATAAAAGAAGAGACCCGGGTGTATTTGGAGGAATGCTTTTTCTGTGTATGGCTGACGCAAAAGTGAATAAAGTCGTCTGCTGCACGATGTCTGACTCCATTATTTGCACTCTCCACAGTTATTGTGCCCTAGGTGAAGGCAACCACATTTGCTTATAAGAGCATCTGCCAGTCCTGTGACCATGAAAATAATTTGCTGGGGTCATCTTGCAGAGTAAATGCTGATTCTACTTTCCTAAAGTCTTGGTATCATCAGCAAACTTCAGCATTGTACTTGCTATGTTCCCATTGATGTCATTAATGTATAAATGACTACAGTCTATGTGTACCTCAATCAAAATGGCCACATCATACACAGAAGAAACAGTGAACAGTAATTTCCAGAGCAAGACTTGAAAAAATGTTCCAGTGTATTTGTTAATTTCGAATGCTCAAAGCTAACAAACTTGCAATGTTACTTGCATGCAGTTAGTATAATTTTTACTTTTACCTGCTATTGTATTCACCAACACCGCAGCAGTACCCCGGGTAAGCCAAGAGATGAACAAGAACACATATGATTAATGACAGACTCTACCTCAGTTTATAAATCACAAGCGGTGTTCCTTAATCCCCAACTCCCAAAGTACACGTCACTTCTAGTTTCTTTTCATGCACTTCCGGCCATCAATTTCAGAACAAAAGCCTCGTCACGCTCCCTCTGCTCCGCAGATGGGACCTTAAATCGGGGGAATCTCCATTAAAAGGAACGACAAGAGCAAAATTATCTTTTGATCCCGATCGAACTTTGTCACGAATTACATATATGATGTTTGTCAATTTAAAACATAATTTTCCACGTAAACAGCGGCGTATGTTAAGGTAAATGTTAAGGTATAAAGTTGTGAAAATACTTAAAAGACTTGGAGGAAGTCCCAGGCTTCCCAGGAGGAAGTAAAGCTACCTTTCCATCCAGTGTCCTTCAGCTGCATTCCCTTCTCCCTCCTCCGTTCTCAGTTCGCTTTGAACTGAAGACCGTTCGATCCCTTCGGTTTGGAATCTCACTTTAGGGGCTTAATATAGCAGAATACCCTGTGCAGTCCACTTCGGAGTACACTATTGGGCGATCGGGACGCAGCTATAACAGTCTTAAAAAAAAAAAAGTTATTGAAAACTTTACAAACACTTGTGTAGAAATAAACTTTCACATACACAGATCTATACAAGTGTAAACAACAACAACAAAGAGCAAAGAAAAAATAGGAACATACTGTAGAGGTATGAAATATTAAATATTAAGGCTGTTGTTCAGTCCTGTATCAGAATAAGGGGTATTTTGTCATTAAATCAACTAAATCTGAGATGGGCTGATTTTCTTTGGATAATATTCTGAAAGACTGGCTATAGCTTTTTAATTCATTTTTAAATCTGACTAAGGAGAAGAGGATGTTTTTCCACTTACCAATATGAATATGGTATTTACCCAGAGCAACTCTAATATTGATGATTTTCTGTATTTTAACTGGAACTTTACCAACATATATTAATATCTGAATGGAGTCTAATGGAATATGTCCACCAATATTCATCTAACCAGACTTCTCCCCAGAAATTATTTGTAACAGGACAAAACAAGAACAAATGTCTCTGGATGCTCTGTACAGAACACACAGAGATCAACTTCCAATATAAAATGTTTTGTAACGTCTCACTCACAGGATAATAATTATTTGTAATCTTGAAAAAGGTCTCTTTGACTTTGGGTGCAGCAGGTCCTTTTACATATTTACAGATTGCCTTCTTTGGTAAATAGTTATCCAGCAATTTAACTCTCCCTGGTGATCCAAACAGCTAAAACTTTTTGTTTGAATGCATTTCCAATTATTTGATTATTACATTCCTTTTCCTGAATGTTGATTCCCCCTATTTTTAATTCAGGTAACTGAGCAGACACCATAGCGTAATTAAGCATCTTCTTAATTAGGTGAAAGAGGGAGAGTGGAATTGCTTTACAGATAGATGTATATTCTCTATTAGACACATCCAGAGCAAATTTTCCTGCAAACTGTTCATAGTCCAGAATATTTACACTGTGGTCCATCAAATCAATTACATACAGAACATTTTTGTTTACCCACCGTCTTGAAGTGGTTTCCTGGTAACTGTAATTACTCGATTATTCCACAAGGTGGAACCATCCATCTTCTACCGCTTTTCCGGAGGTCCGGGTCGCGGAGGCAGCAGTTCAAGCAGAGAAGCCCAGACTTCCCTCTCCCCAGCCACCTGCTCCAGCTCTTCAGAGGGGATACCAAGGCGTTCCCAGACTAGCTGGGAGACATAGTCTCTCCACCGAGTCCTGGGTCTGCCCCGGGGTCTCCTCCCAGTGGGACGTGCCTGAAACACCTCAAGTGGGAGGCGTCCAGGAGGCATCCTAATCAGATGCCCATACCACCTCAACTGACTCCTTTCAATGTGGAGGAGCAGCGGTTCTACTCTGAGCCTCTCCCGGATGACTGAGCTCCTCACCCTATCTCTGAGGGTGAGTCCAGCAATCCTACGGAGAAAGCTCATTTCAGCCGCTTGTATCCGCGATCTCGTTCTTTCGGTCATTACCCAAAGCTCGTGACCATAGGTGAGATTAGGAACGTAGATTGACTGGTAAATCGACAGCTTTGCCTTAGAACTAAGCTCCCTCTTCACCACAACAGACCGGTACAACGTCCGCATCACTGCAGATGCTGCTCCAATCCGTCTGTCGATCTCTCGCTCCATTTTCCCCTCACTCGTGAACAAGACCCCAAGATACTTAAACTCCTCCACTTGGGACAGGAGCCTGTCCCCAACCCGGAGAGGACAATCCACCTTTTTCCGGCTGAGGACCATGGACTCGGACTTGGAGGTGCTGATTCTCATCCCAGCCGCTTCACACTCAGCGGCAAACCGTCCCAGCAAGAGCTGTAGGTCATTGCTGGATGAAGCCAACAGGACAACATCATCTGCAAACAACAGAGATGAGATCCTCCATTCCCTGGCTGCGCCTAGAAATCCTGTCCATAAAAATTATGAACAGGACCGGTGACAAAGGGCAGCCCTGGCGGAGTCCAACTCTCACTGGGAATGACTCCGACCGAGTGTTGGCAATGCGAACTAAACTCTCACAACGGTCGTACAGAGACCGAATAGCTCGTAACAACAAGCCCGATACCCCATACTCCCGAAGCACCCCCCACAAAAATCCACGAGGGACGCGGTCAAATGCCTTCTCCAAGTCCACAAAACACATGTAAACTGGTTGGGCAAACTCCCACGAACCCTCAAGAATTCTCGAGAGGGTAAAGAGCTGGTCCGATGTGCCACGGCCAGGACGAAAACCACATTGCTCCTCCTGAATCCGAGGTTCGACCAACGGCCGGACTCTCCTCTCCAGTACCTTGGCATAGACCTTCCCAGGGAGGCTGAGGAGTGTGATCCCTCTAAAGTTGGAGCACACCCTCCGGTCCCCTTTTTTGAAGAGAGGAACCACCACCCCGGTTTGCCATGCCAAAGGCACTGCCCCCGACCTCCACGCAATGTTGCAGAGGCGTGTCAACCATGACAACCCAACAACATCCAGGGCCTTGAGGTACTCGGGGCGAATCTCGTCCACCCCCGGGGCCCGGCCACCAAGGAGATTTTTAACCACCTTGGCGACCTCAGCCCCTGTGATAGGCGAGTCATCCCCCTCGTCCCCAAACCCTGCTTCCTCTGTGGAAGGCGTATCAGTGGGATTGAGGAGATCCTCGAAGTATTCCTTCCACCGCCCGACGATATCCCCAGTTGAAGTCAACAGTGTCCCATCCGCACCATACACAGTGTGGACGGGGAGCTGCTTTCCCCTCCTGAGCCGCCGAACAGTTTGCCAGAATCTCTTTGAAGCCGACCGAAAGTCTTGTTCCATGGCCTCACCGAACTCCTCCCACACCCGGGTTTTTGCTTCAGCAACCACCCGAGCTGCACTCCGCTTGGCCTGCCGGTACACCTCAGCTGCTTCGGGAGTCCCACAAGCCAACCAAGCTTGATAGGACTCCTTCTTCAGCTTAATGGCCCCCCTCACCACTGGTGTCCACCACTTGGTTCGGGGGTTGCCACCACGAGATGCACCGACCACCTGAGCTGAAGGCCGCCATCAAAGCAACCTGGGCCTCCATACCACCTCAGCAGCACCACAGGCTGACTGCCCCCATGCCATGCACACGGATATAGTAATTCATGCAAAAGGAGCCCCGACTAAGTACCGAGTGTGTACATGGACATACTTTTCAGTTGGCCAACATTTCTATTAAAAATCAATTTTTTAAATTAATTTTATGTAATCAAATTTTTGAGAGACTGAATTTGGGGTTTTCATGAACTATAAGTCATAACCATCAAAAACACACAAAATATATCACTCTGTGTGTAATGAATCTATACAATATAGGAGTTTCACTCCCCGAAACAAATTACTGAAATAAATCAACTTTTCGTTGACATTCTAATTTATTAGGATGCACCTGTAAGTGAAAACATCACCCTGCTTGTGTATTTCCTCAGACACCCCACAATGACATAAAACCACAAAGACTGGAGCATGGCTGATAAAAATGTGTCTCGTGTTTGACAATGAGTCCTCAGACTTAAATATCTCCCAAAAACACGACTGACCTTCTCCTGCCTCTCTCTCGTATTTACTGTGTGTTGTGTTCACAGTGCTTTGAGGGGTGCAGAAGCAGTGGAGTGAGTTCATCCTTGTCCCTCATTTTTAAAGGTTAATGTGAATATATTTATAGTCAGTGCAGGAAAGTTTTTTATGGCTTTATCTTGTGTAAATAATAATCTTGGTAACCACGCATGCACTAGTTATATATTATCATCTATTATTACAGCGGACAATACAACGTACCCACAATATCCGTTTACTCTGGCAGTAAACTGAGTTATAAGCAGCTTTTTTTTCCTACTGCGAGTCTCTATTCACAGAAACAAATGTGATGTTTTTGGGGTGTTTAGTGTAACTAAAATAGACATCTAATCTCTGAATAGGTTATATAAAAGACACAGATGTGTTTAAGTACCCGCTGACATTTGAATGCAACTTGACAAAAGTGTGTGGTCTGTCTACAGCCTGAACTAAAACCGAACGTAAATCCTCCGTCCTGCAGCAGCTGCTTCACAGCTCCAGAGATCACGCCGTTATTAGGGCACATAAAGATGAAGGTGTCTGATGACATTTACCACAAGTAAACTTTAAAATTTTCCTTAATATTACACTTGTCCTGCAGACAGTGCTCAAAGTCCGTCGTAGATAATCTGATAAACTGTTACAATCAGTGAAAGCTGATATCAAAGACAGTACCAGTGAGTGTCTGGCCGATGCAGAAAAACAACATGAATCCTATCAGAGTACATCTTTACACATCTTTGCTCCTGCGTCAATAAATGTTGGGACAGTCAGTGTAATTCCTGTCATAGTATCCACCTGTGTAGAGCCAATCCTCGGCCCCAGTGTACGGGTTCATTCCCAGGTGGAACCACCTTGTTGACCACTCCTCCTCGTCCTTGGATCGTTCTCGACGGGCAGCTCTCTGTTTCTCCTCTAACCGCTCTTTCTCTGAACTTGCTAAATCTATGTCTCCATTTTCCATTGCCCTGATGTCAGGTCTCAGCCGGCAGTCTGTTGGTGCTATTAGTCTCTCCATGCCAGGTTCCAACTCATTTAGTGTCATGGCAAAGCTGGTGAAGTTCCACAAGGTGGAACCATGTGGTGTGAAATTATGAGTAAACTAGTGCATGTCCGTCGAAAGCAAGTTTTCCTGTCTGAAACGGGTAGCTCAATCAGGCGTTATAGGCCCAAATGCAGGCTGTGTTTGAAAGCGGAATACAGAGGTGTAGCCTATATGTAGGCAATCACACGTGTTAGACTTTGACAAATATGAAAGGGACTGAACTGAGATTTATTTGACTGTGTGAATATTAATTACAGAATAACTGAAAATGAATGGGACATCCAATATTAGTCACTATTTAAGAACCCTTGTTTATTTTTTATTTATTTATTTTTTTGTCAGATCACTTATTTGTCTGATCTGTTATGAGTTATATTCATAATAGTGTATCTTGCACTTTGGGGAATGGGAGTTGTTCAGTCACAATTATAATTTAGTATATATGTGTAGTTTATAGTGTATCATCAAACTCATGCAGTACTATAACAGGACACATTTACAAATATTTGAGACCCATTGTAGTGCATCCTTTTATATTTTAGCAATATAATAAGTACAAAACACTGAACATTATTATACACAGCAGAATGCCCCGTTTGGCTGCAACTATTGCATAAGTGTTGCCCATTTGTTAGTAAATATTTAAACAAAAATGAATTCTTTTGTTATTTGGGCATTTTTGTGTCTTCTTGTCGTTTAATCAAAGCGTGCATATGTGTCCGCATATAATATACGGTTGATCTGGCCATTCCGCTCCACAATCATGGCGGTATTATTATTAGGTTTTTAATTTTTAGAGACTCGTGCGGGAGGGGGGGTCTTGCGGTCCTGCAAAGGGCCAGTGAAGCAGCAGCTGAGACTGCAATCTACCACTGACCCAGCAGGCTGGGAGTGCCTCCCCACGAAGGATCGTGGTGCGCCTGGTCGGACACCGGTGTTAGAGAAGCAGCAGCTGAACCAGTGGATTGCAGTCCTTCGCAGGGAGCCAAGCCCAGCCTGCCCAGTTAATGGGAGTCTCGGCTGCTGCTCCCGTGAGCAAGCGCTGTCGTTTGCGGCACCACGAGTCCCCACCAGTGCCCCCCACCCCCACTCCCAGCGCACCCACGCACCTTGTGTTCTTTAAGGCTGAACTGTCCATTAGACCTACACAATCATGGCAACTTTATGATGTAATTTTTGAAGCATTAAATCTTAAGTATTATCTTTTTTACTCATCAAATTTGTCACTTTTCGCTTCCTTGTTTTGCTCATGAAGCTCTGTGGTTACTGATGCAGTGATGCCATGTATTATCCAATCAGTATGGAGTCAATTTGATCACATCGCATCATGGTGGCTGAACGCACTTGCAGACTGGCAGGCTCTGCATGCACTTCTCTGAAATCTCCTATTAAACTTTCTCAACCAGTATCTTTTAGACCTTTTTCACAGAATGGACTCATCTACCACTGAGACACTGGATAGTTGGTGCTGTTTTAACTGTCTGTTTACTTCAACAATCAATGTGGCAGTGCCTCACAATTGAGAAGCACAATCCTACGGTCACCCACCAACAACATCTGCTGTACTCTACATTTTTGGACAACGGCTGTGCCCGGGTGCTTTCTGTGAAATGGGTACAAGTAAGCCCTGGAAGGACAGCTTTGGCGTCTATCTACCCAGCAGCTATGATATTATTAGTAGGAGATGTGGAGGTAAACCCAGACCACAGCCTTTGGACAATGGAAATCCGACTGGGCCGGTCCAGCCAGTCCAACAGTTGCTGCTAAACTGGTCAAACTGGTCGCCACAGGTAGCCAAACAACTGTAAATGAACTGGAAAGCCTGGATACCGCAACCAGAATGACAATTTAAGCAAATTAGGTCAACCTGGTCCCTGTAGCCAGCACAGCAGCTAAAGTGGCTAACTCGGCAACCATGGCTAAACTGTTTATAATGGAATCCACAGCACATGGTCCCTACAAACACCAATACAACAACAGTGGCCGTTTCAGTAGACCCACGCCGACAGCACGGCGTCCAGTGATCGGAGGGCGGCACCGACCTGGGCATCCGGGATGTTAGTGCTCCAACGGCTTACCTGGCAGGGTGGGCCTGCCAGGTGGAGTCGTGATGATGAATCATGCCCCAATGGCAAGGTGATGGTGCCAGCCCAGTCCCCCTGGGTGCCAGTACAACGGCGGCTTTTCCAGAAGGGGGATATCCATCAAATGAAGCCGTGTTGACGGCTTGGAGCTCGACGGCTGGATGTCGGTTTTGGCCCTTTTCTCCCGGACGCCAATGCAGCAATGGATCTTTCAGCGATGGATGTTCGCCAGGCCGAGCCACGTCGACAATTCGTGGCCCAGCGGCTGGCTGTTAACGTCATCCCGGCCTCACTGGATACCTGTACAGCAGCAGCCCATCCAGAGGAGGCTGACGTTGGTCAGCTCTCCAAACACACCACTGATATCAATGCAGGAAAGGTTTACCCAGACACCGGAGCGGCAGCAGCCCATCTGAAGGGGAATGGCATCAGTGGAGTCGCCAGGGATGCCGGTGACATCGACGCAGGAAAAATTATTACAACAAGATTGAAACTGCATAAGCCTGGTAAGACTGTTACAAAACAGGATGGGTATGGGATAAAAACTGTGGCTGAAAAACAACAACCTACTAAAATGTTTCAGACTGTAAATCATGCCAAGATATTGTGGGAACTGACTATGAAACCTAAAGGCCTTTTTGGAAGTCCTCTCAATATTAGGAGCATTGTCTCTAAAACAGAGCAAATACAACAACTACTGACAAATTCAAATCTTGGCTACCTGTGCCTCTCAGAAACCTGGTTAACCCCAACAACACCTCCAGCTATTTTCAATGTACCAAAGTACAATACCTATAGACAAGACAGAAAAGATGGCAAGAAGGAGGGGTCATGATTTACATAACGGATGGTCATCAGTGGACACAACTTAACATTGCTGAAAATACAGCGGAATGTGTTGGAGTTAAAATTGTACTATTGCCTAAAATGTCTTTTGCTTTGATTGTGATATATTGACCTCCATGAGCCAGTTTGGCAGCAAAGAGTTAATCCTCATGGGTGACTTCAACTTAAATTGGTTTTGTAAAACACACAGACAGAAATTAAAGGACATCACCAATAAGTTTCATATGGATCAGATGATCAGAAACCTAACTAGAATAACCCATTCATCTCAAACTCTCCTTGATTTGATTTTTTACCAACAAACCTCACCGCATAACAAAAAAATACAATCTAATTACTGGCATGTCTGACCATAATCTCAGTTTAGTAGTATGGAAATTGTCAAAATCACGATACAAAAAGTCTACTGATGGTAGAAAATATATCTTGTACATATCAAAAAAAACCCACCATAGAATCATTTGAAAATGAGTTACAGCACGTAAAGTGGAATTAAATAAATTGTGATACAAACTGAACAGACATGCGAAAATATGATATCAACAATCAAAGATATTATCTCAAAATATAAAATAACAACACTGTCTAAGCACAAGAGAAAACAGGATCTACCTTGACTAAATGAAAAATTATGCAATCTCATGAAAAAAAAGGGATTTAGCTCTCAAAAAATGGCGAAAAACTAATTTAATTACAGATAGACTGATTTTTAAAAACCTCATACATACCTCAGACATAATCAAAAATGCAAAAGGGAAGAACAAAAAAACTGTGGAAATGTACTTATAAACTCGCAGGAAAAAAAGGCAAAAAAGTGAAGTCATACAACTCAGTCTGAATGGAAAACTTCACTCAGATAGCTTAGATATCGTCAGCAATTTTAATGAGTATTTTATCAAATTGGTACAAGAACTGGGTCTGAATTTTACCCAAACATATCCACACCAAATTGAAATAAATCATGAAACTGATCTAAGCCTTAAACCCACTAATGAGGTCAAGATTAACAAAATTTTATCATCTCTATCAAGTTCCAGAGCTAAGGATATTCATGGACTTGACACTGTATTCTTGAAAAAAACAAAAATACTTTAATAATTCCAATTACGGAACTAATAAATCAGTCAATACATGACAATACAAATGAGCCACATTCTGAAATATAACCTTGCAAACTTTCGTTGCATCAGAAACTCACTTACTCTAAAAGCATCAAAAACCTTTCTGAATGCCATGATTTTGACACATTTCTTCTATTGCATCTTTTGCTGGTCACAAGCCAATAGTATGACCCTGAAACCCTTTGAATCCTTGTATAAACAATCCATCAACATTCTGATAAGAAGGCACAACAGTATCACCATTGTGGTATACTGTACTTGCCAAGCACATGATATTAAGCTCTGAAAATATGATCATGTATGCAAATATATGGTTGATCTTTAAAATTATCCATGGTTCTACACCCCCGCCCCTTAAGACTTTTGTGTACCTGACTTCTGAACAAAATACCAGAGTAACAAGGACTTCCTCTTGGTGGCACTGTTGCACCCCCCAACACTATCTAAGCACAAGAGAAAACAGGATCTACCTTGGCTAAATGAAAAATTATGCAATCTCGTGAAAAAAGGGGATTTAGCTATTAAAAAATGGCTAAAAACTAATTTAATTACAGATAGACTGATTTTTAAAAACCTCAGAAATGAAATCACCATGCAGCTCCATAAAGCAAAAGCAAATTTCTTCTTAGACATAACCAAAAATGCAAAAGGGAAGAACAAAAAAACTGTGGAAATGTACGTATAAACTCACAGGAAAAAAAAGGCAAAAAAGTGAAGTCATACAACTCAATCTGAATGGAAAACTTCACTCAGATAGCTTAGATATCGTCAGCAATTTTAATGAGTATTTTATCAAATTGGTACAAGAACTGGGTCTGAATTTTACCCAAACATATCCACACCAAACTGAAATAAATCATGAAACTGATCTAAGCCTTAAACCCACAAATGAGGTCAAGATTAACAAAAAAAAAACCAAACCTTTGAATCCTTGTATAAACAATCCATCAAAATTCTGATAAGAAGACAAAACAGTATCACCATTGTGGTATACTGTACTTGCCAAGCATATGATATTAAGCTCTGAAAATATGATCATGTATGCAAATATACGGTTCATTCATTCATTCATCTTCTTCCGCTTAATCCTTTTCGGGTCGAAGATCAACCATATATTTGCCTGCGATGGACTGGCAAATATACGGTTGATCTTTAAAATTATCCATGGTTCTACACTCCCACCCCTTAAGACTTTTGTGTACCTGACTTCTGAACAAAACACCAGAGTAACAAGGACCTCCTCTTGGTGGCATTGTTGCATCCCCCTGCGTAAAACTGCTTTTGGACAATCAGCTTTTTCATACAAAGCTATAACGGAATGGAACAAGCTCCCCACTGCTTTGAAGACCAGAACAAATTACAGAGACTTTTCCACAGAGACTAAAAAATGGATTTTAAGTAATCAAGCCTGCCACCATCGACTCTCTCCCTTAAAAGAGTTTATGAAATTGTATTCTTAAATTGTTTTTTTATGTGTGCCGTCTCGCTTATCTTTTTTCCATTAAACTTACTCCCTGCTTGTTTCAGGGTCAACAGTTTCTGAAACCCGACCTGAATTTCTTTGTATATGTGCTGTTTTTCTTTTAATATCCTCCTGCCTGCCCCAGGGACTACAGATGGAAATAAGTGAGAACGCTATAATGTGGTAAAGAGCATCTTTACCCTGTGTGTAATGTTTTTTTCTGTACATGGTCCCTGACAAATAAATCAATAAACTAAACTAAACTAATCTGAAACCCTGCCCACACTAATAGCTCAAGTAGGTTCATTTTGTCTTTTTTTTTTAATTATTTACCTTTTTTTCTTATTAAAGACAAAAATAGAAAGGAGCAGCTCCGTCATTCTGACGAAGGCTGCAGTGAACAGCCGAAACATGTAAAGAAGGTAAAAACAGCTCCTTTCTTTTTTGTCCTGCCCACACTTCTTGAAGCCTGGGCATGAGACACAGCGGTGGCTAAACTTTTACTAAAAAAAATTAAATTTTTTGACTGAACAACTCCATACTCGGAGATGCACACCCTTGTAACCTCAGCGAAGCAGCTATAAAATCTGTGGCCAGTCTGACGAACGGTTTGGGAGATAACTGTGGAACAGAAAGACAGACAGACACACACACAGACAGAGATTCGGTGATAACTTAAGTGGCATTTTCGAAATTTCAAAGTCACATTTTTGTGGTGATCCGAGCGCTGATCACATCCGTGCTCGGGTTACTCAGTATTTTCCCTTTTCTCCCATATTATTTCGGGTTTTGTTACTAGTGCCTTTCCAGGGCTTTTATTGTGACAGCGTCACAGCCAAACTTCTGGCTGTCAAAGCCGAGCCGGCGCCATGACAGCTGTTCGTGATCTCATTAATTACATTCGTCTTTCCTGTTTGGTTCAGGTTCAGTATTTAAGGAAGCAGCTGAGGCTCACTCCTCGTTGCGATCTACATTTGTGTCCTGGACTGGAGTCCCTAACCCGGGCTCCAGTCTGATCCATCTTCACTTCAGCTCTTGTAAGTGTGTGTTTCATAGCGTTAGGTTCCGTCCTCACTTCTCCCTTACATTCTATGTCAGTATTTATTATTTGGTGTTCCAGTTTATGTATGTGTTTTGCCCCACTTGGCTGTTTACTTTGTCCTTTTGTTAATAAACAGACAATCTTACTACTGGCTCCTGGCACCTCATTAATGCCCTGAAAGGGGCATTCATGACAGTAGATCACAGCCAAGAGAGGTGCCAGCCTCAGTAAGTTTGTTTTTCTGGCTTGGGTTTTTTCCCTTCTCTGTGTGCCAGTATTTTGGGGAAAGATGTCGGTATTCGAGCGTGGGTTTTGCCCCGAGTGGTTGTGGGAGGTTGATGATCTCCTGTCCAATGCCCATCTGCTCATTCCCTCCCACTCCACATATTGGTACCTGGACCTCGCACAAAGGACGCTAAAGCGCTATCACCTGACCACATTTCCAGAGGGCAAGGAGAGAGTGTCGGTGATTGTGGTGCTGCAGGAACAGATAGAGATTACGGCCAAGAAGCCTTCACTTCCTCCCCGGGACACGGTTGTCCCGACGAGGGGGGAGTATCCTGAGCAGACCGGTCCTCAGCGAGGTTCCTGTCTGGACCCTATCCTAGGTTGTCAGAAGAGCTCCGCCTCCCAGCCAGCTGCTTCTCCTGCGCCACAACGAAAGGTGAGGACAGCAGCCCCAGCCTCCGGGTCATCTCATTTCGCTGTTCCATCAGCTCCACGTCCCCGGACTGCCCCGACTGCTCCTCCCTCCTCTTCGGCATGCATTTCAGCTGCGGTGAGCCCCATGAGTCCTCATCTGGCTCCACCCATCGCCATTCCTCCACGAGGTCCCCATCCGGATCCTGTTCCGGGCCACTGGTGGAACTCCGCCTCCCAGCCAGCTGTTTTCCCCGCTTCTTGACGGAAGGGAAAGACAGCAGCCTCAGTCTCCGGGTCATCCTTCCCCACTGTTCCGTCAGCTCCTCGTCCCCGGACTGCCTCGGCTGCTCCTCCCTCCTCCTCGGCGCTTCCTTCAGTGGCTGTGAGCCCAGCGAGTCCTGCTTGGGCTGCGCCCGTCATCGATCCTGTGGGAGCGGCTCCTCCTCATCTTCCCGGGGGGCCCTTCATCGCCATCCTTAGGGGAAAGGGTAGAACCAAGTCTGCTGCAGCAGTCACCATCGTTCCCCGGGAAAACAGGCAAGTGCTTTTTCACTCTAAATCTCAGTATAATGAATTGCCTTGTCTGATTCCTGGGGGTGGAGCTCAGGGTTCACAGTCCTCTGAGCTCCCACCAGCTGCTGCAGCCATAAACATTGAACCTACAAACTCTGTTTCTCCTTCCCTTCTCTCTGAGCATTCCCTGGTGCCAGGAGTAGACTTTTGGATGGAGGAGGAGCCTGCGGCCCTGGAGAGCCTGGTTCCAGTCCTGCAGCTGTGTCACGGGCAGAGGAGGAGGCCTGACTGTCATTTGGAGCCTGAGCCGACGATTAAGCGTCCCTGGGTCTCCGTGGAGGAGCAGTCGGCCCCAGCAGGCCACGAATCCCCTGCTACCACGCCGTGTGGGCCCTTGGTGTGGGCTTCAGCGCCAGGGGGTTCCCGGACTGTGAGGACCATCATGCCGGCTGCAGAGCCCACTGCAGTTGAGTCAGAACCAGGAATGGACCTCCAGATCATTAAGCCTGGATCGTCGGAGTCCTGGACGGCGATGGAGCCTGAGAGGCAAGTGCTCTATTCTGTCTTCTTGCTTTCTGTTCTGGAGCATTCTTGCCTGTCTCTTGTGGCGAAGAGGCGGCTGCAGCCGACCGCTGCATCCAAGCTCATCTTGCTGGGCTCTGTCGCTGTTGGTGATCCTGACCCCTGTTGTCCCTGTCTATCCGAGCCTTCTCCCAGGGCCACTGGAGATGGGTCAGCGCCAGTCACTGTCATCGAGGCTCCAAGTTTGTGTTTGGAGGTCATCCCAGGTGCTGTGCTAGCCCAATCTGGTTCCATTGTGGGCGCTGCTCTGGCCCAATTCAGGTCCATCGTGGGTGCTGTGCTGGCCCTGTCCGGGTCCACCGAGGGTGCTGCGCCAGTTCAGTTTGAGGTTGGTGAGGAAGCTGCAGATCCCCTTCTGCCTGACACTGGACTGGTTCCTCGTCTTCCCCCCATTCTCCTCCATCGGATGCCGCTGGGGTCTCCTTTATTTGGGTCGGCTTACCCTCGCTATGCCTCTCAGTAGAGAAGCCGCCTCCGAGCACCCCCTCCGGTCCTGGTGGTCTAAGGACGCGGGTTGGCCGCCTGAAAGACTGCTTTGCCGGTTCTGCGTCCTGGGTTGGCCGCCCAAAGGACTGCTTTGTTGGTTCAGTGACCTGGGTCGGCCACCTGAGGTACTGCTTCCCCGGGTCTGGGACTCGGGTAGGCCGCCTGAACTGTTTTCTTTCTTTTTGTTGTGGAGTCTGGATGCAGGTAGACCACCTGAACTGCCTTTTTTTCTCCGCTCTCTACCTGCCGGCGCCCCTGAAGTTGTGTTTTGTTTTGTTTTTTCATGTGTATTGAAGGGATTCTCTTTTTTTTTTTTTTGCCCAGATTACCGTGTGTACTATGCATATATTTTTTGTTTGCTTATTCTGCAGTACCTGATTTTTTTTTTCTCCTAGTTGAAGTGTTATGTGGTACTTATGTATTTTGAAGTGTACCTGTATTTTGTTTTTTTTTTCTTGTTCTTCTTACCAGGTAGTACTTTACATATATTTTTTTTATTCATTCTATTGTACTTGAGTATTTTTCTGGTGGAAGTGTTTATCTAGTTTTGGTCATTTCTGTGTTTTAGCCACGCCATTTTATATTTAATCCATGTTGTTATCCGTTCGTTGTGGTTTTTTTCCTCCTCTGGGTGTTGCTGTAGACATTTTTCTGTTTTTTGGTTCTCTCCCTCCTGGCCTGTTTCCCCCTCCACCGTCCCTGGGTCGGTCCTGGTAGCCTTCTGGTTGGGGGGGGGGGGGGGGGCTTGGATGTTTTGTTAGACGCCTGGAATGCGCCCTTTGAACGGGGGGTACTGTGGTGATCCGAGTACTGATCCGAGCGCTGATCCGAGCACTGATCCCATCCGCGCTCAGGTTACTCAATAATTTCCCTTTTCTCCCATATTATTTCGGGTTTTGTTACTAGTGCCTTTCCAGGGCTTTTATTGTGACAGCATCATGGCCAAACTTCTGGCTGTCAAAGCCGAGCCAGCACCGTGACAGCTGTTCGTGATCTCGTTAATTACATTCCCCTTTCCTGTTTGGTTCAGGTTCAATATTTAAGAAAGCAGCTGAGGCTCACTCCTCGCTGCGATCTACATTTGTGTCCTGGACTGGAGTCCCTAACCCCGGCTCCAGTCTTTCCTCGGTGTTCTGATCCATCCTCGCTTCAGCTCTTGTAAGTGTGTGTTTCATAGTGTTAGGTTCCGTCCTCGCTTCTCCCTTACATTCTATGTCAGTATTTATTATTTGGTGTTCTAGTTTATGTATGTGTCTTGCCCCACGTGGCTACTTACTTTATCCTTTTGTTAATAAACAGAATATCTTACTGCTGGCTCCTGGCACCTCATTAATGCCCTGAAAGGGGCATTCATGTCAGTTTCAGCAAAAAAAAATCTATATCTCCAACTTTTTGAAACAATTTTTTGGGGATATTAAACCAAGGGGAATCTGGGTTAGATAGAAATTGTTGAATCCACTTAATTCTAAGCATGTCAATTACTGATTCAAATTCAAGTGCTTTTAGCCTCCCTTTTTGATAATGCTTTACTATAAATGATTTCTTCAAATAATGGGTCTTCTTTTTCCAAAGTTGAAAAATAGAGACTTTATTTTTTTAATTAATAATGGAGCTACGTACAAGGATTGGCAAGGGAAAACCAGTTTAGACAGACCTTCAGCTTTAGTCAACAAAACTCTGCCAAATATTGTGAGGTCTCTTGTCAGCCAATAATTGAAGGATTTTCCAGTTTGAGTTATTTTGCTTTCTCTATTGGAGTGATTCCTTGTGATTCCATCATGATGAAGAGTTATCCCCAAATATTTAACCTGTGATGTAACATTAATATTTACCAAGGTTTTATCTGGGCAAGAGTATAATGGTAAAATTTCAATTTTTTTCATATTTAATGATAGACTTGATGCTTCTGAAAATGTATTGATTATTTCTAAGGCCATCTTTATCATGTTTACTTTGTAGGAAAAGAACTGTATCATCAGCAAATTGACTAATTTCATATTCATAATCAAAAATGGTAATACCTTTTAATTTTGGATGGTCAACAACTGAATACGCTAATATCCGAGTACATAAGATAAACAGTTTTGGAGATATGGGACACCCCTGCTGAATTCCACATGTGATGTGTATTCTTTGGAATAGTCCACGATTGAGAGATATATAACTATAAATATCAGTGTAAAACATTTAATCATTTTACAAAACCTTTAACCAAAACCTCTCCATCCAGCCCTCACCCACCTGGACTCAAAGAACTCCTGTGTGCAAATGCTGTTCTTGGACTTCAGTTCAGCATTCAACACAATCATCCCCCAGCACCTAATACAAAAACTCAGACACTTGGGACTCAAAACCTCTCTCTGTAACTGGCTGCTTGACTTTCTCACAGGAAGGCCACAGAATATGTGGGTTGGCAACAACACATCTACGACCATCACACTGAGCACAAGGGCCCCACAAGAGTGCATGCTCAGCCCACTGCTCCTCAACCTGTTGACCCATGACTGTGTACCAGCCTACAACACCAACCACATCATCAAGTTTGCAGATGACACAACGGTGGTGGGCCTCATCACCAAAAATGAGGAGGCCAACTACAGAAATGAGGTGAGCCAACTGGTCCAGTGGTGTAAAGACAATAACCTCTTCCTGAATGTGGGAAAAACTAAGGAGATTGTGGTTGACTTCAGGAGGGGACACATACAGCATCAACACTTATCATTGATGGAGCAGCTGTGGAGAGGGTGAGCAGCACCAAGTTCCTGGGGGTGCACATCTCTGAAGACCTCTCCTGGTCCAACAACACCACATCACTGGCCAAGAAGGCTGAAACTCACCTCCATTTCCTCCGTAAACTGAGGAGAGCACGAGTCCCACCCCCATCATGTGCTCATTTTACCCAGGCACCGTTGAGAGCATCCTCACCAGCTGCATCATGGTGTGGTTTGGAAGCTGCACTGCCTCCTGCCTGAAGACACTACAACGCACATTGAAAGCAGCCAGCAAGATCATCGGTGCCTTATCTATCTCACCCGCCCCACCCGCAGAGCCATCAACATTGCAGGTGATACCTCACACTCCCTCTTCAGCCCCCTGCCCTCAGGGAAAAGGTACTGGAGCCTCCGGGCCCACTCCATCTTGTCCCCCCTTCCACACTCTCTCAAAGTCGACTTACCAACGGTATTGTCCATTGCCCCGTCACCTTTATCCCCTTCTTCCAGGTTCGGCCGGCCTGTTTCCCTCACTTCCCGACAGCTCTCCCCAGCAGTTCCACTGTCACCCTCACCGCTGACAACCAGCTCCTTGGCTAGGAGGTTCTTCACTCAGTTCCTGTCATCTCCCCAGCAAAGCCTGTAAGCACAATTTGATATCTGCTACACGATATAAACAGTTCACCATTATTAATCTCAGCTTCTGCTCCTTCCCCACATGGTTGCCAGATCCTTGCTGCACTGTTTCTCCACAATTATTGTAATAAATCATTGTCAGTGAACCTGTTTGTCTCTGTCCGAATTGCTCTTGAGTCTTAGCTTAGAAACTGTGATAGACACTGTTGATCGGAGAAAGCCAGCTTTTAACATTCTCAGGAGTCTTAAGTTTCTGATATGTTCTTACAGTAAAAACTCAGCTATGGTTCGATTCTCCGACTATCAATCAAAGCGTATCCCTCCTTCAGGACAGCTTTCTTCCCATCCCTTCTTGCTTCTTGTACCTGTGGCCACAGCCTAGCTCGAGCCTCTCGATCTTCCTTGGAGAAGTCCTCCTTGAAATGGACTCCTAGCTCTTTGCATACCCTTGCCTCATCTTGTAGAGTTTGTGTGAGATATTAATATCATATATATAGTTAGGTGTACCAATATAGCGGTGCCCTTGGTGTAGTGGGAGGTGACGCTCCACCTTTCCGGTGGTGGCATCACGGGGAGTATAAGAGGCCATAGCGGAAGGGGCTCTGTCTCTTTTGCTGTTGACCCTTGACCTGTACGGAGTGACTCCTGTTCAGTTCCTGTTCTTGTAATAAAATGTATAAACTATCACCTCGCCTCCTACTCCTTTTACGGACACAACATTTGGCAATGAGGACAAAAGGTATGGAGTGAGCTGCTACTGCTTTTTGGCCCTTCCTGGAGGCTCCAGGAGAGCCATCCGTTCCCTGGGCCAGGTGGTATGCCACTTTTGAAAACTATCTTAACGCTCTGGATATTTTTGCGCCCCGGAAAACAACACCATGAAAAAAATCCAGTTTCAACATCGACACCAGCGGCCGGGAGAGTCGGTGCAACAATTTGTAGTGGACCTGCGGTAGCTGGCAGGACAGTACCAATTCGGCATTTTAGAGGAAGAGATGATCTGTGACCAATTGGCGGAGCATGTGCTTACTTTCTCCCCAAGGGCACGTCTCCTCACATGCACCAGGGAATTAACGCTGATGGCTGCCATGGAATTAGTGCAGCAGTATGAGGCAGCGGAGAAACTGTCCCAAAATCTTGGCAAAGATGAAAAGCTGCGGAGGGACAAAAAACATTGGAAGGCATTGGCCGCGGATCTGGACGGCGAAGACGGCAAAAGTGATGAGGAATACGCCGCCGCCGTAAGAGTTAGGTCCGCCCTGGCGACGCCAAGGTGTTATGGCTGTGGGTCCACCTGGCACCGCTACAGGGCAAGAGACTGTCCAGCAAGAGGGAAGCGCTGGGGAAAGTGCAGTCTATTCCACCACTTCGCTACGACCTGCAAGAACTTTGAGCAAGGGGACCAGAGACCAGTAGGAGGCTCCTCTACAAGAGAATCTACGGTGGTCCGTACAGTCTCACCAAGCACAGATGGACATATTTATTGCAACGTCGAATTGGACAGGGTCGAAATGCCGCTGATGCTGGATACGGGATCGGTGGTCTCCATCCTGAACTGGTCCACTGTGAAGAACTTTTTCCCACATTACAGGGTGAACGAGTCGGACACGACCTGCTACAGCTACGGAAACAACCCTTTTGACATTGTGGGCTCTAACGCTATCAGTGAGGTACAGATAAGCAGTGATATGTGCCGTTGAGTTCATGATGTCCACCGAGGGGTCGAATCTGATGGGCTGTGATCTGCTTCATGGGCTTGGGTTCTCAGTAGCCCACGGTGCTGTGGAAGAGTGGTCTGGCTGTGGGCTATGGGACCAACCCTTCTTTGTGGGAGATGACAATAAAGTGTGGAATTTTGATTTGCCCGGGGCAAGTGAAGACAGGCTAGATCAGCACTATGGAGCGCCACTGCGGGGAGGCTCCGGTGTCAGAGTTCATGGTACCCTGGACGAGGGACCCGAACAGCACAAACACAAGTAGAGCCAGCAAGCAGGCACTTTGTAGTTCCATAGTTTGGCCGAGTGCTACCATAGAACTGGGCACTGCCTTCGCTGATTCAACGCCAAAAATGAAAGAGAGCGGGGCGAGACCAAGTGGTGCGATTCCCAGACACACCTTGAGCGAGATCCAAGGCGGAGCTCGGACCAGGTCGGCGGGACTCTCTGGATCACAACTTGATCACACAGATTGGATCACAACTTGGTTCATTTCCTGCCGGTGTACAAACCCCTAGTGCACAGACAACCTCCGGTCATGCGCACAGTGAAGTTATGGTCTGAGGAGGCAATGGATGCTCTAAAGGACTGCTTTGAAACCACTGCCTGGGAGCAGCTCTGTGATCCACATGGTGAGGACATTGATGGCCTCACTCACACGATCACGGACTGCATCAGCTTCTGTGTGGACAACACCGTACCCACCAGGACCATACGGTGTTGCTCGAACAACAAACCCTGGATCAACCCTGAGATAAAAACACTTCTGAGAGAGAAGAAGAGGATCTTCAGGTCGGGGAACAGGGAGATGCTGAAGTCCGTACAGAGGGAGCTGAGGAGGAAGATCAGAGAAGGCAAGGACAGCTTCAGGAAGAAGATGGAGGACAAGCTGCAACAGAGTGACATCGGTGGGGTCTGGAGAAACCTTAAAACCATCTCTGGGCTCCAGAATACTTCCTCCCAGGCCATGGGGGGCAGGGAGTGGGCGAACAATCTGAACCTGTTTTTTAATAGGTTTGACCAACCGCCTTACCCCCCCCCCCCCCCCGACTACACAACAACCACTGCTGCCTCTAAAGACATTGAGTCCTGCAGCCCATACCCCACTCCACCAACACCCCCCCACTCCCAACACACAGCCGCCCAACATGACCCTCACTAAGACCCAGGTGAGGACGGATCTGAGGAAGATCAAGGCGAGGAAGGCGTCGGGACCGGACGGCATCAGCGCAAAGCTCCTCAAGTCCTGTGCAGATCAGCTGTGTGGGATTGTGGAGCTCATCTTCAACCTGAGCCTGAAGCTGGGGAGGGTACCACAGTTGTGGAAAACATCTTGTGTGGTACCTGTACCAAAGATTTCCCACCCCAAAGACTTGAACAACTACAGACCAGTGGCCCTGATGTCCCACATGATGAAGACCCTGGAGAGACTGCTCCTTGCTCACCTCCGCCCCATGGTGGGACCAGCGATGGATCCACTCCAGTTCGCCTACCAGCATGGCATTGGGGTGGAGGATGCAGTGATCTTCCTCCTTCACCTTTCTCTGTCCCACCTGGAGAAGCCCGGGAATGCAATGAGGATCATGTTCTTTGACTTCTCCAGTGCTTTCAACACCATCCAACTGATGATCCTGAAGGACAAGCTGCTGTGCGCAGGGGTGGACCAGCACCTGTCATCATGGATCCTGGACTACCTCACTAACCGGCCACAGTTTGTGAAAACCCGGGACTGTGTGTCCGACATGATCATCAGTAGCACGGGGGCCCCCCAGGGAACGGTTTTGGCTCCCTTCCTGTTCACCCTTTATACTGCGGACTTCTCACGCAACACAGCACACTGCCATCTACAGAAGTTCTCTGACGACTCTGTGATCGTCGGCTTCATCTCTAACGGAGATGAAGCTGAGTACAGAGGACTTATCCAGGACTTCGTGGACTGGTGCCATCGGAACTGCCTCCAGATCAACGTGAGGAAAACTAAGGAGCTGGTGGTGGACTGCTGCAGGCAAGGACAACCCCTCACAGCACCAGTAAACATACAGGGAACAGACATTGAGATGGTGACATCCTACAAGTACCTGGGTGTTCATTTGAACAATAAACTAGACTTGTCACACAATTCCGACTCACTCCACAAGAAGGGACAGCGCAGGCTGTTCCTACTGAGGAGACTCAGTCTTTTGGTGTACAAGGGGCGCTGCTGAAGACATTCTACGACACGGCAGTGGCATCAGCCATCCCTTTTGGAGTGGTCTGCTGGGGCAGTGGCATTACAGCAGCCGATAGGAAGAGACTGAACAAACTGATCAAGAAAGCTAGCTCTGTCCTGGGGCAGCGCCCTGACCCAGTGGAGGAGATAGGAGAGAGAAGGATGGTGGCTAAACTGTCATCTCTGCTGGAGTCCGAGTCCCATCCTATGCAGGACATATTGAACGCACTGAGGAGCTCATTTAGCAGCAGACTACATCATCCTAGGTGCGCAACCGAGAGGTTTCGCAGGTCCTTCCTACCTACGGCTGTCAGACTGTATAACCTAAGCAGGGCTGCTCGCAGAGATAGCAAAAAAACGTGACAACCTAATAGTATTGAATGCAAAAGATGCAACAGACTTACACAATGATCCCCTCCAGTATATACAACTAGGACAATATCGGTTGCTACAGAGGGTGACAATATGTATGGGTACATATTCATACTATGTAGGATAACTAAGTAGACGGTTATGCTGTTTATTCCATCTTGCTACAATGCTCCATAGTTTGTATATATATTTATATATTTATGTGTATGTATGTACAGTATATCTACTGCTCTTATTTATATCTTCCGTATCTTCTTAATTATTGCTCTGAGTGTTGCTATCCCTGTGCTGTTGCAATCCTGGAATTTCCCCATTGTGGGACTAATAAAGGCTTATCTTATCTTATCCTATCTTATCTTATTTAACCTCCTTTAATACCTGATATGCTCCAGGCAAAGCTGCTTGAGTGATGTGTTTTCTTTCTGTAGGTGAGTCATCTGTTCCTTAATGGAATTATGTTTTTCTTTGTTTTCCTTGACTGCTTGCATTGTGGCCTCCATTCTGTTTTCAAATCTTTACAATCTGTTTTCTTGGTCATCAAATCTTGATATGAGGGTTTTTAATGGCATCAAAGATGGCTTCATTAGAAGCTCTGCTTGAGCTGCTGCCTTTTTTACATCTTCTCTTTAATTTTTTGGAATTGGCACTGGTGTATGTTCATTCGCATCATTAACATCATCCATGGTGTCCGTGTCTCCAGACTCGTGTGAGGCTAGGTTGTAGTCCTGGTCGGTTAACATCTTGGTTGTATAGTTTCTCAAAACCTTACTATGCTAAAACCAGAAAAACTTTGGCGTTACTTGGTCGGAACATGACTACATATAACTTATTTCACATATGTTGGTTTTCTTTTCTCAAAAAAAAAAAAAAATAAAATGCATTTTTCAGACAAAAATGGGATAACTTAGTCAGAGCCTGCAAAAGTTTGATCACTCACTCCGCCATCTTGTCTTCCCTCAACTAACAGTCTTCTTGATCAGCTGCAGTTCTCAGAATACAGTTTTTTTTTTTTCCTCCTCCTTGGATCCTTCTCTCATCAGTCAGGAAACAGGATGTGAGCTTTGAGAGAGAAACTGCCATGATCATGTTTGGTGATGTGGGATGATGGGAGATACAGTCTGCTAAACGTATTCAGAAAAACTAAAAAACTGAATATTACTCTGTTATTATATGATAACCAACAACTTTAATTATGTGGGAAATTATCTTTTAAATTGACAAACATCATGATATGGTGCCACGAGTTACACATATTATGTGTAACTCGATCAGAATCAAAAGATAATTTCACAATTGCTATTCATTTAAATGGAGATTTTTTTTCTGATATAAAGGTCCCATGTGGAAAAAAAGGTCCCATGTGTAGAAGTAGTGGGGGCATGACTCAGGCTTTCTATTAATCAATATGTATAAAAGTCCTGTAAAATCTGTTTTGTCAGTTTAGTTGACAGATGACTCTCAAAAGATCCCTGTAGCAAGCTTTGCTATGTGCAGTACTGTGTATGTAACGCGACCGAGGGTAGTTAAAACATAACTTTGCAAGTTCATAATGCCGGCATCATGGTGGTCCTTCTCCTGCCATTTCCTCTGCCACCAGCAGCCTCCTCTTGTCCAGCAGGGCTTTCATCTGGCTGGCTATCCAGACAGGGCTCTCCTCCAAGTAGGCCTTCCTCTGGCCGGGCTCTCTCCTCCAGGCAAAGCTCTTATTTGGCAGAGGCCCTCTCCTCAAACAGGGCTCTTTTCTTTGGCAGGCCCTCATCTAGCCGGTCTTCACCCATGCAGGGCTCCTTCCTCCTGGCAAAAAGCTCTCTCTCCAATAAATTCCTTTAAACATCCTCATTTTAAAGTTTCTCCTCTGATTGCTACCTGTGACTCTTCACCTGGTTTTAAAGAACTTGCAAAGTTATGTTTTTAACTACCCTCAGTCAGATACTTCACTTTTAGTTTCTTTGCTGTCATTTCCAAATGTGCACATGTAGAGAAATGAAAATGAAACAATCTCCATTAGGATCAGACATAAAACAAAATTACTCTGATAAGAGTTAAATAATATAACAGTGACAAAGATTTTCAAAGTGATTACACTTAGCAAACAACATTATTACTGTAGTTAAATAATAGCTGTTGTACCAGTAGTAGTACTACTGATGAGCAAGCACATTGTAATAAATTGGTGTAAATTTGAGCATGTGTCAGCAATCTTATGGGACAAGCTATTGATTTTTGTATATGAGCTTGGAAAGTGTGTTTTCATTTAGTGAAGCATATGTTGATGTTCTTCTAACTTGGACAAATATGGCCTGTGCATCAATAAAGCATAATTTCACTGATTTGTGACTGAGATTTTGTGGTCATTGGTGTTATTACTTTGGAGTGATGGCCAGTAACCACAGATGGGCGCTGCTCCTATGCTACGACTAAAGGAAGTTTCAAATAAGAGCAAAAAGTCCAGTTCAACAATAAAGTGAAAGAAAGACAGAGAGCAAAACAATATATTAAGCATCAAGTCTTAAATAAGCTGCCTATTATCAGGAAATCTTCAGCTTATAGACTTTGTATAACTGATTTGTTTTTCATTCATTTTCTTAACCACTTTTTCCTTTTAAGGTTGCGAGGGGACTGAAGCATATTCCAGCGGATGAGCGACAGGGTACACTCTGGACAGCCTGTCTTTGGGCTGTGGGAGGAAATAGGAGTACCTGGTGAAAACCCATGCAGACTCAGAGAGAACATGCAAACTCTACATTGAAAGTTCACTGAGGGCCAGCACTTGGGTTCAACCCCATGACCTTCTTGCTGTGAAGCAATGGTGTGAACCACTGTTTCATCAAGCCACTCGATTTCATAACATAATTTTTCAAATACAGGTGTATCACAATAAATTAGAATGTCATTGAAAAGTTGATTTATTTCAGTAATTCAATTCAAAAAGTGAAACTCATATTAGATTCATTAAATAGAGAGTGATATATTTCAAGATTTTATTTCTTTTAATTTTGGTGATGGCTTACAGCTAAAGAAAACCCCAAATTCAATTTCTCAAAAATCAAATATTTCATAATACCAATTAAAAAAAATAGATTTTTAATAGAAATGTTGGCCGACTGAAAAGAATGTCCATGTACGCACTCAATACTTGGTAAGGATTCCTTTTGCATGGATTAATAGTGCATTAAAGCAGAGTGGCATGGAGGCAATCCGCCTGTGGTATTACTGAGGTGTTAAGGAAGCCCAGATTGCTTTGACAGTGGCCTTCAGCTCATCTGTATTGCTGGCTCTGGTGTCTCTCATCTTCCTCTTGACAATACCTTATAGATTCTCTATGGGGTTTAGGTCAGGAGAGTTTGCTGACCAATCAAGCACAGTGATACCATGGTCATTAAACCAGGTTTTGGTACTTTTGGCAATGTGGGCAGGTGCCAGGTCCTGCTGGAAAATGAAATTAGCATCTCCATAAAGCTTGTTAGCAGAGGGAAGCATGAAATGCTCAAAATTTTCCTGGTAGACTGCTGCGCTGACTTTGAATTAAATAAAAGACTGTGGACCAACACCAGTAGAAGACATGGCTCCCCAAATCAGGTGCAAAGTTCTGTCATTTGGAAAACAAGTTCCCTGTGTCATGGATGGCCCTCGCGAGCCATCATAAGACGCCACAAATCGCCAGTGAGTTTGCACAGTTTATTAATGAACAGAAAAGGAACACAAAATAACAAGCCACGGGGGCTAAAATACACTACAACGAGAACAGGTTCACAATAGAGTAAACTTACAGACGTAGAAGACGAGTAGTCAACGTCTGAGCCGAGGGATGCTTGATACGTCAGACAATGGGAAGATTTTTGATGAGACTGCTGCGTCTTTCCGTTCTCAGCAGCCCTCTTAAGTGGAGAGCTGCTGATGAGACGAAATGCGGCTCAGCTGTCAAATCTGACAGCCGGAAACCCCTCCGAGTACTGTCACAAAAATGGCTGAGGGAGCCGAAAGGGGCACACAGCCGTCAAATGGGCGAAGCTAGTGCATGGCTCGAGCGCGGATGGGATCGGCGCTCAAACCATGACAGTACCTCCCCCGCCAAGGGCGAACTACGAGCGCCCAATGACACTCAAGTCTCCCCCCACCCCACCCAGGGTGGGCGGATGGGGGAACAGACCTGGAGGGTGAGAACCAGCTAGACAGGAAAAAAAAAAAACCCACCATAACGATGACCGGGAACAAATGAGGTAACTACAGAGTACGGTTGGTAAGAAAAACACAATACTCCATAGTGCACAAATGATACATTGGACAGGGCACAAATGAGGCAATCACTGAGTATCGTTAACAGAAAAACACACTACACAGCGCTACATACACCGATCGACAAAGAGGAAAAAACAATACACCCGAGTGACCTTAATATTCGGTGAAAATAAGCAACACCCGGGGATGACGGCAGGCAGAGTCCAATAATGCCGGAACTGTTCTGGTGGTGTCCCTGCATCCAGTGTCTAGCTGGAGAACTGGGGAAAAAGGAAATGTTCGGGTGGCCTACCCCAGTCCCAGGCCCGGAAAGTCAGAACCTCCGGCGGCCGAACCAGGTCGCCCAGTAGAAGGCACAGCACATCGGGTGGCTGCTCCAGGGCGCTGAACCGGCGAAAAAGTTCCTCGGGCAGCCGACCCGAATCCCTCAGCCACCAGAACCGCGGGGAAACAATTGGCGACGGCCTCCCTGGTGAGGGGAAAGACATGGGAGAACCAGGGCAAACGTAGAGAACCTCAATGGCCCCCGGTGGCGATGAGCTGGGATGGTGACGATGATGATGATGAGGGGGATGATGATGACGACGAGCCAGTTTAATGTCAGGCAGCAGGGGGTCTGCAGCTCCTTCACCAACCTTGACCCATACCGGTGCTGCACCCGCTTGGACCCCGATTGGGTCTTGGCTGCACCAGCATTGGACCCCGATTGGGTCTCAGCTGCACCCGCATTGGACCCCGATTGGGTCTGCGCAGCACTGGTGACGACCTCCAACCCCGAACCTGGAACCTCCAGTACAGTGACTGGGATTGGCTCTGCACCGGTGACCCTGGGAGAAGGCTCAGGAAGAGGAAAAGAACTGGGATCAGAATCCCCGGTAGCGACAGAGCCCAGTGAGACGAGCTCGGGTGCAGCGGACGGCTGCCCCTGGCTCGTCTCCCCGAGAGACAGGCAAAAATGCTCCACAATAGAAAGAAGGAAAACAAAGTAGAGCACTTGCCTGCACTCGAGTTCTGTCACCGTCCAGGACTTCAATGATCCAGGCTCAGGACGAAGAAGGTCGCTGTCTGGCTCCCACTCGGCTACGGCGGGTTCCGCAGCCGGCATGATGGTTCCCGCAGCCTGAGGACCCTCCAGTGCTGATGTCCATGCCGACGACCCGCACGGCGTGGTGGCAGGGGACCCTCGACCCGCTGGACAGGACCGCTCATCTGTGGAGACCCGGGGACGCTTCATTGTCGGCGCAGGCTCCATGCTGCAGTCCGCTCTCCTCCTCTGCCCATGATGTGGCTGCGGGGCTGGAACCAGGCTCTCCAGAACTGCAGGCCCCCTCCTTGTCCGGTGACGTAGGCTTGGCGTCATGGACCATTCAGCGGAGGGAGACACAGAGGCAACAGGTTTAATGACAGATGCTACAGCAGGTGGTAGGAGCTTGGGGGACTGCGAACCACGAACCCCACCCCCAGGAGTCAGACAAGGAAAATCACAACTATGAGGAGAAGAATGAACTTGCACTTGCCTGTTTTCCGAAGGATAGATGGTGCCTGCTGCAGCGGGTGGAATTCTTCTCTTTCCCCTCCGGATGGTGATGGCAGGCCCCTCGAGAAGACGAGGAGAGGCCGCTCATGGTTGGTTCCAAATGGGCCTCACCGAAGCATGACTCACAGCACTCACAGCAGCCGGAGATGACGTCGAGGAGGAGGGGGCGACAGCCGAGGCGGTCCGGGCATGAGGAGCTGACGGAACAGCTGAGACAGATGACCTGGGGGAGGTGACTGCGGGGATTCCCTCCTGTCGTGACGTAGGAGATGCAGCTGACTGGGAGGCTGGGTTTCTCCGACGACCCGGAGCTGGATCCGGACGGGATTCTTGCTGGGGCCTGGTTATGACACGGCAACGACGCTTACTGGCTGATGGTGAGGTGAGGGGACCAGGAACACATGGCGCCAGGGCTGGACGGGCGACAGGAGCTGAATTCCGAAACGGGGAGCGGGGATGCCTCTCCATCGACCTCCTGCCGAGATTTCCCTCCAGTCTACGGATCTCCACTCTCGTCGGGGTCGCCGTACTCGAGGGAGAAGGAGAAGGTTCCTGGGCCATCTCTATCATTAATGCACGTCGTGCCACAATCCATGTTACCCTCTCCTTTCCTTCCGGAAAGGAGGTGAGGTGGTATCTCAATAAGGCCCTCTGGGCGAGGAACAAGTAGTCACCTGCCGCTGGAGTGGGCATGAGACAATGGGCCTTAGCCAGATAGCTGTCGATCTCTTCAAACCACCCAGGGCAGAACCCACGCTCGAGGGCGGACATCCTGTTCACAAGCCCAAGCGAAGGGGAAAAACTCCAAACCACGGCAACTCACGGCGACAGGCGTCTTAGTTTGGCAGCAGTCTACTGTCATGGATAGCCCTTGCGAGCCATCATAAGATGCCACAAATCACCAGTGAGTTTGCACAGTTTATTAATGAACAGAAAAGGAACACAAAATAAAAAGCCACGGGGGCTAAAACACACTACAATGAGAACAGGTTCACAATGGAGTAAACTTACTGACGTAGAAGACGAGTAGTCAACGTCTGAGCCAAGGGATGCTTGATACATCAGACAATGGGAAGCTCTTTGATGAGACTGCCGCGTCTTTCTGTTCTCAGCTGCCCTCTTTAGTGGAGAGCCGCTGATGAGACGAAATGCGGCTCAGCTGTCAAATCTGACAGCTGGAAACCCCTCCGAGCACTGTCACAATAAAGGCTCAGGGAGCCAAAAGGGGCACACAGCCGTCAAATGGGCAAAGATAGTGCATGGCTCGAGCGCGGACGGGATCGGCGCTCGAACCATGACACCCAGCATCTGAAGGAAGAGTGGATAGGCACGGAATCCAAGTTGCTTAGGTTCAGTGTGAAATTTTCCAGTCACTGATGATTTGGGGATCCATGTCATCTGCTGGTGTTTGTCCACATGGGGGTATGCGCTAGAGGGTACCCAAACAGCTGGGCATACAGACAGTGCATGCCTCCACCAATGCTCTCACTTCAATATTAAAGAAAGTGATGCAGTAGCTGCATTCTGACTCAGATCACCACCAAAATGTAATGGATTCGCCCATAGCCAAAGGGCTAAATCTGGTGATAATTTCATCACAATCCATCCAGCAATTTTGCTTGCTCCTGCTAAGACCTCTTTTGTCTGACACAAGATAAAGTGCTCACTGTGTCCTCTTGTTTTTTATGCAGTGATTTTTACATTTTGTCAAATGTTGCTACTTGTTTTTATTTGTTTCTTTGCTCATATGAAAGGAATACTCCATTTCAAAGTCATACTGTGAATGTGTTTGGCCATCCACCCATCCATCCATCCATCTTCTACTGCTTAATCCATTTCGGGTCGCGGGAGGGCTGGAGCCTATCCCAGCATCTTTGGGTGAGAGGCAGGGTACACCCTGGACAGATCGTCAGTCCATTGCAGGGCCAACACAGAGAGACAGACAACCATTCACTCTCACAGGCATACCTAAGGACAATTTAGAATCCCCATTTCGATGCCAATTGCCATAACATTGATAATGTCATTTACAACAGTTAAGTCTGATGTGCTGTCGTTTGTGCAAAATTGGCTTTTGTTGAAGAGCTGGAGATTACCACATGAGGGCAGTATTACATCAAATTATTGCTGTGAGCAAACCTGGTATGCTTTGAATAAGGAATAATCAAAACACTGCCCCTTGGTCAGGACAATCACAGATACAAGTGTCCAAGCAAATGTAAGTCAGTGAAATCTTCAAAATGTGCTCATGACGTACTCTGGTAAAACAGGGCTTATATGTAATCTTTTTAAATGTAATTGATATATGATATTGAGGCCTCAACCATCAGTCACAAATGTGGTAAAAATTAGTTTGATGATCTCATTAACTGAAAGAAAAAAAGAAAAATTGAAAAATGAGTTGTTGCATGTCCTTAATTGTTGTTTATTTGAAAGGTGGTGTGTTTCACAAAGGCAACAATTACAATAATATGCTTTACAATGCAGGTAAAAGACAACAGCAACATCAATCAACAGCAATCATAATTTAATGATTTACCAGACCCAGGTAGCAACTCTGAAAGGACACTGCTATAACAAAAACAATAGTGTCATTTCCTTTCTGAAGAGTTCAACTAGGGATGGGCGATACCAGCATTTTTTCTTTTGATACGATACCATTAATTTATGGGACTTTTTCTTTGATACCAATACTAATACTTTTTGTCCCTTAAAGGAAACTCACATGATCACAGTTTCATTAATTCAATTCAGCTTTATTTATATTGTGCCATTTCATAACAACAGTCATATAGCACTTTCAAACTGTAGGGAAAAAACCCACAACTGCAGAAAAACCCCAGCAATCAGGCAGTCCCCTGTAAGTAAGCACTTGATGACAGTGGAGAGGAAAAACTTCCTTTTAGCAGGAAGAAGCCTCCAGCAGAACCAGGCTCAGGGAGGGGCAGTCATCTGCTGCGACTGGCTGGGGGGGTGAGGGGATAGAGAAGAAGAAGTAAAGAATCGACATGCAGAGAGCAAAAGCACAACAGGGACTTGATCTATGGGAGAGAGCAAACAGATGTTAATGACCAGCAAAAATATTTCATTGAGAGTGAAGAAAGGAGTAAAGCCCATTGCAGCATGGGAGGTCCCCCAGATGTCTAATCTTATTAGCAGCATAATTAAGGGTGTCACGATGTGGAGCACAGTGCTTACGCTTTCTGTTATTGTAGATTATTTTTCTGCATTTTCCTCATCTCGGTTTCATTTTGTATTTGAATTAGTCTTGGATGTATTATGTTCACTAGTTGCCATTTGTCTCTGATTATGTATTTGAGTTCCTGTTATTATAATCTCGATTTTACCTTTATAGCCTCGGTTATTTAAATTATGTGTATATGACCATCTAATTTTGTATTATAATATTATCTGTTCTGACATGAGCCTACCCTCACCTTTTCCTTCAGTCCTCTTTCTGTAATGTTAGTATTTTCTAGTGGTGTATTTTTGGTATCTCTAGGTTAAATGGCATCAAAACTGGGGATTCTAAATTGTCCTTAGGTATGAATGTGAGAGTGAATGGTTGTCTGTCTCTCTGTGTTGGCCCTGCGATAGACTGGCGATCTGTCCAGGGTGTACCCTGCCTCTCTCCCAAAGATGCTGGGATAGGCTCCAGCCCCCCCGCAACCCAAAAAGGATTAAGCGGAAGAAGATGGATGGATGAATGGATGGATGGTTGTATTCCTTTTTGTTCTTGCTTTGGTGAATAGTTATCATTCTTTGTATATTCTTATTCATTTATCTGTTTAATGATTTTCATTCATCACGGTCTGTGCTTTAATTTTGACAGTGGTTTTTGTTTACTTCCGTTGTTTCAGGTTCTGTTCGTGGGCTGTCACAGCTGTCACTAGTTGAGTCTGATTATCCTCGCTCTTGTACCCACACCTGTTATCATTTGTCATGATTCATCTTAGCCTTATTTAAGGACCGCTGCAGTACAGTTCGTTGCAGCGTCCTTCTCATTGTCCAGACATGAATCCCATGTCTAATCGTCTTCTGTATCCTGCAAGTGTTCCATGCTTTATTCTCCCTCTGGCTATTTGGTGTACCCGGCGTGCACTCCATGCTTCAGCCTAATTTGTGTCCTCATCCTGTCCTGCCTTTTTGGCTTAAGTCTTGTAAGTTTTTTGTTTCTTTGCTATATTTTGTGTTTTAATTAAACTCCCTGCAAATTCACAGTTCAGCGTGTGGGTCTTCACCCTGCCTGAAGGGCATTTATGACAGAAGGACGCTGCCAGTGTGGAACCCAGCTGCTGTGAGTTTGCTTTTTTGTTTTCTCCCATCCCTTCTATTTTTGTTTTAGTCCATTTTTGGCCAGAATGTCAGGCCACATGGACTATAGTGTTTACGGACTGGACAAGGTGGAGTGTTGGGCTGCGGGATTGTTGGAAGACATTATCTCGGATGCTCGTGCTTCCCACACTCCCGAGGAGGTTCTGCAGTGCTTGGACAGTGCGGCGCAGGTGATAGAGGCATACCTCAGCCTGTGGAGTTATCCAGAACTCATGGGTCTCCTCACTTTGCCCACCAATCCTCTATCAATACTCCGCAGGCTGGGGAAAACCTCTCCCCCTGTACCTGTGCCGAAGAAGAAGCGTCCCTGGGTATGGAAGTCTCCAGCCTCTCGCTGTCGCCCAGCTGCAGCCCTGCCTTCTTCTCTCGATCAGGAGCCCTCAGCTTGCCAGATCAAGGTATGCAGTCCTCGTGACCCCTGACGGTCCAACTGCGGAGGAGCTGGAGGAGCACCGGCGGGTTTTGCCAGAAGAAATGGAGCTGTTGCTGGATTGTAAGCCATGGCTCCTTCCAGAGATAATGCCGCAGCTGGATGGAGGTTCACCGGGTGGAGTAGAGTCTGAGCCAACGACGGAGCATCGCCTGACTCCAGCGTTTCACTACCCTCGCCAGATGACCGCCACAGGCCCCGGAAGGGACTCATCTGGACCCGCAACAGCAACAACCATCACGCCCCAGGAACTAAGGCAAGTACCTTTTCATTTTTAACACCTATGAATGAATTGTCTTGCCTTATTCCCAATGATTGGCGGGGGGGAGACTCAGCAACAGTTTTCCACTTTGGCTGAGCCCTCATCACTTGCTGCTGCAGCCATTTCCTCATCCTCACCTGCTTCTCCCGTGTCCTTATCTGTTTTTTCCGGGTGTCAGCCCGTCCTGGGAGGGAGGTGCAAGACAACGGAGGGGCCTGTGGGTCTGGAGAGTCCTGGCTCCAGCCCCGCAGCTACGTCCTGGATGGGAGAAGAGTGCTATGTCAGAAAAGGTTTTAACCCTATTCTTAAAAACAGAGGTCGAGTCTTACTCCCAAATCCAGATTGGCAGCTGGTTCTAAAGGAAAGGAGCCTGATAACTGAAATCGCTGCCTCCCATTGTACTTTTAGAGATTGGAGGTATTACAAGTAATCCTGCATTTTAGGAGCATAGTGCTCTGTTAGAATGATAAGGCACTGTCAGATCTTTTAAATAACAAGGGTTATTTTTTATTATTATTATTAATTAGAGCTTTGTAAGTGAGGAGAAGGATTTTTAACTTAATTCTAAATTCTATGGGAAGCCAATGAAGGGAGGCCAGAACCGTAGAGATGTGCTCTGTCTTTTGAGTGCCTGTTAAAACTCTAGCTGCAGCATTTTGGATCAGCTGAAGACTTTTTAAAGATGTTTTAGGACAGCCTGATAATAAAGAGTTACAGTATTCTAATCTAGAGCTAACATAAGCATGGATTAGTTTCTCAGCATCACTCTGAGACAAGATGCTCCTAATCTTGGCAATATTATGCAAATGATAGAAGGCAGTCTTAGAAACAAGTTTAATATGTGAACTAAAGAACAGATCTTGATCAAAAATAACTCCAAGGTTCCTCACAGAACTATTAAGGCAAAGAGTAACTGCATCCAATGGAAGAGTTTGATTTGGAAAGGTATTTCTAAGGTTTTTTTGGAACAACTAGAATTACCTCAGTCTTATCTGAATTTAATAGCAAGAAATTACAAGTCATCCAAGCTCTGATTTCCTTAAGACAAGCCTCTAATTTGGCTAACTGATTACTGTCATCTGGCTTCACGGACACATATAATTGTGTATCATCTGCGTAATGAAAAGGTATGCACTGCTTTTTAATGCTTTATAATCTAACCGGTGGAGGTCATAGAGGTTGTATTAAACATACTAAACTTCAAAACTTTGCACAATAGAGATTGTCCCCAACAATACAGAACTAAGACAATTACAATTATTATTGAGGGTGGCAACAACACTGTTGATTCAACTGTGAAATACAACCGTGGACAAAATTGTTGGTACCCCTCTGTTAATGAAAGAAAAACCCACAATGGTCACATAAATAACTTGAATCTGACAAAAGTGGTAATAAATAAAAATTCTATGAAAATTAACCAATGAAAATCACACAATGCTTTTGAATTGTGGTTCAACAGAATTGTTTAAAAAAAAAAACCTCATGAAACAGGCCTGGACAAAAATGATGGTACCCCTAGAAAAATTAATGTGACCATAGGGACATGTTCAACCAAGATGTGTCCTCTAATTAACATCACAGGTGTCTACAAACTTGTAATAAGTCAGTCGGCCTATTTAAAGGGTGACAAGTAGTCACTGTGCTGTTTGGTGACATGGTGTGTACCACACTAAACATGGACCAGAGGAAGCAAAGGAGAGAGTTGTCTCAGGAGATTAGAAAGAAAATTATAGACAAGCATGTTAAAGGTAAAGGCTATAAGATGATCTCCAAGCAGCTTGATGTTCCTGTGACTACAGTTGCACATATTATTCAGAAATTTAAGATCCACGGGACTGTAGCCAACCTCCCTGGACGTGGCCACAGGAGGAGATGGATAATACGAATGGTAACAAAAGAGCCCAGAACAACCTCTAAACACATTCATGGTGAACTCCAAGGTCAAGGTACATCAGTGTCAAAAAAATGTGCAACAAAATATTAAGTTAAGGGTACCATCATTTTTGTCCAGGCCTGTTTCATGAGTTTGTTTTTTAAAATAATTCTGTTGAACCACAATTCAAAAGCATTGTCTGATTTTCATTGGTTAATTTTCATAGAATTTTTATTTATTACCACTTTTGTCAGATTCAATTTATTTCTGTGACCATTGTGGGTTTTTCTTTCGTTAACAGAGGGGTACCAACAATTTTGTCCATGTCTGTATGCCAAGTATCAAAAATTCTGAAATTTATTTTGTTTGCGGATGACACAAATATCCTTTGCACTGGTGAGAATTTGCAGCAGGTTTTAGAGGTGGTCACAACTGAAATGAAAAGGTTAACGCAGTGGTTCAACAAAAATAAATTATCTCTAAATCTGAAAAAAACAAAGATTATGTTGTTTAGTTAGTTAGTTAATCCCTTCACACCTGAAGGTGTATATGGGCGGCGCCTATCTCCGTTTCTCTGACCCTAGGCCACACAGCTACTGTAAGTAGTGAAAGCTACAGCGGGGGGTCAGTCCTCTGGTAGCTCTGTGTGTAACTTTACTTTCCCCATTCCATTATGTGGAGCACCATGCTAGAAGGCAGAAAGCACCATTTTTATATGGTCTTTGGTATGACCCGGCCGGGATTTGAACCCCTGCCTCCCGGGTGTGGGGCGGATGGTCTACCAACTGAGCCACCACTCCGGTTGATTATGTTGTTTGGAAATTATAAAATAAATCATGAAATAATGGTAACGATAGATGATACCAGAATAGAAACAGTACAGGAAAATAAGTTTCTGGGGGTGACGCGAGACAATAAAATCTGCTGGAAACCTCACATCAGTCACATACGGGCCAAGTTAGCAAAATGTATAGGGATACTGGGGAAGACAAGACACATCTTGAACTATAAATCATTGTTCTTACTGTACAATTCACTGTTTCTACCTTATCTTAACTACTGTGTAGAAGTCTGGGGAAACACCTACAAGACCAACCTACAGCCAATATGCACATTCCAAAAAAAAAAAAGCTATAAGGATAATAAATAATGTAGGATATAGAGACCATACCAATTCATTGTTTTTAAAGTCACATGTCATAAAGTTCATGGATTTAGTTAAATTTAAGACAGCACAAGTAATGTACAGGGCAATTAACAATCAACTCCCAACTAACATACAAAAAATATTCAAAAAAAGAGACAATGATTATAATTTGAGAGGAGACTTAAACTTTACAAAACCCAAGATACGAACAACTAAGAAAAGTATGTGTATATCTGTCTGTGGGGTGGATTTGTGGAACAGTCTGGAGCCGGAACTGAAACTATGTACAAACAGATATCAATTCAAAAATAGGTATAAACATTATTTGCTGAAAGAATATATGTTAGAAGGGTAGTATTTATATGTACAATTCACTATGCTCACTCTGGGACACTATGGAATGGTAGGTGGGACAGTACTGTGTATATCTGTGTTGTTTGGGGCTGGGTTTTGATGTATGGACTGTATGTATGTTGGGATGGATGGGCATTAATGTTGATATGTACAAAATATAGTTAATTGTTTACTTGGGGTCTTAAATGTGGTAATTTGTGTATATTTCACATGGGTTGTATTTATGGAAAAGAGGAGTTGGAGTTAATAAGTGTTCACTTCTTCTTTCTCCCTTTCGAGCACTGTATACTGTCACTTTATCGCACTTGTCATTTGTTTTGTTATTTTTTTACTTTTTTGTTTGAAATAAAGTATGTATCTATCTATCTATCTTCTCACAGTATGTTCGCAAGAATCCTCCAAAACTAGTGGATAGACTCTGATGCAATTTTCACCAGAACTGGCTCGTGGTCTACACACAAACCCATTACATTTTGAAGGTGATCCATGAGGGCCGGAAGGAGCCTTGGAGATCTTTTCTAGTTTCAGTAAGTGTTTTTACATGCATACTTACCTCAGCCAAGGATGTACGGTGTGTCTGTTTGCCTGTTAACAGGATTACGGAAAAACTGCTAAACAGATTTGGATGGAAATTTCACCAAAGGTGGCTCTTGGCCCGAGAATGAACCCTTTAATTTTGGTAATAATCTGAGAGTGCATACCTCCACCAAGGCCCTTGGTAGCATGTGTGCAGCAGGATTAGACAAAAAGTACTGGATGGATTTTGATGAAATTTTCACCACAAGTGGTCCTTGGGCTACACACAAACCCACTAGATTTTGGAGGTAATCCAAGATCACATACCTCCACCAAAGCCCTATCTTGCAATGTACGGAGGGATGGAGGCTGGGAGGTACAGACAGATGGATGGACAAAGGAAGGGAGGGAGGAAGGGAAGGAGCCTTGGCGGAGCTATGCAATCTGAGCGCTTTTCTAGGTTTTTATGCATTGATTTTTGCATTTTGTCAAATCTTGTGTTTTGACTGCTTTTTTGGGCTCGTATGAAAGTATTACACCATTTCAAACTAATTATACGAATGTGTTTGGTCAAAACATTCATTAATGCATTTACAACAGTCAGACAATTGTGATGTACTTTAGTTTGTGAAGCAAAATTGACTTTCTTTGGAGGGGAGTTGGAGACTACAACATGAGGGCAGTATTATATCACATCATTCATCTTAACAAAACTGGTATGCATGGAATAACAAAAAGTCCAAATATTGCACCTTGGTCAGGACAATCAAAGATACAAGTGTAAGTGTTAAAGCAAATATAAGTCAGTGAAATCTTTAAAATGTGCTTATAATTGGGTATGGTGAGGCCTCAACAATCAGTCAGAACTGTAGTAAAAATCAGTCAGATAATCTTTTTGACTTAAAGAATAAATGAAACGAGTTGTTCCATGTTCTTTATTTTATTTTATTGAAAGGTATTGTGTTTCACAAAGGCAGCAATTTCAACAATATGCTTTGCAAAGCAGGTGAAAGATCAACCACTAATGATTTACCAGACCCACTTAACAACTGAAAGGACACTGCTGCAACAAGAACAGCAACATAATTCCCTTTCTAAACAGTTCATCAAAGACTGTATTTTCAGCAGTTTTGAAGAATGTCAGCATTGTACTGCATCATGTTAACTTCTTTGGGTGTACATTATGGCTCACAGTATACAGCACTCTTTGAGATTGAGATTGAGATTCAACTTTATTGTCATTACACATGTATGAATACAAGGTAACGAAACGTGACTTGGCATTTGGGCACGCTCTGCAGAGCGCATCCAAGGCCGGGGCAGCCGCTAGGCTTTATGTTGCCTACTTCTTTGACATGAACAAGATAAGGTGCAACACACTCAAGAAGAAAGAAAACAATTAAAACTGCATACCAAGCTGCAAGATCTGCTGCAGGCATGAACAATGTAGCCTATTGTAAAATGACAGGCTGATCGACATTGAATAGCACCTTTCTGGAGGCAAACACTAAAACAATCGATATTTTGCATGACTGAATTTTATTTCCTTCCCCTTGTGACTTCTTCTTTTGATGACAGTAAACATTACTGTTAGGTACAGTTAGGTACACAGAAAAAAAAAAAAATCACAGTATCTTTTACAGTACTTTGCTATGTTGAAACAAGTATGCATACAGCTGCTATAACTGAGATGACTGCTTCATTTACTATCAGTGTTGGGAGTAACGTGTTACAAATTGACACATTACTGTAACGCCACTACTTTTGTAGCAACGTGCCATGGTACAAAATTACTGTTTAAAAATTCAGTAATGCGTTACAGTTACTGAAATTTGATGAGATGCATTACTCGTTTTATTAATATGGATCGATATTTTCGCGCAAATAGACGATCATACAACTTACAGTTGCTAGACACCTTCCTCATCAGCTGCCAACTGGGGATGAATACATAGTTTTGGTGGCTATGGGTGGGACTGCTGTGGGGAGCGTGAAATAACGAGGCTGAATTATTTCTTAATTCAGGTTTTAATGTTGCATTCACATCCCCAGCTATCTCTCAAGAACAGAAGAGGATGAGCTGAGTCAAAACCTTCTTATTTATACATACAAGATCAAAGGAAGAATCACATATCACCGTCAAAACCCCCTATTGACAATAACTCTCCCCTCGAGTCCTTCAGTCCTCCGCCTGGCCCCCAGGAGGTCAGGAAGTCCTTTCAGCTCCTTATCGCCGTACCTCCGTCTTCTTGCTGTTATCCACAGGCGGTCCAGACATATTGTCCCATCGAAGACGTGAGGTCAATCCACACATGCAATCTCAAGCATCCCATTGTGCTTATACATATGTAGGTAAAAATACATGAGCTACATAACCCCCCCCAAAAAAATGTCGAAGAATGGACAATATATCAGAGTTCACAAAACACGATAACCTCAATAGCATAGTCTATACAACATGATCACATCAAAAATCAGTCCGTACGCTGTCTGGGTTTCAAACGTCTTCGAATCTGCTGTAAGCAGGTTTCGCCGTCCCTGCGGCGCCATCCTGCAAAGAATCTGCTGACTGAGGAAGAGAGTGGTTATTTGATCCCTGCGGGGACTCCCAGACGTGTTCCCTGGGGTGTCTGCCACGTCGAAGTGCCCTCGCCACCCGTACAGACTTGTCGTTCATCACAAAAGCAGGCTTTAGTCTGTCAATACTGTCTCTTTTCTGTCTCCCAAATCTAGCACAAAATGCTTATCACCAGTTTCCAGCACCCTATATGGACCATCATATGGCGGTCGGAGGGTCGGTCTTAGAGCCTCGTGCCTGACAAAAACGAACTCGGCATTTTTTAAAGCTTTGGGAACAAAAACGCGCGGAAAAGTGTGATGAACGGGGCCCGGGAGCATGTCCGCTCCCGTGCCAATCAGTGGCACCAGATCCGGGGGGCGCCCCGGATGCTCTGGTAGGAACTCACCGGGCAGCCTGAGAGGTTATGCAAAAACTAACTCCGCTGGGGAGGCATTTAAATCCTCTTTGGGCGCAGAACACAACCCCAATAAAACCCATGGTAGTTTGTTTACCCAATCTGCATCTGTAAGAGACGCTCTGAGGGCTGCCTTCAAAGACCTATGAAAACGCTCGCATAAACCATTAGCCTGGGGGTGATAAGCGGTAGTGCGATGAATTTTCGCTCCTAAGCTGCTGGCCATCGCTGACCAAAGCTCAGAGACAAATTGAGGCCCTCTGTCGGACGTAATATCCGACGGAACCCCGAAACGCGCTACCCAGGCCGTCAAAAAAACGCGAGCCCCTCTGCAGCCGTGGTCGATGTCAGTGGGACCATTTCCGGCCAACGTGTGGTTCGGTCCAATATTGTCAAAAGATGTGTGAACCCCTGCGACGACGGTAGGGGGCCCACGAGGTCGACATGCACGTGATCGAATCTCTTGGCCGGAATGTGGAACGGTTCTAAGGGAGCTTTTGTGTGCTTGTGAATTTTGACCCGCTGGTAAGCCATGCAGGTTCTTGCCCACTCTTTCACGTGCTTGCGCAGGCTCGGCCAAACAAACTTCTCCGCCACCATTTTCACAGAAGCTCGCACTCCTGGGTGCGCCAGGGAGTGAACCGAGTCAAAAACGCGGCGGCGCCACGCGGCCGGGACTACCGGGTGCGGTCGCCCAGTGGATACATCGCAGATTAGGGGGGGCATACCGGTTTGCAAACACCTGCTCTCTAGCCTTAACCCTGTTGGTCCAGACTGGAGCGCGCGCACGTCCGCATCTCTACCCTGTTCCGCTGCCATGGCTGCGTAATCTATCTCCACGTGAACTGGGGCCGCGTTATTTTGCCCTGCGGCTGCGGTAGTATAATCTGCCTCCACGCGCACCGGTGCTGTGACCGCACGAGAGAGGCAGTCTGCCACTACATTGAGTTTACCCGCTACGTGCTGAATATCAGTGGTAAACTCCGAAATTGCGGCCAGCTGCCTCTGCTGCCGGCCCGACCAAGGTTCTGAAATTTTGGACATCGCAAAAGTGAGCAGCTTATGGTCGACAAAAGCGGTGAAACGCCGACCTTCCAGCCAAAACTGGAAATGGTGAATGGCCAAATGGAGCGCTAACAGCTCCCTGTCAAACGTGTTGTATTTCCGCTCGGCTTCGTTCAAGGATCTGCTGAAAAATGCCAGCGGCTGCCAAACCCCGGCAACGTGCTGTTTCATGACCGCCCCTATGGCCAAATCTGATGCGTCAGTGGTGAGCGCTATGTGGGCCGATGGATCTGGATGAGCTAGAAGCGCGGCGACAGCCAGGGCTTTTTTTACCTCCGCGAATGCGCGCTCCCGCTCCGGGGACCACTCGATAGTATTGGAGGGTTTTTGTTTTTTGAGCGCGGCGTATAATGGTTGCATGAGGTGTGCTGCGTGGGGTAGGAAACGGTTATAAAAATTTACCATTCCTAAAAACTCCTGCAATGATTTGACTGTTTGTGGTCGGGGAAAATCTGCCACTGCGCGCACCTTATCCGGTAGTGGGACTGCCCCTTCTGGGGAAACGCGGTGCCCCAAAAAATTGATCTGCGCCACGCCAAACTGGCACTTGGCTGGATTAATTATTAACCCGTGCTCTCCCAACCTCCGAAAAACCGCAGTGAGGTGTTTTTCGTGTTCCTCTTCTGAAGTACTGGCGACTAAAATGTCGTCGGGGTAGACGAACACAAAAGGGAGATCGCGTAACACGGCATCCATCATGCGTTGGAATGTTTGTGCAGTGCCTTTAAGACCAAACGGCATGCGCAAAAACTCAAAAAGTCCAAAAGGAGTTATTACCGCTGTTTTAGGAATGTCTTCAGGCCGGACTGGAACCTGATGGCAGCCGCGAACCAGGTCTATTTTAGAAAAAATGCGCACCCCTGCTAGATGCACGGAAAAATTCTGAATGTGTGGGATTGGGTAGCGGTCATGCGCTGTGGCGTTGTTTAGTCTGCGGTAATTGCCGCAAGGTCTCCAGGAGCCGTCAGCTTTAGGGACCATATGCAGCGGTGAAGCCCATGGGCTCTTCGAACGGCGAATAATGCCCAGTCTTTCCAGGCTGGCGAACTCCTCGCGCACTATGGAGAGCTTAGCAGCATCCAAACGCCGAGCTTTCGCGAAGACGGGGGGCCCCGCTGTAGTGATAAAATGCTCCACCCTGTGTTTCGCAACTGTTGCCGAAAAAGTGGGAACCGTGAGCGCTGGAAATTGGGTGAGGAGTGTGTTAAACTTACCGCCTGCTGTGGTGACGTTGGTCTGCACCGGTGGTGGGGACACTCGAGCTGCACAAGGAATAGAATAAAAAGATTGTTAAGTGCATTAACCAAGCGCCTGTTGGCAAGATCAACTAACAAACCATGTGAGCACAGAAAATCAGCACCTAACATGTTGAAACTCACCGCCGCTATGATAAAAGTCCATTCATAAGTGCGGCCGTGTAAGGACAGAAACAAAGTCCTTTCTCCGTAGGTGCTGATGCTCGAGCCGTTCGCCGCCATTGCCCCATCATCACGGGGGCCAGCCAACCGGTCAGCATAGGTCAGGGTGATGAAACTCACTTGGGCTCCGGTGTCTACGAGGAAGTGCCGCCTGGAGCTCATATCTGTGATTTAGAGCAGCTTATTTCTTTCGCCGAGAGCCGAAGCTGCTAACGATTCCTGGTCCTGGCGTTTCCCGAGCTCTTGAAGCTGCACGGCGGCACACACCTGTGTGCCTTCTCTGCGAAACGCCAGTGATAAAAACAGAGGCCATCTCCTCCGCTGCGTCGGGGCCGCGCCGCTGCCATTGTTGGTGGGATTGGCTCCGCTGTCTCTGGCTCTTCGTTGCCTCGGGTCGCTGCACCTAGGTCTGCCGCTGCCGCTGTGGCCGTCTGCTCGCCGCAGGAGTCAAGGAGCTGCTGCGCCTCTCGGGCCAGCGCACGAAAGTCCTGCTGGGTCACACAACGCATGCCGGACAGGGTCCCTCTCATGTGCATCGGGAGGTTATTTAGGAAGATGTGCTTAAACAGGAAATCATCGTTGTCCGATTCCCTCAACTGCAGCATGTCTTCCATCAGGGCGACTGGCCTGCGCCCTCCTTGGCCGTGCATAGCCAGGAGTCTCCTAGCCCTCTCTTCGACTGAGGGCGTGAAACACTCGGTGAGGGCAGCCTTCAACTCGCCGTATTTGTTGTCAGCGGGTGGCTGCTGTACCAGGCTCCGCACGCATCGAGCTGTGCAGTTGTCGAGCCTTGTGATGACGTGGTAAAACCTGGTGTCATCCGCCGTTATTCCCGCGAGCGTGAACTGTGCCTCAGCCTGGAGGAACCACGAGTCCGGGTTGTCCTGCCAGAATTCTGGCAGTTTGATGGAGACGGCGCTCGCTCGGGCAGACTCCGACGAGTCTGCATCAGGAGAATCCCTTCTATGCATTCTCACGTCTCTGGTCACCAATGTGGGGAGCGTGAAATAACGAGGCTGAATTATTTCTTAATTCAGGTTTTAATGTTGCATTCACATCCCCAGCTATCTCTCAAGAACAAAAGAGGATGAGCTGAGTCAAAACCTTCTTATTTATACATACAAGATCAAAGGAAGAATCACATATCACCGTCAAAACCCCCTATTGACAGTAACTCTCCCCCCGAGTCCTTCAGTCCTCCGCCTGGCGCCCAGGAGGTCAGGAAGTCCTTTCAGCTCCTTATCGCCGTACCTCCGTCTTCTTGCTGTTATCCACAGGCAGTCCAGACATATTGTCCCATCCAAGACGTGAGGTCATTTCACACATGCAATCTCAAGCATCCCATTGTGCTTATACATATGTAGGTAAAAATACATGAGCTACAACTACCATCCCCAGCGCTGCCACTGGAGGTTGTCATGCCAAAGGCAAAGGCAAGCAAATAAGTAAGCAAATAAATATAAACTGACCCAACCGTAACTGACGCAGCCATCAGACAGTCTCCTCCGTGGGTCCATTTCCTGTCCTGCCCCAGTTCACATCACAACCCTGTGGGGAGAAATGCCGTGGCAACTTCTCATATCGAGCCCTGATCACCTGTTGTCTGAGCAGTAAGTAGCCCCTAACAGCTCTTACCTCTGTGGTTAAACGTGAGTATTTTTTGAGCAAGAAGCTCACATTTAATGTCTGCATTAAATGCATTTAATGTCCACGTTAAATGCATTTAAAGTTTTCTTACGCACACAGAAAAAGTGACTGTGATTTGTTGCAGTAAGCGGTGAACTTTCATTTATCTGTGCTTTCTGTTTCAATTTATCTTATTAATTTACATACTGTTGTGATATGCAACTATTTCATGGAAGTAAATCCTCTAAATATGCATTTAATTTTAATGGGTTGGTCCAGGGGTGTCAAACATATGGCTCGTGGGCAAAAACAGCCCACCAGGGGGTCAAAAATTTTCTCTGTGAATTCACAGCTTTATTTCTAGGAAATTTTGACTTTCTACTGATTACAATAATTTGTTTAAATCTGAGACCTTTTTTTCTCTGTAAGATGAGACTTTTTTCTCATCAGTTTTCTTTTTCTTCTTTTCCCTGATGAGAACAAGGGGCCCTTGATCTTGCTGTGTGTGCAAGATGATTTAAGTATGCATTTAAAAATAACATGAACGTTACTTTTCCAAGTAACTAGTTACTTTAATCATGCAGTAACTCAAAAGTAACTCAGTTACTTTTGAAAAAAGTAACGAGTAACTAACTAGTTACTGTTTTTTAGTAACTTGCCCAACACTGCTTACTATTATTGCTATTGTTGTTGCTACATATCTGCTGTTGCTACATATCTATACATATCCCATTCATTGTATATTGTAAACGCAGCGGAAAAAATTTGGGTGCGGAGTGGTCGAAAACTGTACTATGTTGTGCTGAGTCGCCCGTGGGTACCCTACAGCTCATTTGCATAAAGATTTCCATAGGTCATGATTTTTTTTCCCCCATACGGTCATGAACCGGAGGCAGCACTCTCGTCCTGAACTTTTAAACCAACGTTTTTTGATGTCAAATAACGACGGATTCATTGACTAAACCTAATATTACTCATACAAAATGACGTTAGAAATACTTTTTGCCGGTTTGTTTTAAAGATATGGAGACCAAGGATGTCATATTGTCTGGTAGCAGCGGAGAGCTGGAGACCGCCCACAACCGGACCCGCTGACCAATTCAGTGAGCCAGCCAGCTGGAGGAGAAGATGAGAGGGGAGGGGGGAGGGAAAGACAAGCAGATCTGTATGTTACCTGTTGTGAAGACTTGAAGGAGAAATTAATAACTGCTGTTTCAGGCAACCCAATACTATATGACCAGTCCTTGCCGTCATATAGAAACAACATACAAAGGAACAAGGCGTGGAGAGCAGTGGAATATGGGCTCATCCACTCGAAACTCATGAACCAGGCAGTCAAATTCGACATGCATTGTGTGGGTCTGCAGGATTGGGTGAACCCAAAACTGGCAGTGACAACACCAAAGTCACCTTTTGTAGCGCAAATATACCAGCACTATTAAAAACAATCTGCTCATGGTTAATAATGACTATTCCAGTACTTCCTTCCGCATTGCTCGTCTCCGCCTAGCCGAGAACTATGCTACACGCCCCTTTTCCGCGCCCCACAGGTTGCGGTATGCAGATTCATTTCCGAAAAATCTGGACCGGTGAACACGTACCATGAGAGCACTGGCTGGCTGAATTTTTGTGTGAAGTTGCACGAAATTGAAATTGTCCCAGATTTGTCTTAGATACAACCATGGGATCAATATGAAAAGCTTACATCATTTCATTTACAAGCTATCACATTTACAGTGTTTCTGAGAATTGACCTCTGACCTGGACCTGAGGTCAAGGTCACCAAAATTCAAACTCATCCCAGATTGTTCAAAGCTAGAACTATGGTATCAGTGTGAAACATGCACATCACTCTCTTTATGAGTCACCATATTAACAATGTTTTGAAATGAAAACATTTCTTTGATGGCATTTTGGCCTTGACTTTTGACGTCAAAGTCAGGGGTCAGCCAAATTCTAACTCATCCAAGATTTTTCTTAGATACAACTATGGTGTTGATTTTTACCCATCAGAATGAATGAGATGAATAGCATACATCAGCGTTTGACACATGCACATCACCATCGTCTACAGTTTCACTCCAGCCCAACAGCGCAAATGTGCTGGCGTGCCATTTGTTCACTGGCTATATAAAAGAAGAAAAGCAAGAGCCACACCCATCTCAACAGCGACAACTAACTATTTTTACTGCTAATTGTCTTTTTTTCTTTCTCTGATCTTGTCTTGCCACATTTCTTTTTAATTCTTCTTCCTCTTCATCTTGGTATGCTGTGCCCAAAGGCGCTCCTTGCCAGTGGGCAATTCAGGATTGGTGCCCCAGGCCAGAAGGGGGCCCCCACGGGCTGACTAATCACTACAGTAGTGACAATGTGGAGAGTTTGCAATGACAGTGGTAGTGCAGAACTCCCTAAAGGGACCCCACCCTCACCTCTCACTCTTGCAAGTACCGGGAGCTGTCCTACAAAGCTTGTTCAACTGAGCCGGGCTTTGTGCTTATAACCTCACTTGACAAAACTGAAAGCTGCAATCAGAGTTAACAGTTATCACAAAGGCAGTTAGAAACTTTCTCTGTCAACCCCGGCTTTGTGCTTGAGACTCTGTCCCCGTTCACAGGTAAAGGGGCATTAAATGGGTCATGTGACACTTTCTCCGCACATATGTGGACAGATAGATAGATAGATAGATAGAGAGAGAGATAGAGAGATAGATACTTTATTTCGAACAAAAAAGTATGACAAAAACAAAACAAATGACAATAAAGTAACAGTATACAGTGTTCGAAAGGGAGAAGGAAGAAGTGAATACTTATTAATTCCATCTCCTCTTTTCCATAAATACACCCATGTGAAAAATTACCACCTTTAAGACCCCAAGTAAACAATTTACTGTATTTTTTACATATCAACATTAACACCCATCCATCCTAACATACACTGATGTCCATACATCAAAACCAGCCTCAAACAACACAGATATACACAGTGCTGTCCCACCCACCATTCCATAGTGTCCCATAATGTCCCAGAGTGAGCATAGTGAATCGTACATATAAATACTACCCATCCATCCATCCATCCATCCATCTTCTACCGCTTTTCCGGAGGTCCGGGTCGCGGAGGCAGCAGTTCAAGCAGAGAAGCCCAGACTTCCCTCTCCCCAGCCACCTGCTCCAGCTCTTCAGAGGGGATACCAAGGTGTTCCCAGACCAGCTGGGAGACATAGTCTCTCCACCGAGTCCTGGGTCTGCCCCGGGGTCTCCTCCCAGTGGGACGTGCCTGAAACACCTCAAGTGGGAGGCATCCAGGAGGCATCCTAATCAGATGCCCATACCACCTCAACTGACTCCTTTCAATGTGGAGGAGCAGCGGTTCTACTCTGAGCCTCTCCCGGATGACTGAGCTCCTCACCCTATCTCTCAGGGTGAGTCCAGCAATCCTACGGAGAAAGCTCATTTCAGCCGCTTGTATCCGCGATCTCGTTCTTTCGGTCATTACCCAAAGCTCGTGACCATAGGTGAGAGTAGGAACGTAGATTGACTGGTAAATCGACAGCTTTGCCTTAGAACTAAGCTCCCTCTTCACCACAACAGACCGGTACAACGTCCGCATCACTGCAGATGCTGCTCCAATCCGTCTGTCGATCTCTCGCTCCATTTTCCCCTCACTCGTGACCAAGACCCCAAGATACTTAAACTCCTCCACTTGGGGCAGGAGCCTGTCACCAACCCGGAGAGGACAATCCACCTTTTTCCTGCTGAGGACCATGGACTCGGACTTGGAGGTGCTGATTCTCATCCCAGCCGCTTCACACTCAGCGGCAAACCGTCCCAGCAAGAGCTGTAGGTCATTGCTGGATGAAGCCAACAGGACAACATCATCTGCAAACAACAGAGATGAGATCCTATGGTCACTAAGCATGACACCCTCCATTCCCTGGCTGCGCCTAGAAATCCTGTCCATAAAAATTATGAACAGGATCGGTGACAAAGGGCAGCCCTGGCGGAGTCCAACTCTCACTGGGAATGACTCCGACCGAGTGTTGGCAATACGAACCAGACTCTCACAATGGTCGTACAGAGACCGAATAGCTCGTAACAACAAGCCCGATACCCCATACTCCTGAAGCACCCCCCACAAAAATCTATGAGGGACGCGGTCAAATGCCTTCTCCAAGTCCACAAAACACATGTAAACTGGTTGGGCAAACTCCCACGAACCCTCAAGAATTCTCGAGAGGGTAAAGAGCTGGTCCAATGTGCCACGGCCAGGACGAAAACCACATTGCTCCTCCTGAATCCGAGGTTCGACCAACGGCCGGACTCTCCTCTCCAGTACCTTGGCATAGACCTTCCCAGGGAGGCTGAGGAGTGTGATCCCTCTAAAGTTGGAGCACACCCTCCGGTCCCCTTTTTTGAAGAGAGGAACCACCACCCCGGTTTGCCATGCCAAAGGCACTGCCCCCGACCTCCACGCAATGTTGCAGAGGCGTGTCAACCATGACAACCCAACAACATCCAGGACCTTGAGGTACTCAGGGCGAATCTCGTCCACCCCCGGGGCCCAGCCACCAAGGAGATTTTTAACCACCTTGGCGACCTCAGCCCCTGTGATAGGCGAGTCATCCCCCTCATCCCCAAACCCTGCTTCCTCTGTGGAAGGCGTATCAGTGGGATTGAGGAGATCCTCGAAGTATTCCTTCCACCGCCCGACGATATCCCCAGTTGAAGTCAACAGTGTCCCATCCGCACCATACACAGTGTGGACGGGGAGCTGCTTTCCCCTCCTGAGCCGCCGAACAGTTTGCCAGAATCTCTTTGAAGCCGATCGAAAGTCTTGTTCCATGGCCTCACCGAACTCCTCCCATACCCGGGTTTTTGCTTCAGCAACCACCCGAGCTGCACTCCGCTTGGCCTGCCGGTACACCTCAGCTGCTTCGGGAGTCCCACAAGCCAACCAAGCTTGATAGGACTCCTTCTTCAGCTTAATGGCCCCCCTCACCACTGGTGTCCACCACTTGGTTCGGGGGTTACCACCACGAGATGCACCGACCACCTTGCGGCCGCAGCTCTGGGCCGCCGCTTCAACAACAGAAGTGGAGAACATGGCCCATTCAGACTCCATGTCTCCAGACTCCCTCGGAATGTGGTTGAAGTTCTTCCGGAGGTGGGAGTTGAAGACCTCCCGGACAGGGGCCTCAGCCAGACGCTCCCAGCACACCCTCACTATACGTTTGGGTCTACCAGGTCTGAATGGCTTCCTCCTCTGCCATCGGATCCAACTCACCACCAGGTGGTGATCAGTTGACAGCTCTGCACCTCTCTTTACTCGGGTGTCCAAGACATACGGTCGCAGGTCTGATGATACGATAACAAAATCGATCATCGACCTGCGACCTAGGGTGTCCTGGTGCCAGGTGCACATATGGACACCCTTATGCTTGAACATGGTGTTCGTTATGGACAGACTGTGGTTAGCTCAGAAGTCCAATAACTGAACACCACTCGGGTTCAGATCGGGAAGGCCGTTCCTCCCAATCACCCCCCTCCAGGTTTCACTGTCGTTGCCCACGTGCGCATTGAAGCCCCCCAGTAGGACAATGGAGTCTCCAGGAGGAGCACCCTCCAGCACCCCAGTCACAGACTCCAAAAAGGGTGGGTACTCTGAAACATCATTTGGTGCATAGGCACAAATGATGGTCAGGACCCGTTTCCTAACCCGAAGGCGCAGGGAAGCAACCCTTTCGTCCACCGGGGAAAACTCCAATATAGAGGCAGCAAGGTGGGGCGATACAAGAATACCCACCCCTGCTCGTCACCTCTCGCCCGAGGCAACTCCAGAAAAGGCCAAGCTCCAGCCCCTCTCCAGGAGACTGGTTCCGGAACTGGAGCTGTGTTTTGAGGTGAGGCCGACTATATCTAGCCGGTATCGCTCAACCTCGTACACCAGCTCAGACTCCTTCCCCACCAGAGAGGTGACATTCCACGTACCAAAAGCAAGTTTAGAAAGCTTGGGATCAGTCCGCCAAGGTCTCCGCCTTTGACCGCCACCTAATCCACATAGCACCGGACCCCCATGATCCCTCCTGCAGGTGGTGAACTCACTGGAGGGCGGACCCATGTAACTCCTTCGGGCTGAGCCCGGCCGGGTCCCATGGGTGGAAACCCGGCCACCAGACGCTAGCCTTCGAGCCCCTCCGCCAGGCCTGGCTCCAGGGTGGGGCCCCGGTAACCCCATACCGGGCGGGGTACACTGAATCCTTGATATACAATTTATCATGAGAGTCTGTTGGATCGTTCTTAGTCTGGCCCTTCACCCAGGACCAGTTTGTCTTGGGAGACCCTATCAGAGGCAAATTGCCCCAGACAACATAGCTCCTGGGATCACTGGGGCACGCAAACCCCCCCACCATGATAAGGTGACGATCCATGAGGGGGTAAATACTACCCTTCTAACATATATCCTTTCAGCAAATAATGTTTATACCTCTTTATGAATTGAATTCTGTTTGTACATAGTTTCAGTTCCGGCTCCAGACTGTTCCACAAATCCACCCCACAGACAGATATGCACATACTTTTCTTGGTTGTTCGTATCATGGGTTTTGTAAAGTTTAAGTCTCCTCTCAAATTATGATTATTGTCTCTTTTTTTTAAAATATTTTTTGTATATTAGTTGGGAGTTGATTATTAATTGCCCTGTACATGACTTGTGCTGTCTTAAATTTAACTAAATCGATGAACTTTATGACATGCGACTTTAAAAACAACGAATTGGTATGGTCTCTATATCCTACATTATTTATTATCCTTATAGCTCTTTTTTGTAATGTGCATATTGACTGTAGGTTGGTCTTGTAGGTGTTTCCCCAGACTTCTACACAGTAGTTAAGATAAGGTAGAAACAGTGAATTGTACAGTAAGACCAATGATTTATAGTCCAAGATGTGTCTTGTCTTCCCCAGTATGCCTATACATTTTGCTAACTTGGCCCAGACGTGACTGATGTGAGGTTTCCAGCAGATTTTATTGTCTAGCGTCACCCCCAGAAACTTATTTTCCTGTACTGTTTCTATTCTGGTATCATCTATCATTACCATTATTTCATGATTTATTTTATAATTTCCAAACAACATAATCTTTGTTTTTTAGATTTAGAGATAATTTATTTTTGTTGAACCACTGCATTAACTTTTTCATTTCAGTTGTGACCACCTCTAAAACCTGCTGCAAATTCTCACCAGTGCAAAGGATATTTGTGTCATCCGCAAACAAAATAAATTTCAGAATTTTTGATACTTGGCATATGTCATTTATATACAAAATAAAGAGTTTGGGTCCCAAAACTGACCCCTGGGGCACACCACAAGTGATGTCCATGAAGGGTGATTTGTGCTCACCAATTTGTACAAAATTGTTGTCTGTTACTTAAATAACTTTCCACCCAACTCAGTCCTACCTCTCTTATCCCATACCTTTCCAGTTTCCTTAGTAGTATTCTGTGGTCAATGGTGTCAAAAGCTTTCTTTAAATCTATAAATACTCCTACAGCAACCCTTTTTTTATCTATACAACTAGTAATTTCTTCTATAAGTTCGATCAGTGCCAAAGATGTAGATTTATCTGCTCTAAAACCATACTGGCTGTCTTTAGGGAGGTTGTGTTTTTCAATGAAATCATCCAGTCTCTTAATGAAGATTTTTTCAAGTATTTTGGAGAATTGTGAGAGTAAAGAGACTGGCCTGTAATTTGTGAAACAATGACTGTCTCCTGTTTTGTATAGAGGTATTACTTTTGCTATTTTCATTTTGTCTGGAAATTTACCAGTTTGAGATGACAGGTTACAGATGTGAGTGAGTGGCTTAACAATTCCTTCAATTACTTTTTTCACTATTGTCATGTCAATTTCATTCCAGTCCGTTGATTTTTTGTTCTTAAATTTACTCACAGTCTCGATAATTTCCTTTTCAGTAATTGCATGTATTCTTCTTTTTACATGAATTTATTAACCCCTTGGTGACCCAAGGAATATTTTTTTTTGTTGTTGTTGTCTGTCACTGTATTGTTTTATAGGACAGTTTTTATTGTACAATGATTAAAATATTTGTAAAAATTTATCATATGCTTTATTTATATCATTTTCATCATAAACTATCTTCCAATCTTGTATTAATAATTCCTTTGTTAGTAAATACATTGATTCTTCGGTTCTTATTCTTTTATATTTAATATTTTTGGTATACTTTTTCTTCCTATAATCACATTGATAGACAACAAAATTCGGCAGGTGGTCACTGATATCATTCAATAAAAGCCCACTCCTGATATTATTTTCCATAATGTTTGTGAATATGTTATCTATTAGTGTGGCACTGTGTGACGTGATTCTGCTAGGTCCGGTAATTGTTGGATGTACATATATACAATACTGTACATTGTGTTGTTAAATTCTTCTGTCAAACTATGTTGTTTTGAATTCATCAGATCTATATTGAAATCCCCACAGATGAACGTAACTTTATGAGTTAGTTTTGCATATATTTTTTCCATCCAGTCCTTAAATAAGTCAATGTTTGATCCAGGTGTTCTATATACACAGCTCACTACTACATTCTTCACATTGTCCAGACAAATTTCTATTGTAATACATTCAAATAAATCATCCACAGTTACTGACAGATTTTCAACAACCTTGTATTTCAAGCTCTTGTCAACATAAATTGCAACTCCTCCTCCTTTTTTCACTTTTCTATTTATATAATTTAATTCATAGCCATCCATGGTAAAATCCACTCCTTTCTCTTCACTGAACCCTGTCTCTGATATTGCCACAATATTGAATGGCTCTTTAAACTGATGTAAATAATCTTTAATGTTATTAAAGTTGGCATAGAGACTTCTGCTGTTGAAGTGGATCATAGAAATATTGAAATCAGATGTGACCATTGTGTTAAACTGTTCATCCGTGTAGTAACTACAGTCATTATTGATGGAGCTAAATAAATTATCAGGGTCTATGTTATATTCTACTTCCTGTGGGTTGTGATCTGTATATTCAAAATCTTTCAGTTCCTGTTGTTCCTGTTTGTTGATATTTTGTTTCATATTGTTAAATGTCTTGTAGCAGATGAGTATAATCCTTCAGTGTCCTACTATTGTCTGTTGTTGCTGTCGACTCCAGTTCATAATATTCATTGATATTTGTCCAGTTCCATAATATTACAGATGTTAATGACCTTGGCTTCTTCAGGTGATCCGTTTAATTTGATGTATATTTTACAGTTTGATGTCCAGGTGTTTTGAATCTTTTTCTGCTTTCTCATGTATCTTTCTTTTCTGGCTATTTCTGCGTTTTCTTTTGTGAGGTGCAGATATGAACCTATGGAGCAGTAGCAGTCTACTTCATTCCGGATTAAATAGTGAGGAGGTCGAAATATTCTAAAATGTTGCAATAAGAAAATACACACACACACACAGCTGTGCTGAAAATAAGCAGTAGAATACATGCTCTCAAAAATGGTTTAATTTCTGAATTCTTAAATAAATCAGCTTACTTTTACATATTTATGTATTTAACTATATTCATATACAGTGGGGCAAAAAAGTATTTAGTCAGCCACCAATTGTGCAAGTTCTCCCACTTAAAAGATGAGAGAGGTCTCCAATTTTCATCATAGGTATACCTCAGCTATGAGAGACAAAATGAGAAAAAAAAAATCCAGAAAATCACATTGAAGGATTTTTAATGAATTAATTGGTAAATTCCTTGGTAAAATAAGTATTTGGTGAATAACAAAAGTTCATCTCAGTACTTTGTTATATACCCTTTGTTGGCAATGACAGAAGTCAAACGTTTTCTGTAAGTCTTCACAAGGTTTTCACACACTGTTGCTTGTATTTTGGCCCATTCCTTCATGCAGATCTCCTCTAGAGCAGTGATGTTTTGGGGCTGTCGCTGGGCAACACAGATTTTCAACTCCCTCCAAAGATTTTCTATGCAGTTGAGATCTGGAGACTGGCTAGACCACTCCAGGACCTTGAAATGCTTCATCATCAGCTTCATCAATGCTTCGTCATTGCCCAGGCGGTGTGTTTGGGATCATTGTCATGCTGAAAGACCCAGCCACGTTTCATCTTCAATGCCCTTGCTGATGGAAGGAGGTTTTCACTCAAAATCTCACGATACATGGCCCCATTTTTTCTCTCCTTTACACGGATCAGTCGTCCTGGTCCATTTGCAGAAAAACAGCCCCAAAGTATAATGTTTTCACCCCCATGCTTCACAGTAGGTATGGTGTTCTTTCTCCTTCAAACACGACAAGTTGAGTTTTTACCAAAAAGTTCTATTTTGGTTTCATCTGACTATATGGCATTCTCCCAGTCCTCTTCTGGATCATCCAAATGCTCTCTAGCAAACTTCAGATGGGCCTGGACATGTACTGGCTTAAGCAGGGGGACACGTCTGACACTGCAGGATTTGAGTCCCTGGCGGCGTAGTGTGTTACTGATGTAGCCTTTGTTACTTTGGTCCCAGCTCTCTGCAGGTCATTCACTAGGTCTCCCTGTGTGGTTCTGTGATTTTTGCTCACCATTCTCGTGATCATTTTGACCTCACGGGGTGAGATCTTGCATGGAGCCCCAGATCGAGGGAGATTATCAGTGGTCTTGTATGTCTTCCATTTTCAAATAATTGCTCCCACAGTTGATTTCTTCACACCAAGCTGCTTACCTATTGCACATTCAGTCTTCCCAGCCTGGTGCAGGTCTACAATTTTGTTTCTGGTGTCCTTTGACAGCTCTTTGGTCTTTGCCATAGTGGAGTTTGGAGTCTGACTGTTTGAGGTTGTGGACAGGTGTCTTTTATACTGATAACGAGTTCAAACAGGTGCCATTAATACAGGTAACGAGTGGAGGACAGAGGAGCCTCTTAAAGAAGAAGTTACAGGTCTGTGAGAGCCAGAAATCTTGCTTGTTTGTAGGTGACCAAATACTTATTTTACCGAGGAATTTACCAATTAATTAATTAAAAATCCTTCAATGTGATTTTCTGGATTTTTTTTTCTCATTTTTTCTCTCATAGTTGAGGTATACCTATGATGAAAATTGGAGACCCCTCTCATCTTTTAAGTGGGAGAACTTGCACAATTGGTGGCTGACTAAATACTTTTTTGCCCCACTGTAAATTGTAGTAAAAGTTTAAGTTTATTTCTAACATAACAGCTGTGCATTTGAGCCATTTACTTAAAATTTTAAGCATATTTTGAAAGCTTTGTGATATGGAAAATCCCAATTTAAGGATCAAGTTACCTGGCTAAACCACTAATCTTGCTTTGTAGTACAGCCCTCTAAGCAGAGAAAGCAAGACAGTGGTCTAACTGTGTCAGTGGTCTTTTGAACGGGAAGTTGGATCTTGCACAAGAGTATTCAGTGTGCACAGTCAGCTCAGTCAAGAATATTGACTATGGGGACAAGTATGTGTATATGCTGAGACCGATCATTTGACATTTTAGACTGCTCACAAATGGGTCTTATTTCACAAATTACTGTATGTAGCTTCTGATGGTAATGGGGTGAATACATGAGCATGCACCACTTTATTTTTTTTTATTTCTTAGAATCATTTTAAAAAATGTATTTCACTTCATTAATGCAGAGCAGTTTGTGTAGGTCCATTACATAAAGTCAAATAAAAAAAAATCCACTTGCTAAGAGCTTGTCCATTTTGTCATCCATTCCTCCACTTAACTGTTGAGCTGACACAGATAGCTGTCCGAGGCTAGCAGTGATTTAGCTCTGGTGCATTTCCATGTATGGGGGGTGGGGGGGTGAAAAGTTCATAAAAAGTTTATTTGACCAAATGTGCTTTATTTTTCAACCGCAGGGATCCAAGTGCTGCAACACCGATGGAAGAAGTGTGTGGACTGAAGGGGATATACCACATTTGGTCAAATTTGACTACTATGAACTTTTCAGCCTATGAACATTTCAACACCCCCCCCCCCCCCCGCCCCCGTAGTCCATCCCCACAAAGGTATTATGTTGGCTAATCAAGACCTATTTGTACATTATGTTACACATCTGCTCATAATAGTATCCTCCAGTGTGTGATGGTCAGCTGTGATGAAATCGGGTCATTTGGTCTCATGGAAGAACTGTGCATATTGACAGATTTGTTCGTAAATGTGACGTAAACTTGTGGGATTCACTAATTTATTAGTATTTTAAAATTTAGTAGATTTACTAACAAAATTTATGAGCAGTCCAGAGCAGTGGTAAGAGTTTTGTGTAAATAGTTTTCCATTATTCTAACCTTAGTTTTCACGAAATGGCTTTATATTTTATTTGTCTGAATCAAGTATAAGGTTAGATTTTAGATTAGATTCAACTTTATTGTTATTACACATGTATGAATACAAGGTAACGAAACACAGTTTAGCATCCAATCAGAAGTGCAAAGGACAGCAGTGCAGTATATACGGTAATTAACAGTATGTGCAATTTAAGCAAATATATGCAAATATATGCAGCAGTGCAGAAAGTTAAAAGTACTGTTATGTGCAAATAATGTGCAATAAGTTAGATGTAGTTATGTAGTTATGCAGTTATGTACAGGTGAGGATGGTAAAAGATGATTGTAAGAGAGTCAGCGGGGAACTAAGTTCAATAACGTGACAGCTGTTGGAAAGAAACTGTTCCTAAACCTGCTGGTTCTAGTCCGAAGGCTTCTGAAACGTCTTCTGGAGGGGAGAAGCTGGAACAGTCCATGAGCAGGATGGTTGGAGTCCCTAAGAATGCTGCGTGCCCGGCGCAGACATCTTTTCCTGTAGACGTCCTCTATAGCTGGAAGTGGAGTCCCTGTGATGCGTTGGGCGGTTTTCACCACCCGCTGCAGCGCCTTGCGGTCAGCTACAGAGCAGCTCCCATACCAGAGTGTGATACAGTTGGTCAGGGTGCTCTCTATCACGCAGCGGTAGAAGTTGCCCAGGATGTCAGTTGACAGATGGTTCTTCTTCAATGTCCTCAAGAAGAAGAGGCGCTGATGGGCCTTCTTGATCAGGCTGGTGGTGTTAACTGACCAGGACAGGTCCTCCGAGATGTGGGTCCCCAGGAATTTGAAGCTGGGGACACGTTCAACAGCTATGCCGTTGATATGGATAGGGTCATGTGTCTCTTCCCTCTCCTTCCTGTAGTCCACTATGAGCTCCTTGGTTTTGCTGGTGTTAAGGAGCAGGTTATTGTCAGCGCACCAAGTAGCCAAGTGCTCATCCTCTGCCCTGTAATCTGACTCGTCGTTGTCCCTGATGAGTCCAATCACCATGGTGTCATCTGCGAACTTTATGATGGAATTGGATCCATACATAGGCCTGCAGTCATGGGTGTAGAGGAAGTAGAGGAATGGGCTGAGCACACGGCCCTGTGGTACACCAGTGTTGAGTGTGATGACGGAAGAACGGTTGGGGCCTGACCTAACATGCTGGGGTCTGTTGGTCAGAAAATCCATGATCCAGTTGCAGGTGGAGGTACTGATTCCCAGGTCCCCAAGTTTGGTGAGCAACTTGGAGGGGATAACTGTGTTGAATGCTGAGCTGAAGTCAATAAACAGCATTCTTGCGTAGGTGTTCTTGTCATCCAGGTGTGAGAGTACATAGTGCAGCGCTGTAGATACCGCATCCTCTGTACTCCTGTTGCTCCGGTAGGTGAACTGATGAGGGTCCAGTGTAGGGGGCAGGCCTTTTTTGAGCTGTGCCAAGACCAGTTGCTCAAAGCACTTCATGACTATGGGCGTCAGTGCCACAGGGCGATAGTCATTTAGGCACGATGGTGTTGAATGTTTCGGCATTGGTACTATTGAAGTGGTCTTGAAGCACGCTGGTACCACGGCCTGGGCCAGGGACAGATTGAAGATGTCTGTGAAGACCCCTGCCAGGTGCTCAGCGCATGCCCTCAGCACACGCCCAGGAATGCCATCAGGGCCAGCAGCCTTACGTATGTTGACATGACTCAGTGCATTACGGACGTCGGTGTGGGTGGGTGTGGGTGAGTGTGAGGTGGTGGAGGTCATCAGAGGGTGGGAAATTGATGTTCTTTTCATTGTTGTCCTTGTCAAAACGAGCATAGAAGTTATTTAGCTCATTGAGAAAGGGCACAGTCATGGCTATAGGTATGGAGTTGCTGGGCTTATAATCAGAGATAGCTTGAATGCCCTGCCACATACGTCGGGGGTCAGAGTCCCCAAAATGTTCCTCCACCTTCAGCTTGTAGCTGTGCTTGGCCTTCTTGATGCCCCTCTTCAGATCTGCCCTGGATGAAGCCCTATAAACTTAGTCAACAAGATTTTATATTTTGATTCAAGTTATAATTAAAATTAAAGTAATTAAAAATAAATAAAAGCAGTATCATTCCATCAACATGAATGAATCTTTATTTCGGATAGATTAGATTAAAAGATTAAAAGAAAGGAAAAGAATAATATAATAAGGGGAAAAAATCCAACAATGTCAAATTAAACAATAACTCCTCGGATTATATAATTCAACATAAGTTATCTGAAATGGGTGATGGCTGAAGCCGCAGCTTTTATTGCCCACCCATGCTCCATCTAAGAATTCAAAAATAAAATAAAATAAAAGTGATTACAAATCAGAACAAAGCTAAAACAAAATGTGACAAAACAAAACTAAGCAACAGCACAACGCAGACTGGATATGATAATCTTTATGTGATTTTACATGTCATTTTGTATACTGTATGTTTGGAGTATTCCTTCCTTTAGTTTTTGTTTAAATTGTCCAAGCTTTATACATGATTTTAATTCAGATCCAAAAGCATTCCACAGTCTGACTCCTTGCACTGAGACACAGTGTTGTTTGGTGATAGTTCTCACTGAAGGTTTTTGAAACATTGAAGTTCCTCTGAAATGATATTGTTTCTCCCTTATTTGGAACAACTTTTGGATATTTGTGGGCAGTAATAGATTCTTCACTTTAAACATTATTACTGCAGTTTTAGAATCAACCGGATCTTTCAACTTGAGAGCTTTTAATTTAAGAAAAAGTGGGTTTGTTGGTTCCCTGTAAACAACTTTGTTTATTATTCAAATAGCTCTCTTCTGAAGCATAAAGACTGGATATATGTTTGTTTTATATGTATTTCCTCATAGTTCAGTACAATATGTCATGTATGGGAGTATTAATGAATGATGCAAAGTCTATAGTGTGGGTTGATTCAGCAAATATTTCACTCTGTGTAGTATTGCAATTGATTTGGATATTTTACCTTTAATATAATTACTATGTGACTTCCAACACAGTTTATTATCAATTATTACTCCAAGAAATTTAATTTCGGATACCCTTTCAATCTCTACACCATTTACACTGAGTTTAGATACTGAGTTGTTGTGATGGTTGTTAAAAATTATAAAGCGCAGACCTCCGCCAAGGCAGCTCAGTCCCCCATACTGTGATCTACTCAAAAATTTAATTGCATTTAATTGCTGGACTTGGGAACTTATTATTCTGTATATTTTTTCCAATCACCTTGACTAGTTATTGTGGAGCTACATGTGCATATGCTCAAATAGCCCTATCTCCCAATGATAAAGAATCCTTTATAAAATTCCTGGATCCAGACGGTGATCCGGATCACTCCCAAAATCTAATCTTTTCTTCCTTGTCCCAGTTCGGACATTTACTGAAAATTTCATCAAAATCTGTCCATAACTTTTTGAGTTATGTTGGTCACAAACAGACAGAAACACAAACAAACCCAGGCAAAAGCATAACCTCCCTGGCGGCGGTCATAACAATGGTCCCAAAACTGAACCCTGTGGGACTCTGCAAGTAACCTTCAGTAACTGCGAGTTTTTGCTACCAACACATACATACTGATATCTGTTCTTTAAGTAACCACATAACCAGGAAAGTGCTTCCCCCCTAATACCATAATTTTGTAGTTTATTTAATAATAATTTATGATCCACTGTATCAAATGCTTTTTTAAGATCCAGGAATACCCCAACTGAATACTCTTTATTTCTACAGCAGTTGATATTTTTTCTATAAATTCCATTAGTGCAAATGCAGTTGTCCTCTTGTGTCTGAACCCATACTGCTGCTCACACAATAAATTATTCTTCATTATAAAGTTGTCACTTCTCTCACAGAATATTTTTTCGAGTATCTTAGAAAATTGCGGCAATAGTGAAATAGGTCTATAATTTGAAAATTCCCCTCTGTCACCCGTCTTGTATATCGGAATTACTTTGGCTATTTTCATTGCATTGGGAAATATACCTGTTTGGAGAGACAGGTTACAGATATACGTCACTGGCTTCACTAAGTATTCAATGACAGTTTTGACTAAAAGCATGTCAATACCATCACAATCCATAGAGGTTTTACTTTTAAACAATTTAACAATTTCAATGACCTCTCTCTCATCTGTGCTCTTTACGAAGATGGAGTCTTTTATAGCAATGTTTATGCTTATTGTATCACCTGTAGGTGCCGTAATGGGTATTTCTCATGCCAAATTAGGACCAATGTTAACAAAAAATGCATTAAATTCATCTGCAGGTGAGACTGCATTCACACTCTGAGTCTTTTTTATTTTGAAAGATTGGTTGGGTAACTTGGATTTCTGTTTTAATTTCCAATAATACTGTTAAGCATTGTCCATGTATTTTTAGTGTTATCTCTGTTTTTCTCCAGTTCTTTACTGTAATAGTCTCTTTTACTACATCTCATTATATATAAACTTATTTTTGTGTGTTTTATACCACTGCTCTGCTTCTTTTGTCCTTTTCTTTAGAAAAGCTTTATATAGTGAATTTTTATTTTTACATGCTTTTTGTAATCCTTTGGTTAACCATGACTTGTCAACAAATTTCTGTTTAAGCTTTTTCTTTACTAATGGACTTTTTTTTTTTTCATAAAGAGCAGTGACAATGTTCATGAATGCATCATAGGCTTCATTTACATCTGATACATAGACTTTTGTCCAGTCTTGCTTCAGCAGGTCTTCTTTAAAAGAACTGATTGCATTTTGTGATTTGTATCTGAAAGATTTTAAAGTTTTTTTTCTGTATTGGCCCCCGTCTGGCCATGGATAAGTGCAAAGACTGGCAGATGGTCATTTATGTCATTTATCAATAATCCACTTCTATTTTCTTATCAATAATATTAACAAACAGGTTGTCAATAAGTGTAGCAGTGTGGACTGTGATTCTACTGGGATGTGTTATTGTGGGATATAGACTAATACTGTACATAGAATTCATGAACTCTGGAATTAGTAAATCAATATTGAAGTCTCCACAGATTACAAACATTTTCTTATTAGTTATGTTATTGTCCAGCTTGACAAACTAATCTCTGAATGTCTGAATGCAAGTTCTCGACATTCTATATATACAACTTATGAGATTTTTTGTTTTATCTTGGTTAATCTCAACAGTAGCACATTCCAGAATCCCTGGTAGTGCAAAGGACATTCCATTTACAAGTTTACACCTATACAGTTCATCAATATACAGTACAACACCACCACCCTTTTTTTGAGATCTGTTAATATGAAACATCTGATATCCCTCTATTGCCATCAAAGAAGCCTGCCCTTCATTGAGTGAAGTTTCAGAGACTGCGATAGCTGTAAATTTTCTATCTAGTTGTTTTAAATAGTCCTGAATCTGTGGAAAGTTTTTGTTAAGACTTCTGCTGTTAAAGTGTATTATTGATAGTTTACCATCTACTTGCACTTGACTTTTGAATTGCTTTTCAGTGTAATATTCACAGTGATTATGAATATTACTGAAGAAGTGGTTATCAGGATCAATATCATTCTCCATCTCTTGTAGTTTATGTTCAGCATAATGAGATATTTTCAGAGTCTGAATTTCCTCTCTTTGTGTCAAATGACTTCCTCCAATTGGGGATGATTGATGTCTACTAAAGTCAGTCATGAGTTGATTTTTTTTTTTAAAGTACATTATAATGTTATGTCACAAAAGGACTGTTCTTGCCGTGTTTGTGGATATAGATTATCGTAGTCTCTTAATTTTCTTAATCAGTGTTCATCTATATTTATCTAAGTCAGTGAGATCTCTTATTATTATGGCCTTTGCTTCCTCAGGTGTTCCATTTAGTTTAATCCAAACTCTACAGTTTCTTGTCCATGTTGCTTGTATCTTGTTTTGTCTTTTCAACATCCGTGCTTGCTGTGCTATTTCAGCATTAGTCTTTGTTAAATGTTCATTTAGGTAAACTTCTGTTCCCCGTAGCTTTCTGGCCTGCCTCAGTATGTCATTTTTTTACTCTTCTGTTTACAAAGCGCATCACAATTGATTTCTTTGTTTTATTATCCTTTCTGGGTAGTGTATGGCAGGCTGAAATTGCATTTACTTCAACCTTTAGGTTTATGCTTTCAAGGAACTGAAGCACCTGGTTTTCCAAGGAGACTGATTCACTTGGGGGAGCCTCCTCAAATCTCATTCCTGCTGTAGCATGAGCATATGATTGATATTTAATGTCTAGTCCACTAATGATTAAATCATCCATACGAGTATATTGTTCAAGATCCTCGATGCGTCGCTCCATGTCTGCAATTTTTTTGTCTCTTTCATTAATTGTTAATTTCAGCTCTCGGACTTCCTCCATTAGCCCTAATAATTTGGACTGTTGATTGGCCACTTTGGCAAGTTCTTCTGACATGAAGTTCAGAGATTTTTTAATCTCTTCCATTTCCTCTTTCTTTGGTGGCATTTTTTACTGACCTGATGATAGCAGGATAATTTCTGCTGGTGTTGCCAGTATCTGGTCCAGCTGACCTCGGATCCGGCTGGATAATCCAAATCATGTCAGATGCAAAGATTTTAAACGTCCTTGCCCAGTGGCCTGGGAGAGGGCACAGCTGCGGAACACTGCAGTGGGGATGCATCTCGCACAAGGTGATGGTAATGGCTGGCTGACTGGTAAGTGATGATTATCAACTATCACAATGTCGATCACATGGATAACATTCTGATTTTTACTCTTTTCACATAAGGTGTAGGCTTTGCCTCTGGATTAGGGCACACAGCAGAGTAAATTTTTGGAAAGTGAGTTTGATGAAAGAGTAGACTGTATTTTCATATAAACTAACATTAAACTATGAAAATTTAACAAATATAAAATTTTCACCATTTTTTACACACACGTTTTAAACTTAAATTGTTAAAATGTATCATATTGCTCAGCACAATGGGACACAGTTTCAGTACAATGTGGATGACACAACCGAAAGCTCAACCAAAAGGCGCACACAGTCAATTGTGCCATTCATGGCGTCCTCACCTAGCGCAGCACAGACATGAATGGGTTTGTGTAAGGAGAACTAGAATTTCTGAGATCAAGAAGTTTTTTGTTCTTAGAATGTGAAGCAAGCTTGATGTGAAGCAAGAATCTTCAGTTCTTGCACTCACTTACAAAAGGGGAATTCACCTTTTTATGTGGGCTGTTTACACACTTTTGTAAGACATACTAGCGTTTGCTCAATCTGGAGTGGTTCCTTCCAGTGACGTGCAGTGAGGTTCAGGGTTGGTGAGGCAGTGATGCTCTCAGAGTCAGACTGACAGATTAATCTAAAATTCAACATGCAGTTCAAAGCTTGCATGGTTTTATAATCTGCTAATCTTACATTTTTTAAATTGGATTTTATAAATTATCAAAACAAGTGTAAGGTATTTTACTGAATTACCTCTTAATGGCTCTCTCTTGGGTCTGGCCTTGTTGTGGTGAGGGAGTTTGTTTGCTCCAATGATCTGAAGAATGTTACCGTCTGGAGCTTGCTCCTGGTAGGGTCACCCTTGGCAGGCCGGTCTCTCAGGGAGGTTTCAGACAAACGGTGACCTCCAGAGTGTCGGCATGTTAGATGGCAGCCCCATCATTTGACTATCCTGTGGCGAGCTAACAACACACCCAGGAGAAACCTACTTTGGAATGAAACCAATCAGAAGAAACTGGACTGGCCATTTCAGAATTGGACCCCAGCATGCCCCCGACCAATGAGTATGGCTTGATCTTCGCAACAGCACCCATGTTCCCATGAGGAATGTCCAGACACTCCTTGACACTGGAGCAGCCACACTGCTGTCCCGAGAGCTCACCCACTACAACATCACCCTTGCGGGTCTCTGCAAATCACAGTGGCAAAGAAGTGGTGAAACCATTGTCGGTGATTGCCGTTTCATCTGGAGCGGCCCTGAGAAGCGGACGGGCCTCTATGGTGTGGCACTTGCCATGCCAAAGCCCATCCGCAAGTCACTCATCAGCTGGATACCGGTGAGCGACAGACTACTTTCAGCCCACTTTCTTCACCAACACGGAAAGATGACAGTTACAATCGCCTATGCCCCCATCGATGTTGCAGATGAGGAATGGAAGGATGCTTTCTTTGACCAGCTTCATCAGGTTGTTGGACAGGTTCCACCACACGACATCGCCATCATTCTTACCAATGCAAACGCTACCCTCTCCTCCAGAGACCTGCTCCCAGCCCAGTCTCCCGGTCCACCTGTCGGCACAACCTTTGCCGACCCATCTACCAACAACAATGGTAACCGTCTCCTTCTGCTCTGTCACTCCCACAATCTCTGCATAACTGACACCTGTTTTCCTCGGATATTCATTCATCACTGGACTTGGCACAGCCCGGATGCAGAATCTGAAAGGCCCTCGACCACATAATCATCTCTCGCTGGTGAAAGTCATTTGTGACAAACTGTTGTGTGCTCAAAGGAGCAGAGCTTGGTAACACTGACCATCGCCTGATCCTCGCGGAGCTTAAGCTGAAGCTACGGGCAGATCCTTCTGCCAAGTACCAGTCCCGCCTGGACTCCTCTCAGCTCTGTGATCCCAACATCGCCACTGAGTTCCAATGTTTTATCAAAAACCGCTTCAGTGCCCTGGCCACGGACAAAGTGGGCGACTGGGAGATTTTCAAGAAAAACATCATCCAGTCTGCCCATAATGCCCTGGAACATTCACAGTCTTCCCCAAAATGCCCTCGGATCTCTCAGCGGACTCTGGGCATCATTGACCGTCGGCGAGAGGACCGCCACCAAGTAGACCTGATGGAGTACACAATGTGGCCACCAAAGAGGACAAAGAGAGGTACTGGTCAGAAGAAGCCGAGCGCCTGGAGTCAGTGGCCAGAAATAACAACAAGAGCCGCATGTTCAGTATGCTCCATCAAGCATGCAATCGCCCACACACCAAGACAGCCCAGGTGAAGGACATCAACACAGTCTCATCACCACTGAGACAGACTGCCTTGACTGCTGGAAAGAGCACTTTAGTCACCTCCTGCATCATCCTCCTGTTCCTGTTGACCCCAATCTCTTAGCCACTGCCAATGCCACTGCTTCTTATGATTTCTGCAGGACCAATCTAGTCACCCCTAAAGAAGCTGCAGCTGCCCTGACCAAGATAAACAACAGGACAGCCCCTGGAATTTGTGCTCTATCTGCGGAAATGCTGAAGGTAGGCGGAAATTGCACAATCCAGTGGCTCACCCACATCATCAATCATGGTTTGGTGATTGAGAAGCTCCACAGTGACTGGACCAGGGGCATCATCCTCCCCTTCTGGAAAGGAAAGGGCAACAAACTTGTCTGCAGCAATCACAGAGGCATCACCCTTTCATCCATTCCTGGCAAGCTCTTCACCAGGATCCTCCTCAGTCATGCCCTTCCAGCCATCAGAGGTGGCTGTCGCCCTCAGCAGGCAGGCTTCATGCCCAACTGCTCAATATCAGACCACATCTCTGCTGTTCGCCTACTAATAAAGAAGGCCTATGAATTCCGCAGAGACCACCATCTTTATATAGCCTTTATAGATTTTAAGGCCGTCTTCGACACCGTGGACCACGCTTCTCTTTGGAGTATCTAGATACCATCCTGTTCAGCCCATCCTACAGTCAGCTGAGAGATGCTCTAGTTGTCTACCCTGAAGAGGCAGCGAAGCTGGGCCTTCAGGTGAGCTAGATGAAGACTAAGCTAATGCATGGTGGCGATGGACTGGACCCACCCCGTTACAGCTCGGGGATGATGCCATCGAGTTTGTCAATTCCTTTGTGTATCTGGGCTCCACAGTGACCAACAATGGGGACATGAAACCAGAGATCAACCACAGACATGGCCTCATTGCAACAGCCCTGCAAGCACTACGGAAACCTCTCTGGTGCCATCGTTCAATCTCCCAAAGGACGAAGCTCCGCATATACAATCCCTCGGTCCTCTCTATCCTACTCTATAGGTCAGAGTTAGGCTGTGTGATATGACGAGGTACAGTATATCGCTTGATGATATAAAAACATTTGTTTCATAGAATACACTATTGTTTATATCATATTTAAAATGCATATACTCCCATGTATTCAGTAAAGCTCCTACCTCACCACTACTTGTCAGCGCCCTATCTCTTGCCTGCAGTGCGTGACTGTGCACAGCGACCAGGTGTGGTGGGTGGCTAAGATTCAGCCCGGTGGTTGCTAATGCTGACTCCAAACTACCGGTTCAGATAGCGGCTACTTCTGTTTGCCAGGGATGTGGAACCGTTTTTCATCATGCTGCGTCAGAGAGGATAGTTCGCTAACCTCGTTTTAAGGGGAGGTAAGTAATGTTAACACCATGTCTAATTGTAAAATGCTGAATTACGATGCCAAGTTGTGCTAACTGGAAACTGTAGTAGACTTTTTTTTTTTTGGTTTAAATTACTGCTTAGTTTCTCAGTTTTGTCTGAAAATTTTTTTTATTCAAGCTGCAAAAGTGTATGATGGTGACACATGCAAGCTAAATAAATAATAAATATATTAAAACGGGTCGGAGAAACAAGTTGGCTCTTAATGTAATGTATTTGATTTCTAATAATTTTAATCAGTCAAGTAGTGATAATGAATAAAGTTAAAGTCATCACATGTATTTTATTACATTACATTTTGTGTCTTTGATTTTCAGACCATGGCCAATCTGAAATATTTTTACTAAGAAGCAAACAGGTTAAATCAAGCCAGAATGGCAGGGTGCAGGTCTACACTTAAATTGTCACTAATTTAAACTAACAGCTAATTTATATCTGTAGATGGCAGCCATGAGGAATTTTCTAATTTTCAGACATTTTTTATGTTAATTTTTTTTTTTTTTTTTTTTTTTTTTTTTTGCTATTCTCCTCTGGCTCAGGAAGTGTTTAACTTATTGATGTTTACTTTTTATTCATATATGACTTAGAAGAAAAACCTGAAATTTAGTATGAGAATCAAGTCTCAAATGCACATTACAAAACTATTTTACAGCACTGCAAAATTATGAGGGAAAATGGTACATGTAAAAAAAAAAGATGGTCCTTTTTGTTTGATTATCTAAACTGTATAATCTACAGAAAATATATATCATGATATATATCGTTATCGTGATATAAGATGACTTAGGGCTGTGCGATATGACGATATATATCGGATGACGATATAAAAACGTCTATCGTTTCATAGAATACTCTATTGTTTATATCGTTATTTAAAATGCACATACTCCCGTTTATTCAGTAACGCTCCTCACCACTACTTGTGAGCGCCCCGTCTCTGCAGTGCGCACAGCGGAACAGGTGTGTCTTAGATGGCTAGGCTTCAGTCCGGTGGATGCTGTTAACTCCAAACTACCGATTCAGATAGCTGCTACTCCTGTTTGACAGGGATGTGGGACTGTTTTCCATTGTGCTGCGTCAGAGAGGATAGTTCGTAACCTCGTTTTAATAAGAGGTAAGTAATGTTAATACCATGTCTAATTATAAAATGTTAAATGACGATGCTAAGTTGTGCTAACTGAAAACCGTAGCAGAACATCGTTATTTTTGTTTTAAATTACTGCTGAGTTTCTTAGTTTTGTCTGAAGAAAATGTATTAAAGCTGCAAAAGTGCATGATGGTGGCACATACATGCAAAATAAATAATAAATACATTAAAATGGGTCAGAGGAGCAAATTGGCTCTTTAGGTGTGTTCACACCAAACACAAACGGGCAAATTTTTAATGCGACACGATTACATTATAACTCAATGTAAACACGCAAACAGACATGAATCCCCCTTCTGAGTGAGATGCAGACAGGCGAAGTTTCCTTTAAAACTTCTGCAGCTGTGTTCAACATGCTGTGGAAATTCCCAAAATAACGTCATGCTTACGTATGTTTACATTATCTGACCGGGGTCTAAACTGAAAATGTTGTCTCAAGCCTCCAAAAGTTCACAAGATGAGGGGTGTTTACGTTGCTAGCTTGTCCGTGACAGGAAACTGTGGGTAAATAACAACGACATCCCGATTCAACTGAAGGGCTCCCGGTCCTCCTGAGTCTCCAGGTGAGTGAGTCAAATTTTCAAACTAGTTTACTCTGCAATGGTGATACCTTTACTCCGGTGACAACAGAATCTCAACGCTAGCAGCTAGCTAGCTAGCTAGCCTGGGATGTGAATGCGCGACTGCACAAATTCGCGAATACTCGCGTCTTTCCATTGACTTTGTATGGATTTGCGCCGCCTGTTCGCGTTTGGTGTGAATGCACCTTTAATGTAATTTATTTGATTTCTAATCATCTTTATTTGGTCAAGTATTGATAATGAATAAAGTTTAAAGTCATCACATGTATTTTATTACATTACTTTTTGTGTCTTTGATTTTCAGATCATGACCAATCTGAAATATTTTTTACTAAGAAGCAAAAAGTTTAAATCTTTAAATCAGGCCAGAATGGCAGTCTTTAGGCTGCAGGTGGACACTTAAATATTCATTGATTTAAACTAACAGCTAATTTTTATCCGTAGGTGACAGCCATGGATTATTTTCTTATTTTCAGACATTTTTTTATGCTGTCTGTTTTGTTTTTGTTTGTTTTAGCTTTTCTCCTCTGGCTCAGGAAATATTTCTTATTGATGTTTACTTTTTATTCATATATGATTTAGAAGAAAAACCTGAAATTTATGAGAATCAAGTCTCAAATGCATATTAAAAATCTATTTTATAACACTGCAAAATTATGAGGGAAAACGGTACATGTTAAAAAAAAGTAAAAGAAAAACAAGATGGTCTTTTTTATGTGATTATCTAAACTGTAGAATTTACAGAAAATGCATATTGTGATATATATTGTTATCATGATATTGTGGAGGTAATAGATCAGGCGAGATGCAATGAGCTGGAAGGGTGCAAGGTTTTATTTCCTCCAACATACTGAAACACGCTTTGTAGCTGTGTGAGCTAGTGCGTTGCTCAGGCATGTGTCACAAGCTCTTTTATACACGTTATACAGACAGAGAGAATGCATGGCACATTAGCATAGTGATTGTCATCTAATACACATCAGTCAATACACATCATTAGCATGACATCAACTATTCTGATAGTCTGATTGCCCCCTGTGGCTCTCTGTCCGTATGCAAATTGTCCTCCGTTTCCTCCAGCCCTGATGAGTGTGAGATGGTGTCCGTCCGCAGTGTACTGGGTCACCACAATATAAGATAACTTATATCATTAATTTTTATGATTTTTTTTTTGGTCATATCGCACAGCCCTAAGATGACTTATATTGTGATGTGAATTTTTTGCCATATCGCTCAGCCCTAGGTCAGAGACATGGCCACTGAATAAGACTCTGGCCCTGAGAGTGGACAGGTTTGATAATCGGGCCCTCAGAACCATTGAAAACATCAGGTGGCCCCAGCACACTTTTAATGACACGCTCCGAGCCTGCACACATCAGCCTGCAGCATCCCATCTTATTACACAGCGGCGTATCTGCTGGTTTGCCCATGTCCTCCGCCTCCCACCAGAACACCAGACAAAAGCCATCCTCATGTTTGACCTCAGGGTGGAAAAGACCTCGGACCAAGCCATGCACAAGATGGTTCGATGTGGTGGACAGAGACCTCTGACAGCTCGGAGTCACTGTTGACGAAGCAGAGGAGTTGGCCCAAAATCGGCACACACTGGTTAACCTGATTGGCTCTACGCGTGGTGATGGCCATCCAGCCCTCCCCACACAGAAGTAGTTAGTAAGTACTGTAAGTACCTCTTAATGGAATACACAGAAAAGGCAGTCATAAAAGTCCATGTTTTCATTTTAGAACTCTATAAATCCGATTTCACCACAGCTGACCATCACACACTGGTGGTTACTATTATGAACAGATATGTAACAATGTATAAAGAGGTCTTGATTAGCCAACCATAAGTGAAGTGAAACAAAAAAAAAAAACGGTTTTAAATAATTCTAATAAATACAGTGTCCAAAGACCCTTGTATTATGTCCATAACTCAGGACAGCACAGTGGTGCAGTGGTTAGCACTGTTGCCTTACAGCTAGAAGGTTCCTGGTTTGAATCCCCAGGCTGGCAGGGGTTGGAACCTTTCTGTGTGGAGTTTCCATGTTCTCCCTGTGCTGCGTGGGTTTACTCCGGGGGCTCCGGTTTCCTCCCACAATCCAAAGACATGCATGTTAGGTTAATTGGCTGTTCTAAATTGTCCCTAGATATCTGTTTCTTATAGGCCCTTAGAATAGAGGGTTAGTACTAGTGAAAGCGCTTTGAGTGGTCTTTGTGACTAGAAAAGCGCTATATAAGTGCAGGTTAGTTAGTTAGTAACTCACACTCTTAAGAAGCAGGCCAGAGGTGCAGTAGAACGTAACTTTATTAGATGAACCACACAGTAACATAGGCACTCCGTACAGACAGATGGTCGAGGTCGAAAGAGACAGAGTCTCTTCTGCCTCGGCCCTTTATACCCCAGGGTGATGGCGGAACCGGAAAGGCGGGGTCATCACCCCCAGTACACCCAGGGTACACCCAGCACCATATAACATATTTAATATACTACAACTTGGTTACACAAGTACAGTGTTTGGTGTGAATGCACCTTTAATGTAATTTATTTGATTTCTAATCATCTTTATTTGGTCAAGTATTGATAATGAATAAAGTTAAAGTCATTACATGTATTTTATTACATTACTTTTTGTGTCTTTGATTTTCAGATCATGACCAATCTGAAATATTTTTTGACTAAGAAGCAAAAAGTTTAAATCTTTAAATCAGGCCAGAATGGCAGTCTTTAGGCTGCAGGTGGACACTTAAATATTCATTGATTTAAACTAACAGCTAATTTTTATCCGTAGGTGACAGCCATGGATTATTTTCTTATTTTCAGACGTTTTTTTATGCTGTCTGTTTTTTTTGTTCTTTGTTTTTTTTTTGTTTTAGCTTTTCTCCTCTGGCTCAGGAAATATTTCTTATTGATGTTTACTTTTTATTCATATATGATTTAGAAGAAAAACCTGAAATTTATGAGAATCAAGTCTCAAATGCATATTAAAAATCTATTTTATAACACTGCAAAATTATGAGGGAAAACGGTACATGTTCAAAAAAAAGTAAAAGAAAAAAAAGATGGTCTTTTTTATGTGATTATCTAAACTGTAGAATTTACAGAAAATGCATATTGTGATATATATTGTTATCATGATATTGTGGAGGTAATAGATCAGGCAAGATGCAACGAGCTGGAAGGGTGCAAGGTTTTATTTCCTCCAACATACTGAAACACGCTTTGTAGCTCGGTGAGCTACTGCGTTGCTCAGGCATGTGTCACAAGCTCTTTTATACACGTTATACAGACAGAGAGAATGCATGGCACATTAGCATAGTGATTGTCATCTAGTACAAATCAGTCAATACACATCATCTTCCGCCTCGGCCCTTTATACCCCAGGGTGATGGCGGAACCGGAAAGGCGGGGTCATCACCCCCAGTACACCCAGGGTACACCCAGCACCATATAACATATTTAATATACTACAACTTGGTTACACAAGTACAGTGGATATAAAAAGTCTACACACCCCTGTTCAAATGCCAGGTTTTTGTGACGTAAAAAAATGAGACCAAGATAAATCATTTCAAAACTTTTTCCACCATTAATGTGACCTAAAACCTGTACAACCCAATTAAAATACAAACTGAAATCTTTTAAGGGGAACCCCCTCCCCCAAAAAAACAACTTACTGGTTAAGTAAGTTTTAATTACTGGTTACGCAACCTGGTTGCATAAATATACACACCCTTAACCCCTTGTACTCTGGTCAATTTCCCTAAAAACGCCTAAAAATAACGTACCCAAAGTAAATCAAAAGCTGTTCTTCAACCCTTTGCAGCATCTTCATGGGGTTGGTCTCATTTAAAAGAAAACACTTTGAATTTTTTGACAAAACAGTCATAATCTTTCTAAGTGCTCCTGCCACTGAGTAACAGTCATCTAAACACACTGAACCTGAAGAAAATAAAGTCTGCCTGGGTGTTTTTTTAGATACAAATGCTTGCAAATAACACACAGCTGTCAGATACTGGCTGGAAAATGCAACAGAAATGTAGAACCAAGTGTTATCCAGCTGAGGTCAAAATTTTGTAACAATACCACAAAAAATGAATATATTACACAGCTTTTTTCTCAGGTTGTTCCCAGGCATTTTTGAACTGTGCCAAATTGTGCCAAATGGCACAGTTTGGAAAAACGTCTGTAACTTTTGAATGATTCAACATAGAAGCTTCATCTTGGGCTCAAATGAAAGGTTACACTCAGGGCTGTGTGTGTGTGTGTGTGGGGGGGGTTGTTTATTCATTCATGAATGAATGAATGAACAAACAAGCCCCCTACACACAAAGAAGCATGCCACGTAAAAAATGTGTGGCCTTTTTTTACAAGAAAAAATAACCTACAGTGCAATAAAAATTATACTAAAATATGTGCAATGTAGAGGATAACAACTCCCCCCCCCCGCTACAGAGGAACGCGGCGCACAAAAAAACGGTCCGTCATGTGGCGATGACGCACAGTTGTAATTACCGATCGGTCCGAAGTCATTTGGATTACTATTTTCAGTGACAAAGAATAATTTAGCTTATAACACTTACTTGTCCACAACAGCAGTGTCGCTGGCAAACATCTGTTCCTCGTTGTCAGACGAACATGACGCTGGTCCGCTTGTTATGACTCGTGGTTCTGGTCACGTGACCCGGTCAAACCATGATTCCATTATTGCGGTTTTGCGCTTCCATGATTGCGGTTTTGGCAAACGATTTTTCAAAACAAATAAGAACAGTAGTAATAAAAAAAGACTGGTGAACGCTACCGTTACACACAGCGGCTTATACAAAACAGATTTTACGCACGGGACGCACACTTTCAATCGTCGAATTTCTCTGCTTCAATTGGCTCCTTGTATTCGCAGTCGTTGGTAGGCGGGTCCTTCTTGCTAGGTTTTCAGTCATTGGTTCTTCAAGGTTTCAGAAACCCAATTCAAGGCTCTTATTAGTCAAATGAGAGGTCAATCAAATCTAAACCAATCAAAGCACTCCTTTGGCTTTCTGTTCGCGGCTGTGTCTGTAGTGGAAGAACGAAAATGCAGCTTTTTTTTTTTTTCAGTGCGCACTGTGCGTCTCAGGACGCACGAGGACGCACTAGGACGCACTAGGACGCAGAGACGTGACCGCCCGCGGTATCCCGGAGTGCAAGAGGTTAAACTAATACTTTGTTGCAGCACCTTTGGCTTTTATTACAGTACTCAGTCTTTTTGGGTAGGAGTCTATCAACGTGGCACATCTTGATGTGGCAATATTTTCCCACTCTTCTTTGTAAAAACACTCCAAATCTATCAGATTGCGAGGGAATCTCCTGTGCGCTGCCCTCTTCAGATCACCCCACAAACGTTCAATTGGATTCAGGTCTGAACTGTGGCTGGGCCATTCCAAAACCTTAATCTTCTTCTGGTGAAGTCATTCTTTTATTGATTTGGTTGTGTGCTTTGGGTCACTGTCGTGCTGAAAGATGAAGTTCCTCTACATCTTCAGCTTTGTAGCAGAAGCCTGAAGATTTTGTGCCAACACTGACTGGTATTTGAAACTGTTCATAATTCCCTCCACCTTGACTAAGGCCTCAGTCCCAGCTGAAGAAAAACAGCCCCAAAGCATAATGCTGCCACCACCATGCTTCACTGTAGGTATGGTGTTATTTTGGTGATGAGCAGCATTGTGTTTGTGCCAAATAAACCTTTTGGAATTATGGCCAAAAAGTTCAACCTTGGTTTCATCGGACCATAACACATTCACCCACATGTGTTTGGGAGATTTCAAATGTGTTTTTGCAAAATGTAGCTGGGCTTGGCTGTTTTTCTTCGTAAGATAAGTCTTCTGTCTTGTCATCCTAGACGGGAGATTGTTGTCACATGTACTAAAAAGCCAGTACTTTCTAGAAATTCCTGCAACTCCTTCAATGTTGCCGTCGGCCTCTTGCCAGCCTCCCTGACCAGTTTTCTTGTCTTTTCATCAATTTTGAAGGTACATCCAGTTCTTGGTAATGTCACTGTTGTGCCATATTTTCTTCACTTGATGATGATGACTGTCTTCACCGTGTTCCATGGTATATTTAATGCCTTGGAAATTTTTTTGTACCCTTCTCCTGACTGATACCGTTGAACAATGAGATCCCTCTGATGCTTTGGAAACTCTCTGCAGACCATGGCTTGGGCTGTAAGTTGTGACTACAAAAATGTCAGGAAAAGCCTACTAGAACAGCTGAACTTTATTTGGGGTTAATCAGAAGCACTTTAAATGGTGGCTGGTGTGTGCCGACTCCCATTCAACATGAGTTTGAATGTAATTGGTTAATTCTGAACAAAGCCACATCCCTAGTTATGACAGGGTGTGCATATTTATGCAAACAGGTTAATGTAAGTTTTTTATTTTTCCCTTTAAAAGATTTCAGTTTGTTTTCCAATTGGGTTGTACTATAGGTCACATTAATGGTGGAAAAAGTTTTGAAATGATTAATCTTGGTCTCATTTTTTACATCACAAAAACCTGGCATTTGAACAGGGGTGTGTGAACTTTTTAATATCCACTGTATAATGTATTAAGTTATTTTACAAACAAATTTTTTGGACACAAAAGTCATTATACTTTGTTTTTTGGCCAAGGAAGAACAAAAATTTGTGACTCAGACAGCTGCATCTCTCTATGTGTGTTGCAGCTCCACAATTTAACCTAATTACAAGTTCAAGTATTTACAACAACTTACTTGTAAATTAAGTACATTTGCCAACCCTTCTGGACAAAAATCACTGTAACTTTGTTAAATAATGTCAATATCTTCTTTTAGTGTTAAAAAAAAATCCTGTACTTATGGTGCTCAAACATGCCCTCCCTCATTGGGGAAACGGTACTATGCAGCCTCTTATAGTAATTTTCAGTTAATGCTTTATGTCAGATTAGGAAGACTTTAATAAAACTATGCATTAATATAACTGCCATTAATGTCAGCCTTTCCTCACATATTTTTCATTTTGTATCACTATACTGAGCAGCACTCTGAAACCACATCTTCTCCACCTGCTCTTTTTCTGATTCTAAGAGTTGGTAGAATATGTGAATGCCTTTCCTAGATGTGATCATCAGATACTCCTCATTTTCTGGCTGCAATGTCACAGTATGGCGAGCCATAACAAAGGACTGGCAGAATCGGGACAGCAACAGGACGTAAAGACAATCTTTCTCTGCCTTGTTGAGCGGAAGGACACTTTCCCAACCAGCAAGGACAGGTCCACCCACCTCCATTGGTTCAGGGTACACTGTCATCATCATGTACATGATGGTAATGGCGAGCTCATGGATGTAGTAGCCATTGTTCATACAACCAAAATCAAGGATGCCAGAAATCATGTAGACGCCACTTTTGTCAGGCTGTACAAGCACGTTGAGATGACTAAAGTCACCATGGTTAATGCCTTTAAAAGTAATAAAGAGCAGGAGAAAAGGAGTGTCACTACTCAAGGGGGTATTAAACTGAATCCCAATGACATTATTTTAGAAAAGAAACTTTAATGAAAACTATAGCTATGTTGCAAAGAAGATAAATTAATCACTCACACTTGCGGAAATGGGAGCGTTTGAGGTCCACAGTAGTTTTGTACAGATCAAGTACAGACTGCACGTTCTTCTGAAGAGGATCTCCATCTAATACATGGAGATATTGTTCAAGGACATCAACATTTGACAGACTCCAAATGAACTTCTCCCTATGCAGAACGCTAAGTTGAGGATGTTCCATCTAAAAGAAGCGAGAGAGAGAGAGAGAGAGAGAGAGAGAGAGAGAGAGAGAGATGCAATGTTTGCAATGTTTCAATTGTCAACTGTTGTTCTGGGTTGTTTAAGACAGCTGGACAAAGTTTAAAATAACAAATAACAGAAATGCTTCTGCCTAGATGTTGTGATACCTTTTGAAGGATTAAGTCCATTCTAGCTGCTGTCTTGCCAAGTTCATAAAGTAACTGTAGTGTTAATGGAACCTTGGAAATGGTCATCCCAGGTAAACAAGTCAACAGTCGCACCAGGTACTTCTGGCAGCCATCACCACTATCTGACAAAAACAAAATACAATTAATTCACTCCACCAAGAGGATGTTTTTTGCCTGTTTTTGATTCCTAAGTGGGAAACAAATGCAGTGCACTTTGGCAGGCTTATTCAATTAGCGGCCCAGAACCAACCTTCAAGTGGCCCAGGCCACGCCAAGGAAATATAAATTTTAAAAAAAATATGAAGGAATGATGGTCCGCAAGCGCGCACACGAACAACGCGTGTGACCGTCATCCGCGCGGAGTTCAGAAGCACCCCACCAGCGTGACCGTTCCACTTGGCAGGCAGAGTGTCTCGCTAGCATCACTGTCCGAGAGAAGCATGAGCTTATCAAAGCACTTTAAATGCAGAAAAAAAACAGAAGAGGTATACAAGCAATGGAGGCATTTATGGTGGTTTTAACCCACTGATAATGGAAACAATAATGAAGAGTCACTTAGCAAACAAGTGTGGTTAGGATTCATATGCATGGAAAGGCAAGAGTGACTGATGAATCGCTGAGAATTGACTTCACCAGCTTTATTATTATTAACTAATAATTTACATTCATTATGTCCCTGGCAAGTTACGAAGACCGAAATTCACGAAGTCAATGACTTTAATCCGTTAACAGCCTTCGGACAAACTAAACGTGCCAACATTTGGACTTCAAAATAAGGGAGGTTTTTCCTGCTCTCTGGGTGGTGAAGAGAGTTCTAAAAAACTATAAATATATAGAAACATTATAACAGAAATAACTGCATCTGTGATAATTTAAGTTAATTTATTTCATTAAATATAATTTTATTATTATTTTTTTTTTAAATCAGAGTTAAATTATTCTGTTCTGGCTCTGCAAAATTTTGGTTAAAAGGAAGGAAGGAAGGCATCTCTGTTGTCATTCAGTCTATACAGCCAATCATGTACAGTAGAACGAAATTACATTTCTCTTGTCTACAATGTTAATCACATGTAGAATCAGAGGTGTCGCTCCCATGCAAGGTGCTGCCACAAACAACTTCTCCTTCCCCCATTCTATCATGCTGAGCACCAAGCTAGAAGCTGGGAAGTACCATTTTTATATTGTCTGTGGTATGACCTGGCCAGGACTTCAACCCCCAGCCTCCCGGTTGTGGGGCAGATGCTCTATCAACTAGGTCACCACTCCGGTGGTAAATTGTAATGTAAATTGTATAAGGAAAAAAAAAGTCAAAATTTTACCACAATGTGTTTCAAATTTATTTAAAAAACAAAACAAAACAGTAATTTTATTTTAAAAATTGACAAAAATTAGCCATAAAATAATCAACAAATTTATAATAAAGTCTCAAATGTACAAGAAAAGTCAATTTTACAAGAGAAAATTACAAATTGGAGGAAAATGGTTTCAAATTTAAACACATTTACAGAGAAAAGTAGAAAACTATAAGAAAATTGTTATAAATTTGGGAGAAAAACCTCAAACCTTCAAGAATGAAGTCATTACTCAAGTTTTTAAGTGGGTGCTTTTTGCATCCTTAACTCTACTTAGAAATGCTTGGTTGACTGATATGTGTGTGTAATGGAATGCATAGTTATAAAAAGAGGTTCCTACTCACACATGTGATTTAAAACAAAACAATCCACAATAATGGATGTGCAATGTTTGTTAATGTTATCAGTCTTTTCTTGGGGGGTTTGTGCACTGAAGTGTTTTGACAGTTCATTTTTTTATTCAGCTAAATGCATTTTGTGATGTGCCAAAGTCAGTTATGACCAGGATGTAGTATAGTTTATTTCAAAAGGGAAACAAATGTTAATACTAACAGTGCACATTGAGTTTTTTATGCACTTTTAGATATGCCTGAGTAAGATGTGACCAAAATGGTTATTAACAGAATATTATTTTTTTATTCTATTAATTTAATTATTGTTCAAGAGGAAAAATATTTCTACTACTTAAAGGTCTGCTCAACCCCAGCACTGTTATTGTGTTTTTATGCACTTTTGATGTGCCTTTGTCATGTGCCAAGCACACATTTAAAATCTAGACGATGAATAAAAAGTGCATGTTTTTCGTCATACTGATCTGTGTTGGTTTGAAATTTGTCATATTCAACACATCGCTGAACATGTGCGGCCCAGTTACATGTCTTAATTTCAAATTGTGGCCCAACTGATTTTGTAATTGAATAGCCCTGCAGTATGGAATACTTTGATGGTCACCAAAAGAAGGAGATGATTTCTGAAAAATTACAGGTTAAGATAAGATAAGCCTTTATTAGTCCCACAACGGGGAAATTCCAGGATTGCAACAGCACAGGGATAGCAACACTCAGAGCAACAATCAGAAGGCAAGAAAAAAAAAAAAACAAGCAAGCAAGAGCAGCTAATATACATATGTACATATTACTATAAAATATATATATACGGTTCCAAGGTTGTCATAGCCAGGAGCGGCACTGGGGTTAAGCTCCCAGTGCTCATAAAACGCTCCTTATGGTGTGCGTCTCGAAAAGCCTCTGACAACTAAGTCCAACTCCTAGCCTGCCCGTGTGGTTTAGTCTCTAAACCCGGCGGAACTGCTTTTACTAATAGGAGAAGGGGCGAGGGCGGATCTCTGGCGCCTTAAAACCAGATGCTTCGGGTAGATGGTGGCTCGTCAACCTGGGAAGGTAGCCCATCTAGGGGAAGGTAAACCCTGATTTCAAACCTCTGCTGCCTTGCGGCATACCCGGTCACGGGAAAGGCTTCGGGAGTCAACCCTGAGGAAAAATCCGGAGTCGGAGCCCCTAAGGCAGTTCTATGTTGTGCTCAACATCGTTCTGGCAGCTCCTGCAACGGCGCTGATGCCAAACTGTAGCAGCCCTGCTGTTCCTTTGGATTCATCAGTGACGTGGAGAGGGGGGACATGCTGCATGGGCAACATCTTGTCCTCCATATCTTCCTGCCTAGGCTTGAATCCTACCAACACCCAACGCTGGAAGGTAGAACACCGGATCACTGGAGAGGACACTCCAGCTTCGCCTTTGGCGTAGACAAAACACGGGGAATGACAGTTACCGGTTATAAGCCACTGCTCAATTGGCGTAGAGCGTGGCGCCAGGGGTTGTTCCCGACGGTGGGAGGGATCATCAGATCTCACTGGACAGCTACCGCCCGCCTCAAGCTGGGCAGCCCCCAGCCAATAAGGTGTTGTCCCGCCACAGCTTGCTTTCCTCATTGGGTGCATGGGGATAAGGAGAAATCCAAACAGCAGGCTGAGAACCTTCGCACCAGGCAAGACAATAAAACAAAAGAGACCAACTCTAAAACTGGGAACTTGGAACGTCCGCACTATGATGACAGGACTCGCTGCTAACCTCAAGGACATCAACGACACCAGGAAGACTGCCATCATCAATAATGAACTGAAGAGACTGGGAGTGGATATCGCCACTCTCCAGGAAACACGGTTAGCTGATGCAGGCACACAGAGAGAAGGACTACACGTTCTACTGGCAGGGAAAGGGCAGTGACGAACACAGGGAACACGGAGTGGGCTTCGTAGTGAAGAACACTTTGCTGAAGATGGTGGAACCGGGCAGCACTGGCTCTGCATGACTCCTCACCCTCCGCCTGAACACCACTCAAGGCCCAGTCACCCTCGTCAGTGTGTATGCCCCAACACAGACAGCCACGCCAGAGGCAAAAGACGAGTTCTACGAGAATCTCGCAACAACTGTCAGGATCATCCCCAACTCTGAACAACTCATTCTCCTTGGAGACTTCAATGCCAGAGTGGGTGCTGACCACGACTCCTGGCCCTCCTGTCTTGGACCTTTTGGCGTGGGCAGAATGAACGACAATGGACAGCGGCTGCTCGAGTTCTGCACATATCACGATCTGTGCATCACAAACTCGTTCTTCAAGACCAAGCCCCAACACAAGGTTTCCTGGCAACATCCACGCTCAAAGCACTGGCACCAGCTAGACTTGATCCTGACCAGGCGCACCTCACTGAAGAACGTGCTAATCACCCGTTCGTTCCAGAGTGCAGATTGCGACACAGACCATTCATTGGTGTGTTGCAAGGTCAAGCTGCAGCTGAAGAAATTCCATCGTGCTAGACAACCTGGAAAGGCACGGATTGACATCAGCAAGATGGCCCAACCAGAACTTGTTGAGCAGTTTGCCTCCACCTTTGAGAAGGAACTTGGTGTACCACAAGGAGGAGAATCTGCAAAGCAGAAGTAGGAAGAGCTGCGAAACACCATCTACCGCACAGCCTTGGCTACCTTTGGGAGGAAGACCTCGAAGTCACAGGACTGGTTTGATGCCAAGTTGACCGAGATGACCCCCGTCATTGAAGCCAAGCGCTCAGCACTTGCTGAGTACAAGAAGTACCCAAACGAGAAGAATCTCCAGATTCTCAGGGCTGCGAGAAGCAAAGTTCAGCAGACTGCTCGGCGCTGTGCCAACGAGTACTGGACTCAGCTCAGCCAAGACATTCAAACCGCTGCCATAACAGGGAACATCCGCGGTATGTATGATGGCATCAAGAAAGCACTTGGTCCGGCTCAGAGCAAGACGGCCCCCCTCAAATCTTCCACTGGGGAGATGATCACAGAGAAGAACAAGCAGATGGAGAGATGGGTGGAACACTACTCCGACCTCTACTCTAGACAGAACACCGTGACACCGTCAGCCCTTGATGCCATCGACTGCCTGCCATCCATGGACGAACTTGACGCCGAGCCAACCATCGACGAACTCAGTAAGGCCATTGATAGCTTGGCCGCTGGCAAGGCACCCGGCAACGACGGCATACCCCCTGACCTGATCAAGCACTGCAAGACCGCCCTACTGCTGCCATTGCATGACGTCCTCTGCCAGTGCTGGAAGGAAGGTGCCGTACCACAGGACATGAGGGACGCCAAGATCATCACCCTCTACAAAAACAAAGGGGAGAGAAGCGACTGCAACAACTACAGGGGCATTTCCCTCCTCAGCGTTGTTGGCAAAGTCTACGCACGAGTTGTTCTCGTTCGTCTACAGAAGCTTGCCGAACGTGTCTACCCCGAGTCTCAGGGTGGCTTCCGCGCTGAGCGATCGACGGTAGACATGATATTCTCCATCCGCCAACTCCAGGAGAAATGCAGAGAACAGAACATGCCTCTGTACGTTGCCTTCATCGACCTCACCAAAGCATTCGATCTGGTCAGCAGAGAGGGCCTTTTCAAGATCCTGCCAAAGATAGGATGCCCACCAAAGTTGCAAAGCCTCATCGAATCGTTTCACACCAACATGCAGGGGATAGTGCAGTACGATGGCAACGTCTCAGAGCCATTCAACATACGCAGCGGAGTGAAACAGGGCTGTGTACTTGCGCCAACCCTCTTTGGGATTTTCTTTGCTATGCTCCTGAGGCATGCCTTCAGCACAGCAACAGAGGGAATCTACCTGCACACAAGATCTGACGGCAGGCTTTTCAACCTCGCCCGCCTGAAAGCCAGAACCAAAGTACGCGAGGCTCTAATCAGAGACATGCTGTTCGCAGACGATGCTGCAGTCGCAACCCACACACAGCAGGAGCTTGAGACCCTGATGGACCGCTTCTCCCAGGCATGCAAGGACTTCGGGCTTACCATCAGCCTGAAGAAGACTAACGTCTTGGCGCAAGGCACGGAAGCACCACCAACCATCACCATTGATGACTACAAGCTGGAGGTCGTGAATCAGTTCACGTACCTGGGGTCCACGATCAGCAACAACCTCTCCCTTGATACAGAGATCAACAAGAGGATTGGAAAATCAGCCTTCACACTCGCTCGCCTCACCACACAAGTGTGGGAGAATCCCAAACTCTCTGTCAAGATGAAAATGGCAGTGTACAATGCCTGCGTCATCAGCACACTGCTCTATGGGAGTGAGACGTGGACAACATACGCCCGGCAGGAAAAGAGACTGAACTCCTTCCACTTGCGCTGCATTCGCCACATCCTGGACATATCCTGGCAGGACAAAGTGCCCAACACAGAAGTTCTGTCCCGCGCCGGCCTTCCCTCTATGTTCACTCTACTCAGGCAGCGCAGGCTGCGCTGGCTAGGCCACGTTCACCGTATGGAGGATGGCAGAATCCCCAAAGACGTTCTCTATGGAGAACTGGCAACTGGCAGGAGAGACGTTGGCCGCCCACAGCTGCGCTTTAGAGACGTCTGCAAGAGAGACATGAAGGCCCTGGATATCAACACAGAGCGCTGGGAGGACCTTGCAACGGACCGCTCCAAATGGAGAGGCACCCTGACCAGACAGCTCAAGGCGGGTGAAGCGAGACTGACTGCTGCAGCAGATGAAAAAAGGACCCGCAGGAAGAACCGCCACAGACCCAGCAGCACGGAGACCACCCACAAGTGTGACCTGTGTGACAGGGACTGTCATTCGCGCATCGGCCTGTTCAGCCACAGGCGGTGCTGTTCCAGCAGAGTAGACGTTTAGGATTCTCTTCCATGGTCATCATAGACCGACGGAGGCCGACAGAGATATATATACACACACACAGACACACAGTGCAGAGCATTGTTGTTGGTTGTCAGAGAAATTAAAACATAAGTGATTCTTAGTACTTTCTAGTTTATAGCTGTTTTCCTCACTCTTAGGGATCAATGCGTATAATAAGCTTTGCTCAAGGGCACATCCACTATGACGAGCGGTAATAGACTCTCAGTGTCTTTGTAAACTGGCCATGGGCGGCGCGGTGGTGCAGTGGTTAGCACTGTGGCAGCACAGCAACTCACCCTTGGCCATGGGATCCCGGGTTCGATCCCAGCCCCTGACCAACAGTGATCTGTGTGGAGTTTGCATGTTCCCCCCGTGTCTGTGTGGGTTTCCTCCCACAGGCCAAAAACATGCAGGTTAGGTTAATTGGAGACTCTAAAGTGGCCCTAGGTGTGAATGTGTGTGTGAATGGTGAAAAGATAGCGCCGTACCGTGGCTGCTTCATCCATCCAGGTGGATGCCCTGAATTTCCCCTCTGGGGATCAATAAAGTACACAAAATCAATTCAAAAATCAAAAATACTTCTCTGTATTGCATCACATTGAAGGTACAAACTCCATGGCTTGTTTTGACCCTTGGAGTGTTACCAACATCCTTCAGAGCGCTCATCAGCCATTGTATATCTTTACAAGCTGTCAGAAATCAAATCAAACTCAGGGTCAATTTCAACTACACAGCATGTACAAACTCTTCAGCATAAAGTGCATACATATGATACAAAGTATCTCATACAAAGAAAGCTTGGCACCAATCGTCAGACCATTCCCCAGTCTGCCAGATCTTCACACAAAGCTTACGCATCACAGTGACAGATGCTTCTCCACCAGCAAGGAGTAGTTCAGCTGCTAGTCCGTCACATCCTGGTGAGCTTCCTCGCTTTAAAACCTTCATTGCTTGCTCCACTTTTGATCGTAGTGGAATGAGAACACTGTCGTCACTTGGCTCAGCGGTTGTGGTGTAAACAAATGACACAGTATTATCTTGTCTGTAACTAGTGATCTTTGGTCATGCACCTGACGTCGTGACATAATTTATATGCGCTGTCTCTTTTTTCTCATGCAAGCTGCCAAGTAAAGTTCACGTTCAACAGCACGCAGTTGTCCCACGTTATTTCGTTCAACTAAAGAACACGACATGGTGTCAGAAGAGCTGCGTAGCTGTGAAGACAGACACTAAAAGTCATTCTAGTGGGAAGAGGGAGAGAGATGAGCTAAGATGCCCGAAGATAGAGATGATGAACCGGCGAGAGCAGGAGTTAGCATTGCGGCTAGCACGCCCAGCGCCACGTTTAGCATCCAGCCACCGGAGCCCTTTGATTTCTCCAAACCACATGAATGGACCAAGTGGATTCGGCGCTTCGAAAGATTTCGCCAGGCAAGCAATTTGTCTTCAAGTTCAAGTGAAAATCAAGTCAATACATTAATATACTGCATGGGAGATGAAGCGGATGATGTCCTGAGAGGCTTAAAGTTAACCGAAGCAGAGCAGCTCGAATATAGCAAAGTGAGAGACAGCTTCCACAGCTTTTTCATTGTAAAGAAAAATGTTGTTTATGAACGTGCACGTTTCAATATGCGCAAACAAGAGCCAAATGAAACCGTAGACGCATTTGTAACGGCCCTGCATGCATTAGCGGAGCACTGCAACTACGGTCAGCTTCACGATGAGCTCATAAGAGACGGAATAGTAGTGGGCTTGGCCGACACAAGGCTGTCGGAGCGCATGCAAATGGAAAAAGACTTGGACTTAGAGAAAGCCGTAAATATGGCAAGGCAATCAGAAGAGATCAAAAAGCAACAAACAACTTTGAGGAATGAAGGAAACGTGATGCAGACGAACGTGAACTCTGTGGATAGAGTTACTAAAGCCAAATACGACAAGACAAAGTTTAAGTTCAAAAGCGAAACAGTGAACGCACGCCAGCTGTCTAAAAGTAAAAGCAAAAGTACACCAAACGCATGGTGCTATAAATGTGGTGGCTCTCCTCACCCTAAAAACGAGTGCCCTGCAAATGATGCCAAATGTCATGCATGTGGAAAGAAAGGCCACTATCAACGGGTCTGCAGGCAAAGTAAGAATGTCCAAAGTATTGAGGAGGAAGAGGAGCGAAGTTTTTTTCTCGGCTCAGTCACAACAGGCCACCAGGTATGGACAGCTGATATTCTGGTGAGGGACACTAAAATGTCTTTCAAACTCGACACTGGAGCCGATGTCACTGCAATAGCGGAGTCAGACTTGGAACAAATATTTCCTATTTCCAAGAGCAAAAATGCCTGTTCTCCAGCAGCCGGAGAAACCATTGTTGGGTCCTGGAAGGAAACCACTGGAGGCCGCAGGTTTCACAAAGCTTCAGCTCAACTACGGGACAAAACAGACAACAGAAAAGGTCTACATTGTCAAAAATCTCAGCACGCCACTGTTAGGCCTTCCTGCCATCATAGCTCTAGGCTTTCTTGTGCGAGTTGATGTTATTTCAATGGACACTCTGAAAACACCCTACCCCAAACTGTGCAGCGGTCTGGGTGAAGTGCAGCAGCCCTACCACATAAAACTCAAATCAAACGCTGTGCCATACTCATTGAAAACCCCAAGGAGGATTCCAATACCTCTAATGGGTAAAGTCAAGGAGGAACTCCAAAGGATGAAACAGCTTGGAGTCATCACCCGGGTGGAGGAACCTACAGACTGGTGCGCCGGCATGGTCGTTGTTCCGAAGAAAAACAGTCCGAGGCTGAGACTGTGCGTGGATTTTACCGGACTAAATGAGTACGTGTGCAGAGAAAAGTTTGTGCTGCCTTCTGTCGAACAAAGTCTTGGGATGCTAGCAGGAGCCAACGTGTTCAGCAAGCTGGACGCCAACATGGGCTTCTGGCAAATTCCCTTGTCAGAGGAATCTGCCAAACTGACCACATTCATAACACCCTTCGGGCGGTTCCACTTTAACCACCTCCCCTTTGGCATCAGCTCTGCGCCCGAGCACTTTCAGGGCAAAATGTCGGAGGTTATCGAAGGAGTTGAAGGAGTGGTCTGTCACGTTGATGATGTGCTGGTATGGGGACATGACCAAGAGGAGCACGACGCCCGACTCCATACCACCCTGCAAAGACTGGAAAAAGCAGGTATAACTCTGAATGTGGAAAAATGTGATCTGTCACAGACCAGAGTGACTTTCCTTGGCCACATCATTACGGACACTGGCATAAGTCCTGACCCAAAGAAAACAGAGTCCATCACAGAGATGAATGAGCCATCAAACGTGACAGAGCTAAGAAGTTTTCTGGGCATGGTCAATCAGGTGGGAAAGTTTATCCCCCATTTAGCAGAGAAAGACAAAGCTCTGAGAGATCTTTTGTCCAAGAAGAACAGCTGGTATTGGGGTGTAGACCAAGCTAAAGCATTCAAAACGCTCAAAGATGCTCTAACTTCACCCCCAGTGCTTGCTATGTATGACCCAAACAGAGACACTAAAGTATCGGCTGATGCTTCTTCTTATGGTCTAGGTGGTGTTCTCCTGCAGCAGTGGGAAGAAGGATGGAGACCAGTCGCCTACACTTCAAGGTCGCTGTCTCCAACAGAACAATGCTATGCCAAGTGGAAAAAGAAGCCTTAGCATCCACATGGGCATGCGAGCGATTCCGTGATTTTCTAATAGGCAAACACTTCTGTCTGGAAACTGATCATAAACCTCTTGTGTCACTCTTAGGAGCTCAAGCCTTGGATCTACTGCCACCGAGGATCCAGCGCTTCAGGATGAGACTCATGCGTTACTCGTACAATGTACAGTATGCCCCAGGTAAATCGCTCTGGACAGCAGACACTTTGTCTCGCTCACCATTGAAAACAAAACTGACAAAATCAGACGAGGAACTCATGGAGAGCACATACATATATGTGGACAGCATCATTGAAAATATGCCTGTCAGTTCATCATATATGCAAACACTCAAGGAACAACTGAAAATGGACAGTGTGTGTGCTCGTGTAATGGTCATGTGCAGTCAAGGTTGGCCTGAACATGCAAAACAAGAACCTCCGTTGAGAAACTACTGGCCCGACCGAGCCACACTTACCGTGAAAGACGGCTTGCTGTTGAAGGATTCAAGACTTGTTATCCCTTCAGCAATGCGAAACGATGTCTTAACAAAACTACATGACGGACACCAAGGAGTTGTAAAATGTAAGCCCGAGCTCGCCAGTCAGTATGGTGGCCTGGTCTCAGCCAACAGATAAGTGAAATGGTGTTAAAGTGCAGAACATGCATACAAGAGAGACAACCACAGTGACCCATTAATGCCAACAGAATGCCCTGACCGCCCGTGGCAAAGAGTGGGTACAGATCTGTTCGAGCTGGGAGGGAAAACTTACCTTCTTGCTGTGGACTATCTTTCCAGGTTCGTTGAGATTGCCCTGCTGAACAAAACGAAATCCAACGACGTCATTACTCACCTGAAGTCTTTCTTTGCCCGTCATGGCATCCTTGAGGTCCTGATGTCTGATAATGGGCCCCAGTTCTCTGGTCGGACTTTCACAGACTTTGCGGCTGCCTATGGCTTTAAACACATCACAAGCAGCCCAAGGTTCCCGCAAAGTAACGGAGAGGCGGAACGTGCTGTACAGACTGTGAAAAACTTACTGAAAAAGGCTGCTGATCCATATTTAGCTCTTCTTGCCTATAGAGCTACTCCTCTCCAAAATGGTTACAGCCCTGCTGAACTCCTCATGGGCCGCCGCCTGAGGACGACACTACCGACTCTTCCCTCTCAGTTGGATCCGACACTGCCGGACAGCATCACTCTTGCTCATAAGGAAAGGGAGAAGAGGATGTCGGACATTTCAAACTACAACAGTCACCGAGCAAAACCCTTGTGTAACTTGTCACCAGGAGAACAAGTGTGGGTGACAGATGCTAAAACACCAGGCACTGTTATCCAAAGTCACTCAACACCGAGATCTTATACAGTGGACTTACCACAGGGGACAGTGAGATGCAATCGCATGCATTTGATTCCTCTACACTCACCTTTGCAACAGTGTACCAAACTGCAGAGTGGGTCAGATGAACCTTCAGAGCAGTTGAAACAAACGCCTATTGTACCTCCTGTTACTCCTATAAAGTCTGATGTTGTGACAACTAGATCGGGAAGAACTATTGTCAAACCTAAAAAGTTAGATCTCTAAAGAATGGTAAAATGTACAAACACAGAATGTTCTTAGCTGTGGTATTGTTAATGTTTGGAAAATAATAAGCGAAGGTTTAAAAATACATGCTAAGTTCAGAGAAAATGTACACTTGAATACTAGTTACATGAACGCATACTCTCAAAAAAAAAAAAGTAAAAAGGGAGATGTGGTGTAAACAAACGACACAGTATTATCTTGTCTGTAACTAGTGATCTTTGGTCACGCACCTGATGTCGTGACGTAATTTATATGCGCCGTCTCTTTTTTCTCATGCAAGCTGCCAAGTAAAGTTCACGTTCAACAGCACGCAGTTGTCCCACGTTATTTCGTTCAACTAAAGAACACGACAGCGGTCTGGGTTTCTAATCCTTTGATTTCCTCCCTCTCTTCCTCATCACCTTCGTACAATTCGCAACAGTATTCTTGCCAACAATCCAAAATGTCATTCATCCCTGTTAAGGTTTTCCCACTTTTATCCTCGACAAGCTGGGCTAAAACTTTGTACTCAAGTTCTTTATTTCACTATCCATTGCTCTACAGTTACCTGCCCTGTTGTGTGCCTCTATGCTGGTGCATCTTTCTAGCAAGCGCTCCTTTTTATCCCTTTGACATGCCTGCTGTATTTGCCTTGTTGGACTGTACATATCACAATACTGAGGGCCAGTGTTGGGAGTAACATGTTACAAAGTACTGCAACACAACTATTTTTGCAGTAACGTGCTGTGTAACAAAATTATTGTTTAAAAATTCAGTAATGCATTACAGTTCCTGAAATTTGATCAGATGCGTTACTCGCATTACTCGTTTTATTATTATGGATAGTGCAAATAAATACAAAATGACCCCAGCTGATGCAGCAGTCAGTCAACGAGCCTGTTCACTGCTGCAGCCACAAATGGAGCTTGCTCCTGCTGGGAAAAGATGAAGCTACTTTGTTTTTGTGGAAATGGACAGATTATTTTTCCTTTGTCATGGGGACAAAAGCATATTGGTGGGCCGTGTGAGACCGACTGCAATCTTCAGAAGCACCTGAGAACAGCAACAAGATTAAAACAAAGCAATGCTATGCTAACAACACCAGCTGGATTTCAAGCACAGGTAAACGACTGATTGCCAGATACATCATTACAGAATGAAGATCTGATAACAGTCATTTCCCGTCAGACAGCTAAAACTGTGATCCACTGAAGTTAAAACACATTTACTTGCTACCTGGATAAAGATTATTCAAAAATAGATTTGATCACCAGAAGGAATTTAAGAGACTGGATCATGTCTCTGTCACAGCAGACATTTGGACTGTGGATAATGGACATTTTCTTTGGATCACTGCACATTGGATTAAATCCATAATATTTAAGGTAAGAAACGTTGACAACTTTATGCAGTGTTGCCAACTCACACTTTTGGAGTGATTCTCACTCTTTTCCCCTCTCTCTCACACCACAAACCCTATTTCTCACTCCAAAATGAGGAAATTACTGGCAATTTTGTGTTGATTTTCTTCAGATTTTTCCCACAATAAGAGCTCTCAAGGCAGGATAAAGCAGACTTAACATGTTCTAAAAGCTCTGTTTGAAAAAGTCTGTTTTTAGCCTGACATTAATAAACCTGTAATGTAATCCATTAATTAAACTATCTTATGTGTGCAAGATGATTTAAGTATGCATTTAAAAGTAACGTGAAAGTTACTTTTCCAAGTAACTAGTTACTTTAATCATGCAGTAATTGGTAACTCAGTTACTTTTTGAAAAGAAGTAACTAGTAACTGTAACTAGTTACTATTTTTTACTAACTTGCCCAACGCTGCTGAGGACTAACAACACCAACACCTCTGTGTTTCATACTCCTTTCCTTTGTGAGCTTCAGTGTCTCTTCTGTAATCCATTGTGATGTTTTCTGATTACTCTGTAGTACATGTTTCTTAGCTGTTGTCACTGTTACTTCTTTTGTTCTTTCCCAAAATTTGTCCGGTGTCATTTCCTCTGCAACAGCTGCTAGTTCTTCATACTGATTTTGGACTTGAACTGAGAAAGCGTCCGGTATCTTTGACACGTCAAATTATATAACACATGCACCCCTTCTCCTGGCTTTAACCTTGCATTGCATGTTCATGCACTATAGCTGATGATCAGATCCACAGTTAGCGCCCGGAAATGTTTAATTATTTCTCACATTTGATTTCTGTCTTTGCGGACAAGGATGCAGTCGATATAATTTAGAGTTATTCCATTTGGTGCTGTCCATGTATATAGCCGTCGCTTAAGTTGACTGAACAGAGTGTTACATAACATTAGCTCATTTGTCAGAGCAAATGAGAACAGCTGTTCTCCCCTGTCATTTTGCTCACCTAGGCCAAATCACCCAGTAACAGTTTCCTCACCTGAATTCAATACTTCTGTCTTTGCATTAATAATTTCCCATTGAAATCAAGATTTCCTTTGTGTTGCATGAAGTACTTGATGCATACCCTTGTAGAATTGTTCAATGTCCTCATCTAGGGCTGTGCGATATGACGATACGTATCGGATGATGATATGGCTGTGTAGTTGTGCATGTACATGTTGGACATATGCATATGTGATTTAACTAGTTGTGCATGTATATGTTGGACATATGCATATGTGATTTAACCTCACGATGAAGGAGCCGCAGAGTCTGAGACCCCTGCGACGCAGAGTCTGAGCCCCCTGCGGAGGACAGCGAGAGAAGACATAGGTGTGGACAGAAGACTTCCTGACCTCTGAGGCTCGAGAGGAGAGAGGGGGGAGTAATGTAAATAAAGGGATGATGAATGTGAATAAAGGGATTATGATGGAGATGTGTGACCTCCCCTGCGAGGGAGATTCCTTTATGTGAGAAAGTTGTGCATGTATATGTTGGACATATGCATATGTGATTTAACCTCACGTTGAAGGAGCCGCAGAGTCTGAGCCCCCTGCGGAGGACAGCGAGAGAAGACATAGGTGTGGACAGAAGACTTCCTGACCTCTGAGGCTCGAGAGGAGAGAGGGGGGAGTAATGTAAATAAAGGGATGATGAATGTGAATAAAGGGATTATGATGGAGATGTGTGACCTCCCCTGCGAGGGAGATTCCTTTATGCGAGAATGTTTAAAGGTGAGGACTTTGGTGTGTTTCCTCCTCTTGGTTCGCTGCTCAAGAATGAGAGCAGACTGTGGGAATGATTGCTTGAAATAAACTTGAATTAAATGCAATTCAGTTTCGTTATTCAAGGCTCCCCATAGATGATATAAAAATGTCTATCATTTCATAGAATATTCTATCGTTTATACCGTGATTTAAAATGCACATACTCCCATTTATTCAGTAAAGCATCTCATCGCAACTTGTCAGCGCCCCGTCTCTTCCCCGTAGTGGGCAACTGCATGCAGCGAAACAGGTGGGTGGCTAGGCTTCAGTCCCGTGGTTGCTAATGCTAACTCCAAACTACTGGTTCGGATAGCTGCTACTCCTGTTTGACAGGGATGTGGGACCATTTTCCATCGTGCTGCATCAGAGAGGATAGTTCGCTAACCTTGTTTTAAGAGGAGGTAAGTAACGTTAACACCATGTCCAATTATAAAATGCTAAATGATGATGCTAAGTTGTGCTAACTGGAAACCGTAGTAGACCATTGTTTCTTTGGTTTAAATTACCGCTGAGTGTCTTAGTCCTGTCTGAAAAAAATGTATTAAAGCTGCACAAGTGTATGATGGTGGCACATAATGCAAAATAAAAACTAAATAAATTAAAAAGGGTCAGAGAAACAAGTTGGCTCTTAATGTAATGTATTTGACTTCTAATAATTTTAATTAGTCAAGTAGCAATAATGAATAAAGTTAAAGTCATTGCATGTATTTCATTACATTACATTTTGTGTCTTTGATTTTCAGATCATGACCAATCTGAAATATTTTTTTACTAAGAAGCAAGCAGGTTAAATCAGGCCAGAATGGCATCTTCAGGCTGCAGGTCTACACTTAAATTTTCACTGATTTAAACTAACAGCTAATTTTTATCTGTAGATGGCATTGATAGGTTATTTTCTCATTTTCAGACATTTTTTAATGTTCTTTTTTTGCTATTCTCCTCTGGCTCAGAAAATATTTAACTTTTCAATGTTTACTTTTTATTCATTTACACTTTAGAAGAAAAACCTGAAATTTATGAGAATCAAGTCTCAAATGCACATTAAAAAAAACTATTTTATAACAACACTGCAAAATTATGAGGGGAAAAAGGTACATGTACTGTAAAAAAGCAAAAAAAAAAAGAAATGGTGCTTTTAATATGATTATTTAAACTGTAGAATTTACAGAAAATGTATATTGTGCTATACAGTGGTGTAAAAAAGTATTTGCCTTGTATTCTCCTGATTTCTCATTTTTTTTGTATGTCACACTGAAATGTTCCAGATCATCAAACAAATTTAAATATTAGAGAAATATAACACAAGTAAACACAAAATGCAGTTTTTAAATGAAGGTGTTTATTATGAAGGGTAAAAAAAAAAATCAAACCTACATGGCCCTGTGTGAAAAAAGTGACACCCCCCCCCCCCATTAACATAAGCCTGTTTTCCACTAGCCCAGCACACCTCGGTACGGCTCGATTCACTTCAGTACGGCTCGGAATGCTTCTGTCTCCATTAGCACGGTGTTGTGCTTGTGCTGTGATGGTTTGTGTTAGGAGGTTTTAGAAGCGGGGCGGCGGCAGATTCTCAGCGAGGCGGGGCCACACTCCCGTGACGTTACGCACCCGACTGAGTCCTTATTTACACGAGACAAAAAATGGAGGATCCAAGGATTATTGCCTTGCTCGCTCTGTGGTTTTATCTCACAATTAATTTTATCTCATAATTAAGCTGCAACAACACAAGTCGCTTTTGTTTTGAATTAACTGCCAAATGACCTAGAAATAATGAGCTGAAACTTGTTTTTATTCGTATTAAATAATGAGACGGTGGCACACTGGCCAACACCAAATTGTATTATTTTTTACATCCTAGGGCATTTTGGATGTACTGAATTAAAAAAATTCATGTTTTTCACCTTCAGGTCAACGTTTGGAACAACAGTATTATTATTTTCCGTTTAGATGATGCTACACTCCTTCTAAAGTATTGTAAATCTCTGAATTTGGAATGCCGATAGAACATTCAATTTACATATACTTGTACCTACTTTGACTTGGTGCTAATTTTTTATGATATTTCAATAAAAAGAACAGAAAGCTTACAAAAAGATTTCTTTTTTGGTCTAGTTAAAAATTACATTACCTTTACAATGGTTGACCCCTGACAGGATGATCAGCATCATTTTGATCGGACTAGGCAATGGAATTTCTATGTAATTATACTGTTTTATAATTCAGTGTTATAACAGACAAACCACACTTTCCAAAACAATTCCATTTTATTATATACAAAATATTAAAAGAAAAAAAAAACTTTGCAACACAACATGAAGGTTAATCGACATTTTATACACGCCGACCACTGAGTTCCTCTGCACCAGCTTCCCAAACTGGGTCACGAAGACTCGGATGAATGAAGCCGTCTCTGCCAGCTGTGGGTTATGAAGGCTCGGTTGAATTAATCCGTGCGGGCTGTCACGGCGGACGCGTGGGATGATTCTACAAGGAAAATGCACACAATAAAATACAGCACGAAAGTGCAATATATACAGAAAAGACAATAGTTTTTAACAAGAATACATAAGCTTATTTCAGCGTATTGTTCACATGAATAATTAAAATAAAAGCTTTAGTCCGCAGTGTGCTGCAATAAAGCAGCGATCCATCCACAAATGAACAGCTTTTTTATTGCATAAATAAACTGAGCGTCTTACCGAATATATTTGCGAAAAAACGCACAATAAAAAAAAATTAAAACTCACCGTTAAAGGACTCCGATGTCGAGACCTCCTGGTATATTTTTTCATTCCGGGCGGCTCCGTCTAACTCGCGCTGGATACGTTCGTCTGACGATGCAGTGAGCAGACACTGCACCTCCTTATTGGTCCATGGAACACCCTTATTACGCGAAGCCATTTTTGATACAGAATAAATGAAAATAGCACAGCAATACACTGAAAAGAAACCGCCAACAGTGGTTGCGTGCTGAGTAAAGGCGGTCGTGAAGATTCTTTTTTTTTTTTTTCAAAAACTTTATTGAGAAGGTCGTGAAGATTTGGTAGATGAGGAGGAGGAGAGGGGCGGTTACAACCTGACCAATCAGCGCTGGTTACGACCTGACCAATCAGCGGCGACCAGTCTGTTAACGTCACAACACGGCACAGCTCAGCACTGCTGTACCCTGCCCTGGAGCGGGGCTGAGAATCGCGGCTGTTAAACCGTGTTGGGGCTTGTGGAAAAGCGTACAAAGCGTGCTGAGCCGTCCTGTGTCGCGCTAAAGCGTGCTAGTGGAAAAGGCCCTATATAAATTAACTATGGTTTATCACACCTTTGGAAAACAGAGTTCAATTTCTCTAGCCACATCCATGCCTGATTACTCCCACACCTGTTCTCAATCAAGAAATTACTTAAATAGGACCTGCCTGACAAAGTGAAGTAGACGAAAAGATCCTCAAAATCTAGATATCATGCAATGATCCAAAGAAATTCAGGAACACATGAGAAACAAAGTCATTGAGCTCTATCAATCTGGAAAAGGTTATAAAGCCATTTCTAAAGCTTTGGGAATCCAGCAAACCACAGTGAGAGCCATTATCCAGAAATGGTGAAAACATGGAACAGCAGTGAACCTCCCCAGGAGTGGCCAGCCAACAAAAATTACCCCAAGAGCGACGAAGCAGCAACGACTCATCCAAGAGGTCACAAAAGACCCTACAACATCCACAGAACTGCAGGCCTCATTTGCCTCAGTTAAGGTCAGTGTTCATGACTCCACCATAAGAAAGAGACTGGGCAAAAATGGCCTGTATGCCAGAGTTCCAAGACGAAAACCACTGCTGAGCAAAAAAGAACATAAAGGCTTGTATTGCCAGAAAACATCTTGATGATCCCCAAGACTTTGGGGAAAATAGTCTGTGGACTGACGAGACAAAAGTTGAACTTTTTGGAAGGTGTGTGTCCCATTAAATCTTAATGGGACTTAATATTAAGTTGTTTCCTGTTTCATGAGTTTGTTTTTTTAAAATAATTCTGTTGAACCACAATTCAAAAGCATTGTCTGATTTTCACTGGTTAATTTTCATAGAATTTTTATTTATTACCACTTTTGTCAGATTGAAGTTATTTCTGTGACCACTGTGGGTTTTTCTTTCATTAACAGAGGGGTACCAACAATTTTGTCCACGTCTGTATCTGTCAATTTGAGACATTCCTTTGCCAAAGAGTAGAACAGGGAATGACTAAGTCTTGGAGAAAGGGAATAACTTCCACTTTATGGCCGATGGATAGGGTTACAGCACTGGTCCTTGGATGAGAAAAGCAGTTCATGGCCAGATCTTTGAGTTGAAACAATTTTCCTTCAGCAAAGAATGACTTTAATAAACTGGAACTCAAGGTCACGCTACAATGGCTTAAGAAAAACAAAATCAAGACTTTGGAGTGGCCTAGTTAAAGTCCTGACCTGAATCCGATTGAGATGCTGTGGCATGACCTTAACAGGGCGATTCATGCTCGAAAACGCTCCAATGTGGCTGAATTACAACAATTCTGCAAAGACGAGTGGGCCAAAATTCCTCCACAGCGCTGTAAAAGACTCGCTGCCAGTTATCGCAAACGCTTGATTGCAGTTGTTGCAGCTAAGGGTGGCCCAACCAGTTATTAGGTTTAGGGGGCAATCACTTTTTCCACACAGGGCCATGTAGGTTTGGATTTTTTTTCCCTCAATAATAAACACCTTCATTTAAAAACTGCATTTTGTGTTTACTTGTGTTATCTTTGCCTAATATTTAAATTTGTTTGATGATCTGAAACATTTAAGTGTGACAAACATACAAAAAAATGAGAAATCAGGAAGGGGGCAAACACTTTTTTGCACCACTGTACTGTATATCATTATCGTGATATAAGATGACTTCTATCGTGATATCAAATGTTTGTCATATTACACAGCCCTAATGGTGATTAATAATCATGATTTCAATACTGATCAAAATATCTACCTTTTGTTCTTATTAAAGACAAAAATAGAAAGGAGATGTTTCAGTTTCAGAACTCTGGACTCTACTGACGAAGGTTGCAGTGCACAGTCGAAACATGTAAAGAAGGTAAAAACATCTCCTTTCTATTTTTGTCTTTAATAAGAACAAAAGGTAAAAAATAATTAAAAGAAGACAAAATGAACCTACTTGAGCTACTGATCAAAATAATCGCAATCATCATTTTGGCCATAATAGTGCAGCCCTATGCAGTGGTTAGCACTGTGGCAGCACAGTAAGAAGGTCACGGGATCGATTCCTCCCCTGACCATCGTGGGTTCGATCGCACTCCCTAACCATCAGTGACCTTTCTGTGCGGAGTTTGCATGTTCTCCCTGTGTCTGCGTGGGTTTACCCTGGGTACTCCGGTTTCCTCCGACAGGCCAAAAACATGCAAGTTAGGTTAACTGGAGACTCTAAAGTGGCCCTAGATGTGAATGTGTGTGTGAAAGGTGACTGGATGTGCGCAGTACCTTGGCTGCCTCATCCATCCAGGTGGATGCCCCGAATTTCCCTCTGGGGATTAATGAAGTATACAAAATACAAAAAAAAAAAAAGAACAATCATGCATAGGTTGGTCCACACAAGCTAAATACTAATTAACTAGCATTTAGCATGGTCAAAGTTATAACAGTATTAATATCAGATGGAGGAAGAAATCACTTACAGTTTGTCAGTGACGTACTCCAAGGCATCTGCAGAAAGGCATAGTGAGGATATTAACTGAAGGAACAACTTATTCTGAACACTAAGGTAAATGGTAAATGGCGGAAGAGCAGCCATGCACAGGCGCTGGCCTGACCCACCAGGAGCAACTGGGGATTCAGGGCCTTTCTCAGGGACACTTCGACATTCAGACTGCAGAGAGAGCAGGAATCAAACCACTGACTCTCCAATTAGTAGATGGCCACACTAAACCTGTGCCACAGCTATCCTGATAAGGTGAGCTACCTGGCCCAGAGGCTTATCATGCAGACCTCCAGTGTTCTGAGTTACTTGCTAATAAGCACACAGAGTGAAACGAAGGCCACGCTATCTGCCCATGTCTGCAGGTTTGTCTGTCTGTTCGTCATGATTATTGGTCTTTCTGACTATCCTGAGTTGTCCTGAGCTCAAGCTCCTAACATTCCATGTTGCAATCTGCATACGGTTCTGAAGCCTTACTCATGTGTTTTCTACACTGCCACCTTCAGGCTGTGGACTTCCCTCAGGCTTTGGTGCATGACAGTCGTCCTGAGCAGTGTTATTCACCTCCACAACAGGCTCTTTGTAAGTATCATTTTGTAGCACTTCAGGCCTGGCGGAAACCACCTTCTGTTCTGTCTCTGTCTCCATTTCATAATGCTGCCACTTGAGCGTGTAGGTGATGAAATAAATGCGGTACATCGCCATTAATTTCCACATTCGTAGTGCCCACCTAAATACGGCAGTAGTATCAGCCATTGACCGTTGACAAGTTCTTCCACCCACCACTACTAACCAATAACAAATTGGTTCCTCACCCTGCTGCCGGCTAGGGGTGGGCGATATGGCCCAAAAATGATATCATGATATTTCTGTGAATTTCCGCGATAACAATATTCTTCACGATATCACAGAATACAGTTTTTTCTTTTAAATTTATAAAGTACAGTTTCACAGGCCAGTGTTAATTATGTTCAACATATTGAGTAAATACAAAAACTCTTATTTCTCCAGTTTATAAAGAGCAGTTTAGAATGTGTTTCAAACTTTTTTTTTATTCTATATCAAATATTAACAGAAAATATTATAAACCACCACATCTTAAGTGCACTGAGGGGTGAAATGACACAAAAATTCAGATTGGGAATTTAACTTCATCCTAGGCCACCCTGTTGATGGAAACCAGAAACCACCACAGTTTTAGTAGGCCAGCATTTTAAAATAACAGGCATCAAACTAGTTATAAATGTAATTATAACCTTCAGCTGGGAGGAAAATTATAAATCTAGATTTTAATAGTCGGCTGATCTATTGATTATTAAAACAACTGATTGACTAATCATCTTCTTCTTTTAGATTTGATTGGCGGTTGGCAACCAGCTTACAGGTGCATTACTGCCACGTACTTCACTCTATATCATCACTGTACATCTTTGTATAAGGAGTTCTTATAAGGACTTCTGAACAACTCCTTATGTGTGAAAAAATTAGCCGTCCTTGGACTGGACGTGTCCTGCCACCAAGTCCTAATTTTAATCTGGTGCTGCTTCTGATTTCACCTTTTCTGAATAAAAACACAAGGTAAGAGGCTTTAGGTTAAAATTAAAATTCTGCATGAAAAAGGTCATGAATTTGTCACCAAAAACATTATTTTTTAAAAAAAAAAAAGTACCTTTATGAAAAGATGTTTAAAAATAAATTAAGATTCAAGATTCAAAGGCTTTATTATCATGTGCACAGTTAAGAAATGCTACATTTCCTGAGCAATGAAATTCTTACTTTACTCTCCTTGTGAATGATAAGGTAATAGGTACAGAAACAGCAATTCTAATAAGGTAATGACACACTAACACAGTAACTCAATCCTAATACTAATGGATGCTATTAGCACACAGGCCAACACACAGTTAGGCAATTAGGACTCCTTAAGCACACCTTGATACTAAAACTAATGAGTACTAATAACACACACTCGGCAGTTTGGACAGTTAAAGCAGTTAAAGCAGTCAGACAAGAGGGATGAAAGTGAAAATTCACTGGATGACTAAAGTGATAGTGTGTAACAAAATATGAATTAATTATGATCAGGTATAAAAATTATTTAATTTATATTAATGTATTGGAACCTGAGATGAATTCTCGGTTTATATACACCTGAAAAGTTAATACTTGTGGGGCACCAGCTTCTATCTCTAAGAAGCAATTTAATCTTTAATTTCCCTTTATAGCTGTTTAATCACTCAATAAATTAATTAATAATCTTTAGTCCAATAAACAAACAGTCTTTTGTCTGCATTTTGAGAGAGCTGTTGTCAAGCAGAGATTGGCTGAGATCGGTCACATGATTTGAGAGATATTTTGGCAAATCTAATACACATTTTAATACTGGAATATTCCTCTATACCCTTATGTATAAACTAAGCTAACCTTAGTGATTAATGTAACTTAAAAGCAGTGCTTTTAAATTAACATGCAATAATAAACATTCATTTAAACATTTTAGCATGCAGATATTTAAATCAAGGATTAATACATTTCAAACTTATTATTGATTGTCCAGAATAAACATCATCAGTCCATTTGCTTTTCCCATGGTGTCCTGAAAAAGAGGAAGAGGGTTAGAGATGAGTCTTAAGGATGTGATTAAAAGATTCACTGGTTAAATCCGGCATGTCCCAGAGTTGTGGACATTTGTAGTGACCATATGATGCACTCCAGGGTTCTGTTCCATGTCTCCACATTTATGGGGCCATAAACGTTTATGGGGCCATTAGGGTGAATTCCTTAGACTGGTTTTAACAAAGGAATGTGAGTTCAGTTGTAACCTGGGGTAAAAGAGAAGTTTCCTTGCTGTCTTTTTCCTGGGTGAAACAATGTTCACCCAGCAATCCTGTATTGCTGTCTGTCCGTATGGTTTGCTCTCCTCACTCTCCTGAGGATTTTGCTTTTAATTGTATTTTAACCACTTTTTTCCATCTACCATTAGTTCTGATTTCTGTTTATCAATCCTCTTGCACCTGTGTGCGCACTCAGTGTCACCTAATCACCCTCTTCAGTCTTCTGTTCACCTTTCATCGGTGTTTGTGTTAGCTTCGGGTTAGCCACTTGCTATGGCTACTAGCTCTCCTTCCTCTCCTCTGGTGAGCTCTCTCTGTCAGATGTTTAGCTACACCTCTGCCTCTTTTAGTGATAACGGTAAATGTAATAAATGTTGTCTTTTTGAGGCGCTTGAAGTGAGGTTGTCTGATCTGGAATCCCGACTCCGCTGCATTGAAACACCATCTGCGCCAGTTAATCTTGACGGACGTCCCCTAGCTGCAGCGGAGCTCGCTAGCATAGGCCCTGTTAGTGGTCCTCCGGTCCTCCTCAGCAGCGAGGATGACGGTGAGAGGGGAGGATGACGGTGAGTGGGTGGATGACGGTGAGAAGGAAGCCTAGCCGCAAAGCCCTGGTTAACCACCAACCTGTTCACGTTTCTAATCGTTTTTCCCCGCTTAGTGACACACCCGCTGAGGAAAAAACTCTGATCATTGGCAACTCTGTAGTCAGAAACGTGAACCTAGAGACTCCAGCGGCCATAGTCAAAAGCATTCCTGGAGCCAGAGCAGGCGACATCGAGTCAAATTTGAAAATGCTGGCTAAAAGTAACTGTAAATACTCCACAATTGTTATTCAAGCTGGCATTAATGACATCCGTCTCCGGCAGTTGGAAGTCAAGAAACTTAATGTAGAATCGGTGTGTGACTTTGCCAAAACAATGTCTGCCTCTGTAGTATTCTCTGGGCCCCTCCCCAATCTGACCAGTGATGACATGTTTAGCCGCTTATCATCCTTCAACCGCTGGCTGTCTGTCTGTGTTGTCCTGCAAACAACGTGGGCTACATTGACAATTGGAGCTCATTTTGGGGAAAACCTGGTCTTATTAGACAAGACGGCGTCCATCCCACTTTGCATGGTGCGTCTCATTTATCTAACAATCTGGCATCATTTTTATCCAAATTTCCAAAATCTTGACAACTCAGAGTTGGGACCAGGAAGCAGAGTTGCAATCTTACACGCTTCTCTGCAGCTCCAATTCATCCGCCACCCCTCAACTTAGCCCCCGTCTTCCCCATCAGAGAATCATTGTCTGCTCCCTCCAAAGCAAATAAAAATATGATGTATAAGTATCCCAAAGTGATTAAACAAAAAGTTGGTAAAACTCAAATTAAACATGAAGCCTCTAAATTGAATGATATGGCTTCTCTTCCTCCTCATAATTTAAAAATTAAATTTTGGGACCTTGGGGAAGTCAGGTTATTTAGCACCTCAGACAGAGACAGGGAATAAGCATGGCAGAACAATGCCCAGGAAGGACAGAGGGGGTTGAATGCAGTGTAGTGTAAATATCATGCTGTGTGAGGTGAAGTGCCATGAAAGTTGTGAAGTATGACTTGGGATATAGAGTTTTTGCGTAGGCTCGTAAAATTCACGTGACTCGCTGGGGTAAACATAAACACGCCGTAGGTGCCGCCATCTTGGATGGCAAGAGCAGCAGTTGCACTGTGACATCCCAGGCGTAACTTGTACTGTTTAGCGATCAGAATGAGTGAGGAGAACACACAGTCACAGTCTGACATAATAACATCCTATCATCCTCTTCAACAAATGACACTGTGGCCTCTGACACTGTGTCTGCGATGTCTGTGTCACATTCAGTGGAGTCATTGTCAGCAGTCATAACAGCAGACAAGTGTTTTTAATCTTGCTCCCGTGCGCTCCTCTGGTGTGCCGAAATGCCTCAGTTGAACGGAGGTGGCGGGTGTGGGGTAACAGCTGGAGCAATTAGCAGAACAATGACTGCCAGTAATCTGCTCAGCGGGGATGATTTGGGGGCAAACGATGAGATGATATCTTTCAAAGACGAAGGGGAGCAGGAGGAAAAGATATCGGAAAACGTGTCAGCGGAAAGGGATGTGGATGATGTGAAGTCTTTGCTGGTGAACGAGTCGGAAAACAACAGCAGCTCCGCGGACTCAGAGGTGAGTGAAGCGCGCTGCGTGTTTTTTTTTTTTAAAGGCTCTCCACGGCGCGCCGCGTTAAAACGTACCTGATTTTATGCACATTTTCAATATTTTTCGCCCCTTTCATGTGTGCATTGTCCTTTGTAGCAAGCAGGGAGGCGCCCCCAAACCAGACCCGACTCACAAAGTTGTTTTTTTTTTGTTTTTTTGTTACTTATTTGTAGCTGTAGGTAGATTTGGTTTGCAGTCTGGTGACAAGCCACCGGCCGCTGCGTGCGCGAGCGCCCTAAACCTACATGTTTTTGGTGTGCGGGAGGAAACCGGAGAAACCCCGGAGTAAACCCACGCAACACGGGGAGAACATGCAAACTCCACACAGCTCACTGTTGGTCGGGGGCTGGGATCGAGCCCACGGTCTCATGATCCCCGCGATCCCCCGGCCGAGGGTAAACTGTGCTGTCACAGTGCTAAACCACTGCTCCACCGTGCAGCCCGTTATGAGAAAGCGAGAGATTACGTCAGCGAAGGTAATTATTCAAAAATCCAACTTTTTTTTTTTTTTTTTTTTGCATTTCACACCGGCCATTTAATTCCCCGCTTATCCCCTTATCAGGGGGAACAACAGGAGTACACCATTTTGCCGAGTTTGTAGGTACACGTGAGCTATGTGGTTTGTTTCACCCTGCTGCTGCTGTTTCTTGCCATCCAATATGGCGGCACAATCTAACGGGCCAGTGCGGCACGCCCCCTGACGTCATATGCAAAAACTCAATAGAGAGGAGAGCTTGCTGTAACCATTCAGTCCATTCTGTGCTTGTGAGGTGTGAGTGTGTAATAAAGCATCTGTCATGAATATGCCTCTTCATTTACACACTCCACAATGGTGACCCAAGACGTATTATAGAACACGAGGCAAGAACCCTGGAGCCGGCCCGGTCGGGAAGCCCCAGCGACGCAGCAGCCATTCCACAGCCAGCCCGGACTGGAACCCCCAGCAACGCGTGTGCGGTTTCAGTCAAGCTACCGGATTTCTGGCAGCACAACCCGCGCTCTTGGTTCCACCACACCGAGGCCCAGTTCGCCCTCCGGGGAGTAACGGCAGACGACACCAAGTTCTACCATGTGATAGCAGCGCTGGACTCCCGCACAGCCCAGCAGGTAGCGAGCCTGCTCGATCAGCCACCAGCCTGCAACAAATACGAGGCACTCAAGGCTGCGCTCACCCGGCGTTACACGCTCTCGAAATGTGAGAGAGCGGAGAGGCTCCTGGCGCGGACCGAGTTTGGAGATGGGTCGGCCGTCAACCTGATGGAGAAGAAGCTGGCGTTAATGGGCCCGGACGACGGGGACTTTCTGTTTGCCCACCTTTTCCTCCGGAACCTTCCAACAGAGGCGAGAGCGGTTCTGGCCAATTCGCCGTTGCTGGCCGTGCGCGACTACCGTGCGCTAGCCCAAGAGGCAGACCGGATCATCCTCACCACCAGGGCGATCACAGTCAACGTCAGCGGCGGAGCCCAGCGAGACGACCAGAGGAGGCGAGGAGCCACCGACGGTAGCAGCAGCGGGGGCCAAGGAGCGCCAGAGAGACACGCTCTGTTTCTACCACTGCCGCTTCGGAGAGAACGCACGCAGATGTGCGCCACCATGCCAATTCAAGAGCTCGGGAAAACGCCAAGGCCGGCAGTTGGCAGCAGCTGCGACCCTCGGTGAAGAGAACAAGCTGCTCTACATGACGGACGCGCGCTCGGGGAGGCGTTTCCTCATGGACAACGGAGCCCAGAGGAGCATCATCCTGCCGACCTACGCTGACCAGCTGGCAGGACCTAGCGGCCCCGGGATGTTGGCAGCAAACGGCTTGGAAATTAAGACCTTTGGTGAGAGGACACTGATCTTATCTCTACACGGCCGTACATACGAGTGGACTTTTGTCGTAGCAACACTGAATTACCATATCCTGGGGGCTGATTTTCTGTGTGCACATGGTTTACTGGATGATGTTGCTAATAGGCGCCTGGTTAATGCACTGTCTTTTGACTCTCTCCCCTGTGTAGCTCGAGCAACCCAGCCAACAGCACAAGCCAACGTCACAGCTCCAGGCGGTAAGTTCCATGCACTGCTCACTCAGTTCCCAGCACTCACGGTCCCGACGTTTTCCGCGGCCATCACTAAACACGGGGTGGAGCACTTTATCACCACCACCGGGCCGCCCATTTTTGCAAGACCTCGGCGCTTGGACGCAGTTAAACTGGCCATAGCGCGCGAGGAGTTCACCAACCTGGAAAGGTTGGGCATCATCAGGCGTTCGAACAGCCCATGGGCATCCCCGCTACACATGGTCCCTAAGGCTTAGGGATCGTGGGGACCGTGCAGTGATTTCCGCAGATTGAACAACGCCACAGCGCACGACCGCTACCCGATTCCCCACATACAGGATTTTTCCGTTCACCTCGCCGGAGCACGCATTTTTTTCCAAAATAGACCTGGTCCGCGGTTACCACCAAGTCCCAGTGCACGCGGAGGACGTAGCCAAAACAGCGGTAATAACTCCGTTCGGTTTATTCAAGTTCCTGCACATGCCATTCGGGTTAAAAGGCGCAGCACAGACGTTCCAGCGCATGATGGATGCAGTGCTGCGTGATCTCCCGTTCATGTTCGTCTACCTGGACGATATCCTGGTAGCCAGTACGTCCGAAGACGAACACGAAACCCACCTCAGGACGGTTTTCCGGAGGTTGGAGGAGCACGGGTTGATAATCAACCCGGCAAAATGCCAGTTCGATGTGACGGAGATTGATTTTTTGGGGCACCGCGTCTCTCTGGAAGGAGCGATCCCGTTGCCCGACAAAGTGCACGCCGTGGCAGATTTTCCCCGGCCTCAGACGGTCAGGGCACTGCAGGAATTTTTGGGGATGGTGAACTTTTATAAACGTTTCCTTCCCCGCGCAGCGCGGCTCATGCAACCATTGTACGCTGCGCTCAAGAGACAGAAACCCGCGGATGGAGTCGAATGGACCCCGGAGCGAGAGCAGGCGTTCTCGGAGGTTAAAGCAGCCCTGGCAAATGCTGCACTGCTGGCGCATCCGGACCCGACGGCCCGGATAGCGCTTACCACCGACGCTTCAGACGTGGCCATAGGGGCTGTCGTGGAGCAGCGCATCGCCGGGGCTTGGCAGCTGCTTGCCTTTTTCAGCAGAACTTTGCGTGACAGCGAAAGTAAATACAGCGCATTCGACAGAGAGTTGCTGGCTCTCCACCTGGCCATACGCCACTTCCAGTTCTGGCTGAAGGGCGCAGCTTCACCGCGTTCGTAGACCACAAGCCACTAACATTCGCGATGGCCAAGGTTTCAGAACCGTGGTCGGGCCGGCAGCAGAGAGAGCTGGCCACAATCTCAGAGTTTACTACCGATATTCAGCATGTGTCGGGTAAACTGAATGTGGTGGCGGACTGCCTCTCGTGCGCCGTGGTGGCCCCGGTCTACGTGGGGATAGATTACGCAGCCATGGCCGTGGAGCAGATTAGCGATGCAGACGTGCATGCGCTCCAGTCTGGACCAACAGGGTTAAGGCTGGAGATCAGGGTGCTGCAAGATGGCGCCCCCCCCCCCCCCCAATCTGCGATGTCTCCATGGGACACCTGCGTCCGGTGGTCCCGGTCGCGTGGCGCCGCTGCGTGTTTGAGTCGGTTCACACTCTGGTGCACCCAGGAGTGCGCGCGTCAGTCAAAATGGTGGGAGAGAAGTTTGTGTGGCCGAGCCTACGCAAACAAGTAAAAGAGTGGGCTGCAGCCTGCGTGGCGTGCCAATGAGCCAAGGTACACAGGCACACGAAGGCTCCTTTGGAGCCGTTTCCGGTACCGGCTAAAAGTTTCAACCATGTGCACGTGGACCTCGTGGGCCCCCTCCTGCCATCGCAGGGGTGCACGCACCTCCTGACAGTGGTGGACCGTACCATGCGCTGGCCAGAAGCAGTCCCGCTGGCGGCAACCACGTCCGTGGACTTAGCACGCGCTTTTGTAACAGCATGGGTGGCGCGTTTTGGAGTCCCGTCGGACATTGCGTCTGACAGGGACCCTCAATTTGTTTCCGAACTCTGGTCCGCGATGGCCCGCAGCCTGGGTGTTACAATTCATCGCACAACCGCGTACAACCCACAGGCCAATGGGTTATGCGAGCGTTTTCATAGATCACTGAAAGCAGCACTCAGGGCTTCACTGACGGATGCAAATTGGGTAGACAGGTTGCCGTGGGTTTTATTGGGGTTGCGCTCCATGCCAAAAGAGGATTTGGAAGCTTTCCCGGCAGAGCTCGTTTTTGCGCAGCCCCTACGGCTGCCCGGGGAATTTCTACCAGATAATCCCGCGCCGGGCAGCTGCCCGTCTCAGCTTTTGCAGCATAGCGCAAACACAGGCACGCTGTCGGGCCCTGCCCACCACAGTTTTCCACGTGCCTAAAACTTTGAAGAACGCGCAGTTCGTGTTCGTCAGACACGACGCCCACCGCCCCCCATTGCGCCCACCCTATGATGGACCGTTCAGAGTGTTGGAAACAGGGGATAAGCATTTTGTACTAGACTTGGGGGGTAGACGGGAGAAAATTGGCATAGACAGACTCAAACCCGCCTTTGTAGTGGCGGATGAGCAAGTGCTGTTGGCTGGGGCCCATCGGCATGGAAGACCCCCACGGAGAACTCCCCAGGGAAACGATTCACCAGAGCAGCCACATGGGCAGAACAAAGTTACCCTCCCCCCTCACCACGGCTCACCCGCAGTCAGACAAGCTCCCAGCAGCCCCCCACCGGCACAGCAGCGCCACGGAGGCAGTAAACCCCAGTTACAGCAGATATGGGAGGAGACTGAAGCCAAAAGCGAGTGTGGAATAATGTTTGTCTTAGATGCTGGGGTGGGGGGGGACCTTGGGGAAGTCAGGTTATTTAGCACCTCAGACAGAGAAAGGGAATAAGCATGGTAGAACAATGCCCAGGAAGGACAGAGGGGGTTGAATGCAGTGTAATGTAAATATCATGCTGTGTGAGGTGAAAAGCCATGAAACTTGTGAAGTGTGACTTGGGATATAGAGAGGAGAGCTTGCTGTAACCATTCAGTCCATTCTGTGCTTGTGAGATGTGAGTGTGTAATAAAGCGTCTGCCATGAATCTGCCTCTTCATTTACATACTCCACAAAATGCGGTTTATTAAATATTAGGTCTCTGACTTCCAAGTCTCTGTTAGTCCATGATCTGTTAATTGATCATCAGATTGATTTAATATCCCTTACAGAGACTTGGTTAGGAGAAGAGGATTATGTTGGTTTAAATGAATCAACTCCCTCTGGTCATTGAAACTGTCAAAATCCCAGCGTTCTGGTCGTGGAGGAGGAATAGCAACAATTTACCATTCCAAATTACTAGTTAATGTAAAGCAAAAAACATGTTATAATTCCTTTGAGGGCCTGGTCCTCAGTATTGGACATTTCAGCAATTTTAGGCTAAACCCAATTTTATTTGCCATAGTTTATCGTCCTCCATCAACCCACTCAGAATTTTTATCCGAATTTGCTGAATTCTTAGCTGATTTACTGCTGAATTAATATACATGTAGATGTAGATAGTGACTGCCTTAATATAGCATTTAATTCAATATTAGACTCAATGGGGTTTTCTCAGAAAGACCATACGTTGGACCTTGTTCTGACATATGGCATCGAAATAGAAAATCTGGTAGTGTCTCCTCATAACCCTGTACTGTCAGACCATTGTCTGTTAACCTTTGATTTTACTATTTCTGACTATTTGGCTCCTAAGGAAAAATATTACTACAGTAGATGCCTTTCAGATGATGTTGTTACCAAATTTATGCAGATTGTTTCCCCTATGCCATGTGTCAACACAACGGAAATAAGCTGTAGACAGCTTGCTCCTTCTGTAATTGATAGCATGATAGATAGTGTTACAGCTTCTCTGCATCAGGCTCTAGACTTGGTGGCCCCTTAAAAAAGAAAAAGTCTAATCAGAGATTTCTAACTCCTTGGTTCAACACAGAAACTCGTAGCTTAAAACAGAAGACTTGTAAATTAGAAAGAAAATGGCGTTCCATTAATTTAGATGAAATCTATTTAGCTTGGAGAAATCATCTTTTAATTTATAAAAAATCTCTTAGAAAAGCTAGAATGAGTTATTATTCTGCATTAATAGAAGAGAACAAGAATAATCCCAGGTTTCTTTTCAGTACTATAGCCAGGTTGACAAAGAGTCAGGACTCTGTCAATCCTAGCATTCCCTTAGAGCTTACTTGTCAGGACTACATGAACTTTTTCAATAATAAAATTTCATACATCAGAGATAAAATCAATCAGATTCTTCCCACTGTTAACTTAAAACACAGTAACTACTACAACTCCTTCAACTGATATCTGTCTTGATGAGTTTACTCCAATTGACCTTTTAGAGTTAGACAAAATAGTTTCCTCATTGAAGCCTTCAACTTGTCTTTTAGACCCTATTCCTACCAAGTTATTTAAAGAAGTCTTCCCACTTATTGGTAGCTTTATTCTTCATATAATCAATTCTTCATTAACTTTAGGCCATGTACCGTAGGCTTTTAAAACGGCTGTTATTGAACCCTTACTCAAAAAGCCAACACTGGATACAGGAGCTTTGGCTAACTATAGACCAATCTCTAATCTCCCTTTCATTTCAAAAATCTTAGAAAGAGTTGTGGCTATGCAATTATTTGACCACCTGCAGGGAAATAGTTTACTTGAAGAGTTTCAATCTGGGTTTAGAATCCATCATAGTACTGAAACAGCCTTAGCGAAGGTCACTAACGACCTCCTCTTCGCATCTGATAATGGACTGGTTTCTGTACTTGTCCTTTTAGACCTTAGTGCAGCTTTTGACACTGTTGATCATAATATTCTACTTGATAGATTAGAACACTATGTTGGACTTAATGGAACGTTGTTGCAGTGGTTTAGATCTTATTTATCTGATAGGTTCCAGTTTGTTCATGTCAATAATGAGTTTTTTTTCAACTCAAAGCTCAGTCATGGAGTTCCACAGGAATCTGTGCAAGGCCCTACTCTTTTTAGTTTATATATGCTTTCGTTAGGCAACATTATTAGAAAGCACTGTATACATTTTCATTGTTATGCAGATGACACACAATTATACCTGTCAATGAAGCCAGATGATAGTAATCAATTAGCCAAGTTGGAAGCCTGTCTTAAGGAAATCAAAGCTTGGATGACTTGTAATTTCCTGCTATTAAATTCAGATAAGACTCAAGTCATTTTTGTTGGTCCAAAACACCTTAGAAATACCTTTCCAAATCAAACTTTCAGTTTGGATGCGGTTACTCTTTCTCTCAATAGCTCTGTGAGGAACCTTGGAATTATTTTTGATCAAGATCTGTCTTTCAATTCACATATTAAATTTGTTTCTAAGACTGCCTTCTATCATTTGCGTAATATTGCCAAGATTAGGAGCATCTTGTCTCAGAGTGATGCTAAGAAAATGATCCATGCTTTTGTTAGCTCTAGATTAGATTATTGTAATTCTTTATTGTCAGGTTGTCCTAAAACATCTTTAAAAAGTCTTCAGCTGATCCAAAATGCTGCAGCAAGAGTTTTAACAGGTACTAGAAAGAGAGATCATATCTCTCCAGTTCTGGCCTCCTTTCACTGGCTTCCCATAGAGTTTAGAATTAAGTTTAAAATCCTTCTTCTTACTTACAAAGCTCTAAACAATCAGGCCCCTTTTTATTTAAAAGATCTGATACTACCGTATTATCCTAACAGAGCACTACGCTCCCAAAATGCAGGATTACTTGTAATACCTAGTGTCGGTAAAATGACATGAGTGCTCTGTCTTTCTTACACTTCTTTATCTGCTTGCTTCACACGCTACACTGCAGAGTTTAGTTTACACCCTATAATTCATTTACTGAAATCAGAATCAGTTCTGCACACAGCAGAGCTGCCACATATACGGAAATGTATTATTGATACAATGAGGTAAAACCCCCTCCCTCTTGCATGAGGGAGTGGTTAAGCTTATAAAAACTATAGGGCTCAATTTTGGGGTGGCACACTCTTGAGGAATTGCCTAAAGAGCTGTGTCCCAGCGCTGCTTGTATCCATATCTCACTTTCAGTAAAAAAAGGAAAATATACTTCATCTCTCAGCCTGGTTGTTTGGCCATCGTATCAAAGAACTGGGGTTTACGGTATTTTAGACTCAACAATTTGGTGTTTCCGCCCCGTTACGAGGCTAAATTTTAGTTTTAGTTTTGTAAACAGTGTGAGGATTTTTTCTCTACAGACTGGCGGCCGCAATGTAAGAGGTGAGCAAAAAACCTTTTTCAATAAATTTCTGCCTGTCCCTTTGGGGACAGCCCTTTCTGTAGAGATTGAATATTCATGCACGTGTGATTTTATTTGTGGAATGAAACTGAGATATGGTCTTGATTTGAGTTTATGATATGGTATTTTGAGAAGTATAATCATTGAGTTTAATGAGTAAATCTCCAAATGGTTTTGACCCCGTGGGCTAAGCGAGATGCGTTACGGCTTGCCCTAAAAGCTGAGTTGGGGATAGCTTGGGTAAACGGTTCAACTCCGCAGTGGACATTATTTAGGAGGCTTCAACTGGAAATGCAAAGTTACCCCGAACGAGATTGCATATCTGAGTAAGAGGTTTAAATCCCGAGGCGACTGTTGTAGCGGTGCCATAAAAGTGTTGCTCAGTGAGTGCAATAGCCTTGTCAAAAGGTTTAAACCCCTTGAAATCATTGCTTGATTTCAAAAAGAGTTGTTGGCACCCCTAGCGTATTAGCTCAGACCAAAAAGTTTTAACTCCTAGAGAAAATGCAACAGGCGCATCTCTAAAATATAGTTGGTCTTACCGCATTAGATAAGGACCTACTGTGTGTGAAATAAACACATAAGTTTTAAGTAACCCGATCGGGACGATCGGTTCATAGGTGATATATAATAATATACAGTGGGGCAAAAAAGTATTTAGTCAGCCACCAATTGTGCAAGTTCTCCCACTTAAAAGATGAGAGAGGTCTCCAATTTTCATCATAGGTATACCTCAACTATGAAAGACAAAATGAGAAAAAAAAATCCAGAAAATCACAATGAAGGATTTTTAATGAATTAATTGGTAAATTCCTCAGTAAAATAAGTATTTGGTCAATAACAAAAGTTCATCTCAATACTTTGTTATATACCCTTTGTTGGCAATGACAGAGGTCAAACGTTTTCTGTAAGTTTTCACAAGGTTTTCACACACTGTTGCTGGTATTTTGGCCCATTCCTCCATGCAGATCTCTTCTAGAGCAGTGATGTTTTGGGGCTGTCGCTGGGCAACACGGACTTTCAACTCCCTCCAAAGATTTTCTATGGGGTTGAGATCTGGAGACTGGCTAGGCCACTCCAGGACCTTGAAATGCTTCTTATGAAGCCACTCCTTCGTTGCCCGGGCGGTATGTTTGGGATCATTGTCATGCTGAAAGACCCAGCCACGTTTCATCTTCAATGCCCTTGCTGGTGGAAGGAGGTTTTCACTCAAAATCTCACGATACATGGCCCCATTCATTCTTTCCTTTACACGGATCAGTCGTCCTGGTCCCTTTGCAGAAAAACAGCCCCAAAGTATGATGTTTCCACCCCCATGCTTCACAGTAGGTATGGTGTTCTTTCTCCTCCAAACACGACAAGTTGAGTTTTTACCAAAAAGTTCTATTTTGGTTTCATCTGACCATATGACATTCTCCCAATCCTCTTCTGGATCATCCAAATGCTCTCTAGCAAACTTCAGATGGGCCTGGACATGTACTGGCTTAAGCAGGGGGACACGTCTGGCACTGCAGGATTCGAGTCCCTGGCGGTGTAGTGTGTTTCTGATGTAGCCTTTGTTACTTTGGTCCCAGCTCTCTGCAGGTCATTCACTAGGTCCCCCCGTGTGGTTCTGGGATTTTTGCTCACCATTCTCGTGATCATTTTGACTCCACGGGGTGAGATCTTGCGTGGAGCCCCAGATCGAGGGAGGTTATCAGTGGTCTTGTATGTCTTCCATTTTCTAATAATTGTTCCCACAGTTAATTTCTTCACACCAAGCTGCTTACCTATTGCAGATTCAGTCTTCCAAGCCTGGTGCAGGTCTACAATTTTGTTTCTGGTGTCCTTTGACAGCTCTTTGATCTTGGCCATAGTAGAGTTTGGAGTCTGACTGTTTGAGGTTGTGGACAGGTGTCTTTTATACTGATAACGAGTTCAAACAGGTGCCATTAATACAGGTAACGAGTGGAGGACAGAGGAGCCTCTTAAAGAAGAAGTTACAGGTCTGTGAGAGCCAGAAATCTTGCTTGTTTGTAGGTGACCAAATACTTATTTTACTGAGGAATTTACCAATTAATTCATTAAAAATCCTTCAATGTGATTTTCTGGATTTTTTTTTCTCATTTTGACTCTCATAGTTGAGGTATACCTATGATGAAAATTGGAGACCTCTCTCATCTTTTAAGTGGGAGAACTTGCACAATTGGTGGCTTACTAAATACTTTTTTGCCCCACTGTAACTAAACCAATTATAGTAAAAAACACAGTGATGTGTGAGGCAATATTGTCGTGAGGAAGTGGAAATAAATAAAATCATAATAATAATTTCATTCTATGCTATAAGATATTGATATTAGACTATAACATTTAAAGACGGTTGGATTAAAAGGGCAACAAAACTGGATAACGATAAAAGACAATGGTAAAATGGATAATGATAAACGCAGCTCTGAATATCCATTGGGTAGTCTGGGTTATGCTATAAATAAAATGGAGGAAGTGCTGAGAACCCCTTTGACAATTAAAGAGTGAAAACAGCTTAAAACATGGGTAAAAAGGTTACAAATAGATGACTTGTTTGGCAATGTGGTGCCCCCCCTAACAGATAGTTTAGATAAAGCTGTTTATGTGGATTATTGCAGTGTGGGTTGTTTTGTCTTTCTGGAAGGTTGCTGCTTTGACCTTGTGGAGATAGGAGAGAGGAGCAATTCTGTGTTTGTGTGTGTGTGTGATTGTTTTAGAAAAAAAGGGAGAATAATAAAACAGGCTGTGTGGGTGCTGATCTGTGACGGGGAATGAAAAGAGAAGTAATCTAGATATGGGTATTTTTGCAAAGTTTTGGGGTTTTATTTTTTCAATCTAACGTTGCGGGTTTTAACTAATGTTGCGTACGTGATAAATTATTTACATATTTTTTAAAGCAATTTTTGATGTATTACTGACCTTTTTTCTTTGACTGAAGCATAACAGTGCACTTTACAGGAAAAAAAGGGACATAGGACGTGACGACGTGACCACATGCACATCAAACACAAAGTTAAGCATAAATGTTTACATCTTAATCAATGTTACCAGCATGACAATGATGAAATTAATTGAATATTACAATATCATGATGTCACTTAATAATGCCTAATCACTGAAGGCTTTATATATACCCTATATTACATGATTTAAAGCATAGAGGTTCAAAAGAGATTGATAATTAATGTGTTTGTGCATATGATTTGCCAGAAACTACGGATTATCAAACAGGTCTTGGTAATTGTATGTTATATTGTTGTTTTGTTTAAATAATACTACACTCACCTTTTAATAAATGACATATGCAGTCTTATTTACATTTCAACCTTAGGCCTGACTTTTTCCCTCCTGGAGAAAATAGCAAGATGATGATGAAGTTTTTATTATTGGTAAATGGTAAATTTATGAACAGAAAAGACAGAAATACCACAAGAATTTTGATAGATACTGAGACTGATTAATGGGTTGTGTCAGTCTGACCAAGATAAGAATAGACAGAATCAGTCTTCAAAAAAAAAAAAAAAAAAAAAACAAAGGCCACAGACTCTGGTTCTGTGTCATAAATTCTTGAAAACAGAGATTAGGTTTATATCTACAGTTATTCATTCTAAAATGCAACACTGGTATAAGGCTTTTAATATAGGATATTGTTTTGTTTGAATATAATCTTAAACTAAGTGATTACCCATGTCAATTGGTAAAACCTTAATTGATTCATAGAATATTTAGTGAATACTTGTTGGAAGTAGTGAACTCACATTCAAAAAGTGGAAGCTTTGGGTGTGATTTAAAGGTTTTTCTGCTATTCCTTATTCTTTGTTTTTCAAAAGGAAGAGGAAAAGCATTCAAGTTTTGGTTTTTTTTGGGTTTTTTTTTAGCTTTCACCAGGAATTAGATTTGCCAAATTAATAAGGAATCATACTATCATCATTACCTTTTAATTTAATAAATCTTTGGTGACATATGCAATATGTAATAAAATAATAAAAAACAATAATTGACATTGACTGACCCAGGAAAAAGGACCCCTAAATTGATAAGCATTTTTTGAAGCTAAGTGTGACAACATCATATTTCAGAAATGTGACAGTAATAAGGAATGTTTTTCCTGATGCTCAGCTGTGGCCAAGCTGGGCCTCAGGACTACACATAATTTATCACATAATTTACCAAGGAATGTATAAAATGAGGCATTTCTTGTACAAAATTAAGCCAAATTCTAATCAGACAAAATGTCCACCTTTCTATTGACTGAAAGAGTGTGACACAATCCTTATTCATTTATACAAATTCAAACCATCTGTGTTCAATTGGACAAACTGACCTTATTTATCAATGCTAAAACATATCAAATATGCACAGATAGCTATTTTGTTTTTCTTAAATGGAATTTGTAAATTAGTTCAAGAGACGTCACAAAAGAATCCATGATTATTGAAATCTCATTTTGAAGGAGGTGTACTACCCACAAATTTTCATCTAAATTAAGTGGAAACACACTTCCTTTCAGTAAAAGAATCAAGCAAATACCCTGTAACTTTGTTGCATGTGCGTCTCCATGCATCAAAAAAAGGGGGAGTATCAAAGAAATTAATTAGCAAAATTAATTAGCAATCCTCAGAAAAATAGATAATACATAAAAATTATCAATAGATGATCAATAATGAAGAGAAAAATACAAATGAAACCGTTTGGTAATGAAATCACAACATTCAATATGAGAAGTTAAAAGTTACATTGTGGTCACAGCGCTGGACGCCTGCACAGCTCAGCAGGTAGCGAGCCTGCTCGATCAGCCACCAGCCAGCAGCAAATATGAGGCGCTCAAGGCTGCACTCATCCAGCGCTACACGCTCTCGGACTGCGAGAGAGCGGAGAGGCTCCTGACGCGGACCGAGTTAGGAGATGGTTCGGCCGTAGACCTGATTGAGAAGATGCTGGTGTTAATGGCCACGGACGACAGGCACTTTCTGTTTGCCCACCGCTTCCTCCGGAACCTTCCAACAGAGGCGAGAGCGGTTCTGGCCAATTCGCCGTTGCTGGCCGCGCGCGACTACCATGCGCTAGCCCAGGAGGCAGACTGGATCATCCTCACCACCAGGGCGATCACAGTCAACGCGGAAGCGGCAGAGCCCAGCGAGATGACCAGAGGAGGCGAGGAGCCACCGACAGTAGCAGCAGCGGGGGCCAAGGAGTGCCAGAGAGACATGCTCTGTTTCTACCACCGCCGCTTCAGAGAGAAGGCACGCAGATGTGCGCCCCCGTGCCAATTCAAGCGCTCGGGCAAACACCAAGGCCAGTGGTCGGTAGCAGCTGCGACCCTCGGTGAAGAGAACAAGCTGCTCTACTTGACGGATGCACGCTCAGGGAGGCGTTTCCTCGTGGACACCGGAGCCCAGAAGAGTTTCATCCTGCCGACCTACGCTGACCGGCTGGCAGGACCTAGCAGCCCCGAGATGTTGGCAGCAAACGGCTCGGAAATTAAGACCTTTGGTGAGAGGATTCTGCTCTTATCTCTACACGGCCGTACATATGAGTAGACTTTTGTCGTAGCAGCACTAAATTACCATATCCTGGGGGCTGATTTTCTGTGTGCACATGGTTTACTGGTTGATGTTGCTAACAGGCGCCTGGTTAATGCACTGTCCTTTGACTCTCTTCCCTGTATAGCTTGAGTCACCCGGCCAACAGCACAAGCTAATGTCACAGCTGCAGGCGGTAAGTTCCACACACTGCTCACTCAGTTCCCAGCACTCACGGTCCCGACGTTTTCCGCGGCCATCGCTAAACACGGGGTGGAGCACTTTATCACCACCACCGGGCCGCCCGTTTTTGCAAGACCTCGGCACTTGGACGCAGCTAAATTGGCCATAGCGCGCGAGGAGTTCGCCAACCTGGAAAGGTTGGGCATCATTAGGCGCTCGAACAGCCCATGGGCATCCCCGCTACACATGGTCCCTAAGGCTGAGGGCTCGTGGCGACCGTGCGGGGATTTCCGCAGGTTGAACAATGCCACAGCGCACGGCCGCTACCCAATTCCCCACATACAGGATTTTTCCGTTCACCTTGCCGGAGCACGCATTTTTTCCAAAATAGACCTGGTCCGCGGTTACCACCAAGTCCCAGTGCGCGCTGAGGACATACCCAAAACAGCGGTAATAACTCCGTTCGGTCTGTTCTGTGCTAGAGAGATGTGAAGTGTGTAATAAACTCTGTACCATGAGCCCGACTCTTATTTCACACGCTCCACAACATCAATAAATTTCCAGATATTTAAGGAAATATCTGTAGATTATTGTAAAGGAAATACCATGTCTATAAGGAACAAGGTAAACTGATAAGGAAGAAACCCATGCAAATCTATAAGAAAAGTTCCAAATGTCTAAGGAAAGTCCAACTTGTGCTGAATTTATGTTTACTTTGGGACTAGATTTAGAATCTACTACAAAGACAATACAGATTTTTACATTTATTAAAATTGCTTTACAAAAATTAAGTGGGTACTGGCACAAGTCCCACTGTATCAAATGCACAGTGCCTCCAGGAACTCGGACATTGGCAGAAGTCTGTGATTCATTACCTTTGTGAAGCTAAAATTCTAATCAGATGCAAAAAGATGCAAAAAGACATAGGATAACATAAATATACACTTCAGAAAATTTTGGAAATTTAAAAGGGCTCTCAGAAAAAAGGGGAAAATACAGTCAACATGGACCAAAAAATGTAAGGTAATGATTAGAGAAATGGAGGAACTAGATAAATTTAAAGCTTAGTTCTGATGTACGAATAATAGTGCAGTAAGATTATGAGTGGAGATTTTTATGTTATTTTTTCCTTAGTGTTTCTTCTCCCCCCCCCCCCTTTTCCTCATTTAATAATGGAAGTATATTAGGGTAGATTGAAGTTGAAACCTTTGTCAATACTGAACAGCAACCACAAGACATTTTAGGAGATACTGACCCAGACAATAACTATTTTAATCATATTAACAATAAGTGTGCTTATTATGATCAACAATTAAATGGAATTATGAATTTGAATCAGACATTGACAATAATATATATTAATAGTAGGAGTCTCTATGCAAACTTTGATAGTATTAAGGAGTTTTAAATCAATTTAACACCCCATTTAGGATTATTGCAATAAGTGAAACATGAAGTATAAAAAAATAAAAAAAGTATATATTTTAAGGCAACAGCTGCATAACTACAGGGCTTCAAGACCATCAAGCAGTCTGCTCAGGACAGGAGAAAAGGGGGGAGGCAGTGAGAGCATGAAACCCTTTAGCTGGTCCCTGTGACATAAAACTTTATCTTGGAACACAAAATACAATAGACATATTAAACAGCTTGTTAATATAGCATATTAAAACAGTTCATATATGGATAAAAGTTATAGTCATATGTTGTAACACACCCACACACACACTTATAAAATATGTGATCTCAACAGATAAATGCATAATTAGTGAATTTCTATTACAAGGTAATATTAGATGATAAAAGTAGTTGGAAACCACACGTCAGATAAATACAAAACAAAGTTGCAAAAATTATGGCAATTATACAGTAAATAAAATTAAGACAAATCACTTTACATCTTGTATTGCTCATTGATACTTCATACTTGACCTATTGTATAGAGGCCTGGGGTAACAATTATAAAAGTATACTTAATTCATTGCTAACATTACAAAAAGGGCTGTCCATGTTATACACAAAGTCGGGTATCTTGAACGTACTAATTTATTGTTTACACATTTAAAGTTATTGAAATTGTGGGATCTGGTTGATTATTATATAGCACAATTAATGTTTAGAAAAAGAAAAAGCTTTTTGCATAATTAATCAATCAACTTACTAAAATAGTTATAAAATCCATAAGTTGCATATTTTTAATAAAATTATTATAATGTATAGCTTAAATTTTAGAAAAATGAAAATCTTTATAAGAGCTTAATCTGTCATTGATAATCATATAGGTAGTTGGTTTGATAATATATTTGGCAAATGGGGAAAAATAATTCAAGGAGCCCTTATAAGTATAATTATTAGTTTATTGACCTTTGTTTTTGCGGCTGTTGTTGTATTCCCATGATTAAAGAATAAAAATTTAAAAAATAAAAATAAACAATAAAAGAAAGATCTATTTTAGTGGCCTTCTCTTCCAAAGACCAACCTCCATATCAAGGGGACCCACCTGCCCACCTATTGCCAGGACGATGATGAGGTTGTGCCACGACTGAACTTGGATGGGAAGCTAGAAGACGCCGATGAGATAGTTTAGGGTCTGCAATAGGGTCTATAGTGCACATTCACAAGGTGTTAGATTTTGCTCTGCTGTGCTTCTGCCCTACAAGTTTCCTTTGTGATAAATGATTAATGAAAGAATAGATGCATGTAAATGAATGTATTCATATATATATATATATATATATATACGTATATATAGTATATACACAGTGGGGTTAAAAAGTATTTAGTCAGCCACCAATTGTGCAAGTTCTCCCACTTAAAAGATGAGAGAGGTCTCCAATTTTCATCATAGGTATACCTCAACTATGAGAGACAAAATAAGAAAAAAAAAAATCCAGAAAATCACATTGAAGGATTTTTAATGAATTATTTGGTAAATTCCTCTGTAAAATAAGTATTTGGTCAATAACAAAAGTTCATCTCAATACTTTGTTATATACCCTTTGTTGGCAATGACAGAGGTCAAACGTTTTCTGTAAGTTTTCACAAGGTTTTCACACACTGTTGCTGGTATTTTGGCCCATTCCTCCATGCAGATCTCTAGAGCAGTGATGTTTTGGGGTGGTCGCTGGGAAACACGGACTTTCAACTCCCTCCAAAGATTCTCTATGGGGTTGAGATCTGGAGACTGGCTAGGCCAGTCCAGGACCATGAAATGCTTCTTACGAAGCCACTCCTTCATTGCCCGGGCGGTGTGTTTGGGATCATTGTCATGCTGAAAGACCCAGCCACATTTCATCTTCAATGCCCTTGCTGGTGGAAGGAGGTTTTCACTCAAAATCTCACGATACATGGCCCCATTCATTCTTTCCTATACATGCATACCTGCCAACTTTTCAAACCTGAAAAGCCTAGTAGCTAGCCGGGGTCCAGGGGCCGATGCTAATGCTAATAATGCTAATGCTAATAATAATAATGCTAATATTTGCCAAACAAATATTAGCATTAAATCTAGTTAAATGTAGCTAACAACCCCATATTTCTTCAACTTTCAAACCTGAAAAGCCTAGTAGCTAGCCGGGGTCCAGGGGCCGCAGTCCCTGGTAGGTCCAGGACAAAGTCCGGGTGGGGGGTTCAGGGGGGTGAAGCCCCCCGACGCCAAACAAATATTAGCATTAAATCAAGTTAGAATGTAGGTAACAACCTCATATTTCTTCAACTTTCAAACCTGAAAAGCCTAGTAGCTAGCAGGGGTCCAGGGGCCGCAGTGTCAAACAAATATTAGCATTTGACATAGAAGTCACATATTAATTATATTAAAGGTAAAATATCTAAATCAATTGCAATACTACACAGAGCGAAATATTTGCTGAATCAACCCACATTATATAGTTTGTATCATTCATTAATACTTCCATACATGACATATTGTACTGAAGTATGGGGAAATACATATAAAACAAACATATGTCCAGTCTTTATGCTTCAGAAGAGAGCTATTAGAATAATAAACAAAGCTGCTTACAGGGAACCAACAAATCCACTTTTTCTTAAATTAAAAGCTCTCAAGTTGAAAGATCTGGTTGACTTTAAAAGTGCAGTAATAATGTTTAAAGCTAAGAATCTATCACTGCCCGCAAATATCCAAAAGTTGTTCCAAATAAGGGAGAAACAATATCATTTCAGAGGAACATGTATATTTCAAAAACCTTCAGTAAGAACTACCACCAAGCAACACTGTGTTTCAGTGCAAGGAGTCAGATTATGGAATGATTTTGGACCTGAATTAAAATAATGTACAACGCTTGGACAATTTAAACAAAAACTAAAGGAAGAAATACTCCAAACATATATACAAGATGACATATAAAATCACATAAGGATTGTCATATCCAGTCTGTGTTGTGTTGTTACTTAGGTTTTTTTTGTCACGTTTTGTCTTAGCTATGTTCTGAATTGTAATCGCTCTTGTTTTGTTTTTCTTTTGAATTCTTGGATGGAATATGGGTGGGCAATATAAGCTGCGGCTTCAGCCATCACCCATTTCAGATAACTTATGTTGAACTGTATAATCAGAGGAGTTCTTGTTTAATTTGACCTTGTTGGATTTTTTCGCCTTTGTTATATTATTCTGTTTCTTTTTAATCTTTACTTTTAATCTCTCCGAAATAAAGATTCATTCATTCATTAAATTTGCATTCAAAAGACTATCTTAACACTGCATAGAACTTCGAATAGGCCAGATGTGATGTATTATGAATACTAGAAAAGCACTCGGAGAGCGCAGACCTCCGCCAAGCGCCACAGTTCCCCCATACAGTGTTTAACATCATAAATAAAATATTGAAAATGGCCCTATCTCGCAATGTTAAATAAAAATTAAAAAAATTTTTTAAAAAAAGAATCCTTCAAAAAATTCCTGGATCCAGACGGTGATCTGGATCACCACCAAAATCTAATCATCTGTAGGACACCCCATTTCTGACAATCTGTGAAAATTTCATGAAAATCTGTCCATAACTTTTTGAGCTATCTTGCTAACAAAGAAACAGACAAACCAACGCTGATGATCACATAACCTCCTTGGCAGAGGTAACTAGAAGACTAGAAATATCAGCAGGGTATACTAGCACTGTATGACACGTGCGTAATGACGGCAAAATCCCTCTGATATTTTATGTGTTTACATGATACACCAAGCATGACAAGGCTTGCAATTACACAGCACATGTTCTTCAGAATCTTAGGCATTATATAAAATGTATTCTCCCTTTAGATGTCGAATCCATGGTCCATTTGCCAGGGTTGAAGTGCAGTCGTGCGAACGTCTGCAGCAGTTTACATCGTGTTTACATCTCGCCATGTACGCACGCCTCTCCAGGATTTCTCGCGAGAATAGAAACCTCAATACCCTCAACAGCGATAGCGTTAGCTTAGCAAACGCTTCAGGTAAAGCGTAGCAGCGAACCATGAAAAGAAACGCTACTCAGTTTACTCACAGAGCCCGGTGAAAGGCAAATAAAGGGGTATTTCTACTTCAAAAGCTGGTTCAACCAAGGTGGAAATTCAGCCTGTGCGTGTGCGTCACAAATGTTGATCCGATATTCGCTGTTGGTTATTTTAGTGGCAAAATCAGCAACTTTGTCTCAGCACTGAAAAAGTGTGACTATCCCGGCCGCCATCACATGTTGCTCTGTTCTAAATTTAGATACGATTCCTAACGATCTCGTGTTTGGAATTGCTTTCGTGGTTTTTTTACGATTTAAAATTTTTGACTGAATTTTTAGTGAAAAACCGTAATTTTGATTAATAAAGCCGTAACCCGGAATGGGGTCTTGAAAACCGGAACCATTACGGCAAAACCGGAGTAGTTGGCAGGTATGTACACGGATCAGTCGTCCTGGTCCCTTTGCAGAAAAACAGCCCCAAAGTATGATGTTTCCACCCCCATGCTTCACAGTAGGTATGGTGTTCTTTCTCCTCCAAACACAACAAGTCGAGTTTTTACCAAAAAGTTCTATTTTGGTTTCATCTGACCATATGACATTCTCCCAATCCTCTTCTGGATCATCCAAATGCTCTCTAGCAAACTTCAGACGGGCCTGGACATGTACTGGCTTAAGCAGGGGGACACGTCTGGCACTGCAGGATTTGAGTCCCTGGCGGCGTAGTGTGTTTCTGATGTAGCCTTTGTTACTTTGGTCCCAGCTCTCTGCATTCACTAGGTCCTCCCGTGTGGTTCTGGGATTTTTGCTCACTGTTCTCGTGATCATTTTGACCCCACGGGGTGAGATCTTGCGTGGAGCCCAGATTGAGGGGGATTATCAGTGGTCCTGTATGTCTTCCATTTTCTAATAATTGCTCCCACAGTTGATTTCTTCACACCAAGCTGCTTACCTATTGCAGATTCAGTCTTCCCAGCCTGGTACAGGTCTACAATTTTGTTTCTAGTGTCCTTTGACAGCTCTTTGGTCTTGGCCACAGTGGAGTTTGGAGTCTGACTGTTTGAGTTTGTGGACAGGTGTCTTTTATACTGATAACGAGTTCAAACAGGTGCCATTAATACAGGTAACGAGTGGAGGACAGAGGAGCCTCTTAAAGAAGAAGTTACAGGTCTGTGAGATCCAGAAATCTTGCTTGTTTGTAGGTGACCAAATACTTATTTTACCAAGGAATTTACCAATTAATTCATTAAAAATCCTTCAATGTGATTTTCTGGATTTTTTTTTTCTCATTTTGTCTCTCATAGTTGAGGTATACCTATGATGAAAATTGGAGACCTCTCTCATCTTTTAAGTGGGAGAACTTGCACAATTGATGGCTGTATGTAGCTCACATATTTGTAACTGCATATGTTTAAGCACAAGAAGGATGTTTAAAGCTTACATGTGTGGATTGACCTCACGCCTCAGATGGACAATGCGTCTGGACCCCCTATGGACATGGAAGGAGGACAGAAGACCGGGGGCGAGATCCTGAAAGGACTTCCTGACCTCCTGGGGTCAGACAGGACGGCTGAAGGACTCGGAAGAGATGTATTGTGAATAGGGGGATTTGACTTGACGGCGTGATTGTGACTTTGATGTACCTGGTATAAATGTGGGGGTTTACTGCAGCTCACTCGCTTGTTCCTGTCAGAGAGAGCGAGCTGGGGATGTGAAGTTGTAATAAATCTGAATTGAGAAATAACTCAGCCTCTTCATTTCACGCTCCCTACATTGGTGACCAAAGACGTGAGATGCCGAGAAGCGATTCCCCTGGCCCAGATTCGTCGGAGACCGCTCGTACGAGCGCCGTCTCGATTAAACTCCCTGAGTTCTGGCAAGACGACCCGCACTCGTGGTTCCTTCACGCGGAATCGCAGTTTGCCCTTGGGGGAATAACAGCAGATGACACCAAGTTTCACCATGTCATCGCAAAACTTGACAACCGCACAGCTTGATGCATGCGGAGCCTGGTGCAGCAGCCGCCCGCTGACGACAAGTACGGCGAGTTAAAGGCTGCCCTCATCGAGTGTTTCATGCCCTCAGCCGAAGAGAGGGCTAGGAGGCTCCTGGACCTGCGCGACCGAGGAGGACGCAGGCCGGTCGACCTTATGGAGGACATGCTGCAGCTGAGGGATACAGAAAACGACGAATTTCTGTTCAAGCATATCTTCTTGAGGACCCTCCCAACACACATGAGGGGAACCCTATCCAACATGCGTTGTGTTACCCGGCGAGACTTCCGCACGCTGGCCAGAGAGGCGCAGCGGCAAACAGACAACCTCCGCGGCAGCAGCAGACCTCGGCGCAGCGACCGGGGGCAGTGGAAATCCGGAGGCAGCGGAAGCCACCCCACCGACGATGGCGGCGGCGCGGTCCCGAGGCAGCGGAGGGGATGGCCTCTGCTTTTACCATCGACGTTTCGCAGAGAAGGCGCGCATATGTGTACCGCCATGCAACTACAAGAACCAGGGAAACGCCAGGACCGGGGGTCGTTAGCAGCTTCAACTCTCGGCGAAAAAAACAAGCTGCTCTATCTGACGGATGCGAGCTCCGGGCGGCACTTCCTCGTGGACACTGGAGCCCAAGTGAGTTTCATCACCGCGACCTACACTGACCGGCTGGCAGGCCCCCGCGGAAACGGGGCAACGGCGGCGAACGGCTCGAGCATCAACACCTTCGGGGAAAGGACTCTGCGCCTGTCCTTACACGGCCGCACCTATGAATGGACTTTCATTATAGCGGCGGTGAGTTTCAACATGTTAGGCGCTGATTTTCTGTGCTCACATGGTTTGTTAGTTGATCTTGCTAATAAACGCCTGGTTAATGCACTCTCATTTTATTCTATCCCCTGTGCAGCTCGAGTGTCCCCGCCACCAGTTCAGACCAACGTCGCAACAGCAGGCGGTAAGTTCCACACTCTCCTCACCCAGTTTCCAGCACTTACAGTTCCCACTTTTTCAGCTACAGTTGTGAAACACGGAGTGGAGCACTTTATCACCACAGCTGGCCCGCCAGTTTTTGCGAAGGCTCGGCGCTTGGATGCAGCTAAACTCTCCATTGCGCGCGAGGAGTTCGCCAACCTGGAAAGGTTGGGCATAATTCGCCGTTTGAAGAGCCCACGGGCTTCCCCACTGCATATGGTCCCTAAGGCTGACGGCTCGTGGAGACCTTGTGGTGATTACCGCAGGCTAAACAATGCCACAGCACATGACCGCTACCCCATCCCACACATCCAGGATTTCTCAGTGCACCTGGCGAGGGCGCACATTTTTTCTAAGATAGACCTGGTCCGCGGCTATCATCAGGTCCCGGTCCGAACCGAGGACATTCCAAAAACAGCGATAATAACCCCGTTCGGACTTTTCGAGTTTTTACGCATGCCGTTTGGCCTGAAAGGCGCTGCGCAAACCTTCCAATGCATGATGGATGCGGTGTTACGCGATCTCCCTTTCGTGTTCGTCTACCTCGACGACATTTTGGTCGCTAGCACCTCCGAGGAAGAACACGAAAAACACCTCAAGACAGTTTTTCAGAGGTTGGGGGAGCACGGGTTAATAATTAATCCGGCCAAGTGCCAGTTTGGCGTGGCGCAGATTGATTTTTTGGGGCATCGCGTCTCCCCAGAGGGGGCAGTCCCTCTACCGGACAAAGTACGTGCAGTGGCAGAGTTTCCTCGGCCTCAAACGGTCAAAGCGTTACAAGAGTTTTTGGGAATGGTAAATTTTTATAACCGTTTCATACCCCACGCAGCGCAGCTCATGCAACCATTATATGCCACGCTTAAAAAGCAGAAGCCCTCCAATATGGTCGAGTGGTCCCCGGAGCGGGAGCGCGCATTCACGGGGGTTAAAAAGGCACTTGCAGATGCAGCACTGCTGGCTCACCCAGACCCATCAGCCCGCATAGCGCTCACCACGGACGCGTCAGAGGTGGCCATAGGAGCCGTTGTGGAGCAGCAGGTCGCTGGGGTGTGGCAGCCGCTGGCTTTTTTTTAGCAGATCCTTGCGCAAAGCTGAGCGGAAATACAGTGCGTTTGACAGGGAGCTGTTAGCGCTTCATCTGGCCATTCGCCATTTCCAGTTCTGGCTGGAAGGTCGGCGTTTCACCGCATTTGTCAACCACAAGCCGCTCACTTTTGCTATGGCCAAAATTTCAGAGCCGTGGTCGGGACGGCAGCAGAGACAGCTGGCTGCAATTTTGGAATATACCACTGACATTCAGCACGTGGCAGGTAAACTAAATGTAGTGGCGGACTGCCTCTCACGCGCAGTAACAGTGCCTGTCCACGTGGAAGCAGATTATACTACCGCAGCCGCAGGGCAGAGTAGCAGCGCAGAAGCACACGCGGCCCCGGTTCACGTGGGGATAGATTATGCAGCCATAGCAGCGGAGCAGGGTAGAGACGCGGACGTGCACGCGCGCTCCAGTCTGGACCAACAGGGTTAAGGCTGGAGAGCAGGAGTCTACAAACCGGTTCGCCCCCCCTAATCTGCGATGTATCTACCGGGCGACCGCGCCCGGTGGTACCTGCCGAGTGGCGTTGTCGCGTTTTTGACTCGGTTCACTCCCTGGCGCACCCAGGGGTACGCACTTCTGTGAAAACGGTAGCGGAGAAGTTTGTTTGGCCGAGCCTGCACAAGCACGTGAAAGAGTGGGCAAGAGCCTGCATGGCTTGCCAGCGGGCCAAAATCCACAGGCACACGAAAGCCCCCTTAGAACCGTTCCACATCCTGGCTAAGAGATTCGATCATGTGCATGTAGACCTCGTGGGCCCCCTACCGCCGTCGCACGGGTTCACGCATCTTTTGACGATGGTGGACCGAACCACACGCTGGCCGGAAGTGGTCCCGCTAACGGCGACCACAGTGGCAGAGGTGGCTCGCGCTTTTTTAACGGCCTGGGTAGCTCGTTTCGGGGTCCCGTCGGACATTACGTCCGATAGGGGACCTCAATTTGTGTCTGAGCTGTGGTCAGCGATGGCCAGCAGCTTAGGAGCGACAATCCACCGCACTACCGCTTATCACCCACAGGCTAACGGTTTATGCGAGCGTTTTCACAGGTCTTTGAAGGCAGCCCTCAGAGCATCGCTTATGGATGCAGATTGGGTGAACAAACTACCATGGGTTTTATTGGGGTTGCGTTTGGCGCCCAAGGAGGACTTAAATGCCTCCCCCGCTGAATTAGTTTTTGCACAACCGCTCAGGCTGCCCGGTGAGTTCCTACCATCCCATACGGCGCCGGGGCGCCCCCCGGCGCATGTACCACTGATCGGCACGGGAGCGGACATGCTTCCGGGCCCCGCTCATCACACTTTCCCGCGCGTTTTTGTTCCCAAAGCTCTGAAAAATGGCGAGTTTGTTTTTGTCAGGCACGAGGCTCAGCAACACAGCCTCCGCCCACCATATGACGGTCCATTTAGATTGCTGGAGACCGGGGAGAAGCATTTTGTGCTGGATTTGGGAGGCAGAAAAGAAACAATTAACATTGACAGACTAAAACCTGCCTTTGTGTTGAGCTACGAGTCTGTACGGCTGGCGAGAGCACCTCGACGAGGCAGACCCCCCAGGGAACGCGCCCGAGAGCCCCTGCAGGGATCAAATAACCATTCTCTCCCTCAATTAACAGATTCGCCGCAGGACGGCGCCACACGGACTGTGAAACCTGTTTACAGCAGGTTTGGAAGGCAGGTGAAACCTAGACTACATGCAGACTGATGTGTCAAAGTGCTTAGGCTGCGCTGTCGATGTTGTTACGATGGTGTGAAATATGCTGCATTGCCTTTTCTGATTCTGTCATGGTGGTGTGACATAGGCTATATTGCCCATTCTTTGGCGTTTGGGGGGGGTTATGTAGCTCACATATTTGTAACTGCATATGTTTAAGCACAAGAAAGATGTTTAAAGCTTACATGTGTGGATTGACCTCACGCCTCAGATGGAGAATGTGTCTGGACGCCCTATGGACATGGGAGGACAGAAGACCGGGGGCGAGATCCTGAAAGGACTTCCTGACCTCCTGGGGTCAGACAGGATGGCTGAAGGACTTGGAAGAGATGTATTGTGAATAGGGGGATTTGACTTGATGGTGTGATTGTGACTTTCATGTACCTGGTATAAATGTGGGGGTTTACTGCAGCTCACTCTCTTGTTCCTGTCAGAGAGAGCGAGCTGGGGATGTGAAGTTGTAATAAATCTGAATTGAGAAATAACTCAGCCTCTTCATTTCACGCTCCCTACAGCTGACTAAATACTTTTTTGCCCCACTGTATATATGCATCTTCACATATATTCATATATATGCATAGATGAGGATAGTTTAGTTTTAAATATATTTTACACATATAGGATTTTTAGCTATATTAACTCATGATGTCTGCACCACACCCGATGTCCTCTGGAGAAATGGCGACCTGAGGGGGGCAGGTCTATGCGAATGCCGGAAGGAGGACATCACGCACATATAGAATTTTAGAAGCACTACACACAGGGGACAGAATTGAGATGGGTTTAGACCCATCTCAACAGGGGGAGATGCAAAAACCTAAGTTTAGGTTATAGATAGATAGATGGATAGTGAGGTGCCCCATTAGGACACCTCAACAGGGAGTACTGTCGGTAAAATGACATGATTGCTCTGTCTTTCTTACATTTCTTTATCTGCTTGCTTCACACGCTACACTGCAGAGTTTAGTTTACACCCTATAATTCATTTGCTGAAATCAGTTAGAATCAGTTCTGCACACAGCAGAGCTGCCACATACTGTATGTGGAAATGTATTATTGATACAATGAGATAAAACCCCTCCCTCTTGCATGAGGGAGTGGTTAAGCTTATAAAAACTATAGGGCTCAATTTTAGGGTGGCACACTCTTGAGGAATTGCCCAAAGAGCTGTGTCCCAACGCTGCTTGTATCCATATCTCACTTTCAGTAAAAAAAGGAAAATATACTTCATCTCTCAGTCTGGTTATTTGGCTGTCGTATCAAAAAACTGGGGTTTAAGGTATTTTAGACTCAACACTAGAATCTCCAAAAGTACAATGGGAGGCAGAGCCTTCAGTTATCAAGCTCCTCTCCTGTGGAACCAGCTGCCAATCTGGATTTGGGAGTCAGACTCGATCTCTGTTTTTAAGAATAGGGTTTAAACCTTCCTTTTTGATATAGCCTACAATTAGGGAGGGATCATGTGTTTCTGAACCCTCCCTTAGTTATGCTGCTAATAGGTTTAGTCAGCCAGGGGACCTCCAATAATGCACTGGGCCTCACTCCTTTCTTCACTCTCAATGATTTTTTTTTTTTTTTTTTTGCTGGTCATTAATATCCGTTTGTTCCCTCCCATAGATTGAGTCCCCATCGTGCTGTTTGCTCTCTACATGTCTGTTCTTTTCATCTTCTCTATCCCCTCACCCCCCAGCCAGTCACAGCAGATGACTGCCCCCCCCTGAGCCTGGTTCTGCTGGAGGTTTCTTCCTGTTAAAAGGGAGTTTTTCCTCTCCACCATTGCCAAGCGCTTGCTCACAGGGGATCACCTGATTGCTGGGGTCTTTCTGCAACTGTGGGGGTTCCCCCTACAGTTGAAAGTGCTATGAAATGACTATTGTTGTGAAATGGCGCTATATAAATAAAGTTGAATGTCTTTAAGCAGAAGAATTATTTTTATTGATGAGCCAAAGTGAGATGATGCTGCAAGTGGTATATTGATATCAGAGATGATGTGAACCTGAGATGGCATAAACCTATGTACAGTGTGCAAATCAGCATTGTGCAATCTGATGTGAACCTAAGATGGCATAGACCTATGTACAGTGCGCAAATGAGCATTGTGCAACGAGCAGTGTATAATTACAAATTAGCACCCGGTGCCAATTTCTCTGTAACGATAGTATCGGTAGACTGTGCATGATAAATAGCAGCAGAGATGATAATTACCAGGAGAGATGATATGGACATCAGACAGGTGAGACTATATCTACTGTATAGGTGAGCAATGTGCAAATTTAGCAGGCAGCATGTGAGTTCCTATATGCAAAGCTGTGTTGCGGAGTTTGGGAGTTGTTATTTGTTCAGGAGTCTGATTGCAGTGGGAAAGAAGGAATTTTTCAGTCTGGTTGTCCAGCATTTCATAATTCTGTACCTCCGCCCTGAGGGTAGAAGTGTAAACAGTCTGTGCTGGGGGTGGGTGGGGTCCCGGAAGATGGCGAGGAGAGAAGGGTAGGAGGAGAGAGTGGTAACAAGCAGATGAGAGTAAAGTTGGTACTGCAGACTACACATAGCCCATAGTTTTGAAAATTATAAAGGTTTTTCTTAAAACATCAGAATAGTCCTGAAAACATCGCCTTATAAATGTAAGAGCAATTTAGCAATGGTTAATGCAACCAATTTATTACATTTAAAAACAAAAACCCTAAACTACAGTATATAAGCAACTACAGCAGTATAATATAACCATGAATACTCATTCATCACATTACTTCTGTCTTCATCTCATTTCTATGCTGTGGGGCATGAGGAGGTTTTGATCATTTTAACATCCATCCAGCTTCTTCCGCTTAATCCTTTTCGGGTCACGGGGGGGCTGGAGCCTATCCCAGCATCTTTGGGCGAGAGGCAGGGTACACCCTGGACACATCACCAGTCCATCGCAGGGCCAACACAGAGAGAGAGACAACCATTCACTCTCACAGTCATACCTAAGGACAATTTAGAATCCCCAGTTTTGATGCCAATTAACCTAACCTGCATGTGGGAGGAAACCGGAGAAATCCCGGAGTAAACCCACGCAGACATGGGGAGAACATGCAAACTCCACACAGATCACTGTTGGTCGGAGGCTGGGATCAAACCCAGGATCCCCCGGCCAAGGGTGAGTTGCTGTGCTGCCGCAGTGCTAACCACTCTGCCACCGCGCTGCCCATCATTTTAACATATTAGATTAATTTAGTATGTTATTTCACCGGGTCAGGAAGAGGATCTAAATAAAACAGGGAGTGAGTGGGCTAATTTAAAAGTATTATTTCATCATTTGGACTACATGTTTGCTGTTTCCCCAAACAAGACGCTTCTGCAGGTAAATGACTGCTGCATCAGACCTCCCGTCTCTTTCTCTCCATTTACCCACGTTAGAAATTTCCGTTGCACAGACAACTGCTGGGGCTGTTAACGGATTTTTTTTTTCTTTTGGTTCGTTGAATAAATCAGTCTGGAGCAGCCACAAGGGAATAAAAATAAACCTCTGGACACTTTGGAGTCCGGATGTCAACAACACGGCTTCAGGGTGAAGTGAAACTTTTCACTGAAGCTGTGTTATTGACGTGAGGAAAAAAATGCAGGCAGATTATCCGCATCGCTGCACTTTTTTTAAGATGGTAGCATTCTGAAACAGCCTTAAAACTAAATTACTTCCTCACAACTAGATGCAAACGTTCCAAGCACAGAGCTCTGCTTCTCGTTTCATGTTTGTTTTGTTGTTTCTATGGTAACGCATAACTTCCGTTGGCAGCGGAACAGTCCCCAAATATTGCGATATTCATTTTTACATCAGTATCAAAAATTATACCGGTGTTATCGTGAACAACACGATATAGCACACCTCTACTGCCGGCGATGTCCCAAGACTCCCATAACCCTAGAAGGGGGCTCACTCGGGGTTATGGCGCTGATTGCACTTGCCAGTTGAAGATCAGGTACTAACAGTCTCTTGTGTTCATTTTATAGCGGTAATCGGGGACTTGATAACTTCAAGCACAACCTTCCCAATCTACCTGCATATAGTTTAATGTCTTGCCCAGAACTAGCTTGGCTGTATATTCTAAAAACTATATTGTTTCACATATTTTTTTTCCACAATATCTTTATTGAACCTTTTTTTTTTTTTAAACAAACATGACACAAACAATCAAACACTAACACTAAAGTGCTACAAAAATAAATGCACTACAAACACCAACAACCACCAACAAAATCAAGTCTTCAACAATGCTCCTCTGTTTAGTCTAGACAATCCATTACATAAGTATACATATTATGTTCACCAGTTTGGAATTTACAAGGTCCACACACATCATTCACCTTCTTCTTCAAGAGTTATGTTTAAATTTTTTACATGATCAATAAAAGGTCTCCATATATTCTCAAACACAATTTCCTTTGATTTCAGTATATATGTTATTCTTTCTAATGGAAGGTTTGTTAACATCTGTCTTAACCACTGAGTCACATCTGGTCTATGAGTCTTTTTCCACAGTAGTGCAATACATTTTTTGGCATTAAGCAAACTGAGGTCTATGAATATTCTTTCACTTTTATTAAAGTTATGCTTTTCTGGGTACAGACCCAACAAAAACAGTTTAGGATTCAAAATGATTTGTTTTGAGATTATTTTTTCAATTGTTACCCTCACCTCTTCCCAAAACATTCTTATTATTCTACATTCCCATACACAATGAAATAGGGTTCCTTTACTTTCCATGCATTTTGTGCATGTATCTAGTATATTTTTGTTATATCTATTTAACTCCTCCGGTGTAACATACATCCACATTAACCATTTGAAATGTATCAATTTAAGACGTACATTTATTGATTTGGTTTGGGCTTCTGTACAAGCCAATTCCCATTGTTCCTCTGAAATTTCAATTTGCAGATCTTCTTTCCAGTAGTTTAATCTTTTCTGTGAATTTTCACTTGAGGATAGTGTCAATGAGTTATAAAACTCTGAAATAATACCCTTTCTTTTACTATCTTTCATCAACATTTTTTCCAAGGATGAATAAATAGGTCGAGTGAGAGCTTTATTTTGATTTGATCGAATAAAGTTTCTAAGTTGAAGATATTTAAAAAAAATGTGTTCTATTAAGATTAAATTTGACCCTCAGCTCTTCAAAAGACATTATGTTATCTGCACATGGCAAATATAAATCTTGAATCTTTTGAATCCCTTTTAAATTCCATACTTTAAATACAGCGTCCGCTCTTCCTGGTTTAAAATATTGATTACCCCATATTGGGCTAAATGGTGACAATAACTGTGGTTCTTTTAAATAATTTTTAGCTTCACACCATATTTTGATCATATGCTTTACAAATGGATTTTTAACTTGTTTTTGTAATTTTTTTGCCGAATCTGAGTATATGAATATGGGAAGAGGTAAAGGTAAATTGTATGATTCCATTTCAGTCCAGTGAGGGAGATCATTTAATGAAAAATAATATGTCATAGACCTCAGTTGTGCCGACCAATAATACAACATAAAATTTGGACATTTCAGACCTCCACGATCAAATGGTAAATATAATAAAGACAGACGTAATCTAGCCCTCCTGTTGTTCCATATAAATTTCACTAACTTTTTTTTAATTCTTGAGAATAAATCTAAAGGTGGTGGTAAGGGAATGTATTGAAATAAATAAAGTATTTTAGGTAAAATATTACTTTTAAGTATATTGATTCTCCCGATCATCGACATTGGTAGTGACATCCATCTCTGAATTGACTCATTGATATCTGTCATTAAGGTTTCATAGTTGACACTGGCGACTGATTCCAGCCTAGGCACAATTTGGATTCCTAAATATTTAAACTGATTTACAGCGTTGAATTGATTTACCTCAGGGTCTGGGTAATTTCTCTGGGTCTCATTTAGCATTAATATTGAAGATTTAGTTTTATTTATTTTATATCCTGATATTTCCCCAAAATTCTTTATTAAATTCAACAAGGTCGGAATTGATTTTTTTAGATTCGACATAAACAAAATTATGTCATCGGCGTACAGGGAGATTTTATGTTCTGTTGGTCCAACTTTAATTCCATATATTTGTGAATGTAAACGTATCGCCATCGCTAAAGGTTCAATTGCCATAGTAAACAGTAAAGGTGAAAGTGGACAGCCTTGTCGACATCCTCTATTGATTTTTATTGATTTTGAAATATTGTTATTTGTTAGGATTTCTGCTGTAGCATTATTGTATATTATCTGAACCCATTTTATGAAATTATTTCCAAGTCCAAACCTTTGTAAGACTTCAAAAAGAAAGGGCCATTCGACTCTATCAAAAGGCCTTTTCGGCGTCCAGTGATAGGAGAGCTGTATCCGGTGCTTCTTTATTAAAATAAATAATATTAAATAGTCTTCTTACATTATGGAAGCCTTGTCTTCCCTTTATAAAGCCATTCTGATCTCGATTAATAACATTTGGTAAAATTTCTTGTATTCGTCTTGCTAAAATTTTACAGATTATCTTAAGGTCGGCATTTAATAGGCTTATTGGTCTCATATTTTCACATTTATTAGAGGGCTTACCTGGTTTTGGCAACAATATAATTAAGGCATTATTCATGTATGATGGTAAATTATTATTTTGAAATGCTTCCAAAACCATTTCCAAAAAAGGTTTTATTAATTTATTCTTAAATTTTTTATAAAGGTCAACTGGAAGACCATCTGGTCCTGCACTTTTTCCTGATTTCATATTATCAATGGCTAGCCCAACTTCTTCTTGACTAATTTTAGACTCCAATATCTCCCTGTTTTCATTTGGAATACACGGTATAGATAGTTCGTTCAAAAACCCATTTAGTTTTGTTAAATCAGATTCATTTTTGGTATCATATAATTTTTCATAGTAATCTCTAAAGGCTCTGTTAATTTCTAAAGGATCTATAACTACCTGTCCGTTACTTATAATACTGGTAATTGGTGTTTTAATTTCTAATTGTTTAATCTGCCATGCCAATAATTTTCCTGATTTTTCACCTTGTTCATAAAAAGATTGTTTCAATCTTAGAAGACTCGAGGCAGCTCTATTCGCTGATTTTTTGTCGTATTCAGCTCTCAAAATCAGTAATTCATTCTCCAACCTTGGATCACTTCCTGCATACACTTTTTCCTGAAGATTTTTTATTTTATGTTCCAATTGGGCTCTCTCCTCTCGAGTCTTCTTAGATTTTGAACCTGTATAACTAATAATATGTCCCCTAATAAAAGCTTTGAAAGCCTCTCACTTTACACATGCTGATGTTTGTGTAGTATTGATATCAAAGAACTCATCTATCTGTTTTTCTATGTACTTGACAAATTCCTCATCCTGAAGCCATTTATGCTGAAATTGCCATCTACCTGATTCCTTTGTCAATTTCTTATCTACATATACTATACAGCAGGGTGCATGATCAGAGATCACGATGTTATCATAAAAGCAGTTTTGAATCTTGGACCTCAATTCTGTGGAAATCAAAAAATAATCAATACGTGAGAATGTCTTGTAGGTACTGGAATAACAAGAGTAGGCTTTGACTTGTGGTTTCATTTCTCTCCATATATCTAGCAATCTCAATTCTTTCATAAAATGATTAATGGTCATCCTACATCCATTGTGCGTACAGTCCAGTCCTGTTGATCTATCTATACCGGGATTCAATGTACAATTAAAATCCCCTGCTATTATATGTTGCCCTGTAAGTGATGATAAGATAAGAAATAAATTAGCAAAGAACTTTTGATCATCTATATTGGGACCATATAGGTTCACCAAATTTATATTTTCTAATAGCAAAGATCCTTGAATGATTACATATCTTCCAAATTTGTCTCCAATTACATTTTTCACTTAAAAAGGGACTGATTTATGTATGAGAGTCATAACTCCCCTGGCTCGGGATGAAAATGATGAAGTGAAAACACTTCCTTGCCATCTACTCCTAATTCTTTTTACATCCTCCTCTATTAGATGAGTTTCTTGTAAAAACACAATTTTTGAACCCATGTCTTTTATTTTATTCATAACTTGTTTAAGTTTTTTTAAATTTTGTAGACCTCTGCAATTCCATGAAGTTAAATTAAGATTAACACTTTGGTTTATGATCAATAGGGAGTTTGGGATTACCTTGCAGTGTAAACATGCTCATACAGAGAAGCAAAAAAATGAGTGGATGAACATTCATCCTACAAACTACACACAAACAAATTCCCCCTTCCCACACTTGTGGCAAACCCCCCAAAATCAAAAGAAAAATTCCGTCTCCCGATATAGCCATCGACCGCTCCACACCCACGAGGATCAGCCTAAGCCACTCCTTCTTCATCCTCCCAATCACCCTAACTCTACTGCTTTTAATGACGCAACATTAACTCTCCTCTGTAGTTTTCCAACTTAACTCCAAAATTTTTAGCAACTTTGTACATCATAGTTTTTTTTTTGTTTGTTTTTTTTTGTTTTTTTTAATTATATAATGCAATCTATATTTTGTAAACTTGCTATTTGCTTCAAGTCAGTCAGATGCCTGTGCAAATGCTTAATTATTCTACCTTATATTTTGTTCATGCTTAGCTCCCACCAGTCTCTTCTTCTTGGATCTTCTTGATAAACTCCTGCGCCTCCTCTGGGGTCTTGAAGATGTGGGTTCTGCCCCCATACGTGGTCAGCAGTCTCGCAGGATAGATTACACCATGACGAATCCCAAGGTTGCGCAGCTCCTTACGTACGGGATCATACTGCTTCCTCAATTGTTGGATTCCTGTGGCCCAATCTGGGTAGAACCGCACCTGCTGATCCTGGTGTTTAATCTCTCCTTTAGCTCGTGCTGCGTTGAAGATCTTCATCCTGTCTCTGTTGCTGACAAACTTCATAATTAAGGTCCTCGGTGTTCCCTTATCTCTCCGTGGGCCAATACGATGCGCGCCCTCCAAAACCACCGCCGGCCGCAGCTCCGCACTGCCCAGCGCCTCCGGAATCCACTTTTCCAGAAAGGAACACGGGTCCCGACCTTCGGATTCTTCCGGTAGACCCACTAGCCTCAAGTTGTTCTGTCTCGACCGGGATTCCAAATCCAGAATGTTTTCTTCCAGACATTTATTTTTTTTTTCCAAAGTGCGCACCTTTAATTGGAGACAATTAACTTCATCTTCAGCACTGGAAATACGAAGCTCCATCTGCGCCATTCGTTCCACACAGTCACCCAATTCCTTTCTCATTCCTTCCAACGCTGCCATAATCCCATCAAATCTAGAGGAAAAGTCCGCTCTCATTGAACTCATAGCCGTCAACAACGCACCTGTGTCACTTCCCGCAGCTCCCGCGCCGTTGTTAGCTTCCTTCGCCATATTTGGTGCTTTCTCTGCTGCATCACAGACCTGAAAGTCCGTTAATTTGGACTGTTTCTGCGGCTCGCTTTTTCCTCTACTTGATTTTCCAGCCTTAGGCTTCACCGACATATCCTCGCTCAAACGCTGGGATACGTTCTGTCCCAAATGAGAGAGTTATTTGCCGATTTTTTTTCTCCAGAAGCAGAGCAGAGTGAGACGTGTCCTTCTTACGTGGCAGCCATAACCGGAAGTGTTTCACATATTTTTAATTTAGTTTAATTTAATTTAATTTTAGAGAAAATTGTCTATATGCAGCTGAAATATTTTCTGGATGAACACGGTATTCTGGAGGTTTTTCAGTCTGGTTTCAAAGCTCTTCATAGCACAAGGACAGCCTTGTTAAGACTTTTTAATGACATCCTCTTAGCATGTGATTCAGGTGAATATGCTGTCCTTGTGTTGCTTGATTTAACTGCTGCCTTTGACATAGTGGACCATCATGTTTTAATTTCCCATTTGCAGCACCTAGTGGGCATTTGTGGCACTGCTCTGAACTGGTTTAGGTCCTATCTAGCAGACAGGAGTCTTAAAGTTAGCATCTCTGGGTTTGAATCCTCTTCTGCTCCTCTGCCATACGTGGTCCCACAGGGGTCATTTCTAGGGCCCATGCTTTTTTCTCTGCAAATGCTTCCGCTGGGTTCCATTTTTAAAGCATATGGTACCTTCTTCCACCTGTATGCTGATGACTGTCAGCGATATGTCCCTCTAAAACAAAAAAGCTGCCTCATCAGTAAACCCACTTCTGGCATGCACTGAAGACATCAAGTCTTGGATGGCCCTAAACTTTCTAAATTTTAATGATAAGAAAACAGAAGTGATGGTGTTTGGACCTAGTGGCCCCTGTGAGTCCCCTCCTGTAAACTTGAGCCCCCTCACTCCTCACGTGAAATCCATAGTTAAGAACCTTGGTTTTATCATGGACAGTGATTTTAAATTAGACACTCAGATTCGTTCTGTGGTAAAATCTAGCTTCTGTCTTCTAAGGCGTTCAGCAAAAGTAAAACCCATTCTCGCTAGACCGCACCTGGAAACAGTAATCCATGCTTTTATTTCATTTCGGCTGGATTACTGTAATGCACTTTACGCTGGTGTCAGCCAGTCAGCTCTTTCACGTCTGCAGCTAGTTCAAAATGCCACTGCTTGTCTTTTAACAGGTACACGTGGAACAGATCACATCACACCCATCTTAGCTCTAGTCCACTGGCTGCCCGTGCATTTCAGAGTTCATTTTAAAAAATTTTTATTTGTTTTTAAATCCTTGAACGGTCTTGCTCGACCTTACCTCTCTGAGCTTCTGCATCCCTACGTTCCGACCTGGACCCTCAGGTCAGCTGAACAGCTGCTTCTGGGGGTGCCAAAGGCAAGGCGGAAGCTCAGAGGAGATGGAGCCTTTTCGATCATGGCACCCACCACACCGCTATCAACGGCCCGGCTAACACCTGAACCAGCTGATCGGCCGCAGTTGTCAACGGCCCCGCTAACATCTGAACCGGCTGATCGCCCGCTGCTGTCAACGGCCCTGCTAACATCTGAACCGGCTGGTCGCCCGCTGCTGTCAACGGCCCCGCTAACATCTGAACCGGCTGATCGCCCGCTGCTGTCAACGGCCCCGCTAACATCTGAACCGGCTGATCGCCCGCTGCTGTCAACGGCCCCGCTAACATCTGAACCGGCTGGTCGCCCGCTGCTGTCAACGGCCCCGCTAACACCTGAATCGGCTGATCGCCCGCTGCTGTCAACGGCCCCGCTAACATCTGAACCGGCTGATCGCCCGCTGCTGTCAACGGCCCTGCTAACATCTGAACCGGCTGATCGCCCGCTGCTGTCAACGGCCCTGCTAACATCTGAACTGGTGGAGCAGCATAATGCTGGTCTTCGCCTCAGTACAGCTGGACATAGCGAGTCGGGTGAGTCAAACTGCACTGGACAGACTCACATATCTGATCCTGCTGTAAACAGCTGTGCTATGTCCAAACTTTTGGAAGCAGGAGCAGTTAAACAAAATGCAAATGAGGCGAGATCCGAAAAACGAGCTGTACAAAAGCAAAAACAACATTTATTTTTCCAAACTGTTAATCATGCACAAGTTCTTTGGGACACAAAGGATAAACCAAAAGGGATCCTCGGCGGACATTTAAACATACGGAGCATAATCCCCAAAAGAGATGAGATTTTGGTGTTGTTGTTGGACTCAAATCTGGACTATCTTTGTCTTTCAGAAAGCTGGCTACACAGGAACATAGACACTAATATGATCGATATTGTGGGTTATCAGTGTTTTAGAAAAGACAGGCAGGTAGGGAGGGGAGGAGGTGTCTTAATATACATCAAAGAGAAATTTAAATGTCAACTGGTTGATTTGAATACTTCACTTGAATGTTTAGCTGTTAATGTATGTCTCTCACCGGTAATGAATTTCAACATTGCAGTATTGTACAACCCACCGTCATACAATTCTTCTTTTTATAATGAATTAAGTGATCTGGTTAAACAACTTGAGAGGAGCAGAGAAACATTATTTTATGGTGACTTTAATATTAACTGGTCTGATAAAAAGGACAAACAGAAAATGAAAAGCCTCATGACTAAATTTAATTACCAACAAATGATCAAAGGACCCACCAGGATAACCAAACAATCTAGAACACTTATTGACATGGTATTTGCTAATAAACCAGAACGAATAACCAGAACCTATAATCTTGTAACTGGTCTCTCAGATCATAACATGGTTCTTGCTGTCAGAAAACTTACTAAAAAGCGACTACAGTATTTTGGGGGAGTTGATATTGACACATTAAATTTTATTATTCCCAAATCAAAAACTGCGGAGTTTGAAAATTACTTAGAGAATCAAAATTGGGAGCAGCTCATGTCAATATATGAAGAAGATGATTGTTGTAATTTTATAACTGCAACAATTACAAAGTCTATAGAAAAATTTACAAAGCAAATTAAAAGTAGACAACAGAAGATTAACCTACCATGGTTAAATAATGAAATAAGAAAACTTATGAAGAGACGAGATTCTGCATTGAAAACATCATTAACCTCTAAATTACAAAATGATCACCTTGTGTACAAAAGTTTAAGAAATAAAGTGGTACAAGAGCTGCGAAAATCAAAAGTATCTTATTACAATAAACTGATAGATCATGCAAAGGGTAACAACAGTTCCCTATGGAGGCATTTAAATAACTTAACTAATAAAAAAAATGTTCAGAAGGGGGTAAAGGAACTTAGAATCAATGGCAAGACCATCAGTGACAAGGCTATATTGGCAAATGAATTTAATTCATATTTTATGGACTCTGTGGAAGAATTAACAAAAAACTTTGTGCTGCCAAATGTGCTCAACAACACAAAATCAATACTTTCAACAGTTTCTTTTCACATCGATGAGGTAAATGAGGAGTTAATTGCTGGTATTGTTAAAACACTGTCAAACTCAAAAACTAATAATATCTACAATGTGAGCACTTCCTTTCTCAAAACGCACAGCAAAATATTAATCAAACCACTGACTCATCTCATTAATCTCTCCATTAGGTCTAGTACATTTCCATCTGGTTGGAAAAAAGCTGTTGTCATACCAGTTTATAAATCAGGCAGTAAAGACGATATATGCTATTACCGCCCAATCTCTATTTTACCAGTCCTGTCTAAGGTTCTTGAAAAAGTTGTAGCTACACAGCTGATAGACTATTTACAAGACAGTCAACTTCTTCATCCACATCAATTTGGTTTTAGACCAGGATACTCAACAGAAACAGCAAATTGTTGCCTTATTGAAAATGTCAAACAGTCCTTGGACAGGGGTAATGTGGTAGGAGCTGTTTTTCTAGATCTCAAAAAGGCTTTCGATACTGTAAACCACAGTTTGCTTTTATCCAAAATGGTATCTTTTAACTTCTCTCCAGATACATTAGAATGGTTTGCATCTTATCTCCAGAATAGAGAACAGTGTGTAAAAGTTCACCAGGATAAATCCTTATTTTTAAACAACCGTATGGGTATCCCACAAGGGTCCATTCTTGGTCCTTTACTTTTCAGCATTTTTATTAATGACTTGCCACTACACTGCTCAGCTGCAACATGTCAACTTTATGCAGATGATGCATTTATTTACACAGCTGCCAAGACTCCAGCACAGGCTGCAGATGTACTGTCTACAAGTATGGTTGATGTCCAAGAGTGGCTCTTCCAGAACCATCTATGGCTGAACCTTCAGAAAACAGTTTCAATGTGCTTTTCAATCAAAAAATGTAACCTGCAACATTTTAAAGTTAATATACATGATCAAGATATCAGTTTAGTTACAGAATTCAAATATCTTGGCATTGTACTAGATCCTCAATTCAAATTTAATCTTCATATAAAGAAAATTTCTAAAACAGTAAAAAAAAATCTGAACTGCTTTAAATTAATTAGATATTACATACCATACCAAGCAGCTGTACTGTATATGCATTCTATGGTTTTTTCTCATATATCATACTGTTTGGCAGTCTGGGCTCAAGCAGCTCCTTCCACAATAAAACATATAGATTCATTCTATAATCAAACTCTACAAATCTTGGATAAAAAGCCCATTAGGTGGCATCATTGTTATATTTTAAAAAAATACAATCTATTGAGTTTTTAGAGTTTCATTGACCTCTGTTTTCTGAAATTAATTTTCAAATGTTTCCATAAATCAGCGCCAGAGCCACTTGCTGGTTTCATCCAAAGACAGGACAGCAGCAGAGCCACCAGGAGTTCTGTTAACAATAACTGTAAAATATCCCACCGCAGAACCACATTTAGACAAACAGCTTTCTCTATAAAGGGCAGTCATATCTGGAACACAATGCCAAATGAAATTAAAATAATAACCGACTTTAAAACATTTACTACAAAGGTTAAAAACTGGCTGAAAAATAAACAAGAATGTACCCATGTATGAAATGATTGTCTGCAGGGTGAGAGTGAATGAAGGGAAGGAATGAATGTGTTTGTTTATAGTGAGTGACGAAGGGAGGGAGACCTGAAATAGGCAAATGTGAACCAGGTTTTTATATTGTGTATTTATAATCTTGTTTGCATTGATGTATGTGGTTATTGTTTATTCTGTTTTCATTTTTTCTTTCCCTTATCCTTCTTTCTTTTTACCTGTTTCTTCTTTCTAAAGCCCATCCAGGGACAAGAGTTGCAAATTAGCTAATAGCTATACACTCTTTGTGCAACACATTAGATTGATTGTCATTTGATTAATTGTCTATGTTTATTGCACTGTCCCTGCCAAATAAACAAATAAAATAAATAAAAATAAACCCAGGCTATGGAATGATTTACCCCCGGACATCAGACAAGCACCTTCACTGTCCATTTTCAAAACCTGTCTTAAAACACACTTTTACTCCCTGGTTGCCATGTGTCTGAGCTCTAATGTCATCTCTGAGCTCAGACACAGTTTGTTTAGTTTTGCATTCCTGTTATTATTTTTGTGTCTGCTCATGTGTTTAGTTTGGGTTTCTGTCTTTGTTTTTGCCCCTCTCTCTCCAGTCACCCCCCACTCGCTGTTCACAGCCTGTTTGCCGCCAGCTGTGAGCAGCTTTGGAATCAAGTTCACCTGCAGCTCAGCTCCCGAACCTGTTATCGATTTACCTGCCTATTTAGGTTCTGTTTGCTCTCCATTTCCCTGCGGCTGTATTGATGTTCTCTCTGACTCCTAGCTACAGTAATTTTGTCTCTCTATCTCCTGCTGAGTAACTTCTACTCTGGAGAATAATCCTCGTGTTTACCTTGGTGTATATTTTTGAATGGATTGCACAGTTCCTGGAATTTTGGTTCATTGTCTAATAAAATGTCACGGTTATCGTTCAGCGAGTGGGTCTGTCCTTCCGCCTCGTAGAGCCGTTCATGACAGAATACAGCCGCCAGAATAATACGACCCAGCTGCGGAAATTGTGCATTTTCTCCCTTTTTTGTGTTTTTTTCCCACGCACCTGTTCGTCTGGGAGTTACCATGGACCCAGCAATTACACTACTTACCAGGTAGGGCTTCAGGGCTACCAGATGCATCTGGGGTGGGAATGTTGCTGCACGCTTATGGAGATTGATAGGCTAATCTCCATGGCGTGCACATATTCCACCCCGGAGGATGCGTTATGGTATCTGGGGCTTGCGGAGGCAGCAGCTCGCCGGTGCCCTCAGCTGATGGAACATGCTGAGTGTAGGGAAAGGATTACCCTGGTGGCTGCGCTGCGACGCGAGAATGGCGGGAGGAGGAGGAACGCCCCAGAGAAACCTGGGCTCGCACCAAAGGGGAGGTGCTCCCGGGACTCCGTGGCTTCTACCCCTCGCCAGTCTCCCTTGTCCGGTCCCGTTTCTCCAGCTCCACGGCGACAGCATCGCCCCACCACCGATCACCGGAGGGATCCTCCAGCCTCTCTGCCAGCTTCCTCTCTGACACCGAGCCTGACATCTCCAGGAGTGGAGCCTCTTTCTCCTCCTTATTCGTCAGCTGTTCCATAAGCACAATCTTCTCTCATCGCCGTTGCAACCCCCGTCACCTCGGCATGTCCTCCTGCTGACAAGAGGTCTTCCAGTATTCCACCGGCTACGCCTTCCTCCATGAAAATGGGCACAGCTCCTCCACACTCCTCAGAGGGGTCCACTATCACCATAGACATGAAGAGGGATGACGCAATTCCAGCGGCAGTGGTCAACATCACTTACCAGGAGAACAGGCAAATAACATTTCATTCACTTTCAATTTCTGATATGTCTTACCTGATCCCAAGTAGGGAGACTCTGGGTGTGCAGTCCCCAGAGCTCCCTCCACCTGCTGCCATCCATCAATTCTCACCTGTCCTCTCCGTGTCTCCCCCATCTTTTCCTGAGTGTCCGTCGGCCCCAGAACTGAGCCACCGGAAGATGGAGGAGCCCGTGGCCTTGGAGGATTCTAACCCAGAGTCAGCACAGAGCCAAACCCCAGCTGCCATATTGGAAGAGCCACCAGCATGGATGATTTCATCTGGGGCCACCATGACTGCAAACACCATCACGTCTGCTGCGGAGCCCACCGCAGCAGAGTGGGAGCTGGAGCTGGACCTCCTAGAGGCCGGGCCCGAGGCGTCATCGTCACTTGAATCGACAGAATCCTGGACGGCGGTGGAGCTTGAGCTCAGGCAAGTGATCTCTTTTCTTTTTCTTATGTTTGTGTTGGAGAGATCTTGTCTGGCTCTTGGTGAGGGGAGTCGGGTGCAGCCACCAGCTGCACCTGAGCTTACCTTGTTGGGCTCTGCTGCTGCTGGCGACTCTGATCTCTTCTCTCTGCGTGTCATCTCTGAGCCTTCTCCCAGGGCCGCCGGGGAAGATCTATCACCGTTAGAGGGCTCTGTAGGTCCAGGTTCTTCACCAGAGGACATCCAGGATCCAGCTCCTCCAGCGGAGGTCATCGCGGGCGTTCCGTCCCAGCCCGGGATCTCCATGGGTGCAGCGTCCTCTCTGCCCAAGGCTGTCGTCTGGGTCCCTCCTCAGTCCAACTTCCCGTGGGTGCTGTGTCCCAGTCGGGGACCGTCGTGGGTGCTGTGCCCCAGCCTCAACCTGACGTGGGTGCTGCGCTCCAGTACGGGCCCACTGCGAACATCATGCCCCAGCCCAGGGGCCACCGAGGGTGCAGCTGTGGCCCAGGCCAGGCCCACTGTGGGTGCAGCATTGGCCCAGCCCGGGTCCGCCACGGGTGCTGCAGCGCTTCAGCCTGGAGCCGCCACAGATGCTACCATGTCCCAGACCTGGACCCCCGCGGGTGCTACCATGTCCCAGACCGGGACCACTGCGGGTGCTACCATGTCCTAGACCGGGACCACCGCGGGTGCTACCACTCTCCTGCCCGAGACCGTTGAAGACGTTGTCTCTCCTCCTTCCCCGCCAGACGCCATCAGGGTCCGCCCTCTTCCCTCACTGTCAGACAACGTCGGGGTTCCCCCTCCTCGGCTCGCCTCTCCTGTGGTGGGTCTCCCTGTGGGGAAGCCTCCTCCCAGGCCGCCTCTCCTGAGCTGGTGGCTGAAAGACTCAGGCCAGTCACCCAATAAACTAAGCCGTTGCGTTGAGTGGCCAATTTTCCCTGGCAGGCCACCTGACTCATTTAACCTGGCCGTCCAGCTGGTCTGGGACTTCAGCAGGCCACCAGACCAGGTGAACCATGCCATCCACTGAGCCTGGGACTCTGGGGAAGCCTCCCGAGCCTTCTTGCTTATGGACTTGGGTCTAATTGTTTTTTCTGGTGTGGGTCCTTAGCCAAGTTTTTTGTTCCCTCCTGACCTGTTCCCTCCACCACCCACCCTGGGTAGATTGTGTGGTTCTTGTGGGGGGGGGGGGGGTGTCTTTTTCTTTTGATGCTACCTGGGGGTGTCTGGATTCCACCCCTTGGGAGGGGCTCTGTCATGTGTCTGAGCTCTAATGTCATCTCTGAGCTCAGACACAGTTTATTGTTTAGTTTAGCATTCTTGTTATTATTTTTGTGTCTGCTCATGTGTTTAGTTCGGGTTTCTGTCTTTGTTTTTGCCCCTCTCTCTCCAGTCACCCCCCACTCGCTGTTCACAGCCTGTTTGCCGCCAGCTGTGAGCAGCTTTGGAATCAAGTTCACCTGCAGCTCAGCTCCCGCACCCGTTATCCATTTACCTGCCTATTTAGGTTCTGTTTGCTCTCCATTACCCTGCGGCTGTATTGATGTTCTCTCTGACTCCTAGCTACAGTAAGTTTGTCTCTCTACCTCTTCCTGAGCAACTTCTGCTCTGGAGAATAATCCTCGTGTTTACCTTGGTGTATATTTTTGTATGGGTTGCACAGTTCCTGGATTTTGGTTCATTGACTAACAAAATGTCAGTTATCGTTCAGTGAGTGGGTCTGTCCTTCCACCTCGTAGAGGCGTTCATGACACTGGCCTTCGACCCAGTGTGAGACACTGATTTTATTGAATGAAATGGATTTTATTTATTTAACCTTTTATTTTATTGTTTCCTTTGACTGTGGTTCGATATTGTTTTGTGTTTGTGCCCTGCTTCCTGGTTTTACGTTTTCATGTGTTTTCTTGCTGTACAGCACTTTGTGTAGCGAGTGATGTTTTTAAAGTGCTTTATAAAGTTGATTGACTGATATCAAATTTGTGTCTTCATGTATGTAGAACAACACTATGCCCCAGTAAAACAACAAACTAATATTTGCAGTTGACAGTGAGCAGAGCATCTGAACTTATCAAATGTATCAATTCACTTTTCTCTGTGTTCAAGTTATAAAAACTTCCAAGTTGCATCTAAAATTGATACTGCTTCATATCAGAATGGTAATAGTTTAAAACTAGAAAAGCACTCAGACAGCACATACCGCCGCCAAGCCTCCTTCCGTTTGTCATGCATCACCTCCAAAATGTAATGGGTTTGTGTGTAGGCCTACAGCCACTTCTGGTGAAAATTGCCTCAAAGTCCATCCATTAGTTTTGAAGTATTGTTGCAAACACATTGTGAGAAGATAAAAGCCTTGGCAGAGGTATGCATTCTCGGATCCTCACCAAAATGTAATGGGTTCCTCTCTAGCCCAAGGACCACCCCTGATGAAAATTTCCTCCAAATCCATCTAGTAGTTTTTGTATAATCCTGCTGCAAAAATACAAACAAAGCTCTTGATGGAGGTATGCACTCTCAGATCATCACCAAAATCTAATCATCTGTTCCCCATGCCATTACACACCTTCTCTGAAAATTTCATCAAAATATGTTCATAACTTTTTGAGTTATGTTGGTAACAGACAAACCAACAAATCAACGCCACTGAAAACATTGAGGAGGTAATAAAAACCTCACTGAAAGGTCATACTAACCTGTTCTTCATATTTATTGTACCATTAAATGTTCCCAATAAAAACTGGGCTTGTGTGGAGAAACAGTGAAAATCTTAAATGGTACAGTAAATGTGTAGGATAGGTGACAATGACTTTTCAACTGCTACCAACTGATAAGATGTTCTCTCTCCTCTTTTGTCTGCTCTTTTTAGGGGTTGCCACAGCATGAAGTTAGCAAGTCCCAAATAACCTCTATAAAATACACACAAGAGACCTGATATTGTAATGATCCGCATATTGATTTGGCAAGGATTTTTACGCCACATGCCCTTCCGGACATAACCCTCCCCATTTATCCAGGCTTGGGACATGCACAAGGAGTAAACTGGCTTGTGCACCGTCTTACCCTGGCTGGGTAATCAACTCTCCCCCCCCCCCCCATTCTATTATGTTGAGCAGGAAGTACCATTTTTACATGGTCCCCGGCTGGGGCTTGAACAATGCTCTACCTCTAGGCCACCACTCTGGTCAACTACTGATAAGTTACAGACAGGGTGCAAAGTTAAGTTTTGTTGTCACTGGTCACTGTAGCTAGCTGTAGCTAACTGTACTAGTTTCCCACAATAACCAGGCACTCAATGTTTTCAGTAGCTATTTACGTCCAAAACAGACCTGCATACTGTGACACAATGTATGAGGGGTGGCTGAAAAGTTCGTAGGCTGGTCATGATGCAGTGGTCAGATTTGACCAAATGTGATTTATTTTTCAACACTTTTTAAACACTTCTTCAATCGGTGTTGCAGCACTTGGATCCCTGTGGTAGAGAAGCTCTTATTGATCCTCAGACATAACTCCTTCTTAGTCAGCCTATGAACTTTTCAGCCCCCTCCTTGTATACACAGTGCTGTGAGAAAGTATTTGTCCCCTTCTTGAGATCTTATATGTTTGTGTATTTTTCACACTTAAATTGTTTTACATCAAACAATTTTTAATATTAGACAAAGATAACCTGAGTAAATACAAAATGCAGTTTTTAAAAGATGATTTCATTTCTTAAGGGGAAAACGTTATCCAAACTCACCTCGTCCTATGTGAATATGTAAAAGCCCCCTAAACCTAATAACTGGTTGTGCCACTTCTTGCAGCCTTCCTTAGAAGAGTCACGTGATGCAGGAGGTAAGAGCAGGTGTTGAAGAAGTGAGGACTGGTAGGATGGTAGGCATGCGGCAGCAGGGGGCATGGACAAAATGAGAGGGAGTAGTGGATAAGAAGCTGACCTGGAATGACATCTGGAAAGCAGAGCCTCAGCGCATCCAATTTATGCTCCGAGCAGTATATGATGTGCTACCCAGTCCGGCAAACCTGCATACCTGGGGTAAGAGCGAGCTGCCAACATGTCCTCTCTGCTCAGGAAAGGGCACGCTTGAACACATTCTTAGCAGTTGCCCAACAGCTCTTGGAGAGGGCCGATATCGCTGGCGCCATGACCAAATGCTAAAGTGTGTAGCGGAGACCATCTCCAGCGCCATGGCAAACAGTAAGCAGGTCGGTAGTCAAAGGAAAATTACATTCGTTAAAGCTGGAGAGGGGCCCCGACCACAGCTTAGACCATCAGCCAGTCTGCTCTCTTCAGCATCAGACTGGGACCTGCGAATTGACTTGGGAAAGCAGCTTAAGTTCCCCGATTATGTAACAGCAACATCTCTTAGGCCAGATGTGGTACTAACATCTTCCTCTTCCAGGCAGGTTCTGTTAGTGGAGCTCACAGTTCCCTGGGAGGAGCGCATAGAAGAGGCCAATGAACGCAAACGGCTCAAATACCAAGAACTGGTAGAACAGTGCCAGAGGAATGGTTGGAGAGCACACTGTGAGCCCATAGAGGTGGGATGTCGAGGCTTTGCTGCCCGCTTCCTGTGCAAAATTTACACTCTCCTTGGTATTAAAGGAGTTGCTAAAAGGAAGGCCATCAAATCTGCCACTGAGGCTGCAGAAAGAGCTTCTCGGTGGCTATGGATTAAGAGGTCAGAATCGTGGGCCAATGCTGCCGGGACACAAGTCAGGGTCTGATCAACCCTGGCTGGGTCGCCTGATTGAGGGTGTTTGATGTTGTGAGACCCGAAACACCCGATGACGTCAGGAAACATCGCTGATGATGTGTCCCGGCGCATCTATGGATGTATCTATTCATCATGCTGTTGTGACAATCAGCAACCATAGCAGGTTTTTTTTCATGGAGGACCTAGAGACCAGAGCCATACAAACAGCACCAGCATCATGCAAAATAAGCTTATGGAACGCTATGTGGACGACATCCTGGAAATAGTCAACAGAGGACAAATAACCACACTCATTGAACATTTAAACCAGTTGGACAGCACAGGAAATATGAAATTCAACCATGAAGAAGAAACCAACAAATCCGTATCTTTTCAGGACATGAAAATCACCCACGCAGACAATGGCAGCATCAACATCAAAATCCAGCAAGGAAATTCCCAGCAAGGAAAATAAGTAATGAACACATAAACATTTTTTTTCATTTAACATATTTCTGATGGAGCCATTGACCTGAGATTTTCACTAGATATCAGTAACGACCCAAGTAATCCATACATACAAAGAAATTAAGGCAACTGTGTTCACAAAACAAGTTATATTTAAAAAAGTGGAATGGCACAGGGAATAAGTATTGAACACATGAAAGAAAAAAAGGTGCAAAAAGGCATAGAAAGCCAAGAAACCAGCTGAAATCCATCAGAATTTAGGAAGCCATCCAATCCCCCATCAGTGCAAATTAATTTCAGCTGGTTAAGTCCTGACTGATCGCCTTTAAAAAGGTCTGTGAATATCAATGTGTCACACCACAAAGAACTCAAGATGGATAGAAGCAAAGAGCTCTCTTTAGACGTTTGCAACCTTATTGTTGCAAAACATAATGATGGCATTGGTTACATGTGTATTTCTAAATTGCTGAATGTTCCAGTGAGCACTGTTGGACTCATCATTCGGAAGTGGAAAGATCATTTTAGCATAAACTGGCCACATCCAGGAAGTCCTCACAAGATTTCTGACAGAGGAGTCAAAAGAATTATCAGAAGAGTTATCCAAAAGCCAAAGACCACTCATGGAGAGCTCCAGAAAGACCTGGAGTTAGCAGGTATGCTGTTTCAAAGAAAACAATAAGTAATGCAGGTTCAGGTTACTTTATTTGTACCCATAGGTAGATTTGTTTTGCAGTCAGGTGACATCCTTTTAGACACATATTTACAAACCACAATTACATTCAACATGAACACAAACACAGGCACACATGAAGCTGACTATAAACACGATGAAAGTACTCAAGGCTCCACCAATCAGGACATAAGACAAAGAGATAAGAGAAAAAACAAAGAGATAAGAGAGAAGGGTCATACTAAAAAAGTTAAAAACTAAGTCAAAGAGATTAAAAACTCAATAAAAGTCTAAACCCCAAATAAAAAACCTACAAAAATAAATAAATATAAAATAAAAATTAATAAATAGATGACTAAATTATGTGCAATATATTGTTATATATCCAGAATCAGAGGATGGCAGAATCCCCAAAGATGTCCTCTATGGAGAGCTGGCAACTGGCAGGAGAGACGTTGGCCGCCCACAGCTGCGCTTTAGAGACGTCTGCAAGAGAGACATGAAGGCTCTAGAGATCAACACAGAGCGCTGGGAGGACCTTGCAACGGACTGCTCCAAATGGAGAGGCACCCTGACCAGACAGCTCAAGGCGGGTGAAGAGAGACTGACTGCTGCAGCAGATGAAAAAAGGACCCGCAGGAAGAACCGCCACAGACCCAGCAGCACGGAGACCACCCACAAGTGCGACCTGTGTGACAGGGACTGCCATTCGCGCATCGGCCTGTTCAGCCACAGGCGGTGCTGTTCCAGCAGAGTTGACGTTTAGGATTCTCTTCCATGGTCATCATAGACCGACGGAGGCCGACGATTGTTATATCTTGTTCAACTCTTTGACAACAGCAGGAACAAAGCTGTTTTTGTAGCGCTGGGTTTTACATTTTGGGACAACAAACCTCCGTCTGGAGGGAAGAAGCTGAAAGTGGCAGTGCAAAGGGTGGGAGTCGTCATTTAAAATGGATGTAGCAATCCTCTGTACCTGTCTGGTGTACAGGGATGTCAGGCACTGTAGGTGGGAGCATCATGGTGTGGGGAGGTTTTTCAGCACATGGTAAAAGCAGACTTCATATGATTGAAGGAAAGACGAATGGACAAATGTACAGAGACATCCTTGATAAGAACTTGTTGCCATCTGCCAAGATGCTGAAGATGAAATGAGGGTGGACATTTCAGCAAGACAATGATCCCAAACACAAAGCCAAGGAAACTCAACTGGCTCCAGAGAATGAAAATAAAGCTGCTAGAATGGCCCAGTCAGTCACCTGTCCTCAATCCATTTGAAAATCTATGGAACAAACTGAAGATCAGAGTTCATAGAAGACACCCACGGAACCTTCAAGATTTGAAGACAGTTTGTGTGGAAGAATGGGCTAAATTCACTCCGGAGCAATGCCTGCACCTAGTTTCTCTATATAGGAGGTGTCTGGAAGCTGTTCTTGCCAACAAAGATTTTTCTACTAAATATTAATATTAAATGAATTTCACCAATACTTATCCCGTGTCATTCCACTTTATTAAATATAACATGCTTTGTGAACACAGTTGCCTTGATTTTTTTTGTGTGCATGGATTACTTGGGCTGTTGCTGATATCTGGTGAAAATCTCAAGTCAATGGCTCCATCAGAAATATGTTTAAAGAGAAAAATGTTGACGTGTTTAATACTTATTTTCCCCACTGTATACACAAAACCGACACACACCTATCAGTATTTGTTATGGACTTCAGAACACCCCACAACCCACAAACTCTCCGTTATTAGAACGTTATACGACCAGACCAACATCATTACTAATCCACAGGATAAAGAGGAGGAAGAGGTACACATTATTAAGGCTCTGAAAAACTGCATATACCCCAAATGGGCCATAGAGAGGGGAAGGAAGCAAGTGGAGATGAAAGCCATAAACAGAGAGAAGAAAGGACCACACAAAAAGCAAACAACATAGGCACAGTCATGCTACCATACCCGAGAAGCATCACTGAAAGAATACAGAGGATGATGAAAAATACCACATCAACACCCCAGTAAAACCACACACCACTTTGAGGCAACTCTTGGTTCATCCCAAAGACATAATACCCACGGAAAACAAAAGTACTGTCATTTATGAAATATCATGACGATCATGCAACAAAACCTACATAGAAGAAACAGGAAGAACCTTTGGAACCATAAAAAAGAAACATAGGAAAGAATGTGAACAAGAGACAACAGCAAGGTACACACAAGCACAAAAAGTAACAGCTGAACAACAGAACCTGAAATCTGCCAAATCCGACCATTGCAAAAGAAAAAAATCAAATCATGGACTGAGAAGAGGAAAATGTCATCCTCACAGAAAGCAACAAATACTACCGTTGGATCAGGAAAACCATCGAGGATGGAAGGAGCCTTGGCGGAGGTACAGTATCTCACAAAAGTGAGTACACCCCTCACATTTTTGTAAATATTTTATTATGCGTGGAGTTTCTTCACCTGCACTCTGTAGACAGTCCAAGTTTCAGCACCGTACAATAGAGTAGCCAGTACTGTCGCTCTGTACATTTTGCATTTCACACGGATAGACACATGTCGATTGTCCCACAGTCTCTCCGTCAAGTTTCCAAACACAGTGCTCGCTCTTCCCATTCTGAGAGATCGTTCATCCTCCAGCCTAGCATTCTCTGAAACAGTACTCCCTAGGTACTTGAAAGTCTTGCACTTGACTAGTGGCTCTGTACCAATGCTGATCTCTTCTGGTAGTGATGTTGATAACTGGAACTTTGGTGGTTGATAAAGGCACTCTGTCTTCTTGATGTTGATTTTGAGGCTGAATTGGCTAGCTGCTCTTGCAAATTTCTCTACTAAAGATTGCATATCTTCCACGCTGTGTGCAACTAGAGCACTGTCGTTGGCAAAGAGCATTTCTCTTACTACCTTTATCAATGTCTTACTCGTGGCTTTAAACTGGGGCACATTGACCAAGCCTGCTTCTTTCCTTGTTTGAATGTATACTCCTTCTGAAGTGTCTTTGAAGGCCACCTCAAGCATGGCTGCCAGATATAGCGAGAAGTGGTGTGGTGGCTCAGTTGGTAGAGCATCCGCCCCACACCCGGGAGGCAGGGGTTCAAATCCCGGCCGGGTCATGCCGAAGACCATATAAAAGTGGAACTTCCTGCCATCCAGTTTGGTGCTCAGCAATAATGGAATGGAGGAGGGAAATTTGTGGCGGAGCGTTGCATGGCAGCGGCCCTCTGACTCTACACTTGGGGTGTGTGTGATTAACACAGTAGATAGGTAAAGCACACTCTCGTTCTACTGTACATGATTGGTTGTACAGTTCAATGACAATAAAGGGTGATTTAATTTAAGAGTGTAGGGGCACATACATGATGAGACACCTTCGAGCCATAATGAACATCTCATGGAAAGACAAGATAAACAACACAGAAGTGTTGAAATGAGCTGGTCTACCATCAATGGAGGACATGCTAATACAGATGAACCTGAGATGGCTCGGACATGTTGAGAGGATGGACCACCAGCGTCTCCCTTGGCAGTTACTCTACTCACAGTTATGTGAGGGAAACGCAATAAGGGTAGACCAAGGCTCAGATTTAAAGACACTGTAAAAAGAAACTTGAAGAAGTTGGACATAGATAGGAGTTCCTGGCAGTGGAAGGCTAAGGACAGAGCTGTGTGGAGGAATCTGATCAGACCTAAGTGAAATAGTCATTGTCGCCCACGACAGACTGCTATGATGATGATGATGATATCTTTTCATGGGACAACACTGAAGATATGACACTTTGATACAATGTGAAGTAGTCAGTGTACAGCTTGTATGACAGTGTAAATTTGCTGTCCCCTCAAAATAACTCAACACACAGCCATTAATGTCTAAACCGCTGGCAACAAAAGTGAGTACACCCCTAAGTGAAAATGTCCAAATTGTGCCCAAAGTGTCAATATTTTGTGTGGCCACCATTATTTTCCAGCACTGCCTTAACTCTCTTGGGCATGGAGTTCACTAGAGCTTCACAGGTTGCCACTGGAATCCTCTTCCACTCCTCCATGACAACATCATGGTGTTAGAGACTTTGCGCTTCTCCATCTTCCATTTGAGGATGCCCCACAGATGCTCAATGAGGTTTAGGTCTGGAGACATGCTTGGCCAGTCCATCACCTTTAACCCTCAGTTTCTTTAGCAAGACAGTGGTCGTCTTGCAGGTGTGTTTGGGGTTGTTATGTTGGAATACTGCCCTGTGGCCCAGTTTCTGAAGGGCCCCTCCCTTCATGCTCTGCTTCAGTATGTCACAGTACATGTTGGCATTCATGGTTCCGTCAATGAACTGTAGCTCCCCAGTGCCGGCAGCACTCATACAGCCCCAAACTATGATACTCCCACCACCATGCTTGACTGTAGGCAAGACACAGTTGTCTTTGTACTCCTCACCTGGTTGCCACCAGACATGCTTGACGCCATCTGAATCAAATAAGTTTATCTTGGTCTCATCAGACCACAGGACATGGTTCCAGTAATCCACGTCCTTCGTCTGCTTGTTTGCAGGCTTTCTTGTGCATCATCTTTAAAAGGGGCTTCTTTCTGGGATGACAGCCATGTATACCAATTTGATGCAGTGCGCGGCGTATGGTCTGAGCACTGACAAGCTGACCCCCACCCCTTCAACTTCTGCAGCAGTGTTGGCAGCACTCATTTGTCTATTTTCAAAAGACAACTTCTGAATAGGACGCTGAGCATGTGCACTCAACTTCTTTGGTCGACCATGGCAAGGCCTGTTCTGAGTGGAACCTCTTAAACTGCTGTATGGTCTTGGCCACCGTGCCGCAGCTCAGATTCAGGGTGTTGGCAATCTTCTTATAGCCTAGGCCATCTTTATGTAGAGCAGCAATTCTTTTTTTCAGATCCTCAGAGAGTTCTTTGCCATGAGGTGCCATGTTGAACTTCCAGTGACCAGTATGAGAGAGTGTGAGAGCGATAAGACCAAATTTAACACGCCTGATCCTCATTCACACCTGACATCTTGTAACACTAACGAGTCACATGACACCGGGGAAGGGAAATGGCTAATTGGGCACAATTTGGACATTTTCAGTAGGGGTGTACTCACTTTACCAGCGGTTTACCCATTAATGGCTGTGTGTTGAGTTATTTTGAAGGGACAGCAAATTTACAGTACACTGTTATATTAGCTGTACACTGACTACATTGTATCAAAGTGTCATATCTTCAGTGTTGTCCCATGAAAAGATATAATAAAATATTTACAAAAATGTAAGGGGTGTACTCACTTTTGTGAGATACTGTATGCACTCTCTGAGTGCTTTTCTAGTTCATGACCAAATGGGGGGCGTTACTTTTTCCCCATAGGGCCAGGTAGAGTTCAATAGCTTTTTTAAAAAATGAAGTCATCATTTCGAAACTGCATTTTATATTTAGTCGGGTTATTTTTGTCTAATAATAAAATTTGTTTGATAATCTCAAACATTTGTGTGTCAAATATGCAAAAATATAAGAAATCATGAAGGGGCAAATACTTTTTTGCACCACTGTATGAACCTTAAAATGATGGTGAAACAGTTCTAGATTATGTTGTCCTCTGTAAAAAGATGTTAAATGCATTTGTATTGCAGAAATAAATTGGCCTATGAGTATTAGTAGTGAGTTTTATCTGAAATTTCAATATTTTTCCCCATAAATTGCCACTTCTTTTATTTGTAAATATGCATTTTTTTTACATAAATTTGTGACCTCTTTCTTTCAAATTTGTAACATTTGTCAAAATTGCAACCTCTTGATGATCACTTTTGCAACTTTTATAATCTTAAATGTGTTTCTTACTCATAAGTCTATGAGGTTTTCTCTCATTTCTTGTACATCTGTGTTTTGGTTTTTTTTTTACTCTTGAGTTTGTGCCTTTATTATTGTTAATTTGAGACTTTTATTTATTTATTTATTTATTTTACCTTTGCCAAGGAGGTTATGTTTTTGCCGGTGTTTGTTTATTTGTTTGTCTGTTCGCAGTATTACACAAAAACTACTGGATAGATTTGGATGAAATTTTCACCAAAGGTGGCCCTTGGCCGAAGGATTAACCCAACAGATTTTGGTGATGACCTGAGAGTGCATACCTCCACCAAGGCCCTTGTTTGTATTTGTGCAGCACAATTATACAAAAACTACTGGATGGATTTTGATTAAATTTTCACCAGAGGTGGTCCTTGGGCTGCAGAAGAACCCATTAGATCTTGTTGATGATCCAAGAGTGCATGCCTCTGCCAAGGCTCTATCTTCTCACAATAAGTTGGCAAGATTACTCAAAAACTAATGGATGGATTTTGATGAAGGAGCCAATTGAAGCACAGAAATTCAGGCTGGGTGAAGCGATATTTACTGCTGCAGAAGGACTCTGTACGAATCTACTACAGACCCAGGCTCACCCAGCAGCATGGAGAACACCCACAAGTGGGACCTGCACTCATTCCAGCAGAATAGACGGAGGCCGACGACAAAAGTCGTAAATCATTCGCCAAAACGGCAATAATGGAATTATGTTGATCGGGATCCACGAGCGGAGTAGCGTCGCGTTCGTCTGACAATGGGGGAAGAGCTGTTCGCCGCGACTCTGCTGCTTTGAAGAGGTAAGGTGTTATAAGCTAAATTATTATTTATCCCTGAAAACTGTAATCCAAAAATGACTTTTGAGCGATCGGTAAATTACAACTGTACTGCGCACGAAGTACGTGCGCCGCGATAAACGGTTCATTTGCCGTGTTCGGACCGTGAACGTCCCCCCCCCCCCCCGCTGCAGAAGAGGAGCGGGGGGGGCCACAGTCTGAACGCCCCCCGGTCCGCGGGAGGAAGCATATCAGTCTATTCCATCATGTAGCGATGGCCCTCTTCTGTAGCGAGGGGGGGGGGGGCGTTCACGGTCCGTTTACGCCCCCCCCCCCACACACACACACAGTAGCGGGGGGGGGGGGAGCCGCTGTGAAAGCATGCAAGGAGTGTAATCCGTCATGTAGAGGGCCGAATTTGGTCCTTGGTAGCGGGGGGGGAAAACGACCCCCCGCCCACACACACACACACAGACACAGCCCTGAGTGTGACCTTTCATTAGAGCCTAAAATGAAGATTCTACATTGAATTATTCAAAAGTTACAGACGTTTTTCCAAACTGTGCCATTTGGCACAATTTGGCACAGTTCCAAAACGCCTGGGAACAGCCTGAGAACAAAGCTGTGTATCCAGCTGTGTAAAATATTCATTTTTTGTGGTATTGTTACCAAATTTGGATCTCAGCTGGATAACACTTGGTTCTACATTTCTGTTGCATTTTCCAGCCGGATCGGACAGCTGTGTGTTATTTACAAGCATTTGTATCGAAAAAAACACTGTGTCCAATTTTTTTTTCTTCAAGTTCAGTATGTTTAGATGACTGTAACTCAGTGGCCGGAGCACGTAGAGAGATTATGTTTTTTTTGCCAAAAAATTCAAAGTGGTTTCTTTTAAATGAGACCAACCCCATGAAGATGCTGCAAAGGGTTGAATAACAGCTTTCGATTTACTTTGGGCACGTTATTTTTAGGCGTTTTTAGGGAAATTGACCAGAGTACAAGGGGTTAAGGGTGTGTATATTTATGCAACCAGGTTGCGTAACCAGTAATTAAAACTTACTTAGTGCAAGTGGTTAAGCAACCTCCTGACACACATGAGAGGGACCCTCTCTGCCATGCCTTGTGTGACACAGCGGGACTGCCGTGCGCTGGCCCGAGAGGCGCAGCGGCTCCTCGACTCCTGCGGCGAACAGACGGCCACAGCGGCAGCGACAGACCAAGGTGCGGCGACCCGAGGCAACGAGGTGCCAGAGACAGCGGAGCCAGCCCCACCATCGATGGCAGCGACGCGGCCCCGGCGCAGCGGAGGAGATGGCCTCTGTTACTACCACCGGCGTTTCGCAGAGAAGACACACAGGTGTGTGCCGCCGTGCAGCTACAAGAGCTCGGGAAACTCCAGAACCGGGATTCGTTAGCAGCTTCGGCTCTCGGTGAACGAAATAAGCTGCTGTACATCACAGATGCGAGCTCCGGGCGGCACTTCCTCGTAGACACCGGAGCCCAAGTGAGTTTCATCACCTCGACCTATGCTGACCAGTTGGCTGGCCCCCGTGGTGACGGGGCAACGGCGGCGAACGGCTCGAGCATCAACACCTACGGAGAAGGGACTTTGCTTTTGTCCTTGCATGGCCACACGTATGAATGGACTTTTATCATAGCGGCGGTGAGCTTCAACATGTTAGGTGCTGATTTTCTGTGCTCACATGGTTTGTTAGTTGATCTTGCCAACAGGCGCTTAGTAAATGCATCTTTTTATTCTATTCCTTGTGCAGCTCGAGTGTCCCCACCACCGGTGCAGACCAACATCGCCACAGCAGGCGGTAAGTTTAACACACTCCTCACCCAGTTTCCAGTGTTCACGGTTCCTACTTTTTCGGCAACAGTTGCGAAACACAAGGTGGAGCATTTTATCACTACAGCGGGCCCCCCCATCTTTGCGAAAGCTCGGCGTTTGGACGCTGCTAAGCTCGTCATCGCGCGCGAGGAGTTCGCCAGCCTGGAAAGGCTGGGCATTATTCGTCGTTCTAAGAGCCCCTGGGCTTCGCCGCTGCATATGGTCCCTAAAGCTGACGGCTCCTGGAGACCTTGCGGCAATTACCGCAGACTAAACAACGCCACAGCGCATGACCGCTACCCAATCCCACACATTCAGGATTTCTCAGTACACCTGGCGGGGGCGCACATTTTTTCTAAAATAGACCTGGTTCGCGGCTACCATCAGGTTCCAGTCCGTCCGGAGGACATTCCTAAAACAGCGGTAATAACCCCTTTTGGACTTTTTGAGTTTTTGCGTATGCCGTTTGGTCTTAAAGGCGCCGCACAAACATTCCAACGCATGATGGATGCCATGTTACGCGATCTCCCTTTTGTGTTCGTCTACCTCGACGACATTTTAGTCGCCAGTACTTCAGAAGGGGAACACGAAAAACACCTCACTGCGGTTTTTCGGAGGTTGGGAGAGCACGGGTTAATAATTAATCCAGCCAAGTGCCAGTTTGGCGTGGCGCAGATCGATTTTTTGGGGCATCGCGTCTCCCCAGAAGGGGCAGTCCCGCTACCGGATAAGGTGCGCGCAGTGGCAGATTTTCCCTGACCACAAACAGTCAAATCATTGCAGGAGTTTTTAGGGATGGTAAATTTTTATAACCGTTTCCTACCCCACGCAGCGCAGCTCATGCAACCATTATACGCCGCACTTAAAAAACAAAAACCCTCCAACCCTATCGAGTGGTCCCCGGAGCGGAAGCGCGCATTCACGGGGGTAAAAAAAGCCCTGGCTGACGCCGCGCTTCTAGCCCATCCGGATCCATCGGCCCGAATAGCGCTTACCACCGACGTGTCAGATTTGGCCATAGGGGCGGTCGTGGAACAGCGCGTTGCCGGGGTTTGGCAGCCGCTGGCATTTTTCAGCAGATCCTTGAACGCAGCCGAGCGGAAATACAGCACGTTTGACAGGGAGCTGTTAGCGCTCCATTTGGCCATCCGCCATTTCCAGTTTTGGCTGGAAGGTCGGCGTTTCACTGCTTTTGTCGACCATAAGCCGCTCACTTTTGCGATGTCCAAAATTTCAGAACCTTGGTCGGGCCGGCAACAGAGGCAACTGGCCGCAATTTCGGAGTTTACCACTGATATTCAGCACGTAGCGGGTAAACTCAATGTAGTGGCAGACTGCCTCTCTCGCGCAGTCACAGCACCGGTGCGCGCGGAGGCAGATTATACTACCGCAGCCGTAGGGCAAAATAGCAGCGCGGAAGCGCATGCGGCCCCAGTTCACGTGGGAATAGATTATGCAGCAATGGCAGCGGAACAGGGTAGCGATGCGGACGTGCGCGCGCTGCTGTCTGGACCAACAGGGTTAAGGCTGGAGAGCAGGTGTTTGCAAACCGGTATGCCCCCCCTAATCTGCGATGTATCGACTGGGCGACCGCGCCCGGTAGTCCTGGCCCGGTAGTCCTGGCCGCGTGGCGCCGCCGCGTTTTTGACTCGGTTCACTCCCTGGCACACCCAGGAGTGCGCGTTTCGGTGAAAATGGTGGCGGAGAAGTTTGTTTGGCCGAGCCTGCTCAAGCACGTGAAAGAGTGGGCACGAACCTGCATGGCTTGCCAGCGGGCCAAAATCCACAGACACACAAAAGCTCCCTTAGAACTGTTCCACATTCCGGCCAAGAGATTCGATCATGTGCATGTCGACCTCGTGGGCCCCCTACCGCCGTCGCAGGGGTTCACACACCTTTTGACAATGGTGGACCGAACCACTCGTTGGCCGGAAGTGGTCCCCCTGGCATCGACCACAGCTGCAGAGGTGGCTCGCGTTTTTTTTGACGGCCTGGGTAGCACGTTTCGGGGTTCCGTCGGATATTACGTCCGACAGAGGGCCTCAATTCGTCTCTGAACTCTGGTCAGCGATGGCCTGCAGCTTAGGAGCGAAAATTCATCGCACTACCGCTTATCACCCCCAGGCTAATGGTTTATGCGAGCGTTTTCATAGGTCTTTGAAGGCAGGCCTCAGAGCGTCGCTTACAAATGCAGATTGTTTAAAAACAATCTGCATTTGTAACAGATTGTTAACAGATTGTAACAGATTGTAACAGATTGTAACAGATTCTCTGTTTTTAAGATTAGGGTTAAAACCTACCTTTTTGATATAGCCTACAATTAGGGAGGGATCATGTGTTTCTGAACCCTCCCTTAGTTATGCTGCTAATAGGTTTAGTCAGCCGGGGGACCTCCAGTAATGCACTGGGCCTCACTCCTTTCCTCACTCTCTATGAAATATTTTTTTTTTGCTGGTCATTAACATTTGTTTGTTCTCTCCCATAGATTGAGTCCCCATCGTGCTGTTTGCTCTCTACATGTCTGTTCTTTTCATCTTCTCTGTCCCCTCACCCCCCAGCCAGTCGCAGCAGATGACTGCCCCTCCCTGAGCCTGGTTCTGCTGGAGGTTTCTTCCTGTTAAAAGGGAGTTTTTCCTCTCCACCGTCGCCAAGTGCTTGCTCACAGGGGATCACCTGATTGCTGGGGTCTTTCTGCAACTGTGGGGGTTCCCCCCTACAGTTGATAGTGCTATGAGATGACTGTTGTTGTGAAATGGCGCTATATAAATAAAGTTGAATTGAATTGAATTGAATAGATTGGGTAAACAAACTACCATGGGTTTTATTGGGGTTGCGTTCTGCACCCAAAGAGGATTTAAATGCCTCCCCATATGAGTTAGTTTTTGCACAACCTCTCAGGCTGCCGGGTGAATTCCTACCAGAGCATCCGGAGCCCAGGCGCCCCCCGGCTCTGGGGCCACTGATTGGCACGGGAGCAGACACGCTCCCGGGCCCCGTTCATCACGCTTTTCTGCGCGTTCTTGTCCCCAAAGCTTTGAAAAATGCCGAGTTCGTTTTTGTCAGGCACGAGGCTCTGAGACCGACCCTCCGCCCGCCATATGATGGTCCGTATAGAGTGCTGGAGGCAGGTGATAAGCATTTTGTGCTAGATTTGGGAGACAGAAAAGAGACAGTTAGCATTGACAGACTAAAGCCTGCCTTTGTGATGAACGACGAGTCTGTACAGGTGGCGAGGGCACCTCGACGTGGCAGACCCCCCAGGGAACACGTCCCTGAGCCCCCGCAGGGATCAAATAACCACTCTCTTCCTCAGTCTGCAGATTCTTTGCAGGACGGCGCCGCAGGGACGGCGAGACCTGCTTACAGCAGATTCGGGCGACGTTTGAAGCCCAGACGGCGTACAGACTGAATTTTAATGTGATCATGTGGTATAGACTATGCTATTGAGGTTATCATGTTTTATTGACTCTGATATATTGTCCATTCTTCGACGTTTGGGGGGGTTATGTAGCTCATGTATTTTTACCTACATATGTATAAGCACTATGGGATGCTTGAGATTGCATGTGTGGATTGACCTCACGTCTTAGATGAGACAATATGTCTGGACCACCTGTGGAGAACAACAAGAAGACGGAGGTACGGTGACAAGGAGCTGAAAGGACTTCCTGACCTCCTAGGGCCAGGCGGAGGACTGAAGGGCGCGGGGGAAGAGTTATTGTCAATAGGGGGTTTTGACGGTGATGTGTGATTCTTCCTTTGTCCTTGTGTGTATAAAAGAGAAGGTTTGACCCAGCTCTTTCTCTTCTGTTCTTGAGAGAAAGCTGGGGATGTGATCAAAGGAATAAAACCTGAATTAAGAAATAATTCAGCCTCATTATTTCACGCTCCCCACAATTACCAAGTTTTTAACTATGGTGACTCCAAGATCCTTTTCTTCAGCAACAAATGGAATAACATCATCAAGCAGAAGGTGATCAAAGTAGCAGTTATTGTGCCCTAGGTGAAGGCAACCACATTTGCTTATAAGAGCATCTGCCAGTCCTGTGACCATGAAAATAATTTGCTGAGGTCATCTTGCAGTGTAAATGCTGATTCTATAGAGTCTACTTTCCTAAAAAATCTTTGTATCATCAGCAAACTTCAGCATTGTACTTGCTATGTTCCCATTGATGTCATTAATGTATAAATGACTACAATCTATGTGCACCTCAATCAAAATGACCACATCATATACAGAAGAAACAGTGAACAGTAATTTCCAGAGCAAGACTTGAAAAAATGTTCCAGTGTATTTGTAAATTCCAAATGCTCAGAGTTAAAGAACTTTCAATGCTACTTGCATGCAGTTAGTTTAATTTTTACTTTTACCTGCTATGGTATTCACCAACAACTGCAGCAGTACCCCGGGCAAGCCAAGAGATGAACAAGAACACAAATGATTAATGATTAATGACAGACTCTACCTCAGTTTATAAATCACAGGCGGTGTTCCTTAATCCCCAACTCCTGCTCTCCAAAGTACACTCACCTCTAGTTTCTTTTCATGCACTTCCGGCCATCAATTTCAGAACAAAAGCCTTGTCACGCTCCCTCTGCTCCGCAGATGGGACCTTAAATCGGGGGAATCTCCAATAAAAGGTGTAAAGAACTGAGGTCCACACGAATAGTGGTTTTCAACAAAGTTCTCTATTAACACAAGGTGTGGGAAAACTAACAGGCAGCAACATTAGCACACAGCCTTTTTTTTATTCACTCCGTGAAACTCCTCTCTGGCCCGTGACGTCACCACAGTCCTTAAAGACACACCATCAAATATAATTGTTCACATTATATGACATCTCCCCCTTTTTCAGTTTTTTTTTTTCAGAACAAAACAGGACCGCATTTCCTGAAGATTACTGAACAATCAAGAGATACTGCATTCAATAAATCAGTATAATGCCAATATTAACTCTGCTTATCAATGTTGACCCATTAAATCCTTAGTCAGCATCAGAACATTAACTCATTTCATAAATTTCAACTTTTCAATTCAAACCATTTTTATCATTTTCATTTCACCCTTCCCCGCAGTCCATGGCTTAATTATTGAACAAGATAGCCACACTTATCACAGTGAACACGTGATTTGCTCTCCTTTTTTTTTTTTTTTTCCAAATCTAGTCTTTGCACAGGTTTGCTCATTCTACCAGACCAGGTAAACAACAGTCCATGCTTTGGGTCTGGCGGTTTGACACTGGATACTGGTAAAATAGTGTCAGCGGCAGCTGCAGTTTCAGGCTGCTGTTTGATGATCCCTGGCTGCAGGTCATTTGGAGCTGAAGAGTGTATATCTCTGGTTGTTTCAGGAGCATGTTGCAAGTGACGGCGGTTGCGTCGCAAACTTGCTCCCTGGGGTGTTTCAATAAGAAAGGAGCAAGGTGTGATGCTTTCTCCAGCAGGTGTTTTCCAGGATTTATGATGGTCCAGTTTTGTGAGGACTGAATCTTCTGGCTTTAACGAAGGTAGAGGTTTAGCTCCATGGCACTGATTAAAGTAGAATGCTTGTTTCCGTTTCTCCATTGCATCCTTATTCCTGACGACTTCTAGATCAGGCCATCGGGGCTGAAGATTCACTTCCAGTGTAGGAAGAGTTGTTTTGATCTTTCCACCCATAAGTAGCTCTGTGGGACTCATGCCTGTGGTGGTGCAGGGCGTTGACCGAAAGCACATGAGGGCGAGCAAAGGGTCTTGCTGCTTTAAGATTCTTTTTGCTGTTTGAACTCCTCTCTCTCCATGTCCATTCCCTTGAGGGATGTGTGGACTTGAGGTAATGTGCAAAAAGTCAAACTCCCTTGCAAACTTTTTAAACTCTTGGCATGAGAATTGAGGCCCATTGTCAGATACAACCACATCTGGACAACCAAACCTCGCGAACACTGCCTTCAGCTTTAAGATCACCTGAGAAGCAGTGGTTACTGGCAGATGAAGTATCTTGAGGAACCGAGAGAAATAGTCTGACACAACAAGGTAAGTGTGCTTGTTATGCTCACACAGGTCAACAGCAAGTCTCTTCCAGGGCCGATCAGGTAGAGGGGTTGACAAGAGAGGCTCTTTTCGCTGAGCAGGTTTCATCTCACGACACACCTGACAGGAATGGACTTTGCGTTTGATTTCAGATGAGATGCCAGGCCACCACACAGATGTGCAGGCCCGCTCTCTACATTTTGTCAGACCTTGATGTCCATCATGTATTCGATCCAAGATGTCTGCTCTGAGCACATCTGGAATCAGCATACGGCTTCCTCTGGTGATAATTCCATTGCATTCAGACAGTTCATTTTTGATGGGAAAATAGTCTCTGATAGCTGCTGGGACATTGCCTATGTATTCTGGCCATCCTGACTTGATGTACTGCAACACCAACTGTAGGTTACAGTCAGCTGCTGTAGCGGTCTTTATGGTGTCTATTTTATGTGGAGTAGCTGGCATGTTATCAATGACTGCTGCTATGTAACACGCCACATCAGAGTGAGTATCAGTCTCGTTTTCTACGCACTGTAGTGGGCTCCGTGAGAGTGTATCAGCCACTGCCAAGGTCTTTCCCGGAGCATATTTGGCTATCGGTTTGAACCTCATAAGTCTCTACTCCTCTCATGAGTAGCCTTTGGCACCATATTGGCACATTATCCAGGTCCTTTTTGTTCATGAGTGGCACCAAGGGTTTGTGATCTGTGACCAACTTAAAGTCTTCCAGACCGCAGAGGTACTTCTCAAATCTCTCACATGCCCAGACACTCGCCAAACACTCCTTTTCTATCTGTGCATATCTAGTCTCGGCCTCTGACAGACGACGTAAGCAGTATGCCACTGGTTTCCAGTTCCCATCATGCAGTTGCAGCAGTACTCCAGCAGTACTCCAGCAGCAGCAGTACTCCATAGCTGCTGGCATCGGCTGATACGGCAGTAGGTCGGTTCACATCATAGAATTTCAGAATTGGAGAAGTAGACAGAATGTCTTTGATGTGCTGAAATGCCTCCTGCTGAGAATGGTCCCACATCCACACTGACTTGGATTTCAACAGTTCATATAGTGGCTGGCCCACTGTCGACAGATTTGGGATATATTTCCCTAGATAGTTAAACATGCCCAGGACACGCTTGAGGTCATGCACGTTCTGTGGTGGAAGGAGCTCGCGGATTGCCTTGACTTTATCAGGGTCGGGTCTCACGCCTGATTTGTCGATTTCTTGGCCCAAGAAGTGAAGCTTGTTTTGTCTAAACTTACATTTTTCTCTGTTCAGTTTAAGTCCGGCTGACTCGATCCTTTCCAGTACCTTGCTGAGACGCTGGTCGTGCTGTTCCAGAGTGTCCCCATACACCAGTATGTCATCCATAAAGATAGCCACGCCTTCCAGGCCGTTGAGGGTTTCTATCATTTTGCACTGAAAAATTTCAGGAGCGCTTGTGATCCCAAATGGAAGACGTTTGAAGGCATATATCCCAAAGGGTGTGATAAAGGTTGTCAATTTACTGCTTTCTGGATGGAGAGGAATCTGCCAAAACCCGGAGGCAGCATCTAATGATGTGAATGTGGTTGCTCCACTAAGTTTTGCTCCACTAAGTTTTTTTTCAAGATGGCACCCACAGTGGTCGCCATGGTGTTTCGCTGCACCCTTCTTTATATGCTTTTTATGCTTTTGTCTGTCAATTGTGTGTCTGCCTGCTCTTATACCCGTGAAGAGCTATTAAATGTCAGGACTCTCACTCCTACGGACCTTCTCCCAGTTTTTTTTAGCTCCTGCCGCCGATCTGATTCATTGTTTGGCTCAAAAAGTGAGACGGCGAAAAAGAGGAAGGCGGGGGGGGCGCTCTCGTATGGCTTCGCAGAAGAGGCACGCGAACGGCCTTGCCTGGCATATTTCTATCCAACGCCAATTCTCTCTCTAACAAGGTAGAGGAATTGAGACTGCTGATGCGATTTAAGGACCTCGCTTCCTCGTCTGTCATCTGTTTCTCTGAGACCTGGCTCAGGGGGAATATACCGGACAGCGCGATCAGCCTCGAGGGATTTCAGCTGTTTCGTTCTGATCGTGTCACAGAGCTCTCCGGTAAGTCTACAGGAGGAGGAGTCTGCTTTTACATAAACAGCAGCTGGTGCTCTGATGTAACAGTGATTTCCCAACACTGTTCTCCCGACCTAGAATATCTTTCCATTAACTGCAAGCCATTTTATTCCCCGCGGGAGTTCGCTTCGTTCATCCTGATCGCTGTTTACGTCCCTCCCGACGCGGACGCGCGCGAGGCTCAGCGCGCGCTCGCGGATCACATCCAGCATGTGGAGCGGAATTTCCCAGACTCTCTAGTTATTGTGGTTGGCGACTTTAACCAGAGCAATCTGAGCCACGATCTCTCCCGATACAAACAGTTTATTAAATGCCCAACCAGAGGAGAGAACACACTGGATCACTGTTACACTACAGTGAAGGACGCGTATCGTGTTGTTCCCCGCGCTGCGCTCGGACTATCTGATCACGTGATGGTCCACGTGACTCGACTTCTGTGTGGAGAGGACTGAGGCAAATCACCAACTATCGGCCTCAGGCTTCTAAAGGTCAGGATGACAAAGCCCTTTGTCAAAGACTGTCCCAACATTACGCCTGTTTTGACACCTCGTCAGCTGTGTCCAACTCCCCCCTCCCCCCAGCTCCACTGCCTCCTCGGTCCCTAATTCATAAAAAGCGGTCCCCCCTCCTCCCCCCCTGCCCTTGTCATCAGTGAGCAGGACGTGCACAGACAGTTCTCCAGACTGAACCCGCGCAAAGCCCCTGGTCCGGACGGCATGTCTCCCTCCACCCTGAGACACTGTGCAAAAGAGCTGGCTCCTGTCTTCACAGACATTTTTAACACCTCCCTTAAGCTATGCCACGTGCCGACCTGCCTCAAATCCTCCACCATCATCCCTGTCCCCAAGAAGCCACGGATCACTGGACTTAATGACTGCAGACCTGTAGCACTCACCTCTGTAGTCATGAAGTCCTTTGAGCACCTGGTCCTGCCCCACCTCAAGTCCATCACCACTCCCCTCCTGGACCCGCTGCAGTTTGTCAACCTGGCCCTCCACTCCATCCTGCAGCACCTGGACTCCCCGGGAACCTACGCCAGGATCCTGTTTGTGGACTTCAGCTCTGTATTCAACACCATCCGCCCCGCTCTGCTCCAGGACAAGCTGTCCCTGCTCGGCGTGCCTGACTCCCTCTGCAGGTGGATCACCGACTTCCTGACGGACCGGAGGCAGCATGTGCGGCTGGGGAAGACTGTCTCAGACTCTGTTAGCATCAGCACCGGATCACCCCAGGGCTGTGTACTTTCCTCCCTACTCTTCTCCCTTTATACCAACTCCTGCACTTCCAGCCACCAGTCTGTTAAGCTGATCAAGTTTGCGGACGACACCACCCTCATCGGGCTCATCTCCAATGGCAACGAGTCCGTCTACAGGAGAGAGGTGGCCCAGCTGGCGTCCTGGTGCAGCCACAACAACCTGCAGCTGAACGCTCTGAAGACAGTGGAGATGATTGTGGACTTCAGCAAAGTCACAACCCCTCTGCCCCCCCTCACCATCACAGGCTCTCCCATCACCACTGCAGATTCCTTCCGCTTCTTGGGCACCACCATCACCCGGGATCTCAAATGGGAGCCAACCATCAGCTCCCTCATCAAAAAGGTCCAGCAGAGGACGTTCTTTCTGCGGCAGCTGAGGAAGCTCAAGCTACCCACCAAGATGTTAGTGCAGTTCTACACGGCCATCATCGAGTCCATCCTCACCACCTCCATAACCGTGTGGTACGCAGGAGCCACTGCCAGGGACAGACTAAGGCTGCAGCGCGTCGTGCGCACTGCTGAGAAGGTGATCGGCTGCAAGCTCCCATCTCTCCAGGACCTGTACACCTCCAGGACCCGGAGGCGTGCTGGCCGGATCATAGCCGATCCTTCACACCCTGGTCACGTACTGTTTGCCCCCCTCTCCCCTCAGGTAGAAGACTTCGGTCCATTCAGACTAAAACCTCCCGGCACATGAACAGCTTCTTCCCCTCTGCCATCAGACTGCTGAACACTAAGTGACTTATTGACTGTCGTGCACTACGTACAGCAGCTCAACCAGACTCATGTCAATCATCACTGTTTCTGTTGCATTATCGACTGCACTATGTGGTACTCCACAATATCTGCTACTCGCTAATATATTTAAAACTGCTTTGACTAGTATTACTCATTCTTATTCTACACTTATTGCATGTTTAGTTTTTTAGTTTTTATCTCTTTTATCTTATCATGTTTTAATGTTGCAGCATTGCACCAAGACAAATTCCTAGTTTGTGTACTACATGAACAATGGCAATAAATCTGATTCTGATTCTGATTTTGCGGTGATTTCCTGTGCAGTAGGAAGAACATACCTCTCTCTTCGTACAGCTTCATTTAACCTCTTTAAATCGACACAGATCCACACTTTTCCATTTTTCCTTGGGACTGGCACCATTGGTACACACCAATCTGTAGGCCCAATCACAGCTTCAATCACATTATTCTCCTCCATACGCTGCAATTCCTCCTTAACCTTCTGCAAAAGTGGCAAAGGGACACGACGGGTAGTGTGCACCGTGTATGGCTGAGCGCTCTCTTTTAACAGGATTTTAACTGTGTTCCATGCTCACCAAATGCTTTGTGAACTTCTTCGACACGCTTCACAAGCCCCATTGACATTGCTGTGTCTCTGCCCAGCAAATTGTTTGCATTATTGCCACTGATGACATACACAGGAAAAGTATATGGTTTTTCCTTGTATTCTGTGAAGGCTTGAAATTTTCCTATACAGCCCAACTGACCACCCGGGCTGCACAGTGTGACATTAGATGGCTCTAATTTCTTCTTAGGAACTAGCTTGTTAAATGTCTTTTCTCCCATAATGTTTGCATCTGCACCCGTATCAATTTTAAAGTTGACTGGTGGTGTTCCAATTATAAACTGTATGGTCCATGGGTCATCGTTTCTGTCTGTATTTGTGACTGCGCCCAAAAAATATGGTGTCTGGGAAACTGTCCCTTCAGTGACTTCTCTGACTGATTTACTGTGACATTTCTTTTCCCAGTGACCCACCTTTTTACACTTGTTGCATGTTGACTTCACGGCTGGGCACTTTTCAGGATCTCTGTGTTTTAATTTTCCACATCTTCCACACCATGAGTCTCTTTGCTCTCCACTTTCTTTCCTCTTAGGTCTACATTTAGACCTTCCTCTGCCTGCTGCTTTTCCCTGGATCTCCTGCACCGTAGCGTGTGCTTCCCCCTGCTGGTGAACCTGGAGGGCAACCTCCTCGGACTGGCGAACTGTTTGAATAGTTTGGGCAAGTGTTAGATCAACTATTAGCTGCAATCTACGTGACAGTTCTTTATCGAGGATGCCCACAACAATTCGGTCACGGATATGTTCGTCTCTGTTTACACCAAAGTCACAGTGTTCTGACATCTCATAAAGGGCTCTGATAAACATTTCCACTTTCTCACCAGGCTGCTGCATCCTCTGGTGAAAACAAGCGCGCTCTTGGATCATGTTCCGTTTAGGATAGAAGTACTCGTCGTATTTCCCTAACACAACGTCAAACTTCTTTTGATCCGTTTCCTCCGTAAAGGTGAAAGATTTGAAGATGTTTTCAGCTTCAGGGCCCATGGCGTAAATCAGTGAACTGACCTGAACTTCGCCGTCCTCTTTACTCAGTTTTGTAGCCATCTGAAAATGCAGAAAGCGTTGTTTCCAGTCTGCCCATTCGTTTAGACAATCAAAAGAAAAACTTTCCGGGGGATTAAACTTGGCAATCTTTCTGAAGCAAAGCATCCGTCAAGCACTTCTGACACCATGTAAAGAACTGGGGTCCACACAAATAGTGGTTTTCAACAAAGTTCTCTATTAACACAAGGTGTGGGAAAACTAACAGGCAGCAACATTAGCACACAGCCTTTTTTTTTATTCACTCCGTGAAACTCCTCTCTGGCCCATGACATCATCACAGTCCTTAAAGACACACCACCACATATAAGTGTTCACATTATATGACAAAAGGAACGACAAGAGCAAAATTATCTTTTGATCCCGATCGAACTTTGTCACGAATTACATATATGATGTTTGTCAATTTAAAACATAATTTTCCACGTAAACAAAGGCGTATGTTAAGGTAAATGTTAAGGTATAAAGTTGTGAAAATACTTAAAAGACTACAGTCTGGCGCTTTGAAAAAGATGACCTTATGTCATCTTTTTCAAAGCGCCCATGAGGAAGTAAAGCTACCTTTCGATCCACAGTGTCCTTCAGCTGCATTCCCTACTCCCTGCTTTGTTCTCAGTTCCCTTTGAACTGAAGACCGTTCGATCCCTTCGGTTTGGAATCTCACTTTAGGGGCTTAATACAGCAGAATACCCTGTGCAGTCCACTTCGGAGTACACTATTGAGCGATCGGGACGCAGCTATATAAGTCTTAAAAAAAACAAAACAAAAAAAAAAAGTTATTGAAAACTTTACAAACAGTTGTGTAGAAATAAACTTTCACATACACAGATCTATACAAGTGCGAACAACAACAAAGAGCAAAGAAGAAATAGGAACATACTATAGAGGTATGAAATATTAAATATTAAGGCTTTTGTTCAGTCCTGTATCAGAGTAAGGGGTGTTTTGTCATTAAATCAACTAAATCTGAGAATGGCTGATTTTCTTTGGATAATATTCTGAAATACTGGCTATAGCTTTTTAATTCGTTTTTAAATCTGACTAAGGAGAAGAGGATGTTTGTTATGACCCGAGCGTCGGTTCTGATCGCGCTCGGGTTAAAGTTATGTCTCGCTGCCGGCCTTGACAGCTGCGGGCGGTATTCTGGCCTCTCCGGGCTCTTATTGTGAAAGTGCTCGGTGGGGCTTCCGCCTGTCAACGGTCGGCCAGCTGTGTGTCATTGTCATTAGTACCTTGTTTATTTAAGTTGAGCACTGGCGTCGTTAGGACGCAGCAGTGTCTGATCGCATCTGGTCACGAACCTGACCGCTATTCTGTTCACCCATCGTCACGTTGCGGATGCCTGAACTGTATTCACACCTCGGCTGCCTTGGGCTTGACCGTCTTTCACCGGGACCAGTAAGTGAGCTCGTTAGCCTTATTCCCCCCGGTGTTAATTGTTCTGTAACTCCCTGCCTTAGCAGCCTGTGTGCTAATTATTGCCAAGCCTGTCTGTGTGTGACTGTCTCCTGCTTTGGACCTATAGTGTGCTGTATAGCCCTATGCTTCCTGTTTCTGCAAAGACTCCTGTCATTATCTCAGCAGCTTGTGTTAACACCTTTTTCACTGTAATAAACTCATTGAAAAACTCACTGGTGACCCTGTGTGCGTCTTATGCTGGCTCGTGAGGGCCAGTGCATGACAATGTTTTTCCACTTGCTAATATGAATATGGTATTTACCCAGAGCAACTATAATATCGATGGTTTTCTGTATTTTAACTGGAACTTTACCAACAGATATTAATATCTGAATGGAGTCTAATGGAATATGTCCACCAATATTCATCTAGCCAGACTTCTCCCCAGAAATTATTTGTTACAGGACAAAACAAGAACAAATGTCTCTGGATGCTCTATACAGAACACACAGAGATCAACTTCAAATATAAAATGTTTTGTAACGTCTCACTCACAGGATAATAATTATTTGTAATCTTGAAAAAGGTCTCTTTGACTTTGGGTGCAACAGGTCCTTTTACATATTTATAGATTGCCTTCTTTGGTAAATAGTTATCCAGCAATTTAACTTTCCCTGGTGATCCAAACAGCTAAAACTTTTTGTTTGAATGCATTTCCAATTATTTGATTATTACATTTATTTTTCTGAATGTTGATTGTTTAGCCGCTCGTCATCCTTCAACCGCTGGCTGTCTGTGTGGTGTCCTGCAAACAACGTGGGCTACATTGACAATTGGAGCTCATTTTGGGGAAAACCTGGTCTTATGAGACGAAACGGGTTCCAAGGTTGTCATAGCCAGGAGCGGCACTGGGGTTAAGCTCCCAGTGCTCATAAAATGCTCCTTATGGCATGCGTCTCGAAAAGCCTCTGACAACTAAGTCCGACTCCTAGCCTGCCCGTGTGGTTTAGTCTCTAAGCCTGGCGGAACTGCTTTTACTAATAGGAGAAGGGGCGAGGGCGGATCTCTGGCGCCTTAAAACCAGATGCTTCGGGTAGATGGTGGCTCGTCAACCTGGGAAGGTAGCCCATCTAGGGGAAGGTAAACCCTGATTTCAAACCTCTGCTGCCTTGCGGCATACCCGGTCACGGGAAAGGCTTCGGGAGTCAACCCTGAGGAAAAATCCGGAGTCGGAGCCCCTAAGGCAGTTCTATGTTGTGCTCAACATCGTTCTGGCAGCTCCTGCAATGGCGCTGGTGCCAAACTGTAGCAGCCCTGCTGTTCCTTTGGATTCATCAGTGACGTGGAGAGGGGGGACATGCTGCATGGGCAACATCTTCTCCTCCATATCTTCCTGCCAAGGCTTGAATCCTACCAACACCAACGCTGGAAGGTAGAACACCGGATCACTGGAGAGGACACTCCAGCATCGCCTTTGACGTAGAAAAAACACGGGGAATGACAGTTACCGGTTATAAGCCACCGCTCAATTGGCGTAGAGTGCGGCGCCAGGGGTTGTTCCCGATGGTGGGAGGGACCATCGGATCTCACTGGACAGCTACCGCCCGCCTCAAGCTGGGCAGCCCCCAGCCAATAAGGTGTTGTCCCGCCACAGCTTGCTTTCCTCATTGGGTGCATGGGGATGAGGAGAAGTCCGAACAGCAGACTGAGAACCTTCGCACCAGGCAAGACAATAAAACAAAAGAGACCAACTCTAAAATTGGGAACTTGGAACGTCTGCACTATGATGACAGGACTCGCTGCTAACCTCAAGGACATCAACGACACCAGGAAGACTGCCATCATCAATAATGAGCTGAAGAGACTGGGAGTGGATATCGTCACTCTCCAGGAAACACGGTTGGCTGACGCAGGCACACTGAGAGAGAAGGACTACACATTCTACTGGCAGGGAAAGGGCAGCGACGAACAGAGGGAACACGGAGTGGGCTTCGCAGTGAAGAACACCTTGCTGAAGATGGTGGAACTGGGCAGCACTGGCTCTGCATGACTCCTCATCCTCCGCCTGAACACCACTCAAGGCCCAGTCACCCTCGTCAGTGTGTATGCCCCAACACTGACAGCCACACCAGAGGCAAAAGACGAATTCTACGAGAATCTCGCAACAACTGTCAGGACCATCCCCAACTCTGAACAACTCATTCTCCTTGGAGACTTCAATGCCAGAGTGGGTGCTGACCATGACTCCTGGCCCTCCTGTCTTGGACCTTCTGGCGTGGGCAGAATGAACGACAACGGACAGCGGCTGCTTGAGTTCTGCACATATCACGATCTGTGCATCACAAACTCGTTCTTCAAGACCAAGCCCCAACACAAGGTTTCCTGGCAACATCCACGCTCAAAACACTGGCACCAGCTGGAATTGATCCTGACCAGGCGCACCTCACTGAAGAACGTGCTAATCACCCATTCGTTCCAGAGGGCAGATTGTGACACAGACCATTCATTGGTGTGTTGCAAGGTCAAGCTGCAGCTGAAGAAATTCCATCGTGCTAGACAGCCTGGAAAGGCACAGATTGACACCAGCAAGATGGCTCAACCAGAACTTGTTGAGCAGTTTGCCTCCACCTTTGAGAAGGAACTTGGTGTACCACAAGAAGGAGAATCTGCAAAGCAGAAGTGGGAAGTGCTGCAAAACACCATCCACCGCACAGCCTTGGCTACCTTTGGGAGGAAGACCTCAAAGTCACAGGACTGGTTTGATGCCAAGTTGACCGAGATGACCCCCGTCATTGAAGCCAAGCGCTCAGCACTTGCTGAGTACAAGAAGTACCCAAACGAGAAGAATCTCCAGATTCTCAGGGCTGCGAGAAGCAAAGTTCAGCAGACTGCTCGGCGCTGTGCCAACGAGTACTGGACTCAGCTCAGCCAAGACATTCAAACCGCTGCCATAACAGGGAACATCCGTGGTATGTACGATGGCATCAAGAAAGCACTTGGTCCGGCTCAGAGCAAGACGGCCCCCCTCAAATCCTCCACTGGGGTGATGATCACAGAAAAAAACAAGCAGATGGAGAGATGGGTGGAACACTACTCCGACCTCTACTCCAGAGAGAACACCGTGACACCATCAGCCCTTGATGCCATCGACTGCCTGCCATCCATGGACGAACTTGACACTGAGCCAACCATCGATGAACTCAGCAAGGCCATTGATAGCTTGGCCGCTGGCAAGGCACCCGGCAACGACGGCATACCCCCCGACCTGATCAAGCACTGCAAGACCGCCCTACTGCTGCCATTGCATGACGTCCTCTGCCAGTGTTGGAAGGAAGGTGCCGTACCACAGGACATGAGGGATGCCAAGATCATCACCCTCTAGAAAAACAAAGGGGCGAGAAGCGAATGCAACATCTACAGGGGCATCTCCCTCCTCAGCGTTGTTGGCAAAGTCTACACACGAGTTGTTCTCGTTCGTCTACAGAAGCTTGCCGAACGTGTCTACCCCGAGTCTCAGTGTGGCTTCCGCGCTGCGCGATCGACGGTAGACATGATATTCTCCATCCGCCAACTCCAGGAGAAATGCAGAGAACAGAACATGCCCCTGTACGTCGCCTTCATCGACCTCACCAAAGCGTTCGATTTGGTCAGCAGAGAGGGCCTTTTCAAGATCCTGCCAAAGATAGGATGCCCACCAAAGTTGCAAAGCCTCATCGAATCATTTCACACCAACATGCAGGGGATAGTGCAGCACGATGGCAACGTCTCAGAGCCATTCAACATACGCAGTGGAGTGAAACAGGGCTGTGTACTTGCACCAACCCTCTTTGGGATTTTCTTTGCTATGCTCCTGAGACATGCCTTCAGCACAGCAACAGAGGGAATCTACCTGCACACAAGATCTGACGGCAGGCTTTTCAGCCTCGCCCGCCTGAAAGCCAGAACCAAAGTACGCGAGGCTCTAATCAGAGACATGCTGTTCGCAGACGACGCTGCAGTCGCAACCCACACACAGCAGGAGCTTCAGACCCTGATGGACCGCTTCTCCCAGGCATGCAAAGACTTCGGGCTTACCATCAGCCTGAAGAAGACTAACGTCTTAGCGCAAGGCACGGAAGCACCACCAACCATCACCATCGACGACTACGAGCTGGAGGTCGTGAATCAGTTCACGTACCTGGGGTCCACGATCAGCAACAACCTCTCCCTTGATACAGAGATCAACAAGAGGATTGGAAAATCAGCCTTCACACTCGCTCGCCTCACCACACGAGTGTGGGAGAATCCCAAACTCTCTGTCAAGACGAAGATGGCAGTGTACAACGCCTGCGTCATCAGCACACTGCTCTATGGGAGTGAGACGTGGACAACATACGCCCGGCAGGAAAAGAGACTGAACTCCTTCCACTTGCGCTGCATTCGCCACATCCTGGACATATCCTGGCAGGACAAAGTGCCCAACACAGAAGTTCTGTCCCGCGCCGGCCTTCCCTCCATGTTCACTCTACTCAGGCAGCGCAGGCTCCACTGGCTAGGCCACGTTCACCGTATGGAGGATGGCAGAATCCCAAAAGACGTCCTCTACGGAGAACTGGCAACTGGCAGGAGAGACGTTGGCCACCCACAGCTGCGCTTTAGAGACGTCTGCAAGAGAGACATGAAGGCCCTGGAGATCAACACAGAGCGCTGGGAGGACCTTGCAACGGACAGCTCCAAATGGAGAGGCACCCTGACCAGACAGCTCAAGGTGGGTGAAGAGAGACTGACTGCTGCAGCAGATGAAAAAAGGACCCGCAGGAAGAACCGCCACAGACCCAGCAGCATGGAGACCATCCACAAGTGCGACCTGTGTGACAGGGACTGCCATTCGCGCATCGGCCTGTTCAGCCACAGGCGGTGCTGTTCCAGCAGAGTAGACGTTTAGGATTCTCTTCCATGGTCATCATAGACCGACTGAGGCCGACGATATGAGACGAGACAGCGTCCATCCCACTTTGGATGGTGCGTCTCATTTATCTAACAATCTGGCATCTTTTTTTATCCAAATTTCCAAAAGCTTGACAACTCAGAGTTGGGACCAGGAAGCAGAGTCGCAGTCTTACACGCCTCTCTGCAGCTCCTCTTCATCCGCCACCCTTCAACTTAGCCCCTGTCTTCCCCATCAGAGAATCGTTGTCTGCTCCCTCCAGAGTAAATAAAAATATAATGTATAAGCAACCCAAAGTGATTAAACAAAAAGTTGGTAAAACTCAAATTAAACATGAAGCCTCTAAACTGAATGATTCGGCCTCTGTTCCTCCTCATAATTTAAAAATTAAATGCGGTTTATTAAAAATTAGGTCTCTAACTCCCAAGTCTCTGTTAGTCCATGATCTGTTAATTGATCATCAGATTGATTTAATATCCCTTACAGAGACTTGGTTAGGTCAAAAGGATTATGTTGGTTTAAATGAATCAACTCCCTCTGGTTATTTAAACTGTCAAAATCCCAGAAGTTCTGGTCATGGAGGAGGAGTAGAAACAATTTACCATTCCAAATTACTAGTTAATGTAAAGCAAAAAACATGTTATAATTCCTTTGAGGGCCTGGTCCTCAGTATTGGGCACTTTAGCAATTTTAGGCTAAACCCAATTTTACTTGCCATAGTTTATCGTCCTCCATCAACCTACTCAGAATTTTTATCCGAATTTGCTGAATTCTTAGCTGATTTAGTGCTGAAATCAGATTAATAATAATAATAATAATTATTATTATTATAGTAGGGGACTTTAATATACATGTAGATGTAGATAGTGACTGCCTTAATGTGGCATTTAATTCAATATTAGATTTGATTGGGTTTTCTCAGAAAGTAGGAAATTCTACTTATTATCTCCACCATACGTTGGACCTTGTTCTGACATATGGCATAGAAATAGAAAATCTGGTAGTGTCTCCTCATAATCCTGTACTGTCAGACCATTGTCTGTTAACGTTTGATTTTACTATTTCTGACTATTTGACTCCTAAAGAAAAATATTACTACAGTAGATGCCTCTCAGATGATGCTGTTACCAAATTTATGCAGATTGTTTCCTCTATGCCATGTGTCAACACAACGGAAATAATCTGTAGACAGCTTGCTCCTTCTGTAATTGATAGCATGGTAGACAGTGTTACAGCTTCTCTGCATCAGACTCTAGACTTGGTGGCCCCCTTAAAAAAGAAAAAAGTCTAATCAGAGATTTCTAACTCCTTGGTTCAACACAGAAACTTGTAGTTTAAAACAGAAGATTCATCAATTAGAAAGAAAATGGCGCTCCACTAGTTTAGATGAAATCTATTTAGCTTGGAGAAATCATCTTTTAATTTATAAAAAATCTCTAAGAAAAGCTATAACAAGTTATTATTCTGCATTAATAGAAGAGAACAAGAATAATCCCAGGTTTCTTTTCAGTACTGTAGCCAGGTTGACAAAGAGTCAGGACTCTGACTAGTAAATCCTGACTAGTAAGCTCTAAGGCTTAGAGCTTACTAGTCAGGATTTTATGAACTTTTTCAATAATAAAATTTCATCCATCAGAGATAAAATCAATCAGATTCTTTCCACCGTTAACTTAAATACAGTAACTACTACAACTCCTTCTATTGATGTCTTTCTTGATGAGTTGACTCCAATTGACCTTTGTGAATTAGACAAAATAGTTTCCTCATCCAAACCTTCAACTTGTCTTTTAGACCCTATTCCTACCAGGTTATTTAAAGAAGTCTTCCCACTTATTTGTAGCTTTATTCTTCATATAATCAATTCTTCATTAACTTTAGGCCATGTACCGCAGGCTTTTAAAACGGCTGTAATTAAACCCTTACTCAAAAAGCCAACGCTAGATCCAGGAGCTTTAGCTAACTATAGACCAATCTCTAATCTCCCTTTCATTTCAAAAATCTTAGAAAGAGTTGTTGCTACGCAATTATTTGACCACCTGCAAGGAAATGGTTTACTTGAAGAGTTTCAATCTGGGTTTAGAATCCATCATAGTACTGAAACAGCCTTAGCGAAGGTCACCAACGACCTCCTCATTGCATCTGAGTTTCTGTACTTGTGTGGTTTATATTAATCATATATCCCATAACCTACATATGTATAAGCATGTTAGAATGTTTGGTGATTACATACAGTGGGGTAAAAAAGCATTTAGTCAGCCACCAATTGTGCAAGTTCTCCCACTTAAAAGATGAGAGAGGTCTCCAATTTTCATCATAGGTATACCTCATCTATAAGAGACAAAATGAGAAAAAAAAAATACAGAAAATCACGTTCAAGGATTTTTAATGAATTAATTGGTAAATTCCTCGGTAAAATAAGTATTTGGTCAATAACAAAAGTTTATCTCAATACTTTGTTATATACCCTTTGTTGGCAATGACAGAGGTCAAACGTTTTCTGTAAGTCTTCACAAGGTTTTCACACACTGTTGCTGGTATTTTGGCCCATTCCTCCATGCAGATCTCCTCTAGAGCAGTGATGTTTTGGGGCTGTCACTGGGCAACACGGACTTTCAACTCCCTCCGAAGATTTTCTATGGGGTTGAGATCTGGAGACTGGCTAGACCACTCCAGGACCTTGAAATGCTTCTTACAAAGCCACTCCTTTGTTGCCCGGGCAGTGTGTTTGGGATCATTGTCATGCTGAAAGACCCAGCCAGGTTTCATCTTAAATGCCCTTGCTGATGGAAGGAGGTTTTCACTCAAAATCTCACAATATATAGCCCCATTCATGCTTTCCTTTACATGGATCAGTCGTCCTGGTCCCTTTGCAGAAAAACAGCCCCAAAGCATGATGTTTCCACCCCCATTCTTCACAGTAGGTATGGTGTTCTTTGGATGCAACTCAGTATTCTTTCTCCTCCAAACACGACAAGTTGAGTTTTTACCAAAAAGTTCTATTTTGGTTTCATCTGACCATATGACATTCTCCCAATCCTCTTCTGGATCATCCAAATGCTCTGTAGCAAACTTCAGATGGGCCTGGACATGTACTGGCTTAAGCAGGGGGACACGTCTGGCACTGCAGGATTTGAGTCCCTGGCGGCGTAGTGTGTTACTGATGGTAGCCTTTGTTACTTTGGTCCCAGCTCTCTGCAGGTCATTCACTAGGTCCCCCCCCCGTGTGGTTCTGGGATTTTTGCTCACCGTTCTCGTGATCATTTTGACCCCACGGGGTGAGATCTTGCGTGGAGCCCCAGATCGAGGGAGATTATCAGTGGTCTTGTATGTCTTCCATTTTCAAATAATTGCTCCCACAGTTGATTTCTTCACACCAAGCTGCTTACCTATTGCAGATTCAGTCTTCCCAGCCCGGTGCAGGTCTACAATTTTGTTTCTGATGTCCTTTGACAGCTCTTTGGTCTTGGCCATAGTGGAGTTTGGAGTCTGACTGTTTGAGGTTGTGGACAGGTGTCTTTTATACTGATAACAAGTTCAAACAGGTACCATTAATACAGGTAACGAGTGGAGGACAGAGGAGCCTCTTAAAGAAGAAGTTACAGGTCTGTGAGAGCAAGAAATCTTGCTTGTTTGTAGGTGACCAAATACTTATCTTACCGAAGAATTTACCAATTAATTCATTAAAAGTCCTTCAACGTGATTTTCTGGATTTTTTTTTCTCATTTTGTCTCTCATAGTTGAGGTATACCTATGATGAAAATTGGAGACCTCTCTCATCTTTTAAGTGGGAGAACTTGCACAATTGGTGGCTGACTAAATACTTTTTTACCCCACTGTATGTAATCACCAAACATTCTAACATGCTTATACATATGTAGGTTATGGGATATATGATTAATATCATAACGGCAGACGACACAAAATTTTATCACATCGTCGCCAAACTCGACGCTGCCACGTCAAGATGTGCGCGGAGCATAAGCCAAAGGCCGCCCGCCCATGACAAATACAGAGAGCTTAAGGCGATCATCGTGGAGCATTTCGTCCCCTCAGCCGAGGAGAGAGCAGAGAAAATCCTGGCGATCTACGGCCACAGAGGATGCAGACCCAAGGCCCTCATGGAGGACATGCTGCAGCTTAAGGAAGAGGACAACGACAACTTCCTTTTCCGATATATCTTCCTCAGCACTCTGCCACCACACATGAGAGGGACGCTGGTCAACATGCGGTGCAACACCCAGCAGGACTTCCGCGCGCTGGCCCGAGAGGCGCAGCGGCTCATCAACGCTTGCAGGGAACAGGTGGCCACGGCAGCATCCGCAGATCTCAGCGCGGAAGCCCAGAGCAGCAGAGAACCACAGACAACCGAGCAGAGCCCGCCCACCATGGCGGCAACACAACCAAGACGCAGCAGGCGGAACGACCTCTGCTATTACCACCACCGTTTCGCCGGGAGAGCGTACAAATGTGTGCCCCACTGCAAATTCAAAAGTTCAGGAAACACCAAAGCCGAGAGGCCGTTAACAGCTGCGGCTCTCGGCGAGAAAAATAAACTACTGTATGTGACTGACGGACACACCGGGAGACAGTTCCTGATCGACACCGGAGCTCAGCTGAGTGTTATCACCCCTTCCCACGCAGACTGGGCCATGGGTCCCCGGGGAAATGGAGCGATGGCAGCCAACGGCTCGATCATCGACACCTTCGGTGAAAGGAACCTGCCTCTTTGCATCCACGGCCGCAACTATAGATGGACATTTATTGTAGCGCCGGTGAGCTTTAACATGTTGGGCGCTGATTTTGTGTGCGCATGGTTTGTTAGTAGATCTAGCAAATAGATGTTTGGTTAATGCACTGTCATTTTATTCTATCCCCTGCTCAGCTCGAATTTCTCCACCACCCGTGCAGGCCAACGTCACAACAGCAGGTGGTAAGTTTGACCAACTCCTCACCCAATTTCCAGCACTCACAGTTCCCAAATTTTCAGCAACAGTAGCGAAACACGAGGTTGAACACTTTATTCCCACAACGGGCCCACCCGTGTTCGCCAAAGCTCGGTGCTTAGACGCGACCAAGCTCACCATAGCACGGGACGAGTTTGCCACCCTTGAAAAATTAGGCATTATTAGATGCTCGAAAAGCCCCTGGGCATCGCCACTCCACATGGTCCCGAAAACCGACGGTTCTTGGAGACCGTGCGGCGGTTACCGCAGATTAAACAATGCGACAGCGCATGACCGCTACCCAATTCCTCACATCCAAGATTTCTCACTACATCTGGCGGGTGCGTGCATTTTTTCTAAAATAGACCTGGTCCGCGGCTATCACCAAGTCCCCGTTTGAGCGGAAGACATTTCTAAAATGGCTGTAATAACCCCTTTCGGTATTTTTGAATTTTTGCGGATGCCGTTTGGCCTCAAAGGCGCTGCTCAAACCTTTCAGCGGATGATGGACGCGGTATTACGCGATCTCCCTTTCGTGTTCGTCTACCTCGACGATATGCTGGTAGCCAGCTCGTCGGAGGAAGAACACGAACAACACCTCACTACGGTTTTTCAGAGACTAGAAGAGCACGGGTCAATAATCAATCCAGCCAAATGCAAATTCGGCGTGTCACAAGTTGATTTTTTGGGACACAGAGTTTCACCAGAGGGGGCAGTCCCGTTGCCAGACAAAGTTCGCGCAGTAAAAAATTTTCCATGACCACAAACGGTCAAATCGCTGCAAGAATTTTTGGGAATGGTGAATTTTTACAACCGTTTCCTCCCCCGCGCAGCTCAACTCATGCAGCCCCTGTATACCGTGCTCAGAAAACAAAAGCCTTCCAACGCGGTCGAATGGACCCCGGAGCGCGAACGCGCCTTCGCGGAAGTAAAAAGTGCTCTAGCGAACGCCATATTGTTGGTTCACCCTGATCCCTCGGCCCGCATCGCGCTAACCACAGACGCTTCAGACCTGGCCATAGGGGCAGTTGTGGAACAACACGTTGGCGGAACCTGGCAACCTTTGGCATTTTTCAGCAAATCGTTAAACCAAACTGAGCGTAAATACAGCACTTTTGACAGGGAGCTGCTAGCGCTTCATTTATCCATCCGCCACTTCCAGTTCTGGTTAGAAGGGCGGCGTTTCACGGCTTTTGTAGACCACAAACCGCTCACCTTTGCGAGGGCTAAAATTTCAGAACCATGGTCAGGCAGGCAACAAAGACAGCTAGCTGCAATTTCAGAGTTCACCACAGACATTCGACATGTGGCAGGCAAACTTAACGTGGTAGCAGACTGCCTCTCTCACACTGTGACATCGCCAGAGCGCGAGGAGACAGATTATACTACCTCAGCCGTAGAACTCTTCGCCAATGCGGACATGTACGCGGCCCCAGTTCACGTAGGGATAGATTACGCAGCCATGGCAGAGGAGCAAAGCAGTGACACGGACGTGCGCGCACTCCTGTCTGGACCAACAGGGTTGAGGCTGGAGGAAAGGGGTTTACGCGACGGTGTACCCCCCCTAATCTGCGAAGTTTCAACCGGCCGACCTCGCCCGGTAGTCCCAGCTGCATGGCGCGGCCGTATTTTCGACTCAATTCACTCCCTCGCGCACCCAGGTGTGCGCGCCTCGGTTAAAATGGTCGCCGAAAAGTTTGTGTGGCCTGGCCTGCGCAAAAATGTAAAGGAATGGGCAAAAACTTGCATGTCTTGTCAGCGCGCCAAAATACACAAACACACAAAAGCCCCTCTAGAGCCTTTTCGAATCCCAGCTAGAAGGTTCGACCACGTTCACGTCAACCTCGTGGGACCACTACCTTCGTCTCAAGGCTTCACACACCTGTTAACAATGATAGACCGTACTACGCGCTGGCCTGAGGCAGTCCCTCTAGCGTCAACCACAGCGGCGGATGTCGCTCGCGTTTTTTTGACAAACTGGGTGGCACGTTTCGGTGTCCCATCGGACATCATGTCCGATAGGGGGCCTCAATTTGTCTCAGAGCTTTGGTCAGCCACGGCCAGCAGCTTAGGGGCGACAATTCATTGCACCACCGCTTATCACCCTGAGGCTAATGGGTTATGCAAGCACTTTCACAGATCTTTAAAGGCCGCCCTCAGAGCCTCACTAACGGATACAAATTGGGTAAATAAACTTCCCTGGGTTTTATTGGGGTTGCGTGCGCGCCTAAAGAGGATCTAGACGCCTCCCCAGCAGAATTAGTTTTTGCACAACCTCTCAGACTCCCAGGTGAGTTTTTACCAGAGAACCCAGAGCCTGGGCATCTTCCAACCCTGAGGCCTTTAGGCAGCAACGGACCTGACACTCTCCCCGGACCGGCACATCACTGTTTTCCACGGGTTTTTTTCCCCCCAAGCTTTAAAAAACGCCGAATTCGTTTTTGTTAGGCATGAAGCTTTAAAATCAACCCTCCGTCCACCATACGATGGACCATTCAGAGTGCTGGAACCTGGTGATAAGCATTTTGTGCTTGATTTAGGGGATAGAAAAGAAACGGTCAGCATTGACAGACTTAAACCTGCCTTCTTGTTGAGAGACGAACCTGCACGGGTGGCGAGGGCACCTTGGCGGGGTAGACCCCCCAAGAAAAAAGACTCAACCCCCCTGCAGGGAACAAATAACCACTCTCCTCCCCAAGCTGCAGATATCTTACAGGAAGGTCCCGCCAGGACGCCCAAGCGGACCCACAGCAGATTCGGGAGAAGATTAAAACCCAGACGGCACAGGGACTGATGCAAATTAACCAAAAGTTGTTAACTATTTTATCAGATTGTGCTGTGACAGTTTTAAGACTGATTTGTGATATTACTACGCTGTTATGGTTACCACTGAATTTTCTACAGGAGCATAGCTGCTGGAAAGTTTCTTCCTTGTCAAGAGGTTTAACAGTATAGTATGTCATAGAAATTATCTTAAACTGTGGACTTACTTTGATTGTCCTTTTCTTAGTCGTTTGGGGGGGGGCTGTGGTTTATATTAATCATATATCCCATAACCTACATATGTATAAGCATGTTAGAATGTTTGGTGATTACATATGTGCAACGACCTCACGCCTCAGAACAGGACAAGAGGTCTCAACCGCCAGCGAAGATCAAAGAGCATCCGAGGCGCAGCGGTGGAGACCAGATCGATCGCCCTGACTTCCCAGGGCCAGGTGGAAGAGACAGAGGACAATGGAGGAGATCGATCGCCCTGACCACCCAGGGTCAGGTGGAGGAGTAGAAAGACAAAGGAGGGGGGATTAAGCTAATGCGGGATGTCAGCTTTGATGTGCAATGTCTTTTGTTATGTGTAGGTATAAGTATGTAGGTCTGAATGTGTTCAACCTCTTATTCTGCTTCTGCACTGAGATGAGACTTGTTAGAGGAGAGAAGCTGATAATAAACTTTGGTTTATAAATCACATCGCCTCGTTATTCCAAGCTCCTCTACACTTGTCCTTTTAGACCTTAGTGCAGCTTTTGATACTATCGATCATAATATTCTACTTGATAGATTAGAACACTATGTTGGACTTAATGGAACTTCGTTGCAGTGGTTTAGATCTTATTTATCTGATAGGTTCCAGTTTGTTCATGTCAGTAATGAGTTTTCTTTCAACTCAAAGCTCAGTCTTGGAGTTCCACAGGGATCTGTGCTAGGCCCTACTCTTTTTAGTTTATATATGCTTCCGTTAGGCAACATTATTAGAAAACACTTTATACATTTTCATTGTTATGCAAATGACACACAATTATACCTGTCAATGAAGCCAGATGATAGTAACCAATTAGCCAAGTTGGAAGCCTGTCTTAAGGAAATCAAAGCTTGGATGACTTGTAACTTCCTGCTATTAAAATCAGATAAGACTGAAGTCATTCTTGTTGGTCCAAAAAACCTTAGAAATACCTTTCCAAATCAAACTTTCAGTTTGGATGCCGTTTCTCTTTCTCTTAATAGCTCTGTGAGGAACCTTGGAATTATTTTTGATCAAGATCTGTCTTTCAATTCACATATTAAATTTGTTTCTAAGACTGCCTTCTATCATTTGTGTAATATTGCCAAGATTAGGAGCATCTTGTCTCAGACTCGAGCTCTGTTTTTAAGAATAGGGTTAAAACCTTCCTTTTTGATATAGCCTACAATTAGGGGGAGATCATGTGTTTCTGAACCCTCCCTTCGTCATGCTGCTAACAGGTTTAGTCAGCCGGGGGACCTCCAATAATGCACTGGGCCTCACTCCCTTCTTCACTCTCAGTGAAATATATATTTTTTTTTTGGTGGTCATTAACATCTGTTTGTTCTCTCCCATAGATTGAGTCCCCATTGTTCTGTTTGCTCTCTACATGTCTATTCTTTTCATCTTCTCTGTCCCCTCACCCCCCAGCCAGTCTCAGCAGATGACTGCCCATCCCTAAGCCTGGTTCTGCTGGAGGTTTCTTCCTGTTAAAAGGGAGTTTTTTCCTCTCCACCGTCGCCAAGTGCTTGCTCACAGGGGATCGCCTGATTGCTGGGATTTTTCTGCAACTGTGTGGGTTCCCCCCACAGTTGAAAGTGCTATGAGATGACTGTTGTTGTGAAATGGCGCTATATACACTACCGTTCAAAAGTTTGGGGTCACTTAGAAATTTCCTTATTTTTGAAAGAAAAGCACTTTTTTCAATGAAGATAACTTTAAACTAATCAGAAATACACTCTATACATTGCTAATGTGGTAAATGACTATTCTAGCTGCAAATGTCTGGTTTTTGGTGCAATATCTAGATAGGTGTATTGAGGCCCATTTCCATCAGCTATCACTCCAGTGTTCTAATGGTACAATGTGTTTGCTCATTGCGTCAGAAGGCTAATGGATGATTAGAAAACCCTTGTGCAATCATGTTAGGTCTGCAATGCTGTAATTGCTGCAAATGGAGGATTCTTTGACGAAAGCAAAGTTTGAAGGAAAAAATTATTATTTCAAATACAAATCATTATTTCTAACCTTGTCAATGTCTTGACTATATTTTCTATTCATTTTACAACTCATGGGGGTAAATAAGTGTGACTTTTCATGGAAAACACAAAATAATTGTCTGGGTGACCCCAAACTTTTGAACGGTAGTGTAAATAAAGTTGAATTGAACTGATTCCTCCTATTTTTAATTCAGGTAACTGAGCAGACACCATAGCGTAATTAAGCATCTAAAGAGGCAGAGTGGAATTGCTTTACAGATAGATTTATATTCTCTATTAGTCACATCCAGAGCAAATTTTCCCACAAACTGTTCATAGTCCAGAATATTTACACTGTGTTCCATCAAATCAATTACATACAGAACATTTTTGTTTACCCACTCTGTCTTGAAGTGGTTTCTTGGTAACTGTAATTACTCTATTATTCCACAAGGTGGAACCATGTCGTGTGAAATTATGAGTAAACTAGTGCATGTCCGTTGAAAGCAAATTTTCCTGTCTGAAAGGGGTAGCTCAATCAGGCTTTACAGTCCCAAATGTAGGCTGTGTTTGAAAGCGGAATACAGAGGTGTAGCCTATATGTAGGTAATCACACATGTTAGACTTTGACAAACATGAAAGGAACTGAACTGAGATTTATTTGATTGTGTGTGTGGGGAGCCTTGAATAACGAAACCGAATTGCATTTAATTCCAGTTTATTTCAAGTAATCATCCCACTGTCTGCTCTCATTCCTGAGCAGCGAACAAAGAGAGTGAACACACCAAAGTTCTCCCTTTTAAACATTCTCACATCAAACCATTTCCCTCGCAGGGGAAATCACACATCTCTACCAAAATCCCTTTATTCACATTCATTAATCTTTTATTTACATAACTCCCCCTTCTCTCCTCTCGAGCCTCAGCGGTCAGGAAGTCTTCTGTCCCCTGTCCTCCGCAGGGGGTCCAGGCTCTGCGGCTCCGCACCGCAGGGGACTGCAGCTCTGTGGCTCTCCTTCATCGTGAGGTTAAATCACGTATGCAGTGTCCAACATATACATGTCTAACAACACAGCCATATAACCCCCCCCAAACGATGAAGAACAGACTATTTCCTAAAATTTAATAACACCTTACTCACTACTGAATAATCAACACCAACATTCAGTCTGTGCGCCGCTTGGGCTTCAGCCGTCTGCCGAATCTGCTGTGAGTTGGCCCCGCCTTGCCTGCGGCGCCTTTCTGCTTCGGCTCTGTTGACTGAGGAAGAGAGTGATTATTTGCCCTTTGCGGGGGCCTGCCTCGTCGAGGCGCCACTGCGACCGGTACAGACACGTCCTTCATGACAAAAGCAGGTTTTAGTCTGTCAATACTGACTGTCTCTTTTCTGTCTCCAAAATCGAGCACAAATTGCTTATCACCTGCCTCCAGCACTCGAAATGGCCCTTCGTAAGGTGGTTTGAGCGTTGCTTTTAGGGCTTCGCGCCTGACAAAAATGAAGTCGGCATTTTTCAAAGCCTTGGGGACGAAAACTCGTGGAAAAGCGTGATGAACCGGACCCGGGAGCGTGTCTGCTCCCGTGCCAACTAACGGTCCCAGAGCAGAGAGAGGTGGGGGCTCTGGGTGCTCTGGTAAAAACTCGCCTGGCAGCCTCAGAGTTTGTGCGAATACCAGCTCCGCTGGGGAGGCGCCTAAGTCCTCTTTAGGCGCAGAACGCAACCCTAATAAAACCCATGGCAGTTTATTTACCCAATCTGCATCCGTGAGCGACGCTCTGAGTGCTGCCTTCAAAGACCTATGAAAACGCTCGCATAAACCATTAGCCTGAGGGTGGTAAGCCATAGTGCGGTGAATTTTGGCTCCTAAGCCGTTGGCCATCGCTGACCACAGCTCAGAGATGAATTGCGGTCCTCTATCGGACGTAATGTCCGACGGAACCCCGAAGCGCGCCACCCAAGCTGTTAAAAAAACGCGAGCCACCTCCGCGGCCGTGGTCGTCGCAAGTGGGACCACTTCCGGCCAATGTGTGGTGCGGTCCACCATTGTCAAAAGATGCGTGAACCCCTGCGATGCCGGTAGGGGGCCCACAAGGTCGACGTGCACATGGTCGAACCTTCTGGCCGGAATGCGGAACGGTTCTAACGGGGCTCTTGTGTGCTTGTGAATTTTGGCCCGTTGACAGGAAATGCAGGTTTTTGCCCATTCCTTCACGTGCTTGCGCAGGCACGGCCAAACAAACTTTTCCGCCACTAGTTTCACCGACGCGCGCACCCCCGGGTGCGCCAGTGAGTGGTCCGAGTCAAAAACACGGCGGCGCCACGTGGCCGGAACCACCGGACGCGGGCGCCCCGTCGACATGTCGCAGATCAGGGGGGGCATACCGGTTTGTAAACACTTGCTCTCCAGCCTTAACCCTGTTGGTCCAGACTGGAGCGCGCGCACGTCTGCGTCCGCCCCCTGGTCCGCTGCCATGGCTGCGTAATCTATACCTACGTGCACCGGGGCTGCGCGCGCCACCGTGCCGCTCTCCTGTGGCGCGGTCACGGTGGCCCGTTCTGCCTCTGCGCGTGTTGGAGTCATGAACGCGCGCGAGAGACAATCTGCTACTACATTGAATTTGCCCGCAACGTGCCTAATGTCAGTGGTAAATTCCGAGATTGCGGCCAGCTGCCTCTGCTGCCTGCCGGACCACGGGTCTGAAATTTTGGCCATGGCGTATGTGAGCGGCTTGTGGTCCACATAAGCGGTGAAGCACCGTCCTTCCAGCCAGAACTGGAAATGACGAATAGCCAAATGCAGCGCCAACAGTTCTCTGTCGAGCGCGCTGTATTTTCGTTCAGCCGCGCTTAAAGATTTGCTAAAGAAAGCCAAAGGCTGCCAAACTCCGGCTACCTGTTGCTCAATAACGGCCCCTATGGCTAAATCTGAAGCGTCTGTCGTCAGCGCGATACGTGCTGCAGGGTCTGGGTGGGCCAGGAGCGCAGCGTCAGCCAAGGCTTTTTTAACCTCTGTGAACGCGCGCTCCCGCTCCGGGGACCATTCGACCGCCTGGGTCGGTTTTTGTTTTTTGAGCGCGGCATATAACGGTTGCATGATTTGAGCTGCGTGGGGCAGGAATCGGTTATAAAAATTCACCATCCCCAAGAATTCCTGTAGTGATTTGACCGTTTGTGGACGGGGAAAATCCGCTACCGTGCGTACTTTATCTGGTAACGGAACCGCTCCCTCCGGGGAGACGCGGTGACCCAAAAAATCGATCCGCTCGACGCCGAACTGGCACTTGGCTGGGTTAACTATTAAGCCGTGCTCTCCCAGCCTCCTAAAAACTGCTGTGAGGTGCGTTTCATGTTCGTCCTCTGAAGTACTCGCGACCAAAATGTCGTCGAGGTACACAAACACGAAAGGGAGATCGCGTAACATGGCATCCATCATCCGCTGAAATGTTTGCGCCGCCCCTTTGAGACCAAATGGCATGCGTAAAAATTCGAAAAGTCCGAACGGGGTTATTACCGCTGTTTTAGGAATGTCCTCCGGTTGGACTGGGACTTGGTGATAGCCGCGAACCAGATCAATCTTTGAAAAAATGCGCGCCCCCGCCAGGTGCACCGAAAAATCCTGAATGTGCGGGATGGGATAACGATCGTGCGCCATAGCGTTGTTTAGCCTGCGGTAATCCCCGCACGGTCTCCAGGAGCCATCGGCTTTCGGTACCATGTGCAGCGGCGAAGCCCACGGGCTCTTCGACCTACGAACGATGCCTAGCCTCTCCAGGCTGGCGAACTCCTCACGCACAATGGCGAGCTTAACTGCATCCAAGCGCCGAGCTTTTGCAAACACGGGAGGACCAGATGTGGGGATAAAGTGTTTCACCCCGTGCTTCGCGACCGTCGTTGAAAAAGTGGGCACAGTGAGCGCTGGAAATGGGGTGAGGAGTGTGTGAAACTTACCACCTGCTGTAGCGACGTGGGTCTGTACTGGTGGCGGGGACACTCAAGCTGAACAGGGGAGAGAGTAAAAAGAGAGTGCATTTACCAGCCGTCTATTAGCAAGATCAACTAACAGATTGTGTGAACACAAAAAATCCGCGCCCAACATGTTGAAACTCACCGCCGCTATTACAAAAGTCCATTCATATGTGCGGCCATGTAAGCACAAAGGCAAGGTCCTTCTCCCGTAGGTGTTGATGTTCGAGCCATTTGCCGCCGTAGCTCCGCTACCGTGGGGTCCAGCCACCCGGTCCACGTATGTTGGGGTGATGAAGCTCACTTGTGCTCCGGTGTCGATGAGGAACTCTCGTCCGGAGCGCGCATCCGTGATGTAGAGCAGCTTGCTGCGTTCTCCGAGGGTCGAAGCTGCTAGCGACCCCCGGTCTTGCCGTTTCCCGAACTCCTGAAGTTGCAGGGCAGCACACACCTGCGTGCCTTCTCTGCGAACCTCCGATGGTAAAAGCAGAGATCTTCTCCTCCGCTGTGTCGTGTCCGCGCCTCTTCCGCCGGACCATTGGCTCCACCTCGTCGCGGCCGTGCTGCCGCCGTCGTCGGCCAGTCTGGGTCTGCCGCCTCTGGCTCCCCGCTGTCTCGGGTCGCCGCTGTGGTTGCTTGCCCGCCGCAGGCGTCCAGGATCCCATCTGCCTCCTGGGCCAGCTCCCGGAACTCCTCCAGGGTGTGACACTTTTTGCCGGCCAGCGTGCTTCTCGCATGCGTCGGGAGGTTGGAGAGGAAGATGAACTGAAAAATGAAATCATCATTGTCCAACCCTCTCAGCTGTATCATCTCCTCCATCAGGGCGCTCGGCCTGTGTCCTCCTTGGTCTAGCAAAGACAGGATCCTCCTCGCCCTCACTTCGGCCGAGGGGGTGAAAAACTTGATGAGGGCGGATTTCAGCTTGCCGTACCTGTCGGTCGCGGGTGGCTGCTCCACCAAGCTCTGCACGCACCGAGCTGTGCTGTTGTCCAGTTTAGCGATGACATGGTGGAACTTAGTGTCATCCACCGTTACTCCTGCGAGCGCGAACTGCGACTCTGCTTGAAGAAACCACGACCGTGGGTTATCCTGCCAGAAATCAGGCAGCTTAACGGCCACTGCGCTCGCCAGCTCTGAGCGCTGTGAGTCCGGGACCCTGAGACCTTCTTCGTTCATTCTCAACGTCGTCAGTCACCAATGTGGGGAGCCTTGAATAACGAAACCGAATTGCATTTAATTCCAGTTTATTTCAAGTAATCATCCCACTGTCTGCTCTCATTCCTGAGCAGCGAACAAAGAGAGTGAACACACCAAAGTTCTCCCTTTTAAACATTCTCACATCAAACCATTTCCCTCGCAGGGGAAATCACACATCTCTACCAAAATCCCTTTATTCACATTCATTAATCTTTTATTTACATAACTCCCCCTTCTCTCCTCTCGAGCCTCAGCGGTCAGGAAGTCTTCTGTCCCCTGTCCTCCGCAGGGGGTCCAGGCTCTGCGGCTCCGCACCGCAGGGGACTGCAGCTCTGTGGCTCTCCTTCATCGTGAGGTTAAATCACATATGCAGTGTCCAACATATACATGTCTAACAACACAGCCATAGTGTGAATATTAATTACAGAATAACTGAAAATGAATGGGACATCCAATATTAGCCACTGTTTAAGAACCCTTGTTTATTTTTTTATTTATTATTTTTTTTGTCAGATCACTTATTTGTGTGATCTGTTATGAGTTATATTCATAACAGTGTATCTTGCACTTTGGGGAAAGGGAGTTGTTCAGTCACCATTATAATTTAGTTTATATGTGTAGTTTATAGTGTATCATCAAACTCATGCAGTACTATAACAGGACACATTTACAAATATTTGAGATCCATTGTAGTGCATCCTTTTATATTTTAGCAATATAATAAGTACAAAACACTGAACATTATTATACACAGCAGAATGCCCCGTTTGGCTGCAACTATTGCTTCAGTGTTGCCCATTTGTCAGTAAATATTTAAATAAAAATTATTTCTTTTGTTATTTGGGCATTTTTGTGTCTTCTTGTCATTTAATCAAAGCGTGCATATGTGTCCGCATATGACATACGGTTGATCTGGCCATTCCGCTCCACAATCATGGCGGTATTATTATTAGGTTTTTAATTTTTAGATACTCGTGTGGGTGGGGGAGCAGTTGGGACTGCCGTCTATCACTGACCCAGCAGGCTGGGAGTGCCTCCCCACGAAGGATCGTGATGCACCTGGTCGGACACTGGTGTTGGAGAAGCAGCAGCTGAACCAGCGGATCACAGTCCTTCACAGGGAGCCAAGCTCAGCCTGCCCAGTTAATGTGAGTCTCGGCTGCTGCTCCCGAGAGCCAGTGCTGTCCTTTGCGCACCCACGCACCTTGTTTCCTCCGCCAGGCCGCAGGCCAGGATGTTATGTTTTTGCCAGCGTTTGTCTGTTTGTCTGTCTGTCTGTTTGTCTGTCTGTTGGTTAGCAAGATAACTCAAAAAGTTTTGGACGGATTTCGATGAAACTTTCAGGCGTTGTTGGAAATGGTACAAGGGAGAACTGATTAAATTTTGGGGATGATCCGGATCACCGTCTGGATACAGGAATTTTTTAAAGGATTCTTTAACATTGTGAGGTATGGCCATTTTCAACATGTGTGCAGGGGCAATGGAGGGTGCTGGTCGTCGTGTCTGACGAACACAAACTCCACGTTCTTCAAATTTTTAGGCACAAAAGCACGCGGAAAACAGTGGTGGGCCGGGCCCGGCAGCGTGCCTGTGTTTGCGCTACGCTGCAAAAACTGAGACGGGCAGCTGTCTGGTGCCGGATTATTTGGCAGAAATTCCCCGGGCAGCCATAGTGGCTGCGCAAAAACGAGCTCTCTGCTGGGGAAGCTTCCAAATCCTCTTTTGCCGCGGAGCGCAACCCTAATATAAAACCCACGGCAACCTGTCTACCCAATTTGCATCCGTCAGTGAAGCCCTCAGTGCTGCTTTCAGTGATCTATGAAAACGCTCGCAGCCTGGGACTTTGCAAATGGAGGAGATGGACACAACACCAACACTTCAGTTTATTACCTCCGCCAAGGAGGTAATGCTTTTACTACTGAACCACTAATCCTATCATTGTGAATCCAATTGCTAGTCATATGTTTTCATGGTCAAGGAATCTGAAAACGTACACACAAACACTGTATGGGGGGGAACTGTGGCGCTTGGTGGAGGTCTGAGCTCTCCGAGTGCTTGTCTAGTATTCTTTAAGGCTGAACTGTCCATTAGACCTACACAATCATGGCAACTTTATGGTATAATTTTTGAAGCATTAAATCTTAAGTATTATCTTTTTCTCATCAAATTTGTCACTTTTTTGCTTCCTTGTTTTGCTCATGAAGTGCTGTGGTTACTGATGCAGTGATGCCACCTATTATCCAATCAGTATGGAGTCAATTTGATCGCATCGCATCATGGTGACTGAACATACATGCAGACTGGCAGGCTCTGCATGCACTTCTCTTAAATCTCCTTTTAAACTTTTTCAACCAGTATCATTTAGACCTTCTTTTTCACAGAATGGACTCATCTACCACCGAGACACTGGATAGTTGGTGCTGTTTTAACTGTCTGTTTACTTCTACAATCAATGTGGCAGTGCCTCATAATTGAGAAGCACAGTCCTACGGTCACCCACCAACAACATCTACTGTACTCTACATTTCTGGACAACGGCTGTGCCTGGGTGCTTTCTGCAAAACGGGTACAAGTAAGCTCTTGAAAAACAGCTTTGGGGTCTATCTAACTAGCAGCTATGATATTATTAGTAGGAGATGTGGAAGTAAACCCAGACCCACAGCCTTTGGACAATGGAAATCCAAGTGGGCCGACGCAGCCAGTCCAACAATTGCTGCTAAACTGGTCAAACTGGTCTTCACAGGTAGCCAAACAACTGCAAATGAACTGGAAAGCCTGGATACCGCAACCAGAATGACAATTTAAGCAAATTTGGCCAACCTGGTCCCTGTAGCCAGCACAGCAGCTAAAGTGGCTAACTCGGCAACCATGGCTAAACTGTTTATAATGGAATCCACAGCACATGGTCCCTACAAACACCAATACAGCAACAGCGGCCGTTTCAGTCGACCCACGCCGACAGCACGGCGTCCAGTGATCGGAGGGCGGCACTGACCTGGGCATCTGGGATGTTAGTGCTCCAACGGCTTACCTGGTGGTGGTGGGCCTGCCAGGTGGAGTTGTGATGATGAATCATGCCCCAATGGCAAGGTGATGGTGCCAGCCCAGTCCCCCTGGGTGCCAGTACAACAGCGGCTTTTCCAGAAGGGGGATATCCATCAAATGGAGCTGTGTTAACGGCTTGGAGCTTGACGGCTGGATGTCGGTTTTGGCCCTTTTCTCCCGGACGCCAATGCAGCAACGGATCTTTCATTGATGGATGTTCGCTGGGCCGAGCCATGTCGACAATTCGTGGCCCAGCGGCTGGCTGTTAACGTCATCCCGGCCTCACTGGATACCGATACAGCAACAGCCCATCCAGAGAAGGCTGACGTCGGTCAGCTCTCCAAACACACCGCTGATATCAATGCAGGAAAGGTTTACCCAGACACCGGAGCGGCAGCGGCCCATCTGAAGGGGAATGGCATCAGTGGAGTCCCCCGGGATCCCAGTGACATCAACGCAGGAAAAATTATTACAACAAGATTGAAACTGCATAAGCCTGGTAAGACTGTTACAAAACGGGATGGGTATAGGATAAAAACTGTGGCTGAAAAACAACAAACTACTAAAATGTTTCAAACTGTAAATCATGCCAAGATATTGTGGAAACTGACTATGAAACCTAAAGGCCTTTTTGGAGGTCCTCTCAATATTAGGAGCATTGTCTCTAAAACAAAACAAATACAACGACTACTGACAATTTCAAATCTTGAATACCTATGCCTCTCAGAAACCTGGTTAACCCTAACAACACCTCCAGCTGTTTTCAATGTACCAAAGTACAATACCTATAGACAAGACTGAAAAGATGGCAAGAAGGAGGGGTCATGATTTACATAACGGATGGTTATCAGTGGACACAACTTGACATTGTTGAAAATACACCAGAATGTGTTGGAGTTAAAATTGTACTATCCCCTAAAATGTCTTTTGCTTTGATTGTGATATATTGACCTCCATGAACCAGCTTGGCAGCAAAGAGTTAATCCTCTTGGGTGATCCATCCATCCATCCATCCATCTTCTACCGCTTTTCCGGAGGTCCGGATCATGGAGGCAGCAGTTCAAGCAGAGAAGCCCAGACTTCCCTCTCCCCAGCCACCTACTCCAGCTCTTAGATACTTTATTTTGAACAAAAAAGTATAACAAAAACAAAACAAATGACAAATGCAATAAAGTAACAGTATACAGTGTTCGAAAGGGAGAAGGAGGAAGTGAACACTTATTAATTCCATCTTCTCTTTTCCATAAATACATCCATGTGAATTATATACAAATTACCACATTTAAGACCCCAAGTAAACAATTAACTGTATTTTGTATATATCAACATTAACACCCATCCATCCTAACATACATTGATGTCCATACATCAAAACCAGCCTCAAACAACACAGTGCTGTCCCACACACCATTCCATAGTGTCCCATAGTGTCCCAGAGTGAGCATAGTGAATCGTACATATAAATACTACCCTTCTAACATATATCCTTTCAGCAAATAATGTTTATACCTCTTTTTGAATTGATTTCTGTTTGTACATAGTTTCAGTTCTGGCTCCAGACTGTTCCACAAATCCACCCCACAGACAGATAGGCACATACTTTTCTTGGTTGTTCGTATCTTGGGTTTTGTAAAGTTTAAGTCTCCTCTCAAATTATGATCATTGTCTCTTTTTTAAAATATTTTTTGTATATTAGTTGGGAGTTGATTATTAATTGCCCTGTACATTACTTGTGCTGTCTTAAATTTAACTAAATCGATGAACTTTATGACATGTGACTTTAAAAACAACGAATTGGTAAGGTCTCTATATCCTACATTATTTATTATCCTTATAGCTCTTTTTTGTAATGTGCATATTGACTGTAGGTTGGTCTTGTAGGTGTTTCCCCAGACTTCTACACAGTAGTTAAGATAAGGTAGAAACAGTGAATTGTACAGTAAGACCAATGATTTATAGTCCAAGATGTGTCTTGTCTTCCCCAGTATGCCTATACATTTTGCTAACTTGGCCCGGACGTGACTGATATGAGGTTTCCAGCAGATTTTATTGTCTAGCGTCACCCCCAGAAACTTATTTTCCTGAACTGTTTCTATTCTGGTATCATTTATCGTTACCATTATTTCATGATTTATTTTATAATTTCCAAACAACATAATCTTTTCTTTTTTTTAGATTTAGAGATAATTTATTTTTGTTGAACCACTGCGTTAACTTTTTCATTTCAGTTGTGACCACCTCTAAAACCTGCTACAAATTCTCACCAGTGCAAAGGATATTTGTGTCATCCGTAAACCAAATAAATTTCAGAATTTTTGATACTTGGCATATGTCATTTATATACAAAATAAAGAGTTTGGGTCCCAAAACTGACCCCTGGGGCACACCACAAGTGATGTCCATGAAGGGTGATTTGTGCTCATCAATTTGTACAAATTGTTGTCTGTTACTTAAATAACTTTCCACCCAACTCAGTCTGACCCCTCTTATCCCATACCTTTCCAGTTTCCTTAGTAGTATTCTGTGGTCAATGGTGTCAAAAGCTTTCTTTAAATCTATAAATACTCCTACAGCAAACTTTTTTTTAATCTATACAACTAGTAATTTCTTCTATAAGTTCGATCAGTGCCAAAGATGTAGATTTATCTGCTCTAAAACCATACTGGCTGTCTGTAAGGAGGTTGTGTTTTTCAATGAAATCATCCAGTCTCTTAGTGAAGATTTTTTCAAGTATTTTGGAGAATTGTGAGAGTAAAGAGACTGGCCTGTAATTTGTGAAACAATGACTGTCTCCTGTTTTGTATAGAGGTATTACTTTTGCTATTTTCATTTTGTTTGGAAATTTACCAGTTTGAAATGACAGGTTGCAGATTTGGGTGAGTGGCTTAACAATTCCTTCAATTACTTTTTTTCACTATTGTCATGTCAATTTCATTCCAGTCTGTTGATTTTTTGTCCTTAAATTTACTCACAGCCTCGATAATTTCCTTTTCAGTAACTGCACCCAAAAAGGTTGTGTTTGGATTTCTATCTTCTATTTCATTTACAGAACCACTGTTGTTTGTTTCTGTTGTCACTATTGATTTTGCTAATTCAGGACCAACGTTTACAAAAAATTTATTGAAACCACTGACCACATCCTCCATATTATTTATCATATTGCCATTTTCAATAAAATATTCTGGATAATTAGCATTCTTAGGTTGATTACTAATAATCCCATTGAGTACTTGCCATATTCCAAGTTATTTTTATTATCCTCTAATATTCTGTTGTAATATTCTTTCTTACAGGTCCTCATTATATTAGAAAGCTTATTTTTATATCTTTTATATTTGATCTCAGCCTCCACCGTTCTGCACTTAAAGAATTGTTTATATAATGTATTCTTCTTTTTACATGCATTTATTAACCCCTTGGTGACCCAAGGAATATTTACCTCTGCCAGGCCGCAGGCTCGGAGGTTATGTTTTTGCCAGCATTTTTCTGTTTGTCTGTCTGTCTGTTTGTCTGTCTGTTGGTTAGCAAGATAACTCAAAAAGTTTTGGAAGGATTTCGATGAAACTTTCAGGCATTGTTGGAAATGGTACAAGGAAGAACTGATTAAATTTTGGGGATGATCCGGATCACCGTCTGGATACAGGAATTTTTTAAAGGATTCTTTAACATTGTGAGATACGGCCATTTTCAACATGTGTGCAGGGGCAATAGAGGGCGTTGGTTGTCGTGTCTGACGAACACAAACTCCGCGTTCTTCAAAGTTTTAGGCACAAAAGCACGCGGAAAACAGTGGTGGGCCGGGCCCGGCAGCGTGCCTGTGTTTGTGCTACGCTGCAAAAGCTGAGACGAGCAGCTGTCCGGCACCGGATTATTTGGCAGAAATTCCCCGGGCAGCCATAGTGGCTGCGCAAAAACGAGATCTCTGCCGGGGAAGCTTTCAAATCCTCTTTTGCCGCGGAGCGAAACCCCAATATAAAACCCACGGCAACCTGTCTACCTAATTTGCATCCGTCAGTGAACCCCTGAGTGCTGCTTTCGGTGATCTATGAAAACGTTCGCAGCCTGGGACTTTGCAGATGGAGGAGATGGACACAACACCGACACTTCAGTTTATTACCTCCACAAAGGAGGTAATGCTTTTACTACTGAACCACTAATCCTATCATTGTGAATCCAATTGCTAGTCATATGTTTTCATGGTCAAGGACTCTGAAAACGTACACACAAACACTGTATGGGGGGGAACTGTGGCGCTTGGTGGAGGTCTGAGCTCTCAGAGTGCTTTTCTAGTTTTCTTTTGTTGTCTGTCACTGTATTGTTTTATAGGACAGTTTTTATTGTACAATGATTGAAATATTTGTAAAAAATTTATCATTTGCTTTATTTATATCATTTTCATCATAAACTATCTTCCAATCTTGTATTAATAATTTCTTTGTCACCCACCAACGTGGGTTCGCCCGAGACCCAATCGGGGTCCGACGTGGGTGCTGCTCCAGCGGTGTCCGACGTAGGTTCGCCTAAGGCCCGATCGGGGTCCGACGTGGGTGCTGCCCCAGTGTTGTCCAGGTCCGGTGAGGAGGTGGCCGCTTCCCTGCGGCCTGACGCTCGTCGCCCTCGTCATCGGCTCTCCCCTGAGCCTCTTCCACCGGGATCCGCTTTGACCCTTCGTCCGTCTCAATGGTCCTGGTGGTTGAGTGATGCGGGTCGACGACCCGACCCGCAAGACTTTCGGTTCGGTGATCTGGTTCCCCCCGATGATCTGTGTTTGCCTCTGGGTGGTCTGGTTCGGCTGCCGGTGGACTGGGTCCCTGGGATCTGGGTCCGGAGTTCGCTGTCCGAACATTTCCCTTTCCCTGGTTCACCAACTGGACAATGGGCAGGGAGATCTCCGGAGCCATCTCGGCCATTTTTGGACTCTTCCTGTCATATTCCTCGGGTGCCGCTTATTTTTGTTATGGTCACTCGGGTGAGATATTTTGTCCTTTTGGTAAATACATATTCATAGTGCTGTGTATTGTTTTTTTTTTTCTGTATTAACCGTACTCAGCATTTTATCCCATTGTTATCTTATGTACCTGTCACCAGTATTTCCCTAGGTGACCCCCCGTATATTTGCCGCCGTGTATTGTGTTCTCCCCTTATCAACCATACTCGGCATCTTGCCTCATTATCCTGTGAACCTGTTCCCATTCTCCCTCTAGGGGACCTTCCGTATATCTCGCGTTGTGTATTGTGTTTTCCCCTTAACCATACTCAGCTTTTTACCTTATTGTTCTTTTACCCTGTCACCGTTATTCTCCTAGGTGTCCCTCTTTGTATTTGGCGCCGGGTATTCTGTTATCTTTTTATTTACGGTGCATGTCATTCCCATTATTTTTGTCCTGTTGGTGAATATATATTCGTAGTGCTGTGTTTTCCATTTCCCGTACTCAGCATTTTCCTTTTTGTGCCTTGTTTTTAGCTTTGTCTGTGCATTATAGAGTTATGTGTTTTGTTTTCCATCTTACCATGCTCTGTAGTTGTCCGTTGTCCCAGTCACTTTCACTCCTTTAGGTGACTGTGCGTGTTGATATATATATATATATGGTGCTGTGTATTGTGGGTTTTTTTTCTCCCTCTTCATTACCCGTACTCAGCGTTTTTTATCACTCTTGTCCTGTTCTTAGTTTTGTTTGCATTATGGAGTAGTGTTTGTTCTGTTATCCACACTCTGTAATTGCTTTATCCGTTTTTTGTCATTCTTTTGGTGGGTTATCTGTTCCCGTGTTCTGTATTTTCCCCATCTGTGCCCTGGTTTTTCTTTTTTCTCTTTTTTGGTGCGGTGTAGAGTACTGTATTTGTTTTTTGTTTTTTTTTGCCCTGTTACCCTACATTGGTCTGTTGGTGTTGTCCTTCCCTTTGCTTCTTCCCCTCCGGTCCTGCCTCCCTTCCTCCCACCATAGGTGGGGGGGGGGGGGGGGGCTGGGATGTTCCTGGTCGTTCAGGAGCCCGACCTTGAGGGGGAGGCTCTGTCACCATGGGATGAGATGCCGTCTCAGCGCTCAGCCCATGTTTTCCTTCATCCCTGCTTCTCATTGAGCAGCGTCTCAGCAGGCTCCCAGCTGGCAGCATTACGGACGGCTGGGGCCAATTAGTCCTCATCAGCTGGGGCGCTGCCAATGAGAATAAATAGGAGCAGTCTCGATGACTCGGGGCTGCGACATAAGCACTGCTAGGCTGAAGCCCCTTCGTCTGGTGTCAGCCTCTACTCCCCTTACAGCATTCCTGCGATTGTAACCCGCTGTGAGTATGTACGCCTTGTTACCCCTATGTCCGGTACGAGCTCCCTGCTCCTGCGCTGTGCAACCTGTGAGTGTACCTCTGTACGAGCATCTGTGCTCTCCTCATCCCTCATCCCTCACCTTTAATAAAACATCACGACTCACTGGCTCGCCCTTGGCTCTTATTGCGTGGCTCCCTAGAGCCGCGCGTGACATTTTTTTGTCCATACAAACAAAGCAAGAGATAATAGAAAGGTATGAAAAAGGGATGCGTTTGGTTGATCTCGCCAAAGAATATGGCCGTAATACATCTACGATCGGCATGGTATTAAAACATTTTCGAAGGATTGTTAAAAGCCGACAAAAGCAAACGTCCTTGGATCGGTTCTTCACAAAACGTCAGGCAAAAACCACTGATGAGAGAGAACATGAACCAAAGAAGGCAAAAGGTGACGACAACGATGATTGCAGTTAAAAGGTAAATGAACATAATTTTTATTATTCTTTACTTTATTCTTTGTTTTTTACATTATGTACAACTCTCATTTTATGTTTATTGTGCAGTAATCTAATTGTAACATGTATTTGTTACATGTTTTGATGCATTTTTATGATTTATAAAAAATTTATGTCCGAATTTTGGGGGGCTTGGAACGGATTAGGGCATTTACATGGAAAACGCATCTCTACTTACGGAATTTTCACGTTACGAAAATACTTCCGGAACGAATTAATTTCGTAAGTAGAGGTACCACTGTACTGAAATCCCCACAGATGAACATAACTTTATGAGTTAGTTTTGCATACATTTTTTCCATCCAGTCCTTAAATAAGTCAATGTTTGATCCAGGTGTTCATCCACAGTTACTGACAGATTTTCAACAACCTTGTATTTCAAGCTCTTGTCAACATAAATTGCAACTTCTCCTCCTTTTTTCACTTTTCTATTTATATAATTTAATTCATAGCCATCCATGGTAAAATCCACTCCTTTCTCTTCACTGAGCCACGTCTCTGATATTGCCACAATATTGAATGGCTCTTTAAACTGATGTAAATAATCTTTAATGTTATTAAAGTTGGCATAGAGACTTCTGCTGTTGAAGTGGATCATAGAAATATTGAAATCAGATGTGACCATTGTGTTAAACTGTTCATCCGTGTAGTAACTACAGCTATTATTGATGGAGCTAAATAAATTATTATCAGGGTCTATGTTATATTCTACATCCTGGGGTTGTGATCTGTATATTCAAAAACTTTCAGTTCCTGTTGTTCCTGTTTGTTGATCTTTTGTTTCATGTTGTTAAATGTCTTGTAGCAGAGAGGATACCAAGGCGTTCCCAGACCAGCTGGGAGACATAGTCTCTCCACCGAGTCCTGGGTCTGCCCCGGGGTTTCCTCCCAGTGGGATGTGCCCGAAACACCTCAAGTGAAAGGCGTCCAGGAGGCATCCTAATCAGATGCCCATACCACCTCAACTGACTCCTTTCGATGTGGAGGAGGAGTGGTTCTACTCTGAGCCTCTCCTGGATGACTGAGCTCCTCACCCTATCTCTGAGGATGAGTCCAGCAATCCTACGGAGAAAGCTCATTTCAGCCGCTTGTATCCGCGATCTCGTTCTCTCGGTCATTACCCAAAGCTCGTGACCATAGGTGAGAGTAGGAACGTAGATTGACTGGTAAATCGACAGCTTTGCCTTAGAACTAAGCTCCATCTTCACCACAACAGACTGGTACAACGTCCGCATCACTGCAGATGCTATTCCAATCCGTCTGTCAATCTCTCGCTCCATTTTCCCCTCACTCGTGAACAAGACCCCAAGATACTTAAACTCCTCCACTTGGGGCAGGAGCCTGTCCCCAACCCAGAGAGGACAATCTACCTTTTTCTGGCTGAGGACCATGGACTCGGACTTGGAGGTACTGATTCTCATCCCAGCCGCTTCACACTCAGTGGCAAACCATCCCAGCAAGTGCTGTAGGTCATTGCTGGATGAAGCCAAAAGGACAACATCATCTGCAAACAACAGAGATGAGATCCTGTGGTCACCAAGCATGACACCCTCCATTCCCTGGCTGCGCCTAGAAATCCTGTCCATAAAAATAACAGGATCGGTGACAAAGGGCAGCCCTGGCGGAGTCCAACTCTCATTGGGAATGACTCCGACCGAGTGTTGGCAACACGAACCAGACTCTCACAACGGTCGTACAGAGACCGAATAGCTCGTAACAACAAGCCCGATACCCCATACTCCCGAAGCACCCCCCACAAAAAACCACGAGGGTCACGGTCAAATACCTTCTCCAAGTCCACAAAACACATGTAAACTGGTTGGGCAAACTCCCACGAACCCTCGAGAATTGTCGAGAGGGTAAAGAGCTGGTCCGATGTGCCACGGCCAGGATGAAAACCACATTGCTCCTCCTGAATCCGAGGTTCGACCAACAGCCGGACTCTCCTCTTCAGTACCTTGGCATAGACCTTCCCAGGGAGGCTGAGGAGTGTGATCCCTCTAAAGTAGGAGCACACCCTCCGGTCCCCTTTTCTGAAGAGAGGAACCACCACCCCGGTTTGCCATGCCAAAGGCACTGCCCCCGACCTCCACGCAATGTTGCAGAGGTGTGTCAACCATGACAGCCCAACAAGGTCCAGGGCCTTGAGGTACTCAGGGCGAATCTCGTCCACCCCAGGGGCCCGACCACCAAGGAGATTTTTAACCACCTTGGCGACCTCGGCCCCTGTGATAGGCGAGTCATCCCCCTCGTCCACAAACCCTGCTTCCTCTGTGGAAGGCGAATCAGTGGGATTGAGAAGATCCTCGAAGTATTCCTTCCACCGCCCGATGATATCCCCGGTCGAAGTCAACAGTGCCCCATCCGCACCATACACAGTGTGGACAGGGAGCTGCTTTCCCCTCCTGAGCCGCCGGACAGTTTGCCAGAATCTCTTCGAGGCCGACCGAAAGTCTTGCTCCATGGCCTCACCGAACTCCTCCCATACCCGGGTTTTTGCTTCAACAACCACCCGAGCTGCACTCCGTTTGGCCTGCCGGTACACCTCAGCTGCTTCGGGAGTCCCACAAGCCAACCAAGCTTGATAGTGACTTCAACTTAAATTGGTTTTGTAAAACACACAGACAGAAATTAAAGGACATCACCAATAACTTTCATATGGATCAGATGATCAGTAACCTAACTAGAATAACCCATTCATCTCAAACTCTCCTTGATTTGATTTTTACCAACAAACCTGACCGCATAACAAAAAAAAATACAATCTAATTACGGGCATGTCTGAACATAATCTCAGTTTAGTAGTACGGAAATTGTCAAAATCACGATACAAAAAGTCTACTGATGGTGGAAAATATATCTTGTACATACAAAAAAAACAAAAACAAACAAAACATCTCATTTGAATTACAGCACATAAAGTGGAATTAAATAAATTGTGATACAAACTGAACAGACATGCAAAAATATGATGTCAACAATCAAAGATATTATCTCAAAATATAAAATAACAACACTAAGCACAAGAGAAAACAGGATCTACCTTGGCTAAATGAAAAATTATTCAATCTCATGAAAAAAAGGGATTTAGCTCTCAAAAAATGGCTAAAAATTAATTTAATTACAGATAGACTGATTTTTAAAAACCTCAGAAATGAAATCACCATGCAGTCGCATCAAGAAAAAGCAAATTTCTTCGTAGACATAATCAAAAATGCAAAAGGGAAGAGCAAAAATACTGTGGAAATGTACTTATAAACTCATAGGAAAAAAATACAAAAAAGTGAAGTCATACAACTCAATCTTCACTCAGATAGCTTAAATATCGCCAGCAATTTTAATGAGTATTTTATCAAATTGGTACAAGAACTGGGTCTGAATTTTGCCCAAACATATCCACACCAAATTGAAATAAATCATGAAACTGATCTAAGTCTTAAACCCACAAATGAGGTCAAGCTTAACAACATTTTATCATCTCTATCAAGTTCCAGAGCTAAGGATATTCATGGACTTGACACTGTATTCTTGAAAAAACATGAAGATACTTTAATAATTCCAATTACATAACTAACTAGAAAAGCACTCGGAGAGCGCAGACCTCCGCCAAGCGCCACAGTTCCCCCCCATACAGTGTTTGTGTGTACGTTTTCAGATTCCTTGACCATGAAAACATATGACTAGCGATTGGATTCACAATGATAGGATTAGTGGTTCAGTAGTAAAAGCATTACCTCCTTGGCGGAGGTAATAAACTGAAGTGTTGGTGTTGTGTCCATCTCCTCCATCTGCAAAGTCCCAGGCTGTGAACGTTTTCATAGATCACCGAAAGCAGCACTCAGGGGTTCACTGACGGATGCAAATTGGGTAGACAGGTTGCCGTGGGTTTTATATTGGGGTTGCGCTCCGCGGCAAAAGACGATTTGGAAGCTTCCCCGGCAGAGAGCTTGTTTTTGCGCAGCCACTATGGCTGCCCGGGGAATTTCTGCCAAATAATCCGACGCCGGACAGCTGCCTGTCTCAGCTTTTGCAGCGTAGCGCAAACACAGGCACGCTGCCGGGCCCTGGCCACCACTGTTTTCCACGTGCCTTTGTGCCTAAAACTTTGAAGAACGCGGAGTTTGTGTTTGTCAGACACGACGACCAGCGCCCTCCATTGCCCCTGCACACATGTTGAAAATGGCCGTATCTCACAATGTTAAAGAATCCTTTAAAAAATTCCTGTATCCAGACGGTGATCCGGATCATCCCCAAAATTTAATCAGTTCTTCCTTGTACCATTTCCAACAACGCCTGAAAGTTTCATCGAAATCCGTCCAAAACTTTTTGAGTTATCTTGCTAACCAACAGACAGACAAACAGACAAACAGACAGACAGACAGACAAACGCTGGCAAAACATAACCTCCTGGCCTGCGGCCTGGCGGAGGTAATAAATCAGTCAATACATGAAAATATTTTCCCTGATGTATTGAAACCCGCCATTGTAACCCCCATACACAAAGCTGGAGGCAAAAAGGAAATTAGTAATCATAGGCCAATAAGTATACTCTGTGGGCGACACATTGTGGGCTCACATTTCCACAGAGACATGACTGCATGTGTATTGAGGGTGTCACGTCTGGAAAGACAAAGGACTCGAATCTGCAGAAGATAACGAGGAGGTGTGAGATTGGTCTTTTTGTCCCACAGAAGATGCCCCGGAGAGATTTCCGGTTCATCAAGAAATGAGAGACAATGGTGAAGATTCAAAGGGATGCTTTGTGACTGTATGTTTACTGAAAACACCATGTGACTTGAATTCTGATGCTGGAAACATATAAAAGGGTGATGAGATATGATTCTTCCTCTTTCCTGCTTTGAGAATGTTAGACGATGTGTTCTGTCAATAAAGCTGGTTTACGAACTAAACTCAGCCTCATCATTCGAACACATCCTCTACACTGGTGACCTACAACAAGAAATGAGCAGACAGAATTCTCCCAAGCGGGGCTCGGCGGAAGCCAGCCTGATGGCCGCCTCCACGATCCGGCTGCCCGACTTCTGGCAACACAGCCCGCGCTCATGGTTTAGCGCAGTCGAGGCGCAGTTCAACCTCCGGAGAATCTCCAACGACGACACAAAATTCTGCCATGTGGTAGCGAAGCTGGACAGCAACACAGTCCAGAGAGTGGAGGATTTGGTTAATCATCCACCAGACAGCAACAAGTACAGCGCATTGAAGGACGCGCTGATCAGCCATTTCACCCCTTCAGTCCAACAACGAGCAGAGGGGCTCCTGACTTTGACGGAGTCAGAAAACGATAGACCTGCGGACCTGATGGTGAAGATGCTGAGGCTCAAAGACTCTGAGGATGGCGAATTCATTTTCGCCCACCTTTTCCTTCGAACCCTGCCGCCAGCAGTGACAGTGGCCCTGGCAGAGTCGCCCCGATTGGCCAGGCGAGACTACCATGGGTTGAACAAAGAGGCGCAGCGGCTGGTCGACGCCCACAAGCGGAACGCGGTTTCGGCCGCGGCTGCTAGCCCAGGAACGGCGTCCGGAGACAGCGCAGGTCCAGCGGCCGCGGCGCCAGACACACCAACGACGGCGGCGATGGGGGCCAGACGACGAGGAGCGGAGGACGGCCCATGTTTCTACCACCGCCGTTTTGCAGAGAGAGCGCACAGGTGCGTCCCACAGTGCAACTTCAAGTGCCAGGGAAACGCCACGACCGAGGGCCAGTAGCAGCTGCGACCCTCAGCAACGAGAACAAGCTGCTTTACCTGACGGATGCACGCTCGGGGAAATAGTTCCTTGTGGACACGGGCTCTCAGCTGAGTTTCGTCACACCCACCTACGCGGAACGGCTGATGCTGTCTAAAGCTCCCTGGGTGTCAGTGTCAGCAGCGAACGGCTCTGCGATTAAAACGTTCGGTGAGAGGACCATGCTTCTGTCCTTACAGGGCCGTTCATTTGAGTGGACATTTATTGTAGCAGCAGTCAGTTTCAACATGTTAGGGGCTGATTTTTTGTGCTCACATGGTTTATTGGTTGACCTTGCTAATAGACATCTGATTAATGCACTGTCCTTTCATTCTATTCCCTGCACAGCTCGGGTGGCCCCGCCGACTGCACATGCCAGCGTCTCAGCTGCGGGTGGTAAGTTTCACACATTGCTTGCTCAGTTCCCAGCACTCACAGTCTCCACGTTTTCGGCAACGGTGGCTAAACATGGGGTGGAGCATTTCATAACCACCACCGGCCCTCCCGTTTTTGCAAAAGCTCGGCGCTTGGACCCAGCTAAACTGGCCATCGCGCGCGAGGAGTTCACTAATCTGGAAAAACTGGGCATTGTTAGACGCTCCAAGAGCTCTTGGGCTTCGCCATTACACATGGTCCCAAAGGCTGACGGCTCGTGGCGACCTTGCGGCGATTTCCGCAGGTTGAACAACGTTTCAGCTCATGACCGCTACCCGATTCCGCACATTCAGGATTTTTCTGTTCATTTGGCGGGGGCGCACATTTTTTCTAAAATAGACTTGGTGCGCGGTTACCACCAGGTTCCAGTGCGCGCGCAAGATGTACCCAAAACAGCGGTCATAACTCCTTTCGGCCTTTTTGAGTTTTTGCGCATGCCTTTTGGCCTCAAGGGGGCCGCGCAGACTTTCCAACGCATGATGGATGCAGTTTTACGCGACCTCCCTTTCGTGTTCGTTTATTTGGACGATATTTTGGTAGCCAGCGCGTCCGAGGGCGAGCATGAAAAACACCTCACAGCAGTTTTTCGGAGGCTGGCAGAGCACGGGTTAATAGTCAACCCAGTGAAGTGCCAGTTTGGGGTAGCGCAGATTGATTTTTTGGGGCATCGCGTTTCGGCAGAAGGAGCGGTTCCTCTTCCAGAGAAAGTGCGTGCCATAACGGATTTTCCACAACCTCAAACGGTCAAGGCGCTTCAGGAGTTTCTAGGGATGGTTAATTTTTACAACCGGTTCCTCCCAAGCGCAGCACGGCTCATGCAGCCATTGTACACCGCGTTAAAAAAACAAAAGCCCGCAAATAAAGTTGAATGGTCTCCGGAGCGGGAGCGCGCTTTTGCCCAGGTCAAATCAGCCCTGGCAAACGCAGTTTTGTTAGCGCACCCAGTTCCAACGGCCCGCACGGCGCTCACCACTGACGCTTCCGATGTAGCGGTGGGGGCGGTAGTTGAACAGTTTGTAGCAGGTACCTGGCAACCCCTCGCGTTTTTCAGCAGGACTTTGCGCGATAGTGAGCGTAAATACAGTGCGTTTGACAGGGAGCTTTTGGCCCTACACTTGGCCATCCGCCATTTTCAGTTCTGGTTAGAGGGGCGACGTTTCACCGCGTTTGTGGATCATAAACCGCTAACGTTTGCGATGGCCAAAATTTCAGAACCCTGGTCAGGCCGACAACAAAGGCAACTAGCCGCAATATCGGAGTTCACTACTGATATTCAGCATGTCGCGGGTAAACACAATGTTGTGGCAGACTGCCTCTCGCGCGCGGTAGCACCACCAAGCCCCATGGGGGCAGACTCTGTAGCCGTGGCCGCGGGCCTGGGCAGCGACGCGGGAGCGCGCGCAGCCCCGGTCTGTGTAGGGTTAGATTATGCAGCCATGGCTGCGGAGCAGGTTAACGACGCGGACGTGCGCGCGCTCCAGTCTGGACCAACAGGGTTAAGGCTGGAGCACAGGGAGCAACAAAGTGGTATGTCCCCACTAATCTGCGATGTCGCCGCGTGGCGTCGCCGCGTTTTTGACTCTGTCCATTCTCTTGCGCACCCGGGGGTGCGCGCATCGATTAAGTTGGTGGGGGAGAAATTTGTTTGGCCCGGGTCGCGCAAACAGGTCAAGGAATGGGCGGCAGCCTGCGTAGCGTGTCAGCGAGCCAAAATACGCAGACACACTAAGGCCCCGTTAGAACCTTTTCACATCCCCGCTAAGCGTTTTGATCACGTGCATGTTGACTTGGTGGGCCCGCTCCCATTATCACACGGGCATACACATCTTTTGACGATGGTAGATCGCACCACGCGTTGGCCAGAGGCGATTCCTCTGACATCAACCACAGCGGAAGAAGTTGCACGAGCATTTTTAGCAGCGTGGGTTGCGTGTTTCGGTGTACCGTCGGACATAACGTCCGACAGGGGTCCCCGATTTATTTCCGAACTATGGTCATCGATGGCCCGCAGCTTGGGGGTGAAGATTCATCGCACTACCGCGTGTAACCCCCAGGCTAATGGTTTATGCGAACGCTTTCACAGGTCATTGAAAGCAGCCCTCAGAGCGTCGCTGACGGATACAAATTGGGTGGACAAACTTCCATGGGTTTTATTGGGGTTGCGTTCTGCACCTAAGGAAGATTTACATGCTTCCCCGGCTGAATTAGTTTTTGCACAACCTCTCCGTTTGCCGGGGGAATTTCTCCCCGATAATCCCGCACCAAATGGCCCCCCTGCTCAGCCGTGGCAGAGCGACTCGGGAGCAAACACGCTCCCTGGCCCGGTCCATCACAGTTTACCACACGTTTTTGTGCCAAAGGCTTTAAAAAATGCAGAGTTTGTTTTTGTTAAACATGATGCTCAGCGTCCAAGTTTGCGGCCGTTTTATGACGGACCGTTCAGAGTGCTGGAGACCGGGCAGAAGCGTTTTCTGCTAGATTTAGGGGGCAGAAGGGAGTTGATTTGCATAAACAAGCTCAAACCCGCTTTTGTTTTGGCTGATGAGGAAGTGCAGCTCGTGAGGCCCCCCCGCCGTGGCAGGCCGCTGAGAGGACATTCTCCAGAATCTTCACAGAAAGGTGCTAACAGCTCTAATCCACAGATGCAGAGAGATGTTGCAGGGGCAGCAAAGCCAGGTTGCAGCAGATTCGGCAGAAAGTTAAAACCTAGGCAGTTGGTGGATTGATTAGCGATATATGGAGTGTTTTGTGTTTTTCTTTTTTTTATGCCATGCAGGTTTTGCCCTTACTAGACGTTTGGGGGGGGTAGTGTGGGCGACACACATTGTGGGCTCACATTTCCACAGAGACATGACTGCATGTGTATTGAGGGTGTATTGAGGGTGTCACGTCTGGAAAGACAAAGGACTTGACTCTGCAGAAGATAACGAGGAGGAGTGAGATTGGTCTTTTTGTCCCACAGAAGATGCCCCGGAGAGATTTCCGGTTCATCAAGAAATGAGAGACAATGGTGAAGATTCAAAGGGATGCTTTGTGACTGTATGTTTACTGAAAACACCATGTGACTTGAATTCTGATGCTGGAAACATATAAAAGGGTGATGAGATATGATTCTTCCTCTTTCCTGCTTTGAGAATGTTAGACGATGTGTTCTGTCAATAAAGCTGGTTTACGAACTAAACTCAGCCTCATCATTCGAGCACATCCTCTACAAGTCCTTGTTTTATCAAAAGTCACTGAAAGGGTAGTAGGAGATCATCTGGTAGAACATCTCGAATCTGCCCTGCTGCTGTATCCCATGCAGTTTGGTTTCAGGCCAAACCACTCAACGGAGACTGCATGTTGTTACTTTATTGAAATGATTAAACAAAATCTGGAAGGGGGGTAGGAGCCATCTTTTTAGACTTGCGTACAGCCTTTGATACATCAATCACTCAGTCTTTCTTTCTAAATTATCAGGATATAAAAAAGAAGCTAAGAAGCCGTCTCTGTTGTCATTCAGTCCGTACAGCCAATCATGTACAGTAGAACAAAATTACATTTCTCCTATCTACAATGTTAATCACATGTAGAATCAGAGGGGTCACTGCCATGCACAGCACCACCACAAACTGTCCATGAATACCCTTAGCTGGTTAAAATCTTATCTATCTGGTCACTGCCAGTGTGTGCACATAAACAATACTGCATCCCAGTCAAAGGCATGCACCATGGGAGTACCACAAGGTTCATTCTCAGGCCCACTGCTGTTTACTTTGTATATTAATGATTTGCCATCACTATGTGAAAATGACAAAAATTCAGATGTATGCAAATGACAGTCATCTACACGCATGGGAAGGATGCTAAACACGTGGCTGACAAGTTAATGATAACAATGGAGAAAGTGTCAAAATGGCTTAATCAATCATGCCTCACTCTGAACGTAGGGAAAACAGCTACCATGTACTTTACCAACAAACAAAATCATACGCACTATCCAACTATAACTGCAAATGGAGCAAATATAGAAAATGTAACAGAGTTTAAGTATTTGGGTGTCACATTAGATCCCAAGCTCAGCTTTAAAAAGCACACAAAACAAATGAGCCACATTCTGAAATATAACCTTGCAAACTTTCGTTGCATCAGAAACTCACTTACTCTAAAAGCATCAAAAACATTTCTGAATGCCATGATTTTGACACATTTTTTCTATTGCATCTTTTGCTGGTCACAAGCCAATAGTATGACCCTGAAACCCTTGGAATTCTTGGATAAAAAATCCATCAAAATTCTGATAAGAAGACACAACAGTATCACCATTGTGGTATACTTGCCAAGCACATGATGCTAAGCTCTGAAAATATGATCATGTATGCAAATATACGGTTGATCTTTAAAATTATCCATGGTTCTACACCCCCGCCTCTTAAGACTTTTGTGTACCTGACTTCTGAACAAAATACCAGAGTAATAAGGACTTCCTCTTGGTGGCATTGTTGCATCCCCCTGCGTAAAACTGCTTTTGGACAATCAGCATTTTCATACAAAGCTATAACGGAATGGAACAAGCTCTCCACTGCTTTGAAGACCAGAACAAATTACAGAGACTTTTCCACAGAGACTAAAAAATGGATTTTAAGTAATCAAGCCTGCTATCATTGACTCTCTCCCTGAAAAGGGATTATGAAATTGTATTCTTAAATAGTTTTTTATATGTGCCGTCTCGCGTATCTTTTTTCCATTAAACTTACTCCTTGCTTGTTTCAGGGTCAACAGTTTCTGAAACCCGACCTGAATTTCTTTGTATATGTGCTGTTTTTCTTTTAATATCTTCCTGCCTGCCCCAGGGACTACAGATGGAAATAAGTGAGAACGCTATAATGTGGTACAGAGCATCTTTACCCTGTGTGTAATGTTTTTTTTCTGTACATGGTCCCTGACAAAAAAACCAATAAACTAAACTAATCCGAAACCCTGCCCACACTAATAGCTCAAGTAGGTTGATTTTGCCTTCTTTTAATTATTTACCTTTTGTTCTTATTAAAGACAAAAATAGAAAGGAGATGCTGTTAACCTTCTTTACATGTTTCAACTGTTCACTGCAGCCTTCGTCAGAAGTTCTGACGAAGGCTGCAGTGAACAGCCGAAACATGTAAAGAAGGTAAAAACAGCTCCTTTCTTTTTTTGCCCTGCCCACGCTTCTTGAAGCCTGGGCATGAGACAGAGTGGTGGCTAAACTTTTACGAAAAAAAAAATTACATATTTTGACTGAACAACTCCATACTCGGGGATGCACACCCTTGTAACCTCAGCAAAGCAGCTATAAAATCTGTGGCCAGTCTGACGAACGGTTTGGGAGATACCTGTGGAACAGAAAGACAGGCAGACACACACACAGACAGAGATTCGGTGATAACTTAAGTGGCGTTTTCGAAATTTCAAAGTCACATTTTTGTGGTGATCCGAGCGCTGATCCCATCCGTGCTTGGGTTACTTAGTATTTTCCCTTTTCTCCCATATTATTTCGGGTTTTGTTACTAGTGCTTTTTCAGGGCATTTATTGTGACAGCGTCACGGCCGAACTTCCGGCTGTCAAAGCCGAGCCGGCACCATGACAGCTGTTCGTGATCTCATTAATTACATTCCCCTTTCCTGTTTGGTTCAGGTTCAGTATTTAAGGAAGCAGCTGAGGCTCACTCCTCGCTGCGATCTACATTTGTGTCCTGGACTGGAGTCCCTAACCCCGGCTCCAGTCTTTCCTCGGTGTTCTGATCCATCTTCGCTTCAGCTCTTGTAAGTGTGTTTCATAGCGTTAGGTTCCATCCTCGCTTCTCCCTTACATTCTATGTCAGTATTTATTATTTGGTGTTCCAGTTTATGTATGTATTTTGCCCCACATGGCTGATTACTTTATCCTTTTGTTAATAAACAGACAATCTTACTGCTGGCTCCTGGCGCCTCATTAATGCCCTGAAAGGGGCATTCATGACAGTAGATCGCAGCCAAGAGAGGTGGCTCAGTAAACTTGTTTTTCTGTTTCTGTTTTTGTTTGTTTTCCTGGCTTGAGTTTTTTTCCCTTCTCTGTGTGCCAGTATTTTGGGGAAAGATGTCGGTATTCGAGCGTGGGTTTTGCCCCGAGTGGTTGTCGGAGGTTGACGATCTCCTGTCCAACGCCCGTCTGCTCATTCCCTCCCACTCCGCATATTGGTACCTGGACCTCGCACAAAGGATGCTAAAGCACTATCACCTGACCACGTTTCCGGAGGACAAGGAAAGAGTGTCGATGATTGTGGCGCTGCGAGAACAGATAGAGAATGCGGCCAAGAAGCCTGCACATCCCCCCCGGGACACGGTTGTCCCGACGAGGGGGAAGTATCCTGAGCAGGCTGGTCCTCAGGTTCCCGTCTGGACCCTGTCCTAGGTCGTCAAAAGACCTCCACCTCCCAGCCAGCTGCTTCTCCCGCGCCACAACGAAAGGTGAGGACAGCAGCCCCAGCCTCCTGGTCATCTCGTTTCACTGTTCCGTCAGCTCCATGTCCCCGGACTGCCCCGACTGCTCCTCCCTCCTCTTCGGTGCACCTTTCAGCTGCGGTGAGCCCCACGAGTCCTCATCTGGCTCCACCCTTCGCCATTCCTCAACAAGGTCCCCATCCGGATCCTGTTCCGGGCCACCGTTGGAACTCCGCCTCCCAGCCAGCTGTTTTCCCCGCGTCTTGATGGAAGGGAAAGAAAGCAGCCTCAATCTCCAGGTCATCTTTCCCCACTGTTCCGTCAGCTCCTTGTCCCCAGACTGCTTCGGCTGCTCCTCCCTCCTCCTCGGCGCTTCCTTCAGTGGCTGTGAGCCCAGTGAGTCCTACTTGGGCTGCACCCGTCATCGGTTCTGTGGGAGCAGCTCCTCCTCATCTTCCCAGGGGGCCCTCTGTCGCCATCCTTAGGGGAAAGGGGAGAACCAAGTCCGCTGCAGCAGTCATCATCGTTCCCCGGGAACATAGGCAAGTGTTTTTTCACTCTAAATCTCAGTATAATGAATTGCCTTGTCTGATTCCTGGGGGTGGAGCTCAGGGTTCACAGTCCTCTGAGCTCCCACCACCTGCTGCAGCCATAAACATTGAACCTACAACCTCTGTTTCTCCTTCCCTTCTCTCTGAGCATTCCCCGGTGCCAGGAGTAGACTGTCGGACGGAGGAGGAGCCTGCGGCCCTGGAGAGCCTGGTTCCAGTCCCGCAGCTGCATCACGGGCAGAGGAGGAGGCCTGACTGTCGTTTGGAGCCTGAGCCGACGATTAAGCATCCCTGGGTCTCCGTGGAGGAGCAGTCGGCCCCAACAGGCCACAAATCCCCTGTTACCACGCTGTGTGGGCCCTTGGGGTGGGCTTCAGCACCAGGGGGTTCCCGGACTGTGAGGACCATCGTGCCGGCTGCAGAGCCCACCGCAATCGAGTCAGAACCAGGAATGGACCTCCAGATCGTTGAGCCTGGATTGTCGGAGTCCTGGACAGCGGTGGAGCCTGAGATCAGGTAAGTGCTCTATTTTGTCTTCTTGCTTTCTGTTCGGGAGCATTCTTGCCTGTCTCTTGGGGAGAAGAGCTGGCTGCAGCCGACCACTGCATCCGAGCTCGTCTTGCCGGGCTCTGCTGCTGTTGGTGATCCTGACCCCTGTTCTCTTGTCTATCCGAGCCTTCTCCCAGGGCCACCGGAGACGAATCAGCTCCGGTCGCTGTTATCGAGGCTCCAGGTTCATGTTTGGAGGTCATCCCAGGTGCTATGCTGGCCCAATCCGGGTCCATCGTGGGTGCTGCGCTGGCCCAGTCCAGGTCCATCGTGGGTGCTGCGCTGGCCCAATCCGGGTCCACCGAGGGTGCTGCGCCAGTTCGGTTCAAGGTTGGTGAGGAAGCTGCAGATCCCCTTCTGCCTGACACTGGACTGGTTCCTCGTCTTCCCTCCATTCTCCTCCACCGGACGCCGCTGGGGTCTCCTTTATTTGGGTCGGCTTCCCCTCGCTATGCCTCTCGGTACGGAAGCCGCCTCCGAGCTCCCCCCTCCGGTCCTGGTGGTCTAAGGACATGGGTCGGCCGCCTGAAAGACTGCTTCGCCGGTTCTGCGTTGTGGGTCAGCCACCCAAAGGACTGCTTCGTTGGTTCAGCGACCTGGGCCGGCCGCCTGAGGTACTGTTTCCCCGGGTCTGGGACTCGGGTAGGTCGTCCGAACTGTTTTCTTTCTTTTTGTTGTGGAGTCTGGATGCGGGTAGACTGCATGAACTGCCTTTTTTTTTCTCCGCTCCCTACCTGCCGGCGTCCCTGAAGTTGTTTTTTTTTTTTTTTTCATGTGTATTGAAGGGATTCTCCTTTTTTTGCCTGGATTACCATGTGTACTATGCATATATTTTTTGTTTGCTTATTCTGTAGTACTTGAGATTTTTTTTCTCCTAGTTGAAGTGTTATATGGTACAGTGTTATATGGTATTTTGAAGTGTACCTGTATTTTGTTTTTTTCTTGTTCTTCTTACTGGGTAGTACTTTACATATATTTTTTGTTTATTCATTCTATTGTACTTGAGTATTTTTCTGGTGGAAGTGTTTATGTAGTTTTGGTCATTTATGTGTTTTAGCCACACCATTTTATGTTTAATCCATGTTGTTATCCGTTCCTTGTGGGGTTTTTTTTCCTCCTCTGGGTGTTGCTGTAGACATTTTTCTGTTTTCTGGTTCTCTCCCTCATGGCCTGTTTCCCCCTCTGCCCTCCCTGGGTCGGCCCTGGTAACCTTCTGGTTTCGGGGGGGGGGGGGGGGGGTGAGCTTGGATATTTTGTTACAGGCCTGGAATGCGCCCTTTGAACGGGGTGGGGGGGTTACTGTGGTGATCCGAGTGCTGATCTGAGCACTGATCCCATCCGCACTCAGGTTCCTCAGTATTTTCCCTTTTCTCCCATATTATTTCGGATTTTGTTACTAGTGCCTTCCCAGGGCTTTTATTGTGACAGCATCATGGCCGAACTTCTGGCTGTCAAAGCCGAGCCAGCACCGTGACAGTTGTTCATGATCTCGTTAATTACATTCCCCTTTCCTGTTTGGTTCAGGTTCAGTATTTAAGGAAGAAGCTGAGGCTCACTCCTCGCTGCGATCTACATTTGTGTCCTGGACTGGAGTCCCTAACCCCAGCTCCAGTCTTTCCTCGGTGTTCTGATCCATCTTCGCTTCAGCTCTTGTAAGTGTGTCTTTCATAGCGTTAGGTTCTGTCCTCGTTTCTTCCTTACATTCTATGTCAGTATTTATTATTTGGTGTTCCAGTTTATGTGTGTGTTTTGCCCCACGTGGCTGTTTACTTTATCGTTTTGTTAATAAACAGAATATCTTACTGCTGGATCCTGGCACCTCATTAATGCCCTGAAAGGGGCATTCATGTCAGTTTCAGCAAAAAAATCTATATTGCCAACTTTTTCAAACAATTTTTGGGGGATATGAAACCAAAGGGAATCTGGGCTAGGTAGAAATTGTTGAATCCACTGAATTCTAAGCATGCCAATTACTGATTCAAATTCAAGTGCTTTTAGTCCCCCATTTTGATAATGCTTTACTATAAATGTTTTCTTCAAATAATGGGTCTTCTTTTTCCAAAGGAGAAAAATAGAGACTTTATTTTTTTGATTAATAATGGAGCTACGTACAAGGATTGTCAAGGGAAAACCAGTTTAGACAGACCTTCAGCTTTAGTCAACAAAACTCTGCCAAATATTGTGAGGTCTCTCATCAGCCAGTAATTGAAGGATTTTCCAATTTGAGTTATTTTGCTTTCTCTATTGGAGTCATTCCTTGTGATTCCATCATGATGAAGAGTTACAATGGGGTAAAAAAGTATTTAGTCAGCCACCAATTGTGCAAGTTCTTCCGCTTAAAAGACGAGAGAGGTCTCCAATTTTCATCATAGGTATACCTCAGCTATGAGAGACAAAATGAGAAAAAAAAATCCAGAAAATCACATTGTCTGTTTTTTAAAGAATTTATTTGCAAATTATGGTGGAAAATAAGTATTTGGTCAATAACAAAAGTTCATCTCAATACTTTGTTATATACCCTTTGTTGGCAATGACAGAGGTCAAATGTTTTCTGTAAGTCTTCACAAGGTTTTCACACACTGTTGCTGGTATTTTGACCCATTCCTCCATGCAGATCTCCTCTAGAACAGTGATGTTTTGGGGCTGTCGCTGGGCAACACGGACTTTCAACTCCCTCCAAAGATTTTCTATGGGGTTGAGATCTGGAGACTGGCTAGGCCACTCAAGGACCTTGAAATGCTTCTTACGAAGCCACTCCTTTGTTGTCCAGGCGGTGTGCTTGGGATTATTGTCATGCTGAAAGACCCAGCCACGTTTCATCTTCAATGCCCTTGCTGATGGAAAGAGGTTTTCACTCAAAATCTCACGATACATGGCCCCATTCATTCTTTTCTTTACACGGCTCAGTCGTCCTGGTCCCTTTGCAGAAAAACAGCCCCAAAGCATGAAGTTTCCACCCCCATGCTTCACAGTAGGTATGGTGTTCTTTGAATGCAACTCAGCATTCTCTCTCCTCTAAACACGACAGGTTGAGTTTTTACCAAAAAGTTCTATTTTGGTTTCATCTGACCATATGACATTCTCCCAGTCCTCTTCTGGATCATCCAAATGCTCTCTAGCAAACTTCAGACGGGCCTGGACATGTACTGGCTAAAGCAGGGGGACACGTCTGGCACTGCAGGATTTGAGTCCCTGACGGCGTAGTGTGTTACTGATGGTAGCCTTTGTTACTTTGGTCCCAGCTCTCTGCAGGTCATTCACTAGGTCCCCCCGTGTGGTTCTGGGATTTTTGCTCACCGTTCTCGTGATCATTTGACCCCACGGGGTGAGATCTTGCTAGGAGCCCCAGATCGAGGGAGATTATCAGTGGTCTTGTATGTCTTCCATTTTCTAATAATTGCTCCCACAGTTGATTTCTTCACACCAAGCTGCTTACCTATTGCAGATTCAGTCTTCCCAGCCCGGTGCAGGTCTACAATTTTGTTTCTGATGTCCTTTGACAGCTCTTTGGTCTTGGCCAAAGTGGAGTTTGGAGTCTGACTGTTTGAGGTTGTGGACAGGTGTCTTTTATACTGATAACAAGTTCAAACAGGTACCATTAATACAGGTAACGAGTGGAGGACAGAGGAGCCTCTTAAAGAAGAAGTTACAGGTCTGTGAGAGCAAGAAATCTTGCTTGTTTGTAGGTGACCAAGTACTTATTTTCCACCATAATTTGCAAATAAATTCTTTAAAAATCTTTCAATGTGATTTTCTGGATTTTTTTTTCTCATTTTGTCTCTCATAGTTGAGGTATACCTATGATGAAAATTGTAGACCTCTCTCATCTTTTAAGTGGGAGAACTTGCACAATTGGTGGCTGACTAAATACTTTTTTGCCCCACTGTATCCCCAGATATTTAACCTGTGATGTAACATTAATATTTACCAAGGTTTTATCTGGGAAAGAGTATAACGGTAAAATTTCATTTTTTTTCATATTTAATGATAGACCTGATGCTTCTGAAAATGTATTGATTATTTCTAAGGCCATCTTTATCATATGTTTATTTTGTAGGAAAAGAACTGTATCATCAGCAAATTGACTAATTTCATATTCATAATCAAAAATGGTAATACCTTTTAATTTTGGATGGTCAACAATTGAATACGCTAATATCCAAGTACATAAGATAAACAGTTTTGGAGATATGGGACACCCCTGCTGAATTCCACATGTGATGTGTATTCTTTGGAATAGTCCATGATTGAGAGATATATAACTATAAATATCAGTGTAAAACATTTAATCATTTTACAAAAACCTTTAACCAAAACCTCTCCATCCAGCCCTCACCCACCTGGACTCAAAGAACTCCTGTGTCCGAATGCTGTTCTTGGACTTCAGTTGAGCATTCAACACAATCATCCCCCAGCACCTAATACAAAAACTCAGACACTTGGGACTCAAAACCTCTCTCTGTAACTGGCTGCTTGACTTTCTCACAGGAATGTGAGAAACAGAATGTGTGGGTTGGCAGCAACACATCTACGACCATCACACTGAGCACAGGGGCCCCACAAGGGTGTGTGCTCATCCCGCTGCTCCTCACCCTGCTGACCCACGACTGTGTACCAGCCTACAACACCACCCACATCATCAAGTTTGCAGATGACACGACGGTGGTGGGCCTCATCACCAACAATGAGGAGGCAAACTACAGAAATGAGGTGAGCCAACTGGTCCAGTGGTATAAAGACAATAACCTCTTCCTGAATGTGGGAAAAACTAAGGAAATTGTGGTTGACTTCAGGAGAGGACACATACAGCATCTCCCCCTGATCATTGATGGAGCAGCTGTGGAGAGGGTGAGCAGCACCAAGTTCCTGGGGGTGCACATCTCTGAAGACCTCTCCTGGTCCAACAACACCACATTACTGGCCAAGAAAGCTTAAACTCACCTCCATTTCCTCCGCAAACTGAGGACTGTCCTTTTCTTTAGAAAAGCTTTATATAGTGAATTTTTCTTTTTACGTGCTTTTTGTAATCCTTTGGTTAACCATGGCTTGTTGACAAATTTTTGTTCAAGCTTTTTCTTTACTAATGGACGATTTTTTTGTTTTTCATAAAGAGCAGTGACAATGTTCATGAATGTATCATAGGCTTCATTTACATCTGATACATAGACTTTTGTCCAGTCTTGCTTCATCAGGTTTTCTTTAAAAGAACTGATTGCATTTTGTGATTTGTGTCTGAAAGATTTTAAAGTTTTTTTTTTTCCTGTATTGGCCCTCGTCTGGCCATGGATAAGTGCAAAGACTGGCAGATGGTCACTTATGTCATTTATCAATAATCCACTTTCTATTTTCTTATCAATAATATTAACAAACAGGTTGTCAATAAGTGTAGCAGTGTGGACTGTGATTCTACTGGGATGTGTTATTGTGGGATATAGACTCATACTGTACATAGAATTCATGAACTCTGTAATTACGTTTTGTTGAAATGGATTTAGTAAATCAGTATTGAAGTCTCCACAGATTACAACCATTTTCTTATTAGTTATACTATTGTACAGCTTGACAAACTTATCTCTGAACGAAAGCAAGTTCTCGGTATTCTATATATACAACTTATAATGAGATTTTTTGTTTTATCTTGGTCAATCTCAACAGTAGCACATTTCAGAATCCCTGGTAGTGCAAAGGACATTCCATTTACAAGTTTACACCTATACAGTTCATCAATATACAGTGCAACACCACCACCCTTTTTTTGATATTTGTTAATATGAAACATCTGATATCTCTCTATTGCCATCAAAGAAGCCTGCTCTTCATTGAGTGAAGTTTCAGAGACTGCGATAGCTGTAAATTTTCTATCTAGTTGTTTTAAATAGTCCTGAATCTGTGGAAAGTTTTTGTTAAGACTTCTGCTGTTAAAGTGTATTATTGCTAGTTTACCATCTACTTGCACTTGACTTTTGAATTGCTTTTCAGTGTAATATTCACAGTGATTATGAATATTATTGAAGAAGTGGTTATCAGGATCAATATCATTCTCCATCTCTTGTAGTTCATGTTCAGCATAATGAGATTTTCAGAGTCTGAATTTCCTCTCTCTGTGTCAAATGACTTCCTCCAACTGGGGATGATTGATGTCTACTAAAGTCAGTCATGAGTTTATTTTTTTTTTTTAAGTACATTATCATGTTATGTCACAAAAGGACTGTTCTTGCCGTGTGTGTGGATATAGATTATCGTAGTCTCTTAATTTTCTTAATCAGTGTTCATCTATATTTATCTTAGTCAGTGAGCTCTCTTATTATTATGGCCTTTGCTTCCTCAGGTGTTCCATTTAGTTTAATACAGACTCTGCAGTTTCTTGTCCATGTTACCTGTATCTTGTTTTGTCTTTTCAACATCCGTGCTTGCTGTGCTATTTCAGCATTAGTCTTTGTTAAATGTTCATTTAGGTAAACTTCTGTTCCCCGTAGCTTTCTGGCCTGCCTTAGTATGTCATTTTTTACTCTTCTGTTTACAAAGTGCATCAAAATTGATTTCTTTGTTCTATTATCATTTCTGGGTAGTGTATGGCAGGCTGAAATTGCATTTACTTCAACCTTTAGGTTTATGCTTTCAAGGAACTGAAGCACCTGGTTTTCCAAGGAGACTGATTCACTTGGGGGAGCCTCCTCACCTCTCATTCCTGCTGTAGCATGAGCATATGATTGATATTTAATGTCTAGTCCACTAATGATTAAATCATCCATATGAGTATATTGTTCAAGATCCTCGATGTGTCGCTCCATGTCTGCAATTTTTTTGTCTCTTTCCTTAATATTTTATTTCAGCTCTCGAAATTCCTCCATTAGCCCTAATAATTTGGACTGTTGATTGGCCACTTTGGTAAGTTCTTCTGACATGAAGTTCAGAGATTTTTTAATCTCTTCCATTTCCTCTTTCTTTGGTGGCATTTTTTACTGACCTGATGATAGCAGGATAATTTCTGCTGGTGTTGCCAGTATCTGGTCCAGCTGATCTTGGATCCGGCTGGATAATTCAAATCATGTCAGATGAAAAGATTTTAAACGTCCTTGCCCAGTGGCCTGGGAGAGGGCACAGCTGCGGAACACTGCAGTGGGGATGCATCTCGCACAAGGTGATGGTAATGGCTGGCTGATTGGTAAGTGACAATTATCAACAATCACAATGTTTATCACATGGATAACATTCTGATTTTTACTCTTTTCACATAAGGTGTAAGCTTTGCCTCTGGATTAGGGCACACAACAGAGTAAATTTTTGGAAAGTGAGTTTGATGAAAGAGTAGACTGTATTTTCATATAAACTAACATTAAACTATGAAAATTTAACAAATATAACATTTCCACCATTTTTTACACACACGTTTTAAACTTAAATTGTTAAAATGTATCATATTGCTCAGCACAATGGGACACAGTTTCAGTACAATGTGCATGGATGTCACAACCGAAAGCTCAGCCAAAAGGCGCACACAGTCAATTGTGCCATTCATGGCGTCCTCACCTAGCGCAACACAGACATGAATGGGTTTGTGCAAGGAGAACTGGAATTTCTGAGATCGAGAAGTTTTTTTTTTCTTAGAATGTGAAGCAAGCTTGATGTGAAGCAAGAATCTTCAGTTCTTGCACTCACTTACAAAAGGGGAATTCACCTTTTTTATGTGGGCTGTTTACACACTTTTGCAAGACATACTTTTGCTCAATCTGGAGTGGTTCCTTCCAGTGACATGCAGTGAAGTTCAGAGTTGGTGAGGCAGTGATGCTCTCAGAGTCAGACTGACAGATTAATCTTAAATTCAACATGCAGTTCAAAGCTTGCATGGTTTTATAATCTGCTAATCTTACATTTTTTAAATTGGATTTTATAAATTATCAAAACAAGTTCAATTCAATTCAACTTTATTTATATAGCGCCATTTCACAACAAAAGTCATCTCATAGCACTATCAACTGTAGGGAGGACCCCCACAGTTGCAGAAAGACCCCAGCAATCAGGCGATCCCCTGTGAGCAAGCACTTGGCGACGGTGGAGAGGAAAAACTCCCTTTTAACAGGAAGAAACCTCCAGCAGAACCAGGCTCAGGGAGGGGCAGTCATCTGCTGCGACTGGCTGGGGGGTGAGGGGATAGAGAAGAAGAAAAGAACAGACATGTAGAGAGCAAACAGCACGATGGGGACTCAATCTATGGGAGAGAACAAACAAATGTTAATGACCAGCAAAAAAAAAAATAATCAGCAAAAAAAAAAAAAATAGTGTCAGGTATTTTACTGAATTACCTCTTGATGGCTCTCTCTTGGGTCTGGTCTTGTTGTGGTGAGGGAGTTTGTTTGCTCCAATGATCTGAAGAGTGTTACCGTTTAGAGCTTGCTCCTGGTAGGGTCACCCTTGGTGGGCCGGTCTCTCGGGGAGGTTTCAGACAAACGGTGACCCACAGAGTGTCAGCATGTTAGATGGTAGCCCCATCATTTGACTATCCCATGGTGAGCTAACAACCCACCCAGGAGAAACCTACTTTGTAATGAAACCAATCAGAAGAAACCGGACTGGCCATTTCAGAATTGGACCCCAGCATGCCCCCGACCAATGAGTATGGATTGATCTTCGTCACAGCACCCATGTTCCCATGAGGAATGTCCAGACACTCCTTGACACTGGAGCAGCCACACTGCTGTCCCAAGAGCTCGCCCGCTACAACATCACCCTGGCAGGTCTCTGCAAATCACGGTGGCAAAGAAGTGGTGAAACCATTGTCGGTGATTACTGTTTCATCTGGAGCGGCCCTGAGAAGCGGACGGGCCTCTATGATGGGCTTTGGGTTGCACGGTGGCGCAGTGGTTAGCACTGCGGCAGCACAGTTTACCCTTGGCCGGGGGATCGTGGGATCGTGGGTTCGATCCCAGCCCCCGACCAACAGTGATCTGTGTGGAGTTTGCATGTTCTCCCCGTGTATGCGTGGGTTTACCCCGGGATTTCTCCGGTTTCCTCCCACATGCCAAAAACATGCAGGTTAGGTTAATTGGAGACTCTAAAGTGGCCCTAGGTGTGAATGTGTGTGTGAATGGTTAAGGGATAGCGCCGTATCGTGGGTGCTTCATCCATCCAGGTGGTGGATGACCCTCAATTTCCCCTCTGGGGATTAATAAAGTATACTAAATCTAAAAAAAAAAAAAATAAAAAAAAAATCCGCAAGTCACTCATCAGCTGGATACCGGTGAGCGACAGACTACTTTCAGCCCACTTTCTTCACCAACACGGAAAGATGACAGTTACAATCGCCTATGCCCCCACCAATGTTGCAGATGAGGAACAGAAGGATGCTTTCTTTGACCAGCTTCATTAGGTTGTTGGACAGGTTCCACCACACGACATCGCCATCATTCTTACCAATGCAAACGCTACCCTCTCCTCCAGAGACCTGCTCCCAGCCCAGTCTCCCGGTCCACCTGTCGGCACAACCTTTGCCGACCCATCTACCAACAACAATGGTAACCGTCTCCTTCTGCTCTGTCACTCCCACAATCTCTGCATAACTGATACATGGTTTCCTCGGATATTCATTCATCACTAGACTTGGCACAGCCCGGATGCAGAATCTGAAAGGCCCTCGACCACATAATCATCTCCCGCTGGTGAAAGTCATTTATGACAAACTGTTGGGTGCTCAGAGGAGCAGAGCTTGGTAACACTGACCATCGCCTGATCATCGCAGAGCTTAAGCTGACACTACGGGCAGATCCTTCTGCCAAGTACCAGTCCCGCCTGGACTCCTCTCAGCTCCGTGATCCCATCATCGCCACTGAGTTCCAATGTTTTATCAAAAACCGCTTCAGTGCCCTGGCCACAGACAAAGTGGGCAACTGGGAGATTTTCAAGAAAAACATCATCCAGTCTGCCCGCAATGCCCTGGAACATTCCCAATCTTCCTCAAAATGCACCTGGATCTCTCGGCGGACTCTGGATATCATCGACTGTCGGCGAGAGGACCGTCGCCAAGTAGACCTGATGGAGTATGCAATCTGGCCATCAAAGAGGACAAAGCGAGGTACTGGTCGGAAGAAGCCGAACGCCTGGAGTCAGTGGCCAGAAATAACAAGAGCCACATGTTCAGTATGCTCCATCAAGCATGCAATAGCCCACACACCAAGACAGCCCAGGTGAAGGACATCAACGCAATCTCATCACCACTGAGACAGACTGCCTTGACTGCTGGAAAGAGCACTTTAGTCACCTCCTGCATCATCCTCCTGTTCCTGTTGACCCCAATCTCTTAGCCACTGCCAATGCCACTGCTTCTTATGATTTCTGCAGGACCAATCTAGTCACCCCTAAAGAAGCTGCAGCTGCCCTGACCAAGATAAACAACAGGACAGCCCCTGCAATTTGTGCTCTATCTGAGGAAATGCTGAAGATAGGCAGAAAATGCACAATCCAGTGGTTCACCCACATCATCAATCATGTTTTGGTGATAGAGAAGCTCCACAGTGACTGGACACTGGGGCATTATCCTCCCCTTCTGGAAGGGAAAGGGCAACAAACTTGTCTGCAGCAATCACAGAGGCATCACCCTTTCATCCATTCCTGGCAAGCTCTTCACCAGGATCCTCCTCAGTCATGCCCTTCCAGCCATCAGAGGTGGCTGTCGCCCTCAGCAGGCAGGCTTCATGCCCAACTGCTCAATCTCAGACCACATCTCTGCTGTTCGCCTACTAATAAAGAAGGCCTATGACTTCCGCAAGGACCATCATCTCTATAGAGCCTTTATAGATTTTAAGGCTGTCTTCGACACCGTGGACCACACTTTTCTTTGGAGTATCTAGATACCATCCTGTTCAGCCCATCCTACAGTCAGCTGAGAGATGCTCTAGTTGTCTACCCTGAAGAGGCAGCGAAGCTGGGCCTTCACATGAGCTAGATGAAGACTAAGCTAATGCATGGTGGCGGTGGACTGGACCCACCCCGTTACAGCTCGGGGGTGATGCCATCGAGTTTGTCAATTCCTTTGTGTATCTGAGCTCCACAGTGACCAACAATGGGGACATGAAACCAGAGATCAACCACAGACATGGCCTCACTGCATCAGCCCTGCAGGCACTATGGAAACCTCTCTGGTGCCATCGTTCAATCTCCCAAGGGACGAAACTCCGCATATACAATCCCTCAGTCCTCTCTATCCTACTCTATAGGTCAGAGTAAGGCTGTGTGATATGACGATGTATATCGGATGACGATATAAAAACATTTATCGTTTCATAGAATACGCTATCATTTATATCATGTTTAAAATGCATATACCCCCATGTATTCAGTAAAGCTCCTACCTCACCACTACTTGTCAGCGCCCCATCTCTTGCCTGCAGTGCGTGACTGCGCACAGCGGACCAGGTGTGGTGGGTGGCTAAGATTCAGCCTGGTGGTTGCTAATGCTAACTCCAAACTACCGGTTCAAATAGCGGCTAGTTCTGCTTGCCAGGGATGTGGAACAGTTTTTCATCATGCTGTGTCAGAGAGGATAGTTCGCTAACCTCGTTTTAAGAGGAGGTAAGTAATGTTAACACCATGTCTAATTGTAAAATGCTAAATTACGATGCCAAGTTGTGCTAACTGGAATCTGAAGTAGACCTTTTTTTTTTGGTTTAAAATACTGCTTAGTTTCTCAGTTTTGTCTGAAAATTTTTTTATTCAATCTGCAAAAGTGTATGATGGTGACACATGCAAGCTAAATAAATAATAAATACATTAAAATGGGTCAGAGAAACAAGTAGGCCATGAGCAGCTACCACTTTTCGTTCAGTTTCGTGGCACCCAACGGGGAACTGAAATTTCAGTGTTTCTAAATTAAGATTACATTATTGTAAGACAATATATCAATGTTCCCACTTCCAAAGGTGTGGATAGCTGTATGAAAAATGCGATTGAAATCAGTCGGTAATAATTGTCTGGCTACCTTAAACATGGCCCAGTCTGGGACGTTTTAACCAATCAGCGTCATCGCTTTGGTCATGTGACAACAAAATGGCAGCGCCCACAGGGGTAGCGTGCGCTGAAAGCCTCTCCTGTGTTATTCACATTTCCGATAAGTTTTCGGGCAGTATCACTCGTTTTACTGAAGCATCGTGGGCAAAAGTACGTGAGTGTGCCCAAAAATGGCTTGTATTTGACGGACCCCAACAGAAAGTAGCAGAACAACGTCGCGACTTGTTCGAGAAAGGTGAGTGGCAGCCATTGTTTATGGTTGTACTGCGTGTGCCCTGGAGTCGTTTGGCTCCGATCATTTGTAACTCTAAATATGAACTAAAATGGAACCCTAGATGTCTAAAACCTTTGTCAACCGCTCACAGGGTGACCTAGTCCTGGTCTAAGACTCTGAGTAGGCCGATCTGGGGGTGTGGAGGCTAATAACCAAGGGATTCTGGGTGCCAGGTAACATAGTCCTAGTATAGATCTAGATGATGCAGATCGACTCACTCTGATGATGCATCCCCAGAACCCACCCTGGGCCTGAATTATAGTCAAAATATACCACTACCACAAAGTAGCTCAAATGGGGAAAGGGTAGCAATCCCAATGAGCTTAACTCTGAGTCTGAGGGTTGGATGTACTTCTCAGCCCAAGCCCAAGGGGTGCAGTGTACTAGTAGGTGAGGGAGGAACAAGTTTGGGCATACATTTATATAGTTTGCACATAGTCACACCCATACTATCAAGCCTTAGGCGGATGGAAAATGGCCTGTTAAGGAAAGCCCATATGTTTGTGATGTGTCACCCAAGAAAGGTTAAACTCATGGCAGCAGCAGTCGCCTGTATACTTTATGCTCTCAATAAATATGGGCACACGGTCTGTGCTTGCCATTTTGCAAGTTTACACTGAGCAGTGACTAGGTTGCACAAGGTCTCCATTATAAGCTCACTGTTAATGTGAAAATTATCTGCAATCTATATATGTTTTATATCTATATGGGTACAAGGTAGGCCTAATGTTATAATACCCTATGGTCCATATAATATGTTTTCAGATCTAAACAACCTTGATCCAACATTTGGCTACCATTGTGTGTGCTATAGCCGTTTTATGGACAAAACAAGAGTGGAACGTGCTGAAGCTCGTAAAAAACGACTGGCTGAAGCCCACATTCCTGAGCCTCAGGAGCAAAGCAGACCAGAACTTAGTCCCCCAACGCCATCTCCTAAAAAGCGCCTGCAATCTCACCATGCTGCAGCAACCATCATCCAAGCATCTGCAAGGTCAAGCAATGTGTTGCCAAACATCTGCATCATCTGCAAGAAGGAAACGCTCAGAGAAGGGCCACGGACAAATCGTGTCACTGTAAAACTGATGCAAGCTGAGACATGTGATGCTGGTAAGAAAATTGGTAGATCTTACAATTTGGAGTGGTGAAAGTTTAAAGAAAAATAATGTCTATTTAATCTTAACACATATTATATTACTGGTATGTTATTTCTCATATCTTTGATACTGAAATACTTGTGAGCCATTAGTGATGGAATAGAACAGGGAGGTTGACTGAGTTTTACTATTAATTTAATGTCTTCTGATTTATTTGCACACAGGTCTTTTAAGACAAGCAGCTACTGAGAAAGCAGATGAAACCATTCTCAGACACATAAGAGACCGTGGTTGTGCTGCCATTGAGGTCAAATACCATGGCAGCTGCTATCGTCAGTATACAAGATTTCTACAGAGTCAGTCTGAATCCTCCAGGTTGTAATTTATTCCTTTTTATTTTCAAATATATGAATTCAGAGATCCTTTGGGGCTATACAAATTCTTACAAATGAGTAAAGTCATGGTTGTCAAAATGTCAAAAGGGAAAATGTCATAGGTCTCTGCTAAATCAAACTCACTGAAACACTAGTTTTATATTTTTATATAATATTGTGTAGTTTTACTCCAGATACCAGGATTGCGCTCCACTGCTCTCATGCCAGTAACACCTGTGCGGACATTGCAGTTAAAAGTTCGGATACTGATGTGGCCATCATCCTTCTGTCTCTGATGGCAGACATTGGATCAGACATTTACTTTCTGACTGGTACCAAAAAAAGAAGAAGGATTCTTGCTCTACAAAATGTGCGGGAGTCACTTGGTGACACTGTCTGTCGGTCATTGATAGGGTTACATGTCTTTACAGGATGCGACTCCACAAGTGCCTTTCATGGAAAAGGGAAACGCAGTCCACTGGACCTTGTCCTAAAAAACACTGAATACCAGGAGGTATTCACACAGCTTGGGAGAGACTTTGATGTGGCTTCTTCTCTTCAGTCTTCACTCGAAAAGTTTGTATGTGATCTGTACGGTCAAAATACAAATGATGTGAATGAGGCTCGCTACCGTCTGTTCTGCATCAATGTCTCCTGCGATGATGCATTACCACCCAACCAGGATGCTCTTCGAAAACATGTGGAGAGGTCAAATTATCAAGCAGCCATTCATCGCCGTGCCGTTCAGCAAACAATATCTGCCCCCAGTCCAGTCGGCCATGGCTGGATTTTGTTGCAGGAAGAACTGGCTGTAGACTGGATGGCAACTGGTCCGGCGCCTGAAGAGATCTTGAACTATGTGCACTGTTCATGCAAGCGGAGTAGGTGCGAGGCCAGCAGATGTACATGCAAGGCATCGGATCTCAGCTGCACTGATCTATGCGCCTGCATCGATTGCATGAATCGTGTTCTTACAGAATCTGAAAGATCTGTGGAAGCAGAGGAGAAATAAAATGAGGGAGATGATTCTGGTGATGAATAAGGTGGAGGTTGAATACAGGTTTTATCAGGATATGACAGCTATACATGTTGGATTTATGTAAATTAGCAGAGTTATTTGACAATCAATCACATAACTGACCAGGAATCGATTTCTCGTGTCAACGTTATTTGGAAAAGATGTATCAAACGTGATTCTAGGTAGAGTGGTTAAGAAATTAGGCTACCCATGCCTATGACGGCCATCTTGGATTTGTTTAAATGCGTGGAGTTCTTTGACCCTCAATCACACAAGTGACCTCAGAAATCGATTCCTGAGCATAACATTATCCGAAAATGATGTCTCAAACGTGATTCTAGGTGGACTGATTAAAAAAGTTCATCCATCCATGACGGCCATTTTTGATTTATGCAAATAAGCGAAGTTCTTTGACACTCAATCACATATTTGACCTCAGAAATCGATTCCTCGGGTCAACATTATGCAGAAAAGACGTCTCAAACGTGATTCTAGGTAGAATGGTTAAGAAGTTGGACTATCCATGCCTGTGGCGGCCATCTTGGATTTATGCAAATGAGAGGAGTTCTTTGAGCCTCAGTCACAAAAGTGACCTCAGAAATCGATTCCTGGGCATAACATTATCGGAAAATGATGTCTCAAACGTGATTCTAGTTGTACTGATAAAAAAGTTAGGCCATTCATGGCAGCCATCTTGGATTTATGAAAATTAGTGGAGCCCTCAATCACATATCTGACCTCAGAAATCGATTCCTCGGGTCAACATTATCCGAAAAAGACGTCTCAAACGTGATTATAGGTAGAGTGGTTCAAAATATAGTCCATCCACACCTATGGTGGCCATCTTGGATTTATGCAAATTAGCGGGGTTCTTTGACCCTCAGTCACACTAATGACCTCAGAAATCGATTCCTCGGGTTAACATTAGCCAAAAAGGACGTCTCCAACGTGATTCTAGGTAGAATGGCTAAAAAGTTAGTCCATCCATGGCAGCCATTTTGGATTTATGCAAATTAGCATGGTTCTTTGACCCTCAATCACACAGTCGACCTCAGAAATCGATTCCTCGGCTCAACATTATCCGAAAAAGAGGCCTCAAACGTGTTTCTAGGTAGACTGGTGGAAATGTTAGGCCATTCATTCCCTTGGTTAGTCGTGGCAGCCATCTTGGATTTATGCAAATTTGACATAGCTATCCACACCTTTGACAGTGGGAACATCGATTTTCGAATTCAGCAGGGTTTTTTTACATAGAAATCATCAAAGATCCCGTAGTTCCCAGTTGGGTGCCACAAAAATCATTTTCTAGCCACATTTTGAGGGAGCTGCTCACGGCCTAAAGTTGGCTCTTAATGTAATGTGTTTGATTTCTAATAATTTTAATCAGTCAAGTAGCGATAATGAATAAAGTTAAAGTCACTACATGTATTTTATTACATTACATTTTGTGTCTTTGATTTTCAGATCATGACCAATCTGAAATATTTTTACTAAGAAGCAAACAGGTTAAATCAAGCCAGAATGGCATCTTCAGGCTGCAGGTCTACACTTAAATTTTCACTGATTTAAACTAACAGCTAATTTTTATCTGTAGATGGCAGTGATCGGTTATTTTCTCATTTTCAGACATTTTTTATGTTTTTTTTTTTTTTTTTTTTGCTATTCTCCTCTGGCTCAGGAAGTGTTTAACTTATTGATGTTTACTTTTTATTCATATATGATTTAGAAGAAAAACCTGAAATTTAGTATGAGAATCAAGTCTCAAATGCACATTACAAAACTATTTTACAACACTGCAAAATTATGAGGGAAAATGGTACATGTAGAAAAAAAGATGGTCCTTTTTATATGATTATCTAAACTGTATAATCTACAGAAAATATATATCATGATATATATCGTTATCGTGATATAAGATGACTTAGGGCTGTGCGATATGACGATATATATCGGATGATGATATAAAAACGTCTATCGTTTCATAGAATATTGTTTATATCGTTATTTAAAATGCACATACTCCAGTTTATGCAGTAACGCTCCTCACCACTACTTGTCAGCGCCCCGTCTCTGCAGTGCGCACAGCGGAACGAACAGGTGTGTCATAGATGGCTAGGCTTCAGTCCGGTGGACGCTAATGTTAACTCCAAACTACCGATTCAGATAGCTGCTACTCCTGTTTGACAGGGATGTGGGACTGTTTTCCATTGTGCTGCGTCAGAGAGGATAGTTTGTAACCTCGTCTTAATAGGAGGTAAGTAATGTTAATACCATGTCTAATTATAAAATGTTAAATGACGATGCTAAGTTGTGCTAACTGAAAACCGTAGCAGACCATAGTTATTTTTGTTTTAAATTACTGCTGAGTTTCTTAGTTTTGTCTGAAAAAAATGTATTAAAACTGCAAAAGTGCATGATGGTGGCACATACATGCAAAATAAATAATAAATACATTAAAATGGGTCAGAGGAGCAAGTTGGCTCTTAAGGTGTGTTCACACCAAACACAAACGGGCAAATTTTTCACACGACACAATTACATTATAACTCAATGTAAACACGCAAACAGACATGAATCCCCCTTCTGAGTGAGATGGAGACAGGCAAAGTTTCCTTTAAAACTTCTGCAGCTGTGTTCAGCATGCTGTGGAAATTCCCAAAATAACGTCATGCTTACATCAGGGATGTGATTTGGGGTTGGGGAAATTATCTGAAAATTTAGCAGGGGGTCTGGGGTTTTTATGATTTTTAAGTACCAGAACTGTGCTTAAATGACATAAAACAAACAGCTGAATGTCACTTATTACTGTAAAATACTGACTTATGTTCCAAGAAGATAGCATTCCTAAAATATTCCAACAAGCATTATCCATCACGTGTGGCGTTAAAAATATTTTTTAAATAAAGTCCAAAACATCTTCAGCAGGCAAGATGAAGAAAAGTGAAAAGTGAACTCCTGTGGCAGATAGAAAGGTCTACATTTAACCATGAGAAACTCCAGGTTAGCTGAGCAGTGTCTCCCAACAGTGAGAGTTCGTGCACCAAGCCTTGTTAATATAAATGCACACTCCCCCACCTCTGGTCTTACCGGAGTCATCAGCTGTTCTGTCTGCCCGGAGAGTGTGCCGTCCGGCCAGCTCGACAGCACCATCAAGTACTCCACCATGTAGCCATGTTTCCGTGAAAATCATGATATTGCAGTTCATAAGTTTCTTATTGTTGGTGATCCAAAGCCGTAGCTCATCAATTTTGTTCGCCAGTGACCGTACATTAGCGAGGAAAATGCTGGGTAGAGAAAGCCGGTGCGGTGTTAGCTTTAGCTTAGCTCTTAGCCCTCCGTGCTTCCCCCGCCTTTGTTTACGGTCTCTATGCCGCCTGCGAGCACTTCCGGTCGGCCGGGTAAGCTTACCTAGCGTCGGGTGTTCTCCAGAGCTCAGGGATGAAATGTAGGTTGCTGATAAAAAGGTCGTTATTTTGTAATCCAATGTCCAAAAGTTCATTTCGGGTGTAGGATGTAAAAGCGAAGCTGTTCTGAACGAACAGACCCGAAATGAGCAGAAATATCACTGCTAATCCGCAAAATCTGAAGAGACGCTGAGTCTCGCGTTGTGCACGCGCCACCATCTGGTCTGAAAATTTTTGGAAGATAAAAAAAGCGGAATTCCGTGAATTAGTGGAAAAATCACATCCCTATTACATATGTTTACATTATCTGACTGGGGTCTAAACTGAAAATATTGTCTCAAGCCTCCAAAAGTTCACAAGATGAGGGGTGTTTACGTTGCTAGCTTGTCTATGACAGGAAACTGTGGGTAAATAACAATGACATCCTGATTCAGCTGAAGGGCTCCCAGTCCTCCTGAGTATCCAGGTGAGTAAGTCAAATTTTCAAACTAGTTTACTCTGCAATGGTGACACTTTTATTCCGGTGACAACAGAATCTCAAAGCTAGCAGCTAGCTAGCCTGGGATGTGAATGTGCGACTGCGCAAATTCGCACATATTCGCGTCTTTCCAATGACTTTGTATGGATTTGCGCCACCTGTTCGCGTTTGGTGTGAATGCACCTTTAATGTAATTTATTTGATTTCTAATCATCTTTATTTGGTCAAGTATTGATAATGAATAAAGTTAAAGTCATCACATGTATTTTATTACATTGTGGAGATGTGAGAATGACGAGGCAGAGTTCTCTCTCAAGTCAGCTTTATTCACATCACCATCATTTCCAAAGCAGAAAAAAAAGAGATCCGCACAGTAAACTCTCGTCCTTAAATATCAGGACTCAGGTCACATGTATCACAGACCACCTTGCATAATAAAGAAAGTCACAATGCATCCTCTCTCCATGATATCACTTCAACTGTCTACAATGCATCCCTTCTTTAATCCTTTAATTAAACCCCCCACAGTCTCAAGCCTTGCATACCAAAGCTAAGATTCTTGCAGCTTCCTGTAATCACTAAGGAAGCTGCTCTGCTTTTGTTCTGACCTAAAATGTGAGTCACAAAACAGGTCCCGTATGTGTGTCCACCACACAAAGCCCCCCAACATTTTAGAACAAACAGAACAAACAAGAGAATAACCATATGCATGCCGTGATAGTATCAATACACATCAGTCCACATGCTGTATAGGCTTCAGTCTCCTGCCGTATCTGCTGTAGCTGGGATTCAACGTCTCTGCGGCGCTGTCACGCTGGGGGTTTGCCGTCTGGGGGTGGAAACCTTTTGTCAGCACCTGTGGGTGTTCTGGGGAAACTTTACTCTGTGAAGCCCCCCATGGTGGTCTACCTCACCGCGGGGCCCTCGCCAACAGCACCTGCTCATCTGCCACCACAAAAGCGGGTTTGAGTCTGTTTATGCCAACTTTCTCTTTCCTACCCCCCAAATCTAGCAAAAACTGCTTGTCCCCTGTTTCTAGCACTCTGAACGGTCCGTCATAAGGTGGTCGCAGCGGGGTTCGATGCGCATCGTGTCTAACAAAAACAAACTCTGCGTTCTTAAAAGTTTTAGGCACAAAAACGAGTGGAAAACTGTGGTGCGCGGGGCCGGGCAGTGTGCTTGATTCTATGTTACTCCGCAACAGCTGAGACGGGGAGGCGTCTGGTGCAGGGTTATCTGGGAGAAACTCCCCAGGCAGCTGGAGTGGCTGCGCAAACACGAGCTCCGCTGAGGAGGCTTCTAAGTCCCCTTTAGGCGCAGAACGCAACCCCAATAACACCCACGGTAACTTGTCAACCCAATTTGCATCCGTCAGTGACGCTCTGAGAGCCGCTTTCAATGACCTATGAAAACGTTCGCATAACCCGCTAGCCTGCGGATTGTACGCGGTTGTGCGGTGAACTGTGACACCCAGGCTGCGGGTCATTGTCGACCAAAGCTCGGACACAAATTGAGGGCCTCTGTCGGATGTAATGTCCGACGGAATGCCGAAGCGCGCCACCCAAGCTGTTAAAAACGCGCGCGCCACCTCCTTGGCCGTGGTTGATGCCAGCGGGACCATTTCAGGCCAGCGCGTGGTGCGGTCCACCATTGTCAGAAGGTGTGTGCACCCTTGTGACGGCGGGAGGGGGCCCACGAGGTCCAAATGAACGTGATCGAACCTCTTGTCCGGAATGTGAAACGGCTCCAAAGGAGGCTTTGTGTGCCTGTGTACTTTGGCTCGTTGACACGCCGTGCAGGCTGCTGCCCACTCTTTAACTTGTTTGCGGAGGCTCGGCCACACAAATTTCTCTCCTACCATTTTGACCGACGCGCGCACTCCCGGGCGCGCCAAGGAATGAACTGAGTCAAAAACGCGGCGGCGCCACGCAGCCGGTACTACTGGACGTGGCCGTCCAGTGGAGACATCGCAGATTAGGGGGGGGCATGCCGTCTTGCAGCACCCTGCTCTCCAGCCTTAACCCTGTTGGTCCAGACTGAAGCGCACGCACATCCGCATCACCAACCTGCTCTGCGGCCATGGCTGCATAATCTACCCCTACGCTGACTGGGGCCGCCACGGCGCGCGAGAGGCAGTCTGCCACTACATTGAGTTTGCCCGCCACATGCTGAATATCAGTGGTAAACTCTGATATCAGAATCAGAATCAGCTTTATTGGCCAAGTATGCACAACACATACAAGGAATTTGACTTTGGCTAAAAACTTGCTCTCGTTGTTCAGGTGAAGGATTTAAATAAGGATTCAATGACAACCACAGTATGTACAGTAAATTACAGTCTGTCCACGTTTCTATAAAAGGATGCAAATATATACAGGAATATATGCAGTTATTTACTCGGACTAACCACACTTTGCAGAAATATATGAAAAAATATACAATCACACAGTATTTCAATGTGGACTCAGATTCAGTGATATAATGTGAATGAAGTAAAAAGCAGTGTGAGAGTTATGTGCAATGTAATAATGGATGAAAAGTCATGAGTACAGCAACAGGTAGGACTAGGTGAATGTTAGGAGTTCATCAGAGTGATGGCTTGAGGAAAGAAACTGTTCCTGTGACGGGTGGTTTTGACCTTCAGTGATCTGTAACGACGACCAGAAGATAGAAGTTCAAACAGTTTGTGGCCGGGGTGTGATGGGTCAGCACAGATGTTTCCCGCCCGTTTCCTGGTTATGGACCGATATAAGTTCTCAATGGAGGGTAGGTCGGTACCAATGATCCTCTCCGCAGACTTAATGATCCGCTGCAGTCTGGTCTTGTCCTGTTTAGTGGCAGATCCAAACCAGACAGTGATGGAAAAGCAGAGGACAGATTGGATGATGGCGGTGTAGAAGACAACCAGCAGCTCCTGAGGCAAATCAAACTTCTTGAGCTGACGCAGAAAAAACAACCTCTGCTGGGCCTTTTTCCGGACAGTGTCAATATGGGAGGACCACTTCAGGTTCCGGGAGATTGTGGTACCCAGAAACTTGAAGGAGTCCACCGTGGACACTGTGCTGTTGAGGATGGTGAGTGGGGGGAATGAAGGGGGGTGTCGCCTGAAATCCACAGTCATCTCCACCGTTTTGGCTGGGTTAAGTTCAAGATGGTTCTGGCTGCAGAACCACTGTACATACTGTGGTTGTCATTGAATCCTTATTTAAATCCTTCACCTGAACAACGAGAGCAAGTTTTTAGCCAAAGTCAAATTCCTTGTATGTGTTGTGCATACTTGGCCAATAAAGCTGATTCTGATTCTGATTCTGATTCTGATATCGCGGCCAGCTGTCTCTGCTGCTGGCCTGACCACGGTTCAGAAACCTTGGCCATCGCGAATGTTAGCGGTCAGTGGTCAACGAACGCGGTGAAAGAGAGTCCTTCTAGCCAGAACTGAAAGTGGCGGATGGCCAAATGGAGAGCCAGCAGCTCCCTGTCGAACGCGCTGTATTTACGTTCGCTATCGTGCAAGGTCTTGCTGAAAAATGCGAGGGGCTGCCAAACCCCGGCTCTCCCTGTCAAATAAACTAATCTACTACTACTACTACTACATGTTGCTCCACGACCGCCCCTATGGCCACCTCTGATGCGTCAGTGGTGAGCGCTATGCGGGCCGTTGGATCTGGGTGTGCCAACAATGCAGCCTTTGCCAAGGCTGCTTTCACCTCCGAGAATGCTTGGTCCCGCTGCGGGGACCACTCGACCTTATCCGTGGGTTTCTTTTTTTTTGAGCGCGGCATACAGCGGCTGCATGAGTTGCGCCGCGCGGGGGGAGAAAATGGTTATAAAAATTCACCATTCCCAAAAACTCCTGCAACGCCCTGACGGTCTGTGGCCAGGGGAAATCTGCCACCGCGTGCACTTTGTCAGGAAGCGGAACTGCTCCTTCGGGGGAGACGCGGTGTCCTAAAAAATCGATCTGCGCCACCCCAAACTGAAACTTCGCTGGGTTGATTATTAACCTGTGATCTCCCAACCTTCGGAAAACTGTGGCCAGGTGTTTTTCGTGTTCGTCTTCGGACGCGCTGGCTACTAAAATATCGTCCAAGTAGACGAACACGAAAAGGAGATCGCGAAACACCGCGTCCATCATGCACTGGAATGTCTGAGCAGCTCCTTTAAGTCCGAATGGCATGTGTAAAAACTCGAATAGGCCAAACGGAGTTATTACCGCTGTTTTGGGTACGTCCTCAGCGCGCACTGGGACTTGGTGGTAACCGCGGACCAAGTCTATTTTAGAAAAAACGCCAAATGAATTGAAAAATCTTGGATATGCGGGATTGGGTAGTGGTCGTGCGCTGTAGCGTTGTTTAACCTGCCGAAATCCCCGCAAGGTCGCCATGATGCGTCAGCTTTCGGGACCATGTGTAGCGGGGAAGCCCACGGGCTTTTTGAACGTCTGATGATGCCCAGCCTCTCCAGGTTGGCGAACTCCTCGCGCGCTATGGCCAGCTTAACTGCTTCCAAGCGCCGAGCTTTTGCAAAAACGGGCGGTCCGGTAGTGGTAATGAAATGCTCCACCCCGTGTTTAGCGACTGTTGCCGAAAATGTGGGGACCGTGAGTGCTGTGAACTGAGTGAGCAGTGTGTGGAACTTACCGCTTGCAGCTGTGACGTTGGCTTGTGTTGTTGGCGGGGCCACTCTCGCTGTACAGGGGATAGAATCAAAAGAAAGTGCATTAACCAGGCACCTGTTAGCGAGATCAACCAACAAACCATGTGAGCACAAAAAATCAACCCCCAACATATTGAAATTTACTGCTGCTACAACAAAAGTCCACTCAAATGTACAGCCGTGTAGAGACAGAAGCAGAGTCTTCTCACCAAAGGTCTTAATCTCCGAGCCATTCGCTGCTGTCACCCGGGGACCTCCGGAACCAGCCAGTCTGTCCGCGTAGGAAGGTGTGATGAAACTCAACTGGGAGCCTGTGTCAACGAGGAACTGCCTCCCCAAGTGTGCGTCCAACAAGTAGAGCAGCTTGTTCTCCTCCCCGAGGGCCGCGGCTGCTACCGACCCCCGGTCTTGGTGTTTCCCGAATGCCTGAACTGGCACGGTGGTACACATTTGCGTGCCCTCTCTGCGAAACAGCGATGATAGAAACAAAGGACGTCCGATCCGCATTCCCTGGCGCCTGCCGCCGCCGTCGTTGGTGAGTCTGGCACCGCTGCCTCTGGCCCCCTGTTGTCTCCGGTCATCGCGCCGAGTCCCGCTGCAGCGGCCGTGGCTGTGCGCCGCTTGGTGATGTTGACAATCCGCTGCGCCTCTCGGCCCAGCGCGCAGTAGTCCCGTTGGACCAACAGTGGCGAACTGGCCAGGGTCGCTCTCGCTGCTGACGGTAGAGTCCTGAGGAAAAGGTGGGTGAAAATGAAGTGATCGTTGTGGGAGTCTTTCAACCTCAACAACTTCTCCATCAGGTTCGCGGGCATGTCATTTTCCAACTTCGTCAGTGCCAGGAGCCTCTCTGCTCGCTCCTCCGCCGAGGGGGTGAATTTCTGGATGAGTGCAGCCTTCAGCGTGCCGTATTTGTCGCTGTCCGGCGGCTGGTCAATCAGGCTTTCCACATGCTGGGCCGTGTTGTTGTCCAGCTTTGCGACTACCTGGTAGAACTTTGTGGCATCTACCGATATCCCCCGGAGGTTGAACTGCGCCTCAACCGCGTTGAACCAGGAGCGCGGATTGTTCTGCCAGAAGTCCAGTAGCTGGACTGTGGCGGCATTCGCTTGGCTGGGGGCTCCTGACGAGGCTGGCCCGGGGGAATTCTCCTCTTGCATGATACGTCTCGGGTCACCAGTGTGGAGATGTGAGAATGACGAGGCAGAGTTCTCTCTCAAGTCAGCTTTATTCACATTACCATCATTTCCAAAGCAGAAAAAAAGAGATCCACACAGTAAACTCTCGTCCTTAAATATCAGGACTCAGGTCACATGTATCACAGACCACCTTGCATAATAAAGAAAGTCACAATGCATCCTCTCTCCATGATATCACTTCAACTGTCTACAATGCATCCCTTCTTTAATCCTTTAATTAAACCCCCCACAGTCTCAAGCCTTGCATACCAAAGCTAAGATTCTTGCAGCTTCCTGTAATCACTAAGGAAGCTGCTCTGCCTTTGTTCTGACCTAAAATGTGAGTCACGAAACAGGTCCCGTATGTGTGTCCACCACATTACCTTTTGTGTCTTTGATTTTCAGATCATGACCAATCTGAAATATTTTTTTACTACGAAGCAAAAAGTTTAAATCTTTAAATCAGGCCAGAATGGCAGTCTTTAAGCTGCAGGTGGACACTTAAATATTCATTGATTTAAACTAACAGCTAATTTATATCTGTAAGTGACAGCCATGGATTATTTTCTTATTTTAAGACATTTTTTTATGCTGTCTGTTTTTTTTTGTTGTTGTTTTGTTTGTTTTTTGTTTTAGCTTTTCTCCTCTGGCTCAGGAAATATTTATTATTGACGTTTACTTTTTATTCATATATGATTTAGAAGAAAAACCTGAAATTTATGAGAATCAAGTCTCAAATGCACATTAAAAAACTATTTTATAACAACACTGCAAAATTATGAGGGAAAACGGTACATGTTAAAAAAAATAAAATAAAAAAAGATGGTCTTTTTTATGTGATTATCTAAACTGTAGAATTTACAGAAAATGCATATTGTGATATATATTGTTATCATGATACTGTGGAGATAATAGATCAGGCGAGATGCAACGAGCTGGAAGGGTACAAGGTTTTATTTCCTCCAACATATTGAAATGCACTTTGTAGCTCGGTAAGCTACTTACTGTGTTGCTCAGGCATGTGTCACAAGCACTTTTATACACGTTATACAGACAGAGAGAATGCATGGCACATTAGCATAGTGATTGTCATCTAATACACATCAGTCAATACACATCATTAGCATGACATCAGCTAGCGCCCGGCCCAGACGTCCTCTCCGAGGAAGCATACATAACAGTCCCATCTGATTGCCCCCTGGAGCTCTCTGTCCATATGTAAATTGTCCTCCGTTTCCTCCAGCCCTGACAAATGTCAGATAATGTCTGTCCGCAGTAAGTGAGTGCCGGCTCGGGACGTGAAAGGTGTCTGGGCCACGCAAAAATTGCATGAGGATCCGCCATGGTGAGGGACTTTCCCGGTAAACCTGGCGGTGGTCCGCAGTGGCTGTGCAAAAAAAAAAAAAAAAAAAAATTAAGTCTCTGACTCCTCGTGCAGCTCAGTCCTACAAGGATGTAGGGAAGGCGAACAGCCAAATTCCTCGAGGACGCGTAGCGGCTGTGAAAAAAACTGAAGCTGTGTGAGGGACTTGGCGGTTTGGTTTTAGGTATGGGAGCAGCCCTTAAGTCATCGGGGAAAGCAATCGGCTAAATTCCCATTGTGCGCCATGGCTGAGAAACCCATACAAAGTTCCGTGTGCTGACTGCATGTCTGCTTCAGGTGCATGAGCAGCCCTAAAGGTTCCGAGGATGGTGACTGGCTGTGTTTCTCGGGCATGTGCAGCAGCGGAGGACGATGTATAAGTGTGTGGAGCAGGTTTGTCCCTGGTGCGTGGTGCGCGCGTGGTGCAGTGACACCATAGCTGGAAGTTGCGCTGTCCTCGTAATCCTGCGGTGTGCGCGTGAGGCTTCTGTGTGCAGAAAATCCACTGTCGGGAGGTCAGTCAGGGTCAGGGAGCTTGGTGGAAATCAACGCAGACAGTGCCAATGATCTTCCCCGTTCAGGCTGTTTCCTTCGGTTCGCTCGTGTCGCCGTTCATGGTGCGTGTCGGTCCCAGTGCTGCCCGCTCCAGAGAGCGTGCTCCGGTGTGGATGAAGAGGATGCAGGCGTTCTCTGGTCCTCTGGAATCCACAGCACGGTGAGAGGGGGTAGACGGTCATTCTCTCTCGTCAGGTCACCAGTGTGAAAATAGAAAATGGCATAGCCGAGAGACGCACCATGCACGTCCAGGGTCACCAATATGGAGGTAATAGATCAGGCGAGATGCAACAAGCTGGAAGGGTGCAAGGTTTTATTTTCTCCAACATATTGAAACACGCTTTGTAGTTTGGTGAGCTACTGCGTTGCTCAGGCATGTGTCACAAGCTCTTTTATAGACATTATACAGACAGAGAGAATGCATGGCACATTAGCATAGTGATTGTCATCTAATACACATCAGTCAATACACATCATTAGCATGACATCAGCTAGCGCCCGGCCCGGACGTCCTCTCCGAGGATGCATACATAACAGTCCCGTCTGACTACCCCCTGGGGCTCTCTGTCCGTATGTAAATTGTCCTCTGTTTCCTCCAGCCCTGATGAGTGTGAGATAGTGTCCGTCCGCAGTGTGCTGGGTCACCACAATATAAGATAACTTATATCGTTAATTTTTATGAATTTTTTTTGGTCATATCGCACAGCCCTAAGATAAATTATATTGTGATATGAATTTTTTGCCATATCGCTCAGCCCTAGGTCAGAGACATGGCCACTGAATAAGACTCTGGCCCCGAGAGTGGACAGGTTTGAAAGTCGGGCCCTCAGAACCATCAAGAACATCAGGTGGCCCCAGCACACTTTTAAGGACACGCTCCGAGCCTGCACACATCAGCCTGCAGCATCCCATCTTATTACACAGCGGCGTTTCTGCTGGTTTGCCCATGTCCTCCGCCTCCCACCAGAACACCAGACAAAAGCCATCCTCATGTTTGACCTCAGGGTGGAAAAGACCTCGGACCAAGCCATGCACAAGATGGTTCGATGTGGTGGACAGAGACCCCTGACAGCTCGGAGTCACTGTTGACGAAGCAGAGGAGTTGGCCCAAAACCGGCATGCACTGGTTAACCTGATTGGCTCTACGCATGGTGATGGCCATCTAGCCCTCACCACACAGAGATAGTAAGTAAGTAAGTACATCTTAATGGAATAGACAGAAAAGGCAGTCATAAAAGTCCATGTTTTCATTTTAGAACTCTATAGATCCGATTTCATCACAGCTGACCATCACACACTGGTGGTTACTATTATGAACACATATGTAACATAATGTATAAAGAGGTCTTGATTAGCCAACCATAAGTGAAGTGAAACAAAAAAAACTGTTTTAAATAATTCTAAGAAATACAATGTCCAAAGACCCTTGTATTATGTCCATAACTCACACTCTTAAGAAGCAGGCCAGAGGTGCAGTAGAACGTAACTTTATTAGATGAACCACACAGTAACATAGGCACTCCGTACAGACAGGTGGTCGAGGTCAAAAGAGACAAGGTCTCTTCCGCCTCGGCCCTTTATACCCCAGGGTGATGGTGGAACCGGAAAGGCGGGGCTATCACCCCCAGTACACCCAGAGTACACCCAGCACCATATAACATATTTAATATACTACAACTTGGTTACACAAGTACAGTGGATATAAAAAGTCTACACACTCCTGTTCAAATGCCAGGTTTTTGTGACGTAAAAAATGAGACCAAGATAAATCATTTCAAAACTTTTTCCACCATTAATGTGACCTAAAACCTGTACAACCCAATTAAAATACAAACTGAAATCTTTTAAGGGGAAAAATAAAAAAAAAGCAACTTACAATAACCTGGTTGCATAAATATACACACCCTTAAACTAATACTTTGTTGCAGCACCTTTGGCTTTTATTACAGTACTCAGTCTTTTTGGGTAGGAGTCTATCAGCGTGGTACATCTTGATGTGGCAATATTTGCCCACTCTTCTTTGCAAAAACACTCCAAATCTGTCAGATCACGAGGGAATCTCCTGTGCACTGCCCTCTTCAGATCACCCCACAAACGTTCAATCGGATTCAGGTCTGAACTGTGGCTGGGCCATTCCAAAACCTTAATCTTCTTCTGGTGAAGTCATTCTTTTATTGATTTGGTTGTGTGCTTTGGGTCACTGTCGTGCTGAAAGATGAAGTTCCTCTTCATCTTCAGCTTTGTAGCAGAAGCCTGAAGATTTTGTGCCAACACTGACTGGTATTTGGAACTGTTCATAATTCCCTCCACCTTGACTAAGGCCTCAGTTCCAGCTGAAGAAAAACAGCCCCAAAGCATAATGCTGCCACCACCATGCTTCACTGTAGGTATGGTGTTCTTTTGGTGATGAGCAACATTGTGTTTGTGCTAAATACTGTAAACCTTTTAGAATTATGGCCAAAAAGTTCAACCTTGGTTTCATTGGACCATAACACATTTTCCTACATGTGTTTGGGAGATTTCTAATGTGTTTTTGCAAAATGTAGCTGGGCTTGGCTGTTTTTCTTCGTAAGATAAGTCTTCCGTCTTGTCATCCTAGACGGGAGATTGTTGTCACATGTACTAAAAAGCCAGTACTTGCTAGAAATTCCTGCAACTCCTTCAATGTTGCCGTCGGCCTCTTGGCAGCCTCCCTGACCAGTTTTCTCGTCTTTTCATCAATTTTGGAGGGACATCCAGTTCTTGGTAATGTCACTGTTGTGCCATATTTTCTCCACTTGATGATGACGACTGTCTTCACTGCATTCCACGGTATATTTAATGCCTTGGAAATTCTTTTGTACCCTTCTCCTGACTGATACCGTTGAACAATGAGATCCCTCTGATGCTTTGGAAACTCTCTGCGGACCATGGCTTGGGCTGTAAGCTGTGACTACAAAAATGTCAGGAAAAGCCTACTAGAACAGCTGAACTTTATTTGGGGTTACTCAGAAGCCCTTTAAATGGTGGCAGGTGTGTGCTGACTCCCATTCAACATGAGTTTGAATGTAATTGGTTAATTCTGAACAAAGCCACATCCCTAGTTATAACAGGGTGTGCATATTTATGCAAACAGGTTATTGTAAGTTTTTTATTTTTCCCTTTAAAATATTTCAGTTTGTTTTCCAATTGGGTTGTACAAGTTATAGGTCACATTAATGGTGGAAAAAGTTTTGAAATGATTAATCTTGGTCTCATTTTTTACATCACAAAAACCTGGCATTTGAACAGGGGTGTGTAAACTTTTTTATATCCACTGTATAATGTATTAAGTTATTTTACAAACAAATTTTTTGGACACAAAAGTCATTATACTTTGTTTTTTGGCCAAGGAAGAACAAAAATTTGTGGCTCAGACAGCTGCATCTCTCTATGTGTGTTGCAGTGTTACAACTGTTGCAGTTGTAAGTTAACCTAATTACAAATTCAAGTATTTACAACAACTAAGCATGTATGGTATTTACTTGTAAATTAAGTAAATTTGCCAATCCTTCTGGACAAAAATCACTGTAACTTGGTTAAAAAATGTCATTATCTTCTTTTAGATTTAAAAAAAATCCTGTGCTTATGGTGCTCAAACACGCCCTCCCTCATTGGGGCAACGGTACTATGCAGCCTCTTATACTAATTTTTAGTTAATGTTTTATGTCAGATTAGGAAGACTTTAATAAAACTATGCATTAATATAACTGCCATTAACGCCAGCCTTTCCTCACATATTTTTCATTTTCTATCACTATACTGAGCAGCACTCTGAAACCACATCTTCTCCGCCTGCTCTTTTCCTGATTCTAAGAGTTGGTAGAATATGTGAATGCCTTTCCTAGATGTGATCATCAGATACTCCTCATTTTCTGGCTGCAATGTCACGGTATGGCGAGCCATAACAAAGGACTGGCAGAATCGGGACAGCACCAGGACGTAAAGACAATCTTTCTCTGCCTTGTTGAGCGGAAGGACACTTTCCCAACCAGCAAGGACAGGTCCACCCACCTCCATTGGTTCAGGGTACACAATCATCATGTACATGATGGTAATGGCGAGCTCATGGATGTACTAGCCACTTTTCATTTCACCAAAGTCAATGATGCCAGAAATCATGTAGACGCCACTTTTGTCAGGCTGTACAAGCACATTGAGATCATTGAAGTCACCATGGTTAATGCCTTTAAAAGAAATAAAGAGCAGGAGAAAAGGAGTGTCATTACTCAAGGGGGTATTAAACTGAATCCCAATGACATTATTTTAGAAAAGAAACTTTAATGTAAACTATAGCTATGTTGCAAAGAAGATAACAATCACTCACACTTGCGGAAATGGGAGCGTTTGAGGTCCACAGTAGTTTTGTACAGATCAAGTACAGACTGCACGTTCTTCTGAAGAGGATCTCCATCTAATACATGGAGATACTGTTCAAGGAGATCAAGATTTGACAGACTCCAAATGAACTTCTCCCTATGCAGAACGCTAAGTTGAGGATGTTCCATCTGAAAGAAGCGAGAGAGAGAGAGAGAGAGAGAGAGAGAGAGAGAGAGAGAGAGAGAGAGAGAGAGAGAGAGAGAGATGCAATGTTTGCAATGTTTCAATTGTCAACTGTTGTTCTGGATTGTTTAAGACAGCTGGACAAAGTTTAAAATAACAAATAACAGAAATGCATCTGCATAGGTGTTGTGGTACCTTTTGAAGGATTAAGTCCATTCTAGCTGCTGTCTTGCCAAGTTCATAAAGTAACTGTAGTGTTAATGGAACCTTGGAAATGGTCATCCCAGGTAAATAAGTCAACAGTCGCACCAGGTACTTCTGGCAGCCATCACCACTATCTGACAAAAACAAAATACAATTAATTCACTCCACCAAGAGAATGTTTTTTGCCTGTTTTTGATTCCTAAGTGGGAAACAAATGCAGTGCACTATGGTAGGCTTATTCAATTAGCGGCCCAGAACCAGCCTCCAAAGGCGCTTTTCCACTAGCCCCACTCAGCCCCGATTGAAAACCCGGCTCTACTCACTTCGGTTCGGTTCAGCCTCAGTTGCTTTTCAACTACTGCTGGCACACCTGCTCTGGGTGGGATTTGTTGAACAGCAGGCGGCGCCACACCCTCGTGATGTGAAACACGCGACCGAATCCTCCACAACAAACAAAATGGCTGATGACGAGGAGAGAAGGAAGAAGAAAGGAGAGAGGAGTGACTGTGACATGAAACTGGTTAAATCTATGGTGCTGACTTGTTGTGCTCTGCACAATCTGTGTGAGAGTCATGGAGAGACGTTTGACACTACATTGGATGATGCAGTAGATGAACCAGTGGTGGCAGCGGCACAGAGAGCAGAGGAGCAGGGTGGTGATATTGTAGCGAACTCAATATAAGCACCCTACTTGGCTTGCCAAGTGGGTTGACCCTATTGGCGACACAGGTAGAGTGCGGGACTCCGGAGCAGGAGGCGTGAGTTCAAACCTCCCGGTGGGACGTCGCCATGTCGAGCTGCACGTTACAATATAATACGAGATGCTGTGATGCAATACTTGTCTATTTTGTCCACATTCATGTGCATACATATTTCAAAAATGTTTTTTGTAAATAAAATGTTGTGCATGGTCCATCTACCTGTCCTCTTGTTCATAACGCTTATCTGTTAAGAAGGTGCGAAGCCATCAGCCTAATGATGAGTCCACACTTCGTCACTGTTGTGATAATTGCTCACGCTGAGCGCTCTGACAGCCCCGCTGTGGGGGTCACACACAACGTGTTCCTCCCCACACTCTCAATTTTTTTTCCCGTATATTTTTCTCTTTGGCGTACAGAAATGGCAATACGCCCGTATTTGCTAAAATTGCATTTTCCCCGTATTAAAATACGGCAAAACCGTATCACTTGACAGGTATGTAATTACATGCAGAAACACCGCACAGGCCATCTTCACAAAAATCCAGCTCGACAAGCCAATTTTCTTAGGTGGAAATGCAAATTGAACTATAAATCATGTGCTGATACATGTCATATTTTCCCATGTAAAGGTCTCCCACTTTTACTTACAAATTGATTTTTAATTTTTGGGAAAAGGGAATATAAATTTTGCACTTGTTGGTAACAACAGTTGTGTGCAACAAAAACACAGTTGTGTATCCTTGTCCGATTTGTCTACTGTTATTAGTGCCAAATTTTTGCTAGATTCCTTCTTAATTTATTAAATGTTGACTGGTGATGCAACATTCAACTTACACATACTTACCTTTATCAGTGTCTACAAGTTCAAGCACACCTGTACAACTGCTTATAACATAAAAAATGTACCCGTTCAAGAGAAATGGATTCAGCATTGCAAATTTGTTTAAAATAAAAAAAAAAAACTACCAAGACATTACGTTTCGTTGTGTTGTTAAAAATTAAATTACCATTAGAAGGCTTTACACCTGACCTGATGAACAGCAGCATGTGGAGTGAACAGAGAATGGAATGTGTATGTAATTATTGGCTTTTCTCATACGGTGTCATAACAGATAAACCAGACTTTTGATGCAAACAATACAATTTTATTCCAGAAGGAAAATTTACAAACAAAAAAACAGACTGGGCGATGACATCTCTGCGAGCTCTTCCTTTCGTAACGCAGCGTCCTGCTCCAGGGCTTCACACGCATCTGCCCGCACATCTGCGGCCACCTGTTGCAAATGCTGCATGTACTCCTGATTCTTGCCACTGGTCATGTTGCCGTTCCAAGAGCCGCATCTCTTCGTCATGCATGTTGACCATCGCTAACGGACTAACTTCTAAATATCAGGACTTTCACCCCCACGGACCTCCTCCCAGTTTTTCTAGCCCCTGCCGCCGATCTGGTTTATTGTTTGGCTCGGAAAGTGAGACGGCGAAAGAGAGGTAGACGAGCGGGCGCTCTTGTGCGGCTTCGCAGGAGAGGCTCGCGAACGGCGCTGCCTGGCATATTTCTGTCCAATACCAACTCTCTCTCTAACAAGGTAGATGAACTGAGACTGCTGATGCGTTTTAAGGACCTCGCCTCCTCAGCTGTCCTCTGCTTTACTGAGACCTGGCTCCGGGAAAATATACCGGACAGCGCGCTGCGCCTCGACGGCTTTCAGCTCTTCCGTGCTGATCGTGACACAGAGCTTTCCGGCAAGACCACAGGAGGCGGTGTCTGCTTCTACATCAACTGCAGCTGGTGCTCTGATGTAACGGTAATTTCCAAACACTGTTCTCCTGCCTTGGAATTTCTTGTTATCAATTGCAAGCCCTTCTATTCCCCGCGGGAGTTTGCTTCTTTCATAATGATCGCTGTGTACACCCCTCCCGACGTGGACACGCGCGAAGCTCAGCGCGTGCTCGCGGATCACATTCAACACACAGAGCGGAGTTTTCCAGACTCGCTGATTATTGTGGCTGGCGACTTTAATCAGTGCAATCTGAGCCACAATCTCCCCCGCTACAAACAGTTTATTAAATGCCCCACCAGAGGATTAAACACACTGGATCACTGTTACACCACAGTGAAAGACGCATATCGCGCTGTCCCTCGTGCTGCGCTGGGATTATCTGATCACGTGATGGTTCACCTCATTCCCACATACAGACAGAGATTGAAGCTCACTAAACCTGTTGTGAGCACTACGAAGATACGGACCAGTGATGCTGAGGAGAAGCTGGAAACGTGCATGGAAATATCTGACTGGGGCATGCTTAAAGGAGCCACGCATGATCTGGATGAGTACACGGACACTGTGAACTCATATATCCACTTTTGTGAAGAGAACACTCTTCCATCACGCACCAGGGTGAGTTACTCTAATGACAAACCCTGGTTCACAGCTAAGCTCAGACAGATCAGGAAGGAGAAGGAAGCAGCGCTGAAAAGTGGAGACAGGGACTGCTACAGGGAGGTTAAATACCGGTTTAACAGAGAGCTGAAGAGGGCTAAATCTCTATACTCAGAGAGACTCCAGCAGCAGTTCACTGCTAATGATTCGGCTTCCGTGTGGAGAGGACTGAGGCAAATCACCAACTATCGACCTAAGGCTCCTAAAGGTCAGGATGACAAAGCCCTTTGTCAAAGACTGTCCCAACACTATGCCCGTTTTGACACCTCGCCATCTGTGTCCAACTCCCCCCCTCCCTCCAGCTCCACAGCCTCCACATTCCCTACTTCATTTAAGGCACCCCCCCCCCCTCCTCCCCCCCTCCCCTTATCATCAGTGAGCAGGATGTGCTCAAACAGTTCTCCAGACTGAACCCGCGCAAGGCCCCCGGCCCAGACGGCGTGTCTCCCTCCACCCTGAGACTCTGTGCGAAACAGCTGGCTCCTGTCTTCACAGACATTTTTAACACCTCCCTTAAGTTATGCCACGTGCCGTCCTGCCTCAAATCCTCCACCATCATCCCTGTCCCCAAGAAGCCACGGATCACTGGACTTAATGACTACAGACCTGTAGCGCTCACCTCTGTAGTCATGAAGTCCTTTGAGCGCCTGGTCCTGTCCCACCTCAAGTCCATCACCACCCCTCTCCTGGACCCGCTGCAGTTTGCCTACCGAGCCAACAGGTCTGTAGACGATGCAGTCAACCTGGCCCTCCACTCCATCCTGCAGCACCTGGACTCCCCGGGAACCTACGCCAGGATCCTGTTTGTGGACTTCAGCTCCGCATTCAACACCATCCGCCCCGCTCTGCTCCGGGACAAGCTGTCCCTGCTCAACGTGCCTGACTCCCTCTGCAGGTGGATCATCGACTTCCTGACGGACCGGAGGCAGCATGTGCGGCTGGGAAAGACAGTCTCAGACTATACTAGCATCAGCACCGGATCACCCCAGGGCTGTGTACTTTCCCCCCTACTCTTCTCCCTTTACACCAACTCCTGCACCTCCAGCCACCAGTCTGTCAAGTTGATCAAGTTTGCGGACGACACTACCCTCATTGGGCTCATCTCCAACGGCGACGAGTCCGCCTACAGGAGAGAGGTGGCCCAGCTGGCGTCCTGGTGCAGCAATAACAACCTGCAGCTGAACGCTCTGAAGACAGTGGAGATGATTGTAGACTTCAGGAAAGTCACTACTCCTCTGCCCCCCCTCACCCTCTCAGGCTCTCCCATCACCACTGCTGATTCCTTCTGCTTCCTAGGCACTACCATCACCAGGGACCTCAAATGGGAGCTGACCATCAGCTCACTCATCAAAAAAGCCCAGCAGAGGATGTTCTTCCTGCGGCAGCTGAGGAAGCTCAAGCTACCCACCAAGATGTTAGTGCAGTTCTACACAGCCATCATCGAGTCCATCCTCACCACCTCCATAACCGTGTGGTACGCAGGAGCCACTGCCAGGGACAGACTAAGGCTGCAGCGCGTCGTGCGCACTGCTGAGAAGGTGATCGGCTGCAAGCTCCCATCTCTCCAGGATCTGTACATCTCCAGGACCCGGAGGCGTGCTGGCCGGATCATAGCCGATCCCTCACACCCTGGTCACGTACTGTTTGCCCCCCTCCCCTCTGGTAGAAGACTTCGGTCCATCCAGACTAAAACCTCCCGTCACATGAACAGCTTCTTCCCCTCTGCCATTAGACTGCTGAACACTAAGTGACTTATTGACTCTCGTGCACCATGTACAGCAGCTCAACCAGACTCATGTCAATCATCACTGTTTTTCTTCCTGCATTACCGACTGCACTATATAGTTCTCCACAGTATCTGCTGCTGGCTAATATACTGTATATTTTAACTGTTGACCAGTATCACTTAATCTTATCCTACACTTTATTACATGTATAGTTTATTTCTCTTATCCTATCATGTTTAATGTTGCAGCATTGTACCGAGACAAATTCCTAGTTTGCGTACTACATGAACAATGGCAATAAACCTGATTCTGATTCTGATTCTGATTCTGCTAATGTAAGGTCAGCGATGGGAGTTGTCTGTTTTCGTCTTGCCTAGATGGAAAGACAGAAAGGCATGGTCGTTGAAGCTGGATCACTACATATATTATGGAATTACACAGGTGAAAGTTTGTGGTGGAATGTCACTACAGTGATCCTTCACTTATCGCGGTTAATGGGTTCCAGAACCGACCGCGAAAAGTGAAAAACCGCGAAGTAGCGTCACCCCTAATGACGTCACCCATAAATAATACGTATGTTCATTCTCTCACTCTCTCTCTCATGTGATACGTGTGTGTGTGTGTGTGTGTAAGTGTACATACATACGTAGATGTAAATAAAGTGTACATAAATATGTTTTTAGAACTCTTTTTTTCTTATAACAAGATACGTAACTCAAGATGAAGATGATTTACTGCACAGGTTAATGAGAGCTTTACTGCTCCTCAGGTGACGCCTCATCGTCAGGTGCTAGAGGTGCAGGATCGTCGAGGGCAGCTTCCGATAGAGCTGGAGAAGCTGCAGGAGGCGGCGTAGTGGCTGGACGGGAAGACTATTTCGCACAAAATGGCACAAGAGAACAGCAAAAAGTTCCACGCGGCGAGACTAAGCAACACGAGCGATAAAGAGCAATGAATGCGGTCTTCCTTCGCTGGGTATGGGCGCGGCAGGGAGAGAAGCTGGGTGAAACGTCTCGGCCAATCAGCTTGCGAGATTCCCGAGCCGAGCCAACACGAGAACAGCGGACAGAGAGGTGGATTTTGAGTTGTGCGGGCTCTCCGTTTTGATACCTGATGTTATAATGTAGTCTCCCTGCCTTCTGCTAGCGCCCGCCCATTATTTCTCAATTTTGAATTTTTGATGAATATTTTTGAAAAATCCGCGATGCACTGAGGACGCGAAAGGTGAAGCGCGAAGTAGCGAGGGATCACTGTATTATATTATGCTCCATTGCTGTATATAAGCTGAACTGTCATGTTGCTGCCCCTCAGTAGAGCAGATTTTGCAACACGCAGGGTGCTGTCTTCGGCTGCAGCCCCCCTGCAAAACTAAAAAGGATTAAGATTAAGAATATGGATGGATGGATGGGTAATGTTTAAACTAGTTGCTTGTAGTGTGGCCGCAGAAATCTGAATGGGTTAATACAGTCAGCTGACGCGAAGAATTTCAATGAAGCATGTTGATTTCAACGGCAGTTCATGCGCTTTATTTGTTTTTATAAAACAGGAGTTACAACAGCACCAATCACCACACCTAAAAATGGTTGTGGAACACCGATAAGTGAAGACCAAAGAATAACCTTTTTGCACATTTAAAAAGACATTTTCAATTAATTAATATGCAGCTACAGGAAATTGCATTAATCAATTTGGTACATAACTTGTTAGGCTCCAGCCCCCCCGCGACCTGTAAAGGATTAAGCGGTAGAAGATGGATGGATGGATGGGTGGATGGATTTTCGACCCTGGTTTCCGCTGCTGGACCTGTTTCAACCAAAAAAAAAAAAATCGTGGTTATTGTGCCTTACCGGCACTTGAACGTGATCCAGATGCAGCTGGTGATGTGGAGTCGATTCAGCTGGCGCTCCGGCAGACACACACGCAGACGCAGCGCCAGGAGAGTCCACTGTGTCCATCATGTCCGCTGAGGTGGACCCCTGTGATATGAAATGCGATTCTAGAAAGAAAATGCACGCAATTTAAAACTTAACACCAAAGTGCAACATGTACACAACACTCTCAAGTTTTTAACCGGAATACAATAAGCGTAATTCAGCGTTTTGTTCACGCTAATACTTAACACAAAGCAAGCGTGAATCTGCAGTTGGCTGCAAAACAATAGGAAAGCCTCATTAACAACCATTACCCACAATCTAACAACCTTCCTATTTCTTAAAAACAGTGAGCTTGGCACAGAAAGGATCAAGTGGCGAAAAGATGCGCAATATCAAAACAACACTCACCATCCACGGTTTCCAAGGCCGTGACCGTGACAGTGGCCGTGTCGAGCCCAATGTCTCTCAGCGAACCACTTCCACTCCTTCCGATCCGCTGAACTTTGAGCAATGTGGTCCTTCACTGCTCGGTAATCTGCTCGGACACCTGCATTTCAAGTAGATCCGTCCAACTCGCGCTGGATGTGATCGTCGCCTAATATAGAAAGAAAATTGCGCACCTCCTAATATATAATATTAGGAGTATATTATTATATAAGTATATTATACAGTATATTAATATAATACACCGTATTAAAGGGGCACACTGTGTTCACTGGCTGAACAACTACAAACAACTACGGGCTGCACGGTGGCGCAGTGGTTTAGCACTGTAACAGCACAGTTTTACCCTCGGCCGGGGGATCGCGGGGATCATCAGATCGTGGGTTCGATCCCAGCCCCCGACCAACAGTGAGCTGTGTGGAGTTTGCATGTTCTCCCCGTGTTGCGCGGGTTTACTCCGGGATTTCTCCGGTTTCCTCCCGCATACCAAAAACATGTAGGTTTAGGGCGCTCGCGCACGCAGCGACCAGCAGCCAGTGGCTTGTCACCAGACTGCAAACCATGTCTACCTACGGGTACAAATAAGTAACAAAAAAAAAAAAAAAAAAAAAAAAAAAATGGCGGTCGTGGAGTAAATTCAGCAGAAAAAGTCGCTTTCGTGACGTTACGACCTGACCAATCAGCGGCGACCAGTCTCTTAAAGTCATATCACAGCCATACTCAGCCCTAGTCAGCTTGGTTAGACCCTGCCCTGGATCAGGTACGAAAAAAGTACCTGCTAACCGGTGCTGGGGCTGATGGAAAAGCGCCTAAAGCGGGCTGAGTGGTGCGGTGTAGGGCTAAGTGAGGCTAGTGGAAAAGGGCCTCAAGTGGCCCAGGCCAAGGCCACGCCAAGGAAATATAAATTTAAGAAAAAAACTATGAAGGAACGATGGTCCGCAAGCGCGTGTGACCATCATCCGCGCAGAGTTCAGAAGCACCTCACCCGCATGACCGTTCCACTTGGCAGGCAGAGTGTCTTGCTAGTGTCACTGTCCGAGAGAAGCATGAGCTTATTAAAGCACTTTAAATGCAGAAAAAAAAACAGAAGAGGTATGTAAGCAATGGAGGCATTTATGGTGGTTTTAACCCGCTGATAATGGAAACAATAATGAAGTCACTTACTGTAGCAAACAAGTGTGGTTAGGATTCATATGCACGGAAAGGCAAGAGTGACTGATGAATCGCTGAGAATTGACTTCACCAGCTTTATTATTATTAACTAATAATTTACATTCATTATGTACCTGGCAAGTTACGAAGACTGAAATTCACAGAGTCAGTGACTTTAATCTGTTAAGAGCCTTCAGACAAACTAAAAGTGCCAACATTTGGACTTCAAAATAAGGGAGGTTTTTCCTGCTTTCTGGGTGGTGAAGAGAGTTCTAAAAAACTATAAATATATAGAAATATTATAATAGAAATAACTGCATCTGTGGTAATTTAAATTAATTTATTTCATTAAATATAATTTCATTATTTTTTTTCTTTGAAATAAGAGTTAAATTATTCTGTTCTGACTCTGCAAAATTTTGATTAAAAGGAAGGAAGGAAGGCATCTCTGTCATTCAGTCTACACAGCCAATCATATACAATAGAACAAAATTACGTTTCTCTTGTCTACAATGTTAATCACATCTAGAATCAGAGGGGTCACTCCCATGCAAGGCGTTGCCACAAACAACTTCTCCTTCCCCCATTCTATCATGCTGAGCACCAAGCTAGAAGCTGGGAAGTACCATTTTTATATTGTCAATTCAATTCAACTTTATTTATATAGCGCCATTTCACAACAACAGTCATCTCATAGCACTATCAACTGTAGGGAAGACCCCCACAGTTGCAGAAAGACCCCAGCAATCAGGCGATCCCCTGTGAGCAAGCACTTGGCGACGGTGGAGAGGAAAAACTCCCTTTTAACAGGAAGAAACCTCCAGCAGAACCAGGCTCAGGGAGGGGCAGTCATCTGCTGCGACTGGCTGGGGGGTGAGGGGACAGAGAAGAAGAAAAGAACAGACATGTAGAGAGCAAACAGCACGATGGGGACTCAATCTATGGGAGAGAACAAACAAATGTTAATGACCAGCAAAAAAAAAATATTTCATAGAGAGTGAGGAAAGGAGTGAGGCCCAGTGCATTACTGGAGGTCCCCCGGCTGACTAAACCTATTAGCAGCATAACTAAGGGAGGGTTCAGAAACACATGATCCCTCCCTAATTGTAGGCTATATCAAAAAGGTAGGTTTTAGCCCTATTCTTAAAAACAGAGATCGAGTCTGACTCCCGAATCCAGATTGGCAGCTGATTCCACAGGAGAGGAGCTTGATAACTGAAGGCTCTGCCTCCCTTTGTACTTTTGGAGATTCTAGGTATTACAAGTAAACCTGCATTTTGGGAGCGTAGTGCTCTGTTAGGATGATACGGTAGTATCAGATCTTTTAAATAAAAAGGAGCCTGATTGTTTAGAGCTTTGTAAGTAAGAAGAAGGATTTTAAACTTAATTCTAAACTCTATGGGAAGCCAATGAAGGGAGGCCAGAACCGGAGAGATATGATCTCTCTTTCTAGTACCTGTTAAAACTCTTGCTGCAGCATTTTGGATCAGCTGAAGACTTTTTAAAGATGTTTTAGGACAGCCTGATAATAAAGAATTACAATAATCTAATCTCGAGCTAACAAAAGCGTGGATCAGCTTCTCAGCATCACTCTGAGACAAGATGCTCCTAATCTTGGCAATATTACGCAAATGATAGAAGGCAGTCTTAGAAACAAATTTAATATGTGAATTGAAGGACAAATCCTGATCAAAAATAACTCCAAGGTTCCTCACAGAGCTATTAAGAGAAAGAGTAACTGCATCCAAACTGAAAGTTTGATTTGGAAAGGAATTTCTAAGGTTTTTTGGACCAACAAGAATGACTTCAGTCTTATCTGAATTTAATAGCAGGAAATTACAAGTCATCCAAGCTTTGATTTCCTTAAGACAGGCTTCTAACTTGGCTAATTGATTACTATCATCTGGCTTCATTGACAGGTATAATTGTGTGTCATCTGCATAACAGTGAAAATGTATACAGTGCTTTCTAATAATGTTGCCTAACGGAAGCATATATAAACTAAAAAGAGTAGGGCCAAGCACAGATCCCTGTGGAACTCCATGACTAAGCTTTGAGCTGAGAGAAAACTCATCATTTACATGAACAAACTGGAACCTATCAGATAAATAAGATCTAAACCACTGCAACGAAGTTCCATTAAGTCCAACATAGTGTTCTAATCTATCAAGTAGAATATTATGATCAATAGTATCAAAAGTTGCACTAAGATCTAAAAGGACAAGTACAGAAACTAGTCCATTATCAGATGCAATGAGGAGGTCATTAGTGACCTTCACTAAGGCTGTTTCATTACTATGATGGATTCTAAACCCAGATTGAAACTCCTCAAGTAAACCATTTCCCTGCAGGTGGTCAAATAATTGCGTAGCAACAACTCTTTCTAAGATTTTTGAAATGAAAGGGAGATTAGAGATTGGTCTATAGTTAGCTAAAGCTCCTGGATCTAGCGTTGGCTTTTTGAGTAAGGGTTTAATTACAGCCGTTTTAAAAGCCTGCGGTACATGGCCTAAAGTTAATGAAGAATTGATTATATGAAGAATAAAGCTACCAATAAGTGGGAAGACTTCTTTAAATAACCTGGTAGGAATAGGGTCTAAAAGACAAGTTGAAGGTTTGGATGAGGAAACTATTTTGTCTAACTCACAAAGGTCGATTGGAGTAAACTCATCAAGACAGACATCAATAGAAGGAGTTGTAGTAGTTACAGTATTTAAGTTAACTGTGGGAAGAATCTGATTGATTTTATCTCTGATGGATGAAATTTTATTATTGAAAAAGTTCATAAAGTTCTGACTAGTAAGCTCTAAGGGGATGCTAGGATTGACAGAGTCCTGACTCTTTGTCAACCTGGCTACAGTACTGAAAAGAAACCTGGGATTATTCTTGTTCTCTTCTATTAATGCAGAGTAATAACTCGTTCTAGCTTTTCTAAGAGATGTTTTATAAATTAAAAGATGATTTCTCCAAGCTAAATAGATTTCATCTAAATTAGTAGAGCGCCATTTTCTTTCTAATTGACGAGTCTTCTGTTTTAAGCTACGAGTTTCTGTGTTGAACCAAGGAATTAAAAATCTCTGATTAGACTTTTTCTTTTTTAAGGGGGCCACCAAGTCTAGAGCCTGATGCAGAGAAGCTGAAACACTATCCACCATGTTATCAATTACAGAAGGAGCAAGCTGTCTATAGCTTATTTCCGTTGTGTTGACACATGGCATAGAGGAAACAATCTGCATAAATTTGGAAACAGCATCATCTGAGAGGCATCTACTGTGATAATATTTTTCTTTAGGAGCCAAATAGTCAGAAATAGTAAAGTCAAAGGTTAACAGACAATGGTCTGACAGTACAGGGTTATGAGGAGACACTACAAGATTTTCTATTTCTATGCCATATGTCAGAACAAGGTCCAATGTATGGTGGAGGTATGTCTGTGGTATGACCTGGCCAGGACTTCAACCCCCAGCCTCCCGGTTGTGGGGCGGATGCTCTATCAACTAGGCCACCACTCCGATGATAAATTGTATAAGGAAAAAAAAAAGTCAAAATTTTACCACAAACCACAATGTGTTTCAAATTTATTTAAAAAAACAAAACAAAACAAAACCCAACAGTAGTTTTATTTTAAAAAAACTGCAAAAATTAGCCATAAAATAATCGACAAATTTATAATAAATTTATAATAAAGTCTCAAATGTACAAGAAAAGTCAATTTTACAAGAGAAAATTACAAATTTGAGGAAAATGGTTTCAAATTTAGATACATTTACAGAGAAAAGTAGAAAACTATAAGAAAATTGTTATAAATTTGGGAGAAAAACCTCAAACCTTCAAGAAAGAAGTCATTACTCAAGTTTTTAAGTGGGTGCTTTTTGCATCCTTAACTCTACTAGAAATGCTTGGTTGACTCATATGTGTGTGTAATGGAATGCGTAGTTATAAAAAGAGGTTCCTACTCACACATGTGATTTAAAACAAAACAATCCACAATAATGGATGTGCAATGTTTGTTAATGTTATCAATCTTTTCTTGGGGGGTTTGGGCACTGAAGTGTTTTGACAGTTCATTTTTTCATTCAGCTAAATGTATTTTGTGATGTGCCAAGGTCAGTTATGACCAGGATGTAGTATAGTTTATTTCAAAAGGGAAACAAATGTTAATACTAACAGTGCACATTGAGTTTTTATGCACTTTGAGATATGCCTGAGTAAGATGTGACCAAAATGGTTATTTACAGAATATTATTTTTTTATTCTATTAATTTAATTGTTGTTCAAGAGGAAAAATATTTCTACTACAGGTTCAGGTTCAGGTTCAGGTTACTTTATTTGTACCCGTAGGTAGATTTGTTTTGCAGTTGGTGACATCCATATTTACAAGCCACTAATTACATTCAACATAGACACAAACACAGGCACACATAAGATAAGATAAGATAAGATAAGCCTTTATTAGTCCCACAACGGGGAAATTCCAGGATTGCAACAGCACAGGGATAGCAACACTCAGAGCAACAATCAGAAGGCAAGAAAAAAAACAAGCAAGCAAGAGCAGCTAATATACATATGTACATATTACTATAAAATATATATACACACACACACACACACACACAGACACACAGTGCAGAGCATTGTAGCTGGATGGATGGACATCTTACAAAATAGGTAAATATAAAATATGTACAATATAATTTTATAGCTTGTTCAACTCTTTGACGGCAGCAGGGACAAAGCTGTTTTTGTAGCGCTGGGTTCTACTTTTTGGGACAGCAAACCTCCGTCTGGAGGGAAGAAGCTGAAAGTTGCAGTGCAAAGGGTGGGAGTCATCATTTAAAATCGAGTCGGCCATCCTCTGTACTTGTCTGGTGTACAGGGATGTCAGGCTCAGCTGTGACTCACCAAGCAAACGACTGGACCATCTGACTACCTGATCCAAGGATTTCCTCTGTTTCAGTTTTATCTGACCAAACCATGACATTAAAGAAAAGGATAAAACAGATTCAATACTTAAAGGTCTGCTCAACCCCAGCACTGTTATTGTGTTTTTATGCACTTTTGATGTGCCTTTGTCACGTGCCAAGCACACATTTAAAACCAAGACAATGAATAAAAAGTGCATGTTTTTCGTCATACTGATCTGTGTTGGTTTGAAATTTGTCATATTCAACACATCGCTGAACATGTGCAGCCCAGTTACATGTCTCGATTTCAAATTGTGGCCCAACTGATTCTGTAATTGAATAGCCCTGCAGTATGGAATACTTTGATGGTCACCAACAGAAGGAGATGATTTCTGAAAAATAACAGGTTGTCAGAGAAATTAAAACATAAGTGATTCTTAGTACTTTCTAGTTTATAGCTGTTTTCCTCACTCTTAGGGATCAATGCGTATAATGAGCTTTGCTCAAGGGCACATCCACTATGACGAGAGGTAATAGACTCTCAGTGCCTTTGTAAACTAGCCATGGGCGGCGCGGTGGTGCAGTGGTTAGCACTGTGGCAGCACAGCAACTCAATCTTGGCCATGGGATCCCGGGTTCGATCCCAGCCCCTGACCAACAGTGATCTGTGTGGAGTTTGCATGTTCTCCCCATGTCTGTGTGGGTTTCCTCCCACAGGCCAAAAACATGCAGGTTAGGTTAATTGGAGACTCTAAAGTGGCCCTAGGTGTGAATGTGTGTGTGAATGGTGAAGAGATAGCGCCGTACCGTGGCTGCTTCATCCATCCAGGTGGATGCCCTGAATTTCCCCTCTGGGGATCAATAAAGTACACAAAATCAATTCAAAAATCAAAAATACTTCTCTGTATTGTATCACATTGAAGGTACAAACTACATGGCTTGTTTTGACCCTTGGAGTGTTACCAACATCCTTCAGAGCGCTCATCAGTCATTGTATATCTTTACAAGCTGTCAGAAATCAAATCAAACTCAGGGTCAATTTCAACTACACAGCATGTATAAACTCTTCGGCATAAAGTGCATCGTCGTCGGCGGCTCCAGCTAGTGTCCAAGCATTGGTTTCGTCTTAGTTTTCAGGACGCTGTCATCTGTGATCGATGTCGATGGCGGATGTGGCTCTGAAGGCCCAGCCTATGATAGAACTGTCGTGGGCAGAAGTCACATTTTATTGTGGGTGGGGGACGTGGTTGGTTTTGTATCTCTTGTCTTCATTTGTGTTTATCATCATCGTGTTGTTTTCTGTGCCTCTCAAATGAGTCTGTGCCTTCCCAAGTTCTTCTTCTCCAGGCTGCTCTGTCGGTGGCAAGTTGTTCCCAAGATCTTTTGTCTATGTTGGCTTGCTTCAGGTAACATTTTAGCTGGTCCTTGTAGCGCAATTTTGGCCTACCATGTGGTCTTTTTCCTGTCTCAAGCTCCCCCTGGAGCATGATTCGTGGTAGTCTGGTGGGGTCCATCCGTACGACATGTCCTGTCCATCGAAGGCGGTGCTGCAAGATGGTAGCTTCCACACTAGGCAGCAGAGCACGCTTGAGAATCTCATTGTTTGAAAGTTGATCCTTCCAACGAATGCCAAGTATTTGTCTGAGCTTTCTCTGTTGGAAGTTCTCAAGGCGCTTGATATCGCGATGGTACAAGGTCCAGGCTTCACAGGCGTAAAGAAGGGTGGAAAGAACAACGGCCCGAAAAACCATGATTTTGGTGCGGATGGTTATTGCACGATTATTGAAGACTCGATGACAAAGGCGTCCATATGCGGAGTGTGAAGCTTTTATGCGGTTTTCCATGACCTTTGCACAAGTTGGTATTTTTGAGAGGATGCTTCCAAGGTAAGAGAAATGCTCCACTTCATCAACAGGATTTCCATTAATCTTAAGGTTGATCCTTGAGGAAGTTTGACCAGGTGCTGGTTGGTTGAGGATTTTGGTTTTGTCAGTGTTAACTTCCATTCCAAAATGCTCATAAGAATCATTATAAATGGTAGCTATCCTCTTGAGGTCATCAACAGTCTGAGCTGGTGTGGCATTATCGTCTGCAAACTGCAATTCATGAACACTGGTGACTGAGGTTTTGGATTTCGCGTGAAAGCGAGCAAGATTAAAAAGCCCCCCATCCAATCGGTATCGCAGATTGATACCAGGGGTTGTTGGTGGTATTTCATTTCGCATTGCAGCCATATACAACGAAAAGCAGGTTGGAGCAAGGACACATCCTTGCTTGAGACCACTAGTGATGGGAAAAGGGTCTGAGAGGGTATTCTGGTGGCAAACCCTACCAACCATGCCATCGTGGAGAGTGCGAACGAGAGCGATGAAATCATCTGGACATCCAAAATGAGCAAGAACAGCCCACATAGCAGGGCGAGGAACTCGATCAAAGGCCTTCTTGAGGTCCCAGAAGATTAACATAAGTGGTTGTTGTTGTTCTTGGCTCTTTTCCTGGAGTTGTCGAGCACAGAATATCATATCTACTGTACCACGAGAGGGTCTAAAGCCACATTGGGACTCAGGAAGTCCATCCTCGTTTACTACAAGAAGACGGTTGAGAAGGATACGAGCAAAGATCTTGCTTGCAATGCTCAGTAGTGAGATGCCGCGGTAGTTACTGCAGTTCTCTCTATCTCCCTTCTTGAAAATGGTGACTATATATGCATTTTTAAAGTCACTTGGTAACATCTTGGTTTCCCACATTTTAAGTAGAAGCTGCATTAAATAGTTTTTCACCTCTGGACCTCCATGAAGATAGAACTCCAGTGGGATATTATCTGGTCCTGGTGCTTTGCCTGTCTTCATGTGCTTTATAGCTTTATTTAGCTCATGTAGTGAAGGTGGTGTAGACATCCACTTGCAAGTGGGGTGTTGTGGGGTCTTGCAGAGGAGATCACTAGGGGTGCAAAAGTGACTATTTGATAGACTCTCAAAGTGGGACGTCCAACGGTCAAGGATCCCCTTGGTGTCTGTGATAATGGTGGAGCCATTTGCATCTTTTAGGCTGCCCACAGATGATCTGGTGGGGCCAAAGATCTTCGTTGCAGCATAAAAATGGCACATATCCCGTTGGTCGGCATATTTTTGCAAATCTTCTGCTTTTTGCTGCCACCAAGTGTTTTGGGCTTTACGAATCCCTCTCCAGCATGCCGCTTTTACTTGCTGGTGTTTCTGTTGATTCTTTGCAGACGGATCATTTTCAAACGCAAGACGTGCATGGTGTTTAGCCTCTATGAGGTCGGTGATTGTTTCATCATTCTCGTTGAACCAGTTTTGGTTTTTCTTGTGTTTGTGACCAATCGTTTCTTTGGCGGCAGCAGTCAATGCATCACAGAGAGTGGTCCATCGGTCTTCAATTGAGGCATTGTCTGGAAGGCTTAGTTCATTCATGTTTCTACCAATGGCATCTCTAAAGGACTGCAACATTTGGGGATTGTGGAGCTTGTCACAGTCAAAGCGATGGTGAGGAACGTTTGCCAAAATGCGCTTTGGTGGTCGCCGGATCATAATATTGAGTCGGGAGATCAGGAGGCGGCGATCTGTCCAGCAGTCATCTGCTCCAGGCATGGATCGCATGATGCGGACATAGATAGATAGATACTTTATTTCGAACAAAAAAAGTATAACAAAAACAAAACAAATGACAAATGCAATAAAGTAAAAGTATACACTGTTCGAAAGGGAGAAGGAAGAAGTGAACACTTATTAATTCCATCTCCTCTTTTCCATAAATACACCCATGTGAATTATATACAAATTACCACCTTTATGACCCCAAGTAAACAATTTACAGTATTTTTTACAAATCAACATTAACACCCATCCATCCTAACATACATTGATGTCCATACATCAAAACCAGCCTCAAACAACACAGATATACACAGTGCTGTCCCACCCACTATTCCATAGTATCCCATAATGTCCCAGAGTGAGCATAGTGAATCGTACATATAAATACTACCCTTCTAACATATATCCTTTCAGCAAATAATGTTTATACCTCTTTTTGAATTGATTTCTGTTTGTACATAGTTTCAGTTCTGGCTCCAGACTGTTCCACAAATCCACCCCACAGACAGATATGCACATACTTTTCTCGGTTGTTCGTATCTTGGGTTTTGTAAAGTTTAAGTCTCCTCTCAAATTATGATCATTGTCTCTTTTTTTAAATATTTTTTGTATATTAGTTGAGAGTTGATTATTAATTGCCCTGCACATTACTTGTGCTGTCTTAAATTTAACTAAATCGATGAACTTTATGACATGTGACTTTAAAAACAACGAACTGGTATGGTCTCTATATCCTACGTTGTTTATTATCCTTATAGCTCTTTTTTGTAATGTGCATATTGACTGTAGGTTGGTCTTGTAGGTGTTTCCCCAGACTTTTACACAGTAGTTAAGATAAGGTAAAAACAGTGAATTGTACAGTAAGACCAATGATTTATAGTCCAAGATGTGTCTTGTCTTCCCCAGTATGCCTATACATTTTGCTAACTTGGCCCGGATGTGACTGATGTGAGGTTTCCAGCAGATTTTATTGTCTAGCGTCACCCCCAGAAACTTATTTTCCTGTACTGTTTCTATTCTGGTATCATCTATCATTACTGTGGCGCATATGTTGGTTACATATTCCCCACAAATGTGTTGCTGTATGTTTATTGTGTGCTTCACGTCTCATGGAACAAAGAGGACTGAGACTCCGGGATTCAGCAGAGGAGTGTGAGATTCGGCCTTTGTCTCCGGGAGACGACCGGGGAAGATTTCCGGGCCACAGAGACTAGAGGACAATGGCGTGAGATCAAAGGGGTTACTTTGTGGTTGAGATTAAGTACCATGTGACTGTATGTTTGATCAAACACCATGTGACTGCTGTTTCGTGCCCGGGGTATAAAACCCCTGATGTGAGATGAAAACTTCCTCTTGATTTGCTTTGAGATTTGTTGGAGATGTGCTCTGTGAATAAAGCTGAATCTGAGGAACAAACTCAGCCTCATCCTTGAACACATTCTCCACACTGGTGACCTTACGACTCAGAATGAGCAGAAATAATTCTCCCGAGCAGGGCTCGGCAGAAGCCAGCCTGATGGCTGCCTCCACACTCCGGCTGCCTGACTTCTGGCAGCATAGTCCGCGCTCCTGGTTTAGCGCGGTCGAGGCGCAGTTCAACCTCCGGAGAATCTTGAAGGACGACACGAGATTCTACCATGTTGTGGCGAAGCTGGACAGCCACACAGTTCAGAGGGTGGAAGACCTGGTCAACCACCCACCGGACACCGACAAATACGGCGCCTTGAAAGCTGCGCTTATCAGTCATTTCACCCCCTCCGTGCAACAGTGGGCAGAGGGGCTCCTGGCGTTGACGGAGTCAGAGAACGACAGACCCGTAGACCTCATGGTGGAAATGCTGAGGCTGAAAGACTCCGAGGACTGCAAATTTATCTTCGCCCACCTTGGACCTGGGTTAAGTCCATCCTCGTTTACTACAAGAAGACGGTTGAGAAGGATACGAGCAAAGATCTTGCTTGCAATGCTCAGTAGTGAGATGCCGCGGTAGTTACTGCAGTTCTCTCTATCTCCCTTCTTGAAAATGGTGACTATATATGCATTTTTAAAGTCACTTGGTAACATCTTGGTTTCCCACATTTTAAGTAGAAGCTGCATTAAATAGTTTTTCACCTCTGGACCTCCATGAAGATAGAACTCCAGTGGGATATTATCTGGTCCTGGTGCTTTGCCTGTCTTCATGTGCTTTATAGCTTTATTTAGCTCATGTAGTGAAGGTGGTGTAGACATCCACTTGCAAGTGGGGTGTTGTGGGGTCTTGCAGAGGAGATCACTAGGGGTGCAAAAGTGACTATTTGATAGACTCTCAAAGTGGGACGTCCAACGGTCAAGGATCCCCTTGGTGTCTGTGATAATGGTGGAGCCATTTGCATCTTTTAGGCTGCCCACAGATGATCTGGTGGGGCCAAAGATCTTCGTTGCAGCATAAAAATGGCACATATCCCGTTGGTCGGCATATTTTTGCAAATCTTCTGCTTTTTGCTGCCACCAAGTGTTTTGGGCTTTACGAATCCCTCTCCAGCATGCCGCTTTTACTTGCTGGTGTTTCTGTTGATTCTTTGCAGACGGATCATTTTCAAACGCAAGACGTGCATGGTGTTTAGCCTCTATGAGGTCGGTGATTGTTTCATCATTCTCGTTGAACCAGTTTTGGTTTTTCTTGTGTTTGTGACCAATCGTTTCTTTGGCGGCAGCAGTCAATGCATCACAGAGAGTGGTCCATCGGTCTTCAATTGAGGCATTGTCTGGAAGGCTTAGTTCATTCATGTTTCTACCAATGGCATCTCTAAAGGACTGCAACATTTGGGGATTGTGGAGCTTGTCACAGTCAAAGCGATGGTGAGGAACGTTTGCCAAAATGCGCTTTGGTGGTCGCCGGATCATAATATTGAGTCGGGAGATCAGGAGGCGGCGATCTGTCCAGCAGTCATCTGCTCCAGGCATGGATCGCATGATGCGGACATAGATAGATAGATACTTTATTTCGAACAAAAAAAGTATAACAAAAACAAAACAAATGACAAATGCAATAAAGTAAAAGTATACACTGTTCGAAAGGGAGAAGGAAGAAGTGAACACTTATTAATTCCATCTCCTCTTTTCCATAAATACACCCATGTGAATTATATACAAATTACCACCTTTATGACCCCAAGTAAACAATTTACAGTATTTTTTACAAATCAACATTAACACCCATCCATCCTAACATACATTGATGTCCATACATCAAAACCAGCCTCAAACAACACAGATATACACAGTGCTGTCCCACCCACCATTCCATAGTATCCCATAATGTCCCAGAGTGAGCATAGTGAATCGTACATATAAATACTACCCTTCTAACATATATCCTTTCAGCAAATAATGTTTATACCTCTTTTTGAATTGATTTCTGTTTGTACATAGTTTCAGTTCTGGCTCCAGACTGTTCCACAAATCCACCCCACAGACAGATATGCACATACTTTTCTCGGTTGTTCGTATCTTGGGTTTTGTAAAGTTTAAGTCTCCTCTCAAATTATGATCATTGTCTCTTTTTTTAAATATTTTTTGTATATTAGTTGAGAGTTGATTATTAATTGCCCTGCACATTACTTGTGCTGTCTTAAATTTAACTAAATCGATGAACTTTATGACATGTGACTTTAAAAACAACGAACTGGTATGGTCTCTATATCCTACGTTGTTTATTATCCTTATAGCTCTTTTTTGTAATGTGCATATTGACTGTAGGTTGGTCTTGTAGGTGTTTCCCCAGACTTTTACACAGTAGTTAAGATAAGGTAAAAACAGTGAATTGTACAGTAAGACCAATGATTTGTAGTCCAAGATGTGTCTTGTCTTCCCCAGTATGCCTATACATTTTGCTAACTTGGCCCGGATGTGACTGATGTGAGGTTTCCAGCAGATTTTATTGTCTAGCGTCACCCCCAGAAACTTATTTTCCTGTACTGTTTCTATTCTGGTATCATCTATCATTACTGTGGCGCATATGTTGGTTACATATTCCCCACAAATGTGTTGCTGTATGTTTATTGTGTGCTTCACGTCTCATGGAACAAAGAGGACTGAGACTCCGGGATTCAGCAGAGGAGTGTGAGATTCGGCCTTTGTCTCCGGGAGACGACCGGGGAAGATTTCCGGGCCACAGAGACTAGAGGACAATGGCGTGAGATCAAAGGGGTTACTTTGTGGTTGAGATTAAGTACCATGTGACTGTATGTTTGATCAAACACCATGTGACTGCTGTTTCGTGCCCGGGGTATAAAACCCCTGATGTGAGATGAAAACTTCCTCTTGATTTGCTTTGAGATTTGTTGGAGATGTGCTCTGTGAATAAAGCTGAATCTGAGGAACAAACTCAGCCTCATCCTTGAACACATTCTCCACACTGGTGACCTTACGACTCAGAATGAGCAGAAATAATTCTCCCGAGCAGGGCTCGGCAGAAGCCAGCCTGATGGCTGCCTCCACACTCCGGCTGCCTGACTTCTGGCAGCATAGTCCGCGCTCCTGGTTTAGCGCGGTCGAGGCGCAGTTCAACCTCCGGAGAATCTTGAAGGACGACACGAGATTCTACCATGTTGTGGCGAAGCTGGACAGCCACACAGTTCAGAGGGTGGAAGACCTGGTCAACCACCCACCGGACACCGACAAATACGGCGCCTTGAAAGCTGCGCTTATCAGTCATTTCACCCCCTCCGTGCAACAGTGGGCAGAGGGGCTCCTGGCGTTGACGGAGTCAGAGAACGACAGACCCGTAGACCTCATGGTGGAAATGCTGAGGCTGAAAGACTCCGAGGACTGCAAATTTATCTTCGCCCACCTTTTCCTCCGAACCCTACCGCCAGCGGTGAGAGTTACCCTGGCAGATTCACCCCGGTTGGCCAAGCGAGACTACCACGGGCTGAGCAAGGAGGCGCAGCGACTCGTCGACGCCCACAAGTGGAGCACAGTTTCGGCTGCAGCAGCGGAGCTAGGAGCGACGCCCGGAGACGGCATGGGGCCAGTGGTTGCAGCACCAGACGCGCCGACGACGGCAGCAGTCAGCACAAAGCGATACGGAGCGGGCGACGTCTTTTGCTTCTATCATCGCCGTTTTGCAGAGAGGGCACACAAGTGCCTCCCGCCGTGCCACTTCAAGCGTTCGGGAAACGCCAAGACCGAGGGTCGGTAGCGGCTGCGGCCCTCAGGGAAGAGAACAAGCTGCTTTACCTGACGGATGCACGTTCGGGGAAACGATTCCTCGTGGACACAGGCTCCCAGATGAGCTTCATCATGCCTTCCTACGCGGACCGGCTGATGCCGTCCAAGGTTCCCCGGGTGTCAGTGTCAGCAGCGAACGGCTCAGCTATTAAGACCTTCGGTGAGAGGACTCTGCTTCTGTCTTTGCAGGGTCGTTCATTTGAGTGGACTTTTGTGGTAGCTGCAGTCAGTTTCAACATGTTAGGGGCTGATTTCTTGTGCTCACATGGTTTATTGGTTGATCTTGCTAACAGACATCTGGTTAATGCACTGTCTTTTCACTCTATTCCCTGCACAGCACGAGTGGCACCGCCAACTGCACAAGCCAACGTCATGACTGCGGGTGGTAAGTTCCACGCGCTTCTCACTCAGTTCCCAGCACTAACAGTCCCAACGTTTTCGGCGACAGTGGCCAAACATGGGGTGGAGCATTATATCACTACCACTGGGCCGCCTGTTTTTGCAAAAGCTCGGCGCCTGGACTCAGCTAAACTGACCATAACACGCGAGGAGTTTGCCAACCTGGAAAAACTGGGCATCATCAGACGTTCGAAAAGCCCCTGGGCTTCACCATTGCACATGGTCCCAAAGACTGATGGCTCGTGGTGACCTTGCGGTGATTTCCACAGGTTGAATAACGCCACTGCACACGACCGCTACCCGATCCCACACATTCAAGATTTTTCGGTTCATTTGGCGGGGGCGCGCATTTTTTCTAAAATAGATTTAGTGCGCGGCTACCATCAGGTTCCAGTGTGCGCCCAGGACATACCCCAAACAGCGGTAATAACTCCTTTCGGCCTTTTTGAGTTTTTGCGCATGCCTTTTGGACTTAAGGGGGCCGCGCAGACGTTCCAACGCATGATGGACGCGGTGCTGCGCGACCTCCCTTTCATGTTCGTCTACTTGGATGACATTTTAGTAGCAAGCACGTCCGAAGACGAACACAAAAACCACCTCACGGCAGTTTTCCGGAGGCTGGCAGAACACGGGTTAATAATTAACCCAGCGAAGTGCCAGTTTGGGGTAGCGCAGATTGATTTTTTGGGGCATCGCATTTCGCCAGAAGGAGCGGTCCCTCTCCCCGATAAAGTGCGCGCAATAACAAATTTTCCCCAACCCCAAACGGTCAAAGCGTTACAGGAGTTTTTGGGAATGGTTAATTTTTATAACCGTTTCCTCCCAAGTGCAGCGCGGCTCATGCAACCATTGTACGCGGCACTAAAAAAACAAAAACCCACAAATAAAATCGAATGGTCTCCTGAGCGGGAGCACGCATTCTCTCAAGTCAAAACAGCGCTGGCAAACGCGGCTTTGTGGGCACACCCAGTTCCAACAGCCCGCATGGCCCTCACCACTGACGCGTCCGATTTAGTGGTAGGGGCGGTTGTTGAACAGTTGGTAGCGGGGACCTGGCAACTGCTCGCGTTTTTCAGCAAAACCTTGTGGGATAACGAGCGAAAATACAGCACGTTCGACAGGGAGTTGTTGGCCCTACGCTTGGCCATCCGCCATTTCCAGTTCTGGCTGGAAGGGCGCTGTTTCACCGCGTTCGTGGACCACAAACTGCTGACCTTTGCGATGGCCAAGATTTCTGAACCTTGGTCGGGCCGGCAGCAAAGACAGCTGGCCGCGATATCAGAGTTCACCACCGATATCCAGCATGTCGCAGGTAAACATAATGTAGTGGCAGACTGCCTCTCGCGTGCTGTGCCGGCGCCAGACCACATGAGGGCAGACTCTGCAGCCATGGCCGCAGGCCAGGGTAGCGACGCGGGAGTGTGCGCGGCCCCGGTCTGCGTGGGGTTAGATTATGCAGCCATGGCCGCGGAGCAGGTTAGCGATGCTGACGTGCGTGTGCTCCAGTCTGGACCAACAGGGTTAAGGCTGGAGGACAGGGTGCTGCAAATGGGTATGCCTCCCCTAATCTGCGATGTCTCCACGGGACGGCCGCGCCCCGTGGTACCAGCTGCGTGGTGCCGCCGCATTTTTGACTCGATTCATTCTCTGGCGCACCCGGGGGTGCGCGCATCGGTCAAAATGGTGGGGGAGAAATTTGTATGGCCGGGGTTGCGCAAAACAACAGAAATAAGCTATAGACAGCTTGCTCCTTCTGTAATTGATAGCATGGTAGATAGTGTTACAGCTTCTCTGCATCAGACTCTCGACTTGGTAGCCCCCTTAAAAAAGAAAAAGTCTAATCAGAGATTTCTAACTCCTTGGTTCAACACAGAAACTCGTAGCTTTAAACAGAAGACTCGTCAGTGAGAAAGAAAATGGTGCTCCACTAATTTAGATGAAATCTATTTAGCTTGGCGAAATCATCTTTTAATTTATAAAACATCTCTTAGAAAAGCTAGAATGAGTTGTTATTCTGCATTAATAGAAGAGAACAAGAATAATCGAAGGTTTCTTTTCAGTACTGTAGCCAGGTTGACAAAGAGTCAGGATTCTGTCAATCCTGGCATTCCCTTAGAGCTTACTAGTCAGGACTTCATGAACTTTTTCAATAATAAAATTTCATCCATCAGAGATAAAATCAATCAGATTCTTCCCACCGTTAACTTAAATACAGTAACTACTACAACTCCTTCAATTGATATCTGTCTTGATGAGTTTACTCCAATTGACCTTTTAGAGTTAGACAAAATAGTTTCCTCATCCAAGCCTTCAACTTGTCTTTCAGATCCTATTCCTACCAGGTTATTTAAAGAAGTCTTCCCACTTATTGGTGGCTTTATTCTTCATATAATCAATTCTTCATTAACTTTAGACCATGTACCGCAGGCTTTTAAAACGGCTGTGTTGGACTTAATGGAACTTCGTTGCAGTGGTTTAGATCTTATTTATCTGATAGGTTCCAGTTTGTTCATGTCAATAATGAGTTTTCTTTCAACTCAAAGCTCAGTCATGGAGTTCCACAGGGATCTGTGCTAGGCCCTACTCTTTTTAGTTTATATATGCTTCCATTAGGCAACATTATTAGAAAGCACTGTATACATTTTCATTGTTATGCAGATGACACACAATTATACCTGTCAATGAAGCCAGATGATAGTAATCAATTAGCCAAGTTGGAAGCCTGTCTTAAGGAAATCAAAGCTTGGATGACTTGTAATTTCCTGCTATTAAATTCAGATAAGACTGAAGTCATTCTTGTTGGTCCAAAAAAACCTTAGAAATACCCTTCCAAATCAAACTTTCAGTTTGGATGCAGTTACTCTTTCTCTTAATAGCTCTGTGAGGAACCTTGGAATTATTTTTGATCAAAATCTGTCTTTCAATTCACATATCAAATTTGTTTCTAAGACTGCCTTCTATCATTTGCGTAATATTGCCAAGATTAGGAGCATCTTGTCTCAGAGTGATGCTAAGAAACAGATCCACGCTTTTGTTAGCTCTAGATTAGATTATTGTAATTCTTTATTATCAGGTTGTCCTAAAACATCTTTAAAAAGTCTTCAGCTGATCCAAAATGCTGCAGCAAAAGTTTTAGCAGGTACTAGAAAGAGAGATCATATCTTTCCAGTTCTGGCCTCCCTTCATTGGCTTCCCATAGAGTTTAGAATTAAGTTTAAAATCCTTCTTCTTACTTACAAAGCTCTAAACAATCAGGGCCCTTTTTATTTAAAAGATCTGATACTACCGTATTATCCTAACAGAGCACTATGCTCCCAAAATGCAGGATTACTTGTAATACCTAGTGTCGGTAAAATGACATGATTGCTCTGTCTTTCTTACACTTCTTTATCTGCTTGCTTCACACGCTACACTGCAGAGTTTAGTTTACACCCTATAATTCATTTGCTGAAATCAGTTAGAATCAGTTCTGCACACAGCAGAGCTGCCTCATATGCAGAAATGTATAATTGATATAATGAGGTAAAACCCCTCCCTCTTGCATGAGGGAGTGGTTAAGCTTATAAAAACTATAGGGCTCAATTTTGGGGTGGCACACTCTTGAGGAATTGCGTAAAGAGCTGTGTCCCAGCGCTGCTTGTATCCATATCTCACTTTCAGCAAAAAAAGGAAAATATACTTCATCTCTCAGCCTGGTTATTTGGCCGTTGTATCAAAGAACTGGGGTTTAAGGTATTTTAGACTCAACAATTTGGTGTTTCCGCCCGGTTACGAGGCTAAATTTTAGTTTTAGTTTCGTAAACGGTGTGAGGATTTTTTCTCTACAGACTGGCAGCCGCAACATGACAAGAGGTGAGCAAAAACCCTTTTTCAATAAATTTCTGCCTGTCCCTTTGGGGACAGCCCTTTCTGTAGAGATTAAATATTCATGCACGTGTGATTTTATTTGTGGAATGAAACTGAGATATGGTCTTGATTTGGGTTTATGATATGGTATTTTGAGAAGTATAATCATTGAGTTTAATGAGTAAATCTCCAAACGGTTTTGACCCCATGGGCTAAGCGAGACGCTTTACGGCTTGCCCTAAAAGCTGAGTTGGGGATAGCTTGGGTAAACAGTTTAACTCCGCAGTGGACATTATTTAGGAGGCTTCCACTGGAAAGGCAAAGTTACCCAGAATGAGATTGCATATCTGAGTAAAAGGTTTAAGCCACGAGGCGACTGTTGTAGGGGTGCCATACAAGTGTTGCTCAGCGAGTGCAATAGCCTTGTCAAAAGGTTTAAATTTTTTTAAATTTAAAGATTCATGACTTGTTTGGCAATGTGGGGGCCCCCCTAACAGATAGTTTAAATAAAGCCGTTTATGTGGATTATTGCAGGTTGGGTTGTTTTGTCTTTCTGGAAGGTTGCTGCTTCGACCTTGTGGAGATAGGAGAGAGGAGCAATTCTGTGTTTGTGTGTGTGTGGTTGTTTTAGAAAAAAAGGGAGAATAAAAAAACAGGCTGTGTGGGTGCTGATCTGCGACAGGGGAATGAAAAGAGAAGTAATCTAGATATGGGTATTTTTGCAAAGTTTGGGGGTTTTATTTTTTCAATCTAACTTTGCGGGTTTTTAACTAATGTTGCGTACATGATAAATTATTTACATATTTTTTAAAGCAATTTTTGACGTATTACTGACCTTTTTTCTTTGACTGAAGCACAACAGTGCACTTTACAGGAAAAAAAGAGACATAGGACGCGACGACGTGACCACATGCACATCAAACACAAAGTATAAATGTTTACATCTTAATCAATGTTACCAGCATGACAATGATGAAATTAATTGAATATTACAATATCATGATGTCACTTACTAATGCCTAATCACTGAAGGCTTTATGTATACCCTATATTACATGATTTAAAGCACAGAGGTTCAAAAGAGATTGATAATTAATGTGTTTGTGCATATGATTTGCCAGAAACAACAGATTATCAAACAGAGGTCTTGGTAATTATATGTTATATTGTTGCTTTGTTTAAATAATACTATACTCACCTTTTAATAAATGACATATGCAATCTTATTTACATTTCAACCTTAGGCCTGACTTTTTCCCTCCTGGAGAAAATAGCAAGATGATGAAGTTTTTATTATTGGGAGATGGTAAATTTATGAACAGAAAAGACAGAAATACCACAAGAATTTTGATAGATACTGAGACTGATTAGTGGGTTGTGTCAGTCTGACCTAGATAAGAATAGACAGAATCAGCCTTCAAAAAAAAAAACAAAAAAAAAAAAAACACAGGCCACAGACTGTGGATCTTTGTCATAAATTCTTGAAAACAGATTAGGTTTACACTAACGTTCAAAAGTTTGGGGTCACTTAGAAATTTCCTTATTTTTGAAAGAAAAGCACTTTTTTCAATGAAGATGACTTTAAACTAATCAGAAATACACTCTATACATTGCTAGTGTGGTAAATGACTATTCTAGCTGCAAATGTCTGGTTTTTGGTGTAATATCTACATAGGTGTACAGAGGCCCATTTCCAGCAACCATCACTCCAGTGTTCTAATGGTACAATGTGTTTGCTCATTGTGTCAGAAGGCTAATGGATGATTAGAAAACCCTTGTGCAATCATGTTAGGTCTGCAATGCTGTAATTGCTGCAAATGGAGGATTCTTTGACGAAAGCAAAGTTTGAAGGAAAAAATATTATTTCAAATACAAATCATTATTTCTAACCTTGTCAATGTCTTGACTATATTTTCTATTCATTTTACAACTCATGGGGGTAAATAAGTGTGACTTTTCATGGAAAACACAAAATAATTGTCTGGGTGACCCCAAACTTTTGAACGGTAGTGTATATCTACAGTTATTCATTCTAAAATGCAACACTGGTCTAAGACTTTTGATATAGGATATTGTTTTGTTTGAATATAATCTGAAACTAAGTGATTACCCATGTCAATTGGTAAAACTTTAGTTGATTCATAGAATATTTAGTGAATACTTGGTGGAAGTAGTGAACTCACATTCAAAAAGTGGAAGCTTTAGGTGTGATTTAAAGGTTTTTCTGCTATTCCTTATTCTTTGTTTTTCAAAAGGAAGAGGAAAAGCATTCAAGTTGGTTTTTTTTGTTTTTTTTTTTAGCTTTCACCAGGAATTAGATTTGCCATATTAATAAGGAATCATACTATCATCATTACCTTTAAATTTAAAAAATCTTTGGTGACATATGCAATATGTAATAAAATAATAAAAAACAATAATTGGCATTGACTGACCCAGAAGAAAGGACCCCTAAATTGATTTGCATTTTTTGAAGCTAAGTATGACTTTGCATGACATTGTAAATGACAAAGTATAACAATTTAAATGACTCTGACTTTACAAATGTAATGTTTATATGATTTTGCATGCAGGATACATCTGATGTTACTCACCACATAATGGTGTGACAACATCATATTTCAGAAATGTGACAGTAATAAGGAATGTTTTTTCCTGATGCTCAGCCGTAGCCAAGCTGGGCCTCGGGACTACATTCCACCCCATAATTTACCAAGGAATGTATAAAATGAGGCATTCCTTGTACAAAATTAAGCCAAATTCTAATTAGGCAAAATGTCCACCTTTCTATTGACTGAAAGAGTGTGACGCAATTTTTATTCATTTATACAAATTCAACCTATATGTGTTCAATTGGACAAACTGACCTTATTTATCAATGCTAAAACATATCAAATATGCACAGATAGCTATTTTGTTTTTCTTAAATGGAATTTGTAAATTAGTTCAAGAGACGTCACAAAAGAAGCCATGATTATTGAAATCTCATTTTGAAGGAGCTGTACTACCCACAAATTTTCATCTAAATTAAAAGTGGTAACACACTTCCTTTCAGTAAAAGAATCAAGCAAATACCCTGTAACTTTGCTACATGTGCGTCTCCATGCATCAAAGAAAGGGGGGGGGGGGTTATCAAAGAAATTAATTAGCAAAAATAATTAGCAATCCTCAGAAAAATAGATAATACATAAAAATTATCAATAGATGATCAATAATGAAGAGAAAAACACAAATGAAACCACTTGGTAATGAAATCACAACATTCAATAGGAGAAGTCAAAAGTTACATCAATAAATTTCCAGATATTTAAGGAAATATCTGTAGATTATTGTAAAGGAAATATCATGTCTATAAGGAACAAGGTAAACTGATAAGGAAGAAACCCATGCAAATCTATGAGAAAAATTCCACATGTCTAAGGAAAGTCCAACTTGTGACATATTGTTGGACCCAGAGAACACACACACAGGCTCAAGTGCAATTCAATTATCTTTATTGTTACCAACAGAGGATGTGTGAGTGCGTGTATGCGTTATGTGAATGTGTTGATGGTGAACGAGCTGTAGCCGGGGGCGAGACAAAACGCCATACAGTCTGGCAACCCTAGGAACAGAGCCAAAGAACAGCCGTTAGTTTCAGCCACGTCACAATGAATGGGATAATGACTGGGGCTTACTTGCAGGTGGTCCGATGCGGGCGCAGGTTTCGGCTCTTGGCTTCCAACCAGAGAGACAGCGTCTGCGAGGCACACCCGGTGATGAGCTATGATGAACGGTGGAGCGAGGGGAACGTTCCGCCGCTGCGGAGAGTCAGTTCCACCGCCAGAGGGATCCACCTGTGCACAGGGGAGAGCCTGGGAGAAAAGGTGAGTAGCAAATAAGGCTTACTTGTGGTAGGAGAGACTTTCCAGATGAAGCGTAGGGCTGTGTGGAAACAGAGGTGCGGGAGACAAAGGTCGGTAGCAAGACAGTCGTCTCTGTGCCAAGGCTTCAGGCAGAGCAGGCTATATAGCCCGTGATTGATTGGCCGCAGGTGTGCGCGCAGCTGAGGCAGGTGACTGCCCAGAGTGGGTTATGACAGTACCCCCCCCCCCCCCCCGGAGCAGCACCTCCTGACGCTGGCCTACCTGGGTGTATCTGATGGAAGTCCTTGATGAGACGTTTGTCCAGCATAAACGATGGACGCATCCAGGACCTCCACTCAGGGCCATACCCCTCCCAGTCCACCAGGTACTGCAGACCGCGACCCCGGCGGCGGACGTCCAAGATGGAGTTGACCCTCCATGCTGGGTCGCCGTCGATCAACACTGGCGGGGCTGGAGCCCTTGGGGAGGGGGGGCAGAGCGGGTTGGAGACGACAGGCTTGATCTGCGAGACGTGGAATGTGGAACAGACACGGAGAAAGGAGGGGAGAGCCAGACGCACAGCTACAGGATTAATAACACGGACAATCGGGAAGGGCCCAATAAAACGCTTGGCCAGCTTCCTCTTCTCAGCCTTCAGGTTAATATGCTGGGTAGACAGCCATACCTGCTGACCCACCTGATACTGTGGAGCAGGCTTCCTGTGCCAGTTTGCCGTTCTCGTGTTGCGCTTGGCCATACGTAAAAGGGCCTGGCGCGTAGCAGCCCAGAGCCAACGACAGCGCTTCAGGTGGGCATGGATGGAAGGCACAGCCACCTCGCCCTCATCTTCGGGAAACAACGGTGGATCGTAGCCCAGCGACGCCTTGAAGGGTGACATGCTAGTAGCTGAGAACAAAGTCAGATTATGAGCGTATTCAATCCACGGCAGGTGGCTGCTCCAAGATGACAGACTGGAAGCGATGACGCAGCGCAGAGTGGCCTCCAGCCCCTGATTGGCTCGTTCACACTGCCCGTTACTCTGGGGGTGATGACCAGAGGACAAGCTTACCATAGCCCCCAGTGCGTTGCAGAAACTCCTCCATACACGGGACACAAACTGGGGACCCCGATCGGAGACAATGTCCTTGAGGATCCCATGCAGGTGCACGACGGGCTGCACCAATAGGTCCGCCGTCTCTCGTGCCTTTGGGAGCCCATGCAAGGGGATGAAATGGGCGGCCTTTGAAAAACGGTCCACAATGGTGAGCACAGTGTCAAAACTATTGGATGCCGGAAGACCCGTCACGAAGTCCAAAGTGATGTGGGACCAAGGTCTTCCAGGAACCGGCAATGGATGGAGGAGACCCACCAGTGGCAATGATGATGTCTTCCCGGTAGCGCACTGGGGACAGGCGCGGACATAGTTAATGACATCATTCCGAAGACCCGGCCACCATAACGATCTTTGAAGCAGCTCCACCAGGCGGGTGATCCCTGGGTGGCACGCGAGCTTGGACGAGTGGGCCCAGTGGATCACGTCACCCCGGAGAGGAGATGGAACAAACAGTCTTCCTGCAGGCCCTCCGCCTGGATCTGGCTCAGCCTCCTGCACCTTCAGGACCTTGTCTCTGATGCCCCACGAGAGGGCGCCCACGATGCATGAAGCAGGGAGGATGGTGTGCTCTTGTCCATCAGAGGCATCCGAGGCGAACTGTCTGGACACGTCGTCAGATTTGGCGTTCTTCGACCCAGGGCGGTAGGTGATGGTAAACCTGAAGCGCCCGAAGAACAAGGACCACCGCGCCTGGCGGGCATTCAGGCATTTAGCCGTCCTCAGGTACTCCAAGTTTTTGTGGTCGGTCCATACCATGAAGGGTTGCGCTGTCTCCTCCAGCCAGTGCCGCCACTCCTCCAGCGCGAGCTTCACAGCCAGGAGTTCTCTGTCACCGACGTCATAATTCCTCTCCGCGGGGGACAGCCGCCGAGAGAAGAAAGCACGAGGGCGGATCACCCCGTCCGCCGGAGAGCGTTGTGACCAAACTGCCCCCACCCCACGAGTCAGAGGCATCCACCTCAACCAGACACTGGAGAGCGGGGTCCACCTGTGTCAGGACCCGGGAGGATGAGAACTCGGTCTTCAGGGTAGCAAAAGCCGTCGCAGCTTCCTCTATCCACCGGAACACCACCTTGGGGGAGGTGAGACGGGTCAGGGGGAGGGCGATCGAGCTGTAGTTTGGTACGAATTGCCGATAAAAATTGGCAAATCCCAGGAATTGTTGCAGCTGTTTCCTCGAAGGGGGGGGGCAATCCACCACCGCCTTCACCTTCTCGGGGTCCGGGATGACCTGATTGTGTGAGATGATAAACCCCAGGAAAGAGGTCTTCTCAGTGTAGAACTCGCACTTCTCTGCCTTAACGAATAGTTTATTCTCCAGGAGCCATTGAAGGACCCGCCTCACATGGACCTGATGCTCCTCCCATGACTGGGAGAAGATTAGAATGTCGTCCAGGTAAACGAAGACGAAGGACCCGAGGAAGTCCCGGAGAACGTCATTAATTAAACGCTGGAAGATGGACGGAGCGTTGGTGAGCCCAAACGGCATGACCAGTTATTCAAAGTGGCCACTAGGGGTCCGGAATCCCGTCTTCCACTCGTCGCCCTCCCGGATCCACACGAGGTGGTAAGCACTGCGGAGGTCCAGCTTCATGAACCAGGAGGCCCCCTGGAGGGAGTCGAAGGCAGAGTCCATGAGTGGCAATGTGTACCTGTCCTTAATAGTGATGTTGTTCAATGCCCGGAAGTCAATGCAAGGGCGAAGGGAACCATCCTTCTTCCAGACAAAGAAGAAGCCCGCCCCCACCGCCGACAAAGAGGGCCAAATGATGCCCGAGCTGAGCGATTCCTTGATATACGCCTCCATAGCCTCCCTCTCCGGAGCCGATAAGCTGTACAGGCGGCTTGACGGCAGGGAGGCACCCGGGGGAGGTTAATGGCACAGTCGTACGGGCGGTGGGGGGGAAGGGATAGTGCCTGAGACTTACTAAACACCGCTCCAGGGTCACGGAACTCAGGTGGCACTCTGGACAGGTCGGGGGGGAGGGGGCGGTGGAGGAGAGAGGCACCGAAGGAGAACAAGCTGCAGACTGAAGGCACACACTCAGGCAGAAAGGGCTCCAAGCGAAGACGCTCATGGTGCGCCAGTCAAAGGTTGGGTTATGTAGGTGAAGCCAGGGGTAGCCCAAGATGACAGGGCCAGCCGAGGTGGACAGCACAAACAGCCGGAGGTCCTCTCGATGGTTACTTGAGATAATTGCTGAGACAGGGGCTGTCTGATGTGTCACTTTTTCCAGAGGAGCCTTTGACAGAGTGACGAGATTTAGGGGAGTCGGCAGAGCATGGCAGAGGAGCCCCAGTCGGGTTGCCAGTTTCCCCGAAATAAAGCTCTGCTCGGCCCCCAAGTCCACCAGTGCGTGCATGAGAATTTCGGTGCGCTTATGACAGAACTTAATTGGCAGGAGATATTTTGATAGGGAATTAGGCCGAGACGAGTCCGAGAGTCCCCCTACAGCGACGCGCGGACCCCCTCTTTTGGCCGAACCGGACAGGACTCGATCTCGTGCTGATCATCCCCACAGTACATACAGAGACCTAGCTCCCTGCGGCACTATCTTTCAGCCTGCGGGAGTTTGATCCGCCCCATTATCATTGCCTCAGGTTCGTCTGGGGCCTCTAGCGCAGGCAACGCCAAGGATGAGGACTGAGAGGAGCGTTGAAACTGTCTGCTCGAGCGGCTGGAAGACCTCCGCTCGGCAGCGCAGTCTCTCAGCCTGTTATCAAGACTAATAGTTAAAGAAATTAGTTCAGTGAGGTGCTCAGGCTTCTCTAAGCGCGCCAGCTCGTCCCGTAGACTAGGGCTCAGGCTACGAATAAAGATGCTGCACAGCGAGGCATCCTCCCACCCCACTTCCGCTGCCACCACCCGGAAGTCAACAGCGTAGTTAGCCACTGACCGACCACCCTGACGAAGGTTTAATAGTCAGGTGATAAGCACGCTATCACGGTCCGAATGATCAAAAACTTTGTGGAAATCATGCACGAATTGGGTGTAGGTTAGATTGGCGTAGCTGGGCTTTGCCATAATGGCGTAAGCCCATGCTAACGCTCGCCCCTCCAACAGATTAGCCACGTAACCAATTCGGCTGTAATCGGTGGGGAAGTCCCCCAGGACTCGCTGAAACACCGTCTTGCATTGGAGGATGAATCCCCAAGCCTCCCCGAGCTTTCCACTGAAGCGCGTGGGGACCGGCGTGAGACGGGTTAGCGAGCCCGGGCTAGCTTGGCTAGGAGGAGAGCTAGCCGGAGCTGCCCTACTGCTATGAGCCAGAGGGAACGCCCGCTGTCCTTCCAGACGATCCAACCGGCTGTTAATCTGAACTAACTGATTTAGTATGACCTGCTGTTGGTGAGTAATTTGGTCCACTCGAGCCTCTAAGATGTCAAGCTGGTGTGTGAGCCCGCTGTTCGCTGGGTCACTCTGAAGGAGCCGTACTGACATATTGGTAGACCCAGGGAACACACACGCAGGCTCAAGTGCAATTCAATTATCTTTATTGTTACCAACAGAGGATGTGTGAGTGCGTGTACGCATTATGTGAGTGTGTTGATGGTGAACGAGCTGCAGCCGGGGGCGAGACAGAACGCCATACAGTCTGGCAACCCTAGGAACAGAGCCAAAGAACAGCCGTTAGTTTCAGCCATGTCACAATGAATGGGATAATGACTGGGGCTTACTTGCAGGTGGTCCGATGCGGGCGCAGGGTTCGGCTCTTGGCTTCCAACCAGAGAGACAGCGTCTGCGAGGCACACCCGGTGATGAGCTATGATGAACGGTGGAGCGAGGGGAATGTTCCGCCACCGCGGAGAGTCGGTTCCACCGCCAGAGTGATCCACCTGTGCACAGGGGAGAGCCTGGGAGAAAAGGGTAGCAAATAAGGCTTACTTGTGGTAGGAGAGACTTTCCAGATGAAGTGCAGGGCTGTGTGGAAGCAGACGTGCTGGAGACGAAGGTCAGTAGCAAGACAGACGTCTCTGTGCCGAGGCTTCAGGCAGAACAGGCTATATAGCCCGTGATTGATTGGCCGCAGGTGTGCGCGCAGCTGAGGCAGGTGACGGCCCAGAGTGGGTCATGACAACTTGTGCTGAATTTATGTTTACTGTGGGACTAGATTTCAAATCTACTACAAAGACAATACAGATTTTTATATTTATTAAAATTGCTTTACAAAAATTAAGTGGGTACTGGCACAAGTCTCACTGTATCAAATGCACAGTGCCTTGAGGAACTCGGACATTGGCAGAAGTCCGTGATTCATTACCTTTGTAAAGCTAAAATTCTAATCAGATGCAAAAAGATGCAAAAAGACATAGGATAACATAAATATACACTTCAGAAAATTTTTGAAATTTAAAAGGGCTCTCAGAAAACAGGGGAAAATACAGTCAACATGGACCAAGAAATGTAAAGTAATGATTAGAGAAATGGAGGAACTAGATAAATTTTAAAGCTTAGTTCTGATGTACGAATGATAGTGCAGTAAGATTATGAGTGGAGATTTTTATATTCTTTTTTCCTTAGTGTTTCTTCTTTTTTCCCCCTTTTCCTCATTTAATAATGGAAGTATATTAGGGTAAATTGAAGTTGAAACCTCTGTCAATATTGAACAGCAACCACAAGACATTTTAGGAGATACTGACCCAGACAATAACTATTTTAATCATATTAACAATAAGTGTGCTTATTATGATCAACAATTAAATGGAATTATGAATTTGGATCAGACATTGACAATAATACATATTAATAGCAGGAGTCGCTATGCAAACTTTGATAGTATTAAGGAGTTTTAAATCAATTTAACACCCCATTTAGGATTATTGCAATAAGTGAAATATGAAGTATAAAAAAATAAAAAAAAGGTGTATATGATAAGGCAACAGCTGCATAACTACAGGGCTTCAAGGCCATCAAGCAGTCTACTCAGGAGAGGAGAAAAGGGGGGAGGCAGTGAAAGCATGAAACCCTTCAGCTGGTCACTGTGACATAAAACTTTATCTTGGAACATAAAATACAATAGACATATCAAACAGCTTGTTAATATAGCATATTAAAACAGTTCATATATGGATAAACGTTACAGTCATATGTTGTAACACACCCACACACACACTTATAAAATATGTGATCTCAACAGATAAATGCATAATTAATGAATTTCTATTACAAGGTAATATTAGATGATAAAAGTAGTTGGAAACCACACGTCAGATAAATACAAAACAAAGTTGCAAAAACTATGGCAATTATAAATAAAATTAAGACAAATCACTTTATATCTTGTATTGCTCATTGATACTTCATACTTGATCTATTGGTCAAGTATGAAGTATGACCTGGGGTAACAGTTATAAAAGTATACTTAATTCATTGCTAACATTACAAAAAGGGCTGTCCATGTTATACACAAAGTCGGGTATCTTGAACATACTAATTTATTGTTTACACATTTAAAGTTATTGACATTGCGGGATCTGGTTGATTATTATATAGCACAATTAGTTTAGAAAAAGAAAAACCTTTTTGCATAATTAATCAATCAACTTCTAAAATAGTTATAAAATCCATAAGTTGCATATTTTTAATAAAATTATTATAAAGTATAGCTTAAATTTTAGAAAAATGAAAATCTTTATAAGAGCTAAAGGCTCAATAAAGCTTAATCTGGCATTGATAATCATGTAGGTAGTTTGATAATATATTTGGCAAATGGGGAAAAAATAATTCAAGGAGCCCTTATAAGTATAATTATTAGTTTATTGATCTTTGTTTTTGCGGATGCTGTTGTGTTCCCATGATTAAAGAATAAAAATTAAAAGAATAAAAACAAAGAATAAAAGAAAGATCTATTTTAGTGGCCTTCTCTTCCAAGGACCGACCTCCATATCAAGGGGACCCACCTGCCCACCTATTGCCAGGACGATGATGAGGTTGTGCCATGACTGAACTTGGATGGGAACCTAGAAGATGCCGATGAGATAGTTTAGGGTCTGCAATAGGGTCTACAGTGCACATTCACATGGTGTTAGATTTTGCTCTGCTGTGCTTCTGCCTTACAGGTTTCCTTTGTGATAAATGATTAATGAAAGAATAGATGCATGTACTGTATATGAATGTATTCGTATATGCATATATATGCATATATGCATCTTCACATATGTATATTCATATATACAGTATGCATAGATGAGGATAGTTTAATTTTGAATATATTTTACACATATAGGATTGTTAGCTATATTAACTCATGATGTCTGCACCACACCCGATGTCCTCTGGAGAAATGGTGACCTGAGGGGGGCAGGTCTATGCGAATGCCGGAAGGAGGACATCACGTACATATAGAATTTTAGAAGCACTACACACAGGGGATAGAATTGAGATGGGTTTAGACCCATCTCAACAGGGGGAGATGCAAAAATGTAAGTTTAGGTTATAGATACAGTAGATAGATAGATAGTGAGGTGCCCCATTAGGACACCTCAACAGGGGGTATTGTCGGTGAAATGACATGATTGCTCTGTCTTTCTTACACTTCTTTATCTGCTTGCTTCACACGCTACACTGCAGAGTTTAGTTTACACCCTATAATTTAGTTTACACCCTATAATTCATTTGCTGAAATCAGTTAGAATCAGTTCTGCACACAGCAGAGCTGCCACATATGCGGAAATGTATTATTGATACAATGAGGTAAAACCCCTTCCTCTTGCATGAGGGAGTGGTTAAGCTTTTAAAAACTATAGGGCTCAATTTTGGGGTGGCACACTCTTGAGGAATTGCGTAAAGAGCTGTGTCCCAGCGCTGCTTGTATCCATATCTCACTTTCAGGAAAAAAGGAAAATATACTTCATCTCTCAGCCTGGTTATTTGGCCGTCGTATCAAAGAACTGGGGTTTACGGTATTTTAGACTTAACACTAGAATCTCCAAAAGTACTATGGGAGGCAGAGCCTTCAGTTGTCAAGCTCCTCTCCTGTGGAACCAGCTGCTAATCTGGATTTGGGAGTCAGACTCGATCTCTGTTTTTAAGAATAGGGTTAAAACCTTCCTTTTTGATATAGCCTACAATTAGGGAGGGATCATGTGTTTCTGAACTCTCCCTTAGTTATGCTGCTAATAGGTTTAGTCAGCAGGGGGACCTCCAATAATGCACTGGGCCTCACTCCTTTCTTCACTCTCAGTTATTTTATTTTATTTTATTTTTTTTTTGCTGGTCATTAACATCTGTTTGTTCTCTCCCATAGATTGAGTTCCCATTGTGCTGTTTGCTCTCTAGATGTCTGTTCTTTTCATCTTCTCTAACCCCTCACCCCCCAGCCAGTCACAGCAGATGACTGCCCCTCCCTGAGCCTGGTTCTGCTGGAGGTTTCTTCCTGTTAAAAGGGAGTTTTTCCTCTCCACCATCGCCAAGCGCTTGCTCACAGGGGATCACCTGATTGCTGGGGTCTTTCTGCAACTGTGGGGGTTCCCCCTACAGTTGAAAGTGCTATGAGATGACTGTTGTTGTGAAATGGCGCTATATAAATAAAGTTGAATGTCTTTAAACAGAAGAATAATTCTTATTGATGAGCCAAAGTGAGATGATGCTACAAGTGGTATATTAATATCAGAGATGATGTGAACCTGAGATGGCATAAACCTATGTACAGTGCGCAAATGAGCATTGTGCAACAAGCAGTGTATAATTACCTCCGCCAGGCCGGAGGCCAGGAGGACGTTATGTTTTTGCCAGCGTTTGTCTGTCTGTCTGTCTGTTTGTTTGCCTGTCTGTCTGTCTGTTGGTTAGCAAGATAACTCAAAAAGATTTGGACGGATTTCAATGAAACTTTCAGGCGTTGTTGGAAATGGTACAAGGAAGAACTGATTAAATTTTGGGGATGATCCGGATCACCGTCTGGATACAGGAATTTTTTAAAGGATTCTTTAACATTGTCAGATACGGCCATTTTCTACATGTGTGCAGGTCCAATGGAGGGCGCTGCTCGTCGTGTCTGACGAACACAAACTCCGCCTTCTTCAAAGTTTTAGGCACAAAAGCACGCGGATCACAGTGCTAGGCAGGGCTCGGCAGCGTGCCTGTGTTTGCACTACGCTGCAAAAGCTCAGACAGGCAGCTGTCCGCCGCCGGATTATTTGGCAGAAATTCCCCGGCCAACCATAGTAGCTGCGCAAAAAGAAGCTCTCTGCCGGGGAAGATTCCAAATCATCTTTTGCCAAGGAGCGCAACCCCAATAAAACCCACACCAACCTGTCTACCCAATTTGCATCCGTCAGTGAAGCCCTCAGTGTTGCTTTCAGTGATTTATGAAAACGCTCGCATAACCCATTGGCCTGTGGGTTGTACGCGGTTGTGTCATGATTTCTTTTGTTTTTTCTTTTGAATTCTTGGATGGAACATGGATGGGCAATATAAGCTGCCAATTCAGCCATCACACATTTCGGATAACTTATGTTGAACTGTATAATCACAGGAGTTATTGTCTAATTTGACCTTGTTGGATTTTATTACCCCCATTGTTATATTATTCACTTTCTTTTAAACTGTACTCTTAATCTATTCGAAATAAAGATTAATTCATTCATTCATTCAATTGCAACGCCCGCAGCCTGGGAGTTTGCAGATGCACGAGATGGACACAACACCAACACTTCAGTTTATTACGTCCGCCAAGGAGGTAATGCTTTTACTACTGAACCACTAATCCTATCATTGCGAATCCAATTGCTAGTCATATGTTTTCATGGTCAAGGAATCTGAAAACGTACACACAAACACTGTATGGGGGGCAACTGTGGCGCTTGGCGGAGGTCTGCGCTCTCCGAGTGCTTTTCTAGTTACAAATTAGCACCCGGTGCCAATTTCTCTGTAACGATAGTATCAGTAGACTGTGCATGATAAATAGCAGCAGAGATGATAATTAGCAGGAGAGATGATATGGACATTAGACGAGTGAGACTATATCTACTTTACAGGTGAGCAATGTGCAAATTTAGCAGGCGGTGCGTGAGTTCCTATATGCAAAGCTGTGTTGCAGAGTTTGGGAGTTGTTATTTATTCAGGAGTCTGATTGCAGTGGGAAAGAAGGAGTTTTTCAGTCTGGTTGTCCAGCATTTCACAATTCTGTACCTCCGGCCTGAGGGTAGAAGTGTGAACAGTCTGTGCTGGGGGTGGGTGGGGTCCCGGAAGATGGCGAGGAGAGAACGGTAGGAGGAGGTTGGAGGAGAGAGTGGGAACAAGCAGATGAGAGTAAAGTTGGTACTGCAGACTACACATAGCCCATAATTTTGAAAATTATAAAGGTTTTTTTAAAACATCAGAATAGTCCTGAAAACATTGCCTTATAAATGTAAGAGCAATTTACCAATGGTTAATGCAACCAATTTATTACATTTAAAAACATAAACCCTAAACTACAGTACAAGCAGCTACAGCAGTATAATATAACCATGGATACTCATTCACCAGATTACTTCTGTCTTCATCTCATTTCTATGCTGTGGGGCATGAGGGGGTTTTGATCATTTTAACATCCATCCATCTTCTTCCGCTTAATCCTTTTCGGGTCGCGGGGGGGCTGGAGCCTATCCCAGCATCTTTAGGCGAGAGGCAGGGTACACCCTAGACAGATCGCCAGTCCATCACAGGGCCAACACAGAGAGACAGACAACCATTCACTCTCACAGTCATACCTAAGAGCAATTTAGAATCCCCAGTTTGATGCCAATTAAACTAATCTGCATGTTTTTGGCATGTGGGAGGAAACCGGAGAAATCCCGGAGTAAACCCACGCAGACACAGGGAGAACATGCAAACTCTACACAGATCACTGTTGGTCGGGGGCTGGGATCGAACCCAGGATCCCCCGGCCAAGGGTGAGTTGCTGTGCTGCCGCAGTGCTAACCACTCCGCCACCGCGGTGCCCATCATTTTAACATATTAAACTAGAAAAGCACTCGGAGAGCACAGACCTCCGCCAAGTGCCACAGTTCCCTCCATACAGTGTTTGTGTGTATGTTTTCAGATTCCTTGACCATGAAAACATATGACTAGCAATTGGATTGACAATGATAGGATTAATGGTTCAGTAGTTATTCACGAAAATGACATTTTCCGTAATGGTGGCCACAGTTCCGCCCATACAGTGTTTGTGTGTACGTTTTCAGATTCCTTGACCATGAAAACATATGACAAGCAATTGGATTGACAATGATAGGATTAGTGGTTCAGTAGTTAGTCACGAAAATGGCATTTTCCGTAATGGCGGTCACAGTTCCCCCCATACAGTGTTTGTGTGTACGTTTTCAGATTCCTTGACCATGAAAACATATGACAAGCAATTGGATTGACAATGATAGGATTAGTGGTTCAGTAGTTATTCACGAAAATGGCATTTTCCGTAATGGCGGTTTTCTTCTGGACGGTGATCCGGATCATCCCCAAAATTTAATCAGTTCTTCCTTGTACCATTTCCAACAACACCTGAAAGTTTCATCGAAATCCGTCCAAAACTTTTTGAGTTATCTTGCTAACCAACAGACAAACAGACAGACAGACAGACAAAACCCGGCAAAAACATAACCTCCTGGCGGAGGTAATTAATTTAGTATGTTATTTCACCGGGTCAGGAAGAGGATCTAAATAAAACAGGGAGGGAGTGGGCTTATTTAAAAGTATTATTTCATCATTTGGCCTATCTGTTTGCTGTTTCTCCAAACAAGACGCTTCTGCAGGTAAATGACTGCTGCATTAGACCTCCCGTCTCTTTCTCTCAATTTACCCACATCAGAAATTTCTGTTGCACAGACAACTCCTGGGGCTGTTAACAGATTTTTTTTTCCTTTCGGTTCGTTGAATAAATCAATCTGGAGCAGCCACAAGGGAATGAAAATAAACCTCTGGACACTTTGGAGTCCGGATGTCAACAACACGGCTTCAGGGTGAAGTGAAACTTTTCACTGAAGCTGTGTTATTGACGTGAGGAAAAAAATGCAGGCAGATTATCTGCATCGCTGCACCGTTTTTTTTTTTTTTTTTTTGTTTTTTTTTTTTAAAGATGGTAGCATTCTGAAACAGCCTTAAAACTAAATTACTTCCTCACAACTAGATGCAGACGTTCCAAGCACAGAGCTCTGCTTCTCGTGCCATGTTTGTTTTGTTGTTTCTATGATAATATGTAACTTCCGTTGGCAGCGGAACAGTCCCCAAATATCGCAATATTCATTTTTACGTCAGTATCAAAATTATACCGGTATTATCATGAACAATACGATATAGCACACCTCTACTGCCGGTGATGTCCCATGACTCCCATAACCCTAGAAGAGGGCTCACTCGGGGTTATGGCGCTGATTGCACTGACCTGTTGAAGATCAGGTACTAACAGTCTCTTGTGTTCATTTTATAGTGGTAATTGGGGACTTGATAACTTCAAGCACAACTTTCCCAATCTACCTGCATATAGTTTAATGTCTTGCCCAGAACTAGCTTGGCTATACTGTATATTCTAAAAACTACACTACCGTTCAAAAGTTTGGGGTCACTTAGAAATTTCCTTATTTTTGAAAGAAAAACACTTTTTTTCAATGAAGATAACTTTAAACTAATCAGAAATACACTCTATACATTGTTAATGTAGTAAATGACTATTCTAGCTGCAAATGTCTGGTTTTTGGTGCAATATCTAGATAGGTGTATAGAGGCCCATTTCCAGCAACCATCACTCCAGTGTTCTAATGGTACACTGTGTTTGCTCATTGCGTCAGAAGGCTAATGGATGATTAGAAAACCCTTGATCTATCATGTTAGGTCTGCAATGCTGTAATTGCTGCAAATGGAGGATTCCTTGACGAAAGCAAAGTTTGAAGGAAAAAATTATTATTTCAAATACAAATCATTATTTCTAACCTTGTCAATGTCTTGACTATATTTTCTATTCATTTTACAACTCACGGTGGTAAATAAGTGTGACTTTTCATGGAAAACACAAAATAATTGTCTGAGTGACCCCAAACTTTTGAACGGTAGTGTATATTGTTTCACATATTTTTAATTTAGTTCAGTTTAATTTTAGAGAAAATTGTCTATATGCAGCTGAAATATTTTCTGGATGAACATGGTATTTTGGAGGTTTTTCAGTCTGGTTTCAAAGCTCTTCATAGCACAGGGACAGCCTTGTTAAGACTTTTTAATGACATCCTCTTAGCATGTGATTCAGGTGAATATGCTGTTCTTGTGTTGTTTGATTTAACTGCTGCCTTTGACATAGTGGACCATCATGTTTTAATTTCCCATTTGCAGCACCTAGTGGGCATTTGTGGCACTGCTCTGAACTGGTTTAGGTCCTATCTGGCAGACAGGAGTTTTAAAGTTAGCATCTTTGGGTTTGAATCCTCTTCTGCTCCTCTGCCATACGTGGTCCCACAGGGGTCAATTCTAGGACCCATGCTTTTTTCTCTGCACATACTTCCGCTGGGTTCCATTTTTAAAGCGTATGGTATCTTCTTCCATCTGTATGCTGATGACTGTCAGCGATATGCCCCTCTAAAACAAAAAAGCTGCCTCATCAGTAAACCCACTTCTGGCATGCATTGAAGACATCAAGTCTTGGATGGCCCTAAACTTTCTAAATTTTAATTATAAGAAAACAGAAGTGATGGTGTTTGGACCTAGTGGCCCCTGCGAGTCCCCTCCTGTAAACTTGAGCCCCCTCCTTCTTACGTGATATCCATAGTTAAGAACCTTGGTTTTATCATGGACAGTGATTTTAAATTAGACACTCAGATTCGTTCTGTGGTAAAATCTAGCTTCTGTCTTCTAAGGCGTTCAGCAAAAGTAAAACCCATTCTCACTAGACCGCATCTGGAAACAGTAATCCATGCTTTTATTTCATTTTGGCTGGATTACTGTAATGCACTTTATGCTGGTGTCAGCCAGTCATCTCTTTCACGTCTGCAGCTAGTTAAAAATGCCACTGCTTGTCTTTTAACAGGTACACGTGGAACAGATCACATCACACCCATCTTAGCTCCAGTCCACTGGCTGCCCGTGCATTTCAGAGTTCATTTTAAAATTCTTTTATTTGTTTTTAAATCCTTGAACGGTCTTGCTCCACCTTACCTCTCTGAGCTTCTACATCCCTACATTCCCACCTGGTCCCTCAGGTCAGCTGAACAGCTGCTTCTGGGGGTGCCAAAGGCAAGGCGGAAGCTCAGAGGAAATGGAGCCTTTTCGATCATGGCACCCAGGTTATGGAATGATTTACCCCCAGACATCAGACAAGCACCTTCACTGTCCATTTTTAAAACCTGTCTTAAAACACACTTTTACTCCTTGGTTGTCATGTGTCTGAGCTCTAATGTCATCTCTGAGCTCAGACACAGTTTATTGTTTAGTTTTGCATTCCTGTTATTATTTTTGTGTCTGCTCATGTGTTTAGTTTGGGTTTCTGTCTTTGTTTTTGCCCCTCTCTCTCCAGTCAGCCCCCACTCGCTGTTCACAGCCTGTTTGCCGCCAGCTGTGAGCAGCTTTGGAATCAAGTTCACCTGCAGCTCAGCTCCCGCACCTATTATCCATTTACCTGCCTATTTAGGTTCTGTTTGCTCTCCATTTCCCTGCGGCTGTATTGATGTTGTCTCTGACTCCTAGCTACAGTAAGTTTGTCTCTCTATCTCCTGCTGAGCAACTTCTGCTCTGGAGAATAATCCTCGTGTTTACCTTGGTGTATATTTTTGTATGGGTTGCACAGTTCCTGGAATTTTCGTTTATTGTCTAATAAAATGTCACAGTTATCGTTCAGCGAGTGGGTCTGTCCTTCCGCCTAGTAGAACCGTTCATGACAGAATACAGCCACCAGAATAATACGACCCAGCTGCAGAAAGTGTGCATTTTCTCCCTTTTATTTGTGTTTTTTCCCATGCACCTGTTCGTCTGGGAGTTACCATGGACCCAGCAATTACATGGGGCTACCAGATGCGTCTGGGGTGGGAATGTTGCTGCACGCTTATGGAGATTGACAGGCTAATCTCCATGGTGCACACATATTCCACCCCGGAGGATGCGTTATGGTATCTGGGGCTTGCGGAGGCAGCAGCTCGCCGGTGCCCTCAGCTGATGGAACATGCTGAGGGTAGGGAAAGGATTACCCTGGTGGCTGCGCTGCGATGCGAGAACGGCGGGAGGAGAAGCAACGCCCCAGAGAAACCTTGGCTTGCGCCAAAGGTGAGGTGCTCCCGGGACTCGGTGGCTTCTACCCCTCGCCAGTCTCCCTTGCCCGTTCCCGTTTCTCCAGCCCCACGGCGACAGCATCGCCCTGCCACCGATCGCCGGAGGGATCCTCCAGCCTCTCTGCCAGTTTCCTCTCTGACACCGAGCCTGACATCTCCAGCAGTGGAGCCTCTTTCTCCTCCTTAATCGTCAGCTGTTCCATGAGCACAATCTTCTCTCATTGTCATTGCAACCCCCGTCACCTCGGCATGTCCTCCTGCTGACAAGAGGTCTTCCAGTATTCCACCGGCTATGCCTTCCTCCGTGAAAATGGGCACAGTTCCTCCACACTCCTCAGAGGGGTCCACTATCACCATAGACATGAAGAGGGATGACGCAATTCCAGCGGCAGTGGTCAACATCGCTAACCAGGAGAACAGGCAAATAACATTTCATTCACTTTCAATTTCTGATGATATGTCTTGCCTGATCCCGAGTAGGGAGACTCTGGGTGTGCAGTCCCCAGAGCTCCCTCCACCTGCTGCCATCCACCAATTCTCACCTGTCCTCTCCGTGTCTCCCCCATCTTTTCCTGAGTGTCCGTCGGCCCCAGAACCGAGCCACCGGAAGATGGAGGAGCCTGTGGCCTTGGAGGATTCTAACCCAGAGTCAGCACGAAGCCAAACCCCAGCTGCCATGTTGGAAGAGCCACCAGCGTGGATGATTTCATCTGGGGCCACCATGACTGCAAACATCATCATGCCTGCTGCGGAGGCCACCACAGCAGAGTGGGAGCCATAGCTGGACCTCCTAGAGGCCAGGCCCGAGGTGTCACCGTCGCTTGAATCGACAGAGTCCTGGACGGCGGTGGAGCTCAAGCTCAGGCAAGTGATCTCTTTGGTTTTTCTTATGTTTGTGTTGGAGAGATCTTGTCTGGCTCTTGGTGAGGGGAGTTGGGTGCAGCCACCAGCTGCACCTGAGCTTACCTTGCTGGGCTCTGCTGCTGCTGGCGACTCTGATCCCTTCTCTCTGTGTGTCGTCTCTGACCCTTCTCCCAGGGCCGCCGGGGAAGATCTATCACCGTTAGAGGTCTCTGTAGATCCAGGTTCTTCACCAGAGGACATCCAGCATCTAGCTCCTCCAGCGGAGGTCGTCACAGGTGTTCCGTCCCAGCCCGGGATCTCCATGGGTGCAGCCTCCTCTCTGCCCAAGTCTGTCGACTGGGTCCCTCCTCGGTCCAACTTCCTGTGGGTGCTGTGTCCCAGTCGGGGACCATCGTGGGTGCTGTGCCCCAGCCTCAACCTGACATGGGTGCTGCGCTCCAGTACAGGCCCACTGCGGACATCATGCCCAAGCCCAGGGGCCACCGAGGGTGCAGCTGTGACTCAGGCAGGGCCCTCCGTGGGCGCAGCTGTGGCCCAGGCCGGGCCCACTGTGGGTGCAGCATTGGCCCAGCCCGGGTCCACTGTGGATGCAGTGTTGGCCCAGGCCGGGTCCGCCGCGGGTGCTTCTTCAATCGGTGTTGCAGCACTTGGATCCCTGTGGTAGAGAAGCTCTTCTTGATCCTCAGACATAATTCCTTCTTAGTCAGCCTATGAACTTTTCAGCCGCCCCCCCCCATATACACAGTGCTGTGAGAAAGTATTTGTCCCCTTCTTGAGATCTTATACTACTGTATGTTTGTGTATTTTACCACACTTAAATTGTTTTACATCAAACAAATTTTAATATTAGACAAAGATAACCTGAGTAAATACAAAAGGCAGTTTTTAAATGATGATTTCATTTCCGAAGGAGAAAACATTATCCAAACTCACCTCGTCCTATGTGAATATGTAAAAGCCCCCTAAACCTAATAACTGGTTGTGCCATTTCTTGCAGCCTTCCTTAGAAGAGTCATGTGATGCTGTTGTGACAATCAGCAACCCTAGCAGTTTTTTTTCCATGGAGGACCTAGAGACCAGAGCCATACAAACAGCACCAGCATCATGCAAAATAAACTTATGGAACGGTATGTGGACGACATCCTGGAAACAATCAACAAAGGACAAATAACCACACTCACTGAACATTTAAACCAGATGGACAGCACGGGAAATATGAAATTCAACCATGAAGAAGAAACCAACAAATCTGTATCTTTTCAGGACATGAAAATCACCCACGCAGACAACAGCAGCATCAACATCAAAATACAGCAAGGAAATTCCCAGCAAGAAAAATAAGTATTGAACACGTAAACATTTTTTCATTAAACATATTTCTGATGGCGCCATAGACCTGAGATTTTCACTAGATATCAGTAACAACCCAAGTAATCCATACATACAAAGAAATTAAGGCAACTGTGTTCACAAAACAAGTTATATTTAAAAAAAGTGGAATGGCACAGGGAATAAGTATTGAACACATGAAGGAAAAAAAAAGGTGCAAAAAGGCATAGAAAGCCAAGAAACCAGCTGAAATCTATCAGAATTTAGGAAGCCATCCCATCCCCCATCAGTGCAAATTAATTTCAGCTGGTTAAGTCCTGACTGATCACCTTTAAAAAGATCTGTGAATATCAATGTGTCACACCACAAAGAACTCAAGATGGATAGAAGCAAAGAGCTCTCTCTAGACGTTTGCAACCTTATTGTTGCAAAACATAATGATGGCATTGGTTACAGGTGTATTTCTAAATTGCTGAATGTTCCAGTGAGCACTGTTGGACTCATCATTCAGAAGTGGAAAGATCATTTTACCATAAACTGGCCACATCCAGAAAGTCCTGGATGTGATTTGGATGTGAGTCCAGGAAGATTTCTGACAGAGGAGTCAAAAGAATTATCAGAAGAGTTATCCAAAAGCCAAAGACCACTCATGGAGAGTTCCAGAAAGACCTGGAGTTAGCAGGTACTGCTGTTTCAAAGAAAACAATAAGTAATGCAGGTTCAGGTTACTTTATTTGTACCCATAGGTAGATTTGTTTTGCAGTCAGGTGACATCCTTTTAGACACATATTTACAAAACACAATTACATTCAACATGAACACAAACACAGGCACACATGAAGCTGACTATAAACACGACGAAAGAACTCAAGGCTCCACCAATAAGGGCATAAGATAAAGAGATAAGAGAAAAAAACAAAGAGATAAGAGAGAAGGGTCATATTAAAAAAGTTAAAAACTAAGTCAAAGAGGTTAAAAACTCAATAAAAGTCTAAAACCCAATAAAAGATTTAAAACCCAAATAAAAAAACCTACAAAAATAAATAAATATAAAATAAAAATTAGTAAATATATAACTAAATTATGTGCAATATATTGCTACATCTTGTTCAACTCTTTGACAGCAGCAGGAAAAAAGCTGTTTTTGTAGTGCTGGGTTTTACATTTTGTGACAACAAACCTCCGTCGGGAGGGAAGAAGGTGAAAGTGGCAGTGCAAAGGGCGGGAGTCATCATTTAAAATGGAGGTAGCAATCCTCTGTACCTGTCTGGTGTACAGGGATGTCAGGCACTGAACATCAGCCCAAAAACACTATACCAACAGTGAAGTTTGGAGGTGGGAGCATCATGGTGTGGGGAGGTTTTGCAGCACATGGTAAAAGCAGACTTCATATAATTGAAGGAAAGATGAATGGACAAATGTACAGAGACATCCTTGATAAGAACTTGTTGCCATCTGCCAAGATGCTGAAGATGAAATGAGGGTGGACATTTCAGCAAGACAATGATCCCAAACACAAAGCCAAGGAAACTCAACTGGCTCCAGAGAAGGAAAATAAAGCTGCTAGAACGGCCCAGTCAGTCACCTGTCCTCAATCCATTTGAAAATCTATGGAACAAACTGAAGATCAGAGTTCATAGAAGACACCCACGGAACCTTCAAGATTTGAAGACAGTTTGTGTGGAAGAATGGGCTAAATTCACTCCAGAGCAATGCCTGCACCAAGTTTCTCTATATAGGAGGTGTCTGGAAGCTGTTCTTGCCAACAAAGATTTTTCTACTAAATATTAAATGAATTTCACCAATACTTATCCCCTGTGTCATTCCACTTTATTAAATATAACATGCTTTGTGAACACAGTTGCCTTGATTTCTTTGTGTGCATGGATTACTTGGGTTGTTGCTGATATCTGGTGAAAATCTCAAGTCAATGGCTCCATCAGAAATATGTTTAATGAGAAAAATGTTGACGTGTTTAATACTTATTTTCCCCAATGTATACACAAAACCGACACACACCTATCAGTATTTGTTATGGACTTCAGAACACCTCATAACCCACAAACTCTCCGTTATTAGAACGTTATACGACTGCACCAACATCATTACTATTCCACAGGATAAAGAGGAGGAAGAGGTACACATTATTAAGGCTCTGAAAAACCGCATCTACCCCAAATGGGGAATAGAGAGGGGAAGGAAGCAAGTGGAGATGAAAGCCATAAACAGAGAGAAGAAAGGACCACACAAAAAGCAAACAATAGAGGCACAGTCACACTACCATACCTGAGAGGTATCACCGAAAGAATACAGAGGATGATGAAAAATACCACATCAACACCCCAGTAAAACCACACACCACTTTGAGGCAACTCTTGGTTCATCCCAAAGACATAATACCCACGGAAAACAAAAGTACTGTCATTTATGAAATAACATGATGATCATGCAACAAAACCTACACAGAAGAAACAGGAAGAACCTTTGGAACCATAAAAAAGAAACATAGGAAAGAATGTGAACAAGAGACAACAGCAAGGTACACACAAGCACAAAAAGTAACAGCTGAACAACAGAACTTGAAATCTGCCAAATCCGACCATTGCAAAAGAAAAAATCAAATCGTGGACTGAGAAGAGGAAAATGTCATCCTCACAGAAAGCAACAAATACTACCGTTGGATCAAGAAAGCCATCGAGGATGGAAGGAGCCTTGGCGGAGGTACAGGATCTCACAAAAGTGAGTACATGCCTCACATTTTTGTAAATATTTTATTATATCTTTTCATGGGACAACACTGAAGATATGACATTTTGATACAATGTAAAGTAGTCAGTGTACAGCTTGTATGACAGTGTAAATTTGTTGTCCCCTCAAAATAACTCAACACACAGCCATTAATGTCTAAACCACTGGCAACAAAAGTGGGTACACCCCTAAGTGAAAATGTCCAAATTGTGCCCAAAGTGTCAGTATTTTGTGTGGCCACCATTATTTTCCAGCACTGCCTTAACTCTCTTGGGCATGGAGTTCACTAGAGCATCACAGGTTGCCACTAGAATCCTCTTCCACTCCTCCATGACAACATCATGGTGTTAGAGACTCTGCGCTTCTCCACCTTCCATTTGAGGATGCCCCACAGATGCTCAATGAGGTTTAGGTCTGGAGACATGCTTGGCCAGTCCATCACCTTTACCCTCAGTTTCTTTAGCAAGGCAGTGGTCGTCTTGGAGGTGTGTTTGGGGTTGTTATCATGTTGGAATACTGCCCTGTGGCCCAGTTTCTGAAGGGCCCCTCCCTTCATGCTCTGCTTCAGTATGTCACAGTACATGTTGGAATTCATGGTTCCCTCAATGAACTGTAGCTCCCCAGTGCCGGCAGCACTCATACAGCCCCAAACTATGATACTCTCACCACCATGGTTGACTGTAGGCAAGACACAGTTGTCTTTGTACTCCTCACCTGGTTGCCACCACACACGTTTGACGCCATCTGAATCAAATAAGTTTATCTTGGTCTCATCAGACCACAGGACATGGTTCCAGTAATCCATGTCCTTCGTCTGCTTGTTTGCAGGCTTTCTTGTGCATCATCTTTAAAAGGGGCTTCTTTCTGGGGTAACAGCCATGTATACCAAATTGATGCAGTGCGCGGCGTATGGTCTGAGCACTGCCAGGCTGACCCCCCACCCCCACCCCTTCAACTTCTGCAGCAGTGTTGGCAGCACTCATTTGTCTATTTTCAAAAGACAACCTCTGGATATGATGCTGAGCACGTGCACTCAACTCCGTTGGTCGACCATGGCAAGGCCTGTTCTGAGTGGAACCTCTCCTGTTAAACTGTTGTATGGTCTTGGCCACCGTGCTGCAGCTCAGATTCAGGGTGTTGGCAATCTTCTTATAGCCTAGGCCATCTTTATGGAGAGCAGCAATTCTTTTTTTCAGATCCTCAGAGAGTTCTTTGCCATGAGGTTGCCATGTTGAACTTCCAGTGACCAGTATGAGAGAGTGTGAGAGCGATAAGACCAAATTTAACACGCCTGTTCCCCATTCACACCTGAGACCTTGTAACACTAACGAGTCACATGACACCGGGGAAGGGAAATGGCTAATTGGGCACAATTTGGACATTTTCACTAGGGGTGTACTCACTTTGTTACCAGCGGTTTACACATTAACAGCTGTGTGTTGAGTTATTTTGAAGGGACAGCAAATTTACACTGTTATACAAGCTGTACACTGACTACTTTACATTGTATCAAAGTGTCATATCTTCAGTGTTGTCCCATTAAAAGATATAATAAAATATTTACAAAAATGTGAGGGGTGTACTCACTTTTGAGAGATACTGTATGGGCGCATGCGCACGCAGCGACCGGCAGCTGGTGAAAAAGTCCGTCGTCTGTGTATCTTGTTTTTATGCACTTTAATGTGTTTTTACGAAATTCTCTGTGTCGTTTCTGTCCTGGAATGTTTGTGGACTGTATGGCGAAGAGCTCCCTGGTTCCATTAATATGGACTTCCTCCCCTTTATTGCACTGCTGCTACTTTTCCTCCGGCTCTTTGTCTCTGAGGTAAACGCGATCGGCATCATGGCGGGCAGAATACATTATTCCAGGGACATGTTGCTGCATTTAAACACGGTTGATGCAGCGGCTGTGATTGAGCCTAAGCCGCAACTGCCGGACTTTATTTTGAGAGACGGACACAGCGGTGAAAAGAGAGACGGGAGAGACAGGAGAAGGAAATGCGGAAAGCGTGGAGGCGTGAAATTGCGCCTGAGAAGACGTCAGTTTGGTAACATTCCTCTTCCTTCTATGATTTTTGGGAAAGTACAATCTCTGAGGAACAAGGTGGATGAAATTCAAGGGAATGTATGCTACCAGAAGGACTTTAAGAACTGCTGTGTCATGGCTTTCACCGAATCTTGGCTTAATGCGCATGACCGAGACGCAGACCTGTGGATTGACGGCTTTGGAGCCCCACTGCGCTCGGATCGGCAGGAAGAGGTAACGGGGAAACGTCAGGGGGGCGGCGTATGTTTATATATTAATAAGCAGCACTGCACATCTGTCACGGTCAGAGAGCGCATCTGTACACCCGATGTGGAGCTGCTGTCTGTGTCACTACGCCCCTTTTATTTGCCTCGCGAGTTCCCCCAGCTTTACATCACAACTGTGTACATTCACCCAAGGGCAGACGCTGACTCCGCCTCCAGCACCGTCTTTGATGTGGTCCAGCGGCTGCAATCAATTTCTCCAGAGGCGCCAAACTTCATTCTTGGGGATTTTAACCATGTTTCTTTAAAGAAGACACTTAAAAACTTTTATCAGTATGTCTCCTGCCCAACCAGGCAAAAAAAGACATTGGACCTGTGCTATGGATCCATAGAGAGGGCCTATAAATCACTCCCCCTTCCTCCTGTAGGATCCTCAGATCACAACTGCGTACATTTGCTGCCCACATATAAAACTGCTCTCAGAAGAGGCAAGGTGGAGACGAGAGACATTGATGTGTGGACAGAGGATTCAGTGCACAGCCTCCAGGAATGCTTTAACTGTACAGACTGGGAGATGTTCACACTGGCCTGCGGGGATGATTTGGACTCTTTGGTGGACGTCACATGCTCATGCATGGCTTTCTGTAAAAATAAGATCGTTCCACGTAGACGTGTCAAAATATATCCCAACAACAAGCCATGGGTTACAAAATCAGTTAAATCCTGCTTACAGAGGAAAGTACTTGCCTTTAAACAGGGGTCTGTTTCTGAGCTACAGGTTGCCACAAAAGAGCTGAAGTCCAAAATTTTAAGACCAAAACAGAACTATAAATCAGAATTGGAAAGCAAGATGGCAACAAAGAAACTTGGTTCAGCCTGGGCCAGTATGAAAACTATTGCAGGCCTTCAGAGCACAGAGCACAGTAATCGTGTGTTTTTAGATGGTTTTAATTCAGACACAGAGCTGGCTAATGCTCTTAATTGTTTTATGATCGTTTTGACTCCTTTGATTTTAGCACAGAAACCCAAGATTTGAAACAGAAACTCAAAGACAATCAGCACTTTAATATTGAGGTGCAGGATGTTAGAAGGGAGTTCTGCACTGTAAAAGTGAACAAAAGTCCGGGCCCTGATAATATATGTGGGCACTTGGTAAAGTCCTGTGCACATGAACTGAGTCCTATATTTCTTTACATTTTCAATAAGTCCTTACAGACACAACATGTGCCTAAGATGTGGAAAGAAGCCGTGGTTGTTCCCGTTCCAAAATCCAGCTGTCCTAAAACGGTAAACGACTTTAGACCAGTTGCTTTGACTTCAATTTTAATGAAAATTTTTGAAAAACTGGTCAGATGTGAGGTCCTAAAGCAGACTGAGCATGCATTGGATCCTCTGCAGTTTGCCTATAGGCCTCACAGAGGAGTGGAGGATGCCACTGTCACTCTATTTAACATGCTTTTTAAACATCTGGATTTTAATGGGACACACGCCAGACTTTTATTTGTGGACTTTTCCTCCGCCTTTAATACAATCCAACCTCATATCTTAGTTGAAAGGCTCCTGCAACAATTTGATTTGAGCAATAATCTGGTGGGTTGGATTCTGGATTTCTTAACCAACAGGACGCAGAGCGTAAGGGTCAATGGTACATTGTCTGACCAAAAGTGCTCTTCTACTGGCTCTCCTCAGGGGTGTGTGTTGTCACCACTACTCTTCAACCTGTACACAAACATGTGTCGGAGCAGACATGACAACAGACACATTATAAAGTATGCTGATGACTCAGTTATTGTCAGTCTCCTCCAGGATGGTGAGAGTGGCCACGGCCCAGTAGTTGATGATTTTGTTCACTGGTGTGAGGATTCCTACCTGCAGCTGAATACGACAAAAACTAAAGACATGATTATTGACTTTAGGAGGAAAGCTCCCAGGCACAAAGTCACCGTACTAAAAGGCCAGACCACCGAATGTGTACAATCCTACAAATATCTTGGGACGATTATTGATAGTAATTTAAACTTTGAAGAGAACTGTGAAAGGGTGTGCAAAAAGGGTCAGCAACATTTGCATTGCTTGAGAAAACTTGCACGCTTCCAAACTGACCGAACCATAATGACAATGTTTTATCGGGCTTTTATTGAATCTGTTTAATCCTTTTCTTTAGTGTCATGGTTTGGTCAGATAAAACTGAAACAGAGGAAATCCTTGGATCAGGTAGTTAGATGGTCCAGTCATTTGCTTGGTGAGTCACAGCTGAGCCTGACATCCCTGTACACCAGACAAGTACAGAGGATGGTTACCTCCATTTTAAATCAGAATCAGAATCAGAAAAAGATTTATTGCCAAGTACATTAACAGATCACTGATAACATACGAGAGAATTTGACTTGACACAGAAAATGAACCTGCATTTCCAGTGACGCGGCAGCATCAGAGACGCGCCTGCCAACAGGATAGTGAGTACAAGCATGAGAATAAGAATAATATGAGGAACAATAGGAAGGAGCAAAAAAATCATTGATTCAAAATACTGGTTACATAATTAATCAATATTAAGATTTCAAGGAAAAAAAAAGCTCTCAATGCACATTCGCTACACAGGGTTAACAAGACACAAGAGAGCAGTGTGTGTATCTTTATTCAGTTCATGGATCAATGTGTGTGCGGTGTTGAGCAGTGTTGATGATAATAAGAGAGACAACAAGGACTCTTGGCAGGAGATGTTTTGTCTGGCTGGCGCCGAGTCCTTATCTTGGCAGAGTCCAGCTGGCTGTCCAAGGCCTTATGCTCGATGATTTTGAAAACACAGACTGCAGACAGCCAGGAGGAATTTTCATGGGGAAATTGAGCCAAATCAGACTGATCACAGAGAAGGCTTTTTATTTCTTCTGTAGATTCAGTACTTAATCCTTCATTGCGGGGCTTTAAATCCATCGTGGAAAGACCTAAGCGAGACCATGATGTAATCCATCTTCCGAGACAGTTCTCCATTTGTCGCTATCAGGGTCTTCTCCAATTTTTCAATTTGACAGATGCACCTCGCCTGGCCAGCATTTTGATAGGTTGAATCCATCTTCAGCAATTTGCAGTAAACCAGGACAATTCCAGTCCCAATCAGAAAGATCCCAATCACCATTATTACGAAGATAAACAAATCTTCAATATCTTCGATAGAGAGATTAGTGAGACACAGCATTCTCCAATTACCTGTGTCACGTAAATAGCCCGCTGGAGCCGTTCCTGCGGGGCAGACAGCTTCCCCCGGAGCACTTTTCCTTGTTGAAAAAATAGTGTCAATTGTGTTCAAAGCCCAGCTTATTAACTCCATAATTTCTTTTCGACGGTCGCAGTTAGACGCAGACAGACAACAGCAAGCTGGGATCCAGTAGTCGGGAGGGGAGGAAAAAAGTCAGAGCAGGAGAGAAAGAAAAAGCGTCTACTCTCTTGGGAGGGCGGAAGTGAAGGAATGTAAATGATGACTCCCACCCTTTGCACTGCCACTTTCAGCTTCTTCCCTCAAGACGGAGGTTTGCTGTCCCAAAAAGTAAAACCCAGCGCTACAAAAACAGCTTTGTTCCTGCTGCTGTCAAAGAGTTGAACAAGCTGTAACAATATATTGCACATAATTTAAGTACCTATTTATTAACTCCATTTTATATTTACTTATTTTTGTAGGATGTTACTTGGGTTCTAAATATTTTATTGGGTTTTAGACCTTTGAGTTTTTAACCTCTTTGACTAGTTTTTAACTTTTAACATGACCCTTCTCTCTTACCTCTGGTTTTTCTCCCATCTCTTTGTCTTTTTATAGCCTGATTGATGGAGCCTTGAGTATTTTTATCATGTTTATAGTCAGCTTCATGTGTGCCTGTGTTTGTGTCTATGTTGAATGTGATTTGTGGCTTGTAAATATGGATGTCACCAGACTGCAAAACAAATCTACAAATAAAGTAACCTGAACCACTCTCTGAGTGCTTTTCTAGTTCATGATCTAATGGGGGGACGTTACTTTTGCCCCATAGGGCCAGGTAGAGTTCAATAGCTTTTTCCCTAAATGAAGTCATCATTTCAAAACTGCATTTTATATTTAGTCGGGTTATTTTTGTCTAATAATAAAATTTGTTTCCATCCATCCATCCATCCATCTTCTACCACTTTTCCGGAGGTCCAGGTCGCAGAGGCAGCAGTTCAAGCAGAGAAGCCCAGACTTCCCTCTCCCCAGCCACCTGCTCCAGCTCTTCAGAGAGGATACCAAGGCGTTCCCAGACCAGCTGGGAGACATAGTCTCTCCACCGAGTTCTGGGTCTGCCCCGGGGTCTCCTCCCAGTGGGACGTGCCCGAAACACCTCAAGTGGGAGGCGTCCAGGAGGCATCCTAATCAGATGCCCATACCACCTCAACTGACTCCTTTCAATGTGGAGGAGCAGCGGTTCTACTCTGAGCCTCTCCCAGATATATATATATATATATATATATATATATATATTCCACCGCAGAACCACATTTGGACAAACAGCTTTCTCTATAAAGGGCAGTCACATCTGGAACACAATGCCAAATGAAATTAAAATAATAACGGACTTTAAAACATTCACTAAAAATGTTAAAAACTGGCTGAAAAATAAACAAGAATGTACTCATGTATGAATTAATTGTCTGCAAAGTGAGAGTGAATGAAGGGAAGGAATAAATGTGTTTGTTTATAGTGAGTGACGGAGGGAGGAAGGCCTGAAATAGGCAAATGTGAGTTATGTTATATGTGTTAAATGTGAGTCAGGCTGTTATATTTGTGTATTTATAATATTTATAATATTTATGTTAAATGTGAGTCAGGCTGTTATATTTGTGTATTTATAATATTTATAATATTTATAATTGTGTATTTATAATTTTTCTGCATTGATGTATGTGGTTATTGTGTATATTTTTTATCTTGATTCTTTTTTCTAAAGCCCATCCAGGGACAAGAGTTGCAAATTAGCTAATAGCTATACACTCTATGTGCAACACATCAGATTGATTGTCTTTGATTAATTGTCTATGTTTATTGCACTGTCCCTGTCAAATAAACTAATCTACTACTAGATGACTGAGCTCCTCACCCTATCTCTTAGAGTGAGTCCAGAAATCCTACGGAGAAAGCTCATTTCAGCCGCTTGTATCCGCGATCTCGTTCTTTCGGTCATTACCCAAAGCTCGTGACCATAGGTGAGTGTAAGAACGTAGATTGACTGGTAAATCGACAGCTTTGCCTTAGAACTAAGCTCCCTCTTCACCACAACAGACCGGTACAACGTCCGCATCACTGCAGATGCTGCTCCAATCCGTCTGTCAATCTCTCGCTCCATTTTCCCCTCACTCGTGAACAAGACCCCAAGATACTTAAACTCTTCCACTTGGGGCAGGAGCCTGTCCCCAACCCAGAGAGGACAATCCACCTTTTTCCAGCTGAGGACCATGGACTCGGACTTGGAGGTGCTGATTCTCATCCCAGCCGCTTCACACTCAGCGGCAAAACCGTCCCAGCAAGAGCTGTAGGTCATTGCTGGATGAAGCCAACAGGACAACATCATCTGCAAACAACAGAGATGAGATCCTGTGGTCACCAAGCATGACACCCTCCATTCCCTGGCTGTGCCTAGAAATCCTGTCCATAAAAATTATGAACAGGATCGGTGACAAAGGGCAGCCCTGGTGGAGTCCAACTCTCACTGGGAATGACTCCGACCGAGTGTTGGCAATACGAACTAGACTCTCACAACGGTCGTACAGAGACCGAATAGCTCGTAACAACAAGCCCGATTCCCCATACTCCCGAAGCACCCCCCACAAAAAACCACGAGGGACACGGTCAAATGCCTTTTCCAAGTCCACAAAACACATGTAAACTGGTTGGGCAGACTCCCACGAACCCTCAAGAATTCTCGAGAGAGTAAAGAGCTGGTCCGATGTGCCACGGCCAAGATGAAAACCACATTGCTCCTCCCGAATCCGAGGTTCGACCAACAGCCAGACTCTCCTCTCCAGTACCTTGGCATAGACCTTCCCAGGGAGGCTGAGGAGTGTGATCCCTCTAAAGTTGGAGCACACCCTCCGATCCCATTTTTTGAAGAGAGGAACCACCACCCCGGTTTGCCATGCCAAAGGCACTGCCCCCGACCTCCACGCAATGTTGCAGAGGCGTGTCAACCATGACAGCCCAACAACATCGAAGGCCTTGAGGTATTCAGGGTGAATCTCGTCCACCCCCGGGGCCCGGCCACCAAAGAGATTTTTAACCACCTTGGCGACCTCGGCCCCTGTGATAGGCGAGTCATCCCCCTCGTCCCCAAACCCTGCTTCCTCTGTGGAAGGCGTATCAGTGGGATTGAGGAGATCCTCGAAGTATTCCTTCCACCGCCCGACGATATCCCCAGTCGAAGTCAACAGCGCCCCATCCGCACCATACACAGTATGGACAAGGAGCTGCTTTCCCCTCCTGAGCCACCGGACAGTTTGCCAGAATCTCTTCGAGGCCGACCGAAAGTCTTGTTCCATGGCCTCACCAAACTCCTCCCATACCCGGGTTTTTTCTTCAGCAACCACCCGAACTGCACTCCGCTTGGCCAGCTGCTTCGGGGGTCCCACAAGCCAACCAAGCCTGATAGGACTCCTTCTTCAGCTTAATGGCCCCCCTCACCACTGGTGTCCACGACTTGGTTCGGGGGTTTCTTCCACGAGATGCACCAACCACCTTGCAGCTGCAGCTCTGGGCCGCCGCTTCAACAACAGAGGTGGAGAACATGGCCCATTCAGACTCCATGTCTCCAGACTCCCTCGGAATGTGGTTGAAGTTCTTCCGGAGGTGGGAGTTGAAGACCTCCCGGACAGGGGCCTCAGCCAGACGTTCCCAGCACACCCTCACTATACGTTTGGGTCTACCAGGTATGAATGGCTTCCTCCCCTGCCATCGGATCCAACTCACCACCAGGTGGTAATCAGTTGACAGCTCTGCACCTCCCTTTACCTGGGTGTCCAAGACATACGGTCGCAGGTCTGATGACACGATAACAAAATCGATCATCGACCTGCGACCTAGGGTGTCCTGGTGCCAGGTGCACATATGGACACCCTTATGCTTGAACATGGTGTTCGTTATGGACAAACTGTGGTTAGCACAGAAGTCCAATAACTGAACACCACTCGGGTTCAGATCGGGCAGGCCGTTCCTCCCAATCACCCCCCTCCAGGTTTCACTGTTGTTGCCCACGTGCGCATTGAAGTCCCCCAGTAGGACAATGGAGTCTCCAAGAGGAGCACCCTCCAGCACCCCAGTCACAGACTCCAAAAAGGGTGGGTACTCTGAAAAATCATTTGGTGCATCGGTACAAATGATGGTCAGGACCCGTTTCCCAACCCGAAGGCGCAGGGAAGCAACCCTTTCGTCCACCGGGGAAAACTCCAATATAAAGGCAGCAAGGTGGGGGGATGCAAGAATACCCACCCCTGCTCGTCGAGCCCCTCCCCCAGGCCTGGCTCCAGTGTGGGGCCCCGGTAACCCCATACCGGGCGGGGTACACTGAATCCTTGATATAGATTTTATCATGAAAGTCTGTTGGATCGTTCTTAGTCTGGCCCTTCACCCAGGACCAGTTTGTCTTGGGAGACCCTATCAGAGGCAAATTGCCCCGGACAACATAGCTCCTGGGATCACTGGGGCACGCAAACCCCCCCACCACGATAAGGTGACGATCCATGAGGGGAGCAAAATTTGTTTGATAATCTCAAACATTTATATGTGTCAAATATGCAAAAATATAAGAAATCATGAAGGGGCAAATACTTTTTTGCACCATTGTATGAACCTTAAAATTATGGTGAAACAGTTCTAGATTATGTTGTCCTCTGTAAAAAGATGTTAAATGCATTTGTATTGCAGAAATAAATTGGCCTGTGAGTATTAGTAGTGAGTTTTTATCTGAAATTTCAATATTTTTCTCCATAAATTGCCACTTCTTTTATTTGTAAATATGCATTTTTTACATAAATTTGTGACCTCTTTCTTTCAAATTTGTAACATTTGTCAAAATTGCAACCTCTTGATCACTTTTGCAACTTTTATAATCTTCAATGTGTTTCTTACTCATACAGTTAGGCCCAAAAATATTTGGACAGTGACACAAATTTTGTTATTTTGGCTGTTTACAAAAACATATGCCATCAGAACTGCCTCCAGATCAACGCGAGGAAAACTAAGGAGCTGGTGGTGGACTGCCGCAGGCATGGACAGCCCCTCACAGCACCAGTAAATATACAGGGAACAGACATCGAGATGGTGACATCCTATAAGTACCTGGGTATTCATCTGAACAATAAACTAGACTGGTCACACAATACTGACGCACTCTACAAGAAGGGACAGCGCAGGCTGTTCCTGCTGAGGAGACTCAGGTCTTTTGGTGTACAAGGGGCGCTGCTGAAGTCATTCTATGACACGGTGGTGGCATCAGCCATCACTTTTGGAGTGGTCTGCTGGGGCAGTGGCATTACTGCAGCCGATAGGAAGAGACTGAACAAACTGATTAAGAAAGCTAGCTCTGTCCTGGGGCAGCGCCTTGATCCGATGGAGGAGATAGGAGAGAGAAGGACGGTGGCTAAACTGTCATCTCTGCTGGAGTCCGAGTTCCACCCTATGCAGGACATACTGGATGCACTGAGGAGCTCATTTAGCAGCAGACTACATCATCCCAGGTGCACAACCGAGAGGTTTCGTAGGTCCTTCCTACCAACGGCTGTCAGACTGTACAACCTAAGCAGGGCTGCTCGCAGAGATAGCAAAAAGACGTAACAAACTAATAGTTTTTTTGAATGCAAAAGATGCAATAGACTTACACAATGGTCCTCTCCGGCATACAACTAGGAACATACCGGTCGCTATGGAGGGTGAGAATATGTATGGGCACATAATCATACCATGTAGGATAACTAAATAGACGGTTATGCTGTTTCATCCCACCTAGCAACAATGCTCTGCACTGTGTGTGTTTATATATTTACATATTTATTCCATCTAGCTACAATGCTCAGCACTGGGTGTGTTTATATTTATATTTATATATCTATATACAGTATTTATTCCATCTAGCTACAATGCTCCGCACTGTGTTTTTATATATCTACATATTATTCCATCTAGCTACATTGCTCCGCACTGTGTGTGTTTATATACTTGCATATTTATTCCACCTAGCTGCAATGCTCCGTACTGTGGGTGTTTATATATTTACATATTTATTCCATCTAGCTACAATGCTCTGCACTGTGTGTTCATATATTCATATATTTATTCCATCCAGCTACAATGCTCTGCACTGTGTGTCTGTGTGTGTGTGTGTGTATATATATTTTATAGTAATATGTACATATGTATATTAGCTGCTCTTGCTTGCTTGTTTTTTTTTTTTTCTTGCCTTCTGATTGTTGCTCTGAGTGTTGCTATCCCTGTGCTGTTGCAATCCTGGAATTTCCCTGTTGTGGGACTAATAAAGGCTTATCTTATCTTATATTCAGGATACAATTATATAATCACTGTTGGCTTAAAGTGTAGACTCTCAGCTGTAATTTGAGAGTATTCACATCCAAATTGGAGCAAGGGTTTAGGAATTACAGCTCTTTAATACGTAGCCACCTCTTTTTCAAGGGACCAAAAGTAATTGGACAATTGACTCAGAAGGCTGCAAAAAAAAAAAATAACAAGGCTGCATGGGTTCTTCCCTCGTTAACCTGTCATCAATTAAGCAGTTAAAAGGTCTGGAGTTGATTCCAGGTGTGGCATTTGCATTTGGAAGCTGTTGTTGTGAGCACACAACATGCGGTCAAAGGAGCTCTCAATGGAGGTGAAACAGACCATCCTGAGGCTGAAAAAAAAAAGAAGAAATCCATCAGAGAGATAGCAGAAATGTTAGGAGTGGCCAAATCAACAGTTTGGTACATTCTGAGAAAAAAAGAGCGCACCGGTGAGCTTGGGAGCTCAAAAAGGCCTGGACGTCCACGGAAGACAACAGTGGTGGATGATCACAGAATCCTTTCCATGGTGAAGAACAGCTCCTTCACAACATCCACTCAAGTGAAGAACACTCTCCAGGAAGTAGGTGTATCAGTATCTAAGTCTACCATAAAGAGAAGACTTCATGAGAGTAAATACAAAGGATTCACCACAAGGTGCAAACCATGAATCAGCCTCAAAAATAGAAAGGCCAGAATTGACTTTGCCAAAAAACACCTGAAGAAGCCAGCCCAGTTCTGGAACAGCATTCTTTGGACAGATGAGACTAAGATCAACCTGTACCAGAATGATGGGAAGAAGAAAGTTTGAAGAAGAATTGGAACAGCTCATGATCTAAAGCACTACATCTTCTGTAAAACATGATGGAGGCAGTGTGATGGCATGGGCATGCATGGCTTCCAATGGCACTGGGTCACTTGTGTTTATTGATGATGTGACAAAAGACAGAAGCAGCCGGATGAATTCTGAAGTGTATAGGGATATACTTTCTGCTCAGATTCAGCCAAATGCAGCAAAGTTGATTGGACGGCGCTTCACCAATGATCCAAAACATACTGCAGAAGCAACCCAGGAGTTTTTTAAAGCAACAAAGTGGAATATTCTGCAATGGCCGAGTCAATCACCAGATCTCAACCCAATCAAGCGTGCATTTCACTTGCTCAAGACAAAACTTATGGCAGAAAGACCCACAAACAAGCAACAACTGAAGACAGCTGCAGTAAAAGCTTGGCAAGGCATTACAAAGGAGGAAACCCAGCATTTGGTGATGTCCATGGGTTCCAGACTTCAGGCAGTCATTGCCTGCAAAGAATTCTCAATAAAATATTGAAAAGTAACATTTTACTTAGGGTTATGTTTATTTGTCCAATTACTTTTGAGCCCCTGAAATGAGGAGCGTTTGTATAAAAATAGCTACAATTCCTACATGTTTAATCATATATTTTTGTTCAACCCCTTGAATTAAACCTTGAAGTCTGCACTTCAATTCCACTGTAGTTGTTTCATTTCAAATCCAATGTGGTGGCATGCAGAGCCCAAATCATGAAGATTGTGTCACTGTCCAAATATTTCTGGGCCTAACTGTAAGTCTATGAGGGTTTCTCTCATTTCTTGTACATTTGTGGGCTGTTTTTTTTTTTTTTTTTTTTTTTTTTTTTTTACTCTTGAGTTTGTGCCTTTATTATTGTAAATTTAAGACTTTTAATTTTTTTTTTTTACCTTTGCCAAGGAGGTATGTTTTTGCCGGTGTTTGTTTGTCTGTTCGCAGTATTACACAAAAACTACTGGATAGATTTGGATGAAATTTTCACCAGAGGTGGCCCTTGGCCTAAGGATTAACCCAAAAGATTTTGGTGATGACCTGAGAGTGCATGCCTCCACCAAGGCCCTTGTTTGTATTTGTGCAGCACAATTATACAAAAACTACCGGATGGATTTTCATGTAATTTTCACCAGAGGTGGTCCTTGGGCTGCAGAAGAACCCATTAGATCTTGCTGATGATCCAAGAGTGCATGCCTCCACCAAGGCTCTATCTTCTCACAATATGTTGGCAAGATTACTCAAAAACTAATGGATGGATTTTGATGAAATTTTCACCAGAGGTGGCTCTTGGGCTACACATGAACTCATTACATTTTGGAAGTGATCCATGAGTGCATGCCTCCACCAAGGCTCTATCTTCTCACAATATGTTGGCAAGATTACTCAAAAACTAATGGATGGACTTTGAAGAAATTTTCACCACAGGAGGTCCTTGGATTACAGACAAACCCATTAGATTTTGGAGCTGATCTATGAGTGCATACCCCTACCAAGGCCCTATCTTGCAATGTATGGTGGGATAGGAGGAGGGAGGTACTGACAGATGGATGGACAAAAGGGGAGAAGGAAGGAGCCTTGGTGGAGATATGCACTTTCTGAGTGCTTTTCTTGTTTATTACTTCATTTATCTTTTGGAGAGACTATATAACAGTAATTAGTAGCCAAAGTGGCTAGTAGAAGTGACTGAGCTACAGGTGACTGATATAATCTAGTAACAGGTTAACGTTTAACAGAGAAAATGCTCAGAGGCATTTAGATACCTGTGACAAAAGAATCAAAACAAAAGAGACAAATACCGAGGGATGCTGTCTATGCATGGAAGCAGCCATTACATATTACAACATCTCTTTTACACTGCTCAATGTGTCTGGCCTCTTACCGACTTCTTCCAGAGTCATGAGCTGCCCAGAGGTCGTGGGCACAGCTGTTTGAGTAGGAAGTCCATTCAGGTGAAGGAAGGCCATGCTGAAGGTCTGCACCTCAATCAGATCGAGGTTCTTACTGTCCTCTGTGTTCATAATCTTCAGGACATACTCGCCACCCTCAGCAGTTGCCACATAGAAGTTCTGATCATAATAACTGGGGAGAGAGTGAATTTCGGCAGCTGTCATCCTGAAGAGCCTCTTCACCATCTCGGACACCAGAGAGGTGCTGAAGTTGGGCTTGCTGTGCTTCACTGACATTTAGGCTGAATGGAAACACATGAAACAAATAAGACACCACATATTAACTAACAATATCCAGTGCTAAGAGGGTAGTCAAAAATTGTCCTCAAAAGAATTGGTATTTTATGATAACTGATTATAAAACTTGCAGCATAAGCTTGTATGCCAACACAAGAGCAGCATAAAACCTTTTCACAAATTTTCCTTTGTAAACAGCTGTATCCAGCAGCATAAAATACAAAAGTTTCTTTTATCCAATACCAACACAAACCACACCATGACAAAGTATTACATAACCCTGCTAATGAAGGCAAAATATGCTGCTTGTCAGTAACATTTCTGTTGAGAATATCTCATGCTAGTGAGTCAGTTGTGGCTTTTGGATGGTACATGGAATAACTGTTTTTTGGTGTTTTTTTTTTCCAGTTTCTGTACCATACTTTGTCACAAATTATCCAAATGTGCCAAATGAGTTTAGAAAATTCTGAATCAGTTTGTAAATGATTGAATTGAAAATGTACTTGTACAAATTGGATCCTGGGGCCGACTTGGGGTGCCGACTTGACATGTATTCATGTCTCTGCCATTCCAAATACCACTTGCATGGGTTGTAATAGACCTGTGAAACTCAGTGAAACATTTGTTCAACTCCCAGTTGTTACCTGGCTTCTTTTAAAGTGACCCTCTGGCAAAAATCAAGAATCAAGTTTTTTCTGTTGTTAACATGCCTGTAACATGTTTTTTGTGACTTATAAGACTTATCAAGAGCAAAATCACTGAAATGTCTCATATCTGGTTTTTGTTTTTTTTTTTGCTGTAAAGTTTCACTTAAGCTCCCTCCCCCCAAAAACGGGCAACTTTGGACAGAGTGTTTCTAACTAAGTAAGCATTCCTGCTTAGCCTGATTGGTTATAACATTAATCAATCAGGCTAAGCACTGGGCATGGCTCTAGACCTGAGTTCACTTCCTCGGGGGAAGAGGGAGGAGCCAAGAAGCAAAAAAAGTAGCCGAGGAGCAGCAGGAGTTTTTACAAGTTGGGAAAGATGGCAGATTATACGTGTTCAGTTTTTGGCTGTGTGAGCAAGAAATCCTCCATCCATCCATCCGTCCATCCATCTCTCCCCATCTCATTCTCCCCAAAGCAAGCTGGGGAGAGCGCTCCGAAGGAGCCGAGTGCTCCTCGGCTCCTCCCTCTTCCCCTGAAGGTGTGGTCTCTGGTTACCTACTCACCACAGATTGCCTCGCTGAGGGCTAGCATGCAGCTGGTCGCCTCGGTCCAGTACGCCTGCCAGCCGGCTCACCTCCTTCGGAGCGCTCTCCCCGGCTCACTCCAAAGGAAGGAGGCCTTGATAAAGGATTTAATAAATAAAATATACTAAAAAAAACTTTAGTCCAGCAAAATACTGATTCTCCACCAGCGAAATACCACTTTTTCACCGGTTGGCCACTTTAATCCAGCGGTTGAATACAGTTGTCATACAGTTGTTGAAAACAGTCATACAGTTGTTACTCCCCAAGTAACTGTATAAGAAACAAATATAAATAATTACAACACAAACATTTGTCAAAGACTTTATTTACATTTGCTTAATTTTGGACAGGCATCAGCACGGTCACCTAACCAACCCTGCGAGTTGAATAAACATGAGCATCTGTTGTATCTATAGACATATTTGAAGTTGCCTCATCGTCAAAAGTTTCAAAAGCATGTCACGAAAAAACACAACTTACCACAATGACTTCATGAAAGTTTATCTAGGCACATATCCCTGTCCAAAACCATTAATAATAATAAGAAGAAGATGACGAGGTCCTACGCCGATGCACTCCAATCATCGGACAAACAACCGACCACCAAGCAGGCCGCTAACCAGTTACAGGTCGTCTACAAGTCACGCCCCCACTCACAGCTACGCGTAGTACCGAAGTCTGGTAGGAGGGCTGGCGGCCTTCAGGGTCAAGGTCAAGGTCAGAAGAAGCACCACGTCTTCATCAGTCGACTCGACCCCACCACCAGACCCCACCATGTTCGCTCCCATATCAATACTCACGTTAAACTAAAAGACGACCTCAAGATTGAGCAACTAGAAACCAAGTATGATGGTTATGCCTCCTTCAAGATTACATGTCCTGCCAGCTGCAGCAAGAAGTTGCTTGAAAAAAATGTGTAGCCATCTGGTCTATACCTTCGACAGTTCTTTGAGAGAAAATGATCTGCATGTAATTTGTTACTATTGTGTTTGTCATTTACTCATTCAGTAGTATGACCAACCTTAGAATACGTTCATTCAACTGCCAGAATGCAAAAACTTCAACTAATGAGATCTCCAGTTTATGTAATAACCATAACATTGTGTTGTTGCAGGAACACTGGCTGTTCGAAAACGAATTATCTATTCTGAGCAGATTACATGATGACTTTATAGGACAAGGTGTCTCTTTTATGGACACGGAAGAATGTGTTATCTTAGGTCGCCCCTATGGTGGCGTCGGTATCCTATGGCGGAAGTCTCTTGCGAACAGTTGTGTTGTGAAAACCTACGAGTGCGTAAGAATTACAGGTATTGAAGTCAACCTGGATGACTTTCACTGTCTTATATTGTGTGTGTATTTCCCCAGCGACAACGTTGAAAACTTGGATGAATACCTTCACTGCCTGAGTCTTGTTAAACGTATCACTGAGGATTTTCCCACTCCATATGTGTTCACAATTGGTGACTTCAACGCCAACACAGCACGCTCAAGTTGTTTTGGAGACGAACTGGTGTCTTTTTGTGAGAGTTACTCCTTACACATCTCGGACAGGATTATCTTACCAGGTGATACCTTTACTCATGTTAGCATGGCTCATGGCTCTACATCATGGCTTGATCACTGTGTGACTACATCCTCGGGCCACGATAACGTGTCCAATATCAAAGTTCTGTATGATCATGTACCCTTATCTATAGATATTGGGCTGCACGGTGGCGCAGTGGTTAGCACTGCAGCAGCACAGTTTACTCTTGGCCGGGGGATTGTGGGGATCATGGGATCGTGGGTTCGATCCCAGCCCCCGACCAACAGTGATCTGTGTGGAGTTTGCATGTTCTCCCCGTGTTGCGTGGGTTTACTCCGGGATTTCTCCGGTTTCCTCCCACATGCCAAAAACATGCATGTTAGGTTAATTGGCTGTTCTAAATTGCCCCTAGATATCTGTTTCCTATAGGCCCTTAGAATAGAGGGTTAGTATTAATGAAAGCGCTTTGAGTGGTCTTTGTGACTAGAAAAGCGCTATATAAGTGCAAGTTAGTTAGTTAGTTAGTTAGATATTGAGGTATCTAGTGCTGTAAGTGACCTCCGGGAAGCTCCCTCAGCCACAACAGGCAGTAGATCATACAAATGGCGTGATGCCACAGCGTCAGACCTGTCCAGATATAAGAAACTTACTCGTAGGAAACTCTGTAACATCCATGCTCCTATGGACGCCATCAGGTGTCACGACCGCAATTGTGCGGCACACAGGGACGATATCGACAGGTTCTACAGTGATATTATTGATGCTTTAAATTACTGTGTGAGTGAATGCATTCCTAGTCACAGTGTGGTCACCCAATATAACGTCCCAGGCTGGAATGATGTCGTTAGCGAGGCTCACACAGCTGCTCGGGATGCTTTTTTGTGGTGGAGGAGTAATAGCAAACCACGTTCTGGTCCAATATTTGAAAACATGAAAAATTGCAGGGCTAGGTTCAAATATGCTCTACGAGCATGCAGGCGCAATGAAGAAAGTATCAAATGTGACCAGCTAGCTAATCACATGAGTGATCTGAACATGGTAGAATTCTGGAAACAAATGAAGGCTATGAGCTCCCACCGGTCAGTCAGATCAAACACTATTGATGGTGTGACTGGTGACGCTAACATTGCTGAAAAGTGGAAATGTCAATATGAAGCTATTTTCAACTCAGTCAAGAATGTTTCAATGAAGGATTCTGTTATGCACGATATTCGTCTGTATAACGACATGTTTGATGCCTCTGATATTTCTGCTGTTACTCCTGTTGAAGTTGATTCACTGATCAAAGTTCTCAAGAAAGGCAAATCAGCTGGCCCTGACTGTCTCACCAGTGAATGCCTCATCAACGCTGATTTCAATTTGTGTATTCTGTTGTCATTGTGTTTTAACTGTATGTTTGTTCATGGTTACATGCCAGATATGTTGATGGACTCTGTTATTATTCCTTTGGTGAAAAACAAGTGTGCCAGTCTTTCTGATATGAACAACTACAGACCTATAGCTATTGCAAATGTTATATCTAAACTGTTAGAGGGTTTACTCCTGAACAGAATTGAGGATTATCTGTGGACAAACGACAGTTTGGTTTCAAATCAGCTCTTTCAACTGACAAGGCTGTTTACCTACTCCATGAATTTGTTGACTACTTCAGAAGCCATTCCACTAGTGTCTATGCTACGTTCCTAGATGCTAGCAAAGCTTTTGACAGGATTAACCACTGGTGTTTGTTCAGAAAACTGATCGATCAAGATATTCCTATTTACGTTGTTAGCATCCTGTTATACTGGTACGGAAGGCAGTCTATGGTTGTTAGATGGGGCAATGTCACCTCATCCAAATTTCATGTGACCAACGGTGTTAAACAAGGTGGTATACTGTCACCCTTGTTGTTTAATGTCTATGTTGATGATCTCAGTGTACTGTTGAACAATACTAATGTGGGCGGCTCCTTTAACGGTGCACTGTTAAATCACATTTTCTACGCTGATGACCTCTGTTTGTTAAGTTTGTCTACTGCAGCGATGCAACATCTCCTTTCGGTATGTGAAAAATTTGGTGAAAAAAATGACATCTTGTTCAACTGTACTAAATCTATGTGTATGGCTTTCAAACCAAAGGGTGTCAATACGTCGAATCCTGTTATGCCACTTTGTGGTAATAGCTTGAACTTTGTTGAAAAAGTCAAATACCTAGGTGTGTGGATTGAATCTGATAAGACCAATGTTGATTGTAACAGGCATCTCAGGAAACTGTATGCTCAAACAAATTTATTGTTGAGAAATTTCCATAGATGTTCCCCTGATGTCAAATGTATGTTGTTCAAGACCTTCTGTACCTCAATGTACTGCTCGCCTTTATGGTTTAATAGCAATGTTGCTGTTAGGAACAAAATCCGCATTGCATATAATAACTCCCTAAGAAGGTTGTTAGATGTACCACGAAGGTCGAGTGCAAGCAAGATGTTTGTGTCTGTGAACATTCCGTCTTTTGGCGAATTGTTACGTAAGAATGTTTACAGTTTTATGAGAAGGTTGCTGGCATGTAACAATCATCTTATATCAGCAATTGTCAACTCGTCACTCACACTTCATTCCAGCATTTGGAAGTGGTGGCGTTCCATTTTATACTGAGCCCATTATTGTATGTTATTGTTGTTATAAGAGCGCCGAGTGTCTGCTGATCTGTATATACTTTTATTTATTCATTTATCTATTTTCTACTCGTTTTAGTTTTGCTCTTAATATGAACCCTGAGTTTGAAATAAACATTTGAATTTGAATTTGAATTAATAAATGGGAATTAAAAACATCATGATTTGCAACAACCGTTGGACTAAAGTGGCCAACCGGTGGAAAAGTGGTATTTGCCGGTGCAGAATCAGCATTTGCCACTCTGCCGAGACCGGACTACCATTGGCCACTTTTCGATCTCGCCGTCTCTCCTTTTTAGTGCTCAGATCACTTTCTCTGTCTGATCGGTTTCAGAAGGAAATCTGAAAACAGCCTTCATTCTCTATCCTGTAATTTTTGACAGCCTACAGCTGCACAGTTGTGGTCTATAGTCGTAAATAATCCAGCGCTACCTTGCAATTAAGGCTTATTCTCCCTGAAACATTACTGAAATATAGGCTGTTTTCCAAAGCATAGCTCCGTGTGTCTTCTTTACTCCAGTGAAGCCAGATCCTGCTCATGACGTATATGGCAATGACAACCTGAATAACCTGCTCATCTCAGGGAAAACTGCAAATAGGCTTACATGAACTTACATGAATCCACCGCTGAGATGATGTCACAACAGTGGTTCTGGTTATGGGGCAGGAAGTCTAGAAAGACTTATGTACAGCCGCCCCACTTTTCTAAGAAATTTTTCAAGATGGTTCCTAAATGAATTAACCATCGTTGCTTCCACTGCTACTTTAGGTAGTTGGTTCCAGTCGTTGGTGAAACGTTGACTGGAAAAGTATTTCCGGATATTAAGTCTGCATCTAGACTTAAAAATTTTAAGGTGATGTCCTCTGGTTGTTGATTTGGATAAATCAACAACCAGAGTCTACTTTCCTAAAAAGTCTTTGTATCATCAGCACTGACTCACTGACACTGTGACGTCATACATCTGTTTCTGTGAGGACGTGTGTGCAGACCAAGACCTTCTGCACATACAACAACAATAAACCCTGGTTCATTCCTAAACTGAAGCAGCTACGTCAGACCAAGGAGGAGGCCTACAGGACTGGTGACTGGACTCTGTACAAGCGGGCCAGAAACATGCTGATGAAGGAGATCAGGCTTGCTAAGAGGAGCTACAGTGTGAAGTTACAAAAAAACTTTTCAGCCAACAACTCTGCTTCTGTCTGGAGAGGCCTACGGAATATCACCAACTACAGGAGACCATCCCCCCACCCTGTGGAAAACCTCCAGCTGGCTAACGACCTAAACAGCTTTTACTGCAGGTTTGAAAAGAACCTACAGTTCTCACCTCCCACCCACACAAAAGGATTATCTGCAGCCCCAGGAACTCCATCCCTCCTCCACTCTGACCTCCCACCAGCACTAACGATCTGTGAAGAGGAGGTGCGCCGGGTCTTTAAGAGACAAAAGATCAAGAAGGCTGCAGGACCTGATGGTGTGTCTCCGTCCTGCCTGAGAGTCTGCTCCAACGAGTTGGCCCCCATCTTCACCCGGATCTTTAACAGATCACTGGAGCTGCGTGAAGTGCCTTCCTGCTTCAAACGCTCCATCATCATTCCAGTTCCCAAGAAACCCTCTATTACAGGATTAAACGACTACAGACCTGTTGCCCTGACCTCTGTGGTCATGAAATCCTTGGAGAGATTGGTGCTGAACCACCTGAAGGTCATCACAGGCCCCCTGATGGACGCACTGCAGTTTGCCTACCGGTCAAACAGGTCAGTGGATGATGCAGTGAATATGGGACTACACTACATCCTGCAACACCTCGACTCCCCAGGGACGTACGCCAGGATCCTGTTTGTCGACTTCAGCTCAGCGTTTAACACCATCATCCCAGGCATTCTTCATCAGAAACTCCTCCAGCTCAAGGTGCCCCCCTCCACCTGCCAGTGGATCTCCAGCTTTCTGACTGACAGGTGGCAACAGGTGAAGCTAGGGAGATTTACATCCAGCTCCCGAAAAATTAGTATTGGCGCCCCCCAAGGATGTGTCCTTTCCCCACTGCTCTTCTCCCTCTACTCCAACGACTGCACCTCAGAGGACCCTTTGGTGAAGCTCCTGAAGTTTGCGGACGACACCACAGTCATCGGTTTGATCCGGGATGATGATGAGTCTGCATACAGGCAGGAGGTGGAGCAGCTGATCCTCTGGTGCAGCAAGAACCATCTTGAACTTAACCCAGCCAAAACGGTGGAGATGATTGTGGATTTCAGGCGACACCCCCCTTCATTCCCCCCACTCACCATCCTCAACAGCACAGTGTCCACTGTGGACTCCTTCAAGTTTCTGGGTACCACAATCTCCCGGAACCTGAAGTGGTCCTCCCATATAGACACAGTCCGGAAAAAGGCCCAGCAGAGGTTGTTTTTTCTGCGTCAGCTCAAGAAGTTTGATTTGCCTCAGGAGCTGCTGGTTGTCTTCTACACCGCCATCATCCAATCTGTCCTCTGCTTTTCCATCACTGTCTGGTTTGGATCTGCCACTGAACAGGACAAGACCAGACTGCAGCGGATCGTTAAGTCTGCGGAGAGGATCATTGGTACCGACCTACCCTCCATTGAGAACTTATATCAGTCCATAACCAGGAAACGGGCAGGAAACATCTGTGCTGACCCATCACACCCTGGCCACAAACTGTTTGAACTTCTATCTTCTGGTCGTCGTTACAGATCACTGAAGGTCAAAACCACCCGTCACAGGAACAGTTTCTTTCCTCAAGCCATCACTCTGATGAACTCCTAACATTCACCTAGTCCTACCTGTTGCTGTACTCATGACTTTTCATCCATTATTACATTGCACATAACTCTCACACTATTTCTGCAAGTGTGGTTAGTCTGAGTAAATAACTGCATATATTCCTGTATATATTTGCATCCTTTTATAGAAACGTGGACAGACTGTAATTTACTGTACATACTCTGTTGTCATTGAATCCTTATTTAAATCCTCCACCTGAACAACGAGAGCAAGTTTTTAGCCAAAGTCAAATTCCTTGTATGTGTTGTGCTTACTTGGCCAATAAAGCTGATTCTGATTCTGATTCTGAGCAAACTTCAGCATTGTACTTGCTACAGTGGGGCAAAAAAGTATTTAGTCAGCCACCAATTGTGCAAGTTCTCCCACTTAAAAGATGAGAGAGGTCTCCAATTTTCATCATAGGTATACCTGAACTATGAGAGACAAAATGAGAAAAAAAAATCCAGAAAATCACATTGAAGGATTTTTAATGAATTAATTGGTAAATTCCTTGGTAAAATAAGTATTTGGTCACCTACAAACAAGCAAGATTTCTGGCTCTCACAGACCTGTAACTTCTTCTTTAAGAGGCTCCTCTGTCCTCCACTCGTTACCTGTATTAATGGCACCTGTTGGAACTCGTTATCAGTATAAAAGACACCTGTCCACAACCTCAAACAGTCAGACTCCAAACTCCACTATGGCCAAGACCAAAGAGCTGTCAAAGGACACCAGAAACAAAATTGTAGACCTGCACCAGGCTGGGAAGACTGAATATGCAATAGGTAAGCAGCTTGGTGTGAAGAAATCAACTGTGGGAGCAATTATTAGAAAATGGGAGACATGCAAGACCACTGATAATCTCCCTCGATCTGGGGCTCCACGCAAGATCTCACCCCGTGGGGTCAAAATTATCACGAGAACGGTGAGCAAAAATCCCAGAACCACATGGGGGGACCTAGTGAATGACCTGCAGAGAGCTGGGACCAAAGTAACAAAGGCTACATCAGAAACACACTACACCGCCAGGGACTCAAATCCTGCAGTGCCAGAAGTGTCCCCCTGCTTAAGCCAGTACATGTCCAGGCCCATCTGAAGTTTGCTAGAGAGCATTTGGATGATCCAGAAGAGGATTGGGAGAATGTCATATGGTCAGATGAAACCAAAATAGAACTTTTTGGTAAAAAGTCAACTTGTCGTGTTTGGAGGAGAAAGAACACCATACCTACTGTGAAGCATGGGGGTGGAAACATCATGCTTTGGGGCTGTTTTTCTGCAAAGGGACCAGGACGACTGATCCGTGTAAAGGAAAGAATGAATGGGGTCATGTATTGTGAGATTTTGAGTGAAAACCTCCTTCCATCAGCAAGGGCATTGAAGATGAAAAGTGGCTGGGTCTTTCAGCATGACAATGATCCCAAACACACCGCCTGGGCAATGAAGGAGTGGCTTCGTAAGAAGCATTTCAAGGTCCTGGAGTGGCCTAGCCAGTCTCCAGATCTCAACCCCATAGAAAATCTTTGGAGGGAGTTGAAAGTCTGTGTTGCCCAGCGACAGCCCCAAAACGTCACTGCTGTAGAGGAGATCTGCATGGAGGAATGGGCCAAAATACCAGCAACAGTGTGTGAAAACCTTGTGAAAAATTACAGAAAACGTTTGACCTCTGTCATTGCCAACAAAGGGTATATAACAAAATATTGAGATGAACTTTTGTTATTGACCAAATACTTATTTTACCGAGGAATTTACCAATTAGTTCATTAAAAATCCTTCAATGTGATTTTCTGGATTTTTTTTTTCTCATTCTGTCTCTCATAGTTGAGGTATACCTATGATGAAAATTGGAGACCTCTCTCATCTTTTAAGTGGGAGAACTTGCACAATTGGTGGCTGACTAAATACTTTTTTTACCCCACTGTACGTTCCCATTGATGTCATTAATGTATAAATGACTACAATCTATGTGTACCTCAATCAAAATGGCCACATCATATACAGAAGAAACAGTGAACAGTAATTTCCAGAGCAAGACTTGAAAAAATGTTCCAGTGTATTTGTAAATTCCGAATGCTCAGAGTTAAAGAACTTTCAATGTTACTTGCATGCAGTTAGTTTAATTTTTACTTTTACCTGCTATTGTATTCACCAACAACCGCAGCAGTACCCCGGGTAAGCCAAGAGATGAAAAAGAACACGAATGATTAATGACAGACTCTACCTCAGTTTAGAAATCATAGCCGCTGTTCCTTAATCCCAAACTCCTGCTCTCCAAAGTACACTCACCTCTAGTTTCTTTTCATGCACTTCCGGCCATTAATTTCAGAACAAAAGCCTTGTCACGCTCCCTCTGCTCCGCAGATGGGACCTTAAATCGGGGGAATCTCCATTAAAAGGAACGACAAGAGCAAAATTATCTTTTGATCCCGATCGAACTTTGTCACGAATTACATATATGATGTTTGTCAATTTAAAACATAATTTTCCACGTTAACAGCGGCGTATGTTAAGGTAAATGTTAAGGTATAAAGTTGTGAAAATACTTAAAAGACTACAGTCTGGTGCTTTGAAAAAGATGACCTTACGTCATCTTTTTCAAAGCGCCCAGGAGGAAGTAAAGCTACCTTTCCATCCAGTGTCCTTCAGCTGCATTCCCTTCTCCCTCCTCCGTTCTCAGTTCGCTTTGAACTGAAGACCGTTCGATCCATTCGGTTTGGAATCTCACTTTAGGGGCTTAATATAGCAGAATACCCTGTGCAGTCCACTTCGGAGTACACTATTGGGCGATCGGGACGCAGCTATAACAGTCTTAAAAAAAAAAAAAAGTTATTGAAAACTTTACAAACACGTGTAGAAATAAACTTTCACATACACAGATCTATACAAGTGTAAACAACAACAAAGAGCAAAGAAGAAATAGGAACATACTGTAGAGGTATGAAATATTAAATATTAAGGCTTTTGTTCAGTCCTGTATCAGAGTAAGGGGTGTTTTGTCATTAAATCAACTAAATCTGAGATGGGCTGATTTTCTTTGGATAATATTCTGAAAGACTGGCTATAGCTTTTTAATTCGTTTTTAAATCTAAGTTCGTTTTTAAATCTGACTAAGGAGAAGAGGATGTTTTTCCACTTGCTAATATGAATATGGTATTTACCCAGTGCAACTATAATATCGATGATTTTCTGTGTTTTAACTGGAACTTTACCAACAGATATTAATATCTGAATGGTGTCTAATGGAATATGTCCACCAATATTCATCTAATCAGACTTCTCCCCAGAAATTATTTGTTACAGGACAAAACAAGAACAAATGTCTCTGGATGCTCTGTACAGAACACACAGAGATCAACTTCCAATATAAAATGTTTTGTAACGTCTCACTCACAGGATAATAATTATTTGTAATCTTGAAAAAGGTCTCTTTGACTTTGGGTGCAACAGGTCCTTTTACATATTTACAGATTGCCTTCTTTGGTAAATAGTTATCCAGCAATTTAACTCTCCCTGGTGATCCAAACAGCTATAACTTTTTGTTTGAATGCATTTCCAATTATTTTATTATTACATTCCTTTTTCTGAATGTTGATTCCCCCTATTTTTAATTCATGTAACTGAGCAGACACCATAGCGTAATTAAGCATCTTCTTAATTAGGTGAAAGAGGCAGAGTGGAATTGCTTTATAGATAGATTTATATTCTCTATTAGACACATCCAGAGCAAATTTTCCCGCAAACTGTTCATAGTCCAGAATATTTACACTGTGGTCCATCAAATCAATTACATAGAGAACATTTTTGTTTACCCACCCTGTCTTGAAGTGGCTTCCTGGTAACTGTAATTACTCAATTATTCCACAAGGTGGAACCATGTGGTGTGAAATTATGCGTAAACTAGTGCATGTCTGTACAAAGCAAGTTTTCCTGTCTGAAATGGGTAGATCAGGCTTTACAGGCCCAAATGTAGGCTGTGTTTGAAAGCGGAATACAGAGGTGTAGCCTATATGTAGGCAATCACACGTGTTAGACTTTGACAAATATGAAAGATAAGATAAGATAAGATAAGCCTTTATTAGTCCCACAATGGGGAAATTCCAGGATTGCAACAGCACAGGGATAGCAACACTCAAAGCAATAATTAAGAAGATACGGAAGATATAAATCAGAGCAGTGGATATAGTTTGCGGACGACACCACCCTCATCGGGCTCATCTCCAACGGCGATGAGTCCGTCTACAGGAGGGAGGTGGCCCGGCTGGCGTCCTGGTGCAGCCACAACAACCTGCAGCTGAACGCTCTGAAGACAGTGGAGATGATCGTGGACTTCAGAAAAGTCACAGCCCCTCTGCCCCCCTCTTACCCTCACAGACTCTTCCATCACCACTGAGGATTCCTTCCGCTTCCTGGGCACCACCATCACCCGGGACCTCAAGTGGGAGCTGACCATCAGCTCCCTCATCAAAAAGGCCCAGCAGAGGATGTTCTTCCTGCGGCAGCTGAGGAAGCTCAAGCTGCCCACCAAGATGTTGGTGCAGTTCTACACGGCCATCATAGAGTCCATCCTCACCACCTCCATCACTGTGCGGTATGCAGGAGCCACCGCCAGGGACAGACTAAGACTGCAGCACGTTGTGCGCGCTGCTGAGAAGGTGATCGGCTGCAAGCTTCCATCCCTCCAGGACCTGTACACCTCCAGGACCCGGAGGCGTGCAGGTCGGATCATAGCCGACCCTTCACACCCTGGACACACACTGTTTGCCCCCCTCCCCTCAGGCAGGAGACTTCGGTCCATTCAGACTAAAACCTCCCGCAACATGAACAACTTCTTCCCCTCTGCCATCAGACTGCTGAACACTAAGTGACTTATTAGACTCTCGTGCACTATGTACAGCAGCTCAACCGGACTCATGACAATTATCACTTGTTTTTTTTTTTTGCATTGCCGACTGCACTATGTGGAACTCCACAATATCTGCTGCTCTTGTTAATATATTTTAAAATTGCATAGATTAGCATTACTTACTCTTATTCTACCTTTTATTGCATGCATAGTTTTTATCTTTAGTGTTACTCTATGTTTAATGTTGCAGCATTGCACCAAGACAAATTCCTAGTTTGTGTACTACATGAACAATGGCAATAAATCTCATTCTGATTCTGATTCTGATTCTGATTCTGACATACATACACATAAATATATATACAGTGGGGCAAAAAAGTATTCAGTCAGCCAACAATTGTGCAAGTTCTCCCACTTAAAAGATGAGAGAGGTCTCCAATTTTCATCATAGGTATACCTCAACTATGAGAGACAAAATGAGAAAATAAAATCCAGAAAATCACATTGAAGGATTTTTAATGAATTAATTGATAAATTCCTCAGTAAAATAAGTATTTGGTCACCTACAAACAAGCAAGATTTCTGGCTCTCACAGACCTGTAACTTTTTCTTTAAGAGGCTCCTCTGTCCTCCACTCGTTACCTGTATTAATGGCATCTGTTTGAACTTGTTATCAGTATAAAAGACACCTGTCCACAACCTCAAACAGTCAGACTCCAAACTCCACTATGGCCAAGACCAAAGAGCTGTCAAAGGACACCAGAAACAAAATTGTGGACCTGCACCAGGCTGGGAAGACTGAATCTGCAATAGGTAAGCAGCTTGGTGTGAAGAAATCAACTGTGGGAGCAATTATTACAAAATGGAAGACATACAAGACCACTGATAATCTCCCTCGATCTGGGGCTCCACGCAAGATCTCACCCCGTGGGGTCAAAATTATCACGAGAACGGTGAGCAAAAATCCCAGAACCACATGGGGGGACCTAGTGAATGACCTGCAGAGAGCTGGGACCAAAGTAACAAAGGCTACATCAGAAACACACTACACCGCCAGGGACTCAAATCCTGCAGTGCCAGACGTGTCCCCCTGCTTAAGCCAGTACATGTCCAGGACCGTCTGAAGTTTGCTAGAGAGCAATTGGATGATCCAGAAGAGGATTGGGAGAATGTCATATGGTCAGATGAAACCAAAATAGAACTTTTTGGTAAAAACTCAGCTTGTCGTGTTTGGAGGAGAAAGAACACCATACCTACTTTGGGGCTGTTTTTCTGCAAAGGGACCAGGACGACTGATCCATGTAAAAGAAAGAATGAATGGGGTCATGTATCGTGAGATTTTGAGTGAAAACCTCCTTCCATCAGCAAGGGCATTGAAGATGAAACGTGGCTGGGTCTTTCAGCATGACAATGATCCCAAACACACCGCTTGGGCAATGAAGGAGTGGCTTCGTAAGAAGCATTTCAAGGTCCTGGAGTGGCCTAGCCAGTCTCCAGATCTCAATCCCATAGAAAATCTTTGGAGGGAGTTGAAAGTCTGTGTTGCCCAGCGACAGCCCCAAAACATCACTGCTCTAGAGGAGATCTGCATGGAGGAATGGGCCAAAATACCAGCAACAGTGTGTGAAAACCTTGTGAAAACTTACAGAAAACGTTTGACCTCTGTCATTGCCAACAAAGGGTATATAACAAAGTATTGAGATGAACTTTTGTTATTGACCAAATACTTATTTTACCGAGGAATTTACCAATTAATTCATTAAAAATCCTTCAATGTGATTTTCTGGATTTTTTTTTCCTCATTTTGTCTCTTATAGTTGAGGTATACCTATGATGAAAATTGGAGACCTCTCTCACCTTTTAAGTGGGAGAAGTTGCACAATTGGTGGCTGACTAAATACTTTTTTACCCCACTGTACAAAGTGTGGAGCATTGTAGCAAGATGGAATAAACAGCATAACCGTCTACTTAGTTATCCTACATAGTATGAATATGTACCCATACATATTGTCACCCTCCGTAGTGACCGATAAAGGGACTGAACTGAGATTTATTTGATTGTGTGAATATTAATTACAGAATAACTGAAAATGAATGTGACATAACGCACGGCTCAGGAGACGTACACACACAGGCTCAGAGAAGTTCAAATAGTTTATTAGCAACAGGGGTGAATGGATGTGTGTCTGCGGGATGTAAATGTATTGGTGGCGGCGTCTGCTTCGGGCACAGAGGCAGGAGACCATACAGCCGGCAACCCTATGGGAAAGAGCACAAGGATACAGGGTGACGGGCACACACCAACAAAGGAGGAGAATGAGCGAGAGAGGAGCTTACTTGTAAGGGACAGATGACTGGCACCACAAGGACGGGACCCGGAAGACAGCCACCTGCAGGGCTCGGTGCAGCAGCGAGGAATGGCGAGGGAGAGGCGTTGTCCACCGCCGAGGAATCCACCTGTGCACAGGGGAGCAGACTGGAAAGAAAGGAGGTAAGGGCTTCTTACCAAAAACGTTGTGCTGAAGAAAAGGTTTGACTCACGATGATGAGTGACGAAGTCTGACGGCTTCAGGCCGAAGCTCAGGGCGAGGCGGCTTATATCCCTAGCCGCTGATGATGAGCAGGCGAGCGAGCAGGTGGCGCCGCTGATGAGCGGCGCGGCGTGACAGTACTCCCCCCTCTAGCAGCGCCTCCTGGAGATGGCTTCTCTGGGTGCGCTCGGTGGAAGTCAGCGATGAGCGATGGGTCCAACACGAACAACGAGGGTACCCACTGTCGATGCTCGGGCCCATAGCCCTCCCAGTCCACCAAGTACTGCAACCCACGACCCCGGCGCCGGGAGTCCAGGATGGAGGCAACGGACCAGGCCGGATGGCCATCAATCATCCGGGGCGCGGGTTGCGCAGCAGGAGGAGGGCAAAGGGGGTCGGAGACTGCCAGCTTCACCTTGGACACGTGGAAGGTGGGATGGATGCGGAGGGAGGGGGGAATAGCCACACGCACAGCTACCGGGTTGATGATCTGGGTGATGGGGTAGGGTCCCATAAAGCGCTGTGCCAGCTTCCTCCTCTCGCCTTTCAATGTTACGTCCTGGGTTGACACGTAGACTCGTTGCCCAACTCTGTACGCCGGGGCAGGTCTTCTGTGCCGGTCCACCACAGTTCTGTTGCGCTCCGCCGTGCGTAAAAGCGCATTACGCGCAGATGCCCAGATGGAGCGGAACTGCCTGAGATGCGCCCTAACTGAGGGGACAGTTACCTCACTCTCCTGCGCCGGGAACAGCGGGGGGTCGTAACCCAGGGATGCCTTGAAGGGGGACATCCCTGTAGCAGAAGAGCGAGCGGTGTTGTGGGCGTATTCAACCCAGGCAAGATGGTTACTCCAGGACGTGGGTTTGGATGCTGTCACACAGCGGAGCGCAGCCTCCAGCTCCTGGTTGGTCCGCTCACACTGCCTGTTGGATTGGGGGTGATGGCCGGAGGAGAGGCTCACCTTGGCTCCGATGGCGTTACAAAACGATCTCCAAACCTCAGAGGAAAATTGGGGCCCCCGGTCCGAGACCACGTCCACCGGAATCCCGTGCAGCCTGACGACGTGTTGGATGAGGAGGTCCGCCGTCTCCAGGGCAGTTGGAAGACCTCGTAGGGGAATGAAGTGCACAGCCTTGGAGAAGCGGTCCACGATGGTCAGGATGGTGTCGTAGGAATTAGAGACTGGGAGTCCGGTGACGAAATCCAAAGCGATGTGCGACCAGGGCCTGCCAGGGATGGGCAGGGGCTGGAGCAGACCCGCTGGAGGGGCGTTTCCCGACTTATTGGTGGCACAAATTGGACAAGCCCGGGCGTAGCGGGCCGCATCCCTCCGCAGGCCCGGCCACCAAAAGGACCGCTGGAGGAGGTTTATCATCCGGGAGGAGCCAGGGTGACAGGTGAGCTTGGAGGTGTGTAGCCAGTGGATGACCTCTCTGCGAACCGCAGATGGCATGAACAGCCTCCCCTCCGGTCCGCCGCCAGGGTCAGGTTCCACTTCCTGCGCCTTCCGGATCTTGCCCTCTATGTCCCAGGAGATGGCTCCCACGACGCACAACCTGGGCAGGATGGTGTGGAGCGTGTCTTCCGACTCCTCGGGGGCGAACTGCCTAGAGAGGGCGTCGGGCAGGCCGTTCTTGGAGCCCGGCCTGAAGGTGATGGAAAACTGGAACCTGGCGAAGAACAACTACTAACTAACTAACTAACTAACCTGCACTTATATAGCGCTTTTCTAGTCACAAAGACCACTCAAAGCGCTTTCACTAGTACTAACCCTCTATTCTAAGGGCCTATAGGAAACAGATATCTAGGGACAATTTAGAACAACCAATTAACCTAACATGCATGTCTTTGGATTGTGGGAGGAAACCGGAGCCCCCGGAGTAAACCCACACAGCACAGGGAGAACATGCAAACTCCATACAGAAAGGTTCCAACCCCTGCCAGCCTGGGGATTCGAACCAGGAACCTTCTAGCTGTAAGGCAACAGTGCTAACCACTGCACCACCGTGCTGCCCGCAGATGGCACGAACAGCCTCCCCTCCGGTCCGCCGCCAGGGTCAGGTTCCACTTCCTGCGCCTTCCGGATCTTGCCCTCTATGTCCCAGGAGATGGCTCCCACGACGCACAACCTGGGCAGGATGGTGTGGAGCGTGTCCTCCGACTCCTCGGGGGCGAACTGCCTAGAGAGGGCGTCGGGCAGGCCGTTCTTGGAGCCCAGCCTGAAGGTGATGGAAAACTGGAACCTGGCGAAGAACAAGGACCAGCGCGCCTGGCGGGCGTTCAGGCGCTTGGCAGATCGAAGGTAGTCCAAGTTCTTGTGGTCCGTCAGGACCACGAACGGCAGGTCCGCCCTCTCTAGCCAGTGGCGCCATTCTTGCAGCGCGAGCTTGATGGCCAGGAGCTCTCTGTCCCCCACGTCGTAGTTTCTCTCCGCCGGGGACAAGCGCCGGGAGAAGAAGGCGCAGGGCCGTTTGGCGCCGTCGTCAGGCGACCGCTGAGATAGCACCGCCCCCACTCCCGTGTCCGAGGCGTCCACCTCCACGATGCACTGCAGCGCGGGGTCGACCTGGCGAAGGACCCGGGAGGAGGAGAACTCCGCCTTCAGCGCCTGAAAAGCAGCTGAGGCCTCTTCGGTCCACCGGAACGGGACCTTAGGGGACGTGAGGCGGGTCAGTGGTCCGACGATGGAGCTGAAGTTAGGGACAAAGCGGCGGTAGAAGTTTGCGAAACCAACGAACTGTTGCACCTGCTTCCTCGATGCAGGTGTAGGCCATTCTACCACCGCCTTCACCTTCTCTGGGTCTGGACGCACCTGGTCGTGTGAGATGATGAATCCCAGGAAGGATGTAGTCTTAGCATAAAATTCACACTTTTCAGCCTTCACGTATAGCCGGTTCTCCAGCAGTCTTTGGAGGACCCGCCTCACATGGACCTGGTGCTCGTCCCTGGACTTGGAGAAGATGAGTATATCGTCCAGGTAGACAAACACAAAGAGGCCGATGAAGTCCCGGAGGACGTCATTGATGAGGCGCTGAAAGACGGCAGGAGCGTTGGTCAACCCGAACGGCATTACCAGGTATTCAAAGTGGCCGTTCGGGGTACGGAAGGCTGTCTTCCACTCATCTCCCTCCCGGATCCGGACGAGGTGGTATGCGCTGCGAAGGTCCAGCTTGGTGAACCAGGTCGCCCCCTGGAGGGAGTGGAAAGCAGTGTCCATGAGAGGCAGGGTGTAACGATCCTTCTCCGTGATGTCATTTAGAGCCCGGTAGTCTATGCAAGGGCGGAGGGATCCGTCCTTCTTTCCAACGAAGAAGAACCCTGCCCCCACGGGTGATGACGATGGGCGGATTATCCCCGCGCTCAGCGACTCCTTAAGGTAGGCGTTCATCGTCTCCTTCTCCGGCGCCGACAGACTGTAGAGCCGACCAGAAGGTAAGGGTGCCCCCTGGCGGAGGTTGATGGCGCAGTCATAGGGCCGATGAGGAGGGAGAGACATAACTTTGGTCTTGCTAAATACCATACCCAGGTAGTGAAATTCCAGAGGCACCAGGGACAGGTCCGGGGGTGCAGCGTCCGTAGCGGGGGAAGAAGCGGACGGAGAGCAGGCAGCGGACTGAAGACAGGTGCCCATGCAGAACGTGCTCCATGCCGACACCCCAGCTGACTTCCAATCCAGGACCGGGTTGTGGAGGCGTAGCCAGGGATACCCCAGGATGACGGGCGACACAGAGTTGGGCAGGATGAGAAAGGTTATCTCCTCCCGGTGGTTACCAGAGATGATCACCGGGACCGGGATGGTCTGGTGCGTGACTCTCCCAAGGGAAGCACGGGAGAGGTTGACCAGGGAGATGGGGTTCTTGAGCGCCTGGCAGCGGATGCCCAATCGGGTTGCCAGGCTTTGTGAAATAAAGCTGCCTTCTGCGTCCGAATCCACCAGTGCGTGGGTGAGGTGCCCAATGGGGTTGAGGCAGAAACGGATGGGCAGCTTTAATTGAGTGAGAGTATTTAACCGGTTGACATCCGCGAGGCCCCCTACAGTGACTCGCGGACCCCGCCGACTGGCTTTCCGTGGGCAAAGCTTCACCGTGTGTTGGTCATCTCCGCAATACATGCAAAGATCCAACTCACGGCGGCGTTGTTTCTCTGCAGGGGAAAGCTTTGTCCAGCCCGTCACCATCGGCTCCGACTCCTCGGGGCCCGATGGTGGCGGCGCCGCCAGGGGGCGAGCTTGGAACAGGTGCGGCGAGACTCCACGAGGGCGAGAAAAAGACGACTTCCGCCCCGAGGAGCGCTCGCGCAGCCTGTTGTCCAAACTAATCGTTAAGGACGTCAGCTCCGCTAGCGTCTCAGGAATATCCCGCCCAGCCAGTTCATCCCTCAGATCATCATTGAGGCTGCGGAGAAAAAGGCCGCAGAGGGAGCGTTCCTCCCAGCCTAATTCCTCCGCCGCTACCCGGAAGTCGACCGCGTAGTCCGCTGCCAACCGGCTTCCCTGCCGGAGGGCGAGAAGCCGATCGACCTGGACCGTCTTGGTAGGAGTATGGTCAAAGACCTCCAGGAAGCGCCTCACGAATTGGTCATATGTGAGGGCGGCATAACTGGGCCTCGCCATAATGGCGTAGGTCCATGTTAAAGTTCGCCCCTCCAGGAGATTCCCGATATAACCAATTCGGCTATGATCTGAGGGAAAGTCTCCGGGCACACGGTGGAAAACGGACTCACACTGCATAATAAACCCCCGCGCTCCGCCGAGCTTACCGCTAAAGCGGGCGGGGGTTGGAATGGGTGTGAGCCGAACCGGTGCACTCGGAGCCTGCTGGACGGCCACTGGAGCAGCAGGAGCCGCGCCACCCTGAAGAGCCGGGGGGGACGGCTGCTGGGGGTCCAAGCGGCCCAACTGGTTAGTTAAATTTAATAATTGATTAAAAATCACCTGTTGCTGATAGGCTATCTGATCCACTCGAGCCTCGAGAGTGGAAAACTGGTGTGCGAGCCCACCGTCTGCCGAGCCGCTCTGCTGAAGCCGTACTGACATAACGCACGGCTCAGGAGACGTACACACACAGGCTCAGAGAAGTTCAAATAGTTTATTAGCAACAGGGGTGAATGGATGTGTGTCTGCGGGATGTAAATGTATTGGTGGCGGCGTCTGCTTCGGGCACAGAGGCAGGAGACTGTACAGCCGGCAACCCTATGGGAAAGAGCACAAGGACACAGGGTGACGGGCACACACCAACACAGGAGGAGAATGAGCGAGAGAGGAGCTTACTTGTAAGGGACAGATGACTGGCACCACAAGGACGGGACCCGGAAGACAGCCAACTGCAGGGCTCGGTGCAGCAGCGAGGAATGGCGAGGGAGAGGCGTTGTCCGCCGCCGAGGAATCCACCTGTGCACAGGGGAGCAGACTGGAAAGAAAGGAGGTAAGGGCTTCTTACCAAAAACGTTGTGCTGAAGAAAAGGTTTGACTCACGATGATGAGTGATGAAGTCTGACGGCTTCAGGCCGAAGCTCAGGGCGAGGCGGCTTATATCCCTCGCCGCTGATGACGAGCAGGTGTGCGAGCAGGTGGCGCCGCTGATGAGCGGCGCGGCGTGACAGAATGGGACATCCAATATTAGCCACTGTTTATGAACCCTTGCTTATTTTTTACTTATTTATTTATTTTTTGTCAGATCAGTTATTTGTGCCCCGTTTGGCTGCAACTATTGCATCAGTGTTGCCCATTTGTTAGTAATATTTAAACAAAAATGATTTCTTTTGTTATTTGGGCATTTTTGTGTCTTCTTGTCATTTAATCAAAGCGTGCATATGTGTCCGCATATGATATACGGTTGATCTGGCCATTCCGCTCCACAATCATGGCGGTATTATTAATAGGTTTTTAATTTTTGGATACTCGTGCGGCAGGGGGGACTTGTGGTCCTGCAAAGGGCCAGTGAAGCAGCAGCTGGGACTGCCGTCTATCATTGACCCAGCAGGCTGGGAGTGCCTCCCCATGAAGGATCGTGATGCACCTGGTCGGACACCGGTGTTAGAGAAGCAGCAGCTGAACCAGTGGATTGCAGTCCTTCACAGGGAGCCACACCCAGCCTGCCCAGTTAATGGGAGTCTCAGCTGCTGCTCCCGTGAGCCAGCGCTGTCCTTTGCAGCACCACGAGTCCCCACCAGTGCCCCCCACCCCCACCTCCACCGCACCCACGCACCTTGTGTTCTTTAAGGCCGAACTGTCCGTTAGACCTACACAATCATGGCAACTTTCTAGTATAATTTTTGAAGCATTAAATCTTAAGTGTTATCCTTTTTCTCATCAAATTTGTCACTTTTCGCTTCCTTGTTTTGCTCATGAAGCTCTGTGGTTACTGATGCAGTGATGCCACGTATCATCCAATCAGTATGGAGTCAATCTGATTGCATCGCATCATGGTGGCTGAACGCACATGCAGACTGGCAGGCTCTGCATGCACTTCTCTTAAATCTCCTTTTAAACTTTCTCAGCCAGTATCTTTTAGACCTTCTTTTTCACAGAATGGACTCATCTACCACTGAGACACTGGATAGTTGGTGCTGTTTTAACTGTCTGTTTACTTCTACAATCAATGTGGCAGCGCCTTACAATTGAGAAGCACAATCCTACGGTCACCCACCAACAACATCTGCTGTACTCTACATTTCTGGACAACGGCTGTGCCCGGGTGCTTTCTGCGAAATGGGTACAAGTAAGCCCTGGAAGGACAGCTTTGGCATCTATCTACCTAGCAGCTATGATATTATTAGTAGGAGATGTGGAGGTAAACCCAGATCCACAGCCTTTGGACAATGGAAATCTGACTGGGGCGGTGCAGCCAGCCCAACAGTTGCTGCTAAACTGGTCAAACTGGTCGCCAAAGGTAGCCAAACAACTGCAAATGAACTGGAAAGCCTGGATACCGCAACCAGAATGACAATTTAAGCAAATTTGGCCAACCTGGTCCCTGTAGCCAGCACAGCAGCTAAAGTGGCTAACTCGGCGACCATGGCTAAACTGTTTATAATGGAATCCACAGCACATGGTCCCTACAAACACCAATACAGCAACAGCGGCCGTTTCAGTCGACCCACGCCAACAGCACGGCGTCCAGTGATCGGAGGGCGGCATCGACCTGGGCATCCGGGGTGTTAGCGCTCTAACGGCTTACCTGGTGGGGTGGGCCTGCCAGGTGGAGTCGTGACGACGAATCATGGCCCAATGGCAAGGTGATGGTGCCAGCCCAGTCCCCCTGGGTGCCAGTACAATAGCGGCTTTTCCAGCGGGGGATATCCATCAAATGGAGCCGTGTTGACGTCTTGGAGCTCGACGGCTGGATGTTGGTTTTGGCCCTTTTCTCCTGGACGCCAATGCAGCAACGGATCTTTCAGCGATGGATGTTCGCCGGGCCGAGCAATGTTGACAATTTGTGGCCAAGCGGCTGGCTGTTAACGTCATCCCGGCCTCACTGGATACAAATACAGCAGCAGCCCATCCAGAGGAGGCTGACGTCGGTCAGCTCTCCAAACACACCGCTGATATCAATGCAGGAAAGGTTTACCCAGACACCGGAGCGGCAGCAGCCCATCTGAAGGGGAATGGCATCAGTGGAGTCGCCTGGGATGCCGGTGACATCGACGCAGGAAAAATTATTACAACAAGATTGAAACTGCATAAGCCTGGTAAGACTGTTACAAAACGGGATGGGTATGGGATAAAAACTGTGGCTGAAAAACAACAACCTACTAAAATGTTTCAGACTGTAAATCATGCCAAGATATTGTGGGAACTGACTATGAAACCTAAAGGCCTTTTTGGAGGTCCTCTCAATATTAGGAGCATTGTCTCTAAAACAGAACAAATACAACGACTACTGACAAATTCAAATCTTGACTACCTATGCCTCTCAGAAACCTGGTTAACCCCAACAACACCTCCAGCTGTTTTCAATGTACCAAGGCACAATACCAATAGACAAGACAGAAAAGATGGCAAGAAGGAGGGGTCATGATTTACGTAACGGATGGTTATCAGTGGACACAACTTGACATTGCTGAAAATACAGCGGAATGTGTTGGAGTTAAAATTGTACTATTGCCTAAAATGTCTTTTGCTTTGATTGTGATATATTGACCTCCATGAACCAGTTTGGCAGCAAAGAGTTAATCCTCATGGGTGACTTCAACTTAAATTGGTTTTGTAAAACACACAGACAGAAATTAAAGGACATCACCAATAAGTTTCATATGGATCAGTTGATCAGCAACCTAACTAGAATAACCCATTCATCTCAAACGCTCCTTGATTTGATTTTTACCAACAAACATGACCACATAACTAACTAACTAACTAACTAACCTGCACTTATATAGCGCTTTTCTAGTCACAAAGACCACTCAAAGCGCTTTCATTAATACTAACCCTCTATTCTAAGGGCCTATAGGAAACAAATATCTAGGGACAATTTAGAACAGCCAATTAACCTAACATGCATGTTTTTGGCATGTGGGAGGAAACCGGAGAAATCCCGGAGTAAACCCACGCAACACGGGGAGAACATGCAAACTCCACACAGATCACTGTTGGTCGGGGGCTGGGATCGAACCCACGATCCCACGGTCCCCACAATCCCCCGGCCAAGGGTAAACTGTGCTGCCGCAGTGCTAACCACTGCGCCACCGTGCAGCCGTAACAAAAAAATGCAATCTAATTACGGGCATGTCTGAACATAATCTCAGTTTAGTAGTACGGAAATTGTCAAAATCACGATACAAAAAGTCTACTGATGGTGGAAAATATATCTTGTACATACAAAAAAAAAAACATAGAATCATTTGAAAATGAGTTACAGCACGTAAAGTGGAATTAAATAAATTGTGATACAAACTGAACAGACATGCGAAAATATGATATCAACAATCAAAGATATTATCTCAAAATATAAAATAACAACACTATCTAAGCACAAGAGAAACCAGGATCTACCTTGGCTAAATGAAAAATTATGCAATCTCATGAAAAAAAGTATTTAGCTGTCAAAAAATGGCTAAAAACTAATTTAATTACAGATAGACTGATTTTTAAAAACCTCAGAAATGAAATCACCATGCAGCTCCATAAAGCAAAAGCAAATTTCTTCTTAGACATAATCAAAAATGCAAAAGGGAAGAACAAAAAAACTGTGGAAATGTACTTATAAACTCACAGGAAAAAAATGCAAAAAAGTGAAGTTGTACAACTCAATTTGAATGGAAAACTTCATTCAGATAGCTTAGATATTGCCAGCAATTTTAATGAGTATTTTATGAAATTGGTACAAGAACTGGGTCTGAATTTTACCCAAACATATCCACACCAAATTGAAATAAATCATGAAACTGATCTAAGCCTTTAACCCACAAATGAGGTCAAGCTTAATAAAATTTTATCATCTTTATCAAGTTCCAGAGCTAAGGATATTCATGGACTTCACACTGTATTCTTGAAAAAAAAAACCATAAAGATACTTTAATAATTCCAGTTACAGAACTAATAAATCAGTCAATACATGACAATACAAATGAGCCGCATTCTGAAATATAACCTTGCAAACTTTCGTTGCATCAGAAATTCACTTACTCTAAAAGCATCAAAAACCTTTCAGAATGCCATGATTTTGACACATTTCTTCTATTGCATCTTTTGCTGGTCACAAGCCAATAGTATGACTCTGAAACCCTTGGAATCCTTGTATAAACAATCCATCAAAATTCTGATAAGAAGACACAACAGTATCACCATTGTGGTATACTGTACTTGCCAAGCACATGATGTTAAGCTCTGAAAATATGATCATGTATGCAAATATATGGTTGATCTTTAAAATTATCCATGGTTCTACACATCCCGCCCCTTAAGACTTTTGTGTACCTGACTTCTGAACAAAATACCAGAGTAACAAGGACTTCCTCTTGGTGGCATTGTTGAATCCCCCTACGTAAAACTGCTTTTGGACAATCAGCATTTTCACACAGAGCTATAACGAAATGGAACAAGCTCTCCACTGCTTTGAAGACCAGAACAAATTACAGAGACTTTTCCACAGAGACTAAAAAATGGATTTTAAGTAATCAAGCCTGCCAGCATCGACTCTCTCCCTTAACCTGTTGCACTTCTGTGTACCGCGGGCGGGCACGTCTCTGCGTCCTAGAGCGCACGAAGGCACACGAGAGCGCTGCATCCTAGAGCGTAATGAAAAAAAAAGCTGCATTTCCGTTCTTCCACTACAGACACAGCCGCGAACAGATTAGATATGATTGACCTCTCATTCGACTAATAAGAGCCTTGAATTGGGTTTCTGAAACCTTGAAGAACCAATGACTGAAAACCTAGCAAGAAGGACCCGCCTACCAACGCTGCGAATGCAGCAAGCCAATTAAAGCACAGAAGTTCGAAAGCTGTTTTGTGTAAGGCTGGGTGAAGAGAGACTGACTGCTGCAGCAGATGAAAAAAGGACCCGCAGGAAAAACTGCCACAGACCCAGCAGCACGGAGACCATCCACAAGTGCAACCTGTCTGACAGGGACTGCCATTCGCGCATCGGCCTGTTCAGCCACAGGCGGTGCTGTCCCAGCAGAATAGGCGTTTAAGATTCTCTTCCATGGTCATCATAGACCGACGGAGGCCGACGACGAAGGCTGGGTGACACACACGTGTTCGCCAGTCTTTTTTAATTACTACTGTTATTTGTTTTGAAAAATAGTTCGCCAAAACCGCAATCATGGAAGCGCAAAACTGCAATAATGGAATTATGTTTTGACCGGGTCGCAAGACCAGAACCACGAGTCCATAACAAGCGGACCAGTGTCGCGTTCGTCTGACAATGAGGAAGAGAAGTTCGCCAGCTACGCTGCTGTTGTGAACAGGTAAGTGTTATAAGCTAAATTATTCTTTATCCCTGAAAATTGTAATCAAAAGTGACTTTTGACCGATCGGTAAATTACAGCTGTGCGTCATCGCCACATGACGGACCGCGGCGCAACAGGCGATGTCCGTCCTCTGTCCTCCACCCCCACACACACACACACAGCCCTGAGTGTCACCTTTCATTAGAGCCCAAGATGAAGCCTCTATATTGAATCATTCAAAAGTTACAGACGTTTTTCCAAACTGTGCCATTTGGCACAATTTGGCACAGTTCAAAAACGCCTGGGAACAACCTGAGAACAAAGCTGTGTAATATATTCATTTTTTGTGGTATTGTTACAAAATTTTGACCTCAGCTGGATAACACTAGGTTCTACATTTCTGTTGCATTTTCCAGCCCGGATCTGAAGCTGTGTGTTATTTGCAAGCATTTGTATCCAAAAAAACACCCAGGCAAAATTTATTTTCTTCAAGTTCAGTATGTTTAGATGACTGTTACTCAGTGGCCGGAGCACTTAGAGAGATTATGACTGTTTTGCCCAAAAATTCTAAGTGTTTTCTTTTAAATGAGACCAACCCCATGAAGATGCTGCAAAAGATTGAAGAACATCTTTTGATTTACTTTGGGCACGTTATTTTTTTGGCGTTTTTAGGGAAATTGACCAGAGTGCAAGGGGTTAAAAGGGTTTATGAAATTGTATTCTTAAATTGTTTTTTTATGTGTGCCGTCTCGCTTATCTTTTTTCCATTAAACTTACTCCCTGCATGTTTCAGGGTCAACAGTTTCTGAAACCCGACCTGAATTGTTTTCTATATGTGCTGTTTTTCTTTTAATATCTTCCTGCCTGCCCCAGGGACTACAGATGGAAATAAGTGAGAACACTATAATGTGGTACAGAGCATCTTTACCCTGTGTGCAATGTTTTTTTTCTGTACATGGTCCCTGACAAATAAACCAATAAACTAAACTAAACTAATCCGAAACCCTGCCCACACTAATAGCTCAAGTAGGTTCATTTTGTCTTCTTTTAATTATTTACCTTTTGTTCTTATTAAAGACAAAAATAGAAAGGAGCTCTTTTTACCTTCTTTACATGTTTCAACCGTTCACTGCAGCCTTCGTCAGAAGTTCTGACGAAGGCAGCAGTGAACAGCCGAAACATGTAAAGAAGGTAAAAACAGCTCCTTTCTTTTTTTGCCCTGCCCACGCTTCTTGAAACCTGGGCATGAGACAGAGCGGTGGCTCCTTTGTCCCCCCTTCCACACTCTCTCAAAGTCGACTTACCAACGGTATTGTCCATTGCCCCATCACCTTTATCCCCTACTTCCAGGTTCGGTCGGCCTGTTTCCCTCACTTCCCGACAGCTCTCCCCAGCAGTTCCACTGTCACCCTCACTGCTGACAACCACCTCCTTGGCTAGGAGGTTCTTCACTCAGTTCCTGTCATCTCCCCAGCAAAGCCTGTAAGCACAATTTAATATCCATTACACGATATAAACAGTTCACCATTATTAATCTCAGCTTCTGCTCCTTCCTCACAAGATTGCCAGATCCTTGCCGCACTGTTTCTCCACAATTATTGCAATAAATCATTGTCAGTGAACCTGTTTGTCTCTGTCCAAATTGCTCTTGGGTCTTAGCTTAGAAACTGTGACAAACACTGTTGATCGGAGAAAGCCATCTTTTAACATTCTCAGGAGTCTTAAGTTTCTGATATGTTCTTACAGTAAAAACTCAGCTATGGTTCGATTCTCCGACTATCAATCAAAGTGTATCCCTCCTTCAGGACAGCTTTCTTCCCATCCCTTCTTGCTTCTTGTACCTGTGGCCACAGCTTAGCTAGAGCCTCTCGATCTTCTTTGGAGAAGTCCTCCTTGAAATGGACCCCAAGCTCTTTGCACACCCTTGCCTCATGGGATTTCCCCCACTCTTCATCCCACACAGTATGCAGAGCAAACTGGATTAAGATGGGTCGAGGCACCATATTTGTCATAGCGTTGTTTTTACGGCCCAGGCGATGAACAGTGTCCACCATCTTGTGGAGTTTGTGTTAGATATTAATATCATGTATATAGTTAGATGTACCAATATGGCAGTGCCCTTGGTGTAGTGGGAGGTGACGCTCCACCTTTCCGGTGGTGGCATCACGGGGAGTATAAGAGGCCATAGCGGAAGGGGCTCTGTCTCTTTTGCTGCTGACCCTTGACCTGTACAGAGTGACTCCTGTTCAGTTCCTGTTCTTGTAATAAAATGTACAAACTATCACCTCGCCTCCTCCTCCTTTTACAGACACAACATTTGGCAATGAGGACAAAAGGTATGGAGTGAGCTGCTACTGCTTTTTGGCCCTTCCTGGAGGCTCCGGGAGAGCCATCCGTTCCCTGGGCCAGGTGGTATGCCGCTTTTGAAAACTATCTTAATGCTCTGGACCTCGGCATGCTAAAAAAGCTGCGTGCAAAGGCGATTCTGGTCCACAATCTTGGAATGGAGGTTCAGAGGATCCTGAGTACATTAGGAGGTGGTGATACGTTTGATCATTTGGTGAAGCTAATGGCGGGATATTTTTGCGCCCCGGAAAACAACACCATGAAAAGAATCCAGTTTCGACATTGACACCAACAGCCGGGAGAGTCGGTGCAACAATTTGTAGCAGACCTACGGTAGCTGGCAGGACAGTGCCAATTCAGCATTTTAGAGGAAGAGATGATCCGTGACCAACTGGCGGAGCATGTGCTTACTTCCTCCGCAAAGGCACGTCTCCTCACATACACCAGGGAATTAACGCTGATGGCCGCCATGTAATTAGTGCAGCAGTATGAGGCAGCGGAGAAGCTGTCCCAAAATTTTGGCAAAGATGAAAAGCTGCGGAGGGGCGAAAAACATTGGAAGGTACTGGCCGCGGATCTGGATGGTGAAGACGGCAAAAGTGATGAGGAATATGCCGCCGCCGTAAGAGTTAGGCCCGCCCTGGTGACGCCAAGGTGTTATGGCTGTGGGTCCACCTGGCACCGCTACAGGACAAGAGACTGTCCAGCAAGAGGGAAGCGCTGGGGAAAGTGAGGTCAATTCCACCACTTTGCTACGACCTGCAAGAACTTTGAGCAAGGGGACCAGAGACCAGTAGGAGGCTCCTCTACAAGAGAACCTACGGTGGTCCATATGGTCTCACCAAGCACAGATGGACATATTTATTGCAACGTCAAATTGGACAGGGTCGAAATGCCGCTGATGCTAGATACAGGATCGGCGGTCTCCATCCTGAGCTGGTCCACTGTGAACAACTTTTTCCCACATTACAGGGTGAACAAGTCGGACACGACTTGCTACAGCTACGGAAACAACCCTTTTGACATTGTGGGCTCTCTAATGCTATCAGTGAGGTCCAGATAAGCAGTGATGTGTGCCGCTGAGTTCATGGTGTCCACCGAGGGGTTGAATCTGATGGGCTGTGATCTGCTTTATGGGCTTGGGTTCTCAATAGCCTACGGTGCTGTGGAAGAGTGGTCTGGATGTGGGCTATGGGACCAACCCTTCTTTTTGGGAGATGACAATAAAGTGTGGAATTTTGATTTGCCCGGGGCAAGTGAAGACAGACTAGATCAGCACTATGGAGCGCCTCTGCGGGGAGGCTCCAGTGTCAGAGTTCATGGTACCCTGGATGAGGGACCCAAACAGCACAAACACGAGTTAAGCCAGTGAGCAGGCACCTTGTAGTTCCATAGTTCAGCCGAGTGCTACCATAGAACTGGGCGCTGCCTTGGCTGATTCAGCGCCAAAAATGAAAGAGAGCGGGGCGAGACCAAATGGTGCGATTCCCAGACACACCTTGAGCGAGATCCGAGGCGGAGCTTGGACCAGGTCGGCGGGACTCTCCGTCACCGAAGATTTGCCCGTTCATGACGTGGTGGACCTAGACGGCCAGTGAGAACTCCCCTAAATATCGCCGACAAGGTCTGCCCTAGGGTTGAGTCTCAGCTTGGAGGAGTCCACAGAACACTGGATTGATGGGATGACCAGGGATGGTTGCAGGTGGTGATGGCCCGCAAAGACGGTTATCTAGAACTGTCTGATGGATCCAGGAGGCACCCAAACGAGCTGTGGTGTATGGGGGAGAAGACGTGCCGGTGCAGCCCGTCACTAGAAAGAAAATGGAAGAGACGCTCTGGGAGAGAGCCGCCAGACAGACATTCCAGAGGGGGGCCTCCAGGGGGTCCTGGGTAGGATTTATAAAGGGGGGATTAGCGGTATGCTGTGTCATGTTATATTATGTTAATGTTGTTACTGTTCCCTGAATTTTAAAACTGCGTAACCTTTGTTTGATTTCCCCTGTGTGTGTGCGTGTATGGTGAAAAGGAAAACAGAAATGTGTGAATTGCTAAAACAAAGAGTAACATGTGAAATGCAAATGTTCCCCAGTACTGTGTGTGTTTGAAGTGCCCACGTTGTGGGGTGGGAGTGCTGGGGTGGAGGTTCTGGGACCGCCATTAGGTTAGTATACATATTGTCTTTAAGTGCTTACTATTTGAAGTGCCTTAAGAATGTATATAGTTGTTTTGGGATTAATTTATTTTACAAGGCCTCTTTTGTGTTCGAAGACTGCAACGATTAAAATGGTGGAATAATCCGCGGGGCCTGAATTGTGTGCATGGATAGCCTTGTATATTTATGTTTTGTATTTTTTTTTTCATGCTTAGTGTATTAGTCGGGTTGTAAATTTTGGGAGGGCCCAATTAGTGTGCTTACCATTTTTTTTGAGGAGGGGGGAGGGTATTAGATATTAATATCATGAATATAGTTAGGTGTCCCCTCATGGATCATCACCATATCGTGGTGGGGGGTTTGCGTGCCCTAGTGATCTCAGGAGCTATGTTGTCTGGGGCAATTTGCTTCTGGTAGGGTCAACCAAGACAAACTGGTGAAGAGCAGACTAAGAACAAGCCAACAGACTCTCATGATAAATACTAGAACAAGGATTCAGTGTGCCCCACCCTGGAGACAGGGATGGACGAGGGGCTTGATGGCTAGTGTCTGGTGGCCGGGTTTCCGCCCATGGGACCCGGGTGGGCTCAGCCCGAAGGAGTTGCATGGGTCCGCCCTCCAGTGGGCTCACCAGCTGCAGGAGGGATCATGGGGTCTGGTGCTATGGTACTATGTGGATCAGGTGGCGGTCAAAGGCGGAGACCTTGGTGGTCTGATCCCAAGCTTCCTAAACTGGCTTTTTGGACGTGGAATGTCACCTCTCTGGTGGGGAAGGAGCCTGAGCTGGTGCATGAGGTTGAGAGATACCGGCTAGATATAGTCGGCCTAACCTCAACACACAGCTCCGGTTCCAGAACCAGTCTCCTGGAGAGGGGCTAGAGCTTGGCCTACTCTGGAGTTGCCCCGGGTGAGAGGCGATGATTAGGGATGGGTATTCTTGTATCCCCCCACCTTGCTGCCTCTATATTGGAGTTTTCCCCAGTGGACGAAAGGGTTGTTCCCCTGCACCTTCGGGCTGGGAAACGGGTCCTGACCATCATCTATGCCTATGCACCAAGTGATGGTTCAGAGTGCCCACCCTTTTTGGAGTCTGTGACTGGGGTGCTGGAGAGTGCTCCTCTTGGAGACTTCATTGTCCTACTGGGGGACTTCAATGCGCACATGGGCAACAACAGTGAAACCTGGACGGGGGTGATTGGGAGGAACGGCCTGCCCGATCTGAACCCGAGTGGTGTTCAGTTATTGGACTTCTGTGCTAACCACAGTTTGTCCATAACGAACACCATGTTCAAGCATAAGGGTGTCCATATGTGCACCTGGCACCAGGATACCCTAGGTCGCAGGTCGATGATCGATTTTGTTATTGTGTCATCAGACCTGCGACTGTATATCTTGGACACTAGGGTAAAGGGAGGTGCAGAGCTGTCAACTGATTATCACCTGGTTGTGAGTTGGATTCGATGGCAGGGGAAAATGCCATTCAGACCTGGTAGACCCAAACGTATAGTGAGGGTGTGCTGGGAACATCTGGCTGAGGCCCCTGTCAAGGAGGTCTTCAACTCCCACCTCCGGAAGAACTTCAACCACATTCCGAGGGAGTCTGGAGATATGGAGTCTGAATGGGCCATGTTCTCCACCTCCATTGTTGAAGCGGCGGCCCAGAGCTGCGGCCGCAAGGTCATCGGGGCATCTTGTGGAAGCAACCCCCGAACTAAGTGGTGGACACCAGTTGTGAGGGGGGCCATTAAGCTGAAGAAGGAGTCCTATCAGGCTTGGTTGGCTTGTGGGACTCCCGAAGCAGCTGAGGTGTACCGGCAGGCCAAGCAGAGTGCAGTTCGGGTGGTTGCTGAAGCAAAAACTCGGGTATGGGAGGAGTTCGGTGAGGCTATGGAACAAGACTTTTGGTTGGCCTCGAAGAGATTCTGGCAAACTGTCCGGCAGCCTCAGGAGGGGGAAGCAGCTCCCTGTCTACACTGTGTATGGTGGGGATGGGGTGCTGTTGACTTTGAATGGGATATCATCGGGGGGTGGAAGAAATACTTCGAGGGTCTCCTCAATCCCACTGATACGCCTTCCACAGAGGAAGCAGGGCTTGTGGACAAAGGGGACGACTCGTCTATCACAGGGGCTGAGGTCACCAAGGTGGCTAAAAATCTCTTTGGTGGCCGGGCCCCGGGGGTGGATGAGATTAGCCCTGAGTACCTCAAGGCCCTTGATGTTGTAGGGCTGTCATGGTTGACATGCCTCTGCAACATTGCGTGGAGGTCGGGGGCAGTGTCTTTGGCATGGCAAACCGGGGTGGTGGTTCCTCTCTTCAAAAAATCGGACCGGAGGGTGTGCTCCCACTTTAGAGGGATCACACTCCTCAGCCTCCCTGGGAAGGTCTATACCAAGGTACTGGAGAGGAGAGTCCGGCCATTGGTCGAACCTTGGATTCAGTAGGAGCAATGTGGTTTTTGTCCTGGCCATGGCACATCGGACCAGCTCTTTACCCTCTCAATAATTCTTGAGGGCTCGTGGGAGATTACCCAACCAGTTTACATGTGCTTTGTGGACTTGGAGAAGGCATTTGACCGCGTCCCTCATGGTTTTTTGTTGGGGGTGCTTCGGGAGTATGGGGTATCGCGCTAGCTGTTACGAGCTATTTGGTTTCTGTATGACCATTGTGAGAGTCTGGTTCGTATTGCCAACACTCGGTCGGAGTCATTCCCAGTGAGAGTTGGACTCCACCAGGGCTGCCCTTTGTCACGATCCTGTTCATAATTTTTATGGACAGGATTTCTAGGCGCAGCCATGGAATGGAGGGTGTCATGCTTGGTGACCACAGGATCTCATCTCTGTTGTTTGCAGATGATGTTTTCCTGCTGGCTTCATCTTGCAATGACCTACAGGTCTTACTGGGACGGTGTGCCACTGAGAGTGAAGCGGCTGGGATGAGAATCAGTACCTCCAAATCCGAGTCCATGGTCCTCAGCCGGAAAAAGGTGGATTGTCCTCTCCAGGTTGGGGACAGGCTCCTACCCCAATTGGAGGAGTTTAAGTATCTTGGGGTCTTATTCACGAGTGAGGGAAGAATGGAGCGAGAGATTGACAGACGGATAGGAGCAGCATCTGCAGTGACGTGGACATCGTACCAGTCTGTTGTGGTGAAGAGGGAGCTGAGCTCTAAGGCAAAGCTGTTTATTTACCAGTCAATCTGCATTCCTACCCTTACCTATGGTCACGAGCTTTGAGTAATGACCGAAAGAATGAGATCGAGGATACAAGCGGCTGAAATGAGCTTTCTTTGTAGGGTCGCTGGACTCACCCTCAGAGATAGGGTGAGGAGCTCAGTCATCCGGGAGAGGCTCAGAGTAGAACCGCTGCTCCTCCACATTGAAAGGAGCCAGTTGAGGTGGTATGGGCATCTGATTAGGATGCCTCCTGGACACCTCCCACTTGAGGTGTTTCGGGCACGTCCCACTGGGAGGTGACCCTGGGGCAGACCAAGGACTCGCTGGAGAGACTATGTCTCCAAGCTGGTCTGGGAACGCCTTGGTATCCTCTCTGAAGAGCTGGAGCAGGTGGCTGGGGAGAGAGAAGTCTGGGCTTCTCTGCTTGAACTGCTGCCTCAGCGACCCGGACCTCCGGAAAAGCGGTAGAAGATGGATGGCTGGATGGATAGTTAGGTGTACCAGTATGGCGGTGCCCTGGGTGTAGTGGGAGGTGATGCTCCACCTTTCCTTTGATGGATTCACGGGGAGTAAAAGAGGCCACAGTGGAAGGGGCTCTGTCTCTTTTGCTGTGGACCTTTGACCTGTGCAGAGTGACTCCTGTTCAGTTCCTGTTCTTGTAATAAAACATATAAACTATCACCTCGCCTCCTCCTTTTACGGACACAACAGTTTGTCAACCGACATGGGAAGCACTCAGGTCAGAATTCCAACCAGACCCTCTCTCGTCTCCTCATTTTCCTTCCCAGGCAGGCCAATCAGGCGGAGATTCAACCTCCTTTAATACCTGACATACTCCAGGCAAAGCTGCTTGAGTGATGTGTTTTCTTTCTGCAGGTGAGTCATCTGTTCCTTAATGGAATTAATTTTTGTCTTTGTTTTCCTTGACTGCTTGCATTGTGGCCTCCATTCTGTTCTCAGATCTTTACAATCTTTTACCTTGGTCATCAAATCTTGATATGAGGGTTTTTAATGGCATCAAAGATGGCTTCATTAGAAGCTCTGCTTGAGTTGCTGCCTTCTTTTTTACATCTTCTCTTCAATTTTTTGGAATTGGCACTGGTGTATGTTCATCCACATCATTAACATCATCTATGGTGTCCGTGTTTCCAGACTCGCGTGAGGCTAGGTTGTAGTCATGGTTGGTTAGCATCTTGGCTGTATAGTTTCTCAGAAAACTTACTATGCTAAAACCGGAAAAACATTGGCGTTACTTGGTCGGAACGTGACTACATATAACCTATTTCACATATGCTGGCTTTCTTTTCTAAAAAAAAAATGTATTTTTCAGACAAAAATGGGATAACTTAGTCAGAGCCTGCAAAAGTTCGATCACTCACTCCGCCATCTTGTCTTCCCTCAACTAACAGTCTTCTTGATCAGCTGCAGCTCTCATCAGTCAGGAAACAGGATGTGAGCTTTGAGAGAGAAACTGCCATGATCATGTTTGGTAATGTGGGATGATGGGAGATACAGTCTGCTAAATGTATTCAGAAAAAGTAAAAAACTGAATATTACTCTGTTATTATATGACAACCAACAACTTTAATTACGTGGGAAATTATCTTTTAAATTGACAAACATCATGGTACAGTGCCACGAGTTACACATATTATGTGTAACTCAATCAGAATCAAAAGATAATTTCACGATTGCTATTTATTTAAATGGTATTTTTTTTCTGATATAAAGGTCCCATGTGGGAAAAAAAAGGTCCCATGTGCAGAAGTAGAGGGAGCATGACTCAGGCTTTCTATTAATCAATATGTATAAGAGTCCTGTTAAATCTGTTTTGTCAGTTTAGTTGACAGATGACTCTCAAAAGATCCCTGTAGCAAGCTGTGCTATGTGCAGTACTGTGTAGATGTGTAACGTGACCGAGGGTAGTTAAAACATAACTTTGCAAGTTCTTTAGAACTAGGTGAAGAGTCACAGGTAGCAATCAGAGGAGAAGCTTTAAAATGAGGATGTTTAAAGGAATTTATTTACAAAAAATATATACAAAAAGCCACCAAAAAAGCCTAAACTAAAACCTAAGCTAAAAAAGAATACTAAACGTGCTAAAAACAAATGAAAGTCCATAAAAGCTGAGGAGGAGGATTCACTCTGCTAGGCCTGGCTCCAGCTGCTACCACAACACCAACACCCTCAGTAAACCTGTACAGGGGAAGACACTTGCCAGCAGTACAGTGATCCCTCACTTATCGCGGTTAATGGGTTCCAGAACCGACCGCGAAAAGTGAAAAACCGCGAAGTAGCGTCACCCCTAATGACGTCACCCATAAATAATACGTACGTTCATTCTCTCACTCTCTCTCATATGATACGTGTGTGTGTGTGTGTGTGTAAGTGTACATACATACGTAGATGTAAATAAAGTGTACATAAATATGTTTTTAGAACTCTTTTATTCTTATAACAAGATACGTAACTCAAGATGAAGATGATTTACTGCACAGGTTAATGAGAGCTTTACTGCTCCTCAGGTGACGCCTCATCGTCAGGTGCTAGAGGCGCAGGATCGTCGAGGGCAGCTTCCGATAGAGCTGGAGAAGCTGCAGGAGGTGGCGTAGTGGCTCGACGGGAAGACTATTTCGCACAAAATGGCACAAGAGAACAGCAAAAAGTTCCACGCGGCGAGACTAAGCAACACAAGCGATAAAAAGCAATGAATGCGGTCTTCCTTTGTTGCATGGGCGCTCGGCAGGGAGAGGAGGTGGGTGAAACGTCTCGGCCAATCAGCTTGCGGGGTGAAACGTCTCGGCCAATCAGCTTGCGAGATTTCCGAGCCGAGCCAACACGAGAACAGCGAACAGAGAGTTGTGCGGCTCTCCGTGTTGATACCTGATGGTCTACCTGCCTTCTGCTAGCGCCCACCCATTATTTCTCAATTTTGAATTTTTGATGAATATTTTTGAAAAATCTGCGATGCACTGAGGGCGCGAAAGGTGAAGCGCGAAGTAGCGAGGGATCACTGTATATCCATATTTCTCATGTCATCATCATCATCATCATGGGTCATTGCTATCTGGAACCAGATACTTACAGTGAAGGCAGAGCTCCTCACTCTGCCTCTTGCCCAACTGCTCCACACGGAAGTGACCTCCCGCAAATGCAGGCATCATGGTGGTCCTGGTCGTTAATACTCCTCCTCCTCAGTCATGCCCTCCTCCTGCCATTTCCTATGCCACCAGCAGCCTCCTCTTGTCCAGCAGGGCTCTCATCTGGCTGGCTATCCAGGCTGGGCTCTCCTCCAAGCAGGCCTTCCTCTGGCCGGGCTCTCTCCTCCAGGCAAAGCTCTCATTTGGCAGGGGCCCTCTCCTCAAACAGGGCTCTCTTCTTTGGCAGGCCCTCATCTAGCCAGTCTTCACCCATGCAGGGCTCCTTCCTCCTGGCAAAAAGCTCTCTCTCCAATAAATTCCTTTAAACATCCTCATTTTAAAGTTTCTCCTCTGATTGCTACCTGTGACTCTTCACCTGGTTTTAAAGAAATTGCAAAGTTATGTTTTTTAACTACCCTCAGTCAGATACAGTGATCCCTCGCTACTTCGCGCTTCACCTTTCGCGCCCTCAGTGCATCGCGGATTTTTCAAAAATATTCATCAAAAATTCAAAATTGAGAAAAAATGGGCGGGCGCTAGCAGAAGGCAGGGAGACTACATTAGAACATCAGCTATCAACACGGAGAGCCCGCACAACTCAAAATCCACCTCTCTGACCACCGCTCCACTCCTCTCCGCCCACCTCTTCACCGCTCGGGAATCTTGCAAGCTGATTGGCCGAGACGTTTTACCTCGCAAGCTGATTGGCCGAGACGTTTTACCCAGCTACTCTCCCTGCCGAGCGCCTATACCCAGCGAAGGAAGACCGCATTCATTGCTTGCTGTTCTCTTGTGCCTTTTTGTGGGAAATAGTCTTCCCGTCGAGCCACTACGCCGCCTCCTGCAGCTTCTCCAGCTCTATCGGAAGCTGCCCTCGACGGTCCTGCGCCTCTAGCACCTGACAATGAGGCGTCACCTGAGGAGCAGTAAAGCTCTCATTAACCTGTGCAGTAAATCATCTTCATCTTGAGTTACGTATCTTGTTATGAGAATAAAAGACTTCTAAAAACATATTTATATACACTTTATTTACATCTACGTATGTATGTACACTTACACACACACACACACACACTTATCATATGAGAGAGAGAGTGAGAGAATGAACGTACGTATTATTTATGGGTGACGTCATTAGGGGTGACGCTACTTCGCGGTTTTTCACTTTTCGCGGTCGGTTCTGGAACCCATTAACCGCGATAAGTGAGGGATCACTGTACTTCACTTTAAGTTTCTTTGCTGTCATTTCCAAATGCGCACATGTAGAGAAATGAAAATGAAACAATCTCCACTAGGACCAGACATAAAACAAAATTACTGAGATTGAGATTGAGATTCAACTTTATTGTCATTACACATGTATGAATACAAGGTAACGAAACGTGACTTGGCATTTGGGCACGCTCTGCAGAGCGCATCCAAGGCCGGGGCAGCCGCTAGGCGCCAGTCATATGATATACTATACTATGATACTATGATAAGAGTATGATAAGAGATAAATAATATAACAGAGTGACAAAGATTTTCAAAGTGATTACACTTAGTAAACAACATTATTACTGTAGTTAAATAATACCTGTTGTACCAGTAGTAGTATTACTGATGAGCAAGCACAATGTAATAAATTGTTGTAAATTTGAGCATGTGTCAGCAAGCTTATGGGACAAGCTATTGATTTTTGTATATGAGCTTGGAAAGTGTGTTTTCATTTAGTGAAGCATATGTTGATGTTCTTCTAACTTGGACAAATATGGTCTGCGCATCATTAAAGCATAATTTCACTGATTTGTGACTGAGATTTTGTGGTCGTTGGTGTTATTACTTTGTAGTGATGGCCAGTAACCACAGATGGGCGCTGCTCCTATGCTACGCCTAAAGGAAGTTTCAAATAAGAGCAAAAAGTCCAGTTCAACAATAAAGTGAAAGAAAGACAGAGAGCAAAACAATATATTAAGCATCAAGTCTTAAATACGCTGCCTATTATCAGGAAATCTTCAGCTTATAGACTTTGCTTAACTGATTTCTTAACCACTTTTTCCTTTTAAGGTTGCGAGGGGACTGAAGCATATCCCAGCGGATGAGCGACAGGGTACACTCTGGACAGCCTGTCTTTGGGCTGTGGGAGGAAATAGGAGTACTTGGTGAAAACCCATGCAGACTCAGGGAGAACATGCAAACGCTACATAGAAAGTTCACCGAGGGCCAGCACTTGGGTTCAACCCCATGACCTTCTTGCTGTGAAGCAATGGTGCGAACCACTGTTCCACCAAGCTACCCGATTTGCATAACATAATTTTTCAAATACAGGTGTATCGCAGTAAATTAGAATGTCATTGAAAAGTTGATTTATTTCAGTAATTCAATTCAAAAAGTGAAACTGATATTAGATTCATTAAATAGAGAGTGATATATTTCAAGATTTTATTTCTTTTAATTTTGATGATGGCTTACAGCTAATGAAAACCCCAAATTCAGTTTCTCAAAAATCAAATTTTTCATAAGATCAATTTAAAAAAAAAAAAAAAAGATTTTTAATAGAAATGTTGGCCGACTGAAAAGTATGTCCATGTACAGTGGGGCAAAAAAGTATTTATTCAGCCACCAATTGTGCAAGATCGCCCACTTAAAAGATGAGAGAGGTCTCCAATTTTCATCATAGGTATACAGTACCTCAACTATGAGAGACAAAATGAGGGAAAAAAAATCCAGAAAATCACATTGAAGGATTTTTAATGAATTAATTGGTTAATTCCTCGGTAAAATAAGTATTTGGTCACCTACAAACAAGCAAGATTTCTGGCTCTCACAGACCTGTAACTTCTTCTTTAAGAGGCTCCTCTGTCCTCCACTTGTTACCTGTATTAATGGCACCTGTTTGAACTCGTTATCAGTATAAAAGACACCTGTCCACAACCTCAAACAGTCAGACTCCAAACTCCACTATGGCCAAGACCAAAGAGCTGTCAAAGGACACCAGAAACAAAATTGTAGACCTGCACCAGGCTGGGAAGACTGAATCTGCAATAGGTAAGCAGCTTGGTGTGAAGAAATCAACTGTGGGAGCAATTATTAGAAAATGGAAGACATACAAGACCACTGATAATCTCCCTCGATCTGGAGTTCCATGCAAGATCTCACCCCGTGGGGTCAAAATTATCACGACAATGGTGAGCAAAAATCCCAGAACCACACGGGGGGACCTAGTGAATGACCTGCAGAGAGCTGGGACCAAAGTAACAAAGGCTACCATCAGTAACACACTACGCCGCCAGGGACTCAAATCCTGCAGTGCCAGACGTGTCCCCCTGCTTAAGCCAGTACATGTCCAGGCCCGTCTGAAGTTTGCTAGAGAGCATTTGGATGATCCAGAAGAGGATTGGGAGAATGTCATATGGTCAGATGAAACCAAAATAGTGTGGTGATGTGAAAATAATGAGACAGAGTTCTCTCTCAAAGTCAACTTTATTCACAACACCATCATCTCAAAGCAGAGAGAAAAAAGAGAATGAAACAGTAAACTCTCGTCCTTAAATATCAGGGACTTCACACTTCGTAGATCACATGTCACACAGACCACTTTGCATTATAAAGACAGTCACAATGCATTTCTCTCCATGATATCACTTACACTGTCTCCCATGCATCTTTTCCTTAATCCTTTAATTGCACCCCCACAGTCTCAGGCCTTGCATACCAAAGCTAATATTCCTGCAGCTTCCTGCCTTTGTTCTGACCTAAAATGTGAGTCACAGTCACAGTCACATTTTTCTCATTTTGTCTCTCATAGTTGAGGTATACCTGTGATGAAAATTGGAGACCTCTCTGATCTTTTAAGTGGGAGAACGTGCACAATTGGTGGCTGACTAAATATTTTTTTGCCCCACTGTATGCATTCAATACTTGGTCAGGATTAATAGTGCATTAAAGCAGAGTGGCATGGAGGCGATCCACCTGTGGTATTACTGAGGTGTTAAGGAAGCCCAGATTACTTTGACAGTGGCCTTCAGCTCATCTGTATTGTTGGCTCTGGTGTCTCGCATCTTCCTCTTGACAATACCTTATAGATTCTCTATGGGTTTTAGGTCAGGAGAGTTTGCTGACCAATCAAGCACAGTGATACCATGGTCATTAAATCAGGTTTTGGTACTTTTGGCAGTGTGGGCAGGTGCCAGGTCCTGCTGGAAAATAAAATCAGCATCTCCATAAAGCTTGTTAGCAGAGGGAAGCATGAAATGATCGAAATTTTCCTGGTAGACTGCTGCACTGACTTTGAATTAAATAAAAGACTGTGGACCAACACCAGTAGATGACATGGCTCCCCAAATCAGGTGCAAAGTTCTGTCATTTGGAAATCAAGGTCCCAGCATCTGGAGGAAGAGTGGAGAGGAACAGAATCCAAGTTGCTTAGGTTCAGTGTGAAGTTTTCCAGTCAATGATGATTTGGGGAGCCATGTCATCTGCTGGTGTTTGTCCACATGGAGGTATACGCTAGAGGGAACCCAAACAGCTGAGCATACAGACAGTGCATACCTCCACCAATGCTCTCACTTGCAATATAAAAGAAAGTGAGAAAGTGATCCAGTAGCTGCATTCTGACTCAGATCACCACCAAAATCTAATGGGTTCTCCCATAGCCAAAGGGCTAAATCTGGTGATAATTTCATCACAATCCATCCAGCAATTTTGCTTGCTCCTGCTAAGACCTCTTTTGTCTGGCACAAGAGACGGTGCTGTGTCCTCTTGTTTTTTTATGCAATGATTTTTACATTTTGTCAAATGTTGCCATTTGCTTTTTATTTGTTTCTTTGCTCATATTAAAGTAATACAACATTTCAAAGTCATACTGTGAATGTGTTTGACCATAACATTGATAATGTCATTTACAACAGTTACAGTGGGGAAAAAAAGTATTTAGTCAGCCACCAATTGTGCAAGTTCTACCACTTAAAAGATGAGAGAGGTCTCTAATTTTCATCATAGATATACCTCAACTATGAGAGAAAAAATGAGAAAATAAAATCCAGAAAATCACATTGAAGGATTTTTAATGAATTAATTGGTAAATTCCTCAGTAAAATAAGTATTTGGTCACCTACAAACAAGCAAGATTTCTGGCTCTCACAGACCTGTAACTTCTTCTTTAAGAGGCTCCTCTGTCCTCCACTCATTACCTGTATTAATGGCACCTGTTTGAACTCGTTATCAGTATAAAAGACACTTGTCCACAACCTCAAACAGTCAGACTCCAAACTCCACTATGGCCAAGATCAAAGAGCTGTCAAAGGACACCAGAAACAAAATTGTAGACCTGCACCAGGCTGGGAAGACTGAATCTGCAATAGGTAAGCAGCTTGGTGTGAAAAAATCAACTATAGGAGCAATTATTAGAAAATGGAAGACATACAAGACCACTGATAATCTCCCTCGATCTGGGGCTCCACGCAAGATCTCACCCCGTGGGGTCAAAATTATCACGAGAATGGTGAGCAAAAATCCCAGAACCACACGGGGGGACCTAGTGAATGACCTGCAGAGAGCTGGGACCAAAGTAACAAAGGCTACATCAGAAACACACTATGCCGCCAGGGACTCAAATCCTGCAATGCCAGATGTGTCCCCCTGCTTAAGCCAGTACATGTCCAGGCCCGTCTGAAGTTTGCTAGAGAGCATTTGGATGATCCAGAAGAGGATTGGGAGAATGTCATATGGTCAGATGAAATCAAAATAGAACTTTTTGGTAAAAACTCAACTTGTCGTGTTTGGAGGAGAAAGAACACCATACCTACTGTGAAGCATGGGGGTGGAAACATCATGCTTTGGGGCTGTTTTTCTGCAAAGGGACCAGGACGACTGATCCGTGTAAAGGAAAGAATGAATGGGGCCATGTATCGTGAGATTTTGAGTGAAAACCTCCCTCCACCAGCAAGGGCATTGAAGATGAAACGTGGCTGGGTCTTTCAGCATGACAATGATCCCAAACACACCGCCCGGGCAACGAAGGAGTGGCTTCGTAAGAAGCATTTCAAGGTCCTGGAGTGGCCTAGCCAGTCTCCAGATCTCAACCCCATAGAAAATCTTTGGAGGGAGTTGAAAGTCCGTGTTGCCCAGCGACAGCCCCAAAACATCACTGCTCTAGAGGAGATCTGCATGGAGGAATGGGCCAAAATACCAGCAACAGTGTGTGAAAACCTTGTGAAAACTTACAGAAAACGTTTGACCTCTGTCATTGCCAACAAAGGGTATATAACAAAGTATTGAGATGAACTTTTGTTATCGACCAAATACTTATTTTACCGAGGAATTTACCAATTAATTCATTAAAAATCCTTCAATGTGATTTAATGGATTTTTTTTTCTTATTTTGTCTCTCATAGTTGAGGTATACCTATGATGAAAATTGGAGACCTCTCTCATCTTTTAAGTGGGAGAACTTGCACAATTGGTGGCTGACTAAATACTTTTTTACCCGACTGTAAGTCTGATGAGCTGTTGTTTGTGCAAAATTGGCTTTTGTTGGAGAGCTGGAGATTACCACATGAGGGCAGTGTAGGAGTCAAGAATTGAGGAGATTGGATGATTCTCCAGTATCTTCTTTAATTCTTATTCATCCTACGTACTCTCTCTCGATCGGAGTGAAAAGAGACAGGACGCAGTCACACACATACATTTATACACTTATCTCAAACAATACATCACACAAAAGTCACAATACTCAGTTACATCCTCTCATCTGTAATAGAACACCCAGAGTCCTTCTGTTCTTCTCTCTGACCCCCAAAAGGTAAGGCCGGGTAATCTTCTCCTCTCTTCTGAGTCCCCAGGGGGTGCAGACACATTGTCCTCTTGAGGTGTGAAGTCAATACACATGGCTAGCTCAAAGTCTTTCTTGGCTGAATTCAGCCAGCCACATGTGAGTCACATAAGTTATAATTATGGGCTCCACATCACTCCCCCCTTCCATACGAAAGACTGGGCACCCACATACAGTCATACAATAGTCATACAGCACGTCACCCCCCCAACAGAATCTCACAGCAACCTAAACACCCTGATCAAAAAACACATCATTCTGCATGCAGCTTAGGTTTCAATCTTCTCCCAAATCTGCTGTATGCAGGTCTCCTGCTCTGTGTTGGGCCGTCCTGCTGTGCATCTGTGGAGTGAGGGGGAGAAGGGTTATTTGCCCCTCGTGGGGGGTCCCGGGGCCGCCTCTTAGGAGGCCTGCCGCGTCGAGGCGCGCCCGCCGGTCGCACAGACTCGTTATACAACACAAAAGCAGGTTTTAATCTATCGATACTGATCGTCTCCCTCCTGCCCCCCAAATCTAACACAAAATATTTCTCCCCGGTTTGCAGCACTCGACATGGACCGTCGTAAGGTGGGCGGAGGCTATGCCGCTTCGCATCGTGCCTGACAAAAACAAACTCTGCGTCTCGTAAAGCCTGGGGCACGAACACACGCGGGAAAGAGTGATGAGCGGGGCCCGGGTGCATTTCTGCTCCCGTGTTACTCAGAGACCCCCGGATCGGGAGGGGCCCTGGTGCCGTGTGGTCGGGTAAAAACTCGCCTGGCAGCCTGAGCGGTTGTGCGAAGACCAATTCTGCTGGTGAGGCATCTAGATCCTCTTTGGGTGCCGAACGCAACCCCAATAAAACCCATGGTAGTTTATTTACCCAATCTGTGTCCGTCAGTGACGCTCTGAGGGCTGCCTTCAAAGACCTGTGAAAATGCTCGCATAAACCGTTGGCCTGGGGATGGTAAGCGGTCGTGCGATGTACCGCCGCTCCTAAGCCGCTGGCCACTGCTGACCACAGTTCCGACGCAAATTGAGGTCCCCTATCAGACGTAATATCTGACGGGACCCCGAACCGCGCTACCCAGGCTGTTAAAAAAGCGCGTGCCACCTCTGCCGCTGTGGTCGATGTTAACGGGACCACTTCCGGCCAACGAGTGGTTCGGTCCACCATCGTCAAGAGATGCATGAACCCTTGTGAAGTGGGCAGGGGGCCCACGAGATCCACGTGCACATGATCGAACCTTTTAGCCGGAATGTGGAACGGTTGTAAGGGCGCCTTAGTGTGCCTGTGAATTTTAGCCTGCTGGCAAGCCATGCAGGTTTTAGCCCACTCCTTCACGTGCTTGCGCAGGCTCAGCCAAACTTCTCCGCCACCATTTTCACCGAAGCGCGCACCCCTGGGTGCGCTAGGGAGTGCGCGGCGTCAAAAACTCGACGGCGCCACGCGGCTGGCACCACCGGGCGCGGTCGCCCTGTGGATACATCGCAAATAAGCGGGGGGAAACCGGTTTGTAGATTTTTGCGTTCCAGCCTTAACCCTGTTGGTCCGGACAGGAGCGCGCGCACGTCCGCGTCCTCGCTCTGCTCCGCCGCCATGACTGCATAATCTATTCCCACGTGGACCGGAGCCGCGCGCGTGTCCGCGCTGCTACCGCGCTATGGGTAAGCGGCCGCGCAATCCGCTTCCGCGCGGACGGGTGCTGTTACCGCGCGTGACAGACAGTCTGCCACCACATTGATTTTACTGGCTACGTGCTGAATATCGGTGGTAAACTCAGAAATTGCGGCCAGCTGTCTCTGCTGCCGCCCTGACCACGGTTCTGAAGTTTTGGACATCGCAAAAATGAGTGGTTTGTGGTCGACAAACGCGGTGAAACGCAGCCCTTCCAGCCAGAACTGGAAATGGAGAATGGCTAAGTGAAGCGCCAGGAGTTCCCTGTCAAATGCGTTGTATTTCCGCTCGGGCTCGCGCAAAGACCTGCTGAAAAAGGCGAGAGGTTGCCAAACTCCGGCGACCTGCTGCTCTACCACAGCCCCTATCGCTACCTCTGACGCGTCTGTGGTTAGCGCTATGTGAGCTGCCGGGTCTGGGTGCGCCAGCAGTGCTGCGTCAGCGAGTGCTTTTTTTACCGCTGTGAACGCGCGCTCCCGCTCCGGGGACCACTCGATCACATTGGCAGGCTTCTGTTTTTTAAACGCGGTGTATAACGGCTGCATGAGTTGCGCTGCGCGGGGTATGAAACGGTAATAAAAATTCACCATCCCCAAAAATTCCTGCAACGCTTTCACTGTCTGTGGCTGGGGAAACTCAGCCACCGCGCGCACTTTTGCCGGCAGAGGAACTGCTCCCTCTGGTGAGACACGGTGCCCCAGAAAATCAATTTGCACTGCGCCAAACTGGCATTTGGCCGGGTTGATTATCAACCCGTGTGCTTCCAACTTTTGAAAAACTGTAGTGAGGTGTTTTTCGTGTTCCTCCTCTGAGGCACTGGCCACTAAAATATCGTCCAAGTAGACAAAAACAAACAGAAGGTTGCGCAGCACTGCGTCCATCATCCGTTGAAAGGTTTGCGCAGTGCCTTTAAGGCCAAAAGGCATGCGTAAAAACTCAAAAAGTCCGAACGGGGTTATTACAGCTGTTTTGGGAATATCCTCTGATTGAACTGGGACCTGATGATAACTGCGGACCAGGCCTATTTTAGAAAAAAATGCACGCTTTTGCCAGGTGCACTGAAAAGTCCTGGATATGCGGAATCGGGTAGCGATCCTGAGCTGTGGCATTGTTCAACCTGCGATAATCACCGCAAGGTCTCCACGAGCCGTCAGCTTTAGGCACCATATGGAGGGGGGAAGCCCAAGCGGACTTCGAGCGGCGAATTATGCCCAACCTTTCCAGGTTGGCGAATTCCTCCTGTGCCACGGAGAGCTTAGCTGCATCCAAGCGTTGAGCTTTAGCAAAAACTGGTGGGCCACTCGTGGTTATGAAGTGCTCCACCCCATGCTTCGCCACCTTAGCTGAAAAAGTGGGAACTGTGAGTGCTGGGAACTGGTGTAGAAGGCTGTGAAACTTACCACCTGCTGTGGCGACGTTAGTCTGTACTGGCGGCGGGCACACTCGAGCTGCACAAGGGATAGAACAGAAAGAGAGTGCATTTACTAGGCGTTTGTTGGCCAGATCAACTAACAAACCATGTGAACACAGAAAATCAGCACCTAACATATTGAAGCTCACTGCCGCTACGATGAAGGTCCACTCCTAAGCGCGGCCGTGGAAGGACAGAGACAAGGTTCTCTCTCCGTAAGTCTTGATGCTGGAGCCGTTGGCCGCTGTTGCTCCGTCTCCGCGGGGTCCAGCCACCCGATCTGCATAAGTTGCAGTGATGAAGCTCCTCTGGGCTCCGGTGTCCACAAGGAATTGCTGCCCGGAGCCCGCATCTGTCAAATAAAGCAGCTTGTTCCGTTCACCGAGAGTGGAAGCTGCTAACGGCTCCCGGCCCGGTCGTTTCCCTGCTTTTTGAACTTGCAGGGCGGGATGCATTTGTGCGCCTTCCCAGCGAAATGTCGATGGTAAAAACAGAGGCAGTCATCTCCCTTGCCACGGAATCTCTCCACTGCTGTCACCGCTGAGGTGGTCACTGCTGTCTCTGGCTCCACACTGCCCCCGGCCACCGCGCCGAGGTCTGCCGCTGCCACGGAAGCCTCTTGTTCCTCGCAGGCGTTGAGGAGCCGCTCCGCCTCTTGGGCCAGCTCGCGGAAGTCCTCCTGGTTCACACATCGTCTGCTGGACAGGGGACCTCTCGTGTGCGCCGGAAGGGTCCGCAGGAAGATGTGCTTGAAAAGGAACGCGTCGTTGTCCGTCCCGATCATTTGTAGCATGTCCTCCATGAGGACAGTCGGCCTGCGTCCACCCCTGTCGCGCAGGTCCAGTAGCTGCCTGGCTCTTGCCTCAGCCGATGGCACGAAGCTCCTGATGAGGGTGGCTTTCAGCGCGTCGTATTTGCCGGCGGCGGGTGGCTGCTGCATCAGGCTCTGCACACACCGAGCCGTGCGGCTGTCGAGCGTCGCGATGACATTATGGAATTTAATGTCATCCACTGAAACTCCCCCAAGCAGGAACCGCGACTCCACATGCTGGAACCACGAGTGCGGGTCGCTTTGCCAAAACTCGGGGAGCTTAATCAGTCTTGTGCCCCTGCTGGCACTCCCCGGTGAATCCGGGTCTGAGTGGCTGTCTCCCAGCTCTTCCATATCGATCACGAGGCTGTCCTCAAGCCTCGGCATGCTCAGATTCATGCGTAGGTCACCAATTGTAGGAGTCAAGAACTGAGGAGATTGGATGATTCTCCAGTATCTGCTTTAATTCTCATTCATCCTACGTCCTCTCTCTCGATCGGAGTGAAAAGAGACAGGACGCAGTCACACACATACATTTATACACTTATCTCAAACAATACATCACACAAAAGTCACAATACTCAGTTACATCCTCTCATCTGTAATAGAACACCCAGAGTCCTTCAGTTCTTCTCTCTGACCCCCAAAAGGTAAGGCCGGGTAATCTTCTCCTCTCTTCTGAGTCCCCAGGGGGTGCAGACACATCGTCCTCTTGAGGTGTGAAGTCAATACACATGGCTAGCTCAAAGTCTCTCTTGGCTGAATTCAGCCAGCCACATATGAGTCACATAAGTTATAATTATGGGCTCCACATCACTCCCCCCTTCCACGCGAAAGACTGGGCACCCACATACAGTCATACAATAGTCATACAGCACGTCACCCCCCCAACAGAATCTCACAGCAACCTAAACACCCTGATCAAAAAACACATCATTCTGCATGCAGCTTAGGTTTCAATCTTCTCCCGAATCTGCTGTATGCAGGTCTCCTGCTCTGTGTTGGGCCGTCCTGCTGTGCATCTGTGGAGTGAGGGGGAGAAGGGTTATTTGCCCCTCGTTGCATTTGAGAGACATACATCACAATAGGCAGATTTGCTAGACTCTGCTCCAGCTGCAGAACAAAGAGGTTACAAGGCACATCCACATATTGATCTCAGTCTCTAGGTCACAGTAAGGACAGGACGCATGAACACAATGCATGAAAGGTGACATTAACATCACAGTAGAGAGCCAGAAGAAGCGGGGCTGCCTGTAGACATTAATACACACATTTCACTGTTGTGTTAATTGCTGTAGCCGAGCGCTGTGTCTGTCCAGTCTGTTGTGGGGGTTACACCAAACCGCCACACGCTCCCCCCCCAGAGGGCACGGCAGGGGGCCGAGACCTCGATAATCCATCTATGGGAGCGAGCTGTGGGAGAAGCTCGCTGCAGGCGGAGGGGGAGGGAGGAGGGGGGTAGTAAGTGCCGGCAGGGGACGGTGAAATCGTCCGAGCCGCGCAAAAATTGCTTGCTGCTCCGCGACGTCGAGGGGCTGTCCCGTTGCGCGTGCAGAGATCACAAGAAGAAAAATTTGTCTCTGACTCCTCTCATGGCCATGAAGAAAAGCAGGAGCAGCGGTAAGAAAAAAATAAAAGCAGAGGGACTGGCGTGTTGACTTTAGGGCAGGCGCAACCCTAAAGCCTCGGGAACCGCAGACGGCTGAATTCCCCTTGTGTGCCGTGGCTAAGACCATAAAATCCAGTGAGCAAGCTGCAGGCCTCAGGTGTACGAGCAAGCCTGAAGGGCCAGTGTGCAGCAGAAGGAAGGCGGTCAGAAGAGCCGTATTTGTCCCGTGCGTGGTGCGCCGTCCTTGTAACTCCCCGGTGCGTGCGCCGGGGCTCGTGCGTGGGTGGGCCAGCTGGAGAGGCGAGTCAGGGTGCAGAATCTTGGTGGAGATCAGCGCAGACGGCGCCGTTAAACATCTATGATGGGCTGTGGCTGCAGATTAGTCATGGTGCGTTGGAGCGCTGAGGGGAGATAGACGATCTTTGTTCCTCAGGCTCGGGTAGATGAGTAGGATCGCTGAGAGGGAGGCGGAGCGGTGAGAGGGAGAAAACATTGTGTCCCTCGGCTGGTCCAGTGTGGACGTCCCGATCTCAGGCGAGGGTCGCGTCATGACATTTTCTGCAGTTTTCCCGGTCGTGGGTGATGCCGGGAGAGTAGCTCGCCTGTGTTGGATCCGCGTCGAGGTCTCCCTGAAGCAGAAGGGAGGGCGGATCGTTTGCATCAGGCTGCTGTGTTCGCTGGCAGCGTGTTTTTTTCGGCGTCGAGTCACCAGCGTGGTCGTCCAGACCAGAAGGTTGCGTCGCACAAAGCGTGTGCGTCTGCGGGGTCAGCAGTGAAGCGGCATGAAATAAAGCGGCGTTGGGAAGAGTTTTAAGTGGAGTTTATTATAATCATACCACCGTCACGAGCTCCGCTCCCGGCGCCGTGCATGCGCGCCGGGAGCGAGCCCAGCAGCTCTCGCAGAGGGCCATAAGGTTCGTGCCCAGCAGCAGCAGTTGCAGAGTGAGAGTGAGAAAGTGAGCATGGGTTACAGTGCAGTATATATAACCTACAACAATACATAAAAGAGCATTCCCCCAGCAGTTGGTATGATCAAAGAGATAACAGAACAGGCATGAGACATTTGCATTTGAGAGACATATTGATCTCGGTCCCTAGGTCACAGTAAGGACAGGACGCATGAACACAATGCATGAAAGGCAACATTAACATCACAGAAGTGAGCCAGAAGAAGCGGGGCTGCCTGTAGACATTAATACACATTTCACTGTTCTGTTAATTGCTCTAGCCGAGCGCTGTGTCTGTCCAGTCTGTTGTGGGGGTTACACCAAACCGCCACACGCTCCCTCCCAGAGGGCTCGGCAGGAGGCCGAGGTCTCGATCATGCAGCTTGGGCAGCGAGCAGGAGAAGCTCTCTGCAGGAGGAGGGGAGGGAAGAGGGGGGTAGTACGTGCGGACCGGGAACGGTGAAATCGTCTGAGCCGCGCAAAAATTGCTTGCTGGTCCGCGACGTCGAGGGGCTGTCCCGTTGAACGTGTGGAGGTCCGCAAGAAGAAAAGTTAGTCTCTGACTCCTCTCGTGGCCATGAAGAAAAGCAGGAGCGGCTGTAAGAAAAAAAAGGAAGGAAAGGGACTTGGCGTGTTTGACTTTTAGGTGCAGGCGCAACACTAAAGCCTCGGGAACCACAGACAGCTGAATTCCCCTTGTGTGCCGTGGCTAAGACCATAAAATCCAGTGAGCAAGCTGCGTGCCTCAGGTGAACGAGCAAGCCTGAAGGGCGGTGTGCAGCAGAAGAAAGGCGGTCAGTGTAGCCGTATGTGTCCCGTGCGTGGTGCGCCGTCCTCGTAACTCCCCGATGCGTGCACCGGGGTTCCGTGATGGGTGGGCCAGCTGGAGAGGAGAACCAGGGTCAGAAAACTTGGTGGAGATCGGCGCAGTCGGTGCCGATAAATCATCTATGATGAGCTGTGGCTGCAGATTAGTCATGGTGCGTTGGAGCGTTGAGGGGAGATAGACGATCTTTGTTCCTCAGGCTCGGGTAGATGAGTAGGATCGCTGAGAGGGAGGAGTAGCGGTGAGAGGGAGAAAACGTTCTGTGTCCCTCGGCCGGTCCAGCGTGGACGTCCCGATCTCAGGCGAGGGTCGCACCATGACGTTTTCTGCAGTTTTCCCGGTCGTGGGTGATGTCCGGAGATTAGCTCGCCTGTGTTGGCTCCGCGTCGAGGTCTCCCTGAAGCAGAAGGGAGGGCAGCTCGTTTGCGTCAGGCTGCTGTGTTCGCTGGCAGCGTGTTTTTTTCAGGGTCGGGTCGCCAGCGTGGCCGTCCAGACCAGAAGGTTACGTTGCACAAAGCGTGTGCATTCTTGGGGTCACCAGTGAAGCTATCCAGCAGCAGCAGTTGCAGAAGTGAGAGTGACAGAATGTGAGAGTGAGCATGGGTTACAGTACAGTATATATACCCAACTACAACAATACATAAAAGAGCATTACCCCAGCAGTTGGTATGATCAAAGAGATAACAGAACAGGCATGAGACATTTGCATTTGAGAGACATATTGATCTCGGTCCCTAGGTCACAGTAAGGACAGGACGCATGAACACAATGCATGAAAGGCAACATTAACATCACAGAAGTGAGTCAGAAGAAGCAAAGCTGCCTGTAGACATTAATACACATTTCACTGTTCTGTTAATTGCTCTAGCCGGGCGCTGTGTCTGTCCAGTCTGTTGTGGGGGTTACACCAAACCGCCACATGCTCCCTCCCAGAGGGCTCGGCAGGAGGCCGAAGTCTCGATCATTCAGCTTGGGCAGCAAGCAGGAGAAGCTCTCTGCAGGAGGAGGGGGAGGGAGGAGGGGGGTAGTACGTGCTGACCGGGAACGGTGAAATCGTCCGAGCCGCGCAAAAGTTGCTTGCTGGTCCGCGACGTCGAGGGGCTGTCCCGTTGAACGTGCGGAGGTCCGCAAGAAGAAAAATTAGTCTCTGACTCCTCTCGTGGCCATGAAGAAAAGCAGGAGCGGCTGTAAGAAAAAAAAGGAAGCAAAGGGACTTGGCGGAGCTCGTGACGGCGGTATGATTCAATAAACTCTACTTAAAACCTTCACTAATGCCGCTTCACTCGTGTTGCGGTTTGGTGTAAACCCCCACAAACAGACTGGACAGACACAGCGCTCGGCTAGAGCAATTAACAGAACAGTGAAATGTGTGTATTAATGTCTACAGGCAGACGCGCTTCTTCTGGCTCTCTACTGTGATGTTAATGTCACCTTTCATGCATTGTGTTCATGCGTCCTGTCCTTACTGTGACCTAGGGACCGAGATCAATATGTCTCTCAAATGCAAATGTCTCATGCCTGTTCTGTTATCTCTTTGATCATACCAACTGCTGGGGGAATGCTCTTTTATGTATTGTTGTAGTTGGGTATATATACTGCACTGTAACCCATGCTCACTCTCTCATTCAATCACTCTGCAACTGCTGCTGCTGGGCACACACCGTGTCTCCTCCTTTGAGAGCCTGAGAATCCCGCTCAGGTCTGCTCACACTTGCACCGGAGCGGGGATCCTGTGAAGGCGGTATTGATTTAATAAAATCTTCTTAAAACCTATGCCAATGCTGCTTTATTTCATGCCGCTTCACTGGTGACCCCAAGAATGCACACGCTTTGTGCAACGCAACCTTCTGGTCTGGACGGCGACGCTGGTGACCCGTCGCTGAAAAAAACACGCTGCCAGCAAACACAGCAGCCTGACGCAAATGAGCTGCCCTCCCTTCTGCTTCAGGGAGACCTTGACGCGGAGCCAACACAGGCGAGCTAATCTCCGGACATCACCCACGACCAGGGAAAACTGCAGAAAACGTCATGGCGCGACCCTCGCCTGAGATCGGGACGTCCACGCTGGACCGGCCGAGGGACACAGAACGTTTTCTCCCTCTCACCGCTACTCCTCCCTCTCAGCGATCCTACTCATCTACCCGAGCCTGAGGAACAAAGATCGTCTATCTCACCTCAACGCTCCAACGCACCATGACTAATCTGCAGCCACAGCTCATCATAGATGATTATCGGCACCATCTGCGCCGATCTCCACCAAGATTCCTGACCCTGGTTCTCCTCTCCAGCTGGCCCACCCATCACGGAACCCCGGCGCACGCACCGGGGAGTTACGAGGACGGCGCACCACGCACGGGACACATACGGCTACACTGACCGCCTTCCTTCTGCTGCACACTGGCCCTTCAGGCTTGCTCGTACACCTGAGGCACGCAGCTTGCTCACTGGATTTTATGGTCTTTGCCACGGCACACAAGGGGAATTCAGCCGTCTGCGGTTCCCGAGGCTTTAGGGTTGCGCCTGCCCTAAAGTCAACGCGCCAGTCCCTCTGCTTTTATTTTTTCTTACCGCCGCTCCTGCTTTTCTTCATGGCCACGAGAGGAGTCAGAGACAAATTTTTCTTCTTGTGATCTCCGCACGCGCAACGGGACAGCCCCTCGACGTCGCGGAGCAGCAAACAATTTTTACGCGGCTCGGACGATTTCACCGTCTCCTGCCGGCACTTACTACCCCCCTCCTCCCTCCCCCTCCACCTGTAGGGGGCTTGCTCGTTCACCTGAGGCACGCAGCTTGCTCACTGAATTTTATGGTCTTAGCCACGGCACACAAGGGGAATTCAGCTGTTTGCGGTTCCCGAGGCTTTAGTGTTGCGCCTGCACCTAAAAGTCAGAATCAGAATCAGATTTATTGCCATTGTTCATGTAGTACACAAACTAGGAATTTGTCTCGGTGCAATGCTGCAACATTAAACATGATAAAATAAAAGAAATAAACTATACATGCAATAAAGTGTAGAATAAGAGAGTAATACTGGTCAGCAGTTAAAATATATTAGCGAGCAGCAGATAATGTGGAGAACCATATAGTGCAGTCGGTAATGCAGGAAGAAAACAGTGATGATTGACATGAGTCTGGTTGAGCTGCTGTACATAGTGCACGAGAGTCAATAAGTCACTTAGTGTTCAGCAGTCTGATGGCAGAGGGGAAGAAGCTGTTCATGTGACGGGAGGTTTTAGTCTGGATGGACCGAAGTCTTCTACCTGAGGGGAGGGGGGCAAACAGTACGTGACCAGGGTGTGAGGGATCGGCTATGATCCGGCCAGCACGCCTCCGGGTCCTGGAGATGTACAGATCCTGGAGAGATGGGAGCTTGCAGCCGATCACCTTCTCAGCAGTGCGCACGACGCGCTGCAGCCTTAGTCTGTCCCTGGCAGTGGCTCCTGCATACCACACGGTTATGGAGATGGTGAGGATGGACTCGATGATGGCTGTGTAGAACTGCACTAACATCTTGGTGGGTAGCTTGAGCTTCCTCAGCTGCCGCAGGAAGAACATCCTCTGCTGGGCCTTTTTGATGAGGGAGCTGATGGTCGGCTCCCACTTGAGGTCCCTGGTGATGGTGGTGCCTAGGAAGCGGAAGGAATCAGCAGTGGTGATGGGAGAGCCTGTGAGGGTGAGGGGGTGCAGAGGGGTTGTGACTTTCCTGAAGTCCACAATCATCTCCACTGTCTTCAGAGCGTTCAGCTGCAGGTTGTTGTTGTTGCACCAGGACGCCAGCTGGGCCACCTCTCTCCTGTAGGCGGACTCGTCGCCGTTGGAGATGAGCCCGATGAGGGTGGAGTCATCCACAAACTTGATCAACTTGACAGACTGGTGGCTGGAGGTGCAGGAGTTGGTATAAAGGGAGAAGGGTAGGGGGGAAAGTACACAGCCCTGGGGTGATCCGGTGCTGATGCTAGCAGAGTCTGAGACAGTCTTTCCCAGCCGCACATGCTGCCTCCGGTCCGTCAGGAAGTCGGTGATCCACCTGCAGAGGGAGTCAGGCACGTTGAGCAGGGACAGCTTGTCCCAGAGCAGAGCGGGGCGGATGGTGTTGAATGCAGAGCTGAAGTCCACAAACAGGATCCTGGCGTAGGTTCCCGGGGAGTCCAGGTGCTGCAGGATGGAGTGGAGGGCCAGGTTGACTGTGTCGTCTACAGACCTGTTGGCTCGGTAGGCAAACTGCAGCGGGTCCAGGAGGGGGGTGGTGATGGACTTGAGGTGGGGCAGGACCAGGCACTCAAAGGACTTCATGACTACAGAGGTGAGCGCTACAGGTCTGTAGTCGTTAAGTCCAGTGATCCGTGGCTTCTTGGGGACAGGGATGATGGTGGAGGATTTGAGGCAGGACGGCACGTGGCATAGCTTAAGGGAGGTGTTAAAAATGTCTGTGAAGACAGGAGCCAGCTCTTTCGCACAGTGTCTCAGGGTGGAGGGAGACACGCCGTCCGGACCGGACGGAAGGTGGTGTATTTCACAAAGGCAACAATTACAATAATATGCTTTACAATGCAGGTAAAAGACAACAGCAACATCAATCAACATCATTCATTCATTCATTCATTCATTCATCTTCTTCCACTTAATCCTTTTGGGGTTGCGGGGGGCTGGAGCCTATCACAGCATCTTTGGGTGAGAGGCAGGGTACACCCTGGACAGATCGCCAGTCCATCGCAGGGCCAACACAGAGAGACAGACAACCATTCACTCTCACGGTCATACCTAAGGACAATTTAGAATCCCCAGTTTGATGCCAATTAACCTAACTTCAATCATAATTTAATGATTTACCAGACCCAGGTAGCAACTCTGAAAGGACACTGCTATAACAAAAATAATAGTGCCATTTCCTTTCTAAAGAGTTCAACTAGGGATGGGCGATACCAACATTTTTTCTTTTGATATCATACCATTAATTTATGGGACTTTTTCTTTGATACCAATACTCATACTTTTTGCCCCTTAAAGGAAACTCACACAATCACAGTTTCATTAATTCAATTCAATTCAGCTTTATTTATATTGTGCCATTTCATAACAACAGTCATATAGCACTTTCAAACTGTAGGGAAAAAACCCACAATTGCAGAAAAACCCCAGCAATCAGGCGATCCCCTGTAAGCAAGCACTTGATGACAGTGGTGAGGAAAAACTTCCTTTTAGCAGGAAGAAGCCTCCAGCAGAACCAGGCTCAGGGAGGGGTAGTCATCTGCTGCGACTGGCTGGGGGGGTGAGGGGATAGAGAAAAAGAGGTAAAGAATCGACATGTAGAGAGCAAAAGCACGACAGGGACTCGATCTATGGGAGAGAACAAACAGATGTTAGTGACCAGCAAAAATATTTCATTGAGAGTGAAGAAAGGAGTGAAGCCCATTGCAGCATGGGAGGTCCCCCAGATGTCTAATCTTATTAGCAGCATAATTAAGGGTGTCACGATGTGGAACACAGTGCTTACGCTTTCTGTTATTGTAGGTTATTTTTCTGTATTTTCCTCATCTCGATTTCATTTTGTATTTGAATTAGTCTTGGATGTATTACGTTCACTAGTTGCCATTTGTCTCTGATTGTGTATTTGAGTTCCTGTTATTATAATCTCGATTTTACCTTTATAGCCTCGGTTATTTAGACTATGTGTCTATGACCATCTAATTTTGTATTATAATATTATCTGTTCTGACATGAGCCTACCCTCACCTTTTCTTTCAGTCCTCTTTCTGTAATGTTAGTATTTTCTAGTGGTGTATTTTTGCTATCTCTAGATTAATTGGCATCAAACTGGGGATTCAAAATTGTCCTTAGGTATAAATGTGAGAGTGAATGGTTGTCTGTCTCTCTGTGTTGGCCCTGCGATAGACAGGCGATCTGTCCAGGGTGTACCCTGCCTCTCGCCCAAAGATGCTTGGATAGGCTCTAGCCCCCGCCCTCCCCCCCCCCCCGCAACCCAAAAAGGATTAAGCGGAAGAAGATGGATGGTTGTATTCCTTTTTGTTCTTGCTTTGGTGAATAGTTATCATTCTTTGTATATTCTTATTCATTTATCTGTTTCATGATTTTCATTCATCATGGTCTGTGCTTTAATTTTGACAGTGGTTTTTGTTTACTTCCGTTGTTTCAGGTTCTGTCCGTGGGCTGTCACAGCTGTCACTAGTTGAGTCTGATTATCCTCGCTCTTGTACCCACACCTGTTATCATTTGTCATGATTCATCTTAGCCTTATTGAAGGACCGCTGCAATACAGTTCGTTGCAGCGTCCTTCTCATTGTCCAGACATGAATCCCATGTCTAATCGTCTTCTGTATCCTGCATGTGTTCCACGCTTTATTCTCCCTCTGGCTATTTGGTGTACCTGGCGTGCACTCCACGCTTCAGCCTAATTTGTCTCCTCATCCTATCCTGCCTTTTTGCTTTATGTCTTGTAAGTTTTTTGTTCCTTTGCTATATTTTGTGTTTTAATTAAACTCCCTGCAAATTCACAGTTCAGCGTTTGGGTCTTCACCCTGCCTGAAGGGCATTTATGACAGAAGGATGCTGCCAGTGTGGAACCCAGCTGCTGTGAGTTTGCTTTTTTGTTTTCTCCCGTCCCTTCTATTTTTGTTTTAGTCCATTTTTTGCCAGAATGTCAGGCCACATGGACTATAGTGTTTACGGACTGGACGAGGTGGAGTGTTGGGCTGTGGGATTGTTGGAAGACATTATCTCGGATGCTTGCGCTTCCCACACTCCCGAGGAGGTTCTGCAGTGCTTGGACAGTGCGGCGCAGGTGATAGAGGCATACCTCAGCCTGTGGAGTTATCCAGAACTCATGGGTCTCCTTACCTCGTCCACCAATCCTCTATCCATGCTCCACAGGCTGGGGAAACCTCTCTCCCTGTACCTGTGCCGAAGAAGAAGCGTCCCCGGGTACGGAGAGTCTCCAGCCTCTCGCTGTCGCCCAGCTGCAACCCTGCCTTCTCCTCTCGATCAGGAGCCCGCAGCTTGCCAGATCAGGTATGCAGTCCTCGTGACCCCTGACGGTCCAACTGCGGAGGAGCTGGAGGAGCACCACCGGGTTTTGCCGGAAGAAACGGAGCTGTTGCTGGATTGTAAGCCATGGCTCCTTCCAGAGATAGTGCCGCAGCTGGATGGAGGTTCACCGGGTGGAGTAGAGTCTGAGCCAATGACGGAGCGTTGCCTGACTCCAGCGTTTCACTACCCTCGCCAGATGACCTCCACAGGCCCCGGAAGGGACTCATCTGGACCCGCAGCAGCAACAACCATCACGCCCCAGGAACTAAGGCAAGTACCTTTTCATTTTTAACACCTATGAATGAATTGTCTTTCCTTATTTCAAATGATTGGGGTGGGGGGAGAGGGCTCAGCAACAGTTTTCCACTTTGGCTGAGCCCTCATCACTTGCTGCTGCAGCCATTTCCTCATCCTCACCTGCTTCTCCCGTGTCCCTATCTGTTTTTTCTGGGTGTCAGCCCGTCCTGGGAGGGAGGTACCAGACAACGGAGGGGCCTGTGGGTCTGGAGAGTCCTGTTCCAGCCCCGCAGCTATGTCCTGGATGGGAGAAGAGTGCTATGTCAGAAAAGGTTTTAACCCTATTCTTAAAAACAGAGGTCGAGTCTAACTCCCAAATCCAGATTGGCAGCTGGTTCCAAAGGAAAGGAGCCTGATAACTGAAATCGCTGCCTCCCATTGTACTTTTAGAGATTGGAGGTATTACAAGTAATCCTGCATTCTGGGAGCATAGTGCTCTGTTAGGATGATAAGGCACTGTCAGATCTTTTAAATAACAAGGGTCCTTATTATTTAGAGCTTTGTAAGTGAGGAGAAGGATTTTTAACTTAATTCTAAATTCTGTGGGAAGCCAATGAAGGGAGGCCAGAACTGTAGAGATGTGCTCTGTCTTATGAGTGCCTGTTAAAACTCTAGCTGCAGCATTTTGGATCAGCTGAAGACTTTTTAAAGATGTTTTAGGACAGCCTGATAATAAAGAGTTACAGTATTCTAAGCTTGAGCTAACAAAAGCATTAGTAACAAGGATTAGTTTCTCAGCATCACTCTGACACTGATGACATCACTGAGACAAGATGCTCCTAATCTTGGCAATATTATGCAAATGATAGAAGGCAGTCTTAGAAACAAGTTTAATATGTGAATTAAAGAACAGATCTTGATCAAAAATAACTCCAAGGTTCCTCACAGAACTATTAAGGCAAAGAGTAAGTGCATCCAATGAAAGACTTTGATTTGGAAAGGCATTTCTAAGTTTTTTTTGGAACAACTAGAATTACCTCAGTCTTATCTGAATTTAATCGCAAGAAATTACAAGTCATCCAAGCTCTGATTTCCTTAAGCCAAGCTTCTAATTTGGCTAACTGATTACTGTCCTCTGGCTTCACGGACACATATAATTGTGTATCATCTGCGTAATGAAAAGGTATGCACTGCTTTTTAATGCTTTATAATCTAACCGGTGGAGGTCATAGAGGTTGTATTAAACATACTAATCTTCAAAACTTTGCACAATAGAGATTGTCCCCAACAATACAGAACTAAGACAATTACAATTATTATTGAGGATGGCAACAACACTGTTGATTCAACTGTGAAATACAGCCGTGGACAAAATTGCTGGTACCCCTCTGTTAATGAAAGAAAAACCCACAATGGTTACAGTGTGGAGTGTGTGAAATCAGAGGCGGAATCATTTCAGATGATTTATTACACACTCACATCTTTCAAGCAAAGAACAGACTGACTCTTTCAGCAGAAACTCTCCCCTTAAGTTTCATGGCATTTACATCACACACAACATGACATTTGCATCACACTGCATTCAACAGCCTTCATCCCTGACTCCTTCCTGCTATCTCACCAGGAACCTCCTGCTCTTTGTTGTCCCAAGCTTATCCGTTTATCCGTGTCTCCTGTCTGAGATGCTAGATAATCTGGCTCACACAAGGTGCTACCCCCCCCCCCCAGCATCTTAGATAGGACAATAGAATAACAGTCCGCATGCTGTGATAGAACAATTGAACATCAGTCCACATGCTGTTTGGGCTTCCGTCTCCTCCCGTATCTGCTGTAACTGGGGTTTACCACCTCCGCGGCGCTTCTGTGCCGGTGGGGGGCGTCTGGGAGTGTGTCTGACTGCGGGTGGGCTGTTGCTGGGGGGGGGGGGGACTTCGGTCTGTCTGTGTGGCTGCTCTGGAGAATCGTCTCCCTGGGGAGCTCTCCGTGGGGGTCTTCCACGCCGAGGGGCCTTAGCCAACAGCACTTACTCGTCCGCCACAACGAAAGCGGGTTTGAGTCTGTCTATGCCAATTTTTTCCCTCCTACCCCCCAAGTCTAGCAAAAAAATGCTTATCCCCTGTTTCCAACACTCTGAACGGTCCATCATAGGGTGGGCGCAATGGAGGGCAGTGGGCGTCGTGTCTGACGAACACGAACTCCGCGCTCTTCAAAGTTTTAGGCACAAAAACATGCGGAAAACTGTGGTGGACAGGGCCCGGCAGCGTGCCTGTGTTTGCGCTACGCTGCAAAAGCTGAGATGGGGAGCTGCCCGGCGTGGCATTATCTGGTAGAAATTCCCCGGGCAGCCGTAGTGGCTGCGCAAAAACGAGCTCCGCCGGGGAAGCTTCCAGATCCTCTTTCGGTGCGGAGCGCAACCCCAATAAAACCCATGGCAGCCTGTCTACCCAATTTGCATCCGTCAATGAAGCCCTGAGTGCCGCTTTCAGTGATCTATGAAAACGCTCGCATAACCCATTGGCCTGTGGGTTGTATGCGGTTGTGCGGTGAATTGTAACACCCAGGCTGCGGGCCATCGCGGACCAGAGTTCGGACACAAATTGTGGGCCCCTGTCGGACGTAATGTCCGATGGGACTCCAAAACGCTCCACCCATGCTGTTAAAAAAGCGCGCGCTATGTCCACGGACGTGGTTGCCGCCAGCGGGACCGCTTCTGGCCAGCACGTGGTGCGGTCCACCATTGTCAGGAGGTGCGTGCACCCCTGTGATGGCGGGAGGGGGCCCACGAGGTCCACGTGAACATGGTCGAACCTCTTAGCCGGGATATGAAACGGCTCCAAGGGAGCCTTCGTGTGTCTGTGTACTTTGGCTCGTTGGCACGCCATGAAGGCTGCAGCCCACTCCTTCACTTGTTTGTGCAGGCTCGGCCACACAAACTTCTCTCCCACCATTTTGACCGACGCGCGCACTCCTGGGTGCACCAGAGTGTGAACCGACTCAAACACGCAGCGGCGCGACACGGCCGGGACCACCGGATGCGGGCAACCCGTGGAGACATTGCAGATTAGGGGAGGGGCGCCATCCTGCAGCACCCTGCTCTCCAGCCTTAACCCTGTTGGTCCAGACAGGAGCGCGCGGACGTCTGCATCGCTAATCTGCTCCGCGGTCATGGCTGCGTAATCTATCCCCACGCAGACCGGGGCCACCACGGTTCACGAGAGGCAGTCCGCCACTACATTCAGTTTACCAGACACATGCTGAATATCGGTAGTAAACTCTGAAATCGCGGCCAGCTGTCTCTGCTGCTGGCCCGACCACGGTTCTGAAACCTTGGCCATCGCGAATGTCAGTGGCTTGTGGTCCACGAACGCGGTGAAGCTGCGCCCTTCCAGCCAGAACTGGAAGTGGCGTATGGCCAGGTGGAGAGCCAGCAACTCTCTGTCGAACGCGCTGTATTTACGTTTGCTGTCGCGCAAAGTTCTGCTGAAAAAGGCGAGCGACTGCCAAGCCCCGGCGACGCGCTGCTCCACGACAGCCCCTATGGCCACGTCTGAAGCGTCGGTGGTGAGCACTATGCGGGCCGTCGGGTCTGGATGCGCCAGCAGTGCGGCGTTTGCCAGGGCTGCTTTAAGTTCCGAGAATGCCCGCTCTCGCTCCGGGGTCCATTCGACCCTATCCGCGGGTTTCTGTTTCTTGAGCGTGGCGTACAATGGTTGCATGAGCTGCGCCGCGTGGGGAAGGAAACGGTTATAAAAGTTTACTATCCCCAAAAATTCCTGCAGCGCCCCGACCGTCTGAGGCCGGGGAAAATCCGCCACGGCGTGCACTTTGTCGGGCAGCGGGATCACTCCTTCCGGAGAGACGCAGTGCCCCAAAAAATCAATCCCCGTCACGCCGAACTGGCATTTCGCCAGGTTGATTATTAACCCGTGCTTCTCCAACCTCCGGAAAACCGTTGTGAGGTGGGTTTCGTGTTCGTCTTTGGACGCACTGGCTACCAGGATATCGTCCAGGTAGACGAACACAAACGGGAGATCGCGCAGCACTGCATCCATCATGCGCTGGAACGTCTGTGCCGCTCCTTTTAACCCGAATGGCATGCGCAGGAACTCGAATAGACCGAACGGAGTTATTACCGCTGTTTTGGGTATGTCTTCAGCGTGCACTGGGACTTGGTGGTAACCGCGGACCAGGTCTATTTTGGAAAAAATGCGCGCTCCGGTGAGGTGAACGGAAAAATCCTGTATGTGGGGAATTGGGTAGCGGTCGTGCGCTGTGGCGTTGTTCAACCTGCGGAAATCTCCGCACGGTTGCCACGATCCCTCAGCCTTAGGAACCATGTGTAGCGGGGATGCCCATGGGCTGTTTGATCGCCTGATGATGCCCAACCTTTCCAGGTTGGCGAACTTCTCGCGCGCTATGGCCAGTTTAGCTGCGTCCAAGCGCCGAGGTCTTGCAAAAACGGGCAGCCCGGTGGTGGTGATAAAGTGCTCCACCCCGTGTTTAGCGATTGCCGCGGAAAACGTTGGGACCGTGAGTGCTGGGAACTGAGTGAGCAGTGTGTGGAACTTACCACCTGTAGCTATGATGTTGGCTTGTGCTGTTGGCTGGGTCACTCGAGCTATACAGGGGAGAGAGTCAAAGGACAGTGCGTTAACCAGGCGCCTGTTAGCAACATCGACCAGTAAACCATGTGCACACAGAAAATCAGCCCCCAGTATATGGTAATTCAGTGCTGCTACGACAAAAGTCCACTCATATGTACGGCCATGTAGAGATGAGAGCAGAGTCCTCTCACCAAAGGTCTTAATATCCAAGCCGTTTGCTGCCAACATCCCGGGGCCGCTAGATCCTGCCAGCCGGTCAGCGTAGGTCGGCCGGATGAAGCTCTTCTGGGCTCCGGTGTCCATGAGGAAACGCCTCCCAGAGCGTGCATCTGTTAAGTAGAGCAGCTTGTTTTCTTCACCGAGGGACGCAGCTGCTACCGACCCCCAGCCTTGGTGTTTTCCCGAGCGCTTGAATTGGCACGGTGGCGCACATCTGCGTGCCTTCTCTCCGAAGCGGCAGTGGTAGAAACAGAGCGTGTCTCTCTGGCGCTCCTTGGCCCCCGCTGCCGTCGGTGGCTCCTTGCCTCCTCTGGTCGTCTCGCTGGGCTCCGCCGCTGCCGCGTTCACTGTGATTGCCCTGGTGGTGATGATGATCCGGTCTGCCTCCTGGGCTAGCGCACGGTAGTCGCGCGCGGCCAGCCACGGCGAATTGGCCAGAACCGCTCTCGCTACTGTCGGAAGGTTCCGGAGGAAGAGGTGGACAAACAGAAAGTGCCCATCGTCCGTGCCCATTAACGCCAGCATCTTCTCCATCAGGTCTACGGCTGAACCATCTTCTAACTCGGTCCGCGTCAGGAGCCTCTCCGCTCTCTCACATTCCGAGAGTGTGCATCGCTGGATGAGCGCAGCCTTGAGCGCCTCATATTTGCTGCTGGCTGGTGGCTGATCGAGCAGGCTCGCTACCTGCTGAGCTGTGCGGGCGTCGAGCGCTTCGACCACATGGTAGAATCTGGTATCATCTACCGTTACTCCCCGGAGGGCGAACTGGGCCTCGGTGAGGTGGAACCAAGAGCGTGGGTTGTGCTGCCAGAAATCCGGTAGCTTGACTGAAACCGCACATGTGTGGCTGGAGGTTCCAGTCCGGGCTGTCTGTGGGATGGCTGCCGCCTCGGTGTAGCTTCCTGACCGGGCCGGCTCCGGGGATCTTGCCTCGTGTTCCATAATACGTCTTGGGTCACCAGTGTGGAGTGTGTGAAACCAGAGGCGGAATCATTTCAGACGATTTATTACACACTCACATCTTTCAAGCAAAGAACAGACTGACTCTTTCAGCAGAAACTCTCCCCTTAAGTTTCATGGCATTTACATCACACACAACATGACATTTGCATCACACTGCATTCAACAACCTTCATCCCTGACTCCTTCCTGCTATCTCACCAGGAACCTCCTGCTCTTTGTTGTCCCAAGCTTATCCTTGTCTCCTGTCTGAGATGCTAGATAATCTGGCTCACACAAGGTGCTACAACAGAAATAACTTGAATCTGACAAAAGTGGTAATAAATAAAAATTCTATGAAAATTAACCAATGAAAATCAGACAATGCTTTTGAATTGTGGTTCAACAGATTTTCTTTAAAAAACAAACTCATGAAACAGGCCTGGACAAAAATGATGGTGCCCCTAGAAAAGATTGAAAGTAATGTGACCATCGGGACATGTTCAACCAAGATGTGTCTTCTAATTAACATCACAGGTGTCTACAAACTTGTAATCATTCAGTCGGCCTATTTAAAGGGTGACAAGTAGTCACTGTGCTGTTTGTTGACATGGTGTGTACCACACTAAACATGGACCAGAGGAAGCAAAAGAGAGAGTTGTCTCAGGAGATTAGAAAGAAAATTACAGACAAGCATGTTAAGGGAAAAGGCTATAAGACCTTCTCCAAGCAGCTTGATGTTCCTGTGACTACAGTTGCACATATTATTCAGAAATTTAAGATCCACGGGACTGTAGCCAACCTCCCTGGATGTGGCCACAGGAGGAGACGGATAATACAAATGGTAACCAAAGAGCCCAGAAAAACTTCTAAACACATTCAAGGTGAATTCCAAGGTCAAGGTACACTGCCGTTCAAAAGTTTGGGGTCACCCAGACAATTATTTTGTGTTTTCCATGAAAAGTCACACTTATTTACTACCATGAGTTGTAAAATGAATAGAAAATATAGTCAAGACATTGACAAGGTTAGAAATAATGATTTGTATTTGAAATAATAATTTTTTCCAGATACTCAACCTGCTCAAAGGAAGGTCAGTTTTATAGCTTCTCTAACCTACTAAACTGTTTTCAGCTGTGCTAACATGTTTGCACAATCAGAATCAGAATCAGAATCAGCTTTATTGGCCAAGTATGCACAACACATACAAGGAATTTGACTTTGGCTAAAAACTTGCTCTTGTTGTTCAGGTGGAGGATTTAAATAAGGATTCAATGACAACAGAGTATGTACAGTAAATTACAGTCTGTCCACGTTTCTATAAAAGGATGCAAATATATACAGGAATATATGCAGTTATTTACTCAGACTAACCACACTTTGCAGAAATATATGAAAAAATATACAGTCACACAGTATTTCAATGTGAACTCAGATTCAGTGATATAATGTGAATGAAGTAAAAAGCAGTGTGAGAGTTATGTGCAATGTAATAATGGATGAAAAGTCATGAGTACAGCAACAGGTAGGACTAGGTGAATGTTAGGAGTTCATCAGAGTGATGGCTTGAGGAAAGAAACTGTTCCTGTGACAGGTGGTTTTGACCTTCAGTGATCTGTAACGACGACCAGAAGATAGAAGTTCAAACAGTTTGTGGCCAGGGTGTGATGGGTCAGCACAGATGGTTCCCGCCCGTTTCCTGGTTATGGACCGATATAAGTTCTCAATGGAGGGTAGGTCGGTACCAATGATCCTCTCCGCAGACTTAACGATCCGCTGCAGTCTGGTCTTGTCCTGTTTAGTGGCAGATCCAAACTAGACAGTGATGGAAAAGCAGAGGACAGATTGGATGATGGCGGTGTAGAAGACAACCAGCAGCTACTGAGGCAAATCAAACTTCTTGAGCTGACGCAGAAAAAACAACCTCTGCTGGGCCTTTTTCCGGACAGTTTCTATATGGGAGGACCACTTCAGGTTCTGGGAGATTGTGGTACCCAGAAACTTGAAGGAGTCCACAGTGGACACTGTGCTGTTGAGGATGGTGAGTGGGGGGAATGAAGGGAGGTGTCGCCTGAAATCCACAGTCATCTCCACCATTTTGGCTGGGTTAAGTTCAAGATGGTTCTGGCTGCACCAGAGGATCAGCTGCTCCACCTCCCGCCTGTATGCAGACTCATCATCATCCCGGATCAAACTGATGACTGTGGTGTCGTCCGCAAACTTCAGGAGCGTCACCGAAGGGTCCTCTGAGGTGCAGAGGACGAAGAAAGCTTTTCTAATCATCCATTAGCCTTCTGACGCAATGAGCAAACACATTGTACCATTAGAACACTGGAGTGATAGTTGCTGGAAATGGGCCTCTATACACCTATGTAGATATTGCACCAAAAACCAGACATTTGCAGCTAGAATAGTCATTTACCACATTAGCAATGTATATTAGATATTAGAGTGTATTTCTGATTAGTTTAAAGTTATCTTCATTGAAAAAAACAGTGCTTTTCTTTCAAAAATAAGGAAATTTCTAAGTGACCCCAAACTTTTGAACGGTAGTGTACATCAGTGTCAGATCGCACCATCCGTCGTTGTTTGAGCCAAAGGGGACTTCATGGGAGACAACCAAGGAGGACACCACTGTTGAAAACAAATCGTAAAAAAGCCAGACTGGAATTTGTCAAACTGCATGTTGACAAGCCACAAAGCTTCTGGGAGAAGGTCCTATGGACAGACGAGACAAAACTGGAACTTTTTGGCAAGGCACATCAGCTCTATGTTCACAGTCGCAAAAATGAAGCATACCAAGAAAACAACACTGTCCCTACTGTGAAACATGGAGGAGGTTCTGTTATGTTCTGGGGCTGCTTTGCTGCATCTGGCACAGGGTGTCTTGAATCTGTGCAGGGTACAATGAAATCTCAAGACTATCAAGGTATTCCAGAGAGAAATGTGCTGCCCAGTGTCAGACAGCTTGGTCTCAGTCGCAGGTCATGGGTCTTGCAACAGGATAATGACCCAAAACACACAGCAAAAAACACCCAAGAATGGCTAAGAGCGAAACATTGGACTATTCTAAAGTGGCCTTCTATGAGCCCTGATCTAAATCCTACTGAACATCTGTGGAAGGAGCTGAAACATGCCGTCTGGAGAAGGCACCCTTCAAACCTTAGACAACTGGATCAGTTTGCTGATGAGGAGTGGGCCAAAATACCTGCTGAGAAGTGCAGAAGTCTCATTGACAGTTACAGAAATTGTTTGATTGCATTGATTGCCTCAAAAGGTTGTGCAACAAAATATTAAGTTAAGGGTACTATCATTTTTGTCCAGGCCTGTTTCATGAGTTTGTTTTTTTTTTTAAATAATTCTGTTGAACCACAATTCAAAACCATTGTCTGATTTTCATTGGTCAGTTTTCATAGAATTTTTATTTATTACCACTTTTGTCAGATTCAAGTTATTTCTGTGACTATTGTGGGTTTTTCTTTTATTAACAGAGGGGTACCAACAATTTTGTCCATGTGTGTACGTGGGTCCATATTTATATTCTGCCAGGTAATTTAACTAACTGTAATGCTGTTGATAGCATCTAGCTGCAATGCTTGTGCACTGTGTACAGTGGTGTGAAAAAAGTTTTTGCCCCCTTCCTGATTTCTCATTTTTTTTGTATCTTTGTCACACTCAAATGTTTCAGATCATCAAACAAATTTAAATATTAGACAAAAATAACAAGTAAACACAAAATGCAGTTTTTAAAAGAAGGTGTTTATTATTAAGGGGGAAAAAAAAATCCAAACCTACATTGCCCTGTGCGAAAAAGTGATCCCCCCGTTAAAATATACATTTACTGTGGTTTATCACATCTTTGGAAAGCTGAATTCAATTTCTCTAGTCACACCCAGGCCTGATTACTGCCACACCTGTTCTCAATCAAGAAATTACTTAAACAGCATGTGCCTGACAAAGTGAAGTAGACCAAAAGATCCTCAAAAGCTAGACAACATGCTGTGATCCAAAGAAATTCAGGAATAAATGAGAAACAAAGTAATTAAGAGCTATAAGTCTGGAAAAGGTTATAAAGCCATTTCTAAAGCTTTGGGACTCCAGCGAACCACAGTGAGAGCCATTATCCACAAATGGTAAAAACATGGAACAGTGATGAACCTTCCCTGGAGTGGCCGGCCGACCAAAATTACCCCAAGGGTGCAGCGACGAATCATCCAAGAGGTCACAAAAGACCCCACAACAACAGCCAAAGAACTGCAGGCCTTACTTGCCTCATTAAAGGTCAGTGTTCATGACTCTACCAGAAGAAAGAGACGGAAACCACTGCTGAGCAAGAAGAACATAACGGCTCATCTCAGTTTTGCCAGAAAACATCTTGATGATCCCCAAGACTTTTGGGAAAATACTCTGTGGACTGACAAGACAAAAGTTGAACATTCTGAAAGGTGTGTGTCCCATTACATCTGGTGTAAAAGTAACACAGCATTTCAGAAAAGGAACATCATACAAACAGTAAAATATGGTGGTGGTAGTGTGATGGTCTGGGGCTGTTTTCCTGCTTCAGGACCTGGAAGACTTGCTGTGGTAAATGGAACCGTGAATTCTGCTGTCTACCAAAAAATCCTGAAGGAGAATGTCTGGCCATCTGTTCGTGACCACAAGCTGAAGCGCACTTGGGTTCTGCAGCAGGACAATGATCCAAAACACACCAGCAAGTCCACCTCTGAATGGCTTAAAAAAAACCAAAATGAAGACTTTGGAGTGGCCTGGTCAAAGTCCTGACTTGAATCTGATTGAGATGCTGTGGCATGACCTTAAAAAGGCAGTTCATGTTCGATAACCCTCCAATGTGGCTGAATTACAACAATTCTGCAAAGATGAGTGGGCCAATATTCCTCCACAGCTCTGTAAAAGACTCATTGCCAGTTATCGCAGACACTTGATTGCAGTTGTTGCTGCTAAGGGTGGCCCAACCAGTTATTAGGTTTAGGGGGCAATCACTTTTTCTAACAGGGTCATGTAGGATTGGATTTTTTTCCCCCTTGATAATAAACACCTTCATTTAAAAACTGTATTTTATGTTTACTTGTGTTATCTTTGTCTAAAATTTAAATTTGTTTGATTATCTGAAACACTTAAGTGACATCCATCCATCTTCTACCGCTTTTCCAGAATTCTGGGTTGCAAAGGCAGCAGTTCAAGCAGAGAAGCCCAGACTTTCCTCTCTCCAGCCACCTGCTCCAGCTCTTCAGAGGGGACACCATGGTGTTCCCAGACCAACTGGGAGATGTAGTCTCTCCAGCGAATCCTTGGTCTGCCCCGGGGTCTCCTCCCAATGAGACATGCCCAAAACATCTCAAGTGGGAGGTGTCCAGGAGGCATACTGATCAGATGCCCAAACCACCTCAACTGGCTCCTTTCAATGTGGAAGAGCAGCGGTTCTCCTCTGAGCCTCTCCCGGATGACTGAGCTCCTCACCCTGTCTGGAGTGTGTGTGACAAACATACAAAAAAATGAGAACTCAAGAAGGGGGCAAACACTATTTCACACCAATGTATATACAGTAACTGTGTACATACTGTTTGTATATTTATTTAGTTCTTTGGCTAACCAGTTCTTATCTTTTTATCTCATTTACTATTGCTGTGAGTGGTGCTATCCCTTTGCTGCTGCAATCCTGGAATTTCCCCATTGTGGGACTAATAAAGTCTTATCTTAATAATATTGCCTAGCGGAAACATATATAAACTTAAAAAGAATAGGGCCTTGCACAAATCCATGTGGAACTCCATGGCTGACCTTTGAGTTAGAAGAAAACTCTTTATTGACATGAACAAACTGGAACCTACCAGATGAGTAAGATTTAAACCACTGCAACAAAGTTCCATTACGTCCAATAGCATGTTTTAATCTATTAAGTAAAATATTATCATCAGTAGTACCAAAAGCTTCACTAATGTCTAAAAGAACAAGTACAGAAACAAGTCCATTATCAGATGGACATGTTAACAGTTTTATTGCAAGGGCAATATGAAACATGAATAAAACTCATGAACATAAGTACTTGGAAAAAATGCTTATAAAATGATAAACAACAAGCAAGGTAAATAAAAATATTTTTTTTTTCAATTATAATAAAAATAATTAAGACTTAAAATGAATGCAAAATTAATTCAATTTCTTGATTTGGTGAAGATTCTCAGTCATCCAGGCGGGTAAGTATGCTGTTTGAAAGCTTAGTCAAGTCAACTAGATTCAAGTATTTTTTACTTTTGAAATGTTTCACCATTCATCCAAATTCTATGGTAATACCAAGAAGTATATATGTGTAATTTTTTCACATTACAGTATTTTTTAAAAAATTTATTTTATTATTTATTTTACTTTTACACTATTATTTTACAAAGTTAAATAGTGCTTATTTTGTTTACTTTTCAAAATTATGCTGCTTGGTATCGCCATAGAATTTGGATGAATGGTGTAACATTTCAAAAGTCATACTTCTTCTGCTGCCCACGACACTGCTGAGCTCACTACATGGGAGTCAGTGAATGCTTGACTCGGGCTGTGCAATGCGCAGTGAGTCTTCAACTCTCACATCTGAGAGGCTGCCATGATCATGTGACATGGCAGACCATTTCTAAAATATGCCTGGGATGGTTTTTCACCAGTTTTCACATAAATTTTACACCTAAAACTCTCTGAAGTGAAAACAAATTGCATGTTTTATATTTTGTGCAATCGTGATATTTAAAAAAAAGTATTGACTCTAAAATATTGACCATCTTGTATCGAAGTATCAATACGCCCATCCCAAAGTTCAACTGAGTGCCTATGTATTTTTCAGTGGTTTTGAAAATCCACATTGAACTTCATCACGTTAACTTATTTCTGTGTACACTGTGGTGCACAGTTTACAGTGTGGGACACATACAGTGGGGCAAAAAAGTATTTAGTCAGCCACCAATTGTGCAAGTTCTCCTAATTAAAAGATGAGAGAGGTCTCCAATTTTCACCATAGGTATACCTCAACTATGAGAGACAAAATGAGGAAAAAAAAATCCAGAAAATCACATTGAAGGATTTTTAATGAATTAATTGGTAAATTCCTCAGTAAAATAAGTATTTGGTCACCTACAAACAAGCAAGATTTCTGGCTCTCACAGACATGTAACTTCTTCTTTAAGAGGCTCCTCTGTCCTCCACTCGTTACCTGTATTAATGGCACCTGTTGGAACTCGTTATCAGTATAAAAGACACCTGTCCACAACCTCAAACAGTCAGACTCCAAACTCCACTATGGCCAAGACCAAAGAGCTGTCAAAGCACACCAGAAACAAAATTGTAGACCTGCACCAGGCTGGGAAGACTGAATCTGCAATAGGTAAGCAGCTTGGTGTGAAGAAATCAACTGTGGGAGCAATTATTAGAAAATGGAAGACATACAAGACCACTGATAATCTCCCTCGATCTGGAGTTCCATGCAAGATCTCACCCCGTGGGGTCAAAATGATCAGGAGAACAGTGAGCAAAAATCCCAGAACCACACGGGGGGACCTAGTGAATGACCTGCAGAGAGCTGGGACCAAAGTAACAAAGGCTACATTAGAAACACACTACGCCGCCAAGGACTCAAATCCTGCAGTGCCAGACGTGTCCCCCTGCTTAAGCCAGTACATGTCCAGGCTCGTCTGAAATTTGCTAGAGAGCATTTGGATGATCCAGAAGAGGATTGGGAGAATGTCATATGGTCAGATGAAACCAAAATAGAACTTTATTGTAAAAACTCAACTTGTCGTGTTTGGAGGAGAAAGAACACAATACCTGCATGGGGGTGGAAACATCATGCTTTGGGGCTGTTTTTCTGCAAAGGGACCAGGACGACTGATCCGTGTAAAGGAAAGAATGAATGGGGCCATGTATCGTGAGATTTTGAGTGAAAACCTCCTTCCATCAGCAAGGGCATTGAAGATGAAACAAGGCTGGGTCTTTCAGCATGACAATGATCCCAAACACACCGCTCGGGCAATGAAGGAGTGGCTTCGTAAGAAGCATTTCAAGGTCCTAGAGTGGCCTAGCCAGTCTCCAGATCTCAACCCCATAGAAAATCTTTGGAGGGAGTTGAAAGTCCGTGTTGCCCAGCGACAGCCCCAAAACATCGCTGCTCTAGAGGAGATCTGCATGGAGGAATGGGCCAAAATACCAGCAACAGTGTGTGAAAACCTTGTGAAGACTTGCAGAAAATGTTTGACCTCTGTCATTGCCAACAAAGGGTATATAACAAAGTATTGAGATGAACTTTTGTTATTGACCAAATACTTATTTTACCGAGGAATTTACCAATTAATTCATTAAAAATCCTTCAATGTGATTTTCTGGATTTTTTTTTTCTTATTTTGTCTCTCATAGTTGAGGTATACCTATGATGAAAACTGGAGACCTCTCTCATCTTGTAAGTGGGAGAACTGGCACAATTGGTGGCTGACTAAATACTTTTTTGCCCCACTGTATGTGGGTTTCATATGCACAAATGTATATCACCTTATGCTTCATATGTATATCACTGTATGCTTACTGTATGCTTCACGTCTCAGATGAACAAAGGACTGAGCCTCCTCGGAGATAACAGGAGGATGTGAAATGTGGTCTTTGGTATGCAAAGAGATGGCCGTGGGGGATTTCCTGGCTGCCAGTGACTTTGGGGTGGGGGTGATAAGATCTGAAAGGGATGCATTGTTATTTGGGATTAAATGCATTGTGACTGGAACTTTGAAGCTCCTGGGGTATAAAAAGGGGATGAAGGTCGGGGTTTCTCTCTCTTTCTGTATTGCTGATGTTGGAGAATGTGAATAAACCTGACTCGTGAGATAAACTCTGTCTCGTCCTTTCACATTTCCACACTGGTGACCCTAAGACGATGAGTGAAAGAAATTCTCCCGAACCAGCCGGGTCAGGAGCTCCCAGCCAGGCGTATGCCTCTACCGTCCAGCTACCGGACTTTTGGCGAGACAACCCGTGCTCCTGGTTCCTCTTGGTCGAAGCACAGTTCGCCCTCCGGGGGATAACGGTAGATGAGACGAAATTCTACCATGTAATTGCCAAGCTCGACAACTGCATGTCTCCTCATGTGCAGAGCCTTTTGGTGAAACCACCGGCCGACGACAAATACGGCGCGTTGAAGGCTGCGCTCATCCAGCACTTCACTCTCTCAGCCCAGGAGACAGCGGAGAGACTCCTGGCTCTGAACGACTTGGGAGATGGCACGCCCGTTGACCTGATGGAGGACATGCTGAGGTTGAGGGGCTCAGACGGCGACAATTTCCTCTTCACCCACATTTTCCTGAGAACCCTACCGTCGGCCACGAGAGCGACCCTGGCCGGTTCGCCGTTGTTGGCCCAGCGGGACCTCCGCGCGCTGGCCCAGGAGGCGCACTGGATTCTCAAAGCCAGCAAACAGCGCGCGGCCACCGCAGCAGCGACGGGGTGTGGTGCGACAGCCGGAGACGGCGAGGGGCCAGAAACAGCGGTAGCTTACCCACCGATGACGGCGGCGGCGGGGGCCAAGAATCACAGAGGAGACACCCTCTGTTTCTACCATCGCCGCTTTGCAGAGAAGGCACGCAAATGTATACCACCGTGCCATTTCAAGCGCTCGGGAAACGCCAAGACCGGGGGTCGGTAGCAGCTAAAAACGCGGAGTTTGTTTTTGTCAGACACAATGCCCATCGCCCGCCGCTACGACCACCTTATGATGGGCCATTTAGAGTGTTGGAAACAGGGGATAAGCATTTTTTGCTAGATTTGGGGGGCAGGAAGGAGAAGATTGGCATTAACAGGCTCAAACCCGCCTTTGTGGTGGCGGACGACGACGTGCTGTTGGCCAGGGCTCCTCGGCGCGGCAGACCCCCTAGAGAACATCCCCCAGAACACCCACAGGGATTGACTAACAATTCTCACCCTCAGACAGCAGCCCCCCAGCAGGATGGCGCCACGGAAGTGTTGAAGCCTGCTTACAGCAGATACGGGAGGAGACTGAGGCCCAAGCAACACGTGGGCTGATGTGTAATGATTTTATCATGACAGGCTGACTGTTATTCTGTTGTTACATCTTAGACGTTTGGGGGGGGGTCATGTGGGACACATATGTGGGTTTCATATGCACAAATGTATATCACCTTATGCTTCATATGTATATCACTGTATGCTTACTGTATGATTCACGTCTCAGATGAACAAAGGACTGAGCCTCCTCGGAGATAACAGGAGGATGTGAAATGTGGTCTTTGGTATGCAAAGAGATGGCCGTGGGGGATTTCCTGGCTGCCAGTGACTTTGGGGTGGGGGGTGATAAGATCTGAAAGGGATGCATTGTTATTTGGGATTAAATGCATTGTGACTGGAGCTTTGAAGCTCCTGGGGTATAAAAAGGGGATGAAGGTCTGGGTTTCTCTCTCTTTCTGTATTGCTGATGTTGGAGAATGTGAATAAACCTGACTCGTGAGATAAACTCTGTCTCGTCCTTTCACATTTCCACAACAGTACTCTTTATGTAGCTTACTTCTTTGACATGAAGAAAATACAGTGATCCCTCACTTATCGCGGTTAATGGGTTCCAGAACCGACCGCGAAAAGTGAAAAACCGCGAAGTAGCGTCACCCCTAATGACGTCACCCATAAATAATACGTACGTTCATTCTCTCACTCTCTCTCTCATATGATACGTGTGTGTGTGTGTGTGTGTGTAAGTGTACATACATACATAGATGTAAATAAAGTGTACATAAATATGTTTTTAGAACTCTTTTATTCTTATAACAAGATACGTAACTCAAGATGAAGATGATTTACTGCACAGGTTAATGAGAGCTTTACTGCTCCTCAGGTGACGCCTCATTGTCAGGTGCTAGAGGCGCAGCATCGTCGAGGGCAGCTTCCGATAGAGCTGGAGAAGCTGCAGGAGGCGGCGTATGGCTCAACGGGAAGACTATTTCGCACAAAATGGCATAAGAGAACAGCAAAAAGTTCCACGCGGCGAGACTAAGCAACACGAGCGATAAAGAGCAATGAATGCGGTCTTCCTTTGCTGCATGGGCGCTCAGCAGGGAGAGGAGGTGGGTGAAACATCTCGGCCAATCAGCTTGCGGGGTGAAACGTCTCGGCCAATCAGCTTGCGAGATTTCCGAGCCGAGCCAACACGAGAACAGCGAACAGAGAGGTGGATTTTGAGTTGTGCGGGCTCTCCGTGTTGATACCTGATGGTCTAATGTAGTCTCCCTGCCTTCTGCTAGCGCCCGCCCATTATTTCTCAATTTTGAATTTTTGATGAATATTTTTGAAAAATCCGCGATGCACTGAAGGCGCGAAAGGTGAAGTGCGAAGTAACGAGGGATCACTGTACACTAATCAGGCATAACATTATGACAACTTGCCTAGTCCCCCTTTTGCTGGTAAAACAGCCTTGACCCGTTGAAACATGAACTGCACTAGACCCCTGAAGGTGTTTTTTTTTTTTTTTTTTTTTTTTTTTTTTTTTTTTTTGTTACTTATTTGTACCCGTAGGTAGATTCGGTTTGCAGTCTGGTGACAAGCCACCGGCTGCTGGTCGCTGCGTGCGCGAGCGCCCTAAACCTACATGTTTTTGGTATGCGGGAGGAAACCGGAGAAATCCCGGAGTAAACCCGCGCAACACGGGGAGAACATGCAAACTCCACACAGCTCACTGTTGGTCGGGGGCTGGAATCGAACCCACGATCCCCGCGATCCCCCGGCCGAGGGTAAAACTATGCTGCCACAGTGCTAAACCACTGCGCCACCGTGCAGCCCGTGCAGGTGTGTTGTTGTATCGGGTATAAAGATGTTAGCAGGAGTGTACTGTACCCCCTTTCACTGAAATGGTATTCCCTGATGGCTGTGGCCTCTTTCAACAGGATAATACACCATGCCACAAAGCAAAGAATGGTTCAGGAATGATTTGAAGAGTTTGAGGTGTTGACTGCCTCCAAATTCCCCAGTTCTCAATCCAATCAAGCATCTGTGGCATATGCTGGACAAACAAATCCATGGAGGCTCCACGAAACAATTTACAGGACTTAACAGATCTGCTGCTAATATCTTGGTGGTGCCAGATACCACAGCACACCTCCAGGGATCTAGTGGAGTCCATGCCTTGACAGGTCAGGGCTGTTCTGGCAGCAAAATGTGGACCTACCACTCAAGAAGAAAGAAAGCAATTCAAATTACATAACAAGCTGCAAAATCTGCTGCTCGACATAATTGTGCAGCATTTTGTAAACTGAGCTGATTGACATGTGAATGGGAAATTCTTGTCTTCAATATGCTTTGTCTTGTGACTTCTTTTTAAAATACCAATAATGAAAACATTAATATTAGATACAGGTAGATACACAGAATTTGGACATTTTTGCAGTACCGGTATATTGTTATGTAGAAGTATGCATACAGCAGCTATGATTATTCTGTTTGCTAAAATGTGAAGTTTTGGACTGCATAAGTAGTAAGTAAGTACACCAAAGTATGAAAACCACAATGAATTTTGGTACTTACCTGATATTATTCACTATTGTATGATAAAGGTAATTATCAAAATTTTTCTTTTCATTCATTTATGGGTATGTCCAGGTACACTCTGCTATTACAACAGCAATACCCCCCCCCCCCCAAAAAAAAAGCACTGTTTTGTTAGAACCTCTATCCCAGTCTCAAACCTCTGGAAGACTAAACAAGTTTCCCTCAAAAATTTCTCTGTATATATTACCATCCATCTTTCCTTCACTTCTGACAACTCCTTGCCCATGAAAAGCATCCACAGCATGATGTTGCCATCATTATGCTTCACAATGGGGATGATGGCCTCAGCATTATGAGGATTGATTTGTTTGTGTCAGATGGCCAATAGATTCAATTTTAGTCTTATCTGAACAAAGTAACATCTTTCATATGTTGAGGGAATTCCAAACATTCTGTATTAGTTTTTTCTTTAAATAATGGCTTTTTACTGGCCACTCTTCTGTAAAAGCTCTGTGGAATGTAGGCTTATACAGACGTGGTCTTACAGACAGACACTTCATTCTCTACAGTAGACATACCGAGCTCCTTCAACATTATCTTTGGTCTCAGTTGTTTCGGATTAATGCCCTTCTTGCCTGGTAAATGACTTTCAGTGGCTGCCCCTTTCTTGTCAAGTTTGCCCTAATCTTTCCATTTTTATACCTCTTCCAAGGAGGTATAAGGTTTTTGCCAGTGTTTGTCTGTTTGTTTGTCTGACTGTTGCAGGATTATGCAAAAACTACTGTACAGATTTTAATGAAATTTTCACCAAATATGGCCCTTGGGCTGCTGATGAACCCATTAGATTTTGGACATGATCCAGGTCAGAATGCAGATTCTGTATTGCTTTTTCACGTTTTTAACATAGTGAGAGGGCATTGGTGGAGGTACAGTGGATATAAAAACCTATAACCTGTACAACCCAATTGTAACACAAGCTGAAATCTTTTAAGGGAAAAAATAAAAAAAAATATAAAACTTACAATAACCTGGTTGCAAAAATATGCACACCCTTAAACTAATACTTTGTTGCAGCACCTTTGGCTTTTATTACAGCACTCAGTCTTTTTGGGAGTCTATCAGTGTGACACAGCTTGATGTGTCAATATTTGCCCACTCTTTGCAAAAACACTCTAAATCTGTCAGATTGTTAGGGGATCTCCTGTGCACAGCCCTCTTCAGATTACCCCACAGATGTCCGATCGGATTCAGGTCTGGACTCTGGCTGGGCCATTCCAAAACCTTAATCTTCTTCTGGTAAAGCCATTCTTTTTTTGAGTTGGATGTGTGTTTTGGGTAATTGTTGTGCTGAAAGATGAAGTTCCGCTTCATCTTCACCTTTCTTGCAGGAGCCTGAAGGTTTTCTGCCAACACTGACTGGTATATGGAACTGTTCATAATTCCCTCCACCTTGACTAAAGCCACAGTTCCTGCTGAAGAAAAACAGACCCAAAGCATGATGCTGCCACCACCATGCTTCACTGTAGGTATGGTGTTCTTTCGGTGATGAGCAGTGTTGTGTTGTGCCAAATATACCTTTTGGAATTATGGCCAAACAGTTCAACCTTGGTTTCATCGGACCATAACACATTTTCCCATATGCGTTTGGGAGATTTCAAATGTGTTTCTGCAAAATGTAGCTGGGCTTGGCTGTTTTTCTTTGCAAGATAAGGCTTCTGTCTTGCCACCCCAGCTCATAGCCCAGACATATGAAGAAGATGGGAGATTGTTGTCACATGTACTAAATAACCAGTACTGCAGAAATTCCTGCATCTCCATCAGTGTTGCTGCTGGCCTCTTGGCAGCCTCCTTGACCAGTTTTCTTCTCGTCTTTTCATCAATTTTGGAGGGTTGTCCAGTTCTTGGTAATGTCACTGTTGTGCCATATTTTCTCCACTTGATGATGCCTGTCTTCACTGTGTTCCATGGTGTATTTAATGCCTTGGAAATTCTTTTGTACCCTTTTCCTGACTGATATCATTGAATAATGAAATCTCTCTGATGCTTTGGAAGCCCTTTGTGAGCCATGGCTTGTGCTCCAAGATGTGACTACAAAAATGTCAGGAAAAGCCTACTAGAAGAGGTGAACTTTATTAAGAGCACTTTAAATGGTGGCAGGTGTGTGCTGACTCCCATTTAACATAAGATAAGATAAGCCTTTATTAGTCCACAATGGGGAAATTCCAGGATTGCAACACCACAGGGATAGCAACACTCAGAGCAATAATCAGAAGGCGAGAGAAAAAAAAAAACAAAAAACAAGAGCAGCAAGTATACATACAGTGGAGAAAAAAAGTATTTAGTCAGCCACCAATTGTGCAAGTTCTCCCACTTAAAAGATGAGAGAGGTCTCCAATTTTCATCATAGGTATACCTCAACTATGAGAGACAAAATGAGAAAAAATATCCAGAAAATCACATTGAAGGATTTTTAATGAATTAATTGGTAAATTCCTCGGTAAAATAAGTATTTGGTCACCTACAAACAAGCAAGATTTCTGGCTCTCACAGACATGTAACTTCTTCTTTAAGAGGCTCCTCTGTCCTCCACTCGTTACCTGTATTAATGACACCTGTTTGAACTCGTTATCAGTATAAAAGACACCTGTCCACAACCTCAAACAGTCAGACTCCAAACTCCACTATGGCCAAGACCAAAGAGCTGTCAAAGGACACCAGAAACAAAACTGTAGACCTGCACCAGGCTGGGAAGACTGAATCTGCAATAGGTAAGCAGCTTGGTGTGAAGAAATCAGCTGTGGGAGCAATTATTAGAAAATGGAAGACATACAAGACCACTGATAATCTCCCTCGATCTGGAGCTCCATGCAAGATCTCATCCCGTGGGGTCAAAATGATCAGGAGAACGGTGAGCAAAAATCCCAGAACCACACGGGGAGATCTAGTGAATGACCTGCAGAGAGCTGGGACCAAAGTAACAAAGGCTACCATCAGTAACACACTACGCCGCCAGGGACTCAAATCCTGCAGTGCCAGACGTGTCCCCCTGCTTAAGCCAGTACATGTCCAGGCCCGTCTGAAATTTGCTAGAGAGCATTTGGATGATCCAGAAGAGGATTGGGAGAATGTCATATGGTCAGATAAAACCAAAATAGAACTTTATTGTAAAAACTCAACTTGTCGTGTTTGGAGGAGAAAGAACACCATACCTACTGTGAAGCATGGGGGTGGAAACATCATGCTTTGGGGCTGTTTTTCTGCAAAGGGACCAGGACGACTGATCCGTGTAAAGGAAAGAATGAATGGGGCCATGTATCGTGAGATTTTGAGTGAAAACCTCCTTCCATCAGCAAGGGCATTGAAGATGAAATGTGGCTGGGTCTTTCAGCATGACAATGATCAGAACTCAGAACTCAGAAAAGATTTATTGCCAAGTACATTAACAGTAAACAACTGATAACATACGAGGGATTTGACTTGACACAGAAAACGACCTGCATTTCCGGTGACGCGGCAGCGTCTGAAAAACGCGCCTGTCATCAGATGGGTACAGGATGCATAGGGAGGAAAAGGATAACACAATAGGAAGGAGCAAAAAACCATTGATTGTCAGAATACCGGTCATATATGATCAATATTATGATTACAAGAAAAAAAGCCCTCAATGCACAGTTAGCAGACAAGAATGTACACAAGGACACAAAGAGAGCAGTGAGTGAGTGATCTTTTTCATCAGTTTTTGAGTCAGTGTGGGTGTAGTGTTGAGTGTAGGTGTTTGTATCAGTTAAGAACAACAAAGTCTCTTTGGCAGGAGATGTTTTGTCTTAGCTGCTGGCATTTGTCCTTGAGCCATGCAGCTGACTGTCCGTGGAGTCAATGCAGCTCAAATGTTTTGAAAACAAAAAACTGCAGATAATCTGGAGGACTTGTGTGAGGGGGTCAGATTAGTCGAATAGTACTGATCCCAGAGAAAGAAACTTTATATCCTCTTACAGATTCAGTACTTAATCCTTCAGTGCTGGACGTTGAATCCTTCATGGACGGCTCTCAGCGTGATCATGATGTAATCCATTTTCCTAGACAGTTCTCCATTTGCCGCTGTCAGAGTCCTCTCCATTTTTTCAATTTGATGGTTAAGCCTCGCCTGGCCAGCATTTTGATAGGCTATGTCCATCTTCATCAATTTACGGTACACCAGGACAATCCCAGATCCAATCAGAACGATCCCGATGACCATTACTACGAAGACGTACAAATCTTCAACATCTTCGATGGAAAGATCAGACAGGCACAAGAGTTTCCAATTACTTGTGTCCCTCAAATAGCCCGCAGCAGCCGTTCCTGCGGGGCAAACAACCTCCCCCGGGGCACTTTTCCTCGTTGAAAAAATAGTGTCAATTGCGTTCAAAGCCCAGCTTATTAAATCCATAATTTCGTTCGATAATCAGCAGTAGAGACACGCAGATAGACGATAGCAAGCTGGGATCCAGTTAGTTAGAGGAGGAAGGAAATGAAAAGTCAGAGCTGGAGAGAAGGAAAAAGCGTCTGCTCTCTTTGGGAGGCGGAAGTGAGAAAACACACCGCCCAGGCAACGAAGGAGTGGCCTCGTAAGAAGCATTTCAAGGTCCTGGAGTGGCCTAGCCAGTCTCCATATCTCAACCCCATAGAAAATCTTTGGAGGGAGTTGAAAGTCCATGTTGCCCAGTGACAGCCCAAAAACATCACTGCTCTAGAGGAGATCTGCATGGAGGAATGGGCCAAAATACCAGCAACAGTGTGTGAAAACCTTGTGAAGACTTACAGAAAACGTTTGACCTCTGTCATTGCCAACAAAGGGTATATAACAAAGTATTGAAATGAACTTTTGTTATTGACCAAATACTTATTTTACCGAGGAATTTACCAATTAATTCATTAAAAATCCTTCAATGTGATTTTCTGGATTTTTTTCCCCTCATTTTGTCTCTCATAGTTGAGATATACCTATGATGAAAATTGGAGCCCTCATCTTTTAAGTGGGAGAACTTGCACAATTGGTGGCTGACTAAATACTTTTTTGCCCCACTGTATGTACATATAAATATAAATATATAGACACACAGTGCGGAGCATTGTAGCTGGATGGAATAAATATATGAGTATATAAACACACAGTGAGGAGCATTGTAGCTAGATGGAATAAATATGTAGAAATATAAACACACATCGTGGGTTCGATCCCACCCCCAGACCATCGGTGACCCTTCTGTGTGGAGTTTGCATGTTCTCCCCGTGTCTGCGTGGGTTTACTCCGGGCACTCCGGTTTCCTCCCACATGCCAAAAACATGCAAGTTAGGTTAATTGGCATCAAAACTGGGGATTCTAAATTGTCCTTAGGTATGGATGTGAGAGTGAATGGTTGTTTGTCTCTCTGTGTTGGCTCTGCGATGGACTGGCGATCTGTCCAGGGTGTACCCTGCCTCTCGCCCAAAGATGCTGGGATAGGCTCCAGCCCCCCCGCGACCCGAAAGGATTAAGCGGTAGAAGATGGATGGATGGATGAATTGAACTTTAAATGTTTTGTTCTTAATAAACATTTCATGTTTGAAGACTTTCTAAATGTATGTAAATGTAACTCTGAACGTGAAACAATCTCAGCATACCTGTTTTGACAGGCCCTAGACACCAATGCAACACCACTAAGCAAAGGCTGAGACTATGCAAGTGGCACCAAGAAGATCAAGGAGCTCTCCAAACAGGTCAAAGACAAAGTTGTGAAGAGGTATAGCTCAGGGTTGGACTATAAAAAATATCCCAAACTCTGAACATCCCACTGTCATGTTCGGGGTCCTTGACCCTATCCATGACCTGTGGCTGTAGGTTTTGATTATGTCTTATTAATTCCAACTGGCAGATTGAGCCCTGCTCTCTGCCAGTCCTACAGTCACGCCTCCTCCTCACCAGACATTCACCGGCTGCATGGCACCACCACACAAACACACACACACATACGCACACATTCGCGCACACACACACTCGCGCACACATCCAATTAACTACACACCTGCTTGCCACACGGCTGTGCCCACTTGCCTTCGTTAGCAAATTGTATTCTTATAGGGAGGCAGTGTGCACAGTCAGGGTGGCAGCTTAAAGTCAGCATTGGACATCCTGATTCACCGATGTGTGGCTTTCTTCCCCTGGACATATCGTGTTGTTACTTTGAGCCTTTCCGCTCCAACATATGTGTAAGTCCTTATTTTTGTGCCTTTTTTCCCGCTCCTGACTGTTCGGAGCATGTTAGGCATTTCCTTTAAGCCTACGAGGTTTGCAGGGGGTTGTCTCCCATCATCATCTCTCAACAGTGACTGTTATTTGGACATTTTCCTGTACATTTTTCCACTGTAAATAAACACGTTACTTACACTGCGTTTTGGGCTCGGTGCCAATTTATATGTTCGAAAATCCATTATTAGACAAGAGGCTACTCAGTGAGCGCATACCTCTGCCATGGGGTGTGTCTGCCTGCCTGCCTGTTAGCAGGATCACACAAAATCCCTGCATGGCTTGGAATGACATTTTCATCGCGCCAATGTCAAGTCAAATTCCTCGTATGTTTTCTTAACATGCTTGGCAATAAAGCTTTTCTGATTCTGATTCTGATTCATCAAAGATGGCCCTTGGGCTATGAATGAAACAGTTAGATTTTGGAGGGGATGTAGGTCAGAATTCAAATTTTGGATCACTTTTTCACTTTGTTTAACATTGTGAGAGGGCATTAGTGGAAGTCTGTGCTGTCTGGGTTTCCAGTAGCTGTTTGAGTTAACTCTAGCGCATACAGTGGATATAAAAAGTTTACACATCCCTGTTCAAATGGTTTTTGTGATGTAAAAAATGAGACCAAGATATATCATTACAAAACTTTTTCCCGCAAAATCTAGCCCGCAAAATCACATAGCGGGCTAGATTCGGCCTGGTGGCCTTGAGCTTTACGCATGCGCATGAGCTTTACGCATGCGCTTCAAAATGTTGTTAATACATCAGATTTATATAGTGCTTTTCAAAGACACTCAAAGACGCTTAACAATGGATGCATTATTCATTCACTCCACAGACAGACGGTAAGCTACCTTCAGAGCCACAGCTGCCCTGGGGCAGACTGGCAGAAATGTAGCTGCTAATGTGCGGCAATGGTGGGAAAGAGGGGGGATTCAAACCGCCAACCCTCCAGATATTGGACAACCCACTCTAACCCCTGAGCCACTGCCACCCCAAGTTCTCTCAACTTAAATTTTTTAACAGTGTAGAGATCCTGACCGAGCTGTTTATCAGCTTTTTCCTAAACCTATAAATCAACATGAAGTGGTGGAGGAACGCAAGGCTATCCCTAATAACCGAGGAATGAAGATGGATAAAACAGAGTTGAGTGTATGTGGCTGGTCGTCTGGCTCGTAAGCAAACCTCGTTAGGGAAGGAATATATCACTGGCTATTTTTTCCCCATTTTCCTTATAAAAATGATCTCTCTCAGACAGCTTCAGATTGAACAGTAACTTGAAATTTCAAGTTATTTTACAACTTTAGCTTGATTTAGTTAAAATTGGTTATCGAGTGATTTAATGCTGAATCTCTGTTGAAGCTGTAGCCCCTGACAATTTTCAAAAAAAAATCCTATCCTACAGTTAAACTTGTGTTTTATGATTTTTTGATGATAGTGGAAAGAAAAGTTCTAAGTGCATATTGCCTTTAAAGATTTTTGGATGGTTAAAAAAAAAAAAAAAGGTTATATCTCCTTGGAGCCTGAACAAGGTGACTAAATCTTAATCTACCTGTTAATAGGTAATTTGTAGTTAAATATTGGATTGTTCCTTTAGTCACATTATTGCTTGTGTGGTAGCCAGCAGCTCTCAGTTGGAGTTAAAACAGTTTTTTGACTGCAGTGCCAAACTGAGCACAAGAATTGTGGTGATTCGGCAAGCGTGCTCCCCCTCCCCTCCTGTTCCTGTCTGCTCCGGAGGATCAGACACACCTTCGTGACTACACACCTGGTGCATCCTGATTACCCAGCGTATTTAAGAGGCAGCGTGTGGAGCATCCTTCGCTGGATTGTTAGGTTTGCTACCATGAAAACTTTCAGGCACTTAAAAAGTTCTTACTGGTTGATCTGTGTTTTGACTCCTGTGTCCTTCTGTCTCCCAGGTTTGCTGCCACCAGTAGGTGTGTACTCCGGAGTGTTCACGCTCGCCTGACCAAGAAGACGCCGGACGTCCACCCAGGTCACCGTCCTTTCCCCTGGTCCACGCAGGTGTTCCCTGCCGGGTTCCTCTGCTCTTCGAGTAAGAGTGCTTTCCCATTGTTATTCTCCCCTTCGGGAGATTCTGTCCCTAATGACCTCTATCTGCCCTTTCCCCGTAGGCTGTGTGTGCTCGAGTGGGCACCAGTTTGTGTAAATTTAAGTGTGTGTTTTTGTGTTGCACTTTTCTTTAGTTGAGCATCTTTATTTAGAAGTGTGTTAATTTTATTTTTACAATAAACTGGTGAACTTTTTACACCTGTGTCCAAGTGTTCATTCTGGTAGCTCTGCATTTGAGCCTCACTTGAACTGATAGAACAATCCAGTCAAGATTGAGGCTTGGCGAGCCCTCAGCTAGGCGAACAGTCGGCACTCTGATGCTTGGAGGGCACAGAATGCCGGGCCATGTTTCTTTTTGACCAGTTCAAAACCGTTACCCAGCAATTGGCCACCATCACCGAGTACTTAGGTCAGCTTCCTGGTGCGACATCTCCTCCTGCACCTGCTGCTCTGGCAGTGTCTGCCATCCACAGGAACACCTCTGTTGCTTCACCTGCCCCGAGGGTTCCTGCTCCACTGCTGGCTTTATTTTCAGCAGGTGGGAGGGGAGTATAGGGATGATTCATCTAAGGTCCATTTCATGACCTTGTTGCTGCAAGACTGGGCGCTTAAGTGGACACAGTCCATCTTGAGCAGCCCGGACGGTCCCCTATACACATACAAATGGTTTGTGCAGGATTTCTCCAAGGCATTCAACCATACGGAGAGTGAGGGGAACATAGTCAGCCAGCTGATGGGACTTCAACAGGGGGACCGGTCTGTTGCCGATTTCTAAGTCGAGTTCCGGGTTGCTGCATCCGACTCCGGATGGAACGATGCTGCCCTGTGCAGCGCCTTTCTCTAGGGTCTGGAGATGCACCTCTGCAACAAGCTGGCTATTCGGGTGTCCCCCTCCTCTCTGGATGAAATGATTGCACAGGCTGTGGCCCTGGATAACCAGTTCAGGGAGAGTGCGAGGGAGCAGAAGGCCGCTGCTTCCCCGTTCACTCCATAGCCAGCCCCCCCGGCCTCTGATGCTGTTCTGCCAGCATTGGTACCGGAGCCGATGGACCTTGACAGGGTCCGTCTGACTTCAAGGGAACACCGGTGTCGCAACAGGGCAGGGGAGTGTATTTATTGCAGGGTTCCTGGCCCCGCAATCTCGAAAGGCCCGATTCGTCCCGAAAGACCCGGTCCGTCAGTCAATGTGGGGGGTCTGGTGGGAGGGTCTTCGCAAAATTCACCTAACCATTTTGAACTCCCGGCCCTCATTCAGTTACTGGGGGCCGAGGTCAAAACCTCCGCCCTGAGTGATTCAGGAGCAGAGCAGAATTTCATTCAACAGGCCATTGTCAGAAAATTTCAGATACCCACCAGGAATGTTCCAACACCCTTAAGTGTCTTGGTGGTTTCAGGCAACAGCATCCTGGCAGTCCCCGAACAGACTGAGCCCATTTCGGTCATCTTGTCCGGTAATCACTGCGAGACTGTTCAGTTTTATGTTCTGCCTCAATCCACCACTGCCATGATTCTGGGATATCCGTGGCTCCACATTCACAACTCAATTATAAACTGGAGTCAGGGCTCCATTTCATCCTGGAGCCCTTTTTGTCTGTCATTGTGTCTTTAATTGGCTACATGCTTGCCCTTCCTCCCAATCTCCTCCCCTCCGGCTGAGCCGGCGGATCTCAGCTCCGTGCCCAAAGTCTATCATGACATAGGGGAGGTCTTTAGCAAGTACAGGGCCCTTTCTTTACCACCTCATCGGGCCTATGACTGCGCTACTGACCTCCTCCTGGGCGCGCAGCTACCATCCAGCCAGCTCTACAGTTTATCTAGGCCAGAGAGGGAGGTGATGGAGACCTACATAAAAGACTCCCTCAGTGCCAGTATTATTTGTTCACCGTCCCATCCATGGAGGCCCACGCGCAGCAGTGCCGCCATCTGTGGAGGGCCACAAGAGCCACCCTCCGCCGCTCTGCAGAGTGCAACCAACGTTATGCCAACCGCAGACATGCGCCGGCGCTGAAGTACACTGTGGGAAAGAAGGTGTGGCTGTCCACCGAACAGATCCTGCTTAAGATGGAGTCACGGAAGCTCTCTCCCCACTATCTGGGCCCGTTCACCATCAAGCGGTTGATCAACGACGTCACCATTCGGTTGGACCTGCCACCTTCTATGCGGATCCACCCGACGTTCCACGTTTCTCGCGTCCGTCGATGGGGTCGGGGGTGCCAGTACCTCGTGGATTGGAAGCGGTACGGGCCGGAGAAGAGGTCCTGGATCCCAGAGTCCTACATCCTGGATAAGTGGATGGTGCGAGCATTCCATCAGGCCCATCCCCACAAGCCCAATGGGATGCCAGGAGGTGCCCCTTGAGGAGGAGGAACTGTGATGATCCGGCGAGCATGCTCCCCCTCCCCTCCTGTTCCTGTCGGCTTCGGAGGATCAGACACACCTGCATGACTACACACCTGCTGCTTCCTGATTACCCAGCGTATTTAAGAGCCAGTGTGTGGTGCATCCATCGCTGGATTGTTAGGTTTGCTACCGTGAAAACGTTCAGGCACTTAAAACGTTGTTCTTACTGGTTGGTCTGTGTTTTGACTCCTGTGTCCTTCTGTCTCCCAGGTTTGTTGCTACCCGTAGGTGTGTACTCTGGAGCTGTTCACACTCACCTGACCAAGAAGACGCCGGACGTCCACCCAGGTCACTGTCCTTTCCCCTGTTCCCCTGGTCCACGCAGGAGTTGCCTGCCGGGCTCCTCTGCTCTTCAAGTAAGAGTTCTTTCCCATTATTATTCTCCCCTTTGGGAGATTCTGTCCCTAATGACCTCGGTCTGCTCTTTTCCCATAGGCTACATGCGCTAGAATGGGCACCAGTTTGTATAAATTTAAGTGTCCGTTTTTGTGTTGCGCTTTTCTTTAGTTGAGCAGCTTTATTTAGAGTTGTGTGTTAGTTTTATTTTCACAATAAACTGGTGAACTTTTTACACCTCTGTCCAAGTGTTCGTTCTGGCAGCTCTGTGTTTGAGCCTCACCTGTACTGAATCATGACAAGAATGAGTCTTGTAACTTTATTTTTTAATTTTCCTCTCAAGTCAAACTAAGAAAAGAAGTTGCTGCCTCTGAAGATTAATTCTGTGTCAAGCTTAATGCCAAAATAGATGATTAACAGTAGCAGTATTACAGATCTGTAAAAACAGGAGAAGATTGCTGCTACAAATACTAACAATTCTATGACAACCTTGAGCACTCAAGAAAGAGGTGCAAACAAGAGCAAGTTTGTATATTTGTGAGCACAAACAAGAGAACCCACTTTGCCACATGCTGGTGAAATTTGCCTCTGTACAGAGGGAAAAAAATCTGATCTGACAGCAGCAATTCATGAATTGAAAATTTAGAATTAATTTTCTTGGTGAAAAGTACATTGTCACTGCACTGCCCTAATCTGCCAGAGTGCTAATTTTGCACCCAGTTACACCCCTTTCAAAGCAACTCTTTGTAAGACTGCCACCTTAAAATAATGATTACAAAATCAATTTGATTTTGCATCAACTTTAGACCAGGTGAATGGTGCTTCCACCATAGCCTGAGTGGGCCTGCATCACCCAAAACAGTACTATGTAACATTGCTCTTCCTGCTAGGAATACTAAAAAGACAACTGACACATTTTACACCCTCAGCCCCATTAGCCTATCATAGGGTAGGTCTTTGATCGACAACCAACATAAGTATACTGTGTTTGGCTACTGGGACCCAGGATGTAAAACTTGCCAGTTGCAGTCTTTTCAGCTTTTCAAGACAGATTTGGATAACAGAATATTATTGCTTAAACACATTGATAAATACTATTCCATATCTGGAATGTGCATTATAATTCAGGTTATTCTGAGATCTACTTTTGATATTTACAGTACATGATTATAAACCTCAGTTGATCCCGATTCTGAATTTAAAATCTAAAATGTGGTTTCTCTTTCATAGTTAAAACTTTATAGCAGTTATTTGATTTAAATGAACTGTGGCTTCAGCACAGTTTAGATTACATGATTTATTTGTTTTACCACACTGTCAAAATGTTAGACTGGTGTGATTACTTTTTTGCTGTGTTTTGACATGAGAGTGTCGCCAAGATCACAAAGTCAATAACATGTTGCAAACAAAGAATCATATCATGGCAACTGAAGTGCTGCATGTGCAATTTTGATCAAAAAAGAAGAGAAGAAAAAAATTACTATGGACCTGTTTGTGAGTTTCTCAAAAAGAGTAATATGCTCTGTCAATTCTCCAAAGAGACCTTGAAGTAAGTAGCCTAACTGTATATTAACAGAAGAGACCCAGGAGGGGAAATATTTAGACTTTTAGGAAGAAAATCACAATAATGATAACACTGGTCAACACCAAATTTATTGTCTAAGTTTTTTTTTTTTTTAGCATTAATTTAGGACAATTTTGATGTGCTGAATCCAAAAATCACATTGGTTTTGCTCAATCAGGTCAACTTTTTGAACTATGGCCACATGTTTTTTACGTTTTTGTTTACATGTACGGGTATTTTCGCTTTATATGATGCAAAATTCTTTTTTATTTCTTGAAATTCTCTGAATTTTGAACAATGATGATGTAACATTCAATTTACATGTACTTACCTTTATCAATATCTACTATTCAATTTACAGTACAACTGTACAACTGCTTACAACTTAGCATAAAAACCTGACCTGATTGAAAGAAACAGATGTCATTTTTAGATTCAGCGGTGCAAAATTGTCTTAAATCAGTTGAAAAAACAGACAACTTACAAAAAAATTATTTTGGTTATGTTGTGTATTTATTCTGACATTGTGCACAGCTGTCACCCTACTGGTCACCATCATGAACCCACCATTTTCAGTCACCATGAGATGAGATAAGATTTTATTAGTCCCACAATGGGGAAAATCCATCATGGTTGTCAAACTAGGTGAAAAAAGCAAAAAATGTGACATGATCGTGAGGACACGCAGCACCTCAATGCTATTGGTGCATTATGTTACACACCTGTTCATAATAGGATCCACCAGTGTATAACGGTCAGCTGTGATGAAATTGGGTCATTGGCTAAAAACGTGTAGTTTGAACCATGCATTATTGGAGCCCCATTAACATCAGCCTTTTCTCAATTTTAATTTTCTCACTATACTGAGCAGCACTCTGAAACCACATCTTCTCCACCTGCTCTTTTCCTGATTCTAAGAGCTGGTATAATATGGGCGTGCTTTTCCTTGATCCGATCATCAGATACTCCTCATTTTCTGGATTCAAGGTCACAGCATAGCGAGTTAAAACCAAGAACTGGCAGAATCGGGACAGCACCAGGACGTAAAGACAATCTTTCTCTGCCTTGTTAAGAGGAAGGACACTTTCCCAACCAGCAAGGACAGGTCCACCCACCTCCATCGGTTCAGGGTGCTCAGCCATCATGCACATGATGGTAATGGCGAGCTCATGGATGTAGTAGCCACTGTTCATGTCACAAAAGTCAATGATGCCAGAAATCCTGTAGCTGCCATTTTCATCAGGCTGTACAAGCACGTTGAGGTTACTGAAGTCACCATGGTTAATGCCTTTAAAAGTAATACAAAGGAGTGTCTTGTCATCTCAATGGTCCAGGGAGTCTTAAACTGAATACCAATGTCATTATTTTAAAAATAAAACTTATAGGTAAATTATACTTATGTTGCTAAAACAAAATGAATCACTCACATTTGCGGAAATAGGAACGTTTGAGGTCCACAGTAGTCCTGTATAGATTTAGCACAGACTGCACGTTCTTCTGAAGAGGATCTCCATCTACGACATGGAGATATTGTTCAAGGGCATCAAGATTTGACAGACTCCAAATGAACTTCTCCCTTTGCAGAACACTAAGTTGAGGATGTTCCATCTAAAAAAAAAAGCAAGTGTGAGAGAGGGCTGCAATTTTTCAGCTGTCAACTGTTGTTCTGAGTTGTTTAACACAGCTGGGCAAAGTATAAAATAAATAAACATAAACTCTTCTACTGTATACAAGTGTTATTATACCTTTTGAAGGATTAAGTCCATTCTAGCTGCTGTCTTGCCAAATTCATAAAGTAACTGTGGTGTTAATGGAACCTTGGAAATGGTCATCCCAGGTAAATAAGTCAAGAGTCGCACCAAGTACTTTAGACAGCCATCACCACTATCTGACAAAAACAAAAAATACAATTAATTTACTCCACCAAGGGTGTATGCTTTTTGCCTGGTTTTCATTCTGAAGGGGGGGAACAGATCCAGTGCATTATGGGTTTTGATGGTAACTGGCAGAGGGAGATTCTTGCTGACTAATAACAGGCTGTTACGAGAAATTATGTGTTTCTTCGTACTTAATCCATAGACAATTAGAGCATTGTCAGTTTGGAGATGGACTGTCAGGTGCACTGATGGACAGATTGGTATGCAGTCTGCAGCATGACGGCACACAGAAGCAGCTCCTTTACCAATCTATCTGACAGAGCCATGAATGCTGACGAATGTGGCAAATTGGGGGTTTCGTGAGGGTTCATCAGGGTTTGTATGAGGTTGCCAAACAGGATGCAAACAGATTCTCTTAACGCCCAAAACATTTAAACATTTTTGAATTTTTTTAGCAAACAGTTGCAAATGTGATGATCTGGCGAGCGTGCTCCCCCTCCCCTCCTGTTCCTGTCGTCTCGGATCCGGAAAATCAAACACACCTATGTGATAGCTCAAGTAGGTTAATATTGTCTTCTTTTAATTATTTACCTTTTGTTCTTATTAAAGACAAAAATAGAAAGGAGATGTTTTTACCTTCTTTACATGTTTCGACTGTTCACTGCAGCCTTCGTCAGAAGTGTCAGTTGATTGCTGCCAGGTGTCATTTTATCAGCTGACTTTCGTAGGCGGGGCCAGCCCAGCAGACCTATCAGATCCACCAAGCCGGCCCCACTTTCCGCCGTCCAATGGTCTCTGGAGGATGTAGTCCCAGGTGTGGGAAAGCATAAAGGCCCCTTCATGCTATCTTTTCCCCACTTCCTGATTTCTATGGCCTCCTTGATCCAGCGTTTGTGTCTGTTGCTCTCCGATCCAACAATTTTTGCTATGTCTCAGTCCATGATGTGATTATTTCTTTTGCAGTGATCTGATATTGCTGTTTTCAATGTTTCTTGTTGTGCCTTTTGTTTTTGTGATCTTGTGAGTCGTCCTTGTGTTTCCTTCTCACATTCCTTCTGGTGTTCTTTTTTCCTTGTGGTGAATGATCTTCCGGTTTCTCCAGTGTAGGTTTTGTTGCATGAGCTGCATGATATTTCTTACATTACATTGCATTTTTTGTCTTGTTCTATTTTGTCCTTAGGGTATACTAATAGCTGTCTTAATTTTTTGTGTGGTTTTACTGCTGTGTTTATTTTGTATTTTTTCATGATCCTTTGAATTGGTTCTGTTATCCCTCGGATGTATGGTATAATTATGGTGTCCTTGTTTTTGATTTTGGCTTTTGTTCTGTGTCTTGTTTCCCGTTTGTTTTCTTTGTTTTTGACTTGCTGTTTCCCTTTGTTTATGGCCCATACTGGATATTGGCAGCGTATGAGTGCATGTTTTATGTGGTTTTCCTCCTCCTGTCTGTCTTCTTGGTCTGTGATGATGGTGGCCCGTTCGTATAACATCCTGACAACTGATAGTTTGTGTGCTGTGGGGTGTTCTGATGTCCATAGTAGGTATTGATCCGTGTGGGTTGGTTTCCTGTACACTGTGATTTTTATACTGCCGTCATCGTTGTGGTGAATTTTCATGTCCAGAAAGGCTATGGTGCCATTTTCTTCCTCTTCATGTGTGATTTTTATTTTCCCAGTGCTGTCCATGCTATTCAGATGGTCAGTGAGTTCTTGTGTGTGTCCTTTCCTTATTTTCTCCAATATGTCGTCCACGTATCTCTTCCAGAGGGTAGGTTTACATTGTATGGGTGCTGTGTTGATGGCTTTGTTTTCCAGATCTTCCATGAAAAACTGCTCATGATGGCTGATAGTGGGTCTCCCATTGCAAATCCTTCTTTTTGTCTGTAGATTTTTTTTCTCTGTATTGAAAACAGGTGGATTTTGCAACAAGTTGTAATAGTCCAGATATATCGTCAACTGTGAGACTGGTGCATCTTTTAAGGGTTCTGTTATTTCTGAGGCGTTCTTGCACTATGTGTAGTGTGACATCAACAGGGATCTTTGTGAATAATGAAATGACATCATGTGAAATGAGGATCTCGTTTGATTCTACTTTCATATTTTTAAGTTCTTGTGCCAGCTCTTTTGAGTTTTTACAGTGGTATTCTGATAGTCCAAGGAGGGGTTTGATGATTTCAACCAGGGCTTTTGATAAGTTGTATGTAACTGATCCAATACTGTCTATTATTGGTCGCAGTGGGATATCCTTCTTATGTATTTTTGGGGTTCCATAGATCCACGGGGTGATGCTGGCTGTGGGTATCAGGTGTTCGTATGCATCCTTTGTGATTTTTTTGCTTTCTAACAGGGGTTTAAGAAGAGCTTTTAGCATTTTTTTTCTTTTCTTCTATGGGGTTTATTTTTATGATTTCATATGTGCTGCTGTCTGCCAACATGGTTTCCATCCGTTTTTCATATATTTCTGTGTCCATTACTACCATCGTTGTGCCTTTATCTGATGGGAGGATTGTGATTGTTTTATCTCTGAGTGAATTCAATGTTTTTTCTTCTTCTTTTGTGACGTTGCTTTGTGGTAATTTGGCCGTTTTGAGGATTCCTGTGACTGCGTTTCATAGTGTTGCTTTTTCCCCTTGAACCTGGATTTTTTCAAATGCAAGTTCTGTTGCGAGGATGTATTCTTCATGGGGTATTTTGGTTAGTGTGACTGCGAAATTCAGTCCTCTGCTCAGCACTTTTTCTCCGTGTCCGTGAGTGTGCGTTGTGATAAGTTTTTGACCCACTTAGCGTTCATTTCTGTGCGTGTTTGTCTTTGCTCGTTCTTCCTTCCTGTGAGTTTTTTAATTTCTTTAAATGGTGGTTTTTCGTTATGGTGAATTCCTGTTCGTGTGCATGTTTTAATTGTGCTTTTATCTGCTGCTGCGTTTCCTGGTTGGTTGGGTAGTGTTTCTTGAAAATGTCCATTTCCTTCTTTATCTGGTTGTTGATTCTGTCGACTTTGTTTGCTGTCATTCTTATCCATTCTTTGAGCAGGCCTTTCCATGTTTTATTGATAATTTTCTCTGCATTTCTGGTTGAGATCGGATTTTTTATGTTGAGGCTTGCTGGTGTGACATCCTCATCTCTGCAACGGAGGTTAAATCTCAGGTGGTTTCTGTAGTGTGCTCATGTTTTCTCCAATTTCTCCAGCCGGCGGAAGTCTTTGATACAATTTTGTCCATAACTTCCACATAATAGCTCAGGTAGGTTCATTTTGTCTTCTTTTAATTATTTACCTTTTGATCTTATTAAAGACAAAAATAGAAAGGAGATATTTTTAACTTCTTTAAATGTTTCAACTGTTCACTGCAGCCTTCGTCAGAAGTGTCAGCTGATTGCTGCGAGGTGTTATTTTATCAGCTGACTTTCGTAGGCGGGGCCAGCCCAGCAGACCTGTCAGATCCACCAAGCCAGCCCCGCTTTCCGCCGTCCGATTTTTATACTGCCGTCCACCACAACGATGACAGCAGTATAAAAATCACAGTGTACAGGAAACCAACCCACACGGATCAATACCTACTATGGACATCAGAACTCCCCACAGCACACAAACTATCAGTTGTCAGGACATTATACGAATGGGCCACCATTATTGATGGCCCTCGGTAGCTCCCATCTGACGCTGGAGGAGCGTCGGCGTTGAGAGAGGGTGGTGGGCGCGTGTATGTATTGTGGGGTTCCAGATCACGCAGTCTCGAAATGCCCCATGAGACCCAAAAGGTCTGGACCGTCAGTTACCGTGGGGGTCTGGTGGGAGGGTCCTCGAAAATCCTCTCAACCGTGTTGAACTCCCGGCCCTCATTCAACTACTGGGGGCCGAGTTCAAAACCGCCACCCTGATTGATTCTGGGGTGGAGCAAAGTTTCATTCAACAGGCGATGGTGCGTAAAGAGAAGATACCCACAAGGGATGTCCCGACACCCTTGACTGTCTTGCCAGTCTCAGGCAGCAGCATCATGACGGTTACTGAACAGACTGAGCCCATCTCAGTCATTCTGTCCGGTAATCACCGTGAGACTACTGAGTTTTATGTCCTGTCTCAATCGACCACCACCATGATTCTGGGGAATCCGTGGTTCCACATTCATAATACAATCATAAATTAGAGTCAGGGCTCCATTTTGTCCTGGAGCCCTTTCTGCCTCTCTTCATGTCTCCGATCAGCCGCGTGCTCACCCTTGTTCCCAATCTCCTCCCTTCTGACTGATCCGGTGGATAAAACTCCCTCAGCACCGGCATTATTCGTCCGTCCCTCTCGGCGCTGTTTTTTTTTTTTTTTTTGTAGAGAAGTACGGGTCTCTGCGACCTTCATAATGTGTACCACTTGGTCCGCATTCGTGAGGGAGACAAGTGGAAGATGGCATTTAAAACACCGTTGGACCATTTTGAGTATTTGGTCATGCCATTCGGGCTGACCAACACCCCTGCCATCTTCCAGCGGTTAATCAATGATGTATTGTGAGGTATGGTGAACCAGTTTGTCTTTTGTGTATTTGGACGATATTCTAATTTTTTCCCACACACTGGAGGAGCACGTAGTCCATGTTCGGTCCATCTTGCAGTGGCTGCTGGAGAATCATTTTTTTGTGAAAGCAGAGAAGTGCAAATTTTCCACTCACTCTACTTCATTTCTGGGGTTCATCATTGCCGAGGCAATGGTAAAGGCCAATCCACCGAAAATTAAGGCAGTAGTAGACTGGTCTACCCCCCAGTCCAGGAAGGACCTCCAATGCTTCCTGGGCTTCGCCAACTTCTACTGCCGATTTATCCGTGATTACAGTAAGGTGGAGCAACTGCTTACACAATTGACGTTGACCAAAACCCCGTTTAAGTGGTCCGAGGCTGCTGAATGAGCTTATGTGACCTTGAAAGGCCTATTCACCAATGCACGTGTCCTGGCGCAGGTGGATCTCCCGGTGCAGTTCATGGTCGAGGTGGATGCTTTCGATTCGGGGGTGGCCGCTGTCCTTTCCCAGCGCTCCTCCTCCGACCAGAAGCTCCATCCGTGCACATATTTCTCCTGGAGGCTAATGCCAGCCAAGAGGAATTACGGTGTTGGGGACCGCAAACTGTTTGCCATTAAGTTGGCGTTGGAGGAGTGGAGACACTGGCTGGAGGGAGCTAGCCAACTGGTCATTGTCTGGACTGATCATAAAAATTTAGAATACATTCCATTGGCCAGACGGTTGAATTCACGGCAGGCTCGGTGGGCCCTGTTCTTTAATAGGCTCAATCTCTCCAGCTCATACCGACCAGGGTCCCGTAATGCCAAAGCTGACGCTCTCTCATGCCAGTTTCCTCCTAACTCCTCCTCCTCTACCTCCTCCTCCGCAGCTGCTGGGTCTCCCCCCGAGACTATTCGCCCCTCCTCCTGCTTTCTCGGGACATTCTCGTGGGAGATTGAGCAGAGGGTCTGACAGGCTCAGTCATCAGAACCCATCCTGGAGGGAGGCCTGCCTGACCGGCTGTATGTCCCCTCGGTGCTATGCGGAGGGGTGATTAAATGGGGGCATACTAGCTTCTTCGCCTGCCATCCCGGCATCTCCCGGACTATAGAGCTGCTCAGGAATGCATTTTGGTGGCATGCCCTTGGGAGGGATGTGCGGGAGTTTGTCAAGGTCTGTCACATCTGCGCCATGAACAAATCAGACTCTTCTCCACCAGCTGGCCTCCTCCATCCCCTCCCGATGCTGAGTCGTCCATGGTCACACATTGCTTTGGACTTTATGATGGGCCTCCCTCCATCCAAAGGCAACACGGTGATCCTCACCATCGTTGGCCGGTTCTCCAAGGCCATCCATCTGGTCCCTCTCCAAAAACTACCATCTGCCATGCAGACGGCCGACCTGGTGATGCAGCATGTCATCCAGCTGCATGGCATACCAGTGGACATCGTCTCGGACTGGGGACCACAATTTACATAAGATAAGATAAGATAAGATAAGCCTTTATTAGTCCCACAATGGGGAAATTCCAGAAAAAAAAATCCTTTTTGGGTACCTCTGCCAGCCTGACGTCCGGATACCAACCGCAGAGTAATGGTCAGGCCAAGCGTGCCAATCAGTCTCTGGAGGCCACCTTAAGGTGCGTAGAATCCAGGAATCCCTCTACCTGGAGTTCCCACCTGGCCTGGGTGGAGTACTCACACAACTCAGCTGTCTCCTCCACTGGGCTCACGCCGTCCGAGGCCTCGATGGGCTACACACCACCTCTGCTGCCCATGGCGAAGAGGGGCCTTGCCGTCACATCCCTGGAGGCCCACGCACGCCGATGTCACCGTCTGTGGAGGGCACAAGAGCTGCCCACCTCCGCTCTGCGGAGCAAAACCAACAGTATGCCAACTGCGGACGTGCGCCGACGCTGAAGTACACGGTGGGACAAAAGGTTTGGCTGTCCACCAAATAGATCCCACTCAAGACGGAGTCGCAGAAGCTCTCCTCCCGCTATCTGGGCCCGTTCACCACCAAGCAGTTGATCAACAACATCACCGTTTGGTTGGACCTGCTACCTTCAATGCGGATCTACCCAACATGCCACATCTTCCTCATCAAGTCCCTCTCTGCCTTCCTCCAGATGCCCCGCCACCCCCACCCCCCCAGGGTTATTGACGGCCAAACCACATATACAGTGGAGAGGATCCTGGACGTCCGTCGACGGGGTCGGGGGTGCCAGTATCTCTTGGACTGGAAAGGGTACGGTCCAGAGGAGAGGTCCTGGATTCCGGGGTCCTAAATCCTGGACAAACAGATGGTGCGGGAATTCCACCGGACCCATCCCCACAAGTCCAGTGGGACACCAGGAGGCACCCCTTGAGGAGGGGGCACTATGATGATCTGGCGAGTATGTGCCCCCTCCCCTCCTGTTCCTGTCATCTCAGCTCCGGAGTGTCAGACACACCTGTGTGATTACACACTTGGTGCGTCCTGATGACCCAGCGTATTTAAGAGCCAGCATGTGGAGTACCCATCGCTGGATCATTAGATTTGCTACTATGTAACGTCTAAGCACTGAATCTTGTAATCTTGAGGTTGATCTGTGTTTTCACCCCGTTGTCCTCTGTCTCTCAGGTTTGTTGCCACCCGCCGGTGTGTGCTCCAGAGCTGATCATGCTCGCCTGCCCAAGAAGACGCCAGACGTCCACCCAGGTCACCATCTTCCCCCGTTCCCCTGGTCCACGAAGGAGGTCCACAAAGGAGTTCACTGCCGACTCTTCTGCTCACAGAATAAGAGTGCTCTCCCATTATTATCCTTCCTATTACTATCCTTATTCGGGAGATTCTGTCCCTAATAATCTCTATCTGCTCTTTTCCCGTAGGCTATGTGCGCTCCAGCGGGCACCGGTTTTGTGTCATTTAAGTGTGCGCTTTTGTGTTGTGCTTTTCCTCAGTTGTGCTGCTTTATTTAGAGTTTTGTGTTAGTTTTATCTTTTACAATAAACTGATGAACTTTTACAACTGAGTCTGAGTGTTTGTTCTGGCAGCTCTGCGTTTGAGCCTCACCCGCACTGAATCATGAGAGCAAAAGTATGCAAAATAGATGTACGCATTTGCAAATGGTTGTAACGCATGTTGCTACAGTTCTTTTTAGTTCACAATGTAGTGAACACGAATCACTAGACAGTCTGAGAGTTTGGGGTTTTATTATGTGAATAACTGAACAAAATCTACATGACTTCTATTCCATGACTTTTCTTAACTATGTGTGTTTTATGTTTTCTGAAGTCTGGAATGACCACATTCGGAATTATTTCAATATAAGGAGTGTTTAAATTTTAACCTAACCTAAAAAAAGGTTAAAATTGAAACACTATTTATAGGTTAGGTTAATTGGCATCAGCTGGGGATTCTAAATTGTCCTTAGGTATGAATGTGAGAGTGAATGGTTGTCTGATCTCTCTGTGTTGGCCCTGCGATGGACTGGCGATCTGTCCAGGGTGTACCCTGCCTCTTACCCAAAGATGCTGGGATAGGCTCCAGCCCCCCACCCCCAACCCCCAACCCCCGGCAGCCCAAAAAGGATTAAGCAGTAGAAGAAGGATGGATGGATGCAGTGTTTCAATTTCTGGGATATTTTGTGGTCATTTTCTTCCAAATATTACATTGCATATCATATTCTGGGAGAGACAATGAGAGAGAAGAGGGAGAGGAATCATCATTTTATCCACCAGATAGCAGCAAACAAATATAGATCAAGAAAAAAACTCAGAACAGACTCAAAGCCTGAACCTCCATGACAAAAAAATAACTGTCTGTCGAGACATCTGCTACTGTATGTCCACTCAGCACTACTTCACAGATATTATGTTGTGAATAAAAAAATGATTTAGTATGTAACCAAATGAAATTACCCTCATAAAAAAAGAATTAGAGTCTCAACAGTGCAACCACCTGACGCCGGCTGCTGTCCAGTTCAGCACCACAATTCTGGTCTCTGTGAGACTGTTTAGGCCTGCATCACCTATAGGTAGAATAACTGTAAAAGATTTAGACTTTTATTATAATCCCAAACATCAACAAAGTAAACAAAGCCAAAAGTAATATCAATCCAATAAATCTCAACAGAACCAAAAGAAACAATAGCTCTCCCAATGAGACGAACGCACACTGTCTCCAGATGAAGGTAGGACTCACTATATTTACATGCTGAGTTACAATAAAATAGAGTGTATACATTTAGCCAAAGTGTGTGTGGTCTATGTTTGTGTTTTGCAGTGTGGAGCTCATGTGAGCAGGGCTGTGGTGGGAAGCTTTTGCCCCAGCTGTGCACTGTAGGTTTTGGCCTGTGTTGCCTCAGTAAATACCCAGTGAGTGAGTGAGTGAGTGAGTGAGTGTGTGAGTGCGTGTGTGTATGCAGGCAGGCGGGTGGGCAAGCGAGCAGAATGAAGCTGATTTAAAGGAAAATGATTCTGATGAATAATACATAGGCTTGGTATGTTTGGAACTGCATAATATGAAGGACAATGAACACAAAGTAATTTGGGAAATGCCACAAAGTGAAGGACAGAAACTCAGAATGGAGCTGGACACCAGGTCAGCCCTGTCAATCATTTCACACAAGGACAATCTAGACAAGTTTGCCAAAAATAAAACCGAGACACACAACAGTGACTTCAAAGACGTACACAGGAGAACAAGTTGTTCCACTGGGAAAACTAATGGTGAAAGTAAAATATGAGAACTTAAAATGGGTGCTGGACTTGTTTGTAGTGTAAAATGACAATGTCCCCTTGTTTGGGAGAGAATGTTTGCTGCAAAGCATCCACAAAACGCAAGTTGTCCTTAAACCGGCTGAACTCTCAGGTGATTGAACAATCGTGCAAGAGTCCCCTGCGCCACACACTTACATCTTTACATCCATGTCTATATGTTGCCAACATGTGTGATAACGTCTTAATTTATCAACAAAAGTCACCACTAAAGACTGTGCTTAACAATTTCTGAATATTTTTCATATAGCGGGTATAAACTGTTTTGTACTATGTGCAGCATTGTGTTGGAATGTAAACAAAAGTCGACGATCGATAAACTTTTCAAATGGAAAAGACATAGAGAATGGCTGAAACCTGTGGAACACAAACCAGACACAGAGGGAGAGTGTTAGAGCTGCTGACAGAGTAAAGTATCATCTTTTTTTAAACATTTGAGTCGTAAATTAATAATTCAACCAGCATGATGGTATTTTCTTTTACAAACTGCATACAGTAGTTAACTGTTGGTTAAGAGCTGTAAATAAATGCACTAAGAATAAAGGTATAGTTTATGACATTAGAATATAATGAAAATGTTGGATTGTGGAGAGAGGAATAACCAGGCCGAGCGTTCAGAGCAGGTGAACTTTATTCACGCTCTCACATCTTCCAGAATCAGAAAACATTAACCTCATGTAGCACAGACTCTCTTTTATATCACAACACTCACACGTCCCTGCTACCCGAGGTCCTGCATTACAATTCATTCCCGCATGACAATTCCTTTTGTCCCCCAGCCCTTTAATCCCCTTCCGTCAGAGGAAATTACTGCATCTCCATGTCTTTCAGTCTGAGATGAATACCACAGCATGGGTCCCCATATGCCCCCCCCCCCCCAGAGTCTCAGACTGAGTGTTAACCCTCACGTCCTCTTGGCTTCAGCCTCCGCCCATAGCTGCTGTAACGAGGGGTCTTCGGCTCCGCAGCGCTGCTGTGCCGGTGGGGGGTTCCTAGGGGTGTGTCCATCTGTGTGTGGACAATGGAGGGGGGGGACATTCAGCACGCTCATGTGACTGCTCTGATGAATCGTTTACCTGGGGAGTTCTCGGGGGGGTCTTCCACGCCGAGGAGCTCGGGCCAACACCACCTGCTTGTCTGCCACCACAAAGGCGGTCTTAAGCCTGTCTATACAGATTCTCTTCCGGCGACCCCCCAAGTCTAACACAAAATGTTTGTCCCCAGGTTCCAGCACTCTAAACGGGCCATCGTAGGGTGGGCGCAATGGGGGCCGGTGGGCATCATGCTTGACAAACACGAATGCCGCGTCCTTCAAGGTTTTTGGCACAAAAGCGCGGGGAAAACAGTGGTGGGCCAGGCCAGGTAGCGTCCCTGCGTCTGTGCTATGCCATGAACGCGGGGACAGATGGGTGTTCGGCATGGGGTTATCTGGTAAAAATTCTCCGGGGAGCTGCAGCGGCTGAGAAAAAAACAGCTCTGCTGGGGAAGCCGCCAAGTCCTCTTTCGGTGCGGAATGCAACTCTAATAGAATCCATGGCAACCGGTCCACCCAATTTGCATCCGTAAGCGAAGCCCTGAGTGCTGCTTTCAGTGACCTATGGAAACGCTCGCATAACCCATTGGCCTGTGGGTTGTACGCGGTTGTGCGATGAATTGAGACACCCAGGCTCCGGGCCATCATGGACCAGAAGTCGGAAACAAACTGAGGGCCCCGACTGGACGTGATGTCCGAAGGGGTGCCAAAACGTGCCACCCATGTTGTCAAAAAAGCGCCTACCATGTCTGCGGACGCGATGGAAGCTAGCGGGACTGCTTCTGGCCATCGTGTGGTACGATCCACCACTGTCAGAGGGTGCGTGAACCCCTGTGATGGCGGGAGGGGGCCCACGAGGTCCACGTGAATGTGGTCGAACCTCTTAGCCGGGATATGGAACGACTCCAAGGGGGCCTTTGTGTGCCTGTGCACTTTGGCTCGTTGGCACGCTACACACGCTGCAGCCCACTCTTTCACCTGTTTGCGCAGGCTCGGCCAGACAAACTTTGCTCCCACCATTTTGACTGATGCGTGCACTCCTGGGTGCACCAGGGAATGAACCAACTCAAAAACACGGCGGCACCAAGCACATGGGACCACCGGGCGCGGGCGTCCTGTGGTGATGTCACAGATTAGGGGGGGGGCATCTTGCAGTACCCAGCTCTCCAGCCTTAACCCTGTTGGTCCAGACTGGAGCGCGCACACGTCCGCATCGCCGATCTGCTCCGCGGCCATGGCCGTGTAATCTATCCCTACATAGACTGGGACCACTAATGCATGCGAGAGGCAGTCCACCACCACGTTGAGTTTACTGGCCACATGCTGAATGTCGGTCGTAAACTCCGAGATCGCGGCCAGCTGTCTCTGCTGCCGGCCTGACCATGGTTCCGAAACCTTGGCCATCGCGTACATTAGCGGCTTGTGGTCCATGAACGCAGTGAAGGTGCGCCCTTCCAGCAAGAACTGGAAGTGGCGTATGGCCAGGTGCAGAGCCAGTAACTCTCTGTCAAACGCGCTGTATTTATGCTCACTGTCGCGCAAAGACCTGCTAAAAAAGGCGAGCGGCTGTCAAGAACCGGCGAAGCATTGCTCCATGACGGCCCCTATGGCCATGTCCGAGGCGTCGGTAGTGAGCGCTATCCAAACCACCGGGTCCGGGTGTGCCAGTAGTGCGGCGTTTGCCAGGGCTGTTTTAACCTCAGAGAACGCCTGCTCCTGCTCAGGAGTCCAGTCGATTTTGTCCGCCGGTTTCCGTTTCTTGAGCGCGGCGTACAACGGCTGCATAAGCTGGGCTGCGTGGGGGAAGAAACGGTTATAAAAGTTAACCATCCCCAAAAACTCCTGCAGCGCCCTGACCATCTGAGGCCGGGGAAAATTCGCCACTGCGCGCGCCTTGTCGGGCAAGGGTATCGCTCCCTCTGGTGAGATGCGGTGTCCCAAAAAATCGATCCCCATCATGCCGAACTGACATTTTGCCGGGTTCATTATTAACCCGTGCTCCTCTAACCTCTGGAAAACCGTCCTGAGGTGGGTTACGTGTTCGTCCTCGGACGCGCTGGCCACCAGGATGTCATCCAGGTAGAGGAACACAAACAGCAGATCACGCAACACCGCATCCATCATGCGTTGGAATGTCTGTGCCGCGCCTTTTAACCTCAAAGGCATGTGTAAAAACTCAAACAGACCAAACGGGGTTATTACTGCCATTTTAGGTATGTCCTCCATGTGCACCGGGACCTGGTGGTAACCACGGACCAGGTCTATCTTAGAAAAAATACGTGCCCCGGCGAAGTGAACGGAAAAATCCTGAATATGGGGGATCGGGTAGCAGTCGTGCGCTGTGGCGTTGTTTAATCTGCAGAAATCTCCGCAAGGTCGCCACGATCCCTCGGCCTTAGGGACCATATGTAGTGGGGATGCCCATGGGCTGTTTCATTGTCTGATGATGCCCAGCCTTTCCAAGTTGGCAAACTCCTCGTGCGCTATGGCCAGTTTAGCTGTGTCCAGGCGCCGAGGTTGTGCGAAAACGGGCGGCCCGGTGGTGGTAATAAAGTGCTCCACCCCATGTTTAGTGATGGCCGTCGAAAACGTCGGGACCGTGAGTGCTGGGAACTGGGTGAGTAGTGTGTGGAACTTACCATCTGGAGCTGTGACGTTGGCTAGCATTGTTAGCCCGGTTCCTCAAGCTGTACAGGGGACACAATCAAAAGACATTGCATTAATCAGGCGTCTGTTAGCAACATCGACTAGTAGTCCGTGTGCACACAGAAAATCAGCGCCTAAGATTGGGAAACTGCATGCCGCTATGACGAATGTTCACTGGTACGTACAGCCGTGCAGGGATACAGTCAGTGACCTCTCACCAAAAATCTTGATGTCTGAGCCGTTTGCGGCCGTCAGCTCGGGCCCGCTAGTTCCCGCTAGCCGGTTGGCGTAGGACGGCAGGATGAGGCTCTTTTGGGAGCCGGAGTCCACGAGGAACCGTCTCCCCGAGCGTGAGTCTGTCACGTAGAGCAGCTTGCTTTCTTCACCGGCGGTCGCAGCTGCTACCGACTGCCAGTCCTGGCATTTCCCGAACGCTTGAATTGGCACGGTGGCACGCATCGGCGTGCATCCTCTACAAAACGGCAGTGGTAGGAGCAGAGTGTGTCTCTCTGGCACTTCCTGGCCCCCACTGCCATTACCATCGCTGGCTCCTCACTTCCGCTGCCCGTCGCGCTGGGTTCCGACGCCGCTGCGTTCATTGTGAGAGCTCTGGTGGTGAGGATGATCCGATCTGCCTCCTGAGCTAGTGCACGGTAGTCACGCGCGTCCAGCAATGGTGAGTTGGCAAGGACCGCTCTGGCCACCGATGGGAGGTTCTGGAGGAAAAGATTGGCAAACAGAAAACGCCAACATCTTCTCCATCAGTTCGACCGCCGACCCGTCTCCTAACTTGGAGCGCGTCAGGAGCCTCTCCACTCTCTCACAGTCCGAGAGCGTGTAGCGCCGGGTCAGCGCGGTTTTGAGAGCCCCGTATTTGTCACGGGCTGGGGGCTGTTGGAGCAGGTTTGCTACTTGCTGAGTCGTGCAAGCGTCCAGCGCTGCAACCACGTAGTAATATCTGATGTCATCTGCCGTTATTCCCCGGAGCGCGAACTGGGCCTTGGTGTGGAGGAACCAAGACTTCGGGTTGTGCAGCCAAAAGTCTGGTAGTTTGACCGAAACGGCGCACGCATTGCAGGGGCTTCCCGTCCGGGTCATCTCTGGGGTGTTCGCCTCGTGTTACATTATTCGTCAAGGGTCACCAGTGTGGAGAGAGGAATAACTAGGCCGAGCGTTCAGAGCAGATGAACTTTATTCACTCTTTTACATCTTCCAGAATCAGAAAACATTAACCTCATGTAACACGGGACTCTCTTTTATATCACAACACTCACACGTCCCTGCTACCTGAGGTCCTGCATTACAATTCATTCCCGCATGACAATTCCTTTTGTCCCCCAGCTCTTTAATCCCCATGCTCTTCCGTCAGGGGAAATTACTGCATCTCCATGTCTTTCAGTCTGAGATGAATACCATAGCATGGGTCCCCTATACCATGTGTTTTTAGTCAATAATTCAGGGCTTCATGGCAGAGGCAACTGCCTTCAATTAACATTTGTACTGAATGACATATTTAATTTGGACTTCTAGCACTTAAGTGAGAGGGTTGAAGATAATAATAATAATCACAACAAAATGAAAATAGCAGAATTAATAAAGGCTGCAGTAAGAGCCATTTTTACTCAACAGAACTAAACTGAAATGAACAAATATTCCTAAGAAATGAATTGAAACCCTTTTCAAAAATTAAAAGTTAATTTGTAGTTAAAATATAAACAGCAAAAAATAAAAGGAACTAAATTATTTAACCCTACTGTGGTGTGGGGATTTAAAAATATGATTAATTTTACTTGGAAATCTATTCTCCTTTTTGTATCCCTTTAAGATCTGTGAAGGCTGGATTTCCACTCCAAGGTCCATCCTGCACTGAGACGTTCTGAAGGGAGGAGGTTGCCAGTGGATGAGCCATCCCTGCTTCGCTGTGGATTTCAGCACAGAAGAAGACCTCAAATTTTCCAGGGGTTTTAGTTTTCAAATTCAAGATTCAAGAAGGTGCAGCCATAATTTGCTCCATACTTGAACATGCATTCAATACAATTTAGTTGTTGTAATAACTAATTCTTTTGTATATCTTTTTTACTTAAGTTCTGAGCAAGGATACAATGTTGGTCATTTTTGAGAATTCTTCTGAGCATTTAATTGTAAATAAATCACTGTTTAACAGGACATTTTTGGCAATCCTGTGTTTTTCTTGTGGTGTTACACATAGCATCACTGGAAACTATAGAAAAAGCAGCTACTTTAAAATATGTACTTCCTCACTCAACTTCCAGTGCAAAAAAAAAAAAAAAAAAAAACCTCTAAAAATGTTGCAACTTTTATCCCAAGTTTTTGGAAAAGCTCCCACAAATACAGGCTTTTTGGGCTGCAACAATCACAAAAACAGCCTGTGAAATCCTGGAGGGACTGAAATACAGTGAGATTACAGTGGATATAAAAAGTCTACACACTCCTGTTCAAATGCAAGGTTTTTGTGATGTTAAAAAATGAGACCAAGATAAATTTCAAACTTTTTCCACCATTAATGTGACCTATAAGGCTCAGTTCTAGGACCCATTTTATTTCTAATATACATTCTGCCACTGGGACTGATAATTAGCCAGTTCAAAGATATTTCTTATCTTTACGCTGACGATATTCAGTCGTATTGCTCTTTTAAAGAGTCTGAGTTTCACATGCTATCATCTTTAACTAACTGCTTGTTTAACATCAAACAGTGGTTAAGCGCAAACCTTTTACAGCTTAACTCAGAAGACAAGACAGAGACATTAATTATCGCTCCTGTAACCAAGATTCCACTTATTAAGCACCACATGGGTACCCTAGGTTCCTCTGTCCAGGCGAGTCTTCGGAATCTTGGTGTTAGTTTTAACTCGGCTATGTCTCTTGAGCATCACATTAATCATTTAATTAGAACTTGTTTCTTCCATCTGAAGAATATTTCTAAGTTGAGAACCCTGGTGTCGAAGGTGGAACTTGAGATGATTATACATGCTTTTATTTCTTGTCGCTTAGACTACTGTAATAGTCTTTTTACCTGTCTGAGCCAAAAGCATCTTCAGCACCTCCAGGCTGTTCAAAATTTGGCTGCTAGACTTTTAACTCACACTAAGAAAAGGGCTCACATTACACCGGTTTTAGCAGCACTTCACTGGCTCCCAGTTGGTTTTAGGATTCAGTTTAAAATTTTAGTTCTTGTTTTTAGAACTATTCATGACAAGGTCCCTAAATATATCACCGAGCTGCTTAAAGTGACACGGTCTTTGAGATCCTTGGATCAACTTTTACTGGCTGTCCCTCGAACTCATTTTAGAACTCGAGGGGATAAAGCCTTTCAGGCAGTGGCACCAAAATTGTGGAACGCTCTACCATTGTCTTTACGCTCAGTAGACTCTGTTGATACTTTTAAAAAGCAGCTGAAGACACTCCTGTTTAAACAGGCTTTTTAGTTTGATTATGGATCATGTTTTTTATGTTTTTATACTTGTTTTTCAACATCTTTATTGTTGTATTTGTGATTGTGTGTTTTATTTCATTGTGAAGCACTTTGTGATTCTTTCTGTGAGAAGTGCTATATAAATAAATCTTACTTACTTACTTACTTACTAACTATAACCTGTACAACTGAAAAATAAACTGAAATATTTTAAGGGGGAAAAAACTTACAATAACCTGGTTGCATAAATATGCACAGCCTCATAACTGGGGATGGGACTGTGTTCAGAACTAACCAATCACATTCAAACTCATGTTAAATGGGAGTCAGCACACACCTGCCACCATTTAAAGTGCCTCTGATTAACCCCAAATAAAGTTCAGCTGTTCTCGTTCGCTTTTCCTGACATTTTTGAAGTCAAATCTTACAGCACAAGCCATGGTTCACAGAGAGCTTCCAAAGCATCAGAGGGATTTCATTGTTCACAGGTATCAGTCAGGAGAAGCATACAAAAGAATTTCCAAAGCATTAAATACACCATGGAACACAGTGAAGACAGTCATCATCAAGTGGAGAAAATATGGCACAACAGTGACATTATCAAGAACCGGACATCCCTCCAAAACTGATGAAAAGAGGAGAAGAAAACTGGTCAGGGAGGCTGCCAAGTGGTCGACAGCAACACTGAAGGAGCTGCAGGAATTACTGGCAAGTACTGGCTGTTTAGTACATGTGATAACAATCTCCTGTCTAGGATGACAAGACGGAAGACTTATCTTACGAAGAAAAACATCCAAGCCCGGCTACATTTTGCAAAAACGCATTAGTCTGTCGTGTTTTCCACGTTGTCCCTGTTGTTGTTCTCTGTGTCTCCCTAGTCTCCTGTGCAAGTCTCATGTGTGTCCCATGTACTTGTTTTACTACTGTTGTCAGTCCCTCGTGTGTTTCTATACCCATAGCTACTTTCCCTCGCGTGTTTTACGGTTTACCCTGATTATCTCCCAGCTGTCTTGCATCCTTATAATTGTGAGTTCCCCTATTTAAGCCAGTTTGTGCTTGTGCTCTGTCTGGTGTCATAAGGCGCTTTCGCACTGCAGCAACCTTTTGCAGTTCCTATAACCTTTTAATTACATAGGGCCAGTTTTACTGTGTTTGGACAGCATAGAAACTAGGGCCCATGACCTCAGTTCCAGAACCATTTTAGCCCCTGCTTCGAAGTAGGGTCTTTTCTGGTGAAACGGGAACTCATATGACATAGGTGTTTGCTGATTGGCAGAACCCGTAAGCTATGCCTACTGGCCCCACTGCCAGAGATTTCAGCTTCTAGTGGTGGTGCCATTTTTAAAAAGCCAGTGTTGTGGTTCACCGTGCTGTTTATTGTTGCCTGACGGAATGGAGAAACACACAGATAAATGGAGGGACGAAGAGGTCCAAACTCGCTTATGTTTGTACTCTTCAGAGGAAGTCCAGTGACAACTTGAAGGCATGAAGCGGAATGGAATTATCTTTATGAAAATAAGAGCAACGCTTGTGAGTAATGGCATGTGCCACACCCCCAAAAAGTGCAGAGAAAATAAAAAGACTAAAACAGGACTATAAAAAAAAAAAAAATCAAAGACTACAACAGCCAGAGCGGGGTGGACCGCAAAACCAATAAGTGGTTCGACCAAATGGACAAGACTTTTGGCCACCAACCTGGCTACACAGGGAACATCGACACCAAAGACTGCACCACGAGGTTGTTGGAAACAACCGTTTCACCCTTGAATGAGCTGGAAGGTGAGTAAATGGGACAAAAGGAGGTTAAGGCTTTTTCCCCTTCTGAATTTCTGTTTTTTTTTTAACTCTGAAATAAAAGTGCCGCTGCTTACGAGCGAACTGGTAGTTTGCCATGTAAATCCATTAAAAATCCAACGTTTGCAATGTTTTCCTCTCTGATTTGCAACTTTTTTCATAATTCATGTACAGCAAGTGTAGTCAAATTAGCTTCCAGTGCAACTCCGTTTTAATATGTAGCTTTTTCTTGTGAGTTTGCATCATTCTTCCATAAATGTTATGCTTTTTAGTTAGCAAATCCTTATAATTATTCTAGAGCTTCTTCTAATGTTGACTATGTGCTTATTGTAATTAAAACCACACAAAAAGCGTTTTGTCCTTTTTGTGACTACATGCAGATTTTGTGAGTGGTTTTCCCTCGCTAGTTTGCTGCTGTTTCTTGTATTTCTTTATTTATTTCCAACATCACAGGGAGCCACAAAATGTTTTCATGCAGTAATGGGGCGGCGGTGACGCAAGTGTAGTGTGACCGACTACTGATCGGAGGGTCATGGGTTTGATTCCCGCTCTGTCTGCTGTCCGCTTGTCAAAGTGTCCTTGAGCAAGACATTGAACCCCCAGTTGCTCCTGGTGGCCTGGTTAGTGCCTGTGTATGGCAACTCTGCCACCTCAGTGTGTGAATGGGTGGATAGTAGGATCTGTAAAGCGCTTTGGTCATCCTAGATGAGAAGAAAAGCGCTATATAAGTGAATGCCATTTACCATTTAATGTTCTGTATTTCGTTTGTATACAGAGACCGAGGCAGAGCCAAAGAAAATAAAAACTTCTCCTGAGGGCACCAGCACCTCCAGCAGCCAACACACAGGTAAAGAAAATGCTCCCATTGCATTTGAAAATGGGTGATCTGTGCTTTGCTTTTATCGATGTATTTAAAAAACAATTTGGACAAATTTGGATATCTTGTTTTCATGGATGAAAGGGGAATGGATAAAGCAAAAAAGAGGCATATTGTTATGAATGATTAGCCACCCTCCATCTGGAATAACATTTCCTTCCTGAAATGTTCATCCTTTCAGTGACACCACCAGACCAGGCTTCCCTGTCAGTTCTGGCCTGCATCAGCCCTGTTGTCAGCATCCCCTGTCGCCTTGGACCAGCACAGGAAAATGTATAGAATAAGTGTGTAGCTTAGGGTCAGTATCAGAACTTTGTTTTAATCATAACATGTTTATCCATTCAGCAACTGCGCCAGAGCCATCTTCCTCTTCCTCATCGTCTTCACCTTCTATGATGTTGGCCAGCATCAGCCAGATGTTGCCTGCTGCCAGCAACCTCCTGCCATATTAGACCAGGTAAATGGTTGTTAGATTCCACAGGAATCTTCTTGAGCCACATAAAAAGTAGTAGTTGTAGTTGTAGTGTGCTCATAATGTTTCAGCCTTCCATATGTTTTTATCCAGGAAAGAGAAAAAGGGGTGAAAGTGTTGCGGCCATGGTGCAGAGCTTGATTCAAGAAGACGCTGAAAAGGGGAGGAACAGCGGAGCACGCCTTGACCAACTGATCACCGTGCTGCATGAACAATCAGAGCACGATGCCGAGAGAATGGCACACGCCACGCAGCAGCTCAACACCCTGCAGGAGGCCATTCTTGGTTTGATGAGAAGCCAGGCAGCAAACCAAGACAATACAATGCAATAGTTCACTTGTACGTGTGCTCAGCTCACATTTTGTGACCTTGTTATGGTTTATTTCATTTTCACGAGCGTTTTTGTACACGAGCTTTTAAGTGTGCCGTGTCCTTAGTTCACATTTGTGAACGTGTTAAATAAACCTTTATTTGCACGACCATGGCTATTCTTTGTTTTCGTCAAAAAAAGTGATGTTAGTTTGAAGCGATTCGGTAAAAGCTATCATCTTTGCTCACTACATCATTTGCCTTTTGGTACAATACAGGACACCTTATTCAATACACAGATCATTAAGCAATTTTCACATATCAATGTCGTTTTTCATTTGTAATTGGAATTTATTGTGACCATTGTAAGTGGGGAAAAATATGGTCTGATGTCCATTTTGAAACAGTTTTTACAGTTAAACGTTTTTAACTGGTGTCCTTTTTTTTTACAGTTTAAATTTTTTTAGTTTCATTACATGAATCTGCAAGTATTAATCCAAATTAAATACTCATATCTCCATATGTATAAAAAAGCATGCTTTTACAGGATGTCCTAATGTTAACACATGACTGTACCCCGCTGAGAATTACTAACACTTGAAAACACAAACTTCAAAGAATTGTATCATATTTAGATGCATACATATTTTTCCTTCCATAAAAAGAGTGCAGTCCAACTGGACCCTAAGCATAATTTTGGTTGAAAAAATTTATCACTGTGCACTTCCAGATTTAATGGCAAATATGAAGTAAACATGTAGACTGGCTACTACCTAAAAAGATCATTAACATTACTCTTTTTGCAAAAAATAATAAAGTAAGCCAGCCCACCCGCCCGCCCACCAACAACAACCTTTCATTCGGTAAGCCCCGACATCAGTGGTTATTTGTACGGCATGTTTGAATTAAACGAAGTAGCCATACCATTCCTGCTCAACACGGCGGTGGTGCGGTCAATGTTAAACTGGGCCACGGTGAAGAAGTTTTTCCCCAACCACAAAATCAAGAAGAACCAAACGCCGCTGTACGAACTCGGTGGTCACAGACTGTGCAATGTCGGAACAGTGGAACTGACTGTTTACTGCAAGCCCAAAATTGTGTAGACTTCACGTTGCAGGTGACAGCGCACGGTGACAACATTATGGGATGTGACCTTTTCTTTTTTCACTGGGTTTGAATGATCCGAGTGCGGCAGTTGGGGCACAGCGGACCTGGATGACGACGACGTGATGAAGACCAGCACCACACCAGCCACCCCACGCTATCAGAGGAGAGCCGCCTGAAGGGGGAGCAGCTGTACTTGCCTCCATTCCCCCCTCAGCCAGAATCGGACCCACGGGAGAAGGAGCCCGAGCATGCAGAGAGCCCTGAAGCGCAGCGACAACAAACGAGTGTAGACACAATGCAAGACACGGCACAGCAGAGCTCTTTAGCTGGAAGAGATAAGGAACCAGACTGCTCCCGTGCCCTCGCTCAACAAGCTACGGAGGTTACAACCGAATGGACAGGTGAGGAGTCCACTTCAATGAGCAACAACGGAGCAGCACCAGACACCTTCTGTACCCAAGACGAGCCTCAACCGATGATGAAGACAACGGGTGAAAGGTATGCAACGAACACGGTGACTATGGAACCGCCACAGCACAACGGAGGTCCCAAGCCGAACGAGCATACAGAGCCACTGGGAGCACAACAACAACACATAAAACCAAGTAAGGAGCTGCTCCAAGTCATGGACTGGGCTTGGGTTCGCACCAGCAAGAGACTGGGACGGCGACTGACCGGACCACAGCCAGCGAAACAACGGGTGCCTCTGAGGATTGTGGTGAAGCTGGGAACAGTATGCTTTTGGCTGACAGACAGTTCAGTTCAGGCTGCAAACCAACTACGGCGTGTCCAGGTGCCTGCTTCAGATGGCAAGGCTTTGCAGGAGTCGGCTACCGCAGTGTGGGACCCGGGCCCCAGCGTCATGAGGATTGGCCCTAGCCCCGGAGGTCCGACAGCTCCAGGGATTAGGCCGCCACGGGCCCGCCACAAAACCCCTCAGGCAGAACTGTTCTCCCCGTGGAAGACTGTAAGAAAAAAAGTGACTAAGTAGGAGCGTGGCTAAACAAGTGGCAGAATACCCCACTTAGCCGCGTCGGGTCTGGTGGCAGTCTACCCACGGACCCTAGTTTCAGGTTTTGTTTGTTGTTTTAAGATATGTTGAATGTTTGCTAATGTTTCAGTGTGTTAAATTGGGTTTGTAATATATCAAATTGGGGAGGGTCCAAATTAGGTGTGTTCTGTGTTTTACAAAGGGGGGTGAGAATGTGATGATGGGATTTACTACAATATGCGGCGTGATGACGCAGCCGGCTGGCAACGTCATCATGCCGGCATGTACAGTGGGGCAAAAAAGTATTTAGTCAGCCACCAATTGTGCAAGTTCTCCCACTTAAAAGATGAGAGAGGTCTCCAATTTTCATCATAGGTATACCTCAACTATGAGAGACAAAATGAGAAAAAAAAATCCAGAAAATCACATTGAAGGATTTTTAATGAATTAATTGGTAAATTCCTCAGTAAAATAAGTATTTGGTCACCTACAAACAAGCAAGATTTCTGGCTCTCACAGACCTGTAACTTCTTCTTTAAGAGGTTTCTCTGTCCTCCACTCGTTACCTGTATTAATGGCACCTGTTTGAACTCGTTATCAGTGTAAAAGACACCTGTCCACAACCTCAAATAGTCAGACTCCAAACTCCACTATGGCCAAGACCAAAGAGCTGTCAAAGGACACCAGAAACAAAACTGTAGACCTGCACCAAGCTGGGAAGACTGAATCTGCAATAGGTAAGCAGCTTGGTGTGAAGAAATCAACTGTGGGAGCAATTATTAGAAAATGGAAGACACACAAGACCACTGATAATCTCCCTCGATCTGGGGCTCCACGCAAGATCTCACCCCGTGGGGTCAAAATGATCACGAGAACGGTGAGCAAAAATCCCAGAACCACATGGGGGGACCTAGTGAATGACCTGCAGAGAGCTGGGACCAAAGTAACAAAGGCTACATCAGAAACACACTACGCCGCCAGGGACTCAAATCCTGCAGTGCCAGACGTGTCCCCCTGCTTAAGCCAGTACATGTCCAGGCCCGTCTGAAGTTTGCTAGAGAGCATTTGGATGATCCAGAAGAGGACTGGGAGAATGTCATATGGTCAGATGAAACCAAAATACAACTTTTTGGTAAAAACTCAACTTGTCGTGTTTGGAGGAGAAAGAACACCATACCTACTGTGAAGCATGGGGGTGGAAACATCATGCTTTGGGGCTGTTTTTCTGCAAAGGGACCAGGACGACTGATCCGTGTAAAGGAAAGAATGAATGGGGCCATGTATCGGGAAATTTTGAGTGAAAACCTCCTTCCACCAGCAAGGGCATTGAAGATGAAACGTGGCTGGGTCTTTCAGCATGACAATGATCCCAAACACACCACCAGGGCAACGAAGGAGTGGCTTTGTAAGAAGCATTTCAAGGTCCTGGAGTGGCCTAGCCAGTCTCCAGATCTCAACCCCATAGAAAATCTTTGGAGGGAGTTGAAAGTCTGTGTTGCCCAGCGACAGCCCCAAAACATCACTGCTCTAGAGGAGATCTGCATGGAGGAATGGGCCAAAATACCAGCAACAGTGTGTGAAAACTTACAGAAAACGTTTGACCTCTGTTATATACCCTTTGTTGGCAATGACAAAGTATTGAGATTAACTTTTGTTATTGACCAAATACTTATTTTACCAAGGAATTTACCAATTAATTCATTAAAAAATCCTTCAATGTGATTTTCTAGATTTTTTTTTCTTATTTTGTCTCTCATATTTGAGGTATACCTATGATGAAAATTGGAGACCTCTCTCATCTTTTAAGTGGGAGAACTTGCACAATTGGCGGCTGACTAAATACTTTTTTACCCCACTGTATATGGGAGAGTCCGCCATTACAGGGCTCTCTGGCCCTGGCGACTCAGCGTGGGGACAGTGTGTAATACCCATGTACCCAGTTCAGTATTAAAGCTCAGTTCCAGTGCAGCATCCTCATCTGTCTCTTTACTGCCAGGTTTGTGGACATAACTCAGAAGTGTTGTCTGTCCATGCTGGCTGCCTCTGCAGATTAAAATATATAAAATAACCTCTATGGGATTCTTTATTTCATCTCTCCATGCACAATACATCATATTTCTATGACACTAGCTAAAGTGGCTAGTAATAGTGACTGAGCTACAGGTGATAGATAAATTCTTGTTCCAGGTAATATTTGACAGAGAAAATTCTCAGAGGCATTTAGATATCAGTGAGAAAAGAATCAAGATAAAACTGACAAATGAGCGCTAGGCTGCTGTCTATGTGTGGAAGCAACCGTTACATATTACAATATCTCTGTCAGTGCTCAATGAAAAGATTCCTCAGTGTTTCTGGCCACTTACCGACTTCTTCCAGACTCATGAGCTGCCCAGAGGTAGTGGGCACAGCTATTTGAGTAGGAAGTCCATTTTGGTGAAGGAATGACATGGCATAGGTTTGCATCTCAATCAGATCGGGGTTCTTACTGTCCTTTGAGTTCATAATCTTCAGGACATACTCGCCACCTTCAGCAGTCACCACACAGAAGTTCTGATCCTCAAAACTGGGCAGAGAGTGAATTTTGACAGGTGTCAGCATGAAGAGCCTCTTCACCATCTCAGTCACCTGAGAGGTGTTGAAGTTGGGCTGGGCATCCTTCTCTGACATGTCGACTGAATGAAACCTATATGAAACAAATAAGAGACCACATATTAACTAACAATATCCAGTGGCAAGAAGGTAGTCAAAAATTGTACTCTTGTAAAAGTGCTGCTATTTTATAATAACTGAAAATCACAGCATAAGCCTTTGTTCCACTCTTGTGTCAGACAGTCACTATTTGGATGGTATGCCTGGGTTTGCACAGTATGAAGAGGGTTTTTGGGACACACACACACACTTACATTATGCAATCCAAGCTGTGCAGAGGAGTCAGAAATTGTAGCCATGTAAATGTAACATTACCTTATGATAATTACTCAAGTATAAGAGTAGTGACCCATACTGATGTGATTTTAATCTGAACCGTTTGAGAGGCTTTTCTTCTAATTTTTTTTAACAGTTTTCTTGTAAATTTACTACTTTTCCCTTGTAAATAAGAAAGATATGTTCACTTAAATTGGCAATTTTTTCCCCCTTATTTATGTTTTTACCCTTGTAAATTTAGGATTGTTGCACATTTGAGACTTTATTCTCAAATTTGTGATTTTTTTTTTTTAATTCAGGCATTTTATTGTAAATGTATTACACTTCTGGTCAATTTGTAGAGTTTTTTAACTCCTAAATTCATCTCCATTTTATAATGAATTTGTTGTCTTTCCTTGAAAAGTGTAACAAAGAGGTCCTTTGTTATAGAAATTGGGTTTTAGGTATTTGAGCACTTGTATTAGTAGCGCCTCCAGAAATTTTTCAAAGGGGTGGCCACATGGAGATCACTGAAAATCTTGTGGTGGCACATCAAAATCAAAAGCCAAAACTCAAGTCCACAAATTCAAGATTCAAAGATTCAAGATTCAAAGATTTTTATTTGTCAATACTACTATACGTACAGAACATACAGGAGAAGTGAAATGCCGTTTCTCTCTCTTCAGTGGTGTGTGCAATAAAAAAAGGAACAAGGCTGGAAAAGCAACAACAGCAGTCTATGTACAGTAATGCTACCCATAGTGCAAATAAATATAAACGATAAAACCCAGCAATCCCATATACAGAAAACGTAGAGCAGTAATACTCATAGTTGCAAGTTTGATGCGGTAGTGTAGGTGCAGACAGTGACAGACAGGACTTCACATGATCAATATTGCAATAACAGACAGCAGCAGGTATGGCATTTGTGCAAATGGTTGCAGTAAGTTGCAGAGACATACAGCAGCAGATGTATTACTGCTGGTGTGCCAGTCTTTCTGTGCCAACGGCTGAGGTAGTTATTATGTGAGTGAGTGTGTTATGGTTCAGGGGTGGGGAGGGGGAGGGGAGGAAGTGGACAGAGTTCAGGGTCCTGATGGCCTTGTGAACAAAGCCGTTTATCAGTCTTGTGGAGTGGGCCTGGAGGCTCCAGTACTTTTTCCCCGAGGGAGGGGACTGAAGAGGGAGTGTGAGGGGTGGGAGGTGTCGCCTGCAATGTTGATGGCTCTGTGGGTGAGGAGGGTGACGTGGATGTCGGAGAGGGTGGGCAGAGGGGGATCGATGATTTTGCTGGCAGCTTTCACTGTGCATTGTAGTGTCTTTCGGCAGGAGGCGGTGTAGCTTCCAAACCATACCGTGATGCAGCTGGTAAGGATGCTCTCAATGGTGCCCTGGAAGAATGAGCACATGATGGGGGATAGGACTCATGCTCTCCTCAGTTTGCAGAGGAAATGGAGGTGAGTTTAAGCCTTCTTGGCCAGTGATGTTGTGTTGTTGGACCAGAAGAGGTCCTCAGAGATGTGTAGCCCCAGGAACTTGGTGCTGCTCACCCTCTCCACAGCTGCTCCATCAATGATCAGAGGGAGAAACTGTATGTGTCCCCTCCTGAAGTCAGCCACAATCTCCTTGGTTTTTCCCACGTTCAGGAAGAGATTATTGTCTTTACACCTGTGGACCAGTTGGCTCACTTCATTTCTGTAGTTGGCCTCCTCGTTGTTGGTGATGAGGCCTACCACCGTTGTGTCATCCGCAAACTTGATGATGTGGTTGGTGTTGTAGGCTGGTACACAGTCATGGCTCAGCAGGGTGAAGAGCAGCGGGCTGAGCAAGCACCCTTGTGGGGTCCCTGTGCTCAGTGTGATGGTCTGGGAGGTGCTGCTGTCAACCCGCATGTTCTGTGGCCTTCCTGTGAGAAAGTCCAGCACCAAGTTACAGAGAGAGGTTTGGAGTCCCAAGTATCTAAATTTTTGTATTAGGTGCTGCCGAAAGATTGTGTTGACTGTTGAACTGAAGTCCAAGAACAGCATTCACACAAAGGAGATGTTTGAGTCCACGTGGGTGAGGGCTGGATGAAGAGCAACAGAGATGACATCTTCTGTTGATCTGTTTGACCTGTATGCAAACTGAGATGGGTCGTGGGAGGGAGGGAGGATGAACTTGATGTTCTGCGTGACCAGCCACTCAAAGCACTTCATTACGATGGAGGTCAGTGCTGCGGGCCAGTAATCGTTGTAGCTGGATGGGACAGGCTTCTTTGGGACTGGTGTTATGGTGGCAGTTTTGAAACATGTGGGGACAACAGCTTGACCCAGGGAGATGCTGAAGATGTCAGCCAGGACGTTCTTGAGCTCCTCTGCACAATCCTTCAGAACACAACCTGGTATGTTGTCTGGTACAGCTGCCTTGCATTTGTTGATCCTGGAGAGGGTCCTCTTCACACTAGCCAGATCCAGACTTATTGCCTGCTCTTATAGAAATGCTCTAATGCTGTTGTCATGCGCTTATATAGACTAGTAGAAAACTGTAATTACTAATAGTATATTTTTTGAAATGCATAGACTAATAGTACATTAAAATTTTGGGCTCCACAACAAAACAGTTGTCATAGTGATGTACCTGTACATAAAGATATCAGATGTGTGTTTTCCTAAACAAGTGATTATACAGCTTTAGACAGAAGGGAACATGCAGAAATGACCTTGAGCTGTGACTTGATGCAGTGTGTAAGCCTATCTTTCCACAGATCAAACCAATGCAACACTGGTGTTAATAGGGAAAGAACAACAAAGAGGCAGTCACATTATCTAGAATAAGTATTTTACTTTTTAACTCCTTTACACAAGAAAAGCCAGCCCACCATCAATTCTGCAGCACTCTAAGGCCAGTGCAATATCCCCCACCTCCATTTTCTTTGATGATCCCAATACTAGGGGCTAGCAGTAGAGGGTCTAGCTGAGGCCCCAGCCGGATCCGAGGTCAGCTGGACCAGATAACCGCAACACCAGCAGAAATTATCCTGCTATCATCAGGTCAGTAAAAATTGCAACCAATGAAAGAGGAAATGGAAGAGATTAAAAAATCTCTGAACTTCATGTCAGAAGAACTTACCAAAGTGGCGAATAAACAGTCCAAACTATTAGGGCTAATGGAGGAAGTCCAAGTGCTGAAATTAACAATTAAGGAAAGAGACAAAAAAATTGCAGACTTGGAGCGAAGCATCGAGGATACCGAGGCAGCCCAGAAAGCTACGGGGAACAGAGGTTTACCTAAATGAACATTTAACAAAGACTAATGTTGAAATAGCACGGCAAGCACTGATGTTGAAAAGACAAAACAAGATAAGGCAACATGGACAAGAAACCGTAGAGTCTGGATTAAACTAAATGGAACAACTGAGGAAGCAAAGGCCATAATAATAAGAGATCTCACTGACTTAAATAAATATAGATGAACACTGATTAAGAAAATTAAGAGACTACAATAATCCATATCCACACACGTGGCAAGAACAGTCCTTTTGTGACATAACATGATAATGTACTTAAAAAAAACCAAAACGAAAACTCATGACTGACTTTAGTAGATATCAATCATCCCCAATTGGAGGAAGTCATTTGACAGAGAGGAAATTCAGACTCTGAAAATATCTCATGCTGAACATAAACTACAAGAGATTGAGAATAGAATTGATCCTGATAACCACTTCTTCAATAATATTCATAATCACTGTGAATATTACACTGAAAAGCAATTCAAAAGTCAAATGCAAGTAGATGGTAAACTATCAATAATACACTTTAACAGCAGAAGTCTTAACAAAAACTTTCCACAGATTCAGGACTATTTAAAACAGCAAGATTGAAAATTTACAGCTATCACAGTCTCTGAAACTTGGCTCAGTGAAGAGCAGGCTTCTTTGATTGCAATAGAGGGATATCAGATGTTTCATATTAACAGATCTCAGAAAAAGGGTGGTGGTGTTGCACTGTATATTGATGAACTGTATAGGTGTAAACTTGTAAATGGAATGTCCTTTGCACTACCAGGGATTCTGGAATGTGTTACTGTTGAGATTGACCAAGATAAAACAAAAAATCTAATTATAAGTTGTATATATGAAATGCCGGGAACTTGCGTTCAGACATTCAGAGATAAGTTAGTCGAGCTGTACAATAATATAACTAATAAGAAAATGGTTGTAATCTGTGGAGACTTCAATATTAATTTACTAAATCCATTTCAACAAAATGTAATTACAGAGTTCATGAATTCTATGTACAGTATGAGTCTATATCCCACAATAACACATCCCATTAGAATCACAGTCCACACTGCTACACTTATTGACAGCCTGTTTGTTAATATTATTGATAAGAAAATAGAAAGTGGATTATTGATAAATGACATATATGACCATCTGCCAGTCTTTGCACTTATCCATGGCCACACAGGGGCCAATACAAAAAAAAACTTGAGTCTTTCAGATACAAATCACAAACTGCAATCAGTTCTTTTAAAGAAGACCTGCTGAAGCAAGACTGGACAAAAGTCTATGTATCAGATGTAAATGAAGCCTACGATACATTCATGAACATTGTAACTGCTCTTTATGGAAAAAAAAAATTGTCCATTAGTTAAGAAAAAGCTTAAACAGAAATTTGTCGGCAAGCCATGGTTAACCAAAGGATTACAAAAAGCGTGTAAAAAGAAAAAAAAATCACTATATAAATCTTTTCTAAAGATTTATATAGTGATTTATATGAACCTTTTCTAAAGAAAAGGACAAAAGAAGCAGAGCAGTGGTATAAAACATACAAAAATAAGTTAATATATATAATCAGATGTAGGAAAAGAGACTATTACAGTAAAGAATTGGATAAAAACAGAGATAACACTAAAAGATACATGGACAATACTTAACAATATTCTTGGAAATAAAAACAGAAATAAAAGCTACCCAATCAATCTTTCAAAAAAAAAAAAAAAAAGATGACTCACAGTGTGAATGCAGTCTCACCTGCAGATGAATTTAATAATTTTTTTGTTAACATTGGTCCTAATTTGGCATGAGAAATACCCATTATGGCATCTACAGGCGATACAATAAGCAAAAACATTGCTGTAAAAGACTCCAGCTTCATAAACCTCCACCAACCTGTTCACGTTTCTAATCGTTTTTCCCCGCTCAGCGACACACCTGCTGAGGAAAAAACTCTGATCATTGGCGATTCTGTAGTCAGAAACGTGAACCTAGAGACTCCAGCGGCCATAGTCAAATGCATTCCTGGGGCCAGAGCAGGCAACATCGAGTCAAATTTGAAAATGCTGGCTAAAAGTAACTGTAAATATTCCACAATTGTTATTCACGCCGGCATTAATGACATCCGTCTCCGGCAGTCGGAAGTCACAAAACTTAATGTAGAATCGTGTGTGACTTTGCAAAAACGATGTCTGCCACTGTAGTATTCTCTGGGCCCCTCCCCAATCTGACCAGTGATGACATGTTTAGCCGCTCGTCATCCTTGAACCGCTGGCTGTCTGTGTGGTGTCCTAAAAATGACGTGGGCTACATTGACAATTGGAGCTCTTTTTGGGGAAAACCTGGTCTTATGAGACGAGACAGCATTCATCCCACTTTGGATGGTGCTTCTCATTTATCTAACAATCTGGCATCTTTTTTATCCAAATTTCCAAAACCCTGACTACTCAGAGTTGGGACCAGGAAGCAGAGTCGCAGTCTTACACACCTCTCTGCAGCTCCTCTTCATCCGCCACCCCTCAACTTAGCCCCTGACTTCCCCATCAGAGAATCGCTGTCTGCTCCCTCCAAAGTAAATAAAAATATAATGCATAAGCATCCCAAAGTGATAAAGCAAAATATTGGTAAAACTCAAATTAAACATAAAGCCTCTAAATTGAATGAATTGACCTCTGTTCCTCCTCATAATTTAAAAATTAAATGTGGTTTATTAAATATTAGGTCTCTAACTCCCAAGTCTCTGTTAGTTCATGATCTGTTAATTGATCATCAGATTGATTTAATTTCCCTTACAGAGACTTGGTTAGGGCAAGAGGATTATGTTGGTTTAAATGAATCAACTCCCTCTGGTTATTTAAACTGTCAAAATCCCAGAAGTTCTGGTCGTGGAGGAGGAGTAGCAACAATTTACCATTCCAAATTACTAGTTAATGTAAAGCAAAAAACATGTTATAATTCCTTTGAGGGCCTGGTCTTCAGTATTGGGCACTTTAGCAATTTTAGGTTAAACCCAATTTTATTTGCCATAGTTTATCGTCCCCCATCAACCTACTCAGAATTTTTATCCGAATTTGCTGATTTCTTAGCTGATTTAGTGCTGAAATCTGATAGAATAATTATAGTAGGGGACATTAATATACATGTGGATGTAGATAGTGACTGCCTTAATGTGGCATTTAATTCAATATTAGACTCGATTGGGTTTTCTCAGAAAGTAGGAAATTCTACTCATTACCTCCACCATACATTGGACCTTGTTCTGACATATGGCATAGAAATAGAAAATCTGGTAGTGTCTCCTCATAACCCTGTACTGTCAGACCATTGTCTGTTAACCTTTGATTTTACTATTTCTGACTATTTGGCTCCTAAAGAAAAATATTATTACAGTAGATGCCTCTCAGATGATGCTGTTACCAAATTTATGCAGATTGTTTCCTCTATGCCATGTGTCAACACAACGGAAATAAGCTATAGACAGCTTGCTCCTTCTGTAATTGATAACATGGTGGATAGTGTTTCAGCTTCTCTGCATCAGACTCTAGACTTGATGGCCCCCTTAAAAAAGAAAAAGTCTAATCAAAGATTTCTAACTCCTTGGTTCAACACAGAAACTTGTAGCTTAAAACAGAAGACTTGTCAATTAGAAATAAAATGGCGCTCCACTAATTTAGATGAAATCTATTTAGCTTGGAGAAATCATCTTTTAATTTATAAAAAATCTCTTAGAAAAGCTAGAACAAGATATTACTCTGCATTAACAGAAGAGAATAAGAATAATCCCAGGTTTCTTTTCAGTACTGTAGCCAGGTTGACAAAGAGTCAGGACTCTGTCAATCCTAGCATTCCCTTAGAGCTTACTAGTCAGGACTTTATGAACTTTTTCAATAATGAAATTTCATCCATCAGAAATAAAATCAATCAGATTCTTCCCACAGTTAACTTAAATACTGTAACTACTACAACTCCTTCTATTGATATCTGTCTTGATGATTTTACTCCAATCGACCTTTGTGAGTTAGACAAAATAGTTTCCTCATCCAAACCTTCAACTTGTCTTTTAGACCCTATTCCTACCAGGTTATTTAAAGAAGTCTTCCCACTTATTGGTAGCCTTATTCTTCATATAATCAATTCTTCATTAACTTTAGGCCATGTACCGCAGGCTTTTAAAATGGCTGTAATTAAACCCTTACTCAAAAATCCAACGCTAGATCCAGGAGCTTTAGCTAACTATAGACCAACCTCTAATCTCCCTTTCATTTCAAAAATCTTAGAAAGAGTTGTTGCTACGCAATTATTTGACCACCTACAGGGAAATGGTTTACTTGAAGAGTTTCAGTCTGGGTTTAGAATCCATCATAGTACTGAAACAGCCTTAGCGAAGGTCACTAACGACCTCCTCATTGCATCTGATAATGGACTAGTTTCTGTACTTGTCCTTTTAGACCTTAGTGCAGCTTTTGATACTATCGAACATAATATTCTACTTGATAGATTAGAACACTATGTTGGACTTCATGGAACTTCGTTGCAGTGGTTTAGATCTTATTTATCTGATAGGTTCCAGTTTGTTCATGTAAATAATGAGTTTTCTTTCAACTCAAAGCTTAGTCATGGAGTTCCACAGGAATCTGTGCTAGGCCCTACTCTTTTTAGTTTATATATGCTTCCGTTAGGCAACATTATTAGAAAGCAGTGTATACATTTTCATTGTTATGCTGATGACACACAATTATACCTGTCAATGAAGCCAGATGATAGTAATCAATTAGCCAAGTTAGAAGCCTGTCTTAAGGAAATCAAAGCTTGGATGACTTGTAATTTCCTGCTATTAAATTCAGATAAGACTGAAATCATTCTTGTTGGTCCAGAAACCCTTAGAAATTCCTTTCCAAATCAAACTTTCAGTTTGGATGCGGTTACTCTTTCTCTTAATAGCTCTGTGAGGAACCTTGGAGTTATTTTTGATCAGGATTTGTCCTTCAATTCACATATTAAATTTGTTTCTAAGACTGCTTTCTATCATTTGCGTAATATTGCCAAGATTAGGAGCATCTTGTCTCAGAGTGATGCTGAGAAACTGAGCCACGCTTTTGTTAGCTCGAGATTAGATTATTGTAATTCTTTATTATCAGGCTGTCCTAAAACATCTTTAAAAAGTGTTCAGCTGATCCAAAATGCTGCAGCAAGAGTTTTAACAGGTACTAGAAAGAGAGATCATATCTCTCCGGTTCTGGCCTCCCTTCATTGGCTTCCCATAGAGTTTAGAATTAAGTTTAAAATCATTCTTCTTACTTACAAAGCTCTAAACAATCAGGCTCCTTTTTATTTAAAAGATCTGATACTACCGTATTATCCTAACAGAGCACTACGCTCCCAAAATGCAGGATTACTTGTAATACCTAGAATCTCCAAAAGTACAATGGGAGGCAGAGCCTTCAGTTATCAAGCTCCTCTCCTGTGGAATCAGCTGCCAATCTGGATTCGGGAGTCAGACTCGATCTCTGTTTTTTAAGAATAGGGCTAAAACCTACCTTTTTGATATAGCCTACAATTAGGGAGGGATCGTGTGTTTCTGAACCCTCCCTTAGTTATGCTGCTAATAGGTTTAGTCAGCCGGGGGACCTCCAGTAATGCACTGGGCCTCACTCCTTTTCTCACTCTCAATGAAATATTTTTTTTGCTGGTCATTAACATTTGTTTGTTCTCTCCCATAGATTGAGTCCCCATCGTGCTGTTTGCTCTCTACATGTCTGTTCTTTTCTTCTTCTCTATCCCCTCACCCCCCAGCCAGTCACAGCAGATGACTGCCCCTCCCTGAGCCTGGTTCTGCTGGAGGTTTCTTCCTGTTAAAAGGGAGTTTTTCCTCTCCACCGTTGCCAAGTGCTTGCTCACAGGGGATCGCCTGATTGCTGGGGTCTTTCTGCAACTGTGGGGGTTCCCCCTACAGTTGATAGTGCTATGAGATGACTGTTGTTGTGAAATGGCGCTATATAAATAAAGTTGAATTGAATTGAATAAAGAACACAGTATGTATGTGTTGGTAGCAAAAACTCGCAGTTACTGAAGGTTACTTGCGGAGTCCCACAGGGTTCAGTTTTGGAACCATTGTTATTCAATATGTATATAAATGATATATGTAAAGTTTCAGAAAAAATAGATTTAATGTTGTTTGCAGATGACACTAATTTATTATGCAGTGGAAGCAATTTGGAACAACTTTTGGATACACTGGGAAAGGAATTAGGAAAGCTTAAACAGTGGTTTGAATCAAACAAATTAACGTTCAATTTAAGAAAGACAAAATTTGTAATTTTTAACAACCATCACAACAACTCAGCATCTAAACTCAGTGTAAATGGTGTAGAGACTGAAAGGGTATCCAAAATTAAATTTCTTGGAGTAATAATTGATAATAAACTGTGTTGGAAGTCACATATTAATTATATTATAGGTAAAATATCCAAATCAATCGCAATACTACACAGAGGGAAATATTTGCTGAATCAACCCACACTATATACTTTGTATCATTCATTAATACTCCCATACATGACATATTGTACTGAAATATGGGAAAACACATAAAACAAACATATATCCAGTCTTTATGCTTCAGAAGAGAGCTATTAGAATAATAAACAAAGCTGCTTACAGGGAACCAACTTATCCACTTTTTCTTAAATTAAAAGCTCTCAAGTTGAAAGATCTGGTTGACTTTAAAACTGCAGTAATAATGTTTAAAGTGAAGAATCTATCACTGCCCGCAAATATCCAAAAGTTGTTCCAAATAAGGGCAAAACAATATCATTTCAGAGGAAAATCATATTTCAAAAACCTTCAGTGAGAATTACCATCAAGCAACACTGTCTCAATGCAGGGAGTCAGAATGTGGAACGCTTTTGGACCTGAATTAAAATCATGTACAATGCTTGGACAATTTAAACAAAAACTAAAGGAAGAAATACTCCAAATATATATACAAAACGACATGTAAAATCACATAAGGATTATCATATCCAGTCTGTGTTGTGCTGTTGCTTATTTTTTTGTCACATTTTGTCTTAGCTTTGTTCTGATTTGTAATCATTCATTCATTCATTCATTCATCTTCTTCCGCTTAATCCTTTTCGGGCCACGGGGGGGCTGGAGCCTATCCCAGCACTTTTATTTTATTTTATTTTTGAATTCTTAGATGGAACATGGGTGGGCAATAAAAGCTGCGGCTTCAGCCATCACCCATTTCGGAGAACTTACGTTGAATTGTATAATCCGAGGAGTTACTGTTTAATTTGACCTTGTTGAATTTTTTTTCCCCCTTGTTATATTATTCTGTCCCTTTCTTTTAATCTAATCTATCCGAAATAAAGATTCATTCATTCATCCATTCATTCAAACTTACTGAGAAGAGAGCAGTTTTCAACTTTTCAATATCATTTTTGTGGCAGAATCAAATTATGATAAACCCATCATCCATGAATATACAACAAAGTACACAACCCATAGTTGTAGGGCAGGATCCCGAGGTGAACCCATGTAGCGAGTATGGTGACCCTCGAGAGATGTATGTGTTCTATAGTAAGAGATCATAGGGAATGCCAACATTGACCTTTGACCTTTTGACCCCAAACCTGGAGTCAAAGGTTATGGTCTCGGAGTGAACCTGTGTACCAGGTTTGGTGGCCCTAGCTTTCTTTGTTGTTGAGATATACTTTATAAGGCATTTTGATGATGACCTTTGATCTTGCAATCCCAAAACCACAGTCACATTTCAGGGTCCCATGGTTAACCTGTGTACCAAGTTTGAATTCAATTCAATTCAATTCAATTCAATTCAATTCAATTTCAATTCAATTCAACTTTATTTATATAGCGCCATTTCACAACAACAGTCATCTCATAGCACTATCAACTGTAGGGAGGACCCCCACAGTTGCAGAAAGACCCCAGCAATCAGGCGATCCCCTGTGAGCAAGCATTTGGCGACGGTGGAGAGGAAAAACTCCCTTTTAACAGGAAGAAACCTCCAGCAGAACCAGGCTCAGGGAGGGGCAGTCATCTGCTGCGACTGGCTGGGGGGTGAGGGGATAGAGAAGAAGAAAAGAACAGACATGTAGAGAGCAAACAGCACGATGGGGACTCAATCTATGGGAGAGAACAAACAAATGTTAATGACCAGCAAAAAAAAAAATATTTCATAGAGAGTGAGGAAAGGAGTGAGGCCCAGTGCATTACTGGAGGTCCCCCGGCTGACTAAACCTATTAGCAGCATAACTAAGGGAGGGTTCAGAAAACACATGATCCCTCCCTAATTGTAGGCTATATCAAAAAGGTAGGTTTTAGCCCTATTCTTAAAAACAGAGATCGAGTCTGACTCCCGAATCCAGATTGGCAGCTGATTCCACAGGAGAGGAGCTTGATAACTGAAGGCTCTGCCTCCCATTGTACTTTTGGAGATTCTAGGTATTACAAGTAAACCTGCATTTTGGGAGCGTAGTGCTCTGTTAGGATGATACGGTAGTATCAGATCTTTTAAATAAAAAGGAGCCTGATTGTTTAGAGCTTTGTAAGTAAGAAGAAGGATTTTAAACTTAATTCTAAACTCTATGGGAAGCCAATGAAGGGAGGCCAGAACCGGAGAGATATGATCTCTCTTTCTAGTACCTGTTAAAACTCTTGCTGCAGCATTTTGGATCAGCTGAAGACTTTTAACTGAAGACGTTTGGTGGTCCTAGCTTCACTCATTGTCCAGTAATAAGGAATAAGAAATGCTAACCTTGACATTTGACCTTTAGACCCCAAACCCACAGTCAGAGGTCAGGATCCCAAGGTGAACCTGTGTACCAAGTTTGGTGAACCAGCTTTCTTTGTTGTTGAGATATAGTTTCTAAGCCATTTTGATGTTGACCTTTGACCTTGCAATTCCAAAACCAAACTCACACTTCAGGGTCACAGGGTGAACCTGTGTACCAAATTTGCTGACTCTAACTTTACTCATTGTACAGTAATAAGGCATAGGAAATGTTAACCTTGATCTTTTGACTCCAAACCCATAGTCTGAGGTCACAATCCTAAGGTGAACCTGTGGACCAGGTTTAGTGGTCCCCGCTTTACTTGTTTTATAGTAATAGTGCAAATGGAATGCTAACCTTGACCTTTTGACCCCAAACCCATAGTCAGAGGTCAGGCTTCCAAGGTGAACCTGTGTACCAGGTTTGGTGGCCCTAGCTTTATGTGTTATACAATAATAAAGCATAAGGACTGGTAACCTTGACCTTTGACCTTTTGACCCCAAACCCATTGTCAGAAGTCGTCAGGATTCCAAGGTGAAGCTGTATACCAGGTTTGGTGGTCCTAGCTTTATTCGTTTTATAGTAATAGTAAATGCAGCATTTACCATTTACCATAGTGCAACTACAATTTTAATTTTGAACTCTGACCTTTGACCCCTTGACCCCAAACCCATAGTTAGGTGAGGGTGTAAGTCATCCAAGATGTGTATTAGATACAACTCCTGTATCGATTTGAAAAGCCTACATTTCTTTTAGTCATTATTGTGTTTAAAAGATTTAGGGAAAAATATGTCCTCTGACCTTTGACTTCAAGGTCATCCAATGAGAGTGAAATTGCAATAGGCACATCATCAGTGTATCTCAAATCATGGTACCAAGTTTTAAAACAATCGGACTAAAACTGTAGGAGGAGTTGATTACACAAGACAGTTACTGTCTATGAAGTGCGATGAAACAGGAGGTCATAGGTCAGGGGCTACAATTCCCACAAAAATCATCCGATCAGAAACAAATGGCAATATGTGGATCCTCAGTGTATATCAAACCATGGTACCAAGTTTCAGACCAATTGGACCACAAATGTAGGCGGAGTTGATTTCACAAATGTGGGACAGACGGATTTACCTATAACATAATCCCCTTTTGGTCTTTGCCCAAAGGGCTCTTCAACCCCTTGTGGCTTCGGCCGGCAAGGGATAAAATAGACATGTGCAAGTGACTGTCCCAAATGCTGCAGTGTAATTTTTAAGACTATGTTGTGGTGACCCAGCACAATGCAGACTGATACTATTCACGCTCAGCAGGGCTGGAGGAAACGGAGGACAATTTGCATACGGACAGAGAGTGCCTGGGGGCAATCAGAACAATGGACTGTTGTGCATACATCCCCTGGATGAGGAAGCGAACATCCGGGTGCCAGTTGGTCACGCAAATGATATGTATTGACTGATATGTATATCAATATGCTAATGTGCCATACAGTCGTATAACATCTATAAAAGGGCTTACGATACATGCCTCAGCAGCACAGTAGAGCACAGTAGCGCACAGACTTACAAAGTGCATCTCATTATGTTGGAGGTAATAAAACTCTGCAACCTTCCAGCTCTTCACATCTCGCCTGATCTTATTCCTCCACACTGGTGACCTGACGAGAGAGAATGACTGTCTGCTCCCTCTCACTGCGCTGTGGACCCCAGAGGACCAAAGAATGCCTGCAACCTCTTCATCCACACCAGAGTGCGTCCTCCGGAGTGGGCAGCGCTGGGACCGACACGCACCATGAACGGCGAGATGAGCGAACCGAAGGAAGCAGCCTGAACGGGGAAATCATCGACGCCGTCTGCGTTGATTTCCACCAAGCTCCCCTACCCTGACTCACCTCACGACAGCGGACCTCCCGCGCATAAAAGCCCTGAACGCACACCGCAGGATTACGAGGACAGCACAACTGCCAGCTATGTGGTCACTGCGCCAAGCACGCGCCACGCATAGGGACAAACCGGCTCCACAGACTGATACAGCGTCCTCCGCCGCTGCACATGCCCGAGAAACACGGCCAATCGCCATCCTCGGAACCTTCAGGGCTGCTCACGCACCTGTAGCATCATCTCACTTTGGCTCAGCAATAATTATTCTTCTGCTTAAAGACATTTTTGTTTCACCCAGGAGTAAGACAAAGAAATGGATTTTCTCCCCCAGGCCACAGCTGAAATCCCATTCCTTTGTTAAAAAACCAGCCTAAGGAATTTCCCCAATGTCAGGCTTTGCTTTTATTGCCCCCATAAACATGCAACAGACCTGGCCAAACATGGATCCACAGCTCAATAAAATTTCCTTAAACCCTGGGACATGCTGGATTTAACCAGTGAATTTTAAAGTACATTATTACAAACTCAATTCTAAACCTTCTTCTTTTCAGAACTATGAAAAGCAAATGGACTCTGATGTTTTAATGTGGAAAATCAATAATATGTGTGAAATGCATTAATCTGTGATTATATATATATATATATATATACGTATATATATATATATATATATACGTATATATATACAGTATATATGCATGTTAAAAATGTTTAAATGAATGTTTATTCCTGCCTGTTGATTTACAAGCACTGCTTATAAGATACACTAAGGTTAGTTTAGTTATACGTAAGTGTGTATATTCCAATGTATCAGAAATTTGCCTCTAAAACCATGTGACTCCAACAGCCAATCTCTGCATGACAACAACTTTTCATCCCAAAGAGCTCGACAATAGACTGTTTGTTATTGGACTAAAGGTTCATCGGGCCTCCCACGAAGGACTCTCATTGGCTGAGATCCCGGAAGCCCGCGAAGCTCAACGGAACTTATAAATAGCAGAGAGACCCCTGCTTCGTTCTCTTTTCCCTTTTGGCTCTCTTCCCGGATCCCTCTTTTCGGCTCCTCTTTTTTCTCTTCGCCCTTTTCACTGATTCATCTCTCTATTGTCTACACACAGCAAGGAAGAACAAAGGACCGTCTGAACAAAGACTCCGACCACGTGTCGCTTTTCTGAACACAGAGCAGATAACTCGTAATTTGTTTATGTAACTTCATATTTTAATGTTTTTCCTTTTTCTCTTAAATGCCTAGGAATTCCTATTTCTTTGAGCTCAATTCTTAATCGGAGTTAAACTCCAATTTTTATTCATCACTTTTTCTTTGTTAAACTTTTTATCTTTATCTTTACCTTTAATCTTGACTTTATTTTTATAATATTTTTCTTGACCAATCACACAACAGAAGTTATTATCTTATCTAAAGTCCGAAAGTTTTTTTTCTAATTTGAGATCGGATTAGATATCTTTAATTAATTATTCCCGAAGACCTCTGCAGCCGCTTGTCTACCAGGAAGAAAAAACGCAGCTCTCCAAATCAACGCGCAGCGGTTCATCACACGCTGAAGAAACTTCGTCATCATCTGGCTCCAAACCCAGTTTCAACTGTGGGTCATACAGCCCAGAATCCAGCCTCTTCGACCGCTTGAATTTAAAGGTCGAAATGTGGACCCTGAAAATATCTGCGGGCAGATATTAACGTCCACGAAATCCTGGGCTGAGGATGACGACAGAACCATCATCACCGACGGGAATCACGTGAGCTGCAAACTTTAATTCATCTGCTGAATTAAACATCTGAGGTTCGGTAATAATTTGTGTATCTAATCAGATGCAAATTAAGACGCCCTTAACATAATTCTTCTTTTTATTAAAATTCCGTTTTTATTTTCTTAAGATTAATCCAGGACTTTTTCATATAATTAGTAAACTTTCTCCATAAATTTGCGTTGTTTCCATAATCTGTTAACTCAAACTGATAGAAATTGGTTTCTCAAGTTAACCCTCGTTCCGAAAATATTGACATTGTTAATCTATCATTTACAAGATTGATTCTATGATTAATGAAATTACTGCAATGTCTGTTAATCATTTCGTTTAATAAATATATAAAAATGAGAGAAGTTGTTGAGAATTTATTTCATTCTGAGTCTATTCAAGTACAGGTATCGAATTCACGAAAATTTTTTGAGACTGATTATTGATTAATTTATTGATTGATTAAACAGGTATAAAGTGAAATTAAAGATTAAATTGCTTCTTAGAGATAGGAGCTGGTGCCCCATGAGTGTTATTAACTTTTCTGATGTATATGAAAAGAGATTTGATCTCAGATTCCAATACATCAATAGAAATTAAATAATTCATACCTGATCATATCATACGACTCATTGTATCATTTCTGATTCATGTTTTCTCTACAGGAAAAGAAAAACATTTAACCAACCTGCATAATTTAAAAATTTTTTTTCCAGGATTTAAAAGAAAAGTCAAAAAGGTGCAAACATTGATTATTCTGTAAATAAGAAATTTATAGATGACAATCAAGACAGATCACTATTGGCTTCAGCCCTAAGAAATCCTTGGATACCGAATACTCAAACAATTCACTTGTTTCTAATTTGTAAATATTTTTAAACATTTAATGCTTCAAAGGAAAATAGGCTTTAACAAATAAAACCAAAGGAAAGCCTTAACTTTAAAAGAAAGTGGAAACTTATTATCTTAAATCTTTAAAGCATTTAGCCTCTTTTGTTTTTGTATTTCTTTTGTAAATAAATCCTCACTTTCAAAGTGACATTCTGCAAAATCCCAAAGCTAGTTATTGATGACAAATTCCGATACTTGACTTGAAGATCAAAGGAAAGAAGTCAATCCACACAATTGAAATTCCTGCTTTGTTTTGTGAAACAAATTCAATCCAATTTCAATTCGACTTTATTTATCAACATACGGTTTCAACGAACAAATTAATTGAAGCATCTCTACATTTCTAAATAATTTCAAAATTCTATTTCCCATCCTGCAAGCCTACAAGTTGAAACAAATTCTAAAGGAACTTTCAACTATCACAGTTGTAAAATAAAACACTCAAGGTTAAACCTTGTTGAACAAATTTAAGAATAATCAACAAGTTGAATTTATTTTTAAAAGCTAAATAACAACGGTCAAACATGACGAGTCAACAGACAACCGACCAATTTACCAAACTGGATGACCTTCAAACAATATTGGAAGCATGGACTTCTAATTTAATTTCTAGCTTCACAGCACGGGTCAAGGAAACACCGACCAAAGAATTGAAGCAACTCACTGAAGAACTTTTGAATGAACACACTGAAAAGCCACCAGAAGGCAAGGACCTCACCAGTGTGTTAGGTAAGTTTGCGCTAACATTAGTCGCAAGATTAAAGGTAGCCGAGAATGAACTAGCAAATCAACAAACAACGATCCTATCTCTCCAAGAAGAGAATGAAACACTGAAAGAAAATCTGGAACAATCTCAAGAGGAGAATGACAAAACTCAAAATCAACTGGATGAAGCGGTACAAGATTTGGACCGTGCAGAGTCAGAAAAGGAACAGTTGATGCATAACAATGACATGCTTCACCAAGACAACAATGAACTTGAAGATGCCCTTCAAGACACAAAGAAGGAACTCAGAAGAGTTGAAGGTCAACTTGAAAATGTGAAGAAGGACTACAAGGAATGTCAACTGCTCCTAAAGGAAAGACATGAACACCGGGACATCCACCGCGCTCCCTCGCCCGATTCCCGTTTCAAATACGGACGACCGCGTGGACAGCGTGCGTGTGCCCCTTCAGACCGCGACCTTGACAAGATTGCGCGAAATATCACCAAATTTGATCCAGGACCTACGGGTTCACCTGATGCCAAAGTCTATTTACAGGACATTGATTACTACCTGCGTAAGTACCCTGATGCTACGACAGACGATCGCATCTATCTGATCAAATTAACATCTAACAGGTTAGTATCAAAATTCATAGACAGACAGCTGACAAACATCAAAGCAGACTACATGCTGCTCCGTGAAGCCATCGAAAAGGAGTTCTCTGATGACTGCCTACAGGCAGGTCTAACCGCAGCCCTAGCCGTGAAGCAAGGACACTCAGAGCCGACACAAGCCTACTACCAGAGACTCCTACTTGCATATTTTGGATCTCAAAATACACCAGGGATGGAAGAAGACCACAATTTCAAGACCCTCTTCATCCAAAACCTCCATTCCACTGTGAGCCATTACCTGGGAGTTACAGCTAACCCAAGGTCAAACTCAATAACTCAGCTGAGAGAGTTTGCACACTATGCGTTCCAAAAACAGCAACAAAGTCGCAACAAGCACGCTGAGCCTGCCACAGTGCTAGCTATTAACGATGCATCTAACACCTTGGAGTTGGAAGGAGCCCCTCGCTCTACTCCACCTCTTACACTGCGAGTAAATAAACAGCCGAAGCATTTTTCAAACCGACCTCATCAAGGTCAAAACCACACTAGGTCCTCTGGATATCACTTTGGACCAACTTTGCGAAAATCTGACTACCATCGTAGACCATATCCATGGGATAGGTCACGAGAATGCGATACGGACTACCATGATGACAGATACCGATACGAAGACACGCGTAACAGCGACAAATGGTCACCATCCCATCACAGAAGCTCAGAAGCAGAGACCTATCACAAACCTTAGAAGGAAGAAGAAACTCCTACATTCAGTAGAGAAGATATTGAAATTGTCCAACACCTCCTAGCAGAGATTCAAAGCTACAAAGAGAATAAAACTGCTAACATTCTAGCTATATCAGCTGTGCCAACTCAAAACAAGCGTTCCAAATGAAGGAAACGCAAGAAGAAAATCCCTCATGCAAATGAGGAAGGACCAAAGGACTCAACGCAGTCCAGTGCTGTTATGGCAGCCCAACCACAGGTCACAGACCACTCCTCTAACAACGTGTCGCAACTCTGTGTCGAACCACCGGTTCCACAATTCCTATGCAATTTAAACGAGAGGGGGGTGGCACGGAAATTCTACCTTCCACTGACCCTTGAAGACATGGTGTGTCAGGACGCTGTTTTAGACACCGCTGCTGACATCACGCTCATGTCACACCCCCATTTTTGACAAACTACTTGTAGCCGCTAACCGTGCTAACAAACATTTGAAACTGGAATCCTGTTCATTAGCTGTGCGACCATATGCGCTCACTAAAACAACCCTGTTGGGCGTATCACTACTAAACATGTCCATTGGACCCATGACCTTGACACATCCGGTCTACGTGTCCAAACTTGACGCCATTCCATTGCTTGTTGGCAAAGACCTACTGAACCGTTTTGAGCCACTGTTTGATTTCAAGAACCTCAAACTATGGGCTCAAACGCAACACCCTCACCCATTTGACCCAACAAGGACAACTGAATCACAGTGCTTTGTTCTGAACACTTTGGACACCCCAAGTCTCACACAACTAGCACTGTTGGAACAACTGCAACCGAGTGAAAGCGACCGCTAAGACCAAGGTGAGTACTGTCCTAAAGAAGTCAAAAGTTACTTTCAAATACAAGGTCAAGCCAAACACTCAAATGATCTTGAAAACTCAATGGCCGAGCAGAAAACCCCAAACGGCCCCCTTGAAACCCTTGATACCCATGATTCAATGGTGGTGTCACATTTTGAAACCCACCCACCCACCCATGAGGCCTACATGGTCACAAGAGCCACACCAACCTGCTCTCTAGACCCTCTGAAACCTCAAGTTTTTGCGACAAAGAACCCAACTTTTGCGAACGCAAGGCGCACAGTCATTCAACCTTGCAACCAAATGATCCATAAGACCGTCAAGCACCGGTCGGATAAAACGGTACATGCGCTGACCGCGTCTAAACCCTATGACATACCAAACCTGAAACCACTTCATGTGACACAATCTTCTCTGCAGCTATACATTGGCACTCCTGTTCATGCTTCCGCCGAACCATCATCGCCACCGCTCAGAGTTCCTCGAAACCAGAGGGGGGTGATGACTGCCAATGACCATAACATTCCAGCTGCAGAGCACAAAAGCATCAACACGACATACAAAGCTCCCAAGGCTGTATTTCAAAAATATTCGGACCGATTCGCCAAACGACACAAAGCGTACAACGATCAAAAACTCTCGCATGACAAACTGCGAAGGGGGGACAAGATCTTCCACCCCACATTTGTATCGCAAACACCTGAAATCAATTTACAGGAAAGGAAAATCACTCCTAAATTCCTGCTTGAGTGGAGGAATCCACACATTGTCACCAACAAACTTTGGCCACTCAAGTGCCAAACCCAGGACCCCATTTTCAAATGGGCTCACCAAAATCAGAGTATCCTTTACCAAAACCCCATGGGACTTGTCAGGTACAACACTGTCAAAGTAAGTCCATAAGTAAGATTAAAATCAAACCTACGTCTGAGAAATAACTGTAGCTAACTACTAGCCTCAGGTGCACTCCGTCAAATTTCTCCAAGCAATTAGTTAACTGCATCAAACCTCCAGAAAGGAAAGGGTATATTAAAGCCAAATTAGCCCTTAAACTAATTTCAAAGACCTCTGTAAAATCTAATAAACTTCAATCAACTTACTATTATCAAATAGTACACGCAAATACATTCAACACCATTAGCTTGAGTTAATAACCTTAAAACTCCATCAAAGGTGAAAAACAAGCACAAGGTTTAGAGTTCAATCTCTTAAGCTCTATTCTGTAATTTCCCAGTTTTGGGATCAATAACTACATCCATCTAAAAGAAATCATTCCACCTCTAAGAGGAATTTTCATTTGCCAACCAGGTATCTAAAGAAAGATCAACAAGAAGATTAAGATCCAAAACAACTCACTTTTATGTTTGCCAAGATGATGGCCCTCCTGTTTATCAGTCTAGCCATCTGCCTAGCAATCACACCCACTTTTACCCAGTCAGAATTGGGCCAAGCCAAAACGAAAGGTCAAAGATCTTCAGGTGGATTCTTAATAACAGCCTCATCGTAAGAGCCTCTTGTTAGCCTTAGCATGCCCACTGTTAACTCGGTCAACACCGCTAAACCGAAACGCCAGGTTGTTGAACCACAAATCGTTACCAAAATCTTACAAGACACTGTGTTGGTTTTGAATGCTTGTGTGGTCTATATTAATCATATATTCCATAACCTACATATGTTGAAGCATGTGGAAATGTTTGGTAATTACATATGTAAAGGACTTCACACCTCTGAAAGGACAAAGGCTCTCAACCGCCGAGTGAAGAACAAAGACGTTCCCAGACACGGTGGAGGAGACCGGAGGAGCCACCCTCACCCCCCAAGGCGAGGAGAGGAAATACCAAGACATTGGGGGGATTAAGATAATGAGGGATGTCAGCCTTTGTTATGCATGTCTTTTGTTGTGTGCAAGTATAAAGCCAGTGAGCGGGAGACATTCTGCCTCTTTTCCCTTCTGCCACTCTGCACCAGATGAGACTTGTTAGAAGAGCTGAATATTAAACTTTGCTTATAAACCAAATCGCCTCTTCATTTCCAAGCTCTTCTACACTGGTGACCTTGACGCAAGTATGGACCTGAGGCGTTCCCCCGCAATCGACTCATCCATGGCGACCCAGGCAGACGCCAGCGACCACGCAGACGAGGGAACAGATGGACAACTGTTCCCCCCGGCAGAAGAGATTGAGAGGGCTCAACTGAGCACCAACACCGCCGTGAGAGCCGAGGCAAGGCACTCTCACCCGGCGGGCACAGCAGTGATGGTATGCACGAATGCCGTCGCTGTCAAGCTGCCAGACTTCTGGCAAGAAGACCCCGCCTCTTGGTTTCAGCAGGCTGAAGCCCAGTTTACACTGGCGGGCATCACGGCTGACGATACCAAATTTTACCATATCGTCTCCAAACTCGACGCCGCCACTTCGAAGTGTGTGCGGAGCATGATCCGGCAACCACCGGCCCGGGACAAATATGAGACGCTCAAAGCAACCATCGTGGCGAACTACGTCCCATCAGCGGAAGAGAGAGCCGAGAAGATCCTGGCGGTCTACGGCCACAGAGGGTGCAAACCGAAGGCCCTCATGGAGGATTTGCTACAGCTCAAAGAAGAGGACAATGACAACTTCCTCTTCCAATTTATATTCCTCAGCAGGCTGCCGCCACACATGAGAGGGACACTCGCCAGCATGAAATGCAACAACCACCAAGACTTCCGCGCTCTGGCCAACGAAGCTCATCGGCTCGTCAACGCCTGCAAGGAGCTGACACCCACAGCAGCATCCGCAGACCTCAAAGCTGACGCCCCGAGCCACGAGGAGCCACAACCCACTGAGCAGACCCAGCCCACGGTGACAGCGACACGGCCAAAACTTAGCAGACAGAGCGACGCCTGTTATTATCACCACCACTTCGCCGAGAAGGCCCACAAATGCGTTTCCCCCTGCAAATTTGCAATTTCGGGAAAACGCCAAAGCCGAGAGCCGTTAACGGCAGCGGTTCTCGGCGAGAAGAATAAGCTGTTGTACGTGATGGATGGACACACAGGCAAGCAGTTTCTCATCGACACAGGAGCCCAGCTGAGTTTCATCATGCTCTCCCACGCAGATCGAGCCACGGGCACCCGGGGCAACGGAGCCGTGGCAGCCAACGGCTCTAGCATCGACACGTTCGGCGAAAAGAGCCTGCACCTCCTCATCCACGGCCGCAGCTACAGATGGACATTTGTTGTAGCGGCGGTGAGTTTTAACTTATTAGGCGAGGATTTTTTGTGTGCACATGGGTTATTAGATCTAGCAAATAGGCGCCTGGTTAATGCACTGTCCTTTGCTTCTATTCCATGCTCAGCCCGAGTTTCTCCACCACCTGTGCAGGCCAACGTCACCACGGCAGGAGGTAAGTTTGAGCAACTCCTCACCCAATTTCCAGCACTCACAATTCCCAAATTCTCAGCCACTGTGGCTAAACACGGGGTTGAACACTTCATTCCCACAACGGGACCTCCCGTTTTTGCCAAAGCGCGCCGCTTAGACGCGGCCAAGCTCAACATAGCACGGGACGAGTTTACAACTCTTGAAAAATTGGGCATTGTTAGACGCTCGAAGAGCCCCTGGGCCTCACCACTTCACATGGTTCCGAAATCCGACGGTTCTTGGAGACCGTGCGGAGATTACCGCAGATTAAACAACGCTACAGCGCATGACCGTTACCCAATTCTTCACATTCAAGATTTTTCACTACATCTGGCGGGTGCGTGCATTTTTTCAAAAATAGACTTAGTCCGCGGTTATAACCAAGTCCCAGTCCGAGCAGAAGACATTCCTAAAACAGCGGTAATAACCCCTTTCGGCCTTTTTGTATTTCTGCGAATGCCTTTCGGCCTCAAAGGCGCTGCTCAAACTTTTCAACGAATGATGGACGCGGTCCTACGCGACCTTCCTTTTGTCTTCGTCTATCTCAACGACATGCTGGTAGCCAGCTCGTCTGAGGAGGAACACGAGCAGCACCTCACTACGGTTTTTCAGAGGCTAGAAGAGCACGGGCTAATAATCAATCCAGCCAAATGCAAATTCTGCGTGTCACAAATTGATTTTTTAGGACACAAAGTCTCTCCGAAGGGGGCAGTTCCACTTCCAGACAAAGTTCACGCGATAGAAAGTTTCCCACGGCCACAAACGGTCAAATCGCTACAGGAATTTTTAGGGATGGTTAATTTTTACAACCGCTTCCTCCCCCACGCAGCTCAGCTCATGCAGCCCCTATATGACGCGCTCAAAAAAAAGAAGGCTTCCAACGCGGTCGAATGGACCCCGGAGCGCGAACGCGCTTTCGCGGAAGTAAAAAGCGCCCTAGCTAACGCCACATTGTTAGTTCACCCAGATCCCTTGGCCCGCATCGCGCTAACCACAGACGCTTCAGACCTAGCTATAGGGGCAGTTGTAGAACAACTTGTCAGCGGGGTCTGGCAACTTTTAGCATTCTTTAGCAAATCGCTAAACCAAACTGAGCGTAAATACAGCACTTTTGACAGAGAGCTGCTGGCGCTTCATTTTTCCATCCGCCAATTCCAGTTCTGGTTAGAAGGGCGGAGTTTCACGGCTTTTGTAGACCATAAACCGCTCACTTTTGCTATGGCTAAAATTTCAGAACCATGGTCAGGCAGGCAACAAAGACAGCTAGCTGCGATTTCAGAGTTCACCACAGACATTCGACACGTGGCAGGCAAACTTAACGTAGTAGCAGACTGTCTCTCTCGCGCTGTGACACCACCAGAGCATGGGGAGACAGATTATACTGCCTCAGAAGCAGAACTCTTCACTAACGCAGACACATACGCAGCACCTATCCATGCAGGGATAGATTATGCAGCCATGGCGGAGGAACAAAGCGGTGACGCGGACGTGCACGCACTCCTGTCTGGACCAACAGGGTTAAGGCTGGAGAAAAAGGGTTTACGCGACGGTGTACCCCCCCTAATATGCGATGTTTCAACCGGCCGACCTCGCCCGTTAGTACCAGCTACATGGCGCCGCCGTATTTTCGACGCAATTCACTCCCTCGCGCACTCAGGTGTGCGCGCCTCGGTTAAAATGATCGCCGAAAAGTTTGTGTGGCCAGGCCTGCGCAAAAATGTAAAAGAATGGGCAAAAACTTGCATTTCTTGTCAACACGCCAAAATACACAGACACACAAAAGCCCCTCTGGAGCCTTTTCCAATCCCTGCTAGAAGGTTCGACCACGTTCATGTCGACCTCGTGGGGCCACTACCTTCCTCCCAAGGTTTCACACACCTGTTAACAATGATAGACCGCACCACACGCTGGCCAGAGGCAGTCCCTCTAGCGGCAACCACAGCGGAGGAAGTCGCTCGCGTTTTCTTGACAAACTGGGTGGCACGTTTCGGCGTCCCATCGGACATCACATCCGATAGGGGGCCTCAATTCGTCTCAGAGCTCTGGTCAGCCATGTCCAACAGCTTAGGGGCAACAATTCATCGCACCACCGCTTATCACCCTCAGGCTAATGGGTTATGCGAGCGTTTTCACAGGTCTTTAAAAGCTGCCCTCAGAGCTTCACTAACGGACACAAATTGGGTAAATAAACTTCCCTGGGTTTTATTGGGGTTGCGTGCTGCACCTAAAGAGGATCTAGATGCCTCTCCCGCAGAATTAGTCTTTGCACAACCTCTCAGGCTTCCAGGTGAATTTTTACCAGAGAACCCAGAGCCAGGGCACCTTCCAGTCCCAAGGTTTTTAGGCAGCAACGGACCGGGCTCTCTCCCCGGTCCAGCGCATCACTCCTTCCCACGGGTTTTTGTCCCTCAAGCTTTAAAAAACGCTGAGTTTGTTTTTGTTAAGCATGAAGCTTTAAAACCAACTTTCCGCCCAGCATATGATGGGCCATTCAGAGTGCTGGAACATGGTGATAAACACTTTGTGCTTGATTTTGGGGATAGAAAAGAAACAGTCAGCATTGACAGACTTAAACCTGCCTTCTTGTTGAAAGACGAGCCTGCACAGTTGGCGAGAGCACCTCGGCGGGGTAGACCCCCCAAGAGAAAAGACTCAGCCCCCCAGCAGGGAACAGTTAACCTCTCTCCTTCCCACACTGCAGATTCCTCACAAGAAGGTCCCAGCAGGACGCTTAAACCAACCTACAGCAGTTTTGGGAGAAGATTAAAACCCAGACAGCACAGGGACTGATACAAACCACTCCACAATTGTTCACTAATTGTGCTGCAACAGTTTAGGACTGACTTATGATTTTACTATGCTGTTATGATTACCACTGAACTCTCTTAGGAGCATGGCTGCTGGAAAGTTTCTTCTGTGGCAAGAGATGTAACACTTAGTATGTCATAATAACTATCTTAGACTGTGAACCTTTCTGTTGTCCTTTCTTAGTTGTTTGGGGGGCCTGTGGTCTATATTAATCATATATTCCATAACCTACATATGTTGAAGCATGTGGAAATGTTTGGTAATTACATATGTAAAGGACTTCACACCTCTGAAAGGACAAAGGCTCTCAACCGCCGAGTGAAGAACAAAGACGTTCCCAGACACGGTGGAGGAGACTGGAGGAGCCACCCTCACCCCCCAAGGCGAGGAGAGGAAATACCAAGACAATGGGGGGATTAAGATAATGAGGGATGTCAGCCTTTGTTATGCATGTCTTTTGTTGTGTGCAAGTATAAAGCCAGTGAGCGGGAGACATTCTGCCTCTTTTCCTTTCTGCCACTCTGCACCAGATGAGACTTGTTAGAAGAGCTGAATATTAAACTTTGCTTATAAACCAAATCGCCTCTTCATTTCCAAGCTCTTCTACAGCTTGCTCCGAAGCTTCAATCAAACTCAACAAGGTCTTGAACTCTTTGCTCTTTGTGTTAAAGGTTGACTATGCTCACACACAGCCAATGTCTATGTTACTCTCAGAAGTAGCTAGAAACATTAGCTTTTCAGTTAACGCTTTAGCAATGAATATGCTCTCTCATCATGTCTTTTTTGCAGTAAAGCCAAATTTACTTCTCATTGCCATCCAAAGAATGATAACGACATCCTATGCCCACTCAGTTTTTCTGCACAAAAGCCTCAAACACCCTATGATTTGGACATCTGTGGAACCATGGTTTAGTCTAACTAAACAAATTCAATTTGAACCTCCTTGAGTCACCTCAATATTGATTAGTCTGAATCTACCTCAAATATGAAATAATTTTATTTTTGCTTTTGACTCAGATTTTGGGATACATGCTTGTGTATATACAAATAATCCTTTATACTTCATTTAGATTTTATGTACATTTAAACTGTTTTTGAAATTTTGAATAGATATTTTTCAGCAAACCCAAAACATTTCTATCAAGTATGTCAAAACCCACATACTTGTAGTTCACTTTTTTGTACCCAGAATTTTTAAGTCTTTACAGGCTTATACAGAACTTTAGTATATCCTAGACAATTATACAATGTTCATATTTGGTCATGCCCAAATTATTTTTTAAATTTCCAGAAGTTTTTCAGAAAACCAAATTTAAGGACCTACACTTTGGAATAGATACTGTTTACAAGCTTAAGACTTATCGACATCAGAACTTTAGTTCAGCATTTGGATCAAGCCTCGCCAAATTGGGATTTGATGCCTAGGATTGCTATCAACGCTGAATCAACGTCACCATTGATACCAGAGGGGGGACTGTAGCATCATCTCACTTTGGCTCAGCAATAATTATTCTTCTGCTTAAAGACATTTTTGTTTCACCCAGGAGTAAGACAAAGAAATGGATTTTCTCCCCCAGGCCACAGCTGAAATCCCATTCCTTTGTTAAAAAACCAGCCTAAGGAATTTCCCCAATGTCAGGCTTTGCTTTTATTGCCCCCATAAACATGCAACAGACCTGGCCAAACATGGATCCACAGCTCAATAAAATTTCCTTAAACCCTGGGACATGCTGGATTTAACCAGTGAATTTTAAAGTACATTATTACAAACTCAATTCTAAACCTTCTTCTTTTCAGAACTATGAAAAGCAAATGGACTCTGATGTTTTAATGTGGAAAATCAATAATATGTGTGAAATGCATTAATCTGTGATTATATATATATATATGCATGTTAAAAATGTTTAAATGAATGTTTATTTCTGCATGTTGATTTAGAAGCACTGCTTATAAGATACACTAAGGTTAGTTTAGTTATACATAAGTGTGTATATTCCAATGTATCAGAAATTTGCCTCTAAAACCATGTGACTCCAACAGCCAATCTCTGCATGACAACAACTCTTCATCCCAAAGAGCTCGACAATAGACTGTTTGTTATTGGACTAAAGGTTCATCGGGCCTCCCACGAAGGACTCTCATTGGCTGAGATCCCGGAAGCCCGCGAAGCTCAACGGAACTTATAAATAGCAGAGAGACCCCTGCTTCGTTCTCTTTTCCCTTTTGGCTCTCTTCCCGGATCCCTCTTTTCGGCTCCTCTTTTTTCTCTTCGCCCTTTTCACTGATTCATCTCTCTATTGTCTACACACAGCAAGGAAGAACAAAGGATCGTCTGAACAAAGACTCCGACCACGTGTCGCTTTTCTGAACACAGAGCAGATAACTCGTAATTTGTTTATGTAACTTCGTATTTTAATGTTTTTCCTTTTTCTCTTAAATGCCTAGGAATTCCTATTTCTTTGAGCTCAATTCTTAATTGGAGTTAAACTCCAATTTTTATTCATCACTTTTTCTTTGTTAAACTTTTTGTAAAATCACTTTGTTTAATTTTAATGTAAACTTTAATCTTGACTTTATTTTTATAATATTTTCTTGACCAATCACACAACAGAAGTTATTATCTTATCTAAAGTCCGAAAGTTTTTTTTTCTAATTTGAGATCGGATTAGATATCTTTAATTAATTATTCCCGAAGACCTCTGCAGCCACTTGTCTACCAGGAAGAAAAGACGCAGCTCTCCAAATCAACGTGCAGCGGTTCATCATACGCTGAAGAAACTTCGTCATCATCTGGCTCCAAACCCAGTTTCAACTGTGGGTCATACAGCCCAGAATCCAGCCTCTTCAACCGCTTGAATTTAAAGGTCGAAATGTGGACCCAGAAAATAACTGCGGGCAGATATTAACGTCCATGAAATCTTGGGCTGAGGATGACGACAGAACCATCATCACCGACGGGAATCACGTGAGCTGCAAACTTTAATTCATCTGCTGAATTAAACGTCTGAGGTTTGGTAATAATTTGTGTATCTAATCAGATGCAAATTAAGAAGCCCTTAACATAACTCTTCTTTTTATTAAAATTCCTTTTTTATTTTCTTAAGATTAATCCAGGACTTTTTCATATAATTAGTAAACTTTCTCCATAAATTTGCGTTGTTTCCATAATCTGTTAACTCAAACTGATAGAAATTGGTTTCTCAAGTTAACCCTGGTTCCGAAAATATTGACATTGTTAATCTATCATTTACAAGATTGATTCTATGATTAATGAAATTACTGCAATGTCTGTTAATCATTTCATTTAATAAATATATAAAAATGAGAGAAGTTGTTGAGAATTTATTTCATTCTGAGTCTGTTCAAGCACAGGTATCGAATTCACGAAAAATTTTTGAGACTGATTATTGATTAATTTATTGAGTGATTAAACAGGTATAAAGTGAAATTAAAGATTAAATTGCTTCTTAGAGATAGGAGCTGGTGCCCCATGAGTGTTATTAACTTTTCTGATGTATATGAAATGAGATTTGATCTCAGATTCCAATACATCAATAGAAATTAAATAATTCATACCTGATCATATTTATTATTTATTAATATTCCATCTATTTCACGCAACACACCTGAAGCAGACATGCAGCCCCCACACAGGACTTTGTATGGGTTTCTCAGCCACAGTGCACAACGGGATTCTAGCCGATTGCTGTCCCCGAGGGCTTTAGCGCTGCGTCCGCCCCTAAAGCCGCACCACCAAGTCCCTCACACAGCTGCAGTTGTTTCACAGCCGCTATGCATCCTCGTGGAATTTGGCTGTCGCCTTCCTCACATCCTCGCTGGACCGAGCCACGAGAGGAGTCAGGGACTTAATTTTTTTTTTTCACAGCCGCTGCGGATCACTGCCCTTGATTTACCGGGAAAGTCCCTCACCATTGCGGATCCACACGTAATTTTTGCACGGCCCAGACACCTTTGACGTCCGGGCCGGCACTTGCTTACTCCCACCCCCTTCCCCCTCCACAGCGCTCTTCCCGCACCTCACTCCCTAAAGCCGGCCGATCGCCATCTTGTTCCATTACTCACGAAGTGCACTGGCCACGTGCGCCCACGATCCATGGCCGTTCAATGCGCTGGAACTCGAAGCAGAGCACACTGTCTTTTCCACCCCTCCCCTGTCCCCCCACGGACTGACATGCCCTCCGACACTCCTCTACAGCAGGACAGTTCTACCAGAGCTGGAGCCCAAATGACGGGGGGGGGGGGGGGTCACAGCCCCTTCTGAGTGTCCTCGGGGGAGCCGTGTGGTGACCCAGCACAATGCAGACTGAAACTATTCACGCTCAGCAGGGCTGGAGGAAACGAAGGACAATTTGCATACGGACAGAGAGCCCCTGTGGGCAATCAGAACAATGGACTGTTGTATATACATCCCCTGGATGAGGGAGCGGACATCCTGGCGCCAGTTGGTCACGCGAATGATATGTATTGACTGATATGTATATCAATATGCTAATGTGCCATGCATTCTCTCTGTTTGTATAACATCTATAAAAGGGCTTATGATACATGCCTCAGCAGCACAGTAGAGCACAGTAACGCACAGACCTACAAAGTGCGTCTCATTATGTTGGAGGTAATAGAACTTTGCAACCTTCCAGCTCATCGCATCTCGCCTAATCTTATTCCTCCACAATATACATTTACATTATAACCATTAAATAAGGCTTTGTTCCTTACAGAAAAGGAATCTGTCATTAGAGTTTTCAGGTTTCCTACTTTCATGAAACCCCTTTTTTCAGCTCTTTTTAAGGAGAAAACCACATATGTGTTATTGTTTTCTATTCATTTAGATAATACAGGTTAGGAAAAAATTAAGAGACCACTACATCTTTCCTAAATTAGCATCTCTTCATGTCTGGCGACCGTTCAATTTGAGAATCTGTTGAATTCCAACACAAGGACACCCCTCAATCTTCTTAGACGATCACCTAAGCATGGTAAGACATGAAAGCTGCGAATAATAATCAGTTTTTTTTTCACAAATACAGATTTGAGTTCTTCCTAAGTTAAAGCTTAAGTATTGTAGTTTTTAAAAATGAACATTGTTTTCTTTGTATTATTTGATCAAAAAGCAACATCCTTTTGTTGTTTTGGCCACATCATTTTCTGTAAATAAATGCTGATATTTTGACTTGGAATTTAGGTGAGCCATTTTCAGTAGGTTAGAGAATAAAACAAAATTGTTAATTTTACTCAAATACATGCATATAAATAGTAAACAAAAAACAAGCGCTGGTAAGTTAATGCTACTAGCGATAGCTTTGTGGCAAATGTAACACTGTCACAAACAACAGATAAAACGAAAAAAGCAAGAGTATAAAACTAAGTAAGAATTAAATGGCATCTGTAGCATTCCCATTAGCAATGGCCTCTCTCAACATTCAAATAATAACTGGTACCTAGCCTGCTACTGTACACTCCAAACTTATCTAACGCAATTAGGCCTTCAACCTGATCTCAGAATCAGAATCAGAATCAGAAAAAGATTTATTGCCAAGTACATTAACAGATCACTGATAACATATGAGAGAATTTGACTTGACACAGTAATGAACCTGCATTTCCGTGCCGCGGCGCATCTGCAACGCGCCTGTCAGCAGGAGGGTACAGGTCGCATAAAGATGATACAATAGGAAGGAGCAAAAAAATCATTGATTCAAAATACTGGTTACATACTTAATCAATATTAAGAGTTCAAGGGAAAAAAAAGCTCAATGCACATACTGTATATTCGCTACACACAGAATTCACAGGACACAAGAGAGCAGTGTTATCTTTATTCAGTTCATGGATCAATGTGTGTGCGGTGTTGAGCAGTGTTGATGATAATAAGAGAGACCCAAGGACCCTTGGCAGAAGATGTTTTGTCTGTCTGGCGCCAGTCTTATCTGGCGCTGCAGCTGGCTGTCCAAGGCCTTGTGCTCATGATTTTGAAAAAACACAGTCTGCAGACAGCCAGGAGGAATTTTCATGGGGAATAATAATGCCAAATAGGACTGATCACAGAGAAGACTTGTATTTCTTCTGTAGATTCAGTACATTAATCCTTCATTGCGCAGCTTTGAATTCGTCGTGGAAAGACCTGAGCGAACCCATGATGTAATCCACCTTACGAGACAGTTCTCCAGTAGTCGCTATCAGGGTCTTCTCCAGTTTTTCAATTTGATGGATGCACCTCGCCTGGTCAGCATTTTGATAGGTTGAATCCATCTACAGCAATTTGCAGTAAACCAGGACGATTCCAGTCCCAATCAGAAAAATCCCGATCACCAATATTACGAAGATAAACAAATCTTCAATATCTTCGATAGAGAGATTAGAGAGACACAGCATTTTCCAATTACCTGTGTCACGTAAATAGCCCGCTGGAGCCGTTCCAGCGGGGCAGACAGCTTCCCCCGGAGCACTTTTCCTTGTTGAAAAAATAGTGTCAATTGTGTTCTAAGCCCAGCTTATTAACTCCATAATTTCTTTTCGGCGGTCGCAGTTGGACGCAGACAGACAACAGCAAGCTGGGATCCAGTAGTTAGGAGGGGAGGAAAAGTCAGAGCAGGAGAGAAGAAAAAAGCGTCTACTCTCTTGGGAGGGCGGAAGTGAAGAAGACTGATGCCGCGATTCTCAGCATCACCAGATGTGCTCACGCCACCTGGTCTTCTACCAGAAATAGTGGGAGGAGACAGGTTCAAAGTGTGACAGTGACCTGTTCTACTTTGCTGTATTTTGTTAAGATTTGTTATTAATATACAGCACACATCAATGTGATCTGTGTGGAGTTTGCATGTTCTCCCCGTGTTTGCGTGGGTTTACTCTGGGATTTCTCCAGTTTCCTCCCACATGCCAAAAACATGCAAGTTAGGTTAATTGGCATCAAACTGGGGATTCTAAAATTGTCCTTAGGTATGACTGTGAGAGTGAATGGTTGTCTGTCTCTCTGTGTTGGCCCTGCGATGGACTGGCAATCTGTCCAGGGTGTACACTGCCTCTCGCCCAAAGATGCTGGGATAGGCTCCAGCCCCCCCGCGACCCGAAAAGGGCTAAGCGGAAGAAGATGGATGGATGGATAGATGTAGCATTCCCATTAGCAATGGCCTCTCTCAACATCCAAATAATAACTGGTACCTAGCCTGCTACTGTACTCTCCAAACTTATCTAACGCAATTAGGCCTTCAACCTGATCGCAAGACTGATGCCGCAATTCTCAACATCACCTGATTAATGTGCTCACGCCACCTAGTCTTCTGCCAGAAATAGTGGGAGGAGACAGGTTCAAAGTGTGCCAGTGACCTGTTCTAGTTTGCTGTATTTTGTTAAAATTTGTTATTAATATACAGCACACATCAATCATTATGAAACATTAACATTATTACATGTAAAATATGACATAGAAAAGCAAGTTAGAACTTATAAATTGACCTTTAGACTGTCCAGTGGCACAGTGGCCACTGGGGAGGCAAGGAGTTGAACCAGGGTGGCCATTGCCACCCTGTGCCAACCCTTGGGGGTGCCATTGACTTTTATGTGCATTTGCACTTTGGCACTTTGCCACTTTAAATAAGCCTTTGCACATAAACACCTTCATCACAACAGAGGGTTATTGCATAAATGTAGAATTAAGAAAGCTAGGATGTGATGTTTGGATGTGGTGGCTCGCCGTAGCTCATGTCATCATGTGGTAAACTGGCCGTGGTGTGGGGGCGGCGCCACCCATCTCTATATAGTTGAGTGTGGTATGAATAAAGTGTGTGTTTGGTTCACATACAGTATGCTGTCGGTGACTCCTTTCTACACATAACAATGGCTACGAGGGTAAAAACAGCAACGATACAACCCGTGCAACCGTTCCTCACCCTACCGGGTGAGCCACCAATCCCTTTGCTCCGCTGGCACAAAGAATTTCAAGTCTTTGTAAGCGCTACCAGGCTGAACAACGCTAGCGACAAGAGGCTTAAGAGGATGCTAATCCACAGTCTTGGCACTGATGGGCAACGTGTGTTTCACTCCCTTGGCCATGTGAGCACATACGAGGACTGTGCGGCTGTAATGAACAGGTGTTTTGCTGACACATGTAGCCTAACAGCGCAAAAAATTGTTTTCATCCGACGCCGCCAGCGTAAGGAAGAGATGATGCTTCAGTTTGTCACCGAGCTCTGGTTCCTGGCGAGCATGTGTGCCTTTGGCCTCTTAGAGGAAGAGCTAATATGTGACAAGCTAGTGGAGAGTACTAGGAGCTAATGGCTGCGGGAGTAGATGATACTGGCCGAGAGCGAACTAAAACTAGACGAGGCTGTGAGAATGGCATCCCAAATAGAAATGGCCATCCAGCTATTGAGGCAGCTAGCGGCGCCTAGCCAACAGGCCCCTCACCTGGTCCTACGAGCACAGGCTGTCACCACCGCCACCCGATGCTCTGACCCCACATCCCCCCGCTACAGTCAGAAGAAGGTGGGTAGGAAACAGGATAACATGGGTGAGTGCCTGCCCTGCAATGACTGTGGTTCATCCAGACACCAAACTCAATCACCCGCCTGCCCAGCCAGAGGGCTGAAATGCTATTGCTGTAAAAAGCTCAATGACTTTGCCAAAGCCTCAACCTTAACGAATCCAAGGCCCAACTGCCATCCACACAGTTGGCGCCAAAAGCTGGCCTTTCAAATGGTGCACAGTACAGCTGGATGGCGTTGATGTGCCACTGCTGCTGGATACGGCGGCCTTGAGGTCTCTTCTGAGCCTGGCCAGGGTCAGGAAACTGTTTCCCCGGATAGCCATCACAGTGAATGTGGAAAACTTATTCGGCTACTGACACGTCAAGATCGACATGGTGGGAACGGTCGCCTTTTCTGTATGTTGCAGTCCTAAAACCATCCCGTCGTTCACCTTCCAAGTAACATGCCAGGGAGCTGACCTGTTGGGCATAGACCTGATCAGCGAGTTGGGTTTTTCCATCACCGACCCAATGGGCTCTACCATTCTGACAATCTCCTCATCCTGGCAGCACCATTGGCTGGCGCTCTTTGCGGGACTGGGATGCCTCACCTCCTTCAATCACTGATCGCTCATCGATCCGACGATGTCACCAAAAATCCAGCCCCTTCACCGACTTCCCCTCGCACTACGGAACAACATCACAGCGGAGCTGCAGAAGCTCTTTGATACTGGCATCATTGAACGGGTCAATGCTTCTCCTTGAATCTCCAACTTGGTCATGGCAAAGAAGAAGTCAGGCAGCCTATGATCATGCATTGACCTCCAAATGGTGAACAAGGTGATAATTCCTGACAAATATCCCCTGACCACGATGGAGGAACTGATGGTTCAAAAGTGTTTTCCAAACTGGACCTCCGCCGAGGCTACCTTCAGGTTCCCCTCCATCCCAACAGCCACAACCTAACAGCTTTCGTCACACACATGGGAGTGTTCGGGTACACCCGCTGTCTTTCAGCCTCTGTTAACAAAAAATCATGGCTACCATCCTCACCGGCCTCCCAGGGGTGGTGGTATACTTAGATGATATAGTGGTGCAAGACACGACATCGGCCTCCCACGACACCCGCCTCGATAGGGTAATGGAGGCGCTAGTGAAATATGGCCTCACAGTCAAGAGAGAAGTGCCTCTTTGGAACAATGACCATCGAGTTTGTGGGGTTCTGCCTGACTGCCAAGGGCCTGAGGCCCCTGCAATCAAACGTTGAGACGGTACTGCAACTACCCAAACCATCATGCCCCACACAACTTTCATCCTTTTTGGGCATGGCAAACTTTTATGGGCACTTCATTCCCCGTTATTCAGAGACGATAGAGCCACTGCACACCCTCCTGAAGCAGGATGCACCTCAGGTGTACACCCTGGCATGCTCTGCCGCTATCAGCCAATTGAAGACACAGCTCACCTCTCCACCAGTACTCACCCACTTTGACCTACAGACCCCTACGTTTGTGACATGTGATGCTTCCAACACAGCAGTAGGAGCTGTCCTGTTGCAACTTCAAGGGGGGCCCAAGCGCCCAATGGCATTCACCTCGAGGTCACTCACTTTAGCAAAACAGAGGTACTCAGTGGGAGAGAGGGAGGCACTGGCATGCATTTGGGCATGTGAATTCTGGTACATGTACCTTTACGGATGACACTTCACACTGTGGACAGATCATAGGGCCCTCACGGCACTGCTGGAAATATTGGGGTCGGGGCACAAACCTATGTGCATCTACAGGGGGACAAAGCGACTACAAGCATATAACTTTATCACCCAGTTTATGCCGGGCAGAGAAAGCATAGTGGTGGACCTTTTGTCCCGGGCCACACCTAACCCCACTACAAATGGCAACCGAGACCCCTGGAGCAGGAGCTGATCCACATGCTGCATGGGCCACTCCAAAATGCCTTCTCCCTGCAAGAGCTCCAGGCGGCATCAGAACAGGATCTGACACTGACCCAGCTGTGCACCTTCATTCGCAAGGGCTGGCCTGCCAACGTGCCAGGAGAACTTGCACCCTTCCACAGGGTCAGGGATGATATGTAATGTTGGAATGAAGTCTGCATGGCAAGAGGGCATTGCATGGTGATTCCAGAAGTACTAAAAGGCTGCATCCTGATCATGGTAGACGAGGGCCACCTGGGCGTCGTCAGTCAAACAACGGTGTAGGGCAGGGGTCACCAACCTTTTTGAAACCAAGAGCTACTTCATGGGTATCGAGTCATGTGAAGGGCACCAGCTTGACACTCTCCTCTAAAATAACAAATTGTGTATGTATATATATATATATATATATATATATATATATATATATATATATATATATATATATATATATATATACATAAATAAATAATTATCAATAACTTAGAGTGGGTAACAGACAAGATCAATATTCAACACTTTATTTTTATTAATCTCAGCAATTGTTCAGATGATCACTTCTACATTTCATTAAAAAAAATGTCCAGTTTTCACCAGTCCCTTTTAACCATTAAAAACTAAACCCTTTTAATTTATGAACTATGTTGAACCATGTTTGAAAAAGTTATGCAACATTTAAGAAAAATCAACTTTCATATTAAATAAATCTTATCACATTTTTAACTGAACAAATCTGCTGCAATTCTGCTCAAAATCTGTTACATTTAATAAACACACTTTTGTGTGTTCTTCTTCACTGGAATTATATCCATACAGTTCTTGCCAAGAATCATGCTTGAGTAATAACCAGCACTGTCCTTTCATGAGAAAAAGCTAAACAAGCACTGAGAGTGCTTATATGCACGGTGGCGCAGTGGTTAGGACCACGGCATCAGTTTACCCTCGGCCGGGGGATCGCGGGGATCGTGGGTTCGATCCCTGCCCCCGGCCAACAGTGATCTGTGTGGAGTGTGCATGTTCTGGTTTTTCATGCAAAAACATGCAGGTTAGGGAGTTAAGGGGCACTTGCGCACGCAGCGACCGGCAGCTGGTGGCTTGTCACCGGACTGCAGAACAAATCCACCTACGGGTACAAGATAAGTCCAAAAAAAAAAAAAAGAGTGGGTAGTGAAGTGTCACTCCACATAGTGGCGCTTCGCTGTCGCCCCGCAAATGAAACACACGCAGCTTCCTTTCACGGTAGTAAAAAAGAACTCTTCCTCCCGCTCACTTTGAAAATGATAAATTTTCTGTCTTTTTTTTTGCCATGTTTTTGGCCTAGGAAACTGCACTCCGCCCACCATCTTCACTGCCCGCTAGCTTACGCTCCACAAGCGCGAAGGTTTTGTCATGCGCACGATACTGACCTTTGAACTAGGTCAGAGTTCACCTTAACTTTACGTATAATAAACATATTTTCATTTTTTTTATGTTTAAGACATTGTCATTTTAAAATCTATATAAATGCAAGTGTGATTTTAAAAAATAGCGGCAGAAAAAATTACATCTTAGATGCAGCTCACTTGCGAGTTGTGCTATTTTTAGAACAGGCCTGCGGGCAACTCATGTGGTCCCTGCGGGCGACATGGTGCCCGCGGGCACCGCGTTGGTGACCCCTGGTGTAGGGGCTCGGTCTGGTGGCCAGGCGTCAACAAAGATGTGGAGATCATGGTGAAAGACTGTATGCCTCGTCTACCCAGCAGAAAAACTGGTGTGTCACCACCCCCACCCCTGCAGCCACTACCATGGTCATCGGCTCCATGCAAACACATCCAATTGGACATATGCAGCGAAGTGCACAGCACCACCTTGCACCAATGTTTTCTACTTGTGGTCAACGGCCTCCACTCAAAATGGCCCAAGGTATTACTCACCAGCTCAGTCACCACCGATGTATTCACCGATTTCCACACCTCTCTCTTTGCCCATGCCAGACACAATCACAACGGACAATGGACCGCAATCACCTCAGTGGACTCCGAGGCTTTCATGAACGAAAGGGGCATCAAACACATAAGAACCACCTTCTACCACCCTCAGGCAAAAGGGGGGTGGGGAGAGATTCAACCAGACCCTCAAGAACGGTCTCGGGGCAAACCTAGCAGATGGGGTCCCATTTTCAGCCGCATTACAGAACTCCCTGCTACATTACAAAGAGTCGCCTCATGCCATGACAGGCATTTCCCCAGCCCTAGTGATGCTTGAATGGGAGATGAGCCTTTCCCTGGACCAACTAAGCCCCCCATCGGTCGCTATCCCGACAGAGATGCCCTCACCTAAAGGGAGGGCAGTCGAACAACAACAACAACAACGGATGAAGCAAAGGTTTGACAAGAAATGCCGGGCAAAGCGACTTGGACTTGCAGTGCTGGACTGGGTTCAGATCTGGCACTCCAACTGCGCCCGCAAGCTGCAGTCATTTTGGACAACGCCGATGCAGATCCCAGTGCAGTTGGGCCCAGCCATCTTTCGTCTCACTGATGGGTCACGATGGCACACCAGCCACCTCAGGAATGCGACACCGACTTCGGCCCCGGTCACGACGAGATCAGGCTGGGACTTTGGTGACACAAGATTCACAACCCCCGATGAACATCCGCTGGAACCAGCACCGGTGACACAGCCTGAGCACCACTCGGTCTTGGTTCGCGTGAGACCCCGCCACCTGAAGGACTTTGTGACTAACTTTTGAAATATTGAAGGGCCTGACTGACAACAGTGGCAGAATAATCCACTCGGTCACGCGGGCATACCGGTAGTCCACCCGGGTGCCCAGATGCCTCTATAAAGTTCTTCGGATTTTTTCAAGGTGGGGGGGTAACCACCCATCTGTATATAATTTTAGTGTGGTATGATTAAAGTGTGTGTTCGGTTCACATCTGCTGTTTGAAACTCATTTCTAGACATAACACAGGATAAGTGAAAAATCATGGCTTGACATAGTTGGACCTCCTTATCCTGGCCTATTCAGCTGCACCATTGTCAAGCCAGAATGAGAAGAGGAAGCTATGTCAAGTCAGGTGTAGTTAGTTGGGATAATTACACATTCACAGCAAACTTAAACAGATCACACGGTTGATCACAGAATCACTGATCCTACTGCAGATAAGACAGTTGGCAAAACATAAGCAGCACATTTTTCACCAGCAGAACAGCAACTTCTGTCATAAGCTGCCTTGGAAGGCAGGTGTGGTATTTAGATTGGATCCAAGAGTGCAGGCAGGACTTGGTGCAAGATGGTAATTTATTGACAACAAATGAAATAAATACAGCATGGAAGCCCCGCTCAGCCCCGATTTGAAAACCCGGCTCTACTCACTTCGGTTCGGTTCGGCCTCAGTTGCTTTTCAACTACTGCTGGCGCACCTGCTGGCACACCTGCTGTGGGTGGGATTTGTTGAACAGCAGGCGGCGCCACACCCTCGTGACGTGAAAGACACGCGACTGAATCCTCCACAACAAACATGGCTGATGACGAGGAGAGAAGGAAGGAGGAATGACTGTGACATGAAACTGGTTAAGTTAAATCTATGGTGCTGACTTGTTGTGCTCTGCACAATCTGTGTGAGAGTCATGGAGAGACGTTTGACACTACATTGGATGATGTAGTAGATGAACCAGTGGTGGCAGCGGCACAGAGAGCAGAGGAGCAGGGTGGTGATATTGTAGCAAACTCAATATAAGCACCCTACTTGGCTTGACAAGTGGGTTAACCCTATTGGCGACACAGGTAGAGTGCGGGACTCCGGAGCGAGAGGCATCAGTTCAAACCTGCCGGTGGGACATCGCCATGTCAAGCTGCACGTTACAATATAACATGTGATGCAATAGTTGTCTATTTTGTCCACATTTATGTGCATACATATTTCAAAAATGTTTTTTGTAAATAAAATGTTGTGCATGGTCCATCTCCCTGTCCTCTTGTTCATAACGCTTATCTGTTAAGAAGGTGCGAAGCCATCAGCCTAATGATGAGTCCACACTTCTGTTGTGATAATTGCTCACGCTGAGCGCTCTGACAGCCCCGTACGCTGTGGGGGTCACACACGACGTGTTCCTCCCCACACTCTCAAATTTTTTTCCCGAATATTTTTCTCTTTGGCATACAGAAATGGCAATACGTCCGTATTTGCTAAAATTGCATTTTCCCCATATTAAAATACGGCGAAACCGTATCACTTGACAGGTATGTAATTACATGCAGAAACACCGCACAGGCCATCTTCACAAAAATCCAGCTCGACAAGCCACTTTTGCTTAGGTGGAAATGCAAATTGAACTATAAATCATGTGCTGATACATGTCATATTTTCCCATGTAAAGGTCTCCCACTTTTACTTACAAATTGATTTTTAATTTTTGGGAAAAGGGAATATAAATTTTGCACTTGTTGGTAACAACAGTTGTGTGCAACAAAAACACAGTTGTGTATCCTTGTCCGATCTGTCTACTGTTATTAGTGCCAAATTTTTGCTAGATTCCTTCTTAATTTATTAAATTTGGACTGGCGATGCAACATTCAACTTACATGTACTTACCTTTATCAGTGTCTACAAGTTCAAGCACACCTGTACAACTGCTTATAACCTAAAAAATGTACCCGTTCAAGAGAAATGGATTCAGCATTGCAAATTTGTTTAAAATTAAAAAAAAAAAAACCTACCAAGACATTACGTTTCGTTGTGTTGTTAAAAATTAAATTACCATTAGAAGGCTATACACCTGACCTGATGAACAGCAGCATGTGGAGTGAACGGAGAATGGAATGTGTATGTAATTATTGGCTTTTCTCATATGGTGTCATAACAGATAAACCAGACTTTTGATGCAAACAATACAATTTTATTCCAGAAGCAAAATTTACAAACAAAAAAATAGACTGGGCGATGACATCTCTGCGAGCTCTTCCCTTCGTAACGTAGCGTCCTGCTCCAGGGCTTCACACGCATCTGCCCGCACATACGCAGCCACCTGTCGCAAATGCTACATGTACTCCTGATTCTTGCCGCTGGTCATGTTGCCGTTCCAAGAGCCGCATCTCTTCGTCATGCATGTTGACCATCGCTAATGTAAGGTCAGCGATGGGAGTTGTCTGTTTTCGTCTTGCCTAGATGGAAAGACAGAAAGGCATGGTCGTTAAAGCTGGATCACTACATATATTATGGAATTACACAGGTGAAAGTCTGTGGTGGAATGTCACTATTATATTATGCTTCATTGCTGTATATAAGCTGAACTGTCATGTTGCTGCCCCTCAGTAGAGCAGATTTTGCAACACGCAGGGTGCTGTCTTCGGCTGCAGCCCCCCTGCAAAACTAAAAAGGATTAAGATTAAGAATATGGATGGATGGATGGGTAATGTTTAAACTAGTTGCTTGTAGTGTGGCCGCAGAAATCTGAATGGGTTAATACAGTCAGCTGACGCAAAGCATTTCAATGAAGCATGTTGATTTCAACGGCAGTTCATGAGCTTTGTTTGTCTAAAACAGGAGTTACAACAGCACTTCAATCACCACACCTAAAAATGGTTGTGGAACACGATAAGTGAAGACCAAAGAATAACCTTTTTGTACATTTAAAAAGACATTTTCAATTAATTAATATGCAGCTACAGGAAATTGCATTAATCATTTTGGTACATAACTTGTTAGGCTCCAGCCCCCCCCCCCCCCCCCCCCCCCCGCGACCTGTAAAGGATTAAGCGATAGAAGATGGATGGATGGATGGATTTTCGACCCTGGTTTCCGCTGCTGGACCTGTTTCAACCAAAAAAAAAATCGTGGTTATTGTGCCTTACCGGCACTTGAACGTGATCCAGATGGAGCTGGTGATGTGGAGCTGATCCAGCTGGCGCTCAGCCAGACGCACACGCAGACGCAGCGCCAGGAGAGTCCGCTGTGTCAGTCATCTCCACTGAGGTGGACCCCTGTGATATGAAATGCGATTCTAGAAAGAAAATACACGCAATTTAAAACTTAACACCAAAGTGCAACATGTACACAACACTCTCAAGTTTTTAACCGGAATACAATAAGCGTAATTCAGCGTTTTGTTCGCGCTAATACTTAACACAGAGCAAGCGTGAATCTGCAGTTGGCTGCAAAACAATAGGCGAGCCTCAGTAACAACCATTACCCACAATCTAACAACCTTCCTATTTCTTAAAAACAGTGAGCTTGGCACAGAAAGGATCAAGTGGCGAACAGATGCGCAATATCAAATAAACACTCACCATCCACGGTTTCCAAGGGCCGTGACCGTGACGGTGGCCGTGACAGTGACGTGTCGAGCCCAATGTCTCTCAGCGAACCACTTCCACTCCTTCCATCCGCTGAACTTGGAGCATTGTGGTCCTTCACTGCTCGGTAATCGCTTTTCAGCTTTTTCAGCTTCTCCCGACACTGTTTGGCAGTACGGATGTGCCCTTGAGAAGCCATCTGCTCGGACACCTGCATTTCAAGTAGATCCGTCCAACTCGCGCTGGATGCGATGGTCGCCTAATATAGAAAGAAAATTGCGCACCTCCTAATGTATAATATTAGGAGTATATTATTATATAAGTATATTATACAGTATATTAATATAATATACCGTATTAAAAGGGCGCACTGTGTTCACTGCTGAACAATTACAAATGGCGGTCGTGGAGTAAATTCAGCAGAAAAAGTCGCTTTCATGACGTTACAACCTGACCAATCTCGACCAGTCTCTTAAAGTCATATCACAGCCCTACTTGTGGTGTAATCTAAGTATTCAAACGTTTCAAATTCAAACGTTTATTTCAAACTCAGGGTTCATATTAAGAGCAAAACTAAAACAAGTAGAAAATAGATAAATAAATAAATAAAAGTATATACAGATCAGCAGACACTCGGCGCTCTTGTAACAACAATAACATACAATAATGGGCTCAGTATAAAATGGAACGCCACCACTTCCAAATGCTGGAATGAAGTGTGAGTGACGAGTTGACAATTGCTGATATAAGATGATTGTTACATGCCAGCAACCTTCTCAAAAAACTGTAAACATTCTTACGTATCAATTCGCCAAAAGACGGAATGTTCACAGACACAAACATCTTGCTTGCACTCGACCTTCGTGGTACATCTAACAACCTTCTTAGGGAGTTATTATATGCAATGCGGATTTTGTTCCTAACAGCAACATTGCTATTAAACCATAAAGGCGAGCAGTACATTGAGGTACACAAGGTCTTGAACAACATACATTTGACATCAGGAGAACATCTATGGAAATTTCGCAACAGTAAATTTGTTTGAGCGTACAGTTTCCTGAGATGCCTGTTACAATCAACATTGGTCTTATCAGATTCAATCCACACACCTAGGTATTTGACTTTTTCAACAAAGTTCAAGCTATTACCACAAAGTGGCATAACAGGATTCGACGTATTGACACCCTTTGGTTTGAAAGCCATACACATAGATTTAGTACAGTTGAACAGGATGTCATTTTTTTCACCAAATTTTTCACATACCGAAAGGAGATGTTGCATCGCTGCAGTAGACAAACTTAACAAACAGAGGTCATCAGCATAGAAAATGTGATTTAACAGTGCACCGTTAAAGGAGCCGCCCACATTAGTATTGTTCAACAGTACACTGAGATCATCAACATAGACATTAAACAACAAGGGTGACAGTATACCACCTTGTTTAACACCGTTGGTCACATGAAATTTGGATGAGGTGACATTGCCCCATCTAACAACCATAGACTGCCTTCTGTACCAGTATAGCAGGATGCTAACAATGTAAATAGGAATACCTCGATTGATCAATTTTCTGAACAAACACCAGTGGTTAATCCTGTCAAAAGCTTTGCTAGCATCTAGGAACATAGCATAGACACTAGTGGAATGGCTTCTGAAGTAGTCAACAAATTCATGGAGTAGGTAAACAGCCTTGTCAGTTGAAAGAGCTGATTTGAAACCAAACTGATTGTCGTTTGTCCACAGATAATCCTCAGTTCTGTTCAGGAACAAACCCTCTAACAGTTTAGATATAACATTTGCGATAGCTATAGGTCTGTAGTTGTTCATATCAGAAAGACTGGCACATTTGTTTTTCACCAAAGGAATAATAACAGAGTCCATCAACATATCTGGCATGTAACCATGAACAAACATACAGTTAAAACATAATGACAACAGAATACACAAACTGAAATCAGCGTTGATGAGGCATTCACTGGTGAGACAGTCAGGGCCAGCTGATTTGCCTTTCTTGAGAACTTTGATCAGTGAATCAACTTCAACAGGAGTAACAGCAGAAATATCAGAGGCATCAAACATGTCGTTATACAGACAAATATCATGCATAACAGAATCCTTCATTGAAACATTCTTGACTGAGTTGAAAATAGCTTCATATTGACATTTCCACTTTTCAGCAATATTAACGTCACCAGTCACACCATCAATAGTGTTTGATCTGACAGACCGGTGGGAGCTCATAGCCTTCATTTGTTTCCAGAATTCTACCATGTTCAGTTCACTCATGTGATTAGCTAGCTGGTCACATTTGATACTTTCTTCATTGCGCCTGCATGCTCGTAGAGCATATTTGAACCTAGCCCTGCAATTTTTCATGTTTTCAAATATTGGACCAGAACGTGGTTTGCTATTACTCCTCCACCACAAAAAAGCATCCCGAGCAGCTGTGTGAGCCTCGCTAACGACAGCATTCCAGCCTGGGACGTTATATTGGGTGGCCACACTGTGACTAGGAATGCATTCACTCACACAGTAATTTAAAGCATCAACAATATCACTGTAGAACCTGTCAATATCGTCCCTGTGTGCCGCACAATTACGGTCGTGACATCTGATGGCGTCCATAGGAGCACGGATGTTACAGAGTTTCCTACGAGTAAGTTTCTTATATCTGGACAGGTCTGACGCTGTGGCATCACGCCATTTGTATGTTCTACTGCCCGTTGTGGCTGAGGGAGCTTCCCGGGGGCCACTTACAGCACTAGATACCTCAATATCTATAGATAAAGGTACATGATCAGAACTCACATAGTCAAACAGAACTTTGATATTGGACACGTTATCATGGCCTGAGGATGTAGTCACACAGTGATCAAGCCATGATGTAGAGCCATGAGCCATGCTAACATGAGTAAAGGTATCACCTGGTAAGATAATCCTGTCCGAGATGTGTAAGGAGTAACTCTCACAAAAAGACACCAGTTCGTCTCCAAAACAACTTGAACGTGCTGTATTAGCGTTGAAGTCACCAATTGTGAACACATATGGAGTTGGAAAATCCTCGGTGATACGTTTAACAAGACTCAGGCAGTGCAAGTATTCATCCAAGTTTTCAACACTGTCATAGGGGAAATATACACATAATATAAGACAGTGAAAGTCACTGTGAGTCACTAAGTATTACATATGTGGAGCCACTAGGGGCGACACAGACCGGATGTTGTCAGGTGTACGTAGTGATGGGTCCATGAGGCGTCATGATACGTTTCGACACATTGCAAAACTGTATTGATACTGTGTTGAAACTGTGTTGCTGAATACTGACACCTGCTGGACCTTAAAAATCCCTACAGGCAACCTAGTTGACAGACTCAACTGACACTGATTTTATGACCTAGTATATACAATAATATACTGCTAAAAAAAAAATAAAACTGTCCACTTAGGAAGCAACACTGACAATCAATTTCACCTGCTGTTGTGTGATTTTGTTGTCAGCACATTCAACTATGTAAAGAACAAAGTATTTTAATAATATTTCATTCAAATCTAGGATGTTATTTAGTGTTCCCTTTATTTTTTGGACCAGTATATAATTTAAGTCATTGTATTTTATATTGTATTATTTCATATCTTCATTTTAATTTCAAATATCGATATTTTTAGATACAGTCAAATTTGTATCACTGTTACAGGCCCGGTACCGTGGCTCAGAGAGATCCGTCGCTACCAGAAATCCATGGAGCTGCTCATCTGTAAGCTGCCCTTCCAGCGCCTGGTGAGGGAGATCGCTCAGGACTTCAAGACCGACCTGTGCTTCCAGAGCTCCGCCGTCATGGCTCTGCAGGAGGCCAGCGAGGCCTACCTGGTGGGTCTCTTCGAGGACACCAACCTGTGCACCATCCATGCCAAGAGGGTCACCACCATCATGCCGACATCCAGCTGGCCCGCCGCATCCGCGGAGAGAGCTTAGACTTTCTGCTGCACATCCACCAAACACAATGCTCCGCACTATGTGTCTTTATATATTTATAGTAATATGTACATATGTATACTAGCTGTTCTTGTTTTTCTCTTGCCTTCTGACTGTTGCTCTGAGTGTTGCTATCCCTGTGCTGTTGCAATCCTGGAATTTCCCCATTGTGGGACTAATAAAGGCTTATCTTATCTTAAATAATGTGAACATGTATCATAACGTGAAAATCTAAGTGAACATGTTGTGAATGAGGATGCTTGTGGACTGTGATTTTTTTTATTGATTTTTTTTTTTTTTTTAACAAAAAGTTCTTTTTACAAATTTTTATTCAAAAAAATAAGTTCTTCCAAAGTTTTAAAATTCAGGTGGTTGCACTTTTTGGACACAACTTCTCCAGCTGTTGAAAATACGCGCTCACATGGCACAGATGAGGCTGGAGTGCAGAGAAATTCTAACGCCAGCTGGAAGAGGTTGGGATAGCTGGCCTTTTGATTGTCCCAGTATCTCAGAGGATCCTGCGACCTGGCAATATTGCCCTCTGCCAGGTACCTCTGCACCTCCTGGATGGCATCAGCTGTGGCGTTTTTGGTCTGCCTGCCCACTTCGATGTCCAAAGGTTATCTAAAAAAAAAACAAAAAAACAAAACACACAACAAATTGGCATTTTAGTACAGGATTTCCAAACAACAACAAATTATGCTGAATAACATGCCTGAAGTGGGTGCAGACAGCTGTTGTGAAGACGGTCCCGGCTGGGGCTCATTTGTGCGTCCGATTACAGACGCACATTCTGCCCGCAGTCTACTGATGGCGTCATTGCACTTGGAGGAACTGTGGAACCCAAGTGATTTAAATTTGGGGTCTAGACGTGTGGCTAGGGTCAACACACTTAATGACTCCAGGTTGGAAGCAGTGTCTGACTCGACGCTTCAGGTGTTCTTGTAGGTGTATGGCTGCCTGTGTGTGCAAGGTTGAAGCATTACGCTCTAGTGTAAGATAGAGCATTTTTATCATCAGGATGACCTTTGACCCTGACACTCGCCTCTCTTCAGACAACTCCACTGTAGCTTGATGGAAAGGAGCAAGCACAAGAAGTGTTTCTCCTATGATGGTATACTCATCAGCTGTAAGTGGAGTCAAATCGCTTTTTAGAGAGGCCAGAGATACCCACACTGGTTCCCTCTCATCATGTAGCCTTGACAACATTTCATGTGTGCTGTTCCAGCGTGTTGGCACCTCATTGATAAGTTTCAGGCTTGGTCGTCCCATCTGTTGCTGCACTTGAGCGAGCTTCTCCTTGGCTGTAGTGCTTGATCTTAAGTATGTGACAATGTGTCTAGCTTTGTGTCTGATGGATGCAAGTGTGGGGATCTGATCACATGATTTACTAACTAATAAATTTAGACTATGTGCAATGCAAATTGAGTGCCGAATTTGAAGTTGTCGAGTGGATGCAATCATGTTTGGTGCTGCGTCGGTCACAAGACACTTTACTTTATTGGTTATGGCCCAGTCCTCCATCATGCCCCTTTTGACTTGGGCCAAATTGTCAGCAGTGTGACTTTGTGGAAAGTATTGCACACCCAACACAGACGTACACAACTGCAAATTCTCATTAATGTAGTGACGGGTAAGAGCCAAGTAAGCCTCCATGTTCACAGATGTCCACATGTCAGCTGTTATACTCACTGCCACAGGTTGCTGTACTTCCTTTTTCACTCTTTCCCGTTCCTCCTCGTACTTTTTCGCCAGCATTTGTTTGATGGTCTGAAAATTACACCAAGTCAAACCAAAAGCAAATCCATATATTTAAATTAAAGATTAAATAAATTGGATATATCAACTACTACTTTAGATAATTTCCACAAACCTTTCTGGTTGGCAAAACATATGAGGGCTGAAGGGCCTGAATCAGTTCCCTGAACCCTTCACTCTCCACAATGCTGAGGGGCTGGCAGTCCTTCACGATGAAACTGAGCACAGCTTCATCCAGCATCTGCTTCCTGGAAGCTTGATGGTTAAAAATGAAGTCAAAAATAAATTAATAGGAATTAATTATCAATAAAACAACTGTGAGTAAGTAGTAGTAGGGCTGTATACCTGCATCTATCCTGGGTGTATCCGGGACTTCATGTTCATGCCTGCTGGCCCTATAATGTCTCAACATTGAGGAGGTGCTCTTGTTGAAATATGACAGCTCTGTTGAACAAATGCGACATTTAGCCTGCAGAAAATATGAAGAGTAAACTAAGAGTCACTTTCAAATGAATTTGAATTCAGATAAATCAAGTGGAAACTCTGAGAGGAACAGGATGAAACAACAAGGAAATTAAAACAAAGAAAATAGTCTTTTAAAAATACTATATTTTTTGGAAATACCTTATTTTCCAATATCAGATCAAAATGGTCCCACACGGCAGAAACCTTTCTTTTGCCTTGACGCTGCTGCTCGTGCTCCATAATTCGTGATAAATTTGTACAAGGACCGTCCGCAACAGATACGAGTCTTTGGCCAAATGCATCCCGTTGACAGATGCGCTTCCTTATAAACGCGGGCGCGTCAGTATTTCGACGCCCTAGCGTCACGTGACCGATACAGGGACTGTATCGGTCACGTGACTTTCTTAATGCGAGATGCACCGACACGCACCGAAACTGGGTTTCGCTCTATGAGCCCGACGCATGCGCCGACGCATCGGTGTTGCCGGACCCATCACTAGTGTACAGCATGAGGGAGAATAATATGGCGGAGTTCGTGTGTTAATGTGTTGCAGCCAGTCAATAAAAGGAGGCTCCGTGTTCACCCAAAGCAGGAGTCTTTATTTATAAAAGAACCCAACACAACATGGTGTCAGAAGTTGGTGCGCTTTGAGGTGAGAAAAGTCAGCTTTGCAACCGGCTAGCGGCTATGCCAGACGAAGTTCAAAGGGCTGCAGCTGCGCCAATTGAGCCTGTAATGGCGGCGGCTACTCCAGCGGCAACCTTCACCATTAAACCACCGGAGCCCTTCGACTTTGTGAAGCCCCAGGAGTGGGAAAAGTGGATAAGACGTTTTGACCGTTTTAGACTGGCAAGTAACCTGAATAACTCATCTGAGGCGAACCAAGTAAATACACTGGTTTATTGCATGGGAGATGAGGCTGACGACGTGCTAAGAGGGCTCAAGCTAACGAGTGTGCAGCGCCAGCAGTACGATGCCGTTAAAACAGCCTTTCATAGACATTTCGTTCCCAGAAAGAACGTGATTTATGAACGAGCAAAATTCAACAAGCGAGTGCAACAGCCGGCAGAACTAGTAGACTCGTTCATAACAGCACTCTACGCACTGGCAGAAAGCTGTGAGTACGGTGCACTTCATGATGACCTTTTGAGAGACAGGCTTGTAGTAGGTCTAAAAGATTCGTCGCTGTCAGAAAGAATGCAGCTTGACAAAGATCTTACCCTAGCTAAAGCTATAACAATGGCAAGACAATCTGAAGAAATAAAACGACAACAAACTGACCTAAGAGGTGAAACTAGCGTTAACAGAACAGCCGTGGATGCGGTACACATCAGAAAAGCCAAACCAAACAAGTTCATAATCAAGGAACAAAAACAGATTAAGTCCTCAAGGCCTCAGCAGACAAAACAAGACAGTAAAGCTTGTTCCAAGTGTGGCAAAGCACCAGCACATGCAGCAGTACAGTGCCCAGCTAAAAACGCGGAATGCCATAACTGTAAAAAAAGTGGACACTATAGTAGAGTCTGTAGGTCCAACCCAACTGTGAATGAGGTCGCTGACAATGCAGACAGACTTTTTCTGGGTGAAGTGGATCTAGGAGAGGATCCATGGCTGGCAGACATAAATGTGAGAGGAAATAAAGTGACTTTTAAGTTAGATTCCGGAGCGGACGTCACAGCGGTTTCTGACCAAACATTTGAAATCTTCAAGAAGAAAAATGAACAGTTGGAAAAGGCACAAAAACCACTCTACGGACCGGGTGGAACTGCACTAACCGTGTTGGGGTCTATGACAGAGACTATTACATACGGTGAGAAGAGCGCTACTGAGAAAATCTATGTTGTCAAAAATCTGCGCATGGCACTACTGAGTAGAACAGCTTCCGTGAGACTGAAACTAATTGCCAGAATTGACACTATAGACCAAGAGACAGTGAGAAAAGCGTACCCCAAGTTATGCGATGGACTTGGGCTTGTTCAAAAGCCATACACAATTAAACTGAAACCTGATGCTAAGCCCTTTTCACTCAAGGTGCCAAGGCGTGTGCCACTGCCGCTCATGGGTAAAGTGAAAGAGGAGCTCGAGAGGATGGAAAAGTTGGGAGTCATCAGTCGCGTGGAGCAGCCAACAGATTGGTGCTGTGGCATGGTTGTAGCTCCCAAAAAGGACAAAGAAAAGGTGCGTATCTGTGTGGACATGACACCTTTAAACGAGTCAGTGTGTCGCGAAAGATACATCCTCCCGTCTGTGGACCAAACGCTAGGCATGCTCACAGGTGCTCAGTACTTTTCAAAGCTCGATGCAAATATGGGATTTTGGCAAATACCACTGTCTAAAGAGTCGGCCTTTCTCACCACATTCATTACGCCATTTGGCAGATACCACTTCAACCGTTTGCCATTTGGTATTTCCAGTGCACCCGAACATTTCCAAAACATGATGGTGACTGAGGTTACAGCGGGTCTCGACGGAGTCGTCTGTCACATGGACGATATCCTGGTCTGGGGATCCACCAAGGAGCAGCACGACGCAAGACTGCACGCTGTCTTGGAGCGCGCGGAGAAAGCCGGCGTTACGTTGAATATGTCAAAATGCGAGTTTGGCAAAAGAGAGGTCAAATTTCTTGGGTTTATTGTTTCAGCAGAAGGAATGAGGCCAGATCCAGACAAAACCCAAGCTGTTCAGGACATGAAAGAGCCAAGCAACGTGAGTGAGCTCAGGAGCTTTCTCGGAATGGTGAACCAGCTGGGGAAGTTCATTCCGAACCTTTCTGAAAAGGACAAACCATTGAGAGACTTGCTTTCAACAAAGAACATGTGGTACTGGGGGCATGAACAACAAAATGCGTTTTGTAACCTCAAACAAGAACTGTCCTCTGCTCCTGTATTGCAGCTCTATGACCCAAACAAACCACAGAAAATATCTGCAGATGCCTCTTCATACGGATTGGGGGCAGTCATGCTACAGAAAGAGAGAGACGTGTGGTCACCAGTTGCTTACGCTTCCCGATCATTGACACCTACAGAGCAGCGCTACGCACAGCTGGAAAAAGAAGCACTGGCTCTCACGTGGGCCTGTGAAAGATTCAGTGACTTTATCCTGGGTCTGCACTTTGAACTAGAAACCGATCATAAGCCACTAGTGAGTCTACCGGGAGGACAAGCTTTGGATGCGCTTCCACCGCGTATACAGAGATTTCGTATGCGCCTAATGAGGTACTCATACACTATAAAGCACATCCCTGGCAAAAGTCTAACCACTGCCGACACGCTCTCACGCTTACCGCTCACAAACAGTGTTACTCACACAGACACAGATCTTATGGAGGACACTAACATTTATGTTGACTCTGTGCCAGAGGGACTCCCTACAAGCATCAAATATCTTGCAGATCTCCAAGAGCAACTGCAGTCCGACAGCGTCTGTTCACAAGTCATGAAATACTGCACAGAAGGCTGGCTGGATCGTAACCAGCTACAGGGAGCGGTGAAGCACTACTGGTCTGAGAGAGCCGTTTTGAGTGTGCATAATGGACTACTACTGAGAGGCACGAGGTTAGTTATCCCCGCTAACATGAGAAATGCAGTTTTGGACAAGATACATGAGGGCCACCAGGGGGTGGTTAAATGCAGAGAGCGCGCCCGTCAGGCTGTATGGTGGCCAGGTTTAAGCAACCAGATCAGTGAAGTTGTACTCAAATGTAGACAGTGCATACAGGAAAGAGTTAATGTGAGAGAGCTTTTAATGCCCACAGATTTACCAGAAAGGCCATGGCAGAAGTTGGGAGCTGATTTGTTCACGCTACAAGACAAAAACTATCTGTTATTAGTGTACTACTTCTCTAGGTATATAGAGATTGCCCAGCTCAGCCCAACTCGCTCTGCCAATGTCATTGTGCATTTAAAGTCTATGTTTGCACGTCATGGAATACCGGAGATACTGATCACGGATAACGGCCCGCAGTTCGCAAGTCAGGAAATGGAAGACTTTGCAAAGGAGTACTGTTTTGAGCACGTGACCAGTAGTCCCAGGTACCCCCAAAGTAACGGTGAGGCAGAAAGAGCTGTCCAAACAGTCAAAAACCTTATCAAAAAAGCCAGTGATCCATACCGAGCACTGTTAGCCTACAGAACCACAGCGTTGGCAAATGGCTACAGCCCAGCACAGCTTCTCATGGGGCGTAGGCTTCGTACCACCCTGCCAATGCTTCCAGAGGCCTTGCAGCCATGCGTGCCGAATCTGCAACAAATTCGTCACATGGAAAAGGAGAGACTGATGAGGCAAACAGCATGTTTCAACAAAAGACACAGAACGAGAGATTTGGATAAACTGTTACCCGGAAACTCTGTTTGGATTACAGATGCAAAAGCACAGGGCACAGTGACATCTGTCCACAAAACTCCACGGTCTTATGTCATCAGTGGACCACAAGGAACGCTGAGGAGGAATCGCAGCCATTTAGTGCCTATGCCTTCTCCAGAGAGCCAAATGGAGACTCCACAGGACGTCCAGTCTGAGGAAACCTCCACAGAAACTCAGACTCAGGAATGCACACCTGCCATCATGAGAACAAGATCAGGCAGAGAAGTGAAGAAACCACAAAGACTGGATCTGTAAAACTTATGTATTGCTATTTTTGAGATGCAGAGTTTGAGTTCTTGAAATGTTGAAAAAATGCGATATAAGAGGCTTCTGCATAAAAATGTTCTCACGCATGGTACAAGTGTTTAAAAAGAAAAGGGTTAGAAAAAGTTAGATCGCCCATCATAGTTAGTTGACCAAGGTGAGCAGGAATGATTTCATGTGGAAATGTATTTTGTTTTTCAGCTAAAGGGGTCAACTTGGCTTCAGTAAGGGGGATGTGGTGTAATCTAAGTATTACATATGTGGAGCCACTAGGGGGCGACACAGACCGGATGTTGTCAGGTGTACAGCATGAGGGAGAATAATATGGCGGAGTTCGTGTGTTAATGTGTTGCAGCCAGTCAATAAAGGAGGCTCCGTGTTCACCCAAAGCAGCAGTCTTTATTTATAAAAGAACCCAACACAACACTACTCAGCCCTACTCAGCCCGGTTAGACCCTGCCCTGGATCAGGTATGAAAAAAGTACCTGCTAACCGGTGCTGGGGCTAGTAGAAAAGCGCCTAAAGCGGGCTGAGTGGTGCGGTGTAGGGCCAAGTGAGGCTAGTGGAAAAGGGCCTAAAGGAGCCGTCGAAGGCAAAACTCACTTAAAGGGTAATCAGACAACAAGGAGACCGGAGGGAAAATGTGACAATGACCCAACAATGAACTGCGACACACATGGACACTAAATAGAGTGACTAATAATCACAGACACAGGACAGCTGGGAGAACAATCAAGGGCTGAACAGAACACACACAAGGGAGAGTGGCTATGGGTACCGAAACATAAGGAGCTGGGGAAAATAGGGAGACCTATATGCACATCAGACCATGGACCAAACAGGGAATGACACAGAAGACAATGACAAGGGACTCAGGGGAACACAGAGGGCAACAAATGCAAATGATTATCAAGAATACTCACAGGGAGAACAAAAATAAACAAAGCATGGGCAACGTCAGAGAGCCAAAGCCCAGAACAAACTAGTAACCCCCCCCCCCCCTTAAGGGGCAGATCCAGATGCCCCTACAAAAAGGAAAACAAGACAAAAAGGAAAACTAGAAACACAAAGATGGGCAGAAGGAGGGGGACAAGGCATGGTGGGGGAAAAAACAAAAAAAACAAACAAACAAACAAACAAAAAAAAAACAGGAATCTTCACACAATCAACCAAAGAATAAAATACATGTCCTTCAGGTGGCTGGCCAAGGTCCCTTAGATAGATAGATAGATAGATAGATAGATAGATAGATAGATAGATAGATAGATAGATACTTTAATTTTGAACAAAAAAGTAAAAAAACAAAACAAAACAAATGACAAGTGCAATAACCTTGACCACCAGCAGGAGGAGCATGACACATCTGGTGGCCCACTAATGTTCATGGTCCACCAGGCAGAGGAACAAAAGGGCCTTTTCCACTAGCACGGATTAGCACGCCACGGGACAGCTCAGCACGCTTTGTAAGTCTTTCCACTAGCCCCAACACAGTTTAACAGCAGCGATTCTCGGCCTCACTCAAGAGCAGGGTCCAGTCGTGCCGAGTCGTGCCGTGTTGTGACGTTAAAAGACTGGTCGCCGCTGATTGGTCAGGTCTTCTGACCCTCTTCGCCGTCTTCTGATACACGACCGCCATATGCAATATTTCACGGACTAACTCGGTCACGGAGTAAATACGATATTAATACAGACAGCGTTGTAGGTTTTGCGGAACTCTACACCGTGGTCCAACGACGAGGTGCGGAGTTTTCTCTGCTTGGTGGCAGATCCACAGTGAGGGGTGACCCGGACCCATATGGCTGGCCAGCATAGAAACCGGACTATGGGCAAGCTGAAGACGATCGTGAGAGAACCATCGATGGTGAGTAATTTGTAATAATGTGCATCTGTTTACTTATTTATCCTGTTGGTGGTAAGCTCACTTTTTTTGAGCCATACAGCGCCGTTTCGTGCTGGCTAACTCGTTTTAGCTAACGTTTTTTTTGCTAGTAGCTAGCTAGTACCAACTGCTGATTCGCAATTGTTTTCTCCTAAATATTCGCTTGTGAGAGCAAAACGATGAAATATGTTAATCCTGGTTAAAGTCCTGGTTTTTGTTTTGTATTGCACTTTTGTGCTGCACATTAAATTGTGTGCAATTTAATGCTAGAATGTGTTTCCACATGCCAGGGTTTAGCCTCCCTGTTGTGGATACTGGTGAAATGGACCACACGAGTCGAAATCTCGTCATATTAAAATTGCTTTTTCAAACCAGTGATTTATAAAGTCACTCATATAATTTTCTAAAGCATCAGAATAGACACACACACCTATTCTGTGGATCCTGCAGTGCTTGTCAGGGAAATGAAGCATGTCTCATCCCACCACTGAATTTCACAGGTGTATTTCCCGAATACAGTTACATCTCCAAAAAATTAGGATGTCATGAAAAACTTCAATATTTTTTGTCACTCATTTCAGAAAGTGAAATCAGTATATTATATAGATTCATTACACAGAGTGATATATTTCAAGCGTTTAAACATCAACAAACATCAACTGTAAAATAAACCGCTTGTTAATGTATTTATTTTTTTGTCAGATCACTTGTGTGATCCTTTGTGAGTTATGTTCATAACTGTATGTTTTGGCAAATGTGAGATGTTCAGTCATCAATATAATTTACTTTATATGTGTAGTTTATAGTCTATCATCAATAAACTCATGCAGTAACAGGACACATTACAAATATTTGAGACCCATTGTAGTGCTTCCTTTTATATTTTAGCAATGCTAGTACAAAACACCGCCCACACATGAAGCCAGGGCATTTTTGTCACATCCCACCACTTTACACATTACACAGACAGTGATATATTTCAAGCGTTTATCTATTTTAATTTTGATGATTACAGCTTACAGCCCCTGAAAACCCCAAATTCAACTTGGCAAAAAAATTAGAATATTACATAAAATTAACTTTAAAAAATAGTTTTTAAATATAAATGTTGGCCGCTGAGGTGTTGGTTAATATGGGCTGTAGCCGTAATCATCAATATTAAAATAAACACTTGCAATATATCACTGTCCCTGTAATGAATCTATATATGGGTTTCACTTTCTGAAATGAGTGAAAAAAATATTGAATTTTTTCATGGTATTCTAATTTTTGAGATGTGCCTATATACAGTGGGGCAAAAAAGTATTTAGTCAGCCACCAATTGTGCAAGTTCTCCCACTTAAAAGATGAGAGAGGTCTCCAATTTTCATCATAGGTATACCTCAACTATGAGAGACAAAATGAGAAAAAAAAATCCAGAAAATCACATTGAAGGATTTTTAATGAATTAATTGGTAAATTCCTCAGTAAAATAAGTATTTGGTCACCTACAAACAAGCAAGATTTCTGGCTCTCACAGACCTGTAACTTCTTCTTTAAGAGGCTCCTCTGTCCTCCACTCGTTACCTGTATTAATGGCACCTGTTTGAACTTGTTATCAGTATAAAAGACACCTGTCCACAACCTCAAACAGTCAGACTCCAAACTCCACTATGGCCAAGACCAAAGAGCTGTCAAAGGACACCAGAAACAAAATTGTAGACCTGCACCAGGCTGGGAAGACTGAATCTGCAATAGGTAAGCAGCTTGGTGTGAAGAAATCAACTGTGGGAGCAATTATTAGAAAATGGAAGACATACAAGACCGCTGATAATCTCCCTCGATCTAGGGCTCCATGCAAGATCTCACCCCGTGGGGTCAAAATTATCAAGAGAATGGTGAGCAAAAATCCCAGAACCACATGGGGGGACCTAGTGAATGACCTGCAGAGAGCTGGGACCAAAGTAACAAAGGCTACATCAGAAACACACTACGCCGCCAGGGACTCAAATCCTGCAGTGCCAGACGTGTCCCCCTGCTTAAGCCAGTACATGTCCAGGCCCATCTGAAGTTTGCTAGAGAGCATCTGGATGATCCAGAAGAGGATTGGGAGAATGTCATATGGTCAGATGAAACCAAAATAGAACTTTTTGGTAAAAACTCAACTTGTCGTGTTTGGAGGAGAAAGAACACCATACCTACTGTGAAACATGGGGGTGGAAACATCATACTTTGGGGCTGTTTTTCTGCAAAGGGACCAGGACGACTGATCCGTGTAAAGGAAAGAATGAATGGGGCCATGTATCGTGAGATTTTGAGTGAAAACCTCCTTCCACCAGCAAGGGCATTGAAGATGAAACGTGGCTGAGTCTTTCAGCATGACAATGATCCCAAACACACCATCTGGGCAACAAAGGAGTGGCTTCGTAAGAAGCATTTCAAGGTCCTGGAGTGGCCTAGCCAGTCTCCAGATCTCAACCCCATAGAAAATCTTTGGAGGGAGTTGAAAGTCCGTGTTGCCCAGCGACAGCCCCAAAACATCGCTGCTCTAGAGGAGATCTGCATGGAGGAATGGGCCAAAATACCAGCAACAGTGTGTGAAAACCTTGTGAAGACTTGCAGAAAATGTTTGACCTCTGTCATTGCCAACAAAGGGTATATAACAAAGTATTGAGATGAACTTTTGTTATTGATCAAATACTTATTTTACCGAGGAATTTACCAATTAATTCATTAAAAATCCTTCAATGTGATTTTCTGGATTTTTTTTTTCTTATTTTGTCTCTCATAGTTGAGGTATACCTGGTCGGTTGGGTGACCAGAAGCACGAGTCCGTTACAACCGGACCAGCTTCATGTTCGTCTGACAATGAGGAACTTACTGCTGTTGTGGACAGGTAAGTGTTATAAGCTAAATTATTCTTTCTCGATGAAAATAGTAATAAAAATCACTTTTGACTGATCGGTAATTCCAACGGTGCGTCATGGCCACAGGTTTTTTGGTGTGCAGAGTTCCTCTGTAGCGGGGCGAGGTGGGGGTGTTTTCCTCTGCGTTGCAGATAGATATTTTAGCATAATTTTTATTGCACTGTAGGCTATTTTTTCTTGTAAAAAAGCCCACACATTTTTTACGTGGCATGTTTTTGTGTGTGTGTGTGGGGGGGGGTGTTTGTTATCCATCCATGACTGCCTGGACAAATCTCTTATACAGCTGAGTTTCTGGAACATTATACAGGTGAGGTTGTATATAACTTTATGTGTGATTTTACATAGACTACTTTATCCACTTTATAACTTTAAACTCCCGTGTTTTTACTTTAGGCATACACTGTAAATGTTGAGGATTTTTGTTCTCATTTAAACACTGAACAACAAACAGTGTCAATAAAACAGAAATCCAGGCATAATCATAAGAGTTAAACATTTTGCAATAGAAAAGTTATATACGGACTTAGTTGTGAACCCCTTCTGTGTTGATTGACCCGCCAGCTTCCTACCAGTTCTGTTGTCTGTTTATTTAGGTGATAATAAAACTGTTATTGTTTCATAAAAAAACAACAAAAACCAAAAGTCCCATTATAATGGAATCTAAGCTCTTCAATTTGTGGTGCTGAAAACAAAATAATCAATTAGTAACCTATCCATGCATGAAAATTTCTTTATTATCCACAATCATAAAGCATTTTGTAAATTGTAAGCTCCCAAGACAACCTGGTCCTGAGTGAAGGGCCAGACTAAGAGTGATCCAATAGACATGATGAACCAAAAAAATCAAGGATTCAGTGTACCCCACCAGGTATGGAGTTACCGGGGCCCCGCCCTGGAGCCAGACCTGGGTAAGGGGCTCGATGGCTAATGCCTGGTGGACAGGTTTCTACCCATGGGACTCGGCTGGGCTCAGCCCAAATGAGTTACATGGGTCCGCCCTCCAGTAGGCTCACCACCTGCAGCAGGGGCCATGGGGGTCTGGTGCAATGCGGATCAGGTGACGGTCGAAGGAAGAGACTTTCGCGGTTTGATCCCCGGCTTTCAAAAGTGGCTTTTGGGATGTGGAACGTCACCTCTCTGGTGGGGAAGGAGTTGGAGCTGGTGCACGAGGTTGAGAGATACCGGCTAGATCAGGGGTCGGCCCCCATGCTGCGGCTCTCTGCAGTTATATCTCATAACACATGGAAGCTAGAAAAGCACTCAGAGAGCACATACCTCTGTCAAGGCTCCTTCCGTCCCTCATGGATCGACTCCAAAATGTAATGGGCTTTGTTTTGGAAGATTCTTGCTAACACAGTGTGAGAAGATAAGAGCCTTGGTGGAGGTATGCATTTGTGGGATCATCATCCAAATGTTATGGGTTTCTCTCGAGCCCAAGGACCACCTCTGGTGAAAATTTCATCCACATCCAGGCAGTAGTTTTTGTGTAATCCTACTGCACAAATACAAAAAAGGTCCTTGGTGGAGGAATGCACTCTCAGATCATCACCATAATTTAATAGAGTCATCCTTGGCCCAAGGTCTACCTCTGGTGCAAATTTCATCAAAATCTATCCAATACTTTTTGTGTAACCCTGCTAACAGACAGACGGACGGATGGACAAACCACCCCGATTACATAACCTCCTTGGCGGAGGTAATTAATGAAGTTCATTTTAATTATTTTATTTATTTTAATTATTGTTTATTGCAATTGGATACATTTCTCAACGGAAATGCATACATTTATGAACGTAATGTTATGTCCATTAACCCGGAATGACTAACGGAGAGTGACGCTGATTTCGAACAGGAACTTTATTATAACAAGCTTATATTAGTTACAGTAGTGGCTTACTGTTGGGTAGAGCACTATGTGGCCAGGAGCCGAGAGAGGCCTAAGATAGCCGACTCTCCCTTTATAACGGTCCGACGTGATGTGACCGCATGGCTGCGTCATCACGCCAGTGCCAGTTAACCCATTGTGGTTTCACATGCCACATTCACCCCCCCCTCCCTTCCTTGGGGGGAAAAAAAAAAACAGAACAGCATGCAAACTGAATTTATCCTCCCCAATTTGGTAACACAAAACTAGCTAGGGCTAGCGGGTAAACCACCGCTTAGCCCAGTGCGGCTGAGTGGGTTATTCTGCCATTATCTGTCGATAGCCACTCCCCAAGCTAAACAGTCCTCTTTCTTCCTTCTTTTCTTCCATGAGGAAGGCAGTCCTGTTGGAGAGGCCTTGTAGTGGGCCCGTGGTGGACATGTCCCTGGAAATGCGGGGGCCCACGGACCGAGATCATCTCTCACAAAACTCCAGACTCCTGCGAAGCCTTGTCATCCAGAGGTGTCACTTGAACTCGACGGAGATGGTTGGCGTGCGACACGAACCATCTGCCAGCTGAAAGGTCGCTGGGCCCAGCTGCTCGACGATCTTGACAGGTGCCGGTGGTGATGGGGGCTGTCTTGGAGCTGACTGTGGGTCTGGTCATTCGGTTCTGTGGACCCGAACCCAGTCCATCACTGCAAGCGGCATCCTGTTTGGCTGCACATGTCGTTGTGGTTGTGGTGATGTAGTTTTCACGTCTGTCGTTGGGCGTCTGTCAGGTTGTAATGGTTCTGCTGTCTCCTGGTAGGTCATGGGCTCTTCATCCTGCGCCACTGTGGCGGTTCCTGGAGGCCAATGATGATTGTGGATTTGGAAGATGTCCGGTGACTCTACTGTATTTTGTATGATCGCAGACTTTTCATCCAGCGGTTCAGCAGCGGCTCTAGTGGGCTGGTGCGGTGCGTGGATTTGGAAGTAGTCCGGCCCCTTCTTCTCCTCACCTGGGGAGTCTGGTTGTGGCAATGTGTCGCTATCATTGTTGTTAGGATCTTCGCCAGGTTGCTGTTGACTGGGATTCTCAGGAGACACGGGCTTCCTCTCCTGCAACTCCACAGCAGCTCCTGTGGGCTCATGCTGGATGAGGATCTGAGGCGACTCCAGCTGCTGCCCCCTCTCTGGGCAGTGTTTCTCCTGTGCGCACGGGACTACTGTACCCTTGTCATCATCATCCGGGTATGTTGCGTCCCACTCATTGATAGCGGTCAAACTCAGTCCATTACTGTCACAGATGGAGAAGCCCAGTTGATAAAGCAAGTCACATCCTAATATGTTGTTTCCATGCGTGGCCACTTGAAAAACAAAGTCAGTAACGACTCTTGATGGGTAGCAGACTGTTAGCGTGATGGTCCCTGTGTTGCTAACTCAGTAGCCACCATACCCATACAGCAACACTGGGTTCTTGCCAATTGTGTAGTTGGGGAAAAAACTTCTTCACCGTGGCCGAATTCAACATTGATCTCACTGCAGCGGTGTTGAGCAGGAGTGGCAAGTTAACATTGTCCAGCTCCACCATGTAGAATGCGTACGCTGTGCTTCTGGACCTTACTGTGTGGATGGTCGTCATGGGTGAGTGACTTTGTTTGGCCAGCGGGCTGGTGCTGAACGGCAAACTTTGGCAAAGTGGTTAAATTTTCCGCATCTCTTGCATCATTGCCCCCTTGCCAGGCAGAAACGCACTCTCTCTCGGTGCATCAGGGAGCCACAGCTGCCACATGTGGAGCGTTTCATAGCAGTCCTCCGGTCCACGGTGTTTGCTTCAATCTCCTCTGCCATGTCACCGGGCTCCTCCATGCTCACTGCATATGGCAGCGGTGTGTGGCTCGGCTGCCGCTGCTGTTGCTGCACATCTAGCTCTGATGCTAACTTGTCAGTGGACTCCAGCTGGGATGCTAGCTCGAAGGTGTTAGCTAGCGTCATGTTGTTTGTCGCCATTACCATCTTCGTCTGCAGCCGTGGATTGCTAGTGGTGACCAGTTGCAACCAACGGGTCCCGCACCATTTCGTCCTCCATCAAACCAAACCTGAACATGCTAGCTAGGTGACGGAGGTCCACGACAAATTGTTGTGTTGTTTCTCCAACCTTCTGTTGCCTTTGGCAGAAGCTAATACATCAGTGACGTGGCAAAGTAGCTAGCTAGCAGCTTGACTGAATCAACAAACGAGTCCATTGGTCCTAGCGTGTGGACAATACGTTGGCCTTCTATGCCCAGGTTGTGAATTAACAGAGCCTGCTTCCGTACCTTGTCCAACTTGCCAAAGCCGACACATAAGTCTCAAAAAGCATCAAGCCAGCATGGCCATGGTATGGGCGGCTCACCGGGGTATTCCAGAAACGGTCATGGTGGCCTCAAGCTCGCTTCCCTGGTTTTACTCTTGTCGCCAAATGTTATGTCTGTTAACCCGGAATAATCAACGAAGAGTGATGCTGATTTGGAACAGGAACTTTATTATAACAAGCTTATATTAATTACAGTGCTGGCTTATTGTTGGGTAGAGTGATATGTGGTCAGGAGCCGAGAGAGGCCTAAGGTGGGCGACTCTTCCTTTTAATGGTCTGGCATGATGACATCATCACACAGCTGCGTCATCATGCTGTTAACCCATTGTGGTTTCACATACCACATGTTGTTTTATTTAAATATATATCTCTCAAGATATATATATATATATATATATATATATATATATACAGTGGGGAAAAAAATTATTTAGTCAGCCACCAATTGTGCAAGTTCTCCCACTTAAAAGATGAGAGAGGTCTCCAATTTTCATCATAGGTATACCTCAACTATGAGAGACAAAATGAGAAAAAAAAATCCAGAAAATCACATTGAAGGATTTTTAATGAATTAATTGGTAAATTCCTCGGTAAAATAAGTATTTGGTCAATAACAAAAGTTCATCTCAATACTTTGTTATATACCCTTTGTTGGCAATGACAGAGGTCAAACGTTTTCTGTAAGTCTTCACAAGGTTTTCACACACTGTTGCTGGTATTTTGGCCCATTCCTCCATGCAGATCTCCTCTAGAGCAATGATGTTTTGGGGCTGTCGCTGGGCAACACGGACTTTCAACTCCCTCCAAAGATTTTCTATGGGGTTGAGATCTGGAGACTGGCTAGGCCACTCCAGGACCTTCTTTCTCCTCCAAACACGACAAGTTGAGTTTTTACCAAAAAGTTCTATTTTGGTTTCATCTGACCATATGACATTCTCCCAATCCTCTTCTGGATCATCCAAATGCTCTCTATCAAACTTCAGACGGGCCTGGACATGTACTGGCTTAAGCAGGGGGACAAGTCTGGCACTGCAGGATTTGAGTCCCTGGCGGCGTAGTGTGTTTCTGATGTAGCCTTTGTTACTTTGGTCCCAGCTCTCTGCAGGTCATTCACTAGGTCCCCCCGTGTGGTTCTGGGATTTTTGCTCAAAGTTCCCATGATCATTTTGACCTCACGGGGTGAGATCTTGCGTGCAGCCCCAGATCGAGGGAGATTATCAGCGGTCTTGTATGTCTTCCATTTTCTAATAATTGCTCCCACAGTTGATTTCTTCACACCAAGCTGCTTACCTATTGCAGATTCAGTCTTCCCAGCCTGGTGCAGGTCTACAATTTTGTTTCTGGTGTCCTTTGACAGCTCTTTGGTCTTGGCCATAGTGGAGTTTGGAGTCTGACTGTTTGAGGTTGTGGACAGGTGTCTTTTATACTGATAACGAGTTCAAACAGGTGTCATTAATACAGGTAACGAGTGGAGGACAGAGGAGCCTCTTAAAGAAGAAGTTACAGGTCTGTGAGAGCCAGAAATCTTGCTTGTTTGTAGGTGACCAAATACTTATTTTACGGAGGAATTTACCAATTAATTCATTAAAAATCCTTCAGTGTGATTTTCTGGATTTTTTTTCCCTCATTTTGTCTCTCATAGTTGAGGCATACCTATGATGAAAATTGGAGACCTCTCTCATCTTTTAAGTGGGAGAACTTGCACAGTTGGCGGCTGACTAAATACTTTTTTGCCCCACTGTATATATACTGTATATATATTGTGGTGGACACACATATGTGACCTGCTTTGTGACTCACATTTTAGATCAGAACAAAGGCAGAGCTTCCTTGGAAATTACAGGAAGCTGCAAGGAGGTTAGCTTTGGTATGCAAGGCCTGAGACTGTGGGGGAGTAATTAAAGGATTAAAGAGGAGATGCATTGTTATTGTGAATTTTAATGTAACGTGGTCTGTGAGACATGTGACTTGTGAACTGTAAGAGTCCTGGTATTTAAGGACGAGAGTTTCCTGTGTTGGTCTCTTTCTTCTTTGAGATGTTGGTGATGTGAATAAAGCTGACTTGAGAGAGAACTCTGTCTCGTCATTCCCACTATATATATATATATATATATATATATATATATAAATTATTTATTATGCTGTCAACCATGCGGGACTGTGTCACAACTGACAGCGGCTGCACAGACAGCCGCTCAGCCTCTCTGTCCTCAGTGCATGTGGAGAAGCATGGACAGCAACCGCTTTCTGCCACTCAAGGACGTAACTTTGTTTCAAACATTGGGGGGTTGAGATCTCTGCCCATATAAGGATATTTTTTAAAGAAAATATTTTTATTATAGGACTGTCAGGTCATCAGTACAGGTACGTAGCTGTCTCCAATGTCCTCTTTCATTTTTAAAGGAAAAGGATTTTTTTTAAGCAAAAAATGACAGTATACAGCATGTATTCTAGTGTGGAGGAAGAGGGCAAAATCATTAACTTTGCTAAAAAGGCAATGCTAATTTACCCTTTTATTTAGGCATTCCCATATTAGTAACAGTTGAAAAATTATTTCCCTGATTTACCAAATCTATATTCACCCTTGTAATAGTCTATGCCACTATGAAGCAGCAGGCCTACTTAATACCCATTATGTGTTAAGTATTTCAGCACCGGCAGAAATCAAGTTTTGACTATTGTTACCTGATTATGTGTGTCTCATGTTCCTCTCTGGTTACCTTTACCTCCTCTCCTTCTTGGATCACCCTGCTGCTGCCACATTCTTGCTCCTGATATGAAAAAGCTCAGTTAATGTTCAAATGGTTTAAAAGAGGTACTTCACTGACCATTTTGGAGGGTGTAATTCATGCTAGATTTTTGCCCTTCTTCCCTCATAATAGCATCTCAACAGTGCAATCAGTATTAACTGAGGTTAATCAAGCTGCAGAATGAGGCTTAATCACCATTATTCTTAACTCATTTTATTTTGTTATTAAGCAAAACCAATAGCTCTGGAACAACAACAGTCAAATGGCATTTATAAAGTAAGTCAATATATAAAAAAAGCGCATTTCAGACTTGCTTTAGGTGTAGCATGGAAGCCATGAATGCCCTCTGTGGTCACTGGCTGTTACTGCACAGCAACAACATCAATGGCCACAAAATTTCAATCACAAATCAGTGAAATTATGCTTTAATGATGCTTTAATGATATTTGTCCAAGTTAGAAGAATATCAACTTACGCTTCACTAAGGGTGCTTTCACACCTGCAGGCTTTAGTTCTTTCAATCAAACTCAAGTTTGTTTTCTCTGTTAGTGCAGTTTGGTTTGTCTGGTGGGCTGCACGGTGGCGCAGTGGTTAGCACTGCGGCAGCACAGTTTTACCCTCGGCCGGGGGATCGCGGGGATCATGAGATCAGAATCAGAATCAGAATCAGATTTATTGCCATTGTTCATGTAGTACACAAACTAGGAATTTGTCTCGGTGCCATGCTGCAACATTAAAAACATGATGAGATAAAGAGATAAACTAAAAAACTAAAAGACTAAAAACATGCAATAAGTGTAGAATAATAAGTAATAATAATAATAATAATAATGAGTAATACTAGTCAAGGCAGATTTAAATAAATTAGCAAGTAGCAGATAATATGGGGTACCACAGTGCAGTCGATAATGCAACAGAAAACCAGTGATGAACGACATGAGCTGCTGTATATAGTGCACGAGAGTCAATAAGTCACTTAATGTTCAGCAGTCTGATGGCAGAGGGAAAAAAAGCTGTTCATGTGCCGGGAGGTTTTAGTCTGAATGGACCGAAGTCTTCTACCTGAGGGGAGGGGGGCAAACAGTACGTGACCAGGGTGTGAAGGATCGGCTATGATCCGGCCTGCACGCCTCCGGGTCCTGGAGATGTACAGGTCCTGGAGAGATGGGAGCTTGCAGCCGATCACCTTCTCAGCAGCGCGCACGACGCGCTGCAGCCTTAGTCTGTCCCTGGCAGTGGCTCCTGCGTACCACACGGTTATGGAGGAGGTGAGGATGGACTCGATGATGGCCGTGTAGAACTGCACTAACATCTTGGTGGGTTGCTTGAGCTTCCTCAGCTACCGCAGAAAGAACATCCTCTGCTGGGCCTTTTTGATGAGGGAGCTGATGGTTGGCTCCCATTTGAGGTCCCGGGTGATGGTGGTGCCCAAGAAGCGGAAGGAATCTGCAATGGTGATGGGAGAGCCTGTGATGGTGAGGGGGGGCAGGGGGGTTGTGACTTTCCTGAAGTCCACAATCATCTCCGCTGTCATTAGAGCGTTCAGCTGCAGGTTGTTGTGGCTGCACCAGGACACCAGCTGGGCCACCTCTTTCCTGTAGACGGACTCGTCGCCGTTGGAGATGAGCCCGATGAGGGTGGTGTCGTCCGCAAACTTGATCAGCTTAACAGACTGGTGGGAGGAGGTGCAGGAGTTGGTATAAAGGGAGAAGAGTTGGGGGGAAAGTACACAGCCCTGGGGTGATCCGATGCTGATGCTAACAGAGTCCGAGACAGACTTCCCCAGCCGCACATGCTGCCTCCGGTCCGTCAGGAAGTCGGTGATCCACCTGCAGAGGGAGTCAGGCACGCCGAGCAGGGACAGCTTGTCCTGGAGCAGAGTGGGGCGGATGGTGTTGAATGCAGAGCTGAAGTCCACAAACAGGATCCTGGCGTAGGTTCCCGGGGAGTCCAGGTGCTGCAGGATGGAGTGGAGGGCCAGGTTGACTGCGTCGTCTACAGACCTGTTGGCACGGTAGGCAAACTGCAGCGGGTCCAGGAGGGGAGTGGTGATGGACTTGAGGTGAGACAGGACCAGGCGCTCAAAGGACTTCATGACTACAGAGGTGAGCGCTACAGGTCTGTAGTCGTTAAGTCCAGTAATCCGTGGCTTCTTGGGGACAGGGATGATGGTGGAGGATTTGAGGCAGGTCGGCACGTGGCACAGCTTAAGGGAGGTGTTAAAAATGTCTGTGAAGACAGGAGCCAGCTCTTTCGCACAGTGTCTCAGGGTGGAGGGAGACACACTGTCCGGCCCGGGGGCCTTGCGCGGGTTCAGTCTGGAGAATTGTCTGTGCACGTCCTGCTCACTGATGACAAGGGCAGGGGGGGGGGAGGAGGAGGAGGGCGGGACCGCTTTTGATGAATTAGGGGCTGAGGAGGCAGTGGAGCTGGGTGGAGTGGTGGAGTTGGACACAGCTGACGAGGTGTCAAAACGGGCGTAATGTTGGGACAGTTTTTGACAAAGGGCTTTGTCATCCTGACCTTTAGAAGCCTGAGGCTGATAGTTGGTGATTTGCCTCAGTCCTCTCCACACAGAAGCCGAGTCATTAGCAGTGAACTGCTGCTGGAGTCTATCAGAATACACAGATTTAGCTCTCTTCAGCTCTCTGTTAAACCGATATTTAACCTCCCTGTAGCAGCCCCTGTCTCCACTTTTCAACGCTGCTTCCTTCTCCTTCCTGATCTGTCTGAGCTTTGCAGTGAACCAGGGCTTATCATTAGAGTACCTCACCCTGGTGCACGATGGGAGAATGCTCTCCTCACAGAAGTTGATGTATGAGTTCACAGTGTCTGTGTACTCATTAAGATCATGTGTGGCTCCTTTAAACATGCCTCAGTCAGTTATTTCCATGCATGTGTTCAGTTTCTCTCCAGCTTCACTGGTCAATTTCTTCCTGGTGGTCACAACAGGTTTAGTGAGTTTCAATCTCTGTCTGTATGTGGGAATGAGGTGGACCATCACGTGATCAGATAGTCCAAGTGCAGCGCGGGGAACAGCGTGATATGCGTCCTTCACTGTAGTGTAACAGTGATCTAGCGTGTTATTTCCTCTGGTTGGACATTTAATAAACTGTCTGTATCGGGGGAGCTCGTGATTCAGATTGCTCTGGTTAAAGTCGCCTACCACAATAACCAGGGAGTCTGGAAAATTCCGCTCCGCATGTAGGACGTGATCTGCGAGCGCGCGCTGGGCCTCGCGCGCGTCCGCGTCGGGAGGGGCGTACACAGCGATCAAAACAAATGATGCAAACTCCCGCGGGGAATAAAATGGCTTGCAGTTAACAGAGAGAAATTCTAGATCGGTAGAACAGTGTTGTGAAACCACCGTTACATCAGAGCACCAGCTGTTGTTAATGTAGAAGCACACTCCTCCTCCAATAGACTTACCGGAGAGCTCTGTGACGCAATCAGCACGAAACAGCTGAAATCCCTCGAGGCTGATCGCGCTGTCCGGTATGTTCCCTTTAAGCCAGGTCTCAGAGAAACAGATGACAGACGAGGAAGCAAGGTCCTTAAATCGCATCAGCAGTCTTAATTCTTCTACCTTGTTCAAGAGAGAATTGGCATTGGATAGAAATATGCCAGGCAAGGCTGTTTGCGTGCCTCTCCTTCGCAGCCGAGTGAGAATCCCCCCTCGCTTTCCTCTTTTTCGCCATCTTACTCTTTGAGCCAAACAATGAATCAGATCGGCGGCAGGAGCTAAAAAAAACTGGGAGAAGGTCCGTGGGAGTGAGAGTCCTGATATTTAATAGCTCTTCACGAGTATAAGAGCTAGCAGTCACACAATTGACGAACAAAAACAAACAAATTAGACAAATTAAAGGGCAGCGAAGCACCATGTTGACCACTGTGGGCGCCATCTTGGAGAAAAAAAAAAAAAGATCGTGGGTTCGATCCCTGCCCCCGGCCAACAGTGATCTGTGTGGAGTTTGCATGTTCTCCCCGTGTTGCGTGGGTTTACTCCGAGATTTCTCCGGTTTCCTCCCACATGCTAAAAACATGCAGGTTAGGGATACGGGGCGCTTGAGCACGCAGCGACCGGCAGCTGGTGGCTTGTCACCAGACTGCCAAACAAATCTACCTACAGGTACAAAATAAGTACAAAAAAAAACCAAAAAAAAAAACCCACAGTAATTGCACTCAAGTGCATACCAGAACAACCATACGGAGACCTCCTGAAAGAGGTAGTCTTGGTTTGAAACAAATGGCATGGTGGCCTGGTGTGTCCTGCAGGTGAGAAAGTGACCACACTAAAACAGGACCAGCGGTACATTGTAAAACATTTTATGTCACTGTACATACTGTCATGTGTGCCCCTTCGGGGCAGAGAGATGAACCCACACACTGAATGAAGTTTTGTGCATTTTAATAACAAAAAGAACAAACAGTCCAAAAATAGTTCAGAACATACAAAAAGCAAACAAGTAACACTTACAGACTTGACACTCCTGAGCCAACTTGACTCAGGAGGGGACAAGGCACTGATCAGAACAATGATCAGGAGGAGAATAGAACCAGGAGATAACCAGTCACACATAACCATTTAGCCGGACTGACAAGGTGGAACGCCAGTGCTTAAATACACAGAAGTTCATGAGCTACAGTTGTGAACCACAGGCAAGCCGGTGACCTAATTACCTGACTGCCCACAGCTGTGCTGGCAGAGAAGCAGGCAGTGGGCAGCTAGTGGGGAGAGTCTGGAGATAGAAGGGAAGAACTCTGTCACAAACCAAATAAATATACAAAAGCTGACCATAAAATAATGACAACAGACAAACTAGAAATAGAGTGAGAATCTGAGCTCAGAGACAGCCTTTAAGGGGTGGATACCAAACACCCCCAGTAACATCCAAAAGACCCCCCCCCCCCCCCCAAAAAAAAAAAAAAAAAAAAAAAGAAGGAATACAGCAAAAAACCACCCCGGGAGGGAGGTGGAGGGAACACGGCTAGGAGGGAAAAACAAACCTGCTCAAGACTCACACCTGTGCTAAACCAAACCCCTGGGACCTCCCAACAGGAAACACAGAATTATGCCCCCCCCCCCCAGCCCAAGGAGCTCAAAAGTTCAGAGGGCGGACTGAAATCCCAGGCCCGGCGGATGGTTAGGTGGAACAGTTCAGGTGACCTGCCAAAGTCACAGGCCAGCCGGACGGCCAGGTGGTATGGATCGGGTGGCCTACGGGAGACTAAGGACCACCTGACCCGGCGGCTCAGTCTTTCAGGCTGCCAGCCCGAGTGCTTAAGCCACCTAAACAGGAGAGGCGGCCCACCCACAGGGAGACCCACTGGGATAGAGGAGCGCCGAGGAGCGGGAACCACGATGTCATCAGGCTGAGGAGGGAGAGGGACCACAATGGTGTCTGGCTGGGAAGGAGAGGGGACCACGACGCCCTCAGTGGTCTCGGCACCCGCGGTGACTCCAGGCTGGAGCTTTGTTACACCCATGGTGGCTCCAGGCTGGAGCTTTGTTGCACCCGTGGTGGACCCCGGCTGGGTCATCGCTGCACCTGCAGTGGACCCTGGCTGGGCCATTACGGCACCCACGGTGGACCCCGGCTAGGCCATCACTGCACCCACAGTGGACCCCAGCTGGGCCATCGCTGCACCCATGGTGGACCCCTGGTGGAGGGGTAGCGCCCATGGCAGGCCCAACCCAGAGCGCAGCGGCAGAGCCCAGCAAGGCAAGCTCAGGTGCAGCAGGTGGCTGCACCTGGCTCTCCTCACCAAGAGCCAGGCAAGATCGCTCTAGAACAGAGAGGAGGAAAGCAAAGAGTACTTGCCTGAGCTTGAACTCCACTGCCATCCAGGACGCCAACGATCCAGGCGACGATGGTTCTCCGGACTCAGCCCTCAGGAGGTCCATCTCGGGCTCCCACTCTGCTGCAGCACAGCAGTATGATGGTGATTACATGCAGGCATGACGGTGATTACAGTCCTTGTTGCCCCAGCTGCCATGACCCACGCTGGAGACTCCTCCGACATGGAAGCTGTGGTGGGAGTCTGTGCCGGCGCTGGAATTGGATCCTCCAGGGCCACGGGCTCCTCCATCACCCAGCGGCTTGGTTCTGGGGCTGGTGGACAGTCAGGAGGAAACAGAGGTGACACGGAGAGAATAGGAGAAAATTTAGCGGCTGCAGCAGGAGGAGAGAGCTCAAAGGACTGCTTAATCTGAGTCTCTCCCCTGGGAGACAGACAAGGTCTATCATTTCAAGATGGAACAGAATGAAAAAGTACTTGCCTTTAATCCTGGATCTGGATGTTAGCTGCTGCAGGTGACGGGCTGTCATCTCTCTCCATGTCGACGGTAAATTTGGGCCCCTCAAAGGATTGTGGAGGAGCTGCTATCGTGAACGCGGAAGTGGGAGTGATCGGGGATACCCAGGAAGACCTTTCAGCAGCAGAAGAGAACGTCAAGGCAACGGGGATTATGGCCAGAGTGGAGAGAGAACAGGCTGGCAAAATAGCCGGCAAGAAAGGAGAAAAAAGAGGCTCTGCAGCAGGGATTGTCGGGCTGGATGTCGGGAAAATGGCTGCCGGCGAGGAGGCGGGGGAATTCCTCCAGTGTGCCATGGCAGGATGACACATTCACCCTGGGGCTAGCGACCTGTGTGCTGGAGCTGAGGATGAGCCAGGCGAGGTTGGAAGGGAGAAGATGGTACGGAGGATGTCGGTAGCTTCTGGGCGATCCCAAAGGCTGGGGAATGCCTTCATAACTCACGCAGCACCATCCCGACTCTCTAGGACCATCTCGAGAGAACTGGAGGCCTGCGTCCGTGACCATATGTCCCTCAGGAGACACACCGCCCGCCGCTCCATGTCATGAAGACCTGACATAGTGTGCTCCAACACAGGTGAGTGGAAAAAAAACACAAAATAGGTGAAAAAACACAAACTCCACAGCTGGGTTCTCTTTCTGGCGGCTAAATTGTGTCATGTGTGCCCCTTCGGGGCAGAGACGAGCCCACACTCTGAATGAAATTCTGTGCATCTTAATAACAAAAAGAACATAAAGAGTCCAAAAATAGTCCCGGACATACAAAAAGCAAACAAGTAACACTTACAGACTTGGCACTCCTGAGCCAGCTTGACTCAGGAGGAGACGAGGCACTGATCAGAACAATGATCAGGAGGAGAATAGAACCAGGAGATATCCAGTCAGACATAACCATTTAGCCGCACTGACAAGGTGGAATGCCAGTGCTTAAATACACAGAAGTTCATGAGCTACAGGTGCGAACCACAGGTGAGCCGGTGACCTAATTACCTGACTGCCCACAGCTGTGCTGGCAGAGAAGCAGGCAGTGGGCAGCTAGTGGGGAGAGTCTGGAAATAGAGGGGAAGAACTCTGTCACAAACCAAATAAATATACAAAAGCTGACCATAAAATAATGACAACAGACAATCAAACTAGAAATAAAGTGAGAATCTGAGCTCAGAGACAGCCTGAGATCAAATACATGACACATGCCTGATAGATCTTTGAAAATATCTGTTGCTAAGCACGTCACGGCTCTGGAGGATTAATGAACATTAACATGTTATTTTCTATCCGTAGCAGTGCTTCATTTTCAAACTGTATTATTTGCTGAAAGTGGTATATGCATATATATAAGAAACGATAACCAGGGCGATGAAAACCCCTCCGTGGATAACGGTACGATTTGAATTATTTTCTTCCCAGAAATGCTTAAATACACAGTAGTCATCCTACTTCCTGCATTTACCTTTCCTGTTCTCGTGGCAAAAAATCTGACCAATAGGAACAGAGAACGTTCTGATGCAAGTCTTGTGGGATTTAACGTAACACAATTTGGTCTGCTTGAATTTTTGCCTGTCTGAAAGGGGACCAAACCAAGAAGAAAATGATACAAAGTAACAAGCTTGTCAACTTATTCAGACCAAATTAAACAAATTTTGGAGTGAAAGCACCCCAAATGTGCACACACACACACACACACACACACAAAAGAATCAATAGCTTACTGTCCCATGGATCACACACATAAGCAAAATTAAAGCTGTTAAAAGCTGAAGAGTTACGGCATCTTCTTCTGGTGTGACGAGGATAAGTTAAGCTTGACTTGGTTCTCTTTTTAGTTGTCAGGCATATTTCTTGAACCATAGAACAGAATATGTCAGCAGCATACAGACATCTCTAGTTGCTATCTGTTCAGTGCTCCTCACACATCTCACCTATCACTGCTCGGCTTAACACACAGGCAGGGAAAAACCGGGAGACCAGAATACGTAATGATAGTCACAGCCTGATGTGCTATAACCATAAAAACAACAGTGTGGCTAATACTGTTAAATAATGAGTAAGGGCACCCATGAATACTATTCAACAACATATTTATTTAAGCAATATTACATGAGAGTGAGTTCGGTATTGTGATTATAGTAACTGTGGTTGTGATACATCTAATGCCTTCCCTGTAGCAGATGGCAGTAGTATCACAGCCGCAGTTACTATAATCATGATACCGTAACGAACTCTAGTGTAATATTGCTTTTATCAAACAGTTCTGCAAGCACAATTTATTAAATGAGAGCAATACTGGACAAAATATTATGATTTGTTTGTTTTACCAGTTATTTTGTGCAGCTGAGAAAAAAAAAATAGTCCCTGCTAAATGTAGCCAGTAATTGCTGCTAAACATCTCAGTGTCACAAGCCTCCCCGTGTGCTTTTACACAGTGCACAGAGGAGTGAAGAGGAGTGACGGATTTACTTGCAGAGTTGCACCACAAGCACATTTATTAACACAAGAGCACACAGTTCCAAAATAGCGACATACAAAAAGGAAACAGGACACACTTAAGGGCTCACACGCCAAGCGTGCAGCAGGCAGACCACAGTGTGCAGTGGCCACAAAAAACAAACAGTTCAAAACTCAAAACTGACACACAAAAAGGGGACAAATGTCCACTTACTGCTCACACGCGTGACGTGCAGCGGGCAGGCTACAGTGGACAGTGGCCAAACGTTCCTCAGTCACCAAACACAATAATCCAGCAATGCTTGACTGGCAAGGAGCTGCTTAAGTGCAAGAATTGCTGGTAACACAGATTAGGGACACCTGGACGAAGTGCGGGAAGGGCAATCACCGGAGGAGACCCAGCTGACTGTCAAGTGAGAGGGGACATGGTCAGACCGGCGAGTGTCAGACAGTGCCCACACAAATGTTGGCCAAAGGAGGCTGCCTCACAGCCGCTGGCCAGAACAGTGGCTACAGGTACGGACAAAAGTAAACTAGTGACAAAGAAACTACAAGAACTGAAAAGATAACACAATACACAAATACAGCTGAGCCACAGAGAACGGTCAGACCCGAGTCTAAAGGACAGAACCGGCTCAGGTCCTGACACTCAATCAGCATGAAGATGTCTATTGCCATTTCACACACTTGTAAAGAAATTAAATATTGTCAACTGCAAAAGTAATGTGTTTATAAAACATACCTGTTGAGTCGGTATCCATTATTATTATTATTATTATTATTATTATTATTATTATTATTATTATTATTACTACAGAAGATCCCAGATCAAAATGTATCCAATGCTGGGTCGCCAGAACCACTGGTAGTTAGCTGGTAGCTAGTAGTTAGCATGCTAGCTATTTAGCATATTTTACTAGCTTTTCTTCGCATTTTCAGAAGAAATAAAGAGTCCATCACCACAAAGGTATTGTGGTTTGTTAATTGAGACAATAAATTAAACTCTAGCACTGCCTATTTTTTTAAACAAACGTGAAATCACTTAATGAGCTTAAAATAACAGCAGGGCCGGGGTAGAGGGAGGTAGACCTTTTCAAAAGGGTGGGACGTCCGGGTCCCAGATATATAATTTCTTGTCAGACAGCACCTCACTGTGGAAATCGTAGTGTATCAAATATGGTACTAGGTGTACCTGGGTGTAGTGGGGGTGAGAGCCCCACCTTTCCAGTTCCACTGTCACCCGGGGTATAAAAGGCACTGGCAGAAGTTTGACGCTGCCAAGGACACAGTCCAAGGATGGATAATTTTTTCATACATAGGGAGTTTTTCAGAACTCCTTATAAGAACTCCTGATACAAAGATATACAGTGATGTTATAGAGTGAAGTACGTGTCGGTAGTGCACCTGTAAGCTGGTTGCCAACCGCCAATCAAATCTAAAAGAAGAAGAAGAAGACCCTGTCTCTTTCGCCAACAACCATCTGCCCTATATAGAGCACATGTATTGCTGTGATTCTGGTTAATAAAGTTATGTTCAACTGCACCTCCTGCCTGCTTCTTGTGACAGTGAGTTATGGACATAACATTTGGCAATGAGGATAAACGTATAGAGAGAGTTGTTTCTGTTATTCGGTCGTTTTTGGAGGTTCTGGGCAAGCCGCCAGTCCCCTGGGTGAGGTGGTAAGCAGCTTTTCAAAATTATTTGGTGGCCCTGATCCTCGGAGAGCTACAGAAACTGCATGCGAAGGCTATTTTGGTCCATAATTTTGGCATGGAGGGCCAACAAATTTTTAGCACACTGGGAGAGTGTGATAGCTTTGGCGACGTGGTGGGGTTAATGGCACGCTATTTTTGCACTCCAGAAAATGTCATAGTCCGGAGGATCAGGTTTCGGCAGCACCACCAGTGGACTGGAGAGTCGGTACAGAGTTATGTTGCATACCTACGTCAGCTGGCGGGGGAGTGCCAGTTTGGAGCCTTTGAAGAAGAGATGGTCTGTGATCAACTGATGGAGCACACACTTTGTTCTGTGGCACGTTCGAAGCCCCTGACTTACCCGGATGAACTGACATTAGCCACGGCAGATGAGCAGCTGAAAAACTGTCGGAGGATCTTGGTGAGAGAACCACGTCAAGGCACGCTGAACCACGATTGAAGGCGCTGGCTGTGAAACTGGATAGTGAAGACAGCGCGGACGAAGAGGAATATGGTGCCACTATAAAAATTAGGTCCGCCCCGGGTACGGCAAGACGCTATGGCTGTGGGTCCGCGAAGCACCGGTGTAAGGCAAGAGAGTGTCCGGCAAAGGGCAAACACTGCGGCAAGTGTGGTCTTCTGCATCATTTCGCCAGGGCCTGCAAAAATTTTGAGCAAGGGGGCTGTCGACATGGAGCAAATTTCCCTGTCATGACTCCTACGGTTGTTCATGCCGTCTGCCCGAGCACAGATGGGCGAATTTATTGCAACATTTCACTGGACGGCATGGTAGTGCCATTGTTGGTGGACACAGGATCAGCGATTTCCCTATTGAACTGGCCCACTGTGAGGAGTCTGTTCCCGCATTACCGTGTGAGAGGACTGTCAACGTCATGCTTTGGCTATGGAGGACACAAGTTAGCCACATTGTGGGTTCGCTGGAATTGACTGTGAGGTATAAGTCGGCAATAATGTCTAACGTCCAGTCCGTGGTGACTGCTAGTGGGCTGAACATTATGGGATGATCTGTTCTTCGGCCTGGGTTTCACGATCATTAGCGGCGTCGGAGAAGAATGGTCGGGCTGTGGTTTATAGGACCGACCGACCGGTCCTGTGCGTCGACAATGATGCGGTTTGGGACAGTGACTGACCTAGCATTGTGGGAGATGACTAAGACCAGTGCCGTAAAGGGCCATCGCGGGAGGGTTCCGGTGCCAGTGTCCAAATTGCCCTGGATGTAGGAACTGGACGGCACGGTGGAATACCCGGGATGGCTGATGGAGCCAAAACGCTAGCCCCTTCTGCTTCTGGACTTCGGCCTCATGACACTGAAGCAAGGAGCTGCAGTGGCTTTGCTGGCATTTGGAATGAAAGAGAGCGGGGCAGAACCAACTGGTGCAGCAAAACGACACACCAACCAGGAACACTTGAGGCCGAGGCGGGCTCTGGACGGGGTCGCTGGAGCAGCTCAACCCGGAAAGGAGGCCCGGCTAAAGAGCAGCAGACATTTGAAGCCAAGTTGAGCTCCTCTATGGGTTGATGATGAGGTTCAGCCCAGGGGGAGGCTCGGCTGGGGAAGCGGGGGGGGGGTCCATGCTAAGAGAAACCGACGGGATGACCAGGGGTGGCTACGAGTCGTGGCTGCCCGGGACGACGGCTATCTGGGGCTGTCCGATGACTCATGGAGACACCCCAATGAGCTGTGGCGCGTGGACGAGAGGAAACGCCGATGTGGCTCATCCCCAGAGGTGAAGAGGCGAAGACGCTCTGGGAGGGATCCGCCAGACAGAAATCCAGGGGGTGGGTCTTCCATCGGGACTGTAAAGTGACTGTGGGGTGGCTAGTGACATGATGTGATGGAAATGTTGATGTGTTTTACTACCCAAAGTCACGTTGTTAATGTTTTGCATACACTCATGGTATTATTGCCCTGTTTTGAAAAAAAAAAAAAAATCCTCAACCCTGTTTGTTTACCTGAATGCAACTGTGTGAAGTGCCCAAGTTATGGGATGGGTGTGTTGGGGCTGGGGCTAACAATGGGTTGTAGTCATACATATTAACTGTTGTTCTGTTGTAGTGTTATGAGAGTTTGATTACACAGCATAACAAAAATATTTTTTTTGTAAGTTGTCTGTGTTTTTTTCAACTGTTTTAAGACAATTTTGCACTACTGAATCCAAAAATGACATCCGTTTCTCTCGATCAGGTCAGGTTTTTTTGCTAAGTTGTAAGCAGTAGTACAGCAGTTGTACTGTAAATTGGATAGTAGACATTGATAAAGATAAGTACATGTAAATTGAATGTTACGTCATCATTGTTTAAAATTCATAAAATTTCAAGAAATAAAAAAGAATTTTGCATCATATAAAGCGAAAATACCTGTATATGTAAACAAAAATGTAAAAAACATGGCCATAGTTCAAATAGTTGACCTGATTGAACAAAACTAATGTGATTTTTGGATTCAGTACATCAAAATTGTCCTAAATCAGCTAAAAAACACTTAGACAATAAATTTGGTGTTGACCAGTGTTACGTATATGCAGAATTGTTATGGGATTATTTTATTAGTTAGGAACACAGCTGAATTTATTTTGTGGACTTTAAAGGATCAAAGACAGCAGCATAACCCGTCTAGCCGTGTTGAGGTGGGTCGGCAGTCTACCTGGCCCCCTCTAGTTTGGTTTTGTTGAGTGAATGGATAGGTCCATATAAACATGTGTGTTATTTTTATTAGCGTGTGAGTCGGGTTTAAATTTGGGAGGGCCTAATTTGTGTGTTTTGCATTTTTCTACAGGGGAGGGAAAATGTAGTGTATTAAATATGGTACTAGGTGTACCTGGGTGTAGTGGGGGTGACGGCCCCGCCTTTCCGGTTCCGCCGTCACCCAGGATATAAAAGGCACGGGTGGAAGAGACCCTCTCTCTTTCGCCGTTGACCATCTGCCCTATTCGGAGCACCTGTATGGCTGTGGTTCTGGTTAATGAAGTTACATTCAACTGCACCTCCTGCCTGCTTCTTGTGATAGTAAGGTATGGACATAACAGAAATTAAGGTATCGGCAACGGACCTCTTGCACACTGCAGAGTGACGTACTTCCGCATTCCGGCCCGCCCACAACTCACTTCTGGTCACAGCCAAATCACATTATATCTGCCGGCACTACAGTGTTCTCTCGTATTTAAATCAGTTTATCTGCTTATGCTTATCATTGTGCATTTTGTAAATAGGTACTGACAGTTCATTTTTTATACAGAGAGTTCGTGTTTCACATTTGGTTTCATTTTAAATAATGACTGACTTTAAATAGTGTGATTAGTCTGTCTGTTGGCTTGGCTAACATTAGCCACTAGCATGAAGAAAAGTGCTGTCAAGTTTATGAGGAGGGAGTGAGTTCTGCAGAGCATTGCTCAGTCCCCCTTTGCTTTTCAACAGGTCAGCATTCCACCATTAGCTTTCACTCTTTTCCAGCAGATCCCGATCTTAGGGAAAAGTGAAAAGTTAAGATTAAAAGGGAAGGATTTACTGTCACCAACCAGCCCAGGGTGTGCAGCAGGCATTTTCTTCCCAAGGACAAGATTATAACTGTATTGATTTCACTGGCTTAAAAAGGGGACCTTGACGGATTTGTAATGTTTGTGTGCACTCTATCCTTTATGTTGTTAATTTAACTGTAGTGGTGACTGTATAGGTTGACATTACTCACCTTCATAATTAAAGATGTAGCTGGACATAAAGTTTAAACCCTTATCCAGCACTGTTCTGGCCCCGGATTATGAGCTGCATTTTGGCGTGCAATAACTGAGTCTGACACATCTTTAATGTCCTTGCTTTCGACTTTAATGCATCAAACACCGTAAAGACTGAAACATATCAAACACAAGAAATATTATTTCAGCTGTGGACACAAAATTCTAGTATTGCAGAAATTAAATCATACTGCATACACACAAATGTAAACATTTATGATCTCAAATTGATATTTTTTAGGTTTACTGAGTTGTTGCAAGAAAGCTACCAGCAAAAATTATGCAGCATTTACTGTAAACAAATACAACAGATTATCAAATCCACATTTAAAAATTGTATGGCTTGTGCACATCAGATTTTCATATTAGAAACACACACAAAAAGTTTCTATTCTTTGGACATGTGCATATTCAAACAACCATCATTAAACTTCAACAGAGTCAAACATTTCACTAACCACTTTGCCGGGTCGCAGCCTTCCGAGGGCAGAAATTCCTTGCAGGCTCTCACATTTTGTCTGCAATTAATAGCCCAGAATAAATACCTTGTAAATTGGTATTTCAGCTAATTTAAAGTCAAGATGTCAATTCAAAAACATAACAATAAAATTGACTAGAACTAGGCATCCAGTAAATAATGAAGGATCGCCAGATTTGCACTTCTAAAAACTACCAAGGCCATGCAGGCTGGGAATTGTAGCAGTGACTGACTAGAATAATACTGCATTTACTTCAAGTCAAAAATACATCCCTATTCACAAAATGAAGCTTCAAAAATTACTTTTTCACAACTATTACAGTCTTTGCACATGCATGGAGACTAGGTGAAGGGTTACATAGGCATGGATTACCACTGACAGTCACATGGTCTAGTCACACTTCAACAAACTTCAAAAATATCATCATCTCTCAAACAACCTACAGAATATTGGGTAGATAATTGGATATGAGGGATTACTTCATCATTATGACAGTTTCACCCTACCTGGGCTGAGGTAAGCAGCTGGATGGCTTGGATTTTTGTTTTAGCCAGCCATGCTCAATCCATCTGTTGCCATATTCTGCTGGGCAGGAAGTCTCAAAATCGTCTACTTCCTGTTGTGAATAATACTTATACCTCATGTATTTTTGATGACAAATTATTTCAATAATTTTTAAATCTCAAAGGACAAATTTCCAAACCTAGGTTTTAAAAAAAAAAAATATGGAGGGAATAAAAAAAAGGTAGGGAGTTCCCAAGGGATTCCCCAGAGGTCAAGGTCATTTCCATGTTGGGGGTTCCCCCAGACACAAAGTAAACAACTTTTGACTGGCACACAGAGCCAGGCTGTGAGTATATATACTTGCCAAAACAAATCTTTGGGAGGCATTGTTGTACAACCAAAGGTCAAATACTGGAAAGGATGTCACTGTTGACATATATAGCAGGGAAATTACAACAGTCACAAGAATTGCCATGTTTCTCACATGGATCAAACAAACACAGCTGCTGCCGTCACACTCCCACCAAAACCTTTATGATGGAAGACTATAAAGTCATGCCAACATAAAATTTTCACAATGTCACCTAATCTTCATCCGGCAGCAAGAGCACAACCTTTTGTACTGGTCTTTCCAGTTCGGAGACTGGCTTAATCTTCTCCCCACGAGCCACACTTCTGGCGTTCGAAATTCTCAGCCTCACTTTTCGGACAAGTCCGTCCTTGTCGGCCATTGCACTCGTCACAAGTCCAAGTGGCCACTGGTTTCTCGCCAACCCTTCATCCATCATGAGAACAATGTCTCCTGTTTGGAGGTTTCTTTGTGGTTTGCACCACTTTTGGCGATGTTGGAAATTCAGTAAGTATTCTTGTTTCCATCTACTTCGAAAGAGCTGACTCAGGTGTTGAACACGCCTCCAGCGTTTCCGTGCATAAACGTCCTGGGCGCAGAAGGCTCCTGGTGGAGGTAAGACTCCCTCAAGCTTGCCATGAAGTAGAGCGTTTGGCGTTATGGGAGGTTCGGCGAGTGGGTCATTCAAAGACGTTGGAGACAATGGACGACTGTTCACGATGTATGCTGCCCCATAGAACAGTGTTCTTAAGGAGGCGTCGTCTAGTCGTGTGTTCGCAAAGTCTATCACCGACTTCAGCGTCTTCCTCACTGTGCGGATCTGTCTTTCCCATACGCCACCTTGCTCACTAGCATGAGGAGCATTGAACTTGAACTCCACTTGCTTGTTTGCTAGAACTGTCTCCAGCTTGTCATGATCCAATTCGGCGAGAGCTTGTTTCAGTTCATTGTCAGCACCGATGAAGTTGGAACCTTGATCGCAGAGTATGCTTCTAACCACACCTCGCAATGCCAAGAAGCATCTTAGGGCATTGATGAAACAGTCAGTTGAGAGGTCGTCTAGAAGCTCCAGGTGAATTGCACGACTGTACAGACACGTGCACAGCAGTCCGTAGCACTTGATTTCTGATCTTCCGCGTTTGATGAGATACGGGCCAAAGACATCCATTCCAGACTTGTAGAATGGAGGATGCGCTTCTGTATGTTCTTGTGGCAAGTCAGCCATCTTCTGACTCTCCGCTGGTCTTCTTTGCTTGCGACACATGATACAGTTGCGTATCACTTGAGCCACTGTCTTGGAGCCCCTTTGTACGTAATATCCTTGAGATCGTAGTTCATTCAAAGTTGAGCTGCGACCTCCATGATTGGTCTTTTGATGTACATGCCTGATGATGGCCTCGGTGACATGTGATTTTCTTGGAAGGATAATGGGGTGACATTCTTCCTTGGTGATGTCTTCTGCTTCACGAACTCTTCCCCCAACCCTTAGCAGGCCTTCTTCATCCAACATGGGATCTAGAGTCTTCAAGCAGCTTGACGTTGCTACGTTTCCACCTTTCCCCAGGGTTGTGATCTCTTCAGGAAACTCTTTGGCTTGTAACCACTTGATGGCTAGATTACGTGCTTTTCTGTCTTGGAGTAGACGGCTTGTCTTCAAAGACACTCTTCTTATCATAGTTCCCAAGATGTTGATCATGGTCTGCCACTTCGAAATCCTTTGTAGTACATCCAACAGTCCTGTTGGTAGAACAACGCTAGATGCCCCGAGACACTGTGCTTTTACTTCAGGGTCGCCAAGGTTGAGAGTATCGTCTGGCGAAGTCAGTGGTAGCTCTGCTTTGTAGAGAAATTCTGGGCCTTTCAGCCACATAGAGGTGCCCAGTTCTTTGGCCGACACGCCTCTCGAAGCTAGATTGGCTGGATTCGACTTGGTCGGTACGTGGTGCCATTGTTGCACTTCAGTGTTCTCCCGAATGTACTGTACACGGTTGCTGACAAACACGTGAAACCGCTTTGCACTGTTGGCGATGTATCCCAGCACGACCTTGCTGTCTGTCCAAAAATATTCCTTGGTGACCTGGATCTCGAGCTCTCTTCTGAGGAACTTGCTGATTTTCACTGACGTTGTTGCTGCTGTCAATTCAAGCCGAGGAATGGAGACAACTTTTGATGGTGCCACTCTCGCTTTGCTCATGAGTAAGGCGCAGTCTATGTTTCCATCTTGGTCACACATTCTGACATACGAGCACTCACTTCCTTGTCAGGCTTGAAACATCTGGGTATTTTCAGATCCTCCAGTTCCTGAATATCTGCTTTCCAGCTCTCCCACCGTTCAATTATGACAGGCTCGACAGGTTCGTCCCAGGATTTCTTTTGCTTGCACAGTTCTTGCAGGATCTTTCTCCCTTGCAACACCACAGGGCTAACAAATCCATTTGGGTCATAGACTGACATGACTGTAGAGAGGATGCCTCTTCTTGTGTTGGGTTTATCCTGTAGTGTTATCTTGAACCTGAAGCAGTCATTTTGAACATCCCATCTTGTTCCAAGTGTGCACTCAACCGGGAGAGGTTCCAGTTCCAAGTTTATTTCGGAGACGGTAGTGGCTCTTTCTGAAGGTGGTATAGATTCCAGGACGTCTATGCTGTTCAACAGGAACTTATGGAGTCTAACTTTGCCCTTTTTGCATATTTCAGTAGCCTGGCAGATTAGCTCCTTCGCTTCACCCACGGTAGACAGGCTGCTCAAACCATCGTCCATGTAAAGGTTCCTTGTGAGGAATTTTGCTCCTTCAGGAAAGCTCTCTTTGTGCGTCTTTGCCAAGTACTTTATGCCATAGTTGGCACATCCTGGTGATGATGCGGCCCCGAATAAGTGTACAGTGAGCCTGTACTCCGCTGGCGGGAGTGTCAAGTCCCCATCGGGCCACCATAAGTATCTCAGTAGATCTCTGTACTGTGGCAGAACATCGAAGTTGTAAAACATCTGTTCGATGTCACAGGTCACTGCAATTTTGTCCTGACGAAACCTCAATAGCACGCCAAGCAAGCCATTCATCAAGTCCGGACCCTTCAGCAGCATGTTGTTCAGGCACAAACCTTGGTACTTGGCCGAACCGTCGAAAACCACTCTTATCTTGTTTGGTTTTTGTGGGTGGTATACACCTTGATGTGGTATGTAATTGATGACTTGATTTGGTGAAGGAGGTTCAACACGCTCTGCATAGCCCTTTTGAATCATCTGGTCCATGAAGTCGCAGTAGTGGTTTCTAAACTTGTCATCCTTGCTCAATTTCCTTTTCAGAGAATTTAGCCTAGACATGGCCATCCCGTAGTTGTTGGGCAACTTCGTGGTAGACTTGATCAGCAATGGCATGGAGATTCTTCCATTTTCATTGATTTGGATGTTTTCTTCCATGATTTGCAGAAACGCGAGATCATCCTGGGAATAGCATGCTTCATCTTTGGTGTCGCTGAAATCTTGGTCGAGAACCTTCAGGATCTCACAGGGTGGTGGCACTATCAATTCTTTGGCGACAATCCTATGGCATACACCATTGTTGCCTTGTTCATAACAAGGGCCTCCAATGATGCTCCATCCCAAGTCTGTTTTCACAGCATAGGGTTCTTCGGGATTTCCGGAGACTATCTCCACCGGTCTGAGTGCTTGTGGGCAGGAGTATCCAATGAGCAGTCCCACTTCACAGTCTTGAATAGGAGGAATGAAGGGGGCTATTCAAGCCAAATGAGGCATCATACTTGCCGCTACCTTTGAAGGAATGTGCTCCCTGTTGTGAGGGATGTGGTCTCTTGTGTAGCACGACTTGACTCGGACTTCGACAGTCGAGTCGTATCCTCTCAGTTTGATGTCTGAGAACTTCTTACAATAGACCACCGATGAAGTTGTCATAGTTGTTATCTTCATTCTTGTTGTTTCATGTGGCATGCACAGCTTGGCTGCCAGATCCTCTGTGGTATAGGAGCTGTCGCTTTGGGAATCAATCAGTGCATAAACCAATACTTCTTGTGAGCCAGCTTGGCCTGTCTTGACCCAAACAGGTACGATCATTGAAGTATAACTCTTCATGTAATCTTGGTTGGTTTTGTTTGAAATAGATTCAAATGTGTTTTCATCTTTGTCGGCTTCTGACTCTGTAAGCTTTGTGTCTGCTTACTTCTTGTCTAAGTGCAGCAGAGTTTGGTGTTTGCCTTTGCACGTGTTGCAGGACACTTTAACTAGACACTTCTTTGATGTGTGGCCACGTCTGAGACATTTGAAGCAAAGGGCCTTGCTTCGAATGCTTTGTATTTTGTCATCATAAGGCAACTCTTTGAAAGCATTGCACTTGTAGATGAGGTGATCTTTGTCGCAGTAGGTGCAAACTGGAGAATTTTTGGCTCCACTTTTAGGGGTTTCTTTTTCAGCACTGGTGTTGGTGTTGGTGGCATGAGTAATGCCAGGTGCTCATTTTGTCTTTGCCCTAGACTCGTTTCCTCTATTCGTGGTTGGCAACTTGTCTTGGTTTTGAGCGACCACGCATATAGGGTTGGTAGCCACTCTGGCTTCTCTGGCTACGAAGTCGACAAATTCTTGAAACGAAGGGTAGCCCTTTCCAACATCTATGTCTTCTGTAACACGCCGTGTCCACCTAGTGTTGCAATACTCGGGTAACTTGGTTGCTGTTTCCTGGATTTGGACGCAATCGTTCAAAACTTCAAGACCTTTCACGTAGGGGATAGCTTCTTTGAGGGTGCTCAGGAAATCGCTGAAATCTTGAAGACCTTTCTTATCTTTGCCTGTTACTTTGGGCCAGTCTCTCAACTTGTTTCTCAAGGAGAGTTGAACGGTGAAGGGGTGTCCGAACCGCTCTTCCAACGTGGTCCATGCACGGTTGTAGGCAGCTTCATCGCTTCCGAAAAAACAACCTTCTACTGCCGCTCTGGCTTCTCCTGCAAGGTACTGCTGCAGATAATACAGCTTGTCTGATGGTGGAATTCCCTTGTTCTCAACAAGTGTCACAAAACTTTTGCGAAAGTTGATGAACTTGAGTGGGTCACCATCAAACACAGGAGGTATGGGAACAGGCAGCCTTGATTTGCTGACGCTATCTGAGAAGGTTTGGGCGATGAAGGCCAACTGTGACTCTGCTTGGCTCGCGCAATCTTCAGCTTTTGGTGATTTGGCCTCAGGAGAAAAAGCAGGTGCCTCTGGATTCAGATAACCTTTACTAGGCTTGTCACTGCAACAAGAGATGTCATCTGACTTTTGGACTCTTTCCTCTTCTTCTGCTATTTCTAATTGCTCATGACAACTTTCCAAGGCCACCTTGTATTTCCTTATCTTTGCGTGAAGTTCTGCACACTTTCGCTTAGCGCTCAATTCAGCCAGCTTCCTGGCCTTTTCTGAGGCATTACTTGATCCTGTTGAAGAGCCTGTTGAAGATTCTGAAATCTGTGTACTTACAGATACCTTTGACTGAATGGAGACTTTAGACTTGGCAGAAATATCAGACTCATAGTCTAACTTGCTTCCAAAGAGATACCTGGAATAATCCATTCCCCAAGTAGTCTTGAGAAGGCTTTTTCTCTCCTTGTCTGCCATCATTGGATTCTCTCCAATTTGTTTCAAGATTTTCGCCATGTCTGAGCACATTTGCTTAGCGCTGTCGACTCTGCGCCGCATCTCATTGTCTGGCGGGCACAAATCTCGACAGGCTTCATATGTAGCTGTCATTTCTTTGTCCAGGCGAATCAGGTCTTCCAAGTCATCTTCAGTTGTGTCCAAGACCTCATCTTTGTATGCATAAAAAAGAGCGAACACAGCCTTCTTTACTTTACTGTATGTTTGCATAAACTTTTTGTTTGCTCTGTCTACCTGTGCTTCTTGTTCTTCTTTTTTACTGATGACAGCATCTAAAGTCGCAACTCTGTCATTGAGGCTGTCGTATTCAGCAGAGATCTCTGGTGAGACAGACTTATCCTCTCCCTTTGTTTTCACTAACCGCCTGACTTCTTTCAGTCTCTTCATGCATGTCTCTCATCTTTGCTTCAGCTCATGAAGTGGGACATGCCTGAGTTTTGTTTGTGCAGTGTTCTGGTTAGTCTTGCCAGTGGCGCCATCTTTTGGATCACTTGCATCTTCTTTTTCTTGAACTCCAGCCACCGCATTCTCTTCTTCTGGTTGCTTCTTGTCACCATTATTCTTTTCTTGTTCACTGATTGTAGCCAACTCCATTTCAAGAGTTTCTATTTCATTATGTACTGTTTTTGCATCAGTGTTGAGTTGAGCTCGCTCTTCCTCAGACAAGGTTTCAACTGCCAAGTCAGCATTTATGGCTTGTAATTGCTCTTTGGCAGTGTGATCTGCTCTCGCAATTCTTGCTCAGTTGCATTTTTGGCAGCTGCAGCCATTTTGTTGCAGTACAGTGTTTATGGAAAATAGTGAGGAAATGGGACAAAAAATGAAATGGTAATTTATATTACCTCTTTGAATAAAGTGAGTTTCGATTGCCGGCAGTATTACATACACTGTCAACTGTTTCAGTGAGTTGGTGAACTCTTTGTGACAGCATATGCCAACCGATAGTCGTTTTGGCAATCTAATGACCGTAAAAAAAATGTTTAGTAAATCTGGATGGTCTGACAGACAATGCTAGCCAGGCTTAGTAATTGGGATTTTCACCAACCAGATTTCTTGAGTGAAAACCTGGAGATAAAAAATATTATGCAAACCTGAAACACAATGTGTTTTTTATGTTTACCTCGAAATTTCCACTCAAAATAACTGAATGGAAACTATACTTGAATTAGGGAATTCTTATCTTTGGGGTATATGATTCCCTAAATACTTTGAACTTGTACTTGATTTGATTAATTCAAAATTGAATTAAATTTGAGGAATCTTGAAATATACTTATATCATTGAATTGAAGCTCAACCAGCCCTTACCTCAGCCCTTGATCTTACTTGATCTTACTAGCCTGATTTAAATTGATGTTCAAAAATACTGATTGAAATACGCTAGCAACAGGATGTGCACAAGCAGTACATGTACAATGAAAACAGAATAATGCAAACACTTCTCTCAACATCAGCACAAAATAAACACAGTATTCAGTGACTAATAAACTTGACTTTGCACTTGAGAAACACAAACTTGACTTGACTTAAAATGTGTCCTCAAGGTTCAATCACTGGATACATGTCCTTCACTTGCAGGCTGTAGCAGAAAAGTGAATGTCTCTTACTCAATTGTCATACACTAGCACTAGCACACTGGTGAGTGGCACCGACAGGATGTCACCATCACGATCTCGATGACACGGCACGACCCAACCTCTTGAATCTGCAGCGTTCTTTGCTTGCACACCCATGCTCGTCCACGATGACTTGGTACAGACGAGTATGAGGTAGTGTCTTTACTGTTCTGGCCCCGGATTATGAGCTGCATTTTGGCGTGCAATAACTGAGTCTGACACATCTTTAATGTTCTTGCTTTCGACTTTAATGCATCAAACACCGTAAAGACTGAAACATATCAAACACAAGAAATATTATTTCAGCTGTGGACACAAAATTCTAGTATTGCAGAAATTAAATCATACTGCATACACACAAATGTAAACATTTATGATCTCAAATTGATAGATTTTTTAGGTTTACTGAGTTGTTGCAAGAAAGCTACCAGCAAAAATTATGCAGCATTTACTGTAAACAAACACAACAGATTTTCAAATCCACATTTAAAAATTGTATGGCTTGTGCACATCAGATTTTCATATTAGAAACACACACAAAAAGTTTCTATTCTTTGGACATGTGCATATTCAAACAACCATCATTAAACTTCAACAGAGTCAAACATTTCACTAACCACTTTGCCGGGTCGCAGCCTTCCGAGGGCAGAAATTCCTTGCAGGCTCTCACATTTTGTCTGCAATTAATAGCCCAGAATAAATACCTTGTAAATTGGTATTTCAGCTAATTTAAAGTCAAGATTTCAATTCAAAAACATAACAATAAAATTGACTAGAACTAGGCATCCAGTAAATAATGAAGGATCGCCAGATTTGCACTTCTAAAAACTACCAAGGCCATGCAGGCTGGGAATTGTAGCAGTGACTGACTAGAATAATACTGCATTTACTTCAAGTCAAAAATACATCCCTATTCACAAAATGAAGCTTCAAAAATTACTTTTTCACAACTATTACAGTCTTTGCACATGCATGGAGACTAGGTGAAGGGTTACATAGGCATTGTCATAACCCGAGTGTCGGTTCTGGCCACACTCGGGTCTCATATCTTTTTGTTCCCTGGCTTTGGCAGCTGAGGATTCCTTCCAGCTCCTCGGGCTCTTATTGTGAAGGCGCCCGGGGGAGCTCCCTGCTGTCAAAGTCAGCTGCTGCTCTGCTGTCTTTAGCAGCAGCTGTGCCGCGTTGGGGTCATTAGCCACCAGAGATATAAGCGGGTGCTAAATGTCCTCCAGCGCGGCAGTCTCTGTTATATCCTGTTATGATCACCTGCTATGCTCTTCTGTGGTGTTCATCTACGTTCCAATTGTGCTCCTGTTATTCTCAGGTATGTTCCTTTGAGACTTTACTCTCACTGTTGTCGTCTGGCGTATCGGGTGTTCCCCGGCTCAGACGTCACCCAGCCACTGTATGTGTTCTGTGAGTGTTCTGCCTTATCCTCAATAAATTACCACTGCAAACTCTCTGGTGACTGAGGCGTCTTGTGACGGTCCGTGAGGGCCGTCGTGACAGTAGACTGCCGCCTAACGCCCGGAGAGGAGGCGTTGTTTCGAGACGCCATTCACCGTGTAGTTTGCAGTAGTGGACTGTTAATTCCTACCTGTCCGAGTGTCTGCAGCGGGGAGTATGCCGTCATCCAGGGGCCATTGTCGGCGCCTTGGCAGGCAGCAAGCGGAGCTCCTGAAGGAGGTCGACTACACCATCTTCACCGCTACGCTGTTGGACGCTCCCAGCGACGTTCGTAGACATCTGGACCTAGCCGAGGAGATTCTGGATTCTCTTCCCCGCTTCACCGATCATCCAGAGGTAAGCGTGAGGAGAGTTGACATCGCCACCCAGCGTGAGAGACTCTGAGGGCTGGAGGGAAATCCTGGCAGGGAGCCGAAGCGGAGGAGACGTCGCCCCTCGCTTCAGGATCCCGCTCCTGCCTCCGTTCCGGCCCGGGAGTTCGCACCACCCGGAGGGTTTTTCCCATCGGGCATGTCGTCACTCGGGATTCCCCCAGAGAAGCTGCAGATGACAGCAGACGAGATCTGGGACCGGGTGGCTGCTGCTTGCTCTGCTAAAAATCCTCCAGCGTGTATGAAGCATGTGGTGGCGGCGGTTAGACTCGTGGAGAGGAATCCAGCGCTGCGTGAGTTCCCTGAGTTTGCTGACTTGCTTGCCGCCGTTTCTGCTCAGGAACGGCGATTTCCGGACCTCACCTTCGCCTCACCCCCTACAAGGAACCGTCGTCACTCCGACTTCCAACCTCGGCTAGAGCCCCGTCTGGATGCTGTTCCGGGTCGCCGCAAGGGCTCAACCCCCCACACAGCTGTCATTCCTGCGCCTCGTCAGAGGGGAATCCCCGCAGCCTCGTCTTCTCCCGGGCCTTCGCCCGCTGTCCCGCCAGCGCTCCATGCCCGACTGACCCCGGCTGTCGCCCCCTCCTCCTCGTCGCCTATCCTGGCTGCTGTGTGTCACGAGAGCTCCGTTTCGGCGAACTTCATCCCGGATCCGCCTCGGGTGGCCTCATCTCGTCTTCCCAGAGGGCCCTCTGTCGCCATCCAGCGGGGAAAGGAAGGAATGACGTCCCCCACTGTGGAGACCATCTTACCCTTAGGGGAAAGGCGAGTGCATGATAATTTCTCTTCTTTTGACATTGTCTTGCCTTGTCTGACTCCTAGGGGTGGAGTTCGGGGTATGCAGCCCCCCGAGCTCCCTCCACCCGCTGTGGATGAAAATATTAACCCTGCTTCCTCTGTGTCTCCCTCCGCTGAGCGGTCCTTGACGCCAGCCCAACGTCGCTGGATGAGGAGGGGGCCTGCGGTTCTGGAGAGCCTGGTTCCGGTTCCGCAGCCACGCCGTGGGCGTAGGAGGAGAGCGGACTGCAGCGTGAAGCCTTCGCCGATGAGAAAGCGTCCCTGGGGTTCCATGGAGGAGCGGTCCGGTCCAGCGGGTCGAGGTTCTCCTGCCACCACGCCGTGCGGGCCATCGGCGTGGACATCGGTGCCGGAGGGCTCTCTGGCTGCGCACACCATCACGCCAGCTGCGGAGCCCGACGCGGCTGAGTGGGAGCCTGAGGACGACCTCCTGACATCTGAGCCCGGATCTTCACAGTCCTGGATGGCGTCAGAACCCGAGCTCAGGCAAGTGCTCTACTTTGTCTTTCTTTTTCACCTCTTAGAGCATTTTTGCCTGTCTCAAGGGGAGATGAGCCGGGTGCAGCCACCCGCTGCGTCCGAGCTTATCTCACCAGGTTCTGGCGCTGCCGGTGATCCTGATCCCGGGTTTTCTCTCTCTTTCGAGCCTTCTCCCAGGGTCGCCGGCGAGGGGCTGCTTTTGCCTGCTGCGCCAGAGGTTTCGGGGTTGGAGGTCGAGTTTGGTGCCACGGAGACCCAGTCGGGGTCCGTCGCGGGTTTGGTTCCGGAGACCCAGTCGGGGTCCACCGTGGGTTCGGCTCCGGAGGCCCAATCGGGGTCCGACGTGGGTGCAGCACCAGCAGGTCCTGGATTCGGTGAGGGAGCTGCAGGTCTCCGGCCACCGGATGCTGGACAGACTCATTCCCCTCTTCACCCTCATCTCCATTGTCATCCTCCTCATCTCCCTGAGGCGCGCTGCCCATGTTCACCTGGGGCCGTTGGGGTTCCAATTGCTTCACCCGGTTCTCCCTCATCTCTCCCCTTTTCAGCGGGACCGCCGGCTACTTTGACCCAACGTTTCTGGTGGGCTAGCGATGCGGGTCGGCCGCCCGAAAGACTGTCTCGCCAATTTGGCTCTCTGAGTCGGCCTCCCGACATTTTGGACTCCCTGTGTGGCGACCTGGTCCGGCCGCCTGAGATTCTCTGCTTCCGAGCATGGGACCGGGGTAGGCCGCCCGAACTGTTCTTTCTCCCCCTGCCTGTTTTGTGGCCTCCTGTTGCCGGTCGGCCCCCCGAACTTTCTGCCTCCGCCCCTCTGGGTCAGAACTACACTCTTCCCGGGGTTTCTGTTTGTCTGTGAGACTGTTGGGGTGGGGGGGGGGGGTGTTGATCTGTGATTTTTGTGGCTCACTCCTTTCTTGTTCCAATGTTTGGTGGTCATTTCCCTCCACCTTATGTCAATTCGTTGTTTGCCCATATACTGTATATTGCCTGTGGTTCTGTTCTTGTTACCCACGTTTAAGGGATTATGTTTTTTTTTTTCTTTTTTTTTCTATAGCCTTGTTGGTTGTTTGTCTCTCTCCCTCCTGCCGGCGCCCCATCCACCCACCCTAGGGGGGTGGGGGGGGGCTTGGGTGTTACTCAGGCCGCTCAGAGCTCGGCCTTGAGGGGGAGGTACTGTCATAACCCGAGTGTCGGTTCTGGCCACACTCGGGTCTCATATCTTTTTGTTCCCTGGCTTTGGCAGCTGAGGATTCCTTCCAGCTCCTCGGGCTCTTATTGTGAAGGCGCCCGGGGGAGCTCCCTGCTGTCAAAGTCAGCTGCTGCTCTGCTGTCTTTAGCAGCAGCTGTGCCGCGTTGGGGTCATTAGCCGCCAGAGATATAAGCGGGTGCTAAATGTCCTCCAGCGCGGCAGTCTCTGTTATATCCTGTTATGATCACCTGCTATGCTCTTCTGTGGTGTTCATCTACGTTCCGATTGTGCTCCTGTTATTCTCAGGTATGTTCCTTTGAGACTTTACTCTCACTGTTGTCGTCTGGCGCATCGGGTGTTCCCCGGCTCAGACGTCACCCAGCCACTGTATGTGTTCTGTGAGTGTTCTGCCTTTTCCTCAATAAATTACCACTGCAAACTCTCTGGTGACTGAGGCGTCTTGTGACGGTCCGTGAGGGCCGTCGTGACAGGCATGGATTACCACTGACAGTCACATGGTCTAGTCACACTTCAACAAACTTCAAAAATATCATCATCTCTCAAACAACCTACAGAATATTGGGTAGATAATTGGATATGAGGGATTACTTCATCATTATGACAGTTTCACCCTACCTGGGCTGAGGTAAGCAGCTGGATGGCTTGGATTTTTGTTTTAGCCAGCCATGCTCAGTCCATCTGTTGCCATATTCTGCTGGGCAGGAAGTCTCAAAATCGTCTACTTCCTGTTGTGAATAATACTTATACCTCATGTATTTTTGATGACAAATTATTTCAATAATTTTTAAATCTCAAAGGACAAATTTCCAAACCTAGGTTTTAAAAAAAAAAAATATGGAGGGAATAAAAAAAAAAGGTAGGGAGTTCCCAAGGGATTCCCCAGAGGTCAAGGTCATTTCCATGTTGGGGGTTCCCCCAGACACAAAGTAAACAACTTTTGACTGGCACACAGAGCCAGGCTGTGAGTATATATACTTGCCAAAACAAATCTTTGGGAGGCATTGTTGTACAACCAAAGGTCAAATACTGGAAAGGATGTCACTGTTGACATATATAGCAGGGAAATTACAACAGTCACAAGAATTGCCATGTTTCTCACATGGATCAAACAAACACAGCTGCTGCTGTCACAAGCACTGAGGATGGCATTTTTAAGCTGGCTTTCACAAAACGATATACATCAGTCACTTTGATTTTGGGCAGCTCTTCCAAACATTGAGTGTAAAAAAAAAAAAAAGAGCGTGACAGCAAGCATTTTTTTGCATAAAGATTATAAAAAAAACGATTCAAATGGGAAACACAAAATATCTACATAAAAAAACAAACTTTCAATATGTATTTACAAAATATACAATGATAAAGCAAAAGTAGATAAAAGGATGTAAAGATGAGCACTGTGGTGCAGTGGTATTTGGAATGGTACAGTCATAGATATAGAGGCCTAGATTGGCAGTAGGTCACTGGAGCGCGTGATTTCGGGCCACCATATTGGTACAGGAATCACAATAAATCCACAACTCAATCAATCAATCAATCAATACATCAGATTTATATAGCGCTTTATCATAGACACTCAAAGACACTTTACAGAAATTAAGGGTCATCCACCACCTGGATGGATGAAGCAGCCACAATACGGCGCCATCCCTTTTAACCATTCATACACACATTCACACAAAGGGCCAATTTAGAGTCTCCAGTTAATCTAACCTGCATGTTTTTGGCATGTGGGAGGAAACCGGAGAAATCCCGGGGTAAACCCACGCATACACGGGGAGAACATGCAAACTCCACACAGATCACTGTTGGCCGGGGGCAGGGATCGAACCCACGATCTCATGATCCCCGCGATCCCCCGGCCGAGGGTAAACTGTGCTGCCGCAGTGCTAACCACTGCTCCACCGTGCAGCTCAACGCACAACACTCTGATTAAGTCTTCATTTCCAAGGTTCTCGTTTGTTTACACAGTGTGTAACTGGTGTCTAAACGATCAGGTAAGTGTCGAGTATTTGTTTTTAAATAATTTAATGGCGTGTTGTCAAAAATAAAGGTAAAAACTCTGATTTTCATTTGGGAGGTCACTGATTTCTGTACATGCATGACTGCCATGAGTGTAATATATATTGTAATTCAGTATCGATACTTATGGCAATATTTCTCATGTAATATTAGTATACAGTGTTACATTGTGTTCTTTGTTACTGGGTCAGTATTGGTAGCCAATATTATCAACAATGAACTTTGGGTTCTTGTAACTAGTTTGGTAGTTACTCAAATAGCGTGAGGATAGTTTTTCTTTTTCCTGTATACACTTGGCCTAATGAAAGATTTAGGTTTATCAAACCATCTTTACACAATAATTACACATATATGTGTACAAACATCTACCTCCTGTATCAGACCAACATCATGAAGGTTTGCAGATAGTAATTTACAGATATGTTATTTGAAAATTGAAACTTTACAGATAGAATTTTACAGTACCTATTTTGCATTTGTCTATTACAGGGAGGGGGTACAAGAAGATCTGGTGATGATTAATGCAGTCATATCTCATAGACATTACTATTTCTGTCTTATATTACATTTTGCCTGACATTACTATAAATATTTGCTATGATGGATAGGAGGGGACAGGGTGGATATTCCTGCAAAGCATTTAAAAGAAATTGTACTTTGTAATTTATTAATGTTGGTTTATAAAAGCATTAAGTCTTTGTGATATTTTTTACTTTGTAGGCATGTGCTTATTGTGCTACATAATATAATATTTTTTAAAATATGTGCTTATTGCTGTTAGGTGTAGGTCTACAGTTCATAGGAAGTTCCCTTTTGCCAAGGCTTCCGAGATGCCGAGACAGTGTGCACATGCAACTTGTAGGAATGTGCAGAGGAAGGGAAATGGACACACTTTCCATGTTTAAGTTGCTACCTTTTACCATTTGCAGATCATGTAATATTGTTATCATGTATGTTAACTTACTATTGTTATTATGCATATCACCTTAGTTTCCACTACAAGAGGAAGAATTATATAACAGTGGTCTTTAAAGTTGATCTGTGGCATTCTCAGAAGAGTGAGCAACAGGTCTGTGTTCAGCTACAAGGTATATATTATATCAATTTTTCAGCTTCAATTTTTTCAGCACTAGTACTTTTAAATCAATAGGACCTATAGGCCTAGCCCTTCATGTATGTATGCAAATAAATGTACATGTCTACCGCATTAATATATAAGCCTATATACATGTTCTATATTTCCCGAATTCTTGACCTGGCTCTGGGTTAAATTTATAAAGCCTACATCTACTGCTTTAAACTGGGTTTTGATTCAATTAACACTTCACCTCACTTTGCAATTGATTAATATGAGCTTGCTGCTTTCATGTTGAGTGCATTATTCTATGCAATAAATTTAATAAATTTGTAATGAACATTGGTGTATTGTATAAATTTGTTATGTGGGCCTAAAATCAATAAGAATTTCAAATTGATTTTAAACATCTGCTATACAGATCCAGGTAGATGGGGGGGGGAGTGTATAATGTCTGTCTAGTTAAATGAAGAAACTTGAATAATTGATTTGTAATTTTTTATTCTCTTTATTTATTTCAAAGTTTACATATCTAGGCCAATTTGTATAGCACAGGCTGAAATATTTCTTTGATAAACATTTTTGACAATTGGGGGGGGGGCAATAAGCTGGTTGCCTGGGGTGGCAAATATAACAAATACAGCCCAGGACAAAGTATGAATTAATCAATTTCGGCCATATATTTATGCATAAATGGCCACAATGAAAGAGCTAGCCTTAATTATTAATCAGGGGGTATGGTAACTTTTTTTTCAGCTCATTTGACAGTTCTTGATTGAGACACTGCAAAATGCCATAATTTAATAATTATGAAGCTCTTAAACACCTAATATTTATGCAGATTATGCTGAAAGTAAACCACTACGCGCTGTGTTGTACTGTGTTGTAAACATGTTCACTGAAGCCTGTCAAACGTTTAACAAAGGAGAATGACCCAAGGTGTCTGCACTGGACCACAGGGATGTGCTACAGATATCCTGTACCAAGATGGCGGACGCGCGTCACGCCCCCGCGACCACGGACTGGCCAGCGCTGCCAATCTAGGGTTCTATACCTATGGGTACAGTCATGAACAAACAGGATAGTTGCTAGCCGCTAAGCTAACTGGGCAACTATTAAATGGTTCAGTGTAGTTACAAAAACGATCAAAATGTGAAACTTGAACTTTATAAAGAAAAATGATCTGCCCGCACACTAGTCTCCAGTATGGACAATGATAAGTGAAAGTGATAAAATTCATTTGTTGATGAGAAAGCACCATGGAATGGGAAAATATAATGGAAGAGGAACCAGAAATGCGGGAGGGCTGGAATGTGGAAGTACATTACTTTGTGCAAAAGGTCCATTGTCAGAGAGTTAATAGAAAATTACTGTTAGTAATTAACATTTACTAGAATGCCTTTGAAGCAGAGTGATACATATCCAGTGAAATTGGAGTGCAATTATTATAGATTATAGTAACTCCTGGAATCCGTCAGAGGCTGACGACGGAATCCCCATTGTGCAATCTGTTGTGAAGTACTATGTTACAACAGACAGCGCAGATGTGATGATGGAGGCATCACGGATGACGTTGTCACGTTCAGCCCTATATTAAGGGACTGACGGCAGGAGACTGCCTCTTTGACGCTCCGCTTTTCAACCAGCACCAACCTGTACCTCCTTAGAGTTAGCTTGTATCCTGTTACACGTGCTATTAGCTTCAGCTAATAAAAGTTCACTGTTCAGCACAGTCAACGCCTCAGCTGTCCCTCTTTCCAAACGTAACAATGGTGACAAGGGTAAACCCTTATAACCAGAGTGGTGGCCTAGTTGATAGAGCATCCACCCCACAACCGGGAGGCTGGGGGTTTAAGTTTCGGCTGGGTCATACCTAAACAGGGCTGCTCGCAGAGATTGTAAAAAAAAAAAAATGTTGCGACCTAATAGCACTGAATACAAAAGACGCAACAAACTTACACAAAATCGTTCCCCTCCAGTATACAACTGGGACAATATCAGTCGCTACAGAGGGTGACAATATGTATGGGAACATATTCATACTATGTGGGGTAACTAAATAGATTGTTATGCTGTTTATTCCATCTAGCTACAATGCTCCGCACTGTGTATATATATTTATGTGTACATATGTATAGCCACTGCTCTTATTTTCTTATCTTCTAAATTATTGCTCTGAGTGTTGCTGTACTGTTGCACCCAATGTGACTTGTGTCCTATATTGAGATTCACAGCCAGCTAAACTCTCTCTTGCATCGCTTCCTCCAAGGAACAGGCAAGTGTCGTTTTGGACTAGGATTTAGTGAAACTGAAAAGATACAAAATGCAAAGAAGTATTTAGAAACTAAAAATAAACCCAAAGATAATGTGCACAAAAGGTGCATTAAAGGGTTAACATTAGCTAAGCAGTGTTACTATATGAACTCAGATTAGACTTTGCTATCACAAGACACATCTCTGATTAATGTCCGTAAAACTTATTAAACTTATTCCGAATCAGAATCAGAATCAGAAAAAGATTTATTGCCAAGTACATTCACAGTAAATAACTGGTAAATATACGAGGGATTTGACTTGACACTGAGAACGACATAGTTGACATCTTCAGTGACGCGGCAGTGTCAGTGACGCATCTGTCAGCAGAATGGGAACAGGAAGCAATGGGGGAGAAAGAGGATAAACACAATAGGAGAGAGAAAAAAGCATTGTTTGTCAGAATACAGTTCATATATATGATCAATATTATGATTACAAGAAAAAAAACTCTCAATGCACAAATAGCAGACAATAGAATCCATACAATGACACAAAGAGAGCAGTGAATGAGTAATCTTCACGTCAGTATAGTGAGTCAGTGTGAGTGAGGGTGTTGAGTGAGGGTGTTGATATCAGTTAAGGACAACAAAGTCTCTTCAGCAGCAGATGTTATGTCTACCGTCTGGGCAAAGACGCGTGTCCTTGGCACGGCAGATGGAATAGATTGCCAGACAGCTGGCTGTCCTTGAGAGTCAAATGCTGCCCGCCATGTTATGAAAACAAGTATACTGAAGATAATCTGGAGGACTGTGAGCTGAGGGCGTCAAAACAGGTCGAATAGCACTGACTTCAGAGAAAAAACTTTATATTCTCTTACAGATTCAGTGCTCAAATCCTTCATGGCTGGACGTTGAAATTATCATGGACGGCTCTCAGCGTGATCGTGATGTAATCCATTTTCCTAGACAGTACTCCATTAGCCGCTGTCAGAGTCCTGCCCAGTTGGTCAATTTGATGGTTAAGCCTCGCCGGGTCCGCTTTTTGATAGGCTCCATCCATCTTCTTCAATTTGCGGTACACCAGAACAATCCCAGATCCAATCAGTAGAATTCCGATGACCATTGCTACGAAGAGGTATAAATCTTCAACATCTTCGATAGAGAGATCACACAGGCACAAGAGTTTCCAATTACTTGTGTCCTTCAAATAACCCGCGGCAGCTGTACCTGCGGGGCAAATCGGCTCCCCCGGGCCACTTTTTCTCGTTGAAAAAACAGTGTCAATTGCGTTCAAAGCCCAGCTTATTAAATCCATAATTTCTTTTGATAATCAGCAGTAAAGACACGCAGACAGACGATAGCAAGCTGGGATCCAGTCAGTCAGTTAGGGAAGGAGAGAGATAAGAAGCCGGAGCTGGGAGAAAAAGTGTCTGCTCTCTTTGGAGGGCGGAAGTGAAGATAATTAATATCTATCCTAATTAATATCCATCCTATCAAAAAGAATCCAGCGGAGCTGTTCGGCTATGGGCACACAAGCATCAGCCTCATAGGGGTCACAAGAGCCCCTCCAGGGCGAAGAAGAGGAGGACCCAATTGCAAGGTGAATCTGGTAAACCATGATTTATTAACAAACAGAAAATAAAGCAGCGTGTGGACTGAAACAAAAAACACAAGCAAGGCTTTGAAGGTAAAGACACAGGCTAGGATAACAGAAAAAAGGCTAGGAATTCACTGGCAAGACAGAAGCATGTGTTAGATGCCAACATGACTCAAGGACGCCACACAGGACGCAGACTGAGAACGCTATATTGACAAGGGAGTAATCAAGACAACACGAGACAGGTGGGAGCAATCAGGGATAATCAGAGACAGCAGGGAGTGGCTATAGGCATGGGAAACATGAGGGGCTGAGACAAAAGGTAAACTACAGACATGAACACAGGCCCAGGGAATACACAACCATGACAAATGATAATAATAACAAACAGAATCATACAAAACTAACTTCAAACCCAAGACGATAATAGAGAACATAACATGGCTATAATAATAAATACAGAGAATTCCAAAAAAACAACTGAACTGAGGCAGGGAAAACACAGAATAGCAAAAACAAACTTAAAGTGGGAGCATGGTCCCCAACCCATGCTCAGACCCTGACATAGCCTCCCCCAATCCCCCCTTTAAGGTGTGGAAACCAGACACCCCTAGACATTACCAAAAAAAAAAAAAAAAAAAGGAAAACACCTTCCCAGGGAGGGTGGTGAGGGCACAGTCCAGACAGGCAGAAACACACTCTATCCATCCACCACAGTGTCCAGAACCAAAATGAGCTTGGAGATCCAAATAAAGCACCAGGCCCCAAAGTAATAAGCAGGACAGGTCGGGTGGTCTTCCATCGACCCACGGCCATTGGACCAGGGAACAAGGTGTAACCGGGGGCCTACCCAAGTCCCTGGGTCCCAAGACTGAAGTACATGGTGGATCTGGCTACCTACCAAGGTCCATAGACCAACAAACTGATGAACACGGCGTGTCGAGTGGCCTACCAATGTGCAAGGGCCACCAGACAGATGAACACGGCACTATGGGGGCGCTAACCTCAAGAGCTTTAAACACAGGAGCCAACATAGGAACTTTATGCTCAGGAGGTGACAGCATAGGAACTTTCTGCTTAAGAGATAACACAAGAATTTTAACCCCAGGAAATAATGACAACATAAACTCTGGAGATAATGATGATACAGAGACTTTAACCACAGGAGGTGACTTGGGAGCTTTTTGCTCTGAACACCACAAAGGAGACTTTTGCCCTGGAGACCACAAAGGAGCTCTTTGGTCTGGGGACAACAACAAAAGGTGTAGCTGCCAGCAAAACCAGCTATACATTTTTTAGTTGATTTAATAAATTTGTGTTAAAAGTGAAGAATAATTTATATTTGATAAAATATTATTTCTTTATTTTAATTCATAAATATGAGAAAATGTTCAAAAGAGATGTATTCAAAGGGGTTTTGTTACTGTTTAGAAGGTGGAACTAATTTTTTTGTTTGGGTTAGAACCTTAGTTTGTGTTACACTCTCTTGCAACCATGAGGCAGAGCTGAGCAAAGAGCTTACCAGCTGTAAGGGATGTTGTTTTAAGTTAAGTTGTGCATCGTTTTTTGTCTTGGATACGAAGCCCCTCTGGTGTCACTGGAGAAAAAAAAAATGCTAATTTGTGGCCACAAACTGATAATGCATGGCCACAAGTTTATAACTCGTGGCCACAACTTAATATTGCATGGCCACAAGATACAAAACTCGCATCTTGTGGCCATGAGTTAGTGATTCGTGGCCACCAGATAAATAACTCGGGAAATGCAACTGGTGACATTGTTCAGCCTCCTTGTTCCAGGACTTTCATTTTAATGAGCAGCTTGAGAGAGTCCATTCTTGTTAGTCTAATATACAGGTAATTACATAAGTTATATAATTTCATACTGTAGAACTATCTGTATAAATGTAAAGTTTAGAGCAGAGGTGTTTTTTATATACACACATGGACAAAATTGTTGGTACCCCTCTGTTAATGAAAGAAAAACCCACAGTGGTCACAGAAATAACTTGAATCTGACAAAAGTGGTAATAAATAAAAATTCTATGAAAATTAACCAATGAAAATCAGACAGTGCTTTTGAATTGTGGTTCAACAGAATTATTTTAATTATTTTAATGTTGGCTGTATATTTTATGCTAGTGGATGTCAGAAGTTGGCTCCATAGTCATTTAGTTGGTATTTGCACAGCACAAAGGTAAAACTGGAAAAACCTTTAGTTATAATTAACTGTCAGTATCAAGTTTAGAGGTTTTGCTACTATTTTTTCTTTCCTCAACTGTGTGTGCAGGTTTCTAGTCAGAGTTGTATGAGGAGGCAGGCTTCTTTGCTTTCCAAGTTTGATAAATGTGCTATCATTAAATTCCTTATCTGTGTAATCTGATGCAGCACAACAATCTCAAATCTCCTATCAAGGCAAACCAAATCAACTTGGATAATTGGGCTGGGGTAAAGTAGAACTGTGCAGTTCTAGTTTGCTGTTAAAACAGATTCTTAATAAAATGTCCAATTTTATTTGGATTTATTTGTGAATTAGCACGACATTAGGAGTTGTATTTGGAATCATAAGAAACCCTGCAAAGAAACAAACAAAAAAGAGGCCTGTTGATCAGGTCTGTCAGTCTTCTACTTCCAGCTCAGGACCTAGAATCTATTGCTGTGGGGCTGAAATGTCTACATGTAATTTTATTGTTTTGTTATTTTTCCATTGTTACTTAAAATTTAGTCGAAAAACAAGTATTTGCTTTTACAGTCAATACAGATGTGTTTTAAAACTGTCCGATTTAGTAGTGACTGTAAGACATACAGTAAATGACTGTCATTGCTGTCTTTATGCAATTTGTTTTAAATCTTCATTAAAATATACAAATGGAAATATAAATTGTTTTTATTATATTTAATTTGTAATTTTTAATTAATTTGAAATATTTTTATTTTGATATGGGCTTTAATATCTTCTTGAATGAAAATATTTTAGCATAAGATTATTATAGTTATCATTGTCATCATCTACAGCATTTCTTTTTCAGGATTTTTCTACTTCTGTTTGTGCTCAATTTGCTGCATTTTCCCCCTTTTTTGTGCCTCATTAGAATCTGATGTGTTTTCAAAGTGTTCCCTTTATTTTTTGGAGCAGTTTATTTTTTGTCAATAAAATAGTTCAGATTTCCAAGGCTATAACTTGAAAGTGGTAAGAGATAGTGACTTACTGTCAATTAGAAAGATGTAAAATATGATCCAAAGTTTCACATAGGAATAAATTTACACATCTAATTTCCATAATGTCACGACACCTCTTTAAAGTTTGCCAGTTTTCCATGCCAAAGGCACTGTCCTCGGCTTCCATGCAACATTGCAGAGGCGTGTCAACCATGACAGCCCTACAACATCCAGGGCCTTGAGGTACCCAGGGCGAACGTCGTCCACCTCCGGGGCCTTGCCACCAAAGTGTTTTTAACGACTTTGGCAACCTCAATCCCTGTGATGGGCGAGTTATCCCCCTTGTCCTCAAGCCCTGCTTCCTCTATGAAAGGTGTGTCAGTGGGATTGAGAAGATCCTCAAAGTATTCCTTCCACCGATCGATGATGTCCCCAGTCGAAGTCAGAAACGCCCCATCCGCACCATACACAGTGTGGACAGGGAGCTGCTTTCCCCTCCTGAATCACCGGACAGTTTGCCAGAATCTCTTTGAGGCCAACCGAAAGTCTTGTTCCATGGCCTCACTGAACTCCTCCCACACCTGAGTTTTTGCTTCCGCAACATGAAAAAACTATATCAGCATAAACAATGCAGTAGTATATAACCATACCCTATATCTTGCACTACACATTAATTGGGACACAATAGACTGTTTATAGACTGGTTAATTATAGTATGGCTGTGCGAATATACAAAGATATATATTTTTTTCTTCTTCATGTGTACTGTGTACTGAATAGGAAATAAATAATTTTCTTTTTAACTAGGCGACTATGCTTACATTTTCTACTGGAACTGTATTTATCATCTACTATCTGATAAGTTACATATGATGATGTTGCTTTGCTATATTTTGCAGGTTAATTCCTCTGTTATTACACTGATGTCAGAAGTAGAGCTCTCCAAGTACATCCCCAATTATGGAGACAGACTGGCAGCTGTAGCTTTTTGCAGCAACAGTCATCGCAGAGACTCAGTGGCATCTAGACGAGGTCAACTACTGGAAAAAATAAGGGAAAAGTGCTGCACTCCAGAAGCTACAGCAAGTAAAAGGCAATAGACTACGACTAAATTAAGAGGAAATATTAATGCAAAGAAAATGGCAAAGAGGTTAGAAATTGGGTGGATGAATTTCCGTGAAGTTGGCAACTGTTACAAGCAGGTGCGAACTGTTAACCCTTTTATTGTCCAGCTGTCGTAAGACATCAGCGTCACCTGCTGTCCCTGGCGAAGTTCCGTACCTGTCACGTGATGTGTCCAAAAAGCACAGAAAACCCAGCTGTACAATGCATTTCACATCACAAGATGTCAGACACGTATACCTTACTTCTCTTCACTGGAGAACTGGAGGACTTCACCCAAACAAACTGCCTCAAAACATCATTTTCAGGAATGCAAAGACAAGAATGTAAACAGAGGCTCCATTGCAACATATATTTCCACACAAAGGAAGCAGGTGCTCTAAATTTTGCCAACTATGATTCTAATAAGAGACTATTTAGCTTCTGAAGGGAACTATTTACCTTCTGTGACAGCAGAAGATGGCCTGGAGCATGTACACTTCCGTCTGCCATGGATGGAGCTGATGAGAGATGGCAGATGCCGGTTTGGTGGCGTTATGTAACCAAAATTGTGGTGGAATAAATCATAAGATAAATGTGAGAGTTTCTGGATGTGGGAGACAAAGCAAAAATGACTGGCAGAAGACAAAATAAGGACCGGGGATGAGGAAATGGGACACATAAAAATGCATGGTGCACGGTAGGTCCGATGTATTTATTTGTTTGTGTACATTGTACTGATTTTCTGTTTCATATATATACTATGAAGATAAGATAATAAAATACCAAAAACAAAAATGAAGACAAAAAAACAAAACAAAACAAAACTATGCTTTGTGTAAATATACTCAAAGTCCACTTTTGATCGAAAGTTATGTAGTTCGATATGGCTGCCGTCACATTATGCAAATTAGATGCATAAATTTACTCCTATCTCAATCTTTGGGTCATATTCTACATCTTTCTAATTGACAGTAAGCCATTATCTCTTACTGCTTTCAAGTTACAGCCTTTGGAATTTGTGATATCTAAACTGATTATTTTCTTGAAAAAAAAAAAAACTTGACTGCCAGAGGGTAGTGAGCTGATGGGCGTGATGGTGCGCCATAGACAGAAAATGGGTTAAAAGAGGTGGGACCTGCCATGTCTGTGTGGACAGGAAATCAAAAGTCAAAGACATTCAAGAAATGGCTCAGTCACTTTTTTTTCCTCAGTGGTGTCTGCAGGTCTATGAAACTGACAAATCATGTTCGCAGTAAGTGTGACTGCACAAAATGAGATAGACCCAGAATTTACAGTTGAAGATTTGTATGAAAAAAAAAAAAGTCAAAATACTAAGACTGTACCTCTGCGGTCGGGGTAATGTTCAAAACACTTTCCCAAAAGATACTCCAAAAATAACATACACTGAGGTTACAGAAGATATTTTACAGGAAGGCAACCATGATCAGGCATCAAAACCAGAAGTCATAAGTGACTTGGATTTACTGCCAGGTCAGCATGTGATAACCCTCTTAGATTCAGATACAGAACAAGTGATGTATCAAGAACTGCCAATTAAGAGCAGAGGTAATCAGGACTAGACAGGGAGAACAACAGAGTTCAGATGTAACAGATGCTTTGTTTGAAGCCCATAATGCAGTTGTGCAGCCTAACTTTTACACAGATGGTGAAGTGACTGTTGGTACATCATTTAGTGAGCCTGGAGATTTGGATGATACTTTGCCCTGGGAGGAATCAGAGTCAAAGGTCACTATTGTAGTGTGCCAGGGTAACTGCCTTGCTGACCTCATGGGTGCCTTCATTGACCCAGATATTATGAACAAAGATGTACACATCAAAAGAAAGCTCCTCAATGGAGAATTGGAGGAAGATGAGGACTCAGGTGTATTCTGTGACCGCCTGACAGAATTTTGGGAAGAATTCTATGGAAAATGCACACTAGGTACCAATGTAAAGACACCCTTCCTTAGGCATGACTACCAAATTAAGGAATAGCAAGCAATTGCTAGGATCCGTGTGACAGGGTGGAAAACTGTCAGGTATTTTCCACTGTTGCTGCCACTTCCATTTTTGGAAGAAGCCCAGTATGGAACAAGTTACAGTAGTTTAATACAGAGCTTTCTGCAGTATGTATCAAACGAAGAGCAAGAAATTCTTGAGCTTGCACTAAATTCATTTGAATCTGTAGAGAAAGATGACTTAATGGGTGTCTCAGATGCACACAACTGCAACCGACTTCCTACTAAAGAGAACATTACGGAAATACTATCACAGTTAGGTCACAAGTGCATCATACAGCCAATTGTGAAAATCTTGGTGCATACTTTGTATCCACAAAACCTTGCTGAAGTAGTGGAAGAAGAAGTCCCCACCCCAAAGCGTGTCAAAGAACTTCTGAAATTCCCTGAACAAATGACAGGTGCTCAAAACACTGTGGTGAGACACTTGAGGAGGTACGTTAGTGAGTGTGACAACAGCATGCGGAAAGCTTTCCTCAGGTTCTGCACAGGGGCTGACATTCTTTTTGGACAACACCTCAAGGTTCAGTTCATAGAGTCATCCACATTCCAATGTCATCCACAGGCACATACATGTGGGTGCTACCTAAACTTACCTGTTAACTATCAAAACTACCCAGAACTCCATAATGACTTTGATCTTATTCTGAGAAGTGCAGCCTGGGTATTGGACATCATCTAAATCCTTTCAGGAAATGTGAGTTAACTTTGCTGTAGAAGAAGTTCTAAAATACTCTTATTTCTGTATTCTTGTTGTTATGGAGGGTTTAAAATCATTCTCAGCAACTGCATTTTAGGTTGTTTATTTATGGCAGTTTAAATGCCCATCTTCACATATGAAATGCTTTAAGACTCAGATGTTAAAGTTTAAATGTAAAATTTTGTTTTTTGTTCTATTGAATTTCCATTCCAGTATAGTATGAACAGAGGTGGGTAGACCAGTCATAAATTCTGCTCAAGTAAAAGAAGCATTATCTTATAAAATTAATTACTTAGGTATAAGTTACACTATTCCCATTAGTAACAAAGTGCAGTAAAAAAAAGTTTAGTCAGAACTTTACTGTCATTTCAAAATGTATCACTTTTTTCTCATTAATTGTGTGACATTTCTCATAAACTTACAGCTTTTTTTTAAATAAATTTGCTATTTTTGTAATAAATTTGTATAATTTGTGATGCAAATTCACAAGCTTCTACTCAATTTTTTTTTTTTTCAAAATAAATTCATCGTTGAACTGGCTCATTTGTGAGGATTTTCTCTTAAATTTGTTAGTCTGAGAAAAATAAACCAAGAAACTGTGGTGATCCGAGCACGGAGTAGATCTTCACTCGAGTCACTCAGTATTTTCCCTTTTTCTTTGTATCTCTAGTTCTGTTATTATTTGTATCTCTGGTGCTTTTACTATGACAGCACTGTGGCCGGACTTCTGGCTGTCAAGCCAGCCGTGCCCTGTCACAGCTGACTATGATTTAGTGATTACGTTTTCTCCTCACCTGTTTGGCCTTAGCCTTGAGTGTTATTATTTAAGGTGGCAGTTGAGGCTCTCTCCTCGCTGTGACCTCGCCTTCCCTGACTGGAATCCCTACGCCCGGTTCCAGTCTTTTGTACAGCGTTTGCTCTTGGAATGTAAGTGTTTATTGGGACTCTTTATTTCTCTCATTATATCACCCCTCTGGGTCACATGTATAGTTTGTGTTCTGCCCCTCGTGGCTTGTTATTTTGTTACTTTTCCTTAATAAATATACAAGCTCACTGTTGGCATTTGGTGCCTCATTCATGCCCTGAAAAGGGCAAACATGACAGTAGGTCGCAGCCAAGTGAGGTGCCAGCCTCAGTGAGTTTGTTTTTTTGGCTTAGTTTTTCCTTTTTCCAGGTGCCAGCTTTGTTTGGGAGTTATTTCAACTCTGAAAGAAAAACTAGACTGGCACTTAATTCAAATCAGTGAAATTAAACTAAAAGAATACAACCGAATATACTTGAGTAAAAGTACAGTTTTTCCTTCATAAACATACTCAGTTAAGAGTAACACGTGTCATGCAATAAAAGTACTTATGAAAGTACAGTTTGAGGAAAAAGCTGTACTTGAGTAAATGTAGCTACAGTCATGAAAAAATTAGGACACCCCTTTAAATATTCAGTTCTTTCTTAAGAAATGTTCACATATTTATGTCTAACCTTGTTTTTGTTTGATTTTTTTAATTTATTTTAGCCACTGTAAGTGGGAATGAATGTGGAGGTGTCCTAAAAAAGATGGGGGGTGTCCAGATTTATTCCTCACTATTTGTTTAGAATTACTGTATATTTTACAGAAAATTTGCAAAAAGCCTTTAATTCATTTTTAATTGTTTAGTTGTATTACATGAATCTCCCAGTATTTTTAGCAGTGATAGTAAATATCCATAGGTCCAAATATGTTAAAAAAAGGCAAAACACAGGCTTATACAGGGTGTCCTAATTTTTTCACATGACTGTACTTACTGCCCACCTCTGAGTATAAAGAATTGTTACATTGAAATGAGTCGCTGTTTCAACTTAGAAAAGTTGGTGTCCAAGCTGCCTCAATATTTTAAATTGACTGAACATTAGAGGATACATCACATTTAATTATAATTTGGCCTCTCAAGTTCAGTCAGCTTAAGATTTTAAGATTTTAACTTGGACTTTTTTTTTAAAGTTGAAGCTGTATTTTTTTTACAGTGCATTTTACTACATCACTTTTGAAAGCATCAAGAACAGAGTCCTTCTCTTGTTGGCAAACAGACACTGTATTTACATTTGGATCAGTTTAATTCTGTTTTTTAACTCATTTGTCAAATCTGGTACCTGTTAATTAAAAAAAAAAAAGTATTCCAGATTTACAGCTGGAAAGGCTTCAGATTTTTTTTTTTTTTTTTTTGCATCACTATTGAAAGTCTTAATAACCATAACCAGTTAAGTTCTGATGTATTTTGTTGTTTGTATTTTGTCAAGAAATACTTTGACAGGTCATTTTCAACTCAAAACACATTGGAAGAATACTGTATGTCATTTTGGTTTCAGCAAAGACAGTTCTGTCCTCATATATGTTTGAATAAATACAGCAAGAGTATTATGTCATGCCTTTTAATGTCATACAACATAGATCAATATACTGCGAGTAAGCAGATACAGTATACAGTAAGTCAGTTGCTACAAGCAACTTATTTTTAGCTCACTCCGGTGAAGCCAAAAGGCACTAATGTGATGACACAGTGTCTGTCCATCCACATTTCATGAGAATCCATCCAGGTTGTGCTCAAGATCAATGTCAAAGGTCAGGAGATCTGGATGATTTCATCAGGCTGGAATGAGTTGTTCTGTCATTGACAGTCTAGTTTTAACTAATTAGCATGAATGCTGTCATTTTTCTATGCTACACAGTCAGAGATGGTGGTTACATTTACTCAAGTACATAGGTGTTAACTCAAGTAATTTTTCCATTAAACTGTAACTCAGTAACAAAAGCTAATCACCACTGTTGGGCAAGTTACTAAAAAATAGTAAGCAGTTACTAGTTACTTCTTTTCAAAAGTAATTGAGTTACTTTTGAGTTACTGCATGATTAAAGTAACTAGTTACTTGGAAAAGTAACTTTCACGTTACTTTTAAATCATCTTGTACAACACAGCAAGATCAATGGCCCCTTGTTCTCATCAGAAAAAGAAAACGAGAAAAAGTCTCATCTTACAGTGAAATGTCTCAGATTTACGTAAACTATTGTAATCAGTAGAAAGTCAGAAATTTCTTCTTCTTCTTTTAGATTTAATTGGCGGTTGGCAATCAGCTTACAGGTGCATTACCGCCACGTAGTTCACTCTATCTGGTCATGAAGCTGTAAATTCACAGAGAAAATGTTGGACCCCCTGATGGGCCGTTTTTGGTCCAAAGGCCATATGTTTGACACCCCTGGACCAGCCCATTAAAAACGCATATTTAGAGGATTTACTTTCATGAAATAGTTACATATCACAACGGCACTGAAATAAATAAGAAAAATTAAACAGAAAGAACAGATAAATGAAAGTTCACCGCTTAGAAGAAGCTGCTCTTTACTGCAAAAAATCACAGTCACTTTTTTCTCTGAACATAAGAAAACTTTAAACACATTTAAGGCGGAAATTAAATGCGAGTTTCTTGCTCAAAAATACTCATGTTTAACCACAGAGGTACGAGCTGAAAGGGGTTACTCACCGCTGGGACGACAGCCTGCTGAGAAGTTTCCACCGCCACTGCATTTCTTCCTACCGGGCTGCAGCGTCAACTGGGGCAGGACAGGAAACCGAACCGCGGAGGAGACTGACAGCTGCACCAGCTATGGTCAGTTTATTTGCTCTAAAAATATCTATCCATATTAATAAAACGAGTAACGCATCTGATCAAATTTCAGTAACTCATTACTGAATTTTTAAACAGTAATTTCATTACACAGCACGTTACTGCAAAAGAAGTGGCGTTACAGTAACGCAACACTGCTGATCACTGAGTTGCATTATTGCTACTTTTTAGTCTTTATGGCAAAAACATATTTGGTCATACTTTTGAAGTTACATTTAGTTTCACTGATTTTGCAAACTTTATATACTTTTATAACATGTTTTTAAGCGAAATGGGTGGCTCTAGAGCCATTTTAGTAAATATTTTATTTTACTGAAATTAGAGTTGAAATCATTGTTATTCAATTTTGGCTTAGGAAATATTTCATTTATTTATGACTAATGTTTATTTATGTAGGGAGCTTGAAATGAAGAAGCGATGTGATTTTATAAATCAAGTTTTATTATCAGCTTCCAGTCCCTAACATGTCTCATCTCGATGCAGAAGCAGAATGAAGAGGTCGAGCGCAGTCAGACCTTCATACTTATACCCACACTCAACAAAAGACATTGCATATCAAAGCTGACATCCTGCATTAGCGTAATCCCTCTCCATTGTCCTCTCTCTCCTCCACCTGACCCTGGGTGGTCAGGAAGTTCGATCAGGTCTCCACCGCTGCGACTCCGTCTGCTCCTTGATCTTCGCCGGTGGTCGAGACCTCTTGTCCTGCTCTGAGACGTGAGGTCATTCTACATATGCAATCTCTAAACATTCCACTTATGTCTATACATATGTAGGTATGGATATATGAATAATATAAGCCACAGCCCCCCCCCCCAAACGTCTAAGAAAAGGACAATCAAATTAAGTTTACAGCTTAAGATAACATCCATGACATATTATACTGTTATACATCTCAACAGGAAAAAGGAGAAATATCTTCAGCAGTCATGTTAACCTTCAAGTTATGCAGCATGATCCTGTTAAAAATTCAGTGGTAACAACAACAGTATAATTAATGTCACAAGTCAACCTTAAAACTGCAACGGCACAATCCGACAACATAGTTAACAACTCTTTGTCAATTTTACATCAGTCTATGTGTCGTTTGTGTTTTAATCTTCTCCCGAATCTGCTGTAGGCCCGCTTTGGCATCCTGGCGGGACCGTCCTGTAAGGGATCTGCAGCTTGGGGAGGAGAGTGGTTATTTGTTCCCTGCAGGGGGGCTGAGTCTTTTCTCTTGGGGGGTCTACCCCGCCGAGGCGCTCTCGCCACCCGTGCAGGCTCGTCGCTCAACAAGAAAGCAGGTTTAAGTCTGTCAATGCTGACTGTTTCTTTTCTGTCCCCTAAATCAAGCACAAGATGCTTATCACCAGGTTCCAGCACTCTGTATGGTCCGTCGTATGGAGGGCGGAGGGTTGGTTTTAAAGCTTCGTGCCTAACAAAAACGAACTCGGCATTTTTCAAAGCTTGGGGGACAAAAACCCGCGGAAAAGAGTGATGTACGGGTCCGGGGAGCGTGTCCGGTCCCGTGCTGCTTAGGGGCCTCAGGGCTGGTAGGTGCCCGGGCTCTGGATGTTCTGGTAAGAACTCACCTGGGAGCCTGAGAGGTTGTGCAAAACCTAATTCTGCCGGGGAGGCGTCTAGATCCTCCTTAGGTGCAGAACGCAACCCTAATAAAACCCAGGGAAGTTTATTCACCCAATCTGTATCCGTTAGTGAGGCCCTGAGGGCGGCCTTTAAAGACCTATGAAAACGCTCGCATAACCCATTAGCCTGAGGGTGATACGCGGTGGTGCGATGAATTGTCACCCCTAAGCTGCTGGCCATGGCTGACCACAGCTCTGAGACAAATTGAGGCCCCCTATCGGACGTGATGTCCGATGGGACGCCGAAACGCGCCACCCAGTTTGTTAAAAAAATGCGAGCGACTTCCGCGGCTGTGGTTGACGCCAGCGGGACCGCCTCCGGCCAGCGCGTGGTGCGGTCTACCATTGTTAACAGGTGTGTGAACCCTTGCGACGATGGTAGTTGGCCCACGAGGTCGACGTGTACGTGGTCAAACCTCCTGGCTGGAATTCGGAAAGGTTCTAGAGGAGCTTTTGTGTATTTTGGCGCGTTGGCAAGACATGCAAGTCCTTGCCCATTCCTTTACATTTTTACGCAGGCCCGGCCAAACAAACTTCTCCGCGACCATTTTAACCGAGGCACGCACCCCTGGGTGCGCGAGGGAGTGAACGGAGTCAAAAATGCGGCGGCGCCACGCGGCTGGAACCACTGGCCGAGGCCGGCCAGTTGACACGTCGCAGATTAGGGGGGGGGAACGCCGTCACGCAAACCCCTTTCCTCCAGTCTTAACCCTGTTGGTCCAGACTGGAGCGCGCGCACGTCCGCGTCACTGCTTTGTTCCGCTGCCCTGGCCGCGTAATCTATCCCTACGTGGATTGGGGCCGCGTATGCGTCCGCGTTGGCCATGAGTTCTGCGGCTGCGGTAGTATAATCTGCTTCCTCGCGCTCTGACGATGTCACAGCGTGGGAGAGGCAGTCTGCTACCACATTAAGCTTGCCTGCCACATGTCGAATATCTGTGGTGAACTCTGAAATTGCAGCTAGTTGTCTTTGTTGCCTGCCTGACCATGGTTCTGAAATTTTAGCCATCGCAAAAGTGAGTGGTTTGTGGTCTACAAAAGCCGTGAAACGCCGCCCTTCCAGCCAGAACTGGAAGTGGTGGATGGATAAATGAAGCGCTAGCAGCTTCCTGTCAAAAGTGCTGTATTTGCGCTCGGTTTGGTTTAAAGATTTACTAAAAAATGCTAACGGTTGCCAGGTTCCGCCAACATGATGTTCTACGACTGCCCCTATGGCCAGGTCTGAAGCGTCTGTGGTTAACGCTATGCGGGCCGAGGGATCGGGGTGAACCAACAATGTGGCATTCGCTAGTGCACTTTTTACTTCCGCGAAGGCGCGTTCCCGCTCCGGGGTCCATTCGACCGCGTTGGAGGGCTTTTGTTTTCTGAGCGCGGCATATAGGGGCTGCATGAGTTGAGCTGCGCGGAGGAGGAAACGGTTGTAAAAATTCACCATTCCTAAAAATTCTTGTAGTGATCTGACCATTTGTGGTCGTGGGAAATTTGCTACCGCGCGCACTTTGTCCGGCAATGGAACTGCCCCCTCTGGTGAAACTCTGTGTCCCAAAAAATCAATTTGTGACACGGCGAATCGGCATTTGGCTGGGTTGATTATTAACCCGTGCTCTTCTAGTCTCTGAAAAACTGTAGTGAGGTGTTGTTCATGTTCTTCCTCTGACGAGCTGGCTACCAGAATATCGTCTAGGTAGACGAACACGAAGGGGAGGTCGCGTAATACTGCGTCCATCATACGCTGAAAAGTTTGAGCAGCGCCTTTGAGGCCAAACGGCATTCGCAAAAATTCAAAAAGACCGAAAGGGGTTATTACGGCCGTTTTGGGAACGTCCTTCGGTCGAACCGGAACTTGGTGGTAGCCGTGGACCAGGTCTGTTTTAGAGAAAATGCGCGCACCCTCCAGATGTAGTGAAAAATCTTGGATGTGAGGGATTGGGTAGCGGTCATGCGCTGTCGCATTGTTTAATCTGCGGTAATCACCGCAAGGTCTCCAAGAACCGTCCGTTTTCGGGACCATATGTAGTGGTGATGCCCAAGGGCTTTTCGAGCGCCGAATAATGCCCAATTTTTCTAGGCTGGCAAACTCGTCGCGTGCTATGGTGAGCTTGGTCGCGTCTAAGCGCCGAGCTTTGGCAAAAACAGGTGGGCCTGTTGTGGGGATGAAGTGTTCAACCCCGTGTTTCGCTACTGTTGCTGAAAATTTGGGAACTGTGAGTGCTGGAAATTGGGTGAGGAGTTGGTCAAACTTACCTCCTGCTGTGGTGACGCTGGCCTGCACGGGTGGTGGAGAGACTCGAGCTGAGCAGGGGATAGAAGAAAATGACAGTGCATTAACCAAGCGTCTATTTGCAAGATCGACTAACAACCCATATGCACACAAGAAATCAGCCCCCAACAAGTTAAAACTCACCGCCGCTATAATAAATGTCCACCTATAGTTGCGGCCGTGAATGGACAGAGGTAGGTTTCTTTCAACGAAGGTGTCGATGATCGAGCCGTTAGGTGCCATCGCTCCGTTTCCAAGGGGTCCCATTGCCTGGTCTGCGTTGGACGGGGTGATGAAGCTCACCTGAGCTCCAGTGTCGATGAGGAACTGTCTCCCGGAGCGTCCGTCAGTCACATAGAGTAGCTTGTTTGTCTCGCCGAGAGCCGTAGCTGCTAACGGTTCCCGGCTTTGACGTTTTCCCGAGCTCTTGAAATTGCAGGGGGGCACGCATTTGTACGCCCTCTTGGCGAAACATTGATAATAATAGCAGAGGTCGTTCCGCTTGCTGTGCCTTGGTCGCGTCGCTGCCATGGTGAGCGGGCTCTGCTCTGTTGTCTGCGGTTCTCTGCTGCTCTGGGCTTCTGCGCCGAGATCTGCAGATGCTGCTGTGGCCATCTGTTCGCCGCAGGAGTTGATGAGCCGCTGCGCTTCTCGGGCCAGCGCACGGAAGTCCTGCTGGGTGCTGCACCGCATGTTGGCCAGGGTCCCTCTCATGTGCGACGGCAGAGTGCTGAGGAAGATATGTTGAAAGAGGAAGTTGTCATTGTCTTCCTCCCTCAGCTGCAGCATGTCCTCCATGACGGCCATCGGTCTGTGTCCTCTGTGGCCGTGAGTCGCCAGAATCCTCCCTGCTCTTTCCTCGGCCGAAGGGACGAAGCTCTCGATGAGGATTGCCTTCAGTTCTTTGTACTTGTCGTGGGCGGGCGGTTGTTGTATCACGCTCCGCGCGCATCTTGATGTGGCGGCATCGAGTCTGGCGACGATGTGGTAAAATTTTGTTTCATCCGCCGTTATCCCCGCCAGTGCAAACTGAGCCTCAGCTTGCTGGAACCACGAGCTCGGGTCGTTTTGCCAGAACTCTGGGAGTTTGATGGTGACGGCGCTTGCCTGGGCCGTCTCTGATGTGTCTGCAGGGCGAGAACGCCTTTCTTCCGTTCTCGCGGCGGGGCTGGGGACGGTGCTCGGTTGAGCCCTCTCTGACGATTCTGCTGTGGGGGAACGTTTTCCATCCATTCCCCTGTCTGCGTTGGCGACGGCATTTGCCTGGGTCACCTCTGATGAGCTTGTAGCGGGAGAATGTCTTTGGTCCATCCTCACGTCTGGTCACCAATGTAGGGAGCTTGAAATGAAGAAGCGATGTGATTTTATAAATCAAGTTTTATTATCAGCTTCCAGTCCCTAACATGTCTCATCTCGATGCAGAAGCAGAATGAAGAGGTCGAGCGCAGTCAGACCTTCATACTTATACCCACACTCAACAAAAGACATTGCATATCAAAGCTGACATCCTGCAATAGCGTAATCCCTCTCCATTGTCCTCTCTCTCCTCCACCTGACCCTGGGTGGTCAGGAAGTTCGATCAGGTCTCCACTGCTGCGACTCCGTCTGCTCCTTGATCTTCGCCGGTGGTCGAGACCTCTTGTCCTGCTCTGAGACGTGAGGTCATTCTACATATGCAATCTCTAAACATTCCACTTATGTCTATACATATGTAGGTATGGATATATGAATAATATAAGCCACAATTTACATAATTTGGATTATATTACAAAGTGAAGATGTGTCATGAATTGCCTCTCAGGGCAGAGAACTGAGACCCACGCGCTGAACTGCAGTTAGTGGAATTTGTTATACTGTGGGGACACACATTCGTGACCTGCTTTTGGACTCACATTTTAGACCAGAGCAAGGGCAGAGCTTCTGTGGTTATTACAGGAAGCTGCAGGAGAGTTAGCTTTGGTATGCAAAGCTTGAGACTGTGGGATATAATGAGGGGATGCATTGTAGATAGTGGTGTGATATCATGCAGAGAGGATGCATTGTTGCTGTCTTTATAATGCAATGGTTTTGTGAGACAGGATTAATGAGGAACTCTGCCTCGTCATTTTCACATCTCCACACTGGTGACCCTAAGACGTATCATGAGAGAGGAGAATTCCCCCGGGCCAGCCTCGTCAGGAGCCCCCAGCCAAGAGAATGCCACTACAGTCCAGCTACCGGACTTCTGCCAGAACAATCCACGCTCCTGGTTCAACGCGGTTGAGGCGCAGTTCAACCTCCGGGGGATATCGGTAGATGCCACAAGATTCTACCACGTAGTCGCAAAGCTGGACAACAACACGGTCCAGCATGTGGAGAACCTGATCGACCAGCCACCGGACAACGACAAATACGGCACGTTGAAGGCTGCACTTGTTACGGGTCCCCGGACGGTGGCCACAATAACAAAAAGAAATAGATTTAAACGTGATCCTCCGTGTCTGCTCTTGGGTCTGTAAAATACAGAAAGAGTCTTTGAAAGACAGAACACAGGACCACTCATGTCTTTCTCCAGATAGTACTAAAGGGGGGCCGGAAGTGCACCCTCATTGTTTACCTGGGGCGGGACGACCGCAGTGCCAAAGGTTCCACTGCTTACTCTTAAATATTTATACAGGGCTACATATCAAATGTTAATATTATTGATCGTCCACAATCTCAAAATATATTTAGATGCTCTTAAAATAAAAATAAAATGACAGTCTCTCTGAATTATTTCCAAATGTGGTGCCCTATTTGGGTGTACCACACGCTCCCCAACAACAAAAGTGGCTCCTGACACTTAACAGTAACAAATCAAAATCTCAACACTAATAAAGTCTCTATTCAAAAGTCTCTGGAACGTCTTTCTTTTCAAGTGTCCTTAATCTTCAGGTATTATCCAAGATCTGGTTAGTTTAATAGCAAGGAATAGCATACTGACATTGCAAGTAGTTAGCGGTGAAAGAAGGAAGATAAAAAGGTTGAGGATAGAAAGAAGGGTAGCACATAAAAGGATATGGTGTTGACTGCTGAACTCTGACAGTGTTCACCGACGGACGAGTCTGGAAGGCTGGCTTGCCCAGGGACGGATAGGTGAACACCAGGTTGGGTCGTCTCTGCCTGGTGGACTGCCTCAGACGTGGTGGCGACTCAGGACGGCGGTCTGGCCCCGGACTGGGCACCTGCTCCGGATCAGCTGCAGGTCCGGGACTAGGAGCAGGAACATCTTGGTGAAGACGAAGCACTTCCCTGTCGGCGTCTGGTTGAAGTTTGTCCACGTTTTGTTCGCTTTCCCTTTGTATTTCTTGTCCTTCTTCCGTAATATTGTCTCTGTCTTGTTCAGATTGAATAGGAACTTGTACTTGTCTTTGCTGTGTTGTTCCCTGTCTTCTTTGTGACTCACATTGAACTTGGTCGACTGGACGTTGACTTTCTTGCAGGTGTCTGGGAACACGAAACCAATAGAGGGGTTTGTCGTCTTCTGAATCACTCGCTTCAGGACTGTTTGACTTTTCCAGTGTGTTTTGTCTGATATCGGTAGGTCTGTTGTTTCTCTTTTGTGACTTGGCAACTGGACTTTGAACGATGTCGACTGGTAAGTCGTTGACTTGGAGAAGCAAGTTTCTGTGCAGGGTACGGATGGGACGACCTCCTGTCTCTGGACTTACTTTGTAGACGGGGTTGTCTCCAACCTGCTCCCTCACGATGTAGACTGTTTGTTCCCAGTAGGGCCTTAGCTTGCCAGGACCACCTCTTTCGCCCAGGTTCCGTACAAGCACTCTGTCTCCTACTTGCAGGACTACACCTTTGCATCGTTTGTCGTAGTTCATCTTTCCTTTGGAGCTTGACTGTTGACTGTTTGCACTTGCAATCCTGTACGCCTCTGTCATTTTCCTTCTATTGCATTTGACCTGCTTTCTCAGCTGCTTGCTCTGGTACTTGGGGCGTGGAGTTGAAGCTTCGACAGAGGAGGAGTTTACTGGCCGGGACTTTGACTCTGTACCGATCTCTGGCTGTCCCTTGACAGAGACCGATTCCCGTTTCCCTGATTTCTTGGGTCGCTTCAGACATCCAACCGCTCTGTGTCCCGACTCACTGCATACAAAGCAATGACTGCACTCCTGTAAGCTTTGTTCAGTACATTTTGGACAGAGATAGGTTTTCTTTTGGTTGGCTGGAGGCTGAGAATGCTGAGGGGAGGGGTTTACAGCTTTCTGTTCCATGAGGGTTGCCACCATCTTGGTTAGAGTCTCTACTTGTGCAGCAAGTTGTTTGATTGTCTGTGAGGCTTGTTGGTCTTTGGCTGTCGTGTCCTTTATTGCAATCACAGCGCTTAGTGCTGACTTCAGACGAGGGGTTTGCCCTAACCTTCGCTGGTGCTCATTCTCATCACTGATTATCTTTGTGACCTCACTAAGAATCTCTACATCTGTTACATTGTTGTTTGACATAAGAGGTCTTAGTCGTTGCCGTAGGTCTGCATACTTCACTCCCAGGCCTTGATAGACTGTGTGCAGAAACACTTCCTGGATTGTCCTTGGGTCATACGAGATGTCTGCATTGACTTGTTTTGACTGAAAGATAAGTTTCTGTTTGAGTCCAATCATGCGATACAGGAATTGCTGAGGGGACTCCTGCTCAGTTTGTCGGGCGCACGTTAACTCCTGGAACATCTCTGTTGTTGCCTTTTCTCCAAGGTGGGATCGGAGAAAGCCCTGAAGTTCAGAAAGAGCCAGTTCATCTTTGAGCATGAGCATGTCCCTGAACGTGCCGGGCTTTACAATTCTCAGTACCCCCCTCACGATCTCTGCTTCAGAAAATCCTTCTTTTAATCCTTCATTGATCTGTCTCATGAGACTGTTATAACTGATTTCAGAGCTGTTGTCTCCAATTTGTCCTCCAAAAACCTTGAATTCTCTCCGAGGCAGGTAGGAAAGGTCTTTGAGAGTGACATGTCTTTCTGGACTACCTTGTTCCCTTGGCTGCGGTTGTGAATGGCTCTGACGACTGGGTGCTGCAGGTGGTTGGAGTGTCACAACTTCACACAGTCTTAGTCTTTCACCCAGTGTCTCATATGCTTTCCTCAGTTCCTCTACAGACTCTGCGTTTGCGTTCACACTAGCTTGAATGCCTGGTGGAACAGCAGATGGTGATGGTGGATCTGGCAACATATTGGATGGATGAGGACTTGACTTGGTTGGTGTTGCAGCCTGATCAGCTTGATGCGTGGTGGAGCCGCTCGTTTGTATCACTTCAGTTAGCATATCATCCAACATTAGCAATTGACTCATTCCCTCATCTTCAAGTTTCAGCAGAGTTGGGGACCGTAAATAGGAATCGACATAGTCCATACAGCTCTCATCATTGTCTTCACTGAACTGTGTGTCCTTGTCTCCAGCTGCAAGGCTCTTTGTTAGCCCGAAAAGATCCTTACTTGAGAGGGCAAACAAGCGTCCTCTGATGCTCCATATCAGTTCTTTTTGTGCTGTCGACATGGTACTTTAGCTATCTGTAGTTCGAGTGTCGTATTATCTGTACAGTCACTAGGCTGCGTTTTACCTTCTTGACAGCAGTGCAGTTCCACTTTTGGTTGAAGATCCTTTCTTTCTCTTTGATCTTCCTCCTTGGACACCCACTGACTGACGTGTCTGACGTAGCAGCTTGGCAACCGTTGTCTCGTAGTTCTGGTATCACTGGATCTCCCCTCGATGACTGAAGAGGAGAGATCCCGGACGAGCCCCCACAGTTTGTTACGGGTCCCAGGGAGGTGGCCACAATAACAAAAAGAAATACGTCTTAAAAACGTGATCCTCCATGTCTGCTCTTGGGTCTGTAAAATACAGAAAGAGTCTTTGAAAGACAGAACACAGGACCGCTCGTGTCTTTCTCCAGATAGTACTAAAGGGGGGCCGGAAGCGCACCCTCATTGTTTACCTGGGGCGGGACGACCGCAGTGCCAAAGGTTCCGCTGCTTACTCTTAAATATTTATACAGGGCTACATATCAAATGTTAATATTATTGATCGTCCACAATCTCAAAATATATTTAGATGCTCTTAAAATAAAAATAAAATGACAGTCTCTCTGAATTATTTCCAAATGTGGTGCCCTATTTGGGTGTACCACACACTCATCCAGCAATTCACCCCCTCGGCAGAGGAGCGAGCAGAGAGGCTCCTGGGGCTGACGGAGTCGGAAAATGACATGCCCGCGAACCTGAATGGAGAAGTTGTTGAGGTTGAAAGACTCTGACGACGATCACTTCATTTTCACCCACCTCTTCCTCAGGACTATACCGTCAGCAGCGAGAGTGACCCTGGCCATTTCGCCACTGTTGGCCCAACGGGACCAACAGTGGCGCTTCTCAGCCCAGCCCAGCGTGCGCTTCTCAGCCCGCACGCTGGGCTGAGAAGCGCAGCGGATTGTCAACGCCACCAAGCGGCGCGCAGCCGCGGCTGCTGCAGCAGAACTCAGCGCAGCGACCGGAGACGACAGGAGGCCAGAGGCAGCGGTACCAGACTCATCGACGGCGACGGCAGGGGCCAGGGAATGCGGATCGGACGTCCTCTGTTTCTACCATCGCCGCTTCGCAGAGAGGGCACGCAAATGTGTACCACCGTGCCAGTTCGGGCGTTCGGGAAATGCCAAGACCGGGGGTCGGTAGCAGCCACGGCCCTCGGGGAGGAAAACAAGCTGCTGTACTTGTTGGACGCACGCTCAGGGAGGCAGTTCCTCGTCGACACAGGCTCCCAGTTGAGTTTCATCACGCCTTCCTACGCGGACAGACTAGCTGGTTCCGGAAGTCCCCAGGTGTCAGCAGCGAATGGTTCGGAGATTAAGACCTTCGGTGAGAAGACTCTGCTTCTGTCTCTACACGGCCATACATTTGAGTGGACTTTTGTTGTAGCAGCAGTAAATTTCAATATGTTGGGGGCTGATTTTCTGTGCTCGCATGGTTTGTTGGTTGATCTCGCTAACAGGCGCTTGGTTAATGCACTTTCTTTTGATTCTATCCCCGGCACAGTGCAAGTGGCCCCGCCTACAGCACAAGCCAACGTCACAGCTGCAAGCGGTAAGTTCCACACACTGCTCATTCAGTTCCCAGCACTCACGGTCCCCACTTTTTCGGCAACAGTCGCTAAGCACGGGGTGGAGCATTTTATTACCACTACCGGACTGCCCGTTTTTGCAAAAGCTCGGCGCTTGGACGCAGCTAAACTAGCCATAGCGTGTGAGGAATTCGCCAACCTAGAGAGGTTGGGCATTATCAGACGTTCAAACAGTCCGTGGGCTTCCCCCCTGCACATGGTCCCGAAAGCCGACGGATCATGGCGACCTTGCGGGGATTTCCGCAGGTTAAACAACGCTACAGCTCATGACAGCTCATCCCGCATATCCAAGATTTTTCTGTTCATTTGGCAGGGGCGTGCGTTTTTTCTAAAATAGACTTGGTCCGCGGTTACCACCAAGTCCCAGTGCGCACTGAGGACATACCCAAAACAGCGGTAATAACTCCGTTTGGCCTCTTTGAGTTTTTACGCATGCCATTCGGACTTAAAGGGGCGGCTCAGACATTCCAACGCATGATGGACACGGTGCTTCGCGATCTCCCTTTCGTGTTCGTCTACTTGGACGATATTTTAGTAGCCAGCGCATCCGAAGACGAACACGAAAAACACCTGGCCACAGTTTTCCGAAGGTTGGGAGATCACGGGTTAATAATCAACCCAGCGAAGTGTCAGTTCGGGGTGGCGCAGATCGATTTTTTAGGACACCGCGTTTCCCCCGAAGGAGCAGTTCCGCTTCCTGATAAAGTGCGCGCGGTGGCAGATTTTTCCTGGCCACAGACGGTCAGGGCATTGCTGGAGTTTTTGGGAATGGTGAATTTTTATAACCGTTTTCTCCCCCGCATGGCGCAACTCATGCAGCCGCTGTATGCCAAGTTCAAAAAAAAGGAACCCGCGGATAAGGTCGAGTGGCCCCCGGAGCGGGACCAAGCATTCTCGGAGGTGAAAGCAGCTTTGGCAAGGGCTGCGTTGTTGGCACACCCAGACCCAACTGCCCGCATAGCGCTCACCACTGATGCTTCAGAGGTGGCCATAGGGGCAGTCGTGGAGCAACATGTAGCCGGGGTTTGGCAGCCCCTCGCATTTTTCAGCAGGGCCTTGCGCGATAGTGAACGTAAATACAGCGCGTTCGACAGGGAGCTGCTCGCTCTCCATTTGGCCATTCGCCACTTTCAGTTCTGGCTGGAGGGACGCTCTTTCACCGCGTTCGTTGACCATAAACCGCTCACGTTCGCGATGGCCAAGGTTTCCGAACCGTGGTCAGGCTGGCAGCAGAGACAGCTGGCCGCGATATCAGAGTTTACCACTGATATCCAGCATGTGGCGGGCAAACTCAATGTAGTTGCAGACTGCCTCTCACGCGCCGTAGCGGCCCCAGTCAGCGTGGGAATAGATTACACAGCCATGGCCGCAGAGCAGGGTAGTGACGCGGACGTGTGCACGCTCCAGTCTGGACCAACAGGGTTAAGGCTGGAGAACAGGGTGCTGCAAGACGGTATGCCCCCCCTAATCTGCGATGTCTCCACGGGTCGGCCGCGACCAGTAGTACCAGCTGCGTGGCGCCGCCGCGTTTTTGACTCAATTCATTCTTTGGCGCACCCGGGAGTGCGCGCGTCGGTCAAAATGGTAGGAGAAAAATTTGTGTGGCCGAGCCTCCGCAAACAAGTTAAAGAGTGGGCAGGAGCCTGCATGACGTGTCAACGAGCAAAAGTACACAGGCACACGAGAGCTCCTTTGGAGCCATTTCACATTCCGGCCAAGAGGTTCGACCACGTTCATGTGGACCTCGTGGGCCCCCTCCCACTGTCACAAGGGTGCACACACCTTCTCACAATGGTAGACCGCACCACGTGCTGGCCTGAAGTGGTCCCACTGGCATCAACCACAGCCGAGGAGGTTGCGCGCGCGTTTTTAACAGCTTGGGTGGCGCGCTTCGGCGTTCCATCGGATGTTACGTCCGACAGAGGCCCTCAATTTGTTTCCGAGCTTTGGTCGACAATGGCCCGCAGCCTGGGTGTCACAATTCACCGCACAACCGCGTACAATCCGCAGGCTAACGGGTTATGTGAACATTTTCATAGGTCATTGAAAGCAGCTCTCAGGGCGTCACTGACGGGTGCAAATTGGGTAGACAAGTTACCGTGGGTGTTGTTGGGGTTGCGTTCTGCGCCTAAAGAGGACTTAGAAGCCTCCCCAGCAGAGCTCGTGTTTGCGCAGCCACTCCGGCTCCCTGGGGAGTTTCTCCCAGATAACCCTGCGCCAGACACCTCCCCGTCTCAGCTGTTGCGGAGTAACATTGAATAAAGCACGCTGCCCGGCCCCGCGCCCCACAGTTTTCCGCGCATTGTTGTGCCTAAAACCTTGAAGAACGCAGAGTTTGTTTTTGTCAGACACAATGCGCACCGAACCCCGCTGCGTCCGCCTTATGACGGACCCTTCAGAGTGCTGGAAACAGGGGACAAGCAGTTTTTGCTAGATTTGGGGGGTAGGGAAGAGAAAGTTGGCATAAACAGACTCAAACCCGCTTTTGTGGTGGCAGATGAGCAAGTGCTGCGGCGAGGCAGACCCCCGCGGAGGGCTTCACAGAGTAATGTTTCCCCAGAACCCCCACAGGTGCTGACAAAACGTTTCCACCCCCAGACGGCAAACCCCCAGCGTGACAGCGCCGCGGAGACGTCCAACCCCAGCTACAGCAGATACGGCAGGAGACGGAAGCCCAGACAGCTGGTGGACTAATGTGTATTGATACTATCACGGCATGCATGTTGTTTTTCCCTTGTTTGTTCTAAAATGCTGGGGGGGGCTTTGTGTGGGGACACACATTCGTGACCTGTTTTTGGACTCACATTTTAGACCAGAGCAAGGGCAGAGCTTCTGTGGTTATTACAGGAAGCTGCAGGAGAGTTAGCTTTGGTATACAAAGCTTGAGACTGTGGGATATAATGAGGGGATGCATTGTAGATAGTGGTGTGATATCATGCAGAGAGGATGCATTGTTGCTGTCATTATAATGCAATGGTTTTGTGAGACAGGATTAATGAGGGGATGCATTGTAGATAGTGGTGTGATATCATGCAGAGAAGATGCATTGTTGCTGTCTTTATAATGCAATGGTTTTATGAGACATGTGACCTGTTAACTGTAAGAGTCCTGGTATTTAAGGACAAGAGTTCCCTTTGTCGTCCTCTTTTTATTCTGCTTCGTGATGTTGGAAGATGTGAATAAAACTGACTCAAGAGATGAACTCTGCCTCGTCATTTTCACATCTCCACAATACACACAAAAACACAAGTCCCAAAAAGTGCACAACACAACACAAAGTGCGCAATCCAAGAACAGACACTCAGAAAAAACTTAGACTGAGATGACCAGAGCAGGATTTGGGCTCTGGTGGTGATGAAGAAGAGAATTTTAACCAGACTGCCACAGTGAGAAAAACACATGACAGTCTTTAAATAACAGGGGAACCAGATGAAACAATAGGCAGCAGGTGCAGGGAGCATGAGCAAGCAGGTGACCTAATTACGCAACTACTCACAGCTGAGACAAGAGAACAGACAGTGAGCAGATGACAGGGTGGGAGTGTCTGGCAGAGGAGATAGGGCACTCCTGTCACAGAAAAACAAAATATAACTCCTAAACTAGAGAAATTTACAAAAGAGTAATAGTGTTAAGAACATAAATATCTAGCAGAACAATAAACCATCAAAGAGACATCATAAACCAACATACAGGAAAATAAGACAACACTGGACAAATACAGAAAATAATCGGAAATAAATTCAGAACCGTGCTCAGCCTCATGACAAGATGGATAACTTGTATTTTATTTTCTTCATGCTCACATATTTATAACAGAAAATATGCCAATATATCAAAAAGTCACAAATGTAAAAAAAAAAAAAAAATAAATAAAATTTCAAATTTATAAGGAAAAACCTTACACAATTATGAAAAATAATGGTAAATTTATGAGAAAATGTTCACAAATGCTGAGACTGAAGTCATAACTCACTACATAAGTAACCTTTTTAGTCGATTCTTTTACTGAAGTAATTATTTTGGCCACTACCCTTGTTTTACTTCAGTATTTAACATATGGTAAGACTGTTTTCATTTTAGTACAGCATCTGGCTATTCTACTCACCTGTGAGCCACAAAAAATAATTCAATTCAATTCAATTCAACTTTATTTATATAGCGCCATTTTACAACAACAGTCATCTCATAGCACTATCAACTGTAGGGGGAACCCCCACAGTTGCAGAAAGACCCCAGCAATCAGGCGATCCCCTGTGAGCAAGCACTTGGCGACGGTGGAGAGGAAAAACTCCCTTTTAACAGGAAGAAACCTCCAGCAGAACCAGGCTCAGGGAGGGGCAGTCATCTGCTGCGACTGGCTGGGGGGTGAGGGGATAGAGAAGAAGAAAAGAACAGACATGTAGAGAGCAAACAGCACGATGGGGACTCAATCTATGGGAGAGAACAAACAAATGTTAATGACCAGCAAAAAAAAATATTTCATTGAGAGTGAGAAAAGGAGTGAGGCCCAGTGCATTACTGGAGGTCCCCCGGCTGACTAAACCTATTAGCAGCATAACTAAGGGAGGGTTCAGAAACACATGATCCCTCCCTAATTGTAGGCTATATCAAAAAGGTAGGTTTTAGCCCTATTCTTAAAAACAGAGATCGAGTCTGACTCCCGAATCCAGATTGGCAGCTGATTCCACAGGAGAGGAGCTTGATAACTGAAGGCTCTGCCTCCCATTGTACTTTTGGAGATTCTAGGTAAAATAGAAGGCCTACGGTTCATATATATTTTTCAGTTGAAGATTCAGGTGTGATTGCTTTATAACCAAATGAACTGGAGTGGTGGTCTAGTCAGTAGAGCATCCGCCCCACACCTGGGAGGCCGGGGTTTGAATCCCGGCCGGGTCAGGCCAAAGACCATATAAAAGTGGAACTTCCTGCTGTCCAGCTTGGTGCTCAGCAATAAGGAAACAGAGGAGGGAAATTTGTGGTGGCGCCTTGTATGGCAGCAACCCCTCTGATTCTAGATGTGATTAACTTTGTAGATAAGAGAAATGTAATTTTGTTCTACTGTACATGATTGGCTGTATGAATTGAATGACAATAAAGTTGGCTTTACCTTTACCTTATCTTTTTATGTTCTGTCAGATTAACATACAGATAATGACCGTACTGTTGATCAGTAACAGACAAAGAGCTAATATATAGTAGAATATGAAACGGCCACACCAACAGAAAGTAAGCAATTAACAAGTACAGTAGGTTGATTGGGCCTGTTTACAGAACATATTGAATGAGCTTCTGCTACATGAACATTGTGAATTCAGTTGCCATGAATGGATTACTCAGACAATTCAGTCAAAAATGAGAGAGCGAAGGGTATCACAAATTGTCAAATAAAGCTCTTGTGCTCGTAGCATGTTTATGGGGAAAGTGGGTGGGTCCGGTCCATTGTTCACTATTGTGACTGTTGTTGTCCATGTTTGTGTGTGTAAGATGAGTGGAAATATGAATGGTTGCCCCATCATGTTAGTGGTGCTGGGAGCGCCGGGGCGTGATGCTGGTGGGTCCTGGGCTGCTTTCACTGGTGGCCCTCGCCTTGGGTTGGGATTTGGGGGCAGTGGGTGGCCTCATGAACCAGTCTGCAAGCTGGCTTCTGGGGGGGGGGACGGCCTCACTTTTAGACCACCTACCTCCCAGTCTTATTTCCCGCCCTCCCCCTGACTCTGGGTGGAATATACATCTTTTTTGTTACATTTAGGGCTTTGGGGTGGGGGTGTGCCGCACTGTGTCGGTGAAGGGGATACCTTTGCTGCATGGTGGGGCTGTACTCACCTCAATTTTAATTGCATTTTAGACACTGAAGGCTTGGGAGGATGGGGGCCCTGCTGCCCATCGCAGTGGCTAGCTGTGCTCCAATCACTGTCCCCCCAATTTTAATTGCACTTTGGTAGTCCACACATTTACACACAATTATATCATATAACCGACACACACCCACCATGTTCTGTGCGGGGGAGGGGGGTGGGGGTCTTCCCCCACCCCTGTTGCCGTGCTCTTGCTGGGGACGTGGGGGCCTGGTGGGGAGCCTGGGACCTACCATGTTGTCAAAATCCCTGGGTGCTACTGAACATATATATACAACCAAGGAAGTGAGAGGGGGGCTGAATATGAGTCTAAGTGAGAGTGAGGGGGCGATGAATGGAGGTGGTAATGGTGGGTCGGTTTTGTGCGGCACTTTTGCATGCCGGGTGGCATCTCGGGGTGCCTGCAGTGGTCTGCTGACTGTTTGCTCAGATGGGCGCCGGGGGTGGGGGTCTACTTCTGTGGCCTGCGCCGGTGGTCTCCCTGGTCACTGCAGGTCACTGGTGCGTGTTCAGGCTTGCTGCATCTGCTTCGCAGCCACCTTATGAAACAAAGGTGAATGAGGGGTGAGTTTGAATGGGTACAGGAGTGAGAGAGAATGGGTCAGTCTGGGTGAGTGAGAGGGGTGCGCATGGGAGCACGTGGGTGTGAAGGTGTGGGGAGTGGTGTGTCTGTGAGTCGGGAGGTGCTGGATTAAGGGGGGTAGTGCCACTCAGCAACGTGGGCTCTCAATGAGCGGGGGGACTTCTTTGGACGTGAGGGTCCCTGGGGTGTGCGACAGAGGTGCTGGGGCGGGCCCGCTGTGGGGGTGCCTGGGGGGGCTCGCGCCGGGGGGCGCGGGCCAGTCTCTGCCCCGGGGGTGGGGTCGCTGGCCTCCTGGTGCCTGGGGCCTGGGGGCAGACTTTGGCCCCGCTGGGGGGGGTGGAGGTCAGGCGGGTCCGGGGGTGTGGTCTCACCACGCTGGCCGCCGAGCAACCTGGCCTCCCTTGATTGTCCCTCCAGGGGCTGATGCCTGGCTTTCCTGGGGCTTGCTGACCTCGGATGTTTGTGCCCTGTGGGGGTCGGTGGCGCTGCCTTGCCTGCTCGGGGTTCCCGGGGGGAAGAGCTGCTGCGACCGGCCCTCCGCTTCGTATGTTTCCTGACAAACCACTCACATGCACACACTTATTTTGAGCGCGTTCTCATATATATGCACACAGACATACACGCACAGGTGTCTCTCCTTTAACAGGTGCGGAAACCAAACTCGTGTTGAGACATCTTTGGTGGAAGAAGCAGTTTGTCTTTTGTTTGTTTTAGTTGTTGGTTTGTTTGGGGGTTTTTTTTGTCTGTTCCCCTCCCTTTTCTTTTCCCCCTTCACACACTTCCTTTCCCTCCTCCCCATCCTGTTGGGTCTTCCATGGGTAAAACAATTAAAATAAAGTATTAAAAGTTATTACAGGAGGAGTTTACAAGTTTACAACAAGCTCCTCTTGGTGGTTCCAAGGTTGCCATAGCCAGGAGCGGCACTGGGGTTAAGCTCCCAGTGCTTATAAAATGCTCCTTATGGCGTGCATCTCAAAAAGCCTCTGACAACTAAGTCCAACTCCTAGCCTGCCCGTGTGGTTTAGTTTCTAAGTCCGGTGGAACTGCTTTTACTAATAGGAGAAGGGGTGAGGGGGGATTTCTGGCGCCTTAAAACCAGATGCTTTGGGTAGATGGTGGCCCGTTAACCTGGGAAGGTAGCCCATCTAGGGGAAGGTAAACCCTGATTTCAAACCTCCGCTGCCTTGCGGCATACCCGGTCACGGGAAAGGCTTCGGGAGTCAACCCTGAGGAAAAATCCGGAGTCGGAGTCCCTAAGGCAGTTCTCTGTTGTGCTCAACATCGTTCTGGCAGCTCCTGTGATGGCGCTGGTGCCAAACTGTAGCAGCTCTGCTGTTCCTTTGGATTCATCAGTGACATGGAGAGGGGTGACATGCTGTATGGGCAACATCTTGTCTTCCATATCTTCCTGCCCAGGCTTGAATCCTACCAACGCCCAACGCTGGAAGGTAGAACACCGGATCACTGGAGAGGACACTTCAGTTTCGCCTTCGGCGTAGACAAAACACGGGGAATGACAGTTACCGGTTATAAGCCACTGCTCAACTGGCGTAGAGCGTGGCGCCAGGGGTTGTTCCCAACGGTGGGAGGGATCATTTGATCTCACTGGACAGCTACCGCCTGCCTCAAGCTGGGCAGCCCCCAGCCAATAAGGTGTTGTCCTGCCACAGCCTGCTTTCCTCATTGGGTGCATGGGGATGAGGTGAAGTCCGAACGGCAGGCTGAGAACCTTCGCACCAGGCAAGACAATAAAACAAAAGAGACCAACTCTAAAACTGGGAACTTGGAACGTTCGCACTATGATGACAGGACTAGCTGCTAACCTCAAGGACATCAGAGACACCAGGAAGACTGCTGTCATCAATAATGAGCTGAAGAGACTGGAAGTGGATATCGCCACTCTCCAGGAAACAAGGTTGGCAGACGCAGGCACGCTGAGAGAGAAGGACTACACATTCTACTGGCAGGGAAAGGGCAGCGGTGAACACAGGGAACACGGAGTGGGCTTCGCAGTGAAGAACTCCTTGCTGAAGATGGTGGAACCGGGCAGCAATGGCTCTGCACGACTCCTCACTCTCCGCCTTAATACCACTCAAGGCCCAGTCACCCTCGTCAGTGTGTATGCCCCAACACTGACAGCCACACCAGAGGCAAAAGACGAGTTCTACGAGAATCTCGCAACAACTGTCAGGATCATCCCCAACTCTGAACAACTCATTCTCCTTGGAGACTTCAATGCCAGAGTGGGTGCTGACCACGACTCCTGGCCCTCCTGTCTTGGACCATTCAGCGGGGGCAGAATGAACGACAACGGACAGCGGCTGCTCGAGTTCTGCACACATCATGATCTGTGTATCACAAACTCGTTCTTCAAGACCAAGCCCCAACACAAGGTTTCCTGGCAACATCCGCGCTCAAAGCACTGGCACCAGCTGATCTTGATCATGACCAGGCGCACCTCACTGAAGAACGTGCTAATCACCCGCTCATTCCAGAGTGCAGATTGCGACACAGACCATTCATTGGTGTGTTGCAAGGTCAAGCTGCAGCTGAAGAAATTCCACCACGCCAGGCAGCCTGGAAAGGCACGGATTGACACCAGCAAGATGGCCCAACCAGAACTTGTCGTGCAGTTTGCCTCCACCTTTGCAAAGGAACTTGGTGAACCACAAGAAGGAAAATCTGCAAAGCAGAAGTGGGAAGAGCTGCGAAACATCATCCACCGCACAGCCTTGGCTATCTTTGGGAGGAAGACCTCGAAGTCACAGGACTGGTTTGATGCCAAGTCGACCGTGATGACCCCCATCATTGAAGCCAAGCGCTCAGCACTTGCTGAGTACAAGAAGTGCCCAAACGAGAAGAATCTCCAGACCCTCAGGGCTGCGAGAAGCAAAGTTCAGCAGACTGCTCGGCGCTGCGCCAATGAGTACTGGACTCAGCTCAGCCAAGATATTCAAATTGGCTGCACGGTGGCGCAGTGGTTTAGCACTGTGGCAGCACAGTTTTACCCTCGGCCGGGGGATCGCGGGGATCATGAGATCGTGGGTTCGATCCCAGCCCCTGACCAACAGTGAGCTGTGTGGAGTTTGCATGTTCTCCCCGTGTTGCGTGGGTTTACTCCGGGATTTCTCCGGTTTCCTCCCGCATACCAAAAACATGTAGGTTTAGGGCGCTTGCGCACGCAGCAACCGGCAGCCGGTGGCTTGTCACCAGACTGCAAACCAAATCTACCTACGGGTACAAATAAGTAACAAAAAAAAAACAAACAAAAAAAAAAAAACGCTGCCATAACAGGGAACATCTGTGGTATGTACGACGGCATCAAGAAAGCACTTGGTCCGGCTCAGAGCAAGACGGCCCCCCTCAAATCCTCCACTGGGGAGATGATCACAGAAAAGAACAAGCAGATGGAGAGATGGGTGGAGCACTATTCTGACCTCTACTCCAGACAGAACACCGTGACACCATCAGCCCTTGATGCCATCGATTGCCTGCCATCCATGTATGAACTTGACACCGAGCCAACCATCGACGAACTCAGCAAGGCCATTGATAGCTTGGCCGCTGGCAAGGGACCTGGCAACGACGGCATACCCCCCGACCTGATCAAGCACTGCAAGACCGCCCTACTGCTGCCATTGCATGATGCCCTCTGCCAGTGCTGGAAGGAAGGTGCCATACCACAGGACATGAGGGACGCCAAGATCATCACCCTCTACAAAAATAAAGGGGAGAGAAGCGACTGCAACAACTACAGGGGCATCTTCCTCCTCAGCATTGTTGGCAAAGTCTACGCACGAGTTGTCCTCGTTCCTCTACAGAAGCTTGCTGAACGTGTCTACCCCGAGTCTCAGTGTGGCTTCCGCGCTGGGCGATCGACGGTGGACATGATATTCTCCATCCGCCAACTCCAGGAGAAGTGCAGAGAACAGAACATGCCCCTGTATGTCGCCTTCATCGACCTCACCAAAGCGTTTGATCTGGTCAGCAGAGAGGGCCTTTTCAAAATCCTGCCAAAGATAAGATGCCCACCAAAGTTGCAAAGCCTCATTGAATCATTTCACACCAACATGCAGGGGATGGTGCAGTACAACGGCAACGTCTCAGAGCCATTCAGTATACACAGCGGAGTGAAACAGGGCTGTGTACTTGCGCAAACCCTCTTTGGGATTTTCTTTGCTATGCTCCTGAGGCATGCCTTCAGCACAGCAACAGAGGGAATCTACCTGCATACAAGATCTGATGGCAGGCTTTTCAACCTTGCCTGCCTGAAAGCCAGAACCAAAGTATGTGAGGCTCTAATCAGAGATATGCTGTTCGCAGACGATGCTGCAGTCGCGACCCACACACAGCATGAGCTTCAGACCCTGATGGACTGCTTCTCCCAGGCATGCATGGACTTCGGGCTTGCCATCAGCCTGAAGAAGACTAACGTCTTTGCGCAAGGCACGGAAGCACCACCAACCATCACCATCAACGACTACGAGCTGGAGGTCATGAATCAGTTAACGTACCTGGGGTCCACGATCAGCAGCAACCTCTCCCTTGATATAGAGATCAACAAGAGGATTGGAAAATCAGCCTCCACACTCGCTCGCCTCACCACATGAATGTGGGAGAATCCCAAACTCTCTGTCAAGACGAAGATGGCAGTGAACAATGCCTGCATCATCAGCACACTGCTCTATGGGAGTGAGACGTGGACAACATACGCCCGGCAGGAAAAGAGACTGAATTCCTTCCACTTGCACTGCATTCGCCGCATCCTGGACATATCCTGGCAGGACAAAGTGCCCAACACAGAAGTCCTGTCCCACGCCGGCCTTCCCTCCATGTTCACTCTACTCAGGCAGCGCAGGCTCCGCTGGCTAGGCCATGTTCACCGTATGGAGAATGGCAAAATCCCCAAAGACGTCCTCTACGGAGAACTGGTGACTGGCAGGAGAGACGCTGGCCGCCCACAGCTGCGCTTCAGACACGTCTGCAAGAGAGATATGAAGGCCCTAGAGATCAACACAGAGCGCTGGGAGGACCTCGCAACAGACCGCTCCAAATGGAGAGGCACCCTGACCAGTCAGCTCAAGGTGGGTGAAGAGAAACTGACTGCTGCAGCAGATGAAAAAAGGACATGCAGGAAGAACCGCCACAGACCCAGCAGCACGGAAACCATCCACAAGTGCGACCTGTGTGACAGGGACTGCCATTCACGCATCGGCCTGTTCAGCCACAGGTGGTGCTGTTCCAGCAAAGTAGACATCTAGGATTCTCTTCCATGGTCATCATAGACCGACGGAGGCCGCTGATAAGCTCCTCTTGGCAAAGTAAATCTGTTTTGGCACAGTAAGGGTGACAGATCCCTGTTCTGTTTGCCTAGCTGCCTGACAGGACAAGGGGGAGAAAAAAAAAGGACTGGTTTCTCCTCAGGTCTTCTCCAGAGTAATTTCGGCTCTGGAACACCGTCTCTGTAAGTTACTACTGTATTTGTTATGTTTTTGGGTTTGAGCTCATCCTCACTGGGCTCTGCCGCTGCCGGTGACCCTGATCCTCCTTCTATGTGTTTGTCTGAGCATTCTCCCAGGGTCATCGGGAATATTACAGCATAGCCAGATGTCTCCGTAGATCCAGGCCCGCCGCCCGAGGTCGTCGTGGGTCCATCTCCCTCCCCTGAGGTTGTCATGGACCCTCCTCCTTTGCCCTCATCCTGTGTCCGATTGGTTGACCACCTCCTTGGCCTGGTGCTCTCGTGGGTCGGACTGTTCACCGTGTTCACCATGGGTGCAGCTCTGGCCCAATCCAGGTCCACCGTGGGTGCAACTCTGGCCCATTCCGGGCCCACCGCGGGTGCTGCAGTGCTCCAGCCCGGAGCCACCACAGGTGCTACATTGTCTCAATCCGAGACCACCGAGGGTGCTGCTGGCCAGCTCGAGGATGCCGAGGCTTTGCCTCTTCTTCCAGACATCATCATGGTCCCCCTCCGTCCTCTGCCAGATGTCGTCGTGGTCCCCCATCCTCCTCTGTCACTAGACACCCTGGTGGTCCCCTCCTCCAGCCCTGCTTCCTGTCATTGGGCCTTCCCGTGGGGAAGCTGCCTACTGGGTCATCCCTTTGGTCCTGGTGGCTTAAGAATTCGGGCTGGCCGCCTGAAAGACTGAGCCGTCGGGTCGGGTGGGCCTTATTCTCCGGCAGGCCAACTGACTCCTTCCACCTGGCCGTCTGGCTGGCCTATGATTTCGGCCGGCCACCTGAACTGTCTGGGGGGCCCAAGACCTTGATGTAGTATGATGCGGGACCTGAGCAGGCCCTGTAGTTTTGCTCTCTCCTTACCTGTTTCCCCCACCTCCCACCCAGGTTTGTGTTGTGCTGTACTTTTTTTTTTATGTGGTGGTGGTGGGGGCTTCTGTTGATGTAAACTTGGGGTGTCTGGAGTCCACCGCTTAAAGGGGGGGCTCTGTCATGAGTCTGAGCACAGAGCTCAGACTCCTAATTTATTTCTGTGTATGTTAAGTCTATTATGATCATTTTGTCAGCTTTTGTAGTGTGTTGTTTTCCTGTGTTTTGATTTCTGATGATTTATCGTCTTGTTTGCTATTTATGTCTCAGCATTATTGTTATGCTATTTATGTTGTTTAGGATTATATATATATATATATATATATATATATATATATATACGTATATATATATATATATATATATATATATATATATATATATATATATATATATATATATATATATATATACCTGTATATATATACACTACCATTCAAAAGTTTGGGGTCACTTAGAAATTTCTTTATTTTTGAAAGAAAAGCACTTTTTTTCAATGAAGATATTTTTAAATTTTTTAATATTTTAAACGTGCGCAAAATGGCGCCCACAGTGGTCGCCATGGTGCTTCGCTGCGCCCTTTGTTTGTTTTTGTTTGTCAATTGTGTGTCTGCCTGCTCTTATACCCGTGAAGAGCTTCTAAATATCAGGACTTTCACTCCCACGGACTTACTCCCAGTTTTTTTAGCTCCTGCCGCCGATCTGGTTCATTGCTTGGCTCGAAAAGTGAGACGGCGAAAGAGAGGAAGGCGAGCGGGCGCTCTCATTCGGCTCCGCAGGAGAGGCACGCGCACGGCTTTGCCTGGCATATTTCTGTCCAATGCCAACTCTCTCTCTAACAAGGTAGATGAACTAAGACTGCTGATGCGTTTTAAGGACCTCTCTTCCTCGGCTGCCCTCTGTTTTACTGAGACCTGGCTCAGGGAAAATACACCGGACAGCGCGCTGCGCCTCGAGGGATTTCAGCTGTTTCGTGCTGATCGTGACACAGAGCTCTCCGGTAAATCCTCAGGAGGTGGAGTCTGCTTTTACATCAACAGCAGCTGGTGCTCTGATGTAACGGTAATTTCCAAACACTGTTCTCCCACCCTGGAATTTATTTTTATTAACTGCAAGCCATTTTATTCCCCGCGGGAGTTTGCTTCATTCATCCTCGCCGCTGTGTACGTCCCTCCCGACGCGGACGCGCGCGAAGCTCAGCGCGCACTCGCGGATCACATTCAACATACGGAGCGCACTTTTCTGGACTCTGTGGTTATTGTGGTTGGCGACTTTAACCAGAGCAATCTGAGCCACGATCTCCCCCGCTACAAACAGTTTATTAAATGCCCCACCAGAGGAAAAAACACGCTGGATCACTGTTACACCACAGTTAAGGACGCGTATCGCGCTGTTCCCCGCGCTGCGCTCGGACTATCTGATCACGTGATGGTCCACCTCATTCCCACTTACAGACAGAGACTGAAGCTCACTAAACCTGTTGTGAGCACTACGAAGAAATGGACCAGTGAAGCTGAGGAGAAGCTGGAAACGTGCATGGAAATAACTGATTGGGGCATGTTTAAAGGAGCCACGCATAATTTGGATGAGTACACGGACACTGTGAACTCATATATCCACTTTTGTGAGGACAGCATTCTTCCATCGCGCACCAGGGTGAGGTACTCTAATGATAAGCCCTGGTTCACTGCTAAGCTCAGACAGATCAGGAAGGAGAAGGAAGCAGCGCTGAAAAGTGGAGACAGGGACTGCTACAGGGAGGTTAAATATCGGTTTAACAGAGAGCCGAGGAGAGCTAAATCTGTGTATTCTGAGAGACTCCAGCAGCAGTTCACTGCTAACGACTCGGCTTCTGTGTGGAGAGGATTGAGGCAAATCACCAACTATCGGCCTCAGGCTCCTAAAGGTCAGGATGACAAAGCCCTTTGTCAAAGACTGTCCCAACACTATGCCCGTTTTGACACCTCGTCAGCTGTGTCCAACTCCCCCCCTCCCTCCAGCTCCACAGCATCCACGGTCCCTACTTCATCAAAGGCGCCCCCCCTCCTCCCCCCCTGCCCTTGTCATCAGTGAGCAGGACGTGCTCAAATAGTTCTCCAGACTGAACCCGCGCAAGGCCCCCGGTCCGGACGGCGTGTCTCCCTCCACCCTGAGACACTGTGCGAAAGAGCTGGCTCCTGTCTTCACAGACATTTTTAACACCTCCCTTAAGCTATGCCACGTGCCGACCTGCCTCAAATCCTCCACCATCATCCCTGTCCCCAAGAAGCCACGGATCACTGGACTTAACAACTACAGACCTGTAGCACTCACCTCTGTAGTCATGAAGTCCTTTGAGCGCCTGGTCCTGCCCCACCTCAAGTCCATCACCACTCCCCTCCTGGACCCGCTGCAGTTTGCCTACCGAGCCAACAGGTCTGTAGACGACGCAGTCAACCTGGCCCTCCACTCCATCCTGCAGCACCTGGACTCCCCGGGAACCTACGCCAGGATCCTGTTTGTGGACTTCAGCTCTGCATTCAACACCATCCGCCCCGCTCTGCTCCGGGACAAGCTGTCCCTGCTCAATGTGCCAGACTCCCTCTGCAGGTGGATCGCCGACTTCCTGACGGACCGGAGGCAGCATGTGCTGCTGGGAAAGACTGTCTCAGACTCTGTTAGCATCAGCACCGGATCACCCCAGGGCTGTGTACTTTCCCCCCTACTCTTCTCCCTTTATACCAACTCCTGCACCTCCAGCCACCAGTCTGTCAAGCTGATCAAGTTTGCGGATGACACCACCCTCATCGGGCTCATCTCCAACGGCGACGAGTCCGCCTACAGGAGAGAGGTGGCCCAGCTGGCATCCTGGTGCAACAACAACAACCTGCAGCTGAACGCTCTGAAGACAGTGGAGATGATTGTGGACTTCAGGAAAGTCACAACCCCTCTGCCCCCCCCTCACCCTCACAGGCTCTCCCATCACCACTGCTGATTCCTTCCGCTTCCTAGGCACCACCATCACCAGGGACCTCAAGTGGGAGCCAACCATCAGCTCCCTCATCAAAAAGGCCCAGCAGAGGATGTTCTTCTTGCGGCAGCTGAGGAAGCTCAAGCTACCCACCAAGATGTTAGTGCAGTTCTACACAGCCATCATCGAGTCCATCCTCACCACCTCCATAACTGTGTGGTACGCAGGAGCCACTGCCAGGGACAGACTAAGGCTGCAGCGTGTCATGCGCACTGCTGAGAAGGTGATCGGCTGCAAGCTCCCATCTCTCCAGGATCTGTACATCTCCAGGACCCGGAGGCGTGCTGGCCGGATCATAGCCAATCCTTCACACCCTGGTCACGTACTGTTTGCCCCTCTCCCCTCAGGTAGAAGACTTCAGTCCATTCAGACTAAAACCTCCCGTCACATGAACAGCTTCTTCCCCTCTGCCATCAGACTGCTGAACACTAAGTGACTTATTGACTCTCGTGCACTATGTACAGCAGCTCAATCAGACTCATGTCAATCATCACTGTTTTCTTCTTGCATTACCGACTGCACTATATGGTTCTCCACATTATCTGCTGCTCGCTAATATATTTAAACTGCTGACTAGTATTACTCATTCTTATTCTACACTTTATTGCATGTATAGTTTATTTCTTTTATTTTATCATGTTTAATGTTGCAGCATTGCACCGAGACAAATTCCTAGTTTGTGTACTACATGAACAATGGCAATAAATCTGATTCTGATTCTGATTTAAACTAATCAGAAATACACTCTATACATTGCTAATGTGGAAAATGACTGTTCTTGCTGCAAATGTCTGGTTTTTGGTGCAATATCTAGATAGGTGTATAAAGGCCCATTTCCAGCAACTATCACTCCAGTGTTCTAATGGTACAATGTGTTTCCTCATTGCGTCAGAAGGCTAATGGATGATTAGAAAACCCTTGTGCAATCATGTTAGGTCTGCAATAATGTAATTGCTGCAAATGGAGGATTCTTTGACGAAAGCAAAGTCTGAAGGAAAAAATTATTATTTCAAATGCAAATCCTTATTTCTAACCTTGTCAATGTCTTGACTATATTTTCTATTCATTTTACAACTCATGGTGGTAAATAAGTGTGACTTTTCATGTAAAACACAAAATAATTGTCTGGGTGACCCCAAACTTTTGAATGGTAGTGTGTATATATATATATATATGAATGAATGAATGAATGAATGAATAAGGTTTATTGTCAATACTACCATACGTGCAATACATACAGGAGAATTGAAATTTGACTTGACATTGGGCGCGCTCCTTGTAAGCGCATCCCATAGCCGGGGCAGCCTGAAGGCGCCAGTCGAACAGGAGGGTAAAGAGGACAAGGTCAGGGTCAGGGAAAACACAATAGGCAGAGAGAAAAAAACATAGTTATCAGAATATCGCTCTTATAAGCTCATATAAGCTCAAATGAGCCAAATTATGATTACACAGAAAAAAAAACCCTCTATGCACAATTAGCAGACAATAGATCACACAAAGGCAGAGAGAGTCAGTGAATGGATATGTATATCAGTGTAAATGAATCAGTCGTGTATGTTGAATGCAAGTGGGTGTTTATCAGTTACTGGTGGACAGCAAAAATCCTCTCTCAGCAGAGATGTTATGTCTAGTGTCTGAAACTCAGAAGAGCATGTCCTTGGTGCATGGCAGATGGAATTTTCTGAGCCAGTCACATGGCGCTGTCCTTGAGAGTTCAGATTGCTGTACGCCAGATTGTTTATGAAGGAGAGAATCAACACTTCTACTGCTTATATTCATCCTGGAGGAGTGAGAGCTGAGGGGTGCCGAAAACAAGGTCGAATAAGCACAGTCACTCAGAGAAAAAATTCCCTCTCTTATGCGTTCAGTGCTCCATTATTTCCATCATTGCTAGGCTTTAAAATCATATCCTGAAGAGCTCCCAGCGACATCGTGATGTTGCCAATCTTCCTATTCAGTTCGCCATTAGCCGCCATCAGAGTCCTCCCCAGCTGGTCAAATTGATGAAAGAGCTTGGGGTCAGCATTTTGATAAGCTCTATCCATCTTCTTCAGTTTTCGATACACCAGGACTATCCCAAAGCCGATCAGTAGAAGTCCTGAGATCGTAAAGCCGAATAGGTAGATGTCTTCCGCATCTTCAATTGAAAGGTCGCACAGACACATAAGTTTCCAATTATATGTGTCTCTTACATAACCCGCAGCAGCAGTATCTGCAGGACAGGTGGGCTCCCCCGGGCCCGATTTCCTCGTTGAAAAAACGGTGTCAATTGTGTTCAAAGCCCAGCTTACTAAATCCATAATTTTCCATTTGGATCAAGAATCAGCCAGTAGAAGAGCAGCAGACACAGACAGTAGCAAGCTGGGATTCAGTCAGTTAGGAAGGGAGGGAGGGGGAGACAAGAGAAAGGCAGAAAGGCGTCTGCTCTCTCTGAAGGCCAGAAGCGAAGACATATATATATATATATATATATATATATATATATATATATATATATATATATATATATATATATATATATATATTCTCCACAGAAAATATATATAAATATATTCTCCACAGAAAATTGTTGGTACCCCTCTGTTAATGAAACAAAAACCCACAATGGTCACAGAAATAACTTGAATCTGACAAAAGTGGTAATAAATAAAAATTCTATGAAAATAAACCAATGAAAATCAGACAATGCTTTTGAATTGTGGTTCAACAGAATTATTTTAAAAAAACAAACTCATGAAACAGGCCTGGACAAAAATGATGGTACCCCTAGGAAAGATTGAAAATAATGTGACCATAGGGACATGTTCAACCAAGATGTGTCCTCTAATTAACATCACAGGTGTCTACAAACTTGTAATCAGTCAGTCGGCCTATTTAAAGGGTGACAAGTAGTCACTGTGCTGTTTGGTGACATGGTGTGTACTAAACTAAACATGGACCAGAGGAAGCAAAGGAGAGAGTTGTCTCAGGAGATTAGAAAGAAAATTATAGACAAGCATGTTAAAGGTAAAGGCTATAAGACCATCTCCAAGCAGCTTGATGTTCCTGTGACTACAGTTGCACATATTATTCAGAAATTTAAGATCCACAGGACTGTAGCCAACCTCCCTGGACGTGACCGCAGGAGGAGACGGATAATACGAATGGTAACAAAAGAGCCCAGAACAACCTCTAAACACGTTCATGGTGAACTCCAAGGTCAAGGTACATCAATGTCATATCGCACCATCCGTCGCTGTTTGAGCCAAAGTGGACTTCATGGGAGACGACCAAGGAGGACACCACTGTTGAAAAAAAATCATAAAAAAGCCAGACTGAAATTCGCCAAACTGCATGTTGACAAGCCACAAAGCTTCTGGGAGAATGTCCTTTGGACAGACGAGACAAAACTGGAACTTTTTGGCAAGGCACATCAGCTCTATGTTCACAGACGCAAAAATGAAGCATACCAAGAAAAGAACACTGTGCCTACTGTGAAACATGAAGGGGGTTTTGTTATGTTCTGGGGCTGCTTTGCTGCATCTGGCACAGGGTGTCTTGAATCTGTGCAGGGTACAATGAAATCTCAAGACTATCAAGGTATTCTAGAGAGAAATGTGTTGCCCAGTGTCAGACAGCTTGGTCTCAGTCGCAGGTCATGGGTCTTGCAACAGTTTAATGACCCAAAACACACAGCTAAAAACACCCAAGAATGGCTAAGAGCGAAACATTGGACTATTCTAAACAGGCCTTCTATGAGCCCTGATCTAAATCCTATTGAACATCTGTGGAAGGAGCTGAAATATGTCGTCTGGAGAAGGCACCCTTCAAACCTGAGACAACTGGAGCAGTTTGCTCATGAGGAGTGGGCCAAAATACCTGCTGAGAGATGCAGAAGTCTCACTGATAGTTTCAGAATTCGTTTGATTGCAGTGATTGCCTCAAAAGGTTGTGCAACAAAATATTAAGTTAAGGGTACCATCATTTTTGTCCAGGCCTTGTCTGATTTTCATTGGTTGATTTTCATAGAATTTTTATTTATTACCGTACCACTTTTGTCAGATTCAAGTTATTTCTGTGACTATTGTGGGTTTTTCTTTCATTAACAGAGGGGTACCCACAATTTTGTCCACGTCTGTATATATAATATATATATACAGTGGGGCAAAAAAGTATTTAGTCAGCCACCGATTGTGCACGTTCTCCCACTTAAAAGATGAGAGAGGTCTCCAATTTTCATCATAGGTATACCTCAACTATGAGAGACAAAATGAGAAAAAAAAAATCCAGAAAATCACATTGAAGGATTTTTAATGAATTAATTGGTAAATTCCTTGGTAAAATAAGTATTTGGTCACCTACAAACAAGCAAGATTTCTGGCTCTCACAGACCTGTAACTTCTTCTTTAAGAAGTTACAGGTGAGGACTCTGTCCTCCACTTGCTACCTGTATTAATGGCACCTGTTTGAACTCGTTATCAGTATAAAAGACACCTGTCCACAACCTCAAACAGTCAGACTCCAAACTCCACTATGGCCAAGACCAAAGAGCTGTCAAAGGACACCAGAAACAAAATTGTAGACCTGCACAAGGCTGAGAAGACTGAATCTGCAATAGGTAAACAGCTTGGTGTGAAGAAATCAACTGTGGGAGCAATTATTAGAAAATGGAAGACATACAAGACCACTGATAATCTCCCTCGATCTGGGGCTCCACGCAAGAGCTCACCGTGTGGGGTCAAAATGATCACGAGAACGGTGAGCAAAAATCCCAGAACCACACGGGGGGACCTAGTGAATGACCTGCAGAGAGCTGGGACTAAAGTAACAAAGGCTACCATCAGTAACACACTACGCCGCCAGGGACTCAAATCCTGCAGTGCCAGATGTGTCCCCCTGCTTAAGCCAGTACATGTCCAGGCCCGTCTGAAGTTTGCTAGAGAGCATTTGGATGATCCAGAAGAGGATTGGGAGAATGTCATATGGTCAGATGAAACCAAAATAGAACTTTATTGTAAAAACTCAACTTGTCGTGTTTGGAGGAGAAAGAACACCATACCTACTGTGAAGCATGGGGGTGGAAACATCATGCTTTGGGGCTGTTTTTCTGCAAAGGGACCAGGACGACTGATCCGTGTAAAGGAAAGAATGAATGGGGCCATGTATCGTGAGATTTTGAGTGAAAACCTCCTTCCATCAACAAGGGCATTGAAGATGAAAAGTGGCTGGGTCTTTCAGCATGACAGTGATCCCAAACACACCGCCCGGGCAACGAAGGAGTGGCTTCGTAAGAAGCATTTCAAGGTCCTGGAGTAGCCTAGCCAGTCTCCAGATCTCAACCCCATAGAAAATCTTTGGAGGGAGTTGAAAGTCCATGTTGCCCAGCGACAGCCCCAAAACATCACTGCTCTAGAGGAGATCTGCATGGAGGAATGGGCCAAAATACCAGCAACAGTGTGTGAAAACCTTGTGAAGACTTACAGAAAACATTTGACCTCTGTCATTGCCAACAAAGGGTATATAACAAAGTATTGAGATGAACTTTTGTTATTGACCAAATACTTATTTTACCGAGGAATTTACCAATTAATTCATTAAAAATCCTTCAATGTGATTTTCTGGATTTTTTTTTTCTCATTTTGTCTCTCATAGTTGAGGTATACCTATGATGAAAATTGGAGACCTCTCTCATCTTTTAAGTGGGAGAACTTGCACAATTGGTGGCTGACTAAATACTTTTTTGCCCCACTGTATATATATATATATATATATATACTGTATATATATATATATATATATATATATATATATATATATATATATATATATATATATATATATATATATATATATGTATGTGTGTGTGTGTGTGTGTGTGTGTGTGTGTGTGTGTGTGTGTGTGTGTGTGTGGCTCCAGCTCTTCAGACAGGATACCAAGACGTTTCCAGGCAAGCTGGGAGATGTAGTCTCTCCAGCATGTTCTGGGTCTGCCCCAGGGTCTCCTGCCAGTAGGACATGCCTGAAACACCTCAAGTGGGAGGCGTCCAGTAGGCATCCTGATCAGATGCCCAAACCACTCCAACTGGCTCCTTTCGATGTGGAGGAGCAGCGATTCTACTCTGAGCCTCTGTGAGGCAATTGTTTTTCTCTTTGTTTGCATTCTCATGGAGAAATTCTCTCCTCAACAACCATACATTAACACAAATTAATCTGTCCACACAGAATTAGACTCTCTATTTTCCTCTGATTTTACTTTTTCTGGATCTGTTCATGTCTTACCAAAGGTGGCAGCATAGGCGTAATTTATGGGAGATGGGGAATGGGCCAACACCCCCCCCCCAAAATCAAATCCATCCAATATCTACAAGTGAGTGAAGAAGTTGTTTTTTCATTTGCAAGCAACGAAAACTAACTTTTCAAATAATCAAACAATATATATATATATATATATATATATATATATATATACATTTATCAATGTGTGTGTATATATATATATATTTATTTTATTTTTTTTGTTACTTATTTGTACCCGTAGGTAGACTTGGTTTGCAGTCTGGTGACAAGCCACCGGCTGCTGGTCGCTGCGTGCGCGAGCGCCCTAAACCTACATGTTTTTGGTATGCGGGAGGAAACCGGAGAAATCCCGGAGAGAAATCCCGGAGTAAACCCACGCAACACGGGGAGAACATGCAAACTCCACACAGCTCACTGTTGGTCGGGGGTTGGGATCGAACCCACGATCTCATGATCCCCGCGGTCCCCCGGCCGAGGGTAAAACTGTGCTGCCACAGTGCTAAACCACTGCGCCACCGTGCAGCCTATGGCTCAACATCAGCACAAAACATCAGCACAAAACAAAGCTCAACATCAGCACAAAATAAACACAGTATTCAGTGACTAATAAACTTGACTTTGCACTTGAGAAACACAAACTTGACTTGACTTGACTTGACTTAAAATGTGTCCTCAAGGTTCAATCACTGGATACATGTCCTTCACTTACAGGCTGTAGCAGAAAAGTGAATGTCTCTTACTTAATTGTCATATACTAGCACTAGCACACTGGTGAGTGGTACCGACAGGATGTCACCATCACGATCTCGATGACACGGCACGACCCAACATCTTGAATCTGCAGCGTTCCTTGCTTGCACACCCATGCTCGTCCACGATGACTTGGTACAGACGAGTATGAGGTAGTGTCTTTACTGTTCCGGCCCCGGATTATGAGCTGCATTTTGGTGTGCAATAACTGATGTTTGACACATCTTTAATGTCCTTGCTTTTGACTTTAATGCATCAAACACCGTAAAGACACTTTGCCGGGTCGCAGCCTTCCGAGGGCAGAAATTCCTTGCAGGCTCTCACATTTTGTCTGGGCTGAGGTAAACCGCTGGATGGCTTGGATTTTGTTTTAGCCAGCCATGCTTAATCTGTCCATTGCCATATGCTGCTCAAAAAAAAAAAAAAAAAAAAAAAAAAAAAAAAAAATATATATATATATATATACAGTACACTACCGTTCAAAAGTTTGGGGTCACCCAGACTTATTTTGTTTTCCATGAAAAGTCACACTTATTTACCACCATGAGTTGTAAAATGAATAGAAAATATAGTCAAGACGTTGACAAGGTTAGAAATAATGATTTGTATTTGAAATAATAATTTTTTCCTTCAAACATTGCTTTAGTCAAAGAATCCTCCATTTGCAGCAATTACAGCATTGCAGACCTGACATGATTGCACAAGGGTTTTCTAATCATCCATTAGCCTTCTGATGCAATGAGCAAACACATTGTAATTGTACCATTAGAACACTGGAGTGATAGTTGTTGGAAATGGGCCTCTATACACCTATGTAGATATTGCACCAAAAACCAGACATTTGCGGCTAGAACAGTCATTTACCACATTAGCAATATATAGAGTGTATTTCTGATTAGTTTAAAGTTATCTTCATTGAAAAAAAGTGCTTTTCTTTCAAAAATAAAGAAATTTCTAAGTGACCCCAAACTTTTGAACGGTAGTGTATACATATATATATATACAGTATATATATATATATATATATATACTACGGTACACACACACACACACACACACACACACACACATATATATATATATATATATATATCTCAACAAAAAGCATATTATAAACCCATTTAAAGTTAGAGCTGTCGTCACTACCAACTTTTGGGGCTGCGAATATTCTGTCCAATCTTTTTTCTCCCTTAATAAACTTCATCAGTGTTTTACGTAGTACTGTGATGTTCAAATGTCACTGTTTTGTGTGTGCAACTATTTTGTCATAGTTTTACAGATTTTCTTGTAAATCAGAGACATTTTTTTCTTGTAAATTTGCCTGCTTTTTGTACAAAAATGAGTATTTCCCCTATGTTGTTTTCCGCCTAAATTCACAGTTTCTCAAAAATGTAGCATTTTTCTCAAATTTGCATTTTTTTTTATTTTTTTTTTTGTCATGGAAAATAAGCCTTTTTCTTTATTTGCAAAATCATTTAAATTTCTGATTTTTTTTTTTTTAAATTTTTTTTGACTATCATCAAGTTACTACTTTCTGCTTGTTAATTTATACCATTTTCTCCTAAATTTCTCCTATATTTGTATGCTTTTTCTGGTAAATTTGGTAAAGGGAAATTTGTTATTTACCTTTTTTTTGGGGGTGGGGGGTGGGGGTTGCAAATACCTGATTCCTAAATTTGAAAGCTGAATGTCAATATAAAAAATTAAATGTCTAGATAATGAATCCAGAGTAAGTTTTTAATACCAGGATGATTTAGTCACAGATCTACTCACAGATTTCCTATTATTTCATGAATGAAACAGCACACCTAAGGTGTGGTGTGCTGTGTTCATATTGTCTCTGCAGGCAGGATAACTGTTACTTTTGTCATAGTCTAGCTGACTAAATCACAGTAGTGTCCTTAGTTCAGCTGCTTGGTAAGAAATAACCACATGGTGGCAAGTGGTGACATCATAAATTAATGAAAAAACATTAGTCCTGTCAGAATAAATGTGCTATTCACAAACAACTGATTAACATAAGTCAGAAAATACTTATTTTTTTAATAATGCCTGTAAAAATTAATGAATGGAATTTTTGTGTGGATGGCAGTGTATTAAACTGTTGAAAACATCAAGACAAGTAAACGTTAAGAATCACAAAATATATTCTAAACATGTGGAGGAATAGGATCAGGCGAGATGCGACGAGCTAGAAGGTTGCAAAATTTTTATTTTCCTCCAACATAATGAGACACACTTGTAGCGCTGTGCGCTACAGTGGCCTACTGTGCTGTACTGTGTTGCTGAGGCATGTATTGTCAGCTCTTTTATATGCTATACAAACAGAGAGAATGCATGGCACATTAGCATATTGATATACATATCAGTCAATACATATGATTAGCATGACCAACTGGTGCCTGGACGTCCTCTCCTTAATCCGGGAATGCATAAACAATAGTCCATTGTTCTGGTTGTCCCCCAGGGGCTTTCTGTCCATATGCAAATTGTCCTCTGCTTCCTGCAGGCCTGCTGAGTGTGAGGATTGAATGTCCATGTAGACTGTGGTGGGTCACCACAGGGCTCCCCCCAGGACACTCAGAAGGGGCTGTGACCCCCCGCCCCTTCCCGGTTGTTTGGGCTCCAGCTCCGAGTTCTAGCACATTGAATGGCTGTGGATTGTGGGCGTAGGGGCCGGTGCGCTTCATGCGTAATGGAACAAGACAGCGATCGGCTGGCTTTAGGGAGTGAGGTGCGGGAAGAGCGCTGTGGAGGAGGAGGGTTAGGGGGTGGGAGTAAGTGAGTGCCGGCCCGGGACGTCAAAGGTGTCTGGGCCGCGCAAAAATTACGTGTGGATCCGCGATGGTGAGGGACTTTCCCTGTGAGCCAGGGGAAGTGATCCGCAGCAGCTGTGAAAAAAAAAAAAAATTAAGTCTCTGACTCCTCTCGCGGCTTGGTCTCGCAAGGATGTGGGGAAGGCGACGGCCAAATTCCCCAAGGATGCGTAGCTGCTGTGAAATAACTGCAGCTCTGTGAGGGACCTGGCGGTTTGGCTTTCAGTGCAGACGCAGCCGAAAGACAGCAATCGGCTAGGCTCCCGTTGTGTGCCGTGGCTGAAAAACCCATACAAAGTCCTGTGTGTGGCCTGCATGTCTGCTTCAGGTGTCTGAGCAGCCGTGAAGGTTCCGAGGCTGGTGATTGGCCGTGTTTCTCAGGCATGTGCAGCGGCGGAGGACGACGTATCAGTCTGTGGAGCCGGATTGTCCCTGTGCGTGGTGCACGCTTGGCGCAGTGACCACATAGAGCTCACCGACCTGTCTGAATGATTACAGACCAGTAGCATTTACTCCAATCATCATGAAGTGCTTTGAGAAAGTGGTGCTGCCCCTCATTCAGGACAGCATGCTGGGCAACCTGGACCCCCTGCAGTATGCCTACCGGCCCAACAGGTCCACCTCGGATGCCATTGCTGCAGCACTCTATTATTCTCTCTCCCACATGGAAGATAAAGACTCCTACATTAGGATGCTCTTTGTCTACTACAGCTCCGCCTTCAACACATCCCCCACAAACTCACCGACAAACTGTTTTCACTTGGCCTGCACCACACCCTCTGCGACTAGCTACTAGATTTTCTAACTGGCAGGCCCCAGTCTGTCAGGATGGGTAACAGGACCTCAGCCAGCATCATCACAAACAGAAGTGTCCCACAGGGTTGTGTTCTCAGCCCCATCCTCTACAGCCTCTTCACCCATGACTGTGTTGCGTCCCACAAGGACAATATCATCTTAAAGTTTGTGGATGACACAGCAGTGATAGGACGCATCACTGGTGATGACGAAGTTTCCTACAGGAAGGAGGTGGCCAACCTGGTGTCATGGTTTGAGGACAACAACCTCACCCTCAACACGTCCAAGACAAAGGAGATGATAGTGGACATAAGGAAAGGGAAGAGGAGACTCATCGGCCACTGTTCATCCGGAAGCTTGAGGTGGAGAGGTTGAGCAGCTTTAAATACCTGGGCATCCACATCAGCAAGGACCTTAAGTGGACGCACAACACCACAGAGCTGATTAAGAGAGCTCAACAGTGACTGTACTTTCTGAGGAGGGTGAAGAAGTTTGGTATGTCCTCCAGGATCCTCAACAATTTCTACAGCTGCATAATCCAGAGCATCCTGACCAACTGTGTGGTACGCCAGCACCACCGCCCTGGACCGCAAATGCCAACAGAGGGTGGTGAAGACAGCGGAGAAGATCATCAGGACTCCACTCCCCTCTCTGCAGAGCATCTACCACCGCAGAGTCCAAAGGAGAGCTGACGCCATCCTCCAGGACCCCACCCACCCCAGCACAGACTGTTCACACATCTACCTTCAGGCCGGAGGTACAGAAGTGTGAAATGCAGGACAACCAGACTGAAGAACTACTTCTTTACCACTGCCATCAGTCTCCTGAACAGACAACAACTCCCCAAAATCTGTAACACAGCTTTGCATATAGGAACACACACTGGCTGCTAAATTTGCACATTGCTCACCTGTACAGTGGATCTAGTCTTACCTGTCTGATGTCCATACCTCCTTCTTCTTCTTCTTCTTCTTCTTCTTCTTCTTCTTCTTCTTCTTCTTCTTCTCTCGGTTACTGGCGGATAGCAAACAACTGAAAGGTGCATGCTGCCACCTACGGTACAAGAGTGTGTAACATTATGTCATCTGAATAAATTCTATGACTTAATCCTGTGTTATTTCAAAAAGAGAGAAGAGCCCTTCAAATCATTCTTATTGCCTCTCCATCTCCATCTGCTCCCAGAATCCCAGTTAAATCCCATTCTCTACCGGCCTCTCAAACTTCATTTTCCATTATCTGTCTTTCATTTCCGTATTTGTGACAGTGTAATAAGATGAGCTCGACATTTTCTTTTACTCCACATTCTCTACATTTGTCACTTTCGCTTTTCCCCATGGTGTATAAAGTGCCGTTTAAACCTCTGTGATCCAATCTGAGTCTTGCCATAATGATGTCTTCCCTCCTTTTGGTTATTATGAAGTTATTTATTGCAATAGATTTTTGTATTTTGTAATGTGATCTACCTTTATGATCTTCATCCCATCTTTTTTGCCATAGCTCGGTTCCTTTTTTCTTGATTACTGCTTTCCCTTCACCTTTTCCAAGAGACAATGGTATAGTTATCTCTTTTCCAAGAACACTTTTTGCTAATTTGTCTGCACAGTCATTCCCTTTCAACCCTTCATGTGCGGGAACCCAACAAAACTGAACTTCTCCACCACCCCGTGCACCCTAAATAAACTGTGATATAGCTCAATCACCAGGTCTTCCCTTGTAGATTTTAGTGTCTATATGGTTTTTAACGCTGCAAGTGAGTCTGTGCACACCACCACCTGGTCCGGTCTGACCTCCTCCACCCACTGCAAAGCAGTAATTATTGCCACCATCTCTGCTGTAAACGCAGATGTATTGTTGGAGAGTCTTTTTGCAATGGTCACTTTAAACTCTGGGATGTATACTCCAATTCCAACAGATCCCTCTTTATTCTTTGAACCATCAGTATAGAGCTGTAAGAAGTTATGGTAATTGTTCCTGAGGTAAATGCTTGCTTTAACACCAACTTCACTCATATACCAATCCTTTTTCCTCATTAACAGACTAGCGTCTATTCCTATTCCCGGAAACAGCCAAGGGGGAACATTACTCACTGGACTGGTGTTAGCTATATCAATAGTGTGCAGCCCATACATTCTGGCCCTTCTTTCAATTGTCCACCCAATCCCGTGTCCCTGGAAATTAGAGTATTCCCAGCAGTCTTGTAGTATTGTTTTTGAAATATTTGCTTCATCACTTCTTTTCAGCTTGACCCAGTATGATAATGCGAGTTTATCTCTTCTCAAATCCATTGGAATTTCTCCTGCTTCTATTAAAACTGCATTGTTTGGTGTTGTTTTGATGGCTCCAATGCACAGGCGAAGCACTTTATGCTGCATTCTGTCTATTTTTTCCAGAGTCGTCGTTGCCGCTGCTCCATAAATCATGCATCCGTAGTCTATTGTCGATCGCATTAGTGCTCTGTAAATGTCAATTCATACCTGTTTATCTGCACCCCATTCATGGTCCAGCTACAGCTTTTATGAGATTAATGACTTTTTTGCACTTTGTCTCCAGATTTTCAGCATGAACTCTCCATGTGTATCCACTATCAAACCACAATCCTAATTATTTGAACTCACTGGCTTTCTCTATTGGTTGATTATATAATGTTAATGGTTCTGTATCAGTTCTGCGTTTTGTTTTGGGTTTTTTTGTTGTTTTGTTTTTTGTGAAAGTCATATAGCAGGTTTTACTGTTTGAAAATTTAAATCCCCAGTCATATGACCACTTTTCCACTTTCTCCATTGCTTTCCTAATGTTTTTGAACACAAATTTCTCATTTCTTCCCCTCGTCCATATGGCTCCATCATCTGCATATAGTGCTGTTTTGATGGATCCCTCTTGATCCTCAAACATGTCATTAATCATTATATTGAATAAAACTGGGCTTATCACACTCCCCTGAGGAACACCATTATCTATTTCAGTCATTAGAAACTTCTGATCGGACTTTAACCCTAATTGTCCTGTGTGTTAAAAAAAAACTCCATTATCCAATTATACATCCTACCACCAATGCCCATTTTATTCAATTTCATAAGAAGTCCATCCCTCCACAGTGAGTCATAAACCTTTTGATGTCCATATCATCTCTGCTGACTGACAATTCTTCTTCTTCTTCTGTTAGATTTGATTGGCAGTTGGCAACAAGCTCAAAGGTGCATTACCGCCACTGACTTGATTTTTTCCTCATAGCTTTGTGACGTTTTCCTCTTATTGCTCTGTGATGTTTTTTTTGAATGAATGAATGAATGAATCTTTATTTCGGATAGATTAAAAGTAAAGATTAAAAAGAAACAGAATAATATAACAAAGGGGAAAAATCCAACAAGGTCAAATTAAACAACAACTCCTCTGATAATACAGTTCAACATAAGTTATCCGAAATGGGTGATGGCTGAAGCCGCAGCTTATATTGCCCACCCATATTCCATCCAAGAATTCAAAAGAAAAACAAAACAAGAGCGATTACAATTCGGAACAAAGCTAAGACAAAATGTGACAAAAGAAAACTAAGCAACAACACAACACAGACTGGATATGACAATCCTTATGTGATTTTACATGTCATCTTGTATATATGTTTGGAGTATTTCTTCCTTTAGTTTTTGTTTAAATTGTCCAAGCGTTGTACATGATTTTAATTCAGGTCCAAAATCGTTCCATAATCTGACTCCTTGAACTGAAACACAGTGTTGCTTGGTGGTAATTCTCACTGAAGGTTTTTGAAATATACATGTTCCTCTGAAATGATATTGTTTCTCCCTTATTTGGAACAACTTTTGGATATTTGCGGGCAGTGATTGATTCTTCACTTTAAACATTATTACTGTAGTTTTAAAGTCAACCAGATCTTTCAACTTGAGAGCTTTTAATTTAAGAAAAAGTGGGTTTGTTGGTTCCCTGTAAGCAGCTTTGTTTATTATTCTAATAGCTCTCTTCTGAAGCATAAAGACTGGATATATGTTTGTTTTATATGTATTTCCCCATACTTCAGTACAATATGTCATGTATGGGAGTATTAATGAATGATACAAAGTATATAGAGTGGGTTGATTCAGCAAATATTTCGGTCTGTGCAGTATTGTGATTGATTTAGATATTTTACCTTTAATATAATTAATATGTGACTTCCAACACAGTTTATTATCAATTATTACTCCAAAAAATTTAGTTTCAGATACCCTTTCAATCTCTACACCATTTACACTGAGTTTAGATACTAAGTTGTTGTGATGGTTGTTAAAAGCTATAAATTTTTTCTTACTTAAATTGAACGTTAATTTGTTTGAATCAAACCACAATTTAAGCTTTCCTAATTCCTTTCTGAGTGTATCCAAAAGTTGTTCCAAATTGCTTCCACTGCATAATAGATTAGTGTCATCGGCAAACAATATTAAATCCATTTTTTCCGAGACTTTACATATATCATTTATATACATATTGAATAACAATAACCCCAAAACTGAACCCTGTGGGACTCCACAAGTAACATTCAGTAACTGTGAGTTTTTGTTTCCAACACATACATAGTGATATCTATTCTTTAAGTAACTGCTTAACCAGGACAGTGCTACCCCCCTAATACCCCAATTTTGTAGTTTCTTTAATAATAAATTGTGATCCACTGTATCAAATGCTTTTTTAAGATCCAGGAATACCCCAGCTGGATACTCTTTATTTTCAATGACAGTTGATATTTTTTCTATAAATTCCATTAGAGCAAATGCAGTTGTCCCCTTGGGTCTGAACCCATATTGCTGCTCACACAATAAATTATTCTTCATTATGAAGTTGTCAATTCTCTCACAGAATATTTTTTCAAGTATCTTGGGAAATTGCGGCAATAGTGAAATTGGTCTATAGTTTGAAAGTTCCCCTCTGTTGCCCATCTTGTATATCGGAATTACTTTAGCTATAAGATAAGATAAGATAAGCCTTTATTAGTCCCACAATGGGGAAATTCCAGGATTGCAACAGCAGAGGGATAACAAGACTCAGAGCAACAATCAGGAGGCAAGAGAAAAACAAGAGCAGCGAGTATATATATATATATATATATATATATATATATATATATATATATATATATATATATATATATATATATACAGTATATATATATATATTGTGGCAACCTGGGGAGTGCATAATGGTTTACCACCTTAGACAGGAACAAAGGACGTGAAGTTAACCTTTTGTGTGTGAGAAGTTTCTAGATGCCCTAGTAAGATAACGGGGAGGTGTCAAGGATGAACAGACTGACTGCAGTCGGGGGAGATTATCTTTTGTGTGTGATGAATGGACTGACTGCAGTCGGGGGAGATTATCTTTTGTGTGTGAGAAGAGTCTAGAAGGATGTCATGTTATTTAAGGAAAGAGTTCCTACTTGTATGCCATTCTGTCTATGCTCCTTGTGTGAGTCGTGTAATAAACCGCTTGAACCAAATCAGCCTCATTATTTACATGCTCCACAATAAATATATACGTATATATATATACACACACACACTACCGTTCAAAAGTTTGGGGTCACTTACAAATTTCCTTATTTTTGAAAGAAAAGCACTTTTTTTCAATGAAGATAATTTTAAACTAATCAGAAATACACTCTATACATTGCTAATGTGGTAAATGACTATTATAGCTGCAAATGTCTGGTTTTTGGTGCAATTTCTAGATAGAGGCCCATTTCCAGCAACTATCACTCTGGTGTTCTAATGGTACAATGTGTTTTCTCATTGCGTCAGAAGGCTAATGGATGATTAGAAAACCCTTGTGCAATCATGTTAGGTCTGCAATGCTGTAATTGCTGCAAATGGAGGATTCTTTGACGAAAGCAAAGTTTGAAGGAAAAAATTATTATTTCAAATACAAATCATTATTTCTAACCTTGTCAATGTCTTGACTATATTTTCTATTCATTTTACAACTCATGGTGGTAAATAAGTGTGACTTTTCATGGAAAACACAAATTAATTGTCTGGGTGACCCCAAACTTTTGAAAAGTAGTGTATATATATATATATATATATATATATATATATATATATATATATATACTGTATATATATACTGTATATATATATATATATATATATATTGTGGGGACACACATTCGTGACCTGCTTTTGGACTCACATTTTAGACCAGAGCAAGGGCAGAGCTTCTGTGGTTATTACAGGAAGCTGCAGGAGAGTTAGCTTTGGTATGCAAAGCTTGAGACTGTGGGATATAATTAAGGGATTAATGAGGGGATGCATTGTAGATAGTGGTGTGATATCATGCAGAGAGGATGCATTGTTGCTGTCTTTATAATGCAATGGTTTTGTGAGACAGGATTAATGAGGGGATGCATTGTAGATAGTGGTGTGATATCATGCAGAGAAGATGCATTGTCGCTGTCTTTGTAATGCAATGGTTTTGTGAGACATGTGACCTGTTAACTGTAAGAGTCCTGGTATTTAAGGACGAGAGTTCCTTTTGTCGCTCTCTTTATTATGCTTCGTGATGTTGGAAGATGTGAATAAAACTGACTTGAGAGATAAACTCTGTCTCGTCATTTTCACATTTCCACACTGGTGACCCTAAGACGTATCATGAAAGAGGAAATTCCCCCGGGCCAGCCTCGTCAGGAGCCCCCAGCCAAGAGAATGCCACTACAGTCAAGCTACCGGACTTCTGGCAGAACAATCCACGCTGCTGGTTCAACACGGTTGAGGCGCAGTTCAACCTCCGGAGGATATCGGTAGATGCCACAAGATTCTACCACGTAGTCGCAAAGCTGGACAACAACACGGTCCAGCATGTGGAGAGCCTGATCGACCAGCCGCCGGACAACGACAAATACGGCACGTTGAAGGCTGCACTCATCCAGCAATTCACCCCCTCGGCAGAGGAGCGTGCAGAGAGGCTCCTGGGGCTGACGGAGTCAGAAAATGACATGCCCACGAACCTGATGGAGAAGTTGTTGAGGTTGAAAGACTCTGACGACGATCACTTCATTTTCATCCACCTCTTCCTCAGGACTATACCGTCAGCAGCGAGAGCGACCCTGGCCATTTCGCCACTGTTGGCCGAACGGGACTACCGTGCGCTGGGTCGAGAAGCGCAGTGGATTGTCAACGCCACCAAGCGGCACGCAGCTGCGGCCGCTGCAGCAGAACTCAGCGCGGCGACCGGAGACGACAGGAGGCCAGAGGCAGCGGTACCAGACACACCGACAACGGCGGCGGCAGGGGCCCGGGAACGCGGATCGGACATCCTTTGTTTCTACCATCGCCGCTTCGCAGAGAGGGCACGCAGATGTGTACCACCGTGCCAGTTCGGGCGTTCGGGAAATGCCAAGACCGGGGGTCGGTAGCAGCCGCGGCCCTCGGGGAGGAGAACAAGCTGCTATACTTATCGGACGCACGCTCAGGGAGGCATTTCCTCGTCGACACAGGCTCCCAGTTGAGTTTCATCACGCCTTCCTACGCGGACAGACTAGCTGGTTCCGGAGGTCCCTGGGTGTCAGTAGCGAACGGCTCGGAGATTAAGACCTTCGGTGAGAAGACTCTGCTTCTGTCTCTACACGGCCGTACATTTGAGTGGACTTTTGTTGTAGCAGCAGTAAATTTCAATATGTTGAGGGCTGATTTTCTGTACTTACATGGTTTGTTGGTTGATCTCGCTAACAGGCGCTTGGTTAATGCACTTTCTTTTGATTCTATCCCTGGCACAGCGCGAGTGGCCCCGCCTACAGCACAAGACAATGTCACAGCTGCAAGCGGTAAGTTCCACACACTGCTCACTCAGTTCCTAGCACTCACAGTCCCCACATTTTCGGCAACAGTCGCTAAGCACGGGGTGGAGCATTTTATTACTACTACCGGACCGCCCGTTTTTGCAAAAGCTCGGCGCTTGGACGCAGCTAAACTAGCCATAGCGCGCGAGGAATTCGCCATCCTGGAGAGGTTGGGCATTATCAGACGTTCAAACAGTCTGTGGGCTTCCCTGCTGCACATGGTCCCGAAAGCCGACGGATCATGGCGACCTTGCGGGGATTTCCGCAGGTTAAACAACACTACAGCTCATGACCGCTACCCATTCCCGCATATCCAAGATTTTTCCGTTCATTTGGCAGGGGCGCGCATTTTTTCTAAAATAGACTTGGTCCGCGGTTACCACCAAGTCCCAGTGCGCACTGAGGACATACCCAAAACAGCGGTAATAACTCCGTTTGGCCGCTTCGAGTTTTTATGCATGCCATTCGGACTTAAAGGGGCGGCTCAGACGTTCCAACGCATGATGGACGCGGTGCTTCACGATCTCCCTTTCGTGTTCATCTACTTGGACGATATTTTAGTAGCCAGCACGTCCGAAGATGAACACGAAAAACACCTGGCCACAGTTTTCCGAAGGTTGGGAGATCACAGGTTAATAATCAACCCAGCGAAGTGTCAGTTCGGGGTGGCGCAGATCGATTTTTTAGGACACCGCGTTTCCCCCGAAGGAGCAGTTCCGCTTCCTGATAAAGTGCGCGCGGTGGCAGATTTACCCCGGCCACAGATGGTCAGGGCGTTGCAGGAGTTTTTGGGAATGGTGAATTTTTATAACCGTTTTCTCTCCCGCGCGGCGCAACTCATGCAGCCGCTGTATGCCGCGCTCAGAAAAAAGAAAACCACGGATAAGGTCGAGTGGTCCCCGGAGCGGGACCAAGCATTCTCGGAGGTGAAAACAGCTTTGGCAAGGGCTACGTTGTTGGCACACCCAGACCCAACTGCCCGCATAGCGCTCACCACTGACGCTTCAGAGGTGGCCATAGGGGTGGTCATGGAGCAACATTTAGCCGGGGTTTGGCAGCCCCTCGCTTTTTTCAGCAGGACCTTTCGCGATAGCGAACGTAAATACAACGCGTTCGACTGAGAGCTGCTCGCTCTCCATTTGGCCATTCGCCACTTTCAGTTCTGGCTAGAGGGATACTCTTTCACTGCGTTCGTTGACCACAAACCGCTCACATTCGCAATGGCCAAGGTTTCCGAACCGTGGTCAGGCCGGCAGCAGAGACAGCTGGCCGCAATATCAGAGTTTACCACTGATATCCAGCATGTGGCGGGCAAACTCAATGTAGTGGCAGACTGCCTCTCGCACGCCGTAGCGGCCCCAGTCAGCGTGGGAATAGATTATGCAGCCATGGCCACGGAGCAGGGTAGTGACACGGACATGCGCGCGCTCCAGTCTGGACCAACAGGGTTAACGCTGGAGAACAGGGTGCTGCAAGACGGTATGCCCCCCCTAATCTGCGATGTCTCCACGGGTTGGCCGCGACCAGTAGTACCAGCTGCGTGGCGCCGCCGCGTTTTTGACTCAATTCATTCTTTGGCGCACCCGGGAGTGCGCGTGTCGGTCAAAATGGTAGGAGAAAAATTTGTGTGGCCGAGCCTCCGCAAGCAAGTTAAAGAGTGGGCAGCAGCCTGCACAGCGTGTCAACGAGCCAAAGTACACAGGCACATGAGAGCTCCTTTGGAGCTGTTTCACATTCCAGCCAAGAGGTTCGACCACGTTCATGTGGACCTCGTGGGCCCCCTCCCGCTGTCACAAAGGTGAACACACCTTCTCACAATGGTTGACCGCACCACGCGCTGGCCTGAAGTGGTCCCGCTGGCATCAACCACGGCCAAGGAGGTGGCGCACGCGTTTTTAACAACTTGGGTGGCGCGTTTCGGCGTTACATCGGATGTTACGTCCGACAGAGGCCCTCACTTTGTTTCCGAGCTTTGGTCGACAATGTCCCGCAGCCTGGGTGTCACAATTCACCGCACAACCGCGTACAATCCACAGGCTAACGGGTTATGTGAACGTTTTCATAGGTCATTGAAAGCAGCTCTCAGGGCGTCACTGACGGGTGCAAATTGGGTAGACAAGTTACCGTAGGTGTTGTTGGGGTTGCGTTCTGTGCCTAAAGAGGACTTAGAAGCCTCCCCAGCAGAGCTCGTGTTTGCGCAGCCACTCCGGCTCCCTGGGGAGTTTCTCCCAGATAACCCTGCGCCAGACACCTCCCCGTCTCAGCTGTTGCGGAGTGACATAGAATCAAACACGCGGCCCGGCCCACCGCACCACAGTTTTCTGCGCATTTTTGTGCCTAAAACTTTGAAGAACGCAGAGTTTGTTTTTGTCAGACACGATGCGCACCGAACCCCGCTGCGTCCGCCTTATGACGGACCCTTCAGAGTGCTGGAAACAGGGGACAAGCAGTTTTTGCTAGATTTGGGGGGTAGGGAAGAGAAAGTTGGCATAAACAGACTCAAACCCGCTTTTGTGGTGGCAGATGAGCAAGTGCTGTTGGCGAGGGCCCCGCGGTGAGGCAGGCCCACGCAGAGGGCTCCACAGAGTAATGTTTCCCCAGAACCTCCACAGATGCTGACAAAACGTTTCCACCCCCAGACGGCAAACCCCCAGTGTGACAGCGCCGCGGAGACGTCCAACCCCAGCTACAGCAGATACGGCAGGAGACGGAAGCCCAGACAGCTGGTGGACTAATGTGTATTGATACTATCACGGCATGCATGTTGTTTTCCCCTTGTTTGTTCTAAAATGCTGGGGGGGCTTTGTGTGGGGACACACATTCGTGACCTGCTTTTGGACTCACATTTTAGACCAGAGCAAGGGCAGAGCTTCTGTGGTTATTACAGGAAGCTGCAGGAGAGTTAGCCTTGGTATGCAAAGCTTGAGACTGTGGGATATAATTAAGGGATTAATGAGGGGATGCATTGTAGATAGTGGTGTGATATCATGCAGAGAAGATGCATTGTTGCTGTCTTTATAATGCAATGGTTTTGTGAGACATGTGGCCTGTTAACTGTAAGAGTCCTGGTATTTAAGGACGAGAGTTCCCTTTGTCGCTCTCTTTATTCTGCTTCGTGATGTTGGAAGATGTGAATAAAACTGACTCGAGAGATAAACTCTGTCTCGTCATTTTCACATTTCCACAATATTTATACAGTATATATACGTATATATATATATATATATATATATATATATATATATATATATATATATATATATATATATATATATATATCCATCCATCCATCTTCTACCGCTTAATCCTTTCGGGTCGCGGGGGGGCTGGAGCCTATCCCAGCATCTTTGGGCGAGAGGCAAGGTACACCCTGGACAGATCGCCAGTCCATCACAGGGCCAACACAGAGAGACAGACAACCATTCACTCTCACATCCATACCTAAGGACAATTTAGAATCCCCAGTTTTGATGCCAATTAACCTAACTTCCATGTTTTTGGCATGTGGGAGGAAACCGGAGTGCCCGGAGTAAACCCACGCAGACACGGGGAGAACATGCAAACTCCACACAGAAGGGTCACCGATGGTCTGGGGGTGGGATCGAACCCACGATGGTCAAGGGTGGAATCGATCCCATGACCTTCTTGCTGTGCTGCCACTGTGCTAACCACTGCGCCACCGTGCTGCCTATATATATATATATATATAAGATAAGATAAGATAAGATAAGCCTTTATATATATATATATATATATATATATCTATATATATATATATCTCGACACAGTGCGGAGCATTGTAGCTAGATGGAATAAATATATAAACACACAGTGCGGAGCATTGTAGCTAGATGGAATAAATATGTAAATATATAAACACACAGTGCAGAGAATTGTAGCTAGATGGAATAAATATGTAGATATATAAACACACACAGTGCGGAGCATTGTAGCTAGATGGAATAAATATGTAAATATATAAACACACACAGTGTGGAGCATTGTTGCTAGATGGAATAAATATATAAATATATAAACACACACAGTGTGGAGCATTGTAGCTAGATGGAATGAAACAGCATAACTGTCTACTTATTTATCCTACATGGTATGATTATGTACCCATACATATTCTCACCCTCCATAGCGACCGGTATTTTCCTAGTTGTATACCGGAGGGGACCATTGTGTAAGTCTCTTGTGTCTTTTGCATTCAATACTATTAGGTTGTCATGTCTTTTTGCTATCTCTGCGAGCAGCCCTGCTTAGGTTGTACAGTCTGACAGCCGTAGGTAGGAAGGACCTGCGAAACCTCTCGGTTGTGCACCTAGGATGATGTAGTCTGCTGCTAAATGAGCTCCTCAGTGCATTCATTATGTCCTGCATAGGGTGGAACTCAGACTCCAGCAGAGATGACAGTTTAGCCACCATCCTTCTCTCTCCCATCTCCTCCACTGGGTCAAGGCGCTGCCCCAGGACAGAGCTAGCTTTCTTGATCAGTTTGTTCAGTCTCTTCCTATCGGCTGCTGTAATGCCACTGCCCCAGCAGACCACTCCAAAAGTGATGGCTGATGCCACCACCGTGTCATAGAATGACTTCAGCAGTGCCCCTTGTACACCAAAAGACCTGAGTCTCCTCAGTAGGAACAGCCTGTGCTGTCCCTTCTTGTAGAGTGCGTCGGTATTGTGTGACCAGTCTAGTTTATTGTTCAGATGAACACCCAGGTACTTGTAGGATGTCACCATCTCGATGTCTGTTCCTGTATATTTACTGGTGCTGTGAGGGGTTGTCCTTGCCTGCGGCAGTCCACCACCAGCTCCTTAGTTTTCCTCACGTTAATCTGGAGGCAGTTCCGATGGCACCAGTCCACAAAGTTCTGGATAAGCCCTCTGTACTCAGCTTCATCTCCGTTGGAGATGAGGCCAATGATCACAGAGTCGTCAGAGAACTTCTGTAGACGGCAGTGTGTTGTGTTGTGTGAGAAGTCCGCAGTATAATGGGTGAACAGGAAGGGAGCCAAAACCGTTCCCTGGGGGGCCCCCGTGCTACCAATGATCGTGTCAGACACACGGTCCCGGGTTCTCACAAACTGTGGCCGGTTTGTGAGGTAGTCCAGGATCCATGATGACAGGTGCTGGTCCACCTCTGCGCACAGCAGCTTGTCCTTCAGGATCATCGGTTGGATGGTGTTGAAAGCACTTTAGAAGTCAAAAAACATGATCTTCACCGCATTCCCGGGCTTCTCCAGGTGGGACAGAGAACGGTGAAGGAGGAAGATCACCGCATCCTCCACCCCAATGCCATGCTGGTAGGCGAACTGGAGTGGATCCATCGCTGGTCCCACCAGGGTTCAGGTTCAGGTTCAGGTTCAGGTTACTTTATTTGTACCCGTAGGTAGATTTGTTTTGCAGTTGGTGACATCCATATTTACAAGCCACTAATTACATTCAACATAGACACAAACACAGGCACACATCTTACAAAATAGGTAAATATAAAATATGTACAATATAATTTTTATAGCTTGTTCAACTCTTTGACAGCAGCAGGGACAAAGCTGTTTTTCTAGCGCTGGGTTCTACTTTTTGGGACAGCAAACCTCCGTCTGGAGGGAAGAAGCTGAAAGTTGCAGCGCAAAGGGTGGGAGTCATCATTTAAAATCGAGTCGGCCATCCTCTGTACTTGTCTGGTGTACAGGGATGTCAGGCTCAGCTGTGACTCACCAAGTAAACGACTGGACCATCTGACTACCTGATCCAAGGATTTCCTCTGTTTCAGTTTTATCTGACCAAACCATGACATTAAAGAAAAGGATAAAACAGATTCAATAAAAGCCCGATAGAACATAGTCATTATGGTTCGGTCAATTTGGAAGCGTGCAAGTTTCCTCAAACAATGCAAATTTTGCTGACCCTTTTTGCACACCCTTTCACAGTTCACCTCAAAGTTCAATCCACTATCAATAATTGTCCCAAGATATTTGTACGATTGTACACATTCGGTGGTCTGGCCTTTTAGTATGGTGACTTTGTGCCTGGGAGTTTTCCTCCTAAAGTCAATAATCATATCTTTCGTTTTTGTTGTATTCAGCTGCAGGTAGGAATCCTCACACCAGTGAACAAAGTCATCAACTACTGGGCCGTGGCCACTCTCACCATCCTGGAGGAGACTGACAATGACTGAGTCATCAGCATACTTTATAATGTGTCTGTTGTCATGTCTGCTCCGACACATGTTTGTGTACAGGATGAAGAGTAGTGGTGACAACACACACCCCTGAGGAGAGCCAGTAGAAGAGCACTTTAGGTCAGACAATGTGCCATTGACCCTTACTCTCTGCATCCTGTTGGTTAAGAAATCCAGAATCCAACCCACCAGATTATTGCTTAAATCAAATTGTTGCAGGAGCCTTTCAACTAAAATATGAGGTTGGATTGTATTAAAGGCAGAAGAAAAGTCCACAAATAAAAGCCTGGCGTGTGTCCCATTAAAATCCAGATGTTTAAAAAGCATGTCAAACAGAGTGACAGTGGCATCCTCCACTCCTCTGTGAGGCCTATAGGCAAACTGCAGAGGATCCAATGCATGTTCAGTCTGCCTTAGGACCTCACATCTGACCAGTTTTTCAAAAATTTTCATTAAAATTGAAGTCAAAGCAACTGGTCTAAAGTCGTGGAGGGGGGAGGTGAGGGGGCGGAGGGGGGAGGTGAGCAAGGAGCAGTCTCTCCAGGGTCTTCATCATGTGGGACGTCAGGGCCACTGGTCTGTAGCTGTTCAGATCTTTGGGGTGGGAAGTCTTTGGTACAGGTACCACACAAGATGTTTTCCACAACTGTGGTACCCTCCCCAGCTTCAGGCTCAGGTTGAAGATGTACTCCACAATCCCACACAGCTGGTCTGCACAGGACTTGAGGAGCTTTGCGCTGATGCCGTCCTGTCCCGACGCCTTCCTCGCCTTGAACTTCCTCAGCTCCGTCCTCACCTGGGTCTTAGTGAGGGTCAGGTTGGGGGGCTGTGTTGGGAGTGGGGGGGTGTTGGTGGAGTGAGGAGTGGGCAGCAGGACTTGATGTCTTCAGAGGCAGCAGTGGTTGCCTCTATTTTCATTGCATTGGGAAATATACCTGTTTGGAGAGACAGGTTACAAATATACGTCAGTGGTTTCACTAAGCATTCGATAATAGTTTTGACTAAGAGCATGTCAATACCATCACAGTCCGTAGATGTCTTACTTTTAAACGATTTTACAATTTCAATGACCTGTCTCTCGTCTGTGTTCTTTATAAAAATGGAGTCTTTTATAGCAGTGTTTTTGCTTTTTGTATCACCTGTAGGTGTCGTAATGGGTATTTCTCGAGCCAAATTAGGACCAATGTTATCAAAAAAGTTATTAAATTCATCTGCAGGTGAAACTGAATTCACACTCTGAGTCGTTGTATTATTTTCTTAAAAACTGGTTGGGTAACTTGTATTTCTGTTTTTATTTCCAAGAATATTGTCAAGTATTGTCCATGTATTTTTAATATTGTCTCTGTTTTTTCTCCAGTTCTTTACTGTAATAGTCTCTTTTACTACATCTCATTATATATGTTAACTTATTTTTGTATGTTTTATACCGCTGCTCTGCTTCTTTTGTCCTTTTCTTTAGAAAAGCTTTATATAATAATTTTTTCTTTTTACACGCCTTTTGTAATCCTTTGGTTAGCCATGGCTTATCGACAAATTTATGTTTAAGCTTTTTCTTTACTAATGGACAATTTTTTTCATAAAGAGTGGTTACAATGTTCATAAATGTGTCGTAGGCTTCATTTACATCTGATACATAGACTTTTGTCCAGTCCTGCTTCAGCAAGTCTTCTTTAAAAGAACTGATTGCATTTTGTGATTTGTATCTGAACGATTTTAAAAAATTTTCTGTATTGGCCTCCTTGTGGCCGTGGATAAGTGCAAAGGTTGGCAAATGGCCACTTATATCATTTATCAATAATCCACTTTCTATTTTCTTATCAATAATATTAACAAACAGGTTGTCAATAAGTGTAGCAGTGTGAACTGTGATTCTACTGGGATGTGTTATTGTGGGATATAGACTCATACTGTACATAGAATTCATGAACTCTGTAATTACATTTTGTTGATATGGATTTAGTAAATCAATATTGAAATCTCCACACATTACTACCATTTTCTTACTAGTAATATTATTGTACAGCTCGACTAATTTATCTCTGAATGTCTCAATGCAAGTTCCCGGCGTTCTATATATACAACTTATAATTAGATTTTTTGTTTTATCTTGGTCAATCTAAGCAGTATCACATTCCAAAATCCCTGGTAGTGCAAAGGACATTCCATTTACAATTTTACACTTATACAGGTCATCAATATACAGTGCAACACCGCCACCCTTTTTTGAGATGTTAATATGAAACATCTGATATCTCTCTATTGCCATCAGGGGAGCCTGCTCTTCATTAAGCCAAGTTTCAGAGACTGCGATGGCTGTAAATTTTCTGTCTAGCTGTTTTAAATAGTCCCGAATCTGTGGAAAGTTTTTGTTAAGACTTCTGCTGTTGAATTGTATTATTGATAGTTTACCATTTAGTTGCACTTGACTTTTGAATTGCTTTTCAGTGTAATATTCACAATGATTATGAATATTATTGAAAAAGTGGTTATCAGGATCAACATCATTCTCCATCTCTTGTAGTTTATGTTCAGCATAATTGCATATTTTCAGAGTTTGAATTTCCTCACTCTGTGTCAAATGACTTCCTCTGACTGGGGATAATTGATGTCTACTAAAGTCAGTCATAAGTTTTTTTGTTTGTTTTGTTTAGGTTTTTTTTTTTTTTAAGGACATTGACATGGTATGTCAAAAGAACTATTCTTGCCGTGTGTATGGATATGGATTATCATAGTCTCTTAATTTTCTTAATCAGTGTTCATCTATATTTATTTAAGTCAGTAATCTCTCTGATTACAGTGATCCCTCACTTATTGCGGTTAATGGGTTCCAGAACCGACCGCAAAAAGTGAAAAACCGCGAAGTAGCGTCACCCCAATGACGTCATCCATAAACAATACGTACGTTCATTCTCTCACTCTCTCTCTCTCATATGATACGTGTGTGTGTGTGTACGTGTACATACATACGTAGATGTAAACAAAGTGTACATAAATATGTTTTTAGAACTCTTTTATTCTTATAACAAGATACGTAACTCAAGATGAAAATGATTTACTGCACAGGTTAATGAGAGCTTTACTGCTCCTCAGGTGACGCCTCATCGTGAGGTGCTGGAGGCTCAGGATCAGCGAGGGCAGCTTCCGATAGAGCTGAAGCTGCAGGAGGCGGCGTAGTGCCTCGACGGGAAGACTATTTCGCACAAAATGGCACAAGAGAACAGCAAAAAGTTCCACGCGGCGAGACTAAGTAACACGAGCGATAAAAAGCAATGAATGCGGTCTTTCTTCCCTTCATGGGTGCTTGGCAGGGAGAGGAGGTGGGTGAGACGTCTCGGCCAATCAGCTTGCGGGGTGAAACGTCTCGGCCAATCAGCTTGCGAGATTTCTGAGCCCAGCCAACACGACAACAGCGAACACAGAGTTGTGCTGCTCTCCGTGTTGACACGTGATGGTCTAATGTAGTCTCCCTGCCTTCGGCTAGCGCCCGCCCATTATTTCTCAATTTTGAATTTTTGATGAATATTTTTGAAAAATCCGCGATGCACTGAGGGCGCGAAAGGTGAAGCGCGAAGTAGCGAGGGATCACTGTATTATACTCTTTGCTTCCTCAGGTGTTCCATTTAGTTTGATCCAAACTCTACAATTTCTTGTCCATGTTGCCTGTATCTTATTTTGTCTTTTCAGCATCCATGCTTGCCGTGCTATTTCAGCATTAGTTTTTGTTAGATGTTCATTTAGGTAAACTTCTGTTCCCCGTAGCTTTCTGGCCTGCCTCAGTATGTCATTATTTACCCTTCTGTTCACAAAACGCATCACAATTGATTTATTTGTTTTGTTATCCTTTCTGGGTAAAGCATGACAGGATGGAATTGCATTTGCTTCGACCTTTATATTTCTACTATCAAGGAACTGAAGCACTTGGTTTTCCAGGGAGACTGATTTGCCCAGGGGAGCATCCTCACCTCTCATTCCTTTTGTAGCATGAGCATATGACTGATATTTAATGTCTAGTCCACTTCCATATAGCTTTCTGATGTAACCCTCATAGCTTTGTGGTTTTGTGACAACATCTTCCTCATAGCTTTGTGATGTTTTGACCAAGATTCCTTACCAAACCTACCAAAAACCTACCAAAAACATGTAGGTTTAGGGCGCTCGCGCTCGCGCACGCGCTCGCACACGCAGCGACCAGCAGCCGGTGGCTTGTCACCAGACTGCAAACCAAGTCTACCTACAGGTACAAATAAGTAACAAAAAAAAAAAAAAAGATTCGGGATCCATCCAGGTTTTGTTGTCGTCACCCGTGTCACTGCTTATATCACTCTTCTTCTTCTTCTTCTTCTTCTAGATCTGATTGCCGGCCGGCAACCAGCCCGCAGGTGCACCATCGAGAATGGGAGGGGCAAAAAACAAAACAAAACTGAATTCTTTTGATTAATCTAGTTGCACTTAAATATCTAAGTAGAGCTACATATATTTCTTTGACTGAGGTTCCTAACATGTTTTCTAAACCAAAACTTAAATTAGCCCTTTCCATTACTGCAATCAGATGTTTTCCTTTGTTCCAGGGACATCCCTGACATTCCAACAAATGTCAGGAATGGAATCAGGAATGGAATGTCAGGGACATCCCTGACATTCCAACAAAACGTGCTGAACTGTTTCCAGAGAACCACAATGTGCACAGCTGCCTGTTGGGTGTTTACCTATTCTATGTAGTGTCTGGTTCAAAGAATTATGTCCTATTCTCAATCGGGATATGAGTATCTCCTCTTTCCTGTTTCTGCCAAGTTCCATTCCAGAGACCACCCGCTTTTGAATGTCATAAAGAGATCTTCCTGTATCTATTGAGTCCCAATATTCTTGCCACTTTTGCACTATATACTTGTTAATTATCGATTTCCCTTCTGCCTTACTGAGTGAGATGTCCAGATCCACTGCCTCAGATTTCACTGATTGTTTCACTAATAAGTCCACATCCTCATTACCCTCTATTCCAGCATGGGCCAGAACCCAAAGAAAGCTGACTGACTGGCCTTTACTGTAGAGGTTGTAAATTAAGGAGTGGATTTCTACAATTAGGTCCTGCCTACATGACTGCAGTGACACCATCATCTATGCTGCTATTTATCATGCACAGTCTACTGGTACTATCGTTACAGAGAAATTAGCACCGGGTGCTAATTTGTAATTATACACTGCTCGTTGCACAATGCTCATTTGCACACTGTACATAGGTTTATGCCACCTCAGGTTCACATCATCTCTGATATCAATATACCACTATCACTTTAGTCATCCAGTGAATTCTCAGTTTCATTCCTCTTGTCTGATTGCTTTAACCGCTTTAACTTTCCAAACTGCCTAGTGTGTGTTATTAGTACTCATTAGTTTTAGTATTTAGTATTAAGGTGTGCTTAAGGACTCCTTACTGCCTAACTGTGTTGGTGTGTGTATTAACATCCATTAGTATTAGGATTGAGTTACTGTGTTAGTTTGTCATTACCTTATAAGAATTGGTTTTTTTTTCTGTACCTTTACCTTGACATTCATTTGGAGAGCAAAGTAAAGAATTTCATTGCTCAGGAAATGTAGCATTTCTTAACTGTGCACATGATAATAAAGTCTTCGAATCTTGAATCTTGAAAAATCGTCAAGGTAAATGAGTCATCAGTTTGAAGAAGAGAAGCCTTTCTGGATGTTAAAAATGAAATTGCTAGTCATGGAGTGTTTTTTTTTTTTTTTAATCAACAGTGATACTGACCTTGGTGTCTTTGTTTTGTGATCAGTGGGTTGGTTTTTGCAGGTAATAATGTTAGAGTGAACACGCTGCTGATCATGAACCAGCTTTTGGAAAAGATTTCAATTAAAAAATACACAATTTGCATAAAAAGACATGCAGGAGCAGAGAAATGTGCATATAAGGGCTGTGTTTATACAAGTAAAAAAAGGAAACCAAGCTGCCTATGATCAGGAAATCTTCAGCTTATAAGCTTATGGGATTTGCATAAAATAATTTATCTAATACTTTTTCTGGGTCTAAGATGTAAAAATGACCTATAAGAGCAGAGTTGAGGCACATTTTATTGCTTTAAAGCAAATCATAAAGGGACAACATTTTCTAGAAAAGAGAAATTAACATGCATTCTATGCATAGCCGCCATCTGTGCTTCCGTCCATATTTACGATATGACCTGTGGCTTGTTTATTTGACATCATCTCCTGTGACAAGCCATGTACAAATCATGAGCAAGTCAGGGTAGGTATTGATTTTAATCAAGGTGTTAATGAGCAACTGATATAGCAGACACTGCATAAATACCCATTATATGAATACCTTCAAATAATCAGTTCCACAAAGACAGCAATGATTATGTTTCACAACTGCAGGCTGCTGCAAATTTTTAATCATCAGGTGGATGGCAAAGGAAAACCACATTCCACTGAACTTTTTAAATTTTAAATCAAAGTAAAAAAAAAAACATGAATAAATAACCATGTGTACAGCAGCATTGCCTGGATCTGTTGAATCTGAATGATTATGGCTAGAGCAGACTGCATGTGTATATTAAAGGCACCTGTTTAATGATCACTTCTGACTGCAGGGAACAGGCTTATCATGAGTGAATCGAGTCTGTATGAAACAAACTGACATAATATTTGTGGGGCAAAACATGTCTTTCTGACGAATCACGTATTGTACTTATGCTTGGTCTGTACTGTATTGCTACATCAAAAACACTGGAGCAAAGAACCACAGTGGCTAAAACAGACACCATACAGTATATTGCTAACTGATCAGGTCTGGTGGTGCAGGCCTAGTCACTGCGGTAACTAAGAAAATAGAGAAAAAAAAAACTTGTAATTGGGAGATCTGGAACTTATTTATGCATGCACTGCTGCTTTTCTTGAAGACTTTTTCACTCTTCTGCTATCAGGGTTTACCTGCAAATTGATGAGTGTGCCTAACATGTGCCTAACATGTGCCTAAGATCTGGAAAGAAGCCGTGGTTGTTCCCGTTCCAAAATCCAGCTGTCCTAAAAGGGTAAACGACTTTAGACCAGTTGCTTTGACTTCAATTTTAATAAAAATTTTTGAAAAACTGGTCAGATGTGAGGTCCTAAAGCAGACTGAGCATGCATTGGATCCTCTGCAGTTTGCCTATAGGCCTCACAGAGGAGTGGAGGATGCCACTGTCACTCTGTTTAACATGCTTTTTAAACATCTGGATTTTAATGGGACACACGCCAGGCTTTTATTTGTGGACTTTTTCTCCGCCTTTAATACAATCCAACCTCATATCTTAGTTGAAAGGCTCCTGCAACAATTTGATTTGAGCAATAATCTGGTGGGTTGGATTCTGGATTTCTTAATCAACAGGACGCAGAGAGTAAGGGTCAATGGTACATTGTCTGACCTAAAGTGCTCTTCTACTGGCTCTTCTCAGGGGTGTGTGTTGTCACCACTACTCTTCATCCTGTACACAAACATGTGTTGGAGCAGACATGACAACAGACACATTATAAAGTATGCTGATGACTCAGTTATTGTCAGTCTCCTCCAGGATGGTGAGAGTGGCCACGGCCCAGTAGTTGATGATTTTGTTCACTGGTGTGAGGATTCCTACCTGCAGCTGAATACGACAAAAACTAAAGACATGATTATTGACTTTAGGAGGAAAACTCCCAGGCACAAAGTCACCGTACTAAAAGGTCAGACCACCGAATGTGTACAAGCCTACAAATATCTTGGGACGACTATTGATAGTAATTTAAATTTTGAAGAGAACTGTGAAAGGGTGTGCAAAAAGGGTCAGCAACATTTGCATTGCTTGAGAAAACTTGCACGCTTCCAAATTGACCGAACCATAATGACAATGTTTTATCGGGCTTTTATTGAATCTGTTTTATCCTTTTCTTTAGCGTCATGGTTTGGCCAGATAAAACTGAAACAGAGGAAATCCTTGGATCAGGTAGTTAGATGGTCCAGTTGTTTGCTTGGTGAGTCACAGCTGAGCCTGACATCCCTGTACACCAGACAAGTACAGAGGATGGCTACCTCCATTTTAAATGATGACTCCCACCCTTTGCACTGCAACTTTCAGCTTCTTCCCTCAAGACGGAGGTTTGCTGTCCCAAAAAGTAAAACCCAGCGCTACAAAAACAGCTTTGTTCCTGCTGCTGTCAAAGAGTTGAACAAGCTGTAACAATATATTGCACATAATTTAGGTACCTATTTATTATCTCCATTTTATATTTACTTATTTTTGTAGGATGTTACTTGGGTTCTAAATATTTTATTGAGTTTTAGACCTTTGAGTTTTTAACCTCTTTGACTAGTTTTTAACTTTTAACATGACCCTTCTCTCTTACCTCTGGTTTTTCTCCCTTCTCTTTGTCTTTTTATACCCTGATTGATGGAGCCTTGAGTATTTTTATCATGTTTATAGTCAGCTTCATGTGTGCCTGTGTTTGTGTCTATGTTGAATGTAATTTGTGGCTTGTAAATATGGATGTCACCAGACTGCAAAACAAATCTACCTACGGGTACAAATAAAGTAACCTGAACCTGAGTTAGCAAGAGATCGGCCAGTAACATAGATATGGTCTTGTAAACTAAGCCATTATGATAGTTGGTAGATGTCATGATTGCACTAGACAGGAACCCAGTTACAGGACATAAACACATGGCTGCAGAGACCGAGACAAAGGAGTTGTGTTTATTAAACAGGTAAGTATGAAAAGGTTGGGACCTGCACCGTGGGAATCTAGCTTGCAGGGGAGAGGGATAAGGAGAGCTTAAAGATGCACTCTGGCTGCTCTAAAACCCACATCAAAAACAAATGTGTATTGCCCAAAATAGTATATTGTGGCTTTTTAGCCACAAAAAACTTCCATTGCCTTAGAATTGCTTGGAAAGAGCTTTTCCATCTTCCACCTACTTAAGTACGCATAGCTCTATGAAAATTCTAATTAGCCCCACCCATACTCCCGCCCACCAGTAGCAGATGTTGCAAGGCTAGACCTCCCCTCTCCTCTGACCTGAGAACATCGAAAACTCCCTTGCTAAACAATGGCTAGTCAAAATATCAGAGTGATGGCATTGATGCATGATGCTGTGATCGTGAGACGTTCCGAGACTGTTGTGCAATAATCCAAAATGGTGACTCGCATCTTTTCCACAGGTAGCGTTTCTTTTCTTTTGTAATTAATCTGCTAAATGACTATCTGTTCCTTCGTATATCATTTCGCCATCTTCTCAACAGAGCTGAAGGAACTTAAGAATTATATAGACAAGTTTTATTATCGCTACTGTAACATGGAAGGCAACATACCTACAGTACCGGTTCTTCCTCCAACTCCATGTCCAAGCGCCCTAGACCCCCGGACTCTCCGAATTTACCATCCGAGAAATCACAGGAGGGCTCAGAGGTCAGTGATATCCTTTTTTCTATTGAAAATAAACTTACCAGCATGGATGGTAGACTAGCGTTGGTCGAGCTGCTCCATAAAGAATTCTATACCGTATGGGAGAATTTGGAATACAGCCAGGTGCAGCTCATTTCTCTCTTAGAAGAAAACAATAGCTTGCAAAAGTCAGTGAACCACACAATTTGGCACTGCTGAAAGAAAGAACCAGAAAATTAAGTGAACAATTCTCAATTTGCAGTCATGCAGCTTGGGAGATAATCTTGTTTTTTCTGGAATTGCTGAAAAAAATGATGAAAATCCAGAGCAGTTGGTTCATGAATTTATGTCCATGCAACTGAAACTGTCCTCGAAGGTACAAAATCAATTACCTTCCACTGAGTCCACCACATTGGGAAAAAAAAAAAAAAATCCCCAAAATAAACGTCCCAGAGATATTGTTGACAAATTTGAACATTTCAAGCAAAAAAAAATTGGTACAGAGGAATGGCAGGCAGCTTTAAAACACCAATTATGGTCTAAATGATCAATTTCCACAGGAAATCATGGAAAGGAGAAAAATCCAAGAAGGTAAACGAGCTATTGTCTCTGTTCACAGATTATTTGTACATGGGAAGCTGTTTATGGATGAAACCATAACCCCAAAGCCAGTTTAGAAAGCTTGGGATCAGTCCGCCAAGGTCTCCGCCTTTGACCGCTACCTAATCCACATAGCAGCGGACCCCCATGATCCCTCCTGCAGGTGGTGAGCCCACTGGAAGGCGGACCCATGTAACTCCTTCAGGCTGAGCCCGGCCGGGTCCCATGGGTAGAAACCCGGCCACCAGACGCTAGCCTTCAAGCCCCTCCCCCAGGCCTAGCTCCAGGGTGGGACCCCGGTAACCCCATACCGGGCGGGGTACACTGAATCCTTGATATAGAATTTATCATGAGAGTCTGTTGGATCGTTCTTAGTCTGGCCCTTCACCCAGGACCAGTTTGTCTTGGGTGACCCTATCAGAGGCAAATTGCAACGGACAACATAGCTTCTGGGATCAATGGGCCACGCAACCCCCCCACCACCACCACCACGTTAAGGTGATGATCCAATGTTGCAACATTGCGTGGAGGTCGGGGGCAGTGCCTTTGGCATGGCAAACCGGGGTGGTTGTTCCTCTCTTCAAAAAAGGGGACCAGAGGGTGTGCTCCAACTTTAGAGGGATCACACTCCTCAGCCTCGCTGGGAAGGTCTATGCCAAGGTACTGGAGAGGAGAGTCCGGCTGTTGGTCGAACCTTGGATTCAGGAGGAGCAATGTGGTTTTCGTCCTGGCCGTGGCACATCGGACCAGCTCTTTACCCTCTCAAGAATTCTTGAGGGTTTGTGGGAGTTTGCCCAACCACTTTACATTTGTTTTGTGGACTTGGAGAAGGCATTTGACTGCGTCCCTCATGGTGTTTTGTGGGGGGTGCTTCGGGAGTATGGGGTATCGGGCTTGTTGTTACGAGCTATTCGGTCTCTGTACGACCGTTGTGAGAGTTTGGTTCGTATTGCCAACGCTCGGTCGGACTCATTCCCAGTGAGAGTTGGACTCTGCCAGGGCTACCCTTTGTCACCGATCCTGTTCATAATTTTTATGGACAGGATTTCTAGGTGCAGCCAGGGAATGGAGGGTGTCAGGCTTGGTGACCACAGGATCTCATCTCTGTTGTTTGCAGATGATGTTGTCCTGTTGGCTTCATCCAGCAATGACCTACAGCTCTTGCTGGGACGGTTTGCCGCTGAGTGTGAAGCGGCTGGGATGAGAATCAGCACCTCCAAGTCCGATTCCATGGTCCTCAGCCGGAAAAAGGTGGATTGTCCTCTCTGGGTTGGGGACAGGCTCCTTCCCCAAGTGGAGGAGTTTAAGTATCTTGGGATCTTGTTCACGAGTGAGGGGAAAATGGAGTGAGAGATTGACAGACGGATTGGAGCAGCATCTGCAGTGATGCAGACGTTGTACCGGTCTGTTGTGGTGAAGAGGGAGCTTAGTTCTAAGGCAATGCTGTCGATTTACCAGTCAATCTACGTTCCTACTCTCACCTATGGTCACGAGCTTTGGGTAATGACCGAGAGAACAAGATTGTGGATACAAGCGGCTGAAATGAGCTTTCTCCGTAGGATTGCTGGACTCACCCTCAGAGATAGGGTGAGGAGTTCAGTCATCCGGGAGAGGCTCAGAGTAGAACCGCTGCTCCTCCACATTGAAAGGAGTCAGTTGAGGTGGTATGGGCATCTGATTAGGATGCCTCCTGGACGCCTCCCACTTGAGGTGTTTCAGGCACGTCCCACTGGGAGGAGACCCCGGGGCAGACCCAGGACTGGGTGGAGAGACTATGTCTCCCAGCTGGTCTGAGAACGCCTTGGTATCCTCTCTGAAGAGCTGGAGCAGGTGGCTGGGGAGATGGAAGTCTGGGCTTCTCTGCTTGAACTGCTGCCTCCGCGACCTGGACCTCCAGAAAAGCGGTAGAAGATGGATGGATGGATGGACCATAACCCCCTGGTTATTCTAGAGCCTCCTTTGTTTCCTTAGCTATGTGTAGAAAAAGAGTGTGATTGTGCACAGGTCTCTTATTTGATCTTGGTTTAATTTGTTAATATTTGTCTGTTTTCTTCTTTTTTGCTGAGGTTGATGTTTGCTTGTTTGTCTGTTGTAGCTAGTTTTGTTGAAGTTGTTAGGTTGTTGTATGTTGTCTGTATTTTTTCACCATTTACTAACCTTTATGTCTGTTCTCTCTCATACTTCTGGTTTATATGGGGTGGCAGTGGCTCAGGAGGTAGAGCAGGTCGTCCAATAACCAGATGGTTGGCGGTTCGAATCCTGCTCTTCCCAGATATCCTGCTGTTGTGTCCCTGGGCAAGACACTTTACCCCAATTGCTCCTGGTGGGTCTGGACTGTGCCATCTTTGGCAGCTATGCCACCGTGAATGCGTGGATAGTAGGATCTGTAAAGCACTTTGGTCATCTAGAGATGAGAATAAAAGCACTATATAAGTGAATAACATTTATAGGAAATTGTGGCCACACATGTGACCTACTTTGTGACTTATTTAAGGCCTCACATTTGAGATAAGAACAAAGACAGAATTTCCTTGGAGATAACAGGAAGCTGGAAGGTGTTAGCTTTGGTATGCAGGGCCTGAGACTGTGGAGGTGATATTAAGAGATTATAGAGGAGATGCATTGTTACTGGTGATTATAATGCAGTGTGACTTGTGATGCATGTGATCCCCCTCATGGATCGTCACCTTATCCCCCTCATGGATCGTCACCTTATCGTGGTGGGGGGGTTTGCGTGCCCCAGTGATCCCAGGAGCTATGTTGTCCGGGGCAATTTGCCTCTGATAGGGTCTCCCAAGACAAACTGGTCCTGGGTGAAGGGCCAGACGAAGAACGATCCAACAGACTCTCATGATAAATTGTATATCAAGGATTCAGTGTACCCCGCCCGGTATGGGGTTACCGGGGCCCCACCCTGGAGCCAGGCCTGGGGGAGGGGCTCGAAGGCTAGCGTCTGGTGGCCGGGTTTCCACCCATGGGACCCGGCCGGGCTCAGCCCGAAGGAGTTACATGGGTCCGCCCTCCAGTAGGTTCACCACCTGCAGGAGGGATCATGGAAGTCCGGTGCTATGTGGATTAGGTGGCAGTCAAAGGCGGAGACCTTGGCGGACTGATCCCAAGCTTTCTAAACTGGCTTTTGGTACGTGGAATGTCACCTCTCTGGTGGGGAAGGAGCCTGAGCTGGTGTACGAGATTGAGCGATACCGGCTAGATATAGTTGGCCTCACCTCAACACACAGCTCCGGTTCCGGAACCAGTCTCCTGGAGAGGGGCTGGAGCTTGGCCTTTTCTGGAGTTGCCCCGGGCGAGAGGCGACGAGCAGGGGTAGGTATTCTTGTATCGCCCCACCTTGCTGCCTCTATATTGGAGTTTTCCCCGGTGGACGAAAGGGTTGCTTCCCTGCGCCTTCGGGTTGGGAAACGGGTCCTGACCATCATTTGTGCCTATGCACCAAATGATGTTTCAGAGTACCCACCCTTTTTGGAGTCTGTGACTGGGGTGCTGGAGGGTGCTCCTCCTGGAGACTCCATTGTCCTACTGGGGGACTTCAATGCGCACGTGGGCAACGACAGTGAAACCTGGAGGGGGGTGATTGGGAGGAACGGCCTGCCCGATCTGAACCCGAGTGGTGTTCAGTTATTGGACTTCTGTGCTAACCACAGTCTGTCTATAACGAACACCATGTTCAAGCATAAGGGTGTCCATATGTGCACCTGGCACCAGGACACCCTAGGCCGCAGGTCGATGATCGATTTTGTTATCGTATCATCAGACCTGCGACCGTATGTCTTGGACACCCGAGTAAAGAGAGGTGCAGAGCTGTCAACTGATCACCACCTGGTGGTGAGTTGGATCCGATGGCAGGGGAGGAAGCCATTCAGACCTGGTAGACCCAAACGTATAGTGAGGGTGTGCTGGGAGCGTCTGGCTGAGGCCCCTGTCCGGGAGGTCTTCAACTCCCACCTCCGGAAGAACTTCAACCACATTCCGAGGGAGTCTGGAGACATGGAGTCTGAATGGGCCATGTTCTCCACCTCTGTTGTTGAAGCGGCAGCCCAGAGCTGCGGCCGCAAGGTGGTCGGTGCATCTCGTGGTGGCAACCCCCGAACCAAGTGGTGGACACCAGTGGTGAGGGGGGCCATTAAGCTGAAGAAGGAGTCCTATCAAGCTTGGTTGGCTTGTGGGACTCCCGAAGCAGCTGAGGTGTACCGGCAGGCCAAGCGGAGTGCAGCTCGGGTGGTTGCTGAAGCAAAAACCCGGGTATGGGAGGAGTTCGGTGAGGCCATGGAACAAGACTTTCGGTCGGCTTCAAAGAGATTCTGGCAAACTGTTCGGCGGCTCAGGAGGGGAAAGCAGCTCCCCGTCCACACTGTGTATGGTGCGGATGGGACACTGTTGACTTCAACTGGGGATATCGTCGGGCGGTGGAAGGAATACTTCGAGGATCTCCTCAATCCCACTGATACGCCTTCCACAGAGGAAGCAGGGTTTGGGGACGAGGGGGATGACTCGCCTATCACAGGGGCTGAGGTCGCCAAGGTGGTTAAAAATCTCCTTGGTGGCCGGGCCCCGGGGGTGGACGAGATTCGCCCCGAGTACCTCAAGGCCCTGGATGTTGTTGGGTTGTCATGGTTGACACGCCTCTGCAACATTGCGTGGAGGTCGGGGGCAGTGCCTTTGGCATGGCAAACCGGGGTGGTGGTTCCTCTCTTCAAAAAAGGGGACCGGAGGGTGTGCTCCAACTTTAGAGGGATCACACTCCTCAGCCTCCCTGGGAAGGTCTATGCCAAGGTATTGGAGAGGAGAGTCCGGCCGTTGGTCGAACCTCGGATTCAGGAGGAGCAATGTGGTTTTCGTCCTGGCCGTGGCACATCGGACCAGCTCTTTACCCTCTCGAGAATTCTTGAGGGTTCGTGGGAGTTTGCCCAACCAGTTTACATGTGTTTTGTGGACTTGGAGAAGGCATTTGACCGCGTCCCTCGTGGATTTTTGTGGGGGGTGCTTCGGGAGTATGGGGTATCGGGCTTGTTGTTACGAGCTATTCGGTCTCTGTACGACCGTTGTGAGAGTTTAGTTCGCATTGCCAACACTCGGTCGGAGTCATTCCCAGTGAGAGTTGGACTCCGCCAGGGCTGCCCTTTGTCACCGGTCCTGTTCATAATTTTTATGGACAGGATTTCTAGGCGCAGCCAGGGAATGGAGGGTGTCATGCTTGGTGACCACAGGATCTCATCTCTGTTGTTTGCAGATGATGTTGTCCTGTTGGCTTCATCCAGCAATGACCTACAGCTCTTGCTGGGACGGTTTGCCGCTGAGTGTGAAGCGGCTGGGATGAGAATCAGCACCTCCAAGTCCGAGTCCATGGTCCTCAGCCGGAAAAAGGTGGATTGTCCTCTCCGGGTTGGGGACAGGCTCCTGCCCCAAGTGGAGGAGTTTAAGTATCTTGGGGTCTTGTTCACGAGTGAGGGGAAAATGGAGCGAGAGATCGACAGACGGATTGGAGCAGCATCTGCAGTGATGCGGACGTTGTACCGGTCTGTTGTGGTGAAGAGGGAGCTGAGTTCTAAGGCAAAGCTGTCGATTTACCAGTCAATCTACGTTCCTACTCTCACCTATGGTCACGAGCTTTGGGTAATGACCGAAAGAACGAGATCGCGGATACAAGCGGCTGAAATGAGCTTTCTCCGTAGGATTGCTGGACTCACCCTCAGAGATAGGGTGAGGAGCTCAGTCATCCGGGAGAGGCTCAGAGTAGAACCGCTGCTCCTCCACATTGAAAGGAGTCAGTTGAGGTGGTATGGGCATCTGATTAGGATGCCTCCTGGACGCCTCCCACTTGAGGTGTTTCAGGCACGTCCCACTGGGAGGAGACCCCGGGGCAGACCCAGGACTCGGTGGAGAGACTATGTCTCCCAGCTAGTCTGGGAACGCCTTGGTATCCCCTCTGAAGAGCTGGAGCAGGTGGCTGGGGAGAGGGAAGTCTGGGCTTCTCTGCTTGAACTGCTGCCTCCGCGACCCGGACCTCCGGAAAAGCGGTAGAAGATGGATGGATGGATGGATGGATGGACTTGTGATGCAAAGTGACGTGATTATAATGCAATGTGACTTGTGATGCAAATTGACTTGTGAGCTGTGAGAGTCCTGGGTATTTAAGGGACGAGAGTTTCCTGTGATTTCCTCTTTCTTCGTTGAGATGTTGGTGAATGTGAATAAAGCTGTTGTGAGAGAAATCTGTCTCATCATTTTCACATTCCCACACTGGTGACCCAAGACGTAGCATGCAGCGACAGGAGAATTCCCCGGGGCCAGCCTCGTCAGGAGCCCCCAGCCAAGCGAATGCCGCTACGGTCCAGCTACCGGACTTCTGGCAGAACAATCCGCGCTCCTGGTTCCACACGGTTGAGGCACAATTCAACCTCCAGGGAATATCGGTAGACGACACAAAATTCTACCATGTGGTCGCAAGACTGGACAACCACACAGCTCAGCATGTGGAGAGCCTTATCGAGCAGCCGCCAGACAGCGACAAACACGGCGCGTTGAACGCTGCACTCATCCAGCACTTCACCCCCTCCGTCGAGGAGCGAGCAGAGGGACTCCTGGCGCTGAGTTGGGAGATGACACGCCCGTTAATCTGATGGAGAAGATGTTGAGGTTGAAAGGCTCAGATGACGACCACTTCATCTTCACCCACCTCTTCTTCAGGACCCTACCGTCAGCGGCGAGAACGACCCTGACCAGTTCGCCATTGTTGGCCCAGCGGGACTACCGAGTGCTGGCCCGGGAGGCGCAGCGAATTGTCAACGCCAGCAGACAACATACGGCCACGGCCGCAGCAGCGGAACTCGGCGCGACGACTGCAGATGGCAGGGGGCCAGGGGCAGCAGTAGCAGACCCACCGACGACGGCGGCAGCGAGAGCCAGGGAATGCAGAGGAGACGTCCTTTGTTTCTACCATCGCCGTTTCGCAGAGAGGGCACGCAAGTGTGTACCACCGTGCCAGTTTCAGCGTTCGGGAAATGCCAAGGCCGGGGGGTCGGTAGCAGCCGCGGCCCTCGGGGAAGAGAACAAGCTGCTCTACTTGTTGGACGCACGCTCGGAGAGGCAGTTCCTCGTGAACACAGGCTCCCAGTTGAGTTTCATCACACCTTCCTACGCGGACAGGCTGGCAGGTTCCAGAGGTCCCGGGGTGACAGCAGTGAACGGCTCGGAGATTAAGACCTTTGGTGAGAAGACTCTGCTTCTGTCTCTACACGGCCGTACATTTGAGTGGACTTTTGTTATAGCAGCAGTGAATTTCAATATGTTAGGGGCTGATTTTTTGTGCTCACATGGTTTATTGGTTGATCTCGCTAACAGGCGCCTGGTTAATGCATTTTCTTTTGATTCTATTCCCTGTACAGCGCGAGTGGCCCCGCCTACAGCACAAGCCAACGTCACAGCTGCAAGCGGTAAGATCCACACACTGCTCACTCAGTTCCCAGCACTCACGGTCCCCACATTTTCGGCAACAGTCGCTAAACACGGGGTGGAGCATTTTATTACCACTACCAGACCGCCTGTTTTTGCAAAAGCTCGGCGCTTGGACGCAGCTAAACTGGCTATAGCGTGTGAGGAGTTCGCCAACCTGGAGAGGTTGGGCATTCAAAAAGTCCGTGGGCTTCCCCGCTACACATGGTCCCGAAGGCTGACGGATCATGGCGACTTTGCGGGGATTTCCGCAGGTTAAACAATGCTACAGCGCACGACCGCTACCCAATCCCGCATATCCAAGATTTTTCCGTTCATTTGGCAGGGGCTCATGTTTTTTCTAAGATCAATTTGGTCCGTGGTTACCACCAAGTCCCAGTGCGTGCTGAGGACATACCCAAAACAGCGATAATAACTCCATTTGGCCTATTGGAGTTTTTACGCATGCCATTCGGGCTTAAAGGGGCTGCACAGACGTTCCAACGCATGATGGACGCGGTGCTACGCGATCTCCCTTTCGTGTTCGTCTACTTAGACGATATTTTGGTAGCCAGCGCGTCTGAAGACGAACACGAAAGCCACCTAGCCACAGTTTTCCGGAGGTTGGGAGATCACGGGTTAATAATCAACCCAGCGAAGTGTCAGTTCGGGGTGGCGCAAATTGATTTTTTAGGACACCGCGTCTTCCCCGAAGGAGCGGTTCCGCTTCCTGACAAAGTGCGCGCGGTAGCAGATTTTCCCTGGCCGCAGACGGTCAGGGCGTTACAGGAGTTTTTGGGAATGGTGAATTTTTAAAACCGTTTTCTCCCCCGCGCAGCGCAACTCATGCAACCGCTGTATGCCGCGCTCAAAAAACAGAAACCCGCGAATAAGGTCGAGTGGTCCCTGGAGCGGGAGCAAGCGTTCTCGGAGGTTAAAGCAGCCTTGGCAAAGGCTGCGTTGTTGGCACACCCAGACCCAACGGCCCGCATAGCGCTCACAATTCACCGGGTGTCACAATTCACCGCACAACCGCGTACAATCCGCAGGCTAACGGCTTATGCGAACGTTTTCATAGGTCATTGAAAGCGGCTCTCAGAGCGTCACTGACGGATGCAAATTGGATGCGTCTGATGTGGCCATAGGGGCGGTCGTGAAGCAGCACGTAGCCGGGGTTTGGCAGCCCCTTGCCTTTTTCAGCAGGACCTTGCGCGATAGTGAACGTAAATACAGTGTGTTCGACAGTGAGCTGCTGGCTCTCCATTTGGCCATCTGCCACTTTCAGTTCTGGCTGGAAGGACGCTGTTTCACCGCGTTCGTTGACCACAAGCCGCTAACATTCGCGATGGCCAAGGTTTCGGAACCGTGGTCAGGCCAGCAGCAGGGACAGCTGGCCGCGATTTCGGAGTTTACCACTGATATTCAGCATGTGGCGGGCAAACTGAATGTAGTGGCAGATTGCCTCTCGCGGGCCGTGGCGGCTCCAGTCAGCGTAGGGATAGATTACGCAGCCGTGGCCGCGGAGCAGGTTAGTGACGCGGATGTGCGCGCGCTCCAGTCTGGACCAACAGGGTTAAGGCTGGAGAACAGGGTACTGCAAGACGGTATGCCCCCTCTAATCTGCGATGTCTCCACTGGACGGCCGCGTCCAGTAGTACCGGCCGCGTGGCGCCGCCGCGTTTTTGACTCGATTCATTCTTTGGCGCACCCTGGAGTGCCCGCTTCGGTCAAAATGGTAGGAGAGAAATTTGTGTGGCCGAGTCTTCGCAAACAAGTAAAAGAGTGGGCAGCAGCCTGCACGGCGTGTCAATGAGCCAAAGTACACAGGCACACGAGGGCTCCCTTGGAGCCGTTTCACATTCCGGCCAAGAGGTTTGATCACGTTCATGTGGACCTCGTGGTCCCCCTCCCGCCGTCACAATGGTGCACACACCTTCTGACAATGGTGGACCGCACCATGCGCTGGCCTGAAGTGGTCCCGCTGGCATCAACCACGGCCGAGGAGGTGGCGCACGCGTTTTTAACAGCTTGGGTGGCGCGCTTCGGCGTTCCGTCGGATATTACGTCCGACAGAGGCCCTCAATTTGTGTCCGAGCTTTGGTCGACAATGGCCCGCAACCTGGGTGTCACAATTCACCGCACAACCGCGTACAATCCGCAGGCTAACGGCTTATGCGAACGTTTTCATAGGTCATTGAAAGCGGCTCTCAGAGCGTCACTGATGGATGCAAATTGGGTAGACAAGTTACAGTGGATTTTATTGGGGTTGCGTTCTGCGCCTAAAGAGGACTTAGAAGCCTCCCCAGGGGAGCTCATGTTTGCGCAACCACTTCAGCTGCCTGGGGAGTTTCTCCCAAATAACCCTGCTCCAGACACCTCCCCGTCTCAGCTGTTGCGGAGTAACATAGAATCAAGCACGCTGCCCGGCCCTGTGCACCACAGTTTTCCGCGTGTTTTTGTGCCTAAAGCTTTGAAAAACGCGGAGTTTGTTTTTATCAAACATGACGTGAATCGCACGCCGCTGCGACTACCTTATGATGGGCCGTTCAGAGTGTTGGAAACAGGGGACAAGCATTTTTTGCTAGATTTGGGGGTAGGAGGGAAAAGGTTGGCATAAACAGACTCTAACCCGCTTTTGTGGTGGCGGACGAGCAAGTGCTGTTGGCAAGGGCCCCTCGACGCGGCAGGCCACCACGGGGTGTTTCCCAGAGTAATATTTCCCCAGATCACCCGCAGAGACTGACAGAAAGTTTGCACCCTCAGACAGCAGCTCCCCAGCATGACGGCGCCGTGGAGGCGGTGAAACCTGGTTACAACAGATACGGGAGAAGACTGAGGCCCAAGCAGCATTTGGATTGATGTACAATGATGTTATCACAGCATGCAAACTGTTATTCTGTTGTTTGATCTAAATGTTTGGAGGGGGGTGGCCACACATGTGACCTACTTTGTGACTTATTTAAGGCCTCACATTTGAGATAAGAACAAAGACAGAATTTCCTTGGAGATAACAGGAAGCTGGAAGGTGTTAGCTTTGGTATGCAGGGCCTGAGACTGTGGGGGTGATATTAAGAGATAATAGAGGAGATGCATCGTTACTGGTAATTGTAACGCAGTGTGACTTGTGATGCAAAGTGACGTGATTATAATGCAATGTGACTTGTGATGCAAATTGACTTGTGAGCTGTGAGAGTCCCGGGTATTTAAGGGACAAGAGTTTCCTGTGATTTCCTCTTTCTTCGTTGAGATGTTGGTGAATGTGAATAAAGCTGTTGTGAGAGAAATCTGTCTCATCATTTTCACATTCCCACAAAATAACCTTAAGTACATGCACCCCATTTGCTTGGAACAGAGACATCATGCGCCCACATGTACATAGGTATATATTTTACACACACATGCATATATTACGGATATATAATCACATAGGCACATTTAGTTAGCCTTTAGCACAAAAACCAGTTAGTGAAAATATGTCCACATTAAAATTTGTCACATGGAACATACGTGGAATTGGTGCAAGGGAGAAGAGGCTACAGGCAGATTTTGTCTTATTACTGTCATGGTCTGAGCGCTGATATTGTCCGTGCTCAGATCATCCAGTATTCTCTCCGTTCTTCTGTGTTTTCCTTAAGGCCTTCTTGGGCTTTTATTGTGACAGCATCACGACGGGACTTCCAGCTGTCAGAGCTGACCTGCGCCGTGACAGCTGGATCACATCGCACTGATTACATTCTCCTTTATTGATTGTATTGTATTTGTATTTAAGGAAGCAGCTGAGGCATACTCCTCGCTGTGACCGCACTCTATGTTGGACTTCCACAAAGTTGGGCTGGAATCCCTAACCCCAATTCGATTCTCCCTTCCTCCGTGTTTTCAGTGAGTGTAATTCTTCCTCAAGGGTTTTGTCTCGTATTGTGGAGGTAATAGATCAGGTGAGATGAGACGAGCTGGAAGGGTGCAAGGTTTTATTTCCTCCAACATAATGAGACACACTTTGTAGCTCAGTGAGCTACTGTGCTGCTGAGGCATGTATAGCAAGCTCTTTTATACATGTTATACAGACAGAGAGAATGCATGGCACATTAGCATAGTGATATACATATCAGTCAATACATATCATTAGTATGACCAACTGGCACCCGGATGTCCTCTCCCTCATCCAGGGATGTATACACAACAGTCCATTGTTCTGATTGCCCCCTTGGACTCTCTGTCCGTATGTAAATTGTCCTCTGTTTCCTCCAGCCCTGCTGAGTGTGAAATAGTGTCAGTATGCAGTGTGCTGGGTCACCACAGTATCTTATTCGTCAGTTTTGTGTCTAGTCCATGTATGTGTTTTTGCCTCACATGGCTTATTATTTTGTCATTCGTACTTTTGTAAATAAACTTGCAAACTCATCGGTTGCCTACAGCATCTCAATAATGGCCCACGAGGGCCACCCATGACAGTAGGTCACAGCCAAACGAGATGCCGGTCGCTGTGAGTTTGCGTTTTTGGGCTTGAAGTTTTTTCCTTTTCTGCGTACCAGTGTGCTGGGAGATGGTGTCACCAAGCAAGGGCTATGCTATAAGCTTGGGCTATAAGCTAGTCATGGCCCTAATCGAGATAGATGGAATCCTCTCGCATGCTCGTAGCGACCCCACTCCCGGCGGTCCATGCTGGTACCTGGACCTCGCAGAGGCAGCTATTAACCACCATCCTCGCTATGCGGACCACACCAAAATTAAGAAGAGGATGGCGGAAATCTCAGCACTCCGGGAGAAGATCCGCTGACTGAAGGGAAACTCCGGCAGGAAGCCGAAGGTGAGGCATCCCCGCTCCTCGCCTCAGGATCCAGTTCCTGTCACCAGTCCAGCCCAGGAGTCTTCGTCACCCAAGTGCCGTTCCCACCCACAGCCGAGGACGTCAGCTAGGATTCCCCCAGAGGAGACTCAGTGGACAGCGGTGATCATCCAGGACTGTGTGTCTGCGGCTCGTTCTGCCTCCCATCCAACTGAAATTATGAGGCATGTGGTGGCGGCAGTCAGACTGGTGGAGGTCAGTCCTGAACTCCATGATTACCCTGAGTACGCTGACCTGCTTGCCTCTGTCTCCGCACAAGAACGGCGTTTCCCCGACCTCACCTTTGCCTCGCCCTCTGCCGGTAAACGTCATCCCCATGCTTGTAAGAAGCCTCAGTGAGATCCCCATCCAGATCCAGTTCCGGGGAGCCGTAGGAACTCTGCCTCCCAGCCAGCGGTGAGCTCCACGAGTCTAACTCCGGCTGTCCCCGTTCCTGATCCTGTGCGAGCGGCTCCTCCTCGTCTTCCCGGGGGACCCTCCGTCACCATCCAGAGGGAGAAGGAGAGAACCAAGCCCGCTGCAGCAGTTTCCATCGGCCCTCAGCGGAGCAGGCAAGTGTCTTTTCCTTCTTTTCCTTCACTGTGTGAATTGCCTTGTCTGACTTCTGGGGGTGGAGTTCAGGGCTCACAGTTCCCCGAGCTCCTTCCACCTGCTGCAGTTACTAATTGTGAACTTGCATCCTCTGTGCCTCCTTTCCCTGAGTGTTTCCCGGTGCCAAGATTACACCGCCAGACGAGGAAGGAGCCTGCGGCCCTGGAGAGCCTGGTACCAGCCCCGCAGCCATGTCATGGGCAGAGGAGGAGAGTGGACTACCGTTTGGAACCTGCGCCAACGATTAAGCGTCCCCGGGTCTCCGTGGAGGGGCAGTTCGACCCAACAGGCCATGGATCCCCTGCCACCACCCTGTGCAGGCCTTCGGCGTGGACTTCAGCGCCAGGGAATCCCGACTGTGACAGCCATCATGCCGGCTGTGGAGCCCGCCGCAGTTGAGTGGGAACCAGGAGTGTACCTCCAGCTCATTGAACCTCGATCGTCGAAGTCCTGGATGGTGGTAGAGCCCAAGATCAGGCAAGTGCTCTATTTTGTCTTCCTCTTTTCTATTCTGGAGCATTATTGCCTGTATCTCGGGGGAACGAGCCAGGTGCAGCCAATCGCTGCATCCGAGCTTGTCTCGCCGGGCTCTGCCACTGCCGGTGATTCTGATCCCGGTTTCTTCTCTTCCTCTGAGCCTTTTCCCAGGGTCACCGGTGATGAGCCTGTTCCGGTCGTCATCTTGGAGGTTCCAGGTCCGTGCTCAGAGGTCATCTGTGGTGCTGTTCCAGCCCAGTCGGGGTCCATCGTGGGTGCAGCTCTAACCCAATCGGGGTCCGTCGTGGGCGCCGTTCCGGCCCAGTCGGGGTCCGTCATGGGTGCAGCGCTGTCCCAATCAGGGTCTGGCAAGAGTGCAGCGCCAGTTCGGTTGAAGTTCGGAGAAGGAGCTGCAGATCCTCCGTCTTTCGATGCCGGACTGGCCCCTCATCTTTCCCCCATCCTTCTCCACTGGGTGCTGCTGGGGTTCCCCAGATTTGGCTTGGCTTTCCCTCACTATCCCTCTCAGTAGGGAGGCTGCCACCGAGTTCTCCCTTCCGGTTCTGGTGGCCTAATGACGCGGGTCGGCCGCCCAGGAAACTGCTTCACCGGTTCGGCGTTCTGGGTTGGCCGCCTGACGGACTGTCTTCTCTGTTCGGCAACCTGGTCCAGCCGCCAGTGGTACTGTTCCTCCGGGCCTGGGACTGGGGTGGGCCGCCCGAACTGTTTCTTTTTTTCCCTGCCTGCGAGTTGGATTATGGATGCGGGTAGACCTCCAGAACTGTTTTTTCTTTGTTCGCTTTGTGCGCTACCTGCTGGCATCCCTGTTGTGATTTTTTTTTTCTCTCCCTCCTCTGTAGTTTGAGAGATGCTCTTTGGTTGTCTTTGCCTGTTTATAATGGTCTATATTTGTAGTATCGCTGCTCTGTAGCATGTTGAGTTATTTTCCTGGTGTTATAGGGTACTCTGTATTTATTATGTGCCTATAATTCAGTTTTCTTCTTTCCTCTGTGGCTTTGGAGCTCCGCTGCGCTCGGATCGGCAGGAAGAGGTAACTGGGAAGCGTCAGGGGGGCGGCGTATGTTTATACATTAATAAGCAGTACTGCACATCTGTCACGGTCAGAGAGCGCATCTGTACACCCGATGTGGAGCTGCTGTCTGTGTCGCTTCGCCCCTTTTATTTGCCTCGAGAGTTTCCCCAACTTTTCATCACAGTTGTGTACATTCATCCGAGGGCAGACGCTGACTCCGCCTCCAGAACCATCTCTGATGTGGTGCAGCGGCTGCAGTCAATTTCTCCAGAGGCGCCAAACTTCATTCTTGGGGATTTTAACCATGTTTCTTTAAAGAAGACACTTAAAAACTTTCATCAGTATGTCTCCTGCCCAACCAGGCGAAAAAAGACATTGGACTTGTGCTATGGATCCATAGAGAGGGCCTATAAATCACTCCCCCTTCCTCCTTTAGGATCATCAGATCACAACTGTGTTCATTTGCTGCCCACATATAAAACTGCTCTCAGAAGAGGCAAGGTGGAGATGAGAGACACTGATGTGTGGACAGAAGATTCAGAGCACAGCCTCCAGGAATGCTTTGACTGTACAGACTGGAAGATGTTCATAATGGCCTGTGGGGATGATTTGGACTCTCTGGCTGAGCTCACATGCTCATACATGGCTTACTGTCAAAATAAGTTTGTTCCACGTAAACGTGTCAAAATATACCCCAACAACAAACCATGGGTAACTAAATCAGTTAAATCCTGCTTACAGAGGAAAGCTCTTGCCTTTAAACAGGGGTCTGTTTCTGAGCTACAGGTTGCCACCAAGGAGCTGAAGGCCGAAATTTTAAGAGCAAAACAGAATTATAAATCAGAGTTGGAAAGCAAGATGGCAGCAAATAAACTTGGTTCGGCCTGGGCCAGTATGAAAACTATTGCAGGCCTTCAGAGCACAGAGCGCAGTAATCGTGTGTTTTTAGATGGTTTTAGTTCAGACACAGAGCTGGCTAATGCTCTTAACTGTTTTTATGGTCGTTTTGACTCCTTTGATTTTAGCACAGAAATCCAAGATTTGAAACAGAAACTCAAAGACAATCAGCACTTTAATATTGAGATGCAGGATGTTAAAAGGGAGTTCCGCGCTGTAAAAGTGAACAAAAGTCAGGGCCCTGATAATATATGTGGACGCCTGGTAAAGTCCTGTGCACATGAACTGAGTCCTATATTTCATTATATTTTCAATAAGTCCTTACAGACACAACATGTGCCTAAGATCTGGAAAGATGCCGTGGTTGTTCCCGTTCCAAAATCCAGCTGTCCTAAAACGGTAAATGACTTTAGACCAGTTGCTTTGACTTCAATTTTAATGAAAATTTTTGAAAAACTGGTCAGATGTGAGGTCCTAAGGCAGACTGAACATGCATTGGATCCTCTGCAGTTTGCCTATAGGCCTCACAGAGGAGTGGAGGATGCCACTGTCACTCTGTTTGACATGCTTTTTAAACATCTGGATTTTAATGGGACACACGCCAGGCTTTTATTTGTGGACTTTTCTTCTGCCTTTAATACAATCCAACCTCATATTTTAGTTGAAAGGCTCCTGCAACAATTTGATTTAAGCAATAATCTGGTGGGTTGGATTCTGGATTTCTTAACCAACAGGACGCAGAGAGTAAGGGTCAATGGCACATTGTCTGACCTAAAGTGCTCTTCTACTGGCTCTCCTCAGGGGTGTGTGTTGTCACCACTACTCTTCATCCTGTACATAAACATGTGTCGGAGCAGACATGACAACAGACACATTATAAAGTATGCTGATGACTCAGTCATTGTCAGTCTCCTCCAGGATGGTGAGAGTGGCCACGGCCCAGTAGTTGATGACTTTGTTCACTGGTGTGAGGATTCCTACCTGCAGCTGAATACAACAAAAACGAAAGATATGATTATTGACTTTAGGAGGAAAACTCCCAGGCACAAAGTCACCATACTAAAAGGCCAGACCACCGAATGTGTACAATCGTACAAATATCTTGGGACGATTATTGATAGTGGATTGAACTTTGAGGTGAACTGTGAAAGGGTGTGCAAAAAGGGTCAGCAAAATTTGCATTGTTTGAGGAAACTTGCACGCTTCCAAATTGACCGAACCATAATGACTATGTTCTATCGGGCTTTTATTGAATCTGTTTTATCCTTTTCTTTAATGTCATGGTTTGGTCAGATAAAACTGAAACAGAGGAAATCCTTGGATCAGGTAGTCAGATGGTCCAGTCGTTTGCTTGGTGAGTCACAGCTGAGCCTGACATCCCTGTACACCAGACAAGTTCAATTCAATTCAATTCAATTCAATTCAACTTTATTTATATAGCGCCATTTCACAACAACAGTCATCTCATAGCACTATCAACTGTAGGGAGGACCCCCACAGTTGCAGAAAGACCCCAGCAATCGGGTACAAGTACAGAGGATGGCCGACTCGATTTTAAATGATGACTCCCACCCTTTGCACTGCAACTTTCAGCTTCTTCCCTCCAGACGGAGGTTTGCTGTCCCAAAAAGTAGAACCCAGCGCTACAAAAACAGCTTTGTCCCTGCTGCTGTCAAAGAGTTGAACAAGCTATAAAAATTATATTGTACATATTTTATATTTACCTATTTTGTAAGATGTGTGCCTGTGTTTGTGTCTATGTTGAATGTAATTAGTGGCTTGTAAATATGGATGTCACCAACTGCAAAACAAATCTACCTACGGGTACAAATAAAGTTACCCGAACCTGAACCTGAACCTGAGATGCTCTTGTTTGTTTGTTTGTTTGTTTGTTTGTTTTTTCCTCTTGTCTTTGCCTGTTATATTATATGGACTATATTTGTAGTGTTGCTGCTCTACGTGGTAGCTTTTGAGTTTTTTTTCCCCCTGGTGTTAGGGTACTGTGTATTTTTGTCTGGTACCTGTATTTGAGTTTCCTTGTTCCTTTTGTAGTTCATCTGTGCTCTTGGTTTGTTGTAGCATGTCTATGAGCCTCATCATTTTGATTATCATTGTTGCCTTCCTTTTTTTTTTTTTTTTCTCTCATCTCCTTGATATGGTGTTTTGTTGGTTCTTGCCCTCCTGGACTGTTTCCCCCTCCACCCTCGCTGGGGTGGCCCTGGTGGCCTTCTGGGTGGAGGCTTGGATGTTATGTTGCACCTGGAATGCGCTCTTTTGAGGGGGAAGTACTGTCATGGTCTGAGCGCTGATATTGTTCGCGCTCGGATCATCCAGTATTCTCCCCGTTCTTCTGTTTTCCTTAAGGCCTTCTTGGGCTTTTATTGTGACAGCGTCATGGTGGGACTTCCGACTGTCAGAGCCGAGCTGCACTGTGACAGCTGGATCACATCGCGCTGATTACATTCCCCTTTATTGATTGGATTGGATTTGTATTTAAGGAAGCAGCTGAGGTGAACTCCTCGCTGCGACCTCACTCTACGTTGGACTTCCACAACGTTGGGCTGGAATCCCTAATCCCGATTCCAGTCTCTCCTTCCTCCATGTTTTCAGTGAGTCAAATTCTTCCTCAAGGATTTTGTCTCATATCTTAGTTGTCATTTTTGTGTCTAGTCCATGTATGTGCTTTTGCCCCAGGTAGGTTATTATTTTGTCATTCGTACTTTTGTAAATAAACTTGCAAACTCATCGGCTGCCTACAGCGTCTCAATAATGGCCGGCAAGGGCCACCCATGAAAATTACAGGAAACACATGTTTCTAAGTCATCTGTAGATGCTCTCACCTTCCCAGAATTTTCCCACATGTACTCAGCCTGCTTTAATTCCAAACAAAGGGGGTAGCTATATTGGTAAACAGATGAATATGCTTTGTTGTGAATAATACCATAGCAGATCCAGAAGGTAGCTTTATAATATGAAAAATCTCAGTTCAAAATTTGGATCTATGTATTGCAAGTGTTTATGGCCCAAATGTTGACGATCCATCCTATTTTCACACTTTCTTCACTTCTTTTTCTGAGCACTTAGACACTACACTCATAATATGAGGAGACTTCAACCTGGTATTAAACCCTGCAATCAACAGGCTCAGTACATATGGGAATTAACGAAAATGGCTGTCATGAGTCTGAGCTCAAACGTCATCTCTGAGCCCAGACTCAATTTATTTTTGAGCATTGCATTTCTGTCATTATTATTTTGTTTGTTTGTGTGCATATTTTGGGTTTTGTTTCTTTTGCCCCCTCTCTCCAGACACCTCCACTCACTGCTCACAGGCTGCTCTCCTATCAGCAGTGAGCAGTTATGCAATCAGGTCACCTGCCAGCTCAGCTCCTGCACCTGTCGCTCGTTTGCTGCCTTCTATTTAAAGGCTGCCTTACCTATGCCTCACTGCAGCTATATTGTTGTATTATCTGATGTTACTGGAACTCATCTGTCAGTAAGTTTTCTCCTTTTCTCCTCCAGAGCTTTTTGAGGTCTGGAGTGCCTTCCGTGTATATTTACCTTGGTTGCTTTTTTGTCTGGTCTGCACAGTTTTGGGATTTTTGTTCTTTTGATTAATAAATGTCACAATTACAGTTCAGCGGGTGGGTCTGTCCTTCCTCCCCGAAGGGACATCCATGACAATGGCAGGCTACTAACACTATCAAACAATACATGAATGATTTTGTTCTTTGCAATGAATGGCGTTCTCTTCATCCAGCTCATAGGGAATACCCTTTTTTCATCAGTTCATAGTTCACATTCACGTTTGGACTTCTTCTTAGCCATTAACTCTTTTGTGAGAGACAACAGACAATGAAATTTGTTCAAATCAAGCTATTAGAAATCACCATCTATATCTCTTACACTAGTAAATAGGAAAGCTATGAAGAAAACTAGGAGCAGTAAATTTAATACATTACTGTGGCTTATATTATTCATATATCTATACCTACATATGTATAGACATAAGTGGAATGTTTAGAGATTGCATATGTGGAATGACCTCACGTCTCAGAGCAGGACAAGAGGTCTCAACCACCGGCGAAGATCAAGGAGCAGACAGAGTCGCAGTGGTGGAGACCTGATCGAACTTCCTGACCCCCCAGGGTCAGGTGGAGGAGAGAGAGGACAATGGAGAGGGATTACGCTAATGCAGGATGTCAGCTTTGATATGCAATGTCTTTTGTTGAGTGTGGGTATAAGTATGAAGGTCTGACTGCGCTCAGCCTCTTCATTCTGCTTCTGCATCGAGATGAGACATGTTAGGGACTGGAAGCTAATAATAAAACTTGATTTATAAAATCACATCACTTCTTCATTTCAAGCTCCCTACAATTACTACTAAAAGACAACGACTTTATTAATTAATAAATAATAAATTAATAAAGAGTGGGAATCATATCTGGAATATAATGAATGCCAGTAACATCCCTGTGTGTTATTTGGAAAGCAGCAAAAGTAGTCATGAGAGGTAAAATAATCTCCAATGTTTGTATAAGAATAAAAAAGAAAAAGCACTGGTACTGGAGTTAGAACAGCAAATTAAATCATTGGAGATGACCTGTGCCATTTCTCCACAGGAACAGACACTTAATAATGTGAGAAAATTAAACCTGGAATTAAAAGAAATTACAAACAAAAGGACATGGTTTTTAACACAAAGACTGCATCTTGAGAAGTTTGAACACAGTAATAAATAGGGGCGATATCTTTCTAACTAGCTTTGATTGAATAAAGAAAAAAAATCCACTCTATCACACATGAGCCTTAAGCAATAAATAACTCCTTCAGAAAGTGTTATGAAGACCTTGACTCATCTCAGATTAACCCTGAGATAAAGATCACTTCTTCACTCTTCTGACCACTTGCGCTGAGTTTCTTTGTTTGGTAAAGGTTGTAAACTGACTAAAAAGGAAATGCAGGAAGACTTGGAAGCCGATTGGTCAATTCAAAGTTCTGAGATGTGTGTCTCCCACAGAAAGGGGGGAGAGAATTTGATATGAAATGTGCAATCCTCTTAAAATATGTATGCTGCCTATTAAAGCATAAATTCTTTAAAAATTTAGTGACTCACATATTCTACTTAATAAAGGAACAATGTGTCTACATTGGAAATGTGATAATTTCTTTATGGTGGGCATGCAAAATAAATTATTGAAAATAAAGAAACACATATCAAATGATATTAATAAAAGCATTTCAAACCACAATTGTCTATCACAGGGTCCCACCATATCTTCAATAGTGGATAATGTCTGCAGAGAAGGATATGTTAATTCATTGTTCACAATTCATAATTTAACTTCAGAGAACGAGAACACCCAGTCCTGGAAAGAAATATTCCTGTGTTATCCATTGGAGGGCAATGTTGGCCATTTGAGTTTCAATGAGGAATCTTGCCTTTCAATTGCCTGTGGAACGTCCTCGTAAACCCATCACTTTTGCCATTCCTTTGGGAAATGGATGTGAGGGTAAATGATTGCAGGTCTGGAGCAGGGATTACCTTCCACTTTTATGGCCTGATGGCGTAGGTTTCACAGCTCCAGTCTCAGGTGAAGAAGAACAATTCATGACCACACTTTTGTAGAAATTAATTTTGGACAGTTAGCAGAATCTTTTCAGTTAACCAACCAATAATCACAGAAGAAATACTATTTCTCAGCTTAACTTTTATTGAGTTACACAGGTAATCAACATGGCCAGGTCTCAGCAGCACAATTTGTTCCAAGACCCAGAACAAAGAAATTTTCTCCTACATATAGCTTCTGAGTTGGTGGACGGTTCCCATCCTCTCTCCAACAATACATGTCTGCTTGTCCAAACCGGTCTTCTCAGGTCCAAATAGCTCCCACATCCTTCCTCTCAGCGGCTCCAGTCTTCCTGCTTTTATGGGTTTCATGGCTTCCACATCCTCTTCATGTGACCCCCATGCCCATACAGTATATGGAAGCAGGAGACAGAGACTAGAGATTTTGTGGGTGTGCATGTATATGTGTGCATATGTCTGTGTAGAGCTGAAGCACCCCTTTGGTGTGTGTGTGTGTGTGTGGGTGTATGTGTGGATCCAAGAGATATATGTATGCAAGCATCCTGTGTAATATGTAATTAACTAATTTTCACTATTTATTTATTATAAAAATTATTCCTCTCTTGACTCCATTTTATGGAGTCAACAACTATGATAAACAGGTATCAGACACCTGATGTTATTCTCATGTGTGATGAGTGAAAAACCTATAAGCAGTATATACTTTCATGAGTAATCATTGGAATGCAATTTCTTTTCTGTCTTCATTCTTTGAGCATTTAGATAAGAAAAATTCTCACCTCGTTTCTACTACCTTTGACAATCATAGAAAGGAGTCATCATTTACAAACATTCAGTATTACAATTTCAATATCAATAATAAAAACTTAAAAAAAACTTCAATAAATGTACTTCCACAATTTTCAACTGTTGCATCATGTGTTTTGTCATTATAAGCATAATGTCATTACCAACATTTCTTCTAGCAGAGACACTGGTAGACATGATTTAAACCTGACTATCCCCGTCACTTGAATCCTTGTCACTCTCCTCCTGCTAAGCCAATATGAGATACTGGTGTGCAGCAACAGCATGTACTGTTTTTTCAATAAGGCCTCTGCAACAGGGAGTGCAGCAACATCTTACACACATACAGTTCAAAAACATAAGTTATCCGAAATGGGTGATGGCTGAAGCCGCAGCTTATATTGCCCACCCATATTCCATCCAAGAATTCAAAAGAAAAACAAAACAAGAACAATTACAATTTGAAACAAAGCTAAGACAAAATGTGACAAAAAAAACAAAACAAACAAAAAAAAAACTAAGCAACAACACAACACAGACTGGATATGACAATCCTTATGTGATTTTACATGTCATCTTGTATATATGTTTGGAGTATTTCTTCCTTTAGTTTTTGTTTAAATTGTCCAAGCGTTGTACATGATTTTAATTCAGGTCCAAAATCGTTCCATAATCTGATTCCTTGCACTGAAACACAGCGTTGCTTGGTGGTAGTTCTCACTGAAGGTTTTTGAAATATACATGTTCCTCTGAAATGATATTGTTTCTCCCTTATTTGGAACAACTTTTGGATATTTCCGAGCAGTGATAGATTCTTCACTTTAAACATTATTACTGCAGTTTTAAAGTCAACCAGATCTTTCAACTTGAGAGCTTTTAATTTAAGAAAAAGTGGGTTTGTTGGTTCCCTGTAAGCAGCTTTGTTTATTATTCTAATAGCTCTCTTCTGAAGCATAAAGACTGGATATATGTTTGTTTTATATGTATTTCCCCATACTGTACTTCAGTACAATATTTTTTTTTTATTACTTATTTTGTACCCGTAGGTAGATTTGTTTTGCAGTCTGGTGCGTGCGCGTGCGCAAGCGCCCCTTAACTCCCTAGCCTGCATGTTTTTGGCAATATGTCATGTATGGGAGTATTAATGAATGATACAAAGTACTGTATATAATGTGGGTTGATTCAGCAAATATTTCGCTCTGTGTAGTATTGCGATTGATTTAGATATTTTACCTTTAATATAATTAATATGTGACTTCCAACACAGTTTATTATCAATTATTGCTCCAAGAAATTTAGTTTCAGATACCCTTTCAATCTCTACACCATTTACACTGAGTTTAGATACTAAGTTGTTGTGATGGTTGTTAAAAGCTATAAATTTTTTCTTACTTAAATTGAGCGTTAATTTGTTTGAATCAAACCACAGTTTAAGCTTTCCTAATTCCTTTCCGAGTGTATCCAAAAGTTGTTCCAAATTGCTTCCACTGCATAATAGATTAGTGTCATCGGCAAACAATATTAAATCCATTTTTTCCGAGACTTTAACCCCAAAACTGAACCCTGTGGGACTTCACAAGTAACCTTCAGTAACTGTGAGGTTTTGTTACCAACACATACATACTGATAACTATTCTTTAATCAGAATCAGAATCAGAATCAGAATCAGAATCAGCTTTATTGGCCAAGTATGCACAACACATACAAGGAATTTGACTTTGGCTAAAAACTTGCTCTTGTTGTTCAGGTGAAGGATTTAAATAAGGATTCAATGACAACCACAGTATGTACAGTAAATTACAGTCTGTCCACGTTTCTATAAAAGGATGCAAATATATACAGGAATATATGCAGTTATTTACTCGGACTAACCACACTTTGCAGAAATATATGAAAAAATATACAATCACACAGTATTTCAATGTGGAATCAGATTCAGTGATATAATGTGAATGAAGTAAAAAGCAGTGTGAGAGTTATGTGCAATGTAATAATGGATGAAAAGTCATGAGTACAGCAACAGGTAGGACTAGGTGAATGTTAGGAGTTCATCAGAGTGATGGCTTGAGGAAAGAAACTGTTCCTGTGACGGGTGGTTTTGACCTTCAGTGATCTGTAACGACGACCAGAAGATAGAAGTTCAAACAGTTTGTGGCCGGGGTGTGATGGGTCAGCACAGATGTTTCCCGCCCGTTTCCTGGTTATGGACCGATATACTGTAAGTTCTCAATGGAGGGTAGGTTGGTACCAATGATCCTCTCCGCAGACTTAATGATCCGCTGCAGTCTGGTCTTGTCCTGTTTAGTGGCAGATCCAAACCAGACAGTGATGGAAAAGCAGAGGACAGATTGGATGATGGCGGTGTAGAAGACAACCAGCAGCTCCTGAGGCAAATCAAACTTCTTGAGCTGACGCAGAAAAAACAACCTCTGCTGGGCCTTTTTCCGGACAGTGTCAATATGGGAGGACCTCTTCAGGTTCCGGGAGATTGTGGTACCCAGACACTTGAAGGAGTCCACAGTGGACACTGTGCTGTTGAGGATGGTGAGTGGGGAGAATGAAGGGGGGTGTCGCCTGAAATCCACAGTCATCTCCACCGTTTTGGCTAGGTTAAGTTCAAGATGGTTCTGGCTGCACCAGAGGATCAGCTGCTCCACCTCCCGCCTGTATGCAGACTCATCATCATCCCGGATCAAACCGATGACTGTGGTGTCGTCCGCAAACTTCAGGAGCTTCACCGAAGGGTCCTCTGAGGTGCAGTCGTTGGAGTAGAGGGAGAAGAGCAGTGGGGAAAGGACACATCCTTGGGGGGCGCCAGTACTAATTTTTCGGGAGCTGGATGTAAATCTCCCTAGCTTCACCTGTTGCCACCTGTCAGTCAGAAAGCTGGAGATCCACTGGCAGGTGGAGGGGGGCACCTTGAGCAGGAGGAGTTTCTGATGAAGAATGCCTGGGATGATGGTGTTGAACGCTGAGCTGAAGTCGACAAACAGGATCCTGGCGTACGTCCCTGGGGAGTCGAGGTGTTGCAGGATGTAATGTAGTCCCATATTCACTGCATCATCCACTGACCTGTTTGACCGGTAGGCAAACTGCAGTGGGTCCATCAGGGGGCCTGTGATGACCTTCAGGTGGTTCAGCACCAATCTCTCCAAGGATTTCATGACCACAGAGGTCAGGGCAACAGGTCTGTAGTCGTTTAATCCTGTAATAGAGGGTTTCTTGGGAACTGGAATGATGATGGAGCGTTTGAAGCAGGAAGGCACTTCATGCAGCTCAAGTGATCTGTTAAAGATCCGGGTGAAGATGGGGGCCAACTCGTTGGAGCAGACTCTCAGGCAGGACGGAGACACACCATCAGGTCCTGCAGCCTTCTTGATCTTTTGTCTCTGAAAGACCCGGCGCACCTCCTCTTCACAGATCATTAGTGCTGGTGGGAGGTCAGAGTGGAGGAGGGATGGAGTTCCTGGGGCTGCAGATAATCCTTTTGTGTGGGTGGGAGGTGAGAACTGTAGGTTCTTTTCAAACCTGCAGTAAAAGCTGTTTAGGTCATTAGCCAGCTGGAGGTTTTCCGCAGGGTGGGGGGATGGTCTCCTGTAGTTGGTGATATTCCGTAGGCCTCTCCAGACAGAAGCAGAGTTGTTAGCTGAGAAGTTTTTTTGTAACTTCACACTGTAGCTCCTCTTAGCAAGCCTGGTCTCCTTCGTCAGCATGTTTCTGGCCCGCTTGTACAGAGTCCAGTCACCAGTCCTGTAGGCCTCCTCCTTGGTCTGACGTAGCTGCATCAGTTTAGGAATGAACCAGGGTTTATTGTTGTTGTATATGCAGAAGGTCTTGGTCTGCACACACATGTCCTCGCAGAAACAGGTGTATGATGTCACAGTGTCAGTGAGTTCATTTAAGTTAATGGCTGCAGCTTCAAAAACACTCCAATCTGTGCAGTCAAAGCAGGCTTGTAACTTCAGCTTTGATTCCTCAGTCCATTTCTTCACAGTCCTTACAACAGGCTTCGAAGTTTTTAGTTTCTGTCTGTATGTTGGAATAAGATGGAGCAGGCAGTGGTCAGAAAAACCCAGAGCTGCACGGGGGACGGCATGATAGGCATTTCTTAAAACTGTGTAACAGTGGTCAAGTGTATTTGTGTCCCTGGTGGGACATTTAATATGCTGTCTGTATTTAGGAAGCTCATTTGTGAGATTAGCTCTATTGAAATCACCCAGAATGATAAGCAGAGAGTCTGGATGTTTTTCCTCCACGTCTGCTATCTGGTCAGCGAGGAGCTGCAGTGCCTCCGTTGTACAAGCAGCAGGCGAGATATAAATTCCGACCAGAATAAATGAGGAGAACTCTCGCGGTGAATAAAAGGGTTTACAGTTTATGAACAGTGACTCTAGGTTAGGGCTACAAAACTTCTTCAACACTGTGACATCAGTACACCAACCTTCGTTTATGTAGAAGCAGATTCCACCACCCTTAGTCTTTCCAGAAAATTCTCGGCTGCGATCAGCGCGAAACAGTTGGAATCCGTCCAGACGCACCGCGCTGTCCGGGATGTGTTCACTCAGCCAGGACTCCGTGAAACAAAGGGCGCCAGATCTGCTAAAATCCCGGTTTTTGTGAGTCAGGAGCAGCAGTTCATCCATTTTGTTCGCCAAACTGCGGATATTTGCCAGATGGATCGATGGGAGCGGCGTGCGAAATCCTCGTTTCTTCAGCCTGACTAATGCACCGGCACGTTTACCACGCCGCCTTCGTTTCCGGCCAGCGCCAATAGCCGCTGCTCCCACAGCTAAGATGGACTGAAAAAACTTCAGATCAGCAGCAGTAACTGGCGGAGAAGTTGCATTGGGAGGTAGTCTGAGTGAAAGTAGTTCCTCCCTTGAATAGGTGATTCGGACAGAAGAGCAGAAGTCCAAAAAAACACACAAAATTATCAAAAACATCAGAGAGCAGAAGCCAGTGGCTGCCATCCGCGGCGCCATCTTGGATTTTTTGGTTAAGTAACCACTTAACCAGGACAGTGATACCCCCCTAATACCACAATTTTCAGGTTCAGGTTACTTTATTTGTTCCCGTAGGTAGATTTGTTTTGCAGTGTGGTGACATCCATATTTACAAACCACAATTACATTCAACATAAACACAAACACAGGCACACATGAAGCTGACTATAAACATGATAAAAATAAAAATACTCAAAGCGCCATCAATCAATCATTTGTAGTTTCTTTAATAATAAATTATGATCCACTGTATCAAATGCTTTTTTAAGATCGAGAAATACCCCAACTGAATACTCTTTATTTTCAACGGCAGTTGATATTTTTTCTATAAATTCCATTAGAGCAAATGCAGTTGTCCTCTTGTGTCTGAACCCATATTGCTGCTCACACAATAAATTATTCTTCATTATGAAGTTGTCAGTTCTCTCACAGAATATTTTTTCAAGTATCTGCTTCGCGTTTAGCGTGGGTTTTTTTCTCCTCCCCTCCTGTTTGAGGGATGTCTGTAATTGTTAGTTTTCGCCCTTTGGAGTTTTCCCTCTCATTTTGCGGTCTCCGGGGTTGGTTTTCTTTGAATTTGCCTGTATATTGTTGACTATGGAGTATTGTGGTGTTTTTGCCACAGTTATCCTCCTCCTAAATGTTTTTTTTTTCTCTTTCTTATGTTGTGGTCTATGGAGTATTGTGGGGTTTTTTTCCCTGTGTCTCAGGCTATTTTTGCCACAGTTATCCTCTGCCTAAATGTTTTTTTTTTTTTTTCTCATGTTGTGGTCTATGGAGTATTGTGGTTTTTTCCCTGTGTCTCAGGCTGTTATTGCCACAGTTATCCTCCGCCTAAATGTTTTTTTTCTCATGTTGTGGTTTATGGAGTATTGTGTTTGGGGTTTTTTCCCCCTCGTACTCTGTATTGATTTATAGTTTGCTGATTTTCCTTTCTCTGATTCTCTTCCTCCTGATCTGCACCCCATCCGCCCACCCTAGGTGGTGGTGGTGGTGGTGGTGGGGGGGGGGGGGGGTTGGGGTGTTACGGGCCGTTCGTAGTCCGGCCGTGAGGGGAGGGCTGTGTCATATGGGGTGAGACGTCGTGCTATCCGGCGCTCAGGCCATATTCCCTCTCAACCCGGCTCTTATTGTGACAGCATCTCAGCGGGCTCCCAGCTGTCAAGCTCTACGAGACGGCTGGAGCCCAGTTAACCCTCATCAGCTGAGGCGCTGTTAACCGGTATTTAAGGGAGCAGCTCCGATCATTCGGGGCTGTGACCTCACACCATTATCCACGTTTTTCTCCGGCGTGGGTAAGGCTGGAACCCCTTCGTCTGGCGCCAGCCACCTGCTCATCTTTCTGCATTATATGTAAGTGTTATCCTTGTATTGTTATTTGTGTTTTGGCCACACGAGGCCCTGTTCCTTTGTTCCCTTTTCCTCATTATAATAAACATCGCAAACTCACTGGTCCGCCCTCGGCTCTCATTGTATGGCTTGCGAGAGCCATACGTAACAATATCAACAAAATGTAATTACAGAGTTCATGAATTCTATGTACAGTATGAGTCTATATCCCACAATAACACATCCCAGTAGAATCACAGTTCACACTGCTACACTTATTGACACCCTGTTTATTAATATTATTGATAAGAAAATAGAAAGTGGATTATTGATAAATGATGTAAGTGACCATTTGCCAACCCTTGCACTTATCCATGGCCACACAGAGGCCAATACAGAAAAAGTTTTAAAATCGTTCAGATACAAATCACAAAATGCAATCAGTTCTTTTAAAGAAGACTTGCTGAAGCAGGACTGGACAGAAGTCTATGTATCAGATGTAAATGAAGCCTATGACACATTTATGAACATTGTAACAACTCTTTATGAAAAAAATTGTCCATTAGTAAAGAAAAAGCTTAAACATAAATTTGTGGATAAGCCATGGTTAACCAAAGGATTACAAAAGGCGTGTAAAAAGAAAAAATTATTATATAAAGCTTTTCTAACGAAAAGGACAAAAGAAGCAGAGCAGCGGTATAAAACATACAAAAATAAGTTAACCCCTTGCACTCCGGTCAATTTCCCTAAAAATGCCAAAAAATAACGTGCCCAAAGTAAATCCAAAGCTGTTCTTCAACCCTTTGCAGCATCTTCATGGGGTTGGTCTAATTTAAAAGAAAACACTTTGAATTTTTTGGCAAAACAGTCATAATCTCTCTAAGTGCTCCGGCCACTGAGTTACAGTCATCTAAACATACTGAACTTGAAGAAAATAAATTTGGCCTGGGTGTTTTTTGGGATACAAATGCTTGCAAATAACACACAGCTTCAGATCCAGGCTGGAAAATGCAACAGAAATATAGAACCAAGTGTTATCCAGCTGAGGTCAAAATTTTGTAACAATACCACAAAAAATGAATATATTACACAGCTTTTTCCTCAGGTAGTTCCCAGGCGTTTTTGAACTGTGCCAAATTGTGCCAAATGGCACAGTTTGGAAAAACGTCTGTAACTTTTGAATGATTCAATATAGAAGCTTCATCTTGGGCTCTAATGAAAGGTGACACTCAGGGCTGTGTGTGTGTGTGTGGGGGGGGTTGTCCCCCCCCTCGCTACAGAGGACGGACATCGCCCGTTGTGCCGAGGTCCATCATGTAGCGATGATGCACAGCTGTAATTTACCGATCGGTCAAAAGTCAGAATCAGAATCAGAATCAGAATCAGGTTTATTGCCATTGTTCATGTGATACACAAACTAGGAATTTGTCTCGGTGCCATGCTGCAACATTAAAAACATAATGAGAAAAAGGGATAAACTAAAAAACTAAAGGACTAGAAACGTGCAATAAGTGTAGAAAAATAAGTAATAATAAGTAATAATAATAATAATACTAGTAATAATGAGTAGTACTAGTCAAGGCAGTTTTAAAAAATTAGCATGTAGCAGATAATGTGAAGTACCACATAGTGCAGTCAATAATGCAACAGAAAAACAGTGATGATTGACATGAGTCTGGTTGAGCTGCTGTACATAGTGCACGAGAGTCAAAAGTCACTTAGTGTTCAGCAGTCTGATGGCAGAGGGGAAAAAGCTGTTCATGTGCTGGGAGGTTTTAGTCCGAATGGACCGAAGCCTTCTACCTGAGGGGAGGGGGGCAAACAGCACGTGACCAGGATGTGAAGGATCGGCTATGATCCGGCCAGCACGCCTCCGGGTCCTGGAGATGTACAGGTCCTGGAGAGATGGGAGCTTGCAGCCTATCACCTTCTCAGCAGTGCGCACGATGCGCTGCAGCCTTAGTCTGTCCCTGGCAGTGGCTCCTGCGAACCACACAGTTATGGAGGAGGTGAGGATGGACTCGATGATGGCCGTGTAGAACTGCACTAACATCTTGGTGGGTAGCTTGAGCTTCCTCAGCTGCCGCAGAAAGAACATCCTCTGCTGGGCCTTTTTGATGAGGGAGCTGATGGTTGGCTCCCATTTGAGGTCTCGGGTGATGGTGGTGCCCAAGAAGCGGAAGGAGTCTGCAAAGGTGATGGGAGAGCCTGTGATGGTGAGGGGGGGCAGGGGGGATGTGACTTTCCTGAAGTCCACAATCATCTCCGCTGTCTTCAGAGCATTCAGCTGCAGGTTGTTGTGGCTGCACCAGGACACCAGCTGGGCCACCTCTTCCCTGTAGGCGGACTCATCGCCGTTGGAGATGAGCCCGATGAGGGTGGTGTCGTCCGCAAACTTAATCAGCTTAACAGACTGGTGGGAGGAGGTGCAGGAGTTGGTATAAAGGGAGAAGAGTAGGGGGGAAAGTACACAGCCCTGGGGTGATCCAATGCTGATGCTAACAGAGTCTGAGACAGACTTCCCCAGCCGCACATGCTGTCTCCGGTCCATCAGGAAGTCGGTGATCCACCTGCAGAGTCATTTTTGCAGAGTCAAAAGTCATTTTTGATTAAAATTTTCAGGGATAAAGAATAATTTAGCTTATAACACTTACCTCTTCACAGCAGCAGCGGAGCTGGCGAACTTCTTCCTCATTGTCAGACGAACGCGATGCTGGTCTCGCGACCCGGTCAAAACATAATTCCATTATTGCGGTTTTGCGCTTCCATGATTGCGGTTTTGGCGAATGATTTTTCAAAACAAATAACAGTAGTAATTAAAAAAAGACTGGCGAACGCGTGTGTGTCACCCAGCCTTCGTCGTCGGCCTCCGTCGGTCTATGATGACCATGGAAGAGAATCCTAAACGTCTACTCTGCTGGAATTTAAAAAAAAAAGCACCGCCTGTGGCTGAACAGGCTGATGCGCGAATGGCAGTCCCTGTCACACAGGTCGCACTTGTGGGTGGTCTCCGTGCTGCTGGGTCTGTGGGGTTCTTCCTGCGGGTTCTTTTTTCATCTGCTGCTGCAGCAGTCTGTCTTCACCCAGCCTTACACAAAACAGCTTGCAAACTTCTGTGCTTCAATTGGCTCGCTGCATTCACAGCATTGGTAGGCGGGTCCTTCTTGCTAGGTTTTCAGTAATTGGTTCTTCAAGGTTTCAGAAACCCAATTCAAGGCTCTTATTAGTCGAATGAGAGGTCAATCATATCCGATCTGTTCGCGGCTGTGTCTGTAGTGGAAGAACGGAAATGCAGCTTTTTTTTCCAGTGCGCTCTTAGGACGCAGCGCCCTCGTGCATCCTAGAGTGCACGAGAGCGCCCTCGTGCGCTGTAGGATGCAGAGACGTGCCCATCCGCGGTACACCGGAGTGCAAGAGGTTAACATATATAATGAGATGTAGTAAAAGAGACTATTACAGTAAAGAACTGGAGAAAAACAGAGACAATATTAAAAATACATGGACAATACTTAACAATATTCTTGGAAATAAAAACAGAAATACAAGCTACCCAGCCGATTTTTCAAAAAATAATAAAACAACTCAGAGTGTGAATGGGGCTTCACCTGCAGATGAATTTAATAACTTTGTTGTTAACATTGGTCCTAATTTGGCTCGAGAAATACCCATTACGGCACCTACGGGTGATACAATAAGTAAAAACAGTGCTATAAAAGACTCCATTTTCATAAAGAACACAGACGAGAGAGAGGTCATTGAAATTGTTAAATCCTTTAAAAGTATAACATCTACGGACTGTGATGGTATTGACATGCTCTTAGTCAAAACTATTATTGAATGCTTAGTGAAACCACTGACATATATTTGTAACCTGTCTCTCCAAACAGGTATATTTCCCAATGCAATGAAAATAGCTAAAGTAATTCCGACATACAAGACGGGTGACAGAGGGGAATTCTCAAACTATAGACCAATTTCACTATTTCCGCAATTTTCCAAGATACTTGAAAAAAATATTCTATGAGAGAATTGACAACTTCATACTGAAGAATAATTTATTGTGTGAGCAGCAATATGGGTTCAGACACAAGAGGACAACTGCATTTGCTCTAATGGAATTTATAGAAAAAATATCAACTGCCCTTGAAAATAAAGAGTATTCAGTTGGGGTATTCCTGGATCTTAAAAAAGCATTTGATACAGTGGATCACAATTTATTATTAAAGAAACTACAAAATTGTGGTGTTAGGGGGGTAGCACTGTCCTGGTTATGTAGTTACTTAAATAATAGATATCAGTATGTATGTGTTGGTAACAAAAACTCACAGTTACTGAAGGTTACTTGTGGAGTCCCACAGGGTTCAGTTTTGGGGCCATTGTTATTCAATATGTATATAAATGATATATGTAAAGTTTCAGAAAAAATGGATTTAATATTGTTTGCCGATGACACTAATTTATTATGCAGTGGAAGCAATTTGGAACAACTTTTGGATACACTCAGAAAGGAATTGGGGAAGCTTAAACTGTGGTTTGATTCAAACAAATTAACGCTCAATTTAAGTAAGACAAAATTTATAGTTTTTAACAACCATCACAACAACTTAGTATCTAAACTCAGTGTAAATGGTGTAGAGATTGAAATGGTATCCGAAACTAAATTTCTTGGAGTAATAATTGATAATAAACTGTGTTGGGAGTCACATATTAATTATATTAAAGGTAAAATATACAAATCAATTGCAATACTACACAGAGTGAAATATTTGCTGAATCAACCCACACTATATACCTTGTATCATTCATTAATACTCCCATACATGACATATTGTACTGAAGTATGGGGAAATACATATAAAACGAACATATATCCAGTCGTTATGCTTCAGAAGAGAGGTATTAGAATAATAAACAAAGCTGCTTACAGGAAACCAACAAATCCACTTTTTCTTAAATTAAAAGCTCTCAAGTTGAAAGATCTGGTTGACTTTAAAACTGCAGTAATAATGTTTAAAGTGAAGAATCTATAACTGCCCGCAAATATCCAAAAGTTGTTCCAAATAAGAGAGAAACAATATCATTTCAGAGGAACATGTATATTTCAAAAACCTTCAGTGAGAACTACCACCAAGCAACACTGTGTTTCAGTGCAAGGAGTCAGATTATGGAACGATTTTGGACCTGAATTAAAATCATGTACAACGCTTGGACAGTTTAAACAAAAACTAAAGGAAGAAATACTCCAAACATATATACAAGATGACATGTAAAATCACATAAGGATTGTCATATCCAGTCTGTGTTGTGTTGTAGTTTAGTTTTTTGTCACATTTTGTCTTAGCTATGTTCTGAATTGTAATCGCTCTTGTTTTGTTTTTCTTTTGGATTCTTGGATGGAATATGGGTGGGCAATATAAGCTGCGGCTTCAGCCAGCACCCATTTCGGATAACTTATGTTGAACTGTATAATCAGAGGAGTTATTGTCTAATTTGACCTTGTTGGATTTTCTTTCCCCCTTTGTTATATTATTCTGTTTCTTTTAATCTGTACTTTTAATCTATCCGAAATAAAGATTCATTCATTCATTCATTCATTCATTCATTCATTCAATGTATTGTGATGTTGGATGTCATGCAGTGTGATGTGGAATGTCACGCAGATGTGAGATGAGCGGTGGGGATATAAAGGAGAATCGTGCCTGAATGCTTTCATGCTTTTTGTGTATGACTGATGAGAGAGTGTTACTAAATTTCGTCTGTTCGTAAACTGGCCTCATCATTTCCCACACTCTCCAGTGTGGAGAGTGTGGGAAATGATCACACTACTCTCCACACATAAGGATGGCAATTCCAATCATAAGGGATAATGTTATGGGGGTTTTTTGTTTGTTTTTTTTAAAATTATTATCACTCCTGCCCACCATCCAAAGAAGGATTGTATCCAGGCAGTTACCACCACGGGTTCACTTTTCCAACCCCCTGTCCAAGGAAATAGAGCGAGTGTGACCTTTTGGCCAATGCTCCAATGTTAAATTCAACTGATATATTAATTGCTCAGACTGCATCATGTGGTTTGTATTCCAGGTCCCTCTTTTAATGCCCTGACTGTCTGACTTAATCCAGATACATCATGATAGTGTTGTCAGTCAGTCATATAGGGGCGCAGACACCTCCCAGTTAGAGACAAGTGTGAGTAGACCCTTTACCCACAGAGCCACCATCCTCCATTCAGTTCAAAGGTGTTGTTCTGCCCTGGTGCCATTGATGCTGGGACTACGACTGCAGAGGATGGTTTGAAGGAACTGTTTTTAAAAAAAAAAAAAAAAAAATGTTCCTAAGTCCTGAGCAGGAGAAATTTATTTTATTTATCCCACTAGCAAGGAACTTTGCATATTCCCACCAGTAGTTGGTTGTGAATACCTGTTTTACATATTTTGGTGTGTGTTTGAATATAGTGTTATTGCTTCACAATTAGGATTAGGATGAATAGTAGACCATGCCTACGCTCTCTGAGGGGTCTTTTCCAAATACATTTACTCCAACATAATGTTGTCCAGTTTAAGAGTCATCCGGTCCTGTGTGACTGAACGCATCAGCCCAGTTACATGGAGGAGTGCACATGTACTTATGACTCTTTTCATACATCACAGACTCAGATTCATAGTGCATGGAGTTGTCACAATTTTATATATATCACAATAGTTAAACTAGACTACACAAGCTTAATCTTCAGTACACATTATGGTGGGTGGTGTCCCTTTATCCTTAATGTCAATGTTTATTGATTTGTCAGTTACCTTTTAAAATAGCTACTGAGCTGTACAACAATCGTATCAGGAGGAACACACATATGAGCCATTCAAAAAACTGGAATCTATGTCAGTAATCTCTGAGGGGTCTTTCATTGTTCACCATTTTGAGTGTATTCTACCTGCTGTGGACTCTTATTAATTTCTTCACCAAAATTTGAGACAATCTGTCAGAATCTCTCCGCGCGCTTTTCCACGGCCCACGGAGGAGGAGAAGGATGGAAGGATTTAAACGCAGGGTTTCACCAACACACATTTATTGACATGAAACAGTTCAAAATTAAAGACTTACAGAAAGGTTAATATGTACACTAAATGGCTGACGCTGAAGCCAACAGCGGGCAGACCACTGTGTACCGTGGCCACAGGAAAAAACACAAATAGCATTTACGCTCGGGAGAGCGAGGAAGACCCAAGGAGGCTCTACTGACTGGGGAAAGCAAATTGGGCAACAGCCTAAGCGTAGCAGTAGCACTGCGGGGAAGAAATGCTAACAGCTAAGCATAGCAGTAGCACTGCGGGGAAGAAACACTAGGTAGTTTACTCACAAGCAGGAACAGTCCAAGAAGTCCAGTTCTCCCAACAAGCGCAAATAATAGATCCTTCCAAGACGTGACGGTCACCCGACGTAGAACACTCGTGTGACTCGTATAATGACCCAGCGGCGTTTATCTAGCGAAGAGCTGCTTAAATACAAATGCCACTGGCCACACAAATTGGGCACACCTGGGCGAGGCGCGGGAATGATAATTACAGGGGCTGGGAACAGCTGATGGAACTAAGGAGAGCGAGGGGGCGTGGTTAGACCGGCAGACTGTCAGCAGCGTGGGAGAAAATAGATCACAGAGGCTGTCTAACAACTGCCGGTCAGGGAGTGGCGATGGATAAGAGAATAAGTACCAAAATACACAAGATGAACATATCCGGCGAAACCAAAACCCACAGAGAGATTGAGGCCGGACCGGGGAAAGCCAAGCTGGCTCGACTCGAGACAGGGCCCCCCCCCTTTAAGGGGTGGATTCCCAGACACCCAAGGTAACATCAAGAAGACCCCCCCCCCCCCCACAGTTACAACAATAACAAACAACACGAACCCGGGTGGGCAGTAGGGGGAACAGGAAGGAGAGAACACAATGCCCTGCCCAGGGCCCACAATTAACCCCCCCAAGTCCACGGGCGTTGGGGCTCAGGAGGCCGCCGAGAGTCCCAGGCCCAGCAGAAGGCCTGGTGGACCGAGTCCAGTGGCCTGCCGGAAAACATGAGCCACCTGATCCGGGGAGTCAATTCTTCTGGAGGCCGACCAACATTGATTAGCCACCAGGACCGAAGGGGTGAAGCAGGAGGTGGCCTGCCAACCAGAAGGCTCACTGGTAGATAACAGGACTGGAGAAAGGGGACCTCCACAGCGTAGGGCAGGGATAAGGGGACCACGGCGTCCTCAGGGTGGTCCACAACTGCACCCGCAGCGGACCCCGACCGGGCCGGCTCCGCTGCACCCATGGTGGACCCCAACTGGGCCGGCTCCACTGCACCCGCGGTGGACCCCAACCGGGCCGGTTCCGCTGCATCCATGATGGCCCCCAACCGGGCCAGCTCCGCTGCACCCATGATGGACTCCAGCAGGAGCCTCGTTGCACCTGCAGTGATCTCCGGCTAAGGCTCAGCTGCATCCGTGGTGGACCCCGATTGGGCCAGAGCTGCATCCACGATGGTCCCAGTCTGGGACGTGGCTGCACCCACGGTGAGCGGGCCAACCCGCAGGGACACCAGGCTGAAGAGGCGATCCATGAGGGAAGCCCTGACGACCTTGACAGGAGGGGCTGAAGCAGCGACGTCCTCCTTCGGCAAGGCCAGACCCTTCGCGACCTCCAGCAGTGACTCTGCAGCACCCGCGGTGGGACCTGATTGGGTCAGAGCTGCACCCACGATGGTCCCGGTTTGGGACATGGCTGCACCCACGATGGGCTCTGGTTGGAACACCATTGCACCAGTGGTGACCCCCATCGGGGGTCTCATTGCTCCAGCGGTGGTGCACAAGGAGCGTCACTGACCTTCTGTTACAGAATTGGAAGTGAGCGCTGCTGCACCCAGGCAGCACTTTCCTTTATATACACAAAGTAGAAGCTAAAAATAATTTGTCTTGTCTGTACTTAAGTTTGGAAACTGCTGAGTTGTTGTCTAAAGAATCTTGTGAAGAATCTTGTGATAAGAAGTCTGATTTCTGTGCGTCACTCATAAGGGTGCGGCAAGTGTTGTGTAATTATTTCCAGCTTCTACTTTGTGTATATAAAGGAAAGTGCTGCCTGTGTGCAGCAGCGCTCACTTCCAATTCTGTAACAGAAGGTCAGTGACGCTCCTTGTGCACAAGTAAAGACTTAAATGAGCAATAAATATCTCGTATCTGATTGACAAATATTTATAATAGAATGTTTTTGTCCTTGTGAGTTCAAATACTTTCAGATATCCTGACATACTTGGTAGCAGAGGATGGTTTGCCAATAACCCAGCCAGAGTGAGGAACGGACCGGGCTCCAGGTTGAAACCCATGCATGGTCTGACTTGACAGTCAGTTTTGGAAACTCGCCTTCAGAGAACTCTGCAAGCCTGCGACGTCCTACCTCTGTCTGGTGCCGGTGTCCCGCACTAGTAGAGTTTTAAGTAAGTGAAGTTTATTGTCTAAATCGCGGAAATGCAATTGCTATCAGTGTAACCACAGGTCAAGCTGACGCTAAGTAATGGTATTGTGAGGCGGCGACCCACAATTTTCCTGGTGGTAAAAATAATTGTTGTGTGAGAATCTATTTCCATCCAAAAAGTGAGCACAATAGTTCAGGGTAGTGTGACGGCGTTTCACAGCTACATAAAATGGGCAATTGTATAGGAAAACCGGATAGACAAGGGAAAAGTGAACGTAGACAAGTGAAAAATAAGCAGAAGAAGGGAGAAGAAGTTGTGCGCAGGACAATAAAAAACTACAATGATAAATTAAAGGATAGGGAAAAAGTGAAGGATCCTAATAAGTATCTAAATAAATGGGAAAAGGATTTCTCATTCAAACCCACGTTGAGCGTGGATGAATGTCAAGTGTTAGTGAGTACAATAGAAATGACGTCAAGAAATAGAGGAAAAAATAAAAGAACCAACAAACCAAGCCCAGAATTACAATGCGCTACACTTTGGGCAAATGCCGCGGCAGAAGCTAAAACAAAAGCAGATGAAGGGAAAAAGAAAAATGCAGGAAAAGGAGCGGTGAACGCAAAAATGAATGTCCAAGCCAGCGCTGGCTGCTCCAGCTCAGCGCCGCCCTTACCCCTGGTTCAGAGCGGTGCCGAGCCTCCGCCCCCTTACGCTAACACAGACTGTGGAGATCCTAAGGAGGGTCCATATGCTAAATTAGTGGCGGAAATATACAAAATAGAAAATGTTATTAAACAAAAAGAAGAAACAAGCGCCAATTTTCCATTTATTGAAAAACCTATTTGTGTGCTAATTACTCACGATATGACAAACCCCGATGGAACGGCTAGCGGTAGAATTAAAACCAGTATAATTAGAACTGCCACTACCTACAAACCTTGGACCTTAGCAGAAATGCATAACATTGCAAAAGCTGTACCCAAACCAGAGAGTGATATAAAAAGGTGCACTGAAGAAATAGATGAGATTAGGCTGATGTATAATCCAAGTGCTGAGGAAATGATTAAAATTCTTAGAGTGATCCTAGGAGCTAAATTTGATTTATTTTGCCAAGATTTGGAGAATCATGCGTGGGGAGATAGGGCATATCACCCAGAGAGAGACAAAGCTACTCTTGGTTATCTAATAGCAGAAATACTTGAAAGAATGTCAGGCCATTATAAACCCATTAAAACCCTCTCTGATGTGGCAATGACCAGGATGAAACCGGGTGAAGACATACAGGAATACTGGTGCCGCTTCAATAAGATATTTACGGATGTAGTGGGAGAAATAGACACTGCAAAAGAGCTCCTCTTGTTTAAATACACATTTTTAGACACTCTACCCACAGAACTTAAAGAGGCAATCAAAGTATCATGTGTGACACTTAAAACATGCACTCAGGAGGAGTTTAAAGATCATGTTTTTCATGTAGCAGAGGCAAAACTAAAAAAGAGAACCCCAGCTAAACCAGTTTCGCTTTTTGCCTCCTCAGACAATGATACAGACACTGTATATGTGGCCCAAATGACACGAGGAGGAGCTAGACCGAGGAATAGGTACCAGACCAGGGAGAGGGATGAAGGAAGTCAGGATGTGTGTTTTAATTGTGGTCAACCTGGACACTGGTGGCGAGATTGCCCCATGTCCAGGAGGCAGGGATTCTTTGAGAGAGGACGAGGAAGTAGAGGGAGAGGAAGGTTTGATGGATGGATGAGAGGAAGAGGCAGAGGGCCTTTTCAAGGACAAGGACAGAGCACAAACCCAGGACCCTCAGGGGGTCAAGGACAGCAGGAGTGGAGAGCATGACTAACCGACAAAGACCCGCTGTCCCCAGAGGACCAGTCAATTGTTGATGACCAAAACCGACGACTAGCTGCAGCTGTAAATAGACCAACTGAGACTTTAGACTTGACTAGTTTAAACATGTACTGCAGCACAACTTCAGCCCCCACCATTGTTTTACTGGTTAATGGGAAAGAAGTAAAATTCCTGTGTGACACAGGAGCCACAAAAACAACAATGCGTGAAATTCCACCACAGTGTTTCCCTACAGGTGAAACTAAAAGAGTCCAAAATGCTGGTGGAACTACCACAACTGAAAGTGTTTGTGGCCCAGCAACCATAGTTGACCCAAATACTGGACTCACCTGCGTCACCACAGTAGCAGTAGCACCCTCCTGCCCGGTGAACTTACTGGGTAGAGATGTGCTTTTCAAGCTAGACATCATTCTGGGTCCTGACAAAATTAAGGATGATTACACTATTCTCAGAAACCAGCATGCATTTTTTATAAATGATGAGGATTGTGACGACCACGGATGTGGTACCCTATATTCTTACAACCTCCAAGTTGACAGCAAAACAGAAACGGCGCTCAGTTTAGAAAGCGCTAGACACATGACAAGTATTCTTACCTGGTTCCTTGTGAGGGATCTCCATGGGCCAAGGCCACTGCATGTTACCATGAAATATACACACTGTAATGAGCCATTTGATTGTGCATTGGCTGAAGCGCTGTACTGTGAGCCTACCATCACAGTAATGACAAATCATCTTTACTTTAAAGCTGAGGGTGAAGCAGCACTGGACGTAGTGCTGCCCCAGAAGCTTCTGCCCTTACATAATACAGGCACACCCCCACACATGTCTATGTGGGGACCTAAAAATTATTTTTGGGCAGATGCAGGCAAATTAGTCCAACAGGGACAGCAGGTAACAGACTGGAGGAACACCGACATTCTCAATGTTAAATTTTCCCCCACAACAATGCTGTATCATGTTCCTATGCACATGTCCATTCTTCTACATTTTGACATTACCTATTTGTGTGGCACAGAGCATCCACCTGATGCTTTAGGAATCACAGTACCGTCTGCTCCTGTATTTGTTAGTGAATGAGAGTTGCAGTCTCTACCAAAAACTTTGTGGTCTACAGGAGATGCAGACGTTGGGAAATTAAAAAATGCTACTCCCGTGCAAATTCATTCTAATGGGAGAGGATTCCCTTACAAAAAACAATATCCTTTAAAACCAGAAGCAATAGAAGGCATCCAACCAATCATTTCTGATCTGTTGAAAAGTGGAGTGATCATACCATGTCTCAATTCTCCTGTGAACACTCCTCTTTTCCCTGTAAAAAAAGGCTCCACCTAGTGTTGGATGGAGATTAGTCCAAGACTTACAAGCGGTAAACGCTGCAGTTGTGGCCAGAGCTCCTTCCGTGCCCGACCCGCATACATTGTTAAACACTGTGGGTCATGATTCATCTGTTTTCTCAGTGGTTGACCTCAGTAATGCATTTTTTACTATTCCAATACATGAAGATAGCCAGTTTTGGTTTGCATTTACCTTCAAGGGTAACAGATACACTTACACCAGACTGCCACAGGGTTACTGTGAGAGCCCAACCATTTTTTCACAAGAAATGTCAGCTTTAATAGCTAAGTTTTCACCACCTGCAGGATCTAAAATCCTCCTGTATGTGGATGACATACTAGTGGCGTCAATTACTGAGGAACAGTGTAAACAAGACACTCTGGCTTTGCTTCACTTCCTCTTTGACAGTGGCTTAAAATGCAGCAAGAAAAAACTGCAATTTTGCAAAAGCAGTGTCAAATTTCTGGGGCATACATTGTCAGCTGGAGGGAAAATGTTAGAAAAATCACGAATCAGTACAATACAGAACCTACCACTCCCAAAAACAAAGAAAGAGCTCATGTCACTCTTAGGCACCCTGAATTATTGCAGGCAGTGGTTACCCAACTTCTCACAACACACTGCACCATTGTATGCATTACTTCAGGGCCCTCAGGGCAACCTGCATTCCCCGGTTGTCCTTACTCCTGAACATGAAGAAGCTATTAACCATCTGAAATCCATGCTATCTGATGTTTGTGCTCTACACATCCCTAATTATGAAGAGACATTTCATTTGTTTTGTGATGCTGTTGAAGGACACATGTCAGCTGTACTAATGCAATTGCATGCTGGGCAATATAAACCTCTGTCTTATTATTCCAAAAGACTGGATTCGGTTGCTATGGGCCTTCCACCGTGCATGAAAACAGTTGCTGCCACAGTTGACGCTGTAAATACGGTGCTGGACATTGTCCTGTACCATTCACTGGTCGTTCATGTGCCACATGCTGTGGACATCCTCCTTTCAGAGCATGGCCACACCATGTTGTCAAATGCACGATGTCTCTGTTACACCATGACATTACTCACACAACCACACCTTACTTTTGTGAGATGTGCCTCATTGAACCCAGCTACACTGCTACCCTCTGCAGGTGACAACACAGATCCACCAGATCATGACTGCATTCACCAGTCATTAACAGATTTCCTACCTCGTCCAGATCTCTCACAACAGGTGAATCAGGACTCCCTCTGGCTTTTTACAGATGGATCATCTACTAAACTGCCTGACGGGTCCACTTCAACTGCTTTTGCCGTAACCACCTTGACAGAGATCTTAATTGTTAAAAACCTGCCTCAACCAGCCTCTGCTCAAAAAGCAGAACTGCTGGCCCTAATTGGTGCTTTACACTGGGCTGCTAACATTAATGTCACCATCTGCACAGACAGCAGATATGCCTTTAATGCGGCACACTCTCACACTGCATTGTGGAAACTTCGAGGGTTTACGACCTCTGAATGATTTAGAATGATTTAGAATGACAAAATACTTGCCTGTCATCCTGGTTGATGACATCCTCAGCTGCAAATGGCAGACACTCGTCCCTTTCCGTGCCAGCGATGACGTGGACCCCTCCGCAGACCAGTGGAGGAGCCATCTCCCTGACGATGGAGGTGGGCGTAGCCTGGGTGAATCCAGCGGACCTCTCGGCGGCTGAAACAATGATGGCTGCTGCCGAAGAGGAGGGCTTCTCCCGGCGTCTCCTCACAGGATGACGCTGCCTATGGGCGGCCGACACTGATGGCAAAGCGAGGGATAGAACGGCCGCAGACTGTGGAGCGCATTCCCACTTGGGCTCCGCGAGGAACGCCGCTCTCCCCACGCCAGGAAACATGCGCTGGAGCGCATAGACCGAAGCGATCAGGTCTGCGTACTGAGGGTAATCCCAGAGATCAGGATGCGCTTCCAGAATTCTTTTCGCTGCGTCCAGGCTGCTCCACTTCACTTTTGGTCTGCAGTAGTGATGGGTCGTTCGCGAATGAAACGGCTCTTAGAGCCGGCTCTTTGAAGTGAACGACGGGAGCCGGCTCCTTATTGGGAGCCGTGTTGGGAGCCGTGTTGGTTTTTTTTTTCCTTTCTCTCACCCTCTCTCTCTCTCACTTTTTTTCTCTTCTAGCCACACGTGATTGGTCAATATGTGTTTGTGCCTGCCTTGTGTTTGCGCTGAGGGGGGAGGGGCGGTAGTTACGCTCACAGCAGCAGTGCAGTAGCACATGAGCAGAGCAGGAGGAGAGAGAGAAAGAGAGCCAGGGGAAACAAGAAGAGACAACATCGACACATTTAGAAAGGTATAGTAAAGAAAATGAGTGACACCAGGAAAAGAAGCAAAATCTGGAACCATTTCAATTTTATTGACAATACAAAGGCAGAGTGTAGAGTCTGCCAGAAAAGAATATCATATAGAGCCGACTCCACAAACAACCTGCACAGGCACCTGAGAACTGTCCACCCAGCAGTGCAATGGGAAGATAAAACACAGTCAGTTGAGTGTGATATTAATGAAGGTGCCAGTGTCTCTACTGCAACTGTTGCTGCTAAACCTACAACCCAGAGCTCTATGAGACAGTTTTTGCAGAAGTCTGTTTTCCCAGCAAGACAGAACTCAATTGATGAACTGGCAAAAATGATTGCACTTGATTTCCAACCATTTTCAGTTGTGGATGATAAAGGATTCAGGAAGTTTATTCATGCACTCAATCCAATGTATGCAATTCCAAGCAGGAAAACACTCTCCCAAAAAATCATCCCAGGCCTACATGACAGAGAACGTGCATCACTGCAAGAGAGGGTTAAAAAAGCGACAGCAGTCTGTCTAACAACTGACAGCTGGACATCCCAAACCACCACATCCTTCTTGTCAGTAACGTGTCACTTTATTGAAAATTATAAAATGGTGTCCTGTCTTCTGGATTGTTTTGAGTTCAGCGACAAACACACTTCTGAGAACTTAGCAGAAGAGCTGCTCAAACACTGGTTTGCAGTGTTTTGTGTTGTTTCACTTTAAATTTGTTTAAAAGGAAAAAGCTGAAAATTTAAAGAGCTATAAGTTGAATTGTAAATAGTTGGTTTTTGAATTTTATAATTTACTTTTTACATTTTATGCGGAGTTAATAAACAAAGGCATATTTATATAATAAACATATATAAATAAAAACATTTTTTACATTAGTAATTAATTTTGTGCATAATTTTATATTGTTGTTGATAATAAATTAAATTAATAAATTAAAGCAACAAAACAACCTGAAGAGCCGCTTGGGAACCGAAAGAACCGGCTCTTTTTAGTGAGCCGAGCCGAAAGAGCCGGTTCTCTAAAAAGAGCCGGAATTCCCATCACTAGTCTGCAGGCTTTATGGAGGTCGCCGCCCATTCTTTCTCCACCGTGGGATGCCTCGCTGCTAATTTTCTCCAGCCGGCATGGGAGCGGCACGCTGAAGGCATAGTGGGGCAAGAACTGGTGGGTGAAAAAACAGTTCAAAAAATGACACACAAAAAAGGAAAAAGGGGTGTGTGGGTGAACCTGCTAATTACACCTCCACCACAGAACAGACTGCCTCTGAGTGCAAAAGCGATCTGCTTTATACATTTTCTTCCCACCTCTAGCACTCAGAGTAAACACATTTACATACATACAAATTACCAAGTGTGAACGCCCATCAACATACACATTAACAAATTTGCGCCCGTGTCCTCAGGTAAGTGCCTGGCACAGCGGGGGCGAAAGGCAAATCTTTATTTACTACATACCCCCCGGTCCTCTGGCGCCCCTGGCTAGCACCCCCAACACCCCGAAGTACTGGGTGGAGTGTCATTTCCTTTGTGTCACCACAAGGTAATATTAAATATTTAGGAACATATATTTCCCCAAGGCTCTCAGAGTTTTCAAGAGTAAATCACATTCCCTTTTTAAAAACAATACACGATGACCATTGATGAGATAAAAGTGATCAATATAACCATATAACACTTATCTGTGTGATTTAATATGTGTGTGATCAATATAACCACATAGTAGTTAGTTGTGTGCTTCAAAATATATGTGTTCAATATAATCATATAACAGTTATTTGTGTGACTCAAAATGTTTGTATTCTGCTTATATCTAGGTAAAATAACCAATATACCATAATGGAAAATATATTGCCAAGTGTGTGGTTCACTCTCTGCAAAATAGTGGACCTTTGTCTCATGAGAGAGGATAACAAACGCCTGGGATTTATGGGAAGGAGGCACAGTTGCGATAAGGAATGGCTGAGCCTGGCCTACGCTGACCTGGGAGGTGAAGTGACCTTCATGTGGATACATTCGGCACCAAGAACGGATCCTCCCGTGGACCATACACCTGGACTTCATTTTGATAATGCATGCTTTCTTCTTTGTTCATTTGTGTACAAATATTCCGGGTCAGGGGTAGCATAGCCAGTCAGACTTCATGAACTGACACGATCTGTTGCTGTCAGGGCGAGAATGTTTGACCCGGCGCTGTAACTTACTATATTCAACTTGCTTACTTAATAAATACATGTTCCAAGTAAACTCAATCTCTTCCTTGAAAAACGAATCTGGGTAAACCATCTACACACATAGACAAGCTTTAAGAGTAAACTTAGATGGTTTTTTCTACTGAATTTTTCAACCCAACAATTTGGGGGCTTCGTCCGGTGAAAGGGGGAGATTATCATCTGATTTGGATCGATCTTTGTCTGGACAACGGACCTGCATCACCGGCTGACAACACAAGGGCGCCCTATAAAAAACCAGGTAAGCAGACGCCTGTTATATCAAAAGTTCTGCTATTGGCTATAACCAAAAGTTTTGTGTTGTCAAACGGTTTGATGTGTGTCCTAGGTTAAAAAGCAGTTGAATATGGTAAATGTTTTTTGATGAATACTTGCTTGGTTAAAAAAGATGCTTGGTTAAAGAGAGATGCTTGGTTAAAAAAGATGCTTTGGTAAAGAAAGATGTATGCTTTGCTTGCTTAAAAAGACCGTAAGACCGAGAGAGTGGTGAAAGGCCCCCGGCTCGGGTACAGGACCCGATTTTGACCAACCAATCACGATTTGACATTGATTTTATATTGATTGATTAGATTGTGATCGCTTGGGACATTAACGGCCAAGACCGGGGAGGTGAAAGGCCCCCCGGCCCGGATGATATCGCTGCATATTTATTCATGGTCATCCGGCCTGACTACGGGTTCACGGACTGAGCAAATTGGTCCGTGACTTGTGAGGACAGGAACTGGGTTGGACTCCCTTAGCCTTGACGAAGGCTAAAAAACCTGGGTCATATAAAAGTGACGCCCTCGGTTTAGTACCTGAAAAAGTCCAGCGCCAAGGAGAGAATCCTTCGCAGTCTGACGGGAAGGCGAGAATTGGGGTAATGCCCCGGGGAAGTGGCGCCCTCGAACAGTTCCCTTGCACGTTGATTAAGACGTTAATCAAGAACCGGTGAAATTCCCTGGACGTAGTGCACCCAGAATACTATTTAATCACTGCTTCAATTGCTATTTGGTTTATATTGGTAAGGTATTGCTATTTGTGTTATATTGGGAATGCTGTAAGTGAGAAGGTAAAAATTAAAAAAAAAAAAAAGGGGGCAACAGAGGTGCGAGCGGCTGTTCTCTCTCCCATCAGCAAGGGGAGGGGTGAGCAGCAGTTCTCTCTCTCTCTCTCTCCCTGTTCCTCGCTCTCCCAAAGGGGGCGGGCGAGGGATAGTGCTCTCTCTCTCTCTCTCTCTCTCTCTCTCTCTCTCTCTCTCTCCTTTTGCCTCAGGGGCGGGGGAGAGGTAGATTCGGCCTGTAGAAAAAACAGAAGTGTGAATTTTTGCTCAGCTCAGTTGAAGAATGCAAGAGGCGGGACTGTGTGCCTCACAAGGCTTGGGAGATGCTGAGTTATATAAAGGAAATATGAAAAAACAATGGGATTCAACAGTGACTCAAATGCTTAGTGGTATATTACCCAAAGACAGAAGGGAGGGGTGCTGTCCCTCTACCCTAATTTGGAAGATTTGAAAGGGGAATTGCCCCCACTGCCATATTGTGTTAATCAGATGCCTTTGGTGAAGTTAAAAGAAGGATTAGTGGAAGTTGAGGAGGTGACATCACAGGAACAATGTGAACAGTTGAAAGGTTGGCTGGAAACTCAGAAACAGAAAATGCAGGCAGACAGACGGGAGATGGACAGGTTGCAGGAAGAGCTTGAAAGATTAAGGTTGGAAAAGACTGTGGGAGAACGGCTGCAGAATGTTGAAGCTGGTGTAATTAATTTGCAAAGACAAACACAGGATTTTCAGCATACAGTGGGGAAAAAAGTATTTAGTCAGCCACCAATTGTGCAAGTTCTCCCACTTAAAAGATGAGAGAGGTCTCCAATTTTCATCATAGGTATACCTCAACTATGAGAGACAAAATGAGAAAAAAAAAATCCAGAAAATCACATTGAAGGATTTTTAATGAATTAACTGGTAAATTCTTCGGTAAAATAAGTATTTGGTCAATAACAAAAGTTCATCTCAATACTTTGCTATATACCCTTTGTTGGCAATGACAGAGGTCAAACGTTTTCTGTAAGTCTTCACAAGGTTTTCACACACTGTTGCTGGTATTTTGGCCCATTCCTTCATGCAGATCTCCTCTAGAGCAGTGATGTTTTGGGGCTGTCGCTGGGCAACACGGACTTTCAACTCCCTCCAAAGATTTTCTATGGGGTTGAGATCTGGAGACTGGCTAGTCCACTCCAGGACCTTGAAATGCTTCTTACGAAGCCACTCCTTCGTTGCCCGGGCAGTGTGTTTGGGATCATTGTCATGCTGAAAGACCCAGCCACGTTTCATCTTCAATGCCCTTGCTGATGGAAGGAGGTTTTCACTCAAAATCTCATGATACATGGCCCCATTCATTCTTTCCTTTACATGGATCAGTTGTCCTGGTCCCTTTGCAGAAAAACAGCCCCAAAGTATAATGTTTTCACCCCCATGCTTCACGGTAGGTATGGTGTTCTTTCTCCTCCAAACACGGTAAGTTGAGTTTTTACCAAAAAGTTCTATTTTGGTTTCATCTGACCATATGACATTCTCCCAATCCTCTTCTGGATCATCCAAATGCTCTCTAGCAAACTTCAGATGGGCCTGGACATGTACTGGCTTAAGCAGGGGGACACGTCTGGCACTGCAGGATTTGAGTCCCTGGCGGCGTAGTGTGTTACTGATGTAGCCTTTATTACTTTGGTCCCAGCTCTCTGCAGGTCATTCACTAGGTATCCCCGTGTGGTTCTGGGATTTTTGCTCACCGTTCTCGCGATCATTTTGACCTCATGGGGTGAGATCTTGCGTGGAGCCCCAGATCGAGGGAGATTATCAGTGGTCTTGTATGCCTTCCATTTTCTAATAATTGCTCCCACAGTTGATTTCTTCACACCAAGCTGCTTACCTATTGCAGATTCAGTCTTCCCAGACTGGTGCAGGTCTACAATTTTGTTTCTGGTGTCCTTTGACAGCTCTTTGGTCTTGGCCATAGTGGAGTTTGGAGTCTGACTGTTTGAGGTTGTGGACAGGTGTCTTTTATACTCATAATGAGTTCAAACAGGTGCCATTAATACAGGTAACGAGTGGAGGACAGAGGAGCCTCTTAAAGAAGAAGTTACAGGTCTGTGAGAGCCAGAAACCTTGCTTGTTTGTAGGTGACCAAATACTTATTTTACCGAGGAATTTACCAATTAATTCATTAAAAATCCTTCAATGTGATTTTCTGGATATTTTTTTTCTCATTTTGTCTCTCATAGTTGAGGTATACCTATAATGAAAATTGGAGACCTCTCTCGTCTTTTAAGTGGGAGAACTTGCACAATTGGTGGCTGACTAAATACTTTTTTGCCCCACTGTAGTTTATGGTCTAATACTGGCAGTGTGGAATCTGGTGTAGCAGAGGATGAAGGTACAGTTGATCAACAGATAAGTGACAGGGGTTGTAAGCATGACTGTGGTCAGTGGAGTGAACACGCAGACAGTGAGGAAATATATCTCCTTTCCCCTAAAGTATTTGCTTCATCTACTCCTTATGGTCAAGATGATTTTAAGAGCAGGCAGAGGAGAGAAAGTTCAGATGCTATGACCGCAGCTCTTACAAACAAACAGTGCACAAAAACATGAAGGCAGGCCTTACAGTTTCAGAAATAGAGATTTATGTCGGAGAGTTTGGGATGATGATGAATGTGACCCTTATACAGGCTGCCGTCTTAATTCAGCTGCACGCAGACACACACAACAGGACACAGAGCACCGCATACACACACAGGCACCACTGGTAATGAAAAGCAGAGGCAGAACATATCAGCCATTCTCATGGACAGACATAAATGGCATTTCAGAAAAAATGCCCCCGCCCTGTGAAGGTGGAGGTCAGTGGATGACAAAATTTGATCAGTTAACTCAAGGAGTTACAGTGGCAATGGGAGATTTTAGAGCTTTGCTTGGGAGACAATTAAGTGTTGTGGAGGTCTCTCAAATTGAACAGTTGGCAGGAACCCAAACAGTTTCAGATTCAGCACCTTTCACCCCTGTAGCATCAGCCTTAGGCACAGCAATGAGGCGCAAATTTCCAATTCCACCAGGAGCTTTAAGAGCTTTAACTTTTTCAATTAAGGAGAATGAGTCTCCTATGGCATTTATCAGTAGATGTAAAATGGAGTGGACAGCGGCTGCTGGCTCTCATCCTAATACATCCGATTTTCAAAGGGATGTATTTAGGCAGGCAGTGTTAAAAGGAGTGCCTCAGGCAGTGAGAGAAGCCATGGACAGTAACCCTGACATTCCCAGCAGCTCTGTGGAATTGTGGGAAAGGCACTTCACACATCATATGCGTAAGGAACAGGAAAAAGCAGAGAAAGAAAAGGTTGACAGAGATAATCAAGAACTGCAACTGTTAAAATTGCAGTTACAAAAGGCTAAACAAGAAATGGCTGAGGTTAAAAAGACAAACAAATCAGCTAAGCAGTTGGTACAGCAGGCTCCGGAAACACCCTCAGGGCCAACGCCCACACCGGGCATGGCAGCTTTACCTGCCCCTGTGTACCCGGCACCCACTGGTTGGACACCCCAAATACCATATTTTCAGGGTGTACCACGTGGTTTTAATTATTATCGGGGGGCATCTCGTGGAAGGCGGGGTGTGAGAAGCTTTCAGGGTCGAAAGGTCATGGGCCTGAATGCATGTCATGGCTGTGGTCAAAATGGTCATTGGAGGAAGGATTGTCCAACTAATCCTTACTCACCACCAGTCGCACCAGCAAGTGCAGGACATCAAGCACCCTATGCAGCGGCAGCTCCACTTGCTGGCCAATATCCAGCATACACTTCAACTGCGGGGGAAGTGTACCTCACACAATATGAGGAACAATGACGGGGCCCACAGAGAAAAGTGACGTGGGAATGGCAGATCCCATGGTCACACTAAAGGTTATGGACTGTGACCTGCCTTTTCTGGTTGATACGGGGGCAACCTATTCCACTTTGAACTGTGACATTGAGCCTACACTGTTATCGGCTAAAGCTGTGGAGGTTATTGGTTTCTCTGGGGTTCCTGAAAGACTGCCTGTGACAAAACCTTTGGACACTTGTGTTGCTGGTCAAACTGTGAAACAACATTATGCCTGCTCAAAGAACTCTCCCACAAACTTGATGGGGAGAGACCTGCTTATTTAACTGGGGGCATCGGTGCTGTGCTCGGCCGATGGAGTCATCTTGTCATTCCCTAATGGTGTTGCTATGAACTGTTCAGTGCAAGGACTTTCTGTGCATGGACAAATGCTGTTGAAACCTGATGTGACACCACAAGCGCCATATACCTGGGCTGACATTTACTGGGGCCTGTTATCGCCTGACTCGCCCTCACAGACTGGCGTGTTGCCAGTGTTCATGGCCTGGAAGCCATGGATTGCTCTTCTGGCACCCCACACACCTCCCATTGATCCCCTACATGTCACTCTGTATTATGACAGAAATTAGGATGATGTTCATCATGATAGATTTCTCTCCCAACTGGATGGTCAAACTTGGACCATCAAATCTAGGTTTTTGTATGCAGGACAAGAGGGTGTCGCCGCAGATGCTGTATTAAGTGCAGAGCAATTACAGTGGTATGAAATGTCAGAGGAATCAGCTCCACACATTACCTTGCTCATACATGCTAATCATCAAGCTAAAGAGTTAGGGCCTATGGTTAAAACACTGGCTGAAGCCACTGATTGGCAGGTGACACAGATCCCAAATGTTGAATACTCTGCAAAACATCAGGCCTATCGCATTAAAATTGACACAACTGATGAGCTTTTGTTTGAACACAGACAAATTGAGAGGGAGCATGGTAGGGAACGCACTGATCATGAATCAGCAGCAGATATGTTGAATTCACTGCCACAAAATTTATGGTCACAGGGGCCCACAGACGTTGGTAAATGTATTAATATCTCTCCCATCTCATTTCAGTTCCTACAAGGTCAACCCATTTGGCAAAATCAGTATGCACATAAGCCTGTGGCACAGGAGGGTATTGCTGATACCATTGAAGGGCTGTTTCAGGCAGGGGTATTAGAAAATTCTCACTCTGCCTGGAACACTCCTATTCTCCCAGTTGAAAAGCAAAATACCGGGAAATATCGAATGGCCCATGATTTGAGGCGTGTCAATTCACAGATTTCCACCCCCACAGTACCCATGCCAAACCCATACACTGCTTTATCTGCTCTCACATCACAACATTCATGGTTTACATGTATTGATTTGGCTAATGCCTTTTTCTGTCTTCCTTTAGCAGAGGAGTGCAGGGATTTCTTCTCATTCACCTACAAGGGCACACAGCTGCGCTACACCCGGCTACCACAGGGGTTCATTTTGTCACCAGGTATTTTCAATCAGGTCCTGAAGGAACAACTACAAGGTTGTCCTCTCCCTCCAGGCGTCATTCTGATACAGTATGTAGATGACATATTGATAGCAGCACCAAATCCTGACAGTTGTCTGGAAGCTACAAAGAGTGTGTTGTTGAGATTGTTGGAACGTGGATTTAAAGTGTCAAGACAAAAACTACAGTGTGCAAGACGTTATGTCTCTTTTTGGGCTGTGTCATTACACCCACAGGTTCTGGCCTTTCTGCGTCACGCAGGGATTCCATCCTTCATCACCCCAAACCATGCACGGTAAAACAAATGTTATCATTTTGGGGTCTAACAGGATTCAGTAGACATTATATACCACAGTACAGTGAAAGGACAAAACCATTGCGTGCACTGGTTAATGAACAAGGTATGAGAAATCTTGCTGCACAGTTATTGTGGCCACAGGAAGCTGAGGAAGCATTCATTGCTTTGAAAAATGAACTCTCACATGCAGCTGATTTGGCAATACCTGATTACAATAAACGTTTCTACTTGGATGTTTCTGAAGCAGAACACACAGTAAATGGTGTTCTGTTTCAGAAAAAAGGGGGAGAAAGAAAGATACTCCTCTATGTCAGCATAATATTAGACCCAATGGAAAAAAGGCAACCAGCATGCACACGTCATGCTGCAGGAGTGGCAAAAATTTTGCAAAAAACAGCTCATGTGGTTATGGGACATCCATTGACTGTCCTGACCACACATAGCGTCATGTCATAATTCTGCAGCATTCACTATGACCTCAATCAGACAGACAAGAATGGAAAAAATCCTATCAGCACCACACATCAGCTAAATGGGACATTGCAGGACAGACAATCAGCTCAGTTGGCCGAATTGACAGCTATGATCAAAGCATTGGAGTAGTCAGCAGGAAAAAAGGTCACCATTTATACAGATTCAGCTTATGTTGTTGGGTCAATTCACACAGAATTAGCACAATGGATTAGACAAGGTTTTTTGACAGCATCTCAGACTCCTATAAAGCATGAAACAGAAATGAAGAAATTAGCAGAAGTGCTAATGTTACCACGACAGCTAGCAGTGGTTAAGTGCAAAGGTCATGACAACAAAACAGAAACAGATGTGGCCAGAGGTAATCATGAGGCAGACAAAGCAGCAAAAAAGGCAGCAGGATATCAGCCATTGTTAATGTTGACACAGACAGGCAAGGAGGTTTAGGACATTTTGCCACAGATTGATGTAAATATGTTAATAGATGAACAGAGAAAAGCGTCTCCCGAAGAAAAAACAGTGTGGAAACAGAGAGACGCTACAGAAAAAGAAGGGTTGTGGAGAGCACAGGATGGTAGACCAGTGTTACCCCCAGGAATCAGAGAAAATGTGTTACATGAAGCTCACGGGTTAGCACATGTAGGAGCTAAACAAATGAACAGACATTTGAGTCACTGGTGGCATCCCTTTCTCTCTGATATGATACAAAATTTTGTAAAAAGTTGTGGCATTTGTGTTTCTTACAATCCAAAACAGTGAACACATTTTTGATAAATCAATATATTCCTACTTACGGATTTCCTAGGAGAATTAGATCAGATAATGGAACACATTTCAAAAATCAAGACCTACAAAAAGTGGAAAAAATGTTAGGTCTAAAACATTCATTTGGAACAGTTTATCACCCTCAATCCCAGGGTAAGGTTGAGAGGATGAATCAAAATATTAAGGTGAAGCTTGCTAAGATCTATAGTCAGACAGGAATGAACTGGTTGGATGCTTTGCCTATTGCCCTATTGACGGTTAGAAGTTCTGTTAACAACTTAACAGGTTTTACTCCTTATGAACTTTTAACAGGTCGTCAGCTCCCGGGACCGGGAGCACGATTGCAGTTGTGTGAGGAAGAAGAGCCCAAGATGGGCTATACAGTAAACCATTCTATGACCAGCTAAGAGCTCTTGTGTCAGCTTTCTCACAACAGGTACAGGAAAAGAAGAAACCAGGAAGTGATTTAAAACCCACGGAACCAATCACAACAGAGTGGGTTCTCCTGAAGTGCATAAAAAGGAAGTGGTCAGAACCAAGGTGGACAGGACCATTCCAAGTAGTGGAAAGAACTTCACACGTTGTGAGGTTAAAAGGTAAAGGCGACACATGGTATCACTGGAGTATGTGTGCAGCTGCTGAAGAGCCTGGATGTACATTGAGTGACATCAAATAAGGACTAAAAGGACAGTAACCAGTGACTTTTTATACAATAAGAGTGTTTTGTAGGCATTGAATGAATGAATGAATGAATGAATGAATTTATTTATTTCGGATAGTACAGTACAGGTTAAAAGAAACTGTATAATATAACAACAAGGTCAAATTAGACAAAGACTCCTTCTACTATACAATTCCACGTGAGTTATCCGAAATGGGTGATGGCTGAAGCCGCAGCTTATATTGCCCACCCATATTCCATCCAAGAATTCAAAAGAGAAAAAAGAGAAAACAAGACAAGTGCGATTACAATTTGAAACAAAGCTAAGACAAAATGTGACTGAGAGAAAAAAAAAAAAGAAAAAAAAAGAAAACTAAGCTAAGCTAAGTTAAGCGGTTACTATTCAAAACAAATCTAAGACAAAATGTCACAGAAAAAAAAAACAAAAAAAAAAAACTAAGCTACAACACAACACAGGCTGGATATGTCAATCCTTATGTGAGTTTACATGTCGTCTTGTAAATATGTTTGGAGTATTTCTTCCTTTAGTTTTTGTTTAAATTGTCCAAGCGTTGTACATGATTTTAGTTCAGGTCCAAAATCGTTCCATAATCTGACTCCTTGCACTGAAATACAGTGTTGCTTGGTGGTTGTTCTCACTGTAGGCTTTTGAAATATACATGTTCCTCTGAAGTGATATCGTTTCTCCCTTGTTTGGAACAACTTTTGTATATTTGCGGGCAGTGATAAATTCTTCACTTTGAACATTATTGTTGCGGTTTTAAAGTCAACCAGATCTTTCAACTTGAGAGTTTTTTGTTTAAGAAAAAGTGGGTTTGTTGGTTCCCTGTAAGCTGCTTTGTTTATTATTCTAATAGCTCTCTTTTGAAGCATAAAGAGTGGATATATGTTTGTTTTATATGTATTTCCCCATACTTCATTACAATATGTCATGTATGGGAGTATTAATGAATGATACAAGGTGTATAGTGTGGGTTGATTCAGCAAATATTTCACTCTGTGTAATATTGCAATTGATTTGGATACTTTACCTTTAATATAATTAATATGTGACTTCCAACACAGTTTGTTATCAATTATTACTCCAAGGAATTTAGTTTCAGATACCCTTTCAATCTCTACACCATTTACACTGAGTTAGGGTACTGGGTTGTTGTGATGGTTGTTAAAGACTATAAATTTTGTCTTACTTAAATTGAGCGTTAATTTGTTTGAATCAAACCACAGTTTAAGCTTTCCTAATTCCTTTCCGAGTGTATCCAGAAGTTGTTCCAAATTGTTTCCACTGCATAGCAGATTAGTGTCATCGGCAAACAATATTAAGTCCATTTTTTTCTGAAACTTTACATATATCGTTTATATACATATTGAATAATAATGGTCCCAGAACTGAACCCTGTGGGACTCCACAGGTGACCTTCAGCAACTCTGAGTTTTTGTTGCTAACACATACTGTACATACTGATATCTATTCTTTAAGTAACTACTTAACCAGGACAGTGCTACCCCTCTAATACCACAATTTTGTAGTTTCTTTAATAATAAATTATGATCTACTGTATCAAATGCTTTTTTAAGATCTAGGAATACTCCAACTGAATACTCTTTATTTTCAATGGCTGTTGATATTTTTTCTATAAATTCCATTAGGGCATATGCAGTTGTCCTCTTGTGTCTGAACCCATATTGCTGCTCACATAATAAATCATTCTTCAGTATGAAGTTGTCAATTCTCTCATAGAATATTTTTTCAAGTATCTTGGAAAATTGCGGTAATAGTGAAATTGGTCTATAGTTTGAGAGTTCCCCTATGTCGCCCGTCTATATCGGTCAACTATATGGTCGTATATCGGAATTACTTTAGCTATTTTCATTGCATTGCATTGCATTGCATTAATTGCTTAAAGGTTTTTATTTGTTTGCTAAGAAGTATCAGTCATCACATAATCAGTAATTAGTGAACTGTGTAATTGCATAACTGTGTGATTGTATGGTGAATGGCCTCTGGCATTAATAATCTCCTGGATGGATGACTGAAGAGAAAGCTTGGAAAATGGAAAAATGTGATTGTTTCTATAATTATATCCATTGTAAGTGTTATTGCTATTTTTGCTTTTTGTGGATGCTGTTGTGTATCTTCTATCAGATCTTTTTGCATTAGGGTCATCACCGCTGCATTGGAAGGTAAACAACCTCCTCCATATCAAATGCCACTATTAAAACCTGATGGATCAATTGCACTTGGAATCAGACAGAGATGATGATGAGGAGGATTATGACGTGGCTTTGAAGGCTTAAAGGGTTTGAGTTATTGGTCTCATTTGGATGAGACCAAAAGGGGGAAATTGATGAGATAAAAGTGATCAATATAACCATATAACACTTATCTGTGTGATTTAATATGTGTGTGATCAATATAACCACATAGTAGTTAATTGTGTGCTTCAAAATATATGTGTGTTCAATATAATCATATAACAGTTATTTGTGTGACTCAAAATGTTTGTATTCTGCTTATATCTAGGTAAAATAACCAATATACCATAATGGAAAATATATTGCCATGTGTGTGGTTCACTCTCTGCAAAATAGTGGACCTTTGTCTCATGAGAGAGGATAACAAACGCCTGGGATTTATGGGAAGGAGGCACAGTTGCGATAAGGAATGGCTGAGCCTGGCCTACGCTGACCTGGGAGGTGAAGTCACCTTCATGTGGATACCTTCGGCGCCAGGAACGGATCCTCCCGTGGACCATACACCTGGACTTCATTTTGATAATGCATGCTTTCTTCTTTGTTCATTTGTGTACAAATATTCCGGGTCAGGGGTAGCATAGCCAGTCAGACTTCATGAACTGACACGATCTGTTGTTGTCAGGGCGAGAATGTTTGACCCAGCGCTGTAACCTACTACAGTGATCCCTCACTTATCGCGGTTAATGGGTTCCAGAACCGACCGCGAAAAGTTAAAAACCGCGAAGTAGCGTCACCCCTAATGACGTCATCCATAAATAATACGTACGTTCATTCGCTCACTCTCTCTCTCTCATATGATACGTGTGTGTGTGTGTGTGTACGTGTACATACATACGTAGATGTAAATAAAGTGTACATAAATATGTTTTTAGAACTCTTTTATTCTTATAACAAGATACGTAACTCAAGATGAAAATGATTTATTGCACAGGTTAATGAGAGCTTTACTGCTCCTCAGGTGAAGCCTCATCGTCAGGTGCTGGAGGCGCAGGATCGTCGAGGGCAGCTGCAGGAGGCGGCGTAGTGGCTCGACGGGAAGACTATTTCGCACAAAATGGCACAAGAGAACAGCAAAAAGTTCCACGCGGCGAGACTAAAAGTAACACGAGCGATAAAGAGCAATGAATGCGGTCTTCCTTCCTTCATGGGCGCTCGGCAGGGAGACGAGGTGGGTGAAACGTCTCGGCCAATCAGCTTGCGGGGTGAAACGTCTCGGACAATCAGCTTGCGAGATTTCCGAGCCGAGCCAACACGAGAACAGCGAACAGAGAGGTGGATTTTTTGAGCTGTGCGGCTCTCCGTGTTGATACCTGATGGTCTAATGTAGTCTCCCTGCCTTCTGCTAGCGCCCGCCCATTATTTCTCAATTTTGAATTTTTGATGAATATTTTTGAAAAATCCGCGATGCACTGAGGGCGCGAAAGGTGAAGCGCGAAGTAGCGAGGGATCACTGTATATTCAACTTGCTTACTTAATAAATACATGTTCCAAGTAAACTCAATCTCTTCCTTGAAAAACGAATCTGGGTAAACCATCTACACACATAGACAAGCTTTAAGAGTAAACTTAGATGGTTTTTTCTACTGAATTTTTCAACCCAACACCATACACACTGGAGGACACTACGCACGGTGGTGCAGTAGTTAGCACTGTTGCCTTACAGCTAGAAGGTTCCAGGTTCGAATCCCCAGGCTGGCAGGGGTTGGAACCTTTCTGTGTCGAGTTTGCATGTTCTTCCTGTGCTGCGTGGGTTTACTTTGGGGGCTCCGGTTTCCTCCCACAATCCAAAGACATACATGTTAGGTTAATAGGTTGTTCTAAATTGTCCCTAGATATCTGTCTCCTATAGGCCCTTAGAATAGAGGGCCAGTGAAGCACTTTGAGTGGTCTTTGAGACTAGAAAAGCGCTATATAAGTACAGATCCTTATCCCTTACCTACACTGTAAAAACTGTTTCGGGGTATTGTCCATGTGACTTTATTTTTATAAGTATATTTATTCCAGTAAATTATTATTATTATTTTATTTATTTTTTGCTTTTTTAGGTTATCTATAAGTAAAAAGTATGGATGTTTTCACAACTTACTGTTTTCTACCATAAATTTGATTTTGTCTGACTTCATCAATAAATTTGTTTTACAAAACTAAGTTCAACAACTTATATCAGAATCAAAATGGCAGGACCACGCCCACAGGCAGCAGCAGAACAGGTCTGAACAAGTTTTGGCTTCCACGTTTTACGACTGCATGGAAAACTAACACATTTGGTTGGAATTCTGTCAGGAGAAACATTTGCACACATGCAAGTAACTGTTTGCTTTGTTTAAAAATAGGTTTCAATCAGAAATACCAGAATTGCATGCAATTTTCAAAAGCATGGCGTTTCCTCCGTTATGCTTGCAATTTTGCAGCCGGCCTTGCCAAATGTGCCTTTATCTTTGCTAATTCACTTTAGCACAGTACTGTTTGTGTGTTTGTTATTCCCTTGTTCACTTTGGAGTTTTAAATTTTAAATAAATTGGCTATTGAGTGTGTGGTCATTATGGTTAATTTTCACTTGTGTGTGTGTAAGTGGCTGTCACGGTGGGTTCTTGCAGTTGGGGGAGGGGGGATAGTAATTTTAAAATTTAAGTGCTTAATATTCACCATATTCCTAGCTCCCACGATTCTTTGCGTGAATTATGGTAGCGACTTCCGGTAGTAGTGTTTTCTATGGGAACAGAATGCTTTATCTTGGCAAAATAAATGATGACTTCAGCATCAGAGATGTGGGAACACGATATCTTGCACCTGAAAAAGGGTAATATAACCATACGACGACCCACAACTCTCAGTGGATGGAAAGATGACCTCAAGAAGTGGCCGCACATTACTTACGTGAGCATATTTAGCTACTTCGTTTGCTCCGTTGCTACCGATGGTAATGCGACAAACAATCTAAAAAGCTCTGAGGCGCATCAGTATCTGTACAGCAACAAGGTTGGTCGCATTTTGTTAAGAGGTGTTGGAAATGATGTAGTGCACCTTAAAGCTGACGTAGAACCCAGTCAGAGCCATAAAGAACCACATCACCGTGCTTGGGTGCTGGTTTCAGCATCAGGTAAAATACAGACAGCTGAATGCTCCTGCACCACTGGACTGGGACGGTCATGCAGTCATGAAGCTGCTCTACTGTGGAAGGTAACATTATTAACAATTTGTTGCTATATTGTAACCGTTTTTATACTTTTGTTTTTGTAATTATTGATTTATTATTGCATTTTTTATGTAGGTTGGGAATGCAGTCAGACAGGGGAAGATGGGGATATCATGCACAGATGAACAGAGGAGGTGGAATTCAGGAACAAGAAAGAATGTAGAGTTTAAGAAGGTCAAGCATATCAATTTTAAACGATTCAAAGCAGATCACATTTACCCCAGCACATTCAATTCAATTCAGCTTTATTTATATAGCGCCATTTCACAACAACAGTCATCTCATAGCACTTTCAAATGTAGGGGAAACCCCCACAATTGCAGAAAGACCCCAGCAATCAGGCAATCCCCTGTGAGCAAGCATTTGGCGATGGTGGAGAGGAAAAACTCCCTTCAGAAACATCGGATCCTACATTTGAATTAAATGCAGAATGCCCCCAGAAAATTGTCAAGAATCACACAGATTTTAAAAAGTATGTAGACTCCAGTGTGATGGCCCCACTTTTTCAGCTGCAGATAGATTGTCTGCTTCAGGAGTATTATAGGTTAGATATACAGAATGTGGAGTTCTCTGAGAGCCAGTGTGATCTATTTGTACCACATAGAGAACACAGCGCAACACTTATCTGTAAAAAATGTCAGACATTTTATGACACATATATTAAATTAACCCCTGCTCAGGCAAAGAAACGGACAGAGGAGACTCAGGCACAGAGTGCATCACAGCTGTGGCATAATGCAAGAAAGTTGCGTCTCACTGCCAGCACAGCAAAAAAAAAGACCCAAAACGGATTACAACAAATCCACAAAAATTCTTGAATGAACACCTTCATCCCACTTTTGCAGGACATCCAGCAACGAAATATGGAAAAGAAAATGAAGAGAAAGTCATTCAAATCATGGAAGATCACGGGCACACTGTGGAGAGGAAAGGCTTTGTGGTGTGTCCTGAACATTCTTGGTTTGGTGCCTGTCCAGATGGAATTTTGGATTCTTGAGATCAAGTGTCCACTGAAGAGTGCTGCATCACTTGAACAGTTTCTTGGTCGGGCAAATGGAGACGTCAAACGTCTCCATTGTCTTTGTCAAAGACAATTCAGATGCACACATGAAATACCTCCAGGGTTTTTATTTTTCACACATGTTGCCAAGATTAGTCGATGATTTCACTGAAAATAATTTGAACCTGTGCTCAAAATATGTGAATGTTTTGAAAACACAGTAAATGTTAATAACCGTCACAGACAACTCTGATGTTTCATATTATGCCTCTATTTCCATCTTTATTTGCACACAGGTTTACTTGGATAGATGACATATTATGGGACAGATAAGTTATACATAGTTGTTTTAAGTGTTACTGAACTCATATATAGATATAGTTTCATGTTTTAATGTTATTAACAGGTCAGAAATATGTTAATGAACAGGGAGTAAACTGTCAAACTTTGACTGAAGAAGTACAACGTGAATGAAAAAAAGCAACTGATCTACTATAAATTTAAGTTTTTCTGATTTTGCACAGTTAATTAATTGATTGATTAAATAAATAAATAAATAAATAAATAAATAAAACTTTATCAGCAAGTAGTGGCAGACAGACATGAATGAAAAATGTGAGTTCACAAGAATGTGGAACCATGGAATCTGGCAGTTGGTGTTGTCATCTTTAGCTTGCAATAAGTTTGCCTCTCAGATTCACAAGCCCAGCACAGATCTTCAATATTTTATCCATTTTAAACACCAAGTTAATTGGCACAGTTTGTGAGAGAATCTTGTACGCCTTCAACTGCCTTATTGCCCGTTCAGCATGAATTTGAGCATGAGCAATGCGCCGGGTGCATCACCTCCTCATTTGTCAGCTGGCATCCTTTGCGTGTGAATGCAGGAAGGATTAAGTTCACTCTCCGCTCCACTAGCAGGTCCCTGATGGTGAAGCCACGGTCAGCCATCACCTCATCTCCAGCACACAAATAGTCCAGAAATCCTGAGTTCTGTGAAATGTACCTGTCACTGCATCTGATGCCATAAGCATCAGAAATGAACATTATAAGTCCTGAGGGACAAACTGCTACCAAGTATTTCACAGTGTTGCTTGCATAATAGTGACTGTATGATGAACCTCTGGAGTTCAGATTTCTGGCTTTTTGTAAGACAGTTTCAGTGCAGTCAATAACACAGGTTGTGTTTGGAAAATGTTCTTTAAAAGCTTGTGGCAACATTGCTCTGATTGTGTCACGGGGCAACCACAAAATGAGATTCTTCATATGTTCAGACATGATGTCTATCCATGCTCCTACAATTTTGCTCACCTGACCCTGTGATATTTTAAATCATTTTGCCAAATCAGCCATTACAAAGTTTTGTCGTAATTTCATTAATGTCATAAGAATTTGGTCTACAACAGGCATTGTTGATGAAATGCGTGCAAAGGGCTCCAAGCAGGATACAAGGGTGTGAAATATAATGAGCGAAACCCCTGTGTACAAGAGGGTGTCTGCATCCGTCTCTAAAACACTATTTGCGATAGGATGTGAACTTGGGGGCACAGTAGGCAGCACACAGGTGAGGGAGGGTTCTTTAGAATAGGTGTGGTCCTCCAGTCCTGGATCTGGCCACTGTGTTTGAGCATCACGTGAAGGCTGTGGTGCTAGGTGGGGTTCCTCTTCTTGCCGGTGTATCTCATGGAGTTCATCTGAGGGTCCCAAAAGCACGGTTGTTATGAGTTTTAATGTACTTGCAGATATGTCTAAATTTATTAACTAATGCTGTTAGCAAATTTTAATAAACTTTGTTTTTGCTCATAGACGTATTCTGATAATTGCTCAAAATCTGATTGATCTATGCTTTGTGACAATTTAAAAATTAAAGCATGCTGAAGCAGACAATATATCCATATCCTTGCACTGCAATATACAGATCTGGAAAAAAAAAAAATTAAGAGACCAATACAAAATTATCACTTTATTTGGTTTTGCTATGTATACATACTATGTCTTTGAGTAAAATGAACAATTTTGTTTTATTCTCTTACCTACTGAAAACAACTCACCCAGATTCTAAATCAAAATAACGACATTTAGAGCATTTATTTACAGAAAATGACAACTGGCCAAAATAACAAAAAAGGGGTTACCTTTTGATATGCTTTTAGATTAAATAATGAAAAGAAAACAAGTTCATGTTCATTCTTAAACACTACAGTACTTAAGTTTTTTTTTTTTTAGGAAGAACTGAAGTTTGTATTTGTGGAATAACTGTCTTTTTTCACAGCTTCCAGGCATCTTAGATGATCTTAGATCAGTCTTTTTCAACCAGGATACCCTGGTACATTCAGGTTCCCATAGAACCCATGCACAATGATAACAAATTACTTGCAACTTTTTGGACCAATTAACCTGTTGAACTCTGTTCAACTTCCCTAAAAACGCCTAAAAATAACATGCCCAAAGTAAATCAAAAGCTGTTCTTCAACCCTTTGCAGCATCTTCATGGGGTTGGTCTCATTTAAAAGAAAACACTCTGAATTTTTTGGCAAAACAGTCATAATCTCTCTAAGTGCTCCTGCCACTGAGTAACAAGAAAGTTTGCCTGGGTGATTTTTTTTTAGATACAAATGCTTGCAAATAACATACAGCTGTCAGATACTGGCTGGAAAACACAACAGAAATGTAGAATCAAGAGTTTTCAAGCTCAGGTCAAAATTTTGTAAAAATACCACAAAAAAATGAATATATTACACAGCTTTTTTCTCAGGTTGTAACAAGGCTGTGTCTGTACTGGAAGACCGGAAATACAGCTTTTTTTTTCAGTGCGCACTGAGACGCACTAAGATGCAGAGATGTGACCGCCCGCGGAATTCACAGAGTTCAAGGGGTTAACAAGGGAAATTAGATAATTTCCCCACAGAAACCTGAATGCACCAGGGCACCCTGGTTGAAAAACACTGTCTTAGATGATCACCTAATCAGTACCTCTAAGTAGATTGAGGTGTCCTTGTATTGGAATTCAAACAAATACTCAAATTGAATGGGTGACAATTATCTTATTTTTTTTTCCTCAGAGCTGAAGAGCAGCTGATAAACTGATGAAATTATGTAATAATGCCTCATCAAACGTTCATATTTTTTAACACATTCTGTGAGCTCAGGTTTTTGTTTTACAGATCTTTTTGCCATTAACAATTTAATTTGAAAGACATGACAGATTAAACTGCAAATACAAAAATATTTGACAGTATTTGCCACACAAAAACAATTTGATCTTTCCCACACTATTCATCCTCGTTAAGCTTTTGTAAGCAAAGTGGTACTGAGTACTTAACTTCATGCCATCATGAACATTTTTTTTTATTTAAATGTCCAACAACAACATCACATTTGTGACAACTGCAAGTGACAAGATTCATACAAGTGCAAACGTACCTCAAACGTTGATCCGCTTGAGAATCCGACGTCTCTTTTCTGGAGGACTGTTGTAGCCCAACCACAGAGTTGGGTGCGGGTTTGTCTCCATTGGCTTTTTGTCAACAAAATGAAAGGAGCAGACATACAGAGTTTTTGGTGGCCTTCCCAAGTTAAGGTTTTTCAGCCACAGCCTTCTGTGCTCCTCATCAATGGGAAGACGATGGAAACTGTACCACCGATCACACACAATCCTTTTTTGTCTTTGGTGTGTGCTCTACACATTGTTGTTGGAGCCACCAATTTAGCTTAGCTTCGTTATGAGGGCAACCACGTACAGCACAACAAGTACCAGACTTTCGCAAAGACATTCTAAAATACAAAATGTACGAAAATGCACTGCCAGTTGATTACAAAACATATTTGGCTCCATATTCGGCTTGCTACTCCACCAAAGTTGACTACTTTAACACTTCTTCAGCTGTAACCAGAAGTTTTGTCCATAATCATTCCTACAGTGGCACCCTCAGGAATAAGGTGAATAGGTAAAGCAACCATGCTGTATTACTCCCTATCCGTCGGTGGATGGCACTGCATGTAAAAAGGGCCAGGTTTTGACCACTGTTTTCTATTAAAAAAAGCTGAATAATGCACGGCACTTTTACCTCAATAACGTCCACCAAAAAATAACATATTTTGAAGTTCTTGGTATGAAGACACACTTTATAATCTTGCACAACTGGTGAACTATAGAAACTGACTGTCATGAATCCCTGTGCGCAATTATGTGGCGCACGAGGGAGGGAATTAAAAACCCAGTTGCGAGAGTAGAACGTGTCATTTATTAACTTAAACCACAACAAAATAACAAGTCCAGCAAGACCACACTATACAGTTGACTGGAATGATGAATTTAGGCCACCAGACATACAGGGTTGCTACCTGGATGTTCTACAGCCAGAGAGGGGGATTGCCTAGTGTCGCAGAAATGCTGAGCACAAAGAGAATGGCAAACATTAACTTACGGCTGGAACAATCCGGGGCTGTCCGTGTAGTCTGGTGGATGAGGAAGTGAGGCAGAGTCAGTCGCTAACATCAAGGGAATCACCATCTTGAAATGTCAGGCTGAATAACACACAGGTAGTGAAACACATACATGGAGGAACACGCTGCCACGCATGAGGGTGAATGCTCCGATGATCTCTTCCCACTAACGCACCGTATTTGTAATCATAATACTAATGAGGGAAGAGATCGCCGGTGTGAAGAAACGTGGGATGAACATAATTAATCCCTGGTGTGCATGAGTGAGTGTCAGAGTGTGTGAATAGGAATGAATGGAGTGTGTGCGTGTAAGTGTGTGAAAACCCGTAATGAGAAACAGCTGATGGCACTGACAAGAGGAAGAGGCGTGCCCAAGCTGTCAGGGAGCGAAGGACCCAAATAGCTCCCTGATGCGCCCAAAGGAAAATAGGGCAAAATAACCACAAGTCAGAATTGGGTTTGGAACAACCAAACCCAAGTTCATGACAGGGCCGCCCCCTCTAGGGGTGGATTACAGAAACCCTAGTACCATCAGCCAAAAACAAAAGACACATCTCAAGGGAACCCCCCCACCATCCCCAGAAACAAACAATACCCAGGGTGGGAGGTGGGAGAAAACCGGTTAGGAGGGAAGCAGCCAGTGAAAAAATACAACAAATAATAAGCAAATAAAGAGCAGTGACCCTCCTAACAGCCCCCACCTAGGACACTAACCCCCCTCCCCAGAAGTCCAAAGTTCAGGGGGTTGACCAGAGTCCCAGGTCCCCAGCATGGTGAGGGGTGACTGATTGGGTGGCCTGCCCAAGTCCAAGTCCAAGTCCATGTCAAGCAGGCGGTCCGCAGAATAGTGTCCGGCGGCCTGCCCGGGCCGATGGACCACCCAACACGAAGGCCAACTCTTTCAGGTGGCCGACCAGCGTGGTGGAGCCACCAGAACCAGAGGGAAAAGGCAGAGAGGCAGCCTATCCACCCTGGAACTCCAAAGGCCAAACCAAGGGATAGGAGCCCCCCTGCCCTCCAAAGCTTGGATCAGGGGGACCGTAGCACCCGCGATGGTCTCGGTCTGGGACGTGGCTGTGTCCGCGATGGTTCCGGTCTGCGATGTGGCTGCACCCGTGATGGTCCCCGTCTGGGACATGGCTGCACCCGCGATGGTCCCGATCTGGGATGTGGCTGCACCCACGACAGTCCTGGTCTGGGACGTGGCTGCACCGGCGGTGGACTCCGGCTGGAGGTCTGCTGCACTGGTGGCGGACTCCGGCTGGAGATCTGCTGCACCGGCGGTGGACTCCAGCTGGAAGTCTGCTGCACCTGTGATGGCCTCCCCAGTGAGAGAGGTAAGGCTCCTCATGACCCCTGGCGCTGGACCTCGATCCTCTGTGGCCTCTGGCGGGATCAGCTGCTCTCTGACGACCTTGGCAGGGGGCTCTGAACCCTGAGGGAGAGAAAAAGAGACCGAGTCAGGGTCGCCGGCAAAGGCAGAGCCTGGTGAGGTGGCCCCAAGGGCTATAGCGAGCAGCCCCGGGCCCCTCACCCTGAGTCAGGCAGTGCAACATAGACATGGACATGACAGCCATATTGGGGCACACTTGTCTGTACTCGGGCTCCACCACCATCCAGGACTCCGACGAGTTGGGGACGACTTGGGGTGCGTGGATACCATTGGTTCTCCCTGTACTGTACCCCCATCGACCTCCTCTGGGACTGCTAGCCCTGCGTCATCGTCCATGGGCAACCCAGGAAGTGGCAGCTCCTCTCCGGCAACCCTAGGAAGGAGCTCAAAGGTGATAGGAGAGGAAGAACTGTTAGGGTCGCCAGCAGCTACAGAGTCTGGTGAGGGGAGTCCAGATGCAGCTGAGAGCTGCACCGGACTCTCCCCCCCAAGAGCCAGACAAGATCTCTCAATCATTGACAAATGAACTACTGGAGAGATCACTTACTCGGAAAAGAGCGCCTCCTCCAGTAGACCCTGGGCTCTCTGCCCCTCGTCTGTCCAGATTGTCATACCGTTACTCGAGGAGGAGAAAAAAAAAAGAAGTTTTTTTCTAACTGGTCGGAGCATTCTATCATGAATCCCCGTGCGCCATTACGCGGCGCACGAGGGGGGGAATGAAAAACCCAATTGCGAGAATAGAACGTGCCATTTGTTAGCTTGAACAACAACAAAATAACAAGTCCAGCAAAACCACACTATACAGTTGATTGGAATGATGAATTTAGGCCTTTTTTTTGAGGTAAAAGTGACACCATTTACTACTAAACCCATTCATTCTCCATTGACTTGCTGAGTGTTTTGGGTATACTGTATGGCGGCCAGGTAGCTTCACTTCTGGCACCGTTCTCAGGGATTATCAGTTAACTGCCCTTCACATAATTTCTCCATTTGAAACAGCCTGTAACCGTCACCCCTCCTCCGTGCGCATGGGCACCCTCTTTTAGGGGTTGCTGTAGCACCCCAAAATTTAAACTCGGCACCCCTAAAAACTGGAATGAGAAAAGTTGTGATTATTAAATTATATTTCATATTTGACAAGCTGGAATAACATCCAAAACATATTCAGTACTTTGTCATTTAAACTTTTTTTAAAATGAAAATGACCCCCCCCCCCCCCCCCCCCCGCCACACAAATGGTAAATGGTATGATCCCTCCAGCCTGGTGCGCACACAGAGCAGCCCCTCCCTCCCTGTCTCAACGGCGGAATATGGTGGGACAGGAGGCTGGTGCAGCTGTTCTGTTGGTAACACACTCAATATGATGTATAACGCCAGCTTCATCTAGAATATTCTGCAAAGTTATGAATAGTTTTTGGGTCTGTCTGAATTTATTCAGTAAGAGTAGGTTGTATACCGGCAAAGTAGGTGAGGTTTTGACCTGGGGTGGGGTTTAGAAAATAGGCTATAAACAGCCTATAACATAACAGAAAATACTGCATCTTTTGCTCATTTTGTTTTTGATTTTTAATTTATGAGGAATAGCCTCTCAAATTTATGAGAGTAAAATCTCCAATGTACAGGAAAAAAAGCCCAAATTAGGACTAAACACAACTTATGAGAAAAGGTTGATTTAAGTGGGGAAAAAAAAAATCTTTCAAATTTACAAGGAAAAAGTAGTAAATTTAGAATAAAACTACCATAAATTCAGGAGAAAACCTCAAACTGTCCAGACTAAACTCACATCTCACTAACTTAACCATTTTGGGGTAACTGCTCTTTTTTTTTTTTTTTTTTTCCCCTTGTCCTGTCAGGCAGCTAGGCAAGCAGAACAGGGATCTGTCACCCTTACTATGCCAAAAAAGATTTACTTTGCTATGAGGAGTTTATACAGCACCTAAATATATACTGTATATTGTTGTAAACGCCTCCTGTAAGAACTTTAAATACTTTATTTTAATTATTTTACTGCTGGAAGACCCGACAGGGAAGAGGGAAAGGAAGTGTGTGGAGGGAAAAAGAAAAGGGAGGGAAACAGACAAAAAGACAAACAAACCAACAACTAAAACAAACAGAAGACAAACTTCTTCTTCCATCGAAGATGTCTCAACACAAGTCTGTTTTCCACACCTGTTAAAGGAGAGGCACTTGTGCGTGTGCGTCTGTGTGCGTATATATGACAGCGCGCCCAAAATAAGTGTGTACATGTGAGTGGTTTGTCAGGAAACATACGAAGCGGCGGGGCCGGTCGCAGCAGCTTTCGCCCCGGGAACCCCGAGCAGGCAAGGCAGCGCCACCAACCCCTACAGGGCACAACAAATGTCCGAGGTCAGCAAGCCCCAGGAAAGCCAGGCATCCTGACCCAGAGGGACGATTGAGGGAGGCCAGGTTGCCAGGCAGCTGGCGTGACGTGCCCACACCCCCAGACCCACCAGCCCCCCTACCCCCCCCCCCCAGTGGGGCCAACGCCTGCCCCTGGGCCTCAGGCCCCAGGAGGCCAACGAACCCCCCCCCCCCCAGCGCCACCACCGCACACCCTGGAGACCCCCATGCCCAAAGAAGTCCTCCCCGCCCAGGGGAGCCCACATTGCCGAGAGGCACTACCCCCCTTAATCCAGCACCTCCCGACTCGCAGACACACCCCTCCCCACACCTTCACACCCACATTCAATTCAATTCAATTCAATTCAACTTTATTTATATAGCGCCATTTCACAACAACAGTCATCTCATAGCACTATCAACTGTAGGGAGGACCCCCACAGTTGCAGAAAGACCCCAGCAATCAGGCGATCCCCTGTGAGCAAGCACTTGGCGACGGTGGAGAGGAAAAACTCCCTTTTAACAGGAAGAAACCTCCAGCAGAACCAGGCTCAGGGAGGGGCAGTCATCTGCTGCGACTGGCTGGGGGGTGAGGGGATAGAGAAGAAGAAAAGAACAGACATGTAGAGAGCAAACAGCACGATGGGGACTCAATCTATGGGAGAGAACAAACAAATGTTAATGACCAGCAAAAAAAAAATATTTCATAGAGAGTGAGGAAAGGAGTGAGGCCCAGTGCATTACTGGAGGTCCCCCGGCTGACTAAACCTATTAGCAGCATAACTAAGGGAGGGTTCAGAAAACACATGATCCCTCCCTAATTGTAGGCTATATCAAAAAGGTAGGTTTTAGCCCTATTCTTAAAAACAGAGATCGAGTCTGACTCCCGAATCCAGATTGGCAGCTGATTCCACAGGAGAGGAGCTTGATAACTGAAGGCTCTGCCTCCCATTGTACTTTTGGAGATTCTAGGTATTACAAGTAAACCTGCATTTTGGGAGCGTAGTGCTCTGTTAGGATGATACGGTAGTATCAGATCTTTTAAATAAAAAGGAGCCTGATTGTTTAGAGCTTTGTAAGTAAGAAGAAGGATTTTAAACTTAATTCTAAACTCTATGGGAAGCCAATGAAGGGAGGCCAGAACCGGAGAGATATGATCTCTCTTTCTAGTACCTGTTAAAACTCTTGCTGCAGCATTTTGGATCAGCTGAAGACTTTTTAAAGATGTTTTAGGACAACCTGATAATAAAGAATTACAATAATCTAATCTCGAGCTAACAAAAGCGTGGATCAGCTTCTCAGCATCACTCTGAGACAAGATGCTCCTAATCTTGGCAATATTACACAAATGATAGAAGGCAGTCTTAGAAACAAATTTAATATGTGAATTGAAGGACAAATCCTGATCAAAAATAACTCCAAGGTTCCTCACAGAGCTATTAAGAGAAAGAGTAACTGCATCCAAACTGAAAGTTTGATTTGGAAAGGAATTTCTAAGGTTTTTTGGACCAACAAGAATGACTTCAGTCTTATCTGAATTTAATAGCAGGAAATTACAAGTCATCCAAACTTTGATTTCCTTAAGACAGGCTTCTAACTTGGCTAATTGATTAGTATCATCTGGCTTCATTGACAGGTATAATTGTGTGTCATCTGCATAACAGTGAAAATGTATACAGTGCTTTCTAATAATGTTGCCTAACGGAAGCATATATAAACTAAAAAGAGTAGGGCCTAGCACAGATCCCTGTGGAACTCCATGACTAAGCTTTGAGCTGAGAGAAAACTCATCATTTACATGAACAAACTGGAACCTATCAGATAAATAAGATCTAAACCACTGCAACGAAGTTCCATTAAGTCCAACATAGTGTTCTAATCTATCAAGTAGAATATTATGATCAATAGTATCAAAAGCTGCACTAAGATCTAAAAGGACAAGTACAGAAACTAGTCCATTATCAGATGCAATGAGGAGGTCGTTAGTGACCTTCGCTAAGGCTGTTTCAGTGCTATGATGGATTCTAAACCCAGATTGAAACTCCTCAAATAAACCATTTCCCTGCAGGTGGTCAAATAATTGCATAGCAACAACTCTTTCTAAGATTTTTGAAATGAAAGGGAGATTAGAGATTGGTCTATAGTTAGCTAAAGCTCCTGGATCTAGTGTTGGCTTTTTGAGTAAGGGTTTAATTACAGCCGTTTTAAAAGCCTGCGGTACATGGCCTAAAGTTAATGAAGAATTGATTATATGAAGAATAAAGCTACCAATAAGTGGGAAGACTTCTTTAAATAACCTGGTAGGAATAGGGTCTAAAAGACAAGTTGAAGGTTTGGATGAGGAAACTATTTTGTCTAACTCACAAAGGTCGATTGGAGTAAACTCATCAAGACAGACATCAATAGAAGGAGTTGTAGTAGTTACAGTATTTAAGTTAACTGTGGGAAGAATCTGATTGATTTTATCTCTGATGGATGAAATTTTATTATTGAAAAAGTTCATAAAGTCCTGACTAGTAAGCTCTAAGGGGATGCTAGGATTGACAGAGTCCTGACTCTTTGTCAACCTGGCTACAGTACTGAAAAGAAACCTGGGATTATTCTTGTTCTCTTCTATTAATGCAGAGTAATAACTCGTTCTAGCTTTGCTCCCATGCGCACCAATATGCACTCCCTCACTCTCACTGACCCAGACCCACATATTCTGTCTCACTCCTTTACCTGTTCAATCTCACACCATTCACCCTTCTTAAGGCAGCTGTGAAGCAGATGCAGCAAGCCTGAACGTGCACCAGCGCCCGGCAGTGGCCAGGGAGACCGCCAGCGTAGGCCACAGAAGCAGACCCCCACCACTGGCGCCCACCCGAGCGACCGATCAGCAGACCACCGCAGGCACCCCGAGATGCCACCCGACACGTAAAGTGCCACATAAAACTGACCCACCATCACGACCTCCATTCATCACCCCCTCACTCTCACTTACTCTCATATTCAGTCCCGCTCTCACTCCCTTGGTTGTATCTATACATTCAGTAGCACCCAGGGATTTTGACAACATGAGAGACCCCAGGTTCCCCAACGGGCCCCCAGGCCCCCAGCAGGAGGAGGGCAACAGGGGTGGGGGAAGACCCCTACCCCCATCCCCCCTGCACAAAACATGGTGGGTGTATGTCAGTTATATGATGTGATTGTGTGTAAATGTGTGGACCACCAAAGTGCAATTAAAATTGGGGGGATGGTGATTGGAGCACCTCTAGCCACTGCGATGGGCAGCGGGGCCCCCATCCCCCCAAGCCCTCAGTGTCTAAAATGCAATTAAAATTGAGGTGCGGGCAGCCCCACTGCACAGGTATCCCCTTTGCCGACATAGTGTGGCACACCCCCACCCCAAAGCCCTAAATGTATCCAAGAAGATGTATATTCCACCCAGAGTCAGGGGAGGTGGAGGACGGGAAATAAGACTGGGAGGGAGGTGGTCTAAAAGCGAGCCCCACCCCCAGAAGCCAGCTCGCAAACTGTTTCATGAGGCCACCCACTGCCCCAAATCCCAACCCAGGGCAAGGGCCACCAGTGCGAGCAGCCCAGGACCCACCAGCATCACGCCCTGGCGCTCCCAGCACCACAAACATGATGGGACAGCTATACCCATTCCCACTTATCTTACACACACAAACATGGACAACAACAATAGTCACAATAGTGAACAATGGGCAGGACCCACACAGTGCACCACATGCCAAGCGACACCCCTGAGAGCCCATGCAAGCCCATCAATCACCCACCCCAGACGCACACTGACAGCGGCAGGCTGCCCTGCAGTCACAGCCACCCTGGAGCAGCCTGATGGAAACATGGTCACCAACCTGCACCAACGGACCCCCACCACCCCCGAGCACCAACACACACCCGCCGCCAATGACACCAGGGGCAATGCAACAAAGCGTCCCACCCCGCGACACAACAGCAGGGCGGCTGGGACAAGCAGGCCCCGAAACACCAACCCCCATGCCACTAGATGGACTGCCCCACCCCCACCACCCAACAAAGTTCTCCTACCCATACACACATCCTCCACCCCCAGACATCCACCCACAGGTAACGGCACCCATACACACACGTACCCCTACCCACCATCACACATGCCCACCTACACCCACACACAGCCCCACCTGCTCACTCACAACACACGCACCCATTTCCGCACCCGCTCATACACAAGCCCCCACTCACACCCACTCTCACACACATACACACACACACATGCACACCCACACCCGCAGACCCCAGGGGACGGGGAGGGTGACCCAGGACTCAGGCACCTGCCCCAGGGTGCCGCCAGGGCCCCAGGAAGAACTCGACCCCGCCGCGCAAGGGTGCACCGGGGCCGGCCCGCACCACCGGCGCACACCCGACCCCAGCCCAGGGGGGGGAACGCCCCTTGGGGTAACTACTCTAATATATATTTGTGTAATACTATACAGAGATAACCTACAATTACTTGTGTACAGTTTCAGGCTACTCCACCATGTAAATCAGAGATTTCTTTCTGTCTTTCTTTCTTCAACACCACAGGGATTCACTTGTTAAGGGCAAAAGTGGAATAAGTCTGACCTTTGTTAGACCATTAAGTTTGATGATTGAATGTTGCTACTTAACAAATTAGACCAAAAATGCCAATGATGATTTTTTTTGTCCCAGTGCAGCCCTGGCTAAGACAGCTAGTGATGTTTTTCTTTAATGGTTGAACTGTCAATCAACCACTGTGCGCTGTTTGAATTCGAGAGCAAGAAGCTGTTGTTGTTTTGGTAGAAGCAAAATATTAAATCCAAGCTGTCACTGTTTTTATGTATCATCACGTATCATGTTCACTAACTAGAAGCCACGGGGGGATGTATGAAAGATGATAACTCTAACAAAATAACGTGTGTGTGTGTGTGTGAAAAGGGTGTGTGTGTGTTGTTGCTCATTGGGTGCTCAGTGTAGCGGTTTGAATTCAACCCCCACAACACACAGACAGAACACAGAGACAGTCAGCTCGCACTCCTGGGTTTTTTTCCGCTGCATGCTGCGTTTACAGCCGTGAGGTTAAATTGTCATCCATGCATTGTGTTCATGCATCCTGTCTGTACCTCTGATATGCAAATGCCCAGATTAACTGCTGTGAATGTCTTTGATCTATTGTTTGAGTTGAGTATATAAGCTGCACTGTGCTGTAAATCTGCCTCTCAATCACTTCTGCAACTACAGCTGCTGGACACAGACATCGTGTCCTCCTTTCTCTGAGAGCCGTGGGCTCACTCTCGGCGCGCTTGCATGGCGCCAGGAGCGGAGCTTGTGACGGCGGTATGATAATAAAACTCTACTTAAAACCTCCAACAACGCTGCCTTATTTTATCATCCGCTGCACTGGTGACCCGACGTTGAAACGAACACGCTGCCAGCGAACGCAACGCCCGGCAGTGATTCTCCGACGACCAGCGAACGCGGCAGCCTGACTGATCTGCCCTCCCTTCTGCTTCAGGGAGACCTCAACGCGGAGTTTCCAGGCGAAACTCTCCAGAGAACACCCACGACCGGGAAAGCTGAGCAACGTTTCATGGTGAGATCTGCACGCCTAGATCGGCACATCCACGCTGGACCAGCCGCGCTCACAGCTCCTCCACACGAGAGCACATGCACCTCGTCCCCTCTCCACGATGGCGATCCCCATGGCCGACGGAGCACACGTGGACCTGAACGCACCATGACCGAGCGAGTGACAGAGTGTCTACTTCCCTGCACCGCTCCAACACACTGAACCGGGATGATCAAGCTCCCTGACCCTGGTTCTCCTCTCCAGCTGGCCCACCCATCACGGAACCCCGGCGCACGCACCGGAGAGTTACGAGGACGGCACACACCACGCACGGGACAAATACGGCTTTTCTGACCGCCTTCCTTCTGCTGCACACTGGCCCTTCAGGCTTGCTCGTTCACCTGAGGCACGCAGCTTGCTCACTGGATTTTATGGTCTTTGCCACGGCACACAAGGGGAATTCAGCTGTCTGCGGTTCCCGAGGCTTTAGGGTTACACCTGAACCTAAAGTCAACACGCCAGTCCCTCTGCTCTCATTACAGCCGCCACGCAGCCTCGTCTTTTCTTCATGGCCGCTATTAATCCTTGCAGGACTTAATCGCGGGAGGAGCCAGTGACAAATTTCTCTTCTTCTGATCTCTGCATGTTCAGAAGGGACATCGCGGAGCAGCAAACACTTTTGGCGCGACTCGAACGATTTTCCCGCGCCCGGTCAGCATGTACTACCCCCCCGCCCTCCTCCTGCACAGAGCTTTTCCCTGCTCGCTGCCCAGACTGCAACATCGAGGTCACGGTCCCCTACCGTTCCCTCTGGGGGGGGAGCAGTGTAGCGGTTTGAATTCAACCCCCACAACACACAGACAGAACACAGAGACAGTCAGCTCGCACTCCTGGGTTTTTTCCGCTGCATGCTGCGTTTACAGCCGTGAGGTTAAATTGTCATCCATGCATTGTGTTCATGCATCCTGTCTGTACCTCTGATATGCAAATGCCCAGATTAACTGCTGTGAATGTCTTTGATCTATTGTTTGAGTTGAGTATATAAGCTGCACTGTGCTGTAAATCTGCCTCTCAATCTCACTTCTGCAACTACAGCTGCTGGACACAGACATCGTGTCCTCCTTTCTCTGAGAGCCGTGGGCTCGCTCTCGGCGTGCTTGCACGGCGCCGGGAGCGGAGCTTGTGACGGCGGTATGATAATAAAACTCTACTTAAAACCTCCAACAACGCTGCCTTATTTTATCATCTGCTGCACTCAGCACCCCTAAAGCTTCGATCCTAGAACCGCCCCGTCCGTATGTTACCACGGTAACCATAGACACTTACTGACACAATGGTGGATAATTTATATTTCTTCAATAAAATATTAATACAAATATACTTTTATTACAATCAGTTGATAAAAACAATAACCAACATCAGTTTAACTTGTTAATAATGTTATCAGCAATAGTTTGTTCAGTAAGCCCACATAGAAAAGTGTGTGTGTGTGTATTTATTTATATGTTGGCTGCAAATGCCTATCATTATTCTGTTGACATAGTGGTGTGAAAAAGTGTTTGCCCCCTTCCTGATTTCTTATTTTTTTGTATGTTTGTCACACTTTGTCATGTGTCTGAGCATGTGATTCACACAGTTCAGACTCTTAATTTATTTCTAGTATTGTTTGTCTGATAGCTTGATTTTGTTAGTTTCTGTATATGCTTTGGTTTGTTGTCTTTTGAGCCTCCCCTTTCCCAGAAACTCCCACTAACTGCTCACAGTCTGCTCCTGGTCATCTCAGCTGTGAGCAGTTGGCCCTATTAGGTCACCTGCTCGCTCAGCGGCTCACACCTGCAACTCATTTATTCCCTCGTATTTAAGCATGCCGACTCATTGTATCATTGCAGCAATATTGGTTCTTCTTCGGTCATCTTGTGAATGTTTTTCCCTGATCATTACTCTGATCAGCCCCTCCATCTCCTCCAGATGTAGGCTCTGGGGAGCTCATTTTTGTAAGTTATTCTTGTTTGGCATTTTTGTGTTGTCTTGTAGCACCTTGGGGGAGCCAGATTATCTAGCATCTCAGACAGGAGACAGTGGATAAGCATGGGAGAACAAAGAGCAGGAGGTTCCTGGTGAGATAGCAGGAAGGAGTCAGGGATGAAGGGGGTTGAATGCAGTATGATGCAAATGTCATGTTGTGTGTGATGTAAATGCCATGAAACTTAAGAGGAGAGTTTCTGCTTAATTGTTCAGTCTGTTCTTTGCTTGAGAAGTGTGAGTATGTAATAAATTGTCTGAAATGAATCTGCCTCTTCATTTACACGTTCCACACTGGTGACCCAAGACGTATTATGGAACACGAGGCAAGATCCCCAGAGCCGGCCCGGTCAGGAAGCTACAGCGAGGCGGCAGCCATCCCACAGACAGCCCGGACTGGAACCTCCAGTCACGCGTGTGCAGTTTCAGTCAAGCTACCGGATTTCTGGCAGCACAACCCGCGCTCTTGGTTCCACCTCACCGAGGCCCAGTTCGCCCTACGGGGAGTAACGGCAGATGACACCAGATTCTACCATGTGGTCGCAGTGCTCGACGCCCGCACAGCTCAACAGGTAGCGAGCCTGCTCGATCAGCCACCAGCCGGCAACAGATACGAGGCGCTCAAGGCTGCGCTCATCCAGCGCTACACGCTCTCGGACTGTGAGAGAGCAGAGAAGCTCCTGACGCGGACCGAGTTAGGAGATGGTTCGGCCGTAGACCTGATGGAGAAGATGCTGGCGCTAATGGGCACGGACAACAGGCACTTTCTGTTTGCCCACCTCTTCCTCCGGAACCTTCCGACAGCGGCGAGAGTGGCCCTGGCCAATTCGCCGTCACTGGCCGCGCGGGACTACCGTGCACTAGCCCAGGAGGCAGACCGGATCATCTTCACCACCAGGGCGATCACAGTCAACGCAGCAGCGGCGGAGCCCAGCGAGATGACCAGAGGAGGCGAGGAGCCACCGACGGTAGCAGCAGCGGGGGCCAAGGGGCGCCAGAGAGACACGTTCTGTTTCTACCACCGCTGCTTCCAAGAGAAGGCACGCAGATGTGCGCCACCGTGCCAATTCAAGCACTCGGGAAATGCCAAGGCCGGGGGTCGGTAGCAGCTGCGACCCTCGGTGAAGAGAACAAGCTGCTCTACTTGACGGACGCACGCTCGGGAAGGCGTTTCCTCGTGGACACCGGAGCTCAGAAGAGCTTCATCCTGCCGACCTACACTGACCGGCTGGCAGGACCTAGCGGCCCCGAGATGTTGGCAGCAAACGGCTCGGATATTAAGACATTTGGTGAGAGGACTCTGCTCTTATCTCTACACGGCCGTACATATGAGTGGACTTTTGTCATAGCAGCACTGAATTACCATATCCTGGGGGCTGATTTTCTGTGTGCACATGGTTTACTGGTTGATGTTGCTAACAGGCGCCTGGTTAATGCACTGTCCTTTGACTCTCTCCCCTGTATAGGTCAAGTGACCCAGCCAACAGCACAAGCCAACATCACAGCTACAGGCGGTAAGTTCCACACACTGTTCACTCAGTTCCCAGCACTCACGGTCCCAACGTTTTCTGCGGCCATCGCTAAACATGGGGTGGAGCACTTTATCACCACCACCGGGCCGCCCGTTTTTACAAGACCTCAGCACTTGGACACAGCTAAATTGGCCATAGCGCGCGAGGAGTTCGCCAACCTGGAAAGGTTGGGCATCATCAGGCGCTTAAACAGCCCATGGGCATCCCCGCTACACATGGTCCCTAAGGCTGAGGGATCGTGGCGACCGTGTGGGGATTTCCGCAGGTTGAACAACGCCACAGCACACGACCGCTACCCAATTCCCCACATACAGGATTTTTCCGTTCACCTTGCCAGAGCACGCATTTTTTCCAAAATAGACCTGGTCCGCAGTTACCACCAAGTCCCAGTGTGCGCTGAGGACATACCCAAAACAGCGGTAACAACGCCGTTCGGTCTATTCGAGTTCCTGCGCATGCCATTCGGGTTAAAAGGAGCGGCACAGACGTTCCAGCACATGATGGATGCAGTGCTGCGCGATCTCCCGTTCGTGTTCGTCTACCTGGACGATATCCTGGTAGCCAGTGCGTCCGAAGACGAACACGAAACCCACCTCACGACGGTTTTCCGGAGGTTGGAGGAACGAGGGGTTAATAATCAACCTGGTGAAATGCCAGTTCGGCGTGACGGAGATTGATTTTTTGGGGCACCGTGTCTCTCCAGAAGGAGCAATCCCGCTGCCCGACAAAGTGCGCACCGTGGCGGAGTTTCCCCGGCCTCAGACAGTCAGGGCGCTGCAGTAATTTTTGGGGATGGTGAACTTTTATAACCGTTTCCTTCCCCGCGTGGCGCAGCTCATGCAACCATTGTACACCGTGCTCAAGAAACAGAAACCCACGGATAGGGTCGAATGGACCCCGGAGCGAGAGCGGGCGTTCTCGGAAGTTAAAGCAGCCCTGGCAAACGCTGCACTGCTGGTGCATCCGGACCCGTAGGCCCGCATAGCGCTCACCACCGACGCTTCAGACGTGGCCATAGGGGCTGTCGTGGAGCAGTGCGTCGCCGGGGCTTGGCAGCCGCTCGCCTTTTTCAGCAGAACTTTGCGCGACAGCGAACGTAAATACAGCGCGTTCGACAGAGAGTTGCTGGCTCTTCACCTGGCCATACGACACTTCCAGTTCTGGCTGGCGCAGCTTCACCGCGTTCGTGGACCACAAGCCACTAACATTCGCGATGGCCAAGGTTTCAGAACTGTGGTCGGGCTGGCAGCAGAGACAGCTGGCCGCGATCTCAGAGTTTACTACCGATATTCAGCATGTGTCTGGTAAACTGAATGTAGTGGCGGACTGCCTCTCGCGCGCCATGGTGGCCCCGGTCTGCGTGGGGATAGATTACGCAGCCATGGCCGCGGAGCAGATTAGCGATGCAGACGTGCCCGCGCTCCAGTCTGGACCAACAGGGTTAAGGCTGGAGAGCAGGCTGCTGCAGGATGGCGGCCCCACCCCTAATCTGCGATGTCTCCACGGGTCGCCCGCGTCCGGTGGTCCCGGCCGCATGGCGCCACCGTGTGTTTGAGTCGGTTCACACTCTGGCGCACCCAGGAGTGCGCGCGTTGGTCAAAATGGTGGGAGAGAAGTTTGTGTGGCCGAGCCTACGCAAACAAGTGAAAGAGTGGGCTGCAGCCTGCGTGGCGTGCTAATGAACCAAGGTACACAGACACACGAAGGCTCCCTTGGAGCCGTTTCGTATTCCGGCTAAGAGGTTCAACCATGTTCACGTGGACCCCGTGGGCCCCCTCCCGCCATCACAGGGGTGCATGCACCTCCTGACAATGGTGGACCGCACCACACGCTGGCCAGAAGCGGTCCCGCTGGCGGCAACCACGTCCGCAGATATAGCGCGCGCTTTTTTAATTGCATGGGCGGTGCGTTTTGGAGTCGGATCGGACGTAATGTCCGACGGGGGCCCTCAATTTGTTTCCGAACTCTGGTCCGCGATGGCCCGCAGCCTGGGTGTTACAATTCACCGCACAACCGCGTACAACCCACAGGCCAATAGGTTATGCGAGCGTTTTCATAGATCACTGAAAGCAGCACTCAGGGCTTCATTGACGGATGCAAATTGGGTAGACAGGCTGCCGTGGGTTTTATTGGAGTTGCGCTCAGCGCCGAAAGAGGATCTGGAAGCTTCCCCGGCAAAGCTCGTTTTTGCACAGCCACTACGGCTGCCCGGGGAATTTCTGCCAGATAATCCCGCGCCGGACAGCTCCCCGTCTCAGCTTTTGCAGCATAGCGCAAACACAGGCCCGCTGCCGGGCCCTGCCCACCACAGTTTTCCGCGTGTTTTCGTGCCTAAAACTTTGAAGAGCACGGAGTTCGTGTTTGTCAGACACGACGCCCACCGCCCTCCACCCTATGATGGACCGTTCAGAGTGCTGGAAACAGAGGATAAGCATTTTTTGCTAGACTTGGGGGGTAGGAGGGAAAAAATTGGCATAGACAGACTCAAACCCGCTTTCGTTGTGGCGGATGAGCAAGTGCGGTTGGCTAAGGCCCCTCGGCGTGGAAGATCCCCACAGAGAGCTCCCCAGGGAAACGATTCGCCAGAGCAGCCACATGGACAGACCAAAGTGGACCCCCCCTAGCAACAGCCCACCCGCAGTCAGACACACTTCCAGCAGCCCCCCACCGGCACAGCAGCGCCGCGGAGGTGGTAAACCCCAGTTACAGCAGATACAGGAGGAGATGGAAGCCCAAGCAGCATGTGGACTGATATTCAATTGTTCTATCACAGCATGTGGACTGTTATTCTATTGTTCTATCTAAGATGCTGGGGGTGGGGGGGTAGCACCTTGGGGGAGCCAGATTATCTAGCATCTCAGACAGGAGACAGTGGATAAGCATGGGAGAATACTTGCTACTTGCTACTTGCTAATTTATTTAAATCTGCCTTGACTAGTATTACTCATTATTATTATTATTATTATTATTATTATTATTATTATTACTTATTATTCTACACTTATTGCATGTTTTTAGTCTTTTAGTTTTTTTAGTTTATCTCTTTATCTCTTCATGTTTTTAATGTTGCAGCATGGCACCGAGACAAATTCCTAGTTTGTGTACTACATGAACAATGGCAATAAATCTGATTCTGATTCTGATTCTGATTCTGAGAACAAAGAACAGGAGGTTCCTGGTGAGATAGAAGGAAGGAGTCAGGGATGAAGGGGGTTGAATGCAGTGTGATGCAAATGTCATGTTGTGTGTGATGTAAATGCCATGAAACTTAAGAGGAGAGTTTCTGCTTAAATGTTCAGTCTGTTCTTTGCTTGAGAAGTTTGAGTTTGTAATAAATCGTCTGAAATGAATCTGCCTCTTCATTTACATGCTCCACAGTCTGCACTATTCTTGGACTTTATGTTATTTTTGGGATCAGTCCGCCAAGGTCTCTGCCTTTGACCGCCACCTAATCCACATAGCACCGGACCCCCATGATCCCTCCTGCAGGTGGTGAGCCCACTGGAGGGCAGACCCATGTAACTCCTTCGGGCTGAGCCCGGCCGGGTCCCATGGAGTCAGTTGAGGTGGTATGGGCATCTGATTAGGATGCCTCCTGGACGCCTCCCACTTGAGGTGTTTCAGGCACGTCCCACTGGGAGGAGACCCCGGGGCAGACCCAAGACTGGGTGGAGAGACTATGTCTCCCAGCTGGTCTGGGAACGCCTTGGTATCCTCTCTGAAGAGCTGGAACAGGTGGCTGGGGAGAGGGAAGTCTGGGCTTCTCTGCTTGAACTGCTGCCTCCGCAACCCGGACCTCCGGAAAAGCAGTAGAAGATAGATGGATGGGTGGATGTTATTTTTGTTAATAAATGTCACAATTACAATTCAGTGTCGGGGTTGTTTCCTCTGCCCCGAAGGGGTGTACATGACACACTTAAATATTTCAGATTATCAAACAAATGTAAATATTAAGAGAGAGGATCAGAATCAGAATCAGAATCAGAATGAGCTTTATTGCCAAGCATGTTAAAAACATACGAGGAATTTGACTTGACATTAGGCGCGCTGGATAAGCGCTTCCTAATGACACGGCAGCCATGCAAGGCGCCTCATCAAAACAGTGGGGGGTAAAGAGGGGGAAAGGGGGAGGGGGGATGACACATTGGGCAGAGAGAAAAAACATAGTTTATCAAAATAAAGCTCGTATGAGCAAGAGTGTGATCACATAGAAAAAAACCCTCTAATGCACAATTAGCAGACAATACAGATCACACATTAAAGCACAAGCAAGTTGAGAGAGACAGTGTATGTGTGTAAGTGTCAGTATATGTGTATCAGTCATGTAAAGTTGTATGCAGTGTGTGTATCAGTTACTGGTGAACAGCAAAAATCCTCCCTCAGCAACGTTTAGATGTTATGGCTTTAGTGTCCTAAACATAGATAGCATGTCCACAAGAGTAACTCTCAGTGCATGTCCGATGGTAAATTCCATGCCAGTCACATGATGCTGTCCTTGAGTGTTCAGATTACTGCACACCAGTTGTTTATGTTAGGGAGAAGCCAAGCCAGAACTCCCTTCTGCCTTATCTTCCTCCAGGAGGAATGAAATCTTCAGGGCACCGAATCAAGGTCTAATAGGCACAGTTCACTTAGAGCATAGAATTTTCATCTCTCATGCGATTCTGTGCTTAATAATTTCCATACACAGGCTTTAAAATCATTCCCTGGAGAGCACTCAGCGACTCCAGGATGTTTTCCACCTACCGAAACATAGATAAACATGTCCACAGAGTCCATCTCTCTTCAGTGCATGCCAGATGGTAAATTCCATGTTAGTCACATTTGCCGCTATCAGTGCTCTCCCCAGCTGGTCGAATTTGTTGAGGGAGCTACGCCGGGTCCGCATTTTGATTAGCTCATCCAACTTCTATAATTTTCAATACACCAGGAAAACTCCAGAACCAAACAGCAGAAATCCTGTGATCATGCCAAAACAGGTAGATGTCTTCCACATCTTCAGTCGAATCATGCAGACACATGAGTTCCAATTGTTCCATGAGTCTCTCCACTTGGGCTCCCCCTGGCCCGATTTTCTGTTAAAAAGTGGTGTCAATAGCATTAAAGCCCACAATTACATAAGATAAGATAAGATAAGATAAGATAAGCCTTTATTAGTCCCACAACGGGGAAATTCCAGGATTGCAACAGCACAGGGATAGCAACACTCAGAGCAACAATCAGAAGGCAAGAAAAAAAACAAGCAAGCAAGAGCAGCTAATAAACATATGTACGTATTACTATAAAATATATATATATACACACACACACAGACACACAGTGCAGAGCATTGTAGCTGGATGGAATAAATATATGAATATATGAACACACAGTGCAGAGCATTGTAGCTAGATGGAATAAATATGTAAATATATAAACACCCACAGTACGGAGCATTGCAGCTAGGTGGAATAAATATGCAAGTATATAAACACACACAGTGCGGAGCAATGTAGCTAGATGGAATAATATGTAGATATATAAATATATAAACACCCACAGTACGGAGCATTGTAGCTAGATGGAATAAATATGCAAATATATAAACACACACAGTGCAGAGCATTGTTGCTAGATGGAATGAAACAGCATAACCGTCTACTTAGTTATCCTACATGGTATGATTATGTGCCCATACATATTCTCACCCTCCATAGCAACCGGTATGTTCCTAGTTGTATGCCGGAGAGGACCATTGTGTAAGTCTATTGCATCTTTTGCATTCAAAAAACTATTAGTTTGTTACGTCTTTTTGCTATCTCTGCGAGCGGCCCTGCTTAGGTTGTACAGTCTGACAGCCGTTGGTAGGAAGGACCTACGAAACCTCTCGGTTGTGCACCTGGGATGATGTAGTCTGCTGCTAAATGAGCTCCTCAGTGCATTCAGTATGTCCTGCATAGGGTGGAACTCGGACTCCAGCAGAGATGACAGTTTAGCCACCGTCCTTCTCTCTCCTATCTCCTCCATCGGATCAAGGCGCTGCCCCAGGACAGAGCTAGCTTTCTTAATCAGTTTGTTCAGTCTCTTCCTATCGGCTGCAGTAATGCCACTGCCCCAGCAGACCACTCCAAAAGTGATGGCTGATGCCACCACCGTGTCATAGAATGACTTCAGCAGCGCCCCTTGTACACCAAAAGACCTGAGTCTCCTCAGCAGGAACAGCCTGCGCTGTCCCTTCTTGTAGAGTGCATCAGTATTGTGTGACCAGTCTAGTTTATTGTTCAGATGAATACCCAGGTACTTATAGGATGTCACCATCTCGATGTCTGTTCCCTGTATATTTACTGGTACTGTGAGGGGCTGCCCATGCCTGCGGCAGTCCACCACCAGCTCCTTAGTTTTCCTCGCGTTGATCTGGAGGCAGTTCCGATGGCACCAGTCCACGAAGTCCTGGATAAGCCCTCTGTACTCAGCTTCATCTCCATTGGAGATGAGGCCAACGATCGCAGAGTCATCAGAGAACTTCTGTAGATGGCAGTGTGTTGTGTTGTGTGAGAAGTCCGCAGTATAAAGAGTGAACAGGAAGGGAGCCAGCACCGTTCCCTGGGGGGCCCCCGTGCTACTGATGATCGTGTCGGACACACAGTCCCGGGTTCTCACAAACTGAGGCCGGTTCGTGAGGTAGTCCAGGATCCATGATGACAGGTGCTGGTCCACCCCTGCGCGCAGCAGCTTGTCCTTCAGGATCATCGGTTGGATGGTGTTGAAAGCACTGGAGAAGTCAAAGAACATGATCCTCACCATATTCCCGGGCTTCTCCAGGTGGGACAGAGAACGGTGAAGGAGGAAGATCACCGCATCCTCCACCCCAATGCCATGCTGGTAGGCGAACTGGAGTGGATCCATCGCTGGTTCCACCAGGGGGCGGAGGTGAGCAAGGAGCAGTCTCTCCAGGGTCTTCATCAAGTGGGACGTCAAGGCCACCGGTCTGTAGCTGTTCAGGTCTTTGGGGTGGGAAGTTTTTGGTACAGGTACCACACAAGATGTTTTCCACAGCTGTGGTACCCTCCCCAGTTTCAGGCTCATGTTGAAGATATACGTCACAATCCCACACAGCTGGTCTGCACAGGACTTGAGGAGCTTTGCGCTGATGCCGTCCGGTCCCGGCGCCTTCCTCGCCTTCCATAATTTCCATAATTTCCATAATTTCCGTTTGGATCGAGATGCAGCAGAAGAAGAGCGAGACACAGACAGGACACAGCAAGCTGGGATCAGAATCAAGGGAGGAAGAGAGGAGAGGAGAGAAATGCGTCTGAAAGCCGGAAGAAGAAGGGTAAGATAAGATAAGATAAGAGATAACATAAGCCTCTATTAGTCCCACAGTGGGGAAATTCCAGGATTGCAACAGCACAGGGATAGCAACACTCAGAGCAACAGTCAGAAGGCAAGAAAAAACAAGAACAGCTAGTATACATATATACATATTACTACATATATATATATATATATATATATATATATATATATATATATATATATATATATATATATAGACACACAGTGTGGAGCATTGTGGTTGGTGCATGTGCAGCAGAAAGTCTAAGCTCTCTCTCTGCGGATTCGGCGGGCCAGCTGGATGTCTTTGGGCATGATGATGACCCTCTTGGCGTGGATGGCGCACAGGTTGGTGTCCACGAAGAGACCCACCAGGTAGGCCTCGCTGGCCTCCTGCAGAGCCATGACAGCGGAGCTCTGGGAGCGCAGGTCGGTCTTGAAGTCCTGAGCGATCTCCCTCACCAAGCGCTGGAAGGGCAGCTTACGGATGAGCAGCTCCGTGGATTTCTGGTAGCGACAGATCTCTCTCAGAGCCACAGTACCGGGCCTGTAACGGTGAGGCTTCTTCACTCCACCGATGGCCGGAGCGCTTTTTCCGAGCAGCCTTGGTGGCTAGCTGCTTCCTGGGGGGCTTTTTCCTTCAGTAGATTTACGGGCGGTCTGCTTGGTTCTTGCCATCGCTCTTTATTATTCTCTTATATTTCTTGCACGCCGCCTAAACTCCAGCCCGGCACCCGCGTCGTTTTCGCTACAGTTCCTCGGTATGTTGAGTTTCTCCGTTAGCACCGGGTGGCGGTTGAGTGCTAGCTAGCACTAGCTCTTCCCTGCTGTATCATCTCCTGCTGTAAACAGTTGCTCCGTCCGCCGACTCGGGGGCGATCTGTGTGTCCGTGATATATATATAGAGTGAAAGGTGTAGAAAGAAGAAGGAAGATAAAAAAAAGGCAGTTGCAAAAGGCAGCCAACTCGTGTGGCGCCGCCGGTCTGGCGGAACCGGAACCGGAAAAAAAAAAGGCAAAGATAGTAGGATTAGATATTAGGCAAAGATAACACAAGTAAACACAAAATGCAGTTTTTAAATGAAGGTGTTTATTATTAAGGGGGAAAAAAATCCAAAACAGCGTGATCCTGTGTGAAAAAGTGATTGCCCCCAAAACCTAATAACTGGTTAGGCCACCCTTAGCAGCAACAACTGCAATCAAGCATTTGCGAAAACTGGCAAGTCTTTTACAGCGCAGTGGAGGAATTTTGGCCCACTCGCCTTTGCAGAATTGTTGTAATTCAGCAACATTGGAGAGTTTTCAAGCATGAACTGCCTTTTTCAGGCCATGCCACAGCATCTTAATTGGATTCAAGTCAGGACTTTGAGTAGGCCACTCCAAAGTCTTCATTTGGTTTTTCTTAAGCCATTCAGAGGTGGACTTGCTGGTGTGTTTTGGATCATTTTTCTGCTACAGAACTCAAGTATGCTTCAGCTGGAGGTCACAAACAGATGGCCAGACAATCTCCTTCAGGATTTCTTGGTAGTCAGCAGAATTCATGGTTCCATTTACCACAGCAAGTCTTCCAGGTCCTGAAGCATCAAAACAGTCTCAGACCATCACACTACCACCACCATATTTTACTGTTGGTATGATGCTGCTTTTCTGAAATGCTGTTACTTTTATGCCAGATGTAATGGGACACACACCTTCCAGAAAGTTCATCTTTTGTCTCGTCAGTCCACAGAGTATTTTCCCAAAAGTCTTGGGGATCATCAAGATGTTTTCTGGCAAAACTGAGATAAGTCTTTATGTTCTTTTTGCTCAGCAGTAGTTTCTGTCTTGGAACTCTGCCATGCAGGCCATGTTTGCCCAGTCTCTTTCTTATGGTGGAGTCTAGAGTGAGGCCTGCAGTTCTTTGGATGTTGTTGTGGGGTCTATTGTGACCTCTTGGATGAGTCGTCGTTGTGCTCTTGGGGTAATTTTGGTTAACTGGCCACTCCTTGGAAGGTTCACCACTGTTACATGTTTTTTGCCATTTGTGGATAATGGCTCTCACTGTGGTTCGCTGGAGTCCCAAAGCTTTAGAAATGGCTTTATAACCTTTTTCCAGACTGATAGATCTCAATTACTTTGTTTCTTATTTGTTCCTGAATTTCTTTTGATCGCAGCGGGATGTTGAGCTTTCCAAAGATCCGATAAACCACAGTTAATTTATGTTTTAAGAGAGAGGGGCAATCACTTTTTCACACAGGGCCATGTAGGTTTGGATTTTTTTTTTACCCTTAATAATAAACACCTTGATTTAAAAACTGCATTTTATGTTTACTTGTGTTATCTTTGTCTTAAATTTAAATTTGTTTAATGATCTGAAACATTTAAGTGTGACAAACTTACAAAAAAAAAAGAGAAATCAGGGAGGGGACAAACACTTTTTCACACCACTGTATATTTGCCTGAACAATGTTGATCAATTTTAAAACCATTTGTAAAAAGTAAAAAAGATGTTCCAGACAAACTTGTTTACATGTTCCTGAGAACATCACAAATAACTGCATTCTTTCATTTATATTTCTTTTTCAGAAAGTCATCAGATACAGCAAACTCAGAACATCAGTCTGAGTAACTGCAAAGTTTTGGGTCACATTCAGTTTCAAAAGGTAAGTCCCTGAGTGGATCTGACTAACATAGATGCCATAGATTTTGCATTTGTGTCAGTTACATACTTGAGTGATTAAAGTGATAGTTAATCTTATTTGCATTGAGGATGTATGTCCATTGCCAAGATGGCGCCCACAGCGGTCGACATGGTGCTTCGCTGCGCTCTTTGTTTGTTTTTGTTTGTCAATTGTGTGTCTGCTTGCACTTATACCCGTGAAGAACTTCTAAATATCAGGACTTTGACCCCCACGGACCTCCTCCCAGTTTTTCTAGCCCCTGCCGCCGATCTGGTTTATTGTTTGGCTCGGAAAGTGAGACGGCGGAAGAGAGGAAGACGAGCGGGCGCTCTCGTACGACTTCGCAGGAGAGGCTCGCGAACGGCGCTGCCTGGCATATTTCTGTCCAATACCAACTCTCTCTCTAACAAGGTGGATGAACTGAGACTGCTGATGCGTTTTAAGGACCTCGCCTCCTCAGCTGTCCTCTGCTTTACTGAGACCTGGCTCCGGGAAAATATACCGGACAGCGCGCTGCGCCTCGACGGCTTTCAGCTCTTCCGTGCTGATCGTGACACAGAGCTTTCCGGCAAGACCACAGGAGGCGGTGTCTGCTTCTACATCAACTGCAGCTGGTGCTCTGATGTAACGGAAATTTCCAAACACTGTTCTCCTGCCTTGGAATTTCTTGTTATCAATTGCAAGCCCTTCTATTCCCCGCGGGAGTTTGCTTCTTTCATACTCATCGCTGTGTACGCCCCTCCCGACGCGGACACGCGCGAAGCTCAGCGCGTGCTCGCGGATCACATTCAACACACAGAGCGGAGTTTTCCAGACTCGCTGATTATTGTGGCTGGCGACTTTAATCAGTGCAATCTGAGCCACGATCTCCCCCGCTACAAACAGTTTATTAAATGCCCCACCAGAGGATTAAACACACTGGATCACTGTTACACCACAGTGAAAGACGCATATCGCGCTGTTCCTCGCGCTGCGCTGGGATTATCTGATCACGTGATGGTTCACCTCATTCCCACATACAGACAGAGATTGAAGCTCACTAAACCTGTTGTGAGCACTACGAAGATACGGACCAGTGATGCTGAGGAGAAGCTGGAAACGTGCATGGAAATATCTGACTGGGGCATGCTTAAAGGAGCCACGCATGGCTGGATGAGTACACGGACACTGTGAACTCATATATCCACTTTTGTGAAGAGAACATTCTTCCATCACGCACCAGGGTGAGTTACTCTAATGACAAACCCTGGTTCACAGCTAAGCTCAGACAGATCAGGAAGGAGAAGGAAGCAGCGCTGAAAAGTGGAGACAGGGACTGCTACAGGGAGGTTAAATACCGGTTTAACAGAGAGCTGAAGAGGGCTAAATCTCTATACTCAGAGAGACTCCAGCAGCAGTTCACTGCTAATGATTCGGCTTCCGTGTGGAGAGGACTGAGGCAAATCACCAACTATCGACCTAAGGCTCCTAAAGGTCAGGATGACAAAGCCCTTTGTCAGAGACTGTCCCAACACTATGCCCGTTTTGACACCTCGTCATCTGTGTCCAACTCCCCCCCTCCCTCCAGCTCCACAGCCTCCACATTCCCTACTTCATTTAAGGCACCCCCCCCTCCCCCCCTCCCCTTATCATCAGTGAGCAGGATGTGCTCAAACAGTTCTCCAGACTGAACCCGCACAAGGCCCCCGGCCCAGACGGCGTGTCTCCCTCCACCCTGAGACTCTGTGCGAAACAGCTGGCTCCTGTATTCACAGACATTTTTAACACCTCCCTTAAGTTATGCCACGTGCCGTCCTGCCTCAAATCCTCCACCATCATCCCTGTCCCCAAGAAGCCACGGATCACTGGACTTAATGACTACAGACCTGTAGCGCTCACCTCTGTAGTCATGAAGTCCTTTGAGCGCCTGGTCCTGTCCCACCTCAAGTCCATCACCACCCCTCTCCTGGACCCGCTGCAGTTTGCCTACCGAGCCAACAGGTCTGTAGACGATGCAGTCAACCTGGCCCTCCACTCCATCCTGCAGCACCTGGACTCCCCGGGAACCTACGCCAGGATCCTGTTTGTGGACTTCAGCTCCGCATTCAACACCATCCGCCCCGCTCTGCTCCGGGACAAGCTGTCCCTGCTCAACGTGCCTGACTCCCTCTGCAGGTGGATCATCGACTTCCTGACGGACCGGAGGCAGCATGTGCGGCTGGGAAAGACTGTCTCAGACTATACTAGCATCAGCACCGGATCACCCCAGGGCTGTGTACTTTCCCCCCTACTCTTCTCCCTTTACACCAACTCCTGCACCTCCAGCCACCAGTCTGTCAAGTTGATCAAGTTTGCGGACGACACCACCCTCATCGGGCTCATCTCCAACGGCGACGAGTCCGCCTACAGGAGAGAGGTGGCCCAGCTGGCGTCCTGGTGCGACAATAACAACCTGCAGCTGAACGCTCTGAAGACAGTGGAGATGATTGTAGACTTCAGGAAAGTCACAACCCCTCTGCCCCCCCTCACCCTCTCAGGCTCTCCCATCACCACTGCTGATTCCTTCCGCTTCCTAGGCACTACCATCACCAGGGACCTCAAATGGGAGCTGACCATCAGCTCACTCATCAAAAAAGCCCAGCAGAGGATGTTCTTCCTGCGGCAGCTGAGGAAGCTCAAGCTACCCACCAAGATGTTAGTGCAGTTCTACACAGCCATCATCGAGTCCATCCTCACCACCTCCATAACCGTGTGGTACGCAGGAGCCACTGCCAGGGACAGACTAAGGCTGCAGCGCGTCGTGCGCACTGCTGAGAAGGTGATCGGCTGCAAGCTCCCATCTCTCCAGGATCTGTACATCTCCAGGACCCGGAGGCGTGCTGGCCGGATCATAGCCGATCCCTCACACCCTGGTCACGTACTGTTTGCCCCCCTCCCCTCTGGTAGAAGACTTCGGTCCATCCAGACTAAAACCTCCCGTCACATGAACAGCTTCTTCCCCTCTGCCATTAGACTGCTGAATACTAAGTGACTCTCGTGCACCATGTACAGCAGCTCAACCAGACTCATGTTAATCATCACTGTTTTCTTCCTGCATTACCGACTGCACTATATAGTTCTCCACAGTATCTGCTGCTGGCTAATATATATTTTAACTGTTGACCAGTATCACTTAATCTTATCCTACACTTTATTACATGTATAGTTTATTTCTCTTATCTTATCATGTTTAATGTTGCAGCACTGTACCGAGACAAATTCCTAGTTTGTGTACTACATGAACAATGGCAATAAACCTGATTCTGATTCTGATTCTGCCAATTTATAGCCTTCAGTAGGTAGGGGGAGGGATTCAATTCAATTCAGTTCAATTCAGCTTTATTTATATAGCACCATATAACAACAAAAGTCATCTCATAGCACTAACAAATGCAGGGAAAACCCCACAATTGCAGAAAGACCCAGCAATCCTTTCATTGTTGTCAGAGGAGCAATACCTTTTACCGAATAAAAATGGCTCAACTCAAAAATTAATACTTATTTAGTCAATAAGTATCATATTGTCAGTGTGTCATCTTGCCATATATTTTTTTTTTGATTTGGAATTATATTAACTGCAGTTATTTCAAATTTCTCCATATGTTTGTGGTTGATAAAAAGCAGATTCTAATGAAGAAGCAGTACCATGGCAATATAAAGTGGTGTAATGACAATGTGAAAAAGTTTTTTTTGAGATTTTTTACAAATTTATTAAAAACAAAAAACTGAGAAATAACAGGCACATAAGTATTCACAGTCTTTGGCATGAACCTTAAAATTGAGCTCAGGTGCATCCTGCTTCCACTGGTCATCCTTGAGATGTTTCTACAGCTTAATTGGAGTCCACCTGTGGTAAATTCAGTTGATTGGACATGATTTTGAAAGGCACACACCTGTCTATATAAGGTCCCACAGTTGACAGTGCATGTCAGAGCACAAACCAAACATAACGTCAAAGGAATTGTCTGTAGACCTCCAAGACAGGATTGTCTCGAGGCACAAATCTGGGGAAGGGTACAGAAAAATTTCTGCTGCTTTGAAGGTCCCAATGAGCACAGTGGCCTCCATCATCTGTAAATGGAAGAAATTTGGACCCACCAGGACTCTTCCTAGAGCTGGCCGGCCGTCTAAACTGAACCATCGGGGGAGAAGGGTCTTAGTCATGGAGGTGACCAAGAACGTGATGGTCACTCTGTCAGAGCTCCCGCATTCCTCTGTGGAGAGAGGAGAACCTTCCAGAAGGACAACCATCTCTACAGCAATCCACCAATCAGGCCTGTATGGTACAGCGCCCAAAAAGGCACATGGCAACCCACCTGGAATTCGCCAAAAGGCACCTGAAGGACTCTCAGACCATGAGAAACAAAATTCTCTGGTCTGATGAGACAAAGATTGAACTCTTTGGGGTGAATGGCAGGTGTCATGCTTGGAGGAAACCAGGCACCGCTCATAACCACGTTAATGGTGGTGGCAGCATCATGCTGTGAGGGTATTTTTCAGTGGCAGGAACTGGGAGACTAGTCAGTATAGAGGGAAAGATGAATGGGGCAATGTACAGAGACATCCTGGATGAAAACCTGCTCCAGAGCACTCTTGACCTCAGATTGGGTGATGGTTCATCTTTCAGCAGGACAACAGCCCTAAGCACACAGCCAAGATATGAAAGGAGTAGCTTCAGGACAACTCTGTGAATGTCCTTGAGTGGCCAGCCAGAGCCCAGACTTGAATCCAATTGAACATCTCTAGAGAGATCTGAAAATGGATGTGCACTGACGCTTCCCATCCAACCTGATGGAGCTTGAGAGGTGCTGCAAAGAGGAGTGGGCGAAACTGCCCAAAGATAGGTGTGCCAAGCTTGTGACATCATATTCAAAAAGACTTGAGGCTGTAATTGCTTCTTCTTCTTCTTTTAGATTTGATTGGCAACCAGCTTACAGGTACATTACCGCCACATACTTCACTCTATACCATCACTCTATATGTCTTGGCCATGGCCACTGCCACCAACCTTGGCAACCAGCTTCTAGCCAAAGGTGCATCAATAAAGTATTGAGCAAAGGCTGTGAATACTTATGTCGATGTGATTTCTTCATTTTTTTATTTTTAATAAATTTGCAAAAATCCCCCCAAAACTTTTTTCACCTTATCATTCTGGGGTATTGCATGTAGAATTTTGAGGGAAAAAATGATTTTAATCCATTTTGGAATGTGGAAAAAGTGAAGCGCTGTGAGTACGTTCTGTATGCACTGTATATATAAAAAGACATTGTTAAATTTTTAAAGGGGTCATTGACTCCACTTTTTCCACATTTTAACAGGTCATTCATGTCTTAATGAAATTTTTGAGACATATTTTGTTCATATTTTGTTCAAATTTTCTTTAATTTTTTAATCAATGAAGCAAATTTGTTTTTTGTTTTCCCTGGCTTTCTTGAAACACTCTGATTTAAAGGGTACCTGTAGTGAATTTTAATCAAAAGCTATTTCAAAGGATCAAATATGACACTAGTGATTCCATCCAGTAATTTTGGTCATGATTCCTTCTCAAATACGCACGAGTTTCAAGTCACTGCTCTCTGTCAGTCATGGTCAGAGACATCTTGTCTCCTCCATGACCAGTTTCAGCATGGTAGTGACGTACAGTCTGTTGCTTTGTGCAATTAGGCTGCAGTATAGCAGTCAACAAAGTTTTAACATCAGAATTTTATGTATTTTTTTTCAACCATGTACAAGCAAATCTATCCGCATACAATTTAATGAAATAAAATTCTAGTACATCAAGATTTATTCAACATGTTCTGAAGTTACTTGACTGGGAACTTGCCTGTTGGTCAGGTCCCCTTTAGCTGCCACTCCCCTGAGGTACCTATGGATCATGCCGTCAATAAAGACCATTTCCAAGGATGGTTTGTGCAGTATATATTCGTACAGATTTTGCACCATTTTCAACTCAGATCTCGACCCACTGAGCATCTGCTGACCGCGTTTACTCATCGGTGGTAAACACGTTACTCTTCCGCGGTAAAACTGGAAATGAATGTACGTCACTTGCGGCTGGTGATGGCTGCTCCCCATTGGTTTTGACTGAGCGGTTTTCATGAGATAAAATTATTCACTATACTGACTCTAGGGGGTTATTTTTTACTGAATATACACATTTTTTTGTGTATAAGTAATACCTAAAGCAGGATTAATGTTGTTATAATGACCAGTTCTGCTTTTGTCAGCAGATTTGTCAACATCCTGGTGTACAAATGCGTGATCACAGATTAAGTTAAAACTAAACATAACAGACAGAAAGACATGTAGTCACATTCCCCCTCCAAATTTAATTATTTTCAAATGTTAGCTCCAAAGACTAAGGATAGTGCTTCATTTCTTGTAAATTCATTACATGACCACAAGCTGTGCCATTGGCTCATTGGTATAGAAGATCTTTGAGATAGAGCTCACCAAAGTCACTGGAGAAGACACTGTCATGTTTTTAACATAGATCCAATTAAATGATGATCAAATGTTTGACAACTATTTCAGTAATTTATTTTAACTGATTTAATAAATTGGTTGCTGTAGCAGTTTGTTGTTTGTTATCTTCCTATTCTGGGTAAATATTGCACAGAATACTTTTAAGTGTTTTGGTTAGTGACAGATTTTTAAGTTTTGTTTTGTTTTTTTGTTTTTTTAATTATCATTCCTGTATTAACTCTAGGACCCAAGTGCCTCTACAGTGAAGAAGTGAGACATAACCCTAAGATGCCTCATAGAGTATATGGCAGAGTGTGGACAGGAACTCATCTCTGACTATTCTGTAAGTAAGTTTTTAAAGGAGCCCCAGGATAGCAGATTAGCTTAACATCATAAAGTGAAATCTGTTTTTGTCATATGTGTTTAATTGATTTGATTAGACTGGCATTTCAATAGACTGAAATCCTTAATTCCACCAGTCGAACAACAAAGGGGTTAAAGACTGAGGGGATTATGTTATGGGACAATCTGCTCATCTGTCTGTCCCACTTTTGTGAAATCATCTCCTCCTACAGTTTTGTTCACATTGTTTTGAAACTTGGTAACAGGATACATGGTATATGATGATATATGCTGATGTTCATAGTGAAATTTGGCTCTGATTTGATGTTCTTGTATCTGTTATAGGCCCTGACTTATGATGTCCTACTTCACCTCGGTTAATAGACAGTTACTGAAAGCGAAGCTAAAGCTTATAGTGTATGTCAAACTCTCTTAATGAACATAAAGAATCACTACAAAAACAAACAAAATTACATATTTTGATGTCAATCTAATTTGATTTAAATATCTTCATAGCCATCAACATTAAATGTACTCGCAGCAAACAGAATCAAGCATTTTCACAACAATAATTCAGATAATTTTATAACTTTTAAATAATGTATATTTTACCAATCATTTAAACTTGTTAAATGTAGAACATAATTTGAAATCTTCAGCACAGCTGTTCCACAAGTTTACTCCACAAACAGAAAAACAGTGTTTTTTGTTTTTTTGTTTTTTTGTTTTTTTTGCATTTGTTCTTATTTGTGGTCTTTGAAAAATTAATATTTCTCTTAAATTATAACACTGGTCAACACCAAATTTATTGTCTAAGTTTTTTTTTTTTTTTTTTTTTTTTTTTAGCTGATTTAGGACAATTTTGATGTGCTGAATCCAAAAATCACATTGGTTTTGCTCAATCAGGTCAACTTTTTGAATTATGGCCACATGTTGTTTTATACGTTTTTGTTTACATGTACGGGTATTTTTGCTTTATATGATGCAAAATTATTTTTCATGTCTTGAAATTCTCTGAATTTTGAACAATGATGACGTAACATTCAATTTACATGTACTTGCTTTCATATAAAGGTAAGTACATGCACAGTACTAAGTAAGTACTAAGTAAGTACAGGTTTTTACTCAGCTCCTGATCAAGAGAAACGGATGTCATTTTTGGATTCAGTGGTGCAAAATTGTCTTAAATTAGTTAAAAAAAACACAGAAAACTTACAAAAAAATAGTTTTTGCAACCCTGTGTAATCATTCTCTCAAACTAAACAAATCTTGGACAACTTACACCCTGACCCTGGCTATGGGTTTGGGGTCAGAAGGTCAAAGTTAACATTCCATTTGCACTATTGCTATAGAACATGTAAAGCTAGAGTCAATGAGTAAATGTTTTTTTTTTTTAATTTCTGTTTCATTTGGATTTTTTAAATATAATGCATATCGAAAGCAGAAATAAAATCAAGTGAATGAAAACTGTAAATATTAATTTTTGGGGCAGTTAGCAGAATCTTTTCAGTTACCCAACCAAATAATAAAAGAAGAAAAACTACTTCTCAGCTTAGCTTTATTGGAACACACAAGGAGTCACTTGGCCATGGATTCCCCTGGCTCTGTTTCCTAGGGAGGACCCCAAACACAGGAAGTCACAGCTGTATAAAGGCTCACCATTAGTGGCCATGGCTTTCCCATAATACATGTGAATTGTTTCAAACTGTCCACTTGGCATGCAGTTGGCTCCCCTCTTGTTCCTGTCTTTATGGCTTTATGACTTCCTCCTGTCCAGAAGTCTGATTTCCTCTCTTTAGCTTCAGCCTTACACATGCCCATATATGGAAACAAGAACAGAGACTTTTCCTGTGAAGCAATGATATGATGTGTGTGTGTGTGTGTGTGTGTGTGTGTGTGTGTGTGTGTGTGTGTGTGTGTGTGTGTGTGTGTGTGTGTGTGTGTGCATTTAGTATGTGCGTATTACAGACGTGGACAAAATTGTTGGTACCCCTCTGTTAATGAAAGAAAAACCCACAATGGTCACAGAAATAAGATAAGATAAGATAAGCCTTTATTAGTCCCACAATGGGGAAATTCCAGGATTGCAACAGCACAGGGATAGCAACACTCAGAGCAATAATTTAGAAGATAAGAAAATAAGAGCAGTGAATATACATACGTACACATAAATATATAAATATATATATACACAGTGCAGAGCATTGTGGCTAGATGGACTAAACAGCATCACCGTCTATTTAGTTACCCTTCATGGTATGAATATGTACCCATACATATTATCACCCTCCATAGCGACTGATATTGTCCTAGTTGTATACTGGAGGGGGCCATTTGTGTAAGTCTGTTGCGTCTTTTGCATTCAATACTATTAGGTCATCACGTCTTTTTGCTATCTCTGCGAGCAGCCCTGCTTAGGTTATACAGTCTGACAGCTGTAGGTAGGAAGGACCTGCGAAACCTCTCGGTCACGCATCTAGGATGATGTAGTCTACTGCTAAATGAGCTCCCCAGTGCGTCCAGTATGTCCTGCATAGGGTGGGACTCGGACTCCAGCAGAGATGACAGTTTGGCCACCATACTTTTCTCTCCTACCTCCTCCACTGGGTCAAGGTGTTGCCCCAGGACAGAGCTAGCTTTCTTGATTAGTTTGTTCAGTCTCTTCCTATCAGCTGCTGTAATGCCGTTGCCCCAGCAGACCACTCCAAAAGTGATGGCTGATGCCACCACCGTGTCATAGAATGTCTTCAAGAGCACCCCTTGTACACCAAAAGACCTGAGTCTCCTCAGTAGGAACAGCCTGTGCTGTCCCTTCTTGTAGAGTGTGTCGGTATTGTGTGACCAGTCTAGTTTATTGTTCAGATGAACACCCAGGTACTTGTAGGATGTCACCATCTCAATGTCTGTTCCCTGTATGTTCACTGGTGCTGTGAGGGGTTGTCCTTGCCTGCTGCAGTCCACCACCAGCTCCTTAGTTTTCCTCGTGTTGATCTGGAGGCAGTTCCAATGACACCAGTCCACGAAGTCCTGGATAAGTCCTCTGTACTCAGCTTCATCTCCGTTGGAGATGAGGCCGATGATCTCAGAGTCGTCAGAGAACTTCTGTAGATGGCAGTGTGTTGTGTTGTGTGAGAAGTCCGCAGTATAAAGGGTGAACAGGAAGGGAGCCAAAACCGTTCCCTGGGGGGCCCCCGTGCTGCCGATGATCGTGTCGGACACACAATCCCGGGTTCTCACAAACTGTGGCCAATTAGTGAGGTAGTCCAGGATCCATGATGACAGGTGCTGGTCCACCCCTGTGCACAGCAGTTTGTCCCTCAGGATCATCAGTTGGATGGTGTTGAAAGCACTGGAGAAGTCAAAGAACATGATCCTCACCGCATTCCCGGGCTTCTCCAGGTGGGACAGGGAACAGTGAAGGAGGAAGATCACTGCATCCTCCACCCCAATGCCATGCTGGTAGGTGAACTGGAGTGGATCCATCGCTGGTCCCACCAGGGGGCGTAGGTGAGCAAGGAGCAGTCTCTCCAGCGTCTTCATCATGTGAGATGTCAGGGCCACTGGCCTGTAGCTGTTCAGGTCTTTGGGGTGGGAAGTCTTTGGTACAGGTACCACACAAGAAGTTTTCCACAACTGTGGTACCCTCCCCAGCTTCAGGCTCAGGTTGAAGATGTGCTCCACAATCCCACACAGCTGGTCTGCACAGGACTTGAGGAGCTTTGCGCTGATGCCGTCCAGTCCCGAGGCCTTCCTCGCCTTGATCTTCCTCAGCTCCGTCCTCACCTGGGTCTTAGTGAGGGTCCGGTTGGGGGGTTGTGTGCTGGGAGTGGGGGGGGTGTTGGTGGAGTGGGGTGTGGACAGCAGGTCTCGATGACTGTATAGGCAGCAGTGGTTGGTGTGCAGTCGGGGGGGGGGGGGGAGGGTGGTTGGTCAAACCTATTAAAAAACAGGTTCAGATTGTTCGCCCACTCCCTGCCCCCCGTGGCCTGGGAGGAGGTATTCTGGAGCCCAGAGATGGTTTTAAGGTTTTTCCAGACCGCGCTGATGTCGCTCTGTTGCAGCTTGTCCTCCATCTTCTTCCTGAAGCTGTCCTTGCCTTCTCTGATCTTCCTCCTCAGCTCCCTCTGTACGGACTTCAGCATCTCCCTGTTCCTCGACCTGAAGATCCTCTTCTTCTCTCTCAGAAGTGTTTTTATCTCAGGGTTGATCCAGGGTTTGTTGTTCGAGCAACACCGTATGATCTTGGTGGGTACGGTGTTGTCCACACAGAAGTTGATGTAGTTCGTGATGGTGTGAGTGAGGCCATCGATGTCCTCACCATGTGGATCGCAGAGCTGCTCCCAGGAAGTGGTTTCAAGACAGTCCTTTAAAGCGTCCATTGCCTCCTCAGACCATATCTTCACGGTGCGCATGACCAGAGGTTGTCTGTGTACTAGGGGTTTGTACACCGTCAGGAGACGAACCAAGTTGTGATCTGATCTCCCGAGTGGGGGGAGTGGTGATGAGGTGTACGCCTCCTTAGTGTTAGCATAGAATAAGTCCAGTGTTTTATTGTCTCTAGTGTGGCATGTGACATACTGGGAAATAACTTGAATCTGACAAAAGTGGTAATAAATAAAAATTCTATGAAAATTAACCAATGAAAATCAGACAATGCTTTTGAATTGTGTTTCAACAGAATTATTTTAAAAAAACAAACTCATGAAACAGGCCTGGACAAAAATGGTGGTACCCTTAACTTAATATTTTGTTCCACAACCTTTTGAGGCAATCACTGCAATCAAACGATTTCTGTAACTGTCAATGAGACTTCTGCACCTCTCAGCAGGTATTTTGGCCCACTCCTCATGAGCAAACTGCTCCAGTTGTCTCAGGTTTGAAGGGTGCCTTGTCCAGATGGCATGTTTGATTGATTGATTGATTTTATTTATTTGAACATTCCGACAAGAGAAAAAAAAGAATTTAAAACAAAACAAAAATCAAGCCAAAAATAAAATGTTCAAAAGGAGTGGGAAGAAGCCAACGCTTATATAGTCCCACCCCTTTTCCATACCCAACAAATTACAACATCACTCTAGTCTTCATTCATCCCACAACCACATTCACCATAATACACCTCATAGTCAAATTATGCAACAGAAATGACACGACAGTCCATATTGACAACAATACCAACATCCAACAATAATTGTAACAATAATAAATAAATACTTCTGTTATGTTCAACACAAACACAGAAAACACCATCACCATGACAATCACCAAAACACAATAACACACACAATAACAACCTTTTTTCACTGAAGACACATTGTAATATTACTGCCCTTTATTTTTATATTGCTCAAAAATCATATCTTTATATGTTGATTTAAATATATTGATGTTTGGACATTGCCTGTGTTTCTCCCCCAGCCCATTCCACAATTTTACCCCACACACAGACACACAAAATCCCTTCCTAGTAGATCTTACTAGGTGCATTTTAAGTTTTGTGTTCCCCCGTAAATTATATTTCCCTTCTCTCTCACTGAAAAGATTTTGTATACTTTGTGGCAAAAGGTTTTTACTGACTTTAAACATTAATTGTGCGGTATAATAATGAACCAGATCCCGTAATTTCAATAACTTTGAATGTAAAAACAATAAATTAGTATGTTCAAGGTACCCAACTTTGTGTATAATACGGACTGCCCTTTTTTGTAATATTAGCAATGAATTAAGTGTACTTTTATAATTGTTACCCCAGACCTCTATACAATAGGTCAAGTATGGAAGTACTAATGAGCAATACAAGATATGAAGTGATTTGTAATCTAGGACCTGCTTAATTTTATTTATAATTGCAATATTTTTTGCAGCTTTGTTTTGTATGTATCTGACGTGTGGTTTCCAACTAATTTTATCATCTAGTATTACACCCAAAACCTTGATCTCCTTAACTTTTTCAATAATCACATTATCTATATGAATATACTGTATATATATATATACACTACCGTTCAAAAGTTTGGGGTCACTTAGAAATTTCCTTATTTTTGAAAGAAAAGCACTTTTTTCAGTGAAGATAACTTTAAACTAATCAGAAATACACTCTATACATTGCTAATGTGGTAAATGACTATTCTAGCTGCAAATGTCTGGTTTTTGGTGCAACATCTAGATAGGTGTATAGAGGCCCATTTCCAGCAACTATCACTCCAGTGTTCTAATGGTACAATGTGTTTGCTCATTGCGTCAGAAGGCTAATGGATGATTAGAAAACCCTTGTGCAATCATGTTAGGTCTGCAATGCTGTAATTGTTGCAAATGGAGGATTCTTTGACGGAAGCAAAGTTTGAAGGAAAAAATTATTATTTCAAATACAAATCATTATTTCTAACGTTGTCAATGTCTTGACTATATTTTCTATTCATTTTACAACTCATGGTGGTAAATAAGTGTGACTTTTCATGGAAAACACAAAATAATTGTCTGGGTGACCCCAAACTTTTGAACGGTAGTGTATATATATATATATATATACTGTATATATCTTCTTTATTTTTACAATTACCAAATATCATTACCTTAGTTTTATCTGTGGAGAGTGCAAATAACAGAGCCAGACTTGCGCAGCAGATGACTTTATTCACTCTCACTTCAGTCATACACAGAAAAGCATCCCACAATACACCAGGGTCTCTCATTTTATATCATCCGTCCATCTCCCATCTGCATGAAATCTCGCATCAAAATACATTCAACCATTCTCCCCCCACTGTCCCCCAGCTACTCCTTCCTGCTACACCACCATAATCTCTCCCATCTCAATACCTATTGTCCTCCTCTGTTTATCCTCTGCATCCAGTCTGAGATTATTATCCCAGTGTCTACCCCCCCCCCGCCGAATCTCAGACCGAGTTTCAATCCTGACATCCTTTTGGCTTCAGTTTCCTCCCGTATCTGCTGTAACGGGGGTTCTCCGCCTCCGCGGCGCTGCTGTGCCGGTGGGGGGCTCCTGGGGGGGTGTCTGTCTGCGGGTGGGCAATGGCGAGGGGGGGTGGACCTTCGACTTGCCCGTGTGGCTGCTCTGATGAATCGTTTACCTGGGGAGTTCTCCGTGGGGTCTTCCACGCTGAGGGGCCCAAACCAACGTCACTTGCTCGTCCGCCACCACAAAGAACAGGCCATCGTAGGGTGGGCACAATGGGGGGCGGTGAGCATCGTGCCTGACAAACACGAACGCCGCATTCTTCAAAGTTTTTGGCACAAAAGCGCGTGGAAAACAGTGGTGGGCCGGGCCCGGCAGCGTGCCTGTATCTGCGCTATGCTGCAAACGCTGAGACGGACAGTTGTCCGGCGCGGGATTATCTGGTAAAAATTCCCCGGGGAGCCACAGTGGCTGAGAAAAAACAAGCTGTGCTGGGGAAGCCTCCAAATCCTCTTTTGGTGCGGAACGCAACCCTAACAAAACCCATGGCAACCGGTCTACCCAATTTGCATCCGTCAGCGAAGCCCTGAGCGCTGCTTTAAGCGACCTATGGAAACACTCGCATAACCCATTGGCCTGCGGGTTGTACACGGTTGTGCGATGAATCGCAACACCCAGGCTACAGGCCATCGTGGACCAGAGGTCGGAAAAAAACTGCGGGCCCCTATCAGACATGATGTCCGACGGGATGCCAAAACGTGCCACCCATGTTGTCAAAAAAGCGCGTGCTACATCCACGGACGCGATTGCCGCCAGCGGGACTGCTTCTGGCCAGCGTGTGGTGCGGTCCACCACTGTCAGAAGGTGCGTAAACCCCTGCGATGGCGGGAGGGGGCCCACGAGGTCCACGTGAACATGGTCGAACCTCTTAGCCGGTATACGAAACGGCTCCAAAGGGGCCTTCGTGTGTCTGTGTACTTTGGCTCGTTGGCATGCTACGCAGGCTGCAGCCCACTCTTTCACTTGTTTGTGCAGGCCTGGCCAAACGAACTTTGCTCCCACCATTTTGACTGACGTGCGCACTCCTGGGTGCGCCAGAGCATGAACTGACTCAAAAACTCGGCGGCGCCAAGCAACTGGGACCACCGGGGGCGGGCGTCCCATGGAGACATCGCAGAGTGGGGGGGGGGGCTGCCATCTTGCAGTACTCTGCTCTCCAGCCTTAACCCTGTTGGTCCAGACTGGAGCGCGCACACGTCCGCATCGCCAATCTGCTCTGTGGCCATGGCTGTATAATCTATCCCTACGCAGACCGGGGCCACTACTGCACACGAGAGGCATTCCGCCACCACATTCAGTTTACCTGACACATGCTGAATATTGGTCGTAAACTCCGAGATCGCGGCCAGCTGTCTCTGCTGCCGGCCCGACCATGGTTCCGAAACCTTGGCCATCGCGAACGTTAGCGGCTTGTGGTCCACGAACGCAGTGAAGCTGTGCCCTTCCAGCTAGAACTGGAAGTGGCGTATGGCCAGGTGGAGAGCCAGCATCTCTGTGTCGAACGTGCTGTATTTATGCTCGCTGTCACGCAGAGCCCTGCTGAAAAAAGCGAGCGGCTACCAAGAACCGGCGACATGTTGCTCCACGATGGCCGCTATGGCCACGTCCGAGACGTCGGTAGTGAGCGCTATCCGGGCTGCCGGGTCCGGGTGCGCCAACAGTGCGGCGTTTGCCAGGGTTGTTTTAACCTCAGAGAATGCCTGATCCCGCTCCGGAGTCCATTCGACTCTGTCCGCCGGTTTCCGTTTCTTGAGTGCGGTGTACAATGACTGCATGAGCTGAGCTGGGTGGGGGAGGAACCGGTTATAAAAGTTAACCATCCCCAAAAACTCTTGCAGCGCCCTGACCATCTGAGGCCGGGGAAAATTCGCCACGGTGTGCACCTTGTCGGGCAAGGTTATCGCTCCCTCCGGTGAGACGCGGTGCCCCAAAAAGTCAATCCCCGTCACGCCAAACTGACATTTTGCCGGGTTGATTATTAACCCGTGCTCTTCCAACCTCCGGAAAACCATCCTGAGGTGGGTTATGTGTTCATCCTTGGATGTGCTGGCCACCAGGATATCATCCAGGTAGACAAACACAAACAGCAGATCGTGCAACACCGCATCCATCATGCGTTGGAATGTCTGTGCTGCGCCTTTTAATCTGAAGGGCATGTGTAAAAATTCAAACAAGCCAAACGGCGTTATTACCGCTGTTTTGGGTATGTCTTCCGCGTGCACCGGGACCTGGTGGTAACCACAGACCAGGTCTATTTTAACAGGTCTATTTTAGAAAAAATGCGTGCCCCGGCGAGCTGAATGGAAAAATCCTGAATATGGGTAATCGGGTAGCGGTCGTGCGCTCTGGCGTTATTCAATCTGCAGAAATCTCCACACGGTCGCCACGATCCCTTGGCCTTAGGGACCATGTGTAGCTGGGATGCCCACGGGCTGTTTGAGCGCCTGATGATGCCCAACCTTTCCAAGTTGGCAAACTCCTTGCGCACTATGGCCAGTTTAGCTGCTTCCAGGCACTGAGATCGTGCGAAAACGGGTGGCCCAGTGGTGGTGATAAAGTGTTCCACCCTGTGTTTAGTGATGGCCGCCGAAAACGTCGGGACCGTGAGTGCTGGGAACTGAGTGAGTAGTGTGTGGAACTTACTGCCCGGAGCTGTGACGTTGGCTAGTGATATTGGCCCGGCCCCTCGAGCTGTACAGGGGAGAGAATCAAAAGACATTGCACTAACCAGGCGTCTGTTAGCAACATCGACTAGAAACCCATGTGCACACAGAAAATCAGCTCCCAAGATTGGGAAACTCAATGCCGCTATGACGAAAGTCCACTCGTACATACGGCCGTGTCGGGATAAAGTCAGTGTTCTCTCACCAAAAGTCCTAATGTCCAAGCCGTTTACGGCTACCAGCTCGGGGCTGCTAGCTCCCGCTAGCTGGTCGGCGTAGGATGGCAGGATGAGGCTCTTTTGGGAGCCGGTGTCTACGAGGAACCGTCTCCCCGAGTGCAAGTCCATCACGTAGAGCAGTTTGTTCTCTTCACCGGCAGTCGCAGCTGCTACTGACTGCCGGCCTTGGTGTTTCCCAAACGCTTGAATTGGCACGGTGGCTCACATCTGCGTGCATTCTCTCCAAAGCGGCGGTAGTAGAAGCAGAGCGTGTCTCTCTGGCTCTTCCTGGCCCCCGCTGCCGCTTCCGTCGCTGGCTCCTTGCCTCCGCTGGTTGTCTCGCTGGGTTTTGACGCCGCCGCATTCACTGTGAGGGCTCTGGTGGTGAGGATGATCCGATCTGCTTCCTGGGCTAGCACACGGTAGTCACGCGTGGCCAACAACGGCGAGTTGGCCAGGACCGCTCTTGCCTCTGTTGGGAGGTTCCGGAGGAAAAGGTGGGCAAACAGAAAATGCCCGTCGTCCTTGTCCATCAACGCCAACATCTTCTCCATCAGTTTGACCGCTGACCCATCTCCTAACTCGGAACGCCTCAGGAGCCTCTCTGCTCTCTCACAGTCCAAAAGCGTGTAGCGTTGGGTCAGTATTCATCGTGGGCTGGAGGCTGTTGGAGCAGGCTCGCTACTTGCTGAGACGTGCGAGCGTCCAGCGCTGCGACCACATAGTAATATCTGGTGTCGTCTGCCGTTATTCCCCAGAGGGCGAACAGAGCCTCGGTGTGGTGGAACCAAGACTGCGGGTCGTGCAGCCAAAAGTCTGGTAGTTTGACCGAAACAGCGCACGTGTTGCTGGGGCTTTCTGTCCGGGCCGTCTCTGAGATTCTTGCTGCATTGCTAGGGCTTCCCATCCGAGCCGACTCCGGGGTTCTTGCCTCGTGTTCCATAATTCATCAAGGGTCACCAGTGTGGAGAGTGCAAATAACAGAGCCAGACTTGAGCAGCAGATGACTTTATTCACTCTCACTTCAGTCATACACAGAAAAGCATCCCACAATACACCAGGGTCTCTTCATTTTATATCATCCGTCCATCTCCCATCTGCATGAAATCTCGCATCACAATACATTCAACCATTTCCCCCCCACTGTCCCCCAGCTACTCCTTCCTGCTACATCACCATAATCTCTCCCATCTCAATACCTATTGTCCTCCTCTGTTTACCCTCTGCATCCAGTCTGAGGTTATTATCCCAGCGTCTACATATCTATGTTTAGTGATAATTTATTACAATCCATCCATTTTTAAGCTTATTTAATTCATTATTTAGAGTATGGATTAGTTGATTATAATTATTTCCAGAATAAAACATATTAGTATCATCAGCAAATAATATTATTTTTAATAATTTAGAAACTTGGAATATATCATTTATATATATGTTAAATAATTTGTGGCCCAATACTGACCCCTGGGGGACCCCACAGGCAATTCCCATACACCTAGACGGATATTCTCCCATCTTCACAAACTGTTGTCTCTCAGATAAATAACTTGTAACCCAATTCAGAGCCATTCCCCTACTACCATACATTTGCATTTTATTAAGAAGTATTGAATGATTTATTGTATCAAAGGCTTTTCTAAAATCTATAAATACACCAATTGCATATTTTCCTTGATCTAATGCTTTTATTATTTCCTCTGTTGCTTCCATTATCGCCAGCGATGTTGTACTCTTGGCTCTAAATCCATATTGGTTCTGATTAAGCACATCGTGTTTATTTAAAAAGTTTTCTAATCTGATGTTGAAAAGTTTTTCCAGAATCTTTGAAAATTGTGGGAGAAGCGATACTGGTCTGTAATTTGTGTATTGGTGTTTATTTCCTTGCTTGAATAATGGTATTACTTTTGCTATTTTCATTTTCTGCGGGAATGAGCCAGTTTGAAATGATAGATTACAAATATATGTGAATGGTTTTAATATGCCCTCAACAGTTCTTTTTACTAGTGCCATATCAATACCATCACAATCAGTAGATAATTTATTTTTACACTTTCTAACAACAGATTTTACCTCTAGTTCATCCACCGCTGTAAGAAAGATTGACCGAGGGTTATTTCCAATCAATGTCTCACTCACAGTGTCTCTTCCTTGGTTTGGAATTTTTGCTGCCAACTCTGGTCCAACATTTACAAAAAATTTATTCATTTTATTTACTACCATATTCTTATCATAATTATCACCACAGTTATCAGTAAAATACTCTGGATATATCATTTTCTTAGTTCCATTTTTCCTTAATTTATTTAATATATCCCAGACTCCTTTTATATTATTTTTATTTTCATTTAATTTTCATTTTCATTTTCATCTCCTTCCACAGATGTTCAATAGGATTTAGATAAGGGCTCATAGAAGGCCACTTTAGAATAGTCTAATGTTTCGCTCTTAGCCATTCTTGGGTGTTTAGCTGTGTGTTTTGGGTCATTATCCTGTTGCAAGACCCATGACCTGCGACTGAGACCAAGCTGTCTGACACTGGGCAGCACATTTCTCTCTAGAATACCTTGATAGTCTTGAGATTTCATTGTACCCTGCACAGATTCAAGACACCCTGTGCCAGATGCAGCAAAGCAGCCCCAGAACATAACTGAACCTCCTCCATGTTTCACAGTATTAACAGCGTTCTTTTCTTGGCATGCTTCATTTTTGAGACTGTGAATATTCAGCTGATGTGCTTTGCCAAAAAGTTCCAGTTTTGTCTCGTCTGTCCATAGGACATTCTCCCAGAAGCTTTGTGGCTTGTCAACATGCAGTTTGACAAATTCCAGTCTGGCATTTTTATGATTTGTTTTCAACAGTGGTGCCCTCCTTGGTTGTCTCCCATCAAGTCCACTTTGGCTTAAACGACGGATGGTGCGATCTGACACTGATGTACCTTGACCTTGGAGTTCACCATGAATGTGTTTAGAGGTTGTTCTGGGCTCTTTTGTTACCATTCGTATTATTTGTCTCTTCCATTTTTCATCAAGTTTCCTCCTGCGGCCACATCCAGGGAGGTTGGCTATAGTCCCGTGGATCTTAAATTTCTGAATAATATGTGCAACTGTAGTCACAGGAACATCAGGCTGCTTGGAGATGGTCTTATAGCCTTTACCTTTAACATGCTTGTCTATAATTTTCTTTCTATTCTCCTGAGACAACTCTCTGCTTTGCTTCCTCTGGTCCATGTTTAGTGTTGTACACACCATGTCACCAAACAGCACAGTGACTACTTGTCACCCTTTAAATAGGCCGGCTGGGCTGGCCTCGCCCCTCGGGGGGGTCTGGGTCTGGCCCTGGGCCCCTGGTGCTGTGGAGGGGGCATCCCCTCCCCGGGCCGGGGTCGGGTGTGAGCCGGCGGTGGGGGTTGTCCCTGGTGCATCCTTGCGCGGTGGGGTTGTGTGTTTCCTGGGGCCCTGGTGCCGCCTTTGGGCTGGTGCCCGCATCCTGGGTCGCCCTCCCCGTTCACTGGGGTCTGCGGGTGGGGGTGTGTGTGGGTGTGAGTGTGGGCTTGTGTATGAGCGGATGTGGAAGTGGGTGTGTGTTGAGTGGGCAGGTGGGGTTGTGTGTTTGTGTAGGTGGGTATGTGTAATGGTGGGTGGAGTTATGTGTGTGTATGGAAGCGGTTACTTGTGGGTAGATGTCTAGGGGGGCGGAGGATGTGTGTATGGGTAGGACAGCTTTATTGGGTGGCAGGGGTTGGGCAGTCCATCTAGTGGCATGGGGGCTGGCGTTTCGGGGGCTACTTGTCCTGGCCGCCCTGCTGTTGTGTTGGGGGGTGAGGCACTTTGCTACATCGCCCCTGGTGTCATTGGCAGCAGGTGTGCGTTGGTGCTTGGGGGTGGCTGGGGGGTCATTGGTGCGAGTTGATGGCCGTGTTTCCATTGGGTTGTTCCGGGGTGGCTGTGGTTGCAGGGTGGCCTGCAGCTGTCGGTGTGCGTCTGGGGTGGGTGGTCGTGGGCCTGCGTGGGCGCTCGGGGGCGTTGCCTGGCGTGTTGGGAGCTGTGTGGGTCTGGCCCATTGTTCACTATTGTGACTGTTGTTGTCCATGTTTGTGTGTGTAAGCTGAGTGGAAGTATGTTTGGCTGCCCCGTCATGTTAGTGGTGCTGGAGCGCCGGGGCGTGATGCTGGTGGGTCCTGGGCTGTTTCCACTAGTGGCCCTCGCCCTGGGTTGGGATTTGGGGGCAGTGGGTGGCCTCATAAACCAGTCTGCAAGCTGGCTTCTGGGGGGGGGACGGCCTTGCTTTTAGACCGCCTACCTCCCAGTCTTATTTCCCGCCATCCCCCTCTCCCTGATCTTTTTTGTTAAATTTAGGGCTTTGGGGTGGGGGTGTGCCGCACTGTGTCGGTGAAGGGGATATCTTTGCTGTGTGGTGGGGCTGCACTCACCTCAGTTTTAATTGCATTTTAGACACTGAGGGCTCGGGGGGATGGGGGCTCTGCTGCCCATCGCAGTGGCTAATGATGCTTCAATCACTATCCCCCCAATTTTAATTGCACTTTAGTACTCCACACATTTACACACAATTATATCATATAACCGACACACACCCACCATGTTCTGTGTGAGGGGAGGAGGTGGGGGTCTTCCCCCACCCCTGTTGCCCTGCTCATGCTGAGGGCGTGGGAGCCTGGTGGGGAGCCTGGGACCTATCATGTTGTCAAAATCCCTGGGTGCTACTAAATATATAGATACAACCAAGGAAGTGATGGGGGGCTGAATATGAGTCTAAGTGTGAGTGAGGGGGTGATGAATGGAGGTGGTGATGATGGGTCGCTTTTGTGCGGTGCTTTGTATGCCGGGTGGCATCTTGGGGCGCCTGCGGTGTTCTGCTGATTGTTTGCTCAGATGGGCGCCGGGGGGTGGGGGTCTGCTTCTGTGGCCTGCGCCAGTGGCCTCCCTGGTCACTGGCGGGCACTGGTGCATGTTCAGGCTCGCTGCATCTGCTTCGCAGCTGCCTTTTGAAATAAAGGTGAATGAGGAGTGAATTTGAGTGGGTACTGGAGTGAGAGAGAATGGGTCGGTCTGGGTGAGTGAGAGGGGTGTGCATGGGAACATGTGGGTTTAAAGGTATGGGGAGGGGTGTGCCTGCGAGTCGGGAGGTGCTGGATTAAGGGGGGTAGTGCCTCTCGGCAACGTGGGCTCCCCTGGGCGAGGGGACTTCTTTGGACGTGGGGGTCCCCGGGGTGTGCGGCGGAGGCGCTGGGGCGGGGCCGCTGTGGGGGTGCCTGGGGGGGCTGGCCGGTCTCTGTCCTGGGGGGTCGGGTCGCTGGCCTCCTGGTGCCTGGGTCCCGGGGGCGGATGTTGGCCCTGCTGGGGGGGGTGGGGGTCGGGCGGGTCCGGGGGTGTGGGCTCACCGCGCCGGCCGCCGGGTGGCTTGCCCTCCCTTGATCGTCCCTCTGGGGGTGGATGCCTGGCTTTCCTGGGGCTTGCTGACCTCGGGGCTGGGGGTTGGTGGCGCTGTCCTGCCTGCTCGGGGTTCCCGGGGGGAGAGCTGCTGCGACCGGCCCTCCGCTCGTATGTTTCCTGACAAACCACTCACATGCACACACTTATTTTGTGCGCGTTCTCATATATATGCACACAGACATACATGCACAAGTGTCTCTCCTTTAACAGGTGCAGAAACCAGACTCGTGTTGAGACATCTCCGGTGGAAGAAGTAGTTTGTCTTTTGTTTGTTTTAGTTGTTGGTTTCTTTTTTTTTTTTTTTTTTGTCTGTTCCCCTCCCTTTTCTTTTCCTCCTTCACACACTTCCTTTCCCTCTTCCCCATCCTGTTGGGTCTTCCATGGGTAAAACAATTAAAATAAAGTATTAAAAGTTATTACAGGAGGAGTTTACAACAATATACAGTACACAGTTAGGTACTGTATAAGCTCCTCTTGGCAAAGTAAATCTGTTTTGGCACAATAAGGGTGACAGATCCCTGTTCTGTTTGCCTAGCTGCCTGACAGGACAAGGGAAAAAAAAAAAAAAAATAGGCCGGTTGACTGATTACAAGTTTGTAGACGCCTGTGATGTTAATTAGAGGACACATCTTGGTTGAACATGTCCCTATGGTCACATTATTTTCAATCTTTTCTAGGGGTACCATCATTTTTGTCCAGGCCTGTTTCATGAGTTTGTTTTTTGAAGTAATTCTGTTGAACCACAATTCAAAAGCATTGTCTGATTTCCATTGGTTAATTTTCATAGAATTTTTATTTATTACCACTTTTGTCAGATTCAAGTTATTTCTGTGACCATTGTGGGTTTTTCTTTCATTAACAGAAGGGTACCAACAATTTTGTCCACGTCTGTATGTGTGTGTAAGCAACTGGTGTTTATGTGTGAATGGTTGGGAGAGCATTTGACTCACGTCTGTGTGTGTGTGTGGGGGGGGGGGGGTATGTGTGTGGATCCAAGAGAAAAAACATTTAATCTCTAAGCAAACCTGTGTCCATGATGTACTGTGATGTAAAGATGTTAGAGTGTGTGATGACGACAGTGGGACCAATAAGAGTCAGTGGTTTGAGGTGAAAAATTGTTTATAAGGATGGAGTTATAAAAATGTATTATTGTATGTTTTAGTTCTTATCAATGTTTTGGGTTCTTATCAATGATATTAATGTTTTTCAGTTTTTAGCAATGCTTGGTTTTAGTTTTTTAATCAATGTTTGGCTTTAGTTTTTTATCAAAGCTTACTTGTAGTTTTAGCAAATGTCTGCTTTTTAATGCTAACACCAGCCTGCCCTGGGACTACAGGTGGAAATTAGCACTTGTACCTGGTACAATGCATCTTTCCTCTTTAAGGTCAATGTATATTGTGCATGTCCCTGCATAAATAAATAAATAAATAAAAATAAAATAAAAAAATAAAAACAAGCTTTATCTTCAGTGCACGTTATGGTGGGTGGTGTCCCTTAATCTTTATCTTTATCAGTGTTTATGGATTTGTGAAATACCTTTTAAAATAGCTACTGGGCTTCACAACAACTGTATCAGGAAGACTACGACAAGGACAAGCACGAGGAATACACATGTGAGCCTTTCAAAAAAACTGGAATCTACGTCAGTAATCTCTGAGGGGTCTTTCATCATCAGCCATTTTGAGTGTATTCTACCTGCTGTGGACTCTTAATTTCTTCAAGGTTTGAGATAATCAGGTCAGCTAAAATACCTGACTCCATTTGGATCTCCAGACTTCCTCCACAACAGCAACACTCTCTATGGCTTCCCCCTATAGCTTCTATGGTTTGTTTGTTTTGATAATAATTTACAGTGTGTAAGCTGTACCCAAGTGTCTCTGCCTTGTGCTTTTACAGCTTTTGGAATTGACAGTATTACCTTATATGGCCCCTGCCAGTGGGGCTTCTGACCAGGTCTTCTTTTCCACAGTCTTTGGTTTCCAGGTTTTATGGTGATGATTCCTCCTGTGTGATCCTTCCTAAGATGAATAGCATGAACATGACATATTGTTCGGCCCAGGAAACACGCACGCAGGCTCAGGCAGATTTGAAAGCTTTATTCAACAACAGTGTGATGTGTATGAATGCGTGTGTGAGAGATGAGTGTGTAATGTGGGTGGAGGGTGCAGGTCAGGACAGAGCAGCACGCCGTGCGGCCAGGCAACCCTATGAATGAGAGGAGAACAGGGATTAGCTGGGCAACCACACAGGAGAGTGACAGAGTTCTGTGCTTACTTGTAGTACTGCGGTGGCTGGCGTTGGCAAGGTCCCAAGCCTGGGAGACAGTGTCCTGCTGTGCGTCCGGGATGAAGCGGCAAGGCAGAGGAGCGGCGAGATGAAGGGGAGTGAGTCCGCCGCCGAGAGATCCACCTGTGCACAGGGGAAGGCTGACAGGAGAAGGTAAGGTAATAATAGACAGCTTACATGCCGTGATGAGAAGTCAGCAGGCCTGGAGGATAGGATGCTGCTATGAGTTGAGTACGCAGGGAGACAGACGGCTCCAGGCTGCAGCTCAGGGCAGGATGGAATAAATAGCTGCGCATTAACGAGGAGCAGGTGTGCGCGCAGCTGAGGTGGAAGCCCGTGAGCTGCGGATGATGATAGAACAGAATCTTTTTGAGTCAACATTTTAACATGTAAACTGCTAAACCAAATCTCTTCAGCTTCTAGGTTGGATGGTCTAAGAGGAAATACTAATTAAATCTTTTCATGTAAACTTTTAAATGGAGATAAACCTTCTTTTGTAGGCATTATCCTCATATAAAATAGTATCAAGGTAAACAATAAATCCAATTCTGTCCTGTTTATGCCATTGTTTTCTTATTCTTCCGATAATGGTCAAGTTATGTCGTTGTACAAATCCTGCAGACTGTGGGTGATATACTGCATGGTGTTTCAAATCACTATTCATCACTTTCCCTAAATGTGAAATAATCTGTAACCATATCCATTATAACTTAAACGATATTGCTTCCCTTCACATTTGGTTAGCTCAATGAAGTCCATGCAAATATTCTGAAATGGTTATTGATATTGGAAAACTACCCTTCTCTGGTCTCGACGTTGCCCTGGGCATTATTTTGTGCACAAATTATACATTGTTAGCAAAATTTTCATAACCATAGGCTTTCCATAAGCTGTGATAACTAATAGCCTGTGATAACTAATTAATAACACCATCCCTCCCTTGAACACATGACAAAGTCTATGTGTTCAAGTAGCAACATAGTGAAATAATTTTTGTAGGAGGATGGGTTTATCCTTTGGTCAGGTATAAATTTGGGAACCTTGATTAAACACATCACCTTTATTTAATCACTTATAGACTCTAGCCTACGGAGATGTGTTTTGTTTGCTTATTTCTTCATCAGGAGATGCTAGCAATATGTCAAAGGAGCAATTGACTTCTATTAGGAGGTATAAAAACATGCAAGATTGCTGACATTGCCTGAGAAAGAATTGTAGGAGACTCACAGTAACCCTGTGGTAGTCTGGTGAGTGTGTACTTTTTGTTTTCAGATATAAATGCAAATCAGAATTGATGATCTGGGTGTACTGGTGTGCTTAAAAGGCATTGCTAATGACTACTACTGTGAAAAGTTGCATTTGGTGTTCTAGTTCATTCAGCAATGTGTGTGATCTTGGTTCACAATAAGCACAAAATATTATAGCTTTGTTAATTCCTGCAGGTCCTTCATCATCAGGATGTTTCCCACAGGAATGAGGAGGCTGAGCATTACACTATAACATCTGCTGCTTTTTTTTAGCTCTTTATGACCTGTTTAACAGCTTTTTAAGCTTCTAGACGGAGAGGATATTGTGTGACTTTGATGTTACAGTGACATATTTTGCTTCCTTTTATAAGACCAACATCTGTTTCATCATTTTTACTATAATGAATTTAGAATTTGCTTCAGATTTTCTCATCCTCTCTTCTGTTAATGTTAAGAATGGTCATGTAGGAGATTTCTGGGCGTCAATTGTGCACAGCCTTTTGTGCTGTGGTTACCCAGTTAAGTGGCAATGCATATGTTTCTAATTTAGAAGAATATTCTATCTTAAGGTCAGACGTTTGCTTCCCATGGGTGGCTATATTCCTCAGCAGAGGTGACAAAATGTCCAACATTTTTTCAATCCATGTGTTTGGGTCTTACCAGTGAGATATATGGAACCCCCCATTGTTTAGAATGTCTCTTATCCTCAACAGATACGACAACGGATGTTCCCACACACCCCCTTGGTGATCAGTAAAAGTTTTATTTGACCAATCTGAGGATAGATTTGCGAAAAATGTTTGTTCTTTATTTGGATCAGATCTGTTCAATTGCCTATAGTACATTGTATTTAACTGTTACTTTTCCTTCTGACTTTTAAAAGCCCTGTACGTCATTACTTGAAATTACTGCTCTACATGTACCTGCGTCAAGCAAATTTAATTGGAGTACCTTGAACTTCCAACATTACTTCTGGTAAACACTATGTTATTAACATTAGATCAAAGTCAGGTGAATGGAAGATGTCTGCTATTTTCTAATAATTTTCTAATAATTTAATTTTCGGCTAATTTTCTGTATATGTGGAGGAGTGAGTCCACTTATCTGTATTAGCCTTAATTATGCAGTCCAGTTTTGCCGTAGTGGATGTGGGTCATGGGCTTCTCCCCCTCCCAGCAGCCGGTCTTGCCATCACTCAGTTTCCATTGTGGGTGCGTTCCCTCCTCGGCCACGGCCCCTCCTCCTGTCCTCCCTCTCCTCCTTCTGGCTTCCTTAATAAAATACAGAATTCATGGGGAGCCCCAGACTCCTACGGGTCAGCCATTACATAAATAAGTGCAGGTTTTTCTTTAAATTTTATTTTCCTTACATATCTAGATGCCCAACACCAATCTGTTAATATCTTGAAATTTAGTTCAATGTCAAACAATATTTACAAGTGATCCAGACCAGCTGAGAGTTTTGTGTAAATAGTTTGCTGTTATTTTAAGCTTAGTTTTCACTAAATAATTATATTTTATTTGTCTGATTCAAGTCTGAGAGCTTAATCCCTATAAACTAAGTTTCATACTTTGACTTAGGTTATAAAAAACTAAAAAGACTACTGGTGGCTGCGGTTGGTTTCGCACTGTCCCCGGAATAGGATGCTGACTGTCAGTGTAGTCAGTGGTAGGTAGACAATGAGGAGCCTCCATCCACGGAGCAACGTCAGCTCCTCACTCTTCTCATGGGGGAGTGAACTTGGGTGTTTAGCCATACCCAGTCCTTAGCCTGACTGGTTAATGTTATAACCAATCAGGTTAAGCAGGAATGCTTAAGTAGCTAGAAATGCTCTGTTCAAACTTGCATTTTTTTTTAAGGGGGGAGGGAGCTTAACTAGACAATCACAGTAGAAAAACACAGACTTGGGTCTTTGGTCTGATTTTGCTCTTGATGTTCAATTCAACTTCAACTTTATTTATATAATGCCATTTCACAACAACAGTCATCTCATAGCACTTTCAACTGTAGGGGAAACCCCCACAATTGCGGAAAGACACCAGCAATCAGGCAATACCCTGTGAACAAGCACTTGGCGACGGTGGAGAGAAAAAACTCCCTTTAAATAGGAAACAGCCTCCAGCAATATGTCTTGTAAGTACAGCTGGGTGATAAAACGATAACGATAATTATCACAAAATAACTTTTCCTTGATAGAGACGTAATATATGGTTGATAGAACGGTGACAGAGCTCATTCATTCCGTGTTTTGACAGACAACACGAAAAGCCAATGAAAATGAGAATACACCACACCGAACCAATCATGGGGCTGGATGTTACGTTTGATTGACGCGCGTGTCACGTGTCTGACACGTGTCTGTGTCATGACTCACTCTGGGCCGTCACCTGCTTCAGCTGCGCGCACACCTGTGGGTAATCAATCCCGGGCTATATAGCCCGCTCTGCCTGGAGCTTCGGCACAGAGCCGTCTGCTTTGCTACAACCTTCCCACGCATGCCTGATTCCTCTCAGCCCTGCGCATCGTCTTAAGGACTCTCCGTTAGCATGTAAGCTCATCATCAAACTTACCTTCTCTCCCAGGCTCTCCCCTGTGCACAGGTGGATCCCTTTGGTGGCGGTTCTCTTCCCTGCGGCGGCGGAATCGCTCCCTTCACCATGCCGCGCATCACAGCTTTTCGCCAGGTGCGCTCTGCAGACGCTGTCTCCCTGGAAGGAGGCCCAAAGCCCAAGCCGGTGCCAGCATAAGAACACCTGCAAGTAAGCCCTGTCAGTTTACCCATTCACTGTTACAGCACTCTGTCTCGCCCCCGGCTGCAGCTCGTTCACCCACAATACACTCACATACCGCATACACGCACCCACACACCTGCTGGTGAATCAATAAAGATAATTGTATTGCACTTGAGCCTGTGTGTGTGTTCCCTGGGTCCGACAATATGTCAGTACGGCTCCGTCAGAGTGACCCAGCGAACAGCGGGCTCGCACACCAGTTAAACATCTTAGAGGCTCGAGTTGATCAAATTACTCACCAGCAGCAGGTCATACTGAACCAATTAGTTCAGATAAACAGCCGGTTGGATTGTTTGGAAGGACAGCGGGCATTCCCTCCGACTCAGAGCAGCAGGCCAGCTCCCGTTAGATCTCCACCTAGCCAGGCTAGCCCGGGCTCGCTCACTCATCTCACGCCAGTCCCCACGCCCACGCGCTCCAGTGGGAAGCTCAGGGAGGCTCGGGGTTTCATCCTCCAGTGTGAGACGATGTTTCAGCGGGTTCCCGGGGACTTCCCCTCCGATCACAGTGTTAGCATGGGCTTATGCCATCATGGCGAAGCCCAGCTACGCCAACCTAACCTACGCCCAGTTTGCTCATGATTTCCACAAAGTTTTTGACCATTCGGATCGCGATAGTGTGTTAACCACCCGTTTGCTAAATCTTCACCAGGGTGGTCGGTCAGTGGCCGATTACGCTGTCGACTTCCGGGTGGTAGCAGCGGAAGTTGGGTGGGAGGATGCCTCGCTTTGCAGCATCTTCATCTGTAGCCTGAGCCCTAGCCTATGGGACGAGCTGGCCTGCTTAGATAAACCTGAACGACTTACTGAGCTAATTTCGTTAACCATCAGTCTTGACAACAGGCTGAGAGAGCGAGCTGCCAAGCGGAGGTCTTCCAGACCCTTGAGCAGACTGTCACAATGCTCCTCTCTGTCTTCAACTTTGGTGTTGCCCGCGTTAGAGGGCCCAGACAAACCTGAGACTATGATAATGGGGCGGACCAAACTCCCGCAGGCAGAGAAACAGTGCCGCAGGGAGCTTGGTCTCTGCATGTACTGTGGGGATGACCAGCACGAAATTGAATCCTGCCTGGTTCGGCCAAAAGGGGGGGTCCGCGAGTTGCTTTAGGGGGACTCGCGGACTCATCTCAGCAAAATCTCCTATCTAAATGTTTCCTGCCACATAGGTTCTGTCACAAGCGCACAGAGATCCTCACGCACGCACTGGTGGACTCGGGGGCCGAGCAGAGCTTTGTCTCTGAGAAAATGGCAACCCGATTGGGGCTTCTCTGCCAAGCTCTTCCCACTCCCCTTAACTTCGTCACTCTGTCAAAAGCCCCTTTGGAAAAAGTGACACACCAGACAGCCCCGGTCTCTGCCATCATCTCAGGTAACGATTGAGAGGACCTCCGGCTGTTTGTGCTTTCCACCTCGGCTGCCCCCGTCATCCTGGGTTACCCTTGGCTGCACCTGCACAATCCCACCTTTGACTGGCGAACCAGGAGTGTTCTCGCCTGGAGTCCTTTCTGCGTGAGTGCGTGCCTCCAGTCTGCAGCTTGTTCTCCATCGGTTCCCCTCTCCTCCCCGGCCCCCGACTTGTCCAGGGTGCCTCCTGAGTTTCATGACCTTGGAGCGGTGTTTAGCAAATCCCAGGTGCTGTCCCTTCCCCCCCACCGCCCGTACGACTGTGCCATTAACCTCCGCCCGGGTGCCCCCCTGCCGTCGAGCCGCCTTTACAGCCTATCGGCTCCGGAACAGGAGGCTATGGAGGCGTATATTAAGGAATCGCTCAGCTCGAGCATAATCCAGCCGCCGTTGTCACCAGTGGGGGCAGGCTTCTTCTTTGTCGGGAAGAAGGATGGTTCCCTCCGCCCCTGCATTGACTTCCGGGCCATGAACAATATCACTATTAAGGACAAGTATACACTACCTCTTATGGACTCTGCCTTCGACTCCCTCCAGGGGGCCTCCTGGTTCATGAAGCTGGATCTCCGCAGCGCTTACCACCTCGTGCGGATCTGGGAGGGCGACAAGTGGAAGACGGGATTCCGGACCCCCAGCGGCCACTTTGAGTACCTCGTCATGCCGTTTGGGCTCACCAACGCTCCAGCCGTCTTCCAGCGTCTCATCAATGACGTCCTCCGGGATTTCCTCGGGTCCTTCGTTTTCATCTACCTGGACGACATCCTGATCTCCCAGTCCCGGGAGGAGCATCAGGTCCACGTGAGGCGGGTTCTTCAATGGCTGCTTGAGAACAAACTTTTTGTGAAGGCCGAGAAGTGTGAGTTCTACACCGAGAAGACCTCCTTCCTGGGCTTCATCATCTCACACAATCAGGTCATCCCGGATCCGGAGAAGGTGAGGGCGGTGGTGGATCCCCCCCCCCCCCCCCCCGTTATCAAGGAAACAGCTGCAAGAAATTTTGGGGTTTGCCAATTTCTACCTGCGATTTGTGCCTCAGTATAGCTCGATCGCTCTCCCCCTGACTCGCCTCACCTCCCCCAAGGTGGCGTTCCGGTGGACAGAGGAGGCTGCGTTGGCCTTTGCAGCTCTGCAGACGGAATTCTCATCCTCCCGGGACCTGACGCAGGTGGACCCCACTCTGCAGTGCCTGGTTGAGGTGGATGCCTCTGACTCGGGGGTGGGGGCAGTATTATCGCAGCGCTGTCCGGTGGACGGGGTGATCTGCCCCTGCGCTTTCTTCTCTCGGCGAATGTCACCCGCTGAGAAGAACTACAATGTCAGCGACAGAGAACTCCTGGCGGTGAAGCTCGCGCTGGAGGAATGACGGCACTGGCTGGAGGGGGCTGCGCTACCCTTTGTGGTATGGACCGATCACAAAAACTTGGAGTACCTGAGGATGGCTAAACGCCTGAATGCTCACCAAGCGCGCTGGTCCCTGTTCTTCGGGTGCTTCAGGTTTACCATCACCTACCGCCTGGGGTCAAAGAACACTAAACCAGATGCTCTGTCCAGGCAGTTTGCCTCGAAGGTCTCTGAGAAACAGCAGCACACCATCCTCCTGGCCTCGTGTGTTGTGGGTGCCCTCTCGTGGGCTATCAGGGACAAGGTCCTGAAGGCACAAGAAGCCGAGCCGGATCCGGGTGGAGGCCCTACGGGAAGACTGTTCGTGCCATTGTCCGTTCGGGGTGACGTGATCCACTGGGCCCATTCGTCTAAGCTCGCCTGCCACCCCGGGATCACCCATCTGGTGGAGCTGCTCCAGAGATCGTTCTGGTGGCCAGGTCTCCTGAATGACGTCATCGGCTACATCCGTGCCTGTCCCCAGTGCGCCACCAGGAAGACATCATCATCATCTCCACCGGTGGGTCTCCTCCATCCTTTGCCGGTCCCTGGGAGGCCGTGGTCCCACATTGCCCTGGACTTCGTAACCGGTCTCCCGGCATCCAACAGCTTCGACACCGTTCTGACCATTGTGGACCGTTTCTCTAAGGCCGCCCACTTCGTCCCCCTATGTGGGCTTCCAACGGCACGAGAGACGGCGGACCTATTGGTGCAGCACATCATGCGTCTGCATGAGATCCCTATGGACATTGTCTCCGACCGGGGTCCTCAGTTTGTGTCCTGCGTGTGGAGGAGCTTTTGCAACGCTTTGGGGGCTACGGTAAGCCTGTCCTCTGGCCATCACCCCCAGAGCAACGGGCAGTGCGAGTGGGCCAATCAGGAGCTGGAGGCCACTCTGCGCTGCGTCATCACTTCCAGCCCGTCATCTTGGAGCAATCATCTGCTGTGGATTGAGTACGCTCATAACCTGACTCTATCTTTTGCGATTGGTATGTCCCCTTTCAGGGCGTCGCTGGGCTACGATCCCCCGCTGTTCCCCGAAGAGGATGGGGAGGTGGCTGTACCTCCGGTCCATGCGCACCTGAGGCGCTGTCGTCGGCTTTGGGCTGCTACACGCCAGGCCCTTTTACGCACGGTGGAGCGCAACACTAGGACGGCGAACCAGCGCAGGAGGCCTGCCCCCCCAGTATCAGGTGGGTCAGCAGGTATGGTTATCCACTCAACATATTAACCTGAAGGCTGAGAAGAGGAAGCTGGCCAAGCACTTTATTGGGCACTTCCCGATTGTCAAAGTGGTTAATCCTGTGGTTGTGCGTCTGGCTCTTCCCCCTCTCTCCGTGTTTGTCCCACGTTCCACGTTTCCCAGGTCAAACCCATGGTCTCCAACCCACTCTGCCCCCCTCCTAGGGCTCCACCCCCACCAGTGTTGATCGACGGCGACCCGGCATGGAGGGTCAACTCCATCTTGGACGTCCGCCGCCGGGGTCGCGGCTTGCAGTACCTTGTTGACTGGGAGGGGTATGGCCCCGATTGGAGGTCCTGGGTGCGTCTGTCGTTTGTGCTGGACAAACGGCTCATTAAGGGCTTCCACCAGGTGCACCCAGGTAAGCCAGTGCCAGGAGGTGCTGCTCAGGGGGGGGAGTACTGTCATGACTTACTCTGGGCCGTCACCTGCTTCAGCTGCGCGCACACCTGTGGGTAATCAATCCCGGGCTATATAGCCCGCTCTGCCTGGAGCTTCGGCACGGAGCTGTCTGCTTTGCTACGACCTTTGTCCCGCGCACGCCTGATTCCTCTCAGCCCTGCGCATCGTCTTAAGGACTCTCCGTTAGCACGTAAGCTCATCATCAAACTTACCTTCTCTCCCAGGCTCTCCCCTGTGCACAGGTGGATCCCTTTGGCGGTGGTTCTCTTCCCCGCGGCGGCGGCGGAATCGCTCCCTTCACCACGCCGCGCATCACAGCTCTTCGCCGGGTGCACTCTGCAGACGCTGTATCCCTGGAAGGAGGCCCAAAGCCCAAGCCGGCGCCAGCATAAGAACACCTGCAAGTTAGCCCTGTCAGTTTACCCATTCACTGTTACAAGGCTGAATCTAACATTTGTGTTTGGCTCTGTCCCTAGGGTTGCCAGGCTGTACGGCGCTCTGTCTCGCCCCCGGCTGCAGCTCGTTCACCCACAATACACTCACATACCGCATACACGCACTCACACACTTGCTGGTGAATCAATAAAGATAATTGTATTGCACTTGAGCCTGTGTGTGTGTGTTCCCTGGGTCCGACAATATGTCAGTCTGTAGGCATGAAGGACCAGGACACAGCCGGGGCTTAGCACACTGGCTAATGTTTGGGCTAGCACAGCCATGTAGGAGTTGGAGTGGGTTGAAAAGAAAATGATAACAGAAAACATTAATGAAAGTCCAGTGACAGCGTTATCAAAGAAGACACCAAAACGGACGCCCCCAATGTTCAATAGAGGAGGAGATTGTTGAAAAGAATGATCCTATGAATTCAGTTGTGTAGAGATATTTTGACTATTTAAAGTCTGACAAGAAGCAGCCTAGTGTGCATTGCAAACTGTGTCACAAGCACACTCCCACAAAATCAGGTAACAGTACAAATCTTTTTTTTTTTTTTTTCCCATCTGAACCAGTGCCATCCTGTTGAAAGTATTTGAACCTGGTTACCAACTCTCTGGTCATAAATATTTCTTCCAAACACAGTACACAGAATGCAGAGAAGCAGCTGAAAAGGAGCTACAAAGTGTGCCATACTTTGCTACCATGTCAGATTTGTGGTTGAGTCGCACATCTGAACCATATATGAGCCTCACTGTCCACTTCATTGATCAAGATTGGTATTTGGAAAGCAAATGTCTTCAAACTTTCCTGAAGACCATACAGGTGAAGTCATTGCTTTAGGACTGACCGAAGCACTTGCATCCTGGAGACTGAGTGAAGACAAACAAGTCTACAGCATGACAGACAATGGGGCAAATATAGTGAAGGCCAAATCACTTAAAAAGTGGACACAGCTGCAATGCTTTGGGCATGTATTTCATTCAGCTATTGGTAAGTTGGTGAGCAGAATATTATAAAATATTTATATTTTACAATGCTTTATAATATTTGAAATGCAGTTGTATAATGTTCTACTTTACATTTTTCAGCTTCAACTTCTGATAGAAAATAAATATTTAAAATTAAGATAAGAGATAAGACAAGTCTTTATTAGTCCCACAATGGCAAAATTCCAGGATTTTTATTTTATTTATTTTTTTTTATTTTGTGTACTTTATTGAACCCCAGAGGGGAAATTCAGGGCATCCATTGCGGCAAAGGGATTGCAGCAGCAAAGGGATAGCAGCACTCAGATCAACAGTAAATAAGATAAGAACTGGTTAGCCAAAGCAGTAAATATACAAATGTATACAGTTATATACACAGTGCAGAGCATTGCTGCTGGATGGTATCAACAGCATTACGATTAGTTGAATTATCCAGCAGACTATAAATATGGACCCAGACAGTATACAGTGATCCCTCACTTATCGCGGTTAATGGGTTCCAGAACCGACCGCGAAAAGTGAAAAACCGCGAAGTAGCGTCACCCCTAATGACGTCACCCATAAATAACACATACGTTCATTCGCTCACTCTCTCTCATATGATACGTGTGTGTGTGTGTGTGTGTAAGTGTACATACATACGTAGATGTAAATAAAGTGTACATAAATATGTTTTTAGAACTCTTTTATTTTTATAACAAGATACGTAACTCAAGATGAAGATGATTTACGTACTGCACAGGTTAATGAGAGCTTTACTGCTCCTCAGGTGACGCCTCATCGTCAGGTGCTAGAGGCGCAGGATTGTCGAGGGCAGCTGCAGGAGGCGGCGTAGTGGCTCGACGGGAAGACTATTTCACACAAAAAGGGACAAGAGAACAGCGAAAAGTTCCACGCTGCGAGACTAGCGATAAAGAACAATGAATGCGGTCTTCCTTCGGTGGGTATGGGCGCTCTGCAGGGATAGAAGCTGGGTAAAACGTCTCGGCCAATCAGCTTGCGAGGTAAAACGTCTCGGCCAATCAGCTTGCGAGATTCCCGAGCAGTGAAGAGGTGGGCGGAGAGGAGTGGAGCGGTGGTCAGAGAGGTGGATTTTGAGTTGAGCGGCTGTCCGTGTTGATACCTGGTGTTCTAATGTAGTCTCCCTGCCTTCTGCTAGCGCCCGCCCATTTTTTCTCAATTTTGAATTTTTGATGAATATTTCTGAAAAATCTGTGATGCACTGAGGGCGCGAAAGGTGAAGCGCGAAGTAGCGAGGGATCACTGTATTTCACATTTGAATGAACAATGTTGTTGCCACCCTCGATAATAATTGTAATTGTCTTAGTTGTGTATTGGAGGGGACAATCTCTATTGTGCAAAGTTGTGACGTTCAGTACGGTTAATACGACCCCTATGAGCAGCACCGGTTAGATTATAATGTCTGACAGCCACAGGTAGGAAGGACCTGCAGAACCTCTTCCTTGAGCACTTAGGATGGAACAGCCTACCGCTAAATGAGCTAAGTGTGTTCAGCGTGTCCCGCATGGGTTGGACTTTGACTCCAACAGAGATGAGAGTTTAGCCACCATCCTCCTCTCTCCTATCTCCTCCACTGGGTCGAGGCGGCACCCCAGAACAGAGCTGGCTTTTTTGATCAGCCTGTTCAGTCGCTTCCGGCCGGCTGCCATGATGCCCCTGTCCCAGCAGACCACTTCAAATGTGATGGCTGATGCCACCACAAAATCATAGAAGGTCTTCCGGAGTTCCCTTTACACTCCAAAAGACCTGAGTGACATGTTTGGTAAAACCCAGAAGCAGACTCAGACTCGGAATAAATGCAATTATCTTTTATTGCAGCACGAATGAGTGTGAATGTGTGTGTATGTGTGCAGAAGTGAGCAATTGGGCGAGCAGAGCACGGTTCAAACTGGCAAACCTAGGAGAGAGGACAGACAGGCGAATGAGTTTACTGAGACCAGGGTGAATAAACAGGTGAATGTACAGTCTTACAGAATGGATGAAGGGCTGAGGCGCTGAAGAACTCCCAGAGTCTCCGAACCAGCTGCAGTTCGTTCCATGTCCGTGCTGTCGCCGAGGAGAGAGGTGAGGAATAGCAGGTGAGTATACGATGCTCATGCAGTGTGTGGGAAGAAGCACAGGTCTGCCGCCAGGAGGAGGAGGTCCGCCGCCAGGAGGCTACCACCTGTGCACAGGGGAGATAAGGTGAAGCGGAGAAGGGATGGAATCCCAGAGGCTTACTTGGAGTAGGAGAGCTTTGGCCCTCAGAAGACCTAACGGAGCAGGATAAGGTGAAGTAGGAGATTCTCCGGAGCAGGATGACGAGGTTGGTTGAAGAGGTCTTTCCAGAACGAAGGAGCGTTGATGTCTCCGTCCAGACCAAAGGGCAGCATGGCTTAAGAAGGCTGTCTGATGAGAGGACCAGGTGTGCGTGCAGCTGTGGAGGCAATTAGAGCAGCAGGCATGCAGAGCAGGTCACCACACTGAATCCCCTCAGGAGGTACAGCCTGCACTGCCCCTTCTTGTAGAGCGTGTTGGTGTTATGTGCCCAGTCCAGTTTATTGTTCAGATGAACACTCAGGTACTTGTAAGATATCACCATCTCCATGTCTTCCCTGGATGTTTTACTGGTGCTGTGGGGGGTTGTCCGCACCAGTTCTTATCTTATGATAGCTTCAAATCGCACTTAGGAGTAAAAAGGAACCTTAAAGCTTGACAGAAATGGTGATTTGATTTATATCACAATATGTATTGATATTGATCAATATGAAAAAACATCATTGCAACTGGAATTTTTTCATATCGCCCAGCCCTACTTGATAGTCACAAAAAACATGTTACAGACATGTTATCAACAGAAAAAAATGTGATTTTTTTGCAGTGTCACTTTAAGTAAGTGGAGCACAAAGGATGGTAAGTATAATTGTTTATTAAATGCATGAAGTTAGCATTGTGGCAGGTGAGAGTTCTTTTCAGGTAGGCAGCAGACCGAAGATGTATAGTTATCAAGGGGAGCCAACAAGAGAGCCCAGGTAGGTTTGGGGATAGCAGAGTTTCCAGATCCCATTACAGAACTTTTCAAGGTAATGCAGAGAAGGAAGCCGATCCTGTGACTGAGAGTGGGTTAGGGGATATTTTGAAGTTTGTACTGAGCTTACTGGAGTTCCAGTTTTCTGAAGGTGAGGGATGGACCAGGTAGGTTCTCTTGAACTGGGAGGTAGGTCATTTTTTGTTGGGTGAGCATGCATGAAACGAGGAGGACACACCAGCAGGCTGGCAGACAAGGAGGTTTTCCTGGAGGCAAAGGGGCAAAGAAGCAGATGAGCAGAATATATTAGACTAAGCACAAAGTTTGTTCTCAGCATCCACAAGGAGATTTACCGCATGACAGCCTTGTAGACAGCCAACTGAGACCTTTAATGCCGGAGATCCTGATTAGTCACAGGTGAGAGCAATAAGGCAGCTGTGCACAGTCACACAAGTATGTTCCCCTTGCGCAAAGGCAGCCTGCTTATACACAGACTGTGAGGAGGTGGACACAGGAGGCTGCTGATGCACTACAGGACTGCTTCGAGACAATGGACTGGGATGTACTCTGTGAATCACATGGGGTGGACATCGACAATATGATCAACTGCATCACAGAATACATCAGATTCTGTGAAAACACAACCATGTCAGCTCAGACCATGCACTGTTTCCCCAACAAGAAACCATGGATCACCAGTGACCTGAAAGCACTTCTTAAAAAAATGAAGGCTTTTAGGTCTGGAGACAGGGAGGAACTGAGGAGAGTGCAGCATGAACTGAGAGATACTGAGGAGGTGTAAAGACAATTACAGGAGGAAGTTGGAGGATAAACTTCAGCAAAGCAGTGTGAAGGATGTCTGGATGGGAATGAAACGCATTACTGGGTGTAAAGGGAGGGACAGACAAACATCAGGGGGCCTTGAGAGAGCTGATGAGCTGAATCTGTTTTTTAATAGGTTCAACTCACTATTGTCACCCCCACAACACAGCCAGACCCCCACACACCCCTCACCACTCACCTTCCTACCTTCCTGTCCAGCACCTCTCTCCCCCCTCCCCTTCCTCCAAGGACATCAGCACCAGCCCCCCCCCTTCCCCCCGAACATCACTGTGACTACAGACCAGGTTAGGAAACAGCTGGACAGACTCCGTCATCGGAAGGCTGCGGGCCCTGTTGGCATCTCCGCCAAGATCCTGAGGACCTGTGCCAACTAGCTATCTCTGGTACTGAAACACCTGTACAACCTGAGGTTGAGTCTGGAAAGAGTACCGGTGCTGTGGAAGACATCCTGCCTGGTTTGTGTCCCCAAGAAGTCATCTCCATCTGACCTGAATGACTATCGACCAGTTGCCCTCACATCACATGTGGTGAAGGTCCTTGAGAGACTTGTTTTAGTCCACCTGAAGCTGCAGGTGAAGATGTGGCTAGACCCTCTGCAGTTTGCATATCAGCCCCATTTAGGAGTTGAAGACACAGTCATGTACCTGCTGCAACAAGCTCATCTGCACCTGGATGACGGAGGAGACACTGTGAGAATCACGTTCATTGATTTCTCCAGTGCCTTTAATACGAGCCAGCCACTGCTGCTGGGTGAGAAGCTGTGGGGAATGGGGGCACGGTAGCTTTGTGATCTCCTGGATTACTGACTACCTGAAAGGCAGGCCACAGTTTGTCCCGCTGGGCAGTGTCTTGTCTGATGTGGTGGTTAGTGATACAGGAGCTCCACAGGGGACTGTGCTTTCTCCTTCTCTCCTCACCTTACACACCACTGACTTTCAGTACAACACCGAGTCATGCCACCTGCTTAAGATCTCTGATGACTCGGCTGTTGTTGGATGTATAAGAGGGGGAGAGGAAGGGGAGTACAGGGCACTTGCAGACAGATTTGTGGAGTGGACCAGGCAGAATCACTTGAGGCTGAATGTCAGCAAGACCAGAGAGATGTTGACTTCAGAAATTAAGAGTACGCCTTCACAGCCATTGTGGATTAGGGAGGATGTGGAGGTAGTGGAGGACTACAAATACCTGAGTGTCATGATCACCAAAGGACTGGACTGGAAATCTAACACCGATGCTGCGTACAAGAAGGGGATGAGCAGACTACTTTCTGAGGAAGCTGAGATCCTTCAACTTGTGCAACAAGATGCTGGAGCTATTCTACCGGGCCATTGTCACGAGCACCATCTTCTTTGCTGCTGTTTTTTTGGGAAGCAGTATCAGAGCCAGCGACACCAACAGACTTGAGAAGATTATCAAGAAGGTTGGCTTTGTAATTGGTCTCAAGCCAGAGAACTTTGAGACTGTGATGTAGAGGAGGAAACTGAACAAACTGCAATCCATCAATCCATCATGGACAATCCTGATCACCCCCTGCACCACACACTGGGCAGACAGCAGAGCACCTTCTCCAGCAGACTGCAACAACTTCGCTGCCGAATGGTCAGGTACAGGAAATCTTTCCTGCCACATGCCATTTCACTGTAGAATAACTCACTCTAATGTTGAATTCTGGTCATAACTATGCTGCCATACTGCACGTTGCAGTCTAACTGTACCTCACATTGCACCCTACGCCTGATTGTCCTGCATTGTACAGTGAGGACAATTCATGTGCAGTGGTGTGAAAAAGTGTTTGCCCCCTTCCTGATTTCTCATTTTTTTGTATGTTTGTCGCACTTAAATGTTTCAGATCATCAAACACAAATTTAAATATTAGACAAAGAAAACACAAGTAAACACAAAATGCAGTTTTTAAATGAAGGTGTTTATTATTAAGGGTAAAAAAAAATCCAAATCTACATGGTCCTGTGTGAAAAAGTAACTGTCCCCTAAACGTAATAACTGGTTGGTTCACCTTAAGCAGCAACAACTGCAATCAAGTGTTTGCGATAACTGTTTGCAATAAATTAACTGTGGTTTGTCACATCTTTGGAAAGCTGAGTTCAATTTTTCTAGCCACACCCAGGCCTGATTACTGCCACACCTGTTCTCAATCAAGAAATCACTTAAATAGGTCCTGCCTGACAAAGTGAAGTAGACCAAAAAGTCCTCAAAAGCTAGATATCATGCTGTGATCCAAAGAAATTCAGGAACAGATGAGAAACAAAGTAACTGCAATCTATCCGTCTGGAAAAAGTTATAAATCTATTTCTAAAGCTTTGGGACTACAGCAAACCACAGTGAGAGACATTATCCACAAATGGCAAAAACATGGAGCAGTGGTGAACCATCCCAGGAGTGGCCGGCCGACCAAAATTACCCCAAGAGCGCAGCGATGATTCATCCAAACATCAACAACATCCAAAGAACTGCAGGTCTCACTTGCCTCAGTTAAGGTCAGTGTTCATGACTCCATCATAAGAAAGTGACTTGGCAAAAAAGGCCTGCATGGCAGAGTTTCAAAACCAAAACCACTGCTGAGCAAAAAGAACATAAAGGCTCATTCAGTTTTGCCAGAAAACATCTTGATAATCCCAAAGACTTTGTGGAAAATACTCTGTGGAATGAAGAGACAAACGTGGAAGTTTTTGGAAGGTGTCTATCCCATTACATCTGCCGTTAAAGTAACACAGCATTTCAGAAAAGGAACATCATTCCATAAGTAAAATATAGTGGTGGTAGTGTGATGGTCTGGGGCTGTTTTGCTGCTTCAGGACCTGGAAGACTTGCTGTGGTAAATGCAACCATGAATTCTGCTGTCTACCAAAAAATCCTGAAGGAGAATGTCCGGCCATCTGTTCATGACCTCAAGCTGAAGCGCACTTGGGTTCTGCAGCAGGACAATGATCCAAAATACACCAGTAAGTCCACCTCTGAACGGCTTAAGAAAAACAAAATGAAGACTTTGGAGTGGCCTAGTCAAAGTCCTAACCTGAATCCGATTGGGATTCTGTGTCATGACCTTAAAAAGGCGGTTCATGCTCGAAAACCCTCCAATGTTGCTGAATTACACCAATTCTGCAAAGATGAGTGGGCCAAAATTCCTCCACGGTGCTGTAAAGGACTCATTGCCAGTTATCACAAATGCTTGATTGCAATTGTTGCTGCTAAGGGTGGCCCAACCAGTTATTAGGTTTAGGGGGCAATTACTTTTTCACATAGGGCAATGCAGGTTTGGATTTTTTTCCCCTTAATAATAAACACCTTCATTTGAAAATTGCATTTTGTTTTTACTTGTGTTATCTTTGTCTAATATTTAAATTTGTTTGATGATCTGAAGCATTTAAGTGTGACAAACATACAAAAAAAAAACGAGAAATCAGGAAAGGGGCAAACACTTTTTCAGACCACTGCATATATGGGTCATCACCTGCAATGTATATAAGTTTTCTAGGCAGTTTTGCTTTCCATCGGCAATTCCTTTTTTTTTATGCTGTGTGTGTTTTTGTCGTTTTGGTTGTTTACTGTTATGCTGTTGCTGCACTGTAATTTCCCAGTTTGTTTTTTGTCTGTCTGTCTGTCTGTCTGTCTGTCTCGCTTTCTCTCTCTCTCCTTGATCCTGGGAAGAGAGGTTATGCAACCACATAGAGCTAGATATGACCACTAGATTGTACATGGTTACCTGTTCACTACATATACAATGACAAGACACTTCTTAGGTGTTGTTAATTCAATAATGGGGTTTGACCTTACCATCCCACAACCCATCATATTTACATATACACCGTTATTACCTCTGTCATGGAGGTAATGTGATCACTGTCCGGATGGTGTTCTAGTTGTTGAACTTCTGTGATAAACATAGTTTGTCCACAGCGAGCACATTGTTCAAGCAGAAGGGTGTCTATAAACTGTATGAACTTGGCACTAGGAAAGCCTAGGTCACTGGTCAGTGACCGATTTTGTTATTCATCCTTATTGAATCCTATCAGTTTTGGCTGGCTTGTGGAGCTGCTGAAGCAGCTGAGGTGCACCAGCAGGCTAAGCAGAGTGCGGCTTTGGTAGCTGCTGAAGTATTCAGTGAGGCAAAACTTTCAGTTGGTTTCAAAGATATTCATTGGGGTACTAAGGAAGGGAAAGCGACTATATGTCCGCACTATGTACCATGTAGATGGAGCGTTGCTGACCTCAAAAGGGAATATTGTCGGGTGATGGAAGGAATACTTCAAGGATCTCCTCAATCCCACTAACAGAGCGGGAAGCAGAGCCTGAGGACAAGTGGGATGACTTGCCCATCACTGGTGCAAAGGTTGCTGAAGTTGTTAAAAAAGTCTTCATTGGCGGGCTATGGAAATGGATTGGATTGGCCCTTAGTATTCCAAGGCCGTGGATGTTGTAGGGCTGCCCTGGCTGACATGTCTCTGCAACTACTGTATGTCACTGATCCATCTGTCTCTGGTTAGTAGCAGTCTCATTTTAGCTTTATCCTTTATTATTGATACTCAGTCCTAGTAGTGATGGAAGAATTTCAATGTTGACTGGTTATTGCAACCATCACTCGGGTTGAACAAAATCCAGTTCGCAGATGTGGATTTGTGTGTATTTGCATCGCTTGTATGAATCTTCCCACTGACTTCAACTGTGCCACACAAAAAATTGCTTCGCATTTGGTCTGAAAACACCATTAGTGAAAGACTATGGGTCACTTCTTATCAGGTGCCTTTACATGTTTATAACTAAGTTAACCAGGTTTGAAGAGATATACATACAAAAGAGATGTAAAATCTTTAACTGCAAGACACCACAACACCTAATAACCACAGGCAGCGTGAGAACAGAGTACAGTATTGTCTGTCTTTTATTTTCTATAACAGTCATATTTCCTCAGTCCAAAGCAAACGATTGTTCTCTTTCTGTAGTGTCTGAGTTTGGCTTCTGGTCATACCCAGCACTTTTCTGCATTTTTGTGTATTTATAATTATCCTTATCATTACTATTATTATTACTGTTATTATTATTCTTGCTACTTAGTTTACCCGTTTCTGTTTTAGGTTTTATTTTGAAATCATGCCTGTTATTTGTCTTGTAGTCTTATTGTTGTAGTCCTTCCAGTTCACCGACATGATTTACTATTTATGTTTCTGTTACATAATCTCCACCAGCTGTTTCCCATCTATGTCATTAGTGTTTTGTATTTACTGTAGCGCCTCTCATTCCTCTGTTTCCTGCCATGAAAGAAGAACCTTGTTATGATCGTCATTGCTCTGCCTTTCAACATGTTTCAGTCTGGTTAGTACTTAAGTTTATTGTTCTTGTCTTGTGTGTTAGTTTAATGTTTTCCAGTCCCTGTGCTGCGTCCTTAGTTTGTTCATTAATTGCTGAAATTCATCCCTGTGTTTAAGTCCATTCTCTCTGCCTCCCCGACAGTCAAACATAACATTTTCATCACATTCTTCACTCTGTCAAAGCAAAAATAAACAGAGAAAAAACACAAAAGTTTTTTTGTTTTTTTTTTCTCTTCTGGTATAAAAGCTGACAAAGCTTTACAGCAAATAGCAAAAGCAAATATGACCCTTCTCTCTTACCTCTGGTTTCTCCCTCATCTCTTTGTCTTTTTATACCCTGTTTGATGGAGCCTTGAGTATTTTTATCATGTTTATAGTCAGCTTCATGTGTGCCTGTGTTTGTGTCTATGTTGAATGTAATTAGTGGCTTGTAAATATGGATGTCACCAGACTGCAAAACAAATCTGCCTACGGGTACAAATAAAGTAACCTGAACCTGAACCTGAACCTGAAAGCTGCTCCTTTAATTCAGTTTTGATGATTTTTGTGCTTCTCCTTTCAAACCAAATGTTTGTTATCTAGAATAATCTTTCTCATTAGTAGAGGGACACTTCTGATAGCCTGCAATTAAATATTAAAAATAAAATAATTTACCCATAACTCTTGCTAAATTTTGTGATTAGAAGGGTTTTCTAAGATAAGATAAGATAAGATAAGATAAGCCTTTATTAGTCCCACAACGGGGAAATTCCAGGATTGCAACAGCACAGGGATAGCAACACTCAGAGCAACAATCAGAAGGCAAGAAAAAAAACAAGCAAGCAAGAGCAGCTAATATACATATGTACGTATTACTATAAAATATATATATATACACACACACACAGACACACAGTGCAGAGCATTGTAGCTGGATGGAATAAATATATGAATATATGAACACACAGTGCAGAGCATTGTAGCTAGATGGAATAAATATGTAAATATATAAACACCCACAGTACGGAGCATTGCAGCTAGGTGGAATAAATATGCAAGTATATAAACACACACAGTGCGGAGCAATGTAGCTAGATGGAATAATATGTAGATATATAAATATATAAACACACCCAGTGCTGAGCATTGTAGCTAGATGGAATAAATATGTAAATATATAAACACACACAGTGCAGAGCATTGTTGCTAGATGGAATGAAACAGCATAACCGTCTACTTAGTTATCCTACATGGTATGATTATGTGCCCATACATATTCTCACCCTCCATAGCGACCGGTATGTTCCTAGTTGTATGCCGGAGGGGACCATTGTGTAAGTCTATTGCATCTTTTGCATTCAAAAAACTATTAGTTTGTTACGTCTTTTTGCTATCTCTGCGAGCAGCCCTGCTTAGGTTGTACAGTCTGACAGCCGTTGGTAGGAAGGACCTACGAAACCTCTCGGTTGTGCACCTGGGATGATGTAGTCTGCTGCTAAATGAGCTCCTCAGTGCATTCAGTATGTCCTGCATAGGGTGGAACTCGGACTCCAGCAGAGATGACAGTTTAGCCACCGTCCTTCTCTCTCCTATCTCCTCCATCGGATCAAGGCGCTGCCCCAGGACAGAGCTAGCTTTCTTAATCAGTTTGTTCAGTCTCTTCCTATCGGCTGCAGTAATGCCACTGCCCCAGCAGACCACTCCAAAAGTGATGGCTGATGCCACCACCGTGTCATAGAATGACTTCAGCAGCGCCCCTTGTACACCAAAAGACCTGAGTCTCCTCAGCAGGAACAGCCTGCGCTGTCCCTTCTTGTGGAGTGCATCAGTATTGTGTGACCAGTCTAGTTTATTGTTCAGATGAATACCCAGGTACTTATAGGATGTCACCATCTCGATGTCTGTTCCCTGTATATTTACTGGTACTGTGAGGGGCTGCCCATGCCTGCGGCAGTCCACCACCAGCTCCTTAGTTTTCCTCGCGTTGATCTGGAGGCAGTTCCGATGGCACCAGTCCACGAAGTCCTGGATAAGCCCTCTATACTCAGCTTCATCTCCATTGGAGATGAGGCCAACGATCGCAGAGTCATCAGAGAACTTCTGTAGATGGCAGTGTGTTGTGTTGTGTGAGAAGTCCGCAGTATAAAGAGTGAACAGGAAGGGAGCCAGCACCGTTCCCTGGGGGGCCCCCGTGCTACTGATGATCGTGTCGGACACACAGTCCCGGGTTCTCACAAACTGAGGCCGGTTCGTGAGGTAGTCCAGGATCCATGATGACAGGTGCTGGTCCACCCCTGCGCGCAGCAGCTTGTCCTTCAGGATCATCGGTTGGATGGTGTTGAAAGCACTGGAGAAGTCAAAGAACATGATCCTCACCATATTCCCGGGCTTCTCCAGGTGGGACAGAGAACGGTGAAGGAGGAAGATCACCGCATCCTCCACCCCAATGCCATGCTGGTAGGCGAACTGGAGTGGATCCATCGCTGGTTCCACCAGGGGGCGGAGGTGAGCAAGGAGCAGTCTCTCCAGGGTCTTCATCAAGTGGGACGTCAAGGCCACCGGTCTGTAGCTGTTCAGGTCTTTGGGGTGGGAAGTTTTTGGTACAGGTACCACACAAGATGTTTTCCACAGCTGTGGTACCCTCCCCAGTTTCTTGCTGTTGGTTCAGCAAATTGCTGTAGCAAAGAGCTACATCAGTCATACCAAAGAAATATAAATGCTATAATTGCACTGTAGACTAGTTACAGTAGCTTAAGTGTTGCAAAATGAATTATTGATCTGAATTTAGATGTTAAAAAACATCTTTATTACACTGAAAAACAGGAATGTTCGGTAGGGGTATGTCCTAAAAATATGTTAAAATGGGGAGGGAATTTATTCTCATTTAGTTATTTCTGCAAACTGAAGAACTCAAGTCTCTGAAACATTTTTTTTTTTTTTGCCTTTAAATACCACTTGTCAGACTTGTCAGCTGTTCAAAGTCTCCTGTAACCTCCAGGCATTTTAGCCAGCTGAAATGTCAAATGATGTCAAAAATGGTGGATTTCACAAAAAGGACAAGCTATCTTGCTGTCATGGTCATAACGCAATCTACACGGACACAAAAGTGCCTTATACAAGAAATCTGACAATCCAGCTCAGCATGTTTCTCGCTCAGTGCCGTTAGATCATCACTAGAGAGAGTTTAGTTTATAAAATCAAAATGAAAAGCCATAGTAATTACTTTATTATATATCCATGTCTTAATTGCTCTTACAAACCAGAATTGTTTTATTAAAATGTCAATGATTTAGTCAATACTCTAAGAATAAATGAACTGATTGTCATGCTTAAATTAATCGAATGCCATTTCCACCTTCATATTTCTTTCTAATAGTCCTTTGCATAATTTCTAGTTCTTAATCTGAATGCATTCAACCAAGATGTAGGCCTAATGAAGCCTTTAGAGTTCAGTTGCCAGTGTTTGACCATGTGGCTTTGACCTTAGAATACTTAACCCCAATAGTGTAGCCAAATTCATTCAAGCACGGTCAGGCAGCCAGACAGTCATGGTCACACTTCTCCATACCCAGCCATCCTGTTTTAATAGCCATGCCTTAATTCTGTCAGCGTGAGCAATAATGTTGATCTACATGAAGTCCCACAATTCATCAGGCGTCTCTCTCTTTAAGCCACCTTCATTCTGTTCAGCCATATAGTGTTGATTTTTTTTGAAAATTTGAGAGTAGTGGTTCATAGATATTCCACTAATCTCAGTTGTGTGTACACTGATCCCATTTTTCCAACTTTGGTCACATTTATCATGAACTTCAACCACTGTAACACCACACACAAACACAGATACAAGGAAACAAATTGGTTTAATTTCAAAGAACACCTGCAACATTAACATTTGTACATTTAACCATTTAACTGGGGGCGCCTGTGGTGCAGGTGTAGTGTGGTCGACTGCTAATCGGCGGCTCAGTGGTTCGATTCCCACTCTCTCTGCAGTCTGCATGGCAAAGTTTCACTGAGCAAGACACTGAACCCTCGGTTGGTCTGGCCAGCGCCTGTGCATGGCTGCTCTGCTGCCACCAGTGAGTGTGTATGTGAATGGGTGGATAGCAGGATCTGTAAAGCGCTTTGGTCATATAGAAATGAGTAAAAAGTGCTGTATAAGTGAATGCCATTTACTAGATACCTCACTATGTATCTAGCACAAATGATTCCATTTGTGCTAATTGCATCATGTTCTCGCTTGAAACTACGGGGGTGGGCTAAAAAGTTCATAGTGGTCAAATTTGACCAAATGTGGTTTATATTTCAACCACAGGGATCCAAGCGCTGCAACACCCATGGAAGAAGTGTGTGGACCAAAGGGGAGACAATGTTGAAAAATAAAGCACATTTGGTCAAATTTGACCATTATGAACTTTTCAGCCTATGAACCCTTCAGCACCCCCCCCCGTACACTTAATCTCCAGTTTGCAAATTACCATCATTAGAAAAAGACCTTTAAAGAACATCATCTCCTCATTTTCTTACTTTTCTAGAAGTTAATGCAACACAAGAATGTATTATTCTACAATCACTTTCAACTGAAAATGATGTGAATACATTATGTGAGAGAGTGACAGTTCATGGTGATAATTTATTAACATGCATGAGTCTGGTCAGATAGGTTAACATCTGTTCAGGGAAATTGTGTAATTCATGAAAATCCAAAATGCCATGCGATAGCTGTCTGTGTGTCACTAAATTATTCACTCTTTTCGTCTACATCTGAAATGATGAATATGGGAACATTTAAAAAGCTAGGTCATGAAATTAATTACCAAAGTTAAACTGATCACTGAATTGGAAACCAGCCTCTATTAAGCTGTGTAATCAACTGGAAAAGATCTCTTGAAATTGCAGATCAGTAACTGGAAACAACTGTACCTCAGGTATGTTTATTTTAAACTGTCAAAAACTGAAACAGCTCTTCAGTACTAATAATTTTGTTTGTTTGTTTGTTTATTTGTTATACTTCATTCATCCCAGAGGGGAATTCAAGGACATCCACTTCAATGTGACATCAATCCTTTCACCATTCTCACACACATTTAATCCAATCCAATCTAACTTTATTTCTAAAGCACTTAAAAACAACTACAGCTGATACAAAGTGTTGAAAATGTGAAAGGCATGTAAGACATAAAAATAAGCAAAAGATGATAAAAGGCAACTAAAAAGTATAAAACAAAACAGGTAAAAGTGGCAATCATATAATAAAAGCAATAAAACAAGTAAAATCAATGTCTCATGCTGGGTTAAAGGCCAAGGAATAAAAAGTAGTTTTAAGTTTTAGAAATGGACAGTGATGTAACCTGTCTAATAGGCAAGGGGAGACTGTTCCACAGTTTAGAAGCAACGACAGAAAAAAGCTCTGTCCCCTCTGAGCTTCCTCTTCAATTTCGGTATCTCCAGCAGCAGCTGATCAGCTGACCTGAGAGACCAAGCAGGAGTGTAGAAGTGAAGAAGCTCAGAGAGGTAAGGCGGGGAAAGCCCATTTAATGATTTAAAAACAAATTAAAGAATTTTAAAATGAACCCTAAAGTGCACAGGTAGCCAGTGAAGGGAAGCTAAAATGGGTATAATTTGGTCCCTCTAATGTGTTCCAGTTAAAAGACATGCAGCAGCATTCTGAACCAACTGGGAACTTGAGAAGAAAGACTGTCTGACTCCAAAATAAAGTGCATTACAGTAATCCAGCCGAGATGTGATGAGGGAATGGATTACTGTTTCAAAGTGCTGTTTAGAAAGGATGGGTTTAACCTTTGCCAGTTGCCTTAAATGAAAAAAGCTGCACTTCACTGCTGTGGCAATTTGATGATCTAATTTAAAATCACTGTCCATCTTAAAACTAAGATCAGTAACAGTAGGTTGGACAAACCCTGCCAAGGGGCCCAGGTCAACAAGGGGGGACTCACAGGAGGCACTGGGTCCAAACACAATCACTTTTGTCTTCTTTTCATTAAAACTTAAGAAGTTCACTGTCATCCATTCTTTAATGCCGTTAAGGCATTCAAGACGTGATTTGATTGAGAAAGCCTCCTTCTGCCTTAATGGAACATAAACCTGACAGTCATCAGTGTAACGGTGAAAGGACATAACATTCTTTCTACTATAAGAATTGAACTCAGTGGAAGCAGATTAAGTGAAAAGAGCAGGGGTTCGAAAATTGAGCCCTGTGGGACTACACATAAAAGGGAAGCAGAGGATTATTCAGAGCCAGCAAGGCATACACACATGGTTCTATCAATTAAATTGGACCTGAACCATTCCAATGAAGTACTAGAAATACCCACAAGACGCTGCAGGCGAGAAATTAAAATGTCATGGTCCACTGTATCAAAAGCAGCAGTTAGGTCTAGCAGAACAAGAACTACATATTGTCACGGTGGCCCTCACAAGCCGCCATAAGACACCACAAGTCTCCGGTGAGTTTGCAATGATGTTTTATTCAGGACACAGAAGGATAACACAAAGCAACAAAGGAATAAGCCTCGGTGGGCTAAAAACACACTATACTAGGAACAGAGACTGTAAGGCTGATCAGGCACACTTAGGATAGAGGATTAGGATGAGGGACGATCGTAGCCGAGGAATCAAATAAGGAAAACTGACGTCTGAGACGAGGAACACCCGTTCGACGTCTGAACACGGGGATGTTTGACGGAGACTGCTGCATCGGGCTGCATTCAGCGACCGCTTTAAATGCCGGCCGCTAATGACCCCTGAATGCAGCCCAGCTGGCAGGCTTTGACAGCAGGAAGCTCCCCCGAGCGCTGTCACAATAAGAGCCTGGGGAGCCAGAAGGTACTCACTGCTGTCAAGCCTGCCGGAGATGACGTATGACCCGAGCACGGACGAGATCGGAGCTCGGATCATGACACATATAATCACCAAAATCAGACATCAAAAGGATGTCATTAAAACCCTTAATAATGCTGACTCTGTACTATGTAGGTTTTTAAAAACAGATTGGAACACATCCAGGATATCATGTTCATCAAAAAAAGCCTTCAACTGGAAATAAACAATTTTCTCCAATATTTTTGAAATAAAAGGCAGCTTGGAGATTGGCCTAACATTAGCCAACACAGTGTGGTCATGACCAGATTTCTTAATCAGGGGTTTAACTACTGCATTCTTAAAATTTGCAGGAACCACATCAGAAGATAAACTTTTTTTTTTTAATTGTTAAAACTGACTATCCTATGCTAGGAAAGACTTCTTAAAAATTTGAGGAGGGACAGCATCACAAGGGGAACCTGAAGGCTTAATATGATCAACTACATCCTGTATTTGTAGTAGGGTCACAGGCTTAAACTGATTGAAAACAGCAGAGCAAGGGACAGACACAGAGGGATCAGGGGCAGGAGCTGGGATGAGAGCCCTAATAGTGGTGGCCTTATCAATAAAAAATCTAAAAAGTCTTTGCATGTTTCAGATGATGCTTCCATATTGACAGACAGTTTGGCATTAAGAACAAAGTCAGAAGTTTTAAATAATACATGTGGGTCATGACAGTTTGCTGCAATAATATTAGATAGATATTCCCTTTTAGCCTCTAAGACAATTTTGGTAGAGATGCCAACAGTCCTTAAAGATATGAAATGATGCCTGCAGCTTGTACTTCTTCCACCTGCGCTCAGCTTTGCAGCATTCCCGTTTGGCTGCCTGAGTTCTATCATTAAACCATGGCTCGAGTTTGGCTCTGGGCTGCTTAATTTTTAATGGAGCCACAGAGTCTAGGACAGTTTGGCAAGAGGAGTAAAACAAGGTGTTATGTCATAACTTGTAGACAATGATGAAGCCAGGAGTGGAGCTGAACACTATTATACAAACAGGACTCTGTACACCCGACCGTACATGCAGCCACTTGGCAGAGGAAAGGTGGACGAGAGCGTCCCTCTACCAGCAGTCCCTCTCACACCACCGGAAATGGTGGAACCGGAAACAGGGGCCGCCATCCCGTACCATACAAATAAGAGCTCCAACATGAACCACAAACATGCACAATAATTACATAATACCCCCCCGTAGAAAAATCCAAAACACACACACAATCAGCCCACCCCAATTTGGAACCCGAATCATCCGCTAAGCATCATCATCATAGCAGTCTGTCGGGGGTGAGGATGACTGTTTGATTTAGGTCTGATCAGAGTCCTCCATGCAGCTCTGTCCTTCGTTTTCCGCTGCTAGGAACTCCCGACCTTGTTAACCTGGGCAACGTCCAAGCCGGTATGAGTTGCTTTCTGACTTACCATTTCATGAAACTGCTTGAAAAGTATTTGAGTACTGCTAGCTTTTGCTGGACTAGTGGCATATTCTTTGCAGATAGAGTATTATTAGTGGCAAGGACAGGCCAAGACAAACTGACTCCAGTGTCTGTTGCAGTGACTGACCAGATGATAGGTTTGTTTATCTCTGCTGTTTGTGTAGTGCATGTCACAATACACTGACTGGCAAAAGTCCACCAGACCTTACAACAGATGTGCTTATCTGTCAGGATGTCCAGTCTCACCCCGTGTAACTAGGAGTGGTCCACCACGGACCTGTGACAGATATTGTTTTTAATTCTGCAAGGATGCCCAGTTTCACCCTCCATGCCCTCGGAAGGGCGGGATTATCGGTTGAGTCGCCGACAGCCCGGCCCATGAGACAGGTAGTACCGGTTTTCATGGTCATCCGGTAGCAAGCAAAGCAATGCCTGATCTGACATTTATCCACTAAGTATAAACAAACTAAAATCACCAAAAGGGGCCTATGACATTCACACCAAAAACTAAAATTCGGGAATACGGGTAGACTGCCGTCCTATCCCCCACACGGCCAGGTGGGTTATTCTGCTGCCTATACTATTAAAGTCCACAAAAGAAAAAAATGCTGCCGTGTCTCCTATATGCCATACTAATATAATCCCCAAACTATTAACTCAGAACAAATAAACCATTACAACACTTAGGTAACACCAATGTCCGTTGGCAGCCAGAGGTAAAACCAACCTGGAGGCCCAGGACAGCCCCAAACCATCCACACCCCTGGCCACTGAAAATAAGACCGGCTCGGAGGCCCTTGGCAGACCCACAACATGTGTGCTCATGGCCACCGTCTGCCCCCTGAATCAAAAACAATCTCTCCCGCCATAACGTCCCTCTTCACCACCAACTGCATCACTCCTCGGGCCCTGCCGTGCTGCTGTCCGGCACACCGTCCCACCGTCCCACCGTGCTCATCGGTCCGCTCCAGACCGCTCTCAACACAGCCGTCGTGGCTCTAAACAAACCAGCCCCCTGTGGCCACACTCCTGGGAAAACTGAAGCCAGCTCATCGGTGTTGTTTCCTGACCCAGGCATCTCGCCACTGCTCCCAGTGCCCTCATTCTAGGCGCTCTGCTGCACTGTCGCCATGCCTGGTCATAGCTGCTCTCTCCCTGGGCTCTCAGCTTTGGTCTGGTTGTAGTCACTCTCCGACCCAGGAGTTTCGTCGCTGCTCCCACCACCCTCGTTCAAGGCACTCCGCTGTGCTGTCGCCATGCCCGGTCGTAGCTGCTCTCTCCTTGGGCTCTCAACTTCGCTCTGGTCAGTGTCACTCTCTGACCCGGGCGTTTCGTCGCTGCTCTCAACACCCTCGTCCCAGGCGCTCTGCTGTGTCGTCTCCATGCCTAGCTGCAGCTGCTTTCCCTCGGGGCTCTTAGCGTCACTCTCGTCAGCATCACTCGCCAACCCAGGCGTTTTGTCACTGCTCTCGGCACCCTCATCCCAGGTGCTCTGGTGCGTTGTCTCCATGCCTAGCTGTCGCTGCCTTTCCCCAGGGCCTTCAGCCGCCATGGTCCCACTCTCCCTCTTCTAGCTTCCAGCTGTGAGGATGACTCCTGCTGCTCTCTCTCTCCACTGTCGTTGCACACGAGCCGTCCAACTCATCACTGCTCCGGTCCTCCACCTTCCTGCGCTTTGTGACTGGCCCACTGTCTTCAGTGACTGGGGACTCCCCAGGTCCTACCTCGATGCCCAGCTGGTAACTTTGAGCTTTTTGCGCACAGATAGCTTCGTGGCTAGCCCATCCATAGACACTGACTGTGCCATTAGCTTCTATAAGCTAACTAGCCTAGCCACTCCTGGTGCCAATACTGCCACCACCCACAGCTTCGTGGTCCTTGTCTGCCCGGCGAAGTGCTCAGCCAGTCGCTCAATAGCATCCTCAAAGCACTCCGTTTCTCCCAATGTACCGAGAATTCTTTGGCCCTCTGCACCAAGATGGTGAGCCAACAGCACTCATTGTTGCCTCCTGTCGAGTCTGCTTCAAATCAAATCAAATCAAATCAAATCAACCTTTATTGTCATATTGCTGTACATACAACTGTGGTGCAGGCAAGATGAAATTGTGTTACTCCCGGTATCCATATAAGTAAAAAGAACATTATTTAAGACACACTCACACACACCCTCACCCCCCACCCCAACACAGCCATTCACACTTCCCTGAGACATACTTGAAAACTAACCAGAACTATAATATACAAATAATATACATAATGTCCATAGGTGCAGTAGTATGTATGAGAGATTCCGGATCAACTGTTCACCATCCTAACAGCTTGTGGAAGGAAGCTGTTAATCAGTCTGGTGGTTCTGCCTCTGATGCTCCGGAATCATTTGCCAGATGGCAGAAGTTCAGAGTGTTTATGCAGAGGGTGAGAATGGTCCTTGACAATGTTCAGTGCCCTGCTCCTACAACGGTTCTGAAAAAGTTCTTGGACAGAGGGGAGGGAAACTCCAATTACCCTCTCAGCTCCCTTAACTATCCTCTGCAGGGCTTTTTTGTCTGACATACTGCAGCTGGAGTACCATGTTGCAATGCAGTATGTCAGAACACTCTCCACCACACCTCTGTAGAAGGTCCTGAGGATACAGATGAGGAGAGAGGCCTGTTTGAGTTTCCTCAAGAAGTGCAGTCTCTGCTAGGCCCGCTTCCTGATCCCCAAGGAATTCTTGCTCCAGGTCAGGTCCGGTGAGATCTGCACTCTGAGGAACTTGATGTTCTCCACTCTCTCCACTAAACAGCTGCCAATGCTGAGAGGGACGTGTTCAGACTGTGACCGCCAGAAGTCGATAATCATCTCCTTCGTTTTGTCCACATTGACCACCAGATTGTTCTCCCTGCACCAGCCCTCCAGGTCTCTCACTTCTTCCCTGTACATTGATTCCTCATCCCTCTGAATAAGTCCCACCACCGTGGTGTCATCTGCAAACTTAATAATCTGGTTCCCCTCGTGTCTGGATACACAGTCATGTGTTAGAAGTGTAAACAACAGTGGACTGAGTACACAGCCTTGAGGGGATCTGGTACTCAGCGTGATAGAGTTGGAGATGTTATTTCCAACCCGGAGAGACTGAGATCTCTCAGTCAGGAAATCCAGGATCCAGAGACGTGTTGCGGTGTTCAGACCAAGAAGGAGTAATTTCTCCATCAGTCTCTGGGGAATAATGGTGTTGAATGCTGAACTGAAGTCAATGTGCAGGAGTCTGGCGTAGGTGTCTTTCTGATCCAGGTGAGTAATGACAGAGTGCAGGGTGGTGACTATAGCATCCTCTGTGGAGCGGTTTGAACGATATGCAAACTAGAGCGGGTCATGTGATGCAGGGAGGCAGGCTGTGATGTGTGGTTTGACAAGCCGTTCAAAACACTTCATCACAATTGGTGTCAGTGCAACAGGACAATAGTCATTCAGACAGGACACAACTGGTTTCTTTGCCACTGGCACTATGGTAGAGGTCTTGAAGCATCTGGGAACGATGGCCTGACTCAGGGAGATGTTATAAATGTCAGTCAGGACATCCGCCAACTCACTCGCGCAGTCTTGGAGCACACATCCCAGGATGTTGTCCGGACCTGCAGCTTTACGTGGGTTGACCTTGGTTAGGGTCCTCCGTGTGTCCGCTGTGTTGATGGTGATAGCTGGCCCAACCGATGGTGGAGATGGGCCAGCCCTCCCTCTGATTGTCGGGTTTGATGCTTCAAAACGTGCAAAGAAGTTGTTGAGCCTGTCTGGAAGCGAAGCGTCGTCATCATCGACCCCCAGCCTAGACTTATAGTCCATCAGTGCCCGAACTCCCTGCCACATCCGCTTGGTGTTCCTAGTGTCACAGAGGTGTCCCTGGATTTTCTCCGCATAGGCGTGCTTCGCCGTCTTAATGTGAGGGACAACCCCTCACAGCACCAGTAAACATACAGGGAACAGACATCGAGATGGTGACATCCTACAGATACCTGGGTGTTCATCTGAACAATAAACTAGACTGGTCATACAATACTGGCGCACTCTACAAGAAGGGACAGTGCAGGCTGTTCCTACTGAGGAGACTCAGGTCTTTTGGTGTACAAGGGGCGCTGTTTGCTTTCACTTCCGCTCTTCAAGGAGAGTAGACGCTTCTCTCTTTTCTCTCTGCTCTAGCTCCCCACTTCCCTAACTAACTGGATCCCAGCTTGCTGTTGTCTGTCTGCGTCTACTGCTGATTATCGAAAGAAATTATGGAATTGATAAGCTGGGCTTTGAACGCAATTGACACTATTTTTTCAACAAGGAATAGTGCTCCGGGGGAAGCTGTTTGCCCCGCAGGGATGGCTCCAGCGGGCTATTTACGGGTGACAAGTGTTTGGAGGATCTTGTGCCTGAGTAATCTCTCTATCGAAGATATTGAAGATTTGTATATCTTCGTAATAATGGTGACTGGGATCATTCTGATTGGAACTGGGATTGTCCTGGTGTACCGCAAATTGCTGAAGATGGATACAACCTATCAAAATGCTGGCCACGCGAGGTGCATCCATCAAATTGGAAAAATGGAGGAGACTTTGATAGCAACAAATGGAGAACTGTCTCGGAAGGTGGTTTACATCATGGTTACGCTTAAGTCTATCCACGACGGACTCAAAGCCCCGCAATGAAGGATTAAGCACTGAATCTGCAGAAGAAAATAAAGTTCTTTCTCTGTGTTCAGTCTATTTGGCTCAATTTCCCTTACAAAAATCCTCCTGATAATCCCCAGTCTTTGTTTTTCAAAACACTGAGCACACGGCCTCTGGACAGTAGCTGCTTGGGACAATTGCCAAGGACAATTGCTGCAGCCAGACAAAACATCTTCTGCCAAAGTGTCCTTGTGCTCATATTGATACAACATTGCTTCAACACTACATCCACACTGACCCAGAAACTGACAACAAGATAACATTCACTGCTCTCCTTGTGTCCTGTGAACTCTGGTCTTGAATGTGCATCGTGGGCTTTTTTTTGTCTTTGTAATCATAATATTGATTACTTATGGTCAATATTCTGAATTCAATTATTTTTTTGGTCCTTCCTATTGTATGATTTCTTATCTGTACCATCCTGTTGGCAGGCGCGTTCCCGATGCAGCCGTGTCACTGGAAATGCAGGTTCATTTTCTGTGTCAAGTCAAATTCTCTCGTATGTTATCAAGTGATCTGTTAATGTACTTGGCAATAAATCTTTTTCTGATTCTGATTCTGATTCTGCTGAAGACATTCTACGACACGGTGGTGGCATCAGCCATCACTTTTGGAGTGGTCTGCTGGGGCAGTGGCATTACAGCAGCCGATAGGAAGAGACTGAACAAACTGATCAAGAAAGGGGCAGATCCTGGGGCAGCGCCCTGACCCAGTGGAGGAGATAGGAGAGAGAAGAATGATGGCTAAACTGTCATCTCTGCTGGAGTCCGAGTCCCATCCTACGCAGGACATACTGAACGCACTGAGAAGCTCATTTAGCAGCAGACTGCATCATCCTAGGTGCGCAACCGAGAGGTTTCACAGGACCTTCCTACGTACGGCTGTCAGACTGTATAACCTAAGCAGGGCTGCTCGCAGAGATAGCAAAAAAAACGTGACGACCTAATAGTACTGAATGCAAAAGACGCAATAGACTTACACAGTGGTCCCCTCCAGTATATACAACTAGGACAGTATTGGTCGCTACGGAGGGTGACAATATGTATGGGTACATATTCATACTATGTAGGATAACTAAGTTGACGGTTATGCTGTTTATTCCATCTTGCTACAATGCTCCGCACTTTGTATATATATTTATATATTGATGTGTATGTATGTATATCCACTGCTCTTATTTACAGTGGGGCAAAAAAGTATTTAGTCAGCCACCAATTGTGCAAGTTCTCCCACTTAAAAGATGAGAGAGGTCTATAATTTTCATCATAGGTATACCTCAACTATGAGAGACAAAATGAGAAAAAAAAATCCAGAAAATTACATTGTCTGATTTTTAAAGAATTAATTTGCAAATTATGGTGGAAAATAAGTGTTTGGTCACTTACAAACAAGCAAGATTTCTGGCTCTCACAGGCCTGTAACTTCTTCTTTAAGAGGCTCCTCTGTCCTCCACTCATTACCTGTATTAATGGCACCTGTTTGAACTCGTTATCAGTATAAAAGACACCTGTCCACAACCTCAAACAGTCAGACTCCAAACTTCACTATGGCCAAGACCAAAGAGCTGTCAAAGGACACCAGAAACAAAACTGTAGACCTGCACCAGGCTGGGAAGACTGAATCTGCAATAGGTAAGCAGCTTGGTGTGAAGAAATCAGCTGTGGGAGCAATTATTAGAAAATGGAAGACATACAAGACCACTGATAATCTCCCTTGATCTGGGGCTCCAAGCAAGATCTCACCCCATGGGGTCAAAATGATCATGAGAACGGTGAGCAAAAGTCCCAGAACCACATGGGGGGACCTAGTGAATGACCTGCAGAGAGCTGGGACCAAAGTAACAAAGGCTACCATCAGTAACACATTATGCCGCCAGGGACTCAAATCCTTCAGTGCCAGACGTGTCCCCCTGCTTAAGCCAGTACATGTCCAGGCCCGTCTGAAGTTTGCTAGAGAGCATTTGGATGATCCAGAAGAGGACTGGGAGAATGTCATATGGTCAGATGAAACCAAAATAGAACTTTTTGGTAAAAACTCAACTTGTCGTGTTTGGAGAAGAAAGAATGCTGAGTTGCATCCAAAGAACACCATACCTACTGTGAAGCATGGGGGTGGAAACATCATGCTTTGGGGCTGTTTTTCTGCAAAGGGACCAGGGCGACTGATCCATGTAAAGGAAAGAATGAATGGGGCCATGTATCGTGAGATTTTGAGTGAAAACCCCCTTCCATCAGCAAAGGCACTGAAGATGAAACGTGGCTGGGTCTTTCAGCATGACAATGATCCCAAACACACCGCCAAGGGGAGCCAAGGAGTGGCTTCGTAAGAAGCATTTCAAGGTCCTGGAGTGGCCTAGCTAGTCTCCAGATCTCAACCCCATAGAAAATCTTTGGAGGGAGTTGAAAGAAAAAACACCAGCAACAGTGTGTGAAAACCTTGTGAAGACTTACAGAAAATGTTTGATCTCTGTCATTGCCAACAAAAGGTATATAACAAAGTATTGAGATGAACTTTTGTTATTGACCAAATACTTATTTTCCACCATAATTTGCAAATAAATTCTTTAAAAATCAGACAATGTGATTTTCTGGATTTTTTTTTCTCATTTTGTCTCTCATAGTTGAAGTATACCTATGATGAAAATTGGAGACCTCTCATCTTTCAAGTGGGAGAACTTAAACAATTGGTGGCTGACTAAATACTTTTTTACCCCACTGTATATCTTCCGTATCTTCTTAATTATTGCTCTGAGTGTTGCTATCCCTGTGCTGTTGCAATCCTGGAATTTCCCCATTGTGGGACTAATAAAGGCTTATCTTATCTTATCTTAATTCCCTTTGAGAGCGCAGACCTGGCTGAGCGGAGGGCGATCCTGTCCTTCGCTCTGAAAGCTGCATCTCTGGCTATGAGCAGCGAGCGCACCTCTGCAGTCATCCAGGGCTTATAGTTGCCCCGTGCAGTGATAGTCTTCACTATCGTGACATCCTCTGTGCACTTCGCGATATAGCTGGTGACCGTTTCAGCATACTCCTCCACATCTGTCTTGTCTTCCTGGGAGGCTGCTATTTTGAAGACCTCCCAGTCTGTGTGCAGAAAACAGTCTTTAAGTGCTGAGGTTGCACTCTCTGGCCAAATCCTGATTTGTTTCACTACTGGCCTGCTGCGCTTCAGTAAAAGTTTGTAGGCAGGCACCAGCATCACGGATAGGTGGTCAGAAAGGCTGAGGTGGGGGCAAGGTGTTGCCTTATAAGCATCTGTGTTTGTGTACACCAAGTCCAACATATTCTCTCCTCTGGTCTTAAAGTCTACACATTGTTTAAACTTGGGGAGCACAGTCTTTAAACTGGTGTGGTTAAAATCCCCTGCAACCACCACAAAACTGTCTGGGTGTGAAGTTTGAATTTCACTAATAGCATTGTGCAGCTCTCCGAGTGCCTCTTTAGCATTAGCTTTAGCATTAGTGCTTGGCGCTATGCTTAGGTCCAGTGCCCCGATGTAGCCCTCAAACGTGGCCTGCCACTGCAGCCACAGGATCACCGGCTCTCCCTTGTACTCTAAAAATGGCACCAGAGGTTGAGGTGGCCCATACGCTGCCATAATTTCGTTCCTCATCGCTAAATGTTATGTTGTAACTTGTAGACAATGATGAAACCAGGAGTGGAGCTGAACACTACTTTATTATACAAACAGGCCTCTGTACACCCAACTGTACATGCAGCCTTTTGGCAGAAGAAAGGCAGATGAGAGCATCCCTCTACCAGCAGTCCCTCTTATACCAGTGGAGATGGCGGAACCGGAAACCGGGGCCACCATCCTGTAACACACAACACACAAATAAGAGCTCCAACATGAACCACATACATGCACAATAATGACATAATACCAGGAACTGAAGTCCTCCGTATCAGAAGAAGTAGAATCAGGGGGAGCACAGAGTTGGGTGAAAGCAGCGGAAAACTGACCAGCAGTGGAGGGGTTAAAAATTCGACAGCAGCGATCAGGAGCGCAGGTTTTAACTCTGGTACAGGATAAATCAACATCAAATAAAATAGGCATATGGTCAGAGAATACAGCATCACCAATTTCCAGGTTAAACACAAACAAAGCATGTGAAAAAACAAAGTCTAATGTGTGTCCACGTTCATGTGTAGGTCCACCAGATAAAAACTGTTCCAAATTAAAAGAATAAATAAGGTTTAAAAAATCATTCACCAGTGACTTATCTGGACAGCACACATGGATATTAGCATCTTCAGCAATAAGGACTCGGTCCTACTTAGACATAATTTCTGTCAGAAAATCAGCAAAGTCATTCATAAAATCCTTATTGTATTTGGGGGGTGGGAAAATGACTGCAACCAGCACTGGGTCAGAGCAACCCACCTCAAATAAAGTCATTTCAAAACTAAGGAACACCAATGATACAAAGCACTGCTTGCATTTAAAGTCATTTTTATAAACAGTCGCCATTCCTCCTCCTTGACCCGACATCTGTGAAGAGTTAAAATAAGTGCAACCAGCCAGTAAAAGTTCAAAGAAAGTGCTACAGTCACCAACACTCAACCAAGTCTCACATATGCAGAGGAAATCCAGACCACGGGAGGTGAAGAAATCCCTGAGAATGAAAGTTTTATTTACCAGTGATCCGGCATTTACCAGGCCAATACTGGCAGGAGCTGGGACCCTTGGTGGATCGGACCGGGGAGCCCGACACTGTAGCCTCAGGTTCCAGAGGTTCATATTGTGTTGGCAAAGCCCGGGAGAGCAGGGGAGGCGGGACTGGAGTACCTCATCCAAGCTGGTCACAGGTACCAGGCAGGCATCAATTGGATCCAAGGAGCGCCAAGGCACAAACAAGGGAGAAGATAATCCATACTCTACTCGGGAAATGGAAGAGGAGCACGCCAGACAGAGCTTGAGCTTTACCAGCCGATTGCTACGTTCACCTTGGCAACGGTGACGTTTCCAACGTGAGAATGGAACCGAAGCCTGGTACAGGTGAGTGGGAATTCCTGATAAAAATGGGGGCAAAGTTTTCTGTCCATTAAAATCAAATGAAACTAGGTTTTTAACAGAAAACCAGAGATCCACGAGAGTTTGGCGATCATACATCAGCAGTGACTTCATTTGTTCAGTGCAAAGGGTTAGACATAAAAATAAAAACAGAAATGATTGCAGCAGATGATCAGCCACACACACCGGTGCCATCTTGAACCTTCTTTACCAATGAACCTCCTTTACCATTCACACCTAGGGCCCCTTTTGAATATCCAATTAACCAAACATGCAAGTTTTTGATAGTATAGGCTGGAATTTATATGATAGTGGAAATAGTTACAAACATCCTTTAACATTAAAGTTAAAAAAAAAAAACATAACACATAAGTGCATATCTGTTTTTTTTTTTAAGTCATAAATAAAATAAAAGCACCATAGGTGCTGATGCCTCAGTACATTAAGGTGAGTGAATCATGGCTTGTCTTGACAGCAAAGCCTCATCTCAAAATTCTGACAAATTAAAAGAAAACATGGTGATACACTGATACAAGCCTGTTGCTCCAACTGATTTTGATCAGGCAAGCTGAAAACCTGGTAAAACACACACACACACTACTGTATGCCTATACCGTGCATGCGCACCGAGGCATAAACATAAAATGAATTCTCTGCCATCAAAGCAGGTATAATTAACAATATGCTTATGAGTTAAGCCTAAGGGCTGGGTTATCCATCCATCCATCCATCTTCTACCACTTTTCCGGAGGTCCGGGTCGCGGAGGCAGCAGTTCAAGCTGAGAAGCCCAGACTTCCCTCTCCCCAGCCACCTGCTCCAGCTCTCCAGAGAGGATACCAAGGCGTTCCCAGACCAGCTGGGAGACATAGTCTCTCCACCGAGTCCTGGGTCTGCCCCGGGGTCTCCTCCCAGTGGGACGTGCCCGAAACACCTCAAGTGGGAGGCGTCCAGGAGGCATCCTAATCAGATGCCCATACCACCTCAACTGACTCCTTTCAATGTGGAGGAACAGTGGTTCTACTCTGAGCCTCTCCCAGATGACTGAGCTCCTCACCCTATCTCTGAGGGTGAGTCCAGCAATCCTACGGAGAAAGCTCATTTCAGCCGCTTGTATCCGCGATCTTGTTCTTTCGGTCATTACCTAAAGCTCGTGACCATAGGTGAGGGTAGGAACGTAGATTGACTGGTAAATCGACAGCCTTGCTTTAGAACTAAGCTCCCTCTTCACCACAACAGACCGGTACAACGTTCGCATCACTGCAGATGCTGCTCTGATCCATCTGTCAATCTCTCGCTCCATTTTCCCCTCACTCGTGAACAAGACCCCAAGATACTTGAACTCCTCCACTTGGGGCAGGAGCCTGTCCCCAACCCAGATAAAAAGGTGGTGGGCTGGGTTATATCGCCTTCTTTTTTAATTTCTTTTTAATCTCAGCACGAACAAGAATTCAGCATAAATAATGCTGTCCAGAGAGTGAGCACAAATAATTTCCTACCAGAGCACAGTACTCCTCATAACATGGCTGTTAGTCACCCAGTTAAAATTCAAAGTAGAATTGCAATTAACATCTAAATGCTCTCAAACTTGCAAGAGAGGACTCTAGCTTGAATCATTGCAGCTTCATACTGTATCTGTCCTTATTTCACTCCAGCAGCTGCCAGATACAATGAGATTAAGGCAGTGGCTATAGGTGCGGAACCATACCTGTAAAATGCATGCTGTAGATATGGCTGAAACCCAATTGGTGTCATGTGACCCTGCATGCCATACCCCATTCACAAAAATGTATGAGTACATTCTATTAATGCTGTATCTTATGTGGCAGCAGCCACAGGTGTCTGAGACATTTATCAGGATGCTATAATGGATGCAAAGTACATAAAATTGGAGAAACAAAGAAATTTTACAGCACAAAGTTAAACATTTCCTGGAAAAAAATTACACTTGTTTTAAGCAATTTGATAAAAATTTCTTGCTCCATTGGCAGAATTTTTTTTTCTTAAAACCAGATTAAATTGCTTTAAACAAGTGAAAAATATCTTATAACAGGTAAAATTCTCTTACAGAGACTGCACGACAAGGATAAAAAAAAGATATCAGAAAAAAATTAACCTGTTGCACTCCGGGATACCGCGGGCAGTCACGTCTCTGCGTCCTAGTGTGTCTCAGTGCGCACTGAAAAAAAAAAGAGCTGCATTTCTGTTCTTCCAGTACAGACACAGCCGCAAACAGAAAGCCAAAGGAGTGTTTTGATTGGTTTAGATTTGATTGACCTCTCATTCGACTAATAAGAGCCTTGAATTGGGTTTCTGAAACCTTGAAGAACCAGTGACTGAAAACCTAGCAAGAAGGACCTGCCTACCAACGACCGCGAATACAGCGAGCCAATTGAAGCAGAGAAGTTCGACGATTGAAGCGCGTGTGTCCCGTGCGTAAAATCTGTTTTGTCAATAAGCCGCTGGGTGACGCACATTGAGAGCTGTGTGTAACGGTAGCGTTCGCCAGTTTTTTTTATTACTACTGTTCTTATTTGTTTTGAAAAATTGTTCGCAAAAACCGCCATCATGGAAACGGAGATGGTTTGACCGGGTCGCATGACCAGAACCACGAGTCCGTAACAAGCGGACCAGCGTCATGTTCATCTGACAATGAGGAACAGATGTTTGCCAACAACACTGCTGTTGTGGACAGGTAAGTGTTATAAGATAAATTATTCTTTATCAATGAAAATAGTCATAAAAATGACTTTTGACCGATCAGTAATTACAACGGTGCGTCATGGCCACTTGACGGACCACTTGACGGACCACTTTTGTGCGCCGAGCTCCTCTGTAGTGGGGGGGGGAGTTGTTATCCTCTTACATTGCAGATATTTTAGTATAATTTTTAGTGCACTGTAGGTTATTTTTTCTTGTAAAAAAAAGGCAGCACATTTTTTTACGTGGCATGCTTCTTTGTGTGTGGGGGGCTTGTTTGTTCATTCATTCATTCATGAATGAATAAACAACCCCCCCACACACACACAGCTCTGAGTGTTACCTTTCATTAGAGCCCAAGATCAAGCTTCTATGTTGAATCATTCAAAAGTTATAGACGTTTTTCCAAACTGTGCCATTTGGCACAATTTGGCACAGTTCAAAAACGCCTGGGAACAACCTGAGAAAAAAGCTGTGTAATATATTCATTTTTGTGGTATTGCTACAAAATTTTGACCTCAGCTGGATAACGCTTGGTTCTACATTTCTGCTGCATTTTCCAGCCAGTATCTGACAGCTGTGTGTTGTTTGCAAGCATATGTATCTAAAAAAACACCCAGGCGAACTTTACTTTCTTCAGATTCAGTATGTTAAATGACTGTTACTCAGTGGCAGGAGCACTTAGAGAGATTATGACTGTTTTGCCAAAAAATTCAGTGTTTTCTTTTAAATGAGACCAACCCCATGAAGATGCTGCAAAGGGTTGAAGAACAGCTTTTGATTTACTTTGGGCATGTTATTTTTAGGCGTTTTTAGGGAAATTGACCAGAGTGCAAGGGGTTAAACAATTAGATCTTTACTTTAAAATGTTTTTTTCTGACTAAGATTTCATTTTTTTGCAGTGTACTACAGTGGTATGAAAAAGTATTTTCCCCCTTCCTGATTTCTCATTTTTTGTATGTTTGTCACACCTAAATGTTTCAGATCATCAAACAAATTTAAATATTAGACAAAGATAACACAAGTAAACACAAAATGCAGTTTTTAAATGACGGTGTTTATTGCTAAGGGGAAAAAAATCCAAACCTACATGGCCCTGTGTGAAAAAGTGATTGCCCCCTAAACCTAATAACTGGTTGGTTCACCTTTAGCAGCAGCAACTGAAATCAAGCATTTGCGATAACTGGCGATGAGTCTTTTACAACACTGTGGAGGAATTTTGGCCCACTCATCTTTGCAGAATTGTTGTAATTCAGCCACATTGGAGGGTTTTCAATCATGAACCGCCTTTTTAAGGTCATGCCACAGCATCTCAATGGGATTCGAAGGCTGCAGAGCACAGTTGAAACATGTAAAGAAGGTAAAAACATCTTTCTATTTTTGTCTTTAATAAGAACAAAGGGTAAATAATTTAAAGAAGACAAAATGAACCTCCCCCTCATGGATCGTCACCTTATCGTGGTGGGGGGGTTTGCGTGCCCCAGTGATCCCAGGAGCTATGTTGTCCGGGGCAATTTGCCTCTGATAGGGTCTCCCAAGACAAACTGGTCCTGGGTGAAGGGCCAGACGAAGAACGATCCAACAGACTCTCATGATAAATTGTATATCAAGGATTCAGTGTACCCCGCCCGGTATGGGGTTACCGGGGCCCCACCCTGGAGCCAGGCCTGGGGGAGGGGCTCGAAGGCTAGCGTCTGGTGGCCGGGTTTCCACCCATGGGACCCGGCCGGGCTCAGCCCGAAGGAGTTACATGGGTCCGCCCTCCAGTAGGTTCACCACCTGCAGGAGGGATCATGGAGGTCCGGTGCTATGTGGATTAGGTGGCAGTCAAAGGCGGAGACCTTGGCGGACTGATCCCAAGCTTTCTAAACTGGCTTTTGGTACGTGGAATGTCACCTCTCTGGTGGGGAAGGAGCCTGAGCTGGTGTACGAGATTGAGCGATACCGGCTAGATATAGTCGGCCTCACCTCAACACACAGCTCCGGTTCCGGAACCAGTCTCCTGGAGAGGGGCTGGAGCTTGGCCTTTTCTGGAGTTGCCCCGGGCGAGAGGCGACGAGCAGGGGTAGGTATTCTTGTATCGCCCCACCTTGCTGCCTCTATATTGGAGTTTTCCCCGGTGGACGAAAGGGTTGCTTCCCTGCGCCTTCGGGTTGGGAAACGGGTCCTGACCATCATTTGTGCCTATGCACCAAATGATGTTTCAGAGTACCCACCCTTTTTGGAGTCTGTGACTGGGGTGCTGGAGGGTGCTCCTCCTGGAGACTCCATTGTCCTACTGGGGGACTTCAATGCGCACGTGGGCAACGACAGTGAAACCTGGAGGGGGGTGATTGGGAGGAACGGCCTGCCCGATCTGAACCCGAGTGGTGTTCAGTTATTGGACTTCTGTGCTAACCACAGTCTGTCTATAACGAACACCATGTTCAAGCATAAGGGTGTCCATATGTGCACCTGGCACCAGGACACCCTAGGCCGCAGGTCGATGATCGATTTTGTTATCGTATCATCAGACCTGCGACCGTATGTCTTGGACACCCGAGTAAAGAGAGGTGCAGAGCTGTCAACTGATCACCACCTGGTGGTGAGTTGGATCCGATGGCAGGGGAGGAAGCCATTCAGACCTGGTAGACCCAAACGTATAGTGAGGGTGTGCTGGGAGCGTCTGGCTGAGGCCCCTGTCCGGGAGGTCTTCAACTCCCACCTCCGGAAGAACTTCAACCACATTCCGAGGGAGTCTGGAGACATGGAGTCTGAATGGGCCATGTTCTCCACCTCTGTTGTTGAAGCGGCAGCCCAGAGCTGCGGCCGCAAGGTGGTCGGTGCATCTCGTGGTGGCAACCCCCGAACCAAGTGGTGGACACCAGTGGTGAGGGGGGCCATTAAGCTGAAGAAGGAGTCCTATCAAGCTTGGTTGGCTTGTGGGACTCCCGAAGCAGCTGAGGTGTACCGGCAGGCCAAGCGGAGTGCAGCTCGGGTGGTTGCTGAAGCAAAAACCCGGGTATGGGAGGAGTTCGGTGAGGCCATGGAACAAGACTTTCGGTCGGCTTCAAAGAGATTCTGGCAAACTGTTCGGCGGCTCAGGAGGGGAAAGCAGCTCCCCGTCCACACTGTGTATGGTGCGGATGGGACACTGTTGACTTCAACTGGGGATATCGTCGGGCGGTGGAAGGAATACTTCGAGGATCTCCTCAATCCCACTGATACGCCTTCCACAGAAGAAGCAGGGTTTGGGGACGAGGGGGATGACTCGCCTATCACAGGGGCTGAGGTCGCCAAGGTGGTTAAAAATCTCCTTGGTGGCCGGGCCCCGGGGGTGGACGAGATTCGCCCCGAGTACCTCAAGGCCCTGGATGTTGTTGGGTTGTCATGGTTGACACGCCTCTGCAACATTGCGTGGAGGTCGGGGGCAGTGCCTTTGGCATGGCAAACCGGGGTGGTGGTTCCTCTCTTCAAAAAAGGGGACCGGAGGGTGTGCTCCAACTTTAGAGGGATCACACTCCTCAGCCTCCCTGGGAAGGTCTATGCCAAGGTACTGGAGAGGAGAGTCCGGCCGTTGGTCGAACCTCGGATTCAGGAGGAGCAATGTGGTTTTCGTCCTGGCCGTGGCACATCGGACCAGCTCTTTACCCTCTCGAGAATTCTTGAGGGTTCGTGGGAGTTTGCCCAACCAGTTTACATGTGTTTTGTGGACTTGGAGAAGGCATTTGACCGCGTCCCTCGTGGATTTTTGTGGGGGGTGCTTCGGGAGTATGGGGTATCGGGCTTGTTGTTACGAGCTATTCGGTCTCTGTACGACCGTTGTGAGAGTTTAGTTCGCATTGCCAACACTCGGTCGGAGTCATTCCCAGTGAGAGTTGGACTCCGCCAGGGCTGCCCTTTGTCACCGGTCCTGTTCATAATTTTTATGGACAGGATTTCTAGGCGCAGCCAGGGAATGGAGGGTGTCATGCTTGGTGACCACAGGATCTCATCTCTGTTGTTTGCAGATGATGTTGTCCTGTTGGCTTCATCCAGCAATGACCTACAGCTCTTGCTGGGACGGTTTGCCGCTGAGTGTGAAGCGGCTGGGATGAGAATCAGCACCTCCAAGTCCGAGTCCATGGTCCTCAGCCGGAAAAAGGTGGATTGTCCTCTCCGGGTTGGGGACAGGCTCCTGCCCCAAGTGGAGGAGTTTAAGTATCTTGGGGTCTTGTTCACGAGTGAGGGGAAAATGGAGCGAGAGATCGACAGACGGATTGGAGCAGCATCTGCAGTGATGCGGACGTTGTACCGGTCTGTTGTGGTGAAGAGGGAGCTTAGTTCTAAGGCAAAGCTGTCGATTTACCAGTCAATCTACGTTCCTACTCTCACCTATGGTCACGAGCTTTGGGTAATGACCGAAAGAACGAGATCGCGGATACAAGCGGCTGAAATGAGCTTTCTCCGTAGGATTGCTGGACTCACCCTCAGAGATAGGGTGAGGAGCTCAGTCATCCGGGAGAGGCTCAGAGTAGAACCGCTGCTCCTCCACATTGAAAGGAGTCAGTTGAGGTGGTATGGGCATCTGATTAGGATGCCTCCTGGACGCCTCCCACTTGAGGTGTTTCAGGCACGTCCCACTGGGAGGAGACCCCGGGGCAGACCCAGGACTCGGTGGAGAGACTATGTCTCCCAGCTAGTCTGGGAACGCCTTGGTATCCCCTCTGAAGAGCTGGAGCAGGTGGCTGGGGAGAGGGAAGTCTGGGCTTCTCTGCTTGAACTGCTGCCTCCGCGACCCGGACCTCCGGAAAAGCGGTAGAAGATGGATGGATGGATGGATGGAAAATGAACCTACCTGAGCTAATGCATCACTGATAAAATGAACTTGAGACAGACACTATGCTAGTTTAAACAGTGAAAAGTATTTGTGATGAAACACAAAGTGAACTATAAACTTTTTAAATGTTTATTTGATTAACATCTAAAACATACTGTATTTGTGCATGCTTGAGATGTAGAGACATGGTTGTGGGTGCTTCTAATGGTATTCTTCTCCATTAGAAGGGCACCCACAGGGTGTCATGATCCTGAGCACGGTGGGAGCCATGCTCAGTCTCCAGTTTGAGTTTAGTCCTTTCTGTGTGTTTGTTTCTTTGTTTATTATGGTCAGCTGTATTTGGTCTCTGTTTATTTATGATCTCTGTTAATTTATGAGTCATTTGTATTCTTGGCTTTGTCCTTATAGTCCTGTCTATTTATTGTGTGTTAATTTGTAGTAATTGCATCTTTTCAGAATCAGAATCAGAATCAGGTTTATTGCCATTGTTCATGTAGTACACAAACTAGGAAAACTTTTGGGGTTGTGTTATCTTATTCTTGTATTATTATTTAGTTTCCGGTCTGTGCTTTTATTTTGACAGTGCTGTGCAGCTTCCGGTTGTCAAACTCTGTTTCACCGGCTGCACAGCTGTCACTGATTATGTAATGTTTTTACTCATGTATCCACACCTGTCATTCATCAATCATTTGTCTGTTTCCCTATTTAAGAGCACGGCAACGTTTCCCCATTGCCATGTTCTACTGTTAGCCTCCTCAGAGGATTCTGCCTTTACCCTGAGTGATAGTATTTTTGCGCGGCGGTGAAAAGGTGAGCTCCATCAAGGTAATATTTCTCTTTTTCTTATTTCCAGCCATGAGCCCCGTTTCCCGTTTCCTTTTGGGTGAGTCTTCAGCTGCCTGAATGCCCCCCCTCTGGTGTTTCCCCATGCCTTAACCTGTGTCTCCACCAGGTTATTCTGCTCACCTGTGGATATGCAGCCCCGTTCTCCTCTAGCACTTCATTATCCCCAGTATATGTAGTGTAGTGTTGTATGTTTGTTCGTCTTTATGTTAATAAATGTTACAAACTCACAGAGAGCATTTGGTGTCTTATGCAGCCCTTGAAAAGGGTGATTCATGACAGAAGAACACGGCCAGTATGTGAAACCAGCCTCTGTGGGTTTGCATTTTTTCTTGTCTGTGATTATTTTTCTCCACTTTTTGTCATCCCATGCCTGCTGAGAAGTCAGCAGGTGGAAGACAGTATCCACGGAACTTGGAGAGGGAGCTCTGCACTGCACTCCGGGAGATGGACGGACTTATTGCTGATGTTCACCAATCTTCCACCCCTCAAGATGCTCTGTGGTATTTGGGTATTGTGGAGGCAGTTGTGCAGCACCCTCCTCGGCTTGTGTTACATGACAAGGGAAGGGAGAGGATTTTGCTGATGGAGGATCTGTGGCGGGAGTATCATGGGAAAAGACCTGTCAGCAAGTCGAGGTCTGCGCCAACGAGAGAGCGTTCTCGGACTTCAGCGCCATCGGCTCCTTGCCAGCTCCCAGCTCCAGTTCCCACTCCATCAGCTTCTCAGCCACTCCGCAGGAGGAGGTCCCACAACCCAGCTGTGCCGAGGTCTGTGTTGATGAATGAACATCTCCGTACTCCGGCATTTCAGCCGCCTCCTCCTCTTCGGCTGGTGACCTTTGCAGCCTCTGCCTTCCCAGTAGTCTCCTCCTCACCACTTTGGAGAACTGCCGAAGCAGCCTCCTTGCCATTCCTGAACTGTTTCCTGTCAGTCACCTCCTCTTCGTCCACCACTGCTGTCCCCTTCTCCTCTATGGCGTCACCTCCTACTGCTGAGTGGCGGGCTGTCAGCATGTCTGCGGGGCCATTTCCTCCATTTTCTACAATGGTGCCTATTCCCACTGCAGCCATAAGGAGGGATTCACCTGGGTCTTCAGCAGCAGTTAGCATCACGCCCCGGGAAATTAGCAAGTGCATTTTCATTCTCAGACATTTTTGATGAAATGCCTTGTCTTATTCCCAGTGATGAGGCTCAGCAACAACAACCCAATTTAGCTGAGTCCTCACCGTCTGCTGCTGTCATATTTCCCTCACCTGCTTCTCCCGTGTTCCCCTCTGTGTATCCTGTGTGTTCACCAGTCCTGGGAGAGAGCCGCTGGATGACTGGGGAGCCTGCGGCCCTGAAGGATTCCATTCCTGGCCCGCAGCCATGTCTTGGACAGGAGAAGAGTGCCCCCAGTGTCCTGAAGAGAGTGTCCCCTGGCTTCAGCTGCACAGGTCTCTATGCCAGCGGTGAGGCAGCCTCTAGCACCAGCTGCCATGCCAGGAAGTCCATCAGTACCGGTCGCTATGTCTGGAGCCCATTCAGCAGCAGATACCAACATGCCACGGGAATTAAGGCAAGTACCCTTTCATTCTATTATATTTGAAGATGAAATGCCTTGCCTTATTCTTGGTGGTGAGGCTCAGCATTTGCAGCCCACATTAGCTGAGTCCTCACTGCCTGCTGCTACCACCGGTTCCTCACCTGCCTCTCCCATGTCTCCTCCTGTGTCTCCTGAGTGTCCGCCAGTCCTGAGATGGAGCTGCTGGACAGCAGAGGAGCCTGCAGCCCTCGAAGGTCCCATTCCAGCCCCGCAGCCACACCCCAGATGGGAAGAGAACGCTACCCGTGCCCTGAAACTTGAGCCCACAGGAGAGTGTCCCCTGGATTCAGCAGCACAGTAGCCGGGATCTTTGGTGAGACAACCTCGAGCTTTAGCCGCCACGCCTGGAGCTCCACCTGCGTCAGTCACCAGTCCTGGAGGTTCTTGGGGTGCATCCAACATCATGCCTGCTGCTGGGGTCATCACAGAAGAGTTGCTGGAGTCCTGGGCAGTGGTGGAGCTTGTGCCCTGGCAAAAAAAAAAAACTGTTCTTTTCCAACACTTGCAAATCTAGAGAAATCTTGTCTGGCTCATGGTGAGGAAAACCGGCTGCTGATGTCCTCTGCTCCTGAATCCTCCTCACCGAGCTCCACCACTGCTGGTAACTATGTTCCGGTGTTTTTTGCTTCCTGTCTGAGGTGGCCGAGCCAGGGTGGAAGCGCTAGATGAATGGAGTCGAGATGTCCCAGCTAGAGTAGCCAGAGTCCTGGACTGTGGTGGAGCTCAAGCTAAGGCAAGTTCTCTCCTTTGTCTTCACATTATCAGTATCAGAGAAATCTTGCTTAGCTCTTGGTGAGGAGAACCAGTCACAGCCGTTGGCAGTTCCTGAATTCTCCTCGCCGGGCTCCACTGCTGCCGGTGGTAGTAACCCGGTGTACATTTCTTCTCCTCTGCTTGAGTCTTCGTCTGGGTCTGCTGATGGTCATCCTCCATCTCCGCCTTAGTTCATCACAGGTCCTCCATCGTTGCCTGAGGTCATCATGGATACTCTACCCTTGCCAGAGGTCCCTGTGGGTCCTTCTTCTTTGCCAGAGGTCTCTGTGGGTCCTTCCTCTTTGTCTGAGGTCAAGTGGGTCCTTCTTCTCCCCCAGATGTCTCCATGGGTCCTTCCTGTCCGCCAGAGGTCTCTGTGGGTGCTTTGCCTCTGTCTTCGGCCACTGTGGGTGCATCGCCTCCATCTGAGGCTGCTGTGGGTGCTTTGCTTCCATCTAAGGCCACCATGGATGCTTCGCCTCCATTCGAGGCCGCCCTGGATGCTTCGCCTCCGTCGGAGGCTGCCATTGGTGCTCTGCCTCCGTCCAAGGTTGTTGAGGGTCCCCTGCTGTCACCCGAGGTCGTTGTGGGTCCCCTGCTGTCGTCCGAGGGCATGGAGGGTCCTCTCCTGTCACCTGAGGCCCATGTGGGTTCCCCGCCTTCACCTTAGGTCCCTGCAGAGCAGTCTTCCCCTCATCCTGTCCATTTGCTGGTCAGCCACCTTGGTCAGCCGTCCATTTTCTTGACCCCCTTGCTAGTCAGCTGCTATTGCTGTCTGAGGTTGCGGCTGGCCAGCAGTTCTCTTCAGGGGTCAAGGCTCTTCTGCTACGAGTCCACTTGACTCATGCCTCAGACCCTGTAGCCCGCAGGGAGCAAGTGTTCCAGCTGCCACCTCCGGGATAGGGCATGTTGTGTTCTATGGTCCATTGATCCAGGGATACTGGGAGGTCACCCAACAGGTTATGACCTTTGTTTGGGTGCCTTAAAGACTCTTGGAGGCCACCCGACACCTTTCAACTTGTGACCGGGTGGTCTTTGGACTCGAGCAGACCACCCGAACTGTCTCAACTTTCTTTTTGCTTCCCTGGTATTCTATTACCACCTGTTGTACAATGTTTTGGGTCCTGAGTTTTTTCTTTTGTTTTCTGGTTTGGTTCAGTCCGTCCGTGCCAGGGTTCCCCCTCCTCCCGCCCGGGGTGGTTTGTTTTTCTTGTTGGAGGGGCTTCTTTTCTGGTGGGTCCTCTTTGCTTTTTGATGTTGCCCTGGGGTGTCTGGAACCACCCCTTGGGGGGGCACTGTCATGATCCTGAGCACTGTGGGGGACGTGCTCACTCTCCAGTTTGAGTTTAGTCTTTTCTGTTTGTTTCTTTCTTTGTTTATTATGGTCTGCTGTATTTGGTCTCTTTTTATTTATAAGTTGTTTGTATTCTTGGCTTTGTCTTTATAGTCCTATTGATTGTGTGTCATTTTGTAGTAATTGCATCTTTTGGGGTTGCATTTTCTTATTCTTGTATTATTATTTAGTTTCTGGTCTGTGCTTTTATTTTGACAGTGCTGTGCAGCTTCCGGCTGTCAAACTCTGTTTTGCCGGCTGCACAGCTGTCACTGATTATGTTATGTTTTTACTCATGTATCCACACCTGTCATTCATCATTTGTCCATCTCCCTATGAAAGAGCACGGCAACATTTCCCCAGTTGCAGTGTTTTGCTGTTAGCCTCCTCAGAGGATTCTGACTTTACCCTGAGTGAGAGTATTTTTGCCTGGAGGTGAACGGGTGAGCTCCATCAAGGTAATATTTCTCTTTTTCTCATTCCCAGCCATGAGCCCTGTTTCCTTTCGGGTGAGTCTCTGGCTAGTTGATCCCCTCCCCCCCCCCCCAGCATTTCCTCACGACTTAACCTGTGTCTCCACCAGGTTATTTTGCTCACCTGTTGATATGTAACCCTGTTCTTCTCCAGCATCTTCATTATCCCCAGTATATGTAGTGTAGTAGTAGTGTAGTATGTTTGTTTGTTATGTAGTATACAGTGTAGTGTTGTATATTTGTTCGTGTTTATGTTAATAAATGTTACAAACTCACAAAGAGCATTTGGTGTCTTATGCAGCCCCTGAAAAGAGTGATTCATGACACAGGATACCATAAATAATACAGCATTAGATTTTTTCAGGACAATTATTATACCCCATGCAGCAAAGTCGTGGAGAGGATGTTTTTGACCTGTCCCTCCGTTCATCTATCCTTGCATTTGACATTTTTTGTTGTCACCACAATAGCTTTTACATTTCTGATCAGATTGATTTCAAATTTATATGGAAGCTTTAACTCATCAATACTTTGAACAAGTTCAATTTTGAAATAAATTCAATGAGGGGTTAACCTGCAAGGTTCACCAACAACTAAAACTTTAATGTGAACTTTTTCTATTGAAAAAGACATGAGAGTCTCATGGATAGTCACCCCTCATGGTTCATCCCTCTCATGGATCGTCACCTAATAGTGGTGGTGGTGGTGGTGGTGGGGGGGGGGGGGGTTGTGTGCCCAAGTGATCCAGGGAGCTATGTTGTCCGGGGCAATTTGCCTCTGGTAGGGTCATCCAAGATAAACTGATCCTGGGTGAAGGGCCAGACTAAGAACAATCCAACAGACTCTCATGATGAATGTTAGAACAAGGATTCGGTGTACCCCGCACGGTATGGGGTTACCAGGCCCAACCCTGGAGCCAGGCCTGGGGGAGGGGCTCGATGGCTAGCGCCTGGTGGCTGGGTTTCTGTCCATGGGACCCAGCCGGACTCAGCCTGAAGGAGTTACATGGGTCCATCCACCAGTGGGCTCACCACCTGCAGGAGGGATCATGGGGGTCCGTTGCTATGTGGATCAGGTGGCGGTCAAAGGCAGATACCTTGGCGGTCTGATCTCAGGCTTCCTAAACTGGCTTTTGGGATGTGGAATGTCACCTCTCTGGTGGGGAAGGATCCTGAGCTGTTGCACAAGGTTGAGAGATACCGGCTAGATATAGTCGGCCTTACCTCAACACACAGCTCTGGTTCTGAAACCAGTCTCCTGGAGAGGTGCTGGAGCTTAGCCTCCTCTGGAGTTGCCCCAGGAGATAGGCGATGATCAGGAGTAGGTATTCTTGTATTCCCCCACCTTGCTGCCTCTATATTGGAGTTTTCCTCATTGGATAAAAGGCTTGGTTCCCTTCACCTTCGGGTTGGGAAATGGGTCCCGACCATCATTTGTACCTATGCACCAAATGATGGCTTGGAGTACCCACCCTTTTTGGAATCTCTGACTGGGGTGCTGGAGGGTGCTCCTCTTGGACACTCCATTATCCTACTGAGGTACTTCAATGCACATGTGGGCAATGATAGTGAAACCTGGAGTTGGTGATTTGGAGGAATGGCCTGCCCAATCTGAACCCAAGTGGTGTTCAGTTATTGGACTTTTGTGCTACCCACAGTTTCTCCATAATGAACACCATGTTCAAGCATAAGAGTGTCCATATGTGCACCTGGCAGCAGGATACCCTATGTCACAGGATGATGATTGATTTTGTTATGTCATCAGACCTGACATTTACCCGAATGTCCAAGACATTCGGGTAAAGAGAGGTGTAAAGCTGTCAACTGATCACCACCTGGTGGTGAGTTGGATCCGATGGCAGGGGAGGATGCCATTCAGTCCTGGTAGACCCAAATGTATAGTGAGGGTATGCTGGGAATGTCTGGCTGCCACCTCAGGAAGAACTTCGACCACATTCCGAGGAGTCTGAAGACATGAAGTCTGAATGGGTCATGTTCTCCATCTCCATTGTTAAAGTGGCTGTCCAGTGCTGTGGCCGCAAGGTCGTCGGTGCATCTCATGGTGGCAACCCCCGAACCAGGTGGTGGACACCAGTGGTGGGGGGGCCATTAAGCTGAAGAAGGAGTCCTATCGAGCTTGGCTGGCTTGTGGGACTCCCAAAGCAGCTGAGGTGTACCGGCACGCCAAGCGACATGCAGCTCGGCTTGTCGCAGAAGAAAAACTCGGGTGTGGGAGGAGTTTGGTGAGGCCATAGAACAAGACTTTCGGTTGGCCTTGAAGAGATTCTGGCAAACTGTCCAGTGGCTCAGGAGGGGGAAGCAGCTCCCTGTCCACACTGTGTTTAGTGTGGATGGGGCACTGCTGACTTCAACTGGGGATATCGTCAGGTAGTGGAAAGAATGCTTTGAGGATCTCGTCAATCCCACTGACACGCCTTCCACAGAGGAAGCAGGGCTTATGGACAAGGCCGATGACTCGTCCATCACAGGGGCTGAGGTTGATAAGGTGATTAAAAAGCTCCTTGGTGGCCAGGCCCCGGGGGTGGACGAGATTTGCCTGAGTACCTCAAGGCCCTAGATGTTGTTTGTCATGGTTGACATGCCTCTGCAACATTGTGTGGAGGTCAGGGACTGTGCCTTTGACATGGCAAACCGGAGTGTTGGTTCCTCTCTTCAAGAAAGGGGACCGGAGGGTGTGCTCCAACTTTAGAGGGATCACACTCCTCAGCCTCTCTGGGAAGGTCTATGCCAAGGTACTGGAAAGGGGAGTACGGCCATTGGTCAAACCTCCGATTCAAGAGGAGCAATGTGGATTTCGTCCTGGCCGTGGCACATCCAACCAACTCTTTACCCTCTCTGCATTCCTCGAGGGTTCGTGGGAGTTTGCCCAACCAGTTTACATGTGTTTTGTGGAGTTGGAGAAGGCATTCGACAGTGTCCCTCATGGTTTTTGTGGGGGGCGTTTAAAGAGTATGGGGTATTGGGCTTGTTGTTACAAGCTATCCGGTCTCTGTACGACCGTTGTGAGAGCTTGGTTCGTATTGGCAACACTCGGTCGGACTCAATACAAGTGAGAGTTGGAGTCCTCCAGGGCTGCCCTTTGTCACTGATCCTGTTCATAATTTTTATGGACAGGATAGCTAGACAAAGCCAGGGAACGGAGGGTGTCATGCTTGGTGACCACAGGATCTCATCTTTGTTGTTTGCAGATGATGTTGTCCTGTTGGCTTCATCAAGCAATGACCTACAGGTCTTACTGTGATGGTTTATCGCTGAGTGTGAAGCGGCTGAGATGAGAATCAGCACCTCCAAGTCCGAGACCATGGTTCTCAGCCGGAAAAAGGTGGAATGTCCTCTCCGGGTTGGGACAAGCTCCAGCCACAAGTTGAGGAGTTTAAGTATCTCGGGGTCTTATTCACGAGTGTGGGGACAAAGGATCAAGATTATTGACAGACGGATGGGATCAGCATCTGCAGTGATGCGGATGCCGTTCCTGTCTGTTGTGATGAAGAGGGAGCTAAGCTCTATGGCAAAGATGTTGACTTACTGGTCAATCTACGTTTCTACCTTCACCTATGGTCACAAGCTTTGGGTAATGACTGAAAGAATGAGATCGCGGATACAAGCAGCTGAAATTAGGTTTCTTTCGAAGATTGCTGGACTCACCCTTAGTGATAGGGTGAGGAGCTCAGTCATCCAGGAGAGGTTCAGAGTAGAACCGCTGCTCCTCCACATTGAAAGGAGCCAGTTGAGGTGGTTTGGGCATCTGATGAGGATGCCTCCTGGACGCCTCCCACTTGAGGTGTTTTGGGCATGTCCTGCTGGGAGGAGACCCTGGGGCAGACCCAGGACTTGCTGGAGAGACTACATCTCCCAGTTGGTCAGGGAACACCTTGGTATCCTCTCTGAAGAGCTGGAGCAGGTTGCTGGGGAGAGGGAAGTCTGGGTTTTTCTGCTTGAACTGCTTCCTCTGCAACCTTGACATCCAGAACAGTGGTAGAAGATGGATGGATGGATGGAAAAGACAATAATTCTTTTGGATAGATGCCAAGTTTTTATTTGTATCAAATGAGGGCATGGATTACTATTTCAGCGAGAACTGATATGGGGATGTGTGGGGTATGGGAGCTTGCTCACCAAGGTTCTTTAATTCAGACATATTGTATAACCAGATTTTCTCACTATGGAGGGCACACCATATTTTATTGCACAAAGGCCTATCATAAGCCCCTTTTCCACTAGTACCTGCTCAGCCCTACTCGTCTTGACTCTACTTGGTTTGTAGGGCTTTCCATTAGTACCTGGTAATGGTACTATTTTTTTACCTACACCAGTGGGGTACCAACCATGCTGAGTCGAGCTGAAAATGTGATGTCAACAGACTGCAGGCCACTGATTGGCCAGGGCGTAATGTCATGAGAGTGACGTCTTCAACAGAATCTCCAGCCACCATTTACAAAGATTCATCCGCGAGCCAGCAAGCAAGCATCAGTATAAACAACAGTGATTGAATGCCTTCACAGAAATCAAAACTGTCGTCAAACAGACTTTTCTGTACCTTTTGGCTGATGAGAGAATCCCGAGGGAACTAGACGGAGCCACCCAAAATGAATTTACGGCCACCGACCATGGCAGTTGAAAACCGTGATATTAAAGAACATAGAAGATGGTGAGTGTTGTGATATGATGTGATATTATGCATCTTTTACGTTATTTATCCCAGCGGTGAAACGCTCACTTTGAACAAACAACACCATTGTCTCCTGTATGCAGACAGTGAGCTAGCTAGTTAGCCATCAATACTAACTCCATGCTCTGCTTGTATTTTGCGCCTGTGTTGACAACATCTGACAAAATAAACTGGTGTTAATCCTGGTAACAAAAAGGTGGGTTTTTTTACATGCTGCACTTTCATGCTGTGCATGTACTTAAGTTGTGTGTTTTTTCATTCTAGTGTCTGGCCAGCATCTGCTTTGACACTGCCGATGTTTAGCACGATGTGTGATGACTGGTAAGGAACAAGTTGCACACAGAGTTATTTTTAGCAGTGGTGAAGGAAGTACTCAAATCTTTTGCTTTTTATGTTAATAAAGATAACACAGATAATGTGCCAAAACCAATGTCGCACAATTTCCAATTAAGTAAAAATATTACAGAACTCACTTTTGGAGGTACTTCAAGTATAACTAGTGCATGCCTGTAGAAAGCAAGTATTCCTGTCTGTAACAGGTAGTCCAGTCAGGCTTTACAAGCCCAAATGTAGGCTGTGTTTGAAAGTGGAACACAGAGGTGTTGCCTATATGTCGGCAAACACACGTTAGACTTTGACAAATATGAAAGGGACTGAACTGAGATTTATTTGATTGTGTGCATATTAATTACCATAATAAGGGAAAATGAATGGGACATCCAATATTAGCCACTGTTTAAGAATCACTTGTTTATTTTGTTTGTCAAATCACTTATTTGTGTGATCTTTTATGAGTTATATTCATAATAGTGTATCTTGCATTTTGGGGAATGGGAGTTGTTCAGTCACCATTAAAATTTAGTTTATATGTGCAGTTTATAGTCTGTGGTCATTAAACTCATGCAGTACTATAACAGGACACATTACAAATATCTGAGACCCATTGTAGTGCATCCTTTTATATTTTAGCAATACAAATACAAAACATCGCCCACACTTGAAGCCAGGGCAAGAAGAGACACAGCGTTGACAGAGTGGTGGCTAAGCTTTTATTGACAAAAATTACATATTTTGACTGAGCAAGTCCAGCAAAGCACATATAAAACCTTAGGTCAGTCTGATGAACAGTTCAGACAGGAATACTTGCGTTCTACGGGCAATGCACTAGTAGCTAGATAAAGTACAAGATTCCATTCAACTGAATGTATTAACTCGTTCTGATTGCTGAGGCCACAGTAAAAATGATTTTAAACATAACCTAGCTGTCATGAACCCCCCATGCACTTTTCTAACGCGCACGGTGAGGGGAGAAAAGACGAGGATTTAAGCGCAGGTTAACACAACACACATTTATTAATATGGTTAGCAGGCAAACAGTCACTGTTTCTGCAATTCACATGAGCTAGGGAGTCCTCCAGGACACTCAACAGTCTGGGTGAGAAGACCGGGGAAAGATCACACACAGAGTATGCTCATGAGACTGGAGCTGTCTGAGTAAGTCTGAAACACACACGGTGAATACAGTCCTTAGTTGACATGACACCATCCGAATACCATCGATGGAGTACAATGACCCAGCAATGCATGACTGGAGACAGGCTCCTTAAAAGCATGCATTGCTGGCTTCCCAAATTAATTACACCTGGGCGAGGAGCGGGAAGATGGCATACGGGAGTGGGAACAGCTGGTAGCAATAGAGAGGGGACGTGGTCCGACCGGCAGACAGTTGGACAGCGCTCACTGTAGCATGAGCGCAAGAGACTGCCTCCCCGCTGCCGGCCAGAAGGCAGTGGCTATGGGCATGGCAAAGCACACAGAAACACATACTACCATACATACAATGTGGCAGCCAGGACCGAGCCGGGGGAAGCCAAACCGGCTCGGTTCCTGACAGAGCCTCCCCTTTAAGGTGTGGATTCCCAGACACCCAAAGAGACATCCCAACCCCCCCCCCCCGCCCCCAACAGGAACAAACAATCCAAACCCGGGTGGGAGATAGGGGGAACAGGAAAGGTGGGAACACACACCCCACCCAAGGACTTCAATTAACCCCCCCCCCCCCCAAGTCCATGGGCGTTGGGGCTCAGGAGGCCGCCCAGAGTCTCAGGCCCAGCAGAAGGTCCGGTGGACGGAGTCCGGTGGCCTGCCGGAAAACATGAGCCACCTGAACCGGAGAGTCAATTCTTCTGGTGGCCAGCCAGCATTGCTCAGCCACCAAGACCGAAGGGGTGAAGCAGGAAGCGGCCTACCCGCCAGAAGGCTCACAGGTGGGTAACCGGACCAGGGAGAGGGGACCTCCATAGCGTCCTCAGGGTGGTCCGCAATGGCACCCATGGTGGACCCCGACAGGGCCAGCTCCGCTGCACCCACGGTGGACCCAGTCTGGGCCGGCTCCGCTGCCCCCGTGATAGACTCCAGCAGGAGCCTGGCTGCCCCCGTGGTGACCTCTGGCTGAGGCTCAGCTACACCCGCGGTGGATCCCGACCGGGCCGACTCCGCTGCACCCGTGATGGCCCCAGACCGGGCGGGCTCCGCTGCACCCACGATGGACTCCAGCGGGAGCCTGCCTGCACCCACGGTGACCTCTGGCTGAGGCTCAGCTGCACCCGCGGTGGACCCTGACTGGACCGGCTCTGCTGCACCCACAATGGCCTCAGACTGGGCCGGCTCCGCTGCACCCACGACGGCCTCAGACCGGGCAGGCTCCATTGCACCCGCGATGGGCTCTGGTTGGAGCTCCGTTGCACCAGCGGTGACCTGCATCGGGGACCTCATTGCTCCTACAGTGGCTTCCCCAGCGGGGGAGGTGGTGCTCCCAATGTCACCTGACGCTGCATCACGATCCTCGGTGACCTCCAGCGAGGTCAGCAGCTCTCCGGCAACCCTGGCAGGGGGCTCTGACCCCAGAGGGAGAGAAAAACAGACCGGGTCAGCGTCGCCGGCAGCGGCAGAGCCCTGTGAGGTGGCCCCGAGGGCTACTACGAGCTGCACCGAGCCCTCCTCGCCATGAGTCACGCATTGTGACATTGACATCTGAGGTATTGCCACAATGGAGCACACTTGCCTGAACTCTAACTAACTAACTACTAACTAACTAACTAACTAACTAACTAACCTGCACTTATATAGCGCTTTTCTAGTCACAAAGACCACTCAAAGCGCTTTCATTAATACTAACCCTCTATTCTAAGGGCCTATAGGAAACAGATATCTAGGGACAATTTAGAACAGCCAATTAACCTAACATGCATGTTTTTGGCATGTGGGAGGAAACCGGAGAAATCCCGGAGTAAACCCACGCAACACGGGGAGAACATGCAAACTCCACACAGATCACTGTTGGTCGGGGGCTGGGATCGAACCCACGATCCCACGATCCCCACAATCCCCTGGCCAAGGGTAAACTGTGCTGCCGCAGTGCTAACCACTGCGCCACCGTGCAGCTAACCACTGCGCCAACTCGGGCTCCACCACCGTCCAGGACTCTGGTGATTTGAGGTGCGTACCCTCAGTCATCGCGCCAAGTGCTGTGCCCCCGTCGACCTCCTCAGGAACCATTGGACCTGCGTCATTGTGGACTGGTACCTCCCGGGCCTCTGGTCCCTCTCCCCTCGAGCGACCTGGATCAGGTGCCGATGAGCTTGTGGGGGTACATAGAAGGGATTGGGTGAGGTTAGGTGTGAGCGTATCGCATGCCGCTGGGGCGGAGCACTCAGAGGGTTGCTCACCCCGTCTCCTTGTCAGGAGGCAAGCAATCTTGTTCATCAAGCATTATAATTAAGTGAGAAGTAACTTGCCTGTCCTCCTGACATGAGACGTCCTCCACGACCTTAGAGACGTCTCCCCCCCTCCAGGTATTCCTCCTCATGCAGCGCCGGCGAAACTGGAGGCCTTCTCTGGCAGGGGTTCCTCCTCTTTCTCCTCCCGGATGACTCAGGAACCAGGTAGTCCGGGACACAAACTACCGTGCTGGACAGCTCCGTCTCCTCCGGGATGGGGGGGGGGGGAGTGGTTGCAAGGAGTTCGAGCGCTGGAGGACCCTCATCCGACCTCTCCTCAACACGGCAGTTGAGCGCAGCAAGCAGGTCCGACCATTCCTCGTCTGTTGGCAGGTCCGGAGATGGAACCTTCACAGCCGAGAAGGGGCATCCTCGGGCCTCCCTCTCGCGGTGCTCCTCCTCGACCCGGCAGTTGAGTGCAACGAGCAGGTTCGACCACTCCTCGTCCGTCGGCAACCCCGTGGGTTGAGCAGGCATGGGGGGTAAAGCCCTCGCAGCTGAGAAAGCGCGTCCTCGGTCCTCCCTCTCACGGCACTCCTCCTCGACCCGGCGGTTGAAGAAGGCAAGCAGATTCGCTCACTCCTCGTCTGCCGGTGGGATTGCGGGGGAACGCCTCCGTGCGGGCTCCTGGGCAAGACCATCCAGGGCCTCAACCTCCATTGTAAGGTGTGCCGGTTCTTGGACCAGCTGGCCCTCAAAAATTAATGGAGGAGACACGGAGAGGGGAAGGAAACAATCATTAATTGCAGCTGGAGGAGAGGACCCAGTGGACTGCTGATACTGGGCCCCTCCCTTGGGAAACAGGCAAGATTCGGTGTTAATCAATGATTTAGAATGAAAATATACTTGCCTCTCATCCCGGTTGATGACATCCACAGCTGCACAGGGCGGAAGCTCGTCCCCCTCCATGCCAGCGATAATGTAGGTCCCTCCACAGACTATTGGAGGAGCCGTCTCCCTGACGATGGAGGTGGGTGTGGCCGAGGTAAAACAGACCTCTCGGCGGCTGAAACAATGATGGCCGCTGCTATCGAGGTGTGGTTCTCCCGGCGTCCCCTTGCGGGACGACACTGTCCCTTATGTTCCAGGATAGACCATGCCGGAGCGAGTGGAGGGTCAAGCAGAGTGCCACGGAGGCTGCCGGTTTGCGGTAAAATGGACCTCCATATCGGCATTGCTGGAAATGCCGGACCAGGAAGGGAACGCTGGAGCAAGCAGACTGTGGAGAGCAGATCGGTGTACTGCGGGTAGGTCCGTAACCCGGGATGTGCTTCCAAAATGCCTACTGCGGCGTCCACGTTTTCCAGCGTCTCCTTAGGACCCCGGGCGACAAGGGCGTCATCAACAAAGCCCTGCATGAACTCCGCAGCCCATTCCTCCTCCACCGTGGGGAACCCCACTGCCGTTCTTCTTCTTCGGTGAGACCGAGGCGTGACGTTCTCCAACACAGGTTAGTCCAGAAACGAAAAACAGTTTGCAATGAAAAGGGAAGAACGATGTCTGGGTGAACCCACTAAATCCTTTTTGCGGGCTGGTTCACTCTGTTATGAACCCCCCGTGCGCTTTTCTAACGCTCACGGCAAGGGGAGAAAGGACGAGGATTTAAGCACAGGTTAACACAACACACATTTATTAATATGGTTAGCAGGCAAACAGTCACTGTTTCTACAATTCACATGGGCTAGGGAGTCCTCCAGGACACTCAACAGTCTGGGTGAGAAGACCGGGGAAAGCCCACACACAGAGTATACTCACGAGACTGGAGCTATCCGAGTAAGTCCGAAACGCACACGGTGAATACAGTCCTTAGTTGACGTGACACCATCCGAATACCGTCGATGGAGTACAGTGACTCAGCAATGCATGATTGGAGACAGGCTCCTTAAAAGCATGCATTGCTGGTTTCCCAAATTAGTTACACCTGGGTAAGGAGCGGGGAGATGGCAATCGGGAGTGAGAACAGCTGGTAGCAATAGAGAGGGGGCGTGGTCCAACCGGCAGACAGTTAGACAGCGCTCATTCCAGTGTGAGCGCAAGAGGCTGCCTCCCCGCTGCTGGCCAGAAGGCAGTGGCTATGGGCACGGCAAAGCACACAGAAATACATACTAACATACAGTACATACAATGTGGCACGCCCCCATAGAGCAGCCAGGACCGAGCCAGGGAAAGCCAAGCCGGCTCGGTTCCTGACACTAGCCCTTGTAAAATCTACTTTACTGAAGCACAGCTACATGAAAATTGTGGTTAAATACAACAACAAATCACTTTTCTGTCACATTCCACCACTGGCTTTTAGCAACAAGTGTATTTCCCAAATGTGGTTCAACTTGCTTTGATTTACCACCAGCCATTTCTGTCTTTCGTCTAGGCAAGAGGAAAACAATCCACCCCAAACCGGACCTTGCATCACTATTTACAGACATGCAGGCTGAAGATCTGCCAGTGTGCCAGGACCAGTGTGAGTGGCACATCCAGTTGCTTCTCAGCGAGACAGTGAGGCCGGCATGTGTGACCCATTCTAAGTTGTTTTTTTTTTTTTTTTTTTACAGTTTAGAGTTTGAATTTTGCACATTCTTGATAATCTGGATTTTGTTGTTGATTGTAATAAACAATTTAGTGACTTGTGTGTTTGCATCATGATTTTCTATTTTGTCTGTTAAGACACCAGTAGGAAAAGAGTCAACAGTACAATCCATTTATCAGTGATGTTGAAAATAATGGCTCATTTTTTAGAAAAAGTAACCAAAAGTTCAAAGGATTATTGTCAAAATTCCTAGTGCAATATTAAATGAATACATGTATAGTGCATTGTTGATGTAGAGAATATACTGTATATTTATACAGTATTTGTCATAAATGCCCCTAAGGGGCAGGAAGGCAGACCCAGGCGCTGAATTGAGCTTGTGGTATTTATTAACCAAAAAGAACATAAGTCCAAAAATAGTGCTGACAATACAAGGATATAATAACTTACTAGGATAAGACTCAGAGCAGGGAACACTCTCAATCAGAATCAGCTTTATTGGCCAAGTATGCACAACACATACAAGGAATTTGACTTTGGCTAAAAACTTGCTCTCGTTGTTCAGGTGAAGGATTTAAATAAGGATTCAATGACAACCAGAGTATGTACAGTAAATTACAGTCTGTCCACGTTTCTATAAAAGGATGCAAATATATACAGGAATATATGCAGCTATTTACTCGGACTAACCACACTTTTCAGAAATATATGAAAAAATATACAATCACACAGTATTTCAATGTGGACTCAGATTCAGTGATATAATGTGAATGAAGTAAAAAGCAGTGTGAGAGTTATGTGCAATGTAATAATGGATGAAAAGTCATGAGTACAGCAACAGGTAGGACTAGGTGAATGTTAGGAGTTCATCAGAGTGATGGCTTGAGGAAAGAAACTGTTCCTGTGACGGGTGGTTTTGACCTTCAGTGATCTGTAACGACGACCAGAAGATAGAAGTTCAAACAGTTTGTGGCCAGGGTGTGATGGGTCAGCACAGATGTTTCCCGCCCGTTTCCTGGTTATGGACCGATATAAGTTCTCAATGGAGGGTAGGTCGGTACCAATGATCCTCTCCGCAGACTTAATGATCCGCTGCAGTCTGGTCTTGTCCTGTTTAGTGGCAGATCCAAACCAGACAGTGATGGAAAAGCAGAGGACAGATTGGATGATGGCGGTGTAGAAGACAACCAGCAGCTCCTGAGGCAAATCAAACTTCTTGAGCTGACGCAGAAAAAACAACCTCTGCTGGGCCTTTTTCCGGACAGTGTCAATATGGGAGGACCACTTCAGGTTCCGGGAGATTGTGGTACCCAGAAACTTGAAGGAGTCCACAGTGGACACTGTGCTGTTGAGGATGGTGAGTGGGGGGAATGAAGGGGGGTGTCGCCTGAAATCCACAGTCATCTCCACCGTTTTGGCTGGGTTAAGTTCAAGATGGTTCTGGCTGCACCAGAGGATCAGCTGCTCCACCTCCCGCCTGTATGCAGACTCATCATCATCCCGGATCAAACCGATGACTGTGGTGTCGTCCGCAAACTTCAGGAGCTTCACCGAAGGGTCCTCTGAGGTGCAGTCTTTGGAGTAGAGGGAGAAGAGCAGTGGGGAAAGGACACATCCTTGGGGGGCGCCAGTACTAATTTTTCGGGAGCTGGATGTAAATCTCCCTAGCTTCACCTGTTGCCACCTGTCAGTCAGAAAGCTGGAGATCCACTGGCAGGTGGAGGGGGGCACCTTGAGCTGGAGGAGTTTCTGATGAAGAATGCCTGGGATGATGGTGTTGAACGCTGAGCTGAAGTCGACAAACAGGATCCTGGCGTACGTCCCTGGGGAGTCGAGGTGTTGCAGGATGTAATGTAGTCCCATATTCACTGCATCATCCACTGACCTGTTTGACCGGTAGGCCAAGAAGAAGTAAAAGACAATTCAGAGGCTGGGAGAAGTGGAGTGATCAGAAGTTGATCCAATATTGTCGCAAGGACAAAATGAACAGGCAGGCTTTAATAGTCAGTCCCTCCAGGATGTTGTAGAATGTTTTTATGATTGTTGTGGGCCAAAAAGCCTGAACTTGCGGGACCTTTTTTAAAAGCTTGAGATAAAAGTTGCAATATCTTTAGAGTGTTTTTGCACTAAAAGTTGTGGGAAGAATTCCAAATTTTAAAGCAGATGCTTTTTTCCAGTTTACTGCAGTGATATTCTACAGGGACATCTCAAAAAATTAGAATATCATGAAAAAGTTGAATATTTTTTGTAACTCATTTCAGAAAGTGAAACACATATATTATATAGATTCATTACACAGAGACTGATATATTCCAAGTGTTTATTTATTTTAATTTTGGTGATTACGGCTTACAGCCCATGAAAACCCCAAATTCAGTTTCTCAAAAAATTAGAATATTACATAAAATTAATTTAAAAAAAGAGTTTTTAAATAGAAATGTTGGCTGACTGAAAAGTATGTTCATGTACACACTCAATACTTAGTCGGGGCTCCTTTTGGATTAATTACTGTATCAATGTGGCTGCACGGTGGCGCAGTGGTTAGCACTGCGGCAGCACAGTTTACCCTTGGCCAGGGGATCATGGGGATCGTGGGTTCGATCCCAGCCCCCAACCAACAGTGATCTGTGTGGAGTTTGCATGTTCTCCCCGTGTATGCGTGGGTTTACCCCGGGATTTCTCCGGTTTCCTCCCACATGCCAAAAACATGCAGGTTAGGTTAATTGGAGACTCTAAATTGGCCCTTTGTGTGAATGTGTGTGTGAATGGTTAAAAAAAGGGATGGCGCCGTATTGTGGTTGCTTCATCCATCCTAGGTGGTGGATGACCCTTAATTTCTGTAAAGCGTCTTTGAGTGTCTATGATAAAGCGCTATATAAATCTGATGCATTGATTGATTGATTGGCATGGCATGAAGGTGATCAGCCTGTGTTACTGCTGAGGTGTTATGAAGGTCCAGGTTGCTTTGATAGTGACCTTCAGCTCGTCTGCATTGTTGGGTCTGGTGTCTCTCATCTTCCTCTTGACAATACTCCATAGATTTTCTATGCGGTTTAGGTCAGGAGAGTTTGCTGGCCAATCAAACACAGTGATGCCATGGTCATTAAACCAGGTTTTGATACTTTTGGCAGTGTGTGTGGGGGGGTGCCAAGTCCTGCTGGAAAATGAAATCAGCTTCTCCATAAAGCTTGTCAGCAGAGGGAAGCATGAAGTGCTCTAAAATTTCCTGGTAGACGATGCGCTGACTTTGGTCTTGATAAAACACAGTGGACCAACACCAGCAGATGACATGGTTCCTTAAATCATCACTGACTGTGGAAACTTCACACTAAACCTCAACCAACTTAGATTCTGTGCCTCTCCACTCTTTCTCCAGACTCTAGGACTTTGATTTACAAATGAAATGCAAAAGTTACTTTTACATGAACAGAGGTCATCTGCTGGTGTTTGTCCACTGTGTTTTATCAAGACCAAAGTCAGCGCAGTCATCTGCCATGAAATTTTAGAGCAGTTCATGCTTCCCTGTGCTGACAAGCTTTATGGAGAAGCTGATTTCATTTTCCAGCAGGACTTTGCACCCCCCACCCCACACACACACTGCCAAAAGTATCAAAACCTGGTTTAATAATATAATAATAATAATAAGATAAGATAAGATAAGATAAGCCTTTATTAGTCCCACAATGGGGAAATTCCAGGATTGCAACAGCACAGGGATAGCAACACTCAGAAAACAAGAAAAAAACAAGAGCAGCAAATATACATATGTACATATAAATATATAAACACACAGTGCGGAGCATTGTAGCTAGATGGAATAAATATATAAACACACACAGTGCGGAGCATTGTAGCTAGATGGAATGAACAGCATAACCGTCTGCTGAGTTATCCTACATGGTATGATTATGTACTCATACATATTGTCACCCTCCGTAGCGACCGGTATTTTCCTAGTTGTATACCGGAGGGGACCATTGTGTAAGTCTATTGCGTCTTCTGCATTCAATACTATTAGGTTGTCACATTTTTTTGCTATCTCTGCAAGCAGCCCTGCTTAGATTATACAGTCTGACAGCCGTAGGTAGGAAGGACCTGCGAAACCTCTCGGTTGCGCACCTAGGATGATGTAGTCTGCTGCTAAATGAGCTCCTCAGTGCATCCAGTATGTCCTGCATAGGGTGGGACTCGGACTCCAGCAGAGATGACAGTTTAGCCACCATCCTTCTCTCTCTCCTATCTCCTCCACTGGGTCAAGGCGTTTCCCCAGGACAGAGCTAGCTTTCTTGATCAGTTTGTTCAGTCTCTTCCTATCGGCTGCTGTAATGCCACTGCCCCAGCAAACCATTCCAAAAGTGATGGCTGATGCCACCACCGTGTTGTAGAATGTCTTCAGCAGCACCCCTTGTACACCAAAAGACCTGAGTCTCTTCAGTAGGAACAGCCTGCGCTGTCCCTTCTTGTAGAGTGCGTCCGTATTGTGTGACCAGTCTAGTTTATTGTTCAGATGAACACCCAGGTGCTAGTAGGATGTCACCATCTCACTGTCTGTTCTCTGTATGTTTACTGGTGCTGTGAGGGGTTGTTCTTGCCTGCGGCAGTCCACCAACAGCTTCTTAGTTTTCGTCGCGTTGATCTGGAGGCAGTTCCTATGGCTCCGTCCCACGAAGTCTTGGATAAGTCCTCTGTACTCAGCTTCATCTCTGTTGGAGATGAGGCCGACGATTGCAGAGTCGTCAGAGAACTTCTGTAGATGGCAGTGTGTTGTGTTGTGTGAGAAGTCCGCAGTATAAAGGGTGAACAGGAAGGGAGCCAAAACCGTATTATTATTATTATTATTATTATTATTATTATTATTATTATTATTATTATTATTAATAATAATAATAATAATAATAATAATAATAATAATAATAATAATAATAAGTATTGAGTGTGTACATGGATATACTTTTCAGTCTGCCAACATTTCTTTGAAAAAAAACTATTTTTTTAAATTAATTTTATGTAATATTCTAATTTTTTGAAAAAATTGAATTTGGGGTTTTCATGGGCTGGAAGCCATAACCATCAAAATTAAAATAAATAAACACTTGAAATATATCACTCTGTGTAATGAATCTATATAATATATGGGTTTCACTTTTTGAAATGAGTGACAAAAAATATTCAACTTTTTCATGATATTCTAATTTTTTGAGATGTACCTGTATATAACAATACAAGAAAAGCTCAGGATTGTCAAAGATTTCCTATCATAGTGATTTGTAAATTAAGCAGAAACTTCTGCTATACAGAAAAAAAAACTCTTGTGCAACAGCAAATACAAACATTAACACAATATCCATTACAACAGCTAAATTGCATTGAATGCATGTTAAATCAGAATCAGAATCAGCTTTATTGGCCAAGTATGCACAACACATACAAGGAATTTGACTTTGGCTAAAAACTTGCTCTCGTTGTTCAGGTGGAGGATTTAAATAAGATTTAAATAAGGATTCAATGACAACAGAGTATGTACAGTAAATTACAGTCTGTCCACGTTTCTATAAAAGGATGCAAATATATACAGGAATATATGCAGTTATTTACTCAGACTATCCACACTTTGCAAAAATATATGAAAAAAATATACAGTCATACAGTATTTCAATGTGAACTCAGATTCAGTGATATAATGTGAATGAAGTAAAAAGCAGTGTGAGAGTTATGTGCAATGTAAGAATGGATGAAAAGTCATGAGTACAGCAACAGGTAGGACTAGGTGAATGTTAGGAGTTCATCAGAGTGATGGCTTGAGGAAAGAAACTGTTCCTGTGACGGGTGGTTTTGACCTTCAGTGATCTGTAATGACAACCAGAAGATAGAAGTTCAAACAGTTTGTGGCCGGGGTGTGACGGGTCAGCACAGATGTTTCCCGCCCGTTTCCTGGTTATGGACCGATATAAGTTCTCAATGGAGGGTAGGTCGGTACCAATGATCCTCTCCGCAGACTTAATGATCCGCTGCAGTCTGGTCTTGTCCTATTTAGTGGCAGATCCAAACCAGACAGTGATGGAAAAGCAGAGGACAGATTTAATGATGGCGGTGTAGAAGACAACCAGCAGCTCCTGAGGCAAATCAAACTTCTTGAGCTGACGCAGAAAAAACAACCTCTGCTGGGCCTTTTTCCGGACAGTGTCTATATGGGAGGATCACTTCAGGTTCCGGGAGATTGTGGTACCCAGAAACTTGAATGAGTCCACAGTGGACACTGTGCTGTTGAGGATGGTGAGTGGGGGGAATGAAGGAGGGTGTCGCCTGAAATCCAGTCATCTCCACCGTTTTGGCTGGGTTAAGTTCAAGATGGTTCTGGCCGCACCAGAGGATCAGCTGCTCCACCTCCCGCCTGTATGCAGACTCATCACCATCCCGGATCAAACCGATGACTGTGGTGTCGTCCGCAAACTTCAGGAGCTTCACCAAAGGGTCCTCTGAGGTGCAGTCTTTGGAGTAGAGGGAGAAGAGCAGTGGGGAAAGGACACATCCTTGGGGGGCGCCAGTACTAATTTTTCAGGAGCTGGATGTAAATCTCCCTAGCTTCACCTGTTGCCACCTGTCAGTCAGAAAGCTGGAGATCCACTGGCAGGTGGAGGGGGGCACCTTGAGCTGGAGGAGTTTCTGATGAAGAATGCCTGGGATGATGGTGTTGAACGCTGAGCTGAAGTCGACAAACAGGATCCTGGCGTACGTCCCTGGGGAGTCGAGGTGTTGCAGGATGTAGTGTAGTCCCATATTCACTGCATCATCCACTGACCTGTTTGACCGGTAGGCAAACTGCAGTGGGTCCATCAGGGGGCCTGTGACGACCTTCAGGTGGTTCAGCACCAATCTCTCCAAGGATTTCATGACCACAGAGGTCAAGGCAACAGGTCTGTAGTCGTTTAATCCTGTAACAGAGGGTTTCTTGGGAACTGGAATGATGATGGAGCGTTTGAAGCAGGAAGGCACATCACACAGCTCCAGTGATCTATTAAAGATCCGGGTGAAGATGGGGGCCAACTCGTTGGAGCAGACTCTCAGGCAGGACGGAGACACACCATCAGGTCCTGCAGCCTTCTTGATCTTTTGTCTCTGAAAGACCCGGCGCACCTCCTCTTCACAGATCGTTAGTGCTGGTGGGAGGTCAGAGTGGAGGAGGGATGGAGTTCCTGGGGCTGCAGATAATCCTTTTGTGTGGGTGGGAGGTGAGAACTGTAGGTTCTTTTCAAACCTACAGTAAAAGCTGTTTAGGTCATTAGCCAGCTGGAGGTTTTCCACAGGGTGGGGGGATGGTCTCCTGTAGTTGGTGATATTCTGCAGGCCTCTCCATACAGAAGCAGAGTTGTTGGCTGAGAAGTTTTTTTGTAACTTCTCACTGTAGCTCCTCTTAGCAAGCCTGATCTCCTTCGTCAGCATGTTTCTGGCCCGCTTGTACAGAGTCCAGTCACCAGTCCTGTAGGCCTCCTCCTTGGTCTGACGTAGCTGCTTGAGTTTAGGAGTGAACCAGGGTTTATTGTTGTTGTATGTGCAGAAGGTCTTGGTCTGCACACAAATGTCCTCACAAAAACTGATGTATGATGTCACAGTGTCAGTGAGTTCATATAGGTTAATGGCTGCATCTTCAAAAACACTCCAGTCTGTGCAGTCAAAGCAGGCTTGTAACTCCAGCTTTGATTCCTCAGTCCATTTCTTCACAGTCCTTACAACAGACTTGGAAGTTTTTAGTTTCTGTCTGTATGTTGGAATAAGATGGAGCAGACAGTGGTCAGAAAAACCCAGAGCTGCACGGGGGACGGCATGATCGGCGTTTCTTAAAACTGTAACAGTGGTCGAGTGTATTTGTGTCCCTGGTGGGACATTTAATATGCTGTCTGTATTTAGGAAGCTCATTTGTGAGATTAGCTCTATTGAAATCACCCAGAATGATAAGCAGAGAGTCTGGATGTTTTTCCTCCACGTCTGCTATCTGGTCAGCGAGGTGCTGCAGTGACTCCGTTGTACAAGCAGCAGGCGGGATATAAATTCCGACCAGAATAAACGAGGAGAACTCTCGCGGTGAATAAAAGGGTTTACAGTTTATGAACAGTGACTCTAGGTTAGGGCTGCAAGACTTCTTCAACACTGTGACATCAGTACACCAACCTTCGTTTATATAGAAGCAGATTCCACCACCTTTAGTCTTTCCAGAGAATTCTCGGCTGCGATCAGCGCGAAACAGTTGGAATCCGTCCAGGCGGTCCGCGCTGTCCGGGATGTGTTCACTCAGCCAGGACTCCGTGAAACACAGGGCGCCAGATCTGCTAAAATCCAGGTTTTTGTGAGTCAGGAGCAGCAGTTCATCCATTTTGCTCGCCAAAGAGCGGACATTGCTCAGATGGATCGATGGGAGCGGCGTGCGATATCCTTGTTTCTTCAGCCTGACTAGCGCACCGGCACGTTTACCACGCCGCCTTCGTTTCCGGCCAGTGCCAATAGCCGCTGCTCCCACAGCTAAGGTTGACTGAAAAAACTTCAGCTCAGCAGCAGAAACTGGCGGAGAAGTTGCATTGGGAGATAGTCTGAGTGAAAGTAGTTCCTCCCTTGAATAGGTGACTCGGACGGAAGAGCAGAAGTCCAAAAAAACACACAAGATTATCAAAAACATCAGAGAGCAGAAGCCAGTGGCTGCCATCCGCGGCGCCATCTTGGATCCTTGGTAGAGATTTGGAAATTATTGGCAGCACCTTCATTTGAAAACTCCCTACGGTCCCCAACCACTCGGTACCGAGCGGAGAGGAAAAAATAATTTATTCTGTTGCTCTGTATTGGCTATTGGAGTCTGTGTTTTTCAGGGAAAAAAAATACAGAGAATATTCTCTCTCTTTCCATGCCTACCTGTCTGTCTGCTGCATGTCGGGCTTCACACACACGCGCGCGCGCACACACACACACACACACACACACACACACATCTTTCATTTACAGCGGATGGCTGGGGCGGGGGGAATGGGTGGGTGTGTTTGTCTGTCCACATCGGAGAATAACAGTTTTAAAGCTCATTGACCAGATGTAGTAATGATTTTATCTCTAAATATGAATAAAATGTTCAAACACTCGCTGTAGTGCAGCGTCCTCTCCTCACGCGCACTCCCACGACAGGGTGCTTTTGGGCAGGGGCACGTTTTTCAACACAAACTCAGTGCTTCATCCACACGGTCAAGACAGAGACGTGGCAAGGCGTCCACGGGCAGGCTGGCGGAGACCAAGGAAGGGACGGTGATGAAAACCTCACGGGTGAGTGTTGTTTTTTTTTGTTTTTTTTTAAATCACACACTCTGTTTGCAGATGTGTTCCGTTACTCACTGTAAACTATAAACTCACTACTCACTGCAAACACGGAAGTGAACGTGGCGCAACGATGTATTTGATTGGTTAGACTGAGCATTTCTGTTAAAAGGGAGTTTTTCCTCTCCACCATCGCCAAGTGCTTGCTCACAGGGGATCGCCTGATTGCTGGGGTCTTTCTGCAACTGTGGGGGTTCCCCCTACAGTTGATAGTGCTATGAGATGACTGTTGTTGTGAAATGGTGCTATATAAATAAAGTTGAATTGAATTGAATTGAATTGAATTTCAGCGGGTTGGACACAAATTTGATTGGTGAAATTGGCAGAGGTTGACAAGGATTGGCCATAATTGCGGGAAAGTTGCGGTGATTGCACAAAGTTGCAAGGTCGCGCAATACTGTAATTGCGCTGATTGGCTGATTTTGCGTGAATTGGTGCAATTGCAACATCACAAAATCCTACTGGGACTGGATAGTGGAGAATGAGGTGCACAATGAGCAGCAGGTTTTGGGAACAGGAGTGGACTGATGACCTAATTACAGAATACTTGCAGCTGAGGTGACTAGGAGAGCAGGCAGTGAGCAAATAAAGTGGGGATGTCTGGAAGGGAAGGGATGATGAACCTGTCACATAAAAAGGCAAAACAATCCTAACCTACATAAAGTGACAACATAATAGCAATACTGAAGCATAAATGACAGACATAATGATAAATCATTAGAAATCAAAACACAGGAAAACATCACAAGGCTTGGAAAAAATACAGAAAATAGTCAGAAATAAATTGAGAGTCTGAGCCCAAAACAACCCGTGCTCGGTCCTGTGACAGTATCTACATGTATACAGTATATCCAGTAAATCTATGTATTTCCCCATTTAACCTTGTGACTGCATTATTTTAATTGCTTTTAATCCTAGATCAAGTTTGTTTTGGCTTAAAAATGCATCGTAATTGTTAAACAAATCTTAGTACTTTTTGCCTGTTGAAATATATATTTTATGGCTAATATAATCCCATAACTACAATATGGCATCTGGCAATCAATTTTTGGCAGCTGATCACTTTTTGCCACACAGACTCAGTGCTGCTGGAGCAGGTACATCCCATGATGTCTCAACAGTCTCTCTGTGATTTTCATACAGATCAGTGCAATTTGTTTCACAGGAAGCTAAACGTTTCTACTGTGGAGAGTGTGAAATGAGGAGGCAAGGTTACGAGCAGACGAAGTTTATTACACTCTCCCATCAGTCATACACAAAAAGCATAAACAGCTAAGCTCAGCTTCTCCTTTTATATCCACAGCTCATCTCACATCTCCACGACACTTCACATCACAAAGCATGACATTTCACGTCACAATACATTCACCCTTGACCCCTCACAGCTCCTTCTTCCTGCCAGACTCCCCATGATCTTGCTATTGTCCACCTTTCTTTATTCTCTGCATCCTGACTGGGACACTGTCTGCCGACTCACCCAAGGTGGTCCTACACAACATGCCTTTTGGGCTTCAGTCTCCTCCCATATCTGCTGTAACCGGGGTTTCTGTGCCGGCGGGGGGCTGCTGGAGGTGTGTCTGACTGGGGGTGGGGCGTGGCGAGGGGGGGGGGGGAATTCTGCTTTGCCCGTGTGGCTGTCCTGGTGAATTGTTTGCCTGGGGAGCTCTCCGTGGGGGTCTTCCACGCCGAGGGGCCCGAGCCAGAAGCACTTGCTCGTCCGCCACCACAAAGGCGGGCTTAAGTCTGTCTATGCATATTTTCTCCCGAAGCCCTCCAAAATCTAACAAAAAATGCTTGTCCCCTGTTTCCAGCACTCTGAACGGGCCATCATAGGGTGGGCGCAATGGAGAGCGATGGGCATCGTGCCTGACGAACACGAAACCCGCGTTCTTCAAAGTTTTCGGCACGAAAGCGCGTGGAAAACAGTGATGGGCCGGGCCGGGCAGCGTGCCTGTGTCTGCACTCTGTTGCAAACGCTGAGACGGGCAGTTGTCTGGCGCGGGATTATCTGGCAAAAATTCCCCGGGCAGGCGCAGTGGTTGAGAAAAAACAAGCTCTACCGGGGAAGCGTCCAAATCCTCTTTTGGTGCGGAACGCAACCCCAATAAAACCCACGGCAACCAGTCTACCCAATTTGCATCCGTAAGCGAAGCCCTGAGCGCCGCTTTCAGTGACCTATGAAGACGCTCGCATAACTCATTGGCCTGTGGGTTGTACGCGGTTGTGCGATGAATTGCAACACCCAGGCTGCGGGCCATTTCGGACCACAGGTCGGAAACAAACTGAGGGCCCCTATCGGACGTGATGTCCGACGGGATTCCAAAACGCACCACCCATGTTGTCAATAAAGCACGCACCACATCCGTGGACGTGGTTGCCACCAGCGGGACTGCTTCTGGCCAGCGTGTGGTGCGGTCCACCACTGTCAGGAGGTGCGTGCACCCCTGCGATGGCGGGAGGGGGCCCATGAGGTCCACGTGAACGTGATCAAATCTTTTAGCCGGTATACATAAAGGGCTCCAAAGGAGCCTTCGTGTGTCTGTGTACTTTGGCTCGTTGGCACGTTACACAGGCTGCAGCCCACTCTTTCACTTGTTTGCGTAGGCCTGGCCACACGAATTTCGCTCCCACCATTTTGAGTGACGTGCGCACTCCTGGGTGTGCCAGAGCGTGAACTGACTCAAACGCGCGGCGGTGCCACGCGACCGGGACCACCGGGCGCAGGCGTCCCGTGGAGACGTTGCAGATTAGGGGGGGCTGCCGTCTTGCAGTACTCTGCTCTCCAGCCTTAACCCTGTTGGTCCAGACTGGAGAGCGCGCACGTCTGCATCGCCAACCTGCTCTGCAGCCATGGCTGTATAATCTATCCCTACACAGACCAGGGCCACCACCACGCGCGAGAGGCAGTCCACCACCACATTCAGTTTACCTGACACATGCTGAATATCGGTCGTAAACTCCAAGATCGCGGCCAGCTGCCTCTGCTGCCGGCCCGACCAAGGTTCCGAAACCTTGGCCATTGCGAACGTCAGTGGCTTGTGGTCCACAAACGCGGTGAAGTTGCGCCCTTCCAGCCAGAACTGGAAGTGGCGTATGGCCAGGTGGACAGCCAGCAACTCTCTGTCGAATGCGGTGTATTTACGCTCACTGTCGTGCAAAGCCCTGCTGAAAAAAGCGAGCGGCTGCCAAGAACCGGCGACACGTTGCTCCACGACGGCCCCTATGGCCACGTCCGATGCATCGCTGGTGAGCGCTATCCGGGCCGCCGGGTCTGGGTGCGCCAACAGTGCGGCGTTTGCCAGGGCTGTTTTAACCTTAGAGAACGCCTGCTCTTGCTCCGGAGTCCATTCGACTCCCTCTGCGGGTTTCCGTCTCTTGAGCGCAGCGAACAATGGCTGCATGAGTTGAGCTGCATGGGGGAGGAAATGGTTATAAAAGTTAACCATCCCCAAAAATTCTTGCAGCGCCCTGACCGTCTGAGGCCGGGGAAAATTCACTACAGCGCGCACCTTATCGGGCAAGGGTGTCGCTCCCTCCGGTGAGACACGGTGCCCCAGAAAATCAATCTGCGTCACGCCGAACTGGCACTTCGCCGTGTTGATTATTAACCCGTGCTCCTCCAACCTCTGGAAAACCGTCCTGAGGTGGGTTACGTGTTCGTCCTCAGATGCACTGGCTACCAGGATATCATCCAGGTAGACAAACACAAACAGGAGATTGCGCAGCATCGCGTCCATCATGCGCTGGAACGTTTGTGCCGCTGCTTTTAACCTGAATGGCATGCGCAGGAACTCGAACAAGCCAAACGGAGTTATTACCGCTGTTTTGGGTATGTCCTCCGCGCGCACTGGGACCTGGTGGTAACCGCGGAACAGGTCTATTTTAGAAAAAATGCGTGCTCCGGCGAGGTGAACGGAAAAGTCCTGAATGTGAGGAATCGGGTAGCAGTCGTGTGCTGTGGCATTATTCAACCTGTGGAAATCCCTGCACGGTCGCCATGACCACTCAGTCTTAGGGACCATGTGTAGCGGGGATGCCCATGGGTTGTTCGAACGTCTGATGATGCCCAACCTTTCCAAGTTGGCAAACTCCTCGCGCGCTATGGCCAGTTTAGCTGCGTCCAAGCACCGAGGTTGTGCGAAAACGGGCGGCCCGGTGGTGGTTATAAAGTGCTCCACCCCGTGTTTAGCGATGGCCGCCGAAAACGTCAGGACCGTGAGTGCTGGAAACTGAGTGAGCAGTGTGTGGAACTTACTGCCTGAAGCTGTGACGTTGGCTTGTGTTACTGGCCAGGCCCCTCGAGCTGTACAGGGGAGAGAGTCAAAGGACAGTGCATTAACCAGGCGCCTGTTAGCAACGTCAACCAGTAAACCATGTGCACAAAGAAAATCAGCCCCCAGGATATGGTAATTCAGTGTTGCTATGACAAAAGTCCACTTGTATGTACGGCCGTGTAGAGATAAGATCAGTGTTCTCTCACCAAAGGTCTTAATTTCCGAGCTGTTTGCTGCCAACAGCCCAGGGCTGCTAGGTCCTGCCAGCCGGTCGGCGTAGATCGGCAGGATGATACTCTTCTGGGCTCCGGTGTCCACGAGGAAACGCCTCCCTGAGTGCGCGTCCGTCATGTAGAACAGCTTGTTCTCTTCACCGGCGGTCGCAGCTGCTACCGACTGCCGGCCTTGGTGTTTCCCGAGCGCTTGAACTGGCACGGTGGTGCACATCTGCGTGCGTTCTCTCCGAAGCGGCGGTGGTAGAAACAGAGTGTGTCTCTCTGGCGCCTCTTGGTCCCCGCTGCCGCTACTGTCGGTGGCTCCTCGCCTCCTCTGGTCGTCTCGCTGGGGTCCGACGCAGCCGCGTTGACTGTGAGGTCTCTGGTGGTGAGGATGATCCGGTCTGCCTCCTGGGCTAGCGTACGGTAGTCACGCACGGCCAACGATGGCGAATTAGCCAGAACCGCTCTCGCCTCTGTTGGGAGATTCCGGAGGAAAAGGTGGGCAAACAGGAAATGCCTGTCGTCCGTGCCCATTAACGCCAACATCTTCTCCATCAAATCGACAGCCGAACCATCTCCCAACTCGGAACGCCTCAGGAGCCTCTCTGCTCTCTCGCAGTCCAAGAGCATGTAGCATCGGGTAAGCGTCGTCTTGAGAGCTTCATATCTGTTGTGGGCTGGGGGCTGGTCGAGAAGGCTCACTACCTGTTGGGCTGTGCGAGCGTCCAGCGCTGCGACCACGTAGTAAAACTTGATTTCATCTGCCGTTATTCCCCAGAGGGCGAACTGAGCCTCGGTGTGGTGGAACCAAGAGCGCGGGTTGTGTTCCAAAGTGGAGCACAACCAAGCGGGTTGTGCTCCAAAAGTCCTGTAACTTGACTGAAACAGCGCACGTGTTGCTGGGGGTTCCCGTCCGGGCCGACTCCAGGGTTCCTGCCTCGTGTTCCATCATACGTCCAGGGTCACCAGTGTGGAGAGTGTGAAATGAGGAGGCAAGGTTACGAGCAGACGAAGTTTATTACACTCTCCCATCAGTCATACACAAAAAGCATAAACAGCTAAGCACAGCTTCTCCTTTTATATCCACAGCTCGTTTCACATCTCCACGACACTTCACATCACAAAGCATGACATTTCACGTCACAATACATTCACCCTTGACCCCCCACAGCTCCTTCTTCCTGCCAAACTCCCCATGAGCGCCTTGCTATTGTCCACCTCTCTTTATTCTCTGCATCCTGACTGGGATGCTGTCTGCCGCCTCACCCAAGGTCCTACACTACAGACATTCTGAAGTTCTGTGACCACTGCATTTTTGTGAAGCTGGAGTGACATCCCATCACTGGGAGGCTCGGTTGAACACCCAGACCGATGGTTTGAAGCAATAATTTTGTCACAAAAGAGCCATCTGAAACACACACACAGCATACATATTGTATTTTAGTACATAATAGCAATAAATTGCCGACATTACAATGTAGTATGGTGGACTTAAAGCAAACTAGCATTAGCAATCATTAGCTTACCTTCATATGTGATTGAGTTTGTATCCTCAAGTCTTCAACTTTATACTTCTCTACGGCTTTCAAAACGCGCCAGTGCTTTTCCAGAGTGTTTTGTTTTGCCACCTGTAGCCTTCTATGGCTCCCTTTTTTGCCTTTACTCCGACAAAAAGCCAGAGACCAAGCAGTTGCCTCATAATCCATCATCTTGTGTTTTGCTTGTGTCGCATGTTTTATGTCACTGGAGTGTTGGGCCCCCTTGCTGTAAAAAAATCCTACCCACCTCAGGCAGTAAGTACTTAGCTGTAATGGAAACAAAAGCGAGCTGAGTTTAGTAAAGTCGAGTCAAGGCGAGTTGATCTGAGCAGGTACTAGTGGAAAAGGGGCTTGAGGGCCCACAGTCATTTTCCCCAAATGAAGGGCAGCCAGTGGGGAACTTCCGCTTGTTTAGAACATACTTAAGTGATTGTCCACTCAGTCACAGTGTTGGGACAGAGACACAACAACATAAAGAATGTGGAAGTGGGAAAGCAACTTTTAAACCCCACTAAAAACCCATGGAGTTACAGCTAATATGTTATAAACAGATCAAACAGAAGTGATGAGGAATATCTTGGGATTTCTTTTCACTGACACTTTGAATCTGGCTTGTTTTGAACAGTGCATTTTCTCATGTGAAGGAGGTGACGAAGAGTGAGACCGATGTTAGTTTTGGTGACAACAAAGGAAGTGTGAATTTAGGTCCATTGAGAGCACTTTTTCTGTCTGTTGTGAGACATCTTCCACAGAACATGTCTCTGAAAAATAAAATAATAGAGTACAAGGTGGTGGTCAGATTAAGCAGGTATAGTGAGTATAGACAGGCAAATAACATGAGCTTCAAGCATCCCTGCACCAAAGAAATTACAGACGTGGACAAAATTGTTGGTACCCCTCTGTTAATGAAAGAAAAACCCACAATGGTCACAGAAATAACTTGAATCTGACAAAAGTGGTAATAAATAAAAATTCTATGAAAATTAACTCATTACAGTTCATACTGGAAAAAAGCTTTAATGGTCCATTAACCCTAGTGGGTCTAACGACACGCATCCGCATCAGCATCATGTAGCCACTTTAGAGCGGCATAGAGGGATAGATCAGCTGTACAGCTGCACCATTTCAACTTGTATCAAAAGTGGAGGTTTGAAACTTACTCCCAGTTTTTAAACTGTATTGATAAGGCAAGTAAAGCCAGAGTTATGAGAAAATAGTTACCGTCATGCTTTTCCGAATATTTTCATCATATTTGGAGCATGTTTGTGCAGCAAAAACGGTAAAAAAAACCTGAAAATAAAACTAGCGAAAGTGTGGACTGGAGAAAGTTTTTTGTTTTATGTTGATAGACCATGTAAAGAGTTTGTTTGCAAAAACAGATAAGTCAAACTGTTTTAATGAGAAAAACAACTTTTTATCTGTTGGTGAATATGTGTTGATATTTCAAACTCAGCTTCCAAGACATGGTCACTTGAAATATGAGTATCTCAAACATAATAAAGCAAAAAATTGAACATCAACTCAGTGTTATTTTTTGGCAATTTATGAGTACTTTTTTTCCACAAAATCAGGTAAGTCCACAACACATACTTTTGCAAAAACAGACATGTCTTGAAAACCATGCAAGTTTGTCTGGTGAACGCTGGTTCATCTGCTTCATCAAAATTATCCATATTTGACATAAAATGCAACAAAATTGTAAAAAAAAAAAAAAAAAAAAAAAAAAAAAAAACTGGCAGGAAAATCGTTCAAAGCGAGCAGACCCAAGTAGGGGTCTTTGCAGAACACTGCCACAGCAGATAGACATATGATTGGCTGGTCTCAGCATCTAGACACGTGATTGGCTGATCCTCGCTGCACCATTGAATTTGAATTGAATTTGAATTTATTTATTTATTTCGGATAGTACATTACAGGTTAAAAGAAACTGTATAATATAACAACAAGGTCAAATTAGACAAAGACTCCTTCTACTATACAATTCCACGTGAGTTATCTGAAATGGGTGATGGCTGAAGCCGCAGCTTATATTGCCCACCCATATTCCATCCAAGAATTCAAAGGAGAAAAAAGAGAAAACAAGACAAGAGCGATTACAATTTAAAGTAAGGCTAAGACAAAATATGACTGAGAGAAAAAGAAAACTGAGCTAGTCTAAGTTAAGCGGTTACTATTCAAAAACAAATCTAAGACATAGTGTCACAGAGAAAAAAGAAAAACTAAGCTATAACACAACACAGGCTGGAAATGTCAATCCTTATGTGAGTTTACATGTCGTCTTGTAAATATGTTTGGAGTATTTCTTCCTTTAGTTTTTGTTTAAATTGTCCAAGCTTTGTACATGATTTTAATTCAGGTCCAAAATCGTTCCATAATCTGACACCTTGCACTGAAATACAGTGTTGCTTGGTAGTTGTTCTCACTGTAGGCTTTTGAAATATACATGTTCCTCTGAAGTGATATCGTTTCTCCCTTGTTTGGAACAACTTTTGGATATTTGCGGGCAGTGATAGATTCTTCACTTTGAACATTATTATTGCAGTTTTAAAGTCGATCAGATCTTTCAACTTGAGAGTTTTTTGTTTAAGAAAAAGTGGGTTTGTTGGTTCCCTGTAAGCTGCTTTGTTGATTATTCTAATAGCTCTCTTTTGAAGCATAAAGAGTGGATATATGTTTGTTTTATATGTATTTCCCCATACTTCATTACAATATGTCATGTATGGGAGTATTAATGAATGATACAAGGTGTATAGTGTGGGTTGATTCAGCAAATTTTTCACTCTGTGTAATATTGCAATTGATTTGGATACTTTACCTTTTATATAATTAATATGTGGCTTCCAACACAGTTTGTTATCAATTATTACTCCAAGGAATTTAGTTTCGGATACCCTTTCAATCTCTACACCATTTACACTGAGTTTGGGTACTGGGTAGTTGTGATGGTTGTTAAAGACTATAAATTTTGTCTTGCTTAAATTGAGCGTTAATTTGTTTGAATCAAACCACAGTTTCAGCTTTCCTAATTCCTTTCCGAGTGTATCCAGAAGTTGTTCCAAATTGTTTCCACTGCATAGCAGGTTAGTGTCATCAGCAAACAATATTAAGTCCATTTTTTCTGAAACTTTACATATATCATTTATATACATATTGAATAATAATGGTCCCAAAACTGAACCCTGTGGGACTCCACAGGTGACCTTCAGTAGCTCTGAGTTTTTGTTGTTAACACATACAAACTGATATCTATTCTTTAAGTAACTTCTTAACCAGGACAGTGCTACCCCTCTAATACCACAATTTTGTAGTTTCTTTAATAATAGATTGTGATCTACTGTATCAAATGCTTTTTTAAGATCCAGGAATACTCCAACTGAATACTCTTTATTTTCAATGGCTGTTGATATTTTTTCTGTAAATTCCATTAAGGCATATGCTGTTGTCCTTTTGTGTCTGAACCCATATTGCTGCTCACACAATAAATCATTCTTCAGTATGAAGTTGTCAATTCTCTCACAGAATATTTTTTCAAGTATCTTGGAAAATTGCGGTAATAGTGAAATTGGTCTGTAGTTGGAGAGTTCCCCTCTGTCGCCTGTCTTGTAAATCGGAATTACTTTAGCTATTTTCATTGCATTGGGAAATATACCTGATTGGAGAGACAGGTTACAGATATACGTCAGTGGTTTCACTATGCATTCGATAACAGTTTTGACTAGTAGCATATCAATACCATCGCAGTCAGTAGATGTTTTACTTTTGAACGATTTAACAATTTCAATGACCTCTCTTTCGTCTGTGTTCTTTATGAAGATGGTGTCTTTTACAGCAGTGTTATTGCATATTGAATCACCTGTTGGCACCGTAGTGGGTATTTCTCGGGCCAGTTTAGGTCCAATGTTAACAAAAAAATTATTAAATTCATCTGCAGGTGAAGCTATATTCACATTCGGAGTCGATTTATTATTTTTTGGAATGTTAGTTGGGTAGCTGGTATTTCTGCTTTTATTTCCAAGGATACTGTTGATTATTGTCCATGTATTTTTAATATTGTCTTTGTTTTTTTCCAGTTCTTTACTGTAATAGTCTCTTTTACTACATCTTATTATATATGTTAACTTATTTTTGTATGTTTTATACCGCTGCTCTGCTTCTTTTGTCCTTTTCTTTATGAAAGCTTTATATAATAAATTTTTCTTTTTACACGCCTTTTGTAGTCCTTTGGTTAGCCATGGTTTGTCAGTAAATTTGTGTTTAAGCTTTTTTTTAACTAATGGGCAGTTTTTTTCATAAAGAGTGGTTACAATGTTTATAAATGTGTCATAGGCTTCATTTACATCTGATACATAGACTTCTGTCCAGTCTTGCTTCAGCAAGTCCTCTTTAAAAGAACTGATTGCGTTTGGTGATTTGTGTCTGAACGATTTTGAGATTTTTTCTGGGTTGGGCCCCGTGTGGCCATGGATAAGTGCAAAGATTGGCAAGTGGTCGCTTATATCATTTATCAATAATCCACTTTCTATTTTCTTGTCAAGAACATTGACAAACAGGTTGTCAATAAGTGTAGCAGAGTGAGCTGTGATTCTACTGGGATGTGTTATTGTGGGATATAGACTCATGCTGTACATAGAGTTCATGAACTCTGTAACTACATTTTGTTGATGTGGATTAAGTAGATCAATATTGAAATCTCCACAAATTGCTACCATTTTCTTACTAGTAATATTATTGTACAGCTCGACTAATTTATCTCTGAATGTCTCAATGCAAGTTCCCGGCGTTCTGTATATGCAGCTTATGATTAGATTTTTTGTTTTGTCTAGGTCAATCTCAACAGTAACACATTCCAGAATCCCTGGTAGTGCTGAGGACATTTCATTTACAAGCTTACATCTATATAGGTCATCAATATACAGTGCAACACCACCACCCTTTTTTTGAGATCTGTTAATGTTAAACATCTGATATCCCTCTATTGCCATCAGGGGAGCCTGGTCTTCATTAAGCCAGGTTTCAGAGACTGCTATAGCTGTGAATTTTCTGTTTAGCTGTTTTAAATAGTCCTGAATCTGTGAGAAGTTTTTGTTAAGACTTCTGCTATTGAAGTGTATTATTGACAGTTTACCATCTAATTGCACTTGACTTTTGAATTGCTTTTCAGTGTAATATTCACAGTGGTTATGAATATTATTGAAAAAGTGGTTATCAGGATCAATATCATTCTCCATCTCTTGTGGTTTATTGCATCACATCACCCAAATACCAAGAGCTGTGTATGGAGTAATCTGGTTTTGTAAAAGCAGAGTCCCGGCGTTTTATCGGCTTTTGAAAAAAAAAAACAAAAAAAACAAAAAACAAGAACTTCATAGTGTATATAACATGGGAAATATCAGATTTTCAGAAAAAAAAACCAATTTGAACTTCTATAAGTAGGTAATATGAACAGTTGTTTGTTGTACAGAGGGAAATTTTCTTCGAAGTGGCGTTTATCGGCTTTTGCAAACAAACTCTTCATGTATACACGGACAAATGGTTTCTAATTTTATAGTACAAAAATATTTACCTGTGCGTAAAGGTGCGATGGGCAGGCATGGCGGTTCTTTCAATATAGCTCTTGTTTGTTGTCCTTTTTCAAAATGGAAAAAAGTTCTGGAATCAGCTGATGATGACGTAACCTAACGTGGGGTAGTGAAGTCATGACGTAGCAATGTGATGACGTGCGAGAGCGTGCAGCTCCAAAAGCAGAGGATGCCATCTAGCGTCAGCATTGCAAAATGAGGCAAACTCTTAGTGTGGAGCAGGCTGAACTCTTTTTTGAGCTGGAAGCAGGAGAGAGGCCAAGCTGATGTGCCCCTCTGTGTTGTTGTGGACAGGAACTGCTTTTTTTGAGTGGCAGAAATAATTTGTGTCATCTCTTTGAGACACATGATTGTTCTGTAAATAGTTGTACAAAATATGCCTGAGCACTGCCTGCATTTTCAAGTTAATTTTTTTTTATTTTTTCCGGTTCCGGTTCCGCCGGACCGGCGGCGCCACACGAGTTGGCTGCCTTTTGCAACTGCCTTTTTTTATCTTCCTTCTTCTTTCTACACCTTTCACTCTATATATATATCACGGACACACAGATCGCCCAAAGGTCTCCCGAGTCGGCGGACAGAGCCACTGTTTACAGCAGGAGACGATACAGCAGGGAAGAGCTAGTGCTAGCTAGCACTCAACCGCCACCCGGTGCTAACGGAGAAACTCGACATACCGGGAACTGTAGCGAAAACGATGCGGGTGCCGGGCTGGAGTTTAGGCGGCGTGCAAGAAATATAAGACAGAATAATAAAGAGCGATGGCAAGAACCAAGTAGACCGCCCGTAAATCTACTGGAGGAAAAAAAACCCCAGGAAGCAGCTAGCCACCAAGGCTGCTCAGAAAAAGTGCCCCTGCCACCGGCGGAGTGAAGAAACCTCACCGTTACAGGTCCGTGGCTCTGAGAGAGATCCGTCGCTACCAGAAATCCACGGAGCTGTTCATCCGTAAGCTGCCCTTCCAGCGCCTGGTGAGGGAGATCGCTCAGGACTTCAAGACCGACCTGCGCTTCCTGAGCTTCGCCGTCATGGCTCTGCAGGAGGCCAGCGAGGCCTACCTGGTGGGTCTCTTCTCTTCGTGGAGACCAACCTGTGCGCCATCCACGCTAAGAGGGTCACCATCATGCCCAAAGACATCCAGCTGGCCCGCCGCATCCGCGGAGAGAGAGCTTAGACTTTCTGCTGCACATTCACCAACCACAATGCTCCGCACTGTGTGTCTATATATACGTATATATATATATATATATATATATATATATATATATATATATATATATACAGTGATCCCTTGCTACTTCGCGCTTCACCTTTCGCGCCCTCAGTGCATCGCGGATTTTTCAAAAATATTCATCAAAAATTCAAAATTGAGAAATAATGGGCGGGCGCTAGCAGAAGGCAGGGAGACTACATTAGACCATCAGGCGTCAACACGGAGAGCCGCACAACTCTCTGTTCGCTGTTGTCGTGTTGGCTCGGCTCGGAAATCTTGCAAGCTGATTGGCCGAGACGTTTCACCCCGCAAGCTGATTGGCCGAGACGTTTCACCCACCTCCTCTCCCTGCCGAGTGCCCATGAAGGGAAGAAAGACCGCATTCGTTGCTTTTTATCGCTCGATTTTAGTCTCGCCGCGTGGAACTTTTTGCTGTTCTCTTGTGCCATTTTGTGCGAAATAGTCTTCCCGTTGAGGCACTACGCCGCCTCCTGCAGCTTCAGCTCTATCGGAAGCTGCCCTCGATGATCCTGCGCCTCCAGCATCTCACGATGAGGCGTCACCTGAGGAGCAGTAAAGCTTTCATTAACCTGTGCAGTAAATCATTTTCATCTTGAGTTACGTATCTTGTTATAAGAATAAAAGAGTTCTAAAAACATATTTATGTACACTTTGTTTACATCTACGTATGTATGTACACGTACACACACACACACGTATCATATGAGAGAGAGAGAGTGAGAGAATGAACGTACGTATTATTTATGGATGACGTCATTAGGGGTGACGCTACTTCGCGGTTTTTCACTTTTCGCGGTCGGTTCTGGAACCCATTAACCGCGATAAGTGAGGGATCACTGTATATATATATATATATATATATATATATATATATTATAGTAATATGTACATATGTATACTAGCTGTTCTTGTTTTTTCTTGCCTTCTGATTGTTGCTCTGACTGTTGCTATCCCTGTGCTGTTGCAATCCTGGAATTTCCCCATTGTGGGACTAATAAAGGTTTACCTTATCTTATCTTATCTTATTTTAAATAGATAGATAGATAGATAGATAGATAGATAGATAGATAGATAGATAGATAGATAGATAGATGATAGATAGATAGATAGATAGATAGATAGATAGATAGATAGATAGATAGATAGATAGATAGATAGATAGATAGATGCACTTTACTGATCCCAAACTGGGAAATTACAGTGTAACAGCAGCATGACAGTAGACAACCAAACAACAGAAACACACACATGACGGACAAAGGGATTACCCATGGAAAGTAAAACTAACATGACTATAAAACCTATATACATCATAGCTTAATATATGATGACCCGTATAAACACATGAATCATCCCATTGCACAAAGGACTATCAGGAGCAGAGTGAAAATGTGAGGTACCAGTTAGACTGTAAGGTGCAGTGTGGCAGCATAGCTATGACCAGAATACAACATCATAGTGAGCTACTGTACAGTGAAATTGCATGTGGCAGGAAAGATTCCCTGTACCTGGCTGTTCGACATCGAAGCTGTAGTAGTCTACTGGAGAAAGTGCTTCACTGTCTGTCTAGTATGTGGTGGAGGGGGTGATCAGGATTGTCCATGATGGATCGCAGTTTATTTAGAGCTCTCCTCTTCACCACTGTCTTAAAGGTCTCCGGTCTGAGACCAATTACAGAGACAACCCTCTTGATAATCTTGTCAAGTCTGTTGGTGTCTCTGGCCCTGATACTGCTACCCCAACAGACAGCAACAAAGAGGATGGCGCTGGCGACAACGGTCTGGTAGAAAAGCTCCAGCATCCTGCTGCACACGTTGAAAGGACCTCAGCTTCCTCGGGAAGTAGTATATAACTTTGTTATTTGCTAAATTTTTACATAAGTTTTTGAAACTTCCACTTTAAATTTGCATGGTGAGTTACACAAATGGTTCATTAGACATGTTTGTGGGTTTTACAATTAAAAAAATCAACCTGTTTCCTACTCAAACTTTATGTTTTTGTGTAATTTTAGGTCCAGTGTGTTAATACAGGATGCAAAAATGAAAAAAAATAACTGTGCATTCACGCATGTCAGGTTGTGCTGAAAAAAAAATGACACCAAACAAGGCAAGGTAAACAGTTTTTAATGTGAAATATAAAGGTAAAATCAAAAGTAGTAAAAATGCCCAATAACACAATGGACCCACATCAAGCTTTATAGCAGATAATTTATTTGGAGCCTGGAAAGGATAAACAGATATATAAACTATCCACTGAAAACAGTGCAGTGTCACACCAATTCTACACATCTTTTCTTCAAGGTATTTGATCTGTGAATACAAGGAACATACGTGTGTGTGTGTGTGTGTGTGTGTGTGTGTGTGTGTGTGTGTGTGTGTGTGTGTGTGTTCTTCACATAACCGTTCGACGGACTGACCTAAAATTTGGTACGTGTTTTGTCAAGGTTACAGTACGAGGGTGTGCATCTCTGACTATTATCATTAAAAGTTTACTGATCACTCTGTCTCCTCCAGTGCCACATGCCCAAGCTTCTAGCATGGGTCGAGTTTAGGATTGACTCGGTGCTGATTGGATAAAACTCAGCATCACAACCAGAGCACTCCATGAACAAAACACAAGGAAATGTTGTTTTTTTTTTAAATTATGATATAAGGCTGCCAAGATTGCGTAGCGTCTAAACAATAATTCGGCATATGTGGACAACATGATCATTACAGGGGAGTGGCATGGTGCAAAACACTGGCCCTACCATGATGCAAGATCAAAGCCTGGCCAACAGAAAACAGGAGTCCCGGCTGCTGTTTCTCCGAGATACATTGACCACTGCCAGTGTCCTTTGCTGGACCATGAGTCCTGGCTGGTGCTTCTCCCGGTGTCCTTGTGCACCTATAATATCTAAACATTTAAAATTAATACCGCCATAATTGTGGCCACAATAAAGCATCATTGGTGGACAGTGATGCTTTAGGATATGACCAGCTCTGGGAGAACAATAAGCACAGAAATATTGTGAATGAGTGAATGGTGGCCCAAAGTGCCTAGCAAATGCTAGCCAGTTAGCAGCTGTCTAGCAAAAAAATAACGTATTGTGGTGGTACTGTTTGGGGGTTCTCTACCCAAAGTCGGAAGCTGGGGGAAGATGGAACAAAAGGACTGAAGGAGGAAGTGGCTCCCGGGGGGGTCTCAGAAGTATCAGAAAGGACTATCTGCCCCCTGGGGAGTTGGGAGACGCAGGAGTGGAGAGAGGAAGAGAGGGGGTTATTATGTTAATGTGCCACACATGTCTTTGTGCACTGAAAGTATTGTGTTTGGGCTCCCTGGGTCTCATTGTGCAGAAATAAAGGTTATAAAAAGGAGTCACAGAGAGACCCAGACAGAGTATCTCCTGTACTTGATGTTGGAAGAAGAATAAAGTTCATGTGTCATGCAGCTCACCGCCTCGTCTGTTTTCTTCTTCCACAGTTATAAAAAAATAATGTCTAAGAGGCACATATATGGTCAGATGGTGGATGACCAAGGACAATTTTAGTAATTTAAAGAAAATAGTGATCAAAACCAGCCACATTGACAGTTAAACTAATGCCAGGCGACCTGTCCAACCACCTAGTCAAGCTAATGCTAATAGTTTGATGTAGCATCACAGCAAAAAATATAACAAGATAAGCCAGAATGGCGTGAAATATATTAATATATATTATCAGCTGCTGATTGGTGAACCAGGTGGAAACATGGATATCTGTTACAGTGACTGAATTCTAAAGAAAATAACAGTATAAACTGTGTTTGGTAGACAAACTTCTAGTAACACTGTTTGTTCACTATTCTCTACATGACAGATAGCTAGACAGGCCAATGATAAAGCAGTGGCAGGGTGGAAAAAAACGGCATAGACCAGCATTGAAAACCCAGCACAGACCATCATGAAAATGCTGGTCTATGCTGTTCTATCCTGGTTTATGCTGGTCTATGCTGGCATGACCAGCTTCAAAACACAACAAATCATGCTGGTGACTTGCATGCTAGTTCATGCTGGTTTTTCCAGCAGGGTCAAGGACAGCGCTGGGCTCAGTTTATCATTTTATGATGTCCCATAGCAAAACCAGAAGGGTTAAAATGGCCAATCAGACACAAAAAATGATTAAAAAAAAGGTTGTATTGTGGGGCACGGTGTGGGGTTTTTCTCCACCCAGAGAGGCAGGGGGAAAGAGGAGGGCAGCCTCCCCAGCTTAGGGCTGCGCTCCACACCTAAGGAGGATTTGGCAGCCTCCCCAGCAGAGCTTCTTTTTTTCTCAGCCGTTGCTGATCCCCGGAGAGTTTCTATCGGAAAACCCCGCGCCGAGGCTTATCCGCCTGCGCAATTTTTATACAAATTGGGTCGACCACCGACCCTGGGTTCTTTTAGGGCTGCGCTCCGCACCTAAGGAGGATTTGGCAGCCTCCACAGCTTAGGGGTGCACTCTGCACCTAAGGAGGATTTGGCAGCCTTCCCAGCAGACTTCATTTTTTCTCAGCCGCTGCTGATCCCTGGAGATTTTCTACCAGAAAACCCTAAGCCAAGGCTGATCCACCCGTGCAATTTTTACACAGACAGAGGCTGGGAGCGACCTGGTCCGGCCCACCATTGTTTTCCCCGCACATTGGTCCCAAGAAGCTTGCAGAAGGCCAGTTTTGTTTTCAGCAGGCATGATGCGCACTAGATCCTAGTGCGGACACCCACCGTTGATGGCTCCACAAGTTGGTGATCCCTCAGCAGGGACCTGTGCTTGCGAAGAATGTGTTTTTCCCCCCTCCCCCTTTCCCACCACAGACTGACGTGCCCTCTGGTACACCGCACCAGCAGGACAGTTCTACTGGATCGGCAAACCCCCGCTACAGCCGCTATGGACGCCGGCTCCAACCGAAACAACAGGGGAGTTTGAGCCCCTTCTGGGTGTTTGTGGAGGTTTTTTCCACCCAGAGAGGAAGGGGAAAGAGGACAATGGGCCGAATGAAGAGGTGTCACCGGGGGACATCAGACAGGACTGTTGGTTCTATGTGCCCCACCCCACCCCCTCCCAGGGAGAGTAAGAATGACGGGAGCCGCGGAGAGAAGAAAGCTGTGAAAGTGGCGCTGGTGTATGTTATGTCAATGTGCTACACATTCCTTTGTTAAACAGTCTCAATGCATGGGATTAAAGATATAAAAGGGGAATGCACAGAGACCCAGGAGCGCTGTTTCGCTGTTTGCTGTTATGTTGTTGGAGAAAGAATAAAGCCTTGTATCGTTCAGCTCGTTGCCTCCCCTATTCCTTTCTCCACAGTATGTTTTTTAAAAGAAGTGGGTGTTTTGGTATTTTTTCAATAATCATGTGACCAATAGACACATTTCAGAGGGTTAAAACCTACCAAAACACAAAGTAACTGACCCCTTAAAAGTGAATTTTTCAGTGGAAACTGTAAAGTTAATTTTTTTAACGTTATGATTATCTCATCCTTATTTCAAGCTGCTTCCCTCTCCACTGCATTTGACCGAAGTAGAAGTGGTATATGTATGGAAATCATATAGTGTCAGCCATGTTATGATTTTTAAAACCTTGGGTAAGATAGCTGATGTATTGCTCAGAAATTATCTTGTGCAAACTATGCAAAACATATTTCATCTCTCTGGTTGATGCCCAGAGATGAAATTCAATTGGAGGCCAAACAGTCACACATCCCCAGATCCCAGCTGTTGACAATTCAGTGAAACAAAATAATCAAATCCACAATGAATTATCCTGAAACACTGACATCTTTTCTGAGGCTTTCACTGGTCTGTGGGATTTGGAAAATACAGAAAAAATAGTGATTTTATCTAACATCTTGAAAATAGACTGAAGGTGAGTTTTAAAAAAAATATATTGGATTTCTGGTAGGCTACTTGAACACTTGCTGGTGTATGAAAAATAGCATGAACAGGTCTGAGACACAAAAAGTCATGAGTGGTAAACTCTACACCCCTGCTAACCTGGAGATTCAAACCTAGAACCTTCTAGCTGTTAGACAGCAGTGTTAACCACTGTACCACCATACTGCTCTATTATAAATCCTGTTTGGACTGAAAAGGAGATTACTTTTTGACAGACTGAACAGTCTATATGGTCTCATACAGGGGCAGAAAGACATTTTCCCGAAAGCAAAAGAGAGTTTAAAGAGTGTTGTCTAAAACGTACATGGCGGCAATGCACATGTAAGCTGGTTGCCAACCGCCAATCAAATCTAAAAGAAGAATAAGAAGAATATGCTTGGAAACTGCATAGCTAACTATTGTGCTTCTTCTTCTTCCGGCTGCTCCCTTTAGGGGTCGCCACAGCAGATCATCTGTCTCCATCTCACCCTATCCCTTACATCTTCCTCTGTAACACCAACCCTCTCCATGTCTTCCTTCACTACATCAGTGAATCTTCTATTCACTTCAATTCAACTTTATTTTTATAGCGCCATTTCACAACAACAGTCATTTCATAGCACTTTCAACTGTAGGAGAAACCCTCACAATTGCAGAAAGACCCCAGCAATCAGGCAATCCCCTGTGAGCAAGCACTCGGCGACGGTGGAGAGGAAAAACTCCCTCTTAGCAGGAAGAAACCTCCAGCAGAACCAAGCTCAGGGAGGGGCAGTTGTCTGCTGTGACTGGCTGGAGGGTGAGGGGATGAGAAGAGAAGAAAAGAACAGACATGTAGAGAGCAAACAGCACAACGGGGAGTCAATCTACGTAAGAGAACAAACAGATGTTAATGACCAGCAAAAATATTTCATTGAGAGTAAAGAAAGGAGTGAAGCCCAGTGCACTGTTGCAGGTCCCCTGGCTGTCTAAACCTATTAGCAGCATAACTAAGGGAGGGTTCAGGGGCACCTGATCCCACCCTAATTATTGGCTATATCAATAGGAAGGTTTTAACCCTATTCTTAAAAACAGAGATCAAGTCTGACTCCTGAATCCAGATTGGCAGCTGGTTCCAAAGGAGAGGAGCTTGATAGCTAGTGTTGGGCAAGTTACTAAAAAATAGTTACTAGTTACAGTTACTAGTTACTTATTTTCAAAAGTAACTGAGTTACTTTTGAGTTACTGCATGATTAAAGTAACTAGTTACTTGGAAAAGTAACTTTCATGTTTCTTTTAAATGCACACTTAAACTAGAAAAGCACTCGGAGAGCGCAGACCTCTGCCAAGCGCCACAGTTCCCCCCATACAGTGTTTGTGTGTACGTTTTCAGATTCCTTGACCATGAAAACATATGACTAGCAATTGGATTCACAATGATAGGATTAGTGGTTCAGTAGTTATTGACGAAAATGGCATTTTCCGTAATGGCGGTTTTCTTCTGGACGGTGATCCGGATCACCACCAAAATGTAATCATCTGTAGGATACCCATTTCTGACAATCTGTGAAAATTTCATGAAAATCCGTCCATAACTTTTTGAGTTATCTTGCTAACAAACAAACAGACAGACAAACAGACAGACAGACAAACCAACGCCGATGAAAACATAACTTCCTTGGCGGAGGTAATAAATCATCTTGCACACATAGCAAGATAATTTAATTAATGGATTCCATTAGGGGCTTATTAATGTCAGGCTGAAAACAGACTATTTCAGACAGATCTTTTAGAACATGTTCAGTCTGCTTTATCCTGCCTTGAGAGCTCTTAATGTGGGGAAAAATCTGAAGAAAATCAACACAAAATTGCCAGTAATTTTTTTCATTTTGGAGTGAGAAATAGGATTTGTGGAGTGAGAGAGAGGGAAAAAGTGAGTTGGCAACACTGCATAAAGCTGTTAGTTTTTTACCTTTAATATTTTGGATTTAATCTGATGTGCAATGATCCAAAGAAAATGTCCATTATCCAGAGTCTAAATGTCTGCTGTGACAGACATGATCCAGTTCTTTTGTAGATCAAATCCATTTTTGAATAATCTTAATCAAGGTAGCAAGTAAATGTGTTTTAACTTCAGTGGATAACAGCTGTCTGATGGAAAATGACATGAAAATGAAATCAGATCTTCATTCTCTAACGACGTATCTGGCAATCAGTAGGTTTAATTCTTGCTGGGTCACCAACAGTCCAGATCCATACCTGTGCTCGAAATCCAGCCGCTGTTCAGATAGCGTAAATCCATTAACACGATGTTAGCTTAGCATTGCAGTGCACTAGCTTTGCAGGACCTTGTTGCTGTTCTTAGGCACTTCTGGAGATTGCAGTCGGTCTCAAACGCATTTAGCTTGCAACCCACCAATATGCCTTTATCTTTAACCATGACAAAGAAAAAATAATGTCTATTTCCACAAAAAAAAAAAAAAAGTAGCATCATCTTTTCCCAGCAGGAGCAAGCTCCATTTGTGGCTGCAGCGGTGAAGAGGCTCTCTCACTGGTGGCTCGTTAGCTAGATAGGGTCAGTTTGTATTTATTTGCCCTAAAATATCTATCCATATTAATAAAATGAGTAACGTGAGTAACGCCTCTTTGTAAATTTCAGTAACTGTAATGCATTACTGAATTACTGAAACAGTACACAGCACGTTGCAAAAGTAGTGGAGTTACAGTAACGCATTACTCCCAGCACTGCTGATAACTGAAGGCTCTGCCTCCCATTGCACTTTTGGAGATTCTAGGTATTACAAGTAATCCTGCATTTTGGGAGTGTAGTGCTCTGTTAGGATAATAGGATAGCATCAGATCTTTTAAATAAAAAAGTGGCCAGTATACCTGCGATGGACTGGCGATCTGTCCAGGGTGTACCTGCCTCTCACCCAAAGATGCTGGGATAGGCTCCAGCTCCCCCGCGACCCGAAAAGGATTAAGCGGAAGAAGATGAATGAATGGGGCCAGTATATTTAGAGCTTTGTAAGTGAGAAGAAGGATTTTAAACTTAATTCTAAATTCTATGGTGAGTCAATGAACGGAGGCTAGAACTGCAGAGATGTGATCTCACTTTTTACTACCTGCTAAAACTCTTGATGCAGCATTTTGGATTAGCTGAAGACTTTTTAAAGATGTTTTAGGACAGCCTGATAATAAAGAGTTACAATAATCTAATCTAGAGCTAACAAAAGCATGGATTAGTTTCTCAGCATCACTCTGAGGCAAGATGCTCCTAATCTTGGCATTATTATGCAAGTGATAGAAGGCAGTTTTAGAAACAAGTTTAATGTGTGAATTAACCCCATGCACACTGGTCAGTTTCCCTAAAAACGCCTAAAAATAATGTACCCAAAGTAAATCAAAAGCTGTTCTTCAACCCTTTGCAGCATCTTCATGGGGTTGGTCTCATTTAAAAGAAAACACTGAATTTTTTGGCAAAACAGTCATAATCTCTCTAAGTGCTACTGCCACTGAGTAACAGTCATCTAAACATACTGATCTTGAAGAAAATAAAGTTTGCCTGGGTATTTTTTTAGATACAAATGCTTGCAAATAACACACAGCTGTCAGATACTGGCTGGAAAATGCAACAGAAATGTAGAACCATGTGTTATCAAGCTGAGTTCAAAATTTTGTAACAATACCACATAAAATGAATATATTACACAGCTTTTTTCTCAGGTTGTTCCCAGGTGTTTTTGAACTGTGCCAAATTGTGCCAAATGGCACAGTTTGGAAAAACGTCTATAACTTTTGAATGATTCAACGTAGAAGCTTCATCTTGGGCTCTAATGAAAGGTGACACTCAGGGCTGTGTGTGTGTGTGGGGGGGAGGGTTGTTTATTCATGAATGAATGAATGAATGAACAAACAAGCCCCCCACACACAAAGAAGCATGCCACGTAAAAAAATGTGTGGCCTTTTTTTATAAGAAAAAATAATCTACAGTGCAATAAAAATTATACTAAAATATCTGCAATGTAGAGGATAACAACTCCCCACCACCACCACCACTGCAGAGGAGCTCAGCGCACAAAAAAACGGTCCGTCAACGGTCCATCATGTGGCGATGACGCACCGTTGTAATTTACCGATCGGTCAAAAGTCATTTTTATTACTATTTTCAGTGATAAAGAATAATTTAGCTTATAACACTTACCTGTCCACAACAGCAGTGTTGTTAGCGAACATCTGTTCCTCATTGTCAGACGAACATGACGCTGGTCCGCTTGTTACGACTCGTGGTTCTGGTCACGCGACCCGGTCAAACCATGATTCCATGATTGCGGTTTTGGTGAACGGTTTTTCAAAACAAATAAGAACAGTAGTAATAAAAAAAGACTGGCGAACGCTACCGTTACACAGAGCGGCTTACACAAAACAGATTTTACGCACGGGACGCACGCTTTCAATCGTCGAACTTCTCTGCTTCAATTGGCTCGTTGTATTCGCAGTCGTTGGTAGGCGGGTCCTTCTTGCTAGGTTTTCAGTCATTGGTTCTTCAAGGTTTCAGAAACCCAATTCAAGGCTCTTATTAGTCGAATGAGAGGTCAATCAAATCTAAACCAATCAAAATACTCTTTTGGCTTTCTGTTTGCGGCTGTCTGTACTGGAAGAACGGAAATGCAGCTTTTTTTTTTTTTTTTTTTCAGTGCGCGCTGTGCCTCTCAGTGCGCACTAGGACGCACTAGGACACACTAGGATGCAGAGACGTGACCACCCGCGGTATCCCGGAGTGCAAGAGGTTAAAGAACAGATCTTGATAAAACAGAACTATTAAGAGAAGCATAACCTATATACTAGACTATACTAGCATCAGCACCGGATCACCCCAGGGCTGTGTACTTTCCCCCCTACTCTTCTCCCTTTACACCAACTCCTGCACCTCCAGCCACCAGTCTGTCAAGTTGATCAAGTTTGCGGACGACACCACCCTCATCGGGCTCATCTCCAACGGCGACGAGTCCGCCTACAGGAGAGAGGTGGCCCAGCTGGCGTCCTGGTGCAGCAATAACAACCTGCAGCTGAACGCTCTGAAGACAGTGGAGATGATTGTAGACTTCAGGAAAGTCACTACTCCTCTGCCCCCCCTCACCCTCTCAGGCTCTCCCATCACCACTGCTGATTCCTTCCGCTTCCTAGGCACTACCATCACCAGGGACCTCAAATGGGAGCTGACCATCAGCTCACTCATCAAAAAAGCCCAGCAGAGGATGTTCTTCCTGCGGCAGCTGAGGAAGCTCAAGCTACCCACCAAGATGTTAGTGCAGTTCTACACAGCCATCATCGAGTCCATCCTCACCACCTCCATAACCGTGTGGTACGCAGGAGCCACTGCCAGGGACAGACTAAGGCTGCAGCGCGTCGTGCGCACTGCTGAGAAGGTGATCGGCTGCAAGCTCCCATCTCTCCTGGATCTGTACATCTCCAGGACCCGGAGGCGTGCTGGCCGGATCATAGCCGATCCCTCACACCCTGGTCACGTACTGTTTGCCCCCCTCCCCTCTGGTAGAAGACTTCGGTCCATCCAGACTAAAACCTCCCGTCACATGAACAGCTTCTTCCCCTCTGCCATCAGACTGCTGAACACTAAGTGACTTATTGACTCTCGTGCACTATGTACAGCAGCTCAACCAGACTCATGTCAATCATCACTGTTTTCTTCCTGCATTACCGACTGCACTATATAGTTCTCCACAGTATCTGCTGCTGGCTAATATATTTTAACTGTTGACCAGTATCACTTAATCTTATCCTACACTTTATTACATGTATAGTTTATTTCTTTTATCTTATCATGTTTAATGTTGCAGCATTGTACCGAGACAAATTCCTAGTTTGTGTACTACATGAACAATGGCAATAAACCTGATTCTGATTCTGATTCTGATTCTGATAACCACATCCAAACTAAGAGTTTGATTTGGAAAGTTATTTCTAAGGTTTTTTGGACCAACTAGAATGACTTGAGTCTTATCTGGATTTAATAGCAAGAAATTACAAGCCATCCAAGCTTTGATTTCCATAAGACAAGCCTCTAGTTTGGCTAATTGATTACTATCATCTGGCTTCATTGACAAATATAATTGTGTGTCATCTGCATAGCAATGAAAATGTATACAGTCCTTTCTAATAATGTTGCCTAGTGGAAGCATATATAAACTAAAATGAATAGGGCCTAGCACAGATCCCTGTGGAACTCCATGACTGAGCTTTGAGTTGAAAGAAAACTCATTATTGACATGAACAAACTGGAACCTATCAGATAAATAAGATCTAAACCACTGCAACGAAGTTCCATTAAGTTCAACAAGGTGTTCTAGTCTATGAAGTAAAATATTGTGATCGATAGTATCAAAAGCTGCACTAAGGTTCAAAAGGACAAGTACAGAAACAAGTTTGTTATCAGATGCGCAAAGAAGGCCATTAGTGACCTTCAGTAAAGCAGTTTCAGTACTATGATGGTGTCATGAATTGCCCTTCGGGGCAGAAAGGTGAGACCCACGTACTGAACTGTGTTTGTGAGATTTATTGAAAAAACAACAAACATAAAGTCCAACACAGTGCTCTAACACAGAATTTAAACAAATGAGCAAATTTATTGATATTGCACACCAGAGCGAGGCAGGGTTCTGGTGGAGACAAGGAGAAACTTAATCAAGACTGCGGCAACAAGAAATGAAAATAACTGCCCTTAAATAGGGTCAAAAACAATTTACATAAGTAACAACAGGTGTGGGTCACATGAGCAGGCAGACGGAACCAATGATTCATAATAGGACCAGCTGGGGGCAATGAAAGGAGAGTGGCTGAAGCTGACAGCTGACAGGGGCAATGCCCACACGAAGCACAAAACCCGGAAACGCCCTAGACAGCTGTCAATCCAACAGTAAAGATCTAAAGAATAAAATATCAACAAATGCAGACTGAAATATAAATGTAAATTAATACAAAATAAAAGTGTAACAAAACTAAAACATAAACAGGAAAATAGCAAACAGTACAAAAATACAGAAACCCAAAAAGCACAAAATAATAATAATAATAATAATAATAATAATAATAATAATAATAATAATAATAATAAGTTTATTTATAAAGCACTTTTCACAGACAGAGTCACAAAGTGCTTAACATGGGAAATAACAAAGCAAACAAAAATACAGGCACATAAAGCAGTAAAAGAACAAAATAGACAGTAAAAACACATAAAAATACAATCAACACACAGTTAATTAAAAAGCCAGGCTAAAAAGGTGGGTCTTTAGTTGCTTCTTAAAAACATCAATGGAAGGTGCAGATCTAAGTTCAAAAGGTAAGGAGTTCCCAAGTCTGGGAGCAACAGCAGCAAAGGCTCTATCGCCTTTGGTTCTGAGCCTAGTGCTAGGGACTACCAGTAGATTCTGCTTAGAAGACCTGAGAGACCTACTGGGATGGTGTAGATGGAGCAGGTCACTGATATAAAAAGGCGCTTCATCATGAATGGCTTTGTAAGTAAGAACAAGAACTTTAAAATCAACTCTATAATTTACAGGAAGCCAATGCAAGGAGGCCAAAACGGGAGTGATATGACAGAATCTACTGGACCTAGTTAGTAATCTAGCAGCAGAGTTCTGGACTAACTGTAGGCGGTGTAAAAAGGATTTACTAAGACATATGAAAAGAGCATTACAGTAGTTCAAACGTGAAGAAACAAAGGCATGAATAATAATTTCTAACTGACTGTAGTAAACCAAAGACCTAATTCTGGATATATTCCTAAGGTGGAAAAAACAACTCCGGGTCTGAGATTTGACATGCTGATCAAAACTCATCGATAGGTCAAAAATGACACCGAGATATTTTTTTTTACATTAGACCATACATTAGAGCTTAATAAACCAATGCTATTAACCATCTTAGGAATTAGATTATCAGGTGCTACAATAAGGACTTCAGTTTTGTAAGTATTAAGTTGCAAAACGTTACTAGACAGCCAGTCCTTAATTGCAGACAGACAATCATGAATAATTTTTAAATTGTCAACATGGTCAGGTTTAAAAGAAAAAAACAATTGTAAATCATCAGCATAGCAGTGATTAGACACACCTTTAAATTTGCTGATGATAGAACCAAGTGGCAGCATATACAGGGCAAATAAAAGTGGACCCAGAATAGAACCCTGAGGCACCTCACAAGTTAAAGGAGCAGAGTCAGATGAATAAGAGCCAACAGTGATGGAAAAACTCCTACCAGAAAGGTAGGAGGAAAACCAATCCAGAACTTTTCCAGAAATTCCTACCCGATCTTTTACCCTTTGTAACAAAATACAATGATCAATAGTATCAAATGCTGCAGTAACATCTAACAACACTAAAACAGAGCAAAATACAACAAATATATAAAGAAAAAGCCATGAGAATGAGCAAGGCGGAAACCTCCTGTGCTCAGCTCATGACAGAGCCTCCCTCTCAAGGGGTGGATTCCAGACACCCCAGGGTAACAGCAACAGAAAAAGAAAGAACCCCCCCCCCCCCCCCCGGCAATAGAAGCATAACAATAACCCACCCCAGTTGGGTGGTGGGGGGAACAGGCTAAGAGGGAACAAAACAAAAACCCCACTCAGGACCCACACCAGGCAAACCCCAAGCCCCCTAAGCCCCCTGGACTGAAGAGGTAGACAGTTCAGGTGGGCAACCAAAGTCCCAGGCCCACCAGATGGCATGGTGGAACGAGTCAGGTGGCCTCCCAGACAGCGTGGGCCACCCAACTCTGTGGCACAGCCTGTAAGGCGGTCTGCCAGAGTTTTTCAACCACCTGAACAGAAGAAGTGGTCCAGGAGGTGGCTGCCCAACGGGAAGAACTAATTATGGGCACAATAGAGGAGTCGGGGGAACCATGATGATTTCAGGTGGAGGAGAAGAAACCATGACAATGTCAGTGGGAGGAGAGGGAACCACAATGACCTCAGCCAGAGGAGAGGGAACCACGACGGTTTCAGGCAGAGGAGAGGGAACCACAACGGTCTCGGGCAGAAGAGAGGGGACCATGATGGTGTCAGGCAGAGGAGGGGGGACCACGATGGCATCAGGCAGAGGAGGGGGGGCAATGACGCCCTCGGACTGGCCTGTAGCACCCTTGGTGGTCCCGTACTGGAACATTGCAGCACCCACGGTGGCTCCGGGCTGGAGCAGAGCTGCACCCGCAGTGGGCCCGGACTGGGTCATAGTTGCACCCACGGTGGGTCCAGACTGGGCCATAGCTGCACCCATGGTGGACCCCAGGATGGAGCATTATGCCCACAGTGGGCCCACACTGGAGTGCAGTACCCAAGTAGGTTTCAGGCTGGGGTGCAGCACCCATGCCAGTCCTTGATAAGGACACAGCACCCACGGAGATCCAGACTGAGGAGGAGCTGCACCCACGGAGGTCCCGGGCTAGGACGGAGCACCCACAACTGCCTCAGCCAACAGGGAAGCAGCACCCTCAGAGGTCCCAGGCTGGGATGGAACGCCCACGACGACCTCAGTGAGAGGAGCTGGACACATGGAGATCTCGGGCGGCGAGCCTGAACCCACGGAGACATCTGGCAGAGCTGGACTGCCTCAGCCAACAGGGAAGCAGCACCATCGGAGGTCCCAGGCTGGGACGGAGCACAAGCAAAGACCTCATCTGGAGGGGGAGTGGCACCCACAGAGGTCCCGGGCTGGGACGAAGCACCCGCGACAACCTCAACCGGAGGGGGAGCAGAACCCACGGAGATCCCGGGCTGGGACGGAACACCTGTGACGACCTCAGCGGGAGGAGCTGGACCCATGGAGATCTCGGGTGGCAAGCCTGGCCCCACAGAGACATCTGGCAGAGCTGGACATTTTCCATGACTCTGGGGGGAAGCTCAGGTAAGACAGACAGAGAAACAGGGTCAGGGTCACCAGCAGCAGTGGAGCCCGGCGAAGCGAGCTCAGGTGCAGCTGATGGCTTGCTCTCCCCACGAAAAGCCCAACAAGATCTCTCCAAAACTGAGACAATGAAAACAAAGGAGAGCACTTGCCTAAGCTCGAGCTCCACCGCCATCCAGGACTCCGTAGATCCAGAGGATGATGTTTCAGGTCCGGTCCTCTGGAGATCCAGCTCAAACTCTACTGTGGCAACCCCAGCAGGCATGATGGTCAATGCAGTCCTGAGACCCCCCAGTGATGTGACCCATGCAGGTGCTCGCCCAGCATGGCAACAGGAGGTCCATTCCCTGTAGGCACTGGATCCGGCACAGCTGAGGCCCAGGGAAGCTCCATCATCCATGCAGACGTCAGCTCGGTACCAGCGCTGTCCCTCCATCCAGACTGTGGCTGTGGGGCTGGGACTAGGTCCTCCAGGACCACAGCCACAGGCTCCTCCATTGTCCAGCGGCTAAACCCTGTATTCAGCAGACACTCGGGGAGAAGAGGAGGAGACACAGAAAGGGCAGGTGAGAAATTAATGGCTGCAGCAATGCGGTGAGGGCTCAGGGGACTGCGAACACTGAGCCTCACTACTGGGAATCAAGCAAGGAATATCATCATAAAATGTAGGAGAATGAAATGACACTTGCCTTTGTTCCTGGGGCTCAGTGTTTCCTGCTGCAGCAGGTGTTGCGTCATCCCTCTCCATGGCTACGGTGGACATGGGCCCCTCAGAGGATCTTGGAGGAGCTGCCCCTGCGGACACGGACATGGGCGGAGTCGGAGGGAAAACAGACGACCTCTCAGCAGTGGGAGAGAGCATTGAGGAGAAACAGGAAACAGCAGCTGAGGAGAGGCAAGAGGCTGACGATACAGCCGGCGAGGAAAAACACTGAGATTGCACTGCTGAGGTAGGCTTCTGCCTCGACCAAGGGGAAGTTGCTGCCTGAGAGGTGGGAGAGTTCCTACAGCGGGCCCGAGCTGAATGACATCATCATGGAGTCAATGGAGCGGGAGCAGGAATAGGTGAATTGGAGGTGGAGCAGGGCAGTTGCCGCGGAGCACGCTTCCGCGTTAGCCTCAGGCTCACTGGAAGCAGCCACCACCTCAGCCCGGGTAAGGACTGTTGGAGGACTGAGAGCATAGCCAACAAGCAGGCAAACTGGGCATGCCTCCACAACACTGGATGTGCCTCGACAATGCCGGTCGCTGCATCCACGTTCTCCCAGATTTTCTTTGGGCTGCAGGAGGCGAGGGCTTCGTCCACAAATCCCTGGATGAATTTGGCAGGCCATTCCTCCTCCACACTCAGGGATCCTGCTGCCGACTTCCCTTTGATTTGGATTTTTGAAAACCAAAAAATAAAAAGCAAAAATCCACAAAGTCACAGCAGCTGAGCCTCTTACTGGCTACAGTCTCCTGTCATGAATTGCCCGTCAGGGCAGAAAGATGAGACCCACGCGCTGAACTGTGTTTGTGAGATTTATTGAAAAAACAACAAACATAAAGTCCAACACAGTGCTCTAACACAGAATTTAAACAAATGAGCAAACTTACTCATAACGTGCACCAGAGAGAGGCAGGGCTCTGGTGGAGACAAGGAGAAACTCAATCAAGACTGCGGCAACAAGAAATGAAAATAACTCCCCTTAAATAGGGTCAAAAACAATTTACATAAGTAATGACAGGTGTGGGTCACATGAGCCGGCAGACGGAACAAACGATTCATAATAGAACCAGCTGGGGGCAATGAGAGGAGAGCGGCTGAAGCTGACAGCTGACGGGGGCGACGCCCACACAAAGCACAAAACCCGGAAACGCCCTTGACAGCTGTTAACCCAACAATAAAGGTCTAAAGAATAAAATATCAACAAATGCAGAATGAAATATAAATGTAAATTAACGCAAAATAAAAGTGTAACAAAACTAAAACAAACAGGAAAATAGTGAACAGTGCAAGAATACAGGAACCCAAAAAGCACAAAATACAACAAAAAAAATAAATATAAAGAAAAAGCAATGAGACTGAGCAAGTAGGAAACCTTCTGTGCTCAGCTCATGACAGATGGATTCTAAACCCAGATTGAAACTCTTCAAATAAACCATTTCCCTTTAAGTGATAATTGTGTAGCAACAACTCTTGCTAAAATTTTTGAAATGAAAGGCAGATTAGAGATTGGTCTATAGTTAGCTAAAACTCCTAGATCCAGCGTTGGCTTTTTAAGTAAGAGTTTAATTACAGCAGTTTTAAAAGCCTGTGGTACATGACCTAATGTTAATGAAGAATTGATTATTTGAAGAATAGAACTACGAACAAGTGGGAAGACTTCTTTAAATAACCTGGTAGGAATAGGGTCTAAAAGACAAGTTGAAGGCTTGGATGAGGAAATTACTTTATCTAACTCTTAAAGGTCAATTATGAATAGAAGAATAAACTGATCCAAACAGATATCAATTGAAGGAGTTGTAGTAGTTATTGTATTTAACGGTGGGAAGAATCTGACTGATTTTTTCTTTGATAGATGAAATTTTATTATTGAAGAAGTTCATAAAGTCCTGACAAGTAAGCTCTAATGAAATGTTAGGTTTGACAGAGTCCTGACTCTTTTTCAGCCTACCTACAGTGCTGAAAAGAAACCTGGGATTATTCTTGTTCTCTTCTATTAATGCGGAATAAAAGCTTGTTCTAGCTTTCCTAAGAGATTTTTTTTTATATAAATTAGAAGTTGATTTCTCCAAGCTAAATAGATTTCATCTAATTTAGTGGCGCATCATTTTCTTTCTAAATGACGAGTCTTCTGTTTTAAGCTATGAGTTTCTGCGTTGAACCAAGGAGTTAGAAATCTCTGATTATACTTTTTCTTTTTTAAAGGGGCCACCATGTCTGGGGTCTAATGCAGAGAAGCTATCACACTATCTACCATGCTATCAATTACAGATGGAGCAAGCTCTCCACAGCTTATCTCCGTTTTGTTGACACATGGCACTGAGGAAACAATCTGCTTAAATTTGGTAATAGCATCATCTGAGAGAAATCTGCTGTAGTAATATTTTTCTGTGGGAGTCAAATAGTCAGAAAGAGTAAAATCAAAAATTAACAGGTAATCAATCATCTGACAGTAAAGGATTATGAGGAGACACTACCAGATTTTCTATTTCTATGCCATATGTCAGAACAAGGTCCAACGTGTGGTGGAGATCATGGGTAGAATTTCCTACTTTCTGAGAAAACCCCATTGAGTCTGATATTTAATTAAATGCCATATTATGGCAATCACTTTCTACATCTACATGTACAGTGGTGTGAGAAAGTGTCTGCCCCTTTTCTTATTTCTCATTTGTTTGTATGTTTGTCACGTGTAAATGCTTTAGATTATCAAACAAATTTAAATATTAGACAAAGATAACACATGTAGGATGAAGAGCCTATAAAATTATTTTGTCATAAGGTACAGGAATTATTTATTATATTTAATAGTGGGTGTGAAAGGGGGCGGAGTTGAACCATCACTTCTACACCCGCTAAATTAAATAAAAGCACTCGTAAAAGGGGCACCAGTCCTAACGGACAATAAGATTAACTTTAATTTCAATTAATTTTGTACCTTAAATTACTTAATGAATCAGTCTCAAAGTTTCAGTGAGTTTTTGTCCTGCCGTGATTAGGAAACCTGTATATGCGAAAGGAAAACGCTTCAACTGCTCTTATTCACTCGTTTATTAAAATCATTCAGGTTACATGGCATGGCGTTCAAATGATGAATAAACAGATTCAGATGATGACAGCGTAAAATATCACATCAACTGATATTGAGTTCCTGAACATAAAATCCAGCATTACACCTCTGTAGAACCAAGGAGAAACAGACTTATGTTTCAACGGTGAGACTGGAATGTTTTAACAAAACAACGCAATTTTATGGGGAAAATTCATAAGCTAATTATCTAAAAATGACTCCTGAATTAATCTACAAAATTTTAAGGGCAGTTACTTAAAAATGACTTAAAGTTTTCGTTCAGTTTACAGTCCTATCCTGTGGCTGAGACTAATTGAGCCCTGAAATACAGGCGATATTCAATTGTAATTTAATTGTTAGGACATCACGTTTTAACCCAGAAATAGGAGGAATAAGTCTCACTCACACACGGCCGTTGGTCCAAATCCCGCTGGTCGGTACCGCTGGGTTTTTTTGAAGCTCAGACGTCGGGAGGAAGCGGCTGCTATCCTCACTCACAGCCGTGGGGCGATAACTTAGCTGGGTGGCCCTTCAAAGAGACATTTGCAGCCGTGGGTGGTTTTGTCTCAGGGCGGCGTGAAAAGTCCTTGGGAAAAGAATCCAAATTTGGGGTCTCTTGTAGCTGGATCGACCCAAAACTGAAGGAAAATCTTCTCAGTCTCTGTTCTCTTTAACTAGGCAAATTAAAGGTCCACTTTAATGGCGTGAAAAGTCATTAAAAAAAAAGTGTTAGAAAAACATTTACTAGGATAAGAATGGCTTCTGAGGTGAAAGAAAAAGTTTGAGAATTTGATTCTCTAAAAAGGGACGAGCTCTAAAGAAAAATGGTTTCTCCTCAGTTTCCAGAATATAAGAAAAGATTTGACAAACACACAGAGAATAAAATAAAACTTCACAGGGCCTCGAAACGGTGGAATAAAATCTTCTGAGATCTAGATTACTATTCTGCTTCTTTAATCTTAATTTAGTTCCTCTAATTCTTAATTCTATTTCTAGCTAATCTTCCTGCCTGTTGTCTGATCTCTGACTTTTTTAAAACTCTTAACTGTGCTGTGACTCAACTGTTAACCCTGTTTTTCCTCATGTCTTTTTTTTATGTGTACTCAAATCTAACTTCTGTCTTTTAAAGTTACCTCGCCGGGTCGTAAAACTGATGAGGTCAGTCGTCAAACGACCAATCTACTCTTTCAGAATCAGTTTGAAATGGCTGTTATCCAATGTGAAAACATTTCTTTGTTTGAGAGCAGCCAACCAAATGGAGACACCATCCCATGAATTTTCAGAGGGAAAAATCAACAGTCAGTTCTTATAAGATAAATGCTCAATATAAAATCTAACTAAATTAAATGACTTGGCTAATATATGGTGATCATGCATTTATACCATTACTCCAATAACACTCATGAATATAACATTTCTTATACATAATTATAATACATGCATTCACATTTAGATCAAGATTAGAACAGCAGAACATGCAGCAAACCATGGTTGGTGATAAGGGGGATGATTTTCAGTGTCCTTAGGATCCAGGATAAGCTGAAAGAATCTTAATATTTAGAACAAATTAAAAGTCATCCTACGTACTGAAAACACATTCCGTAGGTATCCGCTAGGAGGTACTGTTGAGCTGTAGATGATTTCCTTAGTATCTGGCGAAGGCCTGGACAGCATAGGCTATAAAACTGTCAGATTAAGTGGTTTATGACTCTTTTAAAAACATTGGTTTCCTGTGAAAAGGTACGTTATCAAATGCAGTGTTCATGTTGAGAGGTCTGGTCTCCTGAGTTTTATGTTCCTTTGAGCCTTTAAAAGCAAACTCTGATCCTTACAATCTCTGCAAGAGGCAATTGTTTACATTGGGGTCCTGGGAAAGCAAGCATCTTTGGTCAGGTCTGGAAGAAGCCTGCATGAGTCAGCAAAAAGCCAGTGATATTCCTGAGAAGGCAGAAAGGTGATATTCCTGTGTAATGAATAAATTGAAATTCCTGTAAACTGGAGAGAAGTGATCTTGTCTTGGTTTTGAGGAGGACGATGATGCTACAGTTCCCCCCTTTGTAGCGATGGTGAGCATCGGTCAGCGTCGGTACACATCCATGGCAGCTTCGTCTCCTTGGCAACACTTGACCTAAATACTGGGTTAAAAGGTTTGTGTGATGTCCATACACACTAGCATGCAAACAGTATCTATTACTAAGTACAGATCTTTGACTTTGGTTTACTGGAAGGACTTCCATGAATTTCCAAAAATAATTTGAATATGGACAAATGTAGATTATAAAATTGACTTGGAGTAGTAAGCTAAGGCATAGGTCTTGAAATGACTCAAAAATTCTAGCTACAAAAATAGGTGCGTAGTCTTACATACCTGAGGTAGGAATTTTGGTTCACGATGAAATAGCTATCATAGTTGTCCAAAAAAAAGGAAAATAGTTTGAATGGGTACAAAAATCAAAATGGAGTGCAAGAGCTATATATAAAAATATAGGTTTGTATATAAGCATGCATATAACTTTTAAAAATTCTAAAAATAAAGAAAAATAAAAGTCAAAACAAAGAATGCAAAACAAAAATGTATTGCTTATCTGAGGTAGATGTTTAGGTTAAGCAATATTGAGTTAATTCAAGGAGGTTCGAATTGAATTGGTTTATTTGGACTAAACCATGGTTCCACAGAGGTCTTACTCAGAGGGTGCTTGAGACCTTTGTTCTGGAAGACTGAGCGAGCATGGGGAGTCATCATTGTTCTTTGAGTGGCAATGAGGAATAACTTTGTGACATCTGAAACAGAGGCAAGAAGCGGTGAAGGCAGACTCGTTGTCAAAGTGTTAGCTGAAAGTCTAATATTTTTGGCTACCTTTCGAAGAAACACAGACATTAGATGTGGGTGAGCAAGGTCACCCTCTAACATGAAGAGTGACAAGTCCAAGACCTTGTTGAGTTTGAATGAGGCTTTGGAGCAAACATTCAAAACCAACACAGTATCTTGCAAAGTTTTGGTAACAGTTGGTGGTTCAACTGTCTGGCATTTCAGTGTAGCGGTGTTGACTGATTTAACAGTAGACGTGCTAAGGGTAGCAAGGGGCCCTAATGATGAGGCCGTGGTTGAGAATCTACTTAAGGATTGTTGACTTCTTGTCTGGGTTCTGGCCAGTTCTAACTGGGCGAAAGTAGGTGAGAGTGCTAGGTAGAGGGCTAAACTGAAAAACAGGAGGGCCATCGTCCTGGCCAACAAATAGAAGTGAGTCATTTTAATCTTGAGCTTCTTGTCAGTTTTCCTTTTCTTGAGGTACCTGAGTGGTAGGTGAAAGTTATTCTTAGAGGTGGAACAACTTTGTTAGAGGCTGAGCTCTAAGCTATTAGTGTTTATCACCTTTAGAGGGTTTTGTGATTATTGACTTAAGCTAGTGATGTTGTTGATTTTGTTTGTACTACTTTGAAATAGTAACTTGATGATACTGAAAGAAATTTTGTGGGGTCTTTTAAGGTTAGATTTTAAGGAAGTCAGTTAGTTTGGGTTAACTTTCTCCTTTTGAAGGTTTAATGCAGTTACCTGATTGAGGAAGAGGAATGCGACCGAGAATGTCTGAGGCTGATAGTCAGCTAACAGTTATCTATCGGGCGCAAACAAGATTTAGGTTTGTTTACTGACTTAATGGAACAGTGTTGTCCCCGACAAGTCCCATGGGGTTTTTGTAAGCTTTGATTTGATTACGATGGACCCATTTGGAGATGGGGTCCTGGCGACCTTTGCTTATTTTGATTTGGTAAACGACCGGAGAGAGTTTATCTGTGATCGTGTGTGGACCTGTCCACCTGGGGAGGAACTTCCGAGCGAGTTTTCCTGCTCGTGTGTTGGTCTGTCCTGTCTGAGGAATGAAAGCATAATAGAAAACCTTGTCTCCCACTTGGAGTTCGTCATGTGAGGCTTTCTGATCGTAGTAGGCTTTGCGTCCTTCAGCTGATCGGTCCAAATGTTTTTGGGCAAAGGCAAAAGTCTGTCGGAGATGTTTGGTCAGGTCAGTCATGTACTGGTGAGTAGTGTAAGCTGTAGCAACACTGGCTTCTCCAGGTTGGTAGAGTAAATGCAGGGGCAAAGTCATTTGCCGGCCTGTCATCATTTCAAAAGGTGACACCCCCGTAGCTTCATGGGGTGTGGCTCGGATGGCCATTAAGACCAGCGGGAGCTTTACATCCCAGTCTTTTTGGTGTGGTGAAACATACTTCTTCAGTATGTTGATCACAGTTCGGTGGGTTCTTTCAACCTGTCCGGAGGATTGTGGGTGGTGGCTAATATGGAAGTTAGCTTTAACTCCCAAGGTTTCCCACAGTTGTCGCATGACTTCGGCGGTGAAATGAGTGCCGCGGTCGGAGTTGATTCGGCTTGGCAGACCAAACCTAGAGAATACGTGGTTCATCAACAAGTAGGCCGTGGTTTCTGCCGTGTCATTAGGAGCAGGCAGGCACTCGACCCATTTGGTGAAAGCACATGTGACTGTGAGGAAGTATTTGTTTCCTCTGGCTGACCGTGGAAGGGGACCTACCCAGTCAATTTGGAGGTCAGACCATGGGAATGAAATGCCTCTTTTCTGTAGGGGTGCTCGATGCATCGGGTTGGTTGGTTGAAACTGGCAACATACGAGACATCCCTTTATGTAGTCGGCTACATCCTTTCACATGTATGGCCAATATGCCACTTGTTTGAGCGCGTTGTACGTCGCTTTGACGCCTTTGTGTCCTGCAGTTGGGAGATCATGGGCATGAACAATCATCACCCCCCTCTGGTTACGAGGGACCACAAGCGCAGGCGTAGGGAGTTCATCGGAAACATGAACTAGAATGCCATTTCGCAGCTGCAAGGATGATCGTGCGGCAAAAAGTGGCTTCAAGTCTGGAGTGTCAGCGAGATCCGAGTCGGATGGTGCATTAAGTGCAGGATCTGAGATGTATTGTATCATTTTATGGACCGCAGGGTCAAGGGTTTGAAGAGAGATAAGGTCAGCGTCAGTGAAAACAGGGTCAACCGCAAGGGGACCTGTGGTTTGTGTCGTGTCCTGGGCCCTGTTAGTCTGGGCCCTAGTGACTGCGCAGACTGTAGGGGTGGGTGGGTGGGACTGTGAAGTCGGCACCTGAGCAGAATCAAAGGACCAGGGTGTGCCTTGTATAGCTCCTTGTTTTGCAAGTGAGTCCACAAGGTCATTCCATTCTTTGTCCTGACCTGGTGTGCGCGAGTGACCTCTGACCTTTTTCCAATACACTTGGAGGTTGTTGGAGGTGACCAGGTGATCACATGCCTTGAAAAGGTCTTGATGTTTAACCGGTTTGCGGTTGGAGGTTATAAAACCTTTGGCCTTCCAGAGTGTTAAATGACAAGTGAAACTGAGACGTGCATAGTTGGAGTCAGTGCAGATGACCAATGTGCGAATGCCATGGTCTACAGCAAGTTGCAGTGTAATGAGCACGCCTGCGATTTCCGCATACTGAGATGATTGGGAACCCAGTTGATAGTTGTGGGGTTCACAAGGCTGATTGTTCAGCCATGCCACACCCACACCAGCACGAATGTGAGTTTCATGGTGAAAAGAACAACCATCGACATAGGCGGTGACCATATCTTGGCAGATGTTCTGGTCAAAGTAGTGATGGTTTGGGTCTTCAGTGACTGTAGGTGGCTCTGCACGAATGGATGGTCCTGGAGTGTCCTCAGAGCACCGTTGGCAGGCAGCCAAGTCTGTGCCGAGAGGGCTTCTCAACTTTTGTGCGTAGCGGATCTCCACATCAAAGCTTTGTAGAGCCATCAACCAGGAGGCTATTCTGGCATTTGTTACAACGCCTTCTCTGATGCGTTGACTGTTGAGGAAGACCACTGGTTGGTGGTGAGTCTCAACTGTGATTCTCTGGCCTCCCACATAGTTGGAGAAATGTTTGACTGCCCATACAGTGGCCAGAAGGGCTTTTTCACAATCCGAGTATTTCAGTTCCGGACCAGAGAGGGTTTTGCTGGCATAGGCCACGACTCGTTTGTCGTGGTCGTAGATTTGGTATAATCCAGCACTTAAGCAGTTGGCAGAGAATCCCACTTGTAAGAAGAATGGCTGGTCGCAGTTGGGATAGGCCAAACATGGTGCTGTGCATAACTTTTGCTTCAACGCTAGCATAGCTTGTTCTTGAGCCTCAGACCAAATGAAAGGGGTGTCCTTTCGTAGGAGGTCTGTAAGGGGTTTTGCCAAGTCTGCATAATCCTCAATGAACTGACGTGAGTAATTGCATACCCCTAGGAAGCTCCGGAGTTCGGAGATGTTGGTAGGGGCTTTGATGTTTAACACACCTTGAATTCGTGCCGTTTGTGGTAGTACCCCTTTGGATCCTACCAAGAGACCGACATAGTTGACTTTGGTTTTGCACCATTGGCATTTGGAGAGAGAAATTTTGGCTCCAGCTCGCATGAGCTGGCCAAGGACATGGTCAATTTCAGTGAGGTGGGTGTCCAGAGTTGGACTCCGAATGAGAATGTCGTCAACATAGATGAGGTTACCTCTGTCTCGGGCGTCTGGACATGCTTTGTTTAAGAAAATGTTGAACTCTGCAGGAGAGTTGGCATAACCGAAAGGGCATCGGGTGAATGTGTATTGGCGATTCGCGAACGTGAAGGCCAGTTTGTGTTGGTCTTCAGCTTGGACAGGAATAGTCCAAAAACCAGAAGCAATGTCCAGTGTTGAGAAGTATTTGGCATCTTTGACTCTAGGGAGTTCTTGCTCCAGTTGAGTCATAGGCCACCTAGAGAGAGGAACTTGAGTGTTCAATTTCCTGTAATCAATGGTGAGTCTCCACTTACCATTGGGCTTTAGGACAGGCCATAAGGGAGCTGAGTAGGTACTGTTGCATGGCCTGATTATGCCACGGTCCAGTAAACCATCGATTATTTCTTGTACTGGGCCGTACGAGGCCAAGGGAATCTTGTACTGCCTGACGTAGGTTGGAGGGGCGTCAGGTGGTGTAGGAATGCGTACTGAGTGGATTGTGGTCAGTCCACAGTCCAAGGAGTCTTTGGAGAAGGATTGTTCATACTTAAGAAGAACTTGGTGAAGTTTTTCACGTTCTTCGTCAGAGGTTAGGGCATCAGCATCAGCTACCACCTGTGCAATCTCTTCAGCGATAGTGAGGACTGGTTTCGGCGGAGCATTGCTGGGATTGTCATTGGTTTGCTGATCGGACTCCGATGGAAGGAGTTCAATGGCTTGGACAAGCATTTGGTCATTGTTGGTCAAGTCGATTCGTCCCACTGACTCTTTGTCAGGGGTTGGTATTGACACAAGAGCGATGGCCTTAGAAGGCTTAGTGTAAATGACTGTAGGTTCAAGAGAGTTGGCCCAAAGAGAATCGGGGAGGCCGCCTAGCACAGGAACAGTCAGTTCAAAATCGTGGAAATCTGTGGTGATGAGCCAGCCAAGAGGCGTGGCCTTGGGCAGGACGATGGTCTCTGCCGTGGGATTGTTAACCGGTAATGTGGTGGTTCTGTATTCTAGGCTTAGAAGGGGCATGGCCTCCAGAGTTAAGCCTAGATTGTCAAGCAAAGGAGCCGGTTGAAAAAATGCTTGTGGATGCATAAGTTTCTGTCCTGTTTGAATGCATAGTTGGACCGGGTAGCACGTGACATTAGCAGGTATGAGACAATGTTGAGTGTTCAGTACCTGGCAGGCCTCAGGGATGGTCTGGCCTGACTTTAGAGTGTCAAGATCTGGTTTAGAGTGAGCGTCTCGAACTGAGGTGAGAGACCATAAGACATTGTTTATGGTATCAACCTGGGTTCCAAGTCTCACAAGAAGATCACTGCCGATGTAGACTGCATGTGGCAGGTCGGGAACGACCAAGAAGGGATGCGTTAGCAGTCTGTGGTTCCACTGAAGGTGGAGGGCGCAGATACTTCTGGCGACCAATGTTTTGTTTGATTTGGTCCCAGCAGGGAAATGAAAAGACTTGTTAGTGATCATAAGGTCAGGGTATTTCTCGTGTAGAGAGTCGAAAAGTGTCTGGCTGATTGCAGATTTATCAGCCCAGAGAGCCAGTACCACGTCTTCTACGTGGGAGCTTTGGATAGCTAGTCCTTTGACCACTTGGGGGCAGTACTCTTCATCGACGGCCCCTGGTTTCAGGGTGCAAAGAAATGAACTGTGTTCATTTAAGGTTGGGTTGTCAGATGTGGTGACCTGAAAAGGGGTGTCTGTTTCAGCTTGGTCCCCAAGGTCACCTTCCGTCAAACTTTGTTGGGTCAGCAGTGCGAGTGGGTTGACTCCTGGAACATCCAAGGTGTCAAGAGTGTAGCACTGTGATCCGGTTGCTTCAGGTAGAGTGGTTGGAAGAGGTTGTCGAACTTGAGCCCATAGCTTGAGATTCTTGAAGTCTATCAGAGGCTCAAAGCGATTAAGTAGATCTTTGCCTATCAGCAATGGAATTGAGTTGAGATTGGACACATAGACCGGGTGGATCAAGGTCATGGGCCCAATGGAGATTTGTATCAATGACATGTGTGACACAGTCGTGTTTGAGGGTGCATAAGGTTGAATAGCTAAGGAGCAAGGTCTTAGTTTCAAGTCTTTGTGCGCATAATTAGCAGTGACACGTAGGTGTTCAAAAAGGTCATGCGACATGAGTGTGATGTCCGCGGCAGTATCTAGTAGGGCTTCGTGCGTCATCACATCTTCCAGGGTCAATGACAGGAAAAATTTCCGTGCAACCCCCCTTTCGGTTAAATCACACAGAAATTCTTGGACCGGTGGTTCAACGCAGATTAAAGAGTCGCCGGTTTCGGGCGAGTGAGGTTTTCCAGGTAGCTGGACTACCAAAATGGCACTGGGTGGCGTTGCATTTTGGAGCTCCTCCTGAGTTTCGGGCGGAGGATGCTCGGTTGTGTCTTTGGTATCCTTCCCTTTTGTAGTAGGAGAATCCTCAGGGTTGACTTGTGGCAAATCTAAAGGATCGTTTGGGGTGGTCACAATATTTATGGCTAGGACATCTGGTTTTTTGTCCTCTTTTGCCTCCTTTTTCCTCTTCAGTTCGTCAAGTATGCGTTGGAGAGTCTCCAGGTCTTCTTGGCTGAAAATGGGCTTTTCTTTCTTCTCCCAGGGTTTGGAGTTAAACTTTCCAGGGGGAGGTCTTGCTTCCCTGTTGAAGTTTTTCCGGCGGTACGAAGGAGGTGACCACCTCCCGCGATTATGCAGGTCTCGAAATCGATATCTGTCATCCCGGGTATCCGTACCGTATTCTCGTGACTTACCTGGTGGACTCAGTCTCCGACGGTAGTCAGGTTTTGGTGATGTTGTCATGGCACTTGGTGTCAAAAATTTTTCCGGGTCATGACTCGACTTATCTTGATTAGAGGACTGTCGTCGTTTTATTTGTGACCGAGATGCTGGAACAGGGGCTGGCCTTGGGGCGCCCTCTAGGTCCAGGGTGTCTGATGCGGTGTTGACTGCTAACACCGCGGTAGACTCGGTATGCTTCTGATTGCTTTGTCGCTGTTTCTGGAATGCATAATGTGCAAACTCTCTTAGTTGGTTTATCGAGTTTGTCTTTGGGTTAGCCATGACTCCAAGGTGGTGTCCAATCGTGGGATGGAGATTCTGAATGAACAGAGCCTTGAAATTGTGGTCTTCTTCCATCTCAGGCGTGTTTTGAGATCCGAAATATGCGCGCAGGAGTCGCTGGTAGTATGCCTGTGGAGGCTCTAAGCGACCCTGTTTCACAGCTAGGGCTGTTGCTAGCCCTGACTGTAAGCAGTCGTCGGAAAACTCTCTTTCGATGGCTTCATAGAGCTTTCGGCGGTTCATCTTGATGTCAAATGGTTGCCGATCTATAAATTTTGATACCGACCTGTTGGATGTCAACTTGATCAAATAAATGCGGTCGTCAACCGTAGCATCAGGGTATTTACGCAAGTAGTAGTCGATGTCTTGCAAATAAGCCCTGGTATCAGGTGACCCACTGGTTGAGGGGTCAAATTTCGTGACGTGGCGAGCGATCTTATTGAGATCTCCATCGGATGGAATTTGCACACGTCTTTCACGTTGCCGTTCGGGTCTGAACGGATCAGGTGAGTGTGAGCCGGGGGGGTCCCCATCCCATAAGGGGATGCCCCCCTTTGTCGAGGGAACCGGTCTGTTCATGGATTCTGATCTCAGATCCCTTTGTTTGCGGTGGTCTTCCAGCTCTTCTTGGACGTCCTGAAGACCTTGTTGTGCTTCTTGTAGGAGCAGTTTGCATTTCCCATAATTGGAGCTTGTTTCGTCCAATTGACCTTCAACTTCCTTGAGTTGATTCTCTTTGTAAAGCAGGGCGGTTCTCAATTCCTCGTTTTCTTGCTGAAGTGAGGTATTGTTGTCTTCTAGTCGTTGCTTTTCTTCCTCTGCTTGTTCCAGATCAGCAACGTCTGATCGAGCGTAGCTTGGGTGTCTTCTTTCTCTATGCGAGCTTGTTCCTGCTTTTTCACAAGGGATTTGTTCTCTTCCTGAAGAGAAAGGATGGTTGTTTGTCGTTTCACCAGTTCCTTTTCAGCGTAGAGTACTTGGGTTTCAGCTCGTTTTAGCCTTGCAACTAATGCTAGTGCAAACTTTCCTAACACACCGGGGATTTCCTTTGCTTTCGGTGGGTTAGCTTCGCATTCATCCGAAAGTTTTTCCGTGATTTGCTTCAAATCTTTTGGTAGAGTATCCCGAACTTGTTTGGAGAAACCGGGTATAAGGTCGGAAGCCAACTCTTCCAATATTGCTTGAAGGTCATTTAATTCGTCAAGTAGATTCGACATGTTTGACCGTTTGTGTAACGCTTAGCTTGAAATCAATTCGTTGATTATAGCTAAAGTTGTGCGTCAAGAGTTAACCTTGAGTGTTGTTTTACAGTGAGGGTAATTACAAGCTTCTTTTTGGAGTTTGTTTCAACTTCCAGGCTTGTAAGAAGGAAAGCAAATATTTTGGAATTCTTTAGAAATGTGGAATACGTGTTAGTTTATTTGTTGACACTGTATTTTGATTTGTATTTCACAAGACAAAAGCAAAAAAAATTTTTTGTGTTGATTGACTTCTTTCAGTTCAGTTATCAAAGTGTAGTTTTGGAATAGTCCTCAACTAGGTTGTGAATTTTTTTGTTGAATCTCACTTGAAAGTAAAGATTTTATTTACAAAAGAAAAAGAAAGCAGCAAAAATAGAAAAGGTTAAATGCTTTAAGGCTTTAGGGTTACAGTATAAGTCTTCACTTTGTTTTAAAGTTAGAACTGGCTTTGTTCTATTTGTTAAAGCTTATCTTCATTTAAAGCCTTTCAATGTTTTAATATTTACAAGTTAGGAAACAAATGAATTGTCTTTGCGTATTGTCACTAAGGCTTCCTTAGGATTAAAGTTAATGATTATTTAAAAATAGGAAAAATTAAAATGTTTTACAGACTAGTCAAAGTTTTCACCTTTTGACTTATTTCAAATCCTGGTGAGAAATAGTGAGTTGTTTAAATGTTTTCCTTCTCCTGGGGAGGAAATATGAATCAAAAGCAACACTGACTGTAAATAAGCTAAAGCTTTCAAGTGTTAATTGCTGGATGTGGTTTCCTAATTTTGGAGAATTTTGGTTAAATATTTAGTAAATCACTAAATTCTTTACCAACATGCACAGGAGTAACATTAACTTGAGTTTAAATGAACATTGTCATTTATTTGAGTCCCTAAGTTGAATGGCTTCCTGTGAAAGAAATCGCACAAAGTGATCTTTAAAACAAAACACATATATATAGCTTCAAAAGTTTGCAGACTTTTAGCATAAGATGTGTGAATATATGCTTTTAACTAAAAAGATTAAAATATGTGGTTAACATATGTGAGTAAATACAAAGTCTATGCTTCTATGTTCTTTCAGTGTGTATGTATGCAGTCAAAAGCTCTTCCACCAATGAGAACAAACTTCAAACACACAAGTTTCCTTTTCCTTTTAGTTCTTGGGATAAAACTTTGAATTGGGTTTAAATTTAGATTGTTCCGGATAATTCGGATTGATTTAAAGTCAATTTGGAAGCTCTGTTTGATTATAAATCAGCTTAATAGATTTGCTCTGTTTTAATCCGAGTGTGCATTCATGCAAGAAATGCAACTCCGATAGTTGACCACACGATGGAGGCAGTTATCTCTGCCCTCCCAGGGGGAGGAGACACTGGTGACGTCGCTCTGGGCGGGTCTACCGGTCTCACTCAAAATGGCGGCTAGGGTGACTCCCTCTTAGCGCCTTCAAGATGGCGTCTGCACGCTTACTCTGCTCATGCGCAGTTTTTTTGTGCACGCCTTTCGGTCACGCGCGCGACTGTGCGTGTTCACGTGACACGACGCGGGCGCGAGTCTCAGCGACAACGCCACGCCTTGCTTTCCAAAATGAGTTTAATCTCCAACTTTCACAAATAATGTAACCCCTTTAATTTCGGGTATAGCTTAGCGCTACTTTCCCCAGCGGTTTATTCAGTGACCAGATCAAACCGCGTCCAGCTTAATCTGACGTCACCACGCTTGGGTAATTAAATTACAGAACTGGCCAGTTTAATTACTCCTTTCGGGATAATCGCCGAAAGGTTAAACTGGCGAGAGACAGGACGGTTTTCTTCGCGTTTCTGTCGCTCTAGGCCTCTGTTTCTTAATCCAGCATATAATAATACTGTTTAAACTTCTTTGCATGCATCAAAAACTGTTGACTTTTTAATGGGCGAATCACTCACCCCCCCTTTGCAGCTCTCAGCCACCAGCGGGGGTTAGGTAAACAACACAGCAGATACACACAGGCAGGAGGAGAGATGCAGGCCTCAGTCTCAAACAAACACACAGACTCGCCAAATAGTGGATCAATATTTGCAGGAACAAATTATGATTTCAATGAATTTTCCTTTTGCATATACGTTTCCCAATTACAGAGGCCTCACACGGGGCACCATTAATAATGTAGGATGAAGAGCCTATAAAATTATTTTGTCATAAGGTACAGGAATTATTTATTATATTTAATAGTGGGTGTGAAAGGGGGCGGAGTTGAACCATCACTTCTACACCCGCTAAATTAAATAAAAGCACTCGTAAAAGGGGCACCAGTCCTAACGGACAATAAGATTAACTTTAATTTCAATTAATTTTGTACCTTAAATTACTTACTGAATCAGTCTCAAAGTTTCAGTGAGTTTTTGTCCTGCCGTGATTAGGAAACCTGTATATGCGAAAGGAAAACGCTTCAACTGCTCTTATTCACTCGTTTATTAAAATCATTCAGGTTACATGGCATGGCGTTCAAATGATGAATAAACAGATTCAGATGATGACAGCGTAAAATATCACATCAACTGATATTGAGTTCCTGAACATAAAATCCAGCATTACACCTCTGTAGAACCAAGGAGAAACAGACTTATGTTTCAACGGTGAGACTGGAATGTTTTAACAAAACAACGCAATTTTATGGGGAAAATTCATAAGCTAATTAACTAAAAATGACTCCTGAATTAATCTACAAAATTTTAAGGGCAGTTACTTAAAAATGACTTAAAGTTTTCGTTCAGTTTACAGTCCTATCCTGTGGCTGAGACTAATTGAGCCCTGAAATACGGGCGATATTCAATTGTAATTTAATTGTTAGGACATCACGTTTTAACCCAGAAATAGGAGGAATAAGTCTCACTCACACACGGCCGTTGGTCCAAATCCCGCTGGTCGGTACCGCTGGGTTTTTTTGAAGCTCGGACGTCGGGAGGAAGCGGCTGCTATCCTCACTCACAGCCGTGGGGCGATAACTTAGCTGGGTGGCCCTTCAAAGAGACATTTGCAGCCGTGGGTGGTTTTGTCTCAGGGCGGCGTGAAAAGTCCTTGGGAAAAGAATCCAAATTTGGGGTCTCTTGTAGCTGGATCGACCCAAAACTGAAGGAAAATCTTCTCAGTCTCTGTTCTCTTTAACTAGGCAAATTAAAGGTCCACTTTAATGGCGTGAAAAGTCATTAAAAAAAAGTGTTAGAAAAACATTTACTAGGATAAGAATGGCTTCTGAGGTGAAAGAAAAAGTTTGAGAATTTGATTCTCTAAAAAGGGACGAGCTCTAAAGAAAAATGGTTTCTCCTCAGTTTCCAGAATATAAGAAAAGATTTGACAAACACACAGAGAATAAAATAAAACTTCACAGGGCCTCGAAACGGTGGAATAAAATCTTCTGAGATCTAGATTACTATTCTGCTTCTTTAATCTTAATTTAGTTCCTCTAATTCTTAATTCTATTTCTAGCTAATCTTCCTGCCTGTTGTCTGATCTCTGACTTTTTTAAAACTCTTAACTGTGCTGTGACTCAACTGTTAACCCTGTTTTTCCTCATGTCTTTTTTTTATGTGTACTCAAATCTAACTTCTGTCTTTTAAAGTTACCTCGCCGGGTCGTAAAACTGATGAGGTCAGTCGTCAAACGACCAATCTACTCTTTCAGAATCAGTTTGAAATGGCTGTTATCCAATGTGAAAACATTTCTTTGTTTGAGAGCAGCCAACCAAATGGAGACACCATCCCATGAATTTTCAGAGGGAAAAATCAACAGTCAGTTCTTATAAGATAAATGCTCAATATAAAATCTAACTAAATTAAATGACTTGGCTAATATATGGTGATCATGCATTTATACCATTACTCCAATAACACTCATGAATATAACATTTCTTATACATAATTATAATACATGCATTCACATTTAGATCAAGATTAGAACAGCAGAACATGCAGCAAACCATGGTTGGTGATAAGGGGGATGATTTTCAGTGTCCTTAGGATCCAGGATAAGCTGAAAGAATCTTAATATTTAGAACAAATTAAAAGTCATCCTACGTACTGAAAACACATTCCGTAGGTATCCGCTAGGAGGTACTGTTGAGCTGTAGATGATTTCCTTAGTATCTGGCGAAGGCCTGGACAGCATAGGCTATAAAACTGTCAGATTAAGTGGTTTATGACTCTTTTAAAAACATTGGTTTCCTGTGAAAAGGTACGTTATCAAATGCAGTGTTCATGTTGAGAGGTCTGGTCTCCTGAGTTTTATGTTCCTTTGAGCCTTTAAAAGCAAACTCTGATCCTTACAATCTCTGCAAGAGGCAATTGTTTACATTGGGGTCCTGGGAAAGCAAGCATCTTTGGTCAGGTCTGGAAGAAGCCTGCATGAGTCAGCAAAAAGCCAGTGATATTCCTGAGAAGGCAGAAAGGTGATATTCCTGTGTAATGAATAAATTGAAATTCCTGTAAACTGGAGAGAAGTGATCTTGTCTTGGTTTTGAGGAGGACGATGATGCTACACACAAGTAAACACAAAATGCAGTTTTTAAATGAAGGTATTTATTAATAAGGGTAAAAAAATATTCGAACCTAGCTAATATTTAAATTTGTCTGATGGTCTGAAACATTTAAGTGTGACAAACATACAAAAAAAAATAAGAAATCAGGAAGGAGGTGAACACTTTTTCACACCACTCTATATTAAAGTCCCCTACTATAATTATGCTATCCAATTTCTGCACTAAGTCCGCTAAGAACTCAGTAAATTCAGATAAAAACTCTGAGGTTGCTGAGGGAGAACGGTAAACTATGGCAAATAAACTTGGGTTTAACCTAAAATTACTAACATGCCCAATGCTAAGGACCATGCCCTCAAAGGAATTTTAACATGTTTTTTGCTTTACATTAACTAGTAATTTGGAACGGTAAATTGTTGCTAGTCCTTCTCCATGACCAGAACTTCTGGGATTTTGACAGTTTAAGTAACCAGAGGGAGTTGATTCATTTAAACCAACATAATCCTCTTGCCCTAAACAAGACTCTGTAAGGGATATTAAATCAATCTGATGATCATTTAACAGATCATGGACTAGCAGAGACTTGGGAGTTAGAGACCTAACATTTAACAAACCACATTTAATTTTTAAATTATGAGGAGGAACAGAGGCCAAGTAATTAAATTTAGAGGATTCATGTTTAATTTGAGTTTTACCAACTTTTTGTTTAGTCACTTTGGGATGCTTATACATTACATTTTTATTTCATTCATTCTTCTTCATTCTTCTTATGAACCACCATGGTTCATTCTTCTTATGAACCACATTCATTGAGTATTGAATGACGACGACGCTAGCTAGGACACTAGCTAGGACGCTAGCTAGAACGACGCTAGCTACCAGAAAAATCTTCAGACTAACAATCATCTCACGGCATTTTCACTGACTTACTCACCAGACTTACTTACCAGCGGATGAGCCTTGGACGACTTGAGCTGCTCCTGTGCCCCGCTGGGAGAGCTTTGGATTCATCGCCGGATTCATCACTTTGGGTTCATCGCTAGCTAGGGCGACGCTAGCTAGGACGACGCTAGCTGTGACGATGCTAGCTGCCGAGGGAGCCTTGGTTTCACCGGTGGATTCAGCTGTCAGGTGGTGACACCGGTTGGTGATCTTCACTAGCCATCACTGGCCATCGGGAGCGCTTCGACCTCGCAGTCGGGTGACAGCTATAATTGAGACGGCGGGCCAGCTAGCGGCCTCCACTAGCCATCGGACATGCTTCGCCTTTTTGGATTTATCACCGGATTCATTGCTTTGGGTTAATCACTAGCTAGGACGATGCTAACTGCTGAGGGAGCCTTGGTTTCACCGGCAGATTTTGGCTCTCAGGTGGTGGCACCAGTGGTGACCTTCACTGGCCATCGCTGGCCATCGGGAGCGCTTCGACCTCACAGTCAGGTGACAGCTATAATTGAGACGGCGGGCCAGCTGGCGGCCTCCACTAGCCATCGGACGTGCTTCGCCTCCTGTACTAGCTAACAGGTGAGCCGCCTTTGATCCCAATCAGTCTAGTTAGTATGCCTCCAAAAAGGAATCAGATAAATGGAGAGGAGTTGGAGGAGATCAAACTCTCACTAAATTTTATGACTGAAGAAATATCTAAGATAGCAAAACAACAAACTTTGCTTATTGGCCTTATGGACCAAGTGCGTGAATTAAATTCTGAAGTCATGGAAAAAGACAAGAAAATTAATTTCTTAGAAAAACGTGTGGATGAATTAGAACAGTATACAAGAATGGATGATGTCATTGTGAGCGGTCTTAACACCAGACACCGCTCCTCTGCACGTGTGATGGCTGGAGTTGATAACCAGGATGGGGAGGATGAGACATTGGCAGAATCACACACTCTTGAGCAGCAGGTATTACATTTTTTTCAACTCTAAAAACATTGTTGTGGACAATAAGACTATTTCGGCTTGCCACACGTTACCTAAAAAAGACAGTAAAGGAAAACCAGCGATCATCATCCGATTTGTCAACAGGAAAGCAAAAATTGATCTTCTGCCACAAGCAAGAAAACTGAGAGGAACGGCTGTCTATGTAAATAAACATCTAACAAAAAAGAACTCTGAAATAGCTAGACAAGCCAGGGCTCTCAGAAAACAGGGAAAAATACAATCGACATGGACAAAGAACTGTAAGGTGTGGATAAAACTGCTTGGAACTCCAGAAGAAGCTATAGTAATAATGATTAGAGAAATGGAGGAATCACACAAATTTAAACCTTAGCTCTGATGCAAGAATAACAGTGCAGTAAGATTATGAGTGGAGATTTTTGTGTTCTTTTCCTTTTTTCCTTTTGGTGTACATTGTTGACACAACTTATGATTAGTACTTTAACCAATCATCCTTCTTTATTTAATAATGAAATATATTAGGGCAAATTGAAGCTGAAACCTTTGTCAATACTGGACAGCAACCACAAGACATTTTAGGAGATTTTGACCCAGACAATAATTATTTTAATCATATTAACAATAAGTGTGTTTATTATGATGAACAGCAATTAAATGGAATTATGAATTTGGATCAGACATTGAGAATAATACATATTAATAGTAAGAGTCTCTATGCAAACTTTGATAGTATTAAGGAGTTTCTAAATCAATTTAACACACCATTTAGGATTATTGCAATAAGTGAAACATGGATTAATGAAGAAAAAGATGTAAATTTTGAACTATATGGATATGAGATGTACACACAAAATAGGATATGTAAAAGTGGTGGTGGGGTAGCACTGTATGTTTATAGAAAATTAAAAAGTAAAAAAGTGAACAGCATGACATCAACAGTGAATGAAAGTATGGAATGCTTAACAATTGAGATTATGATGGAAAATAGAAAAAACATAATAGTAAGTTGTATATATAGAGCACCGGGAACTGATATGGAAAAATTTAGAAATGGTATGGAAAAGATGTATACAAAAATAAGACAAAAAAAATCTTTATTTGTGGTGACTTTAATATAGATTTAATGAAAACAAAACAACATAAACCAACTGAAGATTTCTTAGATACAATGTATAGCTTAACCTTATTCCCAAAGATTACAAAACCTACGAGAATAATGACACACTGTGCTACCCTGATAGACAACATTTTTACCAGTGTTACTGAATATAATATGGTGAGTGGTATACTAACAAATGACATTAGTGACCACCTGCCTGTATTTGTTTCTTTAGACGTTAATTATGGGGTTAATGAGAGTAAGAATAATAAACCATGTAAAAAGATTATCTATAAAAGAATAGGAACAGAAGATAGAATCAATGCTTTACAAGAAGACTTAAGGTTACAAAATTGGGATGTTGTCTATAGAGAGAAAAAAAGTGGACTTGGCATATGATTAATTTATTGATATATTTAAATCACCCTTATTGTCATTCAACCATACATGTACAGTAGAGCGAGATTGTGTTTTACCTATCTACAGTGTTAATCACACACACCCCAAGTGCAGAATCAGAGGGCCGCTGCCATGCAAGGCGCCGCCACAGATTTCCCTCCTCCATTCCATTATTGCTGAGCACCAAGCTGGATGGCAGGAAGTTCCACTTTTATATGGTCTTCAGCATGACCCGGCCGGGATTTGAACCCCTGCCTCCCGGGTGTGGGGCGGATGCTCTACCAACTGAGCCACCACTCCGGTGGTAAATACAAAAATTGCCCGTGGTTAACCAGGGGGCCACAAAATGTTTGTAAAAAGAAAAATTATCTCTATAAAAATTTCATCAAAATAAGAACCAAAGAATCTGAAAAAAAGATATAAAAATAAATTAACTGAAATAATACGACTAGTAAAAAATTATACTATAGGAAAATGTTAAATGAAAATAAAAATAATATAAAAGGAGTCTGGGATATATTAAATAAATTAAGGAAAAATGGAACTAAGAAAACAATATATCCAGAGTATTTTACTGATAATTGTGGTGATAATTATGATAAGAATATGGTAGTAAATAAAATGAATATTTTTTTTGTAAATGTTGGACCAGAGTTGGCAGCAAAAATTCCAAACCAAGGAAGAGACACCGTGAGTGAAATATTGATTGGAAATAACCCTCGGTCAATCTTTCTTACAGCGGTGGATGAACTACAGGTAAAATCTGTTGTTGAAAAGAGTAAAAATAAATTATCTACTGATTGTGATGGCATTGATACGGCACTAGTAAAAAGAACTGTTGATGGCATATTAAAACCATTCACATATATTTGTAATCTATCATTTCAAACTGGCTCATTCCCACAGAAAATGAAAATAGCAAAAGTAATACCATTATTCAAGCAAGGAAATAAACACCACTACACAAACTACAGACCAGTATTGCTTCTCCCACAATTTTCAAAGATTCTGGAAAAACTTTTCAACAACAGATTAGAGGACTTTTTTAAATAAACACGATGTGCTTAACCAGAATCAATATGGATTTAGAGCAAAGAGTACAACATCTTTGGCGATAATGGAAGCAACAGAGGAAATAATAAATGCATTAAATCAAGGAAAATATGCAATTGGTGTATTTATAAATTTTAGAAAAGCATTTGATACAATAAATCATTCAATACTTCTTAATAAACTGCAAATGTATGGTATTAGGAGAGTGGCTCTGAATTGGGTTACAAGTTATTTATCTGAAAGACAACAGTTTGTGAAGATGGGAGAATATCTGTCTGGGTGTATGGGAATTGCCTGTGGGGTCCCCCAGGGGTCAGTACTGACACACACAAACACACACATATATATATATATAATATATTCCAAGTTTCTAAATTATTAAAAATAATATTATTTGCTGATGATACTAATATATTTTTTCTGGAAATAATTATAATCAACTAATCCATACTCTAAATAATGAATTAAATAAGATAAGATAAGATAAGCCTTTATTAGTCCTACAATGGGGAAATTCCAGGATTGCAACAGCAAAGGGATAGCAACACTCAGAGCAACAATCAGAAGGCAAGAAAAAACAAGAGCAGCTAGTATACATATGTACATATTAATATAAATAAATAAGCTTAAAAATGGATGGATTGTAATAAATTATCACTAAATATAGATAAAACTAAGGTAATGATATTTGGTAATTGTAAAAATAAAGAAGATATATATACATATTCATCTAGATAATGTAATTATTGAAAATGTTAAGGAGATCAAGTTTTTGGGTGTAATACTGTCATATCCGGCTCTAGGGAGCCGGGCAATCAGAGCCAGGGACAAGCCAGTGAGTCGAGATGTTTTATTCTGGGTAAGGGATAAGGGATGAGGAGAGCACAGACACTCATACAGACGTACATTCTCAGGCTGCACAGCGCAGGGGTAGGTAGCTCGTACCGGACATGGGGGTAACAAGACGTGCATACTCACAGCGGGATACAACACCGGAATGCTGCAAGGGGAGTTGAGGCTGACACCAGACGAAGGGGCTTCAGCCTAGCAGTGCTTATGTCGCAGCCCCGAATGATCGAAGCTGCTCCTCTTTATACTCATTAACAGCGCCCCAGCTGATGAGGATTAATTGGCCCCAGCCGTCCCGTGACACTGACAGCTGGGAACCAGCTGAGGCACTGCCCAATGAGAGGCAGGGATAAAAGGAGCATGGGCTGAGCGCCGAGCCGGCATCTCACCCCATGGTGACAGAGCCTCCCCCTCACGGTCGGGCTCCCGAACGACCAGGAACATCCCAGCCCCCCCCCCCCTCCCCACCTAGGGTGGGCGGAAGGGAGGCAGGACCGGAGGGGAAGGACAAAAAAAAAAAAAACAATAGACCAATGTAGGGCAGCAGGGCAGAGAAAAAAAAACCCAAATACAATACCCTACAACACAGGGAAAAGGATTAACCCAGAGCACAGTTAGGGAGAAAACTGAGTTAGGACACAGGTAGGGAAAATACCAAATAACGTATAGATCGGGGCAAAAAAAAGAAAACCAAAAACCCACCAAAAAGGTGGCAGGAATGAATAAAGCAATCACAGAGTATAGTTAAGGGGAACAAAACACACTACTCCATAATGCACCAACAAGACAAAGGTCAGGACAAAAAATGATGAAAAACGCTGTGCATGGATAAAGAAAACAAAACACACAGCACTGAATATATAAAAGATCACCTAAAGAAACAGAGGTGACAAGGACAAATGGGTAATAATGAAGTACGGTTAAGTGGGAATGAAACACATTACTTCAAACAATAACAAACACAGTCAATGTTAAAGTCGGGGCCAGGGAAGGCCCCCCACGAGGATAATAAGACAGAATGGGGTGATCACAGAGTATGGTTGAACAGGAAACCACATGCATACTCCATGATGCACCGACGAGGCCAAGGCTAAGGTAAGGATGAATGAAAACGCTGAGTAAAGATAAGAAAATGCAATACACAGCGCGATACATAAGGTGAGTCACCAAGAGGAAAAAAAGGTGACAGGGTAACAGGATAACAATACGATAAAAATGCTGAGTATGGTTAATAAAAACAACACACAGCACAAAAACATATATTCCCCTAATGGACAAAGAAACTACACCCAAGTGACCTCAATAATAATAAAAGAAGTAAAGGACACCCGAGGAGACGGCAGGCAGAGTCCAAAACGGCCGGAATTGTTCTGGTAATCTCCCTGCCCATTGTCCAGTTGGCAACCCGGGGAAGAGAAATGTTCGGACGGCGAACTCTGGGCCCAGATCCCAGGAATCCAGTCCAACGGCTGCCGAACCAGGCCGCCCAAAGGCAAACAGACCAGTGGGGGGAAACCAGATCGCCGAACCGAAAGTTTTGCGGGTCGGGTCGTCGACCCGCATCACTCAACCACCAGGACCGTTGAGACGGACGAAGGGTCAGAGCGGATCCCGGTGGAAGAGGCTCAGGGGAGAGCCGATGACGAGGGCGGCGGGCCTCAGGGAAACGGCCACCTCCTCACCGGACCTGGACAATACTGGGGCAGCACCCACGTCGGACCCCGATCGGGCCTCAGGCGAACCCACGTTGGACCCCGATCGGGTCTCGGGCGAACCCACGTTGGACACTGCACCAGAACCGACCTCCAACGTTGAACCCGGACCCTCCAGCACCACGAGGAACAGCAACTCCTCGCCGGTGACCCTGGAAGAAGGCTCAGAAGAGAAAACAGAACCGGGATCAGGATCACCGGCAGCGCCAGAACCCGGCGAGATGAGCTCAGACGCAGCGGGCGGCTGCACCCGGCTCGTCTCCCCTGGAGATGGGCTGAAGTGCTCAAAGATAAAAAGAAAGAAAAGAAAGGAGAGCACTCGCCTGATCTCGGGTTCTGACGCCGTCCAGGACTGCGAAGATCCAGGATCCGTCGTCAGGAGGTCGTTGTCAGGCTCCCATCTAGCCGCGTCGGGCCCCGCAGCCAGCACGATGGTCAGCGCAGCTTGAGATCCCTCCAGCTCAGGTAACCCCGCCGACGACCCACTCGGCGTGAAGCCAGAAGAATCTCGTCCCGCTGGACCGAACCGCTCCTCCATGGAGACCCAGGGACGCTCAGTCGTCAGCGTAGACTCCACGCAGCAGTCAGTCCCCCTCCTCCGTCCGCAATGTAGCTGCGGAACCACAGGCCCTCTCCATATCCCACCACGTTGACCCGGAGCCGGGGACCGCTCAGCGGAGAGAGACACAGAGGATGCGGGATTAGGCATACAGGTTACAGCAGGTGGGGAGAGTTCAGGGAGCTGCGAACCCTGAACTTCTCCTCCAGGGATGTGACAGAGCAAATCATTAAGCAGGTGTGAAAAAACAATGACTTGCCTGCCCCCTGGAGGTTGAGTATCGCCTGCTGTAGTGGAATCTGCTTCTTCCTCTCCCCGCCCGGCGATAACGGAGGACCCCCCGGGAATTCGTCTGAGGATCGCTCGCGTTGTCTCCAGCAGAGAGCTCACCAGGCCGGGATTCCAGGCACACACAGCGGTCAGGAAGCGCGTCGAGGAGGAGGGGGAAACAGCCGGGGTGAGCCAGCCCGAATGTCCAGGAATGACAGCGGGGGAACGAGGCTCAGGGGACGAGGCTGTAGAATCTCCACACTGACGAGGCGAAGGGATGACAGCTGCGTGGGAGGAACGGTCCTGACGATGACCCAGAACTGGATCCGGACGAGGTTCGTGCAGAGGTGACTCGGCGATGTGATGACGACTACTCCCAGGGGACGAAGCGAGGGGGAAACCCAGGATTCGCCGCTCCAGATCGGAGATCGAGACGAGGAAGGCGTCGAGCACGGGAAGGCTTCGTAGCCCTGAAGTCCTCACCATCAATCTCACTGCCGCCGCCACATGCCTGAAGGTGGTGACAGGAAACACAGTAGAGCTCGCGACAGCCACTCGACCCCGGACATAACTGCTGTCAGCTGCGGCTCCTCGAAGGGAATCCCGAGTGACGTGGCGCAGGTCGGGGGAAGTCCTCTGGTTGGCGCGAACTCCCGGACTGGAATGGCGGCAGGAACGGGACTCCGAAGCGGGGAAAGACGTCGCCCACTTCGACTCCCTGCCGGGATTTCCATCCACCCCGTGGAGCTTCTCTCGCTGTGTACCTGAAGCGTCTATCCTGGCACTGTCCTCCAGATGGTACAGAGAGTGAGGGTGACAGTCCAGGAGTTCCTCAGCACGGCCCGGATGCCAGCGTCTCGCGTTGGAGGCGTCGTGCAGGGTGAAGAATGTCCCGTCGACAGCCTCCGAGATGGACCCCAGCTCGTCGCCCTGGCGCCGGAAGTGACTCCTGGGAAACGGCATGCTAGCAGCGCTGACACCCGGACAGAAAGGTACATTTCCACAGCGACTCACGGCCGCCGGCAACTCTTCTGGCTGCGACATACTGTCATATCCGGCTCTAGGGAGCCGGGCAATCAGAGCCAGGGGCAAGCCAGTGAGTCGAGATGTTTTATTCTGGGTAAGGGATAAGGGATGAGGAGAGCACAGACACTCATACAGACGTACATTCTCAGGCTGCACAGCGCAGGGGTAGGTAGCTCGTACCGGACATGGGGGTAACAAGACGTGCATACTCACAGCGGGATACAACACCGGAATGCTGCAAGGGGAGTTGAGGCTGACACCAGACGAAGGGGCTTCAGCCTAGCAGTGCTTATGTCGCAGCCCCGAATGATCGAAGCTGCTCCTCTTTATACTCATTAACAGCGCCCCAGCTGATGAGGATTAATTGGCCCCAGCCGTCCCGTGACACTGACAGCTGGGAACCAGCTGAGGCACTGCCCAATGAGAGACAGGGATAAAAGGAGCATGGGCTGAGCGCCGAGCCGGCATCTCACCCCATGGTGACAAATACTAGATGATAAAATTAGTTGGAAACCTCACATCAGATACATACAAAATAAAGTTGCAAAAACTATTGCAATCATAAATAAAATTAAGCAGGTCCTAGATTACAAATCACTTCATATCTTGTATTGCTCATTAGTACTTCCATACTTGACTATTGTATAGAGGTCTGGGGTAACAATTATAAAAGTACACTTAATTCATTGCTAATATTACACAAAAGGGCAGTCCATGTTATACACAAAGTCGGGTATCTTGAACATACTAATTTATTGTTTTTACATTCAAAGTTATTGAAATTACAGGATCTGGTTCATTATTATACAGCACAATTAATGTTTAAAATCAGTAATGACCGGAGTGGTGGCTCAGTTGGTAGAGCATCCGCCCCACACCCAGGAGGCAGGGGTTAAAATCCCGGCCGGGTCATGCCGAAGACCATATAAAAGTGGAACTTCCTGCCGTCCAGCTTGGTGCTCAGCAATAACGTAATAGAGGAGGGAAATCTGTGGCGGTGCCTTGCATGGCAGCGGCCCTCTGATTCTACATATGGGGTGTGTGTGATTAACACTGTAGATAGGAAAAACACAATTTCGTTCTACTGTACATGATTGATTGGATGGTTGAATGACAATAAAGGGTGATTTAATTAATAACCTTTTGCCACACAATATACAAAATCTTTTCAGTGAGAGAGAAGGGAAATTACAGGGGAACACAAAATTTAAAATGCACTTAGTAAGATCTATTAGGAAGGGTTTTTGTGTGTCTGTGTGTGGGGTAAAATTGTGGAATGGGCTGGGGGAGAAACACAGGCAATGTCCAAACATCCATATATTTAAATCAACATATAAAGAAATGATTTTTGAGCAATATAAAAATAAAGGGCAGTAATATTACAATGTGTCATCAATAAAAAAAGGTTGTTATTGTGTGTGTTATTGTGCTATGGTGATTGTCATGGTGATGGTGTTGTCTGTGTTTGTGTTGAACATACCAGAAGTATTTATTTATTATTGTTACAATTATTGTTGGATGTTGGTATTGTTGTCAATATGGACTGTCATTGTTGTGTCATTTCTGTCACATAATTTGACTAAGAGGTGTATTATGGTGAATGTGGTTGTGGGATGAATGATGACTAAGAGTGATGTTGTGATGTTGTAAATTGTTGGGTATGGAAAAGGGGTGGGACTATACAGTATAAGCATTTTATTTTTTGGCTTGATTTTTGTTTTAAATTCTTTTTTTTTCTTTTTGTCGGAATGTTCAAATAAATAAAATTAATTAATCAATCAATCAGTTTTCTTTGGAGGGAGCAGACAGTGATTCTCTGATGAGGAAGACAGGGGTTAAATTGAGGGGTGGCGGATGGAGAGAAGCTGCAGAGAGGTGTATAAGACCGCAACTCTGCTTTCTGATCGCAACTCTGAGTAGTCATGGCTTTGTAACTTTGGATAAAACTGATGTCAGATTGTTGAGGCAGACATTGTTTTCGCAAAGTTACACACTGATTCCACATTTAAGTTTTCCGACTTCTGACTGCCAGAGTCAGATGTTGCTAATGTTGGGGTGGATAACAGTTGTGGAGTATTTACAGTTACTATTCATCAACATTTTCAAATTTGACTCGATGTCAACTGCTCTGACCCTGGGAATGCATTTGACTATGGCTGCTGGAGTCTCTAGGTTCATGTTTCTGACTACTGAGTCACCAATGATCAGGGTTTTTTCCTCAGTGGCTGTGTCGCTGAGCAGGGAATAGCGATTAGAAACAAACAGGTTGGTGGTGAACCAGGGGCTTGCGACTATGCTTTCTTCTCACCGTCACCCACTCGTTCTATCCTGGCTGCTCAGGAGAGGTGGATGCCGGGGGACGGCTAGCAGGCCCTATGCTATGGTGCTCCGCTGCAGCTAAGGGAAGTCCGTCACTATTAACTGGTGCTGACGGTGTTTCAATGCAGCGGAGCCGGGATTCCAAATCACACATCCTCGCCTCGAGTGCCTCAAAAAGACAACATTTATTACATTTACCATTATCACTAAAAGAGGCAGAGTTGTGGCTAAACATCTAACAAAGAGAGCACACCAGAGGAGAAGGGGAAGGACAGCTAGCAGCCACAGCTAGTGACTAACCTGAAGCTAACACAAACACCGATAAAAGGTGAACAGAAGGATAAAGAGGGTGATTAGGTGACACTGAGTGTGCACACAGGTGCAAGAGGCTTGTTAAACAGTACTAAGAGGTGACAGTAGATGGAAAAAAGGGATTAAAATGCAATTAAAGGCAATAATCCTCAGGAGAGTGAGGAGAGCTAAGCGCAGAGCAAACCACACCAACAGCCAGCAACACAGGAAGTGATGTTACCATCTTCTCTGTGGTTTTGCTCTTTTCCTCCTGCCTGGCAGCTCCATCTTCAACATCCTTTGTCCAATATATCCATTATCCCTCATCTGCACACGTCCAAACTATCTCAGCCTTTCCTCTCTGACTTTGTTTCCAAACCGCTAAATGTGAACTGTCCCTCTGATATACTCATTCTAATCTTGTTCCTCATAGTCACTCCCAATGAAAAGCTTAGCATCTTCAACTCTCCCACTTCCAGCTCCACCTCCTGTCTTTTTGTCAGTGCCACCATCTCCAAACCATACATCATAGCAGGTCTCACTACCGTCTTGTAAATCTTCCCTTTCACTCTTGCTGCTACCCTTCTGTCATAAATTACCCCTGACACTCATCTCCACCCACTCCACTCTGCCTGCACTCTCTTCTTCACCTCTCTGGTGCATTTTCCATTGCTTTGGATGGTTGACCCCAGGTATTTAAATTCATCTACTTTCACTACCGATATTCCTTCCATCGTCACCGTTGCTCCTGCCTCCCTCTCATTCACACTCATGTATTCTGTTTTGCATCTACTGACTTTCATTCCTTTGACTCCAGAGCATACCTCCACCTCTCCTGGTTCTCTTCCACCTGCTCCCTACTCTCACTGCAGATCACAATGTCGTCTGCAAATATCATGGTCCACAAAGATGCCTGCCTAACCTCGTCTGTCAGCCTGTCCATCACCATGGCAAACAAGAAGGGGCTCAGAGCCGATCCCTGATGAAATCCCACCCCCTCCTTGAATCCATCCATCACTCCGACAGCACACTTCACTACCGTCTCTCTGTCCTCTGCTGCTGTCCTCTCTGCTGCCGTTTCTCTGCTGCTTACTGATTGTCACCTCTCCTCTTATCCTGGCTTCAACAACTCTTTCCCATATTTTCATAGTGTGGTTGATCAACTTTATGCATCTGTAGTTACTACAGCTCTGAACCTCAACTTTGTTTTTGAAAACTGGTACCAAAACACTTCTTCTCCACTCTTCGGGCATCCTCTCACTCTCCAAAATTATGCTAAACAATCTGGTTAAAAAGTCCACTGCCATCTCTCCTAAACATCTCCATACTGCCACAGGTATGTCCTCTGGACCAACCGCCTTTCCATTCTTCATCCTCTTCAAAGCTGCCCCCACTTCCACCTTGCTAATCCTCAGGACTTCCTTGTTCACTATCTTTCCTTCATCCACCCTTCTCTCTCTCATTTTTTATTCATCAGCTCTTGAAAGTACTCCTTTCACCTTTTCAACACACTCAAGTCATTTGTTAGTACATTACCATTTCTGTCCTTAATCAACCTAACTTGCTGTACATCCTTTCCAGCTCGATCTCTGTCTAGCCAACAGATACAACTCCTTTTCTCCTTCCTTAGTGCCTAGCCTCTCATACAACACACTATATGCTTTATTACTCACTATATGCTCACTATATGCTTTATACTCACTATATGCTATTATAGCATATTACTCACTATATGCTTATAGCATATTACTCACTATATGCTTTATACTCACTATGCTTTATTTATTACTTTATTATTTCTGACTTCCAGCGCCACACGAGTCGGCTGCCTTTTTGCAACAGCGGCTCAATTCTGAGTTTTTCTTCCTCTTTCTTATTTACTATCTGGCTCCTCTGGTTAAACTTTCTGATCCGGCGACACCTTATCCATCACGGACACACAGATCACCCCAAATGTCTCCCGAGCTGGCGGATGGAGCCACTGTGTATAGCAGGAGACGGTACAAGGGACCAGCTGTTAGCACTTAACCAGCCCACGGTGCTAAAGCAAAAACCCTACATACTGGGAGAAATCAGACAGAAACGGCGTGGATGTCGAGCTGGAGAAAGACGGTGGGCGAGGAATATAAGGTGCAGACCCGTCCTCCCATCCGTTGTCATGGGGAACGTACGATCACTACTCAATAAGACAGACGAGCTAGCAGCCATGTCCCGCTACGAGAGCGTCTTCAGAGAGATTAGCATGATGTTGTTTACTGAGACGTGGCTAAGAGAACTAGCAACAGATGCTAACATCGAACTGGATGGTTTCCACGCAATATGGGCAAACTGGGCGCCAGACAGTGGGAAGGCAAGGGGCGGAGGAGTGCTAATGTATGTAAATAACAGCTGGTGTAAACCGGGACACATCACGGTTAAGGAGCAACACTGCAACAAAGACACTGAGTTGCTAGCTGTTAGCATGCGGCCTGTTTATCTCCTGAGGAAATACTCACATGTGATCTGCATTGCTATTTATGCAAATCCAACGGTGAATGCTGGGGCAGTGTGTGACACCATCCACTCAGTCACTTGCAGGCTTCTGACAGAACATCCAGATGCTCTCCTCCTCATCTCGGCTGATTTTAACCATATCTCACTGTCCCCCATTCTGTCCACGTTCACCCAGTATGTCACATGCCACACCAGAGACAATAAAACACTGGATTTATTCTATGTGAATACTAAGGAGGCATACACCTCATCGCCACTTACCCCACTCGGGAGATCGGACCACAGCTTGGTTCATCTCCTGCCGGTGTACAAAACCCTAGTACATAGACAACCTCCGGTTGCGCGCACGGTGAAGATATGGTCTGAGGAGGCAATGGGTGCTCTAAAGGACTGTTTTGAAATCACTGCCTGGGAGCAGCTCTGCGATCCACATGGTGAGGACATTGATGGCCTCACTCACACCATCACGGACTATATCAACTTCTGTGTGGACAACACCGTACCCACCAAGATCATACGGTGTTGCTCAAACAACAAACCCTGGATCAACTCTGAGATAAAATCACTACTGAGAGAAAAGAAAAGGATCTTCAGGTCAGGGAACAGGGAGATGCTGAAGTCCGTACATAAGGAGCTAAGGAGGAAGATCAGAGAAGGCAAGGACAGCTTCAGGAAGAAGATGGAGGACAAGCTGCATGAGAGCGACATCGGAGGGGTCTGGAGAAACCTTAAAACCATCCCTGGGCTCCAGAATACCTCCTCCCAGGCCACGGGGGGCAGGGAGTGGGTGAACAATCTGAACCTGTTTTTTAATAGGTTTGACCAACCGCCCTCCCCTCTGCCTGCACAACAACCACTGCTGCCTCTACCGTCATCGAGACCTGCTGTCCACCCCCCTTCACCAACACCCCCCCCACTCACAGCACACAGCCCCCCAGCCCCAACCTGACCCTCACTAAGACCCAGGTGAGGGCGGAGCTGGGGAAGATCAAGGCGAGGAAGGCCTCGGGTCCGGACTGCATCAGCGCGAAGCTCCTCAAATCCTACGCAGACCAGCTGTGTGGGATTGTGGAGCACATCTTCAACCTGAGCCTGAAGCTGGGGAGGGTATCACAGTTGTGGAAAACATCTTGTATGGTACCCGTACCAAAGATTTCCCACTCCAGAGACCTGAACAGCTACAGACCAGTGGCCCTGACTTCTCACCCGATGAAGACCCTGGAGAGACTGCTTCTTGCTCACCTCCACCCCCTGGTGGGACCAGCAATCGATCCACTCCAGTTCGTCTACCAGCATGGCATCGGGGTGGAGGATGCAGTGATCTTCCTCCTTCACCGTTCCCTGTTCCACCTGGAGAAGCCTGGGAACACAGTGAGGATCATGTTCTTTGACTTCTCCAGTGCTTTCAACACCATCCAACCGGTCATCCTGAGGGACAAGCTGTTGTGCGCAGGGGTGGACCAGCACCTGTCATCGTGGATCCTGGACTACCTCACAAACCGGCCACAGTTTGTGAGAACCCAGGACTGTGTCTCCGACACGATCATTGGCAGTATGGGGGGGGTGGGCAGGGAACGGTTTTGGCTACCTTCCTGTTCACCCTTTATACTGCGGACTTCTCACACAACACAACACACTGCCATCTACAGAAGTTCTCTGATGACTCTGCGATTGTCGGCTTCATCTCCAACTGAGATGAAGCTGAGTACAGAGGACTTATCATGGACTGGTGCCATCGGAACTGCCTCCAGATCAACGCAAGAAAAACTAAGGAACTGGTGGTGGACTGCCGCAGGCAAGGACAACCCCTCACAGCACCAGTAAACATCCAGGGAACAGACACTGAGTTGGTGACATCCTACGAGTACCTGGGTGTTCATTTGAACAATAAACTAGACTGGTCACACAACACCGACACACTCTACAAGAAGGGACAGCGCAGGCCGTTCCTACTGAGGAGGCTCAGGTCTTTTGGTGTACAAGGGGTGCTCCTGAAGACCTTCATCGATTCGGTGGTGGCATCAGCCATCACTTTTGGAGTGGTCTGCTGGGGCAGTGGCATCACAGCAGCCGACAGGAAGAGATTGAACAAACTGATCAGGAAAGCTAGCTCTGTCCTGGGGCAGCACCTTGACCCAGTGGAGGAGATAGGAGAGAGAAAGATAGTAGCTAAGCTGTCATCTCTGCTGGAGCCTGAGTCCCACCCTATGCAGGACATGCTGAACCCACTGAGGAGCTCATTTAGTAGTAGGCTACATCATCCTAGGTGCGCGACTGAGAGGTTTCGCAGGTCTTTCCTACCTACGGCTGTCAGACTTTATAACCTAAGCAGGGCTGCTCGCAGAGATTGTAAAAAAAAAAAACAACAACAACAAAAAAAAAACACTACGACCTAATAGCATTGAATGCAAAAGACGCAACAAACTTACACAAAATGGTCCCCCTCCAGTATACAATTCGGACAATATCAATCGCTAAAGAGGGAGACAATATGTGTGGGTACATATTCATACTATGTGTGGTAACTAAATAGACTGTTATGCTGATTATTCCATCTAGCTACAATGCTCCGCACTGTGTATATATATTTATATATTTATGTGTACATTGTGGAGTGTGTAAATGAAGAGGCAGACAATTTATTACACACTCACATCTCACAAGCACAGAAAGGACTGAATCATTTCCACACGGGCTCTTCTTTTCACCCAACTCTCTCTTCACACATTTACATGGAAGTTTCTCATCACACAGCATGACATTTACATTACACTGCCTTCAACCCCCTATGTCTCTGACTCCTTCCTGCTATATGCCCAGGAACTCCCTGGGCATTGTTCTCCCATGCTTATTCACTGTCTCTGTCTGAGGTGCTAAATAATCTGACTTCCCCAAGGTCCTACACCGCCCACCCAGTATCTTAGACAGAACATTAGACCACACGCTTTCTTGGCTTCAGTCTCCTCCCATATCTGCTGTAACTGGGGTTTACCGCCTCCGTGGCGCTGCTGTGCTGGTGGGGGGCTGCTGGGAGTGTGTCTGACTGCGGGTGAGCCGTGGTGAGGGGGGGGGGGGGACTTCGCTCTGTCCGTGTGGCTGCTGTGGTGAATCGTTTCCCTGGGGAGCTCTCCGTGGGGGTCTTCCACGCCAAGGGGCCCTAGCCAACAGCACTTACTCGTCCGCCACTGCAAAGGCGGGTTTCTACCACATGGTAGAATTTGGTGTCGTCTGCCGCTACTCCCCAGAGGGCGAACTGGGCCTCGGTGTGGTGGAACCAAGAGCGCGGGTTGTGCTGCCAAAAGTCCGGTAGCTTGACTGAAACCGCACACGCGTTGCTGGGGGTTCCAGTCCGGGCTGTCTGTGGGATGGCTGCTGCGTCACTGGGGCTTCCCGACTGGGCCGGCTCCGGGGTTCTTGCCTCGTGTTCCATAATTCGTCTGGCGTCACCAGTGTGGAGTGTGTAAATGAAGAGGCAGATTCATGGACAGACGATTTATTACACACTCACATCTCACAAGCACAGAAAGGACTGAATCATTTCCACATGGGCTCTCCTTTTCACCCAACTCTGTCTTCACACATTTACATGGAAGTTTCTCATCACACAGCATGACATTTACATTACACTGCCTTCAACCCCCTATGTCTCTGACTCCTTCCTGCTATATGCCCAGGAACTCCCTGGGCATTGTTCTCCCATGCTTATTCACTGTCTCTGTCTGAGGTGCTAAATAATCTGACTTCCCCAAGGTCCTACAACATATGTATATTCACTGCTCTTATTTTCTTATCTTCTAAATTATTGCTCTGAGTGTTGCTATCCCTGTGCTGTTGCAATCCTGGAATTTCCCCATTGTGGGACTAATAAAGGCTTATCTTATCTTATCTTATCTTATCTTATCCTTGTCCTTCGCCATTGCCACCTCTCTCTTTGCCATGTGCCTAGATTCCAAATACTTCTACTTTCTTCATCTCCCTGAGTAGCCCACTTTTACTTTGCTAACCTCTTCCTTTGGATACTTTCCTGTACCTCCTCATTCCACCACCAAGTCTCCTAGTCTTCCTTCCTCTGTCCACTGGATACACCACATACCTTTCTACGTGTTTCCCTCAACACTTTTGCTGTACTTTCCCAGTCATCTGGTTATTCTTCCCTACCACCCAGAGCTTGTATCAACTCCTTCCTGAACTCTGTGTGACCTTCCTTCTGTAACTTCCCCCACTTAATCTTTGGTTCTTCCTTCACTGTTTTCCTCTTCTTGCTTTGCAAAGTCATCCTACAGACTACCATCCAATGAGGCTGTCTCACTACATTCTCCCCTGCCACCACCTTGCAGTCTCCTATCTCTTTCAGATTTCTCCTTCTGCATAAGATGTAGTCCATCTGTGTGCACCTTCCTCCACTCTTGTAAGCCACCCTATGTCCCTCTCTCTTCTTGAAGTATGTGTTCACCACAGCCATTTCCATCTTTTTAGCAGTATCCACAACCATCTATCCTTCCACATTTTGCTCCTTAAGACCATACCTACCCAGGACCTCCTCATCACCTCTGTTCCCTTCACCTACATGTCCATTAAAGTCCGCTCCAATCACCACTCTCTTCCTCCTGGGAACACTTTCTACCACTTCATCCTACTTACTTCAGAATTCCTCTTTCTCTTCTACCTGACATCCAACTTGTAGGGCATACTCACTAACAACATTCATCATCACACCTTTGACTTCTAGCTTCAAACTCATGATTCTGTCTGACTCCCTCTTTACCTCCTGAACACTCTTCACATACTCTTCCTTCATGATTTCTCCTACTCCATTTCTCTTCCAAACTACACCATGGTAGAACAGATTAAATCCACCTCCAGTGCTCCTAGCCTTGCTTTCCTTCCATCTGGTTTCTTGAACACACAGTATATCTACTTTTCTTCTCTCCATCGTATCAGCCAGCTCTCTGACTTTACCAGTCATAGTCCCTACGTTTAACATCCCTACTCTCACCTCCACACTTCTACCTTTCTTCTTCTCTCTCTCGCTCCTAACATGCCTCCCCCCTCTCCTCCTCCTGTTTGAGCGTGGTGTCTTCACTGAGCTCAGATTCTTAATTTATTCCTGAGTATTTTATGTCTGTTATTATTATTTTGTCAGTTTCTGTTTTTATTTTGGTTCTGTGACACGAGTACCTTTCCTCCCTTTCCAGACACTCCCACCATCTACTCACTGTCTGTTCCTGAGCTATCTCAGCTGTGAGCAGTTGTGTAATTAGGTTACCTGCTCGCTCATTTGCCCGCACCTGCTGCTCATTTGTTTTCATGTTGTCAGCTATTTAAACACTGCCAGTTTATTTTCTCACTCCGGCTGTCTTGATTCCACTAAGTTGTCTCTTCGTCACCTCCAGAGTGATTTCAGCTCTGGAGTGCTTTCCCTGTAAGTTACCTTCGCTTATATTTTTGTGTTCTCTGCGCAGTTTTGGATTTTCTGTTTGCCTCGGTTAATAAATGTTACTACTGCAGTCCAGCACATGGGTCTGTCTCTCTGCCCCGGAGGGGCCATTCATGACAAAAGACAGCCGCCAGGAATAAGACCCAGCTGCTACTGTTAGTGAATTTTTGCCCTTTTTGTGTTTTTTTTTACTCACCTGTTTGTTAGCGCTCATCATGGACTCAGCAGGTGGATGCTATTACCCGATGTGCCTGGGATGGGAGTGCTGCCAAGCCCTTACGGAGATAGATGGGCTAATCTCCATAGTGCGCAGTGGCTTCACCCCGAAGGACACATTGTGGTATCTGGGGCTCGCGGAGGCAGCTGCTCGCTTGTGCCCTCAGCTTTTGGAGCATGCTGAGGGAGTGGAGAGGATTTATCTGGTGGTGGCGCTGCAAAATGAAAACAGTGGGATGGTGAGGAATTCCCCGGAGAAGCCTGGGCTCGCGCCAAAGGGGAGGCGCTCCCAGGTTTCTGTTTTTTCAGCTTTTCACCAGTCTCCGGTGCCCGTTCCTGCTCCATCACCTCCACGACACCGTCATCCCGCTCCAGACCGCTGGAGGAATCCTCCTGCCTCTCCGGCAGCCATTTCCTCAATGCCGAGACAGAAGCCCCCCTCAGCAGTACAGTCTTCATCTCTCTCTTCTCTGGCTGGATTGTCAGCTTCATCCTGTCCTGTAGCTGCTGATTTTTGTTCCATTTTGGCATCCTTTCCTGCTGCCAAGAGGTCCTCTGTTATTTCCCGTGACAACTGGGATAGCTCCTCCACAGTCCTCCGTGGGGCCAATGTTCACCATAGCCACAGAGAGGAATGACTTTTCACCCGCTGCAGCAAGGAACGTTGAGCTTCGGGAAAAATGGCATGTGCCATTTCATTCTCCATTATTTTCTGAAGATGTGCCTTGCCTGATTCCTGGTAGTGGGGCTCAGGGTTTTCAGTCCCCTCAGTCCCCACGGTCTCCTGCAACTACCAATTGCTCACCAGCCCTCTCCGTGTCTCCTCCTTTTGCCTCTGAGTGTCCACCAGCCCCAGGATTGAGCCGCCGGATGTTGGAGGAGCCCGTGGCCCTGGAGGACCTAGTTCCAGTGCCAGCGGTGAGCCGACCCCCAGCTTCCACGCCAGATGAGCCACCAGCATAGGTCACTTTGCCTGGGGGCACCGAGACTGCATTCACCATCATGCCTGTTGCAGAGGCCCCCGCAGCAGAGTTAGAGCTGAACCTCCAAAGGACCAGGCCTGAGACGTCACCGTCATCTGGATCAACGGAGTCCTGGACGCCGGTGAAGCTCGAGCTCAGGCAAGTGTTCTCCTTTGTGTTTCTTGTATCTGTCTTGGAGAGATCTTGCCTGGCTCTTGGGAGGGAGAGCGAGGTGCAGCCATCCGCTGCAGCTGAGCTCACCTCGCCAGGCTCCGCCACTGCCGGTGACTCTGACCATGATTTTCCTCCTATTTTGTCAGATCCTTGCCCCAGGGTCACCGAGAAGGTTCCAGCTTCACCCGATGTCTCAATGGATCCAGGCTCACCACCCGAGGTCACCGTGGATCCAGGTTCCTCCGCAATGGAGGTTGTCGCAGGAGCTTTGTCCCAGCCCGGGACCTCTGTGGGTGCAGCTCATCCTCTGTCCGAGGCCGTTGTTTGGGTCCCTCCTCCTCTGTCTGCATCTCTGTGGGTGCTGAGTCCTAGACGGGGACCGTCGTGGGTGCTGCACCCAAGCCTGAAGCCAACTTGCGTGCTGCGTCCCAGTATGGGCCTGCCATGGGCATTGCACTCCAGCCCGGTGCCCACCATGGGTGCAGCACTGGCCAAGTCTGGGTCCACCAAGGGTACAGTGTTTGCCCGGTCCGAGCCCACTGAGGGTGCAGCATTAGCCCAGTTGGGGTCCACCATGGGTGCAGCATTGGCCCAGCCCGGGCCCACCATGGGTGCTGTTTTGCTCCAGCCCAGAGCCACCACGGGTGCTGCCTCACTCCTGCCCGGAGCCACTGAGGGTGCAGCTCCGCTCTAGCCCGGAGTCACTGAGGGTGCTGTGGTTCCCCCTCCACTGCTAGATGCCGTTGTGGTTCCCACTCCGCTACCAGACACCATCATGGTCCCCTTCCCTCGGCCCTCCTTCCCTTCATCGGTCCACCCCGTGGGGGAGCCGCCTCTTGGGTCACCCCTTCTGTTTTGGTGGCTTAAGAACTCTGGTCGGCCACCTGATTGACTGAGCCGTTGGATTGGGTGGCACCCAAGGCCACCCGACTCATACCACGTCGCGATCTGTCTGGCCTGGGACTTCGGCCGGCCACCCAAACTATTTAGTTCTTTGGCCTAGGGGGCCCAAGGGCCTGGAATAGCGTGAGTGCGGGTCCTGAGCGGGGTCCGTATTTTTGCTCCCCCTTAACCTGCTTCCCCCACCTCCCACCCGGGGTGGTTTATTGCTGTACCTTTTCTCTTGGGGGGGGGGTCTTTTTTGGGTGTTACATTGGGGTGTCTGACTCCACCCCTTAAAGGGGGGGAGCTCTGTCATAAGTCTGAGCGCGGTGTCTTCACTGAGCTCAGACTCTTAATTTATTTCTGAGTATTTTATGTCTGTTATTATTATTTTGTCAGTTTCTGTTTTTATTTTGGTTCTGTGACACGAGTACCTTTCCTCCCTTTCCAGACACTCCCACCATCTACTCACTGCCTGTTCCCCAGCTATCTCAGCTGTGAGCAGTTGTGTAATTAGGTCATCTGCCCACTCATCTGCCCTCACCTGCTGCTCATTTGTTTTCACGTTGTCAGCTATTTAAGCACTGCCAGTTTATTCTCTCACTGCAGCTGTCTTGATTCCACTAATTTGTCTCCCTGTCACCTCCAGAGCGATTTCAGCTCTGGAGTGCTTTCCCTGTAAGTTACCTTCGATTGTATTTTTGTATTCTCTTCACAGTTTTGGATTTTCTCTTTGCCTCGGTTAATAAATGTCACTACTGCAGTCCAGCGCATGGATCTGTCTCTCTGCCCCGGAGGGACCATTCATGACACCTCCTTGATCTTTAACCAACAGTAGCCCAATTTTCACTGGCACCCTGTCGGTTAACAGCACCAGTGGTGGTCGTTGTTAACTCGGGCCTCGACCGATCTGGTATGAAAGTCTCATTCATCATGATCCACATGTTTAATTTGGCAAAGGTTTTATTTCAGATGCCCTTCCTAACACAACCCTTCCAATTTACTCAGGCTGAGGAGAGGCACTAGGAGTACACTGGCTTGTGCACCCCCTCTGACTGGGTTTGCACAATAACTAACTATTGTGCATTTGATTTTTATTTCAGACAGTGGCCACAGTCTAAAGTTTTATTTCTTTAATTTTATTTTATTACTGTTAACATTTTTGATCATTTTTGTGTCAGAAGCTGATTATGGTGCTGTTTAGTTTTGAGTGATTACCCCTAGAAAATAAAGGTGTTTCCCAGTGTATTTTGGAGAGTGAAGCTCCTGTCAGTTGGAAAAGGTGAAGTTTATAATTACATCCTAATGGGTGGACATAAACCCCACCTGTTACATAAGCAATGGAGCCTTTCAGTCGCAACAAAGCGGAGGAGTCCTCCCAGGCTTTCCATCACTGATGAAACAATGTTCATGGGCAAGATGGCTCACAGATAAAGAGAGACCACATACATGTTTCCCAAGCTGGAGAGCAATACGAGACCTGTAAAAGTGCATCATACCACCCTGACTCCAGCACAAGGAAGTGTACATGAGTACATCAGACATCTTTATTGTCATTCAAATCTATACAGCCAGTCATGTACAGTAGAATGAAATTATGTTTCTCTTATCTACAGTGTTAATCACACACATGTATAGAATCAGAGGGGTCGCTCCCATGCAAGGCGCTGCTACAAATTTCCCTCCTCCGTTCCGTTATTGCTGAGCACCAAGTTGGACGGCAGGAAGTTCTGCTTTTATATAGTCTTTGGCATGACCCATCCGGGATTTGAACCCTGGCCTCCCGGGTGTGAGGCGGATGCTCTACCAACTGAGCCACCATTCCGGTAAAGCAAGAGTCTTGTGTAGCCCAAGTAACCAGTTAAGCTGGATTCAAACTGCAGTTCCCCTCTGGCCTGCTTTGGTCTATGTGCGCTTTGGACGAGACCGGCACACACGTGGCATTGTACATGCTCACTTTTTTGGTGAAGCGGTTGACACATGTGCACAACTGTTACTTGTAGTTTCGTCCCAGCCCTATGGGTAGCGCAAATGTGCTAACATGCCACTTTGTTCACAGGCTATAAACATGAGAGTGACACACATTTTTTGTAGCAACAACAATGGCATTGTTTCAATGAAAAGGAGGAATTACTGTTTTCCAGTGCTCTTCTCCGCTCAAGCTGTTACTGCTGCAAAAGGATTCATGTATGTTTGTTCTTGTCTTCTCCTTCCTTGTTGTCTTCTTCGCCTACTTTGTCTTTGTATGCTGTGTTGGTAGCGCCACCTCGTGAATGGGACGTTCAGTCTTGCGCATGCGCTGTCAATGCAGTCAGGTCGTGGGCAGGCCATGCGGTCATAAAGTTTGGGCTGCATGTGGTCATCTGCAGAAGAGCCCTGCAGACACTAGCGGATTGGAGACGATGATGTAAATTTCATCACACGAGGCTTCTGGTTGCGCATACGTGGACAGCGGAGGTGCAGCATGAATCCAGCTTTAACAATGTTCTCCTCATAGTGATCAAACTAAGTACAAGAGAATGTATCCATTAACGTGACACTCAAAATATCCTCTGCCAAAGTAAAGCACAGTTCAGAAGCATGATCACATATGATATTTTTTCTTGAGTCAGTGGGGAATGAATGAAGAAACTGTTGGAAAAATAAACAACACTATTAGGGAAGCTGCTACAGTTCACAAATTATCTGAAATTATTAATTAATTCCTAGTCTAGTTTTTACAGTGCACACGGCATATTAATGCAGAAAGGGGTATTTCCCCTATAGGTCACCTGTTAGTGCAGCTCCCAGCTCCCATTGTGTGTGTGTGTGTGTGTGTGTGTGTGTGTGTGTGTGTGTGTGTGTGTGTGTGTGTGTGTGTGTTTATTTTCCTGAGTTTCCTTGGCTGTGTGTTTGTTATCATTGCCTTGCTGAAATGTCCACCCTTGTTTCATCTTCAGCATCTTGGCAGATGGCAACAGGTTCTCTTCAACGATGTCTCTGTACATTTGTCAATTTATCTTTACTTCAATTATATGAAGTCTTCCTGTACCATATGCTGAAAAACACCCCCATACCATGATGGGATGTGCAGTGCCATTTCTCCTCCAAAGATACTGTGTGTTGTGGCATCCAAAAAGTTCAATTTTTGTCTCATCTGACCAGACTATATTCTTCCAGTATTTTACTGACTCGCCCAAATGTTGTGCAGCGAACTTTAAACAAGCTTCAACATGCTTTTTCTTCAGCAATGAAGTCTTGCGAGGTGAGCAGGCACAGAGCACATGTCGGTTGAGTGCATTACTTGTTTTCTTTGAAACAGCAGTACCTGCCAACTCAAGGTCATTCTGGAGCTTTCCACGAGTGGTCTTTGGCTCTTGAATACCTCTTCTGATTATTTTTTTTCACTCCTCTACAAGAAATCATTTGAGGAGCTCCTGGTTGTGGCCTGTTTATGTCATGAGTCTGAGCTCTATTTTCCCCTCTGAGCTCAGACGCAATTTATTTTCTGAGTTCTGTATGTCTGTTATTATTATGTTGTCATTTTTTTGTATATATTTTGGTTTGTTTTTCACTCAGAGCACTTCCTCTTGCCCAGACAATCCCACCAACTACTCACGCTGTCTCCCTGCAATCTCAAGCTGTGAGTAGTTGATTAAACAGGTCACCTGCTTACTCAGCTTCCCGCACCTGCAACTAATCTGCAGCCCACTATTTAAGGACTGCTGGTTATTCTCTCAGTGCAGCAGCATTGTCTGAAGTTCAAAATCTAAGGACTTCCTCTTGTGTTTTTTGGACTAACTCCTGATCTTTGAGCTCCTCCAGAGCAATCTCAGCTCTGGAGTGCCATCTCTGTAAGTTACTTTGTTTGTATTTTTAGGTTTGAGCACTGTTCAGGATTTTTGTTCTTTTTTTTGTCAATAAATGTCACACTACAGTTCAGCATGTGAATCTGGCGTTCATGACAGAATGCTGCCGCCATAATTAGATTCAGCTGCTGTAGTGTACATTTTTTCCTTTTTTCCTTTTTGTCTTTTTTCCCTTCCATTCACCTGCCGTTGGAGCAGTTATGGATTCAGCAGGTGGAAGGGGCTACCCAATGCGTCTGGGGTGGGAGTGTTGCCATGCGCTTATGGAGATAGACGGGCTAATCTCTACGGCGCGCACATATTCCACCCCGGAGAACGCACTGTGGTATCTGGGACTTGTGGAGGCAGCAGCTCGCCGGTGCCCATAGCTGAAGAAGCACGCTGAGGGAGAAGAGAGGATCGCTCTGATCACTGCGCTGCAACGTGAGAATGGAGGAGTGGTGAAAAATTCAGCGGAGAAGCCTGGGTGCACGCCGAAGGGGAGGCGCTGCCGGGCCTCTGTCATGTCCACTCCACACCAGTCTCCAGCGCCTGTTCCGTCTCCATTAGCTCCACGTAAGCAGCATCATCCTGCTCCAGATCGCCGGAAGAATCCTCCCGCCTCTCAGTCAGCATTTTCCTCAACATCAAGCCAGACTAATCCCATAGCAGCCTCTCCTCCTTGTTCTCAGTCACCGACTGTTACGTCAGTCTCCTCCTCCTCCTTTCCTGCTGCAAACCTCGTCTTCTCAGTGCATCCTCTCGCTGCTGAGGGTCCAGCTGCATTCTCCCCGGCTATGCCCACCTCCATGTCTACAGAGGCGGCTCTTCCACAATCCAAAGAGGGGCCAAGGCTCCATATAGAAACAGAGAGGGATGACTGTGTGCCTGCTGCATTAGAAAACATCGTACACCAGGATGACAGGCGAGTGTTATTTATTTCTTCTTCAATTCATGATGATGTGCCTTGCCTGATCCGTGGTAGGGATCTGGTAGGGAGGCTCAGGAAACGCAGTCCCCTGAGCTCTCTCCACTTGCTGCAGCAAATAATTTCTCATCTGTCCTCTCTGTGTCTTCCCCATCTGTCCCTGAGTATCTGCCGGTCCCAGAACTGAGCCGCCAGATGATGGAGGAGCCTGTGGACCTGGAGGACCAAACTCCAGTGCCAGCGTGGAGCCGACCCCCAGCTGTCACGCCAGGTGAGCCACCAGCGTGGGCCTCTTCGTCTGGGGAGACGTGGACTGTAGCCACCATCATGCCTGCTGCGGAGGCTGCCACAGCAGAGTAGGAACCGGAGCTGGACCTCCATGAGACCGGACCTGAGATGTCGTCGTCTGGATCCATGGAGTCCTGGATGATGGAGGAGCTCGAGCTCAGGCAAGTACTTGCTCTTGTTTTCCTCTTATCTGTTTTGGAGAGATCTTGCCTGGCTCTTACGGAGGAGAGTCGGGTGCAGCCATCAGCTGCACCTGAGCTCACCTCGCCGGGCTCTGCCGCTGTCGATGACCCTGACCCTGTACCTCTCCCTGTTTGTTCTGAGCCTTCTTCCAGGGTCGCCGGGGAAAATCCAACTTTGCCTGATGTCTCCGTGGGTCCAGGCTAACCACTCGAGGACATCGTGGGTCCAGCTCCCACCGCTGAGGTCGTCGTGGGTCTTCTTCCTTTGCACTCGTTCGGTGTCCCTTTGGTTGACTGCCTACTTGGTCTGGTGCTCTCGCAGGTCGGCCTGTACACCGTGGGTGCAGCATTGACCCCGGGCCCACCAAGGGTGCTGCAGTGGTCTAGCCCGGGCCCACCGAGGGTGCTGCAGTGCTCCAGCTTGGAGCCACCGAGGGTGATGAAGTGCTTCAGCCCGGAGCCACCGTGGGAGCTGCAGTGCTCCAGCCCGGAGCCACCGTGGGTGCTGCTAAGCTCCAGCCCGGAGCCACTGCGGGTGCTGCTAAACTCCAGCCCGGAGCCACTGAGGGTGCAGCGCTGCTCCAGCCCAGAGCCACCGAGGGTGCTGCAGTGCTCCAGCCCAGAGCCACCGTGGGTGCTGCAGTGCTCCAGCCTGGAGCCACCGAGGGCGTGGGTTTGTATTTTCCTTCTGTAGCCTGTTTCTCCCACCTCCCTCCCGGGGTGATTTTTTGCTGTTCCTTTTCTTGGGAAGGGGAGGGGATTCCTATTGGTGTTGCATGGGGTGTCTGGAATCCATCCATTTGGGAGGGGGAGGGGGGGAGCTCTGACATGAGTCTGAGCTCTGTTTTCCCTTCTGAGCTCAGACTCAGTTTATTTTCAGAGTTCTGTACGTCTGTTTTTAATATGTTGTTAGTTCTTTGTATATACAGTATTTTGATTTGTTTTTCACTCAGAGCACTTCCTCTTGCCAAGACACTCTCATCAACTACTCACACTGTCTCCCTGCAATCTCAAGCTGTGAGTAGTTGATTAATCAGGTCACCTGCTCACTCAGCTCTCCGCACCTGCGACTAATCTGCTGCCCACTATTTAAGGACTGCCGGTTATTCTCTCAGTGCAGCAGCATTGTCTGAAATTCAAAATCTAAGGACTTCCTCTTGTGTTTTTTGGACTCACTCCTCATCTTTGATCTCCTCCAGAGTGATCTCAGCTCTGGAGTGCCATCTCTGTAAGTTACTTTGTTTGTATTTTTAGGTTTGAGCACTGTTCAGGATTTTTGTTCTTTTTTTGTCAATAAATATCACACTACAGTTCAGCATGTGAATCTGCCTCTCTCTGCCCCGAGGGGCGTTCATGACAGGTTTATGGTAAAATGATGTTCTTTTCACTTCCGAATGATGGCTTCAACAGTGCTCACTGGAACATTCAGCAACTTAGAAATGCACCTGCAACCAATGTCATCACTGTTTTGCAACAATAAAGTTGTGAAGGTCTAGAGAGAGCTCTTTGTTTCTATCCACCATGAGTTCTCTGTGGTGTGAAAAACTGATATTCACAGACCTTTTTAAAGGCTATCAGTCAGGACTTAAAGGTGACGGACAGTGACATTTTTTTATTGAACAAATCAAATGATTGTATGAAAATATTACATTCAGCCCATTCCCCTGATTTAATATGTGTCACCATCCTCCATAAATGACAATAAATGGTCATAGCCCATTTTTCACTCAGTGATGCTGCAGTACCGCCATCTCCCGATAGGTGCGGGCAGTCGTGACGTCAGTTCGGTTTGGCCGAGAAAATGGCTGAACAAGAGCAAAGTGATTCCGACAGCGATTACTTTCTCGACTTTGACGACCACAATATAAATGATGACATTGACAACGAAGAATCTGAAGATGAAGTAGTTTTGGGTGGTGCTGAGAGGGGTATTCAGCCTTATTTGTTCGAGGCAGAGGGAGAGGAGAAAGACGCAACACGGACGGGAAAAGAACACGTTTACGATCGGCTGTAAGATATTTCTAGGTAAAAGATGCTTACAAATATTTTTCTTTGGCGACATGCATGGTCACACACTTAATTTTAAAAATAAAACTACCCATTGGTCACTCGCTACATCTTCTCAGCCGCTGATTAGCACCTGCTGGTCTGTGCGCAGCTGGACTTTGACGACCTCAATATAAATGATTACAAATGATTACATTGACAATGAAGACGTTTTGGGTGGTGTGTGGCCTGTCAGCCTTATTTGTTCGAGGCAGAGGGAGAGGAGAGACGCAACACGGACGGGAAAAGAACACGTTTACGATCAGCTGTAAGATATTTCTAGGTAAAAGATGCTTACAAATATTTTTCTTTGGCGACATGCATGGTCACACACTTAATTTTAAAAATAAAACTACCCATTGGTCACTCGCTGCCTGATGACATGTCATCTTCTCAGCCGCTGATTAGCACCTGCTGGTCTGTGCGCAGCTGGAGCTGATGAGAGATGAGCGGCCGTCATCGTCCACACGAGTGAGTTTATAAACAATATTTATTCATTTGATTTAATTTCCCTGATGAATTATGAAGAAACCATTCAATAATCAATGCAAACGGAATAATCAATGCCAACCCCATATTTTTCAGGCGATACAGATTCATGGTGTTGGGGATTTTTTGGGGGAAGAAGTGAGGGTGATGCCTGCCTGTGCGGCGAGCCTCATCAGAGAAACATTCCCATCTCATCACTACAAGGGATTTTGCCTACCAAGATTAGATTTGTGAACAATGTTATTTAAATAAAGTTTTGTAAAATCATATATTGAGTTTCTTAATGTTCATGTCAGTGTTATAGTTCTCATAGCTCAGCATTCATCAAAGTCGCATGTCATATACATTTCAATAATTTTTCTACCATTTTATGGTATAAATTTGGATTTACATAAAAGTCATGTTCATCAGGTTCCTCTGCTTGGTCAGAAACATCAGCATTGAGTGATAGCTATACACTCTATGTGCAACACATCAGATTGATTGTCTTTGATTAATTGTCTATGTTTATTGCACTGTCCCTGTCAAATAAACTAATCTACTACTACTACAGTTGATAAAATCTGCAAAAAAAGTAGATCATAATTTTATCCCAGAGGTCTCAAATTGGATTACATACATAGAAATATAAATTGATCAAACAGGCACAACCACCTCCCTATACAGCACTGAATACTTCATATTTGATGAGTATGAACACCCTAATATGCTAATATTTGATAAGTTGGTAAGGCAATGCAAACCATGGCTTGGAATTCATTTAAGATGTTTAGTAAACATTCGCAGTGAATATTAAAAATAAAAAAATTACCCTGTTTCCTTTAAGTGTTCTGACAGTTGATCGCAACTGTCACTGACCCCGTTCTCAGAGTCACACTTGGAAATCGAGGCATATATAGTTGGAATAGCAGTTTTCTTTATCAGCAAATTTCATTTCAAATTGACATGTCTGGCCCAGGAAACACGCACGCAGGCTCAGGATAGATTTAACAGCTTTATTCAACAAGCAGGTGTGTGTGAATGGATGTGCTGACGAGGGGCAGGTGTGCGCCCAGCTGACGCCGCTGAGGAGCGGCGAGTTGTGACACAAATTGCATCTTATTCTCGAAATCGCTGTCAACGAAATCTATACTGCACATTTTTGGTGTTTTACCGACATAAGTCCTTTTTTTTTTTACGTTTTCTGAACGAATTTCACCCAGGCCGTTCTGATATTCACAGGGACGGGACATTCAAAAACACTCACAGCATGCTCCTCTGGTATAACGTCGCACCCGTACACAACACAACGACAAACCATAATTAATTCGATTCCTGAAATCCGAATGTTAATAAATAATCTATTTGTAATCCAAAAGTATTCCGAGAAATATCCGTAATCGCCGATTTTAAAATGTAAAAAAAGTAAAAAAAAAAGCAATGTCCGCTGACTTGTTTGGCTCGGAAAGTGAGACGGCGGAAGAGAGGAAGACGAGCGGGCGCTCTCGTGCGACTTCGCAGGAGAGGCTCGCGAACGGCGCTGCCTGGCATATTTCTGTCCAATACCAACTCTCTCTCTAACAAGGTGGATGAACTGAGACTGCTGATGCGTTTTAAGGACCTCGCCTCCTCAGCTGTCCTCTGCTTTACTGAGACCTGGCTCCGGGAAAATATACCGGACAGCGCGCTGCGCCTCGACGGCTTCCAGCTCTTCCGTGCTGATCGTGACACAGAGCTTTCCGGCAAGACCACAGGAGGCGGAGTCTGCTTCTACATCAACTGCAGCTGGTGCTCTGATGTAACGGTAATTTCCAAACACTGTTCTCCTGCCTTGGAATTTCTTGTTATCAATTGCAAGCCCTTCTATTCCCCGCGGGAGTTTGCTTCTTTCATAATGATCGCTGTGTACGCCCCTCCCGACGCGGACACGCGCGAAGCTCAGCGCGTGCTCGCGGATCACATTCAACACACAGAGCGGAGTTTTCCAGACTCGCTGATTATTGTGGCTGGCGACTTTAATCAGTGCAATCTGAGCCACGATCTCCCCCGCTACAAACAGTTTATTAAATGCCCCACCAGAGGATTAAACACACTGGATCACTGTTACACCACAGTGAAAGACGCATATCGCGCTGTCCCTCTAGCTGCGCTGGGATTATCTGATCACGTGATGGTTCACCTCATTCCCACATAGAGACAGAGATTGAAGCTCACTAAACCTGTTGTGAGCACTACGAAGATACGGACCAGTGATGCTGAGGAGAAGCTGGAAACGTGCATGGAAATATCTGACTGGGGCATGCTTAAAGGAGCCACACATGATCTGGATGAGTACACGGACACTGTGAACTCATATATCCACTTTTGTGAAGAGAACATTCTTCCATCACGCACCAGGGTGAGTTACTCTAATGACAAACCCTGGTTCACAGCTAAGCTCAGACAGATCAGGAAGGAGAAGGAAGCAGCGCTGAAAAGTGGAGACAGGGACTGCTACAGGGAGGTTAAATACCGGTTTAACAGGGAGCTGAAGAGGGCTAAATCTGTGTACTCAGAGAGACTCCAGCAGCAGTTCACTGCTAATGATTCGGCTTCCGTGTGGAGAGGACTGAGGCAAATCACCAACTATCGACCTAAGGCTCCTAAAGGTCAGGATGACAAAGCCCTTTGTCAGAGACTGTCCCAACACTATGCCCGTTTTGACACCTCGTCATCTGTGTCCAACTCCCCCCCTCCCTCCAGCTCCACAGCCTCCACATTCCCTACTTCATTTAAGGCACCCCCCCCCTCCTCCCCCCCTCCCCTTATCATCAGTGAGCAGGATGTGCTCAAACAGTTCTCCAGACTGAACCCGCGCAAGGCCCCCGGCCCAGACGGCGTGTCTCCCTCCACCCTGAGACTCTGTGCGAAACAGCTGGCTCCTGTATTCACAGACATTTTTAACACCTCCCTTAAGTTATGCCACGTGCCATCCTGCCTCAAATCCTCCACCATCATCCCTGTCCCCAAGAAGCCACGGATCACTGGACTTAATGACTACAGACCTGTAGCGCTCACCTCTGTAGTCATGAAGTCCTTTGAGCGCCTGGTCCTGTCCCACCTCAAGTCCATCACCACCCCTCTCCTGGACCCGCTGCAGTTTGCCTACCGAGCCAACAGGTCTGTAGACGATGCAGTCAACCTGGCCCTCCACTCCATCCTGCAGCACCTGGACTCCCCGGGAACCTACGCCAGGATCCTGTTTGTGGACTTCAGCTCCGCATTCAACACCATCCGCCCCGCTCTGCTCCGGGACAAGCTGTCCCTGCTCAACGTGCCTGACTCCCTCTGCAGGTGGATCATCGACTTCCTGACGGACCGGAGGCAGCATGTGCGGCTGGGAAAGACTGTCTCAGACTATACTAGCATCAGCACCGGATCACCCCAGGGCTGTGTACTTTCCCCCCTACTCTTTTCCCTTTACACCAACTCCTGCACCTCCAGCCACCAGTCTGTCAAGTTGATCAAGTTTGCGGACGACACCACCCTCATCGGGCTCATCTCCAACGGCGACGAGTCCGCCTACAGGAGAGAGGTGGCCCAGCTGGCGTCCTGGTGCAGCAATAACAACCTGCAGCTGAACGCTCTGAAGACAGTGGAGATGATTGTAGACTTCAGGAAAGTCACTACTCCTCTGCCCCCCCTCACCCTCTCAGGCTCTCCCATCACCACTGCTGATTCCTTCCGCTTCCTAGGCACTACCATCACCAGGGACCTCAAATGGGAGCTGACCATCAGCTCACTCATCAAAAAAGCCCAGCAGAGGATGTTCTTCCTGCGGCAGCTGAGGAAGCTCAAGCTACCCACCAAGATGTTAGTGCAGTTCTACACAGCCATCATCGAGTCCATCCTCACCACCTCCATAACCGTGTGGTACGCAGGAGCCACTGCCAGGGACAGACTAAGGCTGCAGCGCGTCGTGCGCACTGCTGAGAAGGTGATCGGCTGCAAGCTCCCATCTCTCCAGGATCTGTACATCTCCAGGACCCGGAGGCGTGCTGGCCGGATCATAGCCGATCCCTCACACCCTGGTCACGTACTGTTTGCCCCCCTCCCCTCTGGTAGAAGACTTTGGTCCATCCAGACTAAAACCTCCCGTCACATGAACAGCTTCTTCCCCTCTGCCATTAGACTGCTGAACACTAAGTGACTCTCGTGCACCATGTACAGCAGCTCAACCAGACTCATGTCAATCATCACTGTTTTCTTCCTGCATTACCGACTGCACTATATAGTTCTCCACAGTATCTGCTGCTGGCTAATATATATTTTAACTGTTGACCAGTATCACTTAATCTTATCCTACACTTTATTACATGTATAGTTTATTTCTCTTATCTTATCATGTTTAATGTTGCAGCATTGTACCGAGACAAATTCCTAGTTTGTGTACTACATGAACAATGGCAATAAACCTGATTCTGATTCTGATTCTGATTCTGACTGTGTGACACACCGAAATGACGTCACACAGTCAGTGTCCATTTTAGCCGCTGATCTTGGCTGGGTCAGACAGCTCTCCACAACAGCGTACTTCAAGAGCGCATTGTCACCTTATGCGACATACGTTGACACCAAAACATGTGGGGTTCCAATTAGCTCGTCTCAGACAACAATTTGAGATATGATTTAGCGATTTTGAGTTTTCCTCTGTCCGTCACCTTTAACCAGCTGAAATTAATTTGCACTGATGAGGGATGTGATGGCTTCCTAAGTTATGAAAGATTTCAGCTGGTCTCTTGGCTTTCTTTGCTTTTTTGCACCTCTTCTTCTTCATGTGTTCAATACTTATTCTTTGTGTCATTCCACAGCTGCATGTAATTGTGTGTCATCTGTATAACAATGGAAATGTACACAGTTGCTTTCTAATAATATTGCCTAGCGGAAGCATATATAAACTTAAAAAGAACAGGGCCCAGCACAGATCCCTCTGGAACTCCGTTGGTGAGCTTTGAATTAGAAGAAAACTCTTTAGCGACATGAACAAACTGGAACCTATCACATAAATAAGATTTAAACCAGTGCAAAGAAGTTCCATTAAGTCCAACAAGGTGTTATGATCGATAGTATCATAAGCTGCACTAAGGTCTAAAAGGACAAGTACAGAAACAAGTCCATTATCAGATACGATAAGAAGTTCATTAGTGATCTTCACTAAAGCTGTTTCAGTACAATGATGAATTCTAAACCCTGACTGAAACTCTTCAAATAAACCATTTCCCTGCAAGTGGTCAAATAATTGAGTAGCAACAACTCTCTCTAATATTTTTGAAATGAAAGGCAGATTAGAAATTGGTCAATAGTTAGCTAAAACTCCTGGATCCAGCATTTGTCAGGAGCTGAGCCGGCTTGGCTTTCCCCCGGCTCTGCCCTGATCCCTCTGTGGGTTTGGTTCTACTGTTTATGTGCATTTTATGTATTTTTGTACGTATCCCCTTATCCATAGCTACTGCCTGACTGGCAGGTGTTAGACAGCATCTGTGATCTATTTTCTCCCACGTTGCTGACAGTCTGCTGGTCCAACCACGCCCCCTCACTCTCTTTAGTTCCATCAGCTGTTCCCAGCCCTGGTAATTCTCTTTCCCGCGCCTCGCCCAGGTGTACCCAATTTGTGTGGCCACCGGCATTTGTATTTAAGCGGCTCTTCACTAGACAACCGCCACTGGGCCATTACACGAGTCAGACGGTTGTTCTCCGCTGTTTGATCATCACGTCCCGAAGGATTGTTCGAGTTTGTGCTCACTGTCCGCCTTGGATGATTCGGACTGCTCCTGCACGGTGAGTAAGAGCTTTTCCGCGTTTCTGTTTGCAGTTGTGCTGCGACGCTTGTCTGTAGTGTTTCCTCTGGCAGCACAACTGCTACGCTCGGGCACTGCTGCCCGGCTCTTCTCTCGTGTCAGTCGAGCATCCTGGAGAACTCCAAATCTACATGAGCACTTCATCCTGTTAGTTTTTGTGGCCACGGTGCACAGTGGTCTGCCTGCTGTATGCTGTTTGTGTCAGCCTTTATGTGCACATCTGTTTCGTTTCTGTAAGTCCTCATTTCTCCTTCTCTTCCTCTGTGCGCTGTGGGAAAGCACACAGGGAAGTTTATGACAGCATTGGCTTTTTAAGTAACGGTTTAATTACAACAGTTTAAAAAGCCTGCGATACATGGCCTAATGTTAATGAAGAATTGATTATTTGAAGAATAGAGCTACCAATAAATGGGAAGACTTCTTTAAATAACCTGGTAGGACAAAAAAAGATCAACAGAGTTCATTGAAAGATCACCGAGAGATCACTGGAAGATCAATTAGATCATTGTGCACTCCGTGAGAGTTCACTAAGAGATCATTGAGATATCTTGGTGATCCAGAAAGATCATGGAAAGATCATTGAGAGGTCTGGCCCTTTTTACCATCTTTCAATGGTCTCTCAATAATGTCCACCTCTGTGTAAATGGGATAGAAGAACACTAGAACATTCTCAAATAGACCTTTTCAGTAGAAGAAACAGTTTGTCTTCTGTTTGTTTCTATTATGTTAGTCTGTCTTCTGTTTGTTCCTCTCTTTTCATTCCCCCTCCCCACCCCACCCCACCTTTCCCCATTCCCCACCCCCTCCCGCCAGGTCCTTCATAGGTAAAACAATTTAAATAAAGTATTAAAAGTTATTACAATAGGAGCTTATAAATAATATAAAGTACATATGTACTGTATAAAGCTCCTTTTGGCAAAGTAAATTGGTTTGGCACAATAAAGGAAGCAGATTTCTGTTTTGCTCACCTAGCTGCTTGACAGAACAAGGGGGGAAAAACAACCTTCTCAAATATATTTGTACCTCTTTGGTCACCCAACTAACTCTCAATGATCCCTCAGCAACCTCTTTTGGTCTCTTAGTGATCTTTCATGATCTCTCAATGATCTCTACTAGTCTCTGAGTGATCTCTTGAGGATCTTTCAAAGATCTCTATGAATCACCATGAAAATAGTACAACACTCTCCCAAAAAATTACTGAGAAACGGCTTTTTTGAGGCTTTAATAGATCATTGAAAGATCAAATCAATTTTTGATCTCTCAAGAGTCACCCAACGACCTCTGTCTGTGTAAAGGGGCCCTTAGAAGGCAAAATTCATAGAGTCAAAAAATAAAAGTTCAAATAATTAGTAAGCACTGTGCTCTGTTGTAATGGTACCCTGTGCAGCTCCAAATTCTGATGCGACATTTGATATGTATGGTAATCTGTTTAGTTTGGGGATATGTCAGCCAACCTCTCTTTAGAGAAAATGAAGACACATGCACTAATTACTAACTAACTGCAACTCCACGGGAGCCCAAACCCATGCCCTGAAAATGTAATTCTTTGTGAGTCATATAGAATTGAGTTGAAAATAATACCAGCTGCACTTATGCAATCGAGAATTCAGAACAGAAGCCTGAAATCTCAATATTTTCTTTATACCTGTGAGGTATTTCTTTTTACAATTAAGGTATCACTGAGTGAAGATGGATCGCTTATATTACCACCTTAATAACATCATAATCATTCCACTGGAAGCTTTGGCAGTGGAAAGAAACACAAATGATTCTTTTTTAAGTGTCTATGTTAGCGGGTGTGTGAGCATTTGTAAGGCGAGGTAGTATGACTGAAAGAGAGACCATCTAAGTGTGTGTGAGTGCATGTGTGTAACTGGGAGTGGGGCTTGAGGAGAGAGCGACAGACCGGGGAGGTGAGTGGACTGAGAGCAGCACACAGTTTATAGTCCTCTGGATTTTCACCAAGGAATAACAAACACACTGAAGGTAAGAGTAACGTTCCCTAGAAATCTGGGAATTTCAGATAGTTGCTATTTGTTAATATTCAGAGCCCTCAGAGAACATTAGTGAGTGTCGTCATGCAAACTGATATATGTACAGAACATAGGTTAAAGCCACTAAGGGTATGATTTAATTTGTGTCTAGTTCCTCATTAATTACTTGATGCTGTCATAAGGAAAGGGAAACTGGCATTTGTTTTTGTAAGTATATTCTGTATTCTGGTGCTTCAATGTACAGACAAATTAGACTCCAAAATAGCCAACTTTAAATTAGGTCTTAACCACTGCATTTTTTCTTCTGTAAGAAAAGCCAAACATCTTGAAAGAGCCACAGTTGAGAGTAATTACAAAAATAGAGAGCAAATAAATGTTGAAAGTTGTTCTCATCCAGACATGACAGCGACATCTTTTGTGTTGTCACTGCATCAAGGGGATCCAAAATGTGTGTGGTTTTATTAAAGCGATAGCTTATAAGGGTTTAGAGCACAGTGCATCCAGAGAAATTCTTCTTTTTTGTACAGTCCTAGAAAACCTGAAGTCACTTCATCCACTGTTCCTGCATTTTATTGTTTATTGTTTTTATTGAGTATGGGGTATCGGGCTTGTTGTTACGAGCTATTCGGTCTCTGTACGACCGTTGTGAGAGTTTAGTTCGCATTGCCAACACTCGGTCGGAGTCATTCCCAGTGAGAGTTGGACTCCGCCAGGGCTGCCCTTTGTCACCGGTCCTGTTCATAATTTTTATGGACAGGATTTCTAGGCGCAGCCAGGGAATGGAGGGTGTCATGCTTGGTGACCACAGGATCTCATCTCTGTTGTTTGCAGATGATGTTGTCCTGTTGGCTTCATCCAGCAATGACCTACAGCTCTTGCTGGGACGGTTTGCCGCTGAGTGTGAAGCGGCTGGGATGAGAATCAGCACCTCCAAGTCCGAGTCCATGGTCCTCAGCCGGAAAAAGGTGGATTGTCCTCTGCGGGTTGGGGACAGGCTCCTGCCCCAAGTGGAGGAGTTTAAGTATCTTGGGGTCTTGTTCACGAGTGAGGGGAAAATGGAGCGAGAGATCGACAGACGGATTGGAGCAGCATCTGCAGTGATGCGGACGTTGTACCGGTCTGTTGTGGTGAAGAGGGAGCTTAGTTCTAAGGCAAAGCTGTCGATTTACCAGTCAATCTACGTTCCTACTCTCACCTATGGTCACGAGCTTTGGGTAATGACCGAAAGAACGAGATCGCGGATACAAGCGGCTGAAATGAGCTTTCTCCGTAGGATTGCTGGACTCACCCTCAGAGATAGGGTGAGGAGCTCAGTCATCCGGGAGAGGCTCAGAGTAGAACCGCTGCTCCTCCACATTGAAAGGAGTCAGTTGAGGTGGTATGGGCATCTGATTAGGATGCCTCCTGGACGCCTCCCACTTGAGGTGTTTCAGGCACGTCCCACTGGGAGGAGACCCCGGGGCAGACCCAGGACTCGGTGGAGAGACTATGTCTCCCAGCTAGTCTGGGAACGCCTTGGTATCCCCTCTGAAGAGCTGGAGCAGGTGGCTGGGGAGAGGGAAGTCTGGGCTTCTCTGCTTGAACTGCTGCCTCCGCGACCCGGACCTCCGGAAAAGCGGTAGACGATGGATGGATGGATGGATGGACTGGATGGTTTTTTTTGTTTGTTTTTTTTTGAATGGGTTGACTTTTCAAAAGACAGATGCATAAGATTCAGACCGGTATTTTGGAGGATTCATGGCATCATAGATATGTGGAACATATGTGTAGAGTAGATATGTTTGTTCTGTAGGTACAATGATATTGCAAAGTGATAAAAAATTGTGGGGAAAATGATGAAGGTTTTATGCTTGGATTTGTAGAATGGATGACTCACTGGCACTGTCTCATTGAACTAAGAAGGAGGTGATGTATTTCTACCTGGAGAGGAGATCAATAAAACTGAATAATTTACCCTGAGGATCTCTATTAGTTGTCACAAAACTTTTATGAAATGTGACAGATTAGTAGACTTTTGGAGTCAGTTTGAAAAGATAATTTAGCAATTTTAATACCGTGGAATAAGTCACCCTAATGATCTCTTACAGTGTTTGAGGATAGGGAATTATTAAATAAACAAATTGAGCCATTTTCATACAACATTATGCCATCAGAATTCACTCTTTCTGTGCAGAAGTTTTGGACCCCTTACAGGGGATGTCATGAGAGGTCCTGACCATGCTTGTCACACAACCTTTTTCCATCTTTATCCCTTTTACAACATGTCTGGTTAAGTTCATAAGCTCAGTTATAGTGCTTACTACAGTGATGTGAAAAAGTGTTTGCCCCCTTCCTGATTTCTCAATTTGTTGTATGTTTGTCACACTTAAATGTTTCAGATCATCAAACACATTTAAATATTAGACAAAGATAACACAAGTAAACACAAAATACAGTTTTTAAATGAAGGTGTTTATTATTAAGGGTAAAAAAAAATAAAAAATCCAAACCTACATGGCCCTGTGTGAAAAAGTGGTTGCCCCCTAATCCGAATAACTGGTTGGGCCACCCTGAGCAGCAGCAACTGCAGTCAAGTGTTTGCAGTAACTGGCAATGAGTCTTTTAGAGCACTGTGGAGGCATTTTAGCCCACTCATCTTTGCAGAATTGTTGTAATTCAACCACATTGGAGGGTTTTCAAGCATGAACTGCCTTTTTAAGGTCATGCCACAGCATCTTAGTTGGATTTAGGTCAGGACTTTGACTAGACCACTCCAAAGTCTTCATTTTGTTTTTCTTAAGCCATTCACAAGTGGACTTGCTGGTGTGTTTTGGATCATTGTCCTGCTGCAGAACCCAAGTGTGCTTCAGCTTGAGGTCATGAACAGATGGCCGGACATTCTCCTTCAGGATGTTTTGGCAGACAGCAGAATTCTTTTTTTCCATTTACCACAGCAAGTCTTCCAGGTTGTGAAGCAGCAAAACAGCCCCAGACATCACACTACCACCACCATATTTTACTGTTGGTATGATGTTCCTTTTCTGAAATGCTGTGTTACTTTTACGCAGGATGTAATGGTACACACACCTTCCAAAAAGTTCAGATTTTGTCTCGCCAGTCCACAGAGTATTTTCCCAGAAGTCTTGGATCATCAAGATATTTTCTGGCAAAACTGAGAAGAGCCTTTATGTTCTTTTTGCTCAGCAGTGGTGTTCGTCTTGGAACTCTGCCATGAAGGCAGTTTTTGCCCGGTCTCTTTTTTATGGTGAAGTCATGAACACTGACCTTAACTGATGCAAGTGAGACCTGCAGGTCTTTGGATGTTGTTGTGGGGTCTTTTGTGAACTCTTGGATGAGTCGTCGCTGCACTCTTGGGGTAATTTTGGTCGGCCGGCCACTCCTGGGAAGGTTCATCACTGTTCCATGTTTTTGCCATTTGTGGATAATGGCTCTCACTGTGGTTTGCTGGAGTCCCAAAGCTTTAGAAATGGCTTTATAACCTTTTCCAGACTGATAGAGCTCAATTACTTTGTTTCTCACTTTTTCCCAAATTTCTTCGGATCACAGAATAATGTCTAGCTTTTGAGGATCTTTAGGTCTACTTCACTTTGTCAGGCAGGTCCTATTTAACTGATTTCTTGATTGAGATGAGGTGTGGCAGTAATCAGGCCTGGGTGTGGCTAGAGAAATTGAACTCAGCTTTCCAAAGATGTGATAAACCACAGTTAATTTCTGTTTTAACGGGGGGGGGGGGGGTCACTTTTTCACACGGGGCCATGTAGGTTTGGATTTTTTATACCCTTAAAAATAAATACCTGCATTTAAAACTGCATTTTGTGTTTTCTTGTGTTATCTTTGTCTCATATTTAAATTTGTTTGATCTGAAACATTTAAGTGTGACAAACATACAAAAAATGAGAAACCAGGAAAGGGGCAAACACTTTTTCACACCACTGTATATCCTTTGGACCTAGATGCGGATTGAAAGCAGAAGTTCAATAAATATCATTAGGCTGTGCTCATAAAAGGGATCATTTTCATCTCAAGCATTTTCCTGATAAAATAAAGGTTAAATAAAAAATAAATAAAAAATATTGTGGGCACCCAGCACAATGCAGACTGATAATATTCACGCTCAGCAGGGATTGCATACGAACAGAGAGACCTAGGGGGACAACCAGAACAATGACTATTGTTATTCATCCCCGGAGTAAGGAGAGGAGTCTGGCGCCAGTTAATCATGCGATTGATATGTATTGTCTGATATGTATATCAATATGTAAATGTGCCATGCATTCTCTCTTGTCTGTATAAAAGAGCTGACTTTACATGCCTCACTAGCGCACTCAGAGAGCGCACACACAGCACACAGTGCTGCAGTGTGTCTCATGATGATGGAGGAATAAAACTCTTAAACCTTCAGCTCGCCGTGTCTCGCCTGAACTTATTTTGTTCCTCCACACTGGTGACCCTGGATGAAGAATGGAACACCAGGCGAACACCCCGGAGATGACCCGGACGGGAAGCCTCAGCACGCGTCATGATGCGACCCTCGCCTGATCTTTTTCCAGCACCATGATCAACACGAGCGAACGAAGGAAGCAGCCTGAACGGGGACAATCATCGACGCCGACTGCGCTGATTTCAATCAAGCTCCCTGACCCTGACTCACCTCTCAACAACGGACCTTCCGCGCACAGAAGCCACGCACGCACATCGCGGGGTTACGAGGACAGCGCAACTACCAGCTATGTGGTCACTGCGCCAGGCACGCGCCAGGCACCAAGGACAAACCAGCTCCACAGACTGATACAGCGTCCTCCACCGCTGCACATGCCCGAGTTAAATGGCCGATTGCCACCCTCGGAACCTTCAGGGCTGCTCACGCACCTGGAGCGGACGTGCAGCCAGCACACAGCACTTTGTATGAGTTTTCCAGCCACGGCGCACAAGGGGAATTTAGCCGATTGCTTTCCCCGATGACTTTAGGGCTGTTTCCTGCACCTAAAGCCAAACTGCCGAGTCCCTGACACAGCTTCAGTTTATCACAGCCGCTACGCATCCTCGGGGATTAGGCCGCTCGCCTTCCCCACATCCTCGTGGGACCAAAGCACGAGAGAAGTCAGAGATATAATTTTTTCACAGCTGCTGTGGATCTCCGCCACGTTTAACAGGAAAAGTTCCTCACCATCGCGGATCCACACGCAATTTTTGCGCGGCCCAGACACCTTTGACATCCCGGGTCGACACTCACTTACTCCCATCCCCTCAACCTCCTCCTGCACAGAGCTTTTCCCGCACCTCACTCCCAAAGCCGGCCAATCGCCGTCTGGTTCCACTACGCACGACTGCACACCAGCCCGTGTGCCCACGATCCACGGCCATTCAACGTGCTGGAACTCGGAGCGGAGCACACTGCCCTTTCCACTCCTCCCCCATCCCCCTCACGGACTGACATGCCCTCCGACAGTTCTACCCGAGCTGGAGCCAAACGACGGGGGGTGGGGGGTGGGGTCACAACCCCTTCTGACCGTTCTGGGGGGAGCAGCGTGGGCACCCAACACACGTGTGGGCACCCAGCACAATGCAGACTGATAATATTCACGTTCAGCACGTATTGCATACGAACAGAGAGCCCTAGGGGGACAACCAGAACAATGACTATTGTTATTCATCCCCGGAGTAAGGAGAGGAGTCTGGCGCCAGTTAATCACGCGATTGATATGTATTGTCTGATACGTATATCAATATGTGAATGTGCCATGCATTCTCTCTTGTCTGTATAAAATAGCTAACTTTACATGCCTCACTAGCGCACTCAGAGAGCACACACACAGCACACAGCGCTGCAGTGTGTCTCATGATGATGAAGGAATAAAACTCTTAAACCTTCAGCTCGCCATTTCTTGCCTGAACTTATTTTGTTCCCCCACAATATCACAAAACTCTTTTTATTATACTACTCAACTGTCTAGCTAGCTCAGATGAGATGGTTGTATTTCTCTGTCAGAAAGCATTATATTCTCATGGGTCCTCCGTCAAAGCAGTTACAATATAATTTTATGACAGTGACATGATTGACCATGCCCATGCTTCATGTTCAGTTTGGTCTTTGTTTTTCCTTATTATTATTATTATCATTGAACTATTGAATGGTGAACTTAAGTGTCTTTTGTGTTCCCCTGTCATTGGTGGTTACCTATAGTCCTGTGCTCATCCCCTGTTGTTGTTTTGCCGTTGTCTTTTGTTTTGGGGTATATTGTGTGCTCCTTGTTTATTTTTACTGTTAGTATTATTATCCTTGTGTTTTTCGTCATGTTGTGTCATCCCTTGTCTATCCTTAGTGTCATTATTGTGGTCTTGAGTGTATATTTATCTACCTTTTGTCTCCAGACCCTCATGTTTCCATACCTGTAGACTTTCCCTCATGTGTAACTGTTCAGCCCTGATTGTTCTCCCAGCTGTCTTGTGTCTTAGTAATTGTTCTGTCCCCTATATATGTTAGGCATGAATTGTGCTCTGTGTTGCATCGTCATTTATCCTGCCATGTATCCATGTCCTGGTCCTTGAGTTTTTACCTTGTCTTTGCCTAGCCTTGCCTCATGAGTTTTGTCTTGCCTAGTTTTAGTTTTGTTTTCAGCCCACAAACCACCTTTGCTTTGTTCCTGATTTTTGTTAATAAATCAACATCCCTTCACCATACCCCTGCTTGCACTTTGAGTCCTCTCTTTCACCCTTGCCTGCCTGGAAGGCAGAACTCTGACAGAAAGTATCTTAATACTGACTCCTAGCAGTTAGAATTCACTTAAACTAAATCCACAAAGAGCAGCAAATTATTACAGCCCCTTAACTACTACAGGTTAGCTAATAACAAAGAAAATACACGTGTCAGAGCTCACAGTACAAACACATGTTTGGCTCAAGGTGAGTCCTTTTTCCCCCTGGTATTACAGCACTGTGTCACAGTGACCCTTGCGAGCCACCATAAGACGCCACAAGTCACCGGTGAGTTTGCAGTGATGTTTATTAAGGATAAAGGAACAGAAGGATATCACACAGTGACAAAGTAAAGAGCCACGATGGGCTAAAACACACTATACGGGAACAGAGACAGTAAGGCTGAACAAGCTCACTTACGACACTGTCCGTGGACGAGGGATGCTCGTTAACGATGAGAAGACAAGGAATGAAAAGGGTTGTTTGACAGAGACTGCTGCATTGGGCTGCATTCAGCACCCACTTAAATGCCGGCCGCTAATGAGCCCTGAATGCATCACAGCTGGCAGGCTTTGACAGCAGGAAGCTCCTCCGAGCGCTGTCACAATAAGAGCCCAGGGAGCCAGAGGGTAATCACTGCTGTCAAGCCTGCAGGAGATGACGTATGACCCGAGCGCGGATGAGATCAGCGCTCGGATCATAACAGTACCTCCCCCTCGAGGGCGGACTCTGAACGCCCAATGACACCCAAGCCCCCCCCCCCCCACTCCCCCACCCCCCCAGGGTGGGCGGAAGGGGGAACAGGCCGGGGGGGAGCGGACCAGCAAAGACCAAAAAAAAAAGCCATGACGACCACAGGAGCGCGCAGGCAGACAGAGAAAAAGAAAAAACAAACGACACTCCCATGCACAAATTACAACCAAGGTAGAACATACAGTAAGGAGACGATCACAGGGAAAAATAACAGCGACCAGGATACTCACAAATACACAAACCATGGTCAAGGCAGACTGAAAAATAAAACAATGACAGGGCACGACAACAGAAAATGCCATATTCCCAAAGGCAAAAAAAACCCATACCAACTGTTACAGGCAGTGAATCTTAACAGGAAAAATGAACAACAAACACCCGCTAGGAAGGGGTGAGATGCAACAATATTATAAACAAGACCCCCCGCACATCCCAAAAGGTTACAAAAAAAACGAAAACCCGGGATGACGGCAGTCCTTGTATTGTGGCATGAAGGCCGATAGTTCGGGGGGCCGCCCTGCATCTAGCGTCCACATCACAGGCAGGGGGAAAAGAGACAGTTTGGGCGGCCTACCCCAGTCCCATGCCCGGGAATACAGTTCCTCTGGCGGCCGGGCCCGATCGCCGAAAGGGCGGGAACGTTTGTCGGGTGGCCGACCCAGAATGCCGAACCGGCGAAACAGCTCGCCAGGCGGCCGACCCGCATCACACAGCCGCCAGGACCATGGGGGGGGAGTAGAAGACGGCCTCCCTGGAGAGGGGGAAGACGAGGGAGAGCCAGGCGGAGTATTAGGAACCTCAACGGCCCCCAGTGGAGATGAGCTGTGGTGCTGATCCTGAGGATGAAGATGATGATGAGGAAGATGAGCCAGTCCAGTGTCTGGTGGCAGGGGATCTGCAGCTCCCTCACCGACCTTGACTTCAGCTGGTGCTGCACCCGCGACGGACCCCGATTGGGTCACAGCTGCACCTGCGATGGACCCTGATTGGGTCACGGCTGCACCCGCGTTGGACCCTGAACCCAAAACCTCTGGCGCAGTGACCGGAATCAGCTCCACACCGGTGACCCTGGGACAAGGCTCAGAAGAGAGAGAAGAACCGGGATCAGGATCACCGGTAGCGACAGAGCCCAGTGAGATGAGTTCGGGCACAGCGGATGGCTGCCCCAGCTCGTCTCTCCGAAAGACAGGCAAAAGTGCTCCAGAATAGAAAGGAGAAAAACAAAGTAGAGCACTTGCCTGTACTCGGGTTCTGTCGCTGTCCAGGACTCCGACGATCCGGGCTCAGACGGCAGGAGATTGTCTTCTGGCTCCCACTCAGCTACGTCGGGCTCCGCAGATGGCATGATGGTTTCAGCAGCCTGAGGACCCTCCAGCTCTGATATCCATGTCGACGACCCACACGCAGGAGACCCTCGACCCGCTGGATCGGATGGCTCGTCTGTGGAGACCCGGGGACGCTTCGTCATCGGCACAAGCTCCACGCTGCAGTCCGCTCTCCTCCTCTGCCAACGACGTGGCTGCGGGGCTGGAACCAGGCTCTCCAGAACCGCAGGCCCCCTCCTCATCCGGCGACGTTGGCCTGGTGTCGAGGACCGCTCAGCGGAGCGGAGGGAGACACAGAGGCAGCGGGTTTAATAATAGAAGCTACAGCACGTGGAGGGAGCTCGAGGGACTGCGAACCCTGAACTCCACCTCCAGGAGTCAGACAAGGCAAATCACAATTATGAGGAGATGAGTGAACTTGTACTTGCCTGTCTCCCAGATGCAGGATGGTGCCTGCTGCAGCGGACGTTGCTCTTCCCTTTCCCCGCCGGACAGTGACAGAGGGCCCCCTGGGAGGACGAGGGGGAGCCACTCGTGATGGATCTGGGACGGGGCTCGCCGGAACAGGACTCTGGGCACTCACAGCAGCCGGGGAAGGCGTCGAGGAGGAGGGGGCAACAGCCGAGACAAACAGGGCACGGAGCGCTGACGGGACAGCAGGAGAAGATGACCCGGGGGAAGAGGCTGCGGGGATTCCCTCCTGGTGAGACGCCGAGGAAACAGCTGACTGTGGGATTGAGTCTCTCTGGTGGCCCGGAACGGAATCTGGACAGGGTTCTTGCTGAGGAATATGGCCGTGGCGCGACGTCTACTGGCTAGTGTCGAGGCGAAGGTGAGGCCCGGAAAACGCCGCTCTTGTGCGGAAACGGAGATGAGCAAGTCAGCAAATTCGGGATAATTACTCAGCTCGGGATTCCTCTTGACCAACCTGACAGCCGCCATCACGTGCTTGATGATTAGTGAAGGGTGAGCTGCTGAGCGAGCAGCTGCTACATGGTCTCTGAAGGACGCAGCTGTCGAATGTAGCGTCTCCAGGGGAATCCTTGCTGATGTCATGTTCACTCGGGGCTCACCCCTGGATGGCGCGAACTCCAGAACTGGATCAAGGACAGGAACGGGATCCTAAAGCGGGGAGCGGGGATGCCTCCTCCTCTGCTTACCCCCATAGTCCTCCTCCATCATGCGGAGAATCTCATGCTGTGCGGCGATGTCATCCCTCCTCACGCAGACTTCGGGGTGGTCGGCGTAGCGGGGAAGATGATTCAGGACGTTCTCAGCACAGTCCAGGTTCCAGCGCACGTCGCTGTGATAGTCGAGGAGGGAAGCGGAGATTAGCGTTTCATCAACGTGTTCCAGGGTGTCCGCCAGCTCGTAGCTTTGACTCTGAGCGTGGCCCCTCCACGATGGCATGCTTTCAGCACGCAGTACCAAGACGGGAAAGAGCAAAGTCCAAATGCAAAACTCACCGGGAACGGCGTCTCGGTGTGGCGCATCCGTTTAGGCGTCCTGGCAGCAGTCTACTATCACGGTGGCTCTCGTGAGCCACCATAAAACGCCACAAGTCACTGGTGAGTTTGCAATGATGTTTATTAAGGATAAAGGAACAGAAGGATATCACACAGTGACAAAGTAAAGAGCCACGATGGGCTAAAACACACTATACGGGAACAGAGACAGTAAGGCTGAACAAGCTCACTTACGACACTGTCCGTGGACGACGGATGCTCGTTAACGATGAGAAGACGAGGAATGAAAAGGGTTGTTTGACGGAGACTGCTGCATTGGGCTGCATTCAGCGCCCGCTTAAATGCCGGCCGCTAATGAGCCCTGAATGCATCACAGCTGACAGGTTTTGACAGCAGGAAGCTCCTCCGAGCGCTGTCACAATAAGAGCCCGGGGAGCCAGAGGGTAATCACTGCTGTCAAGCCTGCAGGAGATGACATATGGCCCGAGCGCGGACGAGGTCAGCGCTCGGATCATAACACACTGTCTCTTAACTCCTCACCTGTCTAACCCCGCTCTGTTCCCTGGACACAATTAAGGTCAGGACCTCAATAGTATGTACTACATACTATTAGAACTGCTTGTTCTCTCTATTAGAGAGAACAAGCAGTAAGATTAGAGGGGAGGGAAATCAATAGATTGGGTGGACGGGGGAAATACCAAAGAAGGAAAAAAATAATTGTAATTCATTTGGTGCAGAAAATTTGTTACTCAGATGCCACAGCAGAAAGGCCCTGGGGTGTGAGAAAGGAAATGGAAGAGAAAATTTTAATTTGGTTTTCCAATAAAGAGAGGATGGTTTCAATATAACAAATCCTCAGCACACTCTGTCTTTGCCTTTTCGTACACCGAGTCAGCTTGACTGGCAGCCACATAGAAGGCATGCTCTTTCACCGTGCTGATGCGTTGACAAGCTCTTTTCAGGTTTGAGCAGTGTTGGGCAAGTTACTAAAAAATATTAACTAGTTACAGTTACCATTTACTTCTTTTCAAAAGTAGCTGAGTTACTTTTGAGTTACTGCATGATTAAAGTAACTAGTTACTTGGAAAAGTAGCTTTCACCTTACTTTTAAATGCATACTTAAATCATCTTGCACACATAGCAAGATCAAGGGCCCCTTGTTCTCATCTGAAAAAGAAGAAAAAGAAAAGTGATGAGAAAAAAAATCTCCTCTTACAGAGAAAAAATGTCTCAGATTTACACAAACTATTGCAATCAGAAGAAAGTCAGAAATTTACTAGAAATAAAGCTGTAAATTCACAGAGAAAATTTTGGACACCCTGGTGGGCCGTTTTTAGCCCATGAGCTATATGTTTGACATCCCTGGACCAGCCTATTAAAAATGCATATTTAGAGGATTTACTTCTATGAAATAGTTGCATATCATAACAGCATGTAAACGAATAAGATAGAATAAAACAGAAAGCACAGATAAATGGAAGTTCACCGCTTAGAAAAAGCTGTTCTTTACTGCAACAAATGATAGTCAGTTTTCTCTCTGTGCGTAAGAAAACTCACACAATTACTGACACAACTTACAGATTTACACAACTGTGGACATCAAATGCGAGCTTCTTGCTCAAAAAATACTCATGTTTAACCACAGAAGTAGGAGCTGTTGGGGGCTACTCACCCCTCGGACATCAGGCGATCACGGCTTGATATGAGAAGTCACCACCGGGTTGCAGTGTGAACTGGGCCAGGACAGGAAACCAACCCACGGAGGAGACTGACAGTTGTGCCAGCTATGATAGGGTCATTTTGTTTGTGCTAAAAATATCTATCCATATTAATAAAACGAGTACCTCAAGTAACGCATCTGATCAAATTTGAGTAACTGTAACGCACTGAATTTTTAAACAGTAATTTTATTTCACAGCACGTTACTGCAAAAGTAGTGGCGTTACAAAGTAACGTGTTACGCCCAGCAATGCGTTTGAGTCATGCTGTATCCTACATGTGTAATAGTGAGACAATGTTTGCAAACTGCTCAAAGGATAATCCTCAATTTAAAAAAAAAAAAAACTAAATAAACATTGGCATAAAATTGGAAAGAAAAGAGTACTTGGAAGGCTTTCCAAAAAAACTGGGGTAATTGGGACATTTTGATTATGAGATGTTCACAACAAAGTAAACAATAAAATACTCTTGTGGAGAGTGCAAATAAAGGAACCAGACTTGCACAGCAGACAAACTTTATTTCTCTCTCTCACTTCATTCTTACACAGAAAAAGAATCCCTCAATACACCAGGGTGTCTCCTTTTATATCATTCCATTCCTTCCCCCTGCTGCCTGAAATCTTGCATCACAATACATTCACACATCCACCCCTTACTGTCCCCGCAGCTACTCCTTCCTGCTGCATTACCATCCTTCCTTAATTCCCTTCACACCATGATGATGCATGGGGCGGCGCCTATCTCCGTTTCTCTGACCCTAGGCCACACAGCTACTGTGAGTAGTGAAAGCTACAGTGGGGGGTCAGTCCTCTGGTAGCTCTGTGTGTAACTTTACTTTCCCCGTTCCATTATGTGGAGCACCACGCTAGAAGGCAGAAAGCACCATTTTTATATGGTCTTTGGTATGACCCGGCCGGGATTTGAACCCCTGCCTCCCGGGTGTGGGGCGGATGCTCTACCAACTGAGCCACCACTCCGGTGCTGCATTACCATACTTTCTCCCATTACAATATGTACTGTCCTTCTCCATTTAATCCCCCATACTCTGCCGGCAGAGGGACTATTCACCTCCCCTCTGCTTCCAGTCTGAGATGAATATCCCAGCGTGGGTTCCCTACACCGCCTCCCCCAGAGTCTCAGACTGAGTTTCAACCCTCACATCCTTTTGGTTTCAGTCTCCTCCCATATCTGCTGTAACGAGGGTTCTTGGGGGCTCTTGGGGGTGTGTCTGCCTGCGGGTGGGCAATGGCGGGGGGGGGGGGCATTCGACCTGCCCGTGCGGCTGCTCTGATGAATCTTCTACCTGGGGAGTTCTCAGTGGGGGTCTTCCACGTCGAGGAGCCCAAGCCAACATCACTTCCTCGTCCGCCACCACAAAGGCGGGCTTAAGTCTGTCTATACATATTTTTTCCCAATGACCCCCCAAATCTAACAAAAAATGTTTGTCCCCTGGTTCCAGCACTCTGAACGGGCCATCGTAGGGTGGGCGCAATGGGGGACAGTGGGCATCGTGCCTGGCAAACACGAACGCCACGTTCTTCAAAGTTTTTGGCACAAAAGTGCGTGGAAAACATTGGTGGGCCAGGCCCGGTAGCGTGCCTGTGTTTGCACTATGCTGCGAACGCTGAGACAGATAGTTGTCTGGCGCGGGATTATCTGGTAAAAATTCCCCGGGGAGCCGCAGTGGCTGAGGAAAAACAAGCTCCGCCGGGGAAGCCTCCAAATCCTCCTTTGGTGCGGAACGCAACCCTAACAGAACCCACGTCAACCGGTCTACCCAATTTGCATCCGTAAGCGAAGCCCTGAGCGTTGCTTTCAGCGACCTATGGAAATGCTTGCATAACCCATTGGCCTGTGGGTTGTACGCGGTTGTGCGATGCATTGCTACCCCCAGGCTACGGGCCATCGTGGACCAGAGGTCGGAAACAAACTGAGGGCCCCTATCGGATGTAATGTCCGACGGGATGCCAAAACGTGCCACCCATGTTGTCAAAAAGGCACGCGCCACATCCGCGGACGTGGTTGCCTCTAGCGGGACTGCTTCCGGCCAGCGTGTGGTGCGGTCCACCACTGTCAGAAGGTGCGTGAACCCCTGCGATGGCGAGAGGGGGACGACGAGGTCCACGTGAACATGGTGAAACCTCTTAGCCAGTATACGAAACAGCTCCAAAGGCAGCCTTCGTGTGTATGTGTACTTTGGCTCGTTGGCACGCTACACAGGCTGCAGCCCACTCTTTCACTTGTTTGCGCAGGTCTGGCCACACGAACTTCGCTCCCACCATTTTGTCTGACGCTCGCACTCCTGGGTGCGCCAGAGCGAGAACTGACTCAAACACTCGGCGGCGCCAAGCAACTGGGACCACCGGGGGCGGGCGTTGCGTGGAGACGTCACAGATTGCGGGGGGGGGGGGCTGCTGTCTTGCAGTACTCTGCTCTCCAGCCTTAACCCTGTTGGTCCAGACTGGGGCCACTACTGTATGCGAGAGGCAGTCTGCCACCCCATTCAGTTTACCTGTCACGTGCTGAATATCAGTCGTAAACTCCGAGATTGCGGCTAGCTGTCTCTGTTGCCAGCCCGTCCATGGTTCCAAAACCCTGGCCATCGCGTACGTTAGCGGCTTGTGGTCCACGAACGCAGTGAAGCTGAGCCCTTCCAGCCAGAACTGGAAGTAGCTTATGGCCAGGTGGACAGCCAGCAACTCTCTGTCAAAAGCGCTGTATTTACGCTCACTGTTGCGCAAAGCCCTGCTGAAAAAAGCGAGCAGCTGCCAAGAACTGGCGACACGTTGCTCCACGACGGCCCCTATGGCCACGTCCGAGGCGTCAGTAGTGAGCGCTATCCGGGCCACCGGGTCCGGGTGCGCCAACAGTGTGGCGTTTGCCACGGCTGTTTTAACCTCAGAGAATGCCTGCTCCCGCTCCGGAGTCCAGTTGACTCTATCCGCCGGCTTCTGTTTCTTGAGCGTGGCGAACAATGACTGCATGAGCTGAGCTGTGCAGGGAGGGAACCGGTTGTAAAAGTTAACCATCCTCAAAAACTCTTGCAGCGCCCTGACCGTCTTAGGCCAGGGAAAATTCGCCACGGCGCGCACCTTGTCGGGCAAGGGTATCGCTCCCTCCAGTGAGATGCCGTGCCCCAAAAAGTCAATCCCCGTCACGCCGAACTGGCATTTCGCTGGGTTGATTATTAACCCGTGCTCCTCCAACCTCCAGAAAACCATCCTGAGGTGGGTTACGTGTTCGTCCTCGAACGCGCTGGCCACCAGGATGTCATCCAGGTAGACAAACACAAATGGCAGATCATGCAACACTGCATCCATCATGCGTTGGAATGTCTGTGCCGCGCCTTTTAATCCGAAGGACATGCGTAAAAACTCAAATAAGCCAAACGGAGCTATTACCGCTGTTTTGGGTATGTCCTCCACACCCACCGGGACCTGGTGGTAACCGCGGACCAGGTCTATTTTAGAAAAAATGCGTGCCCCAGCAAGGTGAATGGAAAAATCCTGAATATGGGGAATCGGGTAGCGGTCATGTGCTGTGGCGTTATTCAATCTGCGGAAATCTCCGCACGGTCGCCATGATCCCTCGGCCTTAGGGACCATGTATAGTGGGGATGCCCATGGGCTGTTTGAGCACCTGATGATGCCCAACCTTTCCAAGTTGGCAAACTCCTCGTGCGCTATGGCCATTTTAGCTGCGTCCAGGCGCCGAGGTCGTGCGAAAACGGGCGGCCCAGTGGTGGTGATAAAGTGTTCCACCCCGTGTTTAGCGATGGCCGCCAAAAACGTCGGGACTGTGAGTGCTGGGAACTGAGTGAGCAGTGTGTGGAACTTACTGCCTGGAGCTGTGACGTTGGCTAGCGTTGTTGGCCCGGCCCCTCGAGCTGTACAGGGGAGAGAATCAAAAGACATTGCATTGACCATGCATCTGTTAGCAACATTGACTAGCAACCCGTGTGCACACAGAAAATCAGCTCCCAAGATTGGGAAACTGCATGCCGCTATGACGAATGTCCACTCGTACATACGGCCGTGTAGGGATACAGTCAGTGTCCTCTTACCAAAAGTCCTAATGTCCGAGCCGTTTACGGCTATCAGCTGGGGGCCGCTAGCTCCCGCTAGCCGGTTGGCATAGGACAGCAGGATGAGGCTCTTTTGGGAGCTGGTGTCTACGAGGAACCGTCTCCCCGAGCACAAGTCCATCACGTAGAGCAGCTTGTTTTCTTCACCGGCAGTCGCAGCTGCTACTGACTGCCGGCCTTGGCGTTTCCCGAACACGGTGGTGCACATCTGTGTGCGTTCTCTCCAAAACGGCGGTGGTAGGAGCAGAGTGTGTCTCTCTGGCCCTTTCTGGTCCTGCTGCCACTACCATCACTGGCTCCTCGCCTCCGCTGGTCGTCTCGCTGGGTTCCGACGCCGCCGCATTCTCTGTGAGGGCTCTGGTGGTGAGGATGATCCGATCTGCCTCATGGGCTAGCGCACGGTAGTCGCGTGCGGCCAGCAATGGCGAGTTGGCTAGGACCGCTCTTGCCTCTGTTGGGAGGTTCCGGAGGAAAAGGTGGGCAAACAGAAAATGCCCGTCATCCGTGCCCATCAACACCAACATCTTCTCCATCAGTTCGACCGCCGACCCATCTCCTAACTTGGAGCACCTCAGGAGTCTCTCTGCTCTGTCACAGTCCCAGAGTGTGTAGCACCAGGTCAATGCGGCCTTGAGAGCCCCGTATTTATTGTGGGCTGGAGGCTGTTGGAGCAGGCTCGCTACTTGCTGAGTTGTGCAAGCGTCCAGCGCTGCGATCACATAGTAATATCTGGTGTCATCTGCCGTTATTCCCCCGGAGGGCGAACTGAGCCTCGGTGTGGAGGAACCAAGACTGCGGGTCGTGCACCCAAAAGTTCAGTAGTTTGACCGAAACAGCGCAAGCGTTGCTGGGGCTTTCCGTCCGGGCCGTCTCTGGGATGCTTGCCTCATTGCTAGGGCTTCCCATCCGGGCCGACTCCGGGGTTCTTGCCTCTTGTTCCATAATTCCTCAAGGGTCACCAGTGTGGAGAGGGCAAATAAAGGAACCAGACTTGCACAGCAGACAAACTTTATTTCTCTCTCTCACTTCATTCTTACACAGAAAAAGAATCCCTCAATACACCAGGGTCTCTCCTTTAATATCACTCCATTCCTTCCTCCTGCTGCCTGAAATCTTGCATCACAATATATTCACACATCCACCCCTTACTGTCCCCGTAGCTACTCCTTCCTGCTGCATTACCATACTTTCTCCCATTACAATATGTACTGTCCTCCTCCAATTAATCCCCCACGCTCTACCGGCAGAGGGACTATTGCCCTCCCCTCTACTTCCAGTCTGAGATGAATATTCCAGCGTGGGTTCCCTACACCCTTTGATTTAAGGTGGGATGTTTACAGTTTCAAAAAAGCAATCATAGACAGAAGAATTAACATCATGCTGGGCCTTGAATATGAATTACAGTTGATATCAGTGCTTTACCACATTCAGATTTATTAGTGGAGTATACAGAGAATGGGCACTTACGTCATGCCGCGCTGCATTCTGGGCTGTCGTCGCCATTTTCCCGGTCTGGCTTCTTTGTTTACTTGTAGTCAACGTTAATTGCTGAGGCGAACAAACATATGTTCGATGGAATGCAGCAAACAGAAAATTAAAATTCCTTATTCAAAGAAGCTCAGTAAGGAAGCAAAGGAGCGCTACCTCCAAAAAATTAAAGAAATAAACAGGATTGATCAGTATGAGCACCAGAAATGGATGGACCTTGATCAAGAGCCTCGAATCATGCTGTCAGATGTGTTTGCCTACCTGGTTTGTGGAGTGAGCGCATAAACCCATAAGCAATTTAAAAACTATGAATCATTAGAGGCTCATGTTCATTTAACCAACAAATGGGTCCAGCCGCTTCAAATATTCTGGGTGACCAAGCAGAAAACCATTGTTTAACACAAGCGGTTATTGTTTCTACAAAGTCAAAATACGTAGAGATTAATGTCTTGCATACCCCAAAATTATTTCTAACATATGAGTAATGCTCTTTGAACCCATGTGTAACTTACTGAACAGGTTTCTAACTTACAGCTACCATATAATGGTGTATTTGCAGTGTACAGAGCTGCTGCTGCCTGCAGCGTATACACACAGAACTAAACACACGTACTTGTACATATAATGGGAACTGTCGGGATGCGTCTGAGCATTTTCAAGCTACAGAATAAAGATTTTTATCTTTGACTACAGTCTGTAAAATCAAGCTGTCCAGTGTTGTTCTGATGAATGTGCCAAAATGTCAGGAGGAGGTGGATCTAATCAGCTGATCACATTGGCACACTGAAAAAAAAATAACCGGTATCATTAGCTGCTATAAAAACATCCTAAATCAGGGCAGTGAAATTTTTAGTCACCTGAAACAGGAGATTCTGCTTAATTTAATGATACCAAATATTCTATGGACTTCAGTCCCCAGCTGATATTAAATCCATGCATAATGAAGGCAACAAGTAATCACAACTTCAAGAAAAAAATCAAAGAAAATCAGTAACACCGAAAAGCTCCCATTAAATATAACTGCTCCAGATTAGCAAGAGAAATTGGGACTAGCAGAGATGATGTGGGGAAATAATTTAATTTTGCCCTGTGCGTTTTTACACATTATTGAGAGATGATAGAGAGCAGTGGAGGTGCTGCCAAAGGCACGGCGCAAAACAGCTGGTCTGGAGAGGGGACGTCTTTCTGAACTTCTAAATATTTTTTAAATCACAACTTAGCTTCGTGAAAATGCCGTGAACACATGACCATGTGTGCAGGAATATTGTCAAGCTGATGCCTTTCCTTCTGACCGCTACAATCCATTCCATCCCACGCCTCTTTTTTTTTAGCTCAGAGACCCATTCTCTCCACTTTTCTTCCAAGTTGGGAAGTTAAAGAACGCATACACCATTATCAATCTTTTTCCATGCCAATCTTGAAAGCCGTTGTTGTATTTGATAACCCAGCAAACCTTCCCCATTCTAACGTTGCGTGGTATTCGGAGGAATAATATGATGAAAGGCCACATTGGAAATAAGTGTTTTTACTTTCTTGTGTCATCCTGGACTTTATGACATTTTATATGTATATTTACATTTCCTATGTTTGAATAACATATTCAGTGTCATTTTAATAAGGCTGCATGTCCACAGGGAAAGTAAAAATGCTCTCAATCTGTTTTCCTCAGCACTTTTCATGTGCTTATTAAAAACAACAACAAAAAAAATCCACTCTGCCCATATCCTGGCAGTCGCCTGACCTGTCACTCAAAGTGTGCCGGGAATTTCAGATTTGTGACCTGTGCTGGCAAAATGAATCACTTTGAGGACATTTTCAAAATGATGTAACGTTATTTCCATATTCTGTATTGAAAGACCTTCAAAGTGATATTTAATTTGTAGGAAGTGCACAAAAACGGACCCGGAAAAAGATGATTTGCTTATATTTTGGCTAGGTGGAAAACTCACGTTCAATCAGTCGGGAGTTACGTCTTCCACGAAAACATATATATTTTTAGAAAGTACACTTTCTAAGCTTTCGAATGATACCAGGCACTCATGGAGGTTTTCCCATGACTTGCCGCTAGCAAACAAAGAGAGTAATGATTTATGACTTCTCCTGCCTGTAGCTCATAATGATGCGGTGTGCATTCCGACTCATTTTGCCACCACAGGTCACATTTTGCTCTTAAACACTCCACTCACTGGAATAAATCGCATCAAACTGGTAAGAAAATACACATCCCTCCAAGCTTTGGCTGTTAATGTCATGAACTGAGGGCTGGAGATTTCCTCCAGACTCGGTTTCATGGCTTTGTTCCTGTTTATCACTCATCTGTTGTATTTTGTGCCTTTGGGTTCATGTATTTATGTTCTGCTTGTCATTTTTCTGTTTGTTAGTGTTATATTTTTATTTTTCTGTACTTATTTATAATTATACTGGGGTATGATATTTTATTCCTTTATATCTCTATATTGTCCCCTTTCCTGTGACAGATGTCAGGAGGTGTGTAACTTCATGTGGGTGTATCCTGCCAGTTGTCAGTTTTTGATATGTCTCCCTCTCACTCGCCAGCTGACCTCAATCACTAATTTTTGTTCCCTTCTCCTGCTCACGTGAACCCTAACTGGTGATCATTCATGCTAATTGGCATACTGCTATTTAAGGACTGCCTGGTTATGCAATGATCGCTACGCTATTGAATGTCAACGTGGACTCGTATCTGCATTCTCCCTGTAACTCCTGCGTTCGCTGGGCAATGCCGGCCTAGGGACACCAGCTGTAAGGTTTTTTTTTTTCATTTCTTGTATGTTTGCAGAGTTTTGGACTTATGTTTTGTTCTGTTAATAAATGTCATGAGTGTGACATGTGTGCGCCTGAGTCTGTCCTTCTGCCCCGAAGGGGCGTACATGACAGATAAATATTGATCATGGTGGACTTTTAAGCCGATTGTGATCGGCTGGTGAGAGAGGTGTGCAGCTGATGAGCACTGCAGCACTTGGGAAAGTTGAACTTTTTTTCAGCTTTCAGCACCATGAGCATAGCACTGACTGATGACAGCGTTTTTGCACTGAGGGCACCGAGTGCATTAAATGCTGGACTACATAGAAAATGAATAGAAAAGTCGCCCACAGCAGAAAAAAACACATTTGGTGGACATGCAGCCTAACCGCATTCATTGCTCACTACTAAGCATGGACAGGCTGATCTGTTTTCCTTGCAGTTTTTCCGTCGGATGACATCACACGCCCATTCCCTATAAAATGTCATCAGAATAGGTCCTTTCCCACTGTGTAATATATTGTTTCCATAACTTGTGTGCTTTGAAGGGCTGAATTAACTTGTGATAGCATAAAGTTGTTGAAAAGTTATCATTGCTATGGTGATGTTTCACACAGAAAGCAAACTTTGGGAGAAGAAGAGAGACATGCAAAACAATGCTGCACATATCTGGTGTTGTGTAACTGTTTTGCCTTCACTCACTACAGTTATCTCACCGGAACACATGGCAAAGCCTGCTGCTCTACAGGCACTCTTCTACATCCACACAACTATTCACCAGAGTTCACCAACAATTCACTGGTCACTGTTGTTCAATGGTTGCCCTTGCAAAACATTTGCATAACATTGATGCAAATGAAGACCTTTTTATATTTTCTTTAGTGAAATGATCAAGAATACTTAAAGATGTGAACAAATTGAATGTAAAGCTAGCAATTAATGCAGTTTGTTTCAGGATTTTGGCTGAAGCGGGAAATGGAATGTTGCTGCACTGAAAAAAAAAGGTTCATCTTGTTGCTGTAAGTGAGTTGTTACCTCAGTGTAGCATAAGGTCTAGGTGTAATAAAGTTTAGTTATGTCAATGTAAACTTTCAAGTTTAAGTGTGATAAACTGAACCCAGTTAAAGGAACAAGATGGCCTGACTGAGCTGAGTAACCCAATCATTTTCCTCAGTATGCAGTATGACAAACGCCACTTACAGACAGAAGGACAGGTTTATGATTCCATTAAGCAGACAACTTGGTTCTAAGGAAATGACAATGCCATGCACTTTCTGGTTAAAGAGTTTCTGAAAGGTTTATAGAAACTTTAATTATTTTATTATTTGCAGCTATGATCTGAATTTAGAAGTATGACCTTACAGATCGACCAGACTGTAAATATGCTTGAAATGTGATTCATCTGGCTTCATAATGCTAATTTCTAGATTACCTTCACATAACAATGAGTATGTACGGAGTCTTTCCTTATACTATTGCCTAAGGGAACACTGAATATGGTGATAGTCCAGACTAAATGGCTAACTTCATACAAGTGAGGGGTTTTAAGGCATTGTATATACAGTATATCCATCCATCTTCTACCGCTTTTCCGGAGGTCCAGGTCGGGGAGGCAGCAGTTTAAGCAGATAAGCCCAGACTTCCCTCTCCCCAGCCACCTGCTCCAGCTCTTCAGAGAGGATGTCAAGGTGTTCCCAGACCAGCTGGGAGACGTAAGCCCCTTTTCCACTAGTACCCACTCAGCCCTACTGACTTCGACTCGGTGCGCTTTGTAGGCTTTTCCATTAGTACTTGGTACCAGGTACTTTTTTCGTACCTATTCCACTGGGGTTCTAACCGTGCTGAGTCGGGCTGAAAATGTGACGTCAACAGACTGCAGGCCACTGATTGGTCAGGGTGTAACATCATGAGCGTGCCGACTTCTGCAGAGTCTACAACCGCCATTTGCAAAAAAATTTTCAGCAAGTAAACACGGTCAGTGAGTAAACACAATATTAATAGAGATGGCTTCGCAGGTTTCGTGGAAATTCACACCGTGGTCCAACGAAGAGGTGTGGACTTTTCTGTGCTTGGTGGCTGACGATAGTATCCAGAGTGAGATGGAGCAACCCGCAATGAAACAGACACCCGGACATTAAAATAATGTAGGGAGAAGCTGAAGGTGAAGGTGAGAGAACCATGGTTGGTGAGTGTTTTGTGATATTGTGCATCTTTTGGCTTATTTATCTTATTGATGGCAAGCTCACTTTTTCTGAGCAAACAACGCCATTCTCTCCTGGCTAACGAGTGTTAGTGAGAAGCGCTAGCTAGCTAGTAGCCAACTCTGCTGATTCGCGCTTGCTTTATGTGAAGTATTCTCTTGTGAAAGCAAAACAATGAAATATGTTAATCCTGGTTAAAATTCTGGTTTGTGTATGTGTTGCACTTTGGTGCTGTGCATTAAGTTGCATGCATTTTCTTTCTAGAATCTGTTTCCACATGCCAGGGGTCTGCCTCCCTCAGCATGTTGTGTTTAAATCAAGCATTTTCCATGTAGCCTTGTGACTGCATTATTTTAATTGCTTTTAATCTTAGATCAAGTTTGTTTTGGCCTAAAATGCATCATAATTGTTAAATATATCTTATTATACCTAACTCAGTACTGTTTACCTGTTGAAATATATACTTTATGACTAATATAACCCCATAACTACAACCTGGTGATCAAGTTTTGGCAGCTGAACAGTTTTTGCTATGACACCACCACAGACACAGTGCTGCTGGAGCAGCTGTGGCCTCTGAGCATTTGTAAAGCTGGGGCGACATCAGTGAGAAGCTGTGTTGAACGCCCAGACCCATGGTTTGAAGCAGTAATTTTGCCACAAGACAGCCATCTGAAACACACACACAACATACATATTTTAGTACCTAATAGTAATATCTTGCAGCCATTACAATGTAGTACGGCGGACTTAAAGCAAACTAGCATTAGCAATCATTAGCTTACTTTCATATGTGATCTAGTTCATATCCTCACGTCTTTGGCTCTATGGCTTCCTAAACACTCCAGTACTTTTCCAGAGTGTTTCGTCTCGCTGCCTGTACTCTTGTCTGGCAGTCCTTCTTTGCCTTTACTCTGACAAAAAGCCAGACAGCTAGCAGTCAACTCGTAAGCCGCCATGTTGTGTTTTGCTTGTGTCGAGTGTTTTACATCACGGGAGTGTTGGGCCGCCTTGTAAAAAAATCCCACCCACCCCAAGGGGTACTCTGCTGTAATGGAAACAAAAGTGTGCTGAGCCGTGTAAAGCCTTGTTGAGGCGTGTAGAGCTGAGTGGGGACTAGTGGAAAAGGGGCTATAGTCTCTCCAGCGAGTCCTGGGTCTCCTCCAAGTAGGACGTGCCCAAAACACCTCAAGTGGGAGGCATCCAGGAGGCATCCTGATCAGATGCCCATACCATCTCAACCGGCTCCTTTCAATGTGGAAGAGCAGCAGTTCTACTCTGAACCTCTCCCGGATGACTGAGCTCCTCACCCTTTCCTCCAGTGGGCTCACCACCTGCAGGAGGGACTATGGTGGTCCGGTGCTATGTGGATCAGGTGGCGGTCAAAGGCGGAGACCTTGGCGGTCTGATCCCAAGCTTCCTAAACTGGCTTTTGGGACATGGAATATACAGTATTTATACAGTATACACTGTATATATGTGACCAGCCAGGAAAACCAGGAAAAACCAGGAACAAGTGTCATGATCCTGGGGCACGGGTTAGAGCCGTGCCCAGTTTCCCTGGCCAGTGAGCATTTTTGTATCTGTAACATTTTGTCTGTTTTTTGTATCTATAAGATTATTATTATGGTTTTGAGTTTTGTTGTGTTTGTATTTTTATGTTTCTGGTTTGTTTATTTTGACAGCGCTGTGCAGCTTCTGGCTGTCAATTCCTTCGAGGCTGCACAGCTGCTGTCCATTCTGTTACTCATGGATTACACCTGTCTCTGATTATGTGTTTGGTATTTAAGGGACACGACAACCCCTGCCCGTTGTCGTGTCCTTCATCTTCACCTTCATCTTCTCACTCCATGATTTCCTGCCCTCTGGACTGCTACCGTGGGTTAGGTCCCGCTGTCGAGGTGAGTAGGAGAGCTCCGTCTTGGTGCCTTTTTTTCCCGTTGTCTCAGCCGTCGAGCCCCATAGCCCTCGGGGTCCTCTGGCTGAGCTTCACCCCTGGTCAGGCGTTCCCTTACTTTGTACCACTGACATTGAGCCCCACTCTCCTCCAGCGTTTCTGTTTCTTTATTTCATTGTTGTATTTGTATGAAACGCACTTGTTTGTGTTTTTGTTAATAAATGTGCCAACCTACAGTGAGCGTTTGGTGTCCTATTTGCACCCGTTATGACAACAAGTCTCCTGAAGGGTATTTTGAGTTATTTACAAATTCTAAAAGTGTGGAATGTAGATTCAAAGATTTTATTTGTCAATATGTATAGGACGTACAGGAGAACTCAAATGCTGTTTATTCCTCTTCAGTCTTGTGCGCAACATTAAAAAAGGAATAAGTCTGGAAAAACAACTAAGCTACATTCTAAGCTTTCCAAAAATGTCTAACACATGGGAATCTGGAAATATTTGTAGGAGATATGGTCATTTGAATGTTAGCACCTCTCAAGTTTCCAAGGATGGTCACCTTCCAGGGGAGCGGGGAGGGGTAACAAAAGCTGGTCATTTGCATGACTAAGCATGAACCCAACCCCCTTACAGTGCTTATCAAAAGTAGCTCTAGAAATCCTCCTTGAGGAGGTTCCTGAAGATGCTGCTGATTGATGAAAATGAATAACAAAGACGTGTGAATAGCCAAACAAACCAGATATGTAAATCAGCTGTGGCATCCACGCCTCTGAAACTAGGAAACAGTCTTGCTGATATTTCCCTCTGAAACTACTCAATTTCAAATACAGTTTACGGTTTTAACCCCAGTCGAAGTCACTGGGGTAAAAACCATTGACTTCGACTGGGGATATCATCGGGTGGTGGAAAGAATACTTCGAGGATCTCCTCAATCCCACTGATACGTCTTCCACAGAGGAAGCAAGGCTTGTGGACGAGGGGGACGACTCGCCTATCACAGGGGCTGAGGTCACCAAGGTGGTTAAAAATCTCCTTGGTGGCCGGGCCCGGGGGTGGATGAGATTCACCCTGAGTACCTCAAGGCCCTGGATGTTGTAGGGCTGTCATGGTTGACATGCCTCTGCACCATTGCGTGGAGGTTGGGGGCAGTGCCTTTGGCATGGCAAACCGGGGTGGCGGTTCCTCTTTTCAAAAAAGGGAACCGGAGGGTGTGCTCCAACTTTAGAGGGATCACACTCCTCAGCCTCCCTGGGAAGGTCCATGCCAAGGTACTGGAGAGGAGAGTCTGGCCGTTGGTTGAACCTTGGATTCAGGAGGAGCAATGTGGTTTTCGTCCTGGCCGTGGCACATTGGACCAGCTCTTTACCCTCTCGAGAATCCTCGAGGGTTCGTGGGAGTTTGCCCAACCAGTTTACATGTGTTTTGTGGACTTGGAGAAGGCATTCGACCGCGTTCCTCGTGGTTTTTTGTGGCGGGTGCTTCGGGAGTATGGGGTATCGGGCTTGTTGTTACGAGCTATTCGGTCTCTGTATGACCGTTGTGAGAGTTTGGTTCGTATTGCCAACACTCGGTCGGACTCATTCCCAGTGAGAGTTGGACTCCGCCAGGGCTGCCCTTTGCCACCGATCCTGTTCATAATTTTTATGGACAGGATTTCTAGGCGCAGACAGGGAACGGACGGTGTCATGCTTGGTGACCACAGGATCTCATCTCTGTTGTTTGCAGATGATGTTGTCCTGCTGGCTTCATCCAGCAATGACCTACAGCTCTTGCTGGGACGGTTTGCTGCTGAATGTGAAGCGGCTGGGATGAGAATCAGCACCTCCAAGTCCGAGTTCATGGTCCTCAGCCGTAAAAAGGTGGATTGTCCTCTCTGGGTTGGGGACAGGCTCCTGCCCCAAGTGGAGGAGTTTAAGTATCTTGGGGTCTTATTCACGAGTGAGGGGAGAAAGGAGCAAGAGATTGACAGACGGATCGGAGCAGCATCTGCAATGATGCGGACGTTGTGCCGGTCCGTTGTGGTGAAGAGGGAGCTGAGTTCTAAGCCAAAGCTGTCGATTTACCAGTCAATCTACGTTCCTACTCTCACCTATGGTCACGAGCTTTGGGTAATGACCAAAAGAACAAGATCGCGGATACAAGCAGCTGAAATGTGCTTTCTCCGTAAGATTGCTGGACTCACCCTCAGAGATAGGGTGAGGAGCTCAGTCATCCGGGAGAGGCTCAGAGTAGAACCGCTGCTCCTTCACATTGAAAAGAGTCAGTTGAGGTGGTATGGGCATTTGATTAGGATGCCTCCTGGACGCCTCCCACTTGAGGTGTTTCGGGCACGTCCCATTGGGAGGAGGCCCCGGGGCAGACCCAGGACTCGGTGGAGAGACTATATCTCCCAGCTGGTCTGGGAACGCCTTAGTATCCTCTCTGAAGAGCTGGAGCAGGTGGCTGGGGAGAGGGATGTCTAGGCTTCTCTGCTTGAACTGCTGCCTCTGCGACCCAGACCTCCAGAAAAGTGGTCGAAGATGGATGGATGGATGGATGGGTTTTAACCCCTTAGTTGCTATAAATTTATGGCAGGAAACGCAATATTTGATCTTGCCTGTATCTTAGAAATTCTGACAGATACAAGCACAGTATAAATTGGAAAAAACATTGCAAATGGCCCAAAGTTTATGACAGGAGAAATTTCATCCATGAATTTTACAGAATTTTTCATAATGTGACCTAATTTGCATATTGAGACTATCAAAATTTCAAACACCTGTATCTTGAAAATTATAACAGATACAGACAGACTGCAAATTGGAAAAATCTCTCAAAAGTTCCCAGGCATCATTGTCGGTACTTACTGTGGCATCTCCCATTGAAACCAGTCATTCTGCCACGTTGTCCTCTCCGGCCACGTGGCGCGTTCACGTGCACCGGCACCAAAGTGCGTTTTGGACCATTCGTCCACTTCCAGAAACCCCTTGACCTCAGTTAAGAAAACTGAAAAATCTTTAGAGTGGCTCCTGTGCCATTTGGCATTGCACCGAACACAGAAATAATGCACATCACAACACCGTCAGTCTTCTGCTGTCAGACTGTTAGTTTCACTTTTTGTTGAAGATCCGGCACAGTAAGACACTTCTAATCCGATTCGGAATCTTCCTCAGTGGATAAAGGGTCTTCTTCTGAATCGGGATCTGCCCCAAAAAAGAGCATAGCCTTCCCTCTGGTGCACGCACGCTTTGCCATCTTGACTCTGTGCTTGCAATTAGTGATGTGCGGATCGATCCTGATATCGATACCTCCGATACCGGATCTTTATGCTCTAAAATCGATTCTCAAATCAAAATATCGATACTTTTGATACTTAAGTCATTTGAGGTAAGGCATAAGATAAGATAAGATAAGCCTTTATTAGTCCCACAATGGGGAAATTCCAGGATTGCAACAGCACAGGGGTAGCAACACAATAATCAGAAGGCAAGAGAAAAACAAGAGCAGCAAGTATACAGTACATATACTGTATATCCTTAACAGGAACATGGTGAAAAGTAACTAAACTATTGAGATGTTGTCTAAGTGACACGCGGTTGGTGGGACTACTTTTTCTTCCACCTGGGTAAGTGCATCATGCGTTGCTTTAGATTTAAAAGACATATTAGGTGTAGTCGCATAAAATATCGGTATCGGTATCGCCGATACCAGCCTGAATTTTACTCAGTATTGGATCGGAAAGGAAATCAGTGGTATCGAACATCACTACTTGCAATCGTGTGAATGAAAAAGCTCACAGCTCAGACCGGAATTTACCCAGACTTTGCAGTGGGGAACATCCAGGACTGGTGCTAGGAGGAAAGCTATACCTGTCTGCCATCCTGTGGTGTAAAAAGGTTTGTACGTTGGGGACTGTGTTTAATAGTGTGAGCCGGTATTGAGAGGTATGCTGACTGATTCAGATCGGCGCCAGGTACCATTATGTGGTTAAAATGAATGAATGAATGAATTTATTTCGGATAGTACAGTACAGGTTAAAAGAAACTGTATAATATAACAACAAGGTCAAATTAGACAAAGACTTCTCCTACTATACAATTCCACGTGAGTTATCCGAAATGGGTGATGGCTGAAGCCGCAGCTTATATTGCCCACCCATATTCCATCCAAGAATTCAAAAGAGAAAAAAGAGAAAACAAGACAAGAGCGATTACAATTTAAAACAAAGCTAAGACAAAATGTGACTGAGAGAAAAAAGAAAACTAAGCTAGGCTAAGTTAAGCGGTTACTATTCAAGAACAAATCTAAGACAAAATGTCACAGAGAAAAAAAAGAAAAAAAAACAGAAAAAAAAACTAAGCTACAACACAACACAGGCTGGATATGTCAATCCTTATGTGATTTTACATGTCATCTTGTATATATGTTTGGAGTATTTCTTCCTTTAGTTTTTGTTTAAATTGTCCAAGCGTTGTACATGATTTTAATTCAGGTCCAAAATCGTTCCATAATCTGACTCCTTGCACTGAAATACAGTGTTGCTTGGTGGTTGTTCTCACTGTAGGCTTTTGAAATATACATGTTCCTCTGAAGTGATATCGTTTCTCCCTTGTTTGGAACAACTTTTGGATATTTGCGGGCAGTGATAAATTCTTCACTTTGAACATTATTATTGCGGTTTTAAAGTCAACCAGATCTTTCAACTTGAGAGTTTTTTGTTTAAGAAAAAGTGGGTTTGTTGGTTCCCTGTAAGCTGATTTGTTTATTATTCTAATAGCGCTCTTTTGAAGCATAAAGAGTGGATATATGTTTGTTTTATATGTATTTCCCCATACTTCATTACAATATGTCATGTATGGGAGTATTAATGAATGATACAAGGTGTATAGTGTGGGTTGATTCAGCAAATATTTCACTCTGTGTAATATTGCAATTGATTTGGATACTTTACCTTTAATATAATTAATATGTGACTTCCAACACAGTTTGTTATCAATTATTACTCCAAGAAATTTAGTTTCAGATACCCTTTCAATCTCTACACCATTTACACTGAGTTTGGGTACTGGGTTGTTGTGATGGTTGTTAAAGACTATAAACTTTGTCTTACTTAAATTGAGCGTTAATTTGTTTGAATCAAACCACAGTTTAAGCTTTCCTAATTCCTTTCCGAGTGTATCCAGAAGTTGTTCCAAATTGTTTCCACTGCATAGCAGATTAGTGTCATCGGCAAACAATATTAAGTCCATTTTTTCTGAAACTTTACATATATCGTTTATATACATATTGAATAATAATGGTCCCAAAACTGAACCCTGTGGGACTCCACAGGTGACCTTCAGTAACTCTGAATTTTTGTTGCTAACACATACATACTGATATCTATTCTTTAAGTAACTACTTAACCAGGACAGTGCTACCCCTCTAATACCACAATTTTGTAGTTTCTTTAATAATAAATTGTGATCTACTGCATCAAATGCTTTTTTAAGATCTAGGAATACTCCAACTGAATACTCTTTATTTTCAATGGCTGTTGATATTTTTTCTGTAAATTCCATAAGGGCATATGCAGTTGTCCTCTTGTGTCTGAACCCATATTGCTGCTCACACAATAAATCATTCTTCAGTATGAAGTTGTCAATTCTCTCATAGAATATTTTTTCAAGTATCTTGGAAAATTGCGGTAATAGTGAAATTGGTCTATAGTTTGAGAGTTCCCCTCTGTCGCCCGTCTTGTATATCGGAATTACTTTAGCTATTTTCATTGCATTGGGAAATATACCTGATTGGAGAGACAGGTTACAGATATACATCAGTGGTTTTACTATGCATTCGATAACAGTTTTGACTAATAGCATGTCAATACCATCACAGTCCGTAGATGTTTTACTTTTGAACGATTTAACAATTTCAATGACCTCTCTTTCGTCTGTGTTCTTTATGAAGATGGAGTCTTTTACAGCAGTGTTATTGCATATTGTATCACCTGTAGACACCGTAGTGGGTATTTCTCGGGCCAGTTTAGGTCCAATTTTAACAAAAAAATTATTAAATTCATCTGCAGGTGAAGCTATATTCACACTCTGAGTCGTTTTATTATTTTTTGGAATATTAGTTGGGTAGCTTGTATTTCTGCTTTTATTTCCAAGGATACTGTTGAGTATTGTCCATGTATTTTTAATATTGTCTTTGTTTTTCTCCAGTTCTTTACTGTAATAGTCTCTTTTACTACATCTTATTATATATGTTAACTTATTTTTGTATGTTTTATACCGCTGCTCTGCTTCTATTGTCCTTTTCTTTAGGAAGGCTTTATATAATAATTTTTTCTTTTTACACGCCTTTTGTAGTCCTTTGGTTAACCATGGCTTATCAGCAAATTTGTGTTTAAGCTTTTTTTTAACTAATGGGCAGTTTTTTTCATAAAGAGTGGTTACAATGTTTATAAATGTGTCATAGGCTTCATTTACATCTGATACATAGACTTCTGTCCAGTCTTGCTTCAGCAAGTCCTCTTTAAGAGAATTGATTGCATTTGGTGATTTGTGTCTGAACGATTTTGAAATTTTTTCTGCGTTGGGCCCCGTGTGGCCATGGATAAGTGCAAAGGTTGGCAAGTGGTCACTTATATCATTTATCAATAATCCACTTTCTATTTTCTTATCGATAACATTGACAAACAGGTTGTCAATAAGTGTAGCAGAGTGAACTGTGATTCTACTGGGATGTGTTATTGTGGGATATAGACTCATGCTGTACATAGAGTTCATGAACTCTGTAACTACATTTTGTTGATGTGGATTCAGTAAATCAATATTGAAATCTCCACAAATTGCTACCATTTTCTTACTAGTAATATTATTGTACAGCTCGACTAATTTATCGCTGAATGTCTCAATGCAAGTTCCTGGCGTTCTATATATGCAGCTTATGATTAGATTTTTTGTTTTGTCTAGGTCAATCTCAACAGTAACACATTCCAAAATCCCTGGTAGTGCAGAGGACATTTCATTTACAAGCTTACACCTATACAGGTCATCAATATACAGTGCAACACCACCACCCTTTTTTTGAGTTCTGTTAATATAAAACATCTGATATCCCTCTATTGCCATCAGGGGAGCCTGATCTTCATTAAGCCAGGTTTCAGAGACTGCAATAGCTGTGAATTTTCTGTCTAGCTGTTTTAAATAGTCCTGAATCTGTGGAAAGTTTTTGTTAAGACTTCTGCTATTGAAGTGTATTATTGACAGTTTACCATCTAATTGCACTTGACTTTTGAATTGCTTTTCAGTGTAATATTCACAGTGGTTGTGAATATTATTGAAAAAGTGGTTATCAGGATCAATATCATTCTCCATCTCTTGTGGTTTATGTTCAGCATAGTGGCATATTTTCAGAGTTTGAGTTTCCTCACTCTGTGTCAGATGACTTCTTCCAGCTGGGGATAATTGATGTCTACTCGAGTCGATCATAAGTTTTTGTTTATTTTGCTTATTTTTTTTAAAGTACTTTGGCATGGTGTATCAAAAGAACTATTCTTATCGTGTGTATGAATATGGATTATCATTGACTCTTAATTTTTTTAATCGGTGTTCATCTATATTTATTTAAGTCAGTAGCATCTCTGATCATTATACTCCTTGCTTGCTCAGGTGTTCCATTTAGTTTAATCCAAATTCTACAATTTCTTGTCCAGGTTGCCTGTATCTTATGTTATTTGACACATGGAATAGCTTCTTCATGATTTCAACTAGCATTTTTTACAAAAAATGAAAATACTTTATTTCGAACAAATAATAATAAATAATAAATGAAAATCACAAATTTTTCAAAAAAAGTATTTATGTTTTTAGGAATCACGTTAGGCCGACTTGTTGCTGGTTTACTCGTGGCGGGTCACATCTATCTATAAATTCATAAAATCTCTGTGTGTGTGTCTGTGTGTCTGTCTGATCCATGCATATCTCTTGAACCATTAGTCAAACTGGCTTCAGATTTTAAACGTGTTTTGCTGAGATTACAAGGGTGTGCATCCCCAAGTATGGAGTCACTCAGTCAAAATATGTATTTTTTATCAATAAAAGTTTAGCCACTGCTCTGTCTGATGCCCAGGCTTCTCGAAGTGTGGGCAGGGTTTGGTTTTGAATTGACTCCTACTGATTGGATAATACGTGGCATTTCGGCATCAGTAATCACAGCACTCCATGTGCAAAATAAGGAAGAGAAACACTACAAATTTGAATAGAAAAAGATAATACTTAAGATTTAACGCTTAAAAAAATATACCATAAAGTTGCTGTGACTGCGTAGGTCTAATGGATAATTCGGCATGGAGAACACGAGGTGCGTGGGTGTGCTGGGGGAAGGGGGGTGGAGGAGCAGCTAAACCGCTGGCACTACGGGTAAAGCAATAGCCAAGACTTCCTTTAACCGAACAGGCTGGGCTTGGCTCCCTGCAAAGGACTGCGATCCACCAGTTCAGCTGCTGCTTCTCCAACACCTGGCTCTGTGTGTGTGTGTGTGTGTGTGTGTGTGTGTGTGTGTGTGTGAGTGGGTGTGAGTTGGGGTGTGTGTGTGAGCGGGTGAGGAAGTTGGTGTGTGGTTGTGTGTAGGCATGTGGGCAGTGTGTGGGTGTAGGTGGGCTTGTGTGATGGTAAGTGTGTGTGTATGTGTGCACATGAGGGTGGGCGTGTGAGTGTGTGTGTATGAGTGCGGTTTTCTGTGGGTGGATGTGTGGGGGTGGAGGATGTGTGTATGGGTAAGATAACTTCATTGGGTGGTGGGGGTGGGGCAGTCCATCTAGTGGCATGGGGGTTGGCGATTCGGGGCCTGCTTGTCCCAGCCGCCTTGCTGTTGTGTCGCGGGGCGGAGCGCTTTGTCGCATTGCCCCCGGTGTCATTGGCGGCAGGTGTGTGTGGATGCTCGGGGGTGGTTGTGGGGGGGGGGGGCATTGGCGCGGGTTGGTGGCTGTGTTGACATCGAGCTGCTCCGGGGCGGCTGTGGCTGCGGGGCAACCTGCTGCTGTCAGTGGGCGTCTGGGGTGATTGGTTGGTGGGCTTGCGTGGGCGCTCGGGGGTGTCGCTTGGCATGTGGGGCGCCATGTGGGTCCGGCCCATTGTTCCTTATTGTGACTATTGTTGTTGTGTGCAAGATGAGTGGGAATGGGTGTGGCTGCCCCATCATGTTTGTGGTGCTGGGAGCACCAGGGCACGACGCTGGTGGGTCCTGGGCTGCTCGGCCTGGTGGCCCTTGCCCTGGGTTGGGATTTGGGGGCAGTGGGTGGCCTCATGAACCAGTTTGCAAGCTGGCTTTTGGGGGGGACGGCCTCGCTTTTGGACCGCCTCCCTCCCAGTCTTTTTTCTCGCCCCCTCCCCCCCCAATTTTGGGTGGAATATACATCTTTTTGGATACATTTAGGGCTTTGGGGTGGGGGTGTGCCACATTGTGTTGGTGAAGGGGATACCTCTGCTGCACGGTGGGGCTGCCCTTACCTCAATTTTAATTACATTTTAGACACTGAGGGCTTGGGGGATGGGGGCCCCGCTGCCTATCACAGTGGCTAGTGGTGCTCCAACCACCATCCCCCCAATTTTAACTGCACTATGGTAGTCCACACATTTACACACAATCACATCATACAACTGACATACACCTACCATGTTTTGTGCAAGGGTGAGGGGGGTGGGGGTCCTCCCCCACCCCTGTTATCCTCCTCCTGCTGGGGGCCTGGAACCCTTCATGTTGTCAAAATTCCTGGGTGCTGCTGAATGTATAGATACAACCAAGGGAGTGAGAGAGGGACTGAATAAGAAGTAAGTGAGAGTGAGGGAGTGATGAATGGAGGTGGTGATGGTGGGTCGGTTTTGTGTGGCACTTTGCGTGTCGGGTGGCATCTCGGGGCACCTACGGTGATCTGCTGATTAGTCGCTCGGATAGGCGCTGGGGGTAGGGGTCTGCTTCTGTGGCCACAGCCGCCCTGGGGTGGGGAGGTGGCCACTGGCCTGCAATGGCGGTCTCCTCGGCCGCTGCCGGGCGCTAGCGCATGTTCAGGCTTGCTGCATCTGCATCGCAGTCACCCTAAGAAATAAGGGTGAATGAGGGTTGGTGAGTGTGAGGGGGAGAGATCGAATCGATGTGAGTAGGTCGGAGTGTGAGTGAGAGTGCTTGCGTGAGTGAACATGAGTGGGTGTGGGTGATCCTGAGGGCAAGTGGGAGTGAGATTGAACAGTTACAGGAGTGAGAGAGAATGGGTGGGTCCGGGTGAGCGAGAGTGATGGAGTGCATGTGGGGGTGCACGGGAGCATGAGGGTGTGAAGGTGTGGGGATGGGTGTGTCTGAGTCAGGAGGTGCTGGATTGAGGGGGGTAGTGTCTCTTGGCTATATGGGCTCCCCTAGGTGGGGGGGGGGGACTTCTTTGGGCATGGGGGTCCCTGGGGTGTGAGGCGTGGTGCTGGGGGGGTGGCTGGAGGGGTGCATGGGGGAGCTCGCACCATGGGGCATGGGCCAGTCTCTGGCCCTGGGGGTGGGGTTGCATGTGCACAGTTAAGAAATGCAACATTTCTTGAGCAATGGAATTCTTACTCTGCTGTCCGCAATGAATGCCAAGGTAATAAATGCACATCAATACTAATTTATTAATACTAATAAAGGTAATAAACACACCTTAATACTAAATACTAAAGCTAATAAATACTAATTTATACATATTAAAAGCAATTAAGACAGTTAAAGCAGTTAAAACTAGAGGAAACAAAGAATGAATGAATGAATGAACTTCACTGTTGGCATGTTTTTTGGGGGGCTGATGTGCAGTGCCTTTTCTTCTCCAAACATGCTGTGTGTTGTGGCATCCAAAACTTTCAATTTTGGTCTCATCTGACCAGACTATATTCTCCCAGAATTTTACTGTCTTGCCCAATTGTTGTGCAGCAAACTTTAAACATGCTTCAACATGCTTTTTTTTCAGCAATTGAGTCTTGCGAGGTGAGCGGGCATAGAGCCCATGTTGGTTGAGTGTATAACTTATTGTTTTCTTTGGAAGAGCAATACCTGCTAGCTCCAGGTCTTCCTGAAGCTCTGCACAAGTGGTCTTTGGTTCTAGGATAACTCTTCTCATAATTCTTTGACTCTTCTGTCAGAAATCTTGTGAGAAGCTCCTGGTTGTGGCTGGTTTATGGTAAAATGATGTTCTTTCCACTTCCGAATGATGGCTCTAACAGTGCTTACTGGAACATTCGGCAGTTTAGAAATGTGCCTGTAAGCACTGCCATCATTATGTTTTGCAACAATAACGGGGGAGGGGTGGAAAAGACAGTGTGTTCCGCTCCGAGTTCCAGCACGCTGAAAGGCTGTGGATCATGGGCGCACGGGGCCGGTGCGCATTGTGCGTAATTGAACAAACCGGCGATCGGCTGGCTTTGGGGTGCGGGAAGAATGATATGGAGGAGCAGGGGGAGGTGGATGGGAATAAGTGAGTGCCAGCCCGGGACGTCAAAGGTGTCTGGACGGCGCAAAAATTGTGTGTGGATCCACCATGGTGAGGGACTTTCCCGGTAAACCTGGCAGTGATCCGCAGTGGCTGTGCAAAAAAAAAAAAAAATTAAGTCTCTGACTCCTCGTGCGGCTCAATCCTTCGAGGATGTGGGGAAGGCAAATGGCCAAATTCCCCAAGGATGCGTAGTGGCTAGGAAAAAAACTGAAGCTGTGTGAGAGACTTGGCGGTTTGGTTTTAGGTGCAGGAGCAGCCCTAAAGTCATCGGGGAAAGCAATTGGCTAAATTCCTGTTGTACGCCGTGGCTGAGAAACCCATACAAAGTCCTATTGCGGGCTGCATGTCTGCTTCAGGTGTGTGAGCAGCCCTAAAGGTTCCGAGGATGGCGATCGGCCGTGTTTCTCGGGCATGTGCAGCGGCGGAGGACGATGTATAAGTCTGTGGAGCCAGTTTGTCCCTGGTGTGTGGCACAGTGACCACATAGCTGGAAGTTGTGCTGTCCTCATAATCCTGCGGTGTGCGCGTGTGGCTTCTGTGCGCAGAAAGTCCACTGTCGGGAGGTGAGTCAGGGTGGGGGAGCTTGATGGAAATCAACGCAGATGGCGCCGATGATCTTCCCCGTTCAGGCTGTTTCCTTCGGTTCGCTCGTGTCGCCGTTCATGGTGCGTGTCGGTCCCAGCGTTGCCCGCTCCGGAGAGCGTGCTCCGGTGTGGATGAAGAGGATGCAGGCGTTCTCTGGTACTCTGGAATCCACAGCGCGGTGAGAGGGAGTAGGCGGTCATTCTCTGTCATCAGGTCACCAGTGTGGAGAAAATGGCATAGTCGAGAGACGCACCATGCACGTCCAGGGTCACCAATGTGGAGGTAATAGAACAGGCGAGATGTGACGAGCTTGAAGGGTGCAAGGTTTTATTTCCTCCAACATAATGAAACACGCTTTGTAGCTCAGTGAGCTACCGCGCTGCTCAGGCATGTGTCACAAGCTCTTTTATACACGTTATACAGACCGAGAGAATGCATGGCTCATTAGCATAGTGATTGTCATCTAATACACATCAGTCAATACACATCATTAGCATGACATCAGCTGGCACCCAGCTCAGACATCCTCTCCGAGGACACATGCATAACAGTCCCGTCTGATTGCCCCCTGGGGCTCTCTGTCCGTATGTAAATTGTCCTCCCTTTCCTCCAGCCCTGATGAGTGTGAGATAATGTTCGTCTGCAGCGTGCTGGGTCACTACAGCGTGTTCAAAACTTATTTTCCCCGCTGAATATACCATATTTGTTGACTCCAAGAAGATACTGTATTTAATGAATCAAAGGCACACATCCATGAGGATGGATTTTTTTATTATAAAGAACATTGATAGAGTTCATTTGGGATATAGACAAACATCTTACCACATTGTTTCCTCTGAACTTGAAATCTGAAAAAAGTGAAAGGGTTCAGCTTTTTTCAGCCTTCCTCAATTTTGAGAGTACATCAGACATCGAGAGAAAAAAGAAAATCCTACAAGTGGACAACACAGGCTTTGGTTTATAACATTTGATATTTGCAATGCTGTGGACAAATACACTGCAGCAGTATACTAACAACAGGTCACACTGCTGATTGTATTTTAAGCACGTTTTCTATATGGATTGAAGGCTTTAGTAAACAGGCGAGAAAAGCCCGCTGATGAAATGCATAATGCAAATGCATAATTTTAAAACACAGAAATGCATTAAAAATTCTCACTACGTTTTTCAGCATAACCTTAACTGACCCACAGGTGTACATAGTGCACGTAGCCTGCTGCACAGCCTTAATGTTCACTCTTATTATACACTTTATCAGAGTTGACTCTCAGCTGTCTGATGAGGACCATTTTCATGTTACAATTTGCAAGAATGAATGAATGAATGAATGAATGAATGAATGAATGAATGAATTTATTTCGGATAGTACATTACAGGTTAAAAGAAACTGTATAATATAACAACAAGGTCAAATTAGACAAAGACTCCTTCTACTATACAATTCCACGTGAGTTATCCGAAATGGGTGATGGCTGAAGCCGCAGCTTATATTGCCCACCCATATTCCATCCAAGAATTCAAAGGAGAAAAAAGAGAAAACAAGACAAGAGCGATTACAATTTAAAACAAGGCTAAGACAAAATATGACTGAGAGAAAAAGAAAACTGAGCTAGTCTAAGTTAAGCGGTTACTATTCAAAAACAAATCTAAGACATAGTGTCACAGAGAAAAAAGAAAAACTAAGCTATAACACAACACAGGCTGGAAATGTCAATCCTTATGTGAGTTTACATGTCGTCTTGTAAATATGTTTGGAGTATTTCTTCCTTTAGTTTTTGTTTAAATTGTCCAAGCTTTGTACATGATTTTAATTCAGGTCCAAAATCGTTCCATAATTTGACACCTTGCACTGAAATACAATGTTGCTTGGTAGTTGTTCTCACTGTAGGCTTTTGAAATATACGTGTTCCTCTGAAGTGATATCGTTTCTCCCTTGTTTGGAACAACTTTTGGATATTTGCGGGCAGTGATAGATTCTTCACTTTGAACATTATTATTGCGGTTTTAAAGTCGATCAGATCTTTCAACTTGAGAGTTTTTTGTTTAAGAAAAAGTGGGTTTGTTGGTTCCCTGTAAGCTGCTTTGATGATTATTCTAATAGCTCTCTTTTGAAGCATAAAGAGTGGATATATGTTTGTTTTATATGTATTTCCCCATACTTCATTACAATATGTCATGTATGGGAGTATTAATGAATGATACAAGGTGTATAGTGTGGGTTGATTCAGCAAATTTTTCACTCTGTGTAATATTGCAATTGATTTGGATACTTTACCTTTTATATAATTAATATGTGGCTTCCAACACAGTTTGTTATCAATTATTACTCCAAGGAATTTAGTTTCGGATACCCTTTCAATCTCTACACCATTTACACTGAGTTTGGGTACTGGGTAGTTGTGATGGTTGTTAAAGACTATAAATTTTGTCTTGCTTAAATTGAGCGTTAATTTGTTCAAATCAAACCACAGTTTCAGCTTTCCTAATTCCTTTCCGAGTGTATCCAGAAGTTGTTCCAAGTTGTTTCCACTGCATAGCAGGTTAGTGTCATCAGCAAACAATATTAAGTCCATTTTTTCTGAAACTTTACATATATCATTTATATACATATTGAATAATAATGGTCCCAAAACTGAACCCTGTGGGACTCCACAGGTGACCTTCAGTAGCTCTGAGTATTTGTTGTTAACACATACAAACTGATATCTATTCTTTAAGTAACTTCTTAACCAGGACAGTGCTACCCCTCTGATACCACAATTTTGTAGTTTCTTTAATAATAGATTGTGATCTACTGTATCAAATGCTTTTTTAAGATCCAGGAATACTCCAACTGAATACTCTTTATTTTCAATGGCTGTTGATATTTTTTCTGTAAATTCCATTAAGGCATATGCTGTTGTCCTTTTGTGTCTGAACCCATATTGCTGCTCACACAATAAATCATTCTTCAGTATGAAGTTGTCAATTCTCTCATAGAATATTTTTTCAAGTATCTTGGAAAATTGCGGTAATAGTGAAATTGGTCTGTAGTTGGAGAGTTCCCCTCTGTCGACTGTCTTGTAAATCGGAATTACTTTAGCTATTTTCATTGCATTGGGAAATATACCTGATTGGAGAGACAGGTTACAGATATACGTCAGTGGTTTCACTATGCATTCGATAACAGTTTTGACTAGTAGCATATCAATACCATCGCAGTCAGTAGATGTTTTACTTTTGAACGATTTAACAATTTCAATGACCTCTCTTTCGTCTGTGTTCTTTATGAAGATGGTGTCTTTTACAGCAGTGTTATTGCATATTGAATCACCTGTTGGCACCGTAGTGGGTATTTCTCGGGCCAGTTTAGGTCCAATGTTAACAAAAAAATTATTAAATTCATCTGCAGGTGAAGCTATATTCACATTCGGAGTCGATTTATTATTTTTTGGAGTGTTAGTTGGGTAGCTGGTATTTCTGCTTTTATTTCCAAGGATACTGTTGATTATTGTCCATGTATTTTTAATATTGTCTTTGTTTTTTTCCAGTTCTTTACTGTAATAGTCTCTTTTACTACATCTTATTATATATGTTAACTTATTTTTGTATGTTTTATACCGCTGCTCTGCTTCTTTTGTCCTTTTCTTTATGAAAGCTTTATATAATAAATTTTTCTTTTTACACGCCTTTTGTAGTCCTTTGGTTAGCCATGGTTTGTCAGTAAATTTGTGTTTAAGCTTTTTTTTAACTAATGGGCAGTTTTTTTCATAAAGAGTGGTTACAATGTTTGTAAATGCGTCATAGGCTTCATTTACATCTGATACATAGACTTCTGTCCAGTCTTGCTTCAGCAAGTCCTCTTTAAAAGAACTGATTGCGTTTGGTGATTTGTGTCTGAACGATTTTGAGATTTTTTCTGGGTTGGGCCCCGTGTGGCCATGGATAAGTGCAAAGATTGGCAAGTGGTCGCTTATATCATTTATCAATAATCCACTTTCTATTTTCTTGTCGAGAACATTGACAAACAGGTTGTCAATAAGTGTAGCAGAGTGAGCTGTGATTCTACTGGGATGTGTTATTGTGGGATATAGACTCATGCTGTACATAGAGTTCATGAACTCTGTAACTACATTTTGTTGATGTGGATTAAGTAGGTCAATATTGAAATCTCCACAAATTGCTACCATTTTCTTACTAGTAATATTATTGTACAGCTCGACTAATTTATCTCTGAATGTCTCAATGCAAGTTCCCGGCATTCTGTATATGCAGCTTATGATTAGATTTTTTGTTTTGTCTAGGTCAATCTCAACAGTAACACATTCCAGAAGCCCTGGTAGTGCTGAGGACATTTCATTTACAAGCTTACATCTATATAGGTCATCAATATACAGTGCAACACCACCACCCTTTTTTTGAGATCTGTTAATGTTAAACATCTGATATCCCTCTATTGCCATCAGGGGAGCCTGGTCTTCATTAAGCCAGGTTTCAGAGACTGCTATAGCTGTGAATTTTCTGTTTAGCTGTTTTAAATAGTCCTGAATCTGTGAGAAGTTTTTGTTAAGACTTCTGCTATTGAAGTGTATTATTGACAGTTTACCATCTAATTGCACTTGACTTTTGAATTGCTTTTCAGTGTAATATTCACAGTGGTTATGAATATTATTGAAAAAGTGGTTATCAGGATCAATATCATTCTCCATCTCTTGTGGTTTATGTTCAGCATAGTGGCATATTTTTAGAGTTTGAGTTTCCTCACTCTGTGTTTCATAGTCAGTGTTCATCTGTATTTATCTAAGTCAGTAGCATCTCTGATCATTATACTTTTTGCTTGCTCAGGTGTTCCATTTAGTTTAATCCAAATTCTACAATTTCTTGTCCAGGTTGACTGTATCTTATTATGTTTCTTTAGCATCCGTGCCTGCCGTGCTAATTCAGCGTTTTTTTTTGTCAGGTGTTCATTTAGGTAAACTTGAGTTTCCTTTAGTTTTTTTGGCCTGCCTCAGTATGTCATTTTTCACCCTCCTGTTCACAAAGCGCATCACAATTAATTTCTTTGTTTTGTTATCTTTCTTCGGTAAAGCATAACAGGCTGAGATCGCATTGGCTTCTACCTTAATGTCTTTATCATTAAGGAACTGAAGCACTTGGTTTTCTAAGGACATTGATTCACTTATGGAAGCATGTTCACCACTCAGTCCTGTAGCGGCATGGGCGTACGACTGATATCTGATGTCTAGTCCACTTATAACTATGTCATCAATGCGAGAACCTTGTTCAAGATCCTCAACGCGTTGCTCCAAAAGACGCCCGTGTTGCTCCAGGTCCATAATTTTTTTGTCTTTTTCTTTTATTATTGAATGTAGGGCTTGTACCTCCTGTATTAGGTCTAATATTTTGTCCTGCTGGCTAGTCACTTTGGCCAGTTCATCTAACACAAAGTTCAGAGTTTTTTTAATTTCTTCCATTTCCTCTTTGTTGGGTGGCATTTTACTGACCTGTGGATAGAAATAAGCAGAGAATCCGGCTAGGCCTCAACTAGCTCGGTCACTACTGGACCCGCCGCTCCTGCGCAGCTTCTCCGCCGAGTGACGCTGCTCAGCTCCGCAGATCACCGCCGTCTATCGCCGGCGCCTGCCTCCGTCTACCTGGCCAGTTGTGTCGTGCACCGCCGGCGCAGCCGGAATCCACCGATCACAGCCACTCGTCGCCGTCTGGCTAGGCGGCTCCTCCGCTGGGCCCCGTCTGGGCCCCGTCTAGGCCCCGTCACCAACCGCCGTCAGTCTGGTCGTTCCTCGGCTGGGCCTCGCAATTGAGCACCGGTTCAGACCACTGACCTGCTGGATCCAGGTGGCCCCCGTCTCTCACCAACGCCGCGCCCGAGCTCCCAATCGCCGCCTCGGTTGGTTCGTCCTCCTTTTAAATCCTTCTCTCCTCGGCTCCAGATGGCCAGATGTAAAGAATACCTTCTCACTGCTGCAGTTACTCTGGGTTAGCATCTGGGTTAGCATCAGAGGCGAGCCTTTAGAGGTCGGAAACGGGGCGAAACGGAGCCAGATCTACCAGAACCTTCACCAGGTCAGCACTGGGTCGTAAGGGTATTCCCCACGTTTGTTGGTAGCCAACAGAAGTTCTTATTTTGATGGTTTTGCTTAAAATTCTCGGCTCATATCAAGCATTACAAGTGCAGCACCGGAAGTACCGCCGCAAGAGGCAAATTTTTGGAATGTATGAAATCATAATGTGCTCCTCCATGTCTGGTAAGTCCCTGGATGTTAGGTTGACTGTATTCTACTTGGATTTGGGGCTTTTTTTTTTTTTTTTTTTTTGCTATGATGAGACCCTATTGCCTGTCTTTCAGATGGGTTTTTGCCAGTTAGCCTTACCATGCCATCTATAACTGATACCATGGTGATGCAGCACGTGAACATAGGGATTATTATCTAATATATGAAATTAGCTAATTAAATCGTTAAAACACGAAAAAACTAGAGCTGCAGCTTAATAAAACCTGAGATTAAAGTTTTTCCTATATGATGCTATAAAGATATAGTGGACTCTTTATTTTAAAATGCTGAAGTTGGTCATTTCATAACACGAATCTAAAATGATTGTACCCAGCCTGAAGTGACTACTTGCGGAACCACGGGTTTTGGAATCATATACTTTCAGAATAATACTTGACATTGGACCAAAGTCAACCTCCCTCCAGGGCCCAGATAAAATGCAAAGATTCTTGTGAGGAAACACAAAATGTGTCGCCAGATGGAAAAAGTGAGATTTTGTGAGATTAAACTTGAACTTCTTTCACTGTTTAATCAATTTTACATAATACATTTGTCCATCCATCCATCCATCTTCTACCGCTTTTCCAGAGGTCCGGGTCGCGGAGGCAGCAGTTCAACCAGAGAAGCCCAGACTTCCCTCTCCCTAGCCACCTGCTCCAGCTCTTCAGAGGGGATACCAAGGCGTTCCCAGACCAGCTGGGAGACATAGTCTCTCCATCGAGTCCTGGGTTTGCGTGCCCCAGTGATCCCAGGAGCTATGTTGTCCGGGGTAATTTGCCTCTGATAGGGTCTCCCAAGACAAACTGGTCCTGGGTGAAGGGCCAGACTAAGAACGATCCAACAGACTCTCATGATAAATTGTATATCAAGGATTCAGTGTACCCCGCCTGGTATGGGGTTACCGGGGCCCCACCCTGGAGCCAGGCCTGGGGGAGGGGCTCGAAGGCTAGCGTCTGGTGGCCGGGTTTCCACCCATGGGACCCGGCCAGGCTCAGCCCGAAGGAGTTACATGGGTCCGCCCTCCAGTGGGCTCACCACCTGCAGGAGGGATCACGGGGGTCTGGTGCTATGTGGATTAGGTGGCGATCAAAGGCGGAGACCTTGGTGGACTAATACATTTGTACTATTATCAGATAAAGGATTTAAATATGTGCACTCCATTGCACAGTACATGTTATTCAAAGTTGTGGTGGCAGCTGTATGTACAGTTGAGCTGATTGAAAATATTTACCCATTAAAAGAAACAGCCTTCATTATGAAGTGCTGCCATTATGCGCCATTTAGTCGCTCAATGATTAAGTGGTAAAGCCTCCCACACACTGCCCCCTCATGTTTAAAGGGCAAGGCCAATACAAAAACGATAATAATTTAAAATAATTGATAGACATCTCTCTGTTTTGTTCTATACTACTGATTAGCAGTGTATCTCATGACCAAAGCTAGTATTGAAATCCAACCACATTTTTTTTTAAATAGAAATTCACCGCTACATTACTCAACTGAAAACCTGTCCAAGGCCTATTGATTGGGTGCTCGGTTCTTCCTCCATGTATTGGACAACAGTGGCAGCATATTAATATGTGGAGTTGCTTTAGAATTTATAGAAGCTTTTCATAAATTACAGCTATTTATTATTGATCCTTTTTTGGGTTGCAGCAAGCCTTGAACACATCAGTGACATACAGTAGCTTTAAATTAGGACTGGAAGTTCAACATAAAATCTCCTATTTTGTCCTTTCTGACCAGATCTTGAGGGACATTTACTCCTTTTCAAAAATACTAAAACACATTGTTCATCACAATATGAAAGATACATTCTCAGCTCCATTTTTAAAACGTCTTTCAAGGGCAGGGAAATAATGAGATTTTACCACATTTAACCTCTTCAGTTGAAGAAAAGAAGCCACACCCCACTGAAAGAGTCAGTAGTAACAGATCATTAAATTTAATCATTTAATGTGGAAATTAGTGAGGAAATGTAGAAAGATTAATGTCAAGGTTTTACTTCTTCCCAATGAAGCATGATCATGAAGTCATTTTTATGTCATTATCCAAAAGTCTTCATGCTCATCAAATTATGTATGAATGACTCACATTGTTAAACTTCAGTGCATCACGTCACTGGGAATAATAGTGGTGTGAAAAAGTGTTTGCTCCCTTCCTCATTTCTCATTTTTTTGTATGTTTGTCATACTTAAATGTTTCAGATCAACAAACACATTTAAATATTAGACAAAGATAACACAAGTAAACACAAAATGCAGTTTTTAAATTAAAGTGTTTACTATTAAGGTTAAAAAAAAAATCCAAACCTACGTGGCTCTGTGTGAAAAACTAATTCCCCCCCCCCCCTTAAAACATAAATTAACTGTGGTTTCTCACATCTTTGGAAAACTGAGTGAAATTTCTCTAGCCACACACAGGCCTGATTACTGCCACACCTGTTCTCCATCAAGAAATCACTTAAATAGGACCTGCCTGACAAGGTGAAGTAGACCAAAAGATCCTCAAAAGCTAGACATCATGCTGCAATCCAAAGAAATTCAGGAACAAATGAGAAACAAAGTAATTGAGATATATCAATCTGGAAAAGGTTATAAAGGCATTTCTAAAGCTTCGGGACTCCAGCAAACCACAGTGACAGCCATTATCCACAAATGGCAAAAACACGGAACAGTGGTGAACCTTCCCAGGAGTGGCCGGCCGACCAAGATTAATTTTCTTTTTTCTGCTACACATTGTTTTCTTTGGTGATTTAAGGTGCAGTTTTACAGACCAAACTTAAATAATGATAATGTTTCTAATCCACAGTGCAAAAATCCATAATAGTATAGATAAAACAATACCTGTTTTATTTTAAGAAATGATTACATATACACTATGTTGACAAAGCATGTGAGTTATGCATTTTCTTTGATTTGACTGTAAGAGATTAGTTGTCATGTAGACAAATGATTCATAACAATACACTTTACATTCATGAAGTACCATTCTCAAACTACCTTGATATGAACTCTAATTTTTCCCCCTTATTTGGTGTTGAAAAAGCTGGCCACCCTAGTGGGAAAACATGAACAAGAGCACTTTGAGTTAGATGAAGATCCCAGCACTTACTGATGGAGAAGAATTTATACACTTTTCAATATAATTGCTGTGGCAGAACAAAATTATGATAAACCCATCATCCACGAATATACAACAAAGTATACAACCCATAGTTGTAGGGCAGAATCCAGAGGTGAACCTGTGTAGCGAGTCTGGTGACCCTAGAGAGCATTGCACATTCTATAGTAAGAGAGCATAGGGAGTGTCAACCTTGACCATTTGATCCCAAACCTGTAGTCAGAGGTCATGGTCTCAGAGTGAACCTGTGTAGCAGGCTTGGTAACACTAGCTTTCTATGGCTCAGACTCGGACCATCGTGCACCCACGATTGTCCGAGTCTGAGACATAGCTGCACCCACGGTGACCTCCACGGAAGGAGCCAGACCCTGGGGAACATTCGGCGAAGAGGGAGGAGCAATGACGCCTTTGGTGGTCCCGCCTAGGGACAAGGCTGCACCTGCGGTGGTCCCGGCATGAGACACGGCAGCACCCGCGGTGATCCCAGCATGGGACACGGCAGCACCCGCGGTGATCCCAGCATGGGACACGGCAGCACTCGCGGTGACTCTGGGCTGGAGTTCCGCAGCACCCATGGTGGGCTCCGGCTGGGCCAAGGTAACACCCATGGTGGGCCCCGGCTGGGCCACAGCAGCATCTGTAGTGGCTCCGGGCTAGAGCTCTGTAACACCTTCGGTAGACCAGCCAACTGGCGAGAGTACCAGGGGTAGCTGGACCCTCAGTGACCTCGGGCAGTGAACCTAGATCCTCGGAGACCTCCAGCAGTGTTGGATCCTCTCCAGTGACCCTGGGAGAGAGCTCAGAGACAGCACAGAGAGAAGGGCGGTCAGGGTTGCCAGCAACGGCGGAGCCTGGTGAGGCGAGCTCAGATTCAGTGGGTGGCTGCACCCGGCTCTCATCCCCAAGAGCCAGGCAAGAATGCTCCAAAACTGAAAAGCAAAAGACAAAAGAGACCACTCTCCTGAGCTCGAGCTCCACCGCCGTCCAACACGCCAATGATCCGGGTAGCAACAGGTCATTAGGCTGAGGGGATGCTGCACCCACAGTGAACCCGGCCTGGGTCAAAGCTGTACCCACGGAGGTCCTGGGTTGGGACAGAACCCCCACAGCGACCTCTACCGGGGAAGCTGGATCCTGGACAACCTCGGCAGTGGGGAAGGCTTGACTCATGACATCCATAGGCGGTGAGCCCAGACCCATGAGAGCCTCAGGCTGGATCGGATCTTCTCCAGTGACCTTGGGATGAGACTAAGAAACAACAGAGAGAGAGACTAGGTCAGGGTCACCGGCAGTGGTGGAGCCCAGTGAGGTGAGTTCAGGTACAGCTGCCGGCTGCACCCGACTCTCCTCCCCAAGAGTCAGGCAAGATTGCTCCAATACAGAAGGGAGAGAAACAAATGAGAGCACTTGCCTGGACTCGGGTTCCACCACCATCCAGGACTCCATTGATTCTGATGATGACCTCATGGGCCCGACCTCGAGGTGGACCAGTGCAGGTTTTTTCTCTGCTGCGGCGGCCTCCGCAGCAGACTTGATGGTGTCAACAGTCCATGTACTCCCAGGCCAAGGGCTCCATGCCGGTCATTCTCTGTGTCCCTGGCGGGCCTGGGCTCCTCAGTAGGCAGTGGAGAAGCCTCCCAAACAGGCACAGAGGCGGATGGAGCCAGGGGAAAAACGGCCCTACCCACATTGCTGCAGAGGAGGAGGTGGCTGCCAGCAAGGCAACTGGAGGAAAAAATGGTTCTTCAAAGAGTTCTCCTCCTCCAGTGAGAGAGGGGTTGCTGGCTGAGAGATGGTATCAGTCTTCAGGTAAGACCTCTGGGAACGGCAACGACGTGGAGTAGAAGGAGGCTCCAAGGTCGGAGTGGGCTCGACTTCAGGCAGGAGCTCCGGGTCCCTTGGGGAAAGCTCCTCTAACTCCAAAGCCAATTCCAGGAGGACACACAGCTTCACCTCCAGGAGGAGCTCGGTCTCCGCCAGCAACAAAAGTCTGCATTCTTCCAATTCCTCCATGGACGGAGTGGGCCAAGGATCTGGAGATTCAATTCAATTCAACTTTATTTATATAGTGCCATTTCACAACAACAGTCATCTCATAGCACTTTCAACTGTAGGGGGAACCCCCACAGTTGCAGAAAGACCCCAGCAATCAGGCGATCCCCTGTGAGCAAGCACTTGGCGACGGTGGAGAGGAAAAACTCACTTTTAACAGGAAGAAACCTCCAGCAGAACCGGGCTCAGGGAGGGGCAGTCATCTGCTGCGACTGGCTGGGGGGTGAGGGGACAGAGAAGATGAAAAGAACAGGCATGTAGAGAGCAAACAGCATGATGGGGACTCAATCTATGGGAGAGAACAAACAGATGTTAATGACCAGCAAAAAATAAATAAATAAATATTTCATTGAGAGTGAAGAAAGGAGTGAGGCCCAGTGCATTATTGGAGGTCCCCCGGCTGACTAAAACTATTAGCAGCATAACTAAGGGAGGGTTCAGAAACACATGATCCCTCCCGAATTGTAGGCTATATCAAAAAGGAAGGTTTTAACCCTATTCTTAAAAACAGAGCTCGAGTCTGACTCCCGAATCCAGATTTGTAGCTGGTTCCACAGGAGAGGAGCTTGATAACTGAAGACTCTGCCTCCCATTGTACTTTTGGAGATTCTAGGTATTACAAGTAATCCTGCATTTTGGGAGCGTAGTGCTCTGTTAGGATAATACGATAGTATCAGATCTTTTAAATAAAAAGGGTCCTGATTGTTTAGAGCTTTGAAAGTAAGAAGAAGGATTTTAAACTTAATTCTAAACTCTATGGGAAGCCAATGAAGGGAGGCCAGAACCGGAGAGATATGATCTCTCTTTCTAGTACCTGTTAAAACTCTTGCTGCAGCATTTTGGATCAGCTGAAGAGTTTTTAAAGATGTTTTAGGACAACCTGATAATAAAGAATTACAATAATCTAATCTCAAGCTAACAAAAGCGTGGATCAGTTTCTCAGCATCACTCTGAGACAAGATGCTCCTAATCTTGGCAAAATTATGCAAATGATAGAAGGCAGTCTTAGAAACAAATTTAATATGTGAATCAAAAGACAGATCTTGATCAAAAATAATTCCAAGGTTCCTCACAGAGCTATTAAGAGAAAAAGTAACTGCATCCAAACTGAAAGTTTGATTTGGACAGGTATTTCTAAGGTTTTTTGGACCAACAAGAATGACTTCAGTCTTGTCTGAATTTCATAGCAGGAAATTACAAGTCATCCAAGCTTTGATTTCCTTAAGACAGGCTTCCAACTTGGCTAATTGATTACTATCATCTGGCTTCATCGACAGGTATAATTGTGTGTCATCTGCATAACAGTGAAAATGTATAAAGTGCTTTCTAATAATGTTGCCTAATGGAAGCATATATAAACTAAAAAGAGTAGAGCCTATCACAGATCCCTGTGGAACTCCATGACTGAGCTTTGAGTTGAAAGTTAAAACTCATTATTGACATGAACAAACTGGAACCTATCAGATAAATAAGATCTAAACCACTGCAACGAAGTTCCATTAAGTCCAACATAGTGTTCTAATCTATCAAGTAGAATATTATGATCGATAGTATCAAAAGCTGCACTAAGGTCTAAAAGGACAAGTACAGAAACAAGTCCATTATCAGATGTGATGATGAGGTCGTTAGTGACCTTTGCTAAGGCTGTTTCAGTAAATTAAATTAAATCACCCTTATTGTCATTCAACCGTACAACCAATCATGTACAGCAGAACAAGATTGTGCTTTACCTATCTACTGTGTTAATCACACACACCCCAAGTGCAGAATCAGAGGGCCGCTGCCATGCAAGGCACCGCCACAGAGTTCCCTCCTCCATTCCATTTATTGCTGAGCACCAAGCTGGACGGCAGGAAGTTCCACTTTTATATGGTCTTTGGCATGACCCGGCCGGGATTTGAACCCCTGCCTCCCGGGTGTGGGGCGGATGCTCTACCAACTGAGCCACCACTCCGGTGGCTATATACTATATAGTACTATATAGTACTATGATGGATTCTATACCCAGACTGAAACTCTTCAAGTAAACCATTTCCCTGCAGGTGGTCAAATAATTGTATAGCAACAACTCTAAGATTTTTGAAATGAAAGGTAGATTAGAGATTGGTCTATAGTTAGCTAAAGCTCCTGGATCTAGCATTGGCTTTTTGAGTAAGGGTTTAATTACAGCCGTTTTAAAAGCCTGCGGTACATGGCCTAAAGTTAATGAAGAATTGATTATATGAAGAATAAAGCTACCAATAAGTGGGAAGACTTCTTTAAATAACCTGGTAGGAATAGGGTCTAAAAGACAAGTTGAAGGCTTGGATGAGGAAACTATTTTGTCCAACTCTAAAAGGTCAATTGGAGTAAACTCATCAAGATGGAAGCGGGGCTGTCACGGGGGAGGCTTCTTATGGCGTGCGCATTTCCTCTTCATAAGGGGCGGCTCCGACATCGGGGCTTCTTTCACCGGCAGGAAGTATTTGGAGCTGAGCACCTCCGTAGCCTCCGAATGATTCCATAGGCTTGGGTTCGCCTCCATAATGCGTGCCACGCTGTCCCGACCCTCCCGGACTGTTTTTGGGGAAAGGGAAGCCTGCGTCTGTGCCAGGATGATCTCCAGAAAGGACACCGCCCACTGCTCCACTCTGTTCAGTTGGCCCATGGTGCTCCAAACGACAGGTGGGTAGGAAAAAACTCAGAAAGATGAAAAGTAACACGTACAACTCCTCCACTGGGTTTTCTCATTCTGGCCAGTTCATTCTGTCATGAATTGCTGCCCCTCTGGGGCAGAAGAGACTAAAGCAAACCAAACGCAGGATAGAGTTGTGTGTATTTATTGAACATAAGAATGACAACGCTCCAAGAAGCGAAATGAGCATTAAATAAAGTACAAACACTAATGCTCTGTGGTTCATTGGAGAGTAGGTTGATAAGACCCAAAGCGTTCTCAGACATAACTGAGGAGTGGGGGGATAATAGAGACAAACCCAAAGCATTCCCAGACGTGACTGTGGAAGGGTGGGGAACAGTACTTACAAGAGATCTGGCTGGAGGTTGACAATCCAATGAACCAGCAAGCACAAAGTGAACAAGCAGAGCTTAAATAATACAAGACATGATGAGCTGAATATGCACAGGTGTGAGTGGGTGTGTGTGTGTCTGTATGTATGTGTGTGTGAGTGCAGAGCTGAGTGAGCACAGGTGTGGATGTGTGTGTGTGTGTGTGTGTGTGTGTGTGGCGCCTAGTGCAGTAGTATAGTAATGTAGAGATGTTTGTAGATAGTGCATGTTGCATGGCATATTTTGCATGTTGCTTTCTGCTTGCTGCTCTGCTTACAGCTACCGCCACCAGCTAGCCCCCATCGGGGGTGAAAAGAGGAGCCGAGTGCGTAAGTCTCCTCCTGCTGGTACATAGCCTCTCCACCACCAATACCCCTGCAGTGCCTCCTCGTGGCCACACATGGTAACTGGGTACCCTGCAGTCCCAGGCTAAACTGGAGGGGATCTCAGAGCAGCAGGGGGCCCCAGAGATGCGGCGTATAGGCCCACCCTGTTTGGACACGCCCTGACGCCCGTCAACCCCTGCCCCAACTATGGGTAAATAGCCCTACTGCCTTGTGGGTAATCTATTAAGGTGAAGGCTAAGGGAGCAACCCCTGACAGAAAAGCAATGCGCTGGTGGTGCGCAAAAGGCGGGACTTAAAAGACCAAGGACCCGGCAGCCTACTGCAGCCATGTTGAGGGAATGGTCGTCATGGGCTTACCCATGCCACCGGAGTTACCTCATCATCGTAAAGACAGTGCTATTGGGAAGAGCGTGCCCCCCTACGGCACTCTAAATAATTCAATGCGCTTGTGTCCACCTCTGATAATGGTGGGCCTTACCTTCCTGGACATCTGGTTGAAGTCTGGCTGCGACAGAGTGTGTGGCAACGGGAGCAGGTATGAATGTTACTGGGAGCTCCTAGCTATAACCCTGCACGTCAGCAGTACAGGGCTATTATGGTCGCTAACAGCTGGGGTGGCAGCTGTTTTCGGCAGACCCCTGTGTGATTGAGCAGCCCTATTTAGGACAGCACTGCTCACCCCAACTGGGGAGGGGCCTAGAAAAAGTGACCTAAAAATTGCCCACCCATTTTTCGCCTGAACAGGTTACCGCGCCTGTTGGGTCATTCCACCTCTGCGGTCGAAACAATAAAAAGACAACATGCAACCTAAAACTGGCAACATGGAATGTAAGGACACTCCTGGATCGAGGTTCTGATAGACCCCATAGGAGAACAGCTGTGGTTGCTGCTGAACTGAGTCGCTACAACATTGATATTGCTGCACTGAGCGAGACCAGGCTCCTAGGTGAGGGCTCTTTAACAGAGGAAGGGATGGGCTACACATTCTTCTGGAGGGGTTACCCCTCAGGAGAACAACATCTGCATGGTGTAGGACTGGCTATCAAAAACACCCTTCTACCAAGACTCAGTGAAACACCTGTTGGCATTAGTGAGAGACTGATGACACTCCGTATCCCCCTGGTTAAGAATTGCTTTGCTACACTTCTTACTGCCTATGCACCGACCCTGCCATCGGAGAGTGAGGCCAAGGATTCGTTCTACCAGTTACTGGACGAAACTCTTCGCCGGATCCCCAAGAATGACAAGATCTTCTTACTTGGAGATTTTAACGCCAGAGTGGGTCAGAGCAATCAAATATGGAGTGGAGTGCTTGGCAGACACGGAGTTGGCCAGGCTAATGCAAATGGAGTGAGATTGCTCACTCTCTGCTCTGAGCATAACCTGACCATAACCAACACCATCTTCCAGCAAAAGGCCAAATACAAAACATCATGGATGCACCCTCGCTCTAAACACTGGCACCTAATTGATTACATCATTGTGAGGCGCAGTGACATCAGAGATGTCCACATCACCCGTGCCATGAGAGGTGCAGAATGCTGGACAGATCACCAGCTGATCGTGGCCAAGGTCCACATGCAAGTGCCCCCCCCCCCCCGCGACTACAAGGGCCCAAAAGGAGGAAACTTGATTGCTCCCGTCTGGCAAATCTGGATGTAAGAAATGACTTCCGTCACTCCCTGGTTGAGAAACTAGGGGGGTGGAGCATTTCCTGAGTCTGCCTGAGAAGACCATGGACCAGAAGTGGGACTTCAGCTTGGCTCTTTGTGGGGCAGCAGCCCAAACAATTGGCTATAAGAGAAAGAACCACCAAGACTGGTTTGATGACAACTCGGACACCATCCACGACTTGTTGGAGGACAAGCACAGAGCACATCAGGCAACCTTAAGGAACCCCTCATCCATTATCATCAGGCATCAGTGGCAGAGAGCTTGGCGGGATGTACAAAGGGCTACTCGGACAATGCAGAACGAGTGGTGGACAAAAAAGGCACCTGAAATCCAGGCCTTTGCCGATAAAAATGACATGCATAATTTTTATAATGCTGTCAAGAAGATTTACGGCCCAACAAATCGCTGCATCACTCCCCTGAAAACAGCAGATGGGCTGAGAATCCTAAAGGATCAGCCTAACATCTTGCTGAGATGGGCTGAACACTTTAGTACCCTGCTTAACCAGGACTCAGATGCAGACCCCACTGTTCGACGACTTGCCTACACTTCCTCCGATGCAAGACCTGGATCAGTCCCCAACCTTCCTGGAGGTTCTATCAGCTACCTGCTCTCTCAAAAACAACAAGTCCCCTGGTAATGACAACATCCCTGCCGAGCTGTTGAAACAAGGAGGCTACTTGTGTATAAAAACCCTGCACAAGTACATCACCAAGGTCTGGGCCGATGATAACATCCCACAACAATGGCGAGACGCCACAATTGTCACCATTTATAAAAACAAGGGTGACAAGGCTGTCTGCGGCAACAGCAGAGGTATTTCGCTCCTTGCTGTTGCTGGTAAGGTCCTGGCGAAGGTGATGCTTCACAGGCTGATCAGCAACATCACAGAATCAGTGCTGCCTGAATCGTAATGTGGTTTCAGGAAGGGCAGGAGCTCGGTGGACATGATTTTCACAGCTCGGCAGCTGCAGGAGAAATGTCAGGAGCAACACCAGGACCTGTTCATGGCTTTTGTCGATCTCTCCAAAGCTTTCGACACTGTCCATAGAGAACTCCTATGGGAAGCTCTTCTTAAGTTTGGCTGCCTCAGTAAGTTTGTCAATATCCTCCGCCAATTTCATGATGGTATGACTGCTCGGGTGACTATAGGAGGACAGGAATCTCCTTCCTTCCCCGTTTGTACAGGGGTTAGGCAGGGGTGTGTATTAGCACCAGAAGTTTTTAACATCTTCCTGCTCTGTGTCACCCAGCTTCTCCACAAGGAGACTGAGGACAGCAGCGGTGTAACACTGGACTTCCGTCTAGATGGCAACCTTTTTAATATAAGGAGGCTCCAGACAACCACCAAACTGCAAAGGTTGAGAGTCATTGAGCTACAGTATGCAGATGACTGTGCTCTGGTATCTCATAGCCCACAAGATCTCCAGTCTGTTCTTACTGCTGCGGTGAGAGCATACAGCAGGATGGGACTGACGGTGAACACCATCAAAATAGAGGTCGTCTGCCAATGGAGCACCAATATCCCATCTACTCCACCTACCTTCACTGTTGCTGGTGAACAGCTGTCTGTTGTTCCATCTTTCAAGTACCTGGGAAGCATCCTCTCTGTAGACAACACCATTGACAGTGAGGTCCAGAACAGGATCGGGCAGGTATCAGCTTCTTTTGGGAGACTCCGCATCGGGTCTTCCAGAACAAGAACCTCCATCTCCAAACAAAGATCTCTGTTTGCCAGGGAGTCTGTGTCACTACTCTCCTCTACAGCTGTGAATCCTGGGTGACTTACAGCCACCACATTAGGGATCTAGAGCGGTTCCATATACGCTACCTTCAGCACATCCTGAGAATCACCTGGCGTGACCATGTGCCTCATTCTGACATACTCTTTAAGACCAGCTGTAGGAGTATTGAGGCAACGATCACCCAGCAACAGCTACACTGGCTGGGACATGTGGTGAGGATGCCTCCAAACCGGCTGCCTCGCAGGGTGTTATATGGCCAGCTACACCATGGTTGACACTCTGCTGGAGTGCAGAAGAAGCGCTACAAGCACCAGCTAAATATGGCCTTAAAGAAGTGCAGGATCAGACCTGAGGCTCTGGAGGAGGTTGCTGCAGACCGGAACACCTGGCGACAGCAGTGCCTTGTGGGTACCCGTATGATGGAGGAGGACAGAACAGCCAGGAGACAGGAGAGAAGACTGAGGAGGAATGCACCTGCAGCCCCTGCTGCCACTACTACAACTTTTACATGCCCTACCTGCAACAGGACATGTGGGTCCAGGATAGGACTACACAGCCATCAAAGGACTCACCGATAGAAGTGGACGTCATCATCGGACTCGATGGACAACCGCAAGCAAGCAAGCAAAGTGTGTGTGTGTGTGTGCGGGCTGAGTTGAGAGGAGGAAGCAGACAGTAACTGAATACAGCTGTAAGCAATAACAGGAGAGGGAGGCGTGGCTGCCAGCTTACAGGAGGCAGGGCAACCCAAAACATGAACAGATAAATAATTTGCCATGAACCTGGGTTTGGAAAACATCCAAACCCAGTTCATGACGATGCTTGGTATAAGGAAAAACTTCAGATTACCTTCAGCAAACAAGAGAGCTGAGAGATAGGCCTGGAGGCCCAAAAGAGGAGAAAGGCAGCAAGGCGACCTCTCTTCTTAGGAACCGGCGGCAAAAGAGAAAGAAACATGGCTTCAGGGGAGCAAGAATTGCATTAACACATACCCACAGGGTGGTTCTGAGTGGATAGCTAATCAGGGGTTTGCATGACTAACTCTTTACCGCTTGAGTGAGCTCTGTGCTTGCTCACCCCGACACAGTGTCCTCTTTATGCAAATTAGCTTGCTTCAGATGGAGGAAGGGCAAATGGTCCAAATCAAATTGTCAGAGACAATTATTGCAACTAGGCACACATTGTTTAAAATACATCTATCTGCACAAATAAAATATTTATAATGGTAAATGGTATTCACTTATATAGCGCTTTTTCTCATCTCTAGATGACCAAAGCACTTTACAGATCCTGGTATCCACCCATTCACACACACATTCACACACTGATGGCGGCAAAGCCACCATGCACCTGCGCTGGCCTGACCACCCAGGAGCAACTGGAGGTTCAGTGTCTTGCTCAAGGACACTTCATCATGCAGACTGCAGACAGAGCGGAAATCAAACCCCTGACCCTCTGATCAGTAGTCGGCCACACTACACCTGCACCACAGTCACCCCTATAATAACAGACAATGCAGCAACAACAGTCCATGTGAGCTTCAGCAGTTCTCCTTTTCAGTTCACCTCTTCCAGGAGCCACAACTGGATGCCTGCAGTAATCAAACAAAGTTTCTGTGGGGTGTCTTCTTTCCTAGCTGATAGCACCGATGTGGGAAAGTCTTTGGCACCTTTGGAATATACCCAGTGCATCCCCACTGGGATTCTGTGAAGATGAAACTTGGAGCAGAGTCAGACAGTCTCATGAGCACATGAATGGCGCACAAAGTTTATTTTCAGCATTCAATCTGACTTGATTGTGCTACACCTGTGTACCAGGTTTGGCGGCCCTAGCTTTATTGGTCGTACAGTAATAAGGCATAAGGACTGCTAACCTTGACCTTTGACCTTTTGACCCCAAAACCATAGTCACACGTCAAGGTCACAAGGAGAACCTGTGTACAAAGTTTGGTGACCCTAGCTTTACTAGTTGTGTAGTAATAACACATACAGAATATTAATGTTAACCTTTGACCTTCTGACCCCAAACCCATAGTCAAAGGTTAGGATCCCAAGGTGAACCTGTGTACCAGGTTTGGTGGCTCTAGCTTTACTAGTTTTATAGTACAGTGGTACCTCTACTTACGAACTTCTCTACATACGGAATTTTCAGGTTACGAGACGCCTCAACGGGAAAATATTGCCTCTAGTTACGAACGAAATTTCAGGATACGAAAGGCAAAAAAGTACGCGCTCCTCGCAGCTTCCGTAGTTTACCGAACGTAAACATACCTGTAGCTGCTCTGCCATTGGCTATCGCCTAGCATCTTCCTGGTATCCCATTGGCCACGAAGTTTTTGTTTTTTTTTTCCAAAACTTTATGCGTTTGGTTGATCTCACCAAAGAATATGGCCGTAATACATCAACGATCAGCACGGTATTAAAACAAAACGAAGCACTTACAAGCCGACAAAAGCAAATGTCCTTGGATCAGAACATGAACCAAAGAAGGCAAACGGTGACGACGTCGACGACGATAGCAGTTAAAGGGTAAATGAACATAATTTTTATTATTCTTTCTCTTTTATTATTCTCTTTTATTATTCTCTCATTTTAAACTCTCATTTTATGTTTATTGTGCAGTAATCTAATTGTAACATGTATTTGTTACATGTTTTGATGCGTTTTTACGATTTATAAAAAATTTATGCCCGAATTTTGGGGGCTTGGAACGGATTACGGCATTTACATGTAAAACGCGCCTCTACTTACGAATTTTTCACGTTACAAGAATTCTTCCGGAACCAATTAAATTCGTAAGTAGAGGTACCACTGTAATAGTAAATGTACCATTTACCATAGTGAAACTGCAATGTTAACGTTGAACTATGACCTCTGACCTCTTGACCCTAAACCCATAGTTAGGTCAGAGAGTAAATTGACCAATATGTGTATTAGATACAACTACTGTATCGATTTAAAAAGCCTACATCATTACTTTCAGTAGTTATTGTGTTTAAAAGATTCGGGGAAAATCTGACTTCTGACTTTTGACCTCAAGGTCATTCGATGACGGTGAAATTGCAATATGTGCACCATCAGAGCATATCAATCCATGATACTAAGTTTCAAAACAATCAGAACAAAACTGTAGGAGCAGTTGATTTCACAAAAGTGGGAAAGACGGAAAAACGGAAAGACAGATGGGCAGACGGATTGATTGACCCATAACATAATCCCCTTTCGGACAAAGCCCAAAGGGGTCGATCAGAACTAAATTGCAATATGCATATCCTCAGTGTATATCAAACCATGGTACCAAGTTTCAAAACAATCAGAACAAAACTGTAAGAGGAGTTGATTTCACAGAAGTGGGACAGACAGACGGACAGATGGATGCATGGATTGATGGACGGAAGGACTTACCAATAACACAATCCCCCTTTGGCCTTTGCCCAAGGGGCTCTTTGATCCCTTTAGGCTTCTTCCAGTGGGGAATAAAAATTGACATCAAAATGTAATCTGTAGGCTGATTTTGTAGTCAGCCACTTGTGAAATAGGTTTTGAAGAATACTTACTTAAACCAGGGGTGTCAAACTTAAGGCCCGTGGGCTGGAACTAACCCACCAGAGAGTCCAATCCGGCCCGCAGGATAAATTTGCAAAGTGTGAAAATTAAATAATAGCACTTTTTCAATAAAGTAACTGCTATACCCAATTTGTCCAATTGGGGTCGCACAAGAGTAGCAGACACAAAAGTGATCCCTGCTGTCTACTGACTCCAGCGCAGTCCCTTCGCTACCATAACAGATGACTAAAAATATGTAACAAATCTTTTTTTTTATGGATTCCTGGGGGGTGGGGGGGCCATAGTTCGCTGCTGTTTGCTGAAAGAGTTTATGGTCAGAAACAGCTTTTCTTGTCACAAAATTTTTTGAACATGTTCAAAACAAGAGAAGCTGTCGGCTGATAACAATGATGGGTTGCCAGAAACTGATCGGCTCACTGCGGGAGCGCACCTTGCTCGGCTAAAGCTGTTCCGATATTTAATGCGTGAGGGATTTGTCATAATTTTAGATCCATAGATTTTGTGTTAGAATAATCAGGTATGACATTTTATCCTGTAGCAACTTTTAATGTTTTGCCTTATAAAAGTGTGCTGAAATTAACAAAATCCGTGTATAATGATGTAAAAATAAATAAAGTTTTTCTTTCCTATGAATACTAGTTTGTGTACATTATTTGCCTCCTGTAATTATATATTGTAAGTAGAATCCATAAAATGTATGCTTCACCTGCCAAAAAATCATCAAGGTTCTCAGTTTGGATTGAAACATTTTATCCATCCATCTTCGGCCACTTTTCTGGAGGTCCAGGTTGTGGAGGCAGCAGTAAAAGCAGAGAAGCCCAGGCACAAAACATTTTAGCTGCCAAAAAAGTACTTGATTTGGTTCAAGGGTGAATTGTGAAAATTATAACATATTCTGTCCAACTTGTGAATAGTCTTAAAGGGTTGTTATAGCTTATACATATGTTATGTCACCTGCCAAAAATTAAGGGGCTTAATCTGGAATGAAACTCCAGAAATTCAAACACAACCAGTTTATCTGTTTACATGTAAACATGGTCATGTATACATGTACATGAATAAACCAGTTATGATTGGTTTCTGCAGTTATCTGATTATTCAAGTGGCCATGTAAACAGAATAAACCAATAAACGCCATGTAACTGGGGACATTAACTCAAGTGGTTTATCCTCCAGTAATCTGTTTATTCAGTCCATGTAAACACGGGAAAACTGATTATTGGCATTATCAGTTATTGCCAGTAAATAGTTTATTGTTACCATGTAACCAGGATCACTGTTCAAAATACAAACAGGTTCCAGGACTAAACAGTAGATGGCAGCAATATGATATCTGGTTCCTTAAATGGCATTTGTTTTTATCATGATTAAGATATTTTTCGTCAGCTGTTTCAGTTCAAAACAGAGCAGAAAGGAAAAAAAAAATCAGGTTCATACTTTGATGAAGATTCATCATTCAGGTTGTTCATGTTTTGTAAAGGATCAATGGTTCTATAAATAACACTTCATAATGTACTTGTACTTCTTTGTACTAAATTTGGAGTTGCCATTAGATAGATAGATAGATAGATAGATAGATAGATAGATAGATAGATAGATAGATAGATAGATAGTGTCATGCGGTGGCTCTCGTGAGCCACCATAAGACACCACACCGTCACCAGAGAGTTGTGCAAGAGTTTTTTTTTATTAACGGTGAAGTAATGATAATACAAGCTGCTGAGGCAATGACACATACAAGTCTACACACACCGGGAGGCGTAAGGCTAACAGCTCACTTACAGGTCCACAGGAGGCGACGGTCATACCACAGACAGGCAAGATAGAAACAGTCCAAAGCATACGTAGCTCCGACGATAAGAGACGGACACTGCTGCAAGGATGCGGCCGCTAGCGTGGGTTTAAGAAGTCCGTCGCTAATGACCGCAAATGCAGAATAGCTGTTCAGGACTTGACAGCTGAGCGGAAGCCTCCCCGAGCGCTGTCACAATAAGAGCTCGGAGAGCCAGGATAACAACGCCACTGTCAAGCCCTGACAGGAATAGCCCGAGCACAAATAACATAGTGCTCGGGTCACAACAGTAGCCCCCCCCCCCTCAAAAGGCGGGCTCCGAACGTCTTGTAACACCCAGCCCCCACCACCACCACCACAGGGCGAGTGAATGGAGGAACAGGCAAGGAGGGAGCCAAACAAAACCCAACAAGGCCCCAGACAAAAAGGAAAAAGAAGAACACATTCCCCGACATATCCATCAAATTCCCCCAGAACAATGAAGAAAAAAAAACAAGGCAAGAATTACAATACAAGGGGTACAAACCATACAGAGCATAATTACCTGACACCGAAAGCTTTCCCACAGAGACCACAGACAACCTGTCTAACCCCAGAGTACATAACCCCACGTGGTTTAGAACTCATCAGAATAAAGATCTTTTCACACACAAGCTTTGAAATGCAACAATTATACTCCCAAATCACCCATGTACATGAAACCCAGCCACAATTAAACCCAAAACAACAGCCTCAAACACAACGGTATCTATGAAAAAACAAGAAATACATGCTATAGCCCCTCAAATAGAAGAGGGGAGGAAAACAAAAAAAAACAAAAGCATGCTGCAAACATACACGAGGCAATCTCACTTGCTCCAAATAACCGTACACCGTATGGTCCCAAACAGAAGATGATCGGCAGAGATCAAACGCCCCAGGAAGAGCTCCGGCGACCTCCCTGCATCCGATGGCCCACGGACAGTCACAAAAACAGTACATGATCAGGCGGCCTGCCCCAGTCACAGGCCCCAAGAAACAAGTCCTCCGGTGGCCGTACCAGGCCACCCAGTAGCAAACACAGTTTATCGGGTGACCGACCCAAGGCGCCAAACCAGCAGAGCAGTTCCTCGGGTGGCCGACCCGCATCCCTCAGCCACCAGAACCGTAGAGGAATAGCGTGCGGCGGCCTGCCAGACAGAGAAACTACATGAGAGCGCCAGCCTGCCAGACAAAAACCTCCAACGGCCCCCAGCACTAACGACCCCAGCTGGTGGCTCCTGAGAGTGGAATAATCAAGACAATGGGTCTACATCACATCAGGCGGCCAAGGGTCTGCGGCTCCTCCACCGATCTCGGTCCAGACCGATGCGATCGTCGCAGCTCCGCCTGTATCGGATCCCGATTGGATCACAGCTGCACCCGCGTCAGACCCCGATTGGGTCACAGCAGCGCCAACGTCGTACCCCCACTGGACCTCACCGGACCCCGATTGGGTCACTGCCGCACCAGCGTCAGACCCCGATTGGACCTCCTCGAACCCCGATTGGGTTGCAGCTGCACCTGCGTTGGACCCCCACTGGACTTCGTCGGACCCCGATTGGGTCGCAGCTGCACCTGCGTTGGACCCCCACTGGACCTCGTCGGACCCCGATTGGACCTCGTCGGACCCCGATTGTGTCGCAGCTGCACCTGCGTTGGACCCCCACTGGACCTCGTCGGACCCCGATTGGGTCACAGCCGCACCTGCGTCAGACCCCGATTGGACCCCGTCGGACCCCGATTGGGTCGCAGCCGCACCTGCGCTGGACCCCCGCTGGATCTCGTCAGGCCCTGATTGGGTCACCGCTGCACCTGCGTCGGACCCCGATTGGATCACAGCAGCACCTGCGTTGGACGCCCACTGGATCTCGGCAGGCCCCGATTGGGTCACCTCAGCCCACGCGTCGGACCCCGACTGGGTCTGGACGGACCCCGATGGGGTCACCGCTGCACCCGCGTCAGACCCCGATTGGGTCACCTCAGCCCATGCGTCGGACCCCGACTGGGTCTGGACGGACCCCGACTGGGTCGGTACTGCACCGGCGATGACCTCCATCCCCGAACTTGGGACCTCCAGCCCCGCGACCTCGACAGACTCCAAACCGGTTACGCTGTGGAGAGGCTCAGAGGACAGGAGAGGACCGGGATCAGTATCACCGGCAGCACCAGAGCCCAGCGAGACGAGCTCGGGCGCAGCAGATGGCTGCCCCTCGCTCGCCTCCCCACGAGGCAGGCAAAAATGCTCTAACACACCACAAAGGAAAACAAGGAAGAGCACTTGCCTGCACTCGGGCTCTGGAGCCGTCCAAAACTTCGTCGATCCAGGTTCAGGTAGAAGCTCGTCGTCGGGCTCCCACTCAGCTGCGTCGGGTTCCACAGCCGGCCTGATGGTCTCTGCAGCTGGATCCTCTCGCACTGATGTCCACACCGATAACCCGCACGGCGTGGTGGCAGGGGACCCTCGACCCGCTGGCTCGGGCTGCTCCTCTGTGGAGACCTGGGGACACTTGCTCGTCGGCTCAGGCTCCACACCACAGTCCACTCTCCTCCTCTGTGCAAAACAAGGCTGCGGGGCCGGGATTATCCCCAGAGTCGCAGACCTCCCCCTCGTTCGACGGCGTGAACCTAACACCGAGGTCCGCTCAGCAGGAGGAAATACAGAGGCAGCAGGTTCAGTACAGGTAATTACAGCTGGAGGAGGAAACTCGGGGGCCTGCAAACCCCGAGCTTCACCCCCAGGAGTCAGACAAGACAGATCACCAAGATAAGTAGGGGAGTGAATTTGAACTTGCCTGTCTCCCGGAGGGAGGATGGTGCCAGCTGTAGAGGACATTGCTCCTTCCCTCACTCGCTGGGTGGTAGGAAAGGACCCATGGATGGAGCTCGCCGGTGCAGGACTCTGATCACACACAGCAGCTGGAGAGGATGTCGAGGACGAGGGAGCGGCAGCCGAAGCGGGCCGGGCACAACATGCTGACCGTACAGCAGGGGGTGGTGGCCCTAGAAAAGGGGCTGCAGGAATTCCCTCCTGATGTGACGCCGAAGAGACAGCTGACTGGTTGACTGGGTCATTCCGGCGGCCCGGAACTGGATCCAGAACAGGATCTTGCTGAAGATGTGCTCGGCCGCGGCGCCGACGCCTACGCCGGCTCCCACGCCGGCTCCCAGATGGTGCGAACTCCAGAAATGGATCGAGGACAGGATCGGGATCCATAGGCAAAGAGCAGGAGCGCCTCCTCCTCTGCTTCTTGCCGTGCTCCTCCTCCAGTATAAGGAATATCTCGCGTTGTGCGGCAATATCAACCCTCCTGGTGTCGACTTCCGGGTGGTCGGCGTAGTGGGGAGAGAGATGACGAAGAGCGTCTTCAGCAGAGTCCAGGTACCAGTGTATGCCGTGATCGTAATCCAGGAGGGAAGCGGAGATGAGCATCTCATCCATGAATTCAAGGACGCCCGTCAGCTCGTGGCTTGGACTCTGAGTGCGGCCCCTCCGCGACGGCATTCCTCACACACACTGTACCCAGACAGGAAAAGCAAATGTCCAAAAAACACCAACTCACTGGTGAAAGGCGTCTCGGGTTGGCATCACCGTAAACGCCGTTTTTTGGCAGCAGTGTACTGTCATGCGGTGGCTCTCGCGAGCCACCATAAGACGCCACACCGTCACCAGAGAGTTGTGCAAGAGTTTTTTATTAACAGTGAAGTTATGATAATACAAGCTGCTGAGGCAATGACACATACAAGTCTACACACACCGGGAGGCGTAAGGCTAACAGCTCACTTACAGGTCCACAGGAGGCGACGGTCATACCACAGACAGGCAAGATAGAAACAGTCCAAAGCATACGTAGCTCCGACGATAAGAGATGGACACTGCTGCAAGGATGCGGCCGCTAGCGTGGGTTTAAGAAGTCCGTCGCTAACGACCGCAAATGCAGAACAGCTGTTCAGGACTTGACAGCTGAGCGGAAGCCTCCCCGAGCGCTGTCACAATAAGAGCTCGGAAAGCCAGGATAACAACGCCGCTGTCAAGCCCCGACAGGAATAGCCCGAGCACAAATAACATAGTGCTCGGGTCACAACAGATAGATAGATAGATGTACTTTATTGATCCCAAACTAGGAAATTACAGAGAACGGTTAGGTTGTTTTAGATTGTTTTGCTATTATTTTACTGATCCGGCACACTTGTCGTTAAATCCGGCGATATGTAGCCCCCGAGCTAAAATGACTTTGACACCCCTGACTTAAACTTGATGAATTAACTTAGTGAATAAGCATTAGCTCATCATTTAGAAATGCATTACTCATCCTGTACCTTAGAAGTTATTGCTATGTAATGTGTGGCCAATGACAATTAATGCTGATAACTGTTTTCTCTCTCTTTTCCCAGAGAGTGAGTCCTACTACTTCAGCAGGATGTCTGTTTACAACTGCTCTTTTTATCTAATGGCCGAAAATGGAGAGTGGCTTTGCCCTCAAGGAGAAGTGTGTACAAATGTGACCTTTGGCATAAATGGCAGCCACATTGCTGTGGATGATATGTGTTTGACAGAGGAAGAATACCTGGAGAAATATCTGGGTTCACGCCAGTCATCTGTGTTCCTGCCCGTCTGCCTCATCTATCTGTTCATCTTCTTAGTAGGTGTCTTTGGGAATGTGCTGACGTGCACGGTCATTACACGCAACAAAGTCATGTGGACCCCAACGAACTACTACTTATTCAGTTTGGCAGTGTCAGACCTGTTGGTGCTGCTGCTTGGCATGCCTTTGGAGCTGTATGAGCTGTGGCAAAACTATCCCTTCCTCCTGGGGACAGGAGGCTGCTACTTTAAAATTTTCTTATTTGAGACCGTCTGTTTAGCATCCATCCTTAATGTGACAGCACTCAGTGTTGAGCGCTACATTGCTGTGGTACACCCACTGCGTGCAAAGTATGTTGTCACACGCACCCATGCTAAGCGCGTAATTCTCACAGTGTGGGGTATCTCACTGTTGTGTGCTGTGCCCAATACAAGCCTGCATGGGATAATCTTCCTTCACATTCACTCCATCAGCCCTGCTATCAACAGAAATATTGAGATTCCAGACTCAGCCATCTGTACGCTGGTGAAACCACGTTGGATGTACAATCTAACCATCCAGGTGACCACATTTCTCTTTTTTATGCTACCCATGCTAACAATCAGCATTCTGTACATACTCATCGGGCTGCAGCTAAAGCGTGAAAAGATGCATCAGACACTGGAGGAAAAGTCAAGCTTTGGACAGGACAGCTTCTGCAGTATCCGTACACAGCAGCAGAAGACACGTCGCCAGCAGGTCACTAAAATGTTGTGTGAGTATAGTGAAGTCAATTAATTTACCCTGATTAATGTGTGTACTATATTTGAGACCATGAAGTCCATAAAAGAGAAAGAAAGGGAGAACATGACTATCCAGAATTATCTCTCAATAAGCCAAATTGACTTTCTGTTTCTTTCCATGAAGCAAATTTATTTAGCAATAAATGCTAGCTGGCAACACGCAGCTTCCAAAAGTTACTGGACCAGAGTGTTTCCACTTTCACTACAAAAGCATCAATTAATTATTGTCTTTGTAGAAATAAGCTGACATGCACAGCCATTGCACCCAGTAGACACATGGAAACAAGTATATTATTACTTGTTTAGTTTGGTGGTGTCAATGGTTTGACTGTTGGACAACATTTCTGAGCTTCTGCAGAGAAAAGATCGCTCACAAGTTGAGCCAAGTAATCAGCTCCCAGTTAATTTCTGAGACAAGCAGTATCTCCACAACAATACCTGTCAAAATGCATATAACACAATTTTGCTCCCAAAGACCTTGTGCAGACACAGATGTAAATTCTGAGTTTGGGTCTGCTGTCACAGCACAACCAATGCTTGCTGACTAGGGTTATAGTTTTTGGTGGGTGTTTGGCACAGTGGGACCTTTCGTCCTGGTTATTGATAGTGCTGCAAGAAAATAAACTAAAGTAATGTCTAAGAATGACATACTGTATATGGTAAAATGTTGTAGATGAGCAAGGATTCCAGTGGGGGTGAATAGAATTTATAGAAAATAGCAATCAAAACCAGCCTGATCAACAGTTAAGCTAAAACCAGGCGGCCTGTCCATCACTTCCTCCCCACGAACGCCGACCACCTAGCCAAGCTGATGCTAATAGCTGAGCGTTGTGGCAAAAAATATACCAAAATAAGCCAGAGTGATGCAAGATATATTATCAACTGTGGATTAGTGAACTAGGAGGAACCAGGGATGCCTATTAGGGTAACAGAAATCAAAAGAAAATATGACGATCCATGCTTTTTAAACAAACTTCTTGCAACACTGTTACCTACATGACAGAAAGCTAGTCTGACCAATAACAGAGTAGCAAGTGGTTATCAAGGATGGCACTGGGCTAGGTTTACCATTTTATGAGGTCTCTTGGCAAATTCATAAGAGTCAAAATGGCTAATCAGACACAAAAATTATATAAAGGCTATGTATTTTTTTTAAGAGAAATTAGCATTTTGATATTTATTGATAATCACATGACCAAGAGACACATTCCATAAGGTTAAAACCTACAAAACACAATTTTTCAGTCAATGACCCCCTTAAGATAAATTTATAATTGGCTCAGGCTGTATTAGCTACCTGAGCAAGATGCTAGCAAGCTAGCATCAGACAGTGACATGAGCAACATCCTGAGGGGTTAACTGGGGCTCCTGAGCATTTAAAGAGACAGGCACTGAAAGGAGCTATTCTGAGTCTCAGTGATGCAGCAATAATAATTAAAGGCAATTTGACCAAAGTAGGTCACAGACTTTTTCAGTGTTAGGGAACTGTTAACAAGTAGAAAAAGTGCAGTAAATGAGACCCTTAAGTATCTGTGCTCATCAGTGGTCCCCAAGCATGTACCAAGTAGGACCAAGACCCTGCAGGTTTTCTCTTCCACCCGGTCTCTTCAGTAGGTGTTTTCACAGATCAGCAATCAGTGGGAAGAAATTCTTTGGAACTACCTGTTGAAGACAGTTGTTGGAGGTAAAACCTACAGAGTCTTGGCAGTCCATGGCACATCGCTGGAGCCACTATGCTAAGTAATGAGCTGGCAACAATTACTAATTAAGAACTCTGTGGAACAATATCATAATTCTCATAGAAAATGCAATTCACTTTTCAACACTGGTACAAAAATAAAACTCAGAAGAAACACTGAGAGTATTATAGGAATAAATGATTGAGAATGAGCGCTGATATATTGTATCATTGGCCCGCAGATGCATCAGGGCCAATTTAATTAAGAGCAAGAACACATTTGCAATTTTCACAACTGCATTGCTATTCCTTCACAAATGTCATTTTTCTCCCACTGTTTTCAGTTGTTTTAGTTCTCGTTTTTGGGATCTGTTGGGCACCATTTCACACCGATCGCCTGATGTGGAGCTTCATCAGTGACTGGACTGACACCCATCTGGAAATCTTCCAGTACGTGCACGTCATCTCCGGAGTGTTTCTCTACCTGAGCTCAGCAGTCAACCCGATCGTATACAACCTTATGTCGACACGTTTCAGAGAAATGTTTAAGGAGGTCATGTGCCACGGGCCACATCGCACTGCTCCCAGAAAACACTCACTCAGTGTCACCCGGGTGACGCTTCGCAGCACTCTGAGTGATGCCCCACTCAGCAACGGAGCTGCTATTGTTGAGGCTGAGGGAGAAGAGGGAGAAGTGATAATGAAATATAAGACCAGTTTTTCATGCTAGAAAAAGTTAGCAAAGGGCATGTCAGGGGTACATATTGTTGGCAGGATGGCATGGTGTTAAGACTTACTTGATCTAAGTGCATCCATCAACTGGCATCAACATCCAGCTGTCACACGTGTCAGCAGAAATACCTAAAATAGTTCTGAGTGGGAAAACTGGAGGATAAAAGGCTCTCTCTTTAGCTGAAGCTGCCATACTGCTGTCTATTTTAAAAACTTAACCTATCACTCGGTAAACTGCACACATAGAACAGATTTCCCTTAAACCACTCATGAGAAGGCATACAGATGTATCTCAACAAAACAAAATATCATCAAAAAGTAAATTTATTTCAGTAATTGAAAAAGTGAAACTCATATAGATTCATTACACACAGTGTGATATATTTCAAGCATTGTTACATATAACTGATTTTTAAAAATTAATTTTTAATATAAATGTTGACCAACTTAAAAGTATGTTCATGTACACACTTAATACTTGGTTGTGGTTCCTATTACATGAATTAAGCATCAATGTGGCATGGCATGGAGGTGGCTGTGGTACTGCTGAGGTGTTATGGAGGCCCAGATTGCCTTGATAGTGGCCTTTACAGTAGCTCATCTGCATTGTTGGGTCTGGTGTCTCATCTTCCTTTTCACAATACTCCATAGATTTTTTTATATGGGGTTAAGAGTTTGCTGGCTAATCAAGCACAGTGACACCATGGTCATTAAACCAGGTTTTGGTACTTTTAGTAATGTGGGCAGGCGCCAAGTCCTGCTGGAAAATGGAATCAGCATCTCCATAAAGCTTGTCAGCAGAGGGAAGCATAAAGTGCTCTAAAAGTTCCTGGTAAACGGCTACAATGACCTTGGACTTGTTAAAACACAGTAGACCAACACCAGCAGATGACATGGCTCCCCAAATCATTACTGACTGTGGAAACTTGACACTGGACCTCAAGCAACTTAGATTCCGTGCCTTTCCACTCTTGCTCCAGACTCTGGGACCTTCATTTCCAAATAACAGGACTTGGCACCTCATTTGGGGAGCCATGTCATCTGCTGGTGTTGCGCCACTGTGTTTTTATCAAGTCTAAAGTCACAGCAGCCATCTACCAGAAAATTTTAGAGCACTTGGAGCTTCCCTCTGGTGACAAGCTTTATGGAGATGCTGATTTCATTTTCCAGAAAAACTTGGCACCTGCCCACACTGCCAAAAGTACCAATACCTGGTTTAATGACCATGGTATCAATGTGCTTGATTGGTCAGCAAACTCGCCTGGCCTAAACCCCTTAGAGAATCTATGGGGTATTGTCAAGAGGAAGATGAGAAAGACCAAGACCCAACAATGCAGACAAGCTGAATGCTAATATCAAAGCAACCTTGGCTTCCATAACACCTAAGCAGTATCACAGGCTAATCACCTTCATGCCACGCCATGTTGATGCAGTGATTCCTGTCAAAGGAACCCTGACCAAGTATTGAGTGTGTTCATGGACATACTTTTCAGTTGGCCAACATTTCTATTAAATGTAATTTTTTCTTACATTGATTTTATGTAATATTCTAATTTTTTGAAAAACTGAATTTTAGGTTTTCATTAGCTGTATGGTATAATCATCATCATCAGACATAACATCATCAGAAATAAACACTTGAAGTATATCACTCTGTATATCATGAATCTATATAATATCGGAGTTTAACTTTTTCAATTGAATTACTGAAATAAATTAACTTTTTGATGATATTCTAATTTATTGAGATGTACCTGTATACTGTATATTAGGGCTGGGCGATTAACCATAATAAAACTGAAACTGACATTTGGGGTGTAAAACAGACGTAATCTCGCTCATATTGGGTTTTTCATTTTTTCTCCTCTGCCCATTTTGTGCCTGTGTATATAAGAGCTTTCATGTCCTGCCCTTTTAACGTGCATGGTCACATGACTCCACAACTTGTCATGGTTTGTCCTTCGGGGCAGAGAACAGGACTCCAATGCGTAGCGAGCAAAGAACATTTTATTAAACAAACTCAAAAACTAACCACACAAGGCAAACAGAACTCACGGACTGGAATCAAGGCTGGCCGAATCGTGTGTGAAACGTCAAACAGACAAGGAGAACGATGCTGCACCCAACAGTGGGGCTGCGTCCCATAAATAAGGCTGACAGTGATTAACAGAAACACAGACCAGCTGTGACAAATCAGGAACTAAACAACACTCAAATCTGGCAAGACTAAAGTGAGAAATAAACACACTGAATACAACACACTAGGAAATTAATACAAAATCAGAATGACAAACAGGACTCAGAAAATAAACAATAATAAATGTAAAACCCAGAGAATGAACTCAAAGTGAGGATGTAAGTTGGAGGCCATATTCAGGTGGCAAGAAATGTAAGTTATAACACAAAGCGAGGACATGGCTCCAACTCCCATCCTGACACACCCCGGAAGCTGTGCAATTAGCGCTGTTTAGAAGCAGCAGAACACGGCAGATAAATTAAAACTGCTTGTATCAAAAAGAAATGCAGTGTCCATCCACATATTACAAGATGAGTTACTCTTTAGTTCATCTGAATATGCCAAGAAAAAGCGAGCGAAGTGGAATTAATGGTGAACATAACTATATTTTCATGAAAACAAATATTTAATTTTTTTTAAAATGTTTAAAAAGGTGCAGAATTAAAGTCTTTGTATTCTTCAAAAACAATACAGTGGTGTGAAAAAGTGTTTGCTCCCTTCCTGATTTCTCTTGTTTTTGTATGTTTGTCACTTAAATGTTTCAGATCATCAAACAAATTTAAATATTAGACAAAGATAACACAAGTAAACACAAAATACAGTTTTTGAATGAAGGTGTTTATTATTAAGGGGGGAAAAATCCAAACCTACATGGCCCTGTGTGAAAAAGTGATTCCCCCCTAAACCTAATAACTGGTCGGACCACCCTTAGCAGCAACAACTGCAATCAAGTCTTTGTGATAACTGACAATGAGTCTTTTACAGCACTGTGGAGGAATTTTGGCCTGCTCATCTTTTCAGAATTGTAATTCAGCCACATTGGAGGGTCTTCAAGCATGAACCACCTTTTTAATGTTATGCCACAGCATCCCAATCAGATTCAGGTCAAGACTTTGACTAGGCCACTCCAAAGTCTTCATTTTTGTGGTGATCTGAGCGCTGATCCCATCCGCGCTCGGGTTACTCAGTATTTTCCCTTTTCTCCATATTATTTTGGGTTTTGGTATTAGGGCCTTTTCCAGGGCTTTTACTGTGACAGTGTCATGGCCGAACTTCCGGCGTCAAAGCCGAGCCGGCGCTGTGACAGCTGTTCGTCATCTCGTTAATTACATTCCCCTTTCCTGTTTAGTTTGGTTTCTTTTGGGCTCAGTATTTAAGGAAGCAGCTGAGGCTCACTCCTCGCTGCAATCTACAACCGTGTACCAGGGCTGGACTCCCAAACCCTGGCTCCAGCTTTTCCTTCATTTTTGATCCGCCTTCGCTCCAGCACGAGTATGTGTGTGTTCATTAGCATCAGGTTCCGTACTCGCTACGCTCTTGTTATCGTTGTCTGAGTCCTTTATTTTTTATCCAAGTTCTTGTATGTGTTTGCCCCACGTGGTTGTTTACTTTGTTACTTTATCCTTTTGTGAATAAACAAGCAAACTTACTACTGGCTCCTGGTGCCTCATTAATGCCCTGCAAGGGGCATTCATAACAATTTTGTTTTTTATTAAGCTATTCAGAGGTGGACTTGCTGATGTGTTTTGGATCATTGTCCTGCTGCAGAACCCAAGTGTGCTTCAGCTTGAGGTCACGAACAGATGGCCGGACATTCTCCTTCAGGACTTTTTGGAAGGCAGCAATAATCATGGTTCCATTTACCACAGCAAGTCTTCCAAGTCCGGAAGCAGCAAAATAGCCCCAGACCATCACACCTTCCAAAAAGTTCAACTTTTGTCAGTCCACAGAGTATTTTCCCAAAAGTCTTGGGGATCATCAAGATGTTTTCTGGTAAAACTGAGATAAGCCTTTATGTTCTTTTTTCTCAACAGTGGTTTTCGTCCTGGAACTCTGCCATGAAAGCCATTTTGCCCAGTCTCTTTCTTATGGTGGCATCATGAACACTGACCTTAACTGAGGCAAGGGAGGCCTGCAGTTCTTTGGATGTTGTTGTGAGGTCTTTTGTGACCTCTTTGATGAGTCGTCGCTGTGCTTTTGGGGTAATTTTGGTCGGCCGGCCACTCCTGGGAAGGTTCACCACTGTTCCATGTGTTCACCATTTGTGGATAATGGTTCTCACTGTGGTTTGCTGGAGTCCCAAAGCTTTAGAAATGGCTTGATATCCTTTTCCAGACAGAGATCTCAGTTACTTTGTTTCTCATTTGTTCCTGAATATCTTTGAATCACAGCATGATGTCTAGCTTCTGAGGATTTTTTGGACTACTTCACTTTGTCAGGCAGGTCCTATTTAAGTGATTTCTTGATTGAGAACAGGTGTTTCAGTAATCAGGCCTGGGTGTGGCTAGAGAAATTGAACTCAGCTTTCCAAAGATGTGATAAACCACAGTTAATTTATGTTTTAAAGGGGGCAATCACTTTTTCACACAGGGCCATGTAGGTTTGGATTTTTTTACCCTTGTGGTGACACTAGACACTGCGGGTGGACATTCTCTCACACCCAGAACCAGGAAGACGGGCTGAACAATGGACTGAAGGAGGCAGCCCCCCCAGCGGGGTAATTGGACCAGACTATGAGGCGCCTTCGCCCCCTGCTGCTCCATGCTGTAGCATGTAGTGCAGGGAGGTGAATGTATGTGAATGCCTTTGTTCAGACCCATGCATTATGCGCCAGCCCCAGTCTCTATGCGAGGTAATAAAGTTATATTAGGAGAACGCAGAGAGACTGGGGAGGCTTCTTCTATGCTCTTCTACATGTCTCGGCCCCAGCGGGCCACCCTGGGGTCCATAGGCTGTACATATGTTAGAGGGTCAATAAAGAATCTGTGTTGACCTATGCTTGTGCCTCGCCTCCACATCCTTCCCTTTTACTCTCTACACCCTTAATAATAAACACCTTCATTTAAAAACTGCATTTTGTGTTTAGTTGTGTTATTTTTGTCTAATATTTACATTTGTTTGATAATCTGAAACATTTAAGTGTGACAAACATACAAAAAATGAGTCAAACACTTTTTCACACCACTGTATATTGAGGAAAAATATTTTAATAATTTTTACAGGACCAAAATAATCATAATATTTAGATCTGAACAACTGCATGATGAGACTATGGTGGCCAGTAACAGATATATGATGCCCCACGCCACAGTTGTAAAGAAGAACATGTTCTTAATCTGTCTTGCCTGGTTAAATCAAGGTTAAATAGAAAATAAATAAAAAGATTGGACATGGCTAAGTTCTCATGGCAACTGTAGGTGCCATAAAGATAAATATATCACAGCCTGTTACAGACAATAGCATGACTAATCATGGCTGCATAAAGGACTTCCTCAATACACCTAACAAGTTGATTTGCTGCCACAAGTCATGTGACCCACAACCCATCAAGATGTACAGTATGTACTGTATAAACATTGACTTCTGCACTGAACAAACTTTAATTTGGTTACATGCAGGCTTGACATTAACATCCGCCATTGGCGGGTGGATTTCACCAGTGGCGGGTAAGACAGCCACTCCCACTAGCCAATTTGGCAGGTTGTAGTTTTCTCAAGCGACATCTAAATAATAAGCCTATTGCAATGTGAGACTACAAAACTACAACTCCCATAAGCACTAACTGCACACATACAGTGTATTCTCTTAGGTCCACTGTCACTGTGTGGATATAGTCTGGCTCAGCCGCTAGCGCGGTACACAGGACTGCTCCAGGCTGGAGACAGGAAAAGTCACAGATGGTGTGCTCCACAGGTCTGCTCATTTTGTGGACAGAAATGGCAATGAACTGACAGCAAGCCAGCCAGCAGAACACACCTGTCCCCGCTCTCAGCGATCAGATCACCTTTTCCCCCATTGTCCCAGTGTGAGTAGTTAATAACGCCCCCCTCCCACCCCCACATTAGCTCCTAGATCTGTGGTTCAATATGATTATTTTTACAGTAAGAAGCTCCCATTTATTGTCTGCAGCTGGACAAATTTAAGTTTTCTTATGACAGAAAGAAAAAGTGACTAAAGTTTGATATGTTGCTGTAAAGAGCAAATGGAGCTTCTTCTGAGGTGAACTTTTGTTTATCTGTAATTATCTATGATATCTGTGATATGCAACTTTTTCATGGAAATAAACCTCTAATTATGTATTTTTTTATATGCTGGTCCAGAGGTGTCAAACATGTGGCCCACGGAGCAAAAATGGCCCTTCAGGGGTTCCAGGTTTTTCTCTGAATTTACAGCTTTCTTTCTAGTAAATTTCTGACTTTTTCTACTGATTAGAATTCTTCATGTACTAAATTTGAGACATTTTTCTCCTTAAGATGACACTTTTTTCCTCATCAGTTTTCTTTTTATTCTTTTTTTCTGGTGAAAACAGGTAGTGTTGATTTAGATTAAATCCATCAGCAACTACTAATGACCTCGTGCAGCCATGAATGGGTGTCCCAATTCATAGGGGTCATTTTCAACCTCTATCAAGAGCCAAGGAGTAGGCAAAGGGGAAGGGGTAGGGATACAAATGAGAATTGGGACGGATCCCAAATCTACCTGCCCTTCACTCTCATATTGCAAATATTTTTCTAGACTGTTTTACAGCATTTACCACTGTTAATAAATAATTCAACAGTGTTTCTCTTGCTATTTTTATGTATGTGTAAGGGTCATTTACATTTAAAATGATTGTAAATTTAGTTCAAGTAAATTTTAGCATGCAATACCCAAATTTCATATTATTCATAATTTCCCAACCACAAAATTGTGGCTAGTGAAACGGCTGAGTGGCTAGCAACTTTGGAAAATCACTAGTCACAGTGGCCAGTGAGCAAAAAAATTAATGTCAAGCCCGGGTTGCATGTGTATATGCTGATTTACTACCAAATCATCACAGTGACATATTCATCGATATGACACTCTTGTGTAATACTGCTTAATTATGAGCCTTGTCAGGGGACTATAAAGGAGAAGAAAGGAGAAAAAAAAAACAACAACCTGAGAGTTTCAAATAACCATGATGCTGATTTAAGATAAAATTGCCCAGCCCTACTGTGTCCTTTGAATGCACAGCTAGAATGTTAGCTTCCCAAGATGAAATACATCCAAAGTGTATCTTCTTATCCTTTCACATAAAACTTGTTTGTATACAGTTATTTCCCATTTCTGTTTATTTAAATGAGATCTACACAACAATTATTGTTAATCTAATGAAATCCATCACTTTTGTATTAAAAATGTATTGTGAATGTAAACAAGAAGCAACAACCTATTTTTATCTGTTGCCTCCGTCACCCTCTATGGTCGATTTTATTTAGAGGGCCTTGGGTCAGTTTTGTACACTCCTGACAGTCTGTCTTGATTGGCTGGTTACTGTTTTACTTCAAGATGGAACCTGACACAAATGACTCATTACAAATCAAATTCACACCTAAATGCCATGAAAGCATAAAAACAGAAGAAAATTCTGCTGTCACACTAAAATGCAATGGGGCAGTATGGAAAATCCATGATTTAAATCAGTGAATGTGCTACTCACATTGATTAGAGTGGAACAATGTATTTTAAAAATCATTTTCTTAAACTACACCTGCAGATGATCATGTATAGTCCATGGTTTGGAAAAAGCCAATAGAAACATAGGCTAATTGTGTTAGAAGTTAATTAGACTTTACAAAAAACTTTTTTAATTTATAAAAAGGCAATCTTGAAAGTTTTTAGGTGAATGAGGCCTAAACACATTGTAATGTTTTTCCCTCTTTTTAACTACTAAACTACGCACATATAAAATAGCTAAAATTATTAACCATTAAAGCATTAATGGATTAAGCTTTTTGAAGGATAAGTACAATGTAAACAACAAATTTCTTGTGAATTTTCCGCCTTGTTGATACTACATAGCATCAGAACAATTACTTTCACAAAAAGATGTAAAAGAACTAATTTAAGCTAGTGATATAATAGACAGAAATTGTATTCAAGTAAAAGCAGTGGTATTTGTCTTTTGTTCATATAAAAGACAAAAAATAAAATAGAAAAGAGATGTCTTTACCTTCTTTACATGTTTCAACTGCACTGCAGCCTTCGTCAGAAGAGTCAGCTGGTTGCTGCCAGGTGACATTTATCAGCTGATTTTCGTAGGCGGGGCTGGCTCAGCAGCCGGCCCCGCCTCCCGCCGTCAGGTGGTCTCTGGAGAATGTGGTCCCAGGTGTGGGAAAGCATAAAGGCCCCCTCATCTCGGTTCATGGTGTCTTTTCCCCGCTTCCTGATCTCTATGGCCTCCTTGATCCAGCGTTTGTGTCTGTTGCTCTCCGATCCAATAATTTTTGTGTTGTCCCAGTCCATGATGTGATTTCTTTTGCATTGATCTGATATAGCTGATTTTAATGTTTCTTGTTCTGCCTTTTCTTTTTGTGATCTTGTGAGTCGTCCTTGTGTTTCCTTCTCACATTCCTTCTGGTGTTCTTTTTCCCTTGTGGTGAATGATCTTCCAGTTTCTCCAATGTAGGTTTTGTTGCATGATCTGCATGATATTTTATATATTACATTGCATTTTTTTGTCTTGTTCTATTCTGTCCTTGGGGTGTACTAACAACTGTCTTAATGTTTTGTGTGGTTTGACTGCTGTGTTTATTTTGTATTTTTTCATGATCCTTTGAATTGGTTCCGTGATCCCTCGGATGTATGGTATAGTTATGGTGTCCTTGTTTTTGATTTCGGCTTTTGTTCTATGTCTTATTTCCTGTTTATTTTCTTTGTTTTTGACTTGCTGTTTCCCTTTGTTTATGGCCCATACTGGATATTGGCAGCGTATAAGTGCATGTTTTATGTGGTTTCCTCCTCCTGTCTGTCTTCTTGGTCTGTGATGATGGTGGCTCGTTCATATAACGTCCTGACGACTGATAGCTTGTGTGCTGTGGGGTGTTCCGATGTCCATAGTAGGTATTGATCTGTGTGGGTTGGTTTCCTGTAGACTGTGATTTTTATGCTGCCGTCATTGTTGTGGTGGATTTTCATATCCAGAAAGGCTATGGTGCCATTTTCCTCTTCTTCGTGTGTGAATTTTATGTCCCCAGTGCTGTCCGTGCTGTTCAGATGGTCAGTGAGTTCTTGTGTGTGTCCTTTCCTTATTTTTCCAGAATGTCATCCACGTATCTCTTCCAAAAGGTGGGTTTGCATTGTGAAGGTGCTGTGTTAATGGCTTTGTTTTCCAGATCCTCCATAAAAAAAAGCTGCTCATGATGGCTGATAGTGGGTCTCCCATTGCAAATCCTTCTTTCTGTCTGTAAATTTTTCCTCTGAATTGAAAATAAGTGGATTTTGCAACAAACTGTAATAATTTGGATATGTCATGAACTGTGAGATTGGTGCGTCTTTTTAGGGTACTGTCATTGTTGAGGCGTTCTTGCACTATATGTAGTGTGACGTCAACAGGTGTCTTTGTGAATAAAGAGATGATGTCATGTGAAATGAGGATCTCATCTGATTCTATTTTCATATCTTTGAGTTCTTGTGCCAGCTCTTTTGAATTTTTGCAATGTAAATCTGATAGTCCAAGGAGGGGTTTGATGATTTCAACTAGGGCTTTTGATAAGTTGCAAGTGACTGATCTGATACTGTCTATTATTGGCCGCAGTGAGATACCCTTTTTATGTATTTTCAGAGTTCCATAGATCCGGGGGGGGATGCTGGCTATGGGTATCAGGTGATCATATGCGTCCTTTGTGATTTTTTTGCTTTCTAATAGAGGTTTGAGAAGGGCTTTTAGCATTTTTTTTTCTTTTCTTCTGTGGGGTTTGTTTTAATGATTTCATATGTGCTTTCATCTGCCAACATGGTTTCCATCTGTTTTATATATGTTTCCGTGTCCAATATTACTGTTGTTCTGCCTTTATCTGCTGGGAGAATTGTGATTGTTTTATCTGTCTTGAGTGAGTTTAATGCTTTTTCTTCTTCTCTTGTAACGTTGCTTTGTGGTAATTTGGCCGTTTTTAGGATTCCTGTGACTGCATTCCGGAGTGCTGCCTTTTCCCCTTGGTCCTAGATTTTTTCACATGCCAGTTCTGTTGCGAGGATGTATTCATCATGAGGTATTTTAGCTGGTGTGATGGCGAAGTTCAGTCCTCTGCTCAGCACTGTTTTCTCCGTGTCTGTGAGTGTGCGTTTTGATAAGTTTTTGACCCACTTAGCGTTCATTTCTGTGTGTGTTTGTCTTCGTCCGTTCTTCCGTTCTGTGAGTTTTTTTAGTTTTTTCAATTGGCGGTTTTTCGTTGTAATGAATTCTTGTTCGTGTGCGTGTTTTAATTGTGCTTTTATCTGCTACTGCGTTTCCTGGTCGGTCGGGTAGTGTTGCTTGAATATGTCCATTTCCTCCTTGATTTGGTTGTTGATTTTACCCACTTTATTTGCCATTATTCTTATACGTTCTTTGATGAGGTCTTTCCGTGCTTTGTTGATAATTTTTTCTGCGTTTTTGGTCGGGATTGGATTTCTTATATTGAGGCTTGCTGGTGTGACATCCTCATCTGTGCAACGGAGGTTAAATTGCAGGTGGTTTCGGAAGCGTGCCCGTGTTTTCTCCAATTTCACCCAGCTCGGTGGATCCGACAGATCTGCTGAGCTGGCCCCGCCTACGAAAATCAGCTGATAAATGTCACCTGGCAGCAATCAGCTGACTCTTCTGACGAAGGCTGCAGTGCAATTGAAACATGTAAAGAAGGTAAAGACATCTCCTTTCTATTTTATTTTTTGTCTTTTAAATGAACAAAAGATGAATAATTAAAAGAAGACAAAATGAACCTATTTGACGTAAAAGCAGTGGTACCTTTTTGTGACCAAGGGGATGGGCAGTGAAGCCCATAACGGGAATTTGAACTTACAGCCTCCCACTCCAGAGCCCAGCACTCTACTTGTATTACCAAGAGGATTGGCCCACTTGGCAAGCCAAGTAGGAACTGTTACACATTTTCCCTCCAGATTTTAACATCATCCCCATGTCAGAGGTGCATTTGCTTTTAGGATGTCCACCTTCTGACTACTGTATATCAACACCAGTGAGTCCTAACAGCAACACCTCCTGTCGTGGGGACCAAGGACCAGTACACTGGTGGTATCTGGGGAATGGGACTAATACTACGCCACCACTAAGACCTGCCAACAGTGCCAATTGTGACCAAGGGAACGGGTGGTGAAGCCCAACTGGGGATTCGGACTCACAACCTCCCGTTCCGGAGTCCAACGCTCTACTTGTGTCCCCAAGAGGGTTGACCCACTTGGCAAGCAAAGTGGGAATGTTTTTATTGACTCCATTACATTATGGTACTACTCTAGTTGTCATGAATGCCCCTTGCAGGGCATTAGTGAGGCGCCAGGAGCCAAAAATAAGTTTGCTTGTTTATTTGACAAAAGGACAACAGGATAAAGTAAACAGCCACGTGGGGCAAAACACGTACACACTAAAACACAAAATAATAAACACTGATAATAAACGAGAAGATGCAGCGAGGAGGGAACCTACGTTGTACAAAAACACATCCAAAAGACAAGCAGCGATGAATCCAAAACACAGAAGGAAGATTAGAGTTGGGGGTAGGAACTCCAGTCCATGAACACGGAGGTGTGTAAGAGTGTGTAGGTCGCAGCGAGGAGTGAGCCTCAGCTGCTCTCTTAAGTACAGAACACAAAGCAACCAGGAAAAGGGAATGTAATTAACGAAATGACAAACAGCTGTCACAACGCCGGCTCGGGTTTTGACAGCCGAAAGTACGGCCGTGATGCTGTCACAATAAAAGCCCTCGAACGGTCCTAATAACAAAACCCGAAATAATATGGCAGAACAGGGAAAATACTGAGTAACCCGAGCGCAGATGGGATCAGCGCTCAGATCACCACAGCAGTATAGGCAAGAGCAGATGAAAAAGAGAAGTGTGAAACTGATTTAATCTCACCAGTTTGTTGGCATTTTCTCTTAAATCTGTTATTTTTCCCTTTGTGAATTTGCAGCATTTTACTCATATATTCTGAACTTCTTTCCTTAAAAGGTTACTGTTTCACCACCACTGATACATATTGAAATAAAAATAAACTAATACATCTTAAAGACCATGCTACACATTTTTTGCACAATATGTGTACAATTGTCTAAGATATGTAATTACCAGTGAAACGCGCTTTACCAAGGGGGCTCAGCCTTGTTTAAGTTGAACCAGTTACATTTGTGAACTACTATAGACCTAGAAAATCATGAAAAATGCTGCCTTGATAACTGTCTGTCAATATTTTTGTATGCATGTTTGTCAATAGTGCAGTCCATGGTGGGATATTTTTCCGGTAATGTGTTCAGTCTTTAATATTCCTTATACTAACCTTTTGGACAAACTTGTATTGGATAGTCAATAGCATGTTAATATAATTTTCAGCCACAGCAGTTGTATATTTTATTGTACTTAGTGCTCCATGTAAACAGTAAACTACATTATACAGTATGTGCAGGAACTGGTTACGTCAAACTGTTAGTGTTTTTGTGTATTCAGAAATTGCAATGTTTTTAAAACCAAAAAGAAAAGCTTAATGTGCATTGTTTTTATTGTAGTTGTAGTTGTTGGTCTGATTCTGCTTAATGTTTATCAATTTATCAATGTTCTGTACTTTAACTCCTTTCAAAAATATGTAAATGAGATGAACTGAAAAGTTATTGAAACCCCTGGGGATTTTTAAAAACTGTCTCTGAAAGATTTTCGTGAACATTTTCCCTGTGATATGACTGAATTTAGTTATGCATTGAGTAAGAAGTGTTACTTACAAAAAGATGTCTTAATAACCCATCCAGTAGGAGGCAATGCAAAATATGAAGTTTATTTCAACTATTCATATATAAACAAGTATAACTTACACCTTGGTGTCTTGTAGTTTTATGTTTATTAACAAACTTTAAAACTGACAGCTCATGAGAGATTTGACATCACAAAAATAAGATATGCTGATGGATGATTAGGAAAAACAAAGTTACAGGTTTTGGTGTGCCTGTAGCAAGGCTTTTCCCAAATTTGTGTTGTGGCTGTTGTGACATGAGATATAAAGGAAAATAAATCAAAAACAAAGGATTAACCAAGAAATGCATATGAGGTATGTCAGAAAAGTAAGAGGACTTAGTGTGCTGTTTGATAGATAGATAGATAGATAGATAGATAGATAGATAGATAGATAGATAGATAGATAGATAGATAGATAGATAGATAGATAGATAGATAGATAGATAGATAGATAGATAACTTTATTGTTTGCCCCAGTCAGTGACAGAAATTCTTCTTCGACACGGCTACAGCAATATAACACCTTCAACACTCAAAAAGACATGTTCAAACTCACAGGATAAAAGCAGTTTAAAAAAGGAAACATGGTTAAAAAGGAAACACCAAATAAAATCATGTGGGAAAAATAATAATAACTATTAAAAATTAATAGTGATTAATAGATAAATGCTGATAACTAATATTGATAGCTAACTGAAGTATGATAACTATTTGATTTTGTTCAGGATTGTTACTGCAGAAGGAATAAATGATTTCTTGTAAATGTTTTTTATGGGCCAATGGAACTTTATATTGTTTGCCTGATGGCAGTAACTGAAAAGAGTGACGAAGGGGGTGAGATGGGTCCTCTGTGATCAGGGTGGCTTTCCTGATAACAAAGCGCTGATACATGATGTGAGGGGCATCGTCCACATTAAGTTCTTGCTACAGGGCCAGACGATCAACCATGTCTTCAAAGAGATCCTGCAGTGTTTGCTTCCTTTGTGTGCTAGAAGAGGAGAGAGTTGTGGCAAAACAACACAACACCCTGAGCATCCGTCAGTTCCCGGCTGAGAAAAACATTGCCGTGCTGGAGCAGCCTCCCTACTCACCTAACCTGGCTCCAGGTTGGCACCTGTCAAACAGGTCTACAGAAGATGCCATTGCTGCTGCTCTTCATGCAGCCCTCACCCACCTGGACTCAAAGAACTCTGACATGCGAATGCCTTTCTTGGACTTCAGTTCAGCATTCAACACAATCATCCCCCAGCACCTGATAGAAAAACTCAGATACTTGGGACTCAAAACCTCTATCTGTAACTGGGTGCTGGACTTAATTACAGGGAGGCCACAGAACATGTGTGTTGGCAGCAACACCTCCCAGACCATCACACTGAGCACAGAGGCCCCACAAGGGTGCGTGCTCGTCCCGCTGCTCTTCACCCTGCTGACCCATGACTGTGTACCAGCCTACAATACCAACCATATCATCAAGTTTGCGGATGACACGACGGTGGTGGGCCTCATCACCAACAAAGAGAAGACCAACTACAGAAATGAGGTGAGCAAACTGGTCCAGTGGTGTAAAGACAATAACCTCTTCCTGAACGCGGGAAAAAACAAGAAGACTGGTCGACTTCAGGAGGGGTCACACACAGCACCCCCCTCTGATCATCGATGATACAGCTGTGGAGAGGATGAGTCGCACCAAGTTCCTGGGGGTGCACATCTCCGAGGACCTCTCTTGGTCCAACAACACCACATCACTGGCCAAAAAGACTCAAACTCACCTCCATTTCCTCTGCAAACTGAGGAGAGCCCAAGTCTCACCCCACATCATGTGCTCTTTCTACCAGGGCACCATAGAGAGCATCCTCACCAACTGCATCACAGTGTGGTATGGAAGCTGAACCACCTCCTGCCAGAAGACGCTACAACACACGGTGAAAGCAGCCAGCAAGATCATCGGTGCCCCTCTGCACCCCCCCCAAGACATCTACCTCACCCGCCTCACCCACAGAGCCATCAACATCGCAGGCAACACCTCCCACCCCTCCCACTCCCTCCTCAGGCCCCTGTCCCCGGGAAAAAGGTACCGGAGTCTCTGGGCCTGCTCCACAAGACTGCTAAACAACTTCATTCATCAGGCCATCAGGACCCTGAACTCTGTCCACTCCCCCCCCTTTCCAGACTGTAACGCACTCATCTGCACAATAACTACCTCAGCTGTTGGCACAGAAAGACCGACACACCAACAGTAATACAGTTGCTGCTGTATGTAAGATAAGATAAGATAAGATATATAAACACACAGTGCGGAGCATTGTAGCTAGATGGAATAAATATATAGATATATAAACATAAACACACCCAGTGCGGAGCATTGTAGCTAGATGGAATAAATATGTAAATATATAAACACACACAGTGCAGAGCATTGTTGCTAGATGGGATAAAACAGCACAACCGTCTACTTAGTTATCCTACATGGTATGATTATGTGCCCATACATATTCTCACTCTCCATAGCGACCGGTATTTTCCTAGTTGTATGCCGGAGGGGACCATTGTGTAAGTCTATTGCATCTTTTGCATTCAAAAAACTATTAGTTTGTCACGTCTTTTTGCTATCTCTGCGAGCAGCCCTGCTTAGGTTGTACAGTCTGACAGCCGTTGGTAGGAAGGACCTGCGAAACCTCTCGGTTGTGCACCTGGGATGATGTAGTCTGCTGCTAAATGAGCTCCTCAGTGCATTCAGTATGTCCTGCATAGGGTGGAACTCGGACTCCAGCAGAGGTGACAGTTTAGCCACCGTCCTTCTCTCTCCTATCTCCTCCACCGGATCAAGGTGCTGCCCCAGGACAGAGCTAGCTTTCTTGATCAGTTTGTTCAGTCTCTTCCTATCGGCTGCAGTAATGCCACTGCCCCAGCAGACCACTCCAAAAGTGATGGCTGATGCCACCACCGTGTCATAGAATGTCTTCAGCAGCGCGCCTTGTACACCAAAAGACCTGAGTCTCCTCAGCAGGAACAGCCTGCGCTGTCCCTTCTTGTAGAGTGCATCAGTATTGTGTGACCAGTCTAGTTTATTGTTCAGATGAACACCCAGGTACTTATAGGCTGTCACCATCTTGATGTCTGTTCCCTGTATATTTACTGGTGCTGTGAGGGGTTGTCCTTGCCTGCGGCAGTCCACCACCAGCTCCTTAGTTTTTCTCGCGTTGATCTGGAGGCAGTTCCGATGGCACCAGTCCACGAAGTCCTGGATAAGCCCTCTGTACTCAGCATCATCTCCATTGGAGATGAGGCCAACGATCGCAGAGTCATCAGAGAACTTCTGTAGATGGCAGTGTGTTGTGTTGTGTGAGAAGTCCGCAGTATAAAGAGTGAACAGGAATGGAGCCAGCACCGTTCCCTGGGGGGCCCCCGTGCTACTGATGATCGTGTCGGACACACAGTCCCGGGTTCTCACAAACTGAGGCCGGTTCGTGAGGTAGTCCAGGATCCATGATGACAGGTGCTGGTCCACCCCTGCGCGCAGCAGCTTGTCCTTCAGGATCATCGGTTGGATGGTGTTGAAAGCACTGGAGAAGTCAAAGAACATGATCCTCACCACATTCCCGGGCTTCTCCAGGTGGGACAGAGAACGGTGAAGGAGGAAGATCACCGCATCCTCCACCCCAATGCCATGCTGGTAGGCGAACCGGAGTGGATCCATCGCTGGTTCCACCAGGGGGCGGAGGTGAGCAAGGAGCAGTCTCTCCAGGGTCTTCATCAAGTGGGACGTCAAGGCCACCGGTCTGTAGCTGTTCAGGTCTTTGGGGTGGGAAGTTTTTGGTACAGGTACCACACAAGATGTTTTCCACAGCTGTGGTACCCTCCCCAGTTTCAGGCTCAGGTTGAAGATATACGTCACAATCCCACATGTCTCTGCACTTCAACTGTAACCATTTGCACAAATGCCATATCTGCTGCTGTCTGTCTGTCATTGCAATACTGATCATATGCAGTCCTATCTGTTATTATCTGCACCTACACTACCGCATTGAACTGCAGCTACGGGTATTGCATCTCTAGTTTTCAGTATATAGGATTGCTTGGATTCATCATCGTTAATCCTTTATCTCTATTTGCACTACGAGAGGTCTGGGTCCATCTTTTGTCGCCATTTGCACTACGGGTTGCATTACTGTATATAGACTGCTGGGGTTTTTTTTCAGCCTTATTCCTTTTTCTTTTGTTATATTGTGCACACCACTGAAGAGAGACAGAAACACCATTTCAATTCTCCCGTATGTCCTGTACGTATCATAGTATTGACAAAATCTTTGAATCTTGAATCTTTGAATCCATGTGATTTTTTTTCCTTTTCCCCAAGTTCAAAGGGGTCAAGGGGACATGTTTTCCAGACATGGAAGCCATCAAGAGGGCCATGATGACAGAGCAACAGAAAATCCCAGGAAAATCCTTCCAGGAGTGCATGAAGGCATGGCAGAGAAAGATGGGGAAGTGTGCTACACTTGAAGGGGATTATTTTGAAGGGGAAAATTTGTAGTTTACATTTGAAATAAATTTTTGTGACACCTTCTGACACACCTCGTACATATAAATATTGATATATTTCATGTCTATTTTAATGCCACCATTCTCCTAAAATGGATTTGTTTCACCTCATTCACTCATTTTCACAATTCAACACAAGTATCCATGGTAAGTCTTACAGAATTATGTGGTATAATAAGTTTGAAGTTTTAAAGTTTCTAATAAACATTGCACAGAAGAGGTGAATTGTTATCATAGACTTCATCATGACTCTAAACACAACAAAAAGATAAAAACACAAAGCAGGGAAAAGGTAAGTTTATCCAAGAGTTTGAAGAATTTATGCTTGTTTTCCAAATTTAATTACTTCTCAAACTGCATTTTGTCTTACTGATTTTTTTTTTTTTTTGTGTGTGTGTGTGTGTGTGTGTGTGTGTGTGTGTGTGTGTGTGATTTCACCACAACAATAAGGTTATACTGGAATTTTGCTTTGAGCTTTCTGCCTGGAGTATTTTATAAATATGCAACAGAATGTAAATGTATGACATGGAAAAATAAATCATTTTTGGGAAATGTAGTAAACTGGAAAGATATGCAGCACATCTGCTATTGAGATCAATCATGAATGGCATGCTGCTTTAAACCAGTGTGTTTTCCCATCTCTTTAAAACTATGTTTGCTAAAGGAGATGCTCAGAAAATAAGATCAAGCAGGAAAAAGGTTCCTATGCTACAATTCTGAGTACTTCTATAATAACATAACAGTGTGGGCTCCATGATAACTTGACCGTGGGTGGTCATCAAACACTGTCTGGAAATACAGATCACTTCAATTCCATTTCAACACATTTCATGTCAATGAAATATTAAGAAAACACACATCATCACAAGTCCAAGAGTTACGTGACTTTTCAACAAAATACAATGCTTCATTTGTGGTAGAAGCTCATGCAGTCATTATGAGTCACTTTCAATTTAGCATTAAGTGTTGTAATGAAGTAAACACTAAAAAAATGTCTAATAAGATCAGAAACATTTCAGAAATCCCCTCTAAGAATAATTTAACAAGGCTAAATAGCATTCAGTAAATTCTGTGGAAATTACATCATAACTGACACACATCAAACAAATTTATCAGTCAGCTCAGCTTCAAGGGGGAATTCATTTATAAGATGTTGTGTGGCACAAATAAAACACTTATGACACTTGGCTAAGGCTGGGCTGCAAGGCATGTCGGTGATCTGATGAATGCCAAGCTTCATCGGGACCTATCAGTAGCAATGATTTACATCTGCCTCCAAGGACCCTCTCTTTCTGACTTGCATGGACCATCAGTGCAGTGTACTTCATCATGGGGGCTCACCATATTTCCAAGGATTAGAATGCCCAAAAGACCCCCTCACCTCACACTAAAACAGTCATGATGAGATGACAGATAACCACCACATGTCCAAATCCTTGGAGGACTTCAGCCTAGTTCATGATGAGTGATTTCATCCACATCATGATGCTGTAAAGAAAAATCAGAGCTTGTTTTATTTCTTTGGTGCACAAAACTTAAAATCGAAATACATTGCCTATAAAATACTGGCAGTTTATTGATTTTTATGATCTCAAAAGTGCCACATTGATGGTCATTGAATTTATCAAAACAGTCTCCTTCAAATGCTTAATATGTCCATTGACTAGCTGGGTTTTGCTTTTGGTTTTCCTCCAAAGGTTTTCACAGTGAAACAACATAGTTTTGATACAGAGCTGAGCTCCTTGCTGTGATAAGTGTTAAAAGGTTTTGTAATGCAGTTCTCTCTGCACTGTGATTATCAGCAGCCTTTCTCATGCTATTTATCTTGATTGCCACTGTTGTTACAATAAATTGCCTATTTTGTTGTTCAGTCCTATTTTGCTGTGATTTTCAAACTATTGAGGATTTGCAAGTGATGTCTGCAGTAACGTGCTGGTCAAGTGGATCGTCACATTGGTTGGCAAGCTTTGTGAAAGGAACAATGACAGAAATGGTTTATCATGGCGTGTGACAACATTTTATTGGAATATGCAAAATCTCTCACTAAAAATTATCTGGAGTGTTACTGAAAGAAAACTGGTGATTAAGGGCAGCTCTCACTGCCTTGTCACTCTGCTGACCCATGCCTGCATACCTGCCTACAGCACCAACCACATCAACAAGTTTATGGATGACACAATGGTGTCGGGCCTCATCACCAACAATGAAGAGGCCAACTACAGAAATGAGGTGAGCCAACTAGTCCAGTGGTGTAAAGACAATAATCTCTTCCTGAACATGGGGAAAACCGAGGACATTGTGGTGGATTTCAGGAGAGGACACACACAGCATCCCACTCTGGTCATTGACGGATCGGCTGTGGAGAGGGTGAGCAGCACCAAGTTTCTAGGGATGCACATCTCTGAGGACTTCTCTGTGGTGTAAGGAACCACAGGGTTGGTTGGCATTGGTGTGATGATGCAGCCGTTTGGTGATGTCAGCACGCCGAGCTCATATAATGTGAGGGTCGGCCATCTTAGGGCCTCTTGCCTCTTTTTTTTCCCTTAGCTCTATAGCGCTCAGCCTTCCCACCAGAGTCTGTAGCTGCTAAAGTGCTCTTGTTGTAATAAAGTTCCAGTTCCAAACCAACGCCACTCTCCATGAGTCATTCTGGGTTTCCAGACATAACAAATGGAGACAAGGAAAAAAGTGGGTCTTCCGGAGGAAAACGCAGCATTTTTCCTGAAGATACAGACGTGCATCTGGAAGTGTATTTATGGCCACCACAGCCATTTCTGGAGACCCTAGGTGAGCCGCCGGTCCCGTGGTGCCACTGGTTTGACATGTTTAGAAATTATGTCGTCATGGTTGGCCTGAGTGACGCTAACAATGAGAAGCTAAAGAGCATACTGGTTCTCAGACTGGGCGAAGAACAGTGTTGGGCAAGTTACTAAAAAATAGTAACTAGTTACAGTTACTTCTTTTCAAAAGTAACTGAGTTACTTTTGAGTTACTGCATGATTAAAGTAACTAGTTACTTGGAAGCGTAATTTTCATGTTACTTTTAAATGCATACTAAAATCATCTTGCACACACAGCAAGATCAAGGACCCCTTGTTCTCACCAGAAAAAAAGAAGAAAAAGAAAACTGATGAGAAAAAAAAGTCTTATCTTACAGAGCAAAAATGTCTCAGATTTACACAGACTACTGTAATCAGTAGAAAGTCAGAAATTTACTAGAAATAAAGCTGTGAATTCACAGAGAAAATTTTGGACCCCTGGTGGGCTGTTTTTGGCCCACGAGCCATATTCAGGTCAATTCAATTCAATTTTATTTATATAGTGTAGGGAAAGGAGCAGGCGTGACAATGGGCTGAACAGCGCAGACTTTATTTCCTTTCTCCACAAGTTGAGTTTATAAGAATGAATCCCAGGTCACAGGCTCTCCCTCTTTTATACTTTAATCCCTTGCCTAGCGACTTGGGGACTCACATCACAATCCACATTCAATCAACAGTCTGTGCGACACATTAGCATGACATAGTACATCCCCCCAATTATCATAACACTCGCTGGCGTGCTGCTTCTTCCTATTCGCTCCAGCCAGCATCTGCCCTCAAGTGTCTCGGCTCGACCCCCCAGTAAGTCTCCACTTCACTGTCCATTGTCTGGGTGGAGGAAGTCGCCTCTGTGTCCCCCCACAATAGCGCCATTTCACAACAACCGTCTTCTCATAGCACTTTCAACTGTAGGGAAAACCCCCACAAATGCAGAAAGACCCCAGCAATTAGGTGATCCCCTGTGAGCAAGCACTTGGTGACGGTGGAGAGGAAAAACTCCCTTTTAATAGGAAGAAACATCCAGCAGAACCAGGCTCAGGGAGGGGCAGTCATCTGCTGTGACTGGCTGGGAGTGAGGGGATAGAGAAGAAGAAGCAAAGAACAGACATGTAGAGAACAAACAGCATGACGGGGACTCAGTCTATGGGAGAGAACAAACAGAGGTTAATGACCAGCAAAAATATTTCATTGAGAGTGAAGAAAGGAATGAAGCCCAGTGCACTGTTGGAGATCCCCTGGCTGTTTAAACCTATTAACAGGATAATTAAGGGAGGGTTCAGAGGCACATGATCTCTCCCTAATTATAGGCTATATCAAAAAGGAAGGTTTTAACCATCCATCCATCCATCCATCCATTCATCTACCGCTTTTCCGGAGGTCCGGGTCGCGGAGGCAGCAGTTCAAGCAGAGAAGCCCAGACTTCCCTCTCCCCAGCCACCTGCTCCAGCTCTTCAGAGAGGATACCAAGGCGTTCCCAGACCAGCTGAGAGACATAGTCTCTCCACCGAGTCCTGGGTCTGCCCCGGGGTCTCCTCCCAGTGGGACGTGCCCGAAACACCTCAAGTGGGAGGCGTCCAGGAGGCATCCTAATCAAATGCCCATACCACCTCAACTGACTCCTTTCAATGTGGAGGAGCAGCGGTTCTACTCTGAGCCTCTCCCAGATGACTGAGCTCCTCACCCTATCTCTGAGGGTGAGTCCAGCAAACCTACGGAGAAAGCTCATTTCAGCCGCTTGTATCCGTGATCTTGTTCTTTCGGTCATTACCCAAAGCTCGTGACCATAGGTGAGAGTAGGAACGCAGACTGACTGGTAAATTGACAGCTTTTCCTTAGAACTAAGCTCCCTCTTCACCACAACAGACCGGTACAACATCCGCATCACTGCAGATGCTGACTCCAATCCGTCTGTCAATCTCTCGCTCCATTTTCCCCTCACTCGTGAACAAGACCCCAAGATACTTAAACTCCTCCACTTGGGGCAGGAGCCTGTCCCCAACCCAGAGAGGACAATCCACCTTTTTCCGGCTGAGGACCATGGACTCGGATTTGGAGGTGCTGATTCTCATCCCAGCCGCTTCACACTCAGCGGCAAACTATCCCAGCAAGAGCTGTAGGTCATTGCTGGATGAAGCCAACAGGACAACATCATCTGCAAACAACAGAAATGAGATCCTGTGGTCACCAAGCATGACACCCTCCATTCCCTGGCTGCGCCTAGAAATCCTGTCCATAAAAATTATGAACAGGATCGGTGACAAAGGGCAGCCCTGGCGGAGTCCAACTCTCACTGGGAATGACTCCGACAGAGTGTTGGCAATACGAACCAAACTCTCACAACGGTCGTACAGAGACCGAATAGCTCATAACAACAAGCCCGATACCCCATACTCCCGAAGCACCCCCCACAAAAAACCACGAGGGACGCAGTCAAATGCCTTCTCCAAGTCCACAAAACACATGTAAACTGGCTGGGCAAACTCCCACGAACCCTCAAGAATTCTCGAGAGGGTAAAGAGCTTGTCCGATGTGCCACAGCCATGACGAAAACCACATTGCTCCTCCTGAATCCGAGGTTCGATCAGCGGCTGGACTCTCCTCTCCAGTACCTTGGCATAGACCTTCCCAGGGAGGCTGAGGAGTGTGATCCCTCTAAAGTTGGAGCACACCCTCCGGTCCCCTTTTTTTGAAGAGAGGAACCACCACCCCGGTTTGCCATGCCAAAGGCACTGCCCCCGACCTCCACGCAATGTTGCAGAGGCGTGTCAACCATGACAGCCCAACAACATCCAGGGCCTTGAGGTACTCAGGGCGAATCTCGTCCACCCCCGGGGCCCAGCCACCAAGGAGATTTTTAGCCACCTTGGCGACCTCAGCTCCTGTGATAGGCGAGTCATCCCCCTCGTCCCCAAACCCTGCTTCCTCTGTGGAAGGCGTATCAGTGGGATTGAGGAGATCCTCGAAGTATTCCTTCCACCGCCTGACGATATCCCCAGTCGAAGTCAACAGTGTCCCATCCGCACCATACACAGTGTGGACAGGGAGCTGCTTTCCCCTCCTGAGCTGCCAGACAGTTTGCCAGAATCTGTTTGAGGCCGACCAAAAGTCTTGTTCCATGGCCTCACCGAACTCCTCCCATACCCGGGTTTTTGCTTCAGCAACCACCTGAGCTGTACTCCGTTTGGCCTTCCGGTACACCTCAGCTGCTTTGGGAGTCCCACAAGCCAACCAAGCTTGATAGGACTCCTTCTTCAGCTTAATGGCCCCCCTTACCACTGGTGTCCACCACTTGGTTCGGAGATTGCCACCACGAGATGCACCGACCACCTTGCGGCTGCAGCTCTGGGCCGCCGCTTCAACAACATAGGTGGAAAACATGGCCCATTCAGACTCTATGTCTCCAGACTCCCTCGGAATGTGGTTGAAGTTCTTCTGGAGGTGGGAGTTGAAGACCTCCCGGACAGGGGCCTCAGCCAGACGTTCCCAGCACACCCTCACTATACGTTTGGGTCTACCAGGTCTGAATGGCTTCCTCCCCTGCCATCGGATCCAACTCACCACCAGGTGGTGATCAGTTGACATCTCTGCACCTCTCTTTTCCCGGGTGTCCAAGACATACGGTCGCAGACCTGGGACGTGAATTGTGGACCCCGGTGACCCCTGGAGACCCGATGGGGGGAGGAGTTCTCTATAGTTCTCTATAGTTCTCCACAGTATCTGCTGCTGGCTAATATATTTTAACTGTTGACCAGTATCACTTAATCTTATCCTACACTTTATTACATGTATAGTTTATTTCTTTTATCTTATCATGTTTAATGTTGCAGCATTGTACCGAGACAAATTCCTAGTTTGTGTACTACATGAACAATGGCAATAAACCTGATTCTGATTCTGATTCTGATTCTGATTCTGAGTCCGATTTCCCCTGGACGCAGGTCTGACAGGCCTTCACATATTCTTGTATGTCCCACCACTGCGTGAGCCGCCAGAAAGCTCGCCGGACTAAGTCCACAGTTCGAGCGATGCCTGAATGGCACCCGAAGTGACTGGTGTGGACCCACTGGATAACATCACTGCGGAGGGTGGTCAGGACATACAGGCCATTCCGGGGGCACCCTACTGGCACAGGGTCCTGGGACTGGGCCTAGCAGACCCTCCGCTCGATATCCCAAGTAAGGGCTCCAAGGACGCACGAAGGTGGTATGATGGGGGTTTTTTTTGGGGGGGGGGGCCTACCTCCCCGGAATCAAACTGGCGCGATAGCGCATCTGATTTGGTGTTCTGGGTGCCAGGCCAGTAAGTGATGGTACGATTAACTTGCTGGAAAAATAGTGCCCAGCAAGCCTGCCTGGCGCTCAGTCGATGGGCCTACCGCAAGTACTCAAGGTTCTTGTGGTTGGTCCACACAACGATGGGGTGAATGGCCCCCTCTAACCAGTGCCTCCACTCCTCTAATGCCAACTTAATGGCCGGCAGTTCTCTGTCCCCTATGTCATAGTTCCTCTCGGCTGGCATCAGCCGACGAGAGAAATACGCGCACGGGCGAAGCTTCTGATTGGAGGGCGTGTGCTGTGACAGCACAGCACCAACCCCCAAATCAGACACATCCACCTCGAGGACAAACTGGAGCTGAGTGTCAACTTGGGCCAAGATAGGTGTTTCTGTGAACAGGCGCTTTAATTTGGCAAACGCCTGTTCAGCTGCCTCAGTCCACCGAAAGGGGACCTTAATGGAGGTCAGCTGTGTCAAGGACAGTGCCACCCCACTATAGTTCCTGATGAACCAGCAGTAAAAGTTCACAAACCCAAGGAAGCGTTGAAGCTCCTTACGGGAGTGGGGAGTTGGCCAATCTAACACTGCCCTCACCTTGGCCGGGTTGGCAATCAGCTACCCCTCAGCCACGATGAAGCCCAAGAAGGTGGTAGATGTTGTGGAGAACTCATACTTCTCAGCCTTAACGTAAAGCTGGTTCTCCAGGAGCCGTTGTAAAACAGCCCTGATGTGGACCTCATGTTCCTCTGGCGAGCGGGAGAAAATGAGAATATCATCAAGGTAGACAAACACGAATTGGTAAAGCATATCACAGAGGACGTCATTTATTAACTGCTGGAAGATGGCGGGGGCATTAGTGAGCCCGAACGGCATCACTAAATACTTGAATTGCCCCTGGTGTGTTTTAAAAGCAGTCTTCCACTCATCGTCCTCATGAATGCGGACCAGATGATACGCGTTCCTGAGGTCTAGCTTGGTGAAAACCCGTGAGCGCTGAAGAAGCTCAAACACTGCATTAATCAAAGGCAAAGGGTACTTATCTTTGATGGTAATAGCGTTAAGCTCCCGGTAGTCGATGCACGGGCGCAACGAGCCATCCTTCTTCCCGACGAAGAAGAATCTGGCTTCGAGCGGAGCCGAAGATGGCCGAATAAGGCTGGCGTTCAGCGATTCCTTAACATATTGTTCCACTGTCTCCCTCTCCGGGCCAGATATACTATACAGCCAGCTGGATGGCAGCCTCGCCCCCGGGATGAGGTTGATAGCACAATCATAAGAGCGGTGAGGCAGCAGCGACAATGCTCTTGACTTGCTAAAGACCTCAGCTAAATCGTGATATGCCAGGGGAACGAGGGTGAGGTCCGGCGGCTTGGCCAGAGAGAGGGAAACGGACAGAGATCGGGAGCACTCCGCTGAACACATACAGTGGGCCAAACAAAACGGGCTCCAGGTGGAGATGGTGCTTTTGTCCCAATTAATCGTGGGGTTATGCCTACAGAACCACGGGTAACCAAGAACCACCTGGGAAGATGATACAGGGAGAATCAGGAATGACAGTTCCTCCCGGTGGTTCCTGGAAAGGAGGATGGATATAGGCACCGTGCTGCGAGCATCTACCGTGACCTCATGGCCAGATATGGTTGTGATCCTCTGACCACGGGGCAATTTACGTGTTGAAATACCCACCTGCTTAACAAACTCAGCAGACACGAAATTACCCTCTGACCCTGAGTCAACCAATGCCATAATCCTCCTCTCAACCCCCGGCAATTTCACGAGGGCTGAAACTGGTAAGTTACCCGGGGGAGTAGATTTAGTCCCACCTGCCAGACCCCCCATGGTTACTGACGGGCTGCATTTTTTAGCCGCTGGTGGCATTCGTCCAGACTGTGGTTTGTTAAACCACAGTGCGTGCACTTGCCAGCCCTTCGCCTTCGCCGGCACTCATCATTGGTCAAGTGCCGAGAGAGCTCCATCAGTTCAGGCAAAGAGCTGGTGCTGCCAGTGCCAGTAACCATAGCGAACACATGCTTGGCACACGTGCGAGAGGAGGACTCGCGCTCCTTCGCGCTCTCATGGTACCGGTTATCCAATCCAACTGCCTGATCTATGAGACCATCGAGAGTCTCCGGGACAGGGTGAACCGCCAGATCGTCACGGAGTTGATCGTTCAATCCATGGAGGAACGCACTGCATAACGCAATATCGTTCCACCCCGAATCAGACGCTACAACCCGGAACTCCACCGAGTACTCGGCCACAGACCAGGTGCCCTGGCGGAGCATCATCAGGTGGCTCATAACATTGCCCTGACTCTCGGTCCGGCCAAACGCGCTGGAGAATGCAGCCACAAATTGCTCAAGCATATACCGACGCCCCTCAGGGTTGTCTAACATGGACCGTGCCCAACCAAGGGCTCGATCCCTGAGCAACAGAGTAAAGAACTGGGTCTTGGCCATGTCGTCCGGGTACTCCTCCCCGACCTGCTCCAGGTACATTTGAACTTGGATTAGAAAGCCCTTACATTTCCCCACCTCCCCCGCGTACGGGGAAGCTGTGGGAACGGTGGTAGTATGGCGCACCATAGTGCGCAGAGCAGGCTGGGGGGGAGCGGCTGGAGGAGGCGCTGTAGCCCAAAGTGTCATCATGTTTGACACCTATTGCGTCAACACAGCAAGCTGGCGCTTGGTCGCCGCTAGATGGCTCAGAGCGGACTGCTCCTATGGTGAGGCACCGGCTCTGCTATCTTCCTGGCTGAGTCGTTCTTTCATGATTAATAAAACTTGACAACACACGTGCACAATGCCAAAGCACAGGAGGAACCACACAGAGGGGTACATTTGAAAGTTTTATTAAATATCAAAAACCAAAGCACATTGCTGCAGAAACAGTCACTCGTCAGAGGAATAGCCCTGTGGAGAGAAGACGAGAGCTGTGAGCAGACGAATGGAGTAAGGTAAAATGGGCGAGCCAAACTGCCACTTACTTGTGAAATCCAGGGAGAACCAGCAGGACCCAGCAAGGAATAGACAAACCAGTAGGGTAAGGGGGGAGATGAGCTGATGGTGCCTGACCGGGCGGAGTACGAAGCTGAGGATGGTGAGATGTGGCAGGAGAGCGTGTGCAGTCCAAGAGACACACCTACATGGTGGCAGCAACCTGAGGGAAGGAGACATAAGGTGAGACAGTGTGTTCACACTTATAACTTACACTTGCTTGCATATTTACGGGCAGTATACCCAGATGAGCCAGCGTTGACTGCGTGGAGAGAGCCTCCTTAAGTACGCTGGCTGATGAGCGGGTGCAGGTGTGTCTTCTGCCTCAGGTGCAGTGATGAGTTGGTGAATGTGAGGCAGGATGGGAGGGGCGCGCTCTTGTTGCCCTTGACAATGGCTAGGAGGCCCTATGCTAGGGTGCTCCGCTGCAGCTACGGGGAGTCCGTCATTATTAACTGAAGCTGACGGTGATTCAATGCAGCGGAGCCGGGATTCCAAATCACACAACGTCGCCTCAAGCGCCTCAAAAAGACAACATTTATTACATTTACCATTATCACTAAAAGAGGAAGAGGTGTAGCTAAACATCTGACACAGAGAGCACACCAGAGGAGAAGGGGAAGGAGAGCTGGTAGCCATAGCTAGAGGCTAACCCAAAGCTAACACAAACACCCATGAAAGGTGAACAGAAGACAAAAGAGGGTGATCAGGTGACACTGAGTGTGCACACAGGTGCAAGAGGCTTGTTAAACAAAAGTGAGAGGTGACGGTAGATGAAAAAAAGCAATTAAAATACAATTAAAGAAAATAATCCTCAGGAGAGAGAGGAGCGCTAACCACAGAGCAAATCACAACGACAGCCAGCAAACACAGGAAATGACGATACGTTAACACAGGAAGTGTTCCAGGAATGCCTCTTTTTTTCAACGTTTGGCATGTGTTTGAAACTGCTGAACCAGCCCATTAAAAACACATATTTAGAGGATTTACTTCCATGAAATAGTTGCATATCACAATAGCATGTAAATGAATGAGATAAAATAAAATAGAAAGCACAGATAAATGAAAGTTCACTGCTTAGAAGAAGCTGTTCTTTATTGCAACAAATCACAGCCACTTTTTCTCTGTGCATAAGAAAACTTTAAATGCATTTAATATGGACATTAAATGTGAGCTTCTTGCTCAAAAAAAAATACTCAAGTTTAACCATAGAGGTAGGGGCTTCTTACCACTCAGACAACAGGTGATCAGGGTCGATATGAGAAGTCGCCACCGCCACAGCATTTCTTCCCACAGAGTTGTGATGTGAACTGGAGCAGGACAGGAAATGAACCTGCGAAGGAGACTGTGTGATGGCTGCATCAGTTATGGTAGGGTCAGTTTATATTTATTTGCTTATTCATTTGCTTGCCTTTGCCTTTGGCATGACAACCTCCAGTGGCTTGAGGACGGTGGTGGCGCTGGAGATGGCAGTTGTCCCGCCCATGGCAACCAAAACTGTGTATTCATCCCCAGTTGGCAGCTGATGAGGAGGGTATCTAGAAACTGTAGGTTGTATGATCCTCTGTTTGCGCTAAAATATTGATCCATATCAATAAACCGAGTACCACGAGTAACGTATCTGATCAAATTTCAGTAACTGTAATGCATTACTGAATTTTTAAACAGTAATTTCATTACATAGCACGTTACTGCAAAAGTAGTGGCATTACAGTAACGCATTACTTTGTAACGTGTTACTCCCAACACTGGCGAGGAAGGACGGCGCGTGCACCGTACTCTGGGTCAAGCGGACTCATTCAGCGACTGCATAGCTCTGATGGAGAAATACTACAGCAACGCAAGGAATGTCATAGCTCGATGGATTGCCTTCCTTTGCAGCAAAAAACATGTTGGTGAGTTAACTCAACGTTATGCTACGGAACTCCGACTCTTAGTGAGCACGTGCGCCCTCAGGCCCTTAGAAGACAAGCTAACCCATGACAAGCTAGCCAAAGAGCACAGCACAGAGAGTGCACACAGTCCAGAGGGAGAGCACAACACGGAGAGTGAACACAACACAGAGAGAGAGCAGCAACCGGACTCACCTTGGTCCTTGCCCAGCATAAACCTCAGGGAGCCGCTGCAGAGCTGCAGGAGAAGGAGCCCACTTTTATAGGGAATCCCGGAACACAACAACCTGGAACAAGTTCTATCAACAACGACAGCAACATATTGCCATCACCAGACTTCCCAGGTGAGGAGGAGAACAAACCAGACTCACCTCCAATCCTTGCCCGGCCTGAACTTCAGACAGCCACCGTGGAGCAACAGGAGAGGGAGTTTATGGAGAAAGGGGACCCCGGTGACTGAAGACGGCCCGGCACACGTCCCATCACTGACGACAATGACAAATCACCTCGACCTCAACCAGCACCAGGTGAGAGATAGAAGAAACCAGACGGCTTCCAAATCCACGCCTGGCACCAGCCTCCAGGAGCCACCGCCAAGCTGCAGGATGAAGAGTCCATGACCAAACAGAATGCAATAGAACTACTGGACGTCTTCCGAATTCACAACCGGCATCAGCCTCCAAGAGCCGTCGCTGAGATGCAGGATGAAGAGTCTGTGACCCAACAGGAGACAGCAGAGCCACCACAACCTGGTGAACGCCCCACAGCAGACGTGAGAGTTATAACATCACAACAACAATGCCGAACGCAGCCGAACAGAGCACCACTCACAGTGATGAACTGGGCTCGGGTCAGTAGAACCGAACGACCGGACCTGCAGTCAGCCTTAACAGTGTTGCCACCACCGACACCCATGAAGATTGTCACGCAGCTGAGAGCAACCACTGTTCAGATGGCGGACGGATTGAGATGGCAAGCCAGCCGTCTACAGAAGGTAAGAGCAGCTGCCGCGGATCAAGACGCAGCATTGGAGCAGACCCAGCTGGTGTGGAATCCTGGCTGGGACATTGATGACGAGCGTGCCATGGCTTCAGTGGTATGGTGCCTGGGCCTGCTGCAGCTGGTGCCTCCAGGGGTGCATCCACCAGGAGCTCACCTCAGGGCATCTCAAACTGAACTGCCCTCCTCAATGAAGAAAAGAGGACTGTTTAGCTAGGAGCGCAGCTGCAAATGGATAGTGGCAAAATCAACCACTCAGCCACACTGGGCTACGCAGTAGTCTACCCGTTAGCCCTAGCTTGCTTGGGGGTTTTGTGATATCAAATTAGAGAGGGTCGATTTGGTGATGCATGTTGTTTTGTTTTTCCAAGGAGGGTGAATTTGGTGTAAGGAACCACAGGGTTTGTTGGCATCGGTGTGATGACGCAGCCGTTTGGCGGAGTCATCACACTGAGCTCATAATGTGAGGGTCGGCCATCTTAGGGCCTCTTGCCTCTTTCTCTCCCTTGGCTCTATAGCACTCAGCCTTCCCACCAGAGTCTGTAGCTGCTAAAGTGCTCTTGTTGCAATAAAGTTTGTGTTCCAAACAAACACCACTCTCCATGAGTCATTTCGGGTTTCCAGACATAACACTCTTCTGGTCTAGCCACACCACATCACTGGCCAAGAAGGCTCAAACTCATCTCTATTTCCTCCACAAACTGAGACGAGCACAAGTCCCACCCCCCATCATGTGCTCATTCTACCGGGGTACCACTGAGAGCATCCTCACTAGCTGCATCACTGTGTGGTATGGAAGCTGCACCGCTTCCTGCTGGAAGACTCTACAACATACAGTGAATGCAGCAGGTACGATCATTGGTGCCCCCCCCCCCCCTCAGACATCTACTACACCCGCCTCACCCACAGAGCCATTATCATCGCAGGGGACACCTCCCACCCCTCACACTCACTCTTCAGCCTACTGCCCTCAGGGAGAAGGTGCTGGAGCCTCCAGGCCCGCTCCACAAGACTGCTAAACAGCTTTGTTCACCAGGCCATCAAGACCCTGAACTCTGCCCCCCCCCCCACCCTTGGACTGTAATACACTCACACACAATATCGCTACCTCAGCTGTTTGCACAGAAAGACTCTGCACACCAACAGTACTACATCTGCTGCTGTGTGTCTTTGCACTTTACTACAACCATTTGCACAAATGCAACACCTGCTGCTGTCTGTTGTTGCACTACTGATCATGCACATTCCAAACTGTCACTGTTTGCACCTTCTCTGCTGCATTTAACTTGCAATTCCGGTATTACAGTATAACTGTACAAAGAACTGCTGTGTGTGTATGTGTGTTTTTAAATATTTATTTGCACTATGGGTACCATTATTGTCCATAGAGTGCTGTTGTTTTTATCCTTATTCCTTCTTTTCTTATATATTATGCACACTACTAAGAGGGAGAGAAATGGCATTTCAAGTCTCCTGTATGTTCTGTACATATAGAAGATGTCACGAACCTCCCTGTGTGCTTTTATGCAGCGCAGGAAAGAGGAGAAGGAAGAATGGATTTACGAGCAGGGGTTCACCACAACACATTTATTACACACAAGGGCAGACAGATCAAAAATAAAGACATACAAAAAAGGGAACAGGGTGCACTTAAGGGCATAACACAGTGACATGCCGTGGGCAGACCACAATGCACAGTGGCCACAGAAACAAACAATACAAATAACGTTAAAGCTCGGGAAACTAGGAGACCTCTTGGAGGCTCAACTGGCTGAAGATAACCCTGGGCAATCAGCCGAAGTGTAGCAGTCGACTGCACGGAGAAACGCAACAGATTACCTTACAGTCCAGGAGCAGTCCAATAGTCCAAGCATCCCGCGAGCAAAACACAGTCCTTCATATACAGACCGTCATACGGAGATTAACGACCGTATGAGAGCACAATGGTCCAGCAGTGCTTGACTGGCAAAGGCCGCCGAAGTACAAGCACTGCTGGCTCCACAAATTAGGCACACCTGGGCGAGGCACGGGAATGACAATTACTGGAGCGAAATCAGGTGGCTGTCAAAAGGGAGGGGGCATGGTCAGACCGGTGAACGCTAGACAACTCCCACATAAATGCAGGTCAAAGAGGCTGCGTAACAGCTGCCGGCCAGAGCGGTGGCTACGGGCACGGAAAAGAAAAAGCACAAAGACATAACACCACAAGAACTCAAAAGATAACACAATACATAAATCACCCGACACCCGAGCCACAGATAATGGTCAGAACCGAGCCTACAGGAAACACTGGCTCGGTTCATGACAGAAGAATTGAAAAATAAAATTTTTTGAATCTTTGATCCTTGAATCTTGTTCTGCAGAGGCTTGAAGCAAGGTGGAAGCTGTCATTCAGCTCAGCAGGCTGCATGCATTGTAATAGTTAAAGAGTGGTAACAAAATATGTATAAAATAAATAGTTTGTAAATTAAATTAAGGATACTTTCCAACTGAATAGATGAAACTGCTTAACCCACACTCAACGATGACAGGGCTCCGGGGCAGACCTCGCTATTCAGTCTCTCAGTATTGTTTACCTTTTTTATTTTTTAAACTTTCTAAGTTTATTTTGTAATTATATTGTAGAGCTAGAATATTTTTTCTTTTTTCCCCCTTGTCCTGTCAAGGATCGAGGTAAGCAGAACAGAAATCTGCTTCCCTTATTGTACCAAAAACATTTACTTTGACAAAAGGAGCTTTATACAGCACACATGTATCTGTGTACTGTATATTATTTATAGACTCCTCTGGTAATAACTTTTAATACTTTATTTAAATTGTTTTACCCATGATAGACCCGAAGGGGGGGATGGGGAAGGGAGGGGTGGGGAGAGGGAAAGAAAAGAGAGAGGAACAAACAGAAATAAACAAACTGACACAACTGAAACAAACAGAAGACAAACTGTTTCTTCTTCTGAAAAGGTCTCATCACGAGTCTGGTATCGGCACCTGTCAAGAAGATACAGTGGTGTGAAAAAGTGTTTGCCCCCTTCCTGAGTTCTCATTTTTTTGTATGTTTGTCACACTTAAATGTTTCAGATCATCAAACAAATTTAAATATTAGACAAAGATAACACAAGTAAACACAAAATGCAGTTTTTAAATTAAAGTGTTTATTATTAAGGGTTAAAAAAATCTAAACCTACATGGCCCTGTGTGAAAAAGTGATTGCCCCCCTGTTAAAACATAAATTAACTGTGGTTTATCACATCTTTGCAAAAGCTGAGTGAAATTTCTCTAGCCACACCAAAGCCTGATTACTGCCACACCTATTCTCAATCAAGAAATCACTTAAATAGGACCTGCCTGACAAAGTGAAGTAGACCAAAAGATCCTCAAAAGTTAGACATCATGCTGTGATCCAAAGAAATTTAGGAACAAATGAGAAACAAAGTAATTGAGAGCTATCAGTGTGGAAAAGGTTATTAATCCATTTCTAAAGCTTTAGGACTCCAGCGAACCACAGTGAAAGCCATTACCCACAAATGGCAAAAACATGGAACAGTGGTGAACATTTCAAGGAGTGGCCAGCGGACCAAAATTACCCCAAGAACGCAGCAATGGCTCATCCAAGAGGTCTCAAAAAAACCCCACAACAACATCCAAAGAACTGCAGGTCTCACTTACCTCAGTTAAGGTCAGTGGTCATGACTCCACCATAAGAAAGAGACATCTTGCATAAAAGTAACAGCATTTCTGAAAAGGAATATCATACCAACAGTAAAATATGGTGGTGGTAGTGTGTTGGTCTGGGGCTGTTTTGCTGCATTGGAACCTTGAATTCAGCTGTCTACCAAAAAATCCTGAAGGACAATGTCCGGCCATCTGTTCGTGACCTCAAGCTGAAGCGCACTTGGGTTCTGCAACAGGACAATGATCCAAAACCCCACCAGCAACTCCACCTCTGAATCGCTTAAGAAAAACAAAATGAAGACTTTGGAGTGGCTTACTCAAAGTCCTGACCTGAATCCGTTTGAGATGCGGTGCTATGACCTTAAAAAGGCGGTTCACGCTCGAAAATCCTCCAGTATGGCTGAATTACAACAATTCTGCAAAGATGAGTGGGCCAAGAGTCCTCCACAGCACTGTAAAAGACTCATTGCCAGTTATTCCAAACGCTTGATTGCAGTTGTTGCTGCTAAGGGTGGCCCAACCAGTTATTAGGTTTATGGGGCAATCACTTTTTCCCAGGAGGCCATGTAAGTTTGGATTTTTTTCCCCCTTAATAATAAACACCTTCATTTAAATATTGCATTTTGTCTTTACTTGTGTTATCTTTGTCTAATATTTAAATTTGTTTGATGCTCTGAAACATTTAAATGTGACAAACATACAAAAAAATGAGAAATCAGGAAGAGGGGCAAACACTTTTTCACACCACTGTATGTGTGTGTGCATGCGCGTGTATGAGAGTGAGCTCAAAGTGAGTGTGTGCATGTGAGTGGTTTGCCAGAAAACATATAAAGAGGATGGCAGGTCATAGCAACACCCCCCCCCCCGAAACACTGAGCAAGCAAGAAAGCATCACCAACCCACACAAAGCGCAATGCCCTGAAGTCAGCAGCACCAGGACAGCCATGCAACCGCCCCAGGAGGGATGGCTGAGGGGGCGGTTGCATGGCAACCCCCGACCAGCCTGCCGCCCCCCAGTGGGGTCAACACCAGCCCACAGCCACAGGCGCCAGAAGGCCAACCCCCTCCACCCCAGGCTGAAAACCGGCATGTGTCCCCCGGTCCCCCCCTCCCCCCCAACAGCGGGCCCACGCCCAACCCAGCGCCCCTGACCTAGGTCCTACGCCCCGGGAGCCCAACAGCTACAACCCCGCCAACCTGCCCCAGGGCAACTGCAGCAACAGAAGCAGCCTACCGCCACCAATGCCCACCCGGAGCAAACAACCAAAGAACCCACCGCAAGCGCCCGGAGATGCCACCCGACATGCAAAGCACCACACAAATCCAACCCACCACCACCATCCCTACTTATCACTCCCTCACTCTCACTTACTCACTTGGTCTCACTTGCTCACTCATTCTCTCTCTCGCTCACTCCTTTGCTCGCACCTATGCACTCGTGATAGCACCTTGGGATGACGACAGCATGATGGGCCCCGGGCCACCAGCCAGGCCCCAGGCTCCTGGCAGAAGGAGGTAGCAGGGATGGAGGAAGACCCCCACCCCCATGCACAAATTGCGATGGGTGAGTGTTATTTGTGTGGTGTCATTGGGTGCAGGTGTGTGAACTACCAAAGTGCAGTAAAAATTGGGGGAATAGTGTGATAGGGCATTGCTGCCCATTGCTATCGGCAGCATCCCCCCAAGCCCTCAGTGTCTACAGTACAATTAAAATTGAGGTTAGGGCGGTCCCATGGTGCAGTAATAATAATAATAATAATAATAATAATAATAATAATAACAATGGATTAGATTTATATGGCGCTTTACATGTCAAGTGACATCTCAAAGTGCTTACAGTGAGTCCATTATTCATTCACTCTAGACAGACATTGATAGTGACAAGGTACTACTGTAGCCACAGCTGCCCTGGGGTAGACTGATGGAAACGTGGCTGTCAATCCGTACCAACGGCCTCTTCGACCACCACCAAACATTTACAACCATCCATACCCAGTGTCATGGACACTGGAGGCAAGGTGAAAAAAGTGTCTTGCCCAGGGACACAATGGCAGGATGAATGGGGAAAGCAGGATTCAAACCGTCAACCCTCTGGTTGTTGTACGACCCACTCTACCTCCTGAACCACTGCTACCCACATTTCCCTCCTCCATTCCATTTTTGATGAGCACAAAGTTGGACGACAGGAAGTTCCATTTTTATATGGTTTTTGGCATGACCCAGCCTTGACTTGAACCCCGACCTCCCGGTTGTGGGGCGGATGCGTCCCCCCCCACCACAGAAGCCAGCTCCCAAACTGCTTCTGGAAGCCACCCTCTGCCCCCATATCCCATCCCAGGGTGGGGGACACCAGGCCGTGCAACCCAAGAACCGCAAATGTCGTACCCCGGCGCTCTCCAGCACCACAGGCACGATGGGGCAGCCACACTGACACTTACTGTCATGCATCTTGTACACACCCTCTATGCACGTACACAAACATATATAATAATAATACTGTGAGGGGAACCAGGCCGTGCAACCCAAGATCCGCAAATGTCGTACCCCGGCGCTCTCCAGCACCACAGGCACGATGGGGCAGCCACACTGACACTTAATGTCATGCATCTTGTACACACCCTCTATGCACGTACACAAACATATATAATAATAATACTGTGATCCACATGTCAAGCGACATCCCAAAGTGCCCCCCGTGAGCCCACCCACCATCCAACCCAGACAGACATTGCTGGTGGTAGTCTACCCCCGCAGCCACAGCCGCCCTGGGGCAAACTGATGGAATCGAAACCGCCAACCTGCACAAACGCCCCTCCCTCCCCCGATCGCCACCTAACACCCACACACATCCATACCTGGTGTCATAGACAATAAAGGCAGTGTGAGCAAAGCACCCTGCCCCAGGACACAACGGCAGGATGGCCAAGGAAAGTGGAAACCGAACCGCTATCCCCTGGCCACCAGACGGCCCGCCCCACCCCCTGAGCCCCTGCCACCCAACGAGGTTTTCCCCTCACATAGACACCCTCCACAACCGGGCATCCACCCACAGGTACTTGCCCCCCACACACATACACGCCCACCCTCACATGTACACACACATACATACCATCTCATATGTCCACCTATACACCCACACACCCCCTTGCATATTTATACATAACACACATACGCATACGTCCCGGAGGATGGGGGTAACCCCCCCCCCCCCCCCCCAACACCCACCCCCCACCACCCTACCCCGGGACATAGGCACCAGCCCCCGGAGCGCCAGCAAGAGGATGTGCCCAGGCCTGCCCGCACCACCGGCGTGCACCCAAGCCATGCCGATTGGTGTCCACATATCTTCTGCCAGAACGTTTGGACTGGTGCACAGGACCACATAGCATGCATATAACTAACTGGGACGTTACTGGTGCAATAGGAACGCATATTTGTGTGACTCAGGCATATTTTGAACATCCTTTGTCCTGTGTAATGACTTCTATGTAGAACTTTGCACTGTATGAGTTGTAAATTAGAGTTTTTTGTCATCTTAAAAATGTTTAAATATATCTGTGTCCAGAGACTTTCGTCTTTATTAATTGATAGGTGTGTTTCAATTTTGGGGGGAGATACTGACTCATCCAGTTTTGATAATAGTCCGTGTATTTTTGATATCAATTTAGGGTAATGAAGATTTAGAATCTCTTTCATCTTAACTGGTGCCTCTAAATCTGTCTGGTTGAAATAGAATCTTGCTTTTATTATGGATTTAAGCTATTGGTATTCAAGAAATTTTTTTATCACTGATGCCATACTGTGACACCAGTTCCTGGAATTGGATAAAGTTTTCACCTTGAATAAGACGTTCTAAGTTTATTATTCCTTCCTCACACCATAGTGGAAAGTTTAATATCCTCTTTTGTTGTAGGATATCAGGATTATTCCAAATGGGTGTGAGTTTACAAGGGACAAGTGAAGACCCTGTTAGTTTTAAAAAATTTCCACCAAGCTGGCAGAGAGAGGCTAATATTAATGCTTTTAAAACAGTCATGGTGCTTGATACAGGGGCTCATGAAAGGTAAGTCAGAGATATTTAGCAACCCACAGAGAGCCTGTTCAGCATCAGACTATTTTTCTTCAAGTGAGCAAAGACAGTCATGGATCACATCAACACCGGCTTTCTCTGACACAGCCAGCAGAGACAAGACCGATCTCTTAGAGTGCCTTCACTGGCTTTAATGCGACTGCCAAAGCTTACTGGCCAGCACTGAGAGCAAACAGCTCATCTGCCCAATTTCCCAGAAATGTAGCCCTGTTGTTTCAGCTTTTCAATAGGAAAATATCCTAAAATCAATTAACAGACACAAGCGGCCTTAGCCAGCCGAAAGCAGAGAGGGGTCAAATAAAAAAAAAAAATCCAGCAAACTTTTTCAGTTTTCAAACTTTTCCTGCAAACTTTTTCAATTATTTATTTAAAATATAGGCACATTGTTGTGGTCTGGGCAAGTCCTCCTTTAAGGGATCCAACTCTTAAAGAAGGGGTACTGTTGTGGTCTGGACAGGTCTGCAGCTCCTGTCCACGCTTTGTGTTCTAGTTTGACCCATTTATCATGTTTGGTGTGTATCCCCTCAGTGTTTGTGCAGCCCTGCCCGTCAGGTCAGCTGTTTTCATGTATCAGCTGTTTTGTCATGATTGCTCTCCTTACCTGTGTTGTATTGCTGTGATTATATCTCTGTCTATATATGTGCCTCTTCAGTCTTATGTATTTACCTGACTAGTGGGTCCTCTCCTTCTTTTTCCCGGAGGACCAAACCCTTCTCTGAAAGTACGAAGCAGCCAACAATGGACCCAGCGGGCGAGTCTGGTAAGAGGAGGATGAGGTGGATTTGGGAAGAGAAGCTGTGTGCTCGGGCGACTGAGGATTTAGCGGCCACTGCTCGGAGCTGCTCTTCCCGGGAAGACGAGATGCTTTGCTGGGGGGGGGGGGGGGGGGGGGGGGAATCACCTGCGTTTCCACCCTAGGGTGCAGAATATCTATCTTCCCTCACCACCATCACTGCCATCCCCCTCCTCATCACCTGCTGAGCCCAAGGATTACAGTTGGACTCAACCAGTAAAGGACTCAGCGAGCAAAGGGAGGTCTGTAACTAGCAGCCCCAGTGTGGATAAGCAGTGGACAGCCCAGTTCATCCAGGATTTTTTCTCGGAAACCGGCACCTCCCACACACCGGCGGAGGCCCTGGAGTGCCTAGACACCACAGCTGGGATTGTAGAGGCGCACCCCGGTCTGCAGAAATACCCTGAGCTGGTGGGACTATTGGGCACCATTTCCAACCTCTACAGAACATGCGTATCACGGGTTGGTAAGGAAGTCATGTGGTGCACTAGAACTCGTGCCGACAGAGTGTCCCCTGGTTTCCGCATTACGGGACCCAGTGCTATCTGTAGGACGTTCTTTGGCTCTTTTACGCACGTCTCCTTGCTCTGCTCCTGTTCCTGCTCAGCCCAAGGTACGCACAGCAGCTCCACCTGCTCCAGAGGCACACGCCACAGCTCCAGCTCTCTCCTCAACGTGCACTCCAGCTCACACTCCATCAGCTTCACCTGTCATCATGCCTGCAGTGCCGGCTCCAACATCTTCAGTGCTGGTGCCCATGTCCACTGCTGTGCCTCTGACTGTCTCATCTGCTGTTCTTTCAGCATCTCCTGGGATGGTCATCGCCGCTCCAGCTGCAGAATCATCGGGTTCCTCACCAGTGGAAGAGCAGGAGTTAAGGCAAGTCCTCTTTTTTGTTTCCCTAATATCTGTATTAAAGAGGTCTTGTCTTATTCTTGGTGAGGAGACCCAGTTGCAGTCTCTATCGGCTTCTGAGCTCTCCTCATCAAGCTCTTCTGGTGACTGTTTCGTGTGATTCCTGCTTCAACCTGTACCTCTTCCTCCCTGTCTGAGGTGGAAGCGTCAAAGGAGAATTCCTGGGCATTTGGACCAGATGCGCCCCTGCCATTTCAGCTTGTGGTCAGTGCGCCCCAGCCGTCTCATTCAGGAATCAGCGTGCCCAAACCATCAGCACATGAGGTCGGTGTGCTTCAGTCATCTGATCCAGAAGTCAACGCTCTCCAGCCATCTCACCCAAAGGTCAATGCATCCCAACCATCTCATCCAGAGGTCAGCGTGCCTCAGTCATCAGTTTTTGAGAAAGAGACTTTAATGTTATTACCCCCAGATCTGAAGGCTCCCATGTTAGATCCTGGGTTCAGAGCCTCTATGTTATTATCATCTGAGTCTAAAAGTTCTATGTTACTTCCTGAGGGTAAAGGCTCCATGGTGACTCCTCCAGAGTTTGAGATTTCCATGTTATCATCCTCTCCTGATTGCAAGACTTCCATGTTGTCATCTCCAGAGCTTGGAGGTTCTTTATCTGTACAACCTAAGCAGGGCTGCTCGCAGAGATAGCAAAAAGACGTAACAAACTAATAGTTTTTTTTTTTTTTTTTTTGAATGCAAAAGATGCAATAGACTTACACAATGGTCCTCTCCGGCATACAACTAGGAACATACCGGTCGCTATGGAGGGTGAGAATATGTATGGGCACATAATCATACCATGTAGGATAACTAAATAGACAGTTATGCTGTTTCATCCCACCTAGCAACAATGCTCTGCACTGTGTGTGTTTATATATTTACATATTTATTCCATCTAGCTACAATGCTCTGCACTGGGTGTGTTTATATTTATATATCTATATATTTATTCCATCTAGCTACAATGCTCAGCACTGGGTGTGTTTATATTTATATATCTATATATTTATTCCATCTAGCTACAATGCTCCGCACTGTGTTTTTATATATCGACATATTATTCCATCTAGCTACATTGCTCCGCACTGTGTGTGTTTATATACTTGCATATTTATTCCACCTAGCTGCAATGCTCCGTACTGTGGGTGTTTATATATTTACATATTTATTCCATCTAGCTACAATGCTCTGCACTGTGTGTTCATATATTCATATATTTATTCCATCCAGCTACAATGCTCTGCACTGTGTGTCTGTGTGTCTGTGTGTGTGTGTGTGTATATATATATTTTATAGTAATATGTACATATGTATATTAGCTGCTCTTGCTTGCTTGTTTTTTTTCTTGCCTTCTGATTGTTGCTCTGAGTGTTGCTATCCCTGTGCTGTTGCAATCCTGGAATTTCCCCGTTGTGGGACTAATAAAGGCTTATCTTATCTTATCTTATCTTCTCTTCTCCAGAGGTTAAGGTTTCTGAGGGTAAAATTTCCATGTCAGCTCCTGAGTTTAAAACCTCTATGTTGTTTTCTTTTGAGCAAGAGAATGCTGTATTATTTTTCCCAGAGTCGAGAGCTCGTGGATTATTTTCAATGCAAAGGGTTGGTGTGTTATTTTCTGAGCATGAGGCTTGTGTGTTTTCTCCTGTCTGGTGGCCCATGGTCTTTGGTAGGTCGCCTGACGCCCCGTGTTCACCTTTCCTGTGGCCATTGGACTTTGGAAGACCTCTAGACTCATTATGTACTCCAGTTTGGGGACCCATGGACTTGGATAGGCCCCCTGACCCACCTGGTTCTCTGATCAGGTGGTCCTGGGACTCTGGCAGACCACCTGACCCATTTATGTTGGACTTTGCTTGGGGAGGGAGTTTGTTTAAGCCTGCCTGGCCTTTTTCCCCACCAACCACCCTGTGAGAGTTTTGTTTTATTTTTTTTTTCTCTCTCTTCTGGGTGTTACGCTAGGGTCGTCTGGGATCTGACCCTTAAAGGAGAGGTACTGTAGTGGTCTGGACAGGTCTGCAGCTCCTGTCCACGCTTTGTGTTCTAGTTTGACCCATTTATCATGTTTGGTGTGTATCCCCTCTGTGTTTGTGCAGCCCCGCCCATCCGGTCAGCTGTTTTCCTCATGTGTCAGCCGTTTGTCATGATTGCTCTCCTTACCTGTGTTGTATTGCCGTGATTATCCCTCTGTCTATATATGTGCCTTTTCAGTCTTATGTTAACATCCCGTTTATTTCACCACGCTGTTGGGATTTATTGTCTCCACATTGTCTGGATTATTATTTCTTTTCATTTCTGCCCACAAGCAGGGTTAATTTTCTGTTTATAATAAAGTACCAGATTTGCCTGGCGAGTAGGTCCTCTCCTTCTTTGACCTGGAGAAGCAATCTCTTCTCTGACACATATAAATTTACACTTAACTCATCTCAAAGTGAAACAATTTCTCCCTTCTGGCTTGAACAATTACGCCCTACCTCAATTCCAAAACAATAAAATAATCTGCCAAATCTCTACCGTTTGCTGATGTGCCTGTATGAAAAATATCCAGGGTTAGTGTTTCTTTTTGTTTTTGTGGTGAATCTGTATGTTTAAACAACAAGGGAATGTAGTCCTTAAAACACCAAATGTAAACCTGAGACCAACCATCACTATCCCTGGGTCATCATTTGTACATTTACTTACCCTCAACGAAATGATCACTACAGTGGTGGAAGTCTGACAAGCCCCCATCTGCCTGCCCTGCACACTTAGCTCTCTGAGCTAGAGCCAATGGGAGGCCATAAAAAGTCTTTCCTGTTGCATCATCTTGCCTAATAGGACAAAATTCCACCATGCATGTAGTGACCATATTCAGAGTTGAAGTTTATGTCACTTTAATCCATAGACTGTCCAAAACAGTTGGTAAAAGTATTTTAAAAAGTGCTCTAGTCTAGCAGAAACATAGTGGCAGCAATGCGTTGCTTTCCTACCATCAAGGGGCATAGACAGAACGTCACATGATTTTGCGATGCTGCAAATCATCAATACTTAACAGTTTGCTAAGTTCACCTGATATCTTAATGTGTGTGTGTGTGTGTGTGTGGGGGGGGGGTGTTGGACAATTAAAACGTTTTAATCGCGATTAATCTTTTGGAATGTTGAGTTAATCGCAATTAATAATGTATTAATCGCATATTTTTCCATACAGATACAGTGTACCTTAAGTTGGTAATTTTTCAAGTTTCTCATACTGTTATGAACATGGGAGTGGACAGAAATGCTTGCTGAAAGCTCTCGTCATATCCAACATGACAAAAAGTATCCAGAATATTCTCCAGAAAACTCTCAAAAGTATTACTGCATGTGCAAACAACAGAAGGCCAGGGCTCAATAAAGGGCCTTTTCCACTAGCCCCGCTTAGCCCAACACGGGACAGCTCAGCACGCTTTGTAACTCTTTCCACTAGCCCCAACATGGTTTAACAGGCGCGATTTTTGTCCCTGCTCGAGGGCAGGGTACAACCGTGCTGAGTCGTGCCGTGTTGTGACTTCAAAAGACTGGTTGCCGCTGATTGGTTTTGGTCGTAACGTCACGAAAGCGACCGTCTTCTGAGGAATCTATGAATCTACACGACCGCCATTACTAAAGTTTGTCAGCGCGTAACCACAGTGGGTGGCTTTATTTTCAGTATTTGAGTATTTTCGGTATTTATTTTCATTGTCAACGATGGCTTCGCGTAAGGGTGTTCCAAGGCCAAATGAGGAGGTGCAGTGTCTTCTGAGTGTATTGGCCGACGACCACATCCAGCGCGAGTTAGACGGAGCCACGCGCAATGAGAAAATATACCGGGAGGTCTCCGACCACATGGCAGCACAAGGGCACACCCGGACTGCCAAACAGTGAAGGGAGAAAATCAAAAAAATGAAGTGCGATTACCGTGCATTAAAGGACCACAATAGCCAAAGTGGTGCGGACCGGAGGAACTGGAAGTGGTTCGAGCAGATGGACGATATCTACGGACATCGGCCTGCTAGCAATGGCCGAGCCATTGGGCTGGACACAGCCACGCCATCGGAATCCTTTGACGGTGAGTGTTTTTTTTTTTTTATTGTGCGTTTTTTTGCCAATATATTCTGTAAGAAGCTCACTTTATTTATGCAATAAAAAACGCTGTTCGATTGTGGATAATGGTTGTTAGCAATGTTCACTAGTCAGCTACATTGCAGCAAACTGCAGAATCACGCTTTTCTTTTAAGTATTCACGTGAACAATACGCTGAAATAAGCTTATGTAATCTGGTTAAAAACTTTTGTCTTTTCTGTATATGTTGCACTTTGGTGCTATGTTTTATTGTGTGCATTTTCCTTCTAGAATCGTTTTTAACATCCCAGGGGTCCGCCGCGCTGGACCGCCCGGACTCTCCTGCGTCTGACGGAGCACCAGAATCTGTCCCGCTGACACCAGTGTCAGCCCCATCACAAGCTCCATCACCAGCTCCATCACCAGCTCCATCAGTATCCGGCATGTCTCGGTCAAGTGTTGGTAAGGCACAATAAACATAAGATTACCACCCGGTTTCTTTTTATTTGATTAATGTTATTTCCGATAGCCGCATATTAAGGAATTTTATATGTCTGTGTACAAAACATTCTGCGGTGGTCAGTTGTCGGTGTTGAACAACATAGTCACATTTTTAGGTGTGGTGGTGTGTTGGTGGAAATACTGTTGTAAGTCATAATATACAAAAACAGATACAGCACATGAACTGACTATCAAAATCAACATGCTTCATTAAAAAGCTTCACGTCATTTTTATTAAGCCATTTTTATTAAGCCATTTTTATTAACCCATTCAGATTTCTGAGGCCACAATACAAAGAAAATCTTTTAAAGATAGCCCATCCATCCATCCATCAATCTTTTTCCACTTAATCCTTTTCGGATTGCATGGGGGAATGTAGCCTATCACAGCAATCTGGGAGTTGCACAATCCGCTCTACTGAAGTGCAGCAACATGACAGTTGAGCTTAAATACAGCAACGAAGCATATATAATAGTCACATCCCACCACAGGCTTTCACCAGGGTAATTCCATAGTATATGTTTTGATATGTTTAGATCCAGCATTATCTAACCACCATGACTTTTTGTCTTTCATCTAGCCAAGAGGAAAAGGCGCAACACCATCTCCGACATAGCATCAGTGGTGACACAGATGCATGGTGATGAGATGCGTCTCCAGGAGAGGCTGCTTGAACAGCAGGAGAGGCTCCATGATCAGCGCGAACGACACCATCAGGAGCAAAAAACATACAATGAGCAGTAGCATTTAACTGAGGTTGCAGCAAACACGCGGGTAGCCCAGGAGCAGGAAGCTGCCTTCCGAAGGAAGGAGCTGGCAGAGACGGCTTCCTTCAACCGAGCCTTCCTGACACAGTTCGGGAGGCTAGTTGACGCACTGAGTGGTCGCCGTTTGTAACCATGTCTCGTAATGTTTTTTTTTGGGGGGGGGGAATGTGTTTTTTTGGGAACATTCGTTATGTAATAAAATGGCAGTGTTTTGGATCAAAGTGTGGTTTGTCTGTTATAACACTGGATTAGAAAACCGAATAATTACATACAAATTCCATTGCCTAGTCTGATCAAAATGCTGCTGTTCATCCTGTCAGGTGTCAACCGTTGTAATGGTAATGTAATTGTTAACAACACAACGAAACAGAAATGTTTTTGTAAGCTTTCTGTTCTTTTTATTGAAATATCATAAAAAATTAGCACTGCTGGATCCAGTTCTCAACATTGGGTACAGTTTTTATGTTAACTTATAAGAAGTTGTACAGTTGGACTTTAAAATGCAGCAGGAGACACTGATAAAGCTAAAAGTCAAAGTAGGTAAAAAGGTAAGTACATGTAAATTGAATGTTCTATCGGCATTCCAAATTCAGAGAATTTCAATACTTTAGAAGGAGTCTAGCATCATATAAACGGAAAATACCAATACTGTTGTTCCAAACGTTGACATGACGGTGAAAAACATATGACCTTTATATTCAGTACATCCAAACTGCCCTAGGATTGAAAAAATAATAGAATTTGGTGTTGGCCAGTGTGCCAATGTCGCATTATTTAATATGAATAAAAAAAAGTTTCATCTCATAATTTCTAGGTCATTTGGCAGTTACATCAAACCAAAAGTGACTTGTGTAGTTGCAGCATTTTTCTCAGAGAGTTTCTCCAGTGTTTGAGCATTTAATTATCCGTCCTTTAACAGTTAAACCTTAAATAACAGCAGACAGATTGGCAAAGGATACACAATTGTGTTGCTGTTGCCCACAACCGTTGTGACCCACAGGTTGTGGTGCTACCTTTTGTATGTGTGTGCTTTTTAAAAATATTTACACTTATTTTGTAAGTACAAGTGGGATAGGATTAAATTGAAATATAACATATTTCTAAAAATGTGTGCTTTTTAAAAATATTTACACTTATTTTGTAAGTAAAAGTGGGATAGCATTAAATTGAAATATAACACGTTTCTCAACATAATGTGTGCTTCTTAAAAATATTTACACTTATTTTGTAAGTACAAGTGGGATAGGATTAAATTGAAATATAACATATTTCTAAAAATGTGTGCTTTTTAAAAATAAACATATTATGTAAGTACAAGTGGGATAGGATTAAATTGAAATATAACATGTTTCTAAACATAATTCCTACGTCAATTTGCAGTTCCATCAAAGCAAAGGTGAGTTATGTTGCTGCTGCATTTTTTGGCAGACAATTTCTCCGGTGTTTTTGCATGTAATTACCCGTCCCTTAAAAAAATAAACCTTATGAAAAACAGAGGAGACGTAGATGAAAAGTGCACAACATTTTATTCATAAAACACAGACGTTAGACATATGTACACACATGAATAATGACCACATTCTATGTATAATTATTGGTACACAAGTATTGCATCACAGCATCTCTTATATCTCCACCATGGTCATCTGCTACCTCTGCTGCTGAAACCATTACTTCATCTGCTGCATTATCCAATGTTTATTTATTTATTTTATTTTTATTTATTTATTTTCGGATAGTACATTACAGGTTAGAAGAAACTGTATAATATAACAACAAGGTCAAATTAGACAAAGACTCCTTCTACTATACAATTCCACGTGAGTTATCCGAAATGGGTGATGGCTGAAGCCGCAGCTTATATTGCCCACCCATATTCCATCCAAGAATTCAAAGGAGAAAAAAGAGAAAACAAGACAAGAGCGATTACAATTTAAAACAAGGCTAAGACAAAATATGACTGAGAGAAAAAGAAAACTGAGCTAGTCTAAGTTAAGCGGTTACTATTCAAAAACAAATCTAAGACATAGTGTCACAGAGAAAAAAGAAAAACTAAGCTATAACACAACACAGGCTGGAAATGTCAATCCTTATGTGAGTTTACATGTCGTCTTGTAAATATGTTTGGAGTATTTCTTCCTTTAGTTTTTGTTTAAATTGTCCAAGCTTTGTACATGATTTTAATTCAGGTCCAAAATCGTTCCATAATCTGACACCTTGCACTGAAATACAGTGTTGCTTGGTAGTTGTTCTCACTGTAGGCTTTTGAAATATACATGTTCCTCTGAAGTGATATCGTTTCTCCCTTGTTTGGAACAACTTTTGGATATTTGCGGGCAGTGATAGATTCTTCACTTTGAACATTATTATTGCGGTTTTAAAGTCGATCAGATCTTTCAACTTGAGAGTTTTTTGTTTAAGAAAAAGTGGGTTTGTTGGTTCCCTGTAAGCTGCTTTGTTGATTATTCTAATAGCTCTCTTTTGAAGCATAAAGAGTGGATATATGTTTGTTTTATATGTATTTCCCCATACTTCATTACAATATGTCATGTATGGGAGTATTAATGAATGATACAAGGTGTATAGTGTGGGTTGATTCAGCAAATTTTTCACTCTGTGTAATATTGCAATTGATTTGGATACTTTACCTTTTATATAATTAATATGTGGCTTCCAACACAGTTTGTTATCAATTATTACTCCAAGGAATTTAGTTTCGGATACCCTTTCAATCTCTACACCATTTACACTGAGTTTGGGTACTGGGTAGTTGTGATGGTTGTTAAAGACTATAAATTTTGTCTTGCTTAAATTGAGCGTTAATTTGTTTGAATCAAACCACAGTTTCAGCTTTCCTAATTCCTTTCTGAGTGTATCCAGAAGTTGTTCCAAGTTGTTTCCACTGCATAGCAGGTTAGTGTCATCAGCAAACAATATTAAGTCCATTTTTTCTGAAACTTTACATATATCATTTATATACATATTGAATAATAATGGTCCCAAAACTGAACCCTGTGGGACTCCACAGGTGACCTTCAGTAGCTCTGAGTTTTTGTTGTTAACACATACAAACTGATATCTATTCTTTAAGTAACTTCTTAACCAGGACAGTGCTACCCCTCTGATACCACAATTTTGTAGTTTCTTTAATAATAGATTGTGATCTACTGTATCAAATGCTTTTTTAAGATCCAGGAATACTCCAACTGAATACTCTTTATTTTCAATGGCTGTTGATATTTTTTCTGTAAATTCCATTAAGGCATATGCTGTTGTCCTTTTGTGTCTGAACCCATATTGCTGCTCACACAATAAATCATTCTTCAGTATGAAGTTGTCAATTCTCTCAGAGAATATTTTTTCAAGTATCTTGGAAAATTGCGGTAATAGTGAAATTGGTCTGTAGTTGGAGAGTTCCCCTCTGTCGCCTGTCTTGTAAATCGGAATTACTTTAGCTATTTTCATTGCATTGGGAAATATACCTGATTGGAGAGACAGGTTACAGATATACGTCAGTGGTTTCACTATGCATTCGATAACAGTTTTGACTAGTAGCATATCAATACCATCGCAGTCAGTAGATGTTTTACTTTTGAACGATTTAACAATTTCAATGACCTCTCTTTCGTCTGTGTTCTTTATGAAGATGGTGTCTTTTACAGCAGTGTTATTGCATATTGAATCACCTGTTGGCACCGTAGTGGGTATTTCTCGGGCCAGTTTAGGTCCAATGTTAACAAAAAAATTATTAAATTCATCTGCAGGTGAAGCTATATTCACATTCGGAGTCGATTTATTATTTTTTGGAGTGTTAGTTGGGTAGCTGGTATTTCTGCTTTTATTTCCAAGGATACTGTTGATTATTGTCCATGTATTTTTAATATTGTCTTTGTTTTTTTCCAGTTCTTTACTGTAATAGTCTCTTTTACTACATCTTATTATATATGTTAACTTATTTTTGTATGTTTTATACCGCTGCTCTGCTTCTTTTGTCCTTTTCTTTATGAAAGCTTTATATAATAAATTTTTCTTTTTACACGCCTTTTGTAGTCCTTTGGTTAGCCATGGTTTGTCAGTAAATTTGTGTTTAAGCTTTTTTTTAACTAATGGGCAGTTTTTTTCATAAAGAGTGGTTACAATGTTTGTAAATGTGTCATAGGCTTCATTTACATCTGATACATAGACTTCTGTCCAGTCTTGCTTCAGCAAGTCCTCTTTAAAAGAACTGATTGCGTTTGGTGATTTAGAACTGATTGCGTTTGGTGAATGTAGTGTCAAAGTCCTCTCCATGAGTCTCACACAGATTATGCAGTGCACAACAAGTCACCACAGTGGATTTCACCAGTTCGATGTCACAGTCATTCCTTTTTAAAAGGCAGCGCCACCTTCCCTTCAGCCTGCCGAAAGCATTCTCCACAGCCACCCGTACATGACTGATGGTGTGGTTGAACGTGTGCTGTTCTTCAGTCAGTCGTCCGGTGTCATGGAATGCTTTCAACAGCCAATTTTGCAGTGGATAAGCAGAGTCTCCGAGGATGTAGTATCCCATATGTACCGCACCAATGTTCCTGATGTTAGGTGGGAAGAGGTTTCCCCGACTGGCTAACTCCCACAGTGTGGACAGTCTCAGCACCCTAGCATCGTGCATGCTCCCTGGAAGCCCAGCAAACGCATTCCAGAACAAACCCTTTCCATCAATAACACCTTGAAGTATTATGGAGTGCCAGCCTTTACGATTAAAGTAGTCAGTGTGATATTGTTGTGGTGCTATGATGGGTATGTGGGAGCCATCAATGGCACCAACGCATAATGGTAGCCTCCGCCGATTCTCGATGTAGGCCGACATTTCCGTGAACCTCCCTTCATCGGGAAAATGAAGTAGTTCTGGAACCAGCAATGACTCTGCTGCTGCACAAAAGTCCTGCACACTCCTGCACACCGTTGTGATCCTGACCTCAAACAGATATCCAGTACTGCGGTACTCTGAACCGGTAGCAAGCTTCCACAGTGCAATGGCCACTCTCTTCCTCAGTGGCACACATAGGCGGAACGTCGTATCTTGCCGCTCCATGCATGGACGCAATTTGTGACACAGGTAGGTAAAAGTGTCCTTGGACATCCAGAAATTCTGCAACCACTGCTGGCTTGAGAAGCTGGGAACAACATCCTCCCACCACTGCGAGCTACGGTTTACTGTCCAGGCCGACGGTCTGCAGCGAGTATTTTGCAACAACGCAGCCAACTGAAACACACACACAGCATACATAATGTAATGCCTGTAATACTGATAACCTGTCAACATCAAAATGCTGTACACAAGAATAATAGGACTATAAAATGACAACAGAAAGCATTTGCAAACGTTAGCTTACCGACATCTGCTCCCTCCTCTGCCGGTTAAGTAACCTCACCATTCCAGCTTCATATTCCTCCCTGGCAACCGCGAGTCTCCTGTACTGTTCCAACGTGGTTTGTCTCAATTCACGTCGTCTTCTCCAGTAACACTGTCTTCTCTGGTTAAACTCTCTGGTCTTAATTGTGAGAAAAAGCCACAGAGCGAGCAACGTGATAATCCTCCACTCGTGATCCTCCATTTTCTTTGTTGTTGTGGAGGATTCGGTCGCGTGCGTTATGTCAGAGAGTGTGGCGCCGCCTCGCTGTTATAGAAATCCCACCCACCCCAGCTCAACACGGTTGTAATGGAGACAAAAGCGAGCCGAACTGTGTTGAAGTGAATCGAGACGTGCTGAGGTGTGCTGGGCTAGTGGAAAAGTGCCTTAATGTCACTGAACAACAACCAGCCAACCAGCAGCCACAAAAGGAGGCTTGCTCTTTCTCCCATAGCAAACCAATCAATCAACTTTATTTATAAAGCACTTTAAAAACCAACACTCACTACACAAAGTGCTGTACAACAAGGACACACATAAAAACATCAAAGCAAGAAGCAGGACACTAGCACAAAAACCATACAAAACCAACAAGACAATATAAAACTCAGCACCAGTAGAAACCACAGTCAATAAAATCAATAAAATAAAAGGTAAGAGAAGCAAACATCCACCACTTTTAAGAAGATCAACACAAAACCTTGTGTCACAACAGACACAATTTCCCGTTGTGCCCGTTTCCGACTGGTACTCACCAACAGCTGTACCCAGAGCTTTGAGGATGAAAACAGGTGAATTTCTGTCTGTGTCAGCTGCTGGAGGTCAGCTATAACCTAGCATGTAGCTAGTAGCTACTAACTAGCTAGCGTCCACAGAAGAAGAACAACACAACATCCAGGCGAAGTTCTGGAGGAGGCTGTAACAATTATCCAGGTGAGAGCTCTGACAGAAAACGTTGTAAACTTAAACATGACAGCATTTTGGCTGCAAGGTGGCGCAGTGGTTTAGCACTGTAGCAGCACAGTTTTACCCTCGGCCGGGGGACCGCGGGGATCATGAGATCGTGGGTTCGATCCCAGCCCCTGACCAACAGTGAGCTGTGTGGAGTTTGCATGTTCTCCCCGTGTTGCGCGGGTTTACTCCGGGATTTCTCCGGTTTCCTCCCGCACACCAAAAACATGTAGGTTTAGGGCGCTCGCGCACGCAGCGACCAGCAGCCGGTGGCTTGTCACCAGACTGCAAACCAAGTCTACCTACGGGTACAAATAAGTAACAAAAAAAAAAAAAAAAAAAATTGGGGGGATATCCATGGCTGTAATCCAGCTTGTTTGACGTAGCAATGTCTGCATGGCGCACACAGTGTCTGTGTCCAGAACGGCTTTGGTATAGAGAGATGCTAGGCCAAAAAGTACTGTTTGCACTTTCTGCTGTTAACTGCCGTTAATCGCGATCACAAAATTTGTCACCGTTGAGGGGGCAAAGTGTTAACTGGCTATTAACGCAATAACGCCAACACCACTAATATACAGTATATACAGTATATATATATATATATATATATATATATATATATATATATATATATATATATATATATATATATATATATATATACGTATATATATATATATATATATATATATATATATACACACACACACACACACACACACACACACACACACACACACACACAGAGTGGTGTGAAAAAGTGTTTGCCCCCTTCTCATTTTTTGTATGTTTGTCATACTTAAATTTTTCAGATCATCAAACAAATTTAAATATTGGACAAAGATAACACAAGTAAACACAGCATGCAGGTTTTAAATGAAGGTGTTGATTAATAAGGGTTAAAAAAAAAATCCAAACCTGTGTGAAAAAGTGATTCCTCCCCTGTTAAAACATAAATTAACTGTGGTTTATCACATCTTTGGAAAGCTAAGTGAAATTTCTCTAGCCACACCCACGCCTGATTACTGCCACACCTGTTCTCAATCAAGAAATCACTTAAATAGGACCTGCCTGACAAAGTGAAGTAGACCAAAAGATCCTCAAAAGCTAGACATCATGCTACAATCCAAAGAAATCTAGGAACAAATGAGAAACTGTCATATCCCGAGCGCTTTTGTCCGCGCTCGGGTTATTCCTCATCCCTGTCAGGTTTTTGACAGCAGGTGTCGTCACTCGGGTTTCCCGGGCTCTGACTGGCCAGACGCTCGGGGGCTCTCTGCTGTCAGAGCCTGAGCAGCTGCGCCGCATTGCCAATCATGAGCAGCTGGCTTTAAATGTCAGTGCGAGTGAATTGGACTCTGCGGCTGTCTCGTCAAAAGTCTTATGACTTTCCCCTGTCTCCTTACCACATGCTCCCTGGGTTCCCCGACGTATCCCGCTGCATGTAAGTTGTCTGTTATTTGGAATTGTACCTCTCCCTCGCTGACATTCCTTCCTAATTGCGGCGGACGAGAGCTCCTCGTCTCTGCCATAACTCTCTCCCTCTTCCACGTTTAATATTCCTTGCCTTTGCAGCGTACGAGTGCCCCTCGTCCTAGCCGCTAACCTCTATTGTGAATTCATATTGTGTTGTGTAACGAAGCCTGCGTGGCAAGTTGTGTTGTACACCCAGGCCCTGTGCAATATAAATAAAAGAACTGAATTGCAACTTACTGAACTGTGGCGTCTTATGCTGGCTCGTGAGGGCCAGCCGTGACAGTAGACAGCCGCCAGAAGGAGACGGCATTCTCAGTAAGTTGCGTTCTGGGAACTTTGCCCCTTCCTGTCCAGGTACGTGGTGTTGGAAACATGCCATCTCAGCGGAGTCGTTCTCGGGGTTCCCACGGCCTGCTGACCAAGGCGCTGGAGGAGGTAGATGAAATCCTCATCATCGCCTCCAACCTCAATGGGCATCCTGACACCTCCCTCGCCCCTCCTCTCCTCGGTTATCAGCCCGATGAACATTGGTATTTAGATCGGGCTGAGGAGGTGCTTGACCGTCTGCCTTCCCGCTACAACGGTCACCCCGAGGTCGACGCGAGGAGGCTCGACATCGCTGCCCAACACCAGATTATTCAGATGTACGAAGAGGAGGAAGCCGCAAGGTGGGGTGATCTCTGGCTCCAGCTGCCTGAGGCGCTGGAGGAGGTGGATGACTTCATCAGCGCTTCCGCCTGCCTTGACGACTCATCTGAAGTGCACTATTACCTGGACTGCGCTGAGAGAACGCTCGACCGATTGTCTCCCCGCTACACCGACCACTTGGACGTCCAAGCGAAGAGACAAGAGATCGCCGCCCACCGCGAGGCGCTCCAGGAGATCGAGGAGGAATGAGGCCGATGGCGGAGTAATCGGAGCTCCCGCTGCCCGCTCTGGAATCCGGATCCTTTCCTCGATCCAGTCCTGGAGTTCGCACCACCCGGGGCCCGTTGTAGACGTCGGCGCCGTGGCCAGAGACGTTCTCAGCGCGACTCCCTTCCGGAACCCGCTCCGGTTCACTGGACTGACCCCATTCATCCCACTGCTGGCTCTCCAGCGTCTCACCAGGAGGAGATCCCTGCAGCCTTTCCCCCCGGGCCTGCTTCCCCCGCTGAGCTGTCAGCGCGTCATGCCCGGCCCGACTTGGCTGTTGCCCCCTCCGCCTCGACGCCTTCTCCAGTGGCTGGGAGTTTGAGAAGTTTTGCTCCAGTGGACAGCACGGCTACACCATCTCGAGTGGCCCCCTCTCCTCCTTCAAGAGAGTCTCCGGCCACCACCCGGTGGGAGGAGGATGGAATGACGTTCCCTACAGCAGGTTCCACCGCCCCTCCGGGAGGCAGGCAAGTACAAGTTCACTTTTTTCCATCTAATAGTGATTTGTTCTGTCTGACTTCTGGGGGTGAGGCTCGGGGTTTGCAGCCCCCCGAGCCTCTACTCCCTGCTGATATGTTAATTAAACCCGCTGCCTCTGTGTCTCCCCCTGCTGAGCACGCTTCGACTTCTGAGGAGCGTCACCAGACGAGGAGTGAGCCTGCGGCCCTCGGGCAGAAGACCCCAGCCCAGCAGCCTTTTTCTGGGCAGAGGAGATCGGACGACTGGTTGGAGCCTGTGCCGACGACGGAGCGTCCCCGGGACTCCACAGATGAACAGTCCGGTCCAGCGGGCCGAGAGCCCCCCACCTCCATGCCACATGAACCGCCAGCGTGGACGATGACGTCGGGGGGTCCTCGAGCTGCAAGAGCCCCTCTTCCAGGGGCCGATGACGTCACGACGGAGTGGGAACTGGACGACAACCTCCTCCCGTTTGAACCCGGAGCATCGAAGTCCTGGATGGCGGTAGAACCCGAGATCAGGCGAGTGCTCTATTTTCTATCTCTCATCCATTTTCTGGAGCATTATTGCCTGTCCCTCGGGGGGCCGAGCCGGGTGCAGCCATCTGCTGCGCTCGAGCCTGTCTCGCCGGGCTCTACCGCTGCCGGTGATCCTGATCCCGGTTCCTTTTGTCCCTCTGAGCCTCTCCCCAGGGTCACTGGAGATGAACCTGCTCTGGGTGTCACCTTGGAGGTTCTGGTTCTCTGCACGGTGTTTGCCTCCGATGCTGCGCCCGGAAGTGCCTTACCGGCCCAATCGGGGTCCACCGGGGGTGCTCCGCTGGTCCAGTTGGGGTCCACCGGGAGTGCTCCGCCAGTTCAATCGGAGCTCGACGTCATGGAGGTTCCGGCCCAATCGGGGTCCGACGCGGGTGCTGCTCTGGTTCAATCGGAGCTGGACGTCATGGAGGTTCCGGCCCAATCTGGGTCCGACGCGGGTGCTGCTCTCGCTCGATCGGAGCTTGACGTCATGGAGGTTCCGGCCCAATCGGGGTCCGACGCGGATGCTGCTCTCGCTTGATCGGAGCTCGACGTCATGGAGGTTCCGGCCCAATCGGGGTCCGACGCGGGTGCTGCTCTCGCTCAATCGGAGCTCGGCGTCATGGTGGTTCTGACCCGAGTCGTCCTGACCCAGGTGGGTCCCGGAGATTGTGCAGCTGACCCACCGCTGAGCGCTTTCCAGGCCATGCCCTGTCCTCGCCATGGCTCTTCCTCCCCCACATTTGAGACTGCGGGAGTTAATTCTAGTTGGCCCGGTTCGCCGACCTTCCCCCAGCCATTCTGTTGGCAGGCCGATACTGCCCGACCACCCGGTGACTGGCTCTTTCCTTTTGGCGTCCGGGCCCGGCCTCCTGACAAGCAGGATGAGACGTTTGACGCTCTGGATGTTGGGGGCTGGGAGGCCTCCTGGGCGGAATTATATAACTCTATTTCCCAATGTTTTTTTTTTCTTTCCTTCTCTTGCCCCACCACTGGCTTATGACTGTTTTTTCTTTTTCTCTCCTCCCCTCTCAGACTGAAATACCCCACTGGGGATTGAACTTCATGTATAAAGTGACTTTTTTCCGTTAATGGACATATGTTCTCTTGCCGTAGTTATTTTTCATGTTATTTTCTGGGATGACTGTTTGGGTTTGTTCCTTGCACTCCCGAGACTCTTTAGAGCAGAATTTCCTTTTCCTTTCGACAGAATGCTATCATGAGTATTGTATATTTCTTATAGGGTGTGACTGTATATTTCCGATGTTACTCCCTTACTCGGGTCGAGTTCCTTTTTGGCACCTGTGTTGTCTTTTGGATTTGAAGATTTTCTGTACACATTAGCCTGGAGATGAAGGTATTATTTGTCCTTTTATTTCTTTGACCCTGCCTTGTAGTATTGACTGGTGTTCTATGTATCCTCATCTTGGTTTTCTTTTTTAGTGGCGATATGTGTGTGAAGTTACTTGGGTTGGTAGTTCGTGTCTTTTGTTATATGTGAGAGATGCCCATTTAGCGTTGGTTTTTCTTTTTATTCTTCTTAATGTCCCCGTTTATGCACGGTTTTTCCCTCCCTCCCCGATGTTTTTGCCCCCTGGTTGTTGTTCTGCCCCTACCCCTTGTCACTTGTGAGTTTGACCCTCCTCCCCCTCCACCGGCTTCCCCCTCCACCCTCCCTGGGGTGGGGTGGGGGGGTCTGGATGTTACGCACGACCAGGAGTTCGCGTAGGGGGAGGAGTTCTGTCATATCCCAAGCGCTTTTGTCCGTGCTCGGGTTATTCCTCATCCCTGTCAGGTTTTTGACAGCAGGTGTCGTCACTCGGGTTTCCCGGGCTCTGATTGGCCAGACGCTCAGGGGCTCTCTGCTGTCAGAGCCTGAGCAGCTGCGCCACATTGCCAATTATGAGCAGCTGGCTTTAAATGTCAGTGTGAGTGAATTGGACTCTGCGGCTGTCTCGTCAAAAGTCTTATGACTTTCCCCTGTCTCCTTACCACATGCTCCCTGGGTTCCCCGACGTATCCCGCTGCATGTAAGTTGTCTGTTATTTGGAATTGTACCTCTCCATCGCTGACATTCCTTCCTAATTGCGGCGGACGAGAGCTCCTCGTCTCTGCCATAACTCTCTCCCTCTTCCACGTTTAATATTCCTTGCCTTTGCGGCGTACGAGTGCCCCTCGTCCTAGCCGCTAACCTCTATTGTGAATTCATATTGTGTTGTGTAACAAAGCCTGCGTGGCAAGTTGTGTTGTACACCCAAGCCCTGTGCAATATAAATAAAAGAACTGAATTGCAACTTACTGAACTGTGGCGTCTTATGCTGGCTCGTGAGGGCCAGCCATGACAGAAACAAAGTAATTGAGACCTATCAGTCTGGAAAAGGTTATGAAGCCATTTCTAAAGCTTTAGGACTCCAGCGAACAACAGTGAGAGCCATTATCCATACATGGCGAAAACATGGAACAGTGGTGAACCTTCCCAGGAGTGGTCGGCTGAACAAAATTACCCCAAGAGTACAGCGACGACTCATCCAAGAGGTCACAAAAGACCCCACAACAACATCCAAAGAACTGCAGTCCTCACTTGCCTCAGTTAAGGTCAGTATTCATGATTCCACCATGAGAAAGAGACTGCAAAAATGGTCTGCATGGCAGAGTTCCAAGACGAAAACCACTGCTGAGCAAAAAGAACATAAAGGCTCACCTCAGTTTTGCCTGAAAATATCTTGATGATCCCCAAGACCTTTGTGAAAATACTCTGTGGACTGACGAGACAAAAGTTGAAGATTTTGGAAGGTGTATGGTGCATTACATCTGGTGTAAAAGTAACACAACATTTCAGAAAAGGAACATCATACCAACAGCAAAATATGGTGGTAGTAGTGTGATGGTCTAGGATTGTTTTGCTGCTTCAGTACTTGGGAGACTTCCTGTGGTAAAGGGAACCATAAACTCTGCTGTCTACCAAAAAATCCTGAAGGAGAATGTCCGGCCATCTGTTTGTGGTTTAGGTTTAGGTGGCAATCACTTTTTTCACACAGGGCCATGTGGGTTTGGATTTTTTTTTTTTCGTTAATAACAAACACCCTCATTTAAAAACTGCATTTTGTGTTTACTTGTGTTATCTTTGTCTAATATTTAAATTTGTTTGGTGATCTGAAACATTTAAGTGTGACAAACATACAAAAAATGAGAAATCAGGAAGGGGACAAACATTTTTTCGCACCACTGTGTGTGTGTATATATGTGTATATACTGTATATATATACTATATATGTGTGTGTGTGTGTGTGTGTGTGTGTATACACACACATATGTCTGAAAAAAGTAATCTCTCTGATGGCAGTGATGGTGAAGTGAGATGTTAATTATTTATCAAGTTATTAAATCATTCTAAAAAAAAAAGTATTTTTTAAGTCAGTGTTTTGGCACGTTACACACAGCAGACATTTCTGCTTTGTGATGTTTCAATCACAATTAGATGTTAAAGAAAATGACTAAAATATGTTGTAACTTTACCTCAGAGCTGTGATAGAGGATATATGTCTGTGACTGTATTTATTGGGGCTTCATATTCAAAATATCAGACTTATCAAAATCACATGGGACATAAACACATCTTTTATAAATGTACTTTTCCTGTGATGTTTTCATAGAGTTCAGACTATCCATCCATTCATCTTCTTCCGCTTAATCCTTTTCGGGTCGGGGGGGCGCGAGCTGGAGCCTATCCCAGAATCTTTGGGCGAGAGGCAGGGTACACCCTGGATAGATCGCCACTCCATCACAAGGCCAACACAGAGAGACAAACAACATTCACTCTCACAGTCATACCTAAGGACAATTTAGAATCCCCAGTTTGATGCCAATTAACCTAACTTGCATGTTTTTGGCATGTGGGAGGAAACCGGAGAAATCCCGGAGTAAACCCACGCAGACATGGGGAGAACATGCAAACTCCACACAGATCACTGTTGGTCGGGGGCTGGGATCTAACCTAGGATCCCCCAGCCAAGGGTGAGTTGCTGTACTGCCGCAGTGCTAACCACTCCGCCACCGCGCTGCCCAGACTGTCCTTTGATATTTATTGACTGATTTTTAAAAATTATAAAGTTTTAAGATGTTCAATCAATCATTCGGCATCATATTTGATGTTGAGCCACCGCTCTCACACATTGTTGCCCGAATCAGGTCATGCCAGGTGTTTCGATTTTCCGCTGCCCTGATGTCATAGACTAAGGTTCTGTTTGTCCATTTGGTGATGTCTGTTTTCTGAAGTTTTGGATGGGCCTTTTTCCTTCTTGATGGTAATATGCCCTGTATCACTAGTTTTACCAGGTCTTCCCCTTGTTTGTAGTGGCAGTGACCAAAATACTTCAGTTTTCTCCTTTTTATCATTGGTAACAGATGTCAGTTGGCTCCTAGTTCATCTAGCATGCTCTGGTCTGTTTGTCTCTCCTACCAGTTAACTCAGAGCAGTGGTCTGTTTAACCACATCTCATCTCTGCTGCTCTGGACTTTCCTTCTATGACTTGCTAATGGTCCAAGCCTCTGATTCATATGCAATCACTGACCACACTAGCATTTTCATTATTCTAATCTTTATCTGCAGTCTGATGCTTTGATCTGATTCCTGTTCTACTGGTCTTCTAGCTTTTTCTGCATGTGTGATAGTAGGATAATCAACAGCACCTTGCTTACATGGCTGAACAGTGATATTGTTCTGTAGCTGGTGCATTCTTTTGTGTTGCCAGTTTTAAAGAGGACTACAAATTCCTGTGTGCACACCAGCTGGCCAGTCACCTGTCTGCCAAATATTTTACCAGAAGCAAATGGGAAAGCTTGATTGCAAATATATCACTGTGATAAATGAGCTCAGCTGGTATGCCATCCAAACTGGGTGCTTTTCATAGCTTCAGTACTTTTATACCTTTCTCAACTTATGGCCTTAATGGTGGTGGTTCTGGTTATTCATATCTTGTTAAGATGACAGGACCTTCCTGTTCCGGCTTTGCAAAAAGTTCTTTCCCGTGTTCTTCCCACCGCTCCAGTACTTCTTCTGGTTCTGTAAAGGTGTTTCCATTCTTACTGTTGATACTTGCTTGTTTTGGCTGGAAAGTTGTACTTTGGATCTTCCCAATTTTCCCCATACAGCTCTCTGGTCTTCTGTTGTTTTCCATAGTAATCTATTGACTAACATTCTGAACACAGCCAGTTGTTTATGTCCCCTGCGAAGCTTCCTTTGCATTTTTCTAGCTAGGCTTTTGTACTCATATCTATTGTTTTCCTGTTCTTGCTCTTTGCTCTTGCTTGCTGCTAGTCTTTTGACCGCATCACTTATCCAAGGCTTCCTAGGGCTTCGTCTCTTCGTACCAGGTACAGAGTTTGTGCACTGGTGTCACTCATTTTTTATTTCTGCCCATAGCTCTTCAGTTGTCATATCATCATCTTTAATTCTTTTCTGTAGTACACTGAAACATTTACATGTCTGAAGTGTATGATGTTCTTGTCTCTGTAGAACGACTCTTTGTCATAGCTTTGGGCTGTGGCGGCTTATGGTGTTTTAAAATATTTCATTTTTAGCTTAGTTTGTAACAGTATGTGGTCTGATTCACAGTCAGCTCCAGGTCTACTCCTGCTGTCTAGTCATTTTAAATTGTCTGTTGATCATGATGTAATCAATCTGATTCTTTGTTCGGCCATCAGGGGCAATCCAAGTATAGCACTGCCTGTTGCGATGCTGAAAGGCTGTGTTTGTGAATAAACTGTTGGCTCTAGTGAATTCTGCCAGATGGTCACCTTGCTCATTTCGGAGACCTAGCTCAAACTTGCCAATGCCACGTCTAGTCTTCTTGCTCGCCCAGTTTTGCATTGAAGTGTCCCATGATGATGCAAACCTCTCCGACCTTGATGGGGTGCAGTGTCGACTGTAGTTGGTCATCATGTAATTTCTTCATCTGAGTGCATGGAGGTTGGCACGTACACTTGTATGAACATTGTTGGTGTAGGCTTGGAGTTGATATTTACCAGCAAGAGTTGTTCTGATATGGTGTTGTAGCTAATCATAGCATTGCCTGCTACTTTGTTGAGTATGACTGCAACTCCCGCTTGACCATTTTGCCCTTCACTGTAAATCATCACCTGTTCTCCCTCTTGGAGGTGGCCTTCTCTCTTCCATCTTATTTTGCATAGGCTTGTCACATTCATACACAGTCAGCTAAGTTCATCCAGGAGATTCTGCAGCTTCCTTGTTTAGTGTTCTGCTGTTCCATGTCCCAGTCAATGGTGGGTTGTCTTTTGTGGAGATCCTATCCCTCCATCCTGTATTGTCAATATCAGAGTTGTCCCTTCATGAAGGGTTTGAGGCCAATATGTCATTCTGAGACAAGTCAAGACAGTCAGGTGTTCTCCCACCAGTAAATGCGGCTGACTTAGCCCTGGAGTTAGGTCTGCCTTATAACGATTACTTCTTCTTAGCATTAGTGCATGTGTGTGTCCACACACTGGTGGGCCTCCACACTGTACCTCTGGGGCTGAAGCCTGCTCCGAGATCCCTCACAGACTTTGACTGGGGCCACAAGATACCCAGTTAACCGTAGTGTGTCGCGTGGATGCACTGCGTCTTGACCAGAGAGAAGCTCAAACCATCAGGGAAAGACTTAGACACTTAGTCTTCCTTTTCGCTCATAGCGCTAGATGATGGCTGCAGCTGAAAGCAAGGTGGAAAGCGAGTGAGCAGAAGCAATCTACACTACACTGCAGCACCTACACTCTAAGTCCCCGTTTGCTGTATCACACCACATTAGATGTTATTTGAGACTAATGTCCACATTGCATGTATTCTAACCCTTATGCCCTACTGGGGGAAATTTGTGTAGTTGAGGGTGCATTTTTTATATAATTTTGGCTGTGATCATTCCCTATCCATGAAAATTGGTATGCAAGTGCATTTTTACATGCATTTTGGAATTTTTTGAGTTTCATTTATATCCACTGTATTTTGACTGCGTGAGAAGTTTTTGTTATGTTGGGACTGTTAACTACAAGATTTGTACCATTGACTTCCATTATAACCACACTTTTTGACCCCCCACCCCCCACCCCCAAATTAAAGTGAAAAATGATTTGGTTTGTAATTTCCCATTTCTCAGCAGCAAACTTCATGAAGTTCTTTAAAAAGTAAAGTCAATCACAAAATTTTCCCATTTCAGCCCCTCCCCCACTGACTTCTATGGCGACTCATCCATCCATCTATCTTCTACAGCTTAATCCTTTTCAGGTAACAGATGGTGCTGGAGCCTATCCCAGCATCTTTGGGCAAGAGGCAGGGTACACCCTGGACAGATCAGCAGTCCATTGCAGGACCAACACAGAGAGACAGAACACCTTTCACTCTCACATTCATACCTAAGGACAATTTAGAATCCCCAATTGATGCCAGTTACCCAAACCTGCATGTCTTTGGCCTGTGGGAGGAAACCGGAGTACTCGGAGTAAACACGCAGACACGGGAAGAACATGGAAGCTCCACAAAGAAGGGTCACCGATGGTCAGAGGTGGGATCAAACCCATTTTTTCACTTCCGGCGCCACACGAGTCGGCTGCCTTTTGCAACAGCGGCTCAATTCTGAGTCTTTTTTTCCTTCCTCTCTCTTTTGATCCGGCACACCTTTCACTCCATTTATATCACGGACACATAGATCACCCCAAATGTCTCCCGAGCCGGTGGACGGAGCCACTGTTTATAGCAGGAGACGGTACAGCAGGGAAGAGATGCTAGCACTCAACCGCCACCCGGTGCTAACGGAAAAACTCGACATACCGTGAGAACTGAGGCGAAAACGCCGTGGGTGCCGGGCTGGAGTAAGGCAGAAGACAAGAAATATAAGGTACAGACCCACCCTTCCATCCATTGTCATGGGGAATGTACAGTCGTTACTGGGAAAGGTAGATGAGCTAGCGGCTATCTCCTGCTACGATAGCATATACCGGGAGTGTAGTCTCTATCTATTCACAGAGACTTGGCTAACTGAATTAGCAGCAGATGCTAACATTGAACTGGAGGGTTTCCACGTGATACGGGCAGACTGAACATCAGACAGTGGCAAAGCAAGGGGCGGTGGAGTGATAATGTATGTTAACAACAACTGGTGCAGACCGGGACATATCACTGTTAAACAACGACACTGCAGCAAAGACATTGAGTTGCTAGCTGTTAGCATGCGGCCTACATATCTTCCGAGGGAATACTCACACGTGATCTGCATTGTTGTTTATGCAAATCCGACGGCGAACACTGGGACAGCGCGTGACATCATCCATTCAGTAACTGGCAGGCTGCAGATAGAACACCCAGATGCTCTTCTCCTCATCTCAGGCGATTTCAACCATGTTTCACTGTCTCCCATTCTACCCACGTTTACCCAGTATGTCACATGCCACACTAGAGACAATAAAACACTGGACTTATTCTACGCAAACACTAAGGAGGCGTACACCTCATCACAACTCCCCCCACTTGGGAGATCGGATCACAACTTGGTTCATCTCCGGCCGGTGTACAAACCCCTAGTGCACAGACAACCTCCGGCCATGCGCACAGTGAAGTTATGGTCTGAGGAGGCAATGGACACTCTAAAGGGCTGTTTTGAAACCACCGCCTGGGAGCAGCTCTGCGATCCACATGGTGAGGACATCGATGGCCTCACTCATACCATCATGGACTACATCAGCTTCTGTGTGGACAACACCGTTCCCACCAAGACCATACGGTGTTGCTCAAACAACAAACCCTGGATCAACCCTGAGATAAAAACACTTCTGAGAGAGAAGAAGAGGATCTTCAGGTCGGGGAACAGGGAGATGCTGAAGTCCGTACAGAGGGAGCTGAGGAGAAAGATCAGAGAAGGCAAGGACAGCTTCAGGAAGAAGATGGAGGACAAGCTGCAACAGAGCAACATCAGCGGGGTCTGGAGAAACCTTAAAACCATCTCTGGGCTCCAGAATACCTCCCCCCAGGCCACGGGGGGCAGGGAGTGGGCGAACAATCTGAATCTGTTTTTCAATAGGTTTGACCAACCGCCCTCCCCCCTGACTACACAACAACCACTGCTGCCTCTAAAGACATCAAGTCCTGCTGCCCACTCCCCACTCCACCAACACCCCCCCACTCCCAACACATAGCCCCCCAACCTGACCCTGACTAAGACCCAGGTGAGGACGGAGCTGAGGAAGATCAAGGCAAGGAAGGCGTCGGGACCGGACGGCATCAGCGCAAAGCTCCTCAAGTCCTGTGCAGACCAGCTGTGTGGGATTGTGGAGTACATCTTCAATCTGAGCCTGAAGCTGGAGAGGGTACCACAGCTGTGGAAAACATCTTGTGTGGTACCTGTACCAAAGACTTCCCACCACAAAGATCTGAACAGCTACAGACCAGTGGCCTTGACGTCCCACTTGATGAAGACCCTGGAGAGACTGCTCCTTGCTCACCTCCGCCCCCTGGTGGGACCAGCGATGGATCCACTCCAGTTCGCCTACCAGCATGGCATTGGGGTGGAGGAAGCGGTGATCTTCCTCCTTCACCGTTCTCTGTCCCACCTGGAGAAGCCTGGGAATGCGGTGAGGATCATGTTCTTTGACTTCTCCAGTGCTTTCAACACCATCCAACCGATGATCCTGAAGGACAAGCTGCTGTGCGCAGGGGTGGACCAGCACCTGTCATCATGGATCCTGGACTACCTCACTAACCGGCCTCAGTTTGTGAGAACCCGGGACTGTGTGTCCGACACGATCATCGGTAGCACGGGGGCCCCCCAGGGAACGGTTTTGGCTCCCTTCCTGTTCACCCTTTATACTGCGGACTTCTCACACAACACAACACACTGCCATCTACAGAAGTTCTCTGATGACTCTGTGATTGTTGGCCTCATCTCCAATGGAGATGAAGCTGAGTACAGAGGGCTTATCCAGGACTTCGTGGACTGGTGCCATCGGAACTGCCTCCAGATCAACGCGAGGAAAACTAAGGAGCTGGTGGTGGACTGCCGCAGGCAAGGACAACCCCTCACAGCACCAGTAAATATACAGGGAACAGACATCAAGATGGTGACATCCTAAAAGTACCTGGGTGTTCATCTGAACAATAAACTGGACTGGTCACACAATACTGACACACTGTATAAGAAGGGACAGAGCAGGCTGTTCCTACTGAGGAAACTCAGGTCTTTTGGTGTACAAGGGGCGCTGCTGAAGACATTCTATGACACGGTGGTGGCATCAGCCATCACTTTTGGAGTGGTCTGCTGGGGCAGTGGCATTACAGCAGCCGATAGGAAGAGACTGAACAAACTGATCAAGAAAGCTAGCTCTGTCCTGGGGCAGCGCCTTGACCCAGTGGAGGAGATAGGAGAGAGAAGGATGGTGGCTAAACTGTCATCGCTGCTGGAGTCCGAGTTCCACCCTATGCAGGACATACTGAATGCACTGAGGAGCTCATTTAGCAGCAGACTATATCATCCTAGGTGCACAACCGAGAGGTTTCGCAGGTCCTTCCTACCTATGGCTGTCAGACTGTACAACCTAAGCAGAGCTGCTCGCAGAGATAGCAAAAAGACATGACAACCTAATAGTTTTGAATGCAAAAGACACAAGAGACTTACACAATGGTCCCCTCCAGTATACAACTAGGGAAATACCGGTCGCTATGGAGGGTGAGAATATGTATGGGTACATAATCATACCATGTAGGATAACTAAGTAGACGGTTGTGCTGTTTCATTCCATCTAGCTACAATGCTCTGCACTGTGTGTTTATATATTTACATATTTATTCCATCTAGCTACAATGCTCCGCACTGTGTGTGTTTATATACTATATACAGTGGTACCTCTACTTACGAACGTCTCTACATATGGAATTTTCAGGTTACGACACGCCTCAACGGGAAAATATTGCCTCTTGTTATGAACGAAATTTCAGGATACGAAAGGCAAAAAAGTACGCGCTCCTCGCAGCTCCCGTAGTTTACCGAACGTAAACATACCTGTAGCTGCTCTGCCATTGGCTATCGCCTAGCATCTTCCTGGTATCCCATTGGCCACGAAGTGTTCGGGCAGTTTTACGTGTGTGTACAGTACAGAATTAACATTTATTCGCTATGGGCCCCAAGAAAGTGACGGAGATAAGTGGAAAAGGAGAAAAGAAGAAGAGAGTTTTTTTGTCCATACAAACAAAGAAGGAGATAATCGAAAGGTATGAAAAGGGGATGCGTTTGGTTGATCTCGCCAAAGAATATGGCCGTAATACATCAACAATCAGCACGGTATTAAAACAAAAGGAAGCCCTTACAAGCCGACAAAAGCAAACGTCCTTGGATCGTTTCTTCACAAAACGTCAGGCAAAAACCACTGATGAGACAGAACATGAACCAAAGAAGGCAAAAGGTGACGACGACGATAGCAGTTAAAAGGTAAATGAACATAATTTTTATTATTCTTTCTCTCATTTTAAACTCTCATTTTATGTTTATTGTGCAATAATCTAATTGTAACATGTATTTGTTACATGTTTTGATGCGTTTTTATGATTTATAAAAAATTTATGCCCGAATTTTGGGGGGCTTGGAACGGATTACGGCATTTACATGTAAAACGCGCCTCTACTTATGGAATTTTCACGTTACGAGAATACTTCCGGAACGAATCAATTTCGTAAGTAGAGGTACCACTGTATTTATATATTTACTCTATCTAGCAACAATGCTCCACACTGTGTGTGTTTATATATTTACATATTTATTCCATCTAGCTACAATACTCCACACTGTGTGTGTTTATATATCTACATATTTATTCCATCTAGCAACAATGCTCCGCACTGTGTGTTTATATATCCACATATTATTCCATCTAGATACAATGCTCCGCACTGTGTGTGTTTATATATTTACATATTTATTCCATCTAGCTACAATGCTCCGTACTGTGTGTTTATATATCTACATATTTATTCCATCTAGCTACAATGCTCCGCACTGTGTGTCTATATACACTACCGTTCAAAAGTTTGGGGTCACCCAGACAACTATTTTGTGTTTTCCATGAAAAGTCACACTTATTTACCACCATGAGTTGTAAAATGAATAGAAAATATAGTCAAGACATTGACAAGGTTAGAAATAATGATTTGTATTTGAAATAATATTTTTTTCCTTCAAACTTTGCTTTCGTCAAAGAATCCTCCATTTGCAGCAATTACAGCATTGTAGACCTAACATGATTGCACAAGGGTTTTCTAATCATCCATTAGCCTTCTGACGCAATGAACAAACACATTGTACCATTAGAACACTGGAGTGATAGTTGCTGGAAATGGGCCTCTATACACCTATCTAGATATTGCACCAAAAACCAGACATTTGCAGCTAGAATAGTCATTTACCACATTAGCAATGTATAGAGTGTATTTCTGATTAGTTTAAAGTTATCTTCATTGAAAAAAAGTGCTTTTCTTTCAAAAATAAGGAAATTTCTAAGTGACCCTAAACTTTTGAACGGTAGTGTATATATATATATTTATATGTACATATGCATACTTGCTGCTCTTGTTTTTTTCTCTTGCCTTCTGATTGTTGTTCTGAGTGTTGCTATCCCTGTGCTGTTGCAATCCTGGAATTTCACCATTGTGGGACTAATAAAGGTTTATCTTATCTTATAATGGTTAAGGGTGGAATTGATCCCGTGACCTTCTTGCTGTGCTGCCACAGTGCTAACCACTGCACCACCAAGCTGCCGATGGTGACCCTTTACAACAAATTTGCATCCTTTTCTATTTCATGGCTGCAAAGCAGTTCAACTAAAATGGTTTTGATGTGTAGTTAGTGATAACCTCTGTTAGTCAGATTGGTTAAGTGGAAAAAATATTTTCCAGGTGTGTGTCTCTGTGTAATCAAATCACAGACACTGAAATCCTTATGTAAAAATATCCAATTTTGTAAACTTGTAAAAAGCAATAAAACCAGTATTTTTGATTCTTTGACTATGGTTTCCCACTGAGGAACAAACATGCCTCAAGACATAAACAAGAAAAAATGAGGAATTTTAATAAGTTCTGTCAAATTTCAGCATTACAGGCCACTGTGACAAAAAAATCTAAAAAAAAAAAAAAGGCAAATTTGTTCTGATATGGTTAGTAAGGACTGTTGTCTGCATTTTCACAACAAAATATGATTGTGTGTGTGTGCGTAAGTGCGTGCGTGTGGGTGTGCGTGGGTGTACGTGTTTGTATTTGTATGCATCATCAGATACATAATTGGGCTGTGAAATCCATACTCCCTCCATTTCTCTCCTCTGATACTCACACACACACACACACACACACACACACACACACACACACACACACACACACACACACACACACACGCATGCATTTGAGAGAAAGTGACTTGTTACGTCTGCAAATAAGGGCGGACATGACCATGTATTGAGGTTAGCTTTATTGGGTGTTGCAGCAAAGCAATACACTGTACAGGGTGTGGCAGGAAGCTGGAAGAAACAGGAAGAGAGAGAGGCCAACTGGCCCTGGGCAGTTGCCTAGTACACCCTGAGGCGCACCGATGTCACCCGCTTGTGCGTGCTCTTGCAGCGCAGTGTGTCACACCATTTTATATACACCACATTTATCCCCCCCCCCCCCCCGAGAAAGCTCAAAACATTTCACACACTTGACTAGTTTAGCAGGAACGTTTTGGCATAAGAACATACATGTTGTTTATCAGGCTAATGTAAAGCTGAACACACTCATATGACTGGACCAAACAGACCGGTATAAAGATTAGCATATTGGCGAATATAAAACAGAACACATACAGTACCTGACTGGCCCAAATGGGCTAGTATAAAGAACGACTCAAAACATTTCAATCACAATGCCACTAACTGGGCAACTGGGTAGACTGCCAGTGTGCCGGCATGGTTATTTGGGTTTTTCTGCCACTGAATAGACCATGTGCTGACTACTAATATATTTAAAGTCAGGAACGTAGTCCTCAAGATGAAGAGGCTTCCACTGGACTTGTGCTAGGTAGGGCTCAAGCTGCACTGGCTCGGGTGGTTCCAGCGGGCATCCTGCTGGAGCTGCGGACCGTTCATCGGCGAAATCCTAGTCTGGGCAGGCCGGCTTGGTTGCGGTGTCTTGATCAGAAGTGGGAGGTGGTGTCATCCTTCTGCGGTGGCTAGCGTGCCATCATGACCCATCAGTCAGACGGAAGGTGGCTGGTCCCAACTGAGCAGCGATCCACATCAGTGCTGGCCGGAATGACTGCAGCTTGTATGTGTGATTGGGTCGACGTACCCGGACCCAGTCAAGCACCGTAAGTGAAGGGCTCTCCACTCAACATTCCTTCTTCATGAAGTGTTGTTGTCACTCTGCCACCCTGCTGTCAGGAGAGAGCACCATCACTGGGGTGTCATCTGATGAAGAATGTGGCAGGTTCTGTTCAGATATGGCTTGCAACTTCTGCAGTGATGCAGCAGCTAGAGAAGGCTCATGCTGCATGAGATGCTTCTGTTGTTGCTCTTCCGTCCCGATGCTGGAGAAGGCTGCCATTACTGGAAATGTCGTCTGGTGGAGGATGTAAGCTGTCCAGGAGAAGATATAGAGGCAGGTCGGCCTTGCTGCTGATGGGGTAGGCCCTACTTCTTCTAGGTCCCGCGTGACTGTGGACCAGAGCTCCTGTGATGAGGCAGCAGCTCAAGGACGCTCGTGCAGAGTAAGGATCAGCTCCGGGTCCTGTGTGGATGTGGTCTGGAGCTCCTGTGGTGAGGTAGCAGCTCCAGGATGCTCGTACTGCATGAGGATCGCCTCAAGTTCTACAGGGTTCTGCTTGGTGTGTGGTGCAAAGCAGGGAGTTGCTGCGTCCACATCTGAGTGCAGTGGACTCGGGCCATTGTTGGTCAAACTGAGCTTACCGCAGGGTCTGCTTGCTGTGGTACCTTGCTGTCCCACAACATTTACCTCAGGCCGTCATGAAGAGACATGGAGCCGGTGTGAGGAGACGTGGGGTCGAAGGGCTGAGCAGCCTGGCCATCAGCTTGTATCAGCGGAGCTGAATGTGAGGAGTGTGGGTCAGGGCCCACGAACCGTGATGCTAATTGGGCCGTTAACTCTAGCTGGGACACTAATTTCACCATACCCGCCAATGGCGGGATGTCCAGCGCCATCAGCAGCGACTCCCATAGCATTTCCATTGTGTCTGCCAATGGCAGGTCATCCGGTGCCATCTGCAGCAACCCCCGTATCACCAAATTCTTGCTGCACGTCTTCAACTGCCTTCGCATCAACCCATTTTCCAATTGTCCATACTTGCATGTGCTAGCCAAACAGCGGAGGGTGACTACATACTGTGGGACTGACTCGTCCGGTTGCTGTTGGAGCTGGTAAAACATAAATCTTTGGACCATTATGCTCTGTGGAGTGGTGAAATGTCCAGTTTACAAAGCTACACACTTGTTGTAGGTGTCCGCAGGTCCGAGCAACCAAAAGATGCACTGTCTCTTAATACCAAGGCAATGAAGCAGTGTAGCACATAGCCTAGCTTTGCTAGCTTTAGTCAGGTCAATGGCGGACATGAACGTTTCAAATGACCAGGGGATAGGTGGCTCACCAGGCTGATCAAAGAACTTCGGCGGCAGTTTAAATTAAGTCTCCATCCTTGATGTTGCATGGGTCATCCTCTTCGCCAATGTTATTTATTTTTTTTTTTTTTTGAGTTTGTATACTTTATTGATCCCCAAAGGGGAAATTGAGGGCATCCACCTGGATGGATGAAGCAGCAATGGTACGGCGCTATCCCTTTACCATTCAAACACACATTCACACCTAGGGCCACTTTTAGAGTCTCCAATTAACCTAACCTGCATGTTTTTGGCCTGTGGGAAGAAACCAGAGAACTCCCGGAGTAAACCCACGCAGACACGGAGAGAACATGCAAACTCCACACAGAACACTGTTGGTCAGGGGCTGGGATCGAACCAGGGATCCCATGGCCAAGGGTGAGTTGCTGTGCTGCCCCCAGTGCTAACCACTGCGCCACCGCACTCGGGAAATTAGGGCGGACACAACCATGTGTTGAGGTTAGCTTTATTGGGTGTTGCAGCAAAGCAGTATGCAGTACAGGGTGTAGCTGGAAGAGGCAGGAAGAGAGAGAGGCTGACTGGCCCTGGGCAGTCACCTAATATACCCTGAGGTGCACCAATATCACCCGCGCATGCATGTTCTCGAAGTGCAGTGCGTCACATCATTTTACATACCCCACATGACTCTTTCTGATTCATGTCTCTGAATTCCATCCATCCATCCATCCTCTACTACTTAGAAGTAGAAGATTACCAAGAAGGTCCAGCTTGTGGGGGGAGCAGTCCAAGCCAAGAAACCCAGACTGCCGTCCAATTCACATAGCACCATTATCCCCATGATTCCTCAATTCAGTTGGTGAGCCCACTGGAGGGTGGGCCCTTGTAGTTTGTTGGGTACACTGGATCCTTGTAGTTACTTTTTCATAGGGATCTACTGGACCACTCTTGGGCTGGCCCTTCACAAGGGACCTGTTTGCCTTGGGAGACCCTACCAGGGGCAAGTTGCACTCGATTACATAGCTCCTGGGACCATTAGGGTAAACAAACCCTTCCACCACAATAAGGTTGCAATCCACGTGGGAGATCTCTGAAGTCAACAGATCAAAAAGATGTTCAATCACCTCATCACAGAAGATAAGAACATGACCAAGTGCTCCATAACAGTTTCAGTGCAGCAAATTGCATGGTGCAAAAATGTAAGCAAGGTTGAGAAGGCAGGAGTTTTGTTCATGCAGGTGCAGCGGCTCTAAAGCTTATAAATACACCTATTACCAGAAAAGTACATTTCTAATCTGGCAGCCATGGACAAGCATAGATTTTATGGCAAATTGTGTACCCACCACAGCAATAAAACATCTGTGACCATCGACCCAACTTGGCAGGTCAGCAGTCAATAGCTCCAGCCCCAAGGCAATCTGTGATGCTACGTATATAAGATAAGATAAGATATATATCCGCTGGTCCAGATTTTTTGGACAGGAATCTGCATATCGCAACCTCTGAGGCACGGAAAAGGGGCGTGTAGTGCAGTTCTTGGTTAGGCGGAGTCGAACAATGAGGGAGGAAATACTGGAATAGTCATTATTAACCATGAGCAGATTGTTTTTAATAATGCTGATATATTTGCGCTACAAAAGGTGACTTTGTCGTCATTGCCACCGATTTTAGATTCACCCAGTCCTACAGATCCGCACAATGCATGTCGAATTTGACCGTCTGGTTCGTGAGCTTCGGTTGGATGAGCCCATGTTCCACTGCTCTCCACGCCTCGTTCCTTTGTATGTTGTTTCTATATGATGGCAAGGAGTGGTCACATAGTATCGAGTTGCCTGAAACAGCGGTTATTAATTTCTCCTTCAAGTCTTCACAACAACAGGTAACGTACAGATCTGCTTCTCTTTCCCTACCCCCCTCCCCTCTCGTCTTCTCCTCCAGCTGGCTGGGTCACTGGGTTGATCGAAGGGTCCGGCTGTGGGCGGTCTTCAGCTCTCTGATGCTAACAGACAATATGGCGTCCTTGGTCTCCATATCTTCAAAGCAAACCAGCGAAAAATGTTTCTAACATCATTTCGTGCAAGAAATAGTAGGTTCAATTAATGAATCCAGCATTATTTGACATCAAAAACCACTGGTTTAAAAGTTCAGGACGAGTGTGCTGCCTCCGGTTCATGACCGCATAGAAAAAATCTTTACCGAGGGAGATTTTTATGCAAATGAGCTGTAGGGTACCCCCGGGCAACTCGGCACAACAAGTATGGTTTACAACAGCTCTGCACCCAAATGCTTTCCACTGCGTTTCCAATACACAATGAATGGGAAGTGAAAAAACGACGGAACCAGTGGACACGTAGCATGACTCATTCCCGAGGTTCTCTGATGGCTTCTTCCTCCAGAGCACCAGAGCCTACCTCCTGTGACTCCAGCCCAGACTGTTTTTCCCCAGATGAGGAGATAGACTGCACTGAGAATGTCCACAAAAGAGTGTCTGCTGTGCCATGTGCTGGCATCATGTTTGCAAGGAGCATTGGTCTCCTGTGTGCACACTGTGCACTGACGGACAACACACACACACACACACACACACACACACACACACACAGAGTCACGTTCTGAGCGCTGGGGGACTCCACCGGGCTCAGGGTGTCTGCTTTTTTTTTTTTCATATTTGTACTGTGTTGTCATTTTGAGTTGTCACGTATCCTATATTGTTTCCCAGTATGGTTTATTTTCCCGTTTACATTCGCTATAGTGGGTGGCGCGGTGGAGGAGTGGTTAGCACTGCGGCAGCACAGCAACTCACCCTTGGCCAGGGGATCCTGGGTTTGATCCCAGCCCCAGTGATCTGTGTGGAGTTTGCATGTTCTCCCCGTGTCTGTGTGGGTTTACTCCGGGATTTCTCCGGTTTTCTCCCACATGCCAAAAACATGCAAGTTAGGTTAATTGGCATCAAAACTGGGGATTCAAAATTGTCCTTTGGTATGACTGTGAGAGTGAATGGTTGTCTGTCTCTCTGTGTTGGCCCTGCGATGGACTGGCAATCTGGTCCAGGGTGTACCCTGCCTCTCGCCCAAAAGATGCTGGGGTAGGCTCCAGCCCCCCACCCCACCCCACCTGAAAAGGATTAAGCGGAAGAAGATGAATGAATGAATGAATGAATGAATGAATGAATGAATTTGCTATAGTTTGTTTATTGTATTTTTGAGTTTGCCTGTCTCCATTTTTTGCCTTATCATTGTATTTGTATTCTGTTATGTTCTTTCTCTCTAGGTTGACAGCTGTCAGTGGTTTTATGGGGTTTTGCTCTGCGTGGGCGTGCCCTGTCAGCTGTCAGCTCCGATGACTCTCACATTATTCCCAACTGGTCCGAATTGTATCTTTATTTTCTCCTGCCCGCTCAGACTGCCCACACCTGTTGCTACTTGTTTTAGTTTGTTTGTAACCTTACTCAAGGGGCTGTGCACCATTGTCGGGTGCAGCACCCTACTATCGACTACCACACGTAAGTGTCTTTTGATTTGTTTCCTGTATTTCTCCTAGTGTGGGCTCCATGGCTAGTATTCCCAGGTTTAGCCAGCGACTCCTTTCGCCTTAGCCTTCAGAATTTTTGGCTTCTCTTGTGTCTCTTATTCCTACTAGTTTTTGGTTTGGTCTTGTTTGTTCTTTTGTGTATTTTTCACGATTAAAACTGCAAACTCACAGCCTGCGTTTGGAGCCTTTTTTTCTGCCCTGACAAGGGAGATTATCACACACACACACACACACACACACACACACACACACACACACACACACACACACACACACACACACTTTTCCTTGTTCATGTTGTAATAAATGCTGTTATCTGACCGGCAGGGGATAAAAAAATCCTATTGACTATTTATTTTTATAAACTCACAAATAATCTATGTACTTTTTACCTGGTCCTACTAGGTATAAACTGTAGGGATTAGGGATGTTAATTCAATTCTATTTTATTTATATAGCGCCAAATCCCAACACAGGTCGTCTCAAGGCACGTTACAGAAAAGAGAGGGTTTAGGCCACACTCTTAGTTTATAGAACCCAGCAGAGACCCCTATGAGCAAGCACTGCGGTGACACAGTCGAGGAAAAACTTCCCTTTAACAGGCAGAAACCTTGGGCGGAATCATAGCTCATAGAGGACGGCCATCCACCTCAACCGGGTGGGTTAATTAGCTACATTCAAAACAAACATACAAATACAACATTCAAAGCCAAACAGTCCAGCACCAAGCCTGGCCAGGCTGCACATGCAAGCAAAGGCCTGGCAGGGGCAGCATTTCTAACAAAAGGCTTTATCAAAGAGAAAAGATTTCAACTTGCTCTTGAATAAAGAGAGAGTGTCTGCCTCCCGAACTGAACTGGGAAGACAGTTCCACAGGAAGGGAGCTTGGTAGCTGAAAGCTCTACCTCCCAATCTACTTCTAGATACCTTGAGGATCACTAGTAGTTTGGATTTTTGGGAGCACAGAACTCTGGTTGGATGATAGGGAACTAAGAGTTCTTGCAGGTAAGAAGGAGTCATACCATTAAGAACTTGATTGGTTAAGAGCAATATCTTGAATTCAATTCTATATTTTATTGGGAGCCAATGTAAAGAAGCTAAAACTGGAGTAATGTGATCTCTGCTCCCTGTTCTCATAAGGATACGTGCAGCTGCATTCTGAATGAGTTGGAGAAACTTTATGAACTTATTTGGGCAACCTAATAAAAGTGAGTTACAATAGTCAAGTCTAGAGGTGATAAAGATGTGCACAAGGTTCTCTGCATCTTTTTGAGACAGGATGGACCTTATTTTAGAAATATTACACAGATGGAAGAAGGCGGTCTTCCAAAGTTTGAACAGGTACTAGAAAGAGAGATCACATCTCTCCGGTTCTGGCCTCCCTTCATTGGCTTCCCATAGAGTTTAGAATTAAGTTTAAAATCCTTCTTCTTACTTTTAAAGCTCTAAATGATCAGGCCCCTTATTTAAAAGATCTGATACTACCCTATTATCCTAACAGAGCACTACGCTTCCAAAATGCAGGATTACTTGTAATACCTAGAATCTCCAAAAGTACAATGGGAGGCAGAGCCTTCAGTTATCAAGCTCCTCTCCTGTGGAACCAGCTGCCAATCTGGATTCGGGAGTCAGACTCAATCTCTGTTTTTAAGAACAGGGTTAAAACCTTCCTTTTTGATATAGCCTATAATTAGGGAGGGATCATGTGCCCCTGAACCCTCCCTTATTTATGCTGCTAATAGGTTTAGACAGCCAGGGGACCTCCAACAATGCCCTGGGCTTCACTCCTTTCTTCACTCTCAATGAAATATTTTTACTGGTCATTAACATCTGTTTGTTCTCTCCCATAGATTGAGTCCCTGCCGTGCTGTTTGCTCTCTACATGTCTGTTCTTTTCTCCTTCTTCTCTATCCCCTCACCCCCCCAGCCAGTCGCAGCAGATGACTGCCCCTCCCTGAGCCTGGGTCTGCTGGAGGTTTCTTCCTGTTAGAAGGGAGTTCTTCCTCTCCACTGGGGTTTCCCCTACAGTTGAAAGTGCTATGAGATGACTTTTGTTGTGAAATGGCACTATATAAAATATAGGTATAAAATATATCTATATATCTATATCTTTAATATATATCTATATCTTAAATATATAAATAAATTGAATTGAATTAACAGACAACAGAGGGAGTCCAGATCGTTCTGGGTTTCTGGGGTACTATGATAATGTTTAACATTTAAGAGATGAAGCAGCTCACAATTATTTTACTGTTAAAACAGTCTACCAGTGCATTTCAGTAAATTAGAAAGTGAAAGTTTTTTCAATATAACTAAAAAAGATACATTTTTTGATATTGGTATTATTTTTTAAAATAAATAAAAGATCATGACACTTGTAATTTACTGAGATGTACCAGCACATAGTACACACTATACAGTGCAAAATTTGTTAAACTACAAAAAAATGCCATTGTCTGTAGTAAAAAAAAATGCAAATGGTACGATAAATCATTGACAAATACGATGTTCATCCTTTATTAAGTATATGAAAAAACATCAACTTTTTACATGTTTAAGACAGACCGTATTTTAGCGAGGGAAATTCAGATTCTTAGGAAAAATGCAGCTTATCAATTAGTCATTAATTGATCGATAAGGTGAATCAATTATCAATTAATGAATTAATTGATAACTTGCATCACTAGTAGGGCTCTGTATGTCCTTTTAACAATACAAACTTTAGCAGGCTGATGGAAAAGTTTCATTTTTGATTTTTTTTTTTTTTAATCCAGTGGGGCATTAGATTTCCATATTGTGTTGTCTCACAGAGAGCCTAAGTCACGCCCCCTCTACTTCCGTATATGGGACCTTAAAAATGAATTAATGAAAAAATTCTCCATTGAAATAAATGACAAGACTGAAATTATCTTACGAGTTACACTTATGATGTTTGTCAATTTAAAAGATAATTTTCCACATAAATAATGGTGTAGGTTGTTGTCTAACTGTTAATGTATAAAGCTGCGAAAATACATAAATAAAGAAACTACAAACACAGATGGACAAAGCTTACATCATCTTTTAAAAGTGCGCCTAGGGTGGAGTAACTAACAGTCGTTTGGATCAGCTGCAGCTCTCACAATATAAAACAATACCTTTGTGTTGTTTTTCTCCTCTTTGGATTCTTCTTTCATCAGTCAGAAAACGGGAGGTGAGGTTTTAGGAATCTCCTCCCATGCTTGTGTTTAGTGATGTGGGATGATGGGAGTTGCTGTCCGCTAATAATTGAAACAAAAACTAAATATTACTCTGTTATTATCCACCTTATTCCTGGGAGTGCCACTGTAGGAACGATTATGGGCAGCACTTCCGGTTTCGGCTGATGTAGTGTTAAATCAGTCAATAAGAGTGGAGCAGCAGGGGCATTTAAAATAGCGTTTTTAAAAGTTTTTCAAATTCACTTTAATGTATAGTCCACATACGTGTTTTACACTCAAATGGCAGCTAATTTCAGCTCTTCTAGTTTTTGCATTTTTTGAATGTTTTGGCATAGTTCTGGTACTTGTTGCTGGTGTTCGTGGTTGTGCCAAAGACTGGACAAATGGAGGCTTCTCACCACACGGTGACAGACGACAGCCAAGTACAGTGTTGTGGCGTATGTCTGCTCTAAGGTAAATTTGATTATGTCCAACATATTTTAACAAAATGCAGCTGACTTTACTGGAGTGGAGACGTGCTAGTTAAACTACACACCGCGTCATTATGAGTACAGGCAATGAGAAGTCATAAATCATGACTCTTTCTTTGTTTGGTAGCGGCATAGTCCCAGGGAAACCCCCATGAGTGCCTGGTATCATTGGAAAGCTTAGAAATTGTACTTTCTAAAAATACCTATGTTTTTGCGGAAGATATAACTCCCAACCGATCGAACGTGAGTTTTCAACCAAGCTAAAATATAAACAAATCAGCTTTTTCTGGGTCAGTTTTCACGCACTTCCTGCAAATTAAATATCATTTTGAAGATCTTTCAATACGGACTACAGAAATAACGTTACATCAGTTTTGAAAATGTCTTCAAAGTGACTCATTTTGCCAGCACAGGTCATTTGTTTGCAGCGTTAGCATCTTAGCAGTGGCACTAACTAATGGAGCTACTGTCTATGAGGCCACTTTAAAAGGTCACCTTTCCATCCCTTGATAGTCGTGGGAAGTGGTATGATTATATTAGTTTTGAGGTGCAAGAGGCCGTGTTCCCACATTTCTGATGCCGAAGTCATTTTTTTTTTTTTTTGACAAGGAAAAGTGTCCCGTTTCAGTGACAACCATATGTTCTAAACTAGTACCGGAAGTTACTACCATAATTCACGCAAGGTATCATGGGGCCTAGGAATAAGGTGGATACGACAGCCGACAACTTTAATTATGTGTAAAATTATCTTTTAAATTGACAAACATCATATGTGTAAGTCGTGGCAAAATTTGATCAAGAGCAAAAGATAATTTCACTCTTGCCATTCATTTCAATGGATAATTTTTTTCGATTTCAGGTCCCATATGCGGAAGCAGAGGGGGCGTGACTTAGGCTCTTGATACTTTTCCTTGTGTACTTGCTTTACTTTCTGTTTGCATCAAAACAACAAAGCAAATTCATTTTATGTATTTACAAAGGTAATAAATTGATTCAGCTTCTCATTCTAATTAAGTGTATTATATACTTTGGCTAATAGATCGTAGCTTTTTAGGAGATAGTGTTATGAATGCCCCTTGCAGGGCATTAGTGAGACGTCCGATGCCAAACAGTAAGTTTGCTTGTTTATTTACAAGAAGACAAAATGACAAAATAAACAGCCACGTGGGGCAAAACACGAACATATACTGAAGCATGAAAATAATAGACTCTGGAGACAAACGAGGAGTGGCAGCGAGGACGGAGCCTGCGCTGTACGAAAACACTTACTAGGACATGCAGCAAAGGGTCCAAGACGCAGGGGAAGACTGGAGTCGGAAATAGGGGCTCCAGTCCCTTGTCATAAAGGAGTAAGATTGTGTAGGTCACAGCGAGGAGTGAGCCTCAGCTGCTCCCTTAAATACAGCGCACAAACAAATCAGAAAAGAGGTAAAATAATTAACAAAAATGACAAACAGCTGTCACTGCGCCGGCTCAGCTTTGACAGCCGGAGCTGTCACAATAAGAGCCCCTGAGCGGTCCTAATAGCAAACTCCGGAATCAATGGTGGAAAAGGAGAAATACTGAGCAACCTGAGCGCGGACGGAATCAGCGCTCAGATCACCACAGATAGCAAATCCAGATGTTTAAGGATTCAAGAATTCAAAGGCTTTATGATCATGTGCACAGTTAAGAAATGCAACATTTCCTGAACAATGAAATTCTTACTCTGCTCTCCCAACGAATGCCAAGGTAATAGATACACATCAATACTAATAAGGTAATAACACACCTAATACTAATAAATACTAATAACACACACTGATACACACATAACAGAATCAGAATCAGAATCAGAATCAGAATCAGGTTTATTGCCATTGTTCATGTAGTACACAAACTAGGAATTTGTCTCGGTACAATGCTGCAACATTAAACATGATAAGATAAGAGAAATAAACTATACATGTAATAAAGTGTAGGATAAGATTAAGTGATACTGGTCAACAGTTAAAATATATATTAGCCAGCAGTAGATACTGTGGAGAACTATATAGTGCAGTCGGTAATGCAGGAAGAAAACAGTGATGATTGACATGAGTCTGGTTGAGCTGCTGTACATGGTGCACGAGAGTCACTTAGTGTTCAGCAGTCTAATGGCAGAGGGGAAGAAGCTGTTCATGTGACGGGAGGTTTTAGTCTGGATGGACCGAAGTCTTCTACCAGAGGGGAGGGGGGCAAACAGTACGTGACCAGGGTGTGAGGGATCGGCTATGATCCGGCCAGCACGCCTCCGGGTCCTGGAGATGTACAGATCCTGGAGAGATGGGAGCTTGCAGCCGATCACCTTCTCAGCAGTGCGCACGACGCGCTGCAGCCTTAGTCTGTCCCTGGCAGTGGCTCCTGCGTACCACACGGTTATGGAGGTGGTGAGGATGGACTCGATGATGGCTGTGTAGAACTGCACTAACATCTTGGTGGGTAGCTTGAGCTTCCTCAGCTGCCGCAGGAAGAACATCCTCTGCTGGGCTTTTTTGATGAGTGAGCTGATGGTCAGCTCCCATTTGAGGTCCCTGGTGATGGTAGTGCCTAGGAAGCGGAAGGAATCAGCAGTGGTGATGGGAGAGCCTGAGAGGGTGAGGGGGGGCAGAGGAGTAGTGACTTTCCTGAAGTCTACAATCATCTCCACTGTCTTCAGAGCGTTCAGCTGCAGGTTGTTATTGCTGCACCAGGACGCCAGCTGGGCCACCTCTCTCCTGTAGGCAGACTCGTCGCCGTTGGAGATGAGCCCGATGAGGGTGGTGTCGTCCGCAAACTTGATCAACTTGACAGACTGGTGGCTGGAGGTGCAGGAGTTGGTGTAAAGGGAGAAGAGTAGGGGGGAAAGTACACAGCCCTGGGGTGATCCGGTGCTGATGCTAGTATAGTCTGAGACAGTCTTTCCCAGCCGCACATGCTGCCTCCGGTCCGTCAGGAAGTCGATGATCCACCTGCAGAGGGAGTCAGGCACGTTGAGCAGGGACAGCTTGTCCCGGAGCAGAGCGGGGCGGATGGTGTTGAATGCGGAGCTGAAGTCCACAAACAGGATCCTGGCGTAGGTTCCCGGGGAGTCCAGGTGCTGCAGGATGGAGTGGAGGGCCAGGTTGACTGCATCGTCTACAGACCTGTTGGCTCGGTAGGCAAACTGCAGCGGGTCCAGGAGAGGGGTGGTGATGGACTTGAGGTGGGACAGGACCAGGCGCTCAAAGGACTTCATGACTACAGAGGTGAGCGCTACAGGTCTGTAGTCATTAAGTCCAGTGATCCGTGGCTTCTTGGGGACAGGGATGATGGTGGAGGATTTGAGGCAGGATGGCACGTGGCATAACTTAAGGGAGGTGTTAAAAATGTCTGTGAATACAGGAGCCAGCTGTTTCGCACAGAGTCTCAGGGTGGAGGGAGACACGCCGTCTGGGCCGGGGGCCTTGCGCGGGTTCAGTCTGGAGAACTGTTTGAGCACATCCTGCTCACTGATGATAAGGGGAGGGGGGGAGGAGGGGGGGTGCCTTAAATGAAGTAGGGAATGTGGAGGCTGTGGAGCTGGAGGGAGGGGGGGAGTTGGACACAGATGACGAGGTGTCAAAACGGGCATAGTGTTGGGACAGTCTCTGACAAAGGGCTTTGTCATCCTGACCTTTAGGAGCCTTAGGTCGATAGTTGGTGATTTGCCTCAGTCCTCTCCACACGGAAGCCGAATCATTAGCAGTGAACTGCTGCTGGAGTCTCTCTGAGTACACAGATTTAGCCCTCTTCAGCTCTCTGTTAAACCGGTATTTAACCTCCCTGTAGCAGTCCCTGTCTCCACTTTTCAGCGCTGCTTCCTTCTCCTTCCTGATCTGTCTGAGCTTAGCTGTGAACCAGGGTTTGTCATTAGAGTAACTCACCCTGGTGCGTGATGGAAGAATGTTCTCTTCACAAAAGTGGATATATGAGTTCACAGTGTCCGTGTACTCATCCAGATCATGCGTGGCTCCTTTAAGCATGCCCCAGTCAGATATTTCCATGCACGTTTCCAGCTTCTCCTCAGTATCACTGGTCCGTATCTTCGTAGTGCTCACAACAGGTTTAGTGAGCTTCAATCTCTGTCTGTATGTGGGAATGAGGTGAACCATCACGTGATCAGATAATCCCAGCGCAGCTCGAGGGACAGCGCGATATGCGTCTTTCACTGTGGTGTAACAGTGATCCAGTGTGTTTAATCCTCTGGTGGGGCATTTAATAAACTGTTTGTAGCGGGGGAGATCGTGGCTCAGATTGCACTGATTAAAGTCGCCAGCCACAATAATCAGCGAGTCTGGAAAACTCCGCTCTGTGTGTTGAATGTGATCCGCGAGCACGCGCTGAGCTTCGCGCGTGTCCGCGTCGGGAGGGGCGTACACAGCGATCATTATGAAAGAAGCAAACTCCCGCGGGGAATAGAAGGGCTTGCAATTGATAACAAGAAATTCCAAGGCAGGAGAACAGTGTTTGGAAATTACCGTTACATCAGAGCACCAGATGCAGTTGATGTAGAAGCAGACTCCGCCTCCTGTGGTCTTGCCGGAAAGCTCTGTGTCACGATCAGCACGGAAGAGCTGGAAGCCGTCGAGGCGCAGCGCGCTGTCCGGTATATTTTCCCAGAGCCAGGTCTCAGTAAAGCAGAGGACAGCTGAGGAGGCGAGGTCCTTAAAACGCATCAGCAGTCTCAGTTCATCCACCTTGTTAGAGAGAGAGTTGGTATTGGACAGAAATATGCCAGGCAGCGCCGTTTGTGAGCCTCTCCTGCGAAGTCGCACGAGAGCGCCCGCTCGTCTTCCTCTCTTCCGCCGTCTCACTTTCCGAGCCAAACAATAAACCAGATCGGCGGCAGGGGCTAGAAAAACTGGGAGGAGGTCCGTGGGGGTGAAAGTCCTGATATTTAAAAGTTCTTCACGGGTATAAGTGCAAGCAGACACACAATTGACAAACAAAAACAAACAAAGAGCGCAGCGAAGCACCATGTCGACCGCTGTGGGCGCCATCTTGGATCGAAGCTAATAATAACATAATAACATATGTTATTAACATAACATATGTTAATGTTATTAACATTGTTATTAACATTACATATGTTAATAACATAACATATGTAATAACATACTAATGAGTGGTCATATGGTATGACCATTACCTTATTTTGGAAGTCTTTTAAAAACTAGGAAACTATCTGCACAATCAGTTTTATCCTGGATAGCAGACTGGGGGATTACTAAATCTTGATCATTCTGATCTGGATTAAAAGTTTTGAAATACTGGGCCCAGAAATCCATAAACAACCCTTCATGAGATTAATCATTATCCAATCAGGAGCAGCTGCAAGTCTGTATTGCTAAAGGAGGCTAGATTTCTCTTGTTTGGTGTAGACATCAGCTACTATGACACTAAACCTGTGGTGTATACATAAAGCTGTGTATCCTAAAGAATATTCAGAAGTCATTATTTTACAATAAAATGAAACATGTTAAAGAATGGAAAATGAATCTTATTAAAAAATTAAAAACGGTAGATGCAGGACACTAACATGGAACAAATTTCCACCTTTTGATTATGCGTCCACATAGAGCTATTGCAACAAGAATGTGCACACTAGCCTGAACTACTTCAATCTCTGCTGAAGTCAAGCCTTGGTGTAGCATGTTTCCGGCAGATGTGAGACATGGTGTCCTATTTTCTTCAAAGAGAGTTGTTTCTGTCACACTAGCAGTTCACAATTTGTTCATAGTTAACAAATGGTCTCAATCAGACAACAGAGACACCTTTGTCCAACTGAGTTGCTAATGTACAGAACATTTATAATGTAAAGTACACAGACAGCTTCACAGGATGTAATCACGTGTGAAAGCAGCTATACAGAACTATCTCCAGAGTGAGAAGTGAAAACAGGAAAACAAGGGTTGATGAATGCACCAGCACAGCTCTCAAAGGAGACCATCACTAGAATGAAAATGCAGGCACGCAGCCTTCACCAGGACCCATCTGGGAGAGTGCAAACAAAAGATGAACTCTTGAGTGAAATTAAGTTGTCACATAGAACACGTATTAGTCTCACAATGCAGACACAAGCCAGTATTTCTCATCAGTCTGTCAAATTGAAACAAGGTGAACAATAGCTACGGTGAATATGTTTGAGGTCTCTTAAAAGGTAGCATAATATCCAAAAAAATTCCCCAAAAGAGAACAGTAGATTATCTTTTTCAATCATTTAATAAACTCATTTTTCTGTCCTACTTTTAACAATGTCCACACACATATAAGGCACTAAAGAAAACTACCTCAGCTCAGATGCAGAACCAAACCTGAGTCTAAGCTTTGAACAAATATTTTACTAGAAATACCATCTGTTTAAAAAGAGAATTTCATCTTAGTAACATGACTACTTTCATTACATTTTAATTTGTTTATTTACTGATTGCAAACAGTTCACATTCAAAAGAGACAGTTTTGCATCTCCAGAGTTTATATTTCATGGACACATTGTGATTATTTGCATTTAAATAAACTTATTTTATTTGATCATAATGTTAGTTTTCCTTGTGAAGACAGATCTTACTGAAATCTAAATACTGTTTCTATTAAGAGAATGCAACACAGTGGACTTTCAGTGTAAGAGAGCAACTCCACTATACTGCTGTGATGATCTATCTACCTTACCAGGTTTAAACCCAAGCATAAAACATTTTTTTTTAATGCAATACGTGATATATTGCTCCAATAATGCAACAAAGTCACCTGACACTAAATGGATGTGTCTTATTGAATCAGAGAAATGACATTCAATGCCAATCATGTCTCCAGGCACTGAAGGTAATGAAATATTGTTGCTATAGAAATGGGAAAATGTCTCAGTGAATGCAAAGGTGGCGGTAGACATGCTATTTCCTGTGTCCTTCATTTGTCCTCCTGCAAAAACAAGTAAAATCACTTCACTGTAACTACTTCCTCTTTCTTTATGAGAGCATCTATTCTTTCAATTTAAAGGCCAATAATGGGCACCCACACAAAAAAGAAAAAAAATGTGGAAATGAGTGACTGATTGCAAACCCCAAAATGTCAGAGCTGGAGCAACAATTCATTAGACCTGTTTTCTAAATTTCATTTCAGCCCCACAAGAATCAGCTATACAATGTTTTTTCATTTGCTTAAATGCTTCATTCGGTTGGTTGTGTAAATGCTGTCCATTAGAAGACAAATATAGGTAAATGGAACGTACTCTGTTTAATTGAACTTACTGTTACCTGCATTGTGCTGCATTTACCAAATGAAACTACCAACTGATTCAACCCTGCTAATCAAGCCAAGATTTAATTTTGCCTTGCTTCTTCCCTAATCACATAGTGACTCATCAAGTAACATGCATTAACCCATTGCACTCTGGTCAATTTCCCTAAAAACGCCAAAAAATAATGTACCCAAAGTAAATCAAAAGCTGTTCTTCAACCCTTTGCAGCATCTTCATGGGGTTGGTGTCATTTAAAAGAAAACACTTTGAATTTTTTTGGCAAAACAGTCATAATCTCTCTAAGTGCTCCGGCCACTGAGTAACAGTCATCTAAACATACTGAACTTGAAGAAAATAAATTTCGCCTGGGTGTTTTTTTGGATACAAATGCTTGCAAATAACACACAGCTTCAGATCCGGGCTGGAAAATGCAACAGAAATGTAGAACCAAGTGTTATCCAGCTGAGGTCAAAAGTTTGTAACAATACCACAAAAAATGAATATATTACACAGCTTTGTTCTCAGGTTGTTCCCAGGCGTTTTTGAACTGTGCCAAATTGTGCCAAATGGCACAGTTTGGAAAAACGTCTGTAACTTTTGAATGATTCAATATAAAAGCTTCATCTTGGGCTCTAATGAAAGGTGACACTCAGGGCTGTGTGTGTGTGTGTGGGGGGGGGGTGTTTATTCATTCATTCATGAATGAATGAACAAACAAGCCCCCACACACAAAGAAGCATGCCACGTAAAAAATGTGTGGCGCTTTTTTTTACAAGAAAAAATAACCTACAGTGCACTAAAAATTATTCTAAAATATTTGTAATGTAGAAGATAACAACTCCCACCCCCCACCCCCCACCCCGCTACAGAGGACGGACATCGGCCATCGCTACATGACGGAACAGTCATGTGGCAACCGTGGCGACCGTGGCGCACAGTCCCCGCGGTCCCCGCCCCCCCCCCCCCGCTACTCTTCTGTAGCGGGGGGGGGGGCGTTCACGGTCCGGACGCGGCGCACGAACCATGTACCGCTGCGCACGGACTTCGGACTTTGTGCACCGCAGTCTACTACGCACAGTTGTAATTTACCGCCCGGTCAAAAGTCATTTTTGATTACAATTTTCAGGGATAAACAATAATTTAGCTTATAACACTTACCTGTCCACAACAGCATGTGGATGGTCTATGATGACCATGGAAGAGAATCCTAAACATCTACTCTGCTGGGACAGCACCGCCTGTGGCTGAACAGGCCGATGTGCGAATGGCAGTCCCTGTCACACAGGTCGCACTTGTGGGTGGTCTCCGTGCTGCTGGCTCTGTGGCGGTTCTTCTTGTGGGTCCTTTTTTTATCTGCTGCAGCAGTCAGTCTCTCTTCACCCAGCCTTACACAAAACAGATTTTGCAAGGGACGCTTTCGAACTTCTGTGCTTCAATTGGCTCGCTGCATTCGCAGCTGTTGGTAGGCGGGTCCTTCTTGCTAGGTTTTCAGTCATTGGTTCTTCAAGGTTTCAGAAACCCAATTCAAGGCTCTTATTAGTCGAATGAGAGGTCAACCACATCTAAACCAATCAAAGCACTCCTTTGGCTTTCTGTTCGCGGCTGTGTCTGTAGTGGAAGAACGGAAATGCAGCTTTTTTTTCTTCAGTGCGCCCTAGGACGCACAGTGTGCGTACTAGGGTGCCCTCGTGCGCTCTAGGACGCAGAGATGTGCCTGCCCGCGGTACACCGAAGTGCAACAGGTTAAATGACTTCTTGAATCCTCCCTTTGAGACCTAAAAATAGTCAGGGTTTAGTTCAGGGGTGTCAAACTAATTTTAGTTCGGAGACCACATACAGCCCAATTTAATTTCAAGTGGGCCGGACCAGTAAAATAATTATTTTGTAACCTAAATAATTACAACTCCAAATTTGTTTGTTTATATTAGTGCAAAGAAGTACAAATACATCATGAAATGTTTATATTTAATGACCCATTCTTTTACAAAACATTATGAACAATCTGAGTTTTTTTAAAAAACAAGTTCAACAATATTATGCCTCATTTAATCATTTACGTATGTTGTCATATTGACTGGACAGTCAGCTTAAGTGCAAGGTGCAACACCAAAAGAGTCACACAAAAAGAACATTTGACCCTTTATTAATTTTCAAAAACATGAACTTGGAGAAAACCAGTCACTTGCCAGAGGAGCAGCAAACCTGCAGAGGAAGAGACGAGGCTGATTAACAGAGGAATGGAGGAGGATGTGGAAATCCAAATAATACCACTTACGTGGGAGGAAGAGAGAGACCGGCTCAGAACCCAATGAAGGAGATGAACCAGCAGGTCAGAAATGCTGGCAGGAAAATGAGGAGCGGAGTCTGACCGGGTGGAGATGATGAACTGCGATGGGGGGAAGTAACAGGCTGGCGAGCGCACCAAAACCCCTGAAAATGCATCGCTTCGTCAGCAGCAACCTGGGAGAGAAGGAGGAGGAGAAAATGTGTCAGGTATGGGAACCCAAAACACAAGTAGCTCACTTATTGAACTTTTTCTGCTCAAGGCAGTATACCCAAACGAGCCAGCATTGAATTACTGAAGAGCGCTTCCTTATAAACGCTGGCTCAGCAGGAACAGCAGGTGCATCAGATGAGCTGATTAGGAGAGCAGAGTGAAACGGGAAGGAGGGGGCGAGCGCTCGCCAGGACATGACAGGGCCCCCCCCTCAAGGAACGCCTTGTGGCGATCCACCAGGCTTCTCCGGGTGGGCTCGATGCTAGGCCCGGACCATACCTTTGTCATGGAATGCTGACCAGGGGACCCATGACCGGTACTGCGGACCATAACCCTCCCAGTGGACCAAGTGTTGGAACCCCCGGCCCTGGCAGCAAACATCCAGGATTTCTTGCACAGTGTGCGTGATATGGCCGTCGAGGATCCAAGGAGGAGGAGGTGACCTCGGGGGGGGGGGCAGAGGGGACTAGAGGATAGGGGCTTGACCTTGGAGACGTGGAATGTTGGATGCGTGCAGAGCGCCCGTGGGAGCTGGAGCCAGACAGCAGAGTCACCCATGTTACTGGTGACGGGGAAGGGGCCCTCAAACCGGGGGGCGAGCTTACGAGCTTCAGCTTTCAGCGGAACCTGATCTGTAGACACCCAGACCTGCTGTCCAGTCTTGTAGTCCGGCACTGGAATCCTCTTACGGTCAGCATAGCGCTGATTGCGCTCTGTGGAACGAAGGAGCACAGCACACGTAGACCTCCAGGCCCAGCCACAACAAAGAAAATGGGCCCCCACGGACGGCATCACCACCTCTCTCTCCATCATGGGTAATGGGAGGGGGGGTGTACCCCATGGAGGCTTCAAATGGAGACAGCCTCGTGGTCGAAGAGACAGTAGAATTCAATGAGTACTCCACCATGTTCAGATGGGAGCTCCATGATGCAGGGTCATCGGCTGCCACACGTCGAAAGGCGGCCTCCACAGACTGGTTGGCACACTTAGCCCGCCCATTGCTCTGCGGGTGGTAACCAGAGGTGAGGCTGACGGTGGTGCCAAGGCAGTGACAGAATGACTTCCAGACACGTGAGATGAACTGTGGACCCCAGTCAGACACAATGTCCATGGGGATGCTGTGCAGTCTGATGACATGATGGGAGAGTAATTCGGCAGTCTTGGAGGCAGATGGCAGCTTGGGGAGAGGAACCAGATGAACGGCCTTGGAAAACCTGTCCACAATAGTCAAGATGATGGTGCTGCCATGGGAGGGAGGAAGACCAGTGACAAAGTCCATGGCTATGTGGGACCAGGGCTGGCTGGGGACGGGGAGGGGGTGAAGAAGACCAGCGGGCGGGGGTGGGGGAGGATTTGTTATGGGTACAAGTTTGGCAGGCCTTCACATACTCCTGCACGTCCCGCCACAGCATGGGCCACCAGAACGCTCACCTGATAATGTCCACAGTGTGCACCACCCCAGGGTGGCAGGCAAAACATCCAGTGTGCCCCCGCTGGATAACATCGCCGCGGAGGGTGGTAGGAACGTAGAGGCGGTTGGGGGGCAACCTGCTTGTTCGGGCTCAGAGGACTGGGCCTGGTGGACTCTCTTCTCGATCTCCCAGGTAAGGGTTCCCAGGATGCTGGTCCTGGCTGAACTGTCTTGAAAAAGCATCAGGCTTAACATTACGGGAACCAGGCCTATAGGTAACAGTGAAATTGAAACGCTGGAAAAATAGGGCCCAGCGAGCCTGCCTGGAATTCAGCTGGTGGGCCAACCGCAGATACTCGAGGCTCTTGTGGTCAGTCCACACGACTACAGGATGAACAGCTCCCTCCAGCCAATGACCCCATTCCTCAAAAGCTAATTTTATAGCCAACAGCTCTCAATCCCTCACGTCATAATTCCTCTCGGCTGGGGTGAGCCGCCAACAGAAATATGCACATGGGCAGAGCTTCAAGTTTGAGGCGAAGCGCTGGGACAAAATTGCGCCCACCCCCGTTTCTGAAGCATCCACCTCCAGGGTAAATTGGAGCTGGGGGTCAACCTGAGCCAAGGTGGGTTTGTCGGAGAACAGGCCCTTTAATTGCATAAAGGACTGTTCAGCTGCCTCGGTCCATGAAAATGGTACCTTAACAGACATCAGCTAAGTTAAAGGCTGTGCTGTTCCACTATAGTTCCGAATGAACCTGCGATAGAAATTTGCGAACCCCAAGAAACGTTGCAGCTCCTTGCGATTGTGGGGTGTTGACCAATCAAGCACAGCCTTCACCTTGGCCAGGTCGGCTCTCAGCTCCCCCTCTGCTACAATAAAGCCAAGAAGTGGAATTTGTGAAAAACTCACACTTCTCTGCTTTGACATACAGTTGGTTCTCCAAGAGCCACTGTAACACAGCTCTAACATGAGTTTGGTGCTCCTCAGGCGCATGAGAAAAAATCAGGATGTCGTCAAGATAGATTAAAACAAACCGATTTAACATGTCGCAGAGAACGTCATTAATTAAGCGTTGGAAAACTGCTGGGGAGTTGGTTAACCCAAAGGGCATAACTAAGTATTCAAATTGCACCAGGTGCGTCTTAAACACTGTATTCCATTTGTCCCCTTTGCGTATTCTGACTAGATGGTAAGCGTTGCGTAGGTCGAGTATAGAGAAAACGCGCGAGCGCTGCAGGAGTTTGAAAGCGGAGTTCATCAGGGGCAGAGGGTATTTATCTTTGACAGTTATAGCATTAAGCTCATGGTAGTCAATGCACGGACGCAGAGACCCGTCCTTCTTTCTCACAGAGAAAAACCCTTCCCCGAGGGGAGCCGAGGATGGCTGAATGAGGCCGGCGTTCAGAGAGTCCTTAATGTACCTCTCCATTGCCTCCCTCTCAGGTCCAGAAATATTATAGAGCCTGCTGGACGGCAACCTCGTGCCTGGAAGGAGGTCGATGGCACAGTCATGCGAGCAATGTGGGGGAAGCGCTAATGCTCGTGACTTGCTAAAGACCTCCTTCGAGGTCATGATAAACCTCGGGCACAAGGCTGAGGTCTGGCGGCTTGACCTGAGGAGAGGAGATGGCGAGGGATGGCGAACACTCGGCTGAACTTAGACATGTAGCCAAACAATTAGGGCTCCAGGAGGTGATGGAATTTTGTGCCCAATTGAGAATAGGATTATGCCTCCAGAGCCACGGATACCCTAGAACCACCGCATGAGAGGCACGTGGAAACACATAAAAAGTGAGCCTCTCCCGGTGGTTACCGGACTGAAGAACAGATAGCTGCGCCACACAATGAGTAACGGACGACATCGTCTGGCCAGAGAGGATATGCACGGAGCGAGGAGCCGGCAATTTAACTGTTGGAATCCTCATCTCGTGAACCATTTGGGAGGAGATGAAATGACCCTCTGCCCCGGAATCAATAAGGGCGGAGACCCTCCTGTAGCATCATCTCACTTTGGCTCAGCAATAATTATTCTTCTGCTTAAAGACATTTTGTTTCACCCAGGAGTAAGACAGTCAAGAACTGATTTTCTCCCCCAGGCCACAGCTGAAATCCCATTCCTTTGCTAAAACCAGTCTAAAAGAATTCAACCTATTTCCTCCTGCGCCCCTTTATTGGCCCTATAAACATGAAACAGACATGGAGCCCTCATGGCCTATACCAGGGGTGTCCAACCATGTGCCATGGAGAGCCAAGACCCTGCAGGTTTTCTCTTCTACCCAGTCTCTTCAGCAGGTGTTTTCACTTATCAGCAATCAGTGGGAAGAAGTTCACAGAAATCTGCTGTTGAAGACACTGGTTGGAGGTAAAACCTGCAGAGTCTTGGCTCTCCATGGCACATGGTTGGACACCCCTGGCCTATACAGATCCACAACTCAGTTAATTTCCTTAAACTCTGGGACATGCTGGATTTAACCAGTGAACTTTAAAGTACATTATTACAAACTCAATTCTAAATCTTCCCTTCTTTTCAGGACTATGAAAAGCAAATGGACTCTGATGTTTTAATGTGGAAAATCAATAATATGTGTGAAATGCATTAATCTGTGATTTTACATATATGCATGTTAAAAATGTTTAAATGAATGTTTATTCCTGCATTTTGATTTAGAAGCACTGCTTATAAGTTACACTAATCACTAAGGTTAGCTTAGTTATACATAAGTGTGTAAAAGCGTATTCCAGTGTATTAAAATTGTGTGTATCCATGGGGACCGGTATCAAATGTCACCCAGCGTTCACTGAGCTCCAGCTTCTCCATCCTATTGGTCCCTCGCAGACAAAGCCTGTCATTGGACTAAAGTTCATCAAGCCCACCCACGAAGAAGGCTTATTGGCTGAGGTTGCTGTCAACCCGGAAGCCCGCAAAAGCTCAACAGAACTTATAAAAAGAGGAAGACCCCCCTGCTACCTCCTCTCTTTGGACACTCTTTTTGGCTCTTTTGCTCCACTCTTTTGTCTCTCTTCTTTGTCCATTGTCCACACACAGCAAGAAAGTACTTTGGGAAGAACAAAGGACTGTCTGAACAAAGACTTCTACCACGTGTTGCTTTTCCGAGCACAGTGAGTCCAGCACAGAGCAGATAACTCATAATTTGTTTATGTAACTTTGTATTTTAATGTTTTTTTTCTTTTTCTCTTAAATGCCTAGGAATTCCTATTTCTTTGAGCTCAATTCTTAATCGGAGTTAAACTCCAGTTTTTATTTATCACTTTTTCTTTGTTAAACTTGCTGTAAAACCACCGTTTGTTTTAATTTTAATGTAAGTTTTAATCTTGACTTTATTTTTATAATATTTTTCTTGACCAATCACACACCAGAAGCTATTATTTTTATCTAAAGTCCGAAACTCTTTAGTTTGTGATCGGATTAGATATCTTTAATTAATTATTATCGAAGGCCTCTGAGAAGACGCAGCTCCCACATCATGCGCAGCTGAGGAATCAGCGCGCTTCTGCTGAATTTCAACCATTGAGATCAAATATACGATCTCATACATCGTCGAGAATATTTGCTGGACAAATATTCTGGGTTTTGCCCCCGAACAACACATCAAAACTTCATGAGGACGACGAAAGAATGTTGAGCAGATCAACGGGGAATCATCGAAGAAGAATCACGTGAGCTGCAAACTTTAATTCATCTGCTGAATTAAACGTCTGAGGTTCGGTAATAATTTGTATATCTAATCAGATGCAAATTAAGAAGCCATTAACATAACTCTTCTTTTCATTAAAATTCCGTTTTTATTTTCTTAAGATTAATCCAGGACTTTTCATATGATTAGTAAACTTTCTCCATAAATTTGCGTTGTTTCCATAATCTGTTAACTCAAACTGATAGAAATTCATTTTTCAGTTAACCCTGGTTCCGAAAATATTGACATTGTTAATCTATCATTTCCAAGATTGATTTTATGATTAATGAAATTACTGCAATATCTGTTAATCATTTCATTTAATAAATATGTGAAAATGAGAGAAGTTGTTGAGAATTTATTTCATTCTGAGTCTGTTTCAAGCCCAGGTATCGAATTCACGGAAAATTTTTGAGACTGATTATTAATTAATTTATTGAGTGATTAAACAGGTATAAAGTGAAATTAAAATTAAAATTGCTTCTTAAAGATAGAAGCTGGTGCCCCTACGAGTGTTATTAACTTTTCTGGTGTATATGAAAGGAGATTCGATCTCAGATTCCAATACATCAATATAAATTAAATAATTTTATACCTGATCATATTTATTAATTTCATATTTTTCTACACTCCTATCGACCCCCGGCATCTGAACCAGGGCCAAAATAGAAAAATTACCGGGGGGATGAGAATGAGTCCCGCCTGCCAGAACCCCCGCGGCTACTGACGGGCCGTGTGTTTTTGGCCGTAGGTGTCATGTGTCCAGCTTGTGCTTCAATGAACCACAGTAGGCACACGCCCCGATCAGCTGCTGCCGCTCAGTGGCGGATCACTCGGTTGTGAAACAGCAACCTTTTCTCAGTGGCATGGTGCAGTTTTTCTAGGTAATGCTGGGGCTTTTTGTTCCCTGTGGGTTTGCAGTTTCACTTTTGCATACCCCCAAAAGGCTTAAGCAATGACGTGAAGGACAGCAAACCTACTAATCACAAGACTTTTGATGTGCATGGCCCATTTGGATAATGTATTTCTTCAGCTTGCATGTTTCATTGATTTAAATACTAAAGATGGTGCTAAATGATGGTTTATATATGTTTTAAGTATTTTTTTCATCTTATGTAATTACTTACAGTATTTTATGTCTCTAATGTATTATAAAGCACTGTGAGTTTCTTTCTTTGGATGGAAAGTTTGATACAAATAGTTTATTGTTATATCTCATTTTCATCATTTGCTAAAAATACAGAACATTACCCCAGAATATTAATATATATATTAATAAATATACTTGAAACTAATAAAGTTGAATTTATAAGAAAGAAAAAAAGAGTCAGATGCTGAGTTTCTTCCTCATTTGCTGGAGATGAGGTTATGCATAAAAAGGCGACCCTAAAGACCCTGGAAGCATCTAATGGCCATTTATCCATTAAAGGCTTGCTGTTCTAATAGGGTGGTTTTGAAGCACAACCTGGAGAGTGCAATCCCCATGATGCACTTAACTTGGACAACTTTTTAATTTGTCAAGCAAACTGAAGGGCGCTTTAACATAAAAAAAAAAAAACATACTGTACAGACCCGTATACAGATTTTTGGCAGATATAAATTCTTTCAAACAATATTCTCTTTTTCAGCAGCAAACAAAGCTCACCACTGCAGCTGTGTAACATGGTAAATAACTGTGACACAGGGTTTAAAACATATGTCCTTGTGATTTGTGATAAAATGTTGCAGCTATCAGATGTGATGAAGAGTACATTTGAAAAATGAACAGGATATTAAAGTTTTAGGTATGTTGATTTTCTGAAAAGCTGATTTACTAATATACACTACTCACAAAACGTTAGGGATATTTGGCTTTCAGGTGAAATTTATATCATGAAGGTAGGGCATTTAAGTAGAAGCATGCAATGGTGAGTTCCTCATCCCACTTAATTTATTGAAACAAAAGCCAACAACAGTGGTGGGTATACCACAACGAAAAATGTCAATGTCTCAATAACTTGCCATTGTAGTGGTCTGGCTGCACTCTGCTCTCTCTCTCTCTTCACTAATCATCTCATTCCCTAAAGCTGTTCCCACCACCTACCGACAATCACCACACCTCTTACATAGCTCCAGCATTCTCCTCTCATCAGGAGCTCGGTAGACTACCTCCATGCCTGTCTCCTGATGCATGTGCTGCCAATCCTTTCCTCCAATCGTCATCATTATAATCATAGCAGTCTGTCGTGGGTGACAATGACTGTTTCATTTAGGTCGGATCAGATTCCTCCACACAGCTCTATCCTTAGCCTTCTGCTGCCAGGAACTCCTGTCTATGTCCAACTTCTTCAAGTTTCTTTTTACAGTGTCTTTAAATCTGAGCCTTGGTCTACCCTGATTGCATTTGCCCTCGTATAACTCTGAGTAGAGTAACTGCCGAGGGAGACGCTGGTGGTCCATCCTCTCAACATGTCCGAGCCAAGACCATTTCATGTAACTGCTTGCAAAGTATTTGAGTACTGCTAGCTTTTGCTGGACTAGCAGCACATTCTTGGCAGATAAAGGTATTATCAGTGGCAAGGACAAGCCAAGACAAACTGACTCCAGTATCTGTTGCAGTGACTGACCAGATGATAGGTTTGTTTATCTCTGCTCTTTGTGTAGTGCATGTCACAATGCACCGACTGGCACACTCCACCACAGACCTTGCGACAGATGTGTTTATCTGCCAGGATGTCCAGTCTCACCCTGTGTAACTGGGAGTGGTCCACCACAGACCTGTGGCAGATATTGTTTTTAGTTCTGCCAGGATGCCCCGTTTCACCCTCCATGCCCTCGGAAGGGCGGGGATGCCGGCTGAGTCGCCGATGGCCCGACCCATAAGACAGGTAGTACCGGTTTTCATGGTTATCCGGTAGCATAATGGATAACCTCTAATACACCTGAGCAGGAAAGCAGCGCATTACTCATGCAAAATTGTTGCCTCTTTTCCCTCTAGGACTCCCAGGCGGACAGTGGACCTCCCATTTGGTGGATTGGATCCTCGCTCTGTGGAGCTTCAACCTGGACCCTCTTCTACCCTCTGCCCCATAAGTGCACTTACCAACATTTCCCTAATCTGTCCACCCTTCTATCCCCAAGCACCTCACCTTATCCCCAGAAGCCTTACCCAGCTGGGGTCCTCTCCTGTGGCGCCAAAGTCTCCAACCATTCTGCTCACCACCCAACCACTCTTCAGCATCTGTAAGCAAACAAGCAAGTCATTATCATTTATACATCTCCAAATTTCACCATACTTACCCCTTGCCTTCTCTCTCTACCATAGGGTTGCCAGACTCGCCGCTGCAGCTTATTATTATTCATTCAAATAAAGATGATTGTTAACCACCACTTTGTTCTCCCTGTTGCCTGCTTTTGGGTCTGTTACTCTGAATCATGTCAGTCATGTGCCCTTGAGCATCAATTACAGCTTGACAACAACATCTCATGCTGTTCACAAGTCGACTTATTGTCTGCTGAGGCATGGCATTCAAATCTTCTTGAAGGGCGGCCCTCACGTCATTGAGGTTGTGGGGTGCAAGGTTACGAGCCTCTACATGGCGACTCAGCTGATCGCATAGGTTTTCTATGGAATTCAGGTCTGGAGAACGTGCAGGCCGTACCCCAGCCTCCAGCAGCCATTCCCTAATGCTGCAACCTCGATGAGCTGGAGCACTGTCGTCCATGAAGATAAAATTAGGCCTGTGTTGTTCATGCAGGTGTACAATGACTGGATTAATGATTTTATTCAGGTAGTATCGGCTTGTCACTGTACCATTCACAAGCTGTAGGGTATTTCTGTATTGACTAGACACACATGCCCAGACTGTAACGCCACGACCACCAAAGGCTCATCTGGTGACAACAGTGGCTGATGCATAGCACTCTCCTTGACATCTCCAACATCAATGGCAGCCATCATTTTTGCTTAACGTGAATTGACTTTCATCAGAGAACAGCACTAAGGCCCACTGGTCCCTTGTCCAGCATAAATGCTCCCTGGCCCATGTAAGATGATGACAGCTGTGCCTGGTGGTGTGGTCAGGTAGCCTTGCAAGTCATCTAGCACACAGACCACGTTGATGCAAATGGTTTTGGATGGTCTGACGTGACACTTGGGTGCCTCTCACCACCTTTAAATGTGCATAGAGTTGAGTGGCATTCTTCATCTGGTTCCACAAGGCACTGTTCACAATGAAGTGGTCATCAGTGTGGGATGTGGCCAAAGGACATCCACTTTTATGCCTTTCTGTGACTCTTCCAATCTGTATCTCTGTTGCAACCTGCTGATGACACTCTGACACTCTAAGCTCAGTGGCCACTTCCCTCTGAGAACATCCTTTTTGAAGCCTCACAGTGGCGAGGTACTGTTGATCAATTGTGAGATGTCGTCTTAGTCTCATGAAGTCAAAATGTGAACAGCATGATGAAGAGGACTGTTTAAATACCAATTCTAACTGAACCAGAAAATGTATTGGTCCATTCATGGATCAGACACCTGTTGTGAATTTTGCCGTTAAGCCGTTAAGCACCTTGTTCGAGAACAGCAAGTTATGCAAAAAGTACTGAAACACTGAACGGTTAGACATGTGTATTCAAACGGTTAGAGAAGGTAAAATTAAGTTCACCTGTAAAGGTTATAGTGCATTTTAGCTGCATCCTGAAATTTCACTCGAAAGCCGAATATCCGTAACTTTTTGTGAGTAGTGTATCAACTGGGAGTTAGTGTCATGGTGTGTCACTGTGATCAGGCAATTTATTTATCCCTGAGTATTTCCCGGATTTTTTCCAGTGTTATGTGTGTATCTTTATGTGCGTGAATTAGGAGGTGTTCTGAATTGTCAGTTGTTCTGTTGGGCATTCATGTCCTCATTATTATTATTATTATTATTATTATTATTATACTGGCATTTAGTTCTGAGTGTTTATATTTTGTTTCTTTGTGACATAATCCCTCCATCTCTGCTTCTAGACAATCCTACCTTGTTATCATCTTGTGTGTTGCTCAGCTGCTGCTGCTCATGAGAGCCACACCTGATGCCACTTGTTATGATTTATTTCCTGCCCTATTTAAGAAGGGCTTTGCTAGTCTCTCCTTGTCAGAGCATCATTGATTCTTCTAATCTCCGTCAGGACCCCATCCCTGTTCCAACGTGTGCCTTTGTGTTTTTCATCTCACCGTTCTCCTCTGTTGTAAGTTTATTTTTGTGCACTGTTTGGACTTGTGTTTTCTTTAACCTCTTGCACTCCGGTGTACCGCGGGCGGGCACATCTCTGTGTCCTAGAGCGCACGAGGGCGCCCTAGTACGCACACTGTGAGTCCTAGGGCGCACTGAAGAAAAAAAAACCTGCATTTCCGTTCTTCCACTACAGACACAGCCGCGAACAGAAAGCCAAAGGAGTGCTTTGATTGGTTTAGATGTGATTGACCTCTCATTCGACTAAGAAGAGCCTTGAATTGGGTTTCTGAAACCTTGAAGAACCAATGACTGAAAACCTAGCAAGAAGGACCCGCCTACCAACGGCTGGGAATACAGCCAGCCAATTGAAGCACAGAAGTTCGAAAGCTGTTTTGTGTAAGGCTGGCTGAAGAGAGACTGACTGCTGCAGCAGATGAAAAAAGGACCCGCAGGAAGAACCGCCACAGACCCAGCACAGAGACCACCCACAAGTGCAACCTGTGTGACAGGGACTGCCATTCGCGCATCGGCCTGTTCAGTCACAGGCGGTGCTGTCCCAGCAGAGTAGACGTTTAGGATTCTCTTCCATGGTCATCATAGACCGACGGAGGCCGACGACGAAGGCTGGGTGACGCACATGCGTTCGCCAGTCTTTTTTTCTTACTACTGTTATTTGTTTTGAAAAATCGTTCGCCAAAACCGCAATCATGGAAGCGCAAAACCGCAATAATGGAATTATGTTTTGACCGGGTCGCGTGACCAGAACCACGAGTCCGTAACAAGCGGACCAGCTTCATGTTTGTCTGACAATGAGGAAGAGAAGTTCGCCACCTATGCTGCTGTTGTGAACAGGTAAGTGTTATAAGCTAAATTATTCTTTATCCCTGAAAATTGTAATCAAAAATGACTTTTGACCACTGTGACAACTGTGCGTAGTAGACCGCAGCGCACCGTGACCGCGGCGCACTGTAACCGTGGCGCACCGGGCGATGTCCGTCCTCTGTAGCGGGGGGGGACAACCCCCCACACACACACACAGCCCTGAGTGTCACCTTTCATTAGAGCCCAACATCAAGCTTCTATATTGAATCATTCAAAAGTTACAGATGGTTTTCAAACTGTGCCATTTGGCACAATTTGGCACAGTTCAAAAACGCCTGGGAACAACCTAAGAAAAAAGCTGTGTAATATATTCATTTTTTGTGGTATTGCTACAAAATTTTGACCTCAGCTGGATAACACTTGGTTCTACATTTCTGTTGCATTTTCCAGCCCGGATCTGAAGCTGTGTGTTATTTGCAAGCATTTGTATCCAAAAAAACACCCAGGCGAAATTTATTTTCTTCAAGTTCGGTATGTTTAGATGACTGTTACTCAGTGGCCGGAGCACTTAGAGAGATTATGACTGTTTTGCCAAAAAATTCAAAGTGCTTTCTTTTAAATGAGACCAACCCCATGAAGATGCTGCAAAGGGTTGAAAAACAGCTTTTGATTTACTTTGGGTATGTTATTTTTTGCCGTTTTTATGGAAATTGACCAGAGTGCAATGGGTTAATAAATCTCACAACTAGCAGTCCAGCGCTTGGGTTTTCATTCCTGCCCTGAGGGGCAAATCATGACAGTTAGTTTTTATTATCATTTTCAACTTTTGGTAATGCTATGGCAATGTTGCTTATCTAAGCATGGTATAAAATTAAAAAATGAGTGACAAATCTTCAACACAGTGTGAAACAATTGCAGTTAAAGTGGTTATAAGGTATGTACAGAAGAGAAAATAAATATTGAACACATCAACATTTTTCTCGTTAAACGTATTTCTGATGGAGCCATTGACCTGAGATTTTCATTAGATATCAGTAACAACCTAAGTAATCCATACATACAAAGAAATCAAGGCAATTGTGTTCACAAAACAAGTTATATTTAATGAAGTGAAATGACAGGGGGAATAAGTGTTGAACACATGAAGAAAAAGAGGCACAAAAAGGCATAGAAAGCCAAGAAACCAGCTGAAATCCCACAGAATTTAGGAAGCCATCATATCCCCCATCAGCACAAATTAATTTCACCTGGTTAAGTCCTGACTGATAGCCTTTAAAAAGGTCTGTGAATATCAAATTATCACACCACAAAGAACTCATGATGGGTAGCAGCAAAGAGCTGTCTCAACCTTTGCAACCTTATTGTTGCAAAACATAATGATGGCATTGGTTACAGGAGCATTTCTAAACTGTTGAATGTTCCAGTGAGCACTATTGGAGCCATCATTGGGAAATAGAAAAAACATCATTTTATCATAAACTGGCCATGACAAGGAGCTCCTTGCAAGATTTCTGACAGAGGGGTCAAAAGAATTATCAGAAGAGTTATCCAAGAGCCAAAGACCACTCGTGGAGAGCTCCAGAAAGACCTGGAGTTAGCAGGTACTGTTGTTTCAAAGAAAACAATATGTAATGCACTTAACCGATGTGGGCTCTATGCCCGCTCACCTCACAAAACTCCATTGCTGCCTGACGAAAAAGCATGTTGAAGCTTGTTTAAAGTTTGCTGCACAACATTTGGGAAAGCCAAGAAAATACTGGAAGAATAGAGTCTGGTCAGATGAGATCAAAATTGAACTTTTTGGATGCCACAGCACACAGCATGTTTGGAGGAGAAATTGCACTGCACATCCCATCATGGTGTGGGGGTGTTTTTCAGCACATGGTACAGGCAGACTTCATATAATTGAAGGAAAGATGACTGGAAAAATGCACAGAGACACCCTTGATAAGAACCTGTTGGCGTCTGTCAAGATGTTGAAGATGAAACAAGGGTGGACATTTCAGCAAGACAATGATCTCAAACACAAAGCCAAGGAAACTCTCAACTGGCTCCAGAGAAGGAAAATAAAGCTGCTAGAATGGCCCAGTCAGTCACCTGACCTGAATACAATCGAAAATCTATGGAACAAACTGAAGATCAGAGTTCATAGAAGACATCCAGGGAACCTTCAAGATTTGACAGTTTGTGTGGAAGAATGCGCTAAAGTCACTCCTGAGCAATGCCTGCTCCTAGTTTCTCCATACAGGAGGCATCTGGAAGCTGGCATTACCAACAAAGGCTTTTCTACTAAATATTAAATGAATTTCACTAAGCATGTTCAATACTTATTCCCCGTGTCATTCCACTTTATTAAATACAACTTGTTTTGTGAACACAGTTGCCTTGATTTCTTTGTATGTATGGATTGCTTGGGTTGTTACTGATATTTGGTGAAAATCTCAGGTCAATGGCTCCATCAGAAATATGATTAATGATAAAAATGTTGATATGTCCAATGCTTATTTTTCCCGCTGCACTATATATATATGCATTTTATTGATGTTTGCACATTTGATGAAATGGATAAAACTGCATGTCATTGTTTCAGTAGTTGTACTTTGCAGCGACAATAAAGTTTGATCTAATCTAACTGAAATCTGATTGAATCTGAACTGAATAACTGATGAACGCTGCCATGTTTACTGTAATACACAATAGAATATATTAAAATAAATGTCAGTCACACGAAGTTTTGATGCAGGAAATAAACATCAATGAAAAGTCACGTCTCACCACTGTCAACAGCAGTGGAACAACAAATTCAAATTAGGCAAATATGCAGAGAGCAGAGTTTTCAGTTTAAATGAAGCAAATCAATCATATTGCTCTTCCAAGCTCATCAGAACTGGTCTGGTGTGGTTTAGCTGTTGGAACTGGACTGAATGTTGTGAAACTAGAAGCTTTTTTAACACAATAGTTTAAATGTAGCTAATAAGATAAATTTCACATTGAGCAAAGCCTTCCAGTAAGTCATAGAAAATGAATTAAGCTAGTAGCAACACGGACCAGGTCTACCACCACAAACATTTCAATACTGTTTCCAAAATAGCAGACAGTAGCAAGGAGAGAGCAGAGTATAATTGATTGTAGAGTGAATTTGTCATGGTCACTGTTACCTGAGTGCCAAACAAAGCACATTCAACATTTGTTATTGTGCATTCACGCAGGAAAAACATCCACTGCTTAAACTGTAAACTCTATTGCAAAAGACTACACAGAATAAATTGAAAACATATCAAAGTATTTTTTGTTTTATTTTTTCACAAAAAAAGATATATTACAACAACATGGTCCATAATCAGTTGTCTCTAACACAGAACGTTTTTATAGGCGTTTCCAAGTTCATTTGCTTATCAGAGCAACATCATGAACAGCTTAAAGCAAATCAAAAACTCTTAAGTTAAGTGGCAGAGTTTCTAAATCTTCGTTCCCCTAAATTGATATAGAAAACACATGGACTATTATCAAAACTGGATGAGTCCGTATCGCTTCCAATATCAAAATGGGAGACAGACCTATCGATCAACAAGGAGGAAAGTTTCTGGACACATATATGTTTAAACACTTTTAAGATGACTAAAAACTCTAACTTACAAGTTATACAGTATACAATTCTACATAGAATTCATTACACAGGACAAAGGATGTTCAAAATGGGCCTGAGTCACAAAAATATCTGCTCTCACTACACCAGCAATGTCCCGGATAGCTATATGCATGCTATGTGGTCCTGTGCACCGGTTCAAAAGTTCTGGCAGAAGACATGTGAGGACTTGTTGGCATGGCTTGGTTATAGTGTCCCATCCTCACCCACACTTTGCATATTAGGTAATTTAAGTGAAATAAATACAGTGGGGCAAAAAAGTATTTAGTCAGCCACCAATTGTGCAAGTTCTCCCACTTAAAAGATGAGAGAGGTCTCCAATTTTCATCATAGGTATACCTCAACTATGAGAGACAAAATGAGAAAAAAAAAATCCAGAAAATCACATTGAAGGATTTTTAATGAATTAATTGGTAAATTCCTCAGTAAAATAAGTATTTGGTCACCTACAAACAAACAAGATTTCTGGCTCTCACAGACCTGTAACAACTTCTTTAAGAGGCTCCTCTGTCCTCCACTCATTACCTGTATTAATGGCACCTGTTTGAACTCGTTATCAGTATAAAAGACACCTGTCCACAACCTCAAACAGTCAGACTCCAAACTCCACTATGGCCAAGACCAAAGAGCTGTCAAACGACACCAGAAACAAAACTGTAGATCTGCACCAGGCTGGGAAGACTGAATCGGCAATAGGTAAGCAGCTTGGTGTGAAGAAATCAACTGTGGGAGCAATTATTAGAAAATGGAAGACATACAAGACCACTGATAATCTCCCTCGATCTGGGGCTCCACGCAAGATCTCACCCCGTGGGGTCAAAATTATCACGAGAACGGTGAGCAAAAATCCCAGAACCACATGGGGGGACCTAGTGAATGACCTGCAGAGAGCTGGGACCAAAGTAACAAAGGCTACATCAGAAACACACTACGCTGTCAGGGACTCAAATCCTGCAGTGCTAGACGTGTCCCCCTGCTTAAGCCAGTACATGTCCAGGCCCGTCTGAAGTTTGCTAGAGAGCATTTGGATGATCCAGAAGAGGATTGGGAGAATGTCATATGGTCAGATGAAACCAAAATAGAACTTTTTGGTAAAAACTCAACTTGTCGTGTTTGGAGGAGAAAGAACACCATACCTACTGTGAAGCATGGGGGTGGAAACATCATACTTTGGGGCTGTTTTTCTGCAAAGGGACCAGGACGACTGATCCGTGTAAAGGAAAGAATGAATGGGGCCATGTATCATGAGATTTTGAGTGAAAACCTCCTTCCACCAGCAAGGGCATTGAAGATGAAACGTGGCTGGGTCTTTCAGCATGACAATGATCCCAAACACATCGCCCGGGCAACGAAGGAGTGGCTTCGTAAGAAGCATTTCAAGGTCCTGGAGTGGCCTAGCCAGTCTCCAGATCTCAACCCCATAGAAAATCTTGGGAGGGAGTTGAAAGTCTGTGTTGCCCAGCGACAGCCCCAAAACATGACTGCTCTATAGGAGATCTGCATGGAGGAATGGGCCAAAATACCAGCAACAGTGTGTGCAAACCTTGTGAAAACTTACAGAAAACGTTTGACCTCTGTCATTGCCAACAAAGGGTATATAACAAAGTATTGAGATGAACTTTTGTTATGACCAAATACTTATTTTACCGAGGAATTTACCAATTAATTCATTAAAAATCCTTCAATGTGATTTTCTGAATTTTTTTTTCTCATTTTGTCTCTCATAGTTGAGGTATACCTATGATGAAAATTGGAGACCTCTCTCATCTTTTAAGAGGGAGAACGTGCACAATTGGTGGCTGACTAAATACTTTTTTATCCCACTGTATAGACGCAAGGATGTCACACATGGTTCTCACCGCCTTATGCATCACAAAGAAAACTATCCTCATGAATTGGAAATCAAGAAATAACTTATGCATGAGTTATTATAATAACTTACTATTAGATTATATTAGCCTGGAGAGAATGTCAGCTTCCTCAAATAATCAACTGGTGTGGTACCTGGGGAGAGCCTGATTATGTACCATCTCAGACAGGAGACTGTGTAAACAAAGAGCAGGGGTTTCCTAGTGAGATAACAGTGAGGTGTTAAGGATGAGGGGGTTGAATGTGATGTGACGCAAAGGTCATCTTTTGTGTGTTAGAAAATGCTGGAAGAATGCCATGATATTTAAGAGAGGAGTTTCTGCTGGAATGTCATTCTGTCTATGCTTGAGATGTGAGAGTGTGTAATAAATCATCTGAGACAAATCTGCCTCTTCATTTACACGCTCCACACTGGCATAATTCAATTGTCTTTGGTCCCCGCTTATTAATTCTATAACCTGAGGGGTGGTGGGCGGTGGCTCGCTCTCTTTGGCACCTCTGGTGGCTGGCTGTGCCCCGACCGCAGGCCTGCTCCAGGGTGGCCGTGTGTCTAGCCTTGGGGGGGTCGGGGGGGCTGCGAGGTGGGGCGGGGGGGTGGGCTGTGGCCCCCGGCCGGCTGGCCTCGCCTCCTGATGGGGTCTGAGTCTGGCCCTGGCGCTGGGGGGAAGGGGGGGCGTTCCTCCCCTGGGCTGGGGTCGAGTGTGCGCCGGTGGTGCGGGTTGGCCCCGGTGCATCCTTGCGCGGTGGGGTCGTGTTCTCCCTGGGGCCGTGGCGGCACCCTGGGGCAGGTGCCTGCATCCTGGGTTGCCCTCCCTGTCCACTGGGGTCTGCAGGTGTGGATGTGCATGTGTGTGTGTGTGTGTGTGTGTGTTGTGAGTAGGCAGGTGGGGCTGTGTGTGGGTGTAGGTGGGCATGTGTGATGGTGGGTGGGGGTACATGCGTGTATGGGTGCGGTTACCTGTGGGTGGATGTCTGGGGGTGGAGGATGTGTGTATGGGTAGGAGAAACTTCGTTGAGTGGCAGGAGTGGGGCAGTCCATCTAGTGGCATGGGGGTTGGCGTTTCGGGGCCTGCTTGTCCCGGCTGCCCTGCTGTTGTGTCGCAGGGTGGGGAACTTTGTTGCATTGCCCCTGGTGTCATTGGCGGCGGGTGTGTGGTAGTGCTCGGGGGTGGTTGGGGGGGCCGTTGGCATGGGTTGGTGGCCGTGTTTCTGTCGGGTTGCTCCGGGGTGGCTGTGGCTGCAGGGCGGCCTGCCACTGTCGGTGTGCATCTGGGGTGGGTGGTCGGTGGACTTGCGTAGGTACTCAGGGGTGTTGCTTGGCATGTGGGGCACCATATGGGTCCGGCTCATTGTTTACTATTGTGACTATTGTTGTCCATGTTTGTGTGTGTAAGATGAGTGGGAATGGGTATGGCTGCCCCATCATGTTTGTGGTGCTGGAGCGCCAGGGTGTGATGCTGGTGGGCCCTGGGCTGCTCGCACTGGTGGCCCTTGCCCTGGGTTGGGATTTGGGGGCAGTGGGTGGCCTCATGAACCAGTTTGCAAGCTGGTTTCTGAGGAAGGGGGGGGAGGCTCGCTGTTAGACCGCCTCCCTCCCCGTCTTATTTCCCGCCCTCCCCCTCCCCTGATTCTGGGTGGAATATACATCTTCTTGGATACATTTAGGGATTTGGGGTGGGGGTGTGCCACACTGTGTCGGTGAAGGGGATACCTTTGCTGCGCGGTGGGGCTGCCCTCACCTCAATTTTGATTGCCATTTAGACACTGAGGGCTTGGAGGGATCGGGGCCCCGCTGCCCATCGCAGTGGCTAGCGGTGCTCCAATCACCATCCCTCCAATTTTAATTGCACTTTGGTAGTCCACACATTTACACACAATTACATTATATAATCGACATACACCCAGCATTAATTGTGCGGGGGGGGGGGGGTCATCCCCCACCCCTGGTGCCCTCCTCATGCTGGGGGCGTAGGGGCCCGGTAGGGAGCCTGGGACTCGTCATGTTGTCAAAATCCCTGGATGCTACTGAATGTATAGATACAACCAAGGGAGTGAGAGCGGGAGTGAATATGAGAGTAAGTGAGAATGAGGGAGTGATGAATGGAGGTGGTGATGGTGGGTCGGTGTTGTGCAGCGCTTTGCGTGTTGGGTGGCATCTCGGGGGGCCTGTGGTGGTCTGCTAATCAGTCGCTTGGGTGGGCACCAGGGATGGGGGTCTGCTTCTGTGGCCTGCGCCGGCGGTCTCCCCGGCCGCTGCCGGGCACTGGTGTGTGTTCAGGCTCGCTGCATCTGCTTTGCAGCCGCCTTATGGAACAAGGGTGAATAAGGGGTGAGTTTGGGCGGGTACAGGAGTGAGAGAGAATGGGTTGGTCCGGGTGAGTGAGAGTGAGTTAGTGCATATGGATGTGCATGGGAGCATGTGGGTGCAAAGGTGTGGGGAGGGGCGTGTCTGCGAGTCAGGAGGTGCTGGATTAAGGGGGGTAGTGCCTCTCGGCAATGTGGGCTCCCCTGGGCGTGGAGACTTGTTTGGGCATGGGGGTCCCCGGGGTGTGTGGTGGTAGCACTGGGGGGGGGGGGGGGGGGCTCTGTGGGGGTGACTGGGGATGCTTGCGCCGGGGGGGTGCGGGCTGGGGTTGCTGGCCTCCTGGCGCCTGGGGCCTGGGGGTGGGCATTGGCCCCGCTGGGGGGGTAGGGGGCTGGCGGGTCCGGGGGTGTGGGCTCGCCACGCCGGCCGCCTGGCAACCTGGCCTTCCCTCGAGTATCCCTCCAGGGGATGCCTGGCTTTCCTGGGGCTTGCTGACCTCGGACGTTTGTGCCCTGTGGGGGTTGATGGTGCTGCCTTGCCTGCTTGGGGTTCCCGGGGGGAGAGCTGCTGCGACCAGCCCCCCGCTTCGTATGTTTCCTGACAAACCACTCACATGCACACACTTATTTTGCGCGCGCTCACATATATACGCATGCAGACGTACACACACAAGTGTCTCTTCTTTATCAGGTATGGGAACCAGACTCGTATTGAGACATCTTCGGTGGAAGAAGCAGTTTGTCTCTTCTTTGTTTTAGTTGTGGGTTTGTTTGTCTTTTTGTCTGTTCCCCTCCCGTTTCTTTCCCCCTCCACACACCTCCTTTCCCTCGTCCCCATCCTGTTGAGTCTTCCATTGGTAAAATAATTAAAATAAAGTATTAAAAGTTATTAGAGGAGGAGTTTACAACAATATACAATACATAGTTAGGTACTGTATAAGCTCTTCTTGGCAAAGTAAATCTGTTTTGGCACAATAAGAGTGACAGATCCCTGTTCTGCTTGCCTAGCTGCCTGACAGGTCAAGGGGGAAAAAACAAAAAAAATCTTAAAAGGACTGTTGTTGTTTAAAACCATACTGGAACTTCTCAGTAATAAAATTTAACTCCAGGAAAGACTGGAGCTGATTATACACTTCATTTTCTGGACTCTCTGATTTAAAAAAGGGGAGCTTAGAAACGCATGTAAAATTGGAAGGATGCCGTAGGAATACAAAGCTTACAAGTTAGGTATACAAACTAAGTACAAGTTATACACATTAAGCTTAATAAAAGATTATTGTGTATACCTAGGAAATCCTGTTACCATATTTGGAGATGTTGAGTAGTGGAAAAAAAAACAACAAACAAACAGATTGAAGGATGCTGATGTAAGTGTGAATGTTCAGTTCTATCACTGACTGTTCAGCTGATCACTAGTGTTTTTCTGCATGAACTCAGCAAATACAATCTTAGTCATGAATGAAATATCAAGAGGCTCAGCAAACCTTATCACACTGAGTCATGAATGAACTTATTAAGAAGAGACCCCACCCCGACGGTCCCTTTGATATATATTAGCCAGAAACACTCTGTTAGTTAAGCCAATGCACTGCAGCAGTCTGTGAAAGCTATACTCTGTATTGTCTTCCACTGATCAGTGCATATTAAATTTGTTGAAACTTTGATCCTGCCTGATTTTTAATAAGGAATTTTTTTCCAACAGCAGTCAAGAAAACAGATTACTGCATGTCTGACCATAGGGTCACCTCATGGGAAATATTCTGCTACAATCTAACTAAAGGCCATAATCACTGATGGATGCTACCAATAACTAAGATTCCATTACCAGCTTTTTTGTGTGCAAAATTACAGTCTGTGTGCAAAAGAGCAAAACTGATATATACTTATTATTTCCATCCATCCATCCATCCATCTTCTACCGCTTTTCCGGAGGTCCGGGTCGCGGAGGCAGCAGTTCAAGCAGAGAAGCCCAGACTTCCCTCTCCCCAGCCACCTGCTCCAGCTCTTCAGAGGGGATACCAAGGCGTTCCCAGACCAGCTGGGAGACATAGTCTCTCCACCGAGTCCTGGGTCTGCCCCGGGGTCTCCTCCCAGTGGGACGTGCCTGAAACACCTCAAGTGGGAGGCGTCCAATTACTTATTATTTGTGACATGATAATGTTTGCAATGAATAAAAAAAAACCCTGTGTAATTCATTATGGTTAATTCAACAAAACCAATTGAAATATCCATCATCAGATAAGAAAAACAGCTCTTTATCATGCATTTAAAACAAAAAAGGGGCTAACATTCCTCAAATTAATCATTTAGCCTGTTTTGTTACATATTTACAAGGTTTTCATCATACTGTATGACAAGGTTTAAGCACACTTTAACTACATCACCACACCTTCTGCTTCAGTGATTTAAGGCTGCTTCACACTGCTGCAATGTGAAAATGAGCTACAAAATCCGCTTGTGATTTTTTTCTTTTCCAACACTTAAATTAGTCATACCACACCGATGCTGTGTGAGATTAGTGGTATGGAGTTCCATTTCTATCCCACTTTGGCCACTTCAAGCAATATCTTCAGCTGCAGCGGAGCAGTTTGAAGGGGCACGTTAACTCTCAGTTTATTTACATTTAATGTTTGAGGCTTATAACAACATTACAAAGTATTTCAAGTTCCATATGAATGTTTGAATTGATAAGATAAGATAAGATAAGCCTTTATTAGCCCCACAATGGGGAAATTCCAGGATTGCAACAGCACAGGGATAGCAACACTCAGAGCAACAATCAGAAGGCAAGAAAAAAAGCAAGCAAGCAAGAGCAGCTAATATACTGTACATATGTACATATTACTATAAAATATATATATACACACACACAGACACAGTGCAGAGCATTGTAGCTGGATGGAATAAATATATGAATATATAAACACACAGTGCGGAGCATTGTAGCTAGATGGAATAAATATGTAGATATATAAACACCCACAGTACGGAGCATTGCAGCTAGGTGGTATAAATATGTTAATATATAAACCCACACAGTGCGGAGCAATGTAGCTAGATGGAATAATATGTAGATATATAAACACACAGTGCGGAACATTGTAGCTAGATGGAATAAATATATAGATATATAAATATAAACACACCCAGTGCGGAGCATTGTAGCTAGATGGAATAAATATGTAAATATATAAACACACACAGTGCAGAGCATTGTTGCTAGATGGGATGAAACAGCATAACCCTCTACTTAGTTCTATGGGAGACATAGTGATATGCTATTTGTTGAGGCCAGTGTTGGCCCCTTTCTGTACCAACATTTTTTGCAAGTGAGCATCACATAGCACATCTTGGTAATCTCAAGTCATATGCTGTCTTTCATTTGATTATCCAAGTACTTGTACACCATTAATATTAATTAATCTCTTATTCAGAATATTTTCTTTCTACATTTTGTAACTATAACCAGTGACGGAATTGAGTATTCTTATCCAGGGGTCTGTCAGTAAGGGAACACAGAATTATACTAAAGGAAGCAGAGATTGTGCTGATGGCAACTAATCATCTATCAGTGTCAAAAGTTTTTAATCAATATCAAACTAGACCCCAAGCAACACAAGACTGATCAAAGAAATGTACAGGTACATCTCAAAAAATTAGAATATCATGAAAAGTTCAATATTTTTTGTCACTCCATCCATCCATCCATCCATCCATCCATCTTCTACCACTTTTCCGGAGGTCCGGGTCGCGGAGGCAGCAGTTCAAGCAGAGAAGCCCAGACTTCCCTCTCCCCAGCTCTTCAGAGAGGATACCAAGGCGTTCTCAGACCAGCTGGGAGACATGGTCTCTCCACCGAGTCCTGGGTCTGCCCCGGGGTCTCCAGTGGGACGTACCCGAAACACCTCAAGTGGGAGGTGTCCAGGAGTCATCCTAATCAGATGCCCATACCACCTCAACTGACTCCTTTCAATGTGGAGGAGCAGCGGTTCTACTCTGAGCCTCTCACGGATGACTGAGCTCCTCACCCTATCTCTGAGGGTGAGTCCAGCAATCCTACGGAGAAAGCTCATTTCAGCCGCTTGTATCCACGATCTCATTCTTTCGGTCATTACCCAAAGCTCGTGACCATAGGTGAGAGTAGGAACATAGATTGACTGGTAAATCGACAGCTTTGCCTTAGAACTAAGCTCCCTCTTCACCACAACAGACCGGTACAACGGCCGCATCACTGCAGATGCTGCTCCGATCCCTCTGTCAATCTCTCGCTCCATTTTCCCCTCACTCGTGAATAAGACCCCAAGATACTTAAACTCCTCCACTTGGGGCAGGAGCCTGTCCCCAACCCAGAAAGGACAATCCACCTTTTTCCAGCTGAGGACCATGGACTCGGACTTGAAGGTGCTGATTCTCATCCCAGCTGCTTCACACTCAGCGGCAAACCATCCCAGCAAGAGCTGTAGGTCATTGCTGGATGAAGCCAACAGGACAATATCATCTGCAAACAACAGAGATGAGATCCTGTGGTCACCAAGCATGACACCCTCTGTTCCCTGGCTGCGCCTAGAAATCCTGTCCATAAAAATTATGAACAGGATCGTGACAAAGGGCAGCCCTGGTGGAGTCCAACCCTCACTGGGAATGAGTCCGTTTTTTTTTTTTTTTTTGTCACTCATTTCAGAAAGTGAAACCCATATATTATACAGATTCATTACAGAGAGAGTGATATATTCCATGTTTATTTATTTTAATTTTGATGATTATGACTTACAGCCCATGAAAACCCCAAATTCAGTTTCTCAAAAAATTAGAATATTACATAAAATTAATTAAAAAATAGTTTTTTAATACAAATGTGGACCGACTGAAAAGTATGTCCATGTACACACTCAGTACTTGGTTGGGGCTCCTTTTGGATTAATTACTGTATCAATGTGGCGTGGCATGGAGGTGATCAGCCTGTGGAACTGCGGAGGTGTTATGAAGGTCCAGGTTGCTTTGATCGTGACCTTCAGCTCATCTACATTGTTGGGTCTAGTGTCCCTCATCTTCCTCTTGACAATACTCCATAGATTATCTATGGGGTTTAGGTCAGGAGAGTTTGCTGGCCAATCAAGCACAGTGATGCCATGGCCATTAAACCAGGTTTTGATACTTTTTGGCAGTGTGTGTGTGTGGGGGGGTGGGGGTGGGGGGGGTGAGCCAAGTCCTGCTGGAAAATGAAATCAGCTTCTCCATAAAGCTTGTCAGCAGAGGGAATCATGAAGTGCTCTAAAATTTCCTGGTAGACGACTGCGCTGACTTTGGTCTTGATAAAACACAGTGGACCAACACCAGCAGATGACATGGTTCCTCAAATCATCACTGACTGTGGAAACTTCACACTAAACCTCAAGCAACTTAAACTCTGTGCCTCTCCACTCTTTCTCCAGACTCTGGGACTTTGATTTCCAAATGAAATGCAAAATTTACTTTTATCTGAACAGAGGTCAGCTGCTGGTGTTTGTCCACTGTGTTTTATCAAGACCAAAGTCAGCGCAGCCGTCTACCAGGAAATTTAAGAACACTTCATGCTTCCCTCTGCTGACAAGCTTTATGGAGAACCTGATTTCATTTTCCAACAGGACTTGGCACCCCCCCGCCCACACTGCCAAAAGTATCAAAACCTGGTTTAATGACCATGGCATCACTGTGTTTGATTGGCTAGCAAACTCTCCTGACCCAAACCCCATAGAGAATCTATGGAGTATTGTCAAGAGGAAGATGAGAGACACCAGACCCAACAATGCAGATGAGCTGAAGGTCACTATCAAAGCAACCTGACCTTCATAATACTGCAGCAGTGCCACAGGCTGATCACCTCCATTCCACACCACATTGATACAGTAATTAATCCAAAAAGAGCCCCAACCAAGTACTGAGTGTGTACATGGACATACTTTTCAGTCGGTCCACATTTGTATTAAAAAACTATTTTTTAATTAATTTTATGTAATATTCTAATTTTTTGAGAAACTGAATTTGGGGTTTTCATGGATTGTAAGCCATAATCATCAAAATTTAAATAAATAAACACTTGAAATATATCACTCTCTGTGTAATGAATCTATATAATATATTAGATATGGGTTTCACTTTCTGAAATGAGTGACAAAAAAATTGAACTTTTTCGTGATATTCTAATTTTTTGAGATGTACCTGTAGATACTGTAGTGTAAGGGTTAATGGGCACCGGCGTGATGAAACAGCCGTATGGTGATGTCATCACGCCAACCCAATAAAAGGAGAGAGTTGGCCATCTTAGGCCTCTCTTGGCTCCAGGCCATACAATGTACAGTCTCCACAGTAAGCCAGTATTGTGCTAATAACTATTTGTGTAATTTAAAGTTCCTGCTCTGAATCAGCATCACTCTCTGTTGATCATTCGGGGTTTCTGGACATAACATTTGGTGATGAGAGTTAAACCATGGAAGCATGTGTGAGGCCACTACAGCCATTTCTGGAAAACCCCAGTGAGCCACCTGTTCAGTGGCCGCGCTGGCTTTATGCTTTCACCACCCACATATTGGCATTGGACCTGGATGAGCTAGACAAGGCACGGAAGCGAGCTCTGTTAATTCACTACCTGGGCATAGAAGGCTAACGTATTTTCTGCATGCTGGAACCAAGGGACTCGTTTGCTGATTCAGTTGAGATGCTAGCTAGCTATTTCGCCACACCAGACAACGTGTTGGTGTGGCATATTAGGTTCTGCCAACGGTAACAGAAGGCTGGAGAGATGACAAAACAATTTGTTGCGGACCTTCGCCACCTAGCTAGCATGTGCAGGTTTGGTTTGTTGGAGGACAAAATGGTCCAGGACAAGTTGACCGAGCACACTAGCAACCCGCAGCTGTGGACGAAAATGCTAATGGCACCAAATGACATGATGCTAGCTAACACCATCGAGCTAGCATTCCAGCTGGAGTTCACCGACAGGTTAGCATCAGAGCTAGGTGTGCAGCAACAACAATGACAGCCAAGCTACACATTGCTTGCATACGCAGTAAGCACAGAAGAAACAGGTCATGAGGCAGAAGAGGCCGAGGTAAACACTGCGAATCAGAAGAATGCCACGGGGCACTTCTCATGCGGCAACTGTGGTTCCCCGATGCACTGAGAGAGAGCAGGTTTCTGCCCAGCAAAGGGGCAACGATGTAAAAGATGCGGAAAATTCAACCACTTCTCCAAAGTTTGCTGGTCAGCACCACCGCTGAGCCCAGTGGCCAAACAAAGTCATCCACCCGCGACAACCACCCACATGGTGAGGTCCGGAAGTGTGGCGTATGCATTCTGCATGGTGAAGCTGGACAACGTTAACTTGCTGCTCCTGCTCGACACCGCTGCAGTGAGGTCAATGTTGAAGTGGGCCACGGTAAAGAAGTTCTTCCCCAACCACACGATTGGCAAGAACCCAGCGGTGCTGTATGGGTATGGTGGCTACTGGGTTAGCAATGTAGGGACCGGCACACTAACGGTCCGCTACGTGTCAAGAGCCGTTACTGACTTTGTTTTTCAAGTGGTCACGCATGGAGACAACATATTAGGATGTGACTTGTTTTATCAAATGGGCTTCTCCATCTGCGACAGTAACGGTCTCCGTTTGACTGATGGCGATGAGTGGAACACAACACATCTAAATGATGATGACGAGCGTACAGCCATCCCATGCCCACAGGAGGACCACTGCACAGAGAAAGGGCAGCAACTGGATTTGCCTCAGATCCTCGCCCAGCATGAGCCTCCAGGAGCTGCTGCAGAGTTGCAGAAGAGGGAGCCCCTGTTTATTGGGAACCCCGGGACACAACAACCTGGCACAGATTCTAACAACAAGGAAAGCGACACATCACCATGACCGGACTCCCCAGGTGAGGGAGAGAAGGGACCAGACTGCTTCCGAATCCACGCGCAGTGCCAGTCTACAGGAGTCGCAGCTGAGCCGCTGGATGAAGGGTCTGCGATCATACAAAACACATTAGAGTCACCAGATGTCTTCCAAATCACCAGCATCAGCCTCCAGGAACTGCTGCAGTGACACAGGATGAAGAGTCCGTGACCCAACAGGACACAGCAGAATCACCACAGCCTGGTGGACGCCCTGCAACAGATTTTAAGAGCTTCACCAGCAACTCCTCAACGTCATGTAGAGCTGAACAAAATGCCGCTTGCAGGGATGGACTGGGTTTGGGTCCGCAGAACCGAACGACAAGACCCACAGTCAGCTCTGGCACAGCCTCCACCACCACTGACACCCATCAGGATCATTGCGCAACTGGGCCCAGCGACCTTCAAGCTGGCAGATGGTTCAGTGTGGCATGCCAACCATCTCCGTTGGGTTTGAACAGCAACCCCGCACAACAGGGCTTCGTGGGAGACGACTCGCACAGTGTGGGACCCAAACTGGGGTTTCGTGAGAGACAATCCCGGTCTGTGGGCCCCCACATCCCCAGGGGTACGTCCACCACAGGCTCGCTACAAGGCCCCTCCAAATGGACTGACCTTCCTCATGGAAAGGAAGAAAAATAGAAGGACTGTTTAGCTAGGGGCACGGCTAACCCACTCAGCTGCGCTGGGCTACACGGTGGTCTACCCGCTAGCCCTAGCTAGTTCTGTGTTTGTGTACCAAGTTGTGGAGGGTCAATCTGATTATGTATTGTCCTTTGTTTTTCCAAGGGGGGTGAATGAAGTGTAAGGGTTAATGGGCACCGGCGTGATGACACAGCTGTATGGTGACGTCATCACACCGAGCCGATAAAAGGGGAGAGTTGGCCATGTTAAGCCTCTCTCAGCTCCAGGCCATACAATGTACAATCTCCACAGTAAGCCAGTATTGTGCTAATAACTATTTGTGTAATAAAGTTCCTGTTCTGAATCAGCACCACTCACCGTTGTTCATTTGGGGTTTCCAGACATAACAGATACTTGTTAGAAAAAGACAATGGTTTAGAAAGGAGAGAAATGAGCAGTGAGACAACATTATAGGGTAGTCACGCTAGAGGCAGAGTGAGCCGGAACGCCACCAGAATGAAAATTCCTTGTATATTCCTGGATATTCGAAATGCATTTGAAAAATTCTGACTACATTCTGAGTGCATTCCAAATATTTGGGCCCATTCTTGTGGCCGGCCTGAATGTTTTGCTCATGCTCAAAACTTTCTAGGTGCATTTGAAGTGGAAAAATATCAAACGGCATTTGAAGTGTATTCTAATGGCACTATGACTGCATTCTAATTAAGCAATATTACACAGGATGAAGTTATGGCATGACGTATCACAGTCGCAGTTACTATAATCATGATACTGTAACAATGTTGAGTGTAATATTGCTTTTATACAACAGTTCTGGCAAGCAAAATTTATTAAATGACAACAATACTGGACAAAATATTGTAACGCCGGGGCTGTGATAAAGGGTGGGGATTCTCCCGGCATGCTTTGTGCCGCGGAGGATTCAAAGACTGTTATTTTCCGTGTGTTCTGTTATTTTTGTGCCATTATAACTGTGGTATAAGACCAGCTGTGATAAGGTTGTTTCCCCTGTGTGTGAGAGGTTATGTGTCTGTGTCACCCTGAGGGAGATGGGTGTCTGTGTGAATGACCTCCCCTCCATTCTGTGTAATGAGTCAGGGAAGAATAAATTTTGATTTTTTTTTTTGATTTTGTATACTTAATTGATCCCCAGAGGGGAAATTGAGGGCATCCACCTGGATGGATGAAGCAGCCACAGTACGACGCTATCCCTTTACCATTCACACACACATTCACGCGCATTACATCTGGCAGGGAAAGAAATTTTTATCTTTATTCTTAAATGTGTCTAGTGCCTTCTGTTAACTAGACACAAAAATGACTGCACTTTTTTAAGCTCTTTTTAATGCTGATATGTTATGTTCTGTGTGTTTTGCTATGGTTGTTGTTGATGTGTATGGATTGAGTGTTGCTCGTAGTTTTTTATGTGGGAGGGGGCATGTGCAGTTTCGTTGTGTTTTTTTATGCAATGACAATAAAGGTTCTATCTATCTACCTAGGTCCACTTTAGAGTCTCCAATTAACCTAACTTGCATGTTTTTGGCCTGTGGGAGGAAACCGGAGAACTCCCGGAGTAAACCCACGCAGACACGGGGAGAACATGCAAACTCCACACAGATCACCGTTGGTCAGGGGGCTGGGATCGAACCAGGGATCCCATGGCCAAGGGTGAGTTGCTGTGCTGCTGCAGTGCTAACCACTGCGCCACCGCACTGCCTGTTGTGTCACAAATCCTCTCTCATTATTTGTGTGAACCCTTGAAACATCACACTGGTGTCAGAAGTGGGATTATTGAGAGGTGGAAGCAAGGATCAAGGCAGAGATTTGACAACTCAAGTGGCTCATCGCCCAGATGGAGCCGGAGATGGAAGGCAAACCAGGGTAGGATTATTTCTTTTGCTTGAGAGAACATCTTCACACGGTACACAAACTGGCTCGGGAGGCCCTGGCAGCAGTGGGAAGTCGGCAGAAGTGAGCGTACAACTCCTGCTGCCAGGGGAGAGACATTGCACCCAGACATCGAGTCTGAGTTTTCTGCCCGGATCAGAAAAAGGAACTGTTGCAAAAGCTGGCGAGCCACTGGTCGGGGCCGTGCGTGGCTCTACAGAGATTGTCGGATGTAGTGTACAGGGTGAGGCTGCAGAAGAGGAACTGGGTGGTGGTGCTTCACTGCGACCGCCTCGCCCCGTACCAGCCAGCTGCCCCGTGGTGGCCGAGCCAGAGGCTCCATCTCGACCGGGGCTCAAATGGACTGTAACAGGCCCGTCTGTGCTGGTCGCCGACAACGGTGGCCGCCCCGACGCCTGGACGGATTTGTATTGGACTTTTGAGTTCAATTTTTTATTCTGGGGACAGAAACCAGTTCGGGAATGGGGGGGGGGGGCAGTGTAACGTTGGGGCTGTGATAAGGGCGGGGATTCTTCAGGCATGCTTTGCGCCGCAGAGGATTCAAAGACTGTTATTATCCATGTGTTCTAAGCGTTACTGTTGTGCCATTATAACTGTGGTATAAGACCAGTAGTGATAATGTTGTTTCCCCTGTGTGTGAGAGATTATGTGTCTGTGTCACCCTGAGGGAGATGAGTGTCTGTGTGAATGACCTCCCCTCTGTTCTCTGTAATGAATCTGGGAAGAATAAATACCTGCTGTGTCACAAATCCTCTCTCATTATTTGTGTGATCCCTTGAAACATCACAGTATTGTGATTTGTTTAACCAGTTATTTTGTGCAGCTGAGAAAAAAAAAGTCCCTAAATCTAGCCAGTAACTGTTGCTAAACATCTCGATCAGCATGTAGACATCTATTGTCATTTCACACACATGTGAACAAATTAAATACTGTGAAGTGCAAAAGTAATAAGTGTTTATAAAACATACCTGTTGAGTCAGTACTGCGAAAGGCCGGCGATCAAAATGTGGCCATTACACCGTTAGCTAGTCGATGGCTCGTAGTTAGCATGCTAGTGATTTCTTTGGCACACATTGCTCGCTTTTTTGGGGACATTTTCAGATGAAACGACGAGTCCGCAAAAGTGTTGTGGTTTTACTGTGTTATCCTTGTTTTTCCTTTTCTCCAGATTATCCAGGTCAGCTGATGAAATACTTGCACACTGGGAGGTTTCCATGGAAATAGCCGGGCTTCTTCCTTTCTCCCCCTCCTCTTCCTCCTCCTCCTCTTCTGATGATCATTCATAATTTAACTCAAATGTTATATTCGGAAAAATGTCCATCGTGTTGCCATATTCCATTAATGCTGCCTTAAAGTACAGACCAGGAGTCGACAGTAAATAATGGTTAGTAATTAACGGTTACTAGAACACCTCTGAAGTGGAGTGATACATATCCAGTGAAACTGGGGTGCAATTATTGGAGATTATAATAACTCCTGGAATCCCTGTTGTCCAATCAAATTGTTTTGTCAGAACTAACTACTATAAATATTCTTACGAGCATCTGAAACATTCTGATTGCATTCCAGGGAGAGCCAAATCACATAAAAACACGGCCAGCTGCCGCTGGGACGTCAGTCCGCTGAGTCCACAGCAAATTTTAAATTCCGTGAATTTTGAGAATTCTTCATTCCAGCTTGTTCTGCTTGATTCCTGCTGATTCTGAATGAGTGTGACTACCCCATTAATGATACTTAATTTATGGGTCTTCTGAGAAGTCATACTTTTTTATGGCTTCAAACTAACTTACTGCTTAACCGATCAGTGGATTATTACCTATAATAAATAGACCTCTAAAATGTATATGTAATAACTGTGATTCAAGTTTAAAAATCAATATCATTATCTCATGATGAGCTATTAAATTAATAATGGTTATAATAAGCAATTAGTGTATAAAAGCAACTATGGTTTATAGGCACATTTACATTAACTTCATTCCTGATTTCTTGTCTACCTGACATTTACCTTCATTTAAGTGAATTTCTTCATCCAAAAAAGTCACTGTATGAAAAGAAAGAAAATCTTGTGGTGACACAACAGGAGATCACACTCCAACCAGGACTTTGGGAAACTGAGGGAAGGAGGTGAGAGATGGAAATGAGGAGAAGAAGGGAGAGGAACCAAGGATGGGCACCAGAGCACTAGGGGGTAATAAACAAAATAAAGATGCGCCTTCGGTCCCGGTATGCCAGGCGTGAAACCGATTATGTGGGGTAGAAGACGCTGTTCACACCTTGGATATGCTGGGCATGAAAGTATTGTGTGAGTCATGCTCTATTGTCGTGTATGTTGATGTGTGTACTCCGGGTGTCTCGTCTGATTCCTTTCCTCCACACTGGCGACCGTGAGATGTGAAAATGGAAGGCAGACCGAGCACCTCCATGGGAACATCTGTGCTTGGGGTTCTCCATGCTATGCTCGCTGTGGCAGTCAAACTCTTGGACTTTTAGCTCCTCTCACACACGGAATTAAGAGACGGATCGGCTGTGGAGTTAATGGAGATTATGCTGTTTCTGCTGGGTGCAGATGACGGATCTTTCCTCTTCGCACACCTCTTCCTGAAGAAGCTACCAGCTTTGGTGAGGGCAATCCTGGCCAACTCGCCGCTGCTGGGGACCAAGGATTACCAAGCGCTGGCAGAGGAAGCAGACGGCCAACAGGATTTTCAACGTCCAGGCAGTGAGACCCGGATCCCCCATCAAGACGTTTGGTGAAAGGGCGATGACTGTATATTTGCATGGACGCAATTATGAGTGGGACTTTGTGGTAGTTGCATGCTCGGTTCCTATTTTAGGTGCTGATTTTCTGTGTGCTTATGGTCTCCTTGTTGATACGGCTAACAGACGTTTAGTGGATGCTGTTTCTTTTTCCTCATTACCCTGCATAGCTCGGGGAGTTGGGCCACTAACACATGCAAATGTTTTAGCTCCGGGGGATAAGTACCAGAGTTTGCTTGCCGAGTTTCCTGCACTCACGGTACCCACCTTTTCCTCTACCGTAACCAAGCATGGGGTCGAGCACTTTATCACCACGAAGGGCCCGCCAGTTTTTGCACATCTGCGTCACCTGGACATGGCTATGCCAGCCATCACGCACAAGGAGGTCACTAACTTAGAACGCCTAGGGATTGTTAAGCGCTCCAACAGCCCTTGGGTGTCCCCGCTGCACATGGTGCCCAAGTCCGATGGTTCGTGGTGGCTGTGCGGTGATTTCCGTCGCTTGAACAATGTCACTGAACATGACTGTTATCCCATCCCACACATCCAGGATTTTTCCGTGCACCTGGCCGGAACGCGCATTTTTTCAAAAGTGGATCTGGTCCATGGTTACTACCAGGTCCCGGTTCGTGCCGAGGATGTCCCCAAAATGGGGGGAATAACTTCCTTTGGTCTTTTCGACTTTTTACGCATGCCGTTCGGGTTAAAGGGCGCAGCACAAACTTTTCAAAGGATGATGGATGCGGTGCTTTGTGACTTGCCATTCGTTTTTGTCTACTTAGACAACATTGTGGTGGCTAGCGTATCAGAGAAGGAGCACCTCGCCCATCTCAAGCAAGTTTTCCAGCAGTTGGAAGCACACGGGCTGAATGTTAATGTGGCGAAGTGTCAGTTCGGGTTGCTTTAATTGACTTCTTGGGCCACCACATCTCACCAGAGGGCGCGATCCTGCTGCTGGATAAGGTACGTGCAGTGTCAGATTTTCCGCGTCTGCAGACCGTGAGGGCACTGCAAGAATTTTTGGAGATGGTCAGTTTTTACAATTGTTTCCTCCCTCGTGCAGCCCAGCTGCTGCGACTGCTGTACAGTGTGCTCAAAAAGAAGGAACCTGCGGATAGCATTGACTGGACCCACAATTGGGTCCAGGCTTTTACAGGTGCCAAAATGGCACTCGCCAATGCGGTTTTGCTGGCCTACCCAGCCCCATCAGCGCGGATAGCGCTCACCACAGAAGCATCGGATGTTGCGGTAGGAGCTGTGGTGCAGCAGTATGTCTCTGGTTTGTGGCAAACCTTTACCTCTGTCAGCCATACTCTGTGTGACAATGAGCATAAGTATAGCACTTTTGACACAGTTGTTGGCTCTCCACCCGGCTACACGTCATTTTCAGTTCTGGCTTGAAGGTCGCGAGTTTACTGCATTTGTCAATCACAAACCACTAACCTACGTAATGTCCAAAGTCTCGGAACCGTGGTCGGCTCGGCAGCAACTGCACTTGGCCGCAATTTTGGCGTTCATGACCGACATCCAACATGTAGCCGGTAAACGTAACGTTGTGGCGGCCTGCCTGTCACGTGCGCTGGTCTTTCTGGTCTACATGGGTATTGATTTTTCCGCAATGGCCGCCGACCAAACCGGGGACGCAGACATTTGCACGCTTCAATCCGCAGCTACCAGACTAAAACTGGAGAGCAGTGTGGTACAAGAAGGGTGCCCCCCCCTGAGACATCTCCACCGGCTGTTCCCACCCATTGGTTCCAGCTCTTGGTGCTGCCGTGTTTTCGAGTCCGTCCACTCCCCTTCACATCCCAGCATACGAGCTTTGGTTAAGCTGATGGGGTCCAAATTCGTCTGGCCTCACTTATGCAGGAATGTGAAAGAATGGGCCACAGCGTCCATCGCATGGTAACAAGCTAAGGTGCAGAGGCACACCAAAGTCCCCCTCGAACCTTTTCAAATTCCGGCCAGGAGGTTCGACCACGTACACGTGGATTTAGTGGGTCCCCTTCCGCCATCACAGGGGTTCACACACCTGACAATCGTGGAAAAACACTACACATTGGACAGAGGCAGTTCCGCTGAACTCCACCACGTCTGCAGAGGTAGCCCGCGCGTTTTTGTCATCTTGGGTCACACGGTTCGGATCCCCATCGGACATCACTTCTGATGGGGGTCCGCAATTTGTTTCGGAACTCTGGTCTGCGATGGCTGAGAACCTGGGGGTCAAAATCCACCGCGTACAACCCGCGGGCTAATGGTTTGTGTGAGTGGTTTCACATGTCACTTAAAGCAGCGCTCAGAGCCTTGCTAACGGATGCAAATTGGGTTGACCGCCTGCCTTGGGCTCTACTGGGGTCAGCTTCCCTAACAGAGCTCGTTTTTTCTCAGCCATTGCGGATCCCGGGGGAATTTTTGCCAGAGAACCCTGCACCCAGTTCTGACCTGTCTGCATGCTCTTTTTCCGGGACAGAGGCTGGTGGCGTCCCAGGGCCGGTGCACCATTGTTTTCCCCGCACTTTTGTTCCAAAGTGCTTGGAAAACCCCAAATTCATTTTCGTTAGGCACAACGCCCACAGAACACCGCTACGTCTGCCGTACGATGGCCCATTCAGAGTGTTGGAAACAGGCGAAACATTTTGTGTTAGACCTGGGTGGGCATAGGGAAACCATCTGCATAGACAGGCTGAAGACCGCTTATGTGCTGGCAGATGAGCAGGTGGTGCTGGCCCAGGCTCACCAGCGCAGACGCCCACCTACGGTGGCTCCGCAGGTTGGTGTTCCCCCTACAGGGAACTGTTTTCAGAAGACTAGATCTTTCCCCTCCCCACTCTTTCCCTCTCCAGAGGATCGTTCACCAGAGACTGAGTTTTTCTCCTACCCACATCGACAGCAAGGCACTTCGGCCGGCCCAGCAGCTCCACGTTACAGCTGTTACTGGTGTTTGCTCAAGCCCAAAGGACCGGAGGGTTAAAGCCCCTTCTGGGTGTTTGGGGGCTGTGTGGTGACACAACAGGAGATCGCACTACACTCAGGACTTTGAGGAATTGGGGGAAAGAGGTGAGAGATGGAAATGAGAAGAAGAAGGGAGAGGAACCAATGACGGGCGCCAGAGCGCTCAGGTGTAATAAACCAAATAAAGATGTGCCTTTGCTCCCAGTATGCCAGGCGTGAACCTACTGTGTGAGGTAAAAGACACTGTTCACACCTTGGGTATGCTGGCGCGAAAGTATTGTGTGAGTCATGTTCTACTGTCGTGTATGTTGATTGATGTGTGTACTCCGGGTGCCAAGGGCTGGATAAAAGCTATAACAAAGAGATTTGCTCTAGCACCAAATTCCGTCTGTTCTGCTGGTTGGAGGAAATAAAGTTGTGTGTTGTCAGCTCGTGTCTAATCTGATTCCTTTCCTCCACAATCTAATCTTGATCACTGTAGATGGCATTTCATGCGAACTGTTACCAGGTGGCCAGAAAAAAGGGCCCAAAGTCATAGATTTAATAAATTCCTCAGAAGCTGAAAATATACAGTGCTGTGAAAAATACTGTATTTGTCCCTTCCTGACTTCTTATATTTTTGTATATTTGTCACACTTACAGATGTGGACACAATTGTTGGTACCCCTCTGTTAATGAAAGAAAAACCCACAATGGTGACAAAAATAACTTGAATCTGAAAAAAGTGGTAATAAATAAAAATTCTATGAAAATTAACCAATGAAAATCAGACAATGCTTTTGAATTGTGGTTCAACAGAATTATTAAAAAAAAAAAAATCATGAAACAGGGCCTGGACAAAGATGATGGTACCCTTAGAAAAGACTGAAAATAATGTGACCATAGGGACATGTTCAACCCAGATGTGTCCTCTAATTAACATCACAGGTGTCTACAAACTTGTAATCAGTCAGTCGGCCTATTTAAAGGGTGACAAGTAGTCACTGTGCTGTTTGGTGACATGGTGTCTACCACAATAAACATGGACCCGAGGAAGCAAAGGAGAAAGTTGTCTCAGGAGATTAGAAAGAAAATTATAGACAAGCATGTTAAAGGTAAAGGCTATAAGACCATCTACAAGCAGCTTGATGTTCCTGTGACTACAGATGCACATATTATTCAGAAATTTAAGATCCACAGGACTTAGCCAACCTCCCTCGACATGGCCGCAGGAGGAGACGGATAATGTGAATGGTAACAAAAGAGCCCAGAACAACCTCTAAACACATTCATGGTGAACTCCAGGGTCAAGGTACATCAGTGTCAGATCGCACCACCCGTCGTTGTTTGAGCCAAAGTGGACTTCATGGGAGACGACCAAGGAGGACACCACTGTTGAAAACAAATCCTAAAAAAGCCAGACTGGAATTTGCCAAACTGCATGTTGACAAGCCACAAAGCCTCTGGGAGAATGTCCTATGGACAGACGAGACAAAACTGGAACTTTTTGGCAAGGCACATCAGCTCTACGTTCACAGATGCAAAAATGAAGCATACCAAGAAAAGAACACTGTCCCTACTGTGAAACATGGAGGAGGTTCTGTTATGTTCTGGGGCTGCTTTGCTGCATCTGGCACAGGGTGCCTTGAATCTGTGCAGGGTACAATGAAATCTCAAGACTATCAAGGTATTCTAGAGAGAAATGTGCTGCCCAGTGTCAGACAGCTTGGTCTCAGTCGCAGATCATGGGTCTTGCAACAGGATAATGACCCAAAACACAGCTAAAAACACCCAAGAATGGCTAAGAGCAAAACATTGGACTATTCTAAAGTGGCCTTCTATGAGCCCTGATCTAAATCCTATTGAACATCTGTGGAAGGAGCTGAAACATGCCGTCTGGAGAAGGTACCCATCAAACCTGAGACAACTGGAGCAGTTTGCTCATGAGGAGTGGGCCAAAATACCTGCTGAGAGGTGCAGAAGTCTCACTGACCGTTACAGAAATCGTTTGATTGCAGTGACTGCCTCAAAAGGTTGTGCAACAAAATATTAAGGGTACCATCATTTTTGTCCAGGCCCGTTTCATGAGTTTGTTTTTTAAAATAATTCTGTTGAACCACAATTCAAAAGCATTGTCTGATTTTCAATGGTTAATTTTCATAAAATTTTTATTTAAGATAAGATAAGATAAGCCTTTATTAGTCCCACAATGGGGAAATTCCAGGATTGCAACAGCACAGGGATAGCATCACTCAGAGCAACAATCAAAAGGCAAGAAAAAACAAGAACAGCTAGTATACATATGTACATATTACTATAAATATATATATACACTACTGTTCAAAAGTTTGGGGTCACCCAGACAATTATTTTGTGTTTTCCATGAAAAGTCACACTTATTTAGAATCAGAATCAGAATCAGAATCAGAATCAGAATCAGGTTTATTGCCATTGTTCATGTAGTACACAAACTAGGAATTTGTCTCGGTACAATGCTGCAACATTAAACATGATAAGATAAGAGAAATAAACTATACATGTAATAAAGTGTAGGATAAGATTAAGTGATACTGGTCAACAGTTAAAATATATATTAGCCAGCAGCAGATACTGTGGAGAACTATATAGTGCAGTCGGTAATGCAGGAAGAAAACAGTGATGATTGACATGAGTCTGGTTGAGCTGCTGTACATGGTGCACAAGAGTCACTTAGTGTTCAGCAGTCTAATGGCAGAGGGGAAGAAGCTGTTCATGTGACGGGAGGTTTTAATCTGGATGGACCGAAGTCTTCTACCAGAGGGGAGGGGGGCAAACAGTACATGACCAGGGTGTGAGGGATCGGCTATGATCCGGCCAGCACGCCTCCGGGTCCTGGAGATGTACAGATCCTGGAGAGATGGGAGCTTGCAGCCGATCACCTTCTCAGCAGTGCGCACGACGCGCTGCAGCCTTAGTCTGTCCCTGGCAGTGGCTCCTGCGTACCACACGGTTATGGAGGTGGTGAGGATGGACTCGATGATGGCTGTGTAGAACTGCACTAACATCTTGGTGGGTAGCTTGAGCTTCCTCAGCTGCCGCAGGAAGAACATCCTCTGCTGGGCTTTTTTGATGAGTGAGCTGATGGTCAGCTCCCATTTGAGGTCCCTGGTGATGGTAGTGCCTAGGAAGCGGAAGGAATCAGCATGAGTTGTAAAATGAATAGAAAATATAGTCAAGACATTGGCAAGGTTAGAAATAATGATTTGTATTTGAAATAATAATTTTTTCCAGATACTCAACCTGCTCAAAGGAAGGTCAGTTTTATAGCTTCTCTAACCAGCTAAACTGTTTTCAGCTGTGCTAACATGATTGCACAAGGGTTTTCTAATCATCCATTAGCCTTCTGATGCAATGAGCAAACACATTGTACCATTAGAACACTGGAGTGATAGTTGCTGGAAATGGGCCTCTATACACCTATGTAGATACTGCACCAAAAACCAGACATTTGCAGCTAGAATAGTCATTTACCACATTAGCAATGTATATTAGATATTAGAGTGCATTTCTGATTAGTTTAAAGTTATCTTCATTGAAAAAAACAGTGCTTTTCTTTCAAAAATAAGGAAATTTCTAAGTGACCCCAAACTTTTGAACAGTAGTGTCTATATATATATATATCCAACCATCCATCCATCTTCTACCGCTTTTCCGGAGGTCCGGGTCGCGGAGGCAGCAGTTCAAGCAGAGAAGCCCAGACTTCCCTCTTCCCAGCCACCTGCTCCAGCTCTTCAGAGAAGATACCAAGGCGTTCCCAGACCAGCTGGGAGACATAGTCTCTCCACCGAGTCCTGGGTCTGCCCCGGGGTCTCCTCCCAGTGGGATGTGCCTGAAACACCTCAAGTGGGAGGCGTCCAGGAGGCATCCTAATCAGATGCCCATACCACCTCAACTGACTCCTTTCAATGTGGAGGAGCAGCGGTTCTACTCTGAGCCTCTCCCGGATGACTGAGCTCCTCACCCTATCTCTGAGGGTGAGTCCAGCAATCCTACGGAGAAAGCTCATTTCAGCCGCTTGTATCCGCGATCTCGTTCTTTCAGACATTACCCAAAGCTCGTGACCATAGGTGAGAGTAGGAACGTAGATTGACTGGTAAATCGACAGCTTTGCCTTAGAACTAAGCTCCCTCTTCACCACAACAGACCGGTACAACGGCCGCATCACTGCAGATGCTGCTCCAATTCGTCTGTCGATCTCTCGCTCCATTTTCCCCTCACTCGTGAACAGGACCCCAAGATACTTAAACTCCTCCACTTGGGGCAGGAGCCTGTCCCCAACCCGGAGAGGACAATCCACCTTTTTCCGGCTGAGGACCATGGACTCGGACTTGGAGGTGCTGATTCTCATCCCAGCCGCTTCACACTCAGCGGCAAACCGTCCCAGCAAGAGCTGTAGGTCATTGCTGGATGAAGCCAACAGGACAACATCATCTGCAAACAACAGAGATGAGATCCTGTGGTCACCAAGCATGACACCCTCCATTTCCTGGCTGCGCCTAGAAATCCTGTCCATAAAAATTATGAACAAGATCGGTGACAAAGGGCAGCCCTGGCGGAGTCCAACTCTCACTGGGAATGACTCCGACCGAGTGTTGGCAATACAAACTAAACTCTCACAACGGTCGTACAGAGACCGAATAGCTCGTAACAACAAGCCCGATACCCCATACTCCCGAAGCACCCCCCACAAAGATCCACGAGGGACGCGGTCAAATGCCTTCTCCAAGTCCACAAAACACATGTAAACTGGTTGGGCAAACTCCCACGAACCCTCAAGAATTCTCGAGAGGGTAAAGAGCTGGTCCGATGTGCCACGGCCAGGACGAAAACCACACTGCTCCTCCTGAATCCGAGGTTCGACCAACGGCCGGACTCTCCTCTCCAGTACCTTGGCATAGACCTTCCCAGGGAGGCTGAGGAGTGTGATCCCTCTAAAGTTGGAGCACACCCTCTGGTCCCCTTTTTTGAAGAGAGGAACCACCACCCCGGTTTGCCATGCCAAAGGCACTGCCCCCGACCTCCACGCAATGTTGTAGAGGCGTGTCAACCATGACAACCCAACAACATCCAGGGCCTTGAGGTACTCGGGGCGAATCTCGTCCACCCCCGGGGCCCGGCCACCAAGGAGATTTTTAACCACTTTTGCGACCTCAGCCCCTGTGATAGGCGAGTCATCCCCCTCGTCCCCAAACTCTGCTTCCTCTGTGGAAGGCGTATCAGTGGGATTGAGGAGATCCTCGAAGTATTCCTTCCACCGCCCGACGATATCCTCAGTTGAAGTCAACAGTGTCCCATCCGCACCATACACAGTGTGGACGGGGAGCTGCTTTCCCCTCCTGAGCCGCCAAACAGTTTGCCAGAATCTCTTTGAAGCCGACCGAAAGTCTTGTTCCACGGCCTCACCGAACTCCTCCCATACCCGGGTTTTTGCTTCAGCAACCACCCGAGCTGCACTCCGCTTGGCCTGTCGGTACACCTCAGCTGCTTCGGGAGTCCCACAAGCCAACCAAGCTTGATAGGACTCCTTCTTCAGCTTAATGGCCCCCCTCACCACTGGTGTCCACCACTTGGTTCGGGGGTTGCCACCACGAGATGCACCGACCACCTTGCAGCCGCAGCTCTGGGCCGCCGCTTCAACAACAGAGGTGGAGAACATGGCCCATTCAGACTCCATGTCACCAGACTCCCTCGGAATGTGGTTGAAGTTCTTCCGGAGGTGGGAGTTGAAGACCTCCCGGACAGGGGCCTCAGCCAGACGCTCCCAGCACACCCTCACTATACGTTTGGGTCTACCAGGTCTGAATGGCTTCCTCCCCTGCCATCGGATCCAACTCACCACCAGGTGGTGATCAGTTGACAGCTCTGCACCTCTCTTTACTCGGGTGTCCAAGACATACGGTCGCAGGTCTGATGATACGATAACAAAATCGATCATCGACCTGCGACCTAGGGTGTCCTGGTGCCAGGTGCACATATGGACACCCTTATGCTTGAACATGGTGTTCGTTATGGACAGACTGTGGTTAGCACAGAAGTCCAATAACTGAACACCACTTGGGTTCAGATCGGGCAGGCCGTTCCTCCCAATCACCCCCCTCCAGGTTTCACTGTCGTTGCCCACGTGCGCATTGAAGTCCCCCAGTAGGACAATGGAGTCTCCAGGAAGAGCACCCTCCAGCACCCCAGTCACAGACTCCAAAAAGGGTGGGTACTCTGAAACATCATTTGGTGCATAGGCACAAATGATGGTCAGGACCCGTTTCCCAACCCGAAGGTGCAGGGAAGCAACCCTTTCATCCACCGGGGAAAACTCCAATATAGAGGCAGCAAGGTGGGGCGATACAAGAATACCCACCCCTGCTCGTCGCCTCTCGCCCGGGGCAACTCCAGAAAAGGCCAAGCTCCAGCCCCTCTCCAGGAGACTGGTTCCGGAACCGGAGCTGTGTGTTGAAGTGAGGCCGACTATATCTAGCCGGTATCGCTCAACCTCGTACACCAGCTCAGGCTCCTTCCCCACCAGAAAGGTGACATTCCACGTACCAAAAGCCAGTTTAGAAAGCTTGGGATCAGTCCGCCAAGGTCTCCGCCTTTGACCGCCACCTAATCCACATAGCACCGGACCCCCATGATCCCTCCTGCAGGTGGTGAACCCACTAGAGGGTGGACCCATGTAACTCCTTCGGGCTGAGCCCGGCCGGGTCCCATGGGTGGAAACCCGGCCACCAGACGCTAGCCTTCGAGCCCCTCCCCCAGGCCTGGCTCCAGGGTGGGGCCCCGGTAACCCCATACCGGGCGGGGTACACTGAATCCTTGATATACAATTTATCATGACAGTCTGTTGGATCGTTCTTAGTCTGGCCCTTCACCCAGGACCAGTTTGTCTTGGGAGACCCTATCAGAGGCAAATTGCCCCGGACAACATAGCTCCTGGGATCACTGGGGCACACAAACCCCCACCACCACGATAAGGTGACGATCCATGAGGGGGTACATATATATATATATATAGACACACATATATATATATATATATATATATATATATATATATATATATATATATATATATATATATATATACAGTATATATATATATATATATATATAGACACAGTGCGGAGCATTGTGGTTGGTGAATGTGCAGCAGAAAGTCTAAGCTCTCTCTCCGCGGATGCGGCAGGCCAGCTCGATGTCTTTGGGCATGATGGTGACCCTCTTGGCGTGGATGGCGCACAGGTTGGTGTCCTCGAAGAGACCCACCAGGTAGGCCTCGCTGGCCTCCTGCAGAGCCATGATGGCGGAGCTCTGGAAGCGCAGGTCGGTCTTGAGGTCCTGAGCGATCTCCCTCACCAGGCGCTGGAAGGGCAGCTTACAGATGAGCAGCTCCGTGGATTTCTGGTAGCGACGGATCTCTCTCAGAGCCACGGTACCGGGCCTGTAACGGTGAGGCTTCTTCACTCCGCCGGTGGCCGGAGCGCTTTTCCGAGCAGCCTTGGTGGCTAGCTTCTTCGTGGGGGGCTTTTTCCTCCAGTAGATTTACGGGCGGTCTGCTTGGTTCTTGCCATCGCTCTTTATTATTCTGTCTTATATTTCTTGCACGCCACCTAAACTCCAGCCCGGCACCCGCGTCGTTTTCACTTCAGTTCCCCGGTATGTCGAGTTTCTCCGTTAGCACCGGGTGGCAGTTGAGTGCTAGCTAGCTCTTCCCTGCTGTATCGTCTCCTGCTGTAAACAGTGGCTCCGTCCGCCGACTCGGGAGACCTTTGGGGCGATCTGTGTGTCCGTGACATATATATATATATATATATATATATATATATATATATATATATAGAGAGAGAGTGAAAGGTGTAGAAAGAAGAAGGAAGATAAAAAAAGGCAGTTGCAAAAGGCAGCCAACTCGTGTGGTGCCGCCGGTTCCGGCGGAACCGGTGGTATTTATTACCACTTTTGTCAGATTCAAGTTATTTCTGTGACCATTGTGGGTTTTTCTTTCATTAACAGAGGGGTACCAAGAATTTTGTCCCCGTCTGTAAATATTTCAGATCATCAAACACATTTTAACAAAGATTATCCTAGTAAATACAAAGTGCAGTTTCAAATAACGATTTCATTTATTAAGGGAAAAAAGCTATTCAAACCTACCTGATGCTATGTGAAAAAGTAATTACCCCTAAACCTAGGTTGCATCCCAAATTCACCCGTTCATGCTATCCCTTAGCCCAGGAAAGGGCAACTGGCGGCCGCAGACGTCATCCACTGTGGCCCGCCAGTCCATTTCCAAAAAGCAATTATTTATTTATATCCCACTGAACGTACTGTGTGGGCATGGTGAGAGGGTTTCTCCACCCACAGAAGGCAGGGGGAAGGACAGAACAATGGACCGAAGGAGGAGGTGTCACCAAGGGGTAGCAGATGGGACTGTTGGGTCTATGTGCCCCCCGGGGAGAGTAAGAGCTGCCAGAGCCACTGAGAGAAGGGTGTGGGAGTGGTGCCGGCATTATGTCATGTTAATGTGCCACACATTTCTTTGCTCAAACAACAATGTGTTATGATCGGAAGTTCCGGGTGTCAATTCATGGAAATAAAAATATAAAAGAGGAACGCACAGAGACCTGGGAGTTTTTGTTGCTGTAAGTTATGTTGGAGAAAGAATAAAGTTTCTGTGTCATCCAGCTCGTTGCCTCGCCTGCCTCCTTTCTCCACATTGGTGATCCTAAGACATGCCATGGAAAGTGAGCCGAGCACCGCCCCAGAGACTGCCTGGAGGGAGAGCACCAGCGCTGCGTGCGTGGTCTTAGTCGAGCTCCCAGACTTCTGGCCTCACAACCCAACCGTTTGGTTCTTGCATATAGAAGCTCAGTTCGCACTCCATGGGATAACAATGGACGATACCAAGTATTACTACGTTGTCGCTGCGCTGGATGCGCACGCCACACAACAGGTTTGTGACAAGCCTGCTCCAGGAGCCGTCACCCCAAGGAAAATATGAAGCGCTCAAGAAGATGCTTCTCCAGTGCTATACCCTTTCTGACAGTGAGAGGGCAGAGAGACTCCTAATGCGTTTGAAGTTAGGGGACAGATCAGCAGTGGAGCTCATGGAGAGCATGTTGGCACTGAGGGGGAAGGACGACAAATCTTTCCTCTTCGCCCACTTGTTCCTCAGAAACCTACCGGCTACAGTGAGGGTGATCCTGGCCAACTTGCCGTGGCTGGTTGCTAAGGACAACCACGCCCTGGTGCAGGAAGCGGACCGCATCATTTTGGCGACCAGATCTCTCAGCATGCAGACAGTGGCACCGGCATCCATGAGGGACTCCAGCGAGGTCGAGGAGCTGTTTGTGGTAGCCGGGATGAACACCAGAAAATGAAGAAACAGGGCAATCTGTTTTTATCATTGCCGTTTCGGCTCGAATACCCAACGCTGCCTGTCACCATGCCAATTCAAGAAGCCGGAAAGACGGCACATTCGAAATTCAGTGGCAGCTGCAACCAATGGTGAAAGGAACAGACTGCTTAATGTCACGGACACACGTTCAGGGAGATGGTTTTTGGTGGACTCCGGCACCCAGAAGAGCCTCATCCTGCCAGTCAACGCAGAGAGGGTGGCAGGATGCAGCAGTTCCGAGCTCACGGCCACCAACGGATCCACCATCAGGGCATTTGGCGAGCGGACATTGACGATATGCTTACAAGGATGCAACTTTCAGTGGGACTTTGTGATAGCTGCATGTTCTGGCCCCATTTTAGGTGCATATTTTTTATGTGCTTATGGGTTGTTAGTCGATGTTGCTAATAGAAGATTAGTGGACGCCGTCTCTTCTACCTCACTGCCCTGCATAGCTCAGGGAACTGGGTCAACAACACTGGCTAATGTTATAGCTTCAGGGGGTAAGCACCAACATTTGGTCGCACAGGGCCCAGCACTCACGGTCCCCACTTTTTCGGCTATGGTAACGAAACACAGGGGTTGAGCACTTTATAACGACAAAAGGCCCGCCGGTGTTCGCACGGCCTCAACGTTTGGACACAGCTAAACTGGCCAGCGCACGAGAAGAGTTTGCCAACTTAGAGCAGTTGGGCATCGTCAGGTGCTCCAACACCCCAAGGGCATCCCTGCTACACATGGTGCCTAAAGCCGACGGGTTGTGACGACCGTGCGGCGATTTCCAGCACTTGAATAATGCCACGGAACACGATCGTTATCCCATTCCGCACATCCAGGATTTTTCCGTGCACCTGGCCGGGGCACGTGTTTTTTCAAAAGTGGATCTGGTCCGGAAATACCACCAGGTCCCAGTGCGCGCGGAAGACGTTCCAAAAACAGCGGTAATAACTCCTTTTGGCCTTTTCAAGTTTTTACGCATGCCGTTTGGATTAAAAGGCGCAGTACAGGCTTTCCAGAGGATGATAGATGCAGTGCTTCGCGACTTGTCCTTTATTTTTGTCTACTTAGATGACATTCTGGTGGCTAGCGCGTCCGAGGAGGAGCACATCGCCCATCTCAAGATGGTTTTCCAGAGGTTGGAGGCGCACGAGCTGATAGTTAACCCGGTGAAGTGCCAGTTTGGCGTGCCAGAAATTGTTTTTTTGGGCCACTGCATTTCGCCGGAGAGCACGATTCCGTTACTGGATAAGGTGTGCGCTATGTCGGACTTCTCACACCCGCAGACCGTGCGAGCACTACAGGAGTTTTTGGAAATGGTTAATTTTTATAACCGTTTCCTTCCCCGGGCAGCCCAGCTGATGCAGTCGTTGTATGCCACACTTGAAAAAAAAGAAACCTGCGGAAGCCATCGACTGGACTCCCGAGTGAGTCCAGGCTTTTACTAACGGCAAAACAGCACTTGCGGATGCCGCGTTGTTAGCCCACCTGGATCCGTCTGCGCGGACAGCACTCACTACAGACATGTCTGATGTTGCCATAGGGGCAGTGGTGGAGCAGTACATCTCAGGTTTGTGGTAGCCGCTCGCATTTTTCAGCCAAACTTTGCACAACGACGAATGCAAATACAGCACGTTCGATAGGGAATTGCTGGCTCTCCACCTGGCGACGCGCCATTTCAGTTTTGGTTAGAGGGGCGCGATTTCAACGCGTTCATGGACCATAAGCCATTGACATACGCGACGGCCAAGGTCTCGGAACCATGATCGGCCCGGCAGCAACGGCATTTGGCCGCAATTTCGGAGTTTACTACTGACATTCAACACGTCACCGGTAAGCTCAACGTTGTGGCCAATTGTCTGTCGTGTGCGTTAGTCTCTCCGGTCTACATGGGAATAGATTTCCCCGCGATGGCCGTGGAGCAAGCCGGGGACGCAGACATTTGCGCGCTCCAGTCTGTTCAGTCTGCACCTACTGGGTTAAGGCTGGAGAGCAGGGTGGTTCAAGAAGGGTGCCCTCCCTGGCTCTGAGATGTCTCCACTGGCCACCTGCGCCCGGGGGCTCCAAGCTTTTGGCGCCGTTGCATTTTTGAGTCGGTCCACTCCCTTTCGCATCCGGGAGTGCGCGCTTTGGTGAAGCTAGTGGGGGCGAAATTCGTCTGGCCGTGCTTGTGCAAGGACATGAAAGAGTGGGCTGCAGCTTGCATCGCATGCCAGCAGGCCAAAGTACACAAGCACACCAGAGCCCCCCTCGAGCCATTCCAAATCCCGGCCAGGAGGTTCAATCACATCCACGTCGATTTAGTGGGACCCCTGCACCGTTGCAAGGTTTTATGCACCTCTTAACAATCGTGGACCACACCACGCGCTGGTCTGAAGTGGTCCTGCTGGCTTCTACCACATCTGCAGAAGTGGCTCATGCTTTTTTGTCGGCTTGGGTCACACGGTTCGGATCCCCATTGGACATCACTTCCGACAGGGGTCCACAATTCATTTCGGAACTCTGATCCGCGATGTCCCAGAGCCTGGGGGTTAAAATTCCCCAGACTACCATGTACAACCCCCAGGCTAACAAGTTATGCGAGCGTTTTCATAGGTGGCTTAAAGCAGCGCTCAGAACTTCGCTCACTGACAAATTGGGTCGACCGCCTGCCTTGGGTTCTTTTAGCGTTGCGCTCCGCACCTAAGGAGGATTTGGAAGCCTCCCCGGCAGAACTCGTTTTTTCTCAGCCACTGTGGATCCCCGAAGAGTTTTTACTGGGAAACCCCGCGCCCAAGGCTGATCCGCCCACGCAATTTTTACACAGTACAGAGACTGTGTGAGCGCACAGGGCCCGGCCCACTATTGTTTTCCCCACACATTCATCTGAAAAAGCTTGCAGAATGCCAGTTTTGTTTTTGTCAAGCATGATGCGCACTGGACCCCGCTGTGCCCACCGTATGACAGACCGTTCAGGGTGTTGGAACCCGGGGCAAAGCATTTTGTGTTAGACTTGGGGGGGCGTAGGGAGACCTTCTGCATCAACAGGCTGAAGCCTGCTTTCGTGCTGGCAGATGAGCAGGTGGTGTTGGCCCAAGCTCCCTGGTGCGGATGCCCACCGTTGGTGACTCCATAAGGCGGTGATCCCTTGGCAGGGACCTGTGCTCAGGAAGCTAATGTGTTTTCCCCCCCTCCCTTTTTCCCTCCACAGACTGACGTGCCCTCCGGTACACCTGACCAGCAGGGCTTTTCAACTGGATCGGTGACCCCCCGCTACAGCCGCTATGGGCTGTAGCGGAGGGTCCTTTGGCTCAACCCCAAAGGACGGGGGGGGGGGGGGGGGGGGGGGGGGGGGGGGGGTTAGTGCCCCTTCTGGGTGTTCGGGGGGGGGGGGGGCTGTGTGGGGGTTTCTCCACCCACAGAAGGCAGGGGGAAGGGGAGAACAATGGAACGAAGGAGGAGGTGTCACCGGGGTGTAGCAGACAGGATTGTTGGGTCTATGCGCCCCCTGGGGAGAGAAAGAGCTGCCGGAGCTGCTGAGAGAAGAAGGGTGTGGAAGCGGCACCAGTGTTTTGTTATGTTAATGTGCCACACATTTCTTTGTTCAAATAACAATGTATTATGGTCGGAAGTTCCGGGTCTCGATGCATGGAAATAAAGATATAAAAGAGGAATGCACAGAGACCCGGGAGTCTTTTTTGCTGTAAGTTATGTTGGAGAAAGAATAAAGTTTCTGTGTCGTCTAGCTCGTTGCCTCGCCTGCCTCCTTTCTCCACAGTACATGTATTTGGAACTGCATTGTTAAATGCAGTTATAGAGTCCGCCAGCAGAGGGAGCTCTAATTGAAACCTGGGTGCAAGTGGTAAGCAAGAGAGAGCCAAAGATAGAGGGAGCAGTGTGACCTGGAGTACGTCTTTTGTGTTGCATGCTGAGACCACATTAATAGGCTGTCAAGAGCAGTAAATGTAGAGTAGGCTGCTTTTAAACAACAATAAATGCTACTGTGGTAGCACAACAGGAGGTCTTACTCCCACCCAGTGATTTGGGGAACAGGGAGAAGGGGGTGAGAAATGGAAATGTGGGAGAAGAAAGGAGAAGATGCAGAGGCAGGCACCAGAGCACCAGTGAGAAGAAAACTATGTGGAGATGTGCCTTCACACTTGGGATGCCAGGTGTGAATGGATTTTGTTGTGATGTGCTCTGTTGTAATGTATGTTAATGTGTGTACTCCTGGTGCCAAGGAAGAGACTGCAAGCTGTATAAAAGGTTCACTTTGGCACCCGGAGTTCAGTCTTGGTTTTTGGATGGAGGAATAAAGTCTGAATCTGCAAAGCTCGTGTTTCGTCTCTTCAGTCCTCCACACTGAGGAGTATTTACAGTTACAAGTTTCAAACTGAAACTTGTTACTTTATTTATATAAGAAACAGCAATTTTATGACCGAAAAACTCATTAATTTACAAAAAATCTAGTACAACTAAAAAGTTATAAATTTTTGAATAAAATGATGCAAATTTATCAGTAGAAGTTTGCACATCTAATACCAAAATTAAAATATAGATTTGCAAAAAAAATGGCTAATTTAAACCAGAAATGTAGCATATTTATTAGTAAAACTATTTCTTACTTTGAAGCTTGGGATCAGTCCGCCAACGTCTCCGCCTTTGACCGCCACCCAATCCACATAGCACCGGACTCCCATGATCCCTCCTGCAGGTGGTGAGTCCACTGGAGGGCGGACCCATGTAACTCCTTCGGGCTGAGCCCGGCCGGGTCCCATGGGTGGAAACTTGGCCACCAGACACTAGCCATCGAGCCCCTCCCCCAGGCCTGGCTCCAGGGTGGGGCCCCGGTAACCTCATACCGGGCGGAGTACACTGAATCTGGAGATTCAGTGGAATACCGGAGAGGAGAGTCCGGCCGTTGGTCGAACCTCGGATTCAGGAGGAGCAATGTGGTTTTCGTCCTGGCCGTGGTACATCAGACCAGCTCTTTACCCTCTCGAGAATTCTCGAGGGTTCGTGGGAGTTTGCCCAACCAGTTTACATGTGTTTTGTGGACTTGGAGAAGGCATTCGACCGCGTCCCTCGTGGTTTTTTGTGGGGGGGTGCTTCGGGAGAATGGGGTATCGGGCTTGTTGTTACGAGCTATTCAGTCACTGTACTACCGTTGTGAGAGTTTGATTCGTATTGCCAACACTCGGTCGGACTCATTCCCAGTGAGAGTTGGACTCTGCCAGGGCTGCCCTTTGTCACCGATCCTGTTCATAATTTTTATGGACAGGATTTCTAGGTGCAGCCAGGGAATGGAGGGTGTCATGCTTGGTGACCACAGGATCTCATCTCTGTTGTTTGCAGATGATGTTGTCCTGTTGGCTTCATCCAGCAATGACCTACAGTTCTTGCTGAGATGGCTTGCTGCCGAGTGTGAAGCGGCTGGGATGAGAATCAGCACCTCCATGTCTGAGTCCATGGTCCTCAGCTGGAAAAAGGTGGATTGTCCTCTCCGGGTTGGGGACAGGCTCCTGTCCCAAGTGGAGGAGTTTAAGTATCTTTTTTTTTTTTTTTTTTTTTTGTTACTTATTTGTACCCGTAGGTAGACTTGGTTTGCAGTCTGGTCACAAGCCACCGGCTGCTGGTCGCTGTGTGCGCGAGCGCCCTAAACCTACATGTTTTTGGTGTGCGGGAGGAAACCGGAGAAATCCCGGAGTAAACCCGCGCAACACGGGGAGAACATGCAAACTCCACACAGCTCACTGTTGGTCGGGGGCTGGGATTGAACCCACGATCTCATGATCCCCGCGATCCCCCGGCCGAGGGTAAAACTGTACTGCCACAGTGCTAAACCACTGCGCCACCATGCAGCCATCTTGGGGTCTTATTCACGAGTGAGGGGAGAATGGAGCGAGAGATTGACAGACGGATTGAAGCAGCATCTGCAGTGATGCGGACGTTGTACCGGTCTGTTGTGGTGAAGAGGTTGCTGAGTTCTAAGGCAAAGCTGTCGATTTACCAGTCAATCTACGTTCCTACTCTCACCTATGGTCACGAGCTTTGGGTAATGACCGAAAGAACGAGATCGCGGATACAAGCGGCTGAAATGAGCTTTCTCCGTAGGATTGCTGGACTCACCCTCAGAGATAGGGTGAGGAGCTCAGTCATCCGGGAGAGGCTCAGAGTAGAACCGCTGCTCCTCCACATTGAGTCAGTTGAGATGGTATGCATCTGATTAGGATGCCTCCTGGACGCCTCCACTTGAGATGTTTCAGGCACGTCCCACTGGGAGGAGACCCCGGGGTAGACCCAGGACTCGCTGGAGAGACCATGTCTCCCAGCTGGTCTGGGAACGCCTTGGTATCCTCTCTGAAGAGCTGGAGCAGGTGGCTGGGGAGAGGGAAGTCTGGGCTTCTCTGCTTGAACTGCCGCCTCTACGATCCGGACCTCCGGAAAAGCGGTAGAAGATGGATGGATGGATTTCTTACTTTGATCATTTTCTTCTTCAAGACTTGAGATTGAGATTGAGATTGAGATTCAACTTTATTGTCATTACACATGTATGAATACAAGGTAACGAAATGTGACTTGGCATTTGGGCACGCTCTGCAGAGCGCATCCAAGGCCGGGGCAGCCGCTAGGCGCCAGTCATAAAGAAGAAAGGAAAAAAAAGAAAAGAAAATGGATATGACACAGTAGGCGAGAGAAAAAAACACATGTTTTATCAGAATGACGCTCGGCAAGTGAGCGAAATTTTGATTGCAGGCAAAAAAAAACCCTCAATGCACATTTAGCAGACATTTAGCAGGAGATCACACACAAAAGTTGAGAGGCAGTATATTGTATGCATGTAGTGTTGTATGCATTGTGTAGTGTAAATGTAACAGTTGTTAGTGAGCAGCAGAGGGCGCCTCCTGGCAGTGGATAGATGTTTATAATCATGTGACTTATAAACAAGTCCAGAGTCCAGAGTCTATCTCTCTTGCTCTCTCTCTTGCTTGCAGAAGGCACATGGGCATTGTCCTTGAGGGTCTAATCCGCTGACGACAAACAACTGATTGTTGATTGTTTGGGTAGACATAAGAGCCGGTCCTTCCGCTTATCTCAATCAGGAGGAATGTAAACACGGGGCAAACAAGGTCAAATCAAATCAAATCAGCACAGTGCACTCAGAGAATAGAATTTGTCCTCACCCGTGTAATTCTGTGCTTCCATTATATGTGCAGGCTTAAACTGTTTTTCCATAGAGAGCACAGGGCTTCAGATGTATTCCTTCACTGAATCACTGTCATTCAGTTCACCGTTTGCCGCTACTCGTGCCCTCCCCAACTGGTCGAATTTGATGAAGGAGCTTGCCGGGTCCGCTTTGATCAGCTCTCTCACTTTCCTTCAATTTCTGATGCATCAGGGAACTCCACAGCCAAAAATAGAAGTCCTGAGATCATAACCAATAATGTTTCCACAGACGCATGAATTCCAATGTCCATGAGTCTCCTCGTAGGTTCCAATTCTTGGGCTCCCCCTTGGCCCAATTCTTGTTGAAAAATAGTGACAATAGCACATTTAAGCAGCTTCCAAATCCATAATTTCCATTTAGATTAAGATTCAGCAGAAGAAGAGCGACTAAACACAGACAAAAACGCAACATTGCAAAAGCTGGGAATAGATCAGGAAGGCAGGGGAGGAGGGAAGAAAAATGCGACTGCTCTCTCTCAAGGCAAGAAGGAAAAAAAAAAAAAAAAAAAGTAAGGCGGCACCACTGTGCCGCCTTACTAGTGGGCGGCACAGTGGTTAGCACTGTGGCAGCACAGCAAGAATGTCACAGGATCAATTCCACCCCTGACCATCGTGGGTTTGAGCCCACCTCTAAACCAGTGGTTTCCAACCTTTTTCCCAGGAGTCCCCCCTGCCTGTGTCACAGAAGTCTCCCCCCCCCAGCCCGCAGGATCACACCAGAGGAATTAAGTCATTTTAGAACATTTACTTTGGAAAAAAAATAACATCAGTTTTGTGCTTAACCTATTCCATTTGTTTTGAAATGTAGATTTGTTTTCCTTTATACTTAAACTAAATTCAATTATATGAACATGTGTATCACACACAGACAAAACATAAATGTGGCAAATGACTGCAATGGTATTAAAATATTTGTCTTTTTGTTTTAAGACAGCATTACTTTTAAACAGGGCCTTTTTGACACCAGAAGGCAGTCCTGAATCTTCATTGTTCATTGTCAGTAACAAAGTTTTCATCTTTGCCAGAGGTATGAAACAGAAATGTTAACAAGAACATGTCCCTTGTGAAAGCAAACATTTCTAACAACCAAAATAGTAGGTATACACACGCATGACCGCATAAATCAGTAAAGGCCTAAAAGTCAGTCAGTATGGTCCTAATGGCAGTAGACCTAAAAACACCCGTCATACACAAAGAACAAATATCCTTGACTGCACTTTCTCATAACACTACCCAGCAATTAACATTGCAAAAAAATAATTTGATGATTCTTTGCTTTTTACTCTCTCCAGTCAGTTGATTCAAAAAAGAATATTAATGTGTACCTTGAGCTTGCATGTCTCTGACCAGTGATGTGATGTTTGGAGTGATAGTGGTGATAGGCATGCGGGCTTGATCAGGCATGCGGGCTTGATCAGCTGCTCACCAATATTGTGTGGCTTTTTTGCCTTCACAGTGAGCAGCGTACAGTCAAATGATGCTTCAGTGGCTCTGAGTAAATCATTACCTGCCCTTTCAAAGGATTTTCTGATATCCCCGTGTCTCCTTGAAAGCGCCAGGTGCCGTTTCCTCTCCAAAAAGTCCCGACTTGCACCAGTGGTCTCTCGGTGTCGAGTCTCCTGATGCCATCATTAGCTAGCTTTTCACCACAAATAACACATTCTGGCCGAAAAGAGTCTTGTGCTTCTATAAATCCATAGTTCAGGTAACTGTCAATATATTGTCTTTTTTCTTTTTTAATTCCACGGGGTCCTCCGCACATTTACGTTTCTCAGCCATTGTGGAGGATGGAAACAGACGAGACGGCAAGCTGCACGACACAGAACTGTATTTCTCCTCCAACACAGAATAGAACAGAATAACCCTGAGTGCCTAAGTGAACTCCTTTATACACTTTTATTCCCGCCTCCGGCACACAGGGCAAGCACGATAACATACAGACTGAAACACATGTACACACATTAACATAACATTGACACACACGTCACAGAGCAGGTCTTGCTACAATACATTTGCACCCCTGCATCCCCAGGTACGAACCTGGTGCTGTGGGGGCGAAAGGCACGTCTTTGTTTGGCTCCTCTCACCTTTTCTCCATTAGCATCTCTAACTATCTTCTCCCTCACCAACCAATGTCATTCATGCATTTTCTTTACCCATGCATTTCATGACCTCAAAACAGACAGAGCTTCACCCCCCCCCCCCCCCCCCCCCCCCCGTGGGCCCAGGTTAGGAGACACTGCCCTAGACCATCGGTGACCCTTCTCTGTGGAGTTTGCATGTTCTCCCCATGTCTGCGTGGCTTTACTCCAGGGACCCTGGTTTCCTCCCACAGGCCAAAGGCATGCAGGTTTGGTTAACTGGCATCAACTGGGGATTCTAAATTGTCCTTAGGTACAGTATGAATGTGAGAGTGAATGGTTGTCTGTTTCTCTGTGTTGGCCCTGCAATGAACTGGTGATCTGTCCAGGGTGTACCCTGCCTCTTGCCCAAAGATGCTGGGATTGGCTCAACTCCCCCACCCCCACCCCGGGACCCAAAAAGGATTAAGCGGTAGAAGATGGATGGATCAATAGACCTACTATTTTAACCTTGCTTTTGATTAGTTTCCTATTTTGTCTTAATTTATGATTTTAAACCTATTTTGTGTCACAATTACTTATCTTACTGTGAATTATTAATACTTATGAATATATGTTTGTTTGACTGCATTTAAGTGTTGTTTTATTCTTCTAGTCATCTTAACTGTCTAGTCTTTTTATCAGCAAATTATCTTCTGATTTATCAGTGACCGTTTTATTATTTTTTTATCACCCGGTCCAAGCTCCAGTGTTTCCTCATGGGGAGCCCTCCCACAGGGAACCGTGCATGTTTTCTGGCGACAGGGCACTGGTCTGTGATTGCCCTGGTCTACCCGGCTGAGGGGATCGTATGCTGCGGCACCGCACCTGCAGTGTCAACCCCTCGGGTTGGACTTGGGTGGTCTCAGAGGTGGTGTTTCTGTAGCCGTGGACTTGGCACTTTCCCTGCAGGTGATGGCTCCCTAGTGATGGTGCTTCCACACTTGGATCCTTGGTGCCCAGCCATAAACCATAAGTTTTACACTGACGAAAGTTTCTTTACGTGTGTGTGGGGGGAGGGGTAATTGTGTTTTATTTCAATGTGTGAAGCACTTTGTGTTGCATCTTTTTGTATGAAAAGTACTATATAAACAAAGCTTTGACTTGATTCTAATATTTAAAAAAAAAAAAAATTCTTCATCATATTTCCTTTTCTTCTTGATTTTTTTGTTAATTACCATCTGGAATTTCTCTTTGCTCGTCATTTTCATGGAGCGTTTTAAAAATTAGGTCATGACATAATTTTATCACTAATTTTAACACTGAGCAGCTTTTATTTTCATTTGTATTTTCAGTTTTAACTGTGAAACTTTTGACTTTGAAGAACTCCCCCCCCCCCCCCCAAGGTTTACATGTAAATCTGGCCCTCGAGAAGTGAGGAAAAGAAACTCACTACCACCAAAGTTGCCCATCCCTGCCTTAGCCCTATCCCTCCATCATACACATTCACAGTGAATGCGCAAAACGGAGGGGCAGGGCGAAGGGGTGAATTGGGATGCACCCCTAATAACTGGTTGTGCCACCCTTGGTGGCAACAATTGCAGTCAAGTGTTTGTGATAACTGGCAATGAGTTTTTTACATTACTGTTGAGGAATTCTGGCCCACTCTTCTTTGCAGAATTGTTTTAATCAGCCACACTGGAGGGCTTGAGCTTCAGGTCATGAACTGATGGTCCGATATTCTCCTTCAGGATTTTCTGGTTGAGAGCAGAATTCATGGTTCCATCAATTACAGCAAGTCATCCAGGTCCTGTAGCAGCAAAGCAGCCCCAGACCATCACACTACCACCACCATGTTTGACTGTTGGTATTATCTTCTTTTTATGAAATGCAAGGTCAGTTTTATGCCAGATGTAACAGGATGATCACCTTCCAAAAAGTTAAACTTTTGTCTCGTCAGTCCACAGAATATATTCATAAAAGTCTTGGGGATCATCAAGATGTTTTTTGGCAAATGTGAGGTGAGCCTTTGTTCTTTTTGGTCAGCAGTGGTTTTTGTCTTGGAACTCTCCCATGGATGCCATTTCTACCCACTCTCTTTGTTATTGTTGAATCATGGACCAGTGTCCAAACTGAGCGAAGTGGGGCCTGGAGTTCTTTAAATGTTGTTCTGGGTTTCTGTTTCACATCTGTTCTTGAATTTCCTTAGATCGTGGCATGATGTGTTGCTTTTTATGATCTTTTCGTCAGCTTCACTCTGTCACACTGTATTTAAGTGATTTCTTGATTCAACAGGTCTGGCAGTAATCAGGTCTGGGTGTGGCTTGTGAAATTGAACTCAGATTTCCAAAAAATATGTTTAATCACAATTAATTCATAATGTAAGGGGGGAATTACTTTTTCACATAAGGCCAGGTAGGTTTGGATATCTTTTTTTCTCTGAATAAATGAATTCATCATTTAAAATGATTACTGATTTTTGAAGAAACCCTTCACCTATTCAGCCTTTTAGTATCCGTGGTCAGACTGTTGAAGTGGTAAAGGAGTATAAATATATGGGAACATTAATTGACAAACTTTTATTTGATTACAATGTTGATGCTATTTGTGCAAAGGCCCACCAGCGCATGTATTTTTATTGTAATCTTAGGAGTTTTACTGTTGACACTTTAATGAAAATGTTTTATTGAGTCTGTTTAACCTTCTCTCTTTGAGTTCCTTATGTTGAAGAACACGAAAAGGTTGGAACACATTGTGAAAACGTGCAGCAAAATTGCTAGCACAAATTTACAGACTCGGTCCCTTATACAGTGATAGAGCCATGAGGAAAGCTCATGTGAAGAGTACAAGATGCTGCCATCAGGTAGAAGATATCCATCCATCCATCTTCTTCCGCTTAATCCTTTTCGGGTCGCGGGGGGCTGGAGCCTATCCCAGTATCTTAGGGCGAGAGGCAGGACACACCCTGGACAGATCGCCAGTCCATTGCAGGGCCAACACAGAGAGACAGACAATCATTCACTCTCACAGTTATACCTAAGGACAATTTAGAATCCCCAGTTTTGATGCCAATTAATCTAACCTGCATGTTTTTGGCATGTGGGAGGAAACCGGAGAAATCCCGGAGTAAACTCACGCAGACACGGGGAGAACATGCAAACTCCACACAGATCACCGTTGGTCGGAGGATGGTAGAAGATATGCTCTGCCCAAATGCAGAACAAACAGATTTTAAAATTTATTTGTCCCTGCTAACATTGGTCTCCTGAATAGCAATATATAACGCCCATGTAACTCCTGTCTTTGCAGTATGTAGATCTTGGATGTGTGTTTTTATTTGTTTTTAAACTGTTGCTGCTGTAGAGCAAATTACCCCATTTGGGGATAATAAAGGACCTTTATTTTAGAATCCTTTATTAGTCCCACAATAGGGAAGTTACAGGGCATCCACCTGGATGGATGAGGCAACCACTCCCTTTACCTTTCACACACACACATTCACACCTAGGGCCACCTATAGAGTCTCCAATTAACCTAACTTGTATGTTTTTGGCCTGTAGGAGGAAAGCGGAGTACCCGGAGTAAACACGCGCAGACATGAGGAGAACACGCAAACGCCACAGAGAAGGGTCACTGATGGTCAGGGGTGGAATCAATCCCATGACCTTCTTACTGTGCTGCTACAAACCACTGCGCCAGCGAGCTGCCCTTGACCTTGGACCTTGAACCTAAAAACTGCATTTTGGATTTACACAGGTTATCTTTGACACATTAAAATGGGTTTGATGAGCTGAACCATTTAAGTCTGACAAATATGCAAAAATATAAGAAATCAGGAATGTAGGCAAATACTTTTTACAGCACTGTATGTGCTGATTTTTTTTTCACAAATGTGAGAGGGTTGGTGCTATATAATACATCTTCACTTAATTTTCTTCAAAGATAAGACAGAACAAGAAAAATGGTGTAAAAGATCATTTCAGAGAAGTAACAAGAATTAAATGTATTATCATACTATGTGAACTGAGTCTATATAGAGGAACTGTATTCACATGCAAGATGGAAATCTGCACCTTTTTTAAATGTTACAAGTTTACAGGCAGCACGCCACGTTAAACACAGCTGGCAAATTAAAGAAAAACCTGGACTGGAGTTACTTCCTACAGGTTTGTCTTCCTTGTACTGTAGCTCTGTTATGCACTATGGTGCATTTTGTTCTTCACAGAAAACAGTGACTGTATTTTTGTGTGACCTCCATTACTCAACAGTGAAACATTCCCACCCTTACAAGAAGTGGTTTCTTAAGAGCACATGATTCACAGGGCACAAGTAGTCACTCAGGGTTTTAATGAGGAAGATGTAAATCACAGGCTTTTATTCTTCACTGATGTGGACATCAAAGAGGGATTTCTGTCAGACCTTAACACACTTCACCCAAGAAGCACCGGCTACACCATTCATTTACAGAGACAAGCAATGGCCAGGGGGATGAGCAGGGGACTCGTCGCGTGTGTGAATGATGAAGAAAATCTTACACTTGAAGCAGCTGGGGGTTTTTTAAAGTTGGGGTAAGAAATATCGATTGGGATCACACTTAACATGACAACATGGAAGATGTTATTTGTGAGCGACAGCTAGAATTACAAAATGTGCATCCAAGCAAAGATTTTCAAGGAGTGGCAAAAACACCATTATTAATAGATTGGCATATAAGACGGAGCTGCTCATGTTTCATCCCACAGCAAAGATCACAATAAAGCATAAAACAGTCAGGGAAATAAAGTTAAATATACACAAATGACCAGTTAATATTTACAGACGCATTACATTACAAATTGGATGAGATGGGCAAAAAGATGAAGAAGATGGATGGATGGATGGGCAAAAAGATGGCTCTAGATTATAATCATAAAAGTGGTGATTTAATGGACTGATTATCGTTTTCAATTGCTATTATGGTGGTGGACCCAGAGCAGTTCAGCATGTGCACAATCAGGGAAACAAAGTCAAATATACACTAATGACTGATTAATATCAATTGATATTAAAGTTTGTATTTTGGCTCCAAACTACATTCTTTTGTGAGTAATATGTATCTGCTGCTTTTACACGTCTGCACTTTCCAATCAGCCTCACTGTGATTAACTTATTTTATCTGTGACATTTTACTTGTAACTTTTCAACTGTTTTAGTGTTCTTAAAGCACACCAAGAAAGATCACTGCAATTCCATTCTAACGCTGTTGAACAGCAGTGCAGTGATAAGTGTTTGCTCTGCCTTCTTAATCAGAGACAAAATACTGACCTCTGCTCTAGTTGTTTTGCTAAGTCATATACCCAAACTCAGTTTTTTTGTTTTTTACTGTTTATTTGACCAGTCCAGCATGTCTGCTATATGCAGAGTTAAAATGCAATGGAACATACATTTTTAACGTGGTACCACTTAAGGTATGTGGTACCAAGTGAGGTGCTTGTAAAATACATAGATGAAAATACTCGTAAGACTTTTTGAGGACATTGAGTTAACTGATCAACTTTCAGCATAAATGGGAACTGAGTCACTCTTCTTCATGCAGATTCTAGACACAAACTGAAATCTGAACAATATTAAGCGCTTAAAGAAAATCCTTCTTTATCTGAAACGGTAACAGCTTGATCCATATGCATATCAAAACATCTGTGTTTATGCTAACTTCCTGTTTTAAGATATTCTAGTACTTCCTTTCAATCAAAATACCAAATGAATAAAATATGAATACAAAACTTACAGAAATAAACTGAAAAGCTTTCAAAATGTAAGAGGTATTATTTCTGACATTAAACCACTCTCTATTTTCTCTTACTTTAGTGGTACTTATAATACCACTAAAGCAGAAAACATGCCCAAGCATTTACCAAGAAAATGGTAGCTTGGCAGGTTTTTGACTTAGAATAAATTATCTTCTTGGTCTCTGGCTATATGTACAGTATATACATTTAAGTAAGGCATCTTTCTTGTCAACTTTATCCCTGAAGCTCAAGTCTTCAATAATGTTCTTGCCAACACAGTGAGATTCTTCATTTTAAAATCACTTTATCAGCACAAATGTCCATCACTTCTATACTGGCTGGCACCTGTGCTGATTTTAAGACGTGGCATTTACATACATCCTGACAGAAGAGCAACCGTGGACCTGAACTGCTGACAGGGAACAGCTGTGTGGATGTTGAAAGAGCTTACTTTCATCCATCCCTTCATTCTCAGTAGTAATAGCTTCCGAAAACTGCCACCACACAGAACAGGCTGTCCTACGAGGAAAGGATCAGAGTTGATTACTGGTAAATGTGGCTTGCCTTTATCATGCCTGACTGACGAAAGAATGCTTACATTCATGAAGACGTCTTCAGCATAGTTGTCTGAATCAGCATCCCACAAACATCTGGAAGTCATCCTGACACGAGAAGCAACAGGAAGGAGAGTCAAAATGTCACAGAATTATAATAAAGCTCCAAACTACAATATTATATTTTGGGGGGAAAATGCAAAAAACACAAGCTAAAGACATTTTTTTAAACTTTAATTTTTACAGTAAACTCCAGCATTAGTTTTTGTGGTTGTGTGTAACAAGTATATTTAAATATTCCACATTGTGCATTTGCATAATTTAACACTAATACAGTCCTTCACTGACTCCATCCCACAGCCTGAAGACCTGAGTCTGACCCCCAGCAGACAAGCTTGCATTTCTTTTTTTTTTTCCTCTGCTACATCATATTTGTCATCATCACGCTGGGGATGTCATGAACATGCCCAACAGAATCCAGCAGGAAAGCTGCAGTCATCACATTTTTTCTCATCTCCTGTAAAACATTCATGGTCAAATACATTTTCAGCTCAGACTGAACCTGCAAATCGCACTCCTTCCAGCTGTCTGTTGAAGTAGATCATCATGGGCCCCCCCCCAAAAAAAAAACAAGTGTGCAGGAGCAAGTGAATGAAGTACTGCCTTTAACTGATTAATGAGACAAAAAAAAAAAAAAATTCCACAATCTCTGACTGACTTACAGCAGGTGGAAATGTTTGATAAGTTAAATGAGTCTTGTTCCGTCTTTTGTTTGAGAGTTTTATAAGAATTGTGTGGTCCTCAGTTATCTGTGCCATACCTACATCATCACTTTAATTCATTCTTTCACCCGAGTGTCCCGTTCACATCACTACTGATCAGAGGTGAAGCTGACAGCAACCCATGTCCACTGTCGAGCCATTTGAACAGGGCCTGAATCCCAGGTGGATGTTTTCCCACTGCAGAGGTCTGAGAGAGTTTACCTGGATTTTTTTAACCAGTATGAAAGGGGCTTTAGAAAACTGAAGGCAGGGCTTGTTGATCTGAGATGCCATAAAACCCAGGAAGTGCAATGTGCTCATTCTATAAGAGCTTGACTAAATATATGCAGTGTGTATTTCTTTATGATGCAAGTATTTTACTTTATTGGTATACATGTGACCCATGGCTGTATTTAATAAGGTTACACTGCATGAATACACCATTACGCAAAATATGGTACCTTTAAAATAGTATTATATAATTATAAGGTCCACATACTATTAATGTTGCTACCCCAGAACCGTGCTCTGATATAGGTCTCTTGATATGCTGCAGCTGGCGCCACAAAATATGGATCAGTAAATGATTTAGTCGGCTATAATTAGTGAATATGAATAAATGAATAATGGTAGAACAACTGAAGGCAAGTCTTAACCTATTGCACATGATAAGCGAGCTGCAGCTGCATTCTTAAGCCCTTTGCATATTCCGAAAGAACAGAGAAATTTATTCTCTCTCCCAGGGCTGCAAGAAAAAAAATCATGTAATTTTTTTTTTTCTTGCAGCCCTGGTTTGGGAGTTCTTACAGCTAGTTATTGACACATCATCATAGCAGAACTTTTTCTTGTGTGGTGTCTGACAACTATTGTGTGATTGGTCAGAAATTTGAGTTGCCCTGGAGTTCTGCATTTGCGTTTCTTGTGGAGTATGAAATGTCCTGGCCTGAACTAACTTTGTTCTTGTTCTTGCCACCTCAAGAAAAAGAACCAATTTCTTTGTTCTTGGGGAGCATGTAGGCCTTAAGACAATGGATTCTTAGATTTTCCATAATCTCTACATTGGAATAAGAAAGCGTGTGTCACTGGTTATTGCGTTGTGCACCAAAAGACAAAACCCAGTGCTATGTGTTTGATTTGTGTTATCTTGTGCACCTCCCCTGCAAACAGACACTTGACAATACAGCCTTTCAAGACAAAGCAAAAGCCAATCACCACTTACTTCACTCCCTGTCCACGTTGTTCTCCAATGACCACCTGCACAACCAGCTTATATCTGTCAAAACCTGCATCTGTGCACAAAGAGGAACAAGATGTGCAAGTGGGTATAACACCATACCATGGTGTAAAAATCACCATAAATTCAATTACAGCATCAATCTGTAGATATACGTAGGACAATGTGATGAAAACTTTACAACAAAGTGAACAGAGAGAAAAATCTGTAGTGAGTATTTCTGTGTTATCTGTGATGTGATAAAATGTGGAAATAGTCACATGCCAGACAGTCCCGCAAGTCCAGTTGCTAGCCGATTAAGTGAAAAAAGTGCATGTTTGAAAAGGGGTTACCATTAAGTCAACCATTTCAAATCCACTGGCAACAAATGTATCTTTTCCAGAGCTGCAGTATGTCTTTTATATAGAAATGATGTTGAAGACCCTACATCACTGTCAGATATTAACTCAATGTGGCATAACTTCAGCCACCGTTTTATTTTTTTTTTTCCAGACTAATAAGCATAAACTCAAAGGGGCCATATGCAGAAATGCAGACAATCCTAGATCTGAAGGAACCCCTTATTTTCATCTTCAATCCAAGAACCAAAATGTATGGGTACTTTGGATGGGGAGAAATGATGTGTATTTTAATCATAATCATTGCATTTTAAATCATAATAAACCTTTAAAACAACAGTGGAATAGTTTACTCACTTTTTAGTTTGTCCTTAATAGAGTCAGCCAGTGAACGGGTCAGTTCTGGGACTTCCTCTGGGTCGTACCTCACTTCAGACAGCCTCTCTCTCACTATTTCACGGACACACTCCTTTACAGCGGCCGGCCTGAACCTACAAACATTTACAGTTACCAACAACAGACCAATGTGAAAATTCAGACAACTTTCCTTGGGAACTGTGACCCAAAAAAATTCAAAGCTCTCTGAGAATGGGATCACACTGTTGGAGAAAAACCCAAGTGAGAGTTGTCAGTATCCACCTTATTCCTGGGGGCGCCGCTGTAGGAACGATTATGGACGGAACTTCCGGTTTCGGCTGCGGTAGTGTTAAATCAGTCAGTTAGAGTGGAGTAGGAGGGGCATTTAAAATAGTGTTTTTTAAAAGTTTTTCAAATTCATTTTAATGTATAGTCCACATACGTGTTTTGCACTTAAGTGGCAGCTAATTTCATCTCTTCAAGTTTTTGTATTTTTTGAATGTTTTGGCGTAGTTCTGGTACTTGTTGCCGGTGTTAAGGTTGTGCCATAGACTGGATAAATGGAGGCTTTTCAACACACGGTGACAGACGACATTCAAGCACGGTGTTGTGGCGTACGTCTGCTCTAAGGTAAATCTGATTATGTCCAACATATTTTAACAAAATGCAGCTGACTTTATTGCAGTGGAGACGTGCTGGTCTGAATGTGCACCGCGTCATTATGAGTACAGGCAACGAGAAGTTATAAATCATGACTCTTTGTTTGGTACTGGCAAAGTCCAAGGAAACCCCCCATGAGTGTCTGCTATCATTGGAAAGCTTAGAAATTGTACTTTGTAAAAATACCTGTGTTTTTGCAGAAGACATAACTCCCAACTGATCGAACGCGAGTTTTCAACCTAGCTAAAATAAAAACAAATCGTCTTTTTCTGGGTCAGTTTTTGCACACTTCCTACAAATTAAATATCATTTTGAAGGTCTTTCAATACAGAATATGGAAATAACATTACATCAGTTTTGAAAATGTCCTCAAAGTGACTCATTTTACCAGCACGGGTCATTTGTTTACATCGTTAGCATCTTAGCAGCAGCGCTAACTAACGGAGCTACTGTGTACAAGGCCACTTTAAAAGGTCACCTTCCCATCCCTCGATCGTGGTAAGTGGTATGATTGCGTTACTGTTTTGAGGTGCAAGAGGCCGTGTTCCCGCATTTCTGATGCCGAAGTCATTTTTTTAACATGGAAAAGTGTCCCGTTTCAGTGACAACCATATGTTCTAAACTGGTACCGGAAGTTGCTACCATAATTCACGCAAGGCATCATGGGGCCTAGGAATACGGTGGATACGACAGAATAATACAGATTTGCTGTATTATGTGAGTGAATGAAAATGAAATATCTTGTTACAGTCTAATTGCATGGCCACGGCCAAGATATGTAGAGCGATGATATTGAGCGAAGAACGCGGCGGTAATGCACCTGTAAGGTGGTTGCCAACCGCCAATCAAATCTAAAAGAAGAAGAAGAAGAATTTGATTGCATATAATTCCAGGAGTTCCAGCAGTCGACTATGTACATTTTAGAATCTCGTAAAAACACAATATACAGTAGACACATATATAAGGATGGCTTTTAACAACAACATACTAGGCTGACGACTATTTAGAACATCATTCATTCTTTGACAAACTAAAATCACGGAGAGCTTAGCAAAAAGTTAAACAGTAACACCTCAAAATATTAAACTAGCAAACATTAGATTCAATAATATTCAACTTTAAACCACTCACTTGTGCTGATGGTGAGGCCGTATGAGATAAGAGTCTGAACCATCCATTTCGCGTGAGTAATATAGCAATAAATGGTACAAATGCTGACAAAAAGTAAGACGCTAGTTAGAGCTCGCCAGCCCACGTGACAAACACGCAATGCATTCTGGGAGGTGAAGGCCAGCCGGCTCCTCTACATCACTCTATATATAATTCAAGAAATCTGTCTGTGACGACCACAGCACTCGCTAAAAGAGCATGAGCTCGCCTATGATGTTCCTGAGATCTCTACATGTCTATATGACGGGTATGCACTAGTTTGTTATGAATGAACGAAAAAAAAAACCAAAGGAAAATTTAAAGGGACAGTACTACGCCAAACTGAACAGGACTGCAAAGACACGCTGTTGGCGAGGCTTTAAGGGGTTAACGGGCTGGATCCCTCCCAACATACAACGTGGAGTTCAGACGTAAACATTCTGCCTAACTCCGACCATGCCTTCATTTGTTTTATTTTATTTCAACTGTAAGTCCATATACACAGGAAGTTTTCAGTAACTTTAGGTCTTTGCAGCAACCCAAGTGCAGTTCACAGATGGATGGGTGATGACTGGAGATGGACAAGGCAGACCTGAAGACAGCTGTGAGCACAAAGGCATGTTTCTTTTTATTTCCTCTCTTGTTATGCTAAACATCGTTCTTTCACTCTACAGCCAGATGAAATTAAAATGTGCAGCACTCTGAAAATATTTTTCAAAATGTACAGAAATTATATCATTTTTAAGTACTGTGAAAAAAAAATGTGTGAACTTGTCATTTGTTTTAAAGCTATGAAACATTTATCAAATTGTTTACTTTGTTTTGATTACACAAATTTGCTTGTTCTGATTTTACCTCTTCTGCTTAATCTGTTGTGATTCTGAATGTGTTGTGGTGTACTTGCAGGCAGCCAGAAGAGCTGGATAACATGGTTCCTGTGAAAACCAAAACTGTGTAATCCAGTGGTTCCATCTAGGATGTGGGAGTCAGTCCAACAGCAGCCATGGTTACGCCTCATGTGCACACTAGAATAATACCATAGCATGAGTCTTGTTATGTAGTAGAACATTGTCGTGTGAAACACATTGATGAATTTCATTTTATATTCCAGTATGTTTTTACTATAGGTTTTCCATAATCCTGGACTGTTTTTTTTTTATTTCAGTTGTGTGTTCTGTAACTGTGTTTTATCTAATCCTTCTCTTATACTTAATTGTGCAGCAGCCTGGTGGAGCACCCACAATTTGGTTGTACTGTACAACTGTACAATGACAGTGAGCCTATTCTATTGTTTGTGACTTGAAAGTGTTCCACATTTAACAAAGCTGTTTAAAAGTATTACAGCAAAAAAAAAAAAAAACATTTTTGGACTGCGCTTTGCACACATTCTGTACAGTGTTTCTCACAACTTAAGTTACACTCAGAATTTTGCACCTTATAAATAAAGAGCTGGAGTTTGTAAACCATTGTGTACTTTATTTTCAAATTGTTACAAAGCCGTTAAAGACATTATGTCTGAAGGGGTAAACCATACCAAAACATGTCTACATTCTAAAACTATGGCTTTATAACGACACTTGGATACATATTAGTCAAAGCACAAGTTGCAGCAACACTCTTATCCAGTAAAGTCATGTCGTCGCCTTCACATGGTCCCACAAAGGCCAGAAGTATAGTGTCATTCAGTATTGTATATTTGGAGCACACGCACCCTATTACTCTCCCAACTCAATTCAATTTGTTTATATAGCGCCAAATCACAAAACAGGGTTATCTCAAGGCACTTTACAAAAGGGTGGGTTTAGGCCACTCTGTGGCATCAAGCTGGCTGTGGCCTCTGGTGAATGCAGGTATTTGCAGTGTGGCACTGACAAGGGCAACGCTTTCCTTAATATCAAATCCACAGTCTGCCAATAGTCTCTTGGTGACAGCTTCTGAAGAAAGCCACAGTCCCACAATTTTTTTGTGCTGTACAACGATAAAGCATATTCTATTCTCCTCTTGCAAGAGTAATATTTGGTTAAGCCCAAGGTGACACATGCTACAGTTCTGCTGTTCTCGCACATTTTCCACTGGAGCATCATCAGCCTGACAGATCTGTGCTGCTTCATCAGATGTTCTTTCCTCCATCTCAGCCAGAGGTGTGGCGTCATCTGTTGGTGACAGGGACAATATACTACTTCAGTTAATATATTTTGTAATCAAAAGGAATCCCAATATGGCTGTGTAGTTGCGCATGCACATGTTGGACATATGAGAGATATGCTGACAGCACATATGTGATTTAACCTCACGATGAAGGAGACGGAGAGTTTGGGACACCTGTGGAGGACAGCGAGAGAAGACAATGGGTGTGGACAGAGGACTCCCTGACCTCTGAGGCTCGAGAGGAGAGAGGGGGGAGTAATGTAAATAAAGGGATTATGATGGAGATGTGTGACCTCCCCTGCGAGGGAGATTTCTTGATGTGAGAATGTTTAAAGGTGAAAACTTTGGTGTGTTTCCTCCTCTTTGTTCGCTGCTCAAGAATGAGAGCAGACTGTGGGAATGGTTGCTTGAAATAAACTTGAATTAAATGCAATTCAGTTTCGTTATTCAAGGCTCCCCACAATTGGTGACCGACGACGTTGAGAATGACTGGAGAAGGTCTCAGGGTCCCGGACTCACAGAGTTCGGTTCTGGCGAGCGCAGTGGCCGTCAAGCTGCCTGATTTCTGGCAGGATAACCCACGGTCGTGATTCCTGCAAGTGGAGTCGCAGTTCGCGCTCGCAGGAGTAACGGTGGATGACACTAAGTTCCACCATGTCATCGCTAAACTGGATAACAGCACAGCTCGGTGCGTGCAGAGCTTGGTGGAGCAGCCACCCGCTACCGGCAGGTACGACAAGCTAAAATCCACCCTCGTTAAGTTTTTCACCCCCTCGGCCGAAGTGAGGGCGAGGAGGATCTTGTCTTTGCTAGACCAAGGAGGACACAGGCCGAGTGCCCTGATGGAGGATATGATACAGCTGAGAGGGTCAGACAACGATGATTTCCTCTTCCAGTTCATCTTCCTCTCCAACCTCCCGACGCATGCGAGAAGCGCGCTGGCCGGCAAGAAGTGTCACACCCCGGAGGAGTTCCGGGAGCTGGCCCAGGAAGCAGACAGGATTCTGGACGCCTGCGGCGGGCAGGCAACCACAACAGCGACCCAAGACAGCAGGGAGCCAGAGGCGGCAGACCCAGGCTGGCCAACGACGGCAGCAGCACAGCCGCGATGAGGTGGAGCCAATGGTCCGGTGGCAGAGGCGCGGCCCCGACGCAGCGGAGGAGAGGATCTCTGCTTTTACCATCGGAGGTTCGCTGATAGGGCACGCAGGTGCGTGCCGCCCTGCAACTTCAAGAGTTCGGGAAACGGCAAGACCGAGGGTCGCTAGCAGCTTCGACTCTCAGAGAAGGCAACAAGCTGCTCTACATCACAGATACGAGCTCCGGACGAGAGTTCCTCATAGACGCCGGAGCACAAGTGAGCTTCATCACCCCGACATACGCGGACTGGGTGGCTGGACCCCGCGGTAGCGGAGCTACAGCGGCAAATGGCTCGAGCATCAACACCTACGGGAAAAGGACCTTGCCTTTATGCTTACATGGCCGCACATATGAATGGACTTTTGTAATAGCGGCGGTGAGTTTCAACATGTTGGGCGCGGATTTTTTGTGCTCACACAATTTGTTAGTTGATCTTGCTAATAGACGGCTGGTAAATGCACTCTCTTTTTACTCTCTCCCCTGTTCAGCTCGAGTGTCCCCGCCACCAGTACAGACCCACGTCGCTACAGCAGGTGGTAAGTTTCACACACTCCTCACCCAATTTCCAGCGCTCACTGTGCCCACTTTTTCGGCGACGGTCGCAAAACACGGGGTGGAGCATTTTATCCCCACATCTGGTCCTCCCGTGTTTGCAAAGGCTCGGCGCTTGGATGCAGTTAAGCTCGTTATAGCGCGCGAGGAGTTCGCCAGCCTGGAGAGGCTGGGCATCGTTCGTAGGTCAAAAAGCCCGTGGGCTTCGCCGCTGCACATGGTCCCGAAAGCCGATGGCTCCTGGAGACCGTGCGGCGATTACCGCAGGCTAAACAATGCTACGGCGCACGATCGTTATCCCATCCCGCACATTCAGGATTTTTCGGTGCACCTGGCGGGGGCGTGCATTTTTTCAAAGATTGATCTGGTTCGCGACTATCACCAAGTCCCAGTCCAACCGGGGGACATTCCTAAAACAGCGGTAATAACCCCATTCGGACTTTTCGAATTTTTACGCATGCCGTTTGGTCTCAAAGGGGCGGCACAAACGTTTCAGTGGATGATGGATGCCGTGTTACGCGATCTCCCTTTCGTGTTTGTATACCTCGACGACATTTTGGTCGCAAGTACTTCAGAGGACGAACACGAAAAGCACCTCACAGCAGTTTTTAGGAGGCTGGGAGAGCACGGCTTAATAATTAACCCAACCAAGTGCCAGTTCGGCGTCGAGCAGATCGATTTTTTGGGTCACCGCGTCTCCCCAGAGGGAGCGGTTCCGTTACCAGATAAAGTACGCGCGGTGGCGGATTTTCCCCGGCCACAAACGGTCAAATCACTGCAGGAATTCTTGGGGATGGTGAATTTTTATAACCGATTCCTGCCCCACACAGCTCAAATCATGCAACCGTTATATGCCGCGCTCAAAAAGCAAAAACCAACCCATGCGGTCGAATGGTCCCCGGAGCGGGAGCGCGCATTCACAGAGGTAAAAAAAGCCTTGGCTGACGCTGCGCTCCTGGCCCACCCAGACCCGGCAGCACGTATCGCGCTGACGACAGACGCTTCAGATTTAGCCATAGGGGCCGTTGTTGAGCAACAGGTCGCCGGAGTTTGGCAGCCGTTGACCTTCTTTAGCAAATCCTTAAGCGCGGCTGAGCGAAAATACAGCACGTTCGACAGAGAACTGTTGGCGCTGAATTTGGCTATTCGTCATTTCCAGTTCTGGCTGGAAGGACGGTGCTTCACCGCTTATGTGGACCACAAGCCGCTCACATACGCCATGGCCAAAATTTCAGACCCGTGGTCAGGCAGGCAGCAGAGGCAGCTGGCCGCGATCTCAGAATTTACCACTGACATTAGGCACGTTGCGGGCAAATTCAATGTAGTAGCAGATTGTCTCTCGCGCGCGGTCACGACTCCACCGCGCGCAGAGGCAGAACAGGCCACCGCGACCGAGCAGTAGGACAGCGGCGCGGTGGCGCGCACAGCCCCGGTGCACGTGGGTATAGATTACGCAGCCATGGCAGCGGACCAGGGGGCGGACCCAGACGTGCGCGCGCTCCAGTCTGGACCAACAGGGTTAAGGCTGGAGAGCAAGTGTTTACAAACCGGTATGCCCCCCCCTGATCTGCGACGTGTCGACTGGGCGCCCGCGTCCGGTGGTTCCGGTCGCGTGGCACCGCCGTGTTTTTGACTTGGTCCACTCGCTGGCGCACCCGGGGGTGCGCGCGTTGGTGAAAATGGTAGCGGAAAAGTTTGTTTGGCCGTGCCTGCGCAAGCACGTGAAGGAATGGGCAAAAGCCTGCATGTCCTGTCAACGGGCCAAAATCCACAAGCACACAAGAGCCCCGTTAGAACCGTTTCGCATTCCAGCCAGAAGGTTCGACCACGTGCACGTCGACCTCGTGGGCCCCCTACCAGCATCACAGGGGTTCACGCATCTTTTGACAATGGTGGACCGAACCACACGTTGGCTGGAAGTGGTCCCGCTGGCGACGACCACGGCCGCGGAGGTGGCTTGCGTTTTTTTAACGGCTTGGGTGGCGCGCTTCGGGGTTCCGTCGGACATTACGTCCGATAGAGGGCCTCAATTCGTCTCTGAGCTGTGGTCAGCGATGGCCAACGGCTTGGGAGCCAAAATTCACCGCACTACGGCTTACCAACATCAGGCTAATGGTTTATGCGAGCGTTTTCATAGGTCTATGAAGGCAGCACTCAGAGCGTCGCTCACGGATGCAGATTGGGTAAATAAACTACCATGGGTTTTATTAGGGTTGCGTTCTGCGCCCAAAGAGGACTTAGACGCCTCCCCAGTGGAGCTGGTGTTCGCACAACCTCTTAGGCTGCCAGGCGAGTTTTTACCAGAGCACCCGGAGCCCCCACCTCTCCCTGCTCTGGGACCGTTAGTTGGCACGGGAGCAGACACGCTCCCAGGTTCGGTTCATCACGCTTTTCCACGAGTTTTCGTCCCCAAAGCTTTGAAAAATGCTGAGTTCGTTTTTGTCAGGCGCGAAGCCCTAAAAGCAACACTCAAACCACCGTATGAAGGGCCATTTCGAGTGCTGGAGGCAGGTGATAAGCAATTTGTGCTGGATTTTGGAGACAGAAAAGAGACAGTCAGTATTGACAGACTAAAACCTGCTTTTGTCATGAAGGACGGATCCGTACCGGTCGCGAGGGTGCCCCGACGAGGCAGGCCCCCGCAGGGGGCAAATAATCACTCTCTCCCTCAGTCAACAAAGCCGGAGCAGAAAGGCGCCGCAGGCAAAGCGGGGCCAACTCACAGCAGATTCGGCAGACGGTTGAAGCCCAGGCGGCGCACAGACTGAATGTTGATGTTGATTGTGCAGTAGTCAGTAGCATGTTATTGAATTTTAGGGAATAGTCCATTCTTCATCGTTTGGGGGGGGGGGGTTATATGGCTGTGTAGTTGCGCATGCACATGTTGGACATATGAGAGATATGCTGACAGCACATATGTGATTTAACCTCACGATGAAGGAGACGGAGAGTCTGGGACACCTGTGGAGGACAGCGAGAGAAGACAATGGGTGTGGACAGAGGACTCCCTGACCTCTGAGGCTCGAGAGGAGAGAGGGGGGAGTAATGTAAATAAATGGATTATGAATGTAAATAAAGGGATTATGATGGAGATGTGTGACCTCCCCTGCGAGGGAGATTTCTTGATGTGAGAATGTTTAAAGGTGAAGACTTCGGTGTGTTTCCTCCTCTTTGTTCGCTGCTCAAGAATGAGAGCAGACTGTGGGAATGGTTGCTTGAAATAAACTTGAATTAAATGCAATTCAGTTCGTTATTCAAGGCTCCCCACACCCGACACATTTTAGAAAGAAAAACAGGCTAAAAAAAAAAAAAAAAAAAAGACTACCTGAATATAATGGAAGTACATTACCCATCTCAGTCACGGGGCCAGTGGTGTTGGGGTCTATGTTGGGGGGTCACTTGCATGCCCTGACGATTCTTATTGTCTTGATCTCGTCCTTCTGCATAAGCGGTTAAACCTGTCAGGAGTTGTAGCCTGAAGCTCTGCATGGCTAACGTTTAGAGAAGGTGCCCAGCCAGCACCACAGTCTAGCATTTCATAAGCTGGTCTGCCTGTTAAAGCAAAGGAAATGGTAAGAAAATACTTTGGTATAGAACAAATTAAACCTACTTACACACGTGTGTAAGTGGTAACTTTTAATAGCTACTCGGACATCGGAGTCTTTCTTTAGCTTAGCTTAGCACTGCTAACGTAGGCTAAACGCTATGACCAAGCAAATTTTAACCACTCAGCAACAACAACAGACTTATATACAGTAAGCCATAACGTACCTTTATGAAAATGCTCTGAACACACCACCATCGATAAAGGAGCGTGGTTGAAAGTCATATTGGGTTTTCTCACTGCTGCAATCCAGGCCAGACGTTTGTTACATCCGAAACGTGGGCTGCGCTGTTCTTCTTCCATGCTGGAAAACGATAAAAGCCTATTCCGTGGTTTAGCTTCTTTTCCACGGTGGTTGTAAGAACGACTGTAACAGTTCACAACACAGCTGGTGAAAAATATACGTCCCTGTCTGTTACGTTGACATGGGCTTTTTCTTCTTCTTCTCGCGGTTACTGGCGGATAGCAAACAACTGAAAGGTGCATACCGCCACCTACTGTACAAGAGTGTGTAACATCATGTCATCTGAGCCCGACCCCTATTCTATGACTTAATCCTGTGTTACTTAAAAAAGAGAGAAAAGAGCCCTTCTCGTGATTCTTATTGCCTCTCCGTCTGTTCCCAGAATCCCAGTTGAATCCTATTCCCTACCGGCCTCTCGAACTTCATTTTCCATTATCTGTCTTTCATTTCCGTATTTGTGACAGTGTAATAAGATGTGCTTGTGGCCGCACATGGCCAAAACATATGAGCAGCATCTTTGATAAGAACAAAGGGCAGAGTTTCCTTAGAGATAACAGGAAGCTGTGAAATGTGATCTTTTGTGTGTCAGAGACGGCTTGGAGGATCCTTTGTGTTCCAGAGACTGTGAAGGGGATGTTAAAGGATTAAGGAAGTGCATGCAATGTGATCTTTTATGTGAATGCAATGTAACCTTTTGATATGTAGAAGGACCTGAGTATTTAAGTGAAGAGTTCTGTTTGAGATGTCCTCTTTTCTACTATGCTCATGAGAGAGAATGTGTAATAAACTGCCTGAGACCAATTTGCCTCATCATTTACACATTCTACACTGGTGACCCAAGACGAAACATGCAACACGAAGAGAATTCCCCGGAGCCAGCCTCGTTGGGAGCCCCCAGCCAAGCGTATGCCGTTACAATCCAGCTACCGGATTTTTGGCAGCATAATCCGCGCTCCTGGTTCCACCTGGTTGAGGCGCAGTTTGTCCTCTGGGGGATATCGGTGGATGACACGAAATTCTACCATGTGGTCGCAAAGCTCGACACCCACACGGCTCAGCATGTGGAGAGCCTGCTGGATCAGGCTCTCCACATGGCTCTCCACATGGCTCTCCACATTTTTTTTTTTTTTTTTCTCTCGGCGCCACACGAGTCGGCTGCCTTTTGCAACAGCGGCTCGATTCCGAGTCTTTTTCCCTTCCTCTCTCTTTTGATCCGTCTTTTTTTTTCACCCCACTTATATCACGGACACACAGATCGTCCTAAATGTCTCCTGAGCCGGTGGACGGAGCCACTGTCTATAGCAGGATACGATACAGCAGAGAACAGCTGCTAGCATTCAACCGCCACCCGGTCCCATTGGAAAAACTCGACATACCGAGTGAACTGAGGCGAAAACGCCGCGGCTGCCGGGCTGGAGTAAGGCGGAGGACAAAAAATATAAGGTACAGACCCTCCCTTCCATCTGTTGTCATGGGAAATGTACGGTCGATACTGGGAAAGTTAGATGAGCTAGCGGCTATCTCCCGTTATGATAGCACATACCGGGAGTGCTCTCTCCTTTTGTTTACTGAGACGTGGCTAACTGAACTAGCAGCAGATGCTAACATTGAGCTGGAGGGTTTTCACATGATACGAGCTGACCGAACACCAGACAGTGGCAAGGCTAGGGGCGGTGGAGTGATCATGTATGTTAACAACAACTGGTGCAGACCGGGACATATCACTGTTAAACAACGACACTGCAGCAAAGACATTGAGTTGCTAGCTGTTAGCATGAGGCCTACATATCTCCCGAGAGAACACTCACACGTGATCTGCATTGTTGTTTATGCAAATCCGACGGCGAACGCTGGGACAGCACGTGACGTCATCCATTCAGTAACCAGCAGGCTGCAGACAGAACACCCAGATGCTCTTCTCCTCATCTCAGGCGATTTCAACCATGTTTCACTGTCTCCCATTCTACCCACGTTCACCCAGTATGTCACATGCCACACTAGAGACAATAAAACACTGGATTTATTCTACGCAAACACTAAGGAGGCGTACACCTCATCACAACTACCCCCACTCGGGAGATCGGATCACAACTTGGTTCATCTCCGGCCGGTGTACAAACCCCTAGTGCACAGACAACCTCCGGCCATGCACACTGTGGAGTTATGGTCTGAGGAGACAATGGACACCCTAAAGGGCTGTTTTGAAGCCACCGCCTGGAAGCAGCTCTGCGATCCACATGGTGAGGACATCGATGGCCTCATTCACACCTTCACGGGCTACCTCAGCTTCTGTGTGGACAAATCCGTTCCCACCAAGACCATACGGCGTCACTCAAACAACAAACCCTGGATCAACCCTGAGATAAAAACACTTCTGAGAGAGAAGAAGAGGATCTTCAGGTCGGGGAACAGGGAGATGCTGAAGTCCGTACAGAGGGAGCTGAGGAGAAAGATCAGAGAAGGCAAGGACAGCTTCAGGAAGAAGATGGAGGACAAGCTGCAACAGAGCGACATCAGCGGGGTCTGGAGAAACCTCAAAACCATCTCGGGGCTCCAGAATACCTCCCCCCAGGCCACAGGGGGCAGGGAGTGGGCGAACAACCTGAATCTGTTTTTCAATAGATTTGACCAACCGCCCTCCCCCCTGACTGCACAACAACCACTGCTGCCTCTAAAGAAATCAAGTCCTGCTGCCCACTCCCCACTCTACCAACACCCCCCCACTCCCAACACACAGCCCCCCATCCTGACCCTGACCAGGACCCAGGTGAGGACGGAGCTGAGGAAGATCAAGGCGAGGAAGGCGCCGGGACCGGACGGCATCAGCGCAAAGCTCCTCAAGTCCTGTGCAGACCAGCTGTGTGGGATTGTGACGTATATCTTCAACATGAGCCTGAAACTGGGGAGGGTACCACAGCTGTGGAAAACATCTTGTGTGGTACCTGTACCAAAAACTTCCCACCCCAAAGACCTGAACAGCTACAGACCGGTGGCCTTGACGTCCCACTTGATGAAGACCCTGGAGAGACTGCTCCTTGCTCACCTCCGCCCCCTGGTGGAACCAGCGATGGATCCACTCCAGTTCGCCTACCAGCATGGCATTGGGGTGGAGGATGCGGTGATCTTCCTCCTTCACCGTTCTCTGTCCCACCTGGAGAAGCCCGGGAATATGGTGAGGATCATGTTCTTTGACTTCTCCAGTGCTTTCAACACCATCCAACCGATGATCCTGAAGGACAAGCTGCTGCGCGCAGGGGTGGACCAGCACCTGTCATCATGGATCCTGGACTACCTCACGAACCGGCCTCAGTTTGTGAGAACCCGGGACTGTGTGTCCGACACGATCATCAGTAGCACGGGGGCCCCCCAGGGAACGGTGCTGGCTCCCTTCCTGTTCACTCTTTATACTGCGGACTTCTCACACAACACAACACACTGCCATCTACAGAAGTTCTCTGATGACTCTGCGATCGTTGGCCTCATCTCCAATGGAGATGAAGCTGAGTACAGAGGGCTTATCCAGGACTTCGTGGACTGGTGCCATCGGAACTGCCTCCAGATCAACGCGAGGAAAACTAAGGAGCTGGTGGTGGACTGCCGCAGGCATGGGCAGCCCCTCACAGTACCAGTAAATATACAGGGAACAGACATCGAGATGGTGACATCCTATAAGTACCTGGGTATTCATCTGAACAATAAACTAGACTGGTCACACAATACTGATGCACTCTACAAGAAGGGACAGCGCAGGCTGTTCCTGCTGAGGAGACTCAGGTCTTTTGGTGTACAAGGGGCGCTGCTGAAGTCATTCTATGACACGGTGGTGGCATCAGCCATCACTTTTGGAGTGGTCTGCTGGGGCAGTGGCATTACTGCAGCCGATAGGAAGAGACTGAACAAACTGATTAAGAAAGCTAGCTCTGTCCTGGGGCAGCGCCTTGATCCGATGGAGGAGATAGGAGAGAGAAGGACGGTGGCTAAACTGTCATCTCTGCTGGAGTCCGAGTTCCACCCTATGCAGGACATACTGAATGCACTGAGGAGCTCATTTAGCAGCAGACTACATCATCCCAGGTGCACAACCGAGAGGTTTCGTAGGTCCTTCCTACCAACGGCTGTCAGACTGTACAACCTAAGCAGGGCTGCTCGCAGAGATAGCAAAAAGACGTAACAAACTAATAGTTTTTTGAATGCAAAAGATGCAATAGACTTACACAATGGTCCTCTCCGGCATACAACTAGGAACATACCGGTCGCTATGGAGGGTGAGAATATGTATGGGCACATAATCATACCATGTAGGATAACTAAGTAGACGGTTATGCTGTTTCATTCCATCTAGCAACAATGCTCTGCACTGTGTGTGTTTATATATTTGCATATTTATTCCATCTAGCTACAATGCTCCGTACTGTGGGTGTTTATATATTTATATATCTACATATTATTCCATCTAGCTACATTGCTCCGCACTGTGTGTGTTTATATACTTGCATATTTATTCCACCTAGCTGCAATGCTCCGTACTGTGGGTGTTTATATATTTACATATTTATTCCATCTAGCTACAATGCTCTGCACTGTGTGTTCATATATTCATATATTTATTCCATCCAGCTACAATGCTCTGCACTGTGTGTCTGTGTGTGTGTGTATATATATATATTTTATAGTAATACGTACATATGTTTATTAGCTGCTCTTGCTTGCTTGTTTTTTTTTTTTTTTTTTTTTTTTCTTGCCTTCTGATTGTTGCTCTGAGTGTTGCTATCCCTGTGCTGTTGCAATCCTGGAATTTCCCCGTTGTGGGACTAATAAAGGCTTATCTTATCTTATCTTATCAGCCACCAGCCAGCGACAGGTACGGCGCGTTGAAGGCCGCACTTATCCAGCACTACACACTCTCGGTTGAGGAGAGAGCAGAGAGACTCCTGATGCGGACCGGGTTGGGAGATTGCACGGCTATTGACCTCATGGAGAGGATGCTGAGATTGAAGGGCTCGGACGACGACCACTCCATTTTTATCCACCTTTTCCTCCGGAATCTTCAGCGACGAGAGCGGCCCTGGCCAGTTCGCCGTTGCTGGCCAAGTGGGACTACCGTGCACTGGCCCGGGAGGCACACCGGGTCATCATCACCAGCAGAGAGCTCATGACCACGGCGACGACGACGGAGCTCGGCGCGACGACCGGAGACGGCACGGAGCCATAGACGGCGATAGCGGAACCACCGACGACAGCGGCGGCGGGGGCCAAGGAACGCGGAGGAGACACCCTTTGTTTCTACCACCACCGCTTTGCAGAGAGGGCACGCAAATGTATACCACCGTGCCAGTTCAAGCGCTCGGGAAAACACCAAGACCGGGGGTCGGTAGCAGCTGCGGCCCTCAGGGAGGAGAACAAGCTGCTCTACTTGACGGACGCATGCTCGGGGAGGCATTTCCTTGTGGACACCGGCGCCCAGTTGAGTTTCATCATGCCGTCCTACGCCGACTGGCTGGCAGGAGCCAGCGGCCCCGAAATGGCAGCAGCAAACGGCTCGGAGATTAAGACCTTTGGTGAGAGGACTCTGCTTCTGTCTCTACACGGCCGTGCATTTGAGTGGACTTTTGTCAAAGCAGCATTGAATTTCAATATATTGGGGGCTGATTTTTTGTGCTTACATGGGTTGTTGGTTGATGTCGCTAACAGGCGCCTGGCTAATGCTCTTTTGATTCTATTCCCTGTACAGCTCGAGCGTCCCAGCCAACAGCACAAGCCAACGTCACAGCTGCAAGCGGTAAGTTCCACACACTGCTCACTCAGTTCCCAGCACTCACGGTCCCAACATTTTTGGCAGCTGTCGCTAAACACAGGGTGGAACATTTTATTACCACCACCGGGCCACCCATTTTTGCAAAACCTCGGCGCTTGGATGCAGCTAAACTGGCCATAGCGCGCGAGGAGTTCGCCAACCTGGAGAGGTTGGACATCATCAGGCGTTCAAACAGCCCATGGGCTTCCCCGCTACACATGGTCCCTAAAGCTGACGGTTCGTGGCGACCTTGCGGGGATTTCTGCAGGTTGAACAACGCCACAGCGCACGACCGCTACCCAATTCCTCACATCCAAGATTTTTCCGTTCATTTGGCAGGAGCGCGCGTTTTTTCTAAAATAGACTTGGTCCGCGGTTACCACCAAGTCCCAGTGCGCGCTGAGGACATACCCAAAACAGCGGTGATAACTCCGTTTGGTCTATTCGAGTTTTTGCGCATACCATTCGGGCTTAAAGGGGCTGCACAGACGTTCCAACGCATGATGGATGCGGTGCTGCGCGATCTCCCTTTCGTATTCGTCTACCTGGACGATATTTTGGTAGCCAGCGCGTCTGAAGACGAACACGAAACCCACCTCACGGCGGTTTTCCGGAGGTTGGGAGAGCACGGTTTAATAATCAATCCAGCGAAGTGTCAGTTCGGGGTGACGCAGATTGATTTTTTTGGGGCACCGCGTCTCTCCCGAAGGAGCGGTTCCGCTGCCTGACAAAGTGCGCGCGGTAGCAGATTTTCCTCGACCACAAACGGTCAGGGCGTTACAGGAGTTTTTGGGAATGGTGAATTTTTATAACCGTTTCCTCCCCCGCGCAGCGCAGCTCATGCAACCACTGTACACCGCGCTCAAAAAACAGAAACCCACGAATAAGATCGAATGGTCCCTGGAGCGAGAGCGGGTGTTCTCGGAAGTCAAGGCAGCCCTGGCAAACGCTGCGTTGTTGGCACATCCAGACCCAATGGCCCGCATAGCGCTCACTACTGACGCGTCAGATGTGGCCATAGGGGCGGTCGTGGAGCAGCGTGTAGCCGGGGCTTGGCAGCCGCTCGCCTTTTTCAGCAGGACTTTGCGCGATAGTGAACGTAAATACAGCGCATTTGACAGGGAGTTGCTGGCTCTCCACTTCGCTATTCGCCACTTCCAGTTCTGGCTGGAAGGGCGCTGTTTCACCGCGTTTGCTGACCACAAGCCACTAACATTCACCATGGCCAAGGTTTCAGAACCGTGGTCGGGCCGGCAGCAGAGACAGCTGGCCGCGATCTCAGAGTTTACTACCGATATTCAGCATGTCTCGGGTAAACTGAATGTAGTGGCAGACTGCCTCTCACGTGCCGTGGCGGCCCTGGTCCGCGTGGGGATAGATTACACAGCCATGACCGCGGAGCAGGTTAGTGACGTGGATGTGCGCGCGCTCCAGTCTGGACCAACAGGGTTAAGGCTGGAGAGCACTGTGCTGCAAGACGGTATGCACCCCCTAATCTGCGATGTCTCCACTGGGCGACCGCGTCCCGTGGTACCGGCCGCGTGGCGCTGCCGCGTTTTTGACTCAGTTCATTCTTTAGCGCACCCGGGAGTGCGTGCGTCAATCAAGATGGTAGGAGAGAAATTTGTGTGGCCGAGTCTTCGCAAACAGGTGAAAGAGTGGGCAGCAGCCTGCATGGCATGCCAACGAGCCAAAGTACACAGACACACAAAGGCTCCCTTGGAGCCGTTTCACATCCCAGCTAAGAGGTTCGACCATGTTCACGTGGACCTCGTGGGCCCCCTCCCGCCATCACAGGGGTGCACACACCTTCTGACAATGGTGGACCGCACCACGCGATGGCCGGAGGTGGTTCCACTGGCGTCAACCACAGCTGAGGAGGTAGCGCGCACGTTTTTAACAGCATGGGTGGCACGTTTTGGAGTCCCGCCGGACATTACGTCCGACAGAGGCCCTCAATTTGTTTCCGAACTTTGGTCAGCAATGGCCCGCAGCCTGGGTGTCACAATTCACCGCACAACCGCGTACAATCCTCAGGCTAATGGGTTATGCGAACGTTTTCATAGGTCATTGAAAGCGGCTCTCAGGGCACCACTGACGGATGCAAATTGGGTAGACAAGCTACCGTGGGTTTTATTAGGGTTGCGTTCTGCGCCTAAAGAAGACTTGGAAGCTTCCCCAGCTGAACTTGTTTTTGCGCAGCCACTTCGGCTGCCCAGGGAGTTTCTCCCGGATAATCCTGCACCAGGCAGCTCCCCGTCTCAGCTGTTGCAGCGTAGCATTGACACAGGCACGCTGCCTGGCCCCGTTCACCACAGTTTTCCACGCGTTTTTGTGCCTAAAACTTTGAAAAACTTGGAGTTTGTTTTTATCAGACATGACGTGCATCGCCCCCCACTGCGACCACCTTATGATGGACCGTTCAGAGTGCTGGAAACAGGGGACAAGCATTTTTTTGCTAGATTTGGGGGGTAGGAGGAAAAAGGTTGGCATAAACAGACTCAAACCCGCTTTTGTGGTGGCGGACGAGCAAGTGCTGTTGGCGAGGGCCCCTCGGCGTGGAAGACCCCCACGGGGAGCTTCCCAGAGTAGAATTTCCCCAGAACACCCGCAGGGACAGACAAAAGGTTTTCACTCCCAGACAGCAGCTCCCCAGCATGACAGCGCCGCGGAGGCGGTGAATCCTGGTTACAGCAGATACGGGAGAAGACTGAAGCCCAAGCAGCATGTGGATTGATGTGTAATGATTCTGTCACAGCATACAGACTGTTATTCTTTTGTTCGATCCAATATGCTCGGGGGGTGGGGGTGGGGGTGGTGTGGCCGCACATGGCCAAAACATATGAGCAGCATCTTTGGTAAGAACAAAGGGCAGAGTTTCCTTAGAGATAACAGGAAGCTGTGAAATGTGATCTTTTGTGTGTCAGAGACGGCTTGGAGGATCCTTTGTGTTCCAGAGACTGTGAGGGGGATGTTAAAGGATTAAGGAAGTGCATGCAATGTGATCTTTTATGTGAATACAATGTAACCTTTTGATATGTAGAAGGACCTGAGTATTTAAGTGAAGAGTTCTGTTTGAGATGTCCTCTTTTCTACTATGCTCATGAGAGAGAATGTGTAATAAACTGCCTGAGACCAACTTGCCTCATCATTTACACATTCTACATGCTCGACATTTTCTTTTACTCCACATTCTCTATATTTGTCACTTTCGCTTGGTGAGTGAACTACTGAAGTCTTTTGTTCCCAGAATGCACTTGGTTAATTTGTAAACGTAGGTCACACTGGCGAGCCTAAGCGTTACCATAGCGACAGCTTTTTAGCTTCCCGTTTCAAAATACGAGTGCCGCAAATGAACCCTCAATTTGTTTAGTTTGTTTCTAATTATATATACTAGTACATACCCGTCCATGCCCGTAGAAACCAAGTATAAGCAAGTATTTCTGCATGCCCGTTGCTGAAGGGTCTCCTCCTGTCTCAGACGGCTGTGTTGTTCACAGTCATGCTTGCGGCGTACTGCTGGAACCTGAGGTGCTTCATGTTCACGGCATCTTTTCTTACACATTTTTACTGTGTCAGCACCTCTTTAAAAACGACATTGCTGAGAAAGTGATGCTTTTGCTTAGTTTCTTCGTCTTGAGCAAGAATACGAAGACTGCTTGATCTGGCAGCTCTGCTTGCAGCAACGTAGAATTGGCCATGGCTGAAGAAATCTGGTGTGCAGAAAACACGAACACGCTGTAAAGACTGGCCCTGTGACCTATTCACCTTGCCAATTTTGAGCCATATGACATCATAAAGACACATTAATCTAGTCATCATAGGACATCAGGCAGACAGCATCGCAACTCCTTTATGACGGCATCACTCCTATGATGTGCTCTGTCTATGTGCCGTCATATAGACATATCTTTACGATGGCATCGCAAGTCCTATGATCCCTGAGATCATAGGATCATCATAGGACGTCCGGCAGACATCATAGGCCGTCCTATGATGTCCTATCAACGTGGCACACAGACAGACGCAGATTTCTTGCTTTAATAGAGTGATAGGGTGATATACTGTATATACACTACCGTTCAAAAGTTTGGGGTCACCCAGACAATTATTTTGTGTTTTCCATGAAAAGTCACACTTATTTACCACCATGAGTTGTAAAATGAATAGAAAATATAGTCAAGATATTGACAAGGTTAGAAATAATGATTTGTATTTGAAATAATAATTTTTTCCTTCAAACTTTGCTTTCGTCAAAGAATCCTCCATTTGCAGCAATTGCAGCATTGCAGACCTAACATGATTGCACAAGGGTTTTCTAATCATCCATTAGCCTTCTGACGCAATGAGCAAACACATTGTACCATTAGAACACTGGAGTGATAGTTGCTGGAAATGGGCCTCTATACACCTATGTAGATATTGCACCAAAAACCAGACATTTGCAGCTAGAATAGTCATTTACCACATTAGCAATGTATAGAGTGTATTTCTCATTAGTTTAAAGTTATCTTCATTGAAAAAAAGTGCTTTTGTTTCAAAAATAAGGAAATTTCTAAGTGACCCCAAACTTTTGAACGGTAGTGTATATATATATACACTGTATATAGCTCTGTCATTGCAGACCTCTGTCTGCAATGACAGAGGTCAAACACACACACACACACACACACACACATATACAGTATATATATATATATATATATATATATATATATATATAGTCAGGACAAAAGTATTTAGTCAGCCACCAATTGTTCAAGTTCTCCCACTTAAAAGATGACAGAGGTCTCCAATTTTCATCATAGGTATACCTCAACTATGAGAGACAAAATAAGAAAAAAAAATCCAGAAAATCACGTTGAAGGATTTTTAATGAATCAATTGGTAAATTCCTCGGTAAAAAAAGTATTTGGTCAATAACAAAAGTTCATCTCAATACTTTGTTATATACCCTTTGTTGGCAATGACAGAAGTCAGACGTTTTCTGTAAGTCTTCACAAGGTTTTCACACACTGTTGCTGGTATTTTGGCCCATTCCTCCATGCAGATCTCCTCTAGAGCAGTGATGTTTTGGGGCTGTCACTGGGCAACACGGACTTTCAACTCCCTCCAAAGATTTTCTATGGGGTTGAGATCTGGAGACTGGCTAGGCCACTCCAGGACCTTGAAATGCTTCTACAAAGCCATTCCTTCGTTGCCCGGGCAGTGTGTTTGGGATCATTGTCATGCTGAAAGACCCAGCCACGTTTCATCTTCAATGCCTTTGCTGATGGAAGGAGGTTTTCACTCAAAATATCACGATACATGGCCCCATTCATTCTTTCCTTTACACGGATCAGTCATCCTGGTCCCTTTGCAGAAAAACAGCCCCAAAGTATGATGTTTTCACCCCTATGCTTCACAGTAGGTATGGTGTTCTTTCTCCTCCAAACACGACAAGTTGAGTTTTTACCAAAAAGTTCTATTTTGGTTTCATCTGACCATATGACATTCTCCCAGTCCTCTTCTGGATCATCCAAATGCTCTCTAGCAAACTTCAGACGGGCCTGGACATGTACTGGCGTAAGCAGGGGGACACGTCTGGCACTGCAGGATTTGAGTCCCTGGCGGCGTAGTGTGTTTCTGATGTAGCCTTTGTTACTTTGGTCCCAGCTCTCTGCAGGTCATTCACTAGGTCCCCCCATGTGGTTCTGGGATTTTTGCAAACCGTTCTCGTGATCATTTTGACCTCATGGGGTGAGATCTTGCGTGGAGCCCCAGATCGAGGGAAATTATCAGTGGTCTTGTATGTCTTCCATTTTCTAATAATTGTTCCCACAGTTGATTTCTTCACACCAAGCTGCTTACTTATTGCAGATTCAGTCTTCCCAGCCTGGTGCAGGTCTACAATTTTGTTTCTGGTGTCCTTTGACAGCTCTTTGGTCTTGGCCATAGTGGAGTTTGGAGTCTGACTGTTTGAGGTTGTGGACAGGTGTCTTTTATACTGATAATGAGTTCAAACAGGTGCCATTAATATAGGTAACGAGTGGAGGACAGAGGAGCATCTTAAAGAAGAAGTTACAGGTCTGTGAGAGCCAGAAATCTTGCTTGTTTGTAGGTGACCAAATACTTATTTTACCAAGGAATTTACCAATTAATTCATTAAAAATCCTTCAATGTGATTTTCTGAATTTTTTTTTTTCTCATTTTGTCTCTCATAGTTGAGGTATACCTATGATGAAAATTGGAGACCTCTCTCATCTTTTAAGTGGGAGAACGTGCACAGTTGGTGGCTGACTAAATACTTTTTTTCCCCACTGTATATAAAATAATAATATAAAATAACTAGAAAAGCACTCATAGAGCGCATACCTCCGCCAAGGCTCCTTCCGTTTCTGATGGATCACCTCCAAAATGTAATGAGTTTGTGTGTAGGCCTGTAGCCACTTGTTGTGAAAATTGCATCAAAGTCTGTCCATCAGTTTTGGAGTATTGCTGCTAACACACTGTGAGAAGGTAAGAGCCTTGGCTGAGGTATGCATTCTCAGATCATCACCAAAATATAATGGGTTCCTCTCTAGCCCAAGAACCACCTCTGGTGAAAATTTCATCCAAATTCATGCAGTAGTTTTTGTGTAATCCTGCTGCACAAATACAAACAAAGCCCTTGGTGGAGGTATGCACTCTCAGCTCATCACCAAAATCTAATCATCTGTTCCCTGTGCCATTACACACCTTTTCTGAAAATTTGGTCAAAATCCGTTCATAACTTTTGGAGTTATGTTGGTAACAGACAGACAGACAGACAGACAAACCCTGGTAAAAACATAACCTCCTTGGCAGAGGTAATAAATAGTACGGTATATATTTATTATATTAATTTCAATTTTTTATATTCTAAAGGGAAATGAGAGGAAAATAAAAATATGCGGCTTTTGACATTATTTTTATATACACCCAGTTTAAGTTGTAAAATACATTTCCGAGTCAGTCGTCCAAAACAGCAACATGGAACAAACACAGTTGGAGAGGTTGGTTGAATTTTATTTTGAGTTAGGCCTGAGGTACAAAGACATTATATCTGTACTAAGTAGCAAGCATAACTTTCACACAAGTGAGAGACGTTTGAAACTGGAATTTAGGATTGGAACTTAGGAAATCCACCTCTGACCTGTCACTTTTGGTGGATTTTGTAAAGGGTCAACTGCAGCTATCAAGACAGCTTGACAGGTACTGATGCGTTTACACCAAATGCAGGAAACGTGGACTCTGTATAAGAAAGGAGGATGTCCATTTAGTCCTGAAGGAGCTCAGTCTTACAGAAGTTTCACCTGGAAAAAGGAATTACTCCTCTAAAGGGCCCAACTTCATCTGGCATCTCGACTCCTGTAATAAACTGAAGCCATTTGGCATTTGCGTCAGTGGAAGTATTGATAGCTTTTCAAGGAAAATCATATGGCTTAATGCCTATGCACCAAACAGCTACCCAAAGTTGATAGGTGGTTATTTTATATAAGCAGTGCAGCATTTAGGGGGCTGCCCTCAGGTTGTGTGTGGCAATCTCGGAACCGAGAATGGCTATGTGAGGGGATTTCAACGCTTTCTGGTTTCTAATCACCCTGATGCCACTCATAGCCACTTGAAGACAATTGGCACCGCCAGTAAAAGGACTGAATATTGGTGGGGTGTTCTTCAAAAACAGTGTTTGGAGTTCTGGTTATCCTTGTTTACAGACCCGCAAGACGATGGGATGTTTGATGGGGGTTTTCTGGACACAAACATCCTTCAGTTTTGCTGCATCGGACTAATTCAGGTGATTACCTCCGCCAAGGAGGTTATGTTTTCATCGGCGTTGGTTTGTCTGTCTGTTTTTTTGTTTGTTTGTTTGTTTGTTAGCAAGATAACTCAAAAAGTTATGGACGGATTTTCATGAAATTTTCAGAGATTGTCAGAAATGGGATATCCTACAGATGATTAGATTTTGGTGGTGAACCGGCTCACCGTCTGGATCCAGGAATTTTTTAAAGGATTCTTTTTTTTTTTTTAATTTAACATTGCGAGATAGGGCCTCCGCTTGGCGGAGGTCTGCGCTCTCCGAGTGCTTTTCTAGTTTAATTATTTTTTTATGCTAGTGCATGTGATAAAGTGAGGTGTCTGGAAACCAAAGGACATGAATAGTTGAGAGGAGGGGGAGAAAGAAAGGAAGTGTGGAGGATTGTAGAAGAAGAAGAGAAAAGGAGGGAAGATGATGGATGAAAGGGAAAGAATCATAGAAGACATGCATCCCTGCAGGAAGAATGCGGAAAGGATAAGAGAGCCAGAGGGGAATAAATTAGGGCAGGGGAGAGAGAGGGGAGGAGGTAATCTGAGGCAGTGTAGGATAAGAGAAAGAAAAAGGAAAGAAAAGAGAAGTGGAGAACATGGTTTGTGACTTTAGAATATCAGAACTGATAATGCATTTATTTTTTGAGTTGACTTCTGTGTAAGATTATTTCTGAGCACGTTTCTGTATTCTTTTTAACAGGATGAGCTCGATGACACTATGCATCTTTGGAATATGGACTCCATCAGGCCATCAAAAAGGAAGAAAGTTCCCAGCGGTCGGCCCACTATGATGTATGCTTTACCCAAACTCTACAGGACAAGAGACTTCCTTTGCCCTGTCGAAGATGAGCATGTACAGTTGTGCAAAAAGGAGGGTGCCTTTCGTCTGACACTACCGTGTGATCACGATGTTTATGAACTGGGCATTATCATGATGAGAGAGTCTAATCTGCCTGAACCCACATGTCCATATCAAGCTGTGAGCTTGTATAAACATCTGAGAAAGCCTATCATTCCATTACTGTAAAGTTGCTCTCACACATTCACTGCGGTGTTGAATCTCAACTTTAGCTGTTAAATGCTATATCACAGGACTGAAATGAAAAGCTTCAGTTGGATCAGACGTTATCAGGTCAGTTCCCTGGTTCAATCTAAATTAGTTGAGTTTTTATCCCCCGCCGGTCGAAGACCAGAGGGGGATTATGTTATGGCGATGTCCTTCTGTCCCACAAAAGTTACCCATTTTGTGAAATCAATTTCTCCTACAGTTTTGCTCCAAATGTTTTGAAACTCGGTACCAATGTTTGATATACACTGATGATGGCATATTGCAGTTTGGCTTCAATCGGATGATTTTTGTAAGCGTTATAGCCCCTGACTTATGATGTCCTATTTCACCTCATTTAATGGTAAAGCTGGATTTATGCAGCCATATCGACACAACGCAGCTGCGATGGCGTCAACACAGTGGCAATACAATATCCCCCTGCGTCGCCTAACGTGCACCTCTCTAGAGAAGGAGAGGTGAATGCCGACGGCGCAGACCACAAGAGCTGTGATTGGTCTGCTTTTTCCTCTTCCTTCACATTTCCTGGTTCTCATCTCTGCTCGTTCAGGGCGGCACAACTTCCAAACCAAGTCGGTTAAACAATGGTCCAAATTCAAAGGATATTTAGGAAGTGAGCACATGCAGAACATTTTATGACTTGTCCTAACCCCAGTAATTACACAGATTATCAAATAACGGCAGCGGCGGTGGTCTCTTTTTTCCTCTGTGCAGCAATCGTATGAAAAGTTGCTTTTTAAGATTTATTAACTCCAACTCCATCACAGTCTGCTCTTGTCCATTGCTATTTAATAAACAAAAATGCAACGACAACAAATCACTCTACACATCAGCTGAAATCCGTTTTGGCAACAGTACAATGCATTCCACCCAACACACAAGGAAAAATTGCCGATCACCTTGTCAGCAATATACGTCGTAATGGCGTCAGTGCAATGCGGGTGCATAAATCCAGCTTAACTGTCTTGTGAAATCAACTCCTCTTACAGTTTTGCTCCAAATGTTTTGAAACTTGGTACCAGGGTTTGATATGCATTGATGATGCACATATTGCAATTGGATTCTAATCGGATGACCTTCAGGTTAAGGTCAGAGGTCAGTTTTTCCCCAAGTCTTGTAAATGCAATAACTGCTGAGAAAAATGATGTAGGTTTTTTAAAGTTATACAATAGTTGTATCAAAGACGCATCTTGGAGGACTTACACCCTGACCTGATAATGGGTTTGGGATCAAAAGGTCAAAGTTAACAGTCCATTTGCACTATTACTATATGACAAGTAAAGCTAGGGCCACCAAATCTGGTACACCAATTCACCCTGTGACCCTGAAGGGTGACTGTGGTTTTGGGATCACAAGGTCAAAGGTCAACATCAACATGGTACATAAATTATATCTCACCAACATAGATGTAAAATTTGCTACACATGCTCACCTTGAGATCCTGACCTCTGACTATGGGTGTGGTTTCAAAAGGTCACCGGTCAAAGTTAGCACTCCCTATGCCCTCTTACTATAGAATGTGTAAAACTCTCTAGGGTCACCAAACTTGCTACACAGGTTCACCTTGGGATCCTGATCTACAGCTTGTGGGTTGTCTATGACTGTATGTGTTGTATATTCATGAATGATATGTTTATCACTGCACCTCAGAGGACCCTTCGGTGAAGCTCCTGAAGTTTGCGGACGACACCACAGTCATCGGTTTGATCCGGGATGATGATGAGTCTGCATACAGGCAGGAGGTGGAGCAGCTGATCCTCTGGTGCAGCCAGAACCATCTTGAACTTAACCTAGCCAAAACGGTGGAGATGACTGTGGATTTCAGGCGACACCCCCCTTCATTCCCCCCACTCACCATCCTCAACAGCACAGTGTCCACTGTGGACTCCTTCAAGTTTCTGGGTACCACAATCTCCCGGAACCTGAAGTGGTCCTCCCATATTGACACTGTCCGGAAAAAGGCCCAGCAGAGGTTGTTTTTTCTGCGTCAGCTCAAGAAGTTTGATTTGCCTCAGGAGCTGCTGGTTGTCTTCTACACCGCCATCATCCAATCTGTCCTCTGCTTTTCCATCACTGTCTGGTTTGGATCTGCCACTAAACAGGACAAGACCAGACTGCAGCGGATCATTAAGTCTGCGGAGAGGATCATTGGTACCGACCTACCCTCCATTGAGAACTTATATCGGTCCATAACCAGGAAACGGGCGGGAAACATCTGTGCTGACCTGTCACACCCCGGCCACAAACTGTTTGAACTTCTATCTTCTGGTCGTCGTTACAGATCACTGAAGGTCAAAACCACCCGTCACAGGAACAGTTTCTTTCCTCAAGCCATCACTCTGATGAACTCCTAACATTCACCTAGTCCTACCTGTTGCTGTACTCATGACTTTTCATCCATTATTACATTGCACATAACTCTCACACTGCTTTTTACTTCATTCACATTATATCACTGAATCTGAGTCCACATTGAAATACTGTGTGATTGTATATTTTTTCATATATTTCTGCAAAGTGTGGTTAGTCCGAGTAAATAACTGCATATATTCCTGTATATATTTGCATCCTTTTTATAGAAACGTGGACAGACTGTAATTTACTGTACATACTCTGGTTGTCATTGAATCCTTATTTAAATCCTTCACCTGAACAACGAGAGCAAGTTTTTAGCCAAAGTCAAATTCCTTGTATGTGTTGTGCATACTTGGCCAATAAAGCTGATTCTGATTCTGATTCTGATTCTGATCATAGTTTGTTTCTGCTCCAATAATTATATGGAAAAGTTTAAAACTGCTGTCCTTCACAAACATATTGGGATCTTCAAAGAAAAACTGCACTTGCCTCAGGGTGCTCTTGTGATTTATCCAGCATCGAAACACTGAGTTGGTATGTGGATTTTAACCTGAGAAAGTTCATACCATCAGACACTGCATTGCACGGTTTTTGACAGACACTACAGCTGTTTAAACTTCCTTTGTTAGATATTGCTTACAAAGTTGAATGAATGAATGAATGAATGAATGAATTTCGGATAGTACATTACAGGTTAAAAGAAACTGTATAATATAACAACAAGGTCAAATTAGACAAAGACTCCTTCTACTATACAATTCCACGTGAGTTATCCGAAATGGGTGATGGCTGAAGCCGCAGCTTATATTGCCCACCCATATTCCATCCAAGAATTCAAAGGAGAAAAAAGAGAAAACAAGACAAGAGCGATTACAATTTAAAACAAGGCTAAGACAAAATATGACTGAGAGAAAAAGAAAACTGAGCTAGTCTAAGTTAAGCGGTTACTATTCAAAAACAAATCTAAGACATAGTGTCACAGAGAAAAAAGAAAAACTAAGCTATAACACAACACAGGCTGGAAATGTCAATCCTTATGTGAGTTTACATGTCGTCTTGTAAATATGTTTGGAGTATTTCTTCCTTTAGTTTTTGTTTAAATTGTCCAAGCTTTGTACATGATTTTAATTCAGGTCCAAAATCGTTCCATAATCTGACACCTTGCACTGAAATACAGTGTTGCTTGGTAGTTGTTCTCACTGTAGGCTTTTGAAATATACATGTTCCTCTGAAGTGATATCGTTTCTCCCTTGTTTGGAACAACTTTTGGATATTTGCGGGCAGTGATAGATTCTTCACTTTGAACATTATTATTGCGGTTTTAAAGTCGATCAGATCTTTCAACTTGAGAGTTTTTTGTTTAAGAAAAAGTGGGTTTGTTGGTTCCCTGTAAGCTGCTTTGTTGATTATTCTAATAGCTCTCTTTTGAAGCATAAAGAGTGGATATATGTTTGTTTTATATGTATTTCCCCATACTTCATTACAATATGTCATGTATGGGAGTATTAATGAATGATACAAGGTGTATAGTGTGGGTTGATTCAGCAAATTTTTCACTCTGTGTAATATTGCAATTGATTTGGATACTTTACCTTTTATATAATTAATATGTGGCTTCCAACACAGTTTGTTATCAATTATTACTCCAAGGAATTTAGTTTCGGATACCCTTTCAATCTCTACACCATTTACACTGAGTTTGGGTACTGGGTAGTTGTGATGGTTGTTAAAGACTATAAATTTTGTCTTGCTTAAATTGAGCGTTAATTTGTTTGAATCAAACCACAGTTTCAGCTTTCCTAATTCCTTTCCGAGTGTATCCAGAAGTTGTTCCAAGTTGTTTCCACTGCATAGCAGGTTAGTGTCATCAGCAAACAATATTAAGTCCATTTTTTCTGAAACTTTACATATATCATTTATATACATATTGAATAATAATGGTCCCAAAACTGAACCCTGTGGGACTCCACAGGTGACCTTCAGTAGCTCTGAGTTTTTGTTGTTAACACATACAAACTGATATCTATTCTTTAAGTAACTTCTTAACCAGGACAGTGCTACCCCTCTGATACCACAATTTTGTAGTTTCTTTAATAATAGATTGTGATCTACTGTATCAAATGCTTTTTTAAGATCCAGGAATACTCCAACTGAATACTCTTTATTTTCAATGGCTGTTGATATTTTTTCTGTAAATTCCATTAAGGCATATGCTGTTGTCCTTTTGTGTCTGAACCCATATTGCTGCTCACACAATAAATCATTCTTCAGTATGAAGTTGTCAATTCTCTCATAGAATATTTTTTCAAGTATCTTGGAAAATTGCGGTAATAGTGAAATTGGTCTGTAGTTGGAGAGTTCCCCTCTGTCGCCTGTCTTGTAAATCGGAATTACTTTAGCTATTTTCATTGCATTGGGAAATATACCTGATTGGAGAGACAGGTTACAGATATACGTCAGTGGTTTCACTATGCATTCGATAACAGTTTTGACTAGTAGCATATCAATACCATCGCAGTCAGTAGATGTTTTACTTTTGAACGATTTAACAATTTCAATGACCTCTCTTTCGTCTGTGTTCTTTATGAAGATGGTGTCTTTTACAGCAGTGTTATTGCATATTGAATCACCTGTTGGCACCGTAGTGGGTATTTCTCGGGCCAGTTTAGGTCCAATGTTAACAAAAAAATTATTAAATTCATCTGCAGGTGAAGCTATATTCACATTCGGAGTCGATTTATTATTTTTTGGAGTGTTAGTTGGGTAGCTGGTATTTCTGCTTTTATTTCCAAGGATACTGTTGATTATTGTCCATGTATTTTTAATATTGTCTTTGTTTTTTTCCAGTTCTTTACTGTAATAGTCTCTTTTACTACATCTTATTATATATGTTAACTTATTTTTGTATGTTTTATACCGCTGCTCTGCTTCTTTTGTCCTTTTCTTTATGAAAGCTTTATATAATAAATTTTTCTTTTTACACGCCTTTTGTAGTCCTTTGGTTAGCCATGGTTTGTCAGTAAATTTGTGTTTAAGCTTTTTTTTAACTAATGGGCAGTTTTTTTCATAAAGAGTGGTTACAATGTTTGTAAATGTGTCATAGGCTTCATTTACATCTGATACATAGACTTCTGTCCAGTCTTGCTTCAGCAAGTCCTCTTTAAAAGAACTGATTGCGTTTGGTGATTTGTGTCTGAACGATTTTGAGATTTTTTCTGGGTTGGGCCCCGTGTGGCCATGGATAAGTGCAAAGATTGGCAAGTGGTCGCTTATATCATTTATCAATAATCCACTTTCTATTTTCTTGTCGAGAACATTGACAAACAGGTTGTCAATAAGTGTAGCAGAGTGAGCTGTGATTCTACTGGGATGTGTTATTGTGGGATATAGACTCATGCTGTACATAGAGTTCATGAACTCTGTAACTACATTTTGTTGATGTGGATTAAGTAGGTCAATATTGAAATCTCCACAAATTGCTACCATTTTCTTACTAGTAATATTATTGTACAGCTCGACTAATTTATCTCTGAATGTCTCAATGCAAGTTCCCGGCGTTCTGTATATGCAGCTTATGATTAGATTTTTTGTTTTGTCTAGGTCAATCTCAACAGTAACACATTCCAGAATCCCTGGTAGTGCTAAGGACATTTCATTTACAAGCTTACATCTATATAGGTCATCAATATACAGTGCAACACCACCACCCTTTTTTTGAGATCTGTTAATGTTAAACATCTGATATCCCTCTATTGCCATCAGGGGAGCCTGGTCTGCATTAAGCCAGGTTTCAGAGACTGCTATAGCTGTGAATTTTCTGTTTAGCTGTTTTAAATAGTCCTGAATCTGTGAGAAGTTTTTGTTAAGACTTCTGCTTTTCAAAGTAACAAAGTTACTTTGTTTCACCAGAAAGAAATCTTAAGAAAGGAAACCACATTGAACAGCGGCCTGCTAGTGTTTCTAAAAAAATAGAATATCATGAAAAGGGTTTTATTACCTCCACCAAGGAGGTTATGTTTTTACCGGGGTTTGTCTGTTTGTTTGTTTGTCTGTCTGTTACCAACACAACTCAAAAAGTTATGAATGGATTTTCACCAAATTTTCAGGAAAAGTCCAAAATGGGACAAGGAAGAAATGATTACATTTTGGGAGTGATTTGGATCACCGTCTAGATCCAGGAATTTTTTATAGGATTCTTTATCATTGCGAGATAGGGCCATTTTTAGCATATGTGTATATACTGTAACTCCACAATAAATGGTCAGGACGCTTGCCAAAAAAATACAGGATAAGATCCCAATAGGTTCTATGAAATATCAAAGACTGATCCCAATCCTGCAAAAAATCCCGATACTGTGATCCAGAACAGGAAATAATAGGGGATCTTTGGAATTTTCATCACTGTAAGGTAACAAATTAAGATATTGTGGTGAACACTCAATGGACCTGTTGGACCGGTTCTGTGACTCGCATTTTAGGTCAGAACAAAGGCAGGAAGCTTAGCCTTGTTATGCAAGGCTGGAGACTGTGGGGGGTCGATTAAAGGATGCGTGGGAGACAGTGGAAGTGATATCACGTCGGGGTCACCAGTGTGGAAGATGTGAAAATGACGAGGCAGCGTTCTTTCTCAGAGTCAGCTTTATTCACATCTCCACATTTCAAAGCAGAAAAAAGAGTGAAACAGTAAACTCTCGTCCTTTAAATATCAGGGACTTCACACCTCATAGATCACATGTCCCACAGACCACCTTGCATAATAAAGACGGTCACAATGCATTCCACCACCTTGCATAATAAAGACAGTCACAATGCATTTCCCTCCATGATATCACTTCCACTGTCTCCCACGGATCCTTTAATCGACCCCCCACAGTCTCCAGCCTTGCATAACAAGGCTAAGCTTCCTGCCTTTGTTCTGACCTAAAATGCGAGTCACAGAACCGGTCCAACAGGTCCATTGAGTGTTCACCACACACGCACGGGGTGGAGCATTTTATTACCACTACCGGACCGCCCGTTTTTGCAAAAGCTCGGCGCTTGGACGCAGTTAAACTAACCATAGCGTGCGAGGAGTTCGCCAACCTGGAGAGGTTGGGCATTATCCGACGTTCAAACAGTCCGTGGGCTTCCCCCCTACATATGGTCCCGAAAGCTGACGGATCATGGCGCCCTTGCGAGGATTTTCGCAGGTTAAACAACGCTACAGCGCACGACCGCTACCCAATCCCACATATCCAAGATTTCTCGGTTCATTTGGCAGGGGCGCGCATTTTTTCTAAAATAGACTTGATCCGCGGTTACCACCAAGTCCCAGTGCGTGCTGAGGACATACCCAAAAGAGCGGTAATAACTCCCTTTGGTTTATTCGAGTTTTTACGCATGCCATTCGGACTTAAAGGGGCTGCTCAGACGTTCCAACGCATGATGGACGCGGTGCTTCGTGATCTCCCTTTCATGTTCGTCTACCTGGACGATATTTTAGTAGCCAGCGCGTCTGAAGACGAACACGAAAAACACCTGGCCACGGTTTTCTGAAGGTTGGGAGATCACGGGTTAATAATCAACCCAGCGAAGTGTCAGTTCGGGGTGGCGCAGATCGATTTTTTAGGACACCGCGTCTCCCCCGAAGGAGCAGTCCCGCTGCCTGACAAAGTGCACGCTGTGGCAGATTTTCCCCGGCCGCAGACAGTCAGGGTGTTGCAGGAGTTTTTGGGAATGGTGAATTTTTATAACCGTTTTCTCCCTCGCGCGGCGCAGCTCATGCAGCCGCTGTACACTGCGCTCAAAAAAAGAAACCCGCAGATAAGATCGAGTGGTCCCCGGAGCGGGACCAAGTGTTTTCGGAGGTTAAAGCAGCCTTGGCAAAGGCTGCGTTGTTGGCACACCCAGACCCAACAGCCCACATAGCGCTCACCACTGACGCGTCAGATGTGGCCATAGGGGCGGTCGTGGAGCAACACGTAGCCGGGGTTTGGTAGCCCCTCGCATTTTTCAGCAAGACCTTGCGCGATAGCGAACGTAAATACAGCGCGTTCGACAGGGAGCTGCTCGCTCTCCATTTGGCCATCCGCCACTTTCAGTTCTGGCTGGAAGGACGTGCTTTCACCGCGTTCGTTGATCACAAACCGCTAACATTCGCGATGGCCAAGGTCTCGGAACCGTGGTCAGGCCGGCAGCAGAGACAGCTAGCCGCGATATCAGAGTTTACCACTGATATTCAGCATGTGGCGGGCAAACTCAATGTAGTGGCAGATTGCCTCTCGCGCGCCGTGGCGGCCCCAGTCAGCGCAGGGTTAGATTATGCAGCCATGGCTGCAGAGCAGGTTAATGACGCGGACGTGCGCACAATCCAGTCTGGTTCAACAGGGTTAAGGCTGGAGAGCAGGGTGCTGCAAGACGGTATGCCCCCCCTAATCTGCGATGTCTCTACTGGACGGCCGCGTCCAGTAGTACCGACCGTGTGGCGCAGCCGCGTTTTTGACTCGGTTCATTCTTTGGCGCACCCTGGAGTGCACGCGTCGGTCAAAATGGTGGGAGAGAAATTTGTTTGGCCGAGCCTCCGCAAACAGGTCAAAGAGTGGGCAGCAGCCTGCACGGCGTGTCAACGAGCCAAAGTACTAAGGCACACGAGAGCTCCTTTGGAACCGTTTCACATTCCGGCCAAGAGGTTCGATCACATTCATGTGGACCTCGTTGGACCCCTCCCGCTGTCACAGGGGTGCACACATCTTCTGACAATGGTGGACTGCACCACGCGCTCGCCTGAAGTGGTCCCGCTGGCATCAACCACGGCCGAGGAAGTGGCGCGCGCGTTTTTAACAGCTTGGATGGCGCGCTTCGGCGTTCCGTCGGACATTACGTCCGACAGAGGCCCTCAATTTGTTTCCGAGCTTTGGTCGACAATGGCCCGCAGCCTGGGTGTCACAATTCACCGCACAACCGTGTACAATCCACAGGCTAACGGGTTATGCGAACGTTTTCATAGGTCATTGAAAGCGGCTCTCAGAGCGTCACTGACGGATACAAATTGGGTTGACAAGCTACCATGGGTGTTATTGGGGTTGCGTTCTGCACCTAAAGAGGATCTAGAAGCCTCCCCAGCGGAGCTCGTGTTTGCGCAGCCACTCCGGCTGCCTGGGGAGTTTCTCCCAGATAACCCTGCGCCTAACGCCTCCCCGTCTCAGCTGTTGCGGAGTAACATAGAATCAAGCACGCTGCCCGGCCCCGCGCACCACAGTTTTCCGCGCGTTTTTGTGCCTAAAACTTTGAAGAACGCAGAGTTTGTTTTTGTTAGACACGATGCGCATCGAACCCCGCTGCGACCACCTTATGACGAACCATTCAGAGTGCTAGAAACAGGGGACAAGCAGTTTTTGCTAGATTTGGGGGGTAGGAAAGAGAAAATTGGCATAGACAGACTTAAACCCGCTTTTGTGGTGGCAGAGGAGGAAGTGCTGTTGGCAAAGGCCCCGCGGCGAGGTAGACCACCACGGAGGGTTTCACACAGTAATGTTTCCCAAAGTAATGTTTCCCCAGAACACCCGCAGAGACTGACAAAGTGTTTCCTCCCCCAGACGGCAAATCCCCAGCGGGACAGTGCCGCAGAGACGGTGAACCCCAGCTACAGCAGATTCGGCAGGAGGCTGAAGCCTATCCAGTATGTGGACTGATGTGTATTGATGCTATCACGGCATGCATGTGGTTATTTTCTTGTTGTTCTGTTTTTCTAAAATGCTGGGGGGGCTTGTGTGGTGAACACTCAATGGACCTGTTGGACCGGTTCTGTGACTCGCATTTTAGGTCAGAACAAAGTCAGGAAGCTTAACCTTGTTATGCAAGGCTGGAGACTGTGGGGGGTCGATTAAAGGATGCGTGGGAGACAGTGGAAGTGATATCATGGAGGGAAATGCATTGTGACTGTCTTTGTTATGCAAGGTGGTGAAATGCATTGTGACTGTCTTTATTATGCAAGGTGGTCTGTGGGACATGTGATCTATGATGTGTGAAGTCTCTGATATTTAAAGGACGAGAGTTTACTGTTTCACTCTCTTTTTTCTGCTTTGAAATGTGGAGATGTGAATAAAGCTGACTCTGAGAAAGAACGCTACTTCGTCATTTTCACATCTTCCACAATATAAACATACAACAAACACCAAAATATAGCCAAGACACTGAGGAATCAGTAGTGTGCCAATGGATTTGTTGTATCTTCATAAGCTATGGAGCTACAGTATATCCAGAAGAAAACTGCCATTACCGAAAAAGTGCTTTTTGTCAATAACTACTGAACTAATAAAGATATCAATGTGAATACAATTGCTAAAGGTATGTTTTGATGGTCAAGGAATAAATAGATAAAATAAATGTAGGACTATTAGATTTTGGGAAAATCCCAATATTAGGGGGAACTTTTTTTTTTTTTTTGTTACTTATTTGTACCCGTAGGTAGATTTGTTTTGCAGTCTGGTGACAAGCCACCAGCTGCCAGTCGCTGCGTGCGCAAGCGCCCCATATCCCTAACCTGCATGTTTTTGGCATGTGGGAGGAAACCGGAGAAATCCCGGAGTAATCCCACGCAACACAGGGAGAACATGCAAACTCCACACAGATCACTGTTGGTCGGGGGCTGGGATCGAACCCACGGTTTCACGATCCCCGCGATCCCCCGGCCGAGGGTAAACTGTGCTGCCACAGTGCTAACCACTGCGCCACCGTGCAGCCCAGCACTGCGGTACTTGGCGGAGGTCTGTGCTCTCTGAGTGCTTTTCTAGTTTTTCACAATTTATTTTCAAAAGTAAACTTTGATATAGTTTATATTCCCCACAAGGGGAATATTTTTGGTGTTTTGTTTTAATTTTCATGATTATGATTAATAGTTTATTATAATCTGAAATCTGGTGTCTAAAATTATTTGAATATTTCATTTGGAGTTTCAGAAAAATTACTGTTCAGTAATTTAAATACCATGTATCTCCCTTAGAATAGAGGGTTAGTACTAGTGAAAGCGCTTTGAGTGGTCTTTGTGACTAGAAAAGCGCTATATAAATGCAGGTTAGTTAGTTAGTTAGTTAGTTCAGTACACACAACCACAATCGTGGGACACACTACTAACGTTGAATGTTGTCCAGAAGACAATCATCGACACACCCAACAAAGAGGGTAAGCCACCGAAAGTCATTGCTGAAAAGGCCAGCTGTTCAGAGTGCTGTATCAAGGCATATTGGAAAGTTGACTGGAAGAAAAAAGTGTGGTATAGAAAGGTGCACGATCAACAGGCATGGCCACTGTCAAGAAAATTCAATTCAAGAACGGGGAGCAGACTGAGACTGGTGTCAGTGCATTAAGAGCCACCATGCACAGACGTCTTTAGGAAAGGACAACAACAGTATTTGTAATTGTTTGAGTAGGTTCTTTCTGTTCTTTTTCAATTATACATTTATGTTTTTTTTTATTTCATACAAGGATGAAAATGAGATTTTTTTAACTTTACCTTCACATGTTTCGACTGGCGTCGCTCTGTCACTTCTGAGGAAGACTGCAGAAAGTAAAACAAAAAACCTATAGTATTTATAATTCTTAGGAGTACAGTGTCAGAATTATTTTTACTGTGCTTAAAAGAAAAAGGGACTGGGCTATTAGTGTCCCAAAGTCCTCTCTTCTGATTAAAGCAAATGTTACATTTTAATTTGGAAATCAAGGTCCTAGAGTTTTATGGGAGAGTAGTGAAGCACAGAATTCAAGGTGTTTAAATTCCAGTTTGAATAATCTGCAGCTTGTGATGATTTGGGGTACTATATCATCTGCTGGTGTTGGTCTGCTGTGTTTGTCAAGTCCAATATCAACTGTGCTGTCAACCACAAAATTTTATAACACTTGATGCTTCCATCTGCTGAAAAGCTTTTTTTAAGATGCTCATTTCCTTTTCCGGCATGACTCAGTACCAGTCCAGAGCACTAAAACTACTATGAAATGGTTTGCTGACCATAATATTACTGTGTTTGACCTGAACCCTATAGAAATCCATGGCAAAGGAGCCCCAGAAAAGCACTGAGTATATAAATGAACACACTTTTCAGAATTTGAGCATGTGTCTTTAAAACATTATTCTGGATTGATCCTATTTTCTAATAATTTGAAATACAAGATGTCAGATTTGAATAAGATATAAATCATAATCCAAATTAAAACAAAAACAGCTCGAAATATTTTCCTTGTAAGGAATATAAAATAAATGATTTACTTTTGGAATTACATTATGAAAATAAATGAAAAATTTCACAATATTCTAATTTTTGAGATGCACTAGTTATTTGTCATTCTTGCTTCTAACCTTTTAATGAAAAGCGTGCTTTCCCAAAAATAATCAGAACATGCTGAAAAATATAATGGTGCAGAGTGGGTGCGCACATTCACTGCTGTCAGGTGGTCAAAAAAAGTGATAGATGAGGAGGTGACTGAATTCAACCGATGGGGGTCTTCATCCCCATTGAACTCTTTGACCTTAAAAGCCTTTTTAGCTGCAGCTAAATCAGAGCATGGCTCATTTGTCTCCACTTACCAAGCAGAAAAACAGAAAATGCCATAAGGGGGCAGACTGAGTTCACTCTGCCTGGTCTCTAGCTCTGCCTGCAGAAGTGATGCTGCTACTGTGACTACATGCCTGGGAGGTAGAGGGAAATCAATTTTAAGCCCTGCTACTTTAAGGCATCAAGTCTATCTCTTGTTCCACCATTTTGCAATTCAACAATATGATGTGCCAGCTGTGTGCCAACTTTCAGTTTGGATAATATCAAGATCAGCCCTGTTGTTTTGTGTATTCATTATGGTGTGTAAGTTTACTCACTTTAAATCTCAAGGCTTAAAAGTAAAAGGGTTAGGATGCACTCCTTTGACTTTATCATCATTTAGAAGTCATCAGGCCGCCAAAGGAGGCGCAGATGTGTCTGCTAAATTTGAGGCTAATTATTGAACATGGTGTAATGCATTTAACTTGACTATTGACCATCATGGTGTAGGCCACAGGCTGAGGGTCAAATTGCTAAGTGCACCAATTACATTGGCATGTGAGGTTAAATGAGCTTTGAAAATGTTATAGTTTTGTTTTTTCATTCCACTGAAACAAGCTAAATGCACTATTCTTTTTTTTTTTCTGCTGATGGCCCAATTTAGATTAAACTGTAAACCATGAGTGCAATAAGGATGTCAATATCACACAAAAATCCATGGAATGCTCATCTAAGAGTTGTTATTTTGTTTTGTGTAGGTGTGAGTTTAGCATTTGTAAGTTTTAAACATGCAGTCTAAAGTAGATACATTATGCCAATTAAGAAAATGTACATCTGCTTTATTGTATGAACTATAGCATAAATTAGCTACAGTGGATATAAAAAGTCTACACACCCCTGTTCAAATGCCAGGTTTTTGTGATGTAAAAAAAAAAAAGAGACCAAGATAAATCATTTCAAAACTTTTTCCACCATTAATGTGACCTCTAACCAGTATAACCCAATTGAAAATCAAACTGAAGTCTTTTAAGGGGAAAAATAAAAAATAAAAAAACTTACAATAACCTGGTTGTATAAAAATGTACACCCTGTTATAAGTGGGGATGTGGCTGTGTTCAGAATTAACCAATCACATTCAAACTCATGTTAAATGAGAGTCAGCACACACCTGCTAGCATTTAAAGTGCCTCTGATTAACTCCAAATACAGTTCAGCTGTTCTAGTAGGTGTTTCTTGACATTTTTGTAGTCATATCTTACAGCACAAGCCATGGTCCGCAGAGAGCTTCCAAAGCATCAGAGGGATCTCATTGTTCAAAGCTATCAGTTAGGAGAAGGGTACAAAAGAATTTCCAAGGCATTAAATATACCATGGAACACAGTGAAGACAGTCATCATCACGTGGAGAAAATATGGCACAACAGTGACATTACCAAGAACTGGACGTCCCTCCAAAATTGATGACAAGACGAGAAGAAAATTGGTCAGGGAGGCTGCCAAGAGGCCGACAGCAACATTAAAGGAGCTACAGGAATTTGTGGCAAGTACTGGCTGTTAAGTACATTCAACAACAATCTCCGATCTTGTTCATATGTGTGGGCTATGGGGTAGGGTGGCAAGATGGAAGCCTTATCTTACAAAAAAACCTCCATCCAAACCTGATTATATTTTGCAAAAACACATTTGAAATCTCTCAAATGCATGTGGGAAAATGTGTTATGGTCTGATGAAACCAAGGTTGAACCTTTAGGCCATAATTCCAAAAGATATACAGTACTTGGCACAAACACAACACTATTCATCACCAAAAGAACACCATACCTACAGTGAAGCATGGTCATGGCAGCATCATGCTTTGGGGCTGTTTTTCTTCAGCTGGAACCTGGGGCCTCAATCAAGGTGGAGGAAATTATGAACAGTTCCAAATACCAGTCAGTGTTGGCACAAAACTTTCAGGCTTCTGCTAGAAAGCTGATGAGGAACTTCATTTTTCAGCGCAACAATGACCCAATGCACACATCCAAATCAACAAAAGAATGGCTTTACCAGAAGAAAATTAAGGTTTTGGAATGACCCAGCCATATTTCAGACCTGAATCTGATCGAACATCTGTGGGGTGATCTGAAGAGGGCTGTGCACAGGAGATGCCCTTGCAATCTGACAGATTTGGAGCATTTCTGCAAAGAAGAATGGGCAAATATTGCCACATCAAGATGTGCCATGCTGACAGACTCCTACCCAAAAAGACTGAGTGCTGTAATATAAGCCAAAGGTGCTGCAACAAAGCATTAAGGATGTGCATAATTATGCAAACAGGTTATTGTAAGTTTTTAATTTTTAATTTTTCCCCTTAAAAGAGTTCAGTTTGTCTTTCAGTTGGGTTGTACAGGTTATACGTAGACCACAATAATGGTGGAAAAAAAGTTTTGAAATGATTTATCTTGGTCTCATTTTTGTACATCACAAAAACCTGGCATTTGAACAGGGGTGGGTAGACTTTCTATATCCACTGTATATTGATGAAAAATTATCACTGGTTTAAAGTACAAATTTCAGGTTGCCAAGTCAATAAAACACTCCACTGTATAGTACAACTGGAGTTTAAGACTGTTCTTGTCAGCCCTGTGCATTCTAGAAAAAACGTTGTCATCATTCATATCACTTCTTATCTTTTCCAGTACACCAGGTGAATAATGTGCATGCCATAATGATTGGCTGGATGTAACATAGATGTTTGATACATCCTGTACTGACTGCATTAAGAAGACACATCTGACCTTGAAGTTGGTGGTCATAAATATTCCACATCTCCACAATAAAATTTGTTATTCTGTAGAATATGAAGGTCGGTGGTCTGATTCTCAGCCATCGCCCTGTGTTGAGCAAAATATTAACCACCAGAAATTTCACTTGATAGTATGGTTTATTAATTCACTATACAGTGGGGAAAATGAGTCTTGATTACATCAACATTTTCTCATTAAACATATTTCTGATGGAGCCATTGACATGAGATTTTCACTAGATATAAGTAACAACCCAAGTAATCCATACATACAAAGAAATCAAGGCTACTGTGTTCACAAATTATATTTAATAAAGTAAAATGACACAGGGAACAAGTATTGAACACACAAAGAAAAAGAGGTGCAAAAAAGGCATAGAAAGCCAAGAAACAAGCTGAAATCCATCAGAATTTAGGAAGCCACCCAATCCCAAATTAGTGAAAATTAATTTTGGCTTGTTAAGTCTTGACTGATAGCCTTTAAAAAGATATGTTAATATCAGATTGTCACACCACAAAGAACTCATGATGGATAGAAGCAAGGAGCTCTCTCTAGGTCTCTGCAACCTTATTGTTGCCAAATATAATGATGGCATTGGTTACAGGCACATTTCTAAACTGCTGAATGTTCCAGTGGACACTGTTGTAGCCATCATTTGGAAGTGGAAAGAACATCATTTTATCATAAACCAGCCACAACCAGGAGCTCCTTGCAAGATTTCTGACAGAGGAGTCAAAAGAATTATCAGAAGAGTTATCCAAGAGCGAAAGACCACTTGTGGAGAGTGCCAGAAAGACCAGCAGGTACTGCTGTTTCAAAGAAAACAATAAGTAATGCACTCAACCAACATGGGCTCTATGGCTGCTCACCTCGCAAGACTCCATTGCTGAAGAAAAAGCATTGTTGAAGCTTGTTTAAAGTTTGCTGCACAACATTTGGGCAAGCCAGTAAAATACTGGGAGAATACAGTCTGGACAGAGGAGACCAAAGTTGAACTTTTTGGATGCCACAACACACAGCATGTTTGGAGGAGAAATGGCATCGCACATCAGCCCCAAAACACCATACCGACAGTGAAGTTTGGAGGGCAGAACATCATGGTATGGGGATGTTTTTCAGCACATTGGACAGGCAGACTTCATATACAATAATTGAAGGAAGGATGAATGGACAAATGTACAGAGACACACAGACTTTATATAATTGAAAGAAGGATGAAAGGACAAATGTACAGAGACACCCTTGATAATAACCTGTTGTCATCTGCCAAAATGCTGAAGATGAATCAAGGGTGGACATGTCAGCAAGACAATGATCCCAAACACACAGCCAAGGAAACTTTCAACTGGCTCCAGAGAAGGAAAATAAAGCTGCTAGAATGGCCCAGTCTGTCAAGAACTGCCTCAAGGCTTGACAGAGGACACCAAATGCTGGCTGTGAGGTTAGCACATTTATTAACAAAAACGACAAATGAAACTAAAGCATACGACACGGACACTAACACTTACGACCTGGGGGGGTTGCCGGAGAAACATAAGCAGATGGGAACACCGTCTGAAGTGGCGGACATGAAAAAGTCTTCTGGGGAAGCAAGACCGCTGCGATGATTCAACTGCCCCGGTCTGCTTAAATAGGGCAGCCCCAAATGACAATCAGATGTGGGTACATGAGTGAGAACAAAATCAAAACAAGTGACAGCTGTGCAACCAGCGAACCAGTTTGACAGCCGGAAGCTGCACAGCACTGTCAAAATAAAAGTACAGACCGGAACTCAATAATACAAAATAAGATAACACAATCCCCAAAAAATAAACAATGCCATAACTAATCAAGACTATAAGAGCACAACTAAAAATACAACAACACACCAAAGAACAGAAACCAGATACAACAGATCATAATGAACAGAGAGACAAATGAACAGAAAAGAACTAAACTAAGGCTGGAACCAAGCACGGCCTCCACCCGTGCTCAGGATCATGACACAGTTAGTCACCTGACCTGAATCCAATTGAAAATCTATGTAATGAACTGAAGATCAGAGTTCACAGAAGACACCCAAGGAACCTTAAAGATTTGAAGACAGTTTATGTGGAAGAATGGGCTAAAATCACTCCTGAGCAATGCATGTGCCTAGTTTCTCCATATGTGAGGCGTCTAGAAGCTGTTATTACCAAGAAAGGCTTTACTACTAAATATTAAATCAATTTCACCAAGTGTGTTCAAAACTTATTCCCTGTGGCATTCCACTTTATTACATATAACTTGTTTTGTGAACAAAGTCGCCTTGATTTCCTTATATGTATGGATTACTTGGGTTGTTACTGACATCTGGTGAAAATCTCAGGCCAATGGCTCCATCAGAAATATGTTTAATGAGAAAAATGTTGATGTGTTAAATACTTATTTTCCCCGCTCTGTGTGTGTGTGTGTGTGTGTGTGTGTGCGTGTGTGTGTGTGTACTGTATATATGAATTTGTGAATAATATAGATTGAAGGGGGCGGCTGTGGCATAGGTGTAGAGTATGGTCGACCTCTGATCAGAGGGTTGGTGGCTCAATTCCTGGTCCATCTACAGTCTGCATGACAAAGCATCCTTGAGCAAGACACTGAACCCGAGTTGCTCCTAGTTGGTCAGGCCAGTGCCCTGCATGGCAGCTTCTCCTCCATCAGTGTGGGAATGTGTGTGTGACTGGGTAGATAGCCAAATCTGTAAAGTACTTTGCTCATACAGGGGTGAGAAAAAAGTGAACGCCATGCAATAAAACTAGAAAATATTGCACCAAATATATTACTATAAAAGAGAGGAGCTAATCAAAACAAATACTGTGATGTAATACATGTAATTGGGTTTTAAAAATAAGATGAGTTAATATCTGACCGATCGAGATATTTTAGCAATATAACAGGAGATGATTATACTCCAAGGTGGTGGCAGGGGACAATGTAGCTAGACAGCATTGGAAGGTAGTCTGTAGGATGACTTTGGAAAGCAAGAAGAGGAAGAGAGTGAAGGCAGAGCCAAAGATTAAGTGGGGGAAGTTACAGAAGGAAGAAGGTCACACAGAGTTTAGGAAGGAGTTGATACAGGCTCTGGGTGGCACGGGAGAATTACCAGATTACTGGAAAAGTACAGCAAAAGTATTGAGGGAAACCCATAGAAAGGTATGTGGTGTACCCAGTGGACAGAGGAAGGAAGACAAGGAGACTTGGTGGTGGAATGAGGAGGTACAGGAAAGTATTCAAAGGAAGAGGGTAGCCAAGAAAAAGCGTGATAGTCAGGGAGATGAAAAAAGTAGACAGGAGTATTTTGAATCTAGGTGCATGACAGAGAGAGTTTGCAAAGGCAAAGGATAAAACAGATAGTGAGTTGTATGAGAGGTTAAACACTAAAGCTCCTTTTCCACTAGGACCTACAGTATATAGCCCTACTCATTTCGACATGGCTTTACTCAACTCAGTTCACTTTTGTTTCCATTACAGTTGAGTACCGCCTGAGGTGGGTGGGATTTTTTTACAACAAGACAGTGCCACACTTCCGTGATGTAAAACACGCGACACAAGCAAAACACAACATGGCGGATTACGAGGTGACTGCTCGGTCTCTGGCTTTGTGTCAGAGTAAAGGCAAAAAAGTGTCATGAGTCTGAGCTCTAATTTCCCCTCTGAGTTCAGACTCAATTTATTTTCTGAGTTCTGTATGTCTGTTATTATGTTGTCAGTCCTTTGTATATAATTTGGTTTGCTTTCACTCAGTGCCCCTCCTCTTGCCCAGACACTCCCACCTACTACTCACACTGTCTTCCTGCCTTCTCAAGCTGTGAGTAGTTGATTAATCAGGTTACCTGCTCAGTCAGCTCCCCACACCTGCGTCTCATTTATCCCCAGTTATTTAAACACTGTCTGTTCTTTGGCTCACGGTGGCACCATTGTATGTTCTCCTGCTTACTCCCTGCATGACTCACGTTCACAGAGCAATGCCAGCTCTGGAGCGTAGACTGTAAGTTTTTCCCTATTTGTATTTTTATAAGTGTTGCAGTTTCTGTTTTTTCGTTCTTCTGTTAATAAATGTCACAACACAATTCAGTGCCTAGGTCTGTCTCTTTCTGCCCCAAGGGGCATTTATGACAGAATGGTGCCGCCAAGTTAAAGACCTAGCTGTTGTGTTGTGGATTTTTTCATTTTGCACTTTTTCCCTTTTTCACTCACCTCTCTGGCGGAGCAGTCATGTTTCCTGCAGGCAAACCAGACCGGAGGAGGAGGAAATGGAGTCGGCATGAGCTGGAGTTCATCTCCATGCTCGAGGACATGGCGAACAGGGCTCGGAGCTGCTCGTCCCACAAGGATGAGAGGCTGCGCTGGTGTGGAGTCGCCAATTTGCTGGAGGTCAAACCAAGCATGCGCTTCCATCGTCGGGTTATAAGACTTTCCCTTCCACCAGTGTGGAGTGTGTGGAACTTACCACCTGTAGCTGTGACGTTGGCTTGTGCTGTTGGCTGGGTCACTCGAGCTATACAGGGGAGAGAGTCAAAGGACAGTGCATTAACCAGGCGCCTGTTAGCAACATCAACCAGTAAACCATGTGCACACAGAAAATCAGCCCCCAGTATATGGTAATTCAGTGCTGCTACGACAAAAGTCCACTCATATGTACGGCCGTGTAGAGATAAGAGGAGAGTCCTCTCACCAAAGGTCTTAATATCCGAGCCGTTTGCTGCCAACATCCCGGGGCCACTAGATCCTGCCAGCCGGTCAGTGTAGGTCAGCCGGATGAAGCTCTTCTGGGCTCCGGTGTCCACGAGGAAACGCCTCCCTGAGCGTGCATCTGTTAAGTAGAGCAGCTTGTTCTCTTCACCGAGGGTCGCAGCTGCTACCGACCCCCGGCCTTGGCGTTTTCCCGAGCGCTTGAATTGGCACAGTGGCACACATCTGCGTGCGTTCTCTCCGAAGCGGCTGCGGTAGAAACAGAGCGTGTCTTTCTGGCGCCCCTTGGCCCCCGCTGCTGCTACCGTCGGTGGCTCCTCACCTCCTCTGGTCGTCTCGCTGGAGGGCGCATGCGCACGCAGCGACCGGCAGCTGGTGAAAAAGTAAGTCGTCTGTGTGTCTGTTTTTATGTACTTTTATATGTTTTTACGAAATCCTCTGTGTCGTTTCTGCCCTGGAGTGTTTGTGGACTGTATGGCGAAGAGCTCCCTGGTTCCTACAACATGGACTTCCTCCCCTCTCTTGCACTGCTGCTACTTTTCCTCCGGCTCTTTGTCTATGAGGTAAACGCGTTCGGCACCATGGCGGGCAGAATACATTATTCCAGGGACATGTTGCTGCATTTAAACATGGTTGATGCAGCGGCTGTGATTGAGCCTAAGCCGCAACTGCTGGACTTTATTTTGAGAGATGGAGATAGCGGTGAAAAGAGAGACGGCAGAAGGAAACACAGAAGGCGTGGAGGTGTGAAATTGCACCTGAGGAGACGTCAGTTTGGTAACATTCCTCTTCCTTCGATGATTTTTGGGAACGTACAGTCTCTGAGAAACAAGGTGGATGAAATTCAAGGGAATGTACGCTACCAGAGGACTTTAAGAACTGCTGTGTCATGGCTTTCACGGAATCTTGGCTTACTGTGCATGACCGAGACGCAGACCTGTGGATTGATGGCTTTGGAGCCCTGCTGCGCTCGGATCGGCAGGAAGAGGTAACGGGGAAACGTCAGGGGGGCGGCGTATGTTTATACATTAATAAGCAGTACTGCACATCTGTCACGGTCAGAGAGTGCATCTGTACACCCGATGTGGAGCTGCTGTCTGTGTCACTACACCCCTTTTATTTGCCTCGCAAGTTCCCCCAACTTTTCATCACAATTGTGTACATTCATCCGAGGGCAGATGCTGACTCTGCCTGCAGCACTATCTTTGATGTGATCCAGCAGCTGCAATCAATTTCTCCAGAGGCGCCAAACTTCATTCTTGTGGATTTCAACCATGTTTCTTTAAAGAAGACACTTAAAAACTTTTATCAGTATGTCTCCTGCCCAACCAGGCGAAAAAAGACATTGGACCTGTGCTATGGATCCATAGAGAGGGCCTATAAATCACTCCCCCCTCCTCCTTTAGGATCCTCAGATCACAACTGTGTACATTTGCTGCCCACATATAAAACTGCTCTCAGAAGAGGCAAGGTGGAGACGAGAGACATTGATGTGTGGACAGAAGATTCAGTGCACAGCCTCCAGGAATGCTTTGACTGTACAGACTGGGAGATGTTCACACTGTCCTGCGAGGATGATTTGGACTCTTTGGTGGAAGTCACATGCTCATACATGGCTTTCTGTAAAAATAAGATTGTTCCATGTAAACGTGTCAAAATATATCCCAACAACAAACCATGGGTTGCAAAATCAGTTAAATCCTGCTTACAGAGGAAAGCACTTGCCTTTAAACAGGGGTCTGTTTCTGAGCTACAGGTTACCACAAAGGAGCTGAAGGCCGAAATTTTAAGAGCAAAACAGAATTATAAATCAGAGTTGGAAAGCAAGATGGCAGCAAAGAAACTTGGTTCAGTCTGGGCCAGTATGAAAACTATTGCAGGCCTTCAGAGCACAGAGCGCAGTAATCATGTGTTTTTAGATGGTTTTAATTCAGACACAGAGCTGGCTAATGCTCTTAATTGTTTTTATGATCATTTTGACTCCTTTGATCTTAGCACTGAAACTCAAGATTTGAAACAGAAACTCAAAGACAATCAGCACTTCAATATTGAGGTGCAGGATGTTAAAAGGGAGTTCTGTGCTGTAAAAGTGAACAAAAGTCAGGGCCCTGATAATATACTGTATGTGGGCGCTTGGTAAAGTCCTGTGCACATGAACTGAGTCCTATATTTCATTACATTTTCAACAAGTCCTTACAGACACAACATGTGCCTAAGATCTGGAAAGAAGCCGTGGTTGTTCCCGTTCCAAAATCCAGCTGTCCTAAAACGGTAAACGACTTTAGACCAGTTGCTTTGACTTCAATTTTAATGAAAATTTTTGAAAAATTGGTCAGATGTGAGGTCCTAAAGCAGACTGAGCATGCATTGGATCCTCTGCAGTTTGCCTATAGGCCTCACAGAGGAGTGGAGGATGCCACTGTTACTCTGTTTAACATGCTTTTTAAACATCTGGATTTTAATGGGACACACTCCAGACTTTTATTTGTGGACTTTTCCTCCGCCTTCAATACAATCCAACCTCATATCTTAGTTGAAAGGCTCCTGCAGCAATTTGATTTGAGCAATAATCTGGTGGGTTGGATTCTGGATTTCTTAACCAACAGGACGCAGAGAGTAAGGGACAATGGTACATTGTCGGACCTAAAGTGCTCTTCTACTGGTTCTCCTCAGGGGTGTGTGTTGTCACCACTACTCTTCATCCTGTACACAAACATGTGTCAGAGCAGACATGACAACAGACACATTATAAAGTATGCTGATGACTCAGTTATTGTCAGTCTCCTCCAGGATGGTGAGAGTGGCCACGGCCCAGTAGTTGATGATTTTGTTCACTGGTGTGAGGATTCCTACCTGCAGCTGAATACGACAAAAACTAAAGACATGATTATTGACTTTAGGAGGAAAAATCCCAGGCACAAAGTCACCGTACTAAAAGGCCAGACCACCGAATGTGTACAATCCTACAAATATCTTGGGACGATTATTGATAGTAATTTAAAGTTTGAAGAGAACTGTGAAAGGATGTGCAAAAAGGGTCAGCAACATTTGCATTGCTTGAGAAAACTTGCACGCTTCCAAGTTGACTGAACCATAATGACAATGTTTTATCCGGCTTTTATTGAATCTGTTTTATCCTTTTCTTTAGTGTCATGGTTTGGTCAGATAAAACTGAAACAGAGGAAATCCTTGGATCAGGTAGTTAGATGGTCCAGTCGTTTGCTTGGTGAGCCACAGCTGAGCCTGACATCCCTGTACACCAGACACAGAGGATGGCTACCTCCATTTTAAATGATGACTCCCACCCTTTGCACTGCCACTTTTAGCTTCTTCCCTCAAGGTGGAGGTTTGATGTCCCAAAAAGTAGAACCCAGCGCTACAAAAACAGCTTTGTCCCTGCTGCTGTCAAAGAGTTGAACAAGCTGTAAAAATATATTGCACATAATTTAGGTACCTATTTATTAACTCCATTTTATATTTACTTATTTTTGTAGGATGTCACTTGGGTTCTATATATTTTATTGGGTTTTAGACCTTTGAGTTTTTAACCTCTTTGACTAGTTTTTAACTTTTAATATGACCGTTCTCTCTTACCTCTGGTTTTTCTCCCATCTCTTTGTCTTTTTATACCCTGATTGATGGAGCCTTGAGTATTTTTATCATGTTTATAGTCAGCTTCATATGTGCCTGTGTTTGTGTCTATGTTGAATGTAATTTGTGGCTTGTATATATGGATGTCACCAGACTGCAAAACAAATCTACCTACGGGTACAAATAAAGTAACCTGAACCTGAACCTGAACCTCCACTCCCGCCGATGCCATCTGCCTCCTCCTCGCCTGCTCAATCAGCTCCACGGTGGTGACATCATCTCGCTCCGGGCCACTGGGGGAGACCTCCAGCCTCCTCGGCAGACATTCCCCTTACACCAAGCCAGACAAATCCCACAGCAGTTCTTTCTTCTTCTTCCTCTTCACTGACCATTTCGCCAGCCTTCTCCTTCTCCTCCGCTGTTGCTACTCCTGTCTCACCCCGGTTACACCCACTTCCGTGTCTACAGGGGCGGCTCCTCCACAATCCACAGAGGGTCCCAGGCTCACCATAGACACGGAGAGGGATGACTGTCCACCAGCTGCAGCGGATAACATTGCACACCGGGATAACAGGCAAGTTTCATTTCATTCTATGTCAATTTATGATGAGATGCCTTGCCTGATTACCGGTAGGAAGGCTCAGGAAACACAGTCCCCTGAGCTCTCCCCACCTGCTGCAGCAAATAATTTTTCACCTGCTCTCTCCGTGTCTCCTCCTGTTATTCCTGAGTGTCTGCTGGCTCCATAATTGAGTCGCCAGATGATGGAGGAGCCTGTGGCCCTGGAGGACCCAACTCCAGTGTTAGTGCAGAGCCGACCCCCAGCTGTCATGCTGGGCAAGCCACCGGTGTGGGATTCTTCGTCTGGGAAGATTAGGACTGCAACCACCATCATCAGAGCTGGACCTCCAGAGGACCGAGTGACATCATCGCCTGGCTCGTCGGAGTCCTGGACGGTGGTGGAGCTTGAGCTCAGGCAAGTGCTCTCCTTTGTTTTTCTCTTCTCTGCTATAGAGCAATCTTGCCTGGCTCTTGGTGAGGAGAGCCGGGTGCAGCCACCCGCTGCACCTGAGCTCGCTTCGCCGGGCTCCACCGCTGCCGGTGACCCTGAACCCATCTCTCTGTCTGTCTCCTCTGAGCCTTCTCCCAGGGTCGCCAGAGATGTTCCAGCATGGCAAGAGGTCTCCGTGGGTTCAGTTTCGCCACCTGAGGTCGCCATCGGTCCAGCTTCCCCCGCAGTGGAGGTCTCCGTGAGAGTAGTCTTGGCTCAGGCCGGGTCCACTGTGGGTGCAGCCTCCTCTCTGCCCGAGATCGTCATCTGGGTCCCTCCTCGGATCGAGTCTCCATGGGTGCTGCGTCCCAGTCGGGGACCATCATGGGTGCTGCACCCCAGCCTGGAATCAACATGGGTGCTACATTCCGGGGTGAGCTCACCATGGGCACTACGCCCCAGCCCAGGGTCCACCAAGAGTGCAGCATTGGCCCAGTCCGGGTCTACCGCAGGTGCTGCTGAGTCCCAGCCCGGAGCCACCACGGGTGCTGCAGAGCTCCAGCCTGGAGTCACCGCATGTGCAGCATTGCTCCAGACCAGAGCCACTGCATGTGCAGCGTTGCTCCAGCCCAGAGCCACCGCAGCTGCGGAATTGCTCCAACCCGGAGCCACCGAGGGTGCAGCGTTGCTCCAGCCCAGAGCCACCAAGAGTGCAGTGTTGCTCCAGCCTGGAGCCACCGAAAGTGCAACATTGCTCTAGCCCGGAGCCATCGAGGGTGCAGCATTGCTCAATCCCGTAGCCACCAAGGGTGCATCATTACACCAGCCCAGAGCCACCGCGGGTGCAGCGTTGCTCCAGCCCGGAGCCACCGTGGGTGCAGCGTTGCTCCAACCCGGAGCCACCAAGGGTACTGCAGTGCTCCAGCCCAGAGCCACCATGGGTGCTGCAGTGCTCCAGTCTGGAACCACCGAGGGCGTCAGGGCCTCCTCTCCTTTACCTGGCACCATCGTGGTTCCCCCAGAATTTATTTTCTGAGTTCTGTATGTCTCTTATTATTATGTTGTCAGTTCATTGTATATATTTTGGTTTGCTTTCACTCAGAGTCTCTCCTCTTGCCCAGACACTCCCACCTACTACTCCCACTGTCTCCCTGCCTTCTCAAGCTGTGAGTAGTTGATTAATCAGGTTACCTGCTCACTCAGCTCCCCACACCTGCGTCTCATTTATCCCCAGTTATTTAAACACTGTCTGTTCTTTGGCTCACTGCGGCACCATTGTATGTTCTCCTGCTAACTCCCTGCATGACTCACATTCGCAGAGCGATGCCGGCTCTGGAATGTAGACTATAAGTTTTTCCTCATTTGTATTTTTGTAAGTATGCACAGTTTCTGTTTTTTTGTTCTTCTGTTAATAAATGTCACAACACAATTCAGCACCTACACTACCGTTCAAAAGTTTGGGGTCACCCAGACAATTATTTTATGTTTTCCATGAAAAGTCACACTTATTTACCACCATGAGTTGTAAAATGAATAGAAAATATAGTCAAGACATTGACAAGGTTAGAAATAATGATTTGTATTTGAAATAATAATTTTTTTCCTTCAAACTTTGCTTTCGTCAAAGAATCCTCCATTTGCAGCAATTACAGCATTGCAGACCTAACATGATTGCACAAGGGTTTTCTAATCATCCATTAGCCTTCTGACGCAATGAGCAAACACATTGTACCATTAGAACACCGGAGTGATAGTTGCTGGAAATGGGCCTCTATACACCTATGTAGATATTGCACCAAAAACCAGACATTTGCAGCTATAACAGTCATTTATCACATTAGCAATGTATAGAGTGTATTTCTGATTAGTTTAAAGTTATCTTCATTGAAAAAAAGTGCTTTTCTTTCAAAAATAAGGAAATTTCTAAGTGACCCCAAACTTTTGAACGGTAGTGTAGGTCTGTCTCTTTCTGCCCCGAGGGGCATTTATGACAAAAAGGAGAGCCAGAGAAGGCTCCAGGCAGTGAGACGAAACACTGGAAAAGTACTGGAGCATTTAGGAAGCCACAGAGCCATAAAGCCATAAAGCTGGCTATGAACTAAATTATATAAATAGAAAAGTGAAAAAAGGAGGAGGAGTTGCAATTTTTGTTGACAAGAGCTTGAAAAACAAGGTTGTTGAAAATCTGTCAGTAACTGTGGATGATTTATTTGAATGTATTACAATAGAAATCTGTCTGGACAATGTGAAGAATGTAGTAGTGAGTTGTGTATATAGAACACCTGGATCAAACATTGACTTATTTAAGGACTGGATGGAAAAAATGTATGCAAAACTAACTCATAAAATTATGTTCATCTGTGGGGATTTCAATATAGATCTGATGAACTCAAAACAACATAGTTTGACAGAAGAATTTATCAACACAATGTACAATATGGGTTTACATCCAACAATTACCGGACCTAGCAGAATAACGTCACACAGTGCCACACTAATAGATAACATATTCACAAATATTATGGAAAATAACATCAGGAGTGGGCTTTTATTGAATGATATCAGTGACCACCTGCCGATTTTTGTTGTCTATCAATGTGATTATAGGAAGAAAAAGTATACCAAAAATATTAAATATAAAAGAATAAGAACCGAAGAATCAATGCATTTATTGACAAAGGAATTATTAATACAAGATTGGAAGATAGTTTATGATGAAAATGACATATTTTACAAATATTTCAATCATTGTACAATAAATACTGTCCTATTGAAGCGGCATGAAAAAATAAGCAGCAGTGCTGTGGTTTTAAGCAGGTTTTATTATATCATGTCGCCTTCACGGGATCCCCTCTCCGGTGCATAGCGGAGCAGCCCGGAGCGGGATCCCTAAGCTCTCAGAGAAGGAGAGGCGGACACAGTGTGTCCACCTGTTGCAGGATCAGAGTGAGAGAGTAAGAGAGAGATTGCGTTACAGAGTTGCACCTTAAATACTTGATCATAACAATACATCAAAAAGACATACCCCACAGTCTAGAATGATCAAAGGGACAACAGAACAGGCAGGAGGTATTTGCATTTGTAAGCCATACATCACAATGGGCAGATTAGCTAGACCTCGCTCTAAGTGCAAGACAAAGAGGCTAACAAGCACATCTACATATTGATCTGAGTCTCTAGGTCACAGTAAGGACAGGACGCATGAGTACAAAGGATGAAAGGCATCGATTAACATCACATAGGTGAGACAGAAGAAACTCGTCTACCTGTAGACATTAATACACCAAAGCACATCTAAGATGCTCAGAAAAAGCACAGTAAGGACAAGCCATATGCACTCTATACAGAATGGCGCATTACATCACAACACATGCATGTTTGCATCACAAATACATGAATGGCACATTGCTTCTCAGTAATGCAGCAGAAAAACAGAGAAAAGAGGGCTGAGTGTCCTTAGTCTGTTGTGGGGTTAAAACGAACCGCCACACACGCTCCCCCCCAGAGGACGCGGCAGGGTGTCGCGACCTCGATAATCCATCTGTGTGAGCGAGCTGTGGGAGAAGCTCGCTGCAGGCGGAGGGAGAGGGAGGGGAGGGGTAGTAAGTGCCGGCAGGAGCTGTGAAATCGTCCTGAGCCGTGCAAAAATTGCTTGCTGCTCCGTGATGTCGAGGGTTTGTCCCGTTGCACGTGCGGAGATCACAAGAAGAAAAATTAGTCTCTGACTCCTCTTGTGGCCATGAAGAAAAGCAGGAGCGGCTGTAAGAGAAAAAGTAAACAAAGCAGGGGGACTGTTGGCTTTGGGTGCTGAAGCAACCCCAAAGCTCCTGGGAACAGCTGACGGCTGAAATCCCGTTGTGCCGTGGCTAAGACCATTAAAAAATCCAGTGGCGAGCTGCGTGCTTGCTTCAGGTGAACGAGCAGCCCTGAAGGTTCTGTGGGCAGCGGCGGAGGACGATGGCGGTCTCTGGCGTGGCTGAGACTGTTAACAAATCCTTCGAGCGTGCTGCATGTGTGCTTCAGGTGAGCGGGCAGCCCTGAAAGGCAGCGGCGAAGGAGGAAGGCAGTCTGTGGAGCCGTTACTTGTCCCGTGCATGATGCGCCGTCCTTGTAACTCCCCGATGCGTGAGCGGGGGTTCAGTGCGTGGGTGGGCCGCTGGAGTGGCAAGTCAGGGTGCAGAAACTTGGTGGAGAACGGCGCAGACGGCGCCGGTAAAATCCAGGTTGAGCTGTGGCTGTAGATTGGCCATGGTGCGTTGGAGCGGTGAGAGGAAATAGACAATCTTTAGTCCCTCAGGCCCGTGCAGATACGTTGGAGCGGCGGGAGGGAATAGACGATCTTATGTTCCTCAGGCTCATGCAGCTGCGTTGGAGCGGTGTGAGGAAGTAGACGATCTCCGTCCCTCGGGCTCGTGGAGACGCGTTGGAGCGGTGCGAGGCAATAGACGATCTTTGTGCCCCGGGCTTGTGCAGCTGCGTTGGAGCGGTGAGAGGGAGGAGACGATCGTTGTCGCTCGTGCGGCCATGGTGCGTTCAGTTCCACGCGCTGCGCTCCCCGTCGGCCCTGGAGGTTGCCGTCGTGGAGAGAGGACGAGGTGCGTGCGCTCTCAGTGAGAGCGGCCGGTCCAGCGTGGTTGTGCAGATCTCAGGCGACGAAGCATTCATGCCCGGGTGTTGTGTTCGCTGGCCGCTCGTTTTTTTCAGCGTCGGTTCGCCAGCGTGGCCATCCAAAACAGAAGGCTGCGTTGCACAAAACGTGTGCGTCTTCAAGGGGCCACCAACGCAGCTGTGTGGCTGTCCAGCTCGGAAGGTTGCTTTCGCACAAAACGTGTGCGTGTTCGAGGGGTCACCAGTGAAGCGGCATGAAAAAATAAGCAGCAGTGCTGTGGTTTTAAGCAGGTTTTATTATATCATGTCGCCTTCACGGGATCCCCTCTCCGGTGCATAGCGGAGCAGCCCGGGGCGGGATCCCTAAGCTCTCAGAGAAGGAGAGGCGGACACAGTGTGTCCACCTGTTGCAGGATCAGAGTGAGAGAGTAAGAGAGAGATTGCGTTACAGAGTTGCACCTTAAATACTTGATCATAACAATACATCAAAAAGACATACCCCACAGTCTAGAATGATCAAAGGGACAACAGAACAGGCAGGAGGTATTTGCATTTGTAAGCCATACATCACAATGGGCAGATTAGCTAGACCTCGCTCTAAGTGCAAGACAAAGAGGCTAACAAGCACATCTACATATTGATCTGAGTCTCTAGGTCACAGTAAGGACAGGACGCATGAGTACAAAGGATGAAAGGCATCGATTAACATCACATAGGTGAGACAGAAGAAACTCGTCTACCTGTAGACATTAATACACCAAAGCACATCTAAGATGCTCAGAAAAAGCACAGTAAGGACAAGCCATATGCACTCTATACAGAATGGCGCATTACATCACAACACATGCATGTTTGCATCACAAATACATGAATGGCACATTTCTTCTCAGTAATGCAGCAGAAAAACAGAGAAAAGAGGGCTGAGTGTCCTTAGTCTGTTGTGGGGTTAAAACGAACCGCCACACTATAAAACAATACAGTGACAGACAACAACAAAAAAAATGCCTTGGGTCACCAAGGGGTTAATAAATGCATGTAAAAAGAAGAATACATTATATAAACAATTCATTAAATGCAGAACGGTGGAGGCTGAGATCAAATATAAAAGATACAAAAATAAGCTTACTACTATAATGAGGACCTGTAAGAAAGAATATTACAACAGAATACTAGAGGATAACAAAAATAACATAAAAGGAATATGGCAAGTACTCAATGGGATTATTAGTAATCGTCCTAAGAATGCAAATTATCCAGAATATTTTTATCGAAAATGGCAATATGATAAATAATATGGAAGATGTGGTCAGTGGTTTCAATAATTTTTTTGTAAACGTTGGTCCTGAATTAGCAAAATCAATAGTGACACCAGAAACAAACTACAGTGGTTCTGTGAATGAAATAGAAGATAGAAATCCAAACACAATCTTTTTGAGTGCAGTTACTGAAAAGGAAATTATCGAGGCTTATTGAGGCTGTGAGTAAATTTAAGAACAAAAAATCAACGGACTGGAATGAAATTGACATGACAATAGTGAAAAAAGTAATTGAGGGAATTGTTAAGCCAATCACCCACATCTGTAACCTGTCATTTCAAACTGGTACATTTCCAGACAAAATGAAAATAGCAAAAGTATTACCTCTATACAAAACAGGAGACAGTCATCGCTTCACAAATTACAGGCCAGTCTCTTTACTCTCACAATTCTCCAAAATACTTGAAAAAATCTTCACTAAGAGACTGGATGATTTCACTGAAAAACACAACCTCCTTACAGATAGCCAGTAGGGTTTTAGAGCAGATAAATCTACATCTTTGGCACTGATCGAACTTATAGAAGAAATTACTAGTTGTATAGATAAAAAAAATGTTGCTGTAGGAGTATTCATAGATTTAAAGAAAGCTTTTGACACCATTGACCACAGAATACTACTAAGGAAACTGGAAAGGTATGGGATAAGAGGGGTTGGACTGAGTTGGGTGGAAAGTTATTTAAGTAACAGACAACAATTTGTACAAATTGGAGAGCACAAATCACCCTTCATGGACATCACTTGTGGTGTGCCCCAGGGGTCAGTTTTGGGACCCAAACTCTTTATTTTATATAAAAATGACATATGCCAAGTATCAAAAATTCTGAAATTTATTTTGTTTGCGGATGACACAAATATCCTCTGCACTGGTGAGAATTTGCAGCAGGTTTTAGAGGTGGTCACAACTGAAATGAAAAAATTAACGCAGTGGTTCAACAAAAATAAATTATCTCTAAATCTAAAAAAACCAAAGATTATATTGTTTGGAAATTATAAAATAAATCATGAAATAATGGTAACGATAGATGATACCAGAACAGAAACAGTACAGGAAAATAAGTTCCTGGGGGTGACGCTTGACAATAAAATCTGCTGGAAACCTCACATCAGTCACATCCGGGCCAAATTAGCAAAATGTATAGGCATACTGGGGAAGACAAGACACTTCTTGGACTATAAATCATTGGTCTTATTGTACAATTCACTGTTTTTACCTTATCTTAACTACTGTGTAGAAGTCTGGGGAAACACCTACAAAACCAACCTACAGTCAATATGCACATTACAAAAAAGAGCTATAAGGATAATAAACAATGCAGGATATAGAGACCATACCAATTCGTTGTTCTTAAAGTCACATGTCATAAAGTTCATCGATTTAGTTAAATTTAACACAGCACAAGTAATGTATAGGGCAATTAATAATCAACTACCAACTAATATACAAAAAATATTTAAAAAAAGAGACAATGATCATAATTTGAGGGGAGACTTAAACTTTACAAAACTCAAGATACGTACTACCAAGAAAAGTATGTGCATATCTGTCTGTGGGGTGGATTTGTGGAACAGTCTAGAGCCGGAACTGAAACTATGTACAAACAGAAATCAATTCAAAAAGAGGTATAAGCATCATTTGCTGAAAGGGTATATGTTAGAAGGGTAGTAGTTATATGTACGATTCATTATGTTCACTCTGGGATATTATGGGACACTATGGAATGGTGGGTAGGACAGCACTGTGTATATCTGTGTTGTTTGAGGCTGGTTTTGTTGTATGGACATCATTGTATGTTAGAATGGATGGGTGTTAATGTTGATTTGTAAAAAATACAGTAAATTGTTTACTTGGGGTCTTAAAGGTGGTAATTTGTATAAAATTCACATGGGTGTATCTATGGAAAAGAGGAGATGGAATTAATAAGTGTTCACTTCTTCCTTCTCCCTTTCGAACAGTGTATAATGTTACTTTATTGCATTTGCCATTTGCTTGTATTTGTTATATTTTTGTGTTCGAAATAAACTATCTATCTATCTATCTATCTATCTATCTGAAGACATGAGGATAGAACTAGATCACATATGAATGTAAGCTAATGATTGCTAATGCTAGTTTGCTTTAAGTCTGCCATACTACATTGTAATGTCGGCAAGTTATTGCTATTAGGTACTAAAACATGTATGCTGTGTGTGTGTTTCAGATGGCTCTCTTGTGGCAAAATTACTGCTTCAGACCGTGGGTCTGGGTGTTCAACACAGCCTCACTGATGTCACCCCAGCTTCACAAATGCTCAGTGGTTACAGAACTTAAGAATGTCTGTAGAAACGTTTAGCTTCCTGTGCAACAAATTGCTCTGATCTGTGTGAAAATTACAGAGAGACTATTGAGATGTCATGGGATGTACCTGCTCCAGCAGCACCGAGTCTGTGGTGGTGTCGTGGCAAAAAGTGATCAGCTGCCAAAGCTTGATCACCAGGTGCCATATTGTAGTTATGGGGTTATATTAGCAGTAAAATATATATTTCAAAAGGTAAACAGTACTGAGTTAGGTATAATAAGATATGTTTAACAATCATGATGCATTTTTAAGCCAAAACAAACCTGATCTAGGATTAAAAGCAATTAAAATAATAGTCACAAGGTTACATGGAGAAATACATATATTTACTGGATATATACATGTGTAGAGGATGTGCTCAAGGATGAGACTGAGTTTATTTCTCAGGTTCAGCTTTATTGTCAGAACACATACTCTATCAACCTCTCAACAAGAAAAGAGGCTGATCAATGGAAAATCACACTCTTATACTCCTGGAGCATCGAAACCTAAGTCACATGGTGCTTTAGCAAACATACAGTCACATGGTACTTAATCCCAGTCACAATGCAACTCTTTGATCTGTCACCATTGTCTCTCATTCTTCAGTGAGCCGGAAATCCTTCTGGGGCATCTTCTCTGAGACAAAGGCCAAATCTCACACCTCCTTGTTATCTCCTGCAGACCTCTGCAGATTCAGACTTTCTTTGTCCCGCCAGACGTGAAGCACCCAGTACACATACAGCAATATATTTGTGGAAAATATGAATCCAACATATGTGCCACATAACCGCCCCCCCCCAAACGTCTACTAAGGGACAACACATAATCAGAGATGTATGACAGAAAACATAACCACATATCAAAAATCAATCCACCAATTGCTTAGGTCTTAACCTCCTGCCATATCTGCTGTAAGCCGGCATTGTTCCTTCAGCAGCGTCTTCCTGCACCTGTGGATCAGAACTGTTAGCACATCTCTGTGGGGGGTCTGAAGAATGCCTTCTCGGCTGTCTGCCACGGTGGGGGGCCCTCGCCAACTGCACGTGTTCATCAGCCAGAACAAAAGCGGGTTTGAGTCTGTTTATGCAAATCAACTCTTCTCTGCCTCCTAAATCTAGCAAAAAATGCTTCTCCCCTGTTTCCAACACTCTGAAAGGCCCGTCATAAGGCGGCCGCAAACCTGGGCGTTGAGCATCATGTCTAACAAAAACAAACTCCGCATTTTTTAAAGGCTTCGGCACAAAAACACGTGGAAAACTGTGATGAACTGGGCCAGGAAGGGTGTTTGATCCTGTGCCGCTCTGCAACAGTTGATCGGGGGGGGGGGGCAATTTGGCGCAGGATTATCGGGAAGGAATTCCCCTGGCAAACAGAGGCGTTGTGCAAAAACTAATTCAGCTGGGGAGGCCTGCAAATCCTCCTTAGGTGCAGAACGCAACCCCAATAAAACCCATGGAAGTTTATCCACCCAATTTGTATCCGTAAGAGACGCTATGAGGGCTGCTTTCAATGACCTATGAAAGCATTCGCACAAACCGTTAGCCTGGGGGGTATACGCGGTAGTGCAGTGAATCTTCACCCCTAGGCTGTGGGCCATCGTTGACCAGAGTTCGGAAACAAATTGGGGACCCCTGTCGGACGTTATGTCCGACGGAACTCCAAAACGCACAACCCAAGCTGTTAAAAACGCGCGTGCAACTTCTTCTGCTGTAGTTGACGCCAGAGGAACCACTTCTGGCCAACGCGTGGTGCGGTCTACCATCGTCAAAAGGTGTGTGCACCCCTGCGACAATGGAAGAGACCCACCAAGTCCACATGCACATGATCAAAACGCTTAGCCGGAATGTGAAAAGGCTCCAAAGGAGCTCTAGTGTGCTTGTGTATTTTGGCTCGCTGACACGCTAGGCAGGCTGCTGCCCATTCCTTGACCTGCTTACGCAACCCCGGCCAAATAAATTTCTCCCCCACCATCTTAATCGATGCACGCACCCTCGGGTGCGCCAGAGAATGGATTGAGTCAAAAACACGGCAGCGCCACGCAGCTGGAACCACGGGGCGAGGCCGCCCCGTGGAGACATCGCAGATTAGGGGGGGCATACCTATTTGCTGCACCCTGTGCTCCAGCCTTAACCCTGTTGGTCCAGACTGGAGCGCGTGCACATCCGCGTCACTAACCTGCTCCGAGGCCATGGCTGCATAATCTAAACCTACGCGGACAGGGGCTGCGTGCGTTTCCGCACCACAACCCTGGCCCGAGGCCACGGCTGCCGAGTCTTCCCCCACGGGGCCTGGCGCTGCTACCGCACGCGAAAGACAGTCTGCCACTACATTATGTTTGCCCACAACATGCTGAATATCGGTGGTGAACTCCGATATCGCGGCCAGCTGTCTTTGCTGCCGGCCCGACCAAGGCTCTGAAATCTTGGCCATCGCAAACGTTAGCACCTTGTGGCCCACAAACACGGTGAAACGGCGCCCCTCCAGCCAGAACTGGAAATGGCGCATGGCCAAATGAAGGGCCAAAAGCTCCCTGTTGAACGCGTTGTATTTTCGCTCGTTATCGCGCAAGGTTTTGCTGAAAAACGCAAGCGGCTGCCAGCTCCCTGCTACAAACTGCTCAACGACTGCCCCTACCACTAAATCGGAAGCGTCTGTGGTGAGCGCCATGCGGGCCGCTGGCACCGGGTGTGCTAACAAAACCGCGTTTGCCAGGGCTGATTTGACTTGGGAGAATGCGTGCTCCCGCTCCGGAGACCATTCGATTTTACTTGTGGGTTTTTGTTTTTTAAGTGCCACGTATAATGGTTGCATGAGCTGCGCTGTGCTAGGGAGGAAATGGTTATAAAAATTAACCATTCCCAAAAATTCCTGCAATGCTTTGACCATCTGAGGTTGGGGAAAGTTTGTTATTGCGCGTACTTTATCAGGCAGAGGGACCGCTCCTTCTGGCGAGACGCGATGCCCCAAAAAATCAATTTGCGCCACCCCAAACTGACACTTCGCTGGGTTAATTATTAACCCGTGCTCTGCCAGCCTCCGAAAAACCGCTGTGAGGTGGCTTTCATGTTCGTCTTCGGACGTGCTGGCTACCAAAATGTCATCCAAGTAGACGAACACGAAAGGGAGGTCGCGTAAAACTGCATCCATCATGCGCTGGAAAGTCTGCGCGGCCCGCTTGAGTCCAAACGGCATGCGCAAAAACTCGAAAAGCCCAAAAGGAGTTATTACCGCTGTTTTGGGTATGTCCTGAGCGCATACTGGGACTTAATGGTAACCACGCACCAAATCTATTTAAGAAAAAATGTGCGCCCCCGCTAAATGAACCGAAAAATCTTGGATGTGCGGAATCGGGTAGCGGTCGTGTGCTGAAGCGTTATTCAACCTGCGGAAATCACCGCAAGGCCGCCACGAGCCATCAGCCTTTGGGACCATGTGTAGCGGTGAAGCCCAGGGGCTGTTAGAGCGTCTAATGATGCCCAGCTTTTCCAGGTTGGTGAATTCCTCGCGCGCTATGGCCAGTTTAGCTGAGTCCAAATGCCGAGCTTTTGCAAAAACGGGGGGCCCGGTGGTAGTGATAAAATGTTCCACCCCATGTTTAGCCACTGACGCCGAAAACGATGGGACTGTGAGTGCTGGGAACTGAGTGAGCAGTGCTTGGAACTTACCACCCGCAGCTGTGATGTTGGCCTGTGCAGTAGGCGGGACCACCCAGGCTGTGCAGGAAATAGAGTGGAAAGACAGTGCATTAACTAGACGTCTATTAGCAAGATCAACCAATAAACCATTCGAGCACAAAAAATCAGCACCTTACATGTTAAAACTGACTGCCGCTATGACGAAAGTCCACTCGAATGCCCGGCCGTGAAAAGACAGGGGGAGGGTCTTCTCCCCGAAGGTCTTGATCGTCGAGCCGTTCGCCGCCAACACCAGGGGTCCGCTGGAAGGTGCCAGCCGGTCAGCGTAGGAAGGTGTGATGAAACTCAGCTGGGAGCCTGTGTCCACAAGGAACTCCCTCCCTGATCGAGCATCCGTCAGGTAGAGCAGCTTGTTCGTCGCGCCAAGAGCCACAGCTGCTACCGACTCCCGGTCCTGGCATTTCCCGAGCGCTTGAACTGGCACGGTGGAATGCACTTGCGTGCCCTCTCGGCGAAACGGCGATGGTAAAAGCAGAGGACGTCGCCCGCTCCGTGACTCCTGGCCTCCGCCGCTGCTGACGTCAGCGAATCTGGTGCTGCAGCCTCAGGCCCCCTGCCGTCTCCAGGCATTGCGCTCAGCTCCGCTGCTGCCGTCGTGGCCGTGTGTCGCCTATGGGCGTCGACAAGTCGCTGCGCCTCCTGGCCCAGCTTGTGGTAATCTTGGTGAGCCAGCAGCTGTGAACTGGCCAGGGTAACTCTCACCGCTGACGGTAGCGTCCTGAGGAAAAGATGGGCGAAGATAAAGCCATCATCTTCGTCGTCTCTCAAACTCAGCATCTTCGCCATCAGGTCTGCAGGCCTGTCTGCCTCGCCTTCAGTCAGCACCAGGAGCTTCTTTGCTCGCTCTCCCAGCGAGGGGTGAAAGCACGGATGAGAGCGGCTTTCAATGCGCCATACTTGTCGTCGTCTGGTGGGTGGTTAGTCAGGTTCTCCACCCGCTGGGCTGTGAGGCTGTCCAGCTTTGCGACTACATGGTAGAATTTCGTGGCATCCGCCGAAATTCCCCGAAGATGGAACTGTGCCTCGACAGTGTTAAACCAGGAGCGCGGGCTATGCTGCCAGAAATCAGGCAGCTGGACTGCGGTAGCTGCATTAGTCTGGCTGGCTCCTGAAGAGTCCGGTGCGGGAAGGTTGTCACCGGCCATAATTTGTCGTAGGGTCACCAGTGTAGAGGATGTGCTCAAGGATGAGACTGAGTTTATTTCTCAGGTTCAGCTTTATTGTCAGAACACATACTCTATCAACCTCTCAACAAGAAAAGAGGCTGATCAATGGAAAATCACACTCTTATACTCCTGGAGCATCGAAACCTAAGTCACATGGTGCTTTAGCAAACATACAGTCACGTGGTACTTAATCCCAGTCACAATGCAACTCTTTGATCTGTCACCATTGTCTCTCATTCTTCAATGATCCGGAAATCCTTCTGGGGCATCTTCTCTGAGACAAAGGCCAAATTTCACACCTCCTTGTTATCTCCTGCAGACCTCTGCAGATCCAGACCTTCTTTGTCCCGTGAGACGTGAAGCACCCAATACACATACAGCAATACATTTGTGGAAAATATGAACCCAACATATGTGCCACACATGCACTGTATAAATATATATTCTCTACATCAACAATGTACTATAAATGTATTCATTTAGTATTGCACTAAGAATTTTGACAATAAACCTTTGTAGTTTTTGCAGATGTGTGTCCACTTTTGTTTTATATGTGAAGGTTCCCACCAAGTGACATAAACTAAATACTAAAAGACTGGAAAAGCTGTCTAAGAACAATCCAGTGATTTGAGAAATCACTTTTGGTTTGGTGTAAGTCTGTCAACAGAATTATGAGCCATAAAGCAGTTTGTGTTAAAATGTTAAATCCCATTAAACCCTAACCCAGGGGTGTCCAATCATGTGCCATGGAGGACCAAGACCCTGCAGGTTTTCTCTTCTACCCAGTCTCTTCAGCAGGTGTTCTCAATGATCAGCAGTCAGTGGAAGAAATTCAGTGGAATCTGCTGTTGAAGACACTGGTTGGAGGTAAAGCCTGCAGGGTCTTGGCCCTCCATGGCACATGATTGGACACCCCCGCCCTAACCCATTATTAGAAAATACAGATGCTAATATGGCCCAGAATTCCTCCATATACTGGTACTATCACTAAAGAGTGCAGGGTCTTCTGCACTGGCACATCCAGCAATGCAGTCTTCAGTAAATAAAATAATTGTTTTTGGTTACTTTTTTCTTAAAAATGAGCCATTATTTTCAACATCACTGATAAATGGTTTGTACTGTTGACTTCCCTTTGGTGTCTTTACAGACAAAATAGAAAATCATGATGCAAACACATAAGTTACTAAATTCTTTTTTACAATCAGCAGCAAATTCCAGATTATTTAGTATGTGCAAAATTCAAACTCTAAACTGTAAAAAAAAAAAAAAAAAAACTTGGAATGGGTCACACACACACCAGCCACGCTGCCTCACTGAGAAGCAACTGGATGTACATCTCACACTGGTCCCAGTTCAACAGATCTTCAGCCTGCATCTCTGTAAATAGTGACGCAAGATCCGGTTTGGGGTGGATCGTTTTCCTCTTGCCTACACCAAAGACAGAAATGGGTGGTGGATAATTAAAGCAAGTTTAAAACATATTTGGGAAATACATTTGTTTCTAAAAGCCAGTGGTGGAATGTGACAAAAAAGTACTTTGTTGTTGCATTTAACCACAATTTTCATGTAGCTGCACTTCAGTAGATTTCACAAGGGCTACATTTCATTTAAAATCGTTTTTTACTGTGGCCTCAGCAATCAGAATGAGTTGATACCTTCAGTTGAATAGAATCTAGTACTTTAACTAAGGGTGTGCATCCCTGACTATGGAGTCGCTCAGTCAAAATATGTAATTTTTATCAATAAAAGTTTAGCCACCACTCTGTCACTACTGTGTCTCTTCTTGCTCTGGCTTCAAGTGTGGGTGGTGCTTTGTACTTGTATTGCTAAAATATAAAAGGATGCACTACAATGGGTCTCAAATATTTGTAATGTGTCCTGTTATTATAGAACTGCATGTGTTTATTGATGATAGACTATAAACTACACATATAAACTAAATTATAATGGTGACGGAACAACTCCCATTCCCCAAAGTGCAAGATACACTATTATGAATATAACTCATAAAGGATCACACAAGTGATCTGACAAAAAAAATAAACAAGCAATTTGTCATGGCCCTCCGTGCGCTTTTATGCAGTGCACGGACTGGGAGGATGAAATAACGAGGATTTACGTGCAGGATTCACCACAACACATTTAATGAAACCAAGACAAGACAGTCCAAAAAGTGAAGACTCACAAAAAAGTACAAAGACACTTACTGTTGGCGTTCGGGGGCCGACATTGCCCAGCGAATGCATAGAGAGAGAGATGTGTTAGCCATGGATGCGCCCCAGAGCCGGCATCGCTACAGGGGCACATAAGAACCACAGCAACATGGAGTGGCTAACACTTTGTGAAAAATGCTGAAAATACTCACAGACTTACAGTACAGATGACAATACTATGGACCAGCAGTGTGTGACTGGCAAACGGCTGCTTAAGTACACACACTGCTGGTGATGGAGTGATGAGGAGCACCTGGGCGAGGACTGGGAAAGATGATCAGCGGGAGTGGGAATTAGCTTGTCATAGACCGACGGAGGCCGACGACGACGACTATGAAAGAGAGAGGGGGTGTGGCTGGACCGGCGAGCTGTCAGCATGTGCTCACAGAAAGTAGGTCAAAGCGGCCATCTAACAGCTGCTGGCCAGATAGTGGCTAAGGAGAGTAAAGTGCACTGAAATACATACTGTACAGTGGCACCTAAACCCACAGAGAAGTCAGGACCGATCCGGGGGAAACCAAGCCAGCTCGGCTCCTGACACAATTCTTAATCAGTGGCTAATATTGGATGGGCCATTCATTTTCAATTCTGTAATTAATATTCACACAGTCAAATAAATCTCAGTTCAGTCCCTTTCATATTAAGTGGAAATTGTGCTCCTTTAGTTTTGGCACTTTATCTATACTTTAACTTAAAAAGCAAAGGATTTGAGTACTTTTTTGTCCACCACTACAAAAAAAAAAACAAAGGGGTGTGCAACTTACCAGTCATAACACATTGCTGTGTTGTGCTACATTGCAGTGTCAAAGCAGGTGCTGGTCAGACTGTAGAACAAAAATACACACAACTTAAGTACATGTGCAGTACAAAATTACAACATGTAAAAAAACACCTTTTTAACTAGGATTTAGCTCGAGTTTTTTAACCGGAGTTAGCATTGATGGCTAACTAGCTAGCTCATTCTCTGCAGACAGGAGACAATGGTGTTGTTTGTTCAAAGTGAGCTTTCCACCGCTGGGATAAATAATGTAAAAGATGCATAATATCACATCCTATCACATCACTCACCGTCCTCTATATCCTAATATCATGGCTTTCAACTGCCGTGGTCGGATACTCCCGTTATTTGCCGGTCGGCGGCTGTAAATGCAATTCGGGTGGCTCCATCTAGTTCCCTCTGGATTCTCTTATCAGCCAAAGGCACAGAAAAGTCTGCTGGGCCATGGTGTTGATTGCTGTGAAGCCACTGTATCGTTGTTGTTTATACTGATGCTTGTTTGCTGGCTCATGGACAAATCTTTGCAAATGGTGGCTTGAGATTCTGTTTAAGACATTGCTCTCATGACGTTACACCCTGACCAATCAGTGGCCTGCAGTCTGTTGACATCACATTTTCAGCTCGACTCAGCTCTCTTGGATCCTGAATAAGATAGGTATGAAAAAAGTACCTGGAAGCTGGTACCAGGTGCTAATGGAAAAGCCTACAAAGCATGCCGAGTCGGAGTAGAGCCAGACAGGTACTAGTGGAAAAGGGCAGTAAGGAAGGAGAAAAGGACTTGTATCGATTGGCTAGACAGAGAGATCGAGCTGGAAAAGATGTGCAGCAGGTTAGGTTGATTAAGAACAGAAATGGTAATGTACTAACAAATGACGAGAGTGTGTTGAGAAGGTGGAAAGAGTACTTTGAAGAGCTGATGAATAAAGAAAATGAGAGAGAACAGAGGATGGATGAAGGAAAGATGATGAACAAAGAAGTCCCGAGGATAAGCAAGGTGGAAGTGAGGGCAGCTTTGAAGAGGATGAAGAATGGAAAGACGGTTGGTCCAGATGACATACCTGTGGAGGTATGGAGATGTTGAGAAGAGATGACAGTGGACTTTTTAACCAGATTGTTTAACACAATCTTGGAGAGTGAGAGGATGCCTGAGGAGTGGAGAAGAAGTGTTTTGGTACCAATTTTAAAGAACAAAAGTGATGCTCAGAGTTGTAGTAACTACAGAGGCATAAAGTTGATCGACCACATTATGAAGATATGGGAAAGAGTTGTTGAAGCCAGGTTAAGAGATGAGGTGACAATCAGTGAGCAGCAGTATGGCTCCATGCCAAGAAAGAGTACTACAGATGCAATGTTTGCTCTAAGAGTGCTGATGGAGAAATATAGAGAAGGTCAGAAGGAGTTGAACTGTGTCTTTGTAGATCTAAATGGTTCTAAATGGTTCACCAGTCGGAGCGGTATTTGGAAGTGTTTTTTTTTTGTTTTACGTGTTTGTTTTGTGCACATTTTGCCGAGCAAATTTCACCTATAGCCGGCATGATATTCTGAAGATCGGAATATGCTACGAGGGGAAAGTAACAAGTGAGTTTCTCCGCTTACACAAGATCCCGGTGGAAGTAACGAGGAGTCCTGGCTCTCCGTGGATTACCATCCCAGAGGGGAGGAGGCGCAGGCGGCGGAGGGAGAAGAAGCAGAAGCGGGGCTGTAGAGCCGGTGCGATAGTAAGGCTACGGAAGCAGCCATTCAAACCTCTGCTTCCCAGCCTTTTTCTCTCAAACGCCAGATCTCTCGTGAACAAGATGGGGGAGCTAAGGTTACAGATTAAGGTAAACAACTGTGCCAGGGATGCATGCATTCTTTTTATCACTGAGACCTGGCTTCAACCATCTATCCCGGACTCGGCTATCGAGCTAGCGGGGTACTCTACACAGCGCTATGACCGAACAGCGGATTCCGGTAAGAGCAGAGGAGGAGGGCTCTGTGTGTACGTTAATAACAGCTGGTGTACTAACTCAGTGATCATGGAAAGTCACTGCTCACCGGACATAGAGTATCTGACTGTTAAGTGCAGACCTATTTATCTCCCGAGGGAGTTTACTGTAGTTTTGGCAACGGCTGTGTACATTCCACCGGATGCTAATGCTAACTTAGCTATCGGATTGCTTCATGCTAGCATTAGCCATACACAGAGTATTTACTCTGACGCCGTGCAAGTTATAGCGGGGGATTTCACTCATGCAGACTTAAAGGCAGCACTCCCTAAATTCCATCAGCATGTCAAGTGTGCTACTAGGAGAGTCAACACTCTGGACAAGGTCTATTCAAACATCAAACTGGGCTATAGGGCTAGACCATTACCACATCTCGGCCAGTCTGACCATTTGTCCATGCTATTAATTCCTGCATACGCCCCCCTCAGAAAAACTGCTCCCATCATCTCTAGGACTGTTGCCATATGGCCGGAGGATGCTTCCCAGCAGCTGCAGGATTGCTTCGATAGGACCAACTAGGAAGTCTTTGAACATCAGGACCTGGAGCTGTTCACAGATAGTGTGCTGTGCTATATCAAAAATTGCATAGACACTATCACAGTGAACAAACAGATCTGCATCTTCCCTAACCAGAAGCCCTGGATGAACCGGGAGGTCCAGCAACTGCTGAGGGAGAGAAAAATCGCCTTCAGGTCTGGTAACAGCGAACTTTACAGCACAGCTCGGGCCAACCTGAAGAAGGGCATCAGAGAGGCTAAGGCAGACTATAGGAGGAGGATTGAGGACCATCTGGACAACAATAATAGCCGGCAGGAGTGGCGGGGCATCCAGCACCTGGCTAACTATCCAACAAATCCGGGAACCACGGTAGGTGACCTCACACTGGCGGAGGAGCTGAATATCTTCTTTGCCCACTTTGAGGTCGCTGCACCTGTCTCGGCCAACCTACACCAGGCCCACAGCAGTACGTTCCTCACTTTGGAGGAACATGAGGTGAGGCGCACCCTGGGGTCCATCGACCCAAGAAAAGCAGCGGGTCCGGATGGTGTCCCGGGACGTGTGCTGAGGGACTGTGCAGATCAGCTGGCTGGAGTCTTTACTAAGATTTTCAACCAATCCCTGGCACAGTCCACCGTCCCATCCTGCCTGAAGTCCTCCACCATAGTCCCCTTACCCAAGAAACCTCACATTTCTAGCCTCAACGACTACAGACCAGTCGCACTCACCCCGGTGGTGATGAAGTGCTTTGAAAGGCTGGTCCGTAGTCATATCATAGCAGCCCTGCCCCGCAGTATGGACTCCCACCAGTTTGCCTACAGAGCGAATCGATCCACAGAGGATGCGGTGGCCACAGCACTCCATGCCACTCTAGCCCACCTGGAGCGGCAGGGGAGCTATGTGCGGATGCTCTTCGTGGATTATAGCTCTGCATTTAACACCATTCTTCCACACAAACTGGTGGTCAAGCTGGGGGACTTGGGGCTTCCTCAGGCTATTTGTATGTGGATTAGCAGCTTCCTCTCTGGTCGCAGACAGAGAGTCAGGGTGGGCCATCATACATCTACGGCCCTAAGCCTAACACCATCGTGAAGTTTGCAGACGACACTACAGTGGTGGGTCTCATTTCGGGGGGGGACGAGTCTGCCTACAGAGATGAGGTGCTGCGGCTGTCGTCATGGTGTAGAGAGAATAACCTTCTCCTGAATACCTCTAAGACTAAGGAATTGATAATAGACTACAGGAGGAAGAAGACAGAAATTTCCCCTCTCATCATCAACGGGGACTGTGTAGAGAGGGTAGCTGACTTTCGTTTTCTAGGAGTTCACATAGAGGAGAACCTGTCCTGGAGTGTGAACACCTCTGAGCTGGTGAAAAAGGCCCAGCAGAGACTGTACTTCCTGAGGATTCTCAGAAAAGAGAACATCACACAGAGACTGCTGGTGTCCTTTTATCAAGCTTCTATTGAAAGCATATTAATATACTGTATATGCATCTGGTACAGTAGTTGTACAGTAGCTCAGAGGAAAGCACTCCAGAGGGTCATTGACACCGCCCAGAAGATCATTGGTTGCCCTCTCCTCACACTGGAAGACCTACACCGCTCCCGTTGTCAGAAGAAGGCTCAAAATATTTTAAAGGATATTTCACATCCTGGACACTCATTGTTTGAACTACTGCCATCTGGGAAATGATATAGACAAATGAACACAAGGACAAACAGACTCAAACACAGCTTCTATCCAACAGCAATAACCATTCTGAATAAAATGAGGAAGTAATGTGCTAAATGGACATGATTATATGTTGTTGAATGCTCCTTGCAATGATTGTGTGTGCATGATGTCCTGTGTTGATGTCTGTGTGAATGTGGCTTGCTATTTATTCTTTTTAATTATTATTTTTAACTGAATTTTTAGTAATTTTAGGTCTATGTTTTTTATAATGGGGCAATGTTTTTATAAATGGGGCACTGACTGGAGAGCACTTTTGAATTCTGTTGTACTTGTGACAATGACAATTAAAGATCTATCTATCTATCTATCTATCTAGAGAAAGCATATGATAGGGTGCCAAGAGAGGAAGCGTAGATGAGTGTATGAGAAAGTCAGGAGTGGCAGAGAAGTGTGTGAGGGTGGTGCAGGACATGTATGAGGACAGTGAGATGGTGGTGAGGTGTGCTGTAGGAGTGACAGATGGGTTCAAGGTGAGGGTGGAGTTACATCAGGGATCGGCTCTGAGCCCCTTCCTGTTTGCCATGGTGATGGACAGACTGACAGACGAGGTCAGGCAGGAGTCTCCGTGGACCATGATGTTTGCAGACGACATTGTCATTTGTAGTGAGAGTAGGGAACAGGTGAAAGAGAACCTGGAGAGGTGGAGGTATGCTCTGGAGAGAGGAGTAATGAAAATCAGTAGAAGCAAGGCAGAATACATGAGTGTGAATGAGAGGGAGGCCGGTGCAACACTGAAGATGGAAGGAGTAGAGGTAGTGAAAATAGATGATTTTGTTTTTTTTTAATTTTTTTTAACCTTTATTTATACAGGGTAGTTCCATTGAGAGGCAACCTCTCTTTTCCAAGGGCGGCCTGTTCACACTCACACAGTTACACATTCACACCAGAAAGCTGCCCAGTACAACCACAGACTGACCTGTGGCCGCTGAGCAGTGTGGCATTAAGAGCCTTGCTCAAGGGCACCACAGTAGGGTTAAGGAGGGTGGGACAAACACTGCTATGTTATCTGTCCCACCCAGATCTAATCCTGCTGGTCCAGGGACTGAACCCATTGCCCTCCACTCACCAGTGCAAATCCCTAACCATTAGGCCACCACTGCCCTTATGAGTTTAAATAGCTGTGGTCAACCATCCAAAGCAATGGTAAATGCACAAGAGAGGTGAAGAAAAGAGTGCAGGCAGGGTGGAGTGGGTGGAGATGAGTGTCAGGGGTGATTTGTGACAGAAGGGTAGCAGCAAGAGAGAAAGGGACGATTTACAAGATGGTAGTGACACCTGCTATGATGTATGGTTTGGAGACGGTGGCGCTGACAAAAAGACAGGAGACGGCGCTGGAGGTCACAGAGTTGAATATGCTAAGAATTTCATTGGGAGTGACAAGATTAGGAATGAGTATATCAGAGGGACAGCTCATGTTGAGCGGTTTGGAGACAAAGTAAGACAGGCAAGGCTGAGATGGTTTGGACATGTGCAGAGGAGGGATAGTGGATATATTGGACAAAGAATGATGAAGATGGAGCTGCTAGGCAGGAGGAAAAGAAGAAGACCACTGAGAAGATTCATGGATGTAGTGAAGGAGGACATGGAGAGGGTTGATGTTACAGAGGAAGCTGCAAGGATAGGGTGAAATGGAAGCAAATTATCCACTGTGGCAACCCCAGAATAATAATAATAATAATAATAATAATAATAATAATAATAATAATAATAATAATAATAATAAGAAGAAGAAGAAGAAGAAGAAGTAGAAGCAGAAGATTATACTGAATATAAACATGTTTGTGATGCAACATTGGCGACCATAGCACATATTCAGTAAAACAGCACCATCTTTAGCGTCACTTCATTTTTATATAGCAGTTCTAAGCTCTTAGCATGAACACCTCCATCCCAAGGAACACAGGAAAATACATCCACTGTCTGAATATTGTGTTATTTGCTTAACAGCTTTGTGACAAAAAATACACTACCCAGTGTTAACTTTAGCTGTTATTCATTTGTAATTCTCAGATTGTAACAAGTGACCAGCTCTGCAGTTAATGGTTAATTAAACCCCTGTAATTCAGAGTTATGCAAATCCTGTTAAACAGTGATGTTATATCACCACACTTGGAAAGCTTATTGTCCAGTCAAATTATTTGTTTAAGAATAGCTGTTGTATAGTTCACAATGACTATGATTATTGCACAGTGAATCTCAAAACTACACAGTCAGTGTGAATTACTACAAATTATGACAAGAAAAAAATTTGGCCGGTGCATGTTTAACAACATTTTTTTTTTTTTTTTTTTTTTTTTTTTTTTTAGTAGTAGTAGATTAGTTTATTTGACAGGGACAGTGCAATAAACATAGACAATTAATCAAAGACAATCAATCTGATGTGTTGCACATAGAGTGTATAGCTATTAGCTAATTTGCAACTCTTGTCCCTGGATGGGCTTTAGAAAAAAGATAAAAATATACACAATAACCACATACATCAATGCAGAAAAATTATAAATACACAATTATAAATATTATAAATATTATAAATACACAAATATAACAGCCTGACTCACCTTTAACATAAATATTATAAATACACAAATATAACAGCCTGACTCACATTTAACACATATAACATAACTCACATTTGCCTATTTCAGGCCTTCCTCCCTCCGTCACTCACTATAAACAAACACATTTATTCCTTCCCTTCATTCACTCTCACTTTGCAGACAAATAATTCATACATGAGTACATTCTTGTTTATTTTTCAGCCAGTTTTTAACATTTTTAGTGAATGTTTTAAAGTCCGTTATTATTTTAATTTCATTTGGCATTGTGTTCCAGATGTGACTGCCCTTTATAGAGAAAGCTGTTTGTCCAAATGTGGTTCTGCGGTGGAATATTTTACAGTTATTGTTAACAGAACTCCTGGTGGCTCTGCTGCTGTCCTGTCTTTGGATGAAACCAGCAAGTGGCTCGGGTGCTGATTTATGGAAACATTTGAACGTTAATTTCAGAAGACAGAGGTCAATGAAGCTCTCAAAACTCAATAGGTTGTATTTTTTTAAAACATTACAGTGATGCCACCTAATGGGCTTTTTGTCCAAGATTTTTAGGGTTTGATTATATAATGAACCTATATGTCTTATTGTGGAAGGGGCTGCTTGAGCCCAGACTGTCAAACAGTATGATATATGAGAAAAAACCATAGAATGCATATACAGTGCAGCTGCTTCGTAAGGTATGTAATATCTAATTAATTTAAAGCAGTTCAGATTTTTTTTTACTGTTTTTGAAATTTTCTTTATATGAAGATTAAATTTGAGTTGAGGATCTAGTACAATGCCAAGGTATTTGAATTCTGTAGCTAAACTGATGTCATGATCATGTATATTAACTTTAAAATGTTGCAGGTTACATTTTTTGATTGAAAAGCACATTGAGACTGTTTTCTGAAGGTTCAGCAATAGATGGTTCTTGAGGAGCCACTCTTGGACATCAACCATACTTGTAGACAGTACATCTGCAGCCTGTGCTGGAGTCTTGGCAGCTGTGTAAATAACTGCATCATCTGCATAAAGTTGGCATGTTGCAGCTGAGCAGTGTAACGGCAAGTCATTAATAAAAATGCTGAAAAGTAAAGGACCAAGAATGGACCCTTGTGGGATACCCATGCGGTTGTTTAAAAATGAGGATTTATCCTGGTGAACTTTTACACACTGTTCTCTATTCTGGAGATAAGATGCAAACCATTCTAATGTATTTGGGGAGAAGTTAAAAGATACCATTTTGGATAAAAGCAAACTGTGGTTTACAGTATCGAAAGCCTTTTTGAGATCTAGAAAAACAGCTCCTACCACATTACCCCTGTCCAAGGACTGTTTGACGTTTTCAATAAGGCAACAATTTGCTGTTTCTGTTGAGTATCCTGGTCTAAAACCAAATTGATGTGGATGAAGAAGTTGACTGTCTTGTAAGTAGTCTATCAGCTGTGTAGCTACAACTTTTTCAAGAACCTTAGATAGGACTGGTAAGATAGAGATTGGGCGGTAATTGCATATATCGTCTTTACTGCCTGATTTATGAACTGGTATGACGACAGCTTTTTTCCAGCCAGATGGAAATGTACTAGACCTAATGGAGAGATTAATGAGATGAGTCAGTGGTTTGATTAATATTTTGCTGTGCATTTTGAGAAAGGAGGTGCTCATATTGTAGATATCACTAGTTTTTGAGTTTGACAGTGTTTTAACAATACCAGCAATTAACTTCTCATTTACCTCATCGATGTGAAAAGTATCTGTTGGGAGTATGGAATTTGTGTTGTTGAGCACATTTGGCAGCACAAAAATTTTTGTTAAGTCTTCCACAGAGCCCACAAAGTGTGAATTAAATTCATTTGCCAAAGTAGCCTTGTCACTGACGGTCTTGCCATTGATTCTAAGTTCCTTTACCCCCTTCTGATCGTTTTTTTTATTAGTTAAGTTATTTAAATGCCTCCATAGGGAACTGTTGTTACCCTTTGCATGATCTATCAGTTTATTGTAATAAGATATTTTTGATTTTCGCAGCTCATGTACCACTTTATTTCTTAAACTTTTGTACACAAGGTGATCATTTTGTAGTTTGGAGGTTAGTGATGTTTTCAGTGCATAGTCTCGCCTCTTCATAAGTTTTCTTATTTCATTATTTAACCATGGTAGGCTAATCTTCTGTTGTCTACTTTTAATTTGCTTTGAAAATTTTTCTATAGACTTTGTGATTGTTGCAGTTATAAAATTACAACAATCATCTACTTCACATGTTGCCATGAGCTGCTCCCAATTTTGATTCTCTAAGTAATGTTCAAACTCCTCATTTTTTGATTTGGGGATAATAAAATTTGATTTGTCAATATCGACTCCCCCAAAATACTGTAGTCGCTTTTTAGTAAGTTTCCTGACAGCAAGAACCATGTTATGATCTGAGAGACCAGTTACAAGATTATAGGTTCTGGTTATTCGTTCTGGTTTATTAGTAAATACCATGTCAATAAGTGTTCTGGATTGTTTGGTTATCCTGGTGGGTCCTTTGATGATTTGCTGGTAATTAAATTTAGTCATGAGGCTTTTCAGTTTTTGTTTGTCTTTTTTATCAGACCAGTTGATATTAAAGTCACCATGAATTATTGTTTCTCTGTTCTTCTCAAGTTGTTTAACCAGATCACTTAATTCATTATAAAAGGAAGAGTTGTGTGACGGTGGGTTGTACACTACTGCAATGTTGAAATTCATTACCGGAGAGAGACATACATTAACAGCTAAACATTCAAGTGAAGTATTCAAATCAACCAGTTGACATTTATATTTCTCTTTGATGTAAATTAAAACACCTCCTCCCCTCCCTACCTGCCTGTCTTTTCTAAAACACTGGTAGCCCACAATATCGATCATATTAGTGTCTATGTTACTGTGTAGCCAGCTTTCTGAGAGACAAAGGTAGTCCAGATTTGAGTCCAACAGCAACACCGAAATCTCATCTCTTTTGGGGATTATGCTCCGTATGTTTAAATGACCGCCGAGGATCCCCTTTGGTTTAGCCTTGGTGTCCCAAAGAACTCGTGCATGATTAACAGTTTGGAAAAATAAATGTTGTTTTTGCTTTTGTACAGCTCGGTTTTGTGCTAACCCAGTGGTCTGCTGTTTAATAGTGGCAGGTCCAGGGTTAAGGTGAATATCTCCTGCCAGAAGTAGCAGAACTAACAGAACTTTAACTGTATATCCTCTGCCATATTGTGATTTTTGCTTAACAGCCATGTTTGCCTTAATTTGGAAGTTTTTGCTCAGGGCTTTTAAAGACCACATAGAGTGTAGGGTGAGATGTCCAAGCCCAAATCCATACAGATAAAACTTTTTAACTTCACCTTTGGTTGAGTTTGTCGGAAAATCCTTCTTGTTGCAGGTCCAGACACACAAAGACAAAACGAAGAGGAAGTAGAGAAGTAGAGAAGGCTTATTAGTGGTGCCCATCAGCCCACTTTTTAATCCGGTGGCAGCCATCTTCAGTCCTTCTTGGAAAGAAGGAAAAGGAAAATCTGTGGATAGTAAAATAAATTCTGCTTATATCGCCAGAATCTGATCCGATCGTCCTCGAATCCAGCTGGGCCTCAGCTAGCCAACTAGCCCCTTCCGTTGCTGGTCTCGTTGCTCATAGTCGCCGTAACTGGTCTCCCGTCCCGCTCCTCCAACCGAGTCTCGTCACACACCGCCGCTGCCACCGAGCTCCGCTGAGGTCACGGTAAATCCTCCGCTAGGCACCGCCACCTACCGTCGTCTGCCTGGGTGAAATCTCTGCTGAGCCCCGTCAACAAATAGCCGCTTGCCTGGTAGTATCTCCGCTGGGCCTCGCAGCTGGGCTTCGATTCAGGCTGGTGTAAGGTGGAATGACTGGCGCCAGCATTAAGCTAACTAGCGTTAGCTTAGCAATCGCTTCGGGTAGTCTCGTCGCACACCGCCGCTGCAGTCACGGTAAGTCCTCCGCTCAATTGCTATGGCACATTGCTATGGCTCTGTTGAAAAAGCTGTCCATAAACCTGTTTATAACGTTTTAATGGACATGGAGCATCTACCAGAGGGCACCAACAAATGAGTAAGTGTGGTCTCAGTTTATTTTGTTTTTTAAATTCATACTCTAAGATCATCTTACTCAGTAAGTCTATAGGGACTTCAGACAGCAAATGTTATCCACATAAATTTATCACACTCAAATAAACATTGTACATATCTGAAACCATCCATTACTCAGTTACTCCCATAAGGAAAGACTGACACTAAAAGAAATTTCTGATCCTGATGGGTTCCATTCACAGTTACATGGGATCAAATGTGAATATATTGACAATCACCAAGCGTCTCAGCTGACTTTTTACCATGGACTATTGTTGTACAGCTAAAGTCTTTTATATTTGGAAAGGAAGCTGAAGCAGGTTCAATTCAGTTCAAGCTAGTCTGGAACAGATCTTAAGTTATTGCATTTTGAGCTGCTTTCGTTCAAATATTTGCATGTATCTTTTCCTAAAGATAGTTAACCCTGCAAACAACTGGCTATTGACTTGTTTTCTATTGCTAACAGAAATGGTTGTGGTGTCCACCACACAAGGGTGCCGTTCAATGTTGCTTTCTAAGTTTAAGTATACCATTACACTCCTCCTGACCAACATCTTAAGACTGGGGGTATTCACATTTCACACTGTTTGATCATAACCAGGTTGTTATTCAAGCTTCAGAATGCAAAATGAAGAAACAGGAGCAAGAGACAAAAATAGAGGGTAGGCAGTTTATTGAAAACTGCATTTAAACTCAAACAGGCCGTTCACCAGCTGATCAAAATTGTAAGACCATACCCCCTCCCCCCAAAAAAACAAAAAAACAAACAAAAACAAAAACATAACAGAACTAAAAGTGTCAAAAAAAGGACCCAGTAATGTAGACCAACCGTTCTTGTTAATCACTTCAAAAAATTGCTTCGGCATGCTTGATGCAGTTGTTTCCAGGAGGCTGGTGGGAACATTGCTCCACTGGTGAAGATGGCTTCACGAAGGGCATCAATGGTCTGGAACTGATGTCTGCTTTTGTAAACGTCCCTGCCATCCTTCTCCAAATGCTTTCCTTTTTTGACACTTTTTGTTCTGCCTTTTTTGGGGGGGAGGGGGGGTGCAATGGTCTTTAACTTTTGATCAGATGATGAACAGCCTGCTTGAGTTTAAATGCAGTTTTTGATAAATTGACTACTATTTTTTTTTTTTGTTTCGTGCACCTCTTTCTTCATTTTGCATTTTGAAGCTTTACTTGGAACCTGGTTACAATCCACCAGCATGAAATGCAAATACTTGTCATTTTCCCCCCAGGCTTAAGATTTTGATCAAGAGTGTTCTGAGTTCAAAGAGATTACTGTTAGGGGGGAGATTATTTAAAATGTCCAATAAAGCATAAATTCTCTGAGTTGAACTTGAATGCATCAGAAACTCTTACATTGTCCCATTTTGCCATTTGATTCACCACCTCATAGCCATGGTACAAAACAGAAACTTAAGGAATCCTTGGTGACAAGTTTAACTTTCGTTTTCCGGGCATGCAGAACAATATTTATCAGCCTAGAGTAGGATGAGTCATTCTATGAATCCACTTGCCAACTGTTTAGATCAGCTGTTGAAGCTCTTTGTACACTCTGCAGATCAGCTGGTGAAGTTGTGCTTGTAATTCTGTCAGGAGCACCAGCACCCCCAAAAGAATGCTGGAACCAGAATGGAATAGAATCTTTCAGGATAAAGCACAACAACTTCAACCAGGAGACTCTTGGCATTTAGAGTTTGATGGAAATATTGTGCCCGACAAGCGAAACACAGGTTGGCAGCAGTACATCAAGAACACCTCTGCAAGGTGAGTGTACTTGAGTGATTGATAAATGTGTGTGTGTGTGTGTGTGTGTGTGTGTGTGTGTGTGTGTGTGTATATATATATATATATATATATATATATATATATATATATATATATATATATATATATATATAAAACTGGAGTGGTGGCTCAGTTGGTAGAGCATCCGCCCCACACCCGGGAGGTAGGGGTTCAAATCCCGGCCGGGTCATACCAAAGACCATATAAAAATGGTGCTTTCTGCCTTCTAGCGTAGTGCTCCACATAATGGAATGGGGAAAGTAAAGTTACACACAGAGCTACCAGAGGACTGACCCCCCGCTGTAACTTTCACTACTTACAGTAGCTGTGTGGCCTAGGGTCAGAGAAACGGAGATAGGCGCCGCCCATATACACCTTCAGGTGTGAAGGGATTAACTAACTACTACTACTATATATATATACGGTGGGGTAAAAAAGTATTTAGTCAGCCACCAATTGCGCAAGTTCTCCCACTTAAAAGATGAGAGAGGTCTCCAATTTTCATCATAGGTATACCTCAACTATGAGAGACAAAATAAGAAAAAAAAAATCAAGAAAATCACATTGAAGGATTTTTAATGAATTAATTGGTAAATTCCTCGGTAAAATAAGTATTTAGTCAATAACAAAAGTTCATCTCAATACTTTGTTATATACCCTTTGTTGGCAATGACAGAGGTCAAACGTTTTCTGTAAGTTTTCACAAGGTTTTCACACACTGTTGCTGGTATTTTAGCCCATTCCTCCATGCAGATCTCCTCTAGAGCAGTGATGTTTTGGGGCTGTCGCTGGGCAACACAGACTTTCAACTCCCTCCAAAGATTTTCTATGGGGTTGAGATCTGGAGACTGGCTAGGCCACTCCAGGACCTTGAAATGCTTCTTACGAAGACACTCCTTCGTTGCCCGGGCGGTGTGTTTGGGATCATTGTCATGCTGAAAGACCCAGCCACATTTCATCTTCAATGCCCTTGCTGATGGAAGAAGGTTTTCACTCAAAATCTCACAATACATGGCCCCATTCATTCTTTCCTTTACACGGATCAGTCGTCCTGGTCCCTTTGCAGAAAAACAGCCCCAAAGTATGATGTTTCCACTCTCATGCTTCACAGTAGGTATGGTGTTCTTTCTCCTCCAAACACGACAAGTTGAGTTTTTACCAAAAAGTTCTATTTTGGTTTCATCTGACCATATGACATTCTCCCAGTCCTCTTCTGGATCATCCAAATGCTCTCTAGCAAACTTCAGACGGGCCTGGACATGTACTGGCTTAAGCAGGGGGACACATCTGGCACTGCAGGATTTGAGTCCCTGGCGGCGTAGTGTGTTTCTGATGTAGCCTTTGTTACTTTGGTCCCAGCTCTCTGCAGATCATTCACTAGGTCCCCCCCATGTGGTTCTGGGATTTTTGCTCACCGTTCTCGTGATAATTTTGACCCCACGGGGTGAGATCTTGCGTGGAGCCCCAGATCGAAGGAGATTATCAGTGGTCTTGTATGTCTTCCATTTTCTAATAATTGCTCCCACAGTTGATTTCTTCACACCAAGCTGCTTACCTATTGCAGATTCAGTCTTCCCAGCCTGGTGCAGGTCTACAATATTTGTTTCTGGTGTCCTTTGACAGCTCTTTGGTCTTGGCCATAGTGGAGTTTGGAGTCTGACTGTTTGAGGTTGTGGACAGATGTCTTTTATACTGATAACGAGTTCAAACAGGTGCCATTAATACAGGTAACGAGTGGAGGACAGAGGAGCCTCTTAAAGAAGTTGTTACAGGTCTGTGAGAGCCAGAAATCTTGCTTGTTTGTAGATGACCAAATACTTATTTTACTGAGGAATTTACCAATTAATTCATTAAAAATCATTCAATGTGATTTTCTGGATTTTTTTTTTTCTCATTTTGTCTCTCATAGTTGAGGTATACCTATGATGAAAATTGGAGACCTCTCTCATCTTTTAAGTGGGGGAACTTGCACAATTGGTGGCTGACTAAATACTTTTTTGCCCTACTGTATATATATATATATATATATATATATATATATCAATTATAGTTACAGTATGTCAGTTAAAGTGCATGTTGATTACATTGGTAAAATCAGGAGTAAGGCTAACCTAAAGTTGGGAAAGTTGGGAATTTAAAGGGTTCCCTTTCTTGTATTTCCCTTTTGCTATGCCTTCAAATTGAAATGACTGTACTATACTGTATATGACAAAACTGTGGTGGACACACATACCGGACCTGTTGGACCTGTTTTGTGACTCACATTTTAGGTCAGAACAAAGGCAGGGCAGCTCCCTTAGTGATTACAGGAAGCTGCAAGAATCATAGCTTTGGTATGCAAGTCTTGAAACTGGGGGGAGGGGGGGGGGTTAATTAAGGGATTAAAAAGGGGATGCAATGGAGACAGTGGAAGTGATATCATGGAGAGAAAATGCATTGTGACTTTTTTTATAATGCAAGGTGGTTTGTGAGACATGTGACCTGTGAAGTGTAAGAGTCCTGATATTTAAGGACGAGAGTTTACTGTGTGGACCTCTTTTGCTGCTTTGAGATGATGGTGTTGTGAATAAAGCTGACTTGAGAGAGAACTCTGCCTCGTCATTTTCACATCACCACACTGGCGACCCGAGACGTATCATGCAAGAGGAGAATTCCCCCGGGCCAGCCTCGTCAGGAGCTCCCAGCCAAGCGAATGCCGCCACAGTCCAGCTACCGGACTTCTGGCAGAACAATCCGTGCTCCTGGTTCAACGCGGTTGAGGCGCAGTTCAACCTCCGGGGGATATCGGTAGACGCCACAAAATTCTACCACGTAGTCGCAAAGCTGGACAACAACACGGTCCAGCATGTGGAGAGCCTGATCGACCAGCCGCCGGACAGCGACAAATACGGCACGCTGAAGGCTGCACTCATCCAGCAATTCACCCCCTCGGCGGAGGAGTGAGCTGAGAGGCTCCTGGCGCTGACGGAGTTGGAAAATGACATGCCCGCGAACCTGATGGAGAAGTTGTTGAGGCTGAAAGACTCTGACAACGATCACTTCATTTTCACCCACCTTTTCCTCAGGACTCTACCGTCAGCAGCGAGAGCGACCCTGGCCAGTTCACCACTGTTGGTCCAACGGGACTACCGCACGCTGGGCAGAGAGGCGCAGCAGATTGTCAACGCCACCAAGCGGCGCGCAGCCATGGCCGCGGCAACGGAACTCGGCACGACGACCGGAGACGACAAGGGGCCAGAGGCAGCGGTGCCAGACTCACCGACGATGGCGGCGGCAGGGGCCAAGGAACGCGGATCAGACGTCCTTTGTTTCTATCATCACCGTTTCGCAGAGAGGGCACGCAAATGTGTACCACCGTGCCAGTTCAGGCGTTCGGGAAACGCCAAGACCGGGGGTCGGTAGCAGCCACGGCCCTCGGGGAAGAGAACAAGCTGCTCTACTTGTCAGACACACAATCCGGGAGGCAGTTCCTCGTCGACACAGGCTCCCAGTTGAGTTTCATCACACCTTCCTACGCGGACAGACTAGCTGGTTCCGGAGATCCCCGGGTGACGGCAGCGAACGGCTCGGAGATTAAGACCTTTGGTGAGAAGACTCTGCTTCTGTCTCTACACGGCCATGCATTTGAGTGGACTTTTGTTGTAGCAGCAGTAAATTTCAATATGTTGGGGGCTGATTTTTTGTGCTCACATGGTTTGTTGGTTGATCTCGCTAACAGGCGCCTGGTTAATGCACTTTCTTTTAATTCTATCCCCTGTACAGCGCGAGTGACCCCGCCAACAGCACAAGCCAATGTCACAGCTGCAAGCGGTAAGTTCCACACACTGCTCACTCAGTTCCCAGCACTCACGGTCCACACATTTTCGGCAACAGTCGCTAAACACGGGGTGGAGCATTTTATTACCACTACCGGACCGCCCGTTTTTGCAAAAGCTCGGCGCTTGGACGCAGTTAAGCTGGCCATAGCGCGCGAGGAGTTTGCCAACCTGGAGAGGTTGGGCATTATCCGACGTTCAAACAGTCCCGGGCTTCCCCGCTACATATGGTCCCGAAAGCTGACGGAGCATGGCGACCTTGCGGGGATTTCCGCCGGTTAAACAACGCTACAGCGCACGACCGCTACCCAATCCCACATATCCAAGATTTTTCCGTTCATTTGGCAGGGGCGTGTATTTTTTCTAAAATAGACTTGGTCCGCGGTTACCATCAAGTCCCAGTGCGCACTGAGGACATACCCAAAACAGCGGTAATAACTCTGTTTGGCCTATTCGAGTTTTTACGCATGCCATTTGGACTTAAAGGGGCTGCTCAGACGTTCCAACGCATGATGGACGCGGTGCTTCGCGATCTCCCTTTCGTGTTCGTTTACTTGGACGATATTTTAGTAGCCAGCGCGTCCGAAGACGAACACAAAAAACACCTGGCCACAGTTTTCCGAAGGTTGGGAGATCACGGGTTAATAATCAACCCGGCAAAGTGTCAGTTCGGGGTGGCGCAGATCAATTTTTTGGGACACCGAATCTCCCCCGAAGGGGCAGTTCCGCTTCCTGACAAAGTGAGCGCGGTAGCAGATTTTCCCCGGACGCAGACAGTCAGGGTGTTGCAGGAGTTTTTGGGAATGGTGAATTTTTATAACCGTTTTCTCCCCTGCGTGGCGCAACTCATGCAGCCGCTGTACACCGCGCTCAAAAAAAAAGAAACCCGCGGATAAGATCGAGTGGCCCCCGGAGCGGGACCAAGCGTTCTCGGAGGTGAAAGCAGCCTTGGCAAAGGCTGCGTTGTTGGCACACCCAGACCCAACGGCCCACATAGCGCTCACCACTGACGCATCAGAGGTGGCCATAGGGGCGGTCGTGGAACAACATGTAACCGGGGTTTTGCAGCCCCTCGAATTTTTCAGCAGGACCTTGCGCGATAGCGAGCGTAAATACAGCGCGTTCGACAGGGAGCTGCTGGCTCTCCATTTGGCCATCCGCCACTTTCAGTTCTGGCTAGAAGGACGCTCTTTCACCGCGTTTGTTGACCACAAACTGCTAACATTCGTGATGGCCAAGGTTTCTGAACCGTGGTCAGGCCGGCAGCAGAGACAGCTGGCCGCGATATCAGAGTTTACCACTGATATTCAGCATGTGGCGGGCAAACTCAATGTAGTGGCAGACTGCCTCTCGCGCGCCTTGGCGGCCCCAGTCAGCGTAGGGGTAGATTATGCAGCCATGGCTGCGGAGCAGATTGCTGACGCGGATGTGCGCGCTTCAGTCTGGACCAACAGGGTTAAGGCTGGAGAGCAGGGTGCTGCAAGACGGTATGCCCCCCCTAATCTGCGATGTCTCCACGGGACGGCCGCGTCCAGTAGTACCGGCCGCATGGCGCCGCCGCGTTTTTGACTCGGTTCATTCCTTGGCGCACCCTGGAGTGCGCGCGTCGGTCAAAATGGTAGGAGAGAAATTTGTGTGGCCAAGCCTCCGCAAACAGGTTAAGGAGTGGGCAGCAGCCTGCACGGCGTGTCAACAAACCAAAGTACACAGGCACACGAGGGCTCCTTTGGAGCCGTTTCACATTCTGGCCAAGAGGTTCGATCACGTTCATGTGGACCTCGTGGGCCCCCTCCCGCTGTCACAAGGGTGCACACACCTTCTGACAATGGTGGACCGCACCATGCGCTGGCCTGGAGTGGTCCCGCTGGCATCAACCACAGCCGAGGAGGTGGCGCGCGTGTTTTTAACAGCTTGGGTGGCGCGCTTCGGTGTTCCGTCGGACATTACGTCCGACAGAGGCCCTCAATTTGTGTCCGAGCTTTGGTCGACAATGGCCCGCAGCCTAGGTGTCACAATTCACCGCACAACCGCGTACAATCCGCAGGCTAACGGGTTATGCGAACGTTTTCATAGGTCATTGAAAGCGGCTCTCAGGGCGTCACTGACGGATGCAAATTGGGTTGACAAGTTACCGTGGGTGTTATTGGGGTTGCGTTCTGCGCCTAAAGAGGACTTAGAAGCCTCCCCAGCGGAGCTCGTGTTTGCGCAGCCACTCCGGCTGCCTGGGGAGTTTCTCCCAGATAACCCTGCGCCAGACGTCTCCCCGTCTCAGCTGTTGCAGAGCAACATAGAATCAAGCACGCTGCCCAGCCCCGCGCACCACAGTTTTCCGTGCGTTTTTGTGCCCAAAACTTTGAAGAACGCAGAGTTTGTTTTTGTTAGACACGATGCGCATCGAACCCCGCTGCGACCGCCTTATGACGGACCATTCAGAGTGCTAGAAACAGGGGACAAACAGTTTTTGCTAGATTTGGGGGGTAGGAAAGAGAAAATTGGCATAAACAGACTCAAACCCGCTTTTGTAGTGGCAGATGAGCAGGTGCTGTTGGCGAGGGCCCCGTGGCGAGGTAGACCACCACGGGGGGCTTCGCAGAGTAATGTTTCCCCAGAACACCCACAGGTGCTGACAAAAGGTTTCCACCCCCAGACGGCAAACCCCCAGGACAGTGCTGCAGAGACGTTGAATCCCAGCTACAGCAGATACGGCAGGAGGCTGAAGCCTATACGGCATGTGGACTGATGTGTATTGATATTATCACGGCATGCATGTGGTTATTCTCTTGTTGTTCTGTTTATTCTAAAATGCTGGGGGGGCTTTGTGTGTCCACCACACAAAGCCCCCCCAGATGTCCATGATATCACTTCCACTGATATCATGGAGAGAAAATGCATTGTGACTTTCTTTATAATGCAAGGTGGTTTGTGAGACATGTGACCTGTGAAGTGTAAGAGTCCTGATATTTAAGGACGAGAGTTTACTGTGTGGACCTCTTTTGCTGCTTTGAGATGATGGTGTTGTGAATAAAGCTGACTTGAGAGAGAACTCTGCCTCGTCATTTTCACATCACCACAAAACAATGTTAAGCCACATTATAATTCAGGTCAGTCAACTGACATTTAGACATACTGTAGATCAGACCTGGGCATTTTACGGCCCGCGGGCCACATCCGGCCCGTCACCTGGTCCTCACTGCCCGCGGCAAGTCACTGGAAGATTAGGAATTAAACGTGAATAATGCACTAGTCACAGCCGAATTGCTTTTATTTTGAAGGCGACAGCTTCTTTTTTTTTTTCAGTTTAGGCACTGTTGGTTGGGCCTGTGCACGCAGAACCGCACTGCTGGTGAACAGAAGTTGTTAGCCCTCAAAAATGTCACCTCCTGTTAAAAAGGAACTTCGAAGAGTTTTGTCAGAAAAATGTACAATGTTATCATTTTATATGTCCATGCCTTATGCAAGCATAGAAGTGAGCTCTACTGGAAAAACACTGAGGCAACACTCGGGGAGCGAGTTCTACTGGAAGAATACTGAGGTTGCATGCAGGGAGCCAGTTCTGGCGGAAATGTACTGATACTGACATACCCCCTGCATAGCGAGAGAAGGGACAGGTTGCTTCGTCCTTTCAAGCTGTTAATGATGTGCCAAACCTGTTACACTCTTTTGTCCGTGATGTATTCAGCTGAAACCGCCTTGTCCTGCTTCCATTTGTATGTTGCAACTGCTCCTTGTATATAAGCTTGCTCACTGAAGGCAGTCTTCAGTACTGACCTCCTGCAACCTGAGGTTCGTGCTCCTTGTATACAATATATAAGATAAGATAAGATAAGATAAGATAAGATAAGCCTTTATTAGTCCCACAACGGGGAAATTCCAGGATTGCAACAGCATAGGGATAGCAACACTCAGAGCAACAATCAGAAGGCAAGAAAAAAAACAAGCAAGCAAGAGCAGCTAATATACATATGTACATATTACTATAAAATATATATATACACACACACACACAGTGCAGAGCATTGTAGCTGGATGGAATAAATATATGAATATATGAACACACAGTGCAGAGCATTGTAGCTAGATGGAATAAATATGTAAATATATAAACACCCACAGTACGGAGCATTGCAGCTAGGTGGAATAAATATGCAAGTATATAAACACACACAGTACGGAGCAATGTAGCTAGATGGAATAATATGTAGATATATAAATAAAGTATATATACAACATATACACAATATACACAATATATATATACAATATATACAAGTAAAAACTCTTAAAAGAATATTCTTGTGTCTCGAATCTTTATTGAGGTAACGAACTAATATACGATCACATTCTGAGTGTTTTCAGAGATTCCTGACAAGTTTATTTACTGAAGTCAAAGTTGAGCCGTGTGCTTAGTGTGTGGAGAGCAGATTGTAGTGCTTCAGGATTACAACTTGAATCACCATGAGACTGATCCCAGAGAAATACCAGAACTTGACTGAGGGGGAGCTGACAAGAAAGCAGCAAGGAATTTTTACTAAAATTTACACATCCAGGGATGCAGCAGTCAGGACTAGTTTTGTGGTAGCCCACAAAATAGCAACAAACAGTAAGCCATTTTCTGATGGGGGGGGCGGGGGGGGGGTTATCAAGGAGTGTTTGGTGGACTCTGGAGCACTAATATGTCATGAGAAAGAAGAAGAGTTTGAGACTATATCCCTCTCCAGACGAACGGAACGAGAAGGGTTGAGGACATCGCGAGAAATCTGGAGCAATGAAAGGGATGATGACGGGAAGTGATTTGTTCATGGAAGTCAGTGCATGTTTGGGCAAGCTAGGACTGAAATGGCACAAACTGCACAAATTGCTGGGTGTTACAACTATATATAGCGCTAAAAAAAAAATAAAAATAAATAAATAAATAAATAAATATATATATATATATATATATATATATATATATATATATATATATATATATATATATATATATATATATATATATATATATATATATATACTGTATACAGTGGGTCAAAAAAGTATTTAGTCAGCCACCAATTGTGCAAGTTCTCCCACTTAAAAGATGAGAGAGGTCTCCAATTTTCATCATAGTTATACCTCAACTATGAGAGACAAAATGAGAAAAAAAAAATCCAGAAAATCACATTGAAGGATTTTTAATGAATTAATTGGTAAATTCCTCAGTAAAATAAGTATTTGGTCACCTACAAACAAGCAAGATTTCTGGCTCTCACAGACCTGTAACTTCTTCTTTAAGAGGCTCCTCTGTCCTCCACTTGTTACCTGTATTAATGGCACCTGTTTGAACTCGTTATCAGTATAAAAGACACCTGTCCACAACCTCAAGCAGTCAGACTCCAAACTCCACTATAGCCAAGACCAAAGAGCTGTCAAAGGACACCAGAAACAAAATTGTAGACCTGCACCAGGCTGGGAAGACTGCATCTGCAATAGGTAAGCAGCTTGGTGTGAAGAAATCAACTGTGGGAGCAATTATTAGAAAATAGAAGACATACAAGACCACTGATAATCTCCCTCGATCTGTGGCTCCATGCAAGATCTCACCCCGTGGGGTCAAAATTATCACAAGAACAGTGAGCAAAAATCCCAGAACCACATGGGAGGACCTAGTGAATGACCTGTAGAGAGCTGGGACCAAAGTAACAAAGGCTACATCAGAAACACACTACGCTGCCAGGGACTCAAATCCTGCAGTGCCAGACGTAGTAGTAGTAGTAGATTAGTTTATTTAGACAATTAATCAAAGACAATCAATCTGATGTGTTGCACATAGAGTGTATAGCTATTAGCTTGTCCCCCTGCTTAAGCCTGTACATGTCCAGGCCCGTCTGAAGTTTGCTAGAGAGCATTTGGATGATCCAGAAGAGGACTGGGAGAATGTCATATGGTCAGATGAAACCAAAATAGAACTTTTTGGTAAAAACTCAACTTGTCGTGTTTGGAGGTGAAAGAACACCATACCTACTGTGAAGCATGGGGGTGGAAACATCATACTTTGGGGCTGTTTTTCTGCAAAGGGACCAGGACGACTGATCCGTGTAAAGGAAAGAATGAATGGGGCCATGTATCGTGAGATTTTGAGTGAAAACCTCCTTCCATCAGCAAGGGCATTGAAGATGAAATGTGGCTGGGTCTTTCAGCATGACAATGATCCCAAACACACCACCCGGGCAATGAAGGAGTGGCTTCGTAAGAAGCATTTCAAGGTCCTGGAGTGGCCTAGCCAGTCTCCAGATCTCAACCCCATAGAAAATCTTTGGAGGGAGTTGAAAGTCTGTGTTGCCCAGCGACAGCCCCAACACATCACTGCTCTAGAGGAGATCTGCATGGAGGAATGGGCCAAAATACCAGCAACAGTGTGTGAAAACCTTGTGAAAACTTACAGAAAACGTTTGACCTCTGTCATTGCCAACAAAGGGTATATAACAAAGCATTGACATGAACTTTTGTTATTGACCAAATACTTATTTACCAAGGAATTTACCAATTAATTCATTAAAAATCCTTCAATGTGATTTTCTGGATTTTTTTTTTCTTATTTTGTCTCTCATAGTTGAGGTATACCTATGATGAAAATTGGAGACCTCTCTCATCTTTTAAGTGGGAGAACTTGCACAATTGGTGGCTGACTAAATACTTTTTTACCCCACTGTATATATATATATATATATATATATATATATATATATATATATATATATATATATATATATATATATATATATATATATATATACAGTATATATACTATATACACATATAACTAAAAAGTTGCAATGCTTCTTTCAGCATTTTTTGCAGCATTTGTCACCGCCTCCAGCCTGTTGCTTTTCCTGTCAAGTAGGGGTCTCCGCAGAACGCTGCACTGCACCTAGAGAAAGCATATTATAAACCCAGTTAAAGTTAGATCTACCCTCACTACCAACATTTGGGGCTCCAATTATTCCCTCAAATCTTTTTTTTCCCTTAGTAAACTTCAGTGTTTTATGTACCACTGTTACCTTTCTAATGTCACTTTTTCGTGTGTGCAACATTTTGTCATAGTTTTACAGCTTTTCTTGTAAATCAGAGACATTTTTTTCTTGTAAATTTGCCTACTTTTTGCATAAATATGCAATATTTCCCCCCATGCTATTTTCCCTCTAAATTCAGTTTCTCACAAAAATGTAGCATTTTTCTTAAATTTGTCATGGAAAATAAGCATTTGTCCTTACATATTTGCAAAATAGTTTAAATTTAAGATTTTTTAAATAATTTTTTGACTATCATGAAGTTGCTACTTTTTTTCTTGTGAATTTATACTATTTTCTCCAAAATCTGTAAAATTTTTTCTGGTAAATTTGTTGTTTACCTGTTATGAGGGGAGGGGGGCAAATACCTGAATCCTAAATTTGAAAACTGAATGCCACTGTAAAGAATTAAATGTGTAGGTAATGAATTCAGGGTAAGTTTTTAATACCAGGATGATTTTGTCACAAATTTCACAGATTTATTGTCATTTAATGAGTGAAACATAACACACCTAAGGTGTGGTGCGCTATGTTCATAATGCCTCTGCAGGCAGGATAACTGTTGCTTTAGTCATAGTCAGCTGACTAAATCACACATACTGTCCATAGTTCATCTACTTGGTAAAAAATAGCTACACAGTGGTACGCCTCATCCACATTCAGCAGCTGCGTTAACCTCAGTTCTGTGACTAGAATGATGAACATGGCATCAAAATAAACTCGATGACCTAATGCACCTGCTGACAGTACTGTTAAGATGCTATTAAGAGGGAAGGGGGGACATTTTACATCTTTCCAAGTTTTTTGCATGGAAAATTCTGGCAAGAATTACATCCTCCAAAACTATCAGTGAGGTACCTCTCTTAAACCACTTGAACATTAACTGAACTTATTTTACAGTCATGTGAAAAAATTTGGACACCCCTTGAAATATTCAGTTCTTTATTAAGAAACATTCATGTATCGATGTCTAACCTTGTTTTTGATTTTTTTTTTTTTTTTTTTTTGCATTTTCAGCCATTGTAAGTGGAAATGAATGTGGGGGTGTCCTAAAAAAGATGGCTGGGTCCTAATTTATTCCTCACTATTTGTTTAGAATTACATTTTACAGAAAAATTGGAAAAGTCTTTAATTCATTTTTAATTGTTTAGTTGTATTACGTGAATCTCCCAGTATTTTTAACATTGATATTAAATATCCATATGTCCAAATATCTTTAAAAAAAACACACACACAGGCTTATACAGGATATCCTAATTTCTTCACATGACTGTATGTCAGCATCAAGAATGTGAAAGTGACAGCAGCAGGAATAACAAAGAGGGAGAGAGGCAGTAGCGAGGTGGCCCAGGTGACCAGAAAGAGAGTGAGGCAGCATAAAGGATCAGTGAGAGCGATACAGTACAGGAGGCACAAGTGACCAGGTAACAATAAAAACTGAACTTTGTGCCTTAGAGAACAGACTGCTGACTAGATCGTCATAATAATGTTCTGTAGGACAAACTATTAAATTTTAGACTTGTCCTCATAAGTGACTGACATTTTCTTTTTGTTCATATGATTTCCTCACAGACAGACACAGGGTGAGTGCAGCAGTCAGGCAAATCCATTCTGTTATTACCACTGTATAGTGATTTAGCTAAGGGTCAGGCTAAGATTAGAATCAGAATCAGAATCAGAATCAGAATCAGGTTTATTGCCATTGTTCATGTAGTACACAAACTAGGAATTTGTCTCGGTACAATGCTGCAACATTAAACATGATAAGATAAGAGAAATAAACTATACATGTAATAAAGTGTAGGATAAGATTAAGTGATACTGGTCAACAGTTAAAATATATATTAGCCAGCAGCAGATACTGTGGAGAACTATATAGTGCAGTCGGTAATGCAGGAAGAAAACAGTGATGATTGACATGAGTCTGGTTGAGCTGCTGTACATGGTGCACGAGAGTCACTTAGTGTTCAGCAGTCTAATGGCAGAGGGGAAGAAGCTGTTCATGTGACGGGAGGTTTTAGTCTGGATGGACCGAAGTCTTCTACCAGAGGGGAGGGGGGCAAACAGTACGTGACCAGGGTGTGAGGGATCGGCTATGATCCGGCCAGCACGCCTCCGGGTCCTGGAGATGTACAGATCCTGGAGAGAAGGGAGCTTGCAGCCGATCACCTTCTCAGCAGTGCGCACGACGCGCTGCAGCCTTAGTCTGTCCCTGGCAGTGGCTCCTGCGTACCACACGGTTATGGAGGTGGTGAGGATGGACTCGATGATGGCTGTGTAGAACTGCACTAACATCTTGGTGGGTAGCTTGAGCTTCCTCAGCTGCCGCAGGAAGAACATCCTCTGCTGGGCTTTTTTGATGAGTGAGCTGATGGTCAGCTCCCATTTGAGGTCCCTGGTGATGGTAGTGCCTAGGAAGCGGAAGGAATCAGCAGTGGTGATGGGAGAGCCTGAGAGGGTGAGGGGGGGCAGAGGAGTAGTGACTTTCCTGAAGATTAATCCTAGTGACTTGTCTGTCAGTGCAGGGGTCAATGCTATGAGAAATCAGTGCTTTTCAGATCACTAAAATGTAACTGTGTTTAGTGATGTGGGATGATGGGAGTTGCTGTCCACTAGACGTTTAAACAAAAACTAAATATTACTCTGTTATTATATGACAGCCAACAACTTTAATTATTATATGGTGTGGTGGACATAATACATGGCACTCCACCCAGGACAAGGGGGTTGGTGGGGGAGAAGATAGTTAGAGATGCTAATGGAGAAAGGTGAGAGGAGCCAACCAAAGAAAGATGTGCCTTTTGCCCCCCGCCGCACCAGGTTGACACCTGAGGACGCAGGGGTGCAGATGTATGGTAGCAAGACCTGCTCTGTGACGTGTGAGTCAATGTTATGTTAATGTGTGTACATGTCTTTCAGTCTGAATGTTAATGTGTTTTCCCTGTGTGCAGGAGGCGGGAATTAAAGTGTGTAAAAGAGTTCGCCTAGGCACTCAGAGGAGAGAAGTTTTCTGTGTTTTATGTTGGGTGGTGAATAAAGTTTGCGTGTTGTCCAGCTCATTGTCTCGTCTGCTTTCATCTTCCACAATGAAAAGTTATCTTTTAAATTGACAAACATCATATGCGTAGCTCGTTGCAAAATGTGATCGGGATCAAAAGATACTGTTGCTCTTGCCATTCATTTCAATACAGAATTTTTTTTCGATCTAAGGTCCAATATGTAGTACTGGAGGGGGCGTGACTCTATACGGGCAGAGATCTCAACCCCCCCAATGTTTGAAACAAAGTTACGTCCTTGGTTACAACTGATAGATTTCCAAATCTGGCAGGGAAAAAATGTTGGACTTTGGAAGCAAATGCAAGGTGACTGAAATGAATCCAGAGCAGAAATTAATATTTTTACACTGTATTATACACCAGGAGGTATTGTGCAAGTCCGTTCTAAAAATTAACCATGTTGTTGATGCTGTAACTAACCCTTGACTTGCAGTGTGGCTATGCACCCACTGATGCTCAGCTTGAACTAATTGATTTGCAGTCTGACACACTGATTGCAGAGCGTTTTACATCAGTATCACTGCTGGATTTTTTATTCTTCTCTTAAAGAGGAGAACTTTTCACACATGGGGAGGCATGCTCAGAAGATGTTAGTTCTCTTTGGATCGACCTAAACATGTGAACAAGTGTTCTGTGATGAAATTCAGCAAGTCAAGACACAGATCCTCTCTCACTCATGATCACCTGTCAGCTGTCCTCCGCATATCCTCCTCTGACATTCTGTCTGACTTTAGTGCACTTGTTCAAGCTCAAAACAGACTAGATTTTTCTAACTGAACATGAAAAAAGAACTAAAAATGTGCAATGTGGTGATAAACTGAAAACAGAATGTTGGCCTTTTTTACCACACCTGCTTCATATTTTAATTGCAAAATCATAAATCTACTTTTACCTGTAAAAGTTTATCCAAACTATGCAATTTCAAGTTTTTTACAGTGTGAAAAAATTGTTAATAAGCAGAAGAGAGTTCAGCTTATTGAACGGAGCCCTCCACAACAGTCCCAGTCTGTAATGTGGTCCCTTGTGAAAATTAATTGCCCACCTCTGCTGTAGATAATACTTTAATAGTGTGCCAGTGATTATTCTGTGATCTAGGCATAGATGGGTATAACCTCATGTAACACTGTAATGCAGTACTAGCTGGTATCTGGTAATAAATAAATAAAAAAATAAATAGCATGTGAAGCAAAACCTGAGAAATTTTAGTATTCTACACTAGCTCTACTGCGGCCAGTAGAGGTCAGAGTGCCACTTTTTTAAAGCCACCCATGCTACCATGCCACAGGCACCGAGGCACAGCACCTTGGTGCTTTTTATTAAATGACAGCAATACTGGACAAAATATTATGATTTGTTTGTTTAACTTGTGGGCACATATGTTGGTTACATATGCTCCACAAATATATTGCTGTGTGTTTATTGTGTGCTGCACGTCTCAGGGAACAAAGGGACTGAGTCTCCTAGAGGTAACGGGAGAGTGTGAGATTTGGCCTTTGTTTCAAGGAGATGACCTGGAGAGATTTCCAGACCACCGGAGACTAAAGGACGATGGTGTGAAGATCAGAGGAGTTACATTGTGACTGGGATTAAGTACCATGTGACTGTATGTTTGATTAAACACCATGTGACTGCAGTTTTGATGTCCGGGGTATAAAAGACAGATGTGAGATGATTCATCCTCTTTTTCTGCTTTGAAATTGTTGGAGTATGTGATTGTGAATAAAGCTGAACCTGAGGAATAAACTCAGTCTCATCCTTCCACACATTCTCCACACTGGTGACCTTACGACGAAGCATAAGCAGAGATAATTCTCCCGAGCGGGGCTCGGCAGAAGCCAGCCGGATGAATGCCGCCACGTTCCAGCTGTCGGACTTCTGGCAGCATAGTCCGCGCTCCTGGTTTAGTGCGGTCGAGGCGCAGTTCAACCTCTGAAGAATCTCGAGAGACGACACAAAATTCTACCATGTGGTGGCGAAGCTGGACAGCCACACAGTCCAGAGGGTGGAGAATCTGGTCAACCACCCACCGGACAGCGACAAATACAGCGTATTGAAGGCTGCGCTTATCAGCCACTTCACCCCCTCGGTGCAACAGCGAGCAGAGGGGCTCCTAGCGTTGACGGAGTCTGAGAACGACAGACCCGTAGACCTGATGGTGAAAATGCTGAGGCTGAGAGACTCCGAGGATGACAACTTTATTTTCGCCCACCTTTTCCTCAGGATCCTGCCGCCAGCGTGAGAGTGACCCTGGCAGGCTCACCTCTGTTGGCCCAGCGAGACTACCATGAGCTGAGCCAGGAGGCGCAACGACTCGTCGACGCCCACAAACGGAGCGCGGTTTCGGCCATGGCAGCAGAGTTAGGCACAACGTCCGGAGACGGCATGGGGCCAGTGGTTGCAGCACCAGACTCACCAACGATGGCAGCAGCAAGGGCCAGGCGACACGGAGCGGACGACGTCCTTTGCTTCTACCATCACCGCTTTGCAGAGAAAGCACACAAGTGCCTCCCACCGTGCCACTGCAAGCGCTCGGGAAACGCCAAGACCGGGGGTCGGTAGCGGCTGCCGCCCTCAGGGAGAAGAACAAGCTGCTCTACCTGACGGATGCACGCTCGGGGAGGCATTTCCTCATGGACACAGGCTCCCAGCTGAGCTTCATCACGCCTTCCTACGCGGACCGGCTGATGCCGTCTAAGGGTCCCCGGGTGTCAGCAGCGAACGGCTCAGCGATTAAGACCTTTGGTGAGAGGACTCTGCTTCTGTCTTTGCGGGGCCGTGCATTTGAGTGGACTTTAGTTGTAGCGGCAGTCAATTTCAACATGTTAGGGGCTGATTTTTTGTGCTCACATGGTTTATTGGTTGATCTTGCTAACAGACGTCTGGTTAATGCACTCTCCTTTCACTCTATTCCCTGCACAGCTCGAGTGGCACCACCAACTGCACAAGCCAACGTCACAGCTGCGGGTGGTAAGTTCCACGCACTCCTCACTCAGTTCCCAGCACTCACAGTCCCAACGTTTTCGGTGACAGTAGCTAAACATGGGGTGGAACATTATATCACTACCACCGGCCCGCCCGTTTTTGCAAAAGCTCGGCACCTGGACTCAGCTAAACTGACCATAGCGCGCGAGGAGTTCGCCAACCTGGAAAAACTGGGCATCATCAGGCGTTCGAAAAGCCCCTGGGCTTCACCACTGCACATGGTCCCAAAGGCTGATGGCTCGTGGCGACCTTGCGGTGATTTCCGCAGGTTGAATAATGCCACAGCACACGACCGCTACCCAATTCCGCATAACCAAGATTTTTCGGTTCATTTGGCGGGGGCGCGCATTTTTTCTAAAATAGATTTAGTACGCGGTTACCATCAGGTTCCAGTGCATACTCAGGACATACCTAAAACAGCGGTAATAACTCCTTTCGGGCTTTTTGAGTTCTTGCGCATGCCTTTTGGGCTCAAGGGAGCGGCGCAGACGTTCCAACACATGATAGACGCGGTCCTATGCGACCTCCCTTTCGTGTTTGTCTATTTGGACGACATTTTGGTAGCCAGCACGTCCGAAGACGAACACGAAAGCCACCTCACAGCAGTTTTCCGGAGGTTGGCAGAGCACGGGTTAATAATTAACCCAGCGAAGTGTCAGTTTAGGGTGGCGCAGATTGATTTTTTGGGGCATCGCGTTTCGCCAGAAGGAGCGGTCCCTCTGCCTGATAAAGTGCGCGCAATAACAAATTTTCCCCAGCCTCAAACGGTCAAAGCGTTACAGGAGTTTTTGGTAATGGTTAATTTTTATAACCGTTTCCTCCCCAGCGCAGCGTAGCTCATGCAACCACTGTACGCTGCACTAAAAAAACAAAAACCCACAAATAAAATCGAATGGTCTCCTGAGCGGGAGCGCGCATTCTCTCAAGTCAAATCAGCCCTGGCAAACGCTGCTTTGTTGGCACACCCAGTTCCAATGGCCCGCATGGCGCTCACCACGGACGCTTCCGATGTAGCCATAGGGGCGGTCGTTGAACAGTATGTAGCTGGGGCCTGGCAACCGCTCGTGTTTTTTAGCAAAACCTTGCGCGATAGCGAGCGAAAATACAGCGCATTCGACAGGGAGTTGTTGGCTCTACGCTTGGCCATCCGCCACTTCCAGTTCTGGCTGGAAGGGTGCCGTTTCACCGCGTTCGTGGACCACAAACCGCTGACTTTCGCGATGGCCAAGATTTCGGAACCTTGGTCGGGCCGGCAGCAGAGACAGCTGGCCGCGATATCGGAGTTTACCACCGATATCCAGCATGTGGCAGGTAAATATAATGTAGTGGCAGACTGCCTCTCACGTGCTGTGGCAGCTCCAGGCCCCGTGGGGGCAGACTCTGCAGCTATGGCCGCGGGCCAGGGTAGCGACGCGGAAGAGCACGCAGCCCCGGTCCGTGTAGGGTTAGATTTTGCAGCTATGGCCGCGGAGCAGGTTAGCGATGCGGACGTGCGCGCGCTCCAGTCTGGACCAACAGGGTTAAGGCTGGAGGACAGGGTGCTGCAAGATGGTATGCCCCCCCTAATCTGCGATATCTCCACTGGACGGTCATGTCCGGTGGTACCAGCCGCGTGGCGCCGCTGCGTTTTTGACTTGATCCATTCTCTGGTGCACCCAGGGGTGCGCGCATCGGTCAAAATGGTAGGAGAGAAATTTGTATATCCGGGGTTGCGCAAACAGGTCAAGGAATGGGCGACAGCCTGCGTAGCTTGTCAGCGAGCCAAAATACACAAACACACTGAAGCTCCTTTGGAGCCTTTTCACATCCCGGCTAAGCGCTTTGATCATGTGCATGTCGACCTGGTAGGCCCCCTTCCGTCGTCACAGGGATGCACACACCTTTTGACAATGGTGGACCGCACCACGCGTTGGCCGGAAGTGGTCCCACTGGCATCAACCACAGCCGAGGAGGTGGTGTGCGCGTTTTTAACAGCTTGGGTAGCGCGCTTTGGAGTTCCGTCAGACATAACGTCCGACAGAGGTCCCCAATTTGTGTCCGAGCTCTGGTCAGCGATGGCCCGCAGCCTGGGGGTAACGATCCACCGCACTACCGCGTACAACCCCCAGGCTAACGGTTTATGCGAACATTTTCATAGGTCATTGAAAGCAGCCCTCAGAGCGTCGCTTACGGATACAAATTGGGTAGACAGGCTACCATGGGTTTTATTGGGGTTGCGTTCTGCACCTAAGGAGGATTTACAAGCCTCCCCAGCTGAGTTAGTGTTTGCACAGCCTCTCCGGCTGCCCGGGGGAATTTCTCCCGGATAATCCTGCTCCAAATTGCCCCTCCGCTCAGCGGTTGCAGAGCGACACGGGATCAAACATGCTTCCTGGCCCGGTTCATCACAGCTTCCCACGCGTTTTTGTGCCGAAAGCTTTAAAAAATGCAGAGTTTGTTTTTGTCAGACATGATGCCCATCGCCCAAACTTGCGGCAGCCGTACGATGGACCGTTTAGGGTGCTGGAAACAGGAGAGAAGCATTTTTTGCTAGATTTGGGAGACAGAAAGGAGGTAATTGGTATAAACAGGCTCAAACCTGCTTTTGTTTTGGCGGATGAAGCTGTGCAGTTGGCGAGGGCCCCCCGTCGCGGCAGACCCCCTAGAAGGCATTCTCCAGAACACCCACAGAGATTGACTAACAGTTCTAATCCACAGGCAACAGTCCCACAGCAGGAGGACACTGCAGAGGCAGTAAAGCCGGCTTACAGCAAATACGGCAGAAGACTTAGGCCTAGGCAACAGGTGGATTGATGTGTAGTAATATTATTATGTCATGCATCTCTAGTTATGATTGTTCCATCTTAGACGTTTGGGGGGGGGTCATGTGGGTACATATGTTGGTTACATATGCTCCACAAATATATTGCTGTGTGTTTATTGTGTGCTGCACGTCTCAGGGAACAAAGGGACTGAGCCTCCTAGAGGTAACGGGAGAGTGTGAGATTTGGCCTTTGTTTCAAGGAGATGACCTGGAGAGATTTCCGGACCACCGGAGACTAAAGGATGATGGTGTGAAGATCAGAGGAGTTACATTGTGACTGGGATTAAGTACCATGTTGTGGTCTATATTAATCATATATTCCATAACCTACATATGTTGAAGCATGTGAGAATGTTTGGTGATTACATATGTAAGGCGACTTCACACCTCAGAACAGGACAAAGACTCTCAACCGCCAGTGAAGAACAAAGACCTTCCCAGACACTGCGGTGGAGACCGGAGGAGCTGCCCTGACCCCCCAGGGCCATGAGGAGGAGTACGAAGACAATGGGGGGATTAAGATAATGAGGGATATCAGCTTTTGATATGCATGTCTTTTGTTATGTGCAAGTATAAGTTCATAGAGCCGAAGTTGTTCGGTCTCTTTTTCCTTCTTCTGCTGCTGCACTAGGATGAGACTTGTTAGAGGAGCTGATAATAAACTTTGGTTTATATATCACATCGCCTCGTTCTTCCAAGCTCTTCTACACATGTGACTGTATGTTTGATTAAACACCATGTGACTGCAGTTTTGATGTCCGGGGTATAAAAGACAGATGTGAGATGATTCATCCTCTTTTTCTGCTTTGAAATTGTTGGAGTATGTGATTGTGAATAAAGCTGAACCTGAAGAATAAACTCATTCTCATCCTTCCACACATTCTCCACAAACTAGTTATTTTGTAGCCAGTAACTGTTGCTATATACAGACGTGGACAAAATTGTTGGTACCCCTCTGTTAATGAAAGAAAAACCCACAATGGTCACAGAAATAACTTGAATCTGACAAAAGTGGTAATATATAAAAATTCTATGAAAATTAACCAATGAAAATCAGACAATGCTTTTGAATTGTGGTTCAACAGAATTATTTGAAAAAACAAACTCATGAAACAGGCCTGGACAAAAATGATGGTACCCTTAACTTTTGTTGCACAACCTTTTGAGGCAATCACTGCAATCAAACGATTTCTGTAACTGTCAATGAGACTTCTACACCTCTCAGCAGGTATTTTGGCCCACTCCTCATGAGCAAACTGCTCCAGTTGTCTCAGGTTTGAAGGGTGCCTTCTCCAAACGGCATGTTTCAGCTCCTTCCACAGATGTTCAATAGGATTTAGATCAGGGCTCAAAGAAGGCCACTTTAGAATAGTCCAATGTTTCGCTCTCAGCCATTCTTGGATGTTTTTGGCTGTGTTTTTTGGGTCATTATCCTGTTGCAAGACCCATGACCTGCGACTGAGGCCAAGCTGTCTGACACTGGGCAGCACATTTCTCTCTAGAATACCTTGATAGTCTTGAGATTTCATTGTACCCTGCACAGATTCAAGACACCCTGTGCCAGATGCAGCAAAGCAGCCCCAGAACATAACAGAACCTCCTCCATTTTTCACAGTAGGGACAGTGTTCTTTTCTTGGTATGCTTCATTTTTGCATCTGTGAACATAGAGCTGATGTGCCTTGCCAAAAAGTTCCAGTTTTGTCTCGTCTGTCCATAGGACATTCTCCCAGAAGCTTTGTGGCTTGTCAACTTGCAGTTTGGCAAATTCCAGTCTGGCTTTTTTAGGATTTGTTTTCAACAGTGGTGTCCTCCTTGGTCGTCTCCCATGAAGTCCACTTTGGCTCAAACAAAGACGGATGGTGCGATCTGACACTGATGTACCTTGACCTTGGAGTTCATCATGAATGTGTTTAGAGGTTGTTCTGGGCTCTTTTGTTACCATTCGTATTATCTGTCTCCTCCTGCGGCCACGTCCAGGGAGGTTGGCTACAGTCCCGTGGGTCTTAAATTTCTGAATAATATATGCAACTGTAGTCACAGGAACATCATGCTGCTTGGAGATGGTCTTATAGCCTTTACCTTTAACATGCTTGTCTATAATTTCTTTCTAATCTCCTGAGACAACTCTCTCCTTTGCTTCCTCTGGTCCATGTTTAGTGTGGTACACACCATGTCACCAAACAGCACAGTGACTACTTGTCACCCTTTAAATAGGCCGACTGACTGATTACAAGTTTGTGGACACCTGTGATGTTAATTAGAGGACACATCTTGGTTGAACATGTCCCTATGGTCACATTATTTTCAATCTTTTCTAGGGGTACCATCATTTTTGTCCAGGCCTGTTTCATGAGTTTTGTTTTTTAAAATAATTCTGTTGAACCACAATTCAAAAGTACTGTCTGATTTTCATTTGTTAATTTTCATAGAATTTTTATTTATTACCACTTTTGTCAGATTCAAGCTATTTTTTTTTTTGATTTTGTATACTTTATTATCCCCAGAGGGGAAATTGAGGGCATCCACCTGGATGGATGAAGCAGCCACTGTACGGCGCTATCCCTTTACCATTCACACACACATTCACACCTAGGGCCACTTTAGAGTCTCCAATTAACCTAACCTGCATGTTTTTGGCCTGTGGGAGGAAACCGGAGAAATCCCGGAGTAAACCCACGCAGATACGGGGAGAACATGCAAACTCCACACAGATCACTGTTGGTCAGGGGCTGGGATCGAACCAGGGATCCCATGGCCAAGGGTGAGTTGCTGTGCTGCCGCAGCACTAACCACTGTGGCACCGCACTGCCATTTCTGTGACCATTGTGGGTTTTTCTTTCATTAACAGAGGGGTACCAACAATTTTGTCCACGTCTGTGTCTCATTCAGCATGAAGACATCTATTGTCATTTCACACACATGTAAACAAATTAAATATTGTCCAGTGCAAAAGTAATAAGTGTTTATAAAACATATACCTATTGAGTTGGTACTGCAGAAGACCCCAGAGCCGTGAAGGGGGTGCTTTCCGCGGCAGACATACTTTTCTCAGCATGACACCTGTCGCCAGAACACAGTAGCTAGTAGTTAGCATGCTAGTGATTAGCACACTTTGCTCACTTTTCTTTGCATTTTCAGATGAAACAGAGTCCATCACCACAAAGGCATTGTGGTTTATTAATCAAGACAATAAATCAAACTCTAGCGCTGCCTATTTTTTTAAACAGACATGAAATGGCTTAATGACTGGCAGAAGGAAACGGTTGTTTACCAAAGGGTGGGACTTCTGGGTAACGGATGTATAATTTCTTGTCAAACAGCGCCTCATTGTGGAAATTAAGGTATCCAAAACAGTACTGCAATTGTCAGAGAGTTGATAGAAAATTACTGTTGGTAATTAACAGTTACTAGAACACCTTTGAAGCGGAGTGATACATGTGAAATTGGAGTGCAATTATGGCAGATTATAGTAACTCCTGGAATCCCTATTGTCCAATCAAATTGTTTGGTTGGAACTAACTGTTGTATAAAATGCATTTTAGGGTGCTCTATGTTTATCAACATCTGTAAGTTCTGTTTTTGCTGTGGCTGAAATGCTTCTGATGTCTCTCAAATTGGGGGGGGGGCAAACTGAGTAGCCCGCATTCTGATCATGTGGTAAATGGCGTTCACTTATATAGCGCTTTTACTCATCTCTGGATGACTAAACTGCTTTACAGATCCTGCTATCCACCCATTCTCGCACACATTCACACACTGATGGCGGCAAAGCTGCCATACACACACAGGCGCTAGCCTGGCCACCACGAGCAACTGGGGGTTCAGTGTCTTGCTCAAGGACATGTTGACATGCAGACTACAGACAGAGTGAGAAATGAACCCATGACCCTCCGATCAGTAGACTTAGACTTAGACTTAGACTTAACTTTATTAATCCCTTTGGGATGACTCCCTCTGGGAAATTTAAAATTTCCAGCAGCACATAAAAGGAGTGTACAGATCAGAAAAGCAAAAAAGAAAAAAATAAACACTTAATATACACAATATAAATGCAAGGCTAAATATGGCTTGTACAAGTGTGGTTAAGTTAAGGTTATTGCACTATGAATGTCCTACTGTCCTCTGTACTCTATGCCCCCGCCCCCCCCCCAAGTGAGGAGTTATAGAGTGTGATGGCATGGTGGACAAAAGAGTTCTTGAGCTTGTTGGTCCGATACTTGGGAAGGAGCAGTCTTTCACTGAACAGGCTCCTCTGGTCACTGATGACGGTGTGCAGAGGGTGGCTGACGTTGTCCATTATATCCAACAGTTTATCCAGAGTCCTCATCTCTGCCACCGTCACCAGGGTGTCCAGCTTCGCGCCGACCACAGAGCCGGCCCACCTGATCAGTTTATCCAGTCTGGACGCATCCTTCTTGGATATACTGCCCCCCCCCCCCCAGCACACCACGGAATAAAAGAGGACGCTGGCAACCAGAGACTGGTAAAACATCCGCAGAAGTTTGCTGCAGATGTTGAAGGACCGCAATCGGTCACACTACACCTGCGCCACAGCTACCCCCATATATGGTGGGAACCGGTCAGCATGATGGTTCTCCGGTCGATGTCTCCGGTTATCATGGGCACATCGTGAGCCTTCCTGACAGACGAGAAGGCCTGACTCACAGTCTCCATTCTAATTCATCCCAAAGGTGTTCAGGTTGAGGTCAGGGCTCTCTGCAAGCCAGTCAAGTTCCTCCACACAAAACTTGCTTATCCATGTCTTTAGGGAACATATGTGAGAATACTCTTCATTGATTATAGCTCTGCATTCAATACCATTGTTCCCAGTAGGCTGGTCACTAAATTGCTTGGGCTTGGCCTCAGTAAAACCTTAGGCCCTATTTTTTTTTTTTTTTAAGTTTTTGTAAAGGGTATACAGGTCATTACAGCATTGCATTGTTCACATTTTCATCACATGTTCCCTTATTTTTTGCTATTTGACAACATTGGAAGAATAATTATTACAACACCCCCTTTTTTTTTAAAGTGAAAGAAAAAGTGAAATTAAAGAGAATAAAAAATCAAACAAACAAAACAAAAGAGCAAAAGACAAACAAACAAACAAACAGAAAAATAAAAATTAAAAATTAAAAATAAGAGAGCATCTGAGTAGCATTGGAACAAAGAGCGGAACCATTATTGAAATAGTATTTGTCAAAGATTAGATCTAATGGAAGACACATATGCGATCCAGGGTTGCCAAAAGTTCAAGAACCCATCCATGTCCTGTCTCAGTGCGAATGTCAACTTTTCCATCGAGTAAATGTCTTGGATCACGTTAATCCAATCTTCAGGTGTAGGACAGTGACAGTCCTTCAACATCCATTTTTTAGTTAGGGCTTTTTTACTTGCCAATATTAAAACAGTGAATAAGTATTTTTCTCCTCGTCTTTCCAGTGAGTCTGACAGTAAAACCAAATACAAAGTTACAAAAGAAAAGGGAACTGTTATTTTGAATATTTTCCCCAATATTGTCTGTACATTGGTTCAATATTGGTGGATAACTGGGCATGACCAAAACACATGAAAATGATTTGCAGTCTCTTCACCACACAAGCGCTAACAGTTCAACCCCTTATGGGTAAATTTGTTTTGTGCAGGTGTTCTGAAAAATCTTACCAAATTTTTCCATCCAAATTCTCTCCACTGCAGGGATGAGGTACTTTTCCATTGCTGTTTATTTAGCTTTTCCTATATTTCCAGTTGTAAATTGAAATTCCCCTCTTTTTCCCATCTCTCTTTTATATATGATGTGTTGTCTCCTTTTAAGTCTTGAAGACCCTGGTATATTTTAGAGATGTATCTGATCCCTGGGATCCCTTTACAGTATATGCCATTAAGAAGACCTTCAGAACACCTGACTGGGCCCTTTCCAAATCCTCCTTTTTAAGTATATTGTTTATGTGGTGTCTAAGCTGAAAGAACCTGTAAAGGTCTTGATTTATTAGACCTTGTTTTTTCAAATCTTCAAAACTTCTTAAAATTTGCCCCTTAAAAAAATCGTAATATTTTATCAGCCCGTTCTCTTTCCACTTTTTAAATCTGGTGTCTGTTTTATTAGGAGTAAAGTCTTGATCATAAGCAATCCATTGCAGAAGTCGATAGGGCTCTTTAGTTTGATTCTCTCTGACTATCTTAAACCAAATTTTTAGCGGGGTCTCTATCCACGGGTTAGTGTTATTCAAAAGTTTAGGTAAGGCATTGTTCCCTATTATTGCCTGTAGGGGGATGTCACTTGTTATTTGGCATTCGATCTCCTTCCATTGTGCAGTGTAGACTGGGTTACATATCTCTACTAAAGTTTTAATTTGTGCGGCTTTAAAATAGTCCCTGATATTTGGCAGCGCAAGCCCACCTTTGTCTTTGTTTAGCTGTAAAGTTCTATATCTGATTCTAGGTCTCTTGCCCTGCCATATGAATCTTGAGATCCTTCTGTCCAGCTCCTGCCATGTTTTTTTGGGAGGTTCTACCGGTATTGTTTAGAAAAGGTATAGAAGACGTGGAAGTATATTCATTTCGACTGCTTCAATTCTTTGTGCAGTACCCAAGAATGGTATCATATTCCATCTTGCTAGGTCAGATTTTATTTTTGCCACCAGTGGATCATAGTTTAGTGTTATAATTTTGTTGAGTTGTTTTGGGATATTGACCCCCAGATATTTCATAGATTCCATCTCCCAGTTAGTTTTGAGTTTGCTTAGTGAATAATGATTTGGGTCATAGTTGAATGTTAAAACTTGGGTTTTATGCATGTTTAATTTGTACCCCGATAAATCTCCATACTCTGAAAAAACTGAGATTAGTTCTGGTAAAGAGGTGTCCGGCTGCCCCAGGTATATTAAAATGTCATCAGCAAAGAGTGCTATTTTATGTTCCTTCTGATCAAGTGTAATACCCTGAATTTTTTGATTCTGTCTTATCCATTGGCTCAGAGGTTCTATGAAGATTGCAAAGAGCAGTGGAGACAAGGGGCAGCCCTGACGACACCCTCTTTCCAGCTCAAAAGATGATGATAAATTACCGTTAATCCTTATTTTAGCTGCTGGTTTTTTATATAGTGCCTGGATAGTTCTAATGAAGTTGTTATGAAAATTGAAACTGGATAAGATTCTATATAGGAAAGACCAGTCAACCGAATTGAATGCTTTTTCAGCATCTAATCCCAATATGACTGCATTTATGATCACTGCATTGCGTGACGATCCTTCCAGGTAGGGGAAGGATCGTCACTTCCTTGTGGTAACGTATCGTCACTTCCTGTTTTGCGTTCTGCCTGTGTGGTTTGCCTGTGTGGTTGCTCTCCAGCCACTAGCTATGGCTACTAGCTCTCTTTCCTCTCCTCCTCTGGTGTGCTCTCTCTGTCAGATGTTTAGCTACACCTCTGCCTCTTTTAGTGATAACGGTAAATGTAATAAATGTTGTCTTTTTGAGGCGCTCGAGGCGAGGTTGTCTGATTTGGAATCCCGGCTCCGCTGCATTAAAACACCGTCTGCGCCAGTTAATCTTGACGGACGCCCATTAGCTGCAGCGGAGCTAGCTAGCTTAGGTCCCACTGTCAGCGGTTCCCCGGCTCTCCTCAGCAGCGAGGAGACTGGGTGGGTGACGGTGAGAAGGAAGCCTAGTCGCAAAGCCCCGGTTCACCACCAACCTGTTCACATTTCTAATCGTTTTTCCCCGCTCAGCGACACACCCACTGAGGAAAAAACTCTGATCATTGGCGACTCTGTAGTCAGAAACGTGAACCTAGAGACTCCAGCGGCCATAGTCAAATGCATTCCTGGGGCCAGAGCAGGCGACTTTGAGTCAAATTTGAAAATGCTGGCTAAAAGTAACTGTAAATATTCCACAATTGTTATTCACGCCGGCATTAATGACATCCGTCTCCGGCAGTCGGAAGTCACGAAACTTAATGTAGAATCGGTGTGTGACTTTGCAAAAACAATGTCTGCCACTGTAGTATTCTCTGGGCCCCTCCCCAATCTGACCAGTGATGACATGTTTAGCCGCTCGTCATCCTTGAACCGCTGGCTGTCTGTGTGGTGTCCTAAAAATGACGTGGGCTACATTGACAATTGGAGCTCTTTTTGGGGAAAACCTGGTCTTATGAGACGAGACACCATTCATCCCACTTTGGATGGTGCTTCTCATTTATCTAACAATCTGGCATCTTTTTTATCCAAATTTCCAAAACCCTGACTACTCAGAGTTGGGACCAGGAAGCAGAGTCGCAGTCTTACACGCCTCTCTGCAGCTCCTCTTCATCCGCCACCCCTCAGCTTAGCCCCTGTCTTCCCCATCAGAGAATCGTTGTCTGCTCCCTCCAAAGTAAATAAAAATATAATGCATAAGCATCCCAAAGTGATAAAGCAAAATATTGGTAAAACTCAAATTAAACATAAAGCCTCTAAATTGAATGATTTGGCCTCTGTTCCTCCTCATAATTTAAAAATTAAATGTGGTTTATTAAATATTAGGTCTCTAACTCCCAAGTCTCTGTTAGTCCATAATCTGTTAATTGATCATCAGATTGATTTAATTTCCCTTACAGAGACTTGGTTAGGGCAAGAGGATTATGTTGGTTTAAATGAATCAACTCCCTCTGGTTATTTAAACTGTCAAAATCCCAGAAGTTCTGGTCATGGAGGAGGAGTAGCAACAATTTACCATTCCAAATTACTAGTTAATGTAAAGCAAAAAACATGTTATAATTCCTTTGAGGGCCTGGTCCTCAGTATTGGGCACTTTAGCAATTTTAGGTTAAACCCAATTTTATTTGCCATAGTTTATCGTCCCCCATCAACCTACTCAGAATTTTTATCCGAATTTGCTGATTTCTTAGCTGATTTAGTGCTGAAATCTGATAGAATAATTATAGTAGGGGACTTTAATACACATGTGGATGTAGATAGTGACTGCCTTAATGTGGCTTTTAATTCAATATTAGACTCGATTGGGTTTTCTCAGAAAGTAGGAAATTCTACTCATTACCTCCACCATACATTGGACCTTGTTCTGACATATGGCATAGAAATAGAAAATCTTGTAGTGTCTCCTCATAACCCTGTACTGTCAGACCATTGTCTGTGTCAGAATCTGGAAACTTTAGAGTGATCGTATGTTGGTTCGTTACCTCAAATAAGATTCATGACACAAGTATATTCCTCATATGAGCTCTTTACTTGCAAGGAGTGCCATACTTTTAACAGAAAATGCAGCACTGACAATAAAAAACAATCAGGAAGTATTTATACATAGTCAGTCACACAAACATCTACTGGATACAATTCACAGTCATAATATGAGTATATAAAACACTGGCCTGGACTGAAAACATGGCCTTGCAGGTGTGCCCCAGACTCCAAGTTAATCATAGTCACAGCATTTCATAGGAAAACAAGATCAATTCTCCCTCACTCCCAGACCCCTTATCATATACATAGTCTGGTCTGGTGAGACACTTTGACTTCTAAGCACATCTTAATGAAGGACACTCAATGGGTCCACTTATTACAGAGAAACAATACAGTATGCTATAAACTCATTGAAGATGCATGCAGTATACATTTTAATCATATAAGATGGTTATGCAATGATAATGATAATGATGTTAGTAATTATAAAATGATAAATGATTGAACATGCATGATAAACAATTTTCTGACATTTCCCTCCTGTTTTATCATTTTTATCACAGTTTTCATTTAGGGATGCTTTTATTCATCAGAAACATGTAACTTCTCTCGATGTTCTACATGCCCATCATTTGCATCATATTCCGATTACACAGGAGATTACTCACAGTCCTCACAGTCCTCTTTGTGAATACAGTCAGTTTGCAACAGAAAAGTATGATGAGCAATGGCCTGTGTAATCATAGATCCCATACAGGGAATAACACACATGAAGGGCACACAGAATAAGACCAATATTACAATCAATGGGGTCAACCACTTCAATTCAATTTCAATTCAATTCAATTCAATTCAACTTTATTTATATAGCACCATTTCACAACAACAGTCATCTCATAGCACTATCAACTGTAGGGGGGACCCCCACAGTTGCAGAAAGACCCCAGCAATCAGGCGATCCCTGTGAGCAAGCACTTGGCGACGGTGGAGAGGAAAAACTCCCTTTTAACAGGAAGAAACCTCCAGCAGAACCAGGCTCAGGGAGGGGCAGTCATCTGCTGCGACTGGCTGGGGGGTGAGGGGATAGAGAAGAAGAAAAGAACAGACATGTAGAGAGCAAACAGCACGATGGGGACTCAATCTATGGGAGAGAACAAACAAATGTTAATGACCAGCAAAAAAAAAATATTTCATAGAGAGTGAGGAAAGGAGTGAGGCCCAGTGCATTACTGGAGGTCCCCCAGCTGACTAAACCTATTAGCAGCATAACTAAGGGAGGGTTCAGAAACACATGATCCCTCCATAATTGTCGGCTATATCAAAAGAATTCAATACTTCAATACTTCAAAAGAATTTGCCACCAAGTTCCACTTTCAATCCCGGGGGCTCCAACCCTTATCTTCATCTAAAGTGTGTTGTAAGTGTAAAATGTCATTTAAATGGCTAATAATGTGAGAGAGATTCTGATTAAAATCTGGGATGTATGCAGCACTCCTGGCCAATAACATGACATACTCCTCCTTGTGCAGCTAATGTTAAATCTAAAGCCATCCTGTTTTGCAATGTCATCATCCTTGAGAATTTCTGCTCCTCAGTTAAAGCTGTGAAACCTTGTTCCGTTAATACAGTTAGATTTTTCACTGTCCATGCTAACGCATTTATGTGATATGTAGCCAGGTAACTGCCATACATTGGAAAAAGAGTACTCATTACAATTTTGAAATCACTAATCCTCTGTTTCCCAGACAGCCTACCTATTAGTTGTTGCATATCTGGGGTTGTACTTCTCCGTGCCCTGGTGTGAATTTCAGTTTGATCAGGATGATAATAATGGGAGTATGATGTCTTCATTTTATGTGTGAGATTTGAACTTATGCTAATGTGTGGGATCAAAATAGCCATGTAGCATCTGCCACACCACCCTGGAGGAAGTAATGAGTAAACATTAGACCCTAAACATCCATACCCATCATCATTTGGCCAAAAAAACAGTAGGATTATTGCTACAGTTAAAAGTATAATTTTTGCTCTTTAAGGTAAAATTTCCAGTAGCAATATAGGGAAAGTGAAATGCATTTCTACAAACAGAATCATGGTATCTTACTCCACAGGTTGCCGTCTTCACATCATTACACCTTGGTGAAAAACCTAGACTGAAATTATTTTCATTACAAGCTTTATTAAAACAGATTGGTGAAGTAAACAGTGTAGGATTTACCTTCATCAAGGACTTTTTAACAGCAAGCAAAGACTTCCCAATTCCAGTAGTGTTGAATATTCTTAACTTAGACCCAGTGTAATCAGTAACAGTGACATTCAATTTATTAAAATACCCTTCAGACAAATTTCTTACCAACCAATGTCTAACACCATTACTTGAATTTAGCAGATTGAGACGTGAGGTCATCGCTATTGTCACTCCAGCTGTCTCCTCTTCGCTCAGCGGCACATCATGGGGATTGCAGTCTTGTGTGAATGGGGTAGCAATGAACACACATAGCAGGAAGTGTTGATTCCCAGTCCTCTCACCGAAACCACCATTGTTTGGTACCACAGGTTGTGCATATAGTCCACGTATTGTCCATTGTCCATTGTCCATGTCTTGCGGTCCATGTTTTGCGGGCTCCTCGTTCTGGAATCAGAAATGGTCCCCCACCCCACAGTCATGAAAAGTATGGAACACAGAGTCATCAGTACCTTTGGTGCCATGCCTCCACCTGAGAGAGTACCCACTGGGCCCCTATCTTCATCAGGTTTGAGATGGCTCTGTCCTTAGAAGGACAAAGCCCCCTTTGTAACTGGACTTACTCAGGAAAACAAGTTAGTTCACTTACAGGCACCCGCAGTCTCTTAACATGTGAAAGGTGAATCCAAGATGGTCGTTCAGCAATACGTATGGCAGTGGGGGTGGGAGTGTCCAGTGTTGTCGGTGGTGGTTCTTTATGAAGACATAGTCTCCAGGTTGCAATGGGTTATCCGCTTTTTTTCTGTGGAGTAGAGAGAGCTCTTGACAGAATCAATGTGCTCTGAGATGTATTTGTTAGATGTGATTAGTGGTGAGAGGTCAGGCAATACATAAGGATGGTTTAGGGTTAATCATTAGTTTGATTGTACCATTTTTCTTTTTACAAAACCTGTACTTTGTGGGTGGTAGGCACTATGAAATTTGATCTTACTTCTTACAGCTTGGATTAAGTCTTGAACTGTTTGTGCCGTAAAATGAGTTCCGTTATCTGCATAAATCAGTTCTGGAACCCCAACGGCGAAAAATGTGATTCATGTGCTGCGTTTACTGAGGATGTGGGGTGAATTTCTGTCCACCTTGTGAGGGTGTCAATCAACACCAAGCAATATCGTAGCTTCTCATTCCTCCTTGAGCATTATTTTATAAACAAATGATGCACTTTTGGCATGTTTTTGTTACTTCTTTCAAAATATTAGGACAGTTTTCCCAACATCCTCATCATTCCCTCCTGTTGGCACATGAATAGTTCATGTGCCACCAGGACAGCCCATTTGTATAACATGGGTGGCAAAACAATTTTTCCATCAGGCAAGCCACATGTAACAGGAGGGAGGTCCAAATTATTTTAACAGTCTTTTAAAACATCAACATCAACATTATTAAAAAACAGACGGTTCTTAAAAAATCAATAGCAGTATAATGAGCAGCGATATCAGCCAAGCGTTTACTGGTTTTCCTGTGGAGGTGACAAACCCCGCAAGTTCAAGGTAGCGGTATGCAGGCAGCATGCGTTATAAGCATATTTACTGTCTGTACATATAGTTGAGGATAATAGAGGGCCTGATCTTGCTATTATCCCATAAATAATAAGAAAGTGGTCTGTATTGCTCAGCATGTATTTGAGTTATAATTGCAGCAATGTGTTTATCCTGGGCACTACAGAAAAATAGAGAATGAAATAAAATAAAAGTCCTGTCCTAAATTAGCAAGCTAACACACATAAGCATCAATAAGCTCTTTAAGTTCAGTCCTCAATTCTAAATTGGAGGCTGGTGTAACGTTTTTTTTTCCTCTCCTCAAAATGTCATATGCTGTAGCAATTTTTCTTCATTTTCCCTCCTCCTTAGAGAAAATGACACTTCATTTATTTAGATGAAATCTATTTAACTTGAAGAATTTCTTTATTTTATTTTTTTTTTAGAAAAGATAAAATAAGTCATTAGTCTGCATTAGTCTGCATTAATAGAAGAAAACAAAGGTAATCTCAGTTTTTTCTTTCTACTTTTCTCAGCACTGTAGCTAGGCTGTCAGTTCTGCAAGTATGGGGGTACAACTATGGGAGGTGCAAGTATGGGGGTTCCCCCTATAGCTCAAAGTGCAATGAGGTGTTATGAAAATAAAGTTGAATTGAATTCATTTATTTATTCATTTATTGATCATTTTTATGCATTATCTATTTTTCTGAGGGTTACTAATTATTTGCTAATTAATTTCTTTGATACCCCCTGCTTTGATACATGAAGACGCACATGCAGCAAAGTTACAGGGTATTTGCTTGATAAAAAGTGTGGGTAGCCCAATTCCTTCAAAATAAGAGTTCAATAATCATAGCCTTTTTTTGTGACTTTTCTTGAACTAATTTACAGATTCCATTTAAGAGAAACAAATAACTATCTGTGCATTTTTGATATGCTTCAGCATTGATGAATAAGATCAGTTTGTCCAGTTGAACACAGATAGGTTGAATTTGAATAAATGAATAAAGATTGTATCACACTCTTTCAGTCAACGGAAAGGTGGACCTTTTGCCTAATTAGAATTTGACTTAAATTTTTACCAGGAATATACAAAATGATTTTTATATATTCCTTGGTAAATTATGGGGTGAATGTAGTTTACCCTGACCCAGCTTGGCCACTGCCGAATCAGGAAAAACACATTCCTCCTTACTGTCACATTTCTAAAATATGATGTTGCTGCACCATTTGTGGTGAGTAATATCAATATAAAATCATATAAACATTACATTTGTAAAGTCGAAGTCATTTGAATCAATATACCTTATGTTATCTACAATGTCATACAAAGTCATACTTGGCTTCAAAAAATGTTTATCAACAAGGATCCTTTCTCCAAGATCTTTGTCTGATAATCCATAGCCCCTGGCAAATCATATGTGTCACACGTCAGTCCTGCACTGTCATGTTTCAGTCTAAGGAAAAAAGGTCGGTAATGTGACAAAATTGCTTTTAAAAATATGTAAACAGTTTATCACGTACACAACATTAATCAAGACCCCACAAAGTTAGATTGAAAAGATAAAAATCCCAAACCTTGTAAAAATACCCATATTTAGACCACTTTTTCCACACAGATCAACCACACACATACAGAGGATTGTTTTTATTTCCACAAGGTCGACGCAGCTCCTTCCATTCTCTCAACTCAGCCATGACGCAAAACTAGTCAACTCCTTCTGCTCAAGGCCACTATTTTCAGATACCTATAATTTCAATCATTTCTCAGAAGGATAACAATTAGACAATCAATCCTTTTATACCAAAAATTACAAACAGTTTAAAAACCTGCTCCCTCCGCCTTCGCAGAGAACTCAGAACTCTCATCCCTTTTCCTCACACTGGAGCCGTTTACAGAAACAAAAAAAAAATCTAAGCTGCAGCTGCCTCTAAGGCTCACACATACACACAAAAATAAAATAACTGTTTCTCATTGTCCGTTTTAGCGTTATCCGGTTCCATTGCCACTTAACCCGACCGTCTTTAGATCTTATAGTCCAGTATCAATATCTTATAACATACAGTAAAGTTATTATTATGATTTTATTTACTTCCTCCTTCTCCCAACCTCTTGGGCTTCTTTTAATAATTTGCTGTATGGACCCTCCTTAGGATCTGTTACAGGATAAGGGGGGGAGCGCTCAGTTTTCTTCTGTCCAGCTGTGACAGAGAATTTTCACTGTTTTGATTCTCACATGGTTTTTTTCTGATCCACTCCTTTCTTACTATTTTTGCATCCTTGGTTGGCTTTTATTCGGGCATCTGCAGCTGCTGCCAAAGATTTGCACATTTAAGTTCCAAATTTGGCTTTCTCTTATTTCCTTTGGTCACTAATTTTGCCGTCGACACTAAGACTGCGCACTCATCCACATCTAATGTGGGTTTGAAGGAATAGTCCTTTTCCCATTTGCTCAGATATTTTTCAGGATCCTTTATCTGTTCTCTATCTTTTAACCGGTCATTGTAATGCGCTGTCTGCTCCCTTTTCTGCTGTTTAGTTTTTTGCTTATTCTCTTTTTTCCCCACACAGTTACCCATTTTTCCCTTTTTTCTGCTGTTTTTATTATTTTTTAAACCCCTTGGTAATTCCACAGGAATTAAGATGCTTTACCAGGAAAAGTGTGAAACGCCGTCACACTACCATTGCAGCATAACCGCGACCTGATATTTTATTTTTAGTTCCAAAACTCGGGGATCTCAACCCAAAAACTTATTTTTGTCCCTGACCGGGGATTTCAACCCAAACCTTTTACCTCGTTGCAACTACTTCCACGCACTTTATTTACCTTTATTTACTTTTCGCGTTAGTCACTCGTAGTTGGATTTGGAGATTCTTGTAACATGTTTAACATTACTCACTCAAGGCTCGATTTTAGAGAATCTTCTAAACGCACATATAGTAAATAATAAAAAAGACATCACTTACTTTTCTTTCTTTTAATTGAGGAGGATGGGCTTCACTAGACGACGTCTAGAGTCCCGCACAATCCAGATTTCCTCAATGGGGAGTCCAATACTGACTGTATGCAGTCAGACCATGCGCATGGATTTCCAACCTGGAGAGCGCGTCGCCTCCATCCGTCGTCCAGATATTGCCCATCCGGGTCACCGGCACCAAGTATGTCAGAATCTGGAAACTTTAGATTGATCGTATGTTGGTTCGTTACCTCAAATAAGATTCATGACACAAGTATATTCCTCATATGAGCTCTTTACTTGCAAGGAGTGCCATACTTTTAACAGAAAATGCAGCACTGGCAATAAAAAACAATCAGGAAGTATTTATACATAGTCACACAAACATCTACTGGATACAATTCACAGTCATAATATGAGTATACAAAACACTGGCCTCGACTGAAAACATGGCCTTGCAGGTGTGCCCCAGACTCCAAGTTAATCATAGTCACAGCATTTCATAGGAAAACAAGATCAATTCTCCCTCACTCCCAGACCCCTCATCATAAACATAGTCTGGTCTGGTGAGACACTTTGACTTCTAAGCACAGCTTAATGAAGGACACTCAATGGGTCCACTTATTACAGAGAAGCAATACAGTATGCTATAAACTCATAGAAGATGCATGCAGTATACATTTTAATCATATAAGATGGTTATGCAATGATAATGATAATGATGTTAGTAATTATAAAATGATAAATGATTGAACATGCATGATAAACAATTTTTCTGACAGTCTGTTAACCTTTGATTTTACTATTTCTGACTATTTGGCTCCTAAAGAAAAATATTATTACAGTAGATGCCTCTCAGATGATGCTGTTTCCAAATTTATGCAGATTGTTTCCTCTATGCCATGTGTCAACACAACGGAAATAAGCTATAGACAGCTTGTTCCTTCTGTAATTGATAACATGGTGGATAGTGTTTCAGCTTCTCTGCATCAGGCTCTAGACTTGATGGCCCCCTTAAAAAAGAAAAAGTCTAATCAGAGATTTCTAACTCCTTGGTTCAACACAGAAACTCGTAGCTTAAAACAGAAGACTCATCAATTAGAAAGAAAATGGCGCTCTACTAATTTAGATGAAATCTATTTAGCTTGGAGAAATCATCTTTTAATTTATAAAAAAATCTCTTAGAAAAGCTAGAACGAGTTATTACTCTGCATTAATAGAAGAGAACAAGAATAATCCCAGGTTTCTTTTCAGTACTGTAGCCAGGTTGACAAAAAGTCAAGACTCTGTCAATCCTAGCATTCCCTTAGAGCTTACTAGTCAGGACTTTATGAACTTTTTCAATAATAAAATTTCATCTGTCAGAGATAAAATCAATCAGATTCTTCCCACAGTTAACTTAAATACTTTAACTACTACAACTCCTTCTATTGATGTCTGTCTTGATGAGTTTACTCCAATCGACCTTTGTGAGTTAGACAAAATAGTTTCCTCATCCAAACCTTCAACTTGTCTTTTAGACCCTATTCCTACCAGGTTATTTAAAGAAGTCTTCCCACTTATTGGTAGCTTTATTCTTCATATAATCAATTCTTCATTAACTTTAGGCCATGTACCGCAGGCTTTTAAAACGGCTGTAATTAAACCCTTACTCAAAAAGCCAACGCTAGATCCAGGAGCTTTAGCTAACTATAGATCAATCTCTAATCTCCCTTTCATTTCAAAAATCTTAGAAAGAGTTGTTGCTGTGCAATTATTTGACCACCTGCAGGGAAATGGTTTACTTGAAGAGTTTCAATCTGGGTTTAGAATCCATCATAGTACTGAAACAGCCTTAGCGAAGGTCACTAACGACCTCCTCATTGCATCTGGTAATGGACTAGTCTCTGTACTTGTCCTTTTAGACCTTAGTGCAGCTTTTGATACTATCGACCATAATATTCTACTTGATAGATTAGAACACTATGTTGGACTTAATGGAACTTCGTTGCAGTGGTTTAGATCTTATTTATCTGATAGGTTCCAGTTTGTTCATGTAAATAATGAGTTTTCTTTCAACTCAAAGCTTAGTCATGGAGTTCCACAGGGATCTGTGCTAGGCCCTACTCTTTTTAGTTTATATATGCTTCCGTTAGGCAACATTATTAGAAAGCACTGTATACATTTTCATTGTTATGCAGATGACACACAATTATACCTGTCAATGAAGCCAGATGATAGTAATCAATTAGCCAAGTTAGAAGCCTGTCTTAAGGAAATCAAAGCTTGAATGAATTGTAATTTCCTGCTATTAAATTCAGATAAGACTGAAGTCATTCTTGTTGGTCCAAAAAACCTTAGAAATTCCTTTCCAAATCAAACTTTCAGTTTGGATGTGGTTACTCTTTCTCTTAATAGCTCTGTGAGGAACCTTGGAGTTATTTTTGATCAAGATTTGTCCTTCAATTCACATATTAAATTTGTTTCTAAGACTGCCTTCTATCATTTGCGTAATATTGCCAAGATTAGGAGCATCTTGTCTCAGAGTGATGCTGAGAAGCTGATCCACGCTTTTGTTAGCTCGAGATTAGATTATTGTAATTCTTTATTATCAGGCTGTCCTAAAACATCTTTAAAAAGTCTTCAGTTGATCCAAAATGCTGCAGCAAGAGTTTTAACAGGTACTAGAAAGAGAGATCATATCTCTCCGGTTCTGGCCTCCCTTCATTGGCTTCCCATAGAATTTAGAATTAAGTTTAAAATCCTTCTTCTTACTTACAAAGCTCTAAACAATCAGGCTCCTTTTTATTTAAAAGATCTGATACTACCGTATTATCCTAACAGAGCACTACGCTCCCAAAATGCAGGATTACTTGTAATACCTAGAATCTCCAAAAGTACAATGGGAGGCAGAGCCTTCAGTTATCAAGCTCCTCTCCTGTGGAATCAGCTGCCAATCTGGATTCGGGAGTCAGACTCGATCTCTGTTTTTAAGAATAGGGCTAAAACCTACCTTTTTGATATAGCCTACAATTAGGGAGGGACCGTGTGTTTCTGAACCCTCCCTTAGTTATGCTGCTAAAAGGTTTAGTCAGCCGGGGGACCTCCAGTATTGCACTGGGCTTCACTCCTTTCCTCACTCTCAATGAAATATTTTTTTTTTTGCTGGTCATTAACATTTGTTTGTTCTCTCCCATAGATTGAGTCCCCATCGTGCTGTTTGCTCTCTACATGTCTGTTCTTTTCTTCTTCTCTATCCCCTCACCCCCCAGCCAGTCGCAGCAGATGACTGCCCCTCCCTGAGCCTGGTTCTGCTGGAGGTTTCTTCCTGTTAAAAGGGAGTTTTTCCTCTCCACCGTCGCCAAGTGCTTGCTCACAGGGATCGCCTGATTGCTGGGGTCTTTCTGCAACTGTGGGGTCCCCCCCCCTACAGTTGATAGTGCTATGAGATGACTGTTGTTGTGAAATGGCGCTATATAAATAAAGTTGAATTGAATTGAATTGAATTGAATTGAATTTAAGTTATATTTTTTTATATGATGAATTATGTGTAAAGTGCGTCTAATGTTGTCTTGTGTCTGTCTTTGTCTTATAAAACCTGTTTGGTCTAAATGAATTAAGTCTGTCAGTATATTTTCTAACCTTTTGGCAAGAATAGTGGTAAAAAGCTTATAGTCCTGATTTAATACACTGATTGGTCTGTAGTTGGAGCATTCTTGTTTATCCTTTTCAGATTTAGGTTTAACTGCAATGACCCCTTCTCTCCAGGAGGGGGGATTTCCCCTGTGTGGAGGACATAGTTAAATGTTTTCAGGAGGAGGAGATAGTTGCTGTTTGAAGGTTTTGTACCACTCTGCTGTATAGCCATCTGCTCCTGGGGATTTGTTAGCTTTAAGTTTCATAATTGCTTTTTCCAATTCTTTAGGTTGTATTTCTGACAGTAGTGTTTTATTTTGAGACTCCGTAAGTTGGGGAAGGTTTAATGTGTTTTGGAATGCTTCGGATGTGTTTTTATGTTTTTTGAGGGAGTATAAGTTCTTATAGTAGTTCTCGAAGCTTTTAAGAATATCCTGAATTCTGAATTTTATTTCCTTTGATACTGGATCTCTGATTTTGTAGACTGCTCTTTCTGTTTGTTGTTTCCTCAATTTATAGGCTAGTAATTTTGCCAATTTACTGCCTGCTTCATAATATTTTTGTTTCAGAAATGTAAGTTTCTTCTGGATTTCTATTGTGTAGATCTCATTTATTTGATTTTTAATTTCTTTAATCTTGAGCAAGTCATGAGAATGAGTGTTGCCTTTGTGTTCTTTTTCTACGTTCTTAAGTTCTGACTCTAATGTGATTAGTTTTTCTTGCCTCAGTTTCTTTTGGATTGCCAGTTTTGAAATAATCTTTCCCCTTATTACAGCTTTGCATGCATCCCACAGTATTAAAGGGGATACTTCTTCATTATCGTTTTCTTCCAAATATCTGAGAATATCTGATTCCAATTCATCTTTCAGTGGTCCTTTCAGGACATTTGAATTCAACCTCCAGGAAAATGTATTATTTGTGTATTTTTGGATACTTAAGTCCATATAGATTGGACTGTGGTCAGAGAGATCCATCAGTCCTATTTTACATGTTTTTACTCTTCCAATGTCTCTATTAAACATAAAAAAATAGTCAATCCTTGAGTAAGATGAGTGTGGCATTGAGTAAAATGTATAATCTTTTACACTGGGGTTGAATTCCCTCCACACATCACAGATTCCCATTTCTTTTAGTAGCATCCGAGTTTTCCTACTTTGAGTGTTATTTTGATGTGGAGAATTACCTGATGTATCCCAGTATGGATTCAGTCTTAGATTGAAGTCTCCACCACATATCACTAAACCTTGGGCTTTAGTTATCATAAGGTCAAATACATTTTTATAAAATTTCCAGTTAGCCCCTGGAGGTGCATATACATTCAGCAGGGTGATATCTTCTCCCTCTAGCCGCCCAATTACCAAACTGTATCTCCCTTCTTTATCTTTGTGTTCTGATTTTTTTTCAAATGTAATTTTGGTTGATATCAATGTCGCTACTCCCCTCCTCCTCCCTGACTTATATGAAGATGAAGAGATCATTTTAAACCCTTGTCTATTGAGTTTAGTGTGCTCTACGTCTGTTAGGTGGGTTTCTTGTAAAAATATTATTCCTGCTTTGTCTTTTTTCATTTTGCCTAGAATCTTGGATCTTTTAACTGGATTCAGGATCCCTTTTACATTATATGAGATTATTCTGGTTACACCCTGTTTCTCCATTGTATTGTCTTACTTGGTATAACAGTGTGGTGGCCCTCTTTTATGCTACTCAGAAACTGAAAGAACATTAAGAACATAAAAAACATTAAGAACATAGTGTATAAAACTTTAAAACAAAAAACTGTCAAAAGAACTTCCTGAGCTGAGGTCTTTTTTAAAGACCCTGGAAGAGCCTTGATGGAGTGTAGGCTCTGAGGGAAATTCCTCAAACTCTGTTACGTGCTGAGGGCCCTCTCTTACCCCTGTAAGTTGTCCCATGTTTTTAACGTGAATTTCAGATCCCAATCCGAACTTGTGATGATTTTTTTTTTTTTTATTCCTATACCCTATGAAATTGTGTGCACCCTCCCACCCCCATCACAGCAAACATTCACGCTAATACAGTATTTGTTAGTGTGGGGAGAACATGTGGATCATTGTCACATTTCTATTTTAACAAGTTTTGTTTTGTTTTGTTTTTTATTTATGTATTTATTTTTTATTAAAAAGACTTATTTGTTTCTAATATTATGACTGTTCCATGAAATGTTTTACCACATGTTGATTCTGCATCTCCTTTAATGTTTGTTACCTTGTAGGAGGGGGGTTGGACGTGCAGATTGACTAAAAAAAAAAAAAAAAAAAAAAGGTCACTATTCCCTCCTGTAAACGGCCAATTTTTCCTTGTAGCTCTGATGCTGGGTTTCCCGCTGCTGGCCCGTGGATTTTGAGGGTCTCTATGTGGACCACGTTTGAGCCTTGATCCTATCGCTCGGGTCTGCTGCGGGTTTAAACACCGTTACCGGGAGCCCTCTTCTCGCCATGTCAGCTGTTGCTTCTTCCGCCGAATTATAGAGACATGTCTCTTCACCGTAGAAGACCCTTAACTTCACAGGAAATGGCGTCTGAAAGCGCAGTTTTTTCTCTCGTAGCACCTTTTTAGCGTCGTTGTATTCCCGGCGCTTTTTAAGGACCTCCGGGGCGTAATCGTGTTCCACGAAGACTTTTCTCTCTTGGTGCATAAATCCTTTTTTCTGCCAAGCCAGTCTTACAACCTCTTATTTTATTTTGAAATTGGAGAATCTCACCACCACCGAACGTGGGGGCGCTTCCGACGCTGGCCTAGCGGCTAATGTACGATGGGCCCTTTCTATCTTCAAGTCGGTGGTTTGGGGGATATCCAACTTCTCTCTCAGTAAAGATTCCACGCATTCCACCATTGTGTTGAAACCATCTTCGGCTCCTTCTTTCAGACCATGAATTCTTATGTTGTCTCTTCTCTGTCCTCCTTCTTGGTCAGTTAGCTTAGCCTCTTGTCTTGACTGTCTTTTGTGTAGATCCAGCACAGAATCTTCAAGCACTTTTATTCTTTCTTCTGCTTCCAAGATTCGGTTCTCGGCCTGGTCCACTCTGCTGTTCTTTTTAATTCTTCTCTGAATTCACGAAATTCGGCCCAAACCTCTCGGCGAAATCGTCGTAATTCTTCAAATAACAATTTCAAGCTAACCTTCTTGTTAGCTACATTCAGCTCCTCGTCTTCTGAACGGAAATCCTCCGGTTCAGATTCTTCAGCCGATGCGTGTCCTGGCCTGGAAAATGTTGATTTCTTCTGTTTTCCTTTAGGCATGATGATTTTGTCTTCTGGTTTTCACTCTTCCAAAAATCCGTTAAATCTGATTTTAAAGATATTTTCCTGGATTAGGTCTGGGAGCTTCAGTGTTAAGCTGCTATCACCATGGTGTCCAGACCGGAAGTCCCCTTAGGCCCTATTTTGATGATTATCTGCACACTTTTTCGGCAGACTTTCTACCATACGCCAGTGTTTTTGTTAGTTTCTGTCAGGACATTGTCTATTTTTTACATCTGCATCATACTATCAAATTACCAGTAGACAGTGCACCCACTATGTGCTTGGAGGAAGAGAGTCATTTCAAAAAGGTGTGGCGGCGTGCAATCTAATGTGCATTACTACTGTAGTGCATTCCATGAAAATCCACTTTTGATCAGGGAAAAGGAGGTCTATCATCAGAAGTGCATTGTTTAATGATATTTCAGTGGTGTGTTTTGAAATCACGCAGCTCCGGAGCTCATGAGGAAATGGCAGCACTGGTTTTTCTGTTATTTTAATGGAGAGAGTTGTAATAGTCATCATATAATTGCCAATCATTTTAATTATATGATGATCACACACTATTTTGTTATTCCATCCACACTCTCATTTTAATTGCAGACTTACAATTGGGTGCTATCGATTAGGTATTAATGTAGGAGGGGAATGAATGAATGAATGAATGAATGAATGAACAGGGAGAATGTGTGCGCATGGCGGGGGGGGGGGTCAGTCTGAAGATTTTAATTGCATCCACATTTTCATTTTCATCATGGACTAATTAGGCATTAATGTGTTTATTTTAGGGCAATAAATGAATGAACTAGAAGTGTGCAGCATTTTTACCTTTCAGTGTAACTCTCCACAGACAGGAAATGCGTCCACACATCTGCCTCAGCTGCGCGCCTTGTGTTTCCAGCTGAGCCAAGGTTTTTTTTTTTTTTTTGTTACTTATTTGTACCCGTAGGTAGATTTGGTTTGCAGTCTGGTGACAAGCCACCGGCTGCTGGTCGCTGCGTGCGCGAGCGCCCTAAACCTACATGTTTTTGGTATGCGGAAGGAAACCGGAGAAATCCCGGAGTAAACCCATGCAACACGGGGAGAACATGCAAACTCCACACAGCTCACTGTTGGTCGGGGGCTGGGATCAAACCCACGATCTCATGATCCCCGCGATCCCCCGGCCGAGGGTAAAACTGTGCTGCCACAGTGCTAAACCACTGCGCCACCGTGCAGCTCAGGTTGCGGTTCTCCATCAGCAAGCTATCTGACTGCCACCCGTCAGGGGCTGGCAGAAGCCGCCAAAAGTGGGCTCACTTCGTGGACGGGGTCGCCATGGATGTAAAGCCTAACCAGATCTCCTCCTTTGGAGATGGAGGAAAGGAAAGGAGAAAATGATGGCACGGAGTGATTTCCGTGCCATCGTTAATGAAAGTTATGAAAGTTTACACAGGCATCCTCTTTTCCTTAAGTTTCAAATCCATCCATGTCTGTGTGTTGCATCCATGCACAATACATTAAATCATTCAGCTTATTTTTCAGCCCATTCTTTACCTTTTGTTCTTTCTAACATAACTAACTGAGCAACATCTGTGATTGATGTCTTCTTTTTTACCAACAGCATTACTATCATGTGCATTTTGGCTCACACACACAGGCTTTGGTCAGATCAAAACCCGTCCTAACACCTTTAGGATTACATTTGATTACGTGATCTACCTCTCCTGTGGCTGGTGTCGCAGATCTGCACCTGTCACGTGATTGGTCAAAAAGTATGAAAAAAAAAAAAAACAAAACAAAGAATTTTACATCACTAGATGGCAGACACATATAGCTTACTGCTGTCCACTGGAGGACTCAGTTCTGCAAACCAGAGCCGAGCAGAGAATCTGATATCACTTCCGGGGCACAGCAGAATAGCCGTATAAACAATTGCTTAACATTTATTTCCACAGGGAGGAAGCATTTGTTCAAAATTTTGCAAACTATGATTCTGTAAGGGATTATTTAGCTTCTGAAGGGAAATATTTACCTTCTGGATAGCACAAGATGGACCGGGGTGGAACACTTTTCATCCGCCATTGACGAAGCTGCACGTGACGGAGAGGACAATATTGCCGGTTCCGCGGGGTAAACTAACCAAAATCGAGGTGGAATAAATCAGAAGATAAATGTGATTGTCTCTGGATGTAGGAGAGAAAGCGAAAATGACTGACAGAAGACAAAATAAGGACCGGGGGCAGCACACGGACGCATGGCAACACATAAGAGCAGTAGGTCTGATCATGTTTTTTATCAGTTTGTTTATTCTGCTGATTTTCTGGTTCATATATTTTGAAGATAAGGTAACAAACAACAACAAACAAAAAAAAATGAAGACAAAAAATCAAAACCATTCCTTGTGTAAATATGCCCAAAGGCCACTTTGACTGAAAGTTATGTAATCTGATGTGGCTGCCATCACATTATGTAAATTAGATGTATGAATTTACTCCTATCGTAAACTTTGTATCATATTCTACATCTTTCTCACTGACAGTAAGCCATTATCTTTTATCACTTTCTGTTATGATTCGAGCGCTGATCTCATCCGCGCTCGGGTCATACGTCATCTCCTGCAGGCTTGACAGCAGTGATTACCCTCTGGCTCCCCGGGCTCTTATTGTGACAGCGCTCGGAGGAGCTTCCTGCTGTCAAAGCCTGCCAGCTGGGCTGCATTCAGGGGTCATTAGCGGCCGGCATTTAAAGCGGTCGCTGAATGCAGCCCAAGGCAGCAGTCTCCGTCAAGCATCTCCATGTTCAGATGTCGAGCAAGCGTTCTTCGTCTCAGACGTCAGTTTTCCTCATTTGATTCCTCGGCTAGGATCATCCCTCATCCTAATCCTCTATCGTAAGTGTGCTTGATCAGCCTTACAGTCCCTGTTCCTAGTATGGTGTGTTTTAGCCCACCGTGGCTTATTCCTTTGTTGCTTTGTGTTATCCTTCTGTGTCCTGAATAAAACATCATTGCAAACTCACCGGTGACTTGTGGTGTCTTATGGTGGCTCGCGAGGGCCACCGTGTCACTTTCAAGTTACAGCCTTTGGAATTTGTCATATCTAAACTGAATATTTTCTTGAAAAAAATCTTGGCCACCAGAGGGTGCATGCAAATGGTGCGGATATGGGACCGAAATCCTCTCAGGGTCAAACCGTCATGATCACAGTTCACTTTAGATAATGCACCTCTTTGCATTAAAGGGATGGGAAGGAGCGCTTTGGATTGGATTATCCAAAACACATCTCTGAATGATTAGACCGGCCTCTTTGTGTCATGTGCCGGTGGAAAGTTAATTTTTATGCCGTTGTGATAAATGAACTTGGAAACGCCCATAAACACATTCTACGTCACTGACAACTGACTTAACGATCCCATCATTGTAATATGGCCATTTGTGTTTATGGTTCAAAGATTTTCTCACAAAGCGAACACAAACTGTCCAACTGAGAATGAACCTCTTGCCCACCTTGACCCTTAGCACGGGCAGCCCAGGGTTATGTTCTTAGTCCAATGTTATACTCACTTTACTGTATACTTCTGACTGCATACCCATATTCTCCACAAACACAATTCTAAAGTTTACTGATGACACAACAGTGGTGGGACTGATAATGAACAATAACAAAACAAAATACAGACTGGAAATAGGCTGATAGAGAGGTGCATGGACAGCAACCTCACATTAAACTCAAAAAAGACCAAAGAGGTAATAATTGACTTCAGGAAACATCATGAGGCCCACACACTGCTTACCATCAGGGGAGAAGAAGTGGAGAGGGTAACCCGCTTCAAATTACTAGGGACCTGCATCACTGAAAACCTGACATGGACAGTGAACACCACTTCTCTGGTTAAAAAGGCACAGCAGTGGTTTTACTTCCTTCGGACACTGCATCCAAAGTGTTGTAACATATTGTGTGACATTCTGGTATGGCAACTGTACAGAAGCAGAGCATAAAAACCTCCAGAGAGTAATTAAAACAGCTGGAAAAATAATTGGCCTCCCCCTGCCCTCTCTGAGGACATCTTCAGACCTCGCTGCCTCCATAGAGCCAATAGCATCTTGGCAGATGCTACCCACCCCTGCCACGTCTTCTGCCCTTTGGTTGGGCGTATAGAGCTTTCAAAGCTTGTACCTCCAGACTTTTTTTCAATTCAATTCAACTTTATTTATATAGCACCATTTCACAACAACAGTCATCTCATAGCACTTTCAACTGTAGGGGAAACACCCACAATTGCAGAAAGATCCCAGCAATCAGGCAATCCCCTATGAGCAAGCGCTTGGCGATGGTGGAGAGGAAAATCTCCCTTTTAACAGGAAGAAACCTCCAGCAGAACCAGGCTCAGGGAGGGGCAGTCATCTGCTGCGACTGGCTGGGGGGTGAGGGGATAGAGAAGATGAAAAGAACAGACATGTAGAGAGCAAACAGCATGATGGGGACTCAATCTATGGGAGAGAACAAACAGATGTTAATGACCAGCAAAAAAAAAAATATTTAATTGAGAGTGAAGAAAAGAGTAAAGCCCAGTGCAATTATTGGAGGTCCTCCGGCTGTCTAAACCTAGTAGCAGCATAACTAAGGGAGGGTTCAGAAACACACAATCCCTCCCTAATTGTAGGCTATATCAAAAAGGAAGGTTTTAACCCTATTGTTAAAAACAGAGATTGAATCAGACTCCCAAATCCAGATTGGCAGCTGGTTCCACAAGAGAGGAGCTTGATAACTGAAGGCTCTACCCCCCATTGTACTTTTGGAGATTCTAGGTATTACAAGTAACCCAGCATTTTGGGAGTGTAGTGCTTTGTTAGGATAAAAGGGTAATATCAGATCCTTTAAATAAAAAGGGGCCTGATTGTTTAGAGCTTTAAAAGTGAGAAGAAGGATTTTAAACTTAATTTTAAACTCTATGGGAAGCCAATGAAGGGAGGCCAGAACCGGAGAGATATGATCTCTCTTTCTAGTACCTGTTAAAACTCTTGCAGCAGCATTTTGGATCCACTGAAGACTTTTTAGAGATGTTTTAGGATAACCTGATAATAAAGAGTTACAATAATCTAATCTAGAGCTAACAAAAGCGTGGATCGGTTTCTCAGCATCACTCTGAGACAAGATGCTCCTAATCTTAGCAATATTATGCAAATGATAGAAAGCACTCTTAGAAACAAATTTAATATGTGAATTGAAAAACAGATCTTGATCAAAAATAACTCCAAGGTTCCTCACAGAGCTATTAAGAGAAAGAGTAACCGCATCCAAACTAAAAGTTTGATTTGGAAAGGTATTTGTAAGGTTTTTTGGACCAACAAGAATGACTTCAGTCCTATCTGAATTTAATAGCAGGACATTACAAGTCATCCAAGCTTTCCTTAAGACAGGTTTCTAACTTGGCTAATTGATTACTATCATCTGGCTTCATTGACAAGTATAATTGTGTGTCATCTGCATAACAATGAAAATGTATACAGTGCTTTCTAATAATGTTGCCTAATGGAAGCATATATAAACTAAAAAGAGTAGGGCCTAGCACAGATCCCTGTGGTACTCCATGACTGAGCGTTGAGTTGAAATAAAACTCATTATTGACATGAACAAAGTAGAACCTATCAGATAAATAAGATTTAAACCACTGCAACGAAGTTCCATTAAGTCCAACATAGGGTTCTAATCTATCAAGTAGAATATTATGATCGATAGTATCAAAAGCTGCACTAAGGTCTAAAAGGACAAGTACAGAAACAAGTCCATTATCAGATGTGATCAGGAGGTCATTAGTGACCTTCACTAAGGCTGTTTCAGTACTATGATGGATTCTAAACCCAGATTGAAACTCTTCAAATAAACCATTTCCCTGCAAGTGGTCAAATAACTGCGTAGCAACAACTCTAAGATTTTTGAAATGAAAGGGAGATTAGAGATTGGTCTATAGTTAGCTAAAACTCCTGGATCCAGCATAGGCTTTTTGAATAAGGGTTTAATTGCAGCCGTTTTAAAAGCCTGTGGTACATGGCCTAAAGTTAATGAAGAATTGATTATTTGAAGAATAAAGCTACCAATAAATGGGAAGAATTCTTTAAATAACCTGGTAGGAATAGGGTCTAAAAGACAAGTTGAAGGCTTGGATGAAGAAACTATTTTGTCTAACTCTAAAAGGTCAATTGGAGTAAACTGATCCAAACAGATGTCAATTGAAGGAGTTGTAGTAGTCAGTGTATTTACGATAACGGTGGGAAGAATCTGACTGATTTTATCTCTGATAGATGAAATTTTAGTATTGAAAAAGTTCATAAAGTCCTGACTAGTAAGCTCCAAGGGAATGCTAGGATTGACAGAGTCCTGACTGTTTGTCAGCCTGGCTACAGTGCTGAAAAGAAACCTGGGATTTTTCTTGTTCTCTTCTATTAATGCAGAATAATAACTCGTTCTAACTTTTCTCAGAGATTTTTTTTATAAATTAAAAGATGATTTCTCCAAGCTAAATAGATTTAATCTAAATTAGTGGAGTGCCATTTTCTTTCTAATTGACGAGTCTTCTGTTTTAAGCTACAAGTTTCTGTGTTGAACCAAGGAGTTAGAAATCTCTGATTAGACTTTTTCTTTTTTAAAGGGGCCACCATGTCTAGAGTCTGATGTAGAGAAGCTGTAACACTATCTACCATGCTATCAATTACAGAAGGAGTAAGCTGTCTATAGCTTATTTCCGTTGTGTTGACACATGGCATAGAGGAAACAATCTGCATAAATTTGGTAACAACATCATCTGAGAGGCATCTACTGTAGTAATATTTTTCCTTAGGAGCCAAATAGTCAGAAATAGTAAAATCAAAGGTTAACAGACAATGGTCTGACAGTACAGGGTTATGAGGAGACACTACCAGATTTTCTATTTCTATGCCATATGTCAGAACAAGGTCCAACATATGGTGGAGATAATGGGTAGAATTTCTTACTTTCTGAGAAAACCCCATCGTGTCTAATATTGAATTAAATGCCATATTAAGGCAATCACTATCTTCATCTACATGTATATTAAAGTCCCCTACTATAATTATTCTATCTGATTTCAGCACTAAATCAGCTAAGAATTTGGCAAATTCGGATAAAAACTCTGAGTAGGTTGATGGGGGACGATAAACTATGGCAAATAAAATTGGGTTTAGCCTAAAATTGCTAAAATGCCCAATACTGAGGACCAGGTCCTCAAAGGAATTATAACTTGTTTTTTGCTTTACATTAACTAGTAATTTGGAATGGTAAATTGTTGCTACTCCTCCTCCATGACTAGAACTTCTGGGATTTTGACAGTTTAAATAACCAGAGGGAGTTGATTCATTTTAACCAACATAATCCTCTTGTCCTAACCAAGTCTCTGTAAGTGATATTAAATCAATCTGATGATCAATAAACAGATCATGGACTAGCAGAGACTTGGGAGTTAGAGACCTAATATTTAACAAACCACATTTAATTTTTAAATTATGAGGAGGAAGAGGCCACATCATTCAATTTGAGGCTTCATGTTTAATTTGAGTTTTACCAACTTTTTGTTTAATCACCTTGGGATTCTTATACATTAAATTTTTATTTGCTTTAGATGGAGCAGACAGTGATTCTCTGATCGGGAAGACAGGGGCTAAGTTGAGGGGTGGCGGATGAAGAGGAGCTGCAGAGAGGGATGTAAGACTGCAACTCTGCTTCCTGGTCCCAACTCTGAGTTGTCAGTGTTTTGGAAATTTGGATAAAAAAGATGCCAGATTGTTAGATAAAAGAGATGCACCATCCAAAGTGGGATGGATGCCGTCCCGTCTAATAAGACCAGGTTTTCCCCAAAATAAGCTCCAATTGTCTATGTAGCCCATGTTGTTTGCAGGACACCACACAGACAGCCAGCGGTTGAAGGATGACAAATGGCTAAATATGTCATCACTGATCAGATTGGGGAGGAGCCCAGAGAATACTACAGAGGCAGATATTGTTTTGTCAAAGTCACACACCGATTCCACGTTAAGTTTTGTGACTTCCGACTGCCGGAGTCGGACATCATTAATGCCGGCGTGGATAACAATTGTGGAGTATTTACAGTTACTATTAGCCAGCATTTTCAAATTTGACTCGATGTCGCCTGCTCTGTCACCAGGAATGCATTTGACTATGGCCGCTGGAGTCTCTAGGTTCACGTTTCTGACTACAGAATCGCCAGTGATCAGAGATTTTTCCTCAGCTGGTGTGTCGCTGAGCGGGGAAAAACGATTAGAAACATGAACAGGTTGGTGGTTAACCAGGGCCTTGTGACTAGGCTTCCTTCTCACCGTCACCCACCCAGTCTCCTCGCTCCTGAGGAGGACTGGAGGACCGCTAACAGGCCCTATGCTAGGGAGCATAGGGCCTGTTTCAATGCAGCTGGCTCAGCTGCATTGAAACGGTGTTTCAATGCAGCTGAGCCAGGATTCCAAATCAGACAACCTCGCTTCGAGCGCCTCAAAAAGACAACATTTATTACATTTACCGTTATCACTAAAAGAGGCAGAGGTGTAGCTAAACATCTGACAGAGACAGCACACCAGAAGGAGAAGGGGAAGGAGAGCTAGTAGCCATAGCTAGTGGCTAACCCGATGCTAACAAAAACACTGATGAATGGTGAACAGAAGGCTAAAGAGGGTGATTAGATGACACTGAGTGTGCACACAGGTGCAAGAGGCTTGATACACAGAAGTGAGAGCTAACGGTAGATGGAAAAAAGTTATTAAAATACAGTTAAAGGCAAAATCCTCTGGAGAACGAGGAGAGCAAACCACAGACAGTCAGCAACACAGAAAGTGACGATACGTTACCACAGGAAGGTCCCCACAGCTACCACTGGACTAAATAGAAACCTTAATAAATGAACTATTTTGATTAAGTGCAATATTGGACATGGGAGAATCCATTCATCATCATCTATTTCATTTAGTTATTCATTGATTCAATGAAGATGTATTATTGTGTAATTTTATCATGAATGTTTTTATTATTTTAGAATATCTTTTATTATTTTAACTCAGGTATAGCACAGCAAATCTTGTTGCATTACTTGTGCAATGACAGTAAATTTATTCTATTCTAATTTATTCTATTCTATTCTTGCTTTGTCTATTGGTGCCCAGTCATTGGGGAAGGGAGTGGGGGGGTTGGTCCCAGTACTTTTAGCAATATAGTGTACATATGTTCATAGACCTTCACTCTTAAAATATGTTTGCTCCCCCCACTGACTGATCTTGTCTGTGACACTTTCAGATTCAGTCACTGAAATAAAAGGCACCATGGTGGTGTAGTGGTTCGCATTCTTGCCTCACAGTAAGGAGGTTGTGTGTTCGCAGCCAGCAGGGCCAGTCTATGTGATGTGGATTTTGTATGTTCTTCCCATTCTTGTGTACTCCGGTTTCCTCCCACCAGAGGCTGCACTAGACTTTTTTGTTATCTATCATTTTGACAGACAGGCTTGGAAAAATTCTGTCATAATCTCTTATTACCTGTCATCTGTGTAATCAGATGACAGTAATCTGTGTAATCAGTGTAATCTGTCAAATGACAGACAGCTTTCAGAATTTTCAGTCATTGCTGAAAAATATTTTGTCAGAGAAGGACAATTTTCAGTTAACGCAACCTCTGCTTCCTACATAACAAAACCATGCAAGTGAGCTCAGATGGAGACTCTAAAGTGGCCTTGTGTGTGAATAGTTAAAGGATAGGCACCGCACCATGGATGTCCTTATATTTCCCTCTGGAATTAACAAACTATAACAAGCCTGCTTGTGATTAGCTCAATGTCTGTTTTTACTGGTCATGTGAATTAGTTCATTACTGCTTGCACTTCAATAAAAGCAGTTGAAATTTTAATCCATGAAATAGATTTTGAAGTATTGTTCTTTCTTTCAAGGTTCAAATGCAGCAGGTGTAAAAGATCATGGCCATCCAACCGAGTAATGGTGCTCTTCCACATGTGCCTGACAGATGGTCAGGGTACTGTCAAGGTCAGGCCCTTCCGGCAGAACTGCAAGATCTGCTCTGAAGCACCAATGGAGATACCCAGTATCGATTCAAACAACATAGGAGTCCTCATAGACAAGCTGGTGGAGAAGATTAAAATAAAGTGCTACCATGAAAAACCTAGTGACTCAAACAGGGCTCCCGAAAGATTTGATGTGAGAAGTCCTCATGAGCCTGATCATTGTGAAGGTTGTAAACAAGGAATCTGTACACAGAATTGAGTTTGTAAAGTCAACACTCTATTGAATTGCATTTATGTGCAAAAGTATTGCAGATGCTAAGTGTTATATCTGTCTATGTGATTTCTGATTGATAATGTGGGTACATCTATCTTTAAATGCAACAAGTCTCTGTCTGTGTGTTTGTTCCTAAGATATCGCTGAAGTGGAAATGTACTGATATTACTGTTGGTGTGCTGCTTTATTTTGTTTCTATGCCAGAAATTCCGATATGTCACAAAATGATGTTTAGCAGGCTTTATTAGGGTGTCATTTTAAGAAGCTGAAATACTGTCTTCCTTCTTTGTGCAGCACGAAGACTGTTGGTATGTCAAGGTTATACACTATCTGATGTGTTACTAAGTAAGGCAATGTGGTGAGCGTCCTGCTTAGGTTATAAAAAATCTGCTCCCCATTTCTATGCAGAGCAGTGCTTACTGACTCCCTGTCTGATTCACTCCTCTCCTGCATGCAGAAAATAAAGGCTTTCCAACTTTTGCAGCTCTTTGATGTTAATTATTTCAGGACCCAGGGACAAGGCAAATAAATGTCCATAACATCTTGGTGTCAAAAGGGGGATCCTAGACTGCAATCCCAATTTCTTCCGCCGTGCACTGATCCTCTCAGACACAAATTTTGTCTGATCCTTTCCACTCGAGTTAGTGATGGGGACTCAGTGGGAGGAGGGGAGCGGCACTGGATTCTCAAAGGATGCAGCCTCTAGATCTTCGTAAGTGAAATTTAAATATATTTTTCTGTGATACATGATATTGTTAAATCCATCCATCCATCTTCTTCCACTTAATCCTTTTTGGGTCGCGGGGGGGCTGGAGCCTATCCCAGCATCTTTGTGCAAGAGGCAGGGTACACCCTGGACAGATTGCTAGTCCATCACAGGGCCAACACAGAGAGACAGACAACCATTCACTCTCACAGTCATACCTAACGACAATTTAGAATCCCCAGTTTGATGCCAATTAATCTAACTTGCATGTTTTTGGCATGTGGGAGGAAACCGGAGAAATCCTGCAGTAAACCCACGCAGACACGGGGAGAACAGACAAACTCCACACATATCACTTTTGGTCGGGGGCTGGGATCGAACCCAGGATCCCCAGGCCAAGGGTGAGTTGCTGTGCTGCCACAGTGCTAACCACTCCACCACTGCGCTGCCCTATTGTTAAATTAAATCAGTTATTTATCTCACCTTTTGTTGGCCTATATCTGTGAGGTCCGACAGAATATTCTCCTGTGGCAGGACCGTCTCTTTGATGTCCGGTGGGTTAACTCCATGGCAGGACTAATTGTTTAGTTGTATATGATGCCTGTCAAGTTATGGGGTGGGGATATAACGTCAGTTGCCTGGACGCACGCGGGGATGCCCGGTGGTCAAATTTGAAACCAGTGATGGGGACTACTAAATCAAAGCAGTCTCCCAAAGACCTGGAAGCTCCTAAGGTGAAATTTATGACTGATAATTATGGTCCTGGCAGTGCTGAGTTTTTGGGAAAATGGATCTGCAAAAGTGGATTTCCTTCAGGGGGTTCATTTTCTGTTGAAGTGATTACTGCTTTGAGGGACAAGATTAATGTTGAAATTCAGAAAGTTCAGACATGTAAGAAACAGAGCAAGAAAGACAGAGAAAGAATGACGCAGTTACAGTCAGAAAAGGGCATGGCCAAAATGTGGTTAACTGAAGCTAAGAAGAGACGAGATAAGTAAGAAACAGGTAGACAATTAGGTCCACCTCTTCAAATAATGTATTAATTTTCTTAATTAAAGGCAGTTTGTCAGATGTTTTACCATTGGAGGTATCCAGATTTGGCTGTAAATGTATATTGAGATCTCCTCCACAAATCAGAAGGCCTACTGTCTCAGTTGTTATTATGTCAATGATTCTCCTGAAAAAGTGAAAATCACTTCCAGGAGGTGCATATATATTTAGTAACGTAACTGAATTGGCCTCTATCTTTCCCCTTACTAAAGTAAAACGGCCCTCCTTATCACTAATCTCAAATTCTTTTTCAAAATGTAATTTATCTGAAAGAAGGATAGCAGCTCCTCTCCTTCGTCCCACTTTATATGATGAAAAAAAAACATTAGTAAAGCCCATTCTTTTTAATTTGCCATGTTCCTTATTATCCAAATGAGTTTCCTGTAAATATATAATCTGTGAGTGTTCTTTCTTCATTGTGGTTAAGATTCTGCTACGTTTAATTGGGTTCATCAGGCCGTTAACATTGAAGGAGATAATTTTTTATCTTACTACTAATTTTCGATTGTTCTGATATCATTAACATAGTAGAACCTACAGTTAGGCCCAGAAATATTTGGACAGTGACACAATCTTCATGATTTGGGCTGTGCATGCCAACTCATTGGATCTGAAATGAAACGATTACAATGGAATTGAAGTGCAGACTTTAAGGTTTAATTCAAGGGGTTGAACAAAAATATATGATTAAACATGTAGGAATTGTAGCTATTTTTATACAAACACTCCTCATTTCTGGGCCTCAAAAGTAATTGGACAAATAAACATAACCCTAAGTAAAATGTTACTTTTCAATATTTTGTTGAGAATTCTTTGCAGGCAATGACTGCCTGAAGTCTGGAACCCATGGACATCACCAAACGCTGGGTTTCCTCCTTTGTGATGCTTTGCCAGGCCTTTACTGCAGCTGTCTTCAGTTGTTGCTTGTTTGTGGGTCTTTCTGCCTTAAGTTTTGTCTTGAGCAAGTGAAATGCATGCTCGATTGGGTTGAGATCTGGTGATTGACTCGGCCATTGCAGAATATTCTACTTCTTTGCTTTAAAAAACTCCTGGGTTGCTTTTGCAGTATGTTTTGGATCATTGGTGAAGCGCTGTCCAATCAACTTTGCTGCATTTGGCTGAATCTGAGTAGAAAGTATATCCCTATACACTTCAGAATTCATCCGGCTGCTTCTGTCTTTTGTCACATCATCAATAAACACAAGTGACCCAGTGCCATTGGAAGCCATGCATGCCCATGCCATCACACTGCCTCCACCATGTTTTACAGAAGATGTAGTGCTTTGGATCATGAGCTGTTCCAATTCTTCTCCAAACTTTCTTCTTCCCATCATTCTGGTACAGGTTGATCTTAGTCTCATCTGTCCAAAGAATGCTGTTCCAGAACTGGGCTGGCTTCTTCAGGTGTTTTTTGGCAAAGTCAATTCTGGCCTTTCTATTTTTGAGGCTGATTAATGGTTTGCACCTTGTGGTGAATCCTTTGTATTTACTCTCATGAAGTCTTCTCTTTATGGTAGACTTAGATACCGATACACCTACTTCCTGGAGAGTGTTCTTCACTTGAGTGGATGTTGTGAAGGGGTTGTGAAAGGATTCTGCGATCATCCACCACTGTTGTCTTCCGTGGACGTCCAGGCCTTTTTGAGTTCCCAAACTCACCAGTGCACTCTTTTTTTCTCAGAATGTACCAAACTGTTGACTTGGCCACTCCTAACATTTCTGCTATCTCTCTGATGGATTTCTTCTTTTTTCCAGCCTCAGGATGGTCTGTTTCACCCCCATTGAGATCTCCTTTGACCGCATGTTGTGTGTTCACAGCAACAGCTTCCAAATGCAAACACCACACCTGGAATCAACTCCAGACCTTTTAACTGCTTAACTGATGACAGGTTAATGAGGGAAGAGCCCATGCAGCCTTGTTATTTTTTTTTTTTTGCAGCCTTCTGAGTCAATTGTCCAATTACTTTTGGTCCCTTGAAAAAGAGGCGGCTACGTATTAAAGACATGTAATTCCTAAACCCTTGCTCCAATTTGGATGTGAATACTCTCAAATTACAGCTGAGAGTCTGCACCATTTTGATTATATAATTGTATCCTGAATATGTTTTCGTAAACAGCTGAAATAACAAAACTTGTGTCACTGTCCAAATATTTTTGGGCCTAACTGTATATATACAGTGATCCCTCACTTATCGCGGTTAATGGGTTCCAGAACCAACCGCGAAAAATGAAAAACCGCGAAGTAGCGTCACCCCAATGACGTCATCCATAAATAATACGTACGTTCATTCTCTCACTCTCTCTCTCTCATATGATACGTGTGTGTGTGTGTGTACATGTACATACATACGTAGATGTAAACAAAGTGTACATAAATATGTTTTTAGAACTCTTTTATTCTTATAACAAGATACGTAACTCAAGATGAAAATGATTTACTGCACAGGTTAATGAGAGCTTTACTGCTCCTCAGGTGACGCCTCATCGTGAGGTGCTGGAGGCGCAGGATCATCGAGGGCAGCTTCCGATAGAGCTGAAGCTGCAGGAGGCGGCGTAGTGGCTCGACGGGAAGACTATTTCGCACAAAATGGCACAAGAGAACAGCAAAAAGTTCCACGCGGCGAGACTAAGTAACACAAGCGATAAAAAGCAATGAATGCGGTCTTCCTTCCCTTCATGAGTGCTCGGCAGGGAGAGGAGGTGGGTGAAACATCTCGGCCAATCAGCTTGCGGGGTGAAACGTCTCGGCCAATCAGCTTGCGAGATTTCCGAGCCGAGCCAACACGAGAATAGCGAACAGAGAGTTGTGCGGCTCTCCGTGTTGACACCTGATGGTCTAACATAGTCTCCCTACCTTCTGCTAGCGCCCGCCCATTATTTCTCAATTTTGAATTTTTGATGAATATTTTTGAAAAATCCGCGATGCACTGAGGGCGTGAAAGGTGAAGCGCGAAGTAGCGAGGGATCACTGTATATATATACAGTATATATATAAATATATATATATATAAAACAGAACTCCCCCTACATGTACAAAAACATGTACAATAAAGCTGCCCAACCCTACAACAAAAAATCTCCAAACAAAAACTCATCCAACAAAAAAAAAATAAATAAATAAATAAAAATCCATCCATCCATCCATCCATCTTCTACCACTTTTCCGGAGGTCCGGGTCGCAGAGGCAGCAGTTCAAGCAGAGAAGCCCAGACTTCCCTCTCCCCAGCCACCTGCTCCAGCTCTTCAGAGGGGATACCAAGGCGTTCCCAGACCAGCTGGGAGACATAGTCTCTCCACCGAGTCCTGGGTCTGCCCTGGGGTCTCCTCCCAGTGGGACGTGCCTGAAACACCTCAAGTGGGAGGCGTCCAGGAGGCATCCTAATCAGATGCCCATACCACCTCAACTGACTCCTTTCAATGCGGAGGAGCAGCGGTTCTACTCTGAGCCTTTCCCAGATGACTGAGCTCCTCACCCTATCTCTGAGGGTGAGTCCAGCAATCCTACGGAGAAAGCTCATTTCAGCCGCTTGTATCCGCGATCTCGTTCTTTCGGTCATTACCTAAAGCTCGTGACCATAGGTGAGAGTAGGAACGTAGATTGACTGGTAAATCGACAGCTTTGCCTTAGAACTAAGCTCCCTCTTCACCACAACAGACCGGTACAACGTCCGCATCACTGCAGATGCTGCTCCAATCCGTCTGTCGATCTCTCGCTCCATTTTCCCCTCACTCGTGAACAAGACCCCAAGATACTTAAACTCCTCCACTTGGGGCAGGAGCCTGTCCCCAACCCGGAGAGGACAATCCACCTTTTTCCGGCTGAGGACCATGGACTCGGACTTGGAGGTGCTGATTCTCATCCCAGCCATCCCATCCCAAATAAAAATATAAAATAAAAATATAAACAAATGAACTATTGACTTCCATCCGTGGGGTCTTAGATATGACCCTAATTTGGCCCCTATACTTAGGGAACCTTGAAGGGAAGCTTCTCTCATGTGAAAGAGGGCCTTCTTCTGCCAATTGGCCAATGTCCATCTTCATACAGCACAGGAAAAACATCTGACTATGAAAACTATATAGCCAAACTGTATATGTTTGTTTTTGCGCGAGATTTTAATCTATTCTTACATAAATTATTCATAGTTTATTTTCTGTCCTGGCAGTTTATTATAAAAAATAAGCTCACCATCTGTATTTCCATTCAGTCTCAGTTCTCAATCTGTCTGCGTCGCTCTCAGAGTCATTCTTGCTCTTGTCGTTTGAATGCTTGTAATTTTTCTTTGAAGTCTCGGATGCATTCTCCAGTTGCTCGGCCTCTCGTCCTCCTTTCTGTGCTCCATGTTAGCTGCTGGATCTGTTCCAGGAGAGTCTCCGGGCATCTGACGACAGTCACCGGGACTCCCCTCTTCACCATATCAGCGGTCGCCTCCTCAGCTGAGTCATATAACATGGTTCCATATGGATAAAAAAAACTCTCATTTTCGCTGGGAAAGGGGTTTGAAAACAAATTTTCTTCTCTTTAAGTACCAACTTTACTTCAGCGTACTCCCTCCTCCTCTTCATAATCTCAGGTGCGTAGTCGTGGTCCAAATTAACCTTCTTCCCAAGGTATTCAAATCCACATTTCTGCCAGATCAATTTCAGAGTTTCTTCTTTTATCCTGGAACTAGCCATTATGATGACAATTGATAGTGGAGGTGCATTTGGCGGAGGTTTCGGCGTCAGTGCGCGATGCGTTCTTTCCACTCATAGTTCCGCAGGGTTGGAAAATTCCAGATTCTCCCATAATAAGCTTTCCACAAAAGCGATCATTGATGGAGAATCGTCTTTTGACCCCTCTTTCACTCCATATAGTCTGATATTGTCTCTCTGGGATCATCCCTCAAGATCCGTGAGCTTAGCCTCTGTTTGGATATGGAGTTTGAGCAACTCAGCCAGGGCCTCCTCATTAGTCTGTAATCGAGTTTCTACTTCCAAAATCCTTTCTTCAGCTTCTTCTAGTCTCTTGTTTGTTTTATTCATTTCTTCTTTAATAGCGGCCAGCTGGACTTTATTATCTTTTCTGAAATCACGCAGTTCTTTCAATATCAAGTCCAAACTCGTGCTGCTAGCTTGTTCTGACACACCTGTTGGCATGTCATTATCCTCCATGGCGTTGTCAGCGGCTGAGGTCTGCTCATCTCCGTCTTCCTCGTGTAATTCGCACTGTATTGATTTTTTAATATTTTTTAGTTTCGGCATCTTGAAGCCCTTACTCTCATAACTCCATGTAATAATTTTTTTAGAAATTAGTGTTTCTTTAGGCAGTTTATAACCTAAATGTCGGGAGCACGTTTCCCTGTGTTGCCTCCTCCTACCCTACCATACCCAGAAGTCAATTGGGCCTAATTGATATTTGGAGAGATCTGCATCCAGTTAGAAGAGATTACACTTATTACTCCTCACCTCACTCACTATACACAAGAACAGATTATTTTATAACATTTGGAAAAGACAAAGAAAAAATAAATAGCTGCGAAATTGGGACAATAGACTTAAGTGATCATGCTCCTATATACCTATCTGTAGATCTTCAACTACAACCAAAAATTATAAATTGGAAGCTAAATTCAAGCCTGCTTAATGATTCACACTTTAAAGAGCAAGTAAAAAAGAGATATTTTTTTTATTTAGAGAATAATGATAATGGTACTGTGTCCCCTCAAATTCTGTGGGATGCATTAAAGGCTGTTTTAAGAGGGAAAATTATAGCAATATCCTTCTATAAGAAGAAAATGAGAAATAAAAAAAAACTAGAGGAACTCCAAAATAAATTAAAAGAATTAGAGAAAAAACATAAAATAACAATGGATCAGGATAAATTGGAGGAAATCAAAAAAACTAGAAATGAAATTAATGATTTGACTACTAATGAAGTTAAGAAAAAAATAATGTTCCTTAAATAGAGATATTATGAAAGTGGATCAAAATCAATGAAAGTTTTAGCTTGGAAACTTAAAAAGAAAATAGCACAGAAGACAGTTCATAAAATTAAAGATCCAAATACTAAAATGATAAAAAGTAAATTAAATGAAATTCAGGGGGCCTTTGAAGTATTTTATAAGACCTTGTGCTCTAAAACCACAACATGTAGTACTACTGACATAAACTCTTTTTTGGACTGCTTTGATTTACCAGTATTAAACATGGAACAAAGTAAAATAATGATTGAGGATATCACAGAAAAGGAATTACAATCAGCGATAAGTAAACTTAAACTAAACAAATCACCAGGATCAGATGGATTCACTGCAGAGTGGTATAAGGAGTTTAAAGAAGAACTAATGCCGGTGATACTATCCACATTCAACTGGGTTTTAAAGAAGGCACAAATACCATCTAGTTGGAATGAAGCAATAATTTCTGTTATACCAAAAGAAAACAAGGATAAATTAGAATGTGGATCCTATAGACCAATATCGGTTCTTAATATTGATTATAGGCTGTTTACTGCCATCATGGCTAGAAGATTAGAAAAATCCATATCACATTTGATACACAACGATCTGACAGGCTTTATCCGAGAGCGTCAAACACAAGATAATATACGCCGAACTCTCCATATTATTAATCATATTCAAAGAAATAATATCACAGCAATGGTAATCAGTATTGATGCAGAAAAGGCCTTTGACTCTGTGGATTGGAGTTTTCTTAATCAAGTTTTATACAGATTTGGCTTACATGAAAAAATGATCAAAATAATACAGGCATTATATAATAAACCCACTGCAAGAATTAAAGTTAATGGCTGTTTGTCAAATAGCTTTTACCTAGAAAGAGGGTCTAGACAAGGTTATGCATGTTCACCATTATTATTTGCATTATATCTGGAACCATTTGCCCAGTATATTAGACAGAACAAAGGAATACAAGGCATCAATATAAATGGGGAGGAGCATAAATTGGCCTGCTATGCAGATGGTATTTTGATCTACCTGGGGCAACCAACAGATTCCCTACCTAAACTTATGGAATCATTCAGCTATTTTGGTCAATTATCAGGATACAAAATTAACATAAGTAAAACACAGTTGCTGAAATATAATTATAATCCACCAGTAGAAATTAAAAATAATTTTCAATTTGCTTGGCAAACAGAATTCTTAAAGTACTTGGGAGTCATAATACTAAAAAACCTCTCGGAACTACTAGAATGCAATTATTCACCAACCCAAAGAAAAATCAAAGAGGACATTGCAAGATGGAATCTAATTCCATATTTAAACCTAAATTCAAGAATTGATTCAAATAAAATGAATAGATTTCCCAAATTATTATATTAATTTCAAATTTTGCCAATATAGATTATTATTATTATGATGATGATTATTATTATTATTATTATTATTATTACTATTATTGGGCAGCACAACTTAGACCCATAATCTGCTGGTGTAATCCTTCATATACTTCCCAGTGGAAGAGTATTGAAGAGGGAATGAGCCCCACTCCTATACAAGCAACAATAGTTGATGGTAATCTACAAGACATTATCAAGAACATAGAAAATCCATGGGTTAAGTGGACTCTTAAAATGTGGAGAAAAGTAGTATCAAAATATAATCTAGAAGAGAACATAGTAATTTTAAAGTGGTGTGCATATGACTCATATTTCACTCCAAATAAGTCAGACACAAGATTTAAAGTTTGGGCAGACAGAGGGATAACAGCCATATGTAAGATAATGAAAGATGACACACTACTTAATTTTGAAACACTTAAAGGGAAGTCTCATTTGGAATCACAAGACTTCTATCACTACTTACAGATGAGACACTTTGTAAATAACAGGTTAAAATGTATAGCAGAATCATGTAAACCATTGCTAAATTTATTTAAAAGGGCATATAATTCAAATAAAGATAAAAGCTTAATTTCAGGTTTATATAAAGGTCTTATAAACCTGAAAAGACACTCAACTCTATATGTTAAAACAAAATGGGACAAAGAAGGAGGAATAGAAATATCGGAAGAGGAATGGACATTAATATGGTCAAATCAATGAAAATGCAGTAGTTCACAGAGCTGGAGGGAGTTTGGCTGGAAAAGTCTAATTAGATATTTTACCACACCTTCCCAGAAGGCTCAGTACAAAGGGAACTCTCCAACTTGTTGAAGAAAATGTGGTAGTACAAATGCAAATCATTTTCATATATTTTGGTTCTGTCATGTTATTCAAAATTATTGGGAGGAAATTCATAAAGCTATACAAGATATTTTTGGATGTCAGTTACCACTGGAAAGCAAAATTTTATTCTTTGGGCTTGTGCCCGCAGATTGGTCAAAGAGGGACAAATATTTATTATGTATTCTACTGATTGCTAGCAGAAAGGCAATTACAAAAAAATGGCTTTCACAGGAAAGCCCATCTCTTGATTTGTGGATGGACATTACAATGGATATTTATAAGATGGAGAAAATAACAGCTTATGTCAATTACAAAAAGGATTTGTTTATGTCACAATGGGAAAAATGGACTAAATATGTAACACCACTCAGGCCGGACTTTCAATTTGCAGAACTGATATAGTAGACTTTGTTAATATATATACAAGAGTGTGAACATCAACACTTACTCCCTATATGCAGATGTTTATGCTGACCCTCCCTTACTTTTTTTTCTCATTTCTTTTTCATTTAAAAAAAAGGGACATTCAAATGTAATTATCAAATGAAATGATGGCTTAAACCTACTTTTAAAGAATGTCAATAAAGAGAAAATTTAAAAAAAAAAGAAGAAACAGGTAGACAAAAGAATGAACAGGCAAAGAAAGACAGGGAACACCGTGCACAACAGCAATGTTTACACTCTGCTGGGGACACCTTTCTCCCTCCCTATGAACGCGACCGTCCGGTTCCTCCTACCCTCAATCCTACTAACCCTTTTACGGTAGCATTGTACCCAGCGCTGCCTCACTCTGCTTGCACTGTGCATTTGCCAGAAGTTGATGCTCCCCCTGCTACGCCAGTAATGAAAGAGGACAACAAAACCAAAGAGGGGACACTGACAAAGGCAATGCACCATAAGGGAGTGAGGGAATTAAGGAATCTTGGCCTGTCCTCTATTCATGACAGTGTGATGTCAGGGTTGAGCAAAAGAGAAAAAATGAAACATGAACAAGTTGATGTGACAGTGCCGATGGTGGAAGTAATGGGCCCGGCATGTCCCCAGGCTGTATTCAGGCCATGGGCGCCTGAAGACATACCCAAGATTGCAACAACACTTTCCCAGCTGGAAAACGATCCAATGTATTTCTGTGAACAGCTGCTGGCATTTTGCAAAACTTATTGGCCAACTTTCCATGAGCTTCGAAGGATCATGACACAAAAGTGCACCCCCACTAATATGGCAAAGCTAATGCCCATAATGAAGGAGGCTGTCCGGCCAACCGATCTGGATTGGGGCACAGATGGCAACAGCAAGAATGAAGATTACAAAGGGGCGCTTGAACACTTGACGAGAGCAATCGTTTGCGATTGTGCAAAATATTCTGGCTTGGGCAAGGTATTGAATTGTAAACAGAAAGACGACGAGGCCCCGGGGGACTACTTATACAGACTGAGAAAAGTCTTTAACGGAGCAGTCGCCATTCCTCCCCCCGAGGACTATATGAAAGACACAGGAGCATACGGCACGCATTTGAACATGTGGTTGATGGCGGGCCTTCTCCCCAGCCTGGCTGCAGATGTGAAACAGACGTGCATAGGATGGGAAACCCTGACATCACAGGAAATATTGCACCATGCAGAACACCATCACAGAAAGGCCGCGAGTGCCACAAAGAAGAAGACCAAGGCTAAAGAGGACAACTTGGAGAAAGCACTCCTGACCATGGCCAAATGGGTCCCAAACACCCCCACCCGGGGCTACGGCCGGCCCAAACCAATGTCGCTATTGTGGGGAAGAAGGACATTGGTTGAAAGAATGCCCACAACTCTCCAGCTGTAACTACTGTGACATTGGGCAAAGGACTGCCCAGTGAAGCCCAGGAATACCTTCCGCAGCAAAGGAAGGGGCAGAGCCAATTTTCAGTGTGGAGGACACCGGGCCTGGCAGCAGTGCACCACACCACAGCCACAGCCCCATTCACAAGCACAAGACCAAGGCTAAATATAACAGCAGAGCTGATACAACAGCAGCAACGGTGACACCAGGCAGATAAGACTGGTACATGCGCGCCCCTCTCACTTTCTCCCTCAGCAGACGCAGCACATGAGCTTGCTAATAAAAAACCCGCTGCAGCCACACATACACACACATACCACCACACTGATGGTCATGCCACCTCAGCCAAGTATTCAACCTCTGACTTCAGGGATCTGCCTATTTTGCCAGTAAAAAAATCAGGGAAGTTGATAGATCTTATGGTAGATTCTGGGGCAACTAACTCAGTTTTGTAATCACCATCAGGCCTAAAGCCCCCTCTAACCTCCCGCTCACTCACATCACAAGTGGCAAGTGGAGGTTTCACACATGATTCTTTCACTGAGCCATTGTCATGTGTAGTGGATGGAAGTGATTTCACTCACAAGTTCCTTTTTTCACCACAATGTCTCTTTAATCTGTTAGGTAGAGACCTAATGTGCAGTTTGTCCCTCTCAGTCACCTGCACACCACACGGGTCAAAGATAGAGACCCCTGATTTGACTTTTGCAAAAACTCCAACATCACTGTACATTTATGAGTGGACATTGTTAGATGAAAAACAGAGCTATGACCTTGTCAAATTAGGGATGGCCTTATCTCCAAATTCCACTGTTTCCATGTTTCAGCACAGAACACACTGCACATCACATCTCTCACAGGGGCCTGACACACATTATGAGAGCAAGTGGTTACAAATTAAACCCACTCCATTGCAAATCTCCCACATCATTTGGAATGCTGATTTCAGATTCTTGTTGATTAACCTCACACCTGTTATGAACAGTTTGTTTTCAGTTTCTGGCAGCCACCCACACATTTCACTTACAAAAACCCCATCCTCAGCATGGCGTGACATGGGTCCACAAGCTCTGGCTGCATTTCATGCTGATGATTGGGAACCGTCAAGGCCACTCTCTCATTTAGGCCTAAATGCCATTTCGTTCTCATCATCTCTGCAGATGTTTTGTGCAGAATTCACAGCCTCACTCCCTTGTGCACACTTCATGCAGACATTAGACGAAAACAGGCAATACCTATGAGTCCGCCCTGTCACTCAACCCATTCAGTCGGAAGACCCTGATTCCATACTTTTATGTGTTCCACCATCCCTGTGGGCTGCACACAAGTATGATGTTGGGCTATGAGTGGTCTTTGTGACTAGAAAAGCGCTATATAAGTGCAGGTTAGTTAGTTAGTTAGTAATAAAAAAACTGCTCTCCTGTGGTAATAATGCCCAAGTCTGATTTCAGACCCAAATGCTCACAGTATCCACTGAGACCTGAAGCAAGTGATGGTATCACCCCAATTTTTGAGTCTCTCCTGATAGAAGGTGTTGTTGTCCCAGATCCTGATTCACCAGCGTGCACCCCAATTTTTCCTGTATAAAAAGATCAGAGACAAGGGTCAACCTGCTGAATGGTGGTTTGTTCAGGATCTCCAGGCTGTGAATGCTGCAGTTGTTCAGCCCACGCCTGTGGTTCCTAACCCCCACACTATTTTGAGCCAAACTCCACCTGTTTTACAGTAGTGGACCTGTCCAATGCATTTTTCAGTGTCCCAGTCCATAATGACTCACAGTTTTGGTTCACATTCCAATTCAACGGGGCACTCTACACTTTCACCAGATTAGCCCAAGGCTACTGTGAAAGCTCAACCATTTACAATGCAGCCCTTAAAGATTCCCTGAGTTCTCTTCACCTGACAGAAGGTTCTATTTTGATTCAATATGTTGATGACCTCTTTTTGTGTGCGCCAAACAAACCACAATGCTAATGTGACTCACTGAAGCTTTCGTGTCACCTAGCTGCAGAAGGCCACAAAGCTTCCAAATGTAAATTACAATTTTGTAGATCAATGGTCACATTCCTGGGCCACCAAATCTCTGCTCAGGGCAAATCGCTTTCTCCTAAACGTGTGGATGTAATTTGCCACATGGACAAACCAAAAACCAAAAAGGAGCTCCTTTCTTTTCATGGCATGGCCTCCTATTGCCACTCTTTCATTCCTGATTTTTCATGCATTGAAAGACCAATACGTGACATCATTCAATCAAAGGGACCCCTACACTTTCCACTCGAGTGGACACCTGCTGCTAATGATTCCTTTGATAACATGAAGAAGGCTCTCCTAACTCCTCCCCCTCTCTCTCTCCCTGACCCCTTGAAACCTTTTGTGCAGTACGTTGATGAAAAGTCCAGATGCATGACCCCTGTTCTCCTGCAGCCTCATGGAGACAAACCAGCCTGTTGCATACTATTCATGAAAACTTGACTCTGTTGCTGCAGGCCTTCCACTGTGCCTCCATGCCATGGCTGTGGCAGAAAGAGCTGTGGAAGCATCACATGACATAGTCTTGTACTTTCCTCTCACTCTGTATGTTCCTCATGCAGTTGCTCTCCTTCTAATAGAGCAAAAGTCTTCCCATCTCTCCCATGCTAGGTGGCTCAGATATCACTCTACCCTCCTTGAGTAACCAAATCTCACCGTCATTGTGATAATGATTGCCTTTCACTGGTTCAATTAGTCATGAGTCCTAGAATGGATCTTTTGGACATGCCCCTGACTAATACTGACCTTGCTCTCTATGTTGATGGCTCTGCTTCTGTTGATCCGTCCGTGGGCCGTAATAAGGTTGGCTGGGCAGTCTGTGATGATCACTGCACATTGCTGTCTGGCTCTTTGCCATCCCATCTTTCCACCCAGGCTGCTGAACTTGTTGCATTGGCATATGCCTCTGGTAAATCTGTCACTATTTACACTAACTCTCGCTATGCTTTTGGTGTTGTCCATGACTTTGGTGCCCTCTGGCATGAGCACAACTTTCTCACATCTGCAGGTATGCCTGTTAAAAACTCTGTTTATGTCTCCAGGCTTCTTGAAGCTATTCTTCTTCCCTCCTCTGTAGCAGTATGCAAATGTGCTGCTTACACTTCTTCCTTACACTTGATCTCAAAAGGAAATGCTCGTGCAGATGCTGCCACAAAGGCTGCAACTCTGTCGCTCACTGCTGTTCATTTACCTTCTTCCCCTTCTCTGTGTCCCCTCCCTTCACCTATTGATTCCCTTTTGTCCATACAGTCTTTTTCCTCCCCACAGGAATGCCAGAACTGGACAAAGAAAGGGTGCTACAAAGACCATGCTGATGTGTGGAGAGGCCCAGATGTCCTCCCTTGCCTCCCAGCACACTTTTCCCATCATTTTTCTAAGTTGACACATGGAAGAGCTCATGTGTCAAAAGAAGGAATGATACAACCACTTCATGCTAACTGGTCTACCACTGGTTTAACTGTTTATACTGACAATTTTTGCAAAAAATGTCATATCTGTGCCACTAACAATGCTCACAGGCTCTCCAAACAGATTCCAGCTGCTCATTCAGTTCCTACAGGTCCTTTCCAGCAACTCACACCAGAAGAGGGTAAAAAGTACTGCTTGGTAATGGTTGAGATGCGGTCCAAATGGGTAGAAACCTTTCCAGCCAAACATGCCACTAGCACAGTCGGAGCTATGGCATTTTTGTCAGAAATTATTCCCAGATGGGGAATACCTGAGAAAATCTCCAGTGATAATGGTAGACATTTTGTAAATGAAGCTTTAACTGATTTGAGCCTGACACTTGGTTTTGACCTGAACACTGTGCCTACAACCCAGAGTCAGGTGGCACTGTCGAGCATGAAAATGGCGCTCTTAAGAATAAACTGGTGAAACCTGAAGATGAAACTGTCCTGCCCTGGACTAAGTGCCTCCCATTAGCACTCATGTACATGTGCATGTGAGTTAGAACGAGGCACAACATGTCTCCATTTGAAATCCTGTTTGTTCGTCCCCCAACTTTAGGTTTCTCCATGGAAAAGAGACCTGCACCCCCACTACCCACATCACATTTTAAAAATGCCATGTTAGCCTATTGCTCTGCTCTGTCCTGCCAATTGCAAAACATCTCTCAACAGGTGAAAGCTGCACTTCCCAAACCTGCTGAGGGTGTTCTCCATGACATAAGGCCTGGTGATTAGTTGATAATCAAAAGCTTCAAAAGAAAGAACTGGCATAGCAAAGGGTGGTTGGGCCCCTACCAAGTCCTGCTGACGACATTCACGGTTGTGAAGATTGCAGAAAGGGCAATGTGGATCCACGCGACACACTGCAGGAAGGTCCCAGCAGTCAAGCCAGAAGAATCCAGACCAGACGAGGACGAGAAGCAGAAGTAAGTGATTAACCACAATCACCACTCTACATTGTAGACTAGGATAAGAAGTAGTCGAGCCGTGTGAAGACAGAAGATTGCATAACACTGCACCTGACAGCCATCATAAACAACCTGAGTGTATGCTGAATGCTATTCAGCAGAAACATACAGCACACATGCACACTTATACTGATACGGATATGATGGACAACTCAAACTCACAGCAGCATCAGGCTGCTGAAAAGGAACGCCACTGAAGACACCAGTGGTGCCGTCAGTTTGGGACCAAAACGGACATGGTGTGGTTGTGCTTTCTTATCACTTTCCTACTTGGGGTAATCATATACCTATTGATGCACTGTTCCACCCCACCAATCAATCCTTTCCGGACAAGATGTGAGGCAAGCCACCTGGAGTATAACTTTGACAACTATTCGAGTGACACATATGACAACAATGTATGGTATCAGGTGATACATTTGTCAGTCAGAAAAGCTAATATGACTGGGTGTCATAAACTTCCCTGTGCGCTTTTCCACAGCGCATGGAGGAAGAGAAGGATGGATGGATTTACGCACAGGGTTTCACCAAACACACATTTACTGACAAACAGTTCAAAAATAAAGACTTACAGGAAGGTAGTTATGTACACAAAATGGCTGACGCTGAAGCGAACAGCGAGCAGACCACTGTGTACAGTGGCCACAGGAAAATAATACTATACAACTGCACTCGGGAGAGCGAGGAAGACTCAAGGAGGTTCAACTGACTCAGGGCAAAGCAAACTTGGCAACAGCGTAGCAGTAGATCTGCGGAGAGAAACACTACCTGCTCAGCATAGCAAAAATACTGCACAGGGAAATGCTAAACAATTTACTCACAAGTAGGAACCACCCAAGTAGTCCAAATCTCCCATCGAGCACAAATCACAAATCCTTCAGGACGTGACGGTCACACCACGGAGAATGAGAGTGTGACTCGCATAATGGTCCAGTGGTGTTTGTCTGAAAAAGAGCTGCTTAAATACAAACACCGCTGGCCACACAAATTGGGCACACCTGGGCGAGGCGCAGGAAAAGATAATTACTGGGGCTGGGAACAGCTGGTGGAAACAAGGAGAGTGAGGGGGCATGGTTGAACTGGCAGACTGTCAGCAGCATGGGAGAAAATAGATCAATGAGGCTGTCTAACAGCTGCTGGTCAGGCAGTGGCTAAGGCTAAGGGGATAAGTACAAAAATATACATAAACACTAGAATCAAACCCACAGAGAGATCAGGGCCAAGCCGGGGGAAAACAAAGCCGGCTCAGCTCCTGACACTGGGTTTTGTCATGTCTGCACATACTTACCGCATCATTTACCTTTTATTACTCACTCTGTGCCTATGATTCCCTATCTTTTAAACAAATCAGAAATGATGGGAGCATTGTTAATGCAGACTGCAATTGAAAAGGTGCACCACAATGACACTGAACCTGATAAGGGGTTTACTGTTGAACTTGCGGGGAATACAACAGAATACTGTAAGTGGTTAAATGTCAGTATAACAGATTTTGCTTTCCGCCAGGTCAGAGTTCACAATGTAACCTGCATAAACAAGAAGGCTCAGAAGCCTGTATTCACTGCCAACCCCACACTTTTTACAGCCCCAGGATGTTTTCACCTCAAGTGTAATCACAATGGGTCTACATATTTGGGCACTACAAAACAGTGTGAGACCCCTCTCAATGCTACCTGTGGGTTCTATGTGACTGGCACCCCATGTTTAAACACACTGAGGGTGCCATTTTTCATAACACCAAACCTTACTCTACCGAGGGCCACGTGTGGATGTCAGAATAAAAAACCAATGTTCTGATAACCCTCAATTGTTTCTCCCTAGCTCAGATGGCTATGGCAGCCTCACAACCCATGTTTGGGTGTGTAGATCACAAGTTTATCAGTATTTACGGCCGGGATGGTGCTGTATATGTTACATGGCTAAGCTGATTCCAACCATGCGCATCATGACTAATCTCACTTATCACGCCCACTATTCATATTCACATTACTTCCCACCACACCAGCATCACTGTCGAAAATGGGAGACACGGACAGATAGGGTTAGAATACATCCAGGAGTGAAACTCTTCGGTGCACTAATACCTTCTTGGGGTACTGTGAATAATGCACATAACATTGACAGACTAGCTATTGATTTAGAAAATCTCACCACATTGACAGAAATGGGATTCTCAGCAATGACAATTCAAATGTGAGCTATGCGGAATGTAGTGTTACAAAATAGACTGGCTTTAGATATAACTTTGGCAGCACAGGGTGGGCTATGTCACATTATAGGTCAAGACTGCTGTACTCACATACCTGATGAAGGTGATAACATGACACATGTTGTGAGCCATTTGAATGACCTACTTTCACAACAGCTATAACAAGATGTGACCCCATCCTCTGGCTGGGATTTGTGGTCCTGGCTTACCAGCGGTGGCTGGAGGGAATGGCTAACATGGATAGGTATGATGCTGTTAGTGGTTCTGTTGATTTTGTTGTTTTGTGGCTGTTGTTTGATTCCAATTATCTGCAATATGATGTTGAAAATGTTTGCTATTAACATGATGCATTACACAGCTCTCCCCACAGCTGAACTGGCTTCAGACACTATCCAGCAGAAAATGTTGAATCACACTGTCCTAGATATGTCACTCCTCCCTTTCCCTGATGACTAGATATAATGCTAGCATGAACATATAAATGTTTGCTGATAATATGCTACACCACTCCTCCCTAACCATATCTGACCCTGACCCACAGCCCCAACTCCTTTCTTTCCACTTATTTAGCTTGCCCACAATCAGAGTATCCATCCATCCATCCATCCATGTTCTTCCGCTTAATCCTTTACGGGTGGTGGGGGGGGGGGCTGGAGCCTATCCTAGCATCTTTGGGCGAGAGGCAGGATACACCCTGGACAGATCGCCAGTCCATCGCAGGGCCAACACAGAGAGACAGACAACCATTCACTCTCACAGTCATACCTAAGGACAATTTAGAATCCCCAGTTTTGATGCCAATTAACCTAACTTGCATGTTTTTGGCATGTGGGAGAAAACCGGAGAAATCCTGCAGTAAACCCACGCAGACACGGGGAGAACATGCAAACTCCACACAGATCACTGTTGGTCGGGGGCTGGGATTGAACCCATGATCCCCCGGCCAAGGGTGAGTTGCTGTGCTGCTGCAGTACTAACCACTCCACCACCATGCTGCCCAATCAGAGTATCTGTGCTCGTAAAAAACAGCCTCTTGTGTTCCCTTACACATTGCCAATTTTTCACGTTAAAGTTAATGATGCTCTTGTTAAAACTGTATAACGGGGTACAACGGCAGATGTTTTACATTGACATTCTTGTATATATATATATATATATATACAGTATATATACAGTATATATATATATATATATATATATATATATATATATATATATATACACACACAATATATATATATATATATATATATATATATATATATACTGTATATACAGTATATACTGTATATACTGTATATGATCATATATGATCAGAAGAAGGGAAATGAAGTGGAAATGTACTGATATTACTGTTGGTGTGCAGCTTTTTTTTTTTGTTTCTATGCCAGAAATTCTGATATATCATGATGTTTAGCAGGCTTTATTAGGGTGTCATTTTAAGAAGCTGAAATACTGTCTTCCTTCTTTGTGCAGTGTTTGGTCAGTTGGAAGGAATCTGGCACAATATGAGATGAGAACCTAAGTACCATCAAATTGTGAGCTATTATGTTTGGTCAGTTTGATAAAATCAGTTGGACTGATCTTTATATCACGCTATCAATGGTTTTGGTTCCGGATGCCGGGTCAAGGTAAATAGCCTGTGTTAAAGAGTAAAGTTGGTGAAAAGCCCATAGTAATGAGCAGCAAAGAGAAAGACATACAATCACACACTTGTTTCTGTAGATATTGTGTATTGCTTGTATGTTGACATTGTCTCGTCTCTGTGAATTTTGTGGGGATAAAATGTGTGGGTGGTTAACCTCTTATATCCCAATTTAAGACACAAAGAGTGGTGTAGGGTGGAGGAATTAGCACTGATCCCAAATTCCCAGTTCTGGTTGTCTGGAATAAGAGGCAGTGTAATTCCAAGGTTTAGGAAATAAAAAACTGAAAGCCCTAGGGAATTTTTTTTTTTTTTGGTCCACCAGAAACAAAAGATTCTGTTTCCACTATAATTCTGAGTTGACCACACCCGCTTGGCATTAACAGGAGCTGAGTAGAAGCCTGGTGTGGTCAGAATTGCAGCAAGGAATACTGGGATCTTCATGTTTGGACCCTAGGGCTGTGAATATACACTAACTTTTGCTCCCCATAGTTTGTATAGGAAAATTGGATAACTATGGCATTGTCTAAATCATCTTTTACTCTGAAGGAAATATGTGAAAAAAACAGAGAAGGCGATTGACAGGCAGACAGATGTGTCAGACAGGAGAAGGGAAGTCAGAAAGTTTCAACAGAGGGTGTAGGAAATGCAGGATCAGTGAGAAAAAACGCGCGTCTGACAGAGGAGCGAAGTAGCAAAGAGGAGCGAAGAACAGTGGCAGATTAATAGCATGCGTTAGAAGAATTTACTGGCCAAACACACACACACACACACACACACACACACACACACACACACACACACACACACACACACAAACAAGTGAAGAAGAAGCTGTAGGAGAGAAAGAGGCTGAGGAGTGAGGGTGCTGTTTAAAGCCGCAGGCACAAAGCAGAGGTAGGAGAAAAAGTTATAAGTTAAAAGACACATAACACTTAAAGACCAAGTGAATAAACACAGATGGGGAAAAACTGAAAATTTACAACAAAAAACAAAATACATAACAAAAGAACACATAATTCAAGACTGATAATTGAACTAGAAGCCTCCTGTTTCTCAGTCAAGTAACAGTAACAGGGAGAGTAACAAGTAACAGGGAGAGTTGATGAGGAATTTTGACGTACAAAAAACAATAAGTAAACAAATAAATAATTGAGAGAAAAAACTATATAATTAATGAATAAATTGACGTATAAAAATAAATGCAAAAACTATTGCAAACAATAATGATGAGTTGTCAGTGGCTTGGGTCATAATAACAATAATAATAATAATAATAATAATAATAATAATAATAATAATATACAAGTAAGAACATTAATAATAGTAATAAGAATGGGCAATAAGATTTTTCTGATAATCATGTGCTTTTCTTGTGGGGTTACATAAAATTTTATAGGAAACTATGAAAGAGAAAAATCATGCACTTTAAAACTTATGATTCTTCCCACAATTCATAATACTAAAAAGAAAGGAAAGCTGAAAAAAAGACCAGGGCTAAGTGTAACATTCCTAAACTTGTGGCACCATTGAGAGGAGGAGTCTCAAATCAGAAATAGCTGCCACCTCCACCCCCTCAACAAAGCTGGAAACAGAAATTGGGAGGGATGATGTAGAGGCTGCAATGAACAAATTACAAAGATCTTTAGCAGAGGCTAGAGCTGGTCTACAAAATGTATCTGTTAACTGCTTACACAGAAAAAAAGCACCTACAGGCACACAGAAATAGTGGAAAATTGGCAATTACGGGTCAACAATAGAAAATCTAACCAAAAAGGCACCTGTGCACATGCGTTTGCAAGAAGGAGTTATACCTAGGGTAAATTATAGGAATATGCCCATGATAACTACTGAAACTGGGGCGGCACAATATTCAAAATGGACCTTTAAGGACCTTAAAAGAATTTGTGATACATTGTCTCCACTGACTTCGGAAGCATCTCCATGGATCAGAGCCATGCAGAAGGCCACAGCTGGTTGCTGTTTATGTATGGCAGGTACAGTATCAGAAGAACAGTAGCCACTCACATCTCACCTTCTATGCTTAGAAACATAGAGGAAGAGACTGGGACCACAAATGAGTCTGATGAGGCTCCATTTAGAGAACACAGTGATAACATTTTTGCTGTAATGAGAGGAATTTTCCTTGTAGATTTCACTAGTGCTGAACTAAGAGACATTCCTATGAAAAAAGGAGAGGAAGCAGGAGCCTTTGTGGACAGGTGCTTGGCACTTTGGACTGACATGACTGGAAAAAATAGATAGATAGATAGATAGATAGATAGATAGATAGATAGATAGATAGATAGATAGATAGATAGATAGATAGATAGATAGATAGATAGATAGATAGATGTACTTTATTGATCCCAAACAGGGAAATTACAGTGTAACAGCAGCATGATAATTGACAGCCAAACAACAGAAACACACATGACAGACAAAGGGATTAGTCTGTAAGATGCAGTGTGGCAGCATAGCTATGACCAGAATACAACATCATAGTGAGTTATTGTACAGTGAAATTGCATGTGGCAGGAAAGATTTCCTGTACCTGGCCGTTCGACAACGAAGATGTAGTAGTCTACTGAAGAAAGTGCTTTGCTGTCTATCTAGTGTGTGGTGGAGGGGGTGATCAGGATTGTCCATGATGGATCACAATTTATTTAGTGTTCTCCTCTCCATCACTGTCTCAAAGGTCTCCGGTCTGAGACCAATTACAGAGCCAGCCCTCTTGATAATCTTGTCAAGTCTGTTGGTATCTCTGGCCGTGATACTGCTACCCCAACAGACCGCAGCAAAGAAGATGGCACTGGTGACAACAGTCTGATAGAAAAGCTCCAGCATCCTGCTGCACATGTTGAAGGATCTCAGCTTTCTCAGGAAGTAGAGTCTGCTCATCACCTTCTTGTGTGCAGCATCGGTGTTGGATCTCTAGTCCAACCCGCTGCTGATCCTGACACCCAGATACAGTGGGGCAAAAAAGTATTTAGTCAGCCACCAATTGTGCAAGTTCTCCCACTTAAAAGATGAGAGAGGTCTCCAATTTTCATCATAGGTATACTTCAACCATGAGAGACAAAATGAGAGAAAAAAAATCCAGAAAATCACATTGTCTGATTTTTAAAGAATTTATTTGCAAATTATGGTGGAAAATAAGTATTTGGTCACCTACAAACAAGCAAGATTTCTGGCCCTCACAGACCTGAAACTTCTTCTTTAAGAGGCTCCTCTGTTCTCCACTTGTGACCTGTATTAATGGCACTTGTTTGAACTCATTATCAGTATAAAAGACACCTGTCCACAACCTCAAACAGTCAGACTCCAAACTCCACTATGGCCAAGACCAAAGAGCTGTCAAAAGACACCAGAAACAAAATTGTAGACCTGCACCAGGCTGGGAAGACTGAATCTGCAATAGGTAAGCAGCTTGGTGTGAAGAAATCAACTGTGGGAGCAATTATTAGAAAATGGAAGACATACAAGACCACTGATAATCTCCCTCGATCTGAGGCTCCACGCAAGATCTCACCCTGGGGGGTCAAAATGATCACGAGAACGGTGAGCAAAAATCCCAGAACCACACGGGGAGACCTAGTGAATGACCTGCAGAGAGCTGGGACCAAAGTAACAAAGGCTACCATCAGTACCACACTACGCCACCAGGGACTCAAATCCTACAGTGCCAGACGTGTCCCCCTGCTTAAGCCAGTACATGTCCAGGCCCGTCTGAAGTTTGCTAGAGAGTATTTGGATGATCCACAAGAGGATTGGGAGAATGTCATATGGTCAGATGAAACCAAAATAGAACTTTATTGTAAAAACTCAACTTCTCGTGTTTGAAGGAGAAAGAATGCTGACTTGCATCCAAAGAACACCATACCTACTGTGAAACATGGGGGTGGAAACATCATGCTTTGGGGCTGTTTTTCTGCAAAGGGACCAGGACGACTGATCCGTGTAAAGGAAAGAATGAATGGGGCCATGCATCGTGAGATTTTGAGTGAAAACCTCCTTCCATCAGCAAGGGCATTGAAGATGAAACGTGGCTGGGTCTTTCAGCATGACAATGATCTCAAACACACCGCCCAGGCAACGAAGGAGTGGCTTCGTAAGAAGCATTTCATGGTCCTGGAGTGGCCTAGCCAGTCTCCAGATCTCAACCCCATAGAAAATCTTTGGAGGGAGTTGAAAGTCCGTGTTGCCCAGCGACAGCCCCAAAACATCACTGCTCTAGAGGAGATCTGCATGGAGGAATGGGCCAAAATACCAGCAACAGTGTGTGAAAACCTTGTGAAGACTTACAGAAAACGTTTGACCTCTGTCATTGCCAACAAAGGGTATATAACAAAGTATTGAGATGAACTTTTGTTATTGACCAAATACTTATTTTCCACCATAATTTGCAAATAAATTCTTTAAAAATCCTTCAATGTGATTTTCTGGATTTTTTTTTTTTCTCATTTTGTCTCTCATAGTTGAGGTATACCTATGATGAAAATTGGAGACCTCTCTCATCTTTTAAGTGGGAGAACTTGCACAGTTGGTGGCTGACTAAATACTTTTTTGCCCCACTGTATTTGTACTCCTCAACCACTCCCACATCCTCCCCCCTAATCTGCAGTGGCTGAAAAGGAGCCTTCCTCTTCCTGAAGACAATCACCATCTCCCTGGTCTTGCTGACATTCAACCTCAGGTGATTCTGCTCCGTCCACTCCACAAATCTGTCTACCAGTGCCCTGTACTCCCCCTCCTCTCCTCCTCTTATACACCACACAACAGCTTAGTCATCAGAGAATTTTTGCAGGTGGCATGACTCAGTGTTGTACTGAAAGTCTGTGGTGTATAAGGTAAAAAGAAAAGGAGAGAGCACAGTCCCCTGTGGCACTCCCGTATCACTAGCCACCACTCCAGACAAGACACTGCCCAGCCTGACAAACTGTGGTCTGCCTGTCAGGTAGTCGGTAATCCAGGAGATCACAGAGCTGTCAACCCCCATCACTCGCAGCTTCTTGCCCAGCAGCAGTGGCTGGATGGTGTTAAAGGCACTGGAGAAATCAAAAAAAGTGATTCTCACAGTATCTCCTGCACCATCCAGGTGCAGATGGGCTCGTTGCAGCAGATAGATGACAGCATCTTCAACTCCTAAATGGGGCTGATATGCAAACTGCAGAGGGTCCAGCCATGTCTTCATCTGCAGCCTCAAAATCCTTGTAATAACGTGACTACACAGTTCAATTCAATTCACTTTATTTATATAGCGCCATTTCACAACAACAGTCATCTCAAAGCACTTTCAACTGTAGGGGAAACCCCCACAATTGCAGAAAGACCTCAGCAATCAGAAGATCCCCTGTGAGCAAGCGCTTGGTGACTGTGGAGAGGAAAAACTCCCTTTTGACAGGAAGAAACCTCCAGTAGAACCAGGCTCAGTGAGGGGCAGTCATCTGCTGTGACTGGCTGGGGGGTGAGGGTATAGAGAAGATGAAAAGAGAAGACATGTAGAGAGCAAACAGCACGATAGAGACTCAATCTATGGGAGAGAACAAACAGATGTTAATGACCAGCAAAAAAAAAAAAAAAAAAAAAAATCATTGAGAGTGAAGAAAGGAGAGAAACCCAGTGCAATTATTGGAAGTCCCCCGGCTGTCTAAACCTAATAGCAGCATAACTAAGGGAGGGTTCAGAAACACATGATCCCTCCCTAATTGTAGGCTATATCAAAATGGAAGGTTTTAACCCTATCCTTAAAAACAGAGATCGAGTCAGACTTGCGAATCCAGATTGGCAGCTGGTTCCACAAGAGAGGAGCTTGATAACTGAAGGCTCTACCCACCATTGTACTTTTGGAGATTCTAGGTATTAAAATTAATCCTGCATTTTGGGAGCGTAGTGCTCTTTTAGGATGATAGGGTAATATCAGGTCTTTTAAATAAAAAGGGGCCTGATTGTTTAGAGCTTTGAAAGTGAGAAGAAGGATTTTAAACTTAATTCTGAACTCTATGGGAAGCCAATGAAGGGAGGCCAGAACCGGAGAGATATGATCTCTCTTTCTAGTACCTGTTAAAACTCTTGCAGCAGCATTTTGGATCAACTGAAGACTTTTTAGAGATGTTTTAGGACAACCTGATAATAAAGAGTTACAATAATCTAATCTAGAGCTAACAAAAGCATGGATCAGTTTCTCAGCATCACTCTGAGACAAGATGCTCCTAATCTTGGCAATATTAAGCAAATGATAGAAGACAGTCTTAGAAACGAATTTAATATGTGAATTGAAAAATAGATCTTGATCAAAAATAACTCCAAGGTTCCTCACAGAGCTATTAAGAGAAAGAGTAACTGCATCCAAACTAAAAGTTTAATTTGGAAAGGTATTTGTAAGGTTTTTTTGGACCAACAAGAATGACTTCAGTCCTATCTGAATTTAATAGCAGGAAATTACAAGTCATCCAAGCTTTGATTTCCTTAATACAGGTTTCTAACTTGGCTAATTGATTACTATCATCTGGCTTCATTGACAAGTATAATTGTGTGTCATCTGCATAACAATGAAAATGTATACAGTGCTTTCTAATAATGTTTAAATACCCACCCCTGGGCAGAATGGCTCTCTCATGTGCATCACTATGTAAGACAATACAACAAAAAACAAGATGAAAAAGAGACAGAAACAGCAGATTTATCTAATCAGCTGGTAAAAGTCCAGCTAAAAGCAACTAGGGATGAGGTGAATAAGGATAAAAAACACAAAAATACTGTACAAGCTCCAGCTTTTACGATGACAACCCCTCAGTCCATTATTGGCCCTGTCCCTTCTGAGCCCTTTGTGGTGCCACCCCAGCAATGGCATCCACACCCATCAAAAAAGGGTCATGGAAGAGGTGCATACAGAGGCGGCATGAGAGAGCAACTGATATGTGTTATCAATGTGGAAGGTCAGCTCATTGGATTTGTGACTGCACAGTTTCAGCCCCTGGAAGAGGGCATAACTGGTACCCATACAATCCCACCCAACCTCCAGCACCTGGGGTGTGGCCAGATCAGCCACAGCAGACACAGCTGCATCAACAATCACACATGACTCCCAACCACAGCATGCTGCCTAGTCAACAATGACTAGAGACCCACACAGAAGAGATAGCACTTTCTGATCCAATGCTATCCTTCATGGTGGGAGACGAGACTTTTGAAGTTGTGGTGGACACAGGGGCTCACTTCTCATCAATATCAACCTCTCTACCCCATCCACAAATTATACATCAGTGGTTGGCATCTCTAGGACCCTGAAACGTCTCCCTTTCTCAGTACCACTGAACTGTTCACTGGATGGACTGGATTTTGTCCACTCTTTTCTGTCAATCTTACAACCCCCCACATTATCCACTCTACTGCACAATGAACTATGATGGTCAGTGGGACACTTTGGTGAAGATACAGGATTTGGTGTGCAAGGACATTTATGTGGATCCACAAGGAGTTGCTGCTGCAGGCTATTTGGACAAAGACTTGTTGCCTCTGTATGCCCTCTTGGACACTGCTGCACCCCATGCCATGCTGGGGGTGTCCGAAGGGGAGGAAGCAAGGGCACTGAGACCAATGGTGAAAAACTGTCTTAAGTTGACTGATTGGGTTGTCACACGATGTAGGGACCTGCATTACTCACCATCTGCTGATTGCTATCGCATCTCATGCAATGTCACAATTCAGGCTACTCCACAAACATTGCATCTAGACAGAACACGTAGCAGAGAAAACACTGATCATCCAGATTCTGTTGCACTTTTGGACGCTCTGCCCCCCACTCTGTGGTCAGACAGCTCTGCAGATGTTGGTCTAATTACCTGTAAACTAGTCAAAATCTCATTGAAGGCAAATGCTCAACCAGTGTGGAGAGCACAGTATCCTCTCACAAAAGAGAAGGAAACAGGCATAGCAGGAACAATACAGGGTCTTTTTCAAGCAGGGGTTCTAGTGCCAGCACAGTCCTCATGGAACACACCAATTCTTCCTGTAGAAAAGCCTGGCAAAATGGACTACAGGATGGTTCATGACTTGAGAAGTGTGAACTCAAGTCATTTCTCCTATGAACTACACTGTTCCAAATCCTTATCTGCTCCTGAATAGCATCACACCACAGCGCAATTTTTTTTACTGTGATCGACATTTCTAATGCTTTTATCAGCATCCCATTACATGCAGATAGCAGGGCCCTTTTTGTATTCTCCTATCAAGGACAGCAATACACATACAGTAGACTACCACAAGGTTTTGTTGACTCACCAGCCATTTTTAATCACATACTGCGTCAACATTTGTAGGATTTGCGCCTGCCCCCTGGCTCATTGTTGCTGCAGTATGTTGATGATCTGCTATTGGCAGGACCCACTGCCACCTCTGTGCTTTCAGCCACTGAGATCCTCTTGAAACATCTTTACCAGAAAGGCTACAAACTACACAGCAAAAAGGTACAGTGTTGTCACCCCAGAGTTCACTATTTGGGCAGGCTAATCACATCTGGCAATTCTGCGGTGTTTCTATCACAAGCGTCATCAATTCTCTCACACCCAAAACCATGCACTGTGAGAGAAATGATGTCATTTTTGGGTCTTACCAGATACGCCAGAAATTTTGTCCCAAATTACACTGTGCTCATTCAGCCCCTGTGCAATCTTCTCAAAGAAGCAGGACACAAGAATCTCACATCACCATTGCAATGGACTACTTCAGCCGAGGGTGCGTTCACTGAACTAAAGCAATTGATGTCACATGCATGTTCACTCAAACCACCTGACTACACTTCCCCATTTCACTTGGATGTTTCTGAACAGTACGTTATTGTAAATGCAGTGCCGTATCAGAAGGGGGAAGGTAAAGGGTCAAGGTTAGTTCTAATGTACAACGGTTCAACATTAGATAACATAGAAAGAGGACATCCACCGTGACCACATCATGTTGTCATGATAGCCAAGGCATTGGAGAAAACTCCTCACATTACCATGCAGCACACTGTGATTGTGCACACAATGCATGGAGTAGCTTCATATCTACAAAGTGTGTTGTTCACACTCTCAGCCAAAAGAACACAAAGGTTGAAAAGAATGCTACAAGGACCAAATGTCATTTACACAAGTGAAGGCACAAACATGGCAGAGGACATGCTCACAGGTGAACCCCATGACTGTTGTGCAATTGCAGAAACAGACAAGAAAGCGGTTCCAAATCTCCAAGCAAAAAAAACTTGAACATCCAAATTTCAATCTTTTTTGTGATGGATGTTGTTACAGGAAAACAGATGGATCTTTGAGTGCTTCATTTACAGTGATAAAATATGATGAAGAGACATTTCAAACTGTAGAGGCAGGAATGGTAGACCAGCCTGCCTCTGCTCAAAAAGCTGCAATTGTAGCTCTCACTAAAGCATGCCAATATGCAAAACAACAAGTGGCAAACATATGAACTGATTCAGCTTATGCTCACCAGGCTGCACATGTTGATTTGCCACATTGAAAAAGAAAAGGATTCCTCACGTCAACCAACACACCCATTAGACACCTAATTGAAATAGTTGAGCTGTTGGAGGCCATGGGTCAACCAAAGAGGGTGGCAATTTTGAAGTGCAAAGGACATCAAAAAGGAAATGCTATTGTAGCCAAAGGAAATGAAGTTGCTGATTTGGCTGCCAAGCAAGCAGGTGGTTATGTTACTCAAGCAAGCATGATGGTACAGAAAGAAGATCAGGAGTACATGAAACTAGGCACAGAGGAAATTAAGCAGCTACAAGAGAAGGCAAGTGTCATGTTCAGGTGAGTGCACGCCCCCGCCTTCCCGTTTCTCCTCAGTTAATCACCTCACCTGGGAGATTTGACGCACCTGTCGCCTATTCCCTCCAGTGCTTATCAGGACCTGCTTTTCGATGCTTCAGCACTGGCTCGTTTATGTACACTGCCCTGAGTAAACATAGCAAGTAAAACCATAGTTAATGTTGAGTGCTCGCACTTATTTTCTTTCTCCTCTTCTCTCTCCAGGTCACTGCCATTGGTGTGATGTGTCTCTAGGGATGATGTGCACTCACCTCCTTCAACATCGTCATCCACAGTATTCTCCACCTGGTCAGGCACCATCAACTCATCTCACTTTTGACTCACTTCCAGCTTTATCCTGCTGGTTCGTCTCCGTCGCTGGATCCCTGATGGATCCTCAGCTCTGCTCATGTGAGTGGCAATTTGTCTTGGCCCATTCCCCGTCTCCTATCCTCTAATGGTTGTTGTCTCTCCCTCTGCAGGCTGTTCCTCTGGTGAGTGACGTTTTCCCTAGCTGTGCTCCAGTTTTTTTAAAAAACCAATAAATCTGTAAATGTGTTTTTGTATTCTGAGTGTTCTCTGGTGTTGCACTTTGCATGTGAGCTGTCTAGTACCAAATCATGACAGCAAGTTCTGAAGAAAAGAATAGGGGGATAGAGAAAGGAGCAAAGAAGGATGAAGAAGGGTTGTGGAGATCAGTTGATGGAAGACTAGTAGCCCCAGCTGTGTTGCTGTTGTTGTGCACTTGAAAGGCCATATCTCAAAAACAAAGATCTCTGCTTTGACTGAAGCACATTGGTGGCATTCATATTTGGCTGAGGTTGAAGAACTAGTTGTTTCTGAATGTGAAGCATGCCAGAAGTTCAATCCCAAACGCATGTTAAAGGCATCCATGGGAGTCTTTCCACCCCCTGAAGGGCCATGGAAAGACATTGTGATTGATTTTACAGACATAGGCCAAGAACACAGATGCAGAGGCTACAGATATCTGTTGGTGTGTGTGGACACATTTTCAAGATGGGCTGAGGCTAAAGCCTGTAAGACAGAAAGTGCAAAGGAAGTGATTAAATGGCTGACCGAGGAAGTGATCCCTAGGCATGGGTTTCAAAGAGTGATCAGATCAGATAATGGCAGATATTTTGCAAATAAGCATTTGAGGGAAGTTGAATGTGCCTTAGGTTAAAGGCATAACTTTGGTCCTGTGGTGCATCCATCCTCCCAAGGGTTAGTTGAGAGAGCAAATGGCACATCAAAAAGAATGCTGGCCAAACAATGCATGGGGGCAGGCATGACATGGGTTGATGCACTGCCATTATCGCTGATGGCACTGTGATCTACTCCCAACATGACGCTCTGCCTGACTCCTCATGAGCTGCTAACAGGGAGAAAGATGCCAGGACCATTTGTTGATTCACTTTTGACTCCTAGAAACAGTCAAGCTGTAGAACTGACACAGTATATCAAGAGTCTAAAGAAAATATCTGAAGCTCTCGCATCAGGTTCCGGACATTCTCAACAGGGAGACACTGCCCCACTGGAACCTGGTGACTAAATACTGGATATGTGCCTGATGCTTTTACTGCATGGTTGCAGTCAGTATTTGGATGTTGGGCAGGTGTGGTATGCTCAGTAATTCTGATTAAAGCCCTCTCGCTAGCAGTGATACTCATAGTGGGCTGCTGCTGTATCCCATGTCTAAGAACACTGCTGGAAAAGATGTATAATTATGACCCTGTCCAAAGATCCAGCCCAAAGGATGATGGCTCAAGTCCAGTCCGAAGTGGAGTCCAAGTCTCTCCTCTACGACAATGACCATTGTGAATCTGGGAATGACAATGATGAAGGAGAGGCCACTGTTTGAAATGTTTATATCATGTATTTCTGCTATCCACTGTTCTGTCCACTGTACACACATGCAACACCACATGCATGCATATGAATCTACATGAAAAAGAGGGTGCGCTGAAGGTACCCTCCTACGGTGGGCCATGTGCTAGTAACCTCTGGTCCCTTCTTACTTCTTGTGCTTTTTTACAGGTATCATCAAAACATTGTGCTATTTGCGGTCATGTAGTCAAAATAGATGTGAAGGTTTAAAGCTCTGTTATACGGCAGGTCTTGAGGACCAGATACAGCATACATGGACAGAAATCTTCTTCTGACTTAAAATGTTTTGCTTGCTCATTTATCATTGATCCACATTGCTGTGTTTTGTTTTTTTGATAAAGGTTATGTTAAGGCAGCCGGGAAGAGGGGCCAGCATGAGAGTTTTTGCCTGTAAATATGCATCAATGAATAAAAGAAATTAATAAAGATGATTGCTTAATGACAATCTGCCAGCAGGTTTTTCGCTCGTACCATGATCAATGAATAAAGCCCACATGCCAAAAACATGCATGTTAGGTTAATTGGCTGTTCTAAATTGTCCCTAGATATCTGTTTCCTATAGGCCCTTAGAATAGAGGGTTAGTATTAATGAAAGCGCTTTGAGTGGTCTTTGTGACTAGAAAAGCGCTATATAAGTGCAGGTTAGTTAGTTAGTTAGTTAGTAAAGCATATCCTGGGTCTGTGTGTTAATGTACCTGCTTTAAGATGTTGGCTCCATAAAATGGAGCCAAAAGAGAGATTCTGTGATAGAAATGTTTAGATAAGTTAGATATTAAAAGTTTTACACAATGTGCCTGCATAAAAATGTCAGTTAAAAGGCCTCACAGCCTTCACCTGCATACATAACAGGATGTGGTTTCTTAGCTCTCCATAACAAGCACCCGCTATAGCTTTGCAAGGAAGAATTGCTTCTGCTTACACATAGGAAAATGGGTTAATGTCACTGGGTGAAGGGTTGCAAAGCTGAGAGAATGAAAGAAGACAGAGGAAGCGAAAATAGCCGAAGATGGGGAGAGGAGCAGCAACAGGAAACACCTGCCTGAGTCAACTTCAGGGTGAAAAGACATCTAAATGGAAAAACCCGAACAATGAAAAGACAGCCGTTATGGGGTGGTGGGACACCCCCGGGCCTAAAGACTATAAATACCTTATGCTTTTTCTTCTCGGGGTCTGAACCATCGGATTGTGGCGGGACCAAGACCCACAGCTGTGATATTTATATTCTCTGCATGCTTCAATAAAAGTTGTGGAATGATACTTCTTATGTGATTTTTAAATCCTCTGGTGTAGCTTAATGGTTTTGAGCTAACTGTCCAATTTCTGAACACACTTTTACAGAGGAAAGAAAAAGAGTTTTACAAAACCTTGGCTTTTTCTTTGCCCATTTACATTTATGAATAGAATAATAGCTTAAAATAATGAAGCAATTCAGCATAAACACTCTCTCTTTTTCTATATTGCACTTTCTGTAAAAAAAAAAAAGAACAGCTTTCTTATCTATACTAATTTTCTTCCCATTTGACATGTTAAATACACATTCAGTTTCTTTCCAGCCCTTCTTTGTTCATTGGAGGAAGAAAGAGCAGTGCTGAAGACAAAGGTCTAACTTATTAAACATGCGCCGATAGTATGCATGTCACATGGGTAAATATTTACTCATGTCATTGAGCTGATTATAATAATTGAATATTTCAGGCGGTATTGTAACATGTACTGTTTCAGATGTTGTTGTGGCCCATTGCACAACGTTCCTCACCATCTTTGTCCTGGAGCAGAGTAGGAAAAAGGTTGAACAGTGTACAAAGAATTTTTGTTTGTCCAGAGGGACATTTCAATCCACATGTCTCAGCCCGAAGCCTGCACTGGAGAGAATGGACACAACTGGCTGTCCAGCCACCTGCTGCACATAGCAGATGGAGTGTGTACAGCCTGGATAGGTTACCTGGGGCTGCAACTAATCACAACACACATTTTCACAGTAAGCTGTTGTGAGCATTTTTTTTTAATGTGTGAAATAAAGATTTCCTGCCTTTCAGCTGTGTGTGCAATGAAATCTATCAGGAGTACACTTTAAAGGTTAAGAATTAATCAGTGACTGAAGGCGTTATTTATGGTTTAAAAATATTTAATTATGAGGGGATACTGTCACAATACTGCCCCAGTGATCCCAGGAGCTATGTTGTCCGGGGCAATTTGCCTCTGATAGGGTCTCCCAAGACAAACTGGTCCTGGGTGAAGGGCCAGACGAAGAACGATCCAACAGACTCTCATGATAAATTGTATATCAAGGATTCAGTGTACCCCGCCCGGTATGGGGTTACCGGGGCCCCACCCTGGAGCCAGGCCTGGGGGAGGGGCTCGAAGGCTAGCGTCTGGTGGCCGGGTTTCCACCCATGGGACCCGGCCGGGCTCAGCCCGAAGGAGTTACGTGGGTCCGCCCTCCAGTAGGTTCACCACCTGCAGGAGGGATCATGGAAGTCCGGTGCTATGTGGATTAGGTGGCAGTCAAAGGCGGAGACCTTGGCGGACTGATCCCAAGCTTTCTAAACTGGCTTTTGGTACGTGGAATGTCACCTCTCTGGTGGGGAAGGAGCCTGAGCTGGTGTACGAGATTGAGCGATACCGGCTAGATATAGTCGGCCTCACCTCAACACACAGCTCCGGTTCCGGAACCAGTCTCCTGGAGAGGGGCTGGAGCTTGGCCTTTTCTGGAGTTGCCCCGGGCGAGAGGCGACGAGCAGGGGTAGGTATTCTTGTATCGCCCCACCTTGCTGCCTCTATATTGGAGTTTTCCCCGGTGGACGAAAGGGTTGCTTCCCTGCGCCTTCGGGTTGGGAAACGGGTCCTGACCATCATTTGTGCCTATGCACCAAATGATGTTTCAGAGTACCCACCCTTTTTGGAGTCTGTGACTGGGGTGCTGGAGGGTGCTCCTCCTGGAGACTCCATTGTCCTACTGGGGGACTTCAATGCGCACGTGGGCAACGACAGTGAAACCTGGAGGGGGGTGATTGGGAGGAACGGCCTGCCCGATCTGAACCCGAGTGGTGTTCAGTTATTGGACTTCTGTGCTAACCACAGTCTGTCTATAACGAACACCATGTTCAAGCATAAGGGTGTCCATATGTGCACCTGGCACCAGGACACCCTAGGCCGCAGGTCGATGATCGATTTTGTTATCGTATCATCAGACCTGCGACCGTATGTCTTGGACACCCGAGTAAAGAGAGGTGCAGAGCTGTCAACTGATCACCACCTGGTGGTGAGTTGGATCCGATGGCAGGGGAGGAAGCCATTCAGACCTGGTAGACCCAAACGTATAGTGAGGGTGTGCTGGGAGCGTCTGGCTGAGGCCCCTGTCCGGGAGGTCTTCAACTCCCACCTCCGGAAGAACTTCAACCACATTCCGAGGGAGTCTGGAGACATGGAGTCTGAATGGGCCATGTTCTCCACCTCTGTTGTTGAAGCGGCAGCCCAGAGCTGCGGCCGCAAGGTGGTCGGTGCATCTCGTGGTGGCAACCCCCGAACCAAGTGGTGGACACCAGTGGTGAGGGGGGCCATTAAGCTGAAGAAGGAGTCCTATCAAGCTTGGTTGGCTTGTGGGACTCCCGAAGCAGCTGAGGTGTACCGGCAGGCCAAGCGGAGTGCAGCTCGGGTGGTTGCTGAAGCAAAAACCCGGGTATGGGAGGAGTTCGGTGAGGCCATGGAACAAGACTTTCGGTCGGCTTCAAAGAGATTCTGGCAAACTGTTCGGCGGCTCAGGAGGGGAAAGCAGCTCCCCGTCCACACTGTGTATGGTGCGGATGGGACACTGTTGACTTCAACTGGGGATATCGTCGGGCGGTGGAAGGAATACTTCGAGGATCTCCTCAATCCCACTGATACGCCTTCCACAGAGGAAGCAGGGTTTGGGGACGAGGGGGATGACTCGCCTATCACAGGGGCTGAGGTCGCCAAGGTGGTTAAAAATCTCCTTGGTGGCCGGGCCCCGGGGGTGGACGAGATTCGCCCCGAGTACCTCAAGGCCCTGGATGTTGTTGGGTTGTCATGGTTGACACGCCTCTGCAACATTGCGTGGAGGTCGGGGGCAGTGCCTTTGGCATGGCAAACCGGGGTGGTGGTTCCTCTCTTCAAAAAAGGGGACCGGAGGGTGTGCTCCAACTTTAGAGGGATCACACTCCTCAGCCTCCCTGGGAAGGTCTATGCCAAGGTACTGGAGAGGAGAGTCCGGCCGTTGGTCGAACCTCGGATTCAGGAGGAGCAATGTGGTTTTCGTCCTGGCCGTGGCACATCGGACCAGCTCTTTACCCTCTCGAGAATTCTTGAGGGTTCGTGGGAGTTTGCCCAACCAGTTTACATGTGTTTTGTGGACTTGGAGAAGGCATTTGACCGCGTCCCTCGTGGATTTTTGTGGGGGGTGCTTCGGGAGTATGGGGTATCGGGCTTGTTGTTACGAGCTATTCGGTCTCTGTACGACCGTTGTGAGAGTTTAGTTCGCATTGCCAACACTCGGTCAGAGTCATTCCCAGTGAGAGTTGGACTCCGCCAGGGCTGCCCTTTGTCACCGGTCCTGTTCATAATTTTTATGGACAGGATTTCTAGGCGCAGCCAGGGAATGGAGGGTGTCATGCTTGGTGACCACAGGATCTCATCTCTGTTGTTTGCAGATGATGTTGTCCTGTTGGCTTCATCCAGCAATGACCTACAGCTCTTGCTGGGACGGTTTGCCGCTGAGTGTGAAGCGGCTGGGATGAGAATCAGCACCTCCAAGTCCGAGTCCATGGTCCTCAGCCGGAAAAAGGTGGATTGTCCTCTCCGGGTTGGGGACAGGCTCCTGCCCCAAGTGGAGGAGTTTAAGTATCTTGGGGTCTTGTTCACGAGTGAGGGGAAAATGGAGCGAGAGATTGACAGACGGATTGGAGCAGCATCTGCAGTGATGCGGACGTTGTACCGGTCTGTTGTGGTGAAGAGGGAGCTTAGTTCTAAGGCAAAGCTGTCGATTTACCAGTCAATCTACGTTCCTACTCTCACCTATGGTCACGAGCTTTGGGTAATGACCGAAAGAACGAGATCGCGGATACAAGCGGCTGAAATGAGCTTTCTCCGTAGGATTGCTGGACTCACCCTCAGAGATAGGGTGAGGAGCTCAGTCATCCGGGAGAGGCTCAGAGTAGAACCGCTGCTCCTCCACATTGAAAGGAGTCAGTTGAGGTGGTATGGGCATCTGATTAGGATGCCTCCTGGACGCCTCCCACTTGAGGTGTTTCAGGCACGTCCCACTGGGAGGAGACCCCGGGGCAGACCCAGGACTCGGTGGAGAGACTATGTCTCCCAGCTAGTCTGGGAACGCCTTGGTATCCCCTCTGAAGAGCTGGAGCAGGTGGCTGGGGAGAGGGAAGTCTGGGCTTCTCTGCTTGAACTGCTGCCTCCGCGACCCGGACCTCCGGAAAAGCGGTAGAAGATGGATGGATGGATGGATGGATGGGATACTGTCACAATATATGATCAGTATGTGAGGGTTAAAATGTGGAAAGAAAGTGGTGAAATGTTTGCTTTACTTTTATAAATGGCCACAAGTGCATCATGTGACAAAATCAGGACACCCTGTGATATTTAATATTAATGTTAATACTGGGAGATTCACATATAATTAAACAAAACAGAAGTCTTTAACATTTTTTAAACAGTGAGGAATAAATTAGTACACTCCCACCTTTATTCCCACTTAAAATGGCTAAAATAAAAAAAAAAACATTGATCATCAATGTGAACATTTAATAATTAACTGAATATTTAATAGGGTGTCAAAATTGTATCACCTGACTGTATAGGTGCATCTCAATAAAGTAGAATGTCAACAAAGTTGATTTATTTAGGCAATTCAAGTCAAAAAAATTAAACTTCTATATTATATAGACTCATTACACAGAGGGTGATATATTTCACGTGCTTATTTATTTTAATTTTGATCAGTACGGTTTAAAGCCCATGAAAACCTCAAATTCGGTTTCTCAAAAAAATAGAATATTACATAAAATTAATTTTGAAAAATAATTTTTCAATAGAAATGTTGGCCGACTGAAAAGTATGCACATGTACACACTCAATACTTGGTCGGCGCTCCTTTTGGATTAATTATTGTATCAATGTGGCATGGCATGGAGGTGATTAGCTTGTGGCACTGCTGAGATGTTATGAAGGTCCAGGTTACTTTGATAGTGGAGTTACATCAGGGATCAGCTCTGAGCCCCTTCTTGTTTGCCATGGTAATGGACAGGCTGACAGACGATGTCAGAAAGGTGTATCCGTGGACCATGATGTTTGCAGACGGCATTGTCATATGTAGTGAGAGTAGGGAGCAGGTGGAAGAGAAATTGGACAGAGGAGGAATGAAAGTCAGTACAAGCAAGACAGAATACATGAGTGTGAATGAGGGAGGACAATGCAACGGTGAAGATGGAAGGAGTAGAGGTAGTGAAAGTAGATGATTTTATTTTTTATTTTATTTAACCTTTATTTATACAGGGTAGTTCCATTGAGAGGCAACCTCTCTTTTCCAAGGGCAACCTGTTCACACTCACACAGTTACACATTCACACCAGGAAGCTGCCCAGTACAACCACAGACTGACCTGTGGCCACTGAGCAGTGTGGGGTCAAGGGCCTTGTTCAAGGGCACCCCAGTGGGGTTAAGGTTGATGGGGAAAACACTGCTATGTTATCTGTCCCACCTAGATCTAATTCCGTTGGTCCAGGGATTGAACCCGTGACCCTCCACTCACCAGTCCAAATCCCTAATCATTAGGCCACCACTGCCCTTATGATTTTTTTTTTTCCTTTGTCCTGTCAGGCAGCTAGGCAAACAGAACAGGGATCTGTCACCCTCATTGTGCCAAAACAGATTTATTTTGCCAAGAGGAGCTTATACAGTACCTAACTGTGCACTGTATAATGTTGTAAACTCCTCCTGTAATAACTTTTAATACTTTATTACCTCTGCCAAGGAGGTTATGTGATCATCGGCGTTGGTTTGTCTGTCTGTCTGTCTGTTTGTCTGTTTGTTAGCAAGCTAACTCAAAAAGTTATGGACAGATTTTCATGAAATTTTCACAGATTGTCAGAAATGTGGTATCGTACAGATGATTAGATTTTGGTGGTGATCCGGATCACCGTCCCGAAGAAAACCGCCATTACGGAAAATGCCATTTTCATGAATAACTACTGAACCACTAATCCTATCATTGTCAGTCCAATTGCTAGTCATATGTTTTCATGGTCAAGGAATCTGAAAACGTACACACAAACACTGTATGGGGGGAACTGTGGCCGCCATTACGGAAAATGCCATTTTCGTGAATAACTACTGAACCACTAATCCTGTCATTGTCAATCCAATTGCTAGTCATATGTTTTCATGGTCAAGGAATCTGAAAACGTACACGCAAACACTGTATGGGGGGAACTGTGGCGCTTGGCGGAGGTCTGCGCTCTCCGAGTGCTTTTCTAGTTTTAACTGCTTTACCAATGGAAGACCCAACAGGATGGGGAAGAGGGAAAGGAAGTGTGTGAAGGGGGAAAAGAAAAAGGAGGGGAACAGACCAAAAAAAAAAAAAACAAAAAACAACAACGACAACTAAAACAAACAAAAGACAAACTGCTTCTTCCACCGAAGATGTCTCAACACAAGTCTGGTTTCTGCACCTGTTAAAGGACAGACACTTGTGCGTGTATGTCTGTGTGCATATATATGAGAACGTGTGCAAAATAAGTGTGTGCATGTGAGTGGTTTGTCAGGAAACATACGAGCGGAGGGCTGGTCGCAGCAGCTCTCCCCCCGGGAACCCCGAGCAGGCAAGGCAGCGTCACCAACCCCCAGCCCCGAGGTCAGCAAGCTCCAGAAAAGCCAGGCATCCACCCCCGGAGGGATGATTAAGGGAGGGCAGGCCGCCCGGCGGCCGGTGCGGTGAGCCCACATCCCCGGACCCGCCCGATCCCCACCCCCCCAGCGGGGCCAACATCCGCCCCCAGGCCCCAGGCACTAGGAGGCCAGCGGCCCTTGGTCCGAGCCCCCCTAGGCACCCCCACAGTGGCCCCGCCCCAGCTCCTCCGCCGCACACCCCGGGGACCCCCACGTCCAAAGAAGTCCCCTCACCCCGGGGAGCCCAGGTTGCTGAGAGGCACTACCCCCCTTAATCCAGCACCTCCCAACTCGTAAGCACACCCCTCCCCATACCTTCACACCCACATGTTTCCATGCACACCCCTCTCACTCACCCAGACCGATCCATTCTCTCTCACTCCAGTACCCGATCAAATTCACTCCTTATTCACCTTTATTTCAAAAGGCAGCTGTGAAGCAGATGCAGCGAGCATGAACATGCACCAGTGCCCAGCAGTGACCAGGGAAGCCACCGGCGCAGGCCACAGAAGCAGACCCCCACCCCCCGGCGCCCATCTGAGTGAACAATCAGCAGACCACCACAGGCGCCCCAGGATGCCACCCGGCATGCAAAGCGCTGCACAAAACTGACCCATCATCACCACCTCCATTCATCACCCCCTCACTCACACTTAGACTCATATTCAGCCTCCCGTCACTTCCTTGGTTGTATCAATATATTTAGTAGCACCCAGGGATTTTGACAACATGATAGGTCCCAGGCTCCCCACCAGACTCCCACGCACCCAGTAAGAGCAGGGCAACAGGGGTGGGGGAAGACCCCTCCCCCCTCCCCCCACGCAGAACATGGTGGGTGTGTGTCGGTTATATGATATAATTGTGTGTAAATGTGTGGAGTACTAAAGTGCAATTAAAATTGGGGGGATAGTGATTGAAGCATCGTTAGCCACTGCGATGGGCAGCAGAGCCCCCAACCCCCCAAGCCCTCAGTGTCTAAAATGCAATTAAAATTGAGGTGAGTGCAGCCTCACCACGCAGCAAAGGTATCCCCTTCACCGACACAGTGCGGCACACCCCCACCCCAAAGCTCTAAATGTAACAAAAAAGATCAGGGGGAGGGAGACGGCGGGAAATAAGACTGGGAGGTAGGCGGTCTAAAAGCAAGGCCGTCCCCCCCAGAAGCCAGCTTGCAGACTGGTTTATGAGGCCACCCACTGCCCCCAAATCCCAACCCATGCCCTAATGAGTTTAAATACATGTGGTCAGCTATCCAAAGCAATGGTAAATGCACAAGAAAGGTGAAGAACGGCTGCACGGTGGCGCAGTGGTTAGCACTGCGGCAGCACAGTTTACCCTTGGCCGGGGGATCGTGGGGATCGTGGGATCGTGGGTTCGATCCCAGCCCCCGACCAACAGTGATCTGTGTGGAGTTTGCATGTTCTCCCCATGTATGCGTGGGTTTACCCCGGGATTTCTCCGGTTTCCTCCCACATGCCAAAAACATGCAGGTTAGGTTAATTGGAGACTCTAAAGTGGCCCTAGGTGTGAATGTGTGTGTGAATGGTTAAGGGATAGCGCCGTATCGTGGCTGCTTCATCCATCCAGGTGGTGGATGACCCTCAATTTCCCCTCTGGGGATCAATAAAGTATACTAAATCTAAAAAAAAAAAAAGAAAAATAAAGAAAAGAGTGCAGGCAGGGTGGAGTGGGTGGAGATGAGTGTCAGGGGTGATTTGTGACAGAAGGGTAGCAGCAAGAAAGATTTACAAGATGGTAGTGAGACCTGCTATGATGTATGGTTTGGAGAGGGCGACGCTGACAAAAAGACAGGAGACAGTGTTGGAGGTTGCAGAGTTCAACATGTTAAGATCATGCCAATCACCAAGGGTCTCAGCTGACTTTTTACCATGGGCTGTTGTTGTACTGAAAGGTCAAGTCTTTTATATTTGGAAAGGAAACTGAAGCAGGTTCAATTCAGTTCAGGCTAGTCTGGAACAGATCTTTAGATGCAACCCAAAAATCCAAACTGTCAAACAAACAAACAAACAAATTTACAAATAAGCTCACCAGAACAAGGGCAGGGTTCAGGTGAGGATGAGGGGGAAGAAATTTCAACACTCCGGCAACAAGAAATGAAAATAACAGCCCTTAAATAAGGCTAGAAACAAATGAAACAAGTGATAGCAGGTGTGAGTCACTTGAGCGAGCAGGAGAAAACAAAGATACAATTTAGACCAGCTGGGAGTAATGAGAGGGGAGAGAGTGGGCTGACAGCTAACAGGAACCCCGCCTACGCGGAGCAACAACCTGGAAGTGTCACTGACAGCTGTCAACGCTTAGGGAGAACACACAGAAAAAAAAAAAAATAAAGAGATGGCAAAATAAAGACAAGTAACCTCAAAAATGTGAAGAACAAACTATAATGAACGTAAACAGGAAAATAAATCATACTAAGAAAAAATACAGAATATGTGACAAATCAACCAAGGATAAAATAACAGGAACTGCAACTCAAAATGACAACACTGTACAAATATGAAAAAAGGCAAAAAGACTGAGCCTGGTGGAATCCCCTTGCGCTCAGATCGTGACAGTTTGTTCAGTGTCCACCTCTCCTTATATAAGTAAATCCATCCATCCATCCATCCATCTTCTACCGCTTTTCCGGAGGTCCGGGTCGCGGAGGCAGCAGTTCAAGCAGAGAAGCCCAGACTTCCCTCTCCCCAGCCACCTGCTCCAGCTCTTCAGAGGGGATACCAAGGCGTTCCCAGACTAGCTGGGAGACATAGTCTCTCCACCGAGTCCTGGGTCTGCCCCGGGGTCTCCTCCCAGTGGGACGTGCCTGAAACACCTCAAGTGGGAGGCGTCCAGGAGGCATCCTAATCAGATGCCCATACCACCTCAACTGACTCCTTTCAATGTGGAGGAGCAGCGGTTCTACTCTGAGCCTCTCCCGGATGACTGAGCTCCTCACCCTATCTCTGAGGGTGAGTCCAGCAATCCTACGGAGAAAGCTCATTTCAGCCGCTTGTATCCGCGATCTCGTTCTTTCGGTCATTACCCAAAGCTCGTGACCATAGGTGAGAGTAGGAACGTAGATTGACTGGTAAATCGACAGCTTTGCCTTAGAACTAAGCTCCCTCTTCACCACAACAGACCGGTACAACGTCCGCATCACTGCAGATGCTGCTCCAATCCGTCTGTCGATCTCTCGCTCCATTTTCCCCTCACTCGTGAACAAGACCCCAAGATACTTAAACTCCTCCACTTGGGGCAGGAGCCTGTCCCCAACCCGGAGAGGACAATCCACCTTTTTCCGGCTGAGGACCATGGACTCGGACTTGGAGGTGCTGATTCTCATCCCAGCCGCTTCACACTCAGCGGCAAACCGTCCCAGCAAGAGCTGTAGGTCATTGCTGGATGAAGCCAACAGGACAACATCATCTGCAAACAACAGAGATGAGATCCTGTGGTCACCAAGCATGACACCCTCCATTCCCTGGCTGCGCCTAGAAATCCTGTCCATAAAAATTATGAACAGGACCGGTGACAAAGGGCAGCCCTGGCGGAGTCCAACTCTCACTGGGAATGACTCCGACCGAGTGTTGGCAATGCGAACTAAACTCTCACAACGGTCGTACAGAGACCGAATAGCTCGTAACAACAAGCCCGATACCCCATACTCCCGAAGCACCCCCCACAAAAATCCACGAGGGACGCGGTCAAATGCCTTCTCCAAGTCCACAAAACACATGTAAACTGGTTGGGCAAACTCCCACGAACCCTCAAGAATTCTCGAGAGGGTAAAGAGCTGGTCCGATGTGCCACGGCCAGGACGAAAACCACATTGCTCCTCCTGAATCCGAGGTTCGACCAACGGCCGGACTCTCCTCTCCAGTACCTTGGCATAGACCTTCCCAGGGAGGCTGAGGAGTGTGATCCCTCTAAAGTTGGAGCACACCCTCCGGTCCCCTTTTTTGAAGAGAGGAACCACCACCCCGGTTTGCCATGCCAAAGGCACTGCCCCCGACCTCCACGCAATGTTGCAGAGGCGTGTCAACCATGACAACCCAACAACATCCAGGGCCTTGAGGTACTCGGGGCGAATCTCGTCCACCCCCGGGGCCCGGCCACCAAGGAGATTTTTAACCACCTTGGCGACCTCAGCCCCTGTGATAGGCGAGTCATCCCCCTCGTCCCCAAACCCTGCTTCCTCTGTGGAAGGCGTATCAGTGGGATTGAGGAGATCCTCGAAGTATTCCTTCCACCGCCCGACGATATCCCCAGTTGAAGTCAACAGTGTCCCATCCGCACCATACACAGTGTGGACAGGGAGCTGCTTTCCCCTCCTGAGCCGCCGAACAGTTTGCCAGAATCTCTTTGAAGCCGACCGAAAGTCTTGTTCCATGGCCTCACCGAACTCCTCCCATACCCGGGTTTTTGCTTCAGCAACCACCCGAGCTGCACTCCGCTTGGCCTGCCGGTACACCTCAGCTGCTTCGGGAGTCCCACAAGCCAACCAAGCTTGATAGGACTCCTTCTTCAGCTTAATGGCCCCCCTCACCACTGGTGTCCACCACTTGGTTCGGGGGTTGCCACCACGAGATGCACCGACCACCTTGCGGCCGCAGCTCTGGGCTGCCGCTTCAACAACAGAGGTGGAGAACATGGCCCATTCAGACTCCATGTCTCCAGACTCCCTCGGAATGTGGTTGAAGTTCTTCCGGAGGTGGGAGTTGAAGACCTCCCGGACAGGGGCCTCAGCCAGACGCTCCCAGCACACCCTCACTATACGTTTGGGTCTACCAGGTCTGAATGGCTTCCTCCCCTGCCATCGGATCCAACTCACCACCAGGTGGTGATCAGTTGACAGCTCTGCACCTCTCTTTACTCGGGTGTCCAAGACATACGGTCGCAGGTCTGATGATACGATAACAAAATCGATCATCGACCTGCGGCCTAGGGTGTCCTGGTGCCAGGTGCACATATGGACACCCTTATGCTTGAACATGGTGTTCGTTATAGACAGACTGTGGTTAGCACAGAAGTCCAATAACTGAACACCACTCGGGTTCAGATCGGGCAGGCCGTTCCTCCCAATCACCCCCCTCCAGGTTTCACTGTCGTTGCCCACGTGCGCATTGAAGTCCCCCAGTAGGACAATGGAGTCTCCAGGAGGAGCACCCTCCAGCACCCCAGTCACAGACTCCAAAAAGGGTGGGTACTCTGAAACATCATTTGGTGCATAGGCACAAATGATGGTCAGGACCCGTTTCCCAACCCGAAGGCGCAGGGAAGCAACCCTTTCGTCCACCGGGGAAAACTCCAATATAGAGGCAGCAAGGTGGGGCGATACAAGAATACCTACCCCTGCTCGTCGCCTCTCGCCCGGGGCAACTCCAGAAAAGGCCAAGCTCCAGCCCCTCTCCAGGAGACTGGTTCCGGAACCGGAGCTGTGTGTTGAGGTGAGGCCGACTATATCTAGCCGGTATCGCTCAATCTCGTACACCAGCTCAGGCTCCTTCCCCACCAGAGAGGTGACATTCCACGTACCAAAAGCCAGTTTAGAAAGCTTGGGATCAGTCCGCCAAGGTCTCCGCCTTTGACTGCCACCTAATCCACATAGCACCGGACTTCCATGATCCCTCCTGCAGGTGGTGAACCTACTGGAGGGCGGACCCACGTAATTCCTTCGGGCTGAGCCCGGCCGGGTCCCATGGGTGGAAACCCGGCCACCAGACGCTAGCCTTCGAGCCCCTCCCCCAGGCCTGGCTCCAGGGTGGGGCCCCGGTAACCCCATACCGGGCGGGGTACACTGAATCCTTGATATACAATTTATCATGAGAGTCTGTTGGATCGTTCTTCGTCTGGCCCTTCACCCAGGACCAGTTTGTCTTGGGAGACCCTATCAGAGGCAAATTGCCCCGGACAACATAGCTCCTGGGATCACTGGGGCACGCAAACCCCCCCACCACGATAAGGTGACGATCCATGAGGATTTATAAGTAAATCCTTTCAGAAAATTAAAAAAACCTTTGTCAGAAAAATAAGCCAAAATTGTCCCCTCTGTTAACCTACCCCTTCCATCCTCATAAAGACTGCAAGGATTGTTTGTACAGGACAACTTAGTAGTAAATGTACAAGAAAAGTTGTAAAAAATATGAGAAAAATTGTTGCAAATTCTATTTAAAAAAAGTTGCAAATTTTGTAGAAAAAAGTTATAAATTTATGATTATATTGTAAATCTGTGTGGAGGAAAGGAAATAATGTAATCACAAAACATAGATAGAACATCATATTTACAGGAAAAATTACAAAATTTACTACAAAAATAATAAATGTGCAAGGAAAAAGTTGCACATTTTTTAAAAAAAGTTATAACTTTCGAAGAAAAATGTTAGCTGACAAGAAAAAATTCTAATTGATGAAAAAATTGGATAATCATGAGAGATAAAGGTAATACATAATTAAATAAACAAAAATTGCTCTAGAAAATTGGCTTTTTCCATCCATCCATCTTCTACCGCTTTTCAGGAGGTCCGGGTCGCAGAAGCAGCAACTCAAGCAGAGAAATCTACACTACACTCTCTCCGGCCACCTGCTCCAGCTCTTCATAGAGGATACCAAGACATTCCCAGGCCAGCTGGGAAACGTAATCTCTCCAGCATGTCCTGGGTCTGCCCCAGGGTCTCCTCCCAGTGGAACGTGCCTGAAACACCTCAAGTGGGAGAAGTCCAGGAGGCATTCTGATCAGATGCCCAAACCACCTCAACAGGCTACTTTTGATATGGAGGAGCAATGGTTCTACTCTGAGCCTCTCCTGGATTACTGAGCTACTCACACTATCTCTGAAGGTGAGTCCAGCAATTCTAGGGAGAAAGCTCATTTCAGCCACTTGTATCCACAATCTCATTCTTTTGGTTATTACCCAAAGCTTGTGACCATAGGTTAGGTTAGGAATATAGATTGACCAGTAAATCGACAGCATTGCTTTAGAGCTGAGCTCCCTGTTCACCACAACAGACCGGTACAATGTCCACATCACTGCAGAGGCTTCTCCCATCCATCTGTCAAACTCTCGCTCCATTCTCCTCTCACTCGTGAATGAGACCCCAAGATACTTAAACTCCTACACTTGGGACAGGAGCTTGCCCCTAACCCGAACAGGACAATCCACCTTTTTCCGTCTGAGAACCATGGACTTGGACTTGGAGGTGCTGATTCTCATCCCAGCTGCTTCACACTCAGTAGCAAACTGTCCCAGTGAGGCCTGTAGGTCATCGGTCGATGAAGCCAGCAGGCCAACATCATCTGCAAACAGCAGGGATGAGAGCCTGTGGTAAGAGAGCATGACACCATCTGATCCTTGGCTGCATCTAGATATCCTGTGCATCAAAATTATGAACAGGATCGGTGACAAAGGGAAGCCCTGGCAGAGTCCAACTCTCACTGGAAAAAAGTTTGACTGGGTGTTGGCAATACGAACCAAACTCTTGCAACGGTCGTATAGGGACCGGATAGCTTGTAACAACAAGCCCGATACCCCATACTCCTGCAGCACCCCCCACAAGAGATCACGAGGGATGTGGTCGAATGCTTTCTCCAAGTCCACAAAACACATGTGGACTGGTTGGGCAAACTCCCACAAACCCTTGAGGATTCTTGAAAGGGTAAAGAGTTGGTCCGATGTGCTATGGCCAGGACATAAACAACATTGCTACTCCTGAATCCGAGGTTCGACGTGCAGTCAGGGTCTCCTCTCAAGCACCCTGACATAGACCTTCCCAGGGAGGAAGGTCTATGCCCCTTTTTCAAAAGAGGAACCACCACCCTGGTTTGACATGCAAAAGGCACTGTCCCCGGCCTCCCCTCAACATTGCAGAGACATGTCAACCATGACAGCCCTACAACATCCAGGGCCTTTAGGTACTCAGGGCGAATCTCGTCCATCCCTGGGGCCCAGCCACCAAAGAGTTTTTGAACCACTTCGATGACCTCAGTCCCTGTGATGGGTGAGCTGTCCCCCTCGTCCTCAAGCCATCCTTCCTCTGTGGAAGGAGTGTCAGTGGGATTGAGGAAATCCTCGAAGTATTCCTTCCACCGCACGACGATATACTCAGTTGAAGTCAGGAGCACCCCATCCGCACCATACACAGTGTGGAAAGGGAGTTGCTTCCCCCTACCTGAGTCGCTGGACAGTTTACCAGAATCTCTTCGAGACTGACCAAAAGTGTTGTTCCACGGCCTCACTGAACTTCTCCCCTACCTGAGTTTTTGCTTTAGCAACCACCCGGGCTGCACTCCGCTTGGACTGCTGGCACACCTCAGCTGCTTTGGGAGTCCCGCAAGCCAACCAAGCTTGATAGGATTCCTTTCTTCAGCTTGATGTCCCCACCACCACTGGTGTCCACCACTTGGTTCGGGGGTTGTCACCATGAGATACACCAACAACCTTGCGGCCACAGTTCTGGGCAGCTGCTTCAACAGTGGAGGTGGAGAACATGGCCCATTCAGAATCCATGTCCCTGGACTCCCTTGGAATATGGTTGAAGTTATTCTGGAGGTGGGAGTTGAAGACCTCTTGGACAGGGGCCTCAGCCAGACGTTCCCAGCACACCCTCACTATGCGTTTAGGTCTACCGGGTCTGAGTGGCATCCGTCTCTGCCATCAGATCCAGCTCACCATCAGGTGGTGATCAGTGGACAGCTCTGCACCTCTCTTTACCCGAGTGTCCAAGAAATACAGTCACAGGTCTGATGACACAATAACAAAATCGATCATCGACCTGAGACCTGGGGTGTCCTGGTGCCAGGTGCACATGTGGACACCCTTGTGCTTGAACATGGTGTTCACTGTGGACAAAATGTGGTTAGCACCCCTGTCAGCAAGGGTAATGCGGCCCAGATTTGGGCCAAATCAGGCAACTCATGTGGGCCAAATCCGGCAACCACATACGGACCAGACTCCTTAAGGTCACCCAGCCCAGATGGTATGGGCCACATCTGGCAATACTGACATGGCCCACATTTGGTATCACACGCCTTTCCCAGATGTATTATTATTCTTAATTGTTACTTTATAAATATGAACTTTACAAAATACAGTTATGTTATATTTTTCATATAAACAAATACAAGATTGATTTATAAATTACATCCTTTATTGTGAATAAAATCGAAACCATCAAAAATTTAGATACATGTGTAGATCCATAACAGATACATGTGTATTTGTGTATCAGATACTGGTGTTCAGTTTCCTGAAGCCGCTTTCTTTTTGTTCGCCCTCTCCACCCTGCCTCCGTTGCGGTCTCCTGCTGTTTGGAGAAATGTTTTTACTTCTGCGCGGATCTCAGCGTCTGTTGCTTTTTTTGTTAAGGCATTCCTTCTCACCGCATCTAAATCATAAAAGAGATACATAAATAATTGTTAAAAAAAGAAGTAAGTCTCAAGATATATTTGCACACAAATACCACAAATACTCCATTGACAGCCAATTGTACATTTCATTCATGTAGTAAAAACAGATGTACATTTCACAACGATTTCTGTGCATGGCAGATGTGGATATTGATGGGTATAAAGGTATTTTATCTTAGAATCAGTACTTTGTCTTACTGGTTCTATGGCAATGGTTTTTAATCATAAGCACAGAGACAATTTTTGGTCATAAGTTCTTGAAAGATACTCACTGCAGATTACTTTCTTCAATTTCAGTTCATCAAATTTTCTTTTTGTTTGGCTTCCCATCAGGACAAACTTTCTTTGTACTTCTGGTGCAAGACCTGCTGTAAGAATGTATCTTGTTGTCTCTTTTACATCAGTTCCACCAATTAGGCCAAGATGGTTCTCCTGCAGTAAAAAAATCAAAAACAACATCATATACAATTTCTCAGTTCAGTAAACTTCTCACAACATTTGCGCTTTCTTGAAATTATAAAAACAACAAATTTTGCGGAGAAATCCACAAATTCTTACTCCACCATACACAATGCGCCCAGATGCTCATCATGAAAGTTTCATTAAAATTTAAAAGTGACGCAAGCGATCTGTGAGATCCATTATCAATCAGATTTTGTGACATATATGTATAATACATATAGGCTCACCTAAGCATTATACATCACTGTTTTGGAGTTCTGCTCCAGAAAAGAAAAAAACAATTCTTTTTTTTTTTCAATTTGTCAGAAAACTTTCTAAGATGCATCATTGAAAGTATCAAAAGGCACATCTGCACCACAGCAACTATATCTCTGTGACAATTCATGATTACATATTATGTCGTTTCTGAGATATGGCCCGGAAATGAAATCTCTACGCCCACCCATCCGGACAAATGTGATTACCCGCTTGTCATATAAATATGGCTGAGGGTAAAAAGCATTCATCCAAACACCACTAAAGTCACACTTACCAAGACATTGACGAATGCTGAATCTCGGCTGAGACGCTCCTCAAGCTCATCGACTTGCTCTACAGTAGTCAGGGGCAGGGTGATGTTGTCTGGCAGCTGCTCTACAGGTCTGATATTGCCGGCTACCAGGGAGTTAACCAGGTTGGTTAGTTGAACCAGTTGCTGCCTGTTCACTTCAACTGCTCTCAGCAACATTTCCAGTCTCCTGACAGAATCTGAAACAAACACACACATCCACATGTACATACGTATATACAGACAAAAGTTTTGGGTATCCTTACAGCAAATTATCTCCAGATGTGGTCCAAGTACAAGTAGTCAACTTTTGAAGTGGAATAATTTTACAATAATCTGATAATGTCTCAAGACATCTTGCTGTAGGAATGGTCTTTGTATGTACTGTTTAATAACTACAGCTTTTCTCTTCTACAGACTACAGTTGCACCTTGCCGCAAAAATAATGCCAGATGATCATCAAGTCAGTCCAGTGAAGCATGATCATCTGCTGAGACATCAGTGAACAAAATTGTGCTGCAATACTATTGGCAGGTTGCTTTTGTTTAACATTTCTTACATAAAATTACTGACCCACTTCAAAAGTTGAATATTAAAGAATAGTTCCGGCAAATCTCTGGGAAATTATACTAAAAATACTACAAAATACACATGCAGACAACTATCCATCCATCCATCCATCTTCTACCGCTTTTCCGGAGGTCCGGGTCGCGGAGGCAGCAGTTCAAGCAGAGAAGCCCAGACTTCCCTCTCCCCAGCCACCTGCTCCAGCTCTTCAGAGGGGATACCAAGGCATTCCCAGACCAGCTGGGAGACATAGTCTCTCCACCGAGTCCTGGGTCTGCCCCGGGGTCTCCTCCCAGTGGGACGTGCAGACAACTATATCCCGAGTAATAGGAATCTCACCTGAATCTAGATCTCGAGAAGACTGGCTAGTGCTGGCCACAGGTGAGTCTAGCAAACTCCTGGCAAGTGGACGTGGAGTGCTGGATAAGTTACCAGCTGACTGCACACTGCTGGATGAATGTGGAGTCACCACGAGCGAGGGGAATCTGGGGGATGGCGCAGGGCTCCTAACCGGTGAAGAAGGGCTCATGGGTGGTGGCATCGCTGGGGCAGATACCGAAGTAGTAGCAGTCTTCTGGACCTTTGCCCGGCTCGCTGCCAAGTCTGAAGCTGACCTTTTCCCTGACGTCTGCTTCTCAGAGGAGTCCTCCTCATCCCTTTGTTTCCAGGTTGGATGCCTACAAACAGAGAGAACATACTAAAAACTCTGATCATGGTCCTAATCACAGTCAATAGTAAAATGTAATTCATTAGCACTACAGCAAGACAACACACAAATTAACATTTTTAATTATCTTCTATTCAGTACTGATAGAGCATAAAATGTTTTAAAAATTTAGAATCACTGAAACAATGGAAGTATAGCATTACAACTACAGCACTACAAGATCATAGTCACCCTCTTGCTCTTTTGGAAGACCTGACACCTGCGTCCTCTATCTCTGCTTCTGACGGACTCAGATGTGTACTCACTCTTAGCAAGTTTTGTTCTTGCGACATCATAAGACCCTGAAACAGATATGATTTATTAGGTGTTGCAACCTGAATGCACCAACAAATACAATGGTACTCATGTCTGAGGTTTGAATAATGAAGTAATTGCTGAAAACGACAGGTGTGTGTAAATGCCTGGATCACAATTCTACTTTCTGGAAAAGTTTGATATTGGACAGAAGATTCCTAAAGCTTTACTAACCTGATGACCCTATCAGTCATACATCTAGATCCACCCAGCCCTCCTCCAACTCCCCTGGTTCTTCACAGTTCTTCACTGCCCGATCCAGGCGTGCCTTGCCATAATTGGTTGGCCACCTGCACACCCCTCCCTGCACCCAGGAACATGGGACCATCGCCGTTGTGTTTTCCTCGACAAACACAACAACTTGGTACTGCTTGTCACCCTGGAGAAAAAACAGAACATCATTTGTCAACATTGGTTCCAACTATTCGTTAGTTTAGAAATATGGTCAAAGTGAAGATAGATTCCAGGAATATGAAAAACGCACATTACATCTTGCTTGTTAGTACTTACACCTACAGACTCTAACTCGTATAGAGTTAGATGTGAAGCAGTGGACTAGCAGTAAATGATGGTGTAGTTTGAGGCAAGAGAGCACGCTTGTGTTGACCTTTCGTCTCCTAACTGTGGTTTTGGGATGCAGGGGAGATGCATCTTCCTCCGCGGTCAATTCCTGAGTAAATCTCACTCTTGTGGTACACAGAAGCACAGGCCGTTTTGCTGAAGCGTTGGGGCTTTATTTATATACCGCACTGTTGTCAGAAACAAATTCTACCTGCTCTGGTCGCCTCGCTCTTTCTACTTATCCGCAAAAAATCACACAGCATTCGCCACACACACCGGGGAGGGGGGGGGGCGCCTCTGCTGCGCAAACGCCATCACTCACTCACTCACGTCTACGCACCGAGCTGGCCCATCCAAACACACGCACCACCCCACAACACTTGATAGAGCTGACATATGTATTAATCACGCTATGATAAAGTACAATATCGCGCAAAGCGCACAAGCGTGCGCTTTGCGCACCAGTGTTGCGGATGAAATAAGGGAACCCAGTGTTGAGGCACGGAATAAGTGCAGGCAGGACACGCGAACTGAAGTTTAAAAGGGTGTTTATTTCATCCTCCAGCGCTGTGGAGCGAGCCCTTTTTTTTAATTATTACTTATTTTGTACCCATTGGTAGATTTGTTTTGCAGTCTGGTGACAAGCCACCAGCTGCCAGTCGCTGCGTGTGCAAGCGCCCCTTAACTCCCTAACCTGCATGTTTTTGACATGTGGGAGGAAACTGGAGAAATCCCAGAGTAAACCCACGCAAACACGGGGAGAACATGCAAACTCCACAGATCACTGTTGGCCGGGGGCAGGGATCGAACCCACGATCTCCGCGATCCCCCGGCCGAGGGTAAACTGTGCTGCCCACTGCGCACTGTGATTAGTACAAAATAAGTAATTAAAAAAAAAAAAGGGCTCCCTCCACAGCTCTGGAGTGAGCTTCGTGCTGGAGGATGAAATAAACACCCTTTTAAACTTCAGTTCGCGTGTCCTGCCTGCACTTATTCCGTGCCTCAACACTGGGTTCCCTTATTTCATCTGCAACACTGGTGCGCAAATTTTGCGCGATGTACTTTATCATAGCGTGATTAATACATATGTCAGCTCTAAGTGTTGTGGTGTCTGGTGCATGTGTTTGGATGGGGCAGCTCGGTGCGTAGACGTGAGTGAGTGAGTGATGGCGTTTGCGCAGCAGAGGCGCCCCCCCCTCCCTCCCCGGTGTGTGTGGCGAACGCTGTGTGATTTTTTGCGGATAAGTAGAAAGAGCGAGGCGACCGGAGCAGGTAGAATTTGTTGCTGACAACAGTGCGGTATATAAATAAAGCCCCAACGCTTCAGCAAAACGGCCTGTGCTTCTGTGTACCACAAGAGTGAGATTTACTCGGGAATTAAACCGCGAAGGAAGATGCATCTCCCCTGCGTCCGAAAACCACAGTTAGGAGACGAACACAAGCGTGCGATCACAGACATGTCTGCCCGCGCTTTGAGCGATATTGTCACAGAGTGATTAATAAGCTTTATCAGGCATGCGCTACAGTGCGCGATCACAGACTCAGAGTGAGGAAAATTAGTCACTCAGATGAAAAATCTATCTTTCAGTTCCGTTCCAGTAAAACCGGTCTAAATGATCTTCACACAGTAATGTTGTAAAAAATATATTGAAGAACAATTCACATAGTTCAACTCGAAAAATATGCACAAAAACGAAATCTAACTCGAGAAAAAATTTAACATTTACAATTTTTTCAACGCGAAGATGATCGCCACGTGATCCGTCTGGACCAATCACTGATCAGCTTTCCTCTCCAAGCAACAAGTAAACATGGCGTCCCCTGCTGCGGAAACCAGCAAGGCAGATATCCATCCATCCATCCATCGTCTACCGCTTTTCCGGAGGTCCGGGTCGCGGAGGCAGCAGTTCAAGCAGAGAAGCCCAGACTTCCCTCTCCCCAGCCACCTGCTCCAGCTCTTCAGAGGGGATACCAAGGCGTTCCCAGACTAGCTGGGAGACATAGTCTCTCCACCGAGTCCTGGGTCTGCCCCGGGGTCTCCTCCCAGTGGGACGTGCCTGAAACACCTCAAGTGGGAGGCGTCCAGGAGGCATCCTAATCAGATGCCCATACCACCTCAACTGACTCCTTTCAATGTGGAGGAGCAGCGGTTCTACTCTGAGCCTCTCCCGGATGACTGAGCTCCTCACCCTATCTCTGAGGGTGAGTCCAGCAATCCTACGGAGAAAGCTCATTTCAGCCGCTTGTATCCGCGATCTCGTTCTTTCGGTCATTACCCAAAGCTCGTGACCATAGGTGAGAGTAGGAACGTAGATTGACTGGTAAATCGACAGCTTTGCCTTAGAACTAAGCTCCCTCTTCACCACAACAGACCGGTACAACGTCCGCATCACTGCAGATGCTGCTCCAATCCGTCTGTCGATCTCTCGCTCCATTTTCCCCTCACTCGTGAACAAGACCCCAAGATACTTAAACTCCTCCACTTGGGGCAGGAGCCTGTCCCCAACCCGGAGAGGACAATCCACCTTTTTCCGGCTGAGGACCATGGACTCGGACTTGGAGGTGCTGATTCTCATCCCAGCCGCTTCACACTCAGCGGCAAACCGTCCCAGCAAGAGCTGTAGGTCATTGCTGGATGAAGCCAACAGGACAACATCATCTGCAAACAACAGAGATGAGATCCTGTGGTCACCAAGCATGACACCCTCCATTCCCTGGCTGCGCCTAGAAATCCTGTCCATAAAAATTATGAACAGGACCGGTGACAAAGGGCAGCCCTGGCGAAGTCCAACTCTCACTGGGAATGACTCCGACCGAGTGTTGGCAATGCGAACTAAACTCTCACAACGGTCGTACAGAGACCGAATAGCTCGTAACAACAAGCCCGATACCCCATACTCCCGAAGCACCCCCCACAAAAATCCACGAGGGACGCGGTCAAATGCCTTCTCCAAGTCCACAAAACACATGTAAACTGGTTGGGCAAACTCCCACGAACCCTCAAGAATTCTCGAGAGGGTAAAGAGCTGGTCCGATGTGCCACGGCCAGGACGAAAACCACATTGCTCCTCCTGAATCCGAGGTTCGACCAACGGCCGGACTCTCCTCTCCAATACCTTGGCATAGACCTTCCCAGGGAGGCTGAGGAGTGTGATCCCTCTAAAGTTGGAGCACACCCTCCGGTCCGTTTCCACCCATGGGACCCGGCCGGGCTCAGCCCGAAGGAGTTACATGGGTCCGCCCTCCAGTAGGTTCACCACCTGCAGGAGGGATCATGGAAGTCCGGTGCTATATGGATTAGGTGGCAGTCAAAGGCGGAGACCTTGGCGGACTGATCCCAAGCTTTCTAAACTGGCAAGGCAGATAGTGACGGGCAAATAAAATGCTTTTTCCACCTCGATTCCGTGAAAAATGAGAAAGCTGCTCCCATGACAGCAGTGAGGTGATCATGGGTGGACAGTTCAAGAGGGTAACATCACAGTGAAGTGGATGACGCAGCCCCCAGCCCCCAAAAGCTTGATGGAGGTGGTTGCCTGTGGCTGCAAGACGAGCAGCTGTGCTCAAGGAAGATGCGTTTGCAAAAGAAATAACCTGAACTGTACAGACTTATGCAAGTGCACAAACTGTACCAACAAAGATGATGACGACGACAATGATGACAATAGTAGTGATGATATTGACATAGGGTTTGATTTGGATACAGATTTACCTGTGTGGTATATATGACTCTTATATCCCATATCTACATATGTTAGAACAAGTGGAAATGTTTTGTGACAGCATATGTAAGGAACTTCACACCTAGAAAGGACAAAGGATCTCCCCCGCCGGGTTAAAGACAATGGACCTCCCAAGACGCAGAGGCCTTGACACCTTTACCCCCTAAGGCGAGAGGAGGAGTTCCCATCACCTCCCAAGACAAGGAGAGGAGATAGCAGAACAATGGGGGGTTAAGATAACGGGGGGATGTCAGCTTTTTCAATGAGTGGCTCTGATGTCAGCTTTTTCAATGTGTGGCTCTGATGTCAGCTTTTTCAATGTGTGGCTCTATGTGTGCTTGTATTTAACCAGCAAGCGGAGCAGAGATCACTCTCTTGCCTTCTGCCAAGCTCTACACCTGATGAGACTCGATAGAAGAGCTATTCATTAAAAACCCTGTTTTTAATACAAAAATCGCCTCGTCATTTCAGCTCCTCTACACTGGTGACCTTGACGCGAGAATATGGACCGGAGGCGTTCTTCAAGCTGCTCATCCATGGTGACTCGGGCATACGCCAGCGACGACGCAGACGAGGGAACAAGCAGACAGTTGTTCCCCACGGCAGAGGGCACTGAGAGAGCTCAACCGAGCTCCAGCACCGCCGCGAGTGCCGAGGCAAGGCACTCTCACCCGGCGGGCACAACAGTAATGGTGTGCACGAACGCCGTTGCTGTCAACCTGCCAGACTTCTGGCGAGAGGACCCCGCCTCTTGGTTTCAGCAAGCTGAAGCCCAGTTTATACTGGCGGGCATCACAGCAGACGATATTAAGTTTTACCATATCGTCTCCAAACTCGACTCCACCACTTCGAAGTGTGTGCAGAGCTTGGTCCGGTGACCACCAGCCCGGGACAAATATGAGACACTCAAGGCGACCATCGTGGCGAATTATGTCCCAACAGCGGAGGAAAGAGCCGAGAGGATCCTGGCGGTCTACGGCCACAGAGGGAGCAATCCGAGGACCCTCATGGAGGATTTGCTACAACTCAAGGAGGAGGATAATGATAATTTCCTTTTCCAATTCATTTTCCTCAGCACGCTACCACCGCAGTTGAGAGGGACACTCGCCAGTATGAAGTGCTATAATCATCAGGATTTCCGCACACTGGCCAACGAAGCTTACCGGCTCGTCAACGCCTGCAGAGAACGGACACCCACAGCGGCATCCGCAGATCTGAAAACGGACACCCCGAGCCTTGGAGAGACTCAACCCACGGTGACAGCGGCGCGGCCCAAGCGCAACGAGCAGAACGACGTCTGCTATTATCACCACCGCTTCGCAGAGAAAGCCCGCAAATGCGTTCCCCCCTGCAAGTTTACGATGTCGTGGAAATGCCAAAGCCGAGGGCCATTAACAGCAGCGGTTCTCGGCGAGAAGAATAAGCTGTTATACGTGACGGATGGATACACAGGCAAGCAGTTCCTCATCGACACGGGAGCTCAGCTGAGTTTCGTCATGCCCTCCCACGCAGATCGATCCATGGGCACCCGGAGCAACGGAGCAGTGGCAGCCAACGGCTCTGACATCGACACGTTCGGGGAAAAGAGCCTGCACCTCCTCATCCACGGCCGCAGCTACAGATGGACATTTGTTGTAGCAGCGGTGAGCTTTAACTTGTTAGGCGCAGATTTTCTGTGTGCACACGGGTTATTAGTGGATCTTGCAAATCTTTTGCTTCTATTCCATGTTCAGCTCGAGTTTCCCCACCACCTGTGCAGGCCAGCGTCACCACAGCGGGAGGTAAGTTTGAACAACTCCTCACCCAATTTCCAGCACTCACAACCCCCAAATTCTCAGCCACTGTAGCCAAACACGGGGTTAAACACTTCATTCCGACAACAGGACCTCCTGTTTTTGCCAAAGCTCGCCGCTTAGACGCGGCCAAGCTCAACATAGCAAAGGATGAATTTGCAGCTCTCGAAAAATTGGGCATTGTTAGACGCTCGAAGAGCCCCTGGGCTTCACCACTTCACATGGTTCCGAAATCTGACGGTTCTTGGAGACCGTGCGGAGATTACCGCAGGCTAAACAATGCTACAGCGCATGACCGCTACCCCATTCCTCACATTCAGGATTTCTCACTACATTTAGCAGGTGCGCGCATTTTTTCAAAAATAGACTTAGTCCGCAGTTATCACCAAGTCCCAGTCCGAGCTGAAGATATTCCTAAAACAGCGGTTATAACCCCTTTCGGCCTTTTTGAATTCCTAAGAATGCCGTTCGGCCTCAAAGGCGCTGCTCAAACTTTTCAACGGATGATGGACGCAGTCCTACGCGACCTACCCTTTGTTTTTGTCTACCTTGATGACATGCTGGTAGCCAGCTCATCCGAGGAAGAACACGAGCAGCACCTCACTACCGTTTTTCAGAGGCTGGAAGAGCACGGACTTATAATCAATCCAGCCAAATGCAAATTCGGCGTATCGCAAATTGATTTTTTGGGACATAGGGTCTCCCCGACAGGGGCATTTCCGCTTCCAGACAAAGTCCCACCTGGTAGGCAGGTGCAGGTCTCCTATGTCGGTCCGCCGTAGACTTATTGCGCGCCGCCGTGCGTAAAAGCGCATTACGCGCCGTGGACCAAAAGGAACGGCACCGCCTCAGATGTGCCTGGTCAGAGGGAACAGCCAACTCGCCCTCCTGTGCGGGGAACAGGGGTGGATCATAGCCCAAGGATGCTTTAAAGGGCGACATCCCGATGGCCGTAGAGCGAGAGGTGTTGTGGGCGTACTCCACCCAGGCGAGGTGAGAACTCCAGGACGTGGGTTTGGATGACGTAACGCAGCGGAGCGGAGCCTCCAGCTCCTGGTTACTCCGCTCACACTGCCCGTTAGACTGGGGGTGATGGCCGGAGGAGAGGCTTACCTTGGCTCCCAGGGCGTTGCAAAATGACCTCCAGACGTCCGAAGAAAACTGGGGGCCGCGGTCGGAGACCACGTCGACCGGGATTCCATGCAGTCTGACCACGTGCTGGATGAGGAGGTCCGCCGTCTCCAAGGCTGAGGGAAGTCCACGTAGGGGCACGAAGTGGGCGGCCTTGGAAAAATGGTCTACAATGGTCAGAACTGTGTCAAAGTTGTTGGAGACAGGGAGCCCGGTGACGAAGTCCAGAGCGATGTGCGACCAGGGCCTGCCAGGGACGGGCAGGGGCTGGAGCAGACCCGCAGGGGGAGCGTTACCTGACTTATTGGCAGCACAGACGGGGCAGGCCCGGGCGTAACGGGCGGCATCCTTCCGCAGGCCTGGCCACCAAAAGGATTGCTGGAGAAGGTCAATCATCCGCGAAGCTCCAGGATGGTAAGTGAGCTTGGAGGTATGGAGCCAGTGTATCACGTACCCCCGGATGGCAGATGGCACGAAGAGCCTCCCCTCCGGTCCGCCGCCAGGGTCCGGTTCCGACTCCTCAGCCCTCCGGATCTTGTCTTCTATGTCCCATGTAACAGCCCCCACGACGCACGACCTGGGCAAGATGGTGTGAGTAACGTCTTCTGCGACCCCGGCGTCGGGCGTCCAAGATGTCAGCGACGGTCCAGGCCGGATGGCCACCAATCATCCGGGGAGCGGGGTGCGCCGCAGGTGGAGGGCAGAGGGGGTCAGAGACCACCGGTTTAATTTTGGAGACGTGGAAGGTGGGATGGATGCGGAGGGAGGAGGGAATAGCCACACGCACAGCCACCGCGTTGATGATTCTGGTTATCGGATAAGGGCCGATGAACCGTTGGGCCAGCTTTCTCCTCTCACCCTTTAGGTTTACTTCCTGTGTGGATACCCAAACTTGCTGTCCCACCTGGTAGGCAGGTGCAGGTCTCCTATGTCGGTCCGCCGTAGACTTATTGCGCTCCGCCGTGCGTAAAAGCGCATTACGCGCCGTGGACCAAAAGGAACGGCACCGCCTCAGATGTGCCTGGACAGAGGGAACAGCCAACTCGCCCTCCTGCGCGGGGAACAGGGGTGGATCATAGCCCAAGGATGCTTTAAAGGGCGACATCCCGATGGCCGTAGAACGAGAGGTGTTGTGGGCGTACTCCACCCAGGCGAGGTGAGAACTCCAGGACGTGGGTTTGGATGACGTAACGCAGCGGAGCGGAGCCTCCAGCTCCTGGTTACTCCGCTCACACTGCCCGTTAGACTGGGGGTGATGGCCGGAGGAGAGGCTTACCTTGGCTCCCAGGGCGTTGCAAAATGACCTCCAGACGTCCGAAGAAAACTGGGGGCCGCGGTCGGAGACCACGTCGACCAGGATTCCATGCAGTCTGACCACGTGCTGGATGAGGAGGTCCGCCGTCTCCAAGGCTGAGGGAAGTCCACGTAGGGGCACGAAGTGGGCGGCCTTGGAAAAATGGTCTACAATGGTCAGAACTGTGTCAAAGTTGTTGGAGACAGGGAGCCCTGTGACGAAGTCCAGAGCGATGTGCGACCAGGGCCTGCCAGGGACGGGCAGGGGCTGGAGCAGACCCGCAGGGGGAGCGTTACCTGACTTATTGGCAGCACAGACGGGGCAGGCCCGGGCGTAACGGGCGGCATCCTTCCGCAGGCCTGGCCACCAAAAGGATTGCTGGAGAAGGTCAATCATCCGCGAAGCTCCAGGATGGCAAGTGAGCTTGGAGGTATGGAGCCAGTGTATCACGTCCCCCCGGATGGCAGATGGCACGAAGAGCCTCCCCTCCGGTCCGCCGCCAGGGTCCGGTTCCGACTCCTCAGCCCTCCGGATCTTGTCTTCTATGTCCCATGTAACAGCCCCCACGACGCACGACCTGGGCAAGATGGTGTGAGCAACGTCTTCTGCGGCCTCCGGGGCAAATTGCCTGGAGAGGGCGTCGGGCAGGCCGTTCTTGGAGCCAGGCCTATATGTGATGCTGAACTTAAACCTTGCAAAGAACAGGGACCAACGCGCCTGGCGGGCGTTCAGACGCTTGGCAGATCTCAGGTACTCCAGGTTCTTGTGGTCAGTAAGGACCACAGAAGGCAAGGCTGCCCCCTCCAGCCAGTGACGCCATTCTTGCAGGGCAAGCTTGATGGCAAGAAGCTCTCTGTCCCCCACGTCGTAATTTCGTTCCGCCGGGGACAGGCGCCGAGAGAAGAAGGCGCAGGGTCGCTTGACTCCATTGGCTGGGGACCGCTGGGACAACACCGCCCCCACCCCCGTGTCCGAAGCGTCCACCTCCACAATGCACTGCAGCGCGGGATCGACCTGGCTGAGGACCCGGGAGGAGGAGAACTCCGTCTTCAGCGCCTGGAAGGCCGAAGCGGCCTCTTCAGTCCACCGGAACGGGGTCTTAGGAGAGGTGAGGCGGGTCAGGGGCCCGACGATGGCTCCAAAGTTCGGGACAAAGCGGCGGTAGAAATTGGCGAACCCGATGAATTGCTGAACTTGCTTTCGAGAAGTTGGTGTGGGCCAATCCACCACTGCTTTGATCTTCGCTGGGTCCGGAAGCACCTGGTCATAGGAGATGACGAACCCCAGGAAGGAAGTTGTTTTGGCGTAGAATTCACATTTCTCTGCCTTGACATACAGACGGTTCTCCAGCAGTCTCTGCAGGACCCGCTTCACGTGGACCCGGTGTTCATCCCTGGACCTGGAGAAGATGAGAATGTCGTCCAGGTAGACGAATACGAACAGGCCGATGTAGTCCCGGAGGACGTCATTGATGAGGCGTTGAAAGACGGCTGAAGCGTTGGTCAACCCAAACGGCATCACGAGATATTTAAAATGCCCGTTTGGGGTTCAGAAGGCAGTTTTCCACTCATCTCCCTCCCGGATCCAGACGAGGTGGTAAGCGCTGCGGAGATCCAGCTTAGTAAACCAGGTCGCCCCCTGGAGGGAGTGGAAGGCAGTGTCCATAAGGGGCAGGGTGTACCGGTCCTTCTCCGTGATATCGTTGAGAGCTTGATAGTCGATACAAGGACGAAGAGATCCGTCCTTCTTTCCAACGAAGAAGAACCCTGCACCTACTGGAGAGGACGGTCGGATGATCCCAGCACTGAGCGACTCCTTCAGGTAGCTGTTCATTGCCTCCTTCTCCGGCGCTGACAGACTGTAGAGGCGTCCTGAGGGTAAGGGCGCCTCCTGACGGATGTTAATGGCGCAGTCGTAGGGCTGGTGAGGAGGTAGAGACATCGCCTTGGACTTACTGAAAACGGCACCCAGATCGTGGAACTCTGAGGGCACTAGGGTGAGATCCAGAGGCGCGGTGTCCTGAGCTGTGGGAGGCGAGGACGGGGCGCAGGCCGCGGATTGGAGGCAGGTACCCATGCAGAAAGTGCTCCACGCTGAAACCTTCCCAGTCTTCCAGTCCAAGGCGGGGTTGTGGAGGCGGAGCCAGGGATAACCGAGGATGACAGGTGTTACTGAGGTGGGCAGGACATAAAAGGAGATATCCTCCCGATGGTTTCCAGAGATGATCACCGGGACAGGGGATGTTTGGTGAGTTACCTTTCACAGGGAAACTCGGGAGAGATTAACCAGGGCGAGAGGAGTATCGAGGGGGTGACAGTGGATGCCCAGTCGGGTTGCCAGGCTTTGTGAAATAAAGCTACCCTCCGCGCCTGAATCCACCAGTGCATGTGTGAGATGCTCAGTGAGGTTGTGACAGAAACGGATGGGCAGCGTCAAATGTGTGAGGGGACTTAACCGATTAGCGTCCGCGAGGCCCCCTACAGTGACTCGCGGCCCACCTCGTTTGGCTTCTCCGGACAATGCTCCACCGTGTGCTGGCTACCTCCGCAATACATGCAGAGGCCCAGGTCACGACGGCGCTGTTTCTCCGCCAGGGGGAGCTTTGTCCGGCCCGTCACCATTGGTTCCGACTCCTCGGAGACCTCCGGCGGCGGAAACGCCAGGGGGCGAGCTTGGGGCAGACGTGCAGAGGCACCCCGCGAGCGAGAAGACTGCTTCCGCTCGGAGGCGCGCTCGCGCAGCCTGTTATCCAAACTGATGGTGAGAGAAATCAGCTCCGCCAGCGTCTCCGGGGTATCCCGTCCAGCCAACTCCTCCCTCAGACCGGAATTTAGACTGCGGAGGAAGATGCCGCAGAGCGCACGCTCTTCCCAGCCAACTTCCTCCACGGTAACCCTCAAGTCGATCGCGTAGTCGGCCGCCGATCGGCTCCCCTGTTGGAGTCCGAGAAGGCGGTCGACCTGGACACTGTCCAAACGCGAATGATCGAACACTTCCAGAAATTGTCGCACGAACTGGCCATAGGTGAGAGTGGCGTAGCTGGGCTTCACCATAATGGTGTAAGCCCAGGTAAGCGCACGACCCTCAAGGAGATTACCTATATAGCCAATTCTGCTATGGTCTGAGGGAAAATCTCCGGGAACGCGAAGAAACACGGACTCACACTGCATAATAAAACCCCGAGCTCCACCCAGAACCCCGAGCTCCACCCACCTGAAGCGAGCAGGAGTGGGGATTGGTGTGAGCCGTGTTGGCGCACCCGGAGCAGGCTGGACGGCCACCGGAGCCGCAGGAGCCACGCCACCCGGACGAGCCGAGGGGAACGGCTGCTGGGGGTCCAAGCGGTCTAATCGGTTAGTAATGATAATTAATTGATTCAATATCACCTGTTGCTGATGAGCTATTAAATCCACCCGAGTCTCGAGGGTGGAAAGACGGCGTGTGAGCCCTCTGTCTGCCGAGCCGCTCTGCTGAAGCCGTACTGACATAATGCACGGCCCAGGAGACACACACGCAGGCTCAGGATAGATTTAACAGCTTTATTAGCAACAAGGAAGTGTATGGCTGCGTGTCTGTGGAATAAGAATGTATTGGTGGTGGCGTCTGCGTCAGGCACGGGGGCAGGAGGCCGTACAGCTGGACAACCCTGTGGGAAAGAGCAGAGGGAGAAGGGTAACGGGCACCACACCAATACAGGGAATAATGATGGTAGCTGGCTTACTTGGTTGTGACAGGTGGCTGGCGTCGACAAGGGCGGAGCCCGGGAGACAGCGACCTGCGGTACCTGTGGCAGCAGCGTAGAGCCAACGGCGAGGAGATGAAGTACGCCACCGGGAATGTCCACCTGTGCATAGGGGAAGGCTAGAGGAGAGAGGTAAGGGGAGCTTACCCAGGATATCTTCACTAGTAGGTTTGAGGTCCGTAGTAGCGAAGGGGCCGAAGTAGAGAGACGGCTTCAGGCCGAAGCCCAGGGCAGAGTGGATTAAATACCTCGCCGCTGACGAGGAGCAGGTGTGCGCGCGGCTGGCGCTGCTGATGAGTGGCGAGTCATAACAGAACCACTGACTTGTAATGAAGGCTTGAAGACAGGGTGATATTTGGGGGTTCACAGGCGCATTGCGCATGAGGTGGGTTATTTAGGACAATTACATGAATTTACTCCCCAAGAAGCCACCCAGCCGCACAATGCGGATGGGTTGCTTGTAGTTTGTTCCCAGCTTGTAGTTTGTTCCCAACAATGCTGTTCATTAGAATGAATGAATTGTGTGTTGAACCAGGCCACCTGGTTTGTTACTTGTTTTTCTGTATCACATATAGTTTGTACATTGATAGAATGGAAATGTTTCCTGTTAACATACACGTATTTATCTTGTGAAGGTGATTTTATAGCAATGTGTGTGCAGTCCATAGCTCCAATTACATTAGGAAAACTGGCTCTCACTGAAAATTGTGCTTTGATGTTGCCCTGTTCAACTGCATTGTATGGGAATATGATGTACCTGGGTGACAGCTGGATAATGCCATCACACACAGCTGGTATAGTTCGGCTCAGGCTTGACTGGGAAATTCCAGATCACTATGCCAGCTCCCTCTGGAATGCCCCTGTTGCCAGGAACCCCAGTGCTGTCATCACCTGCACTGGGACGAGCAGCACACGGCTTCTCGCCGTGTCACGCTCCAAGAGTGGTCGTAGCTCTGAGCACAGTTCCACAAGGACTGCCCGTGGAAACCTAAACCGGCTGACAAACCAGTCATCATCCTAAGCCACACAATCTTCTCTGTCTCTAAATACCCTTTCTCTTCTCATTGCATGATATGCAATATCCTCTAATAATGCTAACGCCATTGTTGTTAGAGGCATTTCCTTCACTTCTTTGCACTTGCTTTTATATCCACTCATCTAATTGCGCACACTTGGATGTTTGTTCATCATGTGTCTCTGATGTTTACAATAATTTTCACGTCATCAGTCTCCCAACACCACCTCTAAGTGTTGCCAATGGACCAATAATATACGTACACCAGCCATGAAGTTGCCATGGGGCTGCACATATTTCCACGGTCATTTCATTCTTGATCCATCTGAAATTTTCTGTGGAAAAGGATGTACACCATATTTTCGTGCGTAAGTACCCTTTGCACATGAGACCCCTGGGCCCTATCTGTGCACGTGCCTGTGGACTGACTGAACTCATTGCAAGCAACAGCCACTTCTATGTTCTCTGCTCCTCCCTCTACCATTTTATCTTCATCGTCTCCCTCATTCTGTTCTTGTCTGCCCTCTTGCCTACTTTTGCCTTCCTCTTCATCTATGTCCTCACTGGCCACATCCTCACATTATGTGAGTCATGTTTATGAGTCCTATGCACCATAATCAAAACATTTAACATGGAAATTGGGAATTTTATATGCACATACACACACCAGACACAAGTGCACCTTGGATGGAAATAAGCACCACCCATGACACCCATGACCTCTTTAACAAACTGCAAATTTAAAAACCCTGTATGTTGGTATTTTAATCCTACATTTATTTCATTACTCACCTGTGAGGCTTTCAACCTCACTTACAGAAACTCAAATAAAGTGGTCACACTCGAAGCTGGTCATTGGTGTCATGTTTCAAAGAACAGAAGAGGGAGGCTGAAAGCAGCATGCAGAGAGGCAAGAGAAACTGAGCAGCATTTCTGGAAAAAACCATGGGTGTTCAACCCTGTCCCCTTGAAAACTGTGGGTGCTAAAACATTCACATCCCTCATGGGTGTGTGCGATACCCATGATCAAGCAAGAGTTTCACCTAAATAGATGGGACAATAATTCAATTCAATTCAACTTTATTTATATAGCGCCATTTCACAACAACAGTCATCTCATAGCACTATCAGCTGCAGGGGGAACCCCCACAGCTGCAGAAAGACCCCAGCAATCAGGCGATCCCCTGTGAGCAAGTGCTTGGCGACGGTGGAGAGGAAAAACTCCCTTTTAACAAGAAGAAACCTCCAGCAGAACCAGGCTCAGGGAGGGGCAGTCATCTGCTGCGACTGGCTGGGGGGTGAGGGGATAGAGAAGAGAAAAGAACAGACATGTAGAGAGCAAACAGCACGGTGGGGACTCAATCTATGGGAGAGAACAAACAAATGTTAATGACCAGCAAAAAAAATATTTCATTGAGAGTGAGAAAAGGAGTGAGGCCCAGTGCATTACTGGAGGTCCCCCGGCTGACTAAACCGATTAGCAGCATAACTAAGGGAGGGTTCAGAAACACATGATCCCTCCCTAATTGTAGGCTATATCAAAAAGGTAGGTTTTAGCCCTATTCTTAAAAACAGAGATCAAGTCTGACTCCTGAATCCAGATTGGCAGCTGATTCCACAGGAGAGGAGCTTGATAACTGAAGGCTCTGCCTCCCATTGTACTTTTGGAGATTCTAGGTATTACAAGTAATCCTGCATTTTGGGAGCGTAGTGCTCTGTTAGGATAATACAGTAGTATCAGATCTTTTAAATAAAAAGGAGCCTGATTGTTTAGAGCTTTGTAAGTAAGAAGAAGGATTTTAAACTTAATTTTAAACTCTATGGGAAGCCAATGAAGGGAGGCCAGAACTGGAGAGATATGATCTCTCTTTCTAGTACCTGTTAAAACTCTTGTTGCAGCATTTTGGATCAGCTGAAGACTTTTAAAAGATGTTTTAGGACAGCCTGATAATAAAGAATTACAATAATCTAATCTCAAGATAACAAAAGCGTGGATCAGTTTCTCAGCATCACTCTGAGACAAGATGCTCCTAATCTTGGCAATATTACGCAAATGATAGAAGGCAGTCTTAGAAACAAATTTAATATGTGAATTGAAGGACTAATCCTGATCAAAAATAACTCCAAGGTTCCTCACAGAGCTATTAAGAGAAAGAGTAACTGCATCCAAACTGAAAGTTTGATTTGGAAAGGAATTTCTAAGGTTTTTTGGACCAACAAGAATGACTTCAGTCTTATCTGAATTTAATAGCAGGAAATTACAAGTCATTCAAGCTTTGATTTCCTTAAGACAGGCTTCTAACTTGGCTAATTGATTACTATCATCTGGCTTCATTGACAGGTATAATTGTGTGTCATCAGCATAACAATGAAAATGTATACAGTGCTTTCTAATAATGTTGCCTAACGGAAGCATATATAAACTAAAAAGAGTAGGGCCTAGCACAGATCCCTGTGGAACTCCATGACTGAGTTTTGAGTTGAAGGAAAACTCATTATTTACATGAACAAACTGGAACCTATCAGATAAATAAGATCTAAACCACTGCAACGAAGTTCCATTAAGTCCAACATAGTGTTCTAATCTATCAAGTAGAATATTATGATCGATAGTATCAAAAGCTGCACTAAGGTCTAAAAGGACAAGTACAGAAACTAGTCCATTATCAGATGCAATGAGGAGGTCGTTAGTGACCTTCGCTAAGGCTGTTTCAGTACTATGATGGATTCTAAACCCAGACTGAAACTCTTCAAGTAAATCATTTCCCTGCAGGTGGTCAAATAATTGCGTAGCAACAACTCTTTCTAAGATTTTTGAAATGAAAGGGAGATTAGAGATTGGTCTATAGTTAGCTAAAGCTCCTGGATCTAGCGTTGGCTTTTTGAGTAAGGGTTTAATTACAGCCGTTTTAAAAGCCTGCGGTACATGGCCTAAAGTTAATGAAGAATTGATTATATGAAGAATAAGGCTACCAATAAGTGGGAAGACTTCTTTAAATAACCTGGTAGGAATAGGGTCTAAAAGACAAGTTGAAGGTTTGGAGGAGGAAACTATTTTGTCTAACTCACAAAGGTCGATTGGAGTAAACTCATCAAGACAGACATCAATAGAAGGAGTTGTAGTAGTTACAGTATTTAAGTTAACTGTGGGAAGAATCTGATTGATTTTATCTCTGATGGATGAAATTTTATTATTGAAAAAATTCATAAAGTCCTGACTAGTAAGCTCTAAGGGAATGCTAGGATTGACAGAGTCCTGACTCTTTGTCAACCTGGCTACAGTACTGAAAAGAAACTTGGGATTATTCTTGTTCTCTTCTATTAATGCAGAGTAATAACTCGTTCTAGCTTTTCTAAGAGATTTTTTATAAATTAAAAGATGATTTCTCCAAGCTAAATAGATTTCATCTAAATTAGTGGAGCGCCATTTTCTTTCTAATTGACGAGTCTTCTGTTTTAAGCTACGAGTTTCTGTGTTGAACCAAGGAGTTAGAAATCTCTGATTAGACTTTTTCTTTTTTAAGGGGGCCACAAGTCTAGAGTCTGATGCAGAGAAGCTGAAACACTATCCACCATGTTATCAATTACAGAAGGAGCAAGCTGTCTATAGCTTATTTCCGTTGTGTTGACACATGGCATAGAGGAAACAATCTGCATAAATTTGGTAACAGCATCATCTGAGAGGCATCTACTGTAATAATATTTTTCTTTAGGAGCCAAATAGTCAGAAATAGTAAAATCAAAGGTTAACAGACAATGGTCTGACAGTACAGGGTTATGAGGAGACACTACAACATTTTCTATTTCTATGCCATATGTCAGAACAAGGTCCAATGTATGGTGGAGGTAATGAGTAGAATTTCCTACTTTCTGAGAAAACCCAATCGAGTCTAATATTGAATTAAATGCCACATTAAGGCAGTCACTATCTACATCCACATGTATATTAAAGTCCCCTACTATAATTATTCTATCAGATTTCAGCACTAAATCAGCTAAGAAATCAGCAAATTCTGATAAAAATTCTGAGTAGGTTGATGCGGGACGATAAACTATGGCAAATAAAATTGGGTTTAACCTAAAATTGCTAAAGTGCCCAATACTGAGGACCATGCCCTCAAAGGAATTATAACATGTTTTTTGCTTCACATTAACTAGTAATTTGGAATGGTAAATTGTTGCTACTCCTCCTCCACGACCAGAACTTCTGGGATTTTGACAGTTTAAATAACCACAGGGAGTTGATTCATTTAAACCAACATAATCCTCTTGCCCTAACCAAGTCTCTGTAAGGGAAATTAAATCAATCTGAGTGTGTTTCAATGCAGCGGAGCCGGGATTCCAAATCAGACAACCTCGCCTCGAGCGCCTCAAAAAGACAACATTTATTACATTTACCGTTATCACTAAAAGAGGCAGAGGTGTAGCTAAACATCTGACAGAGAGAGCACACCAGAGGAGGAGAGGAAAGAGAGCTAGTAGCCATAGCTAGTGGCTAGCTAGTGGCTGGAGAGCAAACCACACAGGCAGACAGCAAAACAGGAAGTGACGATACGTTACCACAAGGAAGTGACGATCCCACAATAAAGGAAAGGATGACTCCTTCATGTACAGATCAGGACATATTAGGCATGAGAGGATGTCATGTTCACCCCTATGGGGTAGAGAAACAACCCAGGTGCTGGACTGCGAGCTTGTGAGTTTTATTAACAAAAATAGCAAACATAAGTGCAATAAGGTGAACAAGCTATAAAATTACAATGAGGAGAAAACTTACAAACAAGGTGTGCAAGAGCAAGATAGGGCTCTGGCGGAGACAAAGAGGAATGTTCCTTGTGGAGACAAGGCAGTGACAATCAACATAGAAAACAATCTCCCTTAAATAAGGATCAAACCTATTACATGATGAGTGACAGGTTTGAGTGCACATGAGCGGGGAAAGAGGGAATCATAATGGTGACTGAGATCAGCTGGTAATGATGAGAGGGGAGTAGTCAGACTAGCAGTCTGACAGGCAACGCCCACACAAAGTGCAGACCTGGAAGTGTTGCCTGACAGCTGTCAGTCCACAGAACCAATATGAGAAATAAACAAACTCAGATACAGACTAGAAATAAATTGCAAATAAAACAAGACATGGCAAAAACAGACTGAACAAAAACAAGGAAAATGGAAGACAGTATGATAACTCAAAAGGCATAACAATACGACAGATAAATATGAAAACAGAGAAAAACCATGAAACTGAGCTTGGGAGAACATCCAAGTTCAGTTCATGACAGAGCCCCCCTCTGAAGGGGTGGATCCCAGAAATGCCAAGGTAACATCAAAAGAATAAAGAAAAAAAAATGCCCCCCTCCCCCAACAAGAACCACAACAATCTACCCAGGGCGGGTGGTGGAGGGAACAGGCTAGGAGGGAACAAAACACCCATGTTCAGGACCCACACCAGAAAATACAGAGTTAAGCCCCCAGGTCCACAGAGCCCAAGAGTTCAGGGGGCCAACCAAAGTCTTAGGCCTAGCGGACGGCAAGGTGAAACAGGTAAGGTGGCCTGCCAAAGTCCCAGGCCAACCGGACAGTCAGGTGAAATGAATCGGGTGGCCTGCTCGAAAATAAGGACCACCCGACCCGGCGGCTCAGTCTTTCTGGTGACCGGCCCGGGTTCTTCAGCCACCATGACCGGAGGAGAGATCAAGGAGGTGTCTCCCCCACGGTAAGGCCCAACAAGGGAATAAGGGGCCAAAGGAGGGGAACCACAACGGTATTTGGTGGTGGAGAAAGGGTGACCATGACGGTATCTGGCTGAAGAAGGAGAGGGACCACGACGCCCTCGGTGGTCTTAGGCTGGATTGAAGTTGCACCCATGGTGATCCCAGTCTGGAACATTGTAGCACCCTCAGTGGCTCCGGGCTGGAGCACTGCAGCACCCGCGGTGCCTCCAGGCTGGAGCACGGCAGCATCCATGGTGGTTCCAGGCTGGAGCACCGCAGCACCTGCAGGGGCTCTGGGCTGGAGCACTGCAGAACCCTCAGTGGCTCCCGGCTGGAGCACTGCAGCACCCTTGGTGGCTCCGGACTGGGCCAATGCTGCACCCACGGTGGGCCCTGGGCTGGGGTATAGTGCCCATGGTGGACCCAAGCTGAAGCGTAGCATCCACGTCATGTTAATACTGAGGTGCAGCACCCACGAGGGTCCCCAGTTGGGATGCAGCACCCACGGAGACTCAGACCAAGGAGGGACCCACATGATGGCCTCTGGCAGAGGGAAAGCTGCATCCACGGAGGTCTCAGGCTGGGACTGAGCATCCACGATGACCTCCTCAGCAGTGAAGGCTGGACTCTGAACAACCTCTGGCAGTGCGCCTGGACCTACGGAGACCTCTGGTTGTGCTGGATCATCTCCAGTGACCCTGGGTAGAAGCTCAGAGGAAACAGATAGAGAAGGGAGGTCAGGGTCACCGGCAGCGGCGGAGCCCAGTGAGGCAAGCTCAGGTGCAGCAGGTTGCTGCACCTGGCTCTCCTCACCAAGAGCCAGGCAAGATTGCTCTAAAACAGAGAGAAGGAAGACAAAAGAGAGCACTTGCCTGAGTTTGAGCTCCACCGCCGTCCAGGACTTCAACGATCCAGACGATGGCGATGTTTCGGGCTCAGCCCTCGTGTGGTCCAGCTAAGTTGCTGACTCTGCTGCGGCAGCCTCTGCAGCAGGCATGATGATGGTAGCAGTCATGGTGCCCCCAGGTGAAATAACCCATGCTAGTGGCTCCTCCGGTGTGGCAGCTGGGGGTCGGCTCCGTGCTGGCAGTGGATTAGAATCCTCCAGGGCCACGGGCTCCTCCATCGTCTGGTGGCTTGATTCTGGGGCCAGCGGACAATCCAGGAAAACCAGAGGTGACACAGAGAGGACAGGTACAAATTGATGGATTGAAGCAGGTGGAGGGAGCTCAGGGGTCTGCACAACCAGAGCCTCCCTACCAGGGGATCAGGCAAGGCATATCATCAGAAATTGAAATTGAATGAAATGTTACTTGCCTGTTCTCCTGGTAAACGATGTTGCCTGCTGCGGCAGAAGTTGTATCATCCCTCTCTGTGTCTATGGTGAGAACGGACCCCTCTGAGGATTGTGGAGGAGCGACCCCTGTTTTCACTTAGGAAGACGTAGCTGGTGAAACAGTGGAGGACCTCTTGTCAGCAGGACAACACGCCAAGGTGATGGGGGCTGCAGCAGCGACAGGAAAAGATTAGGCTGGCGGGACAGCCACTGAAAAAGGAAGAGAAAGAGGCTCTGCTGCTGGAGTTGTCAGCCTCGGTGTCTGGGAAGAGGCTGGCAAAGAGGCGGGAGGATTCCTCCGGTGATCTGTGGCTGTATGACGCTGTCGCCGTGGAGCTGGTGGAACAGGCACTGGAGACTGGTGAGGAGTAGAAGCTACGGAGCCCCGGGGATACCTCCCCTTTGGCGCAAGCCCAGGCTTCTCTGGGGAATTCTTCATCCTCCCGCCATTCTCGTGTCACAGCGCAGCTACCAGGGAAATCCTCTTCCTACCCTCAGCGTGTTCATTCAACTGAGGACACCGGCAAGCTGCTGCCTCTGTGAGTCCCAGATACCATAACGCATCCTCTGAGGTGGAATATGTGCTCACCGTGGAGATTAGCCCATCCGTCTCCATAAGCGCATGGCAACATTCCCACCGCAGACACATTGGGTAACCCCGTGAACCTGCTGTGTCCATGATCAGTTCCAAGACGAGTGAGTGGAAAAAAAGGGGAAAAAGCACAAGCTCACAGTAGCTGGGTCAGTAACTGGTCGCTGCCTACTGTCATGTTCGCCCCTGTGGGGTAGAGAAACAACCCAAGGGCTGGACTGCGAGCTTGTGAGTTTTATTAACAAAAATAGCAAACAGTGCAATACGGTGAACAAGCTATAAAATTACAATGAGGAGAAAACTTAGGAACAAGGCATGCTAGAGTGAGATAGGGCTCTGGTGGAGACAAGGAGGAATGTTCCTTTTGGATACAAGACAGCAACAATCAACATGGAAAACAATCTCCCTTAAATAGGCATCAAACCTATTACAAGACGAGTGACAGATGTGAGCGCACATGAGCAGGTAAAGTGGGAATCATAATGGTGATTGAGATCAGCTGGTAATGATGAGAGGGGAGTAGTCGGACACAAACACAAACACAGGAATCTTACAGAAAACACTAAAAATGTCAATCAGGTTGTCTCTCAATGTCCTTGGATTACCTGGACCTGGGGGATGTGGTGAGTCGGGGGGCCAACCAGCATCCAAGGCCCCCCAGCCCAGGAAACATGAGGAGTTGGGTGGCCTCCCAGAGTCCCTAGACCACCAGACCAGGGAGCACAACAAGTCGGGGGGCCGACCAGAGTCCAAGGGCCCCCAGAACATGAGACATGGGGAGTCATGTGGCCTTCCAGAGGCTCTGGAAAACCAGACCAGAGAACACAGCGAGTCCAGTTGCCTACCACAGTCCATGGGCCACCTGACCAGAGAGCACAGTCTTTCAGGGGGGTGACCAAAGTCTGTGGCCCACCCATCTGGGGATCAAACACTACCAGGAGGCAATGGCTGGGGGGCGCAGAGTTCTGATGGCGACTGGGCTTGAAGAGTGTCAGGCCCAGACGCAGCCACCTCGGACAAGGAAGACAGGCAGAGAGTGAGTGAGGCAACACCACTATCACCAGGAGCTAGGCAAGTCTTTTCTAATGCAGATGTAAAAATGAAATGACAAGAACTTGTCTTAGCGCCTGGTCCTCTGTTGCTGGGGTGATTGCTTCAGGGGGAGCTGCAGGGGCAATGGTGCCTGGGAAACACTGCAACTGGGGAGCGTTAGTCACGGAGAGCACTGGGGCGAAGGTTTGCATCTCAGGGGAAGCTGAAGCAGAGTCATGCACCTCGGAGACTGCTAGAGCTGCTGCATGCACCTCAGGAAGAACTGAAGCACGGGTGTGCACCTTGGAGAGAGCTTGGATGTGCACCTGGGGGAGAGCTGGAGCTGGGATGTGCACCTCGGGGGCAGCTGGAGCAGAATCGTGCACCTCGGAGACTGCCAGAGTTGCTGCATGCACCTTGGAGAGGATTGGAGCTGGGGATTGCACCATGGGGATAGCTGGAACTATAGCATGCACCTCAGAGGATCTAGGAGCTGTAACTGAAGGGTGCTCCTTCATACCTGACATAGCCACCTCAAACAGAGAGGAGGAAACACATGTTGATGTCTGGTCCATAACCCCACAACCACCAGCAGAGAAGCTTGGTGGGGAGAGCTCAGAAGCAGATGGGGACTGCAATCGGGTCCTCCCCCCCACCCCAGCAGTAAGAAAGCCCTTTCTAATAATGATATAGAAGAAACCAAGGGGACTTGCCTTGACTCTTGCTCCTCCTCTGGCGAGGGCCCTGGAAGCTCTGCTGCTGGAGAGGCGGCCTCCATCTCTGGGGATGCTCCCATGTAGACCGAGACCTCTGGGGACACTGGAGGGACAGCGGATAAGATGATCTGACACACAGCTGTGGGCAAGGGCACCAGCGCTGCAGCAGATGTAGGAGCTGGCACTGCAGCTAGGAAGCAGCGGGGAGACAGCACAGGATGTTGGCAGTGGCGTGGGACTGATGAACAGCTGATGATGTGGAGATCCCCACCCCTCTTGGCATGGGAGCATCAGCGGTGGAGATGGCCTCAGGCAGAAGGAGAGAGATGAGGGATGGTGATGGCACACATACAGGGATGACAGCAGAAACAGGTAGTCGGGGCTCAGCAGCAGAAGGGGCCTGCTGCTGAGCCCCTCACCCGTAACCAGGCAAGACATATCATTAGTTGGTAAAAAGAAATGCACTTGCCTATTCCACTGTTCTGCTGATGCTGCCGGAGACGAGCCCGGAGTGGAGGTGGTGACTGTTGGAGGGGCGGCAGGCATGGAGACTGGTGTTGCAGCTTACATGGAAATATACGTTACAGCTGCTGTGGGAGCTGGTGTACCTAAGCTCCGTGGGGCTGAAGCAGAGCTAGGAGGTGTGGATAGCAGAGGCGCTGGACCCAGGGTACGCCTCCTAGTTGACTCTGGCTTAGCCATTGGCAGTGAGCTCTCCTCCAGCCTGTGAAGTGGCTACAAAGCTGGAAAGAGTTCCGGGGCTAGAGGGTGTGGCGCCAGCTCCAGAAACGTCTGACGGAGGTGGCTGCTGGTGGAGAAAAACAGCTCTGTTGGCTTGGAGTAAACCCACAGGCTAGGGAAGGCTTCTAGTAGCTTCATCGCCACGTCCAGGTGCCTAAGGGCCTCCTCAGATGTATGGGCTGTGTGAGCTTTCGCCACAAGATGTCATGGCTCCCTCAGGGCCATCATCAACCACAGCTGCACGCACACCTGCTGCCAATCACCATCAGGCTTTAAAGCCAGGCCGGCCCAGGATTCAGCACGGAGCCGTCTGTCAATCTCCACAAGACACGTCTTGCGTCAACAGCCACGTCCTGGCTCATCGTCTGAATCCCAGACCATCTCCTTGCTTTACGTAAGCAACAATTGACTCACCTTTGTCAGTCGTCTTCCCCTGTGCACAGGTGGATCTCCCCGGTGGCAGATTCCTCTCTCCCCGGTGGCGGCTCAGCCTCCATCATCGCTACAGGGCTTCACGCTTACTTCCCCGCACAGAGTCAGACGCTGTATCCCTGGCTGCAGCCCTCAAGGCCAACCTGAGCTCAACCACGACCACTTGCAAAGGTTGCCAGGCTGAATGGCATCCTGCTCTTGCCCAGCACGAGCCCTGCACTGCACCCAACATACACTGTACATACACAGACTCACACACAGACACGATTAGCAATAAAAGGATAATTGTACTTCACTTGAGTCTGTGTTTTTTCCCTTGGGTCCAGATATCATGTCAGTACGGCTCCGTCAGAGTGACCCAGCGGACAGCGTGCTAGCACGCCGTTTTAACAACCTAGAGGCTCGAGTGGAGCAGCTAGCTTACCAACAAAGCATTATCCTTAGCCAGATAACACAGATTAACAGCTGGTTGGAAGCAGCGCTGTAGGGAGTTAGGGCTGTGCATGTAGTGTGGAAGTAGTGAGCATGAGGTAGAGAGTTGCCCTGTTCGGCCAAAAGAGGGGGTCCATGCATTGCAGTAGGGGGACTCACGGATGTGTCTCAGCCTAATCCCCTCACCAAGTGCCTCGTGCCAATTAGATTCATCTACAAACACACAGAATATGCCACACATGCACTGATAGACTCGGGGGCTGAGCAGAGTTTCATATCGGGGAACCTGGCAACCCGGTTGCTACTCTCCAGTCACCCCTTAAGCTCACCGCCCTGTCTAAGACCCCCCTGGCGACAGTCTCGCAACAGACCGCCCCAGTATCAGTGATTGTGTCAGGAAACTATCGGGAGGACCTACGCCTGTTGGTGCTGCCCACTTCTACGTCCCCTGTCATCTTGGGCTACCCCTGGCTCCGACTCCATAATCCATCTTTTGATTGGCAGACTGGGAGTATAACATCATGGAGCTCGTTTTGCCTCAGCGCGTGTCTTCAGTCCGCAGCATGCACCCCGTCAGTGTCCTTAGCCCTCCACGCCCCTCCTCCCCCAGATTTGTCCAAGGTGCCTCCTAAATACCATGACCTGGGGGCGGTATTTATTAAATCACGGGCGCTGTCACTTCCCCCCCCACCGCCCCTATGACTGTGCCATCAATCTCTAGGCTGGTGCTCCGCTGCCATCGAGCCGTCTCTACAGCCTGTCAGCTCCGGAGCGGGAGGCGATGGATGCCTATAGTAAGGAGTCGCTCAGCTAGGGCATTATTCTTCCATCTTCTTCGGCGGTGGGGGCGGGGTTCTTCTTTGTTGGCAAGAAGGATGGCTCCCTGCGGCCATGCATCAACTTCAGGGGGCTTAACGACATAACGGTGGAGGACAAATATACCCTGCCTCTCATGGACACGGCCTTCGACTCCCTCCAGGGGGCCTCTTGGTTCACCAAGCTCGACCTTCACAACGCTTACCATCTCATGAGAATCAAGGAGGGAGATGAATGGAAGACGGGATTTCGGACCCCAAGCGTCCATTTCGAATATCTCGTGATGGCGTTTGGGTCGACCAACGCTCCGGCCGTCTTCCAACGCCTTATAAACAACGTTCTCCGGGACTTCCTGGGTGCCTTCATCTTTGTCTACTTGGATGACATCCTCATCTTCTCACGATCACTGGATGACATCGAGTTCACGTGAGACAGGTCCTCCAATGACTCCTGGAGAACAAGCTGTTTGTTAAAGCCGAGAAATGTGAGTTCCACACCAACAAGACTTCTTTTCTCGTTTTCGTTATTTCTCATAATCAGGTTTCCCTGACCCGGCAAACGTCAAGGCGGTGGTGGAATGCCCCCCCCCCATCAAGGAAGCAACTCCAGCAGTTCCTGGGGTTTGCCAATTTTTATCGCCGCTTTGTGCCAAGTACAGCATGATTGCCCTCCCCTTGACCCGTTTTATGTCCCCCAAGGTGGCTTTCTGTTGGACGGAGGAGGCTGCAGCAGCATTCGGCACCCTCAAGGGGGAGTTCTTGTTGTCCTGCGTTCTCATGCAGGTGGATCCGTCCCTCCAGTGTTTGGTCGAGGTGGACCCGTCTGATTCCGGGGTGGGGGCAGTGCTCTCCCAGTGCTCTCCAGCAGATGGGGTGGTCCGCCCCTGCACCTTCTTCTCACACTGCCTGTCCCCGGCTGAGAGGAACTACAACATCGGTGACAGAGAGCTCTTGGCGGTTGTAATGTAGTAATGTGGTCTGCCACTAGGGGCGCTGTTAAGTGTTGTATGCAGATTAAGAAAGAGAGTAAAAACGGTTGTTGTTGACGTTACTGAAGACCTCGTTGTCCTGTCTATTTATTCCACTTGCTCTCCTTAAAAACACACTAAAATACATTACATGGTGTCAGAAGTGTCACTCATATGAAGATGGACCAACTAAAACCACCAAACAGTCTGTCACTGGAAGGAAACCTCGCAGAAAACTGGCGTTCGTGGATCCAGAAGTTTGAGCTGTACCTGATTGCTAGCAGCATAGCTGAAAAATCAGAGAAAATAAAATGTGCTACGTTTCTTCATGTGGCAGGTGACGAAGCTATTAAGGTATTTAATACCATGGACTTTGATGATGATGATGTGGATGATTTTGACATCCTAAAAGAAAGAGTTAGGCAATATTGTGAGCCAAGAAAAAATATAACCTACCTGAGGCACATATTTTTCACATGAGTACAAGGCAAGAGTAAACCTATCGATGCATATGTGACAGACCTGAAAAACAAGGCCAAAGACTGTGAGTTTGGACTGTTAACTGATTCACTCATAAGAGATCGTATTGTGTGTGGAGTCACCAATGACCAGGTGAGAGCAAGATTGCTTAGAGAACCAGACTTATCCCTCAGTAAAGCTGTGGATATATGCAGAGCTAATGAAGCCGCACAAAGCCATATGAAAGCTTTACAAGAAGAAACAGAAGTTTCAATAAACAAGCTAAGCAAAATAAAGCTAACTAAGAGGCCTAAAGAAAGTAACGTCCATGCAAAAAGAGAATGCAATAAATGTGGGTATAAACATGAGCCTCGCAAGTGTCCTGCGTATGGGCAAACATGTAAAGTCTGCTCACGAAAAAACCATTTTGCTCGCATGTGCCACACAAGGATGCACAAAGAAAGCAGAGAAAGTTCACACAGACTGGAGAAAAATGTGAATGAGATAGAACAAGAGGAAAAAGAAATGTTTATTGGAACCATTGAGCCAAAGAGAAGAGAAAATAAAAAGCCAGCTCATGTTGATACGATGAATATCGAAGAAGCTGAAAAATCAAGATGGACAGAAGTTCTGACAATGAATGGTGAACAGGTCGTCTTCAGATTAGATACGGGTGCATGTTGCAATGTGCTACCTCTCAAAATCTTAAAGAAAGTGACCAAAGGAGATATGCTACTGTTTGAATCCAGAACAAAGTTAGTATCATATTCTCGCCACAAGATGGAACCAGTGGGCATGGCAAAGCTGAAATGTGAATACAAAACTCAAGAACAGGAGCTTGAATTTCAAGTTATAAAAGCTGATTTGCCAGCGATCCTTGGAGGGGATTCATGTGAACAACTGGGACTGATAACCAGAGTCCACAAGGTGGATAGAGAAGAGGAAACTGGCATTCTGACAGAATACAAAGATGTGTTTACAGGACTGGGGTGTGTACCGGGACTACATCACATTCAGGTCGACCCAGCTGTAACTCCAGTGATTCACCCACCCAGAAAAGTGCCTTTAGCACTGAAGGATGATATAAAAAAAGAACTAGAAAGAATGGAGACTCTGGGTGTGATTGAGAAGCAAACAGAGCCCACTGATTGGGTCAACAGCATGGTCATTGTCAAGAAAGCAAATAAAAGAATAAGAATATGCATAGATCCTCAAGATCTTAACAAAGCTATAAAAAGAGAGCACTATCCCCTACGAACAGTGGAAGAAGTCATTGCAGAGATGCCGAATGCAAAGGTGTTTTCAGTGCTAGACGCAAACCATGGCTTCTGGCAAATACAGCTTGATGAAGAAAGCTCCAAGTTATCTACCTTTAACACACCATTTGGTAGATACCGATTTAAGAGGCTTCCCTTTGGTGTGTCATCAGCCCCAGAAGTCTTCCAAAAGTACATCGCCCAGAGACTGGAGGACCTGGAGGGAGTTGAGAATGTTATGGATGACATCCTGGTGTGGGGTGTAAATAAAGAACAACATGACAAAAGGCTGAGACAACTACTGGAAAGAGTGAAAAGCATTAATCTGAAACTGAACGAGGATAAATGTAAGATTGGCATGACTGAAATACGATATACTGGACACATTTTGAGTGCAGAAGGCCTGAAGCCAGACCAAGAAAAAGTCAGAGCAATAGTTAACATGCCTCAACCAGAAGATGTGGCTGCACTCAGAAGATTTCTCGGTATGGTGCAGTACCTTGCAAAATTCATACCAAACCTGTCAGAGGTAAGTGCACCACTCAGAAAACTTCTGGAAGGAGAAGTTGCATGGCACTGGGAGTCACAGCAACAAAGGAGCTTTGAACAGCTGAAGTCACTTGTCAGTGAAACCCCTGTGCTGAGATTTTATGACATAAATAAACCAGTTACATTGTCTGTGGATGCAAGCTCTGAAAGATTGGGAGCTGTGATATTGCAAGAGGGTCAGCCAGTGGCTTATGGTTCAAGATCGCTAACAGACACACAGAAAAGATATGCACAAATTGAAAAGGAACTTTTGGCTATTGTGTATGGCTGTGAGAAATTCAAGCAGTATCTGTATGGAAGACCAGTACAGGTTGAGTCAGACCATAAACCACTGGAAGCTGTGTTCAAAAAAGGGTTGCATAAAGCACCACCCAGACTACAACGTATGCTGATGAGTCTGCAGCCTTTCAACCTGCAGGTTACATATAAACCAGGCAAAGACTTATACATTGCAGACACTCTGAGCAGAGCTTTTCTTAAAGAGCAGACAGAAAAACTATTGGAGGAGGAACTTGAAGTTAATCTCCTTACAGCACACCTACCTGTCTCAGAGGAAAAGCTGAAGTTATTCCAGAAAGCAACAGCAGCAGATGAGGAACTGCAAATATTAATGAAAGCAGTTCAGTCAGGATGGCCAGCACAAGTCAGTCAAGTTCCAGCTGAGATAAGGAAGTATTGGACATTCAGAGAGGAACTCACATGCTCATAAGGACTAATATTCAAGAACTCCAGGCTTGTGGTGCCTCAAAGTCTGAGAAAGGAAATGCTTCAGAAAATCCATGAAGTACATCTTGGCGTTGTTAAATGCAAAGAAAGAGCAAGAGATGTTTTGTTTTGGCCCAGTATGTCTAAACAAATAGAAGAAACAGTGCTAAGGTGTTCTATCTGTAACACACACAAGAGGAACAATGTCAAAGAACCACTTCAGAGTCATGACATTCCCAGCAGAGCTTGGGCAAAAGTTGGTGTTGATCTTTTCCATTTTGACCAAGGTGATTATCTACTGTGTGTAGATTATTACTCAAAATATCCTGAAATTGCCAAATTGCCACAAACAACAAGCAACCATGTCATTGTAGCTCTTAAATCTATGTTTGCCAGACATGGAATTCCAGACGAGCTCATGTCAGACAATGGACCACAGTTTTCAAGTGCAGAGTTCAGACAGTTTGCAGAAACGTGGGAGTTTAAACACACCACATCGAGCCCGGGATACCCACAATCAAAAGGCAAAGTGAACGTGCAATTCAAACAATAAAAAACCTACTGAAGAAGGCACAAGAGAGCCAAGGAGATCCTTATATTGCTCTTCTTGAATACAGAAATTCGCCCTTGGATGGAGTCAAATTGTCTCCGGCACAATTGTTGATGAATCGGAGACTGAAAACAAAATTGCCAATATCAGGTCAGCTGTTAATGCCACAGCTGAGCAAGAATAAACAAAAACAACTGAAGGAGAGACAGATGAGACAGAAACATTACTTTGACCGTGGAGCCAGAGCCTTACCTGCTCTAAAAGAGGGAGAGACAGTTAGATTCAGAGCTGAGAATACATGGCAACCAGCTATTGTGGTAAAGAGCCACAACACACCAAGATCATATGTGATTCAGACCCCTGGGGGATGTAAATTCAGGAGAAACAGGCACCATCTACTGAAGTGCAGAGAAGAAAGTGTTCCTAAAACCACAAACACTGATCAGGAGGATTTCCCAACCCCTGCATGTGAGCCAACAGAGACCATCTCATCGGAGCAAGCACCTGTTCATTCTCCTGTAAAGGAAACTGAGAATTCCAAAGCAGTTACTGAAGAGCCAAGGAAAACTTCACACTTTGGCAGACTGATTAAACCCCCACGTTATACAGTGTGAAACAACATAAAGGAATGTTTAAGTGTATCTTAAGGGATGTTAGCCCTGTAATGAAAAGAGAAGCAGTTGTTCAGGTTAAAACCATACTTTTTAACTTGTGAGTCATATTAGGATTTATTGTTTTTCTGTAACAATATAGTTTGATATTCTACTTCTAAAGAAGGGAGATGTAATGTAGTAATGTGGTCTGCCACTAGGGGCGCTGTTAAGTGTTGTATGCAGATTAAGAAAGACAGTAAAAACAGTTGTTGTTGACGTTACTGAAGCCCTCACTGTCCTGTCTATTTATTCCACTTGCTCTCCTTAAAAACACACTAAAATACATTACAGCGGTGAAGCTTGCCCTGGAGGAATAACGCCACTGGTTGGAGGGGGCTGCTCAACCTTTTGTGGTATGGACCGACCACAAGAACTTGGAATACCTGAGGACCGCCAAGAGGGTGAACTCCCGGCCCGTTGGTCCCTGTTTTTTGGGCGTTTTAATTTCACAATCACCTATCACCCTGGGGCTAAGAACGCCAAACCGGACGCCCTCTCCAGGCAGTTTGCAGCGGAGGTGACTGAGGACCATGAACAGACCATCCTTCCTGCATCCCGTGTCATCAGCGCCCTCTTGTGGGGCATCAGGGAGAAGGTCGTGAAGGCGCAGGAGGCTGAGCCCGATTCTGGAAGTGGACCCGAGGAGCGGCTGTTCGTCCCCTCATCAACTCGGGGTGAGGTGATTCAGTGGGCTCATGCTTCAAAATTTTCGTGTCATCCAGGGGTGTCCCGCACGGTAGAGCTTCTCCAGAGGTCGTTTTGGTAGCCGGGGCTTCGGAAGGATGTCACCGCCTATGTCCGTGCCTGCGCTCAGTGCGCCACCAGGAAGTCGTCCTCTTCTCCGCCGGCCGGGCTCCTTCACTCGCTGCCGGTTCCCAGCTGTCCCTGGTCTCATATTGCTCTGGATTTTGTGACTGGCCTCCCACCCTCCAACCACTTCACCACAGTCCTCACCATTGTGGACCGGTTTTCTAAGGTTGCCCACTTCATCCCTCTCCGGGGGCTGCCTATGGCACAGGAGACAGCGGATCTGCTAGTGCAGCACGTCATACGCCTTCACGGGATCCCCACCGACGTCGTCTCTGATCGTGGCCTCTAATTCATGTCCCAGGTCTGGAGGGCGTTCTGCAACGTGCTGGGGTCAACTGTGAGCCTGTTGTCTGGATACCACCCGCAGAGCAATGGGCAGTGCGAGCGGGCCAATCAGGAGCTGGAGGCTGCTCTGCGCTGTCTCATCGCCTCCAGTCCATCATCGTGGAGTAGCCACCTCCCCTGGATCAAGTATGCCCATAATTCAACGGTTTCCTCGGCGATCGGCATGTCCCCCTTCAGGGCCTCCTTAGGGTATGACCCCCACTGTTTCCAGAGGAGGAGAAGGAGGTGGCAGTGCCTTCTGTCCACGCTCACGTGAGGCGCTGCCGCCGGCTCTGGATTGCCGCCCGCAGAGCTCTCCTTCGCACCACAGAACGCAACACCAAGACGGCTAACCGCTGCAGGAGACCGGCTCCCCAGTACCAGGTGGGTCAAGAGGTATAGCTATCGACACAGAATATTAATTTGAAGGCTGAAAAGCGGAAGTTGGCCCAGCACTTCATTGGCCTCTTCCCCATTATTCGCATTGTTAACCCTGTGGCTGTATGCCTAGCCCCCCCCCCCACATCTGTCTGATATTTCATGTCTCCCAGGTGAAGCCTGTCTGCTCCAGCCCTCTCTGCCCTCGTCCCAAGACTCCACCTCCACCAGTAGTGATAGATGGCGACCCGGCTTGGAGAGTCAATACCATCCTGGATGTTCGCCACTGGGGTCGCGGCCTGCAGTACTTGGTGGACTGGGAGGGGTATGGCCCCGAGTGGAGGTCCTGGGTACGTCCGTCATTCGTGCTCAATAAGCAACTCATCAGGGACTTCCACCGGACGCACCCGGGTAGGCTGGATCAGGTGCCAGGAGGCACCTCTTGGGGGGGGAGTACTGTCATGGCTCCCTCAGGGCCATCATCAACCACAGCTGCACGCACACCTGCTGCCAATCGCCAGCGGGCTTTAAAGCCAGGTCGTCTGAATCCCGGACCATCTCCTCACTTCACGTAAGCAACAAGTTGTCTTTCCCTGTGCACAGGTGGATCTCCCTGGCGGCAGATTCCTCTCTCCCCAGTGGCGGCTCAGCCTCCATCATCGCTACAGGGCTTCACACTCACTTCCCCGCACAGAGTCAGACGCTGTCTCCCTGGCTGCAGCCCTCAAGGCCAACCTGAGCTCAACCATGACCACCTGCAAAGGCTGCCAGGCTGAACGGCGTCCTGCTCTTCCCCAGCACGAGTCCTGCACTGCACACTACATACACTGTACATATACGCACTCACACACAGACACGGTTAGCAATAAAAGGATAATTGTACTTCACTCGAGTCTGTGTTTTGTCCCCTGGGTCCAGAATCATGTCACAAGGGAGGTGAAGGTGCAGACCACCCACTGCTAGCCCATGTCAGGACCACCTGCCTGCTCAATCCAGGTTTGGTTAGGTAATTCCGTTACGATCTGCCATCCGGGCAGATGAGGATTTAAAGGGAGGACTCATGATAACAGGCAGGACTTTGGTGCAATAATTTATTAACCAAAACAACTAAAGAACAAACAAATGTTGCAGCATGAGAGCTGGAAAAAACTCTGGAGTCTCAAGTACAATTACTCACAGAGAATTACTGGAACACACAGGGAACATGACAAGGGGAATGACCCAACATTGACCCAACAATGAAGTGAAAGCAAAAGGCAACATATATAGGGAGCAAAATAATCAGGGGAACACAGGACAGCTGGGAGACAATCAAGGCTGAACAGTTAGACATGAAGGCAATGATGACGATACAGATAACGGGATGACGTGCGACATGGGGATGAGCACAGCGGACAAGGGGAAACACACAATGCAAATAATAATGCTAATGATAATCAAATTACAAAGGACAATCACAAAACAACAACAGAGGATGAGGACAGGACTAAGCAACAGGCAACAACTGGAGAGCACAAGGGACACTTAATAATAATAATAATAATAATAATAAGGAAAAACAAAAACCAGAATGAACATAGAGCGTGGGTATGGTCCTTGGCTGTGCTAATAATCTTTAAAGGTATGATGGTGGCACTGAAAAAATGATTTGCATATTGGAATCAATACTCATTTTAGCTTTAGTATATTAGTAAATGAGTTGAATCATTACTTTTATTTTGCCAGAGTTGTTTCTTACACAAGCATCTGTGCATAAGTAAAGAATGTGTGTACTTCTTAAGTCTACAGAGCTTTTTACCATTTATGAATGGCTTACAATGCTCTGCCAAAAACCATATTTAAATTAAATCGCTTATTTCAGCTCTTGTTTCAGTTTTGAATTTTTCTCTTCTTTTAATTCAGGCTTTGCTGCAACATTCATCCACACCAGTCCAGTTCCAGAGTCCTTGTTGGATTCATTAAAACCCTGTTGGCTCAGTGGTATTGTGATGCACAAATGTGAATTGTTGTGAGCTTATTTTGCTCTTTTGTCACAAATATTTAGATAAATAACATGATCCACAAATGTCTTGTATTGTTTATTGTGTTTGCACAACCCCAGTGTATCAATGTACAAGTTGCTTTTTTAAATTAATTGCCCCTTGAGGAGTAATAAAGTTGTTTGAATTGAAAGAGCTTGCAAACCATAAAATTTGAAAGATAGCAAATGGGGAAGGTTACAAAGGAATTTCCAAGACATACAGTAATATTTTCCTCTATGTGATCTGAAAAAATAAATTGTTCTTAAGGGTTTTGTTGTTGTTGTTGTTTCTTCTTCTTCTTCTTCTTCTTCTTCTTCTTCTTCTTCTTCTTCTTCTTCTTCTTCTTCTTTTAGATTTGATGGGCAGTTGGCAACCAGCTTACAGATGCATTACTGCCACGTACTTCACTCTATATCATCATTCTATCTGGTCAGGAGCTTTGTCCTTCTGTTGTTTTTTTAAAGATCAGCTGCAAGGTATTTGCAAGGTGCCAAGATTGATCTCAACTTTAAATAAATACGTAAAATATCAGGAAAATTGGAGTCTTTCATGCCTCAAATTCTGATGACTCCAACCAAAGTTTGTATTTTACATTTCTGCATCACTTTATGGGAGCCCCAGGTGCCTACAACCAAAAATAAGTACAGCAAACAGCACTGACAATGGGAACTAAAACCCCCATAGGTGGAGGTGTTAAAAAAATAAAATGGATGAATGATTACTGGAGGTGTGAAAAAACACAAGCTCTGCTGTCTGCTTTGTTTTTATGATCTATCTTCACATGTTCCAGTCTGGTTTATGAGGTTCTTCTGTTCATTCATCATCGGTGTTGTGCAAGAGAGCTCTTTGTGGCTGCAGGAATTAGAACTTTTGGAGCCATTCTAAAGAACCTCATGTTTAAATTTATATGTAGGCTTAATCCCTCTTAAAATGAAATAATTTTATCTTTAACAGGGTTAAGGTTTAGTACCATGTGTTATCAATCCCTGCTGTGGAGGCACTGGTACACCTGTTTGTGGTGATTGTGAATTTTGTGTATTTTTTTTTTCTTCTTTATGTGTCTGTTTTTAACTGGACCTTTGAGTCTGAATAAAGGTTTCTATATATTCATATGTTCATGTTGTTCATGGGGATGGAATATATCAAAATACATAAATAACCTGCCAGTGTGATTGTTTAAAGTGACATATTACATTTTTTTTTTATTTGACATAGTGTCCACGTGATATACAGTATATAGCATAGATGAGATTAAAATGGAGGTGATTCTCTAGAAAATAATTAAAGTTCATCATTGTAATCCTGAAAAAAGCCAGTGTGCTATTGTGTGTATGCTGGTTGCCAGGAGGAGCTTTTCATTGCACATTAATAAAGCCATGACTGTGGAGAATTTAGTCATTTCAACTTCCAGCATGATCCAGTCTCAGAGTATTCACTTTATCGCAGGCTTTCTCCTAATGTCAGGTAATGATGGCATGCTTTTATTCATGTCTGTAATCTGTACATTATTCTATAGAGCACAAAGCAAGTATAATTTACTTTTTAGTAAAACATATTGCAAAGGTAAATTCTCATTGCTTTGGATTAGAATCAGTCTTGATGTTCGAATGTATTTATTTATTTACTTTTCAGCTGATATTTTTTGAACCTTTTTTCTAGAAAATCCCTTTTGTTTAACACATTAAAATGATGTCACATCTGCTACCACAGTATATTGTACATGGCTGGTGTCTGTATTTTACTGTTGCAGTGCTAGTGTCAGAGTCTGGACATGTCTGTGCTCATGTCCTCGCTATATGTTATTTGTTTCTCTGTAATCTTGAAGACATGAGTTCAGCCATGCCCTTGCCCTCTGTTTATTATGTTCATCTGTGTTTTATTTTCATCTCTGCCATTGCCTCAGTTTGTTGTTCATTTTGTCCTCATTATTATTATTATTATTATTATTATTATTATTATTATTATTATTATTATTATTATTATTATTATTACTGTTATCATTATTCTCTTGGTCTGGTCTCCCCTGGTTCCTCTGTTCATGTTTTGTGCTTCCTCTGTGATTATCTGTGCAGCCCCGTCCGTCCTGTTTTCTGTGTCTGTGATCAATCCCTGCCATCTCTGTCGCTGATTGTATCCACCTGTTCTGTATTGTGTTGATTACTCCTGTATCTGTCAATCGGTGTTCTGTATGGGTGTCGTAGTCATTCGTGAGTGAACAACACGCTTCTTGTCTGCCTGTAATCCAGCCAAGTTTATGCAAGATTTTTGTTGCAGCTCCCGAGCTGTTTATTATTCTGTTTTTTTTCTGAGCTGCACCCATTCAGCCAGCTCGAAATAAATCACTGTAAACTTAATTACTGCATTTGGGTCCAGTTTTCTACCTTCTACGACAGTACGACACCCATCAGATGGACCAGCTGATCGGCCTCGACGAGAAGGAAGCATGGGTGGTGACCAACATTGAGGCTAACATCAAGGATGCCCGCACCTCCCACACACTGGAGGAAGCTCTCCTCTGCCTTGAATGTGCCAAGGAACGGAGTGAGGCACTTCCATCTCTTAGACGGGTCCCTCAGCTCATCAGCCTCGATCACCAGTGTGTCAACATGCAGATCATCATCCGCAGGCTGATCGAGTCATTTCTGGTGGCAGGACAGGTGTCAAAGGAAGAGGGGCTGCATTTATCCAAGGGAAGACGAGGTCCACGCCGGCACCAGAGGACATATCGGCCAAGCTTCTCTTCCCCGGAGGGAGCACCCCAGGACTCCATTTCCTCCTCCGTCAACCCAGTACCAGCTCAACACCATCGGGCAAAGTCACTCTGTCTGACGAGTTCCAGCTGGTTCTGGGAGGACTTGCAGGACGGTTCAGCGGCAGCAGAGCAGGAACAAGGGTGAATACCATTTCATTATTTTACATCTATTAATAGATGTCTTGCCCTGTTCCTGGGAAGGGGGCTCAGCGACAGCCACCTCAAACCGCTAAGCTCTGTCTCCCTGTTTCTACTGTTTACTCTGCTGCCATTTCCATCCACCCATCCTCACCTGCATTTCCTGTGTCCACATTTGCTTTCTTGGAGAGACTGGCTATACTGGGAGGGAACTTACTGGTCTGGGATGAGCTGGCTGCCCTAGAAGCTTCTCCAGCTACAGCTGCCTCCACAATTGTGTTTCAAGCTGCTGTAGCCCCAAGACCATATTCTCCACCGGTTGCAGTTTCAGTGTCTGGGCTGCATGAGAACTGTCCAGTACCAGCTTCACATCGCTCTCCAGCTCCAGTACCAGCTCCACTTCATTCTCCAGCTCCAGTACGAGCTTCACGCTGCTCCCCAGCTGCAGTACCAGCTTCACTGGTCATTCTGGCTGCAGCTCTACCAGAAGCCACCTCACCAGCAGCTCACTCAGAGCCCACATCTCCACCTGTAGTTCATCCTGAGAATGTCACCCCAGCAGCAGTAGACCAGGAGTTAAGGCAAGTGCTTTTCCATTTATTTTCTACTTCCATTTTAGAAAAGACTTGCCTTGATTCTGGTGGGGGGGACCCAAGCACAGATCCCACCAGCATTTGGGTCCTCCCTATCAGTCTGTTGCTATTGACTGGGGTGTCACCTCACTTACCTCTTGTTCACCTTCCTCGTCCGAGGTGGTAGTGTCGAGGATGAAGCCGCAGGGGGACCGTGCTCTACTTCAACCACCTGTCATTCTAGAGGTCAGGGGACCTCCACCTGTCATTCCAGAGGTCAGGGCTACCTCCACCTGTTGCTCCAGAGGTCAGGGAACCTCCACCCGTTGTCCCAGAGGTCGGGGGACCTCCACCCCTCGTTTCAGAGGTTGGGACCCCTCCACCCATCATCCCAGAGGTTGGGGGACCTCTCCCCATTGTTCCAGAGGTCAGGGGACCTCCACCTGTTGTTCCTAAGGTTGGTGGGCCTCCATCTGTTGTTCCAGTGGTTGAGCAGTCCACTCCACAAGATCTGTCCAGGCTGTCCACTTCACCTGGGCCGTCCAAGCTATCTGCTCCAGCTGGGCCATCTGAGCAGGTTGCTTCATCTGGGCAGTGCGAGCAGTCCGCTCCACCCATCGTTCAAGAGGCCAGTGTGCCTCCAACCATCATCTAAGAGACTGGTGGGCCTCCGCCCCTCATCCCAGAGACTGGTGTGCCTCCACCCATCATTTTAGTGGCCGGCGTGCCTCCACCCAGTGTTCAAGAGGCCGGTGTGCCTCCATCCATTGTTCCAGAGGCCAGCCTGCTTCCACCTTTTTTTCCAGAGGCCAGTGGGCCTCCACCTGCCATTTCAGAAGCCTGGGTCACACACAGAGCTCCATTGTGTATGTTTGGTGAGCTTTGTGTCTCTGTGGCCACTGTTGCACCTTGTACTCCGGTTCAGTGGCCTAAGGACAAAGGCAGGTCACTGGACCGGCACTGCACTCCAGTCTGGGGGTCCTTGGATTGGGGCAGGCCCCCTAACCCATGTTGTTTGCTGCAGTCTGGTGGCCTGTGGGCTTGGGAAGACCACCCAACCCAGGTTTGTTTTGGTTTTTGGGGCCTTGGACTTTGTGTCGCCCTCAAAATGTGTTTTTGTTTTGGACTCTTTTTGCTTCGACCAGCCTGACCTTGTACCCCCACCACCCACCCTGCGAGGGTTTTTTTTGTTTGTTTGTTCTGCTGATGTTACTCTTGGGGTCGTCTGGAAGCCGCCCCTTTGGAAGGGGGTACTGTCAGAGTCTTTACAAGGCGGTGCTCATGTCCTCGCTTTATGTTATTTGTTTCTCTGTAATCTTCAGGACATGACTTCAACCATGTCCTCGCCCTCTGTTTGTTATGTTCATCTCTGTGTTATTTTCATCCCTGCCATTGCCTCAGATTGTTTTTCATTTGGTCCTCATTATTATTATTATTATTTTCATTATTCTTTTGGTCTGGTCTCCCCTCGATCTTCTGGTCATGTTTTGTGCTTCCTCTGTGATTATCTGTGCAGCCCCGCCCATCCTGTTTTCTGTGTCTGTGATCAATCCCTGCCATCTCCATTTGTCCCTGATTGTATCCACCTGTTCTGTATTGTGTTGATTACTCCTGTGTCTATATACTGTACATCAGTGTCAGTCGGTGTTCTGTATGGGTGTCATAGTCATACAGTACATGCATGAACAACACGCTTCTTGTCTGCCTGTAATCCAGCCTTGTCCTGCCATTTATGTGAGGTTTTTGTTGCAGCTCCAGAGCTGTTTATTATTTTGTGTTTTTCCAAGCTGCGCCCGTTCAGCTAGCTCTAAATAAATCACTGTGAACTTAAATACTACATTTGGGTCCAGTTTTCTAACCTTCTGTGACAGCTAGTTCTGTTCACAAACATTGTTTTTATATTTGATTTATATTTGATTTACTGAGTAAGTTTTGATTTTTTTTTTTCTGTATTGAACACCAGTAAAAATGTATATGCATATGAAACATAGTCAATAAAAAAAACAACTCCTATAAGTGGTGACACAAGTAGAGTGCTGGGTTCGAGTGTAGGAGGTGTTAAGTTCAAACCCCTGTTTGGACATCACCAGCTGGGCTTCACTGCCTATCCACTTGGTTACACATATTCATTTTTATATGGTTTACTATAGCTTTGAATTACAGTACAGCAGCAATTGTGGCACGGATAAACAAGAGTGAAGTGATGTTAAAACATTGTTTCTGTGTGTTCAGTGGCTGTTTGTTATAGCAAACTGTCCTGTAAAGAAGGTCACAGTGGCCCAACTCATGAATCCATGCAAGACGTGTTTGACCTGCAGCCCTTCAGGCCCGTTGTGAACCTCAGTAATCCCACCATAGCCAACATCTCCTTCACCCTGTATGCTGTCCTTGGGGTGGTGAGGGTTTCTACTTTTTCTATTTCTTTATATAGCATTTCAAACAATAAAGACAAAATATGTCTTTAAAAACTTTCTGAAATAGTCAGGAGACAATAGATAGGGTGACATGTTAACTAATTGATACCTGTCTTAAGGTGTGCCAGAGGAGGTGGATCAAATCAGCTGATGAAATCATCCTCCTTCAGCACATCTTAAGACAGGTAGCAATCAGTAAACATGTCACCCAGTCTACGCTCTGAGGACATCACAACAGTTATACAAAATTGCATGACTTTACATTGTGTTTACCTTTTTTTACAGAATGAGAAAACACAGATACTAACTACTTTTTTGTGGCTTAGACTGGTAAGTAGCATAGAAATACAATGTAATCTTATATGATCCAGATTTTTTATGCAGACATTAGTGATTTGCATATATATAAATACGGTCTTAAGTGTATTATTTCTTATTAATTTGTGGCAGTTCTGGCACCACGAGTTCCTGGTTTGGGACCCCGATGAGTGTGATGGAGTTACAAGGATTTCTCTTCCTGTGAAGGAGCTCTGGTCTCCAGATATCATAGTCTATGAATTGTAAGTTCAACTGCCAAAGCTTTTATTTAATTACAATACTGGGCAAAACTACTGGAGACACAGTTCAGAGACTGCACATGTTCAGATAGACAGATACAGTTTCTATACAAACCAACAGCAATTTTCATGCTTCCCACCAATACAGCAAAAGTGTATGAACGCTATAGTGAGCCACTATTCTGCAGAGCAATGGTGTAGAGTACTCACTAGACCAGTGTTTTTAAACCTTTTTTGAGCCACAGCACCATTTTCATATTGAAAAAGTCCAACGGCACACCACAAACTAAAAATGTTATAAAATGACACACTGTAGCCTATTACAGCATCTGTTTTATGTCTGCAATAATGGAGACGGGACTCTGTTTATGCCAAACAATGAACTGAACCTTTATTGAACACACACAACTATATATACTCTGGCCGTAGCCCGCCTGACGTCACAACACAGGGCAGGTACGACAAGCCCCACAGCCCCCCCCCCCACACACACACCACATTCTACACACAACATTCCCCTCCCCCTTACAAAAGTCCAAAACATTCATTTATCTTCTTCCACTTAATCCTTTTCGGGTTGCGGGGGGGCTGGAGCCTATCCCAGCATCTTTGGGCGAGAGGCAGGGTAAGTCCAAAACACATATACACAAATCAGACCCACCCCAATTTAGGACACGACTCATGCACTAAGAAGATAACAAGGAATAGTGAACTATAATGGCCTACCACATTCACTCAAAAAACAACTAAAATAGTATAGTCTCTACACTAAATACACACACATAAAAAAAATCCCATATCACAACATACACTCATGCCAATTCAATTCAATTCAACTTTATTTATATAGCGCCATTTCACAACAACAGTCATCTCATAGCACTTTCAACAGTAGGGGAAACTCCCACAATTGCAGAAATACCCCAGAAATCAGGCGATCCCCTATGAGCAAGTGCTTGGCGACGGTGGAGAGGGAAAACTCCCTTTTAACAGGAAGAAACCTCCAGCAGAACCAGACTCAGGGAGGGGCAGTCATCTGCTGCGACTGGCTGGGGGGTGAGGGGATAGAGAAGATGAAAAGAACAGACATGTAGAGAGCAAACAGCACAATGGGGACGCAAAAAAAATAAATAAATAAATAAAAATCATTGAGAGTGAAGAAAGGAGTGAAGCCCAGTGCAATTATTGGAGGTCTCCCGGCTGTCTAAACCTAATAGCAGCATAACTAAGGGAGGTTTCAGAAACACATGATCTCTCCTTAATTATAGGCTATATCAAAAAGGAAGGTTTTAACCCTATTCTTAAAAACAGAGATCGAGTCTGACTCCCAAATCCAGAATGGCAGCTGGTTCCACAAGAGAAGAGCTTGATAACTGTCCCCCATTGTACTTTTGGAGATTCTAGATATTACAACTAATCCAGCATTTTGGGAGCGTAGTGCTCTGTTAGGATAATAGGATAATATCAGATCTTTTAAATAAAAAGGGGCCTGATTGTTTAGAGCTTTGAAAGTGAGAAGAAGGATTTTAAACTTAATTCTAAACTCTATGGGAAGACAATGAAGGGAGGCCAGAACCGGAGAGATATGATCTCTCTTTTTAGTACCTGTTAAAACTCTTGCTGCAGCATTTTGGATCAACTGAAGACTTTTTAGAGATGTTTTAGGACAAATCAAATCAAACCACCATTTACTGTCATTCAACCATACAACTAAGCATGTACAGTGGACCGAAATTGTGTTTTTCCTATCTACAGTGTTAATCACACACACCCCATGTATAGAATCAGAGGGCCGCTGCCATGCAAGGCGCCGCCACAGATTTCCCTCCTCCATTCCATTACTGCTGGGCACCAAGCTGGACGGCAGGAAGTTCTGCTTTTATATGGTCTTCGGCATGACCAGGCTGGGATTTGAACCCCTGCCTCCCGGGTGTGGGGCGGATGCTCTACCAACTGAGCCACCACTCCGGTGGTGATAATACAACCTGAAAATAAAGAATTACAATAATCTAATCTAGAGCTAACAAAAGCGTGGATCAGTTTCTCAGCATCACTCTGAGACAAGATGCTCCTAATCTTGGCAATATTACACAAATGATAGAAGACAGTCTTAGAAATGAATTTAATATGTGAATTGAAAAAGAATCTTAATCAAAAATAACTCCAAGGTTCCTCACAGAGCTATTAAGAGAAAGAGTAACTGCATCCAAACTAAAAGTTTGATTTGGAAAGGTATTTCTAAGGTTTTTTGGACCAACAAGAATGACTTCAGTCTTACCTGAATTTAATAGCAGGAAATTACAGACTTCTAACTTGGCTAATTGATAACTATCATCTGGCTTCATTGACAGGTATAATTGTGTGTCATCTGCATAACAAAAATGTATACAGTGCTTTCTAATAATGTTGCCTAACGGAAGCATATATAAACTAAAAAGAGTAGGGCCTAGCACAGATCCCTGTGGAACTCCATGACTGAGCATTGAGTTGAAAGAAAACTCATTACTGACATGAACAAACTGGAGCCTATCAGATAAATAAGATCTAAACCACTGCAACGAAGTTCCATTAAGTCTAACAGTGTTCTAATCTATCAAGTAGAATACTATGATCGATAGTATCAAAAGCTGCACTAAGGTCTAAAAGGACAAGTACAGAAACAAGTCCATTATCAGATGTGATAAGGAGGTCTTTGGTGACCTTCACTAAGGCTGTTTCAATACTATGATGGATTCTAAACCTAGATTGAAACTCTTCAAGTAAACCATTTCCCTGCAAGTGGTCAAATAATTGCGTAGCAACAATTATTTCTAAGATTTTTGAAATGAAAGGTAGATTAGAGATTGGTCTATAGTTAGCTAAAACTCTTGGATCCAGCATTGGCTTTTTGAGTAAGGGTTTAATTACAACAGTTGTAAAAGCCTGCGGTACATGGCCTAAAGTTAACCAGTTGAACTCCGGGATTCCGCGGGCGGTCACGTCTCTGCATCGTAGTGTGTCTCAGTGCGCACTGAAAAAAAAAAAGCTGCATTTCCATTCTTCCAGTACAGACACAGCCATGAACAGAAAGCCAAAGGAGTGTTTGATTGGTTTAGATTTGATTGACCTCTCATTCGACTAATAAGAGCCTTGAATTGGGTTTCTGAAACCTTGAAGAACCAATGACTAAAAACCTAGCAAGATGGAACTGCCTACCAACAACCGCGAATACAACGAGCCAGTTGAAGCAGAGAAGTTCGACGATTGACGTGTCGTTTAGCCAATGAAATTCTGAATTCAGCAATACCTGACATGCCTTTGTTATGTGTTTATATTGCCGTTAAAACACGTGTCCCCGTGCGTAAAATCTATTTTGCCTAAGCCACTGGGTGACTCACATTGACACCTGTGCATAACGGTAGCATTAGCCACTCTTAGCCATTAGCCAGTCTTTTTTTTTATTACTACTGTTTTTATTTGTTTTGAAAAATGGTTCGCAAAAACCAAAAGCATGGAAGTGGAGATGGTTTGACCGGGTCGGGTGACCAGAACCACGAGTCAGTAACAACCAGACCAGCTTCATGTTCGTCTGACAATGAGGAACTTCGACAACAGATGTTCGCCAACGACACTGCTGTTGTGGACAGGTAAGTGTTATAAGCTAAATTATTCTTTATCGATGAAAATAGTAATAAAATAACTTTTGACCGATCGGTAATTACAACGGTCCCTCATGGCCACAAGTTTTTTTGTGTGCCGAGTTCCTCTGTAGCGGGGGTGGTGGTGGTGGTGTTATCCTCTACATTGCAGATATTTTAGTATAATTTTTATTGTACTGTAGGCTATTTTTTCTTGTAAAGAAAGGCCACACATTTTTTACGTGGCATGTTTCTTTGTGTGTGTGTGGGGGGGGGGGAGTTGTTTGTTACCCTCTAGAAATGTAATAATATTTTAGTATAATTTTTATTGCACTGCAGGCTATTTTTTCTTGTAAAAAAGGCCACACATTTTTTACGTGTCATGGTCCTTTGTGTGTAGGGGGCTTGTTTGTTCATTCATTCATTCATGAATGAACAAACAACCCCCCCCACACACACACACAAAAGAGCATGCCACGTAAAAATGTGTTTGTTACCCTCTAGAAATGTGATAACATTTTAATATAATTTTTATTGCACTTTAGGCTATTTTTTTCTTGTAAAAAAAAAAACAAAAAAAAAACAGGAACTGTGCTGTGTATGTGAACTCTGGGAAAATAGGAGAATAGTGAAAAATAAAAATTGAACTTTGTAAATGACTTTTTATTTCCACATAATAGACAAACTTCAGATGAAGACTCTGGTGAAGAGTGGGTGCCAGACGAGTACTCTCCGTGCCGCCTTGCGTAAAGGACTACAACAGGTATGTAATGATTTGAAAATGTAACAATTGGCTTGAGTAATACATTGAAGTATTTTTTTTTCCTTTTATTCTAAAAATTATGTTTTTTTGTCCATTCAGGTGCATGGGTGGAGTGGGCCTATCAGATGCCCTGATAGGCTACTACAGTGTTCTTCATAGACCATGAAGTGGTATAAGAGCTTTTTTTTACCACTTCATGGACATTGCCATTGTCAGTGCCTAGATCCTCCACAAGGCACTCGCCTCTGGAAGAGGAGAGAAGCCATTGAGACAGAAGGTATTTCGGGAGACCCTTGCTAAGCAGCTGGCACAGGTGCGCTCTTGATCAGCCACACCCACACCACCTCATCCTACACCCACTGCACATCACAGGATTGTCTTTATCTCAGGGCACCCCACGAATGGACTGGCACTATGCAGGCACTGCCGTAAAAAACATCACTCAAGTGCTCCACCTGTGATGTGCCTCTCTGTTTGGTCCCAAACCGAGACTGTTACAATAACTGGCATATTGCCAATAACATATAAAGAACTTCATATTCACATTTGTTGTTTGTAAATAGTATGTTTTGTATATTGACTTTTTTGTTCAGTAAAGTGTGTTTATATTTTACAATAACTGGCATATTGCCAATAACATATAAAGGACTTCATATTCACATTTGTTGTTTGTAAATAGTATGTTTTGTATATTGACTTTTTTGTTCAGTAAAGCGTGTTTATATTTTACAATAACTGGCATATTGCCAATAACATATAAAGGACTTCATATTCACATTTGTTGTTTGTAAATAGTATGTTTTGTATATTGACTTTTTTGTTCAGTAAAGCGTGTTTATATTTTACAATAACTGGAATATTGCCAATAACATATAAAGGACTTCATATTCACATTTGTTGTTTGTAAATAGTATGTTTTGTATATTGACTTTTTTGTTCAGTAAAGTGTGTTTATATTTTAAACTTCATTTTCTCTGCATCATTACTACTGACAGTGTTTCTGGATATCTAACAAGATAGCCCTGTGTGTCACCTTTCATTAGAGCCCAAGATGAAGCTTCTATGTTGAAGCATTCAAAAGTTAAAGACGTTTTTCCAAACTGTGCCAAACTGTGCCATTTGGCACAATTTGGCACAGTTCAAAAACACCTGGGAACAACCTGAGAAAAAAGCTGTGTAATATATTCATTTTTTGTGGTATTGTTACAAAATTTTGACCTCAGCTTGATAACACTTGGTTCTACATTTCTGTTGCATTTTCCAGCCCGGATCTGACAGCTGTGTGTTATTTGCAAGCATCTGTATCTAAAAAAAACCCAGGCAAACTTTATTTTCTTCAAATTCAGTATGTTTAGATGACTATTACTCAGTGGCAGGAGTACTTAGAGAGATTATGACTGTTTTGCCAAAAAATTCAGAGTGTTTTCTTTTAAATGAGACAAACCCCATGAAGATGCTGCAAAGGGTTGAAGAACAGCTTCTGATTTACTTTGGGTATGTTATTTTTAGGCGTTTTTAGGGAAACTGAACAGAGTTCAACAGGTTAATGAAGAATTGATTATTTGAAGAATAAAGCTACCAATAAATGGGAAGACTTCTTTAAATAACCTGGTAGGAATAGGGTCTAAAAGACAAGTTGAAGGCTTGGATGAGGAAACTATTTTGTCTAACTGTAAAAGGTCAGTTGGAGTAAATTGATCCAAACAAATGTCAATTGATGGAGTTGTAGTAGTTACTGTATTTAAGTTAACAGTGGGAAGAATCTGACTGATTTTATCTCTGATAGATGAAATTTTATTATTGAAAAAGTTCATAAAGTCCTGACTAGTAAGCTCTAAGGGAATGCAAAGATTGATAGAGTCCTGACTCTTTGTCAGCCTGGCTACAGTGCTGAAAAGAAACCTGGGATTATTCTTGTTCTCTTCTATTAATGCAGAACAATAACTCATCTAGCTTTTCTCAGAGATTTTTTATACAGTAAATTAAAAGAGGATTTCTCCAAGCTAAATAGATTTCATCTAAATTAGTGGAGCACCATTTTCTTTCTAATTGACGAGTCTTCTGTTTTAAGCTACGAGTTTCTGTGTTGAACCAAGGAGTTAGAAATCTCTGATTAGAATTTTTCTTTTTTAAAGGGGCCACCATGTCTAGAATCTAATGTAGAGAAGCTGTAACACTATCTACAATGCTATCAATTACAGAAGGAGCAAGCTCTCCATAGCTTATTTCTGTTGTGTTGACACATGGCATAGAGGAAACAATCTGCATAAATTTGGTAACAACATCATCCGAGAGGCATCTACTGTAGTAATATTTTTCCTTAGGAGCCAAATAGTCAGAAATAGTAAAATCAAAGGTTAACAGACAATGGTCTGACAGTACAGGGTTATGAGGAGACACTACCAGATTTTCTATTTCTATGCCATATGTCAGAGCAAGGTCCAACGTATGATGGAGATAATGGATAGAATTTCTTACTTTCTAAGAAAACCCCATTGAGTCTAAAATTGAATTGAATGCCAAATTAAGGCAATAACTATCTACATCTACATGTATATTAACCCCTTGCACTCTGGTCAATTTCCCTAAAAACGCCAAAAAATAACGTACCCAAAGTAAATCAAAAGCTGTTCTTCAACCCTTTGCAGCATCTTCATGGGGTTGGTCTCATTTAAAAGAAAACACTGATTTTTTTTGGCAAAACAGTCATAATCTCTCTAAGTGCTCCTGCCACTGAATAACAGTCATCTAAACATACTGAATTTGAAGAAAATAAATTTCGCCTGGGCGTTTTTTTGGATACAAATGCTTGCAAATAACACACAGCTGTCAGATCCGGGCTGGAAAATGCATCAGAAATGTAGAACCAAGTGTTATCCAGCTGAGGTCAAAATTTTGTAACAATACCACAAAAAATGAATATATTACACAGCTTTTTTCTTAGGTTGCTCCCAGGTGTTTTTGAACTGTGCCAAATTGTGCCAAATGGCACAGTTTGGAAAAACGTCTGTAACTTTTGAATGATTCAATATAGAAGCTTCATCTTGGGCTCTAATGAAAGGTGAAGGGCTGTGTGGGGGGGGGAGGGGTTGTTTATTCATTCATGAATGAATGAATGAACAAACAAGCCCCCACACACAAAGAAGCATGCCACGTAAAAAATGTGTGGCTTTTTTTTACAAGAAAAAATAACCTACAGTGCAATAAAAATTATACTAAAATATCTGTAATGTAGAAGATAACAACCCCCCCCCCCCCCGCTACAGAGGACGGACATCGTTCATCGACACATGAGGGACTGCGGCCGTGCGCCACGGTCTACTACACACAGTTGTACTAAAATATCTGCAATAATATCTGCAATCCGCTACAGAAGAGTAGCGGGGGGGGGGCGTTCACGGTCTGGACGCGGTGCACGGACTGGACACGGTCCATGCACCGTCCGGACCGGAGCGGTCTGGGTCCGTCATGTTGCGATGACGCACAGTTGTAATTTACCAATCAGTCAAAAGTCATTTTGATTACGATTTTCAGGGATAAAGAATAATTTAGCTTATAACACTTACCTGTCCACAACAGCAGTGTGTCTGGCGAACTTCTCTTCCTCATTGTTAGACGAACATGACGCTGGTCCGCTTGTTATGGACTCGTGGTTCTGGTCACGCGACCCGGTCAAATCATAATTCCATTATTGCGGTTTTGCGCTTCCATGATTGCGGTTTTGGCGAACGATTTTTCAAAAAAAATAAGAACAGTAGTAAGAAAAAAAGACTGGCGAACACGTGTGTGTCACCCAGCGGCTTACACAAAACAGATTTTAGGCAAGGAACGTACGCTTTAGAACTTCTGTGCTTCAATTGGCTCGCTGTATTCGCAGCCGTTGGTAGGCGGGTCCTTCTTGCTAGGTTTTCAGTCATTGGTTCTTCAAGGTTTCAGAAACTCAATTCAAGGCTCTTATTAGTCGAATGAGAGGTCAATCACATCTAAACCAATCAAAGCACTCTTTTGGCTTTCTGTTTGCGGCTGTGTCTGTAGTGGAAGAACGGAAATGCAGCTTTTTTTTTTTTTTCAGCACACTGTGCGTCCTAGGGCGCCCTCATGCTCCCTAGGACACAGAGACGTGACCGCCCGCGGTACACCGGAGTGCAAGAGGTTAAAGTCCCCTACTATAATTATTCTATCTGATTTGAGCACTAAATCAGCTAAGAATTTGCCAAATTTGGATAAAAACTCTGAGTAGGTTGATGAGGACGATAAACTATGGCAAATAAAATTGGGTTTAGCCTGAAATTGCTAAAATGCCCAATACTGAGGACCAGGCCCTCAAAGGAATTAAAACATGTTTTTTGCTTTACATTAACTAGTAATTTGGAATGGTAAATTGTTGCTCCTCCTCCTCCACGACCAGAGCTTCTGGGATTTTGACAATTTAAATAACCAGAGGGAGTTGATTCATTCAAGCCAACATAATCCTCTTTCCCTAGCCAAGTCTCTGTTAGGGATATTAAATCAACCTGATGATCAATCAACAGATCATGGACTAGCAGAGACTTGGGAGTTAGAGACCTAATATTTAACAAATCTCATTTAATTTTGAAATTATGAGGAACAGAGGCCAAGTCATTCAATTTAGAGGCTTCATGTTTTATTTGAGTTTTACCAACTTTTTGTTTAATCACTTTGGGATGCTTATACATTATATTTTTATTTACTTTGGAGGGAGCAGACAATGATTTTTTGATGGGGAGGACAGGGGCTAAGTTGAGGGGTGGTGGTGGAGAGGAGCTGCAGAGAGGCGTGTAAGACTGCAACTCTGCTTCCTGGTCCCAACTCTGAGTTGTCAGTGTTTTGGAAATTTGGATAAAAATGATGCCAGATTGTTAGATAAAAGAGATGCACCATCCAAAGTGGGATGGACGCCGTCTCATCTAATAAGACCAGGTTTTCCCCAAAATAAGCTCCAATTGTCTATGTAGCCCACATTATTTGCAGGACACCACACAGACAGCCAGCGGTTGAAGGATGACAAGCCGCTAAACATGTCATCACTGGTCAGATTGGGGAGGGGCCCAGAGAATACTACAGAGGCAGACATTGTTTTGGCAAAGTCACACACCGATTCCACGTTAAGTTTTGAGACTTTCGACTGCTGGAGTCGGATGTCATTAACGCCGGCATGGATAACAATTGTGGAGTATTTAAAGTTACCTTTAGCCAGCATTTTCAAATTTGACTCGATGTCGCCTGCTCTGGCCCCAGGAATGCATTTGACTATGGCCGCTGGGGTCTCTAGGTTCACGTTTCTGACTACAGAGTCGCCAGGGATCAGAGTTTTTTCCTCAGCGGGTGTGTCGCTGAGTGAGGAAAAACGATTAGAAGCATGAACAGGTTGGCGGTGTACCGGGGCTTTGCAGCTAGGCTTCCTTCTCACCGTCACCCACCCAGTCTTCTCGCTGCTGAGGAGGACCGGAGGACCGCTAGCAGGCCGCCCTAAGCTAGGGAGCTCCCCTGCAGCTAGGGAACGTCCGTCAAGATTAACTGGTGCAGACGGTGTTTCAATACAGCGGAGCCGGGATTCCAAATCAGACAACCTTGCCTCGAGTGCCTCAAAAAGACAATATTTATTACATTTACCGTTATCACTAAAAGAGGCAGAGGTGTAGCTAAACATCTGACATAGAGAGCACACCAGAGGAGAAGGGGAAGGAGAGCTAGTAGCCATAGCTAGTGGCTAACCCGAAGCTAACAAAACCACTGATGAAAACTGAACAGAAGGCTAAAGAGGGTGATTAGATGACACTGAGTGCGCACACAGGTGCAAGAGGCTTGATAAACAGAAGTGAGAGCTAACGGTAGATAGAAAAAAGTGATTAAAAAAAGTGATTAAAATACAACTAAATGCAAAATCCTCGGGAGAATGAGGAGAGCAAACCACAGACAGCCAGCAACACAGGAAGTGACGATTCGTTACCACAGGAAGGTTCCAGAGAACGTCAGACAATCAAAAAACATATCGACAATACAGTGTTCATGTTATCCCACTGTCCTCAGGCAGCCAAGGGTAAAACCGGCTCGGGGGACCAGGGCAGCCCCACAGCATGCGCACCCCTGGAAGCCACCTGCCCCTGGGGTCGAAGCTGACCTCCCTGGTGAGAATGTCTCTTCTCCTCACTCTCGACCGCTTCTCCCATCTGGACCCGCCATCCATCACCTCCTCACAGACCCGAACCTGGTCCACAACTCTCGGGGGGGGGGGGGTCCCACCCAACCTGCAGTGCTGCTGCCCTGCAAGCAGTCCCTCAATGCCTGTCGGTCACCCCCGACCATCTTTAAAGCCACGGCAGCTGCCGCCGTTGTAGCCCCAGACACTCCAGCCCCCTGTGCCCGACCTCGGGGGAAAACTGAAGCCCGCTCATCAGTGTCGCTCGTCGACTTGGGTGCCTCACCCTTACACCCAGCACCCTCGTCCAAGGCACTTTGAGCTCCAGCACTGAGGTCCTCCCATGCTGACCCTGAGTGAGGCTGGTCCAGCTCGACCTCCGTGGTGCCTGACAAATTTCCAGTCTGCTCACTCTAAGTGTCCATCTTCTCCTGCAGTTCATCTCGGGCACAAGGACAGTCCGGAACCTCTTCTCCGTCATCTGAGGTGCTCCCCTGCGCTGCCTCTGCGCCCAACTGCCACTGCTGTTTCCCGGGGCTCTCAAAATGCTCGTGCCTTCCTCCCACTACCCCTACTCCAGTGCAGGGAAAACTCACTTCGGTCGCAGCTCTCCCTCCATGCTGTCTTTGCTCACCGCACCATCTTCACCACCAGCGCTATGGTCCCACACCGTACTGAGCTCCTCGGCTGGCTTGCCATCTTCGGTGACCAGGGGCTCCGGTCCCCCCTTGATACCCAGCTGGTAGCTTGTAGCTTGGATTTGGCGTGCATCTAGCTTTGTGGCTAACCCTGCTATTGCCACAGACTGAGCCTTTAGCTCCTCCGAGCTAACTAGCTTAGTTCCTCTTGGCGCCAACAGCTTCACTACCCACAGCTTCTTGTCTCTTGAATGTTCAGCAAAATCTCCAGCCAGCCGCCCAACAGCATTTGCATAAGCCTCTGTCTCTCCCAACATGCAGGTAATTCACCGGCCCTCTACGCCAAAACGGCGGACCAGGAGCATTCGTCCTTGGTCCCTGCCGAGTCTACCCAGGCCCAGCTCAGCAACATATCCCCAAAGCATGGCCACCCAGCCCGGCCACAGGATTGCTTTCTCTCCCGGGCACTCCAGAAATGGTGGAAGAGGTGAAGATAGCCCACACACCTCCATGGTTTATTCTTGTCGCCAAAATGTTATGTCTGCAATAACGGAGACCGGACTCTGCTTGTACCAAGCAACGAACTGAACCTTTATTGAACACACGCAATTATATATACTCTGGCTGTAGCCCACCTGACGTCACCACACAGGGAGGGTACGGCAAGCCCCACGGGCCACACACACACACACACACACACACACACACACACACACCAATATGTAACAATTTAGTCTTGTAGACTGTTCATACTCAGTGTGAAACACAGCACGATTACATAAAATAGTCAATGAAAAGATGCAAGCACATGCACATTTGCTCTGGGCAAATTGAATACATACTCCATACGAGTTGGATTTTGTTCACTTTGAGCCAAAAATTTGCTTGATGTTTGGTAGTGATAGCCAATCAGCATTAAGATTCCGCCATTACCAGGAGAATAAATTTGTTTGAAAATAAAATCACTACTCACCAGAGACAGATGGACTGAAGCTCTGTAACAGTTGGTATCCACCGCTTGGTTAGTGCTGAAAACAGCCGACATCAAGATGCAGTTTCGAAAGGAGGCAGTGACATTTTCCCAGCTGTGTGCCCCTCAAGATAATGTTGAGAACTCAAACATGATGGTATTTTTTGAGGGATTTCCTCGGCAGGTACAAAGGGGTGCAGAAGTTATGAAGGTAACTCTGCATCTCCACAGGGTGTTCATACTGCCACCCACTGACATGGAAGCACCAATATAAATACTGACCCACAACACTGGCAAATTATTTGTAATTTTTTTAATTAAGTTAAATTAGACAATTTCTCGTGACACTCCAAATGGTCTCTCGTGACACTCCAAATGGTCTCTCGTAACACTCCGGGATAGATAGATAGATAGATAGATAGATAGATAGATAGATAGATAGATAGATAGATAGATAGATAGATAGATAGATAGACTTTATTGATCCCAAACTCAGAAATTACAGTGTAACAGCAGCATGACACAGTAGATGACCAAAACGACAGAAACGCACACAGCATAATAGAAAACGGAATTACCCAGGGAGAGCAATACTGCCTAGATAACTTTATATACAGTACATTGCAGACCACCACTAAGATGAAGAGACAATTTAAAGATTCAAAGATTTTTATTTGTCAATACTTCTATAAGTGCAGGACATACAGGAGAATTGAAATGTCGTTTCTCCCTCTCTCAGTGGCATACACAATATATAAGAAAAGAAGGAATAATGATGAAAAACAACAACAGCAATCTATGTACAGTAATGCTACCTATAGTGCAAGTACTGTAAAGTTAAAAGATAAAACCCAGCAATCCTGTACTGCAAATAAGATAAACGATAACACCAAGCCGTAATATCCATAAGTTCAATGTGGTAGAGTAGATGCAGACTGTGACAGATTGAACTGCATATGATCGATATTTCAATAACAGACAGACAGCAGCAGGTATGGCATTTGTGCAAATGGTTGCATTAAGGTGCAGCGACATACAGCAGCAGATGTAATTTGTTGGTGTGCCAAGTCTTTCTGTGCAAACAGCTGAGGTAGTTATTGTGTGGGTGAGTGCATTATGGTCCGGGGGGAAGGGGGTGGGGGGGTGGGGGTGAGCAGAGTTCAGGGTCCTGATGGTCTGGTGAACAAAGCTGTTTGGCAATCTTGTGGAGTGGGCCCAGAGGCTCCAGTACCATTTCCCAGAGGGCAGAAGGCTTAAGAGGGAGTGTGAGGGGTGGGAGGTGTCACCTGCAATGTTGATGGCTCTGCGGGTGAGGCGGGTGTGGTAGATGTCTGAGAGGGGGGCAGAGGGGCACTGACGATCTTGCTGGCTGCTTTCACTGTGTGTTATAGTGTCTTCCGGCAGGAGGTGGTGCAGCTTCTGTACCACAACATGATGCAGCTGGTGAGGATGCTGTCAATGGTACCCCGTAGAATGAGCACATGATGGGGGTTGGAACTCATGCTCTCCTCAGTTTGCAGAGGAAATAGAGGTGAATTTGAGCCTTCTTAGCCAGTGATGTGGTGTTGTTGGACCAGGAGAGGTCCTCAAAGATGTGCACCCCCAGGAACTTGGTGCTGCTCACCTTCTCCACAGCTGCTCCACTGATGATCAGAGAGGGATGCTGTGTGTGTCCGCTCCTAAAATCCACCACAATCTCCTTGGTTTTTCCCACGTTCAGGAAGAGATAATTGTCTTTAGACCACTGGGCCAGTTGGCTCACCTCATTTCTGTAGTTGGCCTCTTCATTGTTTGTGATAAGGCCCACCATGTCATGCGCTGGCCCTCACGAGCCAGCATAAGACGCACACAGTCACCAGTGAGTTTACAGTGAGTTTTATTACGGTGAAAAGTAAACAACACAAGATGCAGGGGCAATGACACATAAGTCCATATACTTCCGGAGGCGTAAGGCTAGACAGCTCTCTTACGGGTTCTTAAGAGGAGACGGTCATACATAGGCAAAGGTTGTTTAAGTAACTGGCTACACAGGGCTGCTGAAGCAAAGACACACAAAGGTCTACTTTCACCGGAAGGGGTAAGGCTAAAAGCTCACTTACTGGTGCCGGAGAAGTGACGGTCAACCACAAGCAGACAAGGTAGATGATAGTCCAAGTCATCCGTAACTCAGACGTATAACGACTGACACTGCTGCGTCATACCGTCGCCAGTGCTGGGCTTAAATGGCAAAACACTAACGACGGTAACGACACTCAGCTGGCCGACCGTTGACAGGCGGAAACCCCACTGAGCACCTTCACAATAAGAGCCCGGTGAGGCCAGAATACAGCCCGCAGCTGTCAAGGCTGGCAGCGAGACATAACTTCAGCCCGAGCGCGATCAGAACCGGCGCTCAGGTCATAACAATACCCTCCCTCCACGGGCGGACTCTGAACGCCCCAAGGAACCACCCTGCCCCCCCGCCCCCCCCAGGGTGGGAGGTGGGAAGACAGGTGCGGAGGGAGAGAAACCAACCCCTGAACAAGACCATGACCAGACCAAAAAAAACATACGAAACCCAAAAAATACATGTAAATACCTGGAAACAAAGAACAAAATTCCCATACAATAGCCCCTCAAGGAAAGAGGGGGGAACAAAAACAAAGACAAGACTTGACCATAGCCCCTCAAAAAAAAGAGGGGAGGAAAAAACAATTAGCAAAACAAGACCAAACTATGGATTACAAAACACAAAAGGCAATATAAACACAAACAAAACAAGAAATACATATCAACACACAGGGAGCAATCTAAAATTGCTTTGCCTTGGCTATGACTATGACTATGGCTTTCCAAAAAAACAAAGAACATAAGGCAATCCAAAAATTGCTCTGACTTGACCGTGACTATGACTGTGGCTTACAAAAAAAAGGACAAGAGGCAATCAAAAATTGCTCAGACTTGACTAAGACTATGACTGTGGCTCACAAGAAAAAGAAACAAGAGGCAATCTAAAATTGCTCAGACTTGACTAAGACTGTGACTTCGGTTTACAAGGAAACAAAACAAAACAAGAGGCAATCAAAAATTGCTCAGACACGACTATAACTGTGACTACGTGAAACAACAGAAAATCTCTAGACGTACTTAACATGACCAGGCCCCGTGTGGGCCCACAGATAGTCCCGCAAGCACAGTACATAATCAGGTGGCCTGCTCCAGTCCCAGGCCCCCAGAAACAAGTCCTCTGGTGGCCGAACCAGGTCACCCCGTAACACACACAGTTTATTGGGTGGCCAACCCAAGACGCCGAACGCTCCAAGCAGTTCCTCAGGTGGCCGACCCGCATCCCACAACCACCAGGACCGTGGAGGGATTGCATGCAGGCGCTCACCTGAACACGACAAGACAGAGGAGCACCAGACCGTCAAACAAAGCCCTCTCACGGCCCCCAGCTGGTGGCTCCTGAGAGGGGGACAACCAAAAACTTGGACCCCCTCGAATCCTGATTGGGTCACAGCTGCACCTGCGCTGGACCCCCACTGGACCTCGTCGGACCCCGATTGGGTCACAGCCACACCTGAGTCGGACCCCGACTGAACCTCGTCGGACCCCGATTGGGTAATCGCTGCACCCACGTTGGACCCCGACTGGGTCACCTCAGCCCATGCGTCGGACCCCGACTGGGTCAGGACGGGCCCCGATTGGGTCACCGCTGCACCCACGTTGGACCCCGACTGGGTCACCTCCGCCCATGCGTCGGACCCCGACTGGGTCAGGACGGGCCCCGACTGGGTAACCGCTGCACCCACGTTGGACCCTGACTGGGTCACCTCGGCCCACGCGTCGGACCCCGACTGGGTCAGGACTGCTCCGGCGACAACCTCCATCTCCGAACCTGGAACCCCCAGTCCCGTGACCTTGACTGGCTCCGGACCGGTAACGCTGTGGAGGTGCTCAGAAAACAAGAGAGGACCGGGATCAGTTCCACCGGCAGCGCCAGAGCCCAGCGAGACGAGCTCGGGTGCAGTGGACGGCTGCCCCTCACTCGCCTCCCCATGAAGGCAGGCAAAAATGCTCTAATACACCATACAGGAAAACAAGAAAGAGCACTTGCCTGCACTCGGGCTCTGGAGCCGTCCAGGACTTCGCCGATCCAGGTTCAAGAAGCAGCTCGTCGTCGGGCTCCCACTTGGCTGCGTCGGGTTCCACAGCCGACCTGATGGTCTCTGCAGCTGGATCCTCATGCGCAGGCATCCACGCCAATAACCCGTATGGCGTGGGGGCAGAGGACCCTGGACCTGCTGACTCGGGCTGCATCCCTGAGGAACCCTGGGGACGCTCTCTCGTCGGCTCTGGCTCCTCACTGCAGTCCATTCTTCTCTGTCCAAAGCTAGGCTGCAGGGCCGGGATATTTCCCAGAGCTACAGGCCTGCCCCTCGTTCGATGGCGTGGGACTGACGCCGAGGACCGCTCCGCAGGAGGAGACACAGAGGCAGCAGGTTTAATATAAATGGCTACAGCTGGGGAAAGGAGCTTGGGGAGCTGCGAACCCCGAGCTTCACCCCCAGGAGTCAGACAAGACAGATCACTATGATCGATAGGAAAGTGAACTTGAACTTGCCTGTCTCCTGGGGGGAGGATGGTATCAGCTGTAGTGGACATTGCTCCTTCCCTCGCTCGCTGGATGGTAGAAGCAGACCCATAGACGGAGCCCACGGGCACAGGACTCAGCTCACTCACAGCAGCAGGCTGGTTGAGGGGGTCATCCCGGCGGCCCGGAACTGGATCCGGAACAGGAGCTTGCTGAGGATGCGCCCGGCCGCGGTGCCGACGCCTTCGCCGGCCCCCAGGAGGTGCGAACTCCCGGAACGGATCGAGGAAAGGATCGGGATCCATGAGCAAAGAGCAGGAGTGCCTCTTCTCCTGCTTCATGCCACGTTCCTCCTCCATCATCAGGTAGATCTCGCGTTGCGCAGCGATGTCCTCCCTCCTCGCGTCGACTTCCGGGTGGTCAGCGTAGCGGGGAGAGAGATGACAAAGTATATCCTCGGCGGCGTCCAGGTACCAGTGTATGCCGTGGTCATAATCTAGCAGAGAAGCGGAGATGAGCAGCTCATCCACCACTTCCAGCACATCAGTCAGCTCGTGGCTCGGACTCCACACACGGTTCCTCCGCGACGGCATTCTTCACATACACGGTACCCAGACAGGAAAAAGCAAATGTCCAAAAAACTCAAACCCACTGGTGAATAGTGTCTCGGGTTGGCGTCACCGTAACGCTGTTTTGGCAGCAGTGTACTGTCATGCGCTGGCCCTCACGAGCCAGCATAAGACGCACACAGTCACCAGTGAGTTTACAGTGAGTTTTATTACGGTGAAAAGTAAACAACACAAGATGCAGGGGCAATGACACATAAGTCCATACACTTCCGGAGGCGTAAGGCTAGACAGCTCTCTTATGGGTCCTTAAGAGGAGACGGTCATACACAGGCAAAGGTTGTTTAAGTAATTGGCTACACAGGGCTGCTGAAGCAAAGACACACAAAGGTCTACTTTCACCGGAAGGGGTAAGGCTAAAAGCTCACTTACTGGTGCTGAAGAAGTGACGGTCAACCACAAGCAGACAAGGTAGATGATAGTCCAAGTCATCCGTAACTCAGACGTATAACGACTGACACTGCTGCGTCATACCGTCGCCAGTGCTGGGCTTAAATGGCGAAACACTAACGACGGTAATGACACTCAGCTGGCCGACCGTTGACAGGCGGAAACCCCACCGAGCACCTTCACAATAAGAGCCCGGTGAGGCCAGAATACAGCCCGCAGCTGTCAAGGCTGGCAGCGATACATAACTTTAGCCCGAGCACGATCAGAACCGGCGCTTGGGTCATAACACACCACCTGGTGTCATCCGAAAAATTGGTGATGTGGTTGGTGCTCTAGGTTGGTATGCAGTCATGGCTCAGCAGGGTGAAGAGCAGCAGGCTGAGCACGCAACCTTGTGGGGCCCCTGTGCTCAGTGTGTTGGTCTTGGAGGTGTTGCTGCCAACCCGCACCTTCTGTGGCCTCCCTGTGAGAAAGTCCAGCACTCAGTTACAGAGAGAGGTTTTGAGTCCCAAGTGTCTGAGTTTTTGTATTAGGTGCAGGGGGATGATTGTGTTGAATGCTGAACTGAAGTCCAAGAACAGCATTTGCACATAGGAGTTTTTTGGGTGAGTGAGGGCTGGATGCAGAGCAGCAGCAATGGCATCTTCTGTGGATCTGTTTGACCTGTATGCGAACTGAGATGGGTCGTGGGAGGGGGGGTGGACTTGATGTTTTATGCACCATCGGTGTTAAATTTCCAATCCTGTCTGTTACTGATAATGACACCCAGGTATTTGTAGTCGTCCACGACCTCCACATCCTCCGCCCTAATCCGCAATGGCTGTGTAAGCATCCTCTTCTTCCTGAAGTCAATCACCATCTCTCTGGTTTTGCTGACGTTCAGCCTCAGGTGACTCTGCTCGGTCCAATCCACAAATCTGTCTACCAGTGCCCTGTGCTCTCCCTCCTCTCCACCTCTTATACATCCAACAACAGACGAGTTTTCAGAGAATTTCTGCAGGTGGCATGACTCGGAGTTGTACTGAAAGTCAGTGGTGTATAAGGTGAAGAGAAAAGGAGAAAGCAAAGTCCCCTGTGGAGCTCCTGTATCACTAACCACCACATCAGACAAGACACTACCCAGCTGGACAAACTGTGGCCTGCCTGTCAGGTAATCAGTAATCAAGGAGATCACAGCGCTGTCGACTCTCATCACCCGCAGCATCTCACCCAGCAGCAGTGGCTGAATGGTTTTAAAGGCACTGGAGAATATAGTGTCTCCTCCACCATCCAGGTGCAAATAGGCTTGCTGTAGCAGATAGATGACAGCGTCATCTGCACTAAACTGTGCTAGAGAGGAAATTATTTCTTCCGCCTTAGCTGGAGCTGCTATCAGGACTTACTAAAACCTAAATTGGGTGCAGTTGCACCCAAGCACAGCAACAATGTCACAATGCTGAAAAGTGTTGGTAGCTTATGAAACGACAACATTGCTCCCTGTGGAGATGACTCAGTCTGCAGTCGCTTAAGCTACTCTGGGAGGTACTTCCACCCTCCATCAGGGTTTCCATTATACAAGTTTTCTCCTAAATGCAGAAATTTCTACTGCTTTTTGAGAGCTGTCCCTCCTTGTACATCATCAACCCCTGTGTTGTCCCATTGGGACCAAGTGAGTAGGAGGAAGGCTGAGCTCAAGTGAAGAGCTTAGTGCTAAACATACTTGTCTACTTCAGAGATCTGACATTGTGCATATAAATGTTCTTTTCCACAATGTACATGTACTGTATTAGTGCTATTATGTTTAATTTTATGTATCATATGTTTTTTTCTTTATTTTTTCTTTTTTAAATGGAAGGTCCATTTATTTTGTTTTGGTTGTTGTTTTTTTATGATTACTTGTGACTGTGTTAAAAAGATGGTAATCAGGTTGTTTAAAGGTTTTTCCTTATAAATAAAAAAAATGACTTTTTGTCTAAAAAAGGTCCTCAATTGGTATAAAAAGTGCTGAAATCCAAAACAAACAAAAAAAATTGCCTTTTTTTAAACCAGGGAGGCTGTCAATAATCTGAAAAACCTTTAAACATAAAATATTACTAAATGGTGCATAAAAACAACAAGATTTACTGGATTATTTTAAGAATCTGTAGCACAAGTATTTGGATGTTGATTTTCTCAAAATAAACATTTTGTGACTTACAGTAAGTACTTAAGACAAAGTTTTTTTTGCTCAGACTGATTATTTCAGTTCGATTATTTTAAGAACATTTTTCTTTTTCCTTTTCTAAATACCTGTAGTTGCAATGTTCAGATAGCACTCTCCATTTAAAGTGATTAACCTCATATTTTTTGTTTCCAGAATGACTTTCCATATTCTGTCATGTCTTTTTTCTCTCTTCATTCCTTTCACTCCGACCCTGCCAGTGTGGATGATGATGTTTCCCAGGCGTGCCCTTACGTCTATGTTAACCACACTGGTCTCATCCGCTGGGACAGGATGCTGCGGCTTGTCTCAGCCTGCAACCTGGAGATCTTCAGTTTTCCTTTTGATGTGCAAAACTGCACATTTACATTTGGCTCCTACATGCACACCAGTAAGAAAGATGCTTATTTACACTTCAGTCTGCTGCCACCTCTGACTTCTTGCAGTGTTTTACTTTTTTAATTTTTTTATAGTACGGGATGTGAGGGTCAGTCCAGCCCTGACCTTTGAGGAGATGTCTATCAACTCAAAACGTTACCTGGAAGCCAGTGGGGAGTGGGAACTGGTAGACATACTGGGAGAGACCTCAATCCTGCAGTTTGGGATTGACGAGTGGGACATTATCACCTTCTGGGTCAGTGAAACATACTTTCTCTGAATTTGAATTACATCTGGAAAGGATGTGAAGATGCAGAATCACACTTCTCTGATTTCTCGAACAACACCTCTGATTACCTCCTCCATCTCCTCATCTTTCAGAAGATGTGAGCAGATATACTGTATACTACATAATGCAAGCACACACATCAGTGACATTCTTTATGCCCTTGTTAGGTGACCTTGTGACCTTGATTTTTGGCCCCAAAAATGTAGGCACAAGTTAGGAAAAAGGTTTAACCTGTGTACCAAACTTGATGACCTCACCTTCATTTGTTCTGGAGTTAAAGTGCAGATAAATTTGTGACTTTTGCCTTTTGACATTTTGAATAAAAAGTATTAGGAGGACCTCAAGTTCAACTTTTGTATCAAGTTTGATGAGCCTGGTGCTAATAGCAATAACATATACTAAAGTCATAAATGTTAAATTAAACAAAGAAGCCACGTAATCTTGATCTTTGACCTTTGACTCCAAATCTAGGTCAGGTCCAGAGTACTACTTTAGCGATCTCTGCTGTAAATTTGATTATCATAACACTAATGCCAACAGCATAACAGTTACAAATCTGGGGAAAAAAATAATCAGAGATCATGTGAGATCAACCTTTAGCCATTTGACCCAAAACATTGGGCAGGTCAAGGTGACCTCAAACTTAACCTCTGTATAAAAAGTGGTGATCCAAGCACCTGTAGTTCTCAAGTTAGAGCTGCAACAACATGGACAGTCATGCATGCTGACAGACCAAGCTAATCACAATACCCCACCCCCCACAACATGAGTAATTATCACTATCATAGCACTTTTTTGTTTTGCTTTGTTGTAACCAATGCTGGGAATTCATTATCCATATTACACTGCTCATCATGCACTTTATTTAATGACATGCAGTTGCATCTCAATAAATTACAAATGTGTACATATGTATATTCACTGCTCTTAATATCTTATCTTCTAAATTATTGCCCTGAGTGTTGCTATCCCTGTGCTGTTGCAATCCTCGAATTTCCCCATTATGGGACTAATAAAGGCTTATGTTATGTTATCTTATCTTAAATTAGAATGTAATCAAAAAGTTGATTTATTTCAGTAATTCAGTTCAAAAAAATGAAACTCCTATATTATATAGATTCATTAGATACAGAGTGATATATTTCAAGTGTTTATTTCCTTTAATTTTGATGAATATGGCTTAGAGCTTGTGAAAACCCCAAATTCAGTTTCTTAGTCAGGCAGATAAGGGCCAATTTTCATAAGAATCGTTCACTTCTGGATAGAAGCATGAAATTTGGCACAAATGTAGTCCAATAAGTCCTGTTTCATATAAGATTAAGACCCACTTCGGATCTGGCTTGGTACTTGCATTATTCAAGACTCACACGTTTTTGCTTATAACTAGAAAATGTGAGCTTTTAGGGCATAATAATGTATTGTTGACTAATACAAATGTGTACATTCCGCACATTTTGAGCCCAAAATCAAGTCTGTATGACAAACGGTTCTTGAGATATGGCTTATTCAAGTAATCACAATAATGTAACTTCTTATGTTCATTTCAGGTACAGCAGTGGGAGTGTCAGTATTGAGATACAGGGATGTCCAGATTGCTTTTTTTTCAGGCCTAACTATGATTTGATATGATACTGTGTTGAAGCTAGAGCTGCTTCTCCTTGAGTATGTGAGGTCCATCCGAGAAGGAAACTTCAATTTGTACGTTGAAGTCCTTGGACAACTGACACCTTGGATGTTCGCCTTAGACTGCTACCATTATGCCAGATGGCTGCCCATCCATGTACGGGATATGCTTAACCTACATCAGACTCACCCTGATGTTTACTCGAACTTCGTGGATGGAAATTTTGTTGTAAGAAAGTCAGATCATGCTTTCTCAATGATTGCTTTGGACCACTGTCATGAACAAGAGAATGCCAAGATCAAAGGCCAAGGGGGTGCTATAGGCCTCACTGAGGATCCTTCTGCCTTAAGAAGGTGGTTGGTTGCTGGCCCTGAAGTTGCTAGGGTTGTTAGTGAGCTAGAAGAATCTCTGTTGAAGCCCAAGGCAATGAATCTCAAGCATCATGATCAAATTCCAAGTGTCCAGGTTGCATTTGCAAAAAATGTTTGTAACCTAGTAGTTTCATTAGAGGACATGGGAAATCCCTTCAAAGAGACAAGCAATGACCTTGTTAGACTTGACACCAATGAAATAATGCCTCATCATGTTATTAATGCAGTGAAATCAGCGCATGAATTAGGCATTGCTCAGTATCAGGAGTTTGTTGATAACAGACTGAATAAGCGTACAGTTGCTTTAACTGACACAGTTTCAAGAAACAATCTACCTCTGTTTGGTGCTTATGAAGTGACAAACAATGTCAGTCAATCTAAGGTGTCTGCTTTGAAATCTGAGTGCAATCTTTTTGCTCGGCTCTATATTGCCTGTCAAACCCGTGATGGAAACATAGAGGAGTTTTTCAGACATGAAAACAATGCCCATCCTCCTTCACTGTCTGCTCTAGGCAAGTTGCGTCAAGGCAAGAAGTCAGATTTGCTTCAGTGCATTGGGGTATCACAAAATCAGTTGTTACCAGCTGTTACCATGAAGGTCTTTGATGGAGCAGCTGTTGTGAATATGCTTGCACCTGGTAAAGCAAAGACTTTCCAAGAGTATTCAAGGGGAGTTTTCTTGCCTTACATCATTGATCAGGCTAAAGATGTGAAACGTGTTGATGTAGTGTGGGACCGATATCTTGACAGCAGCCTCAAAAAGGCAACCAGAGTGTCTCGAGGCAAAGGTATCCAAAGAAGGGTGCTTCCTGACACTGTCATTCCCAGTAACTGGCAGACCTTTTTGCGCTGCACCGATAACAAAGCAGAGCTATTCCAATTCCTTGGTAGAGAACTGGCTTCTCTAGAGGTGGAAGGTGTCTTGTTTGTTTCAACTTCTGATGTGAATGTTGTGAGCAACAGACCAAGTGACATGGCTTCTGCTGGCATTGATCCAACTGATCATGAAGAAGCAGATACAAGGCTTATGTTGCATGTTGCCCATGGTGCAGCTCAAGGCCAGAGGAGTGTATTGATAAGGACAGTTGACACATATGTTGTTGTTCTAGCTGTTACATATGTAAATCAGCTGGACATTGACCTGTGGCTGGCGTTTGGTGTGGGAAAACATTTCACCTACATATCAGCAAACAGCTTGGCAGGTAGCCTTGGTCCTGACAAGTGCAAAGCCCTTCCCTTCTTCCATGCTTTCAGTGGCTCAGACACTACTTCCTTGTTTGCTGGCAGGGGCAAGAAGACTGCATTTGATGCTTGGGAAGTTTTTCCTGAAGTGACACCTGTATTCAGGAAACTGAGCTTCACTCCTGAAGTTATAACAGCAGAGGATGAAGCTGTTCTTGAACGGTACATGGTAATAATGTACAGTCGTACCTGCCCACTGCATCAGGTAAACAAAGCTCGTCAGACCCTTTTTGCACAAGGAATGCAGTCACTTGAAAATATTCCACCAACAAAGGCAGCATTAACAGAACATATCAAAAGAGCTGCTTATCAAGGTGTCTATGTGTGGGGTCAAGCACGGATCCAGTGCAAAATCTACCAAGTCCTACACATTGGGGATGGACTGAAGCAAGGGAAGGCTTCATCTCAAAGTGGACCACTCTCCCTGAAGCTTCTAAAGTATGTCAAGAGCTTGTGCACTGTGGTTGCAAGAAAGCTTGTAGGGGCTTGTGCAAGTGCAGCAGGGCAAATTTAAGCTGCACTTCTCTGTGTTATTGTGGTGGTGCATGTCACCAGGCAGAAGGTTAGCGGAGGTCTTCTCGATCACTTCACTCTGTTGATGCATGGGTTGTAATGAGGTTACACTCGATTACATAATATTTGGCATATCACTGACTGCGTTTTGTATTTTTAACTTTCTTGGGTTTTCTCATTATGCTATTATTGATCTTCGAATGTGATTTGAATGAACATATACCATAAATGTTCATTTACTATTGTTCAGCATTTGTATCTCTGTAACTTTTGATATGATTAAGATTATACAGTTTGTGGCAATTTTCAAAATGTTATATCTCAAGAACCGTTTGTCATACAGACTTGATTTTGGGCTCAAAATGTGCGGAATGTACACATTTATATTAGTCAACAATACATTATTATGCCCTAAAAGCTCACATTTTCTAGTTATAAGCAAAAACATGTTTTTTGGTGGCCATATTTGGACACCATCTTGAATAATGCAAGTACCAAGCAAGATTCGAAGTGGGTCTTAATCTTATATGAAAGAGGACTTATTGGACTACATTTGTGCCAAATTTCATGCTTCTATCCAGAAGTGAACAATTGTTTCACCTATCTGCCTGACTATCTCAAAAAATTTGAATATTACATAAAATTAACTTTTAAAAAAATATATTTCTAATCCACCTTATTCCTAGGCCCCATGATGCCTTGCGTGAATTATGGTAGCAACTTCTGGTACTAGTTTAGAACATATGGTTGTCACTGAAACGGGACACTTTTCCTGGTTAAAAAACAATGACTTCGGCATCAGAAATGAGGGAACACAGCCTCTTGCACCTCAAAACAGTAATATAATCATAACACTTCCCACAGCTATGGAGGGATGGGAAGATGACCTTATAAAGTGGCCTCGTACACAGTAGCTCGGTTAGTTAGTGCCGCTGCTAAGATGCTAACGTTGTAAACAAATGACCCATGCTGGCAAAATGAGTCACTTTGCAGACATTTTCAAAACTGATGTAACATTATTTCCATATTCTGTATTGAAAGATCTTCAAAATGATATTTAATTTGTAAGGAGTGCACAAAAACTGACCCGGATAAAAGATGATTTGTTTATATTTTGGCTAGGTGGAAAACTTGCTTTCGATTGGTTGAGAGTTACATTTAGGTATTTTTAGAAAGTACGATTTCTAAGCTTTCTATTGATACCAGGCACTCATGGCGGTTTTCCTGGGACTTCGCCGTTACCAAACAAAGAAAGAGTCATGATTTATGAATTCTTGTTGCCTGTACTCATACTGACGCGGTGTGCATTTCGACCAGCACATCTCCACTGCAATAAAGTAAGCTGCATTTTGTTAAAATATGTTGGACATAATCAAATTTACCTTAGAGCAGACGAATGCCACATCGTGCTTGGATGTCGTCTGTCACTGTGCGGTAAGAAGCCTCCATTTATCCAGTCTGGCACAACCATGAACACCAGCAACAAGTACCAGAACTATGCCATAATATTCAAAAAATACAAAAACTAGAAGAGCTGAAATTAGCTGCCACTTGAGTGCAAAACATGTATGTTGACTATACATTAAAATGAATTTGAAAAACTTTTTTAAAAACTATCCACCTTATTCCTAGGCCCCATGATGCCTTGCTTGAATTATGGTAGCAACCTCCGGTACTGGTTTAGAACATATGGTTGTCACTGAAATGTGACACTTTTCCTTGTTAAAAAAACAATGACTTTGGCATCAGAAATGCGGGAACACGGCCTCTTGCACCTCAAAACAGTAACATAATCATACCACTTCCCACGACTATGGAGGGATGGGAAGATGACCTTAAAAAGTGGCCTTGTATACATTAGCTCTGTTAGTTAGCGCCACTGCTAAGATGCTAACGCTGTAAACAAATGACCCGTGCTGGCAAAATGAGTCACTTTGCGGACATTTTCAAAACTGATGTAAAGTTATTTCCATATTCTGTTTTGAAAGACCTTCAAAATGATATTTAATTTGCAGATAGTATGCAAAAACTGACCCAGAAAAAGACAATTTGTTTATATTTTAGCTAGGTTTAAAACTCACATTTGATTGGTCGAAAGTTACGTCTTCCGCAAAAGCATAGGTATTTTTAGAAAGTACGATTTCTAAGCTTTCCAATGATACCAGACACTCATGGGGGATTTCCTGTGACTTTGCCTCTACCAAACAAAGAAAAAGTCATGATTTATGAATTCTCGTTGCCTGTACTCATACTGACACGGTGTGCATTCTGACCAGCATGTCTCCACTGCAATAAAGTAAGCTGCATTTTGTTAAAATATGTTGGACATAATCAAATTTACCTTAGAGCAGACGTACGCCACAACACCATGCTTGGATGTCGTCTGTCACCATGTGGTGAGAAGCCTCCATTTATCCAGTCTATTGGCACAACCATGAACACAAGTAAGTACCAGAACTATGCAAAAACTTTCAAAAAATATAAAAACTAGAAGAGCTGAAATTAGCTGCCACTTGAGTGCACAACACGTATGTGGACTATCCATTAAAATGAAATTGAAAAACTTTTAAGTGCCCCTGCTGCTCCACTCTTACTGTCTGATTTAACACTACGTCAGCTGAAACCAGAAACTCCATCCATAATCGTTCCTACAGCGGCACCCCCAGGAATAAGGTGGATAGAAATTTTTGCCAGTTTAGGTCAGGACAGTTTGCTGTCTAACCAAGCAAGGTGATACCATGGTCATTAAACCAGGTATTGGTACTTTTGGTCCTGCTGGAAAATGAAATCAGCATCTCTATAAAGCTTGTCAGCAGAGGGAAGTATAAAGTGTTCTAAAATTTCCTGGTAGATGACCGCTGACATTGAACTTGATAAAACACGTTGGCCCAACACCAGTAGATGACATGGCTCCCCAAATCATCACTGACTGTGGAAACTTCACGTTATTGACCACGGTATCACTGTGTTTGATTGGACAGCAAACTCTCCTGACCTAAACGCCATAGACAATCGATGGAGTATTGTCAAGAGGAAGATGAGAGTCTCCAGATCCAACAATGCAGATGAGCTGAAGGCCACTATCAAAGTGACCTGGGCCTTCATAACACCTCAGCAGTACCACAGGCTGATCGCTTCTATGCTACACCGCTTTGGCGCAGTTATTCATGCAAAAGGAGCCCCAGCCAAGTATTGAGTGTGTACATGGACATACTTTTCAGTAAGCCAGCATTTCTGTTGAAAATCAATTTTAAAAAAATTGATCTTATGTAAAATTCTAATTTTTGGAAAAACTTAATTTGGGGTTTTCATTAGCTGTCAGATATAATCATCCAAATTAAAAAAAAAAAATAAACCCTTGAATACAGTATATCACTCTGGCTACAGTCACACTGCAGGTCTTAATGCTCAATTCCATTTTTTTTGCACACGTGACCCATATCTGATTTTTTTAATGACAGTCTGAACAGCACACATCCATTTTTTTTTTTTTTCACACCAGACCCAGGCCACTTTCATATGTGGTCCTAATTTGGATACGGTATGAATCTGATATTTTCCAAAGAAACCTCAGTCTGAACAATAAAGTCGCATTTCATCCGACTTTTTCCTCATTGAAGTGAGACAGACGTGACATTTCTGTAGTGGAGGATGCAGCAAGCATGGCAGACACAGCTGATTTGTGCTCTCTTTTTAATCAATCTTCTTGCCTTTATCACTGGATTGTAATTTTGTTGGCTCCGACTGCACAACAATTTCAATTTTTTATTTTTTTTTTGGGGGGGGGGAACTGTCAGACATTACAGGTGCACAGTAACGGCACATTTACTGGATGCTTCAAATTCCTTTTTTCCTGTAAATGGCACACCATGAGTCCTGGCTGCTGTAATATCTAAAATGTAAAGTTAATACTGACATGACTGTGGAGCAGAATGGTCAGATACGGGGATACAAGGACTCCCAGTAAAGGAGAAGGGAGTCTGTGGTAGCTTCTCCTTCCTGTGTAGGACCAGTGTCACGCCACTGGTATGAGTCGCACTGTTTATTTATTATTAACCTTATTTATACAGGTAATCCCATTGAGACATGGGGTCTCATTTTCAAGAGAGCTGTATAATCGATCAGTTCTGTTAAAGCAGAGCTGATCACAGTGGTCATCTGGCGTGTAGAGGAATGAAGCTGGTCTCATTTATTTTGTGCATAATCATTTCTGAATGATTTTAACATTTTATCTTGCTGCGCTGCATCAAGGCAAAGAAGTTCTGTCCCCCTCAATCATTCAGGGCTTATATTTACTTCTGTAAACATAATGCTATGTCTGACATTACGTTTTCTCCTGCACATGTGGATCATGTCATAGCTGTAGACCGTTCACACTGGAGTCTGATGGAGGTTGCATTTAAATTATAATGTGAAAAAATCGAATGTCAGCAAAAAAATCAAAATTGAGCATTAAGACCTGCAGTGTGACTGTAGCCAAGGTCTCACTGTCAAGACAGACCTGTCAAATATGAAACATATTAAAGTGGCCTGGGTCTGGTGTGAAAAAAATCGGATGTGTGCTGTTCAGACTGTCATTAAAAAATTAGATATGGGTCACATGTGTGCAAAAAAATCAAAATTGAGCATTAAAACCTGCAGTGTGAATATAGCATCTGTGTGTAATGATTCTATTTAACGTATGAGTCTCACTTTTTGAATTGACTTATTTAAATAAATCAACTTTTCGATGACATTCTAATTTATTGAGATGCACCTGTAAGGTTGTAATGACACATAACTTGTGTCCTTTGACCTTGAGCACCACCTGGATGCAGACCCACCTGTGGTCATTGTGTGTGCCTTTGGTGAGCATTTGGTCAACTGCATCCGAGGAGAAGTTATTCTTATGCATTTTGAATGGACGGATGAACAACAGGCACAGCACCATGGAATTAGATCATTTCACCTGAATTAATAAACTGCATGTATCTTTATTGTTGACCAGGTGGTCATAAAGCGGCGCCCAGTGCTCTACGTGGTCAACCTCCTCATCCCCAGCTCCTTTCTCATGCTCATAGACATTCTGTCCTTCTACCTGCCACCCCACAGCGTAGACCGTGCCTCCTTCAAAATGACCCTCATACTGGGCTACACCGTGTTCCTGCTCATCATGAATGATCTGCTTCCCAGCACAGCCAATGGCACTCCCATCATAGGTCAGAACGGGTGACATATTCTGCACCAACATGATACACTGTATATCATTTCAAGTGTAATATGCATCCTTTTGATTTTTGTATAGGCATCTACTTCTCAGTGTGTCTGGCCCTCATGGTCATCAGCCTACTGGAAACAGTCATCATCACCAGTGTCCTCCACCACAGCTCCATGAAATATCAGGAAATTCCTAAGTGGGTCAGGGTGGTCATCCTCAAACATATAGCAAACCTAATTTGCTATCGCTGGCCAGAGGATGTCCGTCCGGCTTGCGTAGAGCAAAAGGATAAACCTGAAAGCTCCAGTGGCTCTTCAGGTCCATGGACTATCCAACAAGGCAGCCAAACACCTCTCCAGCATGCAAACAACAGCCATATTAAAGCTGAAGGTTGTTCTTCCAGTTATCATTTGAGCTATAAATGAGCAGTTGTCTAACCTTGGAAAACTGTGTTCTTTTTAACTCCACCAGCTAGCTTATGAGTTTGGTGCTGTTTGTCAGTTAACTAAACAAACACCAAAAGGAAGGACCTTGGGCACTCATTAGATTTTGAAGCAGATCTAGAATTTTTTTCCCCTTTCTTTTAGAGATAGAATTTTTTTATGCATGACCCTTGATAAAAAAATTCAGGTATATATGAGATGTAGGTATTCATTTGCATGTACAATATGGTGCAGATACAGACACTGGAAGAGATGGAAATTAGTGAGAGCTCTCACATGTCAGCAGAGGTGTGCATTCTCTGAGCACTTTTTAAGAACGTAACCTTTAACATATTATTGAGGGGACTGAAAAGTTCATAGGCTGAGAAAGCGTTCTGTCTTTGAGGGTCAAGAAGCGAGCTTCTATCCCGTAGTGATCCAAGCGCTGCAACACCAATGTTGAAATGTTGAAAAATATGTTGGAAAAAAAAAGCATATTTTGTCAATTTTGACCACTGCAACATGGTCAGCTGATGAACTTTTTAGGCCCCCTCGTATATAGTACGTGTTGGTCATACCTTCACTTAACCAATGTTTGTTTGTCAAAAGTAATCTGAGAAGTATTGCTGGATCACATCTGAGGAGGCTGCAGTTACGTACATACAGTTAAAAAGTTAGCAATGTTGGGCAAGTTAATAAAAATTAGTGACTAACTCGGTACAGTAATAGTTACTTCTTTTCAAAAGTAATTGAGTTACTTTACCAATTACTGCATGATTAAAGTATTTTGTTTCTTGGAAAAGTAACTTTCATGTTACTTTTACAGTAAACGTATACTTAAATCATCTTGCACACATAGCAAGATAATTTCTTTAAGGAATTACATTACTTACTTACTTACTGCTCCAGCGGGGTGAGGGCTAGTGGCCATCACCATGTGTAGAGCCAATCAGATTAACCAGTGCATGCCAACATTGCCAGTTTTGGGCCAATGTCCGAAGAGCGTTATCATCTGGAGCTTGCTCCTGGCAGGGTCACCCTTGGCGGGCCGGTCTCTCGGGGAGGTTCCAGACAAACAGTGACCCATGGCGTGTCGGCATGCCATCACATGGCAGCCCCATCATCCGACTATCCTGCAAAGGACTAACAACCCACCCAGGAGAAACCTACTTTGTTATGAAACAAATGACATTAGGAGCTCATTATTAATGGCAAGCTGAAAATAAAGACTCAAGATTCAAAGATTTTATTTGTCAATACTATTATACGTACAGGACATACAGGAGAATTGAAGTGCTGTTTCTCTCTCACTTCAGTGGTGTGCACAATAAAAAAAAGAAAAAGGAATAAGGCTGGAAAAACAACAACAGCAGTCTATGTACAGTAATTCAATTCAGTTCAATTCAACTTTATTTATATAGCGCCATTTCACAACAACAGTCATCTGTGGGAACCCCCACAGTTGCAGAAAGACCCCAGCAATCAGGCGATCCCCTGTGAGCAAGCACTTGGTGACGGTGGAGAGGAAAAACTCCCTTTTAACAGGAAGAAACCTCCAGCAGAACCAGGCTCAGTGAGGGGCAGTCATCTGCTGTGACTGGCTGGGGGGTGAGGGGATAGAGAAGATGAAAAGAACAGACATGTAGAGAGCGATGGGGACTCAATCTATGGGAGAGAACAAACAAATGTTAATGACCAGCAAAAAAAAATATTTCATTGAGAGTGAGGAAAGGAGTGAGGCCCAATGCATTACTGGAGGTCCCCCAGCTGACTAAACCTATTAGCAGCATAACTAAGGGAGGGTTCAGAAACACATGATCCCTCCCTAATTGTAGGCTATATCAAAAAGGTAGGTTTTAGCCCTATTCTTAAAAACAGAGATCGAGTCTGACTCCCGAATCCAGATTGGCAGCTGGATGCAACCCGTAGTCTATCTCTAATGCAACCCGTAGTGCAAATGGCAACAAAAGATAGACCCAGACCTCCCATTTGTCACCATGGGGTGAGATGCCGTCTCAGCGCTCAGCCCATGTTTCCCTTCACCCCTGCTTCTCATTGAGCAGCGTCTCAGCAGGCTCCCAGCTGGCAGCATTATGGATGGCTGGGGCCAATTAATCCTCATCAGCTGGGGCGCTGCCAATGAGAATAAATAGGAGCAGCCTCGATGACTCGGGGCTGCGAAATAAGCACTGCTAGGCTGAAGCCCCTTCGTCTGGTTTCAGCCTCTACTCCCCTTACAGCATTCCTATGATTGTAACCCGCTGTGAGTATGAATGTCTTGTTACCCCTATGTCCGGTACGAGCTCCCTGCTCCTGCGCTGCGCAACTTGTGAGTGAACCTCTGTACGAGTATTTGTGCTTTCCTCATCCCTCACCCCCTTCCTTTAATAAAACATCACGACTCACTGGCTCGCCCTTGGCTCTTATTGCGCGGCTCCCTAGAGCCGCGCGTGACAGTATGTCGCAGCCAGATGAGTTACCGGCGGCCGTGAGTCGCTGTGGAATTGTACCTTTCTGTCCGGGTGTCAGCGCTGCTAGCATGCCGTTTCCCAGGAGTCACTCCCGGCGCCAGGGCAACGGGCTGAGGTCCATCTCGGGGGCTGTCGACGGGACGGTCTTCACCCTGCACGACGCCTCCAACGCGAGACGCTGGCATCCGGACCGTGCTGAGGAACTCCTGGACTGTTACCCTCATTCTGTGTTCCATCTCGAGGACAGTGCCAGGATAGACGCCACAGGTACACAGCGAGAGAAGCTCCGCGGGTTGGATGGAAATCCCGGCAGGAAGCCGAAGTGGATGACGTTGCCCCCCGCTTCGGGATCCCGTTCCTGCTGCCATTCCAGTCCGGGAGTTCGCGCCAACCAGAGGGCTTCCCCCGACCTGCGCCACATCACTCGGGATTCCCTTCAAGGAGCCGCAGCTGACAGCAGTTACGTCTGGGGCTGAGTGGCTGTCGCGAGCTCCACTGTGTGTCCTGTCACCATCTTCAGGCATGTGGCGGCGGCAGTGAGATTGGTGGAGAGGACTCCAGGGCTACGAAGCTTTCCCGTGCTCAACGCCTTCCTAGCCTCGATCTCCGATCAGGAGCGGCGATTCCTGGGTTCCCCCCTCGTTTCGTCCCCTGGGAATAGCCGTCGTCACATCGCCGAGTCACCTCTGCACGAACCTCGTCCGGATCCAGTTCTGGGCTGCCGCCAGGACCGTTCCCCCCATGCAGCTGTCACCTCTTCGTCTCATCAGCGTGGAGTTTTCACAGCCTCGTTCCCTGAGCCTCATTCCCCCGCTGTCATTCCTGGATATTCGGGCTGGCTCACCCCGGCTGTTTCCCCCTCCTCCTCGACGTGCTTCCTGACTACTGTGTGTGCCTGGAATTCTGGCCTGGTGAGCTCTCTGCTGGAGACAACGCGAGCGATCCTCAGACGATTTCCCGGGGGGTCCTCCGTTATCGCCGGGCGGGGAGAGGAAGAAGCAGTATCCACCACAGCAGGCGATATTCAACCTCCAGGAGGCAGGCAAGTCATAGTTTTTTCACATCTGCTTAATGATTTGCTCTGTCACATTCCTGGAGGAGGAGTTCAGGGTTCGCAGCTCCCTGCACTCCCCCCACCTGCTGTAACCTGTGTTCCTAATCCTGCATCCTCTGTGTCTCTCTCCGCCAAGCGATCCCCGGCTCCGGATCAACGTGGTGGGATAAGGAGAGGGCCTGTGGTTCCGCAGCTACGTTGCGGACGGAGGAGGGGGACTGACTGCTGCGTGGAGTCTGCGCCGACGACTAAGCATCCCCGGGTCTCCACGGAGGAGCAGTTCGGTCCAGCGGGACGAGATTCTTCTGGCTTCACGCCGAGTGGGTCGTCGGCGGGGTTACCGGAGCTGGAGGAACCTCAAGCTGCGCTGTCCATCGTGCTGGCTGTGGGGCCCGACGCGGCTGGATGGGAGCCTGACAATGACCTCCTGACTACGGATCCTGGATCTTCGCAGTCCTGGACGGCGTCAGAACCTGAGATCAGGCGAGTGCTCTCCTTTCTTTTCTCCCTTTATATCTTTGAGCACTTTAGCCTGTCTCTAGGGGAGATGAGCCGGGTGCAGCCGCCTGCTGCGTCTGAGCTCGTCTCACCGGGTTCTGGCGCTGCCGGTGATCCTGATCCCAGTTCTGTTTTCTCTTCTGAGCCTTCTTCCAGGGTCACCGGCGAGGAGTTGCTGTTCCTCGTGGTGCTGGAGGGTCCAGGTTCAACGTTGGAGGTCGGTTCTGGTGCGGTGTCCAGCGTGGGTTCACCCGAGACCCAATCGGGGTCCAACGTGGGTGCTGCTCCAGCGGCGTCCAACGTGGGTTCGCCCGAGACCCAATCGGGGTGCGACATGGGTGCTGCTCCAGCGGTGTCCGATGTGGGTTCGCCTAAGGCCCGATCGGGGTCCGACGTGGGTGCTGCCCCAGTGTTGTCCAGGTCCGGTGAGGAGGTGGTCGCTTCCCTGCGGCCTGACGCTCGTCGCCCTCGTCATCGGCTCTCCCCTGAGCCTCTTCCACCGGGACCCACTTTGACCCTTCGTCCGTCTCAACGGTCCTGGTGGTTGAGTGATGCAGGTCGACGACCCGACCCGCAAGACTTTCGGTTCGGTGATCTGGTTCCTCCCGATGATCTGTGTTTGCCTCTGGGTGGCCTGGTTCGGCTGCCGGTGGACTGGGTTCCTGGGATCTGGGTCCGGAGTTCGCCGTCCGAACATTTCCCTTTCCCCGGTTCGCCAACTGGACAATGGGCGGGGAGACCTCCGGAGCCACCTCGGCCATTTTGGACTCTGCCTGCCATACTCCTCGGGTGTCGCTTTTCTTTTATCATTATTAAGGTTACTCGGGTGTAATATTTTGTCCTGTTGGTGGATATATATTCATAGTGCTGTGTGTTTTCCATTTCCCGTACTCAGCATTTTCCTTTTTGTGCCTTGTTTTTAGCCTTGTCCTTGCATTATAGAGTTATGCGTTTTGTTTCCTATCAAACCATACACTGCAATTGTCCGTTTGTCCCAGTCTCTTTCGCTCCTTTGGGTGACTGTGTGTATTTATATATTCGTAGTGCTGTGGGTTTTCCTTTGCCCGTACTCAGCATTTTCCTTTTTGTGCCTTGTTTGTAACTTTGTCTGTTCGTTATAGAGTCATGCGCTTTGTTTTCCATCAAACCATGCTCTGTAATTGTCCGTTTGTCCCAGTCACCTTCACTTCTCTAGGTGACTGTGTGTGTATATATATATATATATATATATATTGGTGCTGTGTATTGCGTTCTCCCCTTATTGACCATATTCAGCTTTTTATCTCATTGTTTTCCTATGTACCTGTCACCAGTATTTCCCTAGGGGACCCCCCATAGATTTAGTGCTGTGTATTGTGTTTTCCCCTTATTAACCATACTCAGCTTTTTATCTCATTGTTTTCCTGTCACCAGTATTTCCCTAGGGGACCTCCCATAGATTTAGCGCTGTGTATTGTGTTTTCCCCTTATTAACCATTCTCAGCGTTTTTGCCCTGTTACCTTTTTAGTGGTTTTTTCCTTGCTCTGGGTCACGCATTGTTGGTACTCTCTGAGTAGTGTGTAACCGGCGTTCTGACTCAGTTTTCTCCCCATCTGTACCCTGGGTTAATTATTCCGTTTTGTACAGTATTGTATTTGGGTTTTTTCCTCTTTTTTTTTCTTTTTCCCTGCTACCCTACATTGTCCCATTGGTGTTGTCCTTCCCTTTGCTTCCCCCCCCTCCGGTCCTGCCTCCCTTCTTCCCACCCCAGGTGGGGGGGAGGGGGAGGGCTGGGATGTTCCTGGTCGTTCAGGAGCCCGACCTTGAGGGGGAGGCTCTGTCACCATGGGGTGAGATGCCGTCTCAGCGCTCAGCCCATGTTTCCCTTCACCCCTGCTTCTCATTGAGCAGCGTCTCAGCAGGCTCCCAGCTGGCAGCATTACGGACGGCTGGGGCCAATTAATCCTCATCAGCTGGGGCGCTGCCAATGAGAATAAATAGGAGCAGCCTCGATGACTCGGGGCTGCGACATAAGCACTGCTAGGCTGAAGCCCCTTCGTCTGGTTTCAGCCTCTACTCCCCTTACAGCATTCCTGTGATTGTAACCCGCTGTGAGTATGAATGTCTTGTTACCCCTATGTCCGGTACGAGCTCCCTGCTCCTGCGCTGCGCAACTTGTGAGTGAACCTCTGTACGAGTATTTGTGCTTTCCTCATCCCTCACCCCCTTCCTTTAATAAAACATCACGACTCACTGGCTCGCCCTTGGCTCTTATTGCGCGGCTCCCTAGAGCCGCGCGTGACACCATTGTGCAAATAAAGATACAATTAACGATTAACAATGACGAAACCCAGCAATCCTATATACAGAGAAGTAGAGATGTAGTACCTGTAGTTGCAAGTTCAGTGCGGTAGTGCAGGTTCAGACAGTGACAGTTAGGACTGCACATGATCAGTATTGCAATGACAGACAGACAGCAACAGATATGGCATTTGTGCAAACGGTTGCAGAAAAGTGCAGAGACATACGGTCATGAAAAAAATTAGGACACCCTGTATTAGCCTCTGTGTGTGTGTGTGTGTGTGTGTGTGTGTGTGTGTGTGTGTGTGTGTGTGTGTGTGTGTGTGTGTTTTTTAACATTTTTGTGCTATGATGGGTTTTTATTGTGGAGTACGGTGTGATGCTGCCACCTTCCGGTTGTGCCATAACACCGACCTATAATAGGGAGCATCCGCCATTTGGGAATCTCTTGCCCAGATAACTCCACAGACAGCAGCATATCCTGTAATGCAACCAGTTATATATTAAAGCTCAGTTCCAGTGCAACCTCCTCGTCCGTCTCATTTCATGCAAGGTTTGTGGACAAAACATTTGGCGACTGAGGATTAACTCATGGAGGCGTGCGTAACACCACTGCGGCCTTTCCTTGAACTCCCTGGGGAACCGCCAGTTCCATGGCCACGCCGGTTGCTTTTGAAACCTACATCACAGTGCTGGACCTGGGGAAGCTGGATAAGGTGAGGACATGAGTGCTACTTGTCCACAACCTAGGCGCTGAGGGCCAAAGAATTCTCCGGATGCTCGGCATGACGGACTCATATGAGGACGTCATGGATCTGCTAGCTAACCATTTCACCACACCACCGCGTGATGGTATGACGGATTTGCTTTCACCAGAGATGCAAAAGAGTCGGTGAGCCAATTCAGCAGTTCGTCACTGACCTAAGACCGTTAGATAGTGTGTGCTGTTTTGGGTCGTTGGAGGATGAGCTGGTGTGGGACCAATTGGCCAAACACATGTGCAGTGCTGGGCTATGAGCTTGGTTGCTAACGGTGCCTAATGACCTAACACTAGCTAGAGCAGTGGAGCTAGCTCTTCAGTTGGAGGCCACAGATAAACTAGCTTTGAAGCTAAATTTTTTGCCAGTCGCAGAAGATGCCGGAACAGACAACATTGGCGAATACAGTGGACTCGGAGGACAAAGGCAGCATGGCAGAAGACTACAAGGCTAACATGGTGAGCCGTAGGTCTGCTCTGAAAGGCCCCGTCTGAGGGGGTTGTGGGTCCCCGACACACCAGATTAAAGCACGAGTGTGCCCGGCAAGAGGGAAGTGGTGCAGCAAGTGTGGGCGCATGAACCATTTTGCCAGGATATGCCGGTCTTCAGTGCCGTGGAGTCCACCAAGTAAGCCAGCCCGCCCACCTACAACGACCATCCATTTGATGAGTCCCAATGCCAACGGGCATTCCTATTGCATGGTGGAATTGGATGGTGTTGCTTTGCGGCTACTACTCGACATGGCGGCGGTGCAGTCGATGCTGAACTGGGCCACGGTGAAAAAATTTTTCCCACATCACAGAATCAGGTGTAACCCAGCACTGTTGTATGGACATGGTGATAATAGAGTGTGTAATGTCAGAACTGTGGAGTTGACTGCTGGCTATAAGACCAAAACTGTGTACGACTTCATGTTCCAGGTGGTGGCACACGGCGATAACATCATGGGGTGTGACCTGTTTGATGGACTGGGTTTCGCTATCAGGGACAACACTGCGTTTGAGTCGTCTGGGTGTGGATGATGGAATTCGCCGGACCTGGTGGATGACATTGTGGTGTGGGATGAGGTACTTCCAGGTGGTACACCTCTTTCTGTCAGGAGGAGAGCCGCTCAATGGAGGAACCAGATGGCTTCAGTGCCCACACTGGGCCGGCTGTAGTGGGAGTGACCAAGTTAGTGGGTGGAGGGTCCATTCCGACAAGTGACACAAGGGAGGCACCAGACTCCTTCGGTGCTCAAATTGGGTTTTGGCCGACAACAGGTGAGGGGTCTGCTGCGACAGTGGTGACTGCTGTACCGCCGTTGTGTTAGGACGGCACCAGACAGAAGGAGAACACGACACTTCCAAAAGTACAGCAGCACATTGTAGCATCAGTCCCTTTGGCTCCAATCTATAGAATCACTCTTCACCTTAAAGAAATTGTTTCACCCAAAAGTCTGGTCAAGAATTGTTTCCTTCACCTAAGGCCACAGTTTGAAAACACATTCCATGGTAAAAGGGCCTGTAAGGATCCCATTCCGTGCCAGGAAAAGATTGGTGTGCAATCAATAAATCTCGGAACTTCTTCCCCAACAAGACAGTTTTATGCTTCAAGTACGGTTTGAAATATTCCAGATCCATTGAACTGCATTCCACAGGTCGCTAGGAATTATCCACAGCTCAACATTGCCTTCTTCTGTTCAACTCAGGGACATGTTGGATTTAATCAACATTGGAATTTTTGTTTTATCTGCCTTGTAATAATACTTTCCCCTCAAGACTTTGATATTTTTCCAGGAAATACTGTCCAGAAAATTGTTGAAAATGTCCACCTCTGGATTGGAAAATGATTGGTTTGAAATGTTTCATGAATCATTAGCCAGGGTTAAATGGCAAAATTTCTTCAATCTGTTTACAATTCAGATCAGAACTTTACTGTTTACACGGATCCTGAAAAAGCTGATATGATTAGGACGTGCGTTTCCATGTGTCACATGTTTGAACGGACTAAATCATTTTGACATGTGCACATCGACATTTCGACATTCCAAAAATAGTAGAAGAAGAAACAACTTCCGGTGTAAACAAACCCCTCTTTGTGTCTTTCTCTTTTTTGAAATGGACCTGTATTGTGTTATTCAGAGTGAAGCTACAAGTACATACTTCTGCATATGATGAACAGAGGGAAACAGCAGGACTATACAGAGAAGTTTTTTTCACTCCCGTCATGTCTTCCGCTAGCTGCTGTAAAGGCGAAAATACGTCACATTGACGTATGGCTGACGCACAGACATGTGCAGTAAATATACAGTATTTTAGACCCAAGCTTCGGAATAAGTGTTTATATGTGCACCAATCGGAATAACAATCAGCATAACCCACCCATCTCAATCGGAATAAAATTTTGATCCAACTGAGTGTGATCAGGTCAGAATATTCAGACTGGTGTGTTTACATGAAGCATTTTTATTCCGATCAGCCTTTTAATCGGGTTACTTGTGTCCATGTAAACATGGCTGTTGATTTTAAATGTGTTGCATGTTTGAAAATGCTTAAATTAACCTTACTGTAATGCATGTTAATTATAGAAGGACAAGTTTATAAAAGTGCATGCTCACTGAAAGTTAGTCATGAATCACTGAAGTAAGCTTAGAGTTTATATTAAGTATATAATGAATTTCACAGTTAAAATGTGTATGCTCCTTTTGAAAAATGCCAGTCATCTGACTGATACCAGCCAATCACCAGGCTGTCTCTGTTGAATGATGCCCCTTTCATTCTATTGGTCAGTTACAGACAAAGGACTGCTTTCTTCTTGGACCATAGCCCATTCAAGTCTCCCACAATAGCCAATAATTGGTTCTTCCTGCTGCCAGTTATATTTTATGACCCAAGAAGCACTCAGTTAAACAGAGAGAAACGCTCTAGTTTTTCAGTTAGTTTTTGTCGAGTTTCAGAATTGGTATGTTCTTTAAGTTGTCTTTTGTTGTCTTTAAGTTAAGTCTTTTTTCTGTTTGTCCTGGTATCTGAGGAGAGATCATCCTTTCTTGTTGAGCTCAACCTTTCTTACTTGGAGTGAAACTCCAAAACGCCGTTTTTCCCTCTCCTCAGATGTTATGTTTATTCTGCTGAAATTTTTCTATTGATTTCCCTTAACTCACTGTTAAAGTGGACTGATAGTGATTTTTGAACTTTTTCCCTCGAGACTGCCTCACCCACGTACCACGACATCAGAAGAACTAGGATTTCATGGGTGGAACTGTATACATCCATTTTCTTTCAGCCTGTGGTTTCTTATCAGCTGATGGACATCCTAAAGTTGCGGGCCAGGATAAGATCTGTTGCCTAAGAAGAGATGTCGCACGTGCCCAGGGGGCCAGCCGTTCATTCTACCACCGGCTCCACTCTCCGGACACCAGCTGCTAAGTCTGTGTCATAACTGCTGTTAACAACTGGAAAGGACTGCTGGCAGTCTTTCATCCTTTTTGCCATCTGCTGGCATTCAACATCATCACTGGACTCTGAAGACACAGCTGTTCGTAAGCCAGACTCCCATTTTCTATCTGCTGGGCTGAATGTGATGTCTAATTATAATTGAATATAACCAGTTTTTCATGTTAAAAGTTAGTCCATACGCTACGGTAGGAGCTATAAGTTGAAGGAAAATAATATTCCTTTTCAATAACCTCCGTTCTTTTTGTAGAGTAACTCAGAATTCCCTTTTTCATATAATCAGCTTTTGTCTTTTTCTCCATAAAATTGCATCCGATTTTATGCATATTTTTGTTACAATTACTTCACAGTCTCCCATTGTATTACAGTTAAAAATTCAAAATCTGGTTTCTCTTGTTTCCACAAAAGTTTAAATATAGACTTTATGCTTAGGAATCCATTAACAGTTAATATGTTGTTTGAAACTTGTTGATCATTTCACCGGCTTACAAAACAATTGAATGTCATGTCATTTAACATGAGTTTGATTATTAAAACTGTTAATGGTATAGAAAAGTTTCTGCTTGATTTCTTTTGTGTGTCTGCTTTTCTGGGTCATGGCAGAAGAATTCACGAATATTGAGACTGGTTAATGAAAGGTTCAAGGATTAGTTATTAATAAATTGTCCAGGTTTGGACTGGTGCCCCTACGAGTGTTTCTCTGTTGTTTGTGAGTGTTTGTGGTGACGAAGTAAACCTCCGTCTCCACACACACCTCTAAATATAAATTAAATAATCCTTGTACCTTATCACCCTTAAAACACAACATAACAAAAATATTTTTTTTTGTTAGTTGTCTGTGTTTTTTCAACTGATTACAGACAATTTTGCACAGCTGAATCTGAAAATGACATCCGTTTCTCTCAATCAGGTCATGTTTTTATGCTAAGTTGTAAGCAGTTGTACAGCAGTTGTACAGTTGCACTGTAAATTGAATAGGTGACATTGATAAAGGTAAGTACATGTAAATTGAATGTTACATCATCATTGTTCAAAATTCAGAGAATTTCAAGAAATAAAAAAGGATTTTGCATCATATAAAAATACCTGTACATGTAAACAAAAATGTGAAAAAAACATGTGGCCATAGTTCAAAAAGTTGACCTGATTTAGCAAAACCAATGTGATTTTTGGATTCAGCACATCAAAATTGTCCTAACTCAGCTAAAAAAAAAAAAACTTAGACAATAAATTTGTTGTTGACCAGTGTAATCAATTGTTACCACAAATATATACTGGTCCCCCGGAGTGAGTCTGTGTGCACCCGAAAAGCAGATGCAAAAAAGAATATTAACATTTATCTGTCAAGATCTCATGGACAGATTGCACCCCTAGTGGCACAGTGCACCGCTGCACCTGTCAAGTGATATGCCGTGCCAAACACTCCCCAGTTGTACTAAGGATTTGTACTGATGATTTCACCTGACATGGTGGCACACATGTGTAACTTACTGCTCTTGCCTTGGAGGACACATGGTCAACATAGAAACATCCGTATTTACACCAAAGAGGAATAAATTTTTCTCCTTCATTTTCTTTTAGATTAGACAAAAAAAAAAAAAAAAGAGAAATTACCGATCGACAGAGGAGCATTTGCTCCCAAATCTGCCAACTATGATTCAAAAAAGAGATTATTTAGCTTATGAAGGTAAATGTTTACATTTTGTTATAGCAGAGGGTGCGCAAAGCTGCTTGATTCCACTTGCTGTCGATCACTGTGCCATATGACTGGGGAAACAATGGCTCCGGTTTTGTGCCATTTTATAACATAAATAGCGCAGCAATAAAAGCGAAATTGAGGTGCAATAATCCTAACCATTTCTGGATGTGGGAGAGAAAGCAAAAATGCCCAACAGAAGAGAAAATAACGGCCAACATGCTGCAAAAAGCCGCCTTCTATCAGCGATAAGTGATGAATGTTTGTGTTTTGTTGTTTTGTTTACATTGTACTGCACTGTATTGATTTTCTGGTTCATTGTAGATAATGTGAAAATGACGAGGCAGAGTTCATCTCACGAGTCAGGTTTATTCACATCATCCAACATCATCAAAAGCAGAAAGAGGAAGAAACCCAGACATTCGTCCTTTAAATACCTCAGGACTTCAAAGCACACAGTCATATTGTATTTAATCCCAAATAATAATACATCTTCCTTCAGATCTTAACACCTCCACCCCCAGCCTCTGGCGGCCAGGAAAATCCCCCCAGGCCATCTCTCTGCATACCAAAGACTAGACTTTCACATCCTCCTGTTATCTCCAGAGAGGCTCAGTCCTTTGTTCAATCTAAGATGTGAAGCCTAAAGTGGTATACATATGAAGCATGAAGTGATATACATAAGTGCACATATATGTGTCCCACATGACCCCCCCCCAAACATCTAAGATGGAACAACGGAATAACAGTCTGCATGTCATGATAAACCATTACACATCAGTCCAAGTGCTGCTTGGGCCTTAGTCTCCTCCCGTATCTGCTGTAAGTGGGCTTTACCACTTCCGCGGCTCCATCCTGCTGGGGAGCTGCTGCCTGAGGGTGAGAACTGTTAGTCAATCCCTGTGGGTGTTCTGGGGAATGTCCCCTAGGGGGTCTGCCGTGCCGAGGAGCCCTGGCGCACAGCACATCCTCGTCTGCCACAACAAAGGCGGGTTTGAGCCTGTTTATGCCAATCTTTTCTTTCCTGCCCCCCAGGTCTAGCAAAAAATGCTTATCCCCTGTTTCCAGCACTCTAAATGGTCCATCATAAGGTGGTCACAACGGTGGGCGATGGGCATCGTGTCTGACAAAAACAAACTCTGCGTTTTTTAAGGCCTTAGGCACAAAAACGCGCGGAAAACTGTGGTGAACGGGGCCAGGCAGCGTGCCCGATTCCATGCCCCTCTGTAACCGCTGAGCCGGGGAGCATTCTGGCGCAGGATTATCTGGGAGAAATTCCCTGGGCAGCCGAAGTGGCTGCGCAAAAACCAGCTCAGCCGGGGAGGCTTCTAAATTCTCTTTAGGTGCAGAACGCAACCCCAATAAAACCCACAGTAGCCTGTCTATCCAATTTGCATCCGTAAGCGACGCTCTGAGAGCCGCTTTCAATGACCTATGAAAACGTTCGCATAACCCATTAGCCTGTGGATTGTACGCGGTTGTGCGGTGGATTGTTACCCCCAGGCTGCGGGCCATTGCTGACCAAAGTTTGGAAACAAATTGAGGACCCCTATCAGACATAATGTCCGATGGGACTCCAAAGCGCGCTACCCATGCTGTTAAAAACGCGCGCGCCACCTCCTCGGCTGTGGTTGACGACAGTGGGACCACTTCCCGGCCAGCGCGTGGTGCGGTCTACCATTGTCACAAGGTGTGTGCACCCCTGTGATGGCGGTAGGGGGCCTACGAGGTCCACGTGAACATGATCAAACCTCTTAGCCGGGATGTGGAACGGCTCCAAGGGAGCTCTCGTGTGTCTGTGTACCTTGGCTCGTTGACAAGCCATGCAGGCTGCTGCCCACTCTCTAACTTGTTTGCGCAGGCTCGGCCAAACAAATTTCTCTCCCACCATTTTGACAGACGCGCGCACTTCCGGGTGCGCCAGAGAATGAATCGAGTCAAAAACACGGCGGCGCTACGCGGCCGGTACCACGGGACGCGGTCGCCCAGTGGAGACATCGCAGATTAGGGGGGGCATACCGTCTTGCAGCACCCTGTTCTCCAGCCTTAACCCTGTTGGTCCAGACTGGAGCGCGCGCACGTCCGTGTCGCTAACCTGATCCGCGGCCATGGCTGCATAATCTATCCCTACGCGGACTGGGGCCGCCACGGCGCGCGAGAGACAGTCTGCCACTACATTTAGTTTACCCGCCACATGCTGAATATCGGTAGTAAACTCTGAGATAGCGGCCAGCTGTCTTTGCTGCCGGCCTGACCACGGTTCTGAAACCTTGGCCATCGCGAATGTCAGCGGCTTGTGGTCAATGAACGCGGTGAAACGGCGTACCTCCAGCCAGAACTGGAAGTGGCGAATGGCCAAGTGGAGAGCTAACAACTCCCTGTCGAATGCGCTGTATTTTCGTTCGCTATCGCGCAAAGTCCTGCTGAAAAATATGAGCGGCTGCCAAGCCCCGGCTACATGCTGCACCACGACCACCCCTATGGCCACATCTGACACGTCAGTAGTGAGCGCTATGTGGGCCGTTGGGTCTGGATGTGCTAACAATGCAGCGTTTGCCAGGGCTGTTTTGACCTCCGAGAATGCTCACTCTCGCTCCGGAGACCATTCGCTCTTATTTGTGGGTTTTTGTTTTTTTAGTGCGGCATACAATGGTTGCATGAGCTGCGCTGCGCGGGGGAGGAAACGGTTATAAAAATTCACCATTCCCAAAAACTCCTGTAACGCCTTGACTGTTTGTGGCTGGGGAAAATTTGTTACCGCGCGTACTTTGTCAGGCAGCGGAACCGCTCCTTCTGGGGAGACGCGATGCCCCAAAAAATCAATCTGCATCACCCCGAACTGACACTTCGCTGGGTTGATTATTAACCCGTGCTCTCCCAACCTCCGGAAAACTGCCGTGAGGTGGTTTTCGTGTTCGTCTTCGGACGCACTGGCTACTAAGATGTCATCCAGGTAGACAAATACGAAGGGGAGATCGTGCAACATCGTGTCCATCATGCGTTGGAACGTCTGCGCAGCACCCTTAAGCCCAAACGGCATGCGCAAAAACTCGAATAGGCCAAACAGAGTTATTACCACTGTTTTGGGTATGTCCTCAGCACGCACTGGGACTTGATGGTAACCACGGACCAAGTCTATCTTAGAAAAAACGCGCGCCCCTGCCAAATGAAGGGAAAAATCTTGGATATGCGGGATTGGGTAGCGGTCGTGCGCTGTGGCATTGTTCAACCTGCGGAAATCCCCGCAAGGTCGCCACGAGCCATCAGCTTTCGGGACCATGTGCAGCGGGGAAGCCCATGGGTTTTTCGAACGCCTGATGATGCCCAACCGAACTCCTCGCGCGCTATAGTCAGTTTAGCTGAATCCAAGCGCCGAGCTTTTGCAAAAACGGGCGGTCCGGTGGTAGTAATAAAATGTTCCACTCCGTGTTTAGCGACGGCTGCTGAAAATGTGGGAACCGTGAGTGCTGGGAACTGAGTGAGCAGTGTGTGGAACTTACCTCTTGCCGTTGCGACGTTGGCTTGTGCTGTGGGCAGGGTCACTCGGGCTGCACAGGGAATAGAATAAAAGGAAAGTGCATTAACCAGGCGCCTGTTAGCAAGATCAGCCAACAAACCATGTGAGCACAGAAAATCAGCCCCCAACATATTGAAACTCACTGCAGCTATAACAAAAGTCCACTCAAATGTACGGCCGTGTAGGGACAGAAGCAGGTTCCTCTCACCAAAGGTCTTAATCTCCGAGCCGTTCGCTGCTGACGCCCCGCGACCTCCGGGACCCGCCAGCCGGTCAGCGGAGGTAGGCGTGATGAAACTCACTTGGGCGCCTGTGTCCACGAGGAATTGCCTCCCCGAACGCGCGTCCGTCAAGTAGAGCAGCTTGTTCTCTTCACCGAGGGCCGCAGCTGCTGCCGACCCCCGGTCTTGGCGTTTCCTGAGCACTTGAACTGGCACGGTGGTATACATTTGCGTGCCTTCTCTGCAAAGCGGCGATGGTAGAAACAGAGGTTGTCTCCTCCGCGATCCTTGGCCCTCGCCGCCGCTGTCGTCGGTGGGTCTGCTACCGCCGTCTCTGGCCCCTCGCCATCTCCGGCCGTAGCGCCAAACTCCCTCACTGCCGTGGTGGCCGCGCGCTGTTTGCTGGTGTTGAGAATCCGGTGCACCTCCTGGGCCAGCGCGCGGAAGTCCCGCTGGGCCAACAACGGCGAACTGGCCAGGGTTGCTCTCGTGGCCGAAGGTAGGGTTCTCAGGAAAATGTGGGTGAAGATGAAGTCGTCACCGTCTGAGCCCCTCAAGCTCAGCATGTTCTCCATCAGGTCAACAGGCGTGCCATCTCCCAAGTCGTTCAGAGCCAGGAGCCTCTCCGCTCTCTCCTGGACTGAGAGAGTGAAGCGTTGGATGAGCGCAGCCTTCAACCCGCCATATTTGTTGTCGGCCGGTGGCTGCTCCACAAGGCTCTGCAAATGCCGAGCCATGTGGTTGTCGAGCTTGGCAATCACATGGTAGAACTTCGTGTCATCTACCGTTATCCCCCGGAGGGCAAACTGTGCTTCGACCAAGTGGAACCAGGAGCGCGGGTTGTCTCGCCAAAAGTCCGGCAGCTGGACGGTAGCAGCATACGCTTGGCTGGGAGCTTCTGACCCGGCTGGCTCGGGGGAATTTCTTTCACTCATGATACGTCTTAGGGTCACCAGTGTAGATAATGTGAAAATGATGAGGCAGAGTTCATCTCACGAGTCAGGTTTATTCACATCATCCAACATCATCAAAAGCAGAAAGAGGAAGAAACCCAGACATTCGTCCTTTAAATACCTCAGGACTTCAAAGCACACAGTCATATTGTATTTAATCCCAAATAACAATACATCTTCCTTCAGATCTTAACACCTCCACCCTCAGCCTCTGGCGGCCAGGAAAATCCCCCCAGGCCGTCTCTCTGCATACCAAAGGCTAGACTTTCACATCCTCCTGTTATCTCCAGAGAGGCTCAGTCCTTTGTTCAATCTAAGATGTGAAGCCTAAAGTGGTATACATATGAAGCATGAAGTGATATACATAAGTGCACATATACAGTATGTGTCCCACATCATATACTTTGAAGATAAGATAATAAAATGCCCAAAACAAGAAACGGTGACAAAAAGCAGAACCATTCTTTGTGTAAATATGTCCAAAGTCCACTTCTGACTGAAAGTGGCATTATGCAAATTAGATGCGCAAATTTACTCCTATCTCAAAATTTGGATCATATTCTACATCTTTCTAATTGACAGTAAGCCATTATCTCTTACCACTTTCAAGTTATAGCCTTGGAAATCTGTGACATCTGATCTGAATATTTTCTTGAAAAAAAAATCTTGACCACTAGGGGGTTATGGCGTAATTTGGCGGCTGTGACAGTTAAATGGATTTAAACCATAAGCTGTGTGGTTTTTTGCCCAAATTTGATCCACTTTATACGGTGAAGTTCTCTGTCTGCTGTGCCTCCAGGGAAGCCCAGGAGGTGTAGCTAGTGGCTGTGTGTGTTTCTGTGTCTTTACGCGAGGGGGCGGGGGGAAGTGATCCACCCCACTCGCCTGAGCTGAGAAATCTGTGCTTAAAGCCTGCTGAAAAGCGTGATCATACACTGAATTAATTAAGATAAATACCTGGAGAGGCAAAACCGCAAAGAAATCCAATTTGCCTTTCATTGATACAATTCACCGGCGAAAAATCCTGGTGGGGTAAATTGAATTAACCAATTTTTCTTCCTCAAGTGTTCAGTGACAAATTTAAAATCACACTGGACACACAGCCTGATAAGTTATTGAGGGTAAACTGTTTGAGGTAACAGTGCTGAATTGTACCCAGAGTTAAAGTTGTAAGATTATTCTTGCATGAATAAAACCAAATTAAGGAGATTAACTCTCCAGTTTTAAGAAAAAAAAACAAGGCTTGTTGTTTGGTAGGAAGACCGCATCTGAATTTGCGGGACACATGCGCACTCACATTTGTGTGTGACCAAAACGGCTACGTGCTCAAGAACTGTGCATGCACAGATTAAGCAGTGCAGACCCCATTTTGAGAGCCTCCAGGGTCAGTCACCCTAGACGCCATTTTAGAGCTGAGACAGACAGACCACCTCTGAGCAACGTCACTTTGGCTTCTCCTCCTAGAGTGCAGAGGAACTGCCTCCATCTTGCGGTCAACTATAAGAATTGCATTCCTTTCATGAAGTTACACCCATATTAAAGCGTGAATCTATTAAGCCGATTTATAACCAAATTGAGCTTCCAAATTAACTTCAAAGCAATCCATATTATTCAGAATAACCTAAATTTAAAACCAATTTAAAGCTTCTATGCAAGAACAGAAGGAAAAGAGAAATTTGTTGGCTTTTGTGTCATACGATGGCCCTCACTAGCCATCAATGAGATGCCGAGAGCTCGCCGATGAGTTTGCGTAATTTATTAACACAAGGGAACAGAACAAAATAATAAGCCACATGGGGCAACGACACGAACATACATTTGGTGACAAATAACAGGTTACAAGGGAAAAGTGCACTGAGAAACGGACTACGAGGGAAAACACTTACAGAGGGGAGAAAACTCTTAAATCCAAGAATGGTATGAAACCATGGAATGTCCGACGAGGTCGCAGCCCGGAGTAACCTGAGCTGCTCCCTTAAACCGGAGTGGTGGCTCAGTTGGTAGAGCATCCGCCCCACACCCAGGAGGCAGGGGTTCAGAGTCAGCACTCGGATCGTAACATTTTGAGGTTGTTCTCATGGGTAGAATAGCTTCTACTGCATATACACACAGTAGAAGGGCATAAAAGCATACACTTTGTATTTAATCACTTATGTTAACCAGACATTTTAATGTTTAAAGTTAAAAAAAAATACACATTTTATGGAACAATTGCAAACTGTTGAAGATATGTGTATATATATATATATATACACACTACCGTTCAAAAGTTTGGGGTCACTTAGAAATTTCCTTATTTTTGAAAGAAAAGCACTGTTTTTTTCAATGAAGATAACTTTAAACTCATCAGAAATACACTCTATTCATTGCTAATGTGGTAAATGACTGTTCTAGCTGCAAATGTCTGGTTTTTGGTGCAGTATCTACATAAGTGTATAGAGGCCCATTTCCATCAACTATCACTCCACTGTTCTAATGGTACAATGTGTTTGCTCATTGTGTCAGAATTCTCCAGATTACCTCAACAAATTAAAATCTAGAATGCCAAAGGTCTGCAATGCTGCAAATGGAGGATTCTTTGATGAAAGCAAAGTTTGAAGGAAAAAATTATTATTTCAAATACAAATCATTATTTCTAACCTTGTCAATGTCTTGACTATATTTTCTATTCATTTCACAACTCATGGTGGTAAATAAAAGTGTGACTTTTCATGGAGAACACAAAATTCATAAAAAAAAATTGTCTGGGTGACCCCAAACTTTTGAACGGTCGTGTGTGTGTGTGTGTGTGTGTGTGTGTGTGTGTGTGTGTGTGTGTGTGTGTGTGTGTGTGTGTGTGTGTTTTGTTTTTTTAAATGTTACATTGTGTGATTTATCCCACAGAAAGCCCAACTCAACTTAAGAATTCTAATAAATTCCAATGTTTATTCAAAAGTGACCTTAAAGTGGTGTTAACCCTGTGCATGCTGGTAAAGGATTTAGTGATTCACTGAATATCTACCCAAAGTTTTCAAAATTAGGAAACCACATTCATCAATTAACAGTTAAGGCTGGATGTGCTATTTAAAGTCATTGTGTTATTCATGGTTCATGGTTTTTTCCACAGAAAAAGGAAAACATTAACCAACTCATTATTTCTCATCAGGATTTAAAATAGGAAAGTCAAAAGGTGAAAACATTGATTAGTCTGTAAATAAAAACTTTATAGACAATAATCAAACAAATCACCATTAACTTTAATCCTAAGAAAGCCTTGGTGACAATACACAAAAATAATTCACTTGTTTCCTAATCTGTAAATATTAAACATTAACAAAAAGCTTTAAATGAGAATACACTTTAACAATAAAAGCAAAAATCAATCGTGTCTTTAAAAGAAAGTAAAAAACTTGTAACCTTAAAAATCTAAACCATTTAATGTTTTTATTGTGTTTTTGTGTAAATAAAATCATTACTTTAAAGTGCCTCTCTACAAAATTCCAAAGCTAGTAATTGATGACCATTCCAGTACTAGGGTTTGAAACTCTAAATAAAGAAGTCAACCCACACAAAATTTTAAGCTGCAAACAAAGATACAGTTTTCACAAATAAATTAACACATCTCCCAATTTCTACATCCATCCATCCATCTTCTTTCGCTTAATCCTTTTCGGGTCGCGGGGGGTGGGGGGGGGGGGGGTGGGGGGCTGGAGCCTATCCCAGCATCTTTGGGCGAGAGGCAGGGTACACCCTGGACATATCACCAGTCCATTGCAGGGCCAGCACAGACAGACAGACAACCATTCACTCTCACAGTCATACCTAAGGACAATTTAGAATCCCCAGTTTCCATCCATCCATCCATCTTCTTCTGCTTAATCTTTTTCGGGTCGTGGGGGTGCTGGAGCCTATCCCAGCATCTTTGGGCGAGAGGCAGGGTACACCCTGGACAGATCGCCAGTCCATCACAGGCCCAACACAGAGAGACAGACAACCATTCACTCTCACAGTCATACCTAAGGACAATTTAGAATCCGCAGTTTGATGCCAATTAACCTAACTTGCATGTTTTTGGCATGTGGGAGGAAACCGGAGAAATCCCGGAGTAAACCCACGCAGACACGGGGAGAACATGCAAACTCCACACAGATCACTGTTGGTCGGGGGCTGGGATCGAACCCAGGATTCCCTGGCCAAGAGTGAGTTGCTGTGCTGGCGCAGTGCTAACCACTCTGCCACCACGCTGCCCCCCAATAATTCCAAAATTCTACCTCCCTTCTTACAAGCCTGTAAGTTGGAACAAGTTCTAAAAAGGAGCTTATAACTACCATTACTGTAAAATAACACTCAAGGTTAACTCTTAAGTAACAACTTGAGCTATAATCAACAAATTGATTTCAAGCTAACGGTTAAACAAATGGTAAAACATGTTGGATCAACTTACCAAATTAGATTACCTTCAAACAACACTGGAAGGACTGACTTCCGACCTTATACCTGGCTTCTCCACACGTGTTCAAGAAACGGCCCCAAAGATTTGAAACAAATCACTGAAAAACTTTTGGATGAATGCACTAATAACCCACCAAAAGCAAAGGAACTCCACGGTGTGTTAAGGAAGTTCACACTAGCATTAGTTGTGAGGTTAAGAGTAGCCAAATCTAAAGCATTATACCAGCAAGAACTGGTGAAGCAACAATCAACAATCTTTTCTCTCCAGGAAGATAACAAATCCAAATCACTAATGAAAAAGCAGGAACAAGCATGCAGAGAACATGAAGATACCATTGCTGAACTTGATAACGCCTGACTAGATTTGGACCAGGTCAAGCAAGAGAAGCAATGACTGGAGGACAACAATACCTCGTTTTGATGAGAAAACAAGGAATTAGGAACCGCCCTTCAGGACACCGAGAACAACCTCAGAAGAGTTGAACGTCACCTAGATGACACAGAAGCTGACTACAAGAAATGTCAACTGCTCCTACAAGAAGCACAAGAAGGCCTTCAGGACATTAAAGAAGAGTTAGAAGAATACCGTAAACAAAGAGAACCAAGACCAGGAGCCATGAACAGCCAGGTTTCGCAGACAAAGGAAAGCATCCACTCATCGGACAGGGACTCCCACGGCACTCGTTCACCCGACCCATTCGGCGAACCCGAACGACAACGCGAAGGACGTCTGCAAATCCCATCCGATAGAGACCTCAATAAGATCACTCGCCACATCACCAAATTTGACCCCTTGACCAGTGGGTCACCTGATGCCAGGGCTTATTTACAAAACATTGACTACTACTTGCATAAATACCCTGACGCTATGGTTGATGATTGCATCTATTTGATTAAGCTAACATGATAATCCACTGGAGACCTGCTTAATTGCTTTGAGCCTCTGATAGATTTCAAGAATCTTAAACTATGGGCTTAAGTTTGGCAACCTCACCCAACAACTCTACCAGAGGCAAATGAATCACAATGCTACACTCTTGACACCTTGGACATTCCAAGAGTCACTCCATTCACACTGCTGACCCAACCAAGTTTGACCGAAGGTGCCCTCGAGGACTGGGTCGAAACAGGCACCCCCTCCTATATCATCACACCTGACAACCTGACCCTAAATGAACATAGTTCATTCCTTTCTACCCTAAAGCCTGGGGCAGCAAACGAGTACTGCCCCCAAGTGGTCAGAGGGGTTGCCCAAAGCTCCCACATAGAAGACGTGGTACTTGCTCTCTGGGCTGATAAATCAGCCATCAGCCAAAAACTTTTTGTTTTTCTGCACAAGAGATACCCTGACCTCATGGTAACTAAAAAGTCTTTTTGTTTCCCTGCTGGGGCCAAATCACACAAAACACTGGTCGCCACATGTATCTTCGCCCTCCACCTTCAGTGGAACCACAGACTGCTAACTCACCCTTTCTTGGTCGTTCCCGACCTGCCACAAGCAGTCTTCATTGGCAGTGACCTTCCTGTGAGACTTGGGAGCTCAGGTTGATACAATAAACAATGCTTTATGGTCTCTCACCCCAGTCTAAGACACTCACTCTCAACCAGATCTAGATGCCCAAAAGTCAGGCCAGACCACCCCTAAAGCCTGCCAGGTACTGAACACTCAACACTGTGTCATACCTGCTAATGTCACACACTTCCCAGTCCAACTATGCACTCAGACCGGACAAAAACGCATGCATCCGCAAGCATTTTGCCAACTGGCTCCTTTGTTTGGGAATCTGGGCTTAACTCGGGAAGCCATGTCCCTTACCCAGGGCCATGCCTTACCACCACATTGCCGGTAAACAATCCCATGGCTGAGACCATCATCCTGCCCAAGGCCACGTCCCTCCGCTGGTTCATCACCACTGATTTCCATGATTTTGAACTGACCGTTCCAGTGTTAGGCGGCCTCCCTGTTTCTTTTTGGGCCAACTCTCTTGAACCTGCGGTCATATACATTAAGCCGTCTAAAGCCATCACCCTTGTGTCAATGTCAATCCCTGACAAAGAGTCAGTGGGATGGATTGACTTGACCAAAGATAACCAAATGCTTGTCCAAGACATTGAACTCCTTCCATCAGCGTCCAATCAGCAAATCTCAGACAATTCAAGTGATTCTCCCCCGAAACCGGTCACCACCATTGCTGAAGAGATTGCACAGGTGGTAGCTGACGCTAATGCCCTAACCTCCAATGAAGAGCGCCAAAAACCTTGCCAAGTTCTTCTTATGTACGAACCATCATTCTCCAAAGTCTCCTTGGACTGTGGGCTAACCACAATCCACTCAGTACACATTCCTACACCACCTGACGCTCCTCCCACCTACGTCAGGCAGTACAAGATCCCCTTGGCCTCTTAAGGCCGAGTACAAGAAATTATCGATGACCTACTGGACTGTGGCATAATGAGGCCATGCAACAGTACCTACTCCGCCCCGTTGTGGCCGGTCTTGAAGCCTAATGGTAAGTGGCGGCTCACCATTGACTACAGATAACTAAACACTCAAGTTTCTCTTTCTAGGTGGCCTATGACTCAACTGGAGCAAGAACTTCCTAGAGTCAAAGATGCCAAATACTTCTTGACACTGGACATTGCTTCTGGTTTCTGGACTATTCCTATCCAAGCTGAAGACCAACACAAACTGGCCTTCACATTTGCGAATCGTCAATACACATTCACCTGATGTCCTTTCGGGTATGCTAACTCCTGTAGAGTTCAACATCTTCTTGAATAAGGCATGTCCAGATGCCACAGACAGAGGCAATCTCATCTATGTCAATGACAATCTCATTCGGAGTCCAACTCTGGATGCCCACCTGACCAAAATCGACCATGTTCTTTTCCAGCTCACACGACCAGGAGCAAAAATTTCTCTTTCCAAGTGCCAATGGTGCGAAACCAAGGCCAACTATCTTGGTCTCTTGGTGGGATCCAATGGGGTCCTACCACAAACGTTGCAAATCCAAGGTGTTTTAAACATCAAGACCCCTGCTAACATTTCCAAACTCTGGAGCTTTCTAGGGTATGCAACTACTAGCGCCAGTTCATTGAGGATTATGCAGACTTGGCAAAACCACTGACAGACCTCCTACGAAAGGACACCCCTTTCATCTGGTCCGATGCTCAAGAACAGGCTTTGCTAGCTTTAAAGCAAAAGTTATGCACAGCACTCTGTCTGGCCAATCCCAACTGTGACCAGCCATTCTTCCTACAAGTAGGGTTCTCTGCTCACTGCTTAAGTGCTGGATTATACTACATCTACGACCATGACAAATGAGTTGTGGCTGATGCTAGCAAAACCCTCTCTGGTCAAGAATTGAAATACCCAGACTGCGAAAAAGTCCTTCTAGCTACTGTATGGGGCATCAAACATTTCTACAACTATGTGGGTGGCCAGTAAATCACGGTGGAGACTGACCACCAATCAGTGTTTTTTCTTAATAGTCAACGCATCAGAGAAGATGTTGTGACAAATGCCAGAGTAGCTTCCTGGTTGATGGCTCTACAAAGCTTTGATGTTGAGGTCCACTATGCACAGAAATTAACCTGTTGAACTCTGGTCAATTTCCCTAAAAACACCTAAAAATAACATACCCAAAGTAAATCAAAAGCTGTTCTTCAACCCTTTGCAGCATCTTCATGGGGTTGGTCTCATTTAAAAGAAAACACTCTGAATTTTTTGACAAAACAGTCATAATCTCTCTAAGTGCTCCTGCCACTGAGTAACAGTCATCTAAACATACTGAATTTGAAGAAAATAAAGTTTGTCTGGGTGGGGTTTTTTAGATACAAATGCTTGCAAATAACACACAGCTGTCAGATACTGGCTGGAAAATGCAACAGAAATGTAGAACCAAGCGTTATCAAGCTGAAGTCAAAATTTTGTACCAATACCACAAAAAATGAATATATTACACAGCTTTTTTCTTAGGTTGTTCCCAGGCATTTTTGAACTGTGCCAAACTGTGCCAAATGGCATAGTTTGGAAAAACGTCTATAACTTTTGAATGCTTTAACATAGAAGCTTCATCTTGGGCTCTAATGAAAGGTGATACTCAGGGCTGTGTGTGTGTGTGTGGGGGGGGGGGTTGTTTGTTCATTCATGAATGAATGAATGAACAAACAAGCCCCCCACACACAAAGAAACATGCCACTTAAAAAATGTGCTGCCTTTTTTTTACAAGAAAAAATAACCTACAGTGCAATAAAAATTATACTAAAATATCTGCAATGTAGAGGATAACAACCCCACCACCCCCCCCCCGCTACAAAAAAACTTGTGGCCATGGCGGACCGTTGTAATTACCAATCGGTCAAAAGTCATTTTTATTACTATTTTCATTGATCAAGAATAATTTAGCTTATAACACTTACCTGTCCACAACAGCAGTGTCGTTGGAGAATATCTGTTCCTCATTGTCAGACGAACATGAAGCTGGTCCGGTTGTTACGGACTCGTGGTTCTGGTCACCCGACCCGGTCAAACCATCTCCGCTTCCATGATTACGGTTTTTGCAAACCATTTTTCAAAACAAATAAGAACATTAGTAATAAAAAAAGACTGGCTAATGGCTGAGAGTGGCTAACGCTACCGTTACACACAGGTCTTAATGTGTGTCACCCAGCGGCTTAGGCAAAAAAGATTTTACGCACAGCGACGCACGCATTGCAATCGTCGAACTTCTTTGCTTCAATTGGCTTGTTGTATTTGCGGCCGTTGGTAGGCAGGTCCTTCTTGCTAGGTTTTCAGTCATTGGTTCTTCAAGGTTTCAGAAACCCAATTCAAGGCTCTTATTAGTCGAATGAGAGGTCAATCAAATCTAAACCAATCAAACACTCCTTTGGCTTTCTGTTCGCGGCTGTGTCTGTACTGGAAGAACGGAAATGCAGCTTTTTTCAGTGCGCACTGAGACGCACTATGACGCAGAGATGTGACTGCCCGTGGAATCCCGGAGTTCAACAGGTTAAGGAGCCCTCTTGGCACTGACTTGGCAGCCTGCCAACGATTCTCTGAGGATGCTCCAGGACCATCCATGCATGCAGAGCCACCTACAGTCAGTGAAGACCCTACCCATCACTACTTCAACCAGAACATCTGTGAAGATATGGTCACCACTTATGTCGATGGTTGTTCTTTCCACCATGAAACTCACATTTGTGCCGGAGTAAGGGTGTCATGATTAAACAATCAGCCTTGTGAACCCCGCAACTTTCAACTGGGGTCCAAATCATCACACTATGCAGAAATCGCAGGTGTGCTCATTACACTGCAACTTGCTGTAGACCATGGCATTCACACACTGGTCATCTGCACCGAATCTAACTACACACGCCTCAGTTTCACATGTCATCTGGCATTCTGGAAGGCCAAAGGTTTTGTAACCTCCAATTGCAAACCAGTTAAACATCAAGACCTTTTCAAAGTATGTGATCACCTAATCACCTCCAACAACCTCCAGGTGTACTGGGAAAAGGTCAGAGGTCACTCGCATACACCAGAACAGGACAAAGAATGGAACGACCTTGTGGACTCACTTGCGAAACAAAGAGCCATACAAGGCACGCCCTGGTCTTTTGATCCAACTCTGGTGCCGACTGCAGAGTCCCACCCGCCCACCCCTACAGTCTATGTGTGTATATATATACAGTATATATATACACTACCGTTCAAAAGTTTGGGGTCACCCAGACAATTATTTTGTGTTTTCCATGAAAAGTCACACTTATTTACCACCAATAGTTGTAAAATATATAGTCAAGACATTGACAAGGTTAGAAATAATGATTTGTATTTGAAATAATAATTTTTTCCAGATACTCAACCTGCTCAAAGGAAGGTCAGTTTTATAGCTTCTCTAACCAGCTAAACTGTTTTCAGCTGTGCTAACATGATTGCACAATGGTTTTCTAATCATCCATTAGCCTTCTGACACAATGAGCAAACACATTGTACCATTAGAACACTGGAGTGATAGTTGCTGGAAATGGGCCTCTATACACCTATGTAGCTAATGCATCAAAAACCAGACATTTGCAGCTAGAATAGTCATTTACCACATTGGCAATGTATATTAGATATTAGAGTGTATTTCTGATTAGTTTAAAGTCATTTTCATTGAAAAAACAATGCTTTTCTTTCAAAAATAAGGAAATTTCTAAGTGACCCCAAACTTTTGAACGGTAGTGTATATATATATATATATATATATATATATATATATAATACCACTATATATAGTAGTGTATATATATATACACTACTTTCCTTATTTTTGAAAGAAAAGCACTTTTTTCAATGAAGATAACTTTAAACTAATCAGAAATACACTCTATACATTGCTAATGTGGTAAATGACTATTCTAGCTGCAAATGTCTGGTTTTTGGTGCAATATCTAGATAGGTGTATAAAGGCCCATTTCCAGCAACTATCACTCCAGTGTTCTAATGGTACAATGTGTTTGCTCACTGCATCAGAAGGCTAATGGATGATTAGAAAACCCCTGTGCAATCATGTTAGGTCTGCAATGCTGTAATTGCTGCAAATGGAGGATTCTTTGACGAAAGCAAAGTTTGAAGGAAAAAAATATTATTTCAAATACAAATCATTATTTCTAACCTTGTCAATGTCTTGACTATATTTTCTATTCATTTTACAACTCATGGTGGTAAATAAGTGTGACTTTTCATGGAAAACACAAAATAATTGTCTGGGTGACCCCAAACTTTTGAACGGTAGTGTATATATATATATATACAGTGGGGGAAAAAAGTATTTAGTCAGCCACCAATTGTGCAAGTTCTCCCACTTAAAAGATGAGAGAGGTCTCCAATTTTCATCATAGGTATACCTCAACTATGAGAGACAAAATGAGAAAAAAAAATCCAGAAAATCACACTGAAGGATTTTTAATGAATTAATTGGTAAATTCCTTGGTAAAATAAATATTTGGTCACCTACAAACAAGCAAGATTTCTGGCTCTCACAGACCTGTAACTTCTTCTTTAAGAGGCTCCTCTGTCCTCCACTCGTTACCTGTATTAATAGCACCTGTTTAAACTCATTATCAGTATAAAAGACACCTGTCCACAATCTCAAACAGTCAGACTCCAAACTCCACTATGGCCAAGACCAAAGAGCTGTCAAAGGACACCAGAAACAAAATTGTAGACCTGCACCAGGCTGGGAAGACTGAATCTGCAATAGGTAAGCAGCTTGGTGTGAAGAAATCAACTGTGGGAGCAATTATTAGAAAATGGAAGACACACAAGACCACTGATAATCTCCCTCCATCTGGGGCTCCACGCAAGATCTCACCCCGTGAGGTCAAAATGATCACGAGAACGGTGAGCAAAAATCCCAGAACCACACGGGGGGACCTAGTGAATGACCTGCAGAGAGCTGGGACCAAAGTAACAAAGGCTACATCAGGAACACACTACGCCGCCAGGGATTCAAATCCAGCAGTGCCAGACGTGTCCCCCTGCTTAAGCCAGTACATGTCCTGGCCCGTCTGAAGTTTGCTAGAGAGCATTTGGATGATCCAGAAGAGGATTGGGAGAATGTCATATGGTCAGATGAAACCAAAATAGAACTTTTTGGTAAAAACTCAACTTGTCGTGTTTGGAGGAGAAAGAACACCATACCTACTGTGAAGCATGGGGGTGGAAACATCATACTTTGGGGCTGTTTTTCTGCAAAGGGACCAGGACGACTGATCCGTGTAAAGGAAAGAATGAATGGGGCCATGTATCATGAGATTTTGAGTGAAAACCTCCTTCCATCAGCAAGGCATTGAAGATGAAATGTTGCTGGGTCTTTCAGCATGACAGTGATCCCAAACACACTGCCCGGAGAACGAAGGAGTGGCTTCGTAAGAAGCATTTCAAGGTCCTGGAGTGGCCTAGCCAGTCTCCAGATCTCAACCCCATAGAAAATCTTTGGAGGGAGTTGAAAGTCCGTGTTGCCCAGCGACAGCCCCAAAACATCACTGCTCTAGAGGAGATCTGCATGGAGGAATGGGCCAAAATACCAGCAACAGTGAGTGAAAACCTTGTGAAGACTTTCAGAAAACGTTTGACCTCTGTCATTGCCAACAAAGGGTATATAACAAAGTATTGAGATGAACTTTTGTTATTGACCAAATACTTATTTTACCGAGGAATTTACCAATTAATTCATTAAAAATCTTTCAATGGGATTTTCTGGATTTTTTTTTCTCATTTTGTTTCTGATAGTTGAGGTATACCTATGATGAAAATTGGATACCTCTCTCATCTTTTAAATGGGAGAAGTTGCACAATTGGTGGCTGACTAAATACTTTTTCCCCCACTATATATATATATATATATATATATATATATATATATATATATATATACTGCTCAAAAAAACAAAGGGAACACTTTGAAAACACATCAGATTTTAATGGGAAAAAATAAGCTGGATATCGAAATTGTGGCAGGCTAGTCCAGCTTACTCAGATTAAAAAGTGTTCCTTTATTTTTTTTGAGCAGTATATATATATGATGAGCAGTCTGTCGGGGGCAACAATGACTGTTTCATTTAGGTCTGATCAGAATCCTCCACGCACCTCTGTAGTTTGCCTTCTGCTGCCAGGAACTTCTGACCTTGTTAACCCGGGTGATGTCCGAGCCAGTATGAGTTGCTTTCTGACTGACCATTTCATGAAACTGCTTGATATATATGTATACTGTATACATTCTTTGCACTCTGTTTTGATTTTTGTGCATATTCAAACTATTTTTGAACAATTTTAGTAGCTGCTTTATGGTAGACTAAAACATTTACCTCAGGTAAAAACTACATACTTTTTTATTATTATTTTTTTGCTGTACCTTAGTACACAGAATTGTCTTTTTGTACTTTTGTCACAAGATTTTTTTGAGTCTTTACATGCATATACAGTATTTTAGTATATTTTAGACAATTTTACAAATTTTGTATTTGTCCATATTCAAATTATTTCTGAAGATTCCTAGAAGTTGTTTTTTTTTTTTTCAGTAAACCAAATTCAAAGATCTATACTCAGGAATAGATTCTGTTTACAAGCTTAGTGCTTATGAACATCAAAACCATTAGCTAAGCAGTTAGGTCAAGAGTCGCCAGTTGGAATCAGCTGCCAAAGATGTGTACCAACGCTGACCAAAGCTCACCATTGATACAGGGGGGGTATATGTAGCATCAGTCCCTTTGGCTCCAATCTGTAGAATCACTCTTCATCTTAAAGAAATTGTTTCACCCAAAAGTCTGGTCAAGAATTGTTTCTGTCACCTAAGGACCACAGTTTTAAAACACATTCCATGGTAAATGGGCTAGTAAGGATCCCATTTCATGCAAGGAACAGATTAGTTTGCAATCAATAAATCTCGAAACCTCCTCCCCAACAAGGCAGTTTTATGCTTCAAGTACGGTTTGAAATGTTCCATAGCCATTGAACTGCATTCCACAATTGTCCTAATTTTTTCACATGACTGTATAGCAGCAATGTATTACTCTTGGTGTGCCAGTCTTTCTGTGCCAACAGCTGAGGTAGTTATTGTATGGTTGAGTGTGTTACGGTCCAGGGGAAGGGGGGGTGGACAGAGTTCAGCGTTCAGATGGCCTGATGAACAAAGCTGTTTAGCAGTCTTGTGGAGCAAGCCCGGAGGCTCCAGTACATTTTCCCTGAGGGCAGGGGGCTGAAGAGGGAGTGTGAGGGGTGGGAGGTGTCGCCTATGATGTTGATGGCTCTGCGGGTGAGGTGGATGAGGTAGATGTCTGTGGGGGGGGGGGGCAGAGGGGCACCGATGATCTTGCTGGCTGCTTTCACTGTGTGTTGTAGTGTCTTCCGGCAGGAGGCGGTGCAGCTTCCATACCACACCGTGATGCAGCTGGTGAGGATGCTGTCAATGGTGCCTCGGTAGAATGATCACATGGTGGGGGGTGGGACTCACGCTGTCCTCAGTTTGCGGATGAAATGGAGTCAAGTTTGAGCCTTCTTGGCCAGTGATGTGGTGTTGTTGGACCAGGAGAGGTCCCCAGAGATGTACACCCCCAGGAACTTGGTGCTGTTCACCCTCTCCACAGCTGCACCATCAATGATCAGAGGGGGGTGCTGTGTGTGTCCCCTCCTGAAGTCGACCACAATCTCCTTGATTTTTCCCACTTTCAGGAAGAGGTCATTGTCTTTACACCACTGGACCAGTTGGCTCACTTCATTTCTGTAGTTGGCCTCCTCGTTGTTGGTGATGAAGCCCACCACCGTCATGTCATCCACAAACTTGATGATATGGTTGGTGTTGGAGGCTGGTACACAGTCATGGGTGAAGAGCTACGGGCTGAGCACGCACCCTTGTGGAGCCTCTGTGCTCAGTGTGATGGTCTGGGAGGTGTATCTGCCAACCCGCACTTTCTGTGGCCTCCCTGTGAGAAAGTCCAGCACCCAGTTACAGAGAGAGGTTTTGAGTCCCAAGTGTCTGAGTTTTTATATCAGGTGCTGGGGGATGATTGTGTTGAATGCTGAACTGAAGTCCAAGAATAGCATTCGCATGTCGGAGTTCTTTGAGTCCAGGTGGGTGAGGGCTGGATGAAGAGCAGCAGCGGTGGCATCTTGTGTGGATCTGTTTGACCCATATGCAAACTGAGATGGGTCGTGGGAGGGAGAGAGGATGGACTTGATCTTTTGCATGACTCACCGCTCGAAGCACTTCATTATGATTGAGGTCAGTGCTACGGGCCGGTAATCATTGTAACTAGATTGGATGGGCTTCTTCTGGGACTGGTATTATGGTGGCAGTTTTGAAACATGTGGGGACAATAGCTTAAGTAAGGGAGAGGTTGAAGATGTCGATCAGGACATTCTTGAGCTTCTCTGCACAGTCCTTCAGGACGCTGGTATGTGTTCTGGTCCACCTGGCTTGCGTGGGTTGATCCTGCATAGGGTCGTCTTCATGCTAGCCTGATCCAGACTCATGGCCTGCTCGTCTGGAGGAGGAGTGGTCTTCTGTGCTGATGTGCTGTTTTGTGCTACAAAGTGGCTGAAAAAGTCATTTAGGTTGTTGAGCAGTGTGGTGTCACTCGCACTGGTCTGAGGTGGAGGTTTGTAGTTTGTGAGGGTCTGTATGCCACACCAGAGGGAACATGCATCTCTGGTGTTGCTGAAGTGGCCGGATATTTTCTTGCTGTATTGTTATTTTCCCTCCTTGATACCATGGGACAGGTTGACCCTAGCTGTTGTTAGTCCTGCAGTGCCGCTGGCCCTGAAGGCATCATCCCGAGCCCTCAGGAACCTGTGGACCTCTACTGTCATCCATGGCTTTTTCTTGGCACCAACAGTGAGGGGTTTTGCAGTGAGTGACATCATCAATGAATTTCGCTATGTATGCTACAACAACCTCAGTGTACTTCTCTAGGTTTCTGTGTCCATTGTGAGTTACTGTGTGCTTAAAAGTGTCCCAGTCTGTAATGCTGAAGCAGTCTTTCAGAGCATCAGAGGCCCCCTCTGGCCACACACATACCTGCTTTTTTTGTTTTTCTGATTGTTTTCACTCTGGGTTTGTATGCCGGCCTTAACAGGATGGTGACGTGATCAGAGAGACCCAGGTGGGGAATTGGGAAGGCTCCGTATGCTTTCTTGTGAGTTGTGTACACCAGGTCCAGCAAATTGTCTCCTCTTGTTGGAAAGTCTACATGTTGGTGTAGATTTGGTTGGAGGGCCTTTAAATCTACATGGTTGAAGTCTCCTGCTGAGATGAGAAATCTGTCTGCATGCACTGTTTGTGTCTCACTGATGGCCTGATAGAGTTCTTTTAATGCTTTGCTCCTCTTGCAGGTGCCAGTGGGTGGGGCATACACATTGATTAGCAGGACAGATGAAAATTTTCTCTGAAGGTAAATTGTTCAGCACTTGATGATCATAAACTCCACCAACGGAGAACAGTGTTTGTACACAACAGTTGCGTGTCTGCACCAGGCATCGCTGATGTAGAAACAGACACTCCCCCCCACCCCCACCGCGGGTTTTCCCTCCTTCCGTGAACACTCTGTCACTGCGGTAGCATTTTAGCCCTGCTAACTGAATGGCAGAGTCTGGTATATTGTCATTTAACCACCTTTCCGTAAAGATAAAAACACAGCAGTTCCGTGCATCAAGTTGAGTATTTCTCAGGAGCTGTGTCTATTTTGTTGTCTAGTGAGCGTACGTTGGCCAGAATGAGGGAATGAATCAGGAGTCTGTGTGGGCTCGTGGTTAGCTTTGTTCGGATACCTCCGTGTTTACCTCTCTTGTTGGTGCTCACACCATCTGCGGCATCTCCATTTGGGAGGAGACACGGCAGTCGAGTCTGGGGGTGTGGAGGTCTGGTGGAGAAGACCCAGGCCACGGAGTTCCTCTGTAATGCTCTGGTCCAGACGTAATGTTTGGTCATATTTCTGTGACCAAAATTTCTTATTTCTTATCTCCAGGAGGCTGTGGCGACTGTAGCTTGTGCACAGTATCATATATGTACATTAACACATGAATATACACTTAGGGGTAATTTAAACAACACTAAGTGGCACAAAACATGAAGAGAGAAGAGTGGCCGCTGCGTGTTCACACGCCACCTAGTATTTCACTTTTCATCTAGCTTTTCACACAAACTTTTTACACAAACTGACAAGTGCGGAAATTAGCTGCCACTTGACTGCAAAACGCGTATGTAGATTATACATTAAAATTAATTTGAATTTTTTCAAATTAATTATTAATTAATTATTAATTATTAATTAACTATTTTAAATGTCCCTCTACTCCACTATTGCTGACTGATTTAACACTACTTCCACCCGAAAGCAGAAGTTGCACACATAATTGTTTCTACAGCAGCACCCTGGGGAATAAAGTGGATAAAAAGCAAAATTTAGAACAAAATAAATTATATATTTCCCAATGTTTAGAGAAAAGTTGTTTCTGAAGAGAAAACAAGCCCTACATTTTTATTAATACGTGAACAGCTACTCCACTACTTTACCATCATTTTAAGTCTCACAAATGTTTTGCAACTCCATGCCAATTCTGAGGGGCAACAATTTCTCAGAATAGCTCTGCTAGCACTTGCTGTGGCACATAGGCTAAACATTTTTTACCAAATAACATCTATGAAAAAAATAAAAGCTTCACAGTATAACTGATTTTAAAGTAGTTCCCTTTTCATTTTTTCCAGGTTTAGCCGATCTGCCTGAGCTGAAACAGATCTGTCAGCATCTGGGTGACCTTCGTGCTCACCTTCTCTCCATGCAGAAGGAGAACAAGCTGCAGGACCAGTGGTGTCATGTGGGATATGTCCTCGACTTCTTGCTTTTCCGCATCTACCTGCTGCTCATCTCCTGCTACGCCCTGGTCATCATCACCATGTGGTGCATCTGGATCAGTCAGTCCTAAATGACTAAAAAAAATATATGTAGAAAGTCTAAAATATTAAGAAACTGTTGGTATAAATTTAGGTGTTTTGTATCTGTGATTGTTTCTTTTTTAATTGAGTGTTTTGGGGGGGGGGGGGGTTCTGCTCAGTTTTGTAAAAAATTGGGTGGTTGTGAAATCCTGTAAATACTTTGATGAATGATGGCGTGCAGCATCACAAACACTGGTCTTTTTTATCACAATTGTTTTGTCATAAACTGAAAGATACATCCATTACAGAAGACACTGTAGAGAATGCGTTCAAGGATGAGGCTGAGTTTATTTCTCACGTTCAGCTTTATTATGAGAACACATACTCTAGCAATCTCTAAACAAGAAAAGAGACTGAGCAATGAAATACCACACTCTTATACTGCTGGAGCCACGAAACCGAAGTCACATGGTGCTTTAGCAAACATACAATCACATGGTACTTAATCCCAGTCACAATGCAACTCTTTGATGTTTCACTATTGTCTCTTATCCCTCGATGTTCCGGGAATCCTTCTGGGGCATCATCTCTGAGACAAAGGCCAAAACTCACACCTCCAGGGGTAGCACTGTCCTGGTTAAGAAGTTACTTAAAGAATAGATATCAGTTTGTATGTGTTAACAACAAAAACTCAGAGCTACTGAAGGTCACCTGTGGAGTCCCACAGGGTTCAGTTTTGGGACCATTATTATTCAATATGTATATAAATGATATATGTAAAGTTTCAGAAAAAATGGACTTAATATTGTTTGCTGATGACACTAACCTGCTATGCAGTGGAAACAACTTGGAACAACTTCTGGATACACTCGGAAAGGAATTAGGAAAGCTGAAACTGTGGTTTGATTTGAACAAATTAACGCTCAATTTAAGCAAGACAAAATTTATAGTCTTTAACAACCATCACAACTACCCAGTACCCAAACTCAGTGTAAATGGTGTAGAGATTGAAAGGGTATCCGAAACTAAATTCCTTGGAGTAATAATTGATAACAAACTGTGTTGGAAGCCACATATTAATTATATAAAAGGTAAAGTATCCAAATCAATTGCAATATTACACAGAGTGAAAAATTTGCTGAATCAACCCACACTATACACCTTGTATCATTCATTAATACTCCCATACATGACATATTGTAATGAAGTATGGGGAAATACATATAAAACAAACATATATCCACTCTTTATGCTTCAAAAGAGAGCTATTAGAATAATCAACAAAGCAGCTTACAGGGAACCAACAAACCCACTTTTTCTTAAACAAAAAACTCTCAAGTTGAAAGATCTGATCGACTTTAAAACCGCAATAATAATGTTCAAAGTGAAGAATCTATCACTGCCCGCAAATATCCAAAAGTTGTTCCAAACAAGGGAGAAACGATATCACTTCAGAGGAACGTGTATATTTCAAAAGCCTACAGTGAGAACAACTACCAAGCAACATTGTATTTCAGTGCAAGGTGTCAGATTATGGAACGATTTTGGACCTGAATTAAAATCATGTACAAAGCTTGGACAATTTAAACAAAAACTAAAGGAAGAAATACTCCAAACATATTTACAAGACGACATGTAAACTCACATAAGGATTGACATTTCCAGCCTGTGTTGTGTTATAGCTTAGTTTTTCTTTTTTCTCTGTGACACTATGTCTTAGATTTGTTTTTGAATAGTAACCGCTTAACTTAGACTAGCTCAGTTTTCTTTTTCTCTCAGTCATATTTTGTCTTAGCCTTGTTTTAAATTGTAATCGCTCTTGTCTTGTTTTCTCTTTTTTCTCCTTTGAATTCTTGGATGGAATATGGGTGGGCAATATAAGCTGCGGCTTCAGCCATCACCCATTTCGGATAACTCACGTGGAATTGTATAGTAGAAGGAGTCTTTGTCTAATTTGACCTTGTTGTTATATTATACAGTTTCTTTTAACCTGTAATGTACTATCCGAAATAAATTCATTCATTCATTCATTCATTCCTCGTCATCTCCTGTGATCTCTGCAGACCCAGACCTTCTTTGTCCCGCGAGACGTGAAGCACCCAATACACATACAGCCATACATTTGTGGGAAATATGAACTCAATATATGTGCCACAACACAAACTTTCTTCTCTTTAGGCACTTACAGAACCAACCCGGTCTCAGTAAAAAACACATCTAATAAACGTTTTCCCACCCCTCTAAAAATGTGCATATACATGTTAAATAAAAAAAAAAAAAACGTGCCTTGGTACATTTTTACAAATTCACTCACTGCGCAGTCCTCACTGCGCATGCGCAGAACAACGCATTGTTTGCTTTGGTTTCCCAACGCTCATTCTATTGGTGGGAGGGAGATGGTGGATGATTGCTTACGCAGCTCTTTGAGCAAAAACACACAAGTTTGACTCCCACTCTCATCTCTCACTGACTTTTTTCCCCTTGTTTTTTTTTTGTTTTGTTTTTTTTTTCCCTTACTTTGTTTTTCATTCCACTAATGAAAGGTTCCTGTGAGGTTAGGGATTAAAGTATGGGTAAGTTGATCGATTTTCAAAGTGAAAGTCCAAAAGTTAAAGTGAAAAAGGGGAAAAATGCTTTACTGACGTTTTTTAAAGCTCTAAACGCCACGTACCCACTGCACGTCAAAAATCTTCTTCACATGACTCTATACGTTTTCTCCCAGTGACAAAATGTGCAATTGCACGGGTTTTTTTTTGTTTTTTTTGGGGGGGGGGCTGAAACTGGGCTCTACAGAACATATGAAATACAGTGGGGCAAAAAAGTATTTAGTCAGCCACCAATTGCACAAGTTCTCCCACTTAAAAGATGAGAGAGGTCTCCAATTTTCATCATAGGTATACCTCAACTATGAGAGACAAAATGAGAAAAAAAAATCCAGAAAATCACATTGAAGGATTTTTAATGAATTAATTGGTAAATTCCTTGGTAAAATAAGTATTTGGTCACCTACAAACAAGCAAGATTTCTGGCTCTCACAGACCTGTAACTTCTTCTTTAAGAGGCTCCTCTGTCCTCCACTCATTACCTGTATTAATGCCACCTGTTTGAACTCATTATCAGTATAAAAGACACCTGTCCACAACCTCAAACAGTCAGACTCCAAACTTCACTATGGCCTAGACCAAAGAGCTGTCAAAGGACACCAGAAACAAAATTGTAGACCTCCACCAGGCTGGCAAGACTGAATCTGCAATAGGTAAGCAGCTTGGTGTGAAGAAATCAACTGTGGGAGCAATTATTAGAAAATGGAAGACATACAAGACCACTGATAATCTCCCTCAATCTGGGGCTCCATGCAAGATCTCACCCCGTGGGGTCAAAATTATAACGAGAACGGTGAGCAAAAATCCCAGAACCACATGGGGGGACCTAGTGAATGACCTGCAGAGAACTGGGACAAAAGTAGCAAAGGCTACCATCAGTAACACACTACGCTGCCAGGGACTCAAATCCTGCAAAGCCAGACGTGTCCCCCTGCTTAAGCCAGTACATGTCCAGGCCCATCTGAAGTTTGCTAGAGAGCATTTGGATGATCCAGAAGAGGATTGGGAGAATGTCATATGGTCAGATGAAACCAAAATAGAACTTTTTGGTAAAAACTCAACTTGTCGTGTTTGGAGGAGAAAGAACACCATACCTACTGTTAAGCATGGGGGTGAAAACATTATACTTTGGGGCTGTTCTTCTGCAAAGGGACCAGGACGACTGATCCGTGTAAAGGAAAGAATGAATGGGGACATGTATCATGAGATTTTGAGTGAAAACCTCCTTCCATCAGCAAGGGCATAGAAGATGAAACGTGGCTGGGTCTTTCAGCATGACAATGATCCCAAACACACCGCCCGGGAAAAGAAGGAGTGGCTTTCCTAAGAAGCATTTCAAGGTCCTGGAGTGGCCTAGCCAGTCTCCAGATCTCATCCCCATAGAAAATCTTTGGAGGGAGTTGAAAGTCCGTGTTGCCCAGCGACAGCCCCAAAACATCACTGCTCTAGAGGAGATCTGCATGGAAGAATGGGCCAAAATACCAGCAACAGTGTGTGAAAACCTTGTGAAGACTTACAGAAAACGTTTGACCTCTGTCATTGCCAACAAAGGGTATATAACAAAGTATTGAGATGAACTTTTGTTATTGACCAAGTACTTATTTTACCAAGGAATTTACCAATTAATTCATTAAAAATCCTTCAATGTGATTTTCTGGATTTTTTTTTCTCAATTTGTCTCTCATAGTTGAGGTATACCTATGATGAAAATTGGAGACCTCTCTCATCTTTTAAGTGGGAGAACTTGCACAATTGGTGGCTGACTAAATACTTTTTTTCCTCACTGTAGCACTTGAACTTCTCAGAATGTCTCTGTCAAATATCTATAAATATGGTTTGTTTTTTTTAATGAATGAATCTTTATTTCGGATAGATTAGATGTAAAGATTAAAAGAAAGGAACAGAATAATATAACAGAGGAAAAAAAATCTAACAAGGTCAAATTAAACAATAACTCCTCTGATTATACAGTTCAACATAAGTTATCCAAAATGGGTGATGGCTGAAGCTGCAGCTTATACTGCCCACCCATATTCCATCTGAGAATTCAAAAGGAAAATAATATAAGAGTGATTACAAATCAGAACAAAGCTAAGACAAGACATGACAAAAAACTAAGCAACAGCACAACACAAACTGAATATGATAATCCTTATGTGATTTTACATGTCATCTTGTATATATGTTTGGAGTATTTCTTCCTTTAGTTTTTGTTTAAATTGTCCAAGCGTTGTACATGATTTTAATTCAGGTCCAAAAGTGTTCCACAGTCTGACTCCTTGCACTGAGATACAGTGTTGCTTGGTGGTAGTTCACACTGAAGGTTTTTGAAATATACACGTTCCTCTGAAATGATATTGTTTCTCCCTTATTTGGAACAACTTTTGGATATTTGTGGGCAGTGATAGATTGTTCACTTTAAACATTATTACTGCAGTTTTAAAATCAACCAGACCTTTCACCTTGAGAGCTTTTAATTTAAGAAAAAGTGGATTTGTTGGTTCCCTGTAAGCAGCTTTGTTTATTATTCTAATAGCTCTCTTCTGAAGCATAAAGATTGGATATATGTTGGTTTTATATGTATTTCCACATACTTCAGTACAATATGTCATGTATGGGAGTATTAATGAATAATGCAAAGTATATAGTGTGGGCTGATGGAGCAAATACTTCACTCTTTTTTTTTTTTTGGACTTATTTTCTACCCGTAGGTAGATTTGTTTTGCAGTCTGGTGACAAACCACCAGCTGCCGGTCGCTGCGTGCGCAAGCGCCCCTTAACTCCCTGATCTGCATGTTTTGGCATGTGGGAGGAAACCGGAGAAATCCCGGAGTAAACCCACGCAAACACGGGGAGAACATGCAAACTCCACACAGATCACTGTTGGCCGGGGGCAGGGATCGAACCCACGATCTCATGATCCCCGCGATCCCCCGGCCGAGGGTAAAACTTTGCTGCCGCGGTGCTAACCACTGCGCCACCGTGCAGCCCAACTCTGTGTAGTATTGCGATTGATTTGGATATTTTACCTTTAATATAATTAATATGTGACTTCCAACACAGTTTATTATCAATTATTACTCCAAGAAATTTAATTTCGGATACCCTTTCAATCTCTACACCATTTACACTGAGTTTAGATACTGAGTTGTTGTGATGGTTACTAAAAATTATAAATTTTGTCTTACTTAAATTGAGCATTAATTTGTTTGAATCAAACCACAGTTTAAGCTTTCCTAATTCCTTTCCAAGTGTATCCAAAAGTTGTTCCAAATTGCTTCCACTGCATAATAAATTAGTGTTATCTGCAAACAATATTAAATCCATTTTCCCTAAACTTTACACATATCATTTATATACATATTGAATAACAATGGCCCCTAAACTGAACCCTGTGGGACTCCGCAAGTAACTTTCAGTAACTGCGAGTTTTTGCTACCAACACATACGTACATACTGATATCTGTTCTTTAAGTAACTGCATAACCAGGACAGTGCTACCCCCCAATACCATAATTTTGTAGTTTATTTAACAATAATTTATGATCCACTGTATCAAATGCTTTTTTAAGATCCAGGAATACCCCAAATAATACTCTTTATTTTCAACAGCTGCTGATATTTTTTCTATAAATTCCATTAGAGCAAATGCAGTTGTCCTCTTGTGTCTGAACCCACATTGCTGCTCACACAATAAATTATTCTTCATTATAAAGTTGTCAATTCTCTCACAGAAATTTTTTTCAAGTATGTTAGAAAATTGCAGCAATATTGAAATAGGTCTATAGTTTGAAAATTTCCCTCTGTAACCCGTCTTGTATATCGGAATTATTTTGGCTATTTTCATTACACTGGGAAATATACCTGTTTGGAGAGACAGGTTACAGATATACGTCAGTGGCTTCACTAAGCATTCAATTATAGTTTTGACTAAAAGCATGTCAATACCATCACAATCCGTAGATGTTTTACTTTTAAACGATTTAACAATTTCAATGACCTCTCCCTCGTCTGTGTTCTTTATGAAAATGGAGTCTTTTATAGCAATGTTTTTGCTTATTGTATCACCTGTCGATGCCATAATGGGTATTTCTCCAGCCAAATTAGGACCAATGTTAACAAAAAATGTATTATCATTCACCCTGGATCCTCCAACCCCCGCACTCTGTTCTCCACCATCAACAAACTCCTCAAACCCCAGGACATCATTTCATCATCCTTCACCCCTGAAAAATGCAATAGCTTTCTATCATTTTTCCATTCCAAAATTAACAACATTCACAACCAGCTTGCCTCCTCCCCAGCCATCACCCCTGACTCAGAACCCACTTTTTCTCCACCCATAGATAAACAGCTCTCCCTTTTCTCACCCATCACCACTGATGAACTTTCCGAAATACTCTCCAGCATGAAATCATCTACATGCCCCCTGGACCCCATCCCCTCCCCCCTTATCAAAGCCTGTCTCACCCCTCTTGCCCCCCTTATCATCGACACCATCAACTCCTCCCTCACCACTGGCATTGTCCCCCCATCACTTAAGATTGCTGCCATCACCCCCCTCCTTAAGAAACCTGGCCTGGACTCTGACGACCCCAACAATTTCAGACCTATCTCCAACCTCCCATTTCTGGCTAAAATATTGGAAAAAGCTGTTGCCACCCAACTCAAGAAACACCTCCTCTCCAACAAACTCTACAAAACATTTCAATCTGGATTCCGTTCTCACCACAGCACTGAAACCGCCCTCCTCAGGGTCACCAATGACCTCCTGCTCGCCTCCGACTCTGGCTCCCTCACCATTCTTTTCCTCGATCTCAGCGCTGCTTTCGATACCATCAATCATTCCATCCTGCTCCATCGTCTGCTTTCTATTGGCATCACTGACTCTGCCCTCTCTTGGTTCACCTCCTACCTGTCTGAGAGATTCCAGTACATCTCCATCAACAATCATAAATCACGCACCACCCCCGTCTCACACGGTGTCCCTCAAGGCTCTGTGCTCGGTCCAACCCTTTTCACTCTCTACATGCTTCCGCTTGGTCACATCATTCGTCAACATGGTCTTCACTTTCACTGCTACGCCGACGACACCCAGCTGTACATCTCCTCTAAATCCATCACCCCCGCCATTCTCTCCATCATCACCAACTGCCTTACAGACATAAAAACCTGGGTGACTAACAACTTTCTCAAGCTAAACAGCAATAAAACAGAAATCATCATTTTTGGACCAAAATCTCTTTTACCCTCTTCCCAGAACTTTTCATTCCAAATTGATGGTCACTCAGTCACCCCCTCCCCCCTGGCCAGAAACCTCGGCATTATCATGGACCCCACCCTCTCCTTCAAATCTCACATCAACCATATCACCAAAACATCATTTTTTCATCTTCGTAATATTGCACGCCTCCGTCCAACCCTCTCACCCTCTGCTGCTGAAAAACTCATCCACGCCTTCATCACCTCCAGACTTGATTACTGTAACAGCATTCTGTATGGACTTCCTTCCACCATCCTCCAAAAACTACAGTATGTCCAAAACTCAGCCGCCCGCCTACTTACTCACTCCCGCTCCAGAGACCACATCACTCCTCTCCTTCGTCAGCTCCACTGGCTCCCCATTCAACAGCGCATCAACTTCAAGATCCTCCTCATCACCTATAAAGCTCTTCATAACCTCGCCCCCCCATACCTAACGGATCTTCTGTCTCGTCATTCTCCCACTCGTCTCCTCCGCTCTGCTGACGCTCACCTTCTTACCCCCATCACCAAGACAAAATTCCGCACCCTGGGTGATAGATCATTCGCCATTGCCACACCAACCCTCTGGAATTCCTTGCCCCTTCACATCCGGTCTGCCAACACACTTGCTTCTTTTAAAAGTGAACTCAAAACCCATCTTTTCAAATCTACCTATAAAAACTGACTGCCTCTTCTACCTATGTGTACCTACCTTGTCTGTTTACTCGTTCTCTGTATGTTTGTCCCTATGCTGCTTTGTAAAGCGTCTTTGAGTATTTAGAAAAGCACTATATAAGACTGATGTATTATTATTATTATTATTATTATTATTATTATTATTATTATTATTATTATTAAATTAATCTGCAGGTGAGACTGCATTCACACTCTTGAGTCGTTTTTTTTTTTTTTTTTAAAGATTAGTTTGGTAGCTTGTATTTCTGTTTTTTATTTCCAAGAATATTGTTAAGTATTGTCCATGTATTTTTAGTGTTATCTGTTTTTTTCTCCAGTTCTTTACTGTAATAGTCTCTTTTACTACATCTCATTATATATATTCACTTATTTTCGTATGTTTTATACCGCTGCTGTTTCTTTTATCTTTTTCTTTAGAAAAGCTTTATATAATGATTTTTTTTTCTTTTTACACACTTTTTGTGACCCTTTGGTTAACCATGGCTTGTCGACAAATTTCTGTTTAAGCTTTTTCTTTACTATTGGACATTTTTTTTTTTCATAAAAAGTGGTTACAATGTTCATGAATGTGTCGTAGGCTTCATTTACATCTGCACCATAAAAAAAAAAAAAAAAATAGCTGAGAAAACTTAAAATTTCAAGGCAACCTTTTGCAGTAAAGTTTTTGAATTGTCTCAACGATCTGCTATTTTATTTCCCCAAGTCATATTTTATTGTTGTACCAGTTACATTTACGTTGTTCTGTGAATTTTTTTTTTTTTTTTTTTTTTTTTTTTTTTTCTCTCGGCGCCACACCAGTCGGCTGCCTTTTGCAACAGCGGCTCGATTCCGAGTCTTTTTCCCTTCCTCTCTCTTTTGATCCGTCTTTTTTTTTTCACCCCACTTATATCACGGACACACAGATCGTCCTAAATGTCTCCTGAGCCGGTGGACGGAGCCACTGTTTATAGCAGGATAAGATACAGCAGAGAACAGCTGCTAGCATTCAACCGCCACCCGGTCCCATTGGAAAAACTCGACATACCGAGAGAACTGAGGCGAAAACGCCGCAGCTGCCGGGCTGGAGTAAGGCGGAGGACAAAAAATATAAGGTACAGACCCTCCCTTCCATCTGTTGTCATGGGAAATGTACGGTCGATACTGGGAAAGTTAGATGAGCTAGCGGCTATCTCCCGTTATGATAGCACATACCGGGAGTGCTCTCTCCTTTTGTTTACTGAGACGTGGCTAACTGAACTAGCAGCAGATGCTAACATTGAGCTGGAGGGTTTTCACATGATACGAGCTGACCGAACACCAGACAGTGGCAAGGCTAGGGGCGGTGGAGTGATAATGTATGTTAACAACAACTGGTGCAGACCGGGACATATCACTGTTAAACAACGACACTGCAGCAAAGACATTGAGTTGCTAGCTGTTAGCATGAGGCCTACATATCTCCCGAGAGAACACTCACACGTGATCTGCATTGTTGTTTATGCAAATCCGACGGCGAACGCTGGGACAGCACGTGACGTCATCCATTCAGTAACCAGCAGGCTGCAGACAGAACACCCAGATGCTCTTCTCCTCATCTCAGGCGATTTCAACCATGTTTCACTGTCTCCCATTCTACCCACGTTCACCCAGTATGTCACATGCCACACTAGAGACAATAAAACACTGGATTTATTCTACGCAAACACTAAGGAGGCGTACACCTCATCACAACTCCCCCCACTCGGGAGATCGGATCACAACTTGGTTCATCTCCGGCCGGTGTACAAACCCCTAGTGCACAGACAACCTCCGGCCATGCACACTGTGGAGTTATGGTCTGAGGAGACAATGGACACCCTAAAGGGCTGTTTTGAAGCCACCGCCTGGAAGCAGCTCTGCGATCCACATGGTGAGGACATCGATGGCCTCATTCACACCTTCACGGGCTACCTCAGCTTCTGTGTGGACAAATCCGTTCCCACCAAGACCATACGGCGTCACTCAAACAACAAACCCTGTATCAACCCTGAGATAAAAACACTTCTGAGAGAGAAGAAGAGGATCTTCAGGTCAGGGAACAGGGAGATGCTGAAGTCCGTACAGAGGGAGCTGAGGAGAAAGATCAGAGAAGGCAAGGACAGCTTCAGGAAGAAGATGGAGGACAAGCTGCAACAGAGCGACATCAGCGGGGTCTGGAGAAACCTCAAAACCATCTCGGGGCTCCAGAATACCTCCCCCCAGGCCACAGGGGGCAGGGAGTGGGCGAACAACCTGAATCTGTTTTTCAATAGATTTGACCAACCGCCCTCCCCCCTGACTGCACAACAACCACTGCTGCCTCTAAAGAAATCAAGTCCTGCTGCCCACTCCCCACTCCACCAACACCCCCCCACTCCCAACACACAGCCCCCCATCCTGACCCTGACCAGGACCCAGGTGAGGACGGAGCTGAGGAAGATCAAGGCGAGGAAGGCGCCGGGACCGGACGGCATCAGCGCAAAGCTCCTCAAGTCCTGTGCAGACCAGCTGTGTGGGATTGTGACGTATATCTTCAACATGAGCCTGAAACTGGGGAGGGTACCACAGCTGTGGAAAACATCTTGTGTGGTACCTGTACCAAAAACTTCCCACCCCAAAGACCTGAACAGCTACAGACCGGTGGCCTTGACGTCCCACTTGATGAAGACCCTGGAGAGACTGCTCCTTGCTCACCTCCGCCCCCTGGTGGAACCAGCGATGGATCCACTCCAGTTCGCCTACCAGCATGGCATTGGGGTGGAGGATGCGGTGATCTTCCTCCTTCACCGTTCTCTGTCCCACCTGGAGAAGCCCGGGAATATGGTGAGGATCATGTTCTTTGACTTCTCCAGTGCTTTCAACACCATCCAACCGATGATCCTGAAGGACAAGCTGCTGCGCGCAGGGGTGGACCAGCACCTGTCATCATGGATCCTGGACTACCTCACGAACCGGCCTCAGTTTGTGAGAACCCGGGACTGTGTGTCCGACACGATCATCAGTAGCACGGGGGCCCCCCAGGGAGCGGTGCTGGCTCCCTTCCTGTTCACTCTTTATACTGCGGACTTCTCACACAACACAACACACTGCCATCTACAGAAGTTCTCTGATGACTCTGCGATCGTTGGCCTCATCTCCAATGGAGATGAAGCTGAGTACAGAGGGCTTATCCAGGACTTCGTGGACTGGTGCCATCGGAACTGCCTCCAGATCAACGCGAGGAAAACTAAGGAGCTGGTGGTGGACTGCCGCAGGCATGGGCAGCCCCTCACAGTACCAGTAAATATACAGGGAACAGACATCGAGATGGTGACATCCTATAAGTACCTGGGTATTCATCTGAACAATAAACTAGACTGGTCACACAATACTGATGCACTCTACAAGAAGGGACAGCGCAGGCTGTTCCTGCTGAGGAGACTCAGGTCTTTTGGTGTACAAGGGGCGCTGCTGAAGTCATTCTATGACACGGTGGTGGCATCAGCCATCACTTTTGGAGTGGTCTGCTGGGGCAGTGGCATTACTGCAGCCGATAGGAAGAGACTGAACAAACTGATTAAGAAAGCTAGCTCTGTCCTGGGGCAGCGCCTTGATCCGATGGAGGAGATAGGAGAGAGAAGGACGGTGGCTAAACTGTCATCTCTGCTGGAGTCCGAGTTCCACCCTATGCAGGACATACTGAATGCACTGAGGAGCTCATTTAGCAGCAGACTACATCATCCCAGGTGCACAACCGAGAGGTTTCGTAGGTCCTTCCTACCAACGGCTGTCAGACTGTACAACCTAAGCAGGGCTGCTCGCAGAGATAGCAAAAAGACGTAACAAACTAATAGTTTTTTGAATGCAAAAGATGCAATAGACTTACACAATGGTCCCCTCCGGCATACAACTAGGAACTTACCGGTCGCTATGGAGGGTGAGAATATGTATGGGCACATAATCATACCATGTAGGATAACTAAGTAGACGGTTATGCTGTTTCATTCCATCTAGCAACAATGCTCTGCACTGTGTGTGTTTATATATTTACATATTTATTCCATCTAGCTACAATGCTCAGCACTGGGTGTGTTTATATATTTATATATCTACATATTATTCCATCTAGCTACATTGCTCCGCACTGTGTGTGTTTATATACTTGCATATTTATTCCACCTAGCTGCAATGCTCCGTACTGTGGGTGTTTATATATTTACATATTTATTCCATCTAGCTACAATGCTCTGCACTGTGTGTTCATATATTCATATATTTATTCCATCCAGCTACAATGCTCTGCACTGTGTGTCTGTGTGTGTGTGTATATATATATATTTTATAGTAATACGTACATATGTATATTAGCTGCTCTTGCTTGCTTGTTTTTTTTTTTGTTTTTTTTTTCTTGCCTTCTGATTGTTGCTCTGAGTGTTGCTATCCCTGTGCTGTTGCAATCCTGGAATTTCCCCGTTGTGGGACTAATAAAGGCTTATCTTATCTTATCTTATCTTATCTTATCTTATAGTCACTACTATTAATTCTTCATGTGGCCAATATAGACTTGTTTATTAGCTGAATAGCTTGATTCACAGAACTACCACAAGCTAATCAACCCCATGACCACCCACAATTTTATCTACAGTCAATAAATAAATAAATATTAACTGCATTTTAATAAATACGTAGTTCTCACTTGCATTTCCTCTATACTTTTATTTGTCTGAACTGTGCATTTAGATACAAACTGCAGATAGTCAGATGAGGTAGTTAAATGAATTCTTTTCATCAAGACCAGCACAGCAAACGTTAATGACACATGATCTAATGTTGGTGGCTGCTTTTCAAGCTGATACTTGTGCAGCAGATTCTCTCCAGCAATAATACCAGACGTTACCTTTACCACCTTTCATGTGTTGAATTTTTCCAATGTTGGCTCACTACAGTTTTATCTTTTGTTTCTCCTGCTTTTCTTTATCAATATGCATGTGTCATTGACGTGTGTTGTGCTGGTCTTGATGAAAAGAATTCATTTAACTACCTCATCTGACTATGTATCTACAGTTTGTATCTAAATGCACAGTTCAGACAAATAAAAGTATAGAGGAAATGCAAGTGAGAACTATGTATTTATTAAAATGCATTCATTCATTCATTCATTCATTCATCTTCTTCCGCTTAATCCTTTTCGGGTCGCGGGGGGGTGGGGGGGTGGGAGGGGGCTGGAGCCTATCCCAGCATCTTAGGGCGAGAGGCAGGGTACACCCTGGACAGATCGCCAGTCCATCGCAGGGACAACACAGACAGACAGACAACCATTCACTCTCACAGTCATACCTAAGGACAATTTAGAATCCCAGGTTTTGATGCCAATTAATCTAACTTGCATGTTTTTGGCATGTGGGAGGAAACCGGAGAAATCCCGGAGTAAACCCACGCAGACACGGGGAGAACATGCAAACTCCACACAGATCACTGTTAGTCGGGGGCTGGGATCGAACCCAGGATCCCCCGGCCAAGGGTGAGTTGCTGTGCTGCCGCAGTGCTAACCACTCCTCCACCATGCTGCCGTATTATAGATCTGTCAGCATAGATCTGTCAGCATGCCCTATTATATTAAAATGCAGTTAATATTTATTTATTGACTGTAGATAAAATTGTGGGTGGTCGTGGGGTTTATTAGCTTTTGGTAGTTCTGTGAATCAAGCTATTCAGCTAATAAACAAGTCAATACTGGCCACATGAAGAATTAATAGTAGTGACTATTCACAGAACAACGCAAATGTAACTGGTACAACAATGAAATATGACTTGGAAAAATAAAATAGCAGATCGTTGAGACAATTCAAAAACTTTTCTGCAAAAGGTTGCCTTGAAATTTTAAGTTTTCTCAACTATTTTTTTTTTTTTTTTACGGTGTGATACATAGACTTTTGTCCAGTCTTGCTTTAGCAGGTCTTCTTTAAAAGAACTGATTGCATTCTGTGATTTGTATCTGAAAGATTTTAAAGTTTTTTTTTGTTTTTTTTTCTGTATTGGCCCCCGTGTGGCCATGGATAAGTGCAAAGACTGGCAGATGGTCACTTATGTCATTTATCAATAATCCACTTTCTATTTTCTTATCAAAAATATTAACAAACAGGTTGTCAATAAGTGTAGCAATGTGACGTGTGATTCTACTGGGATGTGTTATTGTGAAATATAGACTCATACTCTACATAGAATTCATGAACTCTGTAATTACATTTTGTTGAAAGGGATTTAGTAAATCAATATTGAAGCATACACAGATTACAACCATTTTCTTATTAGTTATATTATTGTACAGCTCAACTAACTTATCTCTGAATGACTCAACGCAAGTTCCTGGCATTCTATGTATACAACTTATAATTAGATTTTTTGTTTTGTCTTGGTCAATCTCAACAGTAACACATTCCATAATCCCTGGTAGTGCAAAGGACATTCCATTTACAATTTTACACCTATACAGTTCATCAATATACAGTGCAACACCACCACCCTTTTTTTGAGCTCTATTAATATAAAACATCTGATATCCCTCTATTGCAATCAAAGAAGCCTGCTCTTCATTGAGCCAAGTTTCAGGGACTGTGATAGCTGTAAATTTTCTATCTAGCTGTTTTAAAGTCCTGAATCTGTGGAAAGTTTTTGTTAAGACTTCTACTGTTAAAGTCTATTATTGATAGTTTACCATCTAATTGCACTTGACTTTTGAATTGTTTTTCAGTGTAATATTCACAGTGATTATGAATATTATTGAAGAAGTGGTTATCAGGATCAATATCATTCTCCATCTCTTGTAGTTTATGTTCAGCATAATGACATATTTTCAGTCTGAATATCCTCACTCTGTGTCAAATGACTTCCTCCGCCTGGCGATGATTGATGTCTACTAAAGTCAGTTGTAAGTTTTTTGTTTTGTTTTGTTTTTCAAAGTACACTATCATTTTATGTCACAAAAGGACTGTTCTTGCCGTATGTGTGGATATGGATTATCGTAGTCTCTTAATTTTCTTACTCAGTGTTCATCTATATTTATTTAAGTCAGTGAGATCTCTTATAATTATGGCCTTTGCTTCCTCAGGTGTTCCATTTAGTTTGATCCAAACTCTACAGTTTTTTGTCCATGTTGCCTGTATCTTGGTTTGTCTTTTCAGCATCCGTGCTTGCCATGCTATTTCAGCATTAGTCTTTGTTAAAAGTTCATTTAGGTATACTTCTGTTCCCCATAGCTTTCTGGCCTGCCTCAGTATGTCATTTTTTACCCTTCTGTTCACAAAGCGCATCACAATTGATTTCTTTGTTTTATTATCCTTTCTGGGTAGAGTATGGGAGGCTGAAATTGCACTTACTCCAACCTTTATGTTTCTGCTTTCAAGGAACTGAAGTACAGTGATCCCTCACTTATCGCGGTTAATGGGTTCCAGAACCGACCGCAAAAAGTGAAAAACCGCGAAGTAGCGTCACCCCTAATGACGTCACCCATAAATAATACGTACGTTCATTCTCTCACTCTCTCTCTCATATGATACGTGTGTGTGTGTGTGTGTGTGTGTGTAAGTGTACATACATACGTAGATGTAAATAAAGTGTACATAAATATGTTTTTAGAACTCTTTTATTCTTATAACAAGATACGTAACTCAAGATGAAGATGATTTACTGCACAGGTTAATGAGAGCTTTACTGCTCCTCAGGTGACGCCTCATCGTCAGGTGCTAGAGGCGCAGCATCGTCGAGGGCAGCTTCCGATAGAGCTGGAGAAGCTGCAGGAGGCGGCGTAATGGCTCGACGGGAAGACTATTTCGCACAAAAAGGCAAAAGAGAACAGCGAAAAGTTCCACGCGGCGAGACTAAGCAACATGAGCGATAAAGAACAATGAATGCGGTCTTCCTTCGCTGGGTATGAGCGCTCGGCAGGGAGAGAAGCTGGGTAAAACGTCTCGGCCAATCAGCTTGCGAGATTCCCGAGCCGAGCCAACACGAGAACAGCGAACAGAGAGGTGGATTTTGAGTTGTGCGGGCTCTCCGTGTTGATACCTGATGTTCTAATGTAGTCTCCCTGCCTTCTGCCTGCCCATTTTTTCTCAATTTTGAATTTTTGATGAATATTTTTGAAAAATCCGCGATGCACTGAGGGCGCGAAAGGTGAGGCGCGAAGTAGCGAGGGATCACTGTATCTGGTTTTCCAAGGAGATTGATTCACTTGGAGTAGCCTCCTCACCTCTTATTCCTGCTGTAGCATGAGCATATGATTGATATTTAATGTCTAGTCCACTAATGATTAAATCATCCCTACAAGAATATTGTTCAAGATCCTCGATGCGTCACTCCAAGTCTGCAGTTTTTTTGTCTCTTTCCTTAATTGCTAATTTCATTTCTTGGCCTTCCTCAGTTAGCCCTTATAATTTGGACTGTTGGATACTGTTGGATTTGTTTTGTTAAAGTTAACCTTAAGTTTTTATACATACAGTAAATGATATACAGAACTAGTGCATCTGAAAAACTGTTATGAAAAAGATATTCCTTAATAATTCAATTTTAAAAAGTTAAACTTTTTAACTAAAAAATTGTAAAAAAAATAAGTAATTTTTGTTTTAAATGTTGATAATTATCACTGAGCTCTTTCAGTTAAATTAGTGAATCATATTTAATTTTTTTAGATGCATTTGTGTATAGATAATATATATGTTGCTGTATATTACACCAACTTATTAGATTTGCTAACTTCTTTTTAAAATTATTAGGTTTGACTAAATTAGATTTATAACAACTTGTCATGATTGGCAATAATTTGACAGCTCACGTGCAGGGACTGACACCAAAGAAAACACACAATGGCAGAGAAGCAAGTTTAGATTGAATTTTATTAATTGCAAAGAACGCCTCCGCAAGAGAAAAAAAAGGGCCACTCGCCAGGGGAAACACATAACCTGAAATGACAGACGAGAGCAGGTGAATTATGAAGGAGACTAGACACAAGGAAAACATGACCACACTCATATAGGAGAAATAGAGGACCCGGCAGAAGAACCCAGCACTTACAGCAAACCTCCAAAGGAAACAGGATGGCAGAGGAGAGCTGGGTGAAGTGTCTGACCTGGTGATGACGGTCGCTGATGTGGTGATGACGGGGCAGGTGAGAGCACAACAACCCCGGAGACGCATCACAAAGGAGGTAACAATCTGTGGAAAGGCAAGCAGAGGATTAAAGGGTTTTTCAAGACAAAGGAAAATAAATATTACTGCTGATACAGATAATATACCCAACGAGCCAGAACCAAGACATTGAAGAGAAGGTCTATTTAAGCGCTGGCGAGTCAGAGGAGCAGGTGTATCCCATGATGCAGGTGGAGATGATTACCCGTGGAGTAGATGAAGGTTGAGCCGGACGAGCGGGGGAGGAGTGCGCTCACCAGACCATGACACAACTACTATGTGTCAAAGTAATAGACGTTGTTTTAGGGTCTGCATCTTGCTTGTTTTTACCGTTAAAAAAGTTCAGGTGTGGGGAATGTGGGAATGACGAGGCTGAGTTTATCTCATGAGTCAGGTTTATTCACATTCTCCAACATCATCCAAAAACAGAAAGAGAAAGAAACCCCCAGACATTCGTTCTTTTATACCCCGGACCATCAAAGCACACAGTCACATGGTATTTAATCCCAAGTCACAATGCGTCTTCTTCCAGGTCTTATCACCTCCACCTAAAGTCACTGGTGGCCAGGAAATCCCCCAAGGCCATCTCTCTGCATACCAAAGACCACATTTCACATCCTCCTCTTATCTCCTAGGATGCTCAGTCCTTTTGTTCATCTGAGACGTGAAGCATACAGTAAGCATACAGTGATATACATATGAAGCATATGAAACTCACATATGTGTCCCACACAGGTAGGTATGTGCTTTATTGGTTATTAAAGGATTATTGACAGGCATAACTGAGAAAATAGAAATACAACTATCTTCTAATTAGGCAACCTGTTTCAAGTTTGCTTTAAAGTTTGATTATGTCATCGCACTCATATATTGCAATGAAGATAAACTCAGATGACTTTTACAATGGACTCCTAGTCACAGTTTTTCAAAGTAAAATTTCTTGATTAGGTTTAAATTTAAATAGACGGTTGTGCTGTTTCATCCCATCTAGTAACAATGCTCTGCACTGTGTGTGTTTATATATTTACATATTTATTCCATCTAGCTACAATGCTCCGCACTGGGTGTGTTTATATTTATATATCTATATATTTATTCCATCTAGCTACAATGCTCTGCACTGTGTGTGTTTATATATCTACATATTATTCCATCTAGCTACATTGCTCCGCACTGTGTGTGTTTATATATTTACATATTTATTCCACCTAGCTGCAATGCTCCGTACTGTGGGTGTTTATCCATCCATCCATCCATCCATCCATCCATCTTCTACCGCTTTTCCGGAGGTCCGGGTCGCGGAGGCAGCAGTTCAAGCAGAGAAGCCCAGACTTCCCTCTCCCCAGCCACCTGCTCCAGCTCTTCAGAGGGGATACCAAGGCGTTCCCAGACTAGCTGGGAGACATAGTCTCTCCACCGAGTCCTGGGTCTGCCCCGGGGTCTCCTCCCAGTGGGACGTGCCTGAAACACCTCAAGTGGGAGGCGTCCAGGAGGCATCCTAATCAGATGCCCATACCACCTCAACTGACTCCTTTCAATGTGGAGGAGCAGCGGTTCTACTCTGAGCCTCTCCCGGATGACTGAGCTCCTCACCCTAACTCTGAGGGTGAGTCCAGCAATCCTACGGAGAAAGCTCATTTCAGCCGCTTGTATCCGCGATCTCGTTCTTTCGGTCATTACCCAAAGCTCGTGACCATAGGTGAGAGTAGGAACGTAGATTGACTGGTAAATCGACAGCTTTGCCTTAGAACTAAGCTCCCTCTTCACCACAACAGACCGGTACAACGTCCGCATCACTGCAGATGCTGCTCCAATCCGTCTGTCGATCTCTCGCTCCATTTTCCCCTCACTCGTGAACAAGACCCCAAGATACTTAAACTCCTCCACTTGGGGCAGGAGCCTGTCCCCAACCCGGAGAGGACAATCCACCTTTTTCCGGCTGAGGACCATGGACTCGGACTTGGAGGTGCTGATTCTCATCCCAGCCGCTTCACACTCAGCGGCAAACCGTCCCAGCAAGAGCTGTAGGTCATTGCTGGATGAAGCCAACAGGACAACATCATCTGCAAACAACAGAGATGAGATCCTGTGGTCACCAAGCATGACACCCTCCATTCCCTGGCTGCGCCTAGAAATCCTGTCCATAAAAATTATGAACAGGACCGGTGACAAAGGGCAGCCCTGGCGGAGTCCAACTCTCACTGGGAATGACTCCGACCGAGTGTTGGCAATGCGAACTAAACTCTCACAACGGTCGTACAGAGACCGAATAGCTCGTAACAACAAGCCCGATACCCCATACTCCCGAAGCACCCCCCACAAAAATCCACGAGGGACGCGGTCAAATGCCTTCTCCAAGTCCACAAAACACATGTAAACTGGTTGGGCAAACTCCCACGAACCCTCAAGAATTCTCGAGAGGGTAAAGAGCTGGTCCGATGTGCCACGGCCAGGACGAAAACCACATTGCTCCTCCTGAATCCGAGGTTCGACCAACGGCCGGACTCTCCTCTCCAGTACCTTGGCATAGACCTTCCCAGGGAGGCTGAGGAGTGTGATCCCTCTAAAGTTGGAGCACACCCTCCGGTCCCCTTTTTTGAAGAGAGGAACCACCACCCCGGTTTGCCATGCCAAAGGCACTGCCCCCGACCTCCACGCAATGTTGCAGAGGCGTGTCAACCATGACAACCCAACAACATCCAGGGCCTTGAGGTACTCGGGGCGAATCTCGTCCACCCCCGGGGCCCGGCCACCAAGGAGATTTTTAACCACCTTGGCGACCTCAGCCCCTGTGATAGGCGAGTCATCCCCCTCGTCCCCAAACCCTGCTTCCTCTGTGGAAGGCGTATTAGTGGGATTGAGGAGATCCTCGAAGTATTCCTTCCACCGCCCGACGATATCCCCAGTTGAAGTCAACAGTGTCCCATCCGCACCATACACAGTGTGGACGGGGAGCTGCTTTCCCCTCCTGAGCCGCCGAACAGTTTGCCAGAATCTCTTTGAAGCCGACCGAAAGTCTTGTTCCATGGCCTCACCGAACTCCTCCCATACCCGGGTTTTTGCTTCAGCAACCACCCGAGCTGCACTCCGCTTGGCCTGCCGGTACACCTCAGCTGCTTCGGGAGTCCCACAAGCCAACCAAGCTTGATAGGACTCCTTCTTCAGCTTAATGGCCCCCCTCACCACTGGTGTCCACCACTTGGTTCGGGGGTTGCCACCACGAGATGCACCGACCACCTTGCGGCCGCAGCTCTGGGCTACCGCTTCAACAACAGAGGTGGAGAACATGGCCCATTCAGACTCCATGTCTCCAGACTCCCTCGGAATGTGGTTGAAGTTCTTCCGGAGGTGGGAGTTGAAGACCTCCCGGACAGGGGCCTCAGCCAGACGCTCCCAGCACACCCTCACTATACGTTTGGGTCTACCAGGTCTGAATGTGTTTATATATCTACATATTTATTCCATCTAGCTACAATGCTCCACACTGTGTGTTTATATACTCATATATTTATTCCATCCAGCTACAATGCTCTGCACTGTGTCTGTGTACATATATATATATATATATATACTGTATATACGTATATATATAGTAATATGTACATATGTATATTAGCTGCTCTTGCTTGCTTGTTTTTTTCTTGCCTTCTGATTGTTGCTCTGAGTGTTGCTATCCCTGTGCTGTTGCAATCCTGGAATTTCCCCGTTGTGGGACTAATAAAGGCTTATCTTGTCTTATCTTATCTTAAATCCACATTAGTTTGATGTGGCTGCAGTCATAGCAATGTCAGTACTGCCATTTTTAAGGAAGACCTGGGCCCTGTTCCAGAAAAGCAGGTTTAGCGGTTTACCTGTGTAAGTTAATGCAGAGTTTGTGGTAACTCTGAGTTTTTGGTTCCCAAAAGCCAGAGTACAAGGCTGTGAACTTAATGTGCTCCTGACTAGGTTACAGTGGGGAAAGTAAGTATTGAACACGCCAACATTTTTCTCATTCAACATATTTCTGAGGGAGCCATTGACCTGAGATTTTCACGGGATATCAGTAACAACCCAAGTAATCCATCCATACAAAGAAATCAAGGCAAGGCAAGTCTATTTGTATAGCACATTTCGTGCACTCTGTGGTAGACACAAAGTGCTTTCCTTAAAGCATTATAGCAAGTTGCAAAAGAAATATGTAAGAATTTAAAAGCAAACTAAAAAGTGAATGAAAGAGAAACAAAAAGAAGATTTGACAAATAAAAGTTACGGTACATTGTGGGCTACTGAAAGGCCGTGGCAAATAGGAAAGTTTTAAACCTCAATTTAAAACAGCAGAGAGTTTCAGTAGCTCTGATGCTTTCTGGGAGTTTGTTCCATATGTGAAGGGCAAAAAAACTGAATGCTGCCTCGCCATGTTTGGTTCTAACTCTGGGCACAGATAGTAGGCCTGACCCTGATGACCTGAGGACTCTGGGTGGTTCATAATGGACTAACAGATCTGAAATGTACACTACCGTTCAAAAGCTTGGGGTCACTTAGAAATTTCCTTATTTTTGAAAGAAAAGCACTTTTTTCAATGAAGATAACTTTAAACTAATCAGAAATACACTCTATACATTGCTAATGTGGTAAATGACTATTATAGCTGCAAATGTCTGGTTTGTGGTGCAATATCTACATAGGTGTATAGAGGCCCATTTCCAGCAACTATCACTCCAGTGTTCTAATGGTACAATGTGTTTGCTCATTGCGTCAGAAAGCTAATGGATGATTAACAAACCCTTGTGCAATCATGTTAGGTCTGCAATGCTGTAATTGCTGCAAATGGAGGATTCTTTGACGAAAACAAAGTTTGAAGGAAAAAATTATTATTTCAAATACAAATCATTATTTCTAACCTTGTCAATGTCTTGACTATATTTTCTATTCATTTTACAACTCATGGTGGTAAATAAGTGTGACTTTTCATGGAAAACACAAAATAATTGTCTGGGTGACCCCAAACTTTTGAACGGTAAACTTTGGCCCTAAACCATTCAGAGCTTTATAAACCAACAGCAGTATTTTGAAATATATTCTTTGACAGACAGGAAGCCAGTGTAAAGATCTGAGAACTGGAGTTATATGATCCACTTTCTTGGTCTTAGTGAGGACTTGAGCTGCAGCATTCTGAACCAACTGCAGCTGTATTATTGACTTTTTAGGGAGACCTGTGAGGACAGCGTGACAGTAGTCCAGTTTACTGAAAACACTGTAAATGCATGGACAAATTTTTCTAGATCCTGCTGAGACATCAGACCTTTAATCCTCGCTATGTTCTTTAAGTTATAATAGACTGACTTCACTACTGTCTTAAAGATGGGTTCACACTATAGCATTTGGACCAACTTTTACAGACATTTTGAAAAATCAGAGAAAGTAGTCCAAATGTTGGTGAAATTATGTTAGTGAAAAGGGTTTTTTTAATCAAGCACAGACCAACTTTTACAAACTTTTACAAACTTTTACAAGCTTTTGTTAGCATTTGCCAGCGTTGCATTCAATGTTGGCAAACTTTTGCTAATTTAGGCTAGTGTATGTGTAGCTGTTGCCAACTTTGGTTAACTTAAGCAAACGAATACACAGCGCAGGTCAGCTGACATTAGCGTCAGGCAACGCTCATATAAAGATCAGCATTTGTGGAGGTTTCCAACCATTCTGGACCTGCTTTTTTGGGGGGTGTATTCACACTACAACATTTGGACCAACTTTTACTGATGTTTTGGCAAATGTTGATAAAAGTTAATGGTGGTTGGCATTTGTTGGCAAATGCTGGCAAAAGTTGTATTTCTTGAAAATTTTCAGCATGCTGAAAATTTATTTATTTGGAAATAAACATTGGTGAAATTTGTGCTCAGTTTGTAAAAATTCCTGAGCCCTGGGCTAAGTTATGCAGAGTTTACCTAAGTCAGCCTAAGTTAAGCTCCATTGGTAACAGTTGACTAAAAAGTCTGAGTCTAGAATCACACCCAAATTCCTGGCTTGATTGTTGGTTTTTAGCATCATTGATTGAAGCTGAGTACTAACCCTGAGTCTTTCTTCTTTGGATCTGAAAACTATTATTTCTGTTTAGTCTTTGTTTAACTGAAGAAAATTCTAGCACTTCCACTCTTTAATTTGACCAATGTATTTGATTAAGGTTTTAAAGAGGCTGTGACATAATTCAACCAAGACATCATTAGAAAGAAGAACTACTGTGTTTTTATTCTGTGTAGACAAAAAAATATATATATTTTTTTTTTCCATATGCTACCATAAATTACATCGTGATGCAGCAGATTGCAATGTTCGTTTGTCGAAATTGGGTCAAACAGTGCCACCATACATATTGTGATGTAATAAGAGGAACCCAATATGTAAACAAGCATGGCTGAGTACACTGATGCGGAGGAAGCTGTGAGTGATTTCAGCGAAGATTTGAGCGATTTGTTGATAGTTTTTGAGGAAGAAGCAGGGCCGAGTTATGAAGAAGAGTGAGTTGGTTCTAATGAAGGACTGCAACCCTATTTATTTGAACCATATCGTTCAGGAAGCAACGATGACTCACACATTTCAGAGGATGAAGGGTCCGATGGTGAAGGGTTAGAGATGGACATCGGTCGCCTCCAGAACACTGAATGGTAATATACAGACAGATCTAAAAGAACTGGATGTGCAACTTTGATCGTGTACCTTTGCTATGTTGTAAATGTCAACCATGTGCATTGATTTTGTGCATATATTTATGTAATAGTTATTATTATTATTATGTAATTATTTTTTTCCACATGAGGCGATCGTTATTTAATCATTTGGTTTAAAGAAATTTTGGCTTCAATTTATTTTTTTATTTTCCTGATCGGGTGGTCGCGGAAATAAAAAAAAAAAAAATGCTCAGATATTCATTTTCAGTAGGCAATGAGATTTATATAAATGAAAACTGAAAAAGTAATATAACATTTTTTAACACAAAGTCATTCCATTTGGAGTAAAGTCAACACTTGGCTTCAAAATTCATAGGGGAGGATTTTACTTTCGGCGAAAAAAATAAAATAAAATAAAGTGTGCTAATTTTTTTTCTCTTGTCGGGGATATTCTGGTCACATTGGCGGGTTTGTAAACAAAATTATTCAATAACAATCGCCTAATTGTTAAAGGTCTTGAATCATATGTTATACAACATTATTTATGGGTCTTTACCGTCATAATGTGCAGATATGTAGGTTGAAAAATATCGCTTGAAGATAAGCCTGCTTCTTCATGTTTCTCTTGAAGTTCTTCACTAGTGATCGTCACTTCTGGCTTTTTTGTCAGCAGTTCTGAGACTTCCTTAATGAAATAATTAATTGCAACATTACACACTCTTAAGCAGGGACAAAAGCCCAAAATATTTCACCCAGAAAACAAACTCTCTTTTTTTTTTTTTTTTTTTTTTTTTTTTTTTTTTTTTTTTCTCTCGGTGCCACACGAGTCGGCTGCCTTTTGCAACAGCGGCTCGATTCCGAGTCTTTTTCCCTTCCTCTCTCTTTTGATCCGTCTTTTTTTTTTCACCTCACTTATATCACGGACACACAGATCGTCCTAAATGTCTCCTGAGCCGGTGGACGGAGCCACTGTCTATAGCAGGATACGATACAGCAGAGAACAGCTGCTAGCATTCAACCGCCACCCGGTCCCATTGGAAAAACTCGACATACCGAGAGAACTGAGGCGAAAACGCCGCGGCTGCCGGGCTGGAGTAAGGCGGAGGACAAAAAATATAAGGTACAGACCCTCCCTTCCATCTGTTGTCATGGGAAATGTACGGTCGATACTGGGAAAGTTAGATGAGCTAGCGGCTATCTCCCGTTATGATAGCACATACCGGGAGTGCTCTCTCCTTTTGTTTACTGAGACGTGGCTAACTGAACTAGCAGCAGATGCTAACATTGAGCTGGAGGGTTTTCACATGATACGAGCTGACCGAACACCAGACAGTGGCAAGGCTAGGGGCGGTGGAGTGATAATGTATGTTAACAACAACTGGTGCAGACCGGGACATATCACTGTTAAACAACGACACTGCAGCAAAGACATTGAGTTGCTAGCTGTTAGCATGAGGCCTACATATCTCCCGAGAGAACACTCACACGTGATCTGCATTGTTGTTTATGCAAATCCGACGGCGAACGCTGGGACAGCACGTGACGTCATCCATTCAGTAACCAGCAGGCTGCAGACAGAACACCCAGATGCTCTTCTCCTCATCTCAGGCGATTTCAACCATGTTTCACTGTCTCCCATTCTACCCACGTTCACCCAGTATGTCACATGCCACACTAGAGACAATAAAACACTGGATTTATTCTACGCAAACACTAAGGAGGCGTACACCTCATCACAACTCCCCCCACTCGGGAGATCGGATCACAACTTGGTTCATCTCCGGCCGGTGTACAAACCCCTAGTGCACAGACAACCTCCGACCATGCACACTGTGGAGTTATGGTCTGAGGAGACAATGGACACCCTAAAGGGCTGTTTTGAAGCCACCGCCTGGAAGCAGCTCTGCGATCCACATGGTGAGGACATCGATGGCCTCATTCACACCTTCACGGGCTACCTCAGCTTCTGTGTGGACAAATCCGTTCCCACCAAGACCATACGGCGTCACTCAAACAACAAACCCTGGATCAACCCTGAGATAAAAACACTTCTGAGAGAGAAGAAGAGGATCTTCAGGTCAGGGAACAGGGAGATGCTGAAGTCCGTACAGAGGGAGCTGAGGAGAAAGATCAGAGAAGGCAAGGACAGCTTCAGGAAGAAGATGGAGGACAAGCTGCAACAGAGCGACATCAGCGGGGTCTGGAGAAACCTCAAAACCATCTTGGGGCTCCAGAATACCTCCCCCCAGGCCACAGGGGGCAGGGAGTGGGCGAACAACCTGAATCTGTTTTTCAATAGATTTGACCAACCGCCCTCCCCCCTGACTGCACAACAACCACTGCTGCCTCTAAAGAAATCAAGTCCTGCTGCCCACTCCCCACTCCACCAACACCCCCCCCACTCCCAACACACAGCCCCCCATCCTGACCCTGACCAGGACCCAGGTGAGGACGGAGCTGAGGAAGATCAAGGCGAGGAAGGCGCCGGGACCGGACGGCATCAGCGCAAAGCTCCTCAAGTCCTGTGCAGACCAGCTGTGTGGGATTGTGACGTATATCTTCAACATGAGCCTGAAACTGGGGAGGGTACCACAGCTGTGGAAAACATCTTGTGTGGTACCTGTACCAAAAACTTCCCACCCCAAAGACCTGAACAGCTACAGACCGGTGGCCTTGACGTCCCACTTGATGAAGACCCTGGAGAGACTGCTCCTTGCTCACCTCCGCCCCCTGGTGGAACCAGCGATGGATCCACTCCAGTTCGCCTACCAGCATGGCATTGGGGTGGAGGATGCGGTGATCTTCCTCCTTCACCGTTCTCTGTCCCACCTGGAGAAGCCCGGGAATATGGTGCGGATCATGTTCTTTGACTTCTCCAGTGCTTTCAACACCATCCAACCGATGATCCTGAAGGACAAGCTGCTGCGCGCAGGGGTGGACCAGCACCTGTCATCATGGATCCTGGACTACCTCACGAACCGGCCTCAGTTTGTGAGAACCCGGGACTGTGTGTCCGACACGATCATCAGTAGCACGGGGGCCCCCCAGGGAACGGTGCTGGCTCCCTTCCTGTTCACTCTTTATACTGCGGACTTCTCACACAACACAACACACTGCCATCTACAGAAGTTCTCTGATGACTCTGCGATCGTTGGCCTCATCTCCAATGGAGATGAAGCTGAGTACAGAGGGCTTATCCAGGACTTCGTGGACTGGTGCCATCGGAACTGCCTCCAGATCAACGCGAGGAAAACTAAGGAGCTGGTGGTGGACTGCCGCAGGCATGGGCAGCCCCTCACAGTACCAGTAAATATACAGGGAACAGACATCGAGATGGTGACATCCTATAAGTACCTGGGTATTCATCTGAACAATAAACTAGACTGGTCACACAATACTGATGCACTCTACAAGAAGGGACAGTGCAGGCTGATCCTGCTGAGGAGACTCAGGTCTTTTGGTGTACAAGGGGCGCTGCTGAAGTCATTCTATGACACGGTGGTGGCATCAGCCATCACTTTTGGAGTGGTCTGCTGGGGCAGTGGCATTACTGCAGCCGATAGGAAGAGACTGAACAAACTGATTAAGAAAGCTAGCTCTGTCCTGGGGCAGCGCCTTGATCCGATGGAGGAGATAGGAGAGAGAAGGACGGTGGCTAAACTGTCATCTCTGCTGGAGTCCAAGTTCCACCCTATGCAGGACATACTGAATGCACTGAGGAGCTCATTTAGCAGCAGACTACATCATCCCAGGTGCACAACCGAGAGGTTTCGTAGGTCCTTCCTACCAACGGCTGTCAGACTGTACAACCTAAGCAGGGCTGCTCGCAGAGATAGCAAAAAGACGTAACAAACTAATAGTTTTTTGAATGCAAAAGATGCAATAGACTTACACAATGGTCCCCTCCGGCATACAACTAGGAACATACCGGTCGCTATGGAGGGTGAGAATATGTATGGGCACATAATCATACCATGTAGGATAACTAAGTAGACGGTTATGCTGTTTCATTCCATCTAGCAACAATGCTCTGCACTGTGTGTGTTTATATATTTGCATATTTATTCCATCTAGCTACAATGCTCAGCACTGGGTGTGTGTTTATATATTTATATATCTACATATTATTCCATCTAGCTACATTGCTCCGCACTGTGTGTGTTTATATACTTGCATATTTATTCCACCTAGCTGCAATGCTCCGTACTGTGGGTGTTTATATATTTACATATTTATTCCATCTAGCTACAATGCTCTGCACTGTGTGTTCATATATTCATATATTTATTCCATCCAGCTACAATGCTCTGCACTGTGTGTGTGTATATATATATATTTTATAGTAATACGTACATATGTTTATTAGCTGCTCTTGCTTGCTTGTTTTTTTTCTTGCCTTCTGATTGTTGCTCTGAGTGTTGCTATCCCTGTGCTGTTGCAATCCTGGAATTTCCCCGTTGTGGGACTAATAAAGGCTTATCTTATCTTATCTTATCTTATCTTATATATATATATATATATATATATATATATATATATATATATATATATATATATATATATATAGACACACTACCGTTCAAAAGTCTGTAGCTGTTCAGGTCTTCCCACCCCAAAGACCTGAACAGCTACAGACCGGTGGCCTTGACGTCCCACTTGATGAAGACCCTGGAGAGACTGCTCCTTGCTCACCTCCGCCCCCTGGTGGAACCAGCGATGGATCCACTCCAGTTCGCCTACCAGCATGGCATTGGGGTGGAGGATGCGGTGATCTTCCTCCTTCACCGTTCTCTGTCCCACCTGGAGAAGCCCGGGAATATGGTGAGGATCATGTTCTTTGACTTCTCCAGTGCTTTCAACACCATCCAACCGATGATCCTGAAGGACAAGCTGCTGCGCGCAGGGGTGGACCAGCACCTGTCATCATGGATCCTGGACTACCTCACGAACCGGCCTCAGTTTGTGAGAACCCGGGACTGTGTGTCCGACACGATCATCAGTAGCACGGGGGCCCCCCCAGGGAACGGTGCTGGCTCCCTTCCTGTTCACTCTTTATACTGCGGACTTCTCACACAACACAACACACTGCCATCTACAGAAGTTCTCTGATGACTCTGCGATCGTTGGCCTCATCTCCAATGGAGATGAAGCTGAGTACAGAGGGCTTATCCAGGACTTCGTGGACTGGTGCCATCGGAACTGCCTCCAGATCAACGCGAGGAAAACTAAGGAGCTGGTGGTGGACTGCCGCAGGCATGGGCAGCCCCTCACAGTACCAGTAAATATACAGGGAACAGACATCGAGATGGTGACATCCTATAAGTACCTGGGTATTCATCTGAACAATAAACTAGACTGGTCACACAATACTGATGCACTCTACAAGAAGGGACAGTGCAGGCTGATCCTGCTGAGGAGACTCAGGTCTTTTGGTGTACAAGGGGCGCTGCTGAAGTCATTCTATGACACGGTGGTGGCATCAGCCATCACTTTTGGAGTGGTCTGCTGGGGCAGTGGCATTACTGCAGCCGATAGGAAGAGACTGAACAAACTGATTAAGAAAGCTAGCTCTGTCCTGGGGCAGCGCCTTGATCCGATGGAGGAGATAGGAGAGAGAAGGACGGTGGCTAAACTGTCATCTCTGCTGGAGTCCGAGTTCCACCCTATGCAGGACATACTGAATGCACTGAGGAGCTCATTTAGCAGCAGACTACATCATCCCAGGTGCACAACCGAGAGGTTTCGTAGGTCCTTCCTACCAACGGCTGTCAGACTGTACAACCTAAGCAGGGCTGCTCGCAGAGATAGCAAAAAGACGTAACAAACTAATAGTTTTTTGAATGCAAAAGATGCAATAGACTTACACAATGGTCCCCTCCGGCATACAACTAGGAACATACCGGTCGCTATGGAGGGTGAGAATATGTATGGGCACATAATCATACCATGTAGGATAACTAAGTAGACGGTTATGCTGTTTCATTCCATCTAGCAACAATGCTCTGCACTGTGTGTGTTTATATATTTGCATATTTATTCCATCTAGCTACAATGCTCAGCACTGGGTGTGTGTTTATATATTTATATATCTACATATTATTCCATCTAGCTACATTGCTCCGCACTGTGTGTGTTTATATACTTGCATATTTATTCCACCTAGCTGCAATGCTCCGTACTGTGGGTGTTTATATATTTACATATTTATTCCATCTAGCTACAATGCTCTGCACTGTGTGTTCATATATTCATATATTTATTCCATCCAGCTACAATGCTCTGCACTGTGTGTGTGTATATATATATATTTTATAGTAATACGTACATATGTTTATTAGCTGCTCTTGCTTGCTTGTTTTTTTTCTTGCCTTCTGATTGTTGCTCTGAGTGTTGCTATCCCTGTGCTGTTGCAATCCTGGAATTTCCCCGTTGTGGGACTAATAAAGGCTTATCTTATCTTATCTTATCTTATCTTATCTTATATATATATATATATATATATATATATATATATATATATATATATATATATATATATATATATATATATATATATATATATATATAGACACACTACCGTTCAAAAGTTTGGGGTCACTTAGAAATTTCCTTATTTTTGAAAGAAAAGCACTTTTTTTCAATGAAGATAACTTTAAACTAATCAGAAATACACTCTATACATTGCTAATGTGGTAAATGACTATTATAGCTGCAAATGTCTGGTTTTTGGTGCAATATCTAGATAGGTGTATGGAGGCCCATTTCCAGCAACTATCACTCCAGTGTTCTAATGGCACAATGTGTTTGCTCATTGCATCAGAAGGCTAATGGATGATTAGAAAACCCTTGTGCAATCATGTTAGGTCTGCAATGCTGTAATTGCTGCAAATGGAGGATTCTTTGACAAAAGCAAAGTTTGAAGGAAAAAAAATATTATTTCAAATACAAATCATTATTTCTAACCTTGTCAGTGTCTTGACTATATTTTCTATTCATTTTACAACTCATGGTGGTAAATAAGTGTGACTTTTCATGGAAAGCACAAAATAATTGTCTGGGTGACCCCAAACTTTTGAACGGTAGTGTATATATATATATATATATATATATATATATACGTATATATAAGTGGGGGTGGGGGTGGGGGGGTTACAGGTTAAAGAAATAACGACACTAAGGACAAAACTACAGATAAAATATCCATAATGTGTTTCTTGTTTTGAGATTGTAACTAAACATTCCAATTGTTTTGCAGATCTGATGTGTACACACACCTCTTTCACACCCTAAAACATAAACAACATAAACTTACTCTTTTCCGGGCGTGTTTTGACAATGTTGCTTCTCTGCGCTGTTTTGATATGTTGATATTGTCTTGAGCTGTGGGTTTTCGTTTAAAAACTGTAGGTATGGCAGTCAGTTTTAGAACTCGTTTGTAACAAACTTTCATGCCTAAAGATTCCTGTATAGCAGGCGCCTCCTCAAAACTGTCTGCAGTGAAATGATCGCTGCAGAGTACAGAAGACGGTGTTGGATGCCATTTGTCCCTTGTTCTCTGTACTTGCTTTGCCCTTACTGCTCTTGCCTTGGAGGACTAATGTCTCCCAAAAATACACCAAAAAACCTCACTTCTTGGACACCAAAGAAGAAGAGTTTGTAAACAAATGTTGATGTGCGCCATCGCAACATGGAGGAGGCATTTGCTCCCAAATTTGCCAGCTATGACTCTAAAAAGAAATTATTTAGCTTATGAAGGTAAATATCTACATTTTGTTAGAACAGAGGGTGGCCGAAGCTGTTTAATTTTCACCTGTCATCAACCCCAGCGCCATGTGAATGGACAGAACAATCGCGCCAGTTCCATGTCGTCATATAAGATAAATTGCAGCAGAATAAAAGCGAAATTGAGGTGGAAAAATTATTTAGTATTTATTAGTTTCTGGATGTGGGGGAGAAAGCGAAAATGACAGAGAGGAGACAAAATAACGACCAGGATGATGAAAATGGACGAAAAAAGCCGCCTGGCCACCGGTAAGTCTGACAAATTTCTTTGTTTGTTTACTTTGTACTGATTTTCTGGTTCATATACTTTGAAGATAAGATAACAAAAAACCCAAAACAAAAAAACAGTGACAAAAACAACACCATCCTTTGTGTAAATATGTCCAAAGTTCGCTTTTGACTGAAAGTTATGTAATTCGATCTGGCTACCATGGCATTATGCAAACTAGATGCAGAAATTTACTCCTATTTCAAACTTTGGATCATATTCTACATCTTTCTAATTGACAGTAAGCTATTATCTCTTACTACTTTCAAGTTATAGCTTTGGAAATCTTTGAAATCTAATCTGAATATTTTCTTGAAAACAAAAAAAAAAAAAACTTGACCATCGGGGGGAGGTTGCCTGAAGCAAAAGTGCACCACAGACAGTCATCGGGTGGAATAACACAAGGAATAAGTATTGAACACATTAATAAAAAGATGTGCAAAAAGGCATAGAAAGCTAAGAAACCAGCTGAAATCCATCAGAATTTAAGAAGCCATCCCATCCCCCATCAGTGCACATTCATTTCAACTGGTTAAGTCCTGACTGATAGCCTTTAAAAAGGTCTGTGAATATCTGATTGTCACACCAAAAAGAACTCATGATGGATAGAAGCAAAGAGCTCTCTCGAGACCTTCACAACTCTGTTGTTGCAAAACATAATGATGGCATTGGTTTCAGACACATTTCTAAACTGCTAAATGTTTCAGTGAGCACTGTTGGAGCCATCATTTGGAAGTGAGAAAGAACATCATTTTACCATAAACCAGCAATGACCAGGAGCTCCTCGCAAGATTTCTGACAGAGGAGTGAAAATAATTATCAGAAGAGTTATCTAAGAGCCAAAGACCACTCGTAGAGAGCTCCAGAAAGACCTGGAGTTACCAGGCATTGCTGTTTCAAAGAAAACAATAAGTAATGCACTCAACCAACAGGGGCTCTATGCCCACTCACCTTGCAAGACTCCATTGCGGAAGAAAAAATTTTTGGATGTCACAGTACACAGCATGTTTGGAAGAGAAATGGCACTGCACATCAGCCCCAAAACATCATACCAACAGTGAAGTTTGGAGGTGGGAGCATCATGGTGAGCAGTGGCAGACTCAGATATGTGCCATGTGGGCAGACGCCCAGGGCACCTTTCTTTTGAGGGTGCCATGAGAATCAAAAGAATAAAACTAATAATAATTAAAGCTGCAAGCAGCAATAAATGGGCCCTCTCATCCTCACTAGACCTTGGTCTTCTCAGTCAGAGTGCATAACTCTACCCAGGCTCTATTCCTCCATCCTCAACTCCCTCCCTCCTGCTCTTTGTTCATCCATTCCTCCATCCATACCACCACCTGCCCAATCATCCACCATCCAGCAATCCGTTAATCCATTCGTATATGTCTATCCATCCATACCGCAATCAATCATCAGTCTGTCCATCTGTCCATCTGTGCATTGCAAGACAGGGCCATGGCAGAGGTATGAGCTCATGGATTACCTCACAAATCTAGTAAGTTTATACATACCCTAAAGGCCACTTCTAATGAAGATTTCACCAGAAAATTTGTTTGAATTTAGTCAAGGTATGCCATCATTATAAATGTTTTTGGTTTTTTTGTTTTTTGTTTTTTTTGTTTTTTTTACCTAGGGGGTGCTACAGCTATATGTGGTATAGTCATATAAATTAGTTCTCGGTAGGACAATTATCATATACACTACCGTTCAAAAGTTTGGGGTCACCCAGACAATTATTTTGTGCTTTCCATGAAAAGTCACACTTATTTACCACCATGAGTTGAAAAATGAATAGAAAATATAGTCAAGACATTGACAAGGTTAGAAATAATGAGTTGTATTTGAAATAATAATTTTTTCCTTCAAACTTTGCTTTTGTCAAAGAATCCTCCATTTGCAGCAATTACAGCATTGCAGACCTAACATGATTGCACAAGGGTTTTCTAATCATCCATTAGCCTTCTGATGCAATGAGCAAACACATTGTACCATTAGAACACTGGAGTGATAGTTGCTGGAAATGGGCCTCCGTACACCTATCTAGATATTGCACCAAAAACCAGACATTTGCAGCTATAATAGTCATTTACCACATTAGCAATGAGTGTATTTCTGATTAGTTTAAAGTTATCTTCATTGAAAAAAAGTGCTTTTCTTTCAAAAATAAGGAAATTTCTAAGTGACCCCAAACTTTTGAACGGTAGTGTATATTAAATTTAGCTCCACTTGGACCATTTATGGTATGAGGTATAAGTTATTGACAACTTCCTGTCTATTAGCAGTAGATGGCGCTGTAGCTATGGGTAATTGTTCATTATAGAAAGGTTCAGTATTGGTTAACCATACACCACACAAAATTTCATAGAATTTGGACAAAGTATTTCAGAGTTATAAGACTTTGTTTTGTTTGTTGTTTGTTTGTTTTTATTTATTTTTTTTGCTCGGGAGCACTATAGCTATGTGTCATTGTTCATTATATGAAGGTTCAATGTAGGCTACCAATCCACTACACAAAAATTTGGTTAAATTTAGACAAAGTATGCATGAGTTATAAAGCTTTGTCTTTTTCTTAGGGGGTGCTATAGCTATGTTTGTTATTGTTACATAAATCTTTTCTGGGTCTGACTAGTATCATATATATGAAGTTCCGTGGCATTCAGACAATCTATATGTGAGTTATGACAACTTCCTGTCCATTGGCAGTAGGAGGCGCTGTTGCTATGTGTCATTTTTTATTATAGAAGTTATCATTATTGGCTACCTATTCAGAGCAGCATGGTGGCGGGGTGGTTAGCACTGCGGCAGCACAGCAACTCACCCTTGGCCGGGGGATCCTGGGTTCAATCCCAGCCCCTGACCAACAGTGATCTGTGTGGAGTTTGCATGTTCTCCCCGTGTCTGCGTGGGCTTACTCTGGGATTTCTCCAGTTTCCTTCCACATGCCAAAAAACAAACAAAAAAACAAAACAAAACAAACAAACAAACAAAAAACATGCAAGTTAGGTTAAATGGCATCAAATTGGCAATTCTAAATTGTCCTTATCCTGCCTCTTGCCCAAAGATGCTGGGATAGGCTCCAGCCCCCCCTGCGACCCAAAAAGGATTAAGCGGAAGAAGATGGATGGATGGCTACCTATTCATCACACAAAATTTAGTTGAAATCAGTCAATGTATACCAGAGTTATAGCCATTGGAAGGGTGATGGTGATACCGCATACATGACCACGTCCCTTCCGCCAAACTGTCAGACATTTGGAAAAGTTTTCAACAAATATTGATGGCATATTGGTATAGATGATTGTCACCATAAATGGTACCAATCAGACTATTTATTTCAAATATATTGAAGAAAACCTTTGGTGTAACCTTCGTGTCTCCAAGAGAGGGCACTATTGCTACTCATGAATATTCATAGCTCTAATTGTTCGGAGGCATACCCGTATACATCATACCTACTGTATCTTGCTGCCACTGTGACATTTCAATCCCCAGGTATTAAAAAAACAACATGATGCACACTTTCTGATGCAAAACTTTCTGCCCCCTATAGGTGGCACTCTAGATTTCTATGAATATTGTTTTATAGAACTGTTTGGAATTAGACTAATAGCCATAATATTGAATTTGGTTGAAATCTGACAATGCATACCAGAGTTACTGCCATCAGAACGGTCATGGAATGGCCATGGCGAGGCATCAAACTTTGCCACGCCCCTACATCCAAACCGTCAAGCTTCTAGAAAAGTTTTCATTAACTTTTAATGGCGCATGGGTATAGATGTTTGTCACCACAAATGAGCTCAATTGGAATAGAGATACTTAGACTTAGACTTAGACTTAACTTTATTAATCCCTTTGGGATGACTCCCTCTGGGAAATTTAAAATTTCCAGCAGCACATAAAAGGAGCATACAGATCAGAAAAGCAAAAAAGAAAAAAATAAACATAATAAACACATCGATCAAACACGCAAGGTGGAAATCAGGTCCCCGCCACTACCTGCCAAAATGGCTGACTTCCTGTTGGGTGTAGACCATCACTTCAATTGAGTTTGTTGCATGATAAACATCTCACCTGGTTTTCATCTTCTACGCAAAAGTAAGTGCCCTGCTCCCTATTGACTTCCCATGTTAGGTGGCGCTGTAGAGCCATTTTTGTGGGGCCATTCATAGTTCCTCCAGAATATTAAAGTCTTGAGGACCCTACAAAAATGGTGAGTTTTCATGCACGCTGACAACCCAAAAATTGAGATCTTAGATGGAAATGGAAAAAAAAAACATACTAACAGATAGGACGTTGTCAGTGGCTCAGGCCCTCATAAAAGATTCATAATTATGTGTGCTGAGCATGTATTTGTAGCAAATGGGTGCCCTCTACAGGTGGGATGCCGGCGCCCTCTGTCTGCGGCTGGCAGACTCCACAGTATGGCCGACATTCAAAGAGGAGCAAAGGAGGGGGAAAACAAAAACAAAAACATAAAAGTAAGGGTTTTTTTTCCTAAATTATGCAGTGGTTTGAATTTTAAAACATTGAGCCCTAAAACGGCAACATTTGGTTATCACATCTTAAGTTATGTAACATAATTTTTGTCCAGTATGTTGTAGTCAGCTTCAGTTTAATGGCCACATGAATTAATTTCAGGGCTGTGCAGAGACCATTTGAGAGGCCAGGGCACAAATTAATTAAATAAAAAGGGCACAAGGAATGAGATTTGTTAAAAATATATCCATCCATCCATCTTCTTTCGCTTTATCCTTTTCGGGTTGCCACAGAGACCACAGTCTTTATCATTAATTATGTAAAATGATATAAAAAATAAAAAATGGTAAAAAATGGACAGCTTCCACTGAAAATGATTATCTCTTCAAAATAAAAAAAAAAAACTTTGCAAAAATCTGAAAAAAGCTTTTCTTTCAATAAATAAATAATTAAAACTTCATTCAAATGACTAAATTGTTGCAAACAATTAAAAAGGCCATTTTCGTAGTCAGCAAAATGAGCCAGCACCATCCCCTCTGTTAAACTGCCCACGTTCATCTCCACAAAGACTGCAAGGATAGTTTATACAGGACAACGTAGTACAGGTGCATCTCACTAAATTAGAATGTCATAAAAACGTTGATTTATTTCAGTTATTTTAGTTTTAAAAAATTGTCATACATTATATAGATTCATTACACACAGAGTGATATACACTACTCACAAAAAGTTAGGGATATTTTGCTTTCGGGTGAAACTTTTGGAAAATGTTAAAAGTTCATGCTACAGTGATATTATATCATGAAGGTAGGGCATTTAAGTAGAAGCATGCAATGATGATTTCCTTGTCTCAAACAACTTATTGCAACAAAAGAGAACAACAGTGGTGGGTATACCACAACAAAAAAATGTCAGTGTCTCAATATCTTGTCATATGCCCTTGAGTATCAATTACAGCTTGACAATGACGTCTCATGCTTTTCACAAGTCGATTTATTGTCTGCTGAGACATGGCATTCCACTCTTCTTGAAGAGCATCCCTCAGGTCACTGAGGTTGTGGGGTGCAGGGTTAGTATGGGCCACTACACAGCAACTCAGCTGATCCCACAGGTTTTTTATGGGATTCAGGTCTGGAGAAAGTGCAGGCCACTCCATTTGAGGTACCCCAGCCTCCAGCAGCCGTTCCCTAATGATGTGACCTCGATGAGCTGGAGCATTGTCGTCCATGAAGATGAAATTAGGCCTGTGTTGTTCATTCAGGGGCAAAATGGCTGGATTAATGATGTTCTTCAAGTAGTATTGGCTTGTCACTGTACCATTCACAAGGTGTAGGGCAGTTCTGTCTTGACTAGACACACCTGCCCACACTTTAACACCACCACCACCAAAGGCTCGTCTGGTGACAACAGTGGCTGATGCATGGCACACTCCTTGATGTCTTCAACATCACTCTCGGCCATCATTTCTGCTCAACATGAATGGACTTTCATCAGAGAACAGCACTGAGGCCCACTTGTCCCTTGTCCAGCGTAAATGCTCCCTGGCCCATGCAAGAGGATGATGCCTGTGCCTGGTGGTGTGGTCAGGTACCCTTGCAGGTCACAGCCTTTGCACTTGGTGTTTCAAGAATGTGTAATTAGAAAAAACGTGACCGGTGCTGGCAAAATGAGACACGTTGAGGAAATAATCAAAACTGAGGTAACATTTTTTCCATATTCTTTATTGAAAGACCTTCAAAATGATATTTAATTTGTAGGAATTTCACAAAAACGGACCTGGAAAAAGACGATTTGTTTATATTTTGGCTAGGTTTAAAACTTGCGTTCTGTCAGTCGAGGGTTATGGCTTCTGCCAAAACATATGTATTTTTAGAAAGTACAATTTCTAATCTTTACAATGATACCAGGCACTCACAGGGGTTTCCCGGGACTTGCCGCTAGCAAACAAAAAAAGAGTCATGATTTATGACTTCTTGTGCCTGTATCTCATAATGATGTGGTGTGCATTCCGACTCATTTTGCCAGCACGGGTCACAAATGTTGTTCCTTTTCTTTAATCAGGTCCAGTCTTGTAGCAGGAATGAATATACAACACAGCCATCCACCCATCCATCTTCTACGGCTTTTCTGGGGGTTCAGGTTGGGGGTACAGCAGTCTAATCAGAGAAGCCTAGACTTCCCTCTCCCCAGCTCTTCAGAGAGGACACCAAGACGTTCTCAAACGAGCTGGGATACATTCTCTCTAACGTGTCCTGGGTCTGCCCTGGGGTCTCCTCCCTGCTCCCACAACACACACATAAAAAGTAATTTTATTTCTTTACCTGCTCTTTCCTTCACCTACAGTATATTGTAATTCACATTATGTAGACCAGGCAAACTCATTGCAGCACTGCTGTAGTCCTAAAACTGTCTAGTAGTTCACATACTGTCATGTTTGAATGCTGTTAGTCTGTGATGACATTAGAGATTGTCCTTTTTTACATCAACAATTTGTACCTAACTATAGTAAAAAAGGTCAACACACATTATGGGGACAACAAAAGCTTACCTAAAGCTGTGTGTCCTAATCCTGATTTAATTAATTTTTCTATTGCTCTCCCAAATATGCCCCATGGACCCTACATCTGGACTATTTATTTTTAATAAATATTTCCGACCAAATAAATTCCTTTTTGTGAAATGTTGATTCACTTGATTTGAGGTTGATGTTCTTTTACATTCTACTCATCCACCTCCAAAAGTTGAATATTGTGGTGAATTTATTTTTAGAAATAACTCAAATCTAAAAAGTAAAACTTTCATATTGTACAATATTCCCATATAAATTAAGCTATTTTAAGATTTCTTTTGTGTGTGAAATTTGGATGAATATGTCTGAGCTATCTGATATAGATCTGAAAGGTGTGCTAATTTTTGGAGATGCAGTACTGTTTTTACAAAATATTTAAAAAAAAGATTATTGTTCTACCATAAATTATTTCCAACTTAAACTAAAGATGATAGATTACTGTCATGACTGAAAGTATAAAGCTCACATGCGAGGCAGCAAACACCAGAGAATACACAAAAACACAGAATAAAACATTAAACACAATTTTATTGAAAACCCACAAACAGCTGAAGAGAAAAGTGGCGCACGCCTAGGGAATACACAGCCTGTGGGGAAGAAAACAAGAGCTGGTTAGAGCTGAGAAGTGAGATTGGGAATAATGAATTGAGCAGGGGTTTATCTCACTACAGGTGAGAAGAGACCCCGGCAGAGGAACCCAGCCAGGATATGAGGGAACCAGCAGGGCAGAGCTGGCGGATGAAGGGAGAGGAGAGGAGCTGAGGGATGGGGTGGAGGAGGCTGTCCAGGGTGATGGAGATTAGGAGGAAGGTGAGCGCACCACAATCCCAGAGATGCACCACAGAGATGGCAGCAACCTGGGGAGATAAGAGGAAAAGGAGGATTAGGCGAGTTTCTAAAGCTTCAATTCTAACTTAGCTTCAGGCAGCAATACCCAATGAGCCAGCTCCGAAGTGTTCACAAGCAGGTCCTTTTAAGCGCTGGCAGTGAAGAGGCAGCAGGTGTGTCCACTCACGTAGGTACACTGATGACCTGCGGAGCCGGGAGCCAGGTGGAGAACCTCCCACAGAAAGGGAGGGGGGAGCGCACTCACCCGATCATTACAGTGCCCGTCCCTCAAGGAGCGCTGCCTGGCGACCCATAGGGCTTGTTGGGGTAAGCCTGATGAAAGGCCCGAACCATTCCCTTGTCGAGAAAGTAGGAACCGGGGATCCACGATCTCTCCTCTGGCCCGTAGCCTTTCTAGTGAACAAGGTACTGTAAACCCTGACGCCGAACATCCAGAATCCTCTGGATGGAATAGGCAGTCTGGCCATTGAGGATCCGGGAAGGAGGAGGCAGCTTCAGGGGGCACAGAGAGGACTGGCGGAGAGGGGCTTGATCTTGGAAACGTGAAACATGGGGTGTATCTGGAGTGTCGGCAGCAGTTTCAAGCAGACCGTCATGTCATTAATGAGCTTGGAGATGGGAAAGGGCCCAAGGAAGTGAGATGACAGCTTCTTGAACCCTGTCTTCAGAGGAACCTGATCCGCCAACAACCACACATGCTGACCCACCGCATATTTGGGCGCCATGACCCGTCTGGGGTCTGCATACTGTTGGATCTGCATGGCACGGCCACTTCCCTCTCCGCCATAGGCAGCGGTGGTGGTGGTGGTAGGGGGTATAACCCATAGACACCTCAAACGGTGTAAATCTGGTGGCTGAGGAGACGGCCGAGTTGTGGGCATACTCCACCAAGGTCAGATGGGTGCTCAAGGATGACGGGTTGCAGGAGGCCACTCATCTAAGTGTGGCCTTCAGGGATGGGTTAGCATGCTCAGCCTGCCAATTGCTCTGAGGATGGTAACTGAAGGTGAGGTTGATCGTGGTGCCCAGGGAGCGGCAGAAGGATTTCCAAACTTGAGAGGTGAGTTGCGCACCCCAGTCAGACACAATGTCCAAAGCAATGCTGTGCAGGCAGATAACATGGGTCGTCAGAAGGTTTGGCAGTCTCCGAGGTGGAGGGCAACTTGGGAAGGGGCACCAAATGGATAGCTTTAGAGAAGTGGTCAACAATGGTGAGAATTACTGTGTTGCCCTGAGAGGGAGGAAGGCCCGTGACGAAGTCCATGGCTATATGTGACTAAGGGTGACTGGGAACCAAGAAAGGAATGCATCACTCCAGCCAAAGCTACTCATTGGGCTCTGGCCCTGGAGGCTTACTACTTCTTTCAGGTCCTGTCCTGCTGTGTTGATCCCAGCACATGTTCCCCATATAAGATGCTGGATGCTATGTTCATACAGCAGAACCCGATAAAGGTGGATGTCCATGAGGCTGCTGCACAAATCTCTGAAAAAGACGTGCCTGACCACAGAGCTCATGAGGTGGCGAGACCCCATGTAGAGTGTGCATGCACTCCTACTGGGGCTGGCCTACCTGCTATCTTGTACACATGTTGAATAGCCTCTACAACCTAGTGGGATAACCTTGCCTTCATGACAGGCGTCACCTGGCAATTATGCCTGTAGCAGACAACAGCTGGTTTGTTGCCCTGTGGGCATGGGTCCAAAAAAGGTACACCCTTAAGGCTCTGACAGGACACAATAGTGACTGCCCACTTGCGCTATCCACACTTCCACAAGGAGGGAGGAAAGGGTGCAGCTCGATAGACTGTCTGGCATAGGGCTCAGACACCACCTTAGGGTGAAATGCAGGATTTGGCTGGAGCACCACTCCTGCATCCACTGGCAGCCAACATAGCCATTCCTCATGCACTGAAAAGGCATGGCATTCCCCTACTCTTTTTGCTGACACGATGGCCAACAAAAATGCAGTTTTCAAACATAAGCCATTTTAGCACTACAGTTTCCAGGGGATCAAATGGCTCATGCTGCAAGGCTGTCAATACCACTTCCAAATTCCATGGAGGAACGTCAGGTTGCCTCTGACAGGGAGTACTCCTGCAAGCCCCTTTGAGAAACTGAGGAATAAGGGTGCAGCAACCCTCCTCCAGTTTCTGAGGGGCAATCTGGGCCACTTTTAAGGCTGCCACCATACCTTTCAAAGTGGAGGGAGCCTTTCCATTGTCCAACAGCCCCTGCAGGAACTGGAGAATCTCCTGAGCCAAGCATTTTAAATGATACATGGTAAATGGCATTCACTTATATAACACTTTTTCTCATCTCTAGATGACCAAAGCAATTTGCAGATTCTGCTATCCACCCATTCACACACACATCCACACACTGATGGTGGCAGAGCTGCCATACACAGGCGCTGGCCTGACCCACCAGGAGCAACTGGGGGCTCATTGTCTTGCTCAAGGACACAGAGCGGGAATCAAACCCCTGACCTTCCGATCAGTAGTCAGCCACACTATACCTATGCCACAGCTGGGGGAGGCTGTGGCACAGGTGTAGAGACAGGGAGAGACAGGGATCCACCTGTCTCTCCTTGCGCCATGCCTGGGGAACTCTCCAACGATATGAATATGCCACCCTGGTTGAGTGAGCAAGGGCTCCCTGCAATGTACTAACCACTGACTGGGGAAACTCCAAGGCTAGTTGCTGGGCCCTCTCAGGGGCCAGGCACAAAGCCTGAGGCCCTGAGAAAAGAGGTGGAAGAGGGTCCAATGGGCCTGTGACAAAAGGTCTCATTGGGCAGGGAGCTCCCAAGTGTGTCCTTGAAGGAGCAGTGCAATTGCTGAGAACCATATCATCTGGGGCCAGTTGGGAGCCATCAGGATGAGGCTCACCTCCTCCACCTGAGCCTCTCAAAGGAGTGGGTGGAGGAGCATAAAGGAAGGGAAGGCATATAAGAGGCCCTGGGGTCACTGATGTGCCATTGCTTCTGTGCCTAGGGGAGGACTGTCCAACACAATGGAAAAAAGAGGGGACAATAGGGACCATTCTCCCAATCACTTTTTCACACAGGGCCATGTAGGTTTGGAATTATTTTTTTCCTTAATAATAAATACCTTCAACTAAAAACTGCATTTTGTGTTTACTTGTGTTATCTTTGTCTAATATTTAAATTAGTCTGATGATCTGAATCATTTAAGTGTGACAAACATGCAAAAAAACAAGAAATCAGGAAGGGGCAAACACTTTTTCACACCACTGTACAAACCCTGCATGTTTGATTCTCCTTTATCTATGATCAAAAATAATGACTTTAACTACTCTCCCCCTCACGTGCAGCTTCGTCAATGGCGCACGAAAAGTGTTCCGCTCCGGTCCATCTTGTGCTGTCCAGAAAGTAAATGTTTCACTTCAGAAGCAAAATAATCCCTTTTAGAATCATAGTTGGCAAAACTTGGAGCAAATACTTCCTCCCTGTGGAATATTTGTTGCACAATTGTTTATACATCTCTTCTTCTGCACCCTGGAAGTGATATCAGATTCGACGCAGTTCTGGTTATATGTCCGCCATCTAGTGATGTGAAATGCTTGGTACATCTGGGTTTGTTTTGGGGTTTTTTCCATAATTTTTGACCAATCACGTGACAGGCGCAGATCTGCGACACCAGCCACAGGAGAGAAAGACCATTCCCTCATTTCCACCAAATAAGAACCAGTGCTATTTCAGTTCTGGTACTTGTGCCGGTACTTAACCAGTTCAACTGTAGTGCCTCATAAGAACCAGTTGGTTTTCCACCGACATGGAATCAATCGGGGATTACGTCAGGGCTACGTCATTACGTAGTGTGAAGCGTCTTTATGGAACCCCACAGAACCCCACAGAAGAAGAAGTAAAACTAGGAGAAGAAGAAGCAGCGCTGGGAGTGCTGCTTTTATTATTCCAAACCTGTATTACCATCCACCAGCCTTCACTGCCGCATGTTTGCTGTCTGCCTTGTGGGAGACCCCAGCCGAGTCTACGCTTCTCACAGCTGTGAACGATCTGAAAGCCGACCAGCAGTCGCTTTCCCCCAATGTTCCGAACGCTGTCTGGAAGAGCCGTTGAGCCTTCCCGATCTCATACCACCGCTGAACACCTGGACCTACAGCTGTTCGTAAGTGAGACTCCCATTTTCCTATCTGCTGGGTTTAAATGTGACATCCTAAAAATATCAATTATAATTGAACATAACTACTATTTCATGGTACAGTTAGTCCCTCAGCCGTAGGACAAAGCTATAAACTGAAGGAAAATTCTTATTCAATTTTAAGTAACCTCCTTTCAGTTTTGTAGATTAATTCATAAGTTCCTTTATAGATAATCAGCATATGGAATTTTTCCCCATAAAATTGTGTTCTGGTTTTGTTAGATACTTCAGCCTTCCATTACAGTTGAAACATAAAATCTGGTTTCTTCTTGGTTCCACAAAGGTTTAACTATAGATTTTATGCTCAGAAATCCATTAACAGTTGATGTGATATTGAATACCCATTTATCATTTGAATTTGTTTATCCATCATTTGAATACCATGTCATTTAACCTGAATGAGTTTAATTTAATAAAATTGTAAATGAGACAAGTTGAAGCGTTTTCCTTTTGCATATATGTTTTCTAGATCATGGCAGTAAAAGAACTCACTACATTTTGAGACTGATTCATTAAGTAATTGAAGGTATGGAAATTAATTAATTGAAATTAATTCATTAACAAGTTGTTCTTTTAGAACTGGTGCCCCTTTTTACGAGTGCTTTTCTATTTTATTTAGTGAGTGTTGGGGTGACTGTTTAACTCTGTCCCCTTGCACACCCACTATTAAATAAAATAAATAATTCCTGTACCTTATTACACTAGATTTTATTAAATATCACTACACAACATAACTACAACTACCGGATGAGCTGTGCATGTTCAGTTGTAGAAATGGCTTTCGGCAGCTTGAAAGGACAATGAAGGTCCTTCCTGACAAGGAATGACTGCAAGCTGAAGCTGAGCAAGAAAATGGTGCTCACCTGCTGCATACTTCATAATATATGTGAGGAACATGGTGAAAACTTTGGACTCCCAGACACACATGATCACAGTCAGCTTCCAGTTCAACCACTAACTGACCATGCAAACACAGAAGGGGATGACATTCAGGTGGCTTTAATGGAGTACTTTAACAGTGGGGAGCAACAACCTGTTTAGAGCCTTCCATATCATTTACAAAATATTACATACTATATGTGAAGTAGTGCAAAAGCATTAATGAATAAAAAAATTCAGCTGACAATCGGTCCTCACTGTACTCTGTTTTGAAGTTTTTATTTTGTATGTATATATTTTATAGGCAGATTTACAGTGCTGTTAATGGTTTATATCTCATGTACTTGTATGTAATCTATTCTGGTTCAAGTACTGATTCAGGTTTTTTTTTTTTCTTTCTTCCATGTAGGTGTAACAATAGACAGACAAAAAGTGTACAAGTTAAAAGTACTTTCCCCAGAAATGATATTGTCCAGAGCTGACAGAATGTTATGATATGTTGTCAAAACAATATAAACTCATTATTTGTCATTTTTGAAGAAGCCAACTTGGAACATTTTCCACAGAAAAAGTGCATAGATTTAAAGTTTGATGCTGCTTGTTCTTTAGAAAATGTGAAAAAAGTTGTCAAAAATATGTGAGTAAAGTCCACAAATATCTGATATATTTTCAAATACCTGAAAAAATGAACTTAAGTACAATAATTCAGTACTTGTACTTTCACTTCCCACCACTATATTGTTTTAGTGTTTGCATTGTTTATCCTAAATATCTTTACATTTCATGCATATGTTTTGGTGTGAGGATAACAATTACTTAATGTGGAAGCAGGAAAAAAACACTTAAGGAAAGAAAGCTTTTATTTACAAAATGTGCAAAAACTTAAGACTGCTACATATAAAATATTATGTACACACTGCCAAAAATATCAATGCTGTGATAGCTATTTTTTTTTTTTTTTTGCAGTCCCTCAATCACAGACGCAACGCGTCCCATCAGTCCAACTAGGGCAGGGGTGTCAAACTCATTCCATGGAAGGCCAAGACCCCTCATGTTTTACTTCCATCCAGTGTCTTCAGCAGGTGTTTTCACTGATCAGCAATCAGTGGGAAGAAATTCAGTGAAATCACCTGGTGAAGACACTGGGTGGAGGTAAAACCTGCAGGGTCTTAGCCCTCCATGGAATGAGTTTGACACCCTTGAACTAGGGTATTGGTCATGTCCTCCATCTTCTGGATGCTTTGCAGCAAACCGGAGGGCAGCTGCTCATCCCTCCTGCTCTGCTCCTGCTGTCTCTCATCTGACCTCTCCAGGCAGTCAAGAAGGAGGTCCATGTTGGTGTCCTGCTTCCATTTCCCTGTTTTAAAGTACAAAAATAAGAAGCAATATAAAATAACCACACACTGAAAAACGCAGGAATCGTCAGTCCAAGTTTGAATGTATCTATTCAATGTCCATTTACTGTTACTGGCATCACAACATTCAATTCAAGTGTATAATTGATTTAATTCACTCCCTCCTTTGTGTGAATGGGTCATGATCTGAACATATATTACCTAATCTGGCCTGAAGAAAAGAGGAGAAAGAGGAAGACATGCTTAATGCTGGCAAAGGTGAGCTCCATAGCACAGGTCTGGGTGGTTCTCCCTCATCATCCAGGTGTGATAAATCTGTAAATGTGTGTACAACTTCAACCTTCCAGTAAATGTGCAGACACACAGTCATGTGAAAAAATTAGGATACCCCATTAAATTTTCAGTTCTTTATTAAAAAATATCCACGTCTAACCTTGTTTTTGTTTTTATTTGCATTTTTTAAACATTTATTTTAGCCATTTTAAGTGGGACTGAACGTGGGGGTGTCCTGAAAAGATCGGGGGTATCTTAATTTATTCCTCACTATTTGCTTAGAATTATATTTTAGAATCAGAATTAGATTTATTGCCATTGCTCATGTAGTACACAAACTAGGAATTTGTCTCGGTGCAATGCTGCAACATTAAACATGATAAAATAAAAGAAATAAACTATACATGCAATAAAGTGTAGAATAAGTGAGTAATACTAGTCAGCAGTTTAAATATATTAGCGAGCAGCAGATAATGTGGAGAACCATATAGTGCAGTCGGTAATGCAGGAAGAAAACAGTGATGATTGACATGAGTCTGGTTGAGCTGCTGTACATAGTGCACGAGAGTCAATAAGTCACTTAGTGTTCAGCAGTCTGATGGCAGAGGGGAAGAAGCTGTTCATGTGACGGGAGGTTATAGTCTGGATGGACCGAAGTCTTCTAACTGAGGGGAGAGGGGCAAACAGTACGTGACCAGGGTGTGAGGGATCGGCTATGATCCGGCCAGCATGCCTCCGGGTCCTGGAGATGTACAGATCCTGGAGAGATGGGAGCTTGCAGCCGATCACCTTCTCAGCAGTGTGCACGACGCGCTGCAGCCTTAGTCTGTCCCTGGCAGTGGCTCCTGCGTACCACACGGTTATGGAGGTGGTGAGGATGGACTCGATGATGGCTGTGTAGAACTGCACTAACATCTTGGTGGGTAGCTTGAGCTTCCTCAGCTGCCGCAGGAAGAACATCCTCTGCTGGGCCTTTTTGATGAGGGAGCTGATGGTCGGCTCCCACTTGAGGTCCCTGGTGATGGTGGTGCCTAGGAAGCGGAAGGAATCAGCAGTGGTGATGGGAGAGCCTGTGAGGGTGAGGGGGTGCAGAGGGGTTGTGACTTTCCTGAAGTCCACAATCATCTCCACTGTCTTCAGAGCGTTCAGCTGCAGGTTGTTGTTGGTGCACCAGGACGCCAGCTGGGCCACCTCTCTCCTGTAGGCGGACTCGTCGCCGTTGGAGATGAGCCCGATGAGGGTGGTGTTGTCTGCAAACTTGATCAACTTGACAGACTGGTGGCTGGAGGTGCAGGAGTTGGTATAAAGGGAGAAGAGTAGGGGGAAAGTACACAGCCCTGGGGTGATCCGGTGCTGATGCTAGCAGAGTCTGAGACAGTCTTTCCCAGCCGCACATGCTGCCTCCGGTCCATCAGGAAGTCGGTGATCCACCTGCAGAGGGAGTCAGGCACGTTGAGCAGGGACAGCTTGTCCCGGAGCAGAGTGGGGAGGATGGTGTTGAATGCGGAGCTGAAGTCCACAAACAGGATCCTGGCGTAGGTTCCCGGGGAGTCCAGGTGCTGCAGGATGGAGTGGAGGGCCAGGTTGACTGCGTCGTCTACAGACCTGTTGGCTCGGTAGGCAAACTGCAGCGGGTCCAGGAGGGGGATGGTGATGGACTTGAGGTGGGGCAGGACCAGGCGCTCAAAGGACTTCATGACTACAGAGGTGAGCGCTACAGGTCTGTAGTCGTTAAGTCCAGTGATCCGTGGCTTCTTGGGGACAGGGATGATGGTGGAGGATTTGAGGCAGGACGGCACGTGGCATAGCTTAAGGGAGGTGTTAAAAATGTCTGTGAAGACAGGAGCCAGCTCTTTCGCACAGTGTCTCAGGGTGGAGGGAGACACGCCGTCCGGACCGGGGGCCTTGCGCGGGTTCAGTCTGGAGAACTGTTTGAGCACGTCCTGCTCACTGATGACAAGGGCAGGGGGGGGGGGGCGCCTTTGATGAAGTAGGGACCGTGGAGGCTGTGGAGCTGGAGGGAGGGGGGAGAGTTGGACACAGATGACGAGGTGTCAAAACGGGCATAGTGTTGGGACAGTCTTTGACAAAGGGCTTTGTCATTGACCTTTAGGAGCCTGAGGCCGATAATTGGTGATTTGCCTCAGTCCTCTCCACACAGAAGCCGAGTCATTAGCAGTGAACTGCTGCTGGAGTCTCTCAGAATACAAAGATTTAGCTCTCTTCAGCTCTCTGTTAAACCGATATATAACCTCCCTGTAGCAGCCCCTGTCTCCACTTTTCAGCGCTGCTTCCTCTCCTTCCTGATCTGTCTGAGCTTAGCAGTGAACCAGGGCTTATCATTAGAGTACCTCACCCTGGTGCATGATGGAAGAATGCTCTCCTCACAAAAGTGGATGTATGAGTTCACAGTGTCCGTGTACTCATCCAGATCATGCGTGGCTCCTTTAAACATGCCCCATATTTTACAGAAAATTTGAAAAAAAAAAGGTTTTAATTCATTTTTAATTGTTTAGTTGCGTTACATGTTGCCATCAGTGTATGAATGTGTGTGTGAATGGGTGGATAGCAGAATCTGTAAAGCGCTTTGGTCATTAAGAGATGAGAATAAAAGTGCTATATAAGTGAATGCCATTTACCATTTTACATGAATCTCCCAGTATTTTAAACATTGATATTAAATATCCATATGTCCAAATATGTAAAAAAAACAAAACAAAAACAGGCTTATACAGGATATCCTATTTTTTTCACATGACTGTAAAAGGCAATTTTATTCAATATCAATATTACCAAAGCTTACATGTCTGACTATAGAATAGAAGAGAAGAATAGGAATAGAACAGACTTTATTGTCATTGTACAGTTCAATGAAATTGTAGGTGCTCCACCAGGCTACTGCGCAAAAACGTAAGAGAAGAATTAGATAAAACACGGTTACAGAACACACGATTAAACATGAATGAAAAAGTAAAAATGGCCAATGATTATGGAAATATTACCAAAATAGTAAAAATGACGACATTACTAGTGTCTTTGGGAGAAAAATCTCCCATATACACAACGCAAGGCACCCATTCATACACAGTATTGATACCACAAAAACAGCGTATTTTGCACTGGATATCTTTATAAAAAAAAGTATTCTGTAAGACACTAAGATTTTTGTTTTCATTTTCTCAAACAAGCATTTCAAGATATACAGTGATCCCTCACTTATCGCGGTTAATGGGTTCCAGAACCGACCGCGAAAAGTGAAAAACCGCGAAGTAGCGTCACCCCTAATGACGTCACCCATAAATAATACATACGTTCATTCTCTCACTCTCTCTCTCATATGATACGTGTGTGTGTGTGTGTAAGTGTACATACATACGTAGATGTAAATAAAGTGTACATAAATATGTTTTTAGAACTCTTTTATTCTTATAACAAGATACGTAACTCAAGATGAAGATGATTTACTGCACAGGTTAATGAGAGCTTTACTGCTCCTCAGGTGACGTCTCATCGTCAGGTGGTAGAGGCGCAGCATCGTCGAGGGCAGCTTCCGATAGAGCTGGAGAAGCTGCAGGAGGCAGCGTAGTGGCTCGACGGGAAGACTATTTTGCACAAAAAGGCACAAGAGAACAGCGAAAAGTTCCACGTGGCGAGACTAAGCAACACGAGCGATAAAGAACAATGAATGCGGTCTTCCTTCGCTGGGTATGGGCGCTCGGCAGGGAGAGAAGCTGGGTAAAACGTCTCGGCCAATCAGCTTGCAAGATTCCCGAGCCAAGCCAACACGAGAACAGCGAACAGAGAGGTGGATTTTGAGTTGTGCGGGCTCTCCGTGTTGATACCTGATGTTCTAATGTAGTCTCCCTGCCTTCTGCTAGCGCCCGCCCATTTTTTCTCAATTTTGAATTTTTGATGAATATTTTTGAAAAATCCGCGATGCACTGAGGGCGCGAAAGGTGAGGCGCGAAGTAGGGAGGGATCACTGTAAGGCAATGTCATGAACATCATTTGAGACAACAATAAACAGAAATGATACAAAAAGTGTATTTTGCACTGGATATCTAACAACGTATTCTGTAAGATGCTAAGATTTTTGTTCTAGTTTTCTCAAACGAGCATTTCTTTATGGTGTGGAGAAACATTTGGTCGTGGTAAAAGTACTGTTTGTTTGTTAGCTTAGCTAATGGAAAATGCTATAGGCACAAGAGTGAGTAAAACATATCCGCACTTTGGTCGTTACATATCAGTACAAGCGTGTATGTATATACACTACCGTTCAAAAGTTTGGGGTCACCCAGACAATTATTTTGTGCTTTCCATGAAAAGTCACACTTATTTACCACCATGAGCTGTAAAATGAATAGAAAATATAGTCAAGACATTGACAAGGTTAGAAATAATGATTTGTATTTGAAATAATAATTTTTTCCTTCAAACTTTGCTTTCGTCAAAGAATCCTCCATTTGCAGCAATTACAGCATTGCAGACCTAACATGATTGCACAAGGGTTTTCTAATCATCCATTAGCCTTCTGACGCAATGAGCAAACACATTGTACCATTAGAACACTGGAGTGATAGTTGCTGGAAATGGGCCTCCATACACCTATCTAGATATTGCACCAAAAAACAGACATTTGCAGCTAGAATAGTCATTTAACACATTAGCAATGTATAGAGTGTATTTCTGATTAGTTTAAAGTTATCTTCATTGAAAAAAAGTGCTTTTCTTTCAAAAATAAGGAAATTTCTAAGTGACCCCAAACTTTTGAACGGTAGTGTATATATATATATATATATATATATGTATATATATCTTACTCAGATTAATAATCTGAGTAAAATGGACTAGCCTGCCACAATTTCGATATCCAGCTTATTTTTTCCCATTAAAATCTGATGCGTTTTCAAAGTGTTCCCTTTATTTTTTGAGCAATATATATATATATATATATATATATATATATATATATATATATATATATTTATATTGTGGGGCACATATGTTGGTTTCATATGCTCCACAGATATATTACTGTATGTTTATTGTGTGCTTCACGTCTCAGGGGAACAAAGGGACTGAGCCTCCTAGGGGTAATGGGAGGGTGTGAGATTTGGTCTTTTGTTTCAAGGAGATGGCCTTGAGAGATTTCCTGACCACTGGAGAATAGGGGGTGGATGGCGTTAAGATCGGGGGAAGTTACATTGTGACTGGGATTAAGTACCATGTGACTGTATGTTTGATTAAACACCATGTGACTGTAGGTTTGATGTCCTGGGTATAAATGGACAGATGTGAGAAGATTCATCCTCTTTTTCTGCTTTGGAATGTTGGAGTATGTGATTGTGAATAAAGCTGAACCTGAGGAATAAACTCAGTCTCGTCCTTCAACACATCTCCACACTGGTGACCTTACGACGAAGCATGAGCAGGAGTAATTCTCCCGAGCCGGACTCGTCAGAAGCCAGCCTGATGAATACCGCCACGTACCAGCTGCCGGACTTCTGGCAGAATAGTCCGCGCTCCTGGTTTAGCGCGGTCGAGGCGCAGTTCAACCTCCGGAGAATCTCGAGAGACAACACAAAGTTCTACCATGTGGTAGCGAAGCTGGACAACCACACAGTCCAGAGGGTGGAGAACCTGGTCAACCACCCACCGGACAGCGACAAGTACAGTGTATTGAAGGCTGCACTTATCAGCCACTTCACCCCCTCAGTGCAACAGTGAGCAGAGGGGCTCCTGGCGTTGACGGAGTTTGAGAACGACAGACCTGTAGACCTGATGGGGAAAATGCTGAGGTTGAGAGACTCCAAAGATGATAGCTTTATCTTCACCCACCTTTTCCTCAGGACCCTACCGCCAGCGGTGAGAGTGACCCTGGCAGGTTCACCTCTGTCGGTCCGGCGAGACTACCACGAGCTGAGCCAGGAGGTGCAACGACTCGTCGACGCCCACAAATGGAGCGCGGCTTCGGCCGCGGCAGCAGAGCTAGGCGCAACGTCCGGAGACGGCATGGGGCCAAAGGCTGCAGCACCAGACTCACCGACGACGGCAGCAGCAAGGGCCAGGCGATACGGAGCGGACGACGTCCTTTGCTTCTACCATCGCTGCTTTGCAGAGAGGGCGCGCAAGTGCATTCCACCGTGCCATTTCAAGCGCTCGGGAAACGCCAAGACCGGGGGTCTGTAGCAGCTGCAGCCCTCGGGGAGGAGAACAAGCTGCTCTACCTGAAGGATGCGCGCTCGGGGAGGCATTTCCTCGTGGACACAGGCTCCCAGCTGAGCTTCATCACGCCTTCCTACGCGGACTGGCTGGCGCCTTCCAGTGGTCCCCGGGTGTCAGCAGCGAACGGCTCAGCGATTAAGGCCTTCGGTGAGAGGACTCTGCTTCTGTCTTTGCAGGGCCGTGCATTTGAGTGGACTTTTGTTGTAGCGGCAGTCAATTTCAACATATTAGGGGCTGATTTTTTGTGCTCACATGGTTTATTGGTTGATCTTGCTAACAGACATCTGGTTAATGCACTCTCCTTTCACTCTATTCCCTGCACAGCTCGAGTGGCCCCGCCAACTGCACAAGCCAACGTCACAGCTGCAGGTGGTAAGTTCCACACACTCCTCACTCAGTTCCCAGCACTCACGGTCCCAACGTTTTCGGCGACAGTTGCTAAACATGGGGTGGAACATTTTATTACTACCACCGGCCCACCCGTTTTTGCAAAAGCTCGGCGCTTGGACTCAGCTAAACTGACCATAGCGCGCGAGGAGTTCACCAACCTGGAAAGACTGGGCATCATCAGGCGTTCGAAGAGCCCATGGGCTTCAGCGCTGCACATGGTCCCAAAGGCTGATGGCTCGTGGCGACCTTGTGGTGATTTCCACAGATTGAATAACGCCACAGCGCACAACCGTTACCCGATCCCGCACATCCAAGATTTTTCGGTTCATTTGGCGGGGGCGCGCATTTTTTCTAAAATAGATTTGGTACGCGGTTACCACCAGGTTCCAGTGCGCGCTGAGGACATACCCAAAACAGCGGTAATAACTCCTTTAGGGCTTTTCGAGTTTTTGGGCATGCCGTTTGGGCTTAAGGGAGCGGCGCAGACGTTCCAACACATGATGGACGCAGTCCTGCGCAATCTCCCTTTCGTGTTCGTCTACCTGGACGACATTTTGGTAGCCATCGCGTCCGAAGACGAACACGAAAGCCACCTCACAGCAGTTTTCCGGAGGTTGGCAGAGCACGGGTTAATAATCAACCCAGCGAAGTGTCAGTTCGGGGTGGCGCAGATTGATTTTTTGGGGCATCGCGTTTCGCCAGAAGGAGCGGTCCCTCTGCCTGATAAGGTGCGCACAATAACAAATTTTCCCAACCACAGATGGTCAAAGCGTTACAGGAGTTTTGGGGAATGGTTAATTTTTATAACCGTTTCCTCCCCCGCGCAGCGCAGCTCATGCAACCATTGTATGTTGCACTAAAAAAGCAAAAACCCACGAATAAAATCGAATGGTCTCCTGAGCGGGAGCGCGCATTCTCTCAAGTCAAATCAGCCCTGGCAAACGTTGCGTTGTTGGCACACCCAGTCCCAACGGCCCGCATGGCGCTCACTACTGACACGTCAGATGTGGCCATAGGGGCGGTCGTTGAACAATAGGGGGTGGATGGCGTTAAGATCGGGGGAAGTTACATTGTGACTGGGATTAAGTACCATGTGACTGTATGTTTGATTAAACACCATGTGACTGTAGGTTTGATGTCCTGGGTATAAAAGGACAGATGTGAGAAGATTCATCCTCTTTTTCTGCTTTGGAATGTTGGAGTATGTGATTGTGAATAAAGCTGAACCTGAGAAATAAACTCAGTCTCGTCCTTCAACACATCTCCACAATATATATATATACGTATATACTATATATATATATATATATATATATATATATATATATATATATATATATATATATATATATATATATATATATATATATATATATATATATACATACATGTGTGTGTGTGTGTGTGTGTGTGTGTTAACTTTTGGCATTTTAAAGACAATACACTTACCAGTAGTGTTTTGAACAGTTTGTACAACTCATCCATAGCAGTTAGGATGGTTCCAGTTTGCTGGCCTATCCCCAACAACAGTTCATCAGATCAAAATGGGTCTTTGTCCAAGTGGCCCCCTCCAGCTTATCTTGTATTTCTGCTCATGTCCACAGAGCCAGGAAATGTGTCTCCTCTTCGCTCCAAATCTGCTTGGTTTTGGAATCCATCATGCTCGCTCTGCCGTTTGGAATGCAACATGGCGGTCAGTAATGCTTTGAAACTAGTCAGTTCACCATGCCTACGGCAGTGGACGTTAATGTCAACTGGTTCGCAGCTCTGGCCCAGGTTGAGGCCAGATTAGCACCACTTTGAGATCCTTGGACTAGTGCTTAGCCAGTCAGAAAACAAAGAACTGGTGCCAAGTCAGGCTCCGGCTCCAGTTAAGCACTGGAAGCATCTTGGTGGAAAACGCCTCCATGAAATCAAATGTAATCCTTTAGGAGTTAATGGAATTTCACCGACTGAGTTGGAGGCACTCTTGAATGAGGCAGAGGCACTTAAAAACGTTTTGTTTAGCACGCTGCCCTCCAGCTTTAGCACCGGATGCAAGTAATTCAGTAGCCTGCTCACAGTCCTATAAGATTAGTTTACAGTTTTCCTTTATGGAGACAGGATGAGAAGGAGATGTTTATCTTTGACATGTTTCGACTGACATCTGCAGTAGTCCTCAGAAGCATCAGCTGATCACTGATTTGTAAAATGTGGTTAAAGTATCAGATTACAAAGTGGAAGGTTCCAGGTATGAGACTAGCTGTAGCCTCGTTTAGGGACCATAGTGGAAATAAGTGTGCACACTTTCTTGTGTCATGCCATTGTTTTTAAATAGTTGTTGCATCTTTTTTACAATGTTATTTAAACTCTTGCACTCTGGGATACCGCGGGCGGTCACGTCTCTGCGTCCTAGTGCGTCCTCGTGCGTCCTAGTGCGCACTGCGCGTCTCAGTGCGCACTGAAAAAAAAAAAGAAGCTGCATTTACGTTGTTCCACTACAGACACAGCCGTGAACAGAAAGCCAAAGGAGTGTTTTGATTGGTTTAGATTTGATTGACCTCTCATTCGACTAATAAGAGCCTTGAATTGGGTTTCTGAAACCTTGAAGAACCAATGACTGAAAACCTAGCAAGAAGGACCTGCCTACGAACGACTGCTAAAATCCGTTTTGTGTAAGCCACTGTGTGTAACGGTAGCGTTCGCCAGTCTTTTTTTATTACTACTGTTCTTATTTGTTTTGAAAAATCGTTCGGCAAAACCGCAATAATGGAATCATGGTTTGACCGGGTCGGGTGACCAGAACCACGAGTCTGTAACAAGCGGACCAGCTTCATGTTCGTCTGACAATGAGGAACAGATGTTCGCCAACAACACTGCTGTTGTGGACAGGTAAGTGTTATAAGCCAAATTATTCTTTATCACTGAAAATAGTAATAAAAATGACTTTTGACCGATCGGTAATTACAACGGTGCGTCATCGCCACATGACGGACCATTGACGGACCGTTTTTTGTGTGCCGAGCTCCTCTGTAGTGGGGGGAGGGGAGTTGTTATCCTCTACATTGCAGATATTTTAGTATAATTTTTATTGCACTGTAGGTTATTTTTTCTTGTAAAAAAAAGGCCACACATTTTTTACGTGGCATGCTTCTTTGTGTGTGGGGGGCTTGTTTGTTCATTCATTCATTCATGAATGAATAAATAAACAACCCCCCCCCCCACACACACACACACACACAGCCCTGAGTGTCACCTTTCATTAGAGCCCAAGATGATGCTTCTATGTTGAATCATTCAAAAGTTATAGACATTTTTCCAAACTGTACCATTTGGCACAATTTGGCACAGTTCAAAAACGCCTGGGAACAACCTGAGAAAAAAGCTGTGTAATACTGTATATTCATTTTTTTGTGGTATTGGTACAAAATTTTGACCTCAGCTGGATAACACTTGGTTCTACATTTCTGTTGCATTTTCCAGCCAGTATCTGACAGCTATGTGTTATTTGCAAGCATTTGTATCTAAAAAAACACCCAGGCAGACTTTATTTTCTTCAAGTTCAGTATGTTTAGATGACTGTTACTCAGTGGCAGGGGCACTTAGAGAGATTATGACTGTTTTGCCAAAACATTCAGAATGTTTTCTTTTAAATGAGACCAATGCCATGAAGACGCTGCAAAGGGTTGAAGAACAGCTTTTGATTTACTTTGGGTACGTTATTTTTAGGTGTTTTTAGGGAAATTGACCAGAGTGCAAGGGGTTAAACAATGAATAAATCGATCAGCCAATTTGTGACCAGCCGGGTGGATCAGATGGTGTAATATAAATGTATTTTATATTTGTAATGTGTGCCCTGATTTGTTTCTCAGTTGCTTTTAATATGTTTTGACGGTCCAGTTCAGTTCTCTTCCCATGATGGATTTATCTTAAGGTACATAATGACCTGGGCAGTATAACCTGTTCTTAGAAACTGATAATACTCAGCACAGCAAGTTTCTCACTCCTTGAATCACTGTGGCATGTTTATGGAACAAGGCTTAACCTTTATTTCTCACATATGTGTGTGTGAACAGATGTTATATGTTTTGAGAAGTCTGGCTGCAATCGCCTGGGAGCGGGGACTAGCCCCCCCGCTCTCTACGCGATTCCATGGGGGGGGAAGTTGCCTGGCAACGAAGAGTGGCTCCTTCGTTGTGTACGTAACTCTACCCTTTAAAAGGCAGAGGTGTTTTGCCAAACAGTAGAGTCTGCTGTGGATTTCGCGCGAATTGCCAAGCTGATTGATGCACGCGCCTGCCAAAAGACTGCCAAAGGCTCTCCGGTCTTCTGTATTATTGGTAAGGGCTGATGAAATGACATGAAGTGCATTGATCTTTTGTATATGAAGATATGGTCTGTGGGGAATAAGGGAATACAGCTTATTCTAGCAGTCTGTCTAATGTGAATGCATTGCTCTTGTGTGTGTGAAGATATGTTCTGTGAGGAATAAAAGACACATTTTATTATAGCAGTTCTTGTCTCAGTGTGAATTCTTTCCTGTGCGCCGACTCCTCACGAACCTGTCTAAATATTTTCATAAAACATTTTGGCGTCACGAACAGGATAACAAGAAAATAACAGAGGTTAAAGAGGAGCTGTGCATAGGAAAGTCATGTTTAAGAGAAAAATTAAGCAGAGTGAAGCTGCTGGGGGCTCTCCCAGCGATTGTGATTGTGCTGTTATCCCAGGCTGGGATGGCTTATGGGAACAAATTGGTGTATGTTTGACGAGCGGGGGCGGACGCTCGGAATCATGGGTAGATTTGATAGGCGACGGGTCGCCTTCGGTAGTGTTTAGGTGTCTTCGGGGAATTGAAGTTGCCCCGAAGGCACCACTGAGTGGAATTCAGCGGCGGATGTGGTGTTGCGCTGCAGCATGGCGCCGATGTTTTGATAAAGAACAGGAGCAGGATAAACAAATAGCTGATTTAGTTCAGCAATTAGAAGGATGGCAGAAAAGAGAGGAGGATTTGACAGAGCAAATCCTAAAATTGCAACAAGAATTGGAAAAGGAGAAACTCCGCTCATCTCGGTTGACAGTGATGGCAGAGCAGGGTGTAGCGCGGGTTGCACAGTTAAACAGGGAGAGAAAGAAAAAGAGACCCCATGCTACCTCCGCTGTTAAAGTGCGGTCGTATGCAGCTGGGATGGTGGACGGAGATGAGGATTGGGATCCCGATGAGTGGGATGAGTGGTGTGGGGAAGAGGAGACTCCTCCACCGGTTTCTCCACTGTACCCCAAGTTACCGGGGAGTTATCAGGCTGCCCCTGTCCGGAGACGGCGGGAAGAGCAGCGGATTATCCCGCCTGTCCGAGAGGCAGTGGTGGATGATGATGGGCGGCAATTATATGATGATCAGGGACAGGGGTTATATAACCTTGTGCCTCAGAACCAGCCGGACCCTGTGGCGGTGACCATTGTTGAAGATTACACTGCTGATGGAAGTGGCGGATTAGCGCCATGGGCAGATTTGGTAGGGGACAGGTCCCCTTCGGTGATGTCTGCGTGTCTACGGGGTATTGAAGTTGCTCCAAAAGCTCCGCTGAGCGGAATTCAGCAGCAGGTGCGGTGTTGTGTGAGTAGCCGTTCTTTCTCCCCCATCGGCAAGGGGAGAGGCGAGCAGTGCTACATGTAAAAAAAAAAACCTTTTCCTCTCTCTCTCTCTCTCTCTGTGTTCCTCGCTCTCCCAAAGGGGGCGGGTGAGGGATAATTCTCTCTCTTTCTCTCTCTCTGTTCCTCGCTCTCCCAAAGGGGGCGGGCGCGGGAAGTTCTCTCTCCCTCCCTCTCTCCTTTTGCCTGAGGGGCGGGGGAGAGGCAAAGTTTGGCCTTTAGAAAAAAACAGAAGTGTGAATTTTCTTTGCTGGCAAGTGAAGAATGCAAGAGGCGGGGCTGCCTGCCTCACAAGGCTTGGGAGATGCTGAGTTGCATAAAGGAAATATAAAGAAACAATAGGAATCAACAGTGACTCAAATGCTCTAAATTTAAGCAAAGAGGACAGTTTGATCCAGTTTTTAATGGATTTGGAACAAAGCAGAAGCTCTCCCAGAGGATGAAATTTCTGGGAATCTGCTGGAATAAGGGAGAAAGGGAAATCACAGACAAAGCCCGAGAAAAGATAATGGCTTTTGCCACCCCGCACACCAAAAAGGATGTGCAGCGGTTTATTGGGTTGTTTGGATATTGGAGGAGTCACATTCCTCATTTAGGGCAAATTTTGCAGCCTTTATATCAAGTGACAAGGAAAAAAGAGCAGTTTGAATGGACAGAAAAACAGCAAGTGGCTTTTGACATGGCCAAAGAGGCCATACAGCAAGCTCTATCATTAGGAAAAATGCAATCTGGTCCGGTTGAGATGCAGGTGTCGGCTCGGAATGATTATGCAAATTGGAGCTTATGGCAAAAACAAGGCAAACAACGGAAACCTTTAGGTTTCTGGTCAAGGAAGCTGCCGAGTGCAGGAATTCGTTACACGCCCTTTGAAAAACAATTATTGGCGTGTTATTGGAGTTTGGTGGAAACAGAGGTATTAACTGCAGGGCATGAGGTGCTCATGAGGCCATTAATACCTATTCTGACGTGGATAATGAGTGACCCCACCACACATCGGATAGGTACCGCCCAGGAGAGTAGTATCATTAAGTGGAAATGGTACGTGTCTGAAAGAGTGAAATCTGGACAAAAAGGAGTTTCGGTCTTGCATGAACAAGTTGCTGATGTCCCAGAGGCAGATGAGTCTTGTTTTGAAGTTGAACAGCTGCAAGAATCTCCTGTGTTAACAGGGCCCCGCTATGACGAACTCACAGACGAGCAAAAGAGCAGGGCGTGGTTTGTGGATGGCTCTTCTCAGTGGGTAGCGGGAAAACGAAGGTGGAAAGCCGGGGCTTTCAACCCTCATCTGGGGCAAATTTTGGAAGAAATGGGTGAGGGAAAAAGCAGCCAATGGGCCGAGTTGAAGGCCGTGCACATAGTGATACAACATGTGGGTGTGTCAGGAGCATATATCTACTCTGACTCCTGGTCAGTGGTTAATGGGTTAACCACATGGATGCCTACATGGCAGTCCAATCAGTGGCGGATTCAAAAGAAAGAGGTGTGGGGTAAAGAGTTGTGGGAGGAAATCTGGCAAAAGGTCCAAGGGGTCACTATCCATGTCACCCATGTTGATGCCCATACTCAAAATATGGACTCAGAAGCCCTCCACAACCGTTATATTGATGGAGTGGTCAGAGCAATGTCAGTGGAAAGGCAATCCACTGCGGATTTGGCCCGGTGGGCCCATGAAAAGAGTGGACATTGGGGAATTCAAGCTACTACCCAATGGGCCAGGGATAGAGGCATTGATTTGAAAACTGATGATGTAAAGACAGCCGTTGAACAGTGTGAGGTCTGTCAGCATCATAGAAGAGGTGTCCCACAACATCTCACTGGACATATACAAAGGGGAAAGAGCCCAGGACAAATCTGGCAAATGGATTTTATTGGTCCCCTTCCAGAGTCACAACGATGTAAATATGTATGCACGGCTGTGGATACATTTTCGGGTGTGATAGTGGCACACCCAGCCAAAGTGGCTAATCAGAAGGCCACGCTGGCCTGTGTGGAACTAATTGAAAAGTTCTATGGGCTACCTGTACAGATTCAAACTGACAACGGGACCCATTTCACCGGAAACCTGGTGAAAGATTGGGCCAAACACAATCATGTGGAATGGATTTATCACGTTCCATATCATCCTCAAGCTGCGGGTTTAATTGAGAGAATGAATGGGTTGTTGAAAACCACCTTGAGAAAAGGAGGGACAAACAATAGTTTGGAAGGGTGGAGAAAACGCTTACCACAAGCGCTGAAACAGCTAAACAATAGACCCATTGCACCTGGTACAACACCACTGAATCGAATGATCACTGTCAATTTTGAACACTCTGAAGGACAAATTATTGAGATGTGGAAAATTAACCCAGAGGCAACGCTACCAGTGCGAGCGACGAAAGGCTCGGCTGGATTAGATTTAAGAGCTGTGGAAACTCTCACCTTAGTACCAGGAACACCCACTGTGGTAAAAACCGGACTAGGGTTGAAATGCCCGAATGGAATGTATGGTCATATATTGCCAAAGTCTGGACTATCCCTGAAAGGTTTAACGACTCTAGCAGGTGTGATTGACAGTGATTATCAAGGAGAACTGGGAGTGGTGTGCTATGTACTGGGATCAGAGCCCATAACCCTGAATAAGGGGGATGAAGTGGCCCAATTGGTCATTATACCATGCCTAATGACTGATCCTGAAGAGATTGCTAAGCCGGCTGTGATGACGCAGAGGGGCGAAAAAGGCTTTGGTTCCACAGATAAATCTGGGGCCAAAGTATGGGTGAGGCAAGAAAATGGCCCTCCCCGCCCGGCTGAGATCATAGCTCAAGGGACGGATCAGGTGGTGACCATTTTGTATCCAGGAGAGCAAACCTGGATAAATGTACCAATATCAAAATGTTATCTAAGGGAGAACTAATTGTGTGTTTTCTCTTCTCCTAAGTATGTGCTTGCTTTGCAGGAATGTTCGGGGGGAGATTGGTGATTGAGCACCCGCAACGTCATGGGTCTTCTTCAACACCCCCACAAGCACCGAGGACATGGCGATGTCGTCTGCTGGGACATATGCCGCCCCGCCCTCGTTGTGATCCTGTGGATGAGTATCGCCGGTTGCTGGATCCAGATCCACGCCACACCAGGCCAAGAAATGTTTGAGGTGGACCAACCTGTCTCGCTGGGATGGAAGGAAAGTCGAATCGGTGCCAATAGGAGTCAAGACGGTTTCTATTGCTTATCGAACCAAAAGTGTAAGATACTGAACTTAACCAGCCGCTGTCCTATTTACATATGCCCCAAATGTGTCAAATACCAATACAATGTGCCTGCGGTGGAGAAGGGGTGTATAGTTAACTTGACTGCCAATGTAACCATATGTGTGGCCGAAGTGGTTAATAACTTACTGAAATGTGATACTACCTTAAATGGTACAAAGCTATCCATCAACATAACGGGAGATAAGGAAGTGTATTTGATGAATGGAACAGTCATAAAGGGTCAACGCATCCCCTTTGTGTACCTTATTCTGGTGGTCGACAAAAACCCAAAGCATACATCCCCGACGAATCTGGCACCCATACTGTCGACATGTACAACAGTAGCCACACAAACCAGCCATATCACCGTCAACTGGATGGTAAAGGTACCACCCATTCCCAAATGTTCAAAAAGAAAGAAGAGAGCATGGTTTGACACGTTGCTGGGAGGATTTGGCACAGTTTTGGGAATCTCCAACACCATTAACAACGAGGTAACCAGATCAATGTTGGCAGATACTGGACATCAAACGTCTTTAGGCATTCAACAAGTTGGATTTTGGATGCCTACGGTGGTGGGGCCTCAAATGGAGGCCGCCAATCTGTTTCAAAAACGTTTGACTTGGGATTTGACCATGTGGAATGCTACGAGTGAATTGATGACAAACATCACTCGCGCTTTCAATTGGACTGTGTGCAACATGCAAGTTTTGGATATCCGCATGCAATTGGAACGTTTTACTCGCATTGTCACTACCAATCACGCTCGACAATGGCGAGAGGTGTGGAACATCACTGAAGAATGGTGGTTAATTCCGCATCCTGAAAAAACCATCTGCAATGGCACGATGTGTAGCGGGCAATGGACTCAATTAAATGTTACAGAAGCTGTTGATGTGTGCAAATATCATGTGTTACCAGTAATTACCGCAACGGCATTTTGGTTTATTCAATTAAAAGGGGGATGGTTTGCTCCAGGGCAGAATAATACATATGATATATCAGAATGTGATTTGACTGACAAAGGATATGCATGCCTAAGTCGAGCAATATATACTGAACCATGCTTAACCATGACAGAGGCACTATGTGAATGGAGAATAGAAAAACCTCGTGACATGATGTGGCAAATAGGGCCCCATACTATATGTGTAGCCACTTTAAATTCCCATCCAATGTTGCCTAGGATACCTTTCACTGGGTGCCTGTATGGTGTTCACATGTGGCGATGGCATAATCGGACATATCATCTTACCAACTTCTCTAGTGAGGCTCACCTGACCGCCCTGCAATGGCGGGTGCTGGAAGTTCCATGGCAGGTGTCCCTGGATCGACTCAGAGGCGCACTGAGTGGATCCACGGAGATAGAACAGCTCATTGGTGATCATATGTCTAATGTCCGTGCTGCAGTGATATCCACTGTGGTGGCCCAAGGAAAGGTATTGCATGCAGCTCATCAGATAGAGCAAGTTTCTGCTCATCACTGGTGGGATATATTCTCAGGCATGTCAGTCACTGCTCGCAACACACTGGTGCCTCCCCTAGCTATATTAGTTGCTGTTTTATGTATCTTAACACTATGCAATTTCAGTGCTTTCTGCTATATTAGAAGGGTAAAACAGGTTTTAAGTAAGAGAATTTATAAATCTCTAGCAATATGAAAATCACAGTCATTTTTCGAGATGGAGGATATGGTACCACATCTTGCAAAGTAGAGGTGAGTGCTGACCCTCCTGGTCACTGGATATGTTATGATTATGTTGTAGGTATGCCTGATAGATGGAGTACGAGGATGAAAGTATTCCCCAAGAAGAGAGTAATTACCCAATGTTCTTTACCAACTGATAGAACAAATAAGGTCAAAGGGTGGAAAATGTGATATAAATATTTTTAATGTGTGCCCTGATTTGTTCTTCAGTTGGGGAAGAAAGCACTTAGTTAGGGAAGAAAGCAATTATCTTCACCAACTTACCAACTGATACAACAAATAAGGTCAAAGGGTGGAATGTAATATAAATGTATTTTATATTTGTAATGTGTGCCCTGATTTGTTTCTCAGTTGCTTTTAATATGTTTTGACGGTCCAGTTCAGTTCTCTTCCCATGATGGATTTATCTTAAGGTACATAATGACCTGGGCAGTATAACCTGTTCTTAGAAACTGATAATACTCAGCACAGCAAGTTTCTCACTCCTTGAATCACTGTGGCATGTTTATGGAACAAGGCTTAACCTTTATTTCTCACATATGTGTGTGTGAACAGATGTTATATGTTTTGAGAAGTCTGGCTGCAATCGCCTGGGAGCGGGGACTAGCCCCCCCGCTCTCTACGCGATTCCATGGGGGGGGAAGTTGCCTGGCAACGAAGAGTGGCTCCTTCGTTGTGTACGTAACTCTACCCTTTAAAAGGCAGAGGTGTTTTGCCAAACAGTAGAGTCTGCTGTGGATTTCGCGCGAATTGCCAAGCTGATTGATGCACGCGCCTGCCAAAAGACTGCCAAAGGCTCTCCGGTCTTCTGTATTATTGGTAAGGGCTGATGAAATGACATGAAGTGCATTGATCTTTTGTATATGAAGATATGGTCTGTGGGGAATAAGGGAATACAGCTTATTCTAGCAGTCTGTCTAATGTGAATGCATTGATCTTTTGTGTGTGAAGATATGTTCTGTGAGGAATAAAAGACACATTTTATTATAGCAGTTCTTGTCTCAGTGTGAATTCTTTCCTGTGCGCCGACTCCTCACGAACCTGTCTAAATATTTTCATAAAACAGATGGTTGAATTAAAAGTCTGATGACACGATTTTGACATTTTTTAGCATGTTGTGTAAACCCAAAAGTCATTGTTGATGATCAATATAGTATTTATAACCGTGCCTGCATAAACTTGTTATCAAAAAACCGCAGCCGCTAAATGGACTGTGGTGCCCCCCACCGAATAAAGGGCAGGCGCATGTTGATGCTCGCTGGTCTGGCCACATCCCCTCTATCATTATCACCAGCTGATTAAAAATCCCGCTGATCATGTTTCCCGGGCCTCGCCCAGGTGCTTCTTATCACACCATCACCAGCAGTGCATGTAAAATGGTAAATGGTAAATGGCATTCACTTATATAGCGCTTTTATTCTCATCTCTTGATGACCAAAGCACTTTACAGATCCTGCAATCCACCCATTCACACACTGATGGTGGCATGCTGCCTAACATGGCGCTTCCAGACCCACCAGGAGCAATTGTACTTAGCGGCTGTTTGCCAGTCACGCAGTGCTGGTTCATAGTATTGTCATCTGTGCTGTTAGTCTGCCATTATTTTCAGCACTCTCACGATGTGTTAGTCACTCCATGTTCACCGTGGTTCTTGTGCATCCTTGAAGCAATGTCGGCTCTGGGGTGCACCTGTGGCTAACACGTCTCCTCTCATTCGTTCTCTGGGCGATGTTGGCCCCCGAACGCCATCAGTAAGTGTGTTTATGTTTTGTACGTCTTCACCTTTTTTGGAATTGTCTGTCTTTCTGTATTAAATGTGCTGTTGTGAACCCTGCACGTAAATCCTCGTTATTTTATCCTCCCTCTCCGTGCCCTGCGTAAGAGTGCACGGAGGGTCATGATGAATGGATTTACATGCAGGATTCACCAGAAAATTGTAGCACTTTAGGTGCAGTCTTGTACCCTTTTGGTAGAACTGGGTTATGGCAGTGTAGTTACCTTTAACTTTACTACCTGGACAGAAGGGACAATTGGGCCAGATCAGACAGATTCTAGGTTCGTAGGAGCCTGGAGGGCGTAACAACAGATGACACACACACAAGAAGTATGGAAACTTGCAAGTATATGTATTTTTCTTAATGGTGTACACTTAAAAATAGAGCGCTTGTGAATACAATAATAAAAAAAAAAAAATTAAATACCCCAAATGCAGTTACAGTTGGTTCCAGTCTTTGAGTATTCGTTTCAGTTTTTCAGTGTTCGTTTCAGTACGATATTGACCAGTTGGATCACCTCTACCAGTTAGGTAGGTTCGGGTTTTGGCTCGCCATCCAGATCTGGAGAATCCACGTTCTTGTCAACCCAGGTTAAAAAAACCTGACCTACAGAATAGGTCAGAACACAAAACTTAAGCTATGCTCTACAGCTTATTACATGGGTTTCAAATATTTCTAAATTGTACAACATTACTTCAAATCTTTTCACATTAATAAATGTGCATAAAATAGACACATCTGAATACCTGTAAACCACAGATTTAATATCCACCCTTAAGTAACAGTCAGTAGTAAGTGAAATGAAGCCTTTGCTAACCATTACAGCCTTGAAAAACAACCTCCTCCTATGGAAAACCTACCCGGAATTAGCATCGGAGTTTAGCATTTTAAGCTAGCGGGTAGCATTTCACATACACACTGAATGGCACTCACCATGCCAAGCAACACGTGCTTCAAAGGGATTGCCGCGCCCACGTGAATTCACAAACTTTGGATTCAAAATCCTAAAATTTAACAAAGAGGTATTAGAATTTGATAATACAGCAGTATCTCATTTCTTGTGTTGGTTTAGGCTTACCAATCTCAAGAGTTTTATCCAGGCAAAGGCTGCTACTAGCATGTTAGTGTCGCCAACTCAGCAAAGGATCTCTCTCGGTCTGTGTCTCTGTCGTGTCTGAGCAGCACGCAGGCCACACCAAGACAGAGAGAGGAAGTACTTAACCCAACTGGCTGATGCTGCTATCAAACAATGCAGCCATTGGTTGCTCAATATACCAAATAAAAATATTGGGAACATTATCAGAGCTTTTTAGAAAATGTTTTTAACTATTTATGAATATATTTTATGAACTTGTATTTATTTATATATTTATCTTCAAAATATTTATTCCCATTGTGAAATGAGTGTTTTTTTTAAAGTGGTATCGATATTTATGATTTTGATGTTTTTAACACTGGTTTACATAATACATAAAGATAATATATAATAAACCCAATGCCTGAGCCACAGAGAATACACTGCTATGATTTTATTGAAAAATTGGGTTTAAATAAATTATATTTATGAACAAATAATTTGTTGCAATATCTGTAACAAAAGCATAACACTCGGTGTTCCCCTGCCGTGTGTTTGTTGCTGCTGCGCCAGCCATGTGTGCCTCTCCACTGTCACTCTCTGAGTCTGACTCACTTGGCACGACTCAAACCTATAAGGTCAGATGCCCCCAGATTTGTCATTGTCATCCCATTCTTCGGAACTATAATTGTCTGAAGATTGGACAACACAAACCAATTCCATACTACATGTGCTGGAACCATCATTGATGTTTTCTACCACTTCCATCCTGTGTGTACAATGGGTAGCCAAGCGCTGTGTTCTGTCGATGACGTTACAACACAGCCGGGGTGGGGGGGTGGGGGGTTCCAGCCACTGACGCAATTGGTTACTTGGCGCTCATGAAAGCGTCGGATATTCACGTGATAAAAAGCCTGTTTGACTTAGAACTGCACAGACCAACCTATCATATTGTATTATGTGTTGAAAAATTAGAAGTCAAAAATGTGTCAGACCTTTAAAGGAAAACAGTCACGACAAAGAAGACAATTTAAACCTATTTAGTGGGTAACCAAGGTCATCTGTCAGTTGAAAGCAGATCATATTAGACTCGACAAGTACATATTTTATGTCCAAAATGCAAATCTCATCTTTTATAATTATATACAACTTACATGGATTACACACACTACTCTTGTAAATGAATGAAGTGCACCGTGGAAAGGGTGAGACTGTTTCATTTCAAATTTACGCATGTGTTTATTGACATAACTACTGTACACACAGAGGCAATTGGTGGCTTGGCAGAAAGCTGTGAAACTGTAGTTTAATCGGTGTTAGAATAATTTTTGAGCTTAAATTATTCAAAGTCAAATAATCAGGCAGAAAGTTGAATTTATGTACATTTATTACAAAAATATAAATAGTCACCCCATTGGCCACCTTGGGGGAGAAGTTACAAGGCATGACATTCAGACACACCTAGAATCTCTAAAGGATCCATTTTTCTAAGTCTGATATATATAGGTAGGAGAAAAGAGAGGGAGGATGAGAATAAGGGAAGGGACAGAACGGGACAGTCCTGATAACTGAACTTATCCAGGTGGATGTCAGACACTCTGGAGACATGGGTCGTGAAGACATGAGATCCATAAAACTAACAGAATGTCCATCTACCACTGATCTGTACAGGCTGAGGAGTTCCTGTGCATTCCTGTGACCCAAAACCGGTTATGTCAAAGAGATTATAATAAATGGCTTAGACCATTCCTTACGCATGTACTGATCCTCAGTCTGAACTCGCTGAAATTGCTCACAGAAACAGGCCAAGAATATATAAACTTATCCTATATGGAATGCACATATAAACATTAAACATGGCATATGAAAGGTATGATACTTCTCAAATATAATAATACATTAATATCAATAATAGTATAGATAATATGGAATTTTTCTGTCATATTCCCCCTTGATGCTTAATAAAGCATCAAGATTAAAAGAAAAATAATAAAGTGAATGCCTTAATATAAGGATATGTGTAAGAATTTACATGCCGTTATGTCTTTGCAAGTTAAAAACATGTATAGAATATATCAAAAGTGAATATGTGTGATGTGACCAGAAGTAATCTCAGTGTCAAATAAGAACATAGAAAATAATATGAAACAGCCTTAAAAACAGCCTTAAATTATATTGCGACCTTCAAAAACATCCTTAGGCCAGTATTGCCCCTCTCACCATCCTCATCATCATATTAAGGACTCACACAAGAAAAATCTGAAGTTATAAAAATCATTATCAAGTTTATGATGAGACTTCTCCATTAAGAGAAACACTAACTTCTATGAATATCTGAGGTATTAATATGACCATTTGCATCATTTTCATGGATAGAAGTAATAAAATCTCCTATAATAGGGCCTACACCTCTACGGGTGGTAATTAGTCAATCAAGGACCATTCCATTCTTTGTCATAATTTTGTAAATAATTGTAGTCTACAATTAAGTGTTTTAATCCCTAAGGTATTTTGTTTCTACTCTCACTCAAAGAAACAATGAACAAAACCTCACTCCTGTACTTTTCATCTGAAATTGCATTCATGCTTCATGAATGGCATCATGTGGTAGAAAAGCATTTCTCTTCACCCTGCCCACCTGCCCTGCCAACATGAGGGTATGGTCAGTTGCCAAAACGGGGTACACATTTCTGCCCAGTGTCCAGCCAGATGCGAAAAAGCCCAATGACTTAATGACCTTTGAGAATATAGATCCTTGGTATAACACTTGCTCGCCTCGTTGGTCAAGCAGGGTAGCAGTACAGGGGAGAGACACACTGTAAGCCGTTGCATACTCAGAGTGTTAAACTGTTGTAAAGAGGACATTCCCACTTCAAAAAGAGGAGTTCCCTGGTGAAATTAACCTTGCATTTGCAGAATAAGGAGTGTCATCATGTTTCTAATGAGTGGAGTGATGTGTCAGGTGTGATTCAAAATGAAGTTTGCTATGTTATTTCTGTATATAGCCTCTCTTAAAAAACCAAACAGCCTGTAGTAGCTGCATTATTTTAGCAATAAAGATATTTTGCCTAAAGTTGTTTTGTAATAACATTGTTAATGTTATTAAGGAGCAACCATAACAATTATCTACAATGTAAAAGCAATGGAACAACTTAATAACCAATATTAAGTATTACTAGAGGATAAGGTAACAACATTAACCACACTTTTCTTTCCCTTGTATTTTTTTCCCTCTTTTTCTCCCTTGCCATGATAAACAAACAGCCTGCTTCTCTATTAGCAGAGGTCATTACTGGATGCCAAGTCATCAGCTGACACTTGCATAGAGAAACAGTTACAATCATTTGTTGTTTTCCTCCCCCCCAAATGTATATATATATATATATATATATATATATATATATATATATATATATATATATATATTAAGCAGTCTCTTGCTGAGGGTTTCAGGTGGGGTAAAATGTTAGATGCACCCAAGTGCCACATCCTTCGCTTTCCATGGCTGTTTAGGTCAGCAGGATAACCTTTGTGCTGTCCTTGCCAGGGAGTTTTGGTCCAGTTTCCTTTGATGACCAGATCCCCTGGTTTGCTCAAGAGATGGATGCACCTCCTACGGTTCTTTCGTCACATGGTCCCTCCTGGGAAGGGCAGTATGGATGACATCGCTGTCAGTTGTCATTCTTTGCATATAATCACCCAGAAACCCTTCCTCATCACCTACGTTAAATGGCTTCAATAATAGGGTTTGTCATTCACAATCTCCCCATTTTCTTATTTGAATATTATACTAATTTTGTAAATTGTTGATGGTAAGCTAAGTGGTCTCCTAGGTAAGTGTTTGGTACTAATAATTTAGGAACTGCACTTAAATGTGACATGATTTGATTTACAAAGTGTATTCCATTTCCATTATCTAAGTAAATCATTTCAGCCATTTTAATTCTTGATATTGTTTAGTTAAAACAATAAGTAGCAATATTTAAGTTAGTGTAGGGTGAAGCCTTTATATATTCAATAAGTGTGTAAATAATTTCTAAACATTTTTTACCTTCACTCTTATTTAGTTCAATGAGATCCATGCAAAGGTTTTGAAAACAAAATTAAGTTTATGCAGGGAAGATCAAATTATTTTGCGTTGAGGTCCCTAAGCCATTGTTCCCTTAATTGAGTAAGAATCTGTATTGTCTTTGTAGTATATTCTAAATCAAGTCCCACAGTAAACATAAATTCAGCACAAGTTGGACTTTCCTTAGACATTTGGAATTTTTCTCATATATTTGCATGGTTTTCTTCCTTATCAGTTTACCTTGTTCCTTATAAACATGATATTTCCTTTACAATAATCTATAGATATTTCCTTAAATATCTGGAAATTTATTGATGTAACTTTTACATCTCCTATTGAATGTTGTGATTTCATTACCAAGCTGTTTCATTTATATTTTTCTCTTCATTATTGATCATCTATTGATAATTTTTATGTATCATCTATTTTTCTGAGAATTGCTAATTATTTTTTGCTAATTAATTTCTTTGGTACCCCCCTTTTGATGCATGGAGACAAACATGTAGCAAAGTTACAGGGTATTTGTTTGATGGATAGTGTCTGTTTACTAGAAGGAAGCGTGTTACCACTTTTATGTGTTACACACAGTTAATTTAGATGAAAATTTGTGAGTAGTACAGCTCCTTCAAAATGAGGTTTCAATAATCATGATTTCTTTTGTGACGTCTCGAACTAATTTACAAATGCCATTTAGGAAAAAGCACTATAGCTGTCTGTGCAGATTTGATATGATTTAGCATTGATAACGAAGACCAGTTTGTCCAGTTGAACACAGACAGGTTGAATTTGTGTAAGTGAATCCTTGTGAAAGGTTGTGTCACACTCCTTCAGTCAATGGAAAGGTGGACATTTTGCCTAATTAGAAATTGGCTTAATTTTGTACAAGGAATGCCTCATTTATACATTCCTTGGTAAATTATGGGGTGGACTGCAGTCCCGAGGCCCAGCTCGGCCACGGCTGAGCATTGGGAAAACACATTCCTTATTAATGTCACATTTCTGAAATGTGATATTGTCACACCATTATGTGTTGAGTGGCATCAGCTGTATCCTGCAGTGTGAAGTCATATGAACACTACATTTTTAAAGTCAGTCATTTAAATTGTTTTGCTTTATGTCATTTGCAATGTCATTTGTTCTACTTAGCTTCAAAAAATGCTTGTAAACTGAGAGGTCCTTCCCCCGTTGTCCCTCCAGCCAATGAGCCTGTCGCACACACACACACACACACACCGTCCGGCCTCCTCCCATCTCCCATAAAGATCAAATGTTGGTGCCATCCTGCAAAGAAAATTTTGGGGAAAGCCTGATGGCTTACCCGTCTGCACCTTCAGTATTTACAGTGGGGCAAAAAAGTATTTAGTCAGCCACCAATTGTGCAAGTTCTCTCACTTAAAAGATGAGAGAGGTCTCCAATTTTCATCATAGGTATACCTCAACTATGAGAGACAATGAGGAAAAAAACAAAACAAAACAAACAAAAAAAACAGAAAATCACATTGAAGGATTTTTAAAGAATTTATTTGCAAATTATGGTGGAAAATAAGTATTTGGTGACCTACAAACAAGCAAGATTTCTGGCTCTCACAGACCTGTAACTTCTTCTTTAAGAGGCTCCTCTGTCCTCCACTCGTTACCTGTATTAATGGCACCTGTTTGAACTCGTTATCAGTATAAAAGACACCTGTCCCCAACCTCAAACAGACTCCAAACTCCACTATGGCCAAGACCAAAGGGCTGTCAAAGGACACCAGAAACAAAATTGTAGACCTGCACTGGGCTGGGAAGACTGAATCTGCAATAAGTAAGCAGCTTGGTGTGAAGAAATCAACTGTGGGAGCAATTAATAGAAAATGGAAGACATACAAGACCACTGATAATCTCCCTCGATCTGGGGCTCCACGCAAGATCTCACCCCGTGAGGTCAAAATGATCACGAGAACGGTGAGCAAAAATCCCAGAACCACACGGGGGGACCTAGTGAATGTCCTGCAGAGAGCTGGGACCAAAGTAACAAAGGCTACCATCAGTAACATACTATGCCGCTAGGGACTCAAATCTTGCAGTGCCAGACGTGTCCCCCTGCTTAAGCCAGTACATGTCCAGGCCATCTGAAGTTTGCTAGCAAGCATTTGGATGATCCAGAAGAGGATTGGGAGAATGTCATATGGTCAGATGAAACCAAAATAGAACTTTTTGGTAAAAACTCAACTTGTCGTGTTTGGAGGAGAAAGAACACCATATCTACTGTGAAGCATGGGTGTTGAAACATCATGCTTTGGGGCTGTTTTTCTGCAAAGGGACCAGGACGACTGATCCGTGTAAAGGAAAGAATGAATGGGGCCATGTATCGTGAGATTTTGAGTGAAAACCTCCTTCCATCAGCAAGGGCATTGAAGATGAACTATGGCTGGGTCTTTCAGCATGATAATGATCCCAAACACACCGCCCAGGCAACGAAGGAGTGGCTTCGTAAGAAGCATTTCTAGGTCCTGGAGTGGCCCAGCCAGTCTCCAGATCTCAACCCCATAGAAAATCTTTGGAGGGAGTTGAAAGTCCGTGTTGCCCAGGGACAGCCCCAAAACATCACTGCTCTAGAGGAGATCTGCATGGAGGAATGGGCAAAAATACCAGCAACAATGTGTGAAAACCTTGTGAAGACTTACAGAAAACGTTTGACCTCTGTCATTGCCAACAAAGGGTATATAACAAAGTACTGAGATGAACTTTTGTTATTGACCAAATACGTATTTTCCACCATAATTTGCAAATAAATTATTTAAAAATCAGACAATGTGATTTTCTGGATTTTTTTTTTTCCTCATTTTGTTTCTCATAGTTGAGGTATACCTATGATGAAAATTGGAGACCTCTCTCATCTTTTAAGTGGGAGAACTTGCACAATTGGTGGCTGACTAAATACTTTTTTACCCCACTATACATCAACAGAAGTGTGAATTTTATCACCTCATAAATTGATTTTACAAATGTTCCAGTGATCATTATTTTTTGTGTCCCTTAAATGTTTATCCCAGTTGTTTATTATAATGTGTAATGTTAAGAAACACAAATGAATTATTGTTTTTTTTTTAAATATTTTGTTACATATTGCATATGTCACCAAGGATTTATTAAATTGAAAGGTGATGGTGATGTTATGATTCCTTGTTAATTTGGCAAATCTAATTCCTAGTGAAAAAGAAAAAAAAATGTGAATGCTTTCCCTTTCCTGTTGAAAAACAAAGAATGAAGAATAGCAGAAAAACCTTTAAATTACACCTAAAGCTTCCACAATTTGAATGTGTTTTTGCTATTCACAGCAAGTATTCACTAAATACTCTGAATCAGTAAATGTTTTACCAATTGACATGGGTGATCACTAATTTAGGACAGTATCATATGTTAGAAGCCTTAACCCCTTGACGCCTGAATTTATTTCCAATTATGAAAAAAAAAAATCACTTGTGTTTTTGCTTTCAAGTAGATGCTAAATTAAGTTGAGAAAGTTAATTTGACGTGAATTTGCGACAATCGACGTCAAGGGGTTAAAGTTTAAACCAATGGGGTTTAACCGTTAAACCAATGCAGCAACTAGAATTAGTAACTGGAAATGCAGGCCTATTCTCTGTTTTCAGAAATTTATGGTGCAGGACCATAATCCGTGGTCTGTGTGTTGTTTTTTATTTTTAATTTACCAACTCGCGATACTAAAAAAAATTCATTCTCATCTTGCTGTGTTCTTTTACGAGGGAAAAAGTCACAGCATGAACTGTCTCAGATCCTGCTCTTGCATTCCCCCCCCCCTTTTTTTTCACGTGGACAGGCCTAGGGTCTGAATGTAAATAAGATTGCATATGTCATTTATTAAAAAGTGAGTATAGTATTATTTAAACAAAGCAGCAATATGACATACAATTACCAAGACCTCTGTTTGATAATCAGTAGTCTCTGGCAAATCATATGCACAAACATTAATTTTCACTCTCTTTTGAACCTCTATGCTTTGAATCATGTAATATAGGGTATACATAAAGCCTTCAGTGATTAGGCATTATTAAGTGACAGCATGATATTGTAATGTTCAGTTAATCTCATCATTGTCCTGCTTGTAGCATTAATTAAGATGCAAGCATTTGTACTTAACTTAGATGTTCAGCTGCCTCTTTGATGTCGATGGGGGGAGAGCACGGACAGTGACGAGGCTGGGTCTCAGAGGCCGGTTTTGTTTTGGCAGGGGGAAGGAGAACGTCAGTCCTGTGTCCTTTTTCCCTGTAAAGTGCACTGTTATGCTTCAGTCAAAGGGAAAAAAAAGAAAGGTCAGTGATAGTCAAAAAATTGAATAAAAATAGCTCAATGTTTTTCATTTTCCAAAGAAAAAAACTGAAGGAAATGAAAATATTGGCTTTAAAAATATGTAAATAATTCATCACGTACGCAACATTAGAGTGAAAACCTACAAAGTTGGACTGAAAGAAAAAGTAAAACCCCCAAACTTTGCAAAAATACCCATATATAAATTTTTTTTCCCCTTTCACCAAGTTTTTACACACAAATCAGTAGCTACACAGTCTTTCCTATTTCTTTTTCCAAGTTCTGTTTTTTTTCCTTCTTTTTTTTCCTCTCAAGGACACACATGCACACACAGACAAAACAGGGCCCACACAGAAATGCTCTCTTTTCATGTTATCTCCACAAGGTCATGCAATAAAGACTTTTAGGTTCATGCCAAAACCCAAAACAGCATGAGAATTACTTCAATTAATCTCCAGAACTGGCAACTCTTAGAAAAAAAATCACAGATATGGCAACCCCCACACACTCACTACAGCGTGAAGCTCCCTTTTTTTGTTTGCACTGCCGTAAAAAACACAACACTAGTCCACTCTTTTTGCTCAAAGCTACTATTTTCAAATACCTGTAAATTTAAACACTTCTCAAAAGGATAACAATTAACTAATCAATCCTTTTTTGCTAAAAAAAATCACAAACAACAGTTTTACAATCTGCTCCTTCCGCCTCCGTGGAGAACTCACTTTTTTTTTTCCCACACCGGAGCAGATTACACAGAGACAAAACATCCCATACTGCAGTAACTTATCTAAAACTCACAAAATAAAATATTTCAATGGTCATATTAGCCCCTCCGCTGTGTGCCGAAAGCCCAAAGTAAGACCTCCTCCCCCGGCATCTTGCAATAGCTCACAGTAGCAGGGGAAGTCCCATGGGCGATAATGCAGACCCGGTAAGGGCATGAATGTTCCATGAAAAAACCTTTTCTCTTCAGGGTTCACGTAACCTCCCCACGGATGCTGAAGATCCAAACCCTGGACCATAAGCAGAAGTGGTCACAAAGGCACGAATCTGTCCCCGAAATTTTACTTCTCTGGGATCACGTGATTTTTTTCCACAGGACGTCAAACATCTGTGGTTAAAAAACCACAAATCTTTCCCTTTTTTCTTTGCATGCAAACTTCCGGCACCTCCACTGCACTTACTTAGACCGTAGAGAGCGGCGGATTTCTAAGAATAGCCCCGGGTCTTGCAATGCCGTTCACTGTTTGGAGAGGAAAAACCTTGTTCCTCCCAAGGGATTATTATGAGATCGCTCACCGTGGATAAAATAACTCAGCACTCAGGCCGCTAGTTTCACTCCTTTCAGTATTTTGCAGTGTACGATCGGTCAAGGGAATCTCACTATCTTTTATCCATAAACATCAACATATGTACTTACATTCAAGCCACCTATAGGATTCTCAGATCCATCACCCAGTCAGTTCCAGCGCCCCGGTCTGAAATGCCTTCACTGCATATGTACTTACATTCAAGCCACCTATAGGATTCTCAGATCCATCACCCAGTCAGTTCCAGCGCCCCGGTCTGAAATGCCTTCACTGCAGTAACACTGAGCCTTTTTTTTTTTCCCACTCAGCCTGGAAAGGTCTTTTAATCAGCTGTGCACTTGTTGAGATCAAGCAGAGGCGCCAGAAAGATGGAGATATGTGGGTCCCTGTTCGGGTGCCAAAATGTTAGAATAATTTTGAGCTTAAATTATTCAAAGTCAAATAATCAGGCAGAAAGTTGAATTTATGTACATTTATTACAAAAATATAAATAGTCACCCCATTGGCCATCTTGGGGGAGAAATTATAAGGCATGACATTCAGACACACCTAGAATCTCTAAAGGATCCATTCTTCTAAGTCTGATAAATATATATATATATATATATATATATATATATATATATATATATATATATATATATATATATATATATATATATATAGGTAGATGAAAGGAGAGGGAGGATGAGGATAAGGGAAGGGACAGAAGGGGACAGTCCTGATAACTGAGCTTATCCAGGCGGACGTCAGACACTCTGGAGACATGAGTCATGAAGACATGAGGTCTATAAAACTAACAGAATGTCCATCTACCACTGATCTGTACAGGCTGAGGAGATCCTGTGCATCCCTGTGACCCAAAACAGGTTATGTCAAAGAGATTATAATAAAAGGCTTAGATCATTCCTTACGCATGTACTGATCCTCAGTCTGAACTCGCTGAAATTGCTCACAGAAACAGGCCAAGAATATATAAACTTATCCTATATGGAATGCACATATAAACATTAAACATGGCATATGAAAGGTATGATACTTCTCAAATATAATAATACATTAATATCAATAATAGTATAGATAATGTGGAATTTTTCTATCAATTGGCAAAAAAAAAGAAAGTCACTTACTCGACCCATTGTCTTGTAATGAAGCCTTGAAGACAGGGTGATATTTGGGGCGCACAGGTGAGTTACACATGAGGCGGGTTATTATTAGGACAATTACATAAATTTACTTATCAAGAAGCCACCAATCCGCATAGTGCCAGCTTGTAGTTTGTTCCCAACAATGCTGCTCATCAGAATCATTAGGAAACCGGCTGTTGCGCTTTGATGTTGGCCTATTCAACTGCATTGTATGGGAATACGATGTACCTGGGTGACAGCCAGGTAATGCCATCCCACACAGCTGGCATAGCTCGGCTCAGGCTTGACTGGGAAATTCCTGATTGGTCTGCCAGCTCACTTTGGCATCCCTCTGGTTCCAGAAACCCCAGAGTCCTCAGCACCTGCCCTGGGACGGGCAGCGCACGGCTTCTCACCGTGTCATGCTCCAAGAGCAGCTGTAGCTCTGAGCACAGTACCACAAGGACTGCCCATGGAAACCTAAACCGGCTGTCAAGCCAGTCATCATCCTGAGCCAGAAAATCTCTCTCTCAATACCCTTTTTCTTTTCACTGCGCGATTTGCAATATCCTCTAATAATGCTAACATCATTGTTGTTAGAGGCATTTTCTGTACTTCTTTCCCCTTGCTTTTATATCCACTCATCTAATTGCGCACACTTGGATGTTTGTCATGTGTCTCTGGTGTGTATAATAATTTTCACATCATTATCAGTCTCCCAAAGTCACCTCTAAGTGTCGCCAACAGACCAGTATCAGTAGAAAAGTATATATGCCAGGCATGAATTTGGCGTGGGACTGGACATATTTCCATGGTCATTTCATTCTTGATACATCTGAAATTTTTCATGGAAAAGGATGTACGCCATGTTTTTGTTCATAAGTAGCCTTTGCACGTGAGGCCCCAGATCAGGTGTGCAAAGGCATTTGTGCACAAAATGCACAGCAGAAACTGAGGAGACTCCCATTCTCAGTTAGGCAGGCAGTAGCTGATGAACTTAAAGATCTACAGGGAAAGGGCATTATTGAACCTATTGATGCATCCCCATGGGCTTCTCCTATTGTAGTGACCCAGCGGATGGAAGGGGGAAAACCTCGGGTCTGTGCTGATCTTAGGGAGCTTAATAAAGAAATCATCACAGATTGTCATCCGTTACCACACATGGATGAACTGTTCACCGAACTTTGAGGAGCCACAGTCTTTTCTACTATTAATCTTGCTTCTGCTTACCACCAAATGTTGTTGCACCCAGATAGGAGAGATCTGACTGCATTTGTTACGCATGATGGCCTTTACCATTTCTTCAGAGTCCCATTTGGCCTTGCTTCAGCACTCTCAGCCTTTCAAAAAATGATAACAATACTTGCAAACTTACCTGGTATGCAGGTCAAGCTTACTTGGTTATGGCTCATAACATTGGGTCTTGCAGTCATTACCATGTCGGTGTGTGCTCTGGGGAGAATGTTTTGTTTACTAATTTAGTGGAGAAGAAAACTTTTCAAGAAAAGGGGAAAATATTGTGTCCTGTTGTTTCAAAAAAGGACTGCAGAGGGCACTGCTGTTCTGTATTTATGGGGTACAGGAGGATGTGTTAAGAAAAGATGAAGAATAAAGTGTGGTGGTTAGAGGTTACATGCATGTGTGCTGGTGTGCTTTTTCTTCTTTTGCTTTGCAAGTTTAGTCAGATACCACAACTATTTAGATAGGGGCGTGGCTACCAGCTGAGAGTGGCAGATTAACCCACTCTCTTCTTCCGGCATTCAGAGAGAGCAGACGCTTTTCTCCCTCCTCTCCCTCCTAATCCTCTCCCTTCTGATCCCAGCTTGCAATGTTGTGTTTTTGTCTGTGTTTAGTCGCTCTTCTTCTGCTGAATCTTAATCTAAACTGAAATTATGGATCTGGAAAGCGGCTTAAATGTGATTGTCACCACTTTAAAAGAAGATCGGGTCAGGGGGACCCAAGGGGAAGACTCAGGGACATTGGGAACTCATGCGTCTGTATGATTCGACTGGAGATGCAGAAGACATCTATTGGCTATGAACACAGGACTTCTACTTTGGCTTTTGGAGTTCCCTGATGTTTCAGAAATTGAGGAAGGTGGAGAGCTGTTCAAATGCGGACCCAGGCAAGCTCCTTCACCAAATTCGACCAGTTGGGGAGTGCACGAGGCGGCATGGTGAACTGAATGGTAATTGATTCAGATGGTAGGAATACATCTTGAGTCGCTAGTGCTCTCCAGGGAATGTTTTTTAAGCTTGTACATGGAAATTATGAAGCACAGAATCGCATGAGAGAGGAAAATTCTATTCTCTGAGTGCACTGTGCAGATTTGACCTTGTTTTTTTTTGGTGCCCTGTTTACATTCCTCCTCGATGAAGATAAGGTGGAAGAGGCGGCTCTGCTAACCCAAACAATCGACAAACAATTGCTGTTGTTTCAGCAGACTGAACTCTTCAAGGACAGTGTTACCATGTGTCTTCAAACTCTGCCATCTGCAAGCACAAGAGAGATAGACTCTGGACTTGCTTATAGATCACATGATTATAACATCCATCCACTGCCAGGAGGCGCCCTCTGCTGTTCACTAGCAACTGACACACCCACACTACACTGCATACAACATCACATGACTGATACATACACTGACACATATACACACACACTGTCTCTCTCAACTTTTGTTTTTGTGTGATCTATTGTCTGCTAATTGTGCATTGGAGAGTTTTTTTCTATGTAATCACAATTTTGGTCATAAAATGAGCTTTATTTTGATTAACAATGCTTTTTTCTCTCTGCCCATTGTGTCACTTCCCTTTCCCCTCATTCCCTTCTTTACCCTCTACTGCTGACAGGCGCCTCCATGGCTGCTGCGTCATTGAGATGCGCTTATTCAGCGCGCCCAATTTCAAGTCAAATTCCTCGTATGTTTATGTTTTTTATGTAAACATGCTTGGCAATAAAGCTTTCTGATTCTGATTCAGCCGCGCTGGGCTATGCAGTGGTGCACCCACGTGCCCTAGCTAACTGTTTGTGTATTACTAAATTGGGAAGGGTTAATTAGTCCGTGCATATTGTTCTGTGTTTTTCCAGGGGTTAGGGCAGGGGTGTCCAATCATGTGCCATGGAGGGCCAAGACCCTGCAGGCTTTACTTCCAACCAGTGTGTTCAGCACCAGATTTCACTGAACTTCTTCCCACTGATTGCTGATCAGTGAAAACACCTGCTGAAGCAACTGGGTAGAAGAGAAAACCTGCAGGGTCTTGGCCCTCCATGGCACATGATTGGACACCCTTGGGTTAGAGGGAATGTTGTGTGGCACTACAGGGGTTAATGAGTGCCGGCGTGGTGACACAGCCATCAGGGTGACATCAGCACACAGGCCATCTCACGGCCTCTTTCCCAGCTGACACAGTACACAGTAATAGACCTGTATTGTATATTAACAGCTTGTGTAATAAAGTTCATGGTCAAAGCAGACACCACTCTCCGTGAGTCTCTCCAGATTTACAGACATAACATCGTTGTCAAACCAATCATTGAGTTCTTCCCATTTGCATCGATACTTTTGCAAACTTTTACATTTGACTGATGCACAGGGCAGCCTATTGGGACACGGTGCAGCCCTAGACATGTGGGTCTGTGACAAGCCGACAAGCCGCTGCAACTGCTGCTGAGCCCACCCGGCTATTTCTCACCCAATTACTGTCGAGTGATGACTTCACGTGTGGTGCGTAAAAGTAAACAAATCAACCAACAACTATTGAGTAGGAGGGCAACATGCATAATGCGAATGAGATGATGCTTCGTTAAAGGTACCTACTTATAAATACAGGACAAACTGTGTCTTATTGATTCAACACAGGATGCATTATTTTAGTGTAAAAAAACAGGAGGATACTGTATATTACATGATGGGTGGCAACCCTAGCCGGCACCCCACCGCGGAACCACGGCAAAACCACTGGGAGATGGGCCAGAGCGACACGAGGCACACTGTGGACCACAAACCGGTGAACCAAGTGGTAACAGGGATGATTATTAAGGTGACTAAATCTGAAGAAAATAATATAAGCCGCGCTTGGTTCGAGCTTCCTGTTACCAGTGTTAGCTTGGGGGCTAATAGGCTACCTTTAGCACCACTTCCATATACTTGACAGACAGCTAGGTGGGACAATAATAGAGCAGTGGGCAGGTCTCAAGGACGGTAGTGGGTTGACTTTTTCTAAACGTGACGTTAACGATTTCCACAAAAAAGTCAAAAACGTTTCTGGAACAGAAAAACAAGATAAAGGCTATTCTTTTTTAAAGAGAATTGACTGTTTTGATCATTTTTTGGATAATTAGGTGACCAGCAGACTCATTTCAGACAGTTAAAACCTACAAACACCATTTTTCAGTCAATGACCCCTTTCAGCTTTACATGCTGACATGAAGTGTCAAAACAGGTGTCAATAAGATAAGATAAGATAAGATAAGCCTTTATTAGTCCCACAACGGGGAAATTCCAGGATTGCAACAGCACAGGGATAGCAACACTCAGAGCAACAATCAGAAGGCAAGAAAGATGCATGGAGTGGACGGAGCAAGCCCCTATTCCATCTCCCTGTTCCAATAATCAATTTAATATATGGTCCCCGGGTAGGGGACGTATCAGATATTAAACTGATAAGAACAGATACTACACTTGATCTTAGCCAAAAGGCCGAGAAGCGATGTTAATGTTTGTTAATGTTAATATTAACATTAACAAACATTCTGTTCTCTGTCAATAAAAAAATGATATTTGTAACACCTGTTTTTCCCCACACCTCTTCATGCCAAAATGGCTGCAGTGAAACAGACTTAATGTTTAGATCTGTTGACATCATGTTACACTGTATTACACTCCAGAGTCAATATTGGACTGGGAGAGGCTACAGGTTTTGCTTACAAACAGGTGTCACTCATCAAGTCTCTGTCTGATCAGGCTGACTGTTGACTTTCTTAATCCTTCATCTGAAGCTCAAAATATTAAAGGATTACCAAAACCTGGTAATGGCTGTGGTATTAAAGTTTGAAGAGTTTATCATCTGTTTCATGCTGCCTCAAAGTCAGAAATTAAGGCTTTTTATCATCCAAAACAACATTGCAACTAGAAAAGCACTCAGAGAGCGCATACCTCCGCAAAGGCTACTTCCATCCCTCATGGATCACCTCCAAAATGTAATGGGTTTGTGTGCAGGCCTAGAGCCATTTCTGGGGAAAATTGCATCAAAGTCTGCCCTATAATTTTGGAGTATTGTTGCTAACACACTGTGAGAAGATAAAAGCCTAGACGGAGGTATACATTTTCAGATCATCACCAAAATGTAACAGGTTCATCTCTTGCCCAAGAACCACCTCTGGTGAAAATTTCATCCAAATCCATCCAGTGTAATTCTGCTGCACAAATACAAACAAAGCCCTTGGTGGAGGTATGCGGTCTCAGAGCATCACCAAAATCTAATCATCTATTCCTCGTTCCATTACACACCTTTTCTAAAAATTTAATCAATATCTGTTCATGACTTTTTCAATGATGTTGCTGACAGACATACAAACCAACAAACCAACACTGGCAAAAACATACCCTCCTTGGCAGAGGTAATAATTGAAAATTAGTAGTTACTATGTGTCACTGTCATTTTGAATACTATCATTTCATTTTAAACTAGAAAAGCACTCAGAGTGCATACCTCTGCCATGGATCACCTCCAACATGTAATGGGTTTGTGTGTAAAAATGGTAAAATGGCATTCACTTATATAGCACTTTTATTCTCATTTCTAAATGACCAAAGTGCTTTACAGATCCTGCTATCCACCCATTCACACACACACACACATTCACACACTGATGGTGGCATCAGTGTAGGCCTCGAGAACTGGCTAATCAAATCTATCCAGAAGTTTTGGAGTATTCTTGCTAACACACTGAGAAGATAAGAGCCTTGGCGGAGGTATGCATTCTTGGCTCATCACCAAAAAGTAATGGGTTCAGAATCAGAATCAGAATCAGGTTTATTGCCATTGTTCATGTAGTACACAAACTAGGAATTTGTCTCGGTACAATGCTGCAACATTAAACATGATAAGATAAGAGAAATAAACTATACATGTAATAAAGTGTAGGATAAGATTAAGTGATACTGGTCAACAGTTAAAATATATATTAGCCAGCAACAGATACTGTGGAGAACTATATAGTGCAGTCGGTAATGCAGGAAGAAAACAGTGATGATTGACATGAGTCTGGTTGAGCTGCTGTACATGGTGCACGAGAGTCACTTAGTGTTCAGCAGTCTAATGGCAGAGGGGAAGAAGCTGTTCATGTGACGGGAGGTTTTAGTCTGGATGGACCGAAGTCTTCTACCAGAGGGGAGGGGGGCAAACAGTACGTGACCAGGGTGTGAGGGATCGGCTATGATCCGGCCAGCACGCCTCCGGGTCCTGGAGATGTACAGATCCTGGAGAGATGGGAGCTTGCAGCCGATCACCTTCTCAGCAGTGCGCACGACGCGCTGCAGCCTTAGTCTGTCCCTGGCAGTGGCTCCTGCGTACCACACGGTTATGGAGGTGGTGAGGATGGACTCGATGATGGCTGTGTAGAACTGCACTAACATCTTGGTGGGTAGCTTGAGCTTCCTCAGCTGCCGCAGGAAGAACATCCTCTGCTGGGCTTTTTTGATGAGTGAGCTGATGGTCAGCTCCCATTTGAGGTCCCTGGTGATGGTAGTGCCTAGGAAGCGGAAGGAATCAGCAGTGGTGATGGGAGAGCCTGAGAGGGTGAGGGGGGGCAGAGGAGTAGTGACTTTCCTGAAGTCTACAATCATCTCCACTGTCTTCAGAGCGTTCAGCTGCAGGTTGTTATTGCTGCACCAGGACGCCAGCTGGGCCACCTCTCTCCTGTAGGCGGACTCGTCGCCGTTGGAGATGAGCCCGATGAGGGTGGTGTCGTCCGCAAACTTGATCAACTTGACAGACTGGTGGCTGGAGGTGCAGGAGTTGGTGTAAAGGGAGAAGAGTAGGGGGGAAAGTACACAGCCCTGGGGTGATCCGGTGCTGATGCTAGTATAGTCTGAGACAGTCTTTCCCAGCCGCACATGCTGCCTCCGGTCCGTCAGGAAGTCGATGATCCACCTGCAGAGGGAGTCAGGCACGTTGAGCAGGGACAGCTTGTCCCGGAGCAGAGCGGGGCGGATGGTGTTGAATGCGGAGCTGAAGTCCACAAACAGGATCCTGGCGTAGGTTCCCGGGGAGTCCAGGTGCTGCAGGATGGAGTGGAGGGCCAGGTTGACTGCATCGTCTACAGACCTGTTGGCTCGGTAGGCAAACTGCAGCGGGTCCAGGAGAGGGGTGGTGATGGACTTGAGGTGGGACAGGACCAGGCGCTCAAAGGACTTCATGACTACAGAGGTGAGCGCTACAGGTCTGTAGTCATTAAGTCCAGTGATCCGTGGCTTCTTGGGGACAGGGATGATGGTGGAGGATTTGAGGCAGGATGGCACGTGGCATAACTTAAGGGAGGTGTTAAAAATGTCTGTGAATACAGGAGCCAGCTGTTTCGCACAGAGTCTCAGGGTGGAGGGAGACACGCTGTCTGGGCCGGAGGCCTTGCGCGGGTTCAGTCTGGAGAACTGTTTGAGCACATCCTGCTCACTGATGATAAGGGGAGGGGGGGAGGAGGGGGGGGGGGTGCCTTAAATGAAGTAGGGAATGTGGAGGCTGTGGAGCTGGAGGGAGGGGGGGAGTTGGACACAGATGACGAGGTGTCAAAACGGGCATAGTGTTGGGACAGTCTCTGACAAAGGGCTTTGTCATCCTGACCTTTAGGAGCCTTAGGTGGTCCTTCACCTCTAGCCCAAGGACCACCTATGGTGAAAATTTCATTTAAATCCATCCAGTAGTTTTTGTGTAATCCTGCTGCACAAATACAAACAAACAAGGTCCTTGGTGGAGGTATGCAGTCTCAGATCATTACCAAAATGTAGGGTTCATCCTTGGCCCAAGGGCTACCTGTGGTGGAAATTTCATCAAAATCCATCCAGTAGTTTTTGTGCTTTCTTGAGAAAGCCATAGCTCCATCCCCAACTTGTGCCAGCTGTGTTTCCCACTCTAAGAAGGTTTCTGAGTTGGAATTGAGACTCTCTAACCTCTAAGATTCAGGAGGCTGAAAACCACCTGGACACTTATTTTTGGACTGATATCAGCCCCAGCGACGGACTTGCAGCTAGCAGAGACGGCTACTTACCTGGGTGATATTAGCACATCGCCATCCACCTCCACCCCTGCTCCGGTCACCTCAGCTTTCCAGGACTCCAGCAACAAACACTGGTTTCAGCTCGGAGCTAAACCCAAAGCCCGGGCGGTTCTTCACAGCCTCAATGCATGCCCTGGACCATGGTTGAGCCAAATAGCAAACGTCAGGGATTGACCAGACATAGTCGTGCCTCCTCCCTTCCCCTTTTGCTGGAAAATAGATTCAACATCCTTTCCCTGGAAGATTTTCCCCACCTGGACGTCGATCTTCCTCCCATGGCCGCCCCTCCTCCTTCAGTGGCGGCCCAAACCCGCAAGCCCCAGATCAAAACTACCTTAGGTGTGCCAAACTATACACCAGCTCCAAAAAGAAGAGAGCGCATCCCCCCACATCGGCACCCCACTGCCACTACAGCAACATTATCCACCATTTTACAAGCCACTACAACCCCCCCCCCCTTCCCAGATGACGCTGGTAATTGGTGATTCAACAATGAGGAATGTCAGAAGCAGGTACTGAGTTACAAATTTTTTTCCTGGGGCTAAAGTGTCAGACATTGAGGCTCTTACCCCTGACCTATTAAATGAATACCCCCCCCCCCCACATACTAAAACTGTCATTGTGCATCTTAGAAGCAACAACATCCCAGATGAAGCATCGGAGATCTTAAAGAGAGACTTTAGGAGCCTTCTATCCACTCTTTTGAACTGTGGCAGACGTGTGTTTATTTCTGGGCCACTTGCTCCTTTTAGAATAGGTTGTAATTTTTTTTAGCAGAACTCTCAGCCTTAATACCGGGTTGTGTTCAACATGTCCTACTTTTAACATTGGTTTTGTAGACAATTTCAACTTGTATTGGAGCCACCCATCATTTATGAGGCCAGATGGCATCCATCCAAATAGACTGGGTGCATGTGTTCTAAGGGACAATCGGTTTTATTCCATTCAGCATTTTTTAGTACAGTGACTGAAAGCTGGTGTGTTAACTCACCCCAAAGTACCTGAGTCTCCCATCCAGCTCTTTTCTGCCTCCACTTCTCATATTAATCCTATTAATCCAAATAATTCTCACTGTTTAGATCAGTCTTCATTTCATAATCCCATAGAGATTGTGTCTGTCTCCCATTTCCCAAAACATTATAACCCAAACAAATACAACATAACTTGATAAATACACGCCTCTCTGCAGCTCCTTTTCGTCCGCCACCCCTCAACTTAGCCCCCGTCTTCCCCATCAAAGAATCATTGTCTGCTCCCCCCAAAGTTAATAAAAATATAATGTATAAGCTTCCCGAAGTGATTAAACAAAAAGTTGGTAAAACTCAAATTAAACATTAAGTCTCTAAATTTAATGATTTGGCATCTCTTCCGCCTCATAATTTAAAAAATTAAATGTGGTTTGTTAAATATTAGGCCTCTAACTACCAAGTCTCTGCTAGTTGATGATCTGTTAATTGATCATCAGATTGATTTAATATCCCTTACAGAGATTTGGTTAGGGCAAGAGGATTATGTAGGTTTAAATGAATCAACTCCCTCTGGTTATTTAAACTAATAAAATCCCAGAAGTTCTGGTCATGGAGGAGTAGTAGCGACAATTTACCATTCTAAATTACTAGTTAATGTAAAGCAAAAAAAGTTTTAATTCCTTTGAGGGCCTGGTCCTCAATATGGGGCATGTTAGCAATCTTTGGTTAAACCCAATTTTCTTTGCCATAGTTTATTGTCCTCCCTCAGCCTACTCAGAGTTTTTATCCGAATTTGCCAGTTCTTAGCTGATTTAGTGCTGAAATCTGATAGAATAATTGTAGTAGGGGATTTTAATATACATGTAGATGTAGATAGTGACTGTCTTAATATGGCATTTAATTCAATATTAGACTCAATGGGGTTTTCTCAGAAAGTAGAAAATTCTACCCGTTATCTGCACCATACGTTGGACCTTGTTCTGACATTTGGCATAGAAATAGAAAATCTGGTAGTGTCTCCTCATAACCTTATACTGTCAGACCATTGTCTGTTAACCTTTTATTTTACTATTTCTGACTATTTGATTCCTAAAGAAAAATATTAAGACAGTAGATGTCTTTCAGATGTTACCAAATTTATGCAGATTGTCTCCGCTATACCATGTGTCAACACAACGAAAATAAGCTATGGAGAGCTTGCTCCTTCTGTAATTGATAACATGGTAGATAGTATTACAGCTTCTCTGCATCAGACACTAGACATAGTGGCCCCTTTAAAAAAAGAAAAAGTCTAATCAGAGATTTCTAACTCCTTGGTTCAACACAAACTCCTAGCTTAAAACAGAAGACTTGTCAGTTAGAAAGAAAATGGCGTTCCACTAATTTAGATGAAATTTATTCAGCTTGGAGAAATCATCTTTTAATTTATAAAAAAAAAAAATCTCTTAGAAAAGCTAGAACAAGTTATTACTCTGCATTAATAGAAGAGAACAAGAATAATCCCAGGTTTTGTTTCAGCACTGTAGCTAGGCTGACAAAGAGTCAGGGCTCTGTCAATCCTTGCATTCCCTTCAAGCTTACTAGTCAGGACTTAAACTTTTTCAATCATAAAATTTCATCTTTTAGAGATAAAATCAGTCAGATTCTTCCCACCGTTAACTTAAATACAGTAACTACTACAACTTCTTCAATTGATATCTGTTTGGATAAGTTTACTCCAATTGACCTTTTAGAGTTAGATAAAATAATTTCCTCATCCAAGCCTTCAACTCGTCTTTTAGACCCTATTCCTACCAGATTATTTAAAAAAGTCTTCCCATTTATTGGTAGCCATATTCTTCAAATAATCAGTTATTCATTAGCATTAGGCCATGTACCGTAGGCTTTTAAAACTGCTGTAATTAAACCCTTTCTCAAAAAGCCAACGCTGGACCCAGGAGTTTTAGCTAACTATCGACCAATCTCTAATCTGCCTTTCATTTCAAAAGTCTTAGAAAGGGTCGTTTCTACACAATTATTTGACTACTTGCAGGGATTTTTTTTTTTTTTTGAAGAGTTTCAATCTGGGTTTAGAATCCATCATAGTACTGAAACAGCCTTAGTGAAGGTCACCAATGATCTTATCGCATCTGATAATGGACTTGTTTCTGTACTTGTCCTTTTAGACCTTAGTGCAGCTTTTGGTACTATTGACCATAATATTCTTCTTGGTAGATTAGAACACTATGTTGGATTTAAGGGAACTTCGCTGCAGTGATTTAGATCTTATTTGTCTGATGGGCTCCAGTTTGTTCATGTCAATAATGAGTTTTCTTCCAACTCAGCTCAGTCGTGGAGTTCCACAGGGATCTGTGCTAGGCCCTACTCTTTTTAGTTTATATATGTTTTCATTAGGCAATATTATTAGAAAGCACTGTATACATTTTCATTGTTATGCAGATGACACACAATTTTACCTGTCAATGAAGCCAGATGATAATCAATTAGCCAAGTTAGAAGCCTGTCTTAAGGAACTCAAAGCTTGGATGACTTGTAATTCCCTGCTATTAAATTCAGATAAGAATGAAGTCATTCTTGTTGGTCCAAAAAAACAGAAATACCTTTCCAAATCAAACTCTTAGTTTTGATGTGGTTACTCTTTCTCCTAATAGTTCTGTGAGGAACCTCGGAGTTACTTTTGATCAAAATCTGTTTTTCAATTCACATATTAAACTTGTTTCTAAGACTGCCTTCTATCATTTGCATAGTACAGTGATCCCTCGCTACTTCGCGCTTCACCTTTCGCGCCCTCAGTGCATCGCGGATTTTTCAAAAATATTCATCAAAAATTCAAAATTGAGAAATAATGGGCGGGCGCTAGCAGAAGGCAGGGAGACTACATTAGACCATCAGGTGTCAACACGGAGAGCAGCACAACTCTCTGTTCGCTGTTCTCGTGTTTGCTCGGCTCGGAAATCTTGCAAGCTGATTGGCCGAGACGTTTCACCCCGCAAGCTGATTGGCCGAGACGTTTCACCCACCTCCTCTCCCTGCCGAGCGCCCATGAAGGGAAGAAAGACCGCATTCATTGCTTTTTATCGCTCGTGTTACTTAGTCTCGCCGCGTGGAACTTTTTGCTGTTCTCTTGTGCCATTTTGTGCGAAACAGTCTTCCCGTCGATCCACTACGCCGCCTCCTGCAGCTTCAGCTCTATCGGAAGCTGCCCTCGATGATCCTGAGCCTCCAGCACCTCACGATGAGGCGTCACCTGAGGAGCAGTAAAGCTCTCATTAACCTGTGCAGTAAATCATTTTCATCTTGAGTTACGTATCTTGTTATAAGAATAAAAGCGTTCTAAAAACATATTTATGTACACTTTGTTTACATCTACGTATGTATGTACACGTACACACACACACGTATCATATGAGAGAGAGAGAGTGGGAGAATGAACGTACGTATTATTTATGGATGGCGTCATTAGGGGTGATGCTACTTCGCGGTTTTTCACTTTTCGCGGTCGGTTCTGGAACCCATTAACCGTGATAAGTGAGGGATCACTGTATTGCCAAGATTAGGAGTATCTTGTCTCAGAGTGATGCTGAGAAACTGATCCATGCTTTTGTCAGCTCTAGATTAGATTATTGTAACTCTTTATTATCAGGTTGTCCTAAAATATCTTTAAAAAGTCTTCAGTTGATTCAAAATGCTGCTGCAAGAATTTTAACAGGTACTAGAAAGAGAGATCATCTCTCCGGTTCTGGCCTCCCTTCATTGGCTTCCCATAGAGTTCAGAATTAAGTTTAAAATTCTTCTTCTCACTTACAAAGCTCTTAACAATCAGGCCCCTCTGTATTTAAAAGATCTGATACTACCCTTTCATCCTAACAGAGCACTACGCTCAAAAAATTCTGGATTACTTGTAATACCTAGAATCTCCAAAAGTACGATGGGAGGCAGAGCCTTCAGTTATCAAGCTCCTTTCCTGTGAAACCAGTTACCAATCTGGATTCAGGAGTCAGACTCAATCTCTGTTTTTAAGAATAGGGTTAAAACCTTCCTTTTCGATATAGCCTACAATTAGGGAGGGATCGTGTGTCTCTGAACCCTCCCTTAGTTATGCTGCTAATAGATTTAGACAGCCGGGAGACCTCTTATAATGTACTAGGCTTCACTTCTTTAATGTTTGCTCTCTACATGTCTGTTCTTTTCATCTTCTCTAGCCCCTCACCCCCCAGCCAGTCGCAGCAGATGACTGCACCTCCCTGAGCCTGGTTCTGCTAGAGGTTTCTTCCTGTTAAAAGGGAGTTTTTCCTCTCCACCGTCACCAAGCACTTGTGTCCAGTAGAAAGCTTTTCAAATCCACTGAACATAACCGTCACTATCACTGTGGTGAGAATTTTGGAAGTGGTGAGTCTCTAAGTCTTCAAACAGATGAACATGAACGAACATGTCCACACTTTTAAATATATCTCATCTGTAGGAACAAAAAGCTCAATCTCTGACTACCGTCTTATGGCAAGTCCTAGTATGTTTCTAGAGTTTTAAGAAAAATATCACTAGTCATATCTCGTTATTTTTTTGGAAAATTCTATAGTGCTAAAATTCTTGATAGTATCAATTTTTTAAGTGTATAAGTAGAATCAGAATCAGAATCAGAATCAGGTTTATTGCCATTGTTCATGTAGTACACAAACTAGGAATTTGTCTCGGTACAATGCTGCAACATTAAACATGATAAGATAAGAGAAATAAACTATACATGTAATAAAGTGTAGGATAAGATTAAGTGATACTGGTCAACAGTTAAAATATATATTAGCCAGCAGCAGATACTGTGGAGAACTATATAGTGCAGTCGGTAATGCAGGAAGAAAACAGTGATGATTGACATGAGTCTGGTTGAGCTGCTGTACATGGTGCACGAGAGTCACTTAGTGTTCAGCAGTCTAATGGCAGAGGGGAAGAAGCTGTTCATGTGACGGGAGGTTTTAGTCTGGATGGACCGAAGTCTTCTACCAGAGGGGAGGGGGGCAAACAGTACGTGACCAGGGTGTGAGGGATCGGCTATGATCCGGCCAGCACGCCTCCGGGTCCTGGAGATGTACAGATCCTGGAGAGATGGGAGCTTGCAGCCGATCACCTTCTCAGCAGTGCGCACGACGCGCTGCAGCCTTAGTCTGTCCCTGGCAGTGGCTCCTGCGTACCACACGGTTATGGAGGTGGTGAGGATGGACTCGATGATGGCTGTGTAGAACTGCACTAACATCTTGGTGGGTAGCTTGAGCTTCCTCAGCTGCCGCAGGAAGAACATCCTCTGCTGGGCTTTTTTGATGAGTGAGCTGATGGTCAGCTCCCATTTGAGGTCCCTGGTGATGGTAGTGCCTAGGAAGCGGAAGGAATCAGCAGTGGTGATGGGAGAGCCTGAGAGGGTGAGGGGGGGCAGAGGAGTAGTGACTTTCCTGAAGTCTACAATCATCTCCACTGTCTTCAGAGCGTTCAGCTGCAGGTTGTTATTGCTGCACCAGGACGCCAGCTGGGCCACCTCTCTCCTGTAGGCGGACTCGTCGCCGTTGGAGATGAGCCCGATGAGGGTGGTGTCGTCCGCAAACTTGATCAACTTGACAGACTGGTGGCTGGAGGTGCAGGAGTTGGTGTAAAGGGAGAAGAGTAGGGGGGAAAGTACACAGCCCTGGGGTGATCCGGTGCTGATGCTAGTATAGTCTGAGACAGTCTTTCCCAGCCGCACATGCTGCCTCCGGTCCGTTAGGAAGTCGATGATCCACCTGCAGAGGGAGTCAGGCACGTTGAGCAGGGACAGCTTGTCCCGGAGCAGAGCGGGGCGGATGGTGTTGAATGCGGAGCTGAAGTCCACAAACAGGATCCTGGCGTAGGTTCCCGGGGAGTCCAGGTGCTGCAGGATGGAGTGGAGGGCCAGGTTGACTGCATCGTCTACAGACCTGTTGGCTCGGTAGGCAAACTGCAGCGGGTCCAGGAGAGGGGTGGTGATGGACTTGAGGTGGGACAGGACCAGGCGCTCAAAGGACTTCATGACTACAGAGGTGAGCGCTACAGGTCTGTAGTCATTAAGTCCAGTGATCCGTGGCTTCTTGGGGACAGGGATGATGGTGGAGGATTTGAGGCAGGATGGCACGTGGCATAACTTAAGGGAGGTGTTAAAAATGTCTGTGAATACAGGAGCCAGCTGTTTCGCACAGAGTCTCAGGGTGGAGGGAGACACGCCGTCTGGGCCAGGGGCCTTGCGCGGGCTCAGTCTGGAGAACTGTTTGAGCACATCCTGCTCACTGATGATAAGGGGAGGGGGGGAGGAGGGGGGGGGGTGCCTTAAATGAAGTAGGGAATGTGGAGGCTGTGGAGCTGGAGGGAGGGGGGGAGTTGGACACAGATGACGAGGTGTCAAAACGGGCATAGTGTTGGGACAGTCTCTGACAAAGGGCTTTGTCATCCTGACCTTTAGGAGCCTGAGGCCGATAGTTGGTGATCTGCCTCAGTCCTCTCCACACGGAAGCCGAATCATTAGCAGTGAACTGCTGCTGGAGTCTCTCTGAGTACACAGATTTAGCCCTCTTCAGCTCTCTGTTAAACCGGTATTTAACCTCCCTGTAGCAGTCCCTGTCTCCACTTTTCAGCGCTGCTTCCTTCTCCTTCCTGATCTGTCTGAGCTTAGCTGTGAACCAGGGTTTGTCATTAGAGTAACTCACCCTGGTGCGTGATGGAGACATATTTGTCATATTTGTCAGACATATATGATGGAGACATATTAATACATAAGTATTCAGTGTTTATCCTTTTTTGCTACTTCAATGGCATATTATCACCTCAGTTTGTTCTGTGTAATGTAGGAGTGGGATATTAATGGACTGAACTGGGATGAGAAGGAATGTGGGGCAAAAAGAGTCTCTGTACCTCGGGAAAAGCTTTGGGTGCAAGACATTCACATGGGAGAGCTATAAAATTAATTTTATGCAAGTTTCCATTCTCTGCTAAAATGTCCACATCAACAATTGCAATTGAAATTTTTCAACCACCATTGCAAATTAGGTTTATTGGCAAAATGTACAAACTAGCAGCTGTTTGCAATAAACAAATCTTACAAGAACAATTTAAATAGATCAACATAACTAATATTGCAAGTGGTTTCTCCAAATTCAACACAAAATGCTATTTTTAATGACTGCTGCAGTTTTAAATTTATTCAGCACCTTCATGACAATGATCTCTAGTACTTAGTCGAGCAACCATTTGCTGCGATGACCAGCTGCAAAAATGATGCACAACCAGACACCAGCTTCTGGCAACATTCCTGAGTAATCTTAGCTCATTTCTCATCAGCAAAGGCCTCCAGTTCACTAATTTTCTTGGGTTTGTGTGCTGCAACCACCTTTTTCAAATCCCACCAGAGATTTTCAAAGGGGTTCAAGTCAGGTGACTGATGGCCACTCTAGTATCTTCTAGGGACTTCTTCTGAAACCAAGCCTTGGTGAACTTTGAGGTATGCTTGAGATTATTGTTCTCTTCGAAGGGCCAATGATGCCCAAGCTTCAGCTTCCTCACAGATGGTATGACATTTTCTCCCAGGATTTCCTCATACTTGATTGAGTCCATCTTACCCAAAACATGCTGCAGGTTTACAGTGCCAGAGGAAGCAAAACAGCCCCGGAGCATCACTGAGCCACCATCATGCTTCACTTTAGGCATGGTGTTCTTTTCAGCGTATGCTTCATTCTTCATCCTCCAAACATACTGTTTATCCATAGGCCCAAAAAGTTGGCTCCAATTTGCTTAAAACTACATATATAAGCAAGAGGTTTGGGGATTTGTTGTGTGGAACGATGAAACAAAACTGGAACTTTCCAGGCCTATGGATCAGCAGTATGTCTGAAGGAGAAAAAATAAAGCATACACTGAAATGAGCACCATGTCATAAGTCAAGCATGGCGGTGGTACATTGATGCTCTGGGGTTGCTTTGCTTTGTCTGGCATTGGAAACCTGCATGTGTGTGATGGGTAAGACGAATTCAATTAAGTATGAGGAAATCCTGGAAGAAAATGTCATCCTATCTATGAGGAAGCTGAAGCTTGGGCGTCATTGAACCTTCCAAGAGAACAATGATCTCAAGCATACCTTCAAGTCCACCAAGGCTTGGTTTCAGAAGAAGTCCTGGAAGATACTAGTGGCCATCACAATCATCTGACTTGAACCCTATTGAAAAGCTCTGGTGGTATTTGAAAAAAGGTGGTTGCAGCACACAAACCCAAGAATATTAGTGAATTAGAGGCCTTTGCCTATGAAGAATTCATGGGCAAGATAATAATATTCCTCAGGAACGCTGCCAGAAGCTGGTGTCTGGCTATGCATCACATTTGCAGCAGTTCATAAGAGCAGAAGGGTGCTCTACTAAGCACTAAAGATGTTTGTCATTAGGGGGTTGAATAAATTTGAAACTGAAGTAGTAGGAGGAACCACTTACATCAGTTGTGTTAAGCTATTTGAATTTTTCTTGTAAGATTTGTTTACTGAAAACAGCTGCTAGTTTTTATATTTTGTCAATACACCTAATTTGCAGTCGGGGTTGAATATTTTCGATTGCAACTGTAAAACCCAAACCAAACATTTTCAACAAATAATTTTATTGGTTCCTATTCTGTTTCAGCATTTCTGTCATGAATCTGGGTTTGGCTTCCAAACCCAGTTCTTCTTATTGTTATGGTTTGCCCTATTTTCTTGCACCTGGCGCTTCAGGGAGCTATTGGGCCTCTGCTTCCTGACAACTTGGACACACACCCTCCTCCTGTCAAGTGCCATCAGCTGTACTGTCACAGGTGTTCACACACATGCACACATCCACACACACACACACACACACACATGCACACGCTCCATTCATTCCCCTTCACACGCTCATACATGCTCTCTCACACACCTGGTTCCAATCTAGTTCAGCCCACGCTTTCTTGCAACAGCAATCTCTTTCCTTGTTTGCTTCAGGAGTATTTGTTCACTGCATTGGGGGAAAGAGATTGTCAGAGCATTCATCTCCATTCACGGCAGCTAGCTGTTCTTGTATGTGTTCATTACCTTCATTGTTATCCAGCCTGTCACTGCAAGTCCGGTTAATCCCTTGGTGTTTCAGCTGGCCCAGCTTCTCTTCCTCATCCTCCAGACTGCACGGTTTGCCCCGGGATTGCTCCAGCCTTGTGTCATTTTCGCCTTTCCCTTTGTGCTTAACCATCCTGCAGCACTAGGCTCTCCCTTTTGACCGGGCTGTAGAACATCCGGCAGGCGCCCTGCATGTCTGGTGGCCTAATTCCATCATTGTATCTCTGTATACTTTTGTGGCTAAACTGAACTGTAACGTTGTGAAGTTTAATAAATATGGCACTTTCTACTCCCGCAATTGAGTTTTTCATTCTCTCCCTCGTGCACCGTGTAATGGATTGTTGATTGTTAATGGGTTGTGACAGAATGCGCCGACCGTGCAGAAAAAACCCAGCGGAGTAGAAGTGTTTTTTCTTTTGTTCCTTTCCACACCTTTTTTCTTTCCTCCCCAGCTTTAAATCTGGTGGTGCGGACGGAGATGGAGCGGGAGCGGGAGCAGTATTCACTGTATTTCCTAGAGGAGAGTTTTTTCATGGATGCAGAAGCCCCGTTCCTTCCAGACTGTTCAACAGGCCCAGGACACCGCAAGGAGGGTCATGGAGCGAGACTGCCTCTGGGATCATCCGGAGGTGATGGAGATCCTCCGGGACATCTTCGCCACCCCGTGTGAGGAATCGGCTGAGGATCTCCCAGTGCTCGAGCTCCTCGCAGCCACCTCACTCTTTTTCCCCGGGGATGCGGGGCCCCTCTGCATGGGTGGCCCGCTGCCTGGCACAGTGCTCCACGTTCCAGATTATGTCATTCCCGAGTCACCCAGGAGGAGGAGAGGGAGGAAGCCCCGCCACAAGAAGCATCCAGCCCCGCTTACTACAGCTCCGCCTCCCCACTCCGAGCTATGCTCCACTCCGTCACAGGAGGAAATGTAGGAACGCAGGCGGGCTTTTCTGGCAGAGACGGACCTCATCTTGGAGGTAAAGCCGTGGCTCCTCCCGGAGATGGCTGGAAGGTTAAAGGAGCTTTCCCTGAGGGAGGAGGAGCCACAGCCTGATGAGGAATGCCAGGAAAGGAGAGAGGACGCTTCGGAGACCGCTGGGGACCTCCAGTGCCAGGAGAACAGGCAAGTTTCTTCTTATTTAACTTTCACGATCAATGATCAATTTTGCCTGCCTCCTGGCAAGGATACTTGGGGTGTGCAGTCCCCTGAGTGCTCCGCCCCAGCGGCATGTAGTACTCTCATACCTGGTCTCACCAACTCTGTTCTATGTGCCCCTACAAGCCCATCAGTCCCAGATCCAGGTCGCTCAGTTGAGGAGGAGCCAGAGGACCGGGAGGGTCCAGCCCATGGGCCAGCGGAAGGGTCATCCTTAGTTGCCACGCCAGAGGAATCAGAGGCATGGAGGACGCTGCCCAAGAGCACCGAGACTGCAACCACCATCATGCCCGCTGCGGGGCCCGCTGCAGTGGAGTCATCCCCCGGACCAGAACTCCAGCCAATGGGACCCGGGGCATCATCGGAGTCCTTGACGGTGGTAGAGCTCAAGCACAAGCAAGTAATCTCTCCTGTAGTTCATTTGTTGATGGTGGAGGGATCTTTTCTGGCTTTTGGGGAGGGGAGTCAGGTGCGGCTCTCAGCCGCATCTGGACCTCCCTCACTGGGCTCTGCCACTGCTGGCGACCCTAACCGTTCTTCCTCTCCTATCCCCTTCAAGCTCCATCCTAGCATCACCTCCCTGTATGTGGATATTAACATATCTGTAGATATTGCTGTGTGTTGTTGTGATGGCTTTGGCACTTGGCCTGGGCCTTGGTGTGAATGTGCTTCCAATCTGGTGTCATTTTCGACTGCCTTTTTAAGGGTGATATTAGTGCTACCTGCTCTTACACACAGTTAAATAACCAAATTCTCTCCCCACTGGTTGATTGTGTCTTGTCACATGTCCAGCTAATACAAGTGTTTGTGTCTTATGATGTCAGAAAGATGAGGATTGGAACCATAGCACTTTTCTTAGCATACAAGTTTATCTACAGTACCATCAATCTTTTTGGTGACAGACTGTTTAAGTGTCCACAGTTTTGACCCAGCCAGAAGGATGGGCACGATGAGATGAGATGAGAGTACACCACCGGTTCCTTTGTCAAGGGTGTGTGGACACAGGACCCAGAAGCGAACAGAAGTACGGTGCAGAAACAATTTTTTAACAAAACTAAAACACAAATCAACGGCAGCATGAGGGCTGCAAATGGTAAAGATAAACAGACCAACTGACGGGAATGGACTTTTTAAATTTTCAAAAATCTAAAAAAAAAATAAATAAATAAATCACATTGTCATTATGGGACATTTGTAGAATTTTGAGGAAAAAAATTAATTTATTCCATTTTGGAAAAAGGCTGCAACTGTCATGAATCCGGGTTTGGAGGCCAAACCCAGCTCTGGCTTATTGTTAGGATTTGACCTAGTTTCCTCCTGACAGCTCGGGCATGCCCCTCCTTCTGTCAAGCTCCGTCAGCTGCACTGTCTGGTGCTCACACACATACACACACCCACATGCACACGTTCCATTCATTCTCATTTCACACACTCACACACCTGGTGTTGATCAGTTTTGCCCACGCATTCCCACACCGGCAATCTCTTTCCTCGTTAGCTTCTGGAGTATTTGTTGGCCACGCTAGAGGAAAGAGATTGACAGGGCATTCACCCTCGTTCATGGCAGCAAACTCTCGAATGACGTATCACTCCCTTCACGTACTCAGCCCGACATCTCCAGATGATCAGTCCCTGAGTGTTTGTGGCTGCCTTCAGCTTCTAATCCTCTTCCAGACTGCTCGGTTCACCTTGGATTGCTCCAGCCCTGTAAGTGTCACTTTGTTTCGCCTTTCTTTTCGTGCTGTTTGCAGCCCTGCGGTGCTAGGCTTATCGCCTTTCCTTTTGTGCTAAACGGTCCTGTAGCACTAGGCTTCTGTGACCGGGCTGTAGAGCCTCCTGTAGGCACCCTGTATGTCTGGTGGCCTCATCCTGCCATTACACCTCGCTGTATTTTTGTGTGCCTAAACTGAACTGATAACTTGGTGATAATTGGACTTGCTATCTCCCTTGTGTTGTTAATAAAAGTACACCATCCACTCTCGCTCTTGGGTTTTCATTCTCTGTCTCGTGCGCTGAGCCATGACGCATGGAGGTTTATTACAGTAACCTAACAAAATGTGGAAAAAGTGAAGCACTGTGAATACTTTCCGGGTGCACTGTACTTACAGACCAGACTGACAAGACATTAATGTTGCAGCGTCAGACAAGGGAAAACACAATATATAGACGGGATCAATAATCAGGACAACATGTGACAGGTGAACACCATCAGGAACACCGAAAGCCAATAATGACTGACAGCTGACACATGAGGGAAAACAGATGACAGGACACACACACACACACACACACACACACACACACACACACACGCAATCACAAACAGAGGGAGACATGGACATGAACAGAGCATCAGGGAAGAGACAAGCCAATGATTAACAGAATGCAAACAATGACTGACCCTCAGATTATAACAGTAATCATCATGACAAAGCTGTGAGCAGCGATAAACAGGCCCTCGAGTCCTCGCTAGACCTCAGCCTTGCCACTCAGAGCGAATAATTCTGTGCAGGCTCCATATCTCACTCCCCAACTCTCTCCCTCCCGCTCTTTGTCCTTCCATCCTTCCATAACGCCATACGCCCATCCATCCGCCATCCATTCATCCATCCATCAATCCGCCCGTCCATCTGTACATTGCAAGAGAGCACCTCAGCAGGGGTACTGTATAAGCTCGTGGATTACCTCAAAAATCTAATATGTTTAGCCACAGCCTAAAGGCCACTTCTGGTGAAAATTTCACCAGGAAATCTGTTTGAATTTAGACAAGCTATGCCATCCCTATTTTTTTTTTTCTTTTAACCTGTTGGGCACTATAGCTACACTACCGTTCAAAAGTTTGGGGTCACCCAGACAATTATTTTGTGTTTTCCATGAAAAGTCACACTTATTTACCACCATGAGTTGTAAAATGAATAGAAAATATAGTCAAGACATTGACAAGGTTAGACATAATGATTTGTACTTGAAATAATTTTTTCCAGATACTCAACCTGCTCAAAGGAAGGTCAGTTTTATAGCTTCTCTAACAAGCTAAACTGTTTTCAGCTGTGCTAGCATGATTGCACAAGGGTTTTCTAATCATCCATTAGCCTTCTGACGCAATGAGCAAACACACTGTACCATTAGAACACTGGAGTGATAGTTGCTGGAAATGGGCCTCTATACACCTATGTAGATATTGCACCAAAAACCAGACATTTGCAGCTAGAATAGTCATTTACCACATTAGCAATGTATATTAGATATTAGAGTGTATTTCTGATTAGTTTAAAGTTATCTTCATTGGAAAAAAAACAGTGCTTTTCTTTCAAAAATAAGGAAATTTCTAAGTGACCCCAAACTTTTGAACGGTAGTGTATGTGTGATATAATCATATAAATCTGTTCTGGGTGGCACTAGTACAATGTATATCAAGTTTGGGTCCATTTGGATGATGTACGTGTGAGTTATGACAACTTCCTCTCCATTGGCGGTAGGTGGCGCTTCTCTGCGTCTCATTGTATATTATAGAAATGTTCACCATTGGCTGCCTATTCAACACGCTAAATTTGGTTGACTTTGGACAAAGTATGCCAGAGTTATTAAGCTTTGTTTTTCTGCTCGGGGGTGCTAGAGCTATCTGTAATTGTTCATTATAGAAATGTTCAGTGTTGGTAAACCATGCACCACACAAAATTTGGTTGAATTTTGAATAAGTATTTCAGAGTTATAAGGCTTTGTTTTGTTTTGTTTTTTCTGCTAGGGGGCACTATAGCTATGTATGTCTAATTTTTTATTATACAAAGATTCAGTGTAGGCTTCCGATGCACTTCACAAAATCTGATTGAATTTGGCCAAAGTATGCTTGAGTTATGAAGCTTTGTTTTTTTCCCCCTATGGGGCACTATAGCTATGTTTGTTATCATTGCAAAAATCTTTTCTGGGTCTGACTAGTACCATAAAGTTTAGCAGCGATCGGACATTCTACATGTGAGTTATGGCAACTTCCTGTCCATTGGCGGTAGGGGGCGCTGTTGCAATGTGTCATTATTATAGAAATTATCAGTATTTGTCAGTATTTGTATTTATCAGTATCAGACTGAACAAACTGATCAAGAAAGCTAGCTCTGTTCTGGGGCAGCGCCTTGACCCAGTGGAGGAGATAGGAGAGAGAAGGATGGTGGCTAAACTGTCATCTCTGCTGGAGTCCAAGTCCCACCTTATGCAGGACATACTGAACGCACTGAGGAGCTCATCTAGCAGCAGACTACATCATCCTAGGTGCGCAACCGAGAGGTTTCGCAGGTCCTTCCTACCTATGGCTGTCAGACTGTACAACCTAAGCAGGGCTGCTCGCAGAGATAGGGAAAAAAAAACGTGACAACCTAATAGCATTGAATGCAAAAGATGCAATAGACTTACACAATGGTCCCCTCCAGTATACAACTTGGACAATATTGGTCGCTATGGAGGGTGACAATATGTATGGGTACATATTCATACTATGTAGGATAACTAAGTAGATGGTTATGCTGTTTATTCCATCTAGCTACAATGCTCTGCACTGTGTGTTTATATATTTATATATTTATATGTACATATGTATATTTGCTGCTCTTGTTTTTCTTGTCTTCTTGATTGTTGCTCTGAGTGTTGCTATCCCTGTGCTGTTGCAATCCTGGAATTTCCCCATTGTGGGACTAATAAAGGCTTATCTTATCTTATTTACTACCTATTCACCACACAAAATTTGGTTGAAATCAGTCAATGTATGCCAGAGTTAAAGCCATTGGAAGTATGATGGCTATACTGCAAATATGGCCACGCCCCATCCACCAAACCATTGGACACTTGGAAAAGTTTTCAACAGCTTTTGATGGCATATGGGTATAGATGATTGTCACCATAATTGGTACCAATCAGACTATTTATTTCAGAGATACCGGAGAAAACCTTTGGTGTAACCTTCATGTCTCCAAGAGAGGGCACTATTGCTACTCATGAATATTCATAGCTATAATTGTTCGGAGGCATACCCATATACAGCATACCTATCTTGGTGCTAATCTGACATTCAATTCCCGAAATAGCTTGAGTAGGTTCATTTTGTCTTCTTTTAATTATTCACCTTTTTTCTTACAAAGATAGAAAGGAGATTTTTTTTTTTACCTTCTTTACATGTTACGACTGTCACTGCAGTCTCCATCAGAAGTGTCAGCTGATAAGTTTTTCTGCGTTTCTGGTTGGGATCGGATTTTTTATGTTAAGGCTTGCTGGTGTGACATCCTCATCTCTGCAAGGGAGGTTAAATCTCAGGTGGTTTCTGTACCGTGTCCGTGTTTTCTCCAATTTCTCCAACCGGCGGAAATCTCTGATACAATTTTGTCCATAACTTCCACATAGTAGCTCGAGTAGGTTCATTTTGTCTTCTTTTAATTATTTACCTTTTTTTCTTATTGAAGACAAAGATAGAAATATGTTTTTTTTTACCTTCTTTACATGTTTTGACTATCACTGCAATCTTCATCAGAAGCATCGGCATACATTGGAGGGATAACAGAACCAATTCAAAGGATCATGAAAAAATACAAAAACAGCAGTAAAACCACACAAAAAATTAAGACAGTTATTAGTACACCCCAAGGACAAAATAGAACATGGCAAAAAATGCAATGTAATATATGAAATTTCATGCAGATCATGCAACAAAACCTACATTGGAGAAACTGGAAGATCATTCACCACAAGGAAAAAAAGAACATCAGAAGGAATGTGAGAAGGAAACACAAGGACTACTCACAAGATCACAAAAAGAAAAGGCAGAACAAACATTAAAATCAGCTATATCAGATCACTGCAAAAGAAATAATTACATCATGGACTGGGACAATGCCAAAATTATTGGATCGGAGAGCAACAGAAACAAACGCTGGATCAAGGAAGCCATAGAAATCAGGAAGCGGGGAAAAGATAGCATGAACCAGGATGAGGGGGCATTTATGCTTTCCCACACCTGGGACTACATTCTCCAGAGATCATTGGATGGCGGAAAGCGGGGCTGGCTTGGTGGATCTGACAGTTCTGCTGGGCTGGTCCCACCTACGAAAGTCAGCTGATGAAATGACACCTCACAGCAATCAGCTGACACTTCTGATGAAGACTGCAGTGACAGTCAAAACATGTAAAGAAGGTAAAAAAAAACAACATCTTTCTATCTTTGTCTTTAATAAGAAAAAAGGTAAATTCCATTCCCCAGGTATTAAAAAATAAGATGATGCAAACTTTCTCGTGCAATACTTTCTTCCTCCTATAGGTGACACTCTAGATTTCTATGAATATTGTTCTATAGAGCTGTTTGGAATTTGACTAAGTCATAATATTGAATTTGGTTGAAATCCGACGATGCATACCAGAGTTATTGCCATCAGAATGGTCATTGAATGATCATGGTGAGGCTTCAAACTTTGCCACGCCCCTACAGCCAAACCGTTGAGTTCTGCAAAAAGTTTTCAATAACTTAATGGCACATGGGTATAGATGACTGTCACCACAAATAAGCTCAATCGGACTAAAACCCTAAGACAAGTTTGATCAAATTCACGAGGTGGAAATCAAGTCACCGCCACTTCCTGCCAAAATGTCCGACTTCCTGTTTGGTGTAGGCCATCATTTCTATGGAGTTTTTTGCATGTCTTGACATAATAAACATCTCACCCGATTTTCATCTTTCTTTGCGAAAGTAAGCGGGTGTCACTCCCCATTGACTTCACATGTTAGGTGGCACTGATGAGTCATTTTTGTGGGGTCATTCATATTTCCTCCAAAATGTTAAATTTTTTGCCAGTCTTGAGGTCGCTGCAAAAAATGGGGAGTTTTCATGCACGATGACTACCCCAAAAATTAGATCTTCGATGAAGAAAAACAAAGGAAGAAAGATAGAAAGAAAAAAGAAAGAAAGAAAATACGAACAAATACAATGGGACTCTCGCCCAGTGACATTGTCAGTGGCTTGGGCCCTAAAAATACTAACAAATAAAATAGGGCTCTCGCCCACTGACGTTTTCAGTGGCTTGAGCCCCAATAATAATAACAGTAATAATAATGATCACAGGACTTAAACCAAAATACAAATCACAAAAAACAAAGAAACAGAAAAAAAACTCAAAAGTGGAAATGACCCTACAGTCATCCCCCCAGACCCTAACATACCCCCCCCCCAACACACACACCTTTAAGGGGTGGATTCCAGACACTCCTAAACATTACCAAAAAAAAAAAGAAAAAAGGAAAAAAAAACACCTCCCCAGGGAGGGTGCTGGGGGCACAGGTCAGCTGGGGCGAAAACACACTCTATTGCCCACCATAGAGTCCAAAACAAAAGACCAGCCAAGGGCACCTCAGGCTGTGCTGTCAGAGACACAAACATAAGTTATAATCCCTTCTATTAAGCCTGAATTATAAAGTACTCATTGGAGCATCAGCCTGATGCCAAAAAATTGACTATCAAAACAAAGTTCAAGGTCCAAACAATAAACCAGATGGGTCGGATGGTCTTCCATTGACCCACGGCCAACGAACTGGGGAACATGATGGGTCAGGGGGCCTACCCAAATCCAATAGCCACCGGAGGGGTGAACATGATGCGTCGGGTGTCCTACCAAAGTCCCTGGGCCAACAGACAGGAGAAAACACACGAGCCTCTTGTTCTGAAAATAGCACAGGATCTTCTCATACTGAAGAAAACCAAGATTTCAAAACAGAATTCTTTTCTTCACAAAATAATACAGGATCTTCTAGATCAAAAGACAACATGGAAACCTTAAACTCAAGAGATTCAACTTTATTTATTTTATTTATATAGCGCCATTTCACAACAACAGTCATCTCATAGCATTAGATGGTAACATGGACATAACCTCTGGAGATGACAACATGGACATAACCTCTGGAGGTGACAACAGGGACATTTTAACCTCTGGAGAAGACAACATAAAAACCTCAACCTTGGGGGAAGATAACATGGAAACCTCAAACTCAGGAGACGTCATAGACGCCTTAACCTCAGAAGGAAACACAGGCGCTTTAGGCTTAGAAAACAACCCAGGAGCTCTCTGCTCTGAAGCTAACCCAGGAGCTCTCTGCTCTGAAGCTAACCCAGGAGCTCTTTGCTCTAAAGCTATCACAGGAGCTTTTAGCTCAGAAGCTAACACAGGAGCTCTTTGCTCAGAAGCTAACACAGGATCACAATACTCAGGGGAAAATGACGTGAAAACTTTACTCCCAGAAACTTTAACCTCAGGAGGTGATAACGAAAAACCCTCAAGCTCAGGAAGTGAAAATAAAATACCCTATAACCAATAGATTGTACTTCCACCTCAACTCAGTGCAGCTAGCTTTCAGTTTCTGTGAGGGTGTTATCTCTGATAACATCTCTTACCTTGGGCAATATCAGCTGCATAAGCTAGATTAACCAGAACTTCTTCAGGGTGTATTGTACTTTGCCATTGTTTCAGTGTAATTTCATCAGAAATTAAAGGGCATTATGGAGAGCACAATAGATGTAAATTATGAAAATGAAGGGTTTCAATGGACACCCCTTGAAGCACACCATTATCAGAGAAGAACAGATTAATGTTACCTTCTGGAGTCATGTCTAAAGCATGTCTCCACAAACTTTACCTTTTTTGATTCCATTATTTTGGAGGAAATCCCTTACGACAAGAGAATTTTGAACAAACATAGTTCCACTGAGTCAAATGCCTTCTAAAAAAATCAAAAAGACTATAACACCTTTTATCATGACCATCTGTGATCATAGGAGGAAAGATTAAATGAAAACTTCCTGTGCATGAACACTGTCCTCTGTCAAGCACCTCCCGCTACAATGTTGCCAATAACTAGGTTATAGTTTATGTATCATAACAAGCGACTGACAGTTACTGTATTTAATGAATATTGGAAACCCCGTGAAACTGAGTGATACATACAGTATAAACATTCCATTGCTGTTATACTGTATATCAACATTCCTCTAATGCCTATTGTCCAACCAAATTACTCGGTCTAAACAGTGTCTCTTGCATATTATTCCAGCTTCTGAAGTAAGAATGATTCGAGGCTCCACATCTAAGGAAATCCTGGAGGAGTCCAGAGATGTGTTGGTGACCAGTGGGGAGTGGGAACTTGCAGATTTTGGTATAGCTGATTTAACTCTGGCATTAGAAATAGGAAGCTACTCTGAAATCAAATATTTTGTATGCATCTTTTTTATTCAGTTTTCTACTCTTGAGCTAATTGGACATTTTCTTGATTTATAATTAAAGTTTCCACTTTAGAGAAATACTGTAACATATCTGTACACTGTTTTTTCATCATTTTCAGTTTTGGTTTCCTGACCACCATCCATAATTAGTTACAAGATAGTATTTCCTTGGAGGCGGGTATCAACTAAAATCTGATTATGCTGCACCAGTGTCTCTTCCCAAAGTTGATCCTCAGACGTAGACCTGTCCTGTATGTGGTGAACTTGCTGATCCCAGCTGTTTCCTCATCACACTGGACCTCTTCAGCTTCCTGCTGCCTCCACATAGTGTGGACAGATCCTCCTTCAAGATGACCCTCATCTTGGGCTACACCGTCTTCCTGCTTATCATGAACAACCTGCTGCCTGTGACAGGGGAGACGACTCCTCTCATCAGTGACACTTCAGTGGTCGGCAGTGTTTCCTTCATTCAAAAAAGAAATTAACAGCCTTTTAAAAACAGTACTCCTGTTGTTGAAAATTGAGGTGGTGCTTTGGAAAATAAGATTACAGTTCAAAACTAGGGGGCACACAGAGAGTGCATATCTCCATCAAGGCCCTATCGCACAAAGAAACTGAAAAAGTAATCTGCAACCTGACCGAGATCATCAGTTCATCTGTAGGCCAAAGGCCACCTCTGGTGAAAATTTTATCAAAATACATACAGCAGTTTTTGCACAATCTGGCTAACAAACAAACAGACAAATATGTAAATATTACCTCTTTGAGAAGAAGCAATGACTTTATTTCACAAAAGTAACATTTTCAAACTGTAAAAAAAGAGAAAATGTTTTCTTTGCAAGTCCTTCAAAACTGGGTCAGCATCTCTCCAACCAAATTGTCAAATTGTCTTTGGATTCCTCCATCTTCTCCTCACATACAGTTACAACCATAACTTAGAAAGGCATTCAGAGAGCACATACCTTCACCAAGGCTTCTTCTATCCCTCATGGATCATCTCCAAAATGCAATGGGTCTATATGTAGGCCATGAGCCATTTCTGGTGAAAATTGCATCAAAGTCTATCTAGTAGTTTTGGAGTAGTCTTGCTAACACACTGTGAAAAGATAAGAGCCTTGGTGGAGGTATGCATCCTCGGATCATCTCCAAAATTTAATAGGTTTGATCATAGCCACCACCTCTAGCTCATTCTGACTCCACTTTTTTCTCCTTTTTTCACCTGCTGGTTCCTGGACTGGTGGCGTCCTTCTGTCAAGGAAGCCCCTCCAGGGTGGGGAAGATGAGGACCCAAATGTCAGGCCAATATGATAAACCATAATGTATTGCAAGATTCGAACAGGAACAGAATATAAAGCAAAGTGTGGACTGAACAAAGGCAAAAAACACGGCAAACTTCAGACAGGCAGGATACCTCTGGACAAAGATACAACAAGCTAGATGGAAGCATGTAATCACGCCAAACAAGACAAGGACACCACAACTGACAGACTGACACCGGTACAGTATGGACAGGGGAGCAATCAGGGGTAATCAGAGACAGCAAGGAGTGGCTATAGGCACAGAAAACATGAGGGACTGAGACAAAAGGTAAACCAGAGATGTGAACACAGGACCAGAGAATATACGGTTCCGGTTCCGCCGGACCGGTGGCGCCACACGAGTTGGCTGCCCGTTGCAACAGCCTTTTTTATCTTCCTTCTTCTTTCAACACCTTTCACTCTCTATATATATATATATATCACGGACACACAGATCGCCCCAAAGGTCTCCCGAGTCGGCGGACGGAGCCACAGTTTACAGCAGGAGATGTTACAGCAGGAAGAGCTAGTGCTAGCTAGCACTCAACCGCCACCCGGTGCTAACGGAGGAACTCGACATACCGGGAACTGTAGTGAAAACGACGCGGGTGCCGGGCTGGAGTTTAGGCGGCGTGCAAGAAATATAAGACAGAATAATAAAGAGCGATGGCAAGAACCCAGCAGACTGCCCGTAAAATCTACTGGAGGAAAAAGCCCCCCAGGAAGCAGCTAGCCACCAAGGCTGCTCGGAAAAGCGCTCCGGCCACCGGCAGAGTGAAGAAGCCTCACCGTTACAGGCCCGTGGCTCAGAGAGATCCGTCGCTACCAGAAATCCACGGAGCTGCTCATCTGTAAGCTGCCTATCCAGCGCCTGGTGAGGGAGATCGCTCAGGACTTCAAGACCGACCTGCGCTTCCTGAGCTTCGCCGTCATGGCTCTGCAGGAGGCCAGCGAGGCCTACCTGGTGGGTCTCTTCTTCGCTAAGAGGGTCACCATCATGCCCAAAGACTTCCAGCTGGCCCGCCGCATCCGCGGAGAGAGAGCTTAGACTTTCTGCTGCACATTCACCAACCATAATGCTCCGCACTGTGTCTCTCTCTCTCTATATATATATATATATATATATATTTATAGTAATATGTACATATGTTTACTAGCTGTTCTTGTTTTTTCTTGCCTTCTGATTGTTGCTCTGAGTGTTGCTATCCCTGTGCTGTTGCAATCCTGGAATTTCCCCATTGTGGGACTAATAAAGGCTTATCTTATCTTATCTTATACAACCATAACAAATAAACAGAGAATCATACAAAACTAACTCAAAACTCAAGACCAAATTAGAGAACATATATAACAACCAATACAGAGAATTCCAAAATACCAACTGAGCTGAGGCAGGAGAAACACAGAAACAAACTAAAAGAGTGATGACATGACTGAACTCATGTCCCGAGAATATCAGATCAAATATTCACAAAATAAGGACATGAGCACATCCATGTCCAAACCCTGACAATAAGGAAGGCTGTAAGCATTTGACCATGATTGAGTGACACCAGCACTTAACCCTTCCTGGTTTCTTGCAGATGTTTTCTTCTCCATCAGTCTTGCCCTGATGATGGCCAGCCTATTGGAAACCCTGGTCATCACCAACATCCAGTTCAGCTCCAGCCAGTATAGCACAGTTCCCCACTGGCTCAGTGTCCTTGTGCTGCGTTATCTGGCTGTTGTCGTTTATATCCCTCCAAAGAGGGAGAAGAACGTGGTCACAATCACACTAAACCAATCAGATAAAGGTACACTGATGTTATTGCCTGGTGGGTTTCCACTGTGCATATATTCCAGTCACAAAATGTAGCCCAACACGTACAGTGGTAATAAATATATAACCGTTGCTACCAAATATCTATCAGTATGAATAAGATGTATTGTGAAAGACGACATTGTAGTTTTTCCCCCTCCAACACTCCTGTTATCTTTGTCACACTGAACAAACTGAGCTTTGCTAATATTTTTTCTTTATTTACTTTTCTGGATATACACATCAAGAAGTTGCTTGAGTCTTGTGGAAACTCTTTAGAAATAATCTCACATGCAAAAGTTTAGTGAGTTAATTTTTAATGTGGAGTTATGCATACTGCATAATTTCTTCAAATTATACTGCAAGTCAAAGTTTAAATCTTGAATCTTCTAAAATCCATTTGAAGTCCAAAGCTTGGGGCAAAAAAAAAAAAAAAAAATACATTATGCAGTACCAGTCAAAACTCTGGATACATCTGCCCATTCATTTTAAGATAAGATAAGATAAGCCTTTATTAGTCCCACAACGGGGAAATTCCAGGATTGCAACAGCACAGGGATAGCAACACTCAGAGCAACAATCAGAAGGCAAGAAAAAAAAAACAAGCAAGAGCAGCTAATATACATATGTACATATTACTATAAAATATATATATACACACACACACACACAGACACACAGTGCAGAGCATTGTAGCTGGATGGAATAAATATATGAATATATGAACACACAGTGCAGAGCATTGTAGCTAGATGGAATAAATATGTAAATATATAAACACCCACAGTACGGAGCATTGCAGCTAGGTGGAATAAATATGCAAGTATATAAACACACACAGTGCGGAGCAATGTAGCTAGATGGAATAATATGTAGATATATAAAAACACAGTGCGGAGCATTGTAGCTAGATGGAATAAATATATAGATATATAAATATAAACACACCCAGTGCTGAGCATTGTAGCTAGATGGAATAAATATATAGATATATAAATATAAACACACCCAGTGCAGAGCATTGTAGCTAGATGGAATAAATATGTAAATATATAAACACACACAGTGCAGAGCATTGTTGCTAGGTGGGATGAAACAGCATAACCGTCTATTTAGTTATCCTACATGGTATGATTATGTGCCCATACATATTCTCACCCTCCATAGCGACCGGTATGTTCCTAGTTGTATGCCGGAGAGGACCATTGTGTAAGTCTATTGCATCTTTTGCATTCAAAAAAAACTATTAGTTTGTTACGTCTTTTTGCTATCTCTGCGAGCAGCCCTGCTTAGGTTGTACAGTCTGACAGCCGTTGGTAGGAAGGACCTACGAAACCTCTCGGTTGTGCACCTGGGATGATGTAGTCTGCTGCTAAATGAGCTCCTCAGTGCATCCAGTATGTCCTGCATAGGGTGGAACTCGGACTCCAGCAGAGATGACAGTTTAGCCACCGTCCTTCTCTCTCCTATCTCCTCCATCGGATCAAGGCGTTGCCCCAGGACAGAGCTAGCTTTCTTAATCAGTTTGTTCATTCTCTTCCTATCGGCTGCAGTAATGCCACTGCCCCAGCAGACCACTCCAAAAGTGATGGCTGATGCCACCACCGTGTCATAGAATGACTTCAGCAGCGCCCCTTGTACACCAAAAGACCTGAGTCTCCTCAGCAGGAACAGCCTGCGCTGTCCCTTCTTGTAGAGTGCGTCAGTATTGTGTGACCAGTCTAGTTTATTGTTCAGATGAATACCCAGGTACTTGTAGGATGTCACCATCTCGATGTCTGTTCCCTGTATATTTACTGGTGCTGTGAGGGGCTGCCCATGCCTGCGGCAGTCCACCACCAGCTCCTTAGTTTTCCTCGCGTTGATCTGGAGGCAGTTCCGATGGCACCAGTCCACAAAGTCCTGGATAAGCCCTCTGTACTCAGCTTCATCTCCGCTGGAGATGAGACCAACGATCGCAGAGTCATCAGAGAACTTCTGTAGATGGCAATGTGTTGTGTTGTGTGAGAAGTCCGCAGTATAAAGAGTGAACAGGAAGGGAGCCAGCACCGTTCCCTGGGGGGCCCCCGTGCTACTGATGATCGTGTCGGAAACAGTCCCGGGTTCTCACAAACTGAGGCCAGTTCGTGAGGTAGTCCAGGATCCATGATGACAGGTGCTGGTCCACCCCTGCGCGCAGCAGCTTTTCCTTCAGGATCATCGGTTGGATGGTGTTGAAAGCACTGGAGAAGTCAAAGAACATGATCCTCACCATATTCCCAGGCTTCTCCAGGTGGGACAGAGAACGGTGAAGGAGGAAGATCACCGCATCCTCCACCCCAATGCCATGCTGGTAGGCAAACTGGAGTGGATCCATCGCTGGTTCCACCAGGGGGCGGAGATGAGCAAGGAGCAGTCTCTCCAGGGTCTTCATCAAGTGGGACGTCAAGACCACCGGTCTGAAGCTGTTCAGGTCTTTGGGGTGGGAAGTTTTTGGTACAGGTACCACACAAGATGTTTTCCACAGCTGTGGTACCCTCCCCAGTTTCAGGCTCATGTTGAAGATATACGTCACAATCCCACACAGCTGGTCTGCACAGGACTTGAGGAGCTTTGCGCTGATGCCGTCCGGTCCCGACGCCTTCCTCGCCTTGATCTTCCTCAGCTCCGTCCTCACCTGGGTCTTGGTCAGGGTCAGGATGGGGGGCTGTGTGTTGGGAGTGGGGGGGGTGTCGGTGGAGTGGGGAGTGGGTAGCAGGACTTGATTTCTTAGAGGCAGCAGTGGTTGTTGTGCAGACAGGGGGGAGGCCTAATTTTCATTAGGTAGACGTGTTCAAATTTTTGATCGGTAGTGTACAGTGCATTCAGAAAGTATTCACAGGCTTCACTTTTTCCACATTTTGCTATGTTACAGCCTTATTCCAAAATAGAGAAAAATTCACTTTTTTCCTCAAAATTCTACAAATACCTTATAATGACAATGTGAAAAAAGATGGGTTATTTTTAGATTTTTGAAAATTTATTAAAAATAAAAATCTAAGAAATCAGATGTACATAAGTATTCACAGCCTTTGCTCAATACTTTGCTGATGCACCTTTTGCAGCAATTACAGCCTCAAGTCTTTTTGACTATGATGCCACAAACTTGGCACACCTATCTTTGGGCAGTTTCACCCATTCATCTTTGTAGCACCTTTCAAGCTCCATCAGGTTCGATTAGAAGCGTCAGTGCACAGCCATTTTCAGATTTCTCCAGTGATTTTCAATTGGATTCAAGTCTGGGCTCTGGCTAGGCCACTCAAGGACATTCACGGAGTTGTCCTGAAGCCACTCCTTTGATATCTTGGCTGTGTGCTTGGGGTCGTTCTACTGATGAAAGATGAACCATTGCCCCAGTTTGATATCGAGCGCTCTGGAGTAGGTTTTCATCCAGAATGTCTCTGTAAATTGCTACATTCATCTTTCACTCTATCCTGACGAGTCAAAGTTCCTGCTGCTGAAAAACATCCACACAGCATGATGCTGCCACCACCATGCTTCACTGTCGGGATGGTATTGTCATGGTGATGATGGTGTCTGGTTTCCTCCAAACATGACACCTGGCATTCACGCCAAAGAGTTCAATCTTTGTCTCATCAGACCAGAGAATTTTGTTTCTCATGGTCTGAAAGTCCTTCAGGTGCCTTTAGGCAAACTCCAGGTGGGCTGCCATGTGCCTTTTACAAAGGAGTAGCTTCTGTCTGGCCACTCTACCATACAGGCCTGATTGGTGGATTGCTGCAGAGATGGTTGTCCTTCTGGAAGGTTCTCCTTTCTCCACAGAGGAACGCTGGAGCTCTGACAGAGTGACCATCAGGTTCTTGGTCATTTCCCTGACTAAGGCCCTTCTCCCTGATTGCTCAGTTTAGATGGCTGGCCAGCTCTAGGAAGAGTCCTGGTGGTTCCAAACTTCTTCCATTTACGGATGATGGAGGCCACTATGCTCATTGGGACCTTCAAAATCGCAGAAATTTTTCTGTACCCTTCCCCAAATTTGTGCCTCGAGACAATCCTGTCTCGGAGGTCTACAGACAATTCTTTTGACTTCATGCTTGGTTTGTGCTCTGACATGCACTGTCAACTGTGGGACCTTATATGGACAGGTGTGCCTTTCCAAATCATGTCCAATTAACTGGATTTACCACAGGTGGACACAAATGAAGCTGTAGAAACATCTCAAGGATGATCAGTGGAAACAGGATGCACCTGACCTCAATTTTGAGCTTCATGGCAAAGGCTGTGAATATTTATGTACATGTGATTTCTTAGTTGTTTTTTTTTTTAATAAATTTGCAAAAATCTCAAACAAACTTTCACATTGTCATTATGGGGTATTGTGTGTAGAATTTTGAGGGGAAAAAAAACTTATTTAATCCATTCTGGAATAAGGCTGTAACAAAAAGATGGGTAAAAAGTGAAGCGCTGTTAATACTTTCTGGATGCACTGTGACAAAATTAGTCTGGCTCCCTTAAGCATTTTTATTTTCAAATGGTGCTAGGTTTTTTTATAAAATGCCTTATTAAATGTCTTTTTTTGGCATAACCAAAGTCCATGTTACAAGTTAGTAAGAAACTATAAAAGCTGTTTTTATTTGGCAGGGCCTCCAGCAAACAGTAGTGCAACAAACATGTCTGACAGGAAGATTCCCAAATCTGCCCCTCCAGAGCCAGCCCTGGAGGAACTGAGGAGAGACCTCTCAGCCATCCGGTTCCATATAGACATACTTCCAAAGGACCAGCTCATCTGAGGAATGGCAAATAATCGGGAGAGTGATCAACCGCTTACTGTTTGGGTTGTACATAGTCTTCATCCTTGCGAGTTTCCTCACCATCATGAGCATCTGGATCTGGAATAACTCATACAACACGATTTAAAAGCTGTTAAATACATGTATTAAATCAATTATATACATATGTATGATATTTCATCTACTCATCCATCTTTATTCTCTTTATAAGTAATGTACAGTAATTTTTATGACAGTGGTTGCAAATAAGTCCTCTTCATCCAAAGAAAGAGTCCAGCAGATTTATTCTTTATATTGTGGAGGAAAAATAAGTTCAGGCGAGATGCGGCGAGCTGGAAGGTTGCAGAGTTTTATTTTCCTCCAACATCATGAGATTCCCTTGTAGCGCTGTGCACTACTGTGCTGTGTTGTGCTGTATGTGTTACCAGCTCTTTTATATGTTATACAAACAGAGAATGCATGGCACATTAGCATATTGATATTCATATCAGTCAATACATATGATCAGCATAACCACTGGCACCCGGACGTCCTCTCCTTAATCCGGGGATGTATAAACAATAGTCCATTGTTCTGGTTGTCCCCCCAGGGGTTCTCTGTATGTGAATGGTCCTCTGCTTCCCCCAGACTTACTGAGTGTGAGGATTGAATGTCCATGTAGATTGTGGTGGGTCATCACAGGGCTCCCCACCAGAACACTCAGCAGGGAGTGTGACCCCCACCCCCCACATTTGGCTCCAGCTCCGGTAGAACTGTTGGAGGGTATGTCAGTCCGCGGGGGGGTGGGGGGGTGGAAAGGACAGTGTGCTCCGCTCCGAGTTCCAGCATGTTGAGCGGCCGTGGATCGTGGGCGCACGGGCCGGTGTGCGTCGTGCATAATGGAACTAGAAGGCGATCAGCCAGCTTTAGGGAGTGAGGTGCGGGAAGAGCGCTGTGGAGGAGGAGGGGGAGGGGGGTTGGAGTAAGTGAGTGCCAGCCCGGGACGTCAAAGGTGTTTGGGCCGCGCAAAAATTGCGTGTGGATCCGCGATGGTGAGGGACTTTCCCGGTAAACCTGGCGGTGAACCACAGTGGCTGTGACAAAAAAAAAATTAAAAAAAATTAAGTCTGACTCCTCTCGCGGCTCGATCCAGCGAGGATGTGGGGAAGGCAAGTGGCCAAATTCCCCGAGGATGCGTCGTGGCTGTGAAACAACTGCAGCTGTGCGAGGGACCTGGCAGTTTGGCTTTTAGGTGTGGAAGCAACCCTAAAGCCATCGGGGACAGCAATCTGCTAAATTCCCCTTGTGCGCCGTGGCTGAGAAACCCATACAAAGTAATGTGTACGGGCTGCATGTCTGCTTCAGGTGCGTGAGCAGCCCTGAAGGTTCCGAGGGTGGCGATCGGCCGTTTTTCTTGGGCATGTGCAGCGGCGGAGGACAATGTATCAGTCTGTGGAGCCGGTTTGTCTCTGTGCGTGGTGCGCGCTTAGCACCGTGACTACATAACTGGCAGTTGCGTTGTCCTCGTAATCCTGCAGTGTGTGTGCGGGGCTTCTGTGCACAGGAGGTCCGCTGTCGTGTGAGTCAGGGTCGGGGAGCTTGGTGGAAATCAACACAGTCGGCGTCGATTTCCCCGTTCAGGCTGCTTCCTTCATTTCGCTTGTGTGGCAGTTCATGGTGTGTGTCGGTCCAACTGTTGCCAACTCCGGGGCGTGTGCTCCGGTGAGGATGAAGAGGTTGCAGGCATTTTCTGGTCCTCTGCTGTCTACAGCGCATTGAGAGGAAGCAGACGGTCATTCTCTCTCATCAGGTCACCAGTGTGGAGGGATAAAATCAGGCGAGGGGCGCACCATGACGCGTGCTGGGGCTTCCCGTCCGAGTCATCTCCGGGGTGTTCACCTCGTGTTCCATTCTTCATCATGGGTCACCAGCGTGGAGGAAAAATAAGTTCAGGCGAGATGCGGCGAGCTGGAAGATTGCAGAGTTTTATTGTCCTCCAACATCATGAGACGCACTTGTAGAGCTGTGTGTTACTGTGCTGTGCTGTGTTGTGCTGTATGTGTTGCCAGCTCTTTTATACATTATACAAACACAGAATGCATGACACATTAGCATACTGATATACATATCAGTCAATACATATGGTTAGCATGACCATTTGCACCCGGACGTCCTCTCCTTAATCCGGGGATGTATAAACAATAGTCCATTGTTCTGGTTGTCCCCCCAGGGGTTCTCTGTATGTGAATGGTCTTCTGCTTCCCCCTGACTTACTGAGTGTGAAGATTGAATGTCCATGTAGATTGTGGTGGGTCACCACAATATCATATATACATTGGGGCAAAAAAGTATTTAGTCAGCCACCAATTGTGCAAGTTCTCCCACTTAAAAGATGAGAGAGGTCTCCAATTTTCATCATAGGTATACCCCAACTATGAGAGACAAAATGAGAAAAAAAAAATCCAGAAAATCACATTGAAGGATTTTTAATGAATTAATTGGTAAATTCCTCAGTAAAATAAGTATTTGGTCACCTACAAACAAGCAAGATTTCTGGCTCTCACAGACCTATAACTTCTTCTTTAAGAGGCTCCTCTGTCCTCCACGCGTTACCTGTATTAATGGCACCTGTTTGAACTCGTTATCAGAATAAAAGACACCTGTCCACAACCTCAAACAGTCAGACTCCAAACTCCACTATGGCCAAGACCAAAGAGCTGTCAAAGGACACCAGAAACAAAATTGTAGACCTGCACCAGGCTGGGAAGACTGAATCTGCAATAGGTAAGCAGCTTGGTGTGAAGAAATTAAATGTGGGAGCAATTATTAGAAAATGGAAGACATACAAGACCACTGACAATCTCCCTCGATCTGGGGCTCCACGTAAGATGTCACCCCGTGGGGTCAAAATTATCACGAGAACGGTGAGCAAAAATCCCAGAACCACATGGGGCGGGGGGGGGGGACCTAGTGAATGACCTGCAGAGAGCTGGGACCAAAGTAACAAAGGCTACATCAGAAACACACTACGCCGCCAGGGACTCAAATCCTGCAGTGCCAGATGTGTCCCCCTGCTTAAGCCAGTACATGTCCAGGCCATCTGAAGTTTGCTAGACAGCATTTGGATGATCCAGAAGAGGACTGGGAGAATGTCATATGATCAGATGAAACCAAAATAGAACTTTTTGGTAAAAACTCAACTTGTCGTGTTTGGAGGAGAAAGAACACCATGCCTACTGTGAAGCATGGGGGTGGAAACATCATGCTTTGGGGCTGTTTTTTCTGCAAAGGGACCAGGACGACTGATCCGTGTAAAGGAAAGAATGAATGGGGCCATGTAACGTGAGATTTTGATTGAAAACCTCCTTCCACCAGCAAGGGCATTGAAGATGAAACGTGGCTGGGTCTTTCAGCATGACAATGATCAGAATCAGAATCAGATTTATTGCCATTGTTCATGTAGTACACAAACTAGGAATTTGTCTCGGTGCAATGCTGCAACATTAAACATGATAAAATAAAAGAAATAAACTATACATGCAATAAAGTGTAGAATAAGAGTGAGTAATACTAGTCAGCAGTTTAAATGTATTAGCGAGCAGCAGATAATGTGGAGAACCATATAGTGCAGTCGGTAATGCAGGAAGAAAACAGTGATGATTGACATGAGTCTGGTTGAGCTGCTGTACATAGTGCACGAGAGTCAATAAGTCACTTAGTGTTCAGCAGTCTGATGGCAGAGGGGAAGAAGCTGTTCATGTGATGGGAGGTTTTAGTCTGGATGGACCGAAGTCTTCTACCTGAGGGGAGAGGGGCAAACAGTACGTGACCAGGGTGTGAGGGATCGGCTATGATCCGGCCAGCACGCCTCCGGGTCCTGGAGATGTACAGATCCTGGAGAGATGGGAGCTTGCAGCCGATCACCTTCTCAGCAGTGCGCACGACGCGCTGCAGCCTTAGTCTGTCCCTGGCAGTGGCTCCTGCATACCACACGGTTATGGAGGTGGTGAGGATGGACTCGATGATGGCTGTGTAGAACTGCACTAACATCTTGGTGGGTAGCTTGAGCTTCCTCAGCTGCCGCAGGAAGAACATCCTCTGCTGGGCTTTTTTGATGAGGGAGCTGATGGTCGGCTCCCACTTGAGGTCCCTGGTGATGGTGGTGCCTAGGAAGCGGAAGGAATCAGCAGTGGTGATGGGAGAGCCTGTGAGGGTGAGGGGGGGCAGAGGGGTTGTGACTTTCCTGAAGTCCACAATCATCTCCACTGTCTTCAGAGCGTTCAGCTGCAGGTTGTTGTTGTTGCACCAGGACGCCAGCTGGGCCACCTCACTCTTGTAGGCGGACTCGTCGCCGTTGGAGATGAGCCCGATGAGGGTGGTGTCGTCCGCAAACTTGATCAACTTGACAGACTGGTGGCTGGAGGTGCAGGAGTTGGTGTAAAGGGAGAAGAGTAGGGGGGAAAGTACACAGCCCTGGGGTGATCCAGTGCTGATGCTAGCAGAGTCTGAGACAGTCTTTCCCAGCCGCACATGCTGCCTCCGGTCCGTCAGGAAGTCGGTGATCCACCTGCAGAGGGAGTCAGGCACGTTGAGCAGGGACAGCTTGTCCCGGAGCAGATCGGGGCAGATGGTGTTGAATGCGGAGCTGAAGTCCACAAACAGGATCCTGGCATAGGTTCCCGGGGAGTCCAGGTGCTGCAGGATGGAGTGGAGGGCCAGGTTGACTGCGTCGTCTACAGACCTGTTGGCTTGGTAGGCAAACTGCAGCGGGTCCAGGAGGGGGGTGGTGATGGACTTGAGGTGGGGCAGGACCAGGCGCTCAAAGGACTTCATGACTACAGAGGTGAGCACTACAGGTCTGTAGCCGTTAAGACCAGTGATCCGTGGCTTCTTGGGGACAGGGATGATGGTGGAGGATTTGAGGCAGGACGGCACGTGGCATAGCTTAAGGGAGGTGTTAAAAATGTCTGTGAAGACAGGAGCCAGCTCTTTTGCACAGTGTCTCAGGGTGGAGGGAGACACGCCGTCTGGACCGGGGGCCTTGCGCGGGTTCAGTCTGGAGAACTGTTTGAGCACGTCCTGCTCACTGATGACAAGGGCAGGGGGGGAGGAGGGGGGGCGCCTTTGATGAAGTAGGGACCGTGGAGGCTGTGGAGCTGGAGGGAGGGGGGGAGTTGGACACAGATGACGGGGTGTCAAAACGGGCATAGTGTTGGGACAATCTTTGACAAAGGGCTTTGTCATCCTGACCTTTAGGAGCCTGAGGCCGATAATTGGTGATTTGCCTCAGTCCTCTCCACACAGAAGCCGAGTCATTAGCAGTGAACTGCTGCTGGAGTCTCTCAGAATACACAGATTTAGCTCTCCTCAGCTCTCTGCTAAACCGGTATTTGGCCTCCTTGTAGCAGTCCCTGTCTCCACTTTTCAGCGCTGCTTCCTTCTCCTTCCTGATCTGTCTGAGCTTAGCAGTGAACCAGGGCTTATCATTAGAGTACCTCACCCTGGTGCGTGATGGAAGAATGCTCTCCTCGCAAAAGTGGATATATGAGTTCACAGTGTCCGTGTACTCATCCAGATCATGCGTGGCTCCTTTAAACATGCCCCAGTCAGTTATTTCCATGCACGTTTCCAGCTTCTCCTCAGCTTCACTGGTCCATTTCTTCGTAGTGCTCACAACAGGTTTAGTGAGCTTCAATCTCTGTCTGTATGTGGGAATGAGGTGGACCATCACGTGATCAGATAGTCCGAGTGCAGCGCGGGGAACAGCGCGATATGTGTCTTTCACTGTGGTGTAACAGTGATCCAGCATGTTTTTTCCTCTGGTGGGGCATTTAATAAACTGTTTGTAGCGGGGGAGATCGTGACTCAGATTGCTCTGGTTAAAGTCGCCAACCACAATAACCAGAGAGTCTGGAAAAATCCGCTCCGTGTGTTGGATGTGATCCGCAAGCACGCGCTGAGCTTCGCGCGTGTCCGCGTCAGGAGGGACATACACAGCGACGAGGATGAATGAGGCGAACTCCCGCGGGGAATAAAATGGCTTGCAGTTAATAAAAAGAAATTCCAGGGCAGGAGAACAGTGTTTAGAAATTACCGTTACATCAGAGCACCAGCTGCTGTTGATGTAGAAGCAGACTCCTCCTCCTGAGGATTTACCGGAGAGCTCTGTGTCACGATCGGCACGAAACAGCTGAAATCCCTCGAGGCGCAGCGCGCTGTCTGGTGTATTTTCCCTGAGCCAGGTCTCGGTAAAACAGAGGGCAGCCAAGGAAGAGAGGTCCTTAAAACGCATCAGCAGTCTCAGTTCCTCTACCTTGTTAGAGAGAGAATTGGCATTGGACAGAAATATGCCAGGCAAAGCCGTGTGCGTGCCTCTTCTGCGGAGCCGGACGACAGCGCCTGCTCGCCTTCCTCTCTTTCGCTGTCTCACTTTTCGAGCTAAGCAATGAACCAGATTGGCGGCAGGAGCTAAAAAAAACACCCGGGCAACGAAGGAGTAGCTTCGTAAGAAGCATTTCAAGGTCCTGGAGTGGCCTAGCCAGTCTCCAGATCTCAACCCCATAGAAAATCTTTGGAGGGAGTTGAAAGTGTGTGTTGCCCAGCAACAGCCCCAAAACATCACTGCTCTAGAGGAGATCTGCATGGAGGAATGGGCCAAAATACCAGCAACAGTGTGTGAAAACCTTGTGAAAACTTACAGAAAACGTTTGACCTCTGTCATTGCCAACAAAGGGTATATAACAAAGTATTGAGATGAACTTTTGTTTCTGACCAAATACTTATTTTACTGAGGAATTTACCAATTAATTCATTAAAAATCCTTCAATGTGATTTTCTGAATTTTTTTTTCCTATTTTGTCTCTCATAGTTGAAGTATACCTATGATGAAAATTGGAGACCTCTCTCATCTTTTAAGTGGGAGAACTTGCACAATTGGTGGCTGACTAAATACTTTTTGCCCCACTGTATATGTAAGTTTTTGTGGTGTCACTTTTAATTGCGATTATATATATATATATATATATATATATATATATATATATATATATATATATATATATATATATATATATACTCACCGGCCACTTTATTAGGTACACCATGCTAGTAATGGGTTGGACCCCCTTTTGCCTTCAGAACTGCCTCAATTCTTCGTGGCATAGATTCAACAAGGTGCTGGAAGCATTCCTCAGAGAGTTTGGTCCATATTGACATGATGGCATCACACAGTTGGCGCAGATTTGTCGGCTGCACATCCATGATGCGAATCTCCCGTTCCACCACATCCCAAAGATGCTGTATTGGATTGAGATCTGGTGACTGTGGAGGCCATTTGAGTACAGTGAACTCATTGTCATGTTCAAGAAACCAGTCTGAGATGATTCCAGCTTTATGACATGGCGCATTATCCTGCTGAAAGTAGCCATCAGAAGTTGGGTACATTGTGGTCATAAAGGGATGGACATGGTCAGCAACAATACTCAGGTAGGCTGTAGCGTTGCAACGATGCTCAATTGGTACCAAGGGGCCCAAAGAGTGCCAAGAAAATATTCCCCACACCATTACACCACCACCACCAGCCTGAACCATTGATACAAGGCAGGATGGATCCATGCTTTCATGTTGTTGACGCCAAATTCTGACCCTACCATCCGAATGTCGCAGCAGAAATCGAGACTCATCAGACCAGGCAACGTTTTTCCAATCTTCTATTGTCCAATTTCGATGAGCTTGTGCAAATTGTAGCCTCAGTTTCCTGTTCTTAGCTGAAAGGAGTGGCACCCGGCGTGGTCTTCTGCTGCTGTAGCCCATCTGCCTCAAAGTTCGACGTACTGTGCGTTCAGAGATGCTCTTCTGCCTACCTTGGTTGTAACGGGTGGTTATCTGAGTCACTGTTGCCTTTCTATCAGCTCGAACCAGTCTGGCCATTCTCCTCTGACCTCTGGCATCAACAAGGCATTTCCGCCCACAGAACTGCCGCTCACTGGATATTTTTTCTTTTTCGGACCATTCTCTGTAAACCCTAGAGATGGTTGTGCGTGAAAATCCCAGTAGATCAGCAGTTTCTGAAATACTCAGACCAGCCCTTCTGGCACCAACAACCATGCCACGTTCAAAGTCACTCAAATCACCTTTCTTCCCCATACTGATGCTCGGTTTGAACTGCAGGAGATTGTCTTGACCATGTCTACATGCCTAAATGCACTGAGTTGCCGCCATGTGATTGGCTGATTAGAAATTAAGTGTTAACGAGCAGTTGGACAGGTGTACCTAATAAAGTGGCCGGTGTATATATATATATATATATATATATATACACACACACACACGTGGACAAAATTGTTGGTACCCCTCTGTTAATGAAAGAAAAACCCGCAATTGTCACAGAAATAACTTGAATCAGACAAAAGTGGTAATAAAAATTCTATGAAAATTAACCAATGAAAGTCAGACCAGTCATGAAATAGGCCTGGACAAAAATGATGGTACTGTTGAGTCTAAAATACCTTAAACCCCAGTTCTTTGATACGATGGCCAAATAACCAGGCTGAGAAATGAAGTATATTTTCCTTTTTTTACTGAAAGTGAGATATGGATACAAACAGCGCTGGAACACCACTCTTTAGGCAATTCCCCAAGAGAGTGTGTTACCCCAAAATTGAACCCTATAGTTTTTATAAGCTTAACCACTCCCTCATGCAAGAGGGAGGGGTTTTACCTCATTGTATCAATAATACATTCCCTCATATGTGGCAGCTCTGCTGAGTGCAGAACTGGTTCTAACTGATTTCAGCAAATGAGTTATAGGGTGTAAACTAAACTCTTCAGTGTAGCGTGTGAAGTAAGCAGATAAAGTGTGAGAAAGTCAGAGCAATATGTCATTTTACCGACAGTACCCCTAGGGACATGTTCAACCAAGATGTGTCCTCTAATTAACATCACAGGTGTCTACAAACTTGTAATCAGTCAGTCGGCTTATTTAAAGGGTGACAAGTAGTCACTGTGCTGTTTGTTGACATGGTGTGTACCACACTAAACATGGACCAGAGGAAGCAAATTAGAGAGTTGTCTCAGGAGATTAGAAAGAAAATTATAGACAAGCATGTTAAAGGTAAAGGATATAAGACCATCTCCAAGCAGCTTGATGTTCCTGTGACTACAGTTGCACATATTATTCAGAAATTTAAGATCCACGGGACTGTAGCCAACCTCCCTGGACGTGGCCGCAGGAGGAAACTTGATGAAAAATGGAAGAGACGGATAATACGAATGGTAACAAAAGAGCCCAGAGCAACCTCTAAACACATTCAAGGTGAACTCCAAGATCAAGGTTCATCAGTGTCAGATCGCACCATCCGTCGTTTGAGCCAAAGTGGAATTCATGGGAGACGACCAAGGAGGACACCACTGTTGAAAACAAATCATTAAAAAACAGACTGGAATTTGACCAGACCTGTACTACACAAATAAAGGTCCAAACTCTAACAACACCTCCCCCCTGCCGCCTTCACAAAAGCCAAAACACACACACACACAATTTGGACCCACCGCAATTTGGAACCTGAATCACACATAAAGTAATGACATAACACAATACAAATGGCCTAACTCAGTCATTCCAAAATAACTAAAACTAGGGGGAGATCGGTAGACTGCAACCTCACCCCACACAGCGAAGTGGATTATTCTGCCTCTTGTACTTCAAACAAGTCTACTTAAAACAAAATACCGCCATGTCCTAATCTAAACATAACATCAAATTAATCCCCATGAACATATACAAATATCGGATACATAAAATAAAACATCGTAAAAAACACCAAATAAGCCGTACCCCATGACCATCAAAACATACGCACATGTACAACATCTAAACCAGATATTAACTATAAGAACAAACCCATGCCCCCCACCCCTTGCTTTCGACTGTCCTTCCATCAGTCCGCCCCGGGGGTGGGGGGCGGAATCACATCCCGGGTCGCCGCTGGCTGTCTCGACCCCAGTGTGCTTCCTCTTCAACACCACCGGAGGAATCCCATGTCCAGGCCCAAGCCCACCAGTCTTCTCCCGGGCATGCCGCAGCTCATTCGGGTGCCTCCATGAACCATCTGATGATTGGAGATAGGCATCCTCCCGTCTGGCCATCACATGCAGCTGCCCCTGGTGCTCGTCCATCTGCCACTTGGCCCGAATCCGCCACGACCGTGCCTCCTCCTGGGCCCGGACCACATCCACAGCACTCAGAGTGGCCCTACTCGGTTTGGCATGTTGTTCTATCATGCCAGACGGTCCGGCCCCGACCACTTTTACCTACACCGCCACTGTGACCTCCTGTTCACCGGCCCATTCCAGCCGAGATCCAGGAACAGGTGGAGCCAGCCTCTCGACGTCACCTGCTGTCACAGGTGTCCCGCTGTGCCACCCAGTACCCTCGTCCAGGGTGACTTGAGCTCTGGAAGAGGGACCCTCCTTTGATGGCCCTGGGCGATATTGGTCTTGCTCATTCTCCAGGGTGCCAGGCATGTTCTCATTCCACACAGCCCTGTCTTCCATTCTCAGGACCAGCCGGTCCCACAAACCGCGGCCCAACCACTTCTCCACAGCACCGCTTTAAATGGTGAAGCCCAGACCATAAAACAGATCGCATCCCATTATATTCTCATCATTGTCATATCCCGAGTGCGGTTATTCCTCATCCCTGTCAGGTTTTTGACAGCAGGTGTCGTCACACGGGTTTCCCGGGCTCTGATTGGCCAGACGCTCGGGGGCTCTCCGCTGTCAGAGCCTGAGCAGCTGTGCCGCGTCGCCAATCATGAGCAGCTGGCTTTAAATGTCGGTGCGAGTGAATTGGACTCTGCGGCTGTCTCGTCAAAAGTCTTATGACTTTCCCCTTTCTCCTTACCACATGCTCCCTGGGTTCCCCGACGTATCCCGCTGCATGCAAGTTGTCTGCTATTTGGAATTGTTCTTCTCCCTCGCTGACGTTCCTTCCTTATTGCGGCAGATGAGAGCTCCTCGTCTCTGCCATAACTCTCTCCCTGTTCCACGTTCTATATTCCTTGCCTTTGCGGCGTACGAGTGCCCCTCGTCCTAGCCGCTAACCTCTGTTGTGTATTTGTATTGTGTTGTGTAATGAAGCCCGCGTGGCAAGTTGTGTTGTACACCCAAGCCCTGTGCGATAAAAATAAAAGAACTGAATTGCTACTTACTGAACTGTGGCGTCTTATGCTGGCTCGTGAGGGCCAGCCGTGACAGTAGACAGCCGCCAGAAGGAGACGCCGTTCTCAGTAAGTGGCGTTCTGGGAACTTTGCCCCTTCCTGTCCAGGTACGTGGCGTTGGAAACATGCCATCTCAGCGGAGTCGTTCTCGGAGTTCCCACGGCCTGCTGACCAAGGCGCTGGAGGAGGTAGATGAAATCCTCATCATCGCCTCCGACCTCGATGGGCATCCAGACACCTCCCTCGCCCCTCCTCTCCTCGGTTATCAGCCCGATGAACAGTGGTATTTAGACCGGGCTGAGGAGGTGCTTGACCGTCTGCCTTCCCGCTACAACGGTCACCTCGAGGTCGACACGAGGAGACTCGACATCGCTGCCCAACGCCAGATTCTTCAGATGTACAAAGAGGAGGAAGCCGCAAGGTGGGGTGATCTCTGGCTCCAGCTGCCTGAGGCGCTGGAGGAGGTGGATGACTTCATCAGCGCTTCCGCCTGCCTTGACGACTCATCCGAAGTACACTATTACCTGGACTGCGCTGAGAGAACGCTCGACCGATTGTCTCCCCGCTATACCGACCACTTGGACGTCCAAGCGAAGAGACAAGAGATTGCCGCCCACCGCGAGGCGCTCCAGGAGATCGAGGAGGAACGAGGCCAATGGCGGAGTGATCGGAGCTCCCGCTGCCCGCTCTGGAATCTGGATCCTTTCCTCGACCCAGTCCTGGAATTCGCACCACCCGGGGCCCGTCGTAGACGTCAGCGCCGCGGCCAGAGACGTTCTCAGCGTGACTCCCTTCCGGAACCCGCTCCGGTTCACTGGACTGACCCCATTCATCCCACTGCTGTCTCTCCAGCGTCTCACCAGGAGGAGATCCCTGCAGCCTTTCCCCCCGGGCCTGCTTCCCCCGCTGAGCTGTCAGCGCGTCACGCCCGGCCCGACTCGGCTGTTGCCCCCTCCGCCTCGACGCCTTCTCCAGCGGCTGGGAGTTTGAGAAGTTTTGCTCCAGTAGACAGCGCGGCTACACCATCCCGAGTGGCCCCCTCTCCTCCTTCAAGAGAGTCTCCGGCCACCACCCAGTGGGAGGAAGATGGAATGACGTTCCCTACAGCAGGTTCCACCGCCCCTCCGGGAGGCAGGCAGGTACAAGTTCACTTTTTTCCATCCAATAGTGATTTGTTCTGTCTGACTCCTGGGGGTGAGGCTCGGGGTTTGCAGCCCCCCGAGCCTCTACTCCCTGCTGATATGTTAATTAAACCCGCTGCCTCTGTGTCTCCCCCCTGCTGAGCACGCTTCAACTTCTGAGGAGCATCACCAGACGAGGAGTGAGCCTGCGGCCCTCGGGCAGAAGACCCCAGCCCCGCAGCCTTTTTCTGGGCAGAGGAGATCGGACGACTGGTTGGAGCCTGTGCCGACGACGGAGCGTCCCCGGGACTCCACAGATGAACAGTCCGGTCCAGCGGGCCGAGAGCCCCCCACCTCCACGCCACATGAACCGCCAGCGTGGACGATGACGTCGGGGGGTCCTCGAGCTGCAAGAGCCCCTCTTCCAGGGGCGGATGACGTCACGACGGAGTGGGAACCGGACGACGACCTCCTCCCGTTTGAACCCGAAGCATCGAAGTCCTGGACGGCGGCAGAACCCGAGATCAGGCAAGTGCTCTATTTTCTATCCCTCATCTTCTTTCTGGAGCATTATTGCCCGTCTCTCGGGGAGGCGAGCCGGGTGCAGCCGTCTGCTGCGCTTGAGCCTGTCTCGCCGGGCCCTGCCGCTGCCGGTGATCCTGATCCCGGTTCCTTTTGTCCCTCTGAGCCTCTCAGCATGGGGTTCTGGCTCTCGGCATGGGGTCCACCGGGAGTGCTCCGCCGGTTCAATCGGAGCTCGACGTCAGGGAGGTTCCGGCCCAATCGGGGTCCGACGCGGGTGCTGCTCTCGCTCGATCGGAGCTCGACGTCAGGGAGGTTCCGGCCCAATCGTGGTCCGACGCGGGTGCTGCTCTCGCTCGATCGGAGCTTGACGTCATGGAAGTTCCGGCCCAATCGGGGTCCGACACGGGCGCTGCTCTCGCTCAATCGGAGCTCGGCGCCATGGTCGTTCTGACCCAGGCGGGTCCTGGAGATTGTGCTGCTGACCCTCCGCTGAGCGCTTTCCAGGCCATGCTCCGTCCTCGCCCGCTTTTGAGACTGCGGGAGTTTATTCCAGCTGGCCCGGTTCGCCAACCTTCCCCCAGCCGATCTGTTGGCAGGCCGATACTGCCCGACCACCCGGTGACCGGCTCTTTCCTTTTGGCGTCCGGGTCCGGCCTCCTGACAAGCAGGATGATTCTTTCGGTGCCCTGGTCCACCCGCAGGAGACATGGTTTCCCTCGGCCCGGGGTTTGGATGGGCCGTTAGGGCACGTTCCGCTGCTTTTGCTGGCGGCCTGGATGCTGGGTGCTGGGAGACCTCCTGAGCGGAATTATTTAACTCTATTCTCCAATGTTTTTTTTTCCTCTCCTTCTCTTGCCCCACCACTGGCTTGTGACTGGTTTTTCTTTTTCTCTCCTCCCCTCTCAGACTGAAATACCCCACTGGGGATTGATCTTCGTGTATTAAGTGACTGTTTTCCGTTAATGGACATATGTTCTCTTGCCGTAGCTATTTTTCATGTTATTTTCTGGGATGACTGTTTGGGTTTGTTCCTTGCACTCCCGATTTGAGACTCTTTAGAGCAGAATTTCCTTTTGACAGAATGTTATCATGAGTATTGTATGTTTCTTTTAGGGTGTGATTGTATATTTTCGATGTTACTCCCTTACTCGGGTCTAGTTCCTTTTTGGCACCTGTGTTTTTTGGATTTGAAGATTTTCTGTACACATTAGCCTGGAGATGAAGGTATTATTTGTCCTTTTATTTCTTTGACCCTGCCTTGTAGTATTGACTGTTGTTCTATGTATCCTCATCTTGTTTTGTTTTTTTTGTGTGGCGATGTGTGTGAAGTACATGGGTTGGTAGTTCGTGTCTTGTGTTATATGTGAGAGATGCCCATTTAGCGTTGGTTTTTCTTTTTATTTTGTCTTAAGGTCCCCGTTTATGTACGGTTTTTGCCTTTTTTTTCTCTCCCTCCCTTCCCCGATGTTTTTTGTCCCCTTGTTGTTGTGAGTTGACCCTGCTCCCCCTCCGCCTGCTTCCCCCTCCACCCTCCCTGGGGTGGGGTGGGGGGGTCTGGATGTTACTCGCGACCAGGAGTTCGCGTAGGGGGAGGGGTTCTGTCATATCCCGAGCGCCTTTGTCCGCGCTCGGGTTATTCCTCATCCCTGTCAGGTTTTTGACAGCAGGTGTCGTCACACGGGTTTCCCGGGCTCTGATTGGCCAGACGCTCGGGGGCTCTCCGCTGTCAGAGCCTGAGCAGCTGCGCCGCGTTGCCAATCATGAGCAGCTGGCTTTAAATGTCGGTGCGAGTGAATTGGACTCTGCGGCTTTCTCGTCAAAAGTCTTATGACTTTCCCCTGTCTCCTTACCACATGCTCCCTGGGTTCCCCGACGTATCCCGCTGCATGTAAGTTGTCTGCTATTTGGAATTGTTCTTCTCCCTCGCTGACGTTCTTTCCTTATTGCGGCGGACGAGAGCTCCTCGTCTCAGCCATAACTCTCTCCCTGTTCCACGTTCTATATTCCTTGCCTTTGCGGCGTACGAGTGCCCCTCGTCCTAGCCGCTAACCTCTGTTGTGTATTTATATTGTGTTGTGTAACGAAGCCCGCGTGGCAAGTTGTGTTGTACACCCAAGCCCTGTGCGATAAAAATAAAAGAACTGAATTGCTACTTACTGAACTGTGGCGTCTTATGCTGGCTCGTGAGGGCCAGCCGTGACAATCATGGGCTGTCATGATGAACCTCAGGTCACAAACCTCGGCCAACTTGTACCGGGCCGTCACTCTCAGCGTTCCCATCATGGCCGATCTCCCTCCACCATAACCGTAAAGCGGCGCCGGGTCACCTCCAGTCCTGTAATGCAGGAAAAAACACCTCACGGTTGTCCAATTCAACACGGAGCCCACCGCTCCGTGTCAATCAATAATGAATCCTCCACCATAGAGTGCGTGCGTGTCCGTTGGTGTTCGCAGACACAGCATGGACAACCGTGGGAGCGGAAGAGTCTTCCTTGTGTCTTGGACTTCCTCGCTCGGACTTGCGGCATGTCCTGGTGAAATGATGCAAGTGTCCGCACTTGCTGCAATGCTTCCCTCTCGCCAGACACTCTCTGGCCTTAAAACGGTGCTTCATGGACCCACAGCCCATGCATACAGGCGTTCCTGGGGCAGACCTCATTTTCACAACTTTGCAACCTTCCAGCTTGTCGCATCTCGCCTGATCTTTTACCTCCACAGCATTTGCTTTTTATTGATGCGAGAAGATTATTATTTTTAGTTGTGGGACTAATAAAGGCTTATCCTATCTTATCTCATCTTAGTATTATTACGCCTAAACGATCGCATTTTTGACCCTCTAAACGTTAACCAAAATGCTTTTTTTTTTTTTTCGCACACACCTCAGACCCAGTGAAAAATTTTATAAACTGGACAAAGTATGTGCCCCATGCTGAAAATTTATCCAGCGTATGGTTGATATGTCCCACATTCATGGAGCAAAGGTTGTAGTCAATCATATTGTCAGTGTCCACCCCATGTGATTCACAGAGTAAGTTCCAATCCATCGTCTCGAAACAGTCCTGTAGTGCATCACCAGCCTCCTGTGTCCACTTCCTGACAGTCTGTGTGTAAGCAGGCTGCCTTTGCACAAGAAGAACGTACTTAGAGGTTAACAGAAGCAGGTTGTGATGGGATCTGCTGGGGGGGGGGGGGTAGTGTTGTGGCGTTGTATGCGTCTCTGGCATACAGGGCATACAGTGTTTTATTTTCTCTGGTGGGACAATCAACAAACTGGTGGAAGTTTGGTAATGTTTTGTCCAGTGAGACATGGTTAAAATCTCCTGTGATGACCATAAATGCATTGGGGTGCTGAGCCAATAAAGTGGCTGCAGTGGAACTGATAACGTCACAGGCCACCGCTGCATCAGCTGACGGAGAAATATAAAAAGCGTTTACAATGACACACGGTGAGATCAAAAATTGCAGTTTGAATGGGTTTCAGTTGTGCATTTTTTGCACTGAACAGTGTGAGTGTAACAATTACTTGTACACAGTGTATTTTAGACTTATTATAGTAGCTAAGCAGGAAATTACAAGCTTAAATAAAAATACATTCTTGCCAGAATTCATGCCATATGCATGAACACAGCCAAAATGATCAAAAAATAAAGAATGAAAAGTGTGTAAAATGCACTCATATAGTAGGTACTTGGGGATTAAAGAAATAAACAAGCATAACAGACAGACAGCTGCCAGGGTATACTACAAATCCACCTGAAGAAGAAAGCCTTCAAAAAACTCATCAGGCAAACACAATATTAAACTTTAAATGCTGACATGAAGTGTGAAAACAGGTGTCAATAAAGAACACTAACAAAGATTCTGTTCTTTGTCAATAAAAAATGATATTTACTCCTGTTTCTTCACTTCTTCAAGCCAAAATGGCTACAGTGAAAAAGACCTGATGTTTAGATCTGTTGACATCATGTTAGACTTTATCACACTCCAGAGTCAATATTGGACTCTGGGAGAGGCTACAGTTTTCACTTACAAACAGGTTTCACTTACTCATCAAGTCTCCATCTGATCAGGCTGACTGTTGACTTTTTTAATCCTTCATCTGAAGCTCAAAATATTAAAGGATTGACAAAAATTGGCAATGGCTGTGGTATTAAAGTTTAAAGAGTTTATTATCATCTGTTTTGTGCTGTTTCAAGGTAAGAAATTAAAGATTTTTATCTACCAAAACAATATTGCAATAATCGGAAGTTGGTAGTTACTAAGTGTCATTGTCATTTTGAATACTATCATTTTAATCCACATTTCTGTTTTTTACATTAGGGTTGAATCATCGTGTTTTTAAGTGAATTAAACCTGACAATACCAGAGTTGAATCAGAAAACTTATAATTTAAGTAGATTATAATACAATAATTTTCTTCATATCATTTTTATCAATAATATGCAGCCAAAAATTCCTAGTCTATAAGGAATTACAGTGGTGTGAAAAAGTTTTTGCCTCCTTCCTGATTTCTCATTTTTTTGTATGTTTGTCACACTTAAATGTTTCAGATCAAACAAATTTAAATATTAGACAAAGATAACAAGTAAACACAAAATGCATTTTTTAAATGGTGTTTATTATTAAGGGTTAAAAAAAAATCCAAACCTACATGGCCCGGTGTGAAAAAGTGATTTCCCCCTCTCCCCTGTTAAAACATAAATTAGCTGTGGTATATCAGATCTTTGGAAAGCTGAGTTCAATTTCTCTAGCCACACCCAGGCCTGATTACTGCCACACCTGTTCTCAATCAAGACATCACTTAAATAGGATCTGCCTGACAAAGTGAAGTTGTCCAAAAGATCCTTAAAAGCTCAACATCACGCTGTGATCCAAAGAAATTCAGGAACAAGTGAGAAACTGAGTAACAGATCTATCAGTCTGGAAAAGGTTATAATGTGGGGAACCCACTCAGTAGTTACTCAGTAGTTTTCCCTCAGACTGAAGTGGCAGATCAAAGGTGGGGAGTATGGGGAGTGATATGTTAATGCACCACCCCAGGTAGCAGAGAAGTGTTAGTGCTGTGATATAAAAGAGTGCCTGCAACCTGGTGGTATGTTTTCTGATTCTGGTGAATGTGAGAGAGAGAGCGGAATAAAGTTTCATCTGCTCGGAAAAGTACGGCCTGGTTATTCACTCCACACTGGTGATCCTTGACGCACAATGGAACAAGAGGCGAACACCCCGGAGACGACCCGGACGGGAAGTATCAGTAACGCGTGCATCGTTTCGGTCAGACTCCCAGACTTTTGGCTACATGACCCGAAGTCTTGGTTGCTTCACATCGAAGCCCAGTTCGCGCTCCAGGGAATAATGGCAGATGACACCAGATATTACGTGGTTGCAGCGCTGGACGCACGCACAACTCAGCAGGTGGCGAGCCTGCTCCAACAGCTCCCAGCCTGCGACAAATACGGGGCTGTCAAAACCGCACTGACCCGGCGCTACACGTTCTTGAACTGAAAGAGCAGAGAGGCTCCTGACGCGCTTTGAGTTAGGAGACAGGTCGGCGGTCGAATTGATGAAGACGTTGGCGTTGATGGGCACAGATGACAGGCATTTTCTCTTTGCCCACCTTTTCCTCCGGAACCTCCCAACACCGACCAGAGCGGTCCTTGCCAATTCGCCGCTGCTGGCCACGCGCAACTACCTGGCGCTAGCCCAGCAGGCAGATCGGATCATCTTTACTACCAGAGCCCTCACAGTGAACGCAGCGGCTTCGGAACCCAGCGAGACGGCCAGCGGAGGCGAGGAGCCAGCGATGGTGGCTGCAGCAGGGGCCAAGAAGCACCGGAGAGACACGCTCTGTTTATACCACCGCCGTTTTGGAGAGGACACACGCCGATGCGTGTCACCGTACCAATTCAAGCATTCGGGAAACACCAGGACCAACAGTCATAGCAGCTGCGACCGCCGGTGAAGCAAGCAAGCTGCTCTAGGTGACAGACTCACGCTCAGGGAGACGGTTCTTCATGGACTTTGGCTCCCAAAAGAGCCTCATCCTGCTGTCCTATGCCGACCGGCTGGTAGGAACTAGTGGCCACGAGCTGACGGCCCCAAACGGCTCAGACATTAAGACTTTTGGAGAGGACACTGAGTGTATCCTTGCACGGCCGTACATACCAATGGACATTCGTCATAGCGGCATGCAGCTTCCCCATTTTAGGCACTGATTTTTTGTGTGCACATGGACTACTAGTCGTTGTTGCTAACAGACGCCTGATTAAAGCAGGGTCTTTTGATTCTCTCCCCTGTACAGCTGGAGGAACCGGGCCCACAGCACTACCCAACGTCACAGCTCCAGGGGGTAAGTTCCATACACTACTCACCCAGTTCCCAGCACTCACGGTCCTGACATTTTCGGCAGCCATCACTAAACACTGGGTGGAGCACTTCATTACCACTATGGGGCCGCCCGCTTTCACACGACCTCGGCGCCTGGACGCAGCTAAACTGGCCATAGCGCGTGAGGAGTTTGCCAACTTGGAAAAGTTGGGCATCATCAGGCGCTCAAACAGCCCATGGGCATCCCCGCTACACATGGACCCTAAGTCCGAGGGATCGTGGCGACCTTGCAGAGATTTCCACAGATTAAACAATGCCACAGGGCACGACCACTACCCCATCCCTCATATTCAGGATTTTTCCATTCACCTCACCGGGGCACGCATTTTTTCCAAGATAGACCTGGTCCGCAGTTACCACTGGGTCCCGGTACGCGCTGAGGACATACCTAAAATGGCAGTAATAACCTCGTTTGGTCTGTTTGAGTTTTTACGCATGCCTTTTGGGCTAAAAGGCACGGCGCAGACATTCCAATGCATGATGGATGCGGTGTTGCACGATGTGCCGTTTGTGTTCATTTACCTGGACGACATCCTGGTGGCCTGCGCGTCCGAGGACGAACACATAGCCCACCTCAGGACAGTTTTCCAGAGGTTGGAGGAGCATGGATTAATAATCAACCTGGTGAAGTACCAGTTCAAGGTGACAGGGATCTATTTTTTGGGCCACCGCATCCCAACAGAGGGCGCGATACACTTGCCGGACAAGGTGTGCACCATGGCAAATTTTCCCCTACCTCAGACAATCAGGGCACTGCAGGAGTTTTTGGGGATCGTTAACTTCTACAATCGTTTCCTCCCCCGCGCAGCCCAACTCATGCAGCCGTTGTACGCCGCACTTAAACGGAAGCTGGCGGACAGAGTTGACTGGACTCCTGAGAGAGAGCAGGCATTATCCGAGGTTAAAACAGCTCTGGCAAACGCCGCACTGCTGGTGCACCCGGACCCAGTGGCTAGGATAGCGCTCACTACCGACGCATCAGACGTGGCCATAGGGACCGTCGTGGAGCAGTGCGTCGCCGGTTCTTGGCAGCCGCTTGCCTTTTTTAGCAGGTCTTTGCGAGGCAAGGAGCGGAAATACAGCACATTCGACAGGGAGTTACTGGTTCTCTATCTGGCCATACGCCACTTCCAATTCTGGCTGGAAGGGCGCACCTTCACTGCGTTTGTGGACCACAAGCCACTTACGTATGTGATGGCCAAGGTTTCGGAACCATGGTTGGCTCGGCAGCAGAGACAGCTGGCCGCGATCTCGGAGTTTACGACCGACATTCGACATGTGGCCGGTAAACTCAACGTGGTGGCTAACTGCCTCTCGCGTGCATTAGTGGCCCCAGTCCAAGTGGGGATAAATTACACGGCCATGGCCGCTGCGCAGATCAGCGATGCGGATGTTTGCGCACTCCAGTCTGGACCAACAGTGTTAAGGCTGGAGAGCAGAGTGCTGCAACACTGCACCCCCCCAGTCTGTGACATCTCTACAGGCCGCTCATGACTGGTGGTACCATGCGCATGGCGCCGCCGCGTTTTTGAGTCGGTTCACTCCCTGGCGCACCCAGGAGTGTGCGCGTCAGTCAAAATGGTGGGCGCAAAGTTCGTCTGGCCGAGCCTGCACAAACAGGTGAAAGAGTGGGCTGCAGCCTGCATAGCGTGCCAATGAGCCAAGGTGCACAGGCACACAAAGGCCCCTTTGGAGCCGTTCCATATCGCGGGTAAGAGGTTTGAACAGGTTCACGTGGACCTTGTGGGCCCCCTCCCGCCATCGCAGGGGTTCGCGCACCTCCTGACAGTGGTGGACCACACCACGCGCTGGCCCGAAGCAGTCCCACTAGCTTCCATTGCATCCGCAGATGTGGCACGCGCTTTTTTGACAACATGGGTGGCATGTATGCTACGCGATGTTACGTATGCGAGCGTTTCCATAGGTCACTTAAAGCAGCACTCAGAGCTTTGCTTACGGATGCAAATTGGATGGACCGGTTGCCGTGGGTTCTATTAGGGTTGCATTCCGCATCAAAGGAGGATTTGGCAGCCTCCCCAGCAGAGCTGGTTTTTTCCCAGCCGCTGTGGCTCCCCGGGGAATTTTTGCCGGATAACCCCGCGTCGAGCACGATCCATCCACGCGTTCAAGACATAGCACAGAAGCAGGGACGTTACTCGGCCCATCACTGTTTTCCATGCACTTTTGTGCCAAAAACCTTGAAGGATGCGTCGTTTATATTTGTCAGGCACGATGCCCACCAGACCCCATTGCGCCCACCTTACGATGGCCCGTTCAGAGTGCTGGAACCCGGGGACAAACATTTTGTGTTAGATTTGGGGGGGGGGGGGGTCGCTGGGAGACAATCTGTATAGACAGGCTTAAGCCCGCCTTTGTTTTAGCAGATGAGCAGGTGGTGTTGGCTCAAGCTCCTCGGCGCAGAAGACCCCCACGGAGAACTCCCCAGGTAAATGAATCGTCAGATCAGTCACACGAGCATTCTGAAGGTGTCCCCCCCCATTGTCCCCCCACAGACGGACACACCCCCAGGAACCCCCCACCGGCACAGCAGCGGCCCGGAGCCGAAGACCCCTCCGTTACAGCAGCTATGGACGGAGGCTGAAGCCCAAAGGACATGGGGGTTAAGGCTCAGTCTGAGACTCTGGGGGTGGGGTGGGGGGGAACCCACTCGGTAGTTTTCCCTCAGACTGAAATGGAAGATCAAAGGTGGGGAGTGATATGTTAATGCAGCACCCCAGGTAGCAGAGAAGTGTTAGAGCTGTGATATAAAAGAGAGTGCCTGCAACCTGGTGGTATGTTTTCTGATTCTGGTGAATGTGAGAGAGAGCGGAACAAAGTTTCATCTGCTCGGAAAAGTTCGGCCTGCTTATTCTCTCCACAATAAAGCCATTTCTAAAGTGTTGGGACTCCAGCGAATCACAGTGAGAGCCATTATCCTCAAATGGTGAAAACATGGAACAGTGGTGAACCTTCCCAGGAGTGGCTGGCTGACCAAAATTACCCCAAGAGGGCAGCAACAACTGATCCAAGAGGTCACAAAAGACCCCACAACAACATCCAAAGAACAGGCCTCACTTGCCTCAGTTAAGGTCAGTGTTCATGACTCCACCATAAGGAAGACTCAGCAATAATGGCCTGCATGGCAGAGTTCCAAGACAAAACCCACTGCTGAGAAAAAAGAACAAAGGCTCATTTCAGTTTTGCCAGAAAACATCTTTATGATCCCCAAGACTTTTGGGAAAATGCTCTGTGGACTGACAAGACAAAAGTTGAACTTTTTGGAAGGTGTGTGTCCCAGTACATCCAGTGTAAAAGTAACAGCATTTCTGAAAAGGAACATTGTACCAACAGTAAAATATGGTGTAGGTAGTGTGATGGTCTGGGGCTGTTTTGCTGCTTCAAGACCTGGAAGAATTGTTGTGGTAAATGGAACCATGAATTCTGCTGTCTACCAAAAAATCCTGAAGGAGAATGTCTGGCCATCTGCTCGTGACCTCAAGCTGAAGCACACTTGTGTTCTGCAGCAGGACAATGATCCAAAACACACCAGCAGGTCCACCTCTGATTGGCTTAAGAAAAACAAAATGAAGACTTTGGAGTGGCCTAGTCAAAGTCCTGACCTGAATCCAAATGAAATGCTGTGGCATGACCTGAAAAAGGTGGTTCATGCTCAAAAACCCTCCAGTGTGGCTGAATTAAAACAATTCTGCAAAGATGAGTTGGCCAAAATTCCTTGTGACGATGGAGTGTTGCTACTGCTATGGTCCTCTTTAATTAAGTATTATATTCTATGTGTAAAAGGATTTATAACTTTCAAATGTCAACATGTATTGTAATGTATAAAATGCACATATAGTTTGAGATCTGTTTTGGGTGAACTGAAGTCCACTTGTGTGAGATAAATGCTAATGTTAATTATGTTAATTGGGTGAGGCAAATGAATAATCTGAGAACCACATACCTTTGCCGGCATGCTTCCTGGTGGTGTTCGGGCAAAAGAATCCCCAGGCGTTTGAGTGCCCTTTAAAGGATGCCAGGAGGAGGAAGTATGTAATGGTTGAGTAGAGGGAGAAGGTTGGTGGATTTATATTGTAAATAAGGGTTTATACTATTTATTTTATTATTTATGGTGTTTATTTATTGTGTAAATATTGTGGGAATTATTTATGTATTTATGAATCTCTTTTTAGATACTACTGGGTATAAGTGGGAATGTGAATATTTATTGTCTTACCTGGGACACTGGTATGTTCCAATTGGATTCACTATCTTACTAAGTCTATTAACAGGTGTTTTTCATTTGGTTGTTGCTGGGTAATGATGGGTCCATGAGGCGTCATGATGCGTTTCGACACATTGCAAAACTGTATTGATACTGTGTTGATACTGTGTCACTGAATACTGACACCTGCTGGACCTTAAAAATCCCTACAGGCAACCTAGTTGACAGACTCAACTGACACTGATTTGATGACCTAGTATATACAATAATATACTGCTCCAAAAAAATAAAGGGAACACTGTCCCTCAAAGTGTCCACTTAGGAAGCAACACTGACAATCAATTTCACCTGCTGTTGTGTGATTTTGTTGTCAGCACGTTCAACTATGTAAAGAACAAAGTATTTAATAAGAATATTTCATTCAAATCTAGGATGTTTAGCCCATCCATCCATCCATCTTCTACCGCTTTTCCGGAGGTCCAGGTCGCGGAGGCAGCAGTTCAAGCAGAGAAGCCCAGACTTCCCTCTCCCCAGCCACCTGCTCCAGCTCTTCAGAGGGGATTCCAAGGCGTTCCCAGACCAGCTGGGAGAAAAACTTGACCCCGGGGCAGACCCAGGATGTTTAGTGTTCCCTTTATTTTTTTGAGCAGTATATAATTTAAGTCATTGTATTTTATATTGTATTATTTCATATCTTCATTTTAAGATATCATATCTTCTTTTGATCACTTTTTTTTTTCACCCCACTTATATCACGGACACACAGATCATCCCAAATGTCTCCTGAGCCGGTGGACGGAGCCACTGTTTATAGCAGGATACGATATAACAGGGAAGAGCTGCTAGCATTTAACCGCCACCCGGTCCCACTGGAAAAACTCGACATACCGAGAGAACTGAGGCGAAAACGCCGCGGCTGCCGGGCTGGAGTAAGGCGGAGGACAAAAAATATAAGGTACAGACCCTCCCTTCCATCTGTTGTCATGGGAAATGTACGGTCGATACTGGGAAAGTTAGATGAGCTAGCGGCTATCTCCCGTTATGATAGCACTTACCGGGAGTGCTCTCTCCTTTTGTTTACTGAGACGTGGCTAACTGAACTAGCAGCAGATGCTAACATTGAGCTGGAGGGTTTTCACACGATACGAGCTGACCGAACACCAGAGAGTGGCAAAACTAGGGGCGGTGGAGTGATCATGTATGTTAACAACAACTGGTGCAGACCGGGACATATCACTGTTAAACAACGACACTGCAGCAAAGACATTGAGTTGCTAGCTGTTAGCATGAGGCCTACATATCTCCCGAGAGAACACTCACACGTGATCTGCATTGTTGTTTATGCAAATCCGACGGCGAACGCTGGGACAGCGCGTGACGTCATCCATTCAGTAACCAGCAGGCTGCAGACAGAACACCCAGATGCTCTTCTCCTCATCTCAGGCGATTTCAACCACGTTTCACTGTCTCCCATTCTGCCCACTTTCACCCAGTATGTCACATGCCACACTAGAGACAATAAAACACTGGATTTGTTCTACGCAAACACTAAGGAGGCGTACACCTCATCACAACTCCCCCCACTTGGGAGATCGGATCACAACTTGGTTCATCTCCGACCGGTGTACAAACCCCTAGTGCACAGACAACCTCCGGCCATGCACACTGTGGAGTTATGGTCTGAGGAGACAATGGACACTCTAAAGGACTGTTTTGAAGCCACTGCCTGGAAGCAGCTCTGCGATCCACATGGTGAGGACATCGATGGCCTCATTCACACCTTCACGGGCTACCTCAGCTTCTGTGTGGACAAATCCGTTCCCACCAAGACCATACGGCGTCACTCAAACAACAAACCCTGGATCAACCCTGAGATAAAAACACTTCTGAGAGAGAAGAAGAGGATCTTCAGGTCGGGGAACAGGGAGATGCTGAAGTCCGTACAGAGGGAGCTAAGGAGAAAGATCAGAGAAGGCAAGGACAGCTTCAGGAAGAAGATGGAGGACAAGCTGCAACAGAGCGACATCAGCGGGGTCTGGAGAAACCTCAAAACCATCTCGGGGCTCCAGAATACCTCCCCCCAGGCCACGGGGGGCAGGGAGTGGGCGAACAACCTGAATCTGTTTTTCAATAGATTTGACCAACCGCCCTCCCCCCTGTCTGCACAACAACCACTGCTGCCTCTAAGAAATCAAGTCCTGCTACCCACTCCCCACTCCACCGACACCCCCCCCACTCCCAACACACAGCCCCCCATCCTGACCCTGACCAAGACCCAGGTGAGGACGGAGCTGAGGAAGATCAAGGCGAGGAAGGCGTCGGGACCGGACGGCATCAGCGCAAAGCTCCTCAAGTCCTGTGCAGACCAGCTGTGTGGGATTGTGACGTATATCTTCAACATGAGCCTGAAACTGGGGAGGGTACCACAGCTGTGGAAAACATCTTGTGTGGTACCTGTACCAAAAACTTCCCACCCCAAAGACCTGAACAGCTTCAGACCGGTGGCCTTGACGTCCCACTTGATGAAGACCCTGGAGAGACTGCTCCTTGCTCATCTCCGCCCCCTGGTGGAACCAGCGATGGATCCACTCCAGTTCGCCTACCAGCATGGCATTGGGGTGGAGGATGCGGTGATCTTCCTCCTTCACCGTTCTCTGTCCCACCTGGAGAAGCCCGGGAATATGGTGAGGATCATGTTCTTTGACTTCTCCAGTGCTTTCAACACCATCCAACCGATGATCCTGAAGGACAAGCTGCTGCGCGCAGGGGTGGACCAGCACCTGTCATCATGGATCCTGGACTACCTCACGAACCGGCCTCAGTTTGTGAGAACCCGGGACTGTGTTTCCGACACGATCATCAGTAGCACGGGGCCCCCCCCCAGGGAACGGTGCTGGCTCCCTTCTTGTTCACTCTTTATACTGCGGACTTCTCACACAACACAACACATTGCCATCTACAGAAGTTCTCTGATGACTCTGCGATCGTTGGTCTCATCTCCAGCGGAGATGAAGCTGAGTACAGAGGGCTTATCCAGGACTTTGTGGACTGGTGCCATCGGAACTGCCTCCAGATCAACGCAAGGAAAACTAAGGAGCTGGTGGTGGACTGCCGCAGGCATGGGCAGCCCCTCACAGCACCAGTAAATATACAGGGAACAGACATCGAGATGGTGACATCCTACAAGTACCTGGGTATTCATCTGAACAATAAACTAGACTGGTCACACAATACTGACGCACTCTACAAGAAGGGACAGCGCAGGCTGTTCCTGCTGAGGAGACTCAGGTCTTTTGGTGTACAAGGGGCGCTGCTGAAGTCATTCTATGACACGGTGGTGGCATCAGCCATCACTTTTGGAGTGGTCTGCTGGGGCAGTGGCATTACTGCAGCCGATAGGAAGAGACTGAACAAACTGATTAAGAAAGCTAGCTCTGTCCTGGGGCAACGCCTTGATCCGATGGAGGAGATAGGAGAGAGAAGGACGGTGGCTAAACTGTCATCTCTGCTGGAGTCCGAGTTCCACCCTATGCAGGACATACTGGATGCACTGAGGAGCTCATTTAGCAGCAGACTACATCATCCCAGGTGCACAACCGAGAGGTTTCGTAGGTCCTTCCTACCAACGGCTACAGGCTACAGGCTGTCAGACTGTACAACCTAAGCAGGGCTGCTCGCAGAGATAGCAAAAAGACGTAACAAACTAATAGTTTTTTTTTTTTTTGTTTTTTTTTTTTTGAATGCAAAAGATGCAATAGACTTACACAATGGTCCTCTCCGGCATACAACTAGGAACATACCGGTCGCTATGGAGGGTGAGAATATGTATGGGCACATAATCATACCATGTAGGATAACTAAATAGACGGTTATGCTGTTTCATCCCACCTAGCAACAATGCTCTGCACTGTGTGTGTTTATATATTTACATATTTATTCCATCTAGCTACAATGCTCTGCACTGGGTGTGTTTATATTTATATATCTATATATTTATTCCATCTAGCTACAATGCTCCGCACTGTGTTTTTATATATCTACATATTATTCCATCTAGCTACATTGCTCCGCACTGTGTGTGTTTATATACTTGCATATTTATTCCACCTAGCTGCAATGCTCCATACTGTGGGTGTTTATATATTTACATATTTATTCCATCTAGCTACAATGCTCTGCACTGTGTGTTCATATATTCATATATTTATTCCATCCAGCTACAATGCTCTGCACTGTGTGTCTGTGTATGTGTGTGTGTATATATATATTTTATAGTAATATGTACATATGTATATTAGCTGCTCTTGCTTGCTTGTTTTTTCTTGCCTTCTGATTGTTGCTCTGAGTGTTGCTATCCCTGTGCTGTTGCAATCCTGGAATTTCCCCGTTGTGGGACTAATAAAGGCTTATCTTATCTTATCTTATCTTAATTTCAAATATCGTTGATATTTTTAGATACAGTCAATAAATAATGTGAACATGTATCATAACATGAAAATCTAAGTGAACATGTTGTGAATGAGGATGCTTGTGGACTGGGATTTTTTTTTTCCAAATTTTTATTAAAAACAAAAAAGCTTTTCCAACGTTTTGAAATTGAGTCTGTTACGCTTTTTTGATACAACTTCTCCAGCTGTAGAAAACACCCGCTCACACGGCACAGATGAGGCTGGAGTGCAGAGAAATTGTAAGGCAAGCTGAAAGAGGTTTGGATAGATGGTCTTTTGGTTGTCCCAGTATCTCATAGGATCCTGGGACCTGGCAATATTGCCCTCTGCCAGGTATCTCTGCACCTCCTGGATGGCATCAGCTGTGGCACTTTTGGTCTGCCTGCCCACTTCGATGTTGAGATGTTGCCAAAGGTTTGCTAAAAAACAACAAAATGGCATTTTAGTACATGATTTCCAAACAACAACAAACAAATAATGCTGAATAACATGGCTGAAGTGGGTGCAGACAGCTGTTGTGAAGACGGTCCCATCTAAATTGAGACTATGTGCAATGCAAATTGAGTGCCGAATTTGGAGCTGTCTAGTGGATGCAATCATGTTTGGTGCTGCGTCGGTCACAAAACACTTTACTTTATTGGTTATGGCCCAGTCCTCCATCATGCCCCTTTTGACTTGGGCCAAATTGTCAACAGTGTGACTTTGTGGAAAGTATTGCACTCCCGACACAGACGTACACAACTGCAAATTCTCATTAATGCAGAGACAGGTAAGAGCCAAGTAAGCCTCCATGTTCACAGATGTCCACATGTCAGCTGTTATACTCACTGCCACAGCTTGCTGTACTTGCATTTTCACTCGTTCCCATTCCTCCTCGTACTTTTTGGCCACCATTTGTTTGATGGTCTGAAAATTACACCAAGTCAAACCAAAAGCAAATCCATATATTTAAATTAAAGATTAAATAAATTGGATATATCAACTACTACTTTAGATAATTTCCACAAACCTTTCTGGTTGGCAAAACATGAGGGCTGAAGGGCCTGAATCAGTTCCCTGAACCCTTCACTCTCCACAATGCTGAGGGGCTGGCAGTCCTTCACGATGACATTCAGCGGAGCCTCATCCAGCATCTGCTTCCTGGAAGCTTGATGGTTAAAAATGAAGTAAAAAATAAATTAATAGGAATTAATTATCAATAAAGAAACTGTATACCTGAGTCTATCCTGGATGTATCCGGGACTTCATTTTCATGCCTGGCCCTATAATGTCTCAGCATTGAAGAGGTGCTTTTGTTTAAATACGACAGCTCTGTTGAACAAATGCGACATTTAGCCTGCAGAAAATATGAAGAGTAAACTAAGAGTCACTTTCAAATGAATTTGAATTCAGATAAATCAAGTGGAAACTCTGAGAGGAACAGGATGAAACAACAAGGAAATTAAAACAAAGAAAATAGTATTTTAAAAATACTATTTTTAAATACCCTATTTTCCGATATCAGATCAAAATGGTCCCACACGGTGGAAACCTTTCTTTTTCCTTGAGGCTGCTCATGCTCCATAATTTGTGATAAATTTACACAAGGACCATCCGCAACACATACGAGAGTCTTTGGGCAAATGCATCCCGTTGACAGATGCGCTTCCTTATAAACGCTGGCCCGTCAGTGTTTCAACGCGCTAGCGTCACGTGACTTTCTTAAAGCGAGACGCACTGACACGCACCAAAACTGGGTTTCGCTCTATGAGCTCGACGCATGCGCCGACGCATCGGTGTTGCGGGACCCATCACTATTGCTGGGTGTCGGATGTTCATGTAAGTTGTTGCCTGCAAAGTATTTGTAATAAATGGGAAAATGCTTGTTGCAAACTTTGGAAGTCTCGCCCTTCTGTGATGTACCTTGACCGCTTGGCAAGTTCCTGACATTCCTCCACAGCGCTGTAAAGACTCATTGCCAGTTATCACAAATGCTTGATTGCAGTTGTTGCTGCTAAGGGTGGCCCAACCAGTTATTAGGTTTAGGGGGCAATCACTTTTTCACCCAGGACCATGTAGATCACCTTCATTTAAAACTGCATTTTGTGTTTACTTGCGTTATCTTTGTCTAATATTTAAATCTGTTAGATGATCTGAAACATCTGAAAACATACAAAAACATCTGAAACATACAAAAAAAATTAGAAATCAGGAAGGGGGCAAACACTTTTTCACACCACTGCATGTTGGTTTTTTACTTCCTTGTGTTTGAATGGGTCTGTACCTTCAATGAGCGTTTTCTAGTTCTTGCCTTCTTGTAGTTTAATAAATATCAAAGAATCTATTTGGTCATCAAAATGTGAACATCATGTTTTCTAGTCATAACGAAAACAGCTATGCATATCTATAAATAAGATTTTAAAGAATTACAAGATGACAACAAGATATCCCTGGTTTTCTTTCAAGTTTGACATTGTGTTGACCACAAAATCATTACGTGCATTATTCATTGTTTTGTTTGCTTTCATAAGCTTCACTGTGAGATGTGAAAACTGCTGTTTGTTTTTTCTGGACTCAGGATTTGTAGCAGCTTTAAACTGCTCCAGCCCCACTCCTGCCTCCCTGACTGATGAACTGGAGAAGAGTTTATTCAACAAAAAATACTTGCGTCCAGTAGAAAACTTTTCAAATCCATTGAACATAACCGTCAGTATCACTGTAGTGGGAATTTTGGGAGTGGTGAGTCTCTACAGTCTACAAACAGCTGAACATGAACAAATATGTGCACACTTTTACTTAAATACTGTATATCTCATCTCTAGAATGAAAGAGCTCAGTCGCTGACTACCGTCTTATGGCAAGTCCTGGTATGTTTCAAGAGTTTTAAGAAAAATGTCACTAAAGTCATACCTCATTATTTTCTGTAAAATTCTATAGTGCTAAAATTATTTGTATTTGTTTTTAAGTGCATAAGTCTTCAGTGTTTGTCCGTTTCTGCTACTGCAGTGGCATGGTATCACCTCAGTTTGTTCTGTGTATTGTAGGAGTGGGATATTTATGGACTGAGCTGGGATGAGAAGGAATGTGGAACAAAAAGAGTCTCTGTACCTCGGGAAAAGCTTTGGGTGCCAGACATTCACATTGGAGAGCTGTAAGTTTAATTTTAAGCAAGTTTTCATTCTCTGCTAAAATGTCCACATCGACAGTTGTAATCAATTTTTTTTTTTAAATTAGGTTTATTGGCAAAATGTACAAATTAGCAGCTGTTTGCAAAAAAACAAATCTTACAAGAACAATTTAAGTAGCTCAACACAACTAATATTGCAAGTGGTTTCTCCAAATTCAACACAAAATGCCACTTTTAATGTCTACTGCAGTTTCAAATTTATTCAACCCCTTCATGACAAGCATCTTTTGTGCTTAATAGAGCACCTGTTTGCTGATATGACTGGCTGCAAACGTGATGCACAGTCAGACAGCAGCTTCTGGCAGCATTCCTGAGAAATCTTAGCTCATTTCTCATGGGCAAAGGCCTCCAGTTCATTAATATTCTTGGGCTTGCGTGCTGCAACTACCTTTTTCAAATCCCACCAGAGGTTTTCAGTGGGGTTCAGGTGATGTGACTGTGATGGCGGCCATCACAGTGTTCTCCATGGATCGCCACCTTGTCTCAGTGGAGAACCTTGTGTGTTCCAATGATCTCGAGAGCGATGCCGTCGGGGGCCTTTTGGCTCCTGGTAGGGTCACCCACGGCAGTAAGGTCGAGGGGGAGGTCCCAGACCAAGAGCGATCCAAAGAGAGAAAGAAAGACCTCAACGGCGGGAGTGGCGGAGGATGACACCATGAGTCACAACGGCACTGAAGGCAGATGAAGGCTGCAACAGAGAGTGGTCTCCAGTCGTCTTGGATTCCATGCCACTGGATTCAGGCCCCTCTCTGCCAAGGACCGTGTAGTGGCTGCAGGTGCATCAGTCTCCCCACGATAAAAGACGTCACGTGCAGGCGTCCTCCCGAAGGGAGCCCATCCACTTTACATATTGGACAAGACAAAGTCCTGTGGTGATCAAGAAGTGGTAACGGGGACTGGACAGTGAAGTCTGGGAGTTCTTAGCCACGACCTGGCACACAGGCGATGGGTGCTTGATACAGTCATTAAGCTCTTGGACTGAGGCAGAAAGAGCTTCTCGGCAGCTGCACTCATGACTGAGCAGCCCTATTCAGGATCCACTCTGCTCACCCCAGTAGAGGAGGGGGTTAGAAAAGGTACCCCAAACATAGCCTGCCTCACAAAATCCTGTCTGGAATACCGCATCCAGAGGGATCACCACCACGCGGTCAGAAACATACAAAACTACATATTGGAGCCTGGAATGTGCGAACCCTTATGGACAACCAAGCCAGTGATCGACCTGAAAGGCGAACTGCCATTATCTCCAGAGAGCTAAGGAAGTTCCGGATCGACATCGCAGCACTCTCCAAGACCTGACTGGCTGATGAAGGGCAGCTGAAGGAGGAAAAAGGCGGGTATACTTTCTTTTGGAAGGGTAAGCCTGCAAATGAGCCACGGATCCATGGTGTGGGATTTGCTATTAAGAACTGTCTCATCAACCACCTCCATGAACTCCCTGTGGGCATCAACGAGCGCCTAATGACCATTCGTCTGATGCTTGCCTGTAGTCAAATGGCCACCGTTATTAGTGCCTACGCTCCAACGCTTGATGCACAGGATGAAGTAAAGGAGGCCTTCTATGTTGACCTGGACAAAATACTATCTGAAGTCCCAAAGGAGGATAAGTTAATCCTGCTTGGAGACTTTAATGCCAGAGTGGGACGAAACCATCATCTATGGAGCGGCACGCTGTGGAGAGAAGGGGTTGGAAACACAAACTCCAATGGCATACTACTGCTAACTAAGTGCTCAGAGCACAACCTGGTCATCACCAACACACTTTTTTGTCAGAAAACTAAGTTCAAAACATTATGGATGCATCCCTGTGACATAATGCACGGCTCAGGAGACACACATGCAGGCTCAGAGTAGCTCAAATAGCTTTATTAACAACAAGGGTGTATGAATGTGTGTCTGCGAGATGTAAATGTGTTGGTGGTGGCGTCTGCTTCGGGCACAGAGGCAGGAGACCGTACAGCCGGACAACCCTATGGGAAAAGCACAGGGAGAAGGGTGACGGGCACACACCAACACAGGAGATGTAAAAGTTGGAGAGGAGCTTACTTGGAGTGAGCAGGTGGCTGGCACAGCAAGGACGAAGTCCGGTAGACAGCAACCTGGAGAGCCCGGTGCAGCAGCGAGGGAATGGAGACGGAGAGGAATGGTCCGCCGCCGGGAAATCCACCTGTGCACAGGGGAGCAGACTTGGAAGGGACAAAGGTAAGGGCTTCTTACCGCGATGCTTGCTGAAGTATAAAAGGTAACTCACAGCAATCCAGCGAGTGAAGTCTGACGGCTTCAGGCCGAAGCCCAGGGCGAGGCGGCTTAAATCCCTCGCCGCTGATGATGTGCAGATGTGCGTGCAGCCGGCGCCGCTGATGAGCGGCGAGGCATGACACCCTGTTCCAAATTATGGCATCTCATTGACTACATCATAGTCCCCTCCAAAGACCGCTGCGATGTCCTTAACACCAGAGCAATGACCAGTGCAGATGACTGCTGGACTGACCATCGTCTCATTCGCTCCATCATGTCTATCCGCTTAATGCGGAAAAGAAGGTTGCAGAAAGGACAGAGCTGGCCAAAGCTTAACATCGTGCTGTTGGACGACATTATCTACCAACAACAGCTGCAGGATACTCTTAGGGCAGCTTTGCCCAAACAGTACCCAGAGGATACTGAAAAACACTGGAGCACACTTTCCACTGCCATCGTGGACTCCTGCAAAAGCATCCTCGGCCATAAAAAGCGGAGACATCAAGACTGGTTTGACGAGAATGACAGTGAGATCCAACAGCTCATTGACATCAAGCGGCAAACTTTTATCACCTGGCAAAACAACATTCACTGCAAGGTTAAAAGAGCAGCCCATGCCAAAGCAAAGGCAGCCGTACAAATACTTGTTAGGAAATTGAAGAACCAGTGGCGGACAAAGAAGGCCCTGGAGATCCAGCAGCTTGCCGACTCTGGAGACACGAGAGGATTCTTTGATGCCACAAGAGCGGTATATGGCCCCAGCCACCGCTGCCTAACCCCCCTTCGCTCCAAAGATGGGCTCTTGCTTCTGAACGACAAGGAGGCAATTGCAAACAGGTGGAAAGAGCATTATAAGGACCTCTTAAACAGGGACACCACTCCTGAGATGGAGGACCTTGATCAACTCCCTCAACAGCCCATAGAGGAAAGCATGGGAAAACCAGCTAGCTTGGATGAGGTACAGGACGCCATCAGGAAGATGAGAAACAACAAGGCTGCTGGACCTGACGGCATACCAGCAGAAGTCCTGAAGAAAGGCGGTCCTGATCTTCTGAAGCACATCCATGCCCTGCTCCTGAAAATATGGGAAGTAGAGGAAATCCCTGCACAGCTCAGAGATGCCTTGATTGTCTCCATCTTTAAAAAGGGGGACAGGGCAAATTGTGGGAATTACCGTGGCATTTCTCTCCTGTCCACCATAGGGAAAGCCTTTGCCCGGGTCTTGGCCAATAGACTCACCCCACTGTCAGAGCGCATTCTTCCTGAGTCCCAGAGTGGTTTTCGCCCAAACAGAGGCACCACAGACATGATTTTCATTGCTCGCCAACTGCAAGAAAATGCCGGGAACAAAATCTACCATTATACATGGCCTTCATAGACCTTACCAAAGCCTTCGACTCAGTAAACCGTTAGGCCCTTTGGCTGGTTCTGGCAAAGATTGGCTGCCCAGAAAAATACATCCGGGTACTGAGACTGCTGCATGACAATATGTCTGCCATGGTACTCAGTGGCAGTGGAGATGAAACAGAACCCTTCAGGGTTGACACGGGAGTCAAACAGGGATGTGTCATCGCTCCAACACTATTCTCCATCTACAGTATATTGCTGCTATTCTCCATCTCACGAACCAACATCTGCCCCCGGGAGTCAAAATCATGTACAGAATTGATGGTCAACTTCTCAACATCAACCGATTTAGAGCTAAAAGTCAAACCACCACCATATCCATCATGGAGCTGCAGTATGCAGATGACAACGCTCTCGTAGCCCTCTCAGAAGAGGACCTTCAGTGCATCCTGTCTGCCTTTGGCAAAGCATACAAACAGCTCGGTCTGGCCGTCAATATAAAAAAGACACAAATACTCCACCAGCCATTACCAAACTGCAGTACACTTGCCATACCCCCAAACATCTCCACTGATAACATCCGACTGGAAAATGTGGACCACTTCCTATATCTTGGCAGCCTCTTCTCATCAAAAGCCGTCATCGATGATGAAATACACCACAGCCTCAGCAGTGCCAGTGGGGCTTTTTCAAGGCTAAGGAGGAGAGTCTTTGAGAACTGCGATCTCCAAGCAAATACCAAAATCCTGGTCTATAAAGCGGTGGTGCTCCCCACTCTCCTGTATGATCAGAAACCTGGACTACATACAGCAGGCACTTAAAGGCACTTGAGGCATACCATCAGAGATGCCTCCGAAAAATCTTCAGGATTAGTTGGGAGGATAGACGCACCAACACCAGCATCTTGGAGGAGGCTAACCTCCCCATCATCACTGTCACCATTGCCCAAAACCAGCTCAGATGGATTGGCCATGTTATCCGAATGCCTGACTCTCGCCTCCCAAAACAAGTCCTGTACTCCCAGCTAGCTGAAGGGAAGCAGGCTCCAGGAGGCCAGAAGAAGAGATTTAAGGACAACATAAAAACAAACCTAAAGAAGTGCCACATAGACCTAAAAGCTTGGGAAAATATGGCAACCGACAGGGCGACCTGGAGAAACATTGTCCGTGAGGGTGCCGCACAGTACAACGCTGACCTCCATCATTCTGTACAAGACAAACGCAGACTCAGGAAGGAGAGAGCAACCAACAAACAGGACCAACCCAAACCCACCACCATTACATTCCCCTGCCCACATTGCAGCAGAATAAGCGGGTCCAGAATTGGCCTCTATGCCCACCTGAAGACCCACAAGGACCAAGAGGGAGGACAGTCATACTCGACTACGAGTGACCGCCAATGATGATGATGATGAGTGTATCTCCCAGGACTTCTTCTGAAACCAAGCCTTGGTGAACTTTGAGGCGTCATTGGACCTTTCAAGAGAACAATGATCTCTAGGATAGCTCAAAGTTCACCAAGGCCTGGTTTCAGAAGAAGTCCTGGAAGATACTAGAGTGGCCATCACAGTCACCTCACCTGAACCCCACTGAAAATCTGTGGTGGGATTTGAAAAAGGTGGCTGCAGCATGTAAACCCAAGAATGTTAGGGAACTGGATGTCTTTGCCCCTGAAGAATAAGCTAAGATTTCTCAAAACACTGCCAGAAGCTGGTGTCTGGCTATGCATCACATTTGGAGCAGGTCATATCAGCAAACAGGTGCTCTATTAAGCACAAAAGATGCTTGTCGTGAAGGGGTTGAATAAATTTGAAACTGCAGTAGACATTAAAAGTGGCATTTTGTGTTGAATTTGGAGAAACCACTTACAATATTAGTTGTGCTGAGCTATTTAAATTGTTCTTGTAAGATTTGTTTTTTGCAAACAGCTACTAATTTGTACATTTTGCCAATAAACCTAATTTTTTAAAAAAAGCAGGTCATAACAGCAGAAAGGTGCTCTAAGTATTAAAGATGCTTGTCTTTAAGGGGTTGAATAAATTTGAAACTAAAAACACTTTCAACAAATAATTTTATTGATTTCCATTCTGTTTCAGCATTTCAGAAGACTCAGAAGACACACCTTCTAGAACACCCTTTGTTTACTTGTATAACACAGCTCATGTGTTTGATGATAAGCCAATCAAAGTGGTCACTTCTTGCCAATTAGGAATCTACACTTTTCCCTTTGATGTCCAGAACTGCTCACTGACTTTTGGATCATATCTGCACTTTGGTAAGACTGCCCAACAGCAGGAATAAAAAACACAAATCTGCTGGGAGCATTTCTGCTTTGTCACCTATACTGTGGAAGTATTACAGTGTATGTGGATATTAACATATATGTAGATATTGCTGTGTATTGCTGTGATGGCTTCAGCAGGCCTGGGCCTTGGTGTGAATGTGCTAACAATCTGGTGTTACTTTCCACTGCTTTTTTAAGGGTGATGTTAGTTACCTGCTCTTACACACAGAGAGTTAAATAACAAAACTCTCTCTCCACTGGTTTATTGTGTCTTGTCACATGTCCAGCCAATACAAGTGTTTGTGTCTTATAATGTCAGAAAGATGAGGATTAGAACCATAGAGAGCTTTATTGATGTGATTTATTGCTTTATTGGGCGGCAGTGGCTCAGGAGGTAGAGTAGGTCGTCTAATAACCTGATGGTTGGCGGTTCGAATCCCGCTCTCCCCAGATATCCTGCCGTTGTGTCCCTGGGCAAGACACTTCACCCGCATTGCCTCCAGTGCCCATAACACTGGGTATGAATGTGTATAAATGTATAAAATGTTCGGTGGTGGCCGGAAAGGCCATTGGCGCAGATTGGCTGCCACGTTTCCGTCAGCCTGCCCCAGGGCAGCTGTGGCTGCAGAAGTAGCTTGCCACTACCATTGCCTGTCTGGAGTGAATGAATAATGTACCTATTTGTAAAAGCGTCTTTGAGTATATATGATAAAGCGCTATATAAAACCGATGCATTATTATTATTTTCATGGAGATGTTTTGCACTTTCCTCAGCATACAAGTTTATCTACAGTACCATTGATCTTTTTGATGATAGAAGCTCAATTCATAGTGGCAAAAATGCACTGGTACGCGAACGAGAACAGTGGATGCATTCATGTCAAATTTCAATCTCCTCCCTAAACCCTCGAGCTCTGAGCCCATGTCGACTTAGGCTGTCGCCATCAGTAGTGCTCAAGTGTGCGAGTCTGTCAAGGGATGAAGTGGCTCAAAATGGCAGAAATGGGGCACACTTTGTTACCTTGGCAACACTAAAAAAAAAACTTTATTAAAAGGATTGGGAAACAAAATAGTGTATATAAGATAACAAAAATAAAATAACAGGACAAACTTAAAAACAGATTCCAGAAAAAACTAAAATCAGAAACAAACAAGGTTATTGACAAAAGATAAAAGAAAATGATCCTGAAAGTTCAAGGCTGTGTGTGTTTCAGTCTTTAGAGGTTTTTGTGTAACGTCTTAAAATAAAATCCCAATTCTGTTTAATAAATAATAATTCGATTTTATATAGCGCTTTATCATATATACTCAAAGACGCTTTACAAATAGGTACATTATTCATTCACTCCAGACAGACAATGGTAGTGGCAAGCTACTTCTGCAGCCACAGCTGCCCCGGGGCAGGCTGATGGAAACATGGCAGCCGATCTGCGCCAATGACCTTTCCGGCCACCACCGAACATCTTATACATTTATACACATTCATACCCAGTGTTATGGGCACTGGAGGCAATGTGGGTGAAGTGTCTTGCCCAGGGACACAATGGCAGGATATCTGGGGAGAGCGGGATTTGAACCGCCAAGCATCGGGTTATTAGACGACCTGCTCTACCTCCTGAGCCACTGCCGCCCGCAAAATTATTGCATTCTCCTTCATTTTTGCCCATCTACATTTATAATTGTAATATTTTCATATTGAAATGAAGGGGATCAATTTATGTTTTATTTAATTTTCAGTGTTACCATTTTAATAAAAATATATCTTTTTAACCAATTTAGTTTAACCAAACTTTTAATTTGTGTGACATGAAAACATGTGACCAGCTAATGTGGGTCTCAGACTTTATTTCAGACTTACTACTTCAGGAATGAACTGAATTAAAGGGCCAATATCATGCTATTTTAAGACTTTCAGAGTAAACTATATGCATGTATGTGATAGTATATTACCTTTGGTACACTGGAGAATGAATTTCTTATGAAATATGAGTTATTTTCGCGAGCTACTTTTCCAACCCGGAAGTAAGATGCCTCGATCTCTGAGGCTCCGCTTCTCCTTCTTGTGGCTGCCGCCCATTTCATGACGTAACCCCTAAGCCGGCTGCTGCAGCGTCTCGCTGGGTTCCGCCCACGAAAACTTAGAAGACATTGTCTTACGTAAAAAAGCAAACAGTTGTCACTGAGCAGATTAGGTGCGAGAGGAACTACTTCTTCACAGCGTCAATGCTAAAGTGAAAGAGTTTTGCCAATCACCGCTCCGTTAGCTGCGCGGAGAAAGTGGGTGTGTGCGTTAGCCTGGGGGCGGTGCTGGCAGCACAGGCACTTCCTGGAGTGGGCGGCTCACCCACGTTCATACATATGAACGTGGGAACCCAGTCATTATCAGGGACAGGGCGGAGCAGCAGCTCAGAGAGCAGGGTTGAGGAGGAATACTCAGAGATGTGTGAATGGAGCAAAATACCACTTTGGGGGTGTTTTTGGTGAGGAATTAACATTATAACATGCTTAAAAGCTCAAAAAAGTCGATTTTGCATGATATAAGCCCTTTAAATGTGCTGCAGCCTCTTAAGATGATTTAATTGATTACAGCTGCAAATCATCTTTTTTCAAACTGCATAATTAACCAAAAATTTAATTAAATTGCTTAAATGGTGTGTAATGCAGAATAAACATGAAGTTTTTATGTCATGTATTTTTATATTGTGTGGGGGGGGGCGAGAGGGGGTGGTGGAGCAGGGGTGAAGGGGTGGTCAGTGATGAACAGGTGACCAATCAGGAGCATTCCTTTGAGAAACCCCAGCATGATGCTTTGAACTGTGGGTTATTCCCAGCGAGTGATCAGTCAGCCACTTCCTCATTTCAGGTTGGGACAGCCCTAAACCCTTAACCTCTTAACATGAACGTGCCTAAAGTCAAGTCTGCAATGGTGGAGAATGAGATTCGGCCCTGGATTCATGCTGCACCTCTGCTGTCCACGTACACGTGACCAGAAGGCTTGTGTAACAAAATTTACGCAATCATCTCCAGTCTGCTAGTGTCTGCAGAGCTCTTCTACGGACAACCGCCTGCAGCCCAAATTTTCTGACTGCGCAGCATCAGAATCAGAATCAGAATCAGAATCAGAATCAGGTTTATTGCCATTGTTCATGTAGTACACAAACTAGGAATTTGTCTCGGTACAATGCTGCAACATTAAACATGATAAGATAATAGAAATAAACTATACATGTAATAAAGTGTAGGATAAGATTAAGTGATACTGGTCAACAGTTAAAATATATATTAGCCAGCAGCAGATACTGTGGAGAACTATATAGTGCAGTTGGTAATGCAGGAAGAAAACAGTGATGATTGACATGAGTCTGGTTGAGCTGCTGTACATGGTGCACGAGAGTCACTTAGCATGCCTGTGGCCTGCCCGCGTTGACTGTGCATGTGCAAGATTGAACGTCCCATTCATGAGGTCGAGCTATTGATAGCATACAAAGTCAAAGTAGATGTAAAACATAAAGAGGAAGCGGAAGACGAGAATAAACATATGTACATGAATCCTTTTGCAGCAGCAGCAGCTTGAGCGAACAAGACCACTGAAAAATGGCAATTAGTCATTTTCCTTGAAACAATGCCATTGTTGTTGCCACAAAAAAAATGTGCATTGCTTTCATGTTTATAGCAGTGAACAAACTGGCATGTTAGCGCATTTGCGCTACCCATAGGGCTGGAGCGAAACTACAAATAACAGCTGTGCGCATGCGTCAACCGCTTGGCCTGGTAGACGAAAAAGTGAAGCCTAAACAGAGCTGTGTGCGCACTGGTCTCGCCTAAAGCGGTTGCAGATCAAAGTGGACCAGGGAGGAAATGCTGCATGAATCCAGTCTACAGAAAGCAAATGTTTTCCCTTCGGAGGGACTCTGAACAGCCCTAGTCCTGGATGAGTCCTCTCTACTCTGAGTCATCTCCCTTAGAGATAAGGCCGATGATCAGAGTAATCAGAGAACTTCTGCAGGTGACAGTGTAGTGTGTTATACAAGAAGTCGACAGTGTAGAGGGTGAACAGGAATAGAAGAGTCACATTTTGCTTGTTTTGTTAATTGATGAGATCCAAACCTTTAAAAATGTGTTAACAGCCCCTTGTGCCTTGTCATTGCTGATATTGACATGAGCTGTAGTAATGTAGTTTTTCAGACATAGGTCATCAGTCTTTTTGATATCTGAACCATTTTGTGCAACCATTTGTCAGTTTTTGATGGATTAAGATTCATAAACTATGTTTTCCCAGCATTTCAGAATGAGCCGATAGATTGTACTGCCACCTCAACTCGGTGCAACTAGCTTTCAGCTTCTGTGAAGGTGTTATCTCTGATAACATCTCTTTTACCTATGGCAACATCATCTGCATAAGCTAGGTTAGCCAGAACTTCTTCAGGGTGTATTGTGCTTTGCCATTGTTTCAATGTAATTTCATCAGAAATAAAAGGGCATTATGGAGAGCACAATCGATGCAAATTATGAAAATGTAAAGTACCAATGGACACCCCTTGAAGCACACCAGTATCAGAAAAAAACAGATTAGTGTTTCCTTCTGGAGTCATGTCTAAAGCAGATGTGTCAACAAACGTTACCTTTTTTGCTTCCATTATCTTGGAGGAAATCCCATACGACAAGAGAATTTTGAACATACATAAATAGTTCTACTGATTGAGTCAAATGTCTTCTAAAAAATCAAAAAGACTATAATGTGGAGGAGGAAATCAGACGAGGCAACGAGCTGACGACACAGAGCTTTATTCTCCTCCAACAGATACAGACTGCCCTGGGTCTCAAGGTGACCACTTTTATAATCTTTATTCCCGCCTTTGGGACTCAGGGTGTGAAACATTAACATACAGGATAGAAGACATGTACACACATCAACATACAGTACAAAGAGCATGATTTATTACCATACTTTTGCATCCCGGTGACTTCAGGTGTGAACCCTGTCACAGTGGAGGCAAAGGCACCTCTTGTGTGGTCTAAAATCTCATAGGGCTACGACGCCCCTTGTTGTCTCTGCTCCTCTCTTCAATATTACCATTTCTCACCTCCCTCTCCTCCCCAACCTCAAGCCCTGGGTGTAGTGCCACCTGTTATCGTGTCACCACACAGCCCCCCCCGGGCCCCCCCGAACACCAAGAAAGGGCCCTAACCCTCTGGTCCTTCGGCTTGAGCAAGCGCCTGTAGCGGCTGTAGTGGGGAACTGCCGGTCCAGTTGAAGCGCCTTCCTGATGAGGTGTGTGGGAGGACACATTGGTCTGTGGAGGGGTAGAGGGTGGGGAGGGGACACCGTTAGTTTCATGAGCATGGGTCTCTGCTGGAATACCAACCTGTGGACCCACTGTAGGTGGGCGTCCGCGCCAGGGAGCTTGGGCCAACAACACCTGTTCATCTGCCAACACATAAGCAGGCTTAAGCCTGTCAATGCAGATGGTTTCCTCACCCCCCCCCCCCCCAGTCTAATACAAAGTGTTTTGCTCCTGTTTCCAGCACTCTGAATGGGCTGTCATACGGTGGACGCAGCGGGGTTCTGTGTGCATCGTGCCTGACAAAAATGAATTTGGCATTCTGCAAGCTCTTTGGAACAATTGAAACAAGGAAAACAATGGTGCGCCGGGCCCGGCACGTTGGCAGCCCCTGTACTGTGAAAAAATTGCGCAGGCGGATCGGTCCCGGGCACGGGACTCTCCGGTAAAAATTCCCCGGGGATCTGCAAAGGCAGAGAAAAAACGAGCTTTGCCGGGGAAGCTGTCAACTCTTCCTTAGGCATGGAACGCAACCCCAGTAGGACCCAAGGAAGGTGGTCGACCCAATTTGCATCCAGGAGCGAGGCTCTGAGTGGTGCTTTAAGCAACCTGTGAAAACGTTCGCACAACCCATTAGCCTGGGGGTTGTATGCGATGGTCGGTGAATTTTGACCCCAGGCTATTGGCCATCGCAGTTCAGTGTTCCGAAACGAATTGTGGACACCAGTCAGAAGTGATGTCTGATGGGGATCCGAACCCTTTCGACCCAAGCCGACAAAAAAGCGCAAGCTATTTCAGCAGACGTGGTGGAGGCCAGCGGGACCACTTCTGGCCAACGTGTGGTGCGGTCCACGATTGTCAAAAGGTGTGTGAAACCTTGCTACAGCGGAAGGGGGCCACTAAATCCATGTGTACGTGGATTTAGTGGCTGGAACCTCCTGGCTGGAATTTGAAACGGCTCGAGGGGGGCTTTGGTGTGCTTGTGCACCTTAGCCCATTGGCATGTGATGCACGCTGCAGCCTATTCTTTCACATCACTGCATAGGTGAGACCAGACAAATTTTGCCCCCACCAGTTTAACACCAGTTTTAATAAACTTACGATCATAGCAAAAGAGTAGTCAACGTCTGAACAGAGGGATGCTCGATAACGTCAGACAAGGGGAAGTTTTTGACGAGACTGCCGCACCTCTCGCCTCTCAGCTGCCCTCTTAAGTAGGGCTCAGCTGATGAGATGATTAATGCAGCTCAGCTGTCAGCTCAGAGCCTCAGCTCTGACAGCCGGAAGCCCCTCCGAGCGCTGTCACAATAAAAGCTCGGAGAGCCATAAGGAACACACACACGCCAGATGGGAGGAAAAATACTGCATGGCCCGAGCGCGGACGAGATTGGCGCTCAAACCATGACAGTACCTCCCCCTCAAGGCGGCGAACTATGAGCACCGTATGACACCCAACGCCCCCCCCCCCTCCAGGGTGGGAGGATGGGGGACAGGCCTGGAGGGTGAGAACCAGACAGAGCAAAAAAACACCATGACGATGACAGGGGGCCAACGAAGCAATTACAGACTACGGTTAGGGGGAAAAAAACACAATACTCCATAAAGCAAGGACGATACCTAAAACAGGACAAAAAATGCAAATGACAGAGACCTAAGATGAAACACACAGGCCTATAAGACAAAATGTGGCAACAACAAATCATCCCTCAGACAGGGGAGGGGAGAGAAAAAGAAAAAAAAAACATGCTAAACAGCGGTGAACACAAAGATCAGAACAGAGCTAATAACACACCAGAGTGACCATAATATTTATAGGAATAAGAACACACGGGGGTGACGGCAGGCAAAGTCCGATGAGAGGAAAAACAACAAGTTCAGATGGTCTGCCTGTGTTCAATGTCCAGATAGAGGATAGGGGGAAAAAGGAGCGTTGGGGCGGCCTACCCCAGTCCCAGGCCCAGGAAAACAGAATCTCTGGCGGCCGGACCAGGTTGCCAAGCAAACAGTCCAGTTGGTCAGGCGGCCGACCCAGAATGCCAAACGGGCGAGGCAGTCCTTCAGGAGGCCGACCCGCATCGCTCAGCCACCAGGACTGCAGGGGAGAGAACGACAACGGCTTCCCTGTAGCGGGGAACAGTGAGAGGGAAGCCGGACCGAAGATTGAGAACCTCAACGGCCCCCGGTGGAGATAAGCTGGGATGAAGATGATGAAGACGACGATAAGGATGATGATGACGATGACGATGAGCCAGTCCAGTGTCAGGCGGAAGAGGATCTGCAGCTCCCTCACTGACCTTGAACAGAACAGGCGCTGCGCCCCTGCTGGACCCCGATCGGGTCAGCGCTGCACCCATGACGGATCCCAATTGGGCCGGAGCAGCACCCGCGATGGACCCCGATTGGATCTCGTCTGCACCCACGTCGGGCCCCGATTGGGTCTCGGCTGCACCCGCGATGGACCCCGACTGGGTCAACGCAGCACCAGAAACGACCTCCAACCCCGAACCCAGAACCTCCAGCACAGCGACTGGGATTGACTCCGCACCGGTGACCCTGGGAGAAGGCTCAGGAGAAGAAGAAGAACTGGGATCAGGATCACCGGTAGAGACAGAGCCCAGCGAGACGAGCTTGGGTGCAGCGGACGGCTGCCCCTGCCTCGTCTCCCCGAGAGACAGGCAAAAATGCTCCAAAATAGAAAGAAGGAAAACAAAGTAGAGCACTTGCCTGCACTCGAGTTCTGTTGCCGTCCAGTACTTCGACGATCCGGGCTCAGGACGAAGAAGGTCGTCGTCTGGCTCCCAGTTGGCTACAGCGGGCTCCGCAGCCGGCATGATGGTCTCCGCAGCCTGAGGACCCTCCGGCGCTGACATCCACGCCGACGACCCGCACGGCGTGCTGGCAGGGGACCCTCGATCCGCTGGATCGAACTGCTATCGGTGGAGACCCGGGGACATTTCGTCATCGGCGCAGGCTCCACGCTGCAGTCCACTCTCCTCCTCTGTCCATGACGTGGCTGCGGAGCTGGAACCAGGATCTCCAGAACCGCAGGCCCCCTCCTTGTTCAGCGACGTAGGCCTAGCATCGTGGACTGTTCAGTGGAGGGAGACAACAACACAACACAGCGGAGGGAGAGAACAACACAGCAGACAAAATGGCTGCCGGGGTACAGACACACAGTTTGGCAAGTCATGTGTGTTTGCTTAAAAAGTCATCTAAAGAGCAAATTGGACCGTGGATTGTGATATCAATGTGCTCCTCTGTTGTTTGGATAATTCTCTTATTTCTGCTAAGTTCAACCTGTCCAAGAAAAAGGGACACTCTAACCTTGTATCCAACCAGATGGAGTCAGCATATGCTATTCACAAGGGTATTGGACTATGGCCATGCCAGGCCACCCCCAGGTGAGCAGGAACAGGCTGTTACAGGCAAACCATTCCTGGGTGTTTTTAATCTCTTGCTGATACTTCTTTTGGCTGGTGATGTTGAATTAAACCCTGGGCCAGTGCCAGATGGGCCTCCACCTTTGCTAGCTGGGTCTCCACCTCTGCTATCTGGGCCTTTACCATTGCTACCTGGGCCAACACCATCATTAGCTGTGCCTCCACCTCTGCTAGCTGGGCTAACATCATTGCAAGCTGGGCTTCCACCTCTGCTGGATGGGCTAACACCATTGCTAGCTGGGCCTCCACCTCTGCTAGCTGGATCTCCACCTCTGCTAGCTGGATCTCCACCTCTGCCAACTGGGCTTCCAACTTTGCTAGCTGGGCCTCCAACTTTGCTAGCTGGGCCTCCACCTCTGCTAGCTGGATCTCCACCTCTGCTAGCTGCATCTCCATCTCTGCCAACTGGGCTTCCAACTTTGCTAGCTGGGCTTCCACCTCTGCTAGCTCGGCCTCCACCTCTGCTAGCTGGATCTCCACCTCTGCTAGCTGGATCTCCATCTCTGCCAACTGGGCTTCCAACTTTGCTAGCTGGGCTTCCACTTCTGCTAGCTCGGCCTCCACCTCTGCTAGCGGATCTCCATCTCTGCCAACTGGGCTTCCAACTTTGCTAGCTGGGCCTCCACCTCTGCTAGCTGGATCTCCACCTCTGCCAACTGGGCTTCCAACTTTGCTAGCTGGGTTCTCACCCCTGCCAGCTGGGTTTGGACCTGGGCTAACAACACAGCCAGCTGGACCTACATTGCAGCCAGTCGAATCACCTTCAATAATAGCCGGGCCACTTCTGTTGATATATGAGTCATCATCACCTCTAACTGAATCTTTACCAACACCAGCCGGGCCTTTACTATGTGCAAACATTCCCAATAAGAAATAGAAGGCTGCCAAATCCCGCAATATTAAAACACCGGAAATTCAGGGTGTTTCAAACTGTTAATAACTCTAAATTAATATGGGACTCAGCACATAAACCAAAAGGCATTCTTTGTGCACACTTAAATATACAAAGTATTCTAACAAAAAGTGATCAGGTTCATCATTTTCTCATTGACTCAAATGTTGACTTTCTTTGCCTATCTGAGACATGGCTCCGTGAATCTTCGCCCTCAGCAATACTATTCTGTACCTGGTTATAAAATGTTTAGAAAAGACAGATAGGGTTCTAAGGGAGGAGCCGTTATGATTTATGCCAAGGATACTTTTAATTGTAATGAGATACATGTTACAGATGAGAATGGACTGGAATTTCTGGGACTAACTGTTCCTTTGTCACAGCAAATGTCTTTTATTCTTGTAGTTATTTATAGGCCTCCTTCATCAAATGTAGATTTTTATGAAAAGCTGGAAATTTTATTGAAACAACTTAATTTTGCAAAAGGGGTAATAATAATGGGTGACCTAAATGTTAATTGGGAAGTCAACAAAGTTAGGAAAAATCTGAAAAAAGGTTATGGATGACATGGATATGACTCAGGTAATTAATGGCCCTACGAGAATCACAAACTCCACTAGCACTCAGACCGATCTAGCTTTTACTAATAGGCCAGAAAGGATCTTGAAGTCATACAATATGCTCACAGGATTGTCTGATTACAATCTTATAATGGTCACAAGAAAATTAAATAAAAAGCGCTTCAAATCCTTGGCCGCCACTGAATTCTATAGGATACCAAAACAGAAAGAACAAAATTTTTCAAGATTCAATTCAAGAAGTAAATTGGGATGAATTACTCGTTGGCAAAAATTTAGATGAGGATTGTTCTAAATTTGCCAACAAAATACAACAAATTATTATACAATTTACATGGATAATTAAACTAAAAGCTAGAAAGAATGGCCTTCTTTGGTTAAACAAATTTTTCTTTGCACTACCACTTTCAGCTTCTTCCCTCAAGACGGAGGTTTGCTGTCCCAAAAAGTAGAACCCAGCGCTACAAAAACAGCTTTGTCCCTGCTGCTGTCAAAGAGTTGAACAAGCTGTAAAAATATATTGCACATAATTTAGGTACCTATTAACTACATTTTATATTTACTTATTTTTGTAGGATGTCACTTGGGTTCTAAATATTTTATTGGGTTTTAGACCTTTGAGTTTTTAACCTCTTTGACTAGTTTTTAACTTTTAATATGCCCCTTCTCTCTTACCTCTGGTTTTTCTCCCATCTCTTTGTCTTTTTATACCCTGATTGATGGAGCCTTGAGTATTTTTATCATGTTTATAGTCAGCTTCATATGTGCCTGTGTTTGTGTCTATGTTGAATGTAATTTTTGGCTTGTATATATGGATGTCACCAGACTGCAAAACAAATCTACCTATGGGTACAAATAAAGTAACCTGAACCTGAACCTTTATTCTGAAATTGATGAAAGAACGAGATCACTTTTTGAAGTTGTCAGTTAAATCAGGACACAACAGGCACCAATTTATTTCACTGAGAAATAGGGTAGTGAAAGAAATAAGAAAATCTAAAGCTGACTTTTTCATTACTGTTCTGAACAGTGCAAGGGGAAATTCTAAAATAACCTGGAATTATATTAAAAAACTATTGGGTGATTCCCAAAACAAAACAAAACAAAACTAATGCAAATTCAATTAAATGGAAACATCTTGACGGAACCTCAAGTGATGGCTGATGCTTTTAACAACTACTTCATTGAATCTGTGTCAGAAATCTCTGATAAGTTTATAGTAAAACAAAGGAAGGAATACCCTGCATTGTCTGCAACACAGTCTTTTACTATTACAAATATTACTGAGACCAAAGTTATCGATTTAATTCAATCACTCAAACCATCTAAAGCAAAGAATGTTTTTGGAATGGACACGAACATGCTCAAAGATTTAGATTCAGCTCTCCCCACTCCTATTGCCTCAATCATTAATCTTTCAATTTCACCTGGCCATTTTCCAAAGGCCTGGAAATTTGCTATTGTTACCCCTGTTTTTAAATCCGGTGATTCAACTTTTCTGCATAACTACTGACCAATAAGCATTCTTCCGGCCATTTCCAAAATTGCAGAAAAATGGGTGGCAGAGCAGATTGTCCATTATTTAAACAGTAGTTCCCCCTCTCTCCACGCCATGCAGTTTGGTTTCAGATCCAAGCATTCCACTGAAATGGCTACATGCCTCTTCATTGAGAAAATAAAATCTTTTCTTGATAAGGGTGGAGTTGTAGGGGCGGTGTTTTTCGACCTCAGGAAAGCATTCGATACAGTAAATCACTCTGTTCTTCTTACCAAGCTCTATAAATTTAACTTTTCTCACAATGCTGTGAGCTGGATTAAATCATATCTGCATGATTGGACACAATCTGTATCAGTTAACAACTGCAGATCTGATTCTCTTAGGCTAACTTCTGGAGTCCCTCAGGGATCAATATTAGGCCCCCTTTTATTTAGTCTTTATATTAATGATTTGTCCACTGTTTGTCCTGAAGCTGAATGCTTAATGTATGCAGACGACAGTTTTTTTTGTTTATGGTTGCTCCAAAGACACTGTTGCTGCTAAACTTAGTAAAACAATGTCCTGTGTCACAACTTGGTTGCAGGAATGCTGTCTACAGTTAAATGTTTCTAAAACTGTAGGCATGTACACAGTGCGGAGCATTGTAGCTAGATTCCATCTAGCTACAATGCTCCGCACTGTGTTTTTATATATCTACATATTATTCCATCTAGCTACATTGCTCCGCACTGTGTGTGTTTATATACTTGCATATTTATTCCACCTAGCTGCAATGCTCCGTACTGTGGGTGTTTATATATTTACATATTTATTCCATCTAGCTACAATGCTCTGCACTGTGTGTTCATATATTCATATATTTATTCCATCCAGCTACAATGCTCTGCACTGTGTGTCTGTGTGTGTGTGTGTATATACAGTATATATTTTATAGTAATATGTACATATGTATATTAGCTGCTCTTGCTTGCTTGTTTTTTTTTTTGTTTGTTTTTTTTTTCTTGCCTTCTGATTGTTGCTCTGAGTGTTGCTATCCCTGTGCTGTTGCAATCCTGGAATTTCCCCGTTGTGGGACTAATAAAGGCTTATCTTATCTTATCTTATCTTATCTTATGTATTTCACTAAAATAAGTAGTGTCACCTGACCCTGACATACATGTTAATGGAGGAAAAATACAAATTGTTAGCCAATATAAATATCTTGGGTTAATAATAGATTCACAGCTTTCCTTTAAAGCCCATATTGCTAAATTGTGTAAAAAAAAATCAAGTTAAATCTTGCAAATTTTCGTGCAATTCGAAATGAAATGTCAACTGAAGCCGCAAAAATATACTTGCATTCAATGATTCTCAGTCACTTCAACTATTGCCTAACTAGCTGGTCCCAGGCGGGTTTGAGTGCAAAAAAACCATTGGAAGTTTTGTACAAACAAGCAGTTAAAGTTATGGATAAAAAAACCTAGGCATTATCATCATTGTGCAATTTTAAAAAAATACAGTCTTTTAAATTGGGATAGTCTTCATACATTTGCAAATTTAAATTTGATTTATAAAGTACTGCATGATTTGGCTCCAGATCCTCTGGCAGAGTTCACCAGCCAAAGAAACAGCTCTGAGCGTGTCACTCGAGGCTCTGTTAGAGGTAACTGTTTCATACCTCTGCGCATGAGTACTTTCAGTAAGTCAGCCTGGTCAGTGAGGAGCGCTAGTGAGTGGAACTCAGTACCTGAGGAGGTTAAACTGCTTACAACATAAAAGGCCTTCACAAAAAAATTGAAAGTGTGCCTTATAAACACCTACAGCTGCCAACACTAAAAGATAAGTCTGTTGTGATGTTTGATGTTGTGATTAAATGTACGGTTATGTATTTGTTATTTGTTACATTAGTGCCCTCTTAAATGTCTAACCATGTTTTTTTCTTGTAGATGCATTTTACTGCTTTTTTACATCTTGGCCAGGAGACTACAGATGAAAACTAGCCTTTTGGCTAATTCTGGCTTTTTTTTAACCATGTGTAATCATGTGTTTTATGAAATTGCATTGTCCCTTTTCAAATAAACTAAACTAAACAGACACAGAGGCAGCAGGTTTAATGTCAGAAGCTACAGCAGGTGGTGGGAGCTCGGGGGACTGCGAACCCCAAACTCCACCCCCAGGAGTCAGACGAGGCAAATCACAACTATGAGGAGAAGAATGAACTTGCACTTGCCTGTTTTCCGGAGGATGGAGGGTGCCTGCTGTAGCAGATGTTGTTCCTCCCTTTCCCCGCTGGATGGTGACGGAGGGCTGCCTGGGAGGATGAAGAAGAGCCGCTCGCGATGGTCCAGTAACGGGCTTCGCCGGAGCAGGACTCATAACACTCGCAGCTGCCGAGGAGGACGTCGAGGAGGAGGGGATGACAGCCGATGCGATCCGGGCACGAGGAGCTGACGGAACAGCAGGGAGAGCAGACCCGGGGAGAGAGGCTGCGGGGATTCCCTCCTGGTGAGATGTAGGAGCGGCAGCTGTCAGAGAGGTGGAGTCTCTCCGACGACCCGGAACAGGAGCCGGACTGGGTTCTTGCTGAGGTTTCCTGTTGGTGTGACAATGGTTACCGGCAGAGGGCGAGGCGAAGGAGAGGTTTGGGAAACACCGCTCCTGCACAGAAACAGAAGCGAGCAGGTCGGCGTAATCTGGAAAATCAGTTAACGTCGGATTCCTCTCCACCAGCCTGACTGTCGCCGTCACATGCTTAATAACCTGCGTGGAGTGGACAGCGGAGCGCGCTGCCGCCACTCGGTCCCGGATGGAAACAGCTGACTGTTGTAGTTTCTCCGGGGGAATTCCGACTGACGTGTCACTCCTTTGGGGATCACCCCTGGGCGGTGAGACCTCCTGGCCTGGAGTGGGGACAGGAATGGGATCCCGAAGCGAGGAGCGAGGATGCCTCCTCTTCGGCTTCCTGCCGGAGTTTCCCTCCAGCCCACGGAGTATCTTCCATTGTGCAGCGATGTCTGCCTTCCTTGCAACGACTTCAAAGTGGTCGGAGTAGCGAGGAAGGCAATTAAGGATGTCCTCAGCGAGGTCCAGGTGCCGGCGTACATCGCTGGGAGAGTCGTAGAGGCTAGCGGTGATAAGAGTTCCATCAACGTAGTCCAGGGCCTCTGCCAGCTCGTAGCCCAGGCTCCGAATGCGGCTCCTGAATGATGACATGACCTCCCAGCGCACAGGCACCCAGACAGGGGAAAAACAAGTCCAATTTAGGCAAAACCCACGGTGACAGGTGTCTCAGTCTTGCGGCAGCCTACTGTCATGGATGGCCCTCACAAGCCATCATAAGACACCACTCAGCCGGTGAGTTTGCACAGTTTATTAAAGGAAAAGGTGAAGATGACAAAATAACAAGCCACGAGGGGCTAAAACACACTATAATGAGAACTCAGGCTATGACAAAGGAGAACAGGTTCACAATGGAATAAACTTACGATCCTAGAAGAAGAGTAGTCAACGTCTGAACAGAGGGATGCTCGATAACGTCAGACAAGGGGAAGTTTTTGACGAGACTGCCGCACCTCTCGCCTCTCAGCTGCCCTCTTAAGTAGGGCTCAGCTGATGAGATGATTAATGCAGCTCAGCTGTCAGCTTAGAGCCTCAGCTCTGACAGCCGGAAGCCCCTCCGAGTGCTGTCACAATAAAAGCTTGAAGAGCCATAAGGAACACACACACGCCAGATGGGAGGAAAAATACTGCATGGCCCGAGCGCGGACGAGATCGGCACTCGAACCATGACAATCTTGTATATATGTTTGGAGTATTTCTTCCTTTAGTTTTTGTTTAAATTGTCCAAGTGTTGAACATGATTTTAATTCAGGTCCAAAAGCATTCCACAATCTGACTCCTTGCACTGAGACACAGTGTTGCTTGGTGGTAGTTCTCACTGAAGGTTTTTGAAATATACATGTTCCTCTGAAATGATATTGTTTCTCCCTTATTTGGAACAACTTTTGGATATTTGTGGGCAGTGATAGATTCTTCACTTTAAACATTATTACTGCAGTTTTAAAGTCAACCAGATCTTTCAACTTGAGAGCTTTTAATTTAAGAAAAAGTGGGTTTGTTGGTTTCCTGTAAGCAGCTTTGTTTATTATTCTAATAGCTCTCTTCTGAAGCATAAAGACAGGATACATGTTTGTTTTATATGTATTTCCCCATACTTCAGTACAATATGTCATTTATGGGAGTATTAATGAATGATACAAAGTACATAGTGTGGGTTGATTCAGCAAATATTTTACTCTGTGTAGTATTGCGATTGATTTGGATATTTTACCTTTAATATAATTAATATGTGACTTCAACACAGTTTATTATCAATTATTACTCCAAGAAATTTAATTTTGGATACCCTTTCAATCTCTACACCATTTACACTGAGTTTAGATACTGAGTTGTTGTGATGGTTGTTAAAAATTATAAATTTTGTCTTACTTAAATTGAGCATTAATTTGTTTGAATCAAACCACAGTTTAAGCTTTCCTAATTCCTTTCCGAGTGTATCCAAAAGTTGTTCCAAATTGCTTCCACTGCATAACAAATTAGTGTCATCTGCAAACAATATTAAATCCATTTTTTCCAAAACTTTACATATATCATTTATATACAATGTCCCCAAAACTGAACCCTGTGGGACCCCGTAAGTAACCTTCAGTAACTGCAAGTTTTTGCTATCAACACATACATACTGATATCTGTTCTTTAAGTAATTACATAACCAGGACAGTGCTACCCCCCTAATACCATAATTTTGTAATTTCTTTAACGATAATTTATGATCCACTGTATCAAATGCTTTTTTAAGATCCAGGAATACCCCAACTGAGTACTCTTTATTTTCAACAGCAGTTGATATTTTTTCTATAAATTCCATTAGAGCAAATGCAGTTGTCTTCTTGTGTCTGAACCCATATTGTTGCTCACACAATAAATTATTCTTCATTATGAAGTTGTCAATTCTGTCACAGAATTATTATTATTTTTTTTTTTTTTAATTTTGTATACTTTATTGATCCCCAGAGGGGAAATTGAGGGCATCCACCTGGATGGATGAAGCAGCCACGGTACGGCGGTATGCCTTTACCATTCACACACACATTCACACCTAGGTCCACTTTAGAGTCTCCAATTAACCTAACCTGCATGTTTTTGGCCTGTGGGAGGAAACCGGAGAAATCCCGGAGTAAACCCACGCAGATACGGGGGAGAACATGCAAACTCCACACAGATCACTGTTGGTCAGGGGCTGGGATCGAACCAGGGATCCCATGGCCAAGGGTGAGTTGCTGTGCTGGTGCAGTGCTAACCACTGCGCCACCGCACCGCATTTTTCAAGTATCTTGGAAAATTGTGGCAATAGTGAAATAGGTCTATAGTTTGAAAATTCCCCTCTGTCACCCGTCTTGTATATCGGAATTACTTTGGCTATTTTCATTGCACTGGGAAATATACCTATTTGGACAGACAGGTTACAGATATACGTCAGTGGCTTCACTAAGCATTCAATGATAGTTTTGACTAGAAGCATGTCAATACCATCACAATCCATAGATTTTACTTTTAAACGATTTAACAATTTCAATGACCTCTCTCTCGTCTGTGTTCTTTACGTAAATGGAGTCTTTTATAGCAATGTTTTTGCTTATTGTATCACCTGTAGATGCCGTAATGGGTATTTCTCAAGCCAAATTAGGACCAATGTTAACAAAAAAAATATTAAATTCATCTGCAGGTGAGACTGCATTCACACTCTGAGTCATTTTTTTTTTTTGAAAGATTAGTTGGGTAACTTGTATTTCAGTATTTAAGTATTGTCCATGTATTTTTAATGTTATTTCTGTTTTTCTCCAGTTCTTTACTGTAATAGTCTCTTTTACTACATCTCATTATATATAGGCTATTAACTTATTTTTGTATGTTTTATACTGCTGTATGTATGTTTTATACCGCTGCTCTGCTTCTTTTGTCCTTTTCTTTAGAAAAGCTTTATATAATGATTTTTTTCTTTTTACACGCTTTTTGTAATCATTTGGTTAACCATGGCTTGTCGACATATTTCTGTTTAAGCTTTTTCTTTACTAATGGAATTTTTTTTTTTTTCATAAAGAGTGATTACAATGTTCATGAATGTGTCATAGGCTTCATTTACATCTGGTACATAGACTTTTGTCCAGTCTTGCTTCAGCAGGTCTTCTTTAAAAGAACTGGTTGCATTTTGTGGTTTGTATCTGAAAGATTTTAAAGTTTTTTTCTGTATTGGCCCCCGTGTGGCCATGGATAAGTGCAAAGACTGGCAGATGGTCACTTATGTCATTTGTCAATAATCCACTTTTATTTTTTATTTTTATTTATTTATTTATTTTCTGATATTTCGGATAATACAGTACAGGTTAAAGAAACTGTATAATATAACAACAAGGTCAAATTAGACAAAGACTCCTTCTACTAAACAATTCCACGTGAGTTATCCGAAATGGGTGATGGCTGAAGCCGCAGCTTATATTGCCCACCCATATTCCATCCAAGAATTCAAAGAAAAAAGAGTAAACAAGACAAGAGTGATTACAATTTAGAACAAAGCTAAGACAAAGTGTGACTGAGAGAAAAAAAAAAAAAAAGAAAAGAAAACTAAGCTAAGCTAAGTTAAGCAGTTACTATTCGAGACAAATCTAAGACAGAATGTCACAGAGAGAAAAAAAAAACTAAGCTACAACACAACACAGGCTGGAAATGTCAATCCTTATGTGAGTTTACATGTCGTCTTGTAAATATGTTTGGAGTATTTCTTCCTTTAGTTTTTGTTTAAATTGTCCAAGCGTTGTACATGATTTTAATTCAGGTCCATAATCGTTCCATAATCTGACTCCTTGCACTGAAATACAGTGTTGCTTGGTGGTTGTTCTCACTGTAGGCTTTTGAAATATACATGTTCCTCTGAAGTGATATCGTTTCTCCCTTGTTTGGAACAACTTTTGGATATTTGCAGGCAATGATAAATTCTTCACTTTGAACATTATTATTGCGGTTTTAAAGTCAACCAGATCTTTCAACTTGAGAGTTTTTTGTTTAAGAAAAAGTGGATTTGTTGGTTCCCTGTAAGCTGCTTTGTTTATTATTCTAATAGCTCTCTTTTGAAGCATAAAGAGTGGATATATGTTTGTTTTATATGTATTTCCCCATACTTCATTACAATATGTCATGTATGGGAGTATTAATGAATGATACAAGGTGTATAGTGTGGGTTGATTCAGCAAATATTTCACTCTGTGTAATATTGCAATTGATTTGGAAACTTTACCTTTAATATAATTAATATGTGACTTCCAACACAGTTTGTTATCAATTATTACTCCAAGGAATTTGGTTTCAGATACCCTTTCAATCTCTACACCATTTACACTGAGTTTGGGTACTGGATTGTTGTGATGGTTGTTAAAGACTATAAATTTTGTCTTACTTAAATTGAGCGTTAATTTGTTTGAATCAAACCACAGTTTAAGCTTTCCTAATTCCTTCCCGAGTGTATCCAAAAGTTGTTCCAAATTGTTTCCACTGCATAGCAGATTAGTGTCATCGGCAAACAATATTAAGTCCATTTTTTCTGAGACTTTACATATATCGTTTATATACATATTGAATAATAATGGTCCCAAAACTGAACCCTGTGGGACTCCACAGGTAACCTTCAGCAACTCTGAGTTTTTGTTGCTAACACATACATACTGATATCTATTCTTTAAGTAACTACTTAACCAGGACAGTGCTACACCTCTAATACCAGAATTTTGTAGTTTCTTTAATAATAAATTCTGATCTACTGTATCAAATGCTTTTTTAAGATCTAGGAATACTCCAACTGAATACTCTTTATTTTCAATGGCTGTTGATATTTTTTCTGTAAATTCCATTAGGGCATATGCAGTTGTCCTCTTGTGTCTGAACCCATATTGCTGCTCACATAATAAATCATTCCTCAGTATGAAGTTGTCAATTCTCTCATAGAATATTTTTTCAAGTATCTTGGAAAATTGTGGTAATAGTGAAATTGGTCTATAGTTTGAGAGTTCCCCTCTGTCGCCCATCTTGTATATCGGAATTACTTTAGCTATTTTCATTGCATTGGGAAATATACCTGATTGGAGAGACAGGTTGCAGATATACGTCAGTGGTTTTACTATGCATTCGATAACAGTTTTGACTAGTAGCATGTCGATACCATCACAGTCAGTAGATGTTTTACTTTTGAATGATTTAACAATTTCAATGACCTCTCTTTCGTCTGTGTTCTTTATGAAGATGGAGTCTTTTACAGCAGTGTTATTGCATATTGTATCACCTGTTGGCACCGTAGTGGGTATTTCTCGGGCCAGTTTAGGTCCAATGTTAACAAAAAAATTATTAAATTCATCTGCAGGTGAAGCGATATTCACACTCTGAGTCGTTTTATTATTTTTTGGAATATTAGTTGGGTAGCTTGTATTTCTGCTTTTATTTCCAAGGATACTGTTGAGTATTGTCCATGTATTTTTAATATTGTCTCTGTTTTTCTCCAGTTCTTTACTGTAATAGTCTCTTTTACTACATCTTATTATATATGTTAACTTATTTTTGTATGTTTTATACCGCTGCTCTGCTTCTTTTGTTCTTTTCTTTAGGAAAGCTTTATATAATGAATTTTTCTTTTTACACGCCTTTTGTAGTCCTTTGGTTAACCATGGCTTATTAGCAAATTTGTGTTTAAGCTTTTTTATTACTAATGGGCAGTTTTTTTCATAAAGAGTGACTTTCTATTTTCTTATCAATAATATTAACAAACAGGTTATCAATAAGTGTAGCAGTGTGAACTGTGCTTCTACTGGGATGTGTTATTGTGGGATATAGACTCATACTATACATATAATTCATGAACTCTAATTACATTTTGTTGAAATGGATTTAGTAAACCAATACTGAAGTCTCCACAGATTACAACCTTTTTCTTATTAGTTGTATTATTGTATAACTCCACTAACTTATCTCTGAATGTCTCAACCAAGTTCCCGGCATTCTATATATACAACTTATAATTAGATTTTTTGTGTTATCTTGGTCAATCTCAACAGTAACACATTCCAGAATCCCTGGAAGTGCAAAGGACATTTCATTTACAAGTTTACACCTATACAGGTCATCAATATACAGTATATTTTATGTCTAAGGGTCACCAATGTGGAGGAGGAAATCAGATGAGGCAACGAGCTGATGACACAGAACTTTATTCTCCTCCAACAAGTACAGACTGCCCTGGGTCTCAAGGTGACCACTTTATACTCTTTATTCCCGCCTTTGGGACCCAGGGTGTGAAACATTAACAAACAGGACAGAAGACATGTACACACATCAACATACAGTACACAGAGCATGACTTATTACCATACTTTCGTGCATCGGTGACTTCAGGTGTGAATCCTGTCACAGCGGAGGCAAAGGCACCTCTTGTCTAGTCTATAACCCCCTAGGGCTACGGCGCCCCTCGTTGTCTCCGCTCCGCTCCTCTCTTCACTATTACCATTTCTCACTCCCCCCCCCAACCTCAAGCCCTGGGTGGAGTGCCACCTGTTATTGTGTCACCACAATAGCACCTTTTACCATGACCATCTACAACAGGGATGGGCAACTGGCAGCCCGCCCCCTCATCCACTGAAGCCAGCCAGTCCATTTCCAAAAATAAATTATTTATTTATATCACGTTTGGAACTGCATTCTTAAATGTAATTATAGAGTCCACCAGCAGAGGAAGCCCTAATCGAAACCTATTGCCAATCTCTGCAAGTGATAGAGCAAGAGTGAGGGAGCCACTAGCGGAGCAGCAGTGACAGTGTGCACCTAAGTATTGTCAGGTATGTTTTGCATGATAAGACTGCATTAATAGGTTGTAGACAGCACTAAATGTACAAAGTAGACTGATTAAATTGTACAGCTGAGGAGCTTTAGCATTTATCTTGTTTGGCAGGTGAAGCCCATGTCAGCAATAAAAGTTCAGAGACTGGTCGTTGTAATCTGCTATTTTTTTTTTTTTATTTATGCCAGTGGCTCTTAAACTTTTTTTTAATTCCCCATTTTGGGGAGCCAGATATTACCAAGCCCACATAGTTATTTCTTGGCTTCTTTTTTTTTAAATTATCATCTGGAATTTCTCTTTGCTCATCATTTTGATGGAGAGCGTTTTAAAAATTAGGTCATAATATAATTTTATCCATCCATCCACCTTCGACTGCAGGACTATTCAATTACAAATTCAGTTGGGCCACAATTTGAAATCAAGACATGTAACTGGGCCACACATGTTCAGTGATCTGTTGAATATGACAAATTTCAAACCAACACAGATCGATATGACAAAAGATATGCACTTTTTATGCATTGTCTTGGCATTAAATGTGTGCTTGGCACATGACAAAGGCACATCAAAAGTGCAATAAAAACATTAACAGTGCTGGGGTTGAGCAGAACTTGAAGTAGTAGAAATGTTTTTCCTCTTGAACAACAATTAAATAAACTGAATCAAAAAAATAAAATTATGTAAATAACCATTTTGGTCACATCTTATTAGGCACATCTCAAAGTGCATAAAAACTCAGTGTGCACTGTTAGTAGCATTAACATTTGCTTCCCTTTTGAAATAAAATATACTACATTCTGGTCATAACTGACCTTGGCACATCACAAAGTGTGAAAAAAAGAACTGTTAAACACTTCAGTGCACAAACCCCCAAGAAAAGATTGATAACATTAACAAACATTGCACATTGACTATAGTGGTTTGCTTGGTTTTAAATCACCACATGTGTGAATAGGAACCTCAGCGTACACGTTGGACAGATCGCTAGTTCATTGAAGGACAGATATGATTTTATCAGTAATTTTAATTGTAATATGATAAAACACTGAGTAGCTTTTATTTTCAACTGCATTTTCAGATTTAATTGTGAAACTTTTTACTTTGTAGGAAATAAATAATACAAAATAATACACACACACACACACACACACACGCTTCCCACGGTAGGTTTACATTTAAATCTGGCCCTCGGGAAGTGAGGAAAAAAATTCTGTGGACCTAACTACCACCAGAGTTGATCTACAATCATAGGAGGAAGAATTAAATGAAAACTTCCTGTGCATGAACACTGTCTTCTGTCAAGCACCTCCCCCTACAATGTTGCCAATAACTAGGCTAGAATTCTTGTATCATAACAAGCAACTGACAGTTACTGTATTTAATTAATATTGGAACCCTCTTGAAGTGGAGTGATACATACAGTATAATAAATATCCATTGATGTTATACTGTATATCAACACTCCTGGAATGCCTATTGTCCAATCATATTACTCTGTCTAAACAGTGTCTCTTGCATATCATTCCAGCTTCTGACATAAGAATGATCCAAGGCTCCACATCTAAGGAAATCCTGGAGGAGTCCAGAGATGTGTTGGTGACCAATGGGGAGTGGGAACTTGCAGATGTTGGTACAGCTGAATTTACTCTGGCATTAGAAGTAGGAAGCTACTCTGAAATCAAATATTTTGTAAGCATCTTTTTTATTCAATTTTCTGTTCTTGAGCTAATTGGGCATTTTTCTTGATTTATAGTTCAAGTATCCACTTTAGAGACATGCTGTAACAAATCTGCACACTGTTTTTCATCATTTTCAGTTTTGGTTTGCTGACCACCATCCATAATTAGCTACAAGATAGTATTTCATTTGAGGTGAATATCACTAAAATCTGATTGTGCTGCACCGGTGTCTCTTCCCAAAGTTGATTCTCAGACGTAGACCTATTGTATATGTGGTGAACTTGCTGATCCCCAGCTGTTTCCTCATCACACTGGACCTCTTCAGCTTCCTGCTGCCTCCACATAGTGTGGACAGATCCTCCTTCAAGATGACCCTCATCCTGGGCTACACCGTCTTCCTACTTATCATGAACGACCTGCTGCCTGTGACAGGGGAGACATCTCCTCTCATCAGTGAGTGACACTTCAGTGGTCGGCAGTGTTTCCTTCATTCAAAAAAGATAAATTAACAGCCTTTTAAAAACAGTACTCCTGTTGTTGAAAATTGAGGTGGTGCGTTGAAAAATAAGATCACAGTTCAAAACTAGAGGGCACTCAGAGTGCATATCTCCATCAAGACCCTTTCTCTTTTGTATAATCTGGCTAACAAACAGACAAATGTAAACATTACCTCCTTGAGAAGAAGCAATGATTTTATTTGACAAAAGCAACATTTTAAAACTGTAAAAAAGAAAAAATGTTTTCTTAGCAATTACACAATTCCCTCTCCAAAACTGGGTCAGCATCTCGCCAACCAAATTATTAAATTACCTTTGGGTTCCTCCACCTTCTCCTCACATACAGTTACATTCATAACTAAAAAAAGCACTCGGAGAGCGCAAACCTCTGCCAAGGTGCCTTCCGTCCCTCATGGATCACTTCCAAAATGCAATGGGTTCATGTGTAGGCCATGAGCCATTTCTGCTGAAAATTACATCAAAGTCTATCCAGCAGTTTTGGAGGATTCTTGTTAACACACTGAGAAGAAAAGAGCTTTGGTGGAGGTATACATTCTCAGATCATAACCATAATGTTATGGGTTCCTCTCTAGGCCAAGTATCACCTCTGGTGAAAATTTCATCAAAATCCATCCTGTAGTTTTTGTGTAATTGTGCTGCACAAATACAAACAAGGTCCGTGATGGAGGTATGCACTCTCAGATCATCACCAAAATGTAATGGGTTCGTCCTTGGGCCAAGGGCTACCTCTGGAGAAAATTTCATCAAAATCTGTACAGTAATTTCTGCATAATCTTGCTAACAAAGAGACAAACTGCACACCTCTGCCAAGGTCTCTCTATCTGTTGGTCTGTCTCTGTTGTAAGCAGAAGTACGAAAAAATTTCTGAATGGATTTTGATGACATTTTCAGCCAAGGTGGCAGTTGAGCTACAGATGAACACATTAGATTTTGGAGGTGATCTGGATCAGGATGCAGATTTTGGATCACTTTTTCACTTTCTTTAACATTTCAAGATCAGGCTTTGGAAGAGTTATACACTCTAGGATCACTTCCAAAATCTAATAGGTTCGTCCATAGGCCAAGGGCCACCTCTGGTGGAAATTTCATCAAAATCCATCAAGTAGTTTTTGTGTAATGATGCTGCACAAATACAAACAAGGTCCTTGATGGAGGTATGCACTCTCAGATCATCAACAAAATGTAATGGGTTCGTCCTTGGGCCAAGGGCTACCTCTAGAGGAAATTTCATCAAAATCCGTCCAGTAGTGTTTCATGATGATGATGGTGGTGGCAGTTTCTTGATTTTCAAAGGCTCAGAAGCAGTTTGACAATTGACTTTCAGATTGTGGGCACACTTATAACAATATCCCATAACAAATTAAACATTTTTTAAATTGTCTGGAGTTGCTAACTCACATTTGGTTGCTGTTCACTGGAGTTCTCAAGATTAGAACCAGTGAGATGCAAGAGAGTGAGATTGTTATTAGACTGAATAAACATAAAAACAAAAAATCCCAAGGATTGAAAAATCAATATTGTGGTACATAAAAAGAAGGGATTCGCTGGTCAGGTCAAAAATGTGTAGATTGAGATGACAAAAAAAGCTACTTAAAAATCAAGAGACTATTTCATGAATGTAAATATAGATGGTTTCTGACAAGATACAAAACACGTTTTACCTTTCTGAGTTGTTCAATGCAGAAGTCAGTCAGCTTTATAGTTATTATTAAAAATGAAACTGAAAGTAGACACCCACAAACAAGCAGCAGCTAGAGGCAGCAGCAGTAAAGGCAAGGAAGAGCTTGTGAAGGGAGGAAGTATAACACATGATGTCTCTGGGTTCTGGACTTCATCCAACTGTTAATTAGCCTCTGAAAATGACAGGTTGTGTGGAAAACTTGCTACAGTTCCCAAAATGTTAATGTAGTATTTTTTTTTGCTCCTTCCAGTAAAGGTGAAATGAGATTATGCCATAGTTCATAATCTGCATAGTAAACCAAATTTTACAAGGATCTCGAATACCCTTTGACACTTGCCCAGATCAAATCCACTGTGATGGCATACTGCGGAAAAATGCAAAAACTTCCTTGTGGTAACGTATCGTCACTTCCTGTTTTGCTGTCTGCCTGTGTGGTTTGCTTTGTGGTTTGCTCTCTAGCCACTAGCTATGGCTACTAGCTCTCTTTCCTCTCCTCCTCTGGTGTGCTCTCTCTGTCAGATGTTTAGCTACACCTCTGCCTCTTTTAGCAATAACGGTAAATGTAATAAATGTCGTCTTTTTGAGGCGCTCGAGGCGAGGTTGTGTGATTTGGAATCCCGGCTCCGCTGCATTGAAACACCGTCTGCGCCAGTTAATCTTGACGGACGCCCATTAGCTGCAGCGGAGCTAGCTAGCTTAGGTCCCACTGTCAGCGGTCCCTCGGCTCTCCTCAGCAGCAAGGAGACTGGGTGGGTGACGGTGAGAAGGAAGCCTAGTCGCAAAGCCCCGGTACACCACCAACCTGTTCACGTTTCTAATCATTTTTCCCCGCTCAGCGACACACCCGCTGAGGAAAAAACTCTGATCATTGGCGACTCTGTAGTCAGAAACGTGAACCTAGAGACTCCAGCGGCCATAGTCAAATGCATTCCTGGGGCCAGAGCATGCGACATCGAGTCAAATTTGAAAATGCTGGCTAAAAGTAACTGTAAATATTCCACAATTGTTATTCACGCCGGCATTAATGACATCCGTCTCCGGCAGTCGGAAGTCACGAAACTTAATATAGAATCGGTGTGTGACTTTGCAAAAACGATGTCTGCCACTGTAGTATTCTCTGGGCCCCTCCCCAGTCTGACCAGTGATGACATGTTTAGCCGCTCGTCATCCTTGAACCGCTGGCTGTCTGTGTGGTGTCCTGCAAATGACGTGGGCTACATTGACAATTGGAGCTCTTTTTGGGGAAAACCTGGTCTTATGAGACGAGACAGCATTCATCCCACTTTGGATGGTGCTTCTCATTTATCTAACAATCTGGCATCTTTTTTATCCAAATTTCCAAAACCATGACTACTCAGAGTTGGGACCAGGAAGCAGAGTCGCAGTCTTACACGCCTCTCTGCAAGCTCCTCTTCATCTGCCACCCCTCAGCTTAGCCCCTGTCTTCCCCATCAGAGAATCGTTGTCTGCTCCCTCCAAAGTGAATAAAAATATAATGTATAAGCATCCCAAAGTGATAAAGCAAAATATTGGTAAAACTCAAATTAAACATAAAGTCTCTAAATTGAATGATTTGGCCTCTGTTCCTCCTCATAATTTAAAAATTAAATGTGGTTTATTAAATATTAGGTCTCTAACTCCCAAGTCTCTGTTAGTCCATGATTTGTTAATTGATCATCAGATTGATTTAATTTCCCTTACAGAGACTTGGTTAGGACAAGAGGATTATGTTGGTTTAAATGAATCAACTCCCTCTGGTTATTTAAACTGTCAAAATCCCAGAAGTTCTGGTCGTGGAGGAGGAGTAGCAACAATTTACCATTCCAAATTACTAGTTAATGTAAAGCAAAAAACATGTTATAATTCCTTTGAGGACCTGGTCCTCAGTATTGGGCACTTTAGCAATTTTAGGTTAAACCCAATTTTATTTGCCATAGTTTATCGTCCCCCATCAACCTACTCAGAATTTTTATCCGAATTTGCTGATTTCTTAGCTGATTTAGTGCTGAAATCTGATAGAATAATTATAGTAGGGGACTTTAATATACATGTGGATGTAGATAGTGACTGCCTTAATGTGGCATTCAATTCAATATTAGACTCGATTGGGTTTTCTCAGAAAGTAGGAAATTCTACTCATTACCTCCACCATACATTGGACCTTGTTTTGACATATGGCATAGAAATAGAAAATCTTGTAGTGTCTCCTCATAACCCTGTACTGTCAGACCATTGTCTGTTAACCTTTGATTTTACTATTTCTGACTATTTGGCTCCTAAAGAAAAATATTATTACAGTAGATGCCTCTCAGATGATGCTGTTTCCAAATTTATGCAGATTGTTTCCTCTATGCCATGTGTCAACACAGCAGAAATAAGCTATAGACAGCTTGCTCCTTCTGTAATTGATAACATGGTGGATAGTGTTTCAGCTTCTCTGCATCAGACTCTAGACTTGATGGCCCCCTTAAAAAAGAAAAAGTCTAATCAGAGATTTCTAACTCCTTGGTTCAACACAGAAACTCGTAGCTTAAAACAGAAGACTCGTCAATTAGAAAGAAAATGGCGCTCTACTAATTTAGATGAAATCTATTTAGCTTGGAGAAATCATCTTTTAATTTATAAAAAATCTCTTAGAAAAGCTAGAACGAGTTATTACTCTGCATTAATAGAAGAGAACAAGAATAATCCCAGGTTTCTTTTCAGTACTGTAGCCAGGTTGACAAAGAGTCAGGACTCTGTCAATCCTAGCATTCCCTTAGAGCTTACTAGTCAGGACTTTATGAACTTTTTTAATAATAAAATTTCATCCATCAGAGATAAAATCAATCAGATTCTTCCCACAGTTAACTTAAATACTTTAACTACTACAACTCCTTCTATTAATCTCTGTCTTGATGAGTTTACTCCAATCGACCTTTGTGAGTTAGACAAAATAGTTTCCTCATCCAAACCTTCAACTTGTCTTTTAGACCCTATTCCTACCAGGTTATTTAAAGAAGTCTTCCCACTTATTGGTAGCTTTATTCTTCATATAATCAATTCTTCATTAACTTTAGGCCATGTACCGCAGGCTTTTAAAACGGCTGTAATTAAACCCTTACTCAAAAAGCCAACGCTAGATCCAGGAGCTTTAGCTAACTATAGACCAATCTCTAATCTCCCTTTCATTTCAAAAATCTTAGAAAGAGTTGTTGCTACGCAATTATTTGACCACCTGCAGGGAAATGGTTGACTTGAAGAGTTTCAATCTGGGTTTAGAATCCATCATAGTACTGAAACAGCCTTGGCGAAGGTCACTAACGACCTCCTCATGTCATCTGATAATGGACTAGTTTCTGTACTTGTCCTTTTAGACCTTAGTGCAGCTTTTGATACTATCGATCATAATATTCTACTTGATAGATTAGAACACTATGTTGGACTTAATGGAACTTCGTTGCAATGGTTTAGATCTTATTTATCTGATAGGTTCCAGTTTGTTCATGTAAATAATGAGTTTTCTTTCAACTCAAAGCTTAGTCATGGAGTTCCACAGGGATCTGTGCTAGGCCCTACTCTTTTTAGTTTATATATGCTTCCGTTAGGCAACATTATTAGAAAGCACTGTATACATTTTCATTGTTATGCAGATGACACACAATTATACCTGTCAATGAAGCCAGATGATAGTAATCAATTAGCCAAGTTAGGAGCCTGTCTTAAGGAAATCAAAGCTTGGATGACTTGTAATTTCCTGCTATTAAATTCAGATAAGACTGAAGTCATTCTTGTTGGTCCAAAAAACCTTAGAAATTCCTTTCCAAATCAAACTTTCAGTTTGGATGCGGTTACTCTTTCTCTTAATAGCTCTGTGAGGAACCTTGGAGTTATTTTTGATCAGGATTTGTCCTTCAATTCACATATTAAATTTGTTTCTAAGACTGCCTTCTATCATTTGCGTAATATTGCCAAGATTAGGAGCATCTTGTCTCAGAGTGATGCTGAGAAACTGATCCACGCTTTTGTTAGCTCGAGATTAGATTATTGTAATTCTTTATTATCAGGCTGTCCTAAAACATCTTTAAAAAGTCTTCAGCTGATCCAAAATGCTGCAGCAAGAGTTTTAACAGGTACTAGAAAGAGAGATCATATCTCTCCGGTTCTGGCCTCCCTTCATTGGCTTCCCATAGAGTTTAGAATTAAGTTTAAAATCCTTCTTCTTACTTACAAAGCTCTAAACAATCAGGCTCCTTTTTATTTAAAAGATCTGATACTACCGTATTATCCTAACAGAGCACTACACTCCCAAAATGCAGGATTACTTGTAATACCTAGAATCTCCAAAAGTACAATGGGAGGCAGAGCCTTCAGTTATCAAGCTCCTCTCCTGTGGAATCAGCTGCCAATCTGGATTCGGGAGTCAGACTCGATCTCTGTTTTTAAGAATAGGGCTAAAACCTACCTTTTTGATATAGCCTACAATTAGGGAGGGATCATGTGTTTCTGAACCCTCCCTTAGTTATGCTGCTAATAGGTTTAGTCAGCCGGGGGACCTCCAGTAATGCACTGGGCCTCACTCCTATATGAATGAATGAATGAATGAATTTATTTCGGATAGTACATTACAGGTTAAAAGAAACTGTATAATATAACAACAAGGTCAAATTAGACAAAGACTCCTTCTACTATACAATTCCACGTGAGTTATCCGAAATGGGTGATGGCTGAAGCCGCAGCTTATATTGCCCACCCATATTCCATCCAAGAATTCAAAGGAGAAAAAAGAGAAAACAAGACAAGAGCGATTACAATTTAAAACAAGGCTAAGACAAAATATGACTGAGAGAAAAAGAAAACTGAGCTAGTCTAAGTTAAGCGGTTACTATTCAAAAACAAATCTAAGACATAGTGTCACAGAGAAAAAAGAAAAACTAAGCTATAACACAACACAGGCTGGAAATGTCAATCCTTATGTGAGTTTACATGTCGTCTGGGCATGCACTGGGCCTCACTCCTTTCCTCACTCTCTATGAAATATTTTTTTTTTTGCTGGTCATTAACATCTGTTTGTTCTCTCCCATAGATTGAGTCCCCATCGTGCTGTTTGCTCTCTACATGTCTGTTCTTTTCTTCTTCTCTATCCCCTCACCCCCCAGCCAGTCGCAGCAGATGACTGCCCCTCCCTGAGCCTGGTTCTGCTGGAGGTTTCTTCCTGTTAAAAGGGAGTTTTTCCTCTCCACCGTCGCCAAGTGCTTGCTCACAGGGGATCGCCTGATTGCTGGGGTCTTTCTGCAACTGTGGGGGTTCCCCCCCCGACAGTTGATAGTGCTATGAGATGACTGTTGTTGTGAAATGGCGCTATATAAATAAAGTTGAATTGAATTGAATTGACAAACTCTCATTGTCCACTTCAAAAATTGAAGAAGTCAACTGCATTCATCTTTATAACTCATAAGGAAGACTATTAACATTTGACCATGACTGAGTGACACCAGTACGGAACCCTTCTTGTTTTTTTGCAGATGTTTTCTTCTCCGTCAGTCTCGCCCTGATGGTGGCCAGTCTGTTGGAGACCCTGGTCATCACCAACATCCAGTTCAGCTCCAGCCAGTACCGCATGGTTCCCCACTGGCTCAATGTCCTCGTGCTGCGTTATCTGGCTGTTGTCGTTTGTATCCCTCCAAAGCGGGAGAAGAACGTAGTCACAGTCACACTAAACCAATCAGATAAAGGTACACTGATGTTATTGCCTGGTGGGTTTCCACTGTGCATATATTCCAGTCACAAAATGTAGCCTAACACATACAGTGATACTAAATAGATATTTGGTAGCAATGGTATTAAATTTGTCCGTACGAATAAGATGTATTGTGAAAGATGACATCACTGTAGCTTTTCCCCCTCCAACACTCCTGTTATCTTTGTCACATTTAACAAACTGAGCTTTGCTAATATTTTTTATCTCCGCCAAAGGGGGAGGTTATGTGATCATCGGCGTTGGTTTGTCTGTTTGTTTGTTTGTCTGTTTGTCTGTTTGTTAGCAAGATAACTCAAAAAGTTATGGACAGATTTTCATGAAATTTTCACAGATTGTCAGAAATGGGGTATCCTACAGATGATTAGATTTTGGTGGTGATCTGGATCACCGTCCACAAGAAAACCGCCATTATGCAAAATGCCATTTTCGTGAATAACTACTAAACCACTAATCCTATCATTGTCAATCCAATTGTTTTGAATCCAATTGCTAGTCATATGTTTTCACGGTCAAGGAATCTGAAAACGTACACACAAACACTGTATGGGGGGAACTGTGGCGCTAAACCGCCATTACGGAAAATGCCATTTTCGTGAATAACTACTAAACCACTAATCCTATCATTGTGAATCCAATTGCTTGTCATAAATTTTCATGGTCAAGGAATCTGAAAACGTACACACAAACACTGTATGGGGGGAACTGTGGCCGCCATTACGGAAAATGCCATTTTCGTGAATAACTACTGAACCACTACTCCTATCATTGTCAATCCAATTGCTAGTCATATGTTTTCATGGTCAAGGAATCTGAAAACGTACACACAAACACTGTATGGGGGGAACTGTGGCGCTTAACTGCCATTACGGAAAATGCCATTTTCGTGAACAACTACTGAACCACTAATCCTATCATTGTGAATCCAATTGCTTGTCATATGTTTTCATGGTCAAGGAATCTGAAAACGTACACACAAACACTGTATGGGGGGAACTGTGGCCGCCATTACGGAAAATGCAATTTTCTTGAATAACTACTGAACCACTAATCCTATCATTGTCAATCCAATTGCTAGTCATATGTTTTCATGGTCAAGGAATCTGAAAACGTACACACAAACACTGTATAGGGCGAACTGTGGCCGCCATTATGGAAAATGTCATTTTCGTGAATAACTACTGAACCACTAATCCTATCATTGTCAATCCAATTGCTAATGTTTTCATGGTCAAGGAATCTGAAAACGTACACACAAACACTGTATGGGGCGAACTGTGGCCGCCATTACGGAAAATGCCATTTTCGTGAATAACTACTGAACCACTGCTTGTCATATGTTTTAATGGTCAAGGAATCTGAAGACTGTATGGGGGAAACTGTGTCACTTGGCAGAGGTCTGCGCTCTCCGAGAGCTTTTCTAGTTTCTTTATTTACTTTTCTGGACATACACAGCTAGAAGTTACTTGAGTCTTGTGGAAACGCTTTAGAAATAATCTCACATACAAAAGTTTAGTGAATTAATTTTGAATGTGGAGTTTTTGCATACTGCATAATTTCCTCAAATTATATTGTAGGTCAAAGTTTAAATCTTGAATCTTCTAAAATCTATTTGAAGTCTAAAGCTTGGGACAATCAACACTCTAAAGCATTTTTGTTTTCAAATGGTGCTAAGTTTTTAATAAAATGCCTTATTAAATGTCTTTATTTGGCATAACTAAAGTCCATGTAACAAGCTAGTGAGAAACTATAAAAGCTGTTTTTATCTGGCAGGGCCTCCAGCAAACAGTAGTGCCACAAACATGTCTGACAGGAAGATTCCCAAATCTGAGCCTCCAGAGCCAGCCCTGGAGGAACTGAGGAGCCTGAGGAGAGACCTCGCAGCCATCCGGCTTCATATAGACAAAGACTTCCAAAGGACCAGCACATTTGAGGAATGGCAAATGATCGGGAGAGTGCTCGACCGCTTACTGTTTGGGTTGTACATAGTTTTCATCTTTGCTAGTTTCCTCACCATCATAATTATCTGGATCCAGAGTAACTCATATACAAAATGATTTAAAAACGGTTAAAATACATGTATTTAATCAATTATATATATGTATGTACTGTGGTGACCCATCACACTCTACACGGATATTTCTCACACTCAGCAGGTCTGGAGGAAGCAGAGGACAATTTCCATACAGAGGACAATTCACATACAGACAGAGAGCCCCTGGGGGCAACCAGAACAATGGACTGTTGTTTATACATCCCCGGATGAGGGAGAAGACATCTGGGCACCAGTTGGTCACGCTAATGATATGTATTGACTGATATGTATATCACTATTCTCTCTCTGTCTGTATAACATGATAAAAGATCTTGCTATACATGCCTCAGAGCACCGTAGCTCACTGAGCTACGATGTGTGTCTCATGATGTTGGAGGAAATAAAACCCTGCAACCTTCCAGCTCGTCACATCTCGCCTGATCTTTTACCTCCACAGTGGTGACCCTAGACGTGTCATGGTGACGCCGGCATACTCTTCATCCACACCAGAGCATGCTGTGCGGAACAGGCAGCGCTTGGACCGACACGCACCACGAACGGCGACACTAGCGAACCGAAGGAAACAGCCTGAACGGGGAAAATCACCGGACGTTGATTTCCACCAAGCTCCCTCACCCTGACTCACTCCGGACAGTGGACCTCCTGCGCACAGAAGCCCCGCACGCCCACCGCAGGATTACGAGGATAGCACAACTTCCAGCTATGTGGTCACTGCGCCAAGCGCGCACCACGCACAGGGACAAACCTGCTCTACAGACTGATACAGCGTCCTCCGCCGCTGCACATGCCCAAGAAACACGGCCAATCGCCATCCTCGGAACCTTCAGGGCTGCTCACGCACCTGAAGCAGACATGCAGCCCGCACACAGTACTTTGTATGGGTTACTCAGCCACAGTGCACAACGGGAGTTTAGCCGATTGCTGTCCCCGATTGCTTTAGGCTGCATCTGCACCTAAAGCCAAACCGCCAAGTCCCTCACACAGCTGCAGTTGTTTCACAGCCGCTACGCATCCTCAGGGATTTTGGCCGTTCGCCTTCCCCTCATCCTCACTGGACCAAGCCGCAAGAGGAGTCAGAGACTTAATTTTTTCACAGCCACTGCGGATCACCGCCAGGTTGACCAGGAAAGTCTCTCACGATCGCAGATCCACATGCAATTTTTGAGCGGCCCAGACACCTTTAACGTCCAGGGCCGGCACTCACTTACTCCCACCCCCTCCCCCTCCTCCTCCACAGCGCTCTTCCCGCACTTCACTCCCTAAAGCCAGCCGATCGCCAGTTGGTTCCATTACGCACCAGCCCCGTGCGCCCACGATCCACGGCCGTTCAACATGCTGGGACCCAGAGCGGAGCACACTGTCTTTTCCACCCCTCCCCGGTCCCCCCACGGACTGATATGCCCTTCGACACTCCTCTACAGCAGGACAGTTCTACCGGAGCTGAAGCCCAAACGACCGGGGGGGGGGGGTCACAGCCCCTTCTGAGTGTTCTGGGGGGAACCCTGTGGTGACCCACCACACTCTACACGGGTATTTCTCACACTCAGCAGGTCTGGAGGAAGCAGAGGACAATTTCCATACAGAGGACAATTAACATATGGACAGAGAGCCCCTGGGGGCAACCAGAACAATGGACTGTTGTTTATACATCCCCAGATGAGGGAGACGACATCTGGGCACCAGTTGGTCATGGTAATGATATGTATTGACCGATACTGTATGTATATAACTATGCTAATGTGCCATGCATTCTCTCTCTGTCTGTATAACATGATAAAAGAGCTTGCTATACATGCCTCAGAGCACCGTAGCTCACTGAGCTACGATGTGTGTCTCATGATGTTGGAGGAAAAAAAAACCTGCAACCTTCCAGCTCGTCGCATCTCGCCTGATCTTTTACTTCCACAGTACGATATTTCATCTGCTCATCGATCTTTATTCTCCTACTAAGTAATTTACAGTAATTTTTATGACAGTGGTTAAAAACTAGCCTGTTCATCCCAAGAAAAAGTCCAACAGATTTATTCTTTATTTTCATATTAGTTATAGATATATTTTTTTTCTGAATCACATTGCACTAATAAGTGTTTTAGTGTATTTAATTGCACCTTAACTGCATAGTGCGATTAATTGCAGTTTGCAATTAACAGCTCTCTCTCGCCTATATGCTGCCTATGGCAAAAATTGTGTTTATCACGATTAAACGGTTAACTGCCTGGTGCGATTAAAGTGACACCACTAATATTATATATAATGGAGATCAAAATTAGAGACCAATGTATTAATACTTCATTTATTCTAAAATATTGTCATTCTTCATTTTTCAGAATTTGACAGAATATCAGCTATGGCCATACCACAGCTACACTAGCATGTTTTTTTTTTTTGTTGTTTGTTTTTTTAAGGCATCAAACTCAAAATCGGAACCGCTTGGAGTGGAAGACTAAAACTTTGCATTTAGGGTTCTAATGTTGATCTTATGAATACCTAAAAAGTTCAGCCTCCCCAGACATCGGAAAGTATAGAAGTTGAACTCTCTCAAGAACAAGAACAGATAGGGAGAACCTACCCACCCCCCCACCCCCCCACACCCTTTAGGCGTGAAACTCAAAATCGAAATGCTTGGAGTTGCGGGCTTAAAGTTTGCTGTTATGGTTCAAAGGTTGATCTAATGAATACCTGAAAATTTAAGCCTCCCAGACTTCGGGAAGTATAGTAATTGAACTCTATAAAGAACAAGCACAGATAGGGAGCACCCCCCACCGCCCCTTTAGGCGTCACACTCAAAATCGGAAAAGTTTGGAGTTTAGTTCTTAAACTGCGCACTTAGGGTTCAAAGGGTGATCTTATGAAACCGTGAAAATTTCAGCCTCAAAAGACATTGGGAAGTAAAGTAGTTGAGCTCCCTCAAATACAAGGACAGAAAGGAAGCACACTCCCACCCCCCACCCCCACTTAGGCTTCAAACTCAACATCGGAAAAAGTTGGAGTTGCGGAATAAAACTTTGCATTTAGGGTCCAAAGGTTGATCTTATGAATACCCTAAAATTTCAGCCTCACCAGACATTGGGAAGTATAGTAGTTCAACTTTATAAAGAACAAGCCCACATAGGGAGCACCCCCCCCCCCCCCCGCCTTTAGGCTTCAAACTCAAAATCGGAAAAGTTTGGAGTTGCGGGATTAAATTGTGCATTAAGGGTTCAAAGGCTGATCCTATGAATACCTTAAAATTTCAGCCTCCCCAGACATCAGGAAGCATAGAGATTCGGGCTTAAAGTTTGCATGTAGGGTTCAAAGGTTGATCTCATGAATAGCTGAAAATTTAAGACTCCCCAGAAATCGGGAAGTATAGTAGTTGAACTCTCTCAAGAACAAGCGTAGATCGGGAGCTCCCCCTCCCCCCCGCCCCTTAGGCGTTAAACTCAAAATCGTAAAAGTTTGGAGTTGCGGGCTTAAACTTTGCATTTAGGGTTCAAAAGTTGATCTTATGAATACCTGAAAATTTTGGCCTCCCCAGACATCGGGAAGTATAGTAGTTGAACTCTCTCAAGAACAAGCCCAGATATGGAGAGCCCCCCCCCCCCCCCCGCCTTAAGGCTTCAAACTCAAAATCGGAACCGCTTGGAGTTGAAGGCTAAAACTTGGCATTTAGGGTACTAATGTTGATCTGATGAATACCCTAAAATTTAAGCCTCCCCAGACATCGGGAAGTATAGTAGTTAAACTCTCTCAAGAACAAGAACAGATAGGGAGAACCTCCCCACCCGTGCACACCGTTTAGGTGTCAAACTCAAAATCAGAACCGCTTGGAGTTGCGGGCTTAAAGTTTGAATTTGTGGTTCAAAGGTTGATCTTATGAATACCTGAAAATTTCAGTCTCCCCAGTCATCGGGAAGTATAGTAGTTGAACCCTCTCAAGACCAAGCCAAGATAGGGAGCGCATCTGCCCCACCCCTTAAGCTTAAAAATCAAAATCAGAACCACTTGGAGTTGCTTGATGAAACTTTGCATTTAGTGTTCTAATGTAGATCTTATGAATACCTGAAAATTTAAGCGTCCCCAGACATCGGGAAGTATAGTAATTAAACTCTATCAAGAACAAGCGCAGATAGCGAGCACTCCCATCCCCCCCCCCCCCCCCCCTTTAGGCTTCAAACTCAAAATCGGAAAAGTTTGGAGTTTCGGGCTTAAACTGTGCATTTAGGGTTCAAAGGGTGAGCTTATGAAACCCTGAAAATTTAAGCCTCAAAGGACATCGGGAAGTATAATAGTTGAACTCTCTCAAGTACAAGCACAGAAAGGGATAAACCCCCTCCCCCCCCCTTTAGGCTTCAAACTCAAAATCGGAAAAGTTTTGGAGTAGCGGGATTAAATTGTACATTTAGGGTTCAAAGGTTGATCGTATGAATACCTGAAAATTTAAGCATCCCCAGACATCGGGAAGTATAGTAGTTGAACTTTCTAAAGAACAAGAGCACATAGGGAGCACCCCCCCCCCCCTCCTTAGGCTTCAAACTCAAAATCGGAAAAGTTTGGAGTTGCGAGATTAAATTGTGCATTTAGGGTTCAAACGGTGATCTTATGAATCCGTGAAAATTTCAGCCTCAAAAGACATTGGGAAGTAAAGTAGTTGAACTCCCTCAAATACAAGTACAGAAAGGAAGCACCCTCCCACCCCCACCCCCACTTAAGCTTCAAACTCAACATCGGAAAGAGTTGGAGTTGCGGAATAAAACTTTGCATTTAGGGTCCAAAGGTTGATCTTATGAATACCCTAAAATTTCAGCCTCACCAGACATTGGGAAGTATAGTAATAAAGAACAAGCCCACATAGGGAGCACCCCCCCCCCCCGCCTTTAGGCTTCAAACTCAAAATCGGAAAAGTTTGGAGTTGCGGGATTAAATTGTGCATTAAGGGTTCAAAGGTTGATCGTATGAATACCTTAAAATTTCAGCCTCCCCAGACATCAGGAAGCATAGAGATTCAGGCTTAAAGTTTGCATGTAGGGTTCAAAGGTTGATCTCATGAATAGCTGAAAATTTAAGACTCCCCAGAAATCGGGAAGTATAGTAGTTGAACTCTCTCAAGAACAAGCGTAGATCGGGAGCTCCCCCCCGCCCCTTAGGCGTTAAATTCAAAATCGTAAAAGTTTGGAGTTGCGGGCTTAAACTTTGCATTTAGGGTTCAAAAGTTGATCTTATGAATACCTGAAAATTTTGGCCTCCCCAGACATCGGGAAGTATAGTAGTTGAACTCTCTCAAGAACAAGCCCAGATAGGGAGAGCCCCCCCCCCCCCCGCCTTAAGGCTTCAAACTCAAAATCGGAACCGCTTGGAGTTGAAGGCTAAAACTTGGCATTTAGGGTTCTAATGTTGATCTTATGAATACCCTAAAATTTAAGCCTCCCCAGACATCGGGAAGTATAGTAGTTAAATTCTCTCAAGAACAAGAACAGATAGGGAGAACCTCCCCACCCGTGCACACCGTTTAGGCGTCAAACTCAAAATCAGAACCGCTTGGAGTTGTGGGCTTAAAGTTTGAATTTGTGGTTCAAAGGTTGATCTTATGAATACCTGAAAATTTCAGTCTCCCCAGACATCGGGAAGTATAGTAGTTGAACCCTCTCAAGACCAAGCCAAGATAGGGAGCGCATCTGCCCCACCCCTTAAGCTTAAAAATCAAAATCAGAACCACTTGGAGTTGCTTGATGAAACTTTGCATTTTGTGTTCTAATGTAGATCTTATGAATACCTGAAAATTTAAGCGTCCCCAGACATCGGGAAGTATAGTAATTAAACTCTATCAAGAACAAGCGCAGAGAGCGAGCACTCCCACCCCCCCCCCCCCCCTTTTAGGCTTCAAACTCAAAATCGGAAAAGTTTGGAGTTTCGGGCTTAAACTGTGCATTTAGGGTTCAAAGGGTGATCTTATGAATCACTGAAAATTTCAGCCTCAAAAGACAGCGGGAAGTATAGTAGTTGAACTCTCTCAAGTACAAGCACAGAAAGGGAGCACCCCACCCCCCCTTAGGATTCAAACTCAAAATCGGAAAAGCTTGGAGTTGCGGGCTTAAACTTTGCATTTAGGGTTCAAAGGTTGATCTTATCAATACTTGAAAATTTCAGCCTCCCCAGACATCAGAAAGTATAGTAGTTGAACTTTCTGAAGAGCAAGCCCCCATAAGGAGCACACCCCCCCCCCCCCCCCCGCCTGAAGGCTTCAAACGCAAAATCGGAAAAGTGTGGAGTTGCGGGATTAAACTGTGCATTTAGGGTTCAAAGGTTGATCTTATGAATACCTGAAAATTTCAGCCTCCCCAGACATCGGGAAGTATAGTAGTTGAACTCTCTCAAGAACAAGCCCAGATATGGAGAGCCCCCCCCCCCCCCCCCCCCGCCTTAAGGCTTCAAACTCAAAATCGGAACCGCTTGGAGTTGAAGGCTAAAACTTGGCATTTAGGGTTCTAATGTTGATCTTATGAATACCCTAAAATTTAAGCCTCCCCAGACATCGGGAAGTATAGTAGTTAAATTCTCTCAAGAACAAGAACAGATAGGGAGAACCTCCCCACCCGTGCACACCGTTTAGGCGTCAAACTCAAAATCAGAACCGCTTGGAGTTGCGGGCTTAAAGTTTGAATTTGTGGTTCAAAGGTTGATCTTATGAATACCTGAAAATTTCAGTCTCCCCAGACATCGGGAAGTATAGTAGTTGAACCCTCTCAAGACCAAGCCAAGATAGGGAGCGCATCTGCCCCACCCCTTAAGCTTAAAAATCAAAATCAGAACCACTTGGAGTTGCTTGATGAAACTTTGCATTTAGTGTTCTAATGTAGATCTTATGAATACCTGAAAATTTAAGCGTCCCCAGACATCGGGAAGTATAGTAATTAAACTCTATCAAGAACAAGCGCAGATAGCGAGCACTCCCATCCCCCCCCTTTAGGCTTCAAACTCAAAATCGGAAAAGTTTGGAGTTTCGGGCTTAAACTGTGCATTTAGAGTTCAAAGGGTGATCTTATGAATCACTGAAAATTTCAGCCTCAAAAGACAGCGGGAAGTATAGTAGTTGAACTCTCTCAAGTACAAGCACAGAAAGGGAGCACCCCACCCCCCCTTAGGATTCAAACTCAAAATCGGAAAAGCTTGGAGTTGCGGGCTTAAACTTTGCATTTAGGGTTCAAAGGTTGATCTTATCAATACTTGAAAATTTCAGCCTCCCCAGACATCAGAAAGTATAGTAGTTGAACTTTCTGAAGAGCAAGCCCCCATAAGGAGCACCCCCCCCCCCGCCCGAAGGCTTCAAACGCACAATCGGAAAAGTGTGGAGTTGCGGGCTTAAACTTTGCATTTAGGGTTCAAAGGTTGATCTTATCAATACTTGAAAATTTCAGCCTCCCCAGACATCAGGAAGTATAGTAGTTGAACTTTCTGAAGAACAAGCCCCCATAGGGAGCACGCCCCCCCCCCCCCGCCCGAAGGCTTCAAACGCAAAATCGGAAAAGTGTGGAGTTGCGGGATTAAACTGTGCATTTAGGGTTCAAAGGTTGATCTTATGAATACCTGAAAATTTCAGCCTCCCCAGACATCGGGAAGTATAGTAGTTGAACTCTCTCAAGAACAAGCCCAGATATGGAGCGCCCCCCCACCCCCCTCAAGGCATCAAACTCAAAATCGGAACCGCTTGGAGTTGAAGGCTTAAAGTTTGGTTTTATGGTTCAAAGGATGAACTTATGAATACCTGAAAATTAAAGCCTCCCCAGACATCGGGAAGTATAGTAATTGAACTTTATAAAGAAAAAGCGTAGATCGGGAGCACCCCCCCCCCCCCAATTTAGGCTTCACACTCAAAATCGGAAAAGTTTGGAGTTTCGCCATTAAACTGTGTATATAGGGTTCAAAGGGTGATCTTATGAATCCCTGAAAATTTAAGCCTCAAAGGACATCGGGAAGTATAATAGTTGAACTCTCTCAAGTACAAGCACAGAAAGGGATAAACCCCCTCCCCCCCCCTTTAGGCTTCAAACTCAAAATCGGAAAAGTTTGGAGTTTTGCCATTAAACTGTGTATATAGGGTTCAAGTCTCAGACTAGGGTTCAAGTCTCTGTCTCAGACTCTACTAGCATCAGCACCGGATCACCCCAGGGCTGTGTACTTTCCCCCCTACTCTTCTCCCTTTATACCAACTCCTGCACCTCCAGCCACCAGTCTGTCAAGTTGATCAAGTTTGCGGACGACACCACCCTCATCGGGCTCATCTCCAACGGCGACGAGTCCGCCTACAGGAGAGAGGTGGCCCAGCTGGCGTCCTCGTGCAACAACAACAACCTGCAGCTGAACGCTCTGAAGACAGTGGAGATGATTGTGGACTTCAGGAAAGTCACAACCCCTCTGCCCCCCCCTCACCCTCACAGGCTCTCCCATCACCACTGCTGATTCCTTCCGCTTCCTAGGCACTACCATCACCAGGGACCTCAAGTGGGAGCTGACCATCAGCTCACTCATCAAAAAAGCCCAGCAGAGGATGTTCTTCCTGCGGCAGCTGAGGAAGCTCAAGCTACCCACCAAGAGGTTAGTGCAGTTCTACACAGCCATCATCGAGTCGATCCTCACCACCTCCATAACCGTGTGGTACGCAGCAGCCACTGCCAGGGACAGACTAAGGCTGCAGCGCGTCGTGCGCACTGCTGAGAAGGTGATCGGCTGCAAGCTCCCATCTCTCCAGGATCTGTACATCTCCAGGACCCGGAGGCGTGCTGGCCGGATCATAGCCGATCCCTCACACCCTGGTCACGTACTGTTTGCCCCCCTCCCCTCAGGTAGAAGACTTCGGTCCATCCAGACTAAAACCTCCCGTCACATGAACAGCTTCTTCCCCTCTGCCATCAGACTGCTGAACACTAAGTGACTTATTGACTCTCGTGCACTATGTACAGCAGCTCAACCAGACTCATGTCAATCATCACTGTTTTCTTCCTGCATTACCGACTGCACTATATGGTTCTCCACAGTATCTGCTGCTCGCTAATATATTTTAACTGCTGACCAGTATCACTTACTCTTATTCTACACTTTATTGCATGTATAGTTTATTTCTTTTATTTTATCATGTTTAATGTTGCAGCATTGCACCGAGACAAATTCCTAGTTTGTGTACTACATGAACAATGGCAATAAATCTGATTCTGATTCTGATTCTGAAAGGGTGATCTTATGAATCCCTGAAAATTTAAGCCTCAAGGGACATCGGGAAGTATAATAGTTGAACTCTCTCAAGTACAAGCACAGAAAGGGATAAACCCCCCCCCTTTAGGCTTCAAACTCAAAATCGGAAAAGTTTTGGAGTAGCGGGATTAAATTGTACATTTAGGGTTCAAAGGTTGATCGTATGAATACCTGAAAATTTAAGCATCCCCAGACATCGGGAAGTATAGTAGTTGAACTTTCTAAAGAACAAGAGCACATAGGGAGCACCCCCCCCCCCCCGCCCCTTAGGCTTCAAACTCAAAATCGGAAAAGTTTGGAGTTGCGAGATTAAATTGTGCATTTAGGGTTCAAAGGTTGATCTTATGATTATATGAAAATTTAAGCCTCCCCAGACATCGGGAAGTATAGTAATTGAACTCTATAAAGAACAAGCGCAGATAGGGGGCACTCCCCCACCACCCCTTTAGGCTTCACACTCAAAATCGGAAAAGATTGGAGTTTCATTCTTAAACTGTGCATTTAGGGTTCAAAGGGTGGTCTTATGAATCCCTGAAAATTTCAGACTCAAAAGACATCGGGAAGTAAAGTAGTTGAACTCTCTCAAGTACAAGAACAGAAAGGAAACACCCCCCCCCCAGGCTTCAAACTCAAAATCGGAAAAGGTTGGAGTTGCGGAAGTAAAGTTTGCATTTAGGGTTCAAAGGTTGATCTTATGAATACCTTAAAATTTCAGCCTCCCCAGACATCAGGAAGTATAGTAGTTGATCTCTCTCAAGAACAAAACCCAGATATTGAGCACCCCCCCCCCCCTTAGGTTTCAAACTGAAAATCAGAAAAGCTTAGAGATTCGTGCTTAAACTTTGCATTTAGGGTTCAAAGGTTGATCTAATGAATAGCTGAAAATTTAAGACTCCCCAGAAATCGGGAAGTATAGTAGTTGAACTCTATAAAGAACAAGCGTAGATCGGGAACACCCCCCCCCCCCTTTAGGCTTTAAACTCAAATTCGGAAAAGTTTGGAGTTGCGGGCATAAATTTATTTATTTATTTATTTTTTTTTTGTTACTTATTTGTACCCGTAGGTAGATTTGGTTTGCAGTCTGGTGACAAGCCACCGGCTGCCGGTCGCTGCGTGCGCGAGCACCCTAAACCTACATGTTTTTGGTATGCGGGAGGAAACCGGAGAAATCCCGGAGTAAACCCACGCAACACGGGGAGAACATGCAAACTCCACACAGCTCACTGTTGGTCGGGGGCTGGGATCGAACCCACAATCTCATGATCCCCGCGATCCCCCGGCCGAGGGTAAACTGTGCTGCCACAGTGCTAAACCACTGCGCCACCGTGCAGCCCTAAATTTTGCATTTAGGGTTCAAAAGTTGATCTTATGAATACCAGAAAATTTAAGTCTCCCGAGACATCCGGAAGTATAGTAGTTGAACTCTCTCAAGAACAAGCCCAGATATGGAGAACCTCCCCACCCCCTCCCCCAAGGCATCAAACTCAAAATCGGAACCGCTTGGAGTTGAAGGCTAAAACTTTGCATTTTGGGTTCTAATGTTGATGTTATGAATACCTAAAAATTTCAGTCTCCCCAGACATCGGGAAGTATAGTAGTTTAACTCTCTCAAGAACAAAAACAGATCGGGAGAACCTCCCCACCCCCCCACCCCCTTTAGGCGTCAAACTCAAAATCGGAATCGCTTGGAGTTGCGGGCTTAAAGTTTGGTTTTATGGTTCAAAGGTTGATCTTATGAATACCTGAAAATTTCAGCCTCCCCAGAAATCGGGAAATATAGTAGTTCAACCCTCTCAAGAACAAGCCCAGATAGGGAGCGCATCTGCCCCCCTCCCCCCCTTTAGGCTTTAAACTCAAAATCGGAACCGCTTAGAGTTGCTGGTTGAAAATTTTCATTTCGTGTTCTAATGTTGGTCTTAGGAATACCTTAAAATTTCAGCCACCTCAGACATCGGGAAGTATAGTAGTTGAACTCGCTCAAGAACAAGAACAGATAGGAAGAACCTCCCCACCCCCCGCGCCCACCCCCTTTAGGCATCAAAATAAAAATAGGAACCGCTTGGAGTTGCTGGCTTAAAGTAGAACTGAACTGAACGGCATTGAACGGCACTGGGTGATAGTACATACAATTATAAAGATAATTTATCATTGGCACGCCCTCCACAAATCCCGGAATCTTGGAGAAAATCGCGATTTAGAATTTCCCGCCCTGAAAAATCAGACAAATCCGCCGAAGCGCAGCCGGAGTTCCGCGTGACGTCACGAGTGTGACCCAGTCCTCATGTTTACCATTGCGAGCACGTCGACACTGGTTGTTTTTGGTACATTTTGTCGTGATAGTCGACTACAAAACACTTCCAACACCTGGGAAGGTCTGTTCAGTGGCCAAGGAAAGCTGTCATGGCGACGAAAGAAAAGAAAGGGGGAGGAAAAGCGACCGGGAAGCGATGCGTTTCCAGATATACAGTGATCCATCACTTATCGCATTTAATGGGGACCAGAACCGACCGCGAAAAGTGAAAAACCGCGAAGTAGCGTTCCCCCCCCCCCCCAAGGGTGTCACAAGCACTATTTTGCACAAAAAGGCACAAGAGAACAGCGAAAAGTGCCACTAAGCAACACGAGCGATAAAGAAGGCGCTCTGCAGGGAGAGAAGCTGGGTAAAACGTCTCGGCCAATCAGCTTGCGAGGTGAAACGTCTCGGCCAATCAGCTTGCGAGATTCCCGAGCGGTGAAGAGGTGGGCGGAGAGGAGTGGAGAGGTGGTCAGAGAGGTAGATTTTGAGCTGTGCGGGCTCTCCGTGTTGATACCTGATGTTCTAATGAGAAGGCAGGGAGACTACATTAGAACATCAAGTATCAACACGGAGAGCCCGCTCTCCCCGGCTCCCCAGCCTGCTCGGGAATCTCGCAAGCTGATTGGCCGAGACGTTTTACCTCGCAAGCTGATTGGCGGAGACGTTTTACCCAGCTTCGCTCCCTGCCGAGCGCCTATACCCAGCGAAGGAAGACCGCATTAAACGCGATAAGTGAGGGATAACTGTAATAAGTTGGAAAAATGCTGATGTTTTTTTTTCCTCTTTCTTTTTTATTGTTAATTTTCCTTATCCTGACACCCCAAACATGCCAAAGTAAAGACTCACCATTCTGTATTCAATAAGCAACTCTCCTCCCCATCACTGCTGCGGTCTGAGTCGGTGCCTTAATCCCCCGAAAATTCTGGCTCTAATCTGTACGGTTCGATGCCTCCCTCGCTCTCTTCCTGTTCACTTGACACTCCTGCATCCTCCTCTGTCTTGTCACCGATCCTGAATGCCTCTTCACTCTGAAAACTCTGGTGTTCTTGACTGCTGGAACTGCTATCATCTGCCATTGTTGTTTTGATAAGGGTCACACTCGTGACATCATGCAGCGTCGTCTGCACTACTTCCGGTTTGTTTGGCACTGCCAGCCAGAGGCAAAAGTTTATCGGCTTATAGCTTGGCCATCGCACGGCCTAAAAATTTCTTTTATGTGTTGAAAAATACAGTAGGTAATAGGGAATTAATCTGCTATTCTACTTTTTTGGCAAAAAGGTGAGTTCAGTTCTACTTTAAAGTTTGGTTTTATGGTTCAAAGTTGATCTTATGGATATCTGAAAATTTAAGCCTCCCCAGACATCGGGAAGTATAGTAATTGAACTTTATCAAGAACAAGCACAGATAGAGAGGACTCCCCCCCCCCCCCCCGCCGCCCCCAATTTAGGCTTCACACTCAAATTCGGAAAAGTTTTGTTTCAGGCTTAAACTTTGTATATAGGGTTCAAAGAGTGATCTTATGAATCCCTGAAAATTTCAGCCTCAAAAGAAATAGGGAAGTATAGTGGTTGAACTCTCAAGTACAAGTACAGAAAGGGATAACCCCACCCCCCTTAGACTTCAAACTCAAAATCGGAAAAGTTTAGAGTTGCGAGATTAAATTGTGCATTTAGGGTTCAAAGGTTGATCTTATGAATACCTTAAAATTTAAGCCTCACCAGACATCGGGAAGTCTAGTAGTTGAACTCTCTCAAGAACAAGCACAGATATGGAGAGAATCCTGCCCCCCCCCCCAAGGCATCAAACTCAAAATCGAAACCGCGTGGAGTTGTGTGCTTAAAGTTTGGCTTTATGGTTCAAAGTTTGATCTTATGAATACCTTAAAATTTAAGCTTCCCCAGACATCGGGAAGTATAGTAATTGAACTCTGAAAAGAACAAGCACAGATAGGGAACACTCCCCCCCACACACACACCACCCCCTTTGGGCTTCACAATCAAAATCGGAAAAGTTTGGAGTTTCGTTCTTAAACTGTTCATTTAGGGTTCAAAGGGTGATCTTATGAATCCCTTAAAATTTCAGCCTCAAAAGACATCGGGAAGTAAAGTAGTTGAACTTTCTCAAGTACAAGCACAGAAAGGAAGCACCCCCCCCTGCCCCCAGGCTTCAAACTCAAAATCAGAAAAGGTTGCAGTTGCAGAATTAAACTTTGCATTTGGGGTTCAAAGGTTGATCTGATGAATACCTTAAAATTTCAGCCTCTCCAGACATCGGGAAGTATAGTAGTTGAACTTTATCAAGAACAAGCCCACATAGGGAACACCCCCCCCCACCCGCCTTTAGGCTTCAAACTCAAAATCGGAAAAGATTGGAGTTGCAGGATTAAATTGTGCATTAAGGGTTCAAAGGTTGATCTTATGAATATCTTAAAATTTCAGCCTGCCGAGACATTGGGAAGTATAGTAGTTGAACTTTGTCAAGAACAATCCCAGATAGGCAGTACCCCCCCCCCCCCCCCCCGTTAGGCTTCAAACTCAAAATCGGAAATGATTAGAGTTGCAGGATAAAACTTTGCTTTTAGGGTTGTAATGTTGATCGTCAAACTCAAAATTGGAACTGCTTGGAGTTGTGGCCTTAATGTTTGCGTTTATGGTTCAAAGGTTGATCTTTTGAATAACTGAAAATTTTAGCCTCACCAGACATCGGGAAGTATAGTAGTTGAACTTTATCAAGAACAAGCCCACATAGGGAACACCCCTCTGCCTCTAAGCTTCAAACTCAAAATCGGAAAAGTTTGGAGTTGCGGGATTAAATTGTGCATTAAGGGTTCAAAGGTTGATCTTATGAATACCTTAAAATTTCAGACTCCCCAGACATCCGGAAGTATAGTATTTGAACTCTTTCAAGAACAAGAACAAATAGGGAGAACCTCCCCACCACCCCCACCCCCTTTAGCCGTCAAACTGAAAATCGGAACCGCTTGGAGTTGTGGGCTTAAAGTTTGCATTTGTGGTTCAAAGGTTGATTTTATGAATACCTGAAAATTTCAGCCTCCCCAGACATCGGGAAGTATAGTAGTTGAACCCTCTCAAGAACAAGCCCAGATAGGAAAGGCATCTGCCACCACCACCCCCCACATTAAGCTTAAATCTCAAAATCGGAATAGAAAGAAAAGTTTAGATTTGCAGGATTAAATTGTGGATTTAGGGTTCAAAGGTTGATCTTATGAATACCTGAAAATTTAAGCCTCGCCAGACGTCGAGAAGTATAGTTGTCATGGTAGCCCTCGCGGGCTACCAATAAGACGCACACAAGTCCACCAGTGAGTTTTAGTGAGTTTTATTACGGTGATAAGGGTGTCTACACAAGCTGCTGAGCAGATGACAGAGTCCTTGCAGAACAGGAAGCATAGGCAATACAACACACTACGGGTCCAGGGCAGGAAACAGTCACACACAGACAAGCTAGGTAGTAATTGCACCTGGACTGCTAAAGCAGGGACTTACAGCACCAAATACACCGACGGGAATAAGGCTATACAGCTCACTTACAAAGCCGGTGAAACGACGGTCAAGCCCTTAGGCAGCCGAGGTGAGGTTAGTCCAGGCATCCGTGACGATGGGTGAACAAGATAACGATCAGATAACGATCATATGCGATCAGATTAACGATCATGCGATCAGACACTGCTGCGTCGTAATGACGCTAGCACACAGCTTAAATAACCAGGGACTAATGACAGAATGACACACAGCTGACCGACCGTTGACAGGCAGAAACCCCTCCGAGCACTTTCACAATAAGAGCCCGGAGAGGCCAAAATACCGCCCGCAGCTGTCAAGGCCGGCAGCGAGACATAACTTTAACCCGAGCGCGATAAGAACCGACGCTCGGGTCATAACAGTACCCTCCCTCCACGGGTGGACTCCGGACGCCCCAAGGGACCACCCTGCCCCCCCTCGCCCCCCCAGGGTGGGAGGTAGGGGGACAGGTACGGAGGGAGAGAAACCAACCAACAAAAACAAGACAAGACCAAACAAGAAATGCATACAAACACATGACTCACGGGGAAAAAAAAAACAAGACTAGGAAAAGAAAAACATGACTCTGGGGAAAAACAAAACTAAGACCAGACAAGAAAAACATACAGGAAATACATGACTCTAAGAAAAAAAAACAAGACTAAGACAAAAACCATACAGGAAATACATGACTCTAGGAAAAAAAAAAACAAGACTAAACAAGGCTATGACAAGACTAAGACTCACAAGGGAAAAAAAAAAAGAGACAAAAAAAAATGCTCTAACAAGACTATGGCAAGGACTCACAAGGAAACAAGAAAAAACAAAAATTGCTCGGACTAAACCGTAATCAAGACTAAGACTTAGGCAACAACAAAAAACAAGAGGCAATCTAAAATTGCTCAGACCAGACTAAGACTATGACAAAACAAAGAAACACGAGACAATTAAAAAAAATTGCTCGAACCTGACCTGACTAAGACTATGACTTTGAAACAAGAGGCAATCTAAAATTGCACAGACCTGACTAAGACTATGACAAACAAGAGGCAATCTAAAATTGCTCAGAACAGACTAAGACTATGACCTTGAAAACAAGAGGCAATCTAAAATTGCACAGACCTGACTAAGACTATGACAAACAAGAGGCAATCTAAAATTGCTCAGAACAGACTAAGACTATGACCTTGAAAACAAGAAAAAATTACAAGATATACATGACAAGAATTGGCACCATATGGGCCCACAGAAAATCTCACAGTACATGAACGGTCAGGTGGCCTGCCCCAGTCCCATGCCCCCAGGAATACGTCCTCTGGTGGCCGAACCAGGTAACCCCGTAACCCACACAGTATATTGGGTGGCCAACCCAAGACGCCGAATGCTCCAAGCAGATCCTCGGGTGGCCGACCCGCATACCACAACCAGCAGGACCGTGGAGGGATTGCGTGCAGCCGCTCACCTGAAAACAAAGCAGGAGAGCGCCGATCTGTCAAACAAAATCCACCAATGGCCCCCAGCTGGTGGCTCCTGAGAGGGGGACAACCAAAACCCTGGGCCCCCTCGCATCCTGATTGGGTCGCAGCCGCACCAGCACTGGACCCCCACTGGACCTCGTCGGACCCCGATTGGGTCAGGACGGACCCAAATTGGGTCACCGCTGCACCCACGTTGGACCCCGACTGGGTCACCTCGGCCCAAGTGTCGGACCCCGACTGGGTCAGGACGGGTCCCGATTGGGTCACCGCTGCACCCACGTTGGACCCCGACTGGGTCTCCTCGGACCACGCGTCGGACCCCGACCGGGTCACCTTGGCCCAAACGATGGACCCTGACTGGGTCTCCTCAGCCCACACGTCGGACCACGACTGGTTCAGGACGGCCCCAGATTGGGTCACCGCTGCACCCACGTTGGACCCCGACTGGGTCAGGACTGCTCCGGCGACGACCTCCATCTCCGAACCTGGAACCCCCGGTCCCGTGACCTTGACTGGCTCCGGACCGGCAACGCTGTGGAGGTGCTCAGAACACAAGGAAGAACCGGGATCAGTTCCACCGGCAGCGCCAGAGCCCAGCGAGACGAGCTCGGGTGCAGCGGCCGGCTGCCCCTCACTCGCCTCCCCATGAGGCAGGAAAAAATGCTCTAACACACCATACAGGAAAACAAGAAAGAGCACTTGCCTGCACTCGGGCTCTGGAGCCGTCCAGGACTTCGCCGATCCAGGTTCATGAAGATGCTCGTCGTCGGGCTCCCACTCGGCTGTGTCGGGTTCCACAACCGGCCTGATGGTCTCTGCAGCTGGATCCTCACGCGCAGACGTCCATGCCAATAACCCGTATGGCGTGGAGGCAGAGGACCCTGAACCTGCTGACTCGGGCTGCATCCCTGAAGAACCTTGGGGACGCTTTCTCGTCGGCTCTGGCTCCTCACTGCAGTCCGTTCTCCTCCTCTGTCCAACACAAGGCTGCAAGACCGGGATGTCTCCCAGAGCTGCAGGCCTCCCCCTCGTTCGCCGGCGTGGGACTGACGCCGAGGACCGCTCCGCAGGAGGAGACACAGAGGCAGCAGGTTTAGTATAATTGGCTACAGCTGGGGAAAGAAACTCAGGGAGCTGCGTACCCTGAGCTTCACCCCCAGGAGTCAGACAAGAAAGATCACTATTACTACAAGGAAAGTGAACTTGGACTTGCCTGTCTCCCGGGGGGAGGATGTTATCGGCTGTAGCGAACGTTGCTCCTTCCCTCGCTCGCTGAATGCTGAAAAACCCAAGAACGGAGCCCACTGGCGCAGGACTCGGCTCACACTCAGCAGCTGGCTGGTTGAGGGGGTCATCCCGGCCGCCCGGAACTGGATCTGGAGCTGGAGCTTGCCGAAGATGCGCCCGGCCGTGACGCCAACGCCTTCGCCGGCCCCCAGATGGTGCGAACTCCCGAAAAGGATCCTTAGGCGAAAAACAGGTGTGCCTCTTCACCTGCTCCATGCCGCGTTCCTCCTCCATTACCAGGAACAGTTCGCGTTGGGCAGCGATGTCCTCCCTCCTAACGTCGACTTCCGGGTGGTTGGCGAAGCAGGGAGAGAGGTTACAGAGCACATCCTCGGCGGCGTCCAGGTACCAATGTATGCCGGGGGCGTAGTCCAACATGGAAGCGGAGATGAGTAACTCATCTACCGCTTCCAAGACACACGTCAGCACGTGACTCCTCGGTGACGGCATTCCACGCATACAAAGGTCCCAGACAGGGAAAACAACGTCCAAAACTCAACTCACTGGTGAAAAAGCGTCTCAAAATGGCGTCACCGTAACGCTGTTTGGGCAGCAGTGTACTGTCATGGTAGCCCTCGCGGGCTACCAATAAGACGCACACAAGTCCACCAGTGAGTTTTAGTGAGTTTTATTACGGTGATAAGGGTGTCTACACAAGCTGCTGAGCAGATGACAGAGTCCTTGCAGAACAGGAAGCATAGGCAATACAACACACTACAGGTCCAGGGCAGGAAACAGTCACACACAGACAAGCTAGGTAGTAATTGCACCTGGACTGCTAAAGCAGGGACTTAAAGCACCAAAAACACCGACGGGAATAAGGCTATACAGCTCACTTACAAAGCCGGTGAAACGACGGTCAAGCCTTTAGGAAGCCGAGGTGAGGTTAGTCCAGGCATCCGTGATGATGGGTGAACAAGATAACGATCAGATAACGATCATATGTGATCAGATTAACGATCATGCGATCAGACACTGCTGCGTCGTAATGATGCTAGCACACAGCTTAAATAACCAGGGACTAATGACAGAATGACACACAGCTGACCGACCATTGACAGGCGAAACCCCCCCCCCCCCTTTTAGGCTTCAAACTCAAAATCTGAATGGTTTTGGAGTTGCGGGATTAAACTGTACATTTAGGGTTCAAAGGTTGATCATATGAATACCTGAAAATTTAAGCCTCCCCAGACATCGGGAAGTATAGTAATTGAACTCTATAAAGAACAAACGCAGATAGGGGGCACTCCCCCACCACCCCTTTAGGCTTCACACTCAAAATCGGAAAAGTTTGGAGTTTCATTCTTAAACTGTGCATTTAGGGTTCAAAGGGTGGTCTTATGAATACCTGAAAATTTCAGCCTCAAAAGACATCGGGAAGTAAAGTTGTTGAACTCTCTCAAGTACAAGCACAGAAAGGAAGCACCCCCCCCCCCCCCAGGCCTCAAATTCAAAATCGGAAAAGGTTGGAGTTGCGGAAGTAAAGTTTGTATTTAGGGTTCAAAGGTTGATCTCATGAATACCTTAAAATTTCAGCCTCCCCAGACATCGGGAAGTATAGTAGTTGATCTCTGTCAAGAACAAAACTGAGATATTGAGCCCCCCCCCCCCCACCTTAGGTTTCAAACTCAAATTCAGAAAAGCTTAGAGATTTGGGCTTAAACTTTGCATTTAGGGATCAAAGGTTGATCTCATGAATAGCTGATAATTTAAGACTCCCCAGAAATCGGGAAGTATAGTAGTTGAACTCTTTCAAGAACCAGAACACATAGGGAGAAATTCCCCCCCACACCCCCTTTAGGCGTCAAACTCAAAATTGGAACCGCTTGGAGTCGTGGGCTTAAAGTTGGCATTTTTGGTTCAAAGGATGATTTTATGAATACCTGAAAATTTCAGCCTCCCCAGACATTGGGAAGTATAGTAGTTGAACCCTCTCAAGATCAAGCCCAGTAGGGAACGCATCTGCCACCCCCCACCCCCCGCCCCCACATAAGCATAAATCTCAAAATCGGAACCGAAAGAAATGTTTAGATTTGCAGGATTAAATTGTGCATTTAGGGTTCAAAGGTTGATCTTATGAATACCTGAAAATTTAAGCCTTGCCAGACATCGGGAAGTATAGTAGTTGAACTCTCTCAAGAACAAGCCCAGCTATGGAGACCCCCCCCCCCCCCCCCAGGCATTAAACTCAAAATCGGAACCGCTTGGAGTTGAAGGCTAAAACTTTGCATTTAGTGTTCTAATGTTGATCTTATGAATACCTAAAAATTTCAGCCTCCCCAGAAATCTGGAAGTGAAGTAGTTTAACTCTCTCAAGAACAAAAACAGATAGGAAGAACCTCCCCACCCACCCCCCCCACCCCACCCCCGACCCCCTTTAGGTGTCAAACTCAAAATCGGAATCGCTTAGAGTTGCGGGCTTAAAGTTTGGTTTTATGGTTCAAAGGTTTATCGTATGAATACCTGAAAATTTAATCCTCCCCAGAAATCGGGAAGTATAGTAGTTGAACCCTATCAAGAACAAGCCCAGATAGGTAGCGCATCTGCCCCACCCCCCCTTTTGGCTTTAAACTCAAAATCAGAACCGCTTGGAGTTGCTGGTTGAAAATTTTCATTTCGTGTTCTAATGTTGATCTTAGGAATACCTAAAAATTTCAGCCTCCCCAGAAATCTGGAAGTGAAGTAGTTTAACTCTCTCAAGAACAAAAACAGATAGGAAGAACCTCCCCACCCACCCCCCCACCCCACCCCCAACCCCCTTTAGGTGTCAAACTCAAAATCGGAATCGCTTAGAGTTGCGGGCTTAAAGTTTGGTTTTATGGTTCAAAGGTTTATCGTATGAATACCAGAAAATTTAATCCTCCCCAGAAATCGGGAAGTATAGTAGTTGAACCCTATCAAGAACAAGCCCAGATAGGTAGCGCATCTGCCCCACCCCCCCTTTTGGCTTTAAACTCAAAATCAGAACCGCTTGGAGTTGCTGGTTGAAAATTTTCATTTCGTGTTCTAATGTTGATCTTAGGAATACCTAAAAAATTCAGCCTCCCCAGACATCGGGAAGTATAGTAGTTGAACTCTCTCAAGAACAAGAACAGATAGGAAGAACCTCCCCACCCCCACCCCCACCCCGTTTAAGTGTCAAACTCAAAATCGGAACCGCTTGGAGTTGCGGTCTTAAAGTTTGGTTTGATGGTTCAAAGGTTGATCTTATGGATACCAGAAAATTTAAACCTCCCCAGACATCGGAAAGAATAGTAATTGAACTTTATCAAGAACAAACACAGATAGAGAAACCCCCACCCCCCCAATTTAGGCTTCACACTCAAAAATGGAAAAGTTTTGAGTTTGAGGCTATAACTTTGTATATAGGGTTCAAAGGGTGATCTTATGAATCCCTGAAAATTTCAGCCTCAAAAGAAATAGGGAAGTATAGTAGTTGAACTCTCTCAAGTACAAGTACAGAAAGGGATAACCCCACCCCCCTTAGGCTTCAAAATCAAAATCGGAAAAGTTTTGAGTTGCGGTATTAAACTGTACATTTAGAGTTCAAACGTTGATCTTATGAATATCTGAAAATTTCAGCATTCCCAGACATCGGGAAGTGTAGTAGTTGAACTTTCTAAAGAACAAGCACACATAGGGAGCACCCCCCACACACACATCAATTAGGCTTCAAACTCAAAATCGGAAAAGTTTAGAGTTGCGAGATTAAATTGTGCATTTAGGGTTCAAAGGTTGATCTTATGAATACCTGAAAATTTAAGCCTCCCCAGAAATCGGGAAGTCTAGTAGTTGATCTCTCTCAAGAACAAAAACAGATAGGGAGAACCTCCCCACCCCACACCCCCCACCCCCTTTTGGCGTCAAACTCAAAATCGGAATCGCTTGGAGTTGTGGGCTTAAAGTTTGGTTTTATGGTTCAAAGGGTGATCTTATGAATACCTGAAAATTTAATCCTCCCCAGACATCGGGAAGTATAGTAGTTGAACCCTCTCAAGAACAAGCCCAGATAGGGAGCGCATCTCCCCCACCCCCCACCCCTTTTAGGCTTTAAACTCCAAATCGGAACCGCTTGGAGTTGCTGGTTTAAAATTTTCATTTCGTGTTCTAATGTTGATCTTAGGAATAACTTAAAATTTCAGCCTCCCTAGACATCAGGAAGTATAGTAGTTGATGTCTCTCCAGAACAAAACCCAGTTACGGAGCCCCCCCCCCCCCCCCCGCCTTAGCTTCAAACTCAAAATCAGAAAAGCTTAGAGATTCAGGCTTAAATTTTGCATTTAGTGTCCTAATGTTGATCTTATGAATACCTAAAAATTTCAGCCTCACCAGACATCGGGAAGTATAGTAGTTGAACTCTCTCAAGAACAAGAATAGATAGGGAGAACCTCCCGACCCCCCCACCCCCTTTAGGCGTCAAACTCAAAATCGGAACAGCTTGGAGTTGAAGGCTTAAAGTTTGGTTTTATAGTTTGAAGGATGATCTTATGAATACCGGAAAATTTAAGCCTCCCCAGACATCGGGAAGTATAGAAGTTGAACTTTATCAAGAACAAGCGTAGATCGGAAGCACCCCCCACCCCCCAAATTAGGCTTCACCCTCAAAATCGGAAAAGTTTGGAGTTTCGGCATTAAACTGTGTATATAGTGTTCAAAGGGTGATCTTATGAATCCCTGAAAATTTAACCCTCAAAAGACATCGGGAAGTATAGTAGTTGAACTCTCTCAAGTACAAGCACAGAAAGGGATAACCCCCCCCCCCCCCCCTTTTCGGCTTCAAACTCAAAATTGGAAAAGTTTTGGAGTTGCGGGATTAAATTGTACATTTAGGGTTCAAAGGTTGATCATGTGAATACCTGAAAATTTAAGCATCCCCAGACATCGGGAAGTATAGTAGTTGAAGTTTCTAAAGAACAAGAGCACATAGGGAGCCCCCCCCCCCCCCGCCCCATTAGGCCTCAAACTCAAAATTGGAAAAGTTTGGAGTTGCGAGATTAAATTGTGCATTTGCGGTTCAAAGGTTGATCTTATGTATATCTGAAAATTTAAGCCTCCCCAGACATCGGGAAGTATAGTAATTGAACTCTATAAAGAACAAGCGCAGATAGGGGGCACTCCCCCACCACCCCTTTAGGCTTCACACTCAAAATCAGAAAAGATTGGAGTTTCATTCTTAAACTGTGCATTTAGGGTTCAAAGGGTGGTCTTATGAATTCCTGAAAATTTCAGACTCAAAAGACATCGGGAAAGAAAGTAGTTGAACTCTCTCAAGTACAAGAACAGAAAGGAAGCACCCCCCCCCCCCCCAGGCTTCACACTCAAAATCGGAAAAGGTTGGAGTTGCGGAAATAAAGTTTGCATTTAGGGTTCAAAGGTTGATCTTATGAATACCTTAAAATTTCACCCTCCCCAGACATCGGGAAGTATAGTAGTTCATCTCTCTAAAGAACAAAACCCAGATATTGACCCCCCCCCCCCTTAGGTTTCAAACTCAAAATCAGAAAAGCTTAGAGATTTGGGCTTAAACTTTGCATTTAGGGTTCAAAGGTTGATCTCATGAATAGCTGATAATTTAAGACTCCCCAGAAATCGGGAAGTATAGTAGTTGAACTCTATAAAGAACAAGCGTAGATCGGGTGCACCCCCCCCCCCCCCACCTTTAGGCTTTAAACTCAAAATCGGAAAAGTTGAGGGCTTAAATTTTGCATTTAAGGTTCAAAAGTTGATCTTATGAATACCGGAAAATTTAAGTCTCCCCAGACATCCGGAAGTATAGTAGTTGAACTCTTTCAGGAACCCCAACACATAGGGAGAACTTCCCCACCCCCCCACCCCCTTTAGGCGTCAAATTCAAAATTGGAACCGCTTGGAGTTGTAGGCTTAAAGTTTGCATTTTTGGTTCAAAGGATGACTTTATGAATACCTGAAAATTCCAGCCTTCCCAGACATCGGAAAGTATAGTAGTTGAACCCTCTCAAGATCAAGCCCAGATAGGGAACGCATCTGCCACACACACACACACCCCCGCCCCCACATAAGATTAAATCTCAAAATCGGAACCGAAAGAAATGTTTATATTTGCAGGATTAAATTGTGCAATAAGGATTCAAAGTTTGATCTTATGAATACCTGAAAATTTAAACCTTGCCAGACATCGGGAAGTATAGTAGTTGAACTCTCTCAAGAACAAGCCCAGATATGGAGACCCCCCCCCCCCCCAGGCAATAAACTCAAAATCGGAACCGCTTGGAGTTGAAGGCTAAAACTTTGCATTTAGTGTTCTAATGTTGATCTTATGAATACCTAAAAATTTCAGCCTCCCCAGAAATCTGGAAGTGAAGTAGTTTAACTCTCTTAAGAACAAAAACAGATAGGAAGAACCTCCCCACCCCCCCACCTACCCCCCCGACCCCCTTTAGGTGTCAAACTCAAAATCGGAATCGCTTAGAGTTGTGGGCTTAAAGTTTGGTTTTATGGTTCAAAGGTTTATCTTATGAATACCTGAAAATTTAATCCTCCCCAGACATCGGGAAGTATAGTAGTTGAACCCTATCAAGAACAAGCCCAGATAGGTAACGCATCTGCCCCCCCCCCCCCTTTGGCTTTAATCTCTAAATCGGAACCGCTTAGAGTTGCTGGTTGAAAATTTTCATTTCGTGTTCTAATGTGGATCTTAGGAATACCTAAAAATTTCAGCCTCCCCAGACATCGGGAAGTACAGTAGTTGAACTCTCTCAAGAACAAGAACAGATAGGGAACGCATCTGCCACCCCCCCCCCCCCGCCCCCACATAAGCTTAAATCTCAAAATCGGAACCGAAAGAAATGTTTAGATTTGCAGGATTAAATTGTGCAATTAGGGTTCAAAGTTTGATCTTATGAATACCTGAAAATTTAAACCTTGCCAGACATCGGGAAGTATAGTAGTTCAACTCTCTCAAGAACAAGCCCAGATATGGAGACCCCCCCCCCCCCAGGCAATAAACTCAAAATCGGAACCGCTTGGAGTTGAAGGCTTAAACTTTGCATTTAGTGTTCTAATGCTGATCTAATGAATACCTAAAAATTTCATCCTCCCCAGAAATCTGGAAGTGAAGTAGTTTCACTCTCTCAAGAACAAAAACAGATAGGAAGAACCTCCCCAGCCCGCCACCTACCCCCCGACCCCCTTTAGGTGTCAAACTCAAAATCGGAATCGCTTAGAGTTGTGGGCTTAAAGTTTGGTTTTATGGTTCAAAGGTTTATCTTATGAATACCTGAAAATTTAATCCTCCCCAGACATCGGGAAGTATAGTAGTTGAACCCTATCAAGAACAAGCCCAGATAGGTAGCGCATCTGACCCCCCCCCCCCCCCCGCCCCCTTTGGCTTTAAATTCAAAATCGGAACCGCTTGGAGTTGCTGGTTGAAAATTTTCATTTCGTGTTCTAATGTTGATCTTAGGAATACCTAAAAATTTCAGCCTCCCCAGACATCGGGAAGTATAGTAGTTGAACTCTCTCAAGAACAAGAACAGATAGGAAGAACCTCCCCACCCCCCCACCCCACCCCCTTTAGGCGTCAAACTCAAAATCGGAACCGCTTGGAGTTGCGGTCTTAAAGTTTGGTTTGATGGTTCAAAGGTTGATCTTATGGATACCTGAAAATTTAAACCTCCCCAGACATCGGTAAGTATAGTATTTGAACTTTATCAAGAACAAACACAGATAGAGAACCCCCCCCCCCCCACCAATTTAGGCTTCACACTCAAAAATGGAAAAGTTTTGAGTTTGAGGCTTTAACTTTGTATATAGGGTTCAAAGGGTGATCTTATGAATCCCTGAAAATTTCAGCCTCAAAAGAAATGGGGAAGTATAGTAGTTGAACTCTCTCAAGTACAAGTACAGAAAGGGATAACCCCACCCCCCTTAGGCTTCAAACTCAAAATCGGAAAAGTTTTGAGTTGCGGTATTAAACTGTGCATTTAGAGTTCAAACGATGATCTTATGAATATCTGAAAATTTCAGCATTCCCAGACATCGGGAAGTGTATTAGTTGAACTTTCTAAAGAACAAGCGCACATAGGGAGCACCCCCCCACACACACACCAATTAGGCTTCAAACTCAAAATCGGAAAAGTTTAGAGTTGCGAGATTAAATTGTGCATTTAGGGTTCAAAGGTTGATCTTATGAATACCTGAAAATTTAAGCCTCCCCAGAAATCGGGAAGTCTAGTAGTTGATCTCTCTGAAGAACAAAAACAGATAGGGAGAACCTCTGCACCCCCCACCCCCCCACCCTCTTTAGGCGTCAAACTCAAAATCGGAACAGCTTGGAGTTGCGGGCTTAAAGTTTGGTTTTATAGTTCAAAGGATGATCTTATGAATACCGGAAAATTTAAGCCTCCCCAGACATCGGGAAGTATAGAAATTGAACTTTTTCAAGAACAAGTGTAGATCAGAAGCACCCCCCACCCCCCAAATTAGGCTTCACCCTCAAAATCGGAAAAGTTTGGAGTTTCGGCATTAAACTGTGTATATATTGTTCAAAGGGTGATCTTATGAATCCCTGAAAATTAAACCCTCAAAAGACATCGGGAAGTATATTAGTTGAATTCTCTCAAGTACAAGCACAGAAAGGGATACCCCCCCCCCCCCTTTTAGGCTTCAAACTCAAAATTGGAAAAGTTTTGGAGTTGTGGGATTAAATTGTACATTTAGGGTTCAAAGGTTGATCATGTGAATACCTGAAAATTTAAGCATCCCCAGACATCGGGAAGTATAGTAGTTAAACTTTCTAAAGAATAATGGCACATAGGGAGCCCCCCCCCCCCCCCCCATTAGGCTTCAAACTCAAAATCGGAAAAGTTTGGAGTTGCGAGATTAAATTGTGCATTTAGGGTTCAAAGGTTGATCTTATGTATACCTGAAAATTTAAGTCTCCCCAGACATCGGGAAGTATAGTAATTGAACTCTATAAAGAACAAGCGCAGATAGGGGGAACTCCCCCACCACCCCTTTAGGCTTCACACTCAAAATCGGAAAAGATTGGAGTTTCATTCTTAAACTGTGCATTTAGGGTTCAAAGGGTGGTCTTATGAATCCCTGAAAATTTCAGACTCAAAAGACATCGAGAAGTAAAGTAGTTGAACTCTCTCAAGTACAAGAACAGAAAGGAAGCACCCCCCCACCCACTCCAGGATTCAAACTCAAAATCGGAAAAGGTTGGAGTTGCTGAAGTAAAGTTTGCATTTAGGGTTCAAAGGATGATCTTATGAATACCTTAAAATTTCAGCCTCCCCAGACATCGGGAAGTATAGTAGTTGATCTCTCTCAAGAACAAAACCCAGATATTGACCCCCCCACCCTTAGGTTTCAAACTCAAAATCAGAAAAGCTTAGAGATTTGGGCTTAAACTTTGCATTTAGGGTTCAAAGGTTGATCTAATGAATAGCTGAAAATTTAACACTCCCCAGAAATCGGGAAGTATAGTAGTTGAACTCTATAAAGAACAAGCGTAGATCGGGAGCACCCCCCCCCCTTTAGTCTTTAAACTCAAAATCGGAACCGCTTGGAGTTGAAGACTAAAACTTTGCATTTTGGGTTCTAATGTTGATATTATGAATACCTAAAATTTCAGTCTCCCCAGACATCGGGAAGTATAGTAGTTTAACTCTCTCAAGAACAAAAACAGATCGGGAGAACCTCCCCACCCCCCCACCCCCTTTAGGCGTCAAACTCAAAATCGGAATCGCTTGGAGTTGCGGGCTTAAAGTTTGGTTTTATGGTTCAAAGGTTTATCTTATGAATACCTGAAAATTTCAGACTCCTTAGAAATCTGGAAGTATAGTAGTTAAACCCTCTCAAGAACAAGCCCAGATAGGGAGCGCATCTGCCCCCCCTCCCCCCCTTTAGGTTTTAAACTCAAAATCAGAACCGCTTGGAGTTGCTGGTTGAAAATTTTCTTTTCGTGTTCTAAAGTTGATCTTAGGAAAACCTTAAAATTTCAGTCACCCCAGACATCGGGAAGTATAGGAGTTGAACTCTCTCAAGAACAAGAACAGATAGGAAGAACCTCCCCACCCCCCGCCCCCACCCCCTTTAGGCATCAAAATAAATATAGGAACCGCTTGGAGTTGCTGGCTTAAAGTTTGGTTTTATGGTTCAAAGTTGATCTTATGGATATCTGAAAATTTAAGCCTCCCCAGACATCGGGAAATATAGTAATTGAACTTTATCAAGAACAAGCACAGATAGAGAGGACTCCCCCCCCCCCCCAATTTAGGCTTCACACTCAAATTCGGAAAAGTTTTGAGTTTCAGGCTTAAACTTTGTATATAGGTTTCAAAGAGTGATCTTATGAATCCCTGAAAATTTCAGCCTCAAAAGAAATAGGGAAGTATAGTGGTTGAACTCGAACTTGAAAAGTACATAAAGGAATAACCCCACCACCTTAGGCTTCAAACTCAAAATCGGAAAAGTTTAGAGTTGCGAGATTAAATTGTGCATTTAGGGTTCAAAGGTTGATCTTCTGAATACCTTAAAATTTAAGCCTCACCAGACATCGGGAAGTCTAGTAGTTGAACTCTCTCAAGAACAAGCACAGATATGGAGAGAATTCCCCCCCCCCCAAGGCATAAACTCAAAATCGGAACCCCTGGGAGTTGTGTGCTTAAAGTTTGGTTTTATGGTTGAAAGTTTGATCTTATGAATACCTTAAAATTTAAGCTTCCCCAGACATCGGGAAGTATCGTAATTGAACTCTGTAAAGAACAAGCGCAGATAGGGAACACTCCCTCCCCCCACACCACCCCCTTTGGGCTTCACACTCAAAATCGGAAAAGTTTGGAGTTTCGTTCTTAAAATGTTCATTTAGGGTTCAAAGGGTGATCTTATGAATCCCTTTAAATTTCAGCATCAAAAGACATCAGGAAGTAAAGTAGTTGAACTTTCTCAAGTACAAGCACAGAAAGGAAGCACCCCCACCCCCCACCCCACCCCCATCAGGCTTCTATCTCAAAATTGGAAAAGGTTGCAGTTGCAGAATTAAACTTTGCATTTGGGGTTCAAAAGTTTATCTTATGAATACCTTAAAATTTCAGCCTCCCCAGACATCGGGAAGTATAGTAGTTGAACTTTATCAAGAACAAGCCCACATAGGGAACACCCCCCCCCCACCCGCCTTTAGGCTTCAAACTCAAATTCGGAAAAGATTGGAGTTGCAGGATTAAATTGGGCATTAAGGGTTCAAAGGTTGATCTTATGAATATCTTAAAATTTCAGCCTCCCCAGACATCGGGAAGTATAGTAGTTGAACTTTATCAAGAACAAGCCCACATAAGGAACACCCCCCCCCCCCACCCGCCTTTAGGCTTCAAACTCAAAATCGGAAAAGATAAGAGTTGCAGGATAAAACTTTGCTTTTAGGGTTGTAATGTTGATTGTCAAACTCAAAATTGGAACTGCTTGGAGTTGTGGCCTTAACGTTTGCTTTTATGGTTCAAAGGTTGATCTTTTGAACACCTGAAAATTTTAGCCTCACCAGACATCGGGAAGTATAGTAGTTGAACTTTATCAAGAACAAGCCCACATAGGGAGAACCCCACCCCCACCCCGCCGCCTCTAAGCTTCAAACTCAAAATCGGAAAACTTTGGAGTTGCGGGATTAAATTGTGCATTAAGGGTTCAAAGGTTGATTTTATGAATACCTTAAAATTTCAGACTCCCCAGACATCCGGAAGTATAGTAGTTGAACTCTTTCAAGAACAAGAACAAATAGGAAGAACCTCCTCCCCACCCCCACCCCCACCCCCTTTAGCCGTCAAACTGAAAATCGGAACCGCTTGGAGTTGTGGGCTTAAAGTTTGCATTTGTGGTTCAAAGGTTGATTTTATGAATACCTGAAAATTTCAGCTTCCCCAGACATCGGGAAGTATAGTAGTTGAACCCTCTCAAGAACAAGCCCAGATAGGAAACGCATCTGCCACCCCCCCCCCCCCAACATTAAGCTTAAATCTCAAAATCGGAATAGAAAGAAAAGTTTAGATTTGCAGGACTAAATTGTGGATTTAGGGTTCAAACGTTGATCTTATGAATACCTGAAAATTTAAGCCTCGCCAGACGTCGGGAAGTATAGTAGTTGAACTCTCTCAAGAACAAGCCCAGATATGGAGAACCCCCCACCCCCACCCCACCCCCAAGGCATCAAACTCAAAATTGGAACCACTTGGAGTTGATGGCTAAAACTTTGCATTTACAGTTCTAATGTTGATCTTATGACTACCTAAAAATTTGAGCCTCCCCAGACATCATAAAGAATAGTAGTTGAACCCTCTCAAGAACAAGTCCAGTTAGGAAACGCATCTGCCCCCCCACCCCCCACATTAAGCTTCAATCTCAAAATCGGAACAGAAAGAAAAGTTTAGATTTGCAGGATTAAATTGTGCATTTATGATTCAAAGGTTGATCTTATGAATACCTGAAAATTTAACCCTCGCCAGACATCGGGAAGTATAGTAGTTTAACTCTCTCAAGAACAACCCCAGATATGGAGAGCCCCCCCCCCCTCCCAAGTCATCAAACTCAAAATCGGAACCACTTGGAGTTGCGGGCTTAAAGTTTGGTTTTATAGTTCAAAGGATGAACTTATGAATACCGGAAAATTTAAGCCTCACTAGACATCGGGAAGTATAGTAATTGAACTTTATCAAGACAAGCGTAGATCGGGAGCACCCCCCACCCCACCACACCACAATTTAGTCTTCAAACTCAAAATCGGAAAAGTTTTGAGTTTCGGCATTCAACTGTGTATATAGGGTTCAAAGGGTGACCTTATGAATCCCTGAAAATTTAAGCCTCAAAAGACATCGGGAAGTATAGTAGTTGAACTCTCTCAAGTACAAGCACAGAAAGGGATAACCCCCCCCCCCCTTTTAGGCGTCAAACTCAAAATTGGAACCGCTTGGAGTTGTGGGCTTAAAGTTTGCATTTTTGGTTCAAAGGTTGATTTTATGAATACCTAAAAATTTCAGCCTCCCCAGACATCGGGAAGTATAGTAGTTGAACCCTCTCAAGATCAAGCCCTGATAGGGAACGCATCTGCCCCCCCTCCGCCCCCACATAAGCTTAAATCTCAAAATCGGAACCAAAAGAAATGTTTAGATTTTCAGGATTAAATTGTGCATTTAGGGTTCAAAGGTTGATCTTATGTATATCTGAAAATTTAAGCCTCCCCAGACATCGGGAAGTATAGTAATTGAACTCTATAAAGAACAAGCGCAGATAGGGGGCACTCCCCCACCACCCCTTTAGGCTTCACACTCAAAATCGGAAAAGATTGGAGTTTCATTCTTAAACTGTGCATTTAGGGTTCAAAAGGTGGTCTTGTGAATCCCTGAAAATTTCAGACTCAAAAGACATCGGGAATTAAAGTAGTTGAACTCTCTCAAGTACAAGAACAGAAAGGAAGCACCCCCCCCCCCCCCCAGGCTTCAAACTCAAAATCAGAAAAGGTAGGAGTTGCGGAAGTAAAGTTTGCATTTAGGGTTCAAAGGTTGATTTTATGAATACCTAAAAATTTCAGACTCCCCAGAAATCTGGAAGTATAGTAGTTCAACCCTCTCAAGAACAAGCCCAGATAGGGAGCGCATCTGCCCCCCCTCCCCCCCCTTTAGGTTTTAAACTCAAAATCGGAACCGCTTGGAGTTGCTGGTTGAAAATTTTCTTTTCGTTTTCTAAAGTTGATCTTAGGAAAACCTTAAAATTTCAGTCACCCCAGACATCGGGAAGTATAGTAGTTGAACTCTCTCAAGAACAAGAACAGATAGGAAGAACCTCCCCACCCCCCGCCCCCACCCCCTTTAGGCATCAAAATAAATATAGGAACCGCTTGGAGTTGCTGGCTTAAAGTTTGGTTTTATGGTTCAAAGTTGATCTTATGGATATCTGAAAATTTAAGCCTCCCCAGACATCGGGAAGTATAGTAATTGAACTTTATCAAGAACAAGCACAGATAGAGAGGACTCCCCCCTCCCCAATTTAGGCTTCACACTCAAATTCGGAAAAGTTTTGAGTTTCAGGCTTAAACTTTGTATATAGGTTTCAAAGAGTGATCTTATGAATCCCTGAAAATTTCAGCCTCAAAAGAAATAGGGAAGTATAGTAGTTGAACTCTCTAGCACAAGTACATAAAGGAATAACCCCCCCCCCCCCCAAGGCATCAAACTCAAAATCGGAACCCCTGGGAGTTGTGTGCTTAAAGTTTGGTTTTATGGTTCAAAGTTTGATCTTATGAATACCTTAAAATTTAAGCTTCCCCAGACATCGGGAAGTATCGTAATTGAACTCTGTAAAGAACAAGCGCAGATAGGGAACACTCCCCCCCCCCCCCACACCACCCCCTTTGGGCTTCACACTCAAAATCGGAAAAGTTTGGAGTTTCGTTCTTAAAATGTTCATTTAGGGTTCAAAGGGTGATCTTATGAATCCCTTTAAATTTCAGCATCAAAAGACATCAGGAAGTAAAGTAGTTGAACTTTCTCAAGTACAAGCACAGAAAGGAAGCACCCCCACCCCCCACCCCACCCCCATCAGGCTTCAATCTCAAAATTGGAAAAGGTTGCAGTTGCAGAATTAAACTTTGCATTTGGGGTTCAAAAGATGATCTTATGAATACCTTAAAATTTCAGCCTCCCCAGACATCGGGAAGTATAGTAGTTGAACTTTATCAAGAACAAGCCCTCATTAGGGAACACCCCCCCCCCCCAACCCGCCTTTAGGCTTCAAACTCAAATTCGGAAAAGATTGGAGTTGCAGGATTAAATTGGGCATTAAGGGTTCAAAGGTTGATCTTATGAATATCTTAAAATTTCAGCCTCCCCAGACATCGGGAAGTATAGTAGTTGAACTTTATCAAGAACAAGCCCACATAAGGAACACCCCCCCCCCCCACCCGCCTTTAGGCTTCAAACTCAAAATCGGAAAAGATTAGAGTTGCAGGATAAAACTTTGCTTTTAGGGTTGTAATGTTGATTGTCAAACTCAAAATTGGAACTGCTTGGAGTTGTGGCCTTAACGTTTGCTTTTATGGTTCAAAGGTTGATCTTTTGAATACCTGAAAATTTTAGCCTCACCAGACATCGGGAAGTATAGTAGTTGAACTTTATCAAGAACAAGCCCACATAGGGAGAACCCCCACCCCACCCCCGCCGCCTCTAAGCTTCAAACTCAAAATCGGAAAACTTTGGAGTTGTGGGATTAAATTGTGCATTAAGGGTTCAAAGGTTGATTTTATGAATACCTTAAAATTTCAGACTCCCCAGACATCCGGAAGTATAGTAGTTGAACTCTTTCAAGAACAAGAACAAATAGGAAGAACCTCCCCCCCACCCCCACCCCCACCCCTTTTAGCCGTCAAACTGAAAATCGGAACCGCTTGGAGTTGTGGGCTTAAAGTTTGCATTTGTGGTTCAAAGGTTGATTTTATGAATACCTGAAAATTTCAGCTTCCCCAGACATCGGGAAGTATAGTAGTTGAACCCTCTCAAGAACAAGCCCAGATAGGAAACGCATCTGCCACCCCCCCCCCCCCCAACATTAAGCTTAAATCTCAAAATCGGAATAGAAAGAAAAGTTTAGATTTGCAGGAGTAAATTGTGGATTTAGGGTTCAAACGTTGATCTTATGAATACCTGAAAATTTAAGCCTCGCCAGACGTCGGGAAGTATAGTAGTTGAACTCTCTCAAGAACAAGCCCAGATATGGAGAACCCCCCACCCCCACCCCACCCCCAAGGCATCAAACTCAAAATTGGAACCACTTGGAGTTGATGGCTAAAACTTTGCATTTACAGTTCTAATGTTGATCTTATGACTACCTAAAAATTTGAGCCTCCCCAGACATCATAAAGAATAGTAGTTGAACCCTCTCAAGAACAAGCCCAGTTAGGAAACGCATCTGCCCCCCCCACCCCCCACATTAAGCTTCAATCTCAAAATCGGAACAGAATGAAAAGTTTAGATTTGCAGGATTAAATTGTGCATTTATGATTCAAAGGTTGATCTTATGAATACCTGAAAATTTAACCCTCGCCAGACATCGGGAAGTATAGTAGTTTAACTCTCTCAAGAACAACCCCAGATATGGAGAGCCCCCCCCCCCCTCCCAAGTCATCAAACTCAAAATCGGAACCACTTGGAGTTGCGGGCTTAAAGTTTGGTTTTATAGTTCAAAGGATGAACTTATGAATACCGGAAAATTTAAGCCTCACTAGACATCGGGAAGTATAGTAATTGAACTTTATCAAGACAAGCGTAGATCGGGAGCACCCCCCACCCCACCACACCACAATTTAGTCTTCAAACTCAAAATCGGAAAAGTTTTGAGTTTCGGCATTCAACTGTGTATATAGGGTTCAAAGGGTGACCTTATGAATCCCTGAAAATTTAAGCCTCAAAAGACACCGGGAAGTATAGTAGTTGAACTCTCTCAAGTACAAGCACAGAAAGGTATAACCCCCCCCCCCCCCCTTTTAGGCTTCAAACTCAAAATCCGAATAGTTTTGGAGTTGCGGAATTAAATTGTACATTTAGGGTTCAAAGGTTGATCATATGAATACCTGAAAATTTAAGCCTCCCCAGACATCGGGAAGTATAGTAATTGAACTCTATAAAGAGCAAGTGCAGATAGGGGGCACTCCCCCACCACCCCTTTAGGCTTCACACTCAAAATCGGAAAAGTTTGGAGTTTCGTTCTTAAACTGTGCATTTAGGGTTCAAAGGGTGGTCTTATAAATCTCTGAAAATTTCAGCCTCAAAAGACATCGGGAAGTATAGTAGTTGAACTCTCTCAAGTACAAGCACAGAAAGGGATACCCCCCCCCCCCTTTTAGTCTTCAAACTCAAAATCCGAATAGTTTTGGAGTTGCGGAATTAAATTGTACATTTAGGGTTCAAAGGTTGATCATATGAATACCTGAAAATTTAAGCCTCCCCAGACATTGGGAAGTATAGTAATTGAACTCTATAAAGAACAAGTGCAGATAGGGGGCACTCCTCCACCACCCCTTTAGGCTTCACACTCAAAATCGGAAAAGTTTGGAGTTTCGTTCTTAAACTGTGCATTTAGGGTTCAAAGGGTGGTCTTATAAATCCCTGAAAATTTCAGTCTCAAAAGACATCGGAAAGTAAAGTAGTTGAACTCTCTCAAGTACAAGCACAGAAAGAAAGCAACCCGCCCCTGGCTTCAAATTCAAAATCGGAAAAGGTTGGAGTTGCGGAAGTAAAGTTTGCATTTAGGGTTCAAAGGTTCATCTTATGAATACCTTAAAATTTCACGCTCCCCAGACATCGAGAAGTAGATGATCTCTCTCAAGAACAAAACTCAGATATTGAGCCCCCCCCCCACCCCACCCACCCCTTCCTTTAGGTTTCAAACTCAAATTCAGAAAAGCTTAGAGATTTTGGCTTAAACTTTGCTATTAGGGTTCAAAGGTTGATCTCATGAATAGCTGATAATTTAAGACTCCCCAGAAATCGGGAAGTATAGTAGTTGAACTCTATAAAGAACAAGCATAGGTCGGGTGCACCCCCCCCCTCCCCTTTAGGCTTTAAACTCAAAACTTTAAACTCAAAATCGGAGAAGTTGAGGACTTAAATTTTGCATTTAAGGTTAAAAAGTTGATCTTATGAATACTGGAAAATTTAAGTCTCCCCAGACATCCGGAAGTATAGTAGTTGAACTCTTTCAAGAACCAGAACACATAGGGAGAACTTCCCCACCCCCCCACCTTTAGGCGTCAAACTCAAAATTGGAACCGCTTGGAGTTGTTGGCTTAAAGTTTGCATTTTTGGTTCAAAGGTTGATTTTATGAATACCTGAAAATTTCAGACTCCCCAGACATCGGGAAGTATAGTTTGAACCCTCTCAAGATCAAGCCCAGATAGGGAACGCATCTGCCCCCCCCCCGCCCCCACATAAGCTTAAATCTCAAAATCGGAACCGAAAGAAATGTTTAGATTTGCAGGATTAAATTGTGCATTTAGGGTTCAAAGGTTGATCTTATGAATGCCTTAAAATTTAAGCCTTGCCTAGACACCGGGAAGTATAGTAGTTTAACTCTCTCAAGAACAAGCCCAGATATGGAGAACCCCCCCCCCCCAGGCATTAAACTCAAAATCGGAACCGCTTGGAGTTGAAGGCTTAAACTTTGCATTTAGTGTTCTAATATTGATCTTATGAATATCTAATTTCAGCCTCCCCAGAAATCTGGAAGTGAAGTAGTTTATCTCTCTCAAGAGCAAAAACAGATAGGAAGAACCTCCCCACCTCCCCACCCACCCCCCGACCCCCTTTAGGTGTCAAACTCAAAATCGGAATCACTTAGAGTTGCGGGCTTAAAGTTTGGTTTTATGGCTCAAAGGTTTATCTTATGAATACCTGAAAATTTAATCCTCCCCAGACATCGGGAAGTATAGTAGTTGAACCCTATCAAGAACAAGCCCAGATAGGTAGCGCATCTGCCCCCCCCACCCCCCTTTTGGCTTTAAACTCAAAATCGGAACCGCTTGGAGTTGCTGGTTGAAAATTTTCATTTCGTGTTCTAATGTTGATCTTAGGAATACCTAAAAATTTTAGCCTCCCCAGACATCGGGAAGTATAGTAATTGAACTTTATCAAGAACAAACACAGATAGAGAAACCCCCCCCCCCCCAATTTAGGCTTCACACTCAAAAACGGAAAAGTTTTGCGTTTGAGGCTTTAACTTTGTATATAGGGTTCAAAGGGGGATCATATGAATCCCTGAAAATTTCAGCCTCCAAAGAAAAAGGGAAGTATAGTAGTTGAACTCTCTCAAGTACAAGTACAGAAAGGGATAACCCCACCCCCCTTCGGCTTCAAACTCAAAATCGGAAAAGTTTTGAGTTGCGGTATTAAACTGTGCATTTAGAGTTCAAATGTTGATCTTATGAATATCTGAAAATTTCAGCATTCCCAGACATCGGGAAGTGTAGTAGTTGAACTTTCTAAAGAACAAGCGCACATAGGGAGCACCCCCCACACACACACCATTTAGGCTTCAAACTCAAAGTCGGAAAAGTTTAGAGTTGCGAGATTAAATTGTGCATTTAGGGTTCAAAGGTTGATCTTATGAATACCTGAAAATTTAAGCCTCCCCAGAAATCGGGAAGTCTAGTAGTTGATCTCTCTCAAGAAAAAAAACAGATAGGGAGAACCCCCCACCCCCACCCCCTTTTTTGCGTCAAACTCAAAATCGGAATCGCTTGGAGTTGCGGGCTTAAAGTTTGGTTTTATGGTTCAAAGGTGGATCTTATGAATACCTGAAAATTTAATCCTCCCCAGACATCGGGAAGTATAGTAGTTGAACCCTCTCAAGAACAAGCCCAGATAGGGAGCGCGTCTCTCCCCCCCCCCCCCACCCCTTTCAGGCTTTAAACTCAAAATCGGAACCTCTTGGAGTTGCTGGTTTAAAATTTTCATTTCGCGTTCTAATTTTGATCTTAGGAATACCTTAAAATTTCAGCATTCCTAGACATCAGGAAGTGTAGTATTTGATGTCTCTCCAGAACAAAACCCAGTTAGGGAGCCCCCCCCCCCTTTAGGCTTCAAACTCAAAATCAGAAAAGCTTAGAAATTCAGGCTTAAACTTTGCATTTAGCGTTCTAATGTTGATCTTATGAATACCTAAAAATTTCAGCCTCCCCAGACATCGGGAAGTTTAGTAGTTGAACTCTCTCAAGAACAAAAACAGATAGGGAGAACCTCCCGACCCCCCCACCCCCTTTAGGCGTCAAACTCAAAATAGGAACAGCTTGGAGTTGCGGGCTTAAAGTTTGGTTTAGGATGATCTTATGAATACCGGAAAATTTAAGCCTCCCCAGACATCGGGAAGTATAGAAATTGAACTTTATCAAGAACAAGCGTAGCTCGGAAGCACCCCCCACCCCGCAATTTAGGCTTCACCCTCAAAATCGGAAAAGTTTGGCCTTTCGGCATTAAACTGTGTATATAGTGTTCAAAGGGTGATCTTATGAATCCCTGAAAATTTAAGCCTCAAAAGACATCGGGAAGTATAGTAGTTGAACTCTCTCAAGTACAAGCACACAAAGGGATAACCCCCCCCCCCCCCCCCTTTTCGGCTTCAAACTCAAAATTGGAAAAGTTTTGGAGTGGCGGGATTAAATTGTACATTTAGGGTTCAAAGGTTGATCATGTGAATACCTGAAAATTTAAGCATCCCCAGACATCGGGAAGTATAGTAATTGAACTCTATAAAGAACAAGCGCAGATAGGGGGCACTCCCCCACCACCCCTTTAGGCTTCACACTCAAAATCGGAAAAGTTTGGAGTTTCGTTCTTAAACTGTGCATTTAGGGTTCAAAGGGTGGTGTTATGAATCCCTGAAAATTTCAGCCTCAAAAGACATCGGGAAGTAAAGTAGTTGAACTCTCTCAAGTACAAGCACAGAAAGGAAGCACCCTCCCGCCCCCAGGCTTCAAATTCAAAATCGGAAAAGGTTGGAGTTGCGGAAGTAAAGTTTGCATTTAGGGTTCAAAGGTTGATCTTATGAATACCTTAAAATTTCAGCCTCCCCAGGCATAGGGAAGTATAGTAGTTGATCTCTCTCAAGAACAAAACTCAGATATTGAGCCGCCCCCCTCCTTTAGGTTTCAAACTCAAATTCAGAAAAGCTTAGAGATTTGAGCTTAAACTTTGCATTCAGGGTTCAAAGGTTGATCTCATGAATAGCTGATAATTTAAGACTCCCCAGAAATCGGGAAGTATAGTAGTTGAACTCTATAAAGAACAAGCGTAGGTCGGGTGCACCCCCCCCCCTCCCCTTTAGGCTTTAAACTCAAAATCGGAAAAGTTGAGGGCTTAAATTTTGCATTTAAGGTTCAAAAGTTGATCTTATGAATACCGGAAAATTTAAGTCTCCCCAGACATCCGGAAGTATAGTAGTTGAACTCTTTCAAGAACCAGAACACATAGGAAGAACTTCCCCACCCCGCCACCCCTTTTAGGCGTCAAACTCAAAATTGGAACCGCTTGGAGTTGTGGGCTTAAAGTTTGCATTTTTGGTTCAAAGGTTGATTTTATGAATACCTAAAAATTTCAGCCTCCCCAGACATCGGGAAGTATAGTAGTTGAACCCTCTCAAGATCAAGCCCTGATAGGGAACGCATCTGCCCCCCCTCCGCCCCCACATAAGCTTAAATCTCAAAATCGGAACCAAAAGAAATGTTTAGATTTTCAGGATTAAATTGTGCATTTAGGGTTCAAAGGTTGATCTTATGTATATCTGAAAATTTAAGCCTCCCCAGACATCGGGAAGTATAGTAATTGAACTCTATAAAGAACAAGCGCAGATAGGGGGCACTCCCCCACCACCCCTTTAGGCTTCACACTCAAAATCGGAAAAGATTGGAGTTTCATTCTTAAACTGTGCATTTAGGGTTCAAAAGGTGGTCTTGTGAATCCCTGAAAATTTCAGACTCAAAAGACATCGGGAAGTAAAGTAGTTGAACTCTCTCAAGTACAAGAACAGAGAGGAAGCACCCCCCCCCCCCCCCCCAGGCTTCAAACTCAAAATCGGAAAAGGTAGGAGTTGCGGAAGTAAAGTTTGCATTTAGGGTTCAAAGGTTGATTTTATGAATACCTTAAAATTTCAGCCTCCCCAGACATCGGGAAGTATAGTAGTTGAACTCTATAAAGAACAAGCGTAGATCGGGAGCACCCCCCCCCCCCCTTTAGTCTTTAAACTCAAAATCGGAACCGCTTGGAGTTGAAGACTAAAACTTTGCATTTTGGGTTCTAATGTTGATATTATGAATACCTAAAATTTCAGTCTCCCCAGACATCGGGAAGTATAGTAGTTTAACTCTCTCAAGAACAAAAACAGATCGGGAGAACCTCCCCACCCCCCCACCCCCTTTAGGCGTCAAACTCAAAATTGGAATCGCTTGGAGTTGCGGGCTTAAAGTTTGGTTTTATGGTTCAAAGGTTTATCTTATGAATACCTGAAAATTTCAGCCTCCCCAGAAATCTGGAAGTATAGTAGTTCAACCCTCTCAAGAACAAGCCCAGATAGGGGGCGCATCTGCCCCCCCTCCCCCCCTTTAGGTTTTAAACTCAAAATCGGAACCGCTTGGAGTTGCTGGTTGAAAATTTTCTTTTCGAGTTCTAAAGTTGATCTTAGGAAAACCTTAAAATTTCAGTCACCCCAGACATCCGGAAGTATAGTAGTTGAACTCTCTCAAGAACAAGAACAGATAGGAAGAACCTCCCCACCCCCCGCCCCCACCCCCTTTAGGCATCAAAATAAATATAGGAACCGCTTGGAGTTGCTGGCTTAAAGTTTGGTTTTATGGTTCAAAGTTGATCTTATGGATATCTGAAAATTTAAGCCTCCCCAGACATCGGGAAATATAGTAATTGAACTTTATCAAGAACAAGCACAGATAGAGAGGACTCCCCCCCCCCCCCCAATTTAGGCTTCACACTCAAATTCGGAAAAGTTTTGAGTTTCAGGCTTAAACTTTGTATATAGGTTTCAAAGAGTGATCTTATGAATCCCTGAAAATTTCAGCCTCAAAAGAAATAGGGAAGTATAGTGGTTGAACTCGAACTTGAAAAGTACATAAAGGAATAACCCCACCACCTTAGGCTTCAAACTCAAAATCGGAAAAGTTTAGAGTTGCGAGATTAAATTGTGCATTTAGGGTTCAAAGGTTGATCTTCTGAATACCTTAAAATTTAAGCCTCACCAGACATCGGGAAGTCTAGTAGTTGAACTCTCTCAAGAACAAGCACAGATATGGAGAGAATTCCCCCCCCCCCAAGGCATAAACTCAAAATCGGAACCCCTGGGAGTTGTGTGCTTAAAGTTTGGTTTTATGGTTGAAAGTTTGATCTTATGAATACCTTAAAATTTAAGCTTCCCCAGACATCGGGAAGTATCGTAATTGAACTCTGTAAAGAACAAGCGCAGATAGGGAACACTCCCTCCCCCCACACCACCCCCTTTGGGCTTCACACTCAAAATCGGAAAAGTTTGGAGTTTCGTTCTTAAAATGTTCATTTAGGGTTCAAAGGGTGATCTTATGAATCCCTTTAAATTTCAGCATCAAAAGACATCAGGAAGTAAAGTAGTTGAACTTTCTCAAGTACAAGCACAGAAAGGAAGCACCCCCACCCCCCACCCCACCCCCATCAGGCTTCTATCTCAAAATTGGAAAAGGTTGCAGTTGCAGAATTAAACTTTGCATTTGGGGTTCAAAAGTTTATCTTATGAATACCTTAAAATTTCAGCCTCCCCAGACATCGGGAAGTATAGTAGTTGAACTTTATCAAGAACAAGCCCACATAGGGAACACCCCCCCCCACCCGCCTTTAGGCTTCAAACTCAAATTCGGAAAAGATTGGAGTTGCAGGATTAAATTGGGCATTAAGGGTTCAAAGGTTGATCTTATGAATATCTTAAAATTTCAGCCTCCCCAGACATCGGGAAGTATAGTAGTTGAACTTTATCAAGAACAAGCCCACATAAGGAACACCCCCCCCCCACCCGCCTTTAGGCTTCAAACTCAAAATCGGAAAAGATAAGAGTTGCAGGATAAAACTTTGCTTTTAGGGTTGTAATGTTGATTGTCAAACTCAAAATTGGAACTGCTTGGAGTTGTGGCCTTAACGTTTGCTTTTATGGTTCAAAGGTTGATCTTTTGAACACCTGAAAATTTTAGCCTCACCAGACATCGGGAAGTATAGTAGTTGAACTTTATCAAGAACAAGCCCACATAGGGAGAACCCCACCCCCACCCCGCCGCCTCTAAGCTTCAAACTCAAAATCGGAAAACTTTGGAGTTGCGGGATTAAATTGTGCATTAAGGGTTCAAAGGTTGATTTTATGAATACCTTAAAATTTCAGACTCCCCAGACATCCGGAAGTATAGTAGTTGAACTCTTTCAAGAACAAGAACAAATAGGAAGAACCTCCTCCCCACCCCCACCCCCACCCCCTTTAGCCGTCAAACTGAAAATCGGAACCGCTTGGAGTTGTGGGCTTAAAGTTTGCATTTGTGGTTCAAAGGTTGATTTTATGAATACCTGAAAATTTCAGCTTCCCCAGACATCGGGAAGTATAGTAGTTGAACCCTCTCAAGAACAAGCCCAGATAGGAAACGCATCTGCCACCCCCCCCCCCCAACATTAAGCTTAAATCTCAAAATCGGAATAGAAAGAAAAGTTTAGATTTGCAGGACTAAATTGTGGATTTAGGGTTCAAACGTTGATCTTATGAATACCTGAAAATTTAAGCCTCGCCAGACGTCGGGAAGTATAGTAGTTGAACTCTCTCAAGAACAAGCCCAGATATGGAGAACCCCCCACCCCCACCCCACCCCCAAGGCATCAAACTCAAAATTGGAACCACTTGGAGTTGATGGCTAAAACTTTGCATTTACAGTTCTAATGTTGATCTTATGACTACCTAAAAATTTGAGCCTCCCCAGACATCATAAAGAATAGTAGTTGAACCCTCTCAAGAACAAGTCCAGTTAGGAAACGCATCTGCCCCCCCACCCCCCACATTAAGCTTCAATCTCAAAATCGGAACAGAAAGAAAAGTTTAGATTTGCAGGATTAAATTGTGCATTTATGATTCAAAGGTTGATCTTATGAATACCTGAAAATTTAACCCTCGCCAGACATCGGGAAGTATAGTAGTTTAACTCTCTCAAGAACAACCCCAGATATGGAGAGCCCCCCCCCCCTCCCAAGTCATCAAACTCAAAATCGGAACCACTTGGAGTTGCGGGCTTAAAGTTTGGTTTTATAGTTCAAAGGATGAACTTATGAATACCGGAAAATTTAAGCCTCACTAGACATCGGGAAGTATAGTAATTGAACTTTATCAAGACAAGCGTAGATCGGGAGCACCCCCCACCCCACCACACCACAATTTAGTCTTCAAACTCAAAATCGGAAAAGTTTTGAGTTTCGGCATTCAACTGTGTATATAGGGTTCAAAGGGTGACCTTATGAATCCCTGAAAATTTAAGCCTCAAAAGACATCGGGAAGTATAGTAGTTGAACTCTCTCAAGTACAAGCACAGAAAGGGATAACCCCCCCCCCCCTTTTAGGCGTCAAACTCAAAATTGGAACCGCTTGGAGTTGTGGGCTTAAAGTTTGCATTTTTGGTTCAAAGGTTGATTTTATGAATACCTAAAAATTTCAGCCTCCCCAGACATCGGGAAGTATAGTAGTTGAACCCTCTCAAGATCAAGCCCTGATAGGGAACGCATCTGCCCCCCCTCCGCCCCCACATAAGCTTAAATCTCAAAATCGGAACCAAAAGAAATGTTTAGATTTTCAGGATTAAATTGTGCATTTAGGGTTCAAAGGTTGATCTTATGTATATCTGAAAATTTAAGCCTCCCCAGACATCGGGAAGTATAGTAATTGAACTCTATAAAGAACAAGCGCAGATAGGGGGCACTCCCCCACCACCCCTTTAGGCTTCACACTCAAAATCGGAAAAGATTGGAGTTTCATTCTTAAACTGTGCATTTAGGGTTCAAAAGGTGGTCTTGTGAATCCCTGAAAATTTCAGACTCAAAAGACATCGGGAATTAAAGTAGTTGAACTCTCTCAAGTACAAGAACAGAAAGGAAGCACCCCCCCCCCCCCCCCAGGCTTCAAACTCAAAATCAGAAAAGGTAGGAGTTGCGGAAGTAAAGTTTGCATTTAGGGTTCAAAGGTTGATTTTATGAATACCTAAAAATTTCAGACTCCCCAGAAATCTGGAAGTATAGTAGTTCAACCCTCTCAAGAACAAGCCCAGATAGGGAGCGCATCTGCCCCCCCCTCCCCCCCCTTTAGGTTTTAAACTCAAAATCGGAACCGCTTGGAGTTGCTGGTTGAAAATTTTCTTTTCGTTTTCTAAAGTTGATCTTAGGAAAACCTTAAAATTTCAGTCACCCCAGACATCGGGAAGTATAGTAGTTGAACTCTCTCAAGAACAAGAACAGATAGGAAGAACCTCCCCACCCCCCGCCCCCACCCCCTTTAGGCATCAAAATAAATATAGGAACCGCTTGGAGTTGCTGGCTTAAAGTTTGGTTTTATGGTTCAAAGTTGATCTTATGGATATCTGAAAATTTAAGCCTCCCCAGACATCGGGAAGTATAGTAATTGAACTTTATCAAGAACAAGCACAGATAGAGAGGACTCCCCCCTCCCCAATTTAGGCTTCACACTCAAATTCGGAAAAGTTTTGAGTTTCAGGCTTAAACTTTGTATATAGGTTTCAAAGAGTGATCTTATGAATCCCTGAAAATTTCAGCCTCAAAAGAAATAGGGAAGTATAGTAGTTGAACTCTCTAGCACAAGTACATAAAGGAATAACCCCCCCCCCCCCCCCCAAGGCATCAAACTCAAAATCGGAACCCCTGGGAGTTGTGTGCTTAAAGTTTGGTTTTATGGTTCAAAGTTTGATCTTATGAATACCTTAAAATTTAAGCTTCCCCAGACATCGGGAAGTATCGTAATTGAACTCTGTAAAGAACAAGCGCAGATAGGGAACACTCCCCCCCCCCCCCCACACCACCCCCTTTGGGCTTCACACTCAAAATCGGAAAAGTTTGGAGTTTCGTTCTTAAAATGTTCATTTAGGGTTCAAAGGGTGATCTTATGAATCCCTTTAAATTTCAGCATCAAAAGACATCAGGAAGTAAAGTAGTTGAACTTTCTCAAGTACAAGCACAGAAAGGAAGCACCCCCACCCCCCACCCCACCCCCATCAGGCTTCAATCTCAAAATTGGAAAAGGTTGCAGTTGCAGAATTAAACTTTGCATTTGGGGTTCAAAAGATGATCTTATGAATACCTTAAAATTTCAGCCTCCCCAGACATCGGGAAGTATAGTAGTTGAACTTTATCAAGAACAAGCCCTCATTAGGGAACACCCCCCCCCCCAACCCGCCTTTAGGCTTCAAACTCAAATTCGGAAAAGATTGGAGTTGCAGGATTAAATTGGGCATTAAGGGTTCAAAGGTTGATCTTATGAATATCTTAAAATTTCAGCCTCCCCAGACATCGGGAAGTATAGTAGTTGAACTTTATCAAGAACAAGCCCACATAAGGAACACCCCCCCCCCCACCCGCCTTTAGGCTTCAAACTCAAAATCGGAAAAGATTAGAGTTGCAGGATAAAACTTTGCTTTTAGGGTTGTAATGTTGATTGTCAAACTCAAAATTGGAACTGCTTGGAGTTGTGGCCTTAACGTTTGCTTTTATGGTTCAAAGGTTGATCTTTTGAATACCTGAAAATTTTAGCCTCACCAGACATCGGGAAGTATAGTAGTTGAACTTTATCAAGAACAAGCCCACATAGGGAGAACCCCCACCCCACCCCGCCGCCTCTAAGCTTCAAACTCAAAATCGGAAAACTTTGGAGTTGTGGGATTAAATTGTGCATTAAGGGTTCAAAGGTTGATTTTATGAATACCTTAAAATTTCAGACTCCCCAGACATCCGGAAGTATAGTAGTTGAACTCTTTCAAGAACAAGAACAAATAGGAAGAACCTCCCCCCCACCCCCACCCCCACCCCTTTTAGCCGTCAAACTGAAAATCGGAACCGCTTGGAGTTGTGGGCTTAAAGTTTGCATTTGTGGTTCAAAGGTTGATTTTATGAATACCTGAAAATTTCAGCTTCCCCAGACATCGGGAAGTATAGTAGTTGAACCCTCTCAAGAACAAGCCCAGATAGGAAACGCATCTGCCACCCCCCCCCCCCCCAACATTAAGCTTAAATCTCAAAATCGGAATAGAAAGAAAAGTTTAGATTTGCAGGAGTAAATTGTGGATTTAGGGTTCAAACGTTGATCTTATGAATACCTGAAAATTTAAGCCTCGCCAGACGTCGGGAAGTATAGTAGTTGAACTCTCTCAAGAACAAGCCCAGATATGGAGAACCCCCCACCCCCACCCCACCCCCAAGGCATCAAACTCAAAATTGGAACCACTTGGAGTTGATGGCTAAAACTTTGCATTTACAGTTCTAATGTTGATCTTATGACTACCTAAAAATTTGAGCCTCCCCAGACATCATAAAGAATAGTAGTTGAACCCTCTCAAGAACAAGCCCAGTTAGGAAACGCATCTGCCCCCCCCACCCCCCACATTAAGCTTCAATCTCAAAATCGGAACAGAATGAAAAGTTTAGATTTGCAGGATTAAATTGTGCATTTATGATTCAAAGGTTGATCTTATGAATACCTGAAAATTTAACCCTCGCCAGACATCGGGAAGTATAGTAGTTTAACTCTCTCAAGAACAACCCCAGATATGGAGAGCCCCCCCCCCCTCCCAAGTCATCAAACTCAAAATCGGAACCACTTGGAGTTGCGGGCTTAAAGTTTGGTTTTATAGTTCAAAGGATGAACTTATGAATACCGGAAAATTTAAGCCTCACTAGACATCGGGAAGTATAGTAATTGAACTTTATCAAGACAAGCGTAGATCGGGAGCACCCCCCACCCCACCACACCACAATTTAGTCTTCAAACTCAAAATCGGAAAAGTTTTGAGTTTCGGCATTCAACTGTGTATATAGGGTTCAAAGGGTGACCTTATGAATCCCTGAAAATTTAAGCCTCAAAAGACACCGGGAAGTATAGTAGTTGAACTCTCTCAAGTACAAGCACAGAAAGGTATAACCCCCCCCCCCCTTTTAGGCTTCAAACTCAAAATCCGAATAGTTTTGGAGTTGCGGAATTAAATTGTACATTTAGGGTTCAAAGGTTGATCATATGAATACCTGAAAATTTAAGCCTCCCCAGACATCGGGAAGTATAGTAATTGAACTCTATAAAGAGCAAGTGCAGATAGGGGGCACTCCCCCACCACCCCTTTAGGCTTCACACTCAAAATCGGAAAAGTTTGGAGTTTCGTTCTTAAACTGTGCATTTAGGGTTCAAAGGGTGGTCTTATAAATCTCTGAAAATTTCAGCCTCAAAAGACATCGGGAAGTATAGTAGTTGAACTCTCTCAAGTACAAGCACAGAAAGGGATACCCCCCCCCCCTTTTAGGCTTCAAACTCAAAATCCGAATAGTTTTGGAGTTGCGGAATTAAATTGTACATTTAGGGTTCAAAGGTTGATCATATGAATACCTGAAAATTTAAGCCTCCCCAGACATTGGGAAGTATAGTAATTGAACTCTATAAAGAACAAGTGCAGATAGGGGGCACTCCTCCACCACCCCTTTAGGCTTCACACTCAAAATCGGAAAAGTTTGGAGTTTCGTTCTTAAACTGTGCATTTAGGGTTCAAAGGGTGGTCTTATAAATCCCTGAAAATTTCAGTCTCAAAAGACATCGGAAAGTAAAGTAGTTGAACTCTCTCAAGTACAAGCACAGAAAGAAAGCAACCCGCCCCTGGCTTCAAATTCAAAATCGGAAAAGGTTGGAGTTGCGGAAGTAAAGTTTGCATTTAGGGTTCAAAGGTTCATCTTATGAATACCTTAAAATTTCACGCTCCCCAGACATCGAGAAGTATAGTAGATGATCTCTCTCAAGAACAAAACTCAGATATTGAGCCCCCCCCCCCCACCCACCCCTTCCTTTAGGTTTCAAACTCAAATTCAGAAAAGCTTAGAGATTTTGGCTTAAACTTTGCTATTAGGGTTCAAAGGTTGATCTCATGAATAGCTGATAATTTAAGACTCCCCAGAAATCGGGAAGTATAGTAGTTGAACTCTATAAAGAACAAGCATAGGTCGGGTGCACCCCCCCCCTCCCCTTTAGGCTTTAAACTCAAAACTTTAAACTCAAAATCGGAGAAGTTGAGGACTTAAATTTTGCATTTAAGGTTAAAAAGTTGATCTTATGAATACTGGAAAATTTAAGTCTCCCCAGACATCCGGAAGTATAGTAGTTGAACTCTTTCAAGAACCAGAACACATAGGGAGAACTTCCCCACCCCCCCACCTTTAGGCGTCAAACTCAAAATTGGAACCGCTTGGAGTTGTTGGCTTAAAGTTTGCATTTTTGGTTCAAAGGTTGATTTTATGAATACCTGAAAATTTCAGACTCCCCAGACATCAGGAAGTATAGTAGTTGAACCCTCTCAAGATCAAGCCCTGATAGGGAACGCATCTGCCCCCCCTCCGCCCCCACATAAGCTTAAATCTCAAAATCGGAACCAAAAGAAATGTTTAGATTTTCAGGATTAAATTGTGCATTTAGGGTTCAAAGGTTGATCTTATGTATATCTGAAAATTTAAGCCTCCCCAGACATCGGGAAGTATAGTAATTGAACTCTATAAAGAACAAGCGCAGATAGGGGGCACTCCCCCACCACCCCTTTAGGCTTCACACTCAAAATCGGAAAAGATTGGAGTTTCATTCTTAAACTGTGCATTTAGGGTTCAAAAGGTGGTCTTGTGAATCCCTGAAAATTTCAGACTCAAAAGACATCGGGAAGTAAAGTAGTTGAACTCTCTCAAGTACAAGAACAGAGAGGAAGCACCCCCCCCCCCCCCCCCAGGCTTCAAACTCAAAATCGGAAAAGGTAGGAGTTGCGGAAGTAAAGTTTGCATTTAGGGTTCAAAGGTTGATTTTATGAATACCTTAAAATTTCAGCCTCCCCAGACATCGGGAAGTATAGTAGTTGAACTCTATAAAGAACAAGCGTAGATCGGGAGCACCCCCCCCCCCCCTTTAGTCTTTAAACTCAAAATCGGAACCGCTTGGAGTTGAAGACTAAAACTTTGCATTTTGGGTTCTAATGTTGATATTATGAATACCTAAAATTTCAGTCTCCCCAGACATCGGGAAGTATAGTAGTTTAACTCTCTCAAGAACAAAAACAGATCGGGAGAACCTCCCCACCCCCCCACCCCCTTTAGGCGTCAAACTCAAAATTGGAATCGCTTGGAGTTGCGGGCTTAAAGTTTGGTTTTATGGTTCAAAGGTTTATCTTATGAATACCTGAAAATTTCAGCCTCCCCAGAAATCTGGAAGTATAGTAGTTCAACCCTCTCAAGAACAAGCCCAGATAGGGAGCGCATCTGCCCCCCCTCCCCCCCTTTAGGTTTTAAACTCAAAATCGGAACCGCTTGGAGTTGCTGGTTGAAAATTTTCTTTTCGAGTTCTAAAGTTGATCTTAGGAAAACCTTAAAATTTCAGTCACCCCAGACATCCGGAAGTATAGTAGTTGAACTCTCTCAAGAACAAGAACAGATAGGAAGAACCTCCCCACCCCCCGCCCCCACCCCCTTTAGGCATCAAAATAAATATAGGAACCGCTTGGAGTTGCTGGCTTAAAGTTTGGTTTTATGGTTCAAAGTTGATCTTATGGATATCTGAAAATTTAAGCCTCCCCAGACATCGGGAAGTATAGTAATTGAACTTTATCAAGAACAAGCACAGATAGAGAGGACTCCCCCCTCCCCAATTTAGGCTTCACACTCAAATTCGGAAAAGTTTTGAGTTTCAGGCTTAAACTTTGTATATAGGTTTCAAAGAGTGATCTTATGAATCCCTGAAAATTTCAGCCTCAAAAGAAATAGGAAAGTATAGTAGTTGAACTCTCTAGCACAAGTACATAAAGGAATAACCCCACCACCTTAGGCTTCAAACTCAAAATCGGAAAAGTTTAGAGTTGCGAGATTAAATTGTGCATTTAGGGTTCAAAGGTTGATCTTCTGAATACCTTAAAATTTAAGCCTCACCAGACATCGGGAAGGCTAGTAGTTGAACTCTCTCAAGAACAAGCACAGATATGGAGAGAATTCCCCCCCCCCCCCCCAAGGCATCAAACTCAAAATCGGAACCCCTGGGAGTTGTGTGCTTAAAGTTTGGTTTTATGGTTCAAAGTTTGATCTTATGAATACCTTAAAATTTAAGCTTCCCCAGACATTGGGAAGTATCATAATTGAACTCTGTAAAGAACAAGCGCAGATAGGGAACACCACCCCCCCCCCCCCCACACCACCCCCTTTGGGCTTCACACTCAAAATCGGAAAAGTTTGGAGTTTCGTTCTTAAAATGTTCATTTAGGGTTCAAAGGGTGATCTTATGAATCCCTTTAACACTAGAAGACCCAGACATTAGCCCTCTTGTGGCCACTTGATGGTCCCCCTATGGGTTTTCTAGCCAAAAAGGCCAAATGGCCCCTCTCTGGGTCTTCTAGTGTTAAATTTCAGCATCAAAAGACATCAGGAAGTAAAGTAGTTGAACTTTCTCAAGTACAAGCACAGAAAGGAAGCACCCCCACCCCCCACCCCACCCCCATCAGGCTTCAATCTCAAAATTGGAAAAGGTTGCAGTTGCAGAATTAAACTTTGCATTTGGGGTTCAAAAGATGATCTTATGAATACCTTAAAATTTCAGCCTCCCCAGACATCGGGAAGTATAGTAGTTGAACTTTATCAAGAACAAGCCCTCATAGGGAACACCCCCCCCCCCCAACCCGCCTTTAGGCTTCAAACTCAAATTCGGAAAAGATTGGAGTTGCAGGATTAAATTGGGCATTAAGGGTTCAAAGGTTGATCTTATGAATACCTTAAAATTTCAGCCTCCCCAGACATCGGGAAGTATAGTAGTTGAACTTTATCAAGAACAAGCCCACATAAGGAACACCCCCCCCCCACCCACCTTTAGGCTTCAAACTCAAAATCGGAAAAGATTAGAGTTGCAGGATAAAACTTTGCTTTTAGGGTTGTAATGTTGATTGTCAAACTCAAAATTGGAACTGCTTGGAGTTGTGGCCTTAACGTTTGCTTTTATGGTTCAAAGGTTGATCTTTTGAATACCTGAAAATTTTAGCCTCACCAGACATCGGGAAGTATAGTAGTTGAACTTTATCAAGAACAAGCCCACATAGGGAGAACCCCCACCCCACCCCGCCGCCTCTAAGCTTCAAACTCAAAATCGGAAAACTTTGGAGTTGCGGGATTAAATTGTGCATTAAGGGTTCAAAGGTTGATCTTATGAATACCTGAAAATTTCAGACTCCCCAGACATCCGGAAGTATAGTAGTTGAACTCTATCAAGAACAAGAACAAATAGGGAGAACCTCCCGACCACCACCACCCCCTTTAGCCGTCAAACTGAAAATTGGAACCGCTTGGAGTTGTGGGCTTAAAGTTTGCATTTGTGGTTCAAAGGTTGATTTTATTAATACCTGAAAATTTCAGCCTCCTCAGACATCGGGAAGTATAGTAGTTGAACCCTCTCAAGAACAAGCCCAGATAGGAAACGCATCTGCCACCCCCACCCCCCCCAACATTAAGCTTAAATCTCAAAATCGGAATAGAAAGAAAAGTTTATATTTGCAGGACTAAATTGTGGATTTAGGGTTCAAACGTTGATCTTATGAATATCTGAAAAATTTAAGCCTCGCCAGACGTCGGGAAGTATAGTAGTTGAACTCTCTCAAGAACAAGCCCAGATATGGAGAACCCCCCACCCCCACCCCACCCCCAAGGCATCAAACTCAAAATTGGAACCGCTTGGAGTTGATGGCTAAAACTTTACATTTACAGTTCTAATGTTGATCTTATGACTACCTAAAAATTTGAGCATCCCCAGACATCGTAAAGAATAGTAGTTGAACCCTCTCAAGAACAAGCCCAGATAGGAAACGCATCTTCCCCCCCACCCCCCACATTAAGCTTCAATCTCAAAATCGGAACTGAAAGAAAAGTTTAGATTTGCAGGATTAAATTGTGCATTTATGATTCAAAGCTTGATTTTATGAATACCTGAAAATTAAGATAAGATAAGATAAGATAAGCCTTTATTAGTCCCACAAAGGGGAAATTCCAGGATTGCAACAGCACAGGGATAGCAACACTCAGAGCAACAATCAGAAGGCAAGAAAAAAACAAGCAAGCAAGAGCAGCTAATATACATATGTACGTATTACTATAAAATATATATATATACACACACACACAGACACACAGTGCAGAGCATTGTAGCTGGATGGAATAAATATATGAATATATGAACACACAGTGCAGAGCATTGTAGCTAGATGGAATAAATATGTAAATATATAAACACCCACAGTACGGAGCATTGCAGCTAGGTGGAAATTTAAAAAATTATTAAAAAATTTAAAAAATTTAACCCTCGCCAGACATCGGGAGAACAACCCCAGATATGGAGACCCTTCCCCCCCCCCCCCAAGTCATCAAACTCAAAATCGGAACCACTTGGAGTTGCGGGCTTAAAGTTTGGTTTTATAGTTCAATGGATGAACTTATGAATACCGGAAAATTTAAGCCTCACTAGACATCGGGAAGTATAGTAATTGAACTTTATCAAGACAAGCGTAGATCGGGAGCACCCCCCAACCCACCCCACCACAATTTAGTCTTCAAACTCAAAATCGGAAAAGTTTTGAATTTCGGCATTCAACTGTGTATATAGGGTTCAAAGGGTGACCTTATGAATCCCTGAAAATTTAAGCCTCAAAAGACACCGGGACGTATAGTAGTTGAACTCTCTCAAGTACAAGCACAGAAAGGGATAACCCCCCCCCCCCCTTTTAGGCTTCAAACTCAAAATCCGAATAGTTTTGGAGTTGCGGAATTAAATTGTACATTTAGGGTTCAAAGGTTGATCATATGAATACCTGAAAATTTAAGCCTCCCCAGACATCGGGAAGTATAGTAATTGAACTCTATAAAGAGCAAGTGCAGATAGGGGGCACTCCCCCACCACCCCTTTAGGCTTCACACTCAAAATCGGAAAAGTTTGGAGTTTCGTTCTTAAACTGTGCATTTAGGGTTCAAAGGGTGGTCTTATAAATCTCTGAAAATTTCAGCCTCAAAAGACATCGGGAAGTATAGTAGTTGAACTCTCTCAAGTACAAGCACAGAAAGGGATACCCCCCCCCCCCCCTTTTAGGCTTCAAACTCAAAATCCGAATAGTTTTGGAGTTGCGGAATTAAATTGTACATTTAGGGTTCAAAGGTTGATCATATGAATACCTGAAAATTTAAGCCTCCCCAGACATTGGGAAGTATAGTAATTGAACTCTATAAAGAACAAGTGCAGATAGGGGGCACTCCTCCACCACCCCTTTAGGCTTCACACTCAAAATCGGAAAAGTTTGGAGTTTCGTTCTTAAACTGTGCATTTAGGGTTCAAAGGGTGGTCTTATAAATCCGTGAAAATTTCAGCCTCAAAAGACATCGGAAAGTAAAGTAGTTGAACTCTCTCAAGTACAAGCACAGAAAGAAAGCACCCCCCCCCCCCCCCCGCCCCTGGCTTCAAATTCAAAATCGGAAAAGGTTGGAGTTGCGCAAGTAAAGTTTGCATTTAGGGTTCAAAGGTTGATCTTATGAATACCTTAAAATTTCACGCTCCCCAGACATCGAGAAGTATAGTAGATGATCTCTCTCAAGAACAAAACTCAGATATTGAGCCCCCCCCCACCCACCCCTTCCTTTAGGTTTCAAACTCAAATTCAGAAAAGCTTAGAGATTTTGGCTTAAACTTTGCTTTTAGGGTTCAAAGGTTGATCTCATGAATAGCTGATAATTTAAGACTCCCCAGAAATCGGGAAGTATAGTAGTTGAACTCTATAAAGAACAAACATAGGTCGGGTGCACCCCCCCCCCTCCCCTTTAGGCTTTAAACTCAAAACTTTAAACTCAAAATCGGAGAAGTTGGGGACTTAAATTTTGCATTTAAGGTTAAAAAGTTGATCTTATGAATACTGGAAAATTTAAGTCTCCCCAGACATCCGGAAGTATAGTAGTTGAACTCTTTCAAGAACCAGAACACATAGGGAGAACTTCCCCACCCCCCCACCGTTAGGCGTCAAACTCAAAATTGGAACCGCTTGGAGTTGTTGGCTTAAAGTTTGCATTTTTGGTTCAAAGGTTGATTTTATGAATACCTGAAAATTTCAGACTCCCCAGACATCGGGAAGTATAGTTGTTGAACCCTCTCAAGATCAAGCCCAGATAGGGAACGCATCTGCCCCCCCCCGCCCCCACATAAGCTTAAATCTCAAAATCGGAACCGAAAGAAATGTTTAGATTTGCAGGATTAAATTGTGCATTTAGGGTTCAAAGGTTGATCTTATGAATGCCTTAAAATTTAAGCCTTGCCTAGACACCGGGAAGTATAGTAGTTTAACTCTCTCAAATACAAGCCCAGATATGGAGAACCCCCCCCCCCCCCCAGGCATTAAACTCAAAATCGGAACCGCTTGGAGTTGAAGGCTTAAACTTTGCATTTAGTGTTCTAATATTGATCTTATGAATATCTAATTTCAGCCTCCCCAGAAATCTGGAAGTGAAGTAGTTTATCTCTCTCAAGAGCAAAAACAGATAGGAAGAACCTCCCCACCTCCCCACCCACCCCCCGACCCCCTTTAGGTGTCAAACTCAAAATCGGAATCACTTAGAGTTGCGGGCTTAAAGTTTGGTTTTATGGCTCAAAGGTTTATCTTGTGAATACCTGAAAATTTAATCCTCCCCAGACATCGGGAAGTATAGTAGATGAACCCTATCAAGAACAAGCCCAGATAGGTAGCGCATCTGCCCCCCCCCCCACCCCCCTTTTGGCTTTAAACTCAAAATCAGAACCGCTTGGAGTTGCTGGTTGAAAATTTTCATTTCGTGTTCTAAAGTTGATCTTAGGAAAACCTTAAAATTTCAGTCACCCCAGACATCAGGAAGTATAGTAGTTGAACTCTCTCAAGAACAAGAACAGATAGGAAGAACCTCCCCACCCCCCGCCCCCACCCCCTTTAGGCATCAAAATAAATATAGGAACCGCTTGGAGTTGCTGGCTTAAAGTTTGGTTTTATGGTTCAAAGTTGATCTTATGGATATCTGAAAATTTAAGCCTCCCCAGACATCGGGAAGTATAGTAATTGAACTTTATCAAGAACAAGCACAGATAGAGAGGACTCCCCCCTCCCCAATTTAGGCTTCACACTCAAATTCGGAAAAGTTTTGAGTTTCAGGCTTAAACTTTGTATATAGGTTTCAAAGAGTGATCTTATGAATCCCTGAAAATTTCAGCCTCAAAAGAAATAGGGAAGTATAGTAGTTGAACTCTCTAGCACAAGTACATAAAGGAATAACCCCACCACCTTAGGTTTCAAACTCAAAATCGGAAAAGTTTAGAGTTGCGAGATTAAATTGTGCATTTAGGGTTCAAAGGTTGATCTTCTGAATACCTTAAAATTTAAGCCTCACCAGACATCGGGAAGTCTAGTAGTTGAACTCTCTCAAGAACAAGCACAGATATGGAGAGAATCCCCCCCCCCCCCCCAAGGCATCAAACTCAAAATCGGAACCCCTGGGAGTTGTGTGCTTAAAGTTTGGTTTTATGGTTCAAAGTTTGATCTTATGAATACCTTAAAATTTAAGCTTCCCCAGACATCGGGAAGTATCGTAATTGAACTCTGTAAAGAACAAGCGCAGATAGGGAACACTCCCCCCCCCACACCACCCCCTTTGGGCTTCACACTCAAAATCGGAAAAGTTTGGAGTTTCGTTCTTAAAATGTTCATTTAGGGTTCAAAGGGTGATCTTATGAATCCCTTTAAATTTCAGCATCAAAAGACATCAGGAAGTAAAGTAGTTGAACTTTCTCAAGTACAAGCACAGAAAGGAAGCACCCCCACCCCCCACCCCACCCCCATCAGGCTTCAATCTCAAAATTGGAAAAGGTTGCAGTTGCAGAATTAAACTTTGCATTTGGGGTTCAAAAGATGATCTTATGAATACCTTAAAATTTCAGCCTCCCCAGACATCGGGAAGTATAGTAGTTGAACTTTATCAAGAACAAGCCCTCATAGGGAACACGCCCCCCCCCCCCAACCCGCCTTTAGGCTTCAAACTCAAATTCGGAAAAGATTGGAGTTGCAGGATTAAATTGGGCATTAAGGGTTCAAAGGTTGATCTTATGAATATCTTAAAATTTCAGCCTCCCCAGACATCGGGAAGTATAGTAGTTGAACTTTATCAAGAACAAGCCCACATAAGGAACACCCCCCCCCCCTCCCACCTTTAGGCTTCAAACTCAAAATCGGAAAAGATTAGAGTTGCAGGATAAAACTTTGCTTTTAGGGTTGTAATGTTGATTGTCAAACTCAAAATTGGAACTGCTTGGAGTTGTGGCCTTAACGTTTGCTTTTATGGTTCAAAGGTTGATCTTTTGAATACCTGAAAATTTTAGCCTCACCAGACATCGGGAAGTATAGTAGTTGAACTTTATCAAGAACAAGCCCACATAGGGAGAACCCCCACCCCACCCCGCCGCCTCTAAGCTTCAAACTCAAAATCGGAAAACTTTGGAGTTGCGGGATTAAATTGTGCATTAAGGGTTCAAAGGTTGATTTTATGAATACCTTAAAATTTCAGACTCCCCAGACATCCGGAAGTATAGTAGTTGAACTCTTTCAAGAACAAGAACAAATAGGAAGAACCTCCCCCCCACCCCCACCCCCACCCCCTTTAGCCGTCAAACTGAAAATCGGAACCGCTTGGAGTTGTGGGCTTAAAGTTTGCATTTGTGGTTCAAAGGTTGATTTTATGAATACCTGAAAATTTCAGCTTCCCCAGACATCGGGAAGTATAGTAGTTGAACCCTCTCAAGAACAAGCCCAGATAGGAAACGCATCTGCCACCCACACCCCCCCCAACATTAAGCTTAAATCTAAAAATCGGAATAGAAAGAAAAGTTTAGATTTGCAGGAGTAAATTGTGGATTTAGGGTTCAAACGTTGATCTTATGAATACCTGAAAATTTAAGCCTCGCCAGACGTCGGGAAGTATAGTAGTTGAACTCTCTCAAGAACAAGCCCAGATATGGAGAACCCCCCACCCCAACCCCACCCCCAAGGCATCAAACTCAAAATTGGAACCACTTGGAGTTGATGGCTAAAACTTTGCATTTACAGTTCTAATGTTGATCTTATGACTACCTAAAAATTTGAGCCTCCCCAGACATCATAAAGAATAGTAGTTGAACCCTCTCAAGAACAAGCCCAGTTAGGAAACGCATCTGCCCCCCCACCCCCCACATTAAGCTTCAATCTCAAAATCGGAACAGAAAGAAAAGTTTAGATTTGCAGGATTAAATTGTGCATTTATGATTCAAAGGTTGATCTTATGAATACCTGAAAATTTAACCCTCGCCAGACATCGGGAAGTATAGTAGTTTAACTCTCTCAAGAACAACCCCAGATATGGAGAGCCCCCCCCCCCCCCCCCAAGTCATCAAACTCAAAATCGGAACCACTTGGAGTTGCGGGCTTAAAGTTTGGTTTTATAGTTCAAAGGATGAACTTATGAATACCGGAAAATTTAAGCCTCACTAGACATCGGGAAGTATAGTAATTGAACTTTATCAAGACAAGCGTAGATCGGGAGCACCCCCCACCCCACCACACCACAATTTAGTCTTCAAACTCAAAATCGGAAAAGTTTTGAGTTTCGGCATTCAACTGTGTATATAGGGTTCAAAGGGTGACCTTATGAATCCCTGAAAATTTAAGCCTCAAAAGACATCGGGAAGTATAGTAGTTGAACTCTCTCAAGTACAAGCACAGAAAGGGATACCCCCCCCCCCCCCTTTAGGCTTCAAACTCAAAATCCGAATAGTTTTGGAGTTGCAGAATTAAATTGTACATTTAGGGTTCAAAGGTTGATCATATGAATACCTTAAAATTTAAGCCTCCCCAGACATCAGGAAGTATAGTAATTGAACTCTATAAAGAACAAGTGCAGATAGGGGGCACTCCCCCACCACCCCTTTAGGCTTCACACTCAAAATCGGAAAAGTTTGGAGTTTCGTTCTTAAACTGTGCATTTAGGGTTCAAAGGGTGGTCTTATAAATCCCTGAAAATTTCAGCCTCCAAAGACATCGGAAAGTAAAGTAGTTGAACTCTCTCAAGTACAAGCACAGAAAGAAAGCACCCGCCCCCAGGCTTCAAATTCAAAATCGGAAAAGGTTGGAGTTGCCGAAGTAAAGTTTGCATTTAGGGTTCAAAGGTTGATCTTATGAATACCTTAAAATTTCACCCTCCCCAGACATCGAGAAGTATAGTAGATGATCTCTCTCAAGAACAAAACTCAGATATTGAGCCCCCCCCCCCTTCCTTTAGGTTTCAAACTCAAATTCAGAAAAGCTTAGAGATTTGGGCTTAAACTTTGCATTTAGGGTTCAAAGGTTGATCTCATGAATAGCTGATAATTTAACTCAAACTCAAAATTGGAACTGCTTGGAGTTGTGGCCTTAACGTTTGCTTTTATGGTTCAAAGGTTGATCTTTTGAATACCTGAAAATTTCAGCCTCCCCAGACATCGGGAAGTATAGTAGTTGAACTTTATCAAGAACAAGCCCACATAGGGAACACCCCCACACACACACACACACACACACCCGCCGTTAGGCTTCAAACTCAAAATCGGAAAAGATTGGAGTTGCAGGATTAAATTGTGCATTAAGGGTTCAAAGGTTGATCTTATGAATATCTTAAAATTTCAGCCTCCCCAGACATCGGGAAGTATAGTAGTTGAACTTTATCAAGAACAAGCCCACATAAGGAACACCCCTCCCCCACCCGCCTTTAGGCTTCAAACTCAAAATCGGAAAAGACTGGAGTTGCGGAATTAAATTGTGCATTAAGGGTTCAAAGGTTGATCTTATGAATACCTTAAAATTTCAGCCTGCCCAGACATTGGGAAGTATAGTAGTTGAACTTTGTCAAGAACAATCCCAGATAGGCAATACCCCCCCCCCCCCCCCCCGTTAGGCTTCAAACTCAAAATTGGAAAAGAGTAGAGTTGCAGGATAAAACTTTGCTTTTAGGGTTGTAATGTTGATTGTCAAACTCAAAATTGGAACTGCTTGGAGTTGTGGCCTTAACGTTTGCTTTTATGGTTCAAAGGTTGATCTTTTGAATACCTGAAAATTTTAGCCTCAGCAGACATCGGGAAGTATAGTAGTTTAACTTTATCAAGAACAAGCCCACATAGGGAGCACCCCCTTTCCCCCCCCCCCCCGCTGCCTCTAATCTTCAAACTCAAAATCGGAAAACTTTGGAGTTGCGGGATTAAATTGTGCATTAAGGTTTCAAAGGTTGATCTTATGAATACCTGAAAATTTCAGACTCCCCAGACATCCGGAAGTATAGTAGTTGAACTCTTTCAAGAACAAGAACAAATAGGGAGAACCTCCCCACCACCCCCACCCCCTTTAGCCGTCAAACTGAAAATCGGAACCGCTTGGAGTTGTGGGCTTAAAGTTTGCATTTGTGGTTCAAAGGTTGATTTTATTAATACCTGAAAATTTCAGCCTCCTCAGACATCGGGAAGTATAGTAGTTGAACCCTCTCAAGAACAAGCCCAGATAGGAAACGCATCTGCGACCCCCCCCCCCCCCAACATTAAGCTTAAATCTCAAAATCGGAATAGAAAGAAAAGTTTATATTTGCAGGTCTAAATTGTGGATTTAGGGTTCAAACGTTGATCTTATGAATATCTGAAAAATTTAAGCCTCGCCAGACGTCGGGAAGTATAGTAGTTGAACTCTCTCAAGAACAAGCCCAGATATGGAGAACCCCCCACCCCACCCCCAAGGCATCAAACTCAAAATTGGAACCGCTTGGAGTTGATGGCTAAAACTTTGCATTTACAGTTCTAATGTTGATCTTATGACTACCTAAAAATTTGAGCATCCCCAGACATCGTAAAGAATAGTAGTTGAACCCTCTCAAGAACAAGCCCAGATAGGAAACGCATCTGCCCCCCCACCCCCCACATTAAGCTTCAATCTCAAAATCGGAACTGAAAGAAAAGTTTAGATTTGCAGGATTAAATTGTGCATTTATGATTCAAAGGTTGATCTTATGAATACCTGAAAATTTAACCCTCGCCAGACATCGGGAATTATAGTAGTTTAACTCTCTCAAGAACAACCCCAGATATGGAGACCCTCCCCCCCCCCCAAGTCATCAAACTCAAAATCGGAACCACTTGGAGTTGCGGGCTTAAAGTTTGGTTTTATAGTTCAATGGATGAACTTATGAATACCGGAAAATTAAAGCCTCACCAGACATCTGGAAGTCTAGTAGTTGAACTCTGTCAAGAACAAGCACAGATATGGTGAGAATTCCCCCCCCCCCCCCCCCACAAGGCATCAAACTCAAAATCGGAACCCTTTGGAGTTGTGTGCTTAAAGTTTGGTTTTATGGTTCAAAGTTTGATCTTATGAATACCTTAAAATTTAAGCTTCCCCAGACATCGGGAAGTATTGTAATTGAACTCTGTAAAGAACAAGCGCAGATAAGGAACACTCCCTCCCCCCCACACCACCCCCTTTGGGCTTCACACTCAAAATCGGAAAAGTTTGGAGTTTCGTTCTTAAACTGTGCATTTAGGGTTCAAAGGGTGATCTTATGAATCCCTTTAAATTTCAGCCTCAAAAGACATCGGGAAGTAAAGTAGTTGAACTTTCTCAAGTACAAGCACAGAAAGGAAGCACCCCTCCCCCCCCATCAGGCTTCAATCTCAAAATTGGAAAAGGTTGCAGTTCCAGAATTAAACTTTGCATTTGGGGTTCAAAAGTTGATCTTATGAATACCTTAAAATTTCAGCCTCCCCAGACATCGGGAAGTATAGTAGTTGAACTTTATCAAGAACAAGCCCACATAGGGAACACCCCCCACACACACACACACACACCCGCCTTTAGGCTTCAAACTCAAAATCGGAAAAGATTGGAGTTGCGGAATTAAATTGTGCATTAAGGGTTCAAAGGTTGATCTTATGAATACCTTAAAATTTCAGCCTGCCCAGACATTGGGAAGTATAGTAGTTGAACTTTGTCAAGAACAATCCCAGATAGGCAATACCCCCCCCCCCCCCCGTTAGGCTTCAAACTCAAAATCGGAAAAGAGTAGAGTTGCAGGATAAAACTTTGCTTTTAGGGTTGTAATGTTGATTGTCAAACTCAAAATTGGAACTGCTTGGAGTTGTGGCCTTAACGTTTGCTTTTATGGTTCAAAGGTTGATCTTTTGAATACCTGAAAATTTTAGCCTCAGCAGACATCGGGAAGTATAGTAGTTTAACTTTATCAAGAACAAGCCCACATAAGGAACACCCCCCCCCCCCCACCTTTAGGCTTCAAACTCAAAATCGGAAAAGATTAGAGTTGCAGGATAAAACTTTGCTTTTAGGGTTGTAATGTTGATTGTCAAACTCAAAATTGGAACTGCTTGGAGTTGTGGCCTTAACGTTTGCTTTTATGGTTCAAAGGTTGATCTTTTGAATACCTGAAAATTTTAGCCTCAGCAGACATCGGGAAGTATAGTAGTTTAACTTTATCAAGAACAAGCCCACATAGGGAGCACCCCCCCGCCCCCGCCGCCTCTAAGCTTCAAACTCAAAATCGGAAAACTTTGGAGTTGCGGGATTAAATTGTGCATTAAGGGTTCAAAGGTTGATCTTATGAATACCTGAAAATTTCAGACTCCCCAGACATCCGGAAGTATAGTAGTTGAACTCTTTCAAGAACAAGAACAAATAGGGAGAACCTCCCCACCCCCACCCCCACCCCCTTTAGCCGTCAAACTGAAAATTGGAACCGCTTGGAGTTGTGGGCTTAAAGTTTGCATTTGTGGTTCAAAGGTTGATTTTATTAATACCTGAAAATTTCAGCCTCTTCAGACATCGGGAAGTATAGTAGTTGAACCCTCTCAAGAACAAGCCCAGATAGGAAACGCATCTGCCACCCCCCCCCCCCAACATTAAGCTTAAATCTCAAAATCGGAATAGAAAGAAATGTTTATATTTGCAGGACTAAATTGTGGATTTAGGGTTCAAACGTTGATCTTATGAATATCTGAAAAATTTAAGCCTCGCCAGACGTCGGGAAGTATAGTAGTTGAACTCTCTCAAGAACAAGCCCAGATATGGACAACCCCCCACCCCCACCCCACCCCCAAGGCATCAAACTCAAAATTGGAACCGCTTGGAGTTGATGGCTAAAACTTTACATTTACAGTTCTAATGTTGATCTTATGACTACCTAAAACTTTGAGCATCCCCAGACATCGTAAAGAATAGTAGTTGAACCCTCTCAAGAACAAGCCCAGATAGGAAACGCATCTGCCCCCCCACCCCCCACATTAAGCTTCAATCTCAAAATCGGAACTGAAAGAAAAGTTTAGATTTGCAGGATTAAATTGTGCATTTATGATTCAAAGCTTGATTTTATGAATACCTGAAAATTTAACCCTCGCCAGACATCGGGAAGTATAGTAGTTTAACTCTCTCAAGAACAACCCCAGATATGGAGACCCTTCCCCCCCCCCCAAGTCATCAAACTCAAAATCGGAACCACTTGGAGTTGCGGGCTTAAAGTTTGGTTTTATAGTTCAATGGATGAACTTATGAATACCGGAAAATTTAAGCCTCACAAGACATTGGGAAGTATAGTAATTGAACTTTATCAAGACAAGCGTAGATCGGGAGCACCCCCCAACCCACCCCACCACACTTTAGTCTTCAAACTCAAAATCGGAAAAGTTTTGAGTTTCGGCATTCAACTGTGTATATAAGGTTCAAAGGGTGACCTGATGAATCCCTGAAAATTTAAGCCTCAAAAGACACCGGGAAGTATAGTAGTTGAACTCTCTCAAGTACAAGCACAGAAAGGGATAACCCCCCCCCCCCCCCTTTTAGGCTTCAAACTCAAAATCCGAATAGTTTTGGAGTTGCGGAATTAAATTGTACATTTAGGGTTCAAAGGTTGATCATATGAATACCTGAAAATTTAAGCCTCCCCAGACATTGGGAAGTATAGTAATTGAACTCTATAATGAACAAGTGCAGATAGGGGGCACTCCTCCACCACCCCTTTAGGCTTCACACTCAAAATCGGAAAAGTTTGGAGTTTCGTTCTTAAACTGTGCATTTAGGGTTCAAAGGGTGGTCTTATAAATCCCTGAAAATTTCAGCCTCAAAAGACATCGGAAAGTAAAGTAGTTGAACTCTCTCAAGTACAAGCACAGAAAGAAAGCACCCCACCCCCCCACCCCCGCCCCCAGGCTTCAAATTCAAAATCGGAAAAGGTTGGAGTTGCGGAAGTAAAGTTTGCATTTAGGGTTCAAAGATTGATCTTATGAATACCTTAAAAATTTCACGCTCCCCAGACATCGAGAAGTATAGTAGTTGATCTCTCTCAAGAACAAAACTCAGATATTGAGCCCCCCCCACCCACCCACCCCTTCCTTTAGGTTTCAAACTCAAATTCAGAAAAGCTTAGAAATTTTGGCTTAAACTTTGCTTTTAGGGTTCAAAGGTTGATCTCATGAATAGCTGATAATTTAAGACTCCCCAGAAATCGGGAAGTATAGTAGTTGAACTCTATAAAGAACAAGCATAGGTCGGGTGCACCCCCCCCCCTCCCCTTTAGGCTTTAAACTCAAAACTTTACACTCAAAATTGGAGAAGTTGAGGACTTAAATTTTGCATTTAAGGTTCAAAAGTTGATCTTATGAATACTGGAAAATTTAAGTCTCCCCAGACATCCGGAAGTATAGTAGTTGAACTCTTTCAAGAACCAGAACACATAGGGAGAACTTCCCCACCCCCCCACCTTTAGGCGTCAAACTCAAAATTGGAACCGCTTGGAGTTGTTGGCTTAAAGTTTGCATTTTTGGTTCAAAGGTTGATTTTATGAATACCTGAAAATTTCAGACTCCCCAGACATCGGGAAGTATAGTTGTTGAACCCTCTCAAGATCAAGCCCAGTTAGGGAACGCATCTGCCACCCCCCCCCCCCGCCGCCCCCACATAAGCTTAAATCTCAAAATCGGAACCGAAAGAAATGTTTAGATTTGCAGGATTAAATTGTGCATTTAGGGTTCAAAGGTTGATCTTATGAATACCTTAAAATTTAAGCCTTGCCTAGACACCGGGAAGTATAGTAGTTTAACTCTCTCAAGAACAAGCCCAGATATGGAGAACCCCCCCCCCCCAGGCATTAAACTCAAAATCGGAACCGCTTGGAGTTGAAGGCTTAAACTTTGCATTTAGTGTTCTAATATTGATCTTATGAATATCTAATTTCAGCCTCCCCAGAAATCTGGAAGTGAAGTAGTTTATCTCTCTCAAGAGCAAAAACAGATAGGAAGAACCTCCCCACCTCCCCACCCACCCCCCGACCCCCTTTAGGTGTCAAACTCAAAATCGGAATCACTTAGAGTTGCGGGCTTAAAGTTTGGTTTTATGGCTCAAAGGTTTATCTTGTGAATACCTGAAAATTTAATCCTCCCCAGACATCGGGAAGTATAGTAGTTGAACCCTATCAAGAACAAGCCCAGATAGGTAGCGCATCTGCCCCCCCCCCCACCCCCCTTTTGGCTTTAAACTCAAAATCAGAACCGCTTGGAGTTGCTGGTTGAAAATTTTCATTTCGTGTTCTAAAGTTGATCTTAGGAAAACCTTAAAATTTCAGTCACCCCAGACATCAGGAAGTATAGTAGTTGAACTCTCTCAAAAACAAGAACAGATAGGAAGAACCTCCCCACCCCCCGCCCCCACCCCCTTTAGGCATCAAAATAAATATAGGAACCGCTTGGAGTTGCTGGCTTAAAGTTTGGTTTTATGGTTCAAAGTTGATCTTATGGATATCTGAAAATTTAAGCCTCCCCAGACATCGGGAAGTATAGTAATTGAACTTTATCAAGAACAAGCACAGATAGAGAGGTCTCCCCCCTCCCCAATTTAGGCTTCACACTCAAATTCGGAAAAGTTTTGAGTTTCAGGCTTAAACTTTGTATATAGGTTTCAAAGAGTGATCTTATGAATCCCTGAAAATTTCAGCCTCAAAAGAAATAGGGAAGTATAGTAGTTGAACTCTCAAGCACAAGTACATAAAGGAATAACCCCACCACCTTAGGTTTCAAACTCAAAATCGGAAAAGTTTAGAGTTGCGAGATTAAATTGTGCATTTAGGGTTCAAAGGTTGATCTTCTGAATACCTTAAAATTTAAGCCTCACCAGACATCGGGAAGTCTAGTAGTTGAACTCTCTCAAGAACAAGCACAGATATGGAGAGAATTCCCCCCCCCCCCCCCAAGGCATCAAACTCAAAATCGGAACCCCTGGGAGTTGTGTGCTTAAAGTTTGGTTTTATGGTTCAAAGTTTGATCTTATGAATACCTTAAAATTTAAGCTTCCCCAGACATCGGGAAGTATCGTAATTGAACTCTGTAAAGAACAAGCGCAGATAGGGAACACTCCCCCCCCCCCCCACACCACCCCCTTTGGGCTTCACACTCAAAATCGGAAAAGTTTGGAGTTTCGTTCTTAAAATGTTCATTTAGGGTTCAAAGGGTGATCTTATGAATCCCTTTAAATTTCAGCATCAAAAGACATCAGGAAGTAAAGTAGTTGAACTTTCTCAAGTACAAGCACAGAAAGGAAGCACCCCCACCCCCCACCCCACCCCCATCAGGCTTCAATCTCAAAATTGGAAAAGGTTGCAGTTGCAGAATTAAACTTTGCATTTGGGGTTCAAAAGATGATCTTATGAATACCTTAAAATTTCAGCCTCCCCAGACATCGGGAAGTATAGTAGTTGAACTTTATCAAGAACAAGCCCTCATAGGGAACACGCCCCCCCCCCCCCAACCCGCCTTTAGGCTTCAAACTCAAATTCGGAAAAGATTGGAGTTGCAGGATTAAATTGGGCATTAAGGGTTCAAAGGTTGATCTTATGAATATCTTAAAATTTCAGCCTCCCCAGACATCGGGAAGTATAGTAGTTGAACTTTATCAAGAACAAGCCCACATAAGGAACACCCCCCCCCCTCCCACCTTTAGGCTTCAAACTCAAAATCGGAAAAGATTAGAGTTGCAGAATAAAACTTTGCTTTTAGGGTTGTAATGTTGATTGTCAAACTCAAAATTGGAACTGCTTGGAGTTGTGGCCTTAACGTTTGCTTTTATGGTTCAAAGGTTGATCTTTTGAATACCTGAAAATTTTAGCCTCACCAGACATCGGGAAGTATAGTAGTTGAACTTTATCAAGAACAAGCCCACATAGGGAGAACCCCCACCCCACCCCGCCGCCTCTAAGCTTCAAACTCAAAATCGGAAAACTTTGGAGTTGCGGGATTAAATTGTGCATTAAGGGTTCAAAGGTTGATTTTATGAATACCTTAAAATTTCAGACTCCCCAGACATCCGGAAGTATAGTAGTTGAACTCTTTCAAGAACAAGAACAAATAGGAAGAACCTCCCCCCCACCCCCACCCCCACCCCCTTTAGCCGTCAAACTGAAAATCGGAACCGCTTGGAGTTGTGGGCTTAAAGTTTGCATTTGTGGTTCAAAGGTTGATTTTATGAATACCTGAAAATTTCAGCTTCCCCAGACATCGGGAAGTATAGTAGTTGAACCCTCTCAAGAACAAGCCCAGATAGGAAACGCATCTGCCACCCCCCCCCCCCCCCCCCCCCAACATTAAGCTTAAATCTAAAAATCGGAATAGAAAGAAAAGTTTAGATTTGCAGGAGTAAATTGTGGATTTAGGGTTCAAACGTTGATCTTATGAATACCTGAAAATTTAAGCCTCGCCAGACGTCGGGAAGTATAGTAGTTGAACTCTCTCAAGAACAAGCCCAGATATGGAGAACCCCCCACCCCAACCCCACCCCCAAGGCATCAAACTCAAAATTGGAACCACTTGGAGTTGATGGCTAAAACTTTGCATTTACAGTTCTAATGTTGATCTTATGACTACCTAAAAATTTGACCCTCCCCAGACATCATAAAGAATAGTAGTTGAACCCTCTCAAGAACAAGCCCAGTTAGGAAACGCATCTGCCCCCCCACCCCCCACATTAAGCTTCAATCTCAAAATCGGAACAGAAAGAAAAGTTTAGATTTGCAGGATTAAATTGTGCATTTATGATTCAAAGGTTGATCTTATGAATACCTGAAAATTTAACCCTCGCCAGACATCGGGAAGTATAGTAGTTTAACTCTCTCAAGAACAACCCCAGATATGGAGAGCCCCCCCCCCCAAGTCATCAAACTCAAAATCGGAACCACTTGGTATGCGGCTTAAAGTTTGGTTTTATAGTTCAAAGGATGAACTTATGAATACCGGAAAATTTAAGCCTCACTAGACATCGGGAAGTATAGTAATTGAACTTTATCAAGACAAGCGTAGATCGGGAGCACCCCCCACCCCACCACACCACAATTTAGTCTTCAAACTCAAAATCGGAAAAGTTTTGAGTTTCGGCATTCAACTGTGTATATAGGGTTCAAAGGGTGACCTTATGAATCCCTGAAAATTTAAGCCTCAAAAGACATTGGGAAGTATAGTAGTTGAACTCTCTCAAGTACAAGCACAGAAAGGGATACCCCCCCCCCCCTTTAGGCTTCAAACTCAAAATCCGAATAGTTTTGGAGTTGCGGAATTAAATTGTACATTTAGGGTTCAAAGGTTGATCATATGAATACCTGAAAATTTAAGCCTCCCCAGACATCAGGAAGTATAGTAATTGAACTCTATAAAGAACAAGTGCAGATAGGGGGCACTCCCCCACCACCCCTTTAGGCTTCACACTCAAAATCGGAAAAGTTTGGAGTTTCGTTCTTAAACTGTGCATTTAGGGTTCAAAGGGTGGTCTTATAAATCCCTGAAAATTTCAGCCTCCAAAGACATCGGAAAGTAAAGTAGTTGAACTCTCTCAAGTACAAGCACAGAAAGAAAGCACCCGCCCCCAGGCTTCAAATTCAAAATCGGAAAAGGTTGGAGTTGCCGAAGTAAAGTTTGCATTTAGGGTTCAAAGGTTGATCTTATGAATACCTTAAAATTTCACCCTCCCCAGACATCGAGAAGTATAGTAGATGATCTCTCTCAAGAACAAAACTCAGATATTGAGCCCCCCCCCCTTCCTTTAGGTTTCAAACTCAAATTCAGAAAAGCTTAGAGATTTGGGCTTAAACTTTGCATTTAGGGTTCAAAGGTTGATCTCATGAATAGCTGATAATTTAACTCAAACTCAAAATTGGAACTGCTTGGAGTTGTGGCCTTAACGTTTGCTTTTATGGTTCAAAGGTTGATCTTTTGAATACCTGAAAATTTCAGCCTCCCCAGACATCGGGAAGTATAGTAGTTGAACTTTATCAAGAACAAGCCCACATAGGGAACACCCCCCCACACACACACACACACACACCCGCCGTTAGGCTTCAAACTCAAAATCGGAAAAGATTGGAGTTGCAGGATTAAATTGTGCATTAAGGGTTCAAAGGTTGATCTTATGAATATCTTAAAATTTCAGCCTCCCCAGACATCGGGAAGTATAGTAGTTGAACTTTATCAAGAACAAGCCCACATAAGGAACACCCCTCCCCCACCCGCCTTTAGGCTTCAAACTCAAAATCGGAAAAGACTGGAGTTGCGGAATTAAATTGTGCATTAAGGGTTCAAAGGTTGATCTTATGAATACCTTAAAATTTCAGCCTGCCCAGACATTGGGAAGTATAGTAGTTGAACTTTGTCAAGAACAATCCCAGATAGGCAATACCCCCCCCCCCCCCCCCGTTAGGCTTCAAACTCAAAATCGGAAAAGAGTAGAGTTGCAGGATAAAACTTTGCTTTTAGGGTTGTAATGTTGATTGTCAAACTCAAAATTGGAACTGCTTGGAGTTGTGGCCTTAACGTTTGCTTTTATGGTTCAAAGGTTGATCTTTTGAATACCTGAAAATTTTAGCCTCAGCAGACATCGGGAAGTATAGTAGTTTAACTTTATCAAGAACAAGCCCACATTGGGAGCACCCGGCCCCCCCGCCCCCCGCTGACTCTAATCTTCAAACTCAAAATCGGAAAACTTTGGAGTTGCGGGATTAAATTGTGCATTAAGGTTTCAAAGGTTGATCTTATGAATACCTGAAAATTTCAGACTCCCCAGACATCCGGAAGTATAGTAGTTGAACTCTTTCAAGAACAAGAACAAATAGGGAGAACCTCCCCACCACCCCCCCCCCCTTTAGCCGTCAAACTGAAAATCGGAACCGCTTGGAGTTGTGGGCTTAAAGTTTGCATTTGTGGTTCAAAGGTTGATTTTATTAATACCTGAAAATTTCAGCCTCCTCAGACATCGGGAAGTATAGTAGTTGAACCCTCTCAAGAACAAGCCCAGATAGGAAACGCATCTGCCACCCCCCCCCCCAACATTAAGCTTAAATCTCAAAATCGGAATAGAAAGAAAAGTTTATATTTGCAGGTCTAAATTGTGGATTTAGGGTTCAAACTTTGATCTTATGAATATCTGAAAAATTTAAGCCTCGCCAGACGTCGGGAAGTATAGTAGTTGAACTCTCTCAAGAACAAGCCCAGATATGGAGAACCCCCCACCCCCACCCCACCCCCAAGGCATCAAACTCAAAATTGGAACCGCTTGGAGTTGATGGCTAAAACTTTACATTTACAGTTCTAATGTTGATCTTATGACTACCTAAAACTTTGAGCATCCCCAGACATCGTAAAGAATAGTAGTTGAACCCTCTCAAGAACAAGCCCAGATAGGAAACGCATCTGCCCCCCCACCCCCCACATTAAGCTTCAATCTCAAAATCGGAACTGAAAGAAAAGTTTAGATTTGCAGGATTAAATTGTGCATTTATGATTCAAAGCTTGATTTTATGAATACCTGAAAATTTAACCCTCGCCAGACATCGGGAAGTATAGTAGTTTAACTCTCTCAAGAACAACCCCAGATATGGAGACCCTTCCCCCCCCCCCAAGTCATCAAACTCAAAATCGGAACCACTTGGAGTTGCGGGCTTAAAGTTTGGTTTTATAGTTCAATGGATGAACTTATGAATACCGGAAAATTTAAGCCTCACAAGACATTGGGAAGTATAGTAATTGAACTTTATCAAGACAAGCATAGATCGGGAGCACCCCCCAACCCACCCCACCACAATTTAGTCTTCAAACTCAAAATCGGAAAAGTTTTGAGTTTCGGCATTCAACTGTGTATATAAGGTTCAAAGGGTGACCTGATGAATCCCTGAAAATTTAAGCCTCAAAAGACACCGGGAAGTATAGTAGTTGAACTCTCTCAAGTACAAGCACAGAAAGGGATAACCCCCCCCCCCCCTTTTAGGCTTCAAACTCAAAATCCGAATAGTTTTGGAGTTGCGGAATTAAATTGTACATTTAGGGTTCAAAGGTTGATCATATGAATACCTGAAAATTTAAGCCTCCCCAGACATTGGGAAGTATAGTAATTGAACTCTATAATGAACAAGTGCAGATAGGGGGCACTCCTCCACCACCCCTTTAGGCTTCACACTCAAAATCGGAAAAGTTTGGAGTTTCGTTCTTAAACTGTGCATTTAGGGTTCAAAGGGTGGTCTTATAAATCCCTGAAAATTTCAGCCTCAAAAGACATCGGAAAGTAAAGTAGTTGAACTCTCTCAAGTACAAGCACAGAAAGAAAGCACCCCACCCACCCACCCCCGCCCCCAGGCTTCAAATTCAAAATCGGAAAAGGTTGGAGTTGCGGAAGTAAAGTTTGCATTTAGGGTTCAAAGATTGATCTTATGAATACCTTAAAAATTTCACGCTCCCCAGACATCGAGAAGTATAGTAGTTGATCTCTCTCAAGAACAAAACTCAGATATTGAGCCCCCCCCACCCACCCACCCCTTCCTTTAGGTTTCAAACTCAAATTCAGAAAAGCTTAGAAATTTTGGCTTAAACTTTGCTTTTAGGGTTCAAAGGTTGATCTCATGAATAGCTGATAATTTAAGACTCCCCAGAAATCGGGAAGTATAGTAGTTGAACTCTATAAAGAACAAGCATAGGTCGGGTGCACCCCCCCCCCCTCCCCTTTAGGCTTTAAACTCAAAACTTTACACTCAAAATTGGAGAAGTTGAGGACTTAAATTTTGCATTTAAGGTTCAAAAGTTGATCTTATGAATACTGGAAAATTTAAGTCTCCCCAGACATCCGGAAGTATAGTAGTTGAACTCTTTCAAGAACCAGAACACATAGGGAGAACTTCCCCACCCCCCCACCTTTAGGCGTCAAACTCAAAATTGGAACCGCTTGGAGTTGTTGGCTTAAAGTTTGCATTTTTGGTTCAAAGGTTGATTTTATGAATACCTGAAAATTTCAGACTCCCCAGACATCGGGAAGTATAGTAGTTGAACCCTCTCAAGATCAAGCCCAGATAGGGAACGCATCTGCCCCCCCCCCCCCCCCGCCGCCCCCACATAAGCTTAAATCTCAAAATCGGAACCGAAAGAAATGTTTAGATTTGCAGGATTAAATTGTGCATTTAGGGTTCAAAGGTTGATCTTATGAATACCTTAAAATTTAAGCCTTGCCTAGACACCGGGAAGTATAGTAGTTTAACTCTCTCAAGAACAAGCCCAGATATGGAGAACCCCCCCCCCCCCCCCAGGCATTAAACTCAAAATCGGAACCGCTTGGAGTTGAAGGCTTAAACTTTGCATTTAGTGTTCTAATATTGATCTTATGAATATCTAATTTCAGCCTCCCCAGAAATCTGGAAGTGAAGTAGTTTATCTCTCTCAAGAGCAAAAACAGATAGGAAGAACCTCCCCACCTCCCCACCCACCCCCCGACCCCCTTTAGGTGTCAAACTCAAAATCGGAATCACTTAGAGTTGCGGGCTTAAAGTTTGGTTTTATGGCTCAAAGGTTTATCTTGTGAATACCTGAAAATTTAATCCTCCCCAGACATCGGGAAGTATAGTAGTTGAACCCTATCAAGAACAAGCCCAGATAGGTAGCGCATCTGCCCCCCCCCACCCCCCTTTTGGCTTTAAACTCAAAATCAGAACCGCTTGGAGTTGCTGGTTGAAAATTTTCATTTCATGTTCTAAAGTTGATCTTAGGAAAACCTTAAAATTTCAGTCACCCCAGACATCAGGAAGTATAGTAGTTGAACTCTCTCAAGAACAAGAACAGATAGGAAGAACCTCCCCACCCCCCGCCCCCACCCCCTTTAGGCATCAAAATAAATATAGGAACCGCTTGGAGTTGCTGGCTTAAAGTTTGGTTTTATGGTTCAAAGTTGATCTTATGGATATCTGAAAATTTAAGCCTCCCCAGACATCGGGAAGTATAGTAATTGAACTTTATCAAGAACAAGCACAGATAGAGAGGTCTCCCCCCTCCCCAATTTAGGCTTCACACTCAAATTCGGAAAAGTTTTGAGTTTCAGGCTTAAACTTTGTATATAGGTTTCAAAGAGTAATCTTATGAATCCCTGAAAATATCAGCCTCAAAAGAAATAGGGAAGTATAGTAGTTGAACTCTCTAGCACAAGTACATAAAGGAATAACCCCACCACCTTAGGTTTCAAACTCAAAATCGGAAAAGTTTAGAGTTGCGAGATTAAATTGTGCATTTAGGGTTCAAAGGTTGATCTTCTGAATACCTTAAAATTTAAGCCTCACCAGACATCGGGAAGTCTAGTAGTTGAACTCTCTCAAGAACAAGCACAGATATGGAGAGAATTCCCCCCCCCCCCCCAAGGCATCAAACTCAAAATCGGAACCCCTGGGAGTTGTGTGCTTAAAGTTTGGTTTTATGGTTCAAAGTTTGATCTTATGAATACCTTAAAATTTAAGCTTCCCCAGACATCGGGAAGTATCGTAATTGAACTCTGTAAAGAACAAGCGCAGATAGGGAACACTCCCCCCCCCCCCACACCACCCCCTTTGGGCTTCACACTCAAAATCGGAAAAGTTTGGAGTTTCGTTCTTAAAATGTTCATTTAGGGTTCAAAGGGTGATCTTATGAATCCCTTTAAATTTCAGCATCAAAAGACATCAGGAAGTAAAGTAGTTGAACTTTCTCAAGTACAAGCACAGAAAGGAAGCACCCCCACCCCCCACGCCACCCCCATCAGGCTTCAATCTCAAAATTGGAAAAGGTTGCAGTTGCAGAATTAAACTTTGCATTTGGGGTTCAAAAGATGATCTTATGAATACCTTAAAATTTCAGCCTCCCCAGACATCGGGAAGTATAGTAGTTGAACTTTATCAAGAACAAGCCCTCATAGGGAACACGCCCCCCCCCCCCAACCCGCCTTTAGGCTTCAAACTCAAATTCGGAAAAGATTGGAGTTGCAGGATTAAATTGGGCATTAAGGGTTCAAAGGTTGATCTTATGAATATCTTAAAATTTCAGCCTCCCCAGACATCGGGAAGTATAGTAGTTGAACTTTATCAAGAACAAGCCCACATAAGGAACACCCCCCCCCTCCCACCTTTAGGCTTCAAACTCAAAATCGGAAAAGATTAGAGTTGCAGGATAAAACTTTGCTTTTAGGGTTGTAATGTTGAATGTCAAACTCAAAATTGGAACTGCTTGGAGTTGTGGCCTTAACGTTTGCTTTTATGGTTCAAAGGTTGATCTTTTGAATACCTGAAAATTTTAGCCTCACCAGACATCGGGAAGTATAGTAGTTGAACTTTATCAAGAACAAGCCCACATAGGGAGAACCCCCACCCCACCCCGCCGCCTCTAAGCTTCAAACTCAAAATCGGAAAACTTTGGAGTTGCGGGATTAAATTGTGCATTAAGGGTTCAAAGGTTGATTTTATGAATACCTTAAAATTTCAGACTCCCCAGACATCCGGAAGTATAGTAGTTGAACTCTTTCAAGAACAAGAACAAATAGGAAGAACCTCCCCCCCACCCCCACCCCCACCCCCTTTAGCCGTCAAACTGAAAATCGGAACCGCTTGGAGTTGTGGGCTTAAAGTTTGCATTTGTGGTTCAAAGGTTGATTTTATGAATACCTGAAAATTTCAGCTTCCCCAGACATCGGGAAGTATAGTAGTTGAACCCTCTCAAGAACAAGCCCAGATAGGAAACGCATCTGCCACCCCCCCCCCCCCAACATTAAGCTTAAATCTAAAAATCGGAATAGAAAGAAAAGTTTAGATTTGCAGGAGTAAATTGTGGATTTAGGGTTCAAACGTTGATCTTATGAATACCTGAAAATTTAAGCCTCGCCAGACGTCGGGAAGTATAGTAGTTGAACTCTCTCAAGAACAAGCCCAGATATGGAGAACCCCCCACCCCAACCCCACCCCCAAGGCATCAAACTCAAAATTGGAACCACTTGGAGTTGATGGCTAAAACTTTGCATTTACAGTTCTAATGTTGATCTTATGACTACCTAAAAATTTGAGCCTCCCCAGACATCATAAAGAATAGTAGTTGAACCCTCTCAAGAACAAGCCCAGTTAGGAAACGCATCTGCCCCCCCACCCCCCACATTAAGCTTCAATCTCAAAATCGGAACAGAAAGAAAAGTTTAGATTTGCAGGATTAAATTGTGCATTTATGATTCAAAGGTTGATCTTATGAATACCTGAAAATTTAACCCTCGCCAGACATCGGGAAGTATAGTAGTTTAACTCTCTCAAGAACAACCCCAGATATGGAGAGCCCCCCCCCCCCAAGTCATCAAACTCAAAATCGGAACCACTTGGAGATGCGGCTTAAAGTTTGGTTTTATAGTTCAAAGGATGAACTTATGAATACCGGAAAATTTAAGCCTCACTAGACATCGGGAAGTATAGTAATTGAACTTTATCAAGACAAGCGTAGATCGGGAGCACCCCCCACCCCACCACACCACAATTTAGTCTTCAAACTCAAAATCGGAAAAGTTTTGAGTTTCGGCATTCAACTGTGTATATAGGGTTCAAAGGGTGACCTTATGAATCCCTGAAAATTTAAGCCTCAAAAGACATTGGGAAGTATAGTAGTTGAACTCTCTCAAGTACAAGCACAGAAAGGGATACCCCCCCCCCCCCCTTTAGGCTTCAAACTCAAAATCCGAATAGTTTTGGAGTTGCGGAATTAAATTGTACATTTAGGGTTCAAAGGTTGATCATATGAATACCTGAAAATTTAAGCCTCCCCAGACATCAGGAAGTATAGTAATTGAACTCTATAAAGAACAAGTGCAGATAGGGGGCACTCCCCCACCACCCCTTTAGGCTTCACACTCAAAATCGGAAAAGTTTGGAGTTTCGTTCTTAAACTGTGCATTTAGGGTTCAAAGGGTGGTCTTATAAATCCCTGAAAATTTCAGCCTCCAAAGACATCGGAAAGTAAAGTAGTTGAACTCTCTCAAGTACAAGCACAGAAAGAAAGCACCCGCCCCCAGGCTTCAAATTCAAAATCGGAAAAGGTTGGAGTTGCCGAAGTAAAGTTTGCATTTAGGGTTCAAAGGTTGATCTTATGAATACCTTAAAATTTCACCCTCCCCAGACATCGAGAAGTATAGTAGATGATCTCTCTCAAGAACAAAACTCAGATATTGAGCCCCCCCCCCCCTTCCTTTAGGTTTCAAACTCAAATTCAGAAAAGCTTAGAGATTTGGGCTTAAACTTTGCATTTAGGGTTCAAAGGTTGATCTCATGAATAGCTGATAATTTAACTCAAACTCAAAATTGGAACTGCTTGGAGTTGTGGCCTTAACGTTTGCTTTTATGGTTCAAAGGTTGATCTTTTGAATACCTGAAAATTTCAGCCTCCCCAGACATCGGGAAGTATAGTAGTTGAACTTTATCAAGAACAAGCCCACATAGGGAACACCCCCCCACACACACACACACACACACCCGCCGTTAGGCTTCAAACTCAAAATCGGAAAAGATTGGAGTTGCAGGATTAAATTGTGCATTAAGGGTTCAAAGGTTGATCTTATGAATATCTTAAAATTTCAGCCTCCCCAGACATCGGGAAGTATAGTAGTTGAACTTTATCAAGAACAAGCCCACATAAGGAACACCCCTCCCCCACCCGCCTTTAGGCTTCAAACTCAAAATCGGAAAAGACTGGAGTTGCGGAATTAAATTGTGCATTAAGGGTTCAAAAGGTTGATCTTATGAATACCTTAAAATTTCAGCCTGCCCAGACATTGGGAAGTATAGTAGTTGAACTTTGTCAAGAACAATCCCAGATAGGCAATACCCCCCCCCCCCCCCCCCCGTTAGGCTTCAAACTCAAAATCGGAAAAGAGTAGAGTTGCAGGATAAAACTTTGCTTTTAGGGTTGTAATGTTGATTGTCAAACTCAAAATTGGAACTGCTTGGAGTTGTGGCCTTAACGTTTGCTTTTATGGTTCAAAGGTTGATCTTTTGAATACCTGAAAATTTTAGCCTCAGCAGACATCGGGAAGTATAGTAGTTTAACTTTATCAAGAACAAGCCCACATAGGGAGCACCCGCCCCCCCCCCCCCCGCTGCCTCTAATCTTCAAACTCAAAATCGGAAAACTTTGGAGTTGCGGGATTAAATTGTGCATTAAGGTTTCAAAGGTTGATCTTATGAATACCTGAAAATTTCAGACTCCCCAGACATCCGGAAGTATAGTAGTTGAACTCTTTCAAGAACAAGAACAAATAGGGAGAACCTCCCCACCACCCCCACCCCCTTTAGCCGTCAAACTGAAAATCGGAACCGCTTGGAGTTGTGGGCTTAAAGTTTGCATTTGTGGTTCAAAGGTTGATTTTATTAATACCTGAAAATTTCAGCCTCCTCAGACATCGGGAAGTATAGTAGTTGAACCCTCTCAAGAACAAGCCCAGATAGGAAACGCATCTGCCACCCCCCCCCCCCCCAACATTAAGCTTAAATCTCAAAATCGGAATAGAAAGAAAAGTTTATATTTGCAGGTCTAAATTGTGGATTTAGGGTTCAAACTTTGATCTTATGAATATCTGAAAAATTTAAGCCTCGCCAGACGTCGGGAAGTATAGTAGTTGAACTCTCTCAAGAACAAGCCCAGATATGGAGAACCCCCCACCCCACCCCCAAGGCATCAAACTCAAAATTGGAACCGCTTGGAGTTGATGGCTAAAACTTTGCATTTACAGTTCTAATGTTGATCTTATGACTACCTAAAAATTTGAGCATCCCCAGACATCGTAAAGAATAGTAGTTGAACCCTCTCAAGAACAAGCCCAGATAGGAAACGCATCTGCCCCCCCACCCCCCACATTAAGCTTCAATCTCAAAATCGGAACTGAAAGAAAAGTTTAGATTTGCAGGATTAAATTGTGCATTTATGATTCAAAGGTTGATCTTATGAATACCTGAAAATTTAACCCTCGCCAGACATCGGGAATTATAGTAGTTTAACTCTCTCAAGAACAACCCCAGATATGGAGACCCTTCCCCCCCCCCCAAGTCATCAAACTCAAAATCGGAACCACTTGGAGTTGCGGGCTTAAAGTTTGGTTTTATAGTTCAATGGATGAACTTATGAATACCGGAAAATTAAAGCCTCACCAGACATCTGGAAGTCTAGTAGTTGAACTCTGTCAAGAACAAGCACAGATATGGTGAGAATTCCCCCCCCCCCCCACAAGGCATCAAACTCAAAATCGGAACCCTTTGGAGTTGTGTGCTTAAAGTTTGGTTTTATGGTTCAAAGTTTGATCTTATGAATACCTTAAAATTTAAGCTTCCCCAGACATCGGGAAGTATTGTAATTGAACTCTGTAAAGAACAAGCGCAGATAGGGAACACTCCCTCCCCCCCACACCACCCCCTTTGGGCTTCACACTCAAAATCGGAAAAGTTTGGAGTTTCGTTCTTAAAATGTTCATTTAGGGTTCAAAGGGTGATCTTATGAATCCCTTTAAATTTCAGCCTCAAAAGACATCGGGAAGTAAAGTAGTTGAACTTTCTCAAGTACAAGCACAGAAAGGAAGCACCCCTCCCCCCCCATCAGGCTTCAATCTCAAAATTGGAAAAGGTTGCAGTTCCAGAATTAAACTTTGCATTTGGGGTTCAAAAGTTGATCTTATGAATACCTTAAAATTTCAGCCTCCCCAGACATCGGGAAGTATAGTAGTTGAACTTTATCAAGAACAAGCCCACATAGGGAACACCCCCCCCCCACACACACACACACCCGCCTTTAGGCTTCAAACTCAAAATCGGAAAAGATTGGAGTTGCGGAATTAAATTGTGCATTAAGGGTTCAAAGGTTGATCTTATGAATACCTTAAAATTTCAGCCTGCCCAGACATTGGGAAGTATAGTAGTTGAACTTTGTCAAGAACAATCCCAGATAGGCAATACCCCCCCCCCCCCCCCCCCCGTTAGGCTTCAAACTCAAAATCGGAAAAGAGTAGAGTTGCAGGATAAAACTTTGCTTTTAGGGTTGTAATGTTGATTGTCAAACTCAAAATTGGAACTGCTTGGAGTTGTGGCCTTAACGTTTGCTTTTATGGTTCAAAGGTTGATCTTTTGAATACCTGAAAATTTTAGCCTCAGCAGACATCGGGAAGTATAGTAGTTTAACTTTATCAAGAACAAGCCCACATAGGGAGCACCCCCCCCCCCCCCCCCCCCCCGCCGCCTCTAAGCTTCAAACTCAAAATCGGAAAACTTTGGAGTTGCGGGATTAAATTGTGCATTAAGGGTTCAAAGGTTGATCTTATGAATACCTGAAAATTTCAGACTCCCCAGACATCCGGAAGTATAGTAGTTGAACTCTTTCAAGAACAAGAACAAATAGGGAGAACCTCCCCACCCCCACCCCCACCCCCTTTAGCCGTCAAACTGAAAATCGGAACCGCTTGGAGTTGTGGGCTTAAAGTTTGCATTTGTGGTTCAAAGGTTGATTTTATTAATACCTGAAAATTTCAGCCTCTTCAGACATCGGGAAGTATAGTAGTTGAACCCTCTCAAGAACAAGCCCAGATAGGAAACGCATCTGCCACCCCCCCCCCCCAACATTAAGCTTAAATCTCAAAATCGGAATAGAACGAAATGTTTATATTTGCAGGACTAAATTGTGGATTTAGGGTTCAAACGTTGATCTTATGAATATCTGAAAAATTTAAGCCTCGCCAGACGTCGGGAAGTATAGTAGTTGAACTCTCTCAAGAACAAGCCCAGATATGGAGAACCCCCCACCCCCACCCCACCCCCAAGGCATCAAACTCAAAATTGGGACCGCTTGGAGTTGATGGCTAAAACTTTACATTTACAGTTCTAATGTTGATCTTATGACTACCTAAAACTTTGAGCATCCCCAGACATCGTAAAGAATAGTAGTTGAACCCTCTCAAGAACAAGCCCAGATAGGAAACGCATCTGCCCCCCCACCCCCCACATTAAGCTTCAATCTCAAAATCGGAACTGAAAGAAAAGTTTAGATTTGCAGGATTAAATTGTGCATTTATGATTCAAAGCTTGATTTTATGAATACCTGAAAATTTAACCCTCGCCAGACATCGGGAAGTATAGTAGTTTAACTCTCTCAAGAACAACCCCAGATATGGAGACCCTTCCCCCCCCCCCCCAAGTCATCAAACTCAAAATCGGAACCACTTGGAGTTGCGGGCTTAAAGTTTGGTTTTATAGTTCAATGGATGAACTTATGAATACCGGAAAATTTAAGCCTCACAAGACATTGGGAAGTATAGTAATTGAACTTTATCAAGACAAGCGTAGATCGGGAGCACCCCCCAACCCACCCCACCACAATTTAGTCTTCAAACTCAAAATCGGAAAAGTTTTGAGTTTCGGCATTCAACTGTGTATATAGGGTTCAAAGGGTGACCTGATGAATCCCTGAAAATTTAAGCCTCAAAAGACACCGGGAAGTATAGTAGTTGAACTCTCTCAAGTACAAGCACAGAAAGGGATAACCCCCCCCCCCCTTTTAGGCTTCAAACTCAAAATCCGAATAGTTTTGGAGTTGCGGAATTAAATTGTACATTTAGGGTTCAAAGGTTGATCATATGAATACCTGAAAATTTAAGCCTCCCCAGACATTGGGAAGTATAGTAATTGAACTCTATAAAGAACAAGTGCAGATAGGGGGCACTCCTCCACCACCCCTTTAGGCTTCACACTCAAAATCGGAAAAGTTTGGAGTTTCGTTCTTAAACTGTGCATTTAGGGTTCAAAGGGTGGTCTTATAAATCCCTGAAAATTTCAGCCTCAAAAGACATCGGAAAGTAAAGTAGTTGAACTCTCTCAAGTACAAGCACAGAAAGAAAGCACCCCACCCCCCCACCCCCGCCCCCAGGCTTCAAATTCAAAATCGGAAAAGGTTGGAGTTGCGGAAGTAAAGTTTGCATTTAGGGTTCAAAGATTGATCTTATGAATACCTTAAAAATTTCACGCTCCCCAGACATCGAGAAGTATAGTAGTTGATCTCTCTCAAGAACAAAACTCAGATATTGAGCCCCCCCCCACCCACCCACCCCTTCCTTTAGGTTTCAAACTCAAATTCAGAAAAGCTTAGAAATTTTGGCTTAAACTTTGCTTTTAGGGTTCAAAGGTTGATCTCATGAATAGCTGATAATTTAAGACTCCCCAGAAATCGGGAAGTATAGTAGTTGAACTCTATAAAGAACAAGCATAGGTCGGGTGCACCCCCCCCCCCTCCCCTTTAGGCTTTAAACTCAAAACTTTACACTCAAAATTGGAGAAGTTGAGGACTTAAATTTTGCATTTAAGGTTCAAAAGTTGATCTTATGAATACTGGAAAATTTAAGTCTCCCCAGACATCCGGAAGTATAGTAGTTGAACTCTTTCAAGAACCAGAACACATAGGGAGAACTTCCCCACCCCCCCACCTTTAGGCGTCAAACTCAAAATTGGAACCGCTTGGAGTTGTTGGCTTAAAGTTTGCATTTTTGGTTCAAAGGTTTATTTTTATGAATACCTTAAAATTTCAGACTCCCCAGACATCGGGAAGTATAGTTGTTGAACCCTCTCAAGATCAAGCCCAGATAGGGAACGCATCTGCCCCCCCCCCGCCGCCCCCACATAAGCTTAAATCTCAAAATCGGAACCGAAAGAAATGTTTAGATTTGCAGGATTAAATTGTGCATTTAGGGTTCAAAGGTTGATCTTATGAATACCTTAAAATTTAAGCCTTGCCTAGACACCGGGAAGTATAGTAGTTTAACTCTCTGAAGAACAAGCCCAGATATGGAGAACCCCCCCCCCCCCCCAGGCATTAAACTCAAAATCGGAACCGCTTGGAGTTGAAGGCTTAAACTTTGCATTTAGTGTTCTAATATTGATCTTATGAATATCTAATTTCAGCCTCCCCAGAAATCTGGAAGTGAAGTAGTTTATCTCTCTCAAGAGCAAAAACAGATAGGAAGAACCTCCCCACCTTCCCACCCACCCCCCGACCCCCTTTAGGTGTCAAACTCAAAATCAGAATCACTTAGAGTTGCGGGCTTAAAGTTTGGTTTTATGGCTCAAAGGTTTATCTTATGAATACCTGAAAATTTAATCCTCCCCAGACATCGGGAAGTATAGTAGTTGAACCCTATCAAGAACAAGCCCAGATAGGTAGCGCATCTGCCCCCCCCCACCCCCCCTTTTGGCTTTAAACTCAAAATGGGAACCGCTTGGAGTTGCTGGTTGAAAATTTTCATTTCGTGTTCTAATGTTGATCTTAAGAATACCTAAAAATTTTAGCCTACCCAGACATCGGGAAGTATAGTAATTGAACTTTATCAAGAACAAACACAGATAGAGAAACCCCCCCCCCCCAATTTAGGCTTCACACTCAAAAACGGAAAAGTTTTGCGTTTGAGGCTTTAACTTTGTATATAGGGTTCAAAGGGTGATCATATGAATCCCTGAAAATTTCAGCCTCAAAAGAAATAGGGAAGTATAGTAGTTGAACTCTCTCAAGTACAAGTACAGAAAGGGATAACCCCACCCCCCTTCGGCTTCAAACTCAAAATCGGAAAAGTTTTGAGTTGCGGTATTAAACTGTACATTTAGAGTTCAAATGTTGATCTTATGAATATCTGAAAATTTCAGCATTCCCAGACATCGGGAAGTGTAGTAGTTGAACTTTCTAAAGAACAAGCGCACATAGGGAGCACCCCCCACACACACACCATTTAGGCTTCAAACTCAGTCGGAAAAGTTTAGAGTTGCGAGATTAAATTGTGCATTTAGGGTTCAAAGGTTGATCTTATGAATATCTGAAAATTTCAGCATTCCCAGACATCGGGAAGTATAGTAATTGAACTCTATAAAGAACAAGCGCAGATAGGGGGCACTCCCCCACCACCCCTTTAGGCTTCACACTCAAAATCGGAAAAGATTGGAGTTTCATTCTTAAACTGTGCATTTAGGGTTCAAAAGGTGGTCTTGTGAATCCCCGAAAATTTCAGACTCAAAAGACATCGGGAAGTAAAGTAGTTGAACTCTCTCAAGTACAAGAACAGAAAGGAAGCACCCCCCCCCCCCCACCCCCAGGCTTCAAACTCAAAATCGGAAAAGGTTGGAGTTGCGGAAGTAAAGTTTGCATTTAGGGTTCAAAGGTTGATTTTATGAATACCTTAAAATTTCAGCCTCCCCAGACATCGGGAAGTATAGTAGTTGATCTCTCTCAAGAACAAAACCCAGATATTGAGCCCCCCCCCTTTAGGTTTCAAACTCAAAATCAGAAAAGCTTAGAGATTCGTGCTTAAACTTTGCATTTAGGGTTCAAAGGTTGATCTAATGAATAGCTGAGAATTTAAGACTCCCCAGAAATCGGGAAGTATAGTAGTTGAACTCTATAAAGAACAAGCGTAGATCGGGAGCACACCCCCCCCCCCCCCCCTCTTTTGGCTTTAAACTCAAAATTGGAAAAGTTTGGAGTTGCGGGCATAAATTTTTCATTTACGGTTCAAAAGTCGATCTTATGAATACCAGAAAATTTAAGTCTCCCGAGACATCCGGAAGTATAGTAGTTGAACTCTCTCAAGAACAAGAACAGATAGGAAGAACCTCCCCACCCCCCGCCCCCACCCCCTTTAGGCATCAAAATAAATATAGGAACCGCTTGGAGTTGCTGGCTTAAAGTTTGGTTTTATGGTTCAAAGTTGATCTTATGGATATCTGAAAATTTAAGCCTCCCCAGACATCGGGAAGTATAGTAATTGAACTTTATCAAGAACAAGCACAGATAGAGAGGACTCCCCCCCCCCCCCCAATTTAGGCTTCACACTCAAATTCGGAAAAGTTTTTTGTTTCAGGCTTAAACTTTGTATATAGGGTTCAAAGAGCGATCTTATGAATCCCTGAAAATTTCAGCCTCAAAAGAAATAGGGAAGTATAGTGGTTGAACTCTCTAGCACAAGTACAGAAAGGGATAACCCCACCCCCCTTAGGCTTCAAACTCAAAATCGGAAAAGTTTAGAGTTGCAAGATTAAATTGTGCATTTAGGGTTCAAAGGTTGATCTTATGAATACCTTAAAATTTAAGCCTCACCAGACATCGGGAAGTCTAGTAGTTGAACTCTCTCAAGAACAAGCACAGATATGGAGAGAATCCCCTCCCCCCCCACACACAAGGCATCAAACTTAAAATTGGAACCGCTTGGAGTTGTGTGCTTAAAGTTTGGTTTTATGGTTCAAAGTTTGATCTTATGAATACCTTAAAATTTAAGCTTCCCCAGACATCGGGAAGTATAGTAATTGAACTCTGTAAAGAACAAGCTCAGATAGGGAACACCCCCCCACACACACACACCACCCCCTTTGGTCTCCACACTCAAAATCGTAAAAGTTTGGAGTTTCGTTCTTATACTGTTCATTTAGGGTTCAAAGGGTGATCTTATGAATCCCTTAAAATTTCAGCCTCAAAAGACATCGGGAAGTAAAGTAGTTGAACTTTCTCAAGTACAAGCAAAGAAAGGAACCCCCCCCCCCCCCCCCCAGGCTTCAAACTCAAAATCGGAAAAGGTTGCAGTTGCAGAATAAAACTTTGCATTTGGGGTTCAAAGGTTGATCTTATGAATACCTTAAAATTTCAGCCTCCCCAGACATCGGGAAGTATAGTAGTTGAACTTTATCAAGAACAATCCCACATAGGGAACACCCCCCCCCCCCACACACACACACACACCCGCCTTTAGGCTTCAAACTCAAAATCGGAAAAGATTGGAGTTGCAGGATTAAATTGTGCATTAAGGGTTCAAAGGTTGATCTTATGAATATCTTAAAATTTCAGCCTCCCCAGACATTGGGAAGTGTAGTAGTTGAACTTTATCAATAACAAGCCCACATAAGGAACACCCCCCCCCCCACCCGCCTTTAGGCTTCAAACTCAAAATCGTAAAAGATTGGAGTTGCGGAATTAAATTGTGCATTAAGGGTTCAAAGGTTGATCTTATGAATACCTTAAAAGTTCAGCCTGCCCAGACATTGGGAAGTATAGTAGTTGAACTTTGTCAAGAACAATCCGAGATAGGCAGTACCCCCCCTCCCCCATTAGGCTTCAAACTCAAAATCGGAAAAGATTAGAGTTGCAGGCTAAAACTGTGCTTTCACGGTTGTAATGTTGATTGTCAAACTCAAAATTGGAACTGCTTGGAGTTGTGGCCTTAACGTTTGCTTTTATGGTTCAAAGGTTGATCTTTTGAATAACTGAAAATTTTAGCCTAACCAGACATCGGGAAGTATAGTAGTTGAACTTTATAAAGAACAAGCCCACATAGGGAGCACCCCCCCCGCCTCTAAGCTTCAAACTCAAAATCGGAAAAGTTTAGAGTTGCGGGATTAAATTGTGCATTAAGGTTTCAAAGGTTGATCTTATAAATACCTTAAAATTTCAGACTCCCCAAACATCCGGATGTAGAGTAGTTGAATTCTTAGTAGAGTAGTTGAACATCCCCACCACCCCCACACCCTTTAGCCGTCAAACTGAAAATCAGAACCACTTGGAGTTGTGGGCTTAAAGTTTGCATTTGTGGTTCAAAGGTTGATATTATGAATACCTGAAAATTTCAGCCTCCCCAGACATCGGGAAGTATAGTAGTTGAACCCTCTCAAGAACAAGCCCAGATAGGAAATGCATCTGCCTAAAACTAAAAATCAGAATAGAAAGAAAAGTTTAGATTTGCAGGATTAAATTGTGGATTTAGGGTTCAAAGGCTGATCTTATGAATACCTGAAAATTTAAGCCTCGCCAGACGTCGAGAAGTATAGTAGTTGAACTCTTTCAAGAACAAGCCCAGATATGGAGAACCCCCCACCCCCACCCCACCCCCAAGGCATCAAACTCAAAACTGGAACTGGTTGGAGTTGATGGCTAAAACATTGCATTTTCAGTTCTAATGTTGATCTTATGACTACCTAAAAATTTGAGCCTCCCCAGACATCGTAAAGAGTAGTAGTTGAACCCTCTCAAGAACAAGCCCAGATAGGAAATGCATCTGCCCCCCACCCCCCACATTAAGCTTAAATCTCAAAATCGGAACTGAAAGAAAAGTTTAGATTTGCAGGATTAAATTGTGCATTTATGATTCAAAGGTTGATCTTATGAATACCTGAAAATTTAAGCCTCGCCAGACATCGGGAAGAATAGTAGTTTAACTCTCTCAAGAACAAGCCCAGATATGGAGACCCTCCCCCCCCCCCCCCAAGTCATCAAACTCAAAATCGGAACCGCTTGGAGCTGCGGGCTTAAAGTTTGGTTTTATACTTCAAAGGATGAACTTATGAATACCGGAAAATTTAAGCCTCACTAGACATCGGGAAGTATAGTAATTGAACTTTATCAAGACAAGCATAGATCGGGAGCACCCCACACCCCACCCCACCACAATTTAGTCTTCAAACTCAAAATTGGAAAAGTTTTGAGTTTCGGCATTAAACTGTGTATATAGGGTTCAAAGGGTGACCTTATGAATCCCTGAAAATTTAAGCCTCAAAAGACATCGGGAAGTATAGTAGTTGATCTCTCTCAAGTACAAGCACAGAAAGGGATAACCACCACCCCCCCCACCCCCCATTTTAGGCTTCAAACTCAAAATCCGAATATTTTTGGAGTTGCGGGATTAAATTGTACATTTAGGGTTCAAAGGTTGATCATATGAATGCCTGAAAATTTAAGCCTCCCCAGACATCGGGAAGTATAGTAACTGAACTCTATAAAGAACAAGCGCAGATAGGGGGCACTCCCCCACCACCCCTTTAGGCTTCACACTCAAAATCGGAAAAGTTTGGAGTTTCGTTCTTAAACTGTGCATTTAGGGTTCAAAGGGTGGTGTTATGAATCCCTGAAAATTTCAGCCTCAAAAGACATCGGGAAGTAAAGTAGTTGAACTCTCTCAAGTACAAGCACAGAAAGGAAGCACCCTCCCGCCCCCAGGCTTCAAATTCAAAATCGGAAAAGGTTGGAGTTGCGGAAGTAAAGTTTGCATTTAGGGTTCAAAGGTTGATCTTATGAATACCTTAAAATTTCAGCCTCCCCAGACATAGGGAAGTATAGTAGTTGATCTCTCTCAAGAACAAAACTCAGATATTGAGCCCCCCCCTCCTTTAGGTTTCAAACTCAAATTCAGAAAAGCTTAGAGATTTGGGCTTAAACTTTGCATTCAGGGTTCAAAGGTTGATCTCATGAATAGCTGATAATTTAAGACTCCCCAGAAATCGGGAAGTATAGTAGTTGAACTCTATAAAGAACAAGCGTAGGTCGGGTGCACCCCCCCCCCTCCCCTTTAGGCTTTAAACTCAAAATCGGAAAAGTTGAGGGCTTAAATTTTGCATTTAAGGTTCAAAAGTTGATCTTATGAATACCGGAAAATTTAAGTCTCCCCAGACATCCGGAAGTATAGTAGTTGAACTCTTTCAAGAACCAGAACACATAGGAAGAACTTCCCCACCCCCCCACCCCTTTTAGGCGTCAAACTCAAAATTGGAACCGCTTGGGGTTGTGGGCTTAAAGTTTGCATTTTTGGGACAAAGGTTGATTTTATGAATACCTAAAAATTTCAGCCTCCCCAGACATCGGGAAGTATAGTAGTTGAACCCTCTCAAGATCAAGCCCTGATAGGGAACGCATCTGCCCCCCCTCCGCCCCCACATAAGCTTAAATCTCAAAATCGGAACCAAAAGAAATGTTTAGATTTTCAGGATTAAATTGTGCATTTAGGGTTCAAAGGTTGATCTTATGTATATCTGAAAATTTAAGCCTCCCCAGACATCGGGAAGTATAGTAATTGAACTCTATAAAGAACAAGCGCAGATAGGGGGCACTCCCCCACCACCCCTTTAGGCTTCACACTCAAAATCGGAAAAGATTGGAGTTTCATTCTTAAACTATGCATTTAGGGTTCAAAAGGTGGTCTTGTTAATCCCTGAAAATTTCAGACTCAAAAGACATCGGGAAGTAAAGTAGTTGAACTCTCTCAAGTACAAGAACAGAAAGGAAGCCCCCCCCCCCCCCCCAGGCTTCAAACTCAAAATCGGAAAAGGTAGGAGTTGCGGAAGTAAAGTTTGCATTTAGGGTTCAAAGGTTGATTTTATGAATACCTTAAAATTTCTGCCTCCCCAGACATCGGGAAGTATAGTAGTTGATCTCTCTCAAGAACAAAACCCAGATATTGAGCCCCCCCCCCCCCCTTTAGGTTTCAAACTCAAAATCAGAAAAGCTTAGAGATTCGTGCTTAAACTTTGCATTTAGGGTTCAAAGGTTGATCTAATGAATAGCTGAAAATTTAAGACTCCCCAGAAATCGGGAAGTATAGTAGTTGAACTCTATAAAGAACAAGCGTAGATCGGGAGCACACCCCCCCCCCCCCCCCCCCTTTTGGCTTAATCTCAAAATTGGAAAAGTTTGGAGTTGCGGGCATAAATTTTTCATTTAGGGTTCAAAAGTCGATCTTATGAATACCAGAAAATTTAAGTCTCCCGAGACATCCGGAAGTATAGTAGTTGAACTCTCTCAAGAACAAGCCCAGATATGGAGAACCTCCCCCCTCCCCCAAGGCATCAAACTCAAAATCGGAACCGCTTGGAGTTGAAGGCTAAAACTTTGCATTTTTGGTTCTAATGTTGATATTATGAATACCTAAAAATTTCAGTCTCCCCAGACATCGGGAAGTATAGTAGTTTAACTCTCTCAAGAACAAAAACAGAGCGGGAGAACCTCCCCACCCTCCCACCCCCTTTAGGCGTCAAACTCAAAATCGGAATCGCTTGGAGTTGCGGGCTTAAAGTTTGGTTTTATGGTTCAAAGGTTGATCTTATAAATACCTGAAAATTTCAGCCTCCCCAGAAATCGGGAAGTATAGTAGTTCAACCCTCTCAAGAACAAGCCCAGATAGGGAGCGCATCTGCCCCCCCTCCCCCCTTTACGCTTTAAACTCAAAATCGGAACCGCTTGGAGTTGCTGGTTGAAAATTTTCATTTCGTGTTCTAATGTTGATCTTAGGAATACCTTAAAATTTCAGCCACCCCAGACATCGGGAAGTATAGTAGTTGAACTCTCTCAAGAACAAGAACAGATAGGAAGAACCTCCCCACCCCCCGCCCCCACCCCCTTTAGGCATCAAAATAAATATAGGAACCGCTTGGAGTTGCTGGCTTAAAGTTTGGTTTTATGGTTCAAAGTTGATCTTATGGATATCTGAAAATTTAAGCCTCCCCAGACATCGGGAAGTATAGTAATTGAACTTTATCAAGGACAAGCACAGATAGAGAGGACTCCCCCCCCCCCCCAATTTAGGCTTCACACTCAAATTCGGAAAAGTTTTGAGTTTCAGGCTTAAACTTTGTATATAGGGTTCAAAGAGCAATCTTATGAATCCCTGAAAATTTCAGCCTCAAACGAAATAGGGAAGTATAGTGGTTGAACTCTCTAGCACAAGTACAGAAAGGGATAACCCCACCCCCCTTAGGCTTCAAACTCAAAATCGGAAAAGGTTGCAGTTGCAGAATTAAACTTTGCATTTGGGGTTCAAAGGTTGATCTTATGAATACCTTAAAATTTCAGCCTCCCCAGACATCGGGAAGTATAGTAGTTGAACTCTATAAAGAACAAGCATAGGTCGGGTGCACCCCCCCCTCCCCTTTAGGCTTTAAGATAAGATAAGATTCGAGATAAGATAAGCCTTTATTAGTCCCACAATGGGGAAATTCCAGGATTGCAACAGCATAGGGACAGCAACACTCAGAGCAACAATCAGAAGGCAAGAAAAAAACAACATCTAGTAAACATATGTCCATATTACTATAAATGTATATATATAGTCACACAGTGCAGAGCATTATGGCTGCTGAATGTGCAGCAGAAAGTCTAAGCTCTCTCTCCGCGAATGCAGCGGGCCAGCTGGAAGTCTTTGGGCATGATGGTGACCCCCTTAGCGAAGAAGAGACCCACCAGGTTGGCCTCGCAGGTCTCCTGCAGAGCCATGACGGCGAAGCTCAGGAAACGCAGGACGGTCTTGAAGTCCTGAGCGATCTCCCTCACCAGGCGCTGGACGGGCAGCTTACGGATGAGCAGCTCCGTGGATTTCTGGTAGCGACGGATCTCTCTCAGAGCACGGGCCTGTGACGGCGAGGCCTCTTCACTCTGCCGGTGGCCAGAGCGCCTCTCCGAGCAGCCCTGGTGGCTAGCTGTCTCCTGGGGGGGGGGGGGGGGGGGGGGGGGGCTTCTTCCTCCAGTAGATTTTACGGGCGGTCTGCTTGGTTCTTGCCATCGCTCTTTATTATTCTGTCTTATATTTCTTTCACGCCGCCTAAACTCCAGCCCGGCACCCGCATCGTTTTCGCTACAGCTCCTGGTATGTCGAGTTTCCCATTAGCACCGGGCGGCGGCCAAGTGCTAGCTAGCACTAGCTCCTCCCCGCTGTAACGTCTCTCGCTGCAAACCGTGGCTCCGTCCGCCGACCCGGGAGACCCCCGGGGCGATCCGTGCGTCCGTGATATATATACAGACTGAAAGGTGTAGAAAGAAGAAGGAAGATAAAAAAAAAAGGCTGTTGCAACAGGCAGCCGACTCGTGTGGCGCTGCCGGTCCGGCGGAACCGGAACCGGAAAAAAAAAACAAAAAAACTTTAAACTCAAAATCGGAAAAGTTGAGGGCTTAAATTTTGCATTTAAGGTTCAAAAGTTGATCTTATGAATACCGGAAAATTTAAGTCTCCCCAGACATCCGGAAGTATAGTAGTTGAACTCTTTCAAGAACCAGAACACATAGGAAGAACTTCCCCACCCCCCCACCCCTTTTAGGCGTCAAACTCAAAATTGGAACCGCTTGGAGTTGTGGGCTTAAAGTTTGCATTTTTGGTTCAAAGGTTGATTTTATGAATACCTAAAAATTTCAGCCTCCCCAGACATCGGGAAGTATAGTAGTTGAACCCTCTCAAGATCAAGCCCTGATAGGGAACGCATCTGCCCCCCCTCCGCCCCCACATAAGCTTAAATCTCAAAATCGGAACCAAAAGAAATGTTTAGATTTTCAGGATTAAATTGTGCATTTAGGTTTCAAAGGTTGATCTTATGTATATCTGAAAATTTAAGACTCCCCAGACATCGGGAAGTATAGTAATTGAACTCTATAAAGAACAAGCGCAGATAGGGGGCACTCCCCCACCACCCCTTTAGGCTTCACACTCAAAATCGGAAAAGATTGGAGTTTCATTCTTAAACTGTGCATTTAGGGTTCAAAAGGTGGTCTTGTGAATCCCTGAAAATTTCAGACTCAAAAGACATCGGGAAGTAAAGTAGTTGAACTCTCTCAAGTACAAGAACAGAAAGGAAGCACCCCTTCCCCCCCCCCCCCCCCCCAGGCTTCAAACTCAAAATCGGAAAAGGTTGGAGTTGCGGAAGTAAAGTTTGCATTTAGGGTTCAAAGGTTGATTTTATGAATACCTTAAAATTTCAGCCTCCCCAGACATCGGGAAGTATAGTAGTTGATCTCTCTCAAGAAAAAAACCCAGATATTGAGCCCCCCCCCCTTTAGGTTTCAAACTCAAAATCAGAAAAGCTTAGAGATTCGTGCTTAAACTTTGCATTTAGGGTTCAAAGGTTGATCTAATGAATAGCTGAAAATTTAAGACTCCCCAGAAATCGGGAAGTATAGTAGTTGAACTCTATAAAGAACAAGCGTAGATGGGGAGCACACCCCCCCCCCCTTTTTGGCTTTAAACTCAAAATTGGAAAAGTTTGGAGTTGCGGGCATAAATTTTTCATTTAGGGTTCAAAAGTCGATCTTATGAATACCAGAAAATTTAAGTCTCCCGAGACATCCGGAAGTATAGTAGTTGAACTCTCTCAAGAACAAGCCCAGATATGGAGAACCTCCCCCCTCCCCCAAGGCATCAAACTCAAAATCGGAACCGCTTGGAGTTGAAGGCTAAAACTTTGCATTTTTGGTTCTAATGTTGATATTATGAATACCTGAAAATTTCAGTCTCCCCAGACATCGGGAAGTATAGTAGTTTAACTCTCTCAAGAACAAAAACAGAGCGGGAGAACCTCCCCACCCCCCCACCCCCTTTAGGCGTCAAACTCAAAATCGGAATCGCTCGGAGTTGCGGGCTTAAAGTTTGGTTTTATGGTTCAAAGGTTGATCTTATAAATACCTGAAAATTTCAGCCTCCCCAGAAATCGGGAAGTATAGTAGTTCAACCCTCTCAAGAACAAGCCCAGATAGGGAGCGCATCTGCCCCCCCTCCCGCCTTTACGCTTTAAACTCAAAATCGGAACCGCTTGGAGTTGCTGGTTGAAAATTTTCATTTTGTGTTCTAATGTTGATCTTAGGAATACCTTAAAATTTCAGCCACCCCAGACATCGGGAAGTATAGTAGTTGAACTCTCTCAAGAACAAGAACAGATAGGAAGAACCTCCCCACCCCCCGCCCCCACCCCCTTTAGGCATCAAAATAAATATAGGAACCGCTTGGAGTTGCTGGCTTAAAGTTTGGTTTTATGGTTCAAAGTTGATCTTATGGATATCTGAAAATTTAAGCCTCCCCAGACATCGGGAAGTATAGTAATTGAACTTTATCAAGGACAAGCACAGATAGAGAGGACTCTCCCCCCCCCCCCCCAATTTAGGCTTCACACTCAAATCGGAAAAGTTTTGAGTTTCAGGCTTAAACTTTGTATATAGGGTTCAAAGAGCAATCTTATGAATCCCTGAAAATTTCAGCCTCAAACGAAATAGGGAAGTATAGTGGTTGAACTCTCTAGCACAAGTACAGAAAGGGATAACCCCACCCCCCTTAGGCTTCAAACTCAAAATCGGAAAAGGTTGCAGTTGCAGAATTAAACTTTGCATTTGGGGTTCAAAGGTTGATCTTATGAATACCTTAAAATTTCAGCCTCCCCAGACATCGGGAAGTATAGTAGTTGAACTTTATCAAGAACAATCCCACATAGGGAACACCCCCCCCCCACCCGCCTTTAGGCTTCAAACTCAAAATCGGAAAAGATTGCGAGTACATCCGGATGTAGAGTAGTTGAACTCTTAGTAGAGTAGTTGAACCTCCCCACCACCCCCACCCCCTTTAGCCGTCAAACTGAAAATCGGAACCGCTTGGAGTTGCGAGATTAAATTGTGCATTTAGGGTTCAAAGGTTGATCTTATGAATACCTTAAAATTTAAGCCTCAACAGACATCGGGAAGTCTAGTAGTTGAACTCTCTCAAGAACAAGCACAGATATGGAGAGAATCCCCCCCCCCCCAAGGCATCAAACTCAAAATCGGAACCGCTTGGAGTTGTGTGCTTAAAGTTTGGTTTTATGGTTCAAAGTTTGATCTTATGAATACCTTAAAATTTAAGCTTCCCCAGACATCGGGAAGTATAGTAGTTGAACTCTGTAAAGAACAAGCGCAGATAGGGAACACCCCACCACACACACACACCACCCCCTTTGGTCTTCACACTCAAAATCGGAAAAGTTTGGAGTTTCGTTCTTAAACTGTTCATTTAGGGTTCAAAGGGTGATCTTATGAATCCCTTAAAATTTCAGCCTCAAAAGACATCGGGAAGTAAAGTAGTTGAACTTTCTCAAGTACAAGCACAGAAAGGACCCCCCCCCCCCCCCAGGCTTCAAACTCAAAATCGGAAAAGGTTGCAGTTGCAGAATTAAACTTTGCATTTGGGGTTCAAAGGTTGATCTTATGAATACCTTAAAATTTCAGCCTCCCCAGACATCGGGAAGTATAGTAGTTGAACTTTATCAAGAACAATCCCACATAGGGAACACACCCCCCCACCCGCCTTTAGGCTTCAAACTCAAAATCGGAAAAGATTGGAGTTGCAGGATTAAATTGTGCATTAAGGGTTCAAAGGTTGATCTTATGAATACCTGAAAATTTCAGCATCACCATACATAGGGAAGTATAGTAGTTGATCTCTCTCACGAACACACCCTGATAGGCAGTACCCCCCCCCCCCCCCCCCCCGTTAGGCTTCAAACTCAAAATCGGAAAAGATTAGAGTTGCAGGCTAAAACTTTGCTTTTACGGTTATAATGTTGATTGTCAAACTCAAAATTGGAACTGCTTGGAGTTGTGGCCTTAACGTTTGCTTTTATGGTTCAAAGGTTGATCTTTTGAATACCTGAAAATTTTATCCTCACCAGACATCGGGAAGTATAGTAGTTGAACTTTATCAAGAACAAGCCCACATAGGGAGCACCCCCCCTCCTCTAAGCTTCAAACTCAAAATCGGAAAAGTTTGGAGTTGCGGGATTAAATTGTGCATTAAGGGTTCAAAGGTTGATCTTATAAATACCTTAAAATTTCAGACTCCCCAGACATCCGGATGTAGAGTAGTAGAACTCTTAGTAGAGTAGTTGAACCTCCCCACCACCGCCACCCCTTTTAGCCGTCAAACTGAAAATCGGAACCGCTTTGAGTTGTGGGCTTAAAGTTTGCATTTGTGGTTCAAAGGTTGATTTTATGAATACCTGAAAATTTCAGCCTCCCCAGACATCGGGAAGTATAGTAGTTGAACCCTCTCAAGAACAAGCCTAGATAGGAAACGCATCTGCCACCCCACCCCCTCACATTAAGCTTAAATCTATAAATCAGAATAAGAAGAAAAGTTTAGATTTGCAGGATTAAATCGTGGATTTAGGGTTCAAAGGCTGATCTTATGAATACCTGAAAATTTAAGCCTCGCTAGACGTCGAGAAGTATAGTAGTTGAACTCTCTCAAGAACAAGCCCAGATATGGAGAACCCCCCACCCCCACCCCACCCCCAAGGCATCAAACTCAAAATTGGAACTGCTTGGAGTTGATGGCTAAAACATTGCATTTTCAGTTCTAATGTTGATCTTATGACTACCTAAAAATTTGAGCCTCCCCAGACATCGTAAAGAATAGTAGTTGAACCCTCTCAAGAACAAGCCCAGATAGGAAATGCATCTGCCCCCCACCCCCCACATTAAGCTTAAATCTCAAAATCGGAACTGAAAGAAAAGTTTAGATTTGCAGGATTAAATTGTGCATTTATGATTCAAAGGTTGATCTTATGAATACCTGAAAATTTAAGCCTCGCCAGACATCGGGAAGAATAGTAGTTTAACTCTCTCAAGAACAAGCCCAGATATATAGACCCTTCCCCCCCCCGCAAGTCATCAAACTCAAAATCGGAACCGCTTGGAGTTGCGGGCTTAAAGTTTGGTTTTATACTTCAAAGGATGAACTTATGAATACCGGAAAATTTAAGCCTCACTAGACATCGAGAAGTATAGTAATTGAACTTTATCAAGACAAGCATAGATCGGGAGCACCCCCCACCCCACCCCACCACAATTTAGTCTTCAAACTCAAAATCGGAAAAGTTTTGAGTTTCGGCATTAAACTGTGTATATAGGGTTCAAAGGGTGACCTTATGAATCCCTGAAAATTTAAGCCTCAAAAGACATCGGGAAGTATAGTAGTTGAACTCTCTCAAGTACAAGCACAGAAAGGGATAACACCCCCCCCCCCCCCATTTTAGGCTTCAAACTCAAAAGCCGAATAGTTTTGGAGTTGCGGGATTAAATTGTACATTTAAGGTTCAAAGGTTGATCATATGAATACCTGAAAATTTAAGCCTCCCCAGACATCGGGAAGTATAGTAATTGAACTCTATAAAGAACAAGCGCAGATAGGGGGCACTCCCCCACCACCCCTTTAGGCTTCACACTCAAAATCGGAAAAGTTTGGAGTTTCGTTCTTAAAATGTGCATTTAGGGTTCAAAGGGTGGTGTTATGAATCCCTGAAAATTTCAGCCTCAAAAGACATCGGGAAGTAAAGTAGTTGAACTCTCTCAAGTACAAGCACAGAAAGGAAGCACCCTCCCGCCCCCAGGCTTCAAATTCAAAATCGGAAAAGGTTGGAGTTGCGGAAGTAAAGTTTGCATTTAGGGTTCAAAGGTTGATCTTATGAATACCTTAAAATTTCAGCCTCCCCAGACATCGGGAAGTATAGTAGTTGATCTCTCTCAAGAACAAAACTCAGATATTGAGCCCCCCCCCCCCCCTTTAGGTTTCAAACTCAAATTCAGAAATGCTTAGAGATTTGGGCTTAAACTTTGCATTTAGGGTTCAAAGGTTGATCTCATGAATAGCTGATAATTTAAGACTCCCCAGAAATCGGGAAGTATAGTAGTTGAACTCTATAAAGAACAAGCGTAGGTCGGGTGCACACACCCCCCTCCCCTTTAGGCTTTAAACTCAAAATCGGAAAAGTTGAGGGCTTAAATTTTGCATTTAAGGTTCAAAAGTTGATCTTATGAATACCGGAAAATTTAAGTCTCCCCAGACATCCGGAAGTATAGTAGTTGAACTCTTTCAAGAACCAGAACACATAGGGAGAACTTCCCCACACCCCCACCCCTTTAGGCGTCAAACTCAAAATTGGAACCGCTTGGAGTTGTGGGCTTAAAGTTTGCATTTTTGGTTCAAAGGTTGATTTTATGAATACCTAAAAATTTCAGCCTCCCCAGACATCGGGAAGTATAGTAGTTGAACCCTCTCAAGATCAAGCCCAGATAGGGAACGCATCTGCCCCCCCCCCCGGCCCCCACATAAGCTTAAATCTCAAAATCGGTACCAAAAGAAATGTTTAGATTTGCAGGATTAAATTGTGCATTTAGGGTTCAAAGGTTGATCTTATGAATACCTGGAAATTTAAGCCTTGCCTACACACCTGGAAGTATTGTAGTTTAACTCTCTCAAGAACAAGCCCAGATATGGAGACCCCCCCCCACCCCAGGCATTAAACTCAAAATCGGAACCGCTTGGAGTTGAAGGCTAAAACTTTGCATTTAGTGTTCTAATGTTGATCTTATGAATACCTAAAAATTTCAGCCTCCCCAGAAATCTGGAAGTGAAGTAGTTTAACTCTCTCAAGAACAAAAACAGATAGGAAGAACCTCCCCACCCACCCCCACCCAACCCCCGACCCCCTTTAGGTGTCAAACTCAAAATCGGAATCGCTTAGAGTTGCAAGCTTAAAGTTTGGTTTTGTGGTTCAAAGGTTTATCTTATGAATACCTGAAAATTTAATCCTCCCCAGACATCGGGAAGTATAGTAGTTGAACCCTATCAAGAACAAGCCCAGATAGGTAGCGCATCTGCCCCCCCCCCACCCCCCCTTTTGGCTTTAAACTCAAAATCGGAACCGCTTGGAGTTGTTGGTTGAAAATTTTCATTTCGTGTTCTAATGTTGATCTTAGGAATACCTAAAAATTTTAGCCTCCCCAGACATCGGGAAGTATAGTAGTTGAACTCTCTCAAGAACAAGAATAGATAGGAAGAACCTCCCCACCCCCCACCCCCCACCCCCTTTAGGCGTCAAACTCAAAATCGGATCCTCTTGGAGTTGCGGTCTTAAAGTTTGGTTTGATGGTTCAAAGGTTGATCTTATGGATACCTGAAAATTTAAACCTCCCCAGACATCGGTAAGTATAGTAATTGAACTTTATCAAGAACAAACACAGATAGAGAACCCCCCCCCACCAATTTAGGCTTCACACTCAAAAACGGAAAAGTTTTGAGTTTGAGGCTTTAACTTTGTATATAGGGTTCAAAGGGTGATCTTATGAATCCCTGAAAATTTCAGCCTCAAAAGAAATAGGGAATTATAGTAGTTGAACTCTCTCAAGTACAAGTACAAAAAGGGATAACCCCTCCTTAGGCTTCAAACTCAAAATCGGAAAAGTTTTGATTTGCGGTATTAAACTGTACATTTAGAGTTCAAACGTTGATCTTATGAATATCTAAAAATTTCAGCCTCCCCAGACATCGGGAAGTATAGTAGTTGAACCCTCTCAAGATCAAGCCCAGATAGGGAACGCATCTGCCCCCCCCCCCGGCCCCCACATAAGCTTAAATCTCAAAATCGGTACCAAAAGAAATGTTTAGATTTGCAGGATTAAATTGTGCATTTAGGGTTCAAAGGTTGATCTTATGAATACCTGGAAATTTAAGCCTTGCCTACACACCTGGAAGTATTGTAGTTTAACTCTCTCAAGAACAAGCCCAGATATGGAGACCCCCCCCCCCACCCCAGGCATTAAACTCAAAATCGGAACCGCTTGGAGTTGAAGGCTAAAACTTTGCATTTAGTGTTCTAATGTTGATCTTATGAATACCTAAAAATTTCAGCCTCCCCAGAAATCTGGAAGTGAAGTAGTTTAACTCTCTCAAGAACAAAAACAGATAGGAAGAACCTCCCAACCCACCCCCACCCAACCCCCGACCCCCTTTAGGTGTCAAACTCAAAATCGGAATCGCTTAGAGTTGCAAGCTTAAAGTTTGGTTTTGTGGTTCAAAGGTTTATCTTATGAATACCTGAAAATTTAATCCTCCCCAGACATCGGGAAGTATAGTAGTTGAACCCTATCAAGAACAAGCCCAGATAGGTAGCGCATCTGCCCCCCCCCACCCCCCCTTTTGGCTTTAAACTCAAAATCGGAACCGCTTGGAGTTGTTGGTTGAAAATTTTCATTTCGTGTTCTAATGTTGATCTTAGGAATACCTAAAAATTTTAGCCTCCCCAGACATCGGGAAGTATAGTAGTTGAACTCTCTCAAGAACAAGAATAGATAGGAAGAACCTCCCCACCCCCCACCCCCCACCCCCTTTAGGCGTCAAACTCAAAATCGGATCCTCTTGGAGTTGCGGTCTTAAAGTTTGGTTTGATGGTTCAAAGGTTGATCTTATGGATACCTGAAAATTTAAACCTCCCCAGACATCGGTAAGTATAGTAATTGAACTTTATGAAGAACAAACACAGATAGAGAACCCCCCCCCCACCAATTTAGGCTTCACACTCAAAAACGGAAAAGTTTTGAGTTTGAGGCTTTAACTTTGTATATAGGGTTCAAAGGGTGATCTTATGAATCCCTGAAAATTTCAGCCTCAAAAGAAATAGGGAATTATAGTAGTTGAACTCTCTCAAGTACAAGTACAAAAAGGGATAACCCCTCCTTAGGCTTCAAACTCAAAATCGGAAAAGTTTTGAGTTGCGGTATTAAACTGTACATTTAGAGTTCAAACGTTGATCTTATGAATATCTGAAAATTTCAGCATTCCCAGACATCGGGAAGTGTAGTAGTTGAACTTTCTAAAGAACAAGCGCACATATGGAGCACCCCACACACACACACCATTTAGGCTTCAAACTCAAAATCGGAAAAGTTTAGAGTTGCTAGATTAAATTGTGCATTTAGGGATTCAAACGTTGATCTTATGAATACCTGAAAATTTAAGCCTCCCCTGAAATCGGGAAGTCTAGTAGTTGATCTCTCTCAAGAACAAAAACAGATAGGGAGAACCTCCCCCCCCCACCCCCTTTTGGCGTCAAACTCAAAATCGGAATCGCTTGGAGTTGCGGGCTTAAAGTTTGGTTTTATGGTTCAAAGGTTGATCTTATGAATACCTGAAAATTTAATCCTCCCCAGACATCGGGAAGTATAGTAGTTGAACCCTCTCAAGAACAAGCCCAGTTAGGGAGCGCATCTCCTTCCCCCCACCCCTTTTAGGCTTCAAACTCAAAATCAGAAAAGCCTAGAGATTCAGGCTTAAACTTTGCGTTTAGCGTTCTAATGTTGATCTTATGAATACCTAAAAATTTCAGCCTCCCCAGACATCGGGAAGTATAGTAGTTGAACCCTCTCAAGAATAAGAACAGATAGGGAGAACCTCCCAACCCCCCCACCCCCTTTAGGCGTCAAACTCAAAATCGGAACAGCTTGGAGTTGCGGGCTTTAAGTTTGGTTTTATAGTTCAAAAGATGATCTTCTGAATACCTGAAAATTTAAGCCTCCCCAGACATCGGGAAGTATAGAAATTGAACTTTATCAAGAACAAGCGTAGATCGGAAGCACCCCCCACCCCCCAATTTAGACTTCACCCTCAAAATCGGAAAAGTTTGGAGTTTCGGCATTAAACTGTGTATATAGTGTTCAAAGGGTGATCTTATGAATCCCTGAAAATTTAATCTTCAAAAGACATCGGGAAGTATAGTAGTTGAACTCTCTCAAGTACAAGCACAGAAAGGGTTAACCCCCCCCCCCCCTTAGGCTTCACACTCAAAATTGGAAAAGTTTTGGAGTTGCGGGATTAAATTGTACATGTAGTGTTCCAAGGTTGATCATGTGAATACCTGAAAATTTAAGCATCCCCAGACATCGGGAAGTATAGTAGTTAAACTTTCTAAAGAACAAGAGCACATAGGGAGCCCCCCCCCCCCCCCCATTAGGCTTCAAACTCAAAATCGGAAAAGTTTGGAGTTGCGAGATTAAATTGTGCATTTAGGGTTCAAAGGTTGATCTTATGTATATCTGAAAATTTAAGCCTCCCCAGACATCGGGAAGTATAGTAATTGAACTCTATAAAGAACAAGCGCCGATAGGGGGCACTCCCCCACCACCCCTTTAGGATTCACACTCAAAATCAGAAAAGTTTGGAGTTTCATTCTTAAACTGTGCATTTAGGGTTAAAAGGGTGGTCTTATGATTCCCTTAAAATTTCAGCCTCAAAAGACATCGGGAAGTAAAGTAGTTGAACTCTGTCAAGTACAAGCACAGAAAGGAAGCGCACCCCCCCCCCCCGCCCCCCAGGCTTCAAACTCAAAATCGGAAAAGGTTTGAGTTGTGGAAGTAAACTTTGCATTTAGGGTTCAAAGGTTGATCTTATGAATACCTTAAAATTTCAGCCTACCCAGACATTGGGAAGTATAGTAGTTGATCTCTCTCAAGAACAAAACCCAGATATTGAGCCCCCCCCCCCCTCTTAGGTTTCAAACTCAAATTCAGAAACGCGGTTTCTGACAGTGATGATTGACATGAGACAAGAAAACAGTGATGATTGACATGACTCTGGTTGAGCTGCTGTACATAGTGCACGAGAGTCAATAAGTCACTTAGTGTTCAGCAGTCTGATGGCAGAGGGGAAGAAGCTGTTCATGTGACGGGAGGTTTTAGTCTGAATGGACCGAAGTCTTCTACCTGAGGGGAGAGGGGCAAACAGTACGTGACCAGGGTGTGAAGGATCGGCTATGATCCGGCCAGCACGCCTCCGGGTCCTGGAGATGTACAGATCCTGGAGAGATGGGAGCTTGCAGCCGATCACCTTCTCAGCAGTGCGCACGACGCGCTGCAGCCTTAGTCTGTCCCAAAAGGTTCAAAGGTTGATCTCATGAATAGCTGAAAATTTAAGACTCCCCAGAAATCGGGAAGTATAGTAGTTGAACTCTATAAAGAACAAGCGTAGATCGGGAGCACCCCCCCCCCTTTAGACTTTAAACTCAAAATCGGAAAAGTTTGGAGTTGCAGGCTTAAATTTTGCATTTAGGGTTCAAAAGTTTATCTTCTGAATACCGGAAAATTTAAGTCTCCCCAGACATCCGGAAGTATAGTAGTTGAACTCTTTCAAGAACCAGAACACATAGGGAGAACCTCCCCACCCCCCCCACCCCCTTTAGGCATCAAACTCAAAATCGGAACCGCTTGGAGTTGTGGGCTTAAAGTTTGCATTTGTGGTTCAAAGGTTGATTTTATGAATACCTGAAAATTTAAGCCTCCCCAGACATCAGGAAGTATAGTAGTTGAACCCTCTCAAGAACAAGCCCCGATAGGGAACGCATCTGCCCCCCCCCCCCCACATTAAGCTTAAATCTCAAAATCGGAACAGAAAGAAAAGTTTAGATTTGTAGGATTAAATTGTGCATTTAGGGTTCACAGGTTGATCTTATGAATACCTTGTGGAGTGTGTGAAATCACATGAAGATTCATTTCAAAATTATTTATTTCACACTCACATCTCATGAGCACAGAACAGTCTGAACTTTTTACCAGAGACTCTCCTCTTAAGTTTCACGGCTTATATCACACACAATAGGACCTTTACATCACACTGCATTCAACCCCTTAAATCCTTGGCTCCTTCCCACTCTCTCACCAGGAGACTCCTGCTCTTTTGTCTCCCATGCTTATTCACTGTCTCTCGTCTTAGATGCTAGAAATCTGACTCTCCTATGGTGCTACAAATACTCCCCCCATCATCTTAGATAGGACAATAATAACAAGTTCACATGCTGTGATAGAACAACAGAACATCAGTCCACATGCTGTTTGAGCTTCCGTCTCCTCCCGTATCTGCTGTAACTGGGTTTTACCACCTCCGCGGCGCTGTTGTGCCGATGGGAGGTTGCTGGGAGGGAGGCCACTTCGGTCTGTCCGTGTGGCTGCTCTGGCGAATCGTTTCCTTGGGGAGCTCTCCGTGGCGGTCTTCCACGCCGAGGGGCCCTAGCCAACAGCACTTGCTCGTCCGCCACAACGAAAGCGGGTTTGAGTCTGTCTATGCCAATTTTTTCCCTCCTACCCCCCAAGTCTAGCAAAAAATGCTTATCCCCTGTTTCCAACACTCTGAACGTTCCATCATAGGGTGGACACAATGGAGGGTGGTGGGCATCATGTCTGACAAATGCGAACTCCGCACTCTTCAAAGTTTTAGGCACAAAAACACGCGGAAAACTGTGGTGGGCAGGGCCCGGCAGCGTGCCTGTGCCGAGGAGCTGCCCGGAGCGGGATTATCTGATAGAAATTACCCGGGAAGCCGTAGTGGCTGCGTGAAAACGAGCTCTGCCAGGGAAGCTTCTAGATCCTCTTTCGGCGCGGAGCGCAACCCCAATAAAACCCACGGCAGCCTGTCTACCCAATTTGCATCCGTCAATGAGGCCCTGAGCACTGCTTTCAGTGCTCTATGATGGTCGAACCTCTTAGCCGGAATACGAAACGGCTCCAAGGGAGCCTTCGTGTGTCTGAGTACCTTGGCTCGTTGGCATGCCACGCAGGCTGCAGCCCACTCTTTCACTTGTTTGCGTAGGCTCGGCCACACAAACTTCTCTCCCACCATTTTGACCAACGCGCACACTCCTGGGTGCGCCAGAGTGTGAACCGACTCAAACACGCAGCGGCGCCATGCGGCCAGGACCACGGGACGCGGGCGACCCATGGAGACATCGCAGATTATGGGGGGCATGCCGTCTTGCAGCACCCCGCTCTCCATCCTTAACCCTGTTGGTCCAGACTGGAGCGCGCACACGTCTGCATCGCTAATCTGCTCCACGGCCATGGCTGCGTAATCTATCCCCACGCAGACCGGGGCCACCACGGCGCGCGAGAGGCAGTCCGCCACTACATTCAATTTACCCGACACATGCTGAATATCGGTAGTAAACTCTGAGATCGCGGCCAGCTGTCTCTGCTGCCGGCCCGACCACGGTTCTGAAACCTTGGCCATCGCGAATGTTAGGGGCTTGTGGTCCACGAACACGGTGAAACTGCGCCCTTCCAGCCAGAACTGGAAGTGGCGAATGGCCAGGTGGAGAGCCAGCAACTCTCTGTCGAACGCGTTGTATTTAAGTTCACTGTCGCGCAAAGTTCTGCTGAAAAAGGCGAGCGGCTGCCAAGCCCCGGCGACGCACTGCTCCACGACAGCCCCTATGGCCACGTCTGAAGCTTCGGTGGTGAGCGCTATGTGGGCCGTCGGGTCTGGATGTGCCAGCAGTGCAGTGTTTGCCAGGGCTGCTTTAACTTCCGAGAATGCCCGCTCTCGCTCCGGGGTCTATTCGACCCTATCCGCGGGTTTCTGTTTTTTGAGCGCGGCGTACAATGGTTGCATGAGCTGCGCCGCACGGGGAGGAAATGGTTATAAAAGTTCACCCAAAAATTCTTGTAGCGCTCTGACCGTTTGAGGCCGAGGAAAATCCGCCACTGTGCGCACTTTGCGGGGCAGCGGGATCGCTCCTTCGGGAGAGATGCGGTGTCCCAAAAAATCAATCTCCGTTACGCCGAACTGGCATTTCGCTGGGTTGATTATTAACCCGTGCTCCTCCAACCTCCTGAAAACCGTCGTGAGGTGGGTTTCGTGTTCATCTTCGGACGCGCTGGCTACCAGGATATCGTCTAGGTAGACAAACACGAAAGGGAGATCGTGCAGCACTGCGTCCATCATGCGCTGGAATGTCTGTGCCGCTCCTTTTAACCCAAATGGCATGCGCAGGAACTCGAATAGACCGAACAGAGTTATTACCGCTTTTTTAGGTACGTCCTCAGCGTGCACTGGGACTTGGTGGTAACCGCGGACCAGGTCTATTTTGAAAAAAATGCGTGCCCCAGCGAGGTGAACGGAAAAATCCTGTATGTGGGGAATAGGGTAGCGGTCATGCGCCGTGGCGTTGTTCAACCAGCGGAAATCACCGCACGGTCGCCACGATCCCTCAGCCTTAGGGACCATGTGTAGCGGGGATGCCCATGGGCTGTTCGAGCGCCTGATGATGCCCAACCTTTCCAGGTTGGCGAACTCCTCGCGCGCTATGGCCAGTTTAGATGCGTCCAAGCGCCGAGGTCTTGCAAGAACGGGAGGCCCGGTGGTGGTGATAAAGTGCTCCACCCCGTGTTTAGCGATGGCCGCGGAAAATGTCGGGACCGTGAGTGCTGGGAACTGAGAGAGCAGTGTGTGGAACTTACCGCATGTAGCTGTGACGTTGGCTTGTGCTGTTGGCCGGGTCACTCGAGCTATACAGGGGAGAGAATCAAAGGACAGTGCATTAACCAGGCGCCTGTTAGCAACATCAACCAATAAACCATGTGCACACAGAAAATCAGCCCCCAGTATATGGTAATTCAGTGCTGCTATGACAAAAGGCCGTTAGATCTTGCCAGCCGGTCAGCGTAGGTCGGCCGGATGAAGGTCTTCTGGGCTCCGGTGTCCACGAGGAAATGCCTCCCCGAGCGTGCGTCCATTAGGTAGAGCAGCTTGTTTTCTTCACCGAGGGTTGCCGCTGCTACCGACCCTCAGCCTTGGCGTTTTCCCGAGCGCTGGAAATGGCATGGTGGTGTACATCTGTGTGCGTTCTCTCTGAAGCGGCGGTGGTAGGAACAGAGCGTGTCTCTCTGGCGCCCCTTGGCCCCGCTGCTGCTACCGTCGGTGGCTCCTCTCCTCCTCTGGTCATCTCGCTGGGCTCCGCCACTGCTGCGTTGACTGTGGTCGCCCTGGTGGTGATGATGATCCGGTCTGCCTCCTGGGCCAGCGCACGGTAGGCTTGCGTGGCCAGCCGCGGCGAATTGGCCAGAAGCGCTCTCGCTACTGTCAGAAGGTTCCGGAGGAAGAGGTGGGCAAACAGAAAGTGTTCGTCGTCCGTGCCTTTTAACGCCAGCATCTTCTCCATCAGGTCTACGGCTGAACCCTCTCCAAGCTCGGTCCGCGTCAGGAGCCTCTCCGCTCTCTCACAGTCCGAGAGCGTGTAGAGCCGGATGAGCGCAGCTTTGAGCGCCTCGTATCTGTTGCTGGCTGGAGGCTGATCGAGCAGGCTCACTACCTGTTGAGCTGTGTGGGCATCGAGCGCTGCGACCACGTGGTAGAATCTGGTGTCATCTGCCGTTACTCCCCGGAGGGCGAACTGGGCCTCGGTGAGGTGGAACCAAGAGCGCGGGTTGTGCTGCCAGAAATCCGGTAGCTTGACTGAAACCGCACACACGTGGCTGCAGGTTCCAGTCCGGGCTGTCTGTGGGATGGCTGCCGCCTCGCAGTAGCTTCCTGGCCGGTCCGGCTCTGGGGATCTTGCCTCGTGTTCCATAATACGTCTTGGGTCACCAGTGTGGAGTGTGTGAAATCACAGGCAGATTCATTTCTAAATGATTTATTTCACACTCACATCTCACGAGCAAAGAACAGGCTGAACTTTTTACCAGAGACTCTCCTCTTAAGTTTCACAGCTTATATCACACACAATAGGACATTTACATCAAACTGCATTCAACCCCCTACATCCTTGGCTCCTTCCCACTCTCTCACCAGGAGACTCCTGATTTTTTGTCTCCCATGCTTATTCACTGTCTCTCGTCTGAGATGCTAGAAATCTGACTCTCCCAAGGTGCTACAACCTGAAAATTTAAACCTCGCCAGACATCGGGAAGTATAGTAGTTGAACTCTCTCAAGAACAAGCCCAGATATGGAGAGCCTCCCCCCCCCAAAAGGCATCAAACTCAAAATCGGAACCACTTGGAGTTGAAGGCTAAAACTTTGCATTTAGGGTTCTAATGTTGATCTTATGAATACCTAAAAATTTCAACCTACCCCCAGACATCGGGAAGTATAGTAGTTGAACTCTCTCAAGAACAAAAACAGATAGGGAGAACCTCTCCACCCCCCACCCCCTTTAGGCGTCAAACTCAAAATCGGATTCGCTTAGAGTTGCGGGCTTAAAGTTTAGTTTTATGGTTCAAAGGATGATCTTATGAATACCTGAAAATTTAATCCTCCCCAGACATCGAGAAGTATAGTAGTTGAACCCTATCAAGAACAAGCCCAGATAGGGAGCGCATCTGCCCCCCCCCCCACCATTAGGATTTAAACTCAAAATCGGAACCGCTTAGAGTTGCTGGTTGAAATTTTTCATTTCATGTTCTAATGTTGATCTTAGGAATCCCTAAAAAATTTCAGCCTCCCCAGACATCGGGAAGTATACTAGTTGAACTCTCTCAAGAACAAGAACAGATAGGATGAACCTCCCCACCCCCCACCCCCCACCCCCTTTAGGCGTCAAACTCAAAATCGGAACCGCTTGGAGTTGCGGGCTTAAAGTTTGGTTTTATGCTTCAAAGGTTGATCTTATGGATACCTGAAAATTTAAACCTCCCCAGACATCAGGAAGTACAGTAATTGAACTTTATAAAGAACAAGCACAGATAGAGAGGACCCCCCCCCCCAATTTAGGCTTCACACTCAAAATCAGAAAAGTTTTGATTTTGAGGCTTTAACTTTGCATATAGGGTTCAAAGGGTGATCTTATTAATCCCTGAAAATTTCAGCCTCAAAAGACATAGGGAAGTATAGTCGTTGAACTCTCTCAAGTACAAGTACAGAAAGGGATATCCCCATCCCCTTTAGGCTTCAAACTCAAAATCAGAAAAGTTTTGAGTTGCGGTATTAAACTGTACATTTAGAGTTCAAACGTTGATCTTATGAATACCTGAAAATTTCAGCATCACCAGACATCGGGAAGTGTAGTAGTTGAACTTTCTAAAGAACAAGTGCACATAGGGAGCACCCCCCCCCCCCACACACACCAATTAGGCTTCAAACTCAAAATTGGAAAAGTTTAGAGTTGCGAGATTAAATTGTGCATTTAGGGTTCAAAGGTTGATCTTATGAATACCTTAAAATTTCAGCCTCCCCAGACATCAGGAAGTATAGTACTTGAACTCTCTCAAGAACAAGCACAGATCGGGAACCCCCCACCCCCCCTTAAGCTTCAAACTCAAAATCGGAAAAGTTTTTAGTTGTGGGCTTAAACTTTGCATTTCGTGTTCAAAGGTTGATCTTATGAATACCTGAAAATTTATGCCTTCCGAGTCATTGGGAAGTACAGTAGTTGATCTCTCTCAAGAACATATCCCTAAAGGGAGCTCCACAGCCCCCCCCCCCTTTAGGCTTTAAACTCAAAATTGGAAAAGCTTAGAGTTTCGGGCTTAAACTTTGCATTTAGGAGTTCAATGGATAATCTTATGAATACCTTAAAATTTCTATCTCCCCAGACTTCACGAAGTATAGTACTTGAACTCTCTCAAGAACAAGCACAGATCGGGAACCCCCCCCCCCCCCCCCTTAAGCTTCAAACTCAAAATCGGAAAAGTTTGGAGTTGCGGGATTAAACTGTGCATTTAGTATTCAAAGGTTGATCTTATGAATACCTGAAAATTTCAGCATCCCCAGACAACGGGAAGTATAGTAGTTTATATCTCTCAAGAATAATCCCACATCGGAAGCACCCCACCGCCCCTTTAGGCTTCAAACTCAAAATCGGAAAAGTTTGGAGTTGCGGGATTAAACTGTGCATTTAGGTTTCAAAGGTTGATCTTATGAATACCTGAAAATTTCAGCATCTCCATACATAGGGAAGTATAGTAGTTGATCTCTCTCAAGAACACACCCTGATAGGGAGACCCCCCCCCCCTTTAGTCTTCAAACTCAAAATCAGAAAAGCTTAGAGTTTCGTGCTTAAACTTTGCTTTTAGTGTTCAAAGGATTATCTTATGAATACATTAAAATTTAAGCCTCCCCAGACATCGGGAAGTATTGTAGTTGAACGTTATCAAGAACAAGACCACATAGGACCCCCCCCCCCCTTTAGGCTTCAAACTAATAATCGGGAAAGTTTGGAGTTGTGGGATTAAACTGTGCATATAGTATTCAAAGGTTGATATTATGAATACCTGAAAATTTCAGCCTCACCAGACATCGGCAAGTGTAGTAGCTGATCTGTCTCAAGAACAAACCCAGATAGCGAGACCCCCCCACCCTTTAGTCTTCATACTCAATATCGTAAAAGCTTAGAGTTTTGGTTTTAAACTTTGCATTCAGGTTTCAAAGGTAGATCTCATGAATAGCTGAAAATTTACGACTCCCCAGAAATTGGGAAGTATATTAGTTGAACTCTCTCAAGAACAAGCTCAGATCATGAGCAAACCCCCCCCCCCGCCCCCCGCACCCCCTTTACGGTTTAAACTCAAAATCGGAAAAATTATAAGTTGCTAGCTTAAACTTTGCATTTAGGGTTCAAAGGTTGATCTTATGAATACCTGAAAATTTATGCCTTCCGAGTCATTGGGAAGTACAGTAGTTGATCTCTCTCAAGAACATATCCATAAAGGGAGCTCCACACCCCTCCTTTAGGCTTTAAACTCAAAATCGGAAAAGCTTAGAGTTTCGGGCTTAAACTTTGCATTTAGGCTTCAATGGTTTATCTTATGAATACCTTAAAATTTCAATCTCCCCAGCATTCGCGAAGTATTGTCGTTGAACTTTGTCAAGAACAATCCCACATAGGAATGACGCCCCCCACCCTCCTTTAGGCTTCAAACTCAAAATCGGAAAAGTTTGGAGTTGCGGGATTAAACTGTGTATTTAGTATTCAAAGGATGATCTTATGAATTCCTTAAAATTTCAGCATCCCCAGACATCGGGAAGTATAGTAGTTTATATCTCTCAAGAGCAATCCCACATAGGAAGCACCCCACCGCCCCTTTAGGTTTCAAACTCAAAATCGGAAAAGTTTGGAGTTGCGGGATTAAACTGTGCATTTAGGTTTCAAAGGTTGATCTTATGAATACCTGAAAATTTCAGCATCTCCGTACATAGGGAAGTATAGTAGTTGATCTCTCTCAAGAACACACCCAGATAGGGAGACCCCCCCCCCCTTTAGTCTTCAAACTCAAAATCAGAAAAGCTTAGAGTTTCGTGCTTAAACTTTGCATTTAGTGTTCAAAGGTTTATCTTATAAATACCTTAAAATTTAAGCCTCCCCAGAAATTGGGAAGAATAGTTCTTGAACTATCTCAAGAGCAAGCGCAGATCGTGACCCCCCCCCCCCCCGCCTTAGGCTTTAAACTCAAAATCGGAATTGTTTTGAGCTGCGGGCTAAAACTTTGCATTTAGTGTTCAAATGTTGATCTTATTAATACCTTAAAATTTAAGCCTCCCCAGACATCAGGAAGTACAGTAATTGAACTTTATAAAGAACAAGCACAGATAGAGAGGACTCCCCCCCCCCAATTTAGGCTTCACACTCAAAATCGGAAAAGTTTTGATTTTGAGGCTTTAACTTTGCATATAGGGTTCAAAGGGTGATCTTATTAATCCCTGAAAATTTCAGCCTCAAAAGACATAGGGAAGTATAGTCGTTGAACTCTCTCAAGTACAAGTACAGAAAGGAATATCCCCATCCCCCTTAGGCTTCAAACTCAAAATCAGAAAAGTTTTGAGTTGCGGTATTAAACTGTACATTTAGAGTTCAAACGTTGATCTTATGAATACCTGAAAATTTCAGCATCACCAGACATCGGGAAGTGTAGTAGTTGAATTTTCTAAAGAACAAGTGCACATAGGGAGCACCCCCCCACACACACCAATTAGGCTTCAAACTCAAAATTGGAAAAGTTTAGAGTTGCGAGATTAAATTGTGCATTTAGGGTTCAAAGGTTGATCTTATGAATACCTTAAAATTTCAGCCTCCCCAGACATCGGGAAGTATAGTAGTTGATCTCTCTCAAGAACACACACAGATAGGGAGACACCCCCCCGCCCCCTTTAGTCTTCAAACTCAAAATCGGATTGTAATCAAAGTATTGTAATTGAACTTTATCAAGAACAAGCCCACATAGGAAGCATCTCCCCACACCCATTTAGGCTTCAAACTCAAACTCGAAAAGTTAGGAGTTGCGAGATTAAACTTTGCATTTAGAATTCAAAGGTTGATCTTATGAATACCTTTAAATTTAAGCCTCCCCAGACATCGGGAAGTATTGCATTTTAACTTTATCAAGAACAAGCCCACATAGGAAGCACCCCCCCCCCCCCCCTTAGGCTTCAAAATCAAAATCGGAAAAGTTTGGAGTTGCGGGATTAAACTGTGCATTTAGGTTTCAAAGGTTGATCTTATGAATAACTTCAAATTTAAGCCTCCCCATACATCGGGAAGTATAGTAGTTGATCTCTCTCAAGAACACACACAGATAGGGAGACACCCCCCCGCCCCCTCCCTTTAGTCTTCAAACTCAAAATCGGAAAAGCTTAGATCTTCTGGCCTAAACTTTGCATTCAGGGTTCAAAGGTGGATCTCATGAATAGCTGAAAATTTAAGACTCCCCAGAAATCTGGAAGTATAATAGTTGAACTCTCTCAAGATCAAGCGCAGATCGTGACCACCCCACCCCCACCCCCCACCCCCTTTTAGGCTTTAAACTCAAAATCGGAAAAGTTTTGAGCTGCGGGCTAAAACTTTGCATTTAGGGTTCAAAGGTTGATCTTATGAATACCTGAAAATTTCAGCCTCCCCAGAAATCGGGACGTATAGTACTTGAACTCTCTCAAGAACAAGAGCAGATCGGGACCCCCCCCCCCCCCCCAAGCTTCAAACTCAAAATCGGAATAGTTTTGAGTTGCGGGCTTCAACTTTGCATTTAGGGTTCAAAGTTTGATCTTATAAATACAGTAAAATTTCAGCCTCCCCATACATCGGGCAGTATTGTAGTTGACCTTTATCAAGAACAAGCCCACATAGGAAGTAACCCCCTCCCCCTTTAAGCTTCAAACTCAAAATCGTAAAATTTTGGAGTTGCGGGATTAAACTTTGCATTTAGGGTTCAATAGTTGATCTTATGAATACCTGAAAATTTCAGCCTTCTGAGACAGTGGGAAGTACAGTAGTTGATCTCTCTCAAGAACATACCCAGAAAGGGAACTCCCCACCCCCCACCCCCCCTTTAGGCTTTAAACTCAAAATCGGAAAAGCTTTGAGTTTCAGGCTTAAACTTTGCATTTAGCGTTCAAAGTTTATCTTATGAATGTGGCACACATATGTGGGTTTCATATGCTTCATATGTATTCACTGTATGCTTACTGTATGCTTCATGTCTCAGATGAACAAAAGGACTGAGCCTCCTAGGAGATAACAGGAGGATGTGAAATGTGGTCTTTTGTATGCAAAGAGATGGCCTTGGGGGATTTCCTGGCCACCAAGGACTTTAGTTGGAGGTGATAAGACCTGGAAGAAGACGCATTGTGACTTGGGATTAAATACAATGTGACTGTGTGCTTTGATGTCCTGGGGTATAAAAGGACAAATGTCTGGGGGGTTTCTTTCTCTTTTTCTATTTTTGAAGATGTTGGAGAATGGAATAAATCTGACTTGTGAGATAAACTCAGCCTCGTCATTTCCACATTCTCCACACTGGTGACCCTAAGACGTATCATGAGCGAAAGAAATTCCCCCAAGCCAGACTCGTCAGGAGCCAGCCAGGCGAACGCAGCCACAGTCAAGCTACCAGACTTCTGGCAAGACAGCCCGTGCTCCTGGTTCCACTTGGTCGAAGCACAGTTCGCCCTCCGGGGGATAATGGTAGATGACACGAAATTCTACCATGTTATTGCCAAGCCCAACAACCGCACGGCTCGACATGTGCAGAGCCTTTTGGAGCGCCCACCGTCCGACGACAAATATGGCGGGTTGAAGACTGCGCTCATCCAGCGTTTCACTCCCTCAGTCCAGGAGAGAGCGGAGAGGCTCCTGGCTCTGAACGACTTGGGAGATAGCACGCCCGTTGATCTGATGGAGGACATGCTGAGGTTGAGGGGCTCAGACGGCGATGACTTCCTCTTCACCCACATTTTCCTGAGAACCCTACCGTCGGCCACGAGAGCGACCCTGGCCAGTTCACCGTTGTTGGCTCAGCGGGACTTCCGCGCGCTGGCCCTGGAGGCACAACAGATTCTCAATGCCAGCAAACAGCGTGCGACCACCGCGGCAGCGACGGAGCTCGGCGCGACTGCCGGAGTTGGCAGGGGGCCAGAGGCGGCGGTAGCAGACCCGCCGACAACGGCGGCGGCGAGGGCCAAGGATCGCGGAGGAGACAACCTCTGTTTCTACCATCGCCGCTTTGCAGAGAGGGCACGCAAATGTATACCACCGTGCCAGTTCAAGCGCTCGGCAAACGCCAAGACCAGGGGTCGGTTGCAGCCGCAGCCCTCGGGGAAGAGAACAAGCTGCTCTACTTGACGGATGCGCGTTCGGGGAGGAAATTCCTCGTGGGCACAGGCTCCCAAGTGAGTTTCATCACGCCTACCTATGCTGATCGGCTGGCGGGTCCCGGAAGTCACGGAGCGTCAGCAGCGAACGGCTCAAGGATTAAGACCTTTGGTGAGAGGACTCTGCTTCTGTCCCTACACGGCCGTACATTTGATTGGACTTTTGTTATAGCTGCAGTGAGCTTCAATATGTTGGGGGCTGATTTTCTGTGCTCACATGGTTTGTTGGTTGATCTTGCTAATAGGCGCCTGGTTAATGCACTTTCTTTTTATTTTATTCCCTGTGCAGCCCGATTGACCCCGCCCACAGCACAAGCCAACGTCGCAACGGCAAGCGGTAAGTTCCACACACTACTCACTCAGTTCCCAGCACTTACGGTTCCCACATTTTCAGCAGCTGTCGCTAAACACGGAGTGGAACATTTTATTACTACCACCGGACCGCCCGTTTTTGCAAAAGCTCGGCGCTTGGATGCAGCTAAACTGTCCATAGCGCGCGAGGAGTTTGCCAACCTGGAAAAGTTGGGCATCATCAGGCATTCGAAAAGCCCATGGGCTTCCCCGCTTCACATGGTCCCTAAAGCTGATGGCTCGTGGCGACCTTGCAGAGATTTCCGTAGGTTGAACAATGCTACAGCGCACGACCGCTACCCAATCCTGCATATCCAAGATTTTTCCGTTCATTTGGCAGGGGCGTGCGTTTTTTCTAAGATAGACTTGGTACGCAGTTACCACCAGGTCCCAGTGCGCGCTGAGGACATACTCAAAACAGCGGTAATAACTCTGTTCGGGCTATTTGAGTTTTTGCGCATGCCGTTTGGGCTTAAAGGCGCGGCGCAGACGTTCCAACGCATGATGGACACGGTGTTGCGTGATCTCCCCTTCGTGTTCATCTACCTGGACGACATATTGGTAGCCAGCGCGTCCGAAGACGAACACGAAAACCACCTCACGGCAGTTTTCCGGAGGTTGGGAGAGCACGGGTTAATAATCAACCCAGTGAAGTGTCTGTTCGGGGTGATGCAGATTGATTTTTTGGGGTATCGCGTCTCTCCAGAAGGAGCGGTTCCTCTGCCTGACAAAGTGCGCGCAGTAACAAATTTTCCCCAGCCACAAACGGTCAAAGCGTTACAGGAGTTTTTGGGAATGGTGAATTTTTATAACCGTTTCCTCCCCCGCACAGCGCAGCTCATGCAACTATTGTATGCTGCACTAAAAAAACAAAAACCCACAAATAAAATCGAATGGTCTCCGGAGCGAGAGCGCGCATTATTGGAAGTCAAAACAGCCCTGGCAAATGCCGCATTGTTAGCACATCCAGTCCCAATGGCCCGCATAGCGCTCACTACTGACGCATCAGATGTGGCCATAGGGGCGGTCGTGGAACAGTATGTAGCCGGAGCTTGGCAACCGCTTGCCTTTTTCAGCAGGACCTTGCGCGATAGTGAACGAAAATACAACGCATTCGACAGGGAGTTGTTAGCTCTCCACTTGGCCATTCGCCACTTCCAGTTCTGGCTGGAGGGACGCCGTTTCACCGCGTTCGTTGACCACAAGCCGCTGACTTTCGCGATGGCCAAGGTTTCAGAACCGTGGTCGGGCCGGCAGCAGAGACAGCTGGACGCGATCTCAGAGTTTACTACCGATATCCAGCATGTGGCGGGTAAACTTAATGTAGTGGCAGACTGCCTCTCGCGCGCCGTGGCGGCTCCAGCCCGCGTAGGGGTAGATTTTGCAGCCATGGCCGCGGATCGGGTTAGCGACGCAGAAGTGCGCACGGCCCCAGTCCGCGTAGGGATAGATTATGCAGCCATGGCCGTGGATCAGGTTAGCGACGCGGACGTGCGCGCACTCCAGTCTGGACCAACAGGGTTAAGGCTGGAGAACAGGGTGCTGCAAGACGGTATGCCCCGCCTAATCTGCGATGTCTCCACTGGGCGACCGCGTCCTGTGGCACCGGCCGCGTGGCACCGCCCCGTTTTTCACTCAATCCATTCTCTGGCGCACCTGGGAGTGCACGCTTCGGTCAAAATGGTGGGAGAGAAATTTGTATGGCCGAGCCTGCGCAAACAAATTAGAGAGTGGGCGGCAGCCTGCATGGCTTGTCAACGAGCCAAGGTGCACAGACACACGAGAGCTCCCTTGGAGCCGTTTCACATCCCGGCTAAGAGGTTTGATCATGTTCACGTGGACCTCGTAGGCCCCCTCCCGCCCTCACAGGGGTGCACACATCTTCTGACAATGGTTGACCGCACCACGCGCTGGCCGGAAGTGGTCCCACTGTCGTCAACCACAGCCGAGGAGGTAGCGCGCGTGTTTTTAACGGCATAGGTAGGGCGTTTTGGAGTCCCATCGGACATTACGTCCGACAGAGGCCCTCAATTTGTTTCCGAACTTTGGTCAGCAATGGCCCACAGCCTGGGGGCAACGATCCACCGCACGACAGCATACAATCCGCAGGCTAACGGGTTATGCGAACGTTTTCACAGGTCATTGAAGGCGGCCCTCAGAGCGTCGGCTTACGGATGGAAATTGGGTGGACAGGCTACCATGGGTTTTATTGGGGTTGCGTTCTGCACCTAAAGAGGATTTAGAAGCCTCCCCGGCTGAGCTAGTTTTCGCACAGCCACTTCGGCTGCCCGGGGAGTTTCTCCCAGATAATCCTGAGCCAGAGTGCTCCCCAGCTCAGCGGTTACAGAGTAGCACGGAATCGAGCATGCTGCCTGGCCCCGTTCACCACAGTTTCCCGCGCGTTTTTGTGCCGAAGGCTTTAAAAAATGCGGAGTTTGTTTTTGTCAGACACGATGCCCATCTCCCAACGTTACGACCACCTTATGATGGACCCTTTAGAGTGCTGGAAACAGGGGATAAGCAATTTTTGCTTGATTTGGGGGGCAGAAAAGAGATGATTGGCATAAACAGGCTCAAACCCGCTTTTGTGGTGGCTGACGAAGGTGTGCAGTTGGCCAGGGCTCCTCGGCGCGGCAGACCCCCTAGGGAGCATCCCCCAGAGCTCCCACAGGGATTGACTAACAGTTCTCATCCTCAGACAGCAGCTCCCCAGCAGGAGGGCGCCGCGGACGCGGTAAGGCCCGCTTACAGCAGACACCGGAGAAGACTGAGGCCCAAGCAGCATGTGGACTGATGTGTGTGATTTTATCATGAAATGCAGACTGTTATTACGTTGTCCCATCTTAGACATTTGGGGGGGGGGGGGGGGTCATGTGGCACACATATGTGGGTTTCATATGCTTCATATGTATTCACTGTATGCTTACTGTATGCTTCACGTCTCAGATGAACAAAAGGACTGAGCCTCCTAGGAGATAACAGGAGGATGTGAAATGTGGTCTTTTGTATGCAAAGAGATGGCCTTGGGGGATTTCCTGGCCACCAAGGACTTTAGGTGGAGGTGATAAGACCTGGAAGAAGACGCATTGTGACTTGGGATTAAATACAATGTGACTGTGTGCTTTGATGTCCTGGGGTATAAAAGGACGAATGTCTGGGGGGTTTCTTTCTCTTTTTCTATTTTTGAAGATGTTGGAGAATGGAATAAACCTGACTTGTGAGATAAACTCAGCCTCGTCATTTCCACATTCTCCACAATGAATACCTTAAAATTTCAGCCTCCCCATACATCGGGAAGTATAGTAGTTGAGGTCTCTCAAGTACATGCACAGAATGGGAGCACCTCTCCCACCCCCCTCCCCCCCAAGGCTTCAAAATTGGAAAAGTTTGGAGTTGCGGGCTTAAACTTTTCATTTAGGGTTCAAAGGTTGATCTTATGAATACCTGAAAATTTTAGCCTCACCAGACATCGGGAAGTATTGTAGTTGAACTTTTTCAAGAACAAGCAGAGATAGGGAACACCCCCCCCCCCCCCCTTCAAGCTTCAAATTCAAAATCGGAAAAGTTTTGAGTTGCGGGATTAAACTTTGCATTTAGGTTTAAATGGTTGATCTTATGAATACTGAAAAATTTAAGCCTCTCCAGACATCGGGAGGTATAGTAGTTTATATCGCTCAAGAACAAGCCCACATAGGAAGAGCCCCCCACCCCCTTTAGTCTTCAAACTCAAAATCGGAAAAGCTTAGAGTTTTGGTCTTAAACTTTGCATTTAGGGTTCAAAGTTTTATCTTATGAATACCTTAAAATTTAAGCCTCCCCAGACATCGGGAAGTATTGTAGTTGAACATTATCAAGAACAAGCCCACATAGGAAGCACCCTCCCTCCTTTAGGCTTCAAACTCAAAATCGGAAAAGTTTGGAGTTGCGGGATTATACTGTGCATTTTGTATTCAAAGGTTGACCTTATGAATACCTAAAAATTTCAGCCTCCCCAGAAATAGTGAAGAATAGTACTTGAACTGTCTAAAGAACAAGCGCAGATCGGGAACCCACCCCCCCATAAGCCTCTCCGGACATCGGGAAGTATAGCAGTTTATATCTCTCAAGAACAAGAACACATAGGAAGCACCCCTCCCCCCCCTTAGGCTTCAAACTCAAAATCGGAAAAGTTTGGAGTTTCGGGATTAAACTGTGCATTGAGGTTTCAAAGGTTTATCTTATGAATACGTGAAAATTCCAGTCTCCCCATATATCGGGAAGTATAGTACTTGAACTCTCTCAAGAACAAGAGCAGATCGGGACCCCCCCCACCACCACCACCAAGCTTCAAACTCAAAATCGGAATAGTTTTGAGTTGCGGGCTTCAACTTTGCATTTAGGGTTCAAAGTTTGATCTTATAAATACAGTAAAATTTCAGCCTCCCCATACATCGGGAAGTATTGTAGTTGTGTAGAGGAGCTGAAATAACGAGGCGATTTTTGTATTAAAAACAGGGTTTTTAATGAATAGCTCTTCTATCGAGTCTCATCAGGTGTAGAGCTTGGCAGAAGGCAAGAGAATGGTCTCTGCTCCGCTCGCTGGTTAAATACAAGCACACATAGAGCCACACATTGAAAAAGCTGACATCAGAGCCACACATTGAAAAAGCTGACATCCCCCCGTTATCTTAACCCCCCCATTGTTCTGCTATCTCCTCTCCTTGTCTTGGGAGGTGATGGGAACTCCTCCTCTCGCCTTAGGGGGTAAAGGTGTCAAGTCCGTCTCCGCCGCCGCGTCTTGGGAGGTCCATTGACTTTAAGCCGGCGGGGGAGATCCTTTGTCCTTTCCAGGTGTGAAGTTCCTTACATATGCTGTCACAAAACATTTCCACTTGTTCTAACATATGTAGATATGGGATATAAGAGTCATATATACCACAGGCCCCCCAAACACTAGGAAAGGACACAGAAAGAATCACAGTCTAAGATAATAACTATGAAATACTACTTGTTACAACTGTTGCCACAGGAGAAGTTTTCTAGCAGCCATGCTCCTAAGAAAGTTCAGTGGTAAACATAACAGCATAGTGAAATCATAAGTAGCCTTAAACTGTTGTAGCACAATTAGTGAATAATTGCGGGGTGGTTGGTATCAGTCCCTGTGCTGTCTGGGCTTTATTCTTCTCCCAAAACTGCTGTAGGTTGGCTTAGGTGTCCCGCTGGGACCTTCTTGTGGTGAATCTGCATTGTGGGAAGGAAAGAGATTATTTGTTCCCTGCCTGGGGGCTGAGACTTTTCCTCTGGGGGGTCTACCATGCCGAGGTGCTCGTGCCAACTGTGCAGGTTCGTCTCTCAGCAAGAAAGCAGGTTTGAGTCTGTCAACACTGACCACTTCCTTTCTGTCCCCATAATCAAGCACAAAGTGTCTGTCACCATTTTCCAGCACTCTGAACGGGCCATCGTAAACTGGGCGTAACGTTGGTTTAATGGCTTCATGCTTAACAAAAACGAACTCAGCGTTTTTTTAAAGTTTGAGGAACAAAAACTCGTGGAAAAGAGTGATGAGCTGGACCGTGGAGGGAGTCCGGTCCACTGCTGCCTAAAAACCTTGGGACTGGAAGGTGTCCTGGTTCTGGGTTCTCTGGTAAAAATTCTCCTGGGAGTCTGATAGGCTGGGCAAAAACTAATTCTGCAGGAGAAACGTCTAAATCCTCTTTAGGTGCTGCACGCAACCCCAATAAAACCCAGGGAAGTTTATTTACCCAATTTGTGTCCGTTAGTGAGGCCCTGAGGGCAGCCTTTAAGGACCTGTGAAAACGCTCCCATAACCCATTAGCCTGAGGGTGATAAGCGGTGGTGCGATGAATTGTTGCCCCTAAACTGTTAGACATGGCTGACCAGAGCTCTGAGATAAATTGGGGCCCTCTGTCTGACGTGATGTCTGATGGAACACCGAAACGTGCCACCCAGTTTGCTAGAAAAACGCGAGCGACTTCCTCCGCTGTGGTTGACGCTAGAGGGACTGCCTCCGGCCAGCGCGTGGTGCGGTCTATCATTGTTAACAGGTGTGTGAAACCTTGGGAGGAAGGTAGCGGCTCCACGAGGTCGACGTGAATGTGGTCGAATCTTCTAGCAGGAATTGGAAAAGGCTCCAGAGGGGCTTTTGTGTGTCTGTGTATTTTGGCGCGTTGACAAGGAATGCAAGTTTTTGCCCATTCTTTTACGTTTTTGCGCAGGCCTGGCCACACAAACTTTTCAGCAACCATTTTGACCGAGGCGCGCACACCTGGGTGCGCGAGGGAGTGAATTGCGTCGAAAATACGGCGGCGCCAAGCAGCTGGTACTAACGGGCGAGGTCGGCCGGTTGAAACGTCGCATATTAGGGGGGGGCACGCCGTCGCGCAACCCTTTTTTCTCCAGCCTTAACCCTGTTGGTCCGGACAGGAGCGCGCGCACGTCTGCATCACTGCTTTGTTCTTCCGCCATGGCTGCATAATCTATTCCATCCTGGATAGGTGCTGCGTATGTGTGTGCGTTAATGAAGAGCTCCGCTGCTGAGGTGGCGTAATCTGTCTCCTCGTGCTCTGGCGGTGTCACAGCGTGAGAGAGACAGTCAGCTACAACGTTAAGTTTGCCTGCTACGTGTCGAATGTCTGTGGTGAACTCTGAAATCGCAGCTAGCTGTCTTTGTTGTCTGCCCGACCATGGTTCTGAGATTTTAGCCATAGCAAAAGTGAGCGGCTTATGGTCCACAAAGACCGTGAAACTCCGCCCTTCTAACCAAAACTGGAAGTGGCGGATGGACAAATGAAGCGCTAGCAGCTCTCTGTCGAAAGTGCTGTATTTGCGTTCCGTTGGGTTTAGCGATTTGCTAAAGAATGCCAAAGGTTGCCAGACTCCGCTGACAAGTTGTTCTACAACTGCCCCTATATCCAAGTCAGAAGCATCTGTGGTCAGAGCAATGCGGGCTGAGGGATCTGGGTGGACTAACATTGTGGCGTTAGCTAAGGCGTTTTTTACTTCCGCGAAAGCACGTTCGCGCTCCTGGGTCCATTCGACCGCGATGGAAGCCTTCTTTTTTCTGAGTGCGTCATATAGGGGCTGCATGAGCTGAGCTGCGTGGGGGAGGAAACGGTTGTAAAAATTAACCATCCCCAAAAATTCCTGTAGCGATTTAACCGTTTGAGGCCATGGAAAACCTTCTATTGCACAAACTTTGTCTGGAAGCGGAAATGCCCCTGTCGGGGAGACCCTATGTCCCAAAAAATCAATTTGCGATACGCCAAATTTGCATTTGGCTGGATTGATTATAAGTCCGTGCTCTTCCAGCCTCTGAAAAACGGTAGTGAGGTGCTGCTCGTGTTCTTCCTCGGATGAGCTGGCTACCAGCATGTCATCGAGGTAGACAAAAACAAAGGGTAGGTCGCGTAGGACTGCGTCCATCATCCGTTGAAAAGTTTGAGCAGCGCCTTTGAGGCCGAATGGCATTCGTAGGAATTCAAAAAGGCCGAAAGGGGTTATTACCGCTGTTTTAGGAATATCTTCAGCTCGGACTGGGACTTGGTGGTAACCGCGGACTAAGTCTATTTTTGAAAAAATGCGCGCACCCGCTAAATGCAGTGAAAAGTCCTGAATGTGAGGAATGGGGTAGCTGTCATGTGCTGTAGCGTTGTTTAGCCTGCGGTAATCTCCGCACGGTCTCCAAGAACCGTCAGATTTCGGAACCATGTGAAGTGGTGAAGCCCAGGGGCTCTTCGAGCGTCTAACAATGCCCAATTTTTCGAGAGCTGCAAATTCATCCTTTGCTATGTTGAGCTTGGCCGCGTCTAAGCGGCGAGCTTTGGCAAAAACAGGAGGTCCTGTTGTCGGAATGAAGTGTTTAACCCCGTGTTTGGCTACAGTGGCTGAGAATTTGGGGGTTGTGAGTGCTGGAAATTGGGTGAGGAGTTGTTCAAACTTACCTCCCGCTGTGGTGACGTTGGCCTGCACAGGTGAATCAAAACATTCCCTGAGATGTTCACCAAGATCTGTGTATTTGTTAGGTGTGGTTAGTGGTGAGAGGTCAGGAAATACATAAGGATGGCGAAAAAACACATTCAAAAGGTGATAATCCTGTCTTTGGGTCTAGTATAGAGTTAATGGTTAGTCTGACTAATTTCAGAGCTTCTGGCCAAGTAACACCCTTTCCATGTGTGGTTTTTGCCAGCATTTGTTTGATTGTACCGATACTATGAAATTTGATCTTACTTCTTACAGCTTGGATTAAGTCTTGAACTGTTTGTGCTGTAAAATGAGTTCCATTATCTGCATAAATCAGTTCTGGAACCCCAAAAACGGAAAGAGCGTCATTCAATAGAGTTTCACACACACAGATGCGGCATTTGCTGGGGATGTGTGATGAATTCCTGTCCACTTTGTGGAGGTGTCAATCAACACCAAGCAATATTGTAGCTTTCCATTGCTCCTTGAGCATTATTTTATAAACAAATGATGCACTTTTGGCATGTTTTTGTTACTTCTTTCAAAATATTAGGACAGTTTTTCCCAACATCCTCATCATTGATTTCCTCCTGCTGGCACATGGTTGGCCATGTGCCACCAGGACAGCTCATCTGTATAATGTGGGTGGCAGAGCAAATTTTCATCAGACAAGCCAAATGTATATCTAATTATTTACACATGAAACAGGAGGAAGGTCCATATTATTTTGACAGTCTTTTAAAACATCAACATTATTAATAAGACTGACGGTTCCTAAAAGACCAATAGCAGCACAGTGAGTAGCGTTATGCAGGTGGCATGTGCTATAAGCATATTTACTATCTGTACAGAATACAGATAAGTTAACCCCAGACAACACCGTTACAGCATAAGCACACTTCTATTTTTACAGAGCAAGCCTATCGCTCGCTTCTTCCTTTGCTAAGTAGAGAGAGGGAGAGAGTTTCTGTTCGCCCCCTCCTCCACAACATGGGAAATGTGTAGGATAATAGAGGGCATGATCTTATTATTTGTATTATCCCATAAATAATAAAAAGGTGGTCTGTATTGCCCAGCCTGTATTTGAGTTATAACTGCAGCCATATGTTTATCCTGGGCACTACAGAAAATGAAATGAAAAGCACTTATGTAAATAAAATTGCATTTATTGATCATTTTTATGCATTATCTATTTTTCTGGGGATTGCTAATTATTTGCTAATTAATTTGCTAATTAATTTCTTTGACACCCTCTGTTTTGATACATGGAGGCTTAATATCTCAATAATTATAGCTTCTTTTTGTGACATCTCTTGAAATAGTTTACAAATTTCATTTAAGAAAAACAAAATAACTATCTGTGCATTTTTGATATGCTTCAGCATTGATAAATAAGATCAGTTTGTCCAATTGAACACAGATGGGTTGAATTTGAAATATTGTGTCACATTCTTTCAGTCAAAGGAAAGGCGGACGTTTTGCCTAATTTAGAATTCGATTTAATGTTTTACAAGGAATGTCCCTATTTCATACATTCCTTGGTAAATTATGGAGTGCAATGTAGTTCACCCTGTCCCAGCTTGGCCACCGCTGAATCAGGAGAAGCACATCCCTCATTGCTGTCACATTTCTGAAATATAGTGTTACCGCACCATTATGTGGTGAGTAATATCAGTATAAAATCATATAAACATTATATCAGTACACCTTATGTTATCTACAATGTCATACAAAGTCATACTTGGCTTCAAAAAGTGATTCTTTCTCCAAGACCTTTGTCTGATAATCCACAGCCTCTGGCAGATCATATGCACAGACACATTAATTATCAATCTGTTTTGATCCTCTGTGCTCTAAATCATGTGATATAGGGTAAACATAAAATCTTCAGTGATTAGGCATTATTAAATGACATCATAATATGATCATAGTATGGCCTGTAGTCACATTGTCACACGTCAGTCCTTTTTTCCCTATAAAGTGCACTGTCATATTTCAGTCAAGGACAAAGGTCAGTAATGCGTCAAAATTGTTTTGTTTTGTTTTTTTTAAAATATGTAAACAGTTTATCACGTACGCAACATTAATCAAGACCCCACAGAGTTAAATTGAAAAAATAAAAACTTTGTAAAAGTACCCATATTTAGACCACTTTCTTCACAGATCAACCACACACACACACACACACACACACACACACACACAGAATAGATAATAGATAAAACAACGTTCTCATTGTCCATTTTAACGTTATCCAGTTTTGCTGCCATTTAATTATGATTTTATTTGCTTCCTCCTTTTCCCAACCTCTTGGGCTTCTTGTGAAAGAGTAGAATACGAGCCCGCCTTAGGTCCCGGTTTGGGGTATGGGGGTGGATTTTCCAATAGTGGAGTTTTCTGGCTTCATCAGCTCTCCGTCGGGAAGCCTCTGCCGCTTGTGACCACAAGATGGCACATTGGAGCTCCGCACTGGGTTTGCCTGTTTTAACAGGTTTATTAGACGTCGTTTCAATGGTTGTTAACAATGCCTGGCATTCATCCACGTTCAACGTGGGCTTGAATGAGAAATCCTTTTTTCCATTTATTTAAGTATTTTTCTGGATCCTTTATTTTTCCCTTTTCATTTTGTCTGTTATTGTAATTTTTTACAGCTGTGCGTGCTATGTCCTGTTTTTTCTTCTGTTTATTCGTCTGCCTATCTGGTCTTCTAACACAATTCCCCATTTTTAGATGGTCAGGGACGTTAACAGTACGCCCACCGTAACTGTATTACTACCCAATTTTTTGGGGTGTGTTCCGTAGTCAGGAACGTTGAACAGTACGGCGACTGTTTAACACTATTACTGCCCAATTTGGGGTGAATTCCTTCACCCTACTTATTTTAAAACCTGACCACCAAACAGTTGTGAATCACCGTTACACTGTCTCCTGCACCCCTCTTTATTTTAAAACCTGACCGGTCAGTAATCGTGAATCGCCGTCACGTTACTTCCTAAGACCACTGCATTCCTGCAGCGGTTTTTAACCACAAAGAAAAGTACAGGACGCCGCTTGTACTACCATTACTCGCTCGTCAGCTGACCCGTGGTTCTTTAAAAATGGGAAATTGTGAATTGTGAGGCTCGGTTATTCTTCATATACGTCTACTACAGTCAATCTGAAAAGGGAAAAATTTGTAACTTACTTTTTAGGCTCTATCAGTAAGGACAGCCGTCACCAGATTAGAGCCAGGAGAAGAAGAGTCTCTGGCAGCGTTCCCTCAAGTCGGGTTTCCAATTTTCAACCTGCAGGACACACATCCCTTCCCGCTCCACCTGGATCTCAGCTGTCCCGGGTTTCGGCACCAGCTATGTCAGAAGTCTGAAATATAACCTCACAAATACAGAGTACAAAAAGGTATTAGACTGAATCAGAGATCAGACTTAAGACACGCAGAGCCTTTGAAGTTTTTACTTGTACAAGGAGTATCAACACATACCTTTTACAGGGCAAGTGGGACACTAAAAAATAGTCCGCAGTTGCTTTCTTTATATACATGGAGTATGTGATAAACTCAGCAAAAGCAGAACAAACAGAATTACCACATAAGCAAAAAGTACGCTCCGTATGTCTTCAAGTGTGTGTAGGAGATAAATTGTATGAACACTCTGTTCATGCAATGTCCCCTGCACACACAGGGTGTACAGGGGACAAGTCTTGATACAGCATATATGTCAACACTCTTTTATCACACATCAGATGAATAACAGAAGGGTGATGCAGCTTAGTCACTAACAGTGATTATAAGAAGCACAAGTTGTATTTATGACTAATAAGAAAAAGCATCATACATATAAGAATATCAATCTTCATTTCATGAATCATTAATAAAATGATAACTGTTTATATGAATACAGTATATACAATTTTTCCCAACAGTGGGGAAACTCGAGCTGAACATGGAATAGAAGCAAAAGATAGTGCATTAACCAGGCGCCTATTTGCAAGATCCACTAATAACCCGTGTGCACACAGAAAATCTGCGCCTAACAAGTTAAAGCTCACCGCTGCTACAACAAATGTCCATCTGTAGCTGCGGCCGTGGATGAGGAGGTGCAGGCTCTTTTCCCCGAACGTGTCGATGTCAGAGCCGTTGGCTGCCACTGCTCCGTTGCCCCGGGTGCCCATGGTTCGATCTGCGTGGGAGGGCATGACGAAACTCAGCTGAGCTCCCGTGTCGATGAGGAACTGCTTGCCTGTGTATCCATCCGTCACATATAACAGCTTATTCTTCTCGCCGAGAACCTGCTGTTAATGGCCCTCGGCTTTGGCATTTGCACGACATCGTAAACTTGCAGAGGGGAACGCATTTGCGGGCTTTCTCTGCGAAGCGGTGGTGATAATAGCAGACGTCGTTCTGCTCGTTGCGCTTGGGCCACGCCGCTGTCACCGTGGGTTGAGTCTCTCCAAGGCTCGGGTCGGGGTCACCAGTGTAGAGGAGCTGAAATAACGAGGCAATTTTTGTATTAAAAACAGGGTTTTTAATGAATAGCTCTTCTATCGAGTCTCATCAGGTGTAGAGCTTGGCAGAAGGCAAGAGAATGGTCTCTGCTCTGCTTGCTGGTTAAATACAAGCACACATAGAGCCACACATTGAAAAAGCTGACATCAGAGCCAAACATTGAAAAAGCTGACATCCCCCCGTTATCTTAACCCCCCCCCATTGTTCTGCTATCTCCTCTCCTTGTCTTGGGAGGTGATGGGAACTCCTCCTCTCGCCTTAGGTGGTAAAGGGGTCAAGTCCGTCTCCGCCGCCGCGTCTTGGGAGGTCCATTGACTTTAACCCGGCGGGGGAGATCCTTTGTCCTTTCCAGGTGTGAAGTTCCTTACATATGCTGTCACAAAACATTTCCACTTGTTCTAACATATGTAGATATGGGATATAAGAGTCATATATACCACAGTTGACCTTTATCAAGAACAAGCCCACATAGGAAGTACCCCCCTCCCCCTTTAAGCTTCAAACTCAAAATCGTAAAATTTTGGAGTTGCGGGATTAAACTTTGCATTTAGGGTTCAATAGTTGATCTTATGAATACCTGAAAATTTCAGCCTTCTGAGACAGTGGGAAGTACAGTAGTTGATCTCTCTCAAGAACATACCCAGAAAGGGAACTCTCCACCCCCCACCCCCCCTTTAGGCTTTAAACTCAAAATCGGAAAAGCTTTGAGTTTCAGGCTTAAACTTTGCATTTAGCGTTCAAAGGTTTATCTTATGAATGTGGCACACATATGTGGGTTTCATATGCTTCATATGTATTCACTGTATGCTTACTGTATGCTTCATGTCTCAGATGAACAAAAGGACTGAGCCTCCTAGGAGATAACAGGAGGATGTGAAATGTGGTCTTTTGTATGCAAAGAGATGGCCTTGGGGGATTTCCTGGCCACCAAGGACTTTAGGTGGAGGTGATAAGACCTGGAAGAAGACGCATTGTGACTTGGGATTAAATACAATGTGACTGTGTGCTTTGATGTCCTGGGGTATAAAAGGACGAATGTCTGGGGGGTTTCTTTCTCTTTTTCTATTTTTGAAGATGTTGGAGAATGGAATAAATCTGACTTGTGAGATAAACTCAGCCTCGTCATTTCCACATTCTCCACATTGGTGACCCTAAGACGTATCATGAGCGAAAGAAATTCCCCCGAGCCAGACTCGTCAGGAGCCAGCCAGGCGAACGCAGCCACAGTCAAGCTACCAGACTTCTGGCAAGACAACCCGTGCTCCTGGTTCCACTTGGTCGAAGCACAGTTCACCCTCCGGGGGATAATGGTAAATGACACGAAATTCTACCATGTTATTGCCAAGCCCAACAACCGCACGGCTCGACATGTGCAGAGCCTTTTGGAGTGCCCACCATCCAACGACAAATATGGCGGGTTGAAGGCTGCGCTCATCCAGCGTTTCACTCCCTCAGTCCAGGAGAGAGCAGAGAGGCTCCTGGCTCTGAACGACTTGGGAGATAGCACGCCCGTTGATCTGATGGAGGACATGTTGAGGTTGAGGGGCTCAGATGGCGATGACTTCCTCTTCACCCACAACCCTACCGTCGGCCACGAGAGCGACCCTGGCCAGTTCACCGTTGTTGGCTCAGCGGGACTTCCGCGCGCTGGCCCTGGAGGCACAACAGATTCTCAATGCCAGCAAACAGCGCGCGACCACCGCGGCAGCGACGGAGCTCGGCGCGACTGCCGGAGTTGGCAGGGGGCCAGAGGCGGCGGTAGCAGACCCGCCGACAACGGCGGCGGCGAGGGCCAAGGATCGCAGAGGAGACGACCTCTGTTTCTACCATCGCCGCTTTGCAGAGAGGGCACGCAAATGTATACCACCGTGCCAGTTCAAGCGCTCGGGAAACGCCAAGACCAGGGGTCGGTTGCAGCCACGGCCCTCGGGGAAGAGAACAAGCTGCTCTACTTGACGGATGCGCGTTCGGGGAGGAAATTCCTCGTGGGCACAGGCTCCCAAGTGAGTTTCATCACGCCTACCTATGCTGATCGGCTGGCGGGTCCCGGAAGTCACGGAGCGTCAGCAGCGAACGGCTCAAGGATTAAGACCTTTGGTGAGAGGACTCTGCTTCTGTCCCTACACGGCCGTACATTTGATTGGACTTTTGTTATAGCTGCAGTGAGCTTCAATATGTTGGGGGCTGATTTTCTGTGCTCACATGGTTTGTTGGTTGATCTTGCTAATAGGCGCCTGGTTAATGCACTTTCTTTTTATTTTATTCCCTGTGCAGCCCAATTGACCCCGCCCACAGCACAAGCCAACGTCGCAACGGCAAGCGGTAAGTTCCACACACTACTCACTCAGTTCCCAGCACTCACGGTTCCCACATTTTCAGCAGCTGTCGCTAAACACGGAGTGGAACATTTTATTACTACCACCGGACCGCCCGTTTTTGCAAAAGCTCGGCGCTTGGATGCAGCTAAACTGTCCATAGCGCGAGGAGTTTGCCAACCTGGAAAAGTTGGGCATCATCAGGCATTCGAAAAGCCCATGGGCTTCCCCGCTTCACATGGTCCCTAAAGCTGACGGCTCGTGGCGACCTTGCGGAGATTTCCGCAGGTTGAACAATGCTACAGCGCACGACCGCTACCCAATCCCGCATATCCAAGATTTTTCCGTTCATTTGGCAGGGGCGTGCGTTTTTTCTAAGATAGACTTGAGACGCAGTTACCACCAGGTCCCAGTGCGCGCTGAGGACATACTCAAAACAGCGGTAATAACTCCGTTCGGGCTATTTGAGTTTTTGCGCATGCCATTTGGGCTTAAAGGCGCGGCGCAGACGTTCCAACGCATGATGGACACGGTGTTGCGTGATCTCCCCTTCGTGTTCATCTACCTGGACGACATATTGGTAGCCAGCGCGTCCAAAGACGAACACGAAAACCACCTCACGGCAGTTTTCCGGAGGTTGGGAGAGCACGCTTTAATAATCAATCCAGCGAAGTGTCAGTTCGGGTTGACGCAGATTGATTTTTTTGGGGCACCGCGTCTCTCCCGAAGGAACGGTTCCTCTGCCTGACAAAGTGCGCGCAGTAACAAATTTTCCCCAGCCACAAACGGTCAAAGCGTTACAGGAGTTTTTGGGAATGGTGAATTTTTATAACCGTTTCCTCCCCCGCACAGCGCAGCTCATGCAACTATTGTATGCTGCACTAAAAAAACAAAAACCCACAAATAAAATCGAATGGTCTCCGGAGCGAGAGCGCGCATTATCGGAAGTCAAAACAGCCCTGGCAAATGCTGCATTGTTAGCACATCCAGTCCCTATGGCCCGCATAGCGCTCACTACTGACGCATCAGATGTGGCCATAGGGGCGGTCGTGGAACAGTATGTAGCCGGAGCTTGGCAACCGCTTGCCTTTTTCAGCAGGACCTTGCGCGATAGTGAACGAAAATACAACGCATTCGACAGGGAGCTGTTAGCTCTCCACTTGGCCATTCGCCACTTCCAGTTCTGGCTGGAGGGACGCCGTTTCACCGCGTTCGTTGACCACAAGCCGCTGACTTTCGCGATGGCCAAGGTTTCAGAACCGTGGTCAGGCCGGGAGCAGAGACAGCTGGCCGCAATCTCAGAGTTTACTACCGATATCCAGCATGTGGCGGGTAAACTTAATGTAGTGGCAGACTGCCTCTCGCGCGCCGTGGCGGCTCCAGCCCGCGTAGGGGTAGATTTTGCGGCCATGGCCGCGGATCGGGTTAGCGATGCAGAAGTGCGCGCGGTCCCAGTCCGCGTAGGGATAGATTATGCAGCCATGGCTGCGGATAAGGTTAGCGACGCGGACGTGCGCGCGCTCCAGTCTGGACAAACAGGGTTAAGGCTGGAGAACAGGGTGCTGCAAGACGGTATGCCCCGCCTAATCTGCGATGTCTCCACTGGGCGACCGCGTCCTGTGGCACCGGCCGCGTGGCACCGCCCCGTTTTTGACTCAATCCATTCTCTGGCGCACCTGGGAGTGCACGCTTCGGTCAAAGGGGTGGGAGAGAAATTTGAATGGCCGAGCCTGCGTAAACAAGTTAGAGAGTGGGCGGCAGCCTGCATGGCTTGTCAACGAGCCAAGGTGCACAGACACACGAGAGCTCCCTTGGAGCCGTTTCACATCCCGGCTAAGAGGTTTGATCATGTTCACGTGGACCTCGTAGGCCCCCTCCCGCCCTCACAGGGGTGCACACATCTTCTGACAATGGTTGACCGCACCACGCACTGGCCGGAAGTGGTCCCACTGTTGTCAACCACAGCCGAGGAGGTGGCGCGCGCGTTTTTAACGGCATGGGTAGCGCGTTTTGGAGTCCCATCGGACATTACGTCCGACAGAGGCCCTCAATTTGTTTCCGAACTTTGGTCAGCGATGGCCCGCAGCCTGGGGGCAATGATCCACCGCACAACAGCGTACAATCCGCAGGCTAACGGGTTATGCGAACGTTTTCACAGGTCATTGAAGGCGGCCCTCAGAGCGTCGGCTTACGGATGGAAATTGGGTGGACAGGCTACCATGGGTTTTATTGGGGTTGCGTTCTGCACCTAAAGAGGATTTAGAAGCCTCCCCGGCTGAGCTAGTTTTCGCACAGCCACTTCAGCTGCCTGGGGAGTTTCTCCCAGATAATCCTGAGCCAGAGTGCTCCCCAGCTCAGCGGTTACAGAGTAGCACGGAATCGAGCATGCTGCCTGGCCCCGTTCACCACAGTTTCCCGCGCGTTTTTGTGCCGAAGGCTTTAAAAAATGCGGAGTTTGTTTTTGTCAGACACGATGCCCATCTCCCAACGTTATGAACACCTTATGATGGACCATTTAGAGTGCTGGAAACAGGGGATAAGCAATTTTTGCTTGATTTGGGGGGCAGAAAAGAGATGATTGGCATAAACAGGCTCAAACCCGCTTTTGTGGTGGCTGACGAAGGTGTGCAGTTGGCCAGGGCTCCTCGGCGCGGCAGACCCCCTAGGGAGCATCCCCCAGAGCTCCCACAGGGATTGACTAACAGTTCTCATCCTCAGACAGCAGCTCCCCAGCAGGAGGGCGCCGCGGAGGCGGTAAGGCCCGCTTACAGCAGACACCGGAGAAGACTGAGGCCAAAGCAGCATGTGGACTGATGTGTGTGATTTTATCATGAAATGCAGACTGTTATTACGTTGTCCCATCTTAGACATTTGGGGGGGGGGGGGTCATGTGGCACACATATGTGGGTTTCATATGCTTCATATGTATTCACTGTATGCTTACTGTATGCTTCACATCTCAGATGAACAAAAGGACTGAGCCTCCTAGGAGATAACAGGAGGATGTGAAATGTGGTCTTTTGTATGCAAAGAGATGGCCTTGGGGGATTTGCTGGCCACCAAGGACTTTAGGTGGAGGTGATAAGACCTGGAAGAAGACGCATTGTGACTTGGGATTAAATACAATGTGACTGTGTGCTTTGATGTCCTGGGGTATAAAAGGACGAATGTCTGGGGGGTTTCTTTCTCTTTTTCTATTTTTGAAGATGTTGGAGAATGGAATAAACCTGACTTGTGAGATAAACTCAGCCTCGTCATTTCCACATTCTCCACAATGAATACCTTAAAATTTCAGCCTCCCCATACATCGGAAAGTATAGTAGTTGAGGTCTCTCAAGTACATGCACAGAATGGGAGCACCTCTCCCTCCCCCACTCCCCCCCCCCCAAGGCTTCAAAATTGGAAAAGTTTGGAATTGCGGGCTTAAACTTTTCATTTAGGGTTCAAAGGTTGATCTTATGAATACCTGAAAATTTTAGCCTCACCAGACATCGGGAAGTATTGTAGTTGAACTTTTTCAAGAACAAGCAGAGATAGGGAACACCCCCCCCCCCCTTTAAGCTTCAAATTCAAAATCGGAAAAGTTTTGAGTTGCGGGATTAAACTTTGCATTTAGGTTTAAATGGTTGATCTTATGAATACTGAAAAATTTAAGCCTCTCCAGACATCGGGAGGTATAGTAGTTTATATCGCTCAAGAACAAGCCCACATAGGAAGAGCCCCCCACCCCCTTTAGTCTTCAAACTCAAAATTGGAAAAGCTTAGAGTTTTGGTCTTAAACTTTGCATTTAGGGTTCAAAGTTTTATCTTATGAATACCTTAAAATTTAAGCCTCCCCAGACATCGGGAAGTATTGTAGTTGAACATTATCAAGAACAAGCCCACATAGGAAGCACCCTCCCTCCTTTAGGCTTCAAACTCAAAATCGGAAAAGTTTGGAGTTGTGGGATTATACTGTGCATTTTGTATTCAAAGGTTGACCTTATGAATACCTAAAAATTTCAGCCTCCCCAGAAATAGTGAAGAATAGTACTTGAACTGTCTATAGAACAAGCGCAGATCGGGAACCCCCCCCCCCCCCATAAGCCTCTCCGGACATCGGGAAGTATAGCAGTTTATATCTCTCAAGAACAAGAACACATAGGAAGCACCCTTCCCCCCCCCCCTTAGGCTTCAAACTCAAAATCGGAAAAGTTTGGAGTTTCGGGATTAAACTGTGCATTGAGGTTTCAAAGGTTTATCTTATGAATACGTGAAAATTTCAGTCTCCCCATATATCGGGAAGTATAGTACTTGAACTCTCTCAAGAACAAGAGCAGATCGGGACCCCCCCCCCCCCCCCCCAAGCTTCAAACTCAAAATCGGAATAGTTTTGAGTTGCGGGCTTCAACTTTGCATTTAGGGTTCAAACTTTGATCTTATAAATACAGTAAAATTTCAGCCTCCCCGTACATCGGGAAGTATTGTAGTTGACCTTTATCAAGAACAAGCCTACATAGGAAGTACCCCCCTCCCCCTTTAAGCTTCAAACTCAAAATCGTAAAATTTTGGAGTTGCGGGATTAAACTTTGCATTTAGGGTTCAATAGTTGATTTTATGAATACCTGAAAATTTCAGCCTTCTGAGACAGTGGGAAGTACAGTAGTTGATCTCTCTCAAGAACATACCCAGAAAGGGAACTCCCCACCCCCCACCCCCCCTTTAGGCTTTAAACTCAAAATCGGAAAAGCTTTGAGTTTCAGGCTTAAACTTTGCATTTAGCGTTCAAAGGTTTATCTTATGAATGTGGCACACATATGTGGGTTTCATATGCTTCATATGTATTCACTGTATGCTGAACAAAAGGACTGAGCCTCCTAGGAGATAACAGGAGGATGTGAAATGTTGTCTTTTGTATGCAAAGAGATGGCCTTGGGGGATTTCCTGGCCACCAAGGACTTTAGGTGGAGGTGATAAGACCTGGAAGAAGACGCATTGTGACTTGGGATTAAATACAATGTGACTGTGTGCTTTGATGTCCTGGGGTATAAAAGAACGAATGTCTGGGGGGTTTCTTTCTCTTTTTCTATTTTTGAAGATGTTGGAGAATGGAATAAATCTGACTTGTGAGATAAACTCAGCCTCGTCATTTCCACATACTCCACAATGAATACCTTAAAATTTCAGCCTCCCCATACATCGGGAAGTATAGTAGTGGAGCTCTCTCAAGTACATGCACAGAATGGGAGCACCTCTCCCTCCCCCCCTCCCCCCAAGGCTTCAAAATTGGAAAAATTTGGAGTTGCGGGCTTAAACTTTTCATTTAGGGTTCAAAGGTTGATCTTATGAATACCTGAAAATTTTAGCCTCACCAGACATCGGGAAGTATTGTAGTTGAACTTTTTCAAGAACAAGCAGAGATAGGGAACCCCCCCCCCCCCCCTTTAAGCTTCAAACTAAAAATCGGAAAAGTTTTGAGTTGCGGGATTAAACTTTGCATTTAGGTTTAAATGGTTGATCTTATGAATACTGAAAAATTTAAGCCTCTCCAGACATCGGGAAGTATAGTAGTTTATATCGCAACAACAAGCCCACATACGAAGAGCTCCCCACCTCCTTTAGTCTTCAAACTCAAAATCGGAAAAGCTTAGAGTTTTGGTCTTAAACTTTGCATTTAGGGTTCAAAGTTTTATCTTATGAATACCTTAAAATTTAAGCCTCCCCAGACATCGGGAAGTATTGTAGTTGAACATTATCAAGAACAAGCCCACATAGGAAGCACCCCCCCTCCTTTAGGCTTCAAACTCAAAATCGGAAAAGTTTGGAGTTTCGGGATTAAACTGTGCATTGAGGTTTCAAAGGTTTATCTTATGAATACGTGAAAATTTCAGTCTCCCCATATATAGGGAAGTATAGTAGTTGCTCTCTCTCAAGAAGACACCCAGATAGGGAGACACCCCCCCCCCCTTTAGTCTTCAAACTCAAAATCGGAAAAGCTTAGAGTTTCGGTTTTAAACTTTGCATTCAGGGTTCAAAGGTACATCTCATGAAGAGCTTAAAATTCAAGACTCCCCAGAAATCAGGAAGTATAGTAGTTGAACTATTTCAAGAACAAGCGCAGATCGGGAACACCCCCCCCCCCCCCCTTAAGCTTCAAACTCAAAATCGGAAAAGTTTTGAATTGCTGGCTTAAACTTTGCATTTAGGGTTCAAAGGTTGATCTTATGAATACCTTAAAATTTAAGCCTTCCCAGACATTGGGAAGTACAGTAGTTGATCTCTCTAAAGAACATACCCAAAAAGGAATTTCCCTACCCCCCACTTTAGGCTTTAAACTCAAAATCGGAAAAGTTTGGAGTTGTGGGATTAAACTGTGCATTTAGTATTCAAAGGATCATGTTATGAATACCTGAAAATTTAAGAGTCCCAAGAAATCGGGAAGTACAGTACTTGAACTCTCTCAAGAACAAGCGCATATCTGGAACCCCCCCCCCCCCCTTAAGCTTCAATCTCAAAATCGGAAAAGTTTTGAGTGGCTAGCTTAAACTTTGCATTGAGGGTTCAAAGGTTGATCTTATGAATACCTTAAAATTTCAGCCTCCCCAGACATTGGGAAGAATTGTAGTTGAACGGTATCAAGAACAAGCCCACATAGGAAGCACCCCCCAACCCCCTTAGTCTTCAACCTCAAAATCGGAAAAGTTTGGAGTTGCGGGATTAAACTGTGCGTTTAGTATTCAAAGGTTGATCTTATGAATACCTGAAAATTTCATCATCCCCAGACATCGGGAAGTATAGTAGTTTATCATCCGCCATCATCCAATCTGTCCTCTGCTTTTCCATCACTGTCTGGTTTGGATCTGCCACTAAACAGGACAAGACCAGACTGCAGCGGATCATTAAGTCTGCGGAGAGGATCATTGGTACCGACCTACCCTCCATTGAGAACTTATATCGGTCCATAACCAGGAAACGGGCGGGAAACATCTGTGCTGACCCATCACACCCCGGCCACAAACTGTTTGAACTTCTATCTTCTGGTCGTCGTTACAGATCACTGAAGGTCAAAACCACCCGTCACAGGAACAGTTTCTTTCCTCAAGCCATCACTCTGATGAACTCCTAACATTCACCTAGTCCTACCTGTTGCTGTACTCATGACTTTTCATCCATTATTACATTGCACATAACTCTCACACTGCTTTTTACTTCATTCACATTATATCACTGAATCTGAGTCCACATTGAAATACTGTGTGATTGTATATTTTTTCATATATTTCTGCAAAGTGTGGTTAGTCCGAGTAAATAACTGCATATATTCCTGTATATATTTGCATCCTTTTATAGAAACGTGGACAGACTGTAATTTACTGTACATACTCTGGTTGTCATTGAATCCTTATTTAAATCCTTCACCTGAACAACGAGAGCAAGTTTTTAGCCAAAGTCAAATTCCTTGTATGTGTTGTGCATACTTGGCCAATAAAGCTGATTCTGATTCTGATTCTGATTCTGATTATATCTCTCAAGAACAATCCCACATAGGAAGGACCCCCCACCCCCACCCCCCTTACGCTTCAAACTCAAAATGGGAAAATTTGGAGTTTCGGGATTAAACTTTGCATTCAGGGTTCAAAGGTAGATCTCATGAATAGCTGAAAATATAAGACTCCCCAGAAATCGGGAAGCATAGTGGTTGAACTCTCTCAAGAACAAGAGCAGATCGTGACCCCCCCCCCCACACACACACACACACACCTTAAGGCTTTAAACTCAAAATCGTAAAAGTTTGGAGTTGCGGGGTTAAACTTTGCATTTAGGGTTCAAAGGTTGATCTTATGAACACCTGAAAATTTCAGCCTCCCCAGAAATCAGGAAGTATAGTAGTTTATATCTCTCAAGAACAAGACAACATAGGAAGCACCTCACCGCCCCTTAAGGCTTCAAACTCAAAATCAGAAAAGTTTGGAGTTGCGGGATTAAACTGTGCATTTAGGTTTCAAAGGTTGATCTTATGAATACCTGAAAATTTCAGCATCCCCATACATAGGGAAGTATAGTAGTTGATCTCTCTCAAGAACACACCCGGATAGGGAGACCCCCCCCCCCCCGCCCTTTAGTCTTCAAACTCAAATTCGGAAAAGCTTAGAGTTTCGTGCTTAAACTTTGCATTTAGTGTTCAAAGGTTTATCTTATGAATACCTTAAAATTTAAGCCTCCCCAGACATCGGGAAGTATTGTAGTTGAACGTTATCAAGAACAAGACCACATAAGAAACACCACCCCCCCCCCCCCTTTTAGGCTTCAAACTAAAAATCGGAAAAGTTTGGAGTTGTGGGATTAAAATGTACATTTAGTATTCAAAAGTTGATATTATGAATACCTGAAATTTTCAGCCTCCCCAGACATCGACAAGTATAGTAGTTGATCTATCTCAAGAACAAACCCAGATAGCGAGACCCCCCCCCCCACCCTTTAGTCTTCAAACTCTATATCGTAAAAGCTTAGAGTTTTGGTTTTAAACTTTGCATTCAGGGTTCAAAGGTAGATCTCATGAATAGGTGAAAATTTACGACTCCCCAGAAATCGGGAAGTATAGTAGTTGAACTCTCTCAAGAACAAGAGCAGATCATGAGCACAACTCCACCCCCCCCCCCCCCCGTGTCCCCATTAGGCTTTAAACTCAAAATCGGAAAAGTTTTGAGTTGCGGGCTTAAACTTTGCATTTAGGGTTCAAAGGGTGATCTTATGAATACCTTAAATTTTCAGCCTCCCCATACATTGGAAAGTATTGTAGTTGACCTTTATCAAGAACAAGCACACATAGGAAGCATCCCCCCCACTTTAGGATTCAAACTCAAAATCGGAAAATTTGGGAGTTTCGGGATTAAACTGTGCATTGAGGTTTCAAAGGTTGATCTTATGAATACGTGAAAATTTCAGTCTCCCCATATATCGGGAAGTATAGTAGTTGCTCTCTCTCAAGAACACACCCAGATAGGGAGACACCCCTCCCCCCCTTTAGTCTTCAAACTCAAAATCGGAAAAGCTTAGAGTTTCGGTTTTAAACTTTGCATTCAGGGTTCAAAGGTACAGCTCATGAAGAGCTTAAAATTTAAGACTCCCCAGAAATCAGCAAGTATAGTAGTTGAACTATTTCAAGAACAAGCGCAGATCGGGAACACCCCACCCCCAAAGCTTCAAACTCAAAATCGGAAAAGTCTTGAATTGCTGGCTTAAACTTTGCATTTAGGGTTCAAAGTTTTATCTTATGAATACCTTAAAATTTAAGCCTCCCCAGACCTCGGGAAGTATTGTAGTAGAACATTATCCAGAACAAGCCCACATAGGAAGCACCCCCCCTCCTTTAGGCTTCAAACTCAAAATCGGAAAAGTTTGGAGTTGCGGGATTAAACTGTGCATTTTGTATTCAAAGGTTGACCTTATGAATACCTAAAAATTTCAGCCTCCCCAGAAATAGTGAAGAATAGTACTTGAACTGTCTTAAGAACAAGCGCAGATCGGGAACCCCCACCCCCACCCCCCCATAAGCCTCTCCGGACATCGGGAAGTATAGCAGTTTATATCTCTCAAGAACAAGAACACATTGGAAGCACCCCCCCCCCCCCCGCCCTTAGGCTTCAAACTCAAAATCGGAAAAGTTTGGAGTTTCGGGATTTAACTGTGCATTGAGGTTTCAAAGGTTTATCTTATGAATACGTGAAAATTTCAGTCTCCCCATATATCGGGAAGTATAGTAGTTGCTCTCTCTCAAGAAGACACCCAGATAGGGAGACACCCCCCCCCCCCTTTAGTCTTCAAACTCAAAATCGGAAAAGCTTAGAGTTTCGGTTTTAAACTTTGCATTCAGGGTTCAAAGGTACATCTCATGAAGAGCTTAAAATTTAAGACTCCCCAGAAATCAGGAAGTATAGTAGTTGAACTATTTCAAGAACAAGCGCAGATCGGGAACACCCCACCCCACCCTTAAGCTTCAAACTCAAAATCGGAAAAGTTTTGAATTGCTGGCTTAAACTTTGCATTTAGAGTTCAAAGGTTGATCTTATGAATACCTTAAAATTTAAGCCTTCCCAGACATTGGGAAGTACATGTCACGCCGCGCCGCTCATCAGCGGCGCCACCTGCTCGCACACCTGTTAATCATCAGCGGCGAGGAATATAAGCTGCCTCGCCCTGAGCTTCGGCCTGAAGCCGTCAGACTTAGATACTCATCCCTGTGAGTGAATCCTGTACTTCAGCCAACATTTTGGTAAGAAGACCTTACCTCCTTTTCTCTCCAGTCTGCTCCCCTGTGCACAGGTGGATTTCCCGGCGGCGGACAACGCCTCTCCATCGCCTGTTCCTCGCTGCTGCACCGAGCTCTCCAGGTGGCTGTCTTCCGGGTCTCGTCCCTTGTTGTGCCAGTCATCTATTCCATCCAAGTAAGCCTCTCTCTCGTCTTTATATCTCCTGTGTTGGTGTGTGCCCGTCACCCTTCTCCTTGTGCTTTTCCCATAGGGTTGCCCGGCTGTACGGTCTCCTGCCTCTGTGCCCGAAGCAGACGCCGCCACCAACACATTAACATTCCGCAGACACACACCCATACACCCCTGTTGTTAATAAACAGTTTGAACTACTCTGAGCCTGTGTGTGTGCGTCTCCTGAGCCGAACGTTATGTCAGTACAGTAGTTGATCTCTCTAAAGGACATACCCAAAAAGGAATCTCCCTACCCCCCACTTTAGGCTTTAAACTCAAAATCGGAAAAGTTTGGAGTTGTGGGATTAAACTGTGCATTTAGTATTCAAAGGATCATATTATGAATACCTGAAAATTTAAGAGTCCCAAGAAATCGGGAAGTACAGTACTTGAACTCTCTCAAGAACAAGCGCATATCTGGAACACCCCCCCCCCCTTAAGCTTCAATCTCAAAATCGGAAAAGTTTTGAGTGGCTAGCTTAAAGGCCAAATGTCACGTAATTTTTTTTTCTAAATGACAACGAATTTAGATAAAATACACATAGCTTAAACCAAATATTCATACCGGAGACCATATCACCCACCTGTATTTACATAATTGCACAAAATACACCACGTGAAGGCCCCACCTTGCTTGCTGGCTTGTGACAGCCAGTCCAGACCACGCCCATGTTTTTGACATCACCAGTTGTACCCTGGCTGCCCTGCCTATCCACATTCACACTTATCAACATTGGACAATCATGACGGAAAGTGACAGCGATTGTGAACAAATTGGTTTAGTTTTGTCTTTTTTTTTTGTCTTTTTTTTTGTCAGTGGTTCAGACAGTGACAGAGGCATAGAACCTTACCGGTTCGAGCCGTCCGAGACGGAATCAGATGCTTTGTCTGATGACAACAGTTCCAACGATGACCAGAGAGCAGAACCAGTGGAAAATGTCATTGAACTGGACATTAATCGCCTCCAGAATTGCGAAGCCGGAGGGGGTCTGTCGAGGGCGCCCCATAAATATTGATTTTTCGGAAGCCATTATTATTACAGTGGAGGAGAGCCGCTGCTGTCAAGAAATTGACCAGATCAATATGAAAATGGAGGCGCATACCTGTCAAGGGAGACGTTTTCGCCGTATTTTGGTGCCAAGCGCGGCTGTGGGGGATGGCGCAGTGGTTTGGGACACTTTTCTGGGAAATGTTTTAAATGTAGTTCGTGTTGTTATTGTCAAATATTTTAAGGAAAATACGGGGAAAATGCAATTTTAGCAAAAACGGGCGTATTGCCATTTCTGTACGCCCAAAAGAAAAAATATACTGGAAAAAAAACTGAGTGTCTTGAGGAGCAGTCCTGTGTGTGATCACCCACAGCTGGGGCGGGCTGATCGCTCAGCGGGAGCGCATCTCACTACTGTTCGAAGTGTGGAGTCACTCATTAGTTTAATTGTCTGGGCGGGCTGATCGCTCAGCGGGAGCAATTCTCACTACCATGAGAAGTAATTAGGACAATGGTTTAACACGTTGAGCTGTGCAGCGGTTGCGGAACAGACAGAGATCCCAGAGAGGTGTGCCTTGTTGCTCCGCCGTTGCTTATAGCCGCTTTTTACGGTGTTGAAGTACGGCGAAAACGTCTCACTTGACAGGTAAGAAAACATTTCCCAGAGAAGTGTCCCTTATTACCCAGCTGTCCCTGATAGTCCCGTTTTAAGGTATGGGTGAAATATCCAATTTTTTCTTTCTTGTTGCTCACTTCAACCTTCCAGTCTCCATATAAACAATCAATTGAAATACCCCAAGCATCAAACTAGGGTACAATCGATTTCGTCACTTCCGCCTTCTTCCCCAGGCGATTCCAGGGGCCGTGTCAGGCCAAGCACGGCAGTTTTAAATTAACGAATATTCCGTTGTTACTGAAGCATATGCACCAAGACCCGAACGGATCGGTTCCCTTTTATATCTAGTTTCAAGATATTTAAAGTACCCTGTTACATGACATTTGGCCTTTAAACTTTGCATTTAGGGTTCAAAGGTTGATCTTATGAATACCTTAAAATTTCAGCGTCCCCAGACATTGGGAAGAATTGTAGTTGAACGGTATCAAGAACAAGCCCACATAGGAAGCACCCCCCAACCCCCTTAGTCTTCAACCTCAAAATCGGAAAAGTTTGGAGTTGCGGGATTAAAATGTGCGTTTAGTATTCAAAGGTTGATCTTATGAATACCTGAAAATTTCATCATCCCCAGACATCGGGAAGTATAGTAGTTTATTTCTCTCAAGAACAATCCCCCATAGGAAGGACCCCCACCCCCACCCCCCTTACTCTTCAAACTCAAAATGGGAACATTTGGAGTTTCGGGATTAAACTGTGCATTGAGGTTTCAAAGGTTTATCTTATGAATACGTGAAAATTTCAGTCTCCCCATATATCGGGAAGTATAGTAGTTGCTCTCTCTCAAGAAGACACCCAGATAGGGAGACACCCCCCCCCCCTTTAGTCTTCAAACTCAAAATCGGTAAAGCTTAGAGTTTCGGTTTTAAACTTTGCATTCAGGGTTCAAAGGTACATCTCATGAAGAGCTTAAAATTTAAGACTCCCCAGAAATCAGGAAGTATAGTAGTTGAACTATTTCAAGAACAAGCGCAGATCGGGAAGACCCCCCCCCCCCTTAAGCTTCAAACTCAAAATCGGAAAAGTTTTGAATTGCTGGCTTAAACTTTGCATTTAGGGTTCAAAGGTTGATCTTATGAATACCTTAAAATTTAAGCCTTCCCAGTCATTGGGAAGTACAGTAGTTGATCTCTCTAAAGGACATACCCAAAAAGGAATCTCCCTACCCCCCACTTTAGGCTTTAAACTCAAAATCGGAAAAGTTTGGAGTTGTGGGATTAAACTGTGCATTTAGTATTCAAAGGATCATGTTATGAATACCTGAAAATTTAAGAGTCCCAAGAAATCGGAAAGTACAGTACTTGAACTCTCTCAAGAACAAGCGCTGTGTGTTCATATATTCATATATTTATTCCATCCAGCTACAATGCTCTGCACTGTGTGTCTGTGTGTGTGTGTATATATATATATTTTATAGTAATACGTACATATGTATATTAGCTGCTCTTGCTTGCTTGTTTTTTTTTTTTTGTTTTTTTTTTCTTGCCTTCTGATTGTTGCTCTGAGTGTTGCTATCCCTGTGCTGTTGCAATCCTGGAATTTCCCCGTTGTGGGACTAATAAAGGCTTATCTTATCTTATCTTATCTTATATCTGGAACACCCCCCCCCCCCTTAAGCTTCAATCTCAAAATCGGAAAAGTTTTGAGTGGCTAGCTTAAACTTTGCATTTAGGGTTCAAAGGTTGATCTTATGAATACCTTAAAATTTCAGCCTCCCCAGACATTGGGAAGAATTGTAGTTGAACGGTATCAAGAACAAGCCCACATAGGAAGCACCCCCCAACCCCCTTAGTCTTCAACCTCAAAATCGGAAAAGTTTGGAGTTGCGGGATTAAACTGTGCGTTTAGTATTCAAAGGTTGATCTTATGAATACCTGAAAATTTCATCATCCCCAGACATCGGGAAGTATAGTAGTTTATTTCTCTCAAGAACAATCCCACATAGGAAGGACCCCCCACCCCTACCCCCCTTACGCTTCAAACTCAAAATGGGAAAATTTGGAGTTTCGGGATTAAACTGTGCATTTAGGTTTCAAAGGTTGATCTTATGAATACCTGAAAATTTTAGCCTCTCCAGAAATCGGGAAGTATAGTTGATCTATCTCAAGAACAAACCCAGATAGCGAGACCCCCCCCCCCCCTTAGTCTTCAAACTCAAAATCGTAAAAGCTTAGAGTTTCGGGCTTAAACTTTGCATTCAGGGTTCAAAGGTAGATTTCATAAATAGCTGAAAATATAAGACTCCCCAGAAATCGGGAAGTATAGTAGTTGAACTCTCTCAAGAACAAGAGCAGATTGTGACCCCCCCCCCCCCCCCACACACACACACCTTAAGGCTTTAAACTCAAAATCGTAAAAGTTTGGAGTTGCGGGGTTAAACTTTGCATTTAGGGTTCAAAGGTTGATCTTATGAATACCTGAAAATTTCAGCCTCCCCAGAAATCGGGAAGTATAGCAGTTTATATCTCTCAAGAACAAGACAACATAGGAAGCACCTCACCGCCCCTTTAGGCTTCAAACTCAAAATCAGAAAAGTTTGGAGTTGCGGGATTAAACTGTGCATTTAGGTTTCAAAGGTTGATCTTATGAATACCTGAAAATTTCAGCATCCCCATACATAGGGAAGTATAGTAGTTGCTCTCTCTCAAGAAGACACCCAGATAGGGAGACACCCCCCCCCACTTTAGTCTTCAAACTCAAAATTGAAAAAGCTTAGAGTTTCGGTTTTAAACTTTGCATTCAGGGTTCAAAGGTACATCTCATGAAGAGCTTAAAATTTAAGACTCCTCAGAAATCAGGAAGTATAGTAGTTGAACTATTTCAACAACAAGCGCAGATCGGGAACACCCCCCCCCCCCCTTAAGCTTCAAACTCAAAATCGGAAAAGTTTTGAATTGCTGGCTTAAACTTTGCATTTAGGGTTATAAGGTTGATCTTATGAATACCTTAAAATTTAAGCCTTCCCAGACATTGGGAAGTACAGTAGTTGATCTCTCTAAAGAACATACCCAAAAAGGAATTTCCCTACCCCCCACTTTAGGCTTTACACTCAAAATCGGAAAAGTTTGGAGTTGTGGGATTAAACTGTGCATTTAGTATTCAAAGGATCATGTTATGAATACCTGAAAATTTAAGAGTCCCAAGAAATCGGGAAGTACAGTACTTGAACTCTCTCAAGAACAAGCGCATATCTGGAACCCCCCTCCCCCCCCTTAAGCTTCAATCTCAAAATCGGAAAAGTTTTGAGTGGCTAGCTTAAACTTTGCATTTAGGGTTCAAAGGTTGATCTTATGAATACCTTAAAATTTCAGCCTCCCCAGACATTGGGAAGAATTGTAGTTGAACGGTATCAAGAACAAGCCCACATAGGAAGCACCCCCCAACCCCCTTAGTCTTCAACCTCAAAATCGGAAAAGTCTGGAGTTGCGGGATTAAACTGTGCGTTTAGTATTCAAAGGTTGATCTTATGAATACCTGAAAATTTCATCATCCCCAGACATCGGGAAGTATAGTAGTTTATATCTCTCAAGAACAATCCCACATAGGAAGCACCCCACCGCCCCTTTAGGTTTCAAACTCAAAATCGGAAAAGTTTGGAGTTGCAGAATTAAACTGTGCATTTAGGTTTCAAAGGTTGATCTTATGAATACCTGAAAATTTTAGCCTCTCCAGAAATCGGGAAGTATAGTTGATCTATCTCAAGAACAAACCCAGATAGCGAGACCCCCCCCCCCCCCTTAGTCTTCAAACTCAAAATCATAAAAGCTTAGAGTTTCGGGCTTAAACTTTGCATTCAGGGTTCAAAGGTAGATCTCATGAATAGCTGAAAATATAAGACTCCCCAGAAATCGGGAAGTATAGTAGTTGAACTCTCTCAAGAACAAGAGCAGATCGTGACCCCCCCCCCCCCCCCACACACACACCTTAAGGCTTTAAACTCAAAATCGTAAAAGTTTGGAGTTGCGGGGTTAAACTTTGCATTTAGGGTTCAAAGGTTGATCTTATGAATACCTGAAAATTTCAGCCTCCCCAGAAATCGGGAAGTATAGTAGTTTATATCTCTCAAGAACAAGACAACATAGGAAGCACCTCACGGCCCCTTTAGGCTTCAAACTCAAAATCAGAAAAGTTTGGAGTTGCGGGATTAAACTGTGCATTTAGGTATCAAAGGTTGATCTTATGAATACCTGAAAATTTCAGCATCCCCATACATAGGGAAGTATAGTAGTTGATCTCTCTCAAGAACACACCCGGATAGAGAGACCCCCCCCCCCCGCCCTTTAGTCTTCAAACTCAAATTCGGAAAAGCTTAGAGTTTCGTGCTTAAACTTTGCATTTAGTGTTCAAAGGTTAATCTTATGAATACCTTAAAATTTAAGCCTCCTCAGACATCGGGAAGTATTGTAGTTGAACGTTATCAAGAACAAGACCACATAAGAACACCCCCCCCCCCCCCTTTTAGGCTTCAAACTAAAAATCGGAAAAGTTTGGAGTTGTGGGATTAAAATGTGCATTTAGTATTCAAAGGTTGATATTATGAATACCTGAAATTTTCAGCCTCCCCAGACATCGACAAGTATAGTAGTTGATCTATCTCAAGAACAAACCCAGATAGCGAGACCCCCCCACCCTTTAGTCTTCAAACTCTATATCGTAAAAGCTTAGAGTTTTGGTTTTAAACTTTGCATTCAGGGTTCAAAGGTAGATCTCATGAATAGGTGAAAATTTACGACTCCCCAGAAATCGGGAAGTATAGTAGTTGAACTCTCTCAAGAACAAGAGCAGATCATGAGCACAACTCCACCCCCCCCCCACCCCCCGCGCCCCCATTAGGCTTTAAACTCAAAATCGGAAAAGTTTTGAGTTGCGGGCTTAAACTTTGCATTTAGGGTTCAAAGGGTGATCTTATGAATACCTGAAATTTTCAGCCTCCCCATACATTGGAAAGTATTGTAGTTGACCTTTATCAAGAACAAGCACACATAGGAAGCACCCCCCCCCCCCTTTAGGATTCAAACTCAAAATCGGAAAATTTGGGAGTTTCGGGATTAAACTGTGCATTGAGGTTTCAAAGGTTGATCTTATGAATACCTGAAAATTTCAGTCTCCCCATATATCGGGAAGTATAGTAGTTGCTCTCTCTCACGAACACACCCAGATAGGGAGACACCCCCCCCCCCCTTTAGTCTTCAAACTCAAAATCGGAAAAGCTTAGAGTTTCGGTTTTAAACTTTGCATTCAGGGTTCAAAGGTACATCTCATGAAGAGCTTAAAATTTAAGACTCCCCAGAAATCAGCAAGTATAGTAGTTGAACTATTTCAAGAACAAGCGCAGATCGGGAACACCCCCCCCCCCCTTTTAGGCTTCAAACTCAAAATCAGAAAAGTTTTGAATTGCTGGCTTAAACTTTGCATTTAGGGTTCAAAGGTTGATCTTATGAATACCTTAAAATTTAAGCCTTCCCAGACATTGGGAAGTACATTAGTTGATCTCTCTAAAGAACATACCCAAAAAGGAATCTCCCTACCCCCCACTTTAGGCTTTAAACTCAAAATCGGAAAAGTTTGGAGTTGTGGGATTAAACTGTGCATTTAGTATTCAAAGGATCATGTTATGAATACCTGAAAATTTAAGAGTCCCAAGAAATCGGGAAGTACAGTACTTGAACTCTCTCAAGAACAAGCGCATATCTGGAACACCCCCCCCCCCCCCCTTAAGCTTCAATCTCAAAATCGGAAAAGTTTTGAGTTGCGGGCTCAAACTTTGCATTTAGGGTTCAAAGGGTGATCTTATGAATACCTTAAATTTTCAGCCTCCCCATACATTGAAAAGTATTGTAGTTGACCTTTATCAAGAACAAGCACACATTGGAAGCACCCCCCCCCCCTTTAGGATTCAAACTCAAAATCGGAAAATTTGGGAGTTTCGGGATTAAACTGTGCATTGAGGTTTCAAAGGTTGATCTTATGAATACGTGAAAATTTCTGTCTCCCCATATATCGGGAAGTATAGTAGTTGCTCTCTCTCAAGAACACACCCAGATAGGGAGACACCCCCCCCCCCTTTAGTCTTCAAACTCAAAATCGGAAAAGCTTAGAGTTTCGGTTTTAAACTTTGCATTCAGGGTTCAAAGGTACATGACATGAATAGCTTAAAATTTAAGACTCCCCGGACATCGGGAAGTATTGTAGTTGAACATTATCAAGAACAAGCCCACATAGGAAGCACCCCCCCTCCTTTAGGCTTCAAACTCCAAATCGGAAAAGTTTGGAGTGACGGGATTAAACTGTGCATTTAGTATTCAAAGGTTTATCAAATGAATACCTGAAAATTTAAGCCTTGCCAGAAATCGGGAAGTATAGTACTTGAACTCTCTCAAGAAAGAGCGCACATCCGCAACACCCCCCTCCCCCCCTTTAAGCTTCAAACTCAAAATCGGAAAAGATTTTAGTTGTGGGCTTAAACTTTGCATTTAGGGTTCAAATGTTGATCTTATTAATACCTTAAAGTTTAAGCCTCCCCAGACATCAGGAAGTATAGTAGTGATCTCTCTCAAGAACAAACCCAGAAAGGGAGCCCCCCCCCCACCAAGGCTTTAAACTCCATCCATCCATCCATCCATCTTCTACCGCTTTTCCGGAGGTCCGGGTCGCGGAGGCAGCAGTTCAAGCAGAGAAGCCCAGACTTCCCTCTCCCCAGCCACCTGCTCCAGCTCTTCAGAGAGGATACTAAGGCGTTCCCAGACCAGCTGGGAGACATAGTCTCTCCACCGAGACCTGGGTCTGCCCCGGGGTCTCCTCCCAGTGGGACGTGCCTGAAACACCTCAAGTGGGAGGCGTCCAGGAGGCATCCTAATCAGATGCCCATACCACCTCAACTGACTCCTTTCAATGTGGAGGAGCAGCGGTTCTACTCTGAGCCTCTCCCGGATGACTGAGCTCCTCACCCTATCTCTGAGGGTGAGTCCAGCAATCCTACGGAGAAAGCTCATTTCAGCCGCTTGTATCCGCGATTTCGTTCTTTCGGTCATTACCCAAAGCTCGTGACCATAAGTGAGAGTAGTAAAGTAGACTGACTGATAAATCGACAGCTAAATCCCAAGCTTTCTAAACTGGCTTTTGGCTTTAAACTCAAAATCGGAAAAGGTTAGAGTTCCGGGCATAAACTTTACATTTAGGGTTCAAAGGATGATCTTATGAATACCTTTAAATTTCAGCCGGCCCAGACAGTATTACAGTTTAACTTTATCAAGAACAAGCCCTCATAGGAAGCACCCCCCCCCCTTTAGGCTTCAAACTTAAAATCGGAAAAGTTTGGAGTTGCGGGATTAAACTGTGCATTTAGTATTCAAAGGTTGATCTTATGAATACCTGAAAATTTCAGCATCCCCAGAAATCGGGAAGTAAAGTAGTTTATATCTCACAAGAACAAGCCAACATAGGAAGCACCCCACCCCCCTTTAGGCTTCAAACTCAAAATGGGAAAAGTTTGGAGCTGCGGGATTAAACTGTGCATTTAGGTTTCAAAGGTTGATCTTATGAATAAATTCAAATTTAAGGCTCCCCATACATCGGGAAGTATAGTAGTTGCTCTCTCTCAAGAACACACCCAGAGAGGGAGACCCCCCCCCCCCCCTTTAGTCGTCAAACTCAAAATCGGAGTTTCGGGCTTAAACTTTGCATTCAGGGTTATTCATAAGATCAACCTTTGAAACCTAAATGCACAGTTTAATCACGAAACTCCAAACTTTTGCGATTTTGAGTTTGAAGCCTTAAGAGGGGGTGGGGTGCTTCCTTTGTGGGATTGTTCTTGATAATTTTCAACTACAATACTTCCCGATGTATAAACCTTTGATCCCTAATTGCAAAGTTTAACCCGAAAACTCTAAGCTTTTCCGATTTTGAGTTTGAAGACAAAAGGGGGTGGGGGAGGCTCTTCCTATGTGGGCTTGTTCTTGAGAGATATAAACTACTATACTTCCCGATGTCTGGGGAGGCTGAAATTTTCGGGTATTCATAAGATCAACCTTTGAAACCTCAATGCAAAGTTTAAACCCGCTACTCAAAACTTTTCCGATTTTGAGTTTGAAGCTTAAAGTGTGTGTGTGTGGGGGGGGGGGGGGGGGTTCCCGATCTGCGTTTGTTCTTTAAAAAGTTCAACTACAATACTTCCCAATGTATGGGGAGGCTAAAATTTTCAGGTATTCATAAGATCAACCTTTGAACCATAAATGAAAAGTTTAAGCCCGCAACTCAAAACTTTTCCGATTTTCAGTTTAAAGCCTAAAGGGGGTGGTGGTGGGGGGGGGTCCTTTTCTGTTTATGTTCTTGAGAGAGATCAACTACTGTACTTCCCAATGTCTCGGAAGGCATACATTTTCAGGTATTCATAAGATCAACCTTTGAACCCTAAATGCAAAGTTTAAGCCTGCAACTCCAAGCTTTTACAATTTTGAGTTTAAAGCCTAAAAGGGGGCTTCTCCCGATCTGCGCTTGTTCTTGAGAGAGTTCAACTACAATATTTTCCGATTTCTGGGGAGTCTTTAATTTTCAGCTATTCATGAAATCCACCTAATTGAAAATTTAAGCCTCCACAGAAATCGGGAAGTATAGTAATTGATCTATCTCAAGAACAAACCCTGATAGCGAGACGCCCCCCCCCCCCTCCTTTAGTCTTCAAACTAAATATCGTAAAAGCTTAGAGTTTCGGTCTTAAACTTTGCATTCAGGGTTCAAAGGTAGATCTCATGAATTGTTGAAAATTTAGGACTCCACAGAAATCGGGAAGTATAGTAGTTGAACTCTCTCAAGAACAAGCGCAGATCATGAGCACCCCACCCCCACCCCCTTTAGGCATTAAACTCAAAATCGGAAAAATTTTTGAGTTGCGGGATTAAACTTTGCATTTAGGGTTCAAAGGTTGATCTTATGATTACCTTAAAATTTCAGCCTCCCCATACATCGGGAAGTATTGTAGTTGACCTTTATCAAGAACAAGCCCACAAAGGAAGCACCCCCCCACACTTTAGTCTTCAAACTCAAAAACGGAAAATTTTTGAGTTGCAGCATTAAACTGTGCATTTAGTATTCAAAGGCTGATCTTATGAATACCTGAAAATTTAAGCCTCCCCAGAAATTGGGAAGTATAGTACTTGAACTATCTCAAGAACAAGCGCAGATCGGGAACACCCCCCCCCCCCCTTAAGCTTCAAACTCAAAATCGGAAAAGTTTTGAGTTGCAGGCTTAAACTTTGCATTTAGGGTTCAAAGGTTGATCTTATGAATACCTTAAAATTTAAGCCTTCCCAGACATTGGGAAGTACAGTAGTTGATCTCTCTAAAGAACATACCCAGAAAGGAATCTCCCTACCCTCCACTTTAGGCATTAAACTCAAAATCGGAAAAGTTTGGAGTTGTGGGATTAAACTGTGCATTTAGTATTCAAAGGTTGATCTTCTGAATACCTAAAACTTTCAGCATCCCCAGAAATCGGGAAGTAAAGTAGTTTATATCTCACAAGAACAAGCCAACATAGGAAGCACCCCACCCCCCTTCAGGCTTCAAACTCAAAATGGGAAAAGTTTGGAGTTGTGGGATTAAACTGTGCATTTAGGTTTCAAAGGTTGATCTTATGAATAAATTCAAATTTAAGGCTACCCATACATCGGGAAGTATAGTAGTTGCTCTCTCTCAAGAACACACCCAGATAGGGAGACACCCCCCCCCCCCCTTTAATCGTCAAACTCAAAATCGGAAAAGCTTAGAGTTTCAGGCTTAAACTTTGCATTCAGGGTTAAAAGGTGGATTTCATGAATAGCTGAAAATTAAAGACTCCCCAGAAATCGGAAAGTATTGTAGTTGAACTCTCTCAAAAACAAGCGCAAATCGGGAGCAGCCCCCTTTTAGGCTTTAAACTCAAAATTGTAAAAGCTTGGAGTGGCAGGCTTAAACTTTGCATTTAGGGTTCAAAGGTTGATCTTATGAATACCTGAAAATTTATGCCTTCCGAGACATTGGGAAGTACAGTAGTTGATCTCTCTCAAGAACATAAACAGAAAGGGACCCCCCCCCCCCCCGCCCCCCTTTAGGCTTTAAACTCAAAATCGGAAAAGTTTTGAGTTGCTGGCTAAAACTTCATTTATGGTTCAAAGGTTGATCTTATGAATACCTTAAAATTTTACCCTCCCCAGACATTGGGAAGTATTGTAGTTGACCTTTTTAAAGAACAAACGCAGATCGGGACCCCCCCCCCCCCCCCCAAGCTTCAAACTCAAAATCGGAAAAGTTTTGAGTTGCGGGCTTAAACTTTGCATTGAGGTTTCAAAGGTTGTTCTTATGAATACCTGAAAATTTAAGCCTCCCCATACATCGGGAAGTATAGTAGTTTATATCTCTCAAGAACAAGCCCACATAGGAAGAGCCTCCCCAAACCCCTTTTGTCTTGAAACTCAAAATCGGAAAAGCTTAGAGTTTTCGGCTTAAACTTTGCATTTAGGGATCAAAGGTTTATACATCGGGAAGTATTGTAGTTGAAAATTATCAAGAATAAGCCCACATAGGAAGCACCCCACCCCCTCTTTAGGCTTCAAACTCAAAATCGCAAAAGTTTGGAGTTTCGTGATTAAACTGTGCATTTAGGTTTCAAAGGTTGATCTTATGAATAATTGAAAATTTCAGGCTCCACAAAAATCGGGAAGTATAGTAGTTGATCTATCTCAAGAACAAACCCTGATAGCGAGACCCCCCCCCCCTTTAGTCTTCAAACTCAATATCGTAAATGCTTAGAGTTTCGGTCTTAAACTTTGTATTCAGGGTTCAAAGGTAGATCTCATGAATAGCTGAAAATTTAAGACTGCAAGTCTAGTAGTATAGTAGTTGAACTCTCTCAAGAACGAGCGTAGATCATGAGCACCCCCCCCCCCCCTTTAGGCGTTAAACTCAAAATCGGAGAAATTTTAGAGTTGCGGGTTTAAACTTTGCATTTAGGGTTCAAAGGTTGATCTTATGATTACCTTAAAATTTCAGCCTCCCCATACATCGGGACGTATTGTAGTTGACCTTTATCAAGAACAAGCCCACAAAGGACGCACACACACCCCCCCCGCACTTTAGTCTTCAAACTCAAAATCCGAAAATTTTGGAGTTGCGGCATTAAACTGTGCATTTAGTATTCAAAGGTTGATCTTATGAATACCTGAAAATTTAAGCCTCCCCAGAAATTGGGAAGTATAGTACTTGAACTATCTCAAGAACAGGTGCAGATCGGGTACACCCCCCCCCCCCTTGAGCTTCAAACTCAAAATCGGAAAAGTTTTGAGTTGCAGGCTTAAACTTTGCATTTAGGGTTCAAAGGTTGATCTTATGAATACCTTAAAATTTAAGCCTTCCCAGACATTGGGAAGTACATTAGTTGATCTCTCTAAAGAACATACCCAAAAAGGAATCTCCCTACCCCCCACTTTAGGCTTTAAACTCAAAATCGGAAAAGTTTGGAGTTGTGGGATTAAACTGTGCATTTAGTATTCAAAGGATCATGTTATGAATACCTGAAAATTTAAGAGTCCCAAGAAATCGGGAAGTACAGTACTTGAACTCTCTCAAGAACAAGCGCATATCTGGAACACCCCCCCCCCCCCTTAAGCTTCAATCTCAAAATCGGAAAAGTTTTGAGTTGCGGGCTCAAACTTTGCATTTAGGGTTCAAAGGGTGATCTTATGAATACCTTAAATTTTCAGCCTCCCCATACATTGAAAAGTATTGTAGTTGACCTTTATCAAGAACAAGCACACATTGGAAGCACCCCCCCCCCTTTAGGATTCAAACTCAAAATCGGAAAATTTGGGAGTTTCGGGATTAAACTGTGCATTGAGGTTTCAAAGGTTGATCTTATGAATACGTGAAAATTTCTGTCTCCCCATATATCGGGAAGTATAGTAGTTGCTCTCTCTCAAGAACACACCCAGATAGGGAGACACCCCCCCCCCCTTTAGTCTTCAAACTCAAAATCGGAAAAGCTTAGAGTTTCGGTTTTAAACTTTGCATTCAGGGTTCAAAGGTACATGACATGAATAGCTTAAAATTTAAGACTCCCCGGACATCGGGAAGTATTGTAGTTGAACATTATCAAGAACAAGCCCACATAGGAAGCACCCCCCCTCCTTTAGGCTTCAAACTCCAAATCGGAAAAGTTTGGAGTGACGGGATTAAACTGTGCATTTAGTATTCAAAGGTTTATCAAATGAATACCTGAAAATTTAAGCCTTGCCAGAAATCGGGAAGTATAGTACTTGAACTCTCTCAAGAAAGAGCGCACATCCGCAACACCCCCCTCCCCCCCTTTAAGCTTCAAACTCAAAATCGGAAAAGATTTTAGTTGTGGGCTTAAACTTTGCATTTAGGGTTCAAATGTTGATCTTATTAATACCTTAAAGTTTAAGCCTCCCCAGACATCAGGAAGTATAGTAGTGATCTCTCTCAAGAACAAACCCAGAAAGGGAGCCCCCCCCCCCACCAAGGCTTTAAACTCCATCCATCCATCCATCCATCTTCTACCGCTTTTCCGGAGGTCCGGGTCGCGGAGGCAGCAGTTCAAGCAGAGAAGCCCAGACTTCCCTCTCCCCAGCCACCTGCTCCAGCTCTTCAGAGAGGATACTAAGGCGTTCCCAGACCAGCTGGGAGACATAGTCTCTCCACCGAGACCTGGGTCTGCCCCGGGGTCTCCTCCCAGTGGGACGTGCCTGAAACACCTCAAGTGGGAGGCGTCCAGGAGGCATCCTAATCAGATGCCCATACCACCTCAACTGACTCCTTTCAATGTGGAGGAGCAGCGGTTCTACTCTGAGCCTCTCCCGGATGACTGAGCTCCTCACCCTATCTCTGAGGGTGAGTCCAGCAATCCTACGGAGAAAGCTCATTTCAGCCGCTTGTATCCGCGATTTCGTTCTTTCGGTCATTACCCAAAGCTCGTGACCATAAGTGAGAGTAGTAAAGTAGACTGACTGATAAATCGACAGCTAAATCCCAAGCTTTCTAAACTGGCTTTTGGCTTTAAACTCAAAATCGGAAAAGGTTAGAGTTCCGGGCATAAACTTTACATTTAGGGTTCAAAGGATGATCTTATGAATACCTTTAAATTTCAGCCGGCCCAGACAGTATTACAGTTTAACTTTATCAAGAACAAGCCCTCATAGGAAGCACCCCCCCCCCTTTAGGCTTCAAACTTAAAATCGGAAAAGTTTGGAGTTGCGGGATTAAACTGTGCATTTAGTATTCAAAGGTTGATCTTATGAATACCTGAAAATTTCAGCATCCCCAGAAATCGGGAAGTAAAGTAGTTTATATCTCACAAGAACAAGCCAACATAGGAAGCACCCCACCCCCCTTTAGGCTTCAAACTCAAAATGGGAAAAGTTTGGAGCTGCGGGATTAAACTGTGCATTTAGGTTTCAAAGGTTGATCTTATGAATAAATTCAAATTTAAGGCTCCCCATACATCGGGAAGTATAGTAGTTGCTCTCTCTCAAGAACACACCCAGAGAGGGAGACCCCCCCCCCCCCTTTAGTCGTCAAACTCAAAATCGGAGTTTCGGGCTTAAACTTTGCATTCAGGGTTATTCATAAGATCAACCTTTGAAACCTAAATGCACAGTTTAATCACGAAACTCCAAACTTTTGCGATTTTGAGTTTGAAGCCTTAAGAGGGGGTGGGGTGCTTCCTTTGTGGGATTGTTCTTGATAATTTTCAACTACAATACTTCCCGATGTATAAACCTTTGATCCCTAATTGCAAAGTTTAACCCGAAAACTCTAAGCTTTTCCGATTTTGAGTTTGAAGACAAAAGGGGGTGGGGGAGGCTCTTCCTATGTGGGCTTGTTCTTGAGAGATATAAACTACTATACTTCCCGATGTCTGGGGAGGCTTAAATTTTCGGGTATTCATAAGATCAACCTTTGAAACCTCAATGCAAAGTTTAAACCCGCTACTCAAAACTTTTCCGATTTTGAGTTTGAAGCTTAAAGTGTGTGTGTGTGTGTGGGGGGGGGGGGGGTTCCCGATCTGCGTTTGTTCTTTAAAAAGTTCAACTACAATACTTCCCAATGTATGGGGAGGCTAAAATTTTCAGGTATTCATAAGATCAACCTTTGAACCATAAATGAAAAGTTTAAGCCCGCAACTCAAAACTTTTCCGATTTTCAGTTTAAAGCCTAAAGGGGGTGGTGGTGGGGGGGGTCCTTTTCTGTTTATGTTCTTGAGAGAGATCAACTACTGTACTTCCCAATGTCTCGGAAGGCATACATTTTCAGGTATTCATAAGATCAACCTTTGAACCCTAAATGCAAAGTTTAAGCCTGCAACTCCAAGCTTTTACAATTTTGAGTTTAAAGCCTAAAAGGGGGCTTCTCCCGATCTGCGCTTGTTCTTGAGAGAGTTCAACTACAATATTTTCCGATTTCTGGGGAGTCTTTAATTTTCAGCTATTCATGAAATCCACCTAATTGAAAATTTAAGCCTCCACAGAAATCGGGAAGTATAGTAATTGATCTATCTCAAGAACAAACCCTGATAGCGAGACTCCCCCCCCCCTCCTTTAGTCTTCAAACTAAATATCGTAAAAGCTTAGAGTTTCGGTCTTAAACTTTGCATTCAGGGTTCAAAGGTAGATCTCATGAATTGTTGAAAATTTAGGACTCCACAGAAATCGGGAAGTATAGTAGTTGAACTCTCTCAAGAACAAGCGCAGATCATGAGCACCCCACCCCCACCCCCTTTAGGCATTAAACTCAAAATCGGAAAAATTTTTGAGTTGCGGGATTAAACTTTGCATTTAGGGTTCAAAGGTTGATCTTATGATTACCTTAAAATTTCAGCCTCCCCATACATCGGGAAGTATTGTAGTTGACCTTTATCAAGAACAAGCCCACAAAGGAAGCACCCCCCCACACTTTAGTCTTCAAACTCAAAAACGGAAAATTTTTGAGTTGCAGCATTAAACTGTGCATTTAGTATTCAAAGGCTGATCTTATGAATACCTGAAAATTTAAGCCTCCCCAGAAATTGGGAAGTATAGTACTTGAACTATCTCAAGAACAAGCGCAGATCGGGAACACCCCCCCCCCCCCTTAAGCTTCAAACTCAAAATCGGAAAAGTTTTGAGTTGCAGGCTTAAACTTTGCATTTAGGGTTCAAAGGTTGATCTTATGAATACCTTAAAATTTAAGCCTTCCCAGACATTGGGAAGTACAGTAGTTGATCTCTCTAAAGAACATACCCAGAAAGGAATCTCCCTACCCTCCACTTTAGGCATTAAACTCAAAATCGGAAAAGTTTGGAGTTGTGGGATTAAACTGTGCATTTAGTATTCAAAGGTTGATCTTCTGAATACCTAAAACTTTCAGCATCCCCAGAAATCGGGAAGTAAAGTAGTTTATATCTCACAAGAACAAGCCAACATAGGAAGCACCCCACCCCCCTTCAGGCTTCAAACTCAAAATGGGAAAAGTTTGGAGTTGTGGGATTAAACTGTGCATTTAGGTTTCAAAGGTTGATCTTATGAATAAATTCAAATTTAAGGCTACCCATACATCGGGAAGTATAGTAGTTGCTCTCTCTCAAGAACACACCCAGATAGGGAGACACCCCCCCCCCCTTTAATCGTCAAACTCAAAATCGGAAAAGCTTAGAGTTTCAGGCTTAAACTTTGCATTCAGGGTTAAAAGGTGGATTTCATGAATAGCTGAAAATTAAAGACTCCCCAGAAATCGGAAAGTATTGTAGTTGAACTCTCTCAAAAACAAGCGCAAATCGGGAGCAGCCCCCTTTTAGGCTTTAAACTCAAAATTGTAAAAGCTTGGAGTGGCAGGCTTAAACTTTGCATTTAGGGTTCAAAGGTTGATCTTATGAATACCTGAAAATTTATGCCTTCCGAGACATTGGGAAGTACAGTAGTTGATCTCTCTCAAGAACATAAACAGAAAGGGACCCCCCCCCCCCCGCCCCCCTTTAGGCTTTAAACTCAAAATCGGAAAAGTTTTGAGTTGCTGGCTAAAACTTCATTTATGGTTCAAAGGTTGATCTTATGAATACCTTAAAATTTTACCCTCCCCAGACATTGGGAAGTATTGTAGTTGACCTTTTTAAAGAACAAACGCAGATCGGGACCCCCCCCCCCCCCCCCAAGCTTCAAACTCAAAATCGGAAAAGTTTTGAGTTGCGGGCTTAAACTTTGCATTGAGGTTTCAAAGGTTGTTCTTATGAATACCTGAAAATTTAAGCCTCCCCATACATCGGGAAGTATAGTAGTTTATATCTCTCAAGAACAAGCCCACATAGGAAGAGCCTCCCCAAACCCCTTTTGTCTTGAAACTCAAAATCGGAAAAGCTTAGAGTTTTCGGCTTAAACTTTGCATTTAGGGATCAAAGGTTTATACATCGGGAAGTATTGTAGTTGAAAATTATCAAGAATAAGCCCACATAGGAAGCACCCCACCCCCTCTTTAGGCTTCAAACTCAAAATCGCAAAAGTTTGGAGTTTCGTGATTAAACTGTGCATTTAGGTTTCAAAGGTTGATCTTATGAATAATTGAAAATTTCAGGCTCCACAAAAATCGGGAAGTATAGTAGTTGATCTATCTCAAGAACAAACCCTGATAGCGAGACCCCCCCCCCCTTTAGTCTTCAAACTCAATATCGTAAATGCTTAGAGTTTCGGTCTTAAACTTTGTATTCAGGGTTCAAAGGTAGATCTCATGAATAGCTGAAAATTTAAGACTGCAAGTCTAGTAGTATAGTAGTTGAACTCTCTCAAGAACGAGCGTAGATCATGAGCACCCCCCCCCCCCTTTAGGCGTTAAACTCAAAATCGGAGAAATTTTAGAGTTGCGGGTTTAAACTTTGCATTTAGGGTTCAAAGGTTGATCTTATGATTACCTTAAAATTTCAGCCTCCCCATACATCGGGACGTATTGTAGTTGACCTTTATCAAGAACAAGCCCACAAAGGACGCACACACACCCCCCCCCGCACTTTAGTCTTCAAACTCAAAATCCGAAAATTTTGGAGTTGCGGCATTAAACTGTGCATTTAGTATTCAAAGGTTGATCTTATGAATACCTGAAAATTTAAGCCTCCCCAGAAATTGGGAAGTATAGTACTTGAACTATCTCAAGAACAGGTGCAGATCGGGTACACCCCCCCCCCCCTTGAGCTTCAAACTCAAAATCGGAAAAGTTTTGAGTTGCAGGCTTAAACTTTGCATTTAGGGTTCAAAGGTTGATCTTATGAATACCTTAAAATTTAAGCCTTCCCAGACATTGGGAAGTACAGTAGTTGATCTCTCTAAAGAACATACCCAGAAAGGAATCTCCCTACCCCCCACTTTAGGCTTTAAACTCAAAATCGGAAAAGTTTTGAGTTGCTGGCTTTAACTTTGTGACATAACGCGCGGCTCAGGAGACGCACACACACAGGCTCAGAGTAGTTCAAATAGTTTATTAACAACAGGAGTTTATGAATGTGTGTCTGCAGGATGTAAATGTATTGGTGGCGGCGTCTGCTTCGGGCACAGAGGCAGGAGACCGTACAGCCGGACAACCCTATGGGAAAAGCACAAGGAGAAGGGTGACGGGCACACACCAACACAGGAGATATATGAGCGAGAGAGGAGCTTACTTGGATAGGACAGATGACTGGCACAGCAAGGGACGATGTCCGGTAGACAGCCACCTGGAGAGCCCGGTGCAGCAGCGAGGAACAGGCGATGGAGAGGCGTTGTCCGCCACCGGGAAATCCACCTGTGCATAGGGGAGCAGACTTAGAAGGGAAAGGAGGTAAGGTCTTCTTACCAGAATGATCAGCTGAGGATGAAAGGAACTCACAGCGATGCGTAGGGAAGTCTTACGGCTTCAGGCCGAAGCTCAGGGCGAGGCGGCTTAAATCCCTCGCCGCTGATGATGTGCAGGTGTGTGTGCAGGTGGCGCCGCTGATGAGCGGCGCGGCGTGACAGTACTCCCCCCTCTAGCAGCGCCTCCTGGCGATGGCTTCTCTGGGTGCGCTCGGTGGAAATCAGCGATGAGCGACGGGTCCAACACAAATGACGAGGGTACCCACTGCCGATGTTCAGGCCCATAGCCCTCCCAGTCCACCAAGTACTGCAACCCACGACCCCGGCGGCGAGAGTCCAGGATGGAGGAGACGGGCCAGGCCGGATGGCCATCAATCATCCGGGGCACGGGTTGCGCAGCAGGAGGAGGGCAAAGGGGGTTGGAGACTGCCAGCTTCACCTTAGACACGTGGAAGGTGGGATGGATGCGGAGGGAGGGGGGAATAGCTACACGCACAGCCACCGGGTTGATGATCCTGGTGATGGGGTATGGGCCCATAAAGCGCTGTGCCAGCTTCCTCCTCTCGCCCTTTAAAATCACGTCCTGGGTCGACACGTAGACTTGCTGACCAACTCTGTACGCCGGGGCAGGTCTTCTGTGCCGGTCCGCCACGGCTCTGTTGCGCTCCACCGTGCGTAAAAGCGCATTGCGCGCTGACGCCCAGATGGAGCGGAACTGCCTGAGATGCGCCCGTACTGAGGGGACAGTTACCTCACTCTCCTGCGCCGGGAACAGCGGGGGGTCGTAACCCAGGGACGCCTTAAAGGGGGACATCCCTATAGCAGAAGAGCGGGCGGTGTTGTGGGCGTATTCAACCCAGGCGAGGTGGTTACTCCAGGACGTTGGTTTGGACGCCGTTACACAGCGGAGCGCAGCCTCCAGCTCCTGGTTGGTCCGCTCACACTGCCCGTTGGATTGGGGGTGATGGCCGGAGGAGAGGCTCACCTTGGCTCCTAAGGCGTTGCAAAACGACCTCCAAACTTCTGAGGAAAATTGGGGCCCTCGGTCCGAGACCACGTCCACCGGAATCCCATGCAGCCTGACCACGTGCTGGATTAGGAGGTCCGCCGTCTCCAGGGCAGTTGGGAGACCTCGTAGGGGGACGAAGTGCACCGCCTTGGAGAAGCGGTCCACGATGGTCAGGACGGTGTCGTAGGTGTTCGAGACTGGGAGTCCGGTGACGAAATCCAAGGCAATATGCGACCAGGGCCTGCCAGGGACGGGCAGAGGCTGGAGCAAACCCGCTGGAGGGGCATTTCCCGATTTGTTGGTGGCACACACTGGACAGGCCCGGGCGTAGCGGGCAGCGTCCCTCCGCAGGCCCGGCCACCAGAAGGACCGCTGGAGGAGGTCAATCATCCGGGAGGAGCCAGGGTGACAGGTGAGCTTGGATGTGTGCAACCAGTGGATGACCTCCCCCCGAACCGTGGATGGCACGAACAGCCTCCCCTCCGGTCCGCCGCCAGGGTTCAGGTTCCACTTCCTGCGCCTTCCGGATCTTGCTCTCAATGTCCCAGGTGACGGCTCCCACGACGCACGACCTGGGTAGGATGGTGTGGACCATGTCCTCCAACTCCTCAGGGGCGAATTGCCTAGAGAGGGCGTCGGGCAGGCCGTTCTTGGAGCCAGGCCTGAAGGTGATGGTAAATTGGAACCTGGCGAAGAACAAGGACCAGCGTGCCTGGCGGGCGTTCAGGCGCTTGGCAGATCTAAGGTACTCCAAGTTCTTGTGGTCCGTCAGGACCACGAACGGCAGGTCCGCCCCTTCTAGCCAGTGACGCCACTTCTGTAGCGCGAGCTTGATGGCGAGAAGCTCTCTGTCACCCACGTCGTAATTCCTCTCCGCCGCGGCCTCTTCGGTCCACCGGAACGGGACCTTAGGGGACATGAGGCGGGTCAGCGGGCCGACGATGGTACCAAAATTTGGGACGAAGCGGCGGTAGAAGTTCGCAAACCCAACGAACTGCTGCACCTGCTTTCTTGACGCAGGTGTGGGCCATTCCACCACCGCCTTCACCTTCTCTGGGTCCGGAAGCACCTGGTCGTGGGAGATGATGAACCCGAGGAAGGATGTTGTCTTCGCGTAAAACTCGCGTTTCTCGGCCTTCACGTACAACCGGTTCTCCAGCAGCCTTTGGAGGACCCGCCTCACGTGGACCTGGTGCTCGTCCCTGGACTTGGAGAAGATGAGTATGTCATCCAGGTAGACGAACACAAAAAGGCCGATGAAATCCCGGAGGACGTCATTGATGAGGCGCTGAAAGACGGCTGGAGTGTTGGTCAACCCGAACGGCATCACCAGGTATTCGAAGTGGCCGTTCGGGGTACGGAAGGCTGTCTTCCACTCATCTCCCTCCCGGATCCGGACGAGGTGGTATGCGCTGCGTAGATCCAGCTTGGTGAACCAAGTCGCCCCCTGGAGGGAGTGGAAAGCGGTGTCCATGAGGGGCAGGGTGTAGCGATCCTTCTCCGTAATGTCGTTAAGGGCACGATAGTCAATGCAAGGACGGAGGGATCCGTCCTTCTTACCGACGAAGAAGAATCCTGCCCCCACTGGTGATGACGATGGGCGGATTATCCCAGCACTCAGCGACTCCTTTAGGTATGAATTCATGGTCTCCTTCTCCGGCGCCGATAGACTGTAGAGTCGTCCAGAAGGTAAGGGTGCCCCCTGGCGGAGGTTGATTGCACAGTCATAGGGCCTATGAGGAGGGAGAGACATCGCCTTGGATTTGCTGAATACCATACCCAGGTCGTGAAATTCCAATGGCACCAAGGACAGGTCCGGGGGCGCAGCGTCCGTAGGTGAGGGAGAAGCGGACGGAGAGCAGGCAGCGGACTGTAGACAGGTGCTCATGCAGAACGTGCTCCATGCCGACACCCCGGCGGACTTCCAATCCAGAACGGGATTGTGGAGGCGTAGCCAGGGATACCCCAGGATGACGGGCGACACAGAGTTGGGCAGGACGTAAAAGGTTATCTCCTCCCGGTGGTTTCCAGAGATAATAACCGGGATGGGGATGGTCTGGTGTGTAACTCTCCCAAGGGAGGCATGAGAGAGGTTGACCAGGGAGATAGGGTTCCTTAGTGCCTGACAGCGGAGCCCAATCGGGTTGCCAGGCCTTGAGAAATAAAGCTGCCTTCCGCGACCGAATCCACCAGTGCATGGGTGAGATGCCCAGTGGAGTTATGACAGAAACGGATGGGCAGCTTCAATTGTGTGAGAGAACTTAACCGATTGACGACCGCGAGGCCCCCTACAGTGACTCGCGGACCCCGCCGACTGGCTTTCCGTGGGCAAAGCTTCACCGTGTGTTGGTCATCTCCGCAATACATGCAGAGATCCAACTCACGGCGGCGTTGTCTCTCCGCAGGGGAAAGCTTTGTCCAGCCCGTCACCATCGGCTCCGACTCCTCGGGGCACGATGGTGGCGGCGTCGCCAGGGGGCGAGCTTGGAACAGGCGAGGCGAGACTCCACGAGGGCGAGAAGAAGACGACTTCCGTCCCGAGGAGCGCTCGCGCAGCCTGTTGTCCAAACTGATCGCTAGGGATGTTAGCTCCGCTAGCGTCTCAGGGATATCCCGCCCAGCCAGTTCATCCCTCAGATCATCGTTGAGACTGCGGAGGAAAAGGCCACAGAGGGAGCGTTCCTCCCAGCCTAATTCCTCCGCCGCTACCCGGAAGTCGACCGCATAATCCGCTGCCAACCGGCTTCCCTGCTGGAGGGCGAGAAGCCAATCGACCTGGACCGTCTCGGTAAGAGAATGGTCAAAGACCTCCAGGAAGCGTCTCACGAATTGGTCATATGTGAGGGTGGCATAACTGGGCCTCGCCATTACGGCGTAGGTCCAGGTTAATGCTCGCCCCTCCAGGAGATTCCCGAAATAATCAATTCGGCTATGATCTGAGGGAAAGTCCCCGGGCACACGGTGGAAAACGGACTCACACTGCATTATAAACCCCCGTGCTCCGCCGAGCTTACCGCTAAAGCGGGCGGGGGTTGGAATGGGCGTGAGCCGAACCGGTGCACCCGGAGCCTGCTGGACGGCCACTGGAGCAGCAGGAGCCGCGCCACCCTGACGAGCCGGGGGGAACGGCTGTTGGGGGTCCAAGCGGCCCAATCGGTTGGTTATATTTACCAACTGATTAAAAATCACCTGTTGCTGATAAGCTATCTGATCCACTTGAGCCTCGAGATTGGTAAACCGGTGTGCAAGCCCGCCGTCTGCCGAGCCGCTCTGCTGAAGCCATACTGACATAACGCGCGGCTCAGGAGACGCACACACACAGGCTCAGAGTAGTTCAAATAGTTTATTAACAACAGGAGTGTATAAATGTGTGTCTGCGGGATGTAAATGTATTGGTGGCGGCATCTGCTTCGGGCACAGAGGCAGGAGACCGTACAGCCGGACAACCCTATGGGAAAAGCACAAGGAGAAGGGTGACGGGTACACACCAACACAGGAGATATATGAGCGAGAGAGGAGCTTACTTGGATAGGACAAATGACTGGCACAGCAAGGGACGAGGTCCGGTAGACAGCCACCTGGAGAGCCCGGTGCAGCAACGAGGAATAGGCGATGGAGAGGCGTTGTCCGCCGCCGGGAAATCCACCTGTGCACAGGGGAGCAGACTTGGAAGGGAAAGGAGGTAAGGTCTTCTTACCAGAATGATCAGCTGAGGATGAAAGGAACTCAAAGCGATGCGTAGGGAAGTCTGACGGCTTCAGGCCGAAGCTCAGGGCAAGGCGGCTTAAATTCCTCGCCGCTGATGATGTGCAGGTGTGCGTGCAGGTGGCGCCGTTGATGAGCGGTGCGGCGTGACACTTTGCATTTAGGGTTCAAAGGTTGATCTTATGAATACCTTAAAATTTAAGCCTTCCCAGACATTGGAAAGTATTGTAGTTGAACTTTATCAAGACAAAGCCCACGTAGGAAGCTCTCCCCCCCACTTTAGTCTTCAAACTCAAAATCGTAAAAGCTTAGAGTTTAAGGCTTAAACTTTGCATTCAGGGTTCAAAGGTAGATCTCATGAATAGCTGAAAATATAAGACTCCCAAGAAATCGGGAAGTATAGTAGTTGAACTCTCTCAAGAACAAGCGCAGATCGGGAACCCCCCCCCACCACCACCACCACCACCACCACCACCTTTAGTCTTTAAACTCAAAATCGGAAAAGCTTAGAGTTTCGGGCTTAAACTTTGCATTTAGGGTTCAAAGGTTCATCTTACGAATACCTTAAAATTTAAGCCTCCCCAGACATCGGGAAGTATTGTAGTTGAACTTTATCAAGAACAAGCCCACATAGGAAGCACCCCCCCCCCCCTCCTTTAGGCTTCAAACTCAAAATCGGGATAGTTTGTAGTTGCGGGATTAAATTGTGCATTTAGTATTCAAAGGTTGATCTTATGAATACCTGAAAATTTCAGCCTCTCCATACATCGGGATGTATAGTAGTTGATCTCTCTCAAGAACAAACCCATATAGGGAGACACCCCCCTTTTTAGTCTTCAGATTCAAAATCAGAAAAGCTTAGAGTTTTGGGCTTAAACTTTTCATGTAGGGTTCAAAGGTTGAGCTTATGATTACCTGAAAATGTATGCTTCCCCAGATATCGGGAAGTGTAGTAGTTGATCTCTCTCAAGAACAAACATAGAAAGGGAGCCCCCCCTCCCCCCACAGGCTTTTAACTCAAAATCTGAAAAGCTTAGAGTTTCCGACTTAAACTTTGCATTTAGGTTTCAAAGGTTGATCTTATGAAAACCTTAAAATTTAAGCCTCCCCAGAAATCGGGAGGTATAGTAGTTGAGCTCTCCCAAGAGCAAGCAAAGATCGGGAACACCCCCTCCCCCCCTTCAGCTTCAAACTCAAAATCGGAAAAGTTTTGAGTTGCAGGCTTAAACTTTGCATTTAGGGTTCATAGGTTAATCTTATGAATACCTTAAAATTTTAGCCTCCCCAGACATCGGGAAGTATAGTAGTTGAGCTCTCTAAAGAACAAACCTAGAAAGGGAGCCCCCCCTCCCCCACCTTAAGGCTTTAAACTCAAAATCGGAAAAGCTTAGAGTTTCGGGCTTAAACTTTACATTTAGGATTCAAAGGTTGATCTTATGAATACCTTAAAATTTCAGCCTCCCCAGACATCGGGAAGTATAGTAGAATGAGCTCTCTAAAGAACAAACCTAGAAAGGGAGCCCCCCCTCCCCCACCTTAAGGCTTTAAACTCAAAATCGGAAAAGCTTAGAGTTTCGGGCTTAAACTTTACATTTAGGATTTAAAGGTTGATCTTATGAATACCTTAAAATTTCAGCCTCCCCAGACATCGGGAAGTATAGTCGTTGATCTCTCTCAAGAACAAACCCAGAAAGGGAGCGCCCCCCCCCCCTCCCTTTAGCTTTAAACTCAAAATCGGAAAAGCTGAGAGTTTCCAACTTAAACTTTGCATTTAGGATTCAAAGGTTGATCTTGTGAATACCTTAAAATTTCAGCCTCCCCAGAAATTGGGAACTATAGTAGTTGAGCTCTCTCAAGAACAAGCGCAGATCGGGAACACCCCCCCCCCCCTTTAAGCGTCAAACTCAAAATCGGAAAAGTTTTGAATTGCTGGCATAAACTTTGCATTTAGGTTTCAAAGGTTGATCTTATGAATACCTTAAAATTTCAGCCTCCCCAGACATCAGGAAGTATAGCAGTTGAGCTCTCTCAAGAACATACCCAGAAAGGGAGCCCCCCCTTCCCCCCACCTTTAGGCTTCAAACTCAAAATCGGAAAAGCTTAGAGTTCCGGGCTTAAACTTTACATTTCGGGTTCAAAGGTTGATCTTATGAATACCTTTAAATTTGAGGCTCCCCACACATTGGGAAGTATTGCAGTTTAACTTTACCAAGAAAAAGCCAACATAGGAAGCACCCCTCCCCCCCCTTAGGCTTCAAATTCAAAATCGGAAAGCTTGTAGTTGCGGGATTAAACTGTGCATTTAGTATTCAAGGTTGATCTTATGAATACCTGAAAATTTCAGCATCCCCAGACATAGGGAAGTATAGTAGTTTATATTTCTCAAGAACAAGCCCACATTGGAAGCACCCAACCCCCCCTTTAGGCTTCAAACTCAAAATCGGAAAAGTTTGGAGTTGTGGTATTAAACTGTGCATTTAGGTTTAAAAGCTTGATCTTATGAATAACTTCAAATTTAAGCCTCCCCATTCATCGGGAAAAACAGTAGTTGATCTCTCTCAAGAACACACCCAGATAGGGAGACCCCCCCGCCCCTCTTTAGTGTTCAAATTCAAAATTGGAAAAGCTTAGAGTTTCGGGCTTAAACTTTGCATTCAGGGTTCAAAGGTGGATTAGGCTTTAAACTCAAAATCGGAAAAGTATGGGGTTGCGGGCTAAAACTTTGCTTTAGGGTTCAAAGGTTGAAATTAAGAATTCCTTAAAATTTCAGCCTCCCCAGACATTGGGACCTATAATAGTTGAACTTTCTCAAGATCAACCCCAGATACGGAGAGCCCCCCCCCCCCCCCATTAAGGCTTCAAACTAAAAATTGGAACATCTTGGAATTTAAGGCTAAAACTTTGAATTAAGGGTTCTAATGTTGATCATATGAATACCTGAAAATTTCAGCTCCCCAGACACCCGGAAGTATATTATTTGAACTCTCTCAAGAACAAGAACAGATAGGGAGAACCTTCCCATGCCCCCACCATTTAGGCTTAAAACTCAAAATCAAAACCGCTTGGAGATGCTGGGTTAAAATTTGAATTAATTGTTCTAATGTTGATCTTATGAATACCTGAAAATTTAAGCCTCCTCAGACATCGGGAAGTATAGTAATTGAACTCTATCAAGAAAAAGCCCACATAGGGAGCACTCCAACCCCCTCACCCCCACCCCCCTTAGGCTTCACACTCAAAATCGGAAAAGTTTTGAGTTTCAGGCTTAAACTGTGCATTTAGGGTTCAACGGGTGATCTTATGAATCCCTTAAAATTTCACCCTCAAAAGACATCAGGAAGTATAGTAGTTGATCTCTCTCAAGTACAAGCACAGAAAGGGAGCGCACCCCCCCCCCCCCTTAGGCATCAAACTCCAAATCGGAAAAGCTTGGAGTTGCGGGCTTAAACTTTGCATTTAGGGTTCAAAGGTTGATCTTATGAATACTTGAAAATATAAGCCTCCCAAGACATAGGGAAGTATAGTAGAACTTTATCAAGAACAAGCCCACATATCAAGCACCACCCCCTTTTGTCTTCAAACTCAAAATCGGAAAAGTTTGGATTTGCGGGATTAAACTACGAATTTAGGGTTCAAAGGTTGATCTTATGAATACCTTAAAATTGCAGCCTCCCCAGACATCGGGAAGTATAGTAGTTGAGCTCTCTCAAGAATAAGCGCAGATCGGGAGCAACCCCCCTCCCCACTTTAGGCTTTAAACTCAAAATCGGAAACGTTTGGAGTTGCCGGCTTAAACTTTGCATTTACGGTTCATAGGGTGATCATATGAATACCTTAAAATTTCAGCCTCCCCAGACATTGGGAAGTATAGTAGTTGAACTCTCTCACGATCAAGCCCAGTTATGGAGAGCCCCCCCCCCCCCCTTAAGGCTTTAAACTCAAAATCGGAACCTCTTAGAGTTTAAGGCTAAAACTTTGCATTTAGGGTTCTAATGTTGATCTTATGAATACCAGAAAATTTCAGCCTCCCCAGACATCGGGAAGTATAGTAGTTGAACTCTCTCAAGAACAAGAACAGATAGGGAGAACCTCCCCACCCCCCACCCCCACCCCCTTTAGGCGTCAAAATCAAAATCGGAACTGCTTGGAATTGCGTGCTTAAAGTTTGCATTTAGTGTTCAACGGCTGATGTTATAAATACCTGAAAATTTAAGCTTCTCTAGACATCGGGATGTATAGTAGTTGAACGCTCTCAATAACAAGCCCAGGGGGGGACCGACTCTCGCCCCCCCATTGAGGCTTAAAATTCAAAATCGAAACCGTTTGGAGTTGCTCGGTGAAACTTTGCATTTCGTGTTCTAATGTTGATCTTATTAACACCTGAAAATTTAAGCATCTCCAGACATCGGGAAGTATTGTAATTGAACGTTTTGAGTTTCGGGCTTAAACTGTGCATTTTGGGTTCAAAGGGTGATCTTATGAATCCCTTAAAATTTCAGCCTCAAAAGACATCGGGAAGTATAGTAGTTGAACTCTCTCAAGTACAAGCACGGAAAGGGAGCACCCCCCCCACACACACACACTTAGGCTTCAAACTCAAAATCGGAAAAGTTTGGAGTTGTGGGCTTAAACTTTTCATTTAGGGTTCAAATGTTGATCTTATGAATACTTGAAAATTTAAGCCTCCCCAGACATCGGGAAGTATAGTAGTTAAACTTTATCAAGAACAAGCCCATATAGGAAGCACCCCCACCGCTTTAGTCTTCAAATTTAAAATCGGAAAAGTTTGGAGTTGCGGGATTAAACTGTGCATTTAGGGTTCAAAGGTTGATCTTATGAATACCTGAAAATTTCAGCCTCCCCAGATATTGGGAAGTATTGTAGTTGAACTTTATCAAGAACAATCCCACATAGGGATCACCCCCCCCCCCTCCCCTTAGGCTTCAATCTCGAAATCAGAAAAGTTTGGAGTTGCAGGATTAAACTGTGCATTTAGGGTTCAAAGGTTGATCATATGAATACCTTAAAATTTCAGCCTCCCCAGACATTGGGAAGTATAGTAGTTGAACTCTCTCACGATCAAGCCCAGTTATGGAGAGCCTCCCCCCCCCCCTTTAAGGCTTTAAACTCAAAATCAGAACCGCTTAGAGTTTAAGGCTAAAACTTTGCATTTAGGGTTCTAATGTTGATCTTATGAATACCAGAAAATTTCAGCCTCCCCAGACATCGGGAAGTATAGTAGTTGAACTCTCTCAAGAACAAGAACAGATAGGGAGAACCTCCCCACCCCCCACCCCCACCCCCTTTAGGTGTCAAAGTCAAAATCGAAACTGATTGGAATTGCGTGCTTAAAGTTTGCATTTAGTGTTCAAAGGTTGATGTTATAAATACCTGAAAATTTAAGCTTCTCTAGACATCGGGATGTATAGTAGTTGAACGCTCTCAATAACAAGCCCAGGGAGGGAGTGACTCTCGCCCCCCCATTGAGGCTTAAAACTCAAAATCGAAACCGTTTGGAGTTGCTCGGTGAAACTTTGCATTTCGTGTTCTAATGTTGATCTTATTAATACCTGAAAATTTAAGCATCTCCAGACATCGGGAAGTATTGTAATTGAACGTTTTGAGTTTCGGGCTTAAACTGTGCATTTTGGGTTCAAAGGGTGATCTTATGAATACCTGAAAATTTCAGCCTCTCCAGACATTGGGAAGTATTGTAGTTGAACTTTATCAAGAACAATCCCACATAGGGATCACCCCCCCCCCCCCCCCTTAGGCTTCAATCTCGAAATCGGAAAAGTTTGGAGTTGCAGGATTAAACTGTGCATTTAGGGTTCAAAGGTTGATCTTATGAATACCTGAAAATTTCAGCCTCCCCAGACATTGGGAAGTATAGTAATTGATCTCTCTCAAGAATAAAACCCAGATAAGGAGCACCCCCCCCCCCCTTAGGCTTCATACTCAAAATCGGAAAAGTTTAGATTTTCGGGCTTGAACTTTGCATTTAGGGTTCAAAGGTTGATCTCATGAATAGCTGAAAATTTAAGACTCCCCAGAAATCAGGAAGTATTGTAGTTGAACTCTCTCAAGAACAAGCGCAGATCAGGAGCACCCCCCTTTTAGGCTTTAAACGCAAAATAGTAAAAGCTTGGAGTTGCAGGCTTAAACTTTGCATTTAGGGTTCAAAAGTTAATCTTATGAATACCAGACATGGGTAAGTATAGTCATTGAACTCTCTCAAGAACAAGCCCAGATATGGAGAGCCTCTACCGACCCCCCCCCCCCCCCGCCAACGGTTCAAACTCAAAATCGGAATCGCTTGGAGTTGAAGTGTACATCTTTGCATTTAGGGTTCTAATGTTGATCTTATGAATATCAGAAAATTTCAGCCTCCCCAGACATCAAGAAGTATAGTAGTTGATCTCTCTCAAGTACAAACACAGAAAGGGAGCACCCCCCCCTCCCCCCCAGGCTTGAAACTCAATATCGGAAAAGCTTGGAGTTGCGGGCTTAAACTTTGCATTTAGGGTTCAAAGGTTGATCTTATGAATAATTGAAAATTTAAGCCTCCCCAGACATCGGGAAGTATAGTAGTTGAACTTTATCAAGAACAAGCCCACATAGGAAGCACCCCCCCCCCCCCTTTAGGCTTCAAACTCGAAATCGGAAAAGTTTGGAGTTGCGTGATTAAACTGTGCATTTTGGGTTCAAAGGTTGATGTTATCGGTAAGTATAGTAGTTGATCTCTCTCAACAACAAACCCAGATAGGGAGCACCCCCCCCCCCCACTTTAGGCTTCAAACTCAAAATCGGAAAAGCTTAGAGTTTCGGGCTTAAACTTTGCATTTAGGGTTCAAAGGGTGATCTTATGAATACCTGAAAATTTAAGCCTCCCCAGAAATCGGGAAGTATAGTAATTGAACTCTATCAAGAACAAGCCCACATAGGGAGCACTCCCAAACCTCCCCCCCCCCCCCCTTGGCTTCACACTCAAAATCGGAAAAGTTTTGAGTTTCGGGCTTAAACTGTGCATTTACGGTTCAAAGGGTGATCTTATGAATCCCTTAAAATTTCAGCCTCAAAAGACATCGGGAAGTATTGTAGTTGAACTCTCTCAAGTAAAAGCACAGAAAGGGAGCACCTCCCACCCCCACCCCGCCCCATGCTTTAAACTCAACATCGGAAAAGTTTGGAGTTGCGGGCTTAAACTTTGCATTTACAGTTCAAAGGCTGATCTCATGAATACCTTAAAATTTCAGCCCCCCCCCCCCAGACATTGGGAAGTATAGTAGTTGAACTTTATCAAGAACAATCCCACATAGGGAGCAGCCCCCCCCCCCCCATTTAGGCTTCAAACTCGAAATCGGAAAAGTTTGGAGTTGCAGGATTAAACTGTGCATTTAGGGTTCAAAGGTTGATCTTATGAATACCTGAAAATTTCAGCCTCCCCAGACATTGGGAAGTATAGTAGTTGATTCTCTCTCAAGAAAAAAACCCAGATAAGGAGCATCCCCACCCCCCCTTTAGGCTTCATACTCAAAATCGGAAAAGTTTAGAGTTTCGGGCTTAAACTGTGCATTTAGGGTTCAAAGGTTGATCTCATGAATAGCTGAAAATTTAAGTCTCCCCAGAAATCGGGAAGTATAGTAGTTGAACGCTCTCAAGAACAAGCCCAGATAGGGAGTGCCTCTCCCCCCCCCCCCCCTTAGGCATAAAACTCAAAATCGGAACGGCTTGGAGTTGCTGGTTGAAATTTTGCATTTAGTGTTCTAATGTTGACCTTATGAATACCTGAAGCCTCCCCAGTCATCGGGAAGAATAGTAATTGAACTCTATCAAGAACAAGCCCACATAGGGAGCACCCCCACCTCTTAGGCTTCACACTCAAAATTGGAAAAGTTTGGAGTTTCGGGCTTAAACTGTGCATTTAGGGTTCATAGGGTGACCTTATGAATCCCTGAAAATTTCAGCCTTAAAAGACATCGGGAAGTATACTAACTAACTAACTAACTAACTAACCTGCACTTATATAGCGCTTTTCTAGTCACAAAGACCACTCAAAGCGCTTTCACTAGTACTAACCCTCTATTCTAAGGGCCTATAGGAAACAGATATCTAGGGACAATTTAGAACAGCCAATTAACCTAACATGCATGTCTTTGGATTGTGGGAGGAAACCGGAGCCCCCGGAGTAAACCCACGCAGCACAGGGAGAACATGCAAACTCCACACAGAAAGGTTCCAACCCCTGCCAACCTGGGGATTCGAACCAGGAACCTTCTAGCTGTAAGGCAACAGTGCTAACCACTGCACCACCGTGCTGCCCGTATAGTAGTTGAACTTTTCTCAAGTACAAGCACAGAAAAGGAGCACCCTCCCCACCCCCCCAGGCTTGAAACTCAATATCGGAAAAGCTTGGAGTTGCGGGCTTAAACTTTGCATTTAGGGTTCAAAGTTGATCTTATGAATAACTGAAAATTTAAGCCTCCCCAGACATCGGGAAGTATAGTAGTTGACCTTTATCAAGAACATGTTACGTATGGCCCTAGCGAGCCATAAATAAGAGCCAAGGGCTGACCGGTGAGTTTGCGTTGTTTATTAATGGTAACAGAAACGAACAAAGGAAAGAGCCTCGTGGGGCAAAACACAAACAATACAAACGTACACTTACGAATAATGATGAAAAAGGGTGAGAGGAGGACTGGAGCCGGACATAGGGGTTCCAGCCTTACCCACACCAGAGAAGAGCGTGGATAATATGCGTGAGGTCACAGCACTGAATAATCAGGACTGCTCCCTTTTATAGTGGTTGACAGCGCCTCAGCTGATTAGAGGTAATTGGCCTCCAGCCATCCCATTAAGCTTGACAGCTGGAGGCCCGCTGAGACGCTGTCAAAGAGCTGGGCTGAGAAGGAATATGGTCTGAGCGCCGATAAAAACGGCGCATATGACAGTACCTCCCCCTCAGGGCCGGGCTCAGAACGGCCAGTAACACCCAAGCCTCCCCACCCCCCACCTAGGGTGGGCGGATGGGGCACAGGCCAGGAGGGTGAGGATCAGATAAAGGGGAGAGAGAAAATGCTAATAACATGCAGACAGAAAAAAAACCCCACAACTTTGGCAGGGGACAAATGAAGCAATTACAGAGTACGGGGAAAAGAAACACAACACTCCATGACAGGCTAACAATATGCCGACGGAGGGAAAAAAAAAATCACTACATAGGCAGGGGTCAAACGAGACAATTACAGAGTACGGGAGAAAAAACACAATTCTCCATTAACTGCTAAACAATATGTAGACAGACTCAAAGAAAAACAACCCCAGGAGACCTAAAAGGAGAGCTGAGGCTCCTAAGGCGAAAACCAATAGATACAGGGCATCCCTCAACAGGAGGGGGAGGAAAAAAAAGGCACGCTAACCGTGATACGACTATAAGAAATGATATACCTGCACACTCACAAAATCACAAAGGACTAGGCACAGGAATAACAGCAGAAATAATACAGTTCGGGGGGTCTCCCCGCACCCAGCGTCCAAACCGCCAACAGGGGTAACGGGAAACATTCAGGCGGCCGACCCGAATCCCAGGCCAGGAAAAACAGTATTTCGGGCGGCCGAACCAGACCGCCAAACAGAAAGTCCAGTGGGTCGGGTGGCGGAACCAAAGAGCCGAATGGGTACGGCAGTCCCTCTGGCGGCCGACCCGCATCGCTCAGCCACCAGGCCCACAGGGGAGAGAAAGGCAACGGCTTCCCTGTGGAGAGGAATAGCGAGGACGAGCCGGGCCGACAGTGAGAGGTCCATACGGAACCTGGTGGAGAAGGCTTGGGGGGAAGATGAGGGTGAAGATATGGATGAAGATGAGCCGGTCCAGTGTCCGGTGGCAGGGGATCTGCAGCTCCCTCACCAAACCTGGATACCGCTGGTGCTGCACCCTCGTCGGACCCCGATTGGGTCGCGGCTGCTCCCGCGACGGACCCCAATTGGGTCTCGGCTGCACCCACGTCAGACCCCGATTGGGTCGGCGCCGCACCAGAACTGACCTCCAACCCCGAACCTGGAACCTCTGGCACAGCAGGTGAAAGCAGCTCCTCGCCGGCGACCCTGGGAGAAGGCTCAGGAGAGAGAGAAGAACCGGGATCAGGATCACCGGCAGCGCCAGAACTCAGCGAGATAAGCTCAGGCGCAGCGAGCGGCTGTACCGAGCTCGTCTCCCCAAGAGACAGGCTAAAATGCTCTAAGACTGAAAGAAGAAAGACAAAACAGAGCACTTGCCTGATCTCGGGTTCTGACGCCGTCCAGGACTGCGAAGATCCGGGCTCAGACGGCAGGAGGTCGTCATCAGGCTCCCACTCAGCTGCGTCGGGCTCCACAGCTGGCAAGATGGTGTGTGCAGCTTGAGAATCCTCTGGCACCGATGCCCACGACGATGGCCCACACGGCGTGGTGGCAGGAGAACCTCGACCCGCTGGACCGGACCACTCCTCCGTGGAGACCCAGGGACGCTTCCTCATTGGCGCAGGTTCCACGATGCAGTCCGCTCTCCTCCTCCGCCCATGACGTGGCTGCGGAACCGGAACCAGGCTCTCCAGAACCGCAGGCCCCCTCCTCATCCAGCAACGTTGGCCTGGCGTCGAGGACCGCTCAGCGGAGGGAGACACAGAGGATGTGGGATCAATAATTAAAGCCACAGCAGGTGGTGGGAGCTCGGGGATCTGCGAACCCCGAACTCCACCTCCAGGAGTCTGACAGAGCAAATCACAATAATGAGAGTGTGAATGAACTTGGACTTGCCTGTCTCCTGGAGGCTGAGTGGTGCCTGCTATGGCAGACGTTGCTCCTCCCTTTCCCTGCTGGACGGTGACAGAGGACCCCCTGGGAGGACGGGGAGCCGCTCGAGATGGTTCCGGGAAGGAGCTCGCCAAGTCAGGACTCTGAGTACACACAGCGGCCGGGGAATGCTTCGAGGAGGAGGGGGCGACAGCCAAAACGAGCCAGGCACGGGATGCTGACGAGAGAGCAGGAGAAGATGGCCCGGGGGGAGATGAGGCTGCAGGGATTCCCCTCTGACAAGGCGCAGTAGGGGCAGGTGTGCGAGGAATTGAGCCCTTGAGGCGACCCGGAACTGGATCCGGATGGGGTTCATGCTGAGGAGGGTTATGGAGGTGACGACGGTTTCTGGCAGAGGGCGAGGCGAAGGTGAGGTCCGGGAACCACCACTCCTGTGGGGAGACAGAAGCGAGGAGGGCGGCAAACTCGGGGAAATCACGCAGCTCTGGATTCCTCTCCACCAGTCTAACTGCCGCCAGCACATGCTTCATAATCGATGACGGATGCGCAGCGGAGCGAGGAGCAGCCACTCGGTCCCCGATTTTGATTGCTGTCGGCTGCAGCTCCTCTGGGGGAATCCCGAGTGACGACATACTAGATGGGGGAAGACCTCCTGATCGTGCAAACTCTCGGGCCGGAACGGAGGCAGGAGCGGGATCCCGAAGTGAGGGGCGACGTCTCCTCTTCTTCGGCTTCCTGCCGGGATCTCCCTCCAGCCCACGGACATATCTCCTCGCGCTTACCTCAGGGTGGTCGGGGAAGCGGGGGAGATAATCAAGAACCTCCTCAGCTTGGTCCAGGTACCGGTGCACGTCGCTGCTGAAGTCAAGGAGGGAGGCGGTGATAAGGATTTCGTCCACGCACTCGAGGGCGTCTGCGAGAACATCACCCCGACTCCAAGTGCGGGACCTCCGCGACTGCATGCCTCCAGCACGGTACCCAGACAGGTAGGAACAAACAGTCCAATTAGCAAACTCACGGCAGCCGGCAACTCACTGGCTGTGACCTACTGTTACGTATGGCCCTAGCGAGCCATAAATAAGAGCCAAGGACTGACCGGTGAGTTTGCATTGTTTATTAATGATAACAGAAAGGAACAAAGGAAAGAGCCTTGTGGGGCAAAACACAAACAATACAAACGTACACTTACGAATAATGATGAAAAAGGTTGAGAGGAGGACTGGAGCCGGACGTAGGGGTTCCAGCCTTATCAGAGCATGGATAATATGCACAAGGTCACAGCACTGAATAATCGGGACTGCACCCTTTTAGAGTGGTTGACAGCACCTCAGCTGATGAGAGGTAATTGGCCTCCACCCGTCCCAAAGAGCTTGACAGCTGGAGGCCCGCTGAGATGCTGTCAAAGAGCTGGGCTGAGGAGGAATATGGTCTGAGCGCCGATAAAAACGGCGCATATGACAGAACAAGCCCACATAGGAAGCACCCCACCACCACCACCTCTTTAGGCTTCAAACTCAAAATCGGAAAAGTTTGGAGTTGCGTGATTAAACTGTGCATTTAGGGTTCAAAGGTTGATCTTATGAATACCTGAAAATTTCAGCCTCCCCAGACATAGGGAAGTATAGTAGTTGATCTCTCTCAAGAACAAACCCAGATAGGGAGCACCCCCCCCCCCCCTTAGGCTTCAAACTCAAAATCGGAAAAGCTTAGAGTTTCGGGCTTAAACTTTGCATTTAGGGTTCAAAGGTTGATCTCATGAATAGCTGAAAATTTAAGACTCCCCAGAAATCGGGAAGTATAGTAGTTGAACTCTCTCAAGAACAAGCGCAGATCGGAAGCACCCCCCCCCCCCCTTAGGCTTTAAACTCAAAATCGGAAAAGTTTGAGTTGTGGGCTTAAACTTTGTATTTAGGGTTTAAAGGTTGATCTTCTGAATACCTGAAAATTCTCAGCCTCCCCAGACATTGGGAAGTATAGTAGTTGAACTCTCTCAAGAAAAAGCCCAGATATGGAGAGCCCCTCCCCCCACCCCCCCAAGGCGTCAAACTCAAAATCGGAACCGCTTGGAGTTGCGGGCTTAAAGTTTGCATTTAGGGTTCAAAGGTTGATCTTATGAATACCTGAAAATTTAAGCTTCTCCAGACATCGGGAAGTATAGTAGTTGAACGCTCTCAAAAACAAGTCCAGGTAGGGAGCGCCTCTCGCCGCCCCCCCCCCCCATTTAGGCTTAAATCTCAAAATCGAAACTGCTTGGAATTGCTGGGTGAAACTTTGCATTTAGTGTTCTAATGTTGATCTTATGAATACCTGAAAATTTCAGCCTCCCCAGACATTGGGAAGTATAGTAATTGAACTTTGTCAAGAACAAGCACAGATAGGGAGCACTCCCACCGCCCCCCCCACCCCCTAGGCTTCACACTCAAAATCGGAAAAGTTTGGAGTTTCGGGCCTAAACTGTGCATTTAGGGTTCAAAGGGTGATCTTATGAACCCCTTAAAATTTCAGCCTCCCCAGACATCGGGAAGTATAGTAGTTGAACTTTATCAAGAACAAGCCAACATAGGGAGCACACCCCCCCCCCCCCTTTGAGGCTTCAAACTCAAAATCGGAAAAGTTTGGAGTTGCAGCATTAAACTGTGCATTTATGGTTCAAAGGTTGATCTCATGAATAGCTGAAAATTTCAGCCTCCCCAGAAATCGGGAAGTATAGTAGTTGAACTCTCTCAAGAACAAGCGTAGATCGGGAGCAACCCCCACCCCCCCTTTAGGCTTTAAACTCAAAATCGGAAACGTTTGGAGTTGCGGGTTTAAACTTTGCATTTAGGGTTCAAAGGTTGATCTTATGAATACCTGAAAATTTCAGCCTCCCCAGACATCGGGAAATATAGTAATTGAACTTTGTCAAGAACAAGCACAGATAGGGAGACTCCCACCCTGCCCCCCCTTTAGGCTTCACACTCAAAATCGGAAAAGTTTGGAGTTTCGGGCCTAAACTGTGCTTTTAGGGTTCAAAGGGTGATCTTATGAACCCCTTAAAATTTCAGCCTCCCCAGACATCGGGAAGTATAGTAGTTGAACTTTATCAAGAACAAGCCAACATAGGGAGCACCCCCCCCCCCCCCGAGGCTTCAAACTCAAAATCGGAAAAGTTTGGAGTTGCAGCATTAAACTGTGCATTTATGGTTCAAAGGTTGATCTATTCAATTCAATTTCAATTCAATTCAACTTTATTTATATAGCGCCATTTCACAACAACAGTCATCTCATAGCACTATCAACTGTAGGGGGGATCTCATGAATATCTGAAAATTTCAGCCTCCCCAGAAATCGGGAAGTATAGTAGTTGAACTCTCTCAAAAACAAGCGCAGATCGGGAGCAACCCCCCCCCCCCCTTTAGGCTTTAAACTCAAAATCGGAAAAGTTTGGAGTTGCGGGCATAAACTTTGCATTTAGGGTTCAAAGGTTGATCTTATGAATACCTTAAAATATCAGCCTCCCCTGACATCGGGAAGTATAGTAGTTGAACTCTCTCAAGAACAAGCCTAGATAGGGAGCGCCTCTCAGGTTGAAACTTTGCATTTTGGTTTCTAATGTTGATCTTATGAATACTTGAAAATTTCAGCCTCCCCAGACATTGGGAAGTATAGTAATTGAACCCTCTCAAGAGCAAGCCCTGAGATTGAGCACCTCCCCCCCCCCCTTTAGGCTTCAAACTCAAAATCGGAACTGCTTGGAGTTGCGGGCTGAAACTTTGCATTTAGGGTTCTATAGTTGATCTTATGAATACCTTAAAATTTCAGCCTCCCCAGATATCGGGAAGTATAGTAGTTTAACTCTCTCAAGAACAAGCCCAGATAGGGAGCACCTCCTCCCCCCCTTAGGATTCAATCTCAAAATCGGAACCGCTTGGAGATGCTTGCTTAAACTTTGCATTTAGGGTTCTACTGTTGATCTTATGAATACCTTAAAATTTCAGCCTCCCCTGACATCGGGAAGTATAGTAGTTGAACTCTCTCAAGAACAAGCCCAGATAGGGATCGCCTCCCCCTCCCCCCCTTAGGCTTCAAACTCAAAATCGGAACCGATTGGAGATGCATGCTTAAACTTTGCATTTAGGGTTCTACTGTTGATCTTATGAATACCTTAAAATTTCTGCCTCCCCTGACATCGGGAAGTATAGTAGTTGAACTCTCTCAAGAACAAGCCCTGATATGGACCCCCCCCCCCCTTTAGGTTTCAAACTCAAAATCGGAACCGCTTGGAGTTGCGTGCTGAAACTTTGCATTTAGGGTTCTAATGTTGATCTTATGAATACCTGAAAATTTCAGCCTCCCCAGACATCGGGAAGTATAGTAGTTGAACTCTCTCAAGAACGTGCCCAGATATCGAGCACCCCCCCCCCCCTTTTGGTTTCAAACTCCAAATTGGAACCGCTTGGAGTTGCATGCCGAAACTTTGCATTTAGGGTGCTTATGTGGATCTTTTGAATATTTCAACCTTCCCAGACATCGGACGTATAGTAGTTGAACTCTGTCAAGAACAAGCCCAGACTGGGAGCACCCCCCACCCCCCCGCCTTTAGGCTTCAATCTCAAAATCGGAACCGCTTGGAGTTGCTGGCTGAAACTTTGCATTTAGGGTGCTTATGTTTATTTTATGAATACCTGAAAATTCCATTCTTCCCAGACATCGGGAAGTATAGTAGTTTAACTCTCTCAAGAACAAGCCCGGAGAGGGAGCGCCTCCACCCCACCCCCCCACCCCCCCTAGGCTTCAATCTCAAAATTGAAACTGCTTGGAGTTGCGGGCTTAAACTTTGCATTTGGGGTTCTAATGTTGATCTTTTGAATACCTTAAAATTTCAGCCTCCCCAGACATCGGGAAGTATTGTATTTTAACTCTCTCAAGAACATGCACAGATAGGGAGCGCCTCTCCCCGCCTTTAGGCTTCAATCTCAAAATCAGAACCGCTTGGAGTTGCTGGCTGAATCTTTGCATTTAGGGTGTTTATGTTTATCTTATGAATACCTGAAAATTTCATTCTCCCCAGACATCGGGAAGTATAGTACTTTAACTCTCTCAAGAACAAGCCCAGATAAGGTGCACCTCTCCCCCCTTTAAGTTTCCAACTCAAAATCGGAACTGCTTGGAGTTGTAGGCTGAAACTTTGCATTTAGTGTTCTAATGTTGATTATATGAATACCTGAAAATATCAGCCTCCCCAGACATCGGGAAGTATAGTAGTTGAACTCTCTCATGAACAAGCCCTGACAGGGAGTGCCCCCCCCCTCCCCTTTATGCTTCAAACTCACAATCGGAACCGCTTCGAGCTGTGGGCTGAAACTTTGCATTTAGGGTTCTAATGTTGATCTTTTGAATACCTAAAAATTTCAGCCTCCCCACGCCTCGAGAAGTATAGTAGTTGAACTCTCTCAAGAACAAGTCCGGATAGGGAGTGCCTCTCCCCCCCTTTAGGCTTCAATCTCAAAATCGACACCGCTTGGAGTTGCGGGCTGAAACTTTGAATTTAGGGTTCTAATGTTGATCTTTTGAATACCTTAAAATTTCAGCCTCCCCAGACATCGGGAAGTATTGTATTTTAACTCTCTCAAGAACATGCACAGATAGGGAGCGCCTCCCCCCCCCCCCCTTTAGGCTTCAAACTCAAAATCGGAACCACTTGGAGTTGCGTGCTGAAACTTTGCATTTATACAATCAGGCAGCCCCCCATGAACGACAGGCTTGGATCACTGGAGGGGTGCGCAAAAATGGAGAGGGCATTTGGCGTTCACACTCTGGTAAAATCGCGGCATCCGCAGCCTTGCTCTTGTTATTATCCACGGAAACTCATTTAGTGGTGCCACAGATGACACAAGGACTTATATGATCAGATTTCTCAGCTCTGGTGGCACCCACACTTTGCAGACATTTGTAAATATTATGTAAATACTTGTTCTGTTTGTACTGAATACAATCCAAGACCTACAGTGAAGTTAGGGAGGGGAGCTTTTCCTGTCCCTCCATATCCCTGGGCTGAAATCGTGATTGATTTTGTAGATATGGTCACAGAAAACAGGGTACAGGGGTACCGATACATGTTAGTGGCAGTAGAGTTCTTCACCCGTTGGGTCGATGCCAATCCATGTAAAGCTGCTACTTCTCAAGTGGTCATTGACTTGTTGATCTATGACCTCATTCCAAGATTTAGTGTGCCAGCGGTGATCCGCTCTGATAATGGCACCCACTTCACCTCCAAACAGTTGCAGTATGTGGAAAAATACTTTGGCATTCGCATGGCTCTCGGATGTTCTTACCATGCTTCTTCTCAAGGTCTAGTGGAGTGCATGAACCAAACGTTGAAAACCACATTGGCCAAAATATGTGCTGACTCTTGTTTATCCTGGGTCAAGGCACTTCCTTTGGCTCTATTTTCAATCAGACAGAGCCCATCACACAGTGGCCTTACGCCACATGAGCTGTTGACAGGCAGAAAGATGCCTTGCCGTTTGACAGCTGATTTACAGTCAGGGTCCACACCAGATTTGGACCTACAAGAGCAAGAACTTTCTGACTATGTTGAACAGTTACACTTAGCAGTTCAGTTTCTCACGCCTCTCCAACAGGATGATCTTCTTCGAGAATCCCAGGGATCTTACCTTCCTACCATTGCTCCTAGTGACTACGTCTACAGGAAGAACTTCACGAGGACTTGGCGTACTCCTCGCTTTGTTGGCCCATATAAGGTTTACGACTCAACATCACATGCGCTTCATGTCTATTTAGATGACACTGAAACAAAATTGAGTAGGTACTGGCTCAAGTCCCATTGTATCAAGTGCACAGTGCCTCCTAGAACTCGGACATAGGCTGAAGTCCGTGAGTCCATAGCCACCAAGGACTTTTTGGAATCTGAATAGATGCAAAAAGATGCAAAAATAGATAACCCGCAGATATGTCATCTATCAGAACAAACAGAAATAGAGTCCAGGGAATGTTGGTGCAAATAGGAGTAGGCGTCATCATGCTTAGCTTGATGTTCAGCTTACCTTTTATCATTCCTGACATCAGAAGGGAACATGAAGGACTTACCCCACCCAGTCAACTACCACATTACAAATCAGTACAGAAACGAGCTGTGGGGCCTCAATCCAAACATAATGTGACATCTAAGATATACTTATACTGCGATGAGGGAATCACTTGTGTTAATCAGCTGGATTTATGTGATATAATATCCTGCACAGGGAAAGCGACAGAGGCAACATCATATGTCGGGAAAGAAATATACATTTGTGTAACTACTGCCATATGCACTGCACTGACGGCTTCCGGTTGAAATTGTGAAACATGGAGTGACTGCATAGCCAATAGTGGGCCTGAGGATTGGGGTTATGATCATAGGCCACAATTTGCTCCTGATTTGAAATCTCGGTTAAGTATTATAAGGAGCCACGCGGTAAGCATGACGCTTATTCCTTATGTATCCAAATGGAGGAAAAACCCTCTTGTCAAGATTCCAAGATGGCCGCGCCGCCTGTGTTTCTGGCTGCTGGTCGTCTCCGCTTGTTTGTCCTGTTTTTGATTGTGTTATTGTGTCTGGATTATATGCAATCAGCCATTGTTTATGATCGCCAAGTGCTGTTGGATATTCAATCTTCCATGGTGGGGTTTGGCTGTCATAATCAGGAGGGAAGATTCTTCCATCGGTCTCTGCGTTTGCAACTTCCCGTTGGTACCTGGGATCCCCGCTGTGGTTATACCGGCAGAAAGCGATCCAAACCTCGGGGAAGACGTGCAGGTGCCGCGATGAAATCCCGAAGGCTTGCTCAGCTTCGCCGTCTCGCTCGCTCCACCTCATTTTCTCCTAATGCTGCAGCTGGCCTTTTTCCTGGATCCTGGCCCTCGGGTGTGCCCGGAGTGAGGCCATCATTTCTCCGGCCTGTTTTTCCTGCTTTACCGTGTCAACCGGCCTTCTCCCTGCCCCGAGCCAGCAAATCCCCTACAGGTAGTGGGTGCCTACGTCAACTTTCACCGGCCCCCATTCCTGGCGAGACTGCTGCTGTGACAGAGCCCATCCAGCTGGCGTTACTTAACGCACGTTCCATCACAAATAAATCATTCTTTTTGAACAATTTTTTCATTACTGCAGGGCTGGACTTTTTATTTCTTGTTGAGACTTGGCAGAAAAGTGAGAAATTTACTTCCTTAATTGAACTTTGTCCACTGGATTGTACCTTCTCCTGTGCTCCGAGATTGACAGGCCGCTGCGGTGGTCTGGCCATCGTGAACTGGCACCGCTTCGTTACACGGACGGTGAGCCATGGAACTTTTTCATCGTTTGAACTGATGATTTTAAAAATTGGCTCCTCAAACCCATTTTATTGTGTTTTAATTTACCGCCCTCCAGGAGTTAATGCCTCCTTTTTATCTGAGTTTAGCGATTTTTTAACTTCTATTATTAAATTTGAGCGGATTTTATTACTTGGAGATTTTAATTTGCATATTAATGATCCCAGTGACAGTTTTGCTGTGAATTTCTTGGGTATTATTGAATCATTTAATTTTGTTTTGTGTCTATCTGGCCCTACGCATATCAAAGGAAATACACTTGATCTTGTTTTTACACTTGGTCTTAATGTGAATAATGTTCAGACTAAGGAGCTTCTTGTGTCAGACCATTTTTGTGTTCTTTTTAATTTATCAGTTAAATCAGTCTGTTACACTGGAAAGCGGGTAAAATGCTCTCGTGTCATTGACCAGTTTTCAGCTGTGAAGTTTTCTGCTGCCTTTGACAGCGGTGTGGTTTATCCTCTGATGACGACACTGAGAGCTTGGTCTGCTCTTTTAACTCACACTGTTCAAGCATTTTAGATGTAGTTGCTCCCTTTAAAACCAGGACTGTCCGTGCTGTTAATTCATCCCCCTGGTTAAATGATGATCTCTGTTGTTTTAGACGTAAATGTCGGAGGGTGGAAAGACTGTGGAAGTCCACTAAACTTGAGGTGCATCGATTGTACCTTAAGGAGCTGTTAATTGAATTTAACAATATGATAAAAATGGCAAGAACTTCTTTTTTTTCCAACATCATCTCCTCCAACAGTAACAATCCAAAGATCCTCTTCAGTGCAATAGACAGTATAGTTAATCCTGTTAGTTCTGCTCCCCCTGTTTATTCAATTAATGACTGCAACAAGTTTCTTTCCTTTTTCGTTGACAAGATCACTGCTGTTAGGGTTGGTTTTATTCATTCCTTTCCCCTAATCCTTGATTGTCCTAACAGACAGGCCTTTTTAAATGATTTTACCCCAATTTCTTTTGAGGATTTGTTAGTGTTGGTGAGTTCCATGAAATCCTCCTCCTGCGTTTTAGATATTTTGCCTTCCTCAATGTTAAAAGAGGTAATTGGATCAGTGGGTACGTCTTTGATTAATATCATTAATAGTTCACTTGAATCTGATTGTGTACCCTCGTATTTTAAACATGCAGTTGTGCAGCCACTTTAAAAAAAAAACTAACCTTGATCCATCTGTTTTTAAAAACTTCAGGCCAATTTCTAAGCTTCCTTGTATTTCTAAGCTTTTAGAAAAAGTTGTTGCCAAGCAGCTTACTGACTTTCTGATTGAACACAATATTTTCAACAAATTTCAGTCAGGTTTTTGTCAGAAACACTCGACAGAGACCGCTCTTCTCAGGGTGTCAAATGATATTTTAATGTCATCAGACTCTGGCAAATGCTCTGTTTTAGTGTTATTAGATCTTACTGCAGCATTTGATACTATTGATCATTTTATTTTGTTACAAAGGCTTAGAGATTGGGTAGGTATTTCTGGAAAAGCTCTGGATTGGTTTTTCTCCTACCTTTCTGGTAGGAGTTTTTCCTTGGCTGTTGGCTCTTATTCATCTGACTCTGCTCCTTTAACCTGTGGGGTGCCTCAGGGTTCTATTCTGGGTCCACTTTTATTTGCCCTATATATATGCTGCCACTTGGTTGTATTATCAGCAAATTTAAAGGTGTGTCTTATCACTGCTACGCTGATGATTTACAACTACTTTTCTCTTTTAAGCCTGACCATGTTGACAATTTAAAAATTATTCATGATTGTCTGTCTGCAATTAAGGACTGGATGTCTTGTAACTTTTTGCAACTTAATGCTGATAAAACTGAAGTCCTTATTGTAGCACCTGATAATCTAATTCCTAAGTTGGTTAATAGCATTGGTTCATTAAGCTCTAACGTACGGTCTAATCTAAAAACTCTTGGTGTCATTTTCGATCAATCGATGAGTTTTGATCAGCATGTCAAATCTTTGACCCGGAGTTGTTTTTTCCACCTTAGGAATATATCCAAAATTAGGTCATTGGTTTCCTACACTCAGTTAGAAATCATTATTCATGCCTTTGTTTCTTCACGTTTGGACTACTGTGATGCTCTTTTTGCATGTCTTAGCAAATCCTCTTTACACCGCCTACAGTTAGTCCAGAATGCTGCTGCAAGATTACTAACTAGGTCCAGTAGATTCTGTCATATCACTCCTGTTTCGGCCTCCTTGCATTGGCTTCCTGTAAATTATAGAATTGATTTTAAAGTTCTTGTTCTTACTTACAAAGCCATTCATGAAGAGGCGCCTTTTTATATTAGTGACCTGCTCTCTCTACACCAGCCCAGCAGGTGTCTCAGGTCTTCTCATCAGAATCTATTGGTAGTCCCTAGTACTAGGCTCAGAACCAAAGGAGATAGAGCCTTTGCTGCTGTTGCTCCCAAACTGTGGAACTCCTTGCCTTTTGAACTTAGATCCGCACCTTCCATTGGTGTTTTTAAGAAGCAACTAAAGACCCACCTTTTTAGCCTGGCTTTTTAACTATGTGCTGATTGTATTTTTATGTGCTTTTACTGTCTACTTTGTTTTTTTTACTGTTTTATGTGCCTGTGTTTTTATTTTGTTTTTTACCATGTTAAGCACTTTGTGACTGTCTGTGAAAGGTGCTCTATAAATAAAGTTATTATTATTATTGTCATTACTTTAAAAGACCCCAAAACGACAATGGTACTTATGTGCTCGGAGTCTATGTGCGAGGATATCCACAAGGATTATTCTCTATTATCGTGCATCCCAAACTTGAGACTAGTGCATCTACACTGACTAGTGCAGCTGTACCTTCCAATAAGACTAGTGTAGCTGCACCTTTTAATAAGACTGGTGTAACTGTACTTTCTACTAAAACTAAGCAACCTGTGACTCCCATTTCTAAATCTGATCCCAGAGTCCATCAAATAAATGTACAAAGCATGACTCTCTTACAAGTTTTGTCCCTGGAAAAAGGGCTTGCCTCAAAAAATGTTTGGGTAGAGTATACTAGAGAGATTGCAGTGGAACTAAACCAAACGAATTGTATTATTTGTACTCAAGCTAGGCCACAGTTACAAATGGTCACAACAGCCTTAGAATATTCCATAAATGCTACCACCATTCCAGGAAATAATCCAGACTGCATTTTAGATATAATGTCTTCAGATAACCTAAGTATTAACTGTTCAGGATGGGATAGAATTTATCCGTTAGCCCCAAGAACTGTGGCTCCACCCATTTTTGTTCCAGGGCCAGTCCACAATGTGACTTGTTTCACTAATCAAGATTTATCTTCTGGTGTCTATAATGTTGGAAGGTTAGACACATGTGCTGAGATTATTAATGTCACTGGAAGCTCTATTGCTGGTAAGCTTAGGAAAGCCAGAGCTGATGTGTGGTGGTATTGCGGTAAGGCTAGTTTGCATAATTCATTACCGATGAAATGGACTGGCGCCTGTGCCTTAGTGTCTCTTTTATCCCCAACGAAGCTTTACTCAGAAGCAGATAAGATAATTAACACCGGTCTATATAAAATTCTTGCTAAATTTGAATTCAAAAGGAATAAACGGTCTGTAATAGGGGGATCAAAAGACAATGGAAATAAAGTGTTTGTTGATGCTATAGGTCAATTTAGAAATATCCCAAATGAATACAAATTAGTTGATGAAATGGATTTGAAACCTTTCCTATCTTAAGTGCCTTATTTCCCGTCACAGTTAACAAGAATGTAAATCGCAAAAATGGAATCCATTATAATGTTCAATGACTTGCTAATTATACACGAGATGCTTTTAGTGCTGTGTATGAGCAGCAAAGTGCCACGTCCCTGGTAACCTGGCAGAATAGAATAGCTGTTGATTTCTTATTGGCTGAGCAGGGGGGAGTGTGCAGTATCTTTGGAGAGTCCTGCTGCACCGTGATCCCCAACCATACTGCCCCCAACTGGTTATTGACCAAAAGTTTGAACAAATTGAGGGCCCTATCTGATGAATTGAAAGCTCAATCTGGAATTGACAATCATGTAGGTAGCTGGTTTGATAAAATATTTGGCAAATGGGGAAAAATAACTCAAGGGGCCCTTATCAGTATCATTATTAGTTTATTGATTTTTGTTTTTTGTGGATGTTGTTGTATTCCCATGATTAAGCGGCTTGTGGAAAGATTTATTTCAGTAGCCTTCTCTTCCAAGGATCCTCCTCCATACCAAGGTGTCCAGGAAGCTGCCCATCTGCTCCCCTACTGCAAGGATGATGACAAGGTTGTGCCACGACTGGAATCAGACGGGGGCCTAGAAGACGCAGAGGAAGTAGTTTAGGGCCTGCAATAGGGTCTACAATGCACATTCACATGATGTTAGTTTTTGCTTTGCTGTGCCTTTGCCCTACAGGTTTCTCTTGTGACAAATGATTGATAGAATAATAGATGCATATATGACAATAGCTTAGCTTTGAATATATTTTACACATATAGAATTATTAGCTATATTGACTCACAATGTTTGCACCTCACCTGATGTCCACTGGAGAGATGGCAACCTGATGGGAGGCAGGTCCAGGTGACTGCTGGAAGGGGGCATCAATCACATATAGAACTTTAGAAACACCACACACAGGGGTTAGAATAGGGTTATGAGATGGGTTTATGCCCATCTCAACAGGGGGAGATGCAAAAACACAAGCTTATGTTACTAGGTTAGTGAGGTGCCCTAACAGGACACCTCAACAGGGGGATTGTTGGTAAAATTCAATGAAGTAATTGTATTGTATACCTGTTTTTTAATAGGTTTGACCAACCGCCCTCCCCCCCAACTGCACAACAACCACTGCTATCTCTAAAGTCATTGAGACCTACTGTCCACACCCCACTCCACCAACACCTCCCCACTCCCAGCACACAGCCACCCAACCTGACCCTCACTAACACCCAGGTGATGACGGAGCTGAGGAAGATCAAGGCGAGGAAGGCCGCGGGACCGGACGGCATCAGTGCAAAGCTCCTCAAGTCCTGTGCAGACCAGCTGTGTGGGATTGTGGAGCATATCTTCAACCTGAACCTGAAGCTGGGGAGGGTACCACAGTTGTGGAAAACATCCTGTGTGGTACCTGTACCAAAGACTTCCCACCCCAAAGATCTGAACAGCTACAGACCAGTGGCCCTGACGTCTCACATGATGAAGACCCTGGAGAGTCTGCTCCTTGCTCACCTCCGCCCCCTGGTGGGACCAGCGATGGATCCACTCCAGTTCGCCTACCAGCATGGCATTAGGGTGGAGGATGCAGTGATCTTCCTCCTTCACCGTTCCCTGTCCCACCTGGAGAAGCCCGGGAATGCGGTGAGGATCATGTTCTTTGACTTCTCCAGTGCTTTCAACACCATTCAACAGATGATCCTGAAGGATAAGCTGCTGTGCGCAGGAGTGGACCAGCTCCTGTCATCGTGGATCCTGGACTACCTCACTAACCGGCCACAGTTTGTGAGAACCCGAGATTGTGTGTCTAACACGATCATCGGTAGCACGGGGGCCCCCCATGGAACGGTTTTGGCTCCCTTCCTGTTCACCCTTTATACTGCGGACTTCTCACACAACACAACACACTGCCATCTACAGAAGTTCTCTGATGACTCTGCGGTAGTCGGCCTCATCTCCAACGGAGATGAAACTGAGTATAGAGGACTTATCCAGGACTTCGTGGACTGGTGCCATCGGCACTCTACAAGAAGGGACAGCGCAGGCTGTTCCTACTGAGGAGGCTCAGGTCTTTTGGTGTACAAGGAGCGCTGCTGAAGGCATTCTACGACACGGTGGTGGCATCAGCCATCACTTTTGGAGTGGTCTGCTGGGGCAATGGCATTACAGCAGCCAATAGGAAGAGACTAAACAAACTAATCAAGAAAGCTAGCTCTGTCCTGGGGCAACGTCTTGACTCAGTGGAGGAGATAGGAGAGAGAAGGATGGTGGCTAAACTGTCATCTCTGCTGGAGTCCAAGTCCCACCCTATGCAGGACATATTGAACGCACTGAGGAGCTCATTTAGCAGTAGACTACATCATTCTAGGTGCGCAACCGAGAGGTTTTGCAGGTCCTTCCTACCTACGGCTGTCAGACTGTATAACCTAAGCAGGGCTGCTCGCAGAGATAGCAAAAAAACGTGACGACCTAGTAGTATTGAATGAAAAAGACGCAAAACACTAACATAAATGGTCCCCTCCAGTATACAACTAGGACAATATCAGTCGCTACGAAGGGTGACAATATGTATGGGTACATATTCATACTATGTAGGATAACTAAGTAGACAGTTATGCTGTTTATTCCATCTTGCTACAATGCTCCGCACTTTGTATATATATTTATATATTTATGTGTACGTACACTACCGTCCAAAAGTTTGGGGTCACCCAGACAATTATTTTGTGTTTTCCATGAAAAGTCACACTTATTTACCACCATGAGTTGTAAAATGAATAGAAAACATAGTCAAGACATTGACAAGGTTAGAAATAATGATTTGTATTTGAAATAATAATTTTTTCCTTCAAACTTTGCTTTCGTCAAAGAATCCTCCATTTGCAGCAATTACAGCATTGCAGCCCTAACATGATTGCACAAGGGTTTTCTAATCATCCATTAGCCTTCTGACGCAATGAGCAAACACATTGTACCATTAGAACACTGGAGTGATAGTTGCTGGAAATGGGCCTCTATACACCTATCTAGATATTGCACCAAAAACCAGACACTTGCAGCTAGAATAGTCATTTACCACATTAGCAATGTATAGAGTGTATTTCTGATTAGTTTAAAGTTATCTTCATTGAAAAAAAGTGCTTTTCTTTCAAAAATAAGGAAATTTCTAAGTGACCCCAAACTTTTGAACGGTAGTGTATGTATATCCACTGCTCTTATTTATATTTTCCGCATCTTATTAATTATTGCTCTGAATGTTACTATCCCTGTGCTGTTGCAATCCTGGAATTTCCCCATTGTGGGACTAATAAAGGCTTATCTTATCTTATCTTAGCTTATTTCTCAGAATGTCAGTTAAATTTGCAATAATGATCTTTCACCTACTTTATCTGCTTGCTTCACAGGCTATACTGCTGTTTTTAGGTTACACCCTATAACCCACTTGATGGAAACACAATCACTTCTGCTTTCAGCAGGAGTGTACACATGATGGAAAATTACTGATACAAATGAGGAATCCCCCCCCCCTTGCATGGGGAGTGGGGAAGCTTTATAAAAAGTGTAGGACCCAGTTTTGGGGTAGCACTCTCTTCTGGTTTACCTAAAGAGCTGTGTTCCAGCGCTGCTTGTACTCTATCTCAGCTTCAGTAAAATAAGTGAAATTGTACTTCATCTCTCAGTCTGGTTATTTGGCCTTCGTATAAAAGAACTGGGGGTTAAGATATTTTTAGCGCAACACAAGGCATCAAAAAGAACAATTTATGGCATCTAAAACCTCATCTGGCAGCTATGCTAAGCTCCAATGCATTTGCATGCAACAGATCCAAACTAGCTATTGACGGAGAAAGTCCGCCATCGGTCCTGCTGCCCCAGGCACCAGTTAACGTTTTAGTCCTTTAGGAGGAGAAATGGAACAATAAACTCATTAATTAATGATGAAAGTAATCAATGGTAAAAACAGTGAAAACAGAATGATGATAAAATAATAATAAAGATGTAATAAAGATATGTGTGTCATAACTATGTGTCACTGCAGCTCATATAAAAACAAACATTGGATAAAACAAAATAATAATAAAGTGTTGTGGAGGAATAAGATCAGGCGAGATGCGACGAGCTGGAAGGTTGCAAAGTTTTATTTCCTCCATCAAAATGAGACACACGTCGTAGCTCTGAGCTACTGTGCTGTACTGTCTTCTTGAGGCATGTATAGTAAGCTCTTTTATACAGACAGAGAGAATGCATGGTACATTAGCATATTGGTATACATATCAGTCAATACACATGATTAGCATGACCAACTGGTGCCCGGACGTCCTCTTCTTAATCCGGGGATGTATAAACAATAGTCCATTGTTCTGGTTGTCCCCCAGGGGCTCTCTGTCCTATGCACATTGTCCTCTGCTTCCTGCAGGCATGCTGAGTGTGAGGAATGTTCCTGTAGAGTGTTGTGGGTCACCACAGGGCTCTCCCCCAGAACACTCAGCAGGGGCTGTGACCTCCCCCCCCCCCCCCATCGTTTGGCTCCAGCTCCGGTTTCCAGCACATTGAACGGCTGTGGATCGTGGGTGCCGGGGCCGGCGCGCGTCGTGGTTAACGGAACAAGACGGCAATCGGCCGGCTTTAGGGAGTGAGGTGCAGGAAGAGCGCTGTGGAGGAGGAGGGGGAGGGGTTGGGAGCAAGTAAGTGCCAGCCCAGGACGTCAAAGGTGTCTGGGCCGCGCAAAAATTGCGTGTGGATCTGCGATGGTGAGGGACTTTCCCGGTAAACCAGGGGCAGTGATCCGTAGCGGCTGTAAAAAAAAAAATTAAGTCTCTGACTCCTCTCAGCTCAGTCCAGCAAGGATGTGGGGAAGGTGAATGGCCAAATTCCCCGAGGATGCGTAGCAGCTGTGAAACAACTGCAGCTGTGTGAGGGATTTGGCGGTTTGGCTTTCGGTGCAGACGCAGCCCTAAAGCCCTCAGGGACAGCAATCAACTAGGCTCCCGTTGTGCGCCGTGGCTGAGAAACCCAGACAAAGTCCTGTGTGCGGGCTGCACGTCTGCTTCAGGTGTATGAGGAGCCCTGAAGGTTCCGAGGCTGGCGATCGGCCGTGTTTCTCGGGCATGTGCAATGGCGGAGGACGATGTATCAGTCTGTGGAGCCGGATTGTCCCTGTGCATGGCACGCTTGGCGCAGTGACCACATAGCTGGCAGTTGCACTGTCCTCGTAATCCTGCGGTGTGCGTGCGGGGCTTTGTTGTCGCGAGCTGAGTCAGGGTCGGGGAGCTTGGTGGAAATCAATGCAGTCGGCGCCAGTGATCATCCCCGTTCAGGCTGCTTCCTTCGTTCCACTCATGTCGCCGTTCATGGTGCGTGTTAGTCCCAGCGCTGCACTCCGGAGAGCGCGCTCCGGTGAGGATGAAGAGGTTGCAGGCGTTCTCTTGTCCTCTGTGTCCACAGCGCGGTGAGAGGGAGCAGACGGTCATTCTCTCCCGTCAGGTCACCAGTGTGGAGGTAAAAGATCAGGCAAGGGGTGCACCCTGATCACGTCGGGGTCACCAGTGAGGAGGAATAAGATCAGGCGAGATGCGACGAGCTGGAAGGTTGCAAAGTTTTATTTCCTCCATCAAAATGAGACACACATCGTAGCTCTGAGCTACTGTGCTGTACTGTCTTCTTGAGGCATGTATAGTAAGCTCTTTTATACAGACAGAGAGAATGCATGGTACATTAGCATATTGGTATACATATCAGTCAATACACATGATTAGCATGACCAACTGGAGCCCGGATGTCCTCTTCTTAATCCGGGCATGTATAATCAATAGTCCATTGTTCTGGTTGTCCCCCAGGGGCTCTCTGTCCATATGCAAATTGTCCTCTGCTTCCTGCAGGCATGTTGAGTGTGAGGAATGTTCCTGTAGATTGTTGTGGGTCACCATAGTGTAATAATAAAATGTAAAAACAGAAATAAGAGTAACATGAAAACAAAATAAAAGTAAAAGTATTGTTTCAAACTTCATAAATGTATTTATAAGTAGTACATTTCAACTTCACATCATGCTCATGCAACTCCTTTCAGTTTTCTGCATATCAGTCATACTTTTACTCTGTACTTGGGTCATGGAGAGACACCTTGAGCTCACACTGTTTGTTCATCATCCCCACCATCCCCAACAACTGCTCCATGGTACATCACTAAATTAACAAGCACAAGTCTCATCATCATATTACTGATGGAGGGAATGATACAAGTAAAGGCCAAAATTAATACCACAAAAATCATTAACAAGTTCATGATGAGACCTCTCCATGATGAGAATAACCAACTTAACCAGGTATGTTCATCAGTGTCATTGTGCCTGGCCATAGCAGCCTGCAAAGCAGTCAAATGCTGTATGGCTGAGGCAATCACATGACCATCTGCATCATTTTCAGGGATAAAAGTACAATAATAATCTCCTACAATTACACACACACCCTCGGGCGCCAGTTATTTGATCAAAAACCATTCTATTTTGCGCCAACACAAGGCTAAAAGCTGTTAATTCCTCATTTATACCAGAAAAGACAGATAAAGAAAAAATCACAAATGAGTGTAGTCTATAACTAGTTGTTTCAATCCATAAAGTATTCTTTGCCACTCCCACCAAAGGGAACAAGGAATTAAGTACATCCTGCCCCATGGTTTCTAACTTGAATCCTTCTGGTACATCTGTGCCCCAGATGGGATCATGTGGTGCAAAGGAGACATCTGTCTTCACCCTGCCCACCTGTCCTGCCGACAATATAATTGTCATGGTCTGAGCGCCGATATTGTCCGCCCTCGGGTCATGCAGTATTTTCTTCCCATTCTGCGTAGTTCCTTGTAGCTCTTCGAGCTTTTATTTTGACAGCATCTTGGAGGGGCTTCCGGCTGTCAGAGCTGAGTTCCTCTGTGACAGCTGGATTGCATTCAGCTGATGACTGCCTCATCAGCTGATTAATCCTTAGCCCTATTTAAGGGAGCAGCTTAGGTTACTCCGGGCTGTGACCTCACTTACACATAACGCTGGTTTCCCCAACGTTCGGCTGAAGTTCCTAATCCTGGCTTCAGTCACTCCCTTGATCCTTCGTGCTCCCAGTAAGTTTCTTCTTGTTCTCTGTGTATCATTAGTGTGTCCTAGTCATAGCCTTTATTTGTGCTTTGCCCCTCGTGGCTCATTATTTTGTACCGTGTGTCAGTCCTTTAATAAATACGCAAACTTACTGGTTGCATATAATGTCTCATTAGTGGCCCGCTAGGACCGCACCATGACAGTAGGTCGCAGCCAAACAAGACGCCGGTGACCGTGAGTTTGCTTAGTTTTGGGCTTGTAGTTTGCCCTTTTGTTCCGCGTACCAGTGTTCTGGGAGATGGCGTCACCACCCAAGGGCTACGCCATGAGCCTGGGCTACGAGCTGGTAATGGCCCTTATCGAAATTGAGGGGATCATTTCCAGCACTCACCATTGCACCGTCCCCAGCGCCACACGCTGGTCCCTGGACCTCGCTGAGACGACGATCAACTGTCATCTCTGCTACGCTGACCACCCCGAAATCACGGCGAGGATGGCGGAAATCTCTGCTCGCCGGGAGGAGCTCTGTGGTCTGAAGGGAAACTCCGGCAGGAAGCCGAAGAGGAGGCATCCTCGGTCCTCGCCTCAGGATCCCATTCCTGTCACCCGTCCAGCCCAGGAGTTCACACCACCCAGGGGTCATCCCCAGCGGAGAAAGACGTCAGCCGGGATTCCCTCGGCAACCCCTCAGTGAGAACCCCGCCCGGATCCAGTTCCGGGTAGCCACACGAACTCTGTCTCCCAGCCAGTTGTAGCCTCTGCATCTTGTCGGAGGGGTAAGACAGCCTCCGCCACCTCCAGGTTGTATGTGCCTTGTCCCCGGCCTGCCTCGGCTGTTCCTCCCTCCTCCTCGACGCTCTCTCCAGCTGCTAAGAACGCCACAAGTCCTGCTCCGGCTGTGCCCGTCATTGATCCTGTGCGAGCGGCTCCTCCTCGCCTTCCCGGGAGGCCCTCCATCACCATCCAAAGGGGAAGGAAGAAAACAAAGCCCATTGCAGCAGGCTTCATCTGTCCTCAGCGGCTCAAGCAAGTGTCTCTTCATTCTTTTTCTTCACTGGGTGAATTGCCTTGTTTGATCCCTGGGGGTGGAGTTCGGGGTTCACAGTCCTCCAAGCTCCCTCCACCTGCTGCAATTATTAATTGTGAACCTGCTACCCCTGTGTCTCCTTCTCCTGAGCATTCCCTGGTGCCAGAACTACACCGCCGAATGAGGAAGGAGCCTGCAGCCCTGGAGAGCCTGGTTCCAGCACCACAGCTACATCATGGGAAGAGGAGGAGGGCGGATTGCCATTTGGAGCCTGCGCCGACGACTAAGTGTCCCCGGGTCTCCACAGAGGAACAGTCCGGCCCGGCAGGTCACAGATCCCCTGCCACCACGCCGTGCAGGCCTTCAGCGTGGATGTCAGCGTCAGGGAATCCCCAGACTGTGAAGACCATCATGCTGACTGCGGAGCCCGCCGCAGTTGAGTGGGAGCCAGAAGTGGACCTTCTACTTGCTGAACCTGGATCGCCAAAGTCCTGGACAGTGGTGGAACCCAAGATCAGGCAAGTGCTCTGTTTTGTCTTCCTTCTTTCTATTCGGGAGCATTTTTGCCTGTCTCTCGGGGAGACGAGCAGGGTGCAGCCCTCGGCTGCATCCGAGCTTGTCTTGCTGGGCTCTGCCGCTACCGGTGATCCTGATCCCAGTTCTCTTTCTTCTCCTGAGCCTTCTCCCAGGGTCACCGGTGATGATTTGGCTCCAGTCACTGTTCTGGAGGTTCCGGGTTCGGGTTTGGAGGTTGCTCCTGGTGCTGCTCCGGCCCAGTCGGGGTCTGTCGTGGGTGCTTCACTGGTCCAATCGGGGCCCGTCGTGGGTACTTCACCGGTCCAATCGGGGCCTGTCGAGGACGCTGTGCCGGCCAAATCGGGGTCCATTGAGTGTGCAGCGCGGTCTCACTTGGGGTCCAGCTGGAGTGCAGCTGCAGTCCTAGTGGAGTTTGGAGGAGGAGCTGCTGATCCTTCGCTGTTCAACGCCGGACTGGTCCCTCAGCCTTTCCCCAATCTCCCCCCCCCCCCCACGGGTGCCGCTGGGATTCCCCGTTTTCGGCTCGGCTTCCCCTCACTGTCCCTCTCGGTAGGGAGGCCGCTTCTGAGCTCATCCCTTCGGTCCGGGTGGCCTATTGACGCGGGTCAGCCGCCTGGGAAACTTCTTCGCCGGTTCCGCGTTCTGGGTCGGCCACCCGACACACTGGATTCTTGGTTCGGCAACCTGGTCCGGCCGCCAGAGGTACTGTTCTCCCGGGCCTGGGACTGGGGTAGACCGCCCGAACGTAGGTTTTCCCGCCTGCTAGCAATCTGGACGCTGGATGCAGGGAGACCTCCCGAACTGTGTGTTTTTGATTTCCATGTGCTTTGCATTCCGACATCCCTGTAGTGTTTTTTTTTTTCTCTTCTCTGTATTGTTGGGATGCTCTGGTGTTTTTGTTATTTGTATTACATTGAGCTGTATGTATTTCGCCGCTATTTAGCGTGATTTTTTTTTTTCTTTGCTCTGTTTGAGAGATGCTATGGGGTTGCCTTTTGTTTCTTTTGGGCCTGTGTAGCATGGTCTGTAGGCATTGTTTTTCTGTTATTTGTATTTATTGTCCTGTTGTGTCACCATGGGTTGAGATGCCGTCTCAGCACTCAGCCCATGTTTTCCCTCATCCCTGCTTCCCATTGAGCAGCGTCTCAGCTGGCCCCCAGCTGGCAGCATTATGGACGGCTGGGGCCAATTAGTCTTCATCAGCTGGGGCGCTGCCAATGAGGATAAATAGGAGCAGCCTCGATGACTCGGGGCTGCGACATAAACACATTGCTAAGCTGAAGCCCCTTCGTCTGGTGTCAGCTTATACTCCTCTTGCAGCATTCCTGTGTTTGTATCCCGCTGTGAGTATGTACGTCTTGTTACCCCCACGTCCGGTACGAGCTGCTTACCTCTGCGCTGTGCAACCTAGCCGGATATGACAGTATGTCGCAGCCAGAAGAGCTACCGGCGGCCGTGAGTCGCCGTGGAAATGTACCTTTCTGTCCGGGTGTCAGCGCTGCTAGCATGCCATTTCCCAGGAGTCACTTCCGGCGCCAGGGCGACGAGCTGAGGTCCATCTCGGAGGCTGTCGACGGGACGTTCTTCACCCTGCACGACGCCTCCAACGCGAGACGCTGGCATCCGGGCCGTGCTGAGGAACTCCTGGACTGTCATCCTCACTCTCTGTACCATCTGGGGGACAGTGCCAGGATAGACGCTGCAGGTACACAGCGAGAGAAGCTCCACGGGGTGGATGGAAATCCCGGCAGGGAGTCGAAGTGGGCGACGTCTTTCCCCGCTTCGGAGTCCCGTTCCTGCCGCCATTCCAGTCCGGGAGTTCGCGCCAACCAGAGGACTTCCCCCGACCTGCGCCACGTCACTCGGGATTCCCTTCAGGGAGCCGCAGCTGACAGCAGTTATGTCCGGGGTCGAGTGGCTGTCGCGAGCTCTACTGTGTTTCCTGTCACCACCTTCAGGCATGTGGCGGCGGCAGTGAGATTGATGGTGAGGACTTCAGGGCTACGAAGCTTTCCCGTGCTCGACGCCTTCCTCGTCTCGATCTCCGATCTGGAGCGGCGAATCCTGGGTTTCCCCCTCGCTTCGTCCCCTGGGAGTAGTCGTCATCACATCGCCGAGTCACCTCTGCACAAACCTCGTCCGGATCCAGTTCTGGGTCATCGTCAGGACCGTTCCTCCCATGCAGCTGTCATCCCTTCGCCTCGTCAGTGTGGAGACTCTACAGCATCGTCCCCTGAGCCTCGTTCCCCCGCTGTCATTCCTGGACATTCGGGCTGGCTCACCCCGGCTGTTTCCCCCTCCTCCTCGACGCGCTTCCTGACCGCTGTGTGTGCCTGGAATCCCGGCCTGGTGAGCTCTCTGCTGGAGACAACGCGAGCGACCCTCAGACGAATTCCCGGGGGGTCCTCCGTTATCGCCGGGCGGGGAGAGGAAGAAGCAGATTCCACTACAGCAGGCGATACTCAACCTCCAGGGGGCAGGCAAGTCATTGTTGTTTCACACCTGCTTAATGATTTGCTCTGTCACATCCCTGGAGGAGAAGTTCAGGGTTCGCAGCTCCCTGAACTCTCCCCACCTGCTGTAACCTGTATGCCTAATCCCGCATCCTCTGTGTCTCTCTCCGCCGAGCGGTCCCCGGCTCCGGGTCAACGTGGTGGGATATGGAGAGGGCCTGTGGTTCCGCAGCTACATTGCGGACGGAGGAGGGGGACTGACTGCTGCGTGGAGTCTACGCCGACGACTGAGCGTCCCCGGGTCTCCACGGAGGAGCGGTTCGGTCCGGCGGGACGAGATTCTTCTGGCTTCACGCCGAGTGGATCATCGGCGGGGTTACCTGAGCTGGAGGGATCTCAAGCTGCGCTGACCATCGTGCTGGCTGCGGGGCCCGACGCGGCTAGATGGGAGCCTGACAACGACCTCCTGGCGACGGATCCTGGATCTTCGCAGTCCTGGACGGCGTCAGAACCCGAGATCAGGCGAGTGCTCTCCTTTCTTTTCTCTCTTTTTATCCCCGAGCACTTCAGCCTATCTCCAGGGGAGACGAGCCGGGTGCAGCCGTCCGCTGCGTCTGAGCTCGTCTCGCCGGGTTCTGGCGCTGCCGGTGATCCTGATCCCGGTTCTGTTTTCTCTTCTGAGCCTTCTTCCAGGGTCACCGGCAAGGAGTTGCTGTTCCTCGTGGTGCTGGAGGGTCCGGGTTCAATGTTGGAGGTCGGTTCTGGTGCAGTATTCAACGTGGGTTCGCCCGAGACCCAGTCGGGGTCCAACGTGGGTTCGCCTGAGGCCCGATCGGGGTCCGACGTGGGTGCTGCCCCAGTATTGTCCAGGTCCGGTGAGGAGGTGGCCGTTTTCCTGCGGCCTGACGCCCGCCGCCCTCGTCATCGGCTCTCCCCTGAGCCTCTTCCACCGGGATCCGCTCTGATCCTTCGCCCGTCTCAACGGTCCTGGTGGTTGAGTGATGCGGGTCGACGACCCGACCCACAGAACTTTCGGTTCGGTGATCTGGTTCCCCCCACTGGTCTGTGTTTCCCTCTGGGCAGCCTGGTTCGGCTGCCGGTGGACTGGATTCCTGGGATCTGGGTCCAGAGTTCGCCGTCCGAACACTTCTCTTCCCCTGATTCGCCAGCTGGACAATGGGCGGGGAGATCTCCGGAGCCATCTCGGCCATTTTTGGACTCTGCCTGCCATTCACCTCGGGTGTCACTTTTTCTTTTGTTATTAAGGTCACTCGGGTGTAATGTTTTGTCCTGTTGGTGGATTCGTTTTTATAGTGCTGTGTTTTCCATCGCTCATGCTCAGCATTTTACTTTTTGTGCCATGTTTTTAGCCTCGTTTTTTGTATTGTAGAGTTATGTTTTGTTTTCCGTAACACCATGCTCTGCAGTTATCCATTTATTCCAGTCACTTTCATTTCTTTAGGTGACTGGGTATTTATATATTCGTGTGTGTGGGTTTTTCTTTACCTGCACTCAGTATTTCTTTTTTGTCCTGTTGGTTCATTATAGAGTCATGTGCCTTGTTTTCCGTAACACCATGCTCTATAAATGTCATTTGTTCCAGTCACCCTCACTTTTCTTGGTGACTGTGTGTATGTACTTAAATTAGCGCTGTGTATAGGTTCCCCTTTATTTAACCGTACTCAGCATTTTTTGCCCTGTACCTTTTTGGTGGTTCTTTTTTCCTTGCTCTGGGTCACGCATGGTTGGTACTCTCTGGGTAGTATGTAACCGGCGTGCTGACCCAGTTCTTCTCCCCATCTGTACCTGGGTTAATTATTCTGTTTTGTCAGTATTGTATTTGGGTTTTTCTTTCCCGCTACCCTACATTGCCCCATTGGTGTTGTCCTTCCCTTGGCTTCTTCCCCTCCGGTCCGCCTCCCTTCCTCCCACCCTAGGTGGGGGGGGGGGGGGGCTGGGATGTTCCTGGTCGTTCAGGAGCCCGACCTTGAGGGAGGGGCTCTGTCACCATGGGTTGAGATGCCGTCTCGGCACTCAGCCCATGTTTTCCCTCATCCCTGCTTCCCATTGAGCAGCGTCTCAGCTGGCCCCCAGCTGGCAGCATTATGGACGGCTGGGGCCAATTAGTCTTCATCAGCTGGGGCGCTGCCAATGAGGATAAATAGGAGCAGCCTCGATGACTCGGGGCTGCGACATAAACACATTGCTAAGCTGAAGCCCCTTCGTCTGGTGTCAGCTTATACTCCTCTTGCAGCATTCCTGTGTTTGTATCCCGCTGTGAGTATGTACGTCTTGTTACCCCCACGTCCGGTACGAGCTGCTTACCTCTGCGCTGTGCAACCTAGCCGGATATGACATGTTGCCTCTACCAGTTATTTGGACTTATTATACCGTCTGTATTTTGCCGCTATTTAGCGTGTTTTTTTTTCCCCCTTCCTCTATTTGAGAGATGCAATCTGGTTGCCATTTGTTTCTTTTGGCCTGTGTTTCTTGGTCTGTAGACTTGGTATTTCTGTTATTTGTGGCCTGTAGGCATAGTATTTCTGTTTTTTGCATTCATTGTCCTGTTTTTCCACCTGTGCTTATGGAGTATATTTGTGTTTTTTTTTCCCATGCTCTGTTGTTGCACCATGCTCTTATGTTTTTTGTATTCACCCTTGTTATTTTTTCCCAGTTCCCTGTCTTGATGTGTTGTTTTTTTTTTTTTTTCTGGTTCTCACCCTCCTGGCCTTTTTCCCCCACCTCCCACCCTGGGTGGGCCTTCTTAGCCTTTTGAGTGGGGGGAGGCTTGGATGTTACGCGGTGCACGGAGTGCACTGTTCGGGGGGGAGTACTGTCATGGTCTGAGCGCCGATATCGTCCACCCTCGGGTCATGCAGTATTTTCCTCCCATTCTGCGTAGTTCCTTGTAACTCTCCGAGCTTTTATTTTGACAGCATCTCGGAGGGGCCTCCGGCTGTCAGAGCTGAGCTCCTCTGTGACAGCTGGATTGCATTCAGCTGATGACTGCCTCATCAGCTGATTAATCCTTAGCCCTATTTAAGGGAGCAGCTTAGGTTACTCCAGGCTGCGACGTCACTTACGCATAACACTGATTTCCCCAACGTTCGGCTGAAGCTCCTAACCCTGGCTTCAGTCACTCCCTTGATCGTCCGTGCTCCCAGTAAGCTTCTCCTTGTTCTCTGTGTATCATTAGTGTGTCCTAGTCATAGCCTTTATTTGTGCTTTTCCCCTCCTGACTCATTATTTTGTACCGTGTTGTCAGTCCTTTAATAAATACACAAACTCACTGGTAGTGGGCCTTGAGGACCACACCATGACAATAATGGTATGATTAGTCACAACCACGGGGGCACACACCCCTCCCCAATTCATGGGCAGGTGTGAGTAGGCACGATGGCCACACAGCCACCAAACCCGTCACCATAAGTGTGCCACACTTGTGAGAATCACAAATTGCAGCGCTACAGAGCTCCTGCAGGGTGACATTGACTTTCAGACTTCTAGGCTGACAAATAGGATCTTCAGGGCAGCTTTCGCCCACTACGGCAGACCAGCAGTTAGCAATACAGGGGTGGGGCGTACTGTGCACCGTTGCACATCTAGAAAGCGATAAACTGCACAAAGAGATGATTCCACACCCTTTTAGACAAAAGGAGAAATTTCCCAGCGAAATTAACCTTGGTGAGATTGACAGCTGTGCAGGCTTCGTCGCGTCAGAGTACTATTTTCTATTTTCTCCGCTTTTGTTTGTTTTTATTGATTTCATTTTTATTTTTTTTATCTCTGTTTGTTGAGACTTGTCTTTGCTTGCTGTTAGCTCAGTATTGGCCTCGCCGAAAAGCTCGTTCGGATGCACAAGTAGGTCCGATTCCCGGCTGGGCTAGCCTGTTTTTAGCCTTTTAGCTGTTTTTAGCTAACTTTCAGCTAACTTGTTTTTAGCTATTTTAGCTGTTTTTGGCTAGCTCGCTGGCAATCCATCTCAGCGCCTGGAGCGCCATGGCTCCTTCTCCGACATGTACCCGCTGTTTATCTCTCCTCAGTAAGGTCTCTGAGTTGGAAACGCGGCTCTCCAACCTTTATAAGATTCGGGAGGCTGAAGACCACCTCGACACCATCATTCTCGGGTGAACATCAGCTCTGGCTACCGACTCGCAGCTGGCAGAGACGGCTACTTACTTGGGTGAGCTCAGCGCATCTCCATTCACCTCTACCCCTGCTCCACCCTCTGCAGACGTCCATGACCACAGCAATAATCACTGGCTTTGTCTCGGGGCTAAACCCAAAGCCTCGGTTGGTTCTTCTCATCCCCAATGTGTGCCCTGGACCTTGGTTCGACCAGCTAGCAACCATCGTCGATCGACCAGTAAGGGTCGCGCCTCTTCTCTTCCCGTGTCCTTGGAAAATAGATTTGATATTCTTTCTCTGGAGGATTTTCCCCATCTTGACCCTGGCCATCCGCCCGTGGACGCCCCTCGTCCTCCCTCCTGTCCTTCAGCGACGGCTCAGGTCCGCAAACCCTGGATAAAGACCACTCTGGGTGTGTCAAATTACACACCAGCTCCAGATAGAAAAGAGCGCATCACCCCACCTTTGCAACAACAACATCACCCTCTACCAAATTACTCTCCTCGTCAGAATCCACTGCCACCCCCCCCCCCCAGATGATGCTGGTGATTGGTGACTCGATCATGAGGAACATCAGAAGCAGGTACTGTATTACTCGATTTTTTCCTGGAGCTAGAGTCTCTGACATTGAGGCGCTTATCCCTGACCTGCTAAATGAATTCCCCCACGTACAAACTGTCGTTGTACATGTTGGATGCAATAACATCCCAGATAAAGCGTCTGAGATTTTAAAGAGTGACTTCAGGAGCCTTCTGTCCACTCTTATGTACTGTGGCAGACGTGCACTCATCTCTGGGCCTTTGGCACCTCTCAGATGAGGCTGCAATTGTTTTAGCAGAACTCTCAGTCTTAAAACTTGGCTGTGTTTTACTTGTCCTATTTTTAACATTGGTTTTGTTGACAATTTTAACTTATTTTGGAACTGCCCATCACTTATGAGGCCTGATGGCATCCACCCAAATAGACTTGGTGCACGTGTTTTAAGAGACAATCTATTCTATTCCATTCAGTGTTTTTTGGTACAGTGACTGAAACTTGGTGTGTTTACTCACTCTGAAGCTTCTGGGTTTGCCAAACTGCCCTTTTTTGGTTCTGTTCAGTTATCAACATCACTACTAGAAGAGATCAGCATTGGTACAGAACCACTAGTCAAGTGCAAGACTTTCAAGTACCTAGGGAGTACTGTTTCAGAGAATGCTAGGCTGGAGGATGAACTATCTCTCAGAATGGGAAGAGCGAGCACTGTGTTTGGAAACTTGAGGGAGAGACTGTGGAACAATCGACATGTGTCTATCAGTGTGAAATGCAAAGTGTACAGAGTGACAGTACTGGCTACTGTATTGTAACACCCATCCATCCTAGCATACATCGATGTCCATACATCAAAACCAGCCTCAAACAACACAGATATACACAGTGCTGTCCCACCCACCATTCCATAGTGTCCCAGAGTGTGCATAGTGAATCGTGCATATAAATACTACCCTTCTAACATATATCCTTTCAGCAAATAATGTTTGTACCTCTTTTTGAATTGATTTCTGTTTGTACATAGTTTCAGTTCCGGCTCCAGACTGTTCCACAAATCCACCCCACAGACAGATATGCACATACTTTTCTTGGTTGTTCGTATCTTGGGTTTTGTAAAGTTTAAGTCTCCTCTCAAATTATGATCATTGTCTCTTTTTTTAAATATTTTTTGTATATTAGTTGGGAGTTGATTATTAATTGCCCTGTACATGATTTGTGCTGTCTTAAATTTAACTAAATTGATGAACTTTATGGCATGTGACTTTAAAGACAACGAATTGGTATGGTCTCTATATCCTACATTATTTATTATCCTTATAGCTCTTTTTTGTAATGTGCATATTGACTGTAGGTTGGTCTTGTAGGCGTTTCCCCAGACTTCTACACAGTAGTTAAGATAAGGTAGAAACAGTGAATTGTACAGTAAGACCAATGATTTATAGTCCAAGATGTGTCTTGTCTTCCCCAGTATGCCTATACATTTTGCTAACTTGGCCCGGATGTGACTGATGTGAGGTTTCCAGCAGATTTTATTGTCTAGCGTCACCCCCAGAAATTTATTTTCCTGTACTGTTTCTATTCTGGTATCATCTACCGTTACCATTATTTCATGATTTATTTAATAATTTCCAAACAACATAATCTTTGTTTTTTTTAGATTTAGAGATAATTTATTTTTGTTGAACCACTGCGTTAACTTTTTCATTTCAGTTGTGACCACCTCTAAAACCTGCTTCAAATTCTCACCAGTGCAAAGGATATTTGTGTCACCCGTAAACAAAATAAATTTCAGAATTTTTGATACTTGGCATATGTCATTTATATACAAAATAAAGAGTTTGGGTCCCAAAACTGACCCCTGGGGCACACCACAAGTGATGTCCATGAAGGGTGATTTGTGCTCACCAATTTGTACAAATTGTTGTCTGTTACTTAAATAACTTTCCACCCAACTCAGTCCGACCCCTCTTATCCCATACCTTTCCAGTTTCCTTAGTAGTATTCTGTGGTCAATGGTGTCAAAAGCTTTCTTTAAATCTATAAATACTCCTACAGCAAACTTCTTTTTATCTATACAACTAGTAATTTCTTCTATAAGTTCGATCAGTGCCAAAGATGTAGATTTATCTGCTCTAAAACCATAGTGGCTGTCTGTAAGGGGGTTGTTGTTGTTGTTGTTGTTGTTGTTACTTATTTGTACCCGTAGGTAGATTTGGTTTGCAGTCTGGTGACAAGCCACCGGCTGCTGGTCGCTGCGTGCGCGAGCGCCCTAAACCTACATGTTTTTTTTTTTTGTTTTTTTTGGTATGCGGGAGGAAACCGGAGAAATCCCGGAGTAAACCCACGCAACACGGGGAGAACATGCAAACTCCACACAGCTCACTGTTGGTCGGGGGCTGGAATCGAACCCACGATCTCATGATCCCCGCGATCCCCCGGCCAAGGGTAAAACTGTGCCGCTACAGTGCTAAACCACTGCGCCACCGTGCAGGGGGTTGTGTTTTTCAATGAAATCATCCAGTCTCTTAGTGAAGATTTTTTCAAGTATTTTGGAGAATTGTGAGAGTAAAGAGACTGGCCTGTAATTTGTGAAACAATGACTGTCTCCTGTTTTGTATAGAGGTATTACTTTTGCTATTTTCATTTTGTTTGGAAATTTACTGACATAACGTTCGGCTCAGGAGACGCACACACACAGGCTCAGAGTAGTTCAAATAGTTTATTGGCAACAGGGGTGAATGGATGTGTGTCTGCGAAATGTTAATGTGTTGGTGGCGGCGTCTGCTTCAGGCACAGAGGCAGGAGACCGTACAGCCGGCAACCCTATGGGAGAGAACACAGAGACACAGGGTGACGGGCACACACCAACACAGGAGGAGAATAGGCGAGGGAGAAGCTTACTTGCTAGGGACAGATGACTGGCACAACAAGGACGGAACCCGGGAGACAGCCACCTGCAGGGCTCGGTGCAGCAGCGAGGAACGACGAGGGAACGGGGTTGTCCGCCGCCGAGGAATCCACCTGTGCACAGGGGAGCAGACTGGGAAAGATGAGGTAAGGATTTCTTACCGCACAGCGTCGTGCTGAAGAGTAGGTTGCTTCTCGTTGAAGGGGGGATGAAGTCTGACGGCTTCAGGCCAAAGCTCAGGGCGAGGCAGCTTATATCCCCCGCCGCTGATGATGAACAGGTGCGCGAGCAGGTGGCGCCGCTGATGAGCGGCGCGGCGTGACAGTACTCCCCCCTCTAGCAGTGCCTCCTGGCGATGGCTTCTCAGGGTGCGCTCGGTGGAAGTCGGCGATGAGCGATGGGTCCAACACGAACGACGAGGGTACCCACTGTCGATGCTCGGATCCATAGCCCTCCCAGTCCACCAAGTACTGCAACCCACGACCCCGGCGCCGGGAGTCCAGGATGGAGGCGACGGACCAGGCCGGATGGCCATCAATCATCCGGGGCGTGGGTTGCGCAGCAGGAGGAGGGCAAAGGGGGTCGGTGACTGCCAGCTTTACCTTAGACACGTGGAAGGTGGGATGGATGCGGAGGGAGGGGGGAATAGCCACGCGCACAGCCACCGGGTTGATGATCCGGGTGATGGGGTAGGGACCCATGAATCGCTGTGCCAGCTTCCTCCTCTCGCCTTTTAAAGTAACGTCCTGGGTTGACACGTAGACATGTTGCCCAACTCTGTACGCCGGGGCAGGTCTTCTGTGCCGGTCAGCCACAGTTCTGTTGCGCTCCGCTGTGAGTAAAAGCGCATTGCGCGCGGCAGCCCAGATGGAATGGAACTGCCTGAGATGCGCCCTAACTGAGGGGACAGTTACCTCACTCTCCTGCACCGGGAACAGCAGGGGGTCATAACCCAGGGACGCCTTGAAGGGGGACATCCCTGTAGCAGAAGAGCGAGCGGTATTGTGGGCGTATTCAACCCAGGCAAGATGGTTGCTCCAGGACGTGGGTTTGGATGCGGTCACACAGCGGAGCGCAGCCTCCAGCTCCTGGTTGGTCCACTCACACTGCCCGTTGGATTGGGGGTGATGGCCAGAGGAGGGGCTCACCTTGGCTCCGATGGCGTTACAAAATGACCTCCAAACCTCAGAGGAAAATTGGGGCCCCCGGTCCGAGACCACGTCCACCGGAATCCCGTGCAGCCTGACCACGTGTTGGATGAGGAGATCCGCCGTCTCCAGGGCAGTTGGAAGACCTCACAGGGGGACGAAGTGCACAGCCTTGGAGAAGCGGTCCACGATGGTCAGGATGGTGTCATAGGAATTGGAGGCTGGGAGTCCGGTGACGAAATCCAAAGCGATGTGTGACCAGGGCCTGCCAGGGACGGGCAGGGGCTGGAGCAGACCCGCTGGGGGGGCGTTTCCCGACTTGTTGGTGGCACAAATTGGACAAGCCCGGGCGTAGCGGGCTGCGTCCCTCCGCAGGCCCGGCCACCAAAAGGACCGCTGGAGGAGGTCTATCATCCTGGAGGAGCCAGGGTGACAGGTGAGCTTGGAGGTGTGCAGCCAGTGGATGACCTCTCCTCGAACCGCGGATGGCATGAACAGCCTCCCTTCCGGTCCGCCGCCAGGGTCAGGTTCCACTTCCTGCGCCTTCCGGATCTTGCTCTCTATGTCCCAGGAGATGGCTCCCATGACGCACGACCTGGGCAGGATGGTGTGGAGCGTCTCCTCCGACTCCTCGGGGGTGAACTGCCTAGAGAGGGCGTCAGGCAGGCCGTTCTTGGAGCCAGGCCTGAAGGTGATGGAAAACTGGAACCTGGCGAAGAACAAGGACCAGCGCGCCTGGCGGGCGTTCAGGCACTTGGCAGATTGAAGATATTCCAAGTTCTTGTGGTCCATAAGGACCACGAATGGCAGGTCCGCCCCCTCTAGCCAGTGGCGCCATTCTTGCAGCGCGAGCTTGATGGCCAGGAGCTCTCTGTCCCCCACATCGTAGTTCCTCTCCGCCGGGGACAAGCGCCGGGAGAAGAAGGCACAGGGCCGTTTGGCGCCGTCGTCAGGCGACCGTTGAGATAGCACCGCCCCCACTCCTGTGTCCGAGGCGTCCACCTCCACGATGCACTGCAGCGCGGGGTCGACCTGGCGAAGGACCCGGGAGGAGGAGAACTCCGCCTTCAGCGCCTGAAAGGCAGCAGCGGCCTCTTCGGTCCACCGGAACGGGACCTTAGGGGACGTGAGGCGGGTCAGTGGTCCGACGATGGAGCTGAAATTGGGGACAAAGCGGCGGTAGAAATTTGCAAATCCAACGAACTGTTGCACCTGCTTCCGTGATGCAGGTGTAGGCCATTCTACCACCGCCTTTACCTTCTCTGGGTCTGGGAGCACCTGGTCATGAGAGATGATGAAACCCAGGAAGGACGTCGTTCTGGCGTAAAATTCACACTTTTCAGCCTTCACGTATAGCCGGTTCTCCAGCAGTCTTTGGAGGACCCGCCTCACATGGACCTGGTGCTCGTCCCTGGACTTGGAGAAGATGAGAATATCGTCCAGGTAGACGAACACGAAGAGGCCGATGAAGTCCCGGAGGACGTCATTAATGAGGCGCTGAAAGACGGCAGGAGCGTTGGTCAACCCGAACGGCATTACCAGGTATTCAAAGTGGCCGTTCGGGGTACGGAAGGCTGTCTTCCACTCATCTCCCTCCCGGATCCGGACGAGGTGGTATGCGCTGCGTAGATCCAGCTTGGTGAACCAGGTCGCCCCCTGGAGGGAGTGGAAGGCAGTGTCCATGAGGGGCAGGGTGTAACGGTCCTTCTCAGTGATGTTGTTGAGAGCCCGGTAGTCTATGCAAGGGCGGAGGGATCCGTCCTTTTTCCCAACGAAGAAGAACCCTGCCCCCACGGGTGATGACGATGGGCGAATTATCCCAGCGCTCAGTGATTCTTTTAGGTAGGCGTTCATCGTCTCCTTCTCCGGCGCTGACAGGCTGTAGAGCCGACCAGAAGGTAAGGGAGCCCCCTGGCGGAGGTTGATGGCGCAGTCATAGGGCCGATGAGGGGGGAGAGACATAGCTTTAGTCTTGCTAAACACCATACCCAGGTCGGGAAATTCCGGAGGCACCAGAGACAGGTCTGGGGGTGCAGCGTCCGTAGCAGGGGGAGAAGCGGACGGAGAGCAGGCAGCGGACTGAAGGCAGGTGCCCATGCAGAACGTGCTCCATGCCGATACCCCAGCTGACTTCCAATCCAGGACCGGGTTGTGGAGGCGTAGCCAGGGATACCCCAGGATGACGGGCGACACAGAGTTGGGTAGGATGAGAAAGGTTATCTCCTCCCGGTGGTTACCAGAGATGATCACCAGGACCGGGACGGTCTGGTGTGTGACTCTCCCAAGGGAAGCACGGGAGAGGTTGACCAGGGAGATGGGGTCTTTGAGCGCCTGGCAGCGGATGCCCAATCGGGTTGCCAGGCTTTGTGAAATGAAGCTGCCTTCTGCGCCCGAATCCACCAGTGCGTGGGTGAGGTGCCCAGTGGGGTTGTGGCAGAAACGGATGGGCAGCATTAATTGAGTGTGTGAGTTTAACCGATTGAGATCCGCAAGGCCCCCTACAGTGACTCGCGGACCCCGCCGACTGGCTTTCCATGGGCAAAGCTTCACCGTGTGTTGGTCATCTCTGCAATACATGCAGAGATCCAACTCACGGCGGCGTTGTCTCTCCGCAGGTGAAAGCTTTGTCCAGCCCGTCACCATCGGCTCCGACTCCTCGGGGCACGATGGTGGCGGCCGCCAGGGGGCGAGCTTGGAACAGGCGCGGCGAGGCTCCACGAGGGCGAGAAGAAGACGACTTCCACCCTGAGGAGCGCTCGCGCAGCCTGTTATCCAAACTAATCGCTAAGGATGTCAGCTCCGCTAGCGTCTCAGGAATATCCCGCCCAGCCAGTTCATCCCTCAGATCGTCATTGAGGCTGCAGAGAAAAAGGCCGCAGAGGGAGCGTTCCTCCCAGCCTACTTCCTCCGCCGCTACCCGGAAGTCGACCACGTAGTCCGCTGCCAATCGGCTTCCCTGCTGGAGGGCGAGAAGCCGATCGACCTGGACCGTCTCGGTTGGAGTATGGTCAAAGACCTCCAGGAAGCACCTCACGAATTGGTCATATGTGAGGGCGGCATAACTGGGCCTCGCCATTACGGCGTAGGTCCACGTTAAAGCTCGCCCCTCCAGGAGATTCCCGATATAACCAATTCGGCTATGATCTGAGGGAAAGTCTCCGGGCACACGGTGGAAAACGGACTCACACTGCATAATAAACCCCCGCGCTCCGCCGAGCTTACCGCTAAAGCGGGCGGGGGTTGGAATGGGTGTGAGCCAAACCGGTGCACTCGGAGCCTGCTGGACGGCCACTGGAGCAGCAGGAGCCGCGCCACCCTGACGAGCCGGGGGGAACGACTGCTGGGGGTCCAAGCGGCCCAACCGGTTAGTCAAATTTAATAATTGATTGAAAATCACCTGTTGCTGATAGGCTAATTGATCCACTCGAGCCTCAAGAGTGGAAAACCGGTGTGCGAGCCCGCCGTCTGCCGAGCCTCTCTGCTGAAGCCGTACTGACATAACGTTCGGCTCAGGAGACGCACACACACAGGCTCAGAGTAGTTCAAATAGTTTATTGGCAACAGGGGTGAATGGATGTGTGTCTGCGAAATGTTAATGTGTTGGTGGCGGCGTCTGCTTCAGGCACAGAGGCAGGAGACCATACAGCCGGCAACCCTATGGGAGAGAACACAGAGACACAGGGTGACGGGCACACACCAACACAGGAGGAGAATAGGCGAGGGAGAAGCTTACTTGCTAGGGACAGATGACTGGCACAACAAGGACGGAACCCGGGAGACAGCCACCTGCAGGGCTCGGTGCAGCAGCGAGGAACGACGAGGGAACGGGGTTGTCCGCCGCCGAGGAATCCACCTGTGCACAGGGGAGCAGACTGGGAAAGATGAGGTAAGGATTTCTTACCGCACAGCGTCGTGCTGAAGAGTAGGTTGCTTCTCGTTGAAGGGGGGATGAAGTCTGACGGCTTCAGGCCGAAGCTCAGGGCGAGGCAGCTTATATCCCCCGCTGCTGATGATGAACAGGTGTGCGAGCAGGTGGCGCCGCTGATGAGCGGCGCGGCGTGACATTTACCAGTTTGAAATGACAGGTTACAGATGTGGGTGAGTGGCTTAACAATTCCTTCAATTACTTTTTTCACTATTGTCATGTCAATTTCATTCCAGTCCGTTGATTTTTTTGTTCTTAAATTTACTCACAGTCTCGATAATTTCCTTTTCAGTAACTGCACCCAAAAAGATTGTGTTTGGATTTATATCTTCTATTTCATTTACAAAACCACTGTTGTTTGTTTCTGTTGCCACTATTGATTTTGCTAATTCAGGACCAACGTTTACAAAAATTTTATTGAAACCACTGACCACATCCTCCATATTATTTATCAAATTGCCATTTTCAATAAAATATTCTGGATAATTAGCATTCTTAGGTCGATTACTAATAATCCCATTGAGTACTTGCCATATTCCTCTTAAGTTATTTTTATTATCCTCTAATATTCTGTTGTAATATTCTTTCTTACAGGTCCTCATTATATTAGTAAGCTTATTTTTATATCTTTTATATTTGATCTCAGCCTCCACCATGCATTTATTAACCCCTTGGTGACCCAAGGAATATTTTTCTTTTATTGTCTGTCACTGTATTGTTTTATAGGACAGTTTTTATTGTACAATGATTGAAATATTTGCAAAAATTTATCATATGCTTTATTTATATCATTTTCATCATAAACTATCTTCCAATCTTGTATTAATAATTCCTTTGTCAGTAAATACATAGATTCTTCGGTTCTTATTCTTTTATATTTAATATTTTTGGTATACTTTTTCTTCCTATAATCACATTGATAGACAACAAAAATCGGCAGGTGGTCACTGATATCATTCAATAAAAGCCCACTCCTGATATTATTTTCCATAATGTTTGTGACTATGTTATCTATTAGTGTGGCACTATGTGACGTGATTCTGCTAGGTCCGGTAATTGTTTGATGTAAGCCCATACTGTACATTGTGTTGATAAATTCTTCTGTCAAACTATGTTGTTTTGAATTCATCAGATCTATATTGAAATCCCCACAGATGAACATAACTTTATGAGTTAGTTTTGCATACATTTTTTCCATCCAGTCCTTAAATAAGTCAATGTTTGATCCAGGTGTTCTATATACACAGCTCACTACTATATTCTTCACATTGTCCAGACAGATTTCTATTGTAATACATTCAAATAAATCATCCACAGTTACTGACAGATTTTCAACAACCTTGTATTTCAAGCTCTTGTCAACATAAATTGCAACTCCTCCTCCTTTTTTCACTTTTCTATTTATATAATTTAATTCATAGCCATCCATGGTAAAATCCACTCCTTTCTCTTCACTGAGCCACGTCTCTGATATTGCCACAATATTGAATGGCTCTTTAAACTGATGTAAATAAACTTTAATGTTATTAAAGTTGGCATAGAGACTTCTGCTGTTGAAGTGGATCATAGAAATATTGAAATCAGATGTGACCATTGTGTTAAACTGTTCATCCATGTAGTAACTACAGTTATTATTGATGGAGCTAAATAAATTATTGTCAGGGTCTATGTTATATTCTACGTCCTGTGGGTTGTGATCCGTATATTCAAAAACTTTCAGTTCCTGTTGTTCCTGTTTGTTGATCTTTTGTTTCATGTTGTTAAATGTCTTGTAGCAGATGAGTATATCCCTTCAGTGTGCTACAATTGTCTGTTGTTGCTGTCGACTCCAGTTCATAATATTCATTGATTTTTGTCCAGTTCCATAATATTACGGATGTTAATGACCTTGGCTTCTTCAGGTGATCCGTTTAATTTGATGTATATTTTACAGTTTGATGTCCAGGTGTTTTGAATCTTTTTTCTGCTTTCTCAAGTATCTTGCTTTTCTGGCTATTTCTGCGTTTTCTTTTGTGAGGTGCTCGTTTATGTAAATGTTCATTCCTTTCAGTTTCCTACCTTGTTTTAACAGCGCAGTCTTGTGTTTTCTGTTGACAAACTTCATGATCACAGCCGTTTTGTTGCCGTTTTTCCTGGGCAGAGGGTGGCAGGTCTCAATGGTGTTACAGTCCAGCTGGATTCCTTTGGACTGCAGGAAGGCCACCACTTGTTGCTCCGTGGGTTCGTCTTCCAGCTCGTCGAGCCTCCCTCCGCTGTCGGCGCCCACCGCTCGTATGTACGATCGTGGTTTAATGTGGAGCCCCGTGATGATCACGTCGTTCACCCGAGTGTTCTGCTCTAGTTCCGACACTCTGCTCTCCAGATACGCCAGCCTCTTGTCCTTCTCAGCGTTCTGGATCCGCAGCACTTTCACCTCCTCAACCAGGTCCAGAATGTTTTTTTGCTGCAGCTTAACAGCAGAAATCTCTTCAGCCAAGAAGTCCAGCGCTCTTTTAATATTATCCACCTCCTCAGTCTGCTGAGCTTTCTTGGGACCCATGATCCCGGCCGATGTACGTTGATTGTGATCGTAGGAAGAAAAAAAAACACGTGGGAGAAATCCCTTTGTTCTCCCTGAGTGTGAGGGGACTGATTGCTTCACCAGCCACTACAATATTAAGTTATGAGACTGGCAATTTCTCTTTTTTTTCGCACGAGCAGGTTCACTCTCCAGCCGTAATGTCTACAGAGTGCAGGTGAAGAAACTCCACGTGTAAATGATGAGACACCTTCTAGCCATAATGAGCATCTCATGGAAAGACAAGATAACCAACATACAGTGGGGCAAAAAAGTATTTAGTCAGCCACCAATTGCGCAAGTTCTCCCACTTAAAAGATGAGAGTCTCCAATTTTCATCATAGGTATACCTCAAGTATGAGAGACAAAATGAGAAAAAAAAAATCCAGAAAATCACATTGAAGGATTTTTAAAGAATTAATTAGTAAATTCCTCAGTAAAATAAGTATTTGGTCAATAACAAAAGTTCATCTCAGTACTTTGTTATTAGATTAGATTAGATTAGATTCCACTTTATTGTCATTACACATGTATGAATACAAGGTAACGAAACACAGTTTAGCATCCAATCAGAAGTGCAAAGGACAGCAGTGCAGTATATACGGTAATTAACAGTATGTGCAATTTAAGCAAATATATGCAAATATATGCAGCAGTGCAGGAAGTTAAAAGTACTGTTATGTGCAAATAATGTGCAATAAGTTAGATGTAGTTATGTAGTTATGCAGTTATGTACAGGTGAGGATGGTAAAAGATGATTGTAAGAGAGTCAGCAGGGAACTAAGTTCAATAACGTGACAGCTGTTGGAAAGAAACTGTTCCTAAACCTGCTGGTTCTAGTCCGAAGGCTTCTGAAACGTCTTCTGGAGGGGAGAAGCTGGAACAGTCCATGAGCAGGATGGTTGGAGTCCCTAAGAATGCTGCGTGCCCGGCGCAGACATCTTTTCCTGTAGACGTCCTCTATAGCTGGAAGTGGAGTCCCTGTGATGCGTTGGGCGGTTTTCACCACCCGCTGCAGCGCCTTGCGGTCAGCTACAGAGCAGCTCCCATACCAGAGTGTGATACAGTTGGTCAGGGTGCTCTCTATCACGCAGCGGTAGAAGTTGCCCAGGATGTCAGTTGACAGATGGTTCTTCTTCAATGTCCTCAAGAAGAAGAGGCGCTGATGGGCCTTCTTGATCAGGCTGGTGGTGTTAACTGACCAGGACAGGTCCTCCGAGATGTGGGTCCCCAGGAATTTGAAGCTGGGGACACGTTCAATAGCTATGCTATTGTTATATACCCTTTGTTGGCAATGACAGAGGCCAAACGTTTTCTGTAAGTCTTCACAAGGTTTTTACACACTGTTGCTGGTATTTTGGCCCATTCCTTCATGCAGATCTCCTCTACAACAGTGATGTTTTGGGGCTGTCGCTGGGCAACATGGACTTTCAACTCCCTCCAAAGATTTTCTATGGGGTTGAGATCTGGAGACTGGCTAGGCCACTCCAGGACCTTGAAATGCTTCTTACAAAGCCACTCCTTCATTGCCCGGGCGGTGTGTTTGGGATCATTGTCATGCTGAAAGACCCAGCCACGTTTCATCTTCAATGCCTTTGCTGATGGAAGGAGGTTTTCGCTCAAAATCTCACAACACATGGCCCCATTCATTCTTTTCTTTACATGGATCAGTCGTCCTGGTCCCTTTGCAGAAAAACAGCCCCAAAGCATGAAGTTTCCATCCCCATGCTTCACAGTAGGTATGGTCTTTGGATGAAACTCAGCATTCTTTCTCCTCCAAACACGACAAGTTGAGTTTTTACCAAAAAGTTCTATTTTGGTTTCATCTGACCATATGACATTCTCCCAATCCTCTTCTGGATCATCCAAATGCTCTCTAGCAAACTTCAGACGGGTCTGGACATGTACTGGCTTAAGCAGGGGGACACGTCTGGCACTGCAGGATTTGAGTCCCTGGCGGCGTAGTGTGTTACTGATGGTAGCCTTTGTTACTTTGGTCCCAGCTCTCTGCAGGTCATTCACTAGGTTCCCCCATGTGGTTCTGGGAATTTTGCTCACCGTTCTCGTGATAATTTTGACCCCACGGGGTGAGAGCTTGCGTGGAACCCCAGATCGAGGGAGATTATCAGTGGTCTTGTATATCTTCCATTTTCTAATAATTGCTCCCACAGTTGATTTCTTCACACCAAGCTGCTTACCTATTGCAGATTCAGTCTTCCCAGCCTGGTGCAGGTCTACAATTTTGTTTCTGGTGTCCTTTGACAACTCTTTGGTCTTGGCCATAGTGGAGTTTGGAGTCTGACTCTTTGAGGTTGTGGACAGGTGTCTTTTATACTGATAACGAGTTCAAACAGGTGCCATTAATACAGGTAATGAGTGGAGGACAGAGGACCCTCTTAAAGAAGAAGTTACAGGTCTGTGAGAGCCAGAAATCTTGCTTGTTTGTAGGTGACCAAATACTTATTTTACTGAGGAATTTACCAATTAATTCATTAAAAATCCTTCAATGTGATTTTCTGGATTTTTTTTCCCTCATTTTGTCTCTCATAGTTGAGGTATACCTATGATGAAAATTGGAGACCTCTGTCATTTTTTAAGTGGGAGAACGTGCACAATTGGTGGCTGACTAAATACTTTTTTGCCCCACTGTAGAAGTGTTGAAACGAGCTGGTCTACCATCAATGGAGGACATGCTAATACAGATGAACCTGAGATGGCTCGGGCATGTTGAGAGGATGGACCACCAGCGTCTCCCTCAGCAGTTACTCTACTCACAGTTATGCGAGGGCAAACGCAATCAGGGTAGACCAAGGCTCAGATTTAAAGACACTGTAAAAAGAAACTTGAAGTAGTTGGACATAGACAGGAGTTCCTGGCAGTGGAAGGCTAAGGACAGAGGTGTGTGGAGGATTCTGATCAGACCTAAATGAAACAGTCATTGTCGCCCACGACAGACTGCTATGATGATGATGATGATGATTCCTCTTCTTGTATTAATCCCATTAATTCAAATAATCTTCACCGTTTGGATCAGCCTTTGATTTATAATCCTGCAGAGACTGTTTGTCTCCTGTTGCCCTAAATATTGTAACCCAGGACAAATACAACACAACTTGAAAAACACACACACTTCTGCAGCTCCTCCTCATCCACCACCCTTCAACTTTGCCCCTGTTTTCTCCCTTAGAGAACCTTTCTCTGCTCCCTCCAAAGTTATTAAGAAAATTAATAAAAATAGAATGCATAAACATCCCAAATTGATTAAACAAAATGTTGGTAAAATTCAAATCCAACCTCAAGTCCCTAAAATTAATAAATTGGCCTCTGTTCCTCCCCAAAATTTAAAAATTAAATGTGGTCTATTAAATATTAGGTCTCTAACTCCGAAGTCTCTTCTGGTTCATGATCTATTAATCGATCATCACATCGATTTACTATCCCTCACAGAGACCTGGCTTAGGCAAGATGATTATGTTGGTCTGAATAAATCAACTCCCTCTGGGTATTTAAACTGTCAAAACCCCAGAGGTTCTGGTCATGGTGGTGGAGTGGCGGCAATTTTCCATTCTAAATTAATAGTTAATGTTAAGCAAAAATTGTGTTTTAATTCCTTTGAAGGTTTGGTCCTCAGTGTGGGGCTTGTTGGCAATCTTGGCTTGAACCCAATTCTTTTTGCCATAGTTTATCATCTTCCCTCGGCCTATTCAGAGTTTCTATCTGAATTTCCAGAATTTTTCGCTGATTTAGTGCTGAAATCTGATAGAATAATTATTGTAGGGGACTTTAATATACATGTTGACGTAGACAGTGACTGTCCTAATAAGGCATTCAATTCAATTTTAGACTCAATGGGGTATCCCCAGAAAGTAAAAAATTCTACCCATTATTTTCACCATACATTGGACCTTGTTTTGACTTATGGTATAGATATCGAATCTTTGGTCGTGTCTCCTCATAATCCTGTATTGTCTGACCATTGTCTGTTAATTTTTGATTTCATTATCTCTGATTACTTGTTTCCTAAAGAAAAATACTATTACAGCAGATGTCTCTCTGATGAAGTTGTTACCAAATTTTTGCAGATTGTCTCCTCTATACCATGGGTCAACACAACAGAAACAACAGAAATAAAAGATGGAGAGTCTGCTCCATTCGTGATTGATAGCATGGTTGATAGTGTTACAGCCTCTCTGCATTGGACTCTAGATTTGGTAGCCCCTTTAAAAAAGAAAAAGTCTAACCAGAGATTTCTAACCCTTTGGTTTAACTCAGAAACTCGTGGCTTAAAACAGAAAATTCGTCAAATGGAAAGGAAATGGCGTTTAACTAATTCAGATGAATTCTACTTAGCGTGGAGAAATCATTTCTTAATCTATAAAAAATCTCTTCGAAAAGCTAGATCAAGCTATTATTCTGCATTAATAGAAGCAAACAAGAATAACCCCAGGTTTCTCTTCAACACTATAACCAGGCTTACAAAGAGCCATGACTCAGTCAATCCTCGCATCCCCCCTGAGCTTTCTAGTCAGGACTTTCTGAACTTTTTCAATCTTGAAATTTTATCTATTAGAGATGAAATCAGTCAGATTCTTCCTACCGTAAACTCGAGTACATTAACTTCTTCAACTCCCTCAATTGATATCTGCTTAGATAAGTTTACTCCAATCGACCTCTTAGAGTTGGATAAAATAATTTCCTCATCTAAGTCTTCATCTTGCCTTTTGGGCCCTATTCCTTCCAGGTTATTTAAAATTATCTTCCCAATTATTGGTAGCCATATTCTTCTTATAATTAATTCTTCTTTAACTCTGGGTTATGTACCATTGGCTTTTAAAACTGCTGTAATTAAACCCTTACTCAAAAAAACCCAACTCTCAATCCAGGAGTTTTGGCCAATTATCGGCCAATCTCTAATTTACCTTTCATTTCAAAAATCTTGGAAAGAGTTGTTGCTGCACAATTATTTGACCATTTGCAGGGAGCTGGTTTGTTTGTGGTGTTTCAATCTGGGTTCAGAGTTCATCTTAGCACTGAAACTGCCTTAGTGAAGGTCACTAATGACCTCCTTATTGCATCTGATAATGGACTTGTCTCTGTTCTTGTTCTTTTAGATCTCAGTGCAGCCTTTGACACTATCGATCATGCCATTCTACTAGATAGATTAGAACACTATGTTGGACTAAATGGAACTCCGTTGCAGTGGCTTAGATCTTATTTGTCCGATAGATTTCAGTTTGTTCACATCAATGACGAATTTTCTTCCAACTCTAAGCTCAGTCACTGAGTTCCACAGGGATCTGTGTTAGGACCCACTGTTTTTAGTTTATATATGCTTCCGTTAGGCAATATCATCAGAAAGCACTGTATACATTTTCACTGTTAAGCAGACGACACACAACTATACCTGTCAATGAAGCCCGATGATTGTAATCAATTAGCCAAGTTAGATGCCTGTCTTAAGAACATCAAAGCTCGGATGACATGTAATTTTCTACTATTAAACTCTGATAAGACTGAAGTCATTCTTGTTGGCCCAAAACATCTTAGAAATTCCTTCTCAAATCATGCTCTTAATTTAGATGCCGCCACTCTCACTCTGAATAGTTCTGTGAGGAACCTTGGAGTTATTTTTGATCAAGATTTGTCCTTTAATTCACATATTAAATTTGTTTTGAAGACTGCCTTCTATTATCTGCGCTATATTGCCAAGATTAGGATCATCTTGTCTCTGAATGATGCTGAGAAACTGATTCATGCCTTTGTCAGCTCTCGATTAGATTATTGTAATTCGTTATTATCTGGTTGTCCTAAAATATCCTTAAAAAATCTTCAGTTGATTCCAATTGCTGCTGCTAGAGTTTTAACTGGTTCTAGAAAAAGAGATCATACTGTACCTCCACAGTTCTGTCCTCCCTTCATTGGCTTCCCATAGAATTTAGAATCAAGTTTAAAATCCTTCTTCTTACTTTCAAAGCTCTTAATAATCAGCCCCCCTATATATAAAAGATCTGTTATTACCTTACCATCCTAATAGAGCATTATGCTCCCAAAATGCTGGATTACTTGTGGTGCCCAGAATCTCCAAAAGTACAGTGGGAGGCAGATCCTTCTGCTACCAAGCCCCTTCTCTCTGGAACCAGTTACCACTCTGGGTCCGGGAATCAGACTCAGTCTCTGTTTTTAAGAACAGGGTAAAATCCTTCCTTTTTAATATAGCTTACATTTAAGGAGGGATTTTGTGTCTCTTAACCCCACTTTTGTTCTGTTATTTGATCCATACCGCTGGTTGACCTCCAATAATGTACTTGGCATCTCAGTGTTATGTTCTTTATGTCTGTCCTCTCCATCCTCTCTATCCCCTCACCCCCAGCCAGTCACAGCAGATGACTGCCCCTCCCTGAGCCTAGTTCTGCTAGAGGTTTCTTCCTGTCAAATGGGAGTTTTTCCTCTCCACTGTCGCTAAGTGCTTGCTCACAGGGGATCGTCTGATTGTTGGGTTTTTCTGAGACTGGGGGTTTTTTTCTGCACTGAAGTGCCATGAGACGGCTTCTGTTGTGATGTGGCACTGTATAAATAAAGCTGAATTGAATTGAATTGAACCTTGCCTTCACCGAGTAAGGGTTGCCATCGTGTCTCCAGTCAGTGGAGTCATAGGCAATGTGGCAGGTGTGATTCAAATTAATGTTTGCTGTACTATTTCTATACATAGCTTCTTGCAAGAAACAAACAGCTTCTGATAGTTCCATTGGTTTAGCAGTAACAGATATTTGACCAGCTGAGAGTTTGAGCAAAGAACACACATAGCAATTTGAATGATTAGCTGATTTGGCTGTGTAATTAGCATACTTCCACCACACCTTACCAGCATAAACGTGATCCTCATAACCTGGTCCTTCTAACCAGTCATGATGTGTGTGAGTAATGTATCTAGCCCTACGATAGATAGGTAAAGGTGTCCCTAAAAATAACCAAAACAAAAGTGTCACCACAAAGATGATGATGACGAAAAAACAGGTGTACCATTCACATCCTTCAGCTGCCAACCTTCTCTCTCTGGCATTTTGTCTCTCCATGATAAACAACAGTTTTTTCACTGTACAAGCCATTGCTTGACACCAACAAGGGCACTGTCAGTCGACACTTGCATAAAGAAATGGTTAAAAAGTTAAACAATCACTTATTGAGGATTTTTTGTGGGATGTAGTTTGCAATGGGGATTAAACAGTCGCTTGCTGAGGGTTTTGAACAGGGTAAAGTTTGCAATGTGTCAAACGCACCCAAGAGTCATGTCCTTCAACTTTCATGGCTGTTGGTGTTGCCAGGGTGACCCTGTGTGGTCCTTGCCAGGGAACGTCGGCCCAGTTTTTCTTTTTGATGACTTTGATAAGGACCAGATCCCCGGTTTGGCCAAGATGGGTGCTTCACCATGGTTCCTCCTGGGGAGAGCAGCATGAACAATATCTCTGTCAGTCAACATTCTTTGCATGTAATCAGCTAAGCATACTTCCTCATCTTTTGAATTAAATGGCCTTAATGGTGGGAGTACGTAAGGTTTGCCATACATTATTTCAAATGGGGATAACCCCCCTTTGGTGAGAACTATTCTCATGTAAAACAGAACTAAGGGTAGGCAATTTATCAAATTTTGTCCTGTTTCTGCCATTGTTTTTCTAAGCCTTTCTTTAATGGTCCTACTTGTGCATTCCACCAATCCTGCAGATTGTGGATGGTAAGCTGAGTGGTTTTTCAGGTTAATGTTGAGTGCTGTGCCTAAGTGTGATATAATCTGATTTACAAAATGTGTTCCATTATCTGAGTAAATCCCAAATCTAGGCACATTTTCTGATAACAGTTTGTTTTGTTTTTTTCTACTGTAGCAGCATTTGGGTGAGTACAAGGGAAGACTTCTGTCCATTTGGTAAACATGTCACAAATAACCAAGCAATATCCTTTGCCTTCAGATTTATCTAACTCAATGAAGTCCATGCAAATGTTTTGAAATGGATACGCTGATGCAGGGAAGGTGCCCTTTTCAGGCCGTAAGTTGCCTTGAGCATTGTTTTCTGCACAAATTAGGCATTTCTTACAAAACTGAGTAGCAAATTGGCTGAATCCATAAGCAGTAAAGGATTTGTTTAGCATAGAGATCATACCCCCCTTTGATACATGGGAAACCCCATGTAGCAGAGTGGAGGCCTGCTGAAACAGTTTGCGTGGTAAAATTGGTTTGTTTTTGCTGCATTTGTAAAGGTTGGCGGTACTGTCAAAAATTGCTCCCTTTTGGACCCATCTATAAATTTTGGCATGTGGTGCTGTTTTCTGGGCCTCAGTGAGAATGCCATGTGATAAGTTTTCTTCCAGTCTTAAAAGAAGACCTGGTGTTGTGTCTTTCCCAGTAAAGCCCAGTGCAGCGGCCTTAGCTGTTTGATCTGCAAAGCTATTGCCCTTAGAAACTGGATCTGTGCCATTGGTGTGTGCTGCACATTTGCATATGGATAATTTAGATGGAAGTTTTAACTGTATAACAGTTTTAAAATGACGTCTTTGTTTTGGATTGGCTTCCCTGTTGATGTAATCATGCCTCTTTTCTCTCACTGTTGTGCAAAGTGATGGATGGTAGAAAAAGCATACTGACTGTCAGTATACACTGTGAGTGCCTCCCCTTGGCCAAAATTTACAAATTAATTTAATTGTGTTACCGTGCAATGGTCAATGGTTAGGTAAGGCTGTGGTAATAACACTGTCATGCATGCAAGGTGTCTAGATGGTGAGAGGACTGATATTTTACTTTGTGACAAGATGACTGATAATGCATGTGTGACCTTCAGGGTCAAAGGATGAAAAAGAACAAGCCCTACTGAGGCGTGCACTGTCATAGAGGAAGCTATGACAGCCTGCACACATGGTGCCAGTGCCCTCGCGACAGGATCAAGTCTTGTGGAATAATATGCTACCAGACGCATTTTTGTGCCACTTGGCTGAAGGAGTACTGACGTCATGTGCCTCTCTCTACAACCAACCATTTGCAGAAATGGTTTCTTGTAACTGGGGAGTGCCAGGACGTCAATGCTGACCAAAAGTTTTTTCATTTTAACAAATGCCTCTTCTGCCTCAGGTGTCCATTCAGTTTTTTCCACCTGAGCCATGTGTATTTTGTTTATGAGATCCGATAAGGGTTGCACTTCAAATGAGTAATTTGCAATCCAAGAGAGATAATAGGTCATTCAACAAAGTGTATGGGTCTGGGACTGAAACAGCTCTTGGGATGACTGCTTTGTTTACCGCCTGAAGGTCTTGGACCATTTGCCATCTGGAAGACGGTCCAGCCCTCCTCACAGGAAACAAAGGTGTGCTACATGGAGAATTTGGGCATGGGATAATGACGCCTGCTGCTTTCAGGTCCTCTATGACTGGTTTAATGCCTTTTTGGGCTTCAGGACATAGAGGATGTTGTCTTTGGTAGGGCCTATAATGAGATTTAGCATTTATTTTATCCAATTCTGCATTTTTTAAGCCTACATCTGCCTTTCCTGTTGACCACAGAGAATTTGGGATTTGTGAGTGTGTGTGTTCCTTGTGTTAATGTAAAAAGTGATCACATGGGTGAGTTGGGAACATCACTGTGAACTTCTTTCTGCACTGTTGTCATCCAGTTCAGAGGTAGTGAATAGGTGTCCAGTTTCGGGGAATATTGAACTCTTGGATCAGGGGTTTGTTTCCAAGATGGACAACATTCCTCTGCTGTTGTTACAAACCATCCTACATCCTTCCACTGCATGTGTTTGGATTTGATCAGTGGGATGTGGGGAGCCTCCCAGTGTTTAAAATGTCTGTTGTCCTCATCACACAACAGATGCCCCCACATAGCCCCTTGGTGACCAATACAGATTTTTAATGACCAGTCTGGAGGATGAATTTGCAAAGAATGTTTTTTTCATAATATAGATCTGGGCCACTTAAATGTCTTTCATACATACTGCAACGATATTGGTCTGTGGCCTGTTTAGTAGGGATGTTGGACTCAAAATATTGCATAGCTTTTGTATGTAGGTCTGATGTCACTGAGTGTGGTCCAGCCGAAACCAAACGCAGTGAGTAGCAGTACCTAGGCACACTGAAATCCTGCATTACATTTATTCCTACCACATATGGAAAATATGATGCTCTCGTACCGTTCTCCATTGGAAAACTTTTTTGGAGTGTCCTGAACCTACAACATTACTTCAGGTAAACACTGCATTGTCAACATCAGATCAAAGTCAGGTAAATGGATGTCTGTTATATCAGTGTTAGCGTCAACAGTTTCACTTATTTTCAGTGCGGTTAGTCAGGTAGTCAGCCCATGAGGTCCTCCACCCCCTCTCCGCCTCTGCTGGCATCCAGGACATTGCCTCTGCCAATGGCCCTTTTGTCTACATTGATGACAAACGTCACTTTCCCTTGCTGCGGCCAGCCCGCCCCACGCCTCCTGCTGTCTCCCATCCACCACTGGGATCCAGTTCTGGTGCCACCCTGAAAAATAGAATCGGGGGGGAGCCCCCCCCCCCACCGTGTCAGCAATTACACGAACAGGAGTTGGTTTTTCTTTCAGTTTTTTTTTCCTTTTTCTTTCCTTTCCTCCTCTATTATCTCTGCATGTTTGGAATAAGTTAACACATCGCCAAATGCACAGGTGCGGCATGTGACCGAATGTATGTGGATGTAATCAGATAGTTGTGGGTGCATGTTTTGCAAAAAGACACTTTTCAAATGCTGCCATCAAGGTTCTACACCTGAATCATTATCAGCCTTAGTTAAATCAGAATGCCTATCAAGCCCTCATGTAACCTGGTTCTATAAGCTTCAACACTTTCATTGTTACCTTGTTTGTGGTTTGGATCGTCCCATATTTCCGGTTCCGGCTCTGCCGGACCGGCGGCGCCACACGAGTCGGCTGCCTGTTGCAACAGCCTTTTTTTTTTATCTTCCTTCTTCTTTCTACACCTTTCACTCTGTATATATATCACGGACGCACGGATCGCCCCGGGGGTCTCCCGGGTCGGCGGACGGAGCCACGGTTTGCAGCGGGAGACATTACAGCGGGGAGGAGCTAGTGCTAGCTAGCACTTGGCCGCCACCCGGTGCTAATGGGAAACTCGACATACCGGGAGCTGTAGCGAAAACGAAGCGGGTGCCGGGCTGGAGTTTAGGCGGCGTGAAAGAAATATAAGACAGAATAATAAAGAGCGATGGCAAGAACCAAGCAGACCGCCCGTAAAATCTACTGGAGGAAGAAGCCCCCCAGGAGACAGCTAGCCACCAGGGCTGCTCGGAGAGGCGCTCTGGCCACCGGCAGAGTGAAGAGGCCTCGCCGTCACAGGTCCGTGGCTCTGAGAGAGATCCGTCGCTACCAGAAATCCACGGAGCTGCTCATCCGTAAGCTGCCCGTCCAGCGCCTGGTGAGGGAGATCGCTCAGGACTTCAAGACCGTCCTGCGTTTCCTGAGTTTCGCCGTCATGGCTCTGCAGGAGACCAGCGAGACCCACCTGGTGGTCTCTTCTTCGCTAAGGGGGTCACCATCATGCCCAAAGACTTCCAGCTGGCCCGCTGCATCCGCGGAGAGAGAGCTTAGACTTTCTGCTGCACATCCACCAGCCATAATGCTCTGCACTGTGTGTCTATATATATACATTTATAGTAATATGGACATATGTTTGCTAGATGTTGTTTTTTCTTGCCTTCTGATTGTTGCTCTGAGTGTTGCTGTCCCTGTGCTGTTGCAATCCTGGAATTTCCTCATTGTGGGACTAATAAAGGCTTATCTTATCTTATATAAGCTGTATTTAAAAGTTCAATCATAAGATATTGTTCAGTGACAACATTTTTCATAATCTTCAGTTTTATTCATTGTATTGATGGTGAGTGTGGAGTGGATATGTGTGCATATCTACTTAACTCTTGGGTGCCCCGGTGTGGCTGCTCCCAGGTAGAGAGGCGGAGACAAGCGGAGGCAAGGTGACGTCAGCTGCAGCTTCTCCAGCCTGTAGTTCTATGAGATCGCAGTATATGGGCTGAGCAGTGGGGAAGTATGGAGGAGGAGGAGCAGAAGCACGGCCCCTGCTCCCACACCAGACTCGTCATGCACCATAGAAGAGACAGAACACATAGTCAAATCTTTTCTTCCTTTTACCACGGTCAATTTTTCAGATTTATCATCAGATTTTGATTTTACTGTCCAAGTCAAGTCCAAGTAAGCCTGTCACTTTTCTTTTTTCTTTTCCATCTGAAGCCACTGTTACCCCTCAGCTGGAGAGATGCAACTATGAGCAAGAGAATACAATTATACTGCAAAAAGTTAAATATAATGCTGTTTACATGTTTAAGGCATCCCAAACAAAAGAAAAGTCAAATTTTCTTGCTCTGCTGGCAGGTAATTTTTTTTAAAATAAGAAAAAAATTCTGGCAATTGATAATGTTATAAGTGGAAGAAGATGAATGAATGAATGAATGAATGAATGAATGAATGAATGTTACATACAAATGCAATGTGTGACACGAATATCATAACACATGTTACCCTCCTAATATACATTCACCTCTCTGTGCTGTAGTCTAGAGCGGCAGGAGGCGAAGACGCCTTAATGCCTGGTCTAATTAACTCTGTGGGGTGCTACCCCCCTCAGTCCATTATTCAGCCCCTCTGTCTGCTTGTGGGTGTGAGATAATGCCCGTCCGCAGTGTGCTGGTGCCACCACAATACCTGAATTTTTTTATCAAGTGTCATGCATAAAAAAAACTCTACCTCTAAAAGAAAAAGGTAAATGGTAAATGACATTCACTTATATAGCACTTTTATTCTAATCTCTTGATGACCAAAGCGCTTTACAGATCCTGCTGTCCACCCATTCACACACACATTCACAAAAAAGTCTAGATCTTAAAAATCTAATGGGTGCCCAAGGTCCTTCCTTTTGGTGTTTGTCTGTTTAGTTAGCAGACAAACAGCACCAAACTCATAAGCTAGTTGGTAGAGTTAAAAAGAAGGACACAGTTTTCCAAGGTTAGTGTCATGGCGGCCTCTGGGCCGTCATTGGCATCATTATCTCCAGCTACGCACAGATCCACAGGTGTTGATCAGCAGCTGTTTAAAGCCAGCGTTGCTGACAGCTCAGTACGGAGTCGTCTGTCCTCCTCGTCAGAGAAAGAACCAGAACTCCGCTCTCTGGCCTCGTCAGAAACTATCTCGTCAAGAACTGTCTTGTCTAACACTGACTCGTCAGAGTCTGTCTCATCAAGAACTGTCTTGTCAAAAACTGTCTCGTCAGAGTCTGTCTCGTCAGAAGCTGCCTCGTCAGGATCTGTCTCGTCAGGAACCTCTCTGGCTTCGACAAGGACCTCTCCTGCCTTGCCTAGGACTTCTGTTCAAAGTCAAGCACATAAGAGAGCTGTTTGTTACTCTACACCCAACCCCTATCCCTGTGCACAGGTGGACCCCCTTGGCGGCGGACCTGCGTCCCCAGCTGACGGGGTAACGCCAACACGCTCACGTAGCGGTTCGCTACCACCACGACTACCGGTACGTCTTGCTCCACAAATTCCTGAACTGTTACTGTATCATTTACAGGAGTGCTGGCCACCGTTACCGGTGGAGTTTGTGTCATCGTCATCTGTCGTGTCATCGTCACCACGTTCTGTGGAATCACTCACCTCGTCATCATCTGGATTGTCATGGTCACCACGCTCAGTGGAGTCACTCGTCTTGTCATCAGCTGGATTATCATCGTCACCACATTCTGTGGAATCACTGGTCTTGTCATCAGTTGGTTTGTCATCGTCCCGGTCTGTGGTGTCACAGCCGGAGTCTCTGGAAGACCTGTCCTCGCCACAGTCACAGGTGGAAGCCTCAGCACGTTCACGGACGCCTTCACCTCCACGTTGCACGGCCGCTGGTTCTCAGCAGGACGTAACCTGTGCTTCTCCCAAGTAAGCCTCACTACTGATAGCCTGTCATTAGTGTGGGACAAAAGTAATTGTCTGTGCTTATATGTTCCAGGGTTGCCGGGTCTCCGTCCAGAGTGCTCAGCTCCAGTGACCAGGATACTATCCACGCTCTCACATTTGCACTACACGCCCTTTCACTATAATAAAGATTATTGTTCACTAATTTACCCGTGTCAGTGTCTGTCTCCTGGGTCCCGAAACATGTCAGTTAGACAACTGCACAATCATAGCTCAAAGGATAACTGACAGAACATTCAGCTTTAATATGGCTGTTGTTTAGATGTTGTACAGGTGTTTGGCTACCTGGTTGGATGGTCCATGGACCTGAAGAGCCACTGGAGCTTTCAGGTTTATCCTTTTGCTCTACGAAAGCCGGGCGGACATCCTCTGGCCAGTGATGGCAAATTAGGTTTGCTATATGTTTGATGATGACCACCCTGACCCACTTAGAAATTTCCTGATATTTCATGGAGCTGTGGTGGAGGACATTGGTGATGATGACTGTTTCCTGTAGGCTGATGACCATGAGGGCTAGACACACTGAGAAGTAGATACCTATACAAAAATCAAAAGGATGCATATTACACTTGAGATGATATACAGTGTATCATGTTGGTGCAGAATGTCACCAGTTCTGACCTATGACGAGAGTGCCATTGGCTGTGCTTGGAAGCAGATCATTCATGATGAGCAGGAACACGGTGTAGCCCAGTATGAGGGTCATTGTGAAGAAGGCACGGTCTACGCTGTGGGGTGGCAGGTAGAAGGACAGAATGTCTATGAGCATGAGAAAGGAGCTGGGGATGAGGAGGTTGACCACATAGAGCACTGGGCGCCGCTTTATGACCACCTGGTCAACAATAAAGATACATGCAGTTTATTAATTCAGGTGAAATGATCTAATTCCATGGTGCTCTGCCTGTTGTTCATCCGTCCATTCAAAATGCATTAGAATAACTTCTCCTCAGATGCAGTTGATCAAATGCTCAGCAAAGGCACACACAATGACCACAGGTGGGTCTGCATCCAGGTGGTGCTCAAGGTCAAAGGACACAAGTTATGTGTCATTACAACCTTACAGGTGCATCTCAATAAATTAGAATGTCATCGACAAGCTGATTTATTTAAATATTTTGAATGAATGAATCTTTATTTTGGCTAGATTAGATTAAAAGAAAGGAACAGAATAAAATAACAAGGGGGAAAAAATCCAACAAGGTCAAATTAAACAATAACTCCTCGGATTATACAGTTCAACATAAGTTATCCAAAATGGGTGATGGCTGAAGCCACAGCTTATATTGCCCACTCATGTTCCATCTAAGAATTCAAAAAAATAAAAATAAAAGTGATAACAAAGCTAAGACAAAACATGACAAAATAAAACTAAGCAACAGCACAACACAGACTGGATATGATAATCCTTGTGTGATTTTACATGTCATTTTGTATATATGTTTGGAGTATCTCTTCCTTTAGTTTTATTTAACTTGTCCAAGTGTTGTACATGATTTTAATTCAGGTCCAAAAGCGTTCCATAATCTGATTCCTTGCACTGAGGCACAGTGTTGCTTGGTGGTAGTTCTCACTGAAGGTTTTGAAATATACATGTTCCTCTGAAATGATATTGTTTCACCCTTATTTGGAACAACTTTTGGATATTTGTGGGCAGTGATAGATTCTTCACTTTAAACATTATTACTGCAGTTTTAAAATCAACCAGATCTTTCAACTTGAGAGCTTTTAATTTAAGAAAAGGTGGGCTTGTTGGTTCCCTGTAAGCAGCTTTGTTTATTATTCTAATAGCTTTCTTCTGAAGCATAAAGATTGGATATACATTTGTTTTATATGTATTTCCCCATATTTCAGTGCAGTATGTCATGTATGGGAGTATTAATGAATGATACAAAGTCTATAGTGTCAGTTGATTCAGCAAATATTTCACTCTGTGTAGTATTGTGATTGATTTGGATATTTTACCTTTAATATAATTAATATGTGTCTTCCAGCACAATTTATTATCAATTATTACTCCAAGGAATTGAAAAGTATTTCAATTCAAAAAGTGAGACTCATATGTTAAATAGAATCATTACACAGAGAGGCTACGTCTCACACTGCAGTTTTTAATGCTCAGTTTCGATTTTTTTGCACACATGTGACCCGTATCTGATTTTTTAGTGACAGTCTGAACAGCACATCCGATTTTTTCACACCAGACCCAGGCTACTTTGATATTTTTCATATTTGACAGGTATTTCTTGACAATAAGACCTTGGCTACGGTCACACGGCAGGTCTTAATGCTCAATTCCGATTTTTTTGACGAGATCCAATTTTTCCACATTATAATTTAAATGCGACTCTTATTAGACTCCAGTGTGAACAGTCTACAGCTATGAAGTGACCCGCATGTGCAGAAGAAAATGTAATGTCAGACACAGCGTTGTGTTTGCAGGCAGCATGGTGGTGCAGTGGTTACTGTTGCCTTACAGCTAGAAGGTTCTAGGTTCAAATCCCCAGGCTGGCAGGGGTAGGAATCTTTCTGTGTGGAGTTTTCATGTTCTCCCTGTGCTGTGTGGGTTTACTCCGGGGGCTCCGGTTTCCTCCCACAATCCAAAGACATGCATGTTAGGTTAATTGGTTGTTTTAAATTGTCCTTAGATATCTGTCTCCTATAGGCCCTTAGAATAGAGGGTTAGTACTAGCGAAGTGCTTTGAGTGGTCTTTGAGACTAGAAAAAGCGCTATATAAGTACAGGTCCTTATGCTTTACGGAAGTAAATATGAGCCCCGAACGATTCAGGGGGACAGAACTTCTTCACCTTGATGCAGCGCAGCAAAATGAAATGTTAAAATCATTCAGAAATGATTATGCACAAAATAATTGACACCAGCTTCATTCCTCTACACGCCAGATGACCACTGTGATCAGCTCTGCTTTAACAGAACTGATCGATTATACAGCTGTCTTGAAAATGAGAGCCCATGTCTCAGTGGGATTACCTGTAGAAATAAGGTTAATAATAAATTAACAGTACAGCTCATACCAGCAGTGTAGCAGAGGTTCCACACAGGAAGGAGAAGCCGCCACAGACTCCCTTCTCCTGGACTAGGTGTCCTTGTATCCCCATATCTGACCATTCCGTTCCACAGTAAGATAAGATAAGATAAGATAAGCCTTTATTAGTCCCACAATGGGGAAATTCCAGGATTGCAACAGCACAGGGATAGCAACACTCAGAGCAACAATCAAGAAGACAAGAAAAAACAAGAGCAGTGAATATACATATGTACATATAAATATATAAATATATAAACACACAGTGCGGCGCATTGTAGCTAGATGGAATAAATATATAAATATATAAACACACACAGTCATGTCGGTATTAACTTTACATTTTAGATATTACAGCAGCCAGGACTCATGGTGTGTTGTTTACAAGGAAAAGGGAATTTGCAGCATCCAGTAAATGTGCAGTTACTATGCACCTGTAATGTCTGACAGTTTCAGCCCAGACCCCCCCAACACCACCAAAAAAAAAAACAAAACAAAACATTAAAATTGTGCAGTTGGAGCCAACAAAATTACGAACCAGTGATAAAAGCAAGAAGACTGATTAAAAAGAGAGCACAAATCAGCTGTGTTTGCCATATTTGCTCCACCCTCCACCACAGAATTGTAGCATCTGTCTCACTTCAATGAGAAAAAGTCGGATGAAATGAGACTTGACCGTTCAGACTGAGGTCGCATTGGAAAAAATCAGCTACGTATCCGAATTAGGAACACATATGAAAGTGGCCTGGGTCTGGTGTGAAAAAAAAAACAAAAAAACAAACAGATGTGTGTTGTTCAGACTGTCATTAAAAAAAAAAAAATCAGATATGGGTCACGTGTGCAAAAAAAATTGGAATTGAGCATTAAGACCTGCATTGTGACTGTAGCCAGAGTGATATACTGTATTTGAAGGATTTATTTCTTTAATTTGGATGATTATGGCTAACAGCTAATGAAAAACCCAAAATTCAGTTTTTCAAAAAAAAAAATAGAATATTACATAAGACCAATTTTTTTAAAAATAAATGATTTTCAACAGAAATGCTGGCCTACTGAAAAGTATGTCCATGTACACACTCAATACTTGGCCGGGGCTCCTTTTGCATGAATTACTACGTCAAAGCGGTGTAGCATAGGAGCGATCAGCCTGTGGTACTGCTGAGGTGTTATGAAGGCCCAGGTTACTTTGATAGTGGCCTTCAGCACGTCTGCATTGTTGGTAGATTCTCTGTGGCGTTTAGGTCAAGAGAGTATGCTGTCCAATCAAACACAGTAATACCATGGTTAATAATGTGAAGTTTCCACGGTCAGTGGTGATTTGGGGAGCCATGTCATCTACTGGTGTTGGGCCAATGTGTTTTATCAAGTTCAATGTCAGCGCAGTCATCTACCAGGAAATTTTAGAGCACTTTAAGTTTAATGACCATGGCATCACCTTGCTTGATTAGACAGCAAACTGTCCTGACCTAAACCGGCCAAAATTTCTATTAAAAATAATTTTTTTAAAAGTTAATTTTATGTAATATTCAAATTTTTTTAGAAACTGAATTTGGGGTTTTCATTAGCTTTACAAGATTTTACAAGCACTCTACAAGAAGGGACAGCGCAGGCTGTTCCTACTGAGGAGACTCAGGTCTTTTGGTGTACAAGGGGCGCTGCTGAAGACATTCTACGACACGGTGGTGGCATCAGCCATCACTTTTGGAGTGGTCTGCTTGGGCAGTGGCATTACAGCAGCTGATAGGAAGAGACTGAACAAACTGATCAAGAAAGCTAGCTCTGTCCTGGGGCAGCGCCCTGACCCAGTGGAGGAGATAGGAGAGAGAAGGATGGTGGCTAAACTGTCATCTCTGCTGGAGTCCGAGTCCCACCCTATGCAGGACATACTGAACGTACCGAGGAGCTCATTTAGCAGTAGACTACATCATCCTAGGTGCGCAACCGAGAGGTTTCGCAGGTCCTTCCTACCTACGGCTGTCAGACTGTATAACCTAAGCAGGGCTGCTCGCAGAGATAGCAAAAAAACGTGACGACCTAATAGTATTGAATGCAAAAGACACAATAGACTTACACAATGGTCCCCTCCAGTATATACAACTAGGACAATATCGGTCGCTACAGAGGGTGACAATATGTATTGGTACATATTCATACTATGTAGGATAACTAAGTAGACGGTTATGCTGTTTATTCCATCTTGCTACAATGCTCCGCACTTTGTATATATATTTATATATTTATGTGTATGTATGTATATCCACTGCTCTTATTTATATCTTCCGTATCTTCTTAATTATTGCTCTGAGTGTTGCTATCCCTGTGCTGTTGCAATCCTGGAATTTCCCCATTGTGGGACTAATAAAGGCTTATCTTATCTTATCTTTAAGCCATATCCATTAAAATTAAAGGAAATAAACACTTGAAATATATCACTCTGTATGAAGTGAATCTATATAATAAAGGAGCTTCATTTTTTTAACTGAATTACTGAAATAAATCAACTTTTTGATGACATTCTAATTTACTGAGATGCACCTGTATGTCATTGAACAAAGTGCATGACGCGCAGTGTAATATAGCTAATTAATTTCCAGCACTGGTTACAACATAGCGAAACAAAAAAAGTGCTATGATAGTGATAATTACTCATGTCGTGGGGGGGTATAGTGATTAGCTTGGTCTGTCAGCATGAATGACTGTCCATGTTGTTGCAGCTCTAACTTGAGAACTACAGATTTGATACAGTGGTTAAGTGTGAGGTCATCTTGACCTGCCCAGTGTTTTGGGTCAAATGGCCAAAGGTTGATGTCACATGATTTCACATGATCTAACTTTTTTTTTCCAGATTTGTAACTGTTATGCTGTTGGCATTAGTGTTATGATCATCAAATTTACAGCAGAGATTGCTCAGGTAGTACTCTGGACCTGACTTAGATTTGGAGTCAAAGATCAAGATTACGTGGCTTCTTTGTTTAATTTAACATTTATGACTACAGTATATGTTATTGCTATTAGCACCAGGATCACCAAACTTGGCGCAAAAGTTGAACTTGAGGTCCCCCTAATACTTTTTTATTCAAAATGTCAAAAGGTAAAAGTCACAAATTCATCCGCACTTTAACTCCAGAACAAATGAAGCTGAGGTCACCAAATATGGTACACAGGTTAAACTTTTTTCCTCACCTGTGCCTACATTTTTGGGGTCAAAAAGTCAAGGTCACAAGGTCAGCTAACATGGGCATAAAAAATGTTACTGATGTGTGTGCTTGCATTATGTGTCAAATGCTTGCGTAAAACGGGATGCATGTGGGAAAAGAAAGCAAAAACCTAACGCAGGAATAGTGCTGTGTGTGAATTTATTTGGCTCAACAGATGACAAGGGAATTGGTTAGCTCCAACGAGCACACAGAGAAAAACACAAGATTAGATCAACTGTACTCTCCAGTTCATTGGATAATAGAGGAGGGAGGAAGGCTGGCCCCACACACTCCCAGACAGGAATGGGCAGCGGAGAGAAAGGACTGAAATGATAAGGAAAGGAGCTCCCGGCGGAACAGTGGGCAACAATACTTACAATTAACTCGACAGAGGGTCTGGACTCTGGAGTGGAGATGACATCCAATGAACTGGAGAGTGACAGGAGAACCAACAGAGAAAAAATAATGTCAAACATAATGAGCCCAGTGATTGCCGGTGTGCGTGAGTGCAGACAGGTGTGGGTGTGTGTGTGTGTGTGTGTGTGTGTGTGTGTGTGTGTGTGTGTGTGTGTGTGTGTGCATGAATGAGTGTAGATGGGGCTGATGAATGCAGGTGTGGCAAATGCATGTGTGCGTGCATGTGTGTGTGTGTGAGTCGGTGAAAGTGCAAGACAAATGATAATTGACAACAGCTGTGAACACTGATAGGAGGAGGGGGCGTGGCTGTCAGCTGCCAGGAAGCAGGTGAACCCCAAGGCTCTCAGCTGCCTGACAACCCGAACCTGACAGATAACAGACAAAAATAATAAAGGGAAAAGCAGTCACGTCATGGAGCAGGGTTAGGAAAAAGTCTAAAACCCCGCTCATGACATTATGTAGTATACAGTATATCTGCTCACATCTTGTGAAAGATGAGGAGATGGAGGAGGTAATCAGAGGTGTTGTTCAAGAATTCAGATAAGTGTGATTCTGCATCTTTACATGTTTTCCAGATGTAATTCAAATTCAGAGAAAGTGTGTTTCACTGACCCAGAAGGTGATAATGTCCCACTCATAGACCCCAAACTGCAGGATTGAGGTCTCTCCCAGTATGTCTACCAGTTCCCACTCCCCACTGGCTTCCAGGTAACATTTAGAGTTGATAGACATCTCCTCAAAGGTCAGGGCTGGACTGACCTTCACATCCCGTACTATAAAAAAATGAAAAAAGTAAGATACTGTAAGAAGTCAGAGGTGTCGGCAGACTGAGGTGTTAATAAACATCTTTCTTACTGGTGTGCATGTAGGAGCCAAATGTAAATGTGCAGTTTTGCACATCAGAAGGAAAACTGAAGATCTCCAGGTTGCAGGCTGAGACAAGCCGCAGAATCCTGTCCCAGTGGATGTGACCAGTATGGTTAACATAGACGTAAGGGCATGCCTGAGAAACATCATCATCCACACTGGCAGGGTCGGAGTGAGAGGAATGAAGAGAGAAAAAAGAAGACATGACAACATGGAAAGTCATTCTGGAAACAAAAAATATGAGGTTAATCACTTTAAAAGGAGAGTGCTATCTGAACATTGCAACTACAGGTATTTAGAAGAGAAAAAATAAAAATGCTCTTAAAATAATCAACTGAAATAATCAGTCTGAGCAAAAAAAAACTTTAAGTCTTAAGTACTTACTGTAAGTCACAAAATGTTTATTTTGAGAAAATCAACATCCAAATACTTATGCTATGGATTCTTAAAATAATCCAGTAAATCTTGGTGTTTTTATGCACCATTTAGTGATATGTTATGTTTAAAGGTTTTTCAGATTCTTGACAACCTTCCTGGCTTAGCACTTTTTATACCAATTTAGGACTTAGATACTTTTAACATAACAAGCTGTCATGAAGCTCCTCGTAGAGGCGAAGACAGACAGACTCAAGTGCTGAACTACACCCATGGCATTTTATTAAAGAAAAGAACTAAAGTCCAAGATTATCATCTTTTTAATACAGTCACAAGTAATCATGAAAAACAACAGTCAAAACAAAATAAATGGACCTTCCATTTAATAAAGAAAAGAAACACATGATACATAAAATTAAACATAATAGCACTAATACAGTAGATGTACATTGTCAGTGTGGAATAGAACATTTTTATGCTCAATGTCAGATCTCTAAAGTGGACAAATATGTTTAGCACTAAGCTCTTCACTTGAGCTCAGCCTTTCTCTTACTCACTTGGTCCCGATGGTTGCCCCAACACAGGGGTTGATGATGTACAAGGAGGGACAGCTCTCAAAAAGCAGTAGAAATTTCTGCATTTAGGAGAAAACTTGTATAATGGAAACCCTGATGGAGGGTGGAAGTACCTCTCAGAGTAGCTTAAGGGACTGAAGACTGAGCCATCCCCACAGGGAGCAATGTTGTTCATAAGCTACCAGCACTTTTCAGTATTGTGACATTGTTGTTCTGCTTGGGTGCAACTGCACCCAGTTTAGGTTTTAATAAGTCCCGCTAGCAGCTCCAGCTCAGGCGGAAGAAATAATTTCCTCTCTAGCGCAGTTTAGTGCAGACGACGCTGTCATCTACCTGCTACAACGAGCCTATTTGCACCTGGATGGCGGAGGAGACACTGTGAGAATCATGTTCTTTGATTTCTCCAGTGCCTTTAAAACCATTCAGCAACTGCTGCTGGGTGAGACGCTGTGGGTGATGAGAGTTGACAGCTCTGTGATCTCCTGGATTACTGACTCCTGGATTACTGACAGGCAGGCCACAGTTTGTCCAGCTGGGTAGTGTCTTGTCTGATGTGATGGCTAGTGATACAAGAGCTCCACAGGAGACTGTGCTTTCTCCTTTTCTCTTCACCTTATACATCACTGACTTTCAGTACAACAACGAGTCATACCACCTGCAGAAATTCTCTGATAACTTGGCTGTTGTTGGGTGTATAAGAGGGAGAGAGAAGGGAGAGTACAGGGCACTGGTAGACAGATTTGTGGACTGGACCGAGCAGAGTCACCTGAGGCTGAACGTCAGCAAGACCAGAGAGATGGTGATTGACTTCAGGAAGAAGAAGACGCCTGCACAGCCATTGCGGATTAGGGGGGAGGATGTGGAGGTAGTGGAGGACTACAAATACTTGGGTGTCGTGATCAGTAACAGACTGAATTGGAAATCTAACACCGATGGTGCATAAAACATCAAGTCCACCCTCCCTCCCACGACCCATCTCAGTTCGCATACAGGTCAAACAGATCCACATAAGATGCCATTGCTCCTGCTCCCCATCCAGCCCTCACTCACCCAAAGAACTCCTATGTGTGAATGCTGTTCTTGGACTTCAGTTCAGCATTCAACACAATCATCCCCCATCACCTAATACAAAAACTCAGACACTTGGGACCCAAAATCTCTCTCTGTAACTGAGTGCTGGACTTTCTCACAGGGAGGCCACAGAACGTGTGGGTTGGCAGCAACACCTCAAAGACCAACACACTGAGCACAGGGGCCCCATAAGGGTGTGTGCTCAGCCTGCTGCTCTTCACCCTGCTGACCCATGACTGCATACCGACCTAGAGCACCAACCACATCATCAAGTTTGCGGATGACACGATGGTGGTGGGCCTTATCACAAATAATGAAGAGGCCAACTACAGAAATGAGGTGAGCCAACTGGCCCAGTGGTCTAAAGACAATTATCTCTTACTGAACGTGGGAAAAACCAAGGAGACTGTGGTGGACTTTAGGAGAGGACACACACAGCATCCCTCTCTGATCATCAATGGATCAGCTGTGGAAAGAGTGAGCAGCACCAAGTTCCTGGAGGTGTACATCTTTGAGGACCTCTCCTGGTCCAACACCACATCACTGGCTAAGAAGGCTCAAACTTGCCTCTATTTCCTCCGCAAACTGAGGAGAGCATGAGTTCCACCCCCATTCATGTGCTCATTCTACCGGGGCACAATTGACAGCATCCTCACCCAGCTGCATCACGGTGTGGTATGGAAGCTGCACCACCTCCTGCCGGAAGACACTACAACACACAGTGAAAGCAGCAAGCAAGATCATCGGTGCATCTCTGCCCCCCCCCTTTCAGACATCTACCACACTCGCCTCTCCCACAGAGCCATCAACATTGTAGGCGACACCTCCCACCCCTCACACTCCCTCTTCAGTCTTCTGCCCTCGGGGAAATGGTACTGGAGCCTCCGGGCCCACTCCAAAAGACTGCTAAACAGCTTTGTTCACCAGGCCATCAGAACCCTGAACTCTGCTCACTCCCCCTTTTCCCCTGGACCGTAATGCACTCAACCACAAAATAACTACCTCAGCTGTTTGCACAGAAAGACTTGGCACACCAACAGTAATTACATCTGCCGCTGTATGTTGCTGCACCTTAATGCAACCATTTGCACAAATGCCATACCTGCTGCTGTCTGTCTGTTATTACAATATTGACCATGTGCAGTCCAATCTGTCAGTGGCTATGTTTACATGGACACAGGTAACCCGATTAAAAGTTTGATTGGAATAAAAATGCTTCATGTAAACATGGCAATCTGAATATTCTAACCCGATCGCGCTCATTTGGATCAAAATTTCATTCCGATTGAGAGGGGTGGTTTATGTCGATTGTTAATCCAAATGGTGCGCATGAAAACAATGTAGGGCAGAAAATATGTTTACTGCGCATGTCTGTACACCAGCCGCACGTTGACGTGACGTATTTCCGCCTTAGCAGCAGCTAGCGGAAAACATAGCGGGAGTAAAACAAAACTGGTCTGTATCGTCCTGCTGTCTCCCTCTGTTCGTCAAATGCAGAAGTATGCACTTGTAGCTTCATTACGGAGACCAGCAGAAGCAAAAGTACAGTCTGAATAACATAATACAGGTCAATTTTGACACGAAGCGGGGCTTGCTAACACCGGAAGTTGCTTCTTCTTCTACTATTTTTGGAATGTCGAAATGTCGACGTGCACATGTCAAAATGATTTGTTCCATTCAAACGTGTGACACATGGAAACGCATGTCCTAATCAGATCAGCTTGTTCACAATCCATGTAAACAGTAAAAATTCTGATCTGAATTTTAATCAGATTGGAGAAATTTTGCCCATGTAACTGTGGCAAAATTGTGGCAACTGTGGCATGTAACTGTCTGCACCTACACTACTGCATTGAACTTACAATTATGGGTATTACAGCTTGGTGTTATCATTTATCTTATTTGCACTACGGGATTGCTGGATTGTACCTTTCATCTTTACAGTGTTTGCACTATGGGTAGCATTACTGTATATAGACTGCTGTTGTTGTTTTTCATTATTATTCCTTCTTTTCTTATATGTTGCGTACGCCACTGAGAGAGAGAGAAACGGCATTTCAATTCTCCTCTATGTCCTGTACGTATAAAAGTATTGACAAATAAAAATCTTAGAATCTTTGAATTGTCTATTCATCTTAGTGGTGATCTGCAATGTATATAAAGTTATCTAGGCAGTTTTGCTCTTCCCTGGGTAATTCTGTTTTCTATTATGCTGTGTGTGTTTCTGTCGTTTTGGTCGTCTACTGTGTCATGCTGCTGTTACACTGTAATTTCCGAGATTGGGATCAATAAAGTCTATCTATCTATCTATCTATCTATCTATCTATCTATCTATCATTTCCAAACAGGGTGTCATGAGAGATCATTTGGGGTGTCACGGGAAATTGTCTAATTTAACTTAATTGATCCAAAAAATTGCAAATAATTTGCCATTGTTGTGTGTCATTATTTATATTGGCTTTTCCATGTCAGTGGGTGGCAGTATGAACACCCTGCGGAGAAGCGGAGTTACCTTCATAACTTCTGTATCCCCTTTGTACCTGCCGAGGAAATCCCTCCAAAAAATACCATCATGTTTGAGTTCACAACATTATCTTGAGGGGCACACAGCTGGGAAAATGTCACTGCCTCCTTCCGAAACTGCATCTTGATGTTGGCTGTTTTCAGCACTACGTAACCAAGCAGTGGATACCAACTGTCACAGAGCTTCAGTCCATCTGTCTCTGGTGAGTGGTGGTTTTATTTTCAAACAAATTTATTCTCCTAGTAACGGCGGAATCTTAATGCTGATTGGCTATCACTTCCAAACATCAAACGAATTTTTGGCTCAAATTGAACAAAATCCAGCTCATATGGAGTATGTATTCACTTTGTCCGGAGCAAATATGTATGTGCTCGCATCTTTTCATTGACTTTATATCTAATCATGCTGTGTTTCACACTGAGTATAAACAATCTACAAGACTAGATTATCATTACAGATCATTGTATGTAGAATGTGGTGTGTGTGTGTGTGTGTGTGTGTGTGTGTGTGTGTGTGTGTGTGTGTGTGTGTGTGTGTGTGTGTGTGTGTGTCCCGTGGGGCTTGCCGTACACTCCCTGTGTGGTGATGTCAGGTGGGCTACAGCCAGAGTATATATAGTTGTGTGTGTTCAATAAAGGTTCAGTTCGTTGCTTGGCATAAGCAGAGTCCGGTCTCCATTATTGCAGACATAACAGTTTGGCGATGAGAATAAACCATGGAGGTATGTGGGCTGCCTTCACCTCTACCCCCGTTTCTGGAGTGTCCGGGAGAGCCAGCAATCCTGTGGCCGGACTGGGTGGCCATGCTTGGGGGCTACGTTGCTGGGCTGGACCTGGGTAGACTCGACGGGGACCGAGGATGAATCCTCCTGGTCCGCCGTTTTGGCGTAGAGAAATCCTCTGCATGTTGGGAGAGATGGAGGCTTATGTGAAAGCTGTTGGGCTCCTGGCTGGAGATTTTGCAGAACATTCAAGAGACAAGAAGCTGTGTGTAGTGAAGCTGTTGGCACCAAGAGGAGCTAAGCTAGTTAGCGCGGAGGAGCTAAAGGCTCAGTCTGTGGCAATGGCGAGGTTAGCCACGAAGCTAGATGCGGATCAAAACCAAGCTACAAGCTACCAGCTGGGTATCGAGGGCGGACCGGAGCCCCTGGTCACCGAAGACAGCAAGCCAGCCAAAGAATTCAGTACGGAGTGGGATTGTAGCACTAGTGGTGAAGACAGTGTGGTGAGCCAAGACAGCATGGAGGGAGAGCAGCAACTGGACTCAAACAAGTTTTCCCTGCAGCTGGAGTCAGGACAGTGGGAGGAGGGGCACAAGCATGCAGAGAGCCCTGGGAAACAGCAGTGGCAGTTCAGCACAGAGGCAGCGCAGGGGAGCCCCTCGGACAACGGAGAAGAGGTGCCAGACTGTCCTTGTGCCCGAGATGAACTGCAGGTGAAGATAGACACAAAAAGGTGAAGGAGGACCCAAAAGCTGGTGGGATCTGTGCTTGGGTCCCCCCACCACGAGCAAGGCAAGTCTTTTCTAAAATGGAGATAGAAAATAAATGGAAAGGTACTTTCCTTAACTCCTGGTCTACTGCTGCTGGGGTGACAACCTCAATGTGAACTACAGGTGGAGAGGCGGGCTCTGAGTGAGCCACAGTCAGAATGACCGGTGAAGCTGGTACTGCAGTTGGGGAGTAGCATGAAGCTCGTACTGGAGCTGGAGAGCGATGTGGAGCTGGTACTGGAGCTGGGGAGCAATGTGAAGCTGGTACCAGACGGTCCTCATGCAGCCCAGATACTGAAACTGCAACACAATCGTGGAGGCAGCTGCAGCTGGAGGAGCTTCTTGGGCAGCCAGCTCAACCCAGACCAGTAAGTTCCCTCACAGTATAGCCAGTCTCTCCGAGAAAGAAAATGTGGACACAGGAGATGCAGGTGAGGATGGTTGGATGGAAATAGCAGCAGAGTAAACAGTAGAAACAGGGAGACAGAGTTCAGCAGTGGTAGGTGGCTGTCGCTGAGCCCCTTTCCCAGGAACAGGGTAAGACCTCCATTAATAGATGTAAAATAATGAAATGGTATTCACCCTTGTTCCTGCTCTGCTGCCGCTGAACCATCTGGCGAGTCCTCCCAGAACCAGCTGGAATTCGTCAGACGGAGTGAATTTGCCCGATGGTGTTGAGCTGGAACCGGGTCAATGGAGGAGGAAATGGAGGCCTGAGGTGCCCCTGCCGGGGAAGAGAAGCTGGGCCGCTCTGTTCTCTGGTGCTGGCGTGGACCATGTCTTTTCCTGGTTGAACGCAGCTCCTCCTCCATCGACACCTGTCCCGCCGCTGGAAACGACTCTATCAGCCTGCGGATGATGATCTGCATGTTGACACACTGCTGATGGAGGCTAATGAGTTGAGGGACCCGTGTGAGAGATGGAAGCGCCTCACTCCATGCCTTGGCACATTCAATGCAGAGGAGAGCTTCCTCCAGTGTGTGGGAGGTGCAGGCATCCTTGATGTTGGCCTCAATGTTGGTCACCACCCATGCTTCTTTCTCATCGAGGCCGATCAGCTGGTCCATCTAATGGGTGTTGTACTGTCACAGAAGGTAGAAAACTGGACCCAAATGCAGTAATTAAGTTCACAGTGATATATTTAGAGCTGGCTGAATGGGAGCAGCTCAGAAAAAAACACAGAATAATAAACAGCTTGAGAGCTACAACAAAAAACTCACATAAACTTGGTTGGATTACAGGCAGACAAGAAGCTTGTTGTTCACTCACGTACTGTATGACTATGACACCCATACAGAACACTGATTGACAGTGACATATATAGACACAGGAGTAATCAACACAATACAGAACAGGTGGATACACAGGGACAAACAGAGATGGCAGGGATTGATCACAGACACAGAAAACAGGACAGACGGGGCTGCACAGATAATCACAGAGGAAGCACAAAACATGAACAGAGGAACCAGGGGAGACTAGACCAAGAGAATAATGATAACAGTAATAATAGTAATAATAATAATAATAATGAGGACAAAATTAACAAGAAACTGATACAATGGCAGAGATGAAATTAAAACACAGATGAACATAATAAACAGAGGGCAAGGGCATGGCTGAACTCATGTCTTCAAGATTACAGAGAAACAAATAACATAAAGTGAGGACATGAGCACAGACATGTCCAGACTCTGACACTAGCACTGCAACAGTAAAATACAGACACCAGCCATGTACAGTACACTGTGGTAGCAGATGTGACATTATTTTAATGTGTTAGACAAAAGGAATTTTCTAGAAAAAAGGTTCAAAAAATATCAACTAAAAAGTAAATAAATAAATACATTTGAACATCAAGACTGATTCTAATCCAAAGCAATAAGAATTTACCTTTGTAATATGTTTTACTAAAAAGTAAGTTATACTTGCTTTGTTCTCTATAGAATAAAGTAAGATAAGATAAGCCTTTATTAGTCCCACAACGGGGAAATTCCAGGATTGCAACAGCACAGGGATAGCAACACTCAGAGCATCAAAAGAGAGAGGAAGGGGAAAAAAAACTCGGAATCGAGCCGCTGTTGCAAAAGGCAGCCGACTGGTGTGGCGCCGAGAGACTATTAACAGTGGTATACAAACGTTATAAAAATTACCTCGATAAATCAGTGTGTTAAGTATAATTTTAAAAAATGAACTTATGATATAATGCTGTTTACACTGAAATGAGCTGCCTTCATATTCTTCCTCCTCATTTTGTACAAGTGTAAAAAATAATTTTCATATGATAAGTTGATATATTAATTATCCTTAGAGGCCTAGTGAATTTACACTGAAACGATAATTAAACTGGACGTCTGTCGTAAGCTAGTCATGCTACAGCAGAGCGACGCCGCTCAGTTCAAACCAGACCACGCTTCCTCAATGTCAGCCATCTTTAACAGTTGTCAACGTGTCGTCAGTGAGGTTACACAGCTTCTCTTCAAATGCACAATTGCAAAAACCCCACTTTATAATCTATATTATTCCCATAAAAAATAAGATTTAATTTATAGCAATAATGTAAAATGAATCTCATCTCCCATCTGTTGACGCCGTTAACATCTGTATGTACACAAAAAAAATAGAGTAAACTGATGCTACAGTCTCTTTTTGTTACAGTACACTTTTCTTCTGCTAACACTGAATGGACCAATCGGTGCACTTCTTTCAACAAACAACACAAAAGTCAATTTTAAAAAATGTGCTAAAAACTCTCCACTAGCATTAATATATTAATAATTTATCTTATAGTTTGATTTTAGCTTCCGCCATCCAAACTCCTGATTATAGCTAGCTCGACTCCACCTTGTCCCTTTTCGCTCCCTGAAGACCAACACTTCCTGACATCGCTGAGATCCCCGCACTTAAATTAAAAAAACAAAAAAAAACAAAAACAGGAGCAGTTTACGACGGCAAGCCATTGGTCCTTTAAATACTGTTCAGTACTGGAATGTTTTTAGACTCTAATACCTGATACGAGTAAGTGAGCCATTAAAAAATACAAACAAGAATAAAAACTCCTTCTGGACACAATAAATAGCTATCCTTCATATAGTGCAGTAATACAGTACTCACACTACACCTACAGTAATTGCACATGCAACTGCCCCCCCCCCCCGCTGCCATCTTTATCATTCCCGTCACTTCCTATTTCCAAAATCAAATTTCCAAAGTCTGTTCTGGGACTTCCCTGCAGCTAAAACCAAGGGGTTCCCAGCATGGAGCCCTGGGGGATGCCATCCCATGCTGAGTACAGTACAGTCCCATGCTGAGTAAGTACAGATTAAATACATGAATAAAAGCATGCCATCGTTACCTGACATTAGGAGAAAGCCTGCAATAAAATGAATACTCTGAGACTGGATCATGCTGGAAGCTGAAATGACTAAATTCTCCACAGTCATGGCTTTATTAATGTGCAATGAAAAGCTCCTCCTGGCAACCAGCATACATGCAATAGCACACTGGCTTTTTTTCAGGATTACAATGATGAACTTTAATTATTTTCTAGAGAATCACCTCCATTTTAATCTCATCTATGCTATATACTGTACATCACATGGACACTATGTCACATAAAAAATGTAATATGTCTCTTTAAACAATCACACTGGCAGGTTATTTATGTATTTTGATACATTCCATCCCCATGAACAACATGAACAGATGAATATATAGAAACCTTTATTCAGACTCAAAGGTCCAGTTAAAAACAGACACATAAAGAAGAAAAAAAAATACACAAAATTCACAATCACCACAAACAGGCGTACCGGTGCCTCCACAGCAGGGATTGATAACACATGGTACTAAACCTTAACACTGTTAAAGATAAAATTATTTCATTTTCAGAGGGATTAAGCCTACATATAAATTTAAACATGAGGTTCCAGAGAATGGCTCCAAAAGTTCTAATTCCTGCAGCCACAAAGAGCTCTCTTGCACGACACCAATGATGAATGAACAGAAGAACCGCATAAGTCAGACTGGAACATGTGAAGATGGATCATTAAAACAAAGTAGACAGCAGAGCTTGTGTTTTTTCACACCTCCAGCATTCATCCATTCTATTTTTTAACACCTCCACCCATGGGGGTTTTACAGTAGTTCCAATTACCAGTCCTGTTTGTTGTACTTATTTTTGGTTGTAGGCACCTGGGGCTCCCAAAAAGTGATGCAGAAATGTAAAATACAAACTTGGATTGGAGTCATCAGAATTTGAGGCATGAAAGACTCCAGTTTTCCTGATATTTTACTTATTTATTTAAAGTTGAAATCAAACTTGGCACCTTGCAATTACCTTGCATCTGATCTTTGAAACAACAACAACAACAAAACCCTTAAGAACAATTTATTTTTTCAGATCATATAGAGGAAAATATTTCTGTATGTCTTGAAAATTCCTTTGTAACCTTCCCCATTTGCTGTCTTTCAAATTCTATGCTTTGCAAGCTCTTCCAGTTCAAACAACTGTATTTATCCCTCAAGGGGCAATTAATTTAAAAAGCAACTTGTACATCGATGTACCGGGGTTATGCGAACACAATAAACAATACAATACATTTGTGGATCATGTCCTTTATCTAAATATTTGTGACAAAAGAGCAAAATAAACTCACAACAATTCACATTTGTGCAACACAATACCACTGAGCCAACAGGGCTTTAGTGCATCCGACAAGGACTCTGGAGCTGGACTGGTGTGGATGAATGTTGTAGCAAAGCCTGAATTAAACTGAAACAAGAGTTGAAATAAGCGATTTAATTTAAATATGATTTTTGACAGAGCATTATAAGCCATTCATAAATGGTAAAAAGCTCTGTAAACTTAAGAAGTACACACATTCTTTACTAATGCATAGATGCTTGTGTAAGAAACAACTCTGGCAAAATACAAGCAATGATTCAACTCATTTACTAATATACTAAAGCTAAAATGAGTACTGATTCCAACATGCAAATCATTTTTTCAGTACCACCATCATATCTTTAAAGATTATTAGCACGTCCAAGGACCATGCCCACATTTTATGTTCATTCTGGTCTTTGTTCTTCCTTATTACGATTATCATTATTATTATTATTATTATTATTATTATTATTATTAAGTGTCCCTTGTGCTCTCCAGTTGTTGTCTGTTGCTTAGTCCTGTCCTCGTCCTCTGTTGTTGTTTTGTGATTGTCCTTCATAATTTGATTACCATTAGTATTATGATATGCATCGTGTTTCCCCTTGTCCGCTGTGCTCATCCCCATGCCGTACGTCATCCCCTGTAATCTGTATCATCATCATTGCCCTCATGTGTAACTGTTCAGCCTTGATTGTCTCTCAGCTGTCCTGTGTTCCCTTGATTATTTTGCTCCCTATAAATGTTGCCTTTTGCTTTCACTTCATTATTGGGTCATGAATGTTGTGTCGTTCCTCTTGTCATGTTCCCTGTGTGTTCCAGTAATTCTCCGTGAGTAATTGTACCTGAGACTCCAGAGTTTTTTCCAGCTCTCATGCTGCAACATTTGTTTGTTCTTTTGTGTTTTTGATGAATAAATTATTGCACCAAAGTCCCGCCTGCTATCATGAGTCCTCCATTTAAACCCTCATCTGCCCGGAGGGCAGATTGTAACAGAATTACCCAACCAAACCTGGATTCAGCAGGCAGGTGGTCCCGACATGGGCGAGCTGTGGGCGGACCGCACCGTCACCTCCCTTGTGGCGAATGCTCACACAGCCCACACATCTGAGGAGGCCCTTTGGCACCTGGACATGGCGACAAAGCTACTGGAAGCCTTCCCCAGCCTGTGGGTCTACTCCAAGCCAACAGAGTTGTTTTTCTCTGCCAGCAGCCACCTCCATCTGACTTTTCCAGAGCTGGTGCTGCACCCTCTAGCCCCAGAACTCTCTCCAGCCTTTTTTTTTTTTTTTTTTTTTTACTTATTTGTACCCGTAGGTAGACTTGGTTTGCAGTCTGGTGACAAGCCACCACGGGTTGGAGGACAGCTCACTGCCAACGCCGAAGCCAGAGTCAACTAGAAGGTATCCCCTTGCTCCGGTGCCTCTGCAATCCACACCTCCACACTCCGCTTCAGCCCCATGAAGCACAGCTACGCAGGCTCCCATAGCAGCTGTAACGTGCAATTCCATGTCAGCTGCAACGCTGGTCTCCATGCCTGCCGCCCCTCCAGCAGTCACCACCTCGACTCGGGGCTCATTTCCAGCAGCGACAGCAGAACAGCAGAATAGGCAAGTGCATTTCTTTTTACCAACTAATGATATGTCTTACCTTGTTCCAGGTGAGGGGCTCAGCAGCAGGCCCCTTCTGCTGCTAAGCCCCCACCACCTGTTTGTGCTGTCACCCCTCTACGTGTGCCATCACCATCCCTCATCTCTCTTCTGCTTGAGGCCATCCCCACCGCTGATGCTCCCATGCCAAGAGGGGTGGGGAACTCCACATCATCAGCTGTTCCACCAGTCCCATGCCACTGCCAATCTCCTGTGCCGGCTCCCCGCTGCTCCCTAGTTGCAGTGCCAGCTCCTACGTCTGCTGCTACACTGGTATCCTCGCCCACGGCTGTGTGTCAGATCGTCTCATCTGCTGTCCCTCCAGTGTCCACAGAGGTCTCGGTCTACACGGCAGCATCCCCGAGGTGGAGGCCATCTCTCCAGCAGGAGAGCCACCAGGGTCCTCATGGAGGAGGAGCAGAAGTCAAGGAAAGTCCCCTTGGGTTCTTCTATATCATTATTAGAAAGGTCTTTCTTGCTCCTGGGGGAGAGGCCCAATTGCAGTCCCCATCTGCTTCTGAGCTCTCCCCACCAAGTTCCTCTGCTAGTGGTTGTGGGGTTATGGACCAGACATCAAAATGTATTTTGTCCTCTCCATCTGAGGTGGCTGTGTCAGGTATGGATGAGAACCCTTCAGCTACAGCTCCTGGTTCCTCTGAGGTGCACACTACAGTTCCAGTTGTCCCCGTGGTGCACTCCCCAGCTCCAGTCCTCTCCGAGGTGCATGCAGCAACTCCGGCAGTCTCTGAGGTGCACGATTCTGCTCCAGCTGCTCCCGAGGTGCACATCCAAGCTCCAGTGCTCCCTGAGGTGCACATCCCAGCTCTCCCCAAGGTGCACACCCCTGCTTCAGTTCTCTCTGAGGTGCACGCAGCAGCTCTGGCAGTCTCCGAGGTACATGACTCTGCTTCAGCTGCCCCTGAGGTGCACACCTTTGCCCCAGTGCTCTCCGTGACTAATGCTCCCCAGTTGCAGCGCTTCCCGGGGACCATTGCCCCTGCAGCTCCCCCTGAGGTGATCACCCCAGCAGCAAAGGACCAGGAGCTAAGACAAGTTCTCGTCATTTCATTTTTACATCTACATTAGAAAAAACTTTCCTAGCTCCTGGTGATAGTGGTGTTGCCTCACTCACTCCCTGCTTGTCTTCCTTGTCCGAGGTGGCTGCATCTGGGCCTGACACTCTTCAAGCTCAGTCGCCATCAGAACTCTGCACCCCCCAGCCATTGCCTTCTGGTAGTGTTTGCTCCCCGGATTGGTGGGCCACGGACTTTGGTCGCCCCCCCTGAAAGACTGTGCTCTCCGGTCAGGTGGCCCAGTGCCTCTGGAAGGCCACCTGACTCCCCATGTCTCATGTTCTGGGGGCCCTTGGAGTCTAGTCAGTCCCCCAACTTGTTGTGCTCCGTGGTCTGGTGGTCTAGGGACTCTAGGAGGCCACCTGACTCCTCAGGTTTCCTAGGTTGGGGGCCCTTGGATGCTGGTTGGCCCCCCGACTCACCACATCCCCCGGTCCAGGTAATCCAAGGACATTGAGAGACCACTTGATTGACATTTTTTGTGTTTTTTGTAAGATTCCTGTGTTTGTGTTTTCCCACTGTGCCTTGTCCCCCTCCTCCCACCCATTTTGGTGTTGCTTTCTTTTTTAGGGGTGTCTGGAATCCACCCCTTAAAGGGGGGATTATGTTATGATCTGAGTACGGTCAGGGACAGTGCCCAAGCTTTATGTTTATTCTGGTCTTTGTTTTTCCTTATTACAATTGTCATTATTATTGTTATTATTATTATTAAGTGTCTCTTGTGCTCCCCAGTTGTTGTCTGTTGCTTAGTCCGGTCCTCATCCTCTGTTGTTGTTTTTTTATTGTCTTTTGTAATTTGATTACCATTAGTATTATTATTTGCATCATGTGTGTCCTGTGCTTCCTCTGGTCCTCTGTGCTCATCCCCTGTTGTATGTCATCCCGTTATCTGTATCGTCATCATTGCCCTCATGTGTAACTGCTCAGCCCTGATTGTTTCCTAGCTGTCCCGTATTCCCCTGATTATTTTGCTCCCTATATATGTTGCCTTTTGCTTTCAGTTCATTGTTGGGTCATTAACGTTGTGTGTCAGTCCTCCTGTCATGCTCCCCGTGTTTTCCAGTACGGTAATTCTCAGTGAGTAATTGTACCTGAGAATCCAGAGTTTTTCCCAGCTCTTGCGCTGCACCTTTTGTTTGTTCTTTTGTGTTTTTGGTTAATAAATTATTATGGCCCCAAAGTCCTGCCTGCTATCATGCATCCTCCCTCCAAACCCTCATCTGCCTGGGGGGCAGATTGTAACAATGATGAGCAAATCAAAATTCATATCTAATTAAGCTATAAAATGAGATTAATTAATATTTATCCCATTTTGGCTGTCCTCTTACTACTTTACTACTACTTTTAGGTCATTATGTCATTACATCTCTCATGCCTAATATGCCCTGATCTGCACATGAAGGAGTCAGCCTTTCCTTTATTGTCCCATCTATTTAGGTGAAACTCTGTCTTGATCATGTCTTGACCCACATCCCCCATGGGTGTGTGTGTGTCGCACACACCCATGGGGGATGTGGGTGTTTTAACACCCACAGTTTTCAAGGGGACAGGGTTGAACACCCACGGTTTTTCCAGTCTTCCACAAACACTGCTCAGTTTCACTTGCCTCTCTGCATGTTGCTTTCCCCCTCCCTCTCCTGTTCTTTGAAACATGACACCAGCGACCAGCTTTGAGTGTGACCGCTGTATTTGCGTTTCTGTAAGTGAGGTTGAAAGTAATGAAATAAATGTAGGATTAAAATACCTACATACAGGGTTTTTTTTTTTTTTAGTTGCAGTGTGTTAAAGAGGTCATGGGTGTCATGGGTGGTGCTTATTTCCATCCAAGGTGCACTTGTGTCTGGTGTGTGTATGTGCATATAAAATTCCAAATTTCATGTTAAATGTTTTGATTAAGGTGTATAGGACTCACATACATGACTCACATAATGTGAGGATGTGGCCAGTGAAGACAGAGATGAAGAGGAAGGCAAAGGCAGACAAGAGGGCAGAAAAGAACAGAGTGAGGGAGATGATGAAGATAAATTGGTAGAGGGAGGAGCACAGAACTCAAAGATGGTTGCTTGCCATCAGTTCAGTCAGTCCACAGGCAGTTGCACTGATAGGGCCTAGGGGTCTCACGAACAAAGGGTACTTATGCACAAAAGCATGGTGTACATCCTTTTCCACAGAAAATTTCAGATGGATCAAGAATGAAATGACCGTGGAAATATGTGCAGCCCCATGACAACTTCATGGCTGGAGTACATTTGTACTGTTATTGGTCCGTTGGGGACACTTAGATATGATGTTAGGAGACTGATGACGTGAAAATTATTGTAAACATCAGAGACACATGATGAACAAACATCAAAGTGTGTGCAATTAGATGAGTGGATATAAAAACAAGCGCAAAGCAGTACAGAAAATGCCTCTAACAACAATGGCATTCGCATTATTAGAGGATACTGCAAATCACACAGAGAGAAGAGAAAGGGTATTTAGAGACAGAGAAGATTTTCTGGCTCGGGATGATGATTGGCCTGTCAGCCGGTTTAGGTTTCCACGGGCGCCTATTGGCCTATTGGCCTGCGCCCAATAGTCCTGCATTGTACAGCTAGTACAATGCAAATATCTAGGCGGGTCATCATCTAGATGACCCGCAGATATTGCCATAGAGGCCTTCACTTCCGCCCTCCCAGGAGAGTAGACGCTTTTTTCTTCTCTCCTGCTCTGACTTTTTCCTCCCCTCCTAACTACTGGATCCCAGCTTGCTGTTGTCTGTCTGCGTCTATCTGCGACCGCCGAAAAGAAATTATGGAGTTAATAAGCTGGGCTTTGAACACAATTGACACTATTTTTTCAACAAGGAAAAGTGCTCCGGGGGAAGCTGTCTGCCCCGCTGGAACGGCTCCAGCGGGCTATTTACGTGACACAGGTAATTGGAGAATGCTGTGTCTCACTAATCTCTCTATCGAAGATATTGAAGATTTGTTTATCTTCGTAATATTGGTGATCGGGATCTTTCTGATTGGGACTGGAATTGTCCTGGTTTACTGCAAATTGCTGAAGATGGATTCAACCTATCAAAATGCTGGCCAGGCGAGGTGCATCTATCAAATTGAAAAACTGGAGAAGACCCTGATAGCGACTACTGGAGAACTGTCTCGTAAGGTGGATTACATCATGGTTTCGCTCAGGTCTTTCCACGACGGATTTAAAGCCCCGCAATGAAGGATTATGTACTGAATCTACAGAAGAAATATAAGCCTTCTCTGTGATCAGTCCTATTTGGCTCATTCCCCATGAAAATTCCTCCTGGCTGTCTGCAGACTGTGTTTTCAAAATCATCGAGCACAAGGCCTTGGACAGCCAGCTGCACAGTGCCAGATAAGGACTGGGCGCCAGCCAGACAAAACACCTTCTGCCAAGTGTCCTTGGGTCTCTCTTATTATCATTAACACTGCTCAACACCGCACACACACTGATCCATGAACTGAATAAAGATATACACTGCTCTCTTGTGTCTCGTGAATCCTGTGTAGCGAATGTATGTGCATTGAGAGCTTTTTTTTTCCTTGAACTCTTAATATTGATTAATTATGTAACCAGTATTTTGAATCAATGATTTTTTTGCTCCTTCCCATTGTATTATCCTTATGCTACCTGTACCCTCCTGCTGATAGGCGCGTTTCAGATGCGCCGCGGCACGGAAATGCAGGTTCATTACTGTGTCAAGTCAAATTCTCTCGTATGTTATCAGTGTTCTGTTAATGTACTTGGCAATAAATCTTTTTCTGATTCTGATTCTGATTCTGATCTATTCATCTTTGTGGTGGTCTGTGATGTATATAAAGTTATCTAGGCAGTTTTGCTTTTATTACAACACAACACTATTACAGCACAACCTGAAAAACACTTGCACTCCTGCAACTCCTCCTCATCCACCACCCTTCAACTTTGCCCCTCTCTCCTCTCTTAGAGAACCTTTTTCTGCTCCCTTTAAAGTTAATAAAAAAGTTTTAAAAAAAATAGAATGCATAAACTTCCCAGATTGATTAAACAAAATGTTGGGAAAATTCTAATCCAGCCTCAAGTCTCTAAAATTAATACAATTAATAATTTGGCCTCTCTTCCCCCCTAAAGTTTAAAAATTAAATGTGGCTTATTAAACATTAGGTCTCTGTCTTCTAAGTCTCTTCTGGTCCATGATCTATTAATCGATCACCAGATCGATCTACTATCCCTCACAGAGACCTGGCTTGGGCTTGATGATTATGTTGGTCTGAATGAATCAACTCCAGAGGTTCTGGTCACGGTGGTGGAGTGGCAGCAATTTTCCATTCTAAATTGCTGGTTAATGTTAAGGAGAAATTATGTTTTAATTCCTTTGAAGGTTTGGTCCTCAGTGTGGGGCCTGTTGGCAATCTTGGCTTGATCCCAGTTCTCTTTGCCATAGTTTATCGTCCTCCCACTGCCTATTCAGAGTTTCTATCGGAATTTGCCGAATTTTTAGCTGATTTGGTGCTGAAAGCCAATAGAATAATTATTGTAGGGGACTTTAATATACATGTTGATGTTGAGAGTGACTGTCTTAATAAGGCTTTCAATTCAATTTTAGACTCAATGGGGTTTTCCCAAAAAGTAAAAAATTCTACCCATTATTTCCACCATACATTGGACCTTGTTTTGACATATGGTATAGATATCGAAAATCTGGTTGTGTCTCCTTATAATCCTGTACTGTCTGACCATTGTCTGTTAATTTTTGATTTCATTATCTCTGATCACTTATTTCCCTAAAGAAAAATACTACTACAGCAGATGTCTTTCTGATGACGTTGTTGCTAAATTTTTGCAGATTGTCTCCTCTATGCCATGGGTCAACACAACAGAAACACCTGAAATAAGTGATGGAGAGTCTGCTCCATTCGTGATTGATAGCATGGTTGATGGTGTTACTGTCTCTCTGCATCGGACTCTAGATTTAGTAGCCCCTTTAAAAAAGAAAAAGTCTAACCAGAGATTTCTTACTCCTTGGTTTAACTCAGAAACTCGTGGCTTGAAACAGAAGGTTTGTCAATTGGAAAGAAAATGGCGTTCAACTAATTCAGATGAATTCTACTTGGCGTGGAGAAATCATCTTTTAATCTATAAAAAATCTCTTAGAAAAGCTAGATCAAGCTATTATTCTGCATTAATAGAAGCAAACAAGAATAACCCCAGGTTTCTCTTCAACACTGTAGGAAGGCTTACAAAGAGCCATGACTCGGTCAATCCTCGCATCCCCCCTGAGCTTTCTAGTCAGGACTTTCTGAACTATTTCAATCTTAAAATTTTATCTATTAGAGATTAAATTAGTCAGATTCTTCCTACCATAAACTCGAGTACATTAACTACTGCTGCTCCCTCAATTGATATCTGCTTGGATAGATTTACTCCAATCGACCTCTTGGAGTTGGATAGGGTAGTTTTCTCTTCTAAGCCTTCATCTTGCCTTCTGGACCCTATTCCTTTCAGGTTATTTAAAATTATTTTCCCAATTATTAGTAGCCGTATTCTTCTTATCATTAATTCTTCTTTAACGCTGGGTTATGTTCCACTGGCTTTTAAAACTGCTGTAATTAAACCTTTACTTAAAAAACCGACGCTCGATCCTGGAGTTTTGGCCAATTATCGACCAATCTCCAATTTGCCTTTCATTTCAAAAATCCTGGAAAGAGTTGTTGCTGTGCAATTATCTGACCATTTGCAGGGAGTTGGTTTGTTTGAGGTATTTCAATCTGAGTTCAGAGCTCATCACAGCACTGAAACTGCCTTAGTGAAGGTCTCTAATGACCTCCTGACTGCACCTGATAATGGACTTGTCTCTGTTCTTGTTCTTTTAGATCTCAGTGCAGCCTTTGACACTATCGATCATGCCATTCTACTTGATAGATTGGAACACTTTGTTGGACTCAGTGGAACTCCGTTGCAGTGGTTTAGATCTTATTTGTCTGATAGATTTCAGTTTGTCCATGTCAATGATGGATTTTCTTCCAGCTCTAAGCTCACTCACGGAGTTCCACAGGGATCTGTGTTGGGCCCTACTCTTTTTAGTCTATATATGCTCTCGCTGGGCAATATCATCAGAAAGCACTGTATACATTTTCATCGTTACGCTGATGACACACAACTATACCCGTCAATGAAGCCCGATGATTGTGATCAGTTGGCCAAGCTAGATGCCTGTCTTAAGGACATCAAAGCTTGGATGACTTGTAATTTTTTACTATTGAACTCTGATAAGACTGAAGTCATTGTTGTTGGCCTAAAACATCTTAGAAATTCCTTTTCAGATTATGCCCTTAATTTAGATGCTGCCACTCTCACTCTGAACAGTTGTGTGAGGCACCTTGGAGTGATTTTTGACCAGGATTTGTCCTTTAATTCACATATTAAAACTGTTTCTAGGACCACCTTATATCATCTGCGCAATATTGCTAAGATCAGGAGCATTTTGTCTCTGGGTGATGCTGAGAAACTGATTCCCGCCTTTGTCAGTTCGCGATTAGATTATTGTAATTCGCTATTATCTGGTTGTCCTAGAGTATCTTTAAAAAGTCTTCAATTGATTCAAAATGCTGCTGCTAGAGTTTTAACTGGTTCTAGAAAAAGAGATCATATTTCCCCGGTTCTGTCCTCCCTCCATTGGCTTCCCATTGAATTCAGAATCAAGTTTAAAATCCTTCTTCTTACTTTCAGAGCTCTTAACAATCTGGCTGTCATGGCGGCCTCTGGGCCGTCATTGGCTTCATCAGGTCCAGCTGCGCACAGACCAGCAGGTGCCAATCAGCGGCTGTTAAAAGCCAGCGTCGCTGACAGCCCATCACGGAGTCGTCTGTCCTCCTCATCGGAGCATGAACCTGAGCTTCGTTCTCAAGCTACGTCAAGAGCGCCTCGTCAAGAACTACCACGCAAGAGAACTGTGTGTTACTCAACTCCTTGCCTTTACCCCTGTGCACAGGTGGACCTCCCAGGTGGCGGACCAGCTTCCCCAGCCGACGGGGCATTGCCACTTCAGCCACGTAGCTCCTCGCTACCACCTCTGCTTTGGGTACGTCTTACTCCTCAGCTGCAAGAGTTACTATTGTCTCAGCTGCAGGAACTATCATCACCACGATCAGTGGAATCTCTGTCATCGCCACCATCAGAGCTGTCATCGTCACGGTCAGTGGAATCACTGTCAACACCGCTATCAGAGCTGTCATCGTCTCGGTCAGTGGAATCACTGCCGTCACCATCACAGGAACTGCCATCGCCACAGCAACAGGTGGATTCACTGCCACAGCAACAGGTGGATTCACTACCACAGCCACGAGCACCTTCACCTCCACGTTACACGGCCGCTGGAAGTCAGCAGGACGCTACCTGTGGATCACCCAAGTAAGCCCTTTCACCTACAATTACTCACGAGTGCTGAATAGCGGTAATTGTATCTGCTTGTGTGTTACAGGGTGGCCAGGTCTCCATCTGGACTGCTCAGCTCCAGCGACCAGGACACATTACTTGCACTCACTCACGCACTACACACTCTCACTCTTCAATAAAGGATTATTGTCACTATCTACCCGTGTCAGTGTCTGTCTCCTGGGTCCTAAACATGTCAGTACGACTCCGTCACATTGACCCAGCGGACAGCTCACTGTCACGCAAAATCAACACACTTAGCGCTCGGGTAGATTTGTTAGCACACCAGCAGACAGTAATCCTAAATCAGTTAACTTTAATTAACAGTCGGCTGGATCGTCTGGAAGGACACCAGACGTTCTCCCTGACCGCAAATATCTCAGCCCCTGCGGGCTTGGCGCCAGGTCAAGCTAACACCTCCTCGACCTCTCGCCTCACCCCTGTTCCCACGCCTGCCAGGTTCAGCGGAAAACTCGGGGAAGCCCGAGGATTCATGTTACAATGTGAATCAGTTTTTCTCCACGTTCCGAGAGATTTCACCTTAGACTCTAACAGGATTGGTTATGTCATAAATTTGTTGACGGGTAGAGCTTTAGATTGGGCTTATTCCATCATGGCTAAACCAAGCTACCCCATGCTGACTTACCAGGAGTTTGTGACAGAATTCATGTCTGTGTTTGATCATACAGATAGGGGTGAGGTGTTGACAGAACGGCTGTTGAGCCTACAGCAGGGAAAGAGATCAGCTGCTGACTACGCTATTGACTTCCGGGTCCTGGCCGCAGAGATTGGGTGGGGGGAGCCATCACTGTGTGGTATTTTCCTGCACAGTCTTAGTGATGAGTTGAAGGATGAATTAGCGGCATGGGATAAACCGGACAACTTGCGTGATTTGATTGCCCTAATGGTTAGCCTGGATAGCAGATTAAGGGAGCGGGCGGCCGAACGGCGAGCTACTTCCCGTTCGGTTAGACCCCGCCCTCGCGTCACTAACTCTCCTCTTCTCGCTCTACCCACGTCAGAGGAATCCCCGGATCAAGAGGCTATGGTTGTAGGTCAGTCTAAATTGTCAGCAGCTGAGAGACAGCGCCGCAGGGATCAGGGCCTCTGTTTCTACTGTGGGAAAGAGTCACATGGGGTTTTCGAGTGTCCCAGTAGGTTAAAAGGGAAGGCCCGTGGATCGCAGTAGGGGGATTCACAGGCAAGAATTCAGAAGAACCCCTTACTAGTTGTCGTTTACCCATCAGACTGATCCATGCACATACAGAGCACTCCACTTTAGCGTTAATTGACTCAGGAGCTGAGCAGAATTTTGTTTCTAGAGACCTGGCAACCCGGATGGGCCTTAGCTGTCAGACTCTAGATCCCCCTGTCAAACTCATCACCCTGTCCAAGGCGTCACTGACCACCATTGCCCATCAGACGGCCCCAGTCTCTATAATTGTGTCAGGAAACCACAGGGAGGAAATTAGGTTCCTAGTGCTGCCCGTCTCTTCTTCGCCCGTCATCCTGGGGTACCCCTGGCTTCGATTGCATAACCCCACCATTGACTGGCAAGCTGGGAGTATAACAGCGTGGAGTACGTTCTGCCTGAGTGTCTGTCTCCAATCTGCGGCGTGCGCCCTGTTGGTCAAGGTGCCTCCACCTCATTCGTCACCACTGGACCTGTCCAAGGTGCCAGAGGTTTACCATGACCTGGGGTTAGTTTTTAGCAAGTCTCGGGCGTTGTCTCCCCCCCCCCCATCGCCCTTACGACTGTGCAATTAATCTGAAGGCTGGGGCCCCTCTTCCTGCTAGCCGCCTATACAGCCTATCAGCCCCGGAGCGCGAGGCTATGGACACATACATCAAGGAGTCACTGGCCTCTGGAATCATCCGCCCGTCGTCTTCGGCTGTGGGAGCTGGGTTCTTCTTCGTCGGGAAGAAGGACGGCTCATTACGCCCCTGCATCGACTTCCGGGGTCTCAATGAAATAACGGTAAAAGACAAATACACTCTGCCCTTGATGAACACTGCCTTTGACTCCCTCCAGGGGGCATCCTGGTTTACTAAGTTAGACCTCAGGAATGCTTATCACCTAGTGCGCATAAGAGAAGGTGACGAGTGGAAGACGGCTTTCCGGACCCCAAGCGGGCATTTTGAGTACCTTGTAATGCCGTTTGGGTTAACCAACACTGCGGCCGTCTTCCAGCGTTTAATAAACGATGTTTTGCGGGACTTCCTGAACTCGTTTGTGTTTGTATATCTTGATGACATACTCATCTTCTCTCGCACACTAGAAGAGCATCAGGTGCATGTCCGTAAGGTACTACAGCGCCTCCTGGAGAATCAACTGTTCGTCAAGGCTGAGAAATGTGAGTTCCATACTGACCAAACCTCCTTCCTAGGGTTCATAATAGCCCGGAACCAGGTGCTTCCTGACCCGGCCAAGGTCAAGGCAGTAGTGGATTGGCCTGCACCCTCCTCTAGGAAGCAGCTTCAAGGATTCCTGGGTTTTGTTATTTTCTATAGGAGGTTTGTGCCCAATTTTGGTAATATTGCTCGCCCTCTGACTGCGCTCACCTCCCCTAAGACCCCGTTTTGCTGGAGTGAGGAGGCAGCCGGAGCATTTGAGAAACTGAAGAGGGAGTTCGCTTCGGCCCGGGTCCTAACTCAGGTGGACCCGAAGCTGCAGTGCTTGGTGGAAGTGGACGCCTCTGACTCGGGGGTAGGAGCGGTACTCTCCCAACGCTCTCCCGAGGATGGTAAGATTCGCCCATGTGCTTACTTCTCTTATCGTCTATCCCAGTGCTTCTCAATTATTTTTTGCAAAGCCCCCCCTAGGAAAGAGAAAATATTTTGCGTCCCCCCCCGCCCCACTCGCCGCGGTGACTATAAATAAGATCATTATCTATAAAAATTGTATAAGTATACCTAAAATTGTATCCTTTTTAACATTAACAAAAGAAAAAAGCAATATAAATCAACTTTCAACAAATATTAACTTTATTATGCCACACAGAAACCCTGTTATATTCTAAAACAGAAAAAAAAAACTTAAAGTGCATCAAAATGCCTGAAATAAAAAATATGTCAATCCTTATTTAAACTAGAAACATTTTTGACCAACTGAACCATTTGATGCTGAGAAAAATAATTCAATCAATAAATAATATTAAATGTAAATTGATCTGGAACATTAACACAGGAGCACCAATATATTAAACAATTGTGTGGGGTTTTTTGCACTAAGCAATTTGGTACGCCACTTTAAATGATGCTAAAAGTGCTCGCTGGTTTACTGATGTAGCGTTCACAAAGCGGGATGATTGTTGGTCGTACTCCGCACGTTTTCGCTGAAAAAAATCAAGCGGCTTATCAATGTGTTGAGGATGTAATGTCTGTAGGTGACGTCTTAATTTATTTGGCTTCATGCTGTCCGCTGCAAACATTTTCAGACACAGTAAACACACCGGTCTTTCCTCGTCTCCCACCGTAGTCAGAGTGAAGCCAAGCGCTAGATAAGCTTCGTCATATTTCCTCGTCTTAGCTTTTGGGAGACTTTCATTTGTCTCTTTACCTGTGTCGCTCTCCGCCTTTCTTTTCGTTACTGTTAAATATTTCTCCATGGTGTCTCTCGAGGGGTTTGTTGACAGCAATTTAAAAAGTTTTAAACTCCCGCACAGACTTTGACAATGAGAGCGCCACTGCACCACCTGCTGCCGTGGATGTGCAATTACACTTTATACGGCAAAAGCAAAGCCTGTTCCCCGGCGCGCCCCACTATTTGAGAAGGACTGGTCTATCCCCAGCAGAGAGAAATTACAGCATAGGAGACAGGGAGCTGCTGGCAGTGAAGCTCGCCTTCAAGGAATGGAGACACTGGCTGGAGGGGGCTGCTCAACCGTTCGTGGTATGGACTGATCATCGTAACCTGGAATACCTCAGGACTGCGAAGCGCCTGAATGCACGCCAGGCTCATTGGTTCCTCTTCTTCGGCTGGTTCAATTTTTCCATCACCTACCGGCCGGGAAGCAAGAACGGTAAGCAGGATGCCCTCTCGCGGCAGTTTGACGCACCATCCTCTGAGGACCAGGAAACTCCTATCTTGCCGCCTTCCTGCGTCGTGGGCGCTCTGTCCTGGGGTATCTGCAAGACGGTTCGCCGGGCTCAGAGGGCTGAGCCGGACCCGGGGGGGGGGGGGGCGCCTGTTTGTTCCACGTGCCATTCGGGGCCAAGTGATTAAGTGGGGTCACGCCTCCAAGTTGGCTTGTCATCCTGGGGTGGGCCGGACTGTGGACCTTCTCCAGAGGACCTTCTGGTGGCCAGGGCTACGGAAGGACGTTGTAGGTTATATCCGGGCTTGCGCTCAGTGCACCACCGGGAAGACGACATCATCCCCCCCGGTGGGCCTGTTACACCCGTTGCCGGTCCCTTCCCGCCCCTGGTCCCACGTTGCTATGGATTTTGTGACTGGTTTGCCCACCTCGGATAATTTCACTACAGTTTTAACCATTGTGGACCGTTTCTCGAAGGCAGCCCATTTTGTGCCTCTTTGGGGTTTGCCTTCAGCCCAGGAAACAGCGGACCTCCTCGTCCAACATGTGGTCCATCTCCACGGCATCCCCGCCGACATAGTGTCGGACCGGGGACCACAGTTTGTCTCGCAGGTCTGGAAGGCTTTCTGCGCGGCGCTGGGAGCCACAGCCAGCCTCTCCTCTGGTTATCATCCCCAGAGCAATGGCCAGTGTGAGCGGGCTAACCAGGAGCTTGAGGCCGCATTGCGCTGTGTCATCTCCTCCTGCTCATCCTCATGGAGCAAGTATCTTCCTTGGATTGAGTACGCCCATAACACCACAGTCTCTACAGCTACGGGCGTCTCCCCCTTCAGGGCGTCATCTGGGTTTGATCCACCGCTGTTCCCGGAGGAGGAGAGGGAGGTAGCTGTTCCCTCGGTCCAAGCCCACATCAAGCGCTGTCGGCGAGTTTGGCTCATCGCCCACCAAGCCCTGTTGAAGACTACAAAACGCAACATCCAGGTGGCCAACCGGCATAGGAGACCCGCCCCGGACTACAAGGTGGGTCAGAAGGTTTGGTTGTCAACCCGGAATATTGGTGTACCGGCTGAGAAGCGTAAGCTTACCAAGCGCTTCATTGGTCCCTACACCATCACTCGTATTATTAATCCTGTGTCTGTGCGCCTGTCTCTCCCCTCTTCGATGCGCATCTGCCCCACCTTTCATGTCTCCCAGGTCAAACCGTACGTCTCTGACCCCCTGTGCCTGCCTCCCACGGCCCCCGCCCCCCCGAGGATGATCGATGGCCATCCGGCCTGGGGGGTGACTGCCATCCTGGACGTTCGCAGGCGAGGTCGTGGTCTTCAGTATTTGGTGGACTGGGAGGGCTTTGGACCGGAGGATCGTTCTTGGATTCGCCCAGCGTTGATCCTGGATAAACAGCTGATCCGCGATTTCCATCGGGCGAATCCAGGTAGAATTGGGCAGGTGCCTGGAGGCACTGCTAGAGGGGGGAGTACTGTCATGGCGGCCTCTGGGCCGTCATTGGCTTCATCAGTCCCAGCTGCGCACAGACCAGCAGGTGCCAATCAGCGGCTGTTAAAAGCCAGCGTCGCTGACAGCCCGTCACGGAGTCGTCTGTCCTCCTCATCGGAGCATGAACCTGAGCTTCGTTCTCAAGCTACGTCAAGAGCGCCTCGTCAAGAACTACCACGTAAGAGAACTGTGTGTTACTCAACTCCTTGCCTTTACCCCTGTGCACAGGTGGACCTCCCAGGCGGCAGACCAGCTTCCCCAGCCGACGGGGCGTTGCCACTTCAGCCACGTAGCTCCTCGCTACCACCTCTGCTTCGGGTACGTCTTACTCCTCAGCTGCAAGAGTTACTATTGTCTCAGCTGCAGGAACTATCATCACCACGATCAGTGGAATCTCTGTCATCGCCACCATCAGAGCTGTCATCGTCACGGTCAGTGGAATCACTGTCAACACCGCTATCAGAGTTGTCATCGTCTCGGTCAGTGGAATCACTGCCGTCACCATCACAACATCCAGGTGGCCAACCGGCATAGGAGACCCGCCCCGGACTACAAGGTGGGTCAGAAGGTTTGGTTGTCAACCCGGAATATTGGTGTACCGGCTGAGAAGCGTAAGCTTACCAAGCGCTTCATTGGTCCCTACACCATCACTCGTATTATTAATCCTGTGTCTGTGCGCCTGTCTCTCCCCTCTTCGATGCGCATCTGCCCCACCTTTCATGTCTCCCAGGTCAAACCGTACGTCTCTGACCCCCTGTGCCTGCCTCCCACGGCCCCCGCCCCCCCGAGGATGATCGATGGCCATCCGGCCTGGGGGGTGACTGCCATCCTGGACGTTCGCAGGCGAGGTCGTGGTCTTCAGTATTTGGTGGACTGGGAGGGCTTTGGACCGGAGGATCGTTCTTGGATTCGCCCAGCGTTGATCCTGGATAAACAGCTGATCCGCAATTTCCATCGGGCGAATCCAGGTAGAATTGGGCAGGTGCCTGGAGGCACTGCTAGAGGGGGGAGTACTGTCATGGCGGCCTCTGGGCCGTCATTGGCTTCATCAGTTCCAGCTGCGCACAGACCAGCAGGTGCCAATCAGCGGCTGTTAAAAGCCAGCGTCGCTGACAGCCCGTCACGGAGTCGTCTGTCCTCCTCATCGGAGCATGAACCTGAGCTTCGTTCTCAAGCTACGTCAAGAGCGCCTCGTCAAGAACTACCACGTAAGAGAACTGTGTGTTACTCAACTCCTTGCCTTTACCCCTGTGCACAGGTGGACCTCCCAGGCGGCAGACCAGCTTCCCCAGCCGACGGGGCGTTGCCACTTCAGCCACGTAGCTCCTCGCTACCACCTCTGCTTCGGGTACGTCTTACTCCTCAGCTGCAAGAGTTACTATTGTCTCAGCTGCAGGAACTATCATCACCACGATCAGTGGAATCTCTGTCATCGCCACCATCAGAGCTGTCATCGTCACGGTCAGTGGAATCACTGTCAACACCGCTATCAGAGCTGTCATCGTCTCGGTCAGTGGAATCACTGCCGTCACCATCACAGGAACTGCCATCGCCACAGCAACAGGTGGATTCACTACCACAGCCACGAGCACCTTCACCTCCACGTTACACGGCCGCTGGAAGTCAGCAGGACGCTACCTGTGGATCACCCAAGTAAGCCCTTTCACCTACAATTACTCACGAGTGCTGAACAGCAGTAATTGTATCTGCTTGTGTGTTACAGGGTGGCCAGGTCTCCATCCGGACTGCTCAGCTCCAGCGACCAAGACACATTACTTGCACTCACTCACGCACTACACACTCTCACTCTTCAATAAAGGATTATTGTCACTATCTACCCGTGTCAGTGTCTGTCTCCTGGGTCCTAAACATGTCACTGGCCCCTCAATATATAAAAGATCTGATATTACCTTACCATCCTAACAGAGCATTAAGCTCCCAAAATGCTGGCTTACTTGTGGTGCCCAGAATCTCCAAAAGTACGGTGGGAGGCAGAGCCTTCTGCTACCAAGCCCCTTCTCTCTGGAACCAGTTACCACTCTGGGTCCGGGAGTCAGACACGGTCTCTGTCTTTAAGAACAGGGTAAAATCCTTCCTTTTTAATATAGCTTTCGTTTAAGGAGGGTATTTGTGTCTTTTAACCCCACTCTTGTTCTATTGTTATCTGATCCATACTGCTGGTTGATCTCCAATATTGTGCTTGGCATCTTACTGCTATGTTCTTTATGTTTGTCCTTTCCATCCTCCCTATCCCCTCATCCCCAGCCAGTCACAGCAGACAACTGCCCCTCCCTGAGCCTGGTTCTGCTAGAGGTTTCTTCCTTCCAAATGAGAGTTTTTCCTCTCCACTGTTGCCTAGTGCTTGCTCATAGGGGATCGTCTGATTGCTGGGTCTTTCTGTGACTGTGTGATTTTTTTATTTTTTTTTTATCTGTACTGTGGCGCCACGAGACAGCTTTTGTTATGATGTGGCGCATTATAAATAAAGCTGAATTGAATTGAATTGAATTGAATTCCCTGGATAATTCTTTTTTCTCTTATGCTGTGTGTGTTTCTGTCGTTTTGGTGATCTACTGTGTCATGCTGCTGTTACACTGTAATTTTCCAGTTTGGGATCAATAAAGTCCATCCATCCATCCATCCATCTATCTATCTAAATGGAGGTTTAATATTTTATTTATCAAAAGAAAAGCCTTTTTTCAGATTTTTGCAAAGATGTATGCACAGTGGAGATCAAAATTAGAGAACAATGTATTAATACAGGTTCAGGTTCAGGTTCAGGTTACTTTATTTGTACCCGTAGGTAGATTTGTTTTGCAGTTGGTGACATCCATATTTACAAGCCACTAATTACATTCAACATAGACACAAACACAGGCACACATCTTACAAAATAGGTAAATATAAAATATGTACAATATAATTTTTATAGCTTGTTCAACTCTTTGACAGCAGCAGGGACAAAGCTGTTTTTGTAGCGCTGGGTTCTACTTTTTGGGACAGCAAACCTCCGTCTGGAGGGAAGAAGCTGAAAGTTGCAGTGCAAAGGGTGGGAGTCATCATTTAAAATCGAGTCGGCCATCCTCTGTACTTGTCTGGTGTACAGGGATGTCAGGCTCAGCTCTGACTCACCAAGCAAACGACTGGACCATCTGACTACCTGATCCAAGGATTTCCTCTGTTTCAGTTTTATCTGACCAAACCATGACATTAAAGAAAAGGATAAAACAGATTCAATAAAAGCCCGATAGAACATAGTCATTATGGTTCGGTCAATTTGGAAGCGTGCAAGTTTCCTCAAACAATGCAAATTTTGCTGACCCTTTTTGCACACCCTTTCACAGTTCACCTCAAAGTTCAATCCACTATCAATAATTGTCCCAAGATATTTGTACGATTGTACACATTCGGTGGTCTGGCCTTTTAGTATGGTGACTTTGTGCCTGGGAGTTTTCCTCCTAAAGTCAATAATCATATCTTTCGTTTTTGTTGTATTCAGCTGCAGGTAGGAATCCTCACACCAGTGAACAAAGTCATCAACTACTGGGCCGTGGCCACTCTCACCATCCTGGAGGAGACTGACAATGACTGAGTCATCAGCATACTTTATAATGTGTCTGTTGTCATGTCTGCTCCGACACATGTTTGTGTACAGGATGAAGAGTAGTGGTGACAACACACACCCCTGAGGAGAGCCAGTAGAAGAGCACTTTAGGTCAGACAATGTGCCATTGACCATTGTGCCATAATACTTTATTTATTCTGAAATTATGGTGGCACAACAGGAGATCGCACTTCACCAAGGACTTTGGGGAATTGGGGGAAGGAGGTGAGGGATGGAAATGAGAAGGAAAAGAGAGAGGAACCAAGGACGGCCACCAGAGCGCTAGGGGGTAATAAACCAAATGAAGATGCGCCTTCACTCCCAGTATGCCAGGCGTGAACCTATTGTGTGGGGTGGAAGACGCTGTTCACACCTTGGGTATGCTGGGTGCAAACGTATTGTGTTGAGTCATGCTCTATTGTTGTGTATGTTAATGTATGTACTCCAGGTGCCAAGGGCAGGACTAAAGCTGCAATAAAGAGATTCACTCTGGCACCCAAGTCAGTCTGTTCTGCTTGTTGGAGGAAATAAACCGTGTGTCTTTAGCTGCTCATGTCTCATCTGATTCATCTTCCACACTGGTGACCTAGTGACGTGAAAATGGAAAACAGCCCAGCACCTCCATGAAGGCAGTCCCACTGGAGTCTCGCCCCGCTGCATGCGCCATAGCAGTCAAACTCCTTTGGCTCCACGACCCGGCCACTTGGTTTATCCCAAGCCCAATTAGCCCTCCGCGGAGTCTCAACAGACAACACGAAGTACCATGGTGGTTTCGCTGGACTCGCGCTCCACTCACCGTGCAATGCACCTATTCCGAGCTCCTCCAGCCCAAGGAAAATATGATGCTCTCAAGCAGCTCCTGCTGCGACGTTACACCCTTTCAGACTGAGAGAGGGCAGAAAAACTTCTCTCCCACACGGAGTTGGGGGACAGATCGGCTGTGGAGTTGATGGAGAGCATGCTCATGCTGATGGGCACAGACGACGGGTTTTTCCTCTTCGGCCACCTCTTCCTCAAGAAGCTCCCGGCATCGGCACGAGCGATCCTAGCAAATGTAACATTATATGAGTTAATAATTATGATCAGGTATAAAAATTATTTAATTTATATTAATGTATTGGAACCTGAGATGAATTCTCAGTTCATACACACAGGAAAAATTAATAACACTCATGTAGGGGCACCAGCTTCCTTTTTGGAAGCAATTTTTAATCTTTATTTCACTTTATACCTGTTTAATCACTCAATAAATTAATTAACAATCAGTCTCAAAATTTTAATGAATTCGATACTGGGGACTTAAACCAGACTCAGAATGAAATAAATTCCCAACAACTTCTCTCATTTTCACATATTTATTAAATGAAATGATGATTAAAAGACATTGTAGTGATTTCATTAACCATAAAATTAAACTTGTAAATGGTAGATTAACACTGAACGTTTGCAGAACCAGGGTTAACTGTGAAATGAATTTAGATCAGTTTGAAGTTAACAGATTATGGAAAACATAACGCAAATTTATGTGGAAAATTAAACTAATTATATGAAAAGTTCTTGATTACCCTTTTAGAAAATGAAAACGGTGTTTTAATGAAAAGAAAGGTTATATTACTTGCTCTTTAATTTTGCATCTGATCAGATATTAAATTATACCCAAATCTCAGACTTTCCATTCAGCAGATGAACAAGAATGTCGCTCACGTGATTTCTTGCGTGGCAGTTGAAAATGAAGATCCTCCTGTGTCGCCGTCTGGAAGTTTTTGATGTGGAAATGTGCCAAAACCCAGAATATTTGTCCAGCAAATATCCATTTGTCACAAGATGAGATTTTGATGTGTTGATCACTTGGGCTGCGGTCCAGCCCAAGACGTCTACTCTTTGTGGCGTGCTGATTTCTTCAGCTGCATGTCATGGCGGGCTGTGTCGAGAATCTGCGGCTTCCCATGAGGAATTCAAGGATAATTAAAAATCTGATCCGATAGCAAAATTAACAGATCTTCGGACTTTAGATAAAACAACTTCTGGTGTGGGAATGGTCAATAAAAAACGTAAAAATAAAGTCAAGATTAAAGCTTACATTAAAATTAAAACGGTGGTTTTACAGAAAGTTCAACAGGAAAAGTTATAAAAATAAATGTCTAGGATTAGAGTTTTTAACTCCTAATTAGAACTGAGCTCATGAAAGAAAGAATTAGTTCCTAGGCGTTTAAAGAAAAACCAGAAAGACACGTGGTAGAAGGCTTTTGTGTTCAGGCAGTCTTTTGTTCTCCCGAAAAAGTTCTCTGCTGTAGGCAGACGTGAAGACAATAGAAGAGAAAAGAGAAAAGAGGCTGAAAATGGGAGTCGTTTCCTTTTTATCTGGGGAAACTTTTGCGGGCCTCCGTGATTGACAGGAGCCCCCAGCCAATAGGCTTCCTTTGTGGGCGGGCTTTATAAACTTTAGTCCAATGAGCAAACAGTCTTTTGTCTGAACCTAAAGAGAGCTGTTGTCAAGCAAAGATTGGCTGCTGGCGGTCACATGATTTGAGATACCTTCACAAATTCTAATACACAAGTTTTAATACTGCAATATTCCTCTATACATTTATGTATAACTCTAACCTATTTCAGTGTTCATGCAACTTATACCCAGTGCTTATAAATTAACATGCAGGAATAAACATTCATTTAAACATTTTAGCATGCACATATTTAGATTAAAGATTAATATATTTCAAACCCAACAGACTGTCCACATCAAACAGAGGGTCCATTTACTTTTTCTGGGGTCCTGGAAAAAAAGAGAATTGTTGAGAAGTGAGTCCTAACAAAGATGTGGTTAAAAAGGTTTGCTGGTTAAATCCGGCATGTCCCAGAGTTGCCAGTAGGGGCAATGTTGAGCTATGGATATTTGTAGGCCATATGACATACTCCAGGGTTCTGTTCTATGTCTCCACCATTTATTAGGTCCATAAAGTCAAAACAGGAAGTGCATTAGGGTGAATTCCTTAGACTGGTTTTAACAAAGGAATGTGAGTTCAATTGTGGCCTGGGGTAAAAGAGCAGTTACTGGCTGCCCTTTTCCTGGGTGAAACAATGTCTTTAAGCTGAAGAATAATTCTTATTGATGAGCCAAAGTGAGATGATGCTACACAAACTCACCACTGCTGGCGGCCAAGGATTACCGAGCACTGGCGGAGGAAGCAGACCGCATCATCCTGGCAAACAGGAGTTTCAGTGTCCAGGCAGTGAGACCAGGATCTCTGGAGGAGTCCAATGAGGTTGAGGAGCCGATGGACTCCTCCAAAGTGTGAATGGCTGTGTTGGGGTGGGGGGTGAGAGTGTGTGTGAGTGTGTCTTAAATTATGTTCTTTCTTTACTTATATGGATGCCAAAAGAAACGCAATTTCATCTTGCCTGTACTACAGTTGTATGTACAGCAATATGACAATAAAGGTTGATTTGATTTTGATTTGATTTGATGGCAGGAGTGGCCATGCGGAGATGCAGGAATGGGATGGTGTGTTTTTATCATCAGCGTTTTGGCACTGAAGCGCAACATTGTCTGCTGCTGTATTGCTTCAAGAAGTCGGGAAATGGGCCAGCCGGCGGTCAATAGCAGCTACTGTGACTAGCGACAGGGAGAATCTGCTTTTCATCGAGGACACACATTCTGGGAGACGGTTCTTGGTGGACTCTGGCTCCCAGAGCTTCATTTTGCCAGTCAGCACGGACAGGTTGGCAGAAGGCTGTGGTCCGTCATTAACAGCTGTCAATGGATCCCCCATCAGGACATTTGGTGAAAGGCCGGTGACTGTATGTTTGCATGGATGCAATTATGAGAGGGACTTTGTGGTAGCTGCATGTTCGGTTCCTATTTTAGGTGCTGATTTTCTGTGTTTATGGTCTCCTTGTTGGTATTGCTAACAGATATTTAGTGGATGCTGTTTACTTTTCCTCATTACCCTGCATACCTCAAGGAGTTGGGCCACTAACACATGCAAATGTTTTAGCTCCAGGGGATAAGTACCAGCGTTTGCTTGCCAACTTCCCCGCGCTCACGGTGCCCACTTTTTCCGCTACCGTAACCAAGCATGGGGTCGAGCACTTTATCACCACAAAGGGCCCGCCGGTTTTTGCGTGTCAGCGCCACCTGGACGCAGCTAAGCAAGCCATCATGCGCGAGGAGTTCGCTAACTTAGAATGCCTAGGGATCATTAGGCGCTCTAGCAGCCCTTGGGCGTCCCCACTGCACATGGTTGCCCAAGTCCGATGGTTCATGGCAGCCGTGCGGTGATTTCCGTCGTTTGAACAATGTCACCAAACACGACCATTACCCCATCCTGCACATCCAGGATTTTTCCATGCACCTGGCCGGAATGCGCATTTTTTCAAAAGTGGATCTGGTCTGCGGTTACCACCAGGTCCCGGTTAGTGCCAAGGACGTCCCCAAAACAGCGGTAATAACTCCCTTTGGTCTTTTCAAGTTTTTACGCATGCCGTTCAGGTTAAAGGGCGCAGCACAAACTTTTCAAAGGATGATGGACGTGGTGCTCCGCGACTTGCTGTTTGTTTTCATCTATTTAGACGGCATTTTGGTGGGTAGTGCATTAGAGGAGGACTACCTCGCCCATCTCAAGCAAGTTTTCCAACGGTTGGAAGCACACGGGCTGATTGTTAATCCGGCAAAGTGTCAGTTCGGGCTGCAGGTAATTGACTTCTTGGGCCACCACATCTCGCTGGAGGGCGCGATCCCTCTGCTGGATAAGATACGTGCAGTGTCAGATTTTCCGTGTCCACAGACTGTGAGGGCACAGCAGGAATTTTTGAGGATGGTCAGTTTTAACAACTGCTTCCTCCCCCGCGCAGCCCAGCTGCTGCAACCACTGTACGGTGTGCTCAAAAAGAAGAAACCCGCAGATACCATTGACTGGACCCCAGATCGAGTCCAGGCTTTCATAGGCACCAAAACAGAGCTCTCCAATGGGGCTTTGCTTGCCCACCCAGCCCCATCAGCGTGGATAGTGCTCACCACAGATGCATCGGATGTCTCGGTAGGAGCCGTGGTGGAGCAGTACGTCTCCGGTTTGTGGCAACCCCTCGCCTTTTTCAGCCATACTTTGCATGACAACGAGCGCAAGTATAGCACTTTTGACAGAGAGTTGTTGGCTCTCCACCTGGCTATGCGTCAATTTCAGTTCTGGCTCAAAGGTCGCGAGTTTACCGTGTTTGTAGATCACAAACCACTAACCTATGCGATGTCCAAAGTCTTGGAACCATGGTCGGCTCAGCAGCAAAGGCACTTGGCCGCAATTTCGGAGTTCATGACCCACATCCAACATGTAGTCAGTAACCATAACATTGTGGCGGACTGCCTGTTACGCGCGCTGGTCTCTCTGGACTACGTGGGTATTGATTTTTCCGTAATGGCTGCCGACCAAACCGGGGACGCGGACATTTGCACTCTCCAGTCCGGATTAAAACTGGAGAGGAGGGAGGTACAAGAAGGGTGCCCCCCCCACCCCCACTCTGCGACATCTCCACCGGTTGTCCCCGCCCCGTGGTTCCAAGCTCTTGGCACTGCCACATTTTTAGTCCGTCCACTCCCTTTCACATCCTGGCGTATGAGCTTCAGTTAAGCTGGTAGGGTCCAAATTCATCTGGCCTTGCTTACGCAGGGATGTGAAAGAATGGGCCACAGCATGTGTCACGTGCCAATGGGCCAAGGTGCAGAAGTGCACCAAAGCCCCCCTCAAGCCTTTTCAAATTCTGGCCAGCTGGTTCGACCATGTACACGGGGATTTAGCAGGTACCCTTCCGCCGTCACAGAGGTTCACACACCTTCTGACAATCGTGGACCACACTAACCGTTGGCCAGAGGCTGTTCCACTGAATTCCACCACACTGCCGAGGTAGCCCACGTGTTTTTGTCATCCTGGGTCGCACGGTTCGGATCCTCGTCGGACATCACTTCCGACAGGGGTCCGCAATTCGATTCGGAACTCTGATCCATGATGGCCGAGAGCCTGGGGATCAAAAATCCACCGCACCACCACATACTCCCCGAGGCTAATGGTTTGTGCGAGTAGTTTCACAGGTCGCTTAAAGCAGTGCTCAGAGCCTCGCTAACAGATGCAAATTGGGTCGACCACCTGCCTTGGGTCCTGCTGGGGTTGTGCTCTGCGCCTATGGAAGATTTGGCAGCTTCCCCAGCAGAGCTCATTTTTTCTCAGCTGTTGCAGATCCCCGGGGAATTTTTTCTGGAGAGCCCCACACCTGGTTTTGACCCCTCCATGTGCCCTTTTTCCGGGGCAGAGGCTGGCAGCATCCCAGGGCTGGTGCACCATTGTTTTCCTCACATTTTTGTTCCAAAATGTCTGGAAAATGCCAAATTCGTTAGGCACGACACCAACAGAATACCCTTACGTCCACCATACAACGGCCCATTCAGAGTGTTGGAAACGGGGGCAAAACATTTTGTGTTAGACTTTGGGGGGCATAAAGAAACCATCTGCATAGACAGGTTGAAGGCTGCTTATGTGTTGGCAGATGAGCAGGTGGTGCTGGCCTAGGCTCCCCGGCACAGATGCCCACCTATGGTGGGTCCGCAGGTTGGTGTTCTCCCTACAGAGAACTGTTTCCAGGAGACTAAATCATTCCTCTCCCCACCCCTCCCCCCTCCAGAAGACTGCTTGCCAGAGGCCGAGTTTTTCTCCTACCCACCTCGACAGCAAGGCACTTTGGCCGGCCTGGTGGCTCTACGTTACAGCCGTTACAGGCACTTACTCAAGCCCAAAGGACCGGAGAGTTAAAGCCCCTTCTGGGTGTTCGGGGGGCGGGGGGGGGGGCTGTGTGGTCACACAACAGGAGATAGCACTCCACCCAGGACTTTGGGGAATTGGGGGAAGGAGGTGAGGGATGGAAATGAGGAGAAGAAGGGAGAGGAACCAAGGACGGCCACCAGAGTGCTAGGCGGTAATAAAAGAAATGAAGATGCACCTTCACTCCCGGTACGCCAGGCGTGAACCTATTGTGTGGGGTGGAAGACGCTGTTCACACCTTGGGTATGCTGGGCACAGAAGTATTGTGTTGAGTCATGCTCTTTTTTTGTGTATGTTAATGTGTGTACTCTTAGTGCCAAGGGCGGGAATAAAGCTGTAATAAAGAGATTCGCTCTGGCACCCAAGTCAGTCTGTTCTGCTTGTTGGAGGAAATAAAGCATGTGTCTTTAGCTTCTCATGTCTGGTCTGATTCATCCTCCACAAAATATTGTTATTCTTCATTCATCAGAATTTGACAGGATATCAGCTGTGGCTATACCACTGCTGCACTAGCATGTTTGTTTGTTTTTGTTTTTGTTTTTGTTTTTAAATAACCAAGGATCTTCAACACAAGCATTTATTTTGTAAAAAAAAAAATGTGCAAAATTAGAGAAAAGTAACCATTGTGTCAGAAGAAAAGATTTAAACATTTTTAAATGCTATAGCATTTAAAAATTCATAGGAAGTGTAGAGGCCCTTGCTTTGAATGACTTCAGCACAACTGCACCCACAGGACATCACTAGTTTCTCACACTGCTTTGATTTGATCTTGGTCCAATCTTCTTGCAGTCTCTTCCACAGTTCAGTAACTGTCATGGTTTCTTAGTGTAGCACTAATAGTAATAGTTAAATGCTAACTTATTATATAGGTTCTGAGGGGTAGGTAAAATAATGAGTAGTGGATTGATTAACAGTTGACACATTTTATTACAACTTTATAAATTAACACATGCAGTAGCAAAGTTTTAAAAAAAATAAATAGAGCTCTGTTCAATAAAATAAAATTTCAAAATAAAAGTGCAAGAGTTCAAAGTTCCTTTAGGTGCGTGTGCGTGTTTAAAAAAAAAGGGTGGGGGGTCTCTACTACTACTACCCGGGTAGGATAATGAGTGTGAATGTGTGAACAGGTCTTCTGGATTCTTTTCCTTATCTGGGGATCTTGAATATTGAGTGAACTCCAGAAACAGCTGGCCACACCGCTTTGGCTATTCCCTTCACAATGTTCTCACTGGGCCTGGCTCACCATCAAGCTCGGAAGGGGCATCCATCCATCCATGGGTCTAAGACCGTCAAAAAACCAGTCTGCACATATAGCAGAGCAATCAGAATAAATCACAAGATACCTTTTTCCATTTGATTGAGATCTCATCTATTTCTTAATACCTCAGTATCAAATAAATCTTTTTTTTAGGATTAATTACTTTAAAAAATATTTTTAGGAATTATTTCTGTATTCATTTTTTCAGTTTTCGTTCAAGATTGAAATATTCATTCTTGTTGCATAAAATTAGGACACATCTTATTCCATATTAACTCAAATTCCCATTTTTTAAGAAAAATGAAAAATATGTTTCCCAATGAAATAACTATGGTAACAAATGAACTTTTAACATATACGTACACTTAGCATGAATTTACTAACATGCTTTCAATTGATATCTGTCTTGATGAGTTTACTCCAATTGACCTTTTAGAGTTAGACAAAATAGTTTCCTCATCCAAGCCTTCAACTCGTCTTTTAGACCCTATTCCTACCAGGTTATTTAAAGAAGTCTTCCCACTTATTGGTAGCTTTATTCTTCATATAATCAATTCTTCATTAACTTTAGGCCATGTACCGCAGGCTTTTAAAACAGCTGTAATTAAACCCTTACTCAAAAAGCCAATGCTGAATCCAGGAGCTTTAGCTAACTATAGACCAATCTCAAACCTCCCTTTCATTTCAAAAATCTTAGAAAGAGTTGTGGCTACGCAATTATTTGACCACCTGCAGGGAAATGGTTTACTTGAAGAGTTTCAAACTGGGTTTAGAATCCATCAAAGTACTGAAACAGCCTTAGCAAAGGTCACTAACAACCTCCTCTTCGCATCTGATAATGGACTTGTTTCTGTACTTGTCCTTTTAGACCTTAGTGAAGCTTTTGAAACTATTGATCATAATATTCTACTTCACGGGTGTCAAACTCATTCCATGGAGGGCCAAGACCCTGCAGGTTTTACCTCCACCCAGTGCCTTCAACAGGTGATTTCACTGAATTTCTTCCCACTGATTGCTGATCAGTGAAAACACCTGCTGAAGAGACTGGCTGGAGGTAAAACCTGCAGGGTCTTGGCCCTCCATGGAATGAGTTTGACACTCATTCCATCAAGTAGAATCTACTTGATAGATTAGAACACTATGTTGGACTTAATGGAACTTTGTTGCAGTGGTTTAGATCTTATTTATCTAATAGGTTCCAGTTTGTTCATGTCAATAATGAGTTTTCTTTCAACTCAAAGCTCAGTCATGGAGTTCCACAGGGATCTGTGCTAGGCCCTACTCTTTTTAGTTTATATATGCTTCCGTTAGTCAACATTATTAGAAAGCACTGTATACATTTTTGTTGTTATGCAGATGACACACAATTATACCTGTCAATGAAGTCAGATGATAGTAATCAATTAGCCAAGTTGGAAGCCTGTCTTAAGGAAATCAAAGCTTGGATGACTTGTAATTTCCTGTAATTAAATTTAGATAAGACTGAAGTCAATCTTGTTGGTCCAAAAAACCTTAGAAATACCTTTCCAAATCAAACTTTCAGTCTGGATGCGGTTACTCTTTCTCTTAATAGCTCTGTGAGGAACCTTGGAATTATTTTTGATCAAGATCTGTCTTTCAATTCACATATTACATTTGTTTCTAAGACTGCCTTCTATCATTTGCGTAATATTGCCAAGATTAGGAGCATCTTGTCTCAGAGTGATGCTGAGAAACTGATCCACACTTTTGTTAGCTCTAGATTAGATTATTGTAATTCTATATTATCAGGTTGTCCTAAAACATATTTAAAAAGTTTTCAGCTGATCCAAAATGCTGCAGCAATAGTTTTAACAGGTACTAGAAAGAGAGATCATATCTCTCCGGTTCTGGCTTCCCTTCACTGGCTTCCCATAGAGTTTAGAATTAAGTTTAAAATCCTTCTTCTTACTTACAAAGCTCTAAACAATCAGGCCCCTTTATATTTAAAAGATCTGATACTACCATATTATCCTAACAGAGCACTACGCTCCCAAAATGCAGGATTACTTGTAATACCTAGAATCTCCAAAAGTACAATGGGAGGCAGAGCCTTCAGTTATCAAGCTTCTCTCCTGTGGAACCAGCTGCCAATCTGGATTCGGGAGTCAGACTCGATCTCTGTTTTGAAGAATAGAGTAAAAACCTTCCTTTTTGATATAGTCTACAATTAGGGAGGGATCATGTGTTTCTGAACCCTCCCTTAGTTATGCTGCTAATAGGTTTAGTCAGCCGGGGGACCTCCAATAATGCACTGGGCCTCACTCCTTTCTTCACTCTCAATGAAATTTTTTTTTTTTTTGCTGGTCATTAACATCTGTTTGTTCTCTCCCATAGACTGAGTCCCCATCGTGCTCTCTACATGTCTGTTCTTTTCATCTCCTCTATCCCCTCACCCCCCAGCCAGTCGCAGCAGATGACTGTCCCTCCCTGAGCCTTGTTCTGCTGGAGGTTTCTTCCTGTTTAAAGGGAGTTTTTCCTCTCCACCATCACCAAGCGCTTGCTCACAGGGGATCGCCTGATTGCTGGGGTCTTTCTGCAACTGTGGGGGTTCCCCCTACAGTTGAAAGTGCTATGAGATGACTGTTGTTGTGAAATGGCGCTATATAAATAAAGTTGAATTGAATTGAATACTGCATATACTCAACATGAATTAAACCAAAATGAATATTTGAACACAAAGTGCACAAGAAAATATTTTCCAAAATACACCGACTGGTTTTGACTTCTTTCTAACTAATTATAACCAACACTGATTAACTTATTAACATCAGCTAGCAAACTACCATAAGGTTAGCTTAGGTAGCGTCCAGCTAGTTGAACTCACTGGAGCATCCACAGTAAAACAGAAAAAAAGAAAGCAATTGCTCTACCAAGAAACTCTTCTTGCAGCAGACTCTGGACTAGTAGCTCTCTCTTTTAAACTGTGTTTGTCTCAGTTTTACCTCACTTAGCAAGGAGCTAACACTTCTACAGACCAGACACATTTTGCATGTGTCCTTCCTTTTTCTTATTTGAGCCCCTCCGGGGCAAAGAAGATAGGTATCCCAAACACCAGGCAAATTTGAGAAACCATAGTTTCAATTTGTGAAACAGATCAAAAGTAAAGCAGCATGCAGTCTGAACAAAAAACAAGCTAGGCTTGGCAAACAGGCTGACAGGAATTCACTGACAAGACAGGCAGAAGTGTGTGTGAGACACCGAAATGATTCAAGGTTGCCACACCAGGTGATGGGCGGCAATCATTAAATAAGCCTGGCTTGATTACTAAAACAGAAACAGATATGGATAATCAAGAAATCAACATTGCTCTGACTAAGATGGAAATAAACAGAAACACTGTCAAAGTAAAAGCCCAAACCAAAACTGAGGAAAACCATGATGATGAAAATAATAATGCTATGAAACCAGCAACTGAGGACAAGACATGGATACATAAAACAAGAACATTATAATACTGATAATAATAATACTAAGAAATACAGAAGATCTCAACATACAGAACTTAAAGCAAGAACATGACTCCAACCCATGCTCTGACAGTACCCCCCTCTTAAGGAGCGCCTTCCAGACAACCCCACAAAGTAACACCAACAAACAGAAACTAAAAAACCCTCCATGGGTGGGTGGTGGGTGTACAAGGTCAAGCGGGCTGAAACAAAGTCCTACCCCCCCCCCCCCCACACACACACACACAGAGTCCAGAACAAAAGTACAGTTCGTAGGCAAAACAAAGTCCAAGGCCCCAATATACATAAATGAGTAAGGAGGTCTACCCAAATCCAAAAGCCGTTGAATTAGGAAAACATGGTGGGTCTGGCGGCCTACCAAAGTTCATAGCCCACCAGATCAGAATGCAGGGCCAGTCCGGTGGCCTACAGTGCATCCAGAAAGTATTCACAGTACTTCACTTTATCCAAATTTTGTTATGTTAAAGCCCTATTCCAAAATGGATTACATTCATTTTTTTCCTCGAAATTCTACGCACAATACCCCATAAAGACAATATGGGAAAAAAGTTTGGGTTTTTTTTAGATTTTTGAAAATTTATTAAAAATAAAAAACTAAGAAATCACATGTGCATAAGTATTCTAAGCCTTTGTCATGAAGTTCAATATTGAGCTCAGGTGCATCCTGTTTCCACTGATCATCCTTGAGATGTTTCTACAGCTTAATTGGAGTCCATCTGTGGTAAATTCAGTTGATTGGACATGATCTGGAAAGGCACAAACCTGTCTGTACAAGGTCCCACAGTTGACAGTGCATGTCAGAGCACAAACCAAGCATAAAGTAAAAGAAATTGTCTGTAAACTTCCAAGACAGGATTGTCTCGAAGCACAAATCTGGGGAAGGGTACAAAAAAATTTCTGCTGCTTTGAGGGTCCCAATGAGCACAGTGGCCTTCATCATCCATAAATGGAAGAAGTTCTGAACCACCGGGACTCTTCCTAGAGCTGGCCGGCTGTCTAAACTGAGCGATCAGGGGAGAAGGGCCTTAGTCAGGGAGGTGACTGAGAACCCGATGGTCACTCTGTCAGAGCTCCAGCATTCCTCTGTGAAGAGAAGAGAACCTTCCAGAAGGACAACCATCTTTACAGCAATCCACCAATCAGGCCTGTATGGTAGAGTGGCCAGACGGAAGCCACTCCTTTGTAAAAGGCACATGGCAGCCCCCCTGGAGTTTGCCAAAAGGCACCTGAAGGACTGCTCAGACCATGAGAAACAAAATTCTCTGATCTGATGAGACAAAGATTGAACTCTTTGGCATGAATACCAGGCATCATGTTTGGAGGAAACCAGGCACCACTCATAACCATGCCAGTGGTGGTGGAAGCATCATGCTGTAGAGATGTTTTTAGTGGCAGGAGCTTGGAAATTAGTCAGGATAGAGGGAAAGATGAATGCATTAATGTACAAAGACATCCTGGATGAAAACCTGCTCCAGAGCACTATTGATCTCAGACTGGGACGACGGTTCATCTTTCAGCAGGACAACAACCCTAAGCACACAGCCAAGTTATCAAAGAATTGGCTTCAGGACAACTCTGTGAATGTCCTTGAGTGGCCTAGCCAGAGCCCAGACTTGAATCCAATTGCACATCTCTGGAGAGATCTGAAAATCTCTGTGCACCGACGCTTCCCATCCAACCTGATGCAGCTTAAGGGGTGCTGCAGAGAGGAATGGACGAAACTGCCCAAAGATAGGTGTGCCAAGCTTGTGGCATCATATTCAAAGAGACTGAGGCTGCAATTGCTGCCAAAGGTGCATCAACAAAGTATTGAGCAAGGGCTATGAATACTTATGTGCATGTGATTTCTTAGTTTTTTATTTTTAATAAATTTGCAAAAATCTAAAAAAAAACTTTTTCATGTTGTCATTATGGGGTATTGTGTGTAGAATTTTGAGGGGAAAAAATTAATGTAATCCATTTTGGAATAAGGCTGTAACATAAAATGTGGAAAAAGTGAAGCGCTGTGAATACTTTCCAGATGCACTGTACCACTCTCTCTTGGCCACCAAACTGGGGAATAGGGTGGGACAACGGGTGGAGGTCCCTTGACTTCTGGAACAACAGAAGGAGGGCCCCTGACCCCTGAAGCAATGACTGGAGGGCTCCTGACCCCTGAAACAATAGCTGGAAGTCTCCTGACCCCCAAAGCAATGGCTGGAGGTCTCTTGACCTCTGAAGCAATGGCTGGATGTTTCCTGACCTCTGGGACAATGGCTGAAGGTTCTCTTACCTCTGGGACAATGGCTGAATGTTCTCTGACCTCTGGGACAACAGCTGAAGGTCCTCTGACCTCTGGGACAATGGCTGGAGGTCTTCTGACCTCTGGGACAATGGCTGGAGGTCCTCTGACCTCTGGGACAATGGCTGGAGGGCTCCTGACCTCTGGAATGTCGGCTGGCGCATGGTCTTCCTGCGACCCCATCCTTGATACGGCCACCTCAGACGTTGGAGGGAAACAGAAGGTTTATGTGATGACACCACAGTCATTAGAGACTGGTGGGGAGGACTCAGCAGCTGGTGGGATGTGTGCTTGGGTCCCCCACCAGGAGCAAAACAAGTCTTTTCAAAAATGGTGTTTGAACATAAATGAAAAGGTACTTGCCTTAACTAGTGGTCTCCTGCTGCCGAGGTGACCAGCTCAGGGTCAAAAGCCAGAATGGTGGGCTCTGTGTGAGCTACCGGTGGGTCAGGTACTGGAGCTGGGAAGTATAGTGGAGTAGGTGCTAGAGCTGGGAGGTGCCGTTGAGCTGGTACATCCATTGCAAGCTGGTTCCAACCCAGCTGGGACACATACTCTGGAAGGAGCCACGGTTTGTAGACCAGCATAAACTCCTCCAGGGCAAGCATGGCCTGCTGGCGCTCCTTCTGCTCCTCCTCGTCAACCAGACAATGAGGTTCCAGCATAGTAAACGCACTCCAGCAGACCTCAATGTCCAGCCGCGTCGGGGTGGAGGAAGCTACTGCTAGTGGGCCCCCCAGAACAGCAGATTCCTCCCAGATCATCCAGTTTCCACCCAGTATTGGCAGACACTCAGAAAAATCAAGAGTGGATACAGGAGGTGCAGGTAAGGATGGAGGGATTGAAACAGTGGCAGCAGAAATGGCAACAGATAATGGTGGAGAGAGCTCAGCAGTGGTAGTAATTAACTGCTGCTGAGCCCTCTCACCGGGAACAGAACAAGACCTTTCTGTGACAGATGTTAACAAATGGAAAGGTACTTGCCTCTGTTTCCACTGTCACCATGGGGAAGTTGGACGAGTCCTCCCGGGAAATGCTGGAGCTCGTGTGATGAAGCTGGAGCTGGAGGTATGTGACGTCGAGAGGAGTGGCGCCTTTCTTCCACCCGGACCTGCCAAACACCAACCGAGATTCACAAACCCCTTCAACATATCTTCAACAACACTCCAAAACTACTGGATGGATTTGGATGAAATTTTTACCAAAGGTGGTTCTTGGCCTACAGACGAATCCATTCCATTTTGGTGATAATCTGAGAATGCCTATCTCAGCCAAGGCTCTTATCTTTCACAGTGTGTTAGCAACAATCCTTCAAAATACTCCTGTGTGTCTAATGCCATCATCTGCAGTATGGTGACCCCTCAAGGAATAGTTCTGGCTCCCTTCCTGTTCACCCTCTACACCACTGACTTTTCACACAACACACCACACTGCCATCTACAGAAGTTCTCTGACGACTCGGTGATCGTTGGCCTCATCTCTGATGGGGATGATGCAGAGTACAGAGGACTTATCCAGGACTTCGTGGACTGGTGTCTATGGAACTGCCTCCAGATCAATGCAAATAAAACCAAGGAACTGGTGGTGGACTACCGCAGGTGAGGACAACCCCCCACAGCACCAGTAAACATCCAGGGAACAGACATTTAGATGGTGACATCTTACAAGTACCTGGGTGTTCACCTGAACAATAAACTGGATTGGTCACACAACACCAACACACTCTACAAGAAGGGGGAGTGCAGACTGTTTCTCGTGAGGAGACTTACAGTGGGGCAAAAAAGTATTTAGTCAGCCACCAATTGTGCAAGTTCTCCCACTTAAAAGATGAGAGAGGTCTCCAATTTTCATCATAGGTATACCTCAATTATGAGAGACAAAACGAGGGAAAAAAAATCCAGAAAATCACATTGAAGGATTTTTAATGAATTAATTGGTAAATTCCTCAGCAAAATAAGTATTTGGTCACCTACAAACAAGCAAGATTTCTGGCTCTCACAGACCTGTAACTTCTTCTTTAAGAGGCTCTTCTGTCCTCCACTCGTTACCTGTATTAATGGCACCTGTTTGAACTCGTTATCAGTATAAAAGACACCTGTCCACAACCTCAAACAGTCAGACTCCAAACTCCACTATGGCCAAGACCAAAGAGCTGTCAAAGGACACCAGAAACAAAATTGTAGACCTGCACCAGGCTGGGAAGACTGAATCTGCCATAGGTAAGCAGCTTGGTATGAAGAAATCAACTGTGGGAGCAATTATTAGAAAATGGAAGACATACAAGACCACTGATAATCTCCCTCGATCTGGGGCTCCACACAAGATCTCACCCCGTGGGGTCAAAATGATCACAAGAACGGTGAGCAAAAATCCCAGAACCACACGGGGTGACCTAGTGAATGACCTGCAGAGAGCTGGGACCAAAGTAACAAAGGTTACATCAGTAACACACTACGCCGCCAGGGACTCAAATCCTGCAGCGCCAGACGTGTTCCCCTGCTTAAGCCAGTACATGTCCAGACCTGTCTGAAGTTTGCTAGAGAGCATTTGGATGATCCAGAAGAGGATTGGGAGAATGTCATATGGTCAGATGAAACCAAAGTAGAACTTTTTGGTAAAAACTCAACTTGTCGTGTTTGGAGGAAAAAGAACACCATACCTACTGTGAAGCATGGGGGTGGAAACATCATACTTTGGGGCTGTTTTTCTGTAAAGGGACTAGGATGACTGATCTGTGTAAAGGAAAGAATGAATGGGGCCATGTATCGTGAGATTTTGAGTGAAAACCTCCTTCCATCAGCAAGGGCATTGAAGATGAAACGTGGCTGGGTCTTTCAGCATGACAATGATCCCAAACACACCACTCGGGCAACGAAGGAGTGGCTTCGTAAGAAGCATTTCAAGGTCCTGGAGTGGCCTAGCCAGTCTCCAGATCTCAACCCCATAGAAAATCTTTGGAGGGAGTTGAAAATCCGTGTTGCCCAGTGACAGCCCCAGAACATCACTGCTCTAGAGGAGATCTGCATGGAGGAATGGGCCAAAATACCAGCAACAGTATGTGAAAACCTTGTGAAGACTTACAGAAAACGTTTGACCTCTGTCATTGCCAACAAAGGGTATATAACAAAGTATTGAAATGAACTTTTGTTTTTGACCAAATACTTATTTTACCGAGGAATTTACCAATTAATTCATTAAAAATCATTCAATGTGATTTTCTGGATTTTTTTTCTCATTTTGTCTCTCATAGTTGAGGTATACCTATGATGAAAATTGGAGAACTCTCTCATCTTTTAAGTGGGAGAACTTGCACAGTTGGTGGCTGACTAAATACTTTTTTGCCCCACTGTAGGTCTTTTGGAGCACACGGGACACTCCTGAAGTCCTTCTATGATTCGGTGGTGGTATCAGCCATCACATTCAGAGTGGTCTGCTGGGGTAGTGGCATTATGGCAGCTGACAGGAAGAGACGGAAGAGGCTGATCAAAAAAGATAGTTCTGTTCTGTGGCAACACCGCGAGCCAGTGGAGGAAATAGGAGAGAGGAAGATGGTGACTAAGCTTTCATCTCTGCTGGAGTCGGAGTCCCATCACATGCGGGACACGCTGAACGCACTGAGGAGCTTATTTAGTGGTAGGCTGTGCCATTCTAGGTGCGCAATGGAGAGGCTTCCACAGGTCCGTCCTACCTACGACTGTCAGACTTTATAACCTTACCAGGGCTGCTCGTAGAGGTTGTATTAAATGTACTATGCGTAACTACTTTGCACAATAGAAATGGCCCCCTCCAATACACAACTAGGACAATAACAATCATTATTGAGGGTGGCAACAACACTGATGATTCAAATGTGAAATATTCTGTTGTGTACATATTCATATTCTGCAGGGTAATTTAACAAATTGTAATGCTGTTTATTCCATCTAGCTGCAATGCTCCTGCACTGTGTATATAACTGTGTATATATGTATATTCATTTACTGCTTTGGCTAACCAGTTCTTGTTTTATTACTATTGCTCTGAGTGCTACTATCCCTTTGCTGCTGTAATCCTGAAATTTCCCCATTGTGGGACTAGTAAAGGCTTATCTTATCTTAAAACTAATGGAATTGCAATTTTCACCAGAAGGGGCTCTAGGTGTACACACAAACCCATAACATTTTGGAAGTGATCCATGAAGGATGGAAGGAGCCTTGGCAGAGGTCTGCGTTCTCTGAGTGCTTTCTAGTTTAATAATAAAAGCGTTAAGAAAGATTTGCATATTACAGTATACTGTAAACTGCTTATTTTCCCAACAATATTTTTTCAAATGAGTTAATTTTTCATATTCAAACTATTCATTTTGTCCTGGTGGACCTGCTGTGGATCTTTGTCCATCAGGTGGGCCCCAACCTACAATTTGAGAACCACTGTTACCAGCAATCCTGTGGTGAATCACCACCTTATTGTGGTGAAGGGTTTGCATGCCCAAATGATCCTATTAGATATGTTTTGGGGGGCAGCTTGCCCCTGGTAGGGTCTCCCAACATAAATTGCTCCTTAGCGAAGGGCCAGACCAAGAACGGTGCAGTGGATCCATATGAAAAAAATTACAAGGACTCAGTGTTTCCATAGGAGCCATATGGGTGCTGTGGGCTCACCACCTGCAGGAGAGATCATGATGCTATGTGAACTAGGTGGCAGTCCAGGCTACTCTGATTAGACTGCTGCCCCCATGATCCGGACCCCCTTGATAAGCGGTAGAAGATGGATGGATGGATGTTACCAGGATATTAGCAGTGTTTTACTGTAGATTAGAGATACATCTGTCAGGAGCAGCTTGGCTGCAGACTCTTGGTTGGACGTGCTGTATGTTTCTATGGCAACAGTGACAATATGAACAGTATGTAGTAGATGGGTGTTTGATGAGGTGTTTGTTTAGGTTAAAGACCTTATTAATGGTGTATCATTTCCACGTCACACTTACAGACATTTAAATGAACTCACTACCTTACTATCATCACATCAAATCTTTCCTGTCATTCCATATTTTTGTACATGGTACCCAGACTAAATTTAGCTTCTCTATCCTCTGTATCATTTAGCATCAGTCCCAATAAAGAAATTTTTGTCACCTTTTCATTATTTTCAATGTTATCAAATTGTTTTCTTCCAGAAACATGATGAAGAAAAACCCAGTTGTTCTGAGTTATCCAAGATGACAAGTTCTTTTGAGGTAAGAGCAAAAGTGATGAAACTTTCAAAAACAGTTAAATTTTGCATAAACTCAACTGCACAGAAACCCTGTTTCTGTGCAGTTGTTTCCTGGGAATTTTGCAAAATCGGGCAAAATTCCCTGTTTGTAACTCACCTAACACAATCATTAATATCTATTCTTAAATACAATGTTTGTTTGTGTCACAAATAAATATTATGAACTTGCATCTGACCATGCAGTAATCTTTACCAGCTCTCACATTTGTGCCAAGCTCAAGAGAATAAGAAAATAAATTCTGTTGTTCAAGTTTTCGAGTCTTGAAACAAATAATAATAATATAAGACTCAAATAATAACACAAAGTTGGGGACAAGAGCTTTTATTCAACACAATAAAGCACAATGAAATGTTAATTTTTAAAATTACATTTATTATCATCTCTCCAGCAGCTTCATATTACTAGAACATTTTTTGTAATAGAAACTTATAGAAATGAAACTGGATGACTGTGTGACTTTTTTACTTTTGTAAATTGATTAATGTGACCCATTTTGTACCAAACATCAATGTAACTTGTAAAATCTGTTTCTTTTCTTTTCTTTTTTCTTTTCTTTTCTTTACCTCCACCAAGGAGGTAATGTGATTGGGATGTGTGTTTGTTTTAGGATTATGCAAAAACTACAGGATGGATTTTGATGAAATTTTCATCAGAGGTGACTCTTGGGCTATGGATAAACCTACTAGATTTTGGAGGTGATCCTATCTCTGCCAAGGCGCTATCTTGCAATGTTAACAAAAGTGAAAAAGTGATCCAGAACTGGCATGCTGACCTGTATCACTTCCAAAATCTAATGGCTCCATCCATAGCCCAGTGGCCACCTCTGGTGAAAAGTTCATCAAAATCAATCCAGTGTTTTTTCTGTAATCTTGCTCATAAACAGACAGACATTGGTGGAGGTATGAACTCTCTGAGTGTCCTGCTGTGCAATTGCCAAGCACTGGTCCTGCGACCCAAAAAGGATTAAGCGGAAGAAGATAGATGGATGGATGGATGGTGAAGGGGATTAGGAAATGATGCTTCAGGGTGTTTTCACACCTAAATTTGGTCCAAATCAGTTGTTTGTTACTTTGTATCATTTTCTCTTTGGTTTGGTTCCCTTTCACACAGGCAAAAATTCAAGCACACCAAACTGCATCACGTTAAATCCAGCAAAATTTACGTCAGAATGTTCCCTGTTCTTATTGGTCAGGTTTTTTTGCTGCAAGAACAGGAAAGGTAAATACAGGAAGTAGGATGACTACTGTGCATTTATGCATTTCTGGGGAGAAAATAATACAAATCGTAGTGTAATCTATGGGTTTTTTTCATTGCCTTGGTTATTATTACATTACGTGCACATACCACTTTCGGCAAATCGTACAGTTTGAAAATGAAGCGTGGCTACAGATGGAAAATAATATGTTAATGTTCATTAATCTTCCAAAACTGTGATATGCTCAGCCATAGATGTTTTCAAAGATCCATCAGGTATGTACAGTGGCATAAAATGTTTTACCATTTGCTGCTGGTCCTGTTTTAGTGCAGTCCCTTTCTTACCTGCAGGACTGCACCAGAGTTCACTATTTGATTCAAATCGAGACCACCTCTTTCAGGTGGTCTCGGCACAGTTACTTTGGTGCGCACCTCAGTGCAAATACTGTGTTCTCAACAGACAAAATGAACCACACTAACAGAGAAAATTAACTTGAGCTCAACTGAAACAAACTAAAGCCTGTAGGTGTGAAAGCACCCTCAGTTTAGACCCTGCTGATTTGTGGATATGTTTTTTGTTTTTTCTGGCTATATTAACAGTCAAAATGAAATTGAAATAAAATGGTTTTGGGAAAATAATAAAATAAATAGGACGTGTCAACAGACAGGTAAAACATAATGAATTATTTGATACAAAACCACAGAGAAGGTCCACATCTTAATCAGGTTTTGTGATACGAGAGCACCCAGATAACAATGATGGTAAAAAAGCTAACTGATATAAAGAGGATGTAAGAGATGAACAGCAGCCGGTCTATAATAAAACCTATCTGGATCCACTCTTTTGTGGCCTTGCTTTTGCCCAGGTGCTTCTCCACCTTAGTTCGGATGACCCTGAGGTCTTTACCCAGAGTCCTCAGCTCCTGCATGGTCCTGTCCTCATTCAGCATACCCCTCTGCTCTGAAGTCTCACTGTCCTCTCCCTCTGCAGAGGAAACTTTCATTTCTATTATAGAGGAGAGAATGGAGGAGGTGAAACCAGCTGTTCTGACTACCGATTTTAAAAGTCACATTCTTACCCTGGCATCCTACCTTGTGTTGCAGGGTTTTGGATCACCAGATCCTCTTGAGTTTTTGGCTTTGGGGGAAGACACACCAGTCGGCCAACGATATGAAGGACAAGCACTCTGATCCAGCGAGGAGCTCGACAATAGTGACTCGAGCCACGTAGGAGGTTGGTAATGATGATAGTCTCTAGCAGACTGGCCACCATCAGAGTCAGGCAAAGATACAGGAACACACCTGGGTGAAAAATGTTATTAATAAAATTTTGTGAGAATACCAGTAAAATACAGTACAAGCAGAGGAATACTAGGTTTTTGTCCATTCAAGTTCAGTGGAGACAAACTGTTAACAACATACACCTAGACACCTCACCAAGATGGCTGATTGCAACAAAACTCTGCTCTGCTCTGAGGCTAGAATGAGGATTTTAACCTAGAGTTTCTAACTAATGCTTTGGATTGCTTCATCTACTACCTTTGTGATTTGGCATCCTTAATACTGGTGTGAAAAGAACCTTTTATCATATTCAAACATTTTGCAGATTTGTTTGAATGCAGCTGCTACTAAGGGAGAACAACAAATTCACAAGTGGCTAGCAATGTGCTAGCAGGCCACGCAGCCTGAGTGTTTCCTGGCTGAGGTGACCAGAATCAAGGAGTACCATCTCAGTTGATGTTCACTGACTGGTCCATTTACCGATTAATATGCTACAACTTAAAAGGACAATCCATTACAGTGAAGATGGCTGCCTGCAAAAAACCAAGGGACATAATTGAGGCAGAGCAAGACTTTGTAACTTTGGACACAGTTGAGGAGCTGCTGGATCAACAAAAGACATTCTATGAGGACCTTTTAAAAAGGCAGGAGACATCACTTAGATGTTTCCACAAATATGATGGACTCAACCAACAAAAGGATGGACGGGATTGTGAAGGAGCTCCAAGATTTATGTAACAGTCTAAGATATTCACAGAAGGACATTGATGCTATCAGAACTACACTGACTATGAATAAAAGTGATCTTAAAGATTTGGATAAACAAGTAAAACAACTTCACTCAACTTCCGGTGAATCTAATACGATCTTGGAGCAACTACACTGCTTGGAGAACCAAAACAGAAGGAACAATTTTATTAACTGATGTCACTACATTGGCTCATGCAGAGGAATCATGGGTGGAGACCATGAAAAAGGTAAGTGAACCGCTTACCACAAGGCTGAAAATGGAAGTAGACTGTTCAAATTGAACCAGCTCACAGAATAGGAAAGTCTGGAGGAGATACAAAAAGACCCCGAACCATTGTTGTGAAGCTCATGAGGTACAAGGACAAGGAACTCTTTTTCGAAAAGGTGAAAGCCCATATGAAAAATACTGTACATCTGTTTACATAAATGAAGATATTTTTTTTGAACAGTTGAGGAAGAAAAGAGCTAAACTTCTGCCTGCCATGAAAGAAGCCAGAGCAATGGGTAACTATGCCATAATCAGCTATGACTGGCTCATCATAAAACCAAGGAGAAACACAGATGAGGTTTAGATCAAATGTTGAATGTTTGTAGATCAAGAAATTGTATTCAAGACCATTTCAAAAATTACCGAATGTCTTTAAAATACCAAAGAAAGGACTTGGAATTTGTCATCTCAGTATCTGTCGTCTAAAAAATAAGATAGAAGAACTAAATACTGTGTTGATTGAAAATTCATTACATACCATTGGTATTTCTGAGACACATTTAGATGCTGCTGTAGTAGATGAAGAAGTGGCAGTTAATCGGTACAACATATATAGACATGACAGCAATAAATATGGAGGGGGTGTAGCATTTTACATGGAAGAACATACAGTATAGTATACCAGTAAAAATAAGACAAGATCTAAATGTTCCAGGTGTTGAGGCACTGTGGCTATAAGTCCATTTATTTCATTTAAAACCAGTGCTAGTTGGGTGTTATCTTCTTCTTTCAGCTGCTTCCTTTAGGGGTCGCCACAGTGGATCATCTGCCTCCATCTCACCGTATCCTTGGCATCTTCCTCTTTAACACCAACCCTCTCCATGTCCTCCTTCACTACATCCATGAATCTTCTGTGGTCTTCGTCTTTTTGTCCTGCCTGGCCATCTTCAAGATCCTTTGTCCAATATATCCACTATCCATCCTCTGCACATGTTCAAACCATCTCAGCCTTGCCTCTTTTGCTTTTCTTGTGGTAATTCCTGTGGCCACTGTGGAGTTATCTGGCCGAACCACACACCGTTTCGACCACAATGCTGATTTTGGTAAGGGAAGGGGTGAAGGGATCCATATTTTTGTGCTTCAGACTTGGTGTAATAACAGCAGAACAATTCATAGCCACTGTTCACCGGACTTAGAGCCCATGCCCTTCCTGTGTAGGCCTTTTTATCTTCCCCACAAGCTAACGGCAGTAATTTTAACAGCTGTTTACGTTCCTCCAGATGCTAACGTTAGCTTAGCACTCAATCACCTCCAGCACATTGTCAACGAGATCACCCCGTTGCAGTCCACATTATTGCAGGGGATTTTAACAAAGCATGCTTAATTTTAACTGTCAAGATTTCATGGACAGATCACGCCCCTAATGGCACAGCACAGCGTTGTGCCTGTCAAGTGATATGATATGCCAAACACTCCTAAGTTGTACTGAGGAGTTGTACTGATGATTTCACCTCACAAGGTGGCACACACGTATAACTTACTGCTCTTGCCTTGGAAGAATCATGGCGGACATAGAAGCATTCGTATTTACACCAAAGAGGAAGAAATGTTTCTTCCTCTCTTCTTTTAGATAAGACTAAAACAAACGGATGTAACAGACTGATGGAGGAGCACTTGCTCCCAAATTTGCCAACTATGAATCAAAAAAGAGATTATTTAGCTTATGAAGGTAAATGTTTACATTTTGTTATAACAAAGGGTGCGGGGAGCAGATTGATTTCACCTGCTGTTCATCACAGCCCCACATGACCGAGAGAACAATCACTCCATTTTATAAAACAAATAGCGCCGGAACAAAAGCAAAATTGAGGTGCAATAATCCTAACCGTTTCTGGATGTGGGAGAGAAAGCAAAAATGCCTGACAGAAGAGGAAATAATGGCCAACATGCTGCAGAAAGCAGCCTTTCACCAGCAGTAAGTGACGAATGTCTGTGATTGTTTATTGTTTTGTTTATATTTTACTGTATTGTACTGATTTTCTGGTTCATATACTTTGAAGATAAAGATAACAAAATGCCCAAAACAAGAAACAGTGACAAAAAGCAGAACCATTCTTTGTGTAAATATGTCCAAAGTCCACTTTTGACTGGAAGTGGCATTATGCAAATTAGATGTGTAAATTTACTCCTATCTAAAACTTTGGATCATATTCTACATCTTTCTAATTGACAGTAAGCCATTATCTCTTACCACTTTCAAGTTTTAGCCTTGGAAATCTGTGACATCTGATCTGAATATTTTCTTGAAAAAAATCTTGACCACTCTTGACCACTAAGGGGTTATGGCGCAATATGGTGCCTGTGACAGTTAAACGGTTGTAGATTGTACTCCCCAAATTCCACCAACATCTTAAATGTCTCTCAAGAGGGGAAAAAACACTGAATCATGCCAACAGCAACATTAAGCACACCAACAGAGCCACCCCCTCCCCCACCTTGGACAATCATACCATCTCTCTCTGCTTCTAATACCTGCCCACACCCCCTTTTGGAAGAGTTGCCCCCAACCAAACAAACAATTAAAACCTGGCCTGAAAATTCCCTCCTCCAGCTACAGGACTGCCTTGCCTGCACTGATTGGAGCATCTCTGAACAGCGGGACCTGGACTCTTATACCGAGTCTGTCCTTTTCTACATCAAATGCTGTGTAGAAAATGTGACAGTCACCAAACACATCCTGGTATTTCCAAACCGCAAACCCTGGATGACCAGTGAAGTCCAGGCTTTGATCAGAGCCCGCAACTCAGCCTTCAGACAGAGGGACAGCTCTCTGTACAGCACTGCTAGAGCCAACCTGAGGAGAGGCATAAAACTCACTAAGAATGCCTATACGAGGAAGGTGGAGGGCTTCCTCACAGACAACAATGCCCAACAAAATATGGAGAGGCATCCAGGCCATCACTAACTACAGGGGCCAGGGCCCCCCAACATCAGACAGCAGCCTCACTTTGGCAGAGGAGCTTAACATCTTCTTTGCCCAGTTTGAGCACACCTCCCCCCCCCAAACTTGCCCCCCTCCTCCCCTCTCTCTCCCTCCTCCCCCCTCTCCCCTCCCCTCCCCCCTCTCTCTATAGGTGCATGAGGTGAGGATGAAACTGAGAGCAGTGAACCCCCGCAGAGCTGCTGGTCCAGATGGCATCCCAGGAGCAGTGGTCAAAGCATGTGCAGACCAGCTGGCAGGGATCCTCACCAAGTTGTTCAACCTCTCCCCAACGTATGCCACCGTCCCCTCCTGCCTCAAGGCCTCCACCATCATCCCCATCCCCAAAAAGTCCATAATTGACAGCCTGAATGACTACAGACCCGTAGCATTCACATCTGTAGTTATGAAGTGTTTTGAGCGATTGCTGTCCCATCCCAGCACATCAAGGACTGTTTTCCCCCCTCCTTCGACCCCCACCAGTTCACCTACAGGGAGAACCAGTCTACGGAAGATGCCACCGCCACCACTCTCCACAGAGCGCTGAGCCACCTGGAGAACTCGAGCAGCTACATGAGGACGCTCTTTGTGGACTAGAGCTCAGCTTTCAACACTATCATCCTGGACATCCTGATCCACAAACTGCACCTCCTCCAGATCTCCACCACCACCACCACCTGCTCCTGAATAAAAAACTTTCTCACCAACCACCCACAGTCAGATTTGTCCCCACCACTCCTCCACACTGTCTCTCAACACTGGCTCCCCCTAAAGCTGCGTACTAAGCCCTCTACTATACTCCCTGTACACCTGTGACTGTATTCCAACCACTGACACTGTGAAATACATGGACAACACCACCTTGGTTGGGCTCATCACTGACGACAGTGAGAAGGTATACAGGGTGGAGGTAAAGAATCTGCTGCTGTGGTGCCAAGCAAACAACCTGAAACTGAATGTCCAAAAAAACCAAAGAACTCAGGCTGGACTGAAGAAAGAACAGACAGGTCCACCCCCCCTCCTCATAAATGCCGACCGCGTGGAAAACGTCCTCGCCTTCAGGTTCCTGGGCACCCATATCTCCTCTGACCTCTCCTGGACTGTCAACACCAAGGCCCTAGTGAAGAAAGCCCAGCAATGGCTGCACTTCCTCCATGTCCTGAGGAAGCACAACCTGGACCAGAAGCTGCTGCTGGCCTTCTATCACTGCTCAGTGGAGAGTGTGCTCACCTGCTGTCTGGGTATGTGGTACGCCGGCTCCACAACTGAGAAAAGAAAGGTTGTGCAGAGGGCAATCAACACCGCCCAAAAAATTATTGGTGGCCCTCTGCCATCCTTGGAAGACATCTCCACATCCTCCTGTCGGGCAGCACGGTGGTGCAGTGGTTAGCACTGTTGCCTAACAGCTAGAAGGTTCCAGGTTCGAATTCCCAGGCTGGCAGGGGTAGGAACCTTTCTGTGTGGAGTTTGCATGTTCTCCCTGTGCTGCGTGGGTTTACTCCGGGGGCTCCGGTTTCCTCCCACAATCCAAAGACATACATGTTAGGTTAATTGGTTGTCCTAAATTGTCCGTAAATAGCTGTCTCCTATAGACCCTTAGAATAGAGGGTTAGTACTAGTGAAGCGCTTTGAATGGTCTTTGAGACTAGAAAAAGCGCTATATAAGTACAGGTCCTTATCCTTTATCCCTGTCTCAGAAGGATCAAGGCCATCACAGGAAACCCCTCACATCCTGCCCACCACCTGTTTGATCTGCTTCCCTCTGGACGACAGTTCAGATCGATCAGGTCCCACACCTCCAGACTGACAAACAGTTTCTTCCCCTGAGCCATCCGATCTGCAAACAGTCAGAGGCCCCACTCCCCTCCCTCTGAACGCTCACATGCACAGAACTGAGGACCTTTTAATTATCACAATAACTCACCTGTCTTTGCACTCTGCACTTTCATGTATACTGACCAATCCGTGAAATCACTACTGTGCATATTTTCCATAATCCTTGGACCATCCATCCATAAATCTTCACGGTCACGGGGGGGGGGGGGGGGGTGCTGGAGCCTATCCAAGCATCTTTGGGAGAGAGGCAGGGTACACTCTGGACAGATCGCCAGTCCATCACAAGACCACCACAGAGAATGAGACAGCCATTCACTCTTACAGTCATACCTAGGGACAATCTTAGAATCCCCAGTCTGATGCCAATTAACCTAACTTGCATGTTTTTGTCATGTGGGAGGAAACCAGAGAAATCTGGTGGCAGAGGCACTGTGGCAGCACAGCAACTCACCCTTGGCCGGGGGATCCTGGGTTCGATCCCAGCCCCCGACCAACAGTGATCTGTGTGGCGTTTGCATGTTCTCCCCGTGTCTGCGTGGGTTTATTAATCCTTGGACCATTTTATTCAAGTGTGTGTTCTGCACTCCGCAATGTTATGTACATAGTTCCATCCGTGAAGCCACTACCATACCTGTGAATGTTTAATCATGTGTTCTGTAACTGTGTTTAATTCAAACTCTTCTCTCTTACTTTATTGCACAGTAGCCTGGTGGAGCACCCACAATCTCATTGTACTGTACAACTGTACATCTCATCTCCGCCCCCTGGTGGAACCAGCGATGGATCCACTCCAGTTCGCCTACCAGCATGGCATTGGGGTGGAGGATGTGGTGATCTTCCTCCTTCACCGTTCTCTGTCCCACCTGGAGAAGCCCGGGAATATGGTGAGGATCATGTTCTTTGACTTCTCCAGTGCTTTCAACACCATCCAACCGATGATCCTGAAGGACAAGCTGCTGCGCGCAGGGGTGGACCAGCACCTGTCATCATGGATCCTGGACTACCTCACGAACCGGCCTCAGTTTGTGAGAACCTGGGACTGTGTTTCCGACACGATCATCAGTAGCACGGGGGCCCCCCAGGGAACGGTGCTGGCTCCCTTCCTGTTCACTCTTTATACTGCGGACTTCTCACACAACACAACACATTGCCATCTACAGAAGTTCTCTGATGACTCTGCGATCGTTGGTCTCATCTCCAACGGAGATGAAGCTGAGTACAGAGGGCTTATCCAGGACTTTGTGGACTGGTGCCATCGGAACTGCCTCCAGATCAACGCGAGGAAAACTAAGGAGCTGGTAGTGGACTGCCGCAGGCATGGGCAGCCCCTCACAGCACCAGTAAATATACAGGGAACAGACATCGAGATGGTGACATCCTATAAGTACCTGGGTATTCATCTGAACAATAAACTAGACTGGTCACACAATACTGACGCACTCTACAAGAAGGGACAGCGCAGGCTGTTCCTGCTGAGGAGACTCAGGTCTTTTGGTGTACAAGGGGCGCTGCTGAAGTCATTCTATGACACGGTGGTGGCATCAGCCATCACTTTTGGAGTGGTCTGCTGGGGCAGTGGCATTACTGCAGCCGATAGGAAGAGACTGAACAAACTGATTAAGAAAGCTAGCTCTGTCCTGGGGCAGCGCCTTGATCCGATGGAGGAGATAGGAGAGAGAAGGACGGTGGCTAAACTGTCATCTCTGCTGGAGTCCGAGTTCCACCCTATGCAGGACATACTGGATGCACTGAGGAGCTCATTTAGCAGCAGACTACATCATCCCAGGTGCACAACCGAGAGGTTTCGTAGGTCCTTCCTACCAACGGCTGTCAGACTGTACAACCTAAGCAGGGCTGCTCGCAGAGATAGCAAAAAGACGTAACAAACTAATAATTTTTTTTTGAATGCAAAAGATGCAATAGACTTACACAATGGTCCTCTCCGGCATACAACTAGGAACATACCGGTCGCTATGGAGGGTGAGAATATGTATGGGCACATAATCATACCATGTAGGATAACTAAGTAGACGGTTATGCTGTTTCATCCCACCTAGCAACAATGCTCTGCACTGTGTGTGTTTATATATTTACATATTTATTCCATCTAGCTACAATGCTCAGCACTGGGTGTGTTTATATTTATATATCTATATATTTATTCCATCTAGCTACAATGCTCCGCACTGTGTTTTTATATATCTACATATTATTCCATCTAGCTACATTGCTCCGCACTGTGTGTGTTTATATACTTGCATATTTATTCCACCTAGCTGCAATGCTCCGTACTGTGGGTGTTTATATATTTACATATTTATTCCATCTAGCTACAATGTTCTGCACTGTGTGTTCATATATTCATATATTTATTCCATCCAGCTACAATGCTCTGCACTGTGTGTCTGTGTGTGTGTGTGTATATATATATTTTATAGTAATATGTACATATGTATATTAGCTGCTCTTGCTTGCTTGTTTTTTTTTTTTCTTGCCTTCTGATTGTTGCTCTGAGTGTTGCTATCCCTGTGCTGTTGCAATCCTGGAATTTCCCCGTTGTGGGACTAATAAAGGCTTATCTTATCTTATCTTATCTTACAATGACAATAAAGCCTATTCTATTCTATTCTTACTTTGTCTCCAAACCGTTCAACCTGAGCTGTCCCTTTGATATACTCATTTCTAATCCTGTCCCTCCTGGTAACTCCCAATGAAAATCTTAGCATCTCAACTCTGCCACCTCCAGCTCTGCCGCCTGTCTTTTTGTTAGCGCCACCATCTCCAAATCATACATCATAGCAGGTCTCACTACTGTCTTGTAAATCTTCCCTTCCACTCTTGCTGCTACCCTTCTGTCATAAATCACCCCTGACAGTCATTGCAATCCACTCCACATTGCCTTCACTCTCTTCTTCACTTCTCTTGTGCATTTTCCATTGCTTTCGATGGTTGACCCCAGGTATTTAAACTCATATACCTTCACTACCTCTACTCCTTGCATCTTCACCATTATACCTGCCTCCTTCTCATTCACACTCATGTATTCTGTCTTTCTTCTACCGACTTTCATTCCCCTTCTCTCTAGAGCATACCTCCACCTCTCCAGGTTCTCTTCCACCTGCTTCCTACTCTCACTACAGATCACAGTGTTGTCTGCAAACATCATGGTCCACGGAGACTCCTGCCTGACCTCATCTGTCAGCCTGTCCATCACCATGGGAAACAAGAAGGGGCTCAGCCTTCACTCTCTTCCTCTTCTTGCAGTTTTAAAAAGTAAGCAATTTTATACATTTGTGATAAATCTGCCCAATTTGAGTTTCACAGCATACTCAAAATCAGAGTGATGCAAAGTGAAGACAATTGCATGCTGTTAAAACTGACAAATAATACTACTTACACCATCATATTATATCATATCATATCATATATCATATTAATACAGGGGTGTCCAACCATGTGCCATGGAGAGCCAAGACCCTGCAGGTTTTCTCTTCTACCCAGTCTCTTCAGCAGGTGTTTTCACTTATCAGCAATCAGTGGGAAGAAGTTCACTGAAATCTGCTGTTGAAGACACTGGTTGGAGGTAAAACCTGCAGGGTCTTGGCTCTCCATGGCACATGGTTGGACACCCCTGTATTAATATGTGTTATATAGTACAGCAGAAAATAAAGGGTATTTAATGACTTATCAACTGACTTATCAGAGGAATGCCATTTCCTGTGATGGGCAGCAGTGCATTGATATTGAGCAAAAAGACAGTGTAGCCCAGGATGAGGGTCATCTTGAACAGGGCTCGGTCCACATTCTTGGGTGGTAATATGAAACTGAAGAGGTCCACGGAGATGAGGAAGATGCTGGGCAGCAGGATGTTGACCACATAAAACATGGCCCGACGCCGCACAGCCACCTGCAGTGGAGTTCGGTATGAGATGGTGAATTTCTGTGGAGTATGAATAATAATCTAATACATGTTAAATACTATCCTATACTGCCATTTTTAACACATTTACACCTGAATTATTTAGAGGAAACATGCCACAATGCAGCTTCTTACAAAAAAGCGAAGCTCTTCATAAAAGTCATCAACTGTAGATGGCTGAATCAGTTTGATCACATGGATTCCTACTAATTCCCATTCTCCCATAGTTTTCATTGCTTCTTTAGAGCGTTCAAATGTGTCTTGTCCAGTACGTACATAGTGAAGCTGAAAGGCAGACCCTGGAATAAAAAAAGTTAAGATATTTACATCAATTATGTTCAGATTATATTTTAAATTAACAAACAAAAATGCACAATTTGAGGGACAGTAATTTCTTACTTACTGCGGAGAGAGTAGGAATTGAAGCTTAAACTGCAGTTCTGAATGTCAAATGGAAACAAGTAGATATCAAGCTTGCAGGAACTGATGACTTTGACCGGCTGTGAATCAATCACTCGGCCATTAGCAAACAGGTAGGTATATGGGACAAAAGGAGCCGTGTTTTCCTCCATGCTGTGGAAAAAAAAAACAAAACGTGTGAGATGATAACTCACTAAATGATTACTTTGCAATTGAAATGGGGCAGCTGTGGTCCAGTGGTTAGCACTGTTGCCTCACAGCAAGAAGGACATGGGTTCAAACCCACCCCTGATTAGTGGTGATTTTTCTGTGTGGAGTTTGTCTGTGTGGGTTTTTGCCAGGTACTCCAATTTCCTACCGAAGTCCAAAGACATGCATGCTAGTTTAACTGGCATCATCTGGGGATTTTAAATTGTCCTTTGGTATGAATGAGAGAGTGAATGGTTGTCTGTCTGTCTGTGTTGGCATCTCACCCAAAGATGTTGGGATAGGCTCCAGTCCTCCCACGAGCCAAAAAAGATTAAGTGGTTAAGATGAATGAATGCAATTAAAATGCTGATTTAGATACAGCGGGGAAAATAAGTATTGGACACGTCAACATTTTTTTCATCAAACATATTTCTGATGGAGCCATTGATCTGAGATTTTCACCAGATATCAGTAACAACCCAACAATCCATCCATCCATCCATCCATCTATCTTCTACAGCTTTTCCGGAGGTCCGGGTCACGGAGGAAGCAGTTCAAGCAGAGAAGCCCAGACTTCACTCTCCCCAGCCACCTGCTCCAGCTCTTCAGAGAGGATACCAAGGCGTTCCCAGACCAGCTGGGAGACATAGTCTCTCCACCGAGTCCTGGGTCTGCCCCGGGGTCTCCTCCCAGTGGGACGTGCCTGAAACACCTCAAGTGGGAGGTGCCAACAATCCATACATTCAAAGAAATCAGGGCAACTGTGTTCACAAAATACATTATATTTAATAAAGTGGAATGACACAAGGAATAAGTATTGAACACATTTGGTGAAATTCATTTAATATTTAGTAGAAAAACCTTTGTTGATAATAATACTAACTAACTACTAACTAACCTGCACTTATATAGCGCTTTTCTAGTCACAAAGACCACTCAAAGCGCTTTCATTAATACTAACCCTCTATTCTAAGGAGACGCCTCCTGTATGGAGAAACTAGGTGCAGGCATTGCTCAGGAATGATGTTAGCCCATTCTTCCACACAAACTGTTTTCAAATCTTGAAGGTTCCGTGGGTGTCTTCTATGAACTCTGATTTTCAGTTTGTTCCATAGATTTTCAATGAGATTCAGGTCAGATGACTGAATGGGCCATTCTAGCAGCTTTATTTTCCTTCTCTGGAGCCAGTTGAGAGTTTGTTTGGCTGTCTGTTTGAGATCATTGAATTACTGAAATGTCCACCCTCATTTCATCTTCAGCATCTTGGCAGATGGCAACAGGTTCTTACCAAGGATGTCTCTGTACATTTGTCCATTCTCCTTTCCTTCAATTATATTAAGTCTGCCTGTACCATGTGCTGAAAAACACCCCCACACCAGGATGGGATGTGCAGTGCCATTTCTTCTCCAAACATGCTGTGTGTTGTGACATCCAAAAAGTTCAATTTTGGTCTCATCTGACCAGACTATATTCTCCCAGTATTTTACTGGCTTGCCCAAATGTAGGGTAGCAAACTTTAAACAAGCTTCAGCATGCATTTTCTTCAGCAATGGAGTCCTGCGAGATGAGCAGGCATAAAGCCCATGTCGGTTGAGTGCATTACTTATTAATTAATTCCCACCAATGGGATATGGGATGGCTTCCTAAATTCTGATAGATTTCAGCTGGTTTCTTGACTTTCTGTGCTTCTTTGCACCTTTTTCTTCATGTATCCAATACTTATTCCCTGTGTCATTCCACTTTAGTAAATATAACTTGTTTTGTGAACACAGTTGCCTTGACTTCTTTGTATGCATTGATTACTTGGATTTTTACTGATATCTGGTGAAATTATCAGGTCAATGGTTCCATCAGAAATACGTTCAATGAGAAAAATGTTGACATGTTCAATACTTATTTTCCCCACTGTATAATCTAGAGATACAAATGAAATGCTCTGTACATGTATGACAATATGAGTATATAAATATATGAGTATATAATATATTAGTATGAGTATAATACTGTAGGTGCCTGCATGGTTCTATGTGTCTACTATATTTTGAAGGCTTTATGAGCACTACCACACATGTTACTAAGTTCCTTTTTATTCAGAAGAATGTATGTTTAGAGCCGATTTTCAAGATTTTTCTTGTAATGTACACAAAGTGAGATAGATTGAAAACAGCACTACATATACAGTTGTGCCCATAAGTTTACATATTTCCAGGGTTTGTAAACTTATGGGCACAGTTGTATTTTAACCACTACTAATCAGTGCTATCCATGCAGTTGTGTTTATAAGTTTACATACCCCGGAGGTATGTAAACTTATAAGTACAACTGTATATATAAATTCCCAGTGCTGATGTGATATAATTAGCAATTTCATCAAATTTATTCTCCATCCATCCATCTTCTTCCGCTTAATCCTTTTCGGGTCGCGGGGGGCTGAAGCCTATCCCAGCATCTTTGGGCGAGAGGCAGGGTGCACCCTGGACAGATCGCCAGTCCATTGCAGGGCCAACACAGAGAGACAGACAACCATTCACTCTCACAATCATACCTAAGGACAATTTAGAATCCCCAGTTTAAGGCCAATTAACCTAACTTGCATGTTTTTGGCATGTGGGAGGAAACCGGAGAAATCCCAGAGTAAACCCACGCAGACACGGGGAGAACATGCAAACTCCACACAGATCACTGTTGGTCGGGGGCTGGGATCGAACCCAGGATCCCCCAGCCAAGGGTGAGTTGCTGTGCTGCCGCAGTGCTAACCACTCCGCCACCGCGCTGCCCTGACAAATAGTATTTGAAGCCTTAACCCACTGTTTTATTTCTCATGCAGTGCACTGAAAAAAATCAGTCCTAACATTTTCTGTTACAAATGTATATTAAATCTTGAGAATCTTTCACTTTCATATATACATACATACACTGGATATAAAAAGTCTACACACCCCTGTTCAAATGCCAGGTTTTTGTGATGTAAAAAAATGAGACCAAGATAAATCATTTCAAAACTTTTTCCACCACTAATGTGACCTATAATTTGTACAACCCAACTGAAAAACAAACTAAAATCTTTTAAGGGGAAAAATAAAAAAAACTTACAATAACCTGGTTGCATAAATATGCACACCCTTAAACTAATACTTTGTTGCAGCACTTTTGGCATTTATTACAGCACTCAGTCTTTTTGAATAGTTTGGGTAGGAGTCTATCAGCCTGGCACATCTTGATGCGGCAATATTTGTTCACTCTTCTTTGCAAAAATGCTCCAAATCTGTCAGATTGCGAGGGCGTCTCCTGTGCACAGTCCTCTTCAGATCACCCCACAGATGTTCGATTGGATTCAGATCTGGATTCTGGCTGGGCCATTCCAAAACCTTAATCTTCTTCTGGTGAAGCCATTCTTTTGGTGATTTGGATTTGTTCTTTGGGTCGTTGTCGTGCTGAAAGATGAAGTTCCTCTTCATCTTCAGCTTTCTAGCAGAAGCCTGAAGGTTTTGGGCTAACATTGACTGGTATTTGGAACTGTTCAGAATTCCCGTCACCTTGACTAAGGCCCCAGTTCCAACTGAAGAAAATCAGACCCAAAGCATGATGCTGCCACCACCATGCTTCACTGTAGGTATGGTGTTCTTCCGGTGATGAGCAGTGTTGTGTTTGCACCAAATATACCTTTTGGAATTATGGCCAAAAAGTTCAACCTCGGTTTCATCGGACCATAGCACATTTTCCTACATGCGTTTGGGAGATTTCAAATGTGTTTTTGCAAAATGTAGCTGGGCTTGGATGTTTTACTTCGTAAGATAAGGCTTCCATCTTGCTACCCTACCCTGTAGCCCAGACATATGAAGAAGACAGATTGTTGTCACATGTACTAAACAGCCAGTACTTGCCAGAAATTCCTGCAGCTCCTTCAATGTTGCTGTCGGCCTCTTGGCAGGCTCCCTGACCAGTTTTCTTCCCGTCTTTTCATCAATTTTGGAGGGATGTCCAGTTCTTGGTAATGTCATTGTTGTGCCATATTTCCTCCACTTGATGATGACTGTCTTCACAGTGTTCCATGCAGTGTTGGGAGTAACGCGTTACGCCACTACTTTTGCAGTAATGTGCTTTGTAACAAAATTATTGTTTAAAAATTCAGTAATGCATTACAGTTACTGAAATTTGATCAGATGCGTTACTCGCGTTACTTGTTTTATTAACATGGATAGATATTTTTAGCACAAATAAATACAAACTGACCCTATGTAGCTAACGTAGCCATCAGTCAACGTAACCTGTTGCAAAGAGCCTGATCACTGCTGCAGCCAGCAGCCACAAATGGAGCTTGCTCCTGCTGGGAAAAGATGAAGCTACTTTGTTTTTGTGGAAATAGACAAGATTATTTTTCCTTTGTCACGGTTAAGGACAAAAGCATATTGGTGGGTTGCAAACTAAAGTGCGGTTGAGACCGACTTCAATCTTCAGAAGTGCCTTTCAGAACAGTAACAAGATCCAACAAGCTAGTGCTATGCTATGCTAACAACACCATGTAGTGGATCTACACTATCTGAACACCCACAGCTGGATTTCAAGCACAGGTATGCATCTGGACAGTTTGTGACCCAGCCAGAATTAAACCGACTGATTGCCAGATATGTTGTTACAGAATGAAGCTCTGATAACAGTCATTTTCCATCATACAGCTGAGACTGTGATCTACTGAAGTTAAAACACATTTACTTGCTACCTGGATAAAGATTATTCAAAAATGGATTTGATCTCCAAAAGGAATTTAAGGGACTGGATCATATCTCTGTCACAGCAGACATTTGGACTCTGGATAATGGACATTTCCTTTGGATCACTGCACATCAGATTAAATCCATAATATAAAGGTAAGAAATGTTGACAGCTTTATGCACTCTTGCCAACTCACTCTTTTGGAGTGATTCTCACTCTTTTTCCCCCTTTGTCACTCCACAAACTCTATTTCTCACTCCAAAATAAGGAAATTACTGGCAATTTTGTGTTGATTTTCTTCAGATTTTTTACACAATAAGAGCTCTCAGGGTAGGATAAAGCAGAATGAACATGTTCTAAAAGTTCTGTCTGAAACAATCTGTTTTTAGCCTGACATTAACCTGTTGCACTTCGGTGTACCGCGGGCAGGCACGTCTCTGCGTCCTAGAGCGCACGAGGGCGCCCTAGGACGCACACTGTGTATCCTAGGGCGCACTGAAGAAAAAAAAAGCTGCATTTCCATTCTTCCACTACAGACACAGCCGCGAACAGAAAGCCAAAGGAGTGCTTTGATTGGTTTAGATGTGATTGACCTCTCATTCGACTAATAAGAGCCTTGAATTGGGTTTCTGAAACCTTGAAGAACCAATGACTGAAAACCTAGCAAGAAGGACCCGCCTACCAACGGCTGCGAATACAGCCAGCCAACTGAAGCACAGAAGTTCGAAAGCTGTTTTGTGTAAGGCTGGGTGACACGCAGGCGTTCGCCAGTCTTTTTTTCTTACTACTGTTTTTATTTGTTTTGAAAAATCGTTCGCCAAAACCGCAATCATGGAAGCACAAAACCGCAATAATGGAATTATGGTTTGACCGGGTCGCGTGACCAGAGCCACGAGTCCGTAACAAGCGGACTAGCTTCATGTTCGTCTGACAATGAGGAAGAGAAGTTCGCCAGCTACGCTGCTGTTGTGAACAGGTAAGTGTTATAAGCTAAATTATTCTTTATCCCTGAAAATTGTAATCCAAATGACTTTTGACCGATCGGTAAATTACAACTGTGCGTTATCGCAACATGACGGACCCGGACCGCTCCGGTCCGAGTCCGTCATGTTGTGAACCCACCCCCACCCCGCTACTCTTCTGTAGCGGATTGCAGATATATTGCAGATATTTTAGTCCAACTGTGTGTAGTAGACCGCGGCGCACAGAGCGTGTACCGCGGCACACGGACTGGACATGGTTCGTCCACCGCGTCTGGACCATGAACACCCCCCCCCCCCGCTACTGTTCTGTAGCGGATTGCAGATATTATTGCAGATATTTTAGTCCAACTATGCATATTAGACCGCGGCGCACAGAGCGTGTACCGCGGCGCACGGACTGGACACAGTTCGTGCGCCGCATCCAGACCGTGAACGCTCCGCCCCCCCCCCCCCCCCAGCTACTGGTCTGTAGCAGATTGCAGATATTATTGCAGATATTTTAGTCCAACTGTGCATATTAGACCACGGCGCACGGACTGGACACGGTTCGTGCGCCACGTCCGGACCGTGAACACCCCCCCCCCCCCCCCCCCGCTACTGTTCTGTAGCAGATTGCAGATATATTGCAGATATTTTAGTCCAACTGTGCGTATTAATTCAATTCAATTCAATTCAACTTTATTTATATAGCGCCATTTCACAACAACAGTCATCTCATAGCACTATCAACTGAAGGGGGGACCCCCACAGTTGCAGAAAGACCCCAGCAATCAGGCGATCCCCTGTGAGCAAGCACTTGGCGATGGTGGAGAGGAAAAACTCCCTTTTAACAGGAAGAAACCTCCAGCAGAACCAGGCTCAGGGAGGGGCAGTCATCTGCTGCGACTGGCTGGGGGGTGAGGGGATAGAGAAGAAGAAAAGAACAGACATGTAGAGAGCAAACAGCACGATGGGGACTCAATCTATGGGAGAGAACAAACAAATGTTAATGACCAGCAAAAAAAAAAAATTTCATAGAGAGTGAGGAAAGGAGTGAGGCCCAGTGCATTACTGGGGGTCCCCCGGCTGACTAAACCTATTAGCAGCATAACTAAGGGAGGGTTCAGAAACACATGATCCCTCCCTAATTGTAGGCTATATCAAAAAGGTAGGTTTTAGCCCTATTCTTAAAAACAGAGATCGAGTCTGACTCCCGAATCCAGATTGGCAGCTGATTCCACAGGAGAGGAGCTTGATAACTGAAGGCTCTGCCTCCCATTGTACTTTTGGAGATTCTAGGTATTACAAGTAATCCTGCATTTTGGGAGCGTAGTGTTCTGTTAGGATGATACGGTAGTATCAGATCTTTTAAATAAAAAGGAGCCTGATTGTTTAAAGCTTTGTAAGTAAGAAGAAGGATTTTAAACTTAATTCTAAACTCTATGGGAAGCCAATGAAGGGAGGCCAGAACCGGAGAGATATGATCTCTCTTTCTAGTACCTGTTAAAACTCTTGCTGCAGCATTTTGGATCAGCTGAAGACTTTTTAAAGATGTTTTAGGACAGCCTGATAATAAAGAATTACAATAATCTAATCTCGAGCTAACAAAAGCGTGGATCAGCTTCTCAGCATCACTCTGAGACAAGATGCTCCTAATCTTGGCAATATTACGCAAATGATAGAAGGCAGTCTTAGAAACAAATTTAATATGTGAATTGAAGGACAAATCCTGATCAAAAATAACTCCAAGGTTCCTCACAGAGCTATTAAGAGAAAGAGTAACTGCATCCAAACTGAAAGTTTGATTTGGAAAGGAATTTCTAAGGTTTTTTGGACCAACAAGAATGACTTCAGTCTTATCTGAATTTAATAGCAGGAAATTACAAGTCATCCAAGCTTTGATTTCCTTAAGACAGGCTTCTAACTTGGCTAATTGATTAGTATCATCTGGCTTCATTGACAGGTATAATTGTGTGTCATCTGCATAACAATGAAAATGTATACAGTGCTTTCTAATAATGTTGCCTAACGGAAGCATATATAAACTAAAAAGAGTAGGGCCTAGCACAGATCCCTGTGGAACTCCATGACTAAGCTTTGAGCTGAAAGAAAACTCATCATTTACATGAACAAACTGGAACCTATCAGATAAATAAGATCTAAACCACTGCAACGAAGTTCCATTAAGTCCAACATAGTGTTCTAATCTATCAAGTAGAATATTATGATCAATAGTATCAAAAGCTGCACTAAGATCTAAAAGGACAAGTACAGAAACTAGTCCATTATCAGATGCAATGAGGAGGTCGTTAGTGACCTTCGCTAAGGCTGTTTCAGTACTATGATGGATTCTAAACCCAGATTGAAACTCTTCAAGTAAACCATTTCCCTGCAGGTGGTCAAATAATTGCGTAGCAACAACTCTTTCTAAGATTTTTGAAATGAAAGGGAGATTAGAGATTGGTCTATAGTTAGCTAAAGCTCCTGGATCTAGCGTTGGCTTTTTGAGTAAGGGTTTAATTACAGCTGTTTTAAAAGCCTGCGGTACATGGCCTAAAGTTAATGAAGAATTGATCATATGAAGAATAAAGCTACCAATAAGTGGGAAGACTTCTTTAAATAACCTGGTAGGAATAGGGTCTAAAAGACAAGTTGAAGGTTTGGATGAGGAAACTATTTTGTCTAACTCACAAAGGTCAATTGGAGTAAACTCATCAAGACAGACATCAATAGAAGGAGTTGTAATAGTTACAGTATTTAAGTTAACTGTGGGAAGAATCTGATTGATTTTATCTCTGATGGATGAAATTTTATTATTGAAAAAGTTCATAAAGTCCTGACTAGTAAGCTCTAAGGGGATGCTAGGATTGACAGAGTCCTGACTCTTTGTCAACCTGGCTACAGTACTGAAAAGAAACCTGGGATTATTCTTGTTCTCTTCTATTAATGCAGAGTAATAACTCGTTCTAGCTTTTCTAAGAGATTTTTTATAAATTAAAAGATGATTTCTCCAAGCTAAATAGATTTCATCTAAATTAGTAGAGCGCCATTTTCTTTCTAATTGACGAGTCTTCTGTTTTAAGCTACGAGTTTCTGTGTTGAACCAAGGAGTTAAAAATCTCTGATTAGACTTTTTCTTTTTTAAGGGGGCCACCAAGTCTAGAGCCTGATGCAGAGAAGCTGAAACACTATCCACCATGTTATCAGTTACAGAAGGAGCAAGCTGTCTATAGCTTATTTCCGTTGTGTTGACACATGGCATAGAGGAAACAATCTGCATAAATTTGGAAACAGCATCATCTGAGAGGCATCTACTGTGATAATATTTTTCTTTAGGAGCCAAATAGTCAGAAATAGTAAAATCAAAGGTTAACAGACAATGGTCTGACAGTACAGGGTTATGAGGAGACACTACAAGATTTTCTATTTCTATGCCATATGTCAGAACAAGGTCCAATGTATGGTGGAGGTAATGAGTAGAATTTCCTACTTTCTGAGAAAACCCAATCGAGTCTAATATTGAATTAAAAGCCACATTAAGGCAGTCACTATCTACATCCACATGTATATTAAAGTCCCCTACTATAATTATTCTATCAGATTTCAGCACTAAATCAGCTAAGAAATCAGCAAATTCGGATAAAAATTCTGAATAGGTTGATGGGGGACGATAAACTATGGCAAATAAAATTGGGTTTAACCTGAAATTGCTAAAGTGCCCAACACTGAGGACCAGGCCCTCAAAGGAATTATAACATGTTTTTTGCTTTACATTAACTAGTAATTTGGAATGGTAAATTGTTGCTACTCCTCCTCCACGACCAGAACTTCTGGGATTTTGACAGTTTAAATAACCAGAGGGAGTTGATTCATTTAAATCAACATAATCCTCTTGCCCTAACCAAGTCTCTGTAAGGGAAATTAAATCAATCTGATGATCAATTAACAGATCATGGACTAGCAGAGACTTGGGAGTTAGAGACCTAATATTTAATAAACCACATTTAATTTTTAAATTATGAGGAGGAACAGAGGCCAAATCATTCAATTTAGAGGCTTTATGTTTAATTTGAGTTTTACCAATATTTTGCTTTATCACTTTGGGATGCTTATACATTATATTTTTATTTACTTTGGAGGGAGCAGACAACGATTGTCTGATGGGGAAGACAGGGGCTAAGCTGAGGGGTGGCGGATGAAGAGGAGCTGCAGAGAGGCGTGTAAGACTGCGACTCTGCTTCCTGGTCCCAACTCTGAGTAGTCACGGTTTTGGAAATTTGGATAAAAAAGATGCCAGATTGTTAGATAAATGAGAAGCACCATCCAAAGTGGGATGAATGCTGTCTCGTCTCATAAGACCAGGTTTTCCCCAAAAAGAGCTCCAATTGTCAATGTAGCCCACGTCATTTTTAGGACACCACACAGACAGCCAGCGGTTCAAGGATGACGAGCGGCTAAACATGTCATCACTGGTCAGATTGGAGAGGGGCCCAGAGAATACTACAGTGGCAGACATCGTTTTTGCAAACTCACACACCGATTCTATATTAAGTTTCGTGACTTCCGACTGCCGGAGACGGATGTCATTAATGCCGGCCGCGGCGCACCGTCACCGCTTTCCGTCATGTAGCGATGGGCAATGTCCGTCCTCTGTAGCAATGTACAAATATTCTAGTATAATTTTTAGTGCACTGTAGGTTATTTTTTCTTGTAAAAAAAAGCCACACATTTTTTACGTGGCATGCTTCTTTGTATGTGGGAGCTTGTTTGTTCATTCATTCATTTATGAATGAATAAACAACCACACACACACACACACACACACACACACACAGCCCTTCACCTTTCATTAGAGCCCAAGATGAAGCTTCTATATTGAATCATTCAAAAGTTACAGACGTTTTTCCAAACTGTGCCATTTGGCACAATTTGGCACAGTTCAAAAACGCCTGGGAACAACCTGAGGAAAAAGCTGTGTAATATAATCATTTTTTGTGGTATTGTTACAAAATTTTGACCTCAGCTGGATAACACTTGGATCTACATTTCTGTTGCATTTTCCAGCCCGGTTCTGAAGCTCTGTGTTATTTGCAAGCATTTGTATCCAAAAAAAACAGCCAGGCGAAATTTATTTTCTTCAAGTTCAGTATGTTTAGATGACTGTTACTCAGTGGCAGGAGCACTTAGAGAGATTATGACTGTTTTGCCAAAAAATTCAAAGTGTTTTCTTTTAAATGAGACCAACCCCATGAAGATGCTGCAAAGGGTTGAAGAACAGCTTTTGATTTACTTTGGGTACGTTATTTTTTGGCATTTTTAGGGAAATTGACCAGAGTGCAAGGGGTTAATAAGCCTGTAATGTAATCCATTAATTAAATTATCTTGCTATGTATGCAAGATGATTTAAGTATGCATTTAAAAGTAATGTGAAAGTTACTTTTCCAAGTAACTAGTTACTTTAATTATGCAGTAATTGGTAACTGAATTACTTTTGAAAAGAAGTAACTAGTAACTGTAACTAGTTACTATTTTTTAGTAACTTGCCCAACACTGGTTCCATGGTATATTCAATGCCTTGGAAATTCTTTTGTACCCTTCTCCTGACTGATACCTTTGAACAATGAGATCCCTCTGATGCTTTGGAAGCTCTCTGCGGACCATGGCTTGTGCTGTAAGATGTGACTACAAAAATGTCACGAAATGCCTACTAGAACAGGTGAACTTTATTTGGGGTTAATCAGAGGCACTTTAAATGGTGGCAGGTGTGTGCTGACTCCCATTTAACTTGAGTTTGAATGTGATTGATTAATTCTGAACACAGCCACATCCCCAGTTATAACAGGGTGTGTATATTTATGCAACCAGGTTCCTGTAAGTTTTTTTTATTTTTTCCCTTAAAAGATTTCCGTTTGTTGGGTTGTACAGGTTATAGGTCTCATTAATGGTGAAAAAAGTTTTGAAACGGTTTATCTTGGTCTCATTTTTTTTTTATATCACAAAAACCTGACATTTGAACATGGGTGTGTAGACTTTTTATATCCACTGTATATAGTTGAAACCAGAAGTTTACCTACACTGTATAAAAACACACATAACCTTTTTTCCCCCTCACTGTCATTAAATCTGTCTAAACTTTTCCTGTTGTAGGTCAGTTAGGATTACCAAAATTATTTGTATTGACTTTTATATTTGCTAAATATTTTTTTAGGTATTTTTTTTTCAAAGTCAGTTTACATACATTTATTTCTACGTTTCCTTAGTATTTGGTAGCACTGCCCCTTTAGGGCAGAGAGAAAAAAGGCACCACATGCCGGCTGTGAGTTTGCAACATTTATTAAATTAACACAACACTTATGGAAAAGAGAATACAGGTTGACAAAAATAGTTAAGACTAAGGTGAGCGTAATCGCCGGCTAACCTGGGAACAAACACTAAGAAACAGGTAGCAAAAATAACTAAGGCGAGCATGATTGCCAGCCAACAGGCAAATAACCAGTAATACATGAAGCGAAAGACAGAGCACTTACAGGTATGAGAAACCGGCTTGAGAGTAGGAGGCTACACCATACAATAGTGCAGCCCCTTAAAATAGGCAACAGTATAATTAACACAATCAATAACAGATGTGAGCACCTGAGTGAGCAGGGGAAGGTGATCTAATTAGACAATCACCCACAGCTGAGAACTGCGGAATAGACTGTAGGTGAAAGGTGAGTGAGTCTGAGAATTGAGGAAGGAGGCTCTGAAAAGAAACAACCAAAATGACAGAAAACAGAAAAGAAAATAATAACAGACAAAAAATACTCAAAAATACATAAAGAGTCTGAGCACTGGCTGAAACACATGACAGAGCCCTCCCCCAAAGGGGTGGATCCCAGAAACCCCCAGGAAACACCAAAGGAGCCCCCCCCCCCCCCCCCCGGAGAAGGAAACAACAAAAACTACCCCAGGTGGGAGGTGAGGAAAAATAGGTTAGGAGGGAACGAAACAAGGCCCCGCTCAGGACCCACATCAGACAGAATAATAATGAATTACACACACATACCCCAGACCAAGGAGTCAACGAGTTCAGGGGGCCAACCAAAGTCCCAAACCAGGTGGGCGGCGAGGTGGAACGAGTCAGGTGACCTACCGGAGAACATAGGCCACCCAACCCAACCCAATGGCTCAGTCCATCAGGTGGTCGACCAGAGTTTTTTTAGCCACCTGAATAGAAGGGATGGACCGGGAGGCGGCTCCTCCACTGGGAGACCCAAAACTAGGGAAGAGAGCCAAGGAGTGGTAACCCCGACATCATTAGGCAGAGCAGGAAGGGGGGCCCCGACGGCGTCAGGCAGAGGGAGAAGAAGGACCACGATGGTGTCTGGCAGTGGTCTCAGATTGGGGAAAAGTTGTACCCGCAGTGGCTCCGGGCTGGAGCACTGCAGCACCCTCGGTGTCTCTAGGCTGGAGCACTGCAGCACCCTCGGTGGCTCTGGGCTGGAGCACTGCAGCACCCTCAGTGGCTTCGGGCAGAAGCAATGCTGCACCCTTGGAGGCTCCGGACAGCAGCAACGCCGCACCCACAAGCGGTGGCTTCAGGCTGAAGCAGAGCTGCACCCGCGGTGGCTTTGGGCTGAAGCAGAACTGCACCTGCGGTGGCTTCGGGCTGAAGCAGAGCAGCACCCGCGGTGGCTTTGGGCTGAAGCAGAGAAGCATCTGCAGTGGCTCCAGGCTGGAGCAACACTGCACCCTCGGTGGCTCCGGGCAGGGACAACACTGCAACACTGCACCCTCGGTGACCTCAGCCAGAGAGGAAGCAGCTCCCACGGAGGTCCCAGGCTGGGACGGAGCATCCGTGATGACCTCAATGGGAGGAGCTGAACCCACAATAGCTTCAGGCAGCGAACCTGGACCAACGGAGACTTCTGGCTCAGGTGGATCTTCCCCGGTGACCCTGGAAGAAGGCTCAGGAAAAACAAGCAGAAGAACAGAGTCAGGGTCACTGGCAGCAGTGGAGCCTGGCGAGGTGAGCTCAGGTGCAGCTGATGGATGCACGGCTCTCCTCCCCATCAGCCAGACAAGACCTCTTCAATATAGAAGCAGGAGAAACAGAAGAGGGCACTTGCCTGAACTCGAGCTCCACCACCGTCCAGGACTCCATCGATCCAGGCGACGATGCTCCAGGCTCAGTCCTCCAGAGGTCCAGCTGTATGTCTGCTGTGGCGGCCTCTGCAGCAGGTGTGATGGAGCATGCAGTCTTAGTGCCCCTAAGGGAAGTACCCCACGCTGGTGGTTCGTCCAGCGTGGCAGCTGGGGGTCGGCTCTCCGCTGGCACTGGTGCTGGGTCCTCCAGGGCCATGGACTCCCCCAACAACCAGCAGCTTAGCCCTGGGACTAGCGGGCACTCAGGAAAAACAGGAGGAGGCACGGAGAGGACAGGTGAGAGATTATTTGCAGCAGGTAGAGAAAACCCAGTGGACTGCAGGAACTGGGTTTTCTCTCCAGGAACCAGGCAAGAAGATTCATTTTTTAGTAATGAAAAACAAGAGTTCACTTGCCTGAATTCCTGGGAGATGATGGTATCAGCTGCTGTTATTGGGAGCCCAGCCGAAGCGACGGGTTCTGGTGGACCTCCAGGCGTGGGGACAACCGCTGAGGAACCCAGGACTCACCTCACTGATGGTATTGGGTGCCACAATGCCGAAATCAGGGGACTCCTTATCGGCTCTTATTCCGGTGTATGGGATTCACTCCTCTCCCTTCCGGGTTATGGATGAGCGGTGATCACTGGGGCCTTGGGGACAGCTGACCTCCTCTTGGCTCAACACCTCCCTCCCGGAACCGGCGGACCAACTGAGAGAGCAGAGGAGAAAACAGTAGAGGCTGCTGAAGGAGAGGAGATGGCTGCAGCAGCAGGCAGGGAAGGATCAGCAAAAATGGGTGACTGCTGCTGAGCCCCCCCACCAGAAACAAGGCAAGACAATTTATCTTTAGATGCAGTAAAATGAAAAGACACTTGCCTGTTCTCCTTAGGCGTGGTGGTGGCTGCTGCAGACAACCCAGAAGACTTTCCACAATTGGCTGCGGTCACGTTGACGAGTGGAGCTGGATGTCCTCCCTCTGTGTGAGTCGTGAGTTCAGGGAGGAGCCATGACTTATACTCCAACAGAATGTCTGTTTACGCTGCCAAGACCTGCTGATGCTCTTCCAGCTCCTCTGCTGATGGTTCTGGCCAGCGCTCGGAAGGAGAAGGCGCAGCTGCTGCAGCTGGAGAGCGGCGAGAGGCTCGGGGCTTCTGTGCTCGAGACTTCTTCCTTGTTGACACGGGCAGGGGTTCAGAGGTGATTTATCCCGGCCCGTGGAGCATAGACGAGGGGTTGATTATGGTGAGGAGAAGGTCAGTTAGATCTGGGTGGTTCCACAGGCTGGGGAATGCATCCAGAACCTGTGCGGCTCCTTCCAAACACTCCCGGGCTGCCTCGGGAGTGTTGGAGGCATAAGACACCTACAAGATGTTATTTATTACGTTCAGAGCAAAATTCTCTTCCTCACTGATCCCACACAAATGATAACCAGGAAGCGCTGCCATGCCAGCGGGACAACAGGTCTTTTAAAGAAAAAATACGGGAGGGAAGGAAAAAAGAAAGGATAAACTCATGGCTGCTGGTGCCCATACTGGTAGCCTCCTTCTGTCATGAATGCCCCTTTGGGGCAGAGAGAAAAAGGCACCACACCCCGAGCGTGAGTTTGCAACATTTATTAAATTAACATAAAGACATACACAACACTTATGGAAAAGAGAATATAGGTCAGCAAAAATAGTTCAGACTAAGGCGAGCGTAATCGCTGGCTAACCTGGGAACAAACACTAAGGAACAGGTAGCAAAAATAACTAAGGCAAGCATGATTGCCAGCCAACAGGCAAATAACCAGTAATACATGAAGCGAAAGACAGAGCACTTACATGTATGAGAAAACGGCTTGAGAGCGACTTGAGAGTAGGAGGCTACACCATACAATAGCGCAGCCCCTTAAAATAGGCAGCAGCATAATTAACACAATCAATAACAGATGTGAGCACCTGAACAAGCAGGGAAAGGTGACCTAATTAGACAATCACTCACAGCTGAGAACTGGGGAATAGACTGTGGGTGAAAGGTGAGTGAGTCTGAGAATTGAGGAAGGAGGCTCTGAAAGAAAACAACCAAAATGACAAAACAGAAAAGAAAATAATAACAGACAAAAAATACTCAAAAATACAAAAAGAGTCTGAGCATTGGCTCAGACACATGACACTGCCTTTGGTCAAATGTTTTGGGTATCCTTCAACAAGCTAATCATTTTGGTCCATTCCTCCTGACAGAACTGGTGTAATTGAGTCAGGTTTGTAGGCCTCCTTACTTGCACACATCTTTTCAGCTCTCCCCACAAATTTTCTATGGGATATCTATCAGGGCTTTGTGATGGCCCCTCCAAAACATTGACTTTGCTATACTTCAGCCACATTATAACTAATTTAGCAGTATGCTTAGGATCATAGTCTATTTGGAAGACCCATTAGCACCCAAGCTTCAACTTCCTGGATGATGTCTTGAGATGTTACTTCAATATTTCCACATAATGTTCTTTCATCATAATGCGATATAGTTTGTGAAGTGCACCAGTCCCTCATGCAGCAAAACACCCCCACAACATGATGCTGCCACCCCCGTACTTCACAGATGGGATGGTGTTCTCAGTCTTGCATGCTTCCTCCCATCCATCCATCCATCCATCCATCCATCTTCTACCGCTTTTCCGGAGGACCGGGTCGCAGAGGCAGCAGCTCAGGCAAAGAAGCCCAGACTTCCCTCTCCCAAGCCACCTGTTCCAGCTCTTCAGAGAGGATGCCAAGGCGTTCCCAGACCAGGTGGCAGACATAGTCTCTCCAGCGAGCCCTGGTTCTGCCCCGGGGCCTCCTCCCAGAGGGATGTGCCTGAAACACCTCAAGTGGGAGGCGTCCAGGAGGAATCCTGATCAGATGCCCATACCACCTCAACTGGCTCCTTTCAATATGGAGGAGCAGCGGTTCTACTCTGAGCCTCTCCCAGATGACTAAGCTCCTCACCCTATCTCTGAGGGTGAGTCCAGCAATCCTATGAGGAAAGCTAATTTCAGCCGCTTGTATCTGTGATCTTGTTCTTTCAGTCTTTACCCAAAGCTCATGACCATAGGTGAGGGTAGGAACATAGATTGGCTGGTAAATCGACAGCTTTGCCTTAGAGCTTAGCTCCCTCTTCACTACGACAGACCGGTACAACGTCCACATCACTGCAGATGCTGCTCCGATCCATCTGTTAATCTCCTACTCCATTCTCCCCTCACTCATGAATAAGACCCCAAGATACTTAAACTCCTGCACTTGGGGCAGGAGCCTGTCCCCAACCCAGAGAGGACAATCCACCTTTTTCCAGCTGAGGACCATGGACTCGGACTTGGAGGTACTGATTTTCATGCCAGCTACTTCACACTCAGCGGCAAACTGTCCCAGTAAGACCTGTAGGTCATTGCTGGATGAAGCCAGCAGGACAACATCATCTGCAAACAACAGAGATGAGATCCTGTGGTCAGCAAGCATGACACCCTCCATTCCTTGGCTGCACCAAGAAATCCTGTCCATAAAAATTATGAAGAGGATCGGTGACAAAGGGCAGCCCTGGCGGAGTCCAACTCTCACTGGGAATGAGTCCGACTGAGTGTTAGCAATACAAGCCAAACTCTCACAACGGTCGTACAGAGACCGAATAGCTCGTAACAACAAGCCTGATACCCCATACTCCTGAAGCACTCCCCACAAAAAACCATGAGGAACGTGGTCGAATGCCTTCTCCAAGTCCACAAAACACATGTAAACTGTTTGGGCAAATTCCCACGAACCCTCGAGGAAGCTCGAGAGGGTAAAGAGCTGGTCCGATGTGCCACAGCCAGGACAAAAACCACAATGCTCCTACTGAATCCAAGGTTCAAACAACGGCTGGACTCTCCTCTCCAGTACCCTGGCATAGACCTTCCAAGGGAGGCTGAGGAGTGTGATCCCTCTAAAGTTGGAGCACACCCTCTGGTCCCCTTTTTTGAAGAGAAGGAACCACCACCCCAGTTTGCCATGCCAAAGACACTGCCCCTGGCCTCCACGCAATGTTGCAGAGGCGTGTCAACCATGACAGCCCTACAACATCCAGGGCCTTGAGGTACTCAGGGTGAATCTCATCCAACCCTGGGGCCCAGCCACCAGACAGATTTTTAACCACCTTGGCAACCTCAGCTCCTGTGATAGGCGAGTCGTCCCCCCCGTCCACAAGCCCTGCTTCCTCTGTGGAAGGCGTATCAGTGAGATTGAGGAGATCCTCAAAGTATTCCTTCCACTGCCTGACGATATCCCCAGTTGAAGTCAGCAGTGCCCCATCCGCACCATACACAGTGTGGACAGGGAGCTGCTTCCACCTCCTGAGCCACCGGACAGTTTGTCAGAATCTCTTCGAGGCCAACCGAAAGTCTTGTTCCATGTCCTCCCATACCCGAGTTTTTGCTTCAGCAATCACCCGAGCTGCACTCCGCTTAGCCTGCCGGTACACCTCAGCTGCTTCGGGAGTCCCACAAGCCAACCAAGCTTGATTGGACTCCTTCTTCAGCTTAATAGCCCCCCTCACCACTGGTGTCCACCACTTGGTTCAGGGGGTGCCACTACGAGATGCCCTGACGACCTTGCGGCCGCAGCTCTAGGCAACTGCTTTAACATTGGACGTGGAGAACATGGCCCATTCAGACTCCATGTCTCCAGACTCCCTCGGAATGTGGTTGAAGTTCTTCTGGAGGTGGGAATTTAAGACCTCCCGGACAGGGCCCTCAGCCAGATGTTCCCAGCACACCCTCACTATATGTTTGGGTCTACCAGGTCTGAATGGCATCTTCCCCTGCCATCACATCAAACTCACCACCAGGTGGTGATCAGTTGACAGCTCTGCACCTCTCTTTACCCAAGTGTCCAAGGCATACAGTCGCAGGTCTGATGACAGGATAACAAAATCGATCATCGACCTGGGACCTAGGGTGTCCTGGTGCCAGGTGCACATATGGCCACCCTAATGCTTGAACATAGTGTTCATTATGGACAAACTGTGATTAGCACAGAAGTCCAATAACTGAACACCACTCGGGTTCAGATCGGGCAGGCCGTTCCTCCCAATCACCCCCCTCCAGGTTTCACTGTCATTGCCCACATGCGCATTGAAGTCCCCCAGTAGGACAATGGAGTCTCCAAGAGGAGGACCCTCCAGCACCCCAGTCAGAGACTCCAAAAAGGGTGGGTACTCTGAACCATCATTTGGTGCATAGGCACAAATGATGGTCAGGACCCGTTTCCCAACCTGAAGGCACAGGGAAACAACCCTTTCGTCCACCAGAGAAAACTCCAAGAAAGAGGCAGCAAGGTGGGGGGATACAAGAATACCCACCCCTGCTCATCGCCTCTCGCCTGGGGCAACTCCAGAGTAGGCCAAGCTCCAGCCCCTCTCCAGGAGACTGGTTCCGAAACTGGAGCTGCGTGTTGAGGTGAGGCCGGCTATATCTAGCTGGTATCTCAACTTCATACACCAGCTCAAGCTCCTTCCCCACCAGAGAGGTGACATTCCATGTCCCAAAAGCCAGTTTAGGAAGCCTGGGCTCCGACTGCCAAGGTCTCCGCCTTTGACCGCCACCTGATCCACATAGCACTGGACCCCCATGGTCCCTCCTGCAGGTGGTGAGCCCACTGGAGGGCGGACCCATGTAACTCCTTCGAGCTGAGCCTGGCTGGGTCCCATGGGCGGAAACCCAGCCACCAGATGCTAGCCATCGAGCCCCTCCCCCAGGCTTGGCTGCAGGGTGGGGCTCTGGCAAATGGGTTGGGCCCCGGTAATCCAGGGTGGGGCCCCGGGGTATGCTTCCCCCCTTTTCCTCTAAATGCAACAATGGTCATTATGGCTGAACAGTTCGATTTTAGTTTCATCAGAACACAGGACATGTCTCCAAAAAATAAGGTCTTTGTCCCCGTTTGTATTTGCAAACTGTAATCTGGCTTTTTTTTAAATGTTGTTTTCAGAGTAATGGCTTCTTCCTCACTGAGTGGCATTTCAGCCCATGACGGTACAGGACTTGTTTCACTGTGGATAATAATCATTTAGCAGCTTCAGCAAGCATCTTCACAGGGTCTTCTGCTTTTGTTCTGGGGTTGATATGCACATTTTGCACCAAAACACGTTCATCTCTGGGACAGGGAACACATCTCCTTCCTGAGCGGTATGATGGTTGGACATTCCTGTGGTGTTTATACTTGTGTATAATAGAACAGATGAACGTGGCACCTTCAGGAACCTGGAAATTGTACCCAAGGATGAACCAGACTTGTGGAGGTCCACAGTTCTCTTCCTGATATTAGTGGATGTAAACTTCTGACTTTGAAGAAAGTAATAAAAATGTACCTAAAAACTAATTTAGCAAATATAAAACTTAATTAGCAAATAGAAATAATTTTGGTAATCTTATCTGACCTAAAACAGGAAAAGTTTAGTGTGATTTAATGTCAGACAGAGGGGAACAAAAGGTTATGTGTCTATTTTACAGTGTATGCAAACTTTGAAGAAAATCGTGACCTTTATGAAATTCTTTATCTTTGCACTTTTAAGGTCTTAACATATCATTTCCACATTCTCTCTCTCTCTCTCTCTCTCTCTCTCTCTCTCTCTCTCTCTCTCTCTCTCTCTCTCTCTGTGCACACTTTGATGAACTTCCTATCTGGTACTGCTAAACTTGCCATCTGGCTGACAAGTAAAAATCGGACTACTAACACTGGCAATGTGGATCCTGTGTTTGTTTTCAAGGCCTTGTTAAAAGTCAGACTCCAGGTGGAGTACTCTTACTATAAAATGGTGGACAATTTGGAGGTTTTCACCAATAGATGGACTGTAGGGAATATTTTGATGAGTTATGTTTGCACTTTTGAAATGTGAGACACTTGGTGGAATGATATTGGTGATCTTACATTTTTGAATTGTACAATAAAGGAAGGAAAACGGAAAGGAAGGAAAACAAGTGCCCCGTTTCCCCGTTAGGGAAATGGGGCGCTTGCGCACGCAGCGACCGGCAGCTGGCTTGTCGCCAGACTGCAAAACAAATCTACCTACGGGTACAAAATAAGTACAAAAAAAAATAAAATAAAATAAAATAAAAAAAATAAAGGGATTTTTTAAACTCAACTCAACTCTCTCTCTCTCTCTCTCCCTCTCTCTCTCTCCTTTTTTAACTATTTGCCAGTAAAGAACCCTCATTGGCAGCTCAGTGTCATGGCTTCAATAGCACTGCAGTGAAGAGCACTTACAATTCATTGATGACCACATCTGGTACCCAGAGCTGTTTCCTAGGAACTGTGATGAAGAAAGTACCACACTCGTTTGGGTCCCAGGTGGTAAATTCACTGTCCCATTCCTACAGCACAAATTATAGACAAATGATGTTTAAGACTGATATACTACACAGTATAAAACCATCTGGTTACATTTGGAAAAGCAACACTGATCAGCATAATTTGTGTTTTTAATATTTCTGAATCAAATTCTTATCTAGTCACTCATGAACAACACACATGGAGCTTAATTTTACATTCTTAAGCCTGATAAAGATCATCACTGCAAATGAAGTGACTAAAAAAAAAGTACTCACTAATACTTGCCAGATAAAAGTTGTGAGAACCTGGGTCTTCTCATCCTGAAAAGCACAAAATTGTTATACACACACCTTGTCTCTTGAAATACTAAAGGTGAAAGCAACTTTTGACTATTTTAGACTCAGTGAAATGTTTGTGTACCCAGCACAGTGCTATGCAGAAAGTTATTATATAAAAATGTAAAACTGAAACTTTATATGCATACTTTGCTACGTATTAAAGGTCTGATGACACAAATTTGACATTTTTTAGCATGTTGTGTAAACCCAAAAGTCATTGTCGATGATCAGTATAATGTTTACAACCGCGTCTGCATAACATAATTATCATCAAAAAAACCACAGCAGCTGACTGGACTGTGGTGCCGCCCACCAAATGAAGGGCGGCACCACCATGACGTAAGCGACAGAACGGATGCCGGTGTTGTTGACTGGAATGACAGCAGCTTTGTAGCTCACAGTTTCTCTGGTTTCTTGTTTTAATTTTACGGCTATGCCTTCGCGTTATGTCGCAGGCTTAGATAAACAGCAGGCCGTGAAAGACTACATCATACGCTTCAGCTCCAACTATCATAAGCCTCCTCGTGCGCTTTTACGCAGGAGGAGTGTCAGGAGCCGAGCCGGCTTTGTTTCCCCCAGCTTGGTCCAGACCTCTCTGTGGGTTTAGGTGCTGCTGTTTATGTATGTATAGTATGTATTTCAGTGTGCTTTCCTCTCTTTAGCCAATGTCTGGCCAACAGCTGCTAGACGGCCGCTTTGACCGACTTTCTGTGAGAGCATGCTGATAGCTCGCTGGTCCGGCAACGTCCCCTCCCTCATTATCACCAGCTGATTTCCACTCCCGCTGATCATCTTTCCTGGTCCTCGCCCAGGTGCTTCTCATCACACCATCACCAGCAGTGCGTGGACTTAGCGGCCGTTTGCCAGTCACGCACTGCTGGTCCATAGTATTGTCATCTGTGCTGTTAGTCTGCCAGTATTTTCAGCACTCTCACGACGTGTTAGTCAGTCCATGTTCGCATGGCGAACATGGAGCGACGTCGGCTCTGAGGTGCACCTGTGGCAAACACGTCTCCTCTCATTCGTTCGCTGGGTGATGCTGGATCCCGAACGCCATTAGTAAGTTTGTTTGTGTTTTTTGTACATCTTCACCTTTTTGGGAATTGTCTTTCTGTTTTAAATGTGCTGTGGTGAATTCAGCACGTATATCCTCGTTATTTCATCCTCCCTCTCTGTGCGCTACGTAAGAGTGCACGGAGGGTCATAACAAGGAGGGGAAGGATGAATGGATTTAACACGCAGGATTCACCACAGCACATGTATTGAGCATAAGACTGATGACAACAGTTCCCAAAAAGGTGAAGATGTCATGAGTCTGGGTTTGGCTCCCAAGTTCTACTTATTGTCATGTTTTGCCGTATTTTCCTCCTGACAGCTTGGGCACGCCCCCTCCTCCTGTCAAGTGCCATCAGCTGCACTGTCACGGGTGTTCACACACATACACACTACACACACACACACACACACACACACTCACACACACACTCCATTCATTCCCATTCACACACTCATGCATGCTCTCTCTCACACCTGGTGCAATCAAGTTCAGGCCACGCTTTCTCGCACCGGCAATTTCTTTCCTCGTTAGCTTCAGGAGTATTTGTTTGCTGCTTTGGGGGAAAGAGATTGTCGGAGCATTCACCTCCATATGTGGCAGCTGGTCTTCACATATTGGTGTTCATCCCTGTCTTGTAATCCAGCCCATCACTTTAAGCCCGGTATATCCCTTGGTGTTACTGCCCTGCTTCTCTGCTTCATCCACCAGACTGCACAGATTAGCCCCTGGATCGCTTCAGTCCTGTAAGTTGCCATTGCCTTTCTCTCCGTGTCTTCAGCTGTTCTGTGGCACTAGGCATTTCCGTGTTTGGGCTGTAGAGCTTCCAGGCGGCACCTGTATGTCTGGTGGCCCAAGTTCATCACTTTCAACTCCCTGTATTTGTGTGGTCAAACTGAACTGTTAACTTTGTGGTCTAATTTAATAAAATGGCACTTTCTACTCACGCAATTGGGTTTTTCATTCTCTCCCTCGTGCGCCGTACAATGGCACACGGAGGTTTGTGACAGAAGACTTACAAAAATAAACAGAAACACTTACAGTTGGTGTTCGGGGCTGACATCACCCAGCGAACGTATCGACAGGAGACGTGTTAACCACAGTTGCGCCCCAGGGCCGACATTGCTTCAAGGGGCGCAACAGAACCACGGCTGTGCGGAGTGGCTAACACTTCATGATAGTGTTGGCAATACTGGCTGGCTGACAAGACGGAAGATGATGCACACAAAATATGAACAGCTGACTGTCAAAGAGAGAGGGGGTGTGGTCGGACTGGCGAATCTTGGACAGTGCCCACCTGAAAGTGGGTCAAAATGGCGCATAAGCTACATGTACAAAACATAAAAACAACAAGAACTCAAAAGGTAATACTGTGGAGTGTGTAAATAATGAGGCGGATTTGACTCAGACAGTTTATTACACATCTCACACAGAAGCATAGTCAGAATGAATACTCAGCAGAGACTCTCCTCTTAAAAAACATGGCATTGTTCTAGAAGCTTCAAACACACAAAAGGTCACATTGCATTCACTTCCTTAATCCTTTAACATCCTTCTAGAAGTTTCTAACACACAAAAGATCACACTGCATTCATCCTTACACATCTCCCTGTTATCTCCCAGGGAAACTCTGCTCTTTGTTCTTGTCTAAGATGCTATACCATTATGCACTCCCCATGTGTCACCAAACGACCCCCCCGAGCGTCTTGGATAGAACAATAAAATGACAGTCCATATGCTGTGGTAAAATCATTAAACATCAATCCACATGCTGCTTGGGCTTCAGTCTTCTCCCGTATCTGCTGTAACCAGGATTCACCGCCTCCACGGCGCTGTCATGCTGGGGGGCTGATGTTTGAGGGGTAAAAGTCTGTCCATGTGGGTGCTCTGGGGAATCTTTTCTCTGGGAAGCTCCCCGTGGGGTCTTCCATGCCGAGGGGCCCTCGCCAACAGCACTAGTTCGTCCGCCACCACAAAAGCGGTTTTGAGTCTGTCTATGCCAATCTTTTCCCTCCTACCCCCCAAATCTAGCAAAAAATGCTTGTCCCCTGTTTCCAGCACTCTGAACGGTCCATCATAAGGTGGGCGCAGTGGAGGGCGATGGGCATCGTGTCTGACAAAAACAAACTCCGCGTTTTTCAAAGTTTTAGGCACAAAAACGCGCGGAAGACTGTGGTGAGCAGGGCCCGGCAGCGTGCTTGTGTCTATGCTACGCTGCAACAGCTGAGACGGGGAGCTGCCCGGCGCGGGATTATCTGGAAGAAACTCCCCGGGCAGCCGAAGTGGCTGCGCAAAAACGAGTTCAGCCGGGGAAGCTTCCAGATCCTCTTTAGGTGCAGAACGTAACCCCAATAAAACCCACGGTAGCTTGTCTACCCAATTTGCATCTGTCAGTGACGCCCTGAGAGCTGCTTTCAATGACCTATGAAAACATTCGCATAACCCATTAGCCTGTGGATTGTACGCGGTTGTGCGGTGAAATGTGACACCCAGGCCGCGGGCCATTGTTGACCAGAGTTTGGAAACAAATTGAGGGCCTCTGTCAGACGTAATATCTGACGGGACTCCAAAACGCGCCACCCATGCCGTTAAAAATGTGCGCGCCACCTCCTCGGCTGTGGTTGCCACTAGTGGAACCACTTCCGGCCAGCGCGTGGTGCGGTCCACCATTGTCAGAAGGTGCGTGCACCCCTGTGATGGCGGGAGGGGGCCCACGAGGTCCACGTGAACATGGTCGAACCTCTTAGCCGGGATGCGAAACGGCTCCAAGGGAGCCTTCGTGTGTCTGTGTACCTTGGCTCGTTGGCACGCCATGCAGGCTGCTGCCCACTCTTTCACTTGTTTGCGAAGGCTCGGCCATACTAATTTCTCTTCTACCATTTTGACCGACGCGCGCACTCCCGGGTGCGCAAAGAATGAATCGAGTCAAACACGCAGTGGCGCCACGCGGCCGGTACCACGGGACGCGGTCGCCCCGTGGAGACATCACAGATTAGGGGGGGCATGCCGTCTTGCAGCACCCTGCTCTCCAGCCTTAACCCTGTTGGTCCAGACTGGAGCGTGCGCACGTCCGCGTCACTAACCTGCTCCGCGGCCATGGCTGCGTAATCTATCCCCACACAGACTGGGGCCGCCACGGCGCGCGACAGGCAGTCTGCCACTACATTCAGTTTACCCGAGACATGCTGAATATCGGTAGTAAACTCTGAGATCGCAGCCAGCTGTCTCTGCTGCCGGCCCGACCACGGTTCTGAAACCTTGGCCATCGCGAATGTTAGCGGCTTGTGGTCAACGAACGCGGTGAAACTGCGCCCTTCCAGCCAGAACTGGAAGTGGCGAATGGCCAGGTGGAGAGCCAGCAACTCCCTGTCGAACGCGCTGTATTTACGTTCACTGTCACGCAAAGTCCTGCTGAAAAAGGCGAGCGGCTGCCAAGCCCCGGATACGCGCTGCTCCACGACCGCCCCTATGGCCACATCTGAAGCGTCAGTGGTGAGCGCTATGCGGGCCGTTGGGTCTGGATGTGCCAGCAATGCGGCGTTTGCCAGGGCTGCTTTGACTTCCGAGAACGCCCGCTCTCGCTCCGGGGACCATTCGATCTTATCCGCGGGTTTCTGTTTTTTGAGCGCGGCGTACAGTGGTTGCATGAGCTGCGCTGCGCAGGGAAGGAAACGGTTATAAAAATTCACCATTCCCAAAAATTCCTGTAGTGCCCTGACCGTTTGCGGCCGGGGAAAATCTTCTACCGCGCACACTTTGGCAGGCAGCGGAACCGCTCCTTCGGGAGAGATGCGGTGCCCCAAAAAATCAATCCGCGTCACCCCGAACTGACATTTCGCTGGGTTGATTATTAACCCGTGCTCTTCCAACCTCCGGAAAACCGTCGTGAGGTGGGTTTCGTGTTCGTCTTCGGATGCGCTGGCTACCAAGATATCGTCCAAGTAGACAAACACGAAAGGGAGATCGCACAGCACTGCATCCATCATGCGTTGGAACGTCTGTGCAGCCCCTTTAAGCCCAAATGGCATGCGCAAAAACTCGAATAAACCGAACGGAGTTATCACCGCTGTTTTGGGTATGTCCTCAGCGCGCACTGGGATTTGGTGGTAACCGCGGACCAGGTCTATTTTAGAAAAAACGCGCACTCCTGCCAGGTGAACAGAAAAATCCTGAATGTGAGAAATTGGTTAGCGGTCGTGCGCTGTAGCGTTGTTCAACTTGCGGAAATCCCCACAAGGTCGCCACGAACCCTCAGCTTTAGGGACCATGTGTAGTGGGGAAGCCCATGGGCTGTTTGAACGCCTGATGATGCCCAACCTCTCCAGGTTGGCGAACTCCTCACGCGCTATGGCCAGTTTAGCTGCGTCCAAGCGCCGAGGTTTTGCAAAAACAGGCGGCCCGGTGGTGGTGATAAAATGCTCCACCCCATGTCTAGCGATGGCTGCCGAAAATTCGGGACAGTGAGTGCTGGGAACTGAGTGAACAGTGTGTGGAACTTACCGCATGCAGCTGTGATGTTGGCTTGTGCTGTTGGCCAGGACGCTCGAGCTATACAGGGGATAGAATCAAAGGACAGTGCATTAACCAGGCGCCTGTTAGCGAGATCAACCAACAAACCATGTGTGCACAAAAAATCAGCCCCCAGTATATTGAAATTCAATGCTGCTATGACAAAAGTCCACTCAAATGTACAGCCGTGTAGAGACAGGAGTAGAGTCCTCTCACCAAAGGTCTTAATCTCCGAGCCGTTTGCTGCTGCCATCTCGGGGCCGCTAGATCCTGCCAGCCGGTCGGCGTAGGTCGGCAGGATGAAACTCATCTGGGTGCCGGTGTCCACGAGGAAATGCCTCCCCGAGTGTGCGTCCGTCAAGTAGAGCAGCTTGTTCTCCTCCCCAAGGGTCGCGGCTGCTACCGACCCCCGGTCTTGGCGTTTTCCGAGCGCTTGAACTGGCACGGTGGTATACATTTGCGTGCCCTCTCTGCAAAGCGGCGGTGGTAGAAACAAAGGGTGTCTCCCCCGCGTTCTTTGGCCCCCGCTGCTGCTGTCGTCGGTGGCTCTGCTGCTGCCGTCGATGGCTCCTCGCCTCCTCCGGCCGTCGCGCCGAGCTCTGTCGCTGCCGCCATGGTTGTGAACTCTCTGCTGGCGATGATGATCCGGTTTGCTTCTCGGGCCAGCGCACGATAGTCCCGCTTGGCCAGCAACGGCGAATTGGCCAGGGTCGCTCTCGTCGCTGATGGAAGGTTCCGGAGGAAGAGGTGGGTAAAAATGAAATGGTCGTCGTCCGTGCCCTTTAATCTCAGCATCTTCTCCATCAGGTCAATGGCCGACCCATCTCCTAACCCAGTCCGCGTCAGGAGTCTCTCTGCTCTCTCACCATACGAGAGTGTGTAGTGCTGGATGAGTGCAGCCTTCAGTGCGCCGCACTTGTCGTTGGTTGGTGGCTGATCGAGCAGGCTCTCCACGTGCTGAGCCGTGCGGGCGTCGAGCGTTGCAACCACATAGTGGAACTTCGTGTCATCCGCCGATATCCCCCGGAGGGCGAACTGCACCTCAACTAGGTGGAACCAGGAGCGCGGATTGTGCTGCCAAAAATCCAGTAGCTTGATTGCAACAGCATATGCTTGGCTGGGGGCTCCCAATGAGGCTGGCTCCGGGGAGCTTTCGCCGTGTTCCATTATTCGTCTTGGGTCACCAGTGTGGAGTGTGTAAATAGCGAGGCGGATTTGACTCAGACAGTTTATTACACATCTCACACAGAAGCATAGTCAGAATGAATACTCAGCAGAGACTCTCCTCTTAAAAAAACATGGCATTCTTCTAGAAGCTTCAAACACACAAAAGGTCACATTGCATTCACTTCCTTAATCCTTTAACATCCTTCTAGAAGTTTCTAACACACAAAAGATCACACTGCATTCATCCTTACACATCTCCCTGTTATCTCCCAGGGAAACTCTGCTCTTTGTTCTTGTCTAAGATGCTATACCATTATGCACTCCCCATGTGTCACCAAAATTTTTTTTTTTCTTCTTCCTTTTGCCTTCAGAGAGAGCAGTCGCATTTTTTTTCCTCCCTCCTCCTATCCTGCCTTCCTGACCTAATCCCAGCTTGCTGCGTCTGAGTGAGTGTCTGTGCCGTCTCACCATCTTGCTGATCTCAACCCAAATGGAAAATACGGAAAATGGATATAAGCTGGGCTTTAAACGCAATTGACACCACCTTTTCAAACAGAAAATTGGGCCCGGGGGAGCCCAAATGTGGAGAGACCCATGGATTGGAACTCATGTGTCTGTGTGATTTGACTGAGGATGTGGAAAAACATCTACCTGCTTTTGGCTTTACGATCACAGGATTTCTGCCGATTGGGCTTTGGAGTTCTCCTGGTGTATCGAAAATTTAACTGGAGGAGCTAATCAAAATGCGGACCCGGCGGAGCTGCTTCTCAATAATTCGACCAGATGGGGAGTGCACGAAATAGCGGCAAATGACCAACATGGAATTTACCATCTGCATGCATTGTAGAGAGATGGACTCTACCGGACATGTTCATCTGTGTTTAGAAGGGGAAACATCTGGAGTCGCTTCGTGCTCTCCAGGGAATGATATGAATTTAAAGCCAGTGAATGTTAATTTGAATTGTAAGCTCAGAATATGACAATAGGGAAATCCTATACTCTGTCTGAGCAGATTCGGCCTTGATCGGCGCCCCTGGATAATTCACTCCTCCAGAGTTGAGATAAGCGGATGTGTCAGCTGGCTCGCTAACCCAAACACCGCTGCTGTGCAATAAACAGAACTCTTCAGGGACAGCGTTCATGAACTATAACATCTATCGTTGCCTAGGAGACTATTTGTTGTGCTCCAGTAACTGATACACTCAACACTGCACACACACTGATATCATCATACTGATATACATACACTGCTCTCCCCCTGCTGTGTGATTTGTCTACTAAATGTCTGCTAAATAAGCATTGAGGGTTTTTTTGCCTGCAATCAAAATTTCGCTTACTTACTTAAGCGTCAATTTGATAAAACATGTTTTTTTCTCTCGCCTACTGTGTCATATCCTCTCTTTTTCTTTTTTTTCCTTTCTTCTTTATGACTGGCGCCTAGCGGCTGCCCCGGCCTTGGATGCGCTCTGCAGAGCGTGCCCAAATGCCAAGTCACATTTCGTTACCTTGTATTCATACATGTGTAATGACAATAAAGTTGAATCTCATCTCAAATACATAATAAACCCGATGCCTGAGCCACAGAGAATACACTGCTATGATTTTATTGAAAAATCGGGTTTAAATAAATTATATTTATGAAGAAATATTTTGTTGCAATATCTGTGACAAAAGCATAACACTCGGTCTTCCCCTGCCGTGTGTTTGCTGCTGCTGCTGCGGCGGGCATGTGTGCCTCTCCACCGTCACTCTCTGAGTCTGACTCGCTAGGCACGATGCCCGCTTGGCACGGCTCAAACCTATAAGGTCTGATGCCCCCAGATTCTTCATTGTCATCCCATTCTTTGGAACTATAATCATCTGAAGATCGGACAACACAAACCAATTCCAGACTACATGTGCTGGAACCATCGTCGATGTTTTCTACCGCTTCCATCCTGCTCTGTACAATGGGCAGCCAAGCGCTGTGTTCTGTTGCTGACGTCACAACATGGCCAGGGGGGTTTCCAGCCACTGATGCAATTTGTGACGTGGCGCTCATGAAAACGTCGGATATTCGCATGAAAAAAAGCCTGTTTGACTTAGAACTGCACAGACCAACCTATTTCGTCATATTGAAATTATGTGTTGCAAAATTAGATGAAGTCAAAATCATGTCATCAGACCTTCAAGGCAGTGTTTCTTACCACCCCCAAAATGCCAAACAGGGTGAGGTGCAGCTTGACGTGGGTAACAGTGGATGTGTTCATGACGGGTCGAATGGAGTTCATGTTGAAAACGGGTTTAAAAGCCTCCAGCAGTGATGGTGGGCTGGGTTGAGAACACCGCAGCATGACAGAATTACATGGAGCTAAAGAGGAAATAAAGGCTGGTCCGTCAAATCTGTTTGTGTCTTTTAATGCAGTCATTAGAAAATTACTTTCTCAAAATATTAAAACTAAAATTGTAAGTAAAACTGTAGGAAATTAAAAAAAAAAATACCTGTTGTATCCACTACGGTTTTGCTGGTTTCAGTGAAAGATTTATTACTGCAGGCTCACATTCTTTTGGTGTAGGAGCATAAAATTTTGCTAACAAGTTGAACTGAACCTAACAATGTAAACAATGTAATGCATAAAGAAGATTACTTTAAAAATCAGTTTCCCAATCTGTGATCAGCAAAACTGCAATGGATAAGTCGGCTAAACAAGCCCAGCCCCACAGTTGTCAAACCACATCTAAGCCAGAAAGCCTGTCCATGTGGACCCCACTATAGGTTTACCAGGCCTGTCTTATGGGCCCCATGTGGGTGTGTCCACAGTTTCCATGTTGCTCCCATCTGTGTTTGCCCACATGGACTTGTATGGTGCCAGTGTTACTGAAGCCTGCTCACCTGCATTAAACCTATGTGGGGCCCAGATGGGGATAAAGTTCTAAATGGGTAAAGTCCATGTGGACAAACACAGATGGGACCAACATGGAAACCGTGGACAAACCTACATGGGATTCATAAGAGAGCCCATATTTAACCAGGAGTGGGGCCCACATGGACACGCTGGCTGAGAAGTGAGAAAGATGCTTTCTCAAAGCCCATTTTAAAAACAATTGCAATGGGGCCTTAAAAATAACAACACTATAGCTAGTGATAAACAAAACCAATAAACAACAGCTAAATGAACCCTTAGAAGAAAAGTCTTGCAAAAAAAACTAATGATTGGAATAACATCACTGAAGCTAAATATATAGTTATGACAAGTAAGAAATTTTTGGAGGCACAGCAGAGCATTTCTCACCAATTATTGGAGCATTTTTCATGATTTTATCCCTTTTGTGGCTCATTGTGCTTGAAGAAAAAAGCTTTGTTGAGCGAAAGCTTTCAAGACAAAAACAGGTCGTTGGCTGGACTGTAGCTAAAACTAAAAGATTCTAGCAAGGGCCTGAATAATGTGTGATCATAGACTGAATATGAGAAATGGATAGTGACCATTACGTGACAGACTGGTTTAGGAGGTCCACCAGTGAAGCTTTGAGCTTCTGAAACAGCTAGTGTCTATCTGGGGAGTGGAAGTGAGGGAAAATGAATGCTCATTGGCTTGTGGCTTGAGAAGCTGCAGGTAAGAGCCAATCAGAAGTACTGTGTTTTGCTATCCTTAAAAGGAACCCCGATTATATTGGCATGTTAGCTCTATATGCTTTATTTTTATGTTAGTAACATAACTATAATTTTTTTTGAAAATAATTCCCAGTTTTATATATTTTTAAAAAACTTTATTACGATGTAAATCGCCATTTTTGTTTACGTCGCAATGCATTCTGGGTACTGACGTAGAATGGTTGCAGCCGTTTTTTTCTGTCTTATACAAGCCAAGAAGCGAAGCCACTAACTACTGCCATTTGTCAGTGAAAATGCCACATTGCGCGGCTTTTGGATGTAATTTTCAATCAAAGGGAAATAAAGAGAGTGGGGTAAGCCTCCATAGCTTTCCTAAAGAGGGAAAGTTGAGGAAAAAGGGGGGCGGCAGCAGCTCAGCAGGTCGTCTAATAACCTGATGGTTGGTGGTGAGGGAAATGTGGCTGCCAATCCGCGCCAATGGCCTCTCCGGCCACCACCGAGCATTTAAACATTTTTACACATTCATACCCAGTGTTACGGGCACTGGAGGCAATGCGGGTGAAGTGTCTTGCCCAGGGACACAACGGCAGGATATCTGGGCAGAGCGTGATGCGAACCGCCAACCATTGGGTTATTAGACGACCTGCTCTACCTCCTGAGCCATAAACACACTGGGTGTGTTTATGTTTATATATCTATATATTTATTCCATCTAGCTACAATGCTCCGCACTGTGTGTTTATACAGTATATCTACATATTATTCCATCTAGCTACATTGCTCCGCACTGTGTGTTTACATATTCATATATTGATTCCATCCAGCTACAATGCTCTGCACTGTGTGTCTGTGTGTGTGTATATATATATTTTATAGTAATATGTACATATGTATATTAGCTGCTCTTGCTTGCTTGGTTTTTTTTTTGTTTTGTTTTGGGGGTTTTTTCTTGCCTTCTGATTGTTGCTCTGAGTGTTGCTATCCCTGTGCTGTTGCAATCCTGGAATTTCCCCGTTGTGGGACTAATAAAGGCTTATCTTATCTTATCTTAAAAAACGGCTGCAACCATTCTACGTCACTACCCAGAATGCATTGCAACGTAAACAAAAATAGCAATTTACATCGTAATAAAGTTTATTAAAAATATATAAAACTGGGAATTAATTTCAAAAAAATTATATTATAGTTATGTTACTAACATAAAAATAAAGCATATAGAGCTAACATGCCAATATAATCGGGGTTCCTTTTAAAGAAGCACAATTCACCAATATCAGCAGCAGAAGCAGCATGATGCGAAATAGAAATGGATAAAATTAGCAGCAAATGTTACAATGGCCGCAGTATGGCACACGGCCAGTCAAACAGGTATCATGCATACCACTAATGACTTGTATGGGAATGTTCTTTCATTGAAATCTGCTTGTTCACTGCTGCTCTTTTATGCTGTGATGACGGTCTCATACACCGAAGGTTTAGTAAAAGTGAATTTTGCACTAAGTATCCTTATTTGTGCTTTAACTTTATTGATTATCCAGCACCTTACAAAGTTTTCAGCTCGGTGAGTGGCACTTTTCTTCTACAAGCACACAAATTAAAAATGTCATGACAGTTTTTACAGAAAGTTCAGTTTCACAGTGATACTGGAGAAATCTCTCATAGGTCTAAATAGGAAACATTTGTAATGAGTTCTACACCTCAACAAGGTAGTTTTAGTTTTCATTTTGTAAGGGCCCCTTTACACAGATGGAGGTTGTTGGGTGACCATTAAGAGATAAAAAACTGGCCCAATCTCTCAGCGATCTCCTAAGCTCCCCTTTACACAGCACAGAGAGATTGGGCCAATTTTTGATCTTTGGGATCATTTGGGAGATCCTTGTGTGTTTTGGACTGAGTCAAAACTTTGAGGAGACTGTGGCAATTGTGGAGATCACTGAAGATCATTGATATAACTAAAATTGGCCAGATCTCTCAGTGATCTTCATCCCCGTTAAATCCCATATTTGAATATGTTTGTGAGTGACTTAAATCATAAAGTGAGATTCATACAGACATGTTTTAGGAGCTGTACTTACCACTCATGAGCAGAGAGATGCAGATGAATAGAACCTTAGAAGGCTTGACTTTCAGCGGGTGGCACTAAAAACATTAACATTGGGTCAAAAGTGGTTGTTAGTTTGAGTGGTGTGCTAACAGTAAGGCCGGTCCTCTAAAGCTGTCTTGACAGGGAATGTGCAATTTTTTTAAAAAAAAAATCATAGTTAAAAATAGATCTAGATGCAAGTTGGGCTTAAAAACGCATAAAGTCTGATAACACCTACTCTACAACAGCCTTTTGAGAGGGGATAAGAGTATTTACTTGTACTAATACTATATTGCAAACAACTGTAAAAACTCTAACCTGTTTTTTTTTTCTATTTGTTATTACAGTCACTTATTAAAATATGTTTTATTTTCTTTTAGGAAAATAATTGGACCAGTTAGTGTTTCAGAAGTAAAATGCCATTTTGCCATAGGGAAAAGGTAACAATACATTTTAGATGTGCAGGATAAACTATGTGGGATTTTCAGAATGAAACCACATAAAAAAAAAGACCCTAACAGTTGAACTGGGTCAGCATACGATTAAAAACAGTACATAAATAAATAAATGGGAAAACAATTTTTGCTTTGATGTTTAAGTCTTACTTAGTTGTACTGTTAAAGATTAATTGGTTTTACTTTGAATGTAGATTCAAAGAAATAAAATTTTTGAGACACATCTTGAGATTTTCTTTTTTTGCGGGGGTTGGGGGTGTAAAACGAGTTGAATTAGTGTTACTTTTTCAGTGTCAGATTTTTGGAGAACCATTGGTACGCAACAAATTTGTAGCTTTTCTTCAATTAGCAAATCTCAGGCAATTAAAAACTAGCAGTAACAATGAAGAGAAAATCAAAATAATTGGGAGATGTGTTTATGTTTGAAATGAAGGTCAGTCAAAACTGAGAGTTTTTTTCAAGTAATTTTATTTCGCACACAATGGTTTCCTCCATTTTGAAATTGTACAGCATTACACATGTAATTACTTCTGGTTAATATTGCAGAACTAGGTCCAGTATGATTAAATGACCCTTTGCTATAAAAAAAAAAACTAGTAGAACAATAACTGTGCATCATTTGTATTGCATAAACATGCTGGCTCCCACAAACATTTTATAGCCTGTGAGTCAAAATTCAGCAAACATTCAACTTTCTAGCAATAAATGGAGCCCTTTAAAACAGACAGCATTTGTCTATTGATTGTATGATTTTACCCATATAATGATGATGGTAAGAAAGCTGATTGAGATGAAGAGGATGTAGAGGCCAAACAGCAGGCGGTCTATGATGAAACCCACCTGGATCCACTCCTCCGAGCTTTGGCTCCCCTTCAGCTGTTGCTCCACCTGAAGGCGAATGGCATGGAGGTCCTTTCCCAGGCTCTTTAGCTCCTGCAAGGCCTTGTCCTCCACAGTGGGCCCCATTGTCTCTGCAGGAGCCTTATCAGCTTCACATCTTGAGACTACAGTCTTGATCTTCAAGTCAAATTCTAAGAAATAAATGAACATAATTGTAATTGAACATAATAATCAAAAAGTGAGAAATAGGTGCAGTTTACTGAAATGTGCAAACATAAATGAAATGTAGTATATATGGTAAAAATAGAGTTTGTACAATATCTAATTGATTTGAAAATCAATATTTCATAAGACAACCTTGATTCTTCAGCACAGCTTGAACTCTCCAGGGAAGTTTTCTTCTAACTTCTTTAAGGGCCCCTTTACATACCACAGAGATTGTTGGGAGGCCCTTGAGAGCTCAAAAATTGATTTGATCTCGCAACAATCTTCTTCTGTGTAAATGTTTTGGAGATTGTTGTAAGATTTTCGTGGTGATCAACAGAGATCTTTGAAAGATCCTTGAGAGATCACTGTGAGACCATGATAGATTGCTGAGAGACCACTGAGAAACCAGGACAGAGCACTGAGAGACCAGGACAGATCGGTGAGGGATCACTGAGAATTTGTTTGGCAGTCAGAGGTTTCTAACTACTAACTAACTAACTAACCTGCACTTATATAGCGCTTTTCTAGTCACAAAGACCACTCAAAGCGCTTTCATTAATACTAACCCTCTATTCTAAGGGCCTATAGGAAACAGATATCTAGGGACAATTTAGAACAGCCAATTAACCTAACATGCATGTTTTTGGCATGTGGGAGGAAACCGGAGAAATCCCGGAGTAAACCCACGCAACACGGGGAGAACATGCAAACTCCACACAGATCACTGTTGGTCTAGTGCTCTTCTATTCCATTTTCACAGGGTTGGAGATTGTTGAGAGATCAGAATCAGAATCAGAATCAGGTTTATTGCCATTGTTCATGTAGTACACAAACTAGGAATTTGTCTCGGTACAATGCTGCAACATTAAACATGATAAGATAAGAGAAATAAACTATACATGTAATAAAGTGTAGGATAAGATTAAGTGATACTGGTCAACAGTTAAAATATATATTAGCCAGCAGCAGATACTGTGGAGAACTATATAGTGCAGTCGGTAATGCAGGAAGAAAACAGTGATGATTGACATGAGTCTGGTTGAGCTGCTGTACATGGTGCACGAGAGTCACTTAGTGTTCAGCAGTCTAATGGCAGAGGGGAAGAAGCTGTTCATGTGACGGGAGGTTTTAGTCTGGATGGACCGAAGTCTTCTACCAGAGGGGAGGGGGGCAAACAGTACGTGACCAGGGTGTGAGGGATCGGCTATGATCCGGCCAGCACGCCTCCGGGTCCTGGAGATGTACAGATCCTGGAGAGATGGGAGCTTGCAGCCGATCACCTTCTCAGCAGTGCGCACGACGCGCTGCAGCCTTAGTCTGTCCCTGGCAGTGGCTCCTGCGTACCACACGGTTATGGAGGTGGTGAGGATGGACTCGATGATGGCTGTGTAGAACTGCACTAACATCTTGGTGGGTAGCTTGAGCTTCCTCAGCTGCCGCAGGAAGAACATCCTCTGCTGGGCTTTTTTGATGAGTGAGCTGATGGTCAGCTCCCATTTGAGGTCCCTGGTGATGGTAGTGCCTAGGAAGCGGAAGGAATCAGCAGTGGTGATGGGAGAGCCTGAGAGGGTGAGGGGGGGCAGAGGAGTAGTGACTTTCCTGAAGTCTACAATCATCTCCACTGTCTTCAGAGCGTTCAGCTGCAGGTTGTTATTGCTGCACCAGGACGCCAGCTGGGCCACCTCTCTCCTGTAGGCGGACTCGTCGCCGTTGGAGATGAGCCCGATGAGGGTGGTGTTGTCCGCAAACTTGATCAACTTGACAGACTGGTGGCTGGAGGTGCAGGAGTTGGTGTAAAGGGAGAAGAGTAGGGGGGAAAGTACACAGCCCTGGGGTGATCCGGTGCTGATGCTAGTATAGTCTGAGACAGTCTTTCCCAGCCGCACATGCTGCCTCCGGTCCGTCAGGAAGTTGATGATCCACCTGCAGAGGGAGTCAGGCACGTTGAGCAGGGACAGCTTGTCCCGGAGCAGAGCGGGGCGGATGGTGTTGAATGCGGAGCTGAAGTCCACAAACAGGATCCTGGCGTAGGTTCCCGGGGAGTCCAGGTGCTGCAGGATGGAGTGGAGGGCCAGGTTGACTGCATCGTCTACAGACCTGTTGGCTCGGTAGGCAAACTGCAGCGGGTCCAGGAGAGGGGTGGTGATGGACTTGAGGTGGGACAGGACCAGGCGCTCAAAGGACTTCATGACTACAGAGGTGAGCGCTACAGGTCTGTAGTCATTAAGTCCAGTGATCCGTGGCTTCTTGGGGACAGGGATGATGGTGGAGGATTTGAGGCAGGATGGCACGTGGCATAACTTAAGGGAGGTGTTAAAAATGTCTGTGAATACAGGAGCCAGCTGTTTCGCACAGAGTCTCAGGGTGGAGGGAGACACGCCGTCTGGGCCGGGGGCCTTGCGCGGGTTCAGTCTGGAGAACTGTTTGAGCACATCCTGCTCACTGATGATAAGGGGAGGGGGGGGGGGGGGGGGGGGGGGCCTTAAATGAAGTAGGGAATGTGGAGGCTGTGGAGCTGGAGGGAGGGGGGGAGTTGGACACAGATGACGAGGTGTCAAAACGGGCATAGTGTTGGGACAGTCTCTGACAAAGGGCTTTGTCATCCTGACCTTTAGGAGCCTGAGGCCGATAGTTGGTGATCTGCCTCAGTCCTCTCCACACGGAAGCCGAATCATTAGCAGTGAACTGCTGCTGGAGTCTCTCTGAGTACACAGATTTAGCCCTCTTCAGCTCTCTGTTAAACCGGTATTTAACCTCCCTGTAGCAGTCCCTGTCTCCACTTTTCAGCGCTGCTTCCTTCTCCTTCCTGATCTGTCTGAGCTTAGCTGTGAACCAGGGTTTGTCATTAGAGTAACTCACCCTGGTGCGTGATGGAAGAATGTTCTCTTCACAAAAGTGGATATATGAGTTCACAGTGTCCGTGTACTCATCCAGATCATGCGTGGCTCCTTTAAGCATGCCCCAGTCAGATATTTCCATGCACGTTTCCAGCTTCTCCTCAGCATCACTGGTCCGTATCTTCGTAGTGCTCACAACAGGTTTAGTGAGCTTCAATCTCTGTCTGTATGTGGGAATGAGGTGAACCATCACGTGATCAGATAATCCCAGCGCAGCTCGAGGGACAGCGCGATATGCGTCTTTCACTGTGGTGTAACAGTGATCCAGTGTGTTTAATCCTCTGGTGGGGCATTTAATAAACTGTTTGTAGCGGGGGAGATCGTGGCTCAGATTGCACTGATTAAAGTCGCCAGCCACAATAATCAGCGAGTCTGGAAAACTCCGCTCTGTGTGTTGAATGTGATCCGCGAGCACGCGCTGAGCTTCGCGCGTGTCCGCGTCGGGAGGGGCGTACACAGCGATCATTATGAAAGAAGCAAACTCCCGCGGGGAATAGAAGGGCTTGCAATTGATAACAAGAAATTCCAAGGCAGGAGAACAGTGTTTGGAAATTACCGTTACATCAGAGCACCAGCTACAGTTGATGTAGAAGCAGACACCGCCTCCTGTGGTCTTGCCGGAAAGCTCTGTGTCACGATCAGCACGGAAGAGCTGGAAGCCGTCGAGGCGCAGCGCGCTGTCCGGTATATTTTCCCGGAGCCAGGTCTCAGTAAAGCAGAGGACAGCTGAGGAGGCGAGGTCCTTAAAACGCATCAGCAGTCTCAGTTCATCCACCTTGTTAGAGAGAGAGTTGGTATTGGACAGAAATATGCCAGGCAGCGCCGTTCGCGAGCCTCTCCTGCGAAGTCGTACGAGAGCGCCCGCTCGTCTTCCTCTCTTCCGCCGTCTCACTTTCCGAGCCAAACAATAAACCAGATCGGCGGCAGGGGCTAGAAAAACTGGGAGGAGGTCCGTGGGGGTCAAAGTCCTGATATTTAAAAGTTCTTCACGGGTATAAGTGCAAGCAGACACACAATTGACAAACAAAAACAAACAAAGAGCGCAGCGAAGCACCATGTCGACCGCTGTGGGCGCCATCTTGGCTCATCTTGATAGATGAAAAAAATGGGCAGATCTCTCAATGATCTTTCAGTGACCTCTCAGCGATCACCAAGATCTCTCAATGATTTCTCAATAATCTTGCAGTGATCTCCACAGTCTCCACAGTTGAGAGATTGTTTTGGACAGGTAATTTTATATCTGGTCTCATTCTGGTTTATTTTGTTATATTCTGGCTGTGATAGCTGGTCTAAACAGGCACTCCTTCAATTTCTCGCCAACTTCCAGGTCACCTGGCAGGACACTTTTTGAATTTTTTTTCCCCCTTAATAATATACACCTTCATTTAAAAACTGCATTTTGTGTTTACTTGTGTTATCTTTGTCTAATATTTAAATTTGTTTGATGATCTGAAACATTTAAGTGTGACAAGCATACAAAAAATGAGAAATCAGGAAGGGGGCAAACACCTTTTCACACCACTGTATAGATAGATGAGGGAATGCACAAGACTTTTTTACAGTATTGTACTAGCATATGTTTGTTGGCGAAAGCAACTTAAAACACACCTGAGTCTTTTGGTTTTGCGGTCTTTTGTGGCAAACAAACAAGGAAGCCCAAAATCTGCAGAACGAAGATTCTGATCCAGCGAGAGACAGGAGCGAAGTCTGCAGATCCACACAGCAGGTTGGTGATCAGGATGGTCTCCAGCAGACTGGCCACCATCAGAGCCAGGCAGATGGAGAAGAAGACATCTGAGAAGCAGGCATGAGAAGGTGTGAGAGACAAGACGTTATAGGTGTATCTAACCTGAAGAAAAAATGATAGTGTCAGTGTTGTGTATAGGTTAAACAGAAGATACTGCTGTCTTACTGAAGTACATGCACTCAAGTAACTTTTGTGAGTAACATTATTGCTGACATTTTGTATTTCATTTATTTTATTGCATTTCACTCTTTAAGATAAGATAAGATAAGATAAGCCTTTATTAGTCCCACTGTGATATCCTACCGTGTAGCAATGATCACACTTGAGTTATTTCTTTGGCTAACTCTGCCGTTTATTCTGCAACACACATAATATAACTGAACATGGATTCTGCGCGGGGTTTTCACACTCTTATTCTAATGTGTCCCCTTAGTAGTAGTGCTGAACAATACAGGTAGTTCCCCCTAGAGGCATGTGCCAGTAATGTTTTAAATTAGACTTGCAGTCTACCACATCCCTCCCCTCTAGATTAAACTACTTTTAATTACACTAGCCAATTATGCTAGACATCCTGGAACTCCCATTTAACCCTAAACAATCACAGTTACTTTTTAACTTCTTAAACACATGTGCCATACACATAATTTCTTTCTCTTTTTTTTTTTTTTTCACATGTATAACACACATAACAGTCTAACTGGGGAATTGGTTTGACTACCGCATCCCAGTGAGGTTCCAGGACGCATTCTTGTCCTGTGGCTGGGGAACTCACTACTGACTAAGTATAGTCCTTCAAGTAGTCTGGAGCTTTCCTAGCTCGCTGAGATCTTCTCACGGCAGGTGAGCCAACTGCAGGTGAAGACTCAGACTGCTCCACTATTTCGGCTGCTGCAGTGCTGCCCGTAGAATCTGCAGAGACGGGTACCTCAGGTTTCACCTGAAGTGGTGGTTCGTTGATGCTCTCCTCAGAATGGGTGTCAGACAACACCTCTGGTGCCATCGGCAGGGGAATGGAGCTCCTACCACGAACTTGGTCGATGTGTCGCCTCACCACTTGTCCATGACCTAATGTCACCTTGAATGACACAGGGCCTCTTTTCTGTTATTTCTCCTGGTACCCAGGCTGGTCCTGAGCCAAAGTTGCGGGTGTAGACCACGTCTCCTTCTCTCAGTATTCTCTCTCTAGCATGCATGTCATGATAACCTTTTTGTTTCTCTTGTTTGTCATGCACTTTGTTTCTGAAGTCTGGATGTATTAAGTCAAATGTTGACCTCAACTTCCTTCCACACAACAGCTCAGCTGGTGACTTGCCAGTTGTAGATTGGGGTGTTATTCGATAGCTGAACAGAGCTCTCGACATTCGGGTTTCAATAGAGTCTCCTGTCATCTTTTTCATGAGTGACTTGAACGTCTGCACGGCCCTCTCGGCTAAGCCGTTAGAAGAAGGATGGTATGGCGCAGTCGTGATGCGACGTATGCCATTCTTTTCAGAAAACTCTTGGAACTGTTCACTCGTAAAACATGTACCGTTATCTGATACTATGATTTCAGGTAGCCCATGTTGGCTGAAACTCTTTCTTAGACATTCAATGGTAACAGTAGAAGTAGAGCTACTCACAGAATATGCATCGATCCACTTTGAGTATGCGTCAACTATGATCAGGAACATTCTTCCCATCCATGGACCTGCGTAGTCAATGTGAATTCTTCTCCATGGTTTATCTGGAACTTCCCAGGGATGTAGTGGGGCTGCTGGAGGACTGTTCCTGTTCTCCTGGCATGCCGCACATGACTTCACAAGCGCCTCCACCTCTGCATCCATGTTGGGCCACCACATGTAGCTCCTCGCCAACGCTTTCATGCGAGTGATGCCAGGGTGTGCTTGGTGTAGTTGTTGTAGTAAGGCATTGCATCTCTCACATCTCTCGGCGCCACACCAGTCGGCTGCCTTTTGCAACAGCGGCTCGATTCCGAGTTTTTTTTTTCCCTTCCTCTCTCTTTTGATCACTTTTTTTTTTTCACCCCACTTATATCACGGACACACAGATCGTCCCAAATGTCTCCTGAGCCGGTGGACGGAGCCACTGTTTATAGCAGGATTCGATACAACAGGGAAGAGCTGCTAGCATTTAACCGCCACCCGGTCCCACTGGAAAAACTCGACATACCGAGAGAACTGAGGCGAAAACGCCGCGGCTGCCGGGCTGGAGTAAGGCGGAGGACAAAAAATATAAGGTACAGACCCTCCCTTCCATCTGTTGTCATGGGAAATGTACGGTCGATACTGGGAAAGTTAGATGAGCTAGCGGCTATCTCCCGTTATGATAGCACTTACCGGGAGTGCTCTCTCCTTTTGTTTACTGAGACGTGGCTAACTGAACTAGCAGCAGATGCTAACATTGAGCTGGAGGGTTTTCACATGATACGAGCTGACCGAACACCAGAGAGTGGCAAAACTAGGGGCGGTGGAGTGATAATGTATGTTAACAACAACTGGTGCAGACCGGGACATATCACTGTTAAACAACGACACTGCAGCAAAGACATTGAGTTGCTAGCTGTTAGCATGAGGCCTACATATCTCCCGAGAGAACACTCACACGTGATCTGCATTGTTGTTTATGCAAATCCGACGGCGAACGCTGGGACAGCGCGTGACGTCATCCATTCAGTAACCAGCAGGCTGCAGACAGAACACCCAGATGCTCTTCTCCTCATCTCAGGCGATTTCAACCACGTTTCACTGTCTCCCATTCTGCCCACTTTCACCCAGTATGTCACATGCCACACTAGAGACAATAAAACACTGGATTTGTTCTACGCAAACACTAAGGAGGCGTACACCTCATCACAACTCCCCCCACTTGGGAGATCGGATCACAACTTGGTTCATCTCCGACCGGTGTACAAACCCCTAGTGCACAGACAACCTCCGGCCATGCACACTGTGGAGTTATGGTCTGAGGAGACAATGGACACTCTAAAGGACTGTTTTGAAGCCACTGCCTGGAAGCAGCTCTGCGATCCACATGGTGAGGACATCGATGGCCTCATTCACACCTTCACGGGCTACCTCAGCTTCTGTGTGGACAAATCCGTTCCCACCAAGACCATACAGTGTCACTCAAACAACAAACCCTGGATCAACCCCGAGATAAAAACACTTCTGAGAGAGAAGAAGAGGATCTTCAGGTCGGGGAACAGGGAGATGCTGAAGTCCGTACAGAGGGAGCTGAGGAGAAAGATCAGAGAAGGCAAGGACAGCTTCAGGAAGAAGATGGAGGACAAGCTGCAACAGAGCGACATCAGCGGGGTCTGGAGAAACCTCAAAACCATCTCGGGGCTCCAGAATACCTCCCCCCAGGCCACGGGGGGCAGGGAGTGGGCGAACAACCTGAATCTGTTTTTCAATAGATTTGACCAACCGCCCTCCCCCCTGTCTGCACAACAACCACTGCTGCCTCTAAGAAATCAAGTCCTGCTACCCACTCCCCACTCCACCGACACCCCCCCCACTCCCAACACACAGCCCCCCATCCTGACCCTGACCAAGACCCAGGTGAGGACGGAGCTGAGGAAGATCAAGGCGAGGAAGGCGTCGGGACCGGACGGCATCAGCGCAAAGCTCCTCAAGTCCTGTGCAGACCAGCTGTGTGGGATTGTGACATATATCTTCAACATGAGCCTGAAACTGGGGAGGGTACCACAGCTGTGGAAAACATCTTGTGTGGTACCTGTACCAAAAACTTCCCACCCCAAAGACCTGAACAGCTTCAGACCGGTGGCCTTGACGTCCCACTTGATGAAGACCCTGGAGAGACTGCTCCTTGCTCATCTCCGCCCCCTGGTGGAACCAGCGATGGATCCACTCCAGTTCGCCTACCAGCATGGCATTGGGGTGGAGGATGCGGTGATCTTCCTCCTTCACCGTTCTCTGTCCCACCTGGAGAAGCCCGGGAATATGGTGAGGATCATGTTCTTTGACTTCTCCAGTGCTTTCAACACCATCCAACCGATGATCCTGAAGGACAAGCTGCTGCGTGCAGGGGTGGACCAGCACCTGTCATCATGGATCCTGGACTACCTCACGAACCGGCCTCAGTTTGTGAGAACCCGGGACTGTGTTTCCGACACGATCATCAGTAGCACGGAGGCCCCCCAGGGAACGGTGCTGGCTCCCTTCCTGTTCACTCTTTATACTGCGGACTTCTCACACAACACAACACATTGCCATCTACAGAAGTTCTCTGATGACTCTGCGATCGTTGGTCTCATCTCCAGCGGAGATGAAGCTGAGTACAGAGGGCTTATCCAGGACTTTGTGGACTGGTGCCATCGGAACTGCCTCCAGATCAACGCGAGGAAAACTAAGGAGCTGGTGGTGGACTGCCGCAGGCATGGGCAGCCCCTCACAGCACCAGTAAATATACAGGGAACAGACATCGAGATGGTGACATCCTACAAGTACCTGGGTATTCATCTGAACAATAAACTAGACTGGTCACACAATACTGACGCACTCTACAAGAAGGGACAGCGCAGGCTGTTCCTGCTGAGGAGACTCAGGTCTTTTGGTGTACAAGGGGCGCTGCTGAAGTCATTCTATGACACGGTGGTGGCATCAGCCATCACTTTTGGAGTGGTCTGCTGGGGCAGTGGCATTACTGCAGCCGATAGGAAGAGACTGAACAAACTGATTAAGAAAGCTAGCTCTGTCCTGGGGCAACGCCTTGATCCGATGGAGGAGATAGGAGAGAGAAGGACGGTGGCTAAACTGTCATCTCTGCTGGAGTCCGAGTTCCACCCTATGCAGGACATACTGGATGCACTGAGGAGCTCATTTAGCAGCAGACTACATCATCCCAGGTGCACAACCGAGAGGTTTCGTAGGTCCTTCCTACCAACGGCTGTCAGACTGTACAACCTAAGCAGGGCTGCTCGCAGAGATAGCAAAAAGACGTAACAAACTAATAGTTTTTTGAATGCAAAAGATGCAATAGACTTACACAATGGTCCTCTCCGGCATACAACTAGGAACATACCGGTGGCTATGGAGGGTGAGAATATGTATGGGCACATAATCATACCATGTAGGATAACTAAATAGACGGTTATGCTGTTTCATCCCACCTAGCAACAATGCTCTGCACTGTGTGTGTTTATACTGTATATTTACATATTTATTCCATCTAGCTACAATGCTCTGCACTGGGTGTGTTTATATTTATATATCTATATATTTATTCCATCTAGCTACAATGCTCAGCACTGGGTGTGTTTATATTTATATATCTATATATTTATTCCATCTAGCTACAATGCTCCGCACTGTGTTTTTATATATCTACATATTATTCCATCTAGCTACATTGCTCCGCATTGTGTGTTTTTATACTTGCATATTTATTCCACCTAGCTGCAATGCTCCGTACTGTGGGTGTTTATATATTTACATATTTATTCCATCTAGCTACAATGCTCTGCACTGTGTGTTCATATATTCATATATTTATTCCATCCAGCTACAATGCTCTGCACTGTGTGTCTGTGTGTGTGTGTGTGTATATATATATTTTATAGTAATATGTACATATGTATATTAGCTGCTCTTGCTTGCTTGTTTTTTTTCTTGCCTTCTGATTGTTGCTCTGAGTGTTGCTATCCCTGTGCTGTTGCAATCCTGGAATTTCCCCGTTGTGGGACTAATAAAGGCTTATCTTATCTTATCTTATCTTATTCCTACCAGGTGGTGGAACAACCACGCGTCCTCCCCACAGGATACAACCTTCCTGGGTGCTGAGCTCATCCTGTCGTCTGGCATAGGGAATGAACTCAGGACTGTTCATCTTTGGCCATCCTCGCAAGATGTATTCTCGCACTCTTGCTAGAACAGGGTCTTTGTCTGTCCACTTCTTTATTTGTTGTGCGTTCACCAGGGGCACGCCGATATCTTCAAACAATAGCACTCTCTCCTCCTCCTCAGGCGTGCTGTCTCTTCCTCCATCCAAGGGTAGCCTACTCATCGCGTCAGCATTCGTATGGTCCCGTCCGGCTTTGTAAACGATGGTGTACTCATACGCTGCTAATGTAACGGCCCATCTCTGAATTCTCTGAGATGTCATCTGGGGTATGGCTCTCATTTCACTGAACAGTGAAATTAGTGGCTTGTGGTCAGTCACTATAGCGAACTGTCTCCCGTACAGGTATTTGTGGAACTTTTTTACACCAAATACTACTGCAAGGCCCTCCTTGTCTAGCTGGGAGTAGTTTTTCTCAGCTGCACTAAGAGTTCTTGAGACGAACCCTATGGGTCTCTCTGAGCCATCCTCCATACGATGAGAGAGTACAGCTCCCACACCGTAGGGTGATGCGTCACACGCCAGGATGAGTGGTTTGTTTGAATCATAGTGCACTAACACACTACAGGACTGAAGTAGCGCTTTGGACTCTTCAAACGCCTTCTGCTGCTTGACCCCCCATGACCATTTTTCTTCCTTCTTAAGTAAGGTATGTAGTGGTGCCAGCAGCGTGGAGAGCTTTGGGAGGAACCTATGGTAATAGTTCAACAAGCCCAGGTAGGCTTTTAACTCAGTAACATTTTGTGGCTCAGGCGCCTCCGCAATGGCTTCCACTTTGTCTGTTAGAGGGTGTAGACCACTGGCGTTGATCTTGTGGCCTAGGAACACCACCTCTTTTCCCATGAACTCACACTTGCTTCTTTTCAACCTCAGACCGCTTTTCTCCAACCGTTGAAGCACTTCCTCCAGCGTTTTCAGATGTTCTTGTTCATTTGGTCCTGTACAAAGGATGTCATCCAAATAAATGGCAACATTCGGAATTCCACCTAGGATGCCCTCCATAGTTCTCTGGAATATAGCAGGACTGGAAGCTACTCCAAATGGTAAGCGTGTGTAGGTATATAAGCCTTTGTGTGTATTGATGGTTACATACTTTCTTGATTCTTCTTCCAGGACTACTTGTTGGTAAGCGTGACTCATGTCTAATTTCGTGAAGTGTCGGCCGCCGTTCAGCTGTGCGAAGAGGTCCTCCACTTTAGGAATTGGATACTGATCCACCCGTGATGCTCGATTGACAGTGAGTTTGTAATCTCCACATATTCTAATGGAGCCATCCGGCTTTCTCACTGGGACTATGGGCGCCGCCCATTCTGCAACCTGCACTGGCTCAATGATCTTGTCATCCAGCAGCCTCTGTAGCTCACTTTCGACCAGTGGCTTGACTGCATAGGGCACCGGTCGGGGTTTGCAGAATCGTGGTTGGGCCTCCTTGTCCACATTAATCTTTGCAGTGACACCTTTTAGCTGTCCTACGCCTTCTTTGAACACCTCAGCGTGTCTTTCGAGGATCTCCTCCAGCTGCAATTTGGGCTGAGATTCCACCTTATTCACCAACTGATCAATCATGGCCAGTTCTTGTAGCCAACTTCGCCCTAGTAGATTTGGTCCTTCGCTCCCAACTACTACTACAGGTAAGTCCTTTTCTTTGTTTTTGTGTTGCACCTTCAGTTGTGCCATGCCTAGCACGTCTAGCTTCTCTCCTGTATATGTTTTTAATTTTAATGAACAGGGATTTAATTCTGCTGTGTCTGTTTTCTTCCACAGTTGTGTATATTGCTGTTTACTTAATATGGTTACTCCACAGCCTGTATCAACTTCAAATGTTACTTTCATTCCATTAACATTCATGGTACGCGTGATGGGCGCTACCTTGGTCAGCTCCTCTGACGTGTTGTAAATTGTGTGAAAACCCATGTCTTCTGTATCACTTTCTCCCTCCCCTCTAAGTTGATTCGCTCGCTGTTCCTTTCCAGGGCCCTTGTTTTCATTCTTTTGCCCTTTTACTGTTGCCTTCTGCACCTGTGCATTGCCCACCTTTGTTCTACATGCTTTCTTAATGTGCCCTCGCTTGCCACAATTATGACACAGCTCAGTGGCAAATTTGCACTCGGCGGCATTGTGCTGGCCTTTGCAGCGATAACAACTGGGGAATTTGTGCTGAGTTTTGTCAGTCGACACTTTGTGGACACCTACTTGGGTCTTAGGCACACGAACATGCGTTGCTGTGTCCTCTGCTAGCTTCCCTTGCATTTCTCTCACATCTTTAGATGCTGTTTCCATCGCTTGGCATAATTCCAAAGCCTTCACAAAAGTGAGTTTTGTTTCAGATAAAAGTCGCCGTTGCATTCGGTCATCATTCACTCCACACACAAGTCTGTCTCTTAACATTTCTTCCAATGAGTCTTTGTAATCACAGTGCAGTGCTAATTTCCTCAATTCTGCCACATACTCTGCTATGGACTCAGTGTTCCTCCTTATGCGTGAATTAAATTTGAATCGTTGCACTATTTCACTCGGTTTGGGGCTGAAGTGCTTCTGAAGCTCAGCAGTAAGCTGGTCGTACGTTTTATCTTTCGGTAATGCAGGGCTTATTAAATTTCTCAACAAACTGTAAGTAGTTGCACCAACTCCACTCAACAGTACAGCCTTCCTTTTGTCTGGCTCCTCAATCTCATTAGCTTCGAAGAAAAAGTCCAACATTTCACTATATTCTTCCCATGACTGAGTCGAGTTATCAAAAGGGGTTACCGTTCCGATTACAGCCGCCATTGCTCGTTGTGGTGGGGAAACCTCGTTTTTCCTCCTCTGAACTTGCACTCGAACTACTGGAGTCACTTGAGTTCGCCACACTTGCAATGTTCTCTGTTTCTCGCCGCTGATTTTTTTTGTTTTAATCCTCGTCGCCAATTGTGTGATATCCTACCGTGTAGCAATGATCACACTTGAGTTATTTCTTTGGCTAACTCTGCCGTTTATTCTGCAACACACATAATATAACTGAACATGGATTCTGCGCGGGGTTTTCACACTCTTATTCTAATGTGTCCCCTTAGTAGTAGTGCTGAACAATACAGGTAGTTCCCCCTAGAGGCATGTGCCAGTTATGTTTTAAATTAGACTTGCAGTCTACTACACCCACAATGGGGAAATTCCAGGATTGCAACAGCACAGGGATAGCAACACTCAGAGCAACAATCAGAAGGCAAGAAAAAACAACATCTAGTAAACATATGTCCATATTACTATAAATGTATATATATATAGACACACAGTGCAGAGCATTATGGTTGGTTGGTGAATGTGCAGCAGAAAGTCTAAGCTCTCTCTCCGCGGATGCGGCGGGCCAGCTGGAAGTCTTTGGGCATGATGGTGACCCCCTTAGCGAAGAAGAGACCACCAGGTGGGCCTCGCTGGCCTCCTGCAGAGCCATGACGGCGAAGCTCAGGAAACGCAGGACGGTCTTGAAGTCCTGAGCGATCTCCCTCACCAGGCGCTGGACGGGCAGCTTACGGATGAGCAGCTCCGTGGATTTCTGGCAGCGACGGATCTCTCTCAGAGCCACGGGCCTGTGACGGCGAGGCCTCTTCACTCTGCCGGTGGCCGGAGCGCCTCTCCGAGCAGCCCTGGTGGCTAGCTGTCTCCTGGGGGGCTTCTTCCTCCAGTAGATTTTACGGGCGGTCTGCTTGGTTCTTGCCATCGTTCTTTATTATTCTGTCTTATATTTCTTGCACGCCGCCTAAACTCCAGCCCGGCACCCGCGTCGTTTTCGCTACAGCTCCCGGTATATCGAGCTTCCCATTAGCACCGGGCGGCAGCCAAGTGCTAGCTAGCACTAGCTCCTCCCCGCTGTAGCGTCTCCCGCTGCAAACCGTGGCTCCGTCCGCCAACCCGGGAGACCCCCGGGGCGATCCGTGCGTCCGTGATATATATACAGAGTGAAAGGTGTAGGGAAGATAGTAAAAAAAAAAAAAAAAGGCTGTTGCAACGGGCAGCCTACTCGTGTGGCGCCACCGATCCTGCGGAACCGGAACCGGACATGGTAAATTTTTGAAGAAAACTATGTACCTTTATGTAAATGGATTTCATCATACTCTGAGTTACTTTTAACTTCATAGATTTGAACTGAGTACAAGCCACTTTTTTCTGTCATCAATTTTTTCCTTCCATCAGATTTTAAATACTTTTTTTATTTCAGGCTCTAGAAATATTTAATTTATTCCTGTTTCCCTTTTCTTTAAATAATTTGGATTGTATTAAAGGGTACATGTTGCTGATTTATATTTAATTTTCCTATAACACATTTAGGAGAAAGCCTCACAAAATGCTGAAAGTAAATGCATACATTTATAGTAAAATAGTTTCAAATGGCCAAGAAAAAAATTGAAAACTTTTGAGGAAAAAAAGGTTACAAATTTACAAGAAAATAGTTGCAAATTTATTATTAAAACATTATACATTTTTGTGAAAAAGGTCAAAAATTGACAAAAATTTATGGAAAAGTAATCATTTTTTAAAAGGGGTCATTGACTGCACTTTTTTGCACATTTTAACAGCTCCCACATAAGGCTATGGTTACACTGCAGGTTTTAATGCTCAATTCTGATTTTTTGCACAAATGTGACCCATATCTGATTTTTTAATGACAGTCTGAACAACACATATCCAATTTTTTCATACCAGACCCAGGCCACTTTCATATGTGGTCCTAATTCGGATACGTATCTGATATTTTCCAAAGCGGCCTCAGTCTGAACAGTCATGTCGTATTTCATCTGACTTTTTCCTCATTGAAGTGAGACAGACGCTACAATTCTGCGATGGAGGATGCAGCCAGCATGGCAGACACAGCTGATTTGTGCTCTCTTTTTAGTCAATCTTCTTCCCTTTATCACTGGATTGTAATTTTGTCAGCTCCGACTGCACAATAACTTCAATTTTTTTTTTTTGTGGGGGAGGTGGTGTTGGGGGCTGAAACCGTCAGACATTACAGGCGCACGTAACGGCACATTTACTGGACACTGCAAGTTCCTTTTTCCTTCCTGGCTGCTGTAATATTTAAAATGTAAAGTTAATATGTGGAGCGGAATGGCCAGACAGGGGGACACACAGGAGAGGGGAGTCTCTGGCGGCTCCTCCTTCCTGTGTGTGTGTGTGTGTGGGGGGGGGGGGGGGGTCTCATTTTAAAGAGGGCTGTTTAATCAATCAGATCTGTTAAAACAGAGCTGATCACAGCGGTCATCTGGCCTGTAGACGAATGAAGATGGTCTCATATTTATGATTTTAACATTTTATTTTGCTGTGCTGCATCAGGGTTAAGAAGTTCTGTTCTCTCCCCCTCCCAATCGATCTGGGCTCATATTTACTTCCGTAAACACAACGCTGTATCTGACGTTACGTTTTCTTCTGCGCATGCAGGTCACTTCATAGCTGTAGACCACTCACACTGGAGTCTGATAGGGGTCGCATTAACCTTTTAACTGGCCTTATTTCATGGACAGGTTGGGCACACCCAGTGGCACAGCACAGCAACTGCACCTGTCAACTGACTGACGTCCCCGGCTGTACTGAGGATTTGTACTGATCTGCCAGTTCAGAAGGTGGCAGGCACGTGTTGGAGGAATCATGGCTGATACGGAATACACCAAAGAAGAAGAAATCCTCATTATTATTCTTCCTTTTCCCTTCTCTGAGCTCACAAGATCAATATGGCCGCCATACATCACCATGCTCCATCACATAAACGGCTTCGTACACGGAAAATAGCCACAGGATACAAACGACATTTCCGTGGGATAATCATAAGAATTTGTAGACATAGTAGAGAGCGTAAATGACCGATAGAATACAAAATAACGACCACGATGGATGAAAACGCAGCAACCACGCCGGCCAGCGAGCCCCCCCTTCGCCAACAGTAAGACGAATTTCTTTGTTTCTTTACATTGTACTGATTTTGTGGTTCAAATACTTTGAAGATCAGATAACAAAATGCCCCTGTAGAAATAACAGTGTCAAAAAAATGAACCATTCTTTGTGTAAATATGTCCAAAGTCCACTTTTGACTGAGTTATGTAATTTATATAGCTGCCGTGACATTATGCAAATTAGATGCGTAAATTTATTCCTATCTGAAACTTTGGATCATATTCTACATCTTTCTAATTGACAGTAAGCCATTATCTCTTGCAACTTTCAAGTTATAGCCTTGGAAATCTGAACTATTTTACTGACAAAAAATCCTTACCACTTTTGACCACTAGGGGTTATGTCACCATACGGCGACTGGGACAGTGGTGATGTGAATGCCCACACAAAAAAATCAGATCTCAGCAAAAAATCGGAATTGAGCATCAAGACTTGCAAGTGTGACCGTAGCCTTAATGAAATGTTTGACATATTTTGTTCACATTTTTTAAATTAATTAATTATAGCAGCAAATCTGTTTTATGTTTTCCTTGGCTTTCTTGAAATACTCTGATTTTAACTTTAAGAAACATCCTTCACCTGTTCAACTCCACCCTCCCTCCTACATCACTTAGCCATTAGCTGGATAGCTTCTAGCCTTTAGCTTTTAGCCTCCTAGCTTGACTCAGTGGTGCTGGCTCAGATGTGTCTTCAACCAAATACAAGTGGGCCGCTAGGTCTCGGCGGCTGCCCACCAAGCTCTAAAGGACTCCCTTGGTGGGGGAGCTTGGTCCGAACCTCCTATAGAGGTTCAGGTTCAGGTTCAGGTTACTTTATTTGTACCTGTAGGTAGATTTGTTTTGCAGTCTGGTGACATCCATATTTACAAGCCACTAATTACATTCAACATAGACACAAACACAGGCACACATGAAGCTGACTATAAACATGACAAAAATACTCAAGGCTCCATCAATCAGGGTATAAAAAGACAAAGAGATGAGGGAGAAACCAGAGGTAAGAGAGAAGGGTCATATTAAAAGTTAAAAACTAGTCAAAGAGGTTAAAAAACTCAAAGGTCTAAAACCCAATAAAATATTTGGAACCCAAGTGACATCCTACAAAAATAAGTAAATATAAAATGAAGTTAATAAATAGGTACCTAAATTATGTACAATATATTTTTACAGCTTGTTCAACTCTTTGACAGCAGCAGGGACAAAGCTGTTCTTGTAGCGCTGGGTTCTACTTTTTGGGACAGCAAACCTCCGTCTTGACGGAAGAAGCTGAAAGTGGCAGTGCAAAGGGTGGGAGTCATCATTTAAAATGGAGGTAGCCATCCTCTGTACTTGTCTGGTGTACAGGGATGTCAGGCTCAGCTGTGACTCACCAAGCAAACGACTGGACCATCAGATCTTAGGCACATGTTGTGTCTGTAAGGACTTATTGAAAATGTAATGAAATATAGGACTCAGTTCATGTGCACAGGACCTTACCAAGCGCCCACATATATTATCAGGGCCCTGACTTTTGTTCACTTTTACAGCGCAGAACTCCCTTTTAACATCCTGCACCTCAATATTAAAGTGCTGATTGTCTTTGAGTTTCTGTTTCAAATCTTGGATTTCTGTGCTGAAATCAAAGGAGTCAAAACGGCCATAAAAACAATTAAGAGCATTAGCCAGCTCTGTGTCTGAATTAAAACCATCTAAAAACACATGATTACTGCGCTCTGTGCTCTGAAGGCCTGCAATAGTTTTCATACTGGCCCAGGCTGAACCAAGTTTCTTTGTTGCCATCTTGCTTTCCAATTCTGATTTATAATTCTGTTTTGCTCTTAAAATTCTGGCCTTCAGCTCCTTTGTGGCAACCTGTAGCTCAGAAACAGACCCCTGTTTAAAGGCAAGTGCTTTCCTCTTTAAGCAGGATTTAACTGATCTTGTAACCCATGGTTTGTTGTTGGGATATATTTTGACACGTTTACGTGGAACAATCTTATTTTTACAGAAAGACATGTATGAGCATGTGACGTCAGCCAAAGAGTCCAAATCATCCCCGCAGGACAGTGTGAACATCTCCCAGTCTGTACAGTCAAAGCATTCCTGGAGGCTGTGCACTGAATCTTCTGTCCACACATCAGTGTCTCTTGTCTCCACCTTGCCTCTTCTGAGAGCAGTTTTATATGTGGGCAGCAAATGTACACAGTTGTGATCTGAGGATCCTAAAGGAGGAAGGGGGAGTGATTTATAGGCCCTCTCTATGGATCCATAGCACAGGTCCAATGTCTTTTTTTGCCTGGTTGGGCAGGAGACATACTGATAAAAGTTTTTAAGTGTCTTCTTTAAAGAAACATGGTTAAAATCCCCAAGAATGAAGTTTGGCGCCTCTGGAGAAATTGATTGCAGCTGCTGGATCACATCAAAGATTGTGCTGGAGGCGGAGTCAGCATCTGCCCTCGGGTGAATGTACACAGTTGTGATGAAAAGTTGGGGGAACTCGCGAGGCAAATAAAAGGGGCGTAGTGACACAGACAGCAGCTCCACATCGGGTGTACAGATGCGCTCTCTGACCGTGACAGATGTGCAGTACTGCTTATTAATATATAAACATACGCCGCCCCCCTGACGTTTCCCCGTTACCTCTTCCTGCCGATCTGAGCGGAGCAGGGCTCCAAAGCCGTCAATCCACAGGTCTGCATCTCGGTCATGCGCATTAAGCCAAGATTCAGTGAAGGCCATGACGCAGCAGTTCTTAAAGTCCTTCTGTTAGCGTACATTCCCTTGAATTTCATCCACCTTGTTTCTCAGAGACTGTACATTCCCAAAAATTACTGAAGGAAGAGGAATGTTACCAAACTGCCGTCTCCTAAGGCGCAATTTCACACCTCCACGCCTTCCGCGCTTCCTTCTGCCGTCTCTCCCGCCTCTCTTTTCACCGCTATGTTTGTCTCTCAAAATAAAGTCTGGCAGTTGCGGCTTAGGCTCAATCACAGCCGCTGCATCAACTGTGTTTAAATGCAGCAACATGTCCCTGGAATAATGTATTCTGCCCGCCATTCTGCCCGCCATGGAGCCGAACGCGTTTACTTCAGAGACAAAGAGCCAGAGGACAGATAGCAGCAGTGCAAGAAAGGGGAGGAAATCCATGTTGTAGATACCAGGGAGCTCTTCGCCATATAGTCCACAAACACTCCAGGGCAGAAACGACACAGAGGATTTTGTAAAAACATATAAAAGTACATAAAAACACACACACAGACAACGCACTATTTCACCAGCTGCCGGTCGCTGCGTGCGCATGCGCCCAAAGAGAGCCAAAGTCACGCCCCCTCTACTTCTGCATATGGGACCTTAAATTGGAAAAAAATCTCCATTGAAATGAATGACACGTGTCAATGTACTGCTCGCCTTTATGGTTTAATAGCAATGTTGCTGTTAGGAACAAAATCCGCATTGCATATAATAACTCCCTAAGAAGGTTGTTAAATGTTCCACGAAGGTCGAGTGCAAGCAAGATGTTTGTGTCTGTGAACATTCCGTCTTTTGGTGAATTGATACGTAAGAATGTTTACAGTTTTTTGAGAAGGTTGCTGGCATGTAACAATCATCTTATATCAGCAATTGTCAACTCGTCACTCACACTTCATTCCAGCATTTGGAAGTGGTGGCGTTCCATTTTATACTGAGCCCATTATTGTATGTTATTGTTGTTACAAGAGCGCCGTGTGTCTGCTGATCTGTATATACTTTTATTTATTTATTTATTTATCTATTTTCTACTCGTTTTAGTTTTACTCTTAATATGAACCCTGAGTTTGAAATAAATAAACGTTTGAACGTTTGAATGGCAAGAGCGAAATTATCTTTTGATCCCGATCAAATTTTACCACGAGTTACACATATGATGTTTGTCAATTTAAAATAAATATAGTTAAATCAAGTTAAGTCCAAAATAAATAAAGTTGTTGGTTTGTCATATAACGGAGTAATATTTAGTTTTTGTGAAAATGTTTGGCGGACCCCATCCCACATCACCAAACACGATCATGGCAGGAGATTCCTAAAGCCTCAACTCCTATTCCCTGACCGATGAAAGAAGGATCCGAAGAGGAAAAAAACAACACAAAGGTATTGTTTGTATTGTGAGAGTTGCAGCTGATCCTGAGGACTGCTAGTTACTTCACCCTGGGCGTGCTTTGAAAAGATGATGTAAGCTTCGTCCATCCGAGTTTGTAGTTTTTTTAATTTATGTATTTTCGCAACCTTATACCTTAGCAGTTACACAACAACCTACACTGTTATTTACATGGAAAACTATCTTTAAAATTGACAAACATCATATGTGTAACTTGTGGCAAAATTTGATCAGGATCAAAAGATAGTTTCACTCCTGCCATTCATTTCTATGGACAATTTTTCCAAATTAAGGTCCCACATACGGAAGTAGAGGGGGTGCAACTTAGACTCTCTATAGACACATTTCAGACTCCAACAAACACACCATTTTACAGTCAATGACCCATTTAAGAAAAAAAAAAAGTCACAAATTTATAGTGGGGAAATGCATCAGAAAAAAGATTATGAGGAAAAGTTCCCAAAGTGGTAAGATTAAAATCACTACTCATAACCTAAATAACTTTTTAGTAGTACATTGTGACCTCACTAAGGTAATTTCTTTGGTACTTTTACTTATATTACTTGAGTAATTTAGGGCTTCAGTAGTGCGGCACTTTATGGCAGGAGCAACAAACTCCAGCTTCCCATCAGCAGTCTGGAAGAGGAGTTCAAGGTCTCCCGCACAAGAGAGGCACTAACCTATCGTGACTCTAGAAACTTGAGAGTGGCAGCAGCAGGCATTGTGGTGAGGACAGGTCAGAAGTTAAGAGCTCAAGAGGGGTTGGAGCTTGCAGAATCTCGGCTGAGACACAAAGCTCTTGTGGGCACAGTGGCAATAGGACATGCAGGGCTGGGCTCCTTCCCACAACCACGCTATGATAAAGTCCAGGGAAAGGACAAATGTCAGTTAATCCTACAGGAGGTGAGAGCAGGTGTTGAAGAAGCGAGGACTAGCAGGATGGTAGGCATGCAGCAGCAGGGGGCATGGACGAAATGGGAGAGAGCAGTGGATAAGAAGCTGACCTGGAATGACATCTGGTATGCAGAACCTCAGCACATCCAATTTATGCTCCGAGCAGTATGTGATGTGCTACCCAGTCAGACAAACCTGCATACCTGGGGTAAGAATGAGCTGCCAACATGTTGTCTCTGCCCAGGAAAGGGCACACTTGAACACATCCTCAGCAGCTGCTCAACAGCTCTTGGTGAGGGCCAATATCGCTGGTGCCATGACCAAGTGCTAAAGTGTGTAGCGGAGACCATCTCCAGTACCGTGGCCAACAATAAGCAGGTTGGTAGTCAAAGGAAATCACCTTTGTTAAAGCTGGAGAGAGGCCCCAACCACATGTTAGACCATCAGTCAGCCTGCTCTCTTCAGCTTCAGACTGGGACCTGCGAACTGACTTGTGCAAGCAGCTTAAGTTCCCTGACTATGTAACACCAATATCTCTTAGGCCAGATGTGGTATTTACATCTTCCTCTTCCAGGCAGGTTCTGTTAGTGAAGCTCACAGTTCCCTGGGAGGAGCGCATGGAAGAGGCCAATGAACGCAAACGGCTTAAATACCAAGAACTGGTAGAACAGTGCCAGAGGAATGGATGGAGAGCATACTGTGAGCCCATAGAGGTGGGATGTCGAGGCTTTGCTGCCCGCTCCCTGTGCAAAATGTACACTCTCCTTAGCATCAAAGGAGGAAGGCCATCAAATCTGCCACCGAGGCTGCAGCAAGAGCCTCTCGGTGGCTATGGATTAAGAGGTCCAAACTGTGGGCCAATGCTGCTGGGACACAAGTCAGGGTGTGATCAACCCTAGCTGGGTCACCTGATTGAGGGTGTCTGATGTTGTGAAACCCGAAACACCCGATGACATCAGGAAACATCACTGATGATGTGTCCTGGCGCATCCATGGATGTATCTATTCACCAAGGTAATGTTAAGTTACTTTTATTTAAGTAAAAATCTTGAATACTCTGTGGTGTAGTGAGTGTGGTATGTGTGTGTGTTGCCGTACCTGCCCTTGGCGTGACGTCAGGTGGGCATGGCCCACTGCATATATAGTTCTGCTCTCCTTAATAAAGTACGGCTTGTTGGTTCGCTCCATGAGAGAGACACCGACTCCTTTCCTCATACATAACATTTGGTGATAAGAGACAAAATTATGGAAGCGGATGGGCTACCTCAACCCATGATACCGTTTCTGGAGTACACAGGAGAGCCGGTGATCCTGTGGCCGAAGTGGCGGGCCATGTTTGAGGATTACATCGGGGTGCTGAGCCTAACTAGATTCGATGGGAGACAACGACAAGCACTTCTGGCCCACCATCTCAGCACAGAGGGCCAAAGAATTCTCGGTATGTTGGGTGAGACGGAACGCTATGAGGATGCTCTGCAGCTGTCATGAGCGGCTGGCCAAATTCTTCGCCAGGCAGACGAAGACCACAAAGCTGTGGGTAGCGGGAGTGTTGGCACCAAATGAGGTTAGGCTAGTTAGCCTGGAGAAGCTAACGGCACATTCAGTGTCTATGGCCATGAGTAGGGGAGTCCCTGGTCGCTGAAGATGGCGGGCCATCCAAGAAGTGTAGAAAGGTACAGAACTGTAGTGTTGGTGAGTTTGACAGCGTGGTGTGCGACGACAGCGGAGAGGGAGAGCAGCATCAGGGTTCATCCCCACAGCTGGAGGCTGGGCAGCAGGAGAGTGGGACCATGAAGGCTGAGAGCCCCGGGAGGCAGCAGTGGCAGTCGGGCGCCGAGATGACGCAGTGGAGTGCCTTGGACAAAGATGCTGGGAGCAGCAATGAAGCGTCTGGGTTGGAGAGTGACGCCGACGATAGCGAAGCTGAGAGCCCCGGGGGAGAGCAGCTGAAGCCGGGCATGGAGACGATGCAGCGGAGTGTCTGGGACGAGGGTGCTGGGAGCAGTGGCAAGATGCCTGGGTCGGCGAACAACACCGACAAAAGTGATGCTGTGAGCCCCGGGAGTGAGCACCAGCAGCTGTGCGCCACGGAGGTCGGGCAGTGTCTCAGTGTCAGAGCTCACGCCACCCTGGACGTGGGTGCTGGGTGTTACGACAAGGCACCTGGGTCAGCAAGAGGCGTCGGCAAGCAGCCATTAGTTTTCCCCGGAGTGCGGCCACAGAAGGCTGGAGTGGTTGCAGCCATGGCGGCGGTCTTGAAAGCGATCAGGAGCAGATCAACGAGCATGGAGGGATGGCGTGCCAGACAGCAGCACTGCGGGTCCCAAGAAAAGAAGCAGGCGATGGTGAAGAGGGAAACTCTCGCTGGAGAGATTGTTTTTGATCCCGGAGGCAGAAGGCGGCCAGGGACGCACACGTCGTGGGGCTGCCCAGGGCCTCTAAGCCTGTCTTATCTTCGGCAGCCAAGGGTGTGGATGCTCTGGGGCTTCCCTGGGCCTGCGGGCCGGTTTTACCCCTGGCTACCGACGGACATTGGTGTCACATAAACATTACAGTGTTAATATGTACATATTCTGTTGGTGTGCATGTGAGTATGGATGATATGGGATTATCTGATGTATTTTGAGAGCCATAGGCCAATTGTTTTAGTTGTTTCGTGTGAATGTAATAGGGTATTTTACTACAGTTCATGATTCCTTGTTTCCTTAGTGCATGATTCAGGTCCTAAATTGGGGAGGGTCTTGATTGTATATGTGGTTTTGCATTTTTGTAAGGGGGAGGGGAATTGTGGTGTAGTGAGTGTGGTATGTGTGTGTGTTGCTGTACCCGCCCTTGGCGTGACGTCAGGTGGGCACGGACCACTGTATATATAGTTCTGCTCTCCATAATAAAGTGTGGTTTGTTGGATCGCTGCATGAGAAAGACTCTGATTCTTTTCCTCATACATAACACACTCTACCCACCTCAATTTCAGTGTATTAAAATAAGACTATGGTGTTAATTCTATACACTTCTCTAGTTTGCTATTTAGTATACGGGGGAAGGGGGGCTGAAAAGTTCATAGTGGTCAAATTTGACCAAATGTGGTTTATTTTTCAACTGCAGGGATCCAGGCACTGCAACACCAATGGAAGAAGTGTGTGAACCAAAGGGGAGACTATGTGGAAAAATATAACACATTTGGTCAAATTTGACCACTATGAACTTTTCAACCCCCCCATACTATAATATCACTGATTTGCCTTATGTTGTCAAAATACAAGTTTTGTCAAGCTTCAGTAGCCCCATTTTTCAAAAACGTTTTGTTAGATAAAAGTCTGCACAGAGCAGCTCCAAATTAAATGCAACTGCAAAAATCTCTTTTATTATACCAAGCCTTAATGAACTGAAATTATCTGAGTCTGATACTGACTTATCAGAGGCAAGGTGTTTCCAGTGACAGGGAGCAGGTCATTCATGATGAGCAGGAAGACGGTGTAGCCCAGGATGAGGGTCATCTTGAAGGCGGATCTGTCCACACTCTGTGGAGGCAGCAGGAAGCTGAAGAGGTCCACTGTGATGAGGAAGCAGCTGGGGATCAGCAGGTTCACCACATACATGGTGGCCCGACGCCTCACTCTGATCTGTGGAAAGGACAAGAAACTAGAACTTTGTCAGATGTCCAATTTTTCATAAAGCTACAAACAATTCAGAAGTCCAGAAAAAGAGATTTAAAAAAGAACTAATTATGGGTTAAAATACATTTGCTTAATTTCAAACCAAAGACAACTTACAGATTTTGCAATCAACCTACATGAAACTTAAGGTTGTCAACATAAAATCCATCATTATCAATGTCATCTTCAAGAGCAGCATTTTTGTGAGTGGTGATATCAATAAGTTCCCATTCACCCATTGTGGTCATCACATTTTTGGAGATCTGTGTGATATTTTCTGCAGGTCTTCCAAGAAAAATCTTTATGTCCCATGCTGTGAAGACAAGAAAAATACAAGTTAAAGATGAGCAAAAAGCCGACATGTAAGGAAGTTATAATAAATAATTAATGATTTTTCAAATAAAACAGGTGCACAGCCTTGAATATCTTAAAGTGGGAAAATGCTCTTTACCATAGTGGATGTAGGAGTTGAAGGTCAAAGTGCAGTTTTGTATGTCAAAAGGGAAGGTGTAGATATCGAGGTTACAGGAGCTGACGATTCTGACGGGTTGAGCGTCATTCACTTTACCATCATTGTAAATGTACATATATGGGACTTTGGGTGCTTTGTTTTCATCCATGCTGCAAGACCAGAGCAATTAAATATATTAATATGTGAAATTACTACAGCAGAATACTTCAGAATCCAACATTCTCTTCTGATAAAATGCACTTTGCATATATATATATATTTTTTTTTTTCAACAAAAAATAACCTTTGATAGATGGCATTTGTAATTAAAAGAGAGAGAGAGAGAGAGAGAGAGAGAGAATTTTGTTCCTCATTCTAGTAGAACATTGATCTCTGCAAAGCATGAAAACAATATAATACAAAAACTAAAGAGACCACCAAAATGTGAAAAGATCTGTGTAAGTCACAGTGCACACAAATTCAGTCAGATAAAGGCTTTATAAGGAAAGTTTCTGCAAGGCAAATTAATAGCATTACAAGCGCAGCAGCAAATAGGTATTTGAAGCTGCTGGTGTCCCAAGGACCTCTTAATGCAGGATCATCCAGAGGCTTGTTGTTGTGCATAAAGCTGTATTTTGGCCACCTCTAACCCATGCTCACAAACAGAAATGTTTACAGTGGGCTCAGAAATACGTAGACTCAATTTCAAACAGTTTTATTTACAGATGAATGTGGTACTGCACTGGATGGTCCAGATGGATGGAGGTCTGGATGAGCGGACACCCTGTTCCAACAAGACTACAATGCCAGCAGTGAGGTGGAGGAGTGATGGCTTGGGCTGGAATAGTGTGAAGTGAGGTGGCAGGTCCATCCTTGAGGGTGTCAAAATCACCTCTGCTAAATATACAGTACCGGTCAAAAGTTCATTTTGAATGACTATGTCCAAACTTTTGACTGGTACTGTATGGAATTCTACTTTCTGCCATGCTACATGCTACAAAAACAGCATTGACTCCTTGCTTGCTATTGACATAAAAGGAGATAAAATCATGGTGTGGCCGCCATCACCTCCTAAGCTCAACCTTATTAGGAGCCTGTGGCCCATTTTAAGAGGAAGATATATCCAGGTGGGCAGCAATATACATCAGAACAGCAGCACTGGGAGGAAAAGCATCCTCAAATGAAATACAGACAGAGACTATACATGGACTTACAAGTTCAGCAGAAGAGAAAGTTGATAAAAGTATATCAAAGAATAGCTCATACATTTATTACTGTTTATTTGTGTAATTGATCTCTTCATGCTATAAATTCAACAGATTTCTGCACTGAATTCTTTATAACCCATTGAATGTTTTTAAACCCAGTTGTGCATAATAATTTGGAATAATATTTTTAAATTGTTTTCAAAATGTAAAAAAAAAAATGTCATGAGTTGCTTTTAATATGATCAACATTGAGGATTAAAAAATCCTTAATTGTATTGACTGTTTTGGAAAAAACAAAACGTGCATAATAATTTGGAACATGGTGTACAGTTGTTTTCCATTTCTTAAAATAATGCTGTCCATTCATTAAAGGACAAAAAAAAATGAAGCAAATAAAGACAAGTTTCGCAAGTAAAAGTCTAAGAGATCTCTATATGCATTCAGTGCTGAGCATAACAACTGTTTTTAAAATTATTTGAATTTAAAAAGAAGGCATGTGGTGCATGGTCTGAAATGCATAAATGACCAGTACAGTAACATTGCCACTTACAATTCATTGATGACAATATCTGGAACCCAAAAATTGGTTCTGGGAAGAGTGATCTTGTCAGTGCCACATTCTTCTCGGTCCCAGGAAATAAACTCATTCTGCCACCACTTAAGGAAAAAAAAAGTTTCACTGCACAATTATCCTCATCAACATCATCATTATTATGATATACTATTGTCCTCCACACATTTCTACAGAAATGATAAAGAGATGATAATAGAAGTTTGCACTACTTACATATTGGAGCCAAATGTAAGTGATCAGAAGCTGAGCTTTTTCATCCTGGAAGACATGGACAAAAAGCATTCTGAGACATGAACATAATTGTTTTCTGCAAAGCTCAGCAGCAGGTTTTGCTTTTCAGCTAACATCATAGGGTAACAATTTAGAGAGTTTTAGAGAAAATAAAGAAAAACAACTAACAAACTTTCTGTAGAAGGCACAACACAGCCATTCACTGACAACTGAGCTTACCACTCCCAGTATTCCATACAAAGTGAAGTAAGTGTAGACCTCGGTGCAGGTTGATGAGTTCATGACTGGCCGTATGGAACTCATATTAAAGATTGGAGTCAGTGCCTTCAGTAAAGCTGGTTGGGTTGGCTCGGTGCAGTTCACCTTCATTGCTCTGGACAGAACTAATCAGAAGAATTGTTCAAATATTTGGTTTGCGTCATGATTTAATCAAAATAACTGTGATTAAGTGGCTCTGAAATCTTTAAAATTACAGACGGTGACATTAAAACTTATTTTGATGACCATAAACCTTACCTGGCATGAAAGCAATGACCATCAAAACCAGTGTAAGCTTGAGTGATGGAAGAACCGACTGCAATTAAAAGTATTTAGAATGAAGAATAAAGTAAAAGTTAAAGTCTTACTGTTAAATGCAATTTGCCCTTGGCAGAGACATTACCTTTGGTTTAGTATCCTTCACAGCCATAATGTTAAGAGTGAAATTGGTTTATTCCCTCACCTGAAAACTATATAAAGAGTTCATCTAAATAAAGCGCCACCACTGGATGAAGAACACTTGAGTGCTACTGACCTGGCAAACTAACTCCTGCAACACTAACATCAGCTTTTATGGCCAAGATATCCACAGTGCTACTGGACAAAGCATGATGTGGACAAAACCTTGGCAAATGATGTGGGAAAGAAAAACTTGGCAGATTGGTAGCTGTTTTCCCTCTAGGTGGTTTCATACAAAGTGAAGATAAACCAATGCTAATGTTATGTACCTCAGTGTGTGACTTACAGATGGTGAGGACTGACCACAGCAGCATCACTGTCACACCTGGTGGTCATAGGCAAATGAAGAGTGGATGCCATGTGAGAAACAGGTGTTCTTTGATGTTAGCCCAAACCATCTTCTTTTAAATGTTGTGCAACATGTTAATATAATCAAAATTTAACACATTTTTATATAAAAATGCTTCTCATCAAGAGACTTATTTCATAATTGTACAACAAATAAGGTTTACTATAAATGGCATTCACTTATATAGCGCCTTTTTTCTCATCTCTAGATGACCAAAGCGCTTTACAGATCCTGCTATCCACCCATTCACACACTGATAGTGGCTTAGCTGCCCTACACCAGCGCTGGCCTGACCCACGAGGAGCAACTGGGGGCTCAGTGTCTTGCTCAAGGACACTTCAACATGCAGACTGCAGACAGCGGGAATCGAACCACTGACCCTCCAGTCAGTAGTTGGCCACACTACACCTGCGCCACAGCCGCCCCCAAATACTACAAATATACAATAAAGTAAAAGTAAAAAATACCACATTATGCTACGCTAGATTTATTCCATATTTACACTGCCTGGCCAAAAAAGTCACCCCCGGAATTTCACTAAGCAACTATATAAGAACATTCCACAGGATAATTACTTCTGTGATTAATATGTTTAACTCACAATGGCTCTCATTTATCAACAGTGCATACAAATTGGTGCACATTTGGGTGTAGAAATGATTGTACACCCAGGTCCACCTGGTATTTTATTTTTCTCATTATATGATCGTTCACTCAGTGATGCCGGCTACATGGTCACAATAAACCATTTACTGGGAATAAACCAACAATGGCAATAATCAGTTTTGTCATTTTTACATGCACTGAATAAAAGGATTATTGGAAGGTAAACCTCAAAAGTGGCATTAAATGCAAAAGAACCAGGTTTTGGTGGAGATCAGTGCTGCACAACATCCACTGGTTTGACCAGATGATCTTCAGATGAGGGTTTAATTTAAATCTGTGCAGCCATTATTTGTGTATATGGGTTATATAGACAGTGATGATGGGTGCTACAATTTTAAAAAAAATAAGGGGTCTAGCTCATCACATCCAGCTGTTTTTTTGTTTTCTAAATTAAGGAGCTCCTCTAAGACCTCAGCCTCAGAGAAAGCATTCATTCATTCATCTTTAACCGCTTAATCCTTTTTGGGCCCCGGGGTGCTGGAGCCTATCCCAGTGTCTTTGGGCAAGAGGCGGTGTGCACTCTGGACAGATCGCCAGTCTTTCACAGGGCCAACACAGAGAGACAGACAAGCATTGACTCTCACTTTCATACCTAAGGACAGTTATACTCAGGTGATGCCAATTAACCTAATGTGCATGTCTTTGGACTGTGGGAAGAAACCAGAGTAGCCGGCAAAAAGACATACAGACATGGGGAGAATATGCAAACTCCACGCAGAAAGACCCCCCCCCCCACCCCAACACACAGCCCAGGGCCAGATAGAGGGGAAAAGAGCTTGTTGGGTGGTCGACCTCCAGTCCATGGATCATCCAGCGGGAGGAAACAGTTCATTGGGTGGCCGACCACAATCCATGTACCACCCAGCGGGAGGAGACAGTTCGTTGAGTGGACGCCCAAGGTCCCTAAGCCACCAGACGGAAGAAGACCAGTTGTCTGGGGGCCAGCCAAGGTCTGTGAGCCACCGAGCCAGGGAACAGACACCCCCGGGTGCCAGCCAGGGTCCACAGCTGGACCAGTGGCCACAGAGGAGCCCCCAGGAGAGAACAATAGAACATGCACCTCCTGGAGCTCAGGTGAAGAAGCAGGAGCATGCGACCCCTGGGAAGAAGGCTGGAGAACGTGCACGACGTGGAAAGCAGGAGCTGCTGGAACGTGTATGTCATAGAGGGCAGGAGCTGCTGGAATGAGCACATCGTGGAGAGCAGGAGTTGTTGGAACGTGCATGTCATGGAGAGCGGGAGCTGCTGGAATGTGTACATCATGGACAGCAGGGGTCTCAGGAGAGGAAGGCTGGAGAGCATGGACCTCCTGCAGCGAGGACGATGAAGGGGGAAACTCCTGGATTGCAGATGGCCACCAGCAGATGACCTCTGTTCAGATAAAATTAAATTTTGCAATTTATTTGGAAATCAAACTCCCAGAGTCTGGAGAAAGAGTGGAGAGTCACAGAATCTAAGTTGCTTGAGGTTTAGTGTGACGTTTCCACAGTCAGTGATGATTTGAGGAACCATGTCATCAGCTGGTGTTTGTCCACTGTGTTTTATCAAGACCAAAGTCCCTGCAGTCGTCTACCAGGAAATTTTAGAGCACTTCATGCTTCCCTCTGCTGACAAGCTTTATGGAGAAGCTGATTTCATTTTCCAGCAGGACTTGGCTCCCCCAACACTGCCAAAAGTATCAAAACCTGGTTTAATGACCATGGCATCACTGTATTTGATTGGCCAGCAAACTCTCCTGACCTAAACCACATCGAGACTCTATGGAGTATTGTCAAGAGGAAGATGAGAGACACCAGAGCCAACAATGCAGATGAGCTGAAGGTCACTATCAAAGGAACCTGGACCTTCATAACACCTCAGCAGTGCCACAGGCTGATGACCTCCATGCCACACCACATTGATACAGTAATTAATCCAAAGGGAGCCCTGACCAAGTATTGAGTGTGTATATGGACATACTTTTCAGTCGGCCAACATTTCTATTAAAAAAACTATTTTTAAAAATTAATTTTATGTAATATTCTAATTTTTTGAGAATCTGAATTTGGGGTGTTCATGGGCTGTAAGCCATAATCATCAAAATCAAAATAAACACTTGAAATATATCACTCTCTGTGTAATGAATTTATATAATACAAGGGTTTCATTTTCTGAAATGAGTGACAAAAAATATTGAACTTTTTCATGATGTTCTTATTTTTTGAGATGTACCTGTATATGACATCATAAAGACACATTTGTCTATGTGCCATCATATAGACATCATATCTTTATGACGGCATTGCGAGTCCTATGATGCCTGAGTTCATAGGACATCCTATGCTTTTTCTTCAAGATGTGAATTATTCATGTTTCCACATTTTTTTCTTATGTTTAACTTTCTTGGTCTTTTTTTATTTTATAAATTTCCTACAACTCAAGAATTATTTGTGTTTCCACGTTGTTATACTATTTGTTTGTGTTTCTCTCATATTGTAGCATAGCTTTTAACAGGAGGTTCAATAGACTTCAATGATGAAACCAGCAGCCATCTTTGAATTTATTCTCTCCCCACAACAGTGCTCACACTGATGGTGCTAACATAAAAATTACAACACAAGAAAATCTCAACAGACAACTTTAGCACAGCAACTGACCATTTAACTTATTTGCAAATAATAAAAGAGAGCATGCTTGTATTTAGACATTAATTATTTCCCATCTGCCCCTTGTGGTTGCAGTCCCCAGAATGATACAGTATATATTTTCATCTTTCTAAATCAAGAGTACAATAAAGATAAAATGACATTTTTATGTCAACTGAAGCCATTTCAAGAGTGAAGTTCCTCTTTTTCCGATATGTAGACATGATTTCTGATCCTGCAGTGAGGAGAATCTCACATGCAGGGAATATTTTCATACATTTACATATTCAAATGTAATGTGGGTGAGTCAAGGGAGGAGTCTGGTATTCCCTCATGCACGCTCAATTCCAGGTAGATTGGGATGTACAAAGAAAATATGCTTGGATTCCTGTGAATGCAGTTTCATACATCTGGTTTTGTTTTTTGTTTTTACGCCATTTTCTTGATTTAAACGTAGGTCATCTTTCAGTATGAAATCCACGCAAGTCTTTGTACATGAGGCCACATGGAGCAAAGAAGGAATAGGAGAAATAACGGCCACTAGCCAGAAATTAATCTGTGGTGTGAGGACAGTTAGTTGGAGAAGTGAACAGCTATTATGGTGAATAGAGTAGAATTGACTTTATTGTCATTGTATATGTGATGATCAGGTGAGCGCACTCCCCCTCCCTTTCTGTGGGAGGTTCTCCATTCAGTTCCCGGATCCACTGGTCATCAACACACTTGTGTGAGTAGACGCACATGCTGCACTTCACTGCCAGCGCTTAAAGGGATCTGCTTGTGAACACTTCGGTGCTGGCTCGTTGGGTACTGCTGCCTGAAGTATGGTTAAAATATTGCTTCATTAGGAACTCAGCCTAGTCTCTCCTTTCCTCTTCTCTCCCCAGGTTGCTACCATCTCTGCAGTGCATCTCCGGGATTGTGGTGCACTCGCCTGCCGCTTCACCCTCATCTCTCTGGACTGTTCCTTCCACCCGGTCAGACTCCACCCTGCCCTCCACTTCTCCACATTCCCGGCCAGCTCAATCCTGCTGGCTCATCTCCCCAATGCTGAGGTACTCTGCTGGGCTCTCTGATCATCTGCAGTAAGAAAACCCCGTCCAGTTATATTTTCTCCTGTCACACTCCTCTCCTCTAACCAGCGCTCGCCTCTCTCTCTCTAGAGGCCGTGTGTCCCTCTGCGTGCTCCACCTTTCCCTACGATCGCCTGTTATTCAAAAAAGTTGTGTTTTACATTTCAGTTCAGTGCCTTAGTGTCTTCTCTGGTGTTTGCTGCTTTGCACATGAGCTTCTTATTTACAGTCATGACAGAACGAGCTGGCCATGACCAAAGCTCAGCAGGCACCGCATCAGCGGAACACTCCACTCTTTACCGGTTAGATGCTACTGAGCTGCAGGTGGCCGTGCTGACCGAGCAGTTGCAAACTATAACTCAGCAGCTGACCATGGTCACCAACCACCTTTGTAAGGTGTCTTCAGGCCCTTCCTCTCCACCTGCCGCCCCAGCAGCCACTACCATTCACCGCACCACTTCTGTGCCTTCACCTGCCCCATACGCAGAGGAGGTGGAGCGATGCAAGGGGTTTTTGTTTCATGTTCGCCTCTATCTGTGGCAGGTGGGCGGGGAGTACCTGGATGACACTTCTAAAATCCACTTTATGATCCTCCTGCTCCGGGACCGGGCTCTTCATTAGGCTCAGTCCATCCTCGAAAGCACAGAGGGCCCCAATTATACCTTTGAACGGTTTGTTCGTGAATTTTCCCAGGCCTTTAACCATTCGGAGGGTGAGGGGAATATTATGAGCCCACTAATGTTGCTCTGGCAGGGGAATCGGTCTGCGGACGATTTCTCTGTGGAGTTCCAGGTCGCCGTGGCAGATTCCAGGTGGAATGACATTGCCTTACGCAGAACCTTCCTCCTGGGTCTAAATACCAACCTCTGTGATGATCTAGTGGTTCATGCAACCCCTTCCTCTCTGGATGAGTTCATTGATCAAGCTGTCAGTTTGGATAACCAGTACCACGAGCGCTCAAAGGAGCAAAAGACCTTCTCCGGTCCACTTGTCTCATGTACACCCACTCCGGCTATCTTCCGGCACCACACGAGTAGGCTGCCTTTTTGCAACAGCGGATCAATTTCTACCTATTTTTATTTACTATCTGGCTCTCTTGCCAATCTTTATGATCCAGCGTCACCTTTATTCCATCCGAACACGTAGATCGCCCAAATGTCTCCTGAGCCAGCGGACGGAGCCACTGTTTCTCGCAGGAGGCAGTACAATAGAGACCAGCTGTTAGCACTTAACAGGCCCACGATGCTAACGCAAAAGCTTGACATACCGGGAGAAATAAGACGGAAACGGCATGGGTGTCGAGCTGGAGTAAGACGGCGGGCGAGGAATATAAGGTACAGACCCGTCCTCCCATCCGTTATTATGGGGAATGTTCGATCGCTACTCAGTAAGACTGATGAGCTAGCGGATATCTCCTGCTACGAGAGCGTCTTCAGAGAGAGTAGTTTGATGTTGTATACCGAGACGTGGCTAACAGAACTAGCAACGGATGCTAACATCGAACTGGGGGTTTCCACGCAATACGGGCAGACCGGACACCAGACAGTGGGAAGACAAGGGGCGGAGGAGTGATAATGTATGTCAATAACAACTGGTGCAGACCGGGACATATCACGGAGGAGGAACAGCACTGTAGCAAAGACATCAAGTTGCTAGCTGTTAGCATGCAGCCTACATATCTCCCGAGGGAATACTCACACGTGATCTGCATTGTTATTTATGCAAATTCAACGGCGAACGCTGGGACAGTGCATGACGTCATCCACTCAGTAACTGGCAGGCTGCAGACAGAACACCCAGATGCTCTTCTCCTCATCTCAGGTGATTTCAACCATATTTCACTGTCCCCCATTCTACCCACATTCACCCAGTATGTCACGTGCCACACTAGAGACATTAAAACACTGGACTTATTTTATGCAAATACTAAGGAGGCGTACACCTCATCACCACTCCCCCCACCCGGGAGATCGGATCACAACTTGGTTCATCCCCTGCTGGTGTACAAACCCCTAGTACACAGACAACCTCCAGTCATGCGCACGGTGAAGTTACGGTCTGAGGAGGCAATGGACGCTCTAAAGGACTGTTTTGAAATCACTGCCTGGGAGCAGCTCTGCGATCCACATGGTGAGGACATCGATGGCCTCACTCACACCATCACGGACTACATCGGCTTCTGTGTGGACAACACCGTACCCACCAAGACCATACGGTGATGCTCGAACAACAAACCCTGGATCAATCCTGAGATAAAAACACTTCTGAGAGAGAAGAAGAGGATCTTCAGGTCAGGGAACAGGGAGATGCTGAAGTCCGTACAGAGGGAGCTGAGGAGGAAGATCAGAGAAGGCAAGGACAGCTTCAGGAAGAAGATGGAGGACAAACTGCAACAGAGCGACATCGGCGGGGTCTGGAGAAACCTTAAAACCATCTCTGGGCTCCAGAATACCTCCCCCCAGGCCACGGGGGGCAGGGAGTGGGCGAACAATCTGAACCTGTTTTTTAATAGGTTTGACCAATCGCCCTCCCCCCCGACTGCACAACAACCACTGCTGCCTCTGAAGTCATTAAGACCTGCTGTCCACACCCCACTCCACCAACACCCCCCCCACTCCTAGCACACAACCCCCCAACCTGACCCTCACTAAGACCCAGGTGAGGACGGAGCTGAGGAAGATCAAGGCGAGGAAGGCCTCGGGACCGGACGGCATCAGCGCGAAGCTCCTCAAGTCCTGTGCAGACCAGCTGTGTGGGATTGTGGAGCACATCTTCAACCTGAGCCTGAAGCTGGGGAGGGTACCACAGTTGTGGAAAACATCTTGTGTGGTACCTGTACCAAAGACTTAACACCCCAAAGATCTGAACAGCTACAGACCAGTGGCCCTGACATCTCACATGATGAAGACCCTGGAGAGACTGCTCCTTGCTCACCTCCGCCCCCTGGTGGGACCAGCAATGGATCCACTCCAGTTCGCCTACCAGCATGGCATTGGGATGGAGGATGCAGTGATCTTCCTCCTTCACCATTCTCTGTCCCACCTGGAGAAGCCCGGGAATGCGGTGAGGATCATGTTCTTTGACTTCTCCAGTGCTTTCAACACCATTCAACCAATGATCCTGAAGGACAAGCTGCTGTGCGCAGGGGTGGACTAGCACCTGTCATCATGGATCCTGGACTACCTCACTAACCAGCCACAGTTTGTGAGAACCCGAGATTGTGTGTCTGACACGATCATCGGTAGCACGGGGGCCCCCCAGGGAACGGTTTTGGCTCCCTTCCTGTTCACCCTTTATACTGCGGACTTCTCACACAACACAACACACTGCCATCTACAGAAGTTCTCTGACGACTCTGCGATCATCGGCCTCATCTCCAACGGAGATGAAGCTGAGTACAGAGGACTTATCCAGGACTTCGTGGACTGGTGCCATCGGAACTGCCTCCAGATCAACGCGAGGAAAACTAAGGAGCTGGTGGTGGACTGCCGCAGGCAAGGACAACCCCTCACAGCACCAGTAAACACACAGGGAACAGACATTGAGATGGTGACATCATACAAGTACCTTGGTGTTCATCTGAACAATAAACTAGACTGGTCACACAATACCGATGCACTCTACAAGAAGGGACAGCACAGGCTGTTCCTACTGAAGAGGCTCAGGTCTTTTGGTGTACAAGGGGCGCTGCTGAAGACATTCTACGACACGGTGGTGGCATCAGCCATCACTTTTGGAGTGAGATAATGTCCATCCGCCATGTGCTGGTGTCACCACAGCCTAACAAAAGCATATATAAACTAAAAAGAGTAGGGCCTAGCACAAATCCCTGTGGAACTCCATGACTGAGCTTTGAGTTGGAAGAAAACTCATTATTGACATGAACAAACTGGAACCTATCAGATAAATAAGATCTAAACCACTGCAACGAAGTTCCATTAAGTCCAACATAGTGTTCTAATCTATCAAGTAGAATAGTATGATTGATAGCATCAAAAGCTGCACTAAGATCTAAAAGGACAAGTACAGAAACAAGTCCATTATCAGATGCGATAAGGAGATCATTAGTGACCTTCACTAAGGCTGTTTCAGTACAATGATGGATTCTAGACCCAGACTGAAACTCTTCAAATAAACCATTTCCCTGCAAGTGGTCAAATAATTGCATAGCAACAACTCTTTCTAAGATTTTTGAAATGAAAGGCAGATTAGAGATTTGTCTTCTATAGTTTGCTAAAACTCCTGGATCTAGCGTTGGCTTTTTGAGTAAGGGTTTAATTACAGCCGTTTTAAAAGCCTGCGGTACATGGCCTAATGTTAATGAAGAATTGATTATTTGAAGAATAGAGCTATCAATAAATGGGAAGACTTCTTTAAATAACCTGGTAGGAATAGGGTCTAAAAGACAAGTTGAAGGCTTAGATGAGGAAATTATTTTATCTAACTCTAAAAGGTCAACTGGAGTAAACTGCTGGGATAGGCTCCAGCCCCTCCCGTGACCCAAAAAGGATTAAGTGGAAGAAGATGAACGAATGAATGAATGAATGATCCAAACAGATATCAATTGAAGGAGTTGGAGTAGTTACTGTATTTAAGTTAACGGTGGGAAGAATCTGACTGATTTTATCTCTGATAGATGAAATTTTATTATTGAAAAAGTTCATAAAGTCCTGACTAGTAAGCTCTAAGGGAATGCTAGGATTGACAGAGTCCTGGCTTTTTGTCAGCCTGGCTACAGTGCTGAAAAGAAACCTGGGATTTTTCTTGTTCTCTTCTATTAATGCAGAATACTAACTTGTTCTAGCTTTTCTAAGAGATTTTTTATAAATTGAAAGATGATTTCTCCAAGCTAAATAGATTTCATCTAAATTAGCGGAGCGCCATTTTCTTTATAATTGACAAGTCTTCTGTTTTAAGCTACAAGTTTCTGTGTTGAACCAAGGAGTTAGAAATCTCTGATTAGACTTTTTCTTTCTTAAAAGGGACCACCATGTCTCGAGTCTGATGCAGTGAAGCTGTAACACTATCTACCATGCTATCAATTACAGAAGAAGCAAGCTCTCCATAGCTTATTTCCATTGAGTTGACACATGGCATAAAGGAAACAATCTGCAAAATTTGGTAACAACATCATCTGAGGGGCATCTACTGTATTAATATTTTTCTTTAGCAGCCAAATAGTCAGAAATAGTAAAATCAAAGGTTAACAGACAATGGTCTGACAGTACAGGGTTATGAGGAGACACTACCAGAATTTCTATTTCTATGCCATATGTCAGAACAAGGTCCAACATGTGGTGGAGATAATGGGTAGGATTTCCTACTTTCTGAGAAAACCCCATCGAGTCTAATATTGAATTAAATGCAATATTAAGGCAATCACTATCTACATCTACATGTATATTAAAGTCCCCTACTATAATTATTCTGATTTCATCACTAAATCAGCTAAGAATTCGGCAAATTCAAATAAAAACTCTGAGTAAGCTGATGGAGGGCGATAAACTATGGCAAATAAAATTGGGTTTAGTGTAAAATTGCTAAAATGCCCAATACTGAGGACCAGGCCCTCAAAGGAATTATAACACGTTTTTTGGTTTCCATTAACTAGTAATTTGGAATGGTAAATTGTTGCTACTCCTCCTCCACGACCAGAACTTATGGGATTTTGACAATTTAAATAACCAGAGGAAGTTGATTCATTTAAACCAACATATTCCTCTTGCCCTAATCAAGTCTCTGTAAGGGATATTAAATCAGTCTGATGATCAATTAACAGATCATGGACTAGCAGAGACTTGGGAGTTAGAGACCTAATATTTAACAAACTGCATTTAAATTTTAAATTATGAGGAGGAAGAGAGGCCAAATCATTAAATTTAGAGACTTCATGTTTAATTTGAGTTTTACCAACGTTTTGTTTAATCACTTTGGGATGCATACATATTATATTTTTATTTACTTTGGAGGGAGCAGACAATGATTCTCTGATGGGGAAGACAGGGACTAAGCTGAGGGGTGGCGGATGAAGAGGAGCTGCAGAGAGGTGTGTAAGACTGCAACTCTGCTTCCTGGTCCCAACTCTGAGTTGTCAAGGTTTTGAAAATTTGGATAGAAATGATGCCAGATTGTTAGATAAAAGAGACGCACCATCAAAAGTGGGATGGATGCCGTCTTGTCTAATAAGACCAGGTTTTCCCCAAAATGAGTTCCAATTGTCTATGTAGCCAACATTGTTTGCAGGACACCACACAGACAGCCAGCGGTTGAAGGATGACAAGTGGCTAAACATATCATCACTGATCAGATTGGGGAGGGCCCCAGAGAATACTACAGAGGCAGACATTGTTTTTGAAAAGTCACACACCGATTCCACATTAATTTTTGTAACTTCCGACTGCCAGAGTCGGATGTTGTTAATGCCGGTGTGGATAACAATTGTGGAGTATTTACAGTTACTTTTAGCCAGCATTTTCAAATTTGACTCGATGTCGCCTGCTCTGGCCCCAGGAATGCTTCATGTTTCTGACTACAGTGTCGCCAATGATCAGAGTTTTTTCCTCAGTGGTTGTGTCGCTGAGCGGGGAAACGCAATTAGAAATATGAACAGATTGGTGGTGTACCAGGGGCTTGAGGCTAAGCTTCCTTCTCACCGTCACCCACCCATTCTCTCCCAGCTGCTTAGGAGAGGTTGGAACTGGGGGACCGAAGCAGGCTGCCCTATGCTAGGGAGCTCTGCTGCAGCTAAGGGGCGTCCGTCACTATTAACTGGCGCAGACGGTGTTTCAATGCAGTGGAGCCGGGATTCCAAATCAGACAACCTCGCCTCGAGCGTTGTTGTCTGCGTAGGCAGTATACTCAATGAGCCAGCGCTGAAGCTCCCGCTTGATGGCCCTTTTAAGCGCTGGCAAGGAAGAGGCAGCAGGTGCATCCACTCACGCAGGTGTGATGATTACCTGCGGAGCCGGGGAATCTTTAGCAGGAAAGAGGGTGCGTGCGCTCACCTGGATATGACACATATCACCTAAAAGGTTTCACTGTTCAATAGAATTTGATACCAAATAGTTCTTCCATACAGCCAGATTTCTCTACTGTACCACAAGTATACAGTGACTTGAAAATTTGAGTACACAAGCTCAGACCTGTTGTGGGAATTCAGTGTACCCTATGGTCACTTCCAGATTGATAAATATTGATCTTTAAAATAAACTGATAAATACTGACAAATGTTGATCAGTTTTGTGTTTAATTTGATGACAGATGATGTTTGAATAATGAAGAGCCAGTCTATCTACTGTTCTGCTTTCTACCCAATCAGCCAAACCTCTTCCTTTACCAACTGTAGTCAACATTTAAAGTCCCTGCTCTCACCTTCACACCTTTCCTTCTCTCTCTCTGCCTCCAAACACCCCTTCTCCCATTGCCTCCTCTGTCTTTGACCAACAGCAACACAGTTTTCACTGACACCTTGTTGGTCAGCAGCACCTGCTGTTGTTACCTGGACTTTGGCTCATCTGTTCAATCAGTCAATCAATCAAAGTTTTATTTATATAGCGCTTTTAATACAAGTTGTAACACAAAGTGCTTCACGCATTGAAATAAAACACAATTACCCCCCCTTCCCACCTGCACACACACACAAAGAAACTTTCGTCTGTGTAAGACTTATGGCATATGTCTGGGCACCGAAGATCCAAGTATGGAAGCACCATCACTAAAGAGCCATCACCAGCAGGGGAAGTGCAAAGTCCACAGCTGCAGGAACACCCCCTCTGAGATTGCCCAAGGCCCATCCGAGGGGTCAACACCACAGTCATGGCGCCACAGCGCCCAGTCCCCTCAGCCAGGCAGACCAGGGGCCTCATGTACAAAGACTTGCATGGATTTCCTACTGAAAGATGGCGTTGTGGCCACACGTGACCTACTTTGTGACTTATTTAAGGCCTCACATTTTAGATAAGAACAAAGACAGAGTTTCCTTGGAGATAACAGGAAGCTGTGAAGGTGTTAGCTTTGGTATGCAGGGCCTGAGACTGTGGGGGTGATATTAGGGGATTATAGAGGAGATGCATTGTTACTGGTGATTATAATGCAATGTGACTTGTGATGCAATGTGACTTGTGAGCTGTGAGAGTCCTGGGTATTTAAGGGATGAGAGTTTCCTGTGATGTTCCCTTTCTACTTTGAGATGTTGGTGAATGTGTAATAAAGCTGCTTTGAGACAAACCTGCCTCATCAATTGCACATTCCCACACTGGTGACCCAAGACGTAGCATGCAGCAAGAGGAGAATTCCCCGGGGCCAGCCTCATCCGGAGCCCCCAGCCAAGCGAATGCCGCTACGGTCCAGCTACCGGACTTTTGGCAGAACAATCCGCGCTCCTGGTTCCACTCGGTTGAGGCACAGTTCAACCTCCGGAGGATATCGGTAGATGACACAAAATTCTACCATGTGGTCGCAAAACTTGATAACCACATGTCCCAGCATGTGGAGAGCCTTCTGGAGCAGCTGCCAGCCAGCGACAAATACGGTGCGTTGAAGGCTGCACTCATCCAGCACTTCACTCTCTCGGTTGAGGAGAGAGCAGAGAGACTCCTGGCGCTGACTGAGTTGGGAGATGACACGCCCGTTGACCTTATGGAGAAGATGTTGAGGTTGAAAGGCTCGGATGACGACCATTTCATCTTTACCCACCTCTTCCTCAGGACCCTACCGTCAGCGACGAGAGCGACCCTGACCAGTTCGCCGTTGTTGGCCCAGCGGGACTACCGTGTGCTGGCCCGGGAGGCGCAGCGAATTGTCAACGCCAGCAGACAGCGTGCAGCCATGGCTGCAGCAGCGGAACTCGGCGCGACGACTGGAGATGGCAGGGGGCCAGGGGCAGCGGTAGCAGAACCACCGATGGCGGCGGCGGCGGGGGCCAGGGAATGCGGAGGAGACACCCTTTGTTTCTACCACCGCCGCTTCGCAGAGAGGGCATGCAAATGTGTACCACCCTGCCAGTTCAAGCGTTCGGGAAACACCAAGACCGGGGGTCGGTAGCAGCCGCGACCCTCGGGGAGGAGAACAAGCTGCTCTACTTGTTGGACGCATGCTCGGGGAGGCATTTCCTCGTGGACACAGGCTCCCAGTTGAGTTTCATCACGCCTTCCTACGCGGACAGGCTGGCAGGTTCCAGAGGTCCCGGGGTGGCAACAGTGAACGGCTCGGAGATTAAGACCTTTGGTGAGAGGACTCTACTTCTGTCTCTACACGGCCGTACATTTGAGTGGACTTTTGTTATAGCAGCAGTGAATTTCAATATGTTGGGGGCGGATTTTTTGTGCACACATGGCTTGTTGGTTGATCTCGCTAACAGGCGCCTGGTTAATGCACTTTCTTTTGATTCTATTCCCTGTACAGCGCGAGTGGCCCCGCCAACAGCACAAGCCAACGTCACAGCTGCAAGCGGTAAGTTCCACACACTGCTCACTCAGTTCCCAGCACTCACGGTCCCCACATTTTCAGCAACCGTCGCTAAAAACGGGGTGGAACATGTTATTACCACTACCGGACCGCCCGTTTTTGCAAAAGCTCGGCGCTTGGATGCAGCTAAACTGGCCATAGCGCACGAGGAGTTCGCCAACCTGGAGAGGTTAGGCATCATCAGGCGTTCGAACAGCCCATGGGCTTCCCTGCTACACATGGTCCCAAAGGCTGACGGCTCGTGGCGACCTTGCGGGGATTTTCACAGGTTAAACAACGCTACAGCGCATGACCGCTATCCAATTCCGCATATCCAAGATTTTTCTGTTCATTTGGCAGGGGCGCGTGTTTTTTCTAAGATAGATTTGGTCCGAGGTTACCACCAAGTCCCAGTGCGCGCTGAGGACATACCCAAAACAGCGGTAATAACTCCGTTTGGCCTATTCGAGTTTTTGCGCATGCCATTCAGGCTGAAAGGGGCTGCACAGACGTTCCAACGCATGATGGACACTGTGCTGCGTGATCTCCCTTTCGTGTTCGTCTACTTGGACGATATTTTGGTAGCCAGCGTGTCCGAAGACGAACACGAAAACCACCTAGCAACAGTTTTCCAGAGGTTGGGAGATCACGGGTTAATAATCAACCCAGCAAAGTGTCATTTCGGGGTGGCGCAGATCGATTTTTTAGGACACCGCGTCTCCCCCGAAGGAGCGGTTCCGCTTCCTGGCAAAGTGCGCGCGGTAGCAAATTTCCCCCAGCCGCAGACGGTCAGGGTGTTACAGGAGTTTTTGGGAATGGTAAATTTTTATAACCGTTTCCTCCCCCGCGCAGCGCAACTCATGCAACCACTTTATGTCGCGCTCAAAAAACAGAAACCCGCAAATAAGGTCGAGTGGTCCCCGGAGCGGGAGCGAGCGTTCTCGGAGGTAAAAGCAGCCTTGGCAAATGCTGCGTTGTTGGCACACCCAGACACAACGGCCCGCATAGCGCTCACTACTGACGCGTCAGATGTGGCCATAGGGGTGGTCGTGGAGCAGCATGTAGCCGGAGCCTGGCAACCACTCGCCTTTTTCAGCAGGACCTTGCGCGATAGTGAGCGTAAATACAGCGCGTTCGACAGGGAGTTGCTGGCTCTCCATTTGGCCATTCGCCACTTCCAATTCTGGCTGGAAGGGCGCTGTTTCACTGCGTTCGTTGACCACAAGCCGCTAACATTCGCGATGGCCAAAGTTTCAGAGCCATGGTCAGGCCGGCAACAGAGGCAGTTAGCCGCGATTTCAGAGTTTACTACCGATATTCAGCACATGTCGGGTAAACTGAACGTAGTGGCAGACTGCCTCTCGCGCACTGTGGCTGCCCCCGTCTGCATGGGGATAGATTACAGAGCCATGGCCGCGGAGCAAGGTAGTGACGCGGATGTGCGCGCGCTCCAGTCTGGACCAACAGGGTTAAGGCTGGAGAGCAGGGAGCTGCAAGACGGCAGGCCCCCCTTAATCTGCGATGTCTCCACGGGACGACCGCGTCCCATGGTGCCAGCAGCATGGCGCCGCCGCGTTTTCGACTCGATTCATTCTTTGGCGCACCCGGGGGTTCGCACGTCAGTCAAAATGGTAGCGGAAAAATTCGTGTGGCCCGGCCTTCGCAAACTAGTTAAGGAGTGGGCGGCAGCCTGCATGGCGTGCCAACGGGCCAAGATACACAGGCACACGAAGGCTCCATTGGAGCCATTTCTCATTCCTTCCAAGAGGTTCGACCACGTTCACGTGGACCTCGTGGGCCCCTTCTCGCCATCACAGGGGTACACGCACCTTCTGACCATGGTGGACTGCACCACGCGCTGGCCGGAGGCGGTCCCTTTGGCGTCAACCACAGCCGAGGAGGTGGCGCGCGCGTTTGTAACGGCATGGGTGGCGCATTTTGGAGTCCCGTCGGACATTACATCCGACAGAGGCCTGCAATTTGTTTCTGAACTTTGGTCAACAATGGCCCGCAGCCTAGGTGTCACAATTCACCGTACAACTGCGTACAATCCGCAGGCTAATGGGTTGTGCGAACGTTTTCACAGGTCATTGAAAGCAGCGCTTAGAGCGTCACTGGCTGATGCAAATTGGGCGGACAAGCTTCCGTGGGTTTTATTAGGGTTGCGTTCTGCGCCTAAAGAAGACTTAGAGGCTTCCCCAGCGGAACTCGTTTTCGCGCAGCCACTTCGGCTACCCGGGGAGTTTCTCCCGGATAATCCTGTGCCAAGCAGCTCCCCGTCTCAGCTGTTGCAGCGTAGCGTTGACGCAGGCACGCTGCCGGGCCCCGTCTATCACAGTTTTCCATGCGTTTTTGTGCCTAAAGCTTTGAAAAACGCGGAGTTTGTTTTTATCAGACATGACGCGCATCGCACACCACTGCGACCACCTTATGATGGGCCGTTCAGAGTGTTGGAAACAGGGGACAAGCATTTTTTGCTAGATTTGGGGGGTAGAAGGGAAAAGGTTGGCATAAACAGACTCAAACCCGCTTTTGTGGTGGCGGACGAGCAAGTGTTGTTGGCAAGGGCCCCTCGACGCGGCAGACCACCACGGGGTGTTTCCCAGAGTAATATTTCCCCAGATCACCCGCAGAGACTGGCAAAAGGTTTGCACCCCCAGACAGCAGCTCCCCAGCATGACGGCGCTGTGGAGGCGGTGAAACCTGGTTACAGCAGATACGGGAGAAGACTGAGGCCCAAGCAGCATGTGGATTGATGTGCAATGATGCTATCACAGCATGCAAACTGTTATTCTGTTGTTCGATCTAAATGTTTGGGGTGGGGGGGTAGTGTGGCCACACATGTGACCTACTTTGTGACTTATTTAAGGCCTCACATTTTAGATAAGAACAAAGACAGAGTTTTCTTGGAGATAACAGGAAGCTGTGAAGGTGTTAGCTTTGGTATGCAGGGCCTGAGACTGTGGGGGTGATATTAGGGGATTATAGAGGAGATGCATTGTTTCTGGTGATTATAATGCAATGTGACTTGTGATGCAATGTGACTTGTGAGCTATGAGAGTCCTGGGTATTTAAGGGACGAGAGTTTCCTGTGATGTTCCCTTTCTACTTTGAGATGTTGGTGAATGTGTAATAAAGCTGCTTTGAGACAAACCTGCCTCATCAATTGCACATTCCCACAGCGTACATTTAAATCAAGAAAACGCCATAAGCAAAAAAAAAATCCAGATGTATGAAACCGTCCATATGCAGGAATCCAAGCACATTTCCTTTGTACAAACCGATCTGCTTGAAATTGAATGCACGTGAGGAAGTGCCGGACTCCTCTCTTGACACACATCCATTTGAATATGCAGTTAGATGCAAATAGGTGTGTAAATAGATAAATACAAGCCCAGCATGATTGATTCTCTTGTATCCACGATCAAAAATAATGGATTTAACGGAATTTCACGGAATGTGAGTTGGAGGTGCTTCTGAATGAGGCAGAGGCACGTAAAAACATTTTGTTTGGTACGCTGTCCTCCGGCATTAGTGCCAGATACAGGGAATTCAATAGCCTGCTCACAGTTATAGAAGATTAGTTTATTGTTTCCTTTATTCAGACAGGGATAAGAAGGGGAAGTTTATTTAACTTTGAAATATTTAGACTGACGTCTGCAGTCGTTCTCAGAAGCGTCAGCTGAGTGCTGTGACGTCAACATGTATAGCCCAGTGGTTAAACTGCCAGATTTCACAGCAAAAGCACAGAAGTGTAGTGCTGCCAAAACAAAAAAAAAAGGCTTTATGTCATGTTATAACATGATACGTTCATTGTTAGAACAATATACTGTATGTATCATGTTATAACATGATATGTTTCATGTTATAACGTGATAGCTCAGTATCATGTTATGTGATATGTTTATTGTTAGAACAACATGTGTTTCACGTTATAACATGATAGCTCTGTATCACATTATAATGTGAAACTTTTGTGAAACATGATACGTTTATTGTTAGAACAATAAACTTATCACGCTATAACATGATATCTTTATATCTTTCTGTTGATTTTTTCTTTAAAAAAATTACTTTTTCTTGTAAATGTGTGACTTTTCTCTTGTAATTTTCTGATGGTTTCCAAAAAGATTACATTTTTCCCCCTCTCAAACTCAGTACATATTTTTAATAAAATTTTCTGTTGTCTTGATCATTTTCAGTGATTGTTATTGTACATATGTGATTTTTTTCCTCAATAAATTTGCAATTTTTCACAAGAATTTGTAATTTTCCATCCATCCATCCATCCATCTTCTACTGCTTAATCCTTTTCGGGTCATGGGGGCTGGAGTCTATCCCAGCGTCTTTGGGCGAGAGATAGGGTACACCCTGGACAGACCGCCAGTCCATCACAGGGCCAGAATTTGTCATTTTTGTCTTATAAATTCATATTTTTTCCCTCTTGTAATTTTGACCTTTGTCAGGTTCCAGCAACAGCCCCTCAAAATGTTTGCGGATGTTCCTGGTGAAGAATGATGAGCATAAGGTTGTGTTGTGTGTAGAATGTGGTGTGTGTGTGTGTGTGTGTGTGTGTGTGTGTGTGTGTGTGTGTGTGTGTGTGTGTGTGTGTGTGTGTGTGTGGCCCTGAGGGCTTGCCGTAGTGGCCCTGGTGGTGACGTCAGGCAGGTTGCAGGACCAGCATATATATTGTGGTTCTCTCAATAAAAGTTCAGTTCATTGCTTGGCATAAGACTGACTCCAGTTTCCCGTTATTCAGACATAACATTTTTGCGACGAGAAGAAACTATGGGGGCATATGGGGTACCTCCACCATTATCACCATTTCTGGGATATCCTGGAGAGCCAGTGATCCTGTGGCCGAACTGGGTGGCCATGTTCGAGGGTTACATTGCAGCACTGGGCCTAAGTAGACTCGACAGAATATGAAGACAAGCACTTCTGCCCCACCATCTCGGCGTAGAAAGTCAGAAAATTCTCTGCATATTGTGAGAAACGGAGTCTTATGCGGATGCTGTCGGGCGGCTGGCTGAATATTTTGCTGAACATACGAGAACCACGAAACTGCGGGTAATGGAGCTGTTGGCACCAAAAGAAGCTAAGCTAGCTTGCTAGGGGAAGCTAGCAGCTCAGTCAGTGACTATGGGGAAGTTAGCCACAAAGCTAGGTGTGCACCAAAACCAAGCTACAAGCTACCAGCTAGACTTCGAGGTAGAACCGGGGCCACGAGTGGGGGAGCCCCCGGTCACTGAAGACGGTAAGCCAGCTGAAGAGCTCAGCACAGTACATGACCGTAGCACTGGTGATGTTGACAGCGCGGTGAGCAACGGCAGCATGAAGGGAGAGCAGCCACTGGATGCAACTGGGTCTTCACCACAGCTGGAGTCTGGGCAGCGGGAGCAAGCAAGCTGAAAACCCCGGGAAACAGCAGCAACAGCCGGGCGCAGAGACAGCACAACAGAGTGCCTTGGGCAGAGGTGCTGGGCGCAGTGGCGAAACACCTGGGTCAATGGGTGACGCCAATGAGAGTGACGTTGGGAGCCCTGGGAGAGAGCAGTGACAGCCGGGCACAGAGACAGAGCAGCGCAGTGCCTTGGATGAGGGTGCTAGGCGCAGAGGCGAAGCGCCTGGATCAGTGAGTGACACCGACAAGAGTGATGCTGTGAGCCCCGGGAGTGAGCAACAACAGCTGGGAATAGAGGCAGTGCAGCAGAGTGCCTTGAACGAGGGTGCCGGGCGCAGTGGCAAAGCACCTTGGTCGACGGATGACACCAACGAGAGTGATGCTGTGAGCCCCAGGAGAGAGCAATACCAGCCAAGTGCAGGGGCAGCACAGCGGAGCGCCTTGGACAAGGGTGCCGGAAGCAGCAGCGAGACACCTGGGTCAAGGAGTGGTGCTGACGAGCTAGCTTTGGTTTTCCCCCGAGTTCGGCCACGGGGGGCCGGAGTGTTTGGGGCGGCAGCGGCGGCAGCTGCAGCAGTGCTGAAGGCAGTAAGGAGCGAGCCGACAGGTACGGAGGGATGGCGTGCTGGACAGCAGCACTGCGGGCCCAGAGGAGAGAGTAGCAGTAGCAGTCGGTGGTGAGAAGAGACGGTCTCGCCGGGGAGGTCAGTTTCAATCCCGGGGGCAGGCGGCAGCCAGGGGCGCACATGTCATGGGGCTGCCCTGGGCCTCTGAGCTGGTTTTACCTTTGGCTGCCAGTGGACATTGGAGTAACGTAAATTTTTTCAATGTAAATGTGTTTATAGGGTGTTTAATAATAACAGTTATAATAGGTTCATATGTGCATGTGTTCCAAATATATTGTTGGATGTGTGTGATGTACATGTGAACGTGTGTTGTTGGGGATTAATTTTATGTGTTTTATTTTTGTTAGTTTAGGAGCACGGCAGTTGTTTAATATATATGGACTCTTTTAGTTTAATAGCGGCAGAATAACCTGCTTTGCCATGTGGGGAGGAACAGCAGTCCACCTGTTTCCCCTAGTTTTTAGCTGTTTTGGGTGAATGTGTTAAGCCATTAGAGTTCACAGTTCCCTGTTATTTTCTTAGTGGATGATTCGGGTCCTAAATTGGGGTGGGTCTGAATTGTGTGTATGTGTTTTTGACTTTTGTAAGGGGGAGGGGAATGCTGTGTGTAGAATGTAGTGTGTGTGTGTGTGGCCCTGAGGGCTTGCTGTAGCAGCCCTGGTGGTGACGTCAGGCAGGCTGCAGGACCATTTTACAGTGGGGCAAAAAAGTATTTAGTCAGCCACCAATTGTGCAAGTTCTACCACTTAAAAGATGAGAGAGGTCTCCAATTTTCATCATAGGTATACCTCAACTATGAGAGACAAAATGAGAAAAAAAAATCCAGAAAATCACATTGAAGGATTTTTAATGAATTAATTGGTAAATTCCTCAGTAAAATAAGTATTTGGTCACCTACAAACAAGCAAGATTTCTGGCTCTCACAGACCTGTAACTTCTTCTTAAAGAGGTTCCTCTGTCCTCCACTCGTTACCTGTATTAATGGCACCTGTTTGAACTCGTTATCAGTATAAAAGACACCTGTCCACAACCTCAAACAGTCAGACTCCAAACTCCACTATGGCCAAGACCAAAGAGCTGTCAAAGGACACCAGAAACAAAACTGTAGACCTGCACCAGGCTGGGAAGACTGAATCTGCAATAGGTAAGCAGTTTGGTGTGAAGAAATCAACTGTGGGAGCAATTATTAGAAAATGGAAGACATACAAGACCACTGATAATCTCCCTCGATCTGGGGCACCACGCAAGATCTCACCCCGTGGGGTCAAAATTATCACAAGAACGGTGAGCAAAAATCCCAGAACCACATGGGGGGACCTAGTGAATGACCTGCAGAGAGCTGGGACCAAAGTAACAAAGGCTACCATCAGTAACACACTATGCCGCCAGGGACTCAAATCCTGCAGTGCCAGACGTCTCCCCCTGCTTAAGCCAGTACATGTCCAGGCCCATCTGAAGTTTGCTAGAGAGCATTTGGATGATCCAGAAGAGGACTGGGAGAATGTCATATGGTCAGATGAAACCAAAATAGAAAAAACTCAACTTGTCGTGTTTGGAGGAGAAAGAATGCTGAGTTGCATCCAAAGAACATCATACCTACTGTGAAGCATGGGGGTGGAAACGTCATGCTTTGGGGCTGTTTTTCTGCAAAGGGACCAGGATGACTGATCCGTGTAAAGGAAAGAATGAATGCGGCCATGTATCGTGAGATTTTGAGTGAAAACCTCCTTCCATCAGCAAGGGCATTGAAGATGAAACATGGCTGGGTCTTTCAGCATGACGATGATCCCAAACACACCGCCCGGGCAACGAAGGAGTGGCTTTGTAAGAAGCATTTCAAGGTCCTGGAGTGGCCTAGCCAGTCTCCAGATCTCAACCCCATAGAAAATCTTTGGAGGGAGTTGAAAGTCCGTGTTGCCCAGCGACAGCCCCAAAACATCATTGCTCTAGAGGAGATCTGCATGGAGGAATGGGACAAAATACCAGCAACAGTGTGTGAAAACCTTGTGAAGACTTAGAGAAAACGTTTGACCTCTGTCATTGCCAACAAAGGGTATATCACAAAGTATTGAGATGAACTTTCGTTATTGACCAAATACTTATTTTACCGAGGAATTTACCAATTAATTCATTAAAAATCCTTCAATGTGATTTTCTGGATTTTTTTTTCTCAGTTTGTCTCTCATAGTTGAGGTATACCTATGATGAAAATTGGAGACCTCTCTCATCTTTTAAGTGGGAGAACTTGCACAATTGGTGGCTGACTAAATACTTTTTTGCCCCACTGTATATATTGTGGTTCTCTCAATAAAGTGGAGTTCATTGTTTAGCATAAGACCGACTCCAGTCTCAATCCATCAAGGGAGCAGAACATACAGGTGCATCTCAAAAAATTAGAATAATGTTAACATATTTTTTTTTGTTTGTAATTTCATTCCAGAAGAAACTCTTAAGGCTATTGTTGTGTGTGTGTGTGTGTGTGTGTGTGTGTGTGTGTGTGTGTGTGTGTGTGTGTGTGTGTGTGTGTGTGTGTGTGTGTGATGCCGTACCCGCCCTCAGGGTGTCAGGGTGACATCAGGCTGGCACGGCCCACTGTGTATATAGTTCTATGTTCTGTGTAATAAAGGTTTTTTGGCTGCTGCATGAACACTGACTCCGACTCCCCTTATTCAGACATAACATTTGGCGACGAGGAAAACAATGGGAGCATGCCTGTTGCCTCCGCCATTGTCACCGTTTCTAGAATGCGCAGGAGAGCCGGTGATCCTGTGGCCATACTGGAGGACCTCGTTTGAGGAGTACATCAGAGCGCTGGGTCTACACAGGCTAAACGGGAGATGACGGCAGGGTCTCCTGGCCCACCATCTCGGTGCGGAGGGCCAAAGGATCCTCGGTATGCTGGGTGGAGTGGACTGCTACAAGGATGCTGTTGAGCAGCTGGCCGAGTGCTTTAACGAGCACACCTGGTCCGTAAGGCTGCGGGTGATGGAGCTCTTGGTGCTGGGAACAGCGGCACTAGTTAGCTTTGGGAGGCTAACAGCTCATTCTTTGCCTATGGACAGGCTGGCTGACGAGCTAACTTCACGCCAAAAACAGACAGCATGCGGTCAGCTGGACATCGAGGTGGGACCGGGCCAAAGTGCGGAAGAGTCCCCGGTCACTGAAGACGGTGAGCCAGTCAGGGAGCTCAGCACAGCACAGGAGCATAGCGCTGGTGGGTCAGATGGCGCAGTGTGCGAGGACGGCGGAGAAGGGATGCAGCAAGAGTCAACCCCGCAGCTGAAGGCTAGGCAGTGGGAAAGCGGGTCCATACAGGCTGAGGACCCCGGGGAAGAACAGTGACAGCTGGGCATGGAGGCGACGCAGCAGAACATCTGGGTCGAAGGTGTTGGGTGCAGCAACAAGGTGCCTGGGTCGGAGAGTAGAACCGATGAGAATGACACTGAGAGCCCAGAGGAAGAACAGCCGCAGCCGGACAGGGAGTCTACACAGCAAAGAGCCTGGACCGAGGAGGCCGAGAGCAGCGACGAGGTGCCCGGGACGGTGAGTAGAGCCGACGGCAGTGACACTGAGAGCCTTGAGGGAGAGCAGCTACAGCCAGACGTGGATGACAATGCAGTTTGGGACAAGGACTGGCCTGGTGTGTTGGGAGGTGATAAGGACCAGTGCCGTGACGATCTAGTCCGGAGGATCCTGATGCCAGCGTCCATGTGGCCCTTGGTGTGGGGGCTGGACGACACAGTGGGACCCATGGGAGGACAGCTGCTGGGGCTGAGAGAAAAGAACGGATCGGAACCAACAGGTGCAGTTCTACAGCGCGCCAGACATCACCATCGCCACGAGGGAGGTTTGGACTGAGTCAGCGGGATGGCCCGACTCAGGAAGGAGTTCCGGTCGTGACATGGAGAACGCAGGAGGCCGAGTCGGGTTCCCCTGCAGGTCGGTGACGAGATCCGGCCCAGAGAAGAGAAGCGGTTAATGGCGGGAAGAGACATTTTTGCCGGGGAGGGGGGCTTCAGCCCTGGGGGCAGACAGTGGCCAGGGGCACACATGTCGTGGGGTTGCCCGGGTCCTCCAAGCCAATTTGGTCTATGGCTGTGCAGAGACTGTGGAGTTACTTAAAAGAATAATGTGTAAATTTATGTATATTCTGTGCTGGTGTGCATGTGAGAGTGTGTGATATGGGATTATTTTATATGTTTTAAGAGATGTGGTCCAATTTTTGTGTTACCCTTTTGGGTGAATGTGATAGGATGTTTTATTAGTTAGTTATTTCCTGTTCTTACTGTGTGATTCGGGTCCTAAATTTGGGAGGTTTTCAATTGTGTGTGTGGTTTTGTACTTTTCTAAAGGGGAGGAGAATGTTGTGTGTGTATATGTGATGCTGTACCTGCCCTCAGGGTGACGTGAGGCGGGCACGGCCCACTGTGTATATAGTTCTATGTTCTGTGTAATAAAGGTTAGTTGATTGCTGCATGAACACTGTCTCCGACTCCCCTTATTCAGGCGTAACAGCTATGACTTGTGCATTTTTTCCACCACTGTTTTTTTTTTTTCCTCCATCAGCTTTCCATTGATATGCACAGAACTCAGGAAGCCTTTTCAGCAATGATCTGTGGTTTACTGCAGGGTGTGCCTATTATTTTCTGCTGGACATCTGGCAAGTCACAGCCCTTCCCATGATTGTTGCTGTGTGTGCTGAGTATTTGTACCATTTGAACAGGTATTGTAATTAAATTCCAAATGAAATAAGCTAATAATTTGATAGTGGATTTCTTTTTTTATTTTCATAAGCTATAGATCATAATCATCAAAATTAAAGCAACAACAACAACAACAAAAAAATCCAAAATAAAGCAACAAAAAAAAATGCTGGAAATGTTTCAGTTTACTTATAATGAATTCAAAATATACAGTTTATTTTTTGGAATTCAATTATGATGAATAAATCAAAATTTTCCCTATGTTTTATTTCATAAGGATGCACCGCTCCTTACAGGCAGTCTACACACAGCATGCAGACGGGCTTGTCCCTAATTAAGCTGATGACTTCAACGGTCCCAACAACAACAACAACGGAGCTGTAAGTACCTGACAGGGAGCAGAATTCCGGTCACAGTCGGCTCCAGGCAGTCCACGCGCAGCACACGCTGAGAGGGAACGGTCTTATTTTAGCTGGAGGCTGATTGGTTTAGAGAGTTAATTCAAATGTTTTTAACACATTTTTAAGCTTAATAAGGTAGAATATATTATTCACTGCTCTCATCCTTAACATATAACGAGACTACATACATTAAACACAATATTATAATGCAGTGATATGCTCAACTACTCACCTCGGGCGTCTCATTAATCTTAAAAAAAAAAATAACGGTCATCAAAAGCAGTTGCCTTCTACCGCTGAGAGGGGGAGCTGTCGTGCCGAGTTCTGCTCTCTTGCCTAGAATTGCATCCCATCGTCGCAGACACGCGGAAATGGGCGGGACTGGCGCGCGACCGTGTGCCACAACGAGCATCTAAGGGAGTGACGCTGTAACACCACCAAGTCTAAAGTATAACCCGACAGCCAGGCTGGTAAATGGGCTTTAAATTATGTTTATTCGCCAGACATTTTAGTGTTTCAAAGGGAGTTAGAAATCACAGTGATCCAAGTCTACATGATAACAGAATAAAATGACTATCGTGATTTTTTTTTTTCCAGATTCTTTGAGACTCTTGGATTCTTTAACACATCCACATGTTTCAGGTTTGAGGGTCAGTTTATTATGAATGTGTCAAGCTGGTGCAAACTTGTTTTTGAGCATAATTTATTTACATATTATTATTACATATGCATTATTTTTGGATCATTTATTTTCAGTTAATGTTGTAATGATGTTCTCGTTACAATTTTGATGATGACGGAAACTGTTTTTTTCATGTATTGTTCATTGCTGAGTCAGCTTTCCAATAAAATGTGTTAATTCCAGCTGGTGTCTGAGTGTGGATTTATTCAGCTAGATAAACTTCTTTGTAAGGGGGATTCGTCTTGACGTGTGTTGGATGAGACTTTAAATTTATTATCATATTTTTCTCATTATCAGCCACTTAGGTTTGTAGAAATTCTGGCATGTTATTATTGCCTGTCAGTTTAATTTTCATGTAAGATGCCCAATAGCTTCACTTTTAACCGTGAGCCTACAGATCCAGTCTGTATGCATTTATTTATGCATTAATTGAACTGATGACATTTTTGACATTTTGCAGATGTAGCAGAATAGAGACTGTGTGCAGCTGTACACAGACAGGAGAACTTTTATAAAGACTTAACACACAAACATGAGACAACGGATATTTTATTTATTTATTTAGCGAATGCAAAGTCCTTAAGCCAAGCAGTTGCCTCCTGGTTTGCTGTATGGAGGGTGTGTAATCCTCCTTCCAGTCTTTGGAGCGGGCAGGCCTCTATGATGTGTTCCATTGTTTGCTCCTCTCCACATGCGCACAGTGGGCTAGGGCTACTGCCCCATCTGTAAAGGCTGGCCAAGCAGGGGCCATGTCCAGTCCTGAAGCGATTGAGTGTAGACCACTGTCTCCTTGGGAGGTTGGTGCCCGGGACCTGTTGGTTGGGGTTTATCACCAGCTGTTTGTTTGGGACCTCCTTGGTCTCCCATTCCTCTTGCCAAGCTGTCTGGATGGTAAAGTCAGCTGGGGGAGGGTTTTTCCAAATCGGCCGTCTGGATGAAAGTCGGGCAGTGGGTGGAGTGTAGATATCTGCATGGATTGGTAAGTGAGGAGAATCTTTAACTTTTTGGAGCATCCTTTGAGTTAATGCTGCTCGCCGGATGTGTGGAGGGGCTATGTTTGACAGTACAGAGAGCCAGGGGAGTGGTGTTGAGCGGATTGTTCCAGTTATAGTTCTCATGGTTGTGTTGAGCTGGGTGTCCACATGGTGTGTGTAAGATGACCTGGACCAGACAGGGGCACAATATTCTGCTACAGCGTATGAAAGGGCCAGTGCTGAGGTGCGCAGGGTGGAGACTGCCGCCCCCCATTTTGCACCAGCGAGCTTGCAGAGCAGGTTGTTTCGTACCTTCACCTTAGCAGCCGTCCCCTTTAGATGTTCCTTGAAGGATAAGGTCCTATCAAGGGTCACTCCAAGATAAGTTGGATTTGGGGCATGCTTAAGCTTGAGTCCGCTCAGGTGGATGTTTAGTTCTCTGGCAGCTTTTGCATTGTGGAGATGGAATACACTGGAGACGGTTTTTGCTGGGCTTGGTTTTAGGCGCCAGATTTTGCAGAACTGGTCCAGTTTGGCAAGATCTTCCGTGAGCACCCGTTCCAGTGGTTCAAAGTCTGGTGCTTGGAATGCCAAACAGATGTCGTCTGCATAGGTGAATTTGCAGGATTTTGTAGTAGGCAGGTCGTTTATGTAGAGGTTGAACAGAGTTGGAGCTAGAACTGAGCCTTGTGGGAGTCCGTTTTTCTGCATTCTCCATGCACTTGTCTTCTGACTGAGGTGGACTCTGAACCTTCGGTTGGTCAGCAGGGTTTTTATAATTGCTGTTGCCCAAGCAGGGATCGCCTTTATAAGTTTCAGGAGGAGGCCTTTGTGCCAGACCGTATCATAGGCGGCTGTAAGGTCGAGAAACACAGCCCCTGTCTTCAGTCTGCTCTCGAAGCCATTTTCGATGAAGGTGGTTAGGGCCAGTACTTGTTCTCCTGTACTGCGGTCCTTGCGGAAACCTGCTTGATCCACACTTAGAATATCCTCTACCTCTGGGGAAATGCGTTGCAGAATTAGGCGCTCCATGATTTTGTAAGGAACGCTGAGTAGGGAGATTGGGCGGTAGCTTGCTGGTAATTTGTGGTCTTTGCCAGGTTTTGGGATGGCAATGACCTTTGCTGTCCGCCATTTCTTTGGGATCGAGTTTGTTTGTGTGATCCTTGTGTAGAATTGTGTCAACCAGGTTAGGGCTCGGGGGCCAAGATTTTTCATGAATTCTGGGAAGATGTTATCGTATCCTGCTGCCTTTCCACATTTCAGGCTTTGTAGGACTTTCTCCAGTTCAGCAGCCTCGAAGGGTTCAGGGTTCGTTTCCTCTACAGGCATTTTTTGGTGTTTTTTTAGCTCAGTTGTAACTGCTCTTTTGGTGTCTTTGTCTTGGGGTGCTTTGGCGATAGTCAGTAGGTGGGATGCAACTTGGTTGGGTGTGACGGATGCTCGGCTTAGGCTAGGGGGCTTCTGTGCAGCTCCTAGGTGACGGATGAGGCTCCAACATTTCCTGCTAGAGTGGGTAAAGCTCCGGTCAGCAACTGTCTCCTCCCATTTCTTTCGCCGAGCTGTATTTAGCGATTCAATGAGATGGTCTGCTATCTCTGGGTCCCCTGATGTTTGATAGGATTGTAGGAGGGCAGCACTTTCTCCGTCCAAACATGGGACATAGAGGGGTCGGTAGCCTCGTGGGATTGCAGTATGGGCAGCCTTGAAGATTGCGCTGCAGAAGCGGTTGTATGCTTCATCTACAATGATGGTGTGGAGTGGGATGGTAACAACGCTCCGGTCCAGAGTTTCACTGAATTTCTTCCAGTTGGCTTTGCGGAAGTTCCAGCGCATCTTCCTTGGGCTGTATATGACTGGAAGTTGTAGGCCAATGTGTACAAGCAGGGGCCGGTGTTGGCTGTGTGGAAAATCATCAAGAATGAGGATCTGTGTAGGATATGGCTCCCCATTCAAAGAGCTGACCCAACACAGGTCAGGAGAATAGTCCTTCTTCCACCTAGCAGAGTGGAAGGTTCCTCTTTGTTTGGGGTCGTATATCAAAGCGAGGTCATTTCTGGATGCCCAGTCTGAAAGTGCCTTCCCATCACTGTCCACTGCTGGGTACCCCCAGTCAGGGTGATGGCTGTTAAAGTCCCCCACATAGATGGCAGGGTGGGGTAGGGTGGGTAAGACCTGCAGATCCCAGTTGGCATTAGGGGGCTTGTACACATTGACAATATGGAAGCCACCAATGATTATGGTGTCTGAGAAATGTGTTGTTATCAGGTGATTTGCTTCAACTATGTCAGAACGCACATAGGTGGCACGTCCATGTTTAGCATGGAGAACATAGCACAGGAGGTCAAAGCCTTTGATGGTGAAGCGGCCAGCTTCCTCTGTGCCAATATGAGTCTCTTGGAGGCAGATTACATCAATCGAATGTTGGAAGGCGAGGACTTCGATAAGGCTTCGCTTGGCTGCAGATAGGCCTTCAACGTTTAGTTGTAATATGCGAAGGGCCGATCCTACCACAAAGTGCTCTTGGGGCTGTTTGCTTTCGGCTTTAGGACTGTGACTAGGATTCTTCTTTGACTTGGCACAGAGGCGTCGTCTCTTCGAATTTAGTCTGCTGGTAGGATCATTAGCTTCCTCAGGCGAGCCCGGGTACTGGCGGAGGGCGCGACGAGAACGCTGATCCATTGCCCCCCAACGGATATTTAATAAGCTGTAACGTTGGGGCCATGTTAAGTGAATTTCCCAGCATGCTTTGCCAGATGAAAACGTTATGTGTGTGTTAAATGTGTTATTTCTGAGTTATACTGCTATGTCATTATAACTGCATTATGATGACCCAGCAGTGTTTAGCAGGATTAGGGCAAGATGTATCTGTGTGTGTAACCATGATTGAAACAGGGGTCTGTGAGAATGACCTCCCCTCCACTCTGTAGCACAGAGGCAGGTTGGGGGTTGGGGTGTGTGAAAAATAAATCAGGTTGATCACAGCCATCTGCTCCATTGTCTTTGTGTGAACCCTGCAAACGTTACACTGGTGTCAGAAGTGGGATGGAGCAGATGGATGCCAGGATCAGAATGGAGATCCAGCAGCTGGAGCAGTTCATTGCTCAGCTGATGATGGACGATGGGACCGAGACACCACCCCGGGGAGCCAGGAGCCGGGACGAACAAAGCGGCGGCGGACCTGACAGGGCCAGCGCACCCCGCCTTCTGTCTTTTTCAAGACAGAGTGGGCAGAGCAGAGCAAACCAGCCCCGCATTCCGCCCTTTTCAGGACAGGACGGGCTGGCGATCCCACGGCGATCGAGAGTGACGATCGATCAGGAGGCGGCCATCCCATCTGTTAGGCAGCGGGCCAAGATTCCCCGCTTCAACGGCGAGGCCACGTTGGATGACTACCTGACCCAGGTCGAGCTGGCCGCTGCGCTGAACGGCTGGTCACCAGAGGAAACCGCCGTGCAAGTCGCGCTGGCCTTGGAAGGGAGAGCTCTCTGCATGCTTTCTGATCTCCTGCCTGAGGAGCGCTACAGCTGGCCAGCGCTACAAGGTGCGCTCCAGAGACGATTTGGGAGAATGGTGGACGCTGAGCACGCCCAGGAACAGCTGACCCGCCGCCGTAGAAGCAACCAGGAAAGCCTAGGAACCTATGCTGCAGACATACGGCTGCTAACCCGGCGCAGCTACCCAGATTTCGCACCGGAGGCGGTAGAGAAGCTCGCCCTCCGGAGCTTCATCCAAGGTCTCCGCCCGGCCCAGCTCCAGAGCCACGTACGGATCCACGCCGCGAGCGACTGGGAGACTGCAGTGGCAGAAGCAGAGCGGGTGGAGCCGCTGATGAATCACACAGTTGAAGCGCCAACGCACAGACAGAGAACCTTCCAGGCCACGATGGAGAGCGAGGAGGAAGAGGAGGAATTACGGCAGACCACGGCGGCACGTCCCCGGAGAAGAACGCCCCTCGCCGGCGTTAAACTAGAGCGAGGTGGCGTGAACGGGAACAGGCCGCCTCCCGCAGATGTTTCCCCCGAGGAGCCGGCACCACGCGTGGGCCGAATTGGACACTCTCCAGGGATCTATCTACAGTGCAGCTTGGGGAAGACGTCGATCCGGGCCCTGATTGACACCGGCTCTACAATCTCCCTGGTTCGACCCGGTGTGCTGCCGGGCACAAACAAGACGGCCCCATGGGGGTGGGAACCCACCAAGCGCTGCGTCACCACGGCTACCGGTGAGCGCGCCAGACTGGGGGGGCGGAGAGTTTTGGTGGTGGGGGTGGCCGGTCAGAACATAAGACACCCGTTCTGGCTGGCTGACATCCAAGACCCTTGTATTATTGGACTAGACCTGCTCACAGCCTGGAACGCCAAGATCGACACCGCGGGACCGTCCCTCCAGCTGGGAAACCGGACCATCACGCTCCACAGCAGAACCCAGGGAAGGAACACGGGGGCCTGCGCGATCGAGGGATCGCCAAGACAAACCGGACCAGGCAGGCCACCGCGAGGACTGGACATGATGACATCACCAGCGCGGACAGAGGGAGCACGAACGCACACAAGGACAGCAAGGGGAGGGGTCAACGTGTCAGCAGAGACGCAGCAGGCGGTGGAGGAATTATTTCAGCGGAGCTGCAGCGGGCTGGACCCGGAACAGGGACGCCAGCTGCGGGAGCTATTGGACTGTTTTATGGGTGTTTTCGCCGCGAAGGATGAGGAATGCGGCCGGACCGGGTTGGTGCAGCACGAGATCGACACCGGTGAGGCCAGGCCGATTCGACTCCACCCACGCCGGCTGCCCTTTTCAAGGCGGGCAGCGGCGGAACAAAAAGTGCGAGAAATGCTGGAGGCAGATGTCATTGAGCCCTCCAGCAGCCCCTGGGCGGCGCCGGTGGTGCTGGTCAAGAAGAAGGACGGGTCGTGGCGGTTCTGTGTGGATTACCGACGCCTGAACGACGCCACCAGGAAAGATTCCTACCCCCTGCCCCGCATCGATGACGCACTGGACCACATCGCCGGCTCCAGCTGGTTCAGCTCGCTGGATCTACGCAGCGGCTATTGGCAGGTAGAGCTGTCACCTGAGGCCCGCCAGAAAACAGCCTTCTCCATCGGGCAGGGACTGTACCAGTTTAAAGTGATGCCGTTTGGACTCTGCAACGCTCCGGCCACCTTTGAGCGCTTGATGGAGCGAGTGCTGGCTCACGTGCCCCGGAGTCGCTGCGTTGTTTACCTGGATGACCTGCTGGTGCATGCAGCTGATTTTGACAGCGCCCTGTCAAATCTCCGAGAGGTGCTGGGAGCCATCCAACAGGCGGGGCTACGGTTACACCCTAAGAAATGCCACCTGTTCCGGCGGGAGACCACCTTTTTGGGCCACATCGTCAGCGCAGCGGGGGTCGCCACCGACCCGGAAAAAGTGGCAACAGTGAGAGACTGGCCAGTGCCGCGGAACGTTGGAGAACTGAGGAGTTTTCTTGGATTGGCCTCCTATTATAGGAGGTTTGTGAAAGACTTCGCCACCATCGCCAGCCCGCTGCATCAGCTGACGCAGAAAGGACGCACGTTCCAGTGGAGTGACAGCTGTGCTGCTGCTTTCTCCCAGCTTCGCGCAGCGCTCATCAGAGCCCCCATCCTGCAGTATCCCGACCCGAACCGCCCTTTCATCGTGGACACGGACGCCAGCAACCAGGGCATCGGGGCGGTGCTCTCCCAGGAGGGAGAACACGGAGAGCAGGCAGTCGCTTACTTCAGCCGCACTCTCAGCAGAGCCGAGAGAAATTACTGTGTGACTCGCAGAGAGCTGCTGGCTGTCATTCAAGGACTGCGACACTTCCGCCCGTATGTGTACGGTGGGAGGTTCCAGCTCAGGACGGACCACGCTTCCCTGACCTGGTTGTTAAATTTCAAAGAACCGGATGGACAGTTGGCGAGGTGGCTGGAGGCACTGCAGGATTATAATTTCCAGATTGTGCATCGGGCAGGCCGCCTCCATGCCAACGCTGACGCGCTGTCTCGGCGCCCCTGCGCGACAGAGGAGTGTCGTCACTGCCAACGGGCTGAAGATCGGGACCAAACCGCCCCACGGGCTGCCGCTCTCCGAGCCGCTGCGAGCAGGAATAACGCAGCGACGCACAGCCCCTCCTCAGATGATCAGGCAGTTCTCCCCAGCGATGACGTCACAGAAGTTCTTGGCACGCAGCAGCTGCAGAGCGAGCAGGACAGAGACCCGGTCATTTCGCGGGTTCGGCAGTGGCTGGACGCAGGACAGCGGCCCGCCTGGGAGGTTGTGTCACCGCTGGACCCAGAGACTAAGGCCCTGCACTCCCAGTGGGCCAACCTCCGCTGCTACGAGGGCGTGGTGTATCGACAGTGGCACACTCCAGCTGGGCAGCGGCACGTCTGGCAACTGCTAGTTCCTCGTCGACTCCGGCCCAAAGTACTCCAGCTGGTTCATGGGGCGGTAGGAGCGGGCCACTTCGGAGTGACAAAGACGCTGCAGCGCCTTCGGGCCCGGTTCTACTGGCCCGGTTGTCATCAGGACGTGGAGCTCCACGTTCATCGCTGCGACACATGCACAGCTCAGAAGGGACCAACTCAGCGATCCCACGCTCCCCTGCAGCAGTACCGGGTGGGAGCACCGATGGAGCGAGTGGGAGTGGACATCCTGGGCCCTTTCCCGACCACGGACCGGGGGAACCGCTACGTGCTGGTCGCGATGGATTATTTCACTAAGTGGCCAGAGGCGTACGCGGTCCCGGATCAGAGCGCCGCTACGACGGCATCAAAGCTGGTGGATGAAATGTTCTGTCGGTTTGGCGCACCGGAGGAGCTGCACAGCGATCAGGGTCGGAACTTCGAGGCGGAGGTCTTCGGAGAGGTCTGCAAACGGCTGGGCATCCGGAAGACCCGGACCACCCCACTGCATCCACAGAGCGACGGCCTGGTCGAACGATTCAACCGGACCCTCACCACCCAGCTCGCTATCCTAGTGGACCAGCGACAGCGAGACTGGGACCTGCACCTGCCTTTTGTTTTGTGGGCATACCGGACGGCAGCTCAGGAATCTACCCGGTGCACCCCTGCGGCGCTCATGTTTGGACGCGAGCTGCGCACACCGGTGGATTTGGTATTCGGTTGCCCCCCTGAGCCGGAGGTGGAGGGAAGACCCAGATTGGATTATTTTTTTTGTTTGAAAGAACGTCTCCACACGGTGCACGAGCTGGCTCGAGAGGCCCTGGCAGCGGCAGGGGGTCGGCAGAAGCGAGCGTACGACTCCCGCTGTCAGGGGAGGGACTTTGCACCGGGAGATCGAGTCTGGGTTTTCTGCCCTGAGAGGAAGAGAGGACAATCACCGAAGCTGGCGAGCCAGTGGTCAGGGCCATGCGTGGTCCTGGAGAGACTGTCAGATGTGGTGTACAGGGTGAGGCTTAGAAAAAGGGACCGGGTTGTGGTCCTTCATCGTGACCGTCTCGCCCCGTATGGGCCATCTGCACCGCTGGTGGACGAACCGGAGCTTCCATCCCGGCCCGATACCCCGACCGAGACCCAGATGGACACTAGGGGGCCTGTACGTGTTGGCCGCCGGCGCCGAAGACCGCCCCGACATCTGGATGAGTTTGTATTGGACTTTTAAATTGGACTTTAATTTTTCTGGGGACAGAAACCAGTCCAGGGGGGGGGCAGTGTAACGTTGGGGCCATGTTAAGTGAATTTCCCAGCATGCTTTGCCAGATGAAAACGTTATGTGTGTGTTAAATGTGTTATTTCTGAGTTATACTGCTGTGTCATTATAACTGCATTACGATGACCCAGCAGTGTTTAGCAGGATTAGGGCAAGATGTATCTGTGTGTGTAACCATGATTGAAACAGGGGTCTGTGAGAATGACCTCCCCTCCACTCTGTAGCACAGAGGCAGGTTGGGGGTTGGGGTGTGTGAAAAATAAATCAGGTTGATCACAGCCATCTGCTCCATTGTCTTTGTGTGAACCCTGCAAACGTTACAAAGCACTATAAAGTAAAAAGGTTGGAATTATAATCAAAACTTACAATAGGTCAACCACAGTGTGATCTGTCAAAATAAAAGTCAGCCTTCAGATCACTGTTTAAAAAAAATCTGAGACAGTATTCAGTATAGTACTTTTAGACATGTACTTTTAGAGGAAGTAAAGTCAAACATGCCAAGGAAAGAACCCCCCAAAACTTACCTGAATTTGCCCTGGTGTAAAATTCTGTTGCAATCAGAATGAAATTATGATGATTGAAGCTAATAAATGTAGTAAATTTCTTCAATCATACTCTGTGCATTTCCTGACAACTACCGTATTTTTGGGACTATAAGGCACACCGGATTTTAAGGCGCACTATCAATGAACGGTCTATTTGATGGTCTATTTTCATACATAAGACGCACCGGATTATAAGGTGCATTAAAGCGAGGTAGTCGGAGCCGGGAAAAAATTTTTTTTGCGTGCATGGAAAGAAAATCCTATCTATATTCATTATAGACACATATAGTGCGATTGTCTGCAAGTGTGAATGACCTGTTCCACGAGCAGGCGGAATGTTTTTAGTCCGTGGCTGCTCATCGCCATATTGGCCAGGATACTCGCTGGGTATTCGCTCGGTACTCGATACGGCTCACTCTCCAGCGACGGCCCTGATAAGTAAACATATGCCGGGACGCTTGAATTCTTTCGTCCCAAAAATATCATTTTTGAATATTTAATTACAGCTAAACAGGAGCAGTTTCGATGCCGAAATTTCACATACAAATCTTAATATACGTGTTCTATACACCATCGGCTTTTGGGTATCGACTACCTTGCGAGGTAGTCGGATCTGGGAAAATTTTTTTTTTTTTTTTTTTTTTGCGTGCATGGGAAGAAAATCCTATCTATAGTCATTATAGACACATATAGCGCGATTGTCTGCGAGTGTGAATGACCTGCTCGCTCTCCGGCGGCAACCCCGAGAAGTAAACAATGCAAACAAATGCCGGGACGCTTGAATTCTTTCGTCCCGAAAATATCATTTTTGAATATTAATTACAGCTAAACAGGAGCAGTTTCGATCCACGATCCATTGGCAGATAGTGGCGTAACTCGCTAGCAATTTAACTTTGAACGACCTGTTGACACCAATATAGCGGTTGGAGTTCTTTGGTTAATCCACCCGGAATGATGGCAAGCTCCGAATTAGTTTGCTTCACTTGGGTTTTGACAGTATTGGTGAGATGGGCGCGCATGGAGTGGCAGATTAATAGGGATGGAGATTTGTGGAAAAAGCCATCCTGCCATTATGTTGAAGCACATATTACTCCGCGAGGCTCCTGACTACCGTAATGCTCCAACAATCCATCAAGCGGTTCGGCTTCGTAGCTTACCAAAGTCGTACTAAAACATTTTTGACAGATTTTTGAGCGCCGTGTACCACATAAAATCGGTTCGAGGTCAGGAAGCACAACCAGAATTAATACATAAGGCGCACTGGATTATAAAGCGCACTGTCGAATTTTGAGAAAATTAAAGGATTTTAAGTGCGCCTTATAGTCCAAAAAATACGGTACTCCTGCTGGAAAATGCCTCCATCCTAAAAGTCACCTTCTGTTGGTCCAAACATCAAACATTTTTTGCAGGAGAGTCAGGGCAGGACTGTGGAGACGACCCACCTTTGGGGCAGATGCATTTTCCTGCATTTTTTCCCCCCAGAAATTGCATATATTTTTGTCTCCACGGTGTAAAGAGTGAAATGCATTTAATTTCTCCATTTATTAGTATCATTCCTCTAACTGTCAGAAATATTTTATGCTCGGACAATATTTGCATTGTAGCTAGCTTATTTCTGTGTTGGACTGATAGTGCTACATGTGTTATCTTCCCAGTGTGCTGCTAAAATGGAACAAACTGTTAAAACCCTTTCACTTCTGGTCTTCCATAATTTTTTTGGTGTCAGTATTCCAAAGTGCAGGTGTAGCTTTAAATAGGCTTGTGTGTTTTATGTCCTCTTTCTCCCTTCATATCCAACACTACCCTTTGTCAATGTCATGTGTCTTTGTTACGCACTTTCGTTCAGAATTTCACATATTAATATAAAAATAAATCCATATCAATTCTTCTGTCACACTTACAATTCTTTCTACATTAATTCAAGTGGTTAGGCCACACTAAACATGTAGTAGTAAAGCTATAAAGTCTCCTAGGAACCCAAAGACCAAGACCATGCCTGCCTATATTTGCCATAAAATGTGATTAAGATCATTTGGCTTTGCAATTGACTTGACCTCCTATTATTATTGTAATGCCTAAAAGACAGCAGTCAGGCACTTCTTATTCCATTAAGCCAAATTTATTTTTGCAGAAATAAAATACAAAAAGTAAAAAATAGTCAATGTACATAATTAATTTATCAAAAAAAGGTTAATTTATAATAAATATATAATTTATTACAAATATGCCTTTCTATACATTTAATGACTTTCTTCTGATGACAAAATAGGAAAATTTAAGTATAACCTATTTATAAACTGGCTTTCCTTTTATTGAAATGCTGCATCATTTGACAGGATTAATTTGCAGTTGCCAGAAACGGTACCCACTGCTCTCTTCATAGTGGAAAGACTGAAATGCATGAAATTTGCTACAGTTAACAGTTTTCTTGCCCTGACTCTCCTGCAAAAAATATTTTATGTTTGGACCAGCAGAAGGTGACCTTTGGGATGGAGGCATTTTCCAGCAGGATTAATTTGCAGTTGCCAGAAATGGTACCCACTGATCTCTTCACAGTGGAAAGACTGAAATGCATGAAATTTGCTACAGTTAACAGTTTTCTTGCCCTGACTCTCCTGCAAAAAATGTTTTATGTTTGGACCAAGAGAAGGTGACCTCTGGGATGGAGACATTTTCTGGCAAGATTAATTTGCAGTTGCCAGAAATGATACCCACTGCTATCTTCACAGTGGCAAGACTGAAATGGATGAAATTTGCAACAGTTAACAGTATTCTTGCCCTGAGTCTCCTACAAAAAATATTTTATGTTTGGACCAAAAGAAGGTGACCTTTGGGATTGAAGCATTTTCCGGCAGGATTAACTTGAAGTTGCCAGAAATGGTACCCACTGCTATCTTCACAGTGGAAAGACTGAAATGGATGAAATTTGCAACAGTTAACAGTATTCTTGCCCTGAGTCTCCTACAAAAAATATTTTATGTTTGGACCAAAAGAAGGTGACCTTTGGGATTGAAGCATTTTCCGGCAGGATTAACTTGAAGTTGCCGGAAATGGTACCCACTGCTATCTTCACAGTGGGAAGACTGAAATTTTGAAATTTGCTACAGTTAAGAGTATTCTTGCTCTGAGTCTCCTGCAAAAAATATTTTATGTTTGGACCAGCAGAAGGTGACCTTTGGGATGGAGGCATTTTCCGGCAGGATTAATTTGCAGTTGCCAGAAATGGTACCCACTGCTGTCTTCACAGTGGAAAGACTGAAATGCATGAAATTTGCTACAGTTAAGAGTATTCTTGCTCTAAGTCTCCTGCAAAAAATATTGTGACGTTTGCAAGGTTCACACAAAGAAAGAGGAGCAAGATGGTTGTGATGAACAGGCTTTATTTACACACCACCGACCCCCAACTTAGTTCTGAGCACAGAGAGGAGGGGAGGTCATTCTCCCAGACCTCCGTTTCAATCATGGTTACACACACATGATACATCTTGCCCTAATCCTGCTAAACACTGCTGGGTCATCATAACGCAGTTATAATGACACAGCAGTATAACTCAGTAATAACACATATAATACACACACAGTAACGTTTCCAACTGGCAAAGCATGCTGGGAAATCCCTGCCCCCCTTAACATGGCCCCGACGTTACACTGCCCCCCCCCCCGGACTGGTTTCTGTCCCCAGAAAATTCAAAGTCCACTTTCAGAAATCCAATGCGAGTCAGCCCGGTGCCGGGGCGGCATGCACGGGCCATCTGAGTCTCGGTCGGAGTATCTGGTTGGGGTAGGGTTCCGGTTTGGCCACCAGCGGGCGGATGGACACATCTGACAGCCTCTGTAGGACCACGCACAGTCCCTTCCCTGGCAGCGGGAGTCCCATGCCCGTTCCGGCCGACTCCCACCGCTGCCAGGTCTCCCAGGTGGCCGCTGGCCTGCGTCCATGCGTCCAGCCCTTGCTGCGCCTGGAAAAATGGCCGGATCTTCATCCTGCTCGCTCCGCTGCGTCGCTGCTGCGCCGAGGGCCTCCATGACGTCACCGAAAGGGAAAGGATCTGCGGGTGGCGGTAGGACACGCACAGTTCCTCCTCTGGCAGCAGGAGTCCCATGACTCCCACCGCTGCCAGGACCTCCCAGGCGGCCGCTGGCCCGCGTCCAGGCATCCAGCCCCTGCCGAGCCCGGGAAAAGACCGGATCTGTCCTGCTCGCTCCGCTGCTGCTGCGCTTCAAAGGCTTCTGTGACGTCACCGCCGGGGGAAGCATCTGCAGGAGGCGGCTTTTTCTCCGTCCATGCCACCTCGCTCTCATTTAACGTCGGCGAGGGGCCAGTTTGTCGTGCGCTGTGTGCGGGGCAGTACCATGCGATGTACCCTGGCTCTGTGCAGCGGAAGCCCCCCTTCCTCGTGTCGCCGCCGCTGTCTCCTTCATGCACGTGCTGCCGTAGCTCCTCCTCCCACTCGCTCTCAGCACGGTGGTTTCCTCCGATGACTAGTTGTTCAGCGCGGCAGCTAACTCGACCTGGGCCAGGTGGTCATCCAACAGGTTCTCGCCGTTGTAGCGGGGAATCTTGGCCGGCTGCCGGATGGATGGGACGGTCACCTCCCGGTCGATTGCCGCTCCTAATTGCTCTGGAATTGCCAGCCCGTCCTGCCCTGAAAAGGGCGGGAAACGGGGCTGGTTTGCTCTGCTCGGCCCGTCGGCTCCACTGCTCCGTCCATCGCGGCAAACCTCTCCGGGGCCCGGCGTCTCAGCTCTACACTCCGTTCCCAGCCGAGCGATGAACCGCTCTGGCCGCCAGACCTCCGCCTGGATCCTCATCTTGCTCCATCCCCACTCCTGACACCAGTGTGATGTTTGCGGGATTCACACAAAGAAAGAGGAGCAAGACGGTTGTGATGAACAGGCTTTATTTACACACCACCGACCCCCAACTTAGTTCTGAGCACAGAGAGGAGGGGAGGTCATTCTCCCAGACCTCCGTTTCAATCATGGTTACACACACATGATACATCTTGCCCTAATCCTGCTAAACACTGCTGGGTCATCATAACGCAGTTATAATGACACAGCAGTATAACTCAGTAATAATACATTTAATACACACACAGTAACGTTTCCAACTGGCAAAGCATGCTGGGAAATCCCTGCCCCCCTTAACATGGCCCCAACTTTACAATATTTTATGTTTGGACCAGCAGAAAGTGACCTTTGGGATGGAGGCATTTTCCGGCAGGATTAATTTGCAGTTGCCAGAAATGGTACCCACTGCTATCTTCACAGTGGAAAGACTGAAATGCACGAAATTTGCTACAGTTAAGAGTATTCTTGCTCTGAGTCTCCTGCAAAAAATATTTTATGTTTGGACCAGCAGAAGGTGACCTTTGGGATGGAGGCATTTTCCAGCAGGAGTAGTTGCCAGGAAATGCACACAGTGTGACTGAAGAAATTTACTACATTTATTTCCCTCATGGATCGTCACCTTATTGTGGTGGTGGGTTTTCATGCCCTAGTGATCCCAGTAGCTATGCTGTCCGTGGCAATTTGCCTCTGGTAGGGTCACCCAAGACAAACTGGTCCTGAGTGAAGGGCCAGACGAAGAACGATCCAACAGACTCTCATGATAAATATTAGAACAAGGATTCAGTGTACCCCACCTGGTATGGGGTTACCGGGGCCCAACCCTGGAGCCAGGCCTGGGGGAGGGGCTCGATGGCTAGTGTCTGGTGGCCAGGTTTCCACCCATGGAACTCGGTCGGGCTCAGTCTGAAGGAGTTACATGGGTCCGCCCTCCAGTGGGCTCACCATCTGCAGTAGGGATTATGGGGGTCCGGTGCTATGTGGATCAGGTGGCGGTTAAAGGCGGAGACCTTGGCGGTCTGATCCCAGGCTTCCTAAACTGGCTTTTGGGACTTGGAATGTCACCTAATTGGTGGGGAAGGAGCCTAAGCTGGTGCATGAGGTTGAGAGATACCGGCTAGATATAGTCAACCTCACCTCAACGCACAGCTCTGGTTCCAGAACAAGTCTCCTGGAGAGGGGCTGGAGCTTGGCCTACTCTGGAGTTGCCCCGAGCGAGAGGCGATGAGCAGGGGTGGGTATTCTTGTATTCCCCCACCTTGCTGCCTCTATATTGGCATTTTCCATGGTGGATGAAAGGGTTGTTTCCCTGCGCCATTGGGTTGGGAAACGGGTCCTGACCATCATTTGTGCCTATGCACCAAATGATGGTTCAGAGTACCCACCTATTTTGGAGTCTCTGACTGGGGTGCTGGAGAGTGCTCCTCTTGGAGACTCCATTGTCCTACTGGGGGACTTCAATGCGCACGTGGACAACGACAGTGAAACCTGGAGGGGTGTGATTTGGAGGAACGGCCTGCCTGATCTGAACCCGAGTGGTGCTCAGTTATTGGACTTCTGTGCTAACCACAGTTTGTCCATAACGAACTCCATGTTCAAGAATAAAGGTGTCTATATGTGCACTTGGCACCAAGAAACCCTAGGTTGCAGGTCGATGATCGATTTTGTTATCGTGTCATCAGACCTGCAACCGTATGTCTTGGACACTCGGGTAAAGAGAGGTGCAGAGCTGTCAACTGATCACCACCTGGTGGTGAGTTGGATCCGATGGCAGGGGAGGAAGTCATTCAGACTTGGTAGACCCAAACGTATAGTGAGGGTGTGCTGGGAAAGTCTGGCTGAGGCACCTGTCCGGGAAGTCTTCAACTCACACCTCCGGAAAAACTTCAACCACATTCCAAGGGAGTCTGGAGACATGGAGTCTGAATGGGCCATGTTCTCCACGTCCATTGTTGAAGCAGTGGCCCCGAGCTGTGGCCGCAAGGTTGTCGGGGCATATTGTGGCAACCCCCGAAGCAAGTGGTGGACACCAGTGGTGAGGGGGGCCATTAAGCTGAAGAAGAAGTCCTATCATGCTTGGTTGGTTTGTGGGACTCCCGAAGCAGATGAGGCATACCGGCAGGCGAAGCAACCCGGGTGGTTGCTGAAGCACAAACTCGGGTATGGGAGGAGTTTGGTGAGGCCATGGACCAAGACTTTTGGTCAGCCTCGAAGAGATTCTGGCAAACTGTCCGGCGGCTCAGAAGGGGGAAGTAGCTCCCTGTCCACACTGTGTATGGTGCGGATGGGGCGCTGTTGACTTCGACTGGGGATATCGTCGGGTGGTGGAAGGAATACTTTGAGGGTCTCCTCAATCACACTGATGCACCTTCCATAGATGAAGTAGGGCTTGTGGACGAGGGGGATGACTCGCCTATCACAGGGGCTGAGGTCGCCAAGGTGGTTAAAAATCTCTTTGGTGGCCGGGCCCTGGGGGTAGACGAGATTTGCCCGAGATTTGCCCTGAGTACCTCAAGGCCCTGGATGTTGTTGGGCTGTCATGGTTGACATGCCTCTGCAACATTGTGTGAAGGTCGGGGCAGTGCCTTTGGCATGGCAAACCGGGATGGTGGTTCCTCTCTTCAAAAAAGGGGACCGGAGGGTGTGCTCCAACTTTAGAAGGATCACGCTCCTCAGCCTCCCTGGGAAGGTCTATGCCAAGGTACTGGAGAGGAGAGTCTGGTCACTGGTCGAACCTTGGATTCAGGAGGAGCAATGTGGTTTTCATCCTGGCTATGGCACAAAGGACAAGCTCTTTACCCTCTTGAGAATCCTCAAGGGTTCATGGGAGTTTGCCCAGCCAGTTTACATGTGTTTTGTGGACTTGGAGAAGGCATTTGACTGCGTCCCTCGTGTTTTTTTTGTGGGGGGTGCTTCTGGAATATGGGGTATCAGGCTTGTTGTTACGAGCTATTCCGTCTCTGTACAACCATTGTGAGAGTTTGGTTCGTATTGCCAACACTTGATCGGACTCATTCCCAGTGACAGTTGGACTCCGCCAGGGTTGCCCTTTGTCACCTATCCTGTTTATAATTTTTATGGACAGGATTTCTTGGTGCAGCCAGGGAATGGAGGGTGTCATACTTGGTGACCACAGGATCTCATCTCTGTTGTTTGCAGATGATGTTGTCCTGCTGGCTTCATCCAGCAATGACCTACAGATCTTACTGGGACGGTTTGCCGCTGAGTGTGAAGTAGCTGGGTTGTGAATCAGTACCTCCAACTCCAGGGTTGGGCCCCGGAAACCCCATACCGGGCGGGGTACACTGAATCCTTGTTCTAATATTTATCACAAGAGTCTGTTGGATCGTTCTTAGTCTGGCCCTTCACTCAGGACCAGTTTGTCTTGGGTGACCCTACCAGAGGCAAACTGCCACGGACGACATAGCTCCTGGGATCACTAGGGCATGCAAACCCCCCACCACAATAAGCTGACGATCCATGAGGGAAATAAATGTAGTAAATTTCTTCAGTCATACTCTGTGCATTTCCTGGCAACTACTCCTGCCGGAAAATGCCTCCATCCCAAAGGTCACCTTCTGCTGGTCCAAACATAAAATATTTTTTGCAGGAGACTCAGAGCAAGAATACTCTTAACTGTAGCAAATTTCGTGCATTTCAGTCTTTCCATTGTGAAGATAAGAGTGGATACCATTTCTGGCAACTGCAAATTAATCCTGCCGGAAAATGCCTCCATCCCAAAGGTCACCTTATCTTGGTCCAAACATAAAGCATTTTTCGCAGGAGAGTCAGGGCAAGAATACTGTTCACTGTAGCAAATTTCATGCATTTCAGTCTTTCCACTGTGAAGATAGCAGTAGGTACCATTTCTGGCAACTGCAAATTAATCCTGCCGGAAAATGCCTCCATCCCAAAGGTCACCTTCTTTTGGTCCAAACATAAAACAGTTTATGCAGAAGAGTCGGGGCAAGAAAACTGTTAACTGTAGCAAATTTCATGCATTTCAGTCTTTCCACTGTGAAGATAGCAGTGGACACCGTTTCTGGCAACTGCAAATTAATCCTGTCAAATGATGTAGCATTTCAATTAAGGGAAAGTCAGTTTATAAATAGGCTATAAATTTTCCTATTTTGTCATCAGAAGAAAGTCATTAAACATATAGAAAGGCATATTATATTTGTAATAAATTATATATTTATTATAAATTAACCTTTTTTGATAAATTAATTATGTACATTGACTATTTTTTACTTTTTGTTTTTTATTTCTGCAAAAATAAGTATGGCTGAATGGAATAAGAAGTGCCTGACTGCTGTCTTTTAGGCATTACAATAATAATAGGAGGTCAAGTCAACTGCAAAGCAAATGGTTGTCAGCAGGCTACAATACAGAACCTTTAAACAAAAACTCTGAAGGCTTTGGTCTCTAGCAATATGGAAGTGATCTTAATCACATTTTATGGCAAATATAGGCAGGCATAGTCTTGGTCTTTGGGCCCTTAGGAGACTTTATAGCTATAATACTACGTGTTTAGTGTGGCCTAACCACTTGAATTACTGTAGAAAGAATTGTGAGTGTGACAGAAGAATTGATATGGATTTATTTTTGTATTAATATCTGAAATTCTGTAGGAAAGTGCAAAACAAAGACGCATGACACTGGCAAAGGGTAGTGTTGGGTATGAAGGGAGAAAGAGGACAAAGCACACAAGCCTATTTAAAGCTACACCTGCACTTTGGAATACTGACACCAAAAAAATTATGGAAAACCAGAAGTGAATGGCTTTTAACAGTTTGTTACATTTTAGCAGCACACTGTGAAGATAACACATGTAGCACTATCAGTCCAACACAGAAATAAGCTAGCTACAATGCCACTTCTTGCGTAGGTGGTTGGGCCTGCCTCGCAGCCTCAGCAGCATTGCCTTATATGGGAGAAACAACAAGCTTCAACTCCCATTCAGTCATCTGTCAGAGGAATTCATAGTTTCCCGGGCAAGAGAAGTGATGCTGTACAGAGACTCTAGTGACATCAGAGTCTCATTGGCTGGTATTCAGGTGAAGACGGGAAGGAAATTTAAAGCCCATGAAGTTGTTGAACAGGATGAGGCACGGCTGCAGTTCAAAGAGTTGGTGGGGACAGTTGCAGCAGGGCGGGCAGGCCTTGGGAGCAACCCAAGGCTTCAGTACAGCAAGGTCCAGGGAAAGGAAAGATGTCAGTTGGTTCAGGATGAAATCAGAGTGGGAGTGGAGGAAACATGAACCAGCAGGATAGTTGGAATGCGCCAGCAGGGAGCATGGACCAGGTGGGAGGAAGCAATGGAATGTAAAGTCTCCTGGTCACAGCTCTGGAGTGCGGAGCCACACCGGATCAAATTCTTGATCCAGTCTGTGTACGATGTTCTTCCAAGCCCAGCCAACCTCTTCTCTTGGGGCCTGATAGAAGCCTCTTCATGCTCTCTATGCCAGCAAAGAGGGTCCCTGGAACACATTTTAAGTACAGTAGCTGCCCGAGAGCCCTCAGTGATGGGCGCTGTCGGTGGAGGCATGACCAGGTACTGAAGGCTATAGCAGAGTCAATCAGTGCAGGGATCTCTTTCAGCAGGCAGCAACACCCAGCAAATCATGCCATACCCTTCATCAAAGCTGGTGAGAAGCCACAGCATTGCAAAAACCCACTGGGGGGGCTTCTGGCAACTGCATGAGACTGGCAACTGAAGGTTGATCTGAGAAGACAGTTGAGATTCCCTGACAACATCATAATGACCACACTTAGACCAGACATGGTTCTTGTGTCAGAATCTTCCAAGCAGGTGATCTTGTTGGAACTGACTGTGCCCTGGGAAGACCGGATGGAAGAGGCCTTTGAAAGGAAGAGGGCCAAGTATGGGGAGCTTGTTGGTGATTGCCGTAGTAGTGGATGGAAGACCTGGCTCTACCCCATAAAGGTTGGCTGTCGAGGTTTTGCCGGTCAGTCACTCTGCAGGGCCCTCAAGCAGTTGGGGATCAGAGGGAGACTCAACAAGAAAGCCATCAAGAACATCACTGATGCTGCTGAAAGAGCATCACAATGACTGTGGATCAGAAGGAGTGATCCGTGGACGTCCTCGAGCCACCTAGACACAAGTCGGGGTTTGATCAACCCTGGCTGGGTCGCCTGTGAGAGGGTGTATGATGTATAATGACCCGAAACACCCGATGACCGCAGGTTACATCACTGATGATGTGTCTAGGCAGCACCATAAGGTGTGTGTTAGAATCAATGCAAATCTTGTCCGAGCATAAAATATTTCTTACAGTTAGAGGAATGATACTAATAAATGCAGAAATTAAATGCATTTCAGTCTTTACATTGTGGAGACGAAAATATATGCAATTTCTGGGTGGAAAAAATGCAGGAAAATGCATTTGCCCCAAAGGTGTGTCGTCTCCACAGTCCTGCCCTGACTCTCCTGCAAAAAATGTTTGATGATTGGACCAACAGAAGGTGACTTTTAGGATGGAGGCATTTTCCAGCAGGAGTAGTTGTCAGGAAATGCACAGAGTATGATTGAAGAAATTTACTACATTTATTAGCTTCAATCATCATAATTTAATTCTGATTGCAACAGAATTTTACACCAGGGCAAAATCAGGTTTGTGTGTGTGGTGGTGGTGGTGGGGGGGGCGGGGGGGTTCTTTCCTTGGCATGTTTGACTTTACTTCCTCTAAAAGTACATGTCTAAAAGTACTATACTGAATACTGTCTCAGATTTTTTTTAACAGTGATCTGAAGGCTGACTTTTATTTTGACAGATCACACTGTGGTTGAGCTATTGTAAGTTTTGATTATAATTCCAACCTTTTTACTTTATAGTGCTTATTAAATATCAGTTGTCTCATGTTTGTGTGTTAAGTCTTTATAATAAAGTTCTCCTGTCTGTGTACAGCTGCACACAGTCTCTGTTCTGCTACATCTGCAAAATGTCAAAAATGTCATCAGTTCAATTAATACATAAATAAATGCATGCAGACTGGATCTGTAGGTTCATGGTTAAAAGTGAAGCTATTGGGCATCTTACATGAAAATTAAAGTGACAGGTAATAATAATATGCCAGAATTTCTACAAACCTAAGTGGCTGATAATGAGAAAAATATGATAATAAATTTAAAGTCTCATCCAGCAAACACACACAAACACACACACACACACACACACACACACACACACACACACACACACACACACACATCAAGACAAATCCCCCTTACAAAGAAGTTCATCTAGCTGAATAAATCCACACTCAGACACCAGCTGAAATTAACACATTTTATTGGAAAGCTGACTCAGCAATGAACAATACATGAAAAACAATTTCCGTCATCATCAAAATTGTAACGAGAACATCATTACAACATTAACTGAAAATAAATGATCAAAAAATAATATATATACGTATGTATTAATAACATGTAAATAAATTATGCTCAAAAACAAGTTTGCACCAGCTTGACACATTCATAATAAACTGACCCTCAAACTTGAAACATGTGGATGTACTAAAGAATCCAAGAGTCTCAAAGAATCTGGAAAAAAAATCATGATAGTCATTTTATTCTGTTATCATGTAGACTTGGATCACTGTGATTTCTAACTCCATTTGAAACACTAAAATGTCTGGCGAATAAACATAATTTAAAGCCCATTTACCAGCCTGGCTGTCGGGTTATATTTTAGAGTTGGTGGTTTTACAGCGTCACTCCCTTAGATGCGAGTTGTCGCATCTAAGGAATGCACGGTGGAATGCACGGTGGAATGCAGTGGAATGCACGGTGTCTGCGATGGTGGAATGCAATTCTCGGCAAGAGAGCAGAACTCGGCACAACATCGCCTGAAGAAAACCTTGAGAAAATGTCCCAGGACAAGGTCAATAAAATGTGATTTTGAACAAACCCTCCATTAAAATGACATGGGATTAATTCATGCTTAAGGTTGTTTCATATGGTGTTGAAGATGATTTTGTGGTTGTTTTAGTAATAGATATAGATTAAAAAAAAAATCATTACTTACATGTTCAAGGTATCAATGGATAAGCATGTCTATGCTAATGGGAAATCAGCTTGCATACTTTTATAGAGGAAGGCTGTCCTGGTAAATTGGCTGTGTTTTTGTGGTAATTGTGTGGTGATACAGTGAGCTAGTTTTTATTTATTTATTTGTCATTAGTTTTTATTTATTTTATTTATTTATTTGTCATTTATTTTGTCATTCCCCGTTGAGGAGTCGTGCAGAGCCAGTGCTGCCCGGTTCCAAGTTCCTCATCGAATCGTTTCACACCAACATGCAGGGGATAGTGCAGCACGATGGCAACGTCTCAGAGCCATTCAACATACGCAGCGGAGTGAAACAGGGCTGTGTACTTGCGCCAACCCTCTTTGGGATTTTCTTTGCTATGCTCCTGAGGCATGCCTTCAGCACAGCAACAGAGGGAATCTACCTGCACACAAGATCTGACGGCAGGCTTTTCAACCTCGCCCGCCTGAAAGCCAGAACCAAAGTACGCGAGGCTCTAATCAGAGACATGCTGTTCGCAGACGACGCTGCAGTCGCAACCCACACACAGCAGGAGCTTCAGACCCTGATGGACCGCTTCTCCCAGGCATGCAAGGACTTCGGGCTTACCATCAGCCTGAAGAAGACTAACGTCTTGGCACAAGGCACGGAAGCACCACCAACCATCACCATTGATGACTACAAGCTGGAGGTCGTGAATCAGTTCACGTACCTGGGGTCCACGATCAGCAACAACCTCTCCCTTGATACAGAGATCAACAAGAGGATTGGAAAATCAGCCTTCACACTCGCTCGCCTCACCACACGAGTGTGGGAGAATCCCAAACTCTCTGTCAAGACGAAGATGGCAGTGTACAACGCCTGCGTCATCAGCACACTGCTCTATGGGAGTGAGACGTGGACAACATATGCCCGGCAGGAAAAGAGACTGAACTCCTTCCACTTGCGCTGCATTCGCCACATCCTGGACATATCCTGGCAGGACAAAGTGCCCAACACAGAAGTTCTGTCCCGCGCCGGCCTTCCCTCCATGTTCACTCTACTCAGGCAGCGCAGGCTCCGCTGGCTAGGCCACGTTCACCGTATGGAGGATGGCAGAATCCCCAAAGACGTCCTCTATGGAGAACTGGCAACTGGCAGGAGAGACGTTGGCCGCCCACAGCTGCGCTTTAGAGACGTCTGCAAGAGAGACATGAAGGCCCTGGATATCAACACAGAGCGCTGGGAGGACCTTGCAACGGACCGCTCCAAATGGAGAGGCACCCTGACCAGACAGCTCAAGGCGGGTGAAGAGAGACTGACTGCTGCAGCAGATGAAAAAAGGACCCGCAGGAAGAACCGCCACAGACCCAGCAGCACGGAGACCACCCACAAGTGTGACCTGTGTGACAGGGACTGTCATTCGCACATCGGCCTGTTCAGCCACAGGCGGTGCTGTTCCAGCAGAGTAGATGTTTAGGATTCTCTTCCATGGTCATCATAGACCGACGGAGGCCGACGATTTGTCACAGTACAATTATGACCTACAGGACAGCCACAAGTTGTAAAAGTCATGTTTTATAGGCTATAATTTTTACAATAAATTGGAAAAAAAAAACATTTTGTCCACCTACTTTAAAAAGGGTGGTGCCATTACAGAAAGGACATACATTTCTGTGTTGTTCCTCTGTCTTCTCATACAGCCTAAACTGCTGACAACTCTCATTGCGCTGCTTTATTTCTCATTATGGTTTCCATCTCCTGAGTTGTTTCCAAACTTCTATTTAAATGTGGCATTTGTCAAATAGAAAATCTTTTAATTAATGCTGGTACCCCAGCACAACATTAATTAAAATCCTTCTGAGACCACATACAGTATTTCACAAAAGTGAGTACACCCCTCACATTTTTGTAAATATTTTATTATATCTTTTCATGGGACAACACTGAAGATATGACACTTTGATGCAATAACAGTGTAAATTTGCTGTCCCCTCAAAATAACTCAACACACAGCCATTAATGTCTAAATCGCTGGCAACAAAAGTGAGTACATCCCTAAGTGAAAATGTCCAAATTGTGCCCAATTAGCCATTTTCCCTCCCCGGTGTCATGTGACTTGTTAGTGTTACAAGGTCTCTGGTGTGAATGGAGAGCAGGTGTGTTAACCAGAGTTACCAGAGTGGTGGCTCAGTTGGTAGAGCATCCGCCCTATACCCAGGAGGCCGGGGTTCAAATCCCGGCAGGGTCATGCCAAAGACCATATAAAAAAAGGCTTAACTTCCCGCCGTCCAGCTTGGTGCTCAGCAATAATGGAATGGAGGAGATAAATTTGTGGCGGTGCCTTGCATGGCAGTGACCCCTCTGATTCTGTATACTGTATGTGTGTGATTAACAATGTAGATAAGAGAAACATAATTTCGTTCTACTGTACATGATTGGCTGTATGGATTTGAATGACAATAAAGATGGTTTATCCTTAAATTTGGTGTTATCGCTCTCATACTCTCTCATACTGGTCACTGGAAGTTCAACATGGCACCTCATGGCAAATAACTCTCTGAGGATCTGAAAAAAAGAATTGTTGCTCTAGATAAAGCTGGCCTAGACTATAAGGAGATTGCCAACACCCTGAAACTGAGCTGCAGCACAGTGGCCAAGACCATACAGCAGTTTAAAAGAACAGGTTCCACTCAGAACAGGCCTCGCCATGGTCGACCAAAGAAGTTTAGTGCCCGCACTCAGCATCATATCCAGAGGTTGTCTTTTGAAAATAATGTATGAGTGCTGCCAGCATTGCTGCAGAGGCTGAAGGGGTGGGGGGTCAGCCTGTCAGTGCTCAGACCATATGCCACACACTGCATCAAATTGGCCTGCATGGCTGTCGTCCCAGAAGGAAGGCCCCTTTTAAGCATGATGCACAAGAAAGACCACAAACAGTTTGCTGAAGACAAGCAGCCTAAGGACATGGATTACTGGAACCAATGTTCTGTGGTCTGATGAGACCAAGATAAACTTATTTGATTCAGATGGTGTCAAGCGTGTGTGGCAGCAACCAGGTGAGGAGTACAAAGATGAGTGTGTCTTGCCTAGAGTCAAGAATGGTGGTGAGAGTGTCATGGTTTGGGGCTGCATTAGTGCTGCCGGCAGTGGGGAGCATGTACTGCGACATACTGAAGCAGAGAATAATCCCTTCAGAAACTGGACTGTAGGGCAATATTCCAACGTGATAATGACCCCAAACACACCTCCAAGATGACCACTGCCTTGCTAAAGAAATTAAGGGTAAAGGTGATGGACTGGCCAAGCATGTCTCCAGATCTAAACCCTATTGAGCATCTGTGGGGCATCCTCAAACGGAAGGTGGAGGAGCACAAGATCTCTAACATCCACCAGCTCCATAATGTCGCCATGGAGGAGTGGAAAAGGATTCCAGTGGCAACCTGTGAAGCCCTAGTGAACTCCATGCCCAAGAGAGTTACAGCAGTGCTGGAAAACAATGGTGGCCACACAAAATATTGGCACTTTGGGCACAATTTGGACTTTTTCACTTAGGGGAGTACTCACTTTTGTTGCCAGCGGTTTAGACATTAATGGCTGTGTGTTGAGTTATTTTGAAGGGACAGCAAATTTACACTGTTATACAAGCTGTACACTGACTACTTTACAATGTATCAAAGTGTCATATCTTCAGTGTCGTCCCATGAAAACATATAATAAAATATTTACAAAAATGTGAGGGGTGTACTCACTTTTTTGAGATACTGTAGCTCAACAATTTGAATCTTGCCATTTTGTGAAATGCTCCTTATTAGGACACTTTAAAGGATCATTTACAAACTTGCTTTATGGCTATAAGCAGCCGCATTCCCATGGCCAGGCCTCTCCTGGTCATGAAAATTCTGTAAAAGTTATGAAATATGAGATTTCCATTCCTGGTAAAAGTACGAAAATAACAATATTTTGGAAAAAAATTTATTATAAACTGGTTTTGTATGTTTCTCAAACTCTTCCTCTCCTCCTCTTTCTGTTCCTCTCCACTTCTTCTGCTCCTCTTCCTCTCCCCTTGCTCTTCTCCTCCACCTCTCTTTGTCTTCTCAACATCCTTCTCCTCTTCTCCCCACTCCTGCTTTCATCTTCCATTTCTTCTCATATGCATACCAGCTCTTCTCCCCATTTTTCCTGCTTACTTATTTTCTCTTTCTCTCCCCTGTCCTCTCCTCATCCTCCTGACACCCTCTTCCTCTCCTCTTCTTCCTTCCTCTTCTTTTCTTGTCCTCCTCATAAGATAAGATAAGATAAGATAAGATAAGCCTTTATTAGTGCCACAATGGGGAAATTCCAGGATTGCAACAGCACAGGGATAGCAACACTCAGAGCAACAATCAAGAAGACAAGAATAACAAGAGCAGCGAATATACATATGTACATATAAATATATAAATATATAAACACACAGTGCGGAGCATTGTAGCTAGATGGAATAAATATATAAATATATATACACACAGTGCGGACACGTGCGGAGCGATTGGTTAAGTCAGTGAACAGGTTAATAGAGTTCATGGTTCAGAAACCATATTTGAGGAGTTCAAGTATTGTGGAGCCCATAATTATAACTTATGTGACTCACATGTGGCTGGCTGAATTCAGCTAAGCGAGACTTTGAGCTAGCCATGTGTATTGACTTCACACCTCAAGAGGACGATGTGTCTGCACCCCCTGGGGAATCAGGAGGACTCAGGAGAGAGGAGAAGTTTACCCGGCCTGACCTTTTGGGGGTCAGAGAGGAGAACAGAAGGACTCTGGGTGTTCTAGTACAAATGAAAGGATGTAACTGAGTATTGTGACTTTTGTGTGATGTATTGTTCGAGATGAGTGTATAAATGTATGTGTGTGACTGCATCCTGTCTCTTTTCACTCCGATCGAGAGAGGACGTAGGATGAATGAGAATTAAAGCAGATACTGGAAAATCATCCAGTCTCCTCAATTCTTGACTCCTACAATTGGTGACCTACGCATGAATCTGAGCACGCCGAGGCTGGAGGACAGCCTCGTGATCGATATGGAAGAGCTGGGAGACAGCCACTCAGACCCGGATTCACCGAGGGGTGCCAGCAGGGGCACAAGACTGATTAAGCTCCCCGAGTTCTGGCAAAACGACCCGCACTCATGGTTCCAGCATGTGGAGTCGCGGTTCCTGCTCGGGGGAGTATCAGCGGACGACATTAAATTCCATAATGTCATCGCGACGCTCGACAGCCGCATGGCTCGGTGCGTGCGGAGCCTGGTGCAGCAGCCACCCGCTGCCGGCAAATACGACGCGCTGAAAGCCACCCTCATCAGGAGCTTCGTGCCGTCGGCTGAGGCGAGAGCCAGGCAGCTACTGGACCTGCGCGACAGGGGTGGACACAGGCCGACTGTCCTCATGGAGGACATGCTACAAATGATCGGGACGGACAATGACGCGTTCCTATTCAAACACATCTTCCTGCGGACCCTTCCAGCGCACACGAGAGGTCCCCTGTCCAGCAGACGGTGTGTGAACCAGCAGGACTTCCACGAGCTGGCCCAAGAGGCGGAGTGGCTCCTCAACGCCTGCGAGGAACAAGAGGCTTCCGTGGCAGCGGCAGACCTCGGCGCGGCGGCCGGGGGCAGTGTGGAGCCAGAGACAGCAGTGACCACCTCAGCGGCGACAGCAGCAGCGAGATTCCGTGGCAGGGGAGATGACAGCCTCTGTTTTTACCATCGACGTTTCGCTGGGAAGGCGCACAAATGCATCCCGCCCTGCAAGTTCAAAAAGCAGGGAAACGACCGGGCCGGGAGCCGTTAGCAGCTTCCACTCTCGGCGAACGGAACAAGCTGCTTTATCTGACAGATGTGGGCTCCGGGCGGCAATTCCTAGTGGACACCGGAGCCCAGAGGAGCTTCATCACTGCCACCCATGCTGATCGGGTCGCTGGACCCCGCGGAGACGGAGCGACAGCGGCCAACGGCTCCAGCATCAAGACGTACGGAGAGAGAACCTTGTCTCTGTCCTTCCATGGCCGCGCCTATGAGTGGAACTTCATCGTAGCGGCAGTGAGCTTCAATATGTTAGGTGCTGATTTTCTGTGTTCACATGGTTTGTTAGTTGATCTGGCCAACAAACGCCTAGTAAATGCACTCTCTTTCTGTTCTATCCCTTGTGCAGCTCGGGTGTCCCCGCCGCCAGTACAGACCAACGTCGCCACAGCAGGTGGTAAGTTCCACAGCCTTCTACACCAGTTCCCAGCACTCACAGTTCCCACTTTTTCAGCTAAGGTGGCGAAGCACGGGGTGGAGCACTTTATTACCACGAGTGGCCCACCCGTTTTTGCGAAGGCTCGGCGCCTGGATGCAGCTAAACTCTCCATTGCGCGCGAGGAGTTCGCCAACCTGGAAAGGTTGGGCATAATTCGCCGCTCGAAGAGCGCCTGGGCTTCCCCCCTCCATATGGTACCTAAAGCTGACGGCTCGTGGAGACCTTGTGGCGATTACCGCAGGTTGAACAATGCCACAGCGCAGGACCGGTACCCGATTCCGCATATCCAGGACTTTTCAGTGCACTTGGCGAAGGCGCGCATTTTTTCTAAAATAGACCTGGTCCGCGGTTATCACCAAGTCCCGGTCCGACCAGAGGACATCCCCAAAACAGCCGTAATAACCCCGTTTGGGCTTTTTGAGTTTTTACGAATGCCTTTTGGCCTTAAAGGCGCCGCACAAACCTTCCAACGGAAGATGGAGGCAGTGTTGCGCGACCTTTCTTTCGTTTTTGTCTATTTAGATGACATTTTGGTAGCCAGCACCTCCGAGAAGGAGCACGCAAAACACCTCAAGACAGTTTTTCAGAGGTTAGGAGAGCAGGGGTTGATAATCAACCCGGCCAAGTGCCATTTTGGCGTGGCACAAATCGATTTTTTAGGGCACCGCGTTTCCTCGGAGGGAGCAGTTCCTCTGCCGGCCAAAGTACGCGCAGTGGCAGATTTTCCCCAGCCTCGAACGGTAAAAGCGTTGCAAGAATTTTGGGGGATGGTAAATTTTTATAACTGTTTCATACCCCACGCAGCGCAGCTTATGCAGCCCTTGTACACCGCGCTTAAAAAGCAGAAGCCCTCCCATATGATTGAATGGTCCCCGGAGCAGGAGCGCGCATTCACAGAGGTTAAACGAGCACTGGCAAATGCGACACTGTTGGCCCACCCACACCCGGCAGCCCGCATAGCGCTAACCACAGACGCGTCAGATGTGGCCATAGGGGCCGTTGTAGAACAGCAGGTTGCCGGGGTTTGGCAGCCACTCGCATTTTTCAGCAGATCCCTACGCGAGGCTGAGCAAAAATACAGCGCGTTTGACAGGGAGCTGCGGGCGCTCCACTTGGCTATTCGCCATTTCCAGTTCTGGCTGGAAGGGCGGCATTTCACCGCGTTTGTCGACCACAAACCGTTCACTTTTGCGATGTCCAAAACTTCAGAACCGTGGTCAGGGCACAAACAGAGACAGCTGGCCGCAATTTCTGAATTTACCACCGATATTCAGCACATAGCCAGTAAAATCAATGTGGTGGCAGACTGTCTGTCACGTGCAGTAACAGCACCCGTCCGCGCAGAAACGGATTGCGCGGCCGCTTACCCAGAGTGTGGTAACAGCACGGACACACGCGCGGCTCCGGTCCACGTGGGAATAGATTATGCAGCCATGGCTGCGGAGCAGAGCGAGGACGTGGACGTGCGCACGCTCCTGTCTGGACCAACAGGGTTAAGGCTAGAACGCAAAAGTCTACAAACCGGTTCCCCCCTGCTTATCTGCGATGTATCCACAGGGCGACCGCACCCGGTGGGCCAGCCGCGTGGCGCCGTCGCGTTTTTGACGCCGTGCACTCCCTAGCGCACCCAGGGGTGCGCGCTTCGGTGAAAATGGTGGCGGAGAAGTTTGTTTGGCCGAGCCTGCGCAAGCACGTGAAAGAGTGGGCTAAAGCCTGTGTGGCTTGCCAGCGGGCGAAAATTCACAGGCACACTAAAGCGCCCTTAGAACTGTTCCACATTCCAGCTAAAAGGTTCGATCATGTGCACGTGGACCTCGTGGGCCCCCTACCCACATCACAAGGGTTCACGCACCTCTTGACGATGGTGGACCGAACCACTCGTTGGCCGGAAGTGGTCCCGTTAACATCGACCACAGCGGCAGAGGTGGCACGCGCTTTTTTAATATTTTTTTTTTTAATTTAAGTTTTTGTAAAGGGTATACAGGTCATTACAGCATTGCATTGTTTACATTTTCATCACCTGTTCCCTTATTTTTTGCTATTTGACAACATTGGTAGGATAATTATTACAACACCCCTTTTTTTTTTTTTAAAGTGAAAGAAAAAGTGAAATTAAAGAGAATAAAATTAAAAAACAAACAAACAAACAAACAGAACAGCAAAAAACAAACAAACAGAAAGTTAAGTAATTAAAAGTAAAAGAGCATCTGAGTAGCGTTGGAACAAAGAGCGGGGCCATTATTGAAATGGTATTTGTCAAAGATTAGATCTAATGGAAGACACATATGCGATCCAGGGTTGCCAAAAGTTCATGAACCCATCCATGTCCTGTCTCAGTGCGAATGTCAACTTTTCCATCGAGTAAATGTTTTGAATCACGTTAATCCAATCTTCAGGTGTAGGACAGTCCTTCAGCATCCATTTTTTAGTTAGGGCTTTTTTACTTGCCAATATTAAAACATTGAATAAGTATTTATCTCCTCGTCTTTCCAGTGAGTCCGGTAGTAAACCCAAATACAAAGTTACAAAAGAAAAGGGAACTGTTATTTTGAATATTTTCCCCAATATTGTCTGTACATTGGTCCAATATTGGTGGATAACTGGGCATGACCAAAACACATGAAAATGATTTGCAGTCTTTTCACCACACAAGCGCCAACAGTTCAACCCCTTATGGGTAAATTTGTTTTGTGCAGGTGTTCTGAAAAATCTTACCAAATTTTTCCATCCAAATTCTCTCCACTGCAGGGATGAGGTACTTTTCCATTGCTGTTTATTTAGCTTTTCCCATATTTCCAATTGTAAAGTGAAATTCCCCTCTTTTTCCCATCTCTCTTTTATATATGATGTGTTGTCTCCTTTTAAGTCTTGAAGACCTTGGTATATTTTAGAAATGTATCTGATCCCTGGGATCCCTTTATATGCCATTAAGAAGACCTTCAGAACACCTGACTGGGCCCTTTCCAAATCCTCCTTTTTAAGTATATTTTTTATGTGGTGTCTAAGCTGAAAGAACCTGTAAAGATCTTGATTTATTAGACCTTGTTTTTTCAAATCTTCAAAACTTCTTAAAGTTTGCCCCTTAAAAAAATCGTAATATTTTATCAGCCCTTTCTCTTTCCACTCTTTAAATCTAGTGTCTGTTTTATTGGGGGTAAAGTCTTGATCATAGGCAATCCATTGCAGAAGTCGATAGGGCTCTTTAGCTTGATTCTCTCTGACTATCTTAAACCAAATTTTTAGCGGTGTCTCTATCCAGGGGTTAGTGTTATTCAAGAGTTTAGGTAAGGCATTGTTCCCTATTATCGCCTGTAGGGGCATGTCACTTGTTATTTGGCATTCGATCTCCTTCCATTGTGCAGTGTAGACTGGGTTACATATCTCTATTAAAGTTTTAATTTGTGCGGCTTTAAAATAGTCCCTGATATTTGGCAGCGTGAGCCCACCTTTGTCTTTGTTTAGCTGTAAGGTTCTATATCTGATTCTAGGTCTCTTGCCCTGCCATATGAATCTTGAGATCCTTCTGTCCAGCTCCTGCCATGTTTTTTTGGGAGGTTCTACCGGTATTGTTTGGAAAAGGTATAGAAGACATGGAAGTATATTCATTTTGACTGCTTCAATTCTTTGTGCAGTACCTAAGAATGGTATCATATTCCATCTTGCTAGGTCAGATTTTATTTTTGTCACCAGTGGATCATAGTTTAGTGTTATAATTTTGTTGAGTTGTTTCGGGATATTGACCCCCAGATATTTCATAGATTCCAACTCCCAGTTAGTTTTGAGTTCACTTAGTGAATAATGATTTGGGTCATAGTTGAATGTTAAAACTTGGGTTTTATGCATGTTTAATTTGTACCCCGATAAATCTCCATAGTCTGAAAAAACTGAGATTAGTTCTGGTAAAGAAGTGTCTGGCTGCCCTAGGTATATTAAAATGTCATCAGCAAAGAGTGCTATTTTATGTTCCTTCTGACCAAGTGTAATACCTTGAATTTCTTGATTTTGTCTTATCCATTGGCTCAGAGGTTCTATGAAGATTGCAAAGAGCAGTGGAGACAGGGGGCAGCCTTGACGACATCCTCTTTCCAGCTCAAAAGATGATGATAAATTACCATTAATCCTTATTTTAGCTGTTGGTTTTTTATATAATGCCTGTATAGTTCTAATGAAGTTGTTATGAAAATTGAAACTGGATAAGATTCTATATAGGAAAGACCAGTCAACCGAATCGAATGCTTTTTCAGCATCTAATCCCAATATGACTGTATTTAAGTTATATTTTTTTATATGATGAATTATGTGTAAAGTGCGTCGAATGTTGTCTTGTGTCTGTCTTTGTCTTATAAAACCTGTTTGGTCTAAGTGAATTAAGTCTGTCAGTATATTTTCTAACCTTTTGGCAAGGATAATGGTAAAAAGCTTATAGTCCTGATTTAATACACTGATTGGTCTGTAGTTGGAGCATTCTAGTTTATCCTTTTCAGGTTTAGGTATAACTGCAATGACCCCTTCTCTCCAGAAGGGGGGATTTCCCCTGTGTGGAGGACATAGTTAAATGTTTTCAGGAGGAGAGGAGATAGTTGCTGTTTAAAGGTTTTGTACCATTCTGCTGTATAGCCATCTGCTCCTGGGGATTTGTTAGCTTTAAGTTTCATAATTGCTTTTTCCAATTCTTTAGGTTGTATTTCTGACAGTAGTGTTTTATTTTGTGATTCCGTAAGTTGGGGAAGGTTTAATGTGTTTAGGAATGTCTCGGATGCGTTTTTATGTTTTTTGTGGGAGTATAAGTTCTTATAGTAATTCTCGAAGCTTTTAAGAATATCCTGAATTCTGAATTTTATTTCCTTTGATACTGGGTCTCTGATTTTGTAGATTGCTCTTTCTGTTTGTTGTTTCCTCAATTTATAGGCTAGTAATTTTGCCGATTTACTGCCTGCTTCATAGTGTTTTTGTTTCAGAAATATAAGTTTCTTCTGGATTTCTATTGTGTAGATCTCATTTATTTGATTTTTAATTTCTTTAATCTTGAGCGAGCCATTAGAATGAGTGTTGTCTTTGTGTTCTTTTTCTAGGTTCTTGAGTTCTGACTCTAGTGTGATTAGTTTTTCTTGTCTCAGTTTCTTTTGGGTTGCCAGTTTTGCAATAATTTTTCCCCTTATTACAGCTTTGCACGCATCCCACAGTATTAAAGGGGATACTTCTCCATTATCGTTTTCTTCCAAATATCTGAGAATATCTGATTCCAATTCATCTTTCAGTGGTCCTTTCAGGACATTTGAATTCAACCTCCAGGAAAATGTATTATTTGTGTATTTTTGGATGTTTAAGTCCATATAGATCGGACTGTGGTCAGAGAGATCCATCAGTCCTATTTTACATGTTTTTACTCTTCCAATGTCTCTATTGAACATAAAAAAGTAATCAATCCTTGAGTAAGATGAATGTGGCGTTGAATAAAAAGTATAATCTTTTACATTGGGGTTGAATTCCCTCCATACGTCACAGATTCCCATTTCTTTTAATAGCATCCGAGTTTTCCTATTTTGAGTGTTATTTTGATGTGAAGAATTACCTGTTGCATCCCAGTATGGATTCAGTCTTAGATTGAAGTCTCCACCACATATCACTAAACCTTGGGCTTTAGTTATCATTAGGTCAAATACATTTTTATAAAATTTCCATTTAGCCCCTGGTGGTGCATATACATTCAGCAGGGTGATATCTTCTCCCTCTAGCCGCCCAATTACCAAACTGTACCTCCCTTCTTTATCTTTGTGTTCTGATTTTTTTTCAAATGTAATTTTGGTTGATATCAATGTCGCTACTCCCCTCCTCCTCCCTGACTTATATGAAGATGAAGAGATCATTTTAAACCCTTGTCTATTGAGTTTAGTGTGTTCCACGTCTGTTAGGTGGGTTTCTTGTAAAAATATTATTTCTGCTTTGTCTTTTTTCATTTTGCGTAGAATCTTGGATCTTTTAACTGGATTCAGGATCCCTTTTACATTATATGAGGCTATCCTGGTTACACCCTGTTTCTCCATTGTATTTTCTTATTTAGTATAACAGTGTGGTGGCCCTCTTTTTTGCTACTCAGAAACTGAAAGAACATTAAGAACATAAAAAACATTAAGAACACAGTGTACGAAACTTTAAAACAAAAAACTGTCAAAAAAACTTCCTGAGCTGGGGTCTCTTTAAAGACCCTGTAAGAGCCCTGATGGAGTGTAGGCTCTGAGGGAAATTCCTCGAACTCTGTTACGTGTTGAGGGCCCTCTCTTACCCCTGTAAGTTGTCCCATGTTTTTATTTTTTTTTTTTTCAGAAAAAAAAAACAAACGTGAATTTCAGATCCCAATCCGAATTTGTAATGATTTTTTTTTTTTTTTAATGCCTATACCCTATGAGATTGTGTGCACCCTCCCACCCCCATCACAGCAAACATTCACTCTAATACAGTATTTGTTAGTGTATGGAGAACATGTGGGTCATTGTTACATTTCTATTTTAACAAGATTTTTTTTTTCCTTTAAATTAAGAAGACATTTGTTTCTAATGCTATAACTGCTCCATGAAAGGTTTTACCACATGCTGATTCTGCATCTCCTTTAATGTTTGTTACCTTGTAGGAGGGGGGATGGAGGTGCAGAATGACTGAAAAGAAAAAAACCAAAAAGGTCGCTATTCCTTCCTGGAACTGGAAAGCTTATCTTTGTAGCTCTGGGGCTGGGTTTCCCGCTGCTGGCCCGTGGATTTTGAAGGTCTCTGAGTGGACCACGTTTGAGCCCTGATCCTCTCGCTCAGATCCGCTGCGGGTTTAAACACCGATACCGGGAGCCCTCTTCTCACCATGTCAATTGTTGCTTCTTCCGCTGAATTATAGAGACATGACTCTTCACCGTAAAAGACCCTTAACTTCGCAGGAAATGGCGTCTGAAAGCGTAGATTCTGTTCCCGTAGAACCTTTTTGGCGTCGTTATATTCCCGTCGCTTTTTAAGAACCTCCGGGGTGTAATCATGCTCCACGAAGACTTTTCTCTCTTGATGCATAAATCCTTTTTTCTGCCAAGCCCGTCTTACAACCTCTTGTTTTATTTTGAAATCGGAGAATCTTACCACCACCGAACGTGGGGGCACTTCTGCCGCTGGCTTTGCGGCTAATGTACGATGGGCCTTTTCTATCTTCAAATCGGTGGTTTGTGGAATATCCAACTTCTCTCTCAATAAGGATTCCACGCATTCCGCCATTGTGTTGAAACTATCTTCAGCTCCTTCTTTCAGACCGTGAATTCTGATGTTGTCTCGTCTCTGTCTTCCTTCTTGGTCGGTTAGCTTAGCCTCCAGCCTTGACTGTTTTTTGTGTAAATCCAGCATAGAATCTTCAAGCACTTTTATTCTTTCTTCGGCTTCCAAAATTCGGTTTTCGGCCTGGTCCATTCTGCTGTTCGTCCTTTTTAATTCCTCTCTGAATTCATGAAATTCGGCCCAAAATCGTCGTAATTCATCAAATAGCGATTTCAAGCTAACCTTCTTGTTAGCTAGGTCCAGCTCCTCGTCTTCTGAACGGAGGTCCTCCGGTTCAGATTCTGCGGCCGCTGCGCGTCCTGACCTGGGGAATGTCAGTTTCTTCTGTTTTTGGTTAGGCATGGTGTTTTTGTCTTTTGATTTTTATTCTTCCAAAAATCCGTTAAGTCTGATTTTGAAGATGTTTTCCTTGGATTGGGTCTGGGAGCTTCAGCGTTAAGTTGCTATCGCCATGGCGTCCAGACCGGAAGTCCGGCACATGCTTTTTTAACAGCCTGGGTAGCGCGGTTCGGGGTCCCGTCAGATATTACGTCTGATAGGGGACCTCAATTTGCGTCGGAACTGTGGTCAGCAGTGGCCAGTGGCTTAGGAGCAGCAGTACATCGCACTACCGCTTATCATCCCCAGGCCAACGGTTTATGCGAGCGTTTTCACAGGTCTTTGAAGGCAGCCCACAGAGCGTCACTGACGGACACAGACTGGGTAAACAAACTACCATGGGTTTTATTGGGGTTGCGTTCGGCACCCAAAGAGGATCTAGATGCCTCACCAGCAGAACTGATCTTTGCACAACCGCTCAGGCTGCCAGGCGAGTTTTTACCCGACCACACGGCACCAGGGCCCTCCCCGATCCGGGGGTCTCTGAGTAACACGGGAGCAGAAATGCTCCCGGGCCCCGCTCATCACTCTTTCCCGCGTGTGTTCGTGCCCCAGGCTTTACGAGATGCAGAGTTTGTTTTTGTCAGGCACGATGCGCAGTGGCATAGCCTCCGCCCACCTTACGACGGTCCATTTCGAGTGCTGGAAACCGGGGAGAAATATTTTGTGCTAGATTTGGGGGGCAGGAGGGAGACGATCAGTATCGATAGATTAAAACCTGCTTTTGTGTTGCATAATGAGTCTGTGTGACCGGCAGGCGCGCCTCGACGCGGCAGACCTCCCAAGGGGCCGCCCCTTGGGAGGTCCCGGGACCCCCCACGAGGGGCAAATAACCCTTCTCCCCCTCACTCCACAGATGCACAGCAGGACGGCCCAACACAGAGCAGGAGACCTGCATACAGCAGATTCGGGAGAAGATTGAAACCTAAGCTGCATGCAGAATGACACGTTTTTTGATCAGGTTGTTTAGGTTGCTGTGAGATTCTGTTGGGGGGGTAACGTGCTGTATGACTATGGTATGACTCTATATGTGTGCCCAGTCTTTCGCGTGGAAGGGGGGAGTGATGTGGAGCCCATAATTATAACTTATGTGACTCACATGTGGCTGGCTGAATTCAGCTAAGAGAGACTTTGAGCTAGCCATGTGTATTGACTTCACACCTCAAGAGGACGATGTGTCTGCACCCCCTGGGGACTCAGGAGGACTCAGGAGAGAGGAGAAGATTACCCGGCCTGACCTTTTGGGGGTCAGAGAGGAGAACAGAAGGACTCTGGGTGTTCTAGTACAGATGAAAGGATGTAACTGAGTATTGTGACTTTTGTGTGATGTATTGTTCGAGATGAGTGTATAAATGTATGTGTGTGACTGCGTCCTGTCTCTTTTCACTCCAATCGAGAGAGGACGTAGGATGAATGAGAATTAAAGCAGATACTGGAAAATCATCCAGTCTCCTCAATTCTTGACTCCTACAGTATATTATTTGTTAACCGTTCTTAGTTCCTCACTTTGTTAACCAGTTTTTTCATCCGCCTCCTGCTCCTTTTGGTTTTGAAAATTCATTGGTCAAAATGTGTGGGGACCCACATATAACTGAATTATGCATAGTATATGCATAAAGTGAGTTTTAAAGTGAACTTTTCCTGAAGACAATAATCTTAGCATTTTCAGGTTGAATATCACCTGTCCTAATCTCATAGTGACACTGAGACTAATGAGTGTTGTTTCTTTGCTCTGGCAGATACACCAAGATGTGGTCAGGATGATCAGAATCAGAATCAGAATCAGAATCAGATTTATTGCCATTGTTCATGTGATACACAAACTAGGAATTTGTCTCGGTGCCATGCTGCAACATTAAAAACATAATGAGAAAAAGGGATAAACTAAAAAACTAAAGGACTAGAAACGTGCAATAAGTGTAGAAAAATAAGTAATAATAAGTAATAATAATAATAATACTAGTAATAATGAGTAGTACTAGTCAAGGCAGTTTTAAAAAATTAGCATGTAGCAGATAATGTGAAGTACCACATAGTGCAGTCAATAATGCAACAGAAAAACAGTGATGATTGACATGAGTCTGGTTGAGCTGCTGTACATAGTGCACGAGAGTCAAAAGTCACTTAGTGTTCAGCAGTCTGATGGCAGAGGGGAAAAAGCTATTCATGTGCCGGGAGGTTTTAGTCCGAATGGACCGAAGCCTTCTACCTGAGGGGAGGGGGGCAAACAGCACGTGACCAGGATGTGAAGGATCGGCTATGATCCGGCCAGCACGCCTCCGGGTCCTGGAGATGTACAGGTCCTGGAGAGATGGGAGCTTGCAGCCTATCACCTTCTCAGCAGTGCGCACGACGCGCTGCAGCCTTAGTCTGTCCCTGGCAGTGGCTCCTGCGTACCACACAGTTATGGAGGAGGTGAGGATGGACTCGATGATGGCCGTGTAGAACTGCACTAACATCTTGGTGGGTAGCTTGAGCTTCCTCAGCTGCCGCAGAAAGAACATCCTCTGCTGGGCCTTTTTGATGAGGGAGCTGATGGTTGGCTCCCATTTGAGGTCTCGGGTGATGGTGGTGCCCAAGAAGCGGAAGGAATCTGCAAAGGTGATGGGAGAGCCTGTGATGGTGAGGGGGGGCAGGGGGGATGTGACTTTCCTGAAGTCCACAATCATCTCCGCTGTCTTCAGAGCATTCAGCTGCAGGTTGTTGTGGCTGCACCAGGACACCAGCTGAGCCACCTCTTCCCTGTAGGCGGACTCGTCGCCGTTGGAGATGAGCCCGATGAGGGTGGTGTCGTCCGCAAACTTAATCAGCTTAACAGACTGGTGGGAGGAGGTGCAGGAGTTGGTATAAAGGGAGAAGAGTAGGGGGGAAAGTACACAGCCCTGGGGTGATCCAATGCTGATGCTAACAGAGTCTGAGACAGACTTCCCCAGCCGCACATGCTGTCTCCGGTCCGTCAGGAAGTCGGTGATCCACCTGCAGAGGGAGTCAGGCACGTTGAGCAGGGACAGCTTGTCCTGGAGCAGATCGGGGCGGATGGTGTTGAATGCGGAGCTGAAGTCCACAAACAGAATCCTGGCGTAGGTTCCCGGGGAGTCCAGGTGCTGCAGGATGGAGTGGAGGGCCAGGTTGACTGCGTCGTCCACAGACCTGTTAGCATGGTAGGCAAACTGCAGCGGGTCTAGGAGGGGTGTGGTGATGGACTTGAAGTGAGACAGGACCAGGCGCTCAAAGGACTTCATGACTACAGAGGTGAGCGCTACAGGTCTGTAGTTGTTAAGTCCAGTAATCCGTGGCTTCTTGGGGACAGGGATGATGGTGGAGGATTTGAGGCAGGTCGGCACGTGACATTGCTTAAGGGAGGTGTTAAAAATGTCTGTGAAGACAGGAGCCAGCTCTTTCGCACAGTGTCTCAGGGTGGAGGGAGACACACCGTCCGGCCCGGGGGCCTTGCGCGGGTTCAGTCTGGAGAACTGTCTGTGCACGTCCTGCTCACTGATGACAAGGGGAGGGGGGGAGGAGGAGGAGGAGGGGGGGACCACTCTTGATGAATTAGGGGCTGAGGAGGCAGTGGAGCTGGGTGGAGTGGGTGAGTTGGACACAGCTGACGAGGTGTCAAAACGGGCATAGTGTTGGGACAGTCTTTGACAAAGGGCTTTGTCATCCTGACCTTTAGAAGCCTGAGGCCGATAGTTGGTGATTTGCCTCAGTCCTCTCCACACAGAAGCCGAGTCATTAGCAGTGAACTGCTGCTGGAGTCTCTCAGAATACACAGATTTAGCTCTCCTCAACTCTCTGTTAAACCGATATTTGACCTCCCTGTAGCAGTCCCTGTCTCCACTTTTCAACGCTGCTTCCTTCTCCTTCCTGATCCGTCTGAGCTTAGCTGTGAACCAAGGCTTGTCATTAGAATATCTTATCCTGGTGCGCGATGGGAGAATGTGCTCTTCACAGAAGTTGATATATGAGTTCACAGTGTCTGTGTACTCATTAAGATCATGTGTGGCTCTTTTAAACATGCCCCAGTCAGTTATTTCCATGCATGTGTTCAGTTTCTCTCCAGCTTCACTGGTCAATTTCTTTGTGGTGGTCACAACAGGTTTAGTGAGTTTCAGTCTTTGTTTGTATGTGGGGATGAGGTGGACCATCACATGATCAGATAGTCCCAGCGCAGCGCGGGGAACAGCGCGATATGCGTCCTTTACTGAAGTATAACAGTGATCTAGCGTGTTATTTCCTCTGGTTGGACATTTAATACACTGTTTGTAGCGGGGGAGCTCGTGACTCAGATTGCTCTGGTTAAAATCGCCCACCACGATAACCAGGGAGTCTGGAAAGTTCCGCTCCGTAAGTTGGATGTGATCTGCGAGCACGCGCTGAGCTTCGCGCGTGTCCGCGTCAGGAGGGGCGTACACAGTGACGAGAATGAATGAGGCGAACTCCCGCGGGGAATAAAATGGCTTGCAGTTAATGAAAAGAAATTCCAGGGCGGGAGAACAGTGTTTGGAAATCACCGTTACATCAGAGCACCAGCTGTTGTTAATATAGAAGCACACTCCTCCTCCGATAGACTTACCGGACAGCTCTGTGACGCGGTCAGCACGAATCAGCTGGAAACCCTCGAGGCTGATCGCGCTATCTGGAATGTTCTCATTAAGCCAGGTCTCAGAGAAGCAGATGACAGACGAGGAAGCGAGGTCCTTGAAACGCATCAGCAGTCTTAATTCTTCTACCTTGTTCAGGAGAGAATTGGCATTGGATAGAAATATGCCAGGCAAGGCTGTTTGCGAGCCTCTTTTTCGTAGTCGAGTGAGAATCCCTCCTCTCTTCCCTCTTTTCCGCCGTCTTGCTTTTTTGGCCAAACAATGGATCAGATCAGCGGCAGGAGCTAAAAAAAACTGGAAGAAGGTCCATGGGGGTGAGAGTCCTGATATTTAGTAGTTCTTCACGGGTGTATGAACCGGCAGATGCACAATCAGTGAACAAAAACAGACAAATTATAAAAATTAAAGGGCAGCGATACACCACGGCGGCCGCTGTGGGCGCCATCTTGATGGATGAGGAAACCCTGTCAAAGTATCTTCCTCATCTTGGAGACCGCTTGTTTGCCAAAAACTGGAGAGGCTCATCCTCAGCAGAAGCTGGGAGCAATGCAGAGAAGAAAAAGAAACTTGTAGAATGCTTCCAAGCAAAAATGAGACTTCCAAGCTTTGGCCAAGCAACAACAAGCTCATCAAATCATTTTTCCTCAGGACCTGGCTTGGGAAACAGGAATGCTGCACAAAAAACAAGAAAAATAGAACTGTGCTGGATGAATTATCAAGATGGTTATTTCAGGCAGGTCAGACTACCAACTGGTGGGAGCATAAGAGAGGTCATCGCCAAGAAAGATGGCACTGTGAACAAAATTCTTGGGGATGGGAAGAAAATATTCTTTCCCAGTGGGGAATCTTCAAAAGGAAGAGCTGAGGACTTGGATTTCACACTTTGTGTGATGGGTTCAGTGGAATCCTTAGATGGGACTCTAACAGTTGGAGAGTTGTATGATGTGACAACATAACATAAACTGCTTAGGTTGTACATATGTTCAAAGAAAAGACAAATTAATGATTCAGATTTAAGTGAATCATTACTATAAACAACTTCACTGGAGAGATTCCAGAGAGCAGAGGCCCCCACTTCACCAGATCTTTCTTCCAAAACTTCCTTCCATGGCATGCCTCCTCAGCGCTCATGGAGCCTTCTTTCCACTCCGTCCTCAGAAAGATCTTTCTCTAGCTCTAGCCCTATCATGCATGAAAATTCTAATTCTACCCCAACTTCTCAGACATCTAAAGCATCTGCAGTACAGACATTGAGTCTATCCCCTGATGAAGAAGTCATTTTCCTTGGTGATGATGGAAACATTTCTTTGGATCTTCTCTGTGACACACTAATTTACCAACCTTTCCATGCTGAACAGCAGGCATTAGATGTGATTGAAGTTCAAGTGAGTTCCTATCCCGATTCCAATACCAGAGATTGTGTAATAATCCAGCAACTGACAGATATTGATAATCATGAATCTGCAACTGAAGTACCAAGTTTCAACCCTATGCCCACAAACAGTGAATCATATGCTTCCCTTGAAAGTAGGTCAACAGCAAGTGAAGTCTTAAATGATGAAACAATGTCAAACCTCATCTCAACAATCAGCTCATCAGAAAATTTCTATGACAATCCAGAGAACATAGTAGACAAGAAGATCATTATTATTCACAAAGTACAGTGTGTTTCAGACATGATTGAGGCATTTTCTGATGCAAATATACTCAGTGCCAGTATTGGATTTAAACGTGTGCTGGAAAGCGGTGAGCTGGAAAATGAAGTTGGAAGTGGTCTTGTTATGGACTGTATTACTGATTTCTGGAGTAACTTCTATGCATCTAGAACATCTGGAACCACATACAATATTCCAGATTTGCACCATTCCTTCCAAGAAAGGGAATGGAAAGCTGTTTCCCGTATTTTGGCCTTTGTATGGCAGAGATTCAAATACTTACCTGTACAACTGGCTCCACCATTTCTAAATGAAGCCCTTTCAATATCATCACCAAACTGTAGTCTCATGGAGGCATTTAACTATATTAGCCCCACTGAGAAGGATGCACTCACAGAGGCTTTGAATGACTTCAGAGGCTCTGATATTGAAGAGCTTGTCACCATTCTGAGCAGTCACAACTGCACCACTCTACCAACAGAGCAAAAGTTAAAAAGATTGCTGGGAAAAAAATCACACACAAAGAGCTGGTGCAACAACCATCTTTTATAATAAAGTGCTGGAAGCCAATTCTTAGATCTGTTGGAGAATCTTTGAGTGGTGGAGTGGTGGACAAGATCCCCACTAATCTTCAACCAAGGGCAAGAAGTATCACCAAACACATTGTGTTTCCAAACACAATATCACCTGCAGAGAGGACCACCTCACGTCATCTGTTGAGGGTTATTAGAGAAATCGATCAGAGGGAAATTGGACAGTTCCTTCAGTTCTGCACTGGGTCTGACCTTTTTCTGTCAAAAATCATCATTACGTTTACTGAAATGTCAGAGTTCTCCAGACACCCTGTGGCTCACACCTTCTCTTATGTACTTGAACTTGCATGCAACTACACCACTTATTCTGAATTCAAATCAGAGTTTCTGTCTGTGTTGCAAAGTGGAGTATGGGTGATGGATATAGACTAAATATGACATGTAAAAACTGGAGACCTCAGAATAGTGACACTTATGGTGTTCTAAAGATATTGCACTGATCTTTAAGAATGCACATCCATCAGGGAAATCATCCATCACACCACTTAACTACAACTTGCCACTAGGTGTCAGTATTTGCATATAAAATGTCATGAGGACCACATGCTGTGTTCTGCTCAGACATAACCATGGTAATTTGAAACAAAGGCCTAAGTATTTGAAAGAGTACAATATATGGTTTGTAGTGGACTGATGTTGAGGGATGAGTGTGATGTTCTGGAGTATTTTGTTTCACTTACACAAGATCACTTGATTTGTGTGTGTATGTTTCCACAACAAAGCTACAAGAATGGGTTCACCTGAAGCTAACAATATTCTCAGAACTTAAAACTGCTACGCTAAAAATGCCTTCAAAGAGAGTGCATTTTGATGCATTCTATATTTTTGCAGAAAAAAGAACAAACAACACCCCCCCCCCCAAAAAAAAAAAAAAAGTTCAAGTTGTTTGCTGAACAGATAAGACAATCTGAAGCAAATGGAGTTTGGTTGTTATATTAATTACTCAAGTACATGTAAGAGTAGTCGCCAAAAGTTACTTGAGTAAAAGTAAGAAACTACAAGTTACTTACATTGTGAGGAGATGGTCGCCAATGTGAGTTTTTTTCAAATAAATCTACAATACTTTTTCAGAAATTTTTCATATTTTTTCCAGATAAATTTGTTAATTCACCATCCAAATGTGCAACTTAAAAAATGCCTTTTTCTTCTACATTTGAGACTTTACTGTCATAAAATTGTGAGGGTTTTTAGATATACAATTCAGACTTTTTATATTTTACTTTTATCATAAATTTATTACTTTTTTTCTTGGGCCCAAATAGAAGAAGGATATCAGTACTGATGTCAATAATATAGACTTATAAATTTATTTATAAGTGACCAAAGATGTAGTTATTTCTGCTGAGAAAAAGTACAGTATAAACAGTAACATTTATAAGCAGTTTTAAAATTTGTAAAACCAAAAATCATTTAGAGTACGACCAAATTTGAGCAAAAGTGCAGTTTCTTCCATCAAAAATTTACTCAAGTGAGAGTATCTTGTAATAAGTCTTGTCATACAAGTACAATTTTGTGAAAAGTTACTCAAGTGAATGTAACTAGTTGCTGGACACAAAGTAATGCCTTCATGTTTTAATCCACATGCTGGTGTGTTTTTCTTGTTTTCAGTGGTTGAGTTTATCCAGAGACACTGTTGCAGCATTACAGTTTCATGACTGTTACCTCAGTTTATTAAATGTATTTCCATGCTTTGCAAACAATAGGCTTTGTGCTGTTTTTCTGATACATCTTACTTTTTGCACGAAACATTTAAGATTATACATGGTAATGTATTCATGTTTTAATCCACATGCTGGTGTGTTTTTGATGTTCTCAGTGGTTGAGTTTACCCAGAGGCGAATTACAGTTTGATGACTGTTGCATGATTTTATTTAATGCATTGCTTCCCATACTTGTTTTATAAAATGAGATGGAATGGAATGAAATAGAAAATAAGTCAAACTGTTGTATTCACATTTTATTAAAGTGTTTTTCAAACTTAAATAAGTTGTTTATCTTTTTTACAGCTACAGTACTTCATATTGATGCGAGAATACTGATTTTCTGGACATGTAAAATCAAGTGTTTGGACAGACTTGTGAGATTCTACTTACAGTGTACATCTTCCATGTATTGGTAAATTACGCGCTCTTATTTTGTCTCTGTACTCAAGGTCAAAATGTTTCTGTAAGTTACCTGACTGGTATACAGATTAGATTGATTTTAAAATAGTTTCTACAGGAACAATCTTATTATTTTAAAAAAAAATCATATACAGTGTCTGCCTCTAAAGGAAACTCTTTTCCATGAAGTGATTCCCTGTCAACATCATCAGACTTAATGTTATTCCAAATATTGATCCAAAACAAGATTCCAAACAATTTTAACCAAGCCACTACCTATACTGCAATATTATATGAAATGTACAATACTAACTTACTTCTACTGAAGCTGTAAAAGTGTTTTTACATGGACGGGAAATGTCTCTGCCCTTCCATCTGTGGTTCTGACTAATCATTTGACTCTGACAGGAGTTCTCTGCTCAAGGGCCTCAGCTGTCTGGACAGCCTGATGGCTTCAACAGCATTACCGCCTATTTCAAGATGATCTTCTTCCATGATCATAACATAGAGCTCATAAAGGGCTGAATCACATGTAATGCCAGTTTTCCAAAGACAAATATCCTCTTCTAGAATAATGTCAAGTTTGTCATAGTCCACTGCGTCTCATGCCTGGTACAGCTCTGGTGCATAGTACATGAGGAAAGGCTTTCCATGATACAAGTCACGATCACTGCCACCTGGCCAGATCAGATGGCTGTCCCACATTCTCACCACAGTGTCCAGTTCTTCCTGTAAAAAAATGACACATTGAAAGTTTCAAAAATGAAGATATTATAATATTACCATCATTCACATCACAACTCAACAAATGCAAATTTTGTTAATAATTCAGGAACAATAATCACTTGGAATATTCTTGTTTTGCATATTGATATTTATTCTATCTAGCGTCTGTCTGTGTGTGTGTGTGTGTGTGTGTGTGTGTGTGTGTGTGTGTGTGTGTGGTGGGTAGACTAGGTACATTTACTCAAGTACATGTACTCAAGTAACTTCAGAAATGTGTTCTTTTGTCAATAGCCTTATTGGAGGAAATTCTTTACGCTTACTTGAGTACATTTTTCAGAAAAACACCTGTTATGTACGGTAAAATAGCTGGGTGAAGGATGAGGCCAGATGACAGGGCGAACACAGCTTTATTGTTGGAACTTAGAATGCAGGAACACAGCAGGCACCTGGCAGAGGGCACCGGTCAAAGAGGCCACAATATGGATGCCCTCTGCCTTATACAAGGCGGTGCGATAACGTGACGTGAAGTGCACGTCACCACACCGCACTTCACAATAATGTGCCATTTTCATAAATTATAACACCTACTTTAACTAAAGTGCATTTGGTCACTCTGAGTTACTTTTCACTGATTATGATTCTTTATAATATAAAAAGTGGAATGATTACATCTTTAGTTCATTTTAGTGAATTCTGTTTCATTAAATATAATTTTACTCATAATTTTATTGCCTTCAGCTTAGCACTGAAATGGCCCCTGCTTGGCCAGCCTTTACAGATGGGGCAGTAGCCCTAGCCCACTGTGCGCATGTGGAGAGGAGCAAACAATGGAACACATCATAGAGGCTTGCCCGCTCCAAAGACTGGAAGGAGGATTACACACCCTCCATACAGCAAACCAGGAGGCAACTGCTTGGCTTAAGGACTTTGCATTCGCTAAATAAATAAGCACTGAAATCATTGGTCTATTATGGCTCTGCCAATTTATGAGTAAAGGTTGCAAGTATATCTTTTTTTAAAAAAGTCATAATTTTACCACAAACTGTTTCAAATTTATTACATAAAAAACAGTACTTTTTATATTAAATAGACACAAATTTAGGAATAAAACAACAAAGATTTATGAAAAAAAGTAATAAATTTACATGAAGAATGTCTGAAATTGAGGAAAAAAACTCACCAGTTTATAAGAATAACATTTCAAATGCACAACAAAAATTCATGCAAATTGTGAAAAGGAAAACAACTGTAGGATTAACCCCTTGCACTCTGGTCAATTTCCCTAAAAACGCCAAAAAATAACATACCCAAAGTAAATCAAAAGCTGTTCTTCAACCCTTTGCAGCATCTTCATGGGGTTGGTCTCATTTAAAAGAAAACACTTTGAATTTTTTGGCAAAACAGTCATAATCTCTCTAAGTGCTCCTGCCACTGAGTAACAGTCATCTAAACATACTGAACTTGAAGAAAATACATTTCGCCTGGGTGTTTTTATGGATACAAATGCTTGCAAATAACACACAGCTGTCAGATCCGGGCTGGAAAATGCAACAGAAATGTAGAACCAAGTGTTATCCAGCTGAGGTCAAAATTTTGTAACAATACCACAAAAAATGAATATATTACACAGCTTTTTTCTTAGGTTGTTCCCACGCGTTTTTGAACTGTGCCAAATTGTGCCAAATGGCACATCGCCCATCGCTACATGATGGATCGCGGGGAAAGTGCGCCGCGGTCTACTATGCACAGTTGTACTAAAATATCTGCAATAATATCTGCAATCCGCTACAGAAGAGTAGCGGGGGGGGGGGGGGGGGCGTTCACGGTCCGGACGCGGTCTTCATGTTGCGATGACACACAGTTGTAATTTACCGATCGGTCAAAAGTCATTTGGATTACAATTTTCAGGGATAAAGAATAATTTAGCTTATAACACTTACCTGTCCATAACAGCAGTGTCGCTGGCGATCTTCTCTTCCTCATTGTCAGACGAACATGACGTTGGCCCGCTTGTTACGGACTCGTGGTTCTGGTCACGCGACCCGGTCAAACCATAATTCCATTATTGCGGTTTTGCGCTTCCATGATTGCGGTTTTGGCGAACGATTTTTCAAAACAAATAAGAACAGTAGTAAGAAAAAAAGACTGGTGAACGCGTGTGTGTCACCCAGCCTTACACAAAACAGATTTTACGCAAGGGACGCACGCTTTCGAACTTCTGTGCTTCAATTGGCTGGCTGTATTCGCAGCCGTTGGTAGGCGGGTCCTTCTTGCTAGATTTTCAGTCATTGGTTCTTCAAGGTTTCAGAAACCCAATTCAAGGCTCTTATTAGTCGAATGAGAGGTCAGTCACATCTAAACCAATCAAAGCACTCCTTTGGCTTTCTGTTTGCGGCTGTGTCTGTAGTGGAAGAACGGAAATGCAGCTTTTTTTTTTCAGTGCGCACTAGGACGCACAGTGTGCGCCCTAGGATGCAGAGACGTGACCGCCCGCGGCATCCCGGAGTGCAAGAGGTTAAATAAAAGTCTAATTAGTTTGAAAAATATTTCAAATTTACAAGGAAAAGGTAGTACAGGAAAAGATACACAAATTTAAGAGACAAACCTCTCAGACTGGCAAGTGTAAAGCTGTAGTCACTTATGTAACTTTTTAAATAGGAAGCTATTTCTTACTCTTACTTAGGTGTTTTTTCGTGGGCAGGGGTGCTTTCACTTGTATTTGAGTAATTAATATAAGGTAACACTACTTTTACTTGTAATTTAACCTCTTGCACTCCGGTGTACCGCGGGCGGACACGTCTCTGCGTCCTAGAGCGCACGAGGGCGCCCTAATACGCACACTGTGCGTCCTAGGGCGCACTGAAGAAAAAAAAAGCTGCATTTCCGTTCTTCCACTACAGACACAGCCGCGAACAGAAAGCCAAAGGAGTGCTTTGATTGGTTTAGATGTGATTGACCTCTCATTCGACTAATAAGAGCCTTGAATTGGGTTTCTGAAACCTTGAAGAACCAATGACTGAAAATCTAGCAAGAAGGACCCGCCTAGCAGCGGCTGCGAATACAGCCAGCCAATTGAAGCACAGAAGTTCGAAAGCTGTTTTGTGTAAGGCTGGGTGACACACACGCGTTCGCCAGTCTTTTTTTCTTACTACTGTTCTTATTTGTTTTGAAAAATCGTTCGCCAAAACCGCAATCATGGAAGCGCAAAACCGCAATAATGGAATTATGGTTTGACCGGGTCGCGTGACCAGAACCACGAGTCCGTAACAAGCGGACCAGCGTCATGTTCGTCTGACAATGAGGAAGAGAAGATCGCCAGCGACACTGCTGTTGTGGACAGGTAAGTGTTATAAGCTAAATTATTCTTTATCCCTGAAAATTGTAATCCAAATGACTTTTGACCGATCGGTAAATTACAACTGTGTGTCATCGCAACATGAAGACCGCGTCCGGACCGTGAACGCCCCCCCCCCCCCCCCCGCTACTCTTCTGTAGTGGATTGCAGATATTATTGCAGATATTTTAGTACAACTGTGCGTAGTAGACTGCAGCGCACTGTCCCCGCGATCCGTCATGTAGCGATGGGCGATGTGCCATTTGGCACAATTTGGCACAGTTCAAAAACGCGTGGGAACAACCTAAGAAAAAAGCTGTGTAATATATTCATTTTTTGTGGTATTGTTACAAAATTTTGACCTCAGCTGGATAACACTTGGTTCTACATTTCTGTTGCATTTTCCAGCCCGGATCTGACAGCTGTGTGTTATTTGCAAGCATTTGTATCCAAAAAAACACCCAGGCAAAATTTATTTTCTTCAAATTCAGTATGTTTAGATGACTGTTACTCAGTGGCAGGAGCACTTAGAGAGATTATGACTGTTTTGCCAAAAAATTCAAAGTGTTTTCTTTTAAATGAGACCAACCCTATGAAGATGCTGCAAAGGGTTGAAGAACAGCTTTTGATTTACTTTGGGTACGTTATTTTTGGGCATTTTTAGGGAAATTGACCAGAGTGCAAGGGGTTAATCCATTTTTTCTTACTAATTTCTGACTACTCTATCCACCTCTAGTCGTGTGTGTGTGTGTGTGTGTGTGTGTGTGTGTGTGTGTGTGTGTGTGTGTGTGTGTGTGTGTGTGTGTGTAAATGTGATGAAGGGCAGTCATTGAGGGAGAGAGCTCACCTGGATAAGATGAAGGAAGCAGAACTGAATGAGACCCTTGTCCACCAGATCTCCAATGAAGTCGCCCACTGACTGGAACTCCATGAACAAGTCTCTCCAGTAGTCTGCATTCTGTCTTCGATAGATTCCCCAACAGCTTTCAATCCTTTGATTAGCAGTACTTCTTCCTTGAAGGACACAAGGCCCATGAATTAAGCCATTTTCATCCTCACGCAGAAAACATTGGAATCTATTGACGTGCACATACTTGGTGCCAAGATCCGACCTGATTATTTTTGGGCAGCCTCCCAGCTCACTAACAGCACCAATGAAATAGGCTGCAATAACCTCAGGTTTACTGTTTGTGACGTTTGCTTGCATCCAGATGATATGGTGTGAAAAACCATCAATGCACCCATTAACTCCGATGTCAAATGGTGTGAGTTTATTATATGAGTCCATGTGCCAAATGTAATTTGGTCCCGGGACACTGTAGTGCCTTCTTGTGAGTCTCCTAGCCCTTCTCTGTTGTATACCTTCTGGGTCCAGAAATGACTGCAGTGCATACATCATGTTCCTACTGACCCGCAGTCCTGCCTATCTGCATCTCTCAGTCATCATTCGGTATCCATGGAGACGCCCTGGGCCACGAAGCTGGTCAGCGATGTAGTTAATGATGACATCAGGCTCACTTAGATTGCACCGCCGATATCATTGATTGGCCAGGACCGAAAAGGGAAATCCGGTGTTGTGCTGAGAATTGCTCGCTTGCCAAGAATTGCATCCCATCCACAAAAACTATAAAATATAACCCTACAGCCAGTGTATGTGAATACTAACATATCTGTAGATATTGCTGTGTGTTGCTGTGATGGCTTCGGCACTTGGCCTGGGCCTTGGTGTGAATGTGCTAACAATCTGGTGTTACTTTCCGCTGCTTTTTTAAGGGTGATGTTAGTTACCTGCTCTTACACACAGACAGTTATATAACAAAACTCTCTCCCCACTGGTTTTACTGTGTGTTGTCACATGTCCAGCCAATACAAGTGTTTGTGTCTTATAATGTCAGAAAGATGAGGATTAGAAACATAGAGAGCTTTACTGATGTGAGTTTACCTGGAGATGTTCTGCACTTTCCTCAGCATGCAAGTTTATCTACAGTACCACTGATCTTTTTGGTGATAGAAGCCCAATTCATAGTAGCAAAAACGCGTCGGTACCTAAACGAGCACAGTGGACGCATTCGTGTCAAATCTCAATATCCTCCCTAAACCCTTGAGCTGTGAGCCGATGTAGACTTAGGCTGTCACCATCAGTAGTGCTCAAGTGTGCGTCTGTAAAGTGATGAAGTGGCTCAAAATGGCAGAAATGGGACATACTTTGTTACCTGCGCAACACTAAAAAAAAAAAAAAAAAAAAAATTCTTTATTAAAAGGATTAGGAACCAAAAATAGTGTATATAAGATAACCAAAAGTAAAATAACAGAACAAACTAAAAACAGATTCCAGACAAACCTAAAATCAGAAACTAACAGGATTATTGACAAAAGATAAAAGAAAATGATTCTGAAAGTTCGAGGCTGTGTGTGTTTCAGGGTCTTCAGAGGTTTTCGTGTAACTTCTTAAAATAAAATTCCAGGACTTCCGGTCTGGACACCATGATGATAGCAGCTTAACGCTGAAGCTCCCAGACCCGATCCATGAAAATACCTTGAAAATCAGATTTAACGGATTTTTGGAAGAGTGAAAATCAAAAGACAAAGTCATTATGCCCAAAGGAAAACAGAAGAGATCGACATTTACCAGGCCAAGACACGCATCGGCCGGAGAATCTGACCCGGAGGACATCCAGTCAGAAGCGGAGGAACTGAATGAAGCAAGCAACAAGGTTAGCTTAAAAATGGTACTTCAAGAATTAAGACAATTTCGCCGAGAGTGTTGGGCCAAATTTCATGAAATTAAAGAGGCATAAAATAAAATAAAATAAAATAAAATCATTACAAGTTCGGATTGGGATCTGAAATTCACGTTAAAAACATGGGACAACTTATAGGAGTAAGAGAGGGCCCTCAACACATAACAGAGTTTGAGGGATTTCCCTCAGAGCCAACACACCATCAAGGCTCTTCTAAGGTCACTAAAAAGACCTCAGCTCAGGAAGATCTTTTGCCAGTTTTTTGTTTTAAAATTTTATATACTATGTTCTTAATGTTCTTTCAGTTTCTGAGTAGCAAAAAAGAGGGCCACCACACTGTTATACTAAATAAGACAACACAATGGAGAAACAGGGTGTAACCAAAATAATCTCATATAATGTAAAAGGGATCCTGAATCCAGTTAAAAGATCCAAGATTCTAGGCAAAATGAAACAAGACAAAGCAGGAATAATATTTTTACAGGAAACCCACCTAACAGACGTGGAGCACACTAAACTTAATAGACAAGGGTTTAAACTGATCTCTTCATCTTCATATAAGTCGGGGGGGGGGGGAGTAGCGACATTGATCTCAACCAAAATTATATTTGAAAAAAAATCAGAACACAAAGATAAAGAAGGGAGATTCAGCATGGTACTTGGTCGGCTAGTGGGAGAAGATATCACCCTGCTGAATGTATATGCACCTCCAGGGGCTAACTAGAAATTTTATAAAAATATATTTGACCTAATGATAACTAAAGCCCAAGGTTTAGTGATATGTGGTGGAGACTTCAATCTAAGACTGAATCCATACTGGGATGCATCAGGTAATTCTCCACATCAAAATAACACTCAAAGTAGAAAAAGTCAGATGCTACTAAAAGAAATGGGAATCTGTGACGTGTGGAGGGAATTCAACCCCAGTGTAAAAGATTATACATTTTACTCAGCACCACATTCATCATACTCAAGGAGTGACTATTTTTTTATGTTTAATAGAGACATTGGAAGAGTAAAAACATGTAAAATAGGGCTGATGGATCTCTCTGACCACAGTCCGATCTATATGGACTTAAGTATCCAAAAATACACAAATAATACATTTTCTTGGAGGTTAAATTCAAATGTGCTGAAAGGACCACTGAAAGATGAATTGGAATCAGATATTATCAGATATTTGGAAAAAAATGATAATGGAGAAGTATCCCCTTTAATACTGTGGGATGCATGCAAAGCTGTAATAAGGGGAAAGATTATCGCAAAACTGGCAATCCAAAAGAAACTGAGACAAGAAAAACTAATCACATTAGAGTCAGATCTTAAGAAACTAGAAAAAGAGCACAAAGACAACACTCATTCTAATGACTCACTCAAAATTAAGGAAATTAAAAAACAAATAAATGAGATCTACACAATAGAAATCCAGAAGAAACTTACATTTCTGAAACAAAAATACTATGAAACAGGTAGCAAATTGGCAAAATTACTAGCCTATAAATTGAGGAAACAACAAACGGAGAGAGCAATCTACAAAATCAGAGACCCAATATCAAAGGAAATAAAATTTAGAATTCAGGAAATTCTTAAAAGCTTCGAGAACTACTACAAGAACTTGTACTCCCTCAAAAAACATAAAAACGCATCCGAAGCCTTCCTAAATACATTAACCCTTCCCCAACTTACTGAGTCACAAAATAAAACACTATTGTCAGAAATACAACCTAAAGAATTAGAAAAAGCAATTATGAAACTTAAAGCTAACAAATCCCCAGGAGCAGATGGCTTTACAGCAGAGTGGTACAAAACCTTTAAACAGCAACTATATCCTCTCCTCCTGAAAACATTTAACTATGTCCTCCACACAGGGGAAATCCCCCCTCCTGGAAAGAAGGGGTCATTGCAGTCATACCTAAACCTGAAGAGGATAAACTAGACTGCTCCAACTACAGACCAATCAGTGTGTTAAATCAGGACTATAAGCTTTTTACCACTATCCTTGCCAAAAGGTTAGAAAATATACTGACAGACTTAATTCATTTAGACCAAACAGGTTTTATAAGACAAAGACAGACACAAGACAACATTAGACACACTTTACACATAATTCATCATATAAAAAATATAACTTAAATGCAGCCATATTGGGATTAGATGCTGAAAACGCATTTGATTCAGTTGACTGGTCTTTCCTATATAGAATCTTATCCAGTTTCAATTTTCATAACAACTTCATTAGAACTATCCAGGCATTATATAAAAAACCAACAGCTAAAATAAGGATTAACAGTAAATTATCATCATCTTTTGAACTGGAAAGAGGATGTCGTCAGGGCTGCCCCTTGTCTCCACTGCTCTTTGCAATCTTCATAGAACCTCTGAGCCAATGGATAAGACAGAATCAAAAAATTCAAGGTATTACACTTGGTCAGAAGGAACATAAAATGGCACTCTTTGCTGATGACATTTTAATATATCTGGGGCAGCCGGACACCTCTTTTCCAGAACTAATCTCAGTTTTTTCAGAGTATGGAGATTTAACAGGGTTACGAATTAAACATGCATAAAACCCAAGTTTTAACATTCAACTATGACCCAAATCAATATTTACTAAGCAAACTCAAAACTAACTGGGAGATGGAATCTATGAAATATCTGGGGGTCAATATCCCGAAACAACTCAACAAAATTATAACACTAAACTATGATCCACTGATGACAAAAATAAAATCTGATCTAGCAAGATGGAATATGATACCGTTCTTGGGTACTGCACAAAGAATTGAAGCAGTCAAAATGAATATACTTCCACGTCTTCTATACCTTTTCCAAACAATACCAGTAGAACCTCCCAAAAAAACATGGCAAGAACTGGACAGAAGGATCTCAAGATTCATATGGCAGGGCAAGAGACCTAGAATCAGATATAGAACCCTACAGCTAAACAAAGACAAAGGTGGGCTCACGCTGCCAAATATCAGGGACTATTTTAAAGCCGCACAAATTAAAACTTTAATAGAGATATGTAACCCAGTCTACACTGCACAATGGAAGGAGATGGAATGCCAAATAACAAGTGACATCCCCCTACAGGCGATAATAGGGAACAATGCCTTACCTAAACTTTTGAATAACACTAACCCGTGGATAGAGACCCCGCTAAAAATTTGGTTTAAGATAGTCAGAGAGAATCAAACTAAAGAACCCTATCGATTACTGCAATGGATTGCCTATGATCAAGACTTTACTCCTAATAAAACAGACACTAGATTTAAAAAGTGGAAAGAGAACAGACTGATAAAATATTACGATTTTTTTAAAGGGCAAATTTTAAGAAGTTTTGAAGATTTGAAAAAACAAGGTCTAATAAATCAAGACCTTTACAGGTTCTTTCAGCTTAGACACCACATAAACAAAATACTTAAAAAGGAGGATTTGGAAAGGGCCCAGTCAGGTGTTCTGAAGGTCTTCTTAATGGCATATAAAGGGATCCCAGGGATCAGATACATTTCTAAAATATACCAAGGTCTTCAAGACTTAAAAGGAGACAACACATCATATATAAAAGAGAGATGGGAAAAAGAGGGGAATTTCACTTTACAACTGGAAATATGGGAAAAGCTAAATAAACAGCAATGGAAAAGTACCTCATCCCTGCAGTGGAGAGAATTTGGATGGAAAAATTTGATAAGATTTTTCAGAACACCTGCACAAAACAAATTTTCTCGTAAGGGGTTGAATTGTTGGTGCTTGTGTGGTGAAGAGACTTCAAATCATTTTCATGTGTTTTGGTCATGCCCAGTTATCCACCAATATTGGACCAATGTACAGACAATATTGGGGAAAATATTCAAAATAACAGTTCCCTTTTCTTTTGTAACTTTGTATTTGGGTTTAATACCGGAATCACTGGAAAGACAAGGAGAAAAATACTTATTCACTGTTTTAATATTGGCAAGTAAAAAGGCTCTAACAAAAAAATGGATGTTGAAGGATTGTCCTACACCTGAAGATTGGATTAACGTGATTCAAGACATTTATTCGATGGAAAAGTTGACATTCGCACTGAGACAGGATATGGATGGGTTCTTGAACTTTTGGCAACCCTGGAACGCATATGTGTCTTCCATCAGATCTAATCTTTGACAAATACCATTTCAATAATTGCACCTCTCTTTGTTCCAATGCTACTCAGACACTCTTTCATTTTTCTCTCTCTCTCTTTTGTTTTTTTTTCTTTTGTTTTTTTTTTTTTGTTCTTTCTCTAATTTCTCTTTTTCTTTCACTTAAAAAAAGGGTGTTGTAATAATTATTTTTCCAATGTTGTCAAAAAACAAAAAAAAGGGAACATGTAATGAAAATGTAAACAATGCAATGCTGTAATGACATGTATACCCTTTATAAAAACTTTAAAAAAAAAATCCCAATTCTGTTTTCAGTTATTGCATTCTCCTTCCTTTTTGCCCTTCTACATTTATAATTGTAATATTTTCTTATTGAAATAAAGGGCATCAAACTATGTCTTATTTAATTTTCAGTGTTACCATTTTTTTTTCCACAATATTTTTTATTGAACCTTTTTTTTTTTTTTACAAACATGACACAAACAATCAAACACTAACACTAAAGTAATTTTAAAAAAAAAACACTAACTGCAAGAAAAGAAAAAAAAATTGTACTAAAAACACCAACAATCACTAACAAAGGCAAGTCATCAACAATGCTCCTCTGTTTAGTCTAGGCAATCCATTACATAAGTATACATATTATACATTCACCAATTTGGAATTTACAAGGTCCACACACATCATTCACCTTCCTCTTCAGAAGTTATGTTTAATTTCTTTACATAATCAATGAAAGGTCTCCATATATTCTCAAACACATTTTCCTTTGATTTCAGTATGTAAGTTATTCTTTCTAGTGGAAGGTTTGTTAACATCTGTCTTAACCACTGAGTCACATCTGGTCTATGAGTCTTTTTCCACAGTAGTGCAATACATTTTTTGGCATTAAGCAAACTGAGGTCTATGAATGCTCTTTCACTCTTATTAAAGTTATGCTTTTCTGGATACAGACCCAACAAAAACAGTTTAGGGTTCAATGTGAATTGTTTTGAAATTATTTTTTCAATTGTTACCCTCACCTCTTCCCAAAACATTCTAATTTTTCTACATTCCCATAAACAATGAAATAGGGTTCCTTTACTTTCCATACATTTTGTGCATGTATCTGGTATGTTTTTGTTATATCTATTTAACTCCACCAGTGTAACATACATCCGCATTAACCATTTAAAATGTATCAATTTAAGAAGTACATTTATTGATTTGGTTTGAGCTTCTGTACAAGCCAATTCCCATTGTTCCTCTGAAATTTCAGTTTGCAGGTCTTCTTTCCAATAATTCAGTCTTTTCTGTGAGTTTTCACTTGAGGATAGTGTCAATGAGTTATAAAACTCTGAAATAATACCCTTTCTCTTATTATCTTTCGTCAAAATTTTTTCCAAGGATGAATAAGTAGGTCGGGTGAGAGCATTATTTTGATTTGATCGAATAAAATTCCTAAGCTGAAGATATTTTAAAAAATGTGTTCTATTAAGATTAAATCTGATCCTCAGTTCTTCAAAAGACATTATGTTATCTGAACATGACAAATATACACTACTGTTCAAAAGTTTGGGGTCACTTAGAAATTTTCTTATTTTTGAAAGAAAAGCACTTTTTTTCAATGAAGATAACTTTAAACTAATCAGAAATACACTCTATACGTTGCTAATGTGGTAAATGACTATTCTAGCTGCAAATGTCTGGTTTTTGGTGCATTATCTAGATAGGTGTATAGAGGCCCATTTCCAGCAACTATCACTCCAGTGTTCTAATGGTACAATGTGTTTGCTCATTGCATCAGAAGGCTAATGGATGATTAGAAAACCCTTGTGCAATCATGTTAGGTCTGCAATGCTGTAATTGCTGCAAATGGAGGATTCTTTGATGAAAGCAAAGTTTGAAGGAAAAAATTATTATTTCAAATACAAATCATTATTTCTAGCCTTGTCAATGTCTTGACTATATTTTCCATTCATTTTACAACTCATGGTGGTAAATAAGTGTTACTTTTCATGGAAAACACAAAATAAATGTCTGAGTGACCCCAAACTTTTGAACGGTAGTGTAAGTCTTGAATCTTTTGAATCCCTTTTAAATTCCATACTTTAAATACAGCTTCCGCTCTCCCTGGTGTAAAATATTGATTACCCCATATTGGGCTAAATTGTGACAATAAGTGTGGTTCTTTTAAATATTTTTTGGTTTCACACCATATTTTGATCATATGCTTTACAATTGGATTTTTAACTTGTTTCTGTAATTTTTTTAGCCGAGTCTGAGTATATGAATAAGGGAAGAGGTAAAGGTAAATTGTATGTTTCCATTTCAGTCCAGTGAAGGAGATCATTTGATGAAAAATAATATGTCATAGACCTCAGTTGTGCTGACCAGTAATACAACATAAAGTTTGGACATTTCAGACCTCCACGATCAAATGGTAACTATAGTAAGGACAGACGTAATCTAGCCTTCCTATTGTTCCATATAAATTCCACTAACTTTTTTTTAATTCTTGAGAATAGATCTGAAGGTGGTGGTAAAGGAATGTATTGAAATAAATAAAGTATTTTGGGTAAGATATTACTTTTAAGTATATTAATTCTCCCGATCATCGACATTGGTAGTGACATCCATCTCTGAAGTAACTCATTAATATCTGTCATTAAGGCTTCATAGTTGGCACTGGCGACTGATTCTAGCTTAGGCACAATTTGAATTCCTAAATATTTAAACTGATGTACAACATTGAATTGATTTACCTCAGGAGCTGGGTGATTTCTCTGGGTCTCATTTAGCATTAATATTGAAGATTTAGTTTTATTTATTTTATATCCTGATATTTCCCCAAAGTTCTTTATTAAATTTAACAAGATCGGAATTGATTTTTTAAAATTCGACATAACCAAAATTATGTCATCAGCATACAGGGAGATTTTATGTTCTGTTGGTCCTACTTTAATTCCATATATTTGTGGATGTAAACGTACTGCCATCGCAAAAGGTTCAATTGCCATAGTAAACAGTAAAGGTGAAAGTGGACAGCCTTGTCGACATCCGCTATTGATTTTTATTGATTTTGAGATATTGCTGTTTGTTAGGATTTCTGCTGTAGCATTATTGTATATTATCTGAACCCATTTTATGAAATTATTTCCAAGTCCAAACCTTTGTAGGACTTCAAAAAGAAAGGGCCATTCAACCCTATCAAAGGCCTTTTCGGCGTCCAATGATAGGAGAGCTGTATCCGGTGGTTCTTTATTAGAATAAACAATATTAAATAGTCTTCTTACATTATGGAAGCCTCGTCTTCCCATTATAAAGCCATTCTGATCTCGGTTAATAATATTTGGTAATATTTCTTGTAGTCGTCTTGCTAAAATTTTACAGATTATCTTAAGGTCAGCATTTAATAGGGTTATTGGTCTCATGTTTTCACATTTATTAGAGGGTTTACCTGGTTTTGGCAACAGTATAATTAAGGCATTATTCATGTATGGTGGTAAATTACTATTTTGAAATGCTTCTAAAACCATTTCCAAAAGTGGTTTTATTAATTTATTCTTAAATTTTTTATAGAGGTCAACTGGAAGACCATCTGGTCCTGCACTTTTTCCTGATTTCATATTATCAATGACTAGCCCAACTTCTTCTTGACTAATTTTAGACTCCAGTATCTCCCCGTTTTCATTTGGAATACACGGTATAGATAATCTGTCCAAAAACCCATTTAGTTTTGTTAAGTCAGTTTCATTTTTTGTATCATATAGTTTTTCATAATAATCTCTAAAGGCACTATTAATTTCTAAAGGATCTACAACTGCCTGTCTGTTACTTATAATACTGGTAATTGGTGTTTTAAATTCTAATTGTTTAATCTGCCATGCCAATAATTTCCCTGATTTTTCACCTTGTTCATAAAAAGTTTGCTTCAATCTTAGAAGACTCAAGGCAGCTCTATTCACTGATTTTTTGTCATATTCTGCTCTCAGAATCAGTAATTCGTTCTCTAACTTTGGGTTACTTCCTGCATACACTTTTTCTTGAAGAATTTTTATTTTACGTTCCAATTGGACTCTCTCCTCTCGAGACTTCTTACATTTTGAACCTGTATAACTAATAATATGCCCCCTAATAAAAGCTTTGAAAGCCTCCCACTTTATACATGCCGTTGTTTGTGTAGTATTGATATCAAAGAACTCATCTGTTTTTCTATGTACTTAACAAATTCCTCATCCTGAAGCCATTTATGCTGAAATTGCCACCTACCTGGATCCTTTGTCAATTTCTTATCTACATATATTAGACAGCAGGGTGCATGATCAGATATCACGATGTTATCATAGAAACAGTTTTGAATCTTGGACCTTAATTCTGTGGAGATCAAAAAATAGTCAATACATGAGAATGTCTTGTAGGTATTAGAATAACAAGAATAGGCTTTGACTTGTGGTTTCATTTCTCTCCATATATCTAGCAATCTCAATTCTTTCATAAAATGATTAATGGTCATCCTGCATCCATTGTGCGTACAGTCCAGTCCTGTTGATCTATCTATACTGGGATTCAATGTACAATTAAAATCCCCTGCTATTATATGTTGACCTGTAAGTGATGATAAAGTAAGAAATAAATTAGCGAAGAAGTTTTGATCATCTATATTGGGACTGTATAAGTTCACCAGATTTATATTTTCTAATAACGAAGATCCTTGGATGATTAGATATCTTCCTAATTTGTCTCCAATTACATGTTTCACTTGAAATGGGACTGTTTTATGTATGAGAGTCATAACTCCCCTGGCTCGGGATGAAAATGATGAGATGAACACATTTCCCTGCCATCTTCTCCTAATTCATTTTACATCCTCCTCTATTAGATGAGTTTCTTGTAAAAACACAATTTTTGAACCTATGTCTTTTATTTTATTCATAACTTGTTTAAGTTTTTTTTAGATTTTGTAGACCTCTGCAATTCCATGAAGTTAAATTAAGATTAATGCTTTGGTCTATGATCAATAAGGAGTTTGAGATTCGTCGGCCTCCGTCGGTCTATGATGACCATGGAAGAGAATCCTAAACGTCTACTCTGCTGGAACAGCACCGCCTGTGGCTGAACAGGCCGATGCGCGAATGACAGTCCCTGTCACACAGGTCACACTTGTGGGTGGTCTCCGTGCTGCTGGGTCTGTGGCGGTTCTTCCTGCGGGTCCTTTTTTCATCTGCTGCAGCAGTCAGTCTCTCTTCACCCGCCTTGAGCTGTCTGGTCAGGGTGCCTCTCCATTTGGAGCGGTCCGTTGCAAGGTCCTCCCAGCGCTCTGTGTTGATATCCAGGGCCTTCATGTCTCTCTTGCAGACATCTCTAAAGCGCAGCTGTGGGCGGCCAACGTCTCTCCTGCCAGTTGCCAGTTCTCCATAGAGGACGTCTTTGGGGATTCTGCCATCCTCCATACGGTGAACGTGGCCTAGCCAGCGGAGCCTGCGCTGCCTGAGTAGAGTGAACATGGAGGGAAGGCCGGCGCGGGACAGAACTTCTGTGTTGGGCACTTTGTCCTGCCAGGATATGTCCAGGATGTGGCGAATGCAGCGCAAGTGGAAGGAGTTCAGTCTCTTTTCCTGCCGGGCGTATGTTGTCCACGTCTCACTCCCATAGAGCAGTGTGCTGATGACGCAGGCGTTGTACACTGCCATCTTCGTCTTGACAGAGAGTTTGGGATTCTCCCACACTCGTGTGGTGAGGCGAGCGAGTGTGAAGGCTGATTTTCCAATCCTCTTGTTGATCTCTGTATCAAGGGAGAGGTTGTTGCTGATCGTGGACCCCAGGTACGTGAACTGATTCACGACCTCCAGCTTGTAGTCATCAATGGTGATGGTTGGTGGTGCTTCCGTGCCTTGCGCCAAGACGTTAGTCTTCTTCAGGCTGATGGTAAGCCCGAAGTCCTTGCATGCCTGGGAGAAGCGGTCCATCAGGGTCTGAAGCTCCTGCTGTGTGTGGGTTGCGACTGCAGCGTCGTCTGCGAACAGCATGTCTCTGATTAGAGCCTCGCGTACTTTGGTTCTGGCTTTCAGGCGGGCGAGGTTGAAAAGCCTGCCGTCAGATCTTGTGTGCAGGTAGATTCCCTCTGTTGCTGTGCTGAAGGCATGCATCAGGAGCATAGCAAAGAAAATCCCAAAGAGGGTTGGCGCAAGTACACAGCCCTGTTTCACTCCGCTGCGTATGTTGAATGGCTCTGAGACGTTGCCATCGTGCCGCACTATCCCCTGCATGTTGGTGTGAAACGATTCGATGAGGCTTTGCAACTTTGGTGGGCATCCTATCTTTGGCAGGATCTTGAAAAGGCCCTCTCTGCTGACCAGATCGAACACTTTGGTGAGGTCGATGAAGGCGACGTACAGAGGCATGTTCTGTTCTCTGCATTTCTCCTAGAGTTGGCGGATAGAGAATATCATGTCTACCGTCGATCGCTCAGCGCGGAAGCCACACTGAGACTCGGGGTAGACACGTTCGGCAAGCTTCTGTAGACGAACGAGAACAACTCGTGCGTAGACTTTGCCAACAACGCTGAGGAGGGAAATGCCCCTGTAGTTGTTGCAGTCGCTTCTCTCCCCTTTGTTTTTGTAGAGGGTGATGATCTTGGCGTCCCTCATGTCCTGTGGTACGGCACCTTCCTTCCAGCACTGGCAGAGGACGTCATGCAATGGCAGCAGTAGGGCGGTCTTGCAGTGCTTGATCAGGTCAGGGGGTATGCCGTCGTTGCCAGGTGCCTTGCCAGCGGCCAAGCTATCAATGGCCTTACTGAGTTCGTCGATGGTTAGCTCGGCGTCAAGTTCGTCCATGGATGGCAGGCAGTCGATGGCATCAAAGGCTGACGGTGTCACGGTGTTCTGTCTAGAGTAGAGGTCGGAGTAGTGTTCCACCCATCTCTCCATCTGCTTGTTCTTCTCTGTGATCATCTCCCCAGTGGAAGATTTGAGGGGGGCCGTCTTGCTCTGAGCCGGACCAAGTGCTTTCTTGATGCCATCGTACATACCACGGATGTTCCCTGTTATGGCAGCGGTTTGAATGTCTTGGCTGAGCTGAGTCCAGTACTCGTTGGCACAGCGCCGAGCAGTCTGCTGAACTTTGCTTCTCGCAGCCCTGAGAATCTGGAGATTCTTCTCGTTTGGGTACTTCTTGTACTCAGCAAGTGCTGAGCGCTTGGCTTCAATGACGGGGGTCATCTCGGTCAACTTGGCATCAAACCAATCCTGTGACTTCGACGTCTTCCTCCCAAAGGTAGCCAAGGCTGTGCGGTAGATGGTGTTTCGCAGCTCTTCCCACTTCTGCTCTGCAGATTCTCCTCCTTGTGGTACACCAAGTTCCTTCTCAAAGGTGGAGGCAAACTGCTCAACAAGTTCTGGTTGGGCCATCTTGCTGGTGTCAATCCGTGCCTTTCCAGGTTGTCTAGCACGATGAAATTTCTTCAGCTGCAGCTTGACCTTGCAACACACCAATGAATGGTCTGTGTCGCAATCTGCACTCTGGAACGAACGGGTGATTAGCACGTTCTTCAGTGAGGTGCGCCTGGTCAGGATCAAGTCTAGCTGGTGCCAGTGCTTTGAGCGCGGATGTTGCCAGGAAACCTTGTGTTGGGGCTTGGTCTTGAAGAACGAGTTTGTGATGCACAGATCGTGATATGTGCAGAACTCGAGCAGCCGCTGTCCGTTGTCGTTCATTCTGCCCACGCCAAAAGGTCCAAGACAGGAGGGCCAGGAGTCGTGGTCAGCACCCACTCTGGCATTGAAGTCTCCAAGGAGAATGAGTTGTTCAGAGTTGGGGATGATCCTGACAGTTGTTGCGAGATTCTCGTAGAACTCGTCTTTTGCCTCTGGTGTGGCTGTCTGTGTTGGGGCATACACACTGACGAGGGTGACTGGGCCTTCAGTGGTGTTCAGGCGGAGGGTGAGGAGTCGTGCAGAGCCAGTGCTGCCCGGTTCCACCATCTTCAGCAAAGTGTTCTTCACTGCGAAGCCCACTCCGTGTTCCCTGTGTTCGTCACTGCCCTTTCCCTGCCAGTAGAACGTGTAGTCCTTCTCTCTCAGTGTGCCTGCATCAGCTAACCGTGTTTCCTGGAGAGTGGCAATATCCACTCCCAGTCTCTTCAGCTCATTATTGATGATGGCAGTCTTCCTGGTGTCGTTGATGTCCTTTAGGTTAGCAGCGAGTCCTGTCATCATAGTGCGGACGTTCCAAGTTCCCAGTTTTAGAGTTGGTCTCTTTTGTTTTATTGTCTTGCCTGGTGCAAAGGTTCTCAGCCTGCTGTTTGGATTTCTCCTTATCCCCATGCACCCAATGAGGAAAGCAAGCTGTGGCGGGACAACACCTTATTGGCTGGGGGCTGCCCAGCTTGAGGGGGGCGGTAGCTGTCCAGTGAGATCTGATGATCCCTCCCACCGTCGGGAACAATCCCTGGCGCCACGCTCTACGCCAATTGAGCAGTGGCTTATAACCGGTAACTGTCATTCCCCGTGTTTTGTCTACACCAAAGGCGAAGCTGGAGTGTCCTCTCCAGTGATCCGGTGTTCTACCTTCCAGCGTTGGGCGTTGGTCGGATTCAAGCCTGGGCAGGAAGATATGGAGGACAAGATGTTGCCCATGCAGCATGTCCCCCCTCTCCACGTCACTGATGAATCCAAAGGAACAGCAGGGCTGCTACAGTTTGGCACCAGCGCCGTTGCAGGAGCTGCCAGAACGATGTTGAGCACAACATAGAACTGCCTTAGGGGCTCCGACTCCGGATTTTTCCTCAGGGTTGACTCCCGAAGCCTTTCCCGCAAGGCAGCAGAGGTTTGAAATCAGGGTTTACCTTCCCCTAGATGGGCTACCTTCCCAGGTTGACGAGCCACCATCTACCCAAAGCATCTGGTTTTAAGGCGCCAGAGATCCGCCCTCGCCCCTTCTCCTATTAGTAAAAGCAGTTCCGCCGGGCTTAGAGACTAAACCACACGGGCAGGCTAGGAGTTGGACTTAGTTGTCAGAGGCTTTTCGAGACGCACGCCATAAGGAGCATTTTATGAGCACTGGGAGCTTAACCCCAGTGTCGCTCCTGGCTATGACAACCTTGGAACCAAGGAGTTTGAGATTACCTTGCAATATAAACATGCTCATACAGAGAAGCAAAAACATGGATGGTTGAACATTCATCCTACAAACTACACAAAAACAAATTCTCTTTCCCCACATTCGTGGTAATCCCCCCAAAATCAAAAAAAAAAATTCTGTCTCCCGTTATAGCTAGTGACTGTTCCACACCTGCGAGGATCAGTCAAACCACTCTCTCTTTCTCCTCTCAATCACCCTGACTCTACTACTTTTTAATGACATTGTGGAGAGTGTAATAATGAGGCAAGTTTCATCTCAAGGCAGTTTATTACACGCTCCAACATGAGCAAAGTAGAAAAGAGAACATCACAGAAACAACTCGTCCCTTATATACCAGGGACTCTCACAGCTCACAAGTCACATTGCATTATAATCACCAGTAACAATGCCTTTCCTCTCAAATCCCATAGCATTCCCCTCACAGTCTTCGGCCTACAAAGGAATCTCTAAGCCGTCTCTCGGCACACAAAGAATCCCCCCAAGCAGTCTCTGCATACCAAAGGTTACCCTTTCACAGTATCCTGTTATCTCCAAGGAAACTCTGTACCTTGTTCTTATCTAATATGTGAGGCCTTATGCAAAGCATTAAATAAGTCACACGAGTGGCTACACCCCCCCCCCCAAACATGTAGATTGAACAAGAGAATAACAGTCTGCATGCCATGATAGAATCATTAAACATCAGTCCACATGCTGCTTGGGCTTCAGTCTTCTCCCGTATCTGCTGTAAACAGGATTCACCTCCTCAGTGGCGCTGTCATGCTGGGGAGCTGTTGTCTGGGGGTGAAAACCTTTTGTCAGTCCCTGCGGGTGTTCTGGGGGAATATTACTCTGGGAAGCACCCCGTGGTGGCCTGCCGCGCCGAGGGGCCCTTGCCAACAGCACTTGCTCGTCGGCCACCACAAAAGCGGGTTCGAGTCCGTTTATGCCAACCTTTTCCCTCCTAGCCCCCAAATCTAGCAAAAAATGCTTGTCCCCTGTTTCCAACACTCTGAACGGTCCATCATAAGGTGGTCGCAGTGGGGGGCGATGAGCATCATGTCTGACAAAAACAAATTCCGCGTTCTTCAAAGTTTTAGGCACAAAAACGCGCGGAAAACTGTGGTGGGCAGGGCCCGGCAGCGTAGCTGTGTCTATGCTACGCTGCAACAGCTGGGACGGGGAGCTGCCTGGCGCAGGATTATCCGGGAGAAACTCCCCGGGCAGCCGCAGTGGCTGCGCAAAAACGAGTTCAGCTGGGGAAGCCTCCAAGTCTTCTTTAGGCGCAGAACACAACTCCAATAAAACCCACGGAAGCTTGTCCACCCAATTTGCATCCGTCAGTGACGCTCTAAGAGCTGCTTTCAATGACCTGTGAAAACGTTCGCACAACCCATTAGCCTGCGGATTATACGCGGTTGTATGGTGAATTGTGACACCTAGGCTGCGGGCCATTGTTGACCAAAGTTCGGAAACAAATTGCGGGCCTCTGTCGGATGTAATGTCCGACGGGACTCCAAAACGCGCCACCCATGTCGTTACAAACACGCGCGCCACCTCCTCGGCTGTGGTTGACACCAAAGGGACCGCCTCCAGCCAGCGCGTGGTGCAGTCCACCATTGTCAGAAGGTGCGTGTACCCCTGTGATGGCAAGAGGGGGCCCATGAGGTCCACGTGAACGTGGTCGAACCTCTTGGCAGGAATGAGAAATGGCTCCAATGGAGCCTTCGTGTGTCTGTGTACCTTGGCCCGTTGGCACGCCATGCAGGCTGCCGCCCACTCCTTAACTTGTTTGCGAAGGCCGGGCCACACGAATTTTTCCGCTACCATTTTGACCGACGCGCGAATCCCCGGGTGCGCCAAAGAATGAATTGAGTCAAAAACGCGGCGGCGCCACGCTGCCGGCACCACAGGATGCGGTCGTCCCGTGGAGACATCGCAGATTAAGGGGGGCATACCGTCTTGCAGCACCTTGCTCTCCAGCCTTAACCCTGTTGGTCCAAACTGGAGCGCGCGCACATCCGCGTCACTACCTTGCTCCGTGGCCATGGCTGTGTAATCTATCCCCACGCGGACGGGGGCAGCCACGGCGCGCGAGAGGCAGTCTGCCACTACGTTCAGTTTACCCGACATGTGCTGAATATCTGTAGTAAACTCTGAGATCACGGCTAACTGCCTCTGTTGCCAGCCAGACCACAGCTCTGAAACTTTGGCCATCGAGAATGGTAGCGGCTTGTGGTCAACGAACGCGGTGAAACAGCGCCCTTCTAGCCAGAACTGGAAGTGGCGAATGGCCAAATGGAGAGCCAGCAACTCCCTGTCAAACGCGTTGTATTTTCGCTCACTATCGTGCAAGGTCCTGCTGAAAAAGGGAAGCGGTTGCCAAACTCCGGCTACCTGCTCCTCCACAAGCGCCCCTATGGCAACGTCAGACGCGTCAGTGGTGAGCGCTATGCGGGCCGTTGGGTCCGGATGTGCCAACAACGTAGCGTTTGCCAGGGCTGTTTTGACTTCCGAGAATGCTCGCTCCCGCTCCGGGGACCACTCGATCTTATTTGCAGGTTTCTGTTTTTTGAGTGCGGCATAAAGCGGTTGCATGAGTTGCGCTGCACCGGGAAGGAAACGGTTATAAAAATTCACCATTCCCAAAAACTCCTGTAACGCCCTGACCGTCTGCGGCCGGGGGCAATCTGCCACCGCACGCACTTTGTCAGGCAGCGGAACCGCTCCTTCGGGGGAAACTTGGTGTCCTAAAAAAATCGATCTGCGCCACCCCGAACTGACATTTCGCTGGGTTGATTATTAACCCGTGCTCTCCCAACCTCCGGAAAACTGCCGCAAGGTGGTTTTCGTGTTCGTCTTCAGACGCGCTGGCTACCAAAATATCGTCCAAGTAGACGAACACGAAAGGGAGATCGCGCAGCACTGCGTCCATCATGCGTTGAAACATCTGTGCAGCCCCTTTAAGCCCGAATGGCATGCGCAAAAACTCGAACAGGCCAAATGGAGTTATCACCACTGTTTTGGGTACATCCTCAGAGCGCACTGGGACTTGGTGGTAACCGCGGACCAAGTCTATTTTAGAAATAACGCGCGCCCCTGCCAAATGAACGGAAAAATCCTGGATATGCGGGATTGGGTAGCGGTCATGCGCTGTGGCGTTGTTCAACCTGCAGAAATCCCCGCACGATTGCCATGAGCCGTCAGCTTTCGGGACCATGTGAAGCGGGAAAGCCCATGGGCTGTTCGAACTGCCTAACCTTTCCAGGATGGCGAACTCCTCGCGCGCTATGGCCAGTTTAGCTGCATCCAAGCGCCGAGCTTTTGCAAAAACAGGCGGTCCGGTTGTGGTAATAAAATGCTCCACCCCATGCTTAGCGACGGTTGCCGAAAACGTGGGGACCGTGAGTGCTGGGAACTGAGTGAGCAGTGTGTGGAACTTACCGCTTGCAGCTGTGACGTTGGCTTGTGCTGTTGGCCGGGCCGCTCTAGCTGTACAGGGGATAGAGTCAAAAGAAAGTGCATTAACCAGGCGCCTGTTAGCGACATCAACTAACAAACCATGTGAGCACAAAAAATCAGCCCCTAAAATATTGAAATTCAATGCTGCTATGACAAAAGTCCATTCAAAAGTACGGCCGTGTAGCGACAGAAGCAGAGTCCTCTCACCAAAGGTCTTAATTCTCGAGCCGTTCGCTGCTGCCATCTCGGGACCGCTGGAATCCGCCAGCCGGTCAGCGGAGGAAGGCATGATGAAACTCAGCTGGGCGCCTGTGTCCTCGAGGAAATGCCTTCCCGAGCGTGCGTCCATCAAGTAGAGCAGCTTGTTCTCCTCCCCGAGGGTCGCAACTGCTACCGACCCCCCGGTCTTGGCGTTTCCCGAGCGCTTGAACTGGCACGGTGGTATACATTTGCGTGCCTTCTCTGCCAAAATGGTGATGGTAGAAACAAAGGGTGTCTCCTCCGCGTTCCTTGGCCCCCGCCGCCGCTGTCGTCGGTGGCTCTGCTACCGCTGTCCTTGGCTCCCTGCCATCTCCGGCCGTCGCACCGAGCTCCGTTGCTGCCGCCGTGGCCGCGCGCTGCCTGCTGGCGTTGAGAATCCGATACGCCTCCCGGGCCAGCACACGGAAGTCCCGCTGGGCCAACAACGGCAAACTGGCCAGGGTCGCCCTCGTCACTGACGGTAGGGTCCTGAGGAAAATGTGGGTAAAGATGAAGTGGTCATCATCCGAGCCTTTCAACCTCAGCATCTTCTCCATCAGGTCAATGGGCGTGCCATCTCCCAACTCGGTCAGCGCCAGGAGTCTCTCTGCTCTCTCCTCGACCGAGAGGGTGTAGTGCTGGATGAGTGCAGCCTTCAACGCGCCGTATTTGTCGCTGGCTGGTGGCTGCTCCAGAAGGCTCTCCACGTGTTGCGCCGTGTGGTTATCGAGCTTTGCGATCACATGGTAGAATTTCGTGTCATCCACTGCTATTCCCCGGAGGGCAAACTGTGCCTCAACCAAGTGGAACCAGGAGCGTGGGTTGTGCTGCCAAAAGTCCGGTAGCTGGACCGTAACGGCGTACGCTTGGCTGGGGGCTCCGAACGAGGCTGGCCCTGGGGAATTCTCTTCTTGCTGCATGCTATGTCTTGGGTCACCAGTGTGGAGAGTGTAATAATGAGGCAAGTTTCATCTCAAGGCAGTTTATTACACGCTCCAACATGAGCAAAGTAGAAAAGAGAACATCACAGAAACAACTCGTCCCTTATATACCAGGGACTCTCACAGCTCACAAGTCACATTGCATTATAATCACCAGTAACAATGCCTTTCCTCTCAAATCCCATAGCATCCCCCTCACAGTCTTCGGCCTACAAAGGAATCTCCAAGCCGTCTCTCGGCACACAAAGAATCCCCCCAAGCAGTCTCTGCATACCAAAGGTTACCCTTTCACAGTATCCTGTTATCTCCAAGGAAACGCTGTACCTTGTTCTTATCTAATATGTGAGGCCTTATGCAAGGCATTAAATAAGTCACACGAGTGGCTACAACATGACATTAACTCTCTTCTGTAGTTTTTCCAACATAACTCCAAAATTTTATAGCAACTTTGTACATCATAGCTTTTTTTTTTTAAATATATAATACAATCTATATTTTTTAGACATGCTATAGGTTTCAGATCAATCAGATGCCTGTGCAAATGCTTAAATATTCTACCTTTATATCTTGTTCATGCTTCATGCTTAGCTCCCACCAGTCTCTTCTTGGATCTGCTTGATAAGCTCCTGCGCCTCCTGAGGGGTCTTGAAGATATGGGTTCTCCCTTTATATGTGACCAGCAGTCTTGCCAGATGAATCACTCCGTGACGAATCCCAAGGTTGCGCAGCTCTTTACGGGCGGGGTCAAACTGTTTCCTTAATTGTTGAATTCCTGTGGCCAAATCTGGGTAGAACCGCACCTGTTGATCCTGGTATTTAATTTCTCCTTTAGCTCGCGCCACGTTGGTGACCATCACCTTGTCTCTGTAGCTGAGGAACTTCATAATCAGCGTCCTCGGTGGTGTCTTATTATCTCTCAGTGGGCCGATTCAGTGAGCGCTCTCTAAGACAACCGATGACTGCAGATCCGCGTTGTTCAGCGCTTCTGGAATCCACTTTTCCAAAAAGGAACATGTATCCTGTCCCTCCGCTCCCTCCGGGAGGCCCACCAGCCTCAAATTATTCCGTCGCGACCGGGACTCTAAATCCAGGACATTATCTTCCAGACGTTTATTTTTTAATTCCAATGTTTGCACCTTTCATTGTAGGCTGGTGATGTCATCTTCAGCGCTTGAAATTCGGAGCTCCGCCTGCGATACTCGCTCCATACAGTGGCTTATTTCTTTTCTCATTCCTTCTATCGCTGCTATAATCCCATCAAATTTAGATGAAAAGTCTGCTCTCATGGAGCTGATGGCAGCAAGTACCGCACTCGTGCCCTCCTCAGCAGTCACCGCTCCGCCGCTAGCTCCCTCCTCCGCCATTGTCTCTGGAGATTTTTCTGCTTCGTCACGAGCGTGGAAGTCTGTTAGCTTGGATTGTTTTGACGAATCACTTTTCCCTCCGCCTAATTTCCCAGCCTTGGTCTTTACCATATCCGCGCCTAAACGCTGGGATAGGTTTTTGTTCCAAATGAGAGAGTTTTAGCCTACTTTTTATTTTTAGGAGCAGAACAGTGTGAAACACGTCTTCCTACGTTGCCGCCATAACTGGAAGTCCAGTGTTACCATTTTAATAAAAAATATATCTCAACCAATTTGTTTTAACCAAACTTTTAATTTGTGTGACATGAAAACTCGTGACCAGCTAATGTGGGTCTCAGACTTTATTTCAGACTTACTACTTCATGAATGAACTGAAATAAATGTGCTGCAGCCTCTTAAGATGATTTAATTGATTACAACTGTAAATCATCTTTTTTCAAACTTCATAATTAACCAAAAATTGAATTAAATTGCTTAAATAGTGTGTAATGCAAAATAAACATGAAGTTTTTATGTCATATATTTTTATATTGGCAAAGATCTTAAATTTGTGTGGAAGCAGTGTTTTTTGTTTTTTTGTTTTTTTAACCTTGGTAGCTTAGTTTCAGGGCATACATACAGTAAGTGCCATCAGGTAGGCACAACACTTTTAAGGTGCACTCAAACCAAACGTGAGCAGGCGGCGCAAATACATGCAAAGTTGATGGAAAGTGGCGAGCACACACGAATCTCGCAGTGTCACACGTTTGTTATAATAAATAAATGGTGAAGATTAGTTAGATATTACACAAAAGTGCTTGCATACACATATCTCTTAAACCCACACATACACTATTCACACATAAACATCTGTTGCTTACACGCATACGACACACACATACAAACAAACTCCACAGGAAGGTCTCTGTTCCTTTTTCCATATATGTGCATGTGTAGGGCTAAAGAAGAAGATATATGGATGCTGAGAGGAAGTCATAAAGCCATAAAGGCAGGAGCAGGATAGAGGAGCCATCTGGACGCCAAGAGAACAGTTTGAAACAATGGACATTTGTTGTTGGAAAGTAACGCCCACTAACTGCAAGCCTTTATACATCTGTGAATTCCTTTGTGTGGGGTCCTTTCCAGGAGACAGTGCTGGGAGGATCCATGGCCATGTACTCTGACTCCCTGTGTGGTTCAATAAAAGTTAAGCTGAGAAATAGTGTTTCTTCTGTGATTATTGGTTGGTTAACTGAAAAAAAAATTCTGCCAACTGTCCAGAAAATTAATTTCTACATGTTCATGTCCAAGGGATTATACTAGCCTTGAGATTCTGCCATCACTGGAATAAAAGTATCAACATTGGAGAGTAAACTAGTTTGAAAATCAGACTGACACTCATCTGGAGACAGAAGGACTGGAGTTCTGCAGATGAATCGGAGTGTCAGAGTTTTTTACCCATGGACTCCTGCCACGGACGTGCTAACAAGGCTAGCAAGCTAGCAAGTGTAAACTACCCATCATTTTTTTTTTTTTTTTTTTTTTTTTTTTTCCTCTCGGCGCCACACCAGTCGGCTGCCTTTTGCAACAGCGGCTCGATTCCGAGTCTTTTTCCCTTCCTCTCTCTTTTGATCCGTCTTTTTTTTTCACCTCACTTATATCACGGACACACAGATCGTCCTAAATGTCTCCTGAGCCGGTGGACGGAGCCACTGTTTATAGCAGGATACGATACAGCAGAGAACAGCTGCTAGCATTCAACCGCCACCCGGTCCCATTGGAAAAACTCGACATACCGAGAGAACTGAGGCGAAAACGCCGCGGCTGCCGGGCTGGAGTAAGGCGGAGGACAAAAAATATAAGGTACAGACCCTCCCTTCCATCTGTTGTCATGGGAAATGTACGGTCGATACTGGGAAAGTTAGATGAGCTAGCGGCTATCTCCCGTTATGATAGCACATACCGGGAGTGCTCTCTCCTTTTGTTTACTGAGACGTGGCTAACTGAACTAGCAGCAGATGCTAACATTGAGCTGGAGGGTTTTCACATGATACGAGCTGACCGAACACCAGACAGTGGCAAGGCTAGGGGCGGTGGAGTGATAATGTATGTTAACAACAACTGGTGCAGACCGGGACATATCACTGTTAAACAACGACACTGCAGCAAAGACATTGAGTTGCTAGCTGTTAGCATGAGGCCTACATATCTCCCGAGAGAACACTCACACGTGATCTGCATTGTTGTTTATGCAAATCCGACGGCGAACGCTGGGACAGCACGTGACGTCATCCATTCAGTAACCAGCAGGCTGCAGACAGAACACCCAGATGCTCTTCTCCTCATCTCAGGCGATTTCAACCATGTTTCACTGTCTCCCATTCTACCCACGTTCACCCAGTATGTCACATGCCACACTAGAGACAATAAAACACTGGATTTATTCTACGCAAACACTAAGGAGGCGTACACCTCATCACAACTCCCCCCACTCGGGAGATCGGATCACAACTTGGTTCATCTCCGGCCGGTGTACAAACCCCTAGTGCACAGACAACCTCCGGCCATGCACACTGTGGAGTTATGGTCTGAGGAGACAATGGACACCCTAAAGGGCTGTTTTGAAGCCACCGCCTGGAAGCAGCTCTGCGATCCACATGGTGAGGACATCGATGGCCTCATTCACACCTTCACGGGCTACCTCAGCTTCTGTGTGGACAAATCCGTTCCCACCAAGACCATACGGCGTCACTCAAACAACAAACCCTGGATCAACCCTGAGATAAAAACACTTCTGAGAGAGAAGAAGAGGATCTTCAGGTCAGGGAACAGGGAGATGCTGAAGTCCGTACAGAGGGAGCTGAGGAGAAAGATCAGAGAAGGCAAGGACAGCTTCAGGAAGAAGATGGAGGACAAGCTGCAACAGAGCGACATCAGCGGGGTCTGGAGAAACCTCAAAACCATCTCGGGGCTCCAGAATACCTCCCCCCAGGCCACAGGGGGCAGGGAGTGGGCGAACAACCTGAATCTGTTTTTCAATAGATTTGACCAACCGCCCTCCCCCCTGACTGCACAACAACCACTGCTGCCTCTAAAGAAATCAAGTCCTGCTGCCCACTCCCCACTCCACCAACACCCCCCCACTCCCAACACACAGCCCCCCATCCTGACCCTGACCAGGACCCAGGTGAGGACGGAGCTGAGGAAGATCAAGGCGAGGAAGGCGCCGGGACCGGACGGCATCAGCGCAAAGCTCCTCAAGTCCTGTGCAGACCAGCTGTGTGGGATTGTGACGTATATCTTCAACATGAGCCTGAAACTGGGGAGGGTACCACAGCTGTGGAAAACATCTTGTGTGGTACCTGTACCAAAAACTTCCCACCCCAAAGACCTGAACAGCTACAGACCGGTGGCCTTGACGTCCCACTTGATGAAGACCCTGGAGAGACTGCTCCTTGCTCACCTCCGCCCCCTGGTGGAACCAGCGATGGATCCACTCCAGTTCGCCTACCAGCATGGCATTGGGGTGGAGGATGCGGTGATCTTCCTCCTTCACCGTTCTCTGTCCCACCTGGAGAAGCCCGGGAATATGGTGAGGATCATGTTCTTTGACTTCTCCAGTGCTTTCAACACCATCCAACCGATGATCCTGAAGGACAAGCTGCTGCGCGCAGGGGTGGACCAGCACCTGTCATCATGGATCCTGGACTACCTCACAAACCGGCCTCAGTTTGTGAGAACCCGGGACTGTGTGTCCGACACGATCATCAGTAGCACGGGGGCCCCCCAGGGAACGGTGCTGGCTCCCTTCCTGTTCACTCTTTATACTGCGGACTTCTCACACAACACAACACACTGCCATCTACAGAAGTTCTCTGATGACTCTGCGATCGTTGGCCTCATCTCCAATGGAGATGAAGCTGAGTACAGAGGGCTTATCCAGGACTTCGTGGACTGGTGCCATCGGAACTGCCTCCAGATCAACGCGAGGAAAACTAAGGAGCTGGTGGTGGACTGCCGCAGGCATGGGCAGCCCCTCACAGTACCAGTAAATATACAGGGAACAGACATCGAGATGGTGACATCCTATAAGTACCTGGGTATTCATCTGAACAATAAACTAGACTGGTCACACAATACTGATGCACTCTACAAGAAGGGACAGCGCAGGCTGTTCCTGCTGAGGAGACTCAGGTCTTTTGGTGTACAAGGGGCGCTGCTGAAGTCATTCTATGACACGGTGGTGGCATCAGCCATCACTTTTGGAGTGGTCTGCTGGGGCAGTGGCATTACTGCAGCCGATAGGAAGAGACTGAACAAACTGATTAAGAAAGCTAGCTCTGTCCTGGGGCAGCGCCTTGATCCGATGGAGGAGATAGGAGAGAGAAGGACGGTGGCTAAACTGTCATCTCTGCTGGAGTCCGAGTTCCACCCTATGCAGGACATACTGAATGCACTGAGGAGCTCATTTAGCAGCAGACTACATCATCCCAGGTGCACAACCGAGAGGTTTCGTAGGTCCTTCCTACCAACGGCTGTCAGACTGTACAACCTAAGCAGGGCTGCTCGCAGAGATAGCAAAAAGACGTAACAAACTAATAGTTTTTTGAATGCAAAAGATGCAATAGACTTACACAATGGTCCCCTCCGGCACACAACTAGGAACTTACCGGTCGCTATGGAGGGTGAGAATATGTATGGGCACATAATCATACCATGTAGGATAACTAAGTAGACGGTTATGCTGTTTCATTCCATCTAGCAACAATGCTCTGCACTGTGTGTGTTTATATATTTACATATTTATTCCATCTAGCTACAATGCTCAGCACTGGGTGTGTTTATATATTTATATATCTACATATTATTCCATCTAGCTACATTGCTCCGCACTGTGTGTGTTTATATACTTGCATATTTATTCCACCTAGCTGCAATGCTCCGTACTGTGGGTGTTTATATATTTACATATTTATTCCATCTAGCTACAATGCTCTGCACTGTGTGTTCATATATTCATATATTTATTCCATCCAGCTACAATGCTCTGCACTGTGTGTGTGTGTATATATATATATTTAAAGTAATACGTACATATGTATATTAGCTGCTCTTGCTTGCTTGTTTTTTTTTTTTTTTTTCTTGCCTTCTGATTGTTGCTCTGAGTGTTGCTATCCCTGTGCTGTTGCAATCCTGGAATTTCCCCGTTGTGGGACTAATAAAGGCTTATCTTATCTTATCTTATCTTATCCAGGTGAAATTTTGGAGGCAGGGGCAATTTTTTCAGGTGAGACTCAGTTGGACAATGTAAATCTAAGCATAATGGTGTTTGGGGAATTTCCACAGCAGGTTGAACACAGCTGTAGAAGTTATAAAGGCAACTTCACCTGCCTGCAATTCAGACTGTGAATCCATGTCTATTCGTGTCTTTGCATCGAGTTAAAATGTAATCACGCCATGAGAAAAATTTGCCCATTTGTGTTTGGTCTGAACGCACCTTTAAAGCAAATATTACATCTGTAGTACCATTTCTTGGCATGAAACCGTACTGCTGTTCATTGATTGTCACCTCTCCTCTTAACCTGGCTTCAACAACGCTTTCCCATATCTTCATAGTGTGACTGATCAACTTTATGCCACTGTAGTTACAGTTCTGAGCATCACCCTTGTTCTTGAAAATTGGTACCAAAACACTTCTTCTCCACTCCTCAGACATCCTCTCACTCTCCAAGGTTGTGTTAAACAGTCAACAGGTTAAAAAGTCCACTGCTATCTCTCCTAAACATCTCCATACCTCCGCTGGTATGTCATCTGGGCCAACTACCTTTCCATTCTTCATCCTCGTCAAAGCTGGCCTCACTTCTGTCTTGCTAATCCTGAGGACTTCCTTGTTCACAATCTTTCCTTCACCCATCCTCCTATCTCATTCTCATCATTCATCAGCTCCTCTAAGTACTCCTCCCACCTTCTCAACACACTCATCACTTGTTGATACGTTACCATCTCTGTCCTTAACCTAACTTGCTGCACATCCTTTCCAGCTCGATCTCTCTGTCTAGCCAATACACGTCCTTTTCTCCTTCCTTAGTATCCACCCTCTCAAACAATTCACTATATGCCTTTTCCTTTGCCACTTCACTCTTTACCATGCACCTAGCTTCCAAATAATCATCTTTCTTCATCTCCCTGACTATCCCACTTTTTCTTTGCCAACCTCTTCCTTTGAATTCTTTCCTGTACCTCTTCATTCCATTACCAAGTCTAGTTGTCTTCCTACCTCTATCCAGAGGATACACCACATACCTTTCTACCCATTTCCCTCAATACTTTTGTTGTACTTTCCCAGTCATCTGGTAATTCTTCCCTACCCCCCAGAGCCTGTATCAACTCCTTCCTGGACTCTGTGCGACATTCTTCCTTCTGCAACTTCCCCCACTTAATCTTTGGCTCAACCTTTACTGTCTTCTTGCTTCCCAAAGTCACTCTGCAAACTACCATCTGATGCTGTCTAGCTACATTGTCCCCTGCCACCACCTTCCAGTCTCCTATCTCTTTCAGATTTCTCCATAAGATGTAGTCCACCTGTGTGCACCTTCCTCCACTCTTGTAAGTCACCCTATGTTCCTCTTTCTTCTTGAAGTATGTGTTCACCACAGCCATTTCCATCCTTTCAGCAAAATCCACAACCATCTGTCCTTCCACATTTTGACCCTTTCGACCATACCTACCCAGAAACTCATCACCTGTTCCCTTCACCTCCATGTCCATTAGGCTGCGTGTCCACCAAATGCATTTCTTTTCCCTGTGGGCAACTATTTTCTATTCACTCCCTATGTAGTCCAGTGTCTACAGCGCTGAGCGCCCTTGGCGCTGAAACACTCAGCAATGGCCACTTTTTTGTCATGGCGCTCAGGGCTGAAAAAAGTTCAACTTTTCAGACTACAGCTGAGCTCGTCAATGTCAGACCTTTCTAAGCAGCCAACCAGAATTAAGGAAGGGTGGGATATAGGGCACCGGTTCAGTCTGTGCCCAGACTTCTGTGTCATCATATTTTGCACCCAGAGCTGCTACCAATGCCAGAATGCATTTTCTGTCCATTGTTATTGAGAGACTGCTATTGGGCAGCTCAGTAGCACAGTAAGAAGGCCATGGGTTCGATCCCACCCCAGACCATCAGTGACCCTTCTGTGTGGCGTTTGCATGTTCTCCCCATGTCTGTGTGGGTTTACTCCAGTTACCTCCCACAGGCCAAAAGCATACAGGTTAGGTTAATTGGAGACTCTAAAGTAAATGGTAAAGGGATTGACACCACACTGTGGCTGCCTCATCCATCCATGTGGATGCCCTGAATTTCCCTCTGGGATTAATAAAGTATACAAAATTTAAAAAAAAAAAAAAAATAGGTAGAAAGTCTGACCATAGGAAAAGCAGAAGTGCTGAGCTGTGAGTGACAAGCTGTTGCTTGGATACAGGGCACAGACTCCCCCCCCCCCCAAGTGCAGGGCACAAGCGCTGAAAAAAAGATGTTCAGGGCAGTCGGACGACAGACAAAAAACGCATTTGGTGGGCACGCAGCCTTAAAGTACGCTGCAATCACCACTCTCTGCCACTTCATCCAACTTACTCCAGAATTCGTCTTTCTTTTCTACCCGACATTCAACTTGTGGGGCATGCACACTGGCAACATTCAACATCACACCTTAGACTTCTATCTTCAAACTCATAATCCTGTCCGACTCCCTCTTTACCTCCTGAACTCTTCACATACTCTTCCTTCAAGACTGCTCCTACTCCATTTCTCTTCCCATCTACACCATGGTAGAACAGTTTAAATCCACCTCCAATGCTGCTATCCTTGCTTCCCTTCCACACACAGTATATCTACCCTTCTGCTCTCCATCATTTCAGCCAACTCGCTGCCTTTACCAGTCATACATTTAAAGTCCCTACTCTCACCTCCACACTTCTACCTTACCTCTCCCTCTCCCGTCTAAGAAGCCTTCCTCCTCTCCTCCTTGATCTTCAACCAACAATAGCCCAATTTTCACCGGCACCTTGTCACCAATGGAAGTTGTTGACCCAGACCTTGACCGAGCCAGTATGAAAGTCTCATTCATCATAATTTGCATGTATGATTTGACTAAGGTTTTACCTTGGATGCCCATCCTGACACAACCCTCCCCATTTACCTAGGCTTGGGCCCGGCCCTAAGAGTACACTGGCTTGTGCACCCCCTGTGGCTGGGTTATAAAGCATAAATTGTCTACAAGGTCAAATGTGTTTATTGAAAAGTTTTACCCCCATTTGTACAACAAATTCTGAACAGCCATGTCACATTATATCCAGTAGGTGGCATTAGTACATGGTAAGGCTGCTGTGTGTGGACCATAATGTAGTCATTAAACCCTTGCACTGTCGGCCAAATCTCTCAGTAACTTCCCTTGGTGTATGTAGTGGTGGGTCATAATCTGGACATTGGTTTACTATGGAATTTTCAGCAATGTCTGCATCTCATTGTCCAAACAGATTTATTGTTCAACCACTGGGCTCTTGAAAAATTTCTGGGCTGTCCTACATGGCAGTTCCATCTTGAAAACAAAGCAGCAAAGCATCTCTGAAACATTTGACTTCAGAAATAAGATGCAAAATTGTTGAATGTTTCAAACATCAACTGCTAATTTAAATGTATTTAAAGCTGCAGTTAGAAAGGAGATAGCAGCAATGCTTGATGAGGAACCGGTGCCATTCAACGACAGGATGACTATGAGACTCCCATTACAGTGGAAGATGTATGCCACACTCATCAGCGTATATGCCCCAACAATGACCAACACAGAGGAGGTGAAGGAAGAGTTCTATAGTGATTTACGTGAGACTATCAGGCGTGTACCGACTGATGACAGGCTGATACTCAGGAGATTTTAATACCAGAGTTGGTTTGAACACTGAGAAATGGAAAGGAGTGCTAGGCAGTCATGGAGTAGGCAAGTGCAATGCTAATGGAGAACTTCTACTTGCACTATGTTCAGAATACAACCTTGTGATAACCAACACTCTATTTAAGCACAAGGACACACACAAGAAGACATGGATGCACCCAAGATCCAAGCACTGGCACTTATTAGACTACATCATAGTCAAGCAGAGAGACATAAGGGATGTATTGGACACCAGAGCAAATGAGAGGCGCGGACTGTGGTACTGATCATGTTATGCTGAGAAGTAGATTAAGGATTTGGAGACGAAAACAGCACTGCAGGACAGGTGTGAAGCCACCACGGAAGCTAAACAGTAGTGCACTAAAAGGCCAAAAGAAGCAGGAAGAACTTACACAGGAAATGGATGAAAACTTGAAAGACTGGGACAGCAACAACTCAGAGAATGACATAGAAGAGAAATGGGCAACACTGAAGGATACAGTGTATCAGACTGCGAGTGATGTATTAGGCCACCCTGAGAGAAAATATCAAGATTGGTTTGATGTGCATGATGAACACCAAGAAACTACTAGAAGCGAAGAATACAGCTAGGCAGGAAAACCTACAGTGTAACACAAGGTCGAAGAAGAAGAAATACTCAAAGGCTCAGAGTGAGCTACAGAAGTACACCAGAGAGATGAAGTCCAACTGGTGGGATGAAAAAGCAGAGGAACTTCAAACTGCAGCAGACAGGAAGCACATGAAAACATTCTTCACAGGTTTGAAAGAAATCTACCGCCCTAAACCAAGAGGATTGATCCAACTAAAGGCTATGGATGGTGAAACAGTTTTATTTTTTTATTTTACCTTTATTTAACCAGGAAAAAAACCCGTTGAGATTAAAAACCTCTTTTTCAAGGGAGTCCTGGCCAAGAGGCAGCAAAAAAATCACAAATACACTTACAATGACATACAAATCATATAAAACAGTTACAAATTAGTGAGGCCATCTCAAGTGTTCTCAATCTGGATTTAAAGTCATTCAATGAAACAAGTTCCGTTAGTTTCCAGTCTTTTTGCAACATGTTCCATGTAGAGGGGGCTGAGAACATGAAAGCTCTTTTTCCCAGCTCAGTACGGGCAAATGGAACAGAAAGCAACAAATGATCATTAGAACGCAAACCATAAGAATCAACACTTCTCAGTGTGATCAAATTACAAATGTAAGAGGGCAACAGTCCAAGCATGGCCTTGTAAATAAAAATGTACCAGTGAGTCAACCTCCTGGTGGACAAAGAGGGCCATCCCACTCTAGAATACAGGTCACAGTGATGGGTCAAAAGGCTCTACAGTTTGTAACAAACCTCAAAACAGCATGATATACAGAGTCAATCTTACTCAGACACTGATTTCTCCTGCAAAACCACTCCTGGTTTTGCAGGAGAAAGACAAGATCCTGGACAGATTTGCAGACTACTTTGACCAACTACTAAACAACCCTGGAGATCTCACTGAAGAGGCTAAAGAAGCTCGAGTGCAGCGACCAGCTGTATCAAGTCTGGATGAACCACTAAATTTTGATGAACTAATGGCAGCTATCAGGACAACACAGGATGGTAAAGCTCCAGGAAGGGATGGAATTCCAGCAGAAGTGTGGAAATTTGGTGGTGTTCAGAATCAGAATCAGAATCAGGTTTATTGCCATTGTTCATGTAGTACACAAACTAGGAATTTGTCTCGGTACAATGCTGCAACATTAAACATGATAAGATAAGAGAAATAAACTATACATGTAATAAAGTGTAGGATAAGATTAAGTGATACTGGTCAACAGTTAAAATATATATTAGCCAGCAGCAGATACTGTGGAGAACTATATAGTGCAGTCGGTAATGCAGAAAGAAAACAGTGATGATTGACATGAGTCTGGTTGAGCTGCTGTACATGGTGCACGAGAGTCAATAAGTCACTTAGTGTTCAGCAGTCTAATGGCAGAGGGGAAGAAGCTGTTCATGTGACGGGAGGATTTAGTCTGGATGGACCGAAGTCTTCTACCAGAGGGGAGGGGGGCAAACAGTACGTGACCAGGGTGTGAGGGATCGGCTATGATCCGGCCAGCACGCCTCCGGGTCCTGGAGATGTACAGATCCTGGAGAGATGGGAGCTTGCAGCCGATCACCTTCTCAGCAGTGCGCACGACGCGCTGCAGCCTTAGTCTGTCCCTGGCAGTGGCTCCTGCGTACCACACGGTTATGGAGGTGGTGAGGATGGACTCGATGATGGCTGTGTAGAACTGCACTAACATCTTGGTGGGTAGCTTGAGCTTCCTCAGCTGCCGCAGGAAGAACATCCTCTGCTGGGCTTTTTTGATGAGTGAGCTGATGGTCAGCTCCCATTTGAGGTCCCTGGTGATGGTAGTGCCTAGGAAGCGGAAGGAATCAGCAGTGGTGATGGGAGAGCCTGAGAGGGTGAGGGGGGGCAGAGGAGTAGTGACTTTCCTGAAGTCTACAATCATCTCCACTGTCTTCAGAGCGTTCAGCTGCAGGTTGTTATTGCTGCACCAGGACGCCAGCTGGGCCACCTCTCTCCTGTAGGCGGACTCGTCGCCGTTGGAGATGAGCCCGATGAGGGTGGTGTCGTCCGCAAACTTGATCAACTTGACAGACTGGTGGCTGGAGGTGCAGGAGTTGGTGTAAAGGGAGAAGAGTAGGGGGGAAAGTACACAGCCCTGGGGTGATCCGGTGCTGATGCTAGTATAGTCTGAGACAGTCTTTCCCAGCCGCACATGCTGCCTCCGGTCCGTCAGGATGTCGATGATCCACCTGCAGAGGGAGTCAGGCATGTTGAGCAGGGACAGCTTGTCCCGGAGCAGAGCGGGGCGGATGGTGTTGAATGCGGAGCTGAAGTCCACAAACAGGATCCTGGCGTAGGTTCCCGGGGAGTCCAGGTGCTGCAGGATGGAGTGGAGGGCCAGGTTGACTGCGTCGTCTACAGACCTGTTGGCTCGGTAGGCAAACTGCAGCGGGTCCAGGAGAGGGGTGGTGATGGACTTGAGGTGGGACAGGACCAGGCGCTCAAAGGACTTCATGACTACAGAGGTGAGCGCTACAGGTCTGTAGTCATTAAGTCCAGTGATCCGTGGCTTCTTGGGGACAGGGATGATGGTGGAGGATTTGAGGCAGGACGGCACGTGGCATAACTTAAGGGAGGTGTTAAAAATGTCTGTGAATACAGGAGCCAGCTGTTTCGCACAGAGTCTCAGGGTGGAGGGAGACACGCCGTCTGGGCCGGGGGCCTTGCGCGGGTTCAGTCTGGAGAACTGTTTGAGCACATCCTGCTCACTGATGATAAGGGGAGGGGGGGAGGAGGGGGGAGGTGCCTTAAATGAAGTAGGGAATGTGGAGGCTGTGGAGCTGGAGGGAGGGGGGGAGTTGGACACAGATGACGAGGTGTCAAAACGGGCATAGTGTTGGGACAGTCTTTGACAAAGGGCTTTGTCATCCTGACCTTTAGGAGCCTTAGGTCGATAGTTGGTGATTTGCCTCAGTCCTCTCCACACAGAAGCCGAATCATTAGCAGTGAACTGCTGCTGGAGTCTCTCTGAGTATAGAGATTTAGCCCTCTTCAGCTCTCTGTTAAACTGGTATTTAACCTCCCTGTAGCAGTCCCTGTCTCCACTTTTCAGCGCTGCTTCCTTCTCCTTCCTGATCTGTCTGAGCTTAGCTGTGAACCAGGGTTTGTCATTAGAGTAACTCACCCTGGTGCGTGATGGAAGAATGTTCTCTTCACAAAAGTGGATATATGAGTTCACAGTGTCCGTGTACTCATCCAGATCATGCGTGGCTCCTTTAAGCATGCCCCAGTCAGATATTTCCATGCACGTTTCCAGCTTCTCCTCAGCATCACTGGTCCGTATCTTCGTAGTGCTCACAACAGGTTTAGTGAGCTTCAATCTCTGTCTGTATGTGGGAATGAGGTGAACCATCACGTGATCAGATAATCCCAGCGCAGCTCGAGGGACAGCGCGATATGCGTCTTTCACTGTGGTGTAACAGTGATCCAGTGTGTTTAATCCTCTGGTGGGGCATTTAATAAACTGTTTGTAGCGGGGGAGATCGTGGCTCAGATTGCACTGATTAAAGTCGCCAGCCACAATAATCAGCGAGTCTGGAAAACTCCGCTCTGTGTGTTGAATGTGATCCGCGAGCACGCGCTGAGCTTCGCGCGTGTCCGCGTCGGGAGGGGCGTACACAGCGATCATTATGAAAGAAGCAAACTCCCGCGGGGAATAGAAGGGCTTGCAATTGATAACAAGAAATTCCAAGGCAGGAGAACAGTGTTTGGAAATTACCGTTACATCAGAGCACCAGCTGCAGTTGATGTAGAAGCAGACACCGCCTCCTGTGGTCTTGCCGGAAAGCTCTGTGTCACGATCAGCACGGAAGAGCTGGAAGCCGTCGAGGCGCAGCGCGCTGTCCGGTATATTTTCCCGGAGCCAGGTCTCAGTAAAGCAGAGGACAGCTGAGGAGGCGAGGTCCTTAAAACGCATCAGCAGTCTCAGTTCATCTACCTTGTTAGAGAGAGAGTTGGTATTGGACAGAAATATGCCAGGCAGCGCCGTTCGCGAGCCTCTCCTGCGAAGTCGTACGAGAGCGCCCGCTCGTCTTCCTCTCTTCCGCCGTCTCACTTTCCGAGCCAAACAATAAACCAGATCGGCGGCAGGGGCTAGAAAAACTGGGAGGAGGTCCGTGGGGGTGAAAGTCCTGATATTTAGAAGTTCTTCACGGGTATAAGTGCAAGCAGACACACAATTGACAAACAAAAACAAACAAAGAGCGCAGCGAAGCACCATGTCGACCGCTGTGGGCGCCATCTTGGATGGCTGACCAACTGACCAACTGCCTGCACAAGCTCATCCAAGAGATATGGAATGCCCAGAAAGTACCTCAAGACTGGAAGGATGCAAGTATTATGCTTTTGTTCAAGAAAGGTGACAGGAAAGATTGTGGAAATTACCGAGGTATATCACTGCTAGCCACTGTTGGTAAGATTCTCTCACGTGTACTACTGAACAGACTCAATGAACAGATCTCGCAGAATGTACTACCGGAAATCCAGTACGGCTTTAGAAGTGGAAGAAGCACAATGGACATGATTTTCTGCTTGAAACAGGTTCAAGAAAAGTGTATCGAACAGAACATGCTGCTTTATGTAGTCTTCATAGACTTCAGTAAAGCCTTCGATACTGTTTTGCGACAAGGACTTTGGCAGGTACTCAAGAAATATGGCTGTACAGAGAAGTTTGTCAGCCTGACTGAGGCACTCTATGCAGGTATGCAAGCAAATGTGGCAATGAGTGGTTCAGTATCTAAAGACTTTTCAGTAAGCAACGGGGTGAAACATGGGTGTGTGCTGGCGCCTACACTCTTCTCGCTATATCTGGCAGCCATGCTTGAGGTGGCCTTCAAAGACACTTTAGAAGGAGTATACAGTGGGGTAAAAAAGTATTTAGTCAGCCACCAATTGCGCAAGTTCTCCCACTTAAAAGATGAGAGAGGTCTCCAATTTTCATCATAGGTATACCTCAACTATGAGAGACAAAATGAGAAAAAAAAAAAATCCAGAAAATCACATTGAAGGATTTTTAATGAATTAATTGGTAAATTCCTCGGTAAAATAAGTATTTGGTCAATAACAAAAGTTCATCTCAATACTTTGTTATATACCCTTTGTTGGCAATGACAGAGGTCAAACGTTTTCTATAAGTTTTCACAAGGTTTTCACACACTGTTGCTGGTATTTTGGCCCATTCCTCAATGCAGATCTCCTCTAGAGCGGTGATGTTTTGGGGCTGTCGCTGGGCAACACAGACTTTCAACTCCCTCTAAAGATTTTCTATGGCGTTGAGATCTGGAGACTGGCTAGGCCACTCCAGGACCTTGAAATGCTTCTTACGAAGCCACTCCTTCGTTGCCTGGGTGGTGTGTTTGGGATCATTGTCATGCTGAAAGACCCAGCCACGTTTCATCTTCAATGCCCTTGCTGGTGGAAGGGGCCCCATTCATTCTTTCCTTTACACGGATCAGTCGTCCTGGTCCCTTTGCAGAAAAACAGCCCCAAAGTATGATGTTTCCACCCCCATGCTTCACAGTAGGTATGGTGTTCTTTCTCCTCCAAACACGACAAGTTGAGTTTTTACCAAAAAGTTCTATTTTAGTTTCATCTGACCATATGGCATTCTCCCAATCCTCTTCTGGATCATCCAAATGCTCTCTAGCAAACTTCAGACGGGCCTGGACATGTACTGGCTTAAGCAGGGGGACACGTCTGGCACTGCAGGATTTGAGTCCCTGGCGGCGTAGTGTGTTTCTGATGTAGCCTTTGTTACTTTGGTCCCAGCTCTCTGCAGGTCATTCACTAGGTCCCCCCATGTGGTTCTGGGATTTTTGCTCACCATTCTCGTGATCATTTTGACCCCACGGGGTGAAATCTTGCGTGGAGCCACAGATCGAGGGAGATTATCAGTGGTCTTGTATGTCTTCCATTTTCTAATAATTGCTCCCACAGTTGATTTCTTCACACCAAGCTGCTTACCTATTGCAGATTCAGTCTTCCCAGCCTGGTGCAGGTCTACAATTTTGTTTCTGGTGTCCTTTGTCAGCTCTTTGGTCTTGGCCATAGTGGAGTTTGGAGTCTGACTGTTTGAGGTTGTGGACAGGTGTCTTTTATACTGATAACGAGTTCAAACAGGTGCCATTAATACAGGTAACGAGTGGAGGACAGAGGAGCCTCTTAAAGAAGAAGTTACAGGTCTGTGAGAGCCAGAAATCTTGCTTGTTTGTAGGTGACCAAATACTTATTTTACTGAGGAATTTACCAATTAATTCATTAATCCTTCAATGTGATTTTCTGGATTTTTTTTCTCATTTTGTCTCTCATAGTTGAGGTATACCTATGATGAAAATTGGAGACCTCTTTCATCTTTTAAGTGGGAGAACTTGCACAATTGGTGGCTGACTAAATACTTTTTTGCCCCACTGTACATTCAAACAAGGAAAGAAGCAGGCTTGTTCCATGTGGCACAGTTTAAAGCCAAGAGTAAGACACCAATAAAGGTAATATGAGAAATGCTCTTTGCCAACGACAGTGCTCTAGTTGCACACAGTGTGGAAGATATGCAATCTTTAGTGGAGAAATTTGCAAAAGCAGCTAGCCAATTCAGCCTCCAAATCAACATCAAGAAGACAGAGTGCCTTTATCAACCACCAAAGAGCCAATTATCAACATCACTACCAGAAGAGATCAGCATTGGTGCAGAGCCACTAGTCAAGTGCAAGACTTTCAAGTATCTAGGGGGTACTGTTTCACAGAATGCTAGCCTGGAGGATGAACTATCTCTCAGAATGGGAAGAGCGAGCGCTGTGTTTGGAAACTTGAGGGAGAAGACTGTGGAACAATCGACATGTGTCTATCCGTGTGAAATGCAAAGTGTACAGAGCAACAGTACTGGCTACTCTATTGTACGGTGCTGAAATTTGGACTGTCTACAGAGTGCAGGTGAAGAAACTCCACGCGTACATGATGAGACACCATTGAGCCATAATGAACATCTCATGGAAAGACAAGATAACCAACATAGAAGTGTTGAAACGAGCTGGTCTACCATCAATGGAGGACATACTAATACAGATGAACCTGAGATGGCTCGGACATGTTGAGAGGATGGACCACCAGCGTCTCCCTCGGCAGTTACTCTACTCACAGTTATGCAAGGGCAAACGCAATCAGGGTAGACCAAGACTCAGATTTAAAGACCCTGTAAAAAGAAACTTGATGAAGTTGGACATAGACAGGAGTTCCTGGCAGCAGAAGGCTAAGGACAGAGCTGTGTGGAGAAATCTGATCAGACCTAAATGAAACAGTCATTGTCGCCCACGACAGACTGCTAGGATGATGATGATAAAGCTCCTACAATGCGGTGTCAGATATTTTACATAATCACTGGATGAGAAGCACAGAAACCACAAACCCAATGGACGTGCAAGAAAAATGCTGAGTAGGTAGATAAACCGACCTCATCTTATATTCAGTCCAAATGAAGTGATTGGCTGACGTTTTTAGTCCCTTGACTCCCCCCACTTTAATGATTGATATATAGACGTGGACAAAATTGTTGGTACCCCTCTGTTAATGGAAGAAAAACCCACAATGGTCACAGAAATAACTTGAATCTGACAAAAGTGGTAATTGTGGGGAGCGTGAAATGAAGAGGCTGAATTATTTCTCAATTCAGGTTTATTGCAGAAATCACACCCCCAGCTTTTCTCTCAAGAACAGAAGAGACTGAGCTGCATCAAAATCCTCACTCTTATACATGAACAACAAAGGCAGAATTACACATTGCTGTCAAAACCCCCATCTGACAATAATTCTTCCCTCGAGTCCGTTAGTCCTCCGTCTGGCTCCAGGAGGTCAGGAAGTCCTTTCAGAGTCTTACCACGGCACCTCCGTCCTCCTGCCATTATCCACAGGGGGTCCAGACGTATTGTCCCATCCAAGACGTGAGGTCAATCAACACATGCAGTCCTAAGCTTCTCCTTGTGCTTATACATATGTTGGCAAGAGTATATGAGCCACATAACCCCCCCCCCCCAAACGTTGAAGAATGGACAATAAAGCATATTTCACACAACATGGTAAAAATCAACAGCATAGTCTACACAACATGATAAAAACACACATCAGTCCATACGCCGTCTGGGCTTCAAACTTCTTCCAAATTTGCTGAAAGCAGGCTTCGCCGTCCCTGCGGCGCCGTCCTTCAGAAAATCTGCTAACTGAGGAAGAGAATGATTATTTGATCCTTGCGGGGGCTCCAGGACGTGCTCCCTGGGGGGTCTGCCACGTCGAGGTGCCCTCGCCACTCGTACAGACTCGTTGTTCATCACAAAAGCAGGCTTTAGTCTGTCAATACTAACTGTTTCCTTTCTGTCCCCCAAATCCAGCACAAAAGGCTTATCACCCGTTTCCAGCACCCTAAATGGGCCATCATATGGCGGGCGGAGGCTTGGTCGCTGAGCCTCGTGCCTGACAAAAACAAACTCGGCATTTTTTAAAGCTTTGGGAACAAAAGCACACGGAAAAGTGTGATGAACGGGTCGTGGAAGCATGTCTGCTCCCGTGCCTATCAGTGGTCCCAGAGCCGGGGGGCGCCCCGGTGCCGGATGCTCTGGTAGGAACTCACCGGGCAGCCTGAGAGGTTGTGCAAAAACCAACTCCACTGGGGAGGCATTTAAGTCCTCCTTGGGCACAGAACGCAACCCCAATAAAACCCATGGTAGTTTGTTTACCCAATCTGCATCCGTAAGCGACGCTCTGAGGGCTGCCTTCAAAGACCTGTGAAAACGCTCGCATAAACCATTAGCCTGGGGGTGATAAGCGGTAGTGCGGTGAATTGTCGCTCCTAAGCTGCTGGCCATCGCTGACCAAAGCTCAGACACAAATTGAGGTCCCCTATCGGACGTAATGTCCGACGGAACCCCGAAACGCGCTTCCCAGGCCGTCAAAAATGCGCGAGCCACCTCTGCAGCCGTGGTCGATGCTAGCAGGACCACTTCTGGCCAGCGTGTGGTTCGGTCCACCATTGTCAAAAGATGTGTGAACCCCTGCGACGACGGTAGGGGGCCCACGAGGTCGACATGCACATGATCGAATCTCTTGGCCGGAATGTGGAACGGTTCTAAGGGGGCTTTTGTGTGCTTGTGAATTTTGGCCCGCCGGCAAGCCATGCAGGTTCTCGCCCACTCTTTCACGTGCTTGCGCAGGCTCGGCCAAACAAACTTCTCCGCTATCATTTTCACAGAAGCGCGCACCCCCGGGTGCGCCAGGGAGTGAACCAGGTCAAAAACGCGGCGGCGCCATGTGGCCGGTACTACCAGGCGCAGCCGCCCGGTAGACATATCGCATATCAACGGTTCCCCGGCTCTCCTCAGCAGCGAGGAGACTGGGTGGGTGACGGTGAGAAGGAAGCCGAGTCGCAAAGCCCCGGTTCACCACCAACCTGTTCACGTTTCTAATCGTTTTTCCCCGCTCAGCGACACACCCGCTGAGGAAAAAACTCTGATCATTGGCGACTCTGTAGTCAGAAACGTGAACCTAGAGACTCCATCGGCCATAGTCACATGTATTCCTGGGGCCAGAGCAGGCGACATCGAGTCAAATTTGAAAATGCTGGCTAAAAGTAACTGTAAATATTCCACAATTGTTATTCACGCCGGCATTAATGACATCCGTCTCCGGCAGTCGGAAGTCACGAAACTTAATATAGAATCGGTGTGTGAGTTTGCAAAAACGATGTCTGCCACTGTAGTATTCTCTGGGCCCCTCCCCAATCTGACCAGTGATGACATGTTTAGCCGCTCGTCATCCTTGAACCGCTGTCTGTCTGTGTGGTGTCCTAAAAATGACGTGGGCTACATTGACAATTGGAGCTCTTTTTGGGGAAAACCTGGTCTTATGAGACGAGACAGCATTCATCCCACTTTGGATGGTGCTTCTCATTTATCTAACAATCTGGCATCTTTTTTATCCAAATTTCCAAAACCGTGACTACTCAGAGTTGGGACCAGGAAGCAGAGTCGCAGTCTTACACGCCTCTCTGCAGCTCCTCTTCATCCGCCACCCCTCAGCTTAGCCCCTGTCTTCCCCATCAGAGAATCGTTGTCTGCTCCCTCCAAAGTAAATAAAAATATAATGTATAAGCATCCCAAAGTGATAAAGCAAAATATTGGTAAAACTCAAATTAAACATAAAGCCTCTAAATTGAATGATTTGGCCTCTGTTCCTCCTCATAATTTAAAAATTAAATGTGGTTTATTAAATATTAGGTCTCTAACTCCCAAGTCTCTGTTAGTCCATGATCTGTTAATTGATCATCAGATTGATTTAATTTCCCTTACAGAGACTTGGTTAGGGCAAGAGGATTATGTTGGTTTAAATGAATCAACTCCCTCTGGTTATTTAAACTGTCAAAATCCCAGAAGTTCTGGTCGTGGAGGAGGAGTAGCAACAATTTACCATTCCAAATTACTAGTTAATGTAAAGCAAAAAACATGTTATAATTCCTTTGAGGGCCTGGTCCTCAGTGTTGGGCACTTTAGCAATTTCAGGTTAAACCCAATTTTATTTGCCATAGTTTATCGTCCCCCATCAACCTATTCAGAATTTTTATCCAAATTTGCTGATTTCTTAGCTGATTTAGTGCTGAAATCTGATAGAATAATTATAGTAGGGGACTTTAATATACATGTGGATGTAGATAGTGACTGCCTTAATGTGGCTTTTAATTCAATATTAGACTCGATTGGGTTTTCTCAGAAAGTAGGAAATTCTACTCATTACCTCCACCATACATTGGACCTTGTTCTGACATATGGCATAGAAATAGAAAATCTTGTAGTGTCTCCTCATAACCCTGTACTGTCAGACCATTGTCTGTTAACCTTTGATTTTACTATTTCTGACTATTTGGCTCCTAAAGAAAAATATTATCACAGTAGATGCCTCTCAGATGATGCTGTTTCCAAATTTATGCAGATTGTTTCCTCTATGCCATGTGTCAACACAACGGAAATAAGCTATAGACAGCTTGCTCCTTCTGTAATTGATAACATGGTGGATAGTGTTTCAGCTTCTCTGCATCAGGCTCTAGACTTGGTGGCCCCCTTAAAAAAGAAAAAGTCTAATCAGAGATTTTTAACTCCTTGGTTCAACACAGAAACTCGTAGCTTAAAACAGAAGACTCGTCAATTAGAAAGAAAATGGCGCTCTACTAATTTAGATGAAATCTATTTAGCTTGGAGAAATCATCTTTTAATTTATAAAAAATCTCTTAGAAAAGCTAGAACGAGTTATTACTCTGCATTAATAGAAGAGAACAATAATCCCAGGTTTCTTTTCAGTACTGTAGCCAGGTTGACAAAGAGTCAGGACTCTGTCAATCCTAGCATCCCCTTAGAGCTTACTAGTCAGGACTTTATGAACTTTTTCAATAATAAAATTTCATCCATCAGAGATAAAATCAATCAGATTCTTCCCACAGTTAACTTAAATACTGTAACTACTACAACTCCTTCTATTGATGTCTGTCTTGATGAGTTTACTCCAATCGACCTTTGTGAGTTAGACAAAATAGTTTCCTCATCCAAACCTTCAACTTGTCTTTTAGACCCTATTCCTACCAGGTTATTTAAAGAAGTCTTCCCACTTATTGGTAGCTTTATTCTTCATATAATCAATTCTTCATTAACTTTAGGCCATGTACCGCAGGCTTTTAAAACGGCTGTAATTAAACCCTTACTCAAAAAGCCAACACTAGATCCAGGAGCTTTAGCTAATTAGAGACCAATCTCTAATCTCCCTTTCATTTCAAAAATCTTAGAAAGAGTTGTTGCTACGCAATTATTTGACCACCTGCAGGGAAATGGTTTACTTGAGGAGTTTCAATCTGGGTTTAGAATCCATCATAGTACTGAAACAGCCTTAGCGAAGGTCACTAACGACCTCCTCATTGCATCTGATAATGGACTAGTTTCTGTACTTGTCCTTTTAGATCTTAGTGCAGCTTTTGATACTATTGATCATAATATTCTACTTGATAGATTAGAACACTATGTTGGACTTAATGGAACTTCGTTGCAGTGGTTTAGATCTTATTTATCTGATAGGTTCCAGTTTGTTCATGTAAATGATGAGTTTTCTCTCAGCTCAAAGCTTAGTCATGGAGTTCCACAGGGATCTGTGCTAGGCCCTACTCTTTTTAGTTTATATATGCTTCCGTTAGGCAACATTATTAGAAAGCACTGTATACATTTTCATTGTTATGCAGATGACACACAATTATACCTGTCAATGAAGCCAGATGATACTAATCAATTAGCCAAGTTAGAAGCCTGTCTTAAGGAAATCAAAGCTTGGATGACTTGTAATTTCCTGCTATTAAATTCAGATAAGACTGAAGTCATTCTTGTTGGTCCAAAAAACCTTAGAAATTCCTTTCCAAATCAAACTTTCAGTTTGGATGCAGTTACTCTTTCTCTTAATAGCTCTGTGAGGAACCTTGGAGTTATTTTTGATCAGGATTTGTCCTTCAATTCACATATTAAATTTGTTTCTAAGACTGCCTTCTATCATTTGCGTAATATTGCCAAGATTAGGAGCATCTTGTCTCAGAGTGATGCTGAGAAGCTGATCCACGCTTTTGTTAGCTCGAGATTAGATTATTGTAATTCTTTATTATCAGGCTGTCCTAAAACATCTTTAAAAAGTCTTCAGCTGATCCAAAATGCTGCAGCAAGAGTTTTAACAGGTACTAGAAAGAGAGATCATATCTCTCCGGTTCTGGCCTCCCTTCATTGGCTTCCCATAGAGTTTAGAATTAAGTTTAAAATCCTTCTTCTTACTTACAAAGCTCTAAACAATCAGGCTCCTTTTTATTTAAAAGATCTGATACTACCGTATCATCCTAACAGAGCACTACGCTCCCAAAATGCAGGATTACTTGTAATACCTAGAATCTCCAAAAGTACAATGGGAGGCAGAGCCTTCAGTTATCAAGCTCCTCTCCTGTGGAATCAGCTGCCAATCTGGATTCGGGAGTCAGACTCGATCTCTGTTTTTAAGAATAGGGCTAAAACCTACCTTTTTGATATAGCCTACAATTAGGGAGGGATCATGTGTTTCTGAACCCTCCCTTAGTTATGCTGCTAATAGGTTTAGTCAGCCGGGGGACCTCCAGTAATGCACTGGGCCTCACTCCTTTCCTCACTCTCTATGAAATTTTTTTTTTTTTTTTTTTGCTGGTCATTAACATTTGTTTGTTCTCTCCCATAGATTGAGTCCCCATCGTGCTGTTTGCTCTCTACATGTCTGTTCTTTTCTTCTTCTCTATCCCCTCACCCCCCAGCCAGTCGCAGCAGATGACTGCCCCTCCCTGCGCCTGGTTCTGCTGGAGGTTTCTTCCTGTTAAAAGGGAGTTTTTCCTCTCCACCGTCGCCAAGTGCTTGCTCACAGGGGATCGCCTGATTGCTGGGGTCTTTCTGCAACTGTGGGGGTCCCCCCTACAGTTGATAGTGCTATGAGATGACTGTTGTTGTGAAATGGCACTATATAAATAAAGTTGAATTGAATTGAATTGAATATCAGGGGGGGCATACCAGTTTGCAAAATCCTGCTGTCCAGCCTTAACCCTGTTGGTCCAGACTGGAGCGCGCACACGTCCGCATCTCTACCCTGCTCCGTTGCCATGGCTGCATAATCTATCCCCACGTGAACTGGGGCCGCGTGCGCTTCCGCACTGTTATTTTGCCCTGCGGCTGCGGTAGTATAATCTACCTCCGCGCGGATTGGTGCTGTTACCGCACGAGAGAGGCAGTCTGCCACTACATTGAGTTTACTCGCTACGTGCTGAATATCAGTAGTAAATTCGGAAATTGCGGCCAACTGCCTCTGCTGCCGGCCCGACCACGGTTCCGAAATTTTGGCCATCGCAAAAGTTAGTGGCTTGTGGTCGACAAACGCGGTTAAACGCCGACCTTCCAGCCAGAACTGGAAATGGCGAATGGCTAAGTGGAGCGCTAACAGCTCCCTGTCAAACGCGGTGTATTTCCGCTCGGCCTCGCGCAAAGATCTGCTGAAGAAGGCCAGCGGCTGCCAAACCCCTGCAACATGCTGTTCCACAACCGCCCCTATGGCCAAATCTGACGCGTCAGTGGTGAGCGCTATGCGGGCCTTTGGGTCTGGGTGAGTGAGCAGTGTAGTGTCTGCAAGGGCTTTTTTCACCTCTGCGAACGTGCGCTCCCGTTCCGGGGACCAATCAATCGTATTGGAGGGTTTTTGTTTTTTAAGCGCGGCATATAATGGTTGCATGAGCTGCGCTGCGTGGGGTAGGAAACGGTTATAAAAATTTACCATTCCTAAAAACTCCTGTAGTGCTTTGACTGTTTGTGGCCGGGGAAAAGCCGCCACTGCGCGCACCTTGTCTGGTAACGGAACCGCCCCTTCTGGGGAAACGCGGTGTCCCAAAAAATCGATTTGCACCACGCCGAACTGGCACTTGGCTGGATTAATTATTAGCCCGTGCTCTCCCAACCTCTGAAAAACTGCTGTGAGGTGCTTTGCGTGTTCCTCCTCAGAAGCGCTGGCGACTAAAATGTCGTCAAGGTAGACGAACACAAAGGGGAGATCGCGTAACACAGCATCCATCATGCGTTGAAAGGTTTGCGCAGCGCCTTTGAGGCCAAACGGCATGCGTAAAAATTCAAAAAGTCCGAACGGGGTTATTACTGCTGTTTTGGGAATGTCCTCGGCTTGGACTGGGACCTGATGATAGCCGTGGACCAGGTCTATTTTAGAAAAAATGCACGCCCCCGCTAGTTGCACCGAGAAATCTTGGATGTGTGGGATTGGGTAGCGGTCATGCGCTGTGGCATTGTTTAACCTGCGGTAATCACCACAAGGTCTCCACGAGCCGTCAGCTTTAGGGACCATATGCAGTGGAGAGGCCCATGGGCTCTTCGAACGTCGAATAATGCCCAGCCTTTCCAGGTTGGCAAACTCCTTGCGCGCTATGGAGAGCTTAGCTGCATCCAAACGCCGAGCTTTCGCGAAGACGGGTGGGCCAGCTGTGGTGATAAAGTGCTCCACCCCGTGTTTCGCAACTGCTGCCGAAAATGTGGGAACTGTGAACGCTGGAAACTGGGTGAGGAGTGTGTGAAACTTACCGCCTGCTGTGGCGACATTGGTCTGCACTGGTGGCGGGGACACTCGAGCTGCACAAGGAATTGAATAAAAAGATTGCATTAACCAAGCGCCTGTTGGCAAGCTCAACTAACAAACCATGTGAGCACAGAAAATCAGCACCTAACATGTTAAAACTCACCGCCGCTATAATAAAAGTCCATTCATAAGAGCGGCCGTACAAGGACAGAAGCAGAGTCCTTTCCCCGTAGGTCTTGATGCTCGAGCCGTTCGCCGCCCTTGCCCCGTCACCACGGGGGCCCGCCAGCCGGTCAGCGTAGGTCGGGGTGATGAAACTCACTTGGGCTCCAGTGTCTACGAGGGAGTGCCGTCCGGAGTTTGCATCTGTGAGGTAGAGCAGCTTATTTCGTTCGCTGAGAGCCGAAGCTGCTACCGACTCCCAGTTCTGGCGTTTCCCGAGGACTTAAAGTTGCACGGCGGCACACATCTGTGCGCCTTCTCTGCAAAGCGCCAATGGTAAAAGCAGAGGCCATCTCCTCCGCTGCGTCGGGGCTGCGCCACTGCCATCGTTGGTGTGATTGGTTCCGCTGTCTCCGGCTCTCCGCTGCTCCCGGTCACCGCGCCGAGGTCTGCCGCTGCCGTGGTGGCTGTCTGCTCGCCGCAGGAGTCGAGGAGCCGCTGCGCCTCTCGGGCCAGCGCACGGAAGTCCCACTGGGTCACACAACGCATGCTGGACAGGGTCCCTCTCATCTGCATCAGGAGGTTTCTCAGGAAGATGTGTTTGAAAAGAAAATCGTCGTCGTCTGTGTCTCTCAGCTGCAGCATGTCTTCCATCAGGTCGACTGGCCTGCGTCCTCCCCAGTCATGCATAGCGAGGAGTCTTCTAGCCCTCTCCTCGGGTGAGGGCGTGAAACACTGGATGAGTGCAGCCTTCAGTTCGTCGTATTTGTCGTCGGCGGGCGGCTGCTGTACCAGGCTCCGCACGCATCGCGCTGTGCGGTTGTCGAGCTTTGCAATGACGTGGTAGAATTTAGTGTCATCCGCGGTTATTCCCCCGAGAGCGAACTGTGCCTCGGCCTGGAGGAACCACGAGTCCGGGTTGTCCTGCCAGAATTCTGGTAGTTTGATGGAGACGGCGCTCGCTCGGGCAGACTCCAACGAGTCTGGGTCGGGGAAATCATCTCTAGGCATTCTCACGTTACTGGTCACCAATGTGGGAAGCGTGAAATGAAGAGGCTGAATTATTTCTCAATTCAGGTTTATTGCAGAAATCACATCCCCAGCTTTTCTCTCAAGAACAGAAGAGACTGAGCTGCGTCAAAACCCTCGCTCTTATACATGAACATCAAAGGCAGAATTACACATTGCTGTCAAAACCCCCATCTGACAATAATTCTTCCCTCGAGTCCGTTAGTCCTCCGTCTGGCTCCAGGAGGTCTGGAAGTCCTTTCAGAGTCTTACCACGGCACCTCCGTCCTCCTGCCATTATCCACAGGGGGTCCAGACGTATTGTCCCATCCAAGACGTGAGGTCAATCAACACATGCAGTCCTAAACTTCTCCTTGTGCTTATACATATGTTGGCAAGAATATATGAGCCACAGTAATAAATAAAAATTCTATGAAAATTAACCAATTATTTAGCGAATGCAAAGTCCTTAAGCCAAGCAGTTGCCTCCTGGTTTGCTGTATGGAGGGTGTGTAATCCTCCTTCCAGTCTTTGGAGCGGGCAAGCCTCTATGATGTGTTCCATTGTTTGCTCCTCTCCACATGCGCACAGTGGGCTAGGGCTACTGCCCCATCTGTAAAGGCTGGCCAAGCAGGGGCCATGTCCAGTCCTGAAGCGATTGAGTGTAGACCACTGTCTCCTTGGGAGGTTGGTGCCCGGGACCTGTTGGTTGGGGTTTATCACCAGCTGTTTGTTTGGGACCTCCTTGGTCTCCCATTCCTCTTGCCAAGCTGTCTGGATGGTGAAGTCAGCTGGGGGAGGGTTTTTCCCAATCGGCCGTCTGGATGGAAGTCGGGCAGTGGGTGGGGTGTAGATATCTGCATGGATTGGTAAGTGAGGAGAATCTTTAACTTTTTGGAGCATCCTTTGAGTTAATGCTGCTCGCCGGATGTGTGGAGGGGCTATGTTTGACAGTACAGAGAGCCAGGGGAGTGGTGTTGAGCAGATTGTTCCAGTTATAGTTCTCATGGTTGTGTTGAGCTGGGTGTCTACATGGTGTGTGTAAGATGACCTGGACCAGACAGGGGCACAATATTCTGCTACAGAGTATGAAAGGGCCAGTGCTGAGGTGCGCAGGGTGGAGACTGCCGCCCCCCATTTTGCACCAGCGAGCTTGCAGAGCAGGTTGTTTCGTACCTTCACCTTAGCAGCCGTCCCCTTTAGATGTTCCTTGAAGGATAAGGTCCTATCAAGGGTCACTCCAAGATAAGTTGGATTTGGGGCATGCTTAAGCTTGAGTCCGCTCAGGTGGATGTTTAGTTCTCTGGCAGCTTTTGCATTGTGGAGATGGAATACACTGGAGACGGTTTTTGCTGGGCTTGGTTTTAGGCGCCAGATTTTGCAGAACTGGTCCAGTTTGGCAAGATCTTCCGTGAGCACCCGTTCCAGTGGTTCAAAGTCTGGTGCTTGGAATGCCAAACAGATGTCGTCTGCATAGGTGAATTTGCGGGATTTTGTAGTAGGCAGGTCGTTTATGTAGAGGTTGAACAGAGTTGGAGCTAGAACTGAGCCTTGTGGGAGTCCGTTTTTCTGCATTCTCCATGCACTTGTCTTCTGACTGAGGTGGACTCTGAACCTTCGGTTGGTCAGCAGGGTTTTTATAATTGCTGTTGCCCAAGCAGGGATCGCCTTTATAAGTTTCAGGAGGAGGCCTTTGTGCCAGACCGTATCATAGGCGGCTGTAAGGTCGAGAAACACAGCCCCTGTCTTCAGTCTGCTCTCGAAGCCATTTTCGATGAAGGTGGTTAGGGCCAGTACTTGTTCTCCTGTACTGCGGTCCTTGCGGAAACCTGCTTGATCCACACTTAGAATATCCTCTACCTCTGGGGAAATGCGTTGCAGAATTAGGCGCTCCATGATTTTGTAAGGAACGCTGAGTAGGGAGATTGGGCGGTAGCTTGCTGGTAATTTGTGGTCTTTGCCAGGTTTTGGGATGGCAATGACCTTTGCTGTCCGCCATTTCTTTGGGATCGAGTTTGTTTGTGTGATCCTTGTGTAGAATTGTGTCAACCAGGTTAGGGCTCGGGGGCCAAGATTTTTCATGAATTCTGGGAAGATGTTATCGTATCCTGCTGCCTTTCCACATTTCAGGCTCTGTAGGACTTTCTCCAGTTCAGCAGCCTCGAAGGGTTCAGGGTTCGTTTCCTCTACAGGCATTTTTTGGTGTTTTTTTAGCTCAGTTGTAACTGCTCTTTTGGTGTCTTTGTCTTGGGGTGCTTTGGCGATAGTCAGTAGGTGGGATGCAACTTGGTTGGGTGTGACGGATGCTCGGCTTTGGCTAGGGGGCTTCTGTGCAGCTCCTAGGCGACGGATGAGGCTCCAACATTTCCTGCTAGAGTGGGTAAAGCTCCGGTCAGCAACTGTCTCCTCCCATTTCTTTCGCCGAGCTGTATTTAGCGATTCAATGAGATGGTCTGCTATCTCTGGGTCCCCTGATGTTTGATAGGATTGTAGGAGGGCAGCACTTTCTCCGTCCAAACATGGGACATAGAGGGGTCGGTAGCCTCGTGGGATTGCAGTATGGGCAGCCTTGAAGATTGCGCTGCAGAAGCGGTTGTATGCTTCATCTACAGTGATGGTGTGGAGTGGGATGGTAACAACGCTCCGGTCCAGAGTTTCACTGAATTTCTTCCAGTTGGCTTTGCGGAAGTTCCAGCGCATCTTCCTTGGGCTGTATATGACTGGAAGTTGTAGGCCAATGTGTACAAGCAGGGGCCGGTGTTGGCTGTGTGGAAAATCATCAAGAATGAGGATCTGTGTAGGATATGGCTCCCCATTCAAAGAGCTGACCCAACACAGGTCAGGAGAATAGTCCTTCTTCCACCTAGCAGAGTGGAAGGTTCCTCTTTGTTTGGGGTCGTATATCAAAGCGAGGTCATTTCTGGATGCCCAGTCTGAAAGTGCCTTCCCATCACTGTCCACTGCTGGGTACCCCCAGTCAGGGTGATGGCTGTTAAAGTCCCCCACATAGATGGCAGGGTGGGGTAGGGTGGGTAAGACCTGCAGATCCCAGTTGGCATTAGGGGGCTTGTACACATTGACAATATGGAAGCCACCAATGATTATGGTGTCTGAGAAATGTGTTGTTATCAGGTGATTTGCTTCAACTATGTCAGAACGCACATAGGTGGCACGTCCATGTTTAGCATGTAGAACATAGCACAGGAGGTCAAAGCCTTTGATGGTGAAGCGGCCAGCTTCCTCTGTGCCAATATGAGTCTCTTGGAGGCAGATTACATCAATCGAATGTTGGAAGGCGAGGACTTCGATAAGGCTTCGCTTGGCTGCAGATAGGCCTTCAACGTTTAGTTGTAATATGCGAAGGGCCGATCCTACCACAAAGTGCTCTTGGGGCTGTTTGCTTTCGGCTTTAGGACTGTGACTAGGATTCTTCTTTGACTTGGCACAGAGGCGTCGTCTCTTCGAATTTAGTCTGCTGGTAGGATCATTAGCTTCCCCAGGCGAGCCCGGGTACTGGCGGAGGGCGCGACGAGAACGCTGATCCATTGCCCCCCAATTAACCAATGAAAATCAGACAATGCTTTTGAATTGTGGTTCAACAGAATTATTTGAAAAAACAAACTCATGAAACAGGCCTGGACAAAAATGATGGTACCCTTAATATTTTGTTGCACAACCTTTTGAGGCAATCACTGCAATCAAACAATTTCTGTAACTGTCAATGAGACTTCTGCACCTCTCAGCAGGTATTTTGGCCCACTCCTCATGAGCAAACTGCTCCAGTTGTCTCAGGTTTGAAGGGTGCCTTCTCCAGATGGCATGTTTCAGCTCCTTCCACAGATGTTCAATAGGATTTACATCAGGGCTCATAGAAGGCCACTTTAGAATAGTCCAATGTTTCCCTCTTAGCCATTCTTGGGTGTCTGTGTGTTTTGGGTCATTATCCTGTTGTAAGACCCATGACCTGCGACTGAGACCAAGCTCTCTTGACACTGGGCAGCACATTTCTCTCTAGAATACCTTGATAGTCTTGAGATTTCATTGTACCCTGCACAGATTCAAGACACCCTGTGCCAGATGCAGCAAAGCAGCCCCAGAACATAACAGGGTGATTCTATAATTCGGGGTACATTTCACCATAAGAAAAAAAATTATATATATATTGTTTTTCAGTGAATCAACCACTCTTACAAGTTAGCATAATCCTTCAGGGTAACATATCCAGTTGTTGCAAAGCTTAATCATTAACCATTTTTTCTATTTTTAATTAAATAAAATGTGTTTCCTTCCCCATCTGTCAACTAAGTTACGGACAAACTGATATGATTTCAATCATTTGGCAGAATCTTACAGTTAAAGTAAAATTAGAGTTGGAGACATATTTAGTCTTTTCTGCCAGATCTACAATTATTTGTTTTAAATATATATTTCAACTATTAAAATTCCCCCCATGGGTAAGCAATTCGACTACAACTGTTATTAGAACCATGATGTTTTCATTTACAAAAATGTCATATCAGTCATTTTCAGAATTTAAACAAAAGGCTGCCAAAGTTCACAACTGGTCACATCTATACCAATCATGAAATTATGTTTTTGACCTCATTTTCATTCTTTAACTTGAAAAATGTAAGTGTAACTTAGTTGACGATGGAGGTAACGCAGTTGACACAAGTAACTTAGTTGACAGGACACATTAAACAACTAGTACCATGTTATTTTAATGTAGTATGAAATTTAACGAAATATCATTTAAGTAGTCAAGGTGATGGATAAAACAGTGAAAAGAACATGAACAAAGCAAAGTAGCATGCAACTGTTACACAGTTACAGTAAAGTATCAGTAGTAGGCCTAATCATCAGTAGAACTCATTCACGTTTCCAAGCAGAATCAAATGAAACGACTTTGATTCACATACATATAAAAGCAGTAAAAGGGCAACAAATAATTGATGAACTGCCCTGTGCTGTATTCAGTTAATACAGTAGAACAGAATTACATTGAAATACAACTGTAGTATATGAAACATTCAACTGATCAATACATTCCATATAAACCTCACTAGGACTTTTTACAAACTTGACCATATTTCTTTGTCAATTTCAACACGGCGTGAAGTCACAGCCTTTGGAGGGGGAATCATTCTCAGCACATCCTCAAACAGGTACCATAGCACATCCTCTCTGAGTGGCCAGAAGAAGCGGTTTACGCCAATGTTACTCATGCACTTCACCTGTACATGGGTTTCCATGGTGTCCTGAATTATCCCAGGGTAAATGTCTCCTTCGTACCTTACAACACACCATTCTCCAATTAGCTCAGGACCCCAAGGAATTTCACTTCCTGCAAGGTGGCTGCCTGGACTCCCTGGTGGTGTACATAAGTTCTGAAGACTCATCTTTCTTTCCCTGCTTTCCTTCTGCGCCTTCCTCCAATAGGCCCTCTTGCTTCTCTTCTCTCTCTCACTCATCATTTCAACAGTTTTCACCTTTCTCTGTGCCCTTAGCCTGTGCCATGCCTGTCTTTGCTTCTCCAAATAAGCTGCCCTTCTTGCTGGATCAGCATCTCTTCGAGCCCTGTATCTGCGCTGTTTTTCAGCTGCTGACACCTATTTCAAATAGATTTTAAAATACTAAATTAACTTGAATAGTGAAAAAGTAAAATGCACTCTATTAACTACAGTATTCATTGAGATTGGCAGATTGATAATGACAACAATGTAGAGAAAATTACTGATGTCAGAGAGCACTGGAGTTGCATGTCAACTAAGTTACCCAGTCTGTGTAACTTAGTTGACAGGTAACTTAAGTTGACAATTTCCATGTTTTCTCTCATAACTTCCTTAGCTAATGTAGCATAGCTATGCACATGGCATTTTCTTAAAGAGGATAACAGGTTTTTTAATCAGGTAAGTTAATTTAAATATTGAAATATCAAAACCCATGATTATATGAGTAACTTAGTTGATGCTTAATTAATATACTCTCAGACTACATGTAATTTTAGATCAAATATTGAATGAAGTGAGAGGAGACTCACCATAATGCATTCAAAATGCCCGCCAGAAAGGAAGACGTCACCACACAGGGCTGGTCACATGGTGTTGGACCAAACCATTTTTGGGTTCAGTGGGGGGAGTCTTGTTGGTAACTTAGTTGAAATGAATTTTGCGGACAGCGGTAAAATTAATAATTTTAAGTATTAAGATGTTAAAATATAATGTGAAATTATTATTTTCTCCTAGTACTTAACACTCTTAAGAACATTGTAAAATAATATTGACTGATTTTTTTAGTACTTTATTTTGATCACAACACAGTGAAACGGGAAATCGGACATGGAAAAAATGAAAACTAAGAATATCATTATAGATTTTAAATAATAATCAGAAAATATGTGACATGTTTTACAGTTATATTGCATTATGTGTATACATGGTTAAAATGTGAAATTACAGAGAAAAAAAAGATGTTTAATAGTCAGTAACATCACTAAACATCAGCGGACATGGAATGTACCCCAAAATATAGAATCGCCCAACAGAACCTCCTCTATGTTTCACAGTAGGGACAGTGTTCTTTTCTTGGTATGCTTCATTTTTGCGTCTGTGAACATAGAGCTGATGTGCCTTGCCAAAAAGTACCAGTTTTGTCTCGTCTGTCCATAGGACATTCTCCCAGAAGCTTTGTGGCTTGTCAACATGCAGTTTGGCAAATTCCAGTCTGGCTTTTTTGTGATTTGTTTTCAACAGTGGTGTCCTCCTTGGTCGTCTCCCATAAAGTCCACTTTGGCTCAAACAATGATGGATGGTGCAATCTGACACTGATGTACCTTGACCTTGGAGTTCACCATGAATGTGTTTAGAGGTTGTTCTGGGCTCTTTTGTTACCATTCATATTATCCGTCTCCTCCTGCGGCCACGTCCAGGGAGGTTGGCTACAGTCCCGTGGATCTTAAATTTCTGAATAATATGTGTAACTGTAGTCACAGGAACATCAAGTTGCTTGGAGATGGTCTTATAACCTTTACCTTTAACATGCTTGTCTATAATTTTCTATCTCCTGAGACAACTCTCTCCTTTGCTTCCTCTGGTCCATGTTTAGTGTGGTACACACCAGGTCACCAAACAGCACAGTGACTACTTGTCACCCTTTAAATAGGCCGACTGACTGATTACAAGTTTGTAGACACCTGTGATGTTAATTAGAGGACATCTTGGTTGAACATGTCCCTATGGTCACATTATTTTCAATCTTTTCTAGGGGTACCATCATTTTTGTCCAGGCCTGTTTCATGAGTTTTTTTTTTTGTTTTTGTTTTTTTTTTTTTTTTTAAATAATTCTGTTGAACCCCACTTCAAAAGAGTTGTCTGATTTTCATTGGTTAATTTCCATAGAATTTTTATTTATTACCACTTTTGTCAGATTAAAGTTATTTCTGTGACCATTGTGGGTTTTTCTTTCATTAACAGAGGGGTACCAACAATTTTGTCCACGTCTGTAGGTCAAGATGTGAAGATCCTTTCAACACATTTTTAAAAAATTCAAAATGCCAGTCACTTTTTCCAGACTACTTTAAATGTCACTTTTGCTCTATACAACCCAATTCTGACGTTTCTGGAAGACAAAATTGTATTTAATAATTCAACGAAGACACTTAACAGTCTAGCCAGTCATTTATTGTCAGTATTACAGGAAAAAGCAGATCAACAAACAGCAATAAAATATTTTTAATAAGACACTAATCTGTAGTGCACTTTTACCCTCCTCACTCCTCAACGTTAATGCCAGTCCAAAGAGGCTTGATCAGTTTAGAGCAGGGGTGTCAAACTCAATCCATGGAGGGCCAAGACCCTGCATGTTTTGCTTCTACCCAGTGTCATCAGCAGGTGTTTTCACTGATCAGCAATCAGTGGGAAGAAATTCAGTGAAATCGCATGCTGAAGACACTGGGTGGAGGTAAAACCTGCAGGGTCTTGGCCCTCCATGGAATGAGTTTGACACCTGTGGTTTAGAGTAAGGAGATTGGTGAGTGAATCAAACGGTCACTTCGTTTTGGAGTTCAGTGATTCTTTCAGAAGCAGCCTGGTCTAAACTCCAAGCATGAGGAGTTTGTGGGTATTTGAAGACAGATCACATGGGTACACCTGTTCAGGGATTTTGCATTAAAGCTGAGTTGAGGACCCAAACCTTTTTGAAAGTTTGTACAAACAAGGCTGCACTAAAACCAATGCCCATATGAATAATATGCAACTTTTATTTTTTACCTTTCAAGAGGTCACACTAATTAGACACCAAATCAGCCACAAGAAACGAGAAAACTGCAGGACTGACAAGTGATGACTTAATTTAGGACTCAAATTCAAAAGCAAAACCAACAAAAACTTTCAATATTTTTGAAATGAGATATTGGATTATCAACCATTTTTCAAATAATCCAATATAATAAACTTTAAATGTTGTTGCCTTTTTCAGACCAAAATTGTTTGTTCTCGTCTTTAGGCTAGCTCACCAGGCTGCTCAAGCTGAAGCCCGAAGAAATAATTGCTCCCAATATTTAATATTTTCTAAGGCCGTTTAAAGGGCCGCACACTAAAGCAGCTGAAACACGAAATTGGTCCAAGATATTAAAAATATGCCAACACTGGAGCTAAATTCTGTGATCATGTGAAAAATCTCCAAAAAGTGACATCTGAACTCCCCCCTCTTAGAAAAACATAGGGTCAGTGCATCAATCCAAACATTGTTATATCAAAAAACATGTAGTATAAAAAAAAAAAGAAAAAAAAAAAAAAAAAAAAGCATGAGCCCCATTAAACTTGGCCAAATTAATTCTGAAAACACGCACAGCCACCTTTATTCAAACCGCTCTCTCCCAGTCGCACACAAAGCAGCTCAAAAAGACCAATTTAAAATACTCTCAACTTCGACTCCTTCTCTAAGTTCAATGCTGTTAGAAATTCAGACGTGCACTGAAAAAGCTCATTGGTCCCAGAGGCACATAAACTTGGCTAAAGTAACTTCAACGGGATCAAACAAAAGCAGGCAGGAGTTAAACAGCAAATGAAACAGAACCCTGAAAATAGCTTCATGATCATTCACATAGTGTATACACAAAGCAAAAGAAAAAAACTGCAGTTTAAGTTAAAGATGCAGTGTGTATTCTTGCAGTCAGATTTCAATGTAAATATTTTCCGTTATATTTGTCATTACCTTTTTCTAAAGTATTTAGGATAACCTACAGAAGTCATTTGTGAAATCGGGAGTTTATATATTTGAACTTGGAAAAGCATTATAAAAATCCAAAATGACTGCTTACATGGAAGTGGACACTCTCCCTGTGTGTATTAAAAAACAAAACTATAATCTTATTACAAACAAAATACACAAAATTTTACTCGAGAACAATTACATACCAATTAAAATTTCAGAATTCAGATTACCCAAAAATGATGCACACTGCACCTTTTAAAAAAAAAAAAAAAAAAAAAGATTCCATCCTTTTAGAATGCAAAAAGCTGAGTCCGTATCAGCACATTTCTGGGTACATCACTCTTAGATCATCAAGGAGGTTTGTTCTAAAATGGACATGAAGTCTGAGACCTTCAATTATTTGAATAAGGCAGTAAATTCTACCATCTGAACCTCCACACATCAAGCAGGTTTGTTGGGGAATGATTCAGCACTGCTGAAATGAAGAGACTAGTTATACTGCCAGCAGCCATGTTATTCTACAGTTACCATAATGAGAGATTCAGGTGAGGAACAAAAAATGCTTTGGAAGAAATGTGATGGGGGGAAAAAATAAAGAAAATTGCCTCAGTTGAGGATTTTTACCCTAAACTTTTTCATTTCGAATATTACGTTTACTTTTCAAGCAGGACATTCAAAGAGTAAAGTGCATGTCTAAAAGCAGCTTCCAGATGACACTTCAATCTGAAAATCAACAGTAGTCATGTTACTCCATATTGATGCTCTGACTTGGTAAACCTGCATATGAACTTCAAGTACAAAACACCTGCTTGCAGTCAAATGTCCCAAAGTGTACAAACGAGGGGCAGGCCAGCAGCTACAATCATTGTCGGCTTGTGCTTCTTCTGAGGTTCCTTTGCCACCTGGATTACATCCCACCTCCCTCATCTTCCTGCTCCTCCATGTTTTTTCGTGCCATCCTCTCTCTCCGTTCTGCCAGCCGCAGACATCGAGGACAGTCTTTGCCTGTGCGGAAGCAGCTACGGTGGTAGCACGCGTGACAATCTGCAAAAAAAAAAAAAAAAGAAAAAAAGAAAATCACAAGAAGGAAAAGGTGGTGGTCAGTGAGTCAACAGCACATTTGTTTCATCCTAAAAGGACGTTAGACCATCCCATCGGTTCAGTGTCAGCCAGTTTAACCAGTTTGCCAACAGCCAATGACTGTTAGGCCTGAGGGAGGATGGGCGTGTCGGGGTATAAAAAGCACAGAAGGAAAAAAAAGCAGACGCAGGAGAGAGCAGGTATGTGAGACGAGGAGACAGGAGCTGAACATGTCCAGATGCATCCTGATCTCACCAAAACAGCAGCAGTTCCACAACCCTTCAATGCAGATACTCTAACAGATTTCAAATGCCTTTTTTTTCTGTTGATGGATTCATGAAACGACAAGCAACTCAAATTCAAAAACTGTTTATTTCATGATAATATGAAAATGGAACTTCAAACAAGCAGACAGACATGAGAAGCAACTAAAAGGCATAAATTACACATTCATTATGGTCACCGCGTAAAATCCTTCCTCAAAAAAAAAAAGTCTAGAAATAATAAAAAGTTAAAACACAAGTTAAAAACATACGAACAGACAGCATGGCACAACATAAGAGTTCCCCTGGGCTGAAGGTAGAGTACGTCATTTTTAGAGAAACTACCACTGTAAATCAATTGTAAACTACCAGTAAGCTTGGATGGAATATGTGTAACATGCTACACAAAAAAAGGAAATGTATGACCAAAGCATGCTGAAATACAAAAAAAAAACAAAAACTCAGCAGTATCTTTCTCAATGAAAGCAGCAGCCAAATGCAAAGCAGCGCAGAGCTCAGAGCCAAAGACAGGAAAGCAAAGCACCATCGCCCGACTAAAGAGAGCCACCAAACAGCTGTAGAAATAATGAACCTCCACCACCTGTGCAACTGCAAAGACCACAACAGACCAAAGCCTCTCACAGACCAGGAGCCCAGTGTCCAAATGAGAACAGGAAGACAACAAATATCCAACCGCCACTGTGGGTTTGACAGAGTGCAGGTATTGCTACACAACGTGACCAATTAGAACGGTGAAAAGATTATAGACGTGCACCGACTGATGCAATGTTTTCTCCATTTGTGCCAGGAAAAAAAGAAGGCGTGTTGTTGCTTAAATCAACCACTCTCAAACTGATAATAGGCCGACATCCATCAAAGCCAACAACAGCAGCGCACATGACTAAAGGTTGACAGGCAGTACATTCATTTAACATTCAGAACACAACTATAAGCCATGCAGGTTTAACTGGAACCATGTTGCTTCACAATCAGAGGTAAGTATACAGTAGTTGTACAAAACCTGAATTAAACCACAAACTGCAGTTTTAACACTGTACAAAAATTATATTTTACATGTTTACTTAGAAGTCTTACAGTAAATACGAGTGGATGCAATCTTCTCACCTACCCCTACTCAACAAAAACCCATTTCCCACTTTATACTTGGTGCTACACAGCTACTTCAATACTACTTGCTGTGATGAATACCTCTACTAACAGTTTGTTAAATAGCGTCAAAATACTGTGGTTTGTCATTGTAGCAGCTACACTAAAAACTAAATTCACTGTAGAGTTTTGCTTGTTATAATTAACTGTAGACAATGCAAAAATCTACACTTTGCTATTTAAATGTGAATCTTTTGGGGTGGGTGTCTCTCCTCCTCTTGTCCTCCTTCGCCACCAGTACCAGGATCTCTCATCTTCGTCTGCTTTCTCCTCCCTCCTTCCCTGATCTTCCTGCCTCGAGCTAGTCTCCGGGCTCTGCGAGTTTCGCGAGCCCTCCAGTTAGTCTGGCCTGCAACTGTTTGCTCTCCCTGTTCCTCTGCACTTGTGTCCATTTCATCGACACTCCCTCTGCTTCCACCTTCCTCCTCCACATTCTCTCCCTTGCTTCTTGCTCCAGAGAAAACGGATGCAAGCTGATGAGGTTTTAGTCCTTTAAAAAGTGAAAATCTCTCTCCAGGAGAGTCTGTTTTTACCATTTCAGTTTCTGCGTCTGTCCTGACTTTTGCTTCTTCTGTTTGCTCCCCTTTTGATGATGGTCTTTTATTTAAATCTTTATTTTCACCTTTATCTTCTGATTCTGTTTTGCCTTTATCTTCGACATCCGTTCCTGACAAGCCCGTGACTGGACTCGTTGACTGTGAGTTGTCCCAAAAGGCTCTCCCCTTTTGTCCTAATTCATGTAATCTGTCCCTGCTGTTGTGTGTTTCACCGTTACTGCCCCTCCTCTCTCCTTTAGACCAGGGTTTCTTTAGTCTGTCTATTTGTAGTGCCTTGAATAGGTTGACTTTCTCCATTCTTGCATGTCCATCTTCCCTTTGCTGACCATCTCCGCTCTCCTGCTTGTCTTCATCAGCCCCCTTCTCTTCCTCCCCACTTGACTCAGTGCCTCCTGTCATCTCTAGTTTCTCCTTACTCCGAGAAAAAGTGTTAACCAGTTTTCCATGAGTCAATGCTTGTAATATCTCCCCCCTTTCATGTCTCACAGCTGCTGAATCTTCTGATGCTTTCTCCTCTCTAGTCTCCTCATCTACTTCTGCCCCTCCCTCCCCACCCTCCCCCTCTTTCATGTCTTGGGACAGGGTCTTTGCCAGCCTACGAGGCATTGAGATCTTCCAGTTTCTCCAGGATAGTGGAAGTGAAGGGCGGGAGGAGCCACCCACAAGAGAGGGCTCACCTTCACAGCGCTGGCACTTGTTCAGCTGGAAGGGGAAGATTATGTCTTTGGCATTGCTGCAGAACTCGCACACGAAGCCCTTCGCCTGGCACAGCTGCAGAAGATTGGAGACAAAGTGACACAGGAATCAGGCTTAAAATATATAGATAATGGAAGCACTGTTTGTGAAACTGCTTCGTAATTTGCTTGTGCGTTCTGTAAATGCAGTAAACTAGACGTGCAGGATTGATTAATAACTGAGTAATTTGCCAATGTAATGATTATTATCATGGATTATCAAATAATCTGATACCTTTGTATGTTATTGTGACAATTATGGATTCTTTATTGTAATTTTATGTGTCCACAATAATAAATTTATATATAGCAATAGCCTTTATATGATAGATATTTAGCACCATTAGTGTTTCAGCTAGTACCATGGCTTTTTCCAAACAAAGCTAATGAATCAAGACGTTTAACAACTCCATATATGACTGATGTCTCTTGTTAGACAGAAATCCACTGTAGATTAATTGTAAGAAGTTAATCCTACTTCCTGGTCACTTGCTAGCAACATCACTAGCAATTGGTCTGACTTTACTGGGCAAAGGCTGCATTATACGAGCATCACAAGTTTAACTGTAAAACTGGGAATGCTCATTTTCATCAACAATAGGTCATAAAACCATGATACTGTGATTCTGACATTCAGAATTTGAATGTAAAATTAAAGTTCCACAGCATTTACTAAGGTTAACTTTTAGTCAGTCAAGTTGCTTTTGTTTAACAAGGAGGATGGAGGGGTATTCACCACTTCAGCACAATGTACAAATGTAAATTAGGACATGATAAAAGATACCAATTTAAAAATGAAAAATCATAAATATCAAAAATTTAACCAGTATCCAGATGAGCGTTGCAAATTTACAAGAAAAAAGTTGCAAATTTACTAGAAAAAGATGAAAATACACAAGCAAAAGGTCACAAATTTATGAGAAAAAAGGTCAAATTTGTGAGAAAAAAAAAACTTTAGGAAAAAGTTGCAAATTTATGAGAAAAAAGGTGAAAGTTTTTGTTCTTCATTTCTGCTTAGAATTTTGTGGTTCAAAGTCATTTTATTCCATGATACAACATGATATAGAAAGGTCTATGACGATACTGAGGGGACAATACCACCCCACCCCCCCGTGGTGGTGGTTGGGGGGCAGTGTTCCCCCAGCCCCCCTTGATTTACACGTATGAATGGGGATATGGCAGGTAAACAAGGGGCATCCTCTTGAGTCGTTTTGCTAACAAAAGGGAACAACATCCCCCCTCAGTTCATCTACTGTTTCTAGCCAGGCTGAAATGGAGTGAGGCTGCATTCAGACCAGGACAGTCCGGGGTCTCAGTTCGATTGGGCGGGGAATGCCAAGAATTTTCACACCTTTGTTTGGTCTGCATTCACACAGCAGCGGACCAAACTGCCTGGACAACGTCACGCAGTTACAACTGCTCGTTTGGGGCGCTGTAGCCAAAACTACCACTGACCAGGAAGAAAAAAATCTCTGCAAAGAAGAAAAATCAGGCTCACTGATTGACCAGGACCAAAAACGGAAATCTGTTCCCTTCAGCTGGGATGTTTATCCGCCACAAACAAGACATTTTTTAACTTTTCTCCTCGGCTTTCACTAGTAAAAGGATTTCTCGGATTCACACGGTTGTCTTTGTTATTTTCTACCCAAAATGTACTACGGTAAATGCCACTTCCTCTTCTCAGACTACATGTTGCTATGGTTACACAAACACTGAGGGGCACTTCTGCCCTTTGGTCCGCTAGATACTCCCTTTGCATTCATACAGCAAGTGGAGCGCACCAGACTTCATTTGCAAGAGAACCAAGACCCCCGTCTTTCGGTGGGTCCAGACTTCGCTTGTTCGCTTGTTTGGCGCGCACCAGAGTTCCAACGCGTGTTCAGGGCGCATTCACAAGGCCACTGTTTGGTCCGGACTTAACGACCAAAGTGTGAATTCTGTGGATAGTTCGGTTCGTTTGGTGCCGTCTGAATGTGCCTGAAACTCAGGTGCAGCACCAAACAAGCGAACTCTGGTCCCCCTGAAAAGGGGGGGGGGGTTCTCTGTTTGCTTGCAAACGCAGTCTGGTGTGCTTCGCTTGCCGTGTGAATGCAAACGGAGTATCCAGCAGACCAAAGGGCGGACGTGTCCCTCGGCGTTTCTGTAACCACAGCAACACACAGTGAGAAGAGAAAGTGGCGTTTACTGTAAAGGTGCCTTCACATCAAAACGACAATGGGGGTATTTTTCGCACAGCACGATTACATTATAGCTCAATGTAAATACATGAAAAGACATTCACCATCTGGGTGAGATGCAGACAGGCGAAGTTCCCACTCACATGAAAAAGTTGAAAACTTAACATGTGTTTCAGGTCTGTGGCAGGAATCCGTGGGTAAATCCAACATCCCAATTCAGCTGAACAGCTCGCGGTCCTTCTGCCCCATTTTGGGTAGAAAATACAATAAAGACAACCACATGGATCCAAAAAATACTTTTACCAGAGAAAGCCCAGGAGAAAAATTAAAAAAAAAAAAAAAATGTCTCTTGGACTTGGAATAGTGAGGAGTGAGATGCAGGCGCTGATGGATATTTGGTCTGAGGACCAGATTTCTCAGCTGCTTTTGGCTGCACACAATACCACTGATGTTTTTAAAACGTTCAGCGATATGTTGGCAGCACGGAGGTTTATACAAACGCTGGAGCTTTTAATTTTTGTGTGTTTGTAGCACATAAACACCTTGGCTGAATGGTGTTATGCTGAGAATTGCTAGTTTGCAGAGAATTGCATCCCATCGTCGAATAAACGTAATTTAAAGATCATTTACAAGAGGTAATTTTTACTTCTAAAAATGTACAAATGGTTACAAGCCTGGCTGTAGTGTTATATTTATAGTTTTGGTGGATGGGATGCAATTCTTGGCAAGCGAGCAATTCTCGGCATAACACGGTTCTGGCCAATCGATGAGCCAGATTTCTCTTCTTCACCGAGATTTTTTTCTTCCTGGTCAGTGGTGGTTTCAGCTACAGCACCACAAATGAGCAGCTGTTGTAACTGCGTGACGTTGTCCAAGCAGTTTGGTCCGCTTGAGTGAAGTGCTGTGTGAATGCAAACCAAACAAAGGTGTGAAAATTCTCGCCATTCCCCACTGAGTTGAACAGAGACACCCGGACTATCCTGGTGTGAATGCAGCCTCAAGCCTTATTCATGCTGCATTTCCCCTCTCGTCTGCTTTAGTCTGCGTGCGCTTTGGACGAGCCCAGCAGGCACGCAGCGCTGTACATGCTTACTTTTTTCATCTACCCAGGCCAAGCGGTTGACGCATGCGTACAACCATCATTTGTAATTTCACGCCCACCTTACAGGTTGCACCAATGCGCTGACGCGCCAGGGTTTTGACTGACAAAGAAACGCTGCTTGCTTTCTGCTGCTTTACTTCCCGGTTTTCACTCCTTTTCCATGAAGATGCTTCTGCTACTGCTGCTGAAGTATGTATGTATGACTCATGTATGTTTATTCTCATCTTCCACTTCCTCGTTGTCTTCATCTACTTTGCCTTGGTATGCTGTGTCGATCTCACCACCTCATGAATGGGATGTTCATTCTTGTGCATGCACTTTTCAGCGCGGTCACAAAATTTGGGCTGCTGGAGACGATGACGTAAATTTCATCACACAAAGTTTCTGGTTACACGTACATGGACAGCAGAGGTGCAGCATGAATCCAGCTTCAGACTGCACCAAATAAACCAAACTATCCATGGAAGCCGCTGTTCGGTCCTTTGGTCCGGACCGAACAGTGGTCATCTGAATGTGCCCCAAGTCAAATAACTTTTACAAAAAATTACCAATTCAAAATTCTCTGAATCAATGCTTGGTTTAACATGCCATGGTGGCTGAGCGCAACTCCTGACAAAAATTAATCCCAAGTTTTTAAGAAAGGCACAAAAACCCTGATGTTTTTCTTACCATACAGCCCGCTACATGCACGGTACCAAGTTTGAGCAGCTCTTTCATTCGGGGAGCTAGTTCCCCATTGCGCACGGCAGTGAGATCGTTGAGGGAGAAGAGATGAAGATCATCCATCAGGTGACCTGGTAACCTGTCGAACTGATCCAGCACCCTAAGAAACAAACACACAGTTACATCAGTAACAGTAACATAACAAAACAACAGTAACATCTGTTGCTTTGGATAATTCTGTCGGCTTACTACAAAACAAACTATGAGCAGATGTTTCTTACTCTTTGGCAAAGCGACAGGTCTTGAAGAGGTTTTTCATGTGAAACAGCTGCTGCCTCAAAACCTAAACAACAAATGGGTAAAAATGGGTTAACTGAGTGCAGAACACCAGGAAAAACAAAGACATTATTGTACTTATCAGATTAGTGGTGTGGAATTAGTGACATCTTCATGTTAGGTTGATAGCCAGTTTCTTAAAATTCTGGCTGAAAATGTCAGACTACTGTGGCTGAAATTTGACATTAAACCTATTTTTCTTACTGACGATGTTTACACAGTAGTAGTTTTTCTACATAAGTGACAACATTTAAGTGAACAGCTTAAGGGATCACAAGGGATCACACACCACTGTAAACAGTAATTACAACAGTGTCATGATGACCACAGTAAAAACCCACCCTAACACTCTCCAGGGCTTTGACCTTCTTGTACAGACCACTGTTGATGTCACTGGGGTTGAAAAGCGGATCTCCGGCAATTTTGGTCAACAGGTCCCGGGCAAAGTTGCTGACATAGTACTTGCTAAAGTCCCACTTCCTCAGAACTCGTCCAGGAACGACTGCCTGGGCGTTCTCATGGCAGCACTGACAGAAGTAACGGCCGAGGTATTCACAGTAACGCATCCTTTTAATATAATCTAAGTGAGCAGAAAAACAGGGAGATGGACAAGAAAACAGTGTAAATATGTTACAGCAAAATGTGAAGGTTTCTCTGTAAAGCTTCGATACATAAATGAAAGGAGAAAAAATGAGAAAAACATTTTCACTGAAAATAATTAAGTGTTATAGGTGCTGCACTGATTGTGAAACTTAACATTAAAACATAACTGAAACTTATGCAGTGTTTAGAGACTGTCTAAATAATCGAAGCAAGCAAAACAATGTCAACCCTTTGAGTGTGAGAATGTGTGTGCCCCTAGTGGCAGAGCGTGGCACTGCGACTACCTTTTCACTGTCAAAAGTGAGAAATTTCTATTTATTTTTTTAAATGTACTGATTTCTTGTTCATATACTTTGAAGATAAGATGAGGTACCACTGTACAAAAAAATGGTGTCAAAAGACTGAACCATTTTTGTGTAAATACGTCCAAAGTCCAGTTTTGACTGAGTTATGGAATTTAAAGAGGTGCTGCGACATTATGCAAATTAGATGTGTAAATTTATTCCTATCACTTTGGATTGTATTTTACATCTTTCTACTGGGCAGTAAGTCATTATCTCTTACCACTTTCAAGTTATAGCCTTGGAAATCTTAACTATTTTACTGACAAAAAATATTTACCACTCTTGACCCCTAGGGGGTATGTCGCAGTTCTGCACCATACACACTCAAAGGGTTAAATTTCACCATTTTAAGTGGCATTTCTGTAGTTGGAGGTTATACCTGGGTCAGCACGGGTACCACAGCCAGCACAGCGGTAGTTCTGCTTAGCAACAATTATTTTCCTCCTGAAAGGGAAGACGAAATATGATTAACAGATAATTTACAGCAAAGACCCAGTTAATGACAGAGTAGATCATTCCGACCTGATGAGACCAGTGCCAGACAGCAAAGATCAACTGACCTTTGACCTTCACAACAACCTGGATACAGACCTACTGAGGATCATTGTGTGCGAGTCTGGCAAGCATTGGGGCAATTGCCTAGATGGGATAGCCATTTAGGTGGATGGATGGATGGAATAACTTTTCAGCTTCATCTGAATGAGTTAAAAATGCATACAATATGTACCATGCTTTTGAAATGACAGATTGCTAGATAAAACAGAAGCCATACTGACATAAATGTCCACAAATCAATGTAACTTAACATGTTCATGTTCTTCTCTAAGCCCCAGTGAAGACTTTGGAAAGTCTAACCTTACCCCTCAGTGCATAAAATACACCAGATCAATAATTTGCTGAATGATAATCTCAGTCCACTGGGTCTAACATAATCTGAAGGTTCTTCAGAAAATAACATTACCAACCATTATTATATTACCATCTTGAACAGCACTATCACTTCAAAAGTGTCAGACATTTTTTTTTATTTATTCATTTAGCCTTTATTTAACGAGGTTAGTACCATTGAGATGAGGGATCACTTTTACAAGGGAGATCAGGCTAAGATAGTAGCAATACAGTTATAGTATCAATAAAAAGACAAATAAACAGGCTACAAAAACATACTCCTATAAAACACTCCCACACAGAAAGCCTGGGCTCCACTGATTTCACTGAATCTTTAAATTCATTCAAAGGTATGATGTTTTGTAGACGTAGTTCAGAGTTAAGCTTGTTTCATACATCAGGAGCCAAAAACCTCAAAGCTTTCTTTCCAAATTCTGTCCTTATTTTTGGAGCAACCAAAATGTCCAACAACTACACCGCATTGCAAATTATTATGCAAACAGGATTTTAGTGTCATTCAACACAAACATTCAATTTTTTTTGTTTTTCAATTAAACTCATGGATGGTATTGCGTCTCAGGGCTCTGTGCATCACTGATATCAATCTCAGACGCCTGTCACAATTAGTTTGCCAGGTGAGCCCAATTAAAGGAAAACTACTTAAGAAGGATGCTCCACATTATTAAGCATGCCACAGGTTTCAAGCAATATGGAAAAGAAAAAGGATCTCTCTGCTGCCGAAAAGCATCAAACAGTGCAATGCCTTGGACAAGGTATGAAAACAGATATTTCACGAAAACTTAAGCGTGACAATCGTACTGTGAAAACATTTGTGGCTGATTCAGAGCACAGACGGGTTGGTACAGATAAAGGTATAACAAGGAAGGTTTCTGCCAGACAAATTCATCGGATTAAGAGAGCAGCTGCTAAAATGCCATTACAAAGCAGCAAACGAGTATTTTTGAAGCTGCTGGTGCCTCTACAGTCCCACGAACCTCAAGGTGTAGGATCCTCCAGAGGCTTGCAGTTGTGCATAAACCAACTATTCGGCCACCCCTAACCAATGCTCACAAGTAGAAACAGTTGCAGTGGGCACAAAAATACATCAAGACTAATTTTCAAACAGCCTCGTTTACTGATGAGTGCCACGCAACCCTGGATGGTCCAGATGGATGGAGTAGTGGATGGCCACCATGTCCCAAACAACACTGCAATGTCAGCAAGGAGGTGGCAGAGTCATGTTTTGGGTCGGAATCACAGGGAGATAGTTGGTAGGCCCTTTTAGGGTCCCTGAAGGTGTGAAAATGACCTCGGCAAAGTATAGAGTTTCTGACTAACCACTTTCTTCCATAGTACAAAAAGAAGAACCATGCCTTCCGTAGCAAAATTATCTTCATGTATAACAATGCACCATCTCATGCTGCAAAGAATACCTCTGTCATTGGTTGCTATGGGCATAAAAGGAGAGAAAGTCATGGTGTGGCCTCCATCCTCCCCTGACCTCAATCCTATTGAGAACCTTTGGAGCATCCTCAAGAAAAAGATCTATGAGGGTGGGAGGCAGTTCACATGAAGACAGCAGCTGTGGGAGGCTATTCTGACATCTTGCAAAAAAATTCAAGCAGAAACTCTCCAAAACCTCACAAGTTCAATGGATGCAAGAATTGTGAAGGTTATAATCAAAGAAAGGGTCCTATGTTAACATGTAACTTGACCTGTTAAGATGTTTTTGATTGAAATAGCTTTTGATTTCAGTAAATATGACCTCCTAATGCTGCAATTTTTTTTTTTTTATTTATTTATTTTTTTTTTTGTTACTTATTTGTACCCGTAGGTAGATTTGTTTTGCAGTCTGGTGACAGCCACCAGCTGCTGGTCGCTGCGTGCGCAAGCGCCCCGTATCCCTAACCTGCATGTTTTTGGCAAGTGGGAGGAAACCGGAGAAATCCCGGAGTAAACCCACGCAACACGGGGAGAACATGCAAACTCCGCACAGATCACTGTTGACCGGGGGCTGGGATCGAACCCACGATCTCATGATCTCCGTGATCCCCCGGCCGAGGGTAAACTGTGCTGCCACAGTGCTAACCACTGCGCCACCGTGCAGCCAGTGATGATGGCTGCACTTAAAAATGACTTAACTTAAAAATGATCATTTTTAAGTTCTTTACAACCAATAAAATATTTTGAAACTCTGTTGTGCATAATAATTTTGAACAATGCATTTTGAGTTTTTTATTTTTGAAAAAAAAAAAAAAAAAAAAAATAGTTATCGGGAAGTTTGTTCAATAAAATTTGAATTATGCTGCAACGGTTAATGACTTGAAAATTATGCAGACTGTCATTTGCATCGACTATTTAGAAAAATCAGAGAAATATTTGCATAATAGTTTGGAACACGGTGTAAATAAAGAGGAGGCCATTGAGGAGGGTAAACCTGATGCTAACTTACTTGGGGGCAGGATGAATGTTGAAAATGATCTGTGGCCGAGGCGGTGCCCACTCCAAGTTCCCTCGGACCCGAATCCTCAATTTGTAAATGTCGGCATGCTCGCCATCATCAGGAGAGATCGGCAGAGAGTCTGGGATAGGAAGCAACTGGGAGACAGTAATATCACAATTCAGTTAAGTCATTTTAGTACATCAACAATACACACATTTAAATTACAGTAACTGCAGCATGTAGAGTACCATGTGTGGCAAGACACTGCACAACCATATATATGAGCAAGACCTTGTACCTTCTGAGGAGCATCATGTTCTGGGACCAGCCAGTCGAGCTCAGAGGCTGCAGGAAGTTGCATACCCTCAAACTGCCTGAGCAAACCCATGGCGACTGACTCAGCCGAGTTAGACTGGAGATGTGAAGGAGAACTGAAACAACCCCAAATGAGATTATATATTAAAATAAAAAACAATACGCCAACATGTTTGCAGAAAAGAAAATACCAGGAAAGACTGACGAAAGTGATTCATAGTACCACTGAATCTGGAATTAAACAAGCATCTGTCATCAAGTTCCACTCCACCCCCATCACTTAATATTAACCGTTTAAGTGAATCCAGCCTTTTACATTATAAATATTAAAAGGTGCATTCTTTTTTGGTCCGAGGTTAAAAATCATCTCTCAAAATGTCAAAAGCATTCGATAATAACCACCAGAAAACCAAGATCATTTACTGGAGTTTTAAGGCAAACATTTCTGACATACATTCTCATCAGGCTGATCTAACCAACCCCATGTACAAATGACTAACTGCTTGAATTTTAAGTTATAATATGCACCATAAATCATTTTTTTTTGTTTCACTTTACTAGATGGGGGAATTACTTTGTTCTAACCAGTTAGCCATTAGCTACTGCAAGCAATACCCAACAAACAGTACGCAGGAATTTCCAATAAACACACCATGACAACATGTTCAGACATAAGGGTTGTCCACAACAAGCACAATAATGATAACTATAAAATTCATCATTCATCTTCTTCCGCTTAATCCTTTTCGGGTCGCAGGGGGGCTGGAGCCTATCCCAGCATCTTTGGGCGAGAGACAGGGTACACCCTGGACAGATCGCCAGTCCATCGCAGGGCCAACACAGAGAGACAGACAACCATTCACTCTCACAGTCATACCTAAGGACAATTTAGAATCCCCAGTTTGATGCCAATTAACCTAACTTGCATGTTTTTGGCATGTGGGAGGAAACCGGAGAAATCCCGGAGTAAACCCACACAGACACGGGGAGAACATGCAAACTCCACACAGATCACTGTTGGTCGGGGGCTGGGATCGAACTCAGGATCCCCCGGCCAAGGGTGAGTTGCTGTGTTGCCACAGTGCTAACCACTCCGCCACCGCGTTGCCCAACTATAAAATTATACGTTTAAAAATCATTCTAACTCAAGTGGATGGCAGAGTCCACACTACAGCAAGAACCATAACAAAAGTGACAGACGACATCATAGGGACCACTTTCAGAGCAAGTTTATGAATGATAAAAACATTTTCAGCCAATCGGAAAACATCCAGCCATCGCTTTCACCCATTTTGACAGCAGAGCAGGAATACAATAACAGAGTTTGAAAACATTTATCTACAAGCTGGACTCTCAGGACCTCTGACCTGCTGTCAGACAGGATACTGAGCGCACAGCAGGAGGAGGAGAAATGATTGGATCACAAAGTGGCCCTGTGAAACAGCTCTATGCATCCAAGTTATTATTAGGCTATTATTAATTATTATCTGCAGCCCCATATGATTCCCCTTTGTGTTGTGTGCTCACTTCATTCTACCTGTGCGAGTCCAAAGAAGCTCTGAAGATGACAGAATAATCCACCGAATAATTTCAAGAATCCATACACTCTTGCTTCCACCCCCCCTTTTTTCTTTGCCCAAAGTACAGGTTCTGCTGTTACAGAACAACATTGTTTATCAGTGTGGAGATTCACATCTTTATAATTGTTAATATCATCCATGTTGTGGACAGGCCTATAGAAGTTCAGCATTACTACATGTACAGCTAGGGGTGGGAATTGCAAAGGACCTCACGACAAAATATGTATTGCGATACTTGGGCCACGATGCAATACTATCACAATACAACAATTTCTTAAGTATCATAATACCATATATATAATTGATAAAAAATTGGTACATGCATTTAGGGATTGGTGTGTCATCATGAGGGTCAAGGGTTGTGATACTAATCAGTCTTTTGCCCCACCCCTAGCATCGTCTAATGGATTGAGAAGTCAAATGGTTTTTATTACTCTGGTACCTAAATGGGTAATTTTGCATTTGTAACATTATAATTTTTTAAATAAAAGTACCACAATACTGCATCTCTGAATCAATACAGTGTAACCACCACAAAGTGTTGCGATACACAGATGCATCAATTTTTCCCCCCACACCTATGTACAGCCGTCTATAATAGACAAACAAGTGTTAATAAACTGAGCATTTCCAGCACTGTCGTTGTACGGTACATGGGCGCAGCCATCTCAAATTCCGAAGTTGGTCATTCCCAGGCTCGCCTGACATTACGAGTGAAAGACAGATGTGGCCTGGAAGTACTAAAACCCACTTGCTCTGAGAAAAGGAACTCAACATAAAAGTACTTGTGATATTCTCAGATTAACAAAACACTGAAAATGTGTGTGTGAGTGGAGGGGGGCAACAACATGACTTACATGGATTCTGAGCTGAGAAAAGATCTGCCACTGGAGCTCATACAGCGCTTTATGTCTGCATCTAGGGGGCATAACAATAATCAAAGACATTTAATCACGATAAGATATTTGGTAAAGAAGCACCAGACATGCATGCTAAAATATTTTGTAAAATATAAAGAATGTTGTATTTTTCAATTAAATTTACAGTAATATGAATCCTTTGGAGATTTCATTTTACCGACACCTTGTGTTTGCCAAGTGAACTTCAGCCCTATTCAAGGAATGTGGATTGGGCTATTTGTGATAAGGGAAAAAGAAAAAAAAAAATCAAAAAAAAAAAATCAAGGGTTTGCATCATTTGACATGAGAACAAAGATGCCTGAAAACAATGAAAAATTGTGGCAACTGCAGCTTTACTGCTGGACTCTGTTCCAGAACATCTGAGACCTCAACATGACAAAAACAACCATGAAGTATAAGAGGTAGCAAAAGAGAAAAACAAGCTCGTTTGCCAGAGATCAAACTTCTGGGACTGCTTGCTGTAGAAAGGAGACAACGGAGGGTTGTTTAGGTGATAAATTATGTTAAATAGGAGTTTAGATCCAATGAACTCAACACACTAATTTTATTGTGAAAGCAGCTCAAGCAGGACTCCAGCCAGTGACCCGGACTGCAGTTCACTTAGTGACCATAAGGTGTCTAAATCCCAAGTTTTCACAAGTTTCACACAGCAAGTTTAAGATTGTAAATATTATTCTTAAAGATGTCTACACAAACAAAATGTACAAGGAATTTGCAAGGAGATATTGTATCTTTAGCTTTTCACCACGAGTCAGCTAGTGGCTATATCAAAGCAGCATTATTTAAAGTGAAAGTAAACCATTCAAAATAATTATCAAGCATTTCTAGGGAAACACGGCCTTGATTTTAAAATCAAAGGTGAGGTCCCTAAAAAGCAAGTGAACTTTATATATCAATTTAGTCAGAAATAAAATAAAGCAAGAAGCATGCAGTGAAAGCCAGACAGATTAAGTTCTATTCTACAACATCTTTTTACTCTAAAACTTCACACAAACAACTACGAAGCAAAAGCATTAAAGCAGGTTTGGCAGAACAGGACTCACAGGATCAACATTCCTGTTTGATCATGGGAAGCACCAGTTATGTTTTGAATGTGTGGGCTATAGCCAATACAGTATGTTGCTGTAATTTATGTTCTAGTGCAAAAAACAACTTTGGTGCATCAAAGATCAAGTTACAGACACCAGCGATGATGAGATGGGAGTTAATTGTGTCTGAAGGCTCCTTCTGTACTGATTGTTCAGAAAGACTGCTGTGGAAAAACTGATACTGCAGGCAGGCACTGACTGAACTATTTTCATCAGTGGTAGTTCCTTTTTGGTAGTTTTTGCACCCAGAACAGTGAAGTACAATCAGCGCACAGAACGCTAATGAAGTTGGGATGAATATCTCACTGACCAATGATTTCTATTTCCAACTTCCCTCAACCAAATTAAATGGGGAAAAAAAATACTAAAAATCAGTTAAAGGGATGCCCAATCTGTTTGTTCGGGGCCGCACACAGAATAACAGAAGTTTTCATGTGCTTAGATATGGCCATCCCCCTCCCCAAAAGGAAAAAAAAAAAAAAAAACGGAGGGGAAAAAAAAGAAATACAGTAAAAAAAAGTAAACAGTATACAGTAAAAACAGTATAAGTATACAGTAAAAATTCAAAAGCTTTGTCCTATTGGACAAAGCTAGACTTCCCACAGCCTGGTTCTGCCGGGGGTTTCTTCCTATAAGGGAGTTTTTCCTTCCCATTGTCGCCTAGTGCTTGCTCATTGGGGATCATCTGACCGTTGGGGCTTTTCTCTGAATTATTTATGATTTGTGTTCAAGTATCTACTACCTTGAGATGACTTGTTGTGACTAGGCACTATATACATAAAGTTGAATTGAACTTATGGGATATGTACTCTTGTCACATGCTATCAAATAAAACTCCAATGCACAAGACACTTGTTCTAAGCTACCTGACGACAACCCCCCCACCACCACCACCACCATCATCTCAGAAATTGTGTTTGTGGACATACTGATGTTAATAAAGTACTGAATTTTATCTGGGCAAATTATCCTTGTGTCTTTACTGAAGCGCTCATGTGTTGGGCAGCTAGATGTCTCATACTTGACACTTGTGGCATTTTTTTAGCATTAAAAAAAACCCCACTTGTGTTGAGTGTTTATGCTCTCCATTTTCATCACTGCACAAAGTGTAAGCCATGTGTTCCATTTCTGGAGAATGCTGGAAGCCTTCTGTCAATGCATAGCGACTGGATATTTTATGGGGAGGCGTTTCCTCCTGGGGTGCCCGTGTATGACTGAGTGGTAGTCAATACAGACTCAAAGATACAAAGAGAAATCTTGGCATGAAATATAATGCAAGCAAACTACTAGCTATGGAAAAAAAAATGAAATGCAGTTTACAGATGTGTACTGAACTAATGATTCTGTACCCAATGGTTTAGTTTTGCACAGAGAACCGTGGCACCCCTAGAAAGATTTGAAACAGATTTTTGGCAAACAAAGCACACCCACTCTTACCCTTAAATTCTGAGAGAAAAATTACAGTGGTGTGAAAAAGTCTTTGCCCCCTTCCTGATTTCTCATTTTTCCCCCATATGTCACAGTTAAATGTTTCAGATCAAACAAATTTAAATATTACACAAAGATAACACAAGTAAACACAAAATGCAGTTTTTAAATGAAGGCGTTTATTATTAAGGGAGACACTCCTTCAGGATTTGTTGGTAGACAGAATTCATGGTTCCATTTACCACAGCAAGTCTTCCAGGTCCTGAAGCAGCAAAACAGCCCCAGACCATCACACTACCACCACCATATTTTACTGTTGGTATGATGTTCCTTTTCCGAAATGCTGTGTTACTTTTTTGCTGAATGTAATGGGACACACACCTTTCACAAAGTTCAACTTTTGTCTCGTCAGTCCAAAGAGTATTTTCCCAAAAGTCTTGGGGATCATCAAGATGTTTCCTGGCAAAACTGAGACAAGCCTTGATGTTCTTTTTGCTCAGCAGTGGTTTCCGTCTTGGAACTCTGCCATGCAAGCTATTTTTGCCCAATCTCTTTCTTATGGTGGAGTCATAAGTGAGGCCTGCAGTTCTTTGGATGTTGTTGTGGGGGTCTTTCATGACCTCTTGGATGAGTCGTCGCTGTGCTCTTGGGGTAATTTTGGTTAGCCAGCCACGCCTGGAAAGGTTAACTACTGTTCCAAGATTTTGCCATTTGTGGATAATGGCTCTCACTGTGGTTTGCTGGAGTCCCAAAGCTTTAGCAATGGCTTTATAACCTTTTCTAGACTGACAGAGCTCAGTTACTTTGTTTCTCATTTGTTCCTGAATTTCTTTAGATTGCAGCATGACGTTTATCTTTTGAGGATCTTTTGGTCTATTTCACTTGGTCAGGCAGGTCATATTTAAGTGATTTCTTGATTGAGAACAGGTGCGGCAGTAATCGGGCCTAGGTGTGGCTACAGAAATTGAACTCAGCTTTTCAAAGATGTAATAAACCACAGTTAATTTCTGTTTTAAGAAGGGGGGCAATCACTTTTTCACACAGGGCCATGCAAGCTTGGATTTTTTTTTTTTTTTTTACCCTTAATAATAAACACCTTCCTTTAAAAACTGCATCTTGTGTTTACTTGTGTTATCTTTGTCTAATATTTAAATTGGTTTGATCTGAAACATTTAAATGTGACAAACATGCAAAAAAATGAGAAATCAGGAAGGGGGCAAACACTTTTTCACACCACTATCAGTTTTCCCACCAGTGTCACCTGGTGATGAAACAAGAGCATCATATATAAAATGCAGTTTACCACTAGAAGGCCACATTATGTTTTATTTTTGTAACCTGATGCAGGCCTCTTAATGGTAAACCATAGTTTGGACACCCCTGACTTCACATTTTTCATCTGACAGAGGGTTGTGATGTGATTTTAGTGACACTACTGATAGACAAGACACAGCACATGCCCGTTATTGGGCTGACTTAGTCTAAATGAAAAAAATGCCAAAATGGAAGGGTGTTTTACGACCACATTCACACCTCATTAATATTGGACACATGTTAGAGACAATAAATAAGAATGTGGATGAATGGGTGGATCAGAAAAAAGGTGATGCACTATGTAATTAAAGCTACCACAAGATGCCACTTTTCCCCACTCTCGAGCAGGTACAGGCAAATTTGTCATCCTGCACCGCCAAAACCCTGAAGCTCTGAGCAACAAACAATAAGACAAGAAGCAAGCGCACACATCAACTGAGCTGAGGACGAAGCTGGCTCTACTCCAAAATGGGAAGCTGTAGATATTGTGTATGACACTGGACACTTAAGATGCAAACAGTACTGTTGGTTTTTTTTTCCCCTTTTACCTTTACAAATCAAAATTCTACAGTTACAAGATTTTCATGAAGTTGCAATATTTCCTGGGATTTAAGTCATACTCAGTCTTTGAAGGTCTTTAAAACCAGCATAGTAAATAAATGTATAAGGGCCCTTTAAAGGCAGCATGGTGGGTACAGTGGATAGCACTGTTGCCCAACAGCTAGAAGGTTCCAGGTTTGAAACCCCAGGCTGGCCTATGTGGAGCTTGCATGTTCTCCCTGTGCTGTGTGGGTTTACTCCAAGAGCTCCGGATTCCTCCAACAATCCAAAGGCATGTATGTTAGGTTAACTGGTCATTCTAAATTGTCCCTGGGCATCCAGCTCCTATAGGCCCTTAGAACAGAGGGTTAGCAGGGGGTGGCTGTGGCGCAGGTGTAGTGTGACTGACTACTGATCGGAGGGTCATGGGTTCGATTCCCGCTCTGTCTGCAGTCTGCATGTCGAAGTATCCTTGAGCAAGACACTGAATCCCCAGTTGCTCCTGGTGGCCAGGCTAGTGCCTGTGTGTGTATGGCAGCTCTGCTGCCATCAGTGTGTGAATGTGTGTGTGAATGGGTGGATAGCAGGATCTGTAAAGCGCTTTGGTCATAAGTGAATGCCATTTACTACTAGTGACGCGCTTTGAGTGGTCTTTGAGACTAGAAAGTGCTAAATAAGTACAGGTCTTTCTCCCTTTCAAGCATGGATATAAAAACATCTTGCAAGATGAACCATTTCAATGCATCACTGAGGGGTTGATTTTAAACTGAGACTTGAATAGTCATAGGTTTGGACAAATAGGAAAATAAGTTGGAAACTGTACGACTAAAGTTTAAAACCTCTTCCAGTTTAGCAATGTGACTTGAAGACATTTGTAGTTTCCTTTTAATTCCAACTATAAAACACAAAGTGCCATTCCTGTATTACTATGAAGAACTGGTCTGATCACCCCAATACTGAGGCCTGTAACACTCATGACTCATCGTACAGGTAAAAGTGGTATTACAGGGCATTCAGATCGGTCCTTTTCTGATTTTTTTCTTTTTTTGCAGAAAAACTACAAGTGATTCTATTAAGAAAGAGGGCCCCCCCCCCCCAATTTAGAGCATAAAAGCCAGCTTCCTCAAATGGCATGGGCACAGTAAACCCTCAGCACCCTAGCTGCAGAGCCTCACCAACAAGACCCCCCTGCAGATACCTGAGAAGAGGGAGGCGAGTGACAGTGAGAGGCCACTCTGAGACACCGCCAACAGGGACTGATCCTCACAGCCATCTGAGAGAGAAACTAACACTCAACACACCCATCACCACATGGAAACATTTTCACAGTCCACCCAGCAGAGTGTTAGCATTACAGGGATGCATTATGATGTACTTTTATGTTTAGAGACGAACAAATAAAGAGGAAGTTGTGGTGTTAGAGGCAAAAGATAGATCACAGTTTCAATATTTTAGGGCAATCTCTCCAAAAAGATTTTTAGTCATTAGGCTGACTGAATGTGAGGAAAATAAAGAATCTTTCAAAGGACAAATTTTGCAGGCACATCAAAAGAGAAATGAGAAATTGCTGGAATACAATTGCTGCTCAACCTTTCGGGGTCAAAATGCACTCTAATGTTTCCTATTCATCTATGACTTTTTTTTTGTTTTTGTTTTTTTTACTGTGACCAACCACAACTGTGCTAAATATGATCTGTCCCACTGAATAACACCTGTGATAATCAGACTGAGTGTAAGAATAGCAGTACCCAGATTTGCAACCTATATAAACAAACACACAATGTAACTTCAACCCAATATTGGTAAAAAAAAAGTAGATTAAAGAAGTCTAAACAGCCCATTTACAGGGACCACAGTACTCAGATAGTCATGTTTGTGTTTTATGGTATACCATGACTTCCATATGAAGCAGTCAATGAGTGAGATTACAATGTAATGGTTGGATGAGACAAGAAACAACTCATTCACACAGAAAAAAAGATAAGAGCTTTATGGGTTTCCTGTGCTTTCAATGTTAGACACTTGTAGTCAAAGTTAAAAAAAAATAAAGGTCATGACTACAGATTTAATTTCTTTGTCATCAAGTAAAATGTTGAAAGTAGCATGTCCAACTCAAGAAAATTGCGAGGGGTGGGCAACTTATGTAAGCTTTCTACAAAAATTTAAAAAATAGAATATTCCCAAATTGCCCCCCCCCCCCACTGTTCCCTCATCCCCTCTCTCTACCTTGCAGTTCACACTCCTCCACTTCCTCAGCTGAGCCAGAGTCTGACAGGCCACGGGATGAGTCCTGGGAACTCCTCCTAGAGCCTCCACTATCCGTGGAATGGAAAGCTATGACAAAGAAGAGAGATAAAAGGTCAGCAAAAACAGAAATCAACAGCAACCCATAAAAGCCTCTTACAGGTGCAAGAGAGAACATTCTGTCCTCCTGGCCAGTAGGTGTCGTACTTACTCTAGCACAAACTGGTTGGTAGAGACACGAGACGTCAACCCAGTCATGCTATTGGCTGCGACATATTTACCAGCCATAGATACGTAAACTTTAGATAGAACATAAGCCACTAGGCTAGTAACATTTTGTCTATATAGCTTACCTATATGACGACAACCACCAACAACTGTGCATCTCATTATCACAATGCTGAAGGTGCTGGTAACCATAATTACTAAGACTATGGCACCTCCCTTTGTCATGAAAATGTTAGCCATGTTCTATCTAGGGTATCATATCTACGTTACCTTCCACCATAGTGAAAGGGTTATGAAAAGTTAAGAGTGCCAAAATAATAATTCTGTAGGTAATCTCCCATTATGCTCTACACATATTGTTTGCATTCTTATGAACAAATATGTTGTCTTACACTCTGATAAGTCTCTCTCTCTCTCTCTCTCTCTCTCTCTCATTGGCCAATCAGTCACGTACAAGCCCATCCTACTGTACGGGGTTGCTCTAACCAATCCCACAACATTCATGTAAGCCACACCCGGAAGTCACGGTCAGTCTGCCAACGCTCCGGAGTGCGCTGCGTCACGCTGCACCCAGCGCTGCTTGCTTTACATGTGACCTCGAAATAAATGTTACATCTTTAAATTGAAGAATTCTCTGGCTTATTCTTCATTCTTTCAAAGAATCGAGTTTTTTCTAACGGTAGGCTTGCCATCTAACTGCTCAGATGTAAATATTACAAACATTTCGGTCTTGTAAGAATTAATGCTATATTTTTTCATCAGAAAAAGAAAATTAGTCTTTCTGTAGAAGAAAAAGACTAATTCTACATGGTTCTAAACATTTTTGCTGTATTATCTTTTCACAATATTTGTTTTCATGAAATATAGTCCCGTTAATCTTAGCGACTGAGCCTTTTGTGGTATACTGACTTGGCCGTTTTATACAAAGGTGGACTCTTCAACACTTGAGATTTAACTGGTACAGCAACCCCTTAAAGACGAAGCCAAAGTAAAATTTTAACATTTTTGTATGGAATCTGGTCCGTCCCATGAGTGGTACTTGGAATGTTTGAGTGCGGGTGATCTGCAGGCAGAACTTCATTAAGGAATCCAAAGATTTTTATTCTTAAACGCTCCCAGTTGTATTCAGATTGATTTTTAGTTCAACAACAGTGATCTGTGTGGAGTTTGCATGTTCTCCTCGTGTCTGCGTGGGTTTACTCCGGGATTTCTCCGGTTTCCTCCCACATGCCAATTAGGTTAATTGCATCAAAACTGGGGATTCTAAATTGTCCTTAGGTGTGAATGTGAGAGTGAATGGTTGTCTCTCTGTGTTGGCCCTGCGATGGACTGGCGATCTGTCCAGGGTGTACCCTGCCTCTCGCCCAAAGATGCTGGGATAGGCTCCAGTCCCCCCCCCCCCCCACAAGCGACACGAAAAGGATTAAGAGGAAGACGATGGATGGATGGATGGATGGATGGATGGATGTTTTTAGTTCAAGTCTTAATTAAGTTGATAGCAAATACTCTGTTTGAATTAAGATATAAATGTGATCAAATGAAACTGTATGTTAAACTGCATATTGTACGATATAGTGTAGTTAGAAATATTTTTTTTTTTAAAAATATCACTTAAAGCAATCAAAGTGGCCATAAGGACTGGAAGAGAAGCGGGGGGAAAAAAAAAATCAGCAAAATTTAAAACAATGTGTCATGGGTTTAAGTGTCCCCTGAAGCTTATGTTTCCTGAAATTGTGATTTAGATTAACCATTATAATTCAATAAGTGACTCCATGAAACACTCATGGCTGCTCTGTTCATTCACAGACCACAAAATTCACGCTGTTATCCTGTTAAATCAAAGGGAATCTTCGTTCTTTTGCATGTTCTTTTGTTGTTAAAATTGTGTTAACAGGTCTGAGGAGATGTTAGTTCCTGCCCAGCAGGTCAGTTGGGGGGGGGAGGGTATCAGTGCTGCGGTTAAAGCCACGTCACCCTTTAACCCTTTGGTTTCCATCTCAGCAGCAGCTCTCAATTGTCCTCAGAAGGGAACATGTAAATCGACAGAGGCGTGAAGTTTGGCTCAGCTGTTCTCACTGATGTTATGGGGGGCATGCGTTTACTTCTTCTGGGTTAACTGGATTATTTCTGCTGCTGTGGATCACCTATTCCTCTTCTTCTTCTCTTTTTCCAGGATGATTAGTGCAGATCTGCAGGATTTAACACCACCAAACACCACCGTTTAGTTCCTCCTCACGGCTGTCATTTAAAAAATGGCCAACACACGCCAATTTATCACATCATTTTTCATGTAAATTAGAAACATTCTTTTGTAAATGTGAGGATTTTTCTCATAAATTTGCAGGATTTTCCTGCAGAGTTACAGCCATTTTACTCAGAAATGTGCAGATTCTTACTTGAAAATTTGCAGCTTTTGATTAGTCATAATTTTGCAGCTTTTTCCTCATGAATTTAGAACTTTTTAGCCTTGAATTTGCAGTTTAAAAAAAATCAAATTTGCAGCATTTTACTCAAATCTTATATTTGCAGCGTTTTAGGTTGTAAACAGTTGGAAATTTACCAGAAAACCCTGAAAACCGGTACTACCTGTCTCATGGGTCGGGCTGTCGGCGACTCAACCGGCATCCCCACCCTTCGGAGGGTGCAACAGGGCATCCTGGCAGAACTAAAAACAATATCTGCCACAGGTCTGTGGTGGACCACTCCCAGTTACACGGGGTGAGACTGGACATCCTGGCAGATAAACACATCTGTCCAAGGTCTGTGGTGGACTGTGCCAGTTGGTGCATGGTGACATGCACTACACAAAGAGCAGAGAAACAAATCTATCATCTGGTCAGTCACTGCAACAGATACTTGAGTTAGTTTGTCTTGGCTTGTCCTTGCCACTGATAATACCTTTATCTGCCAAGAATGTGCTGCTAGTCCAGCAAAAGCTAGCGGTACTCAAATACTTTGCAGTTTCATGAAATTGTCAATCAGAAAGCAACTCATACCGGCTCGGACGTTGCCTGGGCTTACAAGGTCCGCGCTGATCTGTTCACACTCCGACAGGCAGCGAAAAGTAAGCTAGGAGCAGGAAGACAAAAGAAGAGGAAAACAGCAGCCTTGTGTGTAGCAAAATGGAAAGTACACACTCTGTTGGACAGAACAACATCACAGCGCCCAGAAAGACAGACCGCGCTTGTGGCCCTGGAAATGAACAGATACAATGTAGACATAGCTGCACTTAGTGAAACAAGATTGCCTGGATATGACAGCTTCGAAGACCATGGGTACATCTTCTTATGGAGTGGGAGATCAACTCAAGAAAGGAGAGAAGCAGGAGTGAGCTTTACAGTTAGAAAGGAGATAGCAGCAATGCTTGATGAGGAACCCGTGCCAGTCAACGACAGGATAATGAGTATGAGACTCCAACTACAGCGGAAGATGTATGCCACACTCATCAGTGTATATGCCCCAACAATGACCAACACAGAGGAGGTGAAGGAAGAGTTCTACAGTGATTTACGTGAGACTACCAGGCGTGTACCGACTGATGACAGGCTGATACTCAGGAGATTTTAATGCCAGAGTTGGTTCGGACACTGAGAAATGGAAAGGAGTGCTCGGCAGTCATGGAGTAGGTAAGTGCAATGCTAATGGAGAACTTCTACTTGCACTATGTTCAGAATACAATCTTGTGATAACCAACACTATTTAAGCACAAGGACACACACAAGAAGACATGGATGCACCCAAGATCCAAGCACTGGCACTTGTTAAGACTACATCCTAGTCAGGCAGAGAGACATAAGGGATGTATTGAACACCAGAGCAATGAGAGGCACAGACTGTGGTACTGATCATGTTATGCTGAGATCTAAATTAAGGATTTAGAGACGAAAACAACACTGCAGGACGGGTGCAAAGCCACCACGGAAGCTAAACACTAGTGCACTGAAAGGCCAAAAGAAGCAGGAAGAACTTGCACAGGAAATGGATGAAAACATGAAAGACTGGGACAGCAACAACTCAGAGAATGACATAGAAGAGAAATGGGCAACACTGAAGGATACGGTGTATCAGACTGCGAGTGATGTATTAGGTCACCCCAAGAGGAAACATCAAGATTGGATTGATGAGCATGATGAACACCTGAAGAAACTACTAGAAGCGAGGAATACAGCTAGGCAGGAAAACCTACAGTGTAACATAAGGTCGAAGAAGAAGAAATACTCAAAGGCTCAGAGTGAGCTACAGAAGTACACCAGAGAGATGAAGTCCAACTGGTGGGATGAAAAAGCAGAGGAACTTCAAACTGCAACAGACAGGAAGGACATGAAAACATTCTTCACAGGTTTGAGAGAAATCTGCAGCCCTAAACCAAGAGGATTGATCCAACTAAAGGCTATGGATGGTGAAATGGTTTTGCAGGAGAAAGACAAGATCCTGGACAGATTTGCAGACCACTCTAGCCTCTTCAGTGAGATCTCCAGGGTTGTTTAGTAGCTGGTCAAAGAAGCTCTAGTGCAGCGATCAGCTGCATCAAGTCTGGATGAACCACCAAATTTTGATGAACTAATGGCAGCTATCAGGACAACACAGGATGGTAAAGCTCCAGGAGGGGATGGAATTCCAGCAGAAGTGTGGAAATTTGGTGGTGTTCAGCTGACCAACTGCCTGCACAAGCTCATCCAAGAGATATGGAATGCCCAGAAAGTACCTCAAGACTGGAAGGATGCAAGTATTGTGCCTTTGTTCAAGAAAGGTGACAGGAAAGATTGTGGAAATTACAGAGGTATATCACTGCTAGCCACTGTTGGTAAGATTCTCTCACGTGCACTACTGAACAGACTCAATGAACACATTTCACAGAATGTACTACTGGAAACCCAGTGCGGCTTTAGAAGTGGAAGAAGCACAATGGACATGATTTTCTGCTTGACACAGGTTCAAGAAAAGTGTATCACAACATGCTGCTTTATGTAGTCTTCATAGACTTCAGTAAAGCCTTCGATACTGTTTTGCGACAAGGACTTTCGCAGGTACTCAGGAAATATGGCTGTACAGAGAAGTTTGTCAGCCTGATCGAGGCACTCCATACAGGTATGCAAGCAAACGTGGCAATTAGTGTTTTGGTCTCTAAAGACTTTTCAGTAAGCAACGGGGTGAAACAAGGGTGTGTGCTGGCACCTACACTCTTCTCGCTATATCTGGCAGCCATGCTTGAGGTGGCCTTCAAAGACACTTCAGAAGGAGTATACATTCAAACAAGGAAAGAAGCAGACTTGTTCAATGTGGCACAGTTTAAAACCAAGAGTAAGACATCGATAAAGGTAGTAAGAGAAATGCTCTTTGCCGATGACAGTGCTCTAGTTGCACACAGTGTGGAAGATATGCAATCTTTAGTGGAGAAATTTGCAAGAGCAGCTAGCCAATTCAGCCTCAAAATCAACATCAAAAGAAAGAGTACCTCTATCAACCACCAAAGTTCCAATTATCAACATCACTACCAGAAGAGATCAACATTGGTACAGAGCCACTAGTCAAGTGCAAGACTTTCAAGTATCTAGGGAGTACTGTTTCAGAGAATGCTAGGCTGGAGGATGAACTATCAGAGTGGGAAGAGTGAGCGCTGTTTTTGGAAACTTGAGGGAGAGACTGTGGAACAATCAGCGTGTCTATCCGTGTGAAATGCAAAGTGTACAGAGCAACAGTACTTGTTACTCTATTGTACGGTGCTGAAACTTGGACTGTCTACAGAGTGCAGGTAAAGAAACTCCACGCGTACATGATGAGACACCTTCGAGCCATAATGAACATCTCACGGAAAGACAAGATAACCAACATAGAAGTGTTGAAACGAGCTGGTCTACCATCAATGGAGGACATGCTAATACAGATGAACCTGAGATGGCTCAGACATGTTGAGAGGATGGACCACCAGCGTCTCCCTCTGCAGCTACTCTACTCGCAGTTATGCGAGGGCAAACGCAATCAGGGTAGACCAAGGCTCAGATTTAAAGACACTGTAAAAAGAAACTTGAAGTTGGACATAGACAGGAGTTCCTGGCAGTGGAAGCCTAAGGACAGAGCTGTGTGGAGAAATCTGATCAGACCTAAATGAAACAGTCATTGTCGCCCACGACAGACTGCTATGATGATGAGTCCTGTTCACCTTTAAAATAGTGTAGATAATAAAGACAGGTGGAAAAGTTGGTGTAAAAACAGATGATCTTTCATACTAAAAACTAAAGCTCTACAAAATATTGAGCAACATTAATAAGTAGCAATGTCTTTCGGACCAAACCCATAATGAAGCAAACACTATACATGTGTATAAATGATTGAGAAAACATCAGTTGCCTGTATCCTAATAGTAACTGTTACATACTGTGTTGGGAGGTTGGCGGCAGACGGCTGCGTCTGATCTGCTGCCTTCGTAGACGGATCTTCTGCTTGAGCTGCTGAATCTCACAGTCGCTGTCTCCCTCCTCCTCACCCTCCTCCTCCTGGTGCCGCAAGTTATACTTCATCAGCTCAATGGCAGCAATGAGGGATTCTGATATGCTAAAATGAGCATTCTCCTACAGAACACAGATTATAAATCAATCAGCAGCTGGCTGTGATTGTAATCGTTAAAGTGCCTGACTGTTCTTTTCCTGAACTTTTTTAAAATAATTTTGCTTAGAATTTTTTAAAATAAAATTTCACTGTAATAGACCAAAGGGCTGACCTTTTCCAGGTCTGCACAGCTGCCAAAGTCCTGCTCTGACAGGTAACTGATGAGGCTTTGACCCTTTAAAGGCTTCCTGAACATCCCGTCAGGCGTGTTGCTGTACCGAGATGCATCTGAAGCAAACAAATCAAATGAGTAAAACACCAAGACAAAAAAAACAGATTAAAAACACAGCGTTTTCTTTTAATTTCACTGTAGGCTGTTCACATTTAGTATTTTTCGTTACATATTACAGAGAGAACTAAACATGGTGAAGCAGCGTTCAGTTTTTACACTCCTCACATATAGAACAAACTCTCAGAAAGCATTAGGGGTGCTGACACTCAGCTGCTTTAAATCAAGGTTAAAAACTTTCCTATTTACTGCAGCCTTTCAGTAGAACAACTGTTAATCTCCCACAACATACTGCAACTTTTATTTCTTGCACATTTTCTGTCTTGCTTGCTTTTGTTTCTCTTCAATTTACTTTAGTTTGTTTTTAAATTCTTATGTATTTATTCCTTTTGCAACTTGCTTTAATGCTTTTATCATGTAAAGCACTTTGAAACCTCAAACCCAAGAACTTTTCAAGACCAAGATTCATGCACATGGACACATAATTATACTGAATAAATTCTATTACTACTTAAGAAGAGAAGATTTAACAACCTTAAATTTCATATCTCACATGACTACACCATATGTTGCAGATTTAAGGTCATCTATATTTTATGTACACACAGATTTAAAATGGCAAATTGTAAAGCACTTTATATAGCCAAACTCCTATTGTGTGTTAACTTATTCAGCAAATACAGATTGGGCAGTGGTAGCCTAAAGGTTAGGGATGTGGACAGGTGACTGGAGGGTTGCCAGACCGGCAGGATTAGATCTGGGTGGGACAGATGACATACAGTAGCAGTGTTTTCCCTACCCTAATTAACCGTACTGTGGTACCCTTGGGCAAGGTCCTTAAACCCAAACTGCTCAGTGGCCACAGATCAGTCTAGTAACATTAAGTCTCAATTTCCCCCCCATTACTGTATGACAGGGCTATTCAATTACAAAATCATTTGGGCCACAATTTGAAATCAAGGCATGTAACTGGGCCGCACATGTTCAGTGATCTGCTGAATGACAAATTTCAAACCAACACAGATCAATATCACAAAAAATCTGCACTTTTTATTCACCGTCTTGGTTTTAAATGTGCGCTTTGCACATGACAAAGGCACACTAAAAAAAGTGCATAAAAACACAATAGTGCTGAACTAAGTTGTAGAAATATTTTTCCTCCTGAACAACAAATAAATAGAATGAAAAAAATTCGTAAATAACCATTTTGGCCATATCTTACTCAGGCATATCTCAAAGTGCATAAAAACTCAGTGTGCACTGTTAGTAGCATTAACATTTGTTTCCCTTTTGAAATAAAATATACTACATCCTGGTCATAACTGACCTTGGCACATCACAAAGTGCATTTAGCTGAATAAAAAATGAACTGTCAAACACTTCAGTGCACAAACCCCCCAAGAAAAGATTGATAACATTAACAAACATTGCACATCCACCATTGTGGTTTGTTTTGTTTTAAATCACCACATGCGAGTAGGAACCTCTTTTTATAACTACACATTCCATTACACACATATCAGTCAACCAAACATTTCTAGTAGAGTTAAGGATGCAAAAAGCACCCACTTAAAAACTTGAGTAATGACTTCAGTTTGAGGGTTTTCTCCAAATTTTATAACAATTTTCTTATAGTTTTCTACTTTTCTCAGTAAATTTAAAACCATTTTCCTCAAATTTGTAATTTCCTCTTGTAAAACTGACTTTTCATGTACATTTGAGGCATTATAAATTTGTGGATTTTTATGGCTAATTTGATTATTTTGAAATAAAATGTTTTTTAATAAATTTGAAACAGATTGTGGTAAAATTTTGACTTTTTTCCCCCTCATACAATTTACACTTTTGACCATAAGTTTGCAGAGCCAGAACAGAACAATAATTTAACTGATTTCAAAGAAAAAAATATTCATAAAATTATATTTAATGCGCAGTGGCGGAGTGGTTAGCACTGCGGCAGCACAGCAACTAACCCTTGGCCGGGGTATCCTGGGTTCGATCCCAGCCCCCGACCAACAGTGATCTGTGTGGAATTTGCATGTTCTCCCCGTGTCTGTGTGGGTTTACTCCTGGATTTCTCCGGTTTCCTCCCATATGCAATAACATGCACGTTAGGTTAACTGGAATCAAAACTGGGGATTCTAAATTGTCCTTAGGTACGACTGAGAGTAAATGGTTGTCTGTCTCTCTGTGTTGGCTCTGAGATGGACTGGCGATCTGTCCAGGGTGTACCCTGCCTCTCGGCCATAGATGCTGGGATAGGCTCAAGCCCCCCCCGTGACCCGAAAAGGATTAAGCAGAAGAAGATGGATGGATGGACGGAAATAAATTAACTTAAATGACCAAAGATGCAGTTATTTCTGTTCAAATATTATACATTTATGGTTTTTCAAAATTCTCCTCACCACCCAGACAGCAGGAAAACCCTCCCTTATTTTGAAATCCAAATGTTGGCACGTTTAGTTTGTCTGAAGGCTGCTGATGGATTAGTTAGCTGGTGAAGTCAATCCTAAGTAGTTCAGTCACTCTTGCCTTTCCCTGTATACAGTATGAAGCCTCACCACACGTTTGCTAAGCGACTCATCGTGATTTTTATTATTTCATTATTATTCCTTATTCCAGCGGGTTAAAACCATCATAAATGCCTCCACTGCTTACATAGCTCTTCTGCTTTTTTCCACATTTGAAGTATTATAATAAGTTCAGGTTTCAAAACACTCTGCCTGCCCAACTGAAATGCTCACATGGGCGGGGCGCTTCTGAATTCCGTGCGGATGACTGTCACACGTGTTGTTCGTGTGTGTGCTTGCGGACCGTTCCTTCATATTTCTTTCTTGAATTTATATTTCCTTGGTGTGGCCTGGGCCACTCAAAGGTTGGTTCTGGGTTGCATGTGGCCCGCGGGCCGCTAACTGAGTAGGCCTGCTGTATGAATTTTATTTTATTTATTTATTTTTTTTTTTTTAAGATCATTTGGGTTCAGTTAAGATTTTTGATGCTAAAAACAGGGCAGTGATTGAGCATGGTCATGACTAATTTATTGGACTGCCTAGACTGGAATTTGAAGCCATAAATGGGTGGCTTCATGGTCACTCTAGCTACAAAAACAAAGACAGCAGCACCCAAAATGCAGGAAGCATCACGTCACCTTTGGACAGTGGATAAGTGACAGTGCATTGTCCATCTTTTAACAGTTTCTGGTACTATTAAATCAGGGCCATTACTACGATAAATTAATTTAGCCTATTATTAAGACTAAATCTAATCAGAAAATAATATCAGGAAACTTACAAGACTCCATGTAAAGAGAGTTGGAGGTACTGGTGTCACCAAGCTGTGGAGTGAAAGGGTTGTAGTCTGTCACACAGCAGGCGTTGCCTGCCGATTCTGTGGAGGGGGGGGGGGGGGGGGGGAGGAAAGAAAAAAAAACCTTAATAGCAACAGAATCACTCAACCCAACATGGTGTTCTTTGTATGGAACATGCATCAAAACAAAGAGGGGATCTTCTTAAACAACTACTTGGATGGATCATTTCATGCAGAAATAACAATGACTGCTGAGTTTTGACCATTTTGCCTCTAATAGTAAATTTTTAAGGATGCATATGTCAGTAACAGAAACTTGATTTTTATTTTTACTTCAAAGGATAGACATTTGCTTGCACGTGCTTTGCTTTACTTCTGAAATATTTTAAATGACTGCTGCACAATATATGAAAGTCTTTTTGAATACCGTTAAAAGAACTACTCTCATAGGTCACAAAAATATGACTCGATCAATAAAGAGGCTTCTGTCTTTTTACATGGATATGTCCAAATTTAGATGAAAAGTCCACAATTACAAATGATGAGCTGAAATGAGAGCAAGGAAGGTTAACAGGCAAAGAAAACAAAATTTAGGAGTCATTCACACGACAACATTTTGATTGAAACTGGAAAAACGAATCCACATCCACACGTAGCCATCAACGGGGGTGGGGGAGGATGTGGCTACATGTATGGATCTGGAGACAACTGTCCTTCTCTGGACACATTTTGACCTCCAAAACCTCCTTGGTTCTATTTTTTTTTGGATGACTGCTGTACAACTGAGGCTACAATTCTTAAAAAAAAAAAAAAAAACCCACAACAGTCTTTTTTATACAGTGGGGCAAAAAAGTATTTAATCAGCCACCGATTGTGCAAGTTCTCCCACTTAAAAGATGAGCGAGGTCTCCGATTTTCATCATAGGTATACCTCAACTATGAGAGACAAAATGGAAAAAAAAAAAATCCAGAAAAATCACATTGTCTGATTTTTAAGATAAGCCTTTATTAGTCCCACAACGGGGAAATTCCAGGATTGCAACAGCACAAGGATAGCAACACTCAGAGCAACAATCAGAAGGCAAGAAAAAAAAAAAGCAAGCAAGCAAGAGCAGCTAATATACATATGTACATATTACTATATTACACACACACACACACACACACACACACACACACACACACACACACACACAGTGCAGAGCATTGTAGCTGGATGGGATAAATATATGAGTATATAAACACACAGTGCGGAGCATTGTAGCTAGATGGAATGAATATGTAGATATATAAACACCCACAGTACGGAGCATTGCAGCTAGGTGGAATAAATATGTAAATATATAAACACAGTGTGGAGCAATGTAGCTAGATGGAATAATATGTAGATATATAAACAGTGCGGAGCATTGTAGCTAGATGGAATAAATATATAGATATATAAATATAAACAAGAATTAAAGAATTTATTTGCAAATTATGGTGGAAAATAAGTATTTGGTCACCTACAAACAAGCAAGATTTCTGGCTCTCACAGACCTGTAACAACTTCTTTAAGAGTCTCCTCTGTCCTTCACTCCTTACCTGTATTAATGGCACCTGTTTGAACTCGTTATCAGTATAAAACACCTGTCCACAACCTCAAACAGTCAGACTCCAAACTCCACTATGGCCAAGACCAAAGAGCTGTCAAAAGACACCAGAAACAAAATTGTAGACCTGCACCAGGCTGGGAAGACTGAATCTGCAATAGGTAAGCAGCTTGGTGTGAAGAAATCAACTGTGAGAGCAATTATTAGAAAATGGAAGACATACAAGACCACTGATAATCTCCCTTGATCTGGGGATCCACGCAAGATCTCACCCCGTGGGGTCAAAATGATCACGAGAACGGTGACCAAAAATCCCAGAACCACACGGGGGACCTAGTGAATGACCTGCAGAGAGCTGGGACCAAAGTAAAAAAGGCTACCATCAGTAACACTATGCCACCAGGGACTCAAATCCTGCAGTGCCAGACGTGTCCCCCTGCTTAAGCCAGTACATGTCCAGGCCCGTCTGAAGTTTGCTAGAGAGCATTTGGATGATCCAGAAGAGGATTGGGAGAATGTCATATGGTCAGATGAAATCAAAATAGAACTTTTTGGTAAAAACTCAACTTGTGTTTGGAGGAGAAAGAATGCCGAGTTGCATCCAAAGAACACCATACCTACTGTGAAGCATGGGGGTGGAAACATCATGCTTTGGGGCTGTTTTTCTGCAAAGGGACCAGGACGACTGATCCGTGTAAAGGAAAGAATGAATGGAGCCATGTATCGTGAGATTTTGAGTGAAAACCTCCTTCCATCAGCAAGGGCATTGAAGATGAAACATGGCTGGGTCTTTCAGCATAACAATGATCCCAAACACACCGCCCGGGCAACGAAGGAGTGGCTTCGTAAGAAGCATTTCAAGGTCCTGGAGTGGCCTAGCCAGTCTCCAGATCTCAACCCCATAGAAAATCTTTGGAGGGAGTTGAAAGTCCGTGTTGCCCAGCGACAGCCCCAAAACATCACTGCTCTATTCTGATTCTTTTTTCTAAAGCCCATCCAGGGACAAGAGTTGCAAATTAGCTAATAGCTATACACTCTATGTGCAACACATCAGATTGATTGTCTTTGATTAATTGTCTATGTTTATTGCACTGTCCCTGTCAAATAAACTAATCTACTACTACTAGAGGAGATCTGCATGGAGGAATGGGCCAAAATACCAGCAACAATGTGTGAAAACCTTGTGAAGACTTACAGAAAACGTTTGACCTCTGTCATTGCCAACAAAGGGTATATAACAAAGTATTGAGATGAACTTTTGTTATTGACCAAATACTTACTTTCCACCATAATTTGCAAATAAATTCTTTAAAAATCAGACAATGCGATTTTCTGGATTTTTTTCCCCTCATTTTGTCTCTCATAGTTGAGGTATACCTATGATGAAAATTGGAGACCTCTCATCTTTTAAGTGGGAGAACTTGCACAATTGGTGGCTGACTAAATACTTCTTTGCTCCACTGTAGGTGTTGGTCGAGAGTGCTTTTTGAACATAACCATAAACACATCAAGCTTAAAGTGCTGATGACACATTCTTGACTTCATCTAATTTTTCAACACAATACAATATTACGAAATAGGTTGGTCTGTGCAGTTCTAAGTCAAACAGGCTTTTTTTCACGCGAACATCTGATGTTTTCCTGAGCTCAACATCACCCATTACGTCAGTGGCTCGAAAAACCCCCAGCCATGTTGTAACGTCATTGACGGAACACAGCACTTAGCTGCCCTTTGTACACACAGGATAGAAGCGGTTGAAAACATCGACCATGGTTCCAGCACATGTAGTCTGGAATTGGTTTGTGTTGTCCAATCTTCAGAAAATTATAATTCCGAAGAATGGGATGACAATGAAGAATCTGGGGGCCTCAAACCGTATAGGTTTGAGCCGTGCCAAGCGGGCACTGTGCCTTGCGAGTCAGACTCCGTGACAGTCAGCTATTCATGTTTTGTGTGCGCATCATCTGCCGGGTTGTCAGCCAGCCAATATTGCCAATACTATCACGACGTGTTAACCACTCCACACAGCCGTGGTTCTGTTGCGCCCCTTGTAGCGAGGATGGCTCTGGGGCGCAACCGTGGTTAACACGTTTCCTCTCCAGGTTCGCTGGGCGATGTCGGCCCCAAACACCTACTGTTTGTGTTTGTGTATTTTTTTTAAGTCTTCACCTTTTTCAGAATTGTCTGTCCTTCCATATGTGCTGTGGTGAATCCTGCGCCTAAATCCTCGTGCAAATCCTTGTTATTTACACGTAAATCCTCCCTCTCTGTGCGCACTTGCGCAGAGCAGGGAGAGGGCGCATGAAATAACGAGGATTTGCATGCAGGGTTCACCACAGCACATTTAATATAGAATGACAGACAATTCCCAAAAAGGTGAAGACTTACAAATAATAAACACAAACAGTAGGCATTCGGGGCCGACATCGCCCAGCGAACATGAAGAGGAGACATGTTAGCCACAGGTGTGCCCCAGAGCCAACATCGCTTCAAGGATGCACAAGAACCACAGCGAATATGGAGTGACTAACACGTTGTGAGAGTGCTGAAAATACTGGCAGACTAACAGCACAGATGACAATACTATTGACCAGCAGTGCGTGTACATTTTGGCGGCCATTTGCCATTAACGCACTGCTGGTGATTGTGTGATGACAAGCACCTGGGCGAGGATCGGGAAACCTGATCAGCGGGAGGGGAATCAGCTGTTTATAATGAGAGAGGGGACGTGCAATCAGAATTTAGGTCAAAGCTGTGCGTAAATCCATTAATCCTTGCCCTCCTCGCGCTCCTCCTGCATAAAAGCACAGAAGGAGCACAGGCTTATGACAGTTGGAGCTGAAGCGTGTGATGTGGTCTTTCACACATCACACGCTTTAACTAAGCTTGCGACAACACGAAGGCATAGCTGTAAAATTAAAACAAGAAACCAGAGAAACTGTGAGCTACAAAGCTGCTGTCATTCTAGTTAACACCGGAGTCCGTTCTGCCTATTACATCATGGGGGTGCCACCCTTAATTCGGTGGGTGGCTCCATAGTCCAGTCAGTGGCTGCTGTTTTTTGATGATAACTAGTTTATGCAGGTGCGGTTGTAAATATTATATTGATCATTGACAATGACTTTACACAACATGCTAAAATGATGTTTACACAACATGCTAAAAAAGGTCTAAAACGTGTCATCAGCACTTTAAAGTTTAAGAGACTTTGCTCAGGAGTTGTGTATGAACTGATTGAAATCTATTGTGAAGTGGGGCTTTGATGTCATTAATCCTTTACCCAATGCATCAGGACAGCAAAACTGTAAAAACAGTTTGTCAGTTTGGGATAAAAATGTTGTCGTGCACACAACCCCTTAAAAAAAAAAGTGGGGGAGTGGTAAGGGTCAACTGATTGAGCACAGTGAAACTGCACTGCCGACCTGCCACAGGATCCTCTATTATTATGGTGATTTTTCTGTGGCCCCCTCCTTTAAATAAACAGCAAGGGAGAGAAGAAAGAAGATTGATAAGAGCAAAAGGAGAGAAGTTTAACTCAAGTTGAGAAAAATAAATGTTAATTGGGCAAGCTTTAACATTTTACTTCAGATAGGCTTCCAATGACTAAGAAAAAATAAATCCTAACCACATTTGCCAGAACAGAAAATCCCAAAGACTATAGCGAGCCTAAGTCACACCCCCTCTACTTCCACATATGGGACCTTAAATTGAAAAAAATTCTCCATTGTAATAATGGCAAGAGCGAAACTATCTTTTGAGCCCGATCAAATTTTGCCACCAGTTACACATACAGTACAGCCGGAAAGTGTTCAGTGCTTCACTTATTCCACATTTTGTTATGTTACAGCCTTATTCCAAAATGGAATAAATTCATTTTTTCCTGAAAATTCTACACACAAGACCCCATAATGACAACATGAAAAAAGTTTGAGATTTTTGCAAATTTATTAAAAATAAAAAAACTAAGAAATCACATGTACATACGTATTCACAGCCTTTGCTCAATACTTTGTTGATGCACCTTTGGCAGCAATTACAGCCTCAAGTCTTTTTGAATAAGATGCCACAAGCTTGGCACTCCAATCTTTGGACAGTTTTGCCCATTCCTCTTTTGTAGCACCTCTCAAGCTCCATCAGGTTGGATGAGAAGTGTCGGTGCACAGCCATTTTCAGATCTCTCCAGAGATGTTCAATTGGATTCAAGTCTGCGCTCTGGCTGGGCCACTCAAGGACACAGTTGTGCTGAAGCCACTCCTTTGATACCTTGGCTGTGTGCTTAGGGTTGCTGTCCTGCTGAAAGAAACCATTGCCTCAGTCTGAAGTCAAGAGTGCTCTGGAACAGGATTTCATCCAGGATGTCTATACATTGCTGCATTCATCTTTCCCTCTATCCTGACTAGTCTCCCTGTTCCTGCTGCTGAAAAACATCCCCACAGCATGACGCTGCCACCACCATGCTTCACTGTAGAGATGGTATTGGCCTGGTGATGAGCAGTGCCTGATTTCCTCCAAACATGACGCCTGGCCTTCACGCCAAAGAGTTCAATCTTTGTCTCATCAGACCAGAGAATTTTGTTTCTCATAGCCTGGGAGTCCTTCAGGTGCCTTTTGGCAAACTCCAGGTGGGCTGCCATGTGCCTTTTACTAAGAAGTGACTTCCGTCTGGCCACTCTACCATATAGGCCTGATTGGTGGACTGCTGCAGAGACAGTTGTCCTTCTGGAAGGTTCTTCTCTCCACAGAGGAACACTGGAGCTCTGAGTGACCATAGGGTTCTTGGTCACTTCCCTGACTAAGGCCCTTCTCCCCCGATCGTTCAGTTTTGACGGCCGGCCAGCTCTAGATGGTTCTGAATTTTTTCCATTTACGGATGATTGAGGCCACTGTGTTCACTGGGACCTTCAAAGTAGCTGAAAATTTTCTGTCCCCTTCCCCAGATTTGTGCCTCGAGACAATTCCTTTGACTTCATGCTTGGTTTGTGCTCTGACATGCACCATCAACTGTGGAACCTTAGACTGGTGTGTGCCTTTACAAATCATGTACAATCAACTGAATTTACCACAGGTGGACTCCAATTAAGCTGTAGAAACATCTCAAGGATGATCAGTGGAAACAGGATGCACCTGAGCTCAATTTTGAGCTTCATGGCAAAGGGTGTGAATACTTATGTACATGTGATTTCTTAGTTTTGTATTTTTAATAAATTTGCAAAAATCTCAAAACTTTTCACGTCATTATGGGGCATTGTGTAGAATTTTGAGGAAAAAATGGAATTCAGTTCATTTTGAAATAAGGCTGCAAGATAAAATGTGGAAAACAAGTTTAGTGCTGCGAATACTTTCCAGATGCACTGTATGATGTTTGTCAATTTAAAAGATAATGTTCCATGTAATTAAAGTTGTCAGAGTAAGATTTAGTTTTTGTTTCAACGATGAGCAGACAACATCTCCCATCATCCCACATCACTAAACATGAGCATGGCGGGAGATTAGTAAAACCTTATCTCCCGTTTCCTCACCGATGAAAGAAAGATCCAAAGAGGAGAAAAACAACACAAAAGTATTGTTTTGTATTGCAAGAGCTGCAGCTGATCCAGAGGACTGTTAGTTACTTCACCCTGGGTGCGCTTTGAACACATAACGTAAGCTCTGTCCATCTGTGTTTGTAGTTAATTTATGCATTTTCATAACCTTATACCTTAACAGTTAAATAACTGTAGGCTGTTTAAGTGAAAAATTATCTTTTAAATTGACAAGCGTGTAACTCCATCAGGATCAAAAGATAATTTTGCTCTGGCCATTCATTTCAATGGAGAATTTTTTTGATTTAGGGTCCCATATATGGAAGTAGAGGGGGCGTGACTTATGCCGTCTATGTAGGAACACTCCCAGTTCATCTTAATTTCATACAAACATTTTACAGAACTAGCAATCCGGCATGTTTTAATTAAATATTGTAATGAAACAAGTTTGATGTAATCCCAACAAATTACTAAATTCTATGGTATGTTAGATAAATACCTCCACTTATCCTAAAACACCCCATTTTAAATCATTACAGCTATTACCATGATGAGGTCAGTGAACTTGCAAAACAGGATAGGTGCTGGAGTGAAGCAGTTACAAAGTGGAGCACATCGTCTGCACTTATGCTGCATTCCCAATCTTGTCACAGGCCGATCCTTCCAAGTCCCTTGACAAGATGTTTTACTGGAACAACTTACCCAGATGGATTTCCTATTCACTCAGTCAGGTAGTTCTCATCATACACAAGTTTGCTAATCAAGATGGCTGCACACATGTTCCACAAATCAGAAAAAAAACACACAAAAAAAAAAAAAAAAAAACTGTAAAATGTTCCATTTATTAGCACTTCTGTTTTGTCCCTCTTGTTGTGGTTAGGGGTGGGTGATATGGTGCAAAAAATATCACAATGTTTCCATGAATTTTCATGGTAATGATCTTGATGATTCCACTTTCTCTTTTTTAATTTATAAAGAACAGTTCTACAGGCTAGCGTTTGGCTTCAACATATTAAAAAAAAAAAAAAATGAATTTCTCCTGTTGACAAACAGTAGCTCAGACTAAGTTTCAAATTTATTTTTCAATTATGTTCCAAATATTACAATAAAATAATATAAATCACCACATCGTAGATGTGAGGGTTTATATGCTGAATCAGTTTACTTGCGTTTGAAGTTGCCATTGACCAGACCTCTCCTTGGGCTTTTTGGTTCTCGTTGCACTGAACAATGTGCTTTGTTTTCTTCAGGGGGCTGAATAAATTCAACTTGAAGAGGCTGAAACTGAATGAAAATAGACCAATACACTGGCAACTTCACGCCGGAGTGCTGCTGATGTACCAAAACATTTGCAGGCAGATTATCACACTGGTGTGCTGGGGGGGGGGGGTTCAACATGGCAGCAGCAGTCTGGAACAGCCTTAAAAACTAAATATTTCCACACAACTCGATCTGGTTTCAAGTAACTCCAACCACAGAGAAGCTGCTGTCTTCCTGCGTCGTCGTGAACAATATGGTATGGCACATCCCTAGTCCTTGTCCTACACACAGTAGTGGCCAACTTCTATCTCTGAACATGTCATATAATTTTCATATAAAAATGTAACATTTTTAGCTGGTGTAGCTACCAATGGCTAGTAAACAACTGCATTAACCTGGACAGAGCAACAACCCTGAAGTGATATTCTGATCCTCAAATGACTGATGTACTGGAAACAAAACATTATTTTCCCACAACATACTTGTACTTTTAAAACAAAACACCTGAACCGACTACAATACAAAGTAAACTGCCCAAAACACACCATTCATTCCATTTTACTCACCATTCCTGAGTTTCTGACTGAGCCCTGCATCTGAGAAAGAGCGCATGTGTCCTTTGGACCCCCTGCCCGGCACCTTCTGGCCTTCTGAAAATGAGGAGCGCCTTGGTAGAGTCGGGGCTAAGGAACTCTGCTGGTCAATAGTCCCTCCCTGCTCGCAACTGTGGGCGGAGCTTTGGGAGTTGGGGCTACTGCGGTGTCCTCTGTTTCCAATAGCCAGGTACTCAGGACCGTCATCTGAGTCTCCGTCACCAGAGTCTCCAGCCTCAGGCTGCAGGGAAGGGGACGAGCAGGGCTCTATTAAGGAGATGCAAGGGATGGAGCTACACACATTCTCATCTGGTCTGGGTATGAGAACCCAGGGATCTTCCAGGCCGTTAGCTGAAGAGGTAGTGTCTGCAGGATAAGAGGAAAACAAACTCAAGACAAATGAAAGGCTAAACCTGTAACACTGCATTTCACTTGCTAATGTTTTGCATATTACACACACACACACACACACACACACACACACACACACACACACACACACACACAGTGGTGTGAAAAAGTGTTTGCCCCCATCTGATTTCTCATTTTTTTTGTATGTTTGTCACACTTAAATGTTTCAGATCAAACAAATTTAAATATTAGACAAAGATAAGTAAACACAAAATCCAGTTTTTAAATGAAGGCATTTATGATTAAGGGAAAAAAATCCAAACCTGCGTGGCCCTGTGTGAAAAACTGATTGCCCCCTAAACCTAATAACTGGTTGGACCACCCTTAGCATCAACAACTACAATCAAGCGTGTGCGATAACTGGCAATGAGTCTTTCATAGCACTGTGGAGGAATTCTGGCCTACTCCTCTTTGCAGAATTGCTGTAATTCAACCACAATGGAGGGTTTTCGAGCATGACCTGTCTTTTTAAGGTCATGCCACAGCATCTCAGATTCAGGTCAGGACTTTGATTAGGCCACTTCAAAGTCTTCATTTTGTTTTTCTTAAGCCATTCAGAGGTGGACTTGCTGTTGTGTTTTGGATCATTGTCCTGCTGCAGAACCCAAGTGCGTTTCAGCTTGAGGTCACGAACAGATGGCCGGACATTCTCCTTCAGGATTTTTTTGGTAGACAGCTGAATTCATGGTTCCATTTACCACAGCAAGTCTTCCAGTCCCAGACCTTCACACTGCCACCACCATATTTTACTGTAGGTATGATGTGCCTTTTCTGAAATGCTGTGTTACTTTTACGCCAGATGTAATGGGACACACATCTTCCAAAAAGTTCAACTTTTGTCTCGTCAGTCCACAGAGTATTTTCCCAAAAGTCTTGGGGGCCATCAAGATGTTTTCTGGCAAAACTGAGACCAGCCTTTATGTTCTTTTTGCTCAGCAGTGGTTTTCATCTTGGAACTCTGCCATGCAGGCTATTTTTGCCTCTTTCTTATGGTGGAGTCATGAACACTGACCTTAATTGAGGCAAGTGAGGCCTGCAGTTCTTTGGATGTGGGATCTTTTGTGACCGCTTGGATGAGTCGTCACTGCGCTCTTGGGGCAATTTTGGTCAGTCAGCCACTCCTGGGATGGTTCACCACTGTTCCATGCTTTTGCCGTTTATGGATAATTGCTCTCACTGTGGTTTGCTGGAGTCCCAAAGCTTTAGAAATGGCTAGAAAATTGAAATCAGCTTTCAAAGATGTGATAAACCACAGTTAATTTATGTTTTAACAGGGGGCAATCACTTTTTCACACAGGGCCATTTAGGTTTGGATGTTTTTTTACCCTTAATAAACACCTTCAATTAAAAACTGCATTTTGTGTTTACCTGTGTTATCTTTGTCTAATATTTAAATTTGATGATCTGAAACATTTAAATGTGCACCCAACCAAGTTGCATCCCACCTACTGACCATCGCCAAAGCACCCCAAGACAAGGACACCAGAAGAGCAGTTACAACGGAGCTAAAAAAAAACACCAAAAAATGCCCGTAGAGGAAACGAACCCTGAACCCTTCAAGGCTGCTGAACTGGAGAAAGTCCTACAGGGACTGAAATGTGGAAAGGCAGCAGGATACGATAACATCTTCCCAGAATTCATGAAAAATCTTGGCCCCCGAGCCCTAACCTGGTTGACAACTCTACACAAGGATCATACAAACAAACTCGATCCCAAAGAAATGGCGGGCAGCAAAGGTCATTGCCATACCAAAACCTGGCAAAGACCACAAACTACCAGCAAGCTACTGCCCAATCTCCCTACTCAGCGTTCCTTATAAAATCATGGAGCGCCTAATACTGCAACATATTTCCCCAGGAATAGAGGAAATTGTAAGTGTGGATCAAGCAGGTTTCCGCAAGGAACGCAGCACAGGAGAACAAGTACTGGCCCTAACCACCTTCATCGAAAATGGCTTTGAGAGCAGACTGAAGACAGGGACTGTTTCTCTCGATCTTACAGCCGCCTATGATACGGTCTGGCACAAAGGCCTCCTCCTGAAACTTACAAAGGCGATCCCTGCTTGGGCAACAGCAATTATAAAAACCCTGCTGACCAACCGAAGGTTCAGAGTCCACCTCGGTCAGAACACAAGTGCATGGAGAACGCAGAAAAACGGACTCCCACAAGGCTCAGTTCTAGCTCCAACCCTGTTCAACCTCTACATAAACGACCTGCCCACTACAAAATCCCGCAAATTCATCTATGCAGACAACATCTGTTTGGCACTCCAAGCACCAGACTTTGAGTCACTGGAACGGGTGCTCACGGACGATCTTGCCAAACTGGACCAGTTCTGCAAAACCTGGCACCTAAAACCAAGCCCAGCAAAAACTGTCTCCAGTGTATTCCATCTTCACAATGTAAAAGCTGCCAGAGAACTAAACATCCACCTGAGCGGACTCAAGCATGCCTCGAATCAAACCTACCTTGGAGTGACCCTTGACAGGACCCTATCCTTCAAGGAACATTTAAAGGGGACGGCTGCTAAGGTGAAGGCACGAAACAACCTGCTCTGCAAGCTCGCTGGTGCAAAATGGGGGGCGGCAGCCTCCACCCTGCGCACCTCAGCACTGGCCCTTTCATACTCTGTAGCAGAATATTGTGCCCCTGTCTGGTCCAGGTCATCCTACACACACCACGCAGACACCCAGCTCAACACAACCATGAGAACCATAACTGGGACAATCCGCTCAACGAGCATTGAATCACAGACAGTTTTGTTGCACTTTTGGAGGAGCATGAGACTGAACATAAGTGGCATCAGCTACCACACAGCTGTCAGATGGCTCAGCCTGGGCAGAGTGCTAAAAAGAGTTTGGGACCTGAAAGCAGAGATTCGAGAGTTTGTGAGAAGAAAGGCAAAGGCATCCCAGAGCTCTCAGATGAGGACTGGATGGTAGATTTTGCATTTGCTGTTGATGTGACTGCACTGATGAATGAACTGAACACCAAATTGCAAGGCAAGGGCCTTTTTGTTTATGAAATGCACAGCCCGGTGAAGGCTTTCATGAGAAAGTTGCAGATTTGAAGATCTCAGAACAATCAAGGATGAAATCCACATGATTTCCTCTCCCTTTACCTGCAGTGTGGATAATGCACCCAGTGATGTTCAGCTGGAACTAAAGGCGCTTTTCCACTAGCCCCACTCAGCCCCGGTTTGCAAACCCGGCTCTACTCACTTCGGTTCGGCCTCAGTTGCTTTTCAACTACTGCTGGCGCACCTGCTGTGGGTGGGATTTGTTGAACAGCAGGCGGCGCCACACCCTCGTGACGTGAAACACACGCGACTGAATCCTCCACAACAAACATGGCTGATGACGAGGAGAGAAGGAAGGAGGAATGACTGTGACATGAAACTGGTTAAATTTATGATGCTGACTTGTTGTGCTCTGCACAATCTGTGTGAGAGTCATGGAGAGACGTTTGACACTACATTGGATGATGCAGTAGATGAACCAGTGGTGGCAGCGGCACAGAGAGCAGAGGAGCAGGGTGGTGATATTGTAGTGAACTCAATATAAGCACCCTACGTGGCTTGACAAGTGGGTTGACCCTACTGGCAACACGGGTAGAGTGCGGGACTCCGGAGCGGGAGGCGTGAGTTCAAACCTGCCGGTGGGACGTCGCCAAATTGAGCTGCACGTTACAATATAACATGTGATGCAATACTTGTCTATTTTGTCCACATTTATGTGCATACATATTTCAAAAATGTTTTTTGTAAATAAAATGTTGTGCATGGTCCATCTCCCTGTCCTCTTGTTCATAACGCTTATCTGTTAAGAAGGTGCGAAGCCATCAGCCTAATGATGAGTCCACACTTCTGTTGTGATAATTGCTCACGCTGAGCGCTCTGACAGCCCCGTACGCTGTGGGGGTCACACACGACGTGTTCCTCCCCACACTCTCAAATTTTTTTCCCGTATATTTTTCTCTTTAGCGTACAGAAATGGCAATACACCCGTATTTGCTAAAATTGCATTTTCCCCGTATTAAAATACGGCGAAACCGTATCACTTGACAGGTATGTAATTACATGCAGAAACACCGCACAGGCCATCTTCACAAAAATCCAGCTCGACAAGCCACTTTTGCTTAGGTGGAAATGCAAATTGAACTATAAATCATGTGCTGATACATGTCATTTTCCCATGTAAAGGTCTCCCACTTTTACTTACAAATTGATTTTTAATTTTTGGGAAAAGGAAATATAAATTTTGCACTTGTTGGTAACAACAGTTGCGTGCAACAAAAACACAGTTGTGTATCCTTGTCCAATCTGTCTACTGTTATTAGTGCCAAATTTTTGCTAGATTCCTTCTTAATTTATTAAATTTTGACTGGTGATGCAACATTCAACTTACACGTACTTACCTTTATCAGTGTCTACAAGTTCAAGCACACCTGTACAACTGCTTATAACCTAAAAAAATGTACCCGTTCAAGAGAAATTGATTCAGCATTGCAAATTTGTTTAAAATAAAAAAAAAAAAAAAAAACCTACCAAGACATTACGTTTCGTTGTGTTGTTAAAAATTAAATTACCATTAGAAGGCTATACATCTGACCTGATGAACAGCAGCATGTGGAGTGAACAGAGAATGGAATGTGTATGTAATTATTGGCTTTTCTCATACGGTGTCATAACAGATAAACCAGACTTTTGATGCAAACAATACAATTTTATTCCAGAAGCAAAATTTACAAACAAAAAAACAGACTGGGCGATGACATCTCTGCGAGCTCTTCCCTTCGTAACGCAGCGAGGGCTTCATGCGCATCTGCCCGCACATCTGCAGCCACCTGTCGCAAATGCTGCATGTACTCCTGATTCTTGCCGCTGGTCATGTTGCCGTTCCAAGAGCCGCATCTCCTCGTCATGCATGTTGACCATCGCTGATGTAAGGTCAGCGATGGGAGTTGTCTGTTTTCGTCTTGCCTAGATGGAAAGACAGAAAGGCACGGTCGTTAAAGCTGGATCACTACATATATTATGGAATTACACAGGTGAAAGTCTGTGGTGGAATGTCACTATTATATTATGCTTCATTGCTGTATATAAGCTGAACTGTCATGTTGCTGCCCCTCAGTAGAGCAGATTTTGCAACACGCAGGGTGCTGTCTTCGGCTGCAGCCCCCCTGCAAAACTAAAAAGGATTAAGATTAAGAATATGGATGGATGGATGGGTAATGTTTAAAATAGTTGCTTGTAGTGTGGCCGCAGAAATCTGAATGGGTTAATACAGTCAGCTGACGCAAAGCATTTCAATGAAGCATGTTGATTTCAACTGCAGTTCATGAGCTTTAGTTGTTTTTATAAAACAGGAGTTACAACAGCACTTCAATCACCACACCTAAAAATGGTTGTGGAACACCGATAAGTGAAGACCAAAGAATAACCTTTTTGTACATTTAAAAAGACATTTTCAATTAATTAATATGCAGCTACAGGAAACTGCATTAATCAATTTGGTACATAACTTGTTAGGCTCCAGCCCCACCGCAACCTGTAAAGGATTAAGCGGTAGAAGATGGATGGATGGATTTTCGACCCTGGTTTCCGCTGCTGGACCTGTTTCAACCAAAAAAAAAAATCGTGGTTATTGTGCCTTACCGGCACTTGAACGTGATCCAGATGGAGCTGGTGATGTGGAGCTGATCCAGCTGGCGCTCCGGCAGACGCACACGCAGATGCAGACGCAGGAGAGTCCGCTGTGTCAGTCATCTCCACTGAGGTGGACCCCTGTGATATGAAATGCGATTCTAGAAAGAAAATGCACGCAATTTAAAACTTAACACCAAAGTGCAACATGTACACAACACTCTCAAGTTTTTAACCGTAATACAATAAGCGTAATTCAGCGTTTTGTTCGCGCTAATACTTAACACAGAGCAAGCGTGAATCTGCAGTTGGCTGCAAAACAATACGCGAGCCTCAGTAACAACAATTACTCACAATCTAACAACCTTCCTATTTCTTAAAAACAGTGAGCTTGGCATAGAACGGATCAAGTGGCGAACAGATGCGCAATATCAAATAAACACTCACCATCCACGGTTTCCAAGGGCCGTGACCGTGACGGTGGCCGTGTGGAGCCCAATGTCTCTCAGCGAACCACTTCCACTCCTTCCATCCGCTGAACTTCGAGCAATGTGGTCCTTCACTGCTCGGTAATCGCTTTTCAGCTTTTTCAGCTTCTCCCGACACTGTTTGGCAGTACGGATGTGCCCTTGAGAAGCCATCTGCTCGGACACCTGCATTTCAAGTAGATCCGTCCAACTCGCGCTGGATGCGATCGTGGCCTAATATAGAAAGAAAATTGCGCACCTCCTAATATATAATATTAGGAGTATATTATTATATAAGTATATTATACAGTATATTAATATAATATACCGTATTAAAGGGGCGCACTGTGTTCACTGCTGAACAATTACAAATGGCGGTCTTGGAGTAAATTCAGCAGAAAAAGTCGCTTTCATGACGTTACAACCTGACCAATCAGCGGCGACCGGTCTCTTAAAGTCATATCACAGCCCTACTCGGCCCGGTTAGACCCTGCCCTGGATCAGGTACGAAAAAAGTACCTGCTTAACCGGTGCTGGGGCTAGTAGAAAAGCGCCTAAAGTGGGCTGAGTGGTGCGGTGTAGGGCCAAGTGAGGCTAGTGGAAAAGGGCCTTAACTGACATGCAGCCCAATGCGATACTGGCAGAGCACTTTAAGTCCGGATCACTGCTGAATTTTAACTCTTCTCTCAAGGAAGAGAACTTTCCAAACATGAGGAGACATGCTCAGAAGATGTTGGTTCTCTTTGGTTCTACCTACATATGTGAACAAACATTCTCAGTGATGAAGTTTACCAAATCCAGGTATAGATCCTCTCTCACTGATGATCATCTGTTAGCTGTGCTTCGCATCTCCACCTCAGACATTCAACCTGACTTTGATGCACTCATTAAAGCCCAGCAGAAACTAGATTTCTCACACTGAACAAGAAAAAAGAACTGAAAAACACCAAGTGAGGTGGTTAGACTACAAATGTAGGCATGTAAATGCACCAACTAGCAGCGAACTGGGACACTTTCTTTGGAGGCCCTTTTCTGAAAATCACAGTTCAGTGACAATCATTACTATAATATGATGTAGCTTGCTTAATATTTGGAGTACAAAGACAATATTGTGATGTCTTTAGAAAGCTAAGAACCTCTTTCCAACAGTATATGAAACTCAAAATTGTTTTGGGGTGAATGCGACTGAAAATGATCACTAATATAATGAGTCACAATGGTAAAAATGTTCACATTTAGTATACCATTGTTTTGTGAAAATTGATTTTTTGTAAGGCAACTTCACTTTTTCACTGCTTAATCATAACATATACTCTTGCCAGTCTTACCAGCTTGTCAAAACAATGCTATGTGCTGCTTTTTTATAAAGAAATACAATTAATATTATGCAGAATTGAGTTCAGCCTTTTGGTCTGGCCCTCCACAATATCTTCTGTTTCTCATGTGGCCCCATGAAAAAATAATTGCCCACCCCTGGTCTACATGATTAAATCAAGTCACTCTATTCACATGCCAACTAAAGAGTATCGATAGCTTCTTAATTCACCCAGCCCACTCTCCACTGTCCTACATATTTTTGGTAACAGTAACCAATATCTTTCACAAACTTTTTTCTGCGTGAAACCTCGAAATACTTGACCGTCTTGACTGACCTACGGCAAAACTTCTGCAGAGACCCTTTCCTTTTAAAAGGACTCCCTAGATAATGCCAAATACTGCTACAAGCCTCCAAAATTGGTGGAAAAATACACACATATATATAAAGGATCAACATCCATTTTATAAATTTGCCTCTCATCCATTTCTCACTTGAACTGTTGCTGTTTTGGGACTTGGCTTTAGTGGTACTTTTAGCGATGTGGCTGGTGGACACTGCTTCTCTCAAAGAGCAGTTAGAAGCGGTGAATCTCCGGCTCAAAGATTCTCCACTGAGACCCACATCCGTGCTCTTCCTGGTGTCACTGGACCCTGGCAAGATACACAGGCTCTGGCTCTTCAACAGGCCCAGGCATGGTGAGCCCTTCAGAGGCGACAACTGAGATTAAAAAAAATGTATAAATTTAAACTATGTCAATGTTCAAAGTTTTATCACACTTAAGTCATTTAGTGTTGAAAATAGACAAAATATAAAGCTTTTCACTTCCCACAACTCTATTTTTCAATATGACAAAAGATTTGTAATGTGGATGTGAAGAGGTCAGAAAACCCACCCCGAGTGTGTCTACTTGAGCCAGCAGTTTGGGATTATTCTGCTCCACAGCTTCAAGACACTGGAACATGGCAGTTACATGAGACTCGCTCAGCAGGAATGCATCATCTGAAAAACAGTGGAAGGGAACCAACGAGAGACATGTAAGTAAGTCACTTTGCACTTCTCCGATATTATGCAGTTTTATCAACAATCACCATTGTAGTATTTGCGAGTGTGTCCCTGATGTCTGAGCAGAGGTCGAAGCTGAGCTGATAGCATGTGACCCTGTAAACTATGGAGCAGCCAACGCTCGGCTTTATGGCTTTCACCAGCACTCTGCATCCCACTGCTTAGTACCGGCTCTAGGTTTCTGAACTGGGGATAGAGGTAAGGGAAGGAAAGGAAAAACAAAATCATGTTAAACAGCTGTGATGATAAAAAGGAACTAACAAAGGGCAATGCTGACAGTAAACCCAATTATAAACAACAACATACTGTATGTTCATCCTTTATAATGATGGAATTAAAGCACCATGGTGCTGATGCCTCGGTGCCTGTGGCAGGGAGGCATGGGGCGGGGGGCTGTAAAAAAAGACAAACTGCCACCTCTACTAGCCTGGCATAGTAATTGCAATCTCTTTTCCCCAGCTGCAGTGACTGTAAAGGTGAGTTAGTGTTTATTTTGGCAAATAAAAATTTGATAAAATATGGCGATACAATGATACAAGACTTTAGTTCCACTTGATTTTGACCAGGCGTGCTGAAGAGGTGATAACAGAGAGACACACAGACGCATGTAATGATTATGGTATGTCTATGTTGCTTTGCACTAGGGCATAATTAATGTAACCAACAATTCATACCCCTTAGGCCAATTTATACCCTTCCCCCCCCCCCCCCATGATATCAGCAGTGTTGAGTGATATACACAAGAATTACTTACCTCCGCCAAGGAGGTTATGTGATCATCGGCGTTGGTTTGTCTGTCTGTTAGCAAGATAACTCAAAAACTTACGGACCGATTTTCATGAAATTTTCACAGATTGTCAGAAATGGGGTATCCTACAGATGATTACATTTTGGTGGTGATCCGGATCACCGTCCACAAGAAAACCGCCATTACGGAAAATGCCATTTTCGTGAATAACTACTGAACCACTAATCCTATCATTGTCAATCCAATTGCTAGTCATATGTTTTCGTGGTCAAGGAATCTGAAAACGTACACACAAACACTGTATGGGGGGGAACTGTGGCCGCCATTATGGAAAATGTCATTTTCGTGAATAACTAGTGAACCACTAATCCTATCATTGTCAATCCAATTGCTAGTCATATGTTTTCGTGGTCAAGGAATCTGAAAACGTACACACAAACACTGTATGGGGGGGAACTGTGGCCGCCATTATGGAAAATGTCATTTTCGTGAATAACTAGTGAACCACTAATCCTATCACTGTGAATCCAATTGCTAGTCATATGTTTTCATGGTCAAGGAATCTGAAAACGTACACACAAACACTGTATGGTGGGGGGGAACTGTGGCGCTTGGTGGAGGTCTGCGCTCTCCGAGTGCTCTTCTAGTTTTTTTCTGTCCCCTGTCAGTCCCAAAGGGAGGTAGATCCACAAGGGGTACTTTTGTTGTGTTGAAGAATGTCAAAAGCTGGTCATACATTTGGTCTTCCATGGTTATGAAAAATCCCGCCAGCACGTCCAAATCACATGACTGCTTTAGGACAAGACAGAAGCAAGACACAGCCTCACAGCTGTTGAAAGTGTAGATTCGAAACTCTCCCAGTTTTTAAATTATGTTGATAGGGCAAGTAAAACCAGAGTTATGATAAACAATTTTTGTCATGTTTTCTCAAATATTTTCATCACGTTTGGTGTATGTTTGGAGAGGCAAAAAACTTTAAAAATGGAAAGTGAAACTGAATGTGCGGATTCTAAACACTGATGTTGACAGATGATGTAAAGATGGAAACACAGATATGGTTTTAATATTATAGTAGAAAAATACTTGCGCGTTAAAGTGGGTTGGGCAGGCATGTCATTTATTTAGATAGCCAGCGGGGAAAGTAAGTATTGAACACATCTATTGAACACATGACTATACTAGCATCAGCACCGGATCACCCCAGGGCTGTGTACTTTCCCCCCTACTCTTCTCCCTTTACACCAACTCCTGCACCTCCAGCCACCAGTCTGTCAAGTTGATCAAGTTTGCGGACGACACCACCCTCATCGGGCTCATCTCCAACGGCGACGAGTCCGCCTACAGGAGAGAGGTGGCCCAGCTGGCGTCCTGGTGCAGCAATAACAACCTGCAGCTGAACGCTCTGAAGACAGTGGAGATGATTGTAGACTTCAGGAAAGTCACTACTCCTCTGCCCCCCCTCACCCTCTCAGGCTCTCCCATCACCACTGCTGATTCCTTCCGCTTCCTAGGCACTACCATCACCAGGGACCTCAAATGGGAGCTGACCATCAGCTCACTCATCAAAAAAGCCCAGCAGAGGATGTTCTTCCTGCGGCAGCTGAGGAAGCTCAAGCTACCCACCAAGATGTTAGTGCAGTTCTACACAGCCATCATCGAGTCCATCCTCACCACCTCCATAACCGTGTGGTACGCAGGAGCCACTGCCAGGGACAGACTAAGGCTGCAGCGCGTCGTGCGCACTGCTGAGAAGGTGATCGGCTGCAAGCTCCCATCTCTCCGGGATCTGTACATCTCCAGGACCCGGAGGCGTGCTGGCCGGATCATAGCCGATCCCTCACACCCTGGTCATGTACTGTTTGCCCCCCTCCCCTCTGGTAGAAGACTTCGGTCCATCCAGACTAAAACCTCCCGTCACATGAACAGCTTCTTCCCCTCTGCCATTAGACTGCTGAACACTAAGTGACTCACGTGCACCATGTACAGCAGCTCAACCAGACTCATGTCAATCATCACTGTTTTCTTCCTGCATTACCGACTGCACTATATAGTTCTCCACAGTATCTGCTGCTGGCTAATATATATTTTAACTGTTGACCAGTATCACTTAATCTTATCCTACACTTTATTACATGTATAGTTTATTTCTCTTATCTTATCATGTTTAATGTTGCAGCATTGTACCGAGACAAATTCCTAGTTTGTGTACTACATGAACAATGGCAATAAACCTGATTCTGATTCTGATTCTGATTCTGAACACATCAACATTTTTCTCAAACACATTTCTGATGGAGCCACTGACCTGAGATTTTCAGCAGATATCAACAACCCAAGTAATTCATACATACAAAGAAATCACGGCAACTGTGGTCACAAGGCAAGTTATATTTAGTAAAGTGGAAGGACACAGGGAATAAGTACTGAACATGTAAAGAAAAAGAGGTGCAAAAAGGCACAGAAAAATCAAGACACTAGGGGCCTCATGTACAAAGACTTGCATGGATTTCTTACTGAAAGATGTATGTTTAAATCAAGAAAACGCCATAAGCAAAAATCCAGATGTACGTAACCGTCTGTATGCAGGAATCCAAGCACATTTCCTTTGTACATACCGATCTGCTTGAAACTGAATGCACATGAGGAAATACTGGACTCCTCCCTTGACACGCCTCTATTTAAATATGCAATTAGATGCAAATAAGTATGCAAATAGATATATACAAGTGCTGAACATTTGATTCTCCTGAATCCACAATCAAAAATAATGGATTTAATGGAATTTCATGGACTGTGAGTTAGAGGTGTTGCTGAATGAGGCAGAGGCACGTAAAAACATTTTGTTTGGCACACTGTCTTCTGGCATTGTCGAGCCAGATACAGGGAATTTAATAGCCTGCTCACAGCCCTGTAAGATTAGTTTCCTTTATTCAGACAGGGATAAGAAGGAGAGGTTTTTAACTGACATGTGTAGACCAACGTCTGCAGTCATCCTCAGAAGTGTCAGCTGATCACTGTGATATGCACCACGTAAAGCTCAGTGGTTAAACTGCCAGCTGTCAAAGCAGAAAGTTCCAGGTACAGGACCACACACAATCTCTTTTAGGGACCACAAAGTGTGCGCACTCTTCTGTGTCATTGCATTGTTTTTAAATGTATGTTGTATCTTTTATACAGTGTTATTTTAAACAATGAATAAATCAATTTGTGACCAGCCGGGTGGATCAGCTGGTTGAATAAAGGAAAACCGTTACGGAAAAGAAGACAATATGAACCTATTTAGTGGGTATCCATGGTCACCTGTCAGTTGAAAGCAGATCATATTAGACTAGGCAAGTACATATTTTATGTCCAAAATGCAAATATCATCCTTGAGAGTTATGTACAACTTACATGGATGACACTGTAAATGAATGAAGTGTGCCGGGAAACGGGTGACACTGTTGTATTTTAAACTTTATGCATGTGCTTGACATACGTAACTACTGTACACACAGAGGCAATTGGGGGCTTGGCAGAATGCTGTGAAACTGTAGTTTAATCAGCAAAAAAAGAAAGTCACTTACTCGACCCATTGACTTGTAATGAAGCCTTGAAGATGGGGTGATATTTGTGGGGCGAACAGGCACGTTGCGCATGAGGTGGGTTATTATTAGGACAACTACATGAATTCACTCACCAAGAAGCCACCCATCCTCACAGTGCCAGCTTGCAGTTTGTTTCCAACAATGCTGTTTATTAGAATCATTAGGAAAACCAGCTCTCGCTGCAAATTTCGCTTTGATGTTGGCATGTTCAACTGCATGGGGTGAGAATATAATGTACCTGGGTGACAGCCGGATAATGCCATCCCACACGGCACATGGCTCGGCTGAGGGTTGACTAGGAAATTCCCGATGGGTCTGCAAGCTCCCACTGAAATGCCCGTTTCCAGAAACCCCAGAGTTGTCAGCACCTGCACTGGGACAGGCAGCGGACAGCTTCTCACTGTGTCGTGCTCCAAGAGTGGCCGTAGCTCTGTTCAGCTCAGTTCCACAGGGACTGCCCATGGAAACCTAAACCGTTTGACAAGCCACTCATCGTCCTGAGCCAGAAAATCTTTTGTCTCTAAAATACCCTCTCACTGCGCGATTTGCAATATCCTCTAATCCTCTGTTGTTAGGGGCATTTTCTGCACGTCTTTGTGCTTGCTTTTATATCCACTCATAATTGTGCACACTTGGATGTTTGTTCATCATGCGTCTCTGGTGTGTACAATAACTTTCACGTCATTACCAGTCTCCCAACATCACCTCTCAGTGTCGCCAATGGACCAGTAACAGCAGAAACATACGTACGCCAGCCATGAAGTTGGCATGGGGCTGCGCATATTTCCACGGTCATTTCATTCTTGATATATCTGAAATTTTCCATGGAAAAGGATGTACGCCATATTTTTGTGCGCAAGTACCCTTTGTACATGAGGCCCCAGCTGAAAACCATCAGAATTTAGGAAGCTATCCCATCCCCCCCCCCCAATCAGTGCAAATTAATTTCATCTGGTTAAGTCTTGACTGATAGCCTTTAAAAAGGTCTGTGAATAGACTGTCACACCACAAAGGACTCAAGATAGGTAGAAGCAAAGAGCTCTTTCTAGACCTTTGCAACCTTATTGTTGCAAAACATAATGATGGCATTGGTTACTGGTGCATTTCTAAACTGCTAAATGTTTCAGTGAGCACTGTTTGAGCCATCGTTCGGAAGTGGAAAGAACATCATTTTACCATAAACCGGCCACGACCAGGAGCTCCTTGCAAGATTTCTAACAGAGGACTTTATTTATTTATTTAGCGAATGCAAAGTCCTTAAGCCAAGCAGTTGCCTCCTGGTTTGCTGTATGGAGGGTGTGTAATCCTCCTTCCAGTCTTTGGAGCGGGCAAGCCTCTATGATGTGTTCCATAGTTTGCTCCTCTCCACATGCGCACAGTGGGCTAGGGATACTGCCCCATCTGTGAAGGCTGGCCAAGCAGGGGCCATGTCCAGTCCTGAAGCGATTGAGTGTAGACCACTGTCTCCTTGGGAGGTTGGTGCCCGGGACCTGTTGGTTGGGGTTTATCACCAGCTGTTTGTTTGGGACCTCCTTGGTCTCCCATTCCTCTTGCCAAGCTGTCTGGATGGTAAAGTCAGCTGGGGGAGGGTTTTTCCAAATCGGCCATCTGGATGAAAGTCGGGCAGTGGGTGGGGTGTAGATATCTGCATGGATTGGTAAGTGAGGAAAATCTTTAACTTTTTGGAGCATCCTTTGAGTTAATGCTGCTCGCCGGATGTGTGGAGGGGCTATGTTTGACAGTACAGAGAGCCAGGGGAGTGGTGTTGAGCGGATTGTTCCAGTTATAGTTCTCATGGTTGAGTTGAGCTGGGTGTCTACATGGTGTGTGTAAGATGACCTGGACCAGACAGGGGCACAATATTCTGCTACAGAGTATGAAAGGGCCAGTGCTGAGGTGCGCAGGGTGGAGACTGCCGCCCCCCATTTTGCACCAGCGAGCTTGCAGAGCAGGTTGTTTCGTACTTTCACCTTAGCAGCCGTCCCCTTTAGATGTTCCTTGAAGGATAAGGTCCTATCAAGGGTCACTCCAAGATAAGTTGGATTTGGGGCATGCTTAAGCTCGAGTTCGCTCAGGTGGATGTTTAGTTCTCTGGCAGCTTTTGCATTGTGGAGATGAAATACACTGGAGACGGTTTTTGCTGGGCTTGGTTTTAGGCGCCAGATTTTGCAGAACTGGTCCAGTTTAGCAAGATCTTCCGTGAGCACCCGTTCCAGTGGTTCAAAGTCTGGTGCTTGGAATGCCAAACAGATGTCGTCTGCATAGATGAATTTGCGGGATTTTGTAGTAGGCAGGTCGTTTATGTAGAGGTTGAACAGAGTTGGAGCTAGAACTGAGCCTTGTGGGAGTCCGTTTTTCTGCATTCTCCATGCACTTGTCTTCTGACTGAGGTGGACTCTGAACCTTCGGTTGGTCAGCAGGGTTTTTATAATTGCTGTTGCCCAAGCAGGGATCGCCTTTATAAGTTTCAGGAGGAGGCCTTTGTGCCAGACCGTATCATAGGCGGCTGTAAGATCGAGAAACACAGCCCCTGTCTTCAGTCTGCTCTCGAAGCCATTTTCAATGAAGGTGGTTAGGGCCAGTACTTGTTCTCCTGTACTGCGGTCCTTGCGGAAACCTGCTTGATCCACACTTAGAATATCCTCTATTTCTGGGGAAATGCGTTGCAGTATTAGGCGCTCCATGATTTTGTAAGGAACGCTGAGTAGGAAGATTGGGCGGTAGCTTGCTGGTAGTTTGTGGTCTTTGCCAGGTTTTGGGATGGCAATGACCTTTGCTGCCCGCCATTTCTTTGGGATCGAGTTCGTTTGTGTGATCCTTGTGTAGAATTGTGTCAACCAGGTTAGGGCTCGGGGGCCAAGATTTTTCATGAATTCTGGGAAGATGTTATCGTATCCTGCTGCCTTTCCACATTTCAGGCCCTGTAGGACTTTCTCCAGTTCAGCAGCCTCGAAGGGTTCAGGGTTCGTTTCCTCTACAGGCATTTTTTGGTGTTTTTTTTTTAGCTCAGTTGTAACTGCTCTTCTGGTGTCTTTGTCTTGGGGTGCTTTGGCGATAGTCAATAGGTGGGATGCAACTTGGTTGGGTGTGACGGATGCTCGGCTTTGGCTAGGGGGCTTCTGTGCAGCTCCTAGGCGACGGATGAGGCTCCAACATTTCCTGCTAGAGTGGGTAAAGCTCCGGTCAGCAACTGTCTCCTCCCATTTCTTTCGCCGGGCTGTATTTAGCGATTCAATGAGATGGTCTGCTATCTCTGGGTCCCCTGATGTTTGATAGGATTGTAGGAGGGCAGCACTTTCTCCGTCCAAACATGGGACATAGAGGGGTCGGTAGCCTCGTGGGATTGCAGTATGGGCAGCCTTGAAGATTGCACTGCAGAAGCGGTTGTATGCTTCATCTACAGTGATGGTGTGGAGTGGGATGGTAACAACGCTCCGGTCCAGAATTTCACTGAATTTCTTCCAGTTGGCTTTGCGGAAGTTCCAGCACATCTTCCTTGGGCTGTATATGACTGGAAGTTGTAGGCCAATGTGTACAAGCAGGGGCCGGTGTTGGCTGTGTGGAAAATCATCAAGAATGAGGATCTGTGTAGGATATGGCTCCCCATTCAAAGAGCTGACCCAACACAGGTCAGGAGAATAGTCCTTCTTCCACCTAGCAGAGTGGAAGGTTCCTCTTTGTTTGGGGTCGTATATCAAAGCGAGGTCATTTCTGGATGCCCAGTCTGAAAGTGCCTCCCCATCACTGTCCACTGCTGGGTACCCCCAGTCAGGGTGATGGCTGTTAAAGTCCCCCACATAGATGGCAGGGTGGGGTAGGGTGGGTAAGACCTGCAGATCCCAGTTGGCATTAGGGGGCTTGTACACATTGACAATATGGAAGCCACCAATGATTATGGTGTCTGAGAAATGTGTTGTTATCAGGTGATTTGCTTCAACTATGTCAGAACGCACATAGGTGGCACGTCCATGTTTAGCATGTAGAACATAGCACAGGAGGTCAAAGCCTTTGATGGTGAAGCGGCCAGCTTCCTCTGTGCCAATATGAGTCTCTTGGAGGCAGATTACATCAATCGAATGTTGGAAGGCGAGGACTTCGATAAGGCTTCGCTTGGCTGCAGATAGGCCTTCAACGTTTAGTTGTAATATGCGAAGGGCAGATCCTACCACAAAGTGCTCTTGGGGCTGTTTGCTCAAAGGACTCAAAGGAATTATCAGAAGAGTTATTCAAGAGCCAAAGACCATTTGAGGAGAGCTCCAGAAAGAGTTGGCAGGTACTGCTGGTTCAAAGAAAACAATAAGTAATGCACTCAACCAACATGGGCCCTATGCCCACTCACCTTGTAAGACTCCATTGCTGAAGAAAAAGCATGTTGACGCTCATTTAAAGTTTGCTGCACATTTGGGAAAGCCAGTAAAATACTGGGAGAATATAGACTATAGAGGAGAAATGTCACTGCATATCCCATCATGGTGTGGGGTGTTTTTTAGCACATGGTACAGGCAGACTTCATATAATTAAAGGAAAGACGAATGGATAAATGTATAGAGACATCCTTGATATGAACCTGTTGCCATCTGCCAAGATGCTGATGAACAAAAATGAACTGGGGAATAACGCTCCACCAGCATGCACATGAACAACACGTGTGACAGTCTCTCAGTGTCGGAGTTGGGAAGCGCCGCTGCCCGCGTGACAGTCAAGGTACAGTGGTGTGAAAAAATGTTTACCCCCTTTCCTGATTTCTCATTTTTTGTATGTTTGTGGCACTTGAATGTTTCAGATCATCAAACAAATTTAAATATTAGACAAAGATAACAAGTAAACACAAAATGCAGTTTTTAAATGAAGGTGTTTATATTAAGGGAAAAAAATCCAAGCCTACATGGCTTGGTGTGAAAAAGTGATTGCCCCCTACACCTAATAACTGATTAAGCCACCCTCAGCAGCAACAACTGCAATCAAGCATTTGTGATAACAGGCAATGAGTCTTTTACAATGTTGTGGAGGAATTCTGGCATACTAATCTTTGCAGAATCGTTTTAATTCAGCCACATTGGAGGGTTTTCGAGCATGAACAACCTTTTTCAGGTCATGCCACAGCATCTCAATCAGATTCAGGTCAGGACTTTGATTAGGCCACTCCGAAGTCTTCATTTTGTTTTTCTTAAGCCATTCAGAGGTGGACATGCTGGTGTGTTTTGGATCATCGTCCTGCTGCACAACCCAAGTGCACTTCAGCTTGAGGTCACGAACCAATGGCCGGATATTTTCCTTCAGAATTTTTTGGTCATCATCATAGCAGTCTGTCGTCGGCGACAATGACCGTTTCATTTAGGTCTGATCAGATTCCTCCACACAGCAATGTCCTGAGCCTTCTGCTGCCAGGAACTCCTGTCTATATCCAACTTCAAGTTTCTTTTAACAGTGTCTTTAAATCTGAGCCTTGGTCTACCCTGATTGCGTTTGCCCTCGCATAACTGTGAGTAGAGTAACTGCCGAAGGAGACACTGGTGGTCCATCCTCTCAACATGTCTGAGCCATCTTAGGTTCATCTGTATTAGCATGTCCTCCATAGATGGTAGACCAGCTTGTTTCAACACTTCTATGTTGGTTATCTTGTCTTTCCATGAGATGCTCATTATGGCTCGAAGGTGTCTCATGTACGCGTGGAGTTTCTTTACCTGCACTCTGTAGACAGTCCAAGTTTCAGCACCGTACAATAGAGTAGCCAGTACTGTTGCTCTGTACACTTTGCATTTCACACGGATAGACATGTCGATTGTTCCACAGTCTCTCCCTCAAGTTTCCAAACACAGTGCTCGCTCTTCCCATTCTGAGAGACAGTTCATCCTCCAGCCTCGCATTCTCTGAAACAGTACTCCCTAGATACTTGGAAGTCTTGCACTTGACTAGTGGCTCTGTACCAATGTTGATCTCTTCTGGTAGTGATGTTGATAATTGGAACTTTGATGGTTGATAAAGGCACTCTGTCTTCTTGATGTTGATTTGGAGGCTGAATTGGCTAGCTGCTCTTCCACATTTCTCCACTAAAGACTGCATATCTTTCACGCTGTGTGCAACTAGAGCACTGTCGTCGGCAAAGAGTATTTCTCTTACTACCTTTATCGATGTCTTACTCTTGGTTTTAAACTGTGCCACATTGAACAAATCTGCTTCTTTCCTTGTTTGAATGTATACTCCTTCCGAAGTGTCTTTGAAGGCCACCTCAAGCATGGCTGCCACATATAGCGAGAAGAGTGTAGGTGCCAGCACACACCCTTGTTTCACCCCGTTGCTTACTGAAAAGTCTTTAGATACCAAAACACTAATTGCCACGTTTGCTTGCATACCTGTATGGAGTGCCTCGATCAGGCTGACAAACTTCTCTGTACAGCCATATTTCTTGAGTACCTGCCAAAGTCCTTGTCGCAAAACAGCATTGAAGGCTTTACTGAAGTCTATGAAGACGACAAAGCAGCATGTTCTGTTCGATACACTTTTCTTGAACCTGTTTCAAGCAGAAAAATCATGTCCATTGTGCTTCTTCCACTTCTAAAGCTGCACTGGATTTCCGGTAGTACATTCTGCAAGAGGTGTTCATTGAGTCTGTTCAGTAGTACACGTGAGAGAATCTTACCAACAGTGGCTAGCAGTGATATACCTCAGTAATTTCCACAATCTTTCCTGTCACCTTTCTTGAACAAAGGCATAATACTTGCATCCTTCCAGTCTTGAGGTACTTTCTGGGCATTCCATCTCTCTTGGATGAGCTTGTGCAGGCAGTTGGTCAGCTGAACACCACCAAATTTCCACACTTCTGCTGGAATTCCATCCCTTCCTGGAGCTTTACCATCCTGTGTTGCCCTGATAGCTGCCATTAGTTCATCAAAATTTGATGGTTCATCCAGACTTGACACAGCTGGTCGCTGCACCAGAGCTTCTTTAACCTCTTCAGTGAGATCTCCAGGGTTGTTTAGTAGTTGGTCAAAGTAGTCTGCAAATCTGTCCAGGATCTTGTCTTTCTCCTGCAAAACCGTTTCACCATCCATAGCCTTTAGTTGGATCAATCCTCTTGGTTTAGGGCTGCAAATTTCTCTCAAACCTGTGAAGAATGTTTTCATGTCCTTCCTGTCTGCTGCAGTTTGAAGTTCCTCTGCTTTTTCATCCCACCAGTTGGACTTCATCTCTCTGGTGTACTTCTGTAGCTCACTCTGAGCCTTTGAGTATTTCTTCTTCTTTGACCTTATGTTACACTGTAGGTTTTCCTGCCTAGCTGTATTCCTCGCTTCTAGTAGTTTCTTCAGGTGTTCATCATGCTCATCAATCCAATCTTGATGTTTCCTCTCAGGGTGGCCTAATACATCACTCGCAGTCTGATACACCGTATCCTTCAGTGTTGCCCATTTCTCTTCTATGTCATTATCTGAGTTGTTGCTGTCCCAGTCTTTCATGTTTTCATCCATTTCCTGTGTAAGTTCTTCCTGCTTCTTTTGGCCTTTCAGTGCACTAGTGTTTAGCTTCCGTGGTGGCTTTGCACCCGTCCTGCAGTGCTGTTTTTGTCTCCAAATCCTTAATCTAGATCTCAGCATAACATGATCAGTACCACAGCCCATGCCGCTCATTGCTCTGGTGTCCAATACATCCCTTATGTCTCTCTGCCCGACTATGATGTAGTCTAACAAGTGCCAGTGCTTGGATCTTGGGTGCATCCATGTCTTCTTGTGTGTGTCCTTGTGCTTAAATAGAGTGTTGGTTATCACAAGGTTGTATTCTGTACATAGTGCAAGTAGAAGTTCTCCATTAGCATTGCACTTGCCTACTCCATGACTGCCTAGCACTCCTTTCCATTTCTCAGTGTCCAAACCAACTCTGGTATTAAAATCTCCGAGTATCAACCTGTCAGTCGGTACACGCCTGATAGTCTCACGTAAATCACTGTAGAACTCTTCCTTCACCTCTGTGTTGGTCTTTGTTGGGGCATATACACTGATGAGTGTGGCATATACTGTATCTTCCACTGTAGTGAGAGCCTCAGTCATTATCCTGTCGTTGATTGGCACGAGTCTCATCAAAGCATTGCTGCTATCTCCTTTCTAACTGCAAAGTTAGAAAGGAGGTGGTCTAGTTGATGGCGGATGCGCCATCAACTAGACCACCACTCCGGAACTAACCGTTGTATAATTAACTATGAAACGCTGCAAAAACAAGTGCCTTTTTTAGTGGGATCATGTTAAAGCTTTTGAGTTATGCAGTAGACAACATTTCTTACATTACTTTACTGTGGTTTAGGAAATACAACTACACTGCACAGTAAGCTGTGAACTGGCTGTTATATTTAACAGTTAGATGAGATAACTGCTAAAATCTGGAGGAAAAAGGCAGCAAATAGAGACGATGCTTGGGTTCAGTTTACATAAACATGCTTTCATTTACAAATGTACGAGATTCAGCAGTTCAACGGTTACCACTTTGACCATGAAGGCACTCACTTGTTCAACGTGCGAGGCAAGGTCGGGGTTGATGTAGCGGACACACCAAACAAATGGCCAATAGTCTCTCTGCTTGTAGTAGACCTGCAACAGAAAAATCAGATGGACCATTTACACATACACACAAAAAAAAAATAAACATCAGACTAGGCCATTACATTGACATTGTGTCACATTAGCCTCACATTGCAGTAGAGTGGCATCTTTCCTTTAATTTTAATGAAACAAATTGACAGTGTTAATTAGCTACACATTTAGAAGTACACAAAAATACATCCGTCCCAACGGGTGAGAAATCAATAATTTTTACTTAACGTTTTTTTGTAAAAGTATTTTTATGTAAAGGTTTTCACAGACAATGTTCTTAACGCCAGTAATAATGGTGCAAGACTATCTTGTTGACAGTAATCCTTTAACTGCCATTTTTGTCTGGGCAAGATTAGGAGTGGGAGAAAATCATTTTTCTGATGCGAGAGAGAGCGATCTGACGCAGCGGTCATTACCTGCAGAAGTGTCTTGTTTGGGGGAAAATGGCAGGCAGGTAGGCTAAGCATATATTCAGTATGATAAAAATTATGAAATAATAGTTCTGAATAACCACACTCCCTCCCCGTTTTTATTTAGACCCTCTTCCTGACTCCATGAAATAATATACTGTGGTGACACTAGACACAGCGGGTGGACATCCTCTCACACCCAGAAGCAGTGAAGAGGGGCAGAACAATGGACTGAAGGGGGTAGCCCCCCAAGGAGTAAATGGACAGACAATGAGGCGCCTTCGCCCCTGCTGCTTCAAGCCACAGCAGGAAGAGCAGGGGAGTGAATGTATTGTCATGAATGTAGCAAGTGTTATGTTAATGTGTCACACATTCTCTTTGTACACACACAAGCATAAAGCACCAGCCCAGCTCTCTAGGCATACCAATAAAGCTGGGCTGCCCACCTAAAGCAGCTATGCAGCCCGCACACAGGACTTTGTATGGGTTTCTCAGCCCCGGTGCACAACGGTAATTTAGCTGATTGCTTTCCCCGATGCCTTTAGGGCTGCTCCCGCACCTATTGCAAAACTGCCAAGTCCCTGACACAGCTTCAGTTGTTTCACAGTCGCTATGCATCCTCAGGGAATTGGGCCGATCGCTTTCCCCAGATCCTCGCTGGACCGGACCCACACAGGGAGGAGTCAGAGACTTTAATTTTTTTTTTTTTCCCCTCTTCACAGCCGCTGCAGATCACCGGAGGGTTTACCGGAAAGTCCCTCGCCCGAGCCTGATCCGCACGCAATTTTTGCGTGGCCTAGACACTTGACGTCCCAGGCCGGCACTCCATAGATTCCCACCCACCTCCCCCTTGTCCTCCACATCGCTATGCCCACACCTCTGCCCTAGAGACCTGCCGACCGCCAGCTTCGTTCCCTCAGCACAACTCGCACCGGCCCCGTGCGCCCACGATCCACGGCCATTCAACGTGTTGCAACTCGGAGCGGAGCAGACTGTGTTTTTCACCCCTCCCCCGTTCCCCCCCCCAAGGACTGACATGCCCTCCAACACTCCTCTACAGCAGGACAGTTCTACCGCTGCAGCCTCCATGGGCGTCGACTTGAGCCCAAACGACGGGGGGGGGGGGGGGTCACGGCCCTTCTGGGTGTTTGGGGAGGGGGGGGCTGTGTGGTGACACTACACACAGCGGGTGGACATCCTCTCACACCCAGAAGCAGTAAAGAGGGGCAGAACAATGGACTGAAGGGGGTAGCCCTCCAAGGAGTAACTAGACAGACAATGAGGCGCCTTCACCCCTGCTGCTTCAAGCCACAGCAGGAAGGGCAAGGGGGTGAATGTATTGTCATGAATGTAGCAAGTGTTATGTTAATGTGTCACACATTCTCTTTGTACACACACAAGCATAATGCACCAGCCCAGCTATCTAGGCATACCATTAAATCTATATAAGCAGAATGCAGAGAGAGTTGGGAGGCTCTTCTACTAGACACTCGGCCCCAGCGGGCCACGCTAAGGTCCACAGGCTGTATATATGTTAGAGCAGGGGTGCTCACACTTTTTCAGCATGCGAGCTACTTATAAAACAACCAAGTCAAAATGATCTACCCACTACAAAAATGACACTAAAACATATAATTATTTATATATAATGTATTATATATAAATGTATACATTTCAAATGTATTAAGGATTCTTTGTATGTACAATGTATGTTGATGTACCTTGCATAATTGAATAAGCCAATATTGCACAACACACATAATAAATAACTATTAACATTTTTTGTAATTACCTGAGTTTACTTTGATGACTTGCACTGAATTGAATCAGCCAGGGATGCATAGTCCGGACAGTAGCTGCTGACAGCCAGCCTCAAGCACATTTCCAAATGTTCATCAGTCATGGTGGAACGGTATTTGGACTTAATGATCTTCATGTAGGAAAAGGCTGACTCACATAAATAAGTGGTAATTCAAGAAGTCTGGGAACGCATCGTCCTGCCTGCACTTGGCAATAAATCCATTCACACGCCCAACCACTGCAGGTGCTCCATCTGTGGTGATAGACAACAATTTGTACACCGGGAGCTGAGTTTTCTTGATAAAGTTTTTAAACGTCTGAAATATGTCCTCTCCTCGTGTCTGTTCTTTCATGGGAAGTGCTGTCAATTCGCCCTTTTCACATTCCCCACAATGCAATGCGCAACCGGCAACAAACGGTAGTTTGTTTACACTGGCTCACATGCATACACGTCGAAATAAAGCCATAAATCAGGGTTCCAGATGCGTAGTACCTTTCTGTAGTAATCGCCAGGGTACAGACAAGGAACAGGGCATAAGAAGATCATACTATAGGTTTCCCAGCGGTGAAAAAAACCGCAGATCTTCGGCGAATTTGGGAGAGCAAAATCTGGCGATTACTACAGAAAGGTACTACACATCTGGAACCCTGATTTGTGACTTTATTTCGACGTATCTTGAACTCTGTCTCTGTGTATGCATGTGAGCCAGTGTAAACAAACTACCGGATATTGCCGGTTGAGCATTGCATTGTGGGGAATGTGAAAAGGGCGATATTCGCTCCTCTTTTGCAGTGAGATCACTAAACACCATACGAATGAAAATGCACATCTGGGCTGTGTCACTCACATCTGTAGATTCGTCCAACTGCAGTGAGAAACACTCACAATCTCTGATGTCCTTTCACATTTGCTGGGTTAAATCCTCAAGCAAGGGCTTAAAATCTGAGGTAATTCGCTGACTAGCGTGTAAGTTTTGCTGCGCTTAGCGCCGTTGTTTACGCATGAGCGGTGACCTAAAGGTCAAAATTCAGTTGTCATCTGAATGGTTGCCCTGTATGTCAATCAAGTGACAGGACGTTTGATAGGCTGACAAATATTTTTTTTAATGTCACGCTGCGATCGACCAGTACTACCTCCGCGATCGACCAGTAGATCGCGATCGACGTAATGGGCACCCCTGTGTTAGAGGGTCAATAAAGAATCTGTATCGACCTACACTTGTGCCTCGCCTCCACATCCTTCCCTTTCACCCTCTACAACACCAGACTAAATGAATTTGATGTTATAAAGGACCAAAACTGGACTTCCGGTTATGGCGGCCGCGTAGGAGGGTGTGCTCCACTCTGCTCTGCTCCTAATGATAAAAAAGTAGGCTAAAACTCTCCCAATTGGAACAAAAACCTATTCTAGCGTTTGGGGGCGGATATGGTAAAAACTAAGGCTGTGAAATCAGGCGGAGGAAAAACTGATTCGTCGAGACAAGCCAAGTTAACAGATTTCCACGCTCGTGACGCAGCAGATAAATCACCTGTGACCATGGCTGAGGAGGGAGCTAGCGGTGGTGCGGTGACTGCCGAAGGAACGAATGCGGTCCTTGCTGCCATCGGCGCTATGAGAACAGACTTTTCGTCTAGGTTTGATGGGATTGTAGCTACGATGGAAGCTATGAGAAAGGAAATAGGCGACTGCATGGAGCGAATATCGCAGGCAGAGCTCCGGATCTCCAAAGCTGAAGATGACGTCAACAGCCTGCAATTAAAGGTCCAAACATTGGAATTAAAAAATAAACGTCTGGAAGATAACGTCTTGGACTTAGAATCCCGGTCGAGACGGAATAATTTAAGGCTTGTGGGCCTTCCGGAGGGGGGCGGAGGAACAGGATGCATGTTCCTTTTTGGAAAAGTGGATTCCAGAAGCGCTGAATAACGCAGATCTACAGTCATCAGTCGTCTTGGAGAGCGCACACCGAAGAGGCCCACCGAGAGATAAGAAGACAACACCGAGGACGCTGATTATGAAGTTCCTCAACTAAAGGGACAAGATGACGGTCTCCAACGCAGCGCGTACTAAAGGAGAAATTAAATACCAGGATCAACAGGTGCGGTTCTACCCAGATTTGGCCGCAGGAATCCAACAATTAAGGAAACAGTTTGACCCCGCCCGTAAAGAGCTGCACTGCCTTGGGATTCGTCACGGAGTGATTTATCCTGCATGACTGCTGGTCACGTATAAAGGGAGAACCCAAGTCTTCAAGACCCCTCAGGAGGCGCAGGAACTCATTAAGCAGATCCAAGGAGAGACTGGTGAGAGCCAAGCATGAAGCAAGAACAAGATATAAAAGGTAGAATATTTAAGCAAGTGTTCAAGTATCTGACCGATTTGAAACATAGCATGTCTACAAAATATAGATTGTATTATATATATATATATTTAAAAAAAAAGCTATGATGTACAAAGTTGCTATAAAATTTTGGAGTTAAGTTGGAAAAACTACAGAAGAGAGTTATTGTCATGTCATTAAAAGTAGCAGAGTCAGGGTGACAGAGAAGGAAAGAGTGAGTGGTTTGACTGATCCTCACGGGGGAGGAGCAGATTCAGGCTATAACGGGAGACAGATTTTTTTTTTTGATTTTGGGGGGGGATTACCACAAATGTGGGAAGGGGAAATTTGTTTGTGCAGTTTGTGGGATGAATTTTCAACCATCCATGTTTTTGCTTCTCTGTATGAGCATGTTTATATTGCAAGGTAACCTCAAACACTTTGATCATAGACCAAAGCGTCAAGCTTAATTTAACATCATGGAATTGCAGAGGTCTACAAAATCTAAAAAAACTTAAAGTTTTGAATAAAATAAAAGACATAGGTTCAAAAATTGTGTTTTTACCAGAAACTCATCTAATAGAGGAGGATGTAAAAAGAATAAGGAGTAGATGGCAGGGAAGTGCACCTCATCATTTTCATCTCGAGCCAGGGGAGTCATGACTCTCATACATAAATCAGTCCCATTTCAAGTGAAAAATGTAATTGGAGATAAATTGGGAAGATATCTAATCATCCAAGGATCTTTGTTATTAGAAAATATAAATCTGGCGAACTTATATGGTCCCAATATAGATGATCAAAACTTCTTCGTTAATTTATTTCTTACTTTAGCATCACTCACAGGGCTATATATAATAGCAGGGGATTTTAATTGTACATTGAATCCCAGTATAGATAGGTCAACAGGACAGGACTGTACGCACAATGGATGTAGGATGACCATTAATCATTTTATGAAAGAATTGAGATTGCTAGATATATGGAGAGAAATGAAACCACAAATCAAAGCCTATTCTTGTTATTCTAACACCTACAAGACATATTCACGTATTGACTATTTTTTGATCTCCACAGAATTAAGGTCCAAGATTCAAAATTGTTTCTATGATAACATTGTGATCTCTGATCACGCACCCTGCTGTCTAATATATGTAGATAAGAAATTGACAAAGGTTCCTGGTAGGTGGCAATTTCAGCATAAATGGCTTCAAGATGAGGAATTTGTTAAGTACATAGGAAAACAGATGAGTTCTTTGATATCAACACTACACAAACATCAGCATGTATAAAGTGGGAAGCTTTCAAAGCTTTTATTAGGGGGCATATTATTAGTTACACAGGTTCAAAATCTAGGAAGACTCGAGAGGAGAGTGTCCAATTGGAACGTAAAACAAAAATTCTTCAAGAAAAAGTGTATGCAGGAAGTAATCCCAAATTAGAGAATGAATTCCTGATTCTGAGAGCTGAATATGACAAAAAAAAAAAAAAATCAGCGAATAGAGCTGCCTTGAGTTTTCTAAGATTGAAGCAAACCTTTTATGAACAAGGTGAAAAATCAGGAAAATTATTGGCATGGCAGATTAAACAATTAGAATTTAAAACACCAATTACCAGTATTATAAGTAACGGACAGGCAGTCGTAGATCCTTTAGAAATTAACAGTGCCTTTAGAGATTATCATGAAAAACTATATGATACAAAAAATGAAACTGACTTAACAAAACTAAATGGGTTTTTGGATGGATTATCTATACCGTGTATTCCAAATGAAAATAGGGAGATACTGGAGTCAAAAATTAATCAAGAAGAAGTTGGGCTAGCCATTGATAATATGAAATCAGGAAAAAGTGCGGGACCTGACGGTCTTCCAGTTGACCTCTGTAAAAAAAAAAATTTAAGAATAAATTAATAAAACCATTTTTGGAAATGGTTTTAGAAGCATTTCAAAATAGTAATTTACCGCCATATATAAATAATGCCTTAATTATACTGTTGCCAAAACCAGGTAAACCTAATAAATGTGAAAACATGAGACCAATAAGCCTATTAAATGCAGACCTTAAGATAATCTGTAAAATTTTAGCAAGACGACTACAAGAAATATTACCAAATATAATTAACCGAGACTTCCGGTTATGGCTGCCACGTAGGACGGACGTGTCTCGCTCTGCTCTGCTCCTGGAAAAAAAAAAAAAATCGGCAAATAACTCTCTCATTTGGGACAGAACGTATCCCAGCATTTGGGCGAGGATGTCGGCGAAGCCTAAGGCTGGAAAACCAGGAAAAGGAAAAAGCGAGCCGCCGAAACAGTCCAAATTAACGGACTTTCAGGTCTGTGACGCAGCAAACAAAACTCCATATATGGCGGAGGAGGCTGGCAACGGTGCGATATCTGCGGGGGGAGGCGCAGATGCGCTGATGGCTGCCATGAGTTCAATGAGAGCGGACTTTTCCTCTAGATTTGATGGGATTATGACAGCGTTGGAAGGAATAAGAAAGGAATTGGGTGACTGTGTAGAACGAACGGCGCAGATGGAGCTCCGTCTCGCTAGTGCTGAAGATGACGTCACCCGTCTTCAATTAAAGGTGCGCACTTTGGAAAAAAAAAATAAATCTCTGGAAGATAATATTTTGGATTTGGAATCTCGGTCGAGACAGAATAATTTGAGGCTGGTGGGTCTTCCAGAGGAATCAGAAGGTCGGGACGTATGTTCCTTTCTGGAAAAGTGGATTCCGGAGGTGCTGGGCAGCGAGGAGTTACAATCAGCAGTGATTCTGGAAAAAGCACATCGTATTGGCCCACGGAGAGATAAGGGACCGCCGAGGACCTTAATTATGAAGTTTCTTAGCAACAGAGACAGGATGAAGATCTTCAACGCTGCACGAGCTAAAAAAGGAGAGATTAAACACCAGGACCAGCAGGTGCGGTTCTACCCAGATTTGGCCACAGGAATCCAGCAATTGAGGAAGCAGTTTGATCCCGTACGTAAGGAGCTGCGCAACCTTGGGATTCGTCATGGTGTAATCTATCCTGCGAGACTGCTGACCACGTATGAGGGCAGAACCCACATCTTCAAGACCCCAGAGGAGGCGCAGGAGTTCATCAAGAAGATCAAAGAAGAAGAAGAGACTGGTGGGAGCTAAGCATGAACAAAATATAAGGTAGAATAATTAAGCATTTGCACAGGCATCTGACTGACTTGAAGTAAATAGTAAGTTTACAAAATATACTGTAGATTGTATTATATATTAAAAAAACAAAACAAAAACAAAACAAACAAAAAAAAAACTATGATGTACAAAGTTGTTAAAAATTTTGGAGTTAAGTTGGAAAACTACAGAGGAGAGTTAATGTTACGTCATTAAAAGCAGTAGAGTTAGGGTGATTGGGAGGATGAAGAAGGAGTGGCTTAGGCTGTTCCCCGTGGGTGTGGAACGGTCGATGGCTATATCGGGAGACAGAATTTTTCTTTTGATTTTGGGGGGTTTGCCACAAGTGTGGGAAGGGGAAATTTGTTTGTGTGTAGTTTGTAGGATGAATGTTCAACCACTCATGTTTTTGCTTCTCTGTATGAGCATGTTTACACTGCAAGGTAATCCTAAACTCTCTATTGATCATGGACCAAAGTGTTAATCTTAATTTAACTTCATGGAATTGCAGAGGTCTACAAAATTTAAAAAAACTTAAACAAGTTATGAATAAAATAAAGGACATGGGAATTGTGTTTTTACAAGAAACTCATCTGATAGAGGAAAATGTTAAAAGAATTAGGAGTAGATGGCAGGGAAGTGTATTCACCTCTTCATTTTCATCCCGAGCCAGGGGAGTTATGACTCTCATACATAAATCAGTTCCTTTTCAGGTGAAAAATGTAATTGGAGACAAATTTGGAAGATATGTAATCATTCAAGGTTCTTTGCTATTAGAAAATATAAATCTTGTGAACTTATATGGTCCCAATATAGATGATCAGAAGTTCTTTGCTAATTTATTTCTCATCTTATCATCACTTACAGGGCAACATATAATAGCAGGGGATTTTAATTGTACATTGAATCCAGGTGTGGATAGATCAACAGGACTGGATTGTACGCACATTGGATGTAGGATGACTATTAATCATTTTATGAAAGAATTGAGATTGTTAGATATATGGAGAGAAATGAAACCACAAGTTAAAGCCTATTCTTGTTATTCCAGTACCTACAAGACATTCTCACGTATTGATTATTTTTTGATTTCCACAGAATTAAGGTCCAAGATTCAAAACTGCTTTTATGATAACATCGTGATTTCTGATCATGCACCCTGTTGTCTAATATATGTAGATAAAAAATTGACAAAGGAATCAGGTAGATGGCAATTTCAGCATAAATGGCTTCAGGATGAGGAATTTGTCAAGTATATAGAAAAACAGATAGACGAGTTCTTTGACATCAATACTACACAAACATCAGCATGTGTAAAGTGGGAGGCTTTCAAAGCTTTTATTAGGGGACATATTAGTTATACAGGATCAAAATCTAAGAAGACTCGAGAGGAGAGAGCTAAATTGGAACATAAAATAAAAAGTCTTCAGGAAAAAGTGTATGCAGGAAGTGACCCAAGGTTGGAGAATGAATTACTGATTTTGAGAGCTGAATACGACAAAAAAATCAGCGAATAGAGCTGCCTCGAGTCTTCTAAGATTGAAACAATCTTTTTATGAACAAGGTGAAAAATCAGGAAAATTATTAGCATGGCAGATTAAACAATTGGAAATTAAAACACCAATTACCAGTATTATAAGTAACGGACAGGTAGTTATAGATCCTTTAGAAATTAATAGAGCCTTTAGAGATTACTATGAAAAATTATATGATACCAAAAATGAACCTGATTTAACAAAACTAAATGGGTTTTTGAACGAACTATCTATACCGTGTATACCAAATGAAAACAGGGAGATATTGGAGTCTAAAATTAGTCAAGAAGAAGTTGGGCTAGCCATTGATAATATGAAATCAGGAAAAAGTGCAGGACCAGATGGTCTTCCAGTTGACCTTTATAAAAAATTTAAGAATAAATTAATAAAACCTTTTTTGGAAATGGTTTTAGAAGCATTTCAAAATAATAATTTACCATCATACATAAATAATGCCTTAATTATACTGCTGCCAAAACCAGGTAAGCCCTCTAATAAATGTGAAAATATGAGACCAATAAGCCTATTAAACGCCGACCTTAAGATAATCTGTAAAATTTTAGCAAGACGAATACAAGAAATTTTACCAAATATTATTAATCGAGATCAGAATGGCTTTATAAAGGGTAGACAAGGCTTCCATAATGTAAGAAGACTATTTAATATTATTTATTTTAATAAAGAAGCACCGGATACAGCTCTCCTATCATTGGACGCCGAAAAGGCCTTTGATAGAGTTGAATGGCCCTTTCTTTTTGAAGTCCTACAAAGGTTTGGACTTGGAAATAATTTCATAAAATGGGTTCAAATAATATACAATAATGCTACAGCAGAAATCCTAACAAATAATATTTCAAAACCAATAAAAATCAATAGAGGATGTCGACAAGGCTGTCCACTTTCACCTTTACTGTTTACTATGGCAATTGAACCTTTAGCGATAGCGATACGTTTACATTCACAAATATATGGAATTAAAGTTGGACCAACAGAACATAAAATCTCCCTGTACGCCGATGATATAATTTTGTTTATGTCGAATCTAAAAAAATCAATTCCAACCTTGTTGAATTTAATAAAGAATTTTGGGGAAATATCAGGATATAAAATAAATAAAACTAAATCTTCAATATTAATGCTAAATCAATTCAATGTTGTAAATCAGTTTAAATATTTAGGAATCCAAATTATGCCTAAGCTAGAATCAGTCGCCAGCGTCAACTATGAAGCCTTAATGTCAGATATCAATGAGTTAACTCAGAGATGGATGTCACTACCAATGTCGATGATCGGGAGAATCAATATACTTAAAAGTTATATTTTACCTAAAATACTTTATTTCAATACATTCCCTTATCACCACCTTTAGATCTATTCTCAAGAATAAAAAAAAAAGTTAGTGGAATTTATATGGAACAACAGGAGGGCTAGATTACATTTGTCTTTATTATATTTACCATTTGATCGTGGAGGTCTGAAATGTCCAAATTTTATGTTGTATTATTGGTCGGCACAACTGAGGTCTATGACATTATTTTTCATCAAATGATCTCCCTCACTGGACTGAAATGGAATCATACAATTTACCTTTACCTCTTCCCATATTCATATACTCAGATTCGGCAAAAAAATTACAAAAACAAGTTAAAAATCCATTTGTAAAGCATATGATCAAAATATGGTGTGAAGCTAAAAACTATTTAAAAGAACCACAGTTATTGTCACAATTTAGTCCAATATGGGGTAATCAATATTTTAAACCAGGGAGAGCGGACGCTGTATTTAAAGTATGGAATTTAAAAGGGATACAAAAGATTCAGGATTTATATTTGCCATGTGCAGACAACATAATGTCTTTTGAAGAGCTGAGGATCAAATTTAATCTCAATAGAACACATTTTTTTAAATATCTTCAACTTAGAAACTTTATTCGATCAAATCAAAATAAAGCTCTCACTCGACCTATTTATTCATCCTTGGAAAAAATGATGATGAAAGATAGTAAAAGAAAGGGTATTATTTCAGAGTTTTATAACTCATTGACACTATCTTCAAGTGAAAATTCACTGAAAAGATTAAACTACTGGAAAGAAGATCTGCAAATTGAAATTTCAGAGGAACAATGGGAATTGGCTTGTACAGAAGCTCAAACCAAATCAATAAATGCACGCCTTAAATTGATACATTTCAAATGGTTAATGCGGATGTATGTTACACCGGAGGAGTTAAATAGATATAACAAAAATATACCAGATACATGCACAAAATGCATGGAAAGTAAAGGAACCCTATTTCATTGTTTATGGGAATGTAGATTAATAAGAATGTTTTGGGAGGAGGTGAGGGTAACAATTGAAAAAATAATCTCAAAACAAATCATATTGAATCCTAAACTGTTTTTGTTGGGTCTGTACCCAGAAAAGCATAATTTTAATAAAAGTGAAAGAACATTCATAGACCTCAGTTTGCTTAATGCCAAAAAATGTATTGCACTATTATGGAAAAAGACTCATAGACCAGATGTGACTCAGTGGTTAAGACAGATGTTAACAAACCTTCCATTAGAAAGAATAACATATATACTGAAATCAAAGGAAATTGTGTTTGAGAACATATGGAGACCTTTTATTGATTATGTAAAAAATTTAAACATAACTCTTGAAGAAGAAGGTGAATGATGTGTGTGGACCTTGTAAATTCCAAACTGGTGAACATAATATGTATACTTATGTATTGGATTGTCTAGACTAAACAGAGGAGCATTGTTGAAGACTTGATTTTGTTGGTGGTTGTTGGTGTTTTTAGTGCATTTTTTTTTTGTAGTACTTTAGTGTTAGTGTTTGATTGTTTGTATCATGTTTGTTAAAAAAAAAAAAAGGTTCAATAAAGATATTGTGGAAAAAAATATAATTAACCGAGATCAGAATGGCTTTATAATGGGAAGACAAGGCTTCCATAATGTAAGAATTGTCCTCTCCGGGTTGGGGACAGGCTCCTGCCCCAAGTGGAGGAGTTTAAGTATCTTGGGGTCTTGTTCACGAGTGAGGGGAAAATGGAGCGAGAGATCGACAGACGGATTGGAGCAGCATCTGCAGTGATGCGGACGTTGTACCGGTCTGTTGTGGTGAAGAGGGAGCTTAGTTCTAAGGCAAAGCTGTCGATTTACCAGTCAATCTACGTTCCTACTCTCACCTATGGTCACGAGCTTTGGGTAATGACCGAAAGAACGAGATCGCGGATACAAGCGGCTGAAATGAGCTTTCTCCGTAGGATTGCTGGACTCACCCTCAGAGATAGGGTGAGGAGCTCAGTCATCCGGGAGAGGCTCAGAGTAGAACCGCTGCTCCTCCACATTGAAAGGAGTCAGTTGAGGTGGTATGGGCATCTGATTAGGATGCCTCCTGGACGCCTCCCACTTGAGGTGTTTCAGGCACGTCCCACTGGGAGGAGACCCCGGGGCAGACCCAGGACTCGGTGGAGAGACTATGTCTCCCAGCTAGTCTGGGAACGCCTTGGTATCCCCTCTGAAGAGCTGGAGCAGGTGGCTGGGGAGAGGGAAGTCTGGGCTTCTCTGCTTGAACTGCTGCCTCCGCGACCCGGACCTCCGGAAAAGCGGTAGAAGATGGATGGATGGATGGATGGACAAGGCTTCCATAATGTAAGAAGACTATTTAATATTATTTATTCTAATAAAGAAGCGCCGGATACAGCTCTCTTATTAGATGCTGAAAAGGCCTTTCATAGGGTCGAATGGCCCTTTCTTTTTGAAGTTTTGTCAAAGGTTTGGACTTGGAAAGAATTTCATAAAATGGGTTCAGATAATATACAATAATGCTACAGCAGAAATCCTAACAAATAGCAATATCTCAAAATCAATAAAAATTAATAGAGGTTGTTGACAAGGTTGTCCACTTTCACCTTTACTGTTGACTATGGCAATTGAACCTTTAGCGATGGCAGTACATTTACATCCACAAATATATGGAATTAAAGTAGGACCAACAGAACATTTTGTTTATGTCGAATCAAAAAAAAAAAAAAAAAAAAAAAAAAAATCAATTCCGACCTTGTTAAATTTAATAAAGAACTTTGGGGAAATATCAGGATATAAAATAAATAAAACTAAATCTTCAATATTAATGCTAAATGAGACCCAGAGAAAGCACCCAGCTCCTGAGGTAAATCAATTCAATGTTGTAAATCAGTTTAAATACTTAGGAATTCAAATTGTGCCTAAGTTAGAATCAGCCGCTAGTATCAACTATGAAGCCTTAATGACAGACATTAATGAGTTACTTCAGAGATGGATGTCACTACCAGTGTCGATGATCGGGAGAATTAATATACTTAAAAGTAATATCTTACCCAAAATACTTTATTTATTTCAATACATTCCTTTACCACCACCTTCAGATCTATTCTCAAGAATTAAAAAAAAGTTAGTGGAATTTATATGGAACAATAGGAAGGCTAGATTACGTCTGTCCTTACTATATTTACCTCCGCCAGGCCGGAGGCCAGGAGGAGGTTATGTTTTTGCCAGCGTTTGTCTGTTTGTCTGTCTGTTGGTTAGCAAGATAACTCAAAAAGTTTTGGACGGATTTCAATGAAACTTTCAGGCATTGTTGGAAATGGTACAAGGAAGAACTGAGTAAATTTTGGGGATGATCCGGATCACCATCTGGATACAGGAATTTTTTAAAGATTCTTTAACATTGTGAGATACAGCCATTTTCAACATGTGTGCAGGCCCAATGGAGGGCGCTGCTCGTCGTGTCTGACGAACAGAAACTCCGCCTTCTTCAAAGTTTTAGGCACAAAAGCACGCGCAACACAGTGCTGGGCAGGGCTCGGCAGCGTGCCTGTGTTTGCGCTACGCTGCAAAACCTCAGACGGGCAGCTGTCCGCCGCCAGATTATTTGGCAGAAATTCCCCGGCCAGCCACAGTAGCTGCGCAAAAAGAAGCTCTCTGCCGGGGAAGCTTCCAAATCCTCATTTGCCGCGGAGCGCAACCCCAATAAAACCCACGCCAACCTGTCTACCCAATTTGCATCCGTCAGTGAAGCCCTCAGTGATCTATGAAAACACTCGCATAACCCATTGGCCTGTGGGTTGTACGCGGTTGTGTCATGATTTCTTTTGTTTTTTCTTTTGAATTCTTGGATGGAACATGGGTGGGCAATATAACCTGCGGATTCACCCATCACACATTTCGGATGACTTATGTTGAACTGGATAATCAGAGGAGTTATTGTCTAATTTGACCTTGTTGGATTTTATTACCCCCTTTGTTATATTATTCACTTTCTTTTAACCTCTACTCTTAATCTATTCGAAATAAAGATTAATTCATTCATTCATTTATTTGCAACGCACGCAGCCTGGAAGTTTGCAGATGCAGGAGATGGACACAACACCAACACTTCAGTTTATTACCTCCGCCAAGGAGGTAATGCTTTTACTAATAAACCACTAATCCTATCATTGTGAATCCAATTGCTAGTCATATGTTTTCATGGTCAAGGAATCTGAAAACGTACACACAAACACTGTATGGGGGGGGAACTGTGGCGCTTGGCGGAGGTCTGTGCTCTCCGAGTGCTTTTCTAGTTACCATTTGATCGTGGAGGTCTGAAATGTCCAAGCTTTATGTTGTATTACTGGTCAGCACAACTGAGGTCTATGACATTATTTTTCATCAAATGATCTCCCTCACTGGACGGAGATGGAATCATACAATTTACCTTTACCTCTTCCCTTATTCATATACTCAGACTCTGCTAAAAAATTACAGAAACAAGTTAAAAATCCTATTGTAAAGCATATGATCAAAATATGGTATGAAGTCAAAAAATATTTAAAAGAACCGCACTTATTGTCACAATTTAGCCCAATATGGGGTAATCAATATTTTACACCAGGGAGAGCGGATGCTGTATTTAAATTATGGAATTTAAAAGGGATTCAAAAGATTCAAGACTTATATTTGGCACGTTCAGACAACATAATGTCTTTTGAAGAACTGAGGGCCAAATTTAATCTTAATAGAACACTTTTTAAATATCTTCAGCTTAGGAATTTTATTCGATCAAATCAAAATAATGCTCTCACCCGACCTACCTATTCATACTTGGAAAAAATTTTGACGAAAAATAGTAAGAGAAAGGGTATTATTTCAGAGTTCCATAACTCACTGATATTATCCTCAAGTGAAAACTCACAGAAAAGAATGAATTATTGGAAAGAAGACCTGCAAATTGGAATTTCAGAGGAACAATGGGAATTGGCTTGCACAGAAGCTCAAACCAAATCAATAAATGTACGTCTTAAATTGATACATTTTAAATGGCTAATGCGGATGTATGTTACACCGGTGGAGTTAAATAGCTATAACAAAAACATACTAGATATATGCACAAAATGTATGGAAAGTAAAGGAACTCTATTCCATTGTTTATGGGAATGTAGAAAAATTAGAATGTTTTGGGAAGAGGCGAGGGTAACAATTGAAAAAATAATTTCAAAACAACTCATTGAATCCTGAATTGTTTTTGTTGAGTCTGTATCAAGAAAAGCATAACTTTAATAAGAGTGAAAGAACATTCATAGACCTCAGTTTGCTTAACGCCAAAAAATGTATTGCACTACTGTGGAAAAAGACTCATAGACCAGATGTGACTCAGTGGTTAAGACAGATGTTAAACCTTCCACTAGAAAGAATAACATACATATTGAAATCAAACTAACTAACTAACCTGCACTTATATAGCGCTTTTCTAGTCACAAAAGACCACTCAAAGCGCTTTCACTAGTACTAACCCTCTATTCTAAGGGCCTATAGGAAACAGATATCTAGGGACAATTTAGAACAGCCAATTAACCTAACATGCATGTCTTTGGATTGTGGGAGGAAACCGGAGCCCCTGGAGTAAACCCACGCAGCACAGGAAGAACATGCAAACTCCACACAGAAAGGTTCCAACCCCTGCCAGCCTGGGGATTCGAACCAGGAACCTTCTAGCTGTAAGGCAACAGTGCTAACCACTGCACCACCATTTTCAAAGGAAAATGTGTTTGAGAATATATGGAGACCTTTCATTGATTATGTAAAGAAACTAAACATAACTTCTGAAGAAGAAGGTGAATATGTGTGGACCTTGTAAATTCCAAATTGGTGAATGTATAATATGTATACTTATGCAATGGATTACCTAGGCTAAACAGAGGAGCATTGTTTGACTTGTTTTGTTAATGGTTGTTGGTGTTTTTAGAACATTTATTTTTAATTTACTTTAGTGTTAGGGTTTGATTGTTGGTGTCATGTTTGTTAAAAAAAGGTTCAATAAAAATACTGTGGGGAAAAAAAAAAAAAAAAAAAAGGACCAAAACTTCCTCATGACCCAGCGCATAAAAATGAGCTAAAGACAGAAGTAATGTGGTGCAAGAGTATTTGTGGTTATATTATACTGTTGTAGCCGCTTATAGTTTAGGGTTTATGTTTAATGTAATAAATAGGGTGCACTAACCATAGCTAAATTGCTCTTACATTCAAACAGCAATGTTTTCAGGACTATTCAGATGTCTTAAGAAAAACTGCATAATTTTCAAAACTATAGGCTATGTGTAGTATGCAGTACCAACTTTACTCTCATCTGCTTGTTACCATTCCCATTTCTTTTAACATCTTTTCATAAAGGTACCCTTTTTAATAAATTCTGAACTTTTTGGGAGACAAATTTGTGACCTTTTTCATGCAAAATTGTAACTTTTTACTTACAGCCTCTTACCTTGTGTATTTATTCTGAAAAGGTGAAGAAATGAAAAGCAGCACCAAATTTAAATTAAGATTAGTCAGTTTTAATAATCAATAGATCAGTTGACTATTAAAATCCAAATTTATAATTTTCCTCCCAAATGAAGGTAATAATTACATTTATAACTAGTTTGATACCCGTTATGTTAAATGTTGGCCTACTAAACAGGGTGGCCCAGGATGAAGTCAAATTCCCAGTTTGAATTTTTGTACCAGTCCACCCCTCAGTGCACTTAAGATGTGGTGGTTTGGAAAATTCACAGAAATATGATATTTTAGGCCATTATGTCCACCCCTAGATATGACGTCAATTCGATCAGAAATGTAAAAGCTATAGTGGAATGGAATTAGAGCTGTGTGATATGACGATAATATATATATATATATATATATATACAGTATATAGGTGACAGGATAAACGTCTACCGTTTCATATGAAACTATCGTTCATATCAGGACACATACCCCGTTTCTACTTCTCACTGCCCTGCCGCTCCCCTGCAGTGCGCCAGGTGGGTTCCGGTGGTTAGCGCCGCAGCAGCTAAAACAGCAAGCTAATGTTTTGCCGCTACTTCTGTGCCAGGGATGTGGGACTTTTTCCCCCTCACCGTGCTGTGTCAGAGGATAGTCCTCTAACCTCGTTTTAATTGGAGGCAAGTAACGTTAAGAGCATCCCTCTCCAATTATAAAACAGTAAATGCTAAATGACAATGCCAACTTGTTGCTAATTGGAAACGTGTATCACACCATCGTTCTGGTTTAAATCACTGCCAAGTTTCTTTATTTTGTCTAAAAAAATAAATAAAAAATAAATAAATATATATATATTACTAACGCTGCAAAAGTACGTGACAGCAGCCGCATACACACTAAAATAAATTATTAAAACGTGTCGGAGGAGCAAACTGGCTCTTAATGCAACTTGATTTCTATTAACCAATTAGTCAAGTAGTGATAACGAATAAAGCTGAGGTCATCTCAAATGCACATTAAAAACAATTTTATAACACTGCTAAATAAAATTAATGATGGACGAATTTGTACAATTGATTTTTTTCAGTACGCAATTTAAAATGTCGAAAAAGATGGTCGTTTCATTACCTCTGCCAAGGAGGTTATGTTTTTGCCGGCGTTTGGTTGTTAGCAACATAACTCAAAAAGTTATGGATGGATTTTGATGACATTTTCAGGAAAGGTGCATCATGGCAAGGGGAACAGATGATTAGATTTTGGTGATGATCTGAGAGTGCACACCTCCACCAAAGGCTTTGTTTGCATTTGTGCAGCAGGATTACACAATAACTACTGGATGGATTTAGATGAAATTTTCACCAGAGTTGGTTCTTGGGCTAGAGGGGAAGCCAACACATTTTTCCAGATGATCTGAGAATGCATACCTCCACCAAGGCTCTTATATCCTCACAGACTGTTAGCAACAACACTCCAAAACTACTGGATGGGACTTCCGGTCTGGACGCCATGGCGACTGCAGCTTAACACTGAAGCTCTCAGACTCAATCCAGGATAACACCTTGAAAATCAAACTTAACGGATTTTTGGAGGAGTGAAAATCAAAAGACAAAATCATCATGTCTAAAGGAAAACAGAAGAAACTGAAATTCTCCAGGCTAGGACACGTATCGGCCGGAGAATCTGAACTGGAAGATCCCCGTTCAGAAGACGAGGAGCTGGTGATAGCTAACAAAAGGGTTAGCCTGAAATCACTATTTGAGGAACTACGACGATTTCGCCGAGATGTTACGGCCGAATTTCGGGAATTCAGAGAAGAATTGAAAAGGACAAACAGCAGAGTGGACCAGGCCGAGAACCGAATCTTGGAAACAGAGGATCGAATAAAAGTGCTCGAAGATTCTGTGCTGGACCTACGCAAAAGACAAGCAGCTATAGAGGCTAAGCTAACCGACCAAGAAGGAAAACAAAGAAGAGACAACATAAGAATTCATGGTCTGATAGAAGGAACCGAAAATGGTTTTAACTCAATGGCAGAATGCGTGGAATCCTTACTAAGAGAGAAATTGGATATTCCACAAACCACCGACTTGAAGATAGAAAAGGCACATCGTTCATTAGCCGCTAGGCCGGCGGCGGAAGCGCCCCCACGTTCGGTGTTGGTAAGATTTTCCAATTTCAAAATAAAACAAGAGGTTGTAAGACTGGCCTGGCAGAAAAAAGGATTTATGCACCAGGAGAGAAAAGTCTACGTGGAACACGATTACGCCCCGGAGGTCCTTAAAAAGCGCAGGGAATACAATGACGCGAAAAAGGTGTTAAGAGAGAAGAAATTGCGCTTTCAGACACCATTTCCTGCGAAGTTAAGGGTCTTCTACGGCGATGAAACGTGTCTCTATAATTCGGCGGAAGAAGCAACAGCTGACATGGCGAGAAGAGGGCTCCCGGTAACGGTGTTTAAACCCGCAGCAGACCCGAGTGAGAAGATCAAAGCGCAAACATGGACAACACAAAGACCCTCAAAATCCACGGACCAGCAGCGGGAAACCCAGCACCAGAGCGTCGCGGATAAACTATCCGTTTTCAGGTTGGAATAGCGACCTTTTTTTTTTTTTTTTTTCCCCTTTCTCTTGAATCAATCCGCACATCCAACCCCCCTCATACAAGGTAACAAACATTAAAGGAGATGCATATTCAGCATGTGGTAAAACATTTCATGGAACAATCATATTATTTGAAACAAATAAGTCTTTGTAATAAAAAAAAAAAAACTTGTTAAAATAGAAATGTGACAATAATCCACATGTTCTGCTCATACTAACAAATACTGTTTTTGCGTGAATGTTTGATGTGATGGGGGTGGGAGGGTGCACACAATTTCACAGGGTTTAGGCATAAAAGGAAAAAAAAAAAAAAATCATTACAAGTTTGGATTGGGTTCTGAAACTCACGTTAAAAGCATGGGACTACTTTCAGTGGTACGAGAGGGCCCTCAACACGTAACAGAGTTTGAGGAATTTCCCTCAGAGCCTTCACTCCATCAAGGCTCTTACAGGGTCTTTAAAAAGACCTCAGCTCAGGAAGTTCTTTTGACAGTTTTTTGTTTTAAAGTTTTTTACACTATGTTCTTAATGTTTTTCTTGTTTTTAATGTTCTTTCAGTTTCTGAGTAGCACAAAAGAGGGCCACCACACAGTTATACTAAACAAAACAACACAATGGAGAAACAGGGTGTAACCAAAATAATTTCATATAATGTAAAAGGGATCCTGAATCCAGTTAAAAGATCCAAGATTCTAGGCAAAATGAAAAAAGACAAAGCAGGAATAATACTTTTACAAGAAACCCACCTAACAGACGTGGAACACAATAAACTCAGTAGACAAGGGTTTAAAATGATCTCTTCATCTTCATATAAATCAGGGAGGAGGAGGGGAGTAGCGACATTGATATCAACCAAAATTACATTTGAAAAAAAATCAGAACACAAAGATAAAGAAGGGAGATACAGTTTGGTAACTGGGCGGCTAGAGGGAGAAGATATCACCCTGCTGAATGTGTATGCTCCCCCAGGGGCTAACTGGAAATTTTATAAAAATGTATTCGACCTAATGATAACTAAAGCTCAAGGTTTAGTGATATGTGGTGGGGACTTCAATCTTAGACTGAATCCATACTGGGATGCTTCTGGTAATTCCCCACATCAAAATAACACCCAAAACAGGAAGACTCGGATGCTACTAAAAGAAATGGGAATCTGTGATGTGTGGAGGGAACTCAACCCCAATGTAAAAGACTATACATTTTACTCAACTCCACATTCATCTTACTCAAGGATTGACTATTTTTTTATGTTTAATAGAGACATTGGTAGAGTAAAAACATGTAAAATAGGACTGATGGATCTCTCCGACCACAGTCCGATCTACATGGACTTAAATATCCAAAAATACACAAATAATACATTTTCTTGGAGGTTAAATTCAAATGTCCTGAAAGGACCATTGAAAGATGAATTGGAGTCAGATATTCTCAGATATTTGGAAGATAACGATAATGGAGAAGTATCCCCTTTAATACTGTGGGATGCATGTAAAGCTGTAATAAGAGGAAAGATTATTGCAAAACTGGCAACCCAAAAGAAACTAAGACAAGAAAAACTATCCACATTAGAGTCAGAACTTAGGAACCTAGAAAAAGAACACAAAGGCAACACTCATTCTACTGACTCGCTCAAGATTAAGGAAATTAAAAACCAAATAAATGAGATCTACACAATAGAAATCCAGAAGAAACTTACATTTCTGAAACAAAAATACTATGAAGCAGGCAGTAAATCGGCAAAATTGCTAGCCTATAAATTGAGGAAACATCAAACAGAAAGAGCAATCTACAAAATCAGAGACCCAGTATCAAAGGAAATAAAATTCAGAATTCAGGATATTCTTAAAAACTTCGAGAATTACTATAAGAACTTATACTCCCACAAAAAACATAAAAACGCATCCGAGGCATTCCTAAACACATTAAACCTTCCCCAACTTACGGAGTCACAAAATAAAACACTACTGTCAGAAATACATCCTAAAGAATTGGAAAAAGCAATTATGAAACTTAAAGCTAACAAATCCCCAGGAGCTGATGGCTATACAGCAGAGTGGTACAAAACCTTTAAACAGCAACTATCTCCTCTCCTCCTGAAAACATTTAATTATGTCCTCCACACAGGGGAAATCCCCCCCTCCTGGAGAGAAGGGGTCATTGCAGTTATACCTAAACCTGAAAAGGATAAACTAGAGTGCTCCAACTACAGACCAATCAGTGTACTAAATCAGGACTATAAGCTTTTTACCATTATCCTTGCCAAAAGGTTAGAGAATATACTGACAGACCTAATTCATTTAGACCAAACAGGTTTTATAAGACAAAGACAGACACAAGACAACATTCGACGCACTTTACACATAATTCATCATATAAAAAAATATAACTTAAATGCAGTCATATTAGGATTAGATGCTGAAAAAGCATTCGATTCGGTTGACTGGTCTTTTCTATACAGAATCTTATCCAGTTTCAATTTTCATAACAACTTCATTAGAACTATACAGGCATTATATAAAAAACCAACAGCTAAAATAAGGATTAACGGTAATTTATCATCATCTTTTGAACTGGAAAGAGGATGTCGTCAGGGCTGCCCCCTGTCTCCACTGCTCTTTGCAATCTTCATAGAACCTCTGAGCCAATGGATAAGACAAAACCAAAAAATTCAAGGTATTACACTTGGTCAGAAGGAACATAAAATAGCACTCTTTGCTGATGACATTTTAATATACCTAGGGCAGCCGGACACTTCTTTACCAGAACTAACCTCAGTTTTTTCAGAGTATGGAGATTTATCGGGGTACAAATTAAATATGCATAAAACCCAAGTTTTAACATTCAACTATGACCCAAATCATTATTCACTAAGCAAACTCAAAACTAACTGGGAGTCGGAATCTATGAAATATCTGGGGGTCAATATCCCGAAACAACTCAACAAAATTATATCACTAAACTATGATCCACTGGTGACAAAAATAAAATCTGACCTAGCAAGATGGAATATGATACCATTCTTGGGTATTGCACAAAGAATTGAAGCAGTCAAAATGAATATACTTCCACGTCTTCTATACCTTTTCCAAACAATACCGGTAGAACCTCCCAAAAAAACATGGCAGGAGCTGGACAGAAGGATCTCAAGATTCATATGGCAGGGCAAGAGACCTAGAATCAGATATAGAACCCTACAGCTAAACAAAGACAAAGGTGGGCTCGCGCTGCCAAATATCAGGGACTACTTTAAAGCCGCACAAATTAAAACTTTAGTAGAGATATGTAACCCAGTCTACTCTGCACAATGGAAGGAGATCGAATGCCAAATAACAAGTGACATCCCCCTACAGGCGATAATAGGGAACAATGTCTTACCTAAGCTTTTGAATAACACTAACCCGTGGATAGAGACCCCGCTAAAAATTTGGTTTAAGATAGTCAGAGAGAATCAAACTAAAGAGCCCTATCGACTTCTGCAATGGATCGCCTATGATCAGGACTTTACTCCTAATAAAACAGACACCAGATTTAAAAAGTGGAAGGAGAAGGGGCTGATAAAATATTACGATTTTTTTAAAGGGCAAATCTTAAGAAGTTTTGAAGATTTGAAAAACAAGGCCTAATAAATCAAGACCTTTACAGGTTCTTCCAGCTTAGACACCACATAAACAATATACTTAAAAAGGAGGTTTTGGAAAGGGCCCAGTCAGGTGTTCTGAAGGTCTTCTTAATGGCATATAAAGGGATCCCAGGGATCAGATACATTTCTAAAATATACCAAGGTCTTCAAGACTTAAAAGGAGACAACACATCTTATATAAAAGAGAGATGGGAAAAAGAGGGGAATTTCACTTTACATCTGGAAATATGGGAAAAGCTAAATAAACAGCAATGGAAAAGTACCTCATCCCTGCAGTGGAGAGAATTTGGATGGAAAAACTTGGCAAGATTTTTCAGAACACCTGCACAAATCAAATTTACCCATAAGGGATTGAACTGTTGGCGCTTGTGTGGTGAAAAGACTGCAAATCATTTTCATGTGTTTTGGTCATGCCCAGTTATCCACCAATATTGGACCAATGTACAGACAATATTGGGGAAAATATTCAAAATTACAGTTCCCTTTTCTTTTGTAACTTTGTATTTGGGTTTACTACCGGACTCACTGGAAAGACGAGGAGAAAAATACTTATTCAATGTTTTAATATTGGCAAGCAAAAAAGCTCTAACTAAAAAATGGATGTTGAAGGACTGTCCTACACCTGAAGATTGGACTAACGTGATCCAAGACATTTACTCGATGGAAAAGTTGACATTCGCACTGAGACAGGACATGGATGGGTTCATGAACTTTTGGCAACCCTGGACCGCATATGTGTCTTCCATTAGATCTAATCTTTGACAAATACCATTTCAATAATGGTTCTGCTCTTTGTTCCAATGCTACTCAGATGCTCTTTTATCTTTATTTACTTACTTTTTCTTTTTGTTTGTTTTTTACTGGTTTGTTTGGGTTTTTTTTGTTTTTTGTTTTGTTTTTTTTTTTCTCTTTAATTTCACCTTTTCTTTCACTTTAAAAAAAAAAAAAAAATAAGGGGTGTTGTAAGAATTAATCTTCCAATGTTGTCAGATATCAGAAAATAAGGGAACATGTGATGAAAATGTAAACACTGCATTGCTGTAACGACCTGTATACCCTTTACAAAAACTTAAATAAAAAAAAAAAAAAAACTACTGGATGGATGAAATTTTCACCAGAAGTGGTTCTTGGCCTACACACGAACCCATTACATTTTAGGGGTGATCCATGAGTGCATACCTCCGCCAAGGCTCAATCTTCTTGCAGTGGTTTAAGTAGGATTATGTAAAAACTACTGGATGGATTTTGCTCAAATTTTAACCAGAGATGGTCCTTGGCCTGCAGATGAACCCATTACATTTTGGAGCTGATCTGTGAGCACATACCTCTACCAAGGCCCAGTCTTGCAATGTATGGTGGGATGGAGGTGGGGGGATACAAACAGATGGATGGACAAAGGGAAGGAAGGAAGGAGCCTTGGCAGAGGTATGAACTCTCTGAGTAAGACGCTGCTCGGCACCAATGGTGCCATGTCAAGGAGCAACCATCCTGTGGAGCCCCCATGCCAGGAGACCACACAGCCCGTAACCACAGAAGGTGCCACAAAGGCCGCCCCAACCACGACAGACCAGGGCCCGCACCATAGCTGTAGGCAGTGGTATAAAGCCCCCACCCACCCAAGCTAGAGCGACCCACGAGATCAACACCCCTGCAGATGGGCCAGGCAGCATCCAGCATGATGGGCCCCACTGAGGAAACACTGGCGCTAAAACACATAAAATACAAGATAAAACTAAGAACACAGAGCAAAGGGAACTAAAGACCCATACTTAGAAACTGAGCTAAGAACACGTCAAAAAAAGAAAATCTGAAAGCAAACTGAGCCAAGAAGAATGTAAAACAATGGAACATAAATGACTACTTCAATAATGGTTAAAACAGTTTGTTAAAAGCTAAAATTTAAAAAGGTACAAAAAGAAACTAAGAACACACAAAAACAGGAACTAAAAACCCATACTTAAAAACTGAACTAAACACATCAATAAGAAGATAAAGTCTAACAAACAGCGCCAAGAAGAAAATCAAATCAAATTTTGTCATATTGCTGTACATACAACTGTAGTGCAGGCAAGATGAAATTGCGTTTCTCTCGGCATCCATATAAATAGAAGCAGCATGATTTAAGACACACTCCCACATAGCTCCACCCCCCACCCCCACATCCATTCACACATCCCTGGGACATACTTGGGGAGAAGAAAAAAAAAAAAAAAAAAAAAACTAATATACAAATAATATACAAAATGTCCGTAGGTGCAGTAGTGTGTATGAGAGATTCCGGGTCAACTGTTCAGCATCCTGACAGCTTGTGGAAGGAAGCTGTTGATCAGTCTGGTGGTTCTGCCTCTGATGCTCCGGAATCGTTTACCAGATGGAAGAAGTTCAAAGTGTTTATGCAGAGGGTGAGAACGGTCCTTAACAATGTTCAGTGCCCTGCTCCTACAACGGTTCTGAAAAAGTTCTTGGACAGACTCCAATTACCCTCTCCGCCCCCTTGACTATCCTCTGCAGGGCTTTTTTGTCTGACATACTGCAACTGGAGTACCATGTAGCAATGCAGTATGTCAGAACACTCTCCACCACACCTCTGTAGAAGGTCCTGAGGATGCAGATGGGGAGAGAGGCCTGTTTGAGTTTCCTCAAGAAGTGCAGTCTCTGCTGAGCCCGCTTCCTGATCCCCAAGGAATTCTTGCTCCAGGTCAGGTCCTGCGAGATCTGCACTCCGAGGAACTTGATGTTCTCTACTCTCTCCACTAAACGGCCGCCGATGCTGAGGGGGATGTGCTCAGGCTGTGACCGCCGGAAGTCGATAATCATCTCCTTCGTTTTGTCCACGTTGAGCACCAGATTGTTCTCCCTGCACCAGCCCTCCAGGTCTCTCACTTCTTCCCTGTACATTGATTCCTCATCCCTCTGAATAAGTCCCACCACCGTGGTGTCGTCTGTAAACTTAATAATCTGGTTCCCCTTGTGTCTGGATACACAGTCATGTGTTAGAAGTGTAAACAACAGTGGACTGAGTACACAGCCTTGAGGGGATCCGGTGCTCAGCGTAATAGAGTTGGAGATGTTGTTTCCAACCCGGACAGACTGAGGTCTCTCAGTCAGGAAATCCAGGATCCAGAGACATGTGGCGGTGTTCAGACCAAGAAGGAGTAATTTCTCCATCAGTCTCTGGGGAATAATGGTGTTGAATGCTGAACTGAAATCAATGTACAGGAGTCTGGCGTAGGTGTCTTTCTGGTCCAGGTGGGTGATGACAGAGTGTAGGGTGGTGACTATAGCATCCTCCGTGGAGCAGTTTGAACGATATGCAAACTGGAGCGGGTCGTGTAATGCAGGGAGGCAGGCTGTAATGTGTGGTTTGACAAGCCGTTCAAAACACTTCATCACAAGTGGTGTCAGTGCAACAGGACAATAGTCATTCAAACAGGACACAACTGGTTTCTTTGCCACCAGTACAATGATAGAGGTCTTGAAGCATCTGGGAACGATGGCCTGACTCAGGGAGATGTTATAAATGTCAGTCAGGACATCCGCCAACTCGCTCGCGCAGTCTCGGAGCACACGTCCCGGAATGTTGTCCGGACCTGCAGCTTTGCGTGGGTTGACTCTGGTTAGGGTCCTCCGTGTGTCCGCTGTGTTGATGGTAAAAGCTGGTCCGACCGATGGTGGGGGTGGGCCAGCCCTCCCTCTGATTGTCGAGTTTGATGCTTCAAAACGTGCAAAGAAGTCGTTAAGCCTGTCTGGAAGCGAAGCGTCGTCATCATCGACCCCCTGCCTAGACTTATAGCCTGTCAGTGTCCGAACTCCCTGCCACATCTGCTTGGTGTTCCTAGTGTCACAGAGGTGTCCGTGGATTTTCTCCGCATCGGCATGCTTTGCCGCCTTAATTCCCTTTGAGAGCGCAGACCTGGCTGAGTGGAGGGCGATCCTGTCCTTCGCTCTGAAGGCTGCATCTCTGGCTGTAAGCAGCGAGCGCACCTCTGCAGTCATCCAGGGCTTATGATTACCCTGCATAGTGATGGTCTTCACTGTAATGACATCCTCTGTGCACTTCGCAATGTAGCTGGTGACTGTATCAGCATACTCCTCCACATCCGTCTTGTCTTCCTGGGAGGCTGCTATTTTACATACCGGAGTGGTGGCTCAGTTGGTAGAGCATCCGCCCCACACCCGGGAGGCAGGGGTTCAAATCCCGGCCGGGTCATGCCGAAGACCATATAAAAGTGGAACTTCCTGCCATCCAGCTTGGTGCTCAGCAATAAATGGAATGGAGGAGGGAACTCTGTGGCGGCGCCTTGCATGGCAGCGGCCCTCTGATTCTGCACTTGGGGTGTGTGTGATTTACACTGTAGATAGGTAAAGCACAATCTCGTTCTGCTGTACATGATTGGTTGTACAGTTGAATGACAATAAGGGTGATTTAATTTTAATTTTTTTTGAAGACCTCCCAGTCTTTGTGCAGAAAACAGTCTTTCAGTGCAGAGGTTGCACTCTCTGGCCAAATCCTGATTTGTTTCACTGCTGGCCTGCTGTGCTTCAATAAAGGTTTGGAGGCAGGAAGCAGCATCACGGACATGTGATCAGAACGGCCGAGATGGGGGCGGGGTATCGCCTTATATGCATCTGTGTTCGTGTACACTAAGTCCAAAATATTCTCTCCTCTGGTCTTAAAGTCTACACATTGTTTAAACTTGGGGAGCACAGTCTTTAGGCTGGTGTGGTTAAAATCACCCGCAACCACCACAAAACTGTCCGGGTGTGAAGTTTGGATTTCACTAATCGGATTGTGCAGTACCCCAAGTGCCTTCTTAACATTAGCTTTAGCATTAGGGCTCGGCACTATGTAAAAACCAGCTACATACACGTTGCTGAATTCCCTCGGCAAATAATGTGGCCGACAATTTACAATAAGGAACTCCGCCAACGGAGAGCAATGTTTAGACACTAACGTGGCATTGACGCACCAGTTCTTGTTAACATAGATGCATAGCCCACCCCCCCGGCTCTTACCGGAGCTCGCCGTTTCCCTGTCGGCACGGAACATCGCCATATCTTCCAGTTGAATGGCCTCGTCAGGAATGTTGCCGTGGAGCCATGTCTCAGTGAAAACAAACACACAGCAGTCTCTCCACTCTCTCCGGGTTTCTCTCAGCAGACGCAGCTCGTCCACCTTGTTTTCAAGGGAGCGGACGTTAGAGAGAAGAAGCGACGGTACCGCTGGTCTGGAGGGGTTAGCTTTTAGCCTAGCATGGATCCCAGCCCTTTTTCTGCGCTTTTGCTTGTGTTCGCTCCGCTTCCGCTTCCTCCTCTCTCGGGTAGCTTCCAGCAGGGACTCCGCCAGAATTCCATGCTGGCGTAGAATGTCCAAATCACATCCGATCGCCGCGATTCTTGCAGCGTGTAGTACCTTGATGTTTAATAAGGTCTCACGGTTGTAAGTTTTACAGAATGTACGTCTGGGAAGATCACAACACTCAAAACTCTCACACTCGTTGATGCCAAGAGGGGCCGCTGCGTCCGAGCGCGCTGCCGCCATCTTATATAAGAACAAAACAATGGAACATAAGACTACTTCAGTAATAGTTAAATAGGTTTATGAAAAGCCAAATTAAAAAGGTGGATCTTGAGCCTGTTCTTAAAAACATCTATTGACTCTGTGGCCCTGAGACTCTTTGGCAGGCTGTTCCACAGACGAGGACCATAATAGTGAAAGGAAGCTTCACCAAAGGTCTTGGTCTTGACTTTGGGAACCATTAAAAGGCCAGTACCAGAGGACCTCAGGGTCCGTGGGGGCTCATAAGATAAAAGCAGCTCAGATAGATAAGGCCCAAGACCATTGAGGCATTTAAAAACTACTAAGAGAACCTTAAAAATTGATCCTAAAACACACAGGGAGCCAATGCAGCGATTCTAAAACTGGTGTAATCTGCACCCGCCCCTTGGTCCTCATTAACACTTGTGCTGCTGAATTTTGGAGCAGTTGGAGATGTGATACTCTTTTTTGAGGAAGACTAGAGAGCAGGGCATTACAATAGTCTATACAACTAGTAATAAAAGCATGCATCAAGACCTCCGTGCTGGCAAGAGAAAGAAAAGGGCTGACTTTGGCTATATTCCCAAGATGGTAAAATTCGATTTTTGTTACATTTTTAATGTGTGAAATAAAATTAAAGTCGGTCTAAAAGAATGCCCAGGTTCTTGACACAAAGTGTAGGTTTTAGACCTAGCAATTTTGGTAGAAGTTTCTCTCTCTTGTCTTCAGGACCAGTGATTACACCTTCTGTTTTGCCCTGGTTGAGCTGTAGGAAGTTCTCTGCCATCCATGACTTTATATCTAAAATACAGTTCAAAAGGGCATTAATTGGTTTTGTGTCATCAGGAGACGTGACAATGTACAGTTGTGCATCATCAGCATAGCTATGAAAATTGATGCCATGTCTCCCGATAACATCCCCAAGTGGTAACATATAAAGATTAAGAAGTATTGGGCCTAAGATTGAACCTTGGGGTACCCCACATGGATTGCCAAAGAACATGTATCCATACTTACAAAATCGTGACAATCTGTGAGATAGGAATGAAACCATTCAAGAACAGTACTTGAGAGGCTCACCAGGTGTTTGAGTCTGCTTAATAAAATGTGGTGATCTACTGTATCAATGCCAGCACTGAGATCCAGCAGCACCAGGACTGACAGTTTGTGGGAGTCCATGTTACACTTGATATTAACGATTTTTAAAACGGCTGTCTCAGTACTGTGGTTTGTGCTAAAACCACATTGAAATTTCTCAAAAATGCTGTGGTCAATAAGAAAATGATTTAACTGGAAGAATACAATTTTCTTGTAAAACTTTACTTAAAACGGTAAGTTGGATACAGGTCGATAGTTACTGAGAATATCAGGATCCAAATTACTCTTCTTCAAAAGGGGCTTCACCACAGCCATTTTAAAGGCAGCGGGGAAAACATCAGTATGAAGAGAGCAATTTACAATGTTTAAAATCTCATGTTCGAAGAATCCATAAAATGTTTTAAAAAGTGATGTGGGATTCGGATCTAAAAGGCAGGAGATCAAGTTTACCTGGGAGAAACCTACCAAGCATCTCAGCATCAACCAGGGCACAACAGTCCAGCGTTTCCTCAGCTAAAGGTGAGTCCAAGATTCCATTAAAAGCAGTCTTCTGGTCAGATAAAATGTTGGATTTAATAGAATCAACCTTGCACCTGAAGTGGTCTGCAAAACTTTCAGAGAGGTGGGTAGCAGGTTTGTGTTTTTATTAAAATCTGGGTTGATAAAGTGATCAATAGTTGTATAAAGAACTTTAGGGTTATTGTTATGGGTTGAGATCATGTTGGCAAAATACTCTGTTCGCAATGTCTTGACTGCATTATTGTATATTTTTAATTTATTCTGTAGTATTTGGTAATTGATAGTTAATTTGTTTTTCCTCCATTTCCTCTCAGCCATCCTGCACTCTTCAGTTTTTGGATTTGGTTATTTCTCCATGGAGGCTTTGGTTTATTTGTAACTGTCCTTGTGATTATTGGGGCAACTCTGTCAATGGTTGATCTTAATTTACTGTTAAAATTATCAATAATAAAATCACACGTTGCAAGCGAAATAACTGGGTGTTGTGTAAGAGTTTGATAAAATCAGCAGCCACTTCAGGTGTCAGATGGCACTTCCTCACAGTTAGAGGTCTCCCGTTGCATAAAACCAGTGATGTTAAAGAACACACAGTGGACTTCCGGGAAGATGGCGGAGAGACATAACACTTAAACAAAGAGCTCTCCCTAGCCGGATTAAAAATCATCGGTAAATGGCCAACTCGACATAAACGAAGGGATGAAAACACGAAGGAACCGGGCACAAGGACAAAAACAGGGTAAAATTGAAGAATTCCTCTCCAACAACGCAGGAAAAACCGCTGTACGCAAAGCCCAAAAAAACGAGATGTCCACAGCAGAGAAAATGGAGGACACCAGACTCGACAACATGAACGCTGGCATCGCCAGTTTGGGTGAAGAGTTAAGAGAATTCAAGCGACAGCTACAACAGGATTTAGCGGCTCTTAAGGAGGAACTGACCGGAGTGGTGGCTCAGTTGGTAGAGCATCCGCCCCACACCCGGGAGGCAGGGGTTCAAATCCCGGCCGGGTCATACCAAAGACCATATAAAAATGGTGCTTTCTGCCTTCTAGCGTGGTGCTCCGCATAATGGAATGGGGAAAGTAAAGTTACACACAGAGCTACCAGAGGACTGACCCCCCGCTGTAGCTTTCACTACTTACAGTAGCTGTGTGGCCTAGGGTCAGAGAAACGGAGATAGGCGCCGCCCATATACACCTTCATGGTGTGAAGGGATTAACTAACTAACTAAAGGAGGAACTGAAAAAAGAAATTAAGGAGGAAATCATGGACCTCCGAAGAGAAATGGAGCGTAAATTAACGGAAAACATGGAGGAGCTGCGCTCCCAGCGGGCGTGTATGACAGAAGCGCAGACCCGAATTTCGGAACTAGAAGATTGGAAAAGCGAGGCAAACGAACAACTACAGACCCTGACGACGCAAACGCAGAGGATGCAGGAGAAAATAAACGACTTGGAGAGCAGATCCCGACGAAGCAATATGCGCATCTTTGGAATTCCGGAGGGCATTGAAGGCAACTCGATGACAAAATTCATGGATCAGTTCTTAAAAAAAGAACTGGAAATACCCGGAGAAACGGATCTGCAGATTCAACGGGCGCACAGAACACCGGCACAGAACCCGAAAACAAACTCTCCACCCAGGTCAGTTGTGGTAAACTTTGTGAAATATGACATAAAGGAAAGAATCCTGACGCAAGCATGGAAAAAAAAGATACGAATCGGCGACAAACAGGTATTTTTTGACCATGACTACCCGACAGAAATCGTGCAGCAGCGGAAGAAATATGCCAATATTAAAAAAACGCTGAAAGAGAAAAAAATTAGATTCCAAACGCCGCTAACGAAAATGAGGATTCATTGGGAGGAAGGCACAAGAACCTACAACACGGCCGAAGAGGCAGCGCGGGATATGATGGAGCGGGGCCTTGAGGTGAGCGTGCCGAAGGAGACGGCTGGAGCAGCGGCGGCCCTGAACGCACCACGACAGACGGAGTGGAGACGAGTGAACGGCGGAAGAAGGGGGAGAGACGTAGAGCAGCGGGCCCAGGACAAACTACAAGGCTTTCAACTGAAAGCCTAGATCATAACAAAGATTAAGAAAGGCACAGAAGAAATGAAGGCCAAGAAGACAAGGTAAAAGAGAAACAGACGGCTAGGAGAGGTTTAAGTGATATTTGTTGGACATTTCTAGACTTATGACTATTACTTTGATAGTAATTAGAAGTCTAGGGAGGGCCCTTCACTCTGTGAAGACAAACCCCCCACCCACCAACAGGGACCAGTGGGCAGAAGAAAGGCCCAAAGTACGGAGGTCGAGTTTTTTTAATGTGTTTTTATATAAATGTGTGTTATTTTTGTTGTTAAAGGGGCTAGGAGCACAAGTTAAAAAAAATGGAAAAACATGAATATGGGTAAAAATCTTAAGATAATGACACTAAACGTGAATGGTCTGAACTCACCTGTTAAAAGGGAAAGAATAATAAGAAAATTCAAGAAGGAAAAAGCTGAAATTATATTTATGCAAGAGACACATTTGAGCAAGGCAGAACATGTGAAACTAAAGAGATTTGGCTATAAGAACTCCTACTACAGTTCATTTAAGGGAGGAGCAAAAAGGGGGGTTATGATACTAATCTCAAACAAAATACAATTTGAAAGTGAACAGGAAATCCAGGATAAAGAAGGCAGGTATGTAATAATAAAGGGAAGAATAGATGGTATGCAGATCACATTAGTGAACATCTATGCCCCACCAGAAAGTGACAAGGGTTTTTTTCAACATCTGTTTGATCTCATAGCAACACACAGTGAAGGAGTCCTAATTTGTGGAGGAGACTTAAATGCTGTCATGGATCATGAAGTTGACACAACAAGTGTTAAGAAGACAAAAAAACATGTAACAAAGTTCATAAGAACCTCACTGGCAGAAATGGGTATGGTAGACATATGGAGGGACCTACACCCACTCGAAAAAGACTATACACATTATTCAGCAGCCCATAAAGTACACTTTAGAATAGATTACTTCCTTATGAATGAAGGTGACAGACACAGGGTGAGAAATTGTTGGATTGGAGGGGCAGAAATATCAGATCATAATCCTATATACATGGAAATATATTTAAACAATAGAAAACGACAACATGGAAACTTAACGTAGGACTGTTAAATGATGAGAAAATGAAAGAAAGAATAAAAATAAACATAAACGAATATATCCAAGAGAATGACAATGAAGAAGTGGACCCAACAATACTATGGGACGCACTAAAAGCCGTGTTAAGGGGTAAATTAATTGTTGAAACAGGAAAAGCAAATAAGACTAAACTGGAAGCGTATGAACAAAGATGTGAGAGACTGAGGGAATTAGAACGTAAACATCAAAGCACAAATGATCCAAAAATATATCAAGAAATTAAAGAAGAAAAAACAAAGATAAAAGAAACACAAATGGATGAAATTGAAAGGAAAAATAGATATCTAAAGCAAAAATATTATGAAACGGGGCCAAAAGCCACAAAACTGCTGGCAAAACGGTTAAGAAAACAACAAACAATGAATAATGTATACAAGATTAAAGACCCCACCACAAATAAAACCACAGTTAACCCAGAAAACATCGAAGAAATTTTCCATAATTTCTACCAAGAACTATACTCACAACCTGAAGAAACAAATACTAAAGATATCAAAAAATTTCTAGACACATTGGACTTGCCATCAATAGGAAATCAACAAAATGAAAAACTAACAGCAGAAATAACACCACAAGAGATCAGAGATGTGATTAAGTCACTTAAAAACGGTAAATCACCAGGTAGTGATGGATACCCCTCTGAGTTTTATAAACTGTTTATAGAAGAACTCACGCCACAACTCCTAAAGTCATTTAATTGGACACTGAACAACAACAAAATACCTCCATCATGGAACGAAGCAATCATTTCAGTTATTTTAAAACCATGGAAAGATAAAGAACAATGCGGAAACTATAGACCAATCTCTTTATTAAATGTAGATTATAAAATATACACAACAATTATATGTAAACGAATAAAGACATTCTTGACGGAATTGATAGATGATCAAACTGGATTCATAGAGGGACGCCAAACACATGACAATATCAGGAGAACAATACATATAATTAACCAAATACATAAAGAAAAGAAAAGCGCAGTAATAATGAGTTTAGACGCAGAAAAAGCATTTGACAGGGTTAACTGGAAATTCCTATATAGTGTACTGGAGCGCTTTGGATTTAACGAAAAATCAGTACAATGCATAAGGACGCTATATCAAGAACCTGTGGCAAGAATCAAGATAAACGGTAGCTTAACAGACAAAGTAAATATACAAAGATCAACTAGGCAGGGATGCTGCTTATCGCCCACCTTGTTTGCTCTGTTCATAGAACCATTGGCTCAAGCGATACGACAAAATAAGAAATTAAAAGGTGTAACAATAAAGGGGGCGGAACACAAGATTGGGCTATTTGCAGACGATATTATAGTTTACCTTGAACAACCAGATAAATCAATAATGGAAATGATGAACTTGATAGAAAATTTTGGAAAATTATCAGGATACAAGATAAACATAACAAAAACACAAATACTGACATTCCACTATAACCCTCTAAACCAGATAACTGATAAGATCAAACTAAACTGGAACCAAAAAGAAATAAAATACCTTGGAGTGAACATACCTAAAGACCTAAGCAAAATATATAAAGCAAACTATGATAAGTTGGAACAAGAAATAAAAAAAGATATTGATAGATGGTCAATTTTAAATATGGATCTGAATTCAAAAATTGAGACAGTCAAAATCAGCATACAACCTAGATTACTTTACCTCTTCCAGGCTATACCAACAGAGATTCCAGATGCCCAATTCTCAAAGTGGGACAGGATGATATCGAGATTTGTTTGGGGAGGTAAAAAACCAAGAGTGAAATATAAAACCCTCCAATTACCAAAAGAGAAAGGAGGCATGGGCCTACCGAGTCTAAAGGAATATTACTACTCAGCACAAATAAGATATATCATATGTTGGTGCGACGAGGGATATGAGGCAAAATGGAAAGAAATGGAAAAGGAAATTGAGGGACTCCCAGTACAAAGCATAATAGGGGATAAAGATGCATATAAGCAAATCAAACAAATAGACCCAATCACTAAATTTACTTTAGAACTGTGGTATAAAATAGTACAAAAATATAATATAAGGGAAGACATAAAACTATTGAAATGGGTAGCATTTGACAGTCAGTTTGAACCGGCAAAACAAGATAGGGGATACAAAAATCTGGTGAACAAGGGAATCACAGCATGGGGCAATATCGGAAAAAAAAGATCTCGGGAGCTTTGTAAATATCAGGAGAAAATTTAAATTAGAAAGATCGGAATTTTTCAGATATCTGCAGATGAGAGATTACTATATGAAGAAGATTAGGCATAACCTCCAAACAGAACGAGATTATGAACGAGATTATACAACTTATTTTAAGCTCATATGCAGGAAATAAAATAAGAATTATTTCAAAACTATATCAGAAACTTATGACAAACAATCATACAAGTAACTATATAAAGGAGAAATGGGAGAAAGAGCTCAATTTAAACATAACAGAAGAAAGCTGTCAGGAAATATGGAAAACACAACACACAACAAATTCAAGGGCATGGAGGGAATTTGGATGGAAAAACCTGATTCGCTTTTTCATTACACCACAGATTCAAGGAAAATATACAAATACCCAATCTTTATGCTGGAGGGGATGTGGGGCTCAAAATGCAGACCACTCACATATGTTTTGGAAACGCTACAAAATATCATCATTTTGGAAATCTATGCATGTGACAATACAGAGGATATTAGGATACAATATACCAATGAACTGTAACCTGATGTACTTTTGTGATCTTAAAAAAGACAATGTTATACAGGCTGAGGACAGATATCTAGTTAAAATCTTGTTGATTGCATGTAAAAAAACTATCACAAAAAAATGGCGATCAGAAGTTCTTCCTGACCAAGAACAATGGACTGACATTGTTGAGGACATACGTATGATGGAAAAACTAACATATCGACGAAGAATGCAAGAAGGAATATGGGAGAAAAAATGGCGGAAATGGACACACTACAAAGTGCAACAACGAGGCAGAAAATGAAAGAATAACCAAAGACACTGAAAAAACCAGAAGAATTAAGAGATGGAAACTAAAAACTTGATGCTCCAACATTTGTCCCCCCCCCCTTTTATTTTTTTTTTTTTTTTCCCTACCCTAACCCCTTTGTTTTTTAAATATAGAATGTGATCTGAATGCATTATATATGATGAAAAATGAATAAAAATCTAAGTTACAAAAAAAGAACACACAGTAATGGTCAGATACAGCCAAGTCAACAACAGAGGACGCACTCGTGGGCAGGCCATGGCTAATGACAAGATCCAGAGTGCGTCCCCTGTTGTGAGTCTGCTGCATGACATGTTGAGTAAAATTCATGGACATGAGCAGGTCATTAAAATCTTCTGACATATGGTCGCCCTGCTTATCAGTGTGTAGATTAAAATCACCGGAAATGAGAATAAAATTATATGAGGAGTGGATTATTGATAAAAACTCAGAACTCATGAATAAAAACAGGGCAGTATTTGGGTGGTCTGTAAACTGACGCATAAAACTGCGGGGTTGCTAAAGAAAAGCGTGGTGCTCAAATGCAGTATACTGATCAGGTAAAATTTTCTTTACTGCAAGTGAGGAAGAAAAAACAGATGCAGTACCTCCACCCTTCCTGCCCTTTCTTATGGAAAAAAACAACTAAAATTTGGTGGGGAGGCCTCAGTGAGAACCGCTGGTGCATCCGTGCAAATCCACGTCTCCGTTAAAAATAGACGGTCAATCTTATCATCTAAAAATCAGGTCATTGATGATAAAAGTCTTGTTAGCAAGTGACCGTATATTTAAAAGAGCCATATTTAGGGTAGGTGGTGAGTTATTTATGGGTGGGTAATTTGTTTTCTGTGGATTATTGTTAGGAGACTGAGCCACAGAACGTAGGGAGCACGGGCGTGATTTCTTGTGAACTGTATGTTTTATGGATGGAGGTCTGTCCGTGATCAATGTCCTAATGGGGAAGGTGGGTAATGAATGAATTTCCAGACCAGATGGTGGAGGCTGACAAAAACAGGACTGGTGCTGGATAGTCTTACTGGGGGTCAGATGTGAGAGGATCCGGAAGGGAGGGGTCGTGGGATGTAAACCGTCAATTGCATGTTGTGGTCTGAATGACATGCATCAGGTTTGCTGCTAAAAGCCGGCTACCTGATGCATTTACAGTGCATCCGGAAAGTATTCACAGCGCTTCACTTTTTCCACATTTTGCTATGTTACAGCCTTATTCCAAAAGGAATTAAATTCCTTTTTTCCCCCTCAAAATTTTACACACAATACCCCATAATGACAAAGTGAAAAAAAGTTGTTTTGGAAATTTTTTGCAAATGTATTAAAAACAAAAAAATAAGAAATCACGTGTACCTAAGTATTCACAGTTTTTGCTCAATACTTTGTTGATGCACCTTTGGAAGCAATTACAGCCTCAAGTCTTTTTGAAAATGATGCCACAAGCTTGGCACACCCATCTTTGGGCAGTTTCGCCCATTTTTCTTTGCAGCACCTCTCAAGCTCCATCAGGTTGGATGGGAAACATTGGTGCACAGCCATTTTCAGATCTCTCGAGAGATGATCAATTGGATTCAAGTCTGGGCTCTGGCTGGGCCACTCAAGGACATTCACAGAGTTGTCCTGAAGCCACTCCTTTGATATCTTGGCTGTGTGCTTACGGTCGTTGTCCTGCTGAAAGCTGAATCATCACCCCAGTTTGAAGTCAAGAACACTCTGGAGGAGGTTTTCATCCAGGATGTCTCTGTATGTTGCTGTATTCAACTTTCCCTCTATCCTGACTAGTCTCCCAGTTTCTGCCGCTGGAAAACATCCCCACAGCATGATGCTGTTATCAACATTGGCATGGTTATGAAGAGTGCCTGGTTACCTCCAAACATGACGTCTGGCATTCACACCAAAGAGTTCCATCTTTGTCTCATCAGACCAGAGAATTTTGTTTCTCGTGGTCTGAGAGTCCTTCAGGTGCCTCTTGGCAAACTCCAGATGGGCTGCCATATGTCTTTTACTAAGGAGTGGCTTCCACCTGGCCACTCTACCATACAGTCCTGATTGGTGGATTGCTACAGAGATGGTTGTCCTTCTGGAAGGTTCTCCTCTCTTCACAGAGCAACGCTAGAGCTCTGACAGAGTGAGCATCGGGTTCTGGTCACCTCCCTGAATAAGGCCTTTCTCCCCCGATCGCTCAGTTAAGACGGCCGGCCAGCTCTAGGAAAAGTCCTGATGGTTCCGAACTTCTTCCATTTACGGATGATGGAGGGCACTGTGCTCATTGGGACCTTCAAAGCAGCAGAAATTTTTCTGTACACTTCCCCAGATTTTTGCCTCGAGACAACCCTGCCTCAGAGATTTACAGACTATTCCTTTGACTTCATGCTTGGTTTGTGCTCCGACATGCACTGTGAACTGTTGGACCTTATATAGACAGGTGTGTGCCTTTCCAAATCATATCCAATCAACTGAATTTACCACAGGTGGACTCCAATTAAGCTGTAGAAACATCTCAAGGGTGATCAGTGGAAACAGGATGCACCTGAGCTCAATTATGAGCTTCATGGCAAAGGCTGTGAATACTTATGTACATGTGATTTCTTAGTTTTTTTTATTTTTAATAAATTTGCAAAAATCTAAAAACTCTGATGTTGTCATTATGGGGTATTGTGTGTAGAATTTTGAGACAAAATGTGAATTTAATCCCTTTTGGAATAAGGCCGTAACATAAAATGTGGAAAAAGCAAAGTGCTGTGAATACTTTCTGGATGCACTGTAAATGTATGCCGTCAAGATTTATAGAGATTGTGGCGGCCCCAAAACAAGTTAAAATTGTCAATAAAATTAATGTTGCTGCTGCAGACGGACTTGAGCCAAGTTGAGAGGGCAAGAACAAGGCTAAAACGGTCTGATCCACGGTGCAGTGTGGGAATGGGGCCAGAAATAAAAACAGACATTCCGCAGTTTGGTAAAATATTAATAAGTTTGCAGAAGTCAATTTTAGTAATTTCAGACCGTCTGCGGGTGGCGTCATTAGTCCCTACATGATGATAATAATCCGTGTGATGGAGAGGTTGTGACTGCAGCAGATCCGGGAGCTTTTCTAACGGGTCGGGAACAGTAGCTCCTGGGAAACAGTGAGTGAGTTAAAATACCTGATGTGCCTTATGATGGAGTCACCGACAATCATAGTGGCTGGAGGAAAAAGCGGGCGGGATGTTGGTGGTTGCAGGGTCCCTCGGCGAGAGTCAGCACGGTGAGATGGCGGCAGAGTGGGGGTCCCGTCGTTGGGACAAGTAGGGCCCCTTACCTCACCAGTCAATGAGTGGGGCAGCAAAATGGTGCCAGAACTGGAAGAGGGATTCCCCAACTGTTCTGTGCAGTGTGGCCTCTCAGAGTGCCAGCAAACAGCCTCCCTCAACATCATACGTCGGGCACAAGACTCTCCAGAACAGGGCTAGAGCCACTGTGGCTTGGCTGGGGCTGTGCCAGACGCCCCACTGCTGTCAGCCCTCAGAGGAGGAAAGGCCGCCGGGTCTTCCAGCGAAGGGATGCGTGCAACAACTGGAATCGGTGAAGCTGGAGCATTGGTGGAAGGTGGATTATCAGCTGTTGCCAGAGCCTCATAGCGGTTGGAGACGGGCTGAGGGCTGGTGGTTGACGCGTCTGAGGCCCTTTTCCTCCCCCGGACCATCACCTCAGACCAGGCCATCTGATTTGGCATTGAACAGGAGGGGTCCCAGGCGACTGTCTCGGAGGGCTGAGTCACTCAAGGCCGTTTTTTTGGACTCCTGGGCCGCTAAAAGACTCATCGTCTGTGACAGCAGAGGACGACGTAGCGTGAAGTTGGAGAGGAGTGTGTTTTTCAGCTGCAGTTCAGAGAGTCATCGGATATCCTCCTCCAGGTCAGCAATTTTCTTTTATGCTTTCTGCAATAGAATTTTATCACCCCCAGGCACGGTCATGTCCATTTTTGACTAAAAACAAACAGTCCAGCCGTTGGGAGCTGTATGATCAATATATCTAGCTCCAGTTTAAAAAGTTAATATCACTAAATAGAAAGTTAATATCAATAAAAGAGGTAAAAAATGTAAAATGGAATAGGTAAAATAAATAAAAACAGATAAAATAACCAGTACGTGTAAGAGTGACCGAGGTTTCAACCAGACGCCGACACATGTGCATAATGGTGCATCCCATCTCATGGCATGGCTCATGGCAAGGTATGCGGTACTATTGCACAGGTTTTTAGGACCCTGTAGACTCATAATTTAAACAGGGTTTATAACTTATGTGGCAAATGAGGGAAGCTGTGAGTCTCGCTGCAGCTCCGCTCTCAACTTTATGTGCGCGTGTGACAACTGTGCAGAGCTCCCATCTTCTTACAGGCATGAACTGCCGATTCCGTTTTTAAAAACTTGATCATTTTCATAAAGCAGTGGCAGTAACTACGGGGTGTGTGGACTGGAGACTGCAGCGACATTCAGCTTATTTAAGCAGGACAGTCTCCATACAGGACTCTGTGTGGCTCTTGTCTCCATGATTTTTGCCACTGTCTGAAAAATCACGTTAAAACAAGCTGCTCTTGGAGCTCATACACAGGAGCATACACAGTCAGGATTATACACACTCTGCTCAGAAGGAAGTAATACGCTTTGTGCCCTTTCAGTGCTCACTGTCACGGCTGTATTTAACAAGGAGTCCAAACGCTTTCACCACTAACTGCCTGCCGGAGTCCGTCTGGACAGAGTGCCCCCAAACGGTGCTGTCGCTGTCAGCACCCAGCAGAGGCAGCACCATGTGCTGTGGAAGCTTCTAGAGTACCGAGTGTAAACATGTTGTTGGCAATAAAAATACACTTCACGGCTCCTGTAAGTCCCCCCCGTTGACTTGGGCCCCATGACAGGATTTGTCCAACCTACTGTCACTAATCTGGGTTTTAAGATGGACAGTGACTTTAAACTAGATTGTCAAATTGCTGCAGTAGTGAAGTGCAGCTTTTTTCCTTTAAGACAACTGGCAAAGGTTAAACCCATTTGCTCTAAACAGCACTTTGAGACAGTAATCCATGCCTTCATCACATCTCAGCTGGATTACTGTAATGCACTTCATTTTGGGAGTCAGCCAGTCTTCCCTCGCACATCTCCAGTTGGTTCAGAATGCTGCTGCCCGTCTTAACTGGAACATGTAAGCGGGACCACATTACACCTATTTTAGCTTCCCTCCACTGGCTGCCTGTGCACTTTAAGGTTCATTTTTAAATTCTTTTGTTTTTAAATCAATGAATGGCCTTGCCCCGCCTTACCTCTCTGAGCTTCTTCACTTTTACACTCCTGCTCAGTCTCTCAGGTCAGCTGCTCAGCTACTCCTGGAGATACCAAAATCAAAGAGGAAGCTCAGAGGGGACAGAGCTTTTTCCTGTTGCTGCTCCTAAACTATGGAACAGTCTTCTTTCGTCTATTAGACAGGCTCCTTCACTGTCCACTTTAAAAACTTATCTTAAAACTCATTTTTACTCCTTGGCCTTTAACTCAGCATGAGACATTGATTGTACTTGTTTTATTGCTTTTATTATAGGATTGTCATTTTTACTTGTTTTGTTATATACCTTTTTAGTTGCATTTTAATGTCTTTTATGTCCTTTTTATTTTATCTATTCCTGTTGTACAGCACTTTGTATCAACTGTAGTTGTTTTTAAAGTGCTTTAGAAATAAAGTTTGACTGAACGATTTATCTAATAATCAATGGGAGCACATAAGTGAACAATGAGCTATAGCCACACACACCAAAAAAGTGAACACCGCGGTTGTTACGGTTGGTTGTTTTCCTCCGTGGTAGTCGTGCCCAAAGCATGATATTACGTAACTGCGGTTATCACGACAGCCCTAAGGGAGATTCACATAATACAACTAAACAATTAAAAATGAATTTAAGACTTTTTAAATTTTCTGTAAAATGTCATTCTAAACAAATCGTGAGGAATAAATTGGGACACCCCACATCTTTTTTTTTTTTTTTAGGACACTCCCACATTCATTCCCACTTACAATGGCTAAAATAAATTTTAAAAAATGCAAATAAAAAAAACAAAGTTAGAACTAGATATGTGAACATTACTTAATAAAGAACTGAATATTTAAAGGGGTGTCCAAATTTTTTTCACATGACTGTATATCGTGATATGAAATTTTGTTCATATCGCATAGCCCTATATGGGATGTCTGGGTTTTATCTTTTACCATTATTTGCACTATGAGTAGCATCACTGTACACAGACTGCTGTTGATTTCCAGCCTTCTTCCTTTAATATATTGTGCACACCACTGAAGAGAGAAATGGTATTTCAATTCTCCTATATGTCCTGTACATATACTAGTATTGACAAATCACTGAATCTTGAATAAAAAGGCACCTCCCTAAAATACATGTAACCCCCCATTGAAGTGTCTGAAAATGCATACACGATATCGATGAGTCAAAGCTTCCGTATGAATCTGAAGGAAATCCGATCAGAAATGGAGAAGCTACAGTGGTGACAACACGTCAAATGAATGGACGGATGGATGGGTCAAAAAACATACACAGGTGACCTGATTGAGCCTCATCCACTTTCAGCGGCTGCATTAACCTCAGTTGACACTGCTAAGCGGAAAAAAACATTTTATGTCTTTCCAAGGTTGTTGGTGTGGGAAAATGTAGCATGCATTACATCCTCCGAAACAGTCAGTGAAGTACCTCTTTGAAACCATTTGAACAATAATTGAGCTTATTTTATATTGAGCGCATGAATGTGGCAGCAGCAGGATGGACAAAGGGGGAGGGAGAGAGAGACCACATTGATGACTAGGGAGTGAGGTGACACAGGAGGTACACTGTGACCAGGTAACAATAGTCAAAACTTGCTTACTTGCTTGCTTGATTTCTGCCAGTGCTGAAATACTTAACACATAACAGGTATTAAGCAGGTCTGCCGTTTCATAGTAGCATAAATAGACCATTATGAGGCTTAAGATAAGAAAAGATGTTTTGTAAATGACTGAAATTCTTTTTACTACAGTTATTAATATTAGAATGGCAAAATAAAGCGATAAATTAGTCTTGTCCCTTTATCAATGACTTTGCACTCTTCCTTCACACTAGGACACACATGCGGACTTTTTTGCTTTAAAAAAAAAAAAAAAATCCTTATATGGGCAGAGATCTTACCCCCCCCCCCAATGTTTAACTCAAAGTTACACCCTTGTCGCTACCTCCATCGTTTATCCCCGTCTTTCCCATAGACTGGTATCATGTGCACTTGTAAGATTTGGCTGAGGCGGATTAATCTTTTTGCTTGTTGATTTGCTCACAATGTAAACGTGCATGCAGTAACAGTACACTGTGCATAATGCGCACTACTTTGCTGCTACTCTGGCTGCGCTTAGTGCATACGCATGCAGTGCATGCATCCGCTGCCAATGGTGCACATACAGTACCTTGTCGGGGTGCAGTGGCTTGCGTGCCTCAGCAACCCCTGGAGCTATGTCGACGGGAGCCTAGTGCTCCCAGAAGGTTCAACCATGTTGAACAGGTCCGCGTGGGGTAGAGGCCAGACTAAAGAGTGCACCCTGGTCCTCCAGGTTGGGGGTTGTGCAGCATGTAATAAATCACTCACGGAAAACCCAAGTTTTGTTACAGTAACAAATGTCCCAACGGCGTAACAGGCGGAGAGGAGAACGAACTCCCAACAGCTGTGAAGGCGGAGGAGGACAGACAGTTGCACGGGAAGAAGGGTCTCGGAAAGCCTTGGCAGGCAACCTTTCTACAGGGTGGACCAAGCTCTCGACAGCCCAGCCATGGAAGGCTGTTTGTCTAGGGTAGGGACCCCCAACAAACGTCCATGGCTGAAGACGGAGATGCAGGACCCCTGTGGTGCCAAAAATCTCTGCATCATGCATATCCGCTTCATGATGAGTCACACTGATGTTGCACGGGACGGTGCTCGTCCTCTGGGGATTTGCCGGGGAGGAAGAGTGCCGGGCCCTCAGCCTCAAAGGGGCCCACCCACAGCTACCGGAGGTCACCTCACCTTGTCCTGCACGACCAGGAGACGGGGAAGGAGGAATGCTACTGGCCGAAAAGAGACGCCAAAGGAGAGGAACAACATCCTCCAGTGGAACGCAGAAGGAGTCTACAACAGAAAAATATCCCTTGCCGAAAGACTCCACTCAGAAGACATTGATGTCGCCTGCCTACAGGAGACACACCTGAAGGAAAACCAACGCTTCAGTGTTAGGGGATAACAGGTCTTCAGGAAAGACAGAAAAGGAAGAACAAAAGGAGGAGTGGCAATTCTTGTTAAAAACGCCATACCAGCACAAGAGTTTGACATCAGTACCAAAAACCAGGCAGAAATCCATGGAGTTCGAATCACGGTTCACAATAAAAGAGTCACGATCTTCAATGTGTACTGCCCCCCAGAGCGAGAGCTCTCACTTGACCAAATGGAACTCCCAGACCACCGATGCTTAGTCATCGGTGACTTCAACAGTCACTCAGAGGCATGGGGATACTGCGAAGCAGATAGAAGAGGAGAGGAGGTGGAAGATTGGCAAGTCGACAACAGTCTTCTGCTAATGAATGATCCTGATGATCCACCAACGTTCTTCTCCAGGGTATGGCTGAGTAACACCATGCCCGATCTTGCATTTGCCACCAACGACATGGCCAGGCTGGCAACAAGAACGGTACTTGGCCAGCTCGGGGGAAGTGACCATAAACCTGTGAAGATCGGACTGGACATCAGCTACAAACCACAAGAAGCTAAGACATTCCCCAGGTGGAATTACAAGAAGGCCAGCTGGGTGCGCTTCTCAACACTGGTGGACCGGTACTCTGCGGAGATCTGTCACATGCAGCAGAACCTCAACAAGAAAGTCAGGGTACTGAACCATGCTATTCTGAAGGCTGCAAATGGATCTATACCTAGGGGAGCCAGAAAGAACTATAGGCCTTACTGGACAGAGGAGCTCCAGCAGCTTGAAGACAGTGTGGCAGAGGCAAGGGAAAAAGTAGAAGCAGATCCTACAGTAGAAAACAACATTGCCCTGAAGGCGGCCACTGCAAAACACAGGCAGACCTTTATACAGGAAGCTCGAAAGAGATGGCAGGAAAAGACAGAGCAGCTCAATTTGGACAAGGACGGCAACAAGCTTTGGAAACTGGCTCAAGCCCTCAATGACAAGAACAGCAAAAGCTCGCTGATCACAGTACAGGCAGATCAAGAACTGCTGACTGGCAAGAAAGCAGCAGACCATTTCATCAACCAGTATGCGAAGACGAGCCACCTTCAGATTCCACCAGAGAGAAGAAAGGTTGTCAGAGGAGCCCAGCGAATTCATCAGAATGCACAGATAGAACCAGTGATGAACTCGCCATTCATTCTCAAGGAGTTGGAGAATGCAATGACAACACTGAAGCTGAAAAAAGCCCCTGGATCTGACAAGAACACAAATGAAATGTTGCTGAACCTTGGCCCCAAAACCAAGAAGAAACTTCTGCAGCTTTTCAACGACAGTTGGAGATCAGGGACTGTGCCTCAGATCTGAAGAGAAGCCACGATGATTCCAGTGCACAAAAAAGGCAAAGATAAGTTGAAGGCTGAAAGCTATCACCCCATAAGCCTTACAAGCTGCATAGGAAAGCTGCTAGAGCGTCTCATCAACACCAGACTCGTGGCACTTGGAAGGAAAACAACACATCAGCCCAGAGCAAGCAGCCTTCAGGCAGAACCGGTCTACAGAGGACCAAATAACATCCATCTCTCAAGCCATAGAAGATGCCTTCCAAGAAAAAAAAAGCATACCCTCGCTGTGTGGATTGACCTAGAAAAGGAGTTTGACAGGGTATGGAAAGACGGCCTAAAGCTGAAACTGCGCCAGTGCGGTGTCGCTGGGCGCATGTACAAGTGGATCGCCCAATACCTGCACAACAGAAGAGCCAGAGTCCAGGTCAGACAGTACTCCAGCAAGAAGGTGGTGTTGAGGAAAGGAGTCCCACAAGGAGGAGTGCTCTCCCCAACACTCTTCCTTGTATTCATCAAGGACATCATCCAGAGTTTGCCAAGGAACGTACAAGGTGCCATCTACGCCGATGACCTAGCCCTCTGGTGCAGTGAGGAAAGCATCGCGACTGCAAACTACAGACTGCAGCAAGTTCTCTGGCTGATAAGAGGCATGGACCAAGTCATGGCTTGTGAGCTTAAATGAGAGGAAGACTACATACACCGTCTTCACCCTGTCCACCCAACCCCAGAAGGTGAAACTGCAAATCAACTCCCATGAGCTCCAGGCTGAATATGCACCCACATACAGTGGGGTAAAAAAGTATTTAGTCAGCCACCAATTGTGCAAGTTCTCCCACTTAAAAGATGAGAGGTCTCCAATTTTCATCATAGGTATACCTCAACTAAGAGACAAAATGAGGAAAAAAAAAAAAAAAAATCCAGAAAATCACATTGTCTGATTTTTAAAGAATTTATTTGCAAATTATGGTGAAAAATAAGTATTTGGTCAATAACAAAAGTTCATCTCAATACTTTGTTAAATACCCTTTGTTGGCAATGACAGAGGTCAAACATTTTCTGTAAGTCTTCACAAGGTTTTCACACACTGTTGCTGGTATTTTGACCCATTCCTCCATGCAGATCTCCTCTAGAGCAGTGATGTTTTGGGGCTGTCGCTGGGCAACACGGACTTTCAACTCCCTCCAAAGATTTTCTATGGGGTTGAGATCTGGAGACTGGCTAGGCCACTCCAGGACCTTGAAATGCTTCTTACGAAGCCACTCCTTCGTTGCCCGGGCGGTGTGTTTGGGATCGTTCGATCCCAGCCCCCGACCAACAATGATCTGTGTGGAGTTTGCATGTTCTCCCCGTGTATGCGTGGGTTTACCCCGGGATTTCTCTGGTTTCCTCCCACATCCCAAAAACATGCAGGTTAGGTTAATTGGAGACTCTAAAGTGGCCCTTGGTGTGAATGTGTGTGAATGGTTAATAAAAAGGGATGGCGCTGTATTGTGGCTGCTTCATCCATCCAGGTGGTGGATGACCCTTAATTTCTGTAAAGCGTCTTTGCGTGTCTATGATAAAGCGCTATATAAATCTGATGCATTGATTGTCATGCTGAAAGACCCAGCCACATTTCATCTTCAATGCCCTTGCTAATGGAAGGAGGTTTTCACTCAAAATCTCACGATACATGGCCCCATTTCATTCTTTCCTTTACACAGATCAGTCGTCCTCGTCCCTTTGCAGAAAAACAGCCCTAAAGTATGATGTTTCCACCCCCATGCCTCACAGTAGGTATGGTGTTCTTTCTTCTCCAAACACGACAAGTTGAGTTTTTACAAAAAAGTTCTATTTTGGTTTCATCTGACCATATGACATTCTCCCAATCCTCTTCTGGATCATCCAAATGCTCTCTAGCAAACTTCAGACGGGCCTGGACATGTACTGGCTTAAGCAGGGGGACACGTCTGGCACTGCAGGATTTGAGTCCCTGGCGGCGTAGTGTGTTACTGATGGTAGCCTTTGTTACTTTGGTCCCAGCTCTCTGCAGGTCATTCACTAGGTCCCCCCATGTGGTTCTGGGATTTTTGCTCACGGTTCTCGTGATCATTTTGACCCCACGGGGTGAGATCTTGCGTGGAGCCCCAGATCAAGGGAGATTATCAGTGGTCTTGTATGTCTTCCATTTTCTAATAATTGCTCCCACAGTTGATTTCTTCACACCAAGCTGCTTACCTATTGCAAATTCAGTCTTCCCAGCCTGGTGCAGGTCTACAATTTTGTTTCTGGTGTCCTTTGACAGCTCTTTGGTCTTGGCCATAGTGGAGTTTGGAGTCTGACTGTTTGAGGTTGTGGACAGGTGTCTTTTATACTAATAAGTTCAAACAGGTGCCATTAATACAGGTAACGAGTGGAGGACAGAGAAGCCTCTTAAAGAAGAAGTTACAGGTCTGTGAGAGCCAGAAATCTTGCTTGTTTGTAGGTGACCAAATACTTATTTTCCACCATAATCTGCAAATAAATTCTTTAAAAAAAAAAAAAAAAAAAAAAAAAAAAAAAATCAGACTGGGATTTTCTGAATTTTTTTTTTCGTCATTTTGTCTCTCATAGTTGAGGTATACCTATGATGAAAATTGGAGACCTCTCATCTTTTAAGTGGGAGAACTTGCACAATTGGTGGCTGACTAAATGCTTTTTTACCCCACTGTACCTTGGGATCACCATGGATCGCAGACTGACTTGGAAGAACCAGCTGCACAAGAAGCAAGAGCAAAGATCAGGATGGCCCTAATGAAGAAACTGTCAGGAACAGACTGGGGTACAGACCAGGGTTTCCTGAAGAAGCTCTATGTGGGGAGGATTCGGCCTGTTCTGGAGTATGGCATGGCAGCGACCTCAACAGCTGCCAAAAGCAACACTAAGAAGCTGGACAGACTCCAAAACCAAGCCATGCGTATGATGACAGGAGCCATGCGCAGTACCCCTATCAAAGCGCTGGAGACGACAATAGGCCTTGCACCACTGGAAGACAGAAGAAATGTCAAGGTACTGACCCAGGCCGCCAAATTCAAAAGACTGGAAAACCATCCCATGAAGGACAGACTGAGCAAGCCAACAAAAGGGAGACTTAAGAGATCAAGCTTCATCCACCAGAGCAGGACACTTGAAAGGAGAGACCCAGAACTGATGGACCACATACCCAAACCAATTCCACCAATAGCATCTGTTCCCTCCTGGAACCGACAGAACTTCCCAGCCATACGCACAGACATATCGGGCATTGGGAAGAAAGGAACACAGTCAGACCAAGAGAGGAAGTCGCTGTCCCTGGAGTTCATTCGGTCTGCCTACCCTAAAGAGCAGTGGACTCACGTCTACACAGACGGCTCTGCCATGGAAGCAACCAGGAATGGAGGAGGTGGTGTGTACATCAGGTATGCTGACGAGGAGACCCACATTCCCATTGCAACTGGAAAGTACTCCACCAATTTCAGGGCTGAGGCAGAGGCCCTGAGAACAGCAGCGGCCCACGTCAGGGAACATCAGGACAAGGCACACAAGCGGGTCGTCATCTTCACTGATGCCCTCTCTGTCTTGGATGCACTTCAGGACCCCCAATGCAAAGAACTGAATGAACTCGCCCTCACTTTGTCTCAACTAGCAACACAGGCGAATGTATCACTCCAGTGGATTCCTGCCCACTGTGGAGTCTATGGAAATGAGACGGCTGACAGACTTGCTAAGGAGGGTGGGCAGCAAGACCAGGAAGACAGGCAGGTCTCTTACAGTGAGGAGAAAACCAATATTAAGGCCCTGTCTCACAAGAAGTGGCAGCAGCAACACCCAAACTTCTGCAAGGATGACAACTACTACAGTCTGAGCAGGGCTGACCAAGTCGTTCTGTTCAGACTCTGAACTGGCCATAACAGAATGCATGCTCACATGCACCAGAAACTTAAAGTTGGACAATCGGGCAGATACCCATGTGGTACTGCCCAAATGACCAGCGAACACCTCCTCCAAGACTGCCCAGACCACGCTGCACTCAGACGAGCTACGTGGCCTGACCCCACATCGCTGAACCAAAAGCTGCACGGGGACCTCGGGGACCTCCGCAGGATGGCAGCATTCATCAAGGCAGCTGGTGTGACCATCTAGCGATTGACGAAGAAGAGGTAGTGCATGCATACATGAACTCTGCAGGTATTAGTACATGTACAATGTAGTACCATTTGTGTACTAGTACATGGCAGATTCATCTTTTCGCTCGTCGATTCACTATACATGTACAGACTAGCAAGTTATGGCAATACATGTACTAGTACATGTATCCACTCACTATGCAAATGTGCTTGCGGTACAGTAAACTGTGCATAATGCGAAAACCTTATGCACTATTTTGCTGCTACGCTGGCTGTGCTTACCACATGCATACATTCTGCAGTACATGCATACATGACCTCTGCAAGTAGTACCGCGTTGTGCAGTACACATCTTATTTTGACTTCTCTTGCACGAGTTATTGTGATGCTGCTTCTTACTGAGAAAAAAAAGCCATACGTTGACGAGTCAATTATGTCTTTCAAATCATGAATCGTTCAGTTTGGAGTCACTGATAACGAATACGAGGAGAAGGGGAGAAGGAAACACAGGGCAAAATGCAAATTTTGCAATGCACTTTGAAGTTGGTCTCTGAAATAATGTGATGACTTGGACTGCCTCAAAATGTAGTGGCTCGGACTTGGCCTCATAATGTGGTGACTCGACTACAACACTGGCTGTAATAACTCTGAATAACTAGCTCCTGCTGTGCGAGCATTAACAATTCTTTTTCTCAAGTCTAAAATGATTTTTTATTTTTGGCATGATGCTTTCTCAAGTGACAGTTCAAACCCTTGCTAAAGCTTTTATACTGTGTAAATTGGAAGACAGATATCAGTTAACTTGATTTTACAAGCATTGAGCATTACAAAGTTAAAAGCACGTCATTGAACAACAGTGGTTTTTACTATGGCTCAATAAAAAGGCAGGTTTTCAGGGGACTCAGTTTTGACCCTCATAATTTTTGTTTTTGTGAAATAATTTTGTTTCTATATGCAAAGTAAAGTAATTTCTGCTTTCTCAGGAAAACTAGGATGTTTGGAAAAGCTGTGTTAAAAATTCTTTGTGCCATTTTACAGCATTTGGGAAATACTTTAAAACTAGAAAAGCACTCAGAAAGCGCATACCTCCACCAAGGCTCTTTCTGCCCTCATGAATCCCTTCCAAAATGTAATAGGTTCATGTGTAGGCCACGAGCCAGTTCTGGTGAAAATTGCATCAAAGTCTACCCACTAGTTTTGGAGGATTCTTGCTAACACACTGTGAGAAAAGCCTTGGTGAAGGTATGCATTCTCAGATCGTCACCAAAATGTTATGGGTTTCCCTCATGGCCAAGGACCACCTCTGGTAAAAATTTCATCCAAATCCATCCAGTAAGTTTGGAGTATTCTTGCTAACACACTGTGAGAAGATAAGAGCCTTGGTGGAGGTATGCATTGTGGGATCACCAGCAAAATGTAATGGGTTCGTCTACAGCCCAAGGACCACCTCTGGTGAAAATTTCATCCAAATCCATGCAGCAGTTTTTGTGTAATCCTGCTGCACAAATACAAACAAGGTCCTTGGTGGAGGTATGCACTCTCAGATCATCACCAAAATTTAATGGGTTTACCCTTGGCCCAAGGGCTACCTCTGATGAAAATTTCATCAAAATCCATCCAGTAGTTTGTGTCTTCCTTGGGCTAGAGAGGAACCATAACACTTTGGTGGTGATCCGAGAACACATACCTCCACCAAGGCTCTCATCTTCTCACAGTGTGCTAGCAAGAATCCTCCAAAACTACTGCATAGATTTGTATGAAATTTTTTACCAGAGGTGGTCCTTGGGCTAGAGAGGAACCCATAACATTTTGGTGATGATCCGAGAATGCGTACCTCCACCAAGGCTCTCGTCTTCTCACAATGTGTTAGCAAGAATCCTCCAAAACAAACCCATTACATTTTGGAGGCGATTCATGAGGGACGGAAGGAGCCTTGGCGGAGGTATGCACTCTCCGAGTGCTTTTCTAGTTATAATCTGTGTTTGTCCAAAACGATAGGGGGTTGTGCCCACAGACTGTAAAATGAAAGGCACCATCCAATGGACTGCATTTTCCAACCTGCTCATTCTTCAGTCCGTGGCTGAGGATGTTGTTCATATCCTTGTGTAACCGCTGCAAGCCGCCATATCGTGACCACACATTGGGGTTGTTGGTGGAAACGAGACCCTCTACTGTGATCTTCAGGCTGGACAGCAGCTTCCAGTGCTCCTTCCTAGGGCACATCAGGGAGAAATAAGGAAGCAATGCTAAAAATGACGGATGAGAAGAGTGCTGGTGCTAGCAATGTAGTTACTGAAACTATTACTCATGTCAGCCAAAATGCTCTTCCCAGAATTAAAAACACACAGCACTTTTGTGACTCATGATGATTATTCCAAGCCTAAAAAATGTTGATCAAGTCAAAGCAAAATTACATCCTAACGTAATACAATGCACTGCTACTCTGCAAAAAAAAAAAAAAAAAAAAAAAAAAGCTTATACCGTTCCACCTCTTCAGCATAGTCTACGGAGTGGTTGACATATACTCAGTCACACTAAATTCCGACAATTAAAATGGGCCACAACTTGATCCGAGCCTCATCTGTAGGATAGAGCAAAGAAGCTGTTGTGCTAGCAGTAACAGAGCACACTCAAGAGTCCAAAAGTGCTGGCTCATATTATTTTGCCCCAAATCAGTAGTCAAATACACAATAGAAAAACATTCCTATAAAACCTAGCTGCATGTGCATTATTTATGCAAAGAGAAAACCTAACTGGTCATATACCTCTTTCACATAAAATACTAACCATTCAAATTTTGTGCAAGAAGACTACAGACATTGTGGTTGTGAACATTTTAAAGCCGCACCCCCTTTCTTTTCTCAGGTAGGAACACTGAAAAGACTACAACTATGGCCACTATGACCTCAGTACCAAAAGCCAGTCCCAGGGTGCTTAGTTGTTGGTGGCTACAGTTGCGCACTGTAATAGGCTGTTGGGATTTAGGGCGCATTCAGATGGCCACTGTTTGGTCCGGACAAAAGGACCAAACAGTGGCTTCCGCTGATAGTTCAATTTGTTTGGTGCCATTTGAACGTGCATTGGAACTCTGGTGTGCACCAAACAAGTTAAGTCTGGACCCCCTGAAAATGGGGGTCTTGGTTCTCTGGCAAACAAAATCTGATGTGCTCCACTTGCAGTGTGAATCCAAACAGCGTATCCAGTAGAGCAAAGAGTGGAAGTGCCCCTCAGTGTTTGTGTAACCATAGCAACACGTAGTCTGAGAAGAGGAAGTGGCATTTACTATAGTAGATTTTGGGTAGAAAATAAAGACAACCGTGCAAATCAGAGAAATCCTTTTACCAGTGAAAGCCAAGGAGAAAAGTTAAAAAATGTCTCGTTAGTGGCGGACAAACAACCCGGATGAAGGAAACATTTCTATTTTCAGTCTCGGCCAATCGATGAGCCTGATTTTTCTTCTTCGCTGAGATTTTTTCTTCCTGGTCAGTGGTGGTTTCGGCTACAGCGCCGCAAACAAGAAGTCATGGTAACTGTGTGATGTTGTCCAGGCAGTTTGGTCCGCTGCAGTGTGAATGCAAACCAAACATTAGACCAGGATAGTCAGGGGGAGTGGGGGTCTCAGTTCGACTGGGCAGGGAATGCCGAGAATTTTCACACCTTCATTTGGTTTGCGTTTACACTGCAGCGGACCAAACTGCCTGGACAACGTCACGCAGTTACAACTGCTCGTTTGGGGTGCTGTAGCCGAAACCACCACTGACAAGGAAGAAAAAAATCTTGGCCAGGAAGAAAAATCAGGCTCATTGATTGGCCAGGACCGAAAATGGAAATTCATACCCTTCAGCCAGGCTGTTTGCCCGCCACAAATGAGACATTTTTTAACTTTTCTCCTCTGCCATCGCTGGTAAAAGGATTCCTCTGATTCGTGCCATTGTCTTTACTGTTATTTTCTACCCAGAATGTACTACAGTAAACGCCACTTCCTCTTCTCAGACTATGTGTTGCTATGGTTACATCAACGCCGAGAGGCACTTCTGCCCTTTGGTCCGCTAGATAGTCCGTTTGGATTCACAGTGCAAGCGGAGCACACCAGACTGTTTGCAAGTGAACCGAGACCCCGTTTTCAGGGGGATCAGCCTTCACTTGTTTGGTGCGCACCAGAGCTCCAAGGCGTGTTCAGACGGTACCAAATGAACCGAACTATCCGCAGAAGCAACTGTTTAGTCCTTTGGTCTGGACCAAACAGTGGCCATCTGAATGCGCCCTTCGGTTAGTTGCCATAGATGCAGTCCTTTCAGTGTTCCTACCAAGAACAGAGCTGTTGCAAGCAATGCGGGCCCACTCAGGTTACGGAGGAAGTGATCTCCACACAGTCATGGGTTGATGTACCATGAAAAGAGAGGGAAAACTATCGTTTTCTTTGTATTTAGCAGAATAAACATCATGAGAAGTCGGAGTGAGAGTAAACAAATCATGTAACCTGAAGAGAGAGGCTGGATGCTTGACAAATATTCTCCACGCACTGAACAACATGCATGTGACAATACAGGTTTGTGACGCAGTCTTTGTATGTGTGTTTAGTAAAATTCTGACAGCTGCAGCGTCCATAAGACTACTCGATTAATCATGCGTGTGCAAATATGTGTTTATGTTCAACACAAATACAACTGCAAACGTAACAACCTGCACTCTAATAAATTAACTAGTGTGCGCAGGGATTTATAGTGGATTGTCAGCGGTGAAACTACACTGAAGACATTTAGATAGCGTATAGTTCAAAACATGAGAACTATCTGTGTCCACAATAATGGAATATTTGAGTAGCAGTTATCATAGCCTGCCAGGGGACAGCTGGCAGCACACCTAGCCACCAGTGTGCTCATATGCGTTGTCGTTTTTATTGCTTTCCACCTTCCATTATGCAGTAAGTAATTAATCAGATGACCTCTGGTATCAAACAAACCTCACAACAGTTAAAAAATTATCGGTTCTAAACTGTCAACACTACCCCTAACAGGTTAGCATAGCTTAGCTTTTAGCCTAGGAGTTAAAGCTCCAGTGTTTAAGCTGCTAGCTAGCTTCTTAAAGTTAAAACAACAGATGGATTCTTTGTATTTTTGCACTTAAAATCGCTGCTGTCATTTACAAACAGGCGAGAGTGTTCACAATGACAAACATTTGTTTATGTTGTTATATAACCACAGTAGCCGATAGCCGGGTGATACCTGCGCTCCTCCGCTTCTCCCTCCGCCCTGAAGTCCATGTCCTCCGCGCGGAGCAGAGTACCGTACAACGCTGCCAGTTTCCTCGCCTGTTCCTGTCCTCAAAGATAGGATAGAGCTGCTGGCAGCAAAAGACAATTCCAAAACAGTCACATCAGGAGCCAGTGTTCAGCGGCCATGTCTGTTCTTCTCCCAGTAGGATCAAAACTGTACAGGCCGCGTGACCGGCTGTGTCATGTAGTTGGCGGTGGTTTAGGCTCCTCCCGCCGTCACTTTAACGCAGCTGTGCTGATTATGGTTTGAAAACGTGCAATAGCGGATGGTCGTCTGGTGCTTTGGAAAGTATATTAGCGATAGTGGTGTTTATTCAAAATATGAAGCGAAACAGCCAACTTAAGTGGCCAAAGTGCAAATAGTTTTCTGGGTGAAACAGAGTACTTATTGAACGCTGATTAAGGCTTCCATCTGTTGGTAGAAAGTAGTACTGATTAAACGCCGACCTTAAGATAATCTGTGAGGTAATTGGAGGATTGGCTTCAGGTGTGCTGGCAATGGAGTAGGTGTGTGCGTTGCTGGCTCCTGCTATATTTTTTTTTTCTTTACTTTTTAAACCCTATTTTGCTGTAAGCTGTTAATGTTTTGGACATTTAATACATGCAGAATCTGTTTTGAAATATGTCCAAAACAAGAAAGCAGACTGAAAAGGAGGCAGCAGGGAACAATATTAACACCAGCTTAGCTGAGGATGCTAGTATCAGCCTTAACCCTGCACTTGTTGCCTTGCTAGAGCAACACAGAATGTCCATAGCTGCTGACTTCAAAGCTTCATTTGAACTTATTAATGGTAAGCTGGACAAAATTCAAGCAGATGTGGCGAACCAGGAGCAACGCATTGGCGACCTTGAAAACAACGCGGAGGACGTCAGCCAGCGCCTAGCGGCGCTTGAAGTTACATGCGAGTCAATGCAGGAGGAGAACAAACTTTTGAAAAACAAACTTTCTGACCTGGAGGGAAGAAGCAGGAGGCTGAATATTCGTCTGGTGGGTCTGCCGGAGTCCTTTGATGTGGGTCCATGGCCATCTGAATTTTTTTCTCGGCTGTTGGTGGACGTCTTTGGCGCACAAACTTTGCCATCTCCCCCAGAGCTGGATAGAGCCCACCGCAGCCTCATGCCCAAGCCGAGTCCGAATGGGAAGCCGCGCGCTGTCATTATTTGTTTCCACCGGTTTCGGACCAAAGACTTGGTGATGAGAGAAGCGCGGAGACGCCGTGGGACTTTGGAATATCGTGGGCATAAACTTCAGTTCTACGAGGATTATAACGCCGACGTTCAGAAGCAACGAGCCGAATATAAGGAGGTTATGTCCGAGTTGTACAAGAGAGGTTTTTGTCCTTCTCTTCTTTTCCCCGCCAGGCTCCGGATAACTCTTCCAGACGGCAAAAACCAGTGGCTGGCGTCCGTCTCAGAGGCCACCCGCTTCATGCAAACTATGAAGAGAAACCAGCAATTTTCGCCTTGAACTGGACATTTCTGGGTTGACCAGCTGCCGCGCTGGGCTGCTTGTTACTTCATTGAAGCTGCACTGACTGGACATTGATGCATTTTCAGATGTTTAAAAACAAGGTAAAATTGGCTCCCTATACGTTGTTGTTTACTTAATTCTTTTTTTTAATTTTATCTTATTTATTTTTTTTTTTTTTTAGGGTAAAACGTTCATATTATGCAGGATTGAAGCCAGTTGTATGGGAGCCTTCTGTTAGGATGAAAATAGAGCAGGAGATGGAGCGGTTGCTGTTTTTTTGCAACCGGCTGGAGTGTTGTTATAGGTTTGGTTGTTGGATTTTTTTATTTATTTATTTATTTTTTAATTTTTATTTTTTTATTTATTTTTTTTTTGTTTTGTTTTTTTGTTATGGTTTTATTTACACCCCCCTTACCCCTTCCTTTTTTTTTTTTTTTTTTTACCCGTACCTCACTTTATTCTTCTTTGGGCTACACAACATAATATATAAATTTTACTCTTTGAATGAATAGTAATCTTACTTTGGTAAGCTGGAATGTGAAGGGGTTGAACCATCCAATTAAACGAAAGAGAGTCATGTCACGTCTAAAGCAGTTTAAGCCTGGGGTACTGTTTTTGCAGGAAACCTATTTGCAGGATTCCGACCACTTGCGTTTGTCAAAATGTTGGTCAGGACAATTTTTTCATTCAAATTTTAAAGCTAAGGCCAGGGGCGCTGCTATTCTTATTGATCGAAATATCCCATTTATTCCCTCTAATGTTGTATCAGATAAAAATGGACGATTTGTAATAGTATCAGGTAAACTTGGCGATAAACATGTCACTTTGGCTAATCTGTATGCACCGAATTTTGATGATGTGCACTTTTTTCGCAACCTTTTTTCGCAACTTCTAGATTTAAATACTCATTCTCTAATTCTTGGGGGTGACTTTAATTTGTATATGGATCCGATCTTAGATCGCTCATCTTCAAAACCTGCTAGTCTTAATAAATCTGCAACTTATGTTAAGTCTTTTCTTGAGGAATATAGCCTTACAGATCCTTGGCGTTTTTTACATCCTAACGGCAGGGACTATTCTTTTTTCTCTCACGTACACCATACTTATACCAGAATAGATTATTTTTTTGTTGACAATTTATTAATTAATAACCTTTGCTCTTGCAGTTATGATAGCATCTCGGTTTCTGATCATGCCCCTCTTGTACTTAAAATAATCCTACATGGATGTGACTCCATGAGAAAGCATTGGAGATTGGATCCATTATTACTTACAGATGAAAAATTGGTTGCGAATATTTCTTCTAAAATTAATTTTTTTTTGAAAGAAAATAAAACTCCTGGTATGTCAAATAAAACGATATGGGAGGCCATGAAGGCATTTCTTAGGGGGGAATTTATTTCATTGGCAGCATTTAAAAGACGATCCTTAATACAGGAACAGAAGGTTATTTTAGATCAAATCCTGGACATTGACAGACAATATGCTCAATCTCCATCACCCGCTCTGTACAAGGAACGTATGACATTACAAACTAAACTTAATTTACTTTCTACTCGACAAATTGAAGGTTGTTTAATAAGGAACAAGAGTGAATTTTATGAACATGGCGAAAAAACCAGTAAACTTCTAGCTAATCAACTACGTGGTATTAGAGCTAAGCAAATTATTACTGGAGTTAGGACAGATAAAGGAGAGGTGACATCTGACCAACAAGCGATTAATGATATTTTCAGGTCATTTTATTCCAAATTATATACCTCAGAATATACAACAAACTTAAAGGATTTGGAAATTTTTTTTGATTCTATTGATATTCCTTTGATTTCTTCAGAATCTCGGCAAATTTTAGAAGCTCCCATCACAAAAGAAGAAATTCAGCTGGCAATATCATCCATGCAATCAGGAAAATCTCCAGGACCTGATGGGTTTTCCGCTGATTTTTTCAAAAAATTCTCTGATGACCTCGCCCCTTTCCTTTGTCAAGTTTTTACAGAGTCGCTTGACTCTGGTACACTTCCTCCTTCATGCTATCAGGCCTGTATCACTGTGTTGCTTAAAAAGGATAAGGATCCTGTTGATTGTGCTTCTTACAGGCCTATTTCCTTGTTAAATACCGATGTTAAAATTTTGTCAAAGTTGTTAGCTTCAAGGTTGGAAAAGATTCTTCCTTTTATAATTTCACAGGACCAAACCGGTTTCATTAAAAATCGCCATTCTTTTTTTAACTTGCGGCGGTTGTTTAATATTATTTATACTCCTCACCACAACATACCTGAATGTCTTATTAGTTTGGACGCTGAAAAGGCATTCGATAGGGTTGAGTGGGAGTATTTGTTTTTTACTTTGGAGAGGTTCGGTTTTGGTCCTTCCTTCTGTTCCTGGATTAAACTTCTCTATGCTAGTCCTTTAGCTTCAGTGTTAACTAATTGTCGCTATTCTGACTATTTTAGACTTTACCGTGGTACGAGGCAAGGCTGTCCTTTGAGCCCGTTGCTCTTTGCCTTGGCAGTTGAGCCGTTAGCTATTGCAATCCGTGGGAGCCGGGACTTTCTAGGCATTCGTAGGGGTGGCATTGAGCATAGGGTTTCACTCTATGCTGATGATCTTTTATTATTTCTCTCCAACCCACTTAATTCATTACCTGCTATACTTAATATTTTGGATAGTTTTAGTAGGTTTTCTGGTTATAAAATTAATCTTAATAAGAGTGAACTGTTTCTGATTAATGAAAAGATTCAAGTTCAGGATTTTGAAAATTTTCCTTTCAAGGTTGTTATTGATCATTTTAATTATCTTGGGATATGTGTCACTAAACAATTTAATTACTTGTTTAAAAATAATTTTCTCCCCTTACTTGACCAGTGCAAGTTAATACTTTCCAAATGGTCCCCATTATCCTTGTCTTTAATTGGCAGAATCAATTCTGTAAAAATGATGTTACTTCCAAAGTTTTTATATTTGTTTCAATGTCTCCCCATTTTTATTCCTAAATCCTTTTTTAAGTCTTTGGACTCTCTGATTACCTCATTTATTTGGAATGGTAAACATCCGAGATTGAGGAAAGTTTTTCTTCAAAGACCCAAATCAGTAGGTGGCATGGCTCTGCCTAACTTTCAATATTACTACTGGGCAGCAAATATCAGGTGCATGTTATATTGGAAACATTTTTATCTGGAACCCAAATCACCTATTTGGATCCTTATGGAGTCACATGTGGACAATCAAACTTCCCTACCGGCAATTTTAGGTTCACCACTTCCCCTTGCTTTGTCTACACTGGGTAATAATAAAGTAGTTCGTCAGTCTCTTAGAATTTGGTCTCAATTCAGGAAAAATTTCGGTCTTCAGTTTTTTTCCATTAGAAGTCCAATTGCCGCAAATCATTTATTTACCCCATCAACTATTGATAGTGCATTTCATATATGGCACAGAAAAGGTTTAAAATCTTTTGCGGATTTATATTTTGATGGTCAATTTGCAAGTTTTTCTCAACTTTCCACCAAATTCGACATCACTTCTACACACTTTTTCCGCTTCCTCCAGGTCAGACATTATGTGCAAACCATGACAAAACAATTCCCTCAAAAACCTTCTGATAATCCTCTAGATGATTTTTTATTAGTTAAACCAACTTCTAAGGGGGTAATGTCAGTTTTATATAATTTAATTTCAAATTTACAATCTTCTTCTCTGGCCGCTATCAAATTGAACTGGGAACAAGATCTTAATTTTACTTTTACTGATGAACTGTGGGACTCTATTCTTGGCCAGGTTCACACTGTATCAATGTGTGCTCGTCACGCTCTTATTCAATTTAAGATTGTACACCGGATGCACCTGTCCAAGGTTAAGTTAGCACGTATTTACTCGGATATAGACCCAACTTGTGAAAAGTGTGGTAGCGCTCCTGGCACTTTGCTTCACATGTATTGGTCCTGCCCTGCATTGATGAATTTTTGGCATTCTGTTTTTATCACTATGTCTGAAGTCCTGCAATATCAAATTAAACCTGATCCATTATGCGCCATTTTTGGTGTGGCTCCAGAACTTGTCTTGCCAAGTTCCAAATTAAAAGTATTCAAATTTTCATTATTATTGGCCAGACGTGCTGTATTACTGAAGTGGAAAGACTCTTCGCCCCCTTCACATTTACAGTGGATAAAAGATATAATGTCCTGTTTGGATTTAGAAAAAATCAGATATACAGTCTGTGGCTCTGAAAACAAATTCTATAAATTATGGCGCCCGTTTCTTGATTTCTTTGAAAGACCCACGATTATAGTTTCTGAGTAGCTCATATCCCCTTTACCCCAACCCCACTTCACACACATAATTTTTCTTTGTATTTTTTTTTTTTTTTTTTTTATTGTTTATTTAAAGGTTTTTGTGCTTTGAAGCATTTACATTTGTTGGCTTTAAGTTCTAGTTTTTTACTGTTTGGTTGAAACAAAAATGAAAATTTCTAATACTTTGTATTGTATTGATACTTCAATTAATAATAATAAAAAGACCTTTGAAAGAAAAGAAAGTAGTACTGCAGCTGTTTAAAAAAATAGAATATCGGGGGAAAGTTTCATTTATTTTTCATAATTATATTCCAAAAGTAAACTTTCAAATATTTTTTATTTTACTCACAAGTAAAGAGAACATTTCAAGTCTTTTTTGTTATATTTTTGATGATTGTGATTTATACTTCGTGAAAATCAGAAATCTAGCATCTCAAATTATTGCAATAATTATTTTGAGTTTGAGTAAATTACTTTTCAAATAGTATAAGTACCATGTATCTCCCTGAACAGTTCAGCACAAGCAGCCATATTCACGGGAAAGACATCTGTCCAGGGTAAGAAGGTCAATCCTGAAAAGGCTGTATCAAAGGATATTACGGTAACTGACTGAAAGAAAAAGTATGATAGAAAAAGGTGCACAAGCAATGGATGGTGTAGACTTGAGAGGACTGTTAACAAAAGTCGGTTTCAGAAGTTGGGGGAGCTTCACGAGGACTGAGTCTGGTGTCAATGCATCAAGACACATCAAGACACACACACACACGCACACACATCTTTAGAAAAGGGGATACACGCACCACTTGTTCTAAACCTGAGTTGTCATAAGTGTCTTAACTGGGTTGAAGGAAAAAAAGGACTGCACTGATTCTTAGATGTCCAAAGTAATCTTTTCTGATGAAAACAACTGCATTTCATCTGAAAAAGTAGAGGATACTCAGAGAGTGCATATCTCTGCCAAGGCTCCATCTGACCCTTCCTCCCTTTGTCTGTCTGTCCCTCTGTCAATCCATCCCTCCATTGGCCCACACCTCTGTCTGTCCGTCGTCCGTCTGTCTTTACATTGCAAGACAAGGCCTTGGGTAGAGGTATGCGCTCATGGATCACCTCCAAAACCTAATACATCATTCATAGCCCAAGGGCCACCTCTGGTGGAATTGTCATCAAAATAAGTTCAGTTGTTTTTGTGTAATCTTGCTGAACACAAATAAACAAGAGTCTTGGTGGATATATGCAATTTCAGATCAACTCCAGTTTAGTAAATGTCAGAAATACTTTGTCACTTTTCTGTAAACAGGAATGGTTTGTTAGGGTTCATCCTTGGTCCAAGGGGAACCTTTGGTGAAAATTTTCTCAAAATCTGTTGAGTTGCTTTTGGGTAATCCTACCAATAGATAAATAAAGAGACAGACAAACTGCCCTGATTACATTACCTCCTTGGCTGAGGTAAAAAATTAAGGTTCTACAGTTGGAAGGAAGAGTGGTGAAGCCCAGAAACCAAAGTGTTTAAAGTCTAGTGTGAAACATCCACTGTCTGTGATGATTTTTGGTGCCATATGATCTGATGGTGTTGGTCCACTGTGTTTTATCATGTCCAAAGTCAACACTGCTGTCTACTAGGGCATTTTAGAGCACTTCTTACTTCCATCTGTTAAAAAAACTTTATGGAGATGCCTATTTCCTTTTCCAGCAGGACTTATCACCAGCCCACAGTGCCAAAACAACTATGAAATGGTTTGCTGGCCATAATATTACTGTGATTGAATGGCCAGCACACTGGCCTGACCTGAGCCCTACAAGATGAGATAAGATAAGACAAGACAAGACAAGACAAGATAAACCTTTATTAGTCCCACAATGGGGAAATTACCAATTATGGAGAAGTCTAGACAAAGATGAGAAACACTGACCCAGCAATACATGTGAGCTGAAAGCCATTACCAAAGCATCTTGGGCTTCAGCTTCAGCACCTCAGTTTTGCCTCAAGCTGATCACTTCCATCCATACCACGCTTCAGTGATGCAGTAATTCAGGTTCAGGTTACTTTATTTGTATCCGTAGGTAGATTTGTTTTGCAGTCAGGTGACATCCATATTTACAAACCACAATTACATTCAACATGAACACAAACACAGGCACACATGAAGCTGACTATAAACATGATAAAAGTGCTCAAGGCTCCACCAATCAGGACATAGGACAAAGAGATAAGAGAAAAAAACAATGAGATAAGAGAGAAGGGTCATATTAAAAAGTTAGACTAGTCAAAGAGGTTAAAAACTCAAAAGTCTAAAACCCAATAAAAGATTTAGAACCCAAATAAAAAAAACTACAAAAATAAGTAAATATAAAATAAAATTAATAAATAGGTAACTAAAATATGTGCAATATATTGTTACATCTTGTTCAATTCTTTAACAGCAGCAGGAACAAAGCTGCTTTTGTAGCGCTGGGTTTTACTTTTTTGGGACAGCAAACCTCCATCTGGAGGGAAGAAGCTGAAAGTGGCAGTGCAAAGGGTGGGAGTCATCATTTAAAATGGAGGTAGCAATCCTCTGTACTTGTCTGGTGTACAGGGATGTCAGGCTCAACTGTGGCTCACCCAGCAAACGACTGGACCATCTAACTACCTGATCCAAGGATTTCCTCTGTTTCAGTTTTATCTGACCAAACCATGACACTAAAGAAAAGGATAAAACAGATTCAATAAAAGCCCGATAAAACATTGCCATTATGGTTCGGTCAATTTGGAAGCGTGCAAGTTTCCTTAAACAATGCAAATGTTGCTGACCCCTTTTGCACAATTCAATTCAAATTCATTGCCGAGGAGCCCCCATTTATACACTCAATGGAGCCCCATTGAGTGTATAAATGAACACATTCTTAAAAAGATTAACATTTTTTTATATTGCAAGTTCTTATTTGGGGAATATTCTAAAAATCTGAGGAACCAAACTTCTGATTTTAATAGACTATAAATAATAATAATCAAAATTTAAACAAAAAAGACTTGAAATATTTCCCTGAGAAGGAAAAAAAATCAATGGAAGATTACTTCTGGAATTAAACTATGAAAATAAATATTTTTTTATGGTATTTCAATCTATTGAGATGTGCCTGTGAGATGTAATTTTCATTTATCCTAAAGTTTACACTTTTTCCCTTCCAAAAATGGCTCAGTTATTCTCTGTTGTTTTCATTGTCTTTAACATTATTCTAGCAGCCATGATCACTGTTAGCTTTTTTCATTCTGTTTTCTCAAGCGTATGAGATAAAATGATGTGTTATCATGGAATAACAGCTAATTTTCTAATAATCATGGGATAAATTAATGCTTTTTATCATGGAATGATGACTTGTTCTATGATAGCATGGCCACCAGGACTGGATTTCTAGGGCCTACCAAGGCAGTATAGCCCAGGGCCCCAAGTTAGGATTTTCACATTTTCTCTGTGCATTTCTCATAATTTGCCTAATGAAGTGTCTGTTTTCAATAATTATATGAAGTAAATAGTGACTGCATTGTAGATAATGTAACATTATTTAACGTAACTTTCTATGTAATTACCAGAAGAAAATATAAGATGGAGTTCCTGTGGGAAAGATACTTTTTTGGAAGAGTAACTTTAGAAGAGCTGCATGATGCCCTGGGATCCAGCTCACTACCAAAGTTCTCTTCAGCAGTCATTTCTTTACCATAACCATGGTAAGCATGTTTCACACAGCTACAGCATGATCATTTATGCACCTCCATTGCTTGTCCACTTTAATTAGTTCAATTATAAGCAATTCAGGAGTAAATCCACCACTTCTTACAACAGAAGTTATTATTGCACATTTAGAAGTTTAATCATTTATCATGTGTTTATATCCAGAATTTTTAAAATGTGAAATAATATGGGTGGATGGTAACTCTGTTCATATTTGATGGGGCTCCACAGTTGTGCTCTAGCCCATGTGGGCCTTCGCCCTCTATAATCCGGGTCTGATGGCCACTCTGGGCTTCCTTAGTTCTTAGCTTTCACGGCACATGTGGATAGATTATTTATTAAAATGGCACATTATTGTGAAGTGTGGTGTGGTGATGTACACTTCCCATCACGTCACCGCACCGCCCTGTATAAGGCAAAGGGCATCCATATTGCGGCCTCTTTGACCGGTGCCCTCTGCCAGGTGCCTGCCGTGTTACCGCTTCATTGGGTCCATCAATAAAGCTGTGTTCGCCAAGTCGTCTTGCCTCATCCTTTCCCCAAGGTACAGTGGGGCAAAAGAGTATTTAGTCAGCCACCAATAGTGCAAGTTCTCCCACTTAAAAGATGAGAGAGGTCTCCAATTTTCATCATAGGTATACCTCAACTATGAGAGACAAAATGAGAAAAAAAATCCAGAAAATCACATTGAAGGATTTTTAATGAATTAATTGGCAAATTCCTCGGTAAAATAAGTATTTGGTCACCTACAAACAAGCAAGATTTCTGGCTCTCACAAACATGTAACTTCTTCTTTAAGAGGCTCCTCTGTCCTCCACTCGTTACCTGTATTAATGGCACCTGTTTGAACTCGTTATCAGTATAAAAGACACCTGTCCACAACCTCAAACAGTCAGACTCCAAACTCCACTATGGCCAAGACCAAAGAGCTGTCAAAGGACACCAGAAACAAAATTGTAGACCTGCACCAGGTTGGGAAGACTGAATCTGCAATAGGTAAGCAGCTTGGTGTGAAGAAATCAACTGTGGGAGCAATTATTAGAAAATGGAAGACATACAAGACCACTGATAATCTCCCTCGATCTGGAGCTCCACGCAAGATCTCACCCTGTAGGGTCAAAATGATCACGAGAACAGTGAGCAAAAATTCCAGAACCACACAGGGGGACCTAGTGAATGACCTGCAGAGAGCTGGGACCAAAGTAACAAAGGCTACCATCAGTAACACACTACGCCGCCAGGGACTCAAATCCTGCAGTGCCAGACGTGTCCCCCTGCTTAAGACAGTACACGTCCAGGCCCGTCTGAAGTTTGCTAGAGAGCATTTGGATGATCCAGAAGAGGATTGGGAGAATGTCATATGGTCAGATGAAACCAAAATAGAACTTTTTTGTAAAAACTCAACTTGTCGTGTTTGGAGGAGAAAGAACACCATACCTACTGTGAAGCATGGGGGTGGAAACATCATGCTTTGGGGCTGTTTTTCTGCAAAGGGACCAGGACGACTGATCCGTGTAAAGGAAAGAATGAATGGGGCCATGTATCGTGAGATTTTGAGTGAAAACCTCCTTCCATCAGCAAGGGCATTGAAGATGAAATGTGGCTGGGTCTTTCAGCATGACAATGATCCCAAACACACCGCCCGGGCAATGAAGGAGTGGCTTCATAAGAAGCATTTCAAGGTCCTAGAGTGGCCTAGCCAGTCTCCAGATCTCAACCCCATAGAAAATCTTTGGAGGGAGTTGAAAGTCCGTGTTGGCCAGCGACAGCCCCAAAACATCATTGCTCTAGAGGAGATCTGCATGGAGGAATGGGCCAAAATACCAGCAACAGTGTGTGAAAACCTTGTGAAGACTTACAGAAAACATTTGACCTCTGTCATTGCCAACAAAGGGTATATAACAAAGTACTGAGATGAACTTTTGTTATTGACCAAATACCTATTTTACCAAGAAATTTACCAATTAATTCATTAAAAATCCTTCAATGTGATTTTCTGGATTTTTTTTTTTCTCATTTTGTCTCTCATAGTTGAGGTATACCTATGATGAAAATTGGAGACCTCTCTCATCTTTTAAGTGGAAGAACTTGTACAATTGGTGGCTGACTAAATACTTTTCTGCCTCACTGTATTTTACCATACCTAACATTTGGCAATCGAGGATTAACTCATGGAGGCATGTATCACACTACTTCACCCCTTTCTTGAGCTGCCGGGTGAACCACTAGTGCTTTGGCCCATGTGGTTTGAGGCCTTCCAGATCTATATCACCGCAATGGACCTCGGTAAGCTTGACAAGTTAAGGGTACATGTGCTTCTTGTTCATAACCTGGGTATTGAAGGCCAGCGAGTCCTGCGCACACTCAGAGCTTCAGACTCTTTTGAAGACGTTGTGAAGCTGCAAGCACACCATTTTCACACCCCGGATAGCGTGACTGTCCGGAGGATTCGTTTTTGGCAGCGTCATCAGTAGGTAGGTGAGCCTTTTCATCAGTTTGTCGCTGACTTGAGGCAGCTAGCTAGCGAGTGTCGCTTTGGGCCATTGGAAGATGAAATGGTACATGACCAGCTTATGGAGCACACGTGCAGTGCCGCATTGCGGGCTAGGCTACTCATGGTGCCCAATGACTTAACATTAGCCAGAGCTGTCGAACTAACTCTCCAGCTGGAGGCCACAGACAAGCTAGCTTCGGAGCTAACCTGGCACCAGTCACAGCAGCCACCGGAGCCACCTGCCGCAGCAAATGTTGCAGATTTGGATAGCGAGGATAGCTTGAACAACAATACTACGGAAGCCAACGCTGCCAGCCAAAGGTCTGCCCCGTGAAAACCCCTGTGCAAGGGTTGTGGGTCTGCAAAGCACCACAATAAGGCTAAGGATTGCACAGCTAGGGGTAAACGTTGTAGCAGATGTGGAAGCTTGAACCATTATGTGTGTGCCGTGTATCTGAACCGGAGAGCCCGCGGAAGAAATCACTCCACCTGTCCCCGACAACCATCCATACTGTGTCCCCCAGCACAAACGGGTACACGTACTGCACAGTGGAACTGAATGGCGTGGAGATACTGCTGCTGCTCGACACGGGAGTGGAGGGGTCATTGCTGAATTGGGCCACGGTGAGGAAGTTTTTCCTCCACTACAGGATTAGAGGTAACCCGGAGCCATTGTATTTTTATGGAGGTGGAAGGCTGTGCATGATTGGGACTTTGGAGTTAACGGTCCAGTACAAGTCTGCGAAGATGGTTGACTTCACGTTTCACTTGACAGCACAAGGCGATAACATCATGGGCTGTGACTTATTTTACGGACTGGGTTTTGCCATAAAAGATGATGCCGGGAATGAATGGTTGGGTTGCGGCCAATGGAACCCTCCGGTTCTGATGGTTAATGAGGACATTGTGTGGGACGAAGAGCTAACGGACACTATGGCAGTCAAGCAGGACCAGCTTCACTTAGGTTCAGTGCATGAGGGTCTCAGTGCCGACACTCGGCATATGGTAGGCCACACTTGGCCTCACCGCCAAGCATGGCGGCGAGGCGCCTGCGTCAGCGAGTGACACCAATGTGCTAGTCCCAGATGCCTCCAGAGCTTGAACACAAGGAGATGGAGGGTCTGCAGCTATGATGGTAACCGCTATGATGGGTTTAGAAGAGGTCATGGCCAGATCGATGAGCATGGAGGAACCGCATTCTCAGCAGCACCACATCAGGCTGAGCCGGGCCCCGCTGAGGGTTTTGGACCTGGTCCGGGTTCGGGGTGAAGAATGTCCACGGCGAAGATGGGTCAGACGACAGCCAGCTAAACACCGAGGGTGTCTGCGTATAGTGGTTAAGCTGGGCATTGCATACTTCAGATTGTCTGACGGGTCATCGAGGCAAATCAGGCCAATCATCTTCGGCGTGTCCGGGAAGCGGCTCCAGGTGGCAAGGCTGGCCGGAAGTTGTGTCAGTGGTGAAGAAGCGGGGCTCCATCGTCCAGAAGATGAGCCATCATCCCAGAGGTCTGCTGCTCCGAGGGGCACGCTTGCTGATGGGCTGCCCTGCCCCCCCCCCCCCATGCTGGTTCTACCTCTCCCACCCAAGGCACTGTGCTGTAAATAATAAAGTGTTTGTAGTTCTTGTGTTCTGATATATATGTTATGATATGGGATTATTTTATGTGTTTTTCTTTAGTTTAGGAGCGTGGTGTGTGATTTTAGTTTTATGTATGGACCTTTCTTTAGGTATGGGTGGCAGAATAATCCACCCCGCTGTGCAGGCTGCATGGTAGTCCACCCGTCTGCCCTATTTTAGGTTGCTTTGTATGAATGAGTTAGGCCATTTTAGTCCGTTGTTTTTCATTATTTTAGTGTGTGATTTGGGTCCTAAATTTTTTTTATTTTTTTTGGGGGGGGGGGGGTCAGTTGTGTGTGTGGTTTGGGACTTTTATGGGGGGGGGGGGGGGTATTATGTATTAAAATGGCACATTGTTGTGAACTGTGGTGTGGCAACGTGCACTTCCCGTCATGTCACCACACCGCCCTATGTAAGGCAGAGGGCATCCATATTGTGGCCTCTTTGACCGGTGCCCTCTGCCAGGTGCCTGCGGTGTTACTGCTTCATTGGTTCCATCAATAAAGCTGTGTTCGCCAAGTCATCTTGCCTCATCCTTCACCCAGGTATTTTACCATACATAACAGGAAGGTCCCATATAGAGCTGGGCTGAGCTTTTTGAAAAAATGTAGCTGCATATGTTATTTAAAAATAACAAAAAAAAAATGCTTGTGGATTTAGTTGCTAAGGCTAATCAGAAAGGCATGGACGACTTGGAATTTTCAAATACCTACAATCTATATTAAAAATACCCAACACACTAAAATCCAACCTCCTCTATTCCCAGTTATGTAAAAGGTGCAAAAGAAAAGGGAAAATGCTTGTAGAATACACCATGAAAGGGCTCTACAGCATTATCCCTTCCTCCTGCACTTTAAAGGCCAAATGTCACGTAACAGGGTACTTTAAATATCTTGAAACTAGATATAAAAGGGAACCGATCCGTTCGGGTCTTGGTGCATATGCTTCAGTAACAACGGAATATTTGTTAATTTAAAACTTCCGCGCTTGGCCTGACACAGCCCCTGGAATCGCCTGGGGAAGAAGGCGGAAGTGACGAAATCGATTGTACCTTAGTTTGATGCTTGGGGTATTTCAATTGATTGTTTATATGGAGACTGGAAGGTTGAAGTGAGCAACAAGAAAGAAAAAATTGGATATTTCACCCATACCTTAAAACGGGACTATCAGGGACAGCTGGGTAATAAGGGACACTTCTCTGGGAAATGTTTTCATACCTGTCAAGTGAGACGTTTTCGCCGTACTTCAACACCGTAAAAAGCGGCTATAAGGAATGGCGGAGCAACAAGGGACACCTCTGTGAAATGCCCCAAATGCAACTCGTGTTGTTATTGTCAAATATTTTAAGGATTCATGGATATTTGACAATAACAAAACAACTGAGCGTCCGGCGCAAAATAAAAAAAAAAAGCAGAATTCTGTATTTGTCAGGCGATCTCTGTCTGTTCCGCAACCGCTGCACAGCTCAACGTGTTAAACCATTGTCCTAATGACTTCTCATGGTAGTGAGAATAGCTCAAGCTGAGCGATCAGCCCGCCCAGACAATTAAACTAATGAGTGACTCCACACTTCGAACAGTAGTGAGAATAGCTCAAGCTGAGCGATCTGACAGCCCCAGCTGTGAGTGATCACACACAGGAGTCCTCAAGACACTCAGTTTTTTTTCCAGTATATTTTTTCTTTTGGGCGTACAGAAATGGCAATACGCCCGTTTTTGCTAAAATTGCATTTTCCCTGTATTTTCCTTAAAATATTTGACAATAACAACACGAACTACATTTAAAACATTTCCCAGAAAAGTGTCCCAAACCACTCCGCCATCTCCCACAGCCGCGCTTGGCACCAAAATACGGCGAAAACGTCTCTCTTGACAGGTATGCGCCTCCATTTTTATATTGATCTGGTCAATTTCTTGACAGCAGCGGCTCTCCTCCACTGTAATAATAATGGCTTCCGAAAAATCAATATTTATGGGGCGCCCTGGACAGACCCCCTTCGGCTTCGCAATTCTGGAGGCAATTAATGTCCAGTTCAATGACATTTTCCACTGGTTCTGCTCTCTGGTCATCGTTGGAACTGTTGTCATCAGACAATTCAATTCAATTCAATTCAATTCAACTTTATTTATATAGCGCCATTTCACAACAACAGTCATCTCATAGCACTATCAACTGTAGGGAGGACCCCCACAGTTGCAGAAAGACCCCAGCAATCAGGCGATCCCCTGTGAGCAAGCACTTGGCGACGGTGGAGAGGAAAAACTCCCTTTTAACAGGAAGAAACCTCCAGCAGAACCAGGCTCAGGGAGGGGCAGTCATCTGCTGCGACTGGCTGGGGGGTGAGGGGATAGAGAAGAAGAAAAGAACAGACATGTAGAGAGCAAACAGCACGATGGGGACTCAATCTATGGGAGAGAACAAACAAATGTTAATGACCAGCAAAAAAAAAATATTTCATAGAGAGTGAGGAAAGGAGTGAGGCCCAGTGCATTACTGGAGGTCCCCCGGCTGACTAAACCTATTAGCAGCATAACTAAGGGAGGGTTCAGAAAACACATGATCCCTCCCTAATTGTAGGCTATATCAAAAAGGTAGGTTTTAGCCCTATTCTTAAAAACAGAGATCGAGTCTGACTCCCGAATCCAGATTGGCAGCTGATTCCACAGGAGAGGAGCTTGATAACTGAAGGCTCTGCCTCCCATTGTACTTTTGGAGATTCTAGGTATTACAAGTAAACCTGCATTTTGGGAGCGTAGTGCTCTGTTAGGATGATACGGTAGTATCAGATCTTTTAAATAAAAAGGAGCCTGATTGTTTAGAGCTTTGTAAGTAAGAAGAAGGATTTTAAACTTAATTCTAAACTCTATGGGAAGCCAATGAAGGGAGGCCAGAACCGGAGAGATATGATCTCTCTTTCTAGTACCTGTTAAAACTCTTGCTGCAGCATTTTGGATCAGCTGAAGACTTTTTAAAGATGTTTTAGGACAACCTGATAATAAAGAATTACAATAATCTGATTCTGACAAAGCATCTGATTCCGTCTCGGACGGCTCGAACCTGTAAGGTTCTATGCCTCTGTCACTGTCTGAACCACTGACAAAAAAAAAGACAAAAAAAAAAAGACAAAACTAAACTAATTTGTTCACAATCGCTGTCACTTTCTGTCATGATTGTCCAATGTTGATAAGTGTGAATGTGGATAGGCAGGGCAGCCAGGGTACAACTGGTGATGTCAAAAACATGGGCGTGGTCTGGACTGGCTGTCACAAGCCAGCAAGCAAGGTGAGGCCTTCACCTGGTGTATTTTGTGCAATTATGTAAATACAGGTGGGTGATATGGTCTCCGGTATGAATATTTGGTTTAAGCTATGTGTATTTTATCTAAATTCGTTGTCATTCAGAAAAAAAAATTACGTGACATTTGGCCTTTAAGTTTGCATTTATCCACAGTGAAAAATGTTTTTTTAAATTAAAGAAAAGAAGTAGCCACTTTACTTGCATTACCTCAAGATGGCACCACAGCCTTAAATGTGTTGACAACAGCCAATGAACCCAGAATATTCCCTGTCACTTGATGGCAGTGGTGAATCAGTGGAGAATACAGACAGTAACTAGATGCAAAACAGTCTGGCGTGGCTGGAAATGACTGGATAGTGAGTAGTTGTCCATGCATCACACGCGCACACACGCACACACACGCGCGCACACACACACACACACACACACACACACACACACACACCTCTAGTAATGTGGTAATGTGGGCAGTTCCTACAAAGTACAAAACACCACAGGGATTGAAAAAGACTTCCTTCCTTTGTGTTGTTTTTTTTTTTCCCCCAATTTGCATTTGAAGCAAAACTTAAACCAAAAAAATTCTTAAATTTGCTACTTTTTCTAATAATTTTTTAATGCTTTTCTCAAAAATTTGTGCCTTTTTGTGAATTTGCAACTTTTTTCTTGTAAATTTGTGATTTTGTTTCCTTGTAAAGTTTAGACTTTTTTCTCTTGTAAATTTGGAACACCACAGTGATCTGTGTGGAGTTTGCATGTTCTCCCCGTGTCTGCATGGGTTTACGCCCGGATTTCTCCGGTTTCCTCCCACAGGCTAAAAAACATTCAAGTTAGGTTAACTGGCATAACTCCTTGCTCATCTCCGCCCCCTGGTGGAACCAGCGATGGATCCACTCCAGTTCGCCTACCAGCATGGCATTGGGGTGGAGGATGCGGTGATCTTCCTCCTTCACCGTTCTCTGTCCCACCTGGAGAAGCCCGGGAATATGGTGAGGATCATGTTCTTTGACTTCTCCAGTGCTTTCAACACCATCCAACCGATGATCCTGAAGGACAAGCTGCTGCGCGCAGGGGTGGACCAGCACCTGTCATCATGGATCCTGGACTACCTCACGAACCGGCCTCAGTTTGTGAGAACCCGGGACTGTGTTTCCGACACGATCATCAGTAGCACGGGGGCCCCCCAGGGAACGGTGCTGGCTCCCTTCTTGTTCACTCTTTATACTGCGGACTTCTCACACAACACAACACATTGCCATCTACAGAAGTTCTCTGATGACTCTGCGATCGTTGGTCTCATCTCCAGCGGAGATGAAGCTGAGTACAGAGGGCTTATCCAGGACTTTGTGGACTGGTGCCATCGGAACTGCCTCCAGATCAACGCGAGGAAAACTAAGGAGCTGGTGGTGGACTGCCGCAGGCATGGGCAGCCCCTCACAGCACCAGTAAATATACAGGGAACAGACATCGAGATGGTGACATCCTACAAGTACCTGGGTATTCATCTGAACAATAAACTAGACTGGTCACACAATACTGACGCACTCTACAAGAAGGGACAGCGCAGGCTGTTCCTGCTGAGGAGACTCAGGTCTTTTGGTGTACAAGGGGCGCTGCTGAAGTCATTCTATGACACGGTGGTGGCATCAGCCATCACTTTTGGAGTGGTCTGCTGGGGCAGTGGCATTACTGCAGCCGATAGGAAGAGACTGAACAAACTGATTAAGAAAGCTAGCTCTGTCCTGGGGCAACGCCTTGATCCGATGGAGGAGATAGGAGAGAGAAGGATGGTGGCTAAACTGTCATCTCTGCTGGAGTCCGAGTTCCACCCTATGCAGGACATACTGGATGCACTGAGGAGCTCATTTAGCAGCAGACTACATCATCCCAGGTGCACAACCGAGAGGTTTCGTAGGTCCTTCCTACCAACGGCTGTCAGACTGTACAACCTAAGCAGGGCTGCTCGCAGAGATAGCAAAAAGACGTAACAAACTAATAGTTTTTTTTTTTTTGAATGCAAAAGATGCAATAGACTTACACAATGGTCCTCTCCGGCATACAACTAGGAACATACCGGTCGCTATGGAGGGTGAGAATATGTATGGGCACATAATCATACCATGTAGGATAACTAAGTAGACGGTTATGCTGTTTCATCCCACCTAGCAACAATGCTCTGCACTGTGTGTGTTTATATATTTACATATTTATTCCATCTAGCTACAATGCTCTGCACTGGGTGTGTTTATATTTATATATCTATATATTTATTCCATCTAGCTACAATGCTCCGCACTGTGTTTTTATATATCTACATATTATTCCATCTAGCTACATTGCTCCGCACTGTGTGTGTTTATATACTTGCATATTTATCCCACCTAGCTGCAATGCTCCATACTGTGGGTGTTTATATATTTACATATTTATTCCATCTAGCTACAATGCTCTGCACTGTGTGTTCATATATTCATATATTTATTCCATCCAGCTACAATGCTCTGCACTGTGTGTCTGTGTGTGTGTGTGTGTATATATATATTTTATAGTAATATGTACATATGTATATTAGCTGCTCTTGCTTGCTTGTTTTTTCTTGCCTTCTGATTGTTGCTCTGAGTGTTGCTATCCCTGTGCTGTTGCAATCCTGGAATTTCCCCGTTGTGGGACTAATAAAGGCTTATCTTATCTTATAAAAAAAACTGGGGATTCTAAATTGTCCTTAGGTATGACTGTGAGAGTGAATGGTTGTCTGTCTCTCTGTGTTGGCCCTGCGATGGACTGGCGATCTGTCCAGGGTGTACCCTGCCTCTCGCCCAAAGATGCTGGGATAGGCTCCAGCCCCCCACGACCCGGAAAGGATTAAGCAGAAGAAGATGGATGGATGGATGGATGGAAATTTGGAGCTTTCATATTTATGCTGGTGTGGGGCACATATGTTGGTTGCATATGCTCCACAGATATATTACTGTATGTTTATTGTGTGCTTCACGTCTCAAGGGAACAAAGAGACTGAGCCTCCTAGGGTAGCAGGAGGGTGTGAGATTTGGCCTTTTGTTTCAAGGAGATGGCCTTGAGAGATTTCCTGACCACCGGAGACTGGGGGGTGGATGGTATTAAGATCGGGGTGTGGAGATGTGTGGAAAAGATGAGGCTGAGTTATTTCTCAAGTTCCATTTATTTCTCAACACACTCTCCAACATTCAAAATCAGTAAAAAGGCCGAACCCCCCAACATCTGCCAGTCTTATACCCCTGACATCAAAGCACAAAATCGCATTGTCTTTAAATCGCAAACACAATGCATCCCCCCTGCAGTTCCCATCTCCTTCACCCAAACCTGGGTGGTCAGGAAATCCTTCATGTCCAACTCTCCCATCTTCCTCATCTCCCTAGGAGGTCCAGACCTTTTGTTCATCTTCAGACGTGAAGCCAAAAATAAGCACACAGGAATATACATGAGAGCATATGAACAGTCATATACATGTGGGCCTGTCAAACTACATATGTGCACCACATATAACCCCCCCCCAAAAGTCTAAGAGAGAACAACCAAACACAGATTGCATGTCATAATAAAATCACCACACATCAGTCCACATGCTGTCTTGGTCTCAACCGTCTGCCGTATCTGCTGCAGGCGGGCTTAACCTCTTCCGTGGCGTCCTCCTGCTGTGGAGCTGTTGTCTGGGGATTAGAACTGTTAGTCAATCTCTGTGGGTGTACTGGGGAATGCTCCCTAGGGGGTCTACCCCGTTGCGGGGCTCTCGCCAACTGCACAGTTTCGTCAGCCATCACAAAAGCAGGTTTGAGTCTGTCTATGCCAACCATCTCCTTTCTGCCCCCCAAATCTAGCAAAAAATGCTTATCACCTGTTTCCAGCACCCTGAATGGTCCATTGTATGGCGGTCGCAGAGCTGTGCGGTGGGCATCATGCCTGACAAAAACAAACTCTGCATTTTTTAAAGCTTTAGGCACAAAAACACGCGGAAAACTGTGGTGAATGGGGCCGGGTAGGGCACTCGGGCCCATGCTATTCTGCAAACGCTGAGCCGAGGAGAACTCTGGCTCTGGGTTGTCAGGGAGAAATTCTCCGGGCAGCCGAAGTGGCTGTGCAAACACTAGCTCCGCTGGGGAGGCGTCTAAATCCTCTTTAGGTGCAGAACGCAACCCCAATAAAACCCATGGCAGTTTGTCAACCCAATTTGCATCCGTAAGCGACGCTCTGAGAGCCGCCTTCAGCGACCTGTGAAAACGTTCGCATAACCCATTAGCCTGTGGGTGATACGCGGTCGTGCGGTGGATCGTTGCCCCCAGGCTGCAGGCCATCGCTGACCAAAGTTCGGAAACAAATTGTGGGCCTCTGTCAGACGTAATATCCGACGGAACTCCAAAACGCGCTACCCATGCCGTTAAAAAAGCGCGCGCCACCTCCTCGGCTGTAGTTGACGACAGGGGAACCACTTCCGGCCAGCGCGTGGTGCGGTCGACCATTGTCAGAAGATGTGTGCAGCCCTGCGAGGGCGGTAGGGGGCCTACGAGGTCCACGTGGACATGATCAAACCTTTTAGCTGGAATATGAAACGGCTCCAAAGGAGCTCTCGTGTGTCTGTGCACTTTGGACCGCTGGCAAGCTATGCAGGCTGCCGCCCACTCTCTAACCTGCTTACGCAGGCCCGGCCATACAAATTTCTCCCCCACCATTTTGATCGAAGCGCGCACCCCCGGGTGCGCCAGAGAATGAACCGAGTCAAAAACGCGGCGGCGCCACGAGGCCGGAACCACCGGACGGGGTCGCCCGGTGGAAACATCGCAGATTAGAGGGGGCATACCGTCTTGCAGCACCCTGTCGTCCAGCCTTAACCCTGTTGGTCCAGACTGGAGTGAGCACACGTCTGCGTCGCCACCCTGCTCCGCGGCCATGGCTGCATAATCTATCCCTACGCGGACTGGGGCCGCGCGCGCTTCCGCGTCGCTGCCCTGGTTCCAAATGAACTGTTCCAAATGAACTGAAAAATCCTGGATATGTGGGATTGGGTAGCGGTCGTGTGCTGTAGCATTGTTCAGCCTGCGAAAATCACCGCACGGCCGCCACGAGCCATCAGTTTTAGGGACCATGTGAAGCGGTGAAGCCCAAGAGCTATTTGAACGTCGGATGATACCCAATTTTTCCAGGTTGGCGAATTCCTCGCGCGCTATGGCCAGTTTAGCTGAATCCAAGCGCCGAGCTTTTGCAAAAACAGGCGGCCCGGTGGTAGTAATAAAATGCTCCACCCCGTGTTTAGCCACGGTCGCCGAAAACGTTGGCACCGTGAGTGCTGGAAACCGATTGAGGAGTGAGTGAAACTTACCACCTGCAGCTGTGACGTTGGCTTGTGCTGTTGGCGGAGTCACCAGCGCTGTACAGGGGATAGAGGAAAAAGAGAGTGCATTAACCAGGCGTCTGTTAACAAGATCGACTAACAAACCATGTGAGCACAAAAAATCAGCACCTAACATGTTGAAATTGACTGCCGCTATGACGAAAGTCCACTCGAATGTACGGCCGTGGAAAGAGAGAGAAAGGGTCTTCTCCCTGAAGGTCTTAGTCGCCGAGCCGTTCGCTGCTGACGCCACCGGGCCACTGGGAGGTGCCAACCGGTCAGCGTAGGAAGGTGTGATGAAACTCAGCTGGGAGCCTGTGTCCACGAGGAAGTGCCTCCCCGATCGCGAGTCTCTCAGGTAGAGTAGCTTGTTCTCTTCACCGAGGGCCGCAGCTGCTACCGACTCCCGGTCTAGGCGTTTCCCGAGCGCTTGAACTGGCACGGTGGAATGCACTTGCGTGCCCTCTCAGCGAAACGGCGATGGTAAAAGCAAAGGACGTTGTCCGCTCCGCGTCTCCTGGACCCGGCCGCTGCTGTCGTCAGCGAGACTGGTGCTGCAGCCTCTGGCCCCCTGCCATCTCCGGATGTTGCGCCCAGCTCCGCTGCTGCGGTCGTAGCCGTGTGTCGTCTATGGGCGTCGACGAGACGCTGCACCTCCTGGCCCAGCTCGTGGTAGTCTCGGTGGGCCAGCAGCTGTGAACTGGCCAGGGTAACTCTCACCGCTGAAGGTAGTGTCCTGAGGAAAAGGTGGGCGAAGATAAAACCATCATCTTCGGAGTCTCTCAAACTCAGCATCTTCGCCATCAGGTTTGCAGGTCTGTCGACCTCGCCCTCAGTCAACGCCAGAAGCTTCTCTGCTCGCTCTCCCAGCGAGGGGGTGAAAAAGCGGATGAGAGCAGCCTTCAATGTGCCATACTTGTCGTCGTCTGGCGGGTGGTTAATCAGGCTCTCTACTCGCTGGGCTGTGTGGCTGTCCAGCTTTGCAACCACATGGAAGAATTTCGTGGCGTCTGCCGAAACCTTCTGAAGATGGAACTGTGCCTCGACTGTGTTAAACCAGGAGCACGGGCTATGCTGCCAGAAATCCGGTAGCTGTACTGTGGTAGCTGCATTAGCCTGGCTGGCTCCTGATGAATCCGGTGCAAGAGAATCATCACCGGCCATAATACGTCTTAAGGTCACCAGTGTGGAGATGCGTGGAAAGGATGAGGCTGAGTTATTTCTCAAGTGCCATTTATTTCTCAACACAGTCTCCAACATTCAAAATCAGTAAAAAGGCCGAACCCCCCAACATCTGCCAGTCTTATACCCCTGACATCAAAGCACAAAATCCCATTGTCTTTAAATCCCAAACACAATGCATCCCCCCTGCAGTTCCCATCTCCTTCACCCAAACCTGGGTGGTCAGGAAATCCTTCATGTCCATCTCTTTGCATATAAAAAGGCCAACTCTCCCAGCTTCCTCATCTCCCTAGGAGGTCCAGACCTTTTGTTCCTCTTCAGACGTGAAGCCAAAAATAAGCACACAGGAATATACATGAGAGCATATGAACAGTCATATACATGTGGGCCTGTGAAACTACATATGTGCACCACAGGGGGAAGTTACATTGTGACTGGGATTAAGTACCGTGTGACTGTATGTTTGATTAAACACCATGTGACTGTAGGTTTGATGTCCTGGGTATAAAAGGACAGATGTGAGAGGATTCATCCTCTTTTTCTGCTTTGGAATGTTGGAGTATGTGATTGTGAATAAAGCTGAACCTGAGGAATAAACTCAGTCTCGTCCTTTCAGCACATCTCCACACTGGTTAAATTTTTATTCTGTGTAATGATTTATTTTTTCTGTTCATCAAGACAATAACCCACATTTATTTTATTTTAAATGCAAATATACCAGTATAAAGTGACACATATACATGAAAAAGTAACATATTTTAGAAAGAAAACACCCCAAATTTTACAAGGAAAAGTTTTAAATTGACTAATTAGAGAAAACTGTATTTTAACAGCATTTAACAGCACCTGATGTGATGCCCTCACAGCTGCAGCAAGTGTCCCAAAGTGTTTGCTAGTCACATCTGTTATTTACAAAGGAGTATTAGGGTCACACTGAAAATTAAAATAATAATAATAATAATAAAAATAAAAAGTTTAGCATTTTGAGAATAAAGACTAAATTTTGAGAAAAAAGTGTAAATGTGGAGAAATTGTCCTTTATAGTCAGAACTAAATCAGATGTTTACATGAGCCATTAAGTTCAACATGACATCAGGGGGCTTCTATCTTGCTCTGCTCAGTGTAGTTTTCACTCCAGTTTGACCACTTCAGAAAGGATGGAGAGGCATCTCGATGCACCTCCAACCACCAGCATAAACACGCTCTGCACACGACAAGCACGTGCAAGTCTTTTCTCAGAATACTCCATCCATCCATCCATCCATCTTCTTCCGCTTAATCCTTTTCGGGTCGCGGTGGGGGCTGGGGGGCTGGAGCCTATCCCAGCATCTTTGGGCGAGAGGAAGGGTACACCCTGGACAGATCGTCAGTCCATCGTAGGGCCAACACAGAGAGACAGACAACAATTCACTCTCACAGTCATACCTAAGGACAGTTTAGAATCCCCAGTTTGATGCCAATTAACCTAACTTGCATGTTTTTGGCATGTGGGAGGAAACCGGAGAAATCCCGGAGTAAACCCACACAGACACGGGGAGAACATGCAAACTCCACACAGATCACTGTTGGTCGGGGGCTGGGATCGAACCGAGTTGCTGTGCTGCCGCAGTGCTAACCACTCTGCCACCACGCTGCCCTCAAAATACTCGTTTGACTTTTTTCTCTGTATTTTGGCTTTTTTCTTAAAATTTCAACCTTTTTTCAAAATGTTGATTTTTTTAATCAAAATTTCAACTTCATTTTCAAAATGCAAAACTTTTTTTTTTTTCATTTTTAATGTGGCCCTAATACTCCTTCTTATTAAAGTATTGGCTCTTGACAAACTTCCATTTATTGTCCCCACAAAATGAAATGAAATGAGATACTCACTCATGCTTTCAAGTACTTTTACCTCTGAGATTAATAAAGTATACTGTAACGTCGGGGCTGTGTTAAGGGGGCAGGGATTCTCCCGGCATGCTTTGGCAGCGGAGGATTCAAAGGGTGTTATCATTCTTGTGTTCTAAAATGTTATTGCTGTGTCATTATAACTGCGTTATAATGACACAGCAGTGTTATAAGAAGAGCCAGAGCAGTGACTGATCATGCGTTTGTGTCACCCTCAGTGAGACGGGGTTCTGTGTGAATGACCTCCCCTCCTGTCTGTGTTGAGGAAGCGTGTATAAATAAAGCCTGTTTTCGTCACAATCATTTCTCCTTTCTTGTGTGAACCCTCACAACGTCACATTGGTGTCAGAAGTGGGACTATGGAGCAGACTGAAGCCAGGATCAGAGCAGAGATTCAGCAGCTGGAGCAGTTCATCGCTCAGCTGGGAATGGACAACAGAGCTGATACACTGACCCCCGGAGTTGCTCGCCGGGATCAATGGAGCAGCAGACCCGACGGGATCAGCGTACCCTGCCTTCTGCCTTTCTCAAGGCAGGACGGGCTAAGCAGAGCAGATCAGTCCCGCTCCCCGCCCTTTTCAGGGCAGGACGGGCTGGCGATTCCACTGCGACCAGGGGCGGCAATCGATCAAGAGGCGACCGTCCCACCCATCCGGCAGCGGGCCAAACTTCCCCGCTTCAGTGGTGAAACCCTGCTGGACGACTACCTAGTCCAGGTCGAGCTGGCTGCCGCGCTGAACGGCTGGCTACCCGAAGAGACCACCATGCAGGTCGCGTTGGACCTGGAGGGAAGGGCTCTCCGCACACTGTCTGATCTCCGGCTTGAGGAACGTCGCAGCTGGCCAGCACTACAAGGAGAGCTCTGGAGGCGGTTTGGGAGAGTGGCCAATGCCGAGCACGCCGAGGAACAGCTGGCCAACCGCTGGCGAAGCAGCCGAGAGAGCCTGGGAGCCTATGCAGCAGACATACGGCTGCTGACACAGTGTAGCTACTTGGATTTTGAGCCGGGGGTAGTGGAGAAGCTCGCCCTCCGGAACTTCATCCGGGGGCTCCGCCTGGCCCAGCTCCAGAGCCACATCCAGATTCACGCCGCGAGCAGCTGGGAGATAGCTGTGGCAGAAGCGGAGCGGGTGGAACCGCTAATGGATTGTGCAGCTGATCTGTCGGCACCGAGGCAGAGAGCCTTCCAGGTCACGACTGAGAGCAAGGAGGAGGAACTGCGCCGGACCACAGTGGCGCAGCCAAGGAAAAGACGGCCACGGCGGCGCAAGGAAAGGTGCTCCCGCTGCGGAGGGGCCAGGACACATCGCATGGTACTGCCCAGCACCCACCCCCGCAACAAACCGGCCCCTCGCCAACATTAAACTAGAGTGAGGTGGCATGGACGGGGACCTGCCACCTCCCACAGACATTCTCCCCGATGAGCTGTCGCCACATGTGGGCCGAATTGGACACTCGCCAGGGATGTACCTACAGTGCAGCTTGGACAACACGCCGATCCGGGCCCTGATCGACACCGGTTCTACCATCTCCCTGGTCCAACCTGGAGTGCTGCCAGGTACGGACGATGCAGAACCGCAGGGGTGGGAGCCCACCTGGTGCCGCGTCATCACAGCTACCGGTGAGCATGCCAGACTGGGAGGGCGGAGAGTTTCTGTGGTGGGGGTGGCCGGCCAGAACACAAACCACCCGTTCTGGCTGGCTGACAATCAAGACCCCTGCATTATTGGACTCGATCTGCTCGCAGCATGGAGCGCAAAAATTGACACCGCCAGATCGTCCCTCCTGCTGGGGGCTCGGACCATCACGCTCTGCAGCGGGGCCCAGAGGAGGAACCCGGAGGCCTGGTTGATCGAGGGGCCACCAGGATGGACCGAACCGGGCAGATCACCGGAAGTACTGAACACAACGGCGCCACCAGCATGAGCAGAGGGAGCGCGACCACCGATAAAGACAGCAAGGGGGAGAGCCACAGCAGCGTGGATCAAGGTGTCAGCAGAAACGCAGCAGGCGGTCGAGGAATTGTTCCAGCAGAGCTGCAGCGGACTGGAATCGAGACAGAGACGCCAGCTGCTTGAGCTGTTGAACTGCTACATGGACGTCTTCGCTGTGAAGGATGAGGCGTGCACCCGAACCAGCTTGGTGCAGCACGGGATCGACACCGGTGAGACTAGGCCAATCCGGCTCCACCCCCGCCATTTGCCTTTTTCAAGGTGGGTGGCAGCAGAACAAAAAGTGCGGGAAATGCTGGAGGCAGATGTTATTGAGCCCTCCAGCAGCCCCTGGGTGGCGCCGGTTAGGAAGAAGGACAGTTTGTGGCAGTTCTGTGTGGATTACTGACGCCTGAATGACGTCACCCGCAAGGATTCCTACCCCCTGCCCCACATCGATGACGTGTTGGATCACATCGCCGGCTCCAGCTGGTTCAGCTGGCTGGATCTCCGCAGCGGCTATTGGCAGGTATAGCTGTCACCTGAGGCTCCACAAAAAACAGCCTTCTCCATCGGGCAGGGACTGTATCAGTTCACGGTGATGCCGTTTGGACTTTGCAACGCCCCGGCCACCTTTGAACGTCTGATGAAACGAGTGTTGGCTCACGTGCCCCGGAGCCACTGCATTGTTTATCTGGATGACCTGCTGGTTCATGCAGCTGATTTTGACAGCGCCCTGTCCAACCTCCGGGAAGTATTGGATGCCATCTGACAGGCCGGGCTGCGGCTACACCCACGGAAATGCCACTTATTTCGGCGGAAGACCACCTTCCTGGGCCACGTCGTCAGCGCAGCGGGAGTCGTCACCGATCCAGAGCAAGTGGCAGCGGTGAAAAACTGGCCAGTGCCGTGGGATGTGGGAGAGCTACAGAGTTTTCTCGGACTGGCCTCCTATTATAGGAGATTTGTGAAAGACTTCGCCACCATCGCCAGCCTGCTGCATCAGCTGACACAGAAGGGCCGTGCATTTCAGTGGAGTAAGAACTCTGCTGCTGCTTTTTCCCAGCTTTGCTCAGCGCTCATCGGAGCCCCCATCCTGCAGTATCCCGACCCGAACCGCCCTTTCATCGTGGACACGGACGCCAGCAACCAGGGCATTGGGGCGGTGTTATCCCAGGAGGGAGAAGACAGAGAGCAGGCAGTTGCTTTTTTCAGCCGCACTCTCAGTAGAGCCGAAAGGAATTATTGCATTACTCGCAGAGAGCTGTTGGCTGTCATCCAGGGTCTTCGCCATTTTTGCCCATATGTGTACGGGGGGAGGTTCCAGCTCAGGATGGATCACGCTTCCCTGACGTGGCTGCTGAGCTTCAAAGAGCCGGATGGACAGTTGGCGAGATGGCTGGAGGCACTGCAGGATTATGATTTTCTGACGCGCTGCCTCGACGCCCCTGTGCTGCGGAGGACTGTCGGCACTGCCAACGGGCAGAGGATCGAGACCAAGCCATCCCACGGGCTGCTGCTCTCTGGGCCGCTGTGAGCAGAAATAACACAGTTGCGCACAACTCCTCCTGGGATAACCAGGCAGCTCTCCCCAGCAATGACGTCACAGAGGCCCTCGGCATGCAACAGCTGCAGAGCGAGCAGGACAGAGATCCGGCCATTTCCCGGGTTCGGCAGTGGCCAGACGTAGGCCAGTGGCCCGCCTGGAAGGCTGTGTCTGCGCTGGACCCAGAGACCAAGGCCCTACACTCCCAGTGGGTCAACCTCCACTGTCACGAGGGTGTTGTGTATCGGCAGTGGCAGACTCCAGCTGGGCAGCGTCACGTCTGGCAGCTGCTGGTTCCCCGGCGGCTCCGGCCCAACGTACTCCAGATGGTCTACAGGGCAGTGGGGGCAGGCCACTTTGGGGTGACAAAGACTCTGCAGTGTCTTCGAGCCCAGTTCTACTGACCCAGATGTCACCAGGATGTAGAGCTCCACGTCCATTGCTGCGACACCTGCACGGCTCAGAAGGGGCCAACTCAGCGATCCCACGCCCCCTTGCAACAGTACCAGGTGGGAGCACCGATGGAGCGGGCAGGAGTGGACATTCTGGGCCCTTTCCCAACCACGGACCAGGAGAATTGCTACATACTGGTCGCAATGGATTATTTCACCAAATGGCCAGAGGCGTACACGGTCCCTGAGCAGAGCGCCGCCACCACAGCATCAAAACCGGTGGACAAGATGTTCTGTCGGTTTGGCGCACTGGAGGAGCTGCACAGCGATCAGGGTTGGAACTTTGAGGCAGAGGTCTTCTGGGAGGTCTGCAAGCGGCTGGGCATCCAGAAGACCCGGACCACCCCGCTGCATCCACAGAACGACGGCCTGGTCAAATGGATCAACCGGACCCTTACCACCCAGCTCGCTGTCCTAGTGGGCCAGCGACAGCCAGACTGGGACCTGCATCTGCCCTTTGTTCTGTGGGCGTACCAAACGGCAGCTCAGGAACCCACCCGGTGCACTCCTGCAGCGCTGATGTTTGGACGTGAGCTGCGCACACCGATGATTTGGTATCCCCCCCCCCCCCCGTCCCCGGAGCCGGAGGTGGAGGGCAAACCAGGGTTGGATTATTTGTGTTACATGTGGCTCTAGGGAGCCACACAATGAGAGCCGAGGGCGAGCCAGTGAGTTGAGATGTTTTATTATAAATGAGGGTTTAGGACAAGGGATAAGGAACACGGGGTAAGGAACACGGTCGTTGTAGACCCAAAGCACAGCTACTCATATACAGGGTTAAACTCACGAGTAGAACGGCACAGGAGTAGAGGGCTGGCACCGGAGAATAGGATACCAAGGCATAATACTCACAACGGGGAACACTCACAAGGTTACTGCAAGAAGAGTAAGGGCTGATGCCGGACATCAGGGTTTCAGCCTGTAGTGCTTAAAGTCGCAGCCCCGAGTGATTGAGGCTGCTCCTTTTTATCCTCATTAGCAGCGCCCCAGCTGATGAGGATTAATTGGCCCCAGCCGTCCCGTAATACTGACAGCTGGGAGCCAGCTGAGACGCTGTCTAATGAGAGGCAGGGATGAGGAGACATGGGCTGAGCGCCGAAATGGCGTCTCCTCCATGGCGACAGAGATGCTGCCTAATGAGAGGCAGGCATGAGGAGACATGGGCTGAGCGCCGAGACGGCGTCTCATCCCATAGTGACAGAGCCCCCCCTCAAGGTCGGGCTCCCAAATGACCAGGAACATCCCAGCTCCCCCCACCCCCACCTAGGGTGGGCGGAAGGGGGGCAGGACCGGAGGGGGAGATGCCAAGGGAAGGACAAAAAAACCCCCAATGGAACAATGTAGGGTAGCAGGGCAGAGAGAGGAAAAAACCCAAATACAATACTTTATATAATTAACCCAGGGCACAGATGGGGAGAAAACTGAGTCAGAACACTGGTTGCACACTACTCAGATAATACCAACAATGTGTGGCCCAGGGCAAGGGAAAAAAAACCACCAAAAAGGTAACAGGACAAAAACGCTGAGTATGAGTGATTAATAACAAACACAATGCTAAATGGAACGGGATGAGGTGATCACAGAGCATGGTTGATAAAGAAACCAAAACACATTACTCCATAAAACAAAAGCGGGCTAAGACCAGGACAAGAATAATAGGAATGACGTGCACCGGTAAGTAAAAAAGATAACAAAATACACGGCGCCATATGCAAAGAAGGACACCTAGGAAAATAACGGTGACAGAGTAACAGGACAACAATAAGATAAGATGCTGAGTATGGTTAATAAGGAGAGAACGCAATACACAGCACTAAATAAACGGGGGGTCACCTAGGGGAATAACGGTGACAGGTTCACAGGATAATAATGAGATAAGATGCTGAGTACGGTTAACAAGGGGAAAAACACAATACACAGTACTAAATATACGGGGGGTCACCTAGAGGGATAACGGTGACAGGTTCACAGGATAACAATGAGATAAATTGCTGAGTATGGTTAATAAGGAGAGGACGCAATACACAGCACTAAATACACGGGGGGGTCACCTAGAGGAGAAAAGATGACAGGGAAACAGGATAACAATGAGATAAAATGCTGAGTACGGTTAATAAGGGGGAAAACAATACACAGCACTGTAAATATATGTTCACCAAAAGGGCAGAAATTACACTCGAGTGACTTTGATCATAATAAAAGGTAGACAACACCCGAGGAATATGGCAGGCAGAGTCCAAAAATGGCCGGGATAGTACCGGGGGTCTCCCCGCCCACTGTCCAGTTGGTGAATCGGGGAGAGGGAAATGTTCGGAGGGCCAAGTCCAGACCCAGATCCCAAGAAACCAGTCCGCCGGTAGCCGTGCCAGGCCACCCAGAAGCAGCAAAGTTCGTCGGGGGGTTGGACCAGATCGCCGAACCGGAAGTCTTGCGGGTCGGGCCGTCGACCCGCATCACTCAACCACCAGGACCGTTGAGACGGACGAAGGGTCAAAGCGGGTCCCGGTGGACGAGGCACAGGGGAGAGCCGATGACCAGGGCAACGAGCGTCAGGCCGCTGGGAAACAGCCACCTCCTCACCGGACCTGGACAACGCTGGCGCAGCACCCATGTCGGACCCCGATTGGGTCTTAGGCAAACCCACGTCGGACACCGCCGAAGCAGCACCCGCGTCGGACCCCGACTGGGTCGGCACCACACCAGAACTGACCTCCAACGTTGAACCTGGACCCTCCAGCATCACGAGGAACGGCAACTCCTCGCCGGTGACCCTGGAAGAAGGCTCGGGAGAAAAAACAGAACCGGGATCAGGATCACCGGCAGCGCCAGAACCCGGTGAAACGAGCTCGGATGCAGGGGGCGGCTGCACCCGGCTCATCTCCCCTAGAGACAGGCTAAAGTGCTCAAAGAAATAGAGAGAGAAAAGAAAGGAGAGCACTCGCCTGATCTCGGGTTCCGACGCCGTCCAGGACTGCAAAGATCCAGGATCCGTCGTCAGAAGGTCGTTGTCAGGCTCCCACTCGGCTGCGTCGGGCCCCGCAGCCAGCACGATGGTCAACGCAGCTTGAGGCTCCTCCAGCTCCGGTAACCCCGCCGATGAACCACACAGCGTGAAGCCAGAAGAATCTCGTCCTGCTGGACCAAACCACTCCTCCGTGGAGACCCGGGGACGCTTAATCGTCGGCGCAGACTCCACGCAGCAGTCAGTCCTCCTCCTCCGTCCACAACGCAGCTGCGGAACCAGAACTGCAGGGGCTCTCCTGGTCCCACGACATTGACCCGGGGCCGGGGACCGCTCGGCACAGAGAGACACAGAGGATGCAGGATTAGGAACACAGGTTACAGCAGGTGGGGGGAGTTCAGGGAGCTGCGAACCCTGAACCCCTCCTCCAGGAGTGTGACAGAGCAAATCATTAAACTGATGTAAATAAACTATGACTTGCCTGTCTCCTGGAGGTTGGATAACGCCTGCTGCGGTGGACACTGCTTCTTCCTCTCCCCGCCAGGCGATAACGGAGGACCCCCTGGGAAATCGTCTGAGGATCGCTCGCGTAGTCTCCAGAAGCGAGCTCACCAGGCCGGGATTCCAGGCACACACAGCAGTCAGGAAGCACGTCGAGGAGGAGGGGGAAACAGCCGGGGTGAGCCAGCCCGAATGTCCAGGAGTGACAGCGGGGGAACGAGGCTCAGGGAGCGAGGCTGTGAAAACTCCACGCTGACGAGACGAAGAGGTGACAGCTGCGTGGGGGGAACGGTCCTGGCGGCAGCCCAGAACTGGATCCGGAAGGGGGTCGTGCAGAGGTGACTTGGCGATGTGACGACGGCCTCTCCCAGGGGACGAAGCGAGGGGGGAACCCAGGAATCGCCGCTCCTGAGCAGAGACCGAGGCGAGGAAGGCGTTGAGCTTGGAAAGGCTTCGTTGCCCTGGAGTCCTCTCCATCAATCTCACTGCCGCCGCCACGTGCCAGAAGATGGTGAATGGATGCAGAGCGGGAATCGCGTCAGCCGCTCGGTCCCGGACGTAACAGCTGTCAGCTGCGGCTCCATGGGGGGAATCCCGAGTGACGTAGTGCAGAACGGGGGAAGCCCTCTGGGTGGCGCGAACTCCCAGGCTGGAATGGCAGCAGGAACGGGGTCCCAAAGCGGGGGGCAACGTCATCCACTTCGGCGTCCTGCCGGGGTTTCCATCCAACCCACAGACTCCCGGGCTGAAATGGCAGCAGGAACGGGGTCCCGAAGCGGGGGGCAACGTCATCCACTTTGGCGTCCTGCCGGGGTTTCCATCCAACCCGCGGAGCTTCTCTCGCTGTATGACCATGGCGTCAATCCTGGCACTGACCTCGAGATGGAACAAAGAACGAGGGTGACAGTCCAGGAGATCCTCAGCACGGCCCGGATGCCAGCGTCTCGAATTGGAAGCGTCGTGCAGGGTGAAGAGCGTCCTGTCGACAGCCCCCGGGATGGACCCCAGCTCGTCGCCCTGGCGTCGGGACTGACTCCTGGGAAACGGCATGCTAATGGTGCTAACACCCGGACAAGGAAGGTACAGTTCCACAAACTCACGGCCGCTGGCAACTCGTCTGGCTGCGACTTACTGTTACATGTGGCTCTAGGGAGCCACACAATGAGAGCCGAGGGCGAGCCAGTGAGTTGAGATGTTTTATTATAAATGAGGGTTTAGGACAAGGGATAAGGAACACGGGGTAAGGAACACGGTCGTTGTAGACCCAAAGCACAGCTACTCATATACAGGGTTAAACTCACGAGTAGAACGGCACAGGAGTAGAGGGCTGGCACCGGAGAATAGGATACCAAGGCATAATACTCACAGCGGGGAACACTCACAAGGTTACTGCAAGAAGAGTAAGGGCTGACGCCGGACATCAGGGTTTCAGCCTGTAGTGCTTTAAGTCGCAGCCCCGAGTGATCGAGGCTGCTCCTTTTTATCCTCATTAGCAGCGCCCCAGCTGATGAGGATTAATTGGCCCCAGCCTTCCCGTAATACTGACAGCTGGGAGCCAGCTGAGACGCTGTCTAATGAGAGGCAGGGATGAGGAGACATGGGCTGAGCGCCGAAATGGCGTCTCCTCCCATGGTGACAGAGATGCTGCCTAATGAGAGGCAGGGATGAGGAGACATGGGCTGAGCGCCGAGACGGCGTCTCATCCCATGGTGACAATTTGTTTTGCTTGAAAGAATGTCTCCACACGGTGCACGGACTGGCTCGGGAGGCACTGGCGTCGGCGGGGAGCCGGCAGAAGTGGACATATGACTCCCTCTGCCAGGGGAGGGACTTTGCACCAGGAGATCGAGTCTGGGTTTTCTGCCCAGAGCAAAAAAGGGAACTGTCACCAAAACTGGCGAGCCATTGGTCGGGACCGTGTGAGGTCCTACAGCGACTGTCAGATGTGATGTACAGGGTGAGGCTGCAGAAAAGAAACCAGGTCGTGGTACTCCACCGCGACCGTCTTGCCCCGTACCGACCAGCCGCCCTGCGGGTGGTCGAGCCGGGGCCTTCACCCCAACCAGATACTCCGACCAAGGCACAGATGAACACTAGCGGGCCTGTGCATACTGGTAGTCGACAACGGAGGCCGCCCCAACACCTGGACGGATTCGTGTTAGACTTTTGAACTGGACTTTTATTATTCTGGGGACAGAAACCAGTCCGGGGGGGACAGTGTAACGTCGGGGCTGTGTTAAGGGGCGGGGATTCTCCCAGCATGCTTTGGCAGCGGAGGATTCAAAGGGTGTTATCATTCGTGTTTTCTAAAGTGTTATTGCTGTGTCATTATGGCTGCGTTATAATGACACAGCAGTGTTATAAGAAGAGCCAGAGCAGTGACTGATCATGCGTTTGTGTCATCCTCAGTGAGACGGGGGTCTGTGTGAATGACTTCCCCTCCTGTCTGTGTTGAGGAAGCATGCATAAATAAAGCCTGTTTTCGTCACAATCATCTCTCCTTTCTTGTGTGAACCCTCACAACGTCACATTACAAAACAAAAACAAGCAAACCTGCAACAGAGTATAAAATACTGTGCTGCAGGTAAAACTACTGAGGTTGCCTGTTTTGAGGCCCCTTTTTACACAGCATGGAGATCCTTGAGAGATTTGGCCATTTTTTTTTATCTTTGGGATTGTTTGGGAGATCCTTCTGTCTTTTGGACTGAGTCAAAACTTTGAGAAGACCTTGGTGACTGTGGAGATCAAAAATAGACCACATCTCTCAATGACCTCCACCCCTGTGTAAAGGGGATATTCAATTCAAATCAATTCAATTCAATTCAGCTTTATTTATGTAGCACCATATCACAACAAAAGTCATCTCATACTACTACCAAATGCAGGGAAAACCCCACAATTGCAGAAAGACCCAGCAATCAGACAATCTCCTGTGAGCAAGCACTTAGCGACGGTGGAGAGGAAAAACTCCCATTTAACAGGAAGAAACCTCTAGCAGAACCAGGCTCAGGGAGGGGCAGTCATCTGCTGCGACTGGCTGTGGGTGAGGGGATAGAGAGGATGAGGAGAACAGACATAAAGAACAGGAACGGTGAGAAGCCAAGTAATTATTGGATTTCACCCGGCAGTCTGAATCTATTAACAGCAAAACAAAAGGGGGGTTAAGAGACACAAGATCCCTCCCTAATTTATTCCATCTAGTTACAATGCTCCGCACTGTGTGTTTATATACTCATATATTTATTCCATCCAGCTACAATGCTCTGCACTGTGTGTCTGTGTATATATATTGTGGAGAAGTGTGGAAGGACGAGGCCGAGTTTTTTTCTCAAGTCCAGTTTTATTCACATTCACATTCTCCAACATCCAAAAACAGAAAAGAGAGTGAATCCCCCAACATCTGTCCCTTTTATACCCCCGGACATCAAAGCACACAGTCACATTGTCTTTTAATCCCAAATCACAATGCATCCCCCTCCAGGTCTTCTCGCCTCCACCTAAAGTCCTGGTGGTCAGGAAATCCCTCAAGGCCATCTCTTTGCATACAAAAGGCCAGATTTCACATCCTCCTGTTACCCCTAGGAGGTTCAGTCCTTTTGTTCCTCTGAGACGTGAAGCATACAATAAGCATACAATAATATACATGTGAAGCATATGAAACCCACATATGTGCACCACATGACCCCCCCCCAAACGTCTAAGATGGAACAACATAACCACAGATTGCATGTCATAATAAAATCACTACATATCAGTCCACGTGCCGCTTGGGCCTCAGCCTTCTCCCGTATTTGCTGTAAGCAGGCTGTACCACCTCCGCGGCGTCTTCCTGCTGTGGAGCTGCTGCCTGAGGATGAGAACTGTTAGTCAACCTCTGTGGGTGTTCTGGGGAATGCTCTCTAGGGGGTCTGCCGTGCCGAGGAGCCTTAGCCAACTGCACAACTTCGTCAGCTACCACAAAAGCGGGTTTGAGCCTGTTTATGCCAATCATTTCTTTTCTGCCTCCCAAATCTAGCAAAAAATGCTTATCCCCTGTTTCCAGCACTCTATATGGTCCATCATAAGGTGGGCGTAAAGGTGGATGATGGGCATCATGTCTGACAAAAACAAACTCCGCATTTTTTAAAGCCTTAGGCACAAAAACACGTGGAAAACTGTGGTGAACGGGGCCAGGTAGCGTGCTCGGGCCCATGCTATTCTGTAACCGCTTAGCCGGGGAGCACTCTGGCGCTGGATTATCTGGGAGAAATTCCCCGGGCAGCCGAAGTGGCTGTGCGAAAACTAGCTCAGCTGGGGAGGCTTCTAAATCCTCTTTAGGTGCAGAACGCAACCCCAATAAAACCCATGGTAGCTTGTCCACCCAATTTGCATCCGTAAGTGACGCTCTGAGAGCCGCCTTCAGTGACCTGTGAAAACATTCGCATAACCCGTTAGCCTGCAGGTTATACGCGGTCGTGCAGTGGATCGTTGCCCCCAGGCTGCGGGCCATCGCTGACCAAAGTTCGGAAACAAATTGAGGGCCTCTGTCGGACGTCATGTCCGACGGGACTCCAAAACGCGCTACCCATGCCGTTAAAAACGCACGCGCCACCTCCTCAGCTGTGGTTGACGACAGCGGAACCACTTCCGGCCAGCGCGTGGTGCGGTCAACCATTGTCAGAAGATGTGTGCACCCTTGTGAGGGCGGGAGGGGGCCTACGAGGTCCACGTGGACATGATCAAACTTTTTAGCTGGGATGTGAAATGGCTCCAAGGGAGCTCTCGTGTGTCTATGAACCTTGGCCCGCTGACAAGCCATGCAGGCTGCCGCCCACTCTCTAACTTGTTTGCGCAGGCTCGGCCATACAAATTTCTCTCCTACCATTTTGACCGAAGCGCGCACTCCCGGGTGCGCCAGAGAATGGATCGAGTCAAAAACGCGGCGGCGCCACGCGGCTGGAACCACAGGATGCGGCCGCCCAGTGGAGATATCGCAGATTGGGGGGGGGGGGGCATACCGTCTTGCAGCACCCTGTTCTCCAGCCTTAACCCTGTTGGTCCAGACTGGAGCGCGCGCACATCCGCGTCACTAACCTGCTCCGCGGCCATGCCTGCATAATCTATCCCCACGCGGACCGGGGCCGCACGCACTTCCGCGTCGCTAACCTGCTCCGCGGCAATGGCTGCAGAATCTACGTCTACGCGGGCTGGAGCCGCCACGGCGCGCGAGAGGCAGTCCGCCACTACATTAAGTTTACCCACCACATGCTGGATATCGGTAGTAAACTCCGATATCGCGGCCAGCTGTCTCTGCTGCCGGCCCGACCAAGGTTCTGAAATCTTGGCCATCGTGAAAGTCAGCGGCTTGTAGTCAACGAACGCGGTGAAACGGCGTCCTTCCAGCCAGAACTGGAAGTGGCGAATGGCCAAGTGGAGAGCTTACAACTCCCTGTCGAATGCGCTGTATTTTCGTTCGCTGTCGCGCAGGGTCTTGCTGAAAAAGGCGAGCGGTTGCCAGGCTCCGGCTACATACTGTTCCACAACCGCCCCTATGGCCACATCTGACGCGTCAGTAGTGAGCGCCATGCGGGCCGCTGGGACTGGATGTGCCAACAACGCAGCGTTTGCCAGGGCTGTTTTGACTTCAGAGAATGCGCGCTCTCGCTCCGGAGACCATTCGACTTTATTTGCGGGTTTTTGTTTTTTTAGTGCAGCATACAATGGTTGCATGAGCTGCGCTGCGCAGGGGAGGAAACGGTTATAAAAATTCACCATTCCCAAAAACTCCTGTAACACTTTGACCGTTTGTGGTTGGGGAAAATTTGTTACTGCGCGCACTTTGTCAGGCAGAGGAACCGCTCCTTCTGGGGAGACGCGATGCCCCAAAAAATCAATCTGCGTCACCCCGAACTGACACTTCGCTGGGTTGATTATTAATCCGTGCTCTGCCAACCTCCGGAAAACTGCCGTGAGGTGGTTTTCGCGTTCGTCTTCGGACGTGCTGGCTACCAATATGTCGTCCAGGTAGACGAACACGAAAGGGAGATTACGCAAAACCGCGTCCATCATGCGTTGGAACGTCTGCGCCGCACCTTTAAGCCCAAACGGCATGCGCAAAAACTCGAAAAGCCCGAAAGGAGTTATTACCGCTGTTTTGGGTATATCCTCAGCACGCACTGGGACCTGGTGGCAACCGCGTACCAAGTCTATTTTAGAAAAAACGCGCGCCCCCGCCAAATGAACTGAAAAATCTTGGATGTGCGGGATCGGGTAGCGGTCGTGCGCTGTAGCGTTGTTCAGCCTGCGGAAATCACCGCAAGGTTGCCACGAGCCATCAGCTTTCGGGACCATGTGAAGCAGTGAAGCCCATGGGCTCTTCGAACGCCTGATGATGCCCAACCTTTCCAGGTTGGTGAACTCCTCGCGCCCTATGGTCAGTTTAGCTGAATCCAAGCGCCGAGCTTTTGCAAAAACGGGCGGTCTGGTGGTAGTAACAAAATGTTCCACCCCGTGTTTAGCCACGGTCGCCGAAAATGTTGGGACCGTGAGTGCTGGGAACTGAGTGAGGAGTGTGTGGAACTTACCACCTGCAGCTGTGACGTTGGCTTGTGCTGTTGGCGGGGCCACTCGAGCTGTACAGGGAATAGAATAAAAAGAGAGTGCATTAACCAGGCGTCTGTTAGCAAGATCGACCAACAAACCATGCGAGCACAAAAAATCAGCCCCTAACATGTTGAAATTGACTGCCGCTATGACGAAAGTCCACTCGAATATACGGCCGTGTAAAGACAGAAGCAGAGTCCTCTCACCGAAGGTCTTAATCGCCGAGCCGTTCGCTGCTGACACCCCGGGACCACTGGAAGGCGCCAGCCGGTCAGCATAGGAAGGTGTGATGAAACTCAGCTGGGAGCCTGTGTCCACGAGGAAATGCCTCTCCGAGCGCGCATCCCTCAAGTAGAGCAGCTTGTTCTCCTCTCCGAGGGCCGCAGCTGCTACCGACTCCCGGTCTTGGCGTTTCCCGAGCGCTTGAAATGGCACGGTGGAATGCACTTGCGTGCCCTCTCTGCGAAGCGGCGATGGTAGAAGCAAAGGACGTCATCTGCTCCGTGTTTCCTGGCCCCTGCCACCGCCGTCGTCGGTGAGTCTGGTGCTGCAGCCTCTGGCCCCCTGCCATCTCCGGACGTTGCGCCTAGCTCCGCTGCCGCAGCCGTAGCCACGCGCCGTTTATTGGCGTCGACGAGTCGTTGCGCCTCCTGGCCCAGCTCGTGGTAGTCTCGTCGGGCCAACAGTGGTGAACTGGCCAGGATCACTCTCACCACTGACGGTAGGGTCCTGAGGAAAAGGTGGGTGAAGATGAAGTTATCTTCGGAGTCTCTCAAACTCAACATCTTCCCCATCAGGTCTGCAGGTCTGTCACTCTCAAATTCAGTCAGCGCCAGGAGCCTCTCTGCTCGCTCCTCCACCGAGGGGGTGAAGTAACGGATGAGTGCAGCCTTCAATGTGCTGTACTTGTCGCTGTCCGGCGGGTGGTTGATCAGGCTCTCCACTCGCTGGGCTGTGTGGTTGTCCAGCTTTGCAACCACATGGTAGAACTTTGTGGCATCTACCGAAATCCTCCGGAGGTGGAACTGTGCCTCGACTGCGTTAAACCAGGAGCACGGATTGTTCTGCCAGAAGTCCGGTAGCTGAACTGTGGCTGCATTCGTTTGGCTGGCTCCTGACGAGTCTGGCTCGAGAGAATCACCTCCGCTCATGATACGTCTTAGGGTCACCAGTGTGGAGAAGTGTGGAAGGACGAGGCCGAGTTTATTTCTCAAGTCCAGTTTTATTCACATTCACATTCTCCAACATCCAAAAACAGAAAAGAGAGTGAATCCCCCAACATCTGTCCCTTTTATACCCCCGGACATCAAAGCACGCAGTCACATTGTCTTTTAATCCCAAATCACAGTGCATCCCCCTCCAGGTCTTCTCGCCTCCACCTAAAGTCCTGGTGGTCAGGAAATCCCTCAAGGCCATCTCTTTGCATACAAAAGGCCAGATTTCACATCCTCCTGTTACCCCTAGGAGGTTCAGTCCTTTTGTTCCTCTGAGACGTGAAGCATACAATAAGTATACAGTAATATACATGTGAAGCATATGAAACCCACATATGTGCACCACAATATATATTTATAGTAATATTGTAGGAGCATGCTCAAATAACGAGGCTGAGTTTCAGTCATAAACCAGCTTTATTTGACAGAACACAAGCTCCTAGCATTCTCAAAGCAGGAAAGAGAAAGAATCATACTTCAAACCCCTTTTATACATTTCCAGCATCAGAATTCAAGTCACATGGTGTCTTCAGTCAACATACAGTTACAAAGCATCCCTTTGAAGCTTCACCATTGTCTCTCATTTCTTGATGAATGGGAATACCCTCCGGGGCGTCTTCTGTGGGACAAAGAGACAAATCTCACACTTCCTTGTTACCTCCTGTAGATTTGAGTCCTCAGTCCTTGCAGACCTGACACCCCACAATACACATTCAGTTCTGTCTCTGTGGCAGCGTGAGCCCACAATGTGTGTCAGCCACAATATGTACATATGTATATTAGCTGCTCTTGCTTTTTTTTCTTGCCTTCTGATTGTTGCTCTGAGTGTTGCTATCCCTGTGCTGTTGCAATCCTGGAATTTCCCCATTGTGGGACTAAAAAAGGCTTATCTTATCTTATCTTATCTTATCTTAATTGTAGGCTATATTGAAAAGGAAGGATTTTACCCTATTCTTAAAAACAGAGATCGAGTCTGACTCCCAGACCCAGAGTGGTAACTGGTTCCACAGAGAAAGAGCTTGATAGCAGAAGGCTCTGCCTCCCACTGTACTTTTGGAGATTCTGGGTATTACAAGTAATCCAGCATTTTGGGAGCGTAGTGCTCTGTTAGGATGATAGCGTAATATCAGATCTTTAATATATAAGGGGGCCTGATTATTAAGAGCTTTGTAAGTGAGAAGAAGGATTTTAAACTTAATTCTAAACTCTACAGGAAGCCAATGAAGGGAGGCCAGAACTGGAGAGATATGATCTCTCTTTCTAGAACCAGTTAGAACTCTTGCAGCAACATTTTGGATCAACTGAAGACTTTTTAAAGATGTCTTAGGACAACCTGGTAATAACGAGTTACAATAATATAATCTAGAGCTGACAAAGGTGTGGATCAGTTTCAGAGACAAGATGCTCCTAATCTTGGCAATATTGCGCAGATGATAGAAGGCAGTCTTGGAAACAAATTTAATATGTGAATTAAAGACCAGATCTTGATCAAAAATAACTCCAAGGTTCCTCACAAAACTATTCAGAGTGAGAGTAGTGGCATCCAAATTAAGAGTATGATTTGGAAAGGAATTTCTAAGGTTTTTTTGGACCAACAAGAATGACTTCAGTCTTATCTGAGTTTAGTAGCAGAAAATTACAAGTCATCCAGGCTTTGATCTCCTTAAGACAGGCATCTAACTTGGCTAATTGATTACAATCATCGGGCTTCATCGACAGGTATAATTGTATGTCATCTGTGTAACAATGAAAATGTATACAGTGCTTTCTAATGATATTGCCTAACGAAAGCATATACAGTATAAACTAAAAAGAGTAGGGCCTAACACAGATCCCTGTGGAACTCCGTGACTGAGCTTAGAGTTGGAAGAAAACTCATCACTGATGTGAACAAACTGAAGTCTATCAGACAAATAAGGTCTAAACCACTGCAGCAAAGTTCCATTTAGTCCAAATAGTGTTCTAATCTATCAAGTAGAATGTCATGATCGATAGTATCAAAGGCTGCACTAAGATCTAAAAGGACAAGTACAGAAACAAGTCCATTATCAGATGCGATAAGGAAGTCATTAGTGACCTTCACTAAGGCTGTTTCAGTGCTGTGATGAACTCTGAACCCAGATTGAAACTCTTCAAATAAACCATTTCCTTGCAAGTGGTCAAACAATTATGCAGCAACAACTCTTTCTAAGATTTTTGAAATGAAAGGCAGATTACAGATTGGTCGATAGTTAGCCAGAACTCCTGGATCAAGCGTTGGCTTTTTGAGTAAGGGTTTAATTACAGCAATTTTAAAAGCCTGCGGTACATAACCCAAAGTTAAAGAAGAATTAATTATATGAAGAATACGGCTACCAATAATTTGGAAGACTATTTTAAATAACCTGGTAGGAATAGGGTCTAAAAGACAAGATGAAGGCTTTGATGAGGAGATTATTTTATCTTACTCTAAAAGGTCAATTGGAGTAAACTTATCTAAACAGATATCAATTGAAGGAGTTGTAGTAGTTAATGTACTTAAGTTTATGGTGGGAAGAATCTGACTGATTTTATCTCTAATAGATACAATTTTATGATTGAAAAAGTTCAAAAAGTCCTGACTAGAAAGCTCAAGGGGTATGCAAGGATTGACCGAGTCCCGACTCTTTGTCAGCCTGGCTATAGTGTTGAAAAGAAACCTGGGGTTATTCTTATTCTCTTCTATTAATGCAAAGTAATAACTTGTTCTAGCTTTTCAAAGAGATTTTTTTATAAATTAAGAGATGATTTCTCCACACTAAATAGAATTCATCTAAATTAGTAGAACGCCATTTTCTTTCTAGCTGACAAGTCTTCTGTTTTAAGCTACGAGTTTCTGTGTTAAACCAAGGGGTTAGAAATCTCTGGTTAGACTTTTTCTTTTTTAAAGAGGCCACCAAATCTAGAGACTGATGCAGAGAGGCTGTAACACTATCTACTATGAAATCAATTACGGAAGGAGCAGGCTCTCCATCTTTTATTTCCGTTGTGTTGACCCACGGTATAGAGGAGACAATCTGCAAAAATTTGGCAACAACGTCATCTGAAAGACATCTGCTGTAGTAATATTTTTCTTTAGGAGTCAAATAATCAGAAATAGTAAAATCAAAGGTTAACAGACAATGGTCTGACAGTAAAGGATTAAGAGGAGACACTACCAGATTTTCTATTTCATTTTTTTTTATTTAAATTTTTGTAAAGGGTATACATGTCATTACAGCATTGCATTGTTTACATTTTCATCACATATTCCCTTTTTTTTTGTTTTTTTACAAGATTGAAAAAAAATTATTACAACACCCTTTTTTTAAGTGAAAGAAAAGAAAAATTTAAAAAAAAAGAGAGAAGAGAAGAGAAGAAAAATAAAAGAACATCTGAGTAGCACTGGAACAAAGAGAGGTGCCATTATTGAAATGCTGTTTGTCAAAGATTAGATCTGATGAAAGACACATATATGTTCCAGGGTTGCCAAAAGTTCAAGAACCCATCCATGTCCTGTCTCAGTGCAAATGTCAACTTTTCCATCAAATAAATGTCCTGAATCACATTAATCCAATCTTCAGGTGCAGGACAGTCTCTCAACATCTAATTTTTTGTTAGTGCTTTTTTACTTGCCAATATTAAAACAGTGAATAAGTATTTTTCTCCTTGTCTTTCCAGTGATTCCGGTATTAAACCCAAATACAAAGTTACAAAAGAAAAGCGAACTGTTACTTTGAATATTTCCCCCAATATTGTCTGTACATTAGTCCAGTATTGGTAGATAACTGGGCATGACCAAAACACGTGAAAATGATTTGCAGTCTTTTCACCACACAAGCGCCAGCAATTCAACCCTTTACGAGTAAATTTGTTTTGTGCAAGTGTTCTGAAAAATCGTACCAAATTTTTCCATCCAAATTCTCTCCAAAGCAGGGATAAGGTACTTTTCCACTGTTGTTTATTTAGTTTTTCCCATATTTTCAATTGTAAAGTGAAATTCCCCTCTTTTCCCCATTTCTCTTTTATTTATGATGTGTTGTCTCCTTTTAAATCTTGAAGACCATGGTATATTTTAGAAATGTATCTAATCCCTGGGATCCCCATATATGCTATTAAGAAGACATTCAGAACACCTGACTGGGCCCTTTCCAAATCCTCCTTTTTAAGTATTTTGTTTATGTGGTGTCTAAGCTGAAAGAACCTGTAAAAGTCTGGATTTATTAGAACTTGTTTTTTCAAATCTTCAAAACTTTTTAAAGTTTGCCCTTTAAAAAAATCGTAATATTTTATCAGTCCGTTCTCTTTCCACTTTTTAAATCTAGTGTCTGTTTTAAGATAAGATAAGATAAGCCTTTATTGGTCCCACAATGGGGAAATTCCAGGATTGCAACAGCACAGGGATAGCAACACTCAGAGTAACAATCAGAAGGCAAGAAAAATCAAGAGCAGCTAGCATACATATGTACATATTACTATAAATATATATATACTGTATATATATATATATATAGACACACAGTGCGGAGCATTGTGGTTGGTGGATGTGCAGCAGAAAGTCTAAGCTCTCTCTCCACGGATGCGGCGGGCCAGCTGGATGTCTTTGGGCATGATGGTGACCCTCTTGGCATGGATGGCGCACAGGTTGGTGTCCTCGAAGAGACCCACCAGGTAGGCCTCGCTGGCCTCCTGCAGAGCCATGACGGCGGAGTAAAATCCTGATCTTAGGAAATCCATTGCAATAATCGATAGGGTTCTTTAGTCTGATTCTCTCTGACTATCTTAAACCAAATTTTTAGCGGGGTCTCTATCCACGGGTTAGTGTTATTCAAATGTTTAGGTAAGGCATTATTCCCTATTATCGCCTGTAGGGGAATGTCACTTGTTATTTGGCATTCTGCCTCCTTCCATTGTGCAGTGTAGAATGGGTTACATATCTCTACTAAAGTTTTAATTTGCGTGGCTTTAAAATAGTCCCTGATATTTGGCAGCGCGAGCCCACCTTTGTCTTTGTTTAGCTGCAGGGTTCTATACCTGATTCTTGGTCTCTTGCCCTGCCATATGAATCTTGAGATCCTTTTGTCCAGTTCTTGCCATGTTTTTTGGGGAGGTTCTACTGGTATTGTTTGGAAAAGGTATAGAAGACGTGGAAGTATATTCATTTTGACTGCTTCAATTCTTTGTGCAGTACCCAAGAATGGTATCGTATTCCATCTTGCTAGATCAGATTTTATTTTTGCCATCAGTGGATCATAGTTTAGTGTTATAATTTTGTTGAGTTGTTTTGGGATATTGCCCCCCAGATATTTCATAGATTCCATCTCCCAGTTAGTTTTGAATTTGCTTAGTAAATATTGATTTGGGTTATAGTTGAATGTTAAAATTTGGGTTTTATGCATGTTTAATTTGTACCCCGATAACTCTCCATACTCTGAAAAAACTGAGATTAGTTCTGGAAAAGAGGTGTCCGGCTGCCCCAGGTATATTAAAATGTCATCAGCGAAGAGTGCTATTTTATGTTCCTTCTGACCAAGTGTAATACCTTGAATTTTTTGATTCTGTCTTACCCATTGGATCAGAGGTTCTATGAAGATTGCAAAGAGCAGTGGAGACAAGGGGCAGCCCTGACGACATCCTCTCTCCAGTTCAAAAGATGATGATAATTTACTGTTAATCCTTATTTTAGTTGTTGTTTTTTTATATAATGCCTGGATAGTTTTAAGGAAGTTGTTATGAAAATTAAAACTGGACAAGATTCTATATAGGGAAGACCAGTCAACTGAATCAAATGCTTTTTCAGCATCTAATCCCAGTATGGCTGCATTTAAATTATATTTTTTTATATGATGAATTATGTGTAAAGTGCATCTAATGTTATCTTGTGTCTGTCTTTGTCTTATAAAACCCGTTTGGTCTAAATGAATTAAGTCTGTCAGTATGTTTTCTAACCTTTTGGCAAGGATAGTGGTAAAAAGTTTATAGTCCTGATTTAGCACACTGATTGGTCTGTAGTTCGAGCAGTCTAATTTATCCTTTTCAGGTTTAGGTATGACTGCAATGACCCCTTCTCTCCAGGAGGGGGGAATTTCCCCTGTGTGGAGGACATAGTTAAATGTTTTCAGGAGGAGAGGAGATAGTTGCTGTTTGAAAGTTTTGTACCACTCTGTTGTATAGCCATCTGTTCCTGGGGATTTGTTAGCTTTAAGTTTCATAATTGCTTTTTCTAATTCTTTAGGTTTTATTTCTGCCAATAGTTTTTTATTTTGTGACTCAGTAAGTTGGGGAAGATTTAATGTATTTAGGAAGACTTCGGATGTGTCTTTTTTGTGTTTTTTGCGGGAGTACAAGTTCTTGTAGTAATTCTCAAAGCTTTTATGAATTTCCTGAATTCTAATTTTTATTTCCTTTGATACTGGGTCTCTGATTTTGTAGATTGCTCTCTCCGTTTGTTGTTTCCTCAATTTATAGGCTAGTAATTTTGCCGATTTGCTACCTGTTTCATAATATTTTTGTTTCAGAAATGTAAGTTTCTTCTGGATTTCTATTGTGTAGATCTCGTTTATTTGTTTTTTTATTTCCTTAATTTTGAGTGAGTCATTAGAATGAGTGTTGTCTTTGTGCTCTTTTTCTAGTTTCTTAAGTTCTGACTCTAATGTGATTATTTTTTCTTGTCTCAATTTCTTTTGGAGTCCCAGTTTTGCAATAATCTTTCCCCTTATTACAGCTTTGCATGCGTCCCACAGTATTAAAGGGGATACTTCTCCATTATCATTTTCTTCCAAATATCTGAGAATATCTGACTCCAATTCATCTTTCAGTGGTCCTTTCAGCACATTTGAATTTAACCTCCAAGAAAATGTATTATTTGTGTATTTTTGGATATTTAAGTCCATATAGATCGGACTGTGGTCAGGGAGATCCATCAGTCTTATTTTACATGTTTTTACTCTTCCAATCTCTCTATTAAACATAAAAAAATAGTCAGTCCTTGAATATGATGAATGCGGTGCTGAGTAAAATGTATAATCTTTTACACTGGGGTTGAATTCCCTCCACACGTCACAGATTCCCATTTCATTTAGTAGCATCCTAGTTTTTCTACTTTGAGTGTTATTTTGATGTGGAGAATTACCTGATGCATCCCAGTATGGATTCAGTCTTAGATTGAAGTCTCCACCACATATCACTAAACCTTGGGCTTTAGTTATCATTAGGTCAAATACATTTTTATAAAATTTCCAGTTAGCCCCTGGAGGTGCATACACATTCAGCAGGGTGATATCTTCTCCCTCTAGCCAACCAAGTACCATGTTAAATCTCCCTTCTTTAACTTTGTGTTCTGAGTTTTTTTCAAATATAATTTTGGTTGAGATCAATGTCGCTACCCCCCTCCTTCTCCCTGACTTATATGAAGATGAAGAGATTAGTTTAAACCCTTGTCTATTAAGTTTAGTGTGTTCCAAGTCTGTTAGGTGGGTTTCCTGTAAAAATATTATTCCTGCTTTGTCTTTTTTTATTTTGCCTAGAATCTTGGATCTTATAATTGGATTCAGGATCCCTTTTACATTATATGAGATTATTCTGGTTGAACCCTGTTTCTCCATTGTATTGTCTTATTTAGTATAATAGTATAGTGGCCCTCTCTTATGCTACTCAAAAACTGAAAGAACATTAAGAACATAATATATAAAACTTTAAAACATAAAACTGTCAAAAGATCTTCCTGAACTGAGGTCTCTTTGTGACCTTAGAGGAGCCTTGATGGTGTGTTGGTTCTGAGGGAAATTCCTCAAACTTTGTTACGTGTTGAGGGCCCTCTCTTACCCCTGCAAGTTGTCCCATGTTTTTAATGTGATTTTCAGATCCTAATCCGAACTTGTATGGATTTTTTTTTTAATGCCTGTACTCTATGAAATTATGCGCTACCTCCCACCACCATCACAGCAAACAATCACGGTAATACAATATTTGTTAGTGTGGAGAGTTCATGTGGTTCATTGTCACATTTCTATTTTAACAAGTTTTTTTGAAGACTTATTTGTTTCTAATATTATGACTGTTCCATGAAATGTTTTACCATTTCATATTTGCTGATTCTGCATCTCCTTTAATGTTTGTTACCTTGTAGGAGGAGGGTTGGATGTGCATATTGACTAAAAATATCGTTATTCCCTCCTGAAAGCGTCCAGTTTTTCCTTATAGCCCTGGCGCTGGGTTTCTTGCTGCTGGCTCGTGGATTTTGAGGGTCTCTGTGTGCACCACATTTGAGCCTTGATTCTTTTGATCAGGTCTGCTGCGGGTTTATACATCGGTACTGGGAGCCCACTTCTCACCATATCCCTGGTTGCTTCTTCCGCCGAGTTGTAGAGACACGTCTCTTCCCCGTAAAAAACCCTCAGCTTTGGCGGGAATGGGGTTTGAAAGCACAGTTTCTTCTCTCTTAGTACCTTTTTAGCTTCATTGTATTCCCAACGTTTTTTAAGGACCTCCAAGGCATAGTCATGTTCCACAAAAACCTTTCTTTTTTGGTGCATAAATCCTTTTTTCTGCCAGGCCAGTCTCAAAACCTCTTCTTTTGTTCTGAAGTTGGAAAACTTCACCACCACTGATTGCGGGGGGGCTTCCGCCGACAGCCTTGGAGCTAATGAACGGTGCGCCCTTTCTATTTTCAGAATCAGAATCAGAATCAGAATCAGGTTTATTGCCATTGTTCATGTAGTACACAAACTAGTAATTTGTCTCGGTACAATGCTACAACATTAAACATGATAAGATAAGAGAAATAAACTATACATGTAATAAAGTGTAGGATAAGATTAAGTGATACTGGTCAACAGTTAAAATATATATTAGCCAGCAGCAGATACTGTGGAGAACTATATAGTGCAGTCGGTAATGCAGGAAGAAAACAGTGATGAGTGACATGAGTCTGGTTGAGCTGCTGTACATGGTGCACGAGAGTCACTTAGTGTTCAGCAGTCTAATGGCAGAGGGGAAGAAGCTGTTCATGTGACGGGAGGTTTTAGTCTGGATGGACCGAAGTCTTCTACCAGAGGGGAGGGGGGCAAACAGTACATGACCAGGGTGTGAGGGATCGGCTATGATCCGGCCAGCACGCCTCCGGGTCCTGGAGATGTACAGATCCTGGAGAGATGGGAGCTTGCAGCCGATCACCTTCTCAGCAGTGCGCACGACGCGCTGCAGCCTTAGTCTGTCCCTGGCAGTGGCTCCTGCGTACCACACGGTTATGGAGGTGGTGAGGATGGACTCGATGATGGCTGTGTAGAACTGCACTAACATCTTGGTGGGTAGCTTGAGCTTCCTCAGCTGCCGCAGGTCGGCAGCTGAGGAAGCTCCCCAATTCAGGAAATCCCCAATTCAGGAAATGAGGAAATTCCCCAATTCAAGTCGGTGAATTGGGGAATTTCCAACTTTTCCCTCAGTATGGTTTCCACGCATGCAGCCATTGTGGTGAAACCATCCTCGACTCCTTCTTTCAGACCATGAATTCTTATGTTGTCCCTTCTTAGTCTTCCTTCCAGGTCGGTTAGCTTAGCCTCCAGTCTTGTCTGTCGTTTGAGTAATTCCAGCGTGGTTTCTTCCAGCCCTTTTATTCTTTCCTCTGCTTCCATGATTCAGGCCTCAGCCTGGTCCACTCTGTTGTTTGTCCTTTTTATTTTGTCAAAGAGCCCCGGGGGGCAATCAGACTGGACTATTAAAGTATGCCCCCACCACCACCACCACCGAGGATGGAAAGGACAACCGGGAGTTGCAGAGACCAGAAGCAGCGGTCAAAGCGGCGCCAGCTGATGTTATGCTAATGAAGTGTATTGACTGACAATCACTATGCGAATGTGCCATACATTCTCTCTGTCTGCATAACATGTATAAAAGAGCTTGTGACAGATGCCTCAGCAGCGCAGTTGTTCACATGAGCTACGAAGCCTGTTTCAGTTCTATTCCTTCCACAATATTACTGTTAGAAGTAGTGAGGAGACAATGTTTATCTTGTGGAGAGTGTAAATAATGAGACTGATTTATGCAGCAGACGATTTTATTCACTCTCACATCAGTCATACACAGAAAAGCATGTCACAATACACCATGGGTTCTCCTTTTATACCAACCGCCCATTTCACATCTGCATGACATCTCACATCACAATACATTCATCCCTTCTCCCCCCAGCTCCTTCTTCCTGCTACCTCACCATAATCTCCATAGCTATTGTCCTTCTCTGTTTACCCTCTGCATCCAGTCTGGGATGATTAACCCACCGGTCTGAGATGATTAACCCAGTCTCTACACGCCACCCCCCCCCCCCCCGAATGTCAGACAGAGTTTCAGTCCTCACGTCCTTTTGGCTTCAGTTTCCTCCTATATCTGCTGTAACGGGGGTTTACCACCTCCGCGGCGCTGCTGTGCCGGCGGGGAGCTCCTGGGGGTGTGTCTGTTTGTGGGTGGGCAATGGTGAGGGGGGGGAACCTTCGACTTGCCCGTGTGGCTGCTCTGATGAATCGTTTACCTGGGGAGTTCTCAGTGGGGGTCTTCCACGCCTGAGCCAACAGCACTTGCTAGTCCGCCACTACAAAGGTGGGCTTAAGTCTGTCTATGCATATTTTCTCCCAACGACCCCCCAAGTCTAACAAAAAATGTTTGTCCCCTGTTTCCAGCACTCTGAATGGGCCATCGTAGGGTGGGCGCAATGGGGGGCGGTGGGCATCGTGCCTGACAAACACGAACAATGCGTTCTTCAAAGATTTTGGCACAAAAGCGCGTGGAAAACAGTGGTGGGCCGGGCCCAGCAGCGTGCCTGTGTCTGCGCTATGCTGCAAACACTGAGACGGGCAGTTGTCCGGCGCAGGATTATCTGGCAAAAATTCCCCGGGCAGCTGCAGTGGCTGAGAAAAAACAAGCTCCGCCGGGAAAGCCTCTAAATCAGTTCAATTCAATTCAATTCAATTCAACTTTATTTATATAGCGCCATTTCACAACAACAGTCATCTCATAGCACTATCAACTGTAGGGGGAACCCCCAAAGTTGCAGAAAGACCCCAGCAATCAGGCGATCCCCTGTGAGCAAGCACTTGGCGACGGTGGAGAGGAAAAACTCCCTTTTAACAGGAAGAAACCTCCAGCAGAACCAGGCTTAGGGAGGGGCAGTCATCTGCTGCGACTGGCTGGGGGGTGAGGGGATAGAGAAGATGAAAAGAACAGACATGTAGAGAGCAAACAGCACGATGGGGACTCAATCTATGGGAGAGAACAAACAAATGTTAATGACCAGCAAAAAAAATATTTTAAAAGTATAAAAATATTTCATTGAGAGTGAGGAAAGGAGTGAGGCCCAGTGCATTACTGGAGGTCCCCCGGCTGACTAAACCTACTAGCAGCATAACTAAGGGAGGGTTCAGAAACACATGATCCCTCCCTAATTGTAGGCTATATCAAAAAGGTAGGTTTTAGCCCTATTCTTAAAAACAGAGATCGAGTCTGACTCCTGAATCCAGATTGGCAGCTGGTTCCACAGGAGAGGAGCTTGATAACTGAAGGCTCTGCCTCCCATTGTACTTTTGGAGATTCTAGGTATTACAAGTAATCCTGCATTTTGGGAGCGTAGTGCTCTGTTAGGATAATACAGTAGTATCAGATCTTTTTTTTTTTTATTTAAGTTTTTGTAAAGGGTATACAGGTCATTACAGCATTGCATTGTTTACATTTTCATCACATGTTCCCTTATTTTTTGCTATTTGACAACATTGGTAGGATAGTTATTACAACAACCCCCCCTTTTTTTTTAAGTGAAAGAAAAAGTGAAGTTAAGGAGAATTAAATAAAAAACAAACAAACAAACGAATAAACAAACAAGCAGAACAGCAAAAAACAAACAAACAGAAAATTAAGTAATTAAAAGTAAAAGAGCAACTGAGTAGCATTGGAACAAAGAGCGGAACCATTATTGAAATGGTATTTGTCAAAGATTAGTTCTAATGGAAGACACATATGCGATCCAGGGTTGCCAAAAGTTCATGAACCCATCCATGTCCTGTCTCAGTGCGAATGTCAACTTTTCCATCGAGTAAATGTTTTGAATCACGTTAATCCAATCTTCAGGTGTAGGACAGTCCTTCAGCATCCATTTTTTAGTTAGGGCTTTTTTACTTGCCAATATTAAAACATTGAATAAGTATTTATCTCCTCATCTTTCCAGTGAGTCCGGTAATAAACCCAAATACAAAGTTACAAAAGAAAAGGGAACTGTTATTTTGAATATTTTCCCCAATATTGTCTGTACGTTGGACCAATATTGGTGGATAACTGGGCATGACCAAAACACATGAAAATGATTTGCAGTCTTTTCACCACACAAGCGCCAACAGTTCAATCCCTTATGGGTAAATTTGTTTTGTGCAGGTGTTCTGAAAAATCTTACCAAGTTTTTCCATCCAAATTCTCTCCACTGCAGGGATGAGGTACTTTTCCATTGCTGTTTATTTAGCTTTTCCCATATTTCCAATTGTAAAGTGAAATTCCCCTCTTTTTCCCATCTCTCTTTTATATACGATGTGTTGTCTCCTTTTAAGTCTTGAAGACCTTGGTATATTTTAGAAATGTATCTGATCCCTGGGATCCCTTTATATGCCATTAAGAAGACCTTCAGAACACCTGACTGGGCCCTTTCCAAATCCTCCTTTTTAAGTATATTGTTTATGTGGTGTCTAAGCTGAAAGAACCTGTACAGATCTTGATTTATTAGACCTTGTTTTTTCAAATCTTCAAAACTTCTTAAAGTTTGCCCCTTAAAAAAATCGTAATATTTTATCAGCCCTTTCTCTTTCCACTCTTTAAATCTAGTGTCTGTTTTATTGGGGGTAAAGTCTTGATCATAGGCAATCCATTGCAGAAGTCGATAGGGCTCTTTAGCTTGATTCTCTCTGACTATCTTAAACCAAATTTTTAGCGGGGTCTCTATCCACGGGTTAGTGTTATTCAGGAGTTTAGTTAAGGCATTGTTCCCTATTATCGCCTGTAGGGGGATGTCACTTGTTATTTGGCATTCGATCTCCTTCCATTGTGCAGTGTAGACTGGGTTACATATCTCTACTAAAGTTTTAATTTGTGCAGCTATAAAATAGTCCCTGATATTTGGCAGTGCGAGCCCACCTTTGTTTTTGTTTAGCTGTAGGGTTCTATATCTGATTCTAGGTCTCTTACCCTGCCATATGAATCTTGAGATCCTTCTGTCCAGCTCCTGCCATGTTTTTTTGGGAGGTTCTACCGGTATTGTTTGGAAAAGGTATAGAAGACGTGGAAGTATATTCATTTTGACTGCTTCAATTCTTTGTGCGGTACCTAAGAATGGTATCATATTCCATCTTGCTAGGTCAGATTTTATTTTTGTCACCAGTGGATCATAGTTTAGTGTTATAATTTTGTCGAGTTGTTTCGGGATATTGACCCCCAGATATTTCATAGAATCCAACTCCCAGTTAGTTTTGAGTTCATTTAGTGAAAAATGATTTGGGTCATAGTTGAATGTTAAAACTTGGGTTTTATGCATGTTTAATTTGTACCCTGATAAATCTCCATAGTCTGAAAAAACTGAGATTAGTTCTGGTAGAGAAGTGTCTGGCTGCCCTAGGTATATTAAAATGTCATCAGCAAAGAGTGCTATTTTATGTTCTTTCTGACCAAGTGTAATACCTTGAATTTCTTGATTTTGTCTTATCCATTGGCTCAGAGGTTCTATGAAGATTGCAAAGAGCAGTGGAGACAGGGGGCAGCCTTGACGACATCCTCTTTCCAGCTCAAAAGATGATGATAAATTACCATTAATCCTTATTTTAGCTGTTGGTTTTTTATATAATGCCTGTATAGTTCTAATGAAGTTGTTATGAAAATTGAAACTGGATAAGATTTTATAGAGGAAAGACCAGTCAACCGAATCGAATGCTTTTTCAGCATCTAATCCCAATATGACTGCATTTAAGTTATATTTTTTTATATGATGAATTATGTGTAAAGTGCGTCAAATGTTGTCTTGTGTCTGTCTTTGTCTTATAAAACCTGTTTGGTCTAAGTGAATTAAGTCTGTCAGTATGTTTTCTAACCTTTTGGCAAGGATAGTGGTAAATAGCTTATAGTCCTGATTTAATACACTGATTGGTCTGTAGTTGGAGCAATCTAGTTTATCCTTTTCAGGTTTAGGTATGACTGCAATGACCCCTTCTCTCCAGGAGGGGGGGATTTCCCCTGTGTGGAGGACATAGTTAAATGTTTTCAGGAGGAGAGGAGATAGTTGCTGTTTAAAGGTTTTGTACCATTCTGCTGTATAGCCATCTGCTCCTGGGGATTTGTTAGCTTTAAGTTTCATAATTGCTTTTTCCAATTCTTTAGGTTGTATTTCTGACAGTAGGGTTTTATTTTGTGATTCCGTAAGTTGGGGAAGGTTTAATGTGTTTAGGAATGTCTCGGATGCGTTTTTATGATTTTTGTGGGAGTATAAGTTTTTGTCGTAATTCTCGAAGCTTTTAAGAATATCCTGAATTCTGAATTTTATTTCCTTTGATACCGGGTCTCTGATTTTGTAGATTGCTCTTTCCGTTTGTTGTTTCCTCAATTTATAGGCTAGTAATTTTGCCGATTTACTGCCTGTTTCATAGTGTTTTTGTTTCAGAAATGTAAGTTTCTTCTAGATTTCTATTGTGTAGATCTCATTTATTTGATTTTTAATTTCTTTGATCTTGAGCGAGCCATTAGAATGAGTGTTATCTTTGTGTTCTTTTTCTAGGTTCTTGAGCTCTGACTCTAGTGTGGTTAGTTTTTCTTGTCTCAGTTTCTTTTGGGTTGCCAGTTTTGCAATAATTTTTCCCCTTATTACAGCTTTGCACGCATCCCACAGTATTAAAGGGGATACTTCTCCATTATCGTTTTCTTCCAAATATCTGAGAATATCTGATTCCAATTCATCTTTCAGTGGCCCTTTGAGGACACTTGAATTCAACCTCCAGGAAAATGTATTATTTGTGTATTTTTGGATGTTTAAATCCATATAGATCGGACTGTGGTCGGAGAGATCCATCAGTCCTATTTTACATGTTTTTACTCTTCCAATGTCTCTACTAAACATAAAAAAGTAATCAATCCTTGAGTAAGATGAATGTGGCGTTGAATAAAAACTATAATCTTTTACATTGGGGTTGAATTCCCTCCATACGTCACAGATTCCCATTTCTTTTAGTAGCATCCGAGTATTCCTATTTTGGGTGTTATTTTGATGTGAAGAATTACCTGTTGCATCCCAGTATGGATTCAGTCTTAGATTGAAGTCTCCACCACATATCACTAAACCTTGGGCTTTAGTTATCATTAGGTCGAATACATTTTTATAAAATTTCCATTTTGCCCCTGGTGGTGCATATATATTCAGCAGGGTGATATCTTCTCCCTCTAGCCGCCCAGTTACCAAACTGTACCTCCCTTCTTTATCTTTGTGTTCTGATTTTTTTTCAAATGTAATTTTGGTTGATATCAATGTCGCTACTCCCCTCCTCCTCCCTGATTTATATGAAGATGAAGAGATCATTTTAAACCCTTGTCTACTGAGTTTAGTGTGTTCCATGTCTGTTAGGTGGGTTTCTTGTAAAAATACTATTTCTGCTTTGTCTTTTTTCATTTTGCGTAGAATCTTGGATCTTTTAACTGGATTCAGGATCCCTTTCACATTATATGAGGCTATTTTGGTTACACCCTGTTTCTCCATTGTATTTTCTTATTTAGTATAACAGTGTGGTGGCCCTCTTTTTTGCTACTCAGAAACTGAAAGATCATTAAGAACATAAAAAACATTAAGTACATAATGAACGAAACTTTAAAACAAAAAACTGTCAAAAAAACTTCCTGAGCTGGGGTTTCTTTAAAGACCCTGTAAGAGCCCTGATGGAGTATGGGCTCTGAGGGAGATTCCTCAAACTCTGTTACGTGCTGAGGGCCCTCTCTTACTCCTGTAAGTTGTCCCATGTTTTTAACGTGAATTTCAGATCCCAATCCGAATTTGTAATGATTTTTTTTTTTTTTTTTTATGCCTATACTCTATGAGCTTGTGTGCACCCTCCCACCCCCATCACAGCAAACATTCACTCTAATACAGTATTTGTTAGTGTGGGGAGAACATGTGGGTCATTGTTACATTTCTATTTTAACATGATTTTTTTTCCCCTTTAAATTAAGAAGACATTTGTTTCTAATGCTAAAACTGCTCCATGAAAGGTTTTACCACATGCTGATTCTGCATCTTCATTAATGTTTGTTACCTTGTAGGAGGGGGGATGGAAGTGCAGAGTGACTGTAGAGAGAAAGAGGAAAAAAAAAAAAAAAACCAAAAAGGTCGCTATTCCTTTCTGGTACTGGAAAGCTTATCTTTGTAGCTCTGGGGCTGGGTGTTCCCGCTGCTGGCCCGTGGATTTTGAAGGTCTCTGAGTGGACCACGTTTGAGCTCTGATTTTCACGCTCAGATCCGCTGCGGGTTTAAACACCGTTACCGGGAGTCCTCTTCTTGCCATGTCAGATGTTGCTTCTTCCGCTGAATTGTAGAGACATGACTCTTCCCCGTAAAAGACCCTTAGCTTCACCGGAAATGGCGTCTGAAAGCGTAGATTCTTTTCCCGTAAAACCTTTTTGGCGTCGTTATATTCCCGTCGCTTTTTAAGAACTTCAGGGGCGTAATCGTGTTCCACGAAGACTTTTCTTTCTTGATGCATAAATCCTTTCTTCTGCCAAGCCCGTCTTACAACTTCTTGTTTTATTTTGAAGTCGGAGAATCTTACCAACACTGAACGTGGGGGCGCTTCCGGGGCTGGCTTTGCGGCTAATGTGCGATGTGCCTTTTCTATCTTCAAATCGGTGGATTGTGGAATATCCAACTTCTCTCTCAATAAGGATTCCACGCATTCTGCCACTGTGTTGAAACCATCTTCAGCTCCTTCTTTCAGACCGTGAATTCTGATGTTGTCCCGTCTCTGTTTTCCTTCTTGGTCGGCTAGCTTAGCCTCCAGCCTTGATTGTTTTCTGTGTAAATCCAGTACAGAATCTTCAAGCACTTTTATTCTGTCTTCAGCTTCCAAGATTCGGTTTTCGGCCTGGTCCAATCTGCTGTTCGCCTTTTTTAGATCCTCTCTGAATTCAAGAAATTCGGCCCGAAATCGTCGTAATTCGTCAAATAGCGATTTCAAGCTAATCCTTTTGTTAGCTAGGCCCAGGCACTCGTCTTCTGAACGGAGGTCCTCCGGTTCAGATTCTGCGGCTGCTGTGCGTCCTGATCTGGGGAATGTCAGTTTCCTCTGCTTTTGGTTAGGCATGGTGTTATTGTCTTTTGAATTTTAATCTTCCAAAAATCCGTTAGGTCTGATTTTGAGGAGGTTTTCCTTGGATTGAGTCTGGGAGTTTCACCGTTAGGTTGCTATCACCATGGCGTCCAGACCGGAAGTCCAGTATCAGATCTTTTTTTTTTTTTTTATTTAAGTTTTTGTAAAGGGTATACAGGTCGTTACAGCAATGCATTGTTTACATTTTCATCACATGTTCCCTTATTTTCTGATATCTGACAACATTGGAAGATTAATTCTTACAACACCCCTTTTTTTTTTTTAAAGTGAAAGAAAAAGTAAAATTAAAGAGAAAAAAAACAAAAAACAAATAACAAAAAAACAAACAAACCAGTAACAAACAAACAAAAAGAAAAAGTAAGTAAATAAAGATAAAAGAGCATCTGAGTAGCATTGGAACAAAGAGCGGAACCATTATTGAAATGGTATTTGTCAAAGATTAGATCTAATGGAAGACACATATGCGGTCCAGGGTTGCCAAAAGTTCATGAACCCATCCATGTCCTGTCTCAGTGCGAATGTCAACTTTTCCATCGAGTAAATGTCTTGGATCACGTTAGTCCAATCTTCAGGTGTAGGACAGTCCTTCAACATCCATTTTTTAGTTAGAGCTTTTTTGCTTGCCAATATTAAAACATTGAATAAGTATTTTTCTCCTCGTCTTTCCAGTGAGTCCGGTAGTAAACCCAAATACAAAGTTACAAAAGAAAAGGGAACTGTAATTTTGAATATTTTCCCCAATATTGTCTGTACCTTGGTCCAATATTGGTGGATAACTGGGCATGACCAAAACACATGAAAATGATTTGCAGTCTTTTCACCACACAAGCGCCAACAGTTCAATCCCTTATGGGTAAATTTGTTTTGTGCAGGTGTTCTGAAAAATCTTGCCAAGTTTTTCCATCCAAATTCTCTCCACTGCAGGGATGAGGTACTTTTCCATTGCTGTTTATTTAGCTTTTCCCATATTTCCAGTTGTAAAGTGAAATTCCCCTCTTTTTCCCATCTCTCTTTTATATAAGATGTGTTGTCTCCTTTTAAGTCTTGAAGACCTTGGTATATTTTAGAAATGTATCTGATCCCTGGGATCCCTTTATATGCCATTAAGAAGACCTTCAGAACACCTGACTGGGCCCTTTCCAAAACCTCCTTTTTAAGTATATTGTTTATGTGGTGTCTAAGCTGGAAGAACCTGTAAAGGTCTTGATTTATTAGGCCTTGTTTTTTCAAATCTTCAAAACTTCTTAAGATTTGCCCTTTAAAAAAATTGTAATATTTTATCAGCCCTTTCTCCTTCCACTTTTTAAATCTGGTGTCTGTTTTATTAGGAGTAAAGTCCTGATCATAGGCAATCCATTGCAGAAGTCGATAGGGCTCTTTAGTTTGATTCTCTCTGACTATCTTAAACCAAATTTTTAGCGGGGTCTCTATCCACGGGTTAGTGTTATTCAAAAGCTTAGGTAAGGCATTGTTCCCTATTATCGCCTGTAGGGGGATGTCACTTGTTATTTGGCATTCGATCTCCTTCCATTGTGCAGTGTAGACTGGGTTACATATCTCTACTAAAGTTTTAATTTGTGCGGCTTTAAAGTAGTCCCTGATATTTGGCAGCGCGAGCCCACCTTTGTCTTTGTTTAGCTGTAGGGTTCTATATCTGATTCTAGGTCTCTTGCCCTGCCATATGAATCTTGAGATCCTTCTGTCCAGCTCCTGCCATGTTTTTTTGGGAGGTTCTACCGGTATTGTTTGGAAAAGGTATAGAAGACGTGGAAGTATATTCATTTTGACTGCTTCAATTCTTTGTGCAGTACCCAAGAATGGTATCATATTCCATCTTGCTAGGTCAGATTTTATTTTTGTCACCAGTGGATCATAGTTTAGTAATATAATTTTGTTGAGTTGTTTCGGGATATTGACCCCCAGATATTTCATAGATTCCAACTCCCAGTTAGTTTTGAGTTTGCTTAGTGAATAATGATTTGGGTCATAGTTGAATGTTAAAACTTGGGTTTTATGCATGTTTAATTTGTACCCCGATAAATCTCCATACTCTGAAAAAACTGAGGTTAGTTCTGGTAAAGAAGTGTTCGGCTGCCCTAGGTATATTAAAATGTCATCAGCAAAGAGTGCTATTTTATGTTCCTTCTGACCAAGTGTAATACCTTGAATTTTTTGGTTTTGTCTTATCCAATGGCTCAGAGGTTCTATGAAGATTGCAAAGAGCAGTGGAGACAGGGGGCAGCCCTGATGACATCCTCTTTCCAGTTCAAAAGATGATGATAAATTACCGTTAATCCTTATTTTAGCTGTTGGTTTTTTATATAATGCCTGTATAGTTCTAATGAAGTTGTTATGAAAATTGAAACTGGATAAGATTCTATATAGAAAAGACCAGTCAACCGAATCGAATGCTTTTTCAGCATCTAATCCCAATATGACTGCATTTAAGTTATATTTTTTTATATGATGAATTATGTGTAAAGTGCGTCAAATGTTGTCTTGTGTCTGTCTTTGTCTTATAAAACCTGTTTGGTCTAAATGAATTAGGTCTGTCAGTATATTTTCTAACCTTTTGGCAAGGATAATGGTAAAAAGCTTATAGTCCTGATTTAGTACACTGATTGGTCTGTAGTTGGAGCACTCTAGTTTATCCTTTTCAGGTTTAGGTATAACTGCAATGACCCCTTCTCTCCAGGAGGGGGGGATTTCCCCTGTGTGGAGGACATAATTAAATGTTTTCAGGAGGAGAGGAGATAGTTGCTGTTTAAAGGTTTTGTACCACTCTGCTGTATAGCCATCAGCTCCTGGGGATTTGTTAGCTTTAAGTTTCATAATTGCTTTTTCCAATTCTTTAGGATGTATTTCTGACAGTAGTGTTTTATTTTGTGACTCCGTAAGTTGGGGAAGGTTTAATGTGTTTAGGAATGCCTCGGATGCGTTTTTATGTTTTTTGTGGGAGTATAAGTTCTTATAGTAATTCTCGAAGCTTTTAAGAATATCCTGAATTCTGAATTTTATTTCCTTTGATACTGGGTCTCTGATTTTGTAGATTGCTCTTTCTGTTTGATGTTTCCTCAGTTTATAGGCTAGTAATTTTGCCGATTTACTGCCTGCTTCATAGTATTTTTGTTTCAGAAATGTAAGTTTCTTCTGGATTTCTATTGTGTAGATCTCATTTATTTGGTTTTTAATTTCCTTAATCTTGAGCGAGTCAGTAGAATGAGTGTTGCCTTTGTGTTCTTTTTCTAGGTTCCTAAGTTCTGACTCTAATGTGGATAGTTTTTCTTGTCTTAGTTTCTTTTCGGTTGCCAGTTTTGCAATAATCTTTCCTCTTATTACAGCTTTGCATGCATCCCACAGTATTAAAGGGGATACTTCTCCATTATCGTTATCTTCCAAATATCTGAGAATATCTGATTCCAATTCATCTTTCAATGGTCCTTTCAGGACATTTGAATTTAACCTCCAAGAAAATGTATTATTTGTGTATTTTTGGATATTTAAGTCCATGTAGATCGGACTGTGGTCGGAGAGATCCATCAGTCCTATTTTACATGTTTTTACTCTTCCAATGTCTCTATTAAACATAAAAAAATAGTCAATCCTTGAGTAAGATGAATGTGGAGTTGAGTAAAATGTATAGTCTTTTACACTGGGGTTGAGTTCCCTCCACACGTCACAGATTCCCATTTCTTTTAGTAGCATCCGAGTCTTCCTGTTTTGGGTGTTATTTTGATGTGGGGAATTACCAGAAGCATCCCAGTATGGATTCAGTCTAAGATTGAAGTCCCCACCACATATCACTAAACCTTGAGCTTTAGTTATCATTAGGTCGAATACATTTTTATAAAATTTCCAGTTAGCCCCTGGGGGAGCATACACATTCAGCAGGGTGATATCTTCTCCCTCTAGCCGCCCAGTTACCAAACTGTATCTCCCTTCTTTATCTTTGTGTTCTGATTTTTTTTCAAATGTAATTTTGGTTGATGTCAATGTCGCTACTCCCCTCCTCCTCCCTGATTTATATGAAGATGAAGAGATCATTTTAAACCCTTGTCTACTGAGTTTATTGTGTTCCACGTCTGTTAGGTGGGTTTCTTGTAAAAATATTATTCCTGCTTTGTCTTTTTTCATTTTGCCTAGAATCTTGGATCTTTTAACTGGATTCAGGATTCCTTTTACATTATATGAAATTATTTTGGTTACACCCTGTTTCTCCATTGTGTTGTTTTGTTTAGTATAACTGTGTGGTGGCCCTCATTTGTGCTATTCAGAAACTGAAAGAACATTAAAAACAAGAAAAACATTAAGAACATAGTGTAAAAAACTTTAAAACAAAAAGCTGTCATAAGAACTTCCTGAGCTGAGGTCTTTTTAAAGACCCTGAAAGAGCCTTGATGGAGTGAAGGCCCTGAGGGAAATTCCTCAAACTCTGTTACGTGTTGAGGGCCCTCTCTTACCACTGAAAGTAGGCCCATGCTTTTAACGTGAGTTTCAGAACCCAATCCAAACTTGTAATGATTTTTTTTTTTTTCCTTTTATGCCTAAACCCTGTGAAATTGTGTGCACCCTCCCACCCCCATCACATCAAACATTCACGCAAAAACAGTATTTGTTAGTATGAGGAGAACATGTGGATTATTGTCACATTTCTATTTTAACAAGTTTTTTTTGTTTGTTTTTTTTATTACAAAGACTTATTTGTTTCAAATAATATGATTGTTCCATGAAATGTTTTACCACATGCTGAATATGCATCTCCTTTAATGATTGTTACCTTTTATGAGGGGGGTTGGATGTGTGGATTGATTCAAGAGAAAGGGAAAAAAAAAAAGGTCGCTATTCCAACCTGAAAACGGATAGTTTATCCGCGACGCTCTGGCGCTGGGTTTCCTGCTGCTGGTCCGTGGATTTTGAGGGTCTTTGTGTTGTCCATGTTTGCGCTTTGATCTTCTCACTCGGGTCTGCTGCGGGTTTAAATACCGTTACCGGGAGCCCTCTTTTCGCCATGTCAGCTGTTGCTTCTTCCGCCGAATTATAGAGACACGTTTCATCGCCGTAGAAGACCCTTAACTTCGCAGGAAATGGAGTCTGAAAGCGCAATTTCTTCTCTCTTAACACCTTTTTCGCGTCATTGTATTCCCTGCGCTTTTTAAGGACCTCCGGGGCGTAATCGTGTTCCACGTAGACTTTTCTCTCCTGGTGCATAAATCCTTTTTTCTGCCAGGCCAGTCTTACAACCTCTTGTTTTATTTTGAAATTGGAAAATCTTACCAACACCGAACGTGGGGTCGCTTCCGCCGCCGGCCTAGCGGCTAATGAACGATGTGCCTTTTCTATCTTCAAGTCGGTGGTTTGTGGAATATCCAATTTCTCTCTTAGTAAGGATTCCACGCATTCTGCCATTGAGTTAAAACCATTTTCGGTTCCTTCTATCAGACCATGAATTCTTATGTTGTCTCTTCTTTGTTTTCCTTCTTGGTCGGTTAGCTTAGCCTCTATAGCTGCTTGTCTTTTGCGTAGGTCTAGCACAGAATCTTCGAGCACTTTTATTCGATCCTCTGTTTCCAAGATTCGGTTCTCGGCCTGGTCCACTCTGCTGTTTGTCCTTTTCAATTCTTCTCTGAATTCCCGAAATTCGGCCGTAACTTCTCGGCGAAATCGTCGTAGCTCCTCAAATAGTGATTTCAGGCTAACCCTTTTGTTAGCTATCACCAGTTCCTCGTCTTCTGAACGGAGATCTTCCAGTTCAGATTCTCCGGCCGATACGTGTCCTGGCCTGGAGAATTTCAGTTTCTTCTGTTTTCCTTTAGACATGATGATTTTGTCTTTTGATTTTCACTCCTCCAAAAATCCGTTAAGTTTGATTTTCAAGGTGTTATCCTGGATTGGGTCTGAGAGCTTCAGTGTTAAGCTGCAGTCGCCATGGCGTCCAGACCGGAAGTCTCAGTATCAGATCTTTTAAATAAAAAGGAGCCTGATTGTTTAGAGCTTTGTAAGTAAGAAGAAGGATTTTAAACTTAATTCTAAACTCTATGGGAAGCCAATGAAGGGAGGCCAGAACCGGAGAGATATGATCTCTCTTTCTAGTACCTGTTAAAACTCTTGCTGCAGCATTTTGGATCAGCTGAAGACTTTTTAAAGATGTTTTAGGACAGCCTGATAATAAAGAATTACAATAATCTAATCTCGAGCTAACAAAAGCGTGGATCAGTTTCTCAGCATCACTCCTCTTTTGGTGCGGAACGCAACCCCAATAAAACCCACAGCAACCAGTCTACCCAATTTGCATCCGTCAGCGAAGCCCTGAGCGCTGCTTTCAGTGACCTATGAAAATGCTCGTATAACCCATTGACCTGTGGGTTGTACGCGGTTGTGCGATGAATTGCAATACCCAGGCTACAGGCCACCGCGGACCAGAGGTCGGAAACAAACTGAGGGCCCCTATCGGACGTGATGACCGATGGGATTCCAAAACGTGCCACCCATGTCGTCAAAAAAGCGCGCACCACATTCGCGGACGTGGCTGCCGCCAGTAGGACTGCTTCTGGCCAGCGTGTGGTGCAGTCCACCACTGTCAGAAGGTGCGTGCACCCCTGCGATGGCGGGAGGGGGCCCACGAGGTCCACGTGAACATGGTCGAACCTCTTAGCCAGTATACAAAACGGCTCCAAAGAAGCCTTCATGTGTCTGTGTACTCTGGCTCGTTGGCACGCTACGCAGGCTGCAGCCCACTCTTTCACTTGTTTGCGCAGGCCTGGCCACACGAACTTCGCTCCCACCATTTTGACTGACACGCGCACCCCTGGGTGCGCCAGAGCATGAACTGACTGAAACACGCGGCAGCGCCAAGCGACTGGGACCACCGGGCGCGGGCGTCCCGTGGAGACGTCACAGATTAGGGGGGGGCTTGCCATCTTGCAGTACTCTGCTCTCCAGCCTTAACCCTGTTGGTCCAGACTGGAGCACGCACACTTCCGTATCGCCAATCTGCTCTGCGGCCATGGCTGTATAATCTATCCCCACACAGACTGGGGCCACTACTGCGCGCGAGAGGCAGTCTGCTACCACATTCAGTTTACCCGACACATGCTGAATATCAGTCGTAAACTCCAAGATCGTGGCCAGCTGTCTCTGCTGCCGGCCCGACCATGGCTCCGAAACCTTGGCCATCGCGAACATTAGCGGCTTGTGGTCCACGAACGCGGTGAAGCTGCGCCCTTCCAGCCAGAACTGGAAGTGGCATATGGCCAGGTGGAGAGCCACTCTCTGTCGAACACGCTGTATTTACGCTCACTGTCGCCCAAAGCCCTGCTGAAAAAAGCGAGCGGCTGCCAAGAACCGGCGACACGTTGCTCCATGACGGCCCCTATGGCCACGTCCAAGGCGTCGGTAGTGAGCGCTATCCGGGCCGCCAGGTCCGGGTGCGCCAACAGTGCGGCGTTTGCCAGGGCTGCATTAACCTCAGAGAACGCCTGCTCTCGCTCCGGAGTCCATTTAACTCTGTCCGTGGGTTTCGGTTTCTTGAGCGCGGCGTACATTGACTGCATGAGTTGAGCTGCACAGGGGAGGAACCGGTTATAAAAGTTAACCATCCTAAAAAATTCTCGCAGCGCCCTAACCGTCTGAGGCCGGGGAAAATTCGCCACGGCACGCACTTTGTCGGGCAAGGGTATCGCTCCCTCCGGTGAGACGCAGTGCCCCAAAAAATCAATCCCCGTCACGCCGAACTGGCATTTCGCCGGGTTGATTATTAACCCATGCTCCTCCAACCTCCGGAAAACCATCCTGAGGTGGGTTACGTGTTCGTCCTCGGACGCACTGGCCACCAGGATGTCATCCAGGTAGACGAACACAAATGGGAGATTGCGCAACATCGCATCCATCATGCGTTGGAATGTCTGTGCCGCTCTTTTTAATCCAAAGGGCATGCGTAAAAACTCAAACAAGCCAAATGGAGTTATTACCGCTGTTTTGGGTATGTCCTCCGCGCGCATTGGGACCTGGTGGTAACCGCGGACCAGGTCTATTTTAGAAAAAATGCGTGCTCCGGCGAGGTGAACGGAAAAATCCTGAATGTGGGGAATCGGGTAGCGGTCGTGTGCTGTGGCGTTATTCAACCTGCGTAAATCTCCGCACGGTCGCCACGATCCCTCTGCCTTAGGGACCATGTGTAGCAGGGATGCCCATGGGCTGTTCGATTGATTGATTGATTGATTGATTGATTGATTTTTATTTGAACATTGTTAAAGAAAGAAAAAAAGAGAGTTCAAAACACAACAAAAAAACAAACCAAAATAAAATGTTCAAAAGGAGTGGGAAGAAGCCAAGGCTTATACAGTCCCACCCCTTCTCCACACCAAACAAATTACAGTATTACTCATAATCATCATTATCCCACAACCACATTCACTGTAATACACCCATAGTCAATTTATACAACAAAAATGACACAACAATGACAGTCCATATCCAACAATATTACAACAACAATAAACATACAATTCTGGCATGTTCAATGCAAACACAAACAACACCATCACCTTCACAATCACCATAACACACAACAACCTTCCCTCACTGAAGACACAATGTAACATCACTGCCCTTCATTCTCATACTGCTCAAAAATCATTTCTTTATATGTTGATTTAAATATATGGATGTTGGGACATTGCCTGTGTTTCTCCCCCAACCCATTCCACAATTTTACCCCACACACAGACACACAAAAACTCTTCCGTGTAGATCTTACTAAGTGAATTTTAAATTTTGTATTCCCCCGTAAATTATATTTCCCTTCTCTCTCCCTGAATAGATTCTGTATATTGTGTGGCAAGAGGTTTTTACTAACTTTAAACATTAATTGTGCTGTGTAATAATGAACCAGATCCCATAATTTCAATAACTTCGAATGTAAAAACAATAAATTAGTATGTTCGAGGTACCCAACTTTGTGTATAACACGGACTGCCCTTTTTTGTAATATTAACAATGAATTAAGTTTACTTTTATAACTGTTACCCCAAACTTCTATACAATAAGTCAAGTATGGAAGTACTAATGAACAATACAAAATATGAAGTGATTTATAATCTAGGACCTGCTTAATTTTATTTATAATTGCAATATTTTTTGCAACTTTATTTTGTATGTATCTGACATGTGGTTTCCAACTAATTTTATCATCCAGTACTACACCCAAAAACTTGATCTCCTTAACTTTTTCAATAACTACATTATCTATATGAATGTGTGTATCTTCTTTATTTTTACAATTACCAAATATCATTACCTTAGTTTTATCTATATTTAGTGATAGTTTATTACAATCCATCCATTTTTTTAGCTTATTTAATTCATTATTTAGAGTATGGATTAGTTGATTATAATTATTTCCAGAATAAAATAAATTAGTATCATCAGCAAATAATATTATTTTTAATAATTTAGAAACTTGGAATATATCATTTATATATATGTTAAATAATTTGGGGCCCAATACTGACCCTTGGGGGACCCCACAGGCAATTCCCATACACCCAGACAGATATTCTCCCATTTTCACAAATTGTTGTCTCTCAGATAGATAACTTGTAACCCATTTCAGAGCAATTCCCCTAATACCATACATTTGCAATTTATTAAGAAGTATTGAATGATTTATTGTATCAAATCCATCCATCCATCCATCCATCCATCTTCTACCGCTTTTCCGGAGGTCCGGGTCGCGGAGGCAGCAGTTCAAGCAGAGAAGCCCAGGCTTCCCTCTCCCCAGCCACCTGCTCCAGCTCTTCAGAGGGGATACCAAGGCGTTCCCAGACTAGCTGGGAGACATAGTCTCTCCACCGAGTCCTGGGTCTGCCCCGGGGTCTCCTCCCAGTGGGACGTGCCTGAAACACCTCAAGTGGGAGGCGTCCAGGAGGCATCCTAATCAGATGCCCATACCACCTCAACTGACTCCTTTCAATGTGGAGGAGCAGCGGTTCTACTCTGAGCCTCTCCCGGATGACTGAGCTCCTCACCCTATCTCTGAGGGTGAGTCCAGCAATCCTACGGAGAAAGCTCATTTCAGCCGCTTGTATCCGCGATCTCGTTCTTTCGGTCATTACCCAAAGCTCGTGACCATAGGTGAGAGTAGGAACGTAGATTGACTGGTAAATCGACAGCTTTGCCTTAGAACTAAGCTCCCTCTTCACCACAACAGACCGGTACAACGTCCGCATCACTGCAGATGCTGCTCCAATCCGTCTGTCGATCTCTCGCTCCATTTTCCCCTCACTCGTGAACAAGACCCCAAGATACTTAAACTCCTCCACTTGGGGCAGGAGCCTGTCCCCAACCCGGAGAGGACAATCCACCTTTTTCCGGCTGAGGACCATGGACTCGGACTTGGAGGTGCTGATTCTCATCCCAGCCGCTTCACACTCAGCGGCAAACCGTCCCAGCAAGAGCTGTAGGTCATTGCTGGATGAAGCCAACAGGACAACATCATCTGCAAACAACAGAGATGAGATCCTGTGGTCACCAAGCATGACACCCTCCATTCCCTGGCTGCGCCTAGAAATCCTGTCCATAAAAATTATGAACAGGACCGGTGACAAAGGGCAGCCCTGGCGGAGTCCAACTCTCACTGGGAATGACTCCGACCGAGTGTTGGCAATGCGAACTAAACTCTCACAACGGTCGTACAGAGACCGAATAGCTCGTAACAACAAGCCCGATACCCCATACTCCCGAAGCACCCCCCACAAAAATCCACGAGGGACGCGGTCAAATGCCTTCTCCAAGTCCACAAAACACATGTAAACTGGTTGGGCAAACTCCCACGAACCCTCAAGAATTCTCGAGAGGGTAAAGAGCTGGTCCGATGTGCCACGGCCAGGACGAAAACCACATTGCTCCTCCTGAATCCGAGGTTCGACCAACGGCCGGACTCTCCTCTCCAGTACCTTGGCATAGACCTTCCCAGGGAGGCTGAGGAGTGTGATCCCTCTAAAGTTGGAGCACACCCTCCGGTCCCCTTTTTTGAAGAGAGGAACCACCACCCCGGTTTGCCATGCCAAAGGCACTGCCCCCGACCTCCACGCAATGTTGCAGAGGCGTGTCAACCATGACAACCCAACAACATCCAGGGCCTTGAGGTACTCGGGGCGAATCTCGTCCACCCCCGGGGCCCGGCCACCAAGGAGATTTTTAACCACCTTGGCGACCTCAGCCCCTGTGATAGGCGAGTCATCCCCCTCGTCCCCAAACCCTGCTTCCTCTGTGGAAGGCGTATCAGTGGGATTGAGGAGATCCTCGAAGTATTCCTTCCACCGCCCGACGATATCCCCAGTTGAAGTCAACAGTGTCCCATCCGCACCATACACAGTGTGGACGGGGAGCTGCTTTCCCCTCCTGAGCCGCCGAACAGTTTGCCAGAATCTCTTTGAAGCCGACCGAAAGTCTTGTTCCATGGCCTCACCGAACTCCTCCCATACCCGGGTTTTTGCTTCAGCAACCACCCGAGCTGCACTCCGCTTGGCCTGCCGGTACACCTCAGCTGCTTCGGGAGTCCCACAAGCCAACCAAGCTTGATAGGACTCCTTCTTCAGCTTAATGGCCCCCCTCACCACTGGTGTCCACCACTTGGTTCGGGGGTTGCCACCACGAGATGCACCGACCACCTTGCGGCCGCAGCTCTGGGCTGCCGCTTCAACAACAGAGGTGGAGAACATGGCCCATTCAGACTCCATGTCTCCAGACTCCCTCGGAATGTGGTTGAAGTTCTTCCGGAGGTGGGAGTTGAAGACCTCCCGGACAGGGGCCTCAGCCAGACGCTCCCAGCACACCCTCACTATACGTTTGGGTCTACCAGGTCTGAATGGCTTCCTCCCCTGCCATCGGATCCAACTCACCACCAGGTGGTGATCAGTTGACAGCTCTGCACCTCTCTTTACTCGGGTGTCCAAGACATACGGTCGCAGGTCTGATGATACGATAACAAAATCGATCATCGACCTGCGGCCTAGGGTGTCCTGGTGCCAGGTGCACATATGGACACCCTTATGCTTGAACATGGTGTTCGTTATAGACAGACTGTGGTTAGCACAGAAGTCCAATAACTGAACACCACTCGGGTTCAGATCGGGCAGGCCGTTCCTCCCAATCACCCCCCTCCAGGTTTCACTGTCGTTGCCCACGTGCGCATTGAAGTCCCCCAGTAGGACAATGGAGTCTCCAGGAGGAGCACCCTCCAGCACCCCAGTCACAGACTCCAAAAAGGGTGGGTACTCTGAAACATCATTTGGTGCATAGGCACAAATGATGGTCAGGACCCGTTTCCCAACCCGAAGGCGCAGGGAAGCAACCCTTTCGTCCACCGGGGAAAACTCCAATATAGAGGCAGCAAGGTGGGGCGATACAAGAATACCTACCCCTGCTCGTCGCCTCTCGCCCGGGGCAACTCCAGAAAAGGCCAAGCTCCAGCCCCTCTCCAGGAGACTGGTTCCGGAACCGGAGCTGTGTGTTGAGGTGAGGCCGACTATATCTAGCCGGTATCGCTCAATCTCGTACACCAGCTCAGGCTCCTTCCCCACCAGAGAGGTGACATTCCACGTACCAAAAGCCAGTTTAGAAAGCTTGGGATCAGTCCGCCAAGGTCTCCGCCTTTGACTGCCACTTAATCCACATAGCACCGGACTTCCATGATCCCTCCTGCAGGTGGTGAACCTACTGGAGGGCGGACCCATGTAACTCCTTCGGGCTGAGCCCGGCCGGGTCCCATGGGTGGAAACCCGGCCACCAGACGCTAGCCTTCGAGCCCCTCCCCCAGGCCTGGCTCCAGGGTGGGGCCCCGGTAACCCCATACCGGGCGGGGTACACTGAATCCTTGATATACAATTTATCATGAGAGTCTGTTGGATCGTTCTTCGTCTGGCCCTTCACCCAGGACCAGTTTGTCTTGGGAGACCCTATCAGAGGCAAATTGCCCCGGACAACATAGCTCCTGGGATCACTGGGGCACGCAAACCCCCCCACCACGATAAAGTGACGATCCATGAGGGGGTATTGTATCAAATGCTTTTCTAAAATCTATAAACACACCAATTGCATATTTTCCTTGATCTAATGCATTTATTATTTCCTCTGTTGCATCCATTATCGCCAATGATGTTGTACTCTTGGCTCTAAACCCATACTGGTTCTGATTCAGTACATCCTGTGTATTTAAAAAGTTTTCTAATCTGTTGTTGAAAAGTTTTTCCAGAATTTTTGAAAATTGTGGGAGAAGTGATACTGGTCTGTAGTTTGTGTATTGGTGTTTATTTCCCTGCTTAAATAATGGAATTACTTTTGCTATTTTCATTTTCTGCAGGAATGAACCAGTTTGAAATGATAAATTACAAATATATGTGAATGGTTTTAATATACCATCAACAGTTCTTTTTATTAGTGCCATATCAATACCATCACAGTCAGTAGATAATTTATTTTTACACTTTTCAACAACAGATTTTACCTCTAGTTCATCCACCGCTGTAAGAAAAATTGACCGAGGGTTACTTCCAATTAAAGTCTCACTCACAGTGTCTTTTCCTTGATTTGGAATCTTTGCTGCCAACTCTGGCCCAACACTTACGAAAAATTTATTCATTTTATTTACTACCATATTCTTATCATAAATATCACCACAATTATCAGTAAAATACTCTGGATATATCATTTTCTTAGTTCCATTTTTCCTTAATTTGTTTAATATATCCCAGACTCCTTTTATATTATTTTTATTTTCATTTAACATTTTCCTATAATATAATTTTTTACTAGTTCGTATTATATCAGTTAATTTATTTTTATAGGTTTTATATCTTTTTTCAGATTCTTTAGTTCTTAATTTAATAAAATTTTTATAGAGATAATTTTTCTTTTTACAAGCATTTTGTAACCCTTTGGTTAACCATGGGCAATTTTTATATATGTGTTTTTTATTAATTTCTTTAATTGGACAGTTTTTATCATATAATAATTTAAATATATCAATAAATTTATCATATGCCAAGTCCACATTTTTCTCTCTATAGACAACATCCCAGTTCTGTAACATTAAGCCTTCTTTTAAATCCCTGATTCTATCTTCTGTTCATATTCTTTTATAGATAATCTTTTTACATAGTTTATTATTATTCTTACTCTCATTAGCCCCATAATTAACATCTAAAGAAACAAATACAGGCAAGTGGTCACTAATATCATTTATTATTATACCACTCACCATATTATATTCAATAACATTGGTAAAAATGTTGTCTATCAGGGTAGCACAGTGTGTCGTTATTCTTGTAGGTTTTGTAATCTTTGGAAATAAGGTTAAGCTATACATTGTATCTAAGAAATCTTCAGTTGGTTTGTGTTGTTTTGTTTTCATCAAATCTATATTAAAGTCACCACAAATAAAGATATCCTTTTGTCTTATTTTTGCATACATCTTTTCCATCCCATTTTTAAATTTTTCCATATCAGATCCCGGTGCTCTATATATACAACTTACTATTATATTTTTTTCTTTTTTCCATCGTAATCTCAATTGTTAAACATTCCATACTTTCATTCACTGCTGATGTCATACTGTCTACTTTTTTACTTTTTAATTTTCTATCAACATACAGTGCTACCCCACCACCACTTTTACATTTCCTATTTTGTGTGTACATCTCATATCCATCTAGTTCAAAATTTACATCTTTTTCTTCATTAATCCATGTTTCACTTATTGCAATAATCCTAAATGGTGTATTAAATTGATTCAAAAACTCCTTAATACTATCAAAGTTTGCATAGAGACTCCTACTATTAATATGTATTATTGTTAATGTTTGATCCAAATTCATAATTCCATTTAATTGTTGTTCTTCATAATAAACACACTTATTATTAATATGACCAAAATAATTGTTGTCTGGGTCAACACCTCCCAAAATGTCCTGTGGTTGCTGTTCAGCACTAACAAAATTTCCAGCTTCAATTTGCCCCACTACACCTCCATCATCAAATGAGGAAGAATGATTGACTAAAGTACTAAACATAATTTATGACAACCATGTACACCAAGAAGAAAAAAGGAAAAGAACACAAAATTTCCACTCATGATTACTGCACCGTTATTGCTGAATCAGGGCTAAGGTTTAAATCTGTCCAATTCCTCCATTTCTCTAATCATCATTACTTTAGCGTCTTCTGGAGTGCCAAGCAGTTTTATCCACACCTTACAGTTTCTTGTCCATGTCGACTGTATTTTTCCTTGTTTTCTGAGGGCCCTGGCTTGTCTAGCTATTTCGGAGTTCTTTCTTTTCGGAGTTCTCGATTGCCTGATGATGCCCAGCCTTTCCAGGTTGGTGAACTCCTCGCGCGCTATGGCCAGTTTAGCTGCGTCCAAGCGCCGAGGTTGTGCGAAAATGGGCGGCCCGGTGGTGGTGATAAAGTGTTCCACCCCGTGTTTAGCGATGGCTGCCGAAAACGTCAGGACCGTGAGTGCTGGGAACTGAGTAAGCAGTGTGTGGAACTTACTGCCTGGAGCTGTGACGTTGGCTTGCGTTATTGGCCCGGCCCCTCGAGCTGTACAGGGGAGAGAATCAAAAGACAGTGCATTAACCAGGCGCCTGTTAGCAACATCGACTAGTAACCCATGTGCACCCAGAAAATCAGCTCCCAGGATTGGGAAACTCAGTGCCGCTATGACAAAAGTCCACTCGTACATACGGCCGTGTAGGGATAAAGTCAGTGTTCTCTCACCAAAAGTCTTAATGCCTGAGCCGTTTACTGCTACCAGCCCAGGGCCGCTAGGTACTGCCAGCCGGTTGGCGTAGGACAGCAGGATGATGCTCTTCTGGGCTCCGGTGTCTACGAGGAACCGTCTCCCCGAGCGCAAGTCCGTCCCGTAGAGCAGCTTGTTTTCTTCACCGGCAGTCGCAGCTGCTACCGACTGCCGGCCTTGGCGTTTCGCGAGCGCTTGAATTGGCACAGTGGCGCACATCTGCATGCGTTCTCTCCAAAGCGGCGGTGGTAGAAGCAGAGCGTGTCTCTCTGGCGCTTCCTGGCCTCCACTGACGCTACCGTCGGCGGCTCCTCGCCTCCGCTGGTCATCTCGCTGGGTTCCGACGCCGCCGCGTTCACTGTGAGGGCTCTGGTGGTGAAGATGATCCGATCTGCCTCCTGGGCTAGCGCACGGTAGTCACGCGCGGCCAGCAACGGCGAACTGGCAAGAACCGCTCTTGCCTCTGTTGGGAGGAAAAGGTGGGCAAACAAAAAATGCCCGTCGTCCGTGCCCATTAACGCCAACATCTTCTCCATCAGTTCGACCGCCGACCCATCTCTTAACTCGGAGCGCCTCAGGAGCCTCTCAGCTCTCTCACAGTCCGAGAACGTGTAGCGCCGGGTCAGCGCGGCCTTGAGAGCCTCGTATTTGTCGTGGGCTGGAGGCTGTTGGAGCAGACTCGCTACTTGCTGAGACCTGCGAGCGTCCAGTGCTGCAACCACATAGTAATATGTGGTGTCGTCTGCCGTTATTCCCCGGAGGGCGAACTGAGCCTCAGTGTGGTGGAACCAAGACCGCGGGTCGTGCAGCCAAATGTCCGGTAGTTTGACCGAAACAGCGCACACGTTGCTGGGGGTTCCCGTCCGGGCCGTCTCTGGGATGCTTGCCGCGTTGCTGGGGCTTCCCGTCCAGGCTGACTCCGGGGTTCTTGCCTCGTGTTCCATAATTCGTCAAGGGGTCATCAGTGTGGAGAGTGTAAATAATGAGACTGATTTATGCAGCAGACGATTTTATTCACTCTCACATCAGTCATACACAGAAAAGCATGTCACAATACACCATGGGTTCTCCTTTTATACCAACCGCCCATTTCACATCTGCATGACATCTCACATCACAATACATTCATCCCTTCTCCCCCCAGCTCCTTCTTCCTGCTACCTCACCATAATCTCCATAGCTTTAGTTTAGTTTAGTTTAGTTTATTTGAAAAGGGACAATGCAATTTCATAAAGCACATGATTACACATGGTTAAAAAAGCCAGAATTAGCCAAAAGGCTAGTTTTCATCTGTAGTCCCCTGGCCAAGATGTAAAAAAGCAGTAAAATGCATCTACAAGAAAAAAACATGGTTAGACATTTAAGAGGGCACTAATGTAACAAATAATATATACATAACAAACCGTACATTTAAACACAACATCAAACATCACAGCAGACTTATCTTTTAGTGTTGGCAGCTGTAGGTGTTTATAAGCCACATTTTCAATTTTTTTGTGAAGGCCTTGAATGTTGTGAGCAGTTTAACCTCCTCAGGTACTGAGTTCCACTCACTAGCGCTCCTCACTGACCAGGCCGACTTACTGAAAGTGCTCCTGCGCAGAGGAATGAAACAGTCACCTCTGACAGAGCCTCGAGTGACGCGATCAGAGCTGTTTCTTTGGCTGATGAACTCTGCCAGAGGATCTGGAGCCAAATCATGCAGTACTTTATAAGTCAAATTTAAATTTGCAAATGTATGAAGACTATCCCAATTTAAAAGACTGTATTTTTTTAAAATTGCACAATGATGATAATGCCTAGGTTTTTTTATCCATAACTTTAACTGCTTGTTTGTACAAAACTTCCAGTGGTTTTTTTGCACTCAAACCCGCCTGGGACCAGCTAGTTAGGCAATAGTTGAAGTGACTCAGAATCATTGAATGCAAGTATATTTTTGCAGCTTCAGTTGACATTTCATTTCGAATTGCACGAAAATTTGCAAGATTTAACTTGATTTTTTTACACAATTTAGCAATATGGGCTTGAAAGGAAAGCTGTGAATCTATTATTAACCCAAGATATTTATATTGGCTAACAATTTGTATTTTTCCTCCATTAACATGTATGTCAGGGTCAGGTGACACTCTATTTATTTTAGTGAAATACATGCCTACAATTTTAGAAACATTTAACTGTAGACAGCACTCCTGCAACCAAGTTGTGACACAGGACATTGTTTTCTAAGTTTAGCAGCAACAGTGTTTTTGGAGCGACCATGAACAAAAAAAAACCGTGTCGTCTGCATACATTAAGCATTCAGCTTCAGAACAAACAGTGGGCAAATCATTAATATAAAGACTAAATAAAAGGGGGCCTAATATTGATCCCTGAGGGACTCCAGAAGTTAGCCTAAGAGAATCAGATCTGCAGTTGTTAACTGATACACATTGTGTCCGATCATGCAGATATGATTTAATCCAGCTCACAGCATTGTGAGAAAAGTTAAATTTAAAGAGCTTGGTAAGAAGAACAGAGTGATTTACTGTATTGAATGCTTTCCTGAGGTCCAAAAACACCGCCCCTACAACTCCACCCTTATCAAGAAAAGATTTTATTTTCTCAATGAAGAGGCATGTAGCCATTTCAGTGGAATGCTTGGATCTGAAACCAAACTGCATGGCATGGAGAGAGGGGGAACTACTGTTTAAATAATGGACAATCTGTTCTGCCACCCATTTTTCTGCAATTTTGGAAATGGCCGGAAGAATGCTTATTGGTCGGTAGTTATGCAGAAGAGTTGAGTCACCGGATTTAAAAACAGGGGTAACAATAGCAGATTTCCAGGCCTTTGGAAAATGGCCAGATGAAATTGAAAGATTAATGATTGAGGCAATAGGAGTGGCGAGAGCTGAACCTAAATCTTTGAGCATGTTCGTGTCCATTCCAAAAACATCCTTTGCTTTAGATGGTTTGAGTGACTGAATTAAATCGATAACTTTGGTCTCAGTAATATTTGTAATAGTAAAAGACTGCGATGCAGACAATACAGGTAAGCTATTGACCTTCTCTGTTTACCCTCTGCATCCGTCTGGGATGATTAACCCACCGGTCTGAGATGATTAACCCAGTCTCTACAATCTCATAAAAAAGGTTAACATGTCTATATTTAGATGTATAATACTATGAGGCGTGTTTGTGGTATTTTGATTGATTTGCTCATCGAAGATTCTTATTATATTAATAGCAACAAACAAACACAAGTAGCTGGAAAAACTGTTCTGTGCTTCGGTGACTCTTGACACAAAATCATGTCACAGCTTGTGGCAGAGTGATAATGATCAAATTAAAGGGAATGGAAATAAGGATCTTAGCTTTAACCCCTCATTCATGTTGTGTCATGTGCTGAACAGAACTGGGTTACAGGGACGCTGACAACACTATCCATTCTTACCACGTGTAATTGCAAGCTGTGGCAGGGCTGCAACACGCTGCTGCATGTGTGGAAAGTATGTGAGGAGGAAGACCTGTCATGCCGACTGGCTGGTCCAGTTTTTATTTTGTCACAAAGTGTCAGTTGGAGTTTATTGTTCAGTGTTTACACGTTGCATTTAAACCTTAGTAGACTGAGATGAAGTGTGATGTACTCAGAGAAAATTAATTTTGAAGCCTCGAGGAAAAATTCAGGTTAAAAAGATAAAAGTGACATTTTTTTAAGTTTCTTTTGGTTATGTTACACAACACACTTTTGTGATTTCTAGACCAAAAACTTAGTAGAATTATTCTTGCATAAAAATCAAAAGCGGCCAAAAAGTCATGAGTTGATAGTCCCTACAGTTGATAGTGCCCTCCCTACAGTTGATAGTGCTATGAGATGACTGTTGTTGTGAAATGGCGCTATATAAATAAAGTTGAATTGAATTGAATTGAATTGAATTGAATTGAATTGAATTGAATTGAGTTAAAAACTTTTTCCAGCGAAGGCTTTCCAGTTTCATTTGTTACCAACTGATGATGGCTGATCAGATTATGTAACTTTGTAAAAACTCTGAAAGGGAAATTGGATTCCCATGATGGCACCTGTAAACACAGAAACCAGCGGTCTGAGGACACTGGTGTTTTTCTCCAGCAAACTGCACCCAGTTCAGACCACACTTTTGTTCCTACTGTGGCGGCATGAAATAATAAGGAGCGATCTGAGAGTTTTTGAGGGTGTTTATTATCATTCATCCCGCCATCATTGAACTCACTCCAGCCCTGTGCAGGTGGGCTGCAGCGGGTCCTCAGGCTCTCGTGAGGAGACACAGAATGCGTGTCATCAGAAGCAGTGGTCAGAGAGAGAGTGAGTTACAGAGCAATGCAGTTTTTATACCCAGTTACAGACAATACATGAAAGGCATGGGACATTTGCATCACAGTGAGAGCAGGAAGCATGAAAGTTTGCGTTTGAGTCATACATGTCAACTGAGGAACCAGCAGGAAGAAGCTAGACAAAGAGTGGCTGCCTATTGATCTCAATACACACATCACATTGTTCTACTAATTGCTCCAGCTGAGCGCTCTGCTTGTCCCAGTATGTTGTGGGGGTTACCCATACTAATCTCATTTTGACTGCATGAAAGTCTGCACAAACCAAACAAATAAAACCATCATCATTTGAAGAAACTGTTTTCAGTTTTGGAATTTTTACATTTCACACAGAAGCTTTGGGGTGTGATGTTGTTTTGACACACCTCTGTTTTGAGACCAAGATAAGATCAGTGTGTTTTCAGTAACTGTGAGTTGAAGTGAGGTGAAGTCAGAATTGATAAGGTTGTCTTGAGATGTGTGATGAGACAGTTACTTGCATCCATCCTGTAAGCCATGAAACCGGTGCCAACATACTTTTTTCTTTCTTAATCATTATACTAACATGTCTGTTTTAGAAAGCAACTAAGTTAATCACCAAAGACTGGCTTAAACTGGAGCTTTTATACAAAACTGAGTATCCAGCTGATGAGGTGCCTTATAAACAAGAGTCTGAGAATGATTCATCAAAGTGATTCCCACTTGATTTCAAACTGCAGAATTGTGATATTAAAACAAGACTCTAACACAGGATCGAGTCACAAAAGAGCAAAGAGGAAAGAAAGAAACAAAAAATAATACACACTGACAGACATGCCTGGAAATTTTTCTCAGGTTAAACACATCATGTCTGGTTTGTGAGAGACAGTTCACACCAGACTACACTGATAATGATTTCATAATAACAGCCTTTCTGAGACAGAGTGGATTTATGTCAGTGATCGGGAGCTGATGAGTGATTTACAGTAGGATGGCGTCACCACTGATTTCACACATAACTCGGCGTGTGTGGGCGTCTTTTCTTACTTCTTTAGCAACAGCCGTAATAGTTCCTCCTTGGAAAATAAATCCCCCTGAATCAGATAAGGCAGACTGACATGAGGGATTTGGGGAAGAAAATAAAATTTCCTGTATGCAAATCATAGTATTGGGATACTTATGATGTCAGTTGTTTGAATAGTTTATTACCTTTTATAACAAGATAATAAAAAAGTCAAAGATGTTTAGTTTAAAATTACTCTAAACTTTATGATACTAACACTATACTATTGTACTAATACACTGACAGGAAGAAATTACACACAACTGTTGGACATTAATTTTGGTAGCTTAAGATTTTAAACTCAAGGGGACAAAAATCAAATTGATAATCTAATTTGATCTACAGTGTGGCGTATTACTGTATATTTTATTTTATTTTATTTTTACAATTTTTGGTCGTAGGTAAAGCATTACTGTAGGGGAGAAGAAGAATGAAAATCAGTAAAAGCAAGAGAGAATACATGTTTGTGAATGAGAGGGAGGCAGTTGTAACGGTAAAGATGCAAGGAGTAGAAGTAGTGCAGGCAGATGAGTTTAAATACCTGGAGTCAACCATCCAAAATAATGGACAATGCACAGGAGAGGTGAAAAAGAACATGCAGGCAGGGTGGAGTGGGTGGAGACGAGTGTCAGGGTGATTTGTGACAGAAGTATAGCAGCTAGAGTGAAAGGGGAGATTTACAAGACAACAGTGAGATCTGCTATGATGTATGGTTTGGAGACAGTGGTACTGACAAAAACACAGGAGGCAGAGCTTGAGGGAGTTGAAGATGCTAAGATTCACACCGGAAGTGACTAGAAGGGACAGGATTAGAAATGAGTATATCAGAGGGACAGCTCAGGTTGAACGGTTTGGAGACTAAAGAGAGGCGAGGCTGAGATGGTTTGGACATGATATACTGGACAAAGGACGATGAAGGAAAAGAGGAAGACCACAGAGAAGATTCATGGATGTAATGAAGGAAGGAGTCAGGGGGAGAAGCACAAGATGAAAATTTAAATTTATAAGTTACAAAATCATAAGAGAAAATGCAAATTTATGTGGAAGAGTCACATTTGTACAATAACAATCAGTGAAAAATATATAAAACATCCATCCATCCATCCATCCATCCATCCATCTTCTACCGCTTTTCCGGAGGTCCGGGTCGCGGAGGCAGCAGTTCAAGCAGAGAAGCCCAGACTTCCCTCTCCCCAGCCACCTGCTCCAGCTCTTCAGAGGGGATACCAAGGCGTTCCCAGACTAGCTGGGAGACAAAGTCTCTCCACCGAGTCCTGGGTCTGCCCCGGGGTCTCCTCCCAGTGGGACGTGCCTGAAACACCTCAAGTGGGAGACGTCCAGGAGGCATCCTAATCAGATGCCCATACCACCTCAACTGACTCCTTTCAATGTGGAGGAGCAGCGGTTCTACTCTGAGCCTCTCCCGGATGACTGAGCTCCTCACCCTATCTCTGAGGGTGAGTCCAGCAATCCTACGGAGAAAGCTCATTTCAGCCGCTTGTATCCGCGATCTCGTTCTTTCGGTCATTACCCAAAGCTCGTGACCATAGGTGAGAGTAGGAACGTAGATTGACTGGTAAATCGACAGCTTTGCCTTAGAACTAAGCTCCCTCTTCACCACAACAGACCGGTACAACGTCCGCATCACTGCAGATGCTGCTCCAATCCGTCTGTCGATCTCTCGCTCCATTTTCCCCTCACTCGTGAACAAGACCCCAAGATACTTAAACTCCTCCACTTGGGGCAGGAGCCTGTCCCCAACCCGGAGAGGACAATCCACCTTTTTCCGGCTGAGGACCATGGACTCGGACTTGGAGGTGCTGATTCTCATCCCAGCCGCTTCACACTCAGCGGCAAACCGTCCCAGCAAGAGCTGTAGGTCATTGCTGGATGAAGCCAACAGGACAACATCATCTGCAAACAACAGAGATGAGATCCTGTGGTCACCAAGCATGACACCCTCCATTCCCTGGCTGCGCCTAGAAATCCTGTCCATAAAAATTATGAACAGGACCGGTGACAAAGGGCAGCCCTGGCGGAGTCCAACTCTCACTGGGAATGACTCCGACCGAGTGTTGGCAATACGAACTAAACTCTCACAACGGTCGTACAGAGACCGAATAGCTCGTAACAACAAGCCCGATACCCCATACTCCCGAAGCACCCCCCACAAAAATCCACGAGGGACGCAGTCAAATGCCTTCTCCAAGTCCACAAAACACATGTAAACTGGTTGGGCAAACTCCCACGAACCCTCAAGAATTCTCGAGAGGGTAAAGAGCTGGTCCGATGTGCCACGGCCAGGACGAAAACCACATTGCTCCTCCTGAATCCGAGGTTCGACCAACGGCCGGACTCTCCTCTCCAGTACCTTGGCATAGACCTTCCCAGGGAGGCTGAGGAGTGTGATCCCTCTAAAGTTGGAGCACACCCTCCGGTCCCCTTTTTTGAAGAGAGGAACCACCACCCCGGTTTGCCATGCCAAAGGCACTGCCCCCGACCTCCACACAATGTTGCAGAGGCGTGTCAACCATGACAACCCAACAACATCCAGGGCCTTGAGGTACTCGGGGCGAATCTCGTCCACCCCCGGGGCCTGGCCACCAAGGAGATTTTTAACCACCTTGGCGACCTCAGCCCCTGTGATCCCCCTCATGGATCGTCACCTTGTCGTGGTGGGGGGGTTTGCGTGCCCCAGTGATCCCAGGAGCTATATTGTCCGGGGCAATTTGCCTCTGATAGGGTCTCCCAAGACAAACTGGTCCTGGGTGAAGGGCCAGACTAAGAACGATCCAACAGACTCTCATGATAAATTGTATATCAAGGATTCAGTGTACCCCGCCCGGTATGGGGTTACCGGGGCCCCACCCTGGAGCCAGGCCTGGGGGAGGGGCTCGAAGGCTAGCGTCTGGTGGCCAGGTTTCCACCCATGGGACCCGGCCGGGCTCAGCCCGAAGGAGTTACATGGGTCCGCCCTCCAGTAGGTTCACCACCTGCAGGAGGGATCATGGAAGTCCGGTGCTATGTGGATTAGGTGGCAGTCAAAGGCGGAGACCTTGGCGGACTGATCCCAAGCTTTCTAAACTGGCTTTTGGTACGTGGAATATATAAAACAAGAAATATTTTAACAAAATCCAACAAATTTGTGAGAAAGTTAAAAAAAACTGAGAAAACAGAGAATTGCAAGAGAAAAACACTTGTATCAGGAAAAAAAAACTTTTTTAAAAGAAAACATATCAATGTAAAGACATAAGTAGGAAAGCTTGTAAAGTTGGAAGAAAAAAGATGTGAATTCATAAGGGAAAGTCACAAATTAAAAAAAAAAAAAAGTAAATTCATGAGCAAAGAAAGCCCAACACTTTCCCAGTCTCAAAACTTTGTTAAAAAAATCTTTAATTACAAGAAAAACAAAGAAAATTCCAAAAATAAAATTTACAAGGAAAAAAAACTCAAATTTAAAAACATGTACTTGTAAATTTTAGAGAAAAGTTCAAAATTTACTACAACACAGTGCAAATATAAGAAAAAAGTCTCAAAGTTACATGTAAAATATGAGAAGCAAGAAAAAACTGCAAATTTACTTGTATGAGGAAAAAAGGTCACATTGTGGTGCACATATGTGGGTTTCATATGCTTCACAGGTGTATTGCTGTATGCTTATGGTATTCTTCACCTCTCAGAGGAACAAAAGGTCTGAACCTCCTAGGGGTAACAGGAGGATGTGAAGTCTGGCCTTTTGTATGCAGAGAGATGGCCGTGAGAGATTTCCTAACCACCAGGACTTTAGGTGGAGAAGAGAAGACCTGATGGGGGATGCATTGTATTTGGGATTAAGAGACAATGTGACTGTGTGCTTTGATGTCCTGGGGTATTAAAGGGACAGAGGATGGGGGGATTCCTTTCTCTTTCTGTTTTTGGATGTTGGAGAATGTGAATGTGAATAAAACTGGACTTGAGAAATAAACTCAGCCTCATCCTTCCCACACTTCTCCACAACATCAGTTGCTCTTTTAAAATGATTGTTGTTTTCCTCTGGAGGGGCAACTCAAAGACAGCGAATGGATTGTCACCCGGGCAACAATATTCCATGCATATGCACGATCTTGACTGCAGATGTGTACTAAACATACTGTAGGTCTTTCTTCTTTGGCTATATGAAAAAAGTAAATGGCACTTGCTGTTTAGTGCTTAAACTGAGCTGTAATATTTAGTTGCAGACATCTGACGGACTGATTAGTTTTTAAATCAAACAGCTCAGAGCAAAATTAGAAGTTCTATTGTTTTTATGCTTTGCATATTCAAGATTTTAATGCATCTTACAGTGCATCCAGAAAATATTCACAGCACTTCACTTTTTCCACATTTTCTTATGTTACAGCCTTATTCCAAAAGGGATTAAATTCATTTTTTCCCCTCAAAATTCTACATACAATACCCCATAATGACAACATGAAAAGTTTTTCTTAAATGTTTGCAAATTTATTAAAAATAAAAAAAACTAAGAAATCACATATACATAAGTATTCACAGCTATTGCTCAATACTTTGTTGATGCACCTTTGGCAGCAATTACAGCCTCAAGTCTTTTTGAATATGATGCCACAAGCTTGGCACACCTATCTTTGGGCAGTTTGGCCCACTCCTCTTTGCAGCACCTCTCAAGCTCCATCAGACTGGATGGGAAGCGTTGGTGCACAGCCATTTTCAGATCTCTCCAGAGATATTCAATTGGATTCAAGTCTGGGCTCTGGCTGGGCCACTCAAGGACATTCACGGAGTTGTCCTGAAGCCACTCCTTTGATATCTTGGCTGTGTGTTTACGGTCGTTGTCCTGCTGAAAGATGAACCGTCACCCCAGTCTGAGGTCAAGAGTGCTCTGGAGCAGGTTTTCATCCAGGATGTCTCTGTACATTGCTGCATTCATCTTTCCCTGTATCCTGACTAGTCTCCCAGTTCCTGCTGCTGAAAAACATCCCCACAGCATGATGCTGCCACCACCACTGGCGTGGTTATGAGCGGTACCTGGTTTCCTCCAAACATGGCACATGGCATTCATGCCAAAGAGCTCAATCTTTGGCTCATCACACCAGAGAATTTTGTTTCTCATGGTCTGAGAGTCCTTCAGGTGCCTTTTGGTAAACTCCAGGTGGGCTGCCATGTGCCTTTTACTAAGGAGTGGCTTCCATCTGGCCACGCTACCATACAGGCCTGATTGGTGGATTGCTGCAGAGATGGTTGTCCTTCTGAAAGGTTCTCCTCTCTTCACAGAGGAATGTTGGGGCACTGACAGAGCGACCATCGGGTTCTTGGTCACCTCCCTGAATAAGGCTCTTCTCCCCCGATTGCTCAGTTAAGACGGCCGGTCAGCTCTCGGAAGAGTCCTGGTGGTTCCAAACTTCTTCCATTTATGGATGATGGAGGCCACTGTGCTCATTGGGACCTTCAAAGCAGCAGAAATTTTTCTGTACCCTTCCCCAGATTTGTGCTTTGAGATAACCCTGTCTCTGAGGTCTACAGACAATTCCTTTGACTTCATGCTTGGTTTGTGCTCCAACATGCACTGTCAACTGTGGGACCTTATATAGACAGGTGTGTGCCTTTCCAGATCATGTCCAATCAACTTAATTTACCACAGCTGGACTCCAATTAAGCTGTTGAAACATCTCAAGGATGATCAGTGGAAACAGGATGCACCCAGAGCTCAATTTTGAGCTTCATAGTAAAGGCTGTGAATACTTATGTACATGTGATTTCTTAGGTTTTTATTTTTAGTAAATTTGCAACAATCTCCAAAAAACTTTTTTCATGTTGTCATTATGGGGTATTGTGTGTAGAATTTTGAGGGGAAAAAAATGAATTTAATCCCTTTTGAAATAAGGCTATAACATAAGAAAATGTGGAAAAAGTGAAGCGCTGTGAATACTTTCTGGATGCACTGTATGTCTCCAGATTTTATTTCGATGAGTCGCGAAAATAACTCATATTTCATAAGAAATTCATTCTCCAGTGTACCAAAAGTAATATCACATAGATGCATATAGTTTACTCTGAAAGGCTTAAAATAGCATGATATTGGCCCTTTAAGTGTTTGTATAACTGTTGTAGCTTTTCCAGTGTCACACAGGTCTGTGTTTTCTGGGGTGAAAACCATATTTATTAGAGGAAAAATTATACCAATGACTAACACTGGAGGAAAACCGCAGTTCTGAAACCCATGTTCTTTTCATTTTAGTGTTCACAAAATGCTGATTTGTCAGTTTTTGAGGCAAATAAAACCATATGGAGACTACATCATAATAAAACAGTAATTTATTTATTTTTTTTGACTGGAAACAAATTGTCTGAACAGCACATAACAAGGACACTGTTAAGATATTTTCTCCAAGGCTCAGTAATCACTTTCATAAAGTACATTTGGCATGTACACCGTATCTCCTTTAAATGAAAGAAACGGGAAAAAAACAAAACCAAGACGAATTAAAAAAAAAAAGGCTGATTGTACAGTTACCAAGCAGTTTGGTTGTAAGCCACAGAGAGAATCCGGCACTAGCAGGCATTGGTACAGGAGGCACAGACATGACACAGGCATTTATTGTCATACACAATTAATGGAGTTAAAAGGACAAGTGTGAAATGGTTTTCATTGTGGACGTCACTGTTCCATTCTCACACATATGCACTGAAAAAACCCTTTCCTCAAATGAACAGCATTGACAAGAAATCAACATGGATGACTTTTCTGTCTGCTTTGAGCACAAGGCTCTTCGCACCAGTCTCCAACACATTTCCACTCAGTTTTTCATACCACAAACTACTTACTCCACCCTCTCTGCTCCGCTTCTCTTTCACAAATCAACTTCACATTTATTCACAGAAAGAAGAATGTGGGATTTAAAAAAAAAAACAACATGTAAGAAAGTGGTTTGATTATAGATCATTCTGCATATGCAAATTACAGAGGAGAGTAGAAAAAAATATAAGTGTGCATTTCAAAATGGAAAAGAACTTACACAGCTTTGCATCTTTGGTTATAAAGTAGGCTGAACAATTTTCACAGCTTTTTGCCCCCCCCCCAACCTTTTTGTCAGTTATTTTGACAAAGGAAGTCTAGAAAATGTAAAATTTTATAGTTTTCTTTATCAAAACACCCCATCACATATTTCCCCATCTTAACAACAGAGACTCTCCCGTACAATACAAACAACCCCAGTTCTTAATACTTTACAAAATATACTATACATTCAACCTGGATTTCACCTAATGTAAGCTAGGCTTTAGTGTTCGAAAACATTTTTGTTATGGAACTTACTGCCTACTCATCTGAGATCTACATGCTGCAAGAAACTACCAAATTTAATACCTGATGTATTCTAAAAGACCAAAAAAGAAAAAAAAAAAATTAAGCATCTCCATAACATTGTTCATTTACATTACGAAAATAGCAGCCCTGAAATAAATAAATGCAAATACCAAAAGTGAAGTAATGAAAATTTATTATAATTCATGTATATGGCTCTGAGAAAACGACGCAAGCGTTTTGATGCAGCATATAACAAGCCGAGCGCCACCGCTCACTCTGCTCGAGCTGAGGCATAGACTGTCCACCGCAGCTGCTTGGGGAGTTCCATGTCCCACCTCCCGCTCTACACCCCGACCTCCTCCAGCCCTGGAGTCATGTAGGATGTGGACGTTCGCAGGTCTGATGTTTCATCGTCACAGGGTTCCACCACCTGCTGACCTTCCAAAATGAAGTTGTGTGTGTGCCCCTGAAGCCCCGTTTCCTCCACAATATCAACATGCTGGGTGTTTTTGTTTGTTACTTTGTTTGTTTGGGTGTGTATCCACTCCACTGATCTCCCGCCTCCCCTTTACCCCTCTTTCCTTTTCGGCTCACTTGCAGCCAATCACAGGGCCAGATTAAGACGTCACGAAGGGTGGCAAATGTCTTAATAATGTGAGGCCCCGGTGACGGCAGCGTGCACACAGAGAAGCAGAAGACACTGTTGAATTGTCCTCAAATACAGCACATCGAGTCGAACCTTTTGCTTTATGGGATTAAAGGGGACGGTTGTGGTTGCAGTCTTTACCAAAAGACTCCTGTCCATGGAAGTGGGTGTGTTTTTGACTGTGTGATTAAAGAGAAGAAGATCACACAGAGGAGATGTTGGGCTGATGTGGAACACTCTGGTTCCCCTCATGGTGCACCAGGGAGGGGGTGTGGTTTGCGACGGGCTGGTGGTTGTGGTGCTGCTGCTGTAGCGGCGGTGATGACCTGCGGCTGCCGCTGCCCTGGTTGAGCTGACTGGACAACCGGCTGAGCTGCTCTGCATTGGCCAGCGACTTCAGCACCGCGTTCTCACGCTCCAGCTGTGAGTTTCTCTCGTACAGTTCCTTGATCTGCTCCTTCAGCACCTCCACCTCCTCGCGGACAGCATACATGAGGTGGCTCTTTACCAAGTCCTGAAAGATGACGGAGAACAACGAGGAGAGAAAAATTAGTACACACCAAGGCAGAGTTTGGAAAACAACAGAAGCTATCCTCAAACATGAAAAATGTCACTGCACAGAGCTTCGAGTGTTCACTAGGGTTGTTCTGATTCTGATAATGGCATCCAAAAAGCTCCTGATACTGGTATAGGAGAGGACACAAGTCTGTACCAGGTACTTTTTTCAGCTCCAAAATGGTACCCAGCTGCTTCCCTGATTCATTATATTCTTAACCACTTAATCCTTTTTGGGATTTTTTTAGGCGTGTGTGGGGGGGCGAGGGGGTCCCTGCATCTTTGGGAGAGGTGGGGTACACTCTGGACAGATCGCCAGTTCATCTCAGGGCCAACACAAAGAGACTCTCACGTTCATACATGGGGACAATTTCAGACTCCCCAGTTGGTGCCAGTTAACCTCACTGGTATGTCTTTGGACTGTAGTAAAACCCATGTAGCAACAGGAAGAACATGCAAACTGCATACAGAAAGGTCGCCGCTGGTCAGCTCTCTGGTTCAAACCCACGGACTTCTTGCTGTGAGGTGACAGTGCTAACCACTCTTCCACAGAGCTGCCCTCGGACTGATGTGTTATAATATTTTTACAATATTCATAAAACTCAGCTGTGAATACATAAGTGATACTGGAACTGCTTATTTCAAATGGTTATAGGTTAACCTGATCCATTTCATATAAAGACTGCTCTGTGTTATCCTCGAAGTGAAAGCTGTTCCTTTTAAAACCATATTTCAAAATGGACGTTATGAAAAAGGCTAGTGTTCAAGCTGTCAAAAAATCATATCTGATAACCAAAATCTGTGAAAACTCACCATCGCTTGCTCAATCTTGTTATCAATGGCAACCACACTGGCACCAGACACACTGGAAAGAAAGAGGGAGGGAAAAGAGACCATTAGATACACATCTCAGGTATGACACCAACTATGGACAAATATCAGCCGTTCAACAAAGACTGACAGGAGAAATCGGTTTCAGTTTTCCCGAGGTTTTTTCCTCCTGCTGTGGTGACAGCTGCTTTAAGAGAATGAGATGCACAGATGAGTTGTTTTTTAAAGATGTGAAAACTGAAAACATTGTTTTTAATAAATGAACACTGATGAAAAATACGAAGAAAAAGAAAAGCTTCCCTTTGTGATTAAGCAACACCCACCTACAAAAGCAAGCTCCTTTAAATTGCTCTTTGCAGATGATGTCAATGAAACCCATTTTCCAATTGAAGATTAAATACCTCACACATTAGGTAGAAGAACACATGGAAAGACTTGTTATATAAAGCGTTTAAAGGGCTTTTTTTTTTTTTTTAAAGAAAGGAATATTACAATCCATTATGGCGAATTACTTCCTGGGGGGTCAGCAGAGCAGCAGAGTGGAGCCCTGGAGGATAAAACCCCACAGTATCCCGGACAGCTCAGGGAGGAGCAGTCATCTGCTGCGACTGGCTGGGGGGTGAGGGGATAGAGAAGGTGAAAAGAACAGACACGTAGAGAGCAAACATTCAAACATTAAAGGAGTGAAGCCCAGTACATTATAAGAGGTCCCCGGCTGTCTAAATCTATTAGCAACATAACTAATGGAGGGTTCAGAGACACAGGATTCCTCCCTAATTGTAGGCTATACTGAAAAGAAAGGTTTTAACCCTATTAGGGATGTGATTTGGGGTTGGGGAAATTATCTGAAAATTTAGCAGGGGGTCTGGGGGGCGGGGTCCGTGGCAGAGCCCCGGTGGGGGGGCAAGGGGGGCAAAGCCCCCCGAAGCGCCTGGGTTTTTATGATTTTTAAGTACCAGAACTGTGGTTAAATGACATAAAACAAACAGCTGAATGCCACTTATTACTGTATAATATTGACTTATGTTCCAAGAAGATAGCATTCCTAAAATATTCCAACAAGCATTATCCATCCATCACATGTGTGGCGTTAAAAATATTTTTTTAAATAAAGTCCAAAACATCTTCAGCAGGCAAGATGAAGAAAAGTGAAAAGTGAACTCCTGTGGCAGATAGAAAGGTCTACATTTAACCATGAGAAACTCCAGGTTAGCTGAGCAGTGTCTCCCAACAGTGACAGAGTTCGTGCACCAAACCTTGTTAATATAAATGCACACTCCCCCACCTCTGGTCTTACTGGAGTCATCAGCTGCTCTGTCTGCCCGGAGAGTGTGCCGTCCGGCCAGCTCGACAGCACCGTCAAGTACTCCACTGTGTAGCCACGTTTCCGTGAAAATCATGATATTGCAGTTCATAAGTTTCTTACTGTTGGTGATCCGAAGCCGTAGCTCATCCATTCTGTTCGCCGCTGACCGTACATTAGCGAGGAAAATGCTGGGTAGAGAAAGCCGGTGCGGTGTTAGCTTTAGCTTAGCTCTTAGCCCTCTGCGCTTCCCCCGCCTTTGTTTATGGTCTCTACGCCGCCTGCGAGCACTTCCAGTCGGCCGGGTAGCTTACCTAGCGTCGGGTGTTCTCCAGAGCTCAGGTATGAAACGTAGGTTGCTGATAAAAAGGTCGTTATTTTGTAATCCAATGTCCACAAGTTCATTTCGGGTGTAGGATGTAAAAGCGAAGCTGTTCTGAACGAACAGACCCGAAATGAGCAGAAATATCGCTGCTAATCCACAAAATCTGAAGAGACGCTGAGCCTCGCGTTGTGCACGCGCCACCATCTGGTCTGAAAATTTTTGGAAGATAAAAAAAAGCGGAATTCCGCGAATTAGCGGAAAAATCACATCCCTACCCTATTCTTAAAAACAGAGATTGAGTCTGATTCCCAAATCCAGATTGGTAACTGGTTCCACAGGAAAGGAGCTTGATAACTGAAGGCTCTGCCTTCCATTGTACTTCTGGAGATTTTATTTTACTTTTTTTTTTTTATTACTTATTTTGTACCCGTAGGTAGATTTGTTTTGCAGTCTGGTGACAAGCCACCAGCTGCCGGTCGCTGCGTGCGCAAGCACCCCGTATCCCTAACCTGCATGTTTTTGGTATGTGGGAGGAAACCGGAGAAATCCCGGAGTAAACCCACACAACACGGGGAGAACATGCAAACTCCACACAGATCACTGTTGGCCGGGGGCAGGGATCGAACCCACGATCTCATGATCCCCGCGATCCCCCCGCCGAGGGTAAACTGTGCTGCCACAGTGCTAACCACTGCACCACCGTGCAGCCCCGCAGACACGGGGAGAACATGCAAACTCCACACAGATCACTGTTAGTCAGGGGCTGGGATTGAACCAGGGATCCCATGGCCAAGGGTGAGTTGCTGTGCTGCCGCAGTGCTAACCACTGCACCACCGCACCACCCAATTCAGATTCAGATTCGCCCAGATTCTAGGTATTACAAGTAATCCAGCATTTTGGGAGCATAATGCTCTATAAGGATGATAGGGTAGTATCAGATCTTTTAAATAAAAAGGGGCCTGATTGTTTAGAGATCTGTAAGTGGGAAGAAGGATTTTAAACTTAATTCTGAACTCTATGGGAAGCCAATGAAGGGAGGCCAGAACCGGAGAGATGATCTCTCTTTCTAGTACCTGTTAAAACTCTTGCAGCAGCATTCTGAATCAACTGAAGACTTTTTAAAGATGTTTTAGGACAAGCTGATAATAAAGAGTTACAATAATCTAATCTAGAGCTAACAAAAGCATGGATCAGTTCACTCTGAGATGAGATGCTCCTAATCTTAGGGCTGATGAAGACATCAATAAACAGAGTGCATACATAAACAGAGTGCATAGTTGATGTAATCGCTTTCCTTGGAAAAAAATGTTTAGATAAAGTCTGAGCGCACACATTGCCTTGACACTTCACTGTGCTCACGTTATTTTAATGCCACTTTATGGTAGCCCAACATCTACTTTTACATCCCATCTGTCGCTCAACAGAAGCGAGTGAATATTAATTTACAGATGCTCAAGCAACATGCAAGCCATGCACAGCTTCGACTTTTTACCTTATGGAGTTAAAAACAAAAACAAAGATATTTTATAGTTTTATTCCTACATTTGCTCGGAGACGCTCTCCAGCTGAGTCGCCTCCCTGCTGGATTTCAAACGGAACAAAGTAGGTTCAGACGATTTCTAAAGCCACGAGGAGGAGCTCTGAGCTGACTGAGGCAGGAGAGGGAACACAATGTGCAAAGAACTAGAAATTAAATTTGAAACACATTTTCTATGTAAAACCTAACACGGAAAAAAAAAAAAAAGTATGTGCAAGAGAAAGCAAGGGGTTAAACTACTTCCAAAGGGCAAAACATCCTAAAAGCTTCATCACGCTTTTGGAAAAAAAAAATCAAGAAATTACGATGAAAGAAGTAGAAATACGCTCAGAATTATTTTTCGATAGACATGATTTCAATAAACACCCACTCTATGGGTGAATGTGGGCAAAGCTGATAGACCAAATACTTATAGTTGGAGTAGTTTTTAAATATACATCTTTCGTAGAGCAATATTTTAATGCTACAATAATGTAAAACAGCAGCAGTTTTTTCCCCCTAAAGGTACACACGACATAAAGCCCCCACTGTATACATTCAGCATTTACGCCCCGCCTGCTGGGGCGCACGTACAGACCCGCAACAGATGCCACACGCGAGGAAAGAGACCAGAAGAGCAGAAAGAGCGATCGACGCTCAAACAGCTGCGTGGGAAAACAGGAACAGCAGCCGATCGGAGCGCGACCATGTGCACAATCCATCAAACAGCGTCAATCCATAAACCTGCAGCGGAAACCCTGAAGCAACGACTAAAGATGCCATGACAAATAAATGTACAGATGCACACACACTGTGGAGGCAGAGGAGAGCGCGCATCGACATGAATTACCGGAGGCATCTGGCACTGAAGGGCACCAGGCGTCCCGAATGTGGAGGAGCAGTTGCCGCCGAGGAGGGCAGGTTGTAGCTCATTCTGCAGCGCATGGTCTCACAAAGGTCCTGACTTTACCGCCCAGTGTAAACACGCGCACGTCTTCTCTTTGACTGGAAGCGAGCGATTCTTAAAACCCCGCGTGGTCACGTGGTGGGACGGAGTACAGCCGCCTCCTCCTCCTCCTCCTCCTCCTCCTCAAGTTACTTTTCACTGCTACACAACTTCTACAATACAACCCTTGAGGCACAAGATGATCTGAAGGTTTAAATCTAATTCAGAAATGCACTCTTTGCTCCCTATAAACTCATTAAATCTAATTTCATGTACATTGACCCATCTGTGAAGTCACTGCCATACCTGTGTATATTTTCCATTATCGTTGGGCTGTAGAGGGTAGTAGAGGGTAAAAGGGAAAGAATGTGGAGGCGAGGCACGAGCATAGGTCGACACAGATCTTTATTAAACCCTCTAACATAAATGTACAGCCTATGACCCCAGCATGGACGCTGGGGCCATGTGTCTGGAAAGGCCTGGAAGCCAGTCAGCCTTCCCCCAGTTTCTCTGCCTTCTCTTATACAGCTTTATTGACCTGCGCATAGGAACTGGGGGCTGGCCCATACTACATGGGGTTTGACAAAGGCCATGTGTGGCACGATTATCATAACACATGTTACCTTCATAACAATACATTCGCCTCCCAGTGCTGCAGCTTAGAGCAGCAGGATGCGAAGGCGATTTAAAGTCTGGTCCAATTACCCCTGTGGGGGGGCATTGTTCAAGCCCTCTGTCTGCTTCTGGGTGTGAGATAATGTCCACTCGCAGTGTCTTGTGTCACCACAGGACTATTTTATTCAATCATGTGTCCAACTGTGTGTTCTGCACGCCACACTTTTATGTACATTGTTTCATCTGTGTAGCCACTACCATACATGTGTATATTTCCATAATCCTGGGCCATTTTTATTTCAGTCGTGTGTTTAATCATGTGTTCTGTAACTGTTTTATCTAATCCTTCTTTCTTACTCTATTGCGCAGTAGCCTGGTGGAGCACCCATAGTTTCGTTATGCCATACAACTGTACAATGACAATAAAGCCTATTCTATTCTACAATAAAGAAAGTAGTACATTTCCAAATCAAAGTAATTTATAATGGAAAAGAAGGTGCAAATTTAGAATTACAGTCAAATTTCTGATAAAACACTGATGCTGTTGTATTCCACTGAGGGTGAGTAAAGACAATACAGAACATTTGAATATTTGTTCTGGAATACTACCTAATTCTGAGCCCCAACACTGGTTATTCAGGATAGTCCTACCATCTCAACTTTTTTCTGGTGTGGGGTTGAAAAATGAAAGCCCAATTTTAATCTCATCTATCTGTTAAACTACTGGCAAGAAAAATATATCAGCACTTAGAATCTGCTGCTTTAAGGACGTTAAATTTACGGCCACGATCAAATTTAAAGGGGTCATTGACTGCACTTTTTACACATTTTAACAGCTCACTCATGTCAATAAACCGGCAAGATTTCATGGACAGATCGCACCCCTAGTGGCACAGCACAGCACTGCACCTGTCAGATGATGATATACTGTATGACTTGCCAAAAAACTCCCCAGTTGATTTAAGTTGTACTAAGAATTCCATCTCACAAGGAGGCAGACACGTATAACTTGCTGCTCTTGTCTTGGCGGACTTATGGCGGACATAGAAGTATGCTTCCTTACACCAAACAGGAAGAAGTTTTTAAACAAAGACATATGGACGCTGTGGACATACTCGGTCGTGGGCGGAGGAGCATTTGCTCCCAAATTTACCAACTATGATTCTAAAAAGAGATTATTTAGCTTATGAAGGTAAATGTTTACATTCTGTTATAATAGAGGGTGGGCGAAGCTGCCTGGTCTTCACCTGCTGCTGCTCCCCAGCGCCATGTGACTGGAGAACAATCGTTGCAATGTCAAAACAATGGTTGCATGTCGTCATATAAGATAAATTGCCACGGAATAAAAGCAAAATTGTGGTGGAATAAACATAACAGTTTCTGGATGTGAGGGGGAAAAATAAAATGACCGACAGAAGAGAAAATTCCGGGCAGGATGCCGCAAAAGGACCAAGCCAGCGAGCCATCTTCACTAGCGGTAAGTGACAAATTTCTTTGTTTGTTTACATTGTACTGATTTTCTGGTTCATATACTTTGAAGATAAGATAACAAAATGCCCAAAACAAGAAATAGTGACAAAATGCAGAACCATTCTTTGTGTAAATATGTCCAAAGTCCACTTTTGACTGACAGTTATGTAATTCGATATGGGTGCTGTGGCATTATGCAAATTAGATGTATAAATTTACTCCTATCTCAAACTTTGGATCATATTCTACATCTTTCTAATTGACAGTAAGCCATTATCTCTTACCACTTTCAAGTTATAGCTTTGGAAATCTGACATCTGAACCGAATATTTTCTTGAAAAATATCTTGACCTCTAGGGGGATAAGTCACAACTTGGCGCCTGGGCCACTGAAGAGGTTAATGAAGTGTTGTGACATATTTTGTTCACATTTTCTTTAATTTTTTTAATAATTGAAGCAAATTTGTTTTTAATTTTTCCTGGCTTTCTTGAAACATTCTGATTTAAAGCCCATCACTTTAACCTCTTGCACTCCGGTGTACCGCGGGCGGGTACTTCTCTGCGTCCTAGAGCGCACGAGGGCGCTGCGTCCTAGAGCGCACTGAAAAAAAAAAGCTGCATTTCTGTTCTTCCACTACAGACACAACCGCGAACAGAAAGCCAAAGGAGTGCTTTGATTGGTTTAGATGTGATTGACCTCTCATTCGACTAATAAGAGCCTTGAATTGGGTTTCTGAAACCTTGAAGAACCAATGACTGAAAACCTAGCAAGAAGGACCCGCCTACCAACGGCTGCGAATACAGCCAGCCAATTGAAGCACAGAAGTTCGAAAGCTGTTTTGTGTAAGGCTGGGTGACACACAGGCGTTCGCCAGTCTTTTTTTCTTACTACTGTTTTTATTTGTTTTGAAAAATCGTTCGCCAAAACCGCAATCATGGAAGCGCAAAACTGCAATAATGGAATTATGGTTTGACCGGGTCACATGACCAGAACCACGAGTCCGTAACAAGCGGACCAGCTTCATGTTCGTCTGACAATGAGGAAGAGAAGTTCGCCAGCTACGCTGCTGTTGTGAACAGGTAAGTGTTATAAGCTAAATTATTCTTTATCCCTGAAAATTGTAATCCAAATGACTTTTGACCAATCGGTAAATTACAACTGTCCGTCATGTTGTGAACGCCCCCCCCCCTCCGTGCTACTCTTCTGTAGCGGATTGCAGATATTTTAGTCCAACTGTGCATAGTAGGCCGCGGCGCACCGTCACCGCTTTCCGTCATGTAGCGATGGGCGATGTCCGTCCTCTGTAGCGGGCGGGTGGGAGTTGTTATCTTCTACATAACAGATATTCTAGTATAAATTTTAGTGCACTGTAGGTTATTTTTTCTTGTAAAAAAAAAAAGCCACACATTTTTTACGTGGCATGCTTCTTTGTGTGTGGGGGCTTGTTTGTTCATTCATTCATGAATGAATGAATAACCCCCCCCCCCCACACACACACACACACACACACAGCCCTTCACCTTTCATTAGAGCCCAAGATCAAGCTTCTATATTGAATCATTCAAAAGTTAGACGTTTTTCCAAACTGTGCCATTCGGCACAATTTGGCACAGTTCAAAAACGCCTGGGAACAACCTAAGAAAAAAGCTGTGTAATATATTCATTTTTTGTGGTATTGTTACAAAATTTTGACCTCAGCTGGATAACACTTGGGAAATTTCTGTTGCATTTTCCAGCCATTATCTGAAGCTGTGTGTTATTTGCAAGCATTTGTATCCAAAAAAACACCCAGGCGAAATTTATTTTCTTCAGGTTCAGTATGTTTAGATGACTGTTAGTGGCAGGAGCACTTAGAGAGATTATGACTGTTTTGCCAAAAAATTCAAAGTGTTTTCTTTGAAATGAGACCAACCCCATGAAGGTGCTGCAAAGGGTTGAAGAACAGCTTTTGATTTACTTTGGGTACGTTATTTTTTGGCGTTTTTAGGGAAATTGACCAGAGTGCAAGGGGTTAAGAAACATCCTTCAACTATTCAACTCCACCCTCCCTCTTACATCAGTTAGCCATTAGCTGACTAGCTTCTAGCCTCCTTTTAGCTTGGATGAGCAGCACTGGTTCACTGATCTGCAGTCATTTGTATATCTCGCGTCTCTCCGGCCTGTCTCCCAGCAGCCTTGCTGGGGTGTTGTGGTGGACATGAGCCGGGAAACCCACCAATCACCATGACGCGAGGCTGGTGGCTGAGCCGAGCTGCTGACACACGGGATTCTTAAAGGTCAATGTCTCACTCCGCGGTACTTCGCTCCTCTTCCACGGCCAGGTGAGGGATGCCCCGTCATGACGTGGCTCCCCTACATTGCCTGCGGGAGTGGAGCAGAGTCTCGTGGAACCCCGGAGGATGGTGAAGGAGCTGGCCGTGAGAGCCAGCAGCTCCAGGCATCAGCCTCGGGTTGCGGTGTGGGCGGTTACTGCAACCGGTGCCCTGCTGCGGAATAGTGGCGGGACCGCTGGCTGGTGGGCCAGAGTGACGTCAGGTATATTGTGGACCTGTGAACCAGGTGGTAACCACTACCTAATCTGTGTATATAATCTGTGTATATTTTTATAATCCTGGGCTATTTTACTCAAATGTGTGTTGTGCAACTCTGTGCCTTACTTATACCCCCCCCCCCCCAGTTCTTACTACGCAGTAGCCTGGTAGAGCACCCACAATTTCGTTGTACTTTACAACTGTACAATGACAATAAAGTCTATTCTATTCTAACAGGGATGGTTATTAGGGTGAGTAAGATCTGAAGAAAATAACAATATAAGCCACACTTGGTTCGAGCTTCCTGGTACCAGTGTTAGCTCAGGAGCTAATAGGCTACCTTTAGCCCCCCTTCCATTCTACATGACCGACAGCTAGGCGGGCCAATAATAGAGCAGTGAGCGGGTCTCAAGGATAGTGGTGGGTTGGCTTTTTCTAAACATGACATTAATGATTTCCACAAAAAAAGTCAAAAACGATTCTGGTGTTTCTGGGAGAAAAACATGAGATAATGGCTGTGTTTTAAGAGAACTGACAGTTCTGAAAAAAAAAAAAGACAATTAGGTGACCAGTAGACTCATTTCAGACAGTTAAAACCTACAAACACACCATTTTTCAGTCAATGACCCCTTTAAGACCTTACATTCACCAAGTCAAATCTATATATTCAAGATTCAAAGATTTTATTGTCAATACTACTATACGTGCAGGACATACAGGAGAAATGAAATGGCGTTTCTCTCTCTCTTCATGGTGGGCATAATATAAAAAGAAAAGGAAGAAGACTAGAAAAAAAACCATTACATTTTGTTACTTAAAATGCAAAAACTGATTGCACAGAAAGTTTAAAAAAAAAAAAAAACTATCACCAGAGTTGGGTCTAAATACTTTAAAAGCAACCAATTATAAATACAATTACTTTTAAAAGTAATCTAATACAATTCAATTACTTTTGTGTTTTCAGGAAAGTAACTGATCAAAATTACAATTACTTAGATTAGTTTGATTGTATTTGTAATGAACTGCTTTAAAAGTATTTAGACCTAAAAAGTAAATGAAACTTCATGAACTTGATTAATGCGAGTTGATCAGAGCTAATAATGATGAGCAATCAGTTGATAGACAGGTATGTTTCCACAACAATGAATGTCCCAAAAGTACTGGAAAAGTAACAGTTCCTACAATAATTTTTCAAAAGCAATCAATTACAACAACAATTCATTTCCAGGATTGCACAAAGTAACTGATTACAAGTTATAGCTACAAGTCACTTGAAAAAGTAATTACTTTCAATCCATCTTCTCCATCCATCCATCCATCTTCTTCCGCTTAATCCTTTTCGGGTTGCGGGGGGGTGGGGTGGCGAGCCTATCCCAGCATCTTTGGGTGAGAGGCAGGGTACACCCTGGACAGATCGTCAGTCCATCGCAGGGCCAACACAGAGAGACAGACAACCACTCTCACAGTCTAAGGACAATTTAGAATCCCCAGTTTTGATGCCAGTTAACCTAACTTGCATGTTTTTGGCATGTGGGAGGAAACCGGAGAAATCCCAGAGTAAACCCATGCAGACACTGGGAGAACATGCAAACTCCACACAGGTCACTGTTGGTCGGGGGCTGGGATCAAACCCAGGATCCCCTGGCCAAGGATGAGTTGCTGTGCTGCCGCAGTACTAACCACTCCGCCACTGTGCTGCCCTAATTACTTTCAAGTGCAATTAATTTTGGACCCAACTCTGAACTATCACAGATAAATTGATAGCTAAAGAGTACTGAAAGACAGACTGGTGCTCATTTTAAAGGCTAATCAGTGACTTTATTTTGGCTACACAAATGTGAGACTTGGATCCACGGACACCCAGCAGCAGCAGCAGCAGCAGATCAGTGAGGAACTCAAGTGAATAAAGGACATCTCCACACTGACGTAACAGCAGTGGGGGCAGAAAAGTTTCATTCCACAACAAGGACCTTACTCAGCTGTGTGATCTTCAAGTCAATAAACAGCAGCAGCAGAAGACATTCCTCCCTTTGAACTTTGTCAGTGTCACATCTGGGACAGGATGGGAATGTCGACTAGTTTATCTGGATTGTGTTTTATCAATAACGGTAAAAAAACAAGAGAGACATGCTAGTGGAGTCGAAAAAGCTCCGAGATTTAGCCTGAAAGCGGTTCATTAAAAACAAAGTAAGAAAAAAAAGATGTCATTTTGAAAACAAAGGACATTACATTTGGCAACATGTAGGGGTTTATATAAGGACCACTTGCTGTGTTAGCATCAATACATGCCCCCCCCCCCCCCCCACAAAGTCCCCAGGACCACAAGTGCGGCACATTCTTGCCCAAGCTAATTCCAACCCCATACCAAGGCCAGCAAGTCCAAACAGACATCCGTGTCAGATCCACCATCTTAGTGGGACAGCACACACTTCCACACCAACTGCGCACCCATGACATTAAACACAGAGCAAAACCAGCAAGCCACCTGCTTAAAACTGAGCGAATACCTGCTCAACCTCCTAATAACTACACCTCAACCGTCACTGCTTTACATGGGCACGTGCAGGAACAACAGTACACTCTTCGCTGTCCCGAGGTTATTACAGGATGCTTTATAGTGTCAGAAAAGTCAACATGTTCTCTATTTGGGGGGAGGACAAGGCATATGTCCCTGTCCCAAAGCATATAAACCTTAACTGTGGGGGGGACACAGCTGAATAAATAATTAGCCCTCACTCTTACAGTGACACCCCCTCCTAAATAAGTTTTTCAAAGCAGCGGCTGGAGGTGGAGGCTGCACCAGCATGAGAATGCCTGCTGATAAGTCACTGTTGTTCTCTTTCAGAGGCAAACCAGGTTTTTCCATTTTCTTCAGAAAAGAATTGTTGATGACCCCATATTAAATGAGGCCAACAAATAACAAACCTATAAGACTTTTTTTTTTTAAAGCATTTTGGTTATTTGCAGTTTAATTTGTTAAAGCACTCAAAAAGGGGGGGGGATGTGGAGCTTGCCCTCACGATTGTCCAAGTCAAACTTCCAGCCTGTAGGACTTTACTGTGAAGTTTGTATGTGCAGTCACTTGTTAAAAGGTATATGCTATTCTAGGAGAAAAAAAACCCCTCAAAATACTGGATTTACTCATGCAGACAGTTAAGAATAAGGTAATTCAGCTGCTACACCAAATGAGGTCAGCAGAGACACAAAATATGTGAAAATGAACAAGGCTCGCCAGTGTGACGAAGTGTTCACAAAATTGACCAAGTGCGTTCTGGGAAGGAAAGGCCTTGGTAGGTCACTGAGATTACGTCTACGTAGCAGACACAGAAGCAGAAGCACACAAAGAAGCAGACATGGGAAGTATTGCTGTGTTGTAAACTGCAATAGTCACGTTTTTCATCGTGGAAGAAAAAAAGCACAGCCTACATTTCGGATCTAACGGAGGAGTGACGCCTGGCCTGGATTGCAGCTGTGAGAAGACCCAACATAACTTTCAACCACATCCCTTTATCGATGGTGGTGTGCTCAAAGCATTTTCATAAAGGTACGTTATGATTTACTGTATATAACTGTTGTTGCTGAGTGGTTAAAACTTGCTTGGTCATAGTGTTTTGCCTATGTTAGCAGTGCTAAGCTAAACTAAGCTAAACTAAACAAAGACTCCGATATCAGAGTAGTTAGAAAAAGTCTATCACTACACACTTCTGAATGTGTAAGTGGTTGAATTTGTTCTACACCTAAGTATTTTCCTCCTGTTTGCTTTCAGCTTATGAAATGCTAGTGTGTGATGCTAACTGGGCACCTTCTCTAAACCGTATCAAGTCACTCCATCCCCAACTCACAATGTACCCTAGACAGTCCATACCTATTTAATTAAATACTTACCAAACCAAAATGATGATGATGTTTATTTTTAATATCAAAATGTGATTCAAAACAGAAACTGAAATTAAGGCTGAAATTAAACTCTCAAAAATGTCATGGCAATCAGTGGCATAAGAGTACCAGCTGATTTTAATTAACCAAAGCCTAGCCAATTACTAGATTGGTTTCCTGTATCATGGCTGAACTTTACCATAGAATCTGCAATGATTTTAAAATAAATTTTTATATGAACATTTTCTTTTGACACCTTGACACCCCCCCCAAAAAAAAACAAAAAACAAAAAACAAATGAAAGGCAAAGCATCTCTCCATTGGTGTCTAGCTATCAGCTGCTACTCTTATGCCACTGATTGCCATGACATTTTTGAGAGTTTGACAGTAGCCTTAATTTCAGCTTCTGTTTTGAAGCTTTTGATAAGCTAGTAATCACATTTTGATACTACAAATAAAGGGCAACATTTTGGTTTGGTAAGTATTTAATTATGCAGAGTCCATGGTCCTCAGCCGGAAAAAGGTGGATTGTCCTCTCCGGGTTGGGGACAGGCTCCTGCCCCAAGTGGAGGAGTTTAAGTATCTTGGGGTCTTGTTCACGAGTGAGGGGAAAATGGAGCGAGAGATCGACAGACGGATTGGAGCAGCATCTGCAGTGATGCGGACGTTGTACCGTATGTTGTGGTGAAGAGGGAGCTTAGTTCTAAGGCAAAGCTGTCGATTTACCAGTCAATCTACGTTCCTACTCTCACCTATGGTCACGAGCTTTGGGTAATGACCGAAAGAACGAGATCGCGGATACAAGCGGCTGAAATGAGCTTTCTCCGTAGGATTGCTGGACTCACCCTCAGAGATAGGGTGAGGAGCTCAGTCATCCGGGAGAGGCTCAGAGTAGAACCGCTGCTCCTCCACATTGAAAGGAGTCAGTTGAGGTGGTATGGGCATCTGATTAGGATGCCTCCTGGACGCCTCCCACTTGAGGTGTTTCAGGCACGTCCCACTGGGAGGAGACCCCGGGGCAGACCCAGGACTCGGCGGAGAGACTATGTCTCCCAGCTAGTCTGGGAACGCCTTGGTATCCCCTCTGAAGAGCTGGAGCAGGTGGCTGGGGAGAGGGAAGTCTGGGCTTCTCTGCTTGAACTGCTGCCTCCGCGACCCGGACCTCCGGAAAAGCGGTAGAAGATGGATGGATGGATGGATGGTATGGAATGTCTTAAGGTACGTTGTAATTTTGTTATGGAGTGTCCATAAACCCTCTAAACCTTGGGCATGCAGAGGTTCAAGCTACAACTCCTGATAGGTTTAACCGCTTATGCAGAAGGGCAAGGAGATCATGACAAAAAGAATCAGCAGGGCATGCAAGTGAACCCCCAACAACACTGGTCCTGTGACTGATGTGGACAATGTAGCTCCTTTATAGTCTTTCTTTTTAACCTATATGTTTTTCTTTCTAAAATGTGTCTTGGGATTCCTTTTGATTACAAAATATATTAACTGAAGAAGGATATTGGTCTTATCACCAACAGATGATGCCACACCTCTGGCTGAGATGGAAGATAGAACATCGGATGAAGCAGCACCGATCTGTCAGGCTGATGATGCGCCAGTGGAAAATGTGCAAGAACAGCAGAACTGTAGCATGTGTCACCTTAGGCTTAAATTTTACTTTTGCAAGAGGAGAATAGAATAGAATACGCTTTATTGTCATTGTACAGTAGTACAGCACAAAAAAATTGTGGGGCTGTGACTTTCTTCAGAAGCTGTCACCAGGAGACGTAGTATTGGCAGACCGTGGATTTGATATTAATGAAGGCATTGCCCTTGCCAGTGCCACACTGAAAATACCTGCATTCACCAGGGGCCACAGCCAGCTTGATGCCAGAGACATGAATGTAGCTACTGCCAGGCCTCCTACTTTTCTACCTCTTCTTTTCAACCCAGTCGGTCAAGGCAGATGGTCTTCCTCTATGAGCTATGGTTCCGCTCGAGGTTTCTGTCCGTTAAAGGGAAGTTTTTCCTCGCCTGTGTCGCTGCAGTGCTTGCTCTTAGGGGTCTCTGCTGGTTTCTATAAATTTGAGAGTGTGGCCTAAACCCACTCTTTTGTAAAGTGCCTTGAGATAACCCTGTGTTGTGATTTGGTGCTATATAAACAAATTGAATTGAGAGAGTAATAGGGTGCGTGTGCTCCAAATATACAATACTGAATGACACTATACTTCTGGCTTTTGTGGTACCATGTGAAGGCGACGACATGACTTTACTGGATAAGTGTTGCTGCAACCTGTGCTTTGACCAATGTGTGTCCAAGTGTTGTTATAAAGCCATAGTTTTAAAATGTAGACATGTTTTGGTATGGTTTACCCCTTCAGACATAATGTCTTTAACGGCTTTGCAACAATTTGAAAATAAAGTACACAATGGTTTACAAACTCCAGCTCTTTATTTATAAGGTGCAAAATTCTGAGTGTAACTTAAGTTGTGGAAATCACTGTACAGAATGTGTGCAAAGCGCAGTCCAAAAATTGGTATTTTTGGCTGTAACACTTTTCAAAAGCTTTGCTAAATGTGGAACACTTTCAAGTCACAAAGAATAGAATAGAATAGGCTTCACTGTCATTGTACAGTTGTACAGTACAACCAAATTGTGGGTGCTCCACCAGGCTGCTGCACAATTAAGTATAAGAGAAGGATTAGATAAAACACAGTTACAGAACACACAACTGAAATAAAAAAAAAACAGTCCAGGATTATGGAAAACCTACAGTAAAAACATACAGGAATATAAAAAGATATGCATCAATGTGTTTCATACAGCAATGTTCTACTACATAACAAGACTCATGCTATGGTATTATTCTAGTGTGCACATGAGGTATAACCACGGCTGCTGTGGGGCTGCTGCTGGACTGACTCCCACATCCTAGATAGAACCACTGGATTACACAGTTTTGGTTTTCACAGGAACCATGTTATCCAGCTCTTCTGGCTGCCTGCAAGTACACCACAACACATTCGGAATTACAACAGATTAAGCAGAAGAGGTAAAATCAGAACAAGCAAATTTGTATAATCAAAACAAAGTAAACAATTTGATAAATGTTTCATAGATTTAAAACAAATGACAAGTTCACACTTTTTATCACAGTACTTGAAAATTATATAATTTCCGTACAGTTTGAAAAATATTTTCAGAGTGCTGCACATTTTAATTTCATCTGGCTGTAGAGTGAAAGAACGATGTTTAGCATAACAAGAGAGGAAATAAAAAGAAACATGCCTTTGTGCTCACAGCTGTCTTCAGGTCTGCCTTGTCCATCTCCAGTCATCACCCATCCATCTGTGAACTGCACTTGGGTTGCTGCAAAGACCTAAAGTTACTGAAAACTTCCTGTGTATATGGACTTACAGTTAAAATAAAATAAAACAAATGAAGGCATGGTCGGAGTTAGGCAGAATGTTCACGTCTGAACTCCACGTTGTATGTTGGTAGGGATCCAGCCCGTTAACCCCTTAAAGCCTCGCCAACAGCGTGTCTTTGCAGTCCTGTTCAGTTTGGTGTAGTACTGTCCCTTTAAATTTTCCTTTGAACAGTCCATTTTGTGATTTTTTTTTCGTTCATTCATAACGAATGTAGAGGCGCCGGCCGGCCTATCCATCCCAGAATACATTGCGTGTTTGTCACACGGGCTGGCGAGCTCTACTGAAGAAAGAGGAAATGATTGTTTTGACTTCAAGATCAAACACATATATAAAAATAAGGTCCAACTGACCAAATGTTGAATTTGACTTTTGGTAAAGGCAGTGAAGTTGATAAATATGCAGTTCATCCAGGAAATAATTAACTATATTTTACTAAAGTAAGTTATAGAAATATTAACATCATACTCCTAATATTTCAAATGAGAGTTATGACGACAACTACACACTGTCTGTAAATTTTTTTAATGATCTGCAACAAATTCAAAATACTTAAGTTTATAAAGGTCATTCAGTGGGAAAAATGATTCAATTTTCTTGAGACAATACTCAATTGCTGTGATTAAAAAAAACTGGAGCCATGAAAGCATTTTTTTTGTCTCAAAAACAGTAGCAATCAACTAATTTTCTAACGATGAAGCAACAAAATAATGGCCTGAAATTTAGCTCTAGTTTCACTTGGAGTATGGGGGAAGTGAAAAGTGTTTATTTAACTTTCTAACTAAAGGTCAGCACTACTGCCTGACCCAGTGACTGACCCAATAGGCCTCTCAACACTGCTGGACTAATGATCACTCACTGTGAAAACAAAGAAACCAGTATTTTAGCAAGAGGGCGTTCTCTGTAGTAGACCTGTGAGCCTCCTCCTGTTTACCCATCTGGCTGGATCAATCAGATCACATCCAGTTTTCCACTGAAACATCCAACTGTATAAAACAAACGTTTTGTTCCTGTGTATTTTTAACAAGCAAACTAAACCATTTCTGTGTGACTTCTGTATCATGTTCTGGATATCTTTGGTGCTGTGTCAGTCACTATCAGATCAATCTTTCCATGATAGTTTTTTAAACCCACAAAGCCATGAGTGGGTTTAAAAACCCACTCATGGCTCAATGAAAGCTCAATGAAAGCTACACAATTTTTCTTAATTAATCAAATAAAATCCATCACTTTTGTGTTGAAAATGAGTTTGTTAATGTGCACAAAAAGCAGTAACCCGTTTTCCTCTACCAGCCTGTATTGTGAGTTTTTACAGAATGCCTGGCCCAGTTTTTCACAGGCAAAATTTTCAACTGACAGTACAGCAATTTGGGCATGCTAGCCCCAGGCTTATTTACATTGGGGCCTATAGCGATGTAACGAAATATTTTAAGTTCCCCATAAATGTTGTATGTGATGCTATATGCTCATTGTTGTGGCAAACGCTAGCTGATGTGGTTAATGTTACCTCCTTTATATACCAACATATAACGTTTTCTAGGAACAGCAGCTATATACCATCATCGTAGTGCAGATTTTTGCAAGCTCAAGACACATCTTGTCCTTAAATAGTGGTGTTTACTGTATAAAATTTGATTTTTAAAACTCATTTATTCAATTATTTTTTAAGTCCACTGCCAAAAAGGTCCATGCAGACATTTTTTCACTCATATAAATACTCTACAGTGGTAATATATGCTTAACTAATTGCCATACATTTTAGTGGATGAAAATCAACAATGTAAACGTACTCATGCCATCTAGTCCATCAGAAACACAGTGCAGCGTAAATTAAAAAGGAGTGTTTTTATACTGCTCCTCACTTTTGACCAACCAAGGAGTACAACCATGGGCATCACCACAAGCAATTTGATAGGGTCTACAGCTGAGTTATCAAACATGTGCATCACCAAGTACAAATATTTCTGGAACATTACACAGATCTAATTTAAGAGAGAAGTCTTCTGAAGGCAAGCAAAACACTTTCCCCTGTTAGTATTTAAGTATTATTAAAAAAAAACAAAAAAAACTAGTGCACTGCCCGTAGAAACCAAGTACACCTGGCTGAAAAAGGTAGCACAATTAGGCTTTACAGGCCCAAATGTAGGTTGTTGCAGTGTTTCCCCTACTATTATATTGGGGGGGTGGGGTATCCTCCCAACAGACTCCCCCCCCCCCCCAGAGTGTCAAGTTAATCTTCTATCTTTCAAAGCACAGAATCTCTGTCTGTGTGTGTGTCTGTCCCACGCATATCTTTTGAACCATTCATCAGACTGAACTAAGATTTTATACACGTTTTGCTGAGGTTATGAGGGTGTGCATCCTCGAGTATGGAGTTGTTCAGTCAAAATATGTAATTTTTATCAAGAAAAGATTAACCACCGCTCTGCCACCACTCTGTCTCTTCCATGCCCTGGCTTCAGAAAGTGTGGATGGGCTTTCGGATTTCGGATAGACTCCGTGCTGATTGGATAATATGCGGCATCGTGGCCATGCTCGATTGGATAATCTGTGGCATCACGACCATGCTGATTGGATAATCTGTGGCATCACGACCATGCTGATTGGATAATCTGTGGCATCACGACCATGCTGATTGGATAATCTGTGGCATCACGACCATGCTGATTGGATAATATGCAGCATCATGACCATGCTGATTGGATAATATGCAGCATCATGACCATGCTGATTGGATAATACGCAGCATCACAACCATGCTGATTGGATAATACGCAGCATCACGACCATGCTGACTGGATAATACGCAGCATCACGACCATGCTGACTGGATAATGGAAATAAGCTATAGACAGCTTGCTCCTTCTGTAATTGATAACATGGTGGATAGTGTTTCAGCTTCTCTGCATCAGACTCTAGACTTGGTGGCCCCCTTAAAAAAGAAAAAGTCTAATCAGAGATTTCTAACTCCTTGGTTCAACACAGAAACTCGTAGCTTAAAACAGAAGACTCGTCAAATAGAAAGAAAATGGCGCTCCACTAATTTAGATGAAATCTATTTAGCTTGGAGAAATCATCTTTTAATTTATAAAAAATCTCTTAGAAAAGCTAGAACGAGTTATTACTCTGCATTAATAGAAGAGAACAAGAATAATCCCAGGTTTCTTTTCAGTACTGTAGCCAGGTTGACAAAGAGTCAGGACTCTGTCAATCCTAGCATTCCCTTAGAGCTTACTAGTCAGGACTTTATGAACTTTTTCAATAATAAAATTTCATCCATCAGAGATAAAATCAATCAGATTCTTCCCACAGTTAACTTAAATACTGTAACTACTACAACTCCTTGTCTGTCTTGATGTCTGTCTTGATGAGTTTACTCCAATCGACCTTTGTGAGTTAGACAAAATAGTTTCCTCATCCAAACCTTCAACTTGTCTTTTAGACCCTATTCCTACCAGGTTATTTAAAGAAGTCTTCCCACTTATTGGTAGCTTTATTCTTCATATAATCAATTCTTCATTAACTTTAGGCCATGTACCGCAGGCTTTTAAAATGGCTGTAATTAAACCCTTACTCAAAAAGCCAACGCTAGATCCAGGAGCTTTAGCTAACTATAGACCAATCTCTAATCTCCCTTTCATTTCAAAAATCTCAGAAAGAGTTGTTGCTACGCAATTATTTGACCACCTGCAGGGAAATGGTTTACTCGAAGAGTTTCAGTCTGGGTTTAGAATCCATCATAGTACTGAAACAGCCTTAGCGAAGGTCACTAACGACCTCCTCATTGCATCTGATAATGGACTAGTTTCTGTACTTGTCCTTTTAGACCTTAGTGCAGCTTTTGATACTATCGATCATAATATTCTACTTGATAGATTAGAACACTATGTTGGACTTAATGGAACTTCATTGCAGTGGTTTAGATCTTATTTATCTGATAGGTTCCAGTTTGTTCATGTAAATAATGAGTTTTCTTTCAACTCAAAGCTCAGTCATGGAGTTCCACAGGGATCTGTGCTAGGCCCTACTCTTTTTAGTTTATATATGCTTCCGTTAGGCAACATTATTAGAAAGCACTGTATACATTTTCATTGTTATGCTGATGACACACAATTATACCTGTCAATGAAGCCAGATGATAGTAATCAATTAGCCAAGTTAGAAGCCTGTCTTAAGGAAATCAAAGCTTGGATGACTTGTAATTTCCTGCTATTAAATTCAGATAAGACTGAAGTCATTCTTGTTGGTCAAAAAAAAACCCTTAGAAATTCCTTTCCAAATCAAACTTTCAGTTTGGATGCGGTTACTCTTTCTCTTAATAATCTTTCTCCCTGTCATCATGGATCCTGGACTACCTCATGAACCGGCCTCAGTTTGTGAGAACCCGGGACTGTGTGTCCGACACGATCATCAGTAGCACGGGGGCCCCCCAGGGAACGGTGCTGGCTCCCTTCCTGTTCACTCTTTATACTGCGGACTTCTCACACAACACAACACACTGCCATCTACAGAAGTTCTCTGATGACTCTGCGATCGTTGGCCTCATCTCCAATGGAGATGAAGCTGAGTACAGAGGGCTTATCCAGGACTTCGTGGACTGGTGCCATCGGAACTGCCTCCAGATCAACGCGAGGAAAACTAAGGAGCTGGTGGTGGACTGCCGCAGGCATGGGCAGCCCCTCACAGTACCAGTAAATATACAGGGAACAGACATCGAGATGGTGACATCCTATAAGTACCTGGGTATTCATCTGAACAATAAACTAGACTGGTCACACAATACTGATGCACTCTACAAGAAGGGACAGCGCAGGCTGTTCCTGCTGAGGAGACTCAGGTCTTTTGGTGTACAAGGGGCGCTGCTGAAGTCATTCTATGACACGGTGGTGGCATCAGCCATCACTTTTGGAGTGGTCTGCTGGGGCAGTGGCATTACTGCAGCCGATAGGAAGAGACTGAACAAACTGATTAAGAAAGCTAGCTCTGTCCTGGGGCAGCGCCTTGATCCGATGGAGGAGATAGGAGAGAGAAGGACGGTGGCTAAACTGTCATCTCTGCTGGAGTCCGAGTTCCACCCTATGCAGGACATACTGCATACTGCACACTGAGGAGCTCATTTAGCAGCAGACTACATCATCCCAGGTGCACAACCGAGAGGTTTCGTAGGTCCTTCCTACCAACGGCTGTCAGACTGTACAACCTAAGCAGGGCTGCTCGCAGAGATAGCAAAAAGACGTAACAAACTAATAGTTTTTTGAATGCAAAAGATGCAATAGACTTACACAATGGTCCCCTCCGGCATACAACTAGGAACATACCGGTCGCTATGGAGGGTGAGAATATGTATGGGCACATAATCATACCATGTAGGATAACTAAGTAGACAGTTATGCTGTTTCATTCCATCTAGCAACAATGCTCTGCACTGTGTGTGTTTATATATTTACATATTTATTCCATCTAGCTACAATGCTCAGCACTGGGTGTGTTTATATATTTATATATCTACATATTATTCCATCTAGCTACATTGCTCCGCACTGTGTGTGTTTATATACTTGCATATTTATTCCACCTAGCTGCAATGCTCCGTACTGTGGGTGTTTATATATTTACATATTTATTCCATCTAGCTACAATGCTCTGCACTGTGTGTTCATATATTCATATATTTATTCCATCCAGCTACAATGCTCTGCACTGTGTGTCTGTGTGTGTGTGTATATATATATATTTTATAGTAATACGTACATATGTATATTAGCTGCTCTTGCTTGCTTGTTTTTTTCTTGCCTTCTGATTGTTGCTCTGAGTGTTGCTATCCCTGTGCTGTTGCAATCCTGGAATTTCCCCGTTGTGGGACTAATAAAGGCTTATCTTATCTTATCTTATCTTATCTTAATAGCTCTGTGAGGAACCTTGGAGTTATTTTTGATCAGGATTTGTCCTTCAATTCACATATTAAATTTGTTTCTAAGACTGCCTTCTATCATTTGCGTAATATTGCCAAGATTAGGAGCATCTTGTCTCAGAGTGATGCTGAGAAACTGATCCACGCTTTTGTTAGCTCGAGATTAGATTATTGTAATTCTTTATTATCAGGCTGTCCTAAAACATCTTTAAAAAGTCTTCAGCTGATCCAAAATGCTGCAGCAAGAGTTTTAACAGGTACTAGAAAGAGAGATCATACCTCTCCGGTTCTGGCCTCCCTTCATTGGCTTCCCATAGAGTTTAGAATTAAGTTTAAAATCCTTCTTCTTACTTACAAAGCTCTAAACAATCAGGCTCCTTTTTATTTAAAAGATCTGATACTACCGTATTATCCTAACAGAGCACTACGCTCCCAAAATGCAGGATTACTTGTAATACCTAGAATCTCCAAAAGTACAATGGGAGGCAGAGCCTTCAGTTATCAAGCTCCTCTCCTGTGGAATCAGCTGCCAATCTGGATTCGGGAGTCAGACTCGATCTCTGTTTTTAAGAATAGGGCTAAAACCTACCTTTTTGATATAGCCTACAATTAGGGAGGGATCATGTGTTTCTGAACCCTCCCTTAGTTATGCTGCTAATAGGTTTAGTCAGTCGGGGGACCTCCAGTAATGCACTGGGCCTCACTCCTTTTCTCACTCTCAATGAAATATTTTTTTTGCTGGTCATTAACATTTGTTTGTTCTCTCCCATAGATTGAGTCCCCATCGTGCTGTTTGCTCTCTAAATGTCTGTTCTTTTCTTCTTCTCTATCCCCTCACCCCTCAGCCAGTCACAGCAGATGACTGCCCCTCCCTGAGCCTGGTTCTGCTGGAGGTTTCTTCCTGTTAAAAGGGAGTTTTTCCTCTCCACCGTCGCCAAGTGCTTGCTCACAGGGGATCGCCTGATTGCTGGGGTCTTTCTGCAACTGTGGGGGTTCCCCCTACAGTTGATAGTGCTATGAGATGACTGTTGTTGTGAAATGGCGCTATATAAATAAAGTTGAATTGAATTGAATAATACGCGGCATCACAACCACGCTGATTGGATAATACGCGGCATCACAACCATGCTAACTGGATAATACGCGGCATCACAACCAGTCAGTCACCACAGTGTTTATGAACAAAACAAGGAAATGAAAAATGACAAATTTGACTAGAAAAACATAATACTGAATATTTGATACTTAAAAAAATTATAACATAAAGTTGCCATGATTGCATATGTCTAAAGGATAATTCAGCATATGTGGAGAACAGGAGGTGCAAGTAGACTGGGTGGAGCATCTGCTGGTACCCGGGTCTGACAAAGAACACCGGTGTATCCAACACAGAATATGCCGGGAGAAGCAGTGACCCGACATGACCTGGCTCAAAGGCACGCTAACTCTTGGCGAAAAAAAAAAAAAAAAATTCAATAAAGTGAAAAAAACAAAAACAAAACAGATAATGCATGGAGTGTGCTTTTGCCAGGAGGCGCAACCAACAGCAAAGTGTGATTTATCATGGAAAACAGTTGAGCTGTGTGCTTCGAGCGATTAGCTGATTTGCTCCACCTCCTCTGGTATTCTGACATTTTGGCATATCTATCAGAACAGCACTGGACAGCTGATGGTACAGACGGCAGTCAAAGGTTAAAAAAAACATGGGGGGGGGCTAAACAGTGATTTGGATCTTTATCCTGTAGCTTGAAAGCACTCAGACACATCCCAACAAGTCCCGTTATATGAACAAGTGTGTGTGTGCGTGCACGCGCTACAGGCAGCAGCTGAGCAAAGCTCTGTACGGGTTTTTTTTTCCTGTGAGCCAAAACTGCAAATATGTCATTATAGGGTAGCTCCAAGTTAGAAACTCATTCAATAAGTTACAGATAGGTTCAAAGAGTGTTACTCATATGTTAGAAATAATTTTGGGGTACGCTAGACATTAATCTCGACATATTTCAACTTTTGAGTAACTATGAGTCGCTGACAAGTAATGTGTGTAAACAAACGCATAACTTCCCTACAACCTTTGCTCCGCGAATGCGGGACGTACAGTATCAACCATACGCTGGATTATGTCAGAAAATTTTCAGAGGAGCTCGGCGAACTACACCGTATACCAGTGTGCTTCAGGATGCTTCAGCGTCCTTCAGCATGTTCTCAACTTAGACAAAATTTAGCCATAACTGATTCAACGTAGCCAGCGTATTCTCCAAATTTTTCCATACATTTTGCAAACGCTGCCTAGATCATCTCGGTGTGACAGGGCCTAAACCTAGGACACAAAAATGCCTAAATAATGAAATAAATCATTCTAGTTAAATATTTACTGACAAATGGGCAACACTGATGCAACGGTTGCAGTCAAACAGGTTCTTCTGCTGTGTATAATAATGTTGGGTGTTTTGTAGTTAATTCAGTTGATTACAGTTTTAAAAAAAACTTTTCATAACAAAATACAGCTTAAGTGTAAAATGATGCACTATAATGGGTTTCAAATATTTGTAAATGTGTCCTGTTATAGTACTGCATGAGTTTATTGACGATACACAAAAGAAATTCAATATTACACTTAACTCCTTCACTGAACAGTGATAAACTAAAATAATTATGATGACTGAACAACTCCCATTCCCCAAAGTGCGAGATACACTATTATCTTGAATATAAGTGATAAAAGATCACACAAACAAGTGATCTGACAAACAAATAAACAAGGGATCTGAAACGGCTGCTAATATTGGATGTCCCATTCATTTCCAATATTTAGGTATTCTGTAATTAACATCCACGCAATCAAATAAATCTTAGTGCCATTTACTCCCTTTTATATTTGTCAAAGTCTAACATGTGATTGCCGACATACAGCTTCCACCTCTTTGTATTCCACTTTCAAATACAGCCTACATTTGGGCCTGTAAAACCTAACTGGGATACCCGTTTCAGACAGGAATACTTGCGTTCTACGGGCAATGCACTAGTCTATCTAAATGCAAGGACTCCCTGTGTAGAAAGGGCAGTCCCCACAAGTGATGACCAGAAAACTGGTCCCCATCAAACATGAAAATCAGTGTGTGTGTGTGTGTGTGTGTGTTCCTGTCTTTTTATTCTTGTGTGGACCAACCCTTGACAAACCACCTTTTATTAAAGATTCAAAGATTTTATTTGTCAATACTACTATACGTACAGGACATACAGGAGAATTGAAATGCGTTTCTCTCTCTTCAGTGGTGTGCACAATATAAAAAAAGGAATAAGGCTGGAAAAACAACAACAACAGTCTATGTACAGTAATGCTACCCGCAGTGCAAATAACGATAAAAGATAAAACCCAGACATCCCATAGTGCAAATAAAGATAAACGATAAAATCCAGCAATCCTATATACAGAAAAGGTAGAGCAGGAATACTTGTAGTTGCAAGTTTGATGCAGTAGTGTAGGTGCAGACAGTGACAGATTGGGCTTCACATTATCAATATTGCAATAACAGACAGCAGCAGGTATGGCATTTGTGCAAATGGTTGCAGTAAGGTGCAGAGACAGACAGCAGCAGATGTATCACTGTTGGTGTGCCAGTCCTTCTGTGAGGAGAGGAAGTGGACAGAGTTCAGGGTCCTGATGGCCTGGTGAACAAAGCTGTTTAGCAGTCTTGTGGAGCGGTCCTGGAGGATCCAGTACCTTTTCCCCGACGGCAGGGGGCTGAAGAGGGAGTGTGAGGAGCGGAAGACGTTGCCTGCAATGTTGATGGCTCTGCAGGTGAGGTAGATATTTGAGGGGGGGGCGCAGAGGGGTACTGATGATCTTGCTGGCAGCTTTCACTGTGTGTTGTAGTGTCTTCCGGCAGGAGGCGATGCAGCTTCCGTACCACACCATGATGCAGCTGGTGAGGATGCTCTCAATGGTGCCTTGGTAGAATGAACACATGATGGAGGGTGGGACTCGTGCTCTCCTCAGTTTGCAGAGGAAATGGAGGCGAGTTTGAGCCTTCTTGGCCAGTGATGTAGTGTTGGACCAGGAGTGGTCCTCAGAGATGTGCACCCCCAGGAACTTGGTGCTGCTCACCCTCTCCACAGCTGCTCCATCAATGATCAGAGGGGATGCTGTGTGTGTCCCCTCCTGAAGTCGACCACAGTCTCCTTGGTTTTTCCTACGTTCAGGAAGAAATTATTGTCTTTACACCACTGGACCAGTTGGCTCACCTCCTTTCTGTAGTTGGCCTCCTCATTGTTGCTGATGAGGCCCACCACCGTTGTGTTGTCTGCAAACTTGATGATGTTGTTGATGTTTTTATCTGAGGACATTTTTCCTTTTCCATTTTTACCGGAGTGGTGGCCTGGTTGGTGGAACATCTACCCCACACCCGGGAGGCCAGGGTTCAAATCCCGGCCGGGTCATACCAAAGCCCATATCTAAAAAAATTTTTTTTTTAAAAAATGGTACTTTCCACCTTCTAGCTTGATGCTCAGCATAATAGAATGGGGAAAGGAAAGTTAATGCACAGAGCTACCAGAGGACTGACACCCCCCCGCCCCCCGCAGCTTTCACTACTTACAGCAGCTGTGTGGCCTAGGGTCATTGACATGGGACTAACTTAACATTTTTCCTTGTGAGGACATTTGGCCTGGTCCTTGTAAGGAAAAATGCTAGGGATTCATTCCCCAAAGTGCAAGATACACTATTATGAATATAAGTCATAAAAGATCACACAAATAAGTGATCTGATAAATAAACAAGGGTTCCAAAACAATGGCTAATATTGGATATCCCATTCATTTTCACGAATTAGGTATTCTGTAATTTTTCTATGTTTATTTTTCTATATAGCACCAGAACGCCATGATTCCTTTAAGAGTTTGTCATTGTCAACCTTCATGCTGCCCCCCCAAAAAAGGCTGTAAACCTGGGGGAGGACTGGAGTTGTTCAAATCATTTTTATAATTGTTTTAGTTTACATCACTGTTCAGTGATGGAGTTAAGCATAATATTGAATTTCTTCTGTGTATCATCAAAGTCACAAAGTCACTCATCAAAGACATCAAAGTCAAAGTCACATCAAAGTCACAAATCACTGATACGCCTTCCACAGAGGAAGCAGGGTTTGGGGACAAGGGGGATGACTCGCCTATCACAGGGGCTGAGGTCGCCAAGGTGGTTAAAAATCTCCTTGGTGGCCGGGCCCCGGGGGTGGACGAGATTCGCCCCGAGTACCTCAAGGCCCTGGATGTTGTTGGGCTGTCATGGTTGACACGCCTCTGCAACATTGCGTGGAGGTCGGGGGCAGTGCCTTTGGCATGGCAAACCGGGGTGGTGGTTCCTCTCTTCAAAAAAGGGGACCGGAGGGTGTGCTCCAACTTTAGAGGGATCACACTCCTCAGCCTCCCTGGGAAGGTCTATGCCAAGGTACTGGAGAGGAGAGTCCGGCCGTTGGTCGAACCTCGGATTCAGGAGGAGCAATGTGGTTTTCGTCCTGGCCGTGGCACATCGGACCAGCTCTTTACCCTCTCGAGAATTCTTGAGGGTTCGTGGGAGTTTGCCCAACCAGTTTACATGTGTTTTGTGGACTTGGAGAAGGCATTTGACCGCGTCCCTCGTGGATTTTTGTGGGGGGTGCTTCGGGAGTATGGGGTATCGGGCTTGTTGTTACGAGCTATTCGGTCTCTGTACGACCGTTGTGAGAGTTTAGTTCGTATTGCCAACACTCGGTCGGAGTCATTCCCAGTGAGAGTTGGACTCCGCCAGGGCTGCCCTTTGTCACCGGTCCTGTTCATAATTTTTATGGACAGGATTTCTAGGCGCAGCCAGGGAATGGAGGGTGTCATACTTGGTGACCACAGGATCTCATCTCTGTTGTTTGCAGATGATGTTGTCCTGTTGGCTTCATCCAGCAATGACCTACAGCTCTTGCTGGGACGGTTTGCCGCTGAGTGTGAAGCGGCTGGGATGAGAATCAGCACCTCCAAGTCCGAGTCCATGGTCCTCAGCCGGAAAAAGGTGGATTGTCCTCTCCGGGTTGGGGACAGGCTCCTGCCCCAAGTGGAGGAGTTTAAGTATCTTGGGGTCTTGTTCACGAGTGAGGGGAAAATGGAGCGAGAGATCGACAGACGGATTGGAGCAGCATCTGCAGTGATGCGGACGTTGTACCGGTCTGTTGTGGTGAAGAGGGAGCTTAGTTCTAAGGCAAAGCTGTCGATTTACCAGTCAATCTACGTTCCTACTCTCACCTATGGTCACGAGCTTTGGGTAATGACCGAAAGAACGAGATCGCGGATACAAGCGGCTGAAATGAGCTTTCTCCGTAGGATTGCTGGACTCACCCTCAGAGATAGGGTGAGGAGCTCAGTCATCCGGGAGAGGCTCAGAGTAGAACCGCTGCTCCTCCACATTGAAAGGAGTCAGTTGAGGTGGTATGGGCATCTGATTAGGATGCCTCCTGGACGTCTCCCACTTGAGGTGTTTCAGGCACGTCCCACTGGGAGGAGACCCCGGGGCAGACCCAGGACTCGGTGGAGAGACTATGTCTCCCAGCTAGTCTGGGAACGCCTTGGTATCCCCTCTGAAGAGCTGGAGCAGGTGGCTGGGGAGAGGGAAGTCTGGGCTTCTCTGCTTGAACTGCTGCCTCCGCGACCCGGACCTCCGGAAAAGCGGTAGAAGATGGATGGATGGATGGATCATCAAAGTCATGCAGTACTGTAACAGAACACGTTTACAACTATTTGAGACCCACTGTAGTCCATCCTTTTATTATTATTATTAATATTATAAGTACAAAAACCCCCAACATTATTTTACACAGCAGGAGGAGCCGTCTGGCTGCAATTGTTACATCAGTGTTGCCCATTTGTCACTAAATATTTAAATAAAAATGATTTATTTTGTTATTTGGGCATTTTTGTGTCCAGTTTGGTGACGGATGTCATTTAGTCAAAGCGTGCATCATCATCATAGCAGTCTGTCAGGGGCGACAATGACTGTTTCATTTAGGTCTGATCAGATTCCTCCCCGCAGCTCTGTCCTTTGCCCTCCACTGCCAGGAACTCCTGACCTTGTTAACCCGGGCGACGTCCGAGCCGGTATGAGTTGCTTTCTGACTGACCATTTCATGAAACTGCTTGCAAAGTATTTGAGTACCGCTAGCTTTTGCTGGACTAGCGGCACATTCTTGGCAGACAGCGGTATTATCAGTGGCAAGAACAGGCCAAGACAAACTGACTCCAGTATCTGTTGCAGTGACTGACCAGATGATAGGTTTGTTTATCTCTGCTCTTTGTGTAGTGCATGTCATGATGCACCAACTGGCAAAAGTCCACCACAGACCTTGCGACAGATGTGCTTATCTGCCAGGACGTCTAGTCTCACCCCGTGTAACTGGGAGTGGTCCACCACAGACCTGTGACAGACACTGTTTTTAGTTCTGCCACGATGCATATCTTACTCAGGCATATCTCAAAGTGCATAAAAACTCAGTGTGCACTGTTAGTAGCATTAACATTTGTTTCCCTTTTGAAATAAAATATACTACATCCTGGTCATAACTGACCTTGGCACATCACAAAGTGCATTTAGCTGAATAAAAAATGAACTGTCAAACACTTCAGTGCGCAAACCCCCCAAGAAAAGATTGATAACATTAACAAACATTGCACATCCACCATTATGGTTTGTTTTATTTTAAATCACCACATCTGTGAGTAGGAACCTGTTTTAATAACTACACATTACATTATACACACACATCAGTCAACCAAAAATTTCTAGTAGAGTTAAGGATGCAAAAAGCACCCACATAAAAACTTGAGTAATGACTTCAGTCTTGAAGGTTTGAGGTTTTTCTTCAAAATTTGTAACAATTTTCTTATAGTTTTGTATTTTTTTCTGTAAATTTATCTAAATTTGAAACCATTCTCCTCAAATTTGTAATTTCCTCTTGTAAAATTGACTTTTCTTGTACATTTGAGACTTTATTATACATCTGTGGATTATTTTATGGCTAATTTTTGTCTATTTTTTAAAATTACTGTTTTTTTTTTTATGAATTTGAAGCAGACTGTGGTAAAAACTCCACTTTTTTTCCTTATACAATTTACGCTTTTGACCATAATTTTACAGAACAAGAACAGAACAAAGATTTAACTCTGATTTCAAAGAAAGAAATATTTACAAAATTACATTTAATGAAATAAATTAAATGACCAAAGATTCAGTTATTTCTGTTAATATATTTCTATGAGAATGGCTGGGTCCCATGGGCAGAAACCCACCCTGCTCCTCCACATTGAAAGGAGCCAGTTGAGGTGGTATGGGCATCTGATCAGGATGCCTCCTGGACGCCTCCCACTTGAGGTGTTTCGGGCATGTCCCACTGGGAGGAGACCCACTCCAGCAACTTTATTACATGTATAGTTTATTTCTCTTATCTTATCATGTTTAATGTTGCAGCATTGTACCGAGACAAATTCCTAGTTTGTGTACTACATGAACAATGGCAATAAACCTGATTCTGATTCTGATTCTGATTCTGACCCTGGGACAGACCCAGGACTCGCTGGAGAGACTATGTCTCCCAGTTGGTCTGGGAACGCCTTGGTATCCTCTCTGAAGAACTGAAGCAGGTGGCTGGGGAGAGGGAAGTCTGGGCTTCTCTGCTTGAACTGCTGCCTCCGCAACCCGGACTTCCGGAAAAGCGGTAGAAGATGGATGGATAGACAAAGAAATCTTGACTAACCACTTCCCTCATTACTGAATTACACAGCTTTAAACAATGGCGACAAGTACGGGAAAGTCGAAGTGTGGTAACATGGGTCTGTGAACATATGTAAGGGGTGGTCCATATTGTCACAACGGAGACTAAACAAAATATGAGACCAAGGGGACACTTTATTTTTCAGAACTAAATCAAAGTCACAAGTAGGTGTGCCTGCTGCTACCACTCTTCCTGATAAACAGGCTAGAGGAATTGTCCCAGTGCAACCTCATCTGTTGCATAACAACCAGACTAGTACATAAGCAACTCCTTGTCCTGCATATGTGATGTACGAGAAAGCAGCAAAAATATGGACAACTCAAGCAGACGTCTTGGTACATTGACCGGAAGGCTGAGAGCATGAGAAGGAGTCAAGTCCCTTGGGGGTTTAATACAAGCAAGGATATGATCTGAATTCTGTGGACAGTAAATGAACTTTGCCATCAGTTTAATTGAAGAGGAAGACATCATTTTTGCATTATAAAGTCTTTATTTGTGGCTGGCCAGATTCATGGGAATCTAAGAGTTGTACAAATAAAATGGGGTTGGCAGCATTTTCAAAAATGTTAGTTTTAAGGTCCTGAAATAGTGGTGCTGTGCTTAGAAAGTAGGTGTAACCCTTCAAAAGAGTTTAGCACTTAAGAACATTAACACATAAGAGTGAATGCATTATACAAGAAGCACACAATGAGAATGTTTATGGCTTCTGTGGTCCTGAATAAATCCATCAAACTCTATGCAGAAACACAGCAGGGCTCCAATCTAGTGGTGTTCCAGCCAAGAAGAATTTGTACCATGGCCTTCACCAAAACCAGATTTTGAAAATGCACAGTGTGCCTCCACAACAATTTACCATTTCACCTTTTTTTTTTTATTTAAGTTTTTGTAAAAGGTATACATGTCATTACAGCATTGCATTGTTTACATTTTCATCACATATTCCCCTTTTTTTGTTTTTTGACAACATTGGAAAAAAATTATTACAACACCCTTTTTTTAAGTGAAAGAAAAAGAGAAATTAAAAAAGGAACAAAAGAAAAAAGAGCAGAAAAATAAAAGAGCACCTGAGTAGCATTGGAACAAAGAAAGGTGCCATTATTGAAATGGTATTTGTCAAAGATTAGATCTGATGGAAGACACATATGGGGTTGCAGGGTTGCCAAAAGTTCAAGAACCCATCCATGTCTTGTCTCAGTGCAAATGTCAACTTTTCCATCGAATAAATGTCCTGAATCACGTTAATCCAATCTTCAGGTGTAGGACAGTCTTTCAACATCAATTTTTTTGTTAGAGCTTTTTTACTTACCAATATTAAAACAGTGAATAAGTATTTTTTTCCTCGTCTTTCCAGTGATTCCGGTAGTAAACCCAAATACAAGGTTACAAAAGAAAAGGGAACTGTTACTTTGAAAATTTTCCCCAATATTGTCTGTACATTGGTCCAATATTGGTGGATAACTGGGCATGACCAAAACACATGAAAATGATTTGCAGTCTTTTCACCACACAAACGCCAACAATTCAACCCTTTACGAGTAAATTTGTTTTGTGCAGGTGTTCTGAAAAATCTTACCAAATTTTTCCATCCAAATTATCTCCACAGCAGGGATGAAGTACTTTTCCATTGTTGTTTATTTAGCTTTTCCCATATTTCCAGTTGTAAAGTGAAATTCCCCTCTTTTTCCCATCTCTCTTTTATATATGATGTGTTGTCTCCTTTTAAGTCTTGAAGACCATGGTATATTTTAGAAATGTATCTGATCCCTGGGATCCCTTTATATGCCATTAAGAAAACCTTCAGAACATCTGACTGGGCCCTTTCCAAATCCTCCTTTTTAAGTATTTTGTTTATGTGGTGTCAAAGCTGAAAGAACCTGTAAAGGTCTTGATTTACTAGACCTTGTATTTTCAAATCTTCAAAACTTCTTAAAGTTTGCCCTTTAAAAAAATCGTAATATTATATCAGTCCGTTCTCTTTCCACTTTTTAAATCTAGTGTCTGTTTTATTAGGAGTAAAGTCCTGATCATAGGAAATCCATTGCAATAATCGATAGGGTTCTTTAGTTTGATTCTCTCTGACCATCTTAAACCAAATTTTTAGCGGGGTCTCTATCCACGGGTTAGTGTTATTCAAAAGTTTAGGTAAGGCATTGTTCCCTATTATCGCCTGTAGGGGAATATCACTTGTTATTTGGCATTCTATCTCCTTCCATTGTGCTGTGTAGACTGGGTTACATACCTCTACTAAACTTTTAATTTGCGCGGCTTTAAAACAGTCCCTGATATTTGGCAGGGCGAGCCCACCTTTGTCTTTGTTTAGCTGTAGGGTTCTATATCTGATTCTAGGTCTCTTGCCCTGCCATATGAATCTTGAGATCCTTCTGTCCAGTTCGTGCCATGTTTTTTTGGGAGGTTCTACCGGTATTGTCTGGAAAAGGTATAGAAGACATGGAAGTATATTCATTTTGACTGCTTCAATTCTTTGTGCTGTACCCAAGAATGGTATCATATTCCATCTTGCTAGATCAGATTTTACTTTTGCCATCAGTGGATCATAGTTTAGTGTTATAATTTTGTTGAGTTGTTTCGAGATACTGACCCCCAGATATTTCATAGATTCCATCTCCCAGTTAGTTTTGAATTTGCTTAGTAAATATTGATTTGGGTCATAGTTGAATGTTAAAATTTGGGTTTTATGCATGTTTAATTCGTACCCCGATAACTCTCCATACTCTGAAAAAAACTGAGATTAGTTCTGGAAAAGAAGTGTCCGGCTGCCCCAGGTATATTAAAATGTCATTAGCAAAGAGTGCTATTTTATGTTCCTTCTGACCAAGTGTAATACCTTGAATTTTTTGATTCCGTCTTATCCATCGGCTCAGAGGTACTATGAAGATTGCAAAGAGCAGTGGAGACAAGGGGCAGCCTTGACGACATCCTCTTTCCAGTTCAAAAGATGATGATAATTTACCGTTAATCCTTATTTTAGCTGTTGGTTTTTTATATAATGCCTGGATAGTTCTAATGAAGTTATGAAAATTGAAACTGGATAAGATTCTATATAGGAAAGACCAGTCAATCGAATCAAATGCTTTTTCAGCATCTAATCCCAATATGTCTGCATTTAAATTATATTTTTTTATATGATGAATTATGTGTAAAGTGCGTCTAATGTTATTTTGTGTCTGTCTTTGTCTTATAAAACCTGTTTGGTCTAAATGAATTAAGTCTGTCAGTATATTTTCTAACCTTTTGGCAAGGATAGCGGTAAAAAGTTTATAGTCCTGATTTAACACACTGATTGGTCTGTAATTGGAGCAGTCTAGTTTATCCTTTTCAGGTTTAGTTATGACTGCAATGACCCCTTCTCTCCAGGAGGGGGGGGGATTTCCCCTGTGTGGAGGACATAGTTAAATGTTTTCAGGAGGAGAGGAGATAGTTGCTGTTTAAAGGTTTTGTACCACTCTGCTGTATAGCCATCTGCTCCTGGGGATTTGCTAGCTTTAAGTTTCATAATTGCTTTTCCTAATTCTTAAGGTTTTTTTTTTTTTTTTTTTTTTTTTGTTACTTATTTGTACCCGTAGGTAGACTTGGTTTGCAGCCTGGTGACAAGCCACCGGCTGCTGGTCGCTGCGTGCGCGAGTGCCCTAAACCTACATGTTTTTGGTATGCGGGAGGAAACCGGAGAAATCCCGGAGTAAACCCGCGCAACACGGGGAGAACATGCAAACTCCACACAGCTCACTGTTGGTCGGGGGCTGGGATCGAACCCACGATCTCATGATCCCCGCGGTCCCCCGGCCGAGGGTAAAACTGTGCTGCCACAGTGCTAAACCACTGCGCCACCGTGCAGGTTGTATTTCTGACAGTAGTTTTTTATTTTGTGACTCAGTAAGTTGGGGAAGATTTAATATATTTAGGAAGGCTTCGGATGCGTTTGTGTTTTTTGCGAGAGTACAAGTTCTTGTAGTAATTCTTGAAGCTTTTAAGAATTTCCTGAATTCTAAATTTTATTTCCTTTGATACTGGGTCTCTGATTTTGTAGATTGCTCTCTCCGTTTGTTGTTTCCTCAATTTATAGGCTAGTAATTTTGCCGATTTGCTACCTGTTTCATAGTATTTTTGTTTCAGAAATGTAAGTTTCTTCTGGATTTCTATTGTGTAGATCTCGTTTGTTTTTTAAATTTCCTTAATTTTGAGCGAGTCATTAGAATGAGTGTTGTCTTTGTGCTCTTTTTCTAGTTTCTTAAATTCTGACTCTAATGTGATTAGTTTTTCTTGTTTCAGTTTCTTTTGGAGTGCCAGTTTTACGACAATCTTTCCTCTTATTACAGCTTTGCATGCGTCCCACAGTATTAAAGGGGATACTTCTCCATTATCATTTTCTTTCAAATATCTGAGAATATCTGATTCCAATTCATCTTTCAGTGGTCCTTTCAGCACATTTGAATTTAACCTCCAAGAAAATGTATTATTTGTGTATTTTTGGATATTTAAGTCCATATAGATCGGACTGCGGTCAGAGAGATCCATCAGTCCTATTTTACATGTTTTTACTCTTCCAATGTCTCTATTAAACATAAAAAAATAGTCAATCCTTGAGTATGATGAATGTGGTGCTGAGTAAAATGTATAATCTTTTACACTGGGGTTGAATTCCCTCCACACGTCACAGATTCCCATTTCCTTTAGTAGCATCCGAGTTTTTCTACTTTGAGTGCTATTTTGATGTGGAGAATTACCTGATGCATCCCAGTATGGATTCAGTCTTAGATTGAAGTCTCCACCACATATCACTAAACCTTGGGCTTTAGTTATCATTAGGTCAAATACATTTTTATAAAATTTCCAGTTGGCCCCTGGAGGTGCATATACAGTACATTCAGCAGGGTGATATCTTCTCCCTCTAGCCGACCAAGTACCATGCTAAATCTCCCTTTATCTTTGTGTTCTGAATTTTTTTCAAATATAATTTTGGTTGAGATCAATGTCGCTACCCCCCTCCTCCTCCTCTCTGACTTATATGAAGATGAAGAGATCAGTTTAAACCCTTGTCTATTAAGTTTATTGTGCTCCAAGTCTGTTAGGTGGGTCTCCTGTAAAAATATTATTCCTGCTTTGTCTTTTTTCATTTTGCCTAGAATCTTGGATCTTCTAATTGGATTCAGGATCCCTTTTACATTATATGAGATTATTTTGGTTACACCCTGTTTCTCCATTGTATTGTCTTATTTAGTATAACAGTGTAGTGGCCCTCTTTTATGCTACTCAGAAACTGAAAGAACATTAACCACTTGCACTCCGGGCAATTTTCCTAAAAATGCCAAAAAATAACGTGCCCAAAGTAAATCGAAAGCTGTTATTCAACCCTTTGCAGCATCTTCATGGGGTTGGTCTCATTTAAAAGAAAACACTTTGAATTTTTTGGCAAAAAAAACAATCTCTCTACGTGCTCCGGCCACTGAGTTACAGTCATCTAAACATACTGAACTTGAAGAAAAAAAAAATGGACACAGTGTTTTTTTGGATACAAATGCTTGTAAATAACACACAGCTGTCCGATCCGGCTGGAAAATGCAACAGAAATGTAGAACCAAGTGTTATCCAGCTGAGATCCAAATTTGGTAACAATACCACAAAAAATGAATATTTTACACAGCTTTGTTCTCAGGCTGTTCCCAGGCGTTTTGGAACTGTGCCAAATGGCACAGTTTGGAAAAACGTCTGTAACTTTTGAATAATTCAATGTAGAATCTTCATTTTAGGCTCTAATGAAAGGTCACACTCAGGGCTGTGTCTGTGTGTGTGTGTGTGTGTGGGCGGGGGGTCGTTCCCCCCCCCCCCCCGCTACCAAGGACCGACTTCGGCCCTCGCTACAGACGGATTACACTCCTTGCATGTTTTCACAGCGGCTCCCCCCCCCCTCGCTACTGTGTGTGTGTGTGTGGGGGGGGGGGACCGTGAACGGACCGTGAATGCCCCCCCCCCCTCGCTACAGAAGAGGGCCATCGCTACATGATGGAATAGACTGATATGCTTCCCCCCGCGGACCGGGGGGCGTTCGGGGGGGGGGGGGGCGTTCACGGTCCGAACACGGCAAATGAACAGTTTATCGCGGCGCACGCACTTCGTACTTTGTGCGCAGTACAGTTGTAATTTACCGATCGGTCAAAAGTCATTTTGGGATTACAGTTTTCAGGGATAAATAATAATTTAGCTTATAACACCTTACCTCTTCAAAGCAGCAGAGTCGTGGCGAACATCTCTTCCCACGCGCCAGACGAATGCAACGCTGCTCCGCTCGTGGATCCCGATCAACATAATTCCATTATTGCCGTTTTGGCGAATGATTTACGACTTTTGTCGTCGGCCTCCGTCTATTCTGCTGGAATGAGTGCAAGTCCCACTTGTGGGTGTTCTCCATGCTGCTGGGTCTGTATTAGATTCGTCCAGCGTCCTTTGTTTTCATCTGTGGCAACAGTAAATCTCTCTTCACCCTGCCTGAATTTCTGTGCTTCAATTGGCTCCTGCGTTCACAGTAGGCGGGTCCTCCTTCCTAGATTTTCATTCATTGGCTCCTCAAGGTTTCAGAAACCCAATTCAAGGCTCTTATTAGTCGAATGAGAGGTCAATCAGATGAACTAATCTGTTCGCGGCTGTCTCTGCAGTTTTTTTTTGAGTGGCGCTTGGACGCTACTACATCACCATCACCACCATCATGCGTCATGCGTCCAAGCGCGCACGAGGGCGCACAAGAGCGCCCTCGTGCGTCATAGGACGCAGAGACTTGCCCGCCCGCGGAACAACGGCGCGCAAGTGGTTAAGAACATAAAAAACATTGAGAACATAGTATATAAAACTTTAAAACAAAAAACTGTCAAAAGATCTTCCTGGACTGAGATCTTTTTAGTGACCTTAGTAGAGCCTTGATGGTGTGTTGGCTCTGAGGGAAATTCCTCAAACTTTGTTACGTGTTGAGGGCCCTCTCTTACCCCTGTAAGTTGTCCCATGTTTTTAACGTGAATTTCAGATCCCAATCCGAACTTGTAATGATTTTTTTTTTTTTATGCCTATATCCTATGAAATTGTGCGCAACCTCCCACCACCGTCACAGCAAACAATCACGTTAATACAATATTTGTTAGTGTGGAGAGTTCATGTGGTTCATTGTCACATTTCTATTTTAACAAGTTTTTTTTTTTAAAGACTTATTTGTTTCTAATATTATGACTGTTCCATGAAATGTTTTACCACTTCATACTTGCTGATTCTGCATCTCCTTTAATGTCTGTTACCTTGTAGGAGGAGGGTTGGATGCGCAGATTGACTAAAAATATCGTTATTCCCTCCTGAAAGCGTTCAGTTTTTCCTTATAGCCCTGGCGCTGGGTTTCCCGCTGCTGGCCCGTGGATTTTGAGGGTCTCTGTGTGCACCATTTCGATCGGGTCTGCTGCGGGTTTATACACCGTTACCGGGAGCCCTCTTCTCGCCATATCCCTGGTTGCTTCTTCCGCCGAGTTGCAGAGACACGTCTCTTCCCCGTAAAAAACCCGCAGCTTCGCCGGAAATGGAGTTTGAAAGCGCAGTTTCTTCTCTCTTAGTACCTTTTTAGCGTCGTCGTATTCCCAACGCTTTTTAAGGACCTCCGGGGCGTAGTCATGCTCCACAAAAACTTTTCTTTCTTGATGCATAAATCCTTTTTCCTGCCAAGCCAGTCTCAAAACCTCTTCTTTTGTTCTGAAGTTGGAAAACTTCACCACCATCGATCGCGGGGGGGCTTCCGCTGATGGCCTTGGGGCTAATGAACGGTGCGCCCTTTCTATTTTCAAATCGGTGGATTGGGGAATTTCGAACTTCTCTCTCAGTATGGTTTCCACGCATGCAGCCATTGTGGTGAAACCGCCCTCGACTCCTTCTTTCAGACCATGAATTCTTATGTTGTCCCTTCTTAGTCTTTCTTCCTGGTCGGTTAGCTTAGCCTCCAGTCTTGTCTGTCGTTTGAGTAATTCCAGCGTGGTTTCTTCCAGCCCTTTTATTCTTTCCTCTGCTTCCATGATTCAGGCCTCAGCCTGGTCCACTCTGTTGTTTGTCCTTTTTATTTTGTCTTTAATTTCATGAAATTCGGCCCAACACTCTTGGCAAAATTCTCTTAATTCTTGAAGTACTGTTTTTAAGCTAACCGTGTTGCTAGGCTCATTCTGCTCCTCTATTTCCGAGTGGTTGTTGTCCTCCAGGTCAGATTCTCCGGCCGATGCATGTCTTGTCCTGGTAAATGTCAATCTCTTCTGTTTTCCTTTAGGCATAATGACTTTGTCTTTTGATTTTCACTCTTCCATAAATCCGTTAAATCTGATTTTCATGGTATTTTCGCAGATGGGGTCTGAGAGCTTCAGCGTTAAGCTGCTATCACCATGGTGTCCAGACCGGAAGTCACCACATCACCTTTTTTTAATATACCCGAGTGACTTGAGTTGTACCAGTTCTACTCCCAAGGCTTAAACAGCTAATCACATCACATCATCTCATCTCTAACAACCCTCTGTATTTAAAAATGACCTTATAACACAATCAACTATCCTTTATATTTTCTTCTCAAACAATGACTTGAGATTAGTCTAATGTCATTAGGCACAATGCTGTTAAAACAATGGGATAAATAGATTTTGTTTTACAGCTGTGGCTTCAATCAGACTGAGATAAGCCTGAGCTTTATCTTGAGTTCACAGAGTAGATGCTATTCAAAACAATCATTCAACAAATAAAATGGACAATAAGAAGAATTTGGCAACTTCCAATCTAATAATGGCTTTGAAAGCAAATTTCTAAATACATTATCTTGGAAACAACATCATCTTTCTTATTTTGGAATGACCAAAATGTACTTGTATAACTTGTGGTTATACAAGTACATCTATCTACCATGTGTTAACTGTCCTTAACTGCCTTTGAGGATAGACCATGTTGAAAAGCCCCATATGTGTTTAGCAAATGTTTCTTGGATATACTGTATACAGATCAAATGTCAGCATATTGCTCAAAGACAAAGTTGTAAGAAGGGAAGCACCGCCACACTACAGCACTGCCACTGAGACACTCTGTCATGTTACACAAGTAGTAAAAATGCTTGCTGTTTATGATGACCAGCCATCAAATCTCCAAACCTGAATCTGAAAAGGCTTGCTAAAGCTATGATCAGGTCTATCAAGTTATGTCATCAATGCAGTTACTGTAGTCCCAAGGGGATATACAACCCTCAAACAATACCTTCAATATTGTGTGCCTATTCAACATCAAAACCCTGTCAGTGAACTGGGTTTGGGGCTGTGCCTTGATGTGTTTGTAATTTGTACAAAGGGAAGGAGATGCCAATCTTACACCAGTCGTGAACCTTATCCACTTCACCACAGAATGTGAAAGTGGGAACTCAAATGTCTGATGCAGTCCAACTGGATATTATGAAGCCTTTAAAAGACACTTTTTGAAACACTCAGGAACCCAGGTTTTAGTGACATTTTAAGATAATGATAAGTGAACTGCAGCCTTACAAACTTCTGCCACAGTGACAGTGCACTCAGACCAGGACAGTCCGGGGAGCTCAGTTCGACTGGGCAGGGATGCCAAGAATTTTCACACCTTTGTTTGGTTTGGTTTGCATTCACACTGCAGCGGACCAACCTGTCTGGACAACATCACACAGTTACAACAACTGCTCATTTGAGGTGCTGTAGCCGAAACCACCACTGACCAGGAAGAAAAAATCTCGGCGAGAAGAAAAATCAGGTTCATCGATTGGCCAGGACCGAAAACAGAAATCTGTTCCCTTCAGTCGGGTTGTTTGTCCACCACAAACGAGACATTTAACTTTTCTCCTCGGCTTTCTCCGGTAAAAGGATTTCTCGGATTTGTGCGACTGTTTTTGTTATTTTCTACCCAAAATGTACAACAGTAAATGCCACTTCCTCTTCTCAGACTATGTGTTGCTATGGTTACACAAACACCAAGGGGCACTTCCACCCTTTGGTCCGCTGGATAGTCCGTTTGGATTCACACTGCAAGCGGAGTGCACCAGACTTCGTTTGCAAGTGAACCGAGACCCCCGTTTTCAGGGGGACCAGACTTTGCTTGTTTGATGCACACCAGAGTTCCAACGCGCGCTCAGACTGCACCAAATGAACCAAACTATCTGCAGAAGTCAGTGTTTGGTCCTTTGGTTCGGACCAAACAGCGGCTGTCTGAATGCGCCCTAAGACTGCAACGTGTATGAAATGAATGAATGGGGCCACGGTTCAATTAAGTACAACAAGGGGTCACTAAAACCTAAGTTTCATACAGTAATTTAAGCTTGCCAGCTCTCTCGTATAAAGCCAGTGTGATGTTGATTGCTAGCAAGTGGGCATTAGCTTTGTTTCCTTCTGCATTATGGTGGAACCACATGGCAAGCAAGGAACAACAGCGAGAGATGAAGAATTTCTGCCCGAATATTTTGCCCTGCCAGACGGCAAGCAAAGTGCACAAATCCAGAGTGAATCCTAGACCTCACTGTGTTGGCTAAATGATGGTTGCCATACAAACAAGCACCATTAATAGATATTAGCATTTTCTTTCATGGAAATGTTGATTGCTGTTAGCTGACTTTCCTGATATCCCATCTCTCAATTTTTCCACCTTACACTTGCCTCAATTATCAATAGCCATTTCTGTATTATCAGCAGCATCCACATTTCCCGGTGTGGTTCAAATATACTTCTATGGCTGAGGTGTGCTGTAGCCAAACATAAACCTGTCAGTTTTTTGTCGACCATAATCATAAAGTTGATCATTGTTAGGAGGGCCGTAAAAGGGCTGCAGGCACTGCCTTACTTGGGACCAATCACGGACCTATGAATAAATCCATTCAGTGGACCAACAAATTGCTCCCCTGGTATGTTTACAATTGCTGACCATAACTTGCTTGGTTCAAATAAATCCATCATTACAGCTGCTGTTAAATGTTTAGAGGAAACAATCAGAGCTGGAAAGGTCTAAAAAGAATAAACTTATCAAAGATTCATTTTTACCTGTGCCAAAGAGGTAATATTTTTACCGGCTTCCATTTGTCTGTATGCCCTTTAAGACGAGCCCGCAGAGTTAAGATGTGCCCATGGGTGTACTGCTGCACCCCGGAAGCAACACAGTCTTAGTGCTGTTTGGAAGCAGACCATACATTTCTCTTCATCAGGCTGTGATGTGATGGAACAGCTGGGGCAGGACAGGAGGCTGACCTGCGGCGGAGACCGTCCACGGCTTCTCCTGTACTGAGCCCGCAGCGTAGCCCAACTCCATCCACGAAGGGTTTGTTTTGTTCTGGTGGAGGAGGAAAAGTCGACGATATACAGACAGGCAACAGGCAGCACAAACCGGCTCCCCCTCTCAGCAATCCAATCACTAGAGCAATATTGTCCACAACTGCACAAATCTGTTTTCTTGCTACAGAGAAAAGAAGTGACCTCACTTTGATTAGTTATACTACATTGCTGTGAAGAACAAATGAAGCTTCTTCTGAGGTTAACTAAACCCTCTAAATATACAGGCTATTTTTACGGCCTAGTCCAGGGGTGTCAAATATATGGTCCATGGGCCAAAATGTGCCTGTTACTTTGTATGATGTTGGAGAGTCTATTCAGGTGGTTAGGATTAAGATTGATGACTGATGTGGAAATATATGGACGGATGTATGTTGGTGATGATCTGAGAGCACATACCTTTGCCAAGGCTTCATCTTATCCCAATATTTTAGCAAGATTACTCAAAAACTACTGGACAGTTTGATGAAATTTTCACCAGAGGTGGTCCTTGGGCTACACACAAACCCATTAGATTTTGGAGGTGATCCATGAGCACATACCTCCACCAACACCCAATCTTACAATGTATGGAGGGATGGAGGCAGGGAGGTATGGAAAGATGGATGGACAAAAGGAGCGAGGGAAAGAGTCTTGGATGAAGTATGCAATCTGATTGCTTTTCCAGTTGCATCATATTTTTTGTTCATTAATTGGTAGGTTGTATGCACAATAAAACAAAACAGGCCAATTTTTTCTAAAGTATTATGAGATCATCAATGATGGAGTAGTTCATTCCGGCCTGAAGAAATCCCCCATGGGCAGTCCCTTCAGGATTTTGCGTGATGTTTTCATGACTGCTGCTGCCAAAAAGGCCTGAATTTGTGGGAACATTTTTAAAAAGTTGCGATATAAGTTGCCATATTTTGAGGTTTTTTGCACTCAAAGTTGTGGGAAGGATTACAAATTTTAAAGCAGATGCTTTTTCCATAGTTTACTGCAATGATTTTCTATACAATGCCACAAGAAAAGCACTCGACTGTCAAAAATTTCATATTAATCTGTTGAACTCTGTGAATTCCGCGGGCGGTCACGTTTCTGCATCTTAGTGCGTCTCAGTGCGCACTGAAAAAAAAAGCTGTATTTCCGGTCTTCCAGTACAGACACAGCCTTGTTACAACCTGAGAAAAAAGCTGTGTAATATATTCATTTTTTGTGGTACTGTTACAAAATTTTGACCTGAGCTGGAAAGCACTTGGTTCTACATTTCTGTTGTGTTTTCCAGCCAGTATCTGACAGCTGTATGTTATTTGCAAGCATTTGTATCTAAAAAAACACCCAGGCAAACTTTCTTGTTACTCAGTGGCAGGAGCACTTAGAGATATTATGACTGTTTTGCCCAAAAATTCAGAGTGTTTTCTTTTAAATCAGACCAACCCCATGAAGATGCTGCAAAGGGTTGAAGAACAGCTTTTGATTTACTTTGGGCATGTTATTTTTAGGCGTTTTTAGGGAAGTTGAACAGAGTTCAACAGGTTAAACATGGATTTGTAAAGTAAGCAGAAACTTGTGCTATACAGAACAAGAGCACTGAGGTGAGTGCAATATCCCCGCCTCTGTTTTGACGATCCCAATACTTACTTCTGAACTCAAACCTGTAGTCAGAGGTCATGGTGTCAGAGTGAACCTGTGTACAAGGTTTGGTAACCCTAGCTTTCTTTGTTGTTGAGAAATAGTTTATTTATAAGGTATTTTGATGTTAACCTTTGACCTTGTGATCCCAAATCCATAGTCACACTTTGACTACCTGTGTACCAAGATGGGTAACCCTAGTTTTACTCGCTGTACAGTAATAACGCATAGGGAATGTTAACCTTGACCTTTTGATCCCAACCCCATATTCAGAGGTCATTATCTCAAGGTGTCACTGTGTAGCAAGTTTGGTGACCCTAGCTTTACTCGTTGTACGGTAATAAGGCATAGAGAATGCTAAGCTTGACCTTTGACCTTATGACCCTAAACCCATAGTCAGAGGTCAAGATCTCAGAATGAACCTGTGTACCAATTTGGTGGCCCTAGCTTTACTCATTTTACAGTAACAGTAAATTTACCATAGTGCAAATGGAATGTTAACTTTGACATTTTGACCCAAAACCCATAGTTGGGTCAGGGTCTAAGTCGTCCAAGATGCATCTTAGATACAACTATTTTAACAATTTGAAAAGCCTACATCATTTCTTTCAGTAGTTACTGCATTTGCAAGATTTAGGGAAAAGCTGACCTTTGACCTTCGACTTGAAGGTTATCCGATCAGAGTGAAATTGCAACATGCGTATCATCAGTGTCTTATCAAACCATGGTACCAAGTTTCAAAACATTTGGAACAAAACTGTAGGAGGAAATGATTTCACACGACAGTTACTGTGTATGAACTGAGGTGAAATAGGAGGTCATAAGTCAGGGGCTACAACTCCTGCAAAAATCATCTGGTTAGAACCAAATTGCAATATACGTATCATCAGTTCAAAGCATGGTACCAAGTTTCAAAACAATCGGAACAAAACTGTAGGAGGAGTTGATTTCACAAAAGTGGGACAGACGGACGGACTGCCCCATAACATAATCCCCCTTTGGTCTTTGGCCAAAGGGGTCATCGACCCCTTTGGTCTTTGACTGGCAGGGGATTAAAACTCTTTTGTGCAACAGCAAAGGTAGACTTTAACACAATTAAGTGAGAATGAAGTAGCTACAGGGACGGGGTGCTTTTCAGGCAGGCGGGCTTTTTTCAACACAAACCTGGCGTTTCGTACACACGGTCAGGACGGAGATGTGGGGAGATGTCCACCGGCAGGCCGGGGGAGAAGGAGGAAGGAACAGTGTCGGAATAGTTTAGTTTAAAGTTTATTTGAAAGGGGAATTACATACTACTACTAATAATAATGGATTGCATTTATATAGCACCTTTCAAGATACGAAAAGTGCTTTACAGTGAGTCCATTATTCATTCACTCCACAGACAGACAATGGTAGTGGTAAGCTACTGCTGTAGCCACGGCTGCCCTGGGGCAGGCTAACAGAAACGTGGCTGCCAATCCGCACCAACGGCCTCTCCGACCACTACCGAACGTTTATACACATTCATACCCAGTGTCATGGACACTGGAGGCAAGGTGGGTAAAGTGTCTTGCCCAGGGACACAATGGCAGGATGGCTGAGGAGAGCGGGATTTGAACCGCCAACCCTCTAGTTATTGGATGACCTGCTCTACCATCTGAGCCACTGCCGCCCCAAACATTTCTCTCGTCCATTCCATTTTTGCTGAACACCAAGCTGGATGGCAGGAAGTTCCATTTTTAGATGGTCTTTGGCATGATCTGGCCGGGACTTGAACCCCGACCTCCCGGTTGTGGGGCGGATGCTCTACCTCTAATAAGTCACCACTCCGGTCACCACTAATGAACATTAATACAAATGTAAGTATGCCAGATTTAGCAATACTGCTAATTTGCATCTATAGTGCCACAGTGGGTCACAAAAACAGACAATTATACACGAGGAGAACATCTACATACTCGCGGGTGAGTGTTTTTTTTCTTTTTATCGCACACTGTTTTTGCTGATGTGTTCCGTTAATATTCACTGTAAACACGGAAGTGAGAGCAGTGCAGCGAAACATTTGATTAGTTAGACTGAGCGTTTGAGTGCAACTGAGGGACATTTTTTTTTAAAATAAATCTTTATTAGTCCCACAATGGGAAATTACAGTTTAAATTCAGGGTATCCACCTGGATGATGAGGCAGCCAATGTGCAACGCCAACCCCTTCACCATTTGCACGCACCTAGGGCCAATTAACCTACCTTGCATGTTTTTGGCCTGCAAGTGGAAACCAGAGTACCCAGGATAAACATACAAACTTCACACAGAACGGTCACCGATGGTCGAGGAGTAGGCTCAAACACACGATGGTCAGGGGTGGAATCGATCCCGTGACCTTCTTACTGTGCTGCCATAGTGCTAACCACTGTGCCACCAAGCTACCCCAATATACAATATATATACAGTATATATATATATTTTTTTTTTTTTTTTTTTTACTTATTTGTACCCGTAGGTAGACTTGGTTTGCAGTCTGGTGACAAGTCACCGGCTGCTGGTCGCTGCGTGCGCGAGCGCCCTAAACCTACATGTTTTTGGTGTGCGGGAGGAAACCGGAGAAATCCCGGAGTAAACCCGCGCAACACGGGGAGAACATGCAAACTCCACACAGCTCACTGTTGGTCGGGGGCTGGGATCGAACCCACGATCTCATGATCCCCGCGATCCCCCGGCCGAGGGTAAAACTGTGCTGCCACAGTGCTAAACCACTGCGCCACCGTGCAGCCAATATACAATATATTGTATATATATAAAAAAAAAACGTGCAAAAATTACACCAAAATGCAGCATTTATTTGACAGCTAAAACAACATAATTGTGCAGCTGTTTCTAGTAATTTCAGTATTCCATTTATACTGCTTTTATTTATATTGCTTTTCAGCATTTAAACTTTACAAATGTTACAAGGCATAAACACCCATTTTTCTAAGGACAGCATGTTTTCAGTCTTTTATATTTGACTTTATTATATCTTTTAAAGAGAAGAAATATTGTTTAAAGCCATAAAACTAATAAAACTGCTGCACTGATGCTGAAATCCTGTGAAGGCCTGCTTTTTTCCGCACAGAAAACTGATCAAGAATTGACAAGGGAATCAATAAAGAATCGGATCGATAAGCAAAATCGACAATGCCATTGATATTGATAAAATGTTATCGATTCCCATCCCTAATACAGACTCCCTCCTGAGGATCCTTGTGACTGAGTTTGGTGACCACTGGGGAAACTGCCTCGTCGGAGTAGTGATTTTTTTCTGAAATCTCACAAGTGCCCAGAACTCCTGACCTTTGACCTTGAGCACAACTTGGATGCAGACCCACCTGAGGATCATTGTGAGTGAGTTTAGTGAGCATCGGGGCCAATGCCTAAGAGGAGTAGCGATTCCCATGAAATATGAATGGACAGACAGACAGACAGACAGACAACAGACTCGCATCATTGCATTAGCTCCTTTCAGCTTTGTTGGAATGAGCTAAAACTGAAGTGTGTTTGCTTTCTTACAGACACAAACATGCTAATCAGTTAAAAATTAGCATGTTAAAATTAATAATTTGGCCCATCTTTGAACTACACAGTTCTATGCACTGTATGACGACAACAATTCACATTTACTACAAATATGTGCAAAAAATGTGCACAAGTTAAAGACTTGCTTTAACAGAAAGTCAGAGCCAAGTTTGAAAGAGAACTTACTTTACACATAAATTTTACTTTTAAGTCTGAACTTGTCACAATGTGGAAAAAAAAGCAACAAATGGCTTACTATGTTAATTTTTTAGTCTGTTGATAGAACTGTGAATCTTCTTGTTCTTATGATCTTGATGTCCATATTATACTAGGAGTGGGGGGAAATTAGGTATGGGACTCACCAGAGGTTGTACAATATGATACTACCATGACACTTGGGCCGTGATCTGATACTATCTTGATATTGCGATACGCTGAGTATTGTGATATCATAAATTGATTTCCATCCTGATCTTTGTCTTGTTTAACTCCCAGTTAGATCTCATGAGGCACTCCTTTGCTGTGCTGTCAAGACGGTGAGCATTTAGCACCATCTAGTGGACTGAAAAAGTTTGTTTTTATTACAGTGATAACTATATCAGTCCCTCCAGGATTTTTTTTTTTTTTTTTTGTTACTTATTTGTACCCGTAGGTAGACTTGGTTTGCAGTCTGGTGACAAGCCACCGGCTGCTGGTCGCTGCGTGCGCGAGCGCCCTAAACCTTTCGCGTGATGCTTTTATGATTGTTGCGGCCCAAAAAGCCTGAATTCGCGGGATCTTTTTTAAAAAGCTGCAATAAAAGTTGTGATGTTTTTAGAGTGGTTTTTGCACTAAAAGTTGTGGGAAAAATTACCCATTTTATTTTTCGTTTACTGCAGTGATATTCGATATAACAATACAAGAAAAGCACAGGATTGTCAAAAATTTCCTATTACAGTGATTTGTAAATTAAGCAGAAACTTCTGCTACACAGAAAAACTCTTTTGTCCAACAGCAAATACAGGCTTTAACACAATATTCATTACAACAGCTAAATTGCATTGAATGCATGTTAAAGAGTATAGATTTGGAAATTACTGGCAGCACTTTCATTTGAAAACTCCCTACGGTCCCCAACTACTCGGTACCGAGCAGAGAGGAAAAAATAAATAATTTATTCTGTTAGTCTGTATTGTCTATTGGAGTCTGTGCTTTTCTGAAAAAAAAAAAATACAGACAATATTCTCTTTCTTTCTGTGCCTAAGTCCTAGCTGTCTATCTGCTGCACGTCGGTCTTGACACAGACACTTTTTTCTTCAGACACACATCTTTCATTTACGGCGGGACGGTTGTCTGTCCAGACTGGAGATTCACAGCTTTAAAGCTCACTGACAAGATGTAGTAATGATTTTACCTCTAAAGATGTATAAAATGTTCAAACACTGGCTGTAGTGCTAGATTTGGGCATTTTATTTGTGGTTTTATGGTGTTTGTCCTCATGCGTGCTCCCATGACGGGGTGCTTTTGGGGCAGGCAAACGTTTTTCAACACAAACCCACACTTCATACACGCGGTCAGGATGGAGACATGGCCAGACGTCCACCAGCAGGCTGGGAGAGATGGAAGAAGCAACGTTTTTTTTAAGTATCACACTGTTTTTGCTGATGTGTTCCGTTAATGTTCACTGTAAACACGGAAGTGAACGCGATGCAGTGATGCATTTGGTTGGTTAGACTGAGTCTAACCAACCAAACTACCTGACTCAGTGTACCCCGCCCGGTATGGGGTTACCGGGGCCCCACCCTGGAGCCAGGCCTGGGGGAGGGGCTCGAAGGCTAGCGTCTGGTGGCCGGGTTTCCACCCATGGGACCCGGCCGGGCTCAGCCCGAAGGAGTTACATGGGTCCGCCCTCCAGTAGGTTCACCACCTGCAGGAGGGATCATGGAAGTCCGGTGCTATGTGGATTAGGTGGCAGTCAAAGGCGGAGACCTTGGCGGACTGATCCCAAGCTTTCTAAACTGGCTTTTGGTACGTGGAATGTCACCTCTCTGGTGGGGAAGGAGCCTGAGCTGGTGTACGAGATTGAGCGATACCGGCTAGATATAGTTGGCCTCACCTCAACACACAGCTCCGGTTCCGGAACCAGTCTCCTGGAGAGGGGCTGGAGCTTGGCCTTTTCTGGAGTTGCCCCGGGCGAGAGGCGACGAGCAGGGGTAGGTATTCTTGTATCGCCCCACCTTGCTGCCTCTATATTGGAGTTTTCCCCGGTGGACGAAAGGGTTGCTTCCCTGCGCCTTCGGGTTGGGAAACGGGTCCTGACCATCATTTGTGCCTATGCACCAAATGATGTTTCAGAGTACCCACCCTTTTTGGAGTCTGTGACTGGGGTGCTGGAGGGTGCTCCTCCTGGAGACTCCATTGTCCTACTGGGGGACTTCAATGCGCACGTGGGCAACGACAGTGAAACCTGGAGGGGGGTGATTGGGAGGAACGGCCTGCCCGATCTGAACCCGAGTGGTGTTCAGTTATTGGACTTCTGTGCTAACCACAGTCTGTCTATAACGAACACCATGTTCAAGCATAAGGGTGTCCATATGTGCACCTGGCACCAGGACACCCTAGGCCGCAGGTCGATGATCGATTTTGTTATCGTATCATCAGACCTGCGACCGTATGTCTTGGACACCCGAGTAAAGAGAGGTGCAGAGCTGTCAACTGATCACCACCTGGTGGTGAGTTGGATCCGATGGCAGGGGAGGAAGCCATTCAGACCTGGTAGACCCAAACGTATAGTGAGGGTGTGCTGGGAGCGTCTGGCTGAGGCCCCTGTCCGGGAGGTCTTCAACTCCCACCTCCGGAAGAACTTCAACCACATTCCGAGGGAGTCTGGAGACATGGAGTCTGAATGGGCCATGTTCTCCACCTCTGTTGTTGAAGCGGCAGCCCAGAGCTGCGGCCGCAAGGTGGTCGGTGCATCTCGTGGTGGCAACCCCCGAACCAAGTGGTGGACACCAGTGGTGAGGGGGGCCATTAAGCTGAAGAAGGAGTCCTATCAAGCTTGGTTGGCTTGTGGGACTCCCGAAGCAGCTGAGGTGTACCGGCAGGCCAAGCGGAGTGCAGCTCGGGTGGTTGCTGAAGCAAAAACCCGGGTATGGGAGGAGTTCGGTGAGGCCATGGAACAAGACTTTCGGTCGGCTTCAAAGAGATTCTGGCAAACTGTTCGGCGGCTCAGGAGGGGAAAGCAGCTCCCCGTCCACACTGTGTATGGTGCGGATGGGACACTGTTGACTTCAACTGGGGATATCGTCGGGCGGTGGAAGGAATACTTCGAGGATCTCCTCAATCCCACTGATACGCCTTCCACAGAGGAAGCAGGGTTTGGGGACGAGGGGGATGACTCGCCTATCACAGGGGCTGAGGTCGCCAAGGTGGTTAAAAATCTCCTTGGTGGCCGGGCCCCGGGGGTGGACGAGATTCGCCCCGAGTACCTCAAGGCCCTGGATGTTGTTGGGTTGTCATGGTTGACACGCCTCTGCAACATTGCGTGGAGGTCGGGGGCAGTGCCTTTGGCATGGCAAACCGGGGTGGTGGTTCCTCTCTTCAAAAAAGGGGACCGGAGGGTGTGCTCCAACTTTAGAGGGATCACACTCCTCAGCCTCCCTGGGAAGGTCTATGCCAAGGTATTGGAGAGGAGAGTCCGGCCGTTGGTCGAACCTCGGATTCAGGAGGAGCAATGTGGTTTTCGTCCTGGCCGTGGCACATCGGACCAGCTCTTTACCCTCTCGAGAATTCTTGAGGGTTCGTGGGAGTTTGCCCAACCAGTTTACATGTGTTTTGTGGACTTGGAGAAGGCATTTGACCGCGTCCCTCGTGGATTTTTGTGGGGGGTGCTTCGGGAGTATGGGGTATCGGGCTTGTTGTTACGAGCTATTCGGTCTCTGTACGACCGTTGTGAGAGTTTAGTTCGCATTGCCAACACTCGGTCGGAGTCATTCCCAGTGAGAGTTGGACTCCGCCAGGGCTGCCCTTTGTCACCGGTCCTGTTCATAATTTTTATGGACAGGATTTCTAGGCGCAGCCAGGGAATGGAGGGTGTCATGCTTGGTGACCACAGGATCTCATCTCTGTTGTTTGCAGATGATGTTGTCCTGTTGGCTTCATCCAGCAATGACCTACAGCTCTTGCTGGGACGGTTTGCCGCTGAGTGTGAAGCGGCTGGGATGAGAATCAGCACCTCCAAGTCCGAGTCCATGGTCCTCAGCCGGAAAAAGGTGGATTGTCCTCTCCGGGTTGGGGACAGGCTCCTGCCCCAAGTGGAGGAGTTTAAGTATCTTGGGGTCTTGTTCACGAGTGAGGGGAAAATGGAGCGAGAGATCGACAGACGGATTGGAGCAGCATCTGCAGTGATGCGGACGTTGTACCGGTCTGTTGTGGTGAAGAGGGAGCTTAGTTCTAAGGCAAAGCTGTCGATTTACCAGTCAATCTACGTTCCTACTCTCACCTATGGTCACGAGCTTTGGGTAATGACCGAAAGAACGAGATCGCGGATACAAGCGGCTGAAATGAGCTTTCTCCGTAGGATTGCTGGACTCACCCTCAGAGATAGGGTGAGGAGCTCAGTCATCCGGGAGAGGCTCAGAGTAGAACCGCTGCTCCTCCACATTGAAAGGAGTCAGTTGAGGTGGTATGGGCATCTGATTAGGATGCCTCCTGGACGCCTCCCACTTGAGGTGTTTCAGGCACGTCCCACTGGGAGGAGACCCCGGGGCAGACCCAGGACTCGGTGGAGAGACTATGTCTCCCAGCTAGTCTGGGAACGCCTTGGTATCCCCTCTGAAGAGCTGGAGCAGGTGGCTGGGGAGAGGGAAGTCTGGGCTTCTCTGCTTGAACTGCTGCCTCCGCGACCCGGACCTCCGGAAAAGCGGTAGAAGATGGATGGATGGATGGATGGACTGAGCATTTTGAGCGCCAGTCAGACAAATCTGATTGGTGAAATTGGGGGAAGCTGATGAGGATTGGCCAAAATTGCGGGAAAGTTGCGGTGATTGGATAAAGTTGCAAGGTCGCGCAATAGTTGCGCTGATTGGCTGATTTTGCTTGAATTGACACGATCGCAACATCGCAAAATCCTGGAGGGACTGCTATATAGGTAAGTTCGTGTTTATAACATTTACTAATAATTTTTAATAAAGAACCAAGATTCTAGTGTTTCTGAATACAGTGTTTCCTCTGGCTTAAAGACTTTGGCGTGGTGGCAATGCACTTTTTTTGGGGGGGGGGGGCAAATTGTATGTGAAACATGTACAAAAATGAGAAAACATGACACTCAAAGGGAAAAACCATTCATAATGCTGCAGTAATTTACTCACACATACTTAAATTATATGATCTGAGGTGGGTATACACTGCGTTCCAAATTATTATGCAAATAGGATTTTAGTGTCAAACATTGGTGAAGTAAATCCTCAACAATTCAGTCATCCTTGCCTTTGCCTCAATTAGGCTGTATATCACGCCTAACCACACCTGTTAGCTTAGCAAATTGTTGTCCACGTTAGTGGGTTGAAACCATGATAAACGCCTTCACTTTATGATGGGCAGGTGAAGCCACAATGAAGTTCTGAGGCTTTCCTTCTAATTGTGATGAAAAACATTCCAAGCTTTGAGGCTTCAGTCTAAGAATAGTGACATTTGGTGGCCAACTGAAACCATAGCAACCTCTCAAGAGTGCGACTGAAGCACTGACACGTTTCAATCCCATGTCAGCAATAAAAGTTCAGAAAAGACTGTGTGGTCTTTTTAATCTGCTGATGTTTTTGTTCCTTTATACCAATAGTTCATAAACTTTTTTAATTCCCCATTTTAGGGAGGCAGATGATTACCAAGCACACCTACACACACAGAAGTCTTTCTCTGCCCCCTCCACATCCACAATGAATCCAAAAGCAAGCTAAGCCACATATTTCCTTTCGATCCTGGTTTTTGGTCAATTACTGCCAGAAATTTCTCTGTCCATCATTTTGATGGAGAGAGTTTTGAAAATTAGGTCATGACCTAATTTTATCAGTGATTTTAATTCTAATATGACAAAACACCGACTAGTTTTTATTGTCATTTGCATTTCAGTTTTAATTTTGAATTTACAGGATGGGCACGCAGATTATGCATTTATTTTTTGTTCAGTGCAACTCAGATCCATGTGACACCAGGAACACAAGAGCTCTGCCCATTGGTCCAGAGGAAAGCAGCAGCCCTCCTCCGAACTCCTTTAAACTTTAACATCAGAAACAAAGACTGTTAGGAGTTCAGCGGATGTGATCAAACAACTCTTGTTTCTGTTACAGTTTGGTTTTAAATCATCCTGTAAAACAATGACAGCGAATAAGGAGTGAAATAGTCAAAATGAGATACCGATGGATGCATATTTTGGCATTGCCTGCTCCGGTGGGATGTGTGTGCAGAGCACAGGAGGTAGCACAACTTCACCGCAGCCCAACAATGAGGAGCACTGTGGGGAGACGGCTTTTCCCCGGTCCTCCCAGGTAGTGGTGGATCCATTCCTCAAACTGACTGAATAAGAACACTTAAACAGCAGCAAACGTGCATCTGAAATGTCATTGATTTGTTATTAATTCTCACAAAGCCGGGGCTCCAACTGCTGGGCAGGTCAACCAGCTGCTGTGAGGAGACTGTGCACAGACGGAGAACATTGTCATGATGTGCAAGATGCTACAAAAAAATAGTAAATAAACAAAAGGAATGAACAGGCTTGGTAATCACCATTTAATAACAGCGATCTAATCTGTTGAAATGACAGACAGCTTAAGGTTTTTTCTGTCACTGTGATAAATGACAGAAATAAATGACAGGATAAGAATGGTAAAATGTTGGTTCAGGTTCATTTAGAAACTTTTATTTAAAAACTGGACCAAGTCTATACAGACAAGATGCTCTGAGCTAATGAAACGTGAAATGAAACATTGGTGTTTTAATACAACCTCCGACTGTGTTTCTAATCACTCCACTTCAGGCAGAGTAAGACAAGCTCCGAAGACTTGGTATCATTGGCCCATCACTACCTCCAATGCTTACATACAGTGGGGTAAAAAAGTATTTAGTCAGCCACCAATTGTACAAGTTCTCCCACTTAAAAGATGAGAGAGGTCTCCAATTTTCATCATAGGTATACTTCAACTATGAGAGACAAAATGAGAAAAAAAAATCCAGAAAATCACATTGTCTGATTTTTTTAAAAAATTTATTTGCAAATTATGGTGGAAAATAAGTATTTGGTTAATAACAAAAGTTCATCTCAATACTTTGTTATATACCCTTTGTTGGCAATGACAGAGGTCAAACGTTTTCTGTAAGTCTTCACAAGGTTTTCACACACTGTTGCTGGTATTTTGGCCCATTCCTCCATGCAGATCTCCTCTAGAGCAGTGATGTTTTGGGGCTGTCGCTGGGCAACACGGACTTTCAACTCCCTCCAAAGATTTTCTATGGGGTTGAGATCTGGAGACTGGCTAGGCCACTCCAGGACCTTGAAATGCTTCTTACGAAGCCACTCCTTCATGGCCCGGGCGGTGTGTTTGGGATCATTGTCATGCTGAAAGACCCAGCCACGTTTCATCTTCAGTGCCCTTGCTGATGGAAGGAGGTTTTCACTCAAAATCTCACGATACATGGCCCCATTCATTCTTTCCTTTACACGGATCAGTCGTCCTGGTCCCTTTGCAGAAAAACAGCCCCAAAGCATGATGTTTCCACCCCCATGCTTCACAGTAGGTATGGTGTTCTTTCTCCTCCAAACAAGACAAGTTGAGTATTTACCAAAAAGTTCTATTTTGGTTTCATCTGACCATATGACATTCTCCCAATCCTCTTCTGGATCATCCAAATGCTCTCTAGCAAACTTCAGACGGGCCTGGACATGTACTGGCTTAAGCAGGGGGACACATCTGGCACTGCAGGATTTGAGTCCCTGGCGGCATAGTGTGTTACTGATGGTAGCCTTTGTTACTTTGGTCCCAGCTCTCTGCAGGTCCTTCACTAGGTCCCCCTGTGTGGTTCTGGGATTTTTGCTCACCATTCTCGTGATCATTTTGACCCCACGGGGTGAGATCTTGCGTGGAGCCACAGATCGAGGGAGAATTTCAGTGGTCTTGTATGTCTTCCATTTTCTAATAATTGCTCCCCTAGTTGATTTCTTCACACCAAGCTGCTTACCTATTGCAGATTCAGTCTTCCCAGCCTGGTGCAGGTCTACAATTTTGTTTCTGGTGTCCTTTGACAGCTCTTTGGTCTTGGCCATAGTGGAGTTTGGAGTCTGACTGAGGTTGTGGACAGGTGTCTTTTATACTGATAACGAGTTCAAACAGGTGCCATTAATACAGGTAACGAGTGGAGGACAGAGGAGCCTCTTAAAGAAGAAGTTACAGGTCTGTGAGAACCAGAAATCTTGCTTGTTTGTAGGTGACCAAATACTTATTTTCCACCATAATTTGCAAATAAATTCTTTAAAAATCAGACAATGTGATTTTCTGGATTTTTTTTTCTCATTTTGTCTCTCATAGTTGAGGTATACCTATGATGAAAATTGGAGACCTCTCATCTTTTAAGTGGGAGAACTTGCACAATTGGTGGCTGACTAAATACTTTTTTGCCCCACTTTACCTCTTCTGCTTTTTGCTCTGTTGAAAGTATGCTCTTGCTTCACTCTGACATCAGGGGAGCAAGTACAATGATTCAGATTTGTCTTTCGGACATTAACACTTGGTTGTCGGCTGAAACTGCCACGAGAGCAGCACGTTCCCAGACTCCAACCGCTCCAATGCCGTGACTGTTTTGACTTGTGTTGTTCGCGTCCGTGCTGACAGTCCATTTATTTTATTAGCAAAAATATATATACAGTATGTTAGTGGTGGCAAACCTGCGGCTCTTTGGCATCTCCTTTGCAGCTCTTTTCTCATTTTTTTTAACTGGCTCCTGCGTGGTTCTTTTTTAAAAATTATATATATATTTTTTTCTTAGCGTGGTGGTTCGGTTTTTGGCATAACGGGCCACCACACCGAAATGTTACCAGCGGAAACCCCGTAGTATCCCCACCACAAATTATCGTGATATTACGATGCATCAATTTTTTTTCCCTATCCCTAGGGGAAATTTTTTTTAAACATGCATCGAATTTCCGTATGTGACTGGAAGACTCTGAATCAATGCACGTATGTCAAAGAATTAATTTTTAAATGTCCAGACTTCAGCCAGAACTGAAAAGGAAGTAACCAGGTATGTTAGTGGTGGGTGATAGGCAGAGTACATTGTAAATGGTAAATGGCGTTCACTTATATAGCGCTTTTTCTCATCTCTGGATGACCAAAGCGCTTTACAGATCCTGCTATCCACCCATTCACGCACACATTCACACACTGATGGCGGCAGAGCTGCCATACACATGCAGGCGCTAGCCTTGCCACCAGGAGCAACTGGGCGTTCAATGTCTTGCTCAAGGACACTTCAACATGCAGACTGCAGACAGAGCGGGAATCGAACCCATGATCCTCCGATCAGTAGTCAGTCACACTACACCTGCGCCACAGCCGCCCCCTGTGTAAATGTAACATTCCAAATGACTTGTCACTTGTCATCTCTTCCATTTATTTTATGAACAAAAATATCTGAAGTAAATTCATTATAGGTTATTACACATACTTTGCTTTGAAAGCATCAAATAGTAACAGTGAGGGGGAAAAATCTGAATAAGAAAAAAAAGATGCATCAAGAATCACTCTATAATTGCAGTCCTCAATCTTAATCAGATTGAATCATGAGGTGGCTAGAGATTCCCACCTTTGATATACACTACACTATCTGAAGATAACTGTAGTAATAAATGGGTGTAGAGGATGTACTGTTTTTGAGTAACACTTTTAACCAATTTTATACTCTGTCAAAAAATATATTTCTCACTACATTTAAACTGTGTATGGTTATGACATTTTTTTCCTTTGCAAATGATGAATTGTATAATTCCTTTTATGTATAAATAATATTTTTACATAGTTTTACCAGTACCTGTCACGATGATGGGAAAATGTCTTGATACCGTAGTGTAGTAGCAACATGTGCAAAATACCATGGACGAGTAGGTACGGCACTCAAGTGGGTTTTTACATTTTTCACAAAGCAATCATCTCGAGGAATGCTCCTTAATGCCTTCAAACTGTTTGTGAGCAATCCCCTCTTCACTTACAACAAGTCCAACCTTGCAGGAGAGTTGGCGGAGGACAAAAGGGATTCAGAATGAGGTGTCTCCCTCAGGTTTACCTGAGGTTTGCTGGACAGTTTGGAATAACTCTTCACTGTTACTCACAGAGCCCCAAGGCAAATCAGAGCTGGATGAGGAACAAACAGCACAGAGTCTTCTGCCAGCTGTGACAAGGTACTCTTGCTCAACTGCTACCCTTGTTTAAGGTAAACATCAACAACCCATTGGGATCTTTGGGATCGCTATGACAGATACACCCATACAGAATGTAATTATATGTGTTACTCAAGCAAATTAATTTCCACTTGGTGGACAATAAAGTTCTATTCTAATTAAAATTACTTTGATTTATTTCACGTTAGATGTCAACAGTTGTTTAAAAATCAGTGCATTGATGCAGTGATTTACAGTGGTGTGAAAAAAGTGTTTGCCCCTCCCTGATTTCTCATTTTTTGTATGTTTGTCACACTTAAATGTTTCAGATCATCGAACAAATTTAAATATTAGACAAAAATAACACAAGTAAACACAAAATGCAGGATAACATCAGTAAAAACTCCAAACACAGGACATCTGGGTGGGACTCCAAATGGCCCAATACTCCAAGATTCAAGCCATGGTTTGTTTTAAGTTTAATGTTTATTTGAAAGGGACATTACATATTAATGAACATTAATACAAATGTGAGTATGCCAGATTTAGCAATACTGCTAATTTGCATCTGTAGTCCCCCGGTGGGTCACAAAAACACACAATCATACACGAGCAGAACAACTGCAATTAAACTGTACAAAGTGAATATGCTAACATGCAAGAGTTAAGGGGCTGCAAAACAAAACATTCAAATATCACATGAGTGAAGTGTTGTGTATGCATACACACACATGCACCCAAGCACCTCACAGCAACAACAAAAGGCAACAAACAAGAGGCGGGGCATATGTGTGTGACGCACGGGCACATATATACAGTATATGCGTATGCCGCAGAGCAGCCACTAGTTATTGGTACAGTTTTGGTTGTTGAAAAGCCAATTTTTACAAGGCGTCTTAAAAGTGTTTAGTGTGGTACGTTCTGTGATTGCAGGTGGTATATTATTCCAGATCTTGGTGCCCCTCACTGATAGCACAGATTGAGCAAATGTGGTGCATCTACGGGGGACCTCCCAGTCTCCTCTAGTGATTTCTCTGGTGGTTGTACCGGTGACAGTCCTCAGTTTAACATATTCTTCCAGGGGGAAGGGTGCATAGCCATTTAATATTTTATAAAGTGAACAGGCAAATTTGAGAGTTTTAAAATTTTCAAAAGACAGAAAAATGCATTTCTTGTAAATGTGACAGCAATGATATGTGGGATCTTTCTTATCAAAGGTTTTTATGGCTTTTTTGTACAAAGATTCAATGAGTTTGATTATGGTTACACCAGTAAGTGACCAGTTGTGAAAACAGCAATCGATGTGTAATGTGTAAAACAGTAATTGAGGTGTGAAAAGATCATTACATTGGTTGTACAATACTTCAAATGGTAAGTTCCATATGCAAAGTTACTGTGCAAAATTTAAAAAAAAAATAGTATAAAATTAACATATTCCGATTACAATAGTGTCATGCCCCCCCCCCCCCAGCCAGAAAATGTTGCCACCGTGCCAAGGTCTTGGAGCCAGAGGAAACACTGGTGACCACCTCTATGACTGGGACATTAGTGGATGGTCTAATGTGGTTTGTTACCTCCGTCAAGAAGGTTGTTTTTGCCGGAGTTGGTTTGTTTGTTGGTCTTTCTGTCTGTTAGCAGCATTATTACTCAAAAGGTTATGAATGGATTTTGATGAAATTTTCAGGAAAGGTGTGTAATGGCATGGGGAACAGATAATTAGATTTTGGTGATGATCTGAGAGTGCATACCTCCACCAAGGGCTTTGTATTTGTGCAGCAGGATTACACAAAAACTACTGGATGGATTTGGATTAAATTTTCACCAGAGGAGGTTCTTGGGCTAGAGACGGCGCCATTACATTTTGGTGATGATCTGAGAATGCATACCTCCACCAAGGCTCTTATCTTCTCACAGAGTGTTAGTAACAATACTCCAAAACTAATGGACAAACTTTGATGCAATTTTCACCAGAAGTGGCTCTATGCCTACACACAAACCCATTACATTTTGAAGGTGATCCACGAGGGATGGAAGGGGCTTTGGCTGAGGTATGCGCTCTCTGAGTGCTTTTCTAATTAAGTAAAAGTCCTCATTTAAAAACATTTATGCTACAGCCCTGAAGGATCTCCCTAAGAATCGCTCTGTCCTTGGACTCAAAGTAATAATTGTTTAGACAGCTTCCCATCAATTCTCAACATGACAACTATGAACCACAAAATACACCTTCACATCAAAGTTTCACCGTTACTGCTGGCAGTCTCCATGAGAGAGCACTCCGGGTGAAAACAGTGATTAATGCAAATTATAAGCATTCAAAAAAAATTTTTAAAAAAAAGCCACAAAATTATTAGGATTACGAAAACTTTTTGATTCTAAGGGCATTTTCACAACTGAAAGTCTGCACCAAGGTCTGTACTAGGGCTGTGCAGTACAGCAAAAATTTCATGTCACCATTAAAGTCATCTTATATGATGATAAAGATATATATCACAATATAAATTTTCTGTAAATTCCACAGTTTAGATAATCACATAAAAAGGACCATCGCTTTTTACTTTTTTTTACAGTACATGTACCTTTTTCCTTCATAATTTTGTAGTGTTGTTATAAAATATTTTTTTTAATGTGCATTTGAGACTTGGTTCTCATAAATTTCAGGGTTTTCTTCTAAATCATATATGAATAAAAAGTAAACATCAATAAGTTAAATATTTCCTGAGTGAGAGGAGAATAGCAAAAAAAATAAATAAATTAAAAAAAAAAATGTCTGAAAATGAGAAAATAACCCATCGCTGCCATCTACAGATATACAGACGTGGACAAAATTGTTGGTACCCCTCTGTTAATGAAAGAAAAACCCACAATGGTCACAGAAATAACTTGAATCTGACAAAAGTGGTAATAAATAAAAATTCTATGAAAATTAACCCCTTGCACTCCGGTCAATTTCCCTAAAAACGCCTAAAAATAACGTGCCCAAAGTAAATCGAAAGCTGTTCTTCAACCCTTTGCAGCATCTTCATGGGGTTGGTCTCATTTAAAAGAAAACACTTTGATTTTTTTGGCAAAACAGTCATAATCTCTCTAAGTGCTCCAGCCACTGAGTTACAGTCATCTAAACATACTGAACTTGAAGAAAATAAATTTGGCCTGGGTGTTTTTATGGATACAAATGCTTGCAAATAACACACAGCTTCAGATCCGGGCTGGAAAATGCAACAGAAATGTAGAACCAAGTGTTATCCAGCTGAGGTCAAAATTTTGTAACAATACCACAAAAAAATGAATATATTACACAGCTTTTTACTCAGGTAGTTCCCAGGCGTTTTGGAACTGTGCCAAATTCCCCCCCCCCCCCCCCCCCCGGCTACAGAGGACGGACATCGGCCATCGCTACATGACAGAATAGTCATGTGGCGACAGCGGCGCAGTCACCGCGGCCCTTCACGGTCTGGACGCGGCGCACGATCCGTGTACCGCTGCGCACGAACTTCAGACTTCATGCGCCGCACAGTTGTAATTTACCGATCGGTCAAAAGTCATTTTTGATTACAATTTTCAGGGATAAAGAATAATTTAGCTTATAACACCTTACCTCTTCACAGCAGCGTCCTGGCAAACTTCTCTTCCTCATTGTCAGACGAACGCGACGCTGGTCCGCTCGTGGTTCTGGTCTCGCGACCTGGTCAAAACATAATTCCATGATTGCGGTCTTGGTGAATGATTTACGACCTTCGTCGTTGGCCTCCGTCGGTGTATGATGAACATGGAAGAGAATCCTAAACGTCTGTTCTGCTCGAATTAAAAAAAAAAAAAAAAAGCACCGCCTGTGACTGAAGAGGCCGATGTGCGAATGGCTGTCCCTGTCACACAGGTAGCACTTGTGGGTGGTCTCCGTGCTGCTGGGTCTGTGACGGTTCTTCCTGCGGGTCCTTTTTTTATCTGCTGCAGCAGTCTGTCTTCACCCAGCCTTACAAAAAACAGCTCGCGAACTTCTCTGCTTCAATTGGCTCGCTGCATTCACTGCTTTGGTAGGCGGGTCCTTCTTGCTAGGTTTTCAGTCATTGGTTCTTCAAGGTTTCAGAAACCCAATTCAAGGCTCTTATTAGTCGAATGAGAGGTCAATCAGATGAACTAATCTGTTCGCGGCTGTATCTGCAGTGGAAGAACGGAAATGCAGTTTTTATTTTCAGTGCGCGCTTGGACACAGCTCCATCGTGCGTCCTAGAGCGCACGAGGGCGCACGACAGCGCCCTCGCGCGCTCTGGGACGCAGAGACTTGCCCGCCTGCGGTACAATGGAGTGCAAGAGGTTAACCAGTGAAAATCAGACAATGCTTTTGAATTGTGGCTAAACAGAATTATTTTAAAAAACAAACTCATGAAACAGGCCTGGACAAAAATGATGGTACCCCTAGAAAAGACTGAAAATAATGTGACCATAGGGACATGTTCAACCAAGATGTGTCCTCTAATTAACATCACAGGTGTCTACAAACTTGTAATCAGTCAGTCGGCCTATTTAAAGGGTGACAAGTAGTCACTGTGCTGTTTGGTGACATCGTGTGTACCACACTAAACATGGACCAGAGGAAGCAAAGGAGAGAGTTATCTCAGAAGATGAGAAAGAAAATTATAGACAAGCATGTTAAAGGTAAAGGCTATAAGACCATCTCCAAGCAGTTTGACGTTCCTGTGACTACAGTTGCACATATTATTCAGAAATTTAAGATCCACGGGACTGTAACCAACCTTCCTGGACGTGGCCGCAGGAGGAGACGGATAATACGAATGGTCACAAAAGAGCCCAGAACAACCTCTAAACACATTCATGGTGAACTCCAAGGTCAAGGTACATCAGTGTCAGATCGCACCATCCGTCATTGTTTGAGCCAAAGTAGACTTCATGGGAGACGACTAAGGAGGACACCACTGTTGAAAACAAATCATAAAAAAGCCAGACTGGAATTTGCCAAACTGCATGTTGACAAGCCACAAAGCTTCTGGGAGAATGTCCTATGGACAGACGAGACAAAACTGCAACTTTTTGGCAAGGCACATCAGCTCTATGTTCACAGACGCAAAAATGAAGCATACCAAGAAAAGAACACTGTCCCTGCCATGAAACATGGAGGAGGTTCTGTTATGTTTTGGGGCTGCTTTGCTGCATCTGGCACAGGGTGTCTTGAATCTGTGCAGGGTACAATGAAATCTCAAGACTATCAAGGTATTCTAGAGAGAAATATGCTGCCCAGTGTCAGACAGCTTGGTCTCAGTCGCACGTCATGGGTCTTGCAACAGGATAATGACCCAAACACCCAAGAATGGCTAAGAGCGAAACATTGGACTATTCTAAAGTGGCCTTCTATGAGCCCTGATCTAAATCCTATTGAACCTTTGTGGAAGGGTCTGAAACATGCCGTCTGGAGAAGGCACCCTTCAAACCTGAGACAACTGGAGCAGTTTGCTCATGAGGAGTGGGCCAAAATACCTGCTGAGAGGTGTAGAAGTCTCATTGACAGTTACAGAAATCGTTTGATTGCAGTGATTGCCTCAAAAGGTTGTGCAACAAAATATTAAGTTAAGGGTACCATCATTTTTGTCCAGACCTGTTTCATGAGTTTGATTTTTAAAATAATTATGTTGAACCACAATTCAAAAGCATTATCTGATTTTCACTGGTTAATTCTCATAGAATTTTTATTTATTACCACTTTTGTCAGATTCAAGTTATTTCTGTGACCATTGTGGGTTTTTCTTTCATTAACAAAGGGGTACCAACAATTTTGTCCACGTCTGTAAATTAGCTGTTAGTTTAGGTTTTAGGTATAAGTGAAAACTGAAGAGTAGGGCTACACCCTGAAGATGCCATTCTAGCCTGACTTAACCTGTTTGGTTCTTAGTAAAAATATTTCAGATTGGTCATGATCTGAAAATCAAAGACACAGAAGGTAATGTAATAAAATACATGTGATGACTAACTTTATTCATTACCACTACCTGACTAATTATTAGAAATCAAATCAATTACATTAAGAGCCAGCTTGCTCCTGACCCGTTTTATTTTATTTATTATTTATTTTGCATGTATGTGCCACCATCATGCACTTGTGCAGCTTTAATACATTTTTTTCAGACAAAACTAAGAAACTCAGCAGTAATTTAAACCAAAGAAATGATGGTCTGCTATGGTTTCCAGTTTGCACAACTTAGCATTGTCATTTAGCATTTTATAATTAGACATGGTGTTAACGTTACTTACCTCCTATTAAAACGAGGTTAGCGAACTATCCTCTCCGATGCAGCACGATGGAAAAAAGTCCCACATCCCTGGCAAACCGGAGTAGTAGCTATCTGAACTGGTAGTTTGGAGTCAGCATTAGAAACCACGGGACTGAAGCCTAGCCAGTAGCCACCCACCTGTTCCGCTGCGCGCGGTCTTACACTGCGGGGGAGAGACGGGGTGCTGACAAGTAGTGGTGAGGAGCTTTACTCAATAAATGGGAGCATGTACATTTTAAATAACGGTATAAACGATAGAGTATTCTATGAAACGATAGACATTTTTATATCGTCATGCAATATAAATTGTCACAACCCTAGTCTGTACTAAAGATTTTGTTACACTGTATACACTTGGTCCGGTTAGGTTTGGTTTCATACTGCTCTTTATCCAAGTGGACCAAACAACTTTACGTAACACACTGATGTTCCATTGTCTTGTCAACGTTTATGTCGTTAGCACAGATGCTGTAGTTATTAAGCATGAATCAGGATAATTTCAGATAGATGGATGGATGGACTTCGTTGATCCAAAACTGGGAAATTACAGTGTAACAGCAGCATGACATAGACAACCAACAGAAATACACACAGCATAATAGAAAAAGTAGTTACCCAGGGAAGTAAAGTAAAAATGCTTAAATAACTTAAAATACAACATAGGCAACTACTAGGTTAAAGTTAAATAGATGATGATCCTTATGAGTCAATGGATAGTAGACTGTACAGAGGATTATAAGGCACAGGGTGAAATATGAGGTATCAGTTATACTGTAAGGTACAGTATGGCAGCATTGTTATGACCAGAATTCAACATCAGAATGAGTTATTGTACTGTGAAATGGCATGTGGCAGGAAAGATTTCCTGTACTTAATTGCTCAGCAGTGAAGCTGTCGCAGCTTGCTGGAGAAAGTGCGTCGCTGTCTGTTCAGTGTGTGGTGAAGGGGGTGATTAGGATTGTCTATGATGGATCGCAGTTTGTTCAATGTCCTCTCCACCACAGATTCAAAGGTCTCCAGTCTGAGACCAATTACAGAGCCAGCTTTCTTGACAATCTTGTCGTCTATCGGTGTCACTGGCTTAGATACTGCTACCCCAACAGACAGCAGCAAGGAAGATAGCACTGGCAACAATGGCCTGGTAGAAAAGCTCCAACATCTTGTTGCACACATTGAAGGATCTCCGCATCCTCAGAAAGTAGAGTCTGCTCATCCCCTTCTTGTACACAGCATCGGTGTTAGATTTCCAGTCCAGTCCACTGCTGATCACAACACCCAGGTATTTGTAGTCCTCCATTACCCCCACAACTTCCCCCCTAACCCACAATAGCTGTGAAGGCGTCCTCTTCTTCATGAAGTCAATCACCATCTCGCTGGTCTTGCTGACGTTCAGTCTCAGGTGATTCTGCTTGGTCTAGTCCACAAATCTGTCTACCAGTGTCCTGTACTCCCCCTCCTCTCCCCCTCTTATACACCCAACAACAGCCGAGTCATTAGAATTTCTGCAGGTGGCATGACTCGGTGTTGTACTGAAAGTCAGTGGTGTATAAGTTGAAGAGAAAAGAAGAAAGCACAGTCCCCTGTGGAGCTCCCATATCACTAACCACCACATCAGACAAAACACTGCCTAGCCAGACAAACTGTGGCCTGCCTGTCAGGTAGTCAGTAATCCAGGAGATCAAAGAGCTGTCAATCTCCATCACCCGCAGCTTTTCACCCAGCAGCAGCAGCTGAATGGTGTTAAATGCACTGGAGAAATCAAAGAATGTGATTCTCACAGGGTCTCCTCCTCCATCCAGGTACAAGTGAGCTCGTTGCAGCAGGCAGATGACAGCATCTTCAACTCCTAAATGGGGCTGATACACAAACTGCAGAAGGTCCAGCCACATCTTCACCTGCAGCCTCAGGTGGACTCAAACAAGTCTCTCCAGAACCTTCATCACATGTGATGTGAGGACAACTGGTCGATAGTTGTTCAGGTACAATGGAGACAACTTCTTGGGGACTTGAACCAGGCAGGATGTCTTCCAGAGCACTGGTATATTAGTCTATGAACTGGTTTTGTGAGACGAGAATATCACTCAAGTCTTCATTAAAAGGACCTTTGTCCTCGTCATCAGATATTATGATTTTCAGGTAGCATTGCTCCTCCAATCTTTCATATACAGTGGTGTGAAAAAGTTTTTGCCCCCTTCCTGGTTTCTCTTTTTTTTTTTTTTTGTCAATCACACTTAATTGTTTCAGATCGTCAAACAAATTTAAATATTAGACAAAGATAACACAAGTAAACACAAAATGCAGTTTTTAAATGAAGGTGTTTATTATAAAGGCTACTTGGCCCTGTGTGAAAAAGTGATTGCCCCCCCCCCCCATTAAAACATAAATTAACCGTGGTTTATCACATCTTTGGAAAGCTGAGTTCAATTTCTCTAGTAACACCCAGACCTGATTACTGATTACTCAAGAAATCACTTAAATAGGACCTGCCTAACAAAATGAAGTAGGCCAAAAGATCCTCAAAAGCTAGACATCATGCTGCGATCCAAAGAAATTTAGGAACAAATGAGAAAAAGTAATTGAGATCTATCAGTCTGGAAAAGGTTATAAAGCCATTTCTAAAGCTTTGGGACTCCAGCAAACCACAGTGAGAGCCATTATCCACAAATGGCAAAAACATCGAACAGTGGTGAACCTTCCCAGGAGTGGCCAGCCGACCAAAATTACCCCATGAGCGCAAGTGACGACTCACCCTAGAGTTCAAAAAAGACCCCACAACAACATCCAAAGAACTGCAGGCCTCACTTGCCTCAGTTAAGGTCAGTGCTCATGACTCCACCATAAGAAAGAGATTGGGCAAAAATGGCCTGCGTGGCAGAGTTCCAAGATGAAAATCCCTGTTGAGCAAAAAGAACAAAGGCTTGTCTCAGTTTTGCCAGAAAACATCTTGATGATCCCCAAGACTTCTGTGAAAATACTCTGTGGACTGACCAGACAAAAGTTGAACTTTTTACAAGGTGTCTGTCCCAGTACAACGAACAGATGGATGGACATTTTTCTTCAGGATTTTTTGGTAGACAGCTGAATTCATGGTTCCATTTACCACAGCAAATCTTCCAGTCCTGAAGCAGCAAAACAGCCCCACACCATCACACTACCATCACCATATTTTACTGTTGGTATGATGTTCCTTTTCTGAAATGCTGTGTTACTTTTACGCCAGACGTAATAGGACACACACCGTCCAAAAAGTTCAACTTTCATCTCGTCAGTCCACAGAATATGTTCCCAAAAGTCTTGGGGATCATCAAAATGTTTTCTGGCAAAACTGAGATAAGTCTTTATGGTCTTTTTGCTCAGCAGTGGTTTTTGTCTTGGAACTCTGCCATGCAGGCCATTTTTGCCCAGTCTCTTTCTTATGGTGGAGTCATAAACACTGACCTTAACTGAGACAAGTGAGGCCTGCAGTTCTTTGGATGTTGTTGTGGGGTCTTTTGTGACCTCTTGGATGAGTCGCCGCTGCGCTCTTGGGGTAATTTTGGTCGGCCGACCACTCCTGGGAAGAGTCACCACTGTTCCATGTTTTTGTCATTTGTGGATAATGGCTCTCACTGTGGTTTGCTGGAGTTCCAAAGCTTTAGAAATGGCTTTATAACGTTTTCCAGACTGATAGATCTCAATTACTTTGTTTCTCATTTGTTCCTGAATTTGTTCCTAGCTTTTAAGGATCTTGTGGTCTACTTCATTTTGTGGTAGGTAGGTCCTACTTAAGTGATTTCTTGATTGAGAACAGGTGTGGCAGTAATCAGGCCTGGGTGTGGCTACAGAAATTGAATTCAGCTTTCCAAAGATGTGATAAGCCACAGTTAATTTATTTTTTAACGGCGGGGGGGGGGGGGGGGGTAATCACTTTTTCACAAAGGGCCATGTAAATTTTTATTTTTTTACCCTTAATAATAAACACATTCATTTAAAAACTGCATTTTGTGTTAACTTGTGTTATCTTTGTCTAATATTTAAATTTGTTTGATGATCTGAAACACTGAAGTGTGACAAATGCACAAAAAAATGGGAAATCAGGACAGGGGCACACACTTTTTTCACACCACTGTAGATAGTATAAAAGGTGCAGAGCTCTGATATGCAGCCAAATCCATCACAGATGCCTGCCCCACCACCATGCCTTGCCCATGCTTGACACACACACACACACACACACACACACACACACACACACACACACACACACACACACACACACACACACACACACACACACAGAAATGTTCAACTTGACAAGTCATTTAGTTCTGGATAAGCCTTAAAACAGAATAAAGTGTTATGGTTACAGAAGACAATGATAAAGTTAGTTTTTTACTTATTCCTAAGAAGCTCATGTGATCTTTTTCAGCACATCCAGTTCCTTATCTTACTTCTCGTTTTGGTGCACTATAAAATAACTATGGCAAAATGTCAGACTATGGCAAAATGTCAGTTGTGTCTAAAACAAACCTGATTCCTCAGAAAACTGTTTATTACAGTTTAAAACATGAATGTCAAACTGCTTACCAACTTGTTAAGATGGAAATTATTTCTGCATTTTGCACAGGGTTCAGTGGGTGCATGTTCTTGTAAAGCCAGCCAGTCCAAGCCACAAACACAAGTAAACACACCTGAGCTCATACCTATCGTTGACAGGCTTTAACCCTCGTAATCTGCAAGGACGGAAAGCCTGGTAGAAAGCAGTGGAAGGGTTCCTGTATTTTAATGAAGGAGCAAAGGGAAACATGAGTAAAAGACAAAAAATCAAGTAAAACTGCAGAGAAGAGGGGAGAACGTGAATGACCAGTGGTTATTAGGTTTATATGTGGGCATGGGAACAAGCAGAAGTGGGAACCCTGAGGAAAAAATTTGGGAACTACCAATCTGGGGAAATATTTCAGCTAGTGACTCAAGTTCATTCATTCATTCATTCAAGTACAGGTATGAATGAATGCATATCTGGTGATGTCACAGCTGGCACACACCAAATACAGTGGGGCAAAAAAGTATTTAGTCAGCCACCAATTGCACAAGTTCTCCCACTTAAAAGATGAGAGAGGTCTCCAATTTTCATCATAGGTATACCTCAACTATGAGAGACAAAATGAGAAAAAAAAAATCCAGAAAATCACATTGAAGGATTTTTAAAGAATTTATTTGCAAATTATGGTGGAAAATAAGTATTTGGTCAATAACGAAAGTTCATCTCAATACTTTGTTATATCCCTTTGTTGGCAATGACAGAGGTCAAACGTTTTCTGTAAGTCTTCACAAGGTTTTCACACACTGTTGCTGGTATTTTGGCCCATTCCTCCGTGCAGATCTCCTCTAGAGCAGTGATGTTTTGGGGCTGTCGCTGGGCAACATGGACTTTCAACTCCCTCCAAAGATTTTCTATGGGATTGAGATCTGGATACTGGCTAGGCCACTCCAGGACCTTCAAATGCTTGTTACGAAGCCACTCCTTTGTTGCCCGGGTGGTGTGTGTTTGGGATCATTGTCATGCTGAAAGACCCAGCCACATTTCGTCTTCAATGCCCTTGCTGATGGAAGGAGGTTTTCACTCAGAATCTCACGATACATGGCCCCATTCATTCTTTCCTTTACACGGATCAGTCGTCCTGGTCCCTTTGCAGAAAAACAGCCCCAAAGCATGATGTTTCCACCCCCATACTTCATACTTCACGGTAGGTATGGTGTTCTTTGGATGCAACTCAGCATTCTTTCTCCTCCAAACATGACAAGTTGAGTTTTTACCAAAAAGTTCTATTTTGGTTTCATCTGACCATATGGCATTCTCCCAATCCTCTTCTGGATCATCCAAATGCTCTCTAGCAAACTTCAGACGGGCCTGGACATGTACTGGCTTAAGCAGGGGGACACGTCTGGCACTGCAGGATTTGAGTCCCTGGTGGCACAGTGTGTTACTGATGGTAGCCTTTGTTACTTTGGTCCCAGCTTTCTGCAGGTCATTCACTAGGTCCCCCTGTGTGCTTCTGGGATTTTTGCTCACCGTTCTCGTGATCATTTTGACCCCACGGGGTGAGATCTTGCGTGGAACCCCAGATCGAGGGAGATTATCAGTGGTCTTGTATGTCTTCCATTTTCTAATAATTGCTCCCACAGTTGATTTCTTCACACCAAGCTGCTTACCTATTGCAGATTCAGTCTTCCCAGCCTGGTGCAGGTCTACAATTTTGTTTCTGGTGTCCTCTGACAGCTCTTTGGTCTTGGCCATAGTGGAGTTTGGAGTCTGACTGTCTGAGGTTGTGGACAGGTGTCTTTTATACTGATAACGAGTTCAAACAGCTGCCATTAATACAGGTAATGAGTGGAGGGCAGAGGAGCCTCTTAAAGAAGAAGTTACACATCTGTGAGAGCCAGGAATCTTGCTTGTTTGTAGGTGACCAAATACTTATTTTCCACCATAATTTGCAAATAAATTCTTTAAAAATCAGACAATGTGATTTTCTGGATTTTTTTTTTTCTCATTTTGTCTCTCATAGTTGAGGTATACCTATGATGAAAATTGGAGACCTCTCTCATCTTTTAAGTGAGAGAACTTGCACAATTGGTGGCTGACTAAATACTTTTTTTGCCCCACTGTATATGACAGTAGGAAAGTTAATCAATTTTAGATTAATTAACAATAGGAATTTAGTCGACTAGATTAAACAGGTTGTCAATTAAGTGATAACTTGGCAGCCCTTATTAATTGGTGTTTATTTTATGAAACATTGTGGCGTCATCAGTCTAGGCATGGGGGCACACGGTCACCGCCTTCCAAACACAACCAAAGAAAAAGAGCAGAAGAAGATGCCAATCCCCCGAAAGTTTCCGCTCATTCACCAGGACACCACTTTTAAAGTGAGTAAGATAAACAACACTCAAAATTCAAAAGACTGAGGAAGCCAGCAGATACTGACCATTTCTCTAATTCATCCTAACCCGATTAATTACATAGACTGTCAAATGTTAGCAGCAGTGGTGGTTGTGTGTACCATTATCTAAAGCATCTTTTTTTTCCTCTGCTGCTGTGACCATATGAAAAGGTTTTTTTGTTTTTTTGTTTTTTACATTTATTAGCTCCAACTGTCTGTCACGATTTAACAAACAAAAACACACGACAAACACAAATCACTCAGTCCCTAAGCAGAAAACCGTATTGACAGCACACCAATGTATTCAAACCAGCGGACAAGAACAAAAAGTTGATAAACGCATTAGTGACGTGCGTCGGCAATGTCACTGTGATACAGGTGCATAAATCCAGCTTTAGTTTAGATATTTTCAATTCAGAATTTATTTTATGCTGCTAAAGTGTAACATCAGCCAGTGCACAAATTTTTCTGTTAAAGTACCCTAAATCTTTTATTTATTTTTGAGTTTATTTTATGTTGTTAATGTTTAACATACAACAGATTAAAAAAATAAATTAAAAAAAAATCAATAAATGATTGAGGAATATTATGTTAAATTTTTGTTCAGTAACAAACAATAATTAGCTTTTTATATTACAGACCGTATTGATACGAAGTGAAATTCGGATTCTCAGGAAAAACGCTGCTTATGACTCGTTAATCGACAAGTTAAATCAACTAATGATTTAAGATTAATTGATAACTTGCATCCCTAATGGTAAGACAAACTATTTACAGTCCTTACTTTACTGTGCAGCCTCATTAACCCCTTGAACTCTGGTCAATTTCCCTAAAAACGCCTAAAAATAACATACCCAAAGTAAATCAAAAGCTGTTCTTCAACCCTTTGCAGCATCTTCACGGGGTTGGTCTCATTTAAAAGAAAACACTGAATTTTTTGGCAAAACAGTCATAATCTCTCTAAGTGCTCCTGCCACTGAGTAACAGTCATCTAAACATACTGAATTTGAAGAAAATAAAGTTCGCCTGGGTGTTTTTTTAGATACAAATGCTTGCAAATAACACACAGCTGTCAGATACTGGCTGGAAAATGCAACAGAAATGTAGAACCAAGTGTTATCAAGCTCAAGTCAAAATTTTGTAGCAATACCACAAAAAACGAATATATTACACAGCTCTTTTTCTCAGGTTGTTCCCAGGCGTTTTTGAACTGTGCCAAATTGTGCCCAATGGCACAGTTTGGAAAAACGTCTAACTTTTGAATGCTTCAACATAGAAGCTTCATCTTGGGCTCTAACGAAAGGTGACACTCAGGGCTGTGTGTGTGTGTGTGTGTGTGGGGGGGGGGTTGTTTGTTCATTCATGAATGAATGAATGAACAAACAAGCCCCCCACACACAAAGGAACATGCCACGTAAAAAATGTGTGGCCTTTTTTACAAGAAAAAATAACCTACAGTGCAATAAAAATTATACTAAAATATCTGCAATGTAGAGGATAACAACTCCCCCCCCACCCTGCTACAGAGGAGCTCGGTGCACAAAAAAACTTGTGGCCATGACGGACCGTTGTAATTACCAATCGGTCAAAAGTCATTTTTATTACTATTTTCATTGATAAAGAATAATTTAGCTTATAACACTTACCTGTCCACAACAGCAGTATTGTTGGTGAACATCTGTTCCTCATTGTCAGACAAACATGAAGCTGGTCCGGTTGTTACGGACTCGTGGTTCTGGTCACCCGACCCGGTCAAACCATCTCCGCTTCCATGATTGCGGTTTTTGCGAACCATTTTTCAAAACAAATAAGAACAGTGGTAATAAAAAAAGACTGGCTAACAGCTGAGAGTGGCTAACGCTACCGTTACACACAGGTCTCAATGTGACCCAGCGGCTTAGACAAAAAAGATTTTACGCACGGCGACGCACGCGTTGCAATCGTCGAACTTCTCTGCTTCAATTGGCTCGTTGTATTTGCGGTTGTTGGTAGGCAGGTCCTTCTTGCTAGGTTTTCAGTCATTGGTTCTTCAAGGTTTCAGAAACCCAATTCAAGGCTCTTATTAGTCGAATGAGAGGTCAATCAAATCTAAACCAATCAAAACACTCCTTTGGCTTTCTGTTTGTGGCTGTGTCTGTACTGGAAGAATGGAAATGCAGCTTTTTTTTTTTCAGTGCGCACTGAGACGCACTATGATGCAGAGACGTAACCGCCCGCGGAATCCCGGAGTTCAACAGGTTAATCTGTCTAGTGCTGTGAAAAAGTATTTGCCTCCTTCCTGATTTCTCATATTTTTGCATATTTGTCACGCTTAAATGTTTTAGATCAAACAAATTTTGATATGAGACAAAGATAACCCGAGTAAATACAAAATACAATTGGTTAATGAGGATTTTATTTAAGGGAAAAACCTATCTTGCCTGATGTGAAATAGTAATTCCCCCCATTATATCTGGGGTAAAACTAATACAGCATTGCATAAAAAGAACATCATACCAACAGTCAAACATGGTGGTGGTGGTGATGGTGGTAGTGTGATTGTCTGGGGGTACTTTGCTGCTTCAGGACCTGGACAACTTGCCATAATTGATAATACCATGAATTCTGCTCCCACCAGAAAATCCTTAAGGAAAATACCTGGCAATCAGTTCATGACGTCAAGCTCAAGCCTTTCAATATGGCTAAATTAAAACCATCCTGCAAATAAGAGTGGACCAAAATTCCTCAAAAGGGAAAAGGGATAGGACCCGTACTTACAGTGGTGTGAAAAAGTGTTTGGCCCTTCCTGATTTCTCATTTATTTTTATGTTTGTCACACCTAAATGTTTCAAATCATCAAGCAAATTTAAATATTAGACAAAGATAACACAAGTAAACAAAATGAAGTTTTTAAATGAAGGTGTTTGTTATTAAGGGTAGGGATGGGCATTCGGTGAAATTTTCTTCACCGATCGTCGGGAGAATTAATGATTAATAATCGGTTAATCATTAACATTTTTAGGTAGGTAACAAGGCAGGTAGACTACATGAGAACATCAGGTATCAACACGGAGAGCCGCACAACTCAAATCCACCTCTCTCTCTCAAATCCCTCTCTCTCTGTTCGCTGTTCTCGTGTTGGCTCGGCTCGGGAATCTCGCAAGCTGATTGGCCGAGACGTTTCACCCCGCAAGCTGATTGGCCGAGACGTTTTACCCAGCTTCTCTCCCTGCCAAGCGGCCACCCAACAAACGAAGACCGCATTCATTGCTCTATCGCTCGTGTTGCTTAGTCTAGCCGCGTGGAACTTTTTGCTGTTCTCTTGTGCCATTTTGTGCGAAATAGTCTTCCCGTCGAGCCACTACGCCGCCTCCTGCAGCTTCCCTCGACGATCCTGCGCCTCTAGCACCTGAGGAGCAGCAGTAAAGCTCTCATTAACCTGTGCAGTAAATCATTTTCATCTTGAGTTACGTATCTTGTTATAAGAATAAAAGAGTTCTAAAAACATATTTATGTACACTTTATTTACATCTACGTATGTATGTACACTTACACACACACACACGTATCATATGAGAGAGAGAGTGAGAGAATGAACGTACGTATTATTTATGGGTGACGCGATAAGTGAGGGATCACTGTACTCTTATGTATTGAGAATAATAATCAAAAAAATACAGAGTGTTTTTCTTCGAGGATGAATTTATTAAGACAAGTTTGCAGTAAAACGTGAACACACGCATTGCGCATTGCGTCTCGTCACGGTGCATCTTGACGCCATGGTGTATTCCGGTTCCAAAAATTTGATTAATTCCTGAAAACCTTTGCCCTCCACGGCACTGACAGGGAGCATGTCTATTTCGACCATCTTCACTATCAGTTTGGTGACCTTCTCTGCTCGTTGAGCACTGCAGCTCCTCCGTGCTAGCATCGAGTCCAGGCTAGCCTGGGTTAGAGATGAACCGCCGCCACCGTCTTTTATCAGGCTTGGATGAGTGGTGTTCAAATGATACATCATTTGTGTTGTCGATGAGGTATATTTGTATGCTGCATTGCAGTGATTGCAGTACACCTGGTCATTTTTTAAATTGAAATGGTCCCACGCAACACTTCGCCGTAACCGCTTCATGATTTGGCGATTGCCCTACGGAAGCTCGCATGTATCAACTGAGGCACGCCATGGTACGGCGATGGTGTAATGTTGCCCCCTGGTGCCCAAATTTTGCCAGTGGCACAGTTAAATGCCTTGCATTGTTTGAGGACGGCCGTGCACTAGTCCTTATAACCTACATTCGGATTGTTTAAAAAAAAAAACGGTTTGTCGACGAAAATGAACTTCCTCGGTGAAATTCTTAATGATCAATTATCGGTTAATCAGTAAATTATGCCCATCCCTAATTAAGGGTAAAAAAAATCCAAACCTGCATGGCCCTGTGGGAAAAAGTGACCCCCCCCGCCCCCGTTAAAACATAAATTAACTGTGGTTTATCACATCTTCGGAAAGCTGAGTTCAATTTCTCTCGCCACATCCAGGCCTCATTACTGCCGCACCTGTTCTCAATCAATAAATCACTTAAATAGGACCTGCCTGACAAAATGAAGTACACCAAAAGATCCTCAAAAGCTTGACATCATGCTGCGATCCAAAGAAATTAACCCCTTGCACTCTGGTCAATTTCCCTAAAAACGCCAAAAAATAACATACCCAAAGTAAATCAAAAGCTGTTCTTCAACCCTTTGCAGCATCTTCATGGGGTTGGTCTCATTTAAAAGAAAACACTTTGAATTTTTTGGCAAAACAGTCATAATCTCTCTAAGTGCTCCTGCCACTGAGTAACAGTCATCTAAACATACTGAACTTGAAGAAAATAAATTTGGCCTGGGTGTTTTTTTGGATACAAATGCTTGCAAATAACACACAGCTGTCAGATCCGGGCTGGAAAATGCAACAGAAATGTAGAACCAAGTGTTATCCAGCTGAGGTTAAAATTTTGTAGCAAGACCACAAAAAATGAATATATTACACAGCTTTTTTCTTAGGTTGTTCCCAGGCGTTTTGGAACTGTGCCAAATTGTGCCAAATGGCACAGTTTGGAAAAACGTCTGTAACTTTTGAATGATTCAATATAGAAGCTTCATCTTGGGCTCTACTGAAAGGTGAAGGGCTGTGTGTGTGCGTGTGTGTGTGTGTGTGGGGGGTTATTTATTCATTCATGAATGAATGAATGAACAAACAAGCCCCCACACACAAAGAAGCATGTCACGTAAAAAATGTGTGGCTTTTTTTTTTTTTAACAAGAAAAAATAACCTACAGTGCAATAAAAATTATACTACAATATCTGTAATGTAGAAAATAACAACTCCTCCCCCCCCGCTACAGAGGACGGAAATCGTCCATCGACACGATGGGCGCCGTGGTCTACTACGCACAGTTGTACTAAAATATCTGCAATAATATCTGCAATCCGCTACAGAAGAGTAGCGGGGGTGGACGTTTGTGTGTGTGTGTGTGGGGGGGGGGTGTTCCGGACGCGGTGCACGGACTGGACACGGTCTGTGCGCCGTCCGGACCGGACCGTCATGTTGTGATAACGCACAGTTGTAATTTACCGATCGGTCAAAAGTCATTTGGATTACAATTTTCAGGGATAAAGAATAATTTAGCTTATAACACTTACCTGTCCACAACAGGACAGGTAAGTGCTACACAGCAGTGTAGCTGGCGAATTTCTCTTCTTCATTGTCGGACGAACATGACGCTGGTCCGCTTGTTACGGACTCGTGGTTCTGGTCACGCGACCTGGTCAAAACATAATTCCATTATTGCGGTTTTGCGCTTCCATGATTGCGGTTTTGGCAAACGATTTTTCAAAACAAATAAGAACAGTAGTAAGAAAAAAAGACTGGCGAACGCCTGTGTGTCACCCAGCCTTACACAAAACAGCTTTCGAACTTCTGTGCTTCAATTGGCTGGCTGTATTAGCAGCCGTTGGTAGGCGGGTTTTTCTTGCTAGGTTTTCGGTCATTGGTTCTTCAAGGTTTCAGAAACCCAATTCAAGGCTCTTATTAGTCTAATGAGAGGTCAATCACATCTAAACCAATCAAAGCACTCCTTTGGCTTTCTGTTCGCGGCTGTGTCTGTAGTGGAAGAACGGAAATGTAGCTTTTTTTTTCAGTGCGCTCTTGGACGCAGCGCCCTCGTGCGCTCTAGGACGCAGAGACGTGTCCGCCCGCGGTACACCGGAGTGCAAGAGGTTAAGGAACAAATGAGAAGCAAAGTAATTGAGATCTATCAGTTTGGAAAAGGTTATGAAGCCATTTCTAAAGCTTTGGGACTCAAGCGAACAACAGTGAGAGTCATTATCCACAAATGGCGAAGACATGGAACAGTGGTGAACCTTCCCAGGAGTGGCCGACCAAAATTACCTGAAGAGTGCAGCGACGACTCACCCAAGTGGTCACAAAAGACCCCACAACAACATCCAAAGAACTGCAGGCCTCACTTGCCTCAGTTAAGGTCAGTGTTCATGACTCCACCATAAGAAAGAGGCTGGGCAAAAATGGCCTGCATGGCAGAGTTCCAAGATGAAAACCACTGCTGAGCAAAAAGAACAAAGGCTTATCTCAGTTTTGCCAGAAAACACAGGGTTTCCTCTGGTAACATTTCTTGGTGGTGGCCTGCCTCGCCAGAAAATTTACCGCCGTGCCAAGAAGGAGATATGAATTCAAGAAAAATATATGAAGCAATGACTTTTCACAAGCGCGCACACGAACAACGCGCGTGGTCGTCATCCGCATGGAGTTTAGAAGCGCCCCACCCATGCGAGCTTTCCAGTCAGTCAGCAGGCAGTGTCTCGCTAGCAGCAGCAGCATCTTCGAGGAAATTGAGTGAAAAACGGAAAGTCAAACAGCAGAAATGGACTCTACTTTCTGCTGTCAAACAGCAGAAATGGACTCGGTTGTGCACCTCTCGGTGCACAACCGAGAGGTTTCGTAGGTCCTTCCTACCAACGGCTGTCAGACTGTACAACCTAAGCAGGGCTGCTCGCAGAGATAGCAAAAAGACGTAACAAACTAATAGTTTTTTTTTTTTTTTTTTTTTTTTTTTTTTGAATGCAAAAGATGCAATAGACTTACACAATGGTCCTCTCCGGCATACAACTAGGAATATACCGGTCGCTATGGAGGGTGAGAATATGTATGGGCACATAATCATACCATGTAGGATAACTAAATAGACGGTTATGCTGTTTCATCCCACCTAGCAACAATGCTCTGCACTGTGTGTGTTTATATATTTACATATTTATTCCATCTAGCTACAATGCTCTGCACTGGGTGTGTTTATATTTATATATCTATATATTTATTCCATCTAGCTACAATGCTCCGCACTGTGTTTTTATATATCTACATATTATTCCATCTAGCTACATTGCTCCGCACTGTGTGTGTTTATATACTTGCATATTTATTCCACCTAGCTGCAATGCTCCATACTGTGGGTGTTTATATATTTACATATTTATTCCATCTAGCTACAATGCTCTGCACTGTGTGTTCATATATTCATATATTTATTCCATCCAGCTACAATGCTCTGCACTGTGTGTCTGTGTGTGTGTGTGTGTGTATATATACGTATTTTATAGTAATATGTACATATGTATATTAGCTGCTCTTGCTTGCTTGTTTTTTCTTGCCTTCTGATTGTTGCTCTGAGTGTTGCTATCCCTGTGCTGTTGCAATCCTGGAATTTCCCCGTTGTGGGACTAATAAAGGCTTATCTTATCTTATCTCATCTTACTTGAAGAGAAACTTTGTGAAGAAGTCTGCCGTCTCTTCGTTGGTGAAAATCCTGGCGCGTCAGCAACTTGGCGCTACCTATTGGGCAGGAGTGAAACTACAAATGATGGTTGTGCGCATGTGTCAACCGCTTGGCCTGAGTAGATGAAAAAAGTGAGCATGAACAGTGCCGCATGCGTGCCGGGCTCGTCCAAAGTGTACGCGGACCAAGGGGAAATGCTTCATAATAAGGCTTGACTGTCCGACAAAAACATGAGTTTACTAAAGTACTTTAAACACAGGAAAAAAAAAAAAAAAATCAGAAGAGGTATGTAAGCACTGGAGGCATTTATCATGGTTTTAACCGGCTGAAAACGGGAGCAATAATGGAAGAGTCGCTTAGCTACACACGTGGACAAAATTGTTGGTACCTCTCTGTTAATGAAAGAAAAATCCACAATGGTCACAGAAATAACTTGAATCTGACAAAAGTGGTAATAAATAAAAAGTCTATGAAAATTAACCAATGAAAATCAGACAATGCTTTTGAATTGTGGTTCGACAGAATTATTTTAAAAAACAAACTCATTAAACAGGCCTGGACAAAAATGATGGTACCCTTAACTTAATATTTTGTTGCACAACCTTTTGAGGCAATCACTGCATTCAAACGATTTCTGTAACTGTCAATGAGACTTCTGCACCTCTCAGCAGGTATTCTGGCCCACTCCTCATGAGCAAACTGATCCAGTTTTCTCAGGTTTGAAGGGTGCCTTCTCCAGACGGCATGTTTCAGCTCCTTCCACAGATTTTCAATAGGATTTAGATCAGGGATCACAGAAGGCCACTTTAGAATAGTCCAATGTTTCGCTCTTAGCCATTCTTGGGTGTTTTTAGCTGTGTGTTTTCGGTCATTATCCTGTTGCAAGACCCATGACCTGCAACTGAGACCAAGCTGTCTGACACTGGGCAGCATATTTCTCTCTAGAATACCTTGATAGTCTTGAGATTTCATTGTACCCTGTACAGATTCAAGACACCCTGTGCCAGATGCAGCAAAGCAGCCCCAGAACATAACAGAACCTCCTCCATGTTTCACAGTAGGGACAGTGTTCTTTTCTTGGTATGCTTCATTTTTGCGTCTGTGAACATAGAGCTGATGTGCCTTGCCAAAAAGTTGCAGTTTTGTCTCGTCTGTCCATAGGACATTCTCCCGGAAGCTTTGTGGCTTGTCAACATGCAGTTCGGCAAATTCCAGTCTGGCTTTTTTATGATTTGTTTTCAACAGTGGTGTCTTCCTTGGTCGTCTCCCATGAAGTCTACTTTGTCTCAAACGACGACGGATGGTGCGATCTGACACTGATGTACCTTGACCTTGGAGTTCACCATGAATGTGTTTAGAGGTTGTTCTGGGCTCTTTTGTTACCATTCGTATTATCCGTTTCTTCCATTTTTCATCAAGTATCCTCCTGCGGCCACGTCCAGGGAGGTTGGCTACAGTCCCGTGGATCTTAAATTTCTGAATGATAAGTGCAACTGTAGTCACAGGAACATCAAGCTGCTTGGAGATGGTCTTATAGCCTTTACCTTTAACATGCTTGTCTATAATTTTCTTTCAATCTCCTGAGACAACTGTCTCCTTTGCTTCCTCTGGTCCATGTTTAGTGTGGTACACACCATGTCAACAAACAGCACAGTGACTACTTGTCACCCTTTAAATAGGCCATCTGACTGATTACAAGTTTGTAGACACCTGTGATATTAATTAGAGGACACATCTTGGTTGAACATGTCCCTATGGTCACATTATTTTCAATCTTTTCTAGGGGTACCATCATTTTTGTCCAGGCCTGTTTCATGAGTTTGTTTTTTAAAGTAATTCTGTTGAACCACAATTCAAAAGCACTGTCTGATTTTCATTGGTTAATTTTCATAGAATTTTTATTTATTACCACTTTTGTCAGATTCAAGTTATTTCTGTGACCATTGTGGGTTTTTCTTTCATTAACAGAGGGGTACCAACAATTTTGTCCACGTGTGTAAGCCATGTGGTTAGAATTCAAATGCAGCCGGCTTCATATGAAGGGAAAGGCAAGGAGAGCTACTGAAATGCTCAGGATATATTTCACCAGCCACTACAATATTAAGTTATGCTCCCAATTATGTACCTGGCAAGTTAAGATGACCGAAATTCACAAAGTCAGTGACTTTAATCAGTCAGCAGCCTTCAGACAAACTAAACATGCCAGCATTTGGATATCAAAATATGGGAGGTTTTTCTTGGCAGTGAGGAGATTTCTAAAAAAAAAAACCCCTACAAATATATAGAAATATTATAACAGAAATAACGGCATCCTTGGTCATTTAAGTAAATTTAAATCATTAAATACAATTTTATTAATATTTTTTTCTTTGCAATGAGACTTAAATTATTTTGTTCTGACTGCAAAGTTATGGTCAAAAATATAACTTGTTATAAGTTAAAAAAAAAAAACGGACTTCCGGTTATGGCTGCCACGTAGGACGGACGTGTCTCGCTCTGCTCTGCTCCTGGAGAAAAAAAATCGGCAAATAACTCTCTCATTTGGGACAGAACGTATCCCAGCATTTGGGCGAGGATATGTCGGCGAAGCCTAAGGCTGGAAAACCAGGAAAAGGAAAAAGCGAGCCGCCGAAACAGTCCAAATTAACGGACTTTCAGGTCTGTGACGCAGCAAACAAAACTCCATATATGGCGGAGGAGGCTGGCGGCGGTGCGATGTTTGCGGGGAATGGCGCAGATGCACTGATGGCTGCCATGAGTTCAATGAGAGCGGACTTTTCCTCTAGATTTGATGGGATTATGACAGCGTTGGAAGGAATAAGAAAGGAATTGGGTGACTGTGTAGAACGAACGGCGCAGATGGAGCTCCGTCTCGCTAGTGCTGAAGATGACGTCACCCGTCTTCAATTAAAGGTGCGCACTTTGGAAAAAAAAAATAAATCTCTGGAAGATAATATTTTGGATTTGGAATCTCGGTCGAGACAGAATAATTTGAGGCTGGTGGGTCTTCCAGAGGAATCAGAAGGTCGGGACGTATGTTCCTTTCTGGAAAAGTGGATTCCGGAGGTGCTGGGCAGCGAGGAGTTGCAATCAGCAGTGGTTCTGGAAAAAGCACATCGTATTGGCCCACGGAGAGATAAGGGACCGCCGAGGACCTTAATTATGAAGTTTCTTAGCAACAGAGACAGGATGAAGATCTTCAAGACTGCACGTGCTAAAGGAGAGATTAAACACCAGGACCAGCAGGTGCGGTTCTACCCAGATTTGGCCACAGGAATCCAGCAATTGAGGAAGCAGTTTGATCCCATACGTAAGGAGCTGCGCAACCTTGGGATTCGTCATGGTGTAATCTATCCTGCGAGACTGCTGACCACGTATGAGGGCAGAACCCACATCTTCAAGACCCCAGAGGAGGCGCAGGAGTTCATCAAGAAGATCAAAGAAGAAGAAGAGACTGGTGGGAGCTAAGCATGAACAAAATATAAGGTAGAATAATTAAGCATTTGCACAGGCATCTGACTGACTTGAAGTAAATAGTAAGTTTACAAAATATAGATTGTATTATATATTAAAAAAACAAAACAAAAACAAAACAAACAAAAAAAAACTATGATGTACAAAGTTGTTAAAAATTTTGGAGTTAAGTTGGAAAACTACAGAAGAGAGTTAATGTTACGTCATTAAAAGCAGTAGAGTTGGGGTGATTGGGAGGATGAAGAAGGAGTGGCTTAGGCTGTTCCCCGTGGGTGTGGAACGGTCGATGGCTATATCGGGAGACAGAATTTTTCTTTTGATTTTGGGGGGTTTGCCACAAGTGTGGGAAGGGGAAATTTGTTTGTGTGTAGTTTGTAGGATGAATGTTCAACCACTCATGTTTTTGCTTCTCTGTATGCGCATGTTTACACTGCAAGGTAATCCCAAACTCTCTATTGATCATGGACCAAAGTGTTAATCTTAATTTAACTTCATGGAATTGCAGAGGTCTACAAAATTTAAAAAAACTTAAACAAGTTATGAATAAAATAAAGGACATGGGTTCAAGAATTGTGTTTTTACAAGAAACTCATCTGATAGAGGAAAATGTTAAAAGAATTAGGAGTAGATGGCAGGGAAGTGTATTCACCTCTTCATTTTCATCCCGAGCCAGGGGAGTTATGACTCTCATACATAAATCAGTTCCTTTTCAGGTGAAAAATGTAATTGGAGACAAATTTGGAAGATATGTAATCATTCAAGGTTCTTTGCTATTAGAAAATATAAATCTTGTGAACTTATATGGTCCCAATATAGATGATCAGAAGTTCTTTGCTAATTTATTTCTCATCTTATCATCACTTACAGGGCAACATATAATAGCAGGGGATTTTAATTGTACATTGAATCCAGGTGTGGATAGATCAACAGGACTGGATTGTACGCACATTGGATGTAGGATGACTATTAATCATTTTATGAAAGAATTGAGATTGTTAGATATATGGAGAGAAATGAAACCACAAGTTAAAGCCTATTCTTGTTATTCCAGTACCTACAAGACATTCTCACGTATTGATTATTTTTTGATTTCCACAGAATTAAGGTCCAAGATTCAAAACTGCTTTTATGATAACATCGTGATTTCTGATCATGCACCCTGTTGTCTAATATATGTAGATAAAAAATTGACAAAGGAATCAGGTAGATGGCAATTTCAGCATAAATGGCTTCAGGATGAGGAATTTGTCAAGTATATAGAAAAACAGATAGACGAGTTCTTTGACATCAATACTACACAAACATCAGCATGTGTAAAGTGGGAGGCTTTCAAAGCTTTTATTAGGGGACATATTATTAGTTATACAGGATCAAAATCTAAGAAGACTCGAGAGGAGAGAGCTAAATTGGAACATAAAATAAAAAGTCTTCAGGAAAAAGTGTATGCAGGAAGTGACCCAAGGTTGGAGAATGAATTACTGATTTTGAGAGCTGAATACGACAAAAAATCAGCGAATAGAGCTGCCTCGAGTCTTCTAAGATTGAAACAATCTTTTTATGAACAAGGTGAAAAATCAGGAAAATTATTAGCATGGCAGATTAAACAATTGGAAATTAAAACACCAATTACCAGTATTATAAGTAAGGGACAGGTAGTTATAGATCCTTTAGAAATTAATAGAGCCTTTAGAGATTACTATGAAAAATTATATGATACCAAAAATGAACCTGATTTAACAAAACTAAATGGGTTTTTGAACGAACTAGCTATACCGTGTATTCCAAATGAAAACAGGGAGATATTGGAGTCTAAAATTAGTCAAGAAGAAGTTGGGCTAGCCATTGATAATATGAAATCAGGAAAAAGTGCAGGACCAGATGGTCTTCCAGTTGACCTTTATAAAAAATTTAAGAATAAATTAATAAAACCTTTTTTGGAAATGGTTTTAGAAGCATTTCAAAATAATAATTTACCATCATACATAAATAATGCCTTAATTATACTGCTGCCAAAACCAGGTAAGCCCTCTAATAAATGTGAAAATATGAGACCAATAAGCCTATTAAACGCCGACCTTAAGATAATCTGTAAAATTTTAGCAAGACGAATACAAGAAATTTTACCAAATATTATTAATCGAGATCAGAATGGCTTTATAAAGGGTAGACAAGGCTTCCATAATGTAAGAAGACTATTTAATATTATTTATTTTAATAAAGAAGCACCGGATACAGCTCTCCTATCATTGGACGCCGAAAAGGCCTTTGATAGAGTTGAATGGCCCTTTCTTTTTGAAGTCCTACAAAGGTTTGGACTTGGAAATAATTTCATAAAATGGGTTCAAATAATATACAATAATGCTACAGCAGAAATCCTAACAAATAACAATATTTCAAAACCAATAAAAATCAATAGAGGATGTCGACAAGGCTGTCCACTTTCACCTTTACTGTTTACTATGGCAATTGAACCTTTAGCGATAGCGATACGTTTACATTCACAAATATATGGAATTAAAGTTGGACCAACAGAACATAAAATCTCCCTGTACGCCGATGATATAATTTTGTTTATGTCGAATCTAAAAAAATCAATTCCAACCTTGTTGAATTTAATAAAGAATTTTGGGGAAATATCAGGATATAAAATAAATAAAACTAAATCTTCAATATTAATGCTAAATGAGACCCAGAGAAATTACCCAGCCCCTGAGGTAAATCAATTCAATGTTGTAAATCAGTTTAAATATTTAGGAATCCAAATTATGCCTAAGCTAGAATCAGTCGCCAGTGTCAACTATGAAGCCTTAATGTCAGATATCAATGAGTTAACTCAGAGATGGATGTCACTACCAATGTCGATGATCGGGAGAATCAGTATACTTAAAAGTAATATTTTACCTAAAATACTTTATTTATTTCAATACATTCCCTTATCACCACCTTTAGATCTATTCTCAAGAATAAAAAAAAGTTAGTGGAATTTATATGGAACAACAGGAGGGCTAGATTACGTTTGTCTTTATTATATTTACCATTTGATCGTGGAGGTCTGAAATGTCCAAATTTTATGTTGTATTATTGGTCGGCACAACTGAGGTCTATGACATATTATTTTTCATCAAATGATCTCCCTCACTGGACTGAAATGGAATCATACAATTTACCTTTACCTCTTCCCATATTCATATACTCAGATTCGGCAAAAAAATTACAAAAACAAGTTAAAAATCCATTTGTAAAGCATATGATCAAAATATGGTGTGAAGCTAAAAACTATTTAAAAGAACCACAGTTATTGTCACAATTTAGTCCAATATGGGGTAATCAATATTTTAAACCAGGGAGAGCGGACGCTGTATTTAAAGTATGGAATTTAAAAGGGATACAAAAGATTCAGGATTTATATTTGCCATGTGCAGACAACATAATGTCTTTTGAAGAGCTGAGGATCAAATTTAATCTCAATAGAACACATTTTTTTAAATATCTTCAACTTAGAAACTTTATTCGATCAAATCAAAATAAAGCTCTCACTCGACCTATTTATTCATCCTTGGAAAAAATGATGATGAAAGATAGTAAAAGAAAGGGTATTATTTCAGAGTTTTATAACTCATTGACACTATCTTCAAGTGAAAATTCACTGAAAAGATTAAACTACTGGAAAGAAGATCTGCAAATTGAAATTTCAGAGGAACAATGGGAATTGGCTTGTACAGAAGCTCAAACCAAATCAATAAATGCACGCCTTAAATTGATACATTTCAAATGGTTAATGCGGATGTATGTTACACCGGAGGAGTTAAATAGATATAACAAAAATATACCAGATACATGCACAAAATGCATGGAAAGTAAAGGAACCCTATTTCATTGTTTATGGGAATGTAGATTAATAAGAATGTTTTGGGAGGAGGTGAGGGTAACAATTGAAAAAATAATCTCAAAACAAATCATATTGAATCCTAAACTGTTTTTGTTGGGTCTGTACCCAGAAAAGCATAATTTCAATAAAAGTGAAAGAACATTCATAGACCTCAGTTTGCTTAATGCCAAAAAATGTATTGCACTATTATGGAAAAAGACTCATAGACCAGATGTGACTCAGTGGTTAAGACAGATGTTAACAAACCTTCCATTAGAAAGAATAACATATATACTGAAATCAAAGGAAATTGTGTTTGAGAATATATGGAGACCTTTTATTGATTATGTAAAAAATTTAAACATAACTCTTGAAGAAGAAGGTGAATGATGTGTGTGGACCTTGTAAATTCCAAACTGGTGAACATAATATGTATACTAATGTATTGGATTGTCTAGACTAAACAGAGGAGCATTGTTGAAGACTTGATTTTGTTGGTGGTTGTTGGTGTTTTTAGGGTATTTTTTTTTTTTGTAGTACTTTAGTGTTAGTGTTTGATTGTTTGTATCATGTTTGTTAAAAAAAAAAAAGGTTCAATAAAGATATTGTGGAAAAAAAAAACAGTCTGTTTCAATTTCATTTAAAAAAACAGTAATTTCATTTTAAAAAACTGACAAAAAGGTAAGCACCGAATTTTGATGATGTGCACTTTTTTCGCAACCTTTTTTCGCAACTTTTAGATTTAAATACTCACTCTCTAATTCTTGGGGGTGACTTTAATTTGTATATGGATCCGATCTTAGATCGCTCATCTTCAAAACCTGCTAGTCTTAATAAATCTGCAACTTATGTTAAGTCTTTTCTTGAGGAATATAGCCTTACAGATCCTTGGCGTTTTTTACATCCTAACGGCAGGGACTATTCTTTTTTCTCTCACGTACACCATACTTATACCAGAATAGATTATTTTTTTGTTGACAATTTATTAATTAATAACCTTTGCTCTTGCAGTTATGATAGCATCTCGGTTTCTGATCATGCCCCTCTTGTACTTAAAATGATCCTCCATGGATGTGACTCCATGAGAAAGCATTGGAGATTGGATCCATTATTACTTACAGATGAAAAATTGGTTACGAATATTTCTTCTAAAATTAATTTTTTTTTGAAAGAAAATAAAACTCCTGGTATGTCAAATAAAACGATATGGGAGGCCATGAAGGCATTTCTTAGGGGGGAATTTATCTCATTGGCAGCATTTAAAAGACGATCCTTAATACAGGAACAGAAGGCTATTTTAGATCAAATCCTGGACATTGACAGACAATATGCTCAATCTCCATCACCCGCTCTGTACAAGGAACGTATGACATTACAAACTAAACTTAATTTACTTTCTACTCGACAAATTGAAGGTTGTTTAATAAGGAACAAGAGTGAATTTTATGAACATGGCGAAAAAACCAGTAAACTTCTAGCTAATCAACTACGTGGTATTAGAGCTAAGCAATTTATTACTGGAGTTAGGACAGATAAAGGAGAGGTGACATCTGACCAACAAGCGATTAATGATATTTTCAGGTCATTTTATTCCAAATTATATACCTCAGAATATACAACAAACTTAAAGGATTTGGAATTTTTTTTTGATTTTACTGATATTCCTTCGATTTCTTCAGAATCTCGGCAAATTTTAGAAGCTCCCATCACAAAAGAAGAAATTCAGCTGGCAATATCATCCATGCAATCAGGAAAATCTCCAGGACCTGATGGGTTTTCCGCTGATTTTTTCAAAAAATTCTCTGATGACCTCGCCCCTTTCCTTTGTCAAGTTTTTACAGAGTCGCTTGACTCTGGTACACTTCCTCCTTCATGCTATCAGGCCTGTATCACTGTGTTGCTTAAAAAGGATAAGGATCCTGTTGATTGTGCTTCTTACAGGCCTATTTCCTTGTTAAATACCGATGTTAAAATTTTGTCAAAGTTGTTAGCTTCAAGGTTGGAAAAGATTCTTCCTTTTATAATTTCACAGGACCAAACCGGTTTCATTAAAAATCGCCATTCTTTTTTTTAACTTGCGGCGGTTGTTTAATATTATTTATACTCCTCACCACAACATACCTGAATGTCTTATTAGTTTGGACGCTGAAAAGGCATTTGATAGGGTTGAGTGGGAGTATTTGTTTTTTACTTTGGAGAGGTTCGGTTTTGGTCCTTCCTTCTGTTCCTGGATTAAACTTCTCTATGCTAGTCCTTTAGCTTCAGTGTTAACTAATTGTCGCTATTCTGACTATTTTAGACTTTACCGTGGTACGAGGCAAGGCTGTCCTTTGAGCCCGTTGCTCTTTGCCTTGGCAGTTGAGCCGTTAGCTATTGCAATCCGTGGGAGCCGGGACTTTCTAGGCATTCGTAGGGGTGGCATTGAGCATAGGGTTTCACTCTATGCTGATGATCTTTTATTATTTCTCTCCAACCCACTTACTTCATTACCCGCTATACTTAATATTTTGGATAGTTTTAGTAGGTTTTCTGGTTATAAAATTAATCTTAATAAGAGTGAACTGTTTCTGATTAATGAAAAGATTCAAGTTCAGGATTTTGAAAATTTTCCTTTCAAGGTTGTTATTGATCATTTTAATTATCTTGGGATATGTGTCACTAAACAATTTAATTACTTGTTTAAAAATAATTTTCTCCCCTTACTTGACCAGTGCAAGTTAATACTTTCCAAATGGTCCCCATTATCCTTGTCTTTAATTGGCAGAATCAATTCTGTAAAAATGATGTTACTTCCAAAGTTTTTATATTTGTTTCAATGTCTCCCCATTTTTATTCCTAAATCCTTTTTTAAGTCTTTGGACTCTCTGATTACCTCATTTATTTGGAATGGTAAACATCCGAGATTGAGGAAAGTTTTTCTTCAAAGACCCAAATCAGTAGGTGGCATGGCTCTGCCTAACTTTCAATATTACTACTGGGCAGCAAATATCAGGTGCATGTTATATTGTAAACATTTTTATTTGGAACCCAAATCACCTATTTGGATCCTGATGGAGTCACATGTGGACAATCAAACTTCCCTACCGGCAATTTTAGGTTCACCACTTCCCCTTGCTTTGTCTACACTGGGTAATAATAAAGTAGTTCGTCAGTCTCTTAGAATTTGGTCTCAATTCAGGAAAAATTTCGGTCTTCAGTTTTTTTCCATTAGAAGTCCAATTGCCGCAAATCATTTATTTACCCCATCAACTATTGATAGTGCATTTCATATATGGCACAGAAAAGGTTTAAAATCTTTTGCGGATTTATATTTTGATGGTCAATTTGCAAGTTTTTCTCAACTTTCCACCAAATTCGACATCACTTCTACACATTTTTTCCGCTTCCTCCAGGTCAGACATTATGTGCAAACCATGACAAAACAATTCCCTCAAAAACCTTCTGATAATCCTCTAGATGATTTTTTATTAGTTAAACCAACTTCTAAGGGGGTAATGTCAGTTTTATATAATTTAATTTCAAATTTACAATCTTCTTCTCTGGCCGCTATCAAATTGAACTGGGAACAAGATCTTAATTTTACTTTTACTGATGAACTGTGGGACTCTATTCTTGGCCAGGTTCACACTGTATCAATGTGTGCTCGTCACGCTCTTATTCAATTTAAGATTGTACACCGGATGCACCTGTCCAAGGTTAAGTTAGGACGTATTTACTCGGATATAGACCCAACTTGTGAAAAGTGTGGTAGCGCTCCTGGCACTTTGCTTCACATGTATTGGTCCTGCCCTGCATTGATGAATTTTTGGCATTCTGTTTTTATCATTATGTCTGAAGTCCTGCAATATCAAATTAAACCTGATCCATTATGCGCCATTTTTGGTGTGGCTCCAGAACTTGTCTTGCCAAATTCCAAATTAAAAGTATTCAAATTTTCATTATTATTGGCCAGACGTGCTGTATTACTGAAGTGGAAAGACTCTTCGCCCCCTTCACATTTACAGTGGATAAAAGATATAATGTCCTGTTTGGATTTAGAAAAAATCAGATATACAGTCTGTGGCTCTGAAAACAAATTCTATAAATTATGGCGCCCGTTTCTTGATTTCTTTGAAAGACCCACGATTATAGTTTCTGAGTAGCTCATATCCCCTTTACCCCACCCCCACTTCACACACACAATTTTTCTTTGTATTTTTTTTTTTTTAATTGTTTATTTAAAGGTTTTTGTGCTTTGAAGCATTTACATTTGTTGGCTTTAAGTTCTAGTTTTTTACTGTTTGGTTGAAACAAAAATGAAAATTTCTAATACTTTGTATTGTATTGATACTTCAATTAATAATAATAAAAAGACCTTTGAAAAAAAAACAAAAAAAAAAAAACTGACAAAAATAAGCCATAAAATAATCCACAAATTTATTATAAAGTTTCAAATGTACAAGAAAAGTCAATTTTACAAGAGGAAATTACAAATTTGAGGAAAATGGTTTCAAATTTAGATAAATTTACAGAGAAAAGTAGAAAACTATACGAAAATTGTTATAAATTTTGGAGAAAAACCTCAAACCTTCAAGACTGAAGTCATTACTCAAGTTTTAAGTGGCTGCTATTTGTACCCTTAACTAGAAATTTTTTGATTGTCTCCTTTAATTTACATGGCACTTGATATTTTCAAACCTGTTTGTATACCACCATAGACAGAGAGAGAAGCTGAATTAGACAGAGCTCAGAGAGGGCAAGATTAGACAGAAGAGAGGAGCCAAGGAGAGGAAAGTGTTCAGGCAGAGGGTCCAGGAGAGGTAAGAGCAGAGGAAGGAGAGAAGGATGACACCAGTAAAACGTCCAAATACCGGACATCTGGGTAGGACCCCAAATGGCCCAATATTCCAACATTCAAACCTTGGTTGTACAATACTTCAAATTGTAAGTTCCATATGCACGGCAGTGGCTCAGGAGGTAGAGCGGGTCGTCCAATAACCGGATGGTTGGTGATTCGAATCCCGCTCTCCCCAGATATCCTGCCGTTGTGTCCCTGGGCAAGACACTTTACCCACCTTGCCACCAGTGTCCATAACACTGGGTATGAATGTGTATAAATGTTCGGTGGTAGCCAGAGAGGCTGTTGGCCTGGATTGGCAGCCATGTTTCCGTCTGCCTGCCCCAGGGCAGCTGTGGCTACAGTAGTAGCTTGCCACTACCACTGTCTGTCTGGAGTGAATGAATAATGTATCTGTAAAAAGCGTCTTTGAGTGTCTATGATAAAGCACTATATAAATCTGATGCATTATTATTATATGCAAAATTATAAAAAAGAAATAAATAGTATAAAATTAACATCTTCATACATATGTGTTTTCTGCCCCCCCCCTCCAATGTGGCTGAATTACAACAATTCTGCAAAGATGAGTGGGCCAAAATTCCTCCACAGTACTGTAAAAGACTCATTGCCAGTTATCACAAATGCTTGATTGCAGTTGTTGCTGCTAAGGGTGGCCCAACCAGTTATTAGGTTTAGGAGGCAATCATTTTTTCACACAGAGCCAAAAAGGTCTGGATTTTTCCCCCCCTTAATAATAAACACCTTCATTTAAAAACTGCATTTTGTGTTTACTTGTGTTATCTTATATACTAATATTTAAATTTCACTTGAGGATGAAAAGCTGCCAGTTCTCTATAATCAAAATTTAATAATGTGGTAAACTGAAGCATGCCTTTCTGTGGAGAGATGACATTTTTTCAAAAGGAAAAAGTGAAAAATAACTGAAGCAACTAGCAAAACTAAAACCAAATACCTATACAACAACTGAAAAAATAGCAGTTTTTTTCAGTAACAGCTCAAGTAAAGATTGTGGAGTTTGTCCTTTCACAATGTTGCCAGACCACTTTCATGTTAACCCAAAAAAACTTCTTTCAAGTCCTTAACTGAATGCTTAAAAATGCTGAAACAAATTATAATGCAGAGATATAGACTTACGACTTCGTTCCATTGTACCAAGTCTGTAGGGAAGCCTAAAGGTACGTTCAGACCAAATGTGAACAGGCGGCACGAATACATATAAAGTCAATGGAAAGAGGTGAGCACATGCAAATCTTGCACATTCACATCCAAGGGATAGCGCTAGCCTTGAGATTCTGCCGTCACTGGAGTAAAAGTATCAACAATGAAGAGTAAACTATTTTGAAAACGAGGCACTCACCTGGAGACAGAATAACCAGGAGCTCTGCAGCTGAATCGGAGTGTTGGAGTTTTTTTTACCCACGGACTCCTGCCACGGACGTGTTAACAAGGCTAGGAGGCTAACAGTATAAACAAACCATCATCCAGGTGAACTTTTGGAGGCAGGGACAATTTTTTCAGGTGAGACTCTATCAGATAATATAAATCTAAGCATGACGGTATTTTGGGAATTTCCACAGCAGGTTGAACACAGCTGCAGAACTTATAAAGGCAACTTCGCCTGTCTGCAACTCACTCAGACTGTGAATTCATATCTATTCGTGTCTTTACATCGAGTTAAAATGTAATCACGTGACATGAAAAATTTGCCAATTCGTGTTTGGTCTGAACGCACCTTAATATTTATCAGAGCATTTTTAACACTTCTTTTTTTTTTTTTTTTAATTTAAGTTTTTGTAAAGGGTATACAGGTCGTTACAGCAATGCAGTGTTTACATTTTCATCACATGTTCCCTTATTTTCTGATATCTGACAACATTGGAAGATTAATTCTTACAACACCCCTTTTTTTTTTTTTAAAGTGAAAGAAAAAGTGAAATTAAAGAGAAAAAAAAACAAGAAACAAATAACAAAAAAAAAAAAAACAAACCAGTAAAAAACAAACAAAAAGAAAAAGTAAGTAAATAAAGATAAAAGAGCATCTGAGTAGTGTTGGAACAAAGAGCAGAACCATTATTGAAATGGTATTTGTCAAAGATTAAGATAAGATAAGATAAGATAAGCCTTTATTAGTCCCACAATGGGGAAATTCCAGGATTGCAACAGCACAGGGATACCAACACTCAGAGCAACAATCAGAAGGCAAGAAAAAAACAAAAAAAAAAACAAAAAAAAAAAAAAACAAGCAAGCAAGAGCAGCTAATATACATATGTACGTATTACTATAAAATATATATATATACACACACACACAGACACACAGTGCAGAGCATTGTAGCTGGATGGAATAAATATATGAATATATGAACACACAGTGCAGAGCATTGTAGCTAGATGGAATAAATATGTAAATATATAAACACCCACAGTACGGAGCATTGCAGCTAGGTGGAATAAATATGCAAGTATATAAACACACACAGTGCGGAGCAATGTAGCTAGATGGAATAATATGTAGATATATAAATATATAAACACACCCAGTGCTGAGCATTGTAGCTAGATGGAATAAATATGTAAATATATAAACACACACAGTGCAGAGCATTGCTGCTAGATGGAATGAAACAGCATAACCGTCTACTTAGTTATCCTACATGGTATGATTATGTGCCCATACATATTCTCACCCTCCATAGCGACCGGTAAGTTCCTAGTTGTATGCCGGAGGGGACCATTGTGTAAGTCTATTGCATCTTTTGCATTCAAAAAACTATTAGTTTGTTACGTCTTTTTGCTATCTCTGCGAGCAGCCCTGCTTAGGTTGTACAGTCTGACAGCCGTTGGTAGGAAGGACCTACGAAACCTCTCGGTTGTGCACCTGGGATGATGTAGTCTGCTGCTAAATGAGCTCCTCAGTGCATTCAGTATGTCCTGCATAGGGTGGAACTCGGACTCCAGCAGAGATGACAGTTTAGCCACCGTCCTTCTCTCTCCTATCTCCTCCATCGGATCAAGGCGCTGCCCCAGGACAGAGCTAGCTTTCTTAATCAGTTTGTTCAGTCTCTTCCTATCGGCTGCAGTAATGCCACTGCCCCAGCAGACCACTCCAAAAGTGATGGCTGATGCCACCACCGTGTCATAGAATGACTTCAGCAGCGCCCCTTGTACACCAAAAGACCTGAGTCTCCTCAGCAGGAACAGCCTGCGCTGTCCCTTCTTGTAGAGTGCATCAGTATTGTGTGACCAGTCTAGTTTATTGTTCAGATGAATACCCAGGTACTTATAGGATGTCACCATCTCGATGTCTGTTCCCTGTATATTTACTGGTACTGTGAGGGGCTGCCCATGCCTGCGGCAGTCCACCACCAGCTCCTTAGTTTTCCTCGCGTTGATCTGGAGGCAGTTCCGATGGCACCAGTCCACGAAGTCCTGGATAAGCCCTCTGTACTCAGCTTCATCTCCATTGGAGATGAGGCCAACGATCGCAGAGTCATCAGAGAACTTCTGTAGATGGCAGTGTGTTGTGTTGTGTGAGAAGTCCGCAGTATAAAGAGTGAACAGGAAGGGAGCCAGCACCGTTCCCTGGGGGGCCCCCGTGCTACTGATGATCGTGTCGGACACACAGTCCCGGGTTCTCACAAACTGAGGCCGGTTCGTGAGGTAGTCCAGGATCCATGATGACAGGTGCTGGTCCACCCCTGCGCGCAGCAGCTTGTCCTTCAGGATCATCGGTTGGATGGTGTTGAAAGCACTGGAGAAGTCAAAGAACATGATCCTCACCATATTCCCGGGCTTCTCCAGGTGGGACAGAGAACGGTGAAGGAGGAAGATCACCGCATCCTCCACCCCAATGCCATGCTGGTAGGCGAACTGGAGTGGATCCATTGCTGGTTCCACCAGGGGGCGGAGGTGAGCAAGGAGCAGTCTCTCCAGGGTCTTCATCAAGTGGGACGTCAAGGCCACCGGTCTGTAGCTGTTCAGGTCTTTGGGGTGGGAAGTTTTTGGTACAGGTACCACACAAGATGTTTTCCACAGCTGTGGTACCCTCCCCAGTTTCAGGCTCATGTTGAAGATATACGTCATAATCCCACACAGCTGGTCTGCACAGGACTTGAGGAGCTTTGCGCTGATGCCGTCCGGTCCCGGCGCCTTCCTCGCCTTGATCTTCCTCAGCTCCGTCCTCACCTGGGTCCTGGTCAGGGTCAGGATGGGGGGCTGTGTGTTTGGAGTGGGGGGGTGTTGGTGGAGTGGGGAGTGGGCAGCAGGACTTGATTTCTTTAGAGGCAGCAGTGGTTGTTGTGCAGTCAGGGGGGAGGGCGGTTGGTCAAATCTATTGAAAAACAGATTCAGGTTGTTCGCCCACTCCCTGCCCCCTGTGGCCTGGGGGGAGGTATTCTGGAGCCCCGAGATGGTTTTGAGGTTTCTCCAGACCCCGCTGATGTCGCTCTGTTGCAGCTTGTCCTCCATCTTCTTCCTGAAGCTGTCCTTGCCTTCTCTGATCTTTCTCCTCAGCTCCCTCTGTACGGACTTCAGCATCTCCCTGTTCCCTGACCTGAAGATCCTCTTCTTCTCTCTCAGAAGTGTTTTTATCTCAGGGTTGATCCAGGGTTTGTTGTTTGAGTGACGCCGTATGGTCTTGGTGGGAACGGATTTGTCCACACAGAAGCTGAGGTAGCCCGTGAAGGTGTGAATGAGGCCATCGATGTCCTCACCATGTGGATCGCAGAGCTGCTTCCAGGCGGTGGCTTCAAAACAGCCCTTTAGGGTGTCCATTGTCTCCTCAGACCATAACTCCACAGTGTGCATGGCCGGAGGTTGTCTGTGCACTAGGGGTTTGTACACCGGCCGGAGATGAACCAAGTTGTGATCCGATCTCCCGAGTGGGGGGAGTTGTGATGAGGTGTACGCCTCCTTAGTGTTTGCGTAGAATAAATCCAGTGTTTTATTGTCTCTAGTGTGGCATGTGACATACTGGGTGAACGTGGGTAGAATGGGAGACAGTGAAACATGGTTGAAATCGCCTGAGATGAGGAGAAGAGCATCTGGGTGTTCTGTCTGCAGCCTGCTGGTTACTGAATGGATGACGTCACGTGCTGTCCCAACGTTCGCCGTCGGATTTGCATAAACAACAATGCAGATCACGTGTGAGTGTTCTCTCGGGAGATATGTAGGCCTCATGCTAACAGCTAGCAACTCAATGTCTTTGCTGCAGTGTCGTTGTTTAACAGTGATATGTCCCGGTCTGCACCAGTTGTTGTTAACATACATTATCACTCCACCGCCCCTAGCCTTGCCACTGTCTGGTGTTCGGTCAGCTCGTATCATGTGAAAACCCTCCAGCTCAATGTTAGCATCTGCTGCTAGTTCAGTTAGCCACGTCTCAGTAAACAAAAGGAGAGAGCACTCCCGGTATGTGCTATCATAACGGGAGATAGCCGCTAGCTCATCTAACTTTCCCAGTATCGACCGTACATTTCCCATGACAACAGATGGAAGGGAGGGTCTGTACCTTATATTTTTTGTCCTCCGCCTTACTCCAGCCCGGCAGCCGCGGCGTTTTCGCCTCAGTTCTCTCGGTATGTCGAGTTTTTCCAATGGGACCGGGTGGCGGTTGAATGCTAGCAGCTGTTCTCTGCTGTATCGTATCCTGCTATAAACAGTGGCTCCGTCCACCGGCTCAGGAGACATTTAGGACGATCTGTGTGTCCGTGATATAAGTGGGGTGAAAAAAAAAGACGGATCAAAAGGGAGAGGAAGGGAAAAAGACTCGGAATCGAGCCGCTGTTGCAAAAGGCAGCCGACTGGTGTGGCGCCGAGAGAAAAAAAAAAAAAAAAAAAAAAAAAAAAAAAAAAAAAAAGGAAAAAAAAAAAAAAAGATCTAATGGAAGACACATATGCGGTCCAGGGTTGCCAAAAGTTCATGAACACATCCATGTCCTGTCTCAGTGCGAATGTCAACTTTTCCATCGAGTAAATGTCTTGGATCACGTTAGTCCAATCTTCAGGTGTAGGACAGTCCTTCAACATCCATTTTTTAGTTAGAGCTTTTTTGCTTGCCAATATTAAAACATTGAATAAGTATTTTTCTCCTCGTCTTTCCAGTGAGTCCGGTAGTAAACCCAAATACAAAGTTACAAAAGAAAAGGGAACTGTAATTTTGAATATTTTCCCCAATATTGTCTGTACCTTGGTCCAATATTGGTGGATAACTGGGCATGACCAAAACACATGAAAATGATTTGCAGTCTTTTCACCACACAAGCGCCAACAGTTCAATCCCTTATGGGTAAATTTGTTTTGTGCAGGTGTTCTGAAAAATCTTGCCAAGTTTTTCCATCCAAATTCTCTCCACTGCAGGGATGAGGTACTTTTCCATTGCTGTTTATTTAGCTTTTCCCATATTTCCAGTTGTAAAGTGAAATTCCCCTCTTTTTCCCATCTCTCTTTTATATAAGACGTGTTGTCTCCTTTTAAGTCTTGAAGACCTTGGTATATTTTAGAAATGTATCTGATCCCTGGGATCCCTTTATATGCCATTAAGAAGACCTTCAGAACACCTGACTGGGCCCTTTCCAAAACCTCCTTTTTAAGTATATTGTTTATGTGGTGTCTAAGCTGGAAGAACCTGTAAAGGTCTTGATTTATTAGGCCTTGTTTTTTCAAATCTTCAAAACTTCTTAAGATTTGCCCTTTAAAAAAATCGTAATATTTTATCAGCCCTTTCTCCTTCCACTTTTTAAATCTGGTGTCTGTTTTATTAGGAGTAAAGTCCTGATCATAGGCGATCCATTGCAGAAGTCGATAGGGCTCTTTAGTTTGATTCTCTCTGACTATCTTAAACCAAATTTTTAGCGGGGTCTCTATCCACGGGTTAGTGTTATTCAAAAGCTTAGGTAAGACATTGTTCCCTATTATCGCCTGTAGGGGGATGTCACTTGTTATTTGGCATTCGATCTCCTTCCATTGTGCAGTGTAGACTGGGTTACATATCTCTACTAAAGTTTTAATTTGTGCGGCTTTAAAGTAGTCCCTGATATTTGGCAGCGCGAGCCCACCTTTGTCTTTGTTTAGCTGTAGGGTTCTATATCTGATTCTAGGTCTCTTGCCCTGCCATATGAATCTTGAGATCCTTCTGTCCAGCTCCTGCCATGTTTTTTTGGGAGGTTCTACCGGTATTGTTTGGAAAAGGTATAGAAGACGTGGAAGTATATTCATTTTGACTGCTTCAATTCTTTGTGCAGTACCCAAGAATGGTATCATATTCCATCTTGCTAGGTCAGATTTTATTTTTGTCACCAGTGGATCATAGTTTAGTGATATAATTTTGTTGAGTTGTTTCGGGATATTGACCCCCAGATATTTCATAGATTCCGACTCCCAGTTAGTTTTGAGTTTGCTTAGTGAATAATGATTTGGGTCATAGTTGAATGTTAAAACTTGGGTTTTATGCATATTTAATTTGTACCCCGATAAATCTCCATACTCTGAAAAAACTGAGGTTAGTTCTGGTAAAGAAGTGTCCGGCTGCCCTAGGTATATTAAAATGTCATCAGCAAAGAGTGCTATTTTATGTTCCTTCTGACCAAGTGTAATACCTTGAATTTTTTGGTTTTGTCTTATCCATTGGCTCAGAGGTTCTATGAAGATTGCAAAGAGCAGTGGAGACAGGGGGCAGCCCTGATGACATCCTCTTTCCAGTTCAAAAGATGATGATAAATTACCGTTAATCCTTATTTTAGCTGTTGGTTTTTTATATAATGCCTGTATAGTTCTAATGAAGTTGTTATGAAAATTGAAACTGGATAAGATTCTATATAGAAAAGACCAGTCAACCGAATCGAATGCTTTTTCAGCATCTAATCCCAATATGACTGCATTTAAGTTATATTTTTTTATATGATGAATTATGTGTAAAGTGCGTCGAATGTTGTCTTGTGTCTGTCTTTGTCTTATAAAACCTGTTTGGTCTAAATGAATTAGGTCTGTCAGTATATTTTCTAACCTTTTGGCAAGGATAATGGTAAAAAGCTTATAGTCCTGATTTAGTACACTGATTGGTCTGTAGTTGGAGCACTCTAGTTTATCCTTTTCAGGTTTAGGTATAACTGCAATGACCCCTTCTCTCCAGGAGGGGGGGATTTCCCCTGTGTGGAGGACATAATTAAATGTTTTCAGGAGGAGAGGAGATAGTTGCTGTTTAAAGGTTTTGTACCACTCTGCTGTATAGCCATCAGCTCCTGGGGATTTGTTAGCTTTAAGTTTCATAATTGCTTTTTCCAATTCTTTAGGATGTATTTCTGACAGTAGTGTTTTATTTTGTGACTCCGTAAGTTGGGGAAGGTTTAATGTGTTTAGGAATGCCTCGGATGCGTTTTTATGTTTTTTGTGGGAGTATAAGTTCTTATAGTAATTCTCGAAGTTTTTAAGAATATCCTGAATTCTGAATTTTATTTCCTTTGATACTGGGTCTCTGATTTTGTAGATTGCTCTTTCTGTTTGATGTTTCCTCAATTTATAGGCTAGCAATTTTGCCGATTTACTGCCTGCTTCATAGTATTTTTGTTTCAGAAATGTAAGTTTCTTCTGGATTTCTATTGTGTAGATCTCATTTATTTGGTTTTTAATTTCCTTAATCTTGAGCGAGTCAGTAGAATGAGTGTTGCCTTTGTGTTCTTTTTCTAGGTTCCTAAGTTCTGACTCTAATGTGGATAGTTTTTCTTGTCTTAGTTTCTTTTGGGTTGCCAGTTTTGCAATAATCTTTCCTCTTATTACAGCTTTACATGCATCCCACAGTATTAAAGGGGATACTTCTCCATTATCGTTATCTTCCAAATATCTGAGAATATCTGATTCCAATTCATCTTTCAATGGTCCTTTCAGGACATTTGAATTTAACCTCCAAGAAAATGTATTATTTGTGTATTTTTGGATATTTAAGTCCATGTAGATCGGACTGTGGTCGGAGAGATCCATCAGTCCTATTTTACATGTTTTTACTCTTCCAATGTCTCTGTTAAACATAAAAAAATAGTCAATCCTTGAGTAAGATGAATGTGGAGTTGAGTAAAATGTATAGTCTTTTACACTGGGGTTGAGTTCCCTCCACACGTCACAGATTCCCAATTCTTTTAGTAGCATCCGAGTCTTCCTGTTTTGGGTGTTATTTTGATGTGGGGAATTACCAGAAGCATCCCAGTATGGATTCAGTCTAAGATTGAAGTCCCCACCACATATCACTAAACCTTGAGCTTTAGTTATCATTAGGTCGAATACATTTTTATAAAATTTCCAGTTAGCCCCTGGGGGAGCATACACATTCAGCAGGGTGATATCTTCTCCCTCTAGCCGCCCAGTTACCAAACTGTATCTCCCTTCTTTATCTTTGTGTTCTGACTTTTTTTCAAATGTAATTTTGGTTGATATCAATGTCGCTACTCCCCTCCTCCTCCCTGATTTATATGAAGATGAAGAGATCATTTTAAACCCTTGTCTACTGAGTTTATTGTGTTCCACGTCTGTTAGGTGGGTTTCTTGTAAAAGTATTATTCCTGCTTTGTCTTTTTTCATTTTGCCTAGAATCTTGGATCTTTTAACTGGATTCAGGATTCCTTTTACATTATATGAAATTATTTTGGTTACACCCTGTTTCTCCATTGTGTTGTTTTGTTTAGTATAACTGTGTGGTGGCCCTCTTTTGTGCTACTCAGAAACTGAAAGAACATTAAAAACAAGAAAAACATTAAGAACATAGTGTAAAAAACTTTAAAACAAAAAGCTGTCATAAGAACTTCCTGAGCTGAGGTCTTTTTAAAGACCCTGTAAGAGCCTTGATGGAGTGAAGGCTCTGAGGGAAATTCCTCCAACTCTGTTACGTGTTGAGGGCCCTCTCTTACCACTGAAAGTAGTCCCATGCTTTTAACGTGAGTTTCAGAACCCAATCCAAACTTGTAATGATTTTTTTTTTTTTCCTTTTATGCCTAAACCCTGTGAAATTGTGTGCACCCTCCCACCCCCATCACATCAAACATTCACGCAAAAACAGTATTTGTTAGTATGAGGAGAACATGTGGATTATTGTCACATTTCTATTTTAACAAGTTTTTTTTTTTTTTTTTTTTTTTTTTTAATTACAAAGACTTATTTGTTTCAAATAATATGATTGTTCCATGAAATGTTTTACCACATGCTGAATATGCATCTCCTTTAATGTTTGTTACCTTGTATGAGGGGGGTTGGATGTGCGGATTGATTCAAGAGAAGAAAAAAAAAAAAAAAGGTCGCTATTCCAACCTGAAAACGGATAGTTTATCCGCGACGCTCTGGTGCTGGGTTTCCCGCTGCTGGTCCGTGGATTTTGAAGGTCTTTGTGTTGTCCATGTTTGCGCTTTGATCTTCTCACTCGGGTCTGCTGCGGGTTTAAATACCGTTACCGGGAGGCCTCTTTTCGCCATGTCAGCTGTTGCTTCTTCCGCCGAATTATAGAGACACGTTTCATCGCCGTAGAAGACCCTTAACTTCGCAGGAAATGGTGTCTGAAAGCGCAATTTCTTCTCTCTTAACACCTTTTTCGCGTCATTGTATTCCCTGCACTTTTTAAGGACCTCCGGGGCGTAATCGTGTTCCACGTAGACTTTTCTCTCCTGGTGCATAAATCCTTTTTTCTGCCAGGCCAGTCTTACAACCTCTTGTTTTATTTTGAAATTGGAAAATCTTACCAACACCGAACGTGGGGGCGCTTCCGCCGCCGGCCTAGCGGCTAATGAACGATGTGCCTTTTCTATCTTCAAGTCGGTGGTTTGTGGAATATCCAATTTCTCTCTTAGTAAGGATTCCACGCATTCTGCCATTGAGTTAAAACCATTTTCGGTTCCTTCTATCAGACCATGAATTCTTATGTTGTCTCTTCTTTGTTTTCCTTCTTGGTCGGTTAGCTTAGCCTCTATAGCTGCTTGTCTTTTGCATAGGTCTAGCACAGAATCTTCGAGCACTTTTATTCGATCCTCTGTTTCCAAGATTCGGTTCTCGGCCTGGTCCACTCTGCTGTTTGTCCTTTTCAATTCTTCTCTGAATTCCCGAAATTCGGCCGTAACATCTCGGCGAAATCGTCGTAGCTCCTCAAATAGTGATTTCAGGCTAACCCTTTTGTTAGCTATCACCAGTTCCTCGTCTTCTAAACGGAGATCTTCCAGTTCGGATTCTCCGGCCGATACGTGTCCTGGCCTGGAGAATTTCAGTTTCTTCTGTTTTCCTTTAGACATGATGATTTTGTCTTTTGATTTTCACTCCTCCAAAAATCCGTTAAGTTTGATTTTCAAGGTGTTATCCTGGATTGGGTCTGAGAACTTCAATGTTAAGCTGCAGTCGCCATGGCGTCCAGACCGGAAGTCGACCATTTTTAACACTTCTAAACTTAAACAAGCTATGCATCACATGATAATGTGGCTGATTTTGTTTGTTTGTTTTGCCTGATTATTCCCTTTCAACAATCGTATTACAAGTCCTGCTCATCTTGGTGGTCCTACGAAGTAGCTTACTAGATTTTTCTGTGCTATGAAGTGGGTATAAATATTGAAGTGCAGGCCAGGCTTTACCAAAATAATTTGATTCTATTAAACTCTATTAGTTGATATAACTTTGGAGGTCCCCAATCAGCTATTAATATTTATGTATTGACTCAAACTGTGTGGATGAACTGATTTCAAGGATAGAAAGTTTACATACTGAGAAAGCTGAAGGTAGATACAATTTCCTGGCACATTCAATATTAATCAGCGTCAGCTAACTGTTGGCTCAAGGTGTTTACAACACAGCGAAGCCAGTACAGACTGGCTTAAAGTCCAGACATAGGGCTGATGTTAAAGTATCTATTGTTGTCATAAAAAACGTTATTTTATCAAAGAAAATTGCATAAATATATTACCATTTTGCAAGCACAGACATCCAGGGTTCAATCGCCTATCAGCCCATTGCCACATTTTCCACAAAACTTTGAAATCAAGTGTTTTTCTACATGAAGAGCAGAGCTGTACAAAATTTCAAATTTCTACTTCAGTGTTTTATACAACACCCAGGAGAAATTAAAAGGAAAATCAGGGATATTGATTCACTTTCAAAACAAGAAAAGTGTGCTTAACAACTCACTACTGTGTTTGTGATTGTCAAGCCTGATCTGCCACCAAGCATTCATATCCAACCCCTTGACAGATTTATATTTGTGCCACACCTAACAAACAGCAGTTCAGGACATTCAAGTTTCCTAAAGCACGGTGAAGTATTTAGACGCCACAAGTTTACTGAGCTCCCAAACAACAGCCTTCATGACAGCAGTGATGACAGTGTTTCCTCTGGCTTAAAGACCTTGGCGCGGCGGCAACATATTTTTCCAGGGGGACACATGACACGATTGTAACAGGAAATGTTAATTTTACACTATTTCTTTTTATTTTGCACAGTAATATTACATAATGGAACTTACCATTTGAAGTATTGTACTACCAAGGCTTGAATGTTGGAATATTGGGCCAGTTGAGGTCCCACCCAGATTGAGATTGAGATTGAGATTCAACTTTATTGTCATTACACATGTATGAATACAAGGTAACGAAACGTGACAATACAAGGTAACGAAACGTGACTGTGTTTGGACTTTTTACTGGTGTCATCCTTCTCTCCTACCTCTGCTCTCACCTCTCCTGGACCCTCTGCCTGAACACTTTCCTTTCCTTGGCTCATCTTTTCTGTCTCATCTTTCCCTCTCTGAGGCCTGTCTAATTCAGGCTCTCTGTCTATGGTGGTATAGAAACAGGCTACAAAATACCAAGTGTCATGTTTTGTCCTGCAGGATTTTTTTTTTTTTTTTGTCATGGTTTACATAAATAACCAAAATGTGTATTTTTATTCTAGTGTTTCTTTTTTTCCCATTGACAAAGAGTAGGAAAGAAGAAGGGAAAAAAACATTCATAATAGGAATTTACTCATTCATACTTAAATTATATGATCAGAGGTGGGTATCCAGCGCCTGGTGAGGGAGATCGCTCAGGACTTCAAGACCGTCCGGCGTTTCCTGAGCTTCGCCGTCATGGCTCTGCAGGAGACCAGCGAGGCCCACCTGGTGGTCTCTTCTTCGCTAAGGGGGTCACCATCATGCCCAAAGACTTCCAGCTGGCCCGCTGCATCCGCGGAGAGAGAGCTTAGACTTTCTGCTGCACATTCACCAGCCATAATGCTCTGCACTGTGTGTCTATATATATATACATTTATAGTAATATGGACATATGTTTATTAGATGTTGTTTTTTCTTGCCTTCTGATTGTTGCTCTGAGTGTTGCTATCCCTATGCTGTTGCAATCCTGGAATTTCCCCATTGTGGGACTAATAAAGGCTTATCTTATCTTATCTTATCTTATAGTAGCCAAAAATTCTACTCATGTAAAAGCAATGCTTTGAAATTAATAATTAAAAGTAGACAACCAAAAATTTCTAGTTTAGGGTACAAAGAGCACCTACTTAAAAACTTGAGTAATGACTTCAGTCTTGAAGGGCTGAGGTTTTTCTCCAAAAGTTATAACAATTTTCTTATAGTTTTCTACTTTTCTCTGTAAAATTATCTAAACTTGCAACCATTTCCCTCAAATTTGTAATTTTCTCTTGTACATTTGAGACTACTATAAATTTGTGGATTATTCATTCATTCATCTTCTTCCGCTTAATCCTTTTCGGGTCGCGGGGGCGCTGGAGCCTATCCCAGCATCTTTTGGGCGAGAGGCAGGGTACACCCTGGACAGATCGCCAGTCCATCGCAGGGCCAACACAGAGAGACAAGACAACCTTTCACTCTCACAATCATACCTAAGGACAATTTAGAATCCCCAGTTTTGATGTCAATTAACCTAACTTGCATGTTTTTGGCATGTAGGAGGAAACTGGAGAAATCCCGGAGTAAACCCACGCAGACACGGGGAGAACATGCAAACTCCACACAGATCACTGTTGGTCGTGGGCTGGGATCGAACCCAGGATCCCCCGGCCAAGGGTGAGTTGCTGTGCTGCCGCAGTGCTAACCACTCCGCCACCACGCCGCCTCATTATTTTATGGTTAATGTTTATCTTTTTTTATCCAATCTTATTTATAAAGCTCTTTAAAAACAACAGTTGACACAAATTGCTGTAATCAACGATAAATAAAACATAAAAATAAAATACAGCTAAAGTGCAAAACAGCACAAACAAAACAATAGTCATACAATAGAGACAATAAGAACAAATAAAATCAGTGTCTCAAACTGGGTCAAACGCCAGAGAATAAAAATGGGTTTTAAGAGGAGTTTTAAAACTGGACAGTGAAGAGGCCTGTCTGATGGACAAAGGCAGATTATAATAAAATTACCGTTTTTTTTTTTAATAAATGTGAAACAGAATGTGGCAATTTTTTTTACTTTTTTCCTCATACAATTTAAACTTTTGGCCATAATTTTGTAGATCCAGAACAGAACAATAACTCTGAATTCAAAGAAATATAATTATTAAAATTATATTTAAAGAAATAAATTAACTTAAATGACCAAATATGCAGTTATTTCTGTTATAATATTTCTATGCATTTATAGTATTTTAGAACTCTCCTCACCAACCAGACAGCAGGAAAAACCTCCCTTATTTTGAAACCCAAATGTTGGCACGTTTAAATTGTCTGAAGGGTGCTGACGGATTAAAGTCACTGACTTCGTGAATTTTGGTCATCTTAACTTGCCAGGTACATAATAATGAACATAAATTATTAGTTAATATTGCAGTAGCTGATTAAGTAAATTCTCAGCGATTCTTCAGTCACTATTGCTTTTCCCTGTGAGTTAAATTTGTGTTTATTTTGAAAACAAAGCCTTATCTTGCAATTTTGGAAAATTAAAAGTTGAGAAAATATGGCGATACAATGATATAAGCCTTTAGTTTCACTTAATTTTGACTGGGCGAGCTGAAACAGAGAGGTGGACAGACCGACAGACATACACACCCACACAGCCACAAACAAACGCACTAACTGATTACAGTATGCCTCTGTTTCACCAAGGCATGACTATACATGTAATTCAAAATCATGAAGTAGAAAAAGGGAGAAATTTGCAAACCGGAAATCATAGGGCAATTATGTTTATGTAGAACGCCAGGAGGACTTCAAAGCAGGAATGTACCACTTTAACAACACTGTGACGAAATGCTCAAAATGCTCTTTTTTTTTTAATCCATCAATCTTTTACTACTTATCCAGGGGTCTGGGTTACAGGTGCAGCAGTCTAAGCAGAGAAGCCCCGAGTGTTGCCCAGTTTACATAGCACCATGATCCCCATGGTCCCCATCGGGTGGTGAGCCCACTGGAAGCTGGACCCATGTGACTAGCTCAGGCTGAACCCGGTTAGGTCATATAGACAGAAAAAAAAAAAATAAATCACCAAGCGCTAGGACTGTGTGATATGACAATATATCTCGGTGACACGATAAAAAACATCTACCGTTTCATATAAAACTGTATCATTTATATCGGGATTTAAGAGACATACAAATTTTTACTTGTCACCACCTTGCCTCTCTCCCGCAGTGCGACAGGTGCGCCACAGCAGCTAACTGCAAGATAATATTTTGCTGCTACTTCTGTGAAGCCGCTACTTCTGTGCCACCCAGAAATGTTGGACTTTTTCCCACCGTGTTGTATCACGGAGAATAGTCCTCTGACCTCGTTTTAATTGGAGGAAAGTCACATTAATACCATCTCTCTCTAACTATACGACAGCAAATGCTAAATGACGATGTTAACTTGTCGCTAACAGGAAACATAGTGTATCAGACCATCAGCTTGGGTTAAATCACTGCCGAGTTTCTTAATTTTGTCTGAAAAACCATTGCTAAAACTGCCAAAGTGCGTGACAGCGGCCGCATACACAATAAAATTAAAACGTGTCGGAGGAACAAAATGGCTCTTAATGCAACTTGATTTCTAATCCTTTTTAATTAGTCCAGTAGCGATAAAGAATAAAGTTGAAGTCATTTCAAATGCACATTAAAAACAATTTTATAACAACACTGCAAAATTAAGAGGGAAAAAAAGTGCATAACCTTTATGACAGATGAATTTGTACAACTGATTTCTTTCAGTATGCAATGCCTCTCGCCCAAAGATGCTGGGATAGGCTCCAGACCCCCCGCGACCCGAAAAGGATTAAGCGGAAGAAGATGGATGGATGGAGAAAGAGATGACCCTTTATATTGGTTATCATATATAAACAATAGAATTTACAAAAAATGAATATTGTGATATATATCGTTATCATCAAATAAGATTACTTATATCATGTTACATCAAATACTGTTCAACACCAGCCGTCTTAAGGCCAAGACCCTGACCAGAACTGTCTGTGCTCGCGAGCTTCTCTATGCAGATGACGCTGCCATGGTGTCACACTCTGAGAGTGAGCTTCAGGCCATGCTTGATTCCTTCCACTCAGTTGCTCAAAGCCTTGGTCTTACTACTAACACCAGAAATACTGAGGTCTTGTTCCAGCGTCCTAAACATACTGCCAACGCCGACCCAGAGCTGTCCCTCAATGGAAACCCACTTCAAGCTGTGCACAGCTTTATTTATCTTGGCAGCACAGTCTCCAGTGATAACAGCCTGGACAAAGAAGTGGAAAGGCGCATCAGTGCAGCCGCAGCAGCATATGGGAAGCTGCAGTCAAAAGTATGGAATAGACATGGCATCCAGCTAGCGACTAAGAGCAAGGTGTACCGTGCAGTGGTCCTCACCTCCCTGCTCCACTGCTCTGAAACCTACACCCTATATTGTCGTCACATTAAGAGACTCTAGTGTGCTCAGATGAACCAGTTGAGACATCTCCTTATGATCCGCTGGCAAGACAGGATTACTGACGTGGAAGTAAGAAGACGAGCAGGCATACCCAGCGTTGAGGCACTACTCTCGCAAAGTCAACTGCAATGGACTAGCCATGTAGTCCATACGGATGACTCGCAGCTTCCTAAGGCTGTCTTTTACGATGAACTTGATAGTGGTACAAGAAACAGAGGCACACCCAAACTCAGATTTAAGGACGTTCTCAAAAGACATCTGAAGACCTGCGCCATCAATGTTGACTCCTGGGAGGTTGGCGCAAGCGACCATCTCTGGTGGAGATCTGTTGTCAGAAGCTCTGCCTCCCTGATCAATGACCGTCTAGCTGAGGAGACAGCTGAGCATTAGGGGTGGATTCAAAAGATCGATATATCGATATGGATCGATCCACATTTGACTGAGCCGATATCGATCCACAAAATCCGCGGATCAATCTTTTAATATAATATATTAAATATATTTTAATATAATACTTTTACATTTGTGAACGTCTGCTGAGTATAATCGGGTCGAAACCGGGTCAGTGAGCCAGGAACAAAGGCCGAGAACCATAAACAGCCGACGCGCTAATGGAGCTAGCAAGCTAACGGATATGCTAGTTCTTCTTCTGTGGTGTTAAAACGGGTCTCATCCAGCAAGAGTTCCCTGCGGCGCGTGCACACGTCTTTACTTTCGTGTTTACATGAGCGGAGTTATTAACGTGCGTGTCTCTTAATTTAGCAACAAAAGTCACCGTAAAAACTGTCTTCAACGGCTTCTGAATATTTTTCATAAAGTGGGGATAAACAGACTTTTACTCCGTGCAGCGCTGTGTTGGAACATAAAGTTGACGACTGATAAATGGAAAATGCACGGAGACTGAAACCCGTGAAGCAGAGGGAGACTTGGAGCTGCTGAGATTGTAAGTATAATATCATTTGTTTGTTTTAACATTTGTGTCGTCAATTAATAATTTATCTGGCATGATGGTGGTTTCTTTTACAAACTATGGACACAGAGAGAACTGTTGGTTAAGCGCTGTGAATAAATGCAGAATTAAGGTATATTTTATGAGATTATGGACTTCTGCCACTTAAGTAAGAGATGTGAAGAGAATAAATCACAATAAAATTAAGATGGTAGAATTAATAAAGGCTGCAGTACAACAAGCTATTTTTACTCAGTAGAACTAAACTGAAATGAACAAATCTTCCCAGGAAATGAATTGAAACCCTTTTCAAACATTGAAAGTTAATTTGTAGTTAAAATATAAACAACAACAAAAAAAAAAAACTAAATTATTAAACCCTACTGTGGTGTGGGGATCTAAAAATATGAATGTTAATTTTACTGTGAAATCTATTCTTTTTTATCTGCCTTCAGATGTGTGAAGACTGGAAGCTTCATTCTCACTGAGACCTTCTGAAGGTCAGAGGTGGTCAGTGGAGGAACATCCCTGCTTCATGTGGATTTCAGTACAGAAGAAGACCTTCAAATTCAAGATTCAAGGAGGTGCTGCCATCATTTTCTCCAGACTAACATGCATTCACTGCAATTTAGTTGTTGTAATGACAAATTCTTTTATTTCTTCTTTTAAGTTCTCAGCAAGAACACAATGTTGGTCATTTTTTTTACAATTTTTCTGAGCATTTAATTCTAAATAAATCACTGTTTAACAGGAAATTTTTGGCAATCCTGTGCTTTTCTTGTGGTGTTACATAGAACAGCATCACTGTAAACTATGGAAAAAGCAGCTGCTTTAAAATTTGTACTTCCTCACACAACTTTGAGTGAAAAAAAAACTCTAAAAGTGCCATAACTTTTTGGAAAAGCTTCCACAAATTCAGGCTTTTTGGGCCACAACAATCACAAAAACAGCTGACAAAATCCTGGAGGGACTGAAATACAGTGAGATTATGTATGCATGGTTCATGCATTGAATTTGTTTACTTACTCTGGGTGGTGAACTTGACACGACACACCCTTTGCACTAAAGAAAAGCACCTGTGAGCACTTTATGAAATGATAAGATAAATAATAAAAAGTGCATTATTGTAACTGATTTTGGGTCAGTTCTATATGTGATAATTTATGTATTAAAGTTAGAAGATTCTTGGTACAATTTGCAGCATTGGGTCTCTAAGATTTTTGTTTCATGGGAAGTAAAATGACTATTAAAATGGTAATTCCCCAGATCGAATCAGGATCGAATCGGATCGATTCAGAATCTCAAGAATCGGAATCGAATCGATTCTGGAAATTAGGGATCGTTCCCAGCCCTACTGAGCACAGTCGAAAACGTCCTGCCAAGACTGCCTCAGATGTTGATCCTCAAGCACATATCTCTTGCTTCTCCTGCCACCACTGTGGCAGACGATGCTCCCACCATACTGGACTGTACGCCCATGAACAGCATTGCCAAAGTCGTCATACTCCACAGGAGTGACAGCAGAAAGAAGAAGAAGAAGATTACTTGTATCATGACATGAAATTTTGGTCATATCGCACAGCCCTACCAAGCGCCTGCCCTCGAGCCCCAGTAACTCCAAATTGGGTGGGGTACACTGGAATCTTGTTGCAACTTCTTTGTGAGGATCCACTGGACCACTCTTGGTCTAGCCGTTAACCAAGGGTCAATTTGCCTTGGGAAACCCTACCAGGAAATTGTTGCAAATTGTTCCTGACAACATAGCTCCTGGGATCATTTGGACACAAAAATCCCTCCACTACAATAATATGGCAATCGACAGAGGGGCTGTGTTGTTGCTGCTCTGTTTTGGTCCTTTCACTGTTGATTCATTCCAGAATCTAGCAAAGAATAACTTAGGTTTTGTCAATAGGCTAATTTTTAGGCTGCGTTTTAAATTTTTAATTAAAAACAGAAATGAAGGACTTCCGGTTATGGCTGCCACGTAGGACGGACGTGTCTCGCTCTGCTCTGCTCCTGGAGAAAAAAATCGGCAAATAACTCTCTCATTTGGGACAGAACGTATCCCAGCATTTGGGCGAGGATATGTCGGCGAAGCCTAAGGCTGGAAAACCAGGAAAAGGAAAAAGCGAGCCGCCGAAACAGTCCAAATTACGGACTTTCAGGTCTGTGACGCAGCAAACAAAACTCCATATATGGCGGAGGAGGCTGGCGGCGGTGCGATGTTTGCGGGGAATGGCGCAGATGCGCTGATGGCTGCCATGAGTTCAATGAGAGCGGACTTTTCCTCTAGATTTGATGGGATTATGACAGCGTTGGAAGGAATAAGAAAGGAATTGGGTGACTGTGTAGAACGAACGGCGCAGATGGAGCTCCGTCTCGCTAGTGCTGAAGATGACGTCACCCGTCTTCAATTAAAGGTGCGCACTTTGGAAAAAAAAAAATAAATCTCTGGAAGATAATATTTTGGATTTGGAATCTCGGTCGAGACAGAATAATTTGAGGCTGGTGGGTCTTCCAGAGGAATCAGAAGGTCGGGACGTATGTTCCTTTCTGGAAAAGTGGATTCCGGAGGTGCTGGGCAGCGAGGAGTTGCAATCAGCAGTGGTTCTGGAAAAAGCACATCGTATTGGCCCACGGAGAGATAAGGGACCGCCGAGGACCTTAATTATGAAGTTTCTTAGCAACAGAGACAGGATGAAGATCTTCAACGCTGCACGTGCTAAAGGAGAGATTAAACACCAGGACCAGCAGGTGCGGTTCTACCCAGATTTGGCCACAGGAATCCGCAATTGAGGAAGCAGTTTGATCCCATACGTAAGGAGCTGCGCAACCTTGGGATTCGTCATGGTGTAATCTATCCTGCGAGACTGCTGACCACGTATGAGGGCAGAACCCACATTTTCCAAGACCCCAGAGGAGGCGCAGGAGTTCATCAAGAAGATCAAAGAAGAAGAAGAGACTGGTGGGAGCTAAGCATGAACAAAATATAAGGTAGAATAATTAAGCATTTGCACAGGCATCTGACTGACTTGAAGTAAATAGTAAGTTTACAAAATATAGATTGTATTATATATTAAAAAAACAAAACAAAAACAAAACAAACCAAAAAAAAAAAAACTATGATGTACAAAAGTTGTTAAAAATTTTGGAGTTAAGTTGGAAAAACTACAGAGGAGAGTTAATGTTACGTCATTAAAAGCAGTAGAGTTGGGGTGATTGGGAGGATGAAGAAGGAGTGGCTTAGGCTGTTCCCCGTGGGTGTGGAACGGTCGATGGCTATATCGGGAGACAGAATTTTTCTTTTGATTTTGGGGGGTTTGCCACAAGTGTGGGAAGGGGAAATTTGTTTGTGTGTAGTTTGTAGGATGACTGTTCAACCACTCATGTTTTTGCTTCTCTGTATGAGCATGTTTACACTGCAAGGTAATCCTAAACTCTCTATTGATCATGGACCAAAGTGTTAATCTTAATTTAACTTCATGGAATTGCAGAGGTCTACAAAATTTAAAAAAACTTAAACAAGTTATGAATAAAATAAAGGACATGGGTTCCAGAATTGTGTTTTTACAAGAAACTCATCTGATAGAGGAGGATGTTAAAAGAATTAGGAGTAGATGGCAGGGAAGTGTATTCACCTCTTCATTTTCATCCCGAGCCAAGGGAGTTATGACTCTCATACATAAATCAGTTCCTTTTCAAGTGAAAAATGTAATTGGAGACAAATTTGGAAGATATGTAATCATTCAAGGTTCTTTGCTGTTAGAAAATATAAATCTTGTGAACTTATATGGTCCCAATATAGATGATCAGAAGTTCTTTGCTAATTTATTTCTCATCTTATCATCACTTACAGGGCAATATATAATAGCAGGGGATTTTAATTGTACATTGAATCCAGGTGTGATAGATCAACCGGACTGGATTGTACGCACATTGGATGTAGGATGACTATTAATCATTTTATGAAAGAATTTGAGATTGATAGATATATGGAGAGAAATGAAAACCACAAGTTAAAGCCTATTCTTGTTATTCCAGTACCTACAAGACATTCTCACGTATTGATTATTTTTTGATTTCCACAGAATTAAGGTCCAAGATTCAAAACTGCTTTTATGATAACATCGTGATTTCTGATCATGCACCCTGTTGTCTAATATATGTAGATAAAAAATTGACAAAGGAATCAGGTAGATGGCAATTCAGCATAAATGGCTTCAGGATGAGGAATTTGTCAAGTATATAGAAAAACAGATAGACGAGTTCTTTGACATCAATACTACACAAACATCAGCATGTGTAAAGTGGGAGGCTTTCAAAGCTTTTATTAGGGGACATATTATTAGTTATACAGGATCAAAATCTAAGAAGACTCGAGAGGAGAGAGCTAAATTGGAACATAAAATAAAAAGTCTTCAGGAAAAAGTGTATGCAGGAAGTGACCCAAGGTTGGAGAATGAATTACTGATTTTGAGAGCTGAATACGACAAAAAATCAGCGAATAGAGCTGCCTCGAGTCTTCTAAGATTGAAACAATCTTTTTATGAACAAGGTGAAAAATCAGGAAATTATTAGCATGGCAGATTAAACAATTGGAAATTAAAACACCAATTACCAGTATTATAAGTAAGGGACAGGTAGTTATAGATCCTTTAGAAATTAATAGAGCCTTTAGAGATTACTATGAAAAATTATATGATACCAAAAATGAACCTGATTTAACAAACTAAATGGGTTTTTGAACGAACTAGCTATACCGTGTATTCCAAATGAAAACAGGGAGATATTGGAGTCTAAAATTAGTCAAGAAGAAGTTGGGCTAGCCATTGATAATATGAAATCAGGAAAAAGTGCAGGACCAGATGGTCTTCCAGTTGACCTTTATAAAAAATTTAAGAATAAATTAATAAAACCTTTTTGGAAATGGTTTTAGAAGCATTTCAAAATAATAATTTACCATCATACATAAATAATGCCTTAATTATACTGCTGCCAAAACCAGGTAAGCCCTCTAATAAATGTGAAAATATGAGACCAATAAGCCTATTAAATGCCGACCTTAAGATAATCTGTAAAATTTTAGCAAGACGAATACAAGAAATTTTACCAAATATTATTAATCGAGATCAGAATGGCTTTATAAAGGGTAGACAAGGCTTCCATAATGTAAGAAGACTATTTAATATTATTTATTTTAATAAAGAAGCACCGGATACAGCTCTCCTATCATTGGATGCCGAAAAGGCCTTTGATAGAGTTGAATGGCCCTTTCTTTTTGAAGTCCTACAAAGGTTTGGACTTGGAAATAATTTCATAAAATGGGGTTCAAATAATATACAATAATGCTACAGCAGAAATCCTAACAAATAACAATATTTCAAAACCAATAAAAATCAATAGCGGATGTCGACAAGGCTGTCCACTTTCACCTTTACTGTTTACTATGGCAATTGAACCTTTAGCGATAGCGATACGTTTACATTCACAAATATATGGAATTAAAGTTGGACCAACAGAACATAAAATCTCCCTGTACGCCGATGATATAATTTTGTTTATGTCGAATCTAAAAAAATCAATTCCAACCTTGTTGAATTTAATAAAGAATTTTGGGGAAATATCAGGATATAAAATAAATAAAACTAAATCTTCAATATTAATGCTAAATGAGACCCAGAGAAATTACCCAGCCCCTGAGGTAAATCAATTCAATGTTGTAAATCAGTTTTAAATATTTAGGAATCCAAATTATGCCTAAGCTAGAATCAGTCGCCAGTGTCAACTATGAAGCCTTAATGTCAGATATCAATGAGTTAACTCAGAGATGGATGTCATTACCAATGTCTATGATCGGGAGAATCAATATACTTAAAAGTAATATTTTACCTAAAATACTTATTTATTTCAATACATTCCCTTATCACCACCTTTAGATCTATTCTCAAGAATAAAAAAAAAGTTAGTGGAATTTATATGGAACAACAGGAGGGCTAGATTACGTTTGTCTTTATTATATTTACCATTTGATTGTGGAGGTCTGAAATGTCCAAATTTTATGTTGTATTATTGGTCGGCACAACTGAGGTCTATGACATATTATTTTTCATCAAATGATCTCCCTCACTGGACTGAAATGGAATCATACAATTTACCTTTACCTCTTCCCATATTCATATACTCAGATTCGGCAAAAAAATTACAAAAACAAGTTAAAAATCCATTTGTAAAGCATATGATCAAAATATGGTGTGAAGCTAAAAACTATTTAAAAGAACCACAGTTATTGTCACAATTTAGTCCAATATGGGGTAATCAATATTTTAAACCAGGGAGAGCGGACGCTGTATTAAAAGTATGGAATTTAAAAGGGATACAAAAGATTCAGGATTTATATTTGCCATGTGCAGACAACATAATGTCTTTTGAAGAGCTGAGGATCAAATTTAATCTCAATAGAACACATTTTTTTAAATATCTTCAACTTAGAAACTTTATTCGATCAAATCAAAATAAAGCTCTCACTCGACCTATTTATTCATCCTTGGAAAAAATGATGATGAAAGATAGTAAAAGAAAGGGTATTATTTCAGAGTTTTTAACTCATTGACACTATCTTCAAGTGAAAATTCACTGAAAAGATTAAACTACTGGAAAGAAGATCTGCAAATTGAAATTTCAGAGGAACAATGGGAATTGGCTTGTACAGAAAGCTCAAACCAAATCAATAAATGCACGCCTTAAATTGATACATTTCAAATGGTTAATGCGGATGTATGTTACACCGGAGGAGTTAAATAGATATAACAAAAATATACCAGATACATGCACAAAACGCATGGAAAGTAAAGGAACCCTATTTCATTGTTTATGGGAATGTAGATTAATAAGAATGTTTTGGGAGGAGGTGAGGGTAACAATTGAAAAAATAATCTCAAAACAAATCATATTGAATCCTAAACTGTTTTTGTTGGGTCTGTACCCAGAAAAGCATAATTTCAATAAAAGTGAAAGAACATTCATAGACCTCAGTTTGCTTAATGCCAAAAAATGTATTGCACTATTATGGAAAAAGACTCATAGACCAGATGTGACTCAGTGGTTAAGACAGATGTTACAAACCTTCCATTAGAAAGAATAACATATATACTGAAATCAAAGGAAATTGTGTTTGAGAATATATGGAGACCTTTTATTGATTATGTAAAAAATTTAAACATAACTCTTGAAGAAGAAGGTGAATGATGTGTGTGGACCTTGTAAATTCCAAACTGGTGAACATAATATATATACTAATGTATTGGATTGTCTAGACTAAACAGAGGAGCATTGTTGAAGACTTGATTTTGTTGGTGGTTGTTGGTGTTTTTAGGGTATTTTTTTTTTTTGTAGTACTTTAGTGTTAGTGTTTGATTGTTTGTATCATGTTTGTTAAAAAAAAAAAAGGTTCAATAAAGATATTGTGGGAAAAAAAACAGAAATGAAAGCAACTTCCATCAGATGAAAAAAACAAACTTAATTGGTTTTGTAAAATTATTGAACAGAGATTCATCAAGTATAGCAATTAAAATTTGATTTTTATTTTTTTTTCCAAAAAAGCAAAACAGTTTTAGTTTTCCTTTTACTGATAATGGGAGTGGTGCAAACTATTAAATCAATGTCAATTTTGGCACTTTCCACAATCGATGAATGAATAACTAAATAAAACTCTTTCAGTCGGAATCCTAATTAAACAAACCATATCCTGATCCTCGACAATCTTGCAATGAGATGGCACTACTGACGGCATACATTGCGCAACAATTGGAAATTAAAAAAGCCACACACAGCTCTTTTTCTGTTTGAACTACAGCCCTGGGTGACATGATCTGAAAACACGATGGGAAACCTTCAGGCATTCATTTAAAGGTCACTCTCACTTATCTTATAATCTGACTGGCACATACTCCACTTGATCTTAATCCAATTTTCTGTCAATCAGAGCAAGAGTTTATTCATTCATGTTGTACTAGCTGTTGGAAAAAAATGAACATGGCTCAAGTTCAAAACAATGATTGCCAAAATCCACCTTACTGAAGAACAACAACAGGCTAAGTCTGTTCAAATTTATACATACGTACATGAATGTCTCCAGGAGTTATTTGGTTTGGTGCTAGTTTCTATTGAAGAAATTTAAGCAATAAAAGACATGATTCAGCAGGGTGACTTACTGCATAGTGAAGTATATAATGACATGACATAATGACATGACCTAAATTTTTATGTCATGTACATAAAGATTTGATTAGATAGCACCAGAGAAAAAAATTAAAATGAATTCTTACTGAAGGTAACACAGTACTTCACTGGCCTCTTAAGCCTATATTACACTCTGTGTTAACCCTATGCAGAGCCCATGGTGTAGTCTATGCAAGTAGCCTACGCCATTGTCAGCAATTATATTTGTGCACAGGCTTAACAACACCACTGTGCTACCAGTATGTAGACCATTTTCCTTTGTGTACTTTGTTGTCATTCTTTTGAATAAACAAAATCAGACAGCAAACAAATTTAGAACAGCAGCAACTTTTACTACTATTGCTGCAACAGTGACAAAAAGAGAAGATGTCAGAGAAAACGGTGTGTATGACAAATGAAATGCTGCCACTCCCATGTGATAATCTTTGCATTGGGGTGAGGATGAGTCAAAGCAAGCAAATGTTTATATCTGCTGACTTCTCCAGTTAATCTCTCAGTGATTCAGTTCAATGTTAATCCATCTCACTTTGGAAGTGACACTGCAGAGAAGTGAGAGTGGAGAAGAAGCTGCACATGTGTAGGAGGAGACAAAGGAGACCAATCACACCTGTTACAGTCTATGTCTCTGCAACAGATGGTTACATTTCTAGAGCTGTGTATGTCAGGTTACCCCATTAGCTACGGCATAGGATCTACAGTTGATTCAAATCATGAGACAACTAAAGATTCATGCCTATGTTTAATGCTTCCAGAAGCCTCATCATGTTTATATAATTTATAAAAAAAATATTTCTTTTCTGACTGAAGAATAATCAAGAAAGGGTCTGGAAAAAAATGGATGGAAGTGAAATAAGATGTAATCAGCATAAGGATTTCTTTTTATAAATGCAATTAGGAGACGTGGGAGAGAGGCAAAGGCTCAAATAACAAAATGGATGTAACTTGCAGCCAAGCCTGCAGCCATATCAAAGACAAGCCAGATCCCAGCTCTGCAGCTTACCACAACTAAAGCCTTATTCATGCTGCATTTCCCCTCTAGTCCGCTTTGGTCCGCGTGCGCTTTGGATGAGCCTGGCATGCACACGGCGCTGTTCATGCTTACTTTTTTCATCTACCCAGGCCAAGCGGTTGACGTATACGCACAACCATCATTAATAGTTTCACTCCCGCCCGATAGGTAGCGCCAATGCACTAACGCACCAGGATTTTCACCAACAAAGAAACGCTGCTTGCTTTCTGCTGCTTGACTTCCCGGTTTTCACTCCTTTTCGACGAAGATGCTGCTGCTGCTGAAGGATTTATGTATGATTCATGTATGTTTATTCTCGTCTTCTGCTTCCTCATTGTGTTCTTCATCTACTTTGGCTTGGCATTGTGTGCCGATATCGCCACCTCGTGAATGGGATGTTCAGTCTTGCACATGCGCTTTTCAACGCATTCAGGTTGTGGGCAGGAGGTGCGGTCACAAAATTTGGGCTGCACCCGGTCGTCCACGGTCGTGCACTGCGGACACTAGCGTGCCTTGGGAGACCCTACCAGGGGAAAGTTGCCCCCAACAACATAGCTCCTGGGATCATTAAGGCACTAAAACCCCTCCATCATGATAAGGTGGCGAGCCACAAAAGGGAATTTTGAACTTGTTCAAAAAAAATTTTGAGAAATTTTCTCTCAAAATAGTCATTGGTGGTGGTGGTGGGGGCTTGAACCATTCTCAATTTAGTTTTAGTTTTTCACAAGGCAAAACAGCATTAAGCGTGTGTGTAATTTTTTTCCACATATTATATTAAACATCATTTAGTACACTGATATCATCTGTGCCATATAGGCCATGTTTGCAAATGTGTTGTAACTGCCAATTTAGTGTGATTCCAAGTGAAAATTGTTGCAAATTTGCGTATTTAAAAAAAAAAAAAATCAGATCTGTTATCCTGTTTTATGTCACAATGATATGAGCATTCGGATAAACAAAGGGTGTTCATTTCTGTTAAAGTTACATATGACTTTAACCCCAAGTGCTAATGAATCATAATTAACAACCTGAGGTTGCTCATCAAGCTGTGTGGCAACAAATAGCATGTTTTAAAAGCTACAAATACATTATCTACTCAATTTCATTTCATAAAGATCGATTCCATAGATTTTCCAAGTTAAATAAGGTGTAGAATTGACTACTCAAGCATGACAATAGCATAAGTCTGCTTCTGTCTTGGCTTGTCAGCTCTGCACCAGCACAAACCTGCCACTCAAGACTAACTCTGCTTGGGGTCAAGAAGGCAAGCCAAACCTAAGTACATATCTACCTATAAATGCAGCATCTGTGTGTGTGTGTCTGTTCCACGCATATCTCTTGAACCATTCCTCAGACTGACCTAAGGTTTTATACGCGTTTTCCTGAGGTTACGAGGGTGTGCATCTGGAGTCACTTAGTCAAAATATGTCATTTTTATCAATAAAAATTTAGCCACCGCTCTGTCACTGCTCTGTCTCTTCATGCCCTGGTTTCGAGAAGTGTGTGCGGGGTTTCGGATTAACTCTGTGCTGATTGGATAATACGTGGCATCACAGCTATGCTGATTGGACAATAAGAGGCATCACAACCATGTTGACTGGATAACACAGCATTACGACCTGTCAGTCACCACAGTGTTCCCTGGACAAAAGAAGGAAGTGAAAAATTACAAATTTGACTAGAAAAACATAATACTGAAGACTTAATGCTTAAAAAAAAATTATACCATAAAGTTGCAGTGATTGCGTAGCTCTAATGAATCACTCGGCATGAAAAACACAAGGTGCACGGGGGGGATGTGGGGGGGCGCAGCTGAACCAGTGGATCGCAGTCCTTCACAGGCACACAGGTAAAGCAGCAGCCAATGGGTCTCAAATATTTGTAAACACGTCCTGTTATAGTGCTGCATGAGTTTATTGACGATACACAGAAGAAATTCAATATTTCACTTAACTCCATCACTGATCAGCGATATAAACTAAACTAAAATAATTATAATGATGACTGAACAACTCCCATTCCCCAAAGTGCAAGATACACTATTATTTTGAATGTAAGTGATAAAAGATCACACAAATAAGTGATCTGACAAACAAATAAACAAGGGATCTGTAACAGTCGCTAATATTGGATGTCCCATTCATTTTCAATATTTAGGTATTCTGTACTTAATATTCACACAATCAAATTTTAGTGCCATTTACTCCTTTATATTTGTCAAAGTCTAACATGTGATTGCCTACATATAGGCTACACCTCTTTGTACGCCACTTTCAAACACAGCCTACATTTGGGCCTGGAAAGCCTGATTGGGATACCCATTTCAGACAGGAATACTTGTGTTCTATGGGCATGCACTAGTTTCAAAAAAATAGAAGGATGGCCGACAACAGACAGCAATACCTAACTGACTGTTACAATTAATCATTTTTGAAAGCTTTAAAAATTGGCAAGTTTTTGATGGGTTCTTAGATCGTTATCAAAGTTGGGCTGTGCGATATGATGATATACAGTATATCGGACGACAATATAAGAATGTTTATTGTTTCATAGAATACTCCATCGTTTATATCATGATTTAAAATGCACATACTCTCGTTTCTTCAGTAAAGCTTCTCACACACTACTTGTCAGTGCCCCACCTCTCCCTTGCAGTGCGTACAGCAGAACAGGTGTGTGGTGGGTGACTAGGCTTTTCAGTCCATGGTTGCCAACTCCAAAGTACCGGTCTGGTCAAATAGCTGCTACTCCTGTTTGCCAGGGATGTGGGACTGTTTTCCATCGTGCTGCGTCAGAGAGGAAACAGGATGCACCTGAGCTCAATTTTGAGCTTCATGGCAAAGACTGTGAATACTTACGTACATGTGATTTCTTAGTTTTTTTATTTTTAATAAATCTGCAAAAATCTCAAAAAAAAAATCCTTTCATGTTGTTATTATGGGGTATTGTGTGTAGAATTTTGAGGAAAAAAATGAATTTATTCCATTCTGGAATAAGGCTGTAACATAAAATGTGGAAAAAGTGAAGCGCTGTGAGTACTTTCCGGATGCACTGTAAGACTGGTGGAGGTATGCATTCTGGGATCATCACCAAAAAGTTATGGGTTCCTCTCTAGCCCAGGGACCACCTCTGGTAAAAAATTCATCCAAATCCATCCAGTAGTTTTGGAGTACACGTATGTGCAGTGGAAATCTGCAGTTCACATGCCCGTACTGTCGCGGCAGCCAAGAGCCACCAAACTCATTTGAACAGCTGCAATCCAAACACAGAAGAAGAACAAGGTGGCAGACGTTTCAAATGGCGGAAGCGATGGGAGGTACATGAATACAATGACAATCAAGACGAACAGGAACTTTTGCCGTTTAGTGGCAGAGGAAGAAAACAGACGGGCAAAAAGATGGACATTTGTTCACCCAGTATTGGCGGATTGCTCGTGCTTCTCTGTGGCGTGAGTTTCCGGGCACATGCACAGTTCACTTCAACCATTTGCGGGCGAGGAATAATGGGACTTGGAGTTTTTAGTGAGTTTTTAACGAGGTTTACCTCGTTCTTCCTTTGCAAAACTAAACAGTAAAGCCAGTGTGAAAACAATCGATGTGAGGAATAAATGGTGTAGTTGCTGAATATGTGGTTTTTTTCCAGTGACCGCCATTTTATAACAGTTCAGCATCACGTGCTGTAAAAAAAAAAAAAAAAAAAAAAAAAAGTGCTGTGTTGTGCTGTAAGAATGTCACATTACCGCCTCTAGTGGCCCGGCATAGTTAAAACAATACCTTTTCCCCCAGCTTCATTGACGTTAAAGGTGAGTTAAATTTGTGTTTATTTCAAAAACAAAACCTTATCTCAGAATTCTGGCAAATTAAAAGTTGAAAAAATATGGCGATACAGTGATACAAGCCTTTAGTTCCACTTAATTTTGACCGGGCGAGCTGAAACAGACAGGCAGATGGACAGATACAAACACACATCCACACACAGACTCACTGAGTGATTATCATATACCTCTCCGTTTTACCGAGGCATAACAACATGGAGCTCCAGTCAGTTGAGCTAGCTAACATGGTATGGTATGGTATGGTATGGTACTGGTATGTCCCAATACCTCTGTTGGTTCAATCCCAGTAACCAGAAATATTCAGTGCTGCAGTGACCATGTCAAGAAAACTGACTGGACATTTTTAAGAGTTGTCTGCTTTGTAAATATTTATAAAATGTGAAGAATTGCATTGCAGAGTGAAATCATTTTAACAGCCAATGGCTTTATATCCATACGTAGTGGGAGTTTATCGGTTTAGTGCTTTGCTTTGATCCAGCATTTTCTCAGCCACTGTGTACTGTATTTGCTACATGCAAACCAGTATCTTCATTCAGATCAAATGCCAGCAGTATCCTGTGACAAATCTTAGACAACTCCTTTTACATACCATATACTGGGTGTGTCTTGTGGGAACTACATTCGCCATCCTGTGAAAATTTTGTTCTATTCTAAATCTACATTTCATTTTGCTAGACAAGTCGCTGCTTCGCTAATTAAAAACTCTTCAGCTCATTATTTTGCACAACAACTATGTACTTATGTTTCTGGTGGGTTTATTATGCCAGTGAAACACCAATAAAATCCCAGGGCACTGACATTGTTGATCTCAGATGCTGTCTATTTACCAAGGGCCACCCACTGACAAAAAGGGATGTGGTAGTTGAATACTTTTTATTGTTTGATAAAGAGTTTTTTGGCTGGAGTATTGGAATAATTAACAGAGGCAGCAAAAGAGAAAAAAAAATCTGAGCTTAAAAGAGATGGCTGTTCGGCCTCAACTACATAGTGACTGCCATTTGGCAAGAAAGTATAAAAATGGATGAAAGAAAAAGAGAAAGAAAAAATTGAAGTCAAACTTAACTAGCTTTTCTGTGCTCATGTTTCACAGCTGTATGGTAGATAAGAATGTTGGTGAAATATTTTAGCGTGTTAAACATAGGGCCTGGCTCAGAAGAAAAGTACAGCAGCATGTCAGTGTGAAAGTTCAGAATGAGGCAGTCATCTCACTCCTCCAGAATGCTGATCAGGAGGTCAAGTTTTTTTTTAAACATGCAAGTTACATGTCTCAGTTGCTGTAAGCGTTAAAACACTGACTTATAACCAAGTACCAGTTCAAATCAAAAACCTTACTACCTCTTCCAAGAGTTTTTATGTTTGTGTGTCATCTGTCTGTTAGCAAGATTATGCAAAAATTACTGGCTGATTTCAGTAACATTTGGTGGAAAGATGGAACTTGCATCATGGAAGAACTCAACCACAACAGGGGACAAAAATCAGGATTTTTTTCCCCACATTATTTGAGCATTGCAAGATGAGACGTTTGACATTCTTGTTAATTTCTCTGAGAATTAGATAGGAAACTTGATGAACAAAATTCATGGAAAGTAGTTATCTATAAGTATGTGTAAGATGATGCAGATCTGAATCAAGGGGCAAATCCAGGATTATTTTCTTTTTCGCATTCCTTAAAAAGGCACTAGTGAAAAGTTTATGACGCATCACCTATAATGTTTCAAGCAATACTGAGGTAAGTGTATTTGTTCTCCTTGTTGCCAAGCACTGATGCATACAGGTGCTGAACACGTCTCCACAAAATGTTATGTCAGATTAAGGAATAAATCATGTTTTATTGCCTCCCTTTCACTGATACAAGTGAGCTTAACCCTTTGAGCGTGTAGAATTTTTGTCAGGAAAACACAGAGTTTGACCTCAAATTTTCAAATGACAATAGCTTCAGAACAGTAATAGTTAGAGGCAAAGTCCCAATTACAAAAATGTTGGAGAGGAACCCAAGTGTCTGCCAAGTGAACTTGCATCCATGCAAAGTGCATAATTGGACCTAATTTGCATATTGCAACAATCCAAATTTTATTATAACGCTATAGCTTCAGAATTACAGTTAGATGCAAAGTCCCAATTATAAAAGTGTTGCAGAGGTACCCAAGTGTCTGTCAGGTGAACTTGCATCCATGCATTGTGCATAATTGGACCTAATTACCGCTCCGGAAAAGTGGTAGAAGATGGATGGATGGACAATTTTTGTTTCACACACTGTCACCACATGGTTCTTTTGTCCCATCATTGACAAAATTACTAAAAATCATTCAAAACAAAAACAATTTTGGTGTCACACTGTCACCACATGGCCTTTTGTCCCTTCATTTGCCGCTTCATCTTCTACTGTTCCGGAAAAGCGGTAGAAGATGGATGGATGGACAATTTTTGTTCCACACACTCACCACATGGCCTTTTGTCCCATCATTGACAAAATTACTAAAAATCAATACAAAAAACACAAATCTCATGGCACATTTGTTTCACACTAAACTAAAATGAAGCAAATGAAACACAGTTTATGCAACAAATATGTACCTGTTTGTTTCATCGGTCACAAGCATCCAGAATTCCAGAGTCCAAAAAAGCGACACAAAATCAGTGGCGGGCGCAGATGGCAGGTCCTTCTCTCCACGATATCCAACTGGCTGTTCAAATGCCTTCAGCCACAGCTGATAAACCTCTTCATCTCTAAGAAGCTCAAAGCCGTCAATGTCCAAACCTCCCGCCGCATCGCCACTACCGATTGTCCTGCCACCGCGCACACGTGGCACACGTCGATGCACACCGGCAGTGTGCTCTTGCCCAGCCAAACGTCGCCCACAGGCTGCTCTGGACCTTTTCGCTCCGCAACCACGGTTTGGCAAAGCAGAACAATCTGCAGACGAGGCTCCTATGCCATTTTGGGCATGGCTGGACACAGAAAACGCAGCTGCAGCGTTGCACGCAAGATGTCCGTCTCTACTTTCACAAGAACTGCTTGCACCATTGTCCGAAGGCACATAATCAGAGCTGGACTCTAACGCAGATGACGAACTAGGGCTAAGCTCTTCCTCTAACCCAGGAGCGGTGAATACCAGTGCTAATTGAGTTTTTGCATATGACGTCAGGGGGCGTGCCGCACTGGCCCGTTAGAGTGTGCTGCCATATTGGATGGCAAGAAACAGCAGCAGCAGCAGGGTGAAACAAACCACATAGCTCACGTGTACCTACAAACTCGGCAAAATGGTGTACTCCTGTTGTTCCCCCTGATAAAGGGATAAGCGGGGAATTAAATGGCCGGTGTGAAATGCAAAAAAAAAAAAAAAAGTTGGATTTTTGAATAATTACCTTCACTGACGTAATCTCTCGCTTTCTCATAACGGGCTGCACGGTGGCGCAGTGGTTTAGCACTGTGGCAGCACAGTTTACCCTCGGCCGGGGGATCGCAGGGATCATGAGACCGTGGGCTCGATCCCAGCCCCCGACCAACAGTGAGCTGTGTGGAGTTTGCATGTTCTCCCCGTGTTGCGTGGGTTTACTCCGGGATTTCTCCGGTTTCCTCCTGCATACCGAAAACATGTAGGTTTAGGGCGCTCGCGCACGCAGCGGCCGGTGGCTTGTCACCAGACTGCAAACCAAATCTACCTACAGGTACAGATAAGTAACAAAAAAAAAAAAAACTTTCTGGTTTGGGGGGCACCTCTCTGCTTGCTACAAAGGACAATGCACACATGAAAGGGGAGAAAACTATTGTAAATGTGCATAAAATCAGGTACGTTTTAACGCGGCGCGCCGTGGAGAGCCTTTAAAAAAAAAAACAACAAAAAAAACACGCAGCGCGCTTCACTCGCCTCCGAGTCCAAGGAGCTGCTGTTGTTTTCTGACTCGTTCACCAGCGAAGACTTCACATCATCCAGATCCCTTTCCGCTGACACGTTTTCCGATATCTTTTCCTCCTGCTCCCCTTCGTCTTTGAAAGATATCATTTCATCGTTTGCCCCCAAATCATCCCCGCTGAGCAGATTACTGGCAGTCACTGTTCTGCTAATTGCTCCAGCTGTGCGCTCTGCTTGTCCGTGGGGGTTACTCCACCCCCCACCCCCCCCCCGTTCAACTGAGGCATTTCGGCACACCAGAGGAGCGCACGGGAGCAAGATTAAAAACACTTGTCTGCTGTTATGACTGCTGACAATGACTCCACTGAATCTCACAGAGACATCGCAGACACAGTGTCAGTTGTTGAAGAGGATGATAGGGATGTTATTATGTCAGACTGTGACTGTGTGTTCTCCTCACTCATTCTGATCGCTAAACAGTACAAGTTACGCCTGGGTTGTCACAGTGCAACTGCTGCTCTTGCCATCCAAGATGGCGGCACCTACGGCATGTTTATGTTTACCCCCGCGAGTCACGTGAATTTTACGAGCCTACGCAAAAACTCTATACCTCTTCAGCTGAGAGCGTTTTCCCCGCCATCCTGTTTCCTCCTGTCAAACAGCAGAATGAAAGGGGGCGGGCTTCAAACGTTGATTTGACCTACTTATTGCATTGGACCATTTCCAGTTCTCACGGTAAATGAAAAGCCACACCTGTCGGCTACCAAGAGGTGTTAAAAAGTTTGTACATTTCATACTCTATTCAGCTGTACAGGCTTTGTTTGGACTGATCAGCTGACAGGCGCAGAAGTGCGCCATACACATTCAAAGGGTTAAATGCCTGCCTCCTTCACTTCAGTAAAAAGGCAGTTTTACTCACAACATGTCTTCCCATTTTCTACATAAATTCTAATGCACTTGCTAAATAGGGTCCCAGGGTAAAAGTCAATCTTGCAATATTATGATGTGGCTGCATAATGATGTCACACTGTTAAGGTGCATAAAGATTAAATGCAAAAGTGTGAATTTTATTGGGTGGCACAATAACATTAATTGCATTTTTACATTCTTTAACTCAATGTAAGCATGCAAAAAGACGTGAATTCTTGTCTGATTGAGTTGCAGAGGGGCAGGGTTGCCTTCATAACTTCTACAGTTGCTTTCTACCTGGAGTGGAAATCCCCAAAATGTTTTAAGTTTACAACATGATCTGGTGGGGCTCTCACCTGGAAAACTGTCACTGCTTTCTCCAAAACTTCACCTGTAGGGATGTGATTTGGGGTTGGGGAAATTATCTGAAAATTCAGCAGGGGGTCTGGGGCTTTTTATGATTTTTAAGTACCAGAACTGTGCTTAAATGACATAAAACAAACAGCTGAATGCCACTTATTACTGTATAATATTGATTTATGTTCCAAGAAGATAGCATTCCTAAAATATTCCAACAAGCATTATCCATCACATGCTTTAACACTTGATCAAATCAAAATCAGTTAATTTTATCTATTCCATAATAGAAATAAAATTCCAACATACCATTACTTTTTATAATTTCAGCATTCATTTCAGATCACCAGTTTCAATCTCCATTGAGACTTGAGCTGTTCATCTTGCACAATCACCGATGCAGCCAAGTCTTAGAAATATGAGTCAATGTCCACTGTCCACTGTCAATTTCAAACTGTTTGGAATCATAAAAGTAATCCAACTAAATTGTTTTGCTATTTTTTTCTCTTCAACATCAATGTCAGGGCGCTGCAGGAGTTTTGGGGGATGGTTAACTTTTATAACCTTTTCCTCCCCCGCACAGCCCAGCTCATACAGCCGTTGTACGCCGCACTCTAGAAACGGAAACCGGCGGACAGAGTCGACTGGACTCCTGAGCGGGAGCAGGCACTCTCTGAGGTTAAAACAGCTCTGGCAAACGCTGCAGTACTGGCACATCCAGACCCGGCGGCTCGGATAGCGCTCACTACGGACGCCTCGGACATGGGCATAGGGGCCGTCGTGGAGCAATGCGTTGCCGGTTCTTGGCAGCCGCTCACCTTTTTTAGCAGGCCTTTGCACGACAGTGAGCGTAAATACAGCGTGTTCGACAGAGAGTTAATGGCTCTCCACCTGGCCATAGGCCACTTCCAGTTCTGGCTGAAAGGGCGCACCTTCACTGCGTTCGTGGACCACAAGCCGCTAACGTACTTAACGTACTTAACGTACTTTATCTTCCTGGAAGATAAAAAAAAAAAGCGGAATTCCGTGAATTAGCGGAAAAATCACATTCCTAAGGTCACCTGGATGACAGTTATTTGCACGTCTAGCCCTCATTAGCACATCCGTAGCAGGAGTCCGTGGGTGGCTAAACAACAGATTTTAGCTCTAGAGCTCCCAGTCCAACTGTCTGCATGTGAATGGGATCCTCATTTTCAAACTAGTTTACTCTCCAGTGTAGATACTTTTACCCCAGTGATGGCAGAATCTCAAGGCTGATCACTAGCTAGCGCTACCAAATGCTTCAAATGCAAATGCATGAATTTGCATCTTTTTTGCATGTTTACATTAAACTTAACATGTTTTCGTGCCACACAAAAAATTCACTTCACGTTTGGTGTGAAAGCACCTTTATACACTGTTGACGTAAGTTATGTGCCCCAAAGCAGTGTGCAGAGTTCTCTTTTTCTCCACTTTGGCCACTTTAAGTTGAGAGTCAAAAAGGCTCAGAAGATGCCTTAGCAATGGTGACTTCAAATGCAGGTAAAGTGTTTCAGTATATAAACTGCTACATATACAGGTGCACTTAAGGTGTGGTGGTTTATATCATTTTTGATGCAATATCCATCTATAAATTCAAGAGATCTCTGTGTGTGTGTGTGTCTGTCTGTCTGTCTGTGTTCCTCAGATATCTCTCAAACCGTTCCTCAGACTGACCTGAGATTTTATATGTAGTTTCCTGAGGTTACGAGGGCGTGCATCCCCAAATATGGAGTCACTCAGTCAAAATATGTAATTTTTTTCAATAAAAGTTTAGCCACCGCTGTGTGACCTCTCTCTGTGCCCCGGCTTCAAGAAGTGTGGGCAGGGGATTCGGATTGACTCCGTGCTCATTGGATAATACGCTGCATCACGGCCATGGTGAATGGAAAATACGCAGCATCACGACCTGTCAGTCACCACAGTGTTCGCTGGACAAAACAAGGAAGTGAAAAATGACAAATTTGACTAGAAAAAGATAATACTGAAGATTTAATGCCTAAAAAAATTATACTATAAGTTGCTGTGATTACGTAGACCTAACGGATAATTCGGCATACGAGGAGAACATGAGGTGTGCGAGCAGACTGGGCAGTGCGTCAGTGGGGACTGGACACAAAAATGCTCAATAACTCATAAAAGATCACACAAATAAGTGATCTGACAAAAAAAATAAAAAAGCGGTTCTTAAACAGTGGCTAATATTGGATGTCCCATTCATTTTCATTCATTCGTTCATCTTCTTCTGCTTAATCCTTTTCGGGTCGCGGGGGCGCTGGAGCCTATCCCAGTATCTTTTGGGCAAGAGGCAGGGTACACCCTGGACAGATCGCCAGTCCATCGCAGGGTCAACACAGAGACAGACAACCTTTCACTCTCGCAGTCACACCTAAGGACAATTTAGAATCCCCAGTTTTGATGCCAATTAATCTAACTTGCATGTTTTTGGCATGTGGGAGGAAACCGGAGAAATCCCAGAGTAAACCCATGCAGACACGGGGAGAACATGCAAACTCCACAGAGATCACTGTTGGTCAGGGGCTGGGATCGAACCCAGGATCCCCCGGCCAAGGGTGAGTTGCTGTGCTGCTGCAGTGCTAACCACTGCGCCACTGCGCTGCCCCATTCATTTTCAATTATTCTGTAATTAATATTCACACAATCAAATAAATGTCACTTCAGTCCCTTTCATATTTGTCAAAGTCTAACATGTGCTTGCCTACATATAGGCTACACTTCTGTATTCCACTTTCAAACACGGCTTACACGGCCTGGCTCAAAGGCACGCTAACTGATGGTGATAAAAAAAAGTTATTTTCAATTAAGTGAAAAAGATAATGCATGGAGTGTGCTTTTGGCCTGAGGCTGATTTATCATGGAAAACAGCTGAGCTCTGTGATTTCAGCAATCAGCTGTTGGGAGCCACCTTTTTTTCTTACCAAAGGTAAAAAAAAAATAAAAATAAAAAAAAAATGGGGGGAAGGCCCTACAACCATTGCGCCACGAATACGGGATGTATCAACCATAGGCTGGATAAATTTTCAGCATGGGGCACATACGTTTTCCAGTTTATAAAATTTTCACCAGGTCGATGGTGTGTGTGAGAAAATGCATTTTGGATAATGTTTAGAGAGTCAAAAATGCGATTATTTATTATTATTACTATTCTTCCCAAACAATGTTCTTGCATCAATAAAAAACAAATGCTTACAGTAGAGCCGTGGCGCTCACATTGTGAGTTTTTGCCAGTGAAGGCCTCAAGGTTCAGATCATTGGCCTCAGTATCGCCCCAGCGCAACAATATAAGCACTGCCTCAATCTTACCATTAAAGTTTTTAAAAAACCTTTTAATAACAAAATATTGCTAAAATATAAACTGATGCACTACAACGGGTCTCAAATATTTGTAAGCGTGTCCTGTAATAGTACTGCATGAGTTTATTGATGATACACAGAAGAAATTCAATATTACACTGAACAGTGATACAAACTAAAATAATTATAATGATGGCTGAACAACTCCCATTCCCCAAAGTGAAGATACACTATTATGAATATAAGTGACAAAAGAATACACAAATAAGTGATCTGACAAACAAGGGATCTGAAACAGTTACTAATATTGGATGTCCCATTCATTTTCAATATTTAGGTATTCTGTAATTAATATTCTCACAATCAAATAAATCTTAGTGCCATTTACTCCCTTTTATATTTGTCAAAGTCTAACATGTGATTGCCTATATAGAGGCTACAGCTCTTTGTATTCCACTTTCAAACACAGCCTACATTTGGGCCTGGAAAGCCTGATTGGGATACCTATTTCAGACAGGAAGACTTGGTTCTACGGGCATGCACTAGTTTTAAACAAAATTTTAAAATATATTTTAAATTCAGTCTGAGCTACTGTTGGAGAAATAAGGTGTTTTGTTTTGCTTGTGTTGAGTATGTTGCAGGTAAATAAGGCTGGTGTGCAAAACTGTTCTTTAATAAAATAAAAAAAATGCATTGTGTGATATCAAGATTTTCATTATCATGAAAATTCACAGAAATACTGTGGTACAATCTGGGTGCATATTGCTAAGCCCACTGCAGAAAATCAGTGTGTATCACAACATATTCATGTGTGTTAGGCAACAGTAAGATAAAATTAATAGCTGAAAGCTAAGTTTAGCTTATTTTGTTGTTACATACTATACTTGCAAAACAAAACTGAAAAATCTTATAAACTTCAATATACCATGTACTTAAATGTATAGTCGTCCATTGAGGACTTTTAACATTACGAGATTTATTTCTCAGAGAATTATGCCTGAACTTGATATAAAACATCAAGTTTTACACCAAAACTGGTGGGCATCTACTGTATGACCATGTAGGATATGGTGTGAATCCATTCAACAAGAGCATTGCACGCAGTACATTATATGCCCATCCATAGCCATTATCCGTAGTGCATAAGTAACGTACCTTCAACCAAAAAAATCAATTCCAAATTCAAGATTCAACATGCTCTAGATCTGTAAAAAATAACCTTGTTTAAGCAAAGCAAACAACCTACAATTAAAAGTGGAAGAAATTTAGAGAAAATATCAGAAAATCATTTACAACCTACAATACACACATCTTCAATACATGTACAAACACTGTGTGAAATAAAAATGTCCTAGCTTGAAAACTGTAGGAGCTAGTCAGACAAACCATGTGCCCCTATTGAAATTTCATTCAAAAAATGACAAACTTCTAAAACCTGTAATTTTCACAAAAATAATCCTAAATCAAAATCCTTGTAATACACATATCTTCAATACATGTACAGTCACTGTGAAAAAAAAAAGTCCTAGCTTCAAAAAAATTGTAGGCGTGAGCTGAACAAACTCATATGGGCGGATGGGCAGACATCATCATACCATAATACATCCCATCTTTAGAGACAGGTGTGTAATATAAACCTGGATCATTACCTAGGTGTTGGCAGAAGTATGTGTTTTCCAAGCACTTTAAAATTACAAAATTATTATTTCTGTACAAATAAAAGAACAGAATTGGATTCACATGTTGACAAGTTTAACAAAGACTGATGAAAATTTCACAAAGCTACCCACGATCACGTTAAACCACAATCTCATAATGAGAGGCAAGTATTTGAAGCGAGGAAGAGAACAATATAATGTGAATGTCAGACTGAATGAAGATCATGAGTTTATTTACTTATGACAACTCCAACATGATTTGGTAATAAGCTAAGGTGCCATCTGGTTGAACAAATGAAAAAGGTGTCATTTGAGTACTCAGCCACAATGAGTCACGTCCGTTTCCTTGCAAAGGTCTGCTCATTGTGAGACGTTGGAGGAGGAAGACAACACAGGAAGTATTTGACTGAATATGAAAGCGGACATAAAAAAGGAAACTGAGGTTTTAACAAAATGCACATTCTCAGCAAATTTTTTTAAAAAAAAGGTATAAAATCTGAAAATATCTCCGTATCGCAACAGCATTACAGCTGAAATTTCAACTAACAAATAAATTGTTCACAGCTAAAACCACAGTGCAAGAAGAGATGTGGAAAATAATACTGAATATAAATATTAAAATAAACACTGAAACAAAACAAGCATTGTGAGTTGTTTGCACTGTGATTTGTATGGAAAATCACCCAAAATCTTTTGAGTTCACTTCCTCTTTCATCAAGAGTACGCCACTCTTAAGCAGTTGCAGCCACGCATGTTACAGTCAAAGCTTCACGGACCAATAAAAATTTGTCGTCAAAGATTTTTATTGTCAACAAATCATTTAATTAAAAAGCTTATATCCATGCCGCAGAAACGTTCAGTTGTAACTGCAATGCACAACCGGAACTGCTGCGGGCAGCAGCGCCTCTGTTGTCTAGCATGCATTAACAATTTCCAGCAAAGAAAAAGAGGCAGAGAGCATGGCGAAGAGAAAAGATAAACAAGTCGAAGTGGACCCAAACTTTCTGTTGCATGGGAACATTTCACAGAAAGCAAAAAAATTAAACGAGTAAAATGCAGACTTTCCAAGGCAGACCTTTCCTATCATGGCAGCAATGATGCAAGAGCATCTGAAGCGATGATACCCGGAAGGTGCGACATTAACGGCTGCTTCTACTTGGTAGGTTTTAGAGAGTAAAGAAAGTTAGCGCCGCTTATTTTCAATGGCCAACTGTTTCAAGCTATAGAAAAATTACAATACTGTTAGGACGTGCCGTTATGTTAGCTTACCTGTTTTTGAACAATAAGCTCTCTGGTTGCTGAGGGTTTGAGCCATCACGGCAAACGTGTTGAATGCAGTAAATGACTGAATTACATGAGTCGCTATCTCTTTTTCATCTTTGGTAATATTAGCCCTTATTCTGAATATTAGTGCCTCTGGGTTAATTAGAATATCCCAATTTGTAATTTAATAAATAAAAACCTACAACCATAATCATCAAAATTAAATCAGCCCGCTTGAAGTATCACTTTTAAGTGTAGTGAAGACTGAATATGAAGGTTTATCTTTCTGAATTATATTGTTAAAAAATGCACTTATAGCAAACTTCCACCTAATGTTAGTTTGGGGGTTGGAACAGATCAGTAATTCAGTTGTAAGATATGTAATCAATTGTTTAATTGACATTAGGCATTATGCTGTCTGTGATAAACCCATATACAGCCGTGGACAAAACTGTTGGTTCCCCTCTGTTAATGAAAGAAAAACCCACAATGGTCACAGAAATAACTTGAATCTGACAAAAGTGGTAATAAATAAAATCAGACAATGCTTTTGAATTGTGGTTCAACAGAATTACTTTAAAAAACAAACTCATGAAACAGGCCTGGAAAAAAATGATGGTACCCCTGGACATGGCCGCAGGAGGAGACGGATAATACGAATGGTCACAAAAGAGACCAGAACAACCTCTAAACACATTCATGGTGAACTCCAAGGTCAAGGTACATCAGTGGCAGATCGCACCATCCGTCGTCGTTTGAGACAAAGTAGACTTCATGGGAGACAACTAAGGAGGACACCACTGTTGAAAACAAATCATAAAAAAGCCAGACTGGAATTTGCCAAACTGCATGTTGACAAGCCACAAAGCTTCTGGGAGAATCTCCTATGGACAGACGAGACAAAACTGGAACTTTTTGGCGAGGCACATCAGCTCTATATTCACAGATGCAAAAATGAAACATACCAAGAAAAGAATACTGTCCTTACTGTGAAACATGGAGGAGGTTCTGTTATGTTCTGGGGCTGTTTTGCTGCAACTGGCACAGGGTGTCTTGAATCTGTGCAGGGTACAATGAAATCTCAAGACTATCAAGGTATTCTAGAGAGGAATATGCTGCCCAGTGTCAGACAGCTTTGTCTCAGTCGCAGGTCATGGGTCTTGCAACAGGATAATGACCCAAAACACACAGCTAAAAACACCCAAGAATGGCTAAGAGCTAAACATTGGACTATTCTAAAGTGGCCTTCTATGAGCTCTGATCTAAATCCTATTGAACATCTGTGGAAGGAGCTGAAACATGCCGTCTGGAGAAGGCACCCTTCAAACCTGAGACAACTGGAGTAGTTTGCTCATGAGGAGTGGGCCAAAATACCTGCTGAGAGGTGCAGAAGTCTCATTGACAGTTACAGAAATTGTTTGATTGCAGTGATTGCCTCAAAAGGTTGTGCAACAAAATATTAAGTTAAGGGTACCATCATTTTTGTCCAGGCCTGTTTCACGAGTTTGTTTTTTAAAATAATTCTGTTCAATTCAAAAGAATTGTCTGATTTTTATTGGTTAATTTTCATAGAATTTTTATTTATTACCACTTTTGTCAGATTGAAGTTATTTCTGTGACCATTGTGGGTTTTTGTTTTATTAACAGAGGGGTACCAACAATTTTGTCCACGTGTGTATGACCTTAAACTTGTGATAATTAATACAGCTTTCTTGTTTTTTATATTTTGCTCTGGAAACTGCTTATAAAATGTTATATTAAAGCAGGGACTGACAACAAGGTGATTTTCACAGGTGTGCAGGCTTAAACAGCGGGGGGAGGTAAAATATGCACGAGAGCCCCAACAGTAAGCAGAGATGGTGGACATGAAAAATAATCGCTAATAGTCGACTAACTGAAAAAAGTCGCTAGATTAGTTGACTACCAAAATAATCATTTGTTGCAGCCCTAACGGACACACATCCACGATTCACCACAAGCATTTATGTATATCCTGATGTAGATGGTGTGTGCTACTATTCTAAACACTTACAAGTTGTGTGTGATTTGCCCAGGACAGACGAATCGAAAGTCGAGACAGCTTTGTCCACTCAGGATGGGGTATGTGTGTGCGTGCGCAATTATCGAAGAACAGTGGTCCCTAATCCCCAGGATACCAACCAGTACAAGGCCAAAGAGAAAATTAAAGCTGCAAGCAGCGATAAACGGGCCCTCGCGTCCTCACTAGACCTCGGCCTTGCCACTCGGAGCACGTAACTCCGCACAGGCTCCATTTCTCCCTCCCCAACTCTCTCCCTCCCACTCTTTGTCCGTCCATCCTTCCATAACACCATATGCCCATCCATCCGCCATCTATTTGTCCATCAACCCATTCGCTCGTCCATCCGTCCATACCACCATCCATCATCAGTCTGTCCATCTGTACATTGCAAGAGAGAGCACCTCAGCAGAGGTACTGTATAACCTCATGGATTACCTCAAAAATCTAATATGTTTATGCTAGAGCTATCTGTAATTGTTCATCATAGAAAGGTGCAGTGTTGGTTAACCATGCACCACACAAAATTTGGTTGAATTGGGACTAAGTATTTCAGAGTTATAAGGCTTTGTTTTTGCTGTTAGGGGGCACTATAGCTATGAGTCATTTTTCATTATACAAAGGTTCAATGTAGACTACCGATGGACCACATAAAATTTGGTTGAATTTGGACAAAGTATGCCTGAGTTATAAAGCTTTGTTTTTTTTCCTAGGGGGCACTATAGCTATGTTTGTTATCATTACAAAAATCTTTTCTGGATCTGACTAGTATCATATATATAAAGTTTAGCAGCAATCGGACATTCTACATGTGAGTTATGGCAACTTCCTGTCCATTATCGGTAGGGGGCGAGGTCACATGTGTCATTCTTTATTATCGAAATTATCAGTATTGACTACCTATTCACCACACAAAATTTGGTTGACATCAGTTAATGTATGCCAGAGTTACAGACATTGCAAGGGTGATGGCGATACTGCAAACTTGGCCATGTCCCTTCTGCCAAACCGTCGGGCATTTGGAAAAATTTTCAACAACTTTTGATGGCACATGGGTATAGATGATTGTCATCATAAATGGTACCAATCAGACTATTTATTTCAGAGATATTGAAGAAAACCTTTGGTGTAACCTTCATGTCTCCCAGAGAGGGCACTATTGCTACTAATGAATATTCATAACTATACTTGTTCGGCCGCATACTCATATACATCATACCTATCTTGATGCCAATCCAACATTCCATTCCCGAGGTATTAAAAAAAACAACATGATGCAAACTTTCTGATGCAAAACTTTCTGCCTCCTATAGGTGGCGCTGTAGATTTCCATGAATATTGTTTTATAGAACTGTTTGGAATTGGACTAATATCCATAAGACTGAATTTGGCTGAAATCCCACAACGCATACTAAAGTTATTGCCATCAGAATGGTCATACAATGATCATGGCGAGGCATCAAACTTTGCCACGCCCCTACGGCCAAACCGTTGAGTTTCGTGAAAAGTTTTCAATAACTTTTAATGGCACATTAGGTATAGATGATTGCCACCACAAATAAGCTCAATCGGACTAAAATCCTCGGACAAGTTCGATCAAATGTGCGAGGTGGAAATCAGGTCACTGCCAATTCCTGCCAAAATGGCCGACTTCCTGTTGGGTGTAGACCATCACTTCTATCGAGTTTTTTGCATGTCTTGACATGATAAACATCTCATACGATTTTCATCTTTCTACGCAAAAGTAAGCGTGTACCACTCCCCACTGACTTCACATGTTAGGAGGTGCTGTAGAGACATTTTTTGTGGAGTCATTCATATTTCCTCCTAAATATTAAATTTTTTAACAGTCTTGAGGTCCCTGCAAAAATGGTGAGTTTTTGTGCACGCTGACTACCCCAAAAATGAGATCTTAGATGGAGAAGAAGAAAAAAAAAAAAAAAATTAAAGCTGCAAGCAGTTGTAAGCAGGCCCTCGCCCCCCACACTCCTACATTTTTGTGTAGGAGCATGTGGGGCGGGACTAATATCCATTGTAGAAAATTTATGAAAATCAGACAAAGTTTGTCCAAGTTACAACTTTCCGATGTCCCATGGCGAGGAGTCAACCTTTGCCATGTCACCATGGCAACACTTCCCTGTCAGTTATGTGCTGCCCACCCATATAGGACTACATATGACAGTCACCTCAACCTATGCTTCACATTTCATGACTTAAAAGTCGTTCCCAACCATCCCAACAAGATCACGGATTGATGGCAAGGAGGGCGTGTCCAAGGTAACAAGATTGACGTCATGTTAAAGTTGATGTGCAGTTATGATCATCCCTGTGGTCTGATGAATCTCAGAAAATTTCACGTCATTCTGGCAAGTGGCACATGAGTAATAAAGAAAACGGTTTTCAACAATTCTTCCTTTAACCACTGGATGGTGCTGGAGATTTCTATGAATATTGTTCTATAGAACTGTTTGGAATTGGACTGATATCCATAATACTGAATTTGGTTGAAATCCCACAATGCATAGAGTTATTGCCGTCAGAATGGTCATAGAATGATCATGGCGAGGCATCAAACTTTGCCACGCCCCTACGGCCAAACTGCCAAACTTTTAAAAAAGTTTTCAATAACTTTTAATGGCACATGGGTATGGATGATTGTCACCACAAATGAGCTCAATCGGACAAAAACCCTAGGACGAGTTCGATCAAATGAGTGAGGTGGAAATTTGGTCACCGCCACTTCCTGCCAAAATGACATGATAAACATCTCACCCGATTTTCATCTTTCTAGGCAAAAGTAAGTGTGTGCCACTCCCCACTGACTTCACGTTAGGTGGCACTGTAGAGCCATTTTTGTAGGGTCATTCATATTTCCTACAAAATATTCAATTTTTCGCCAGTCTTGAGGTCCCTGCAAAAAATGGTGAGTTTTCATGCACGTTCACTACCCCAAAAGTGAGATCTTAGATGGAGAAGAAGAAAAAAGAAAAAAAGAAAAATTAAAAAGAAAAACATTCTAACAATTACAATGGGGCTCTCGCCCACTGACTGTCAGTGGCTCGGGCCCTATTCTAACAATTACAATAGGGCTCTCGCCCACTGACACTGTCAGTGGCTCGGGCCCTAACAATTACAATAGGGCTCTTGCCCACAGATGTCAGAGGCTCGGGCCCTAAATATATGTAGTTTTGTTGTTCCTCTTTACTATCAGAGTCTTCCAGGTCCTTTATTTTGAAAAAAATTACCAGATTCTCTCTCTGTTTCTGTGCTTGACTTCCTGCCTTTCGTGTCTGCACGTCTGACACATACCTGTCTCTGTACTCAGCGGTGACGCTTGAATATTTAACAGTCCCCCCAGGATTTTGCGGGATGTTTCTATGATTGTTGCGGCCCAAAAAGCTTAAATTCATGGGAACTTTTTTAAAAAGTTGCGATGAAAGTTGCAATGTTTTGCAAAGTTTTGAGAGGTTTTTTTGCACTAAAAGTTGTGGGAAGAATTACAAATTTTTAAAGCAGATGCTTTTTCCCATAGTTTACTGCAATGATATTTATAACGCCACAAGAAAAGCACAGGATTGTCAAAAATTTCCTATTAAACAGTGATTTGTAAATTAAGCAGAAACTTCTGCTATACAGAAAAACTCTTGTACAACAGCAAATACAGACTTTAACACAATATCCATTACAACAGCCAATTGCACTGAATGCATGTTAAAGACTATAGATTTGGAAATTATTGGCAGCACCTTCATTTGAAAACTCCCTAACCACAGCGGTCCCCAACCACTCGGTACCAAGCGCAAAGAAAAAAGAAATTATTTATTCTGTTGCTCTTATTGTCTATCGAAGTCTGTTTTTCTGAAAAAATTACTGAATATTCTCTCTCCCATGCCTGACTCCTACCTGTCTGTCTATCTGCTGCACATCTTGACACACACCTGTCTCATCAGATACTCATTTTTCCTTTCCTTTACCAGGAGTTTTACCGGGAGGAGGGGCTTTCCTTGGGGGTTTGCCGGGGGTGCGCGTTGGTCCGTGTCCAGACTGGAGGTTCACAGCTTTAAAGCTCATTGACAAGATGTAGTAATGATTTTACCTCTAAAGATGTATATAATGTTCAAGCACTGGCTGTAGTGTTATATTCGCTTGTTTGCTTGTGGTTTTATGGCATCCCTCCTCACATGCGCTCCTGCAATGGGGTACTTTCAGGCAGGCAGACTTTTCTTCAACACAAATCCGACACTTCATACATGCGGTCAGGAGGGAGAGACAGGGAGACCTTCACCAGTTAGCCGGGGGAGATGGAGGAAGGGATGGTGTGGGAAAACTCACAGATGAGTGATTTTTTTTTTTTTTTTTTTTAAATCACACATTCTGTTTTCTGATGATGTACTCCGTTAATACTCACCGCAAACACGGAAGTGAGCACAGTGCAGCAATGTATTTGACTGGTTAGACTGAGCATTTGAGCGCTACTCAAGGACAAATTTGATTGGCAAAATTGGTGGAAGTTAACAACGACTGGCCAAAATTGCGGGAAAGTTGTGGTGATTGGACGCACAAAAGACACAACCAATCACTGATTTTGTGTGAATTTGTGCGATTGCAACATTGCAAAATTCTGGACGGACTGATTTAACCCACAAGCTAGCTAGCTAAAATGAGTCAAACAGTCATCTTTAGTTTCTTTGGAAAGGGGGAAAGGCCCAGTGGTAACACAGAAAATAGGACCATCTCACTGCAGGGAAACTGAATCTGCATTAATGTGAGTTTGTTTTCTTTCTTTGTTTTTTACAACACATGTGGGGGCATGGTGTGGGACTTCTCACCCAGAGAAGAAGGCAGCTGGGGAAGAGGGGGGGGGACAATGGACCGAAAGAGGAGGTGTCACCGGGGGGTATCAGACGGGACAGTAAGGACTATGCACCCTCTGGGGAGACGAGTAAATACCGGAGCTGCTGGAAGAAGAAGGGTATGACAGCGGAGCCTGCATTATGTCATGTTAATGTGCCACACAGGCTTTGTTCTAAACACAATGTATGATGGTCAGAAGTTCCAGGTCTCGATGCATGATATTAAAGATATAAAAGAGGAATGCACAAAGACCCGGGATGTTTTTTTGCTGTAATTTATGTTAGAGAAAGAATGAAGTTCTTGTGTTGTCCAGCTCGTTATCTCGCCTGTATCCTTTCCCCACACACACAGTTTTTACGCTGATGTATTCCATTAGATTTAACTGTTAATTTTAAAGTGCAGAAGATTAGGTGAGAGTTAAAGAAGGTAACCTTGACCGACTGTATATTAAAAAGAATGATGACAAAAGCTCCCAGACGCTGGAGACATGAAAGAGACCAACCATGGGCACCCTCTAAAACTCTTCGATCCTCTCTCTTTAACACACACAAGGCCAGGAAAAAAAGATGAAGAAACAAACCCACCACTGAGAAAAATTACTTGAGTCAGTCCATTGAAATTAGACGAGAGGAAAGAGGACAGATGACTCAAATGCAGCTGCCTGCCATGCTTTCCACACATCCTCATTACTCACTATGCAACATTTTGGACTCTTTGAAAGCTCGAAGCACTAAAACCTCATTGTTCAACCCATGCTTCTCACACAAAGCTCCACATACAGCAACTGATTGGCTTGTTTAGAGCTCAAGTAATGTATATGCGGCCTTGCAGCCAACTCTCCTCACATGTTTAGCTTTGATTTGTAGTCCGCTTTAAAAGCCTCAAACTAAAAAAGGCACTGTACCCTAAAATGCTGAATCATCTCACCACTTACTTTTATTTTCCTTCCTTTTTACTTGTTCCGATATACAGTGGGGAAAAAAAGTATTTAGTCAGCCACCAATTGTGCAAGTTCTCCCACTTAAAAGATGAGAGAGGTCTCCAATTTTCATCATAGGTATACCTAAACTATGAGAGACAAAATGAGAAAAAAAAAAATCCAGAAAATCACATTGAAGGATTTTTAATGAATTAATTGGTAAATTCCTCGGTAAAAAAAGTATTTGGTCAATAACAAAAGTTCATCTCAATACTTTGTTATATACCCTTTGTTGGCAATGACAGAGGTCAAACGTTTTCTGTAACTCTTCACAAGGTTTTCACACACTGTTGCTGGTATTTTGGCCCATTCCTCCATGCACATCTCCTCTAGAGCAGTGATGTTTTGGGGCTGTCGCTGGGCAACACGGACTTTCAACTCCCTCCAAAGATTTTCTATGGGGTTGAGATCTGGAGACTGGCTAGGCCACTCCAGGACCTTGAAATGCTTCTTACGAAGACACTCCTTCGTTGCCCGGGCGGTGTGTTTGGGATCACTGTCATGCTGAAAGACCCAGCCACGTTTCATCTTCAATGCCCTTGCTGATGGAAGGAGGTTTTCACTCAACATCTCACGATACATGGCCCCATTCATTCTTTCCTTTACACGGATCAGTCGTCCTGGTCCCTTTGCAGAAAAACAGCCCCAAAGTATGATGTTTCCACCCCCATGCTTCACAGTAGGTATAGTGTTCTTTTTCCTCCAAACACGACAAGTTGAGTTTTTACCAAAAAGTTCTACTTTGGTTTCATCTGACCATATGACATTTTCCCAATCCTCTTCTGGATCATCCAAATGCTCTCTAGCAAACTTCAGACGGGCCTGGACATGTATTAAGCAGGGGGACACGTCTGGCACTGCAGGATTTGAGTCCCTGGCGGCGTAGTGTGTTACTGATGTAGCCTTTGTTACTTTGGTCCCAGCTCTCTGCAGGTCATTCACTAGGTCCCCCCATGTGGTTCTGGGATTTTTGCTCACCGTTCTCGTGATCATTTTGACCTCACAGGGTGAGATCTTGCGTGGAGCCCCAGATCGAGGGAGATTATCAGTGGTCTTGTATGTCTTCCATTTTCTAATAATTGCTCCCACAGTTGATTTTTTTCACACCAAGCTGCTTACCTGCAGTTTGCCTATAGGCCTCACAGAGGAGTGGAGGATGCCACTGTCACTCTGTTCAACATGCTTTTTAAACATCTGGATTTTAATGGGACACACGCCAGACTTTTATTTGTGGACTTTTCCTCCACCTTTAATACAATCCAAACTCATACCTTAGTTGAAAGGCTCCTGCAACAATTTGATTTGAGCAATAATCTGGTGGGTTGGATTCTGGATTTCTTAACCAACAGGACGCAGAGAGTAAGGGTCAATGGTACATTGTCTGACCTAAAGTGCTCTTCTACTGGCTCTCCTCAGGGGTGTGTGTTGTCACCACTACTCTTCATCCTGTACACAAACATGTGTCGGAGCAGTCATGACAACAGACACATTATAAAGTATGCTGATGACTCAGTTATTGTCAGTCTCCTCCAGGATGGTGAGAGTGGCCACGGCCCAGTAGTTGATGATTTTGTTCACTGGTGTGAGGATTCCTACCTGCAGATGAATACGACAAAAACTAAAGACATGATTATTGACTTTAGAAGGAAAAATCCCAGGCACAAAGTCACCGTACTAAAAGACCAGACCACCGGATGTGTACAATCCTACAAATATCTTGGGACGATTATTGATAGTAATTTAAACTTTGAAGAGAACTGTGAAAGGGTGTGCAAAAAGGGTCAGCAACATTTGCATTGCTTGAGAAAACTTGCACGCTTCCAAATTGGCCGAACCATAATGACAATGTTTTATCAGGCTTTTATTGAATCTGTTTTATCCTTTTCTTTAGTGTCATGGTTTGGTCAGATAAAACTGAAACAGAGGAAATCCTTGGATCAGGTAGTTAGATGGTCCAGTCGTTTGCTTGGTGAGCCACAGCTGAGCCTGACATCCCTGTACACCAGACAAGTACAGAGGATGGCTACCTCCATTTTAAATGATGACTCCCACCCTTTGCACTGCAACTTTAAGCTTCTTCCCTCAAGACGGAGGTTTGCTGTCCCAAAAAGTAGAACCCAGCGCTACAAAAACAGCTTTGTTCCTGCTGCTGTCAGAGTTGAACAAGCTGTAACAATATATTGCACATAATTTAGGTACCTATTTATTAACTCCATTTTATATTTACTTATTTTTGTAGGATGTTACTTGGGTTCTAAATATTTTTATTGGGTTTTAGACCTTTGAGTTTTTAACCTCTTTGACTAGTTTTTAACTTTTAATATGACCCTTCTCTCTTACCTCTGGTTTTTCTCCCATCTCTTTGTCTTTTTATACCCTGATTGATGGAGCCTTGAGTATTTTTATCATGTTTATAGTCAGCTTCATATGTGCCTGTGTTTGTGTCTATGTTGAATGTAATTTGTGGCTTGTAAATATGGATGTCACCAGACTGCAAAACAAATCTACCTACGGGTAAAAATAAAGCAACCTGAACCTGAACCTGAACCTATTGCAGATTCAATCTTCCCAGCCTGGTGCAGGTCTACAATTTTGTTTCTGGTGTCTATTGACAGCTCTTTGGTCTTGGCCATAGTGGAGTTTGGAGTCTGACTGTTTGAGGTTGTGGACAGGTGTCTTTTATACTGATAACGAGTTTAAACAGGTGCCATTAATACAGGTAACGAGTGGAGGACAGAGGAGCCTCTTAAAGAAGAAGTTACAGGTCTGTGAGAGCCAGAAATCTTGCTTGTTTGTAGGTGACCAAATACTTATTTTACCAAGGAATATACCAATTAATTTATTAAAAATCCTTCAATGTGATTTTCTGGATTTTTTTTTCTCATTTTGTCTCTCATAGTTGAGGTATACCTATGATGAAAATTGGAGACCTCTCTCATCTTTTAAGTGGGAGAACTTGCACAATTGGTGGCTGACTAAATACTTTTTTGCCCCACTGTATACTTTCTACCCCCCCCACAAAAAAAAAAAATAAAAAATATAAAATTGCATGAGACCAGAATTATTATTACAAAAAAGTAGTATACAAAAACTTGTACATAAGCACAGTCTTGTCCACTTGCTTGCCCAGAAATGGAAGCAAAGAATGATTCTATGAATAGTCTTTGACAACCTTTTCTGTTTCACTTCCTTCATTATGTATCAAAATACCAGAGTTTACGGTAAACCAGCACTGAGAAACAACAGTAAACATGTAAAATAACTTCTGGGTAAGAGGATCAAAGGCCTCACAGTTGTCAAAAAGATTTTTGTAAACATGCACGCATGTCACAAAGCTGCATGTATTGATCTCTATCTTTGCTGATGAACGTTTCCAGTGGGTCAAGTTTTTTTCTACCTCTTGCTCTCAATTTGAATCTCAAAAATCAGCACTGACCAACACTTACAAAAAATTAATGTTGCGGTAGATGCAATCTTTAAATAGAGGGAACTATAATAACACACCAGTTAAAGGATCTAAGTATTACCAACACTGTCTATAGCAGGGATCAGCAACCTTTGCCAACCAAAGAGCAATTTTGCCCGTCTCCAACTAATACAGAAGTGGCTGAGGGCCGCAATGACAATTTGACCTTTAAAATAAAGATTATGCTGCTTATAAAGTTTATATATATATATACATAGCTCTGAATATTATGTGGCATTAATGAATTCATACTACAACAGTGGAAAAAACTGTCAAGCTTTATATATAGCTTCATTTGAGAAATAAAAGTTTTAGAAATATATTGCAAATTGTTTTGTGCTGAAAAATAAATTTCTGAATATCTGACCATAATTTTTTGTATAGTTTTTTTTAATTATCAGCACATTCATACACTGTTTAAATCTGAAAAATATCATTCATCTCCTACTTTCAACAGTGATCACACAGCTTTACTTCCGATATTTTAATAAATTCGAGACAAAAGTTTTATTTAGAAGAAGGTACTTTTCATTCTTTTTATGTTTCCTCAAATGCTCCTTATTCAAATGTATTAATATAAATCTGTATTGCTCATCTGTACTCCAGGCTCTCAATTTGATAATAATAATAATGGTTTACATTTATATAGCGCCTTTCAAGAAACCTAAAGCGCTTTACAATGAAAATCCATTATTCTTTCACTCCACAGACAGACAATGGTAGCAGTAAGCTACTACTGTAGCCACAGCTGTCCTGGGGGAAACTGAGGGAAACGTGGCTGCCAATCTGCACCAACGGCTTCTCCGACCACTACCGAACATTTATACACATTCATACCTAGTGTCATGGACACTGGAGGCAAGGTGGGTAAAGTGTCTTGCCCAGGGACAGACACAATGGCAGGATAGCTGGGAAGAGCGGGATCTGAAACGCCAACACTCTGGTTACTGGACGACTCACTCCACCTCCTGAGCCACTGCCACCCACATTTCTCTCCTCCACCCACATTTCGCTCCTCTGTTCCATTTTTGCTGAGCACCATGCTGGACGGCAGGAAGTTCTATTTTTATATGGTCTTTGGCATGACCCGGGTGGGACTTGAACCCCAACCTCCCAGTTGTGGGGTAGATGCTCTACCCCTAAACTAGGCCACCACTCCGGTAAAACTACTAGTGGATCGGTTGTCTGGTAATTGGCTGTCTGATATTCTTCTTTATTTTGGAATAAAACAAAAAGAATTCTAAACAATTTTCTGAATAATATAACTTTAAAAATCATTTGGTGCAAATTAAGCCAATTAGAAATAATTACAACAGAGTGGAAAAACTATTTAAAAAGACATCTTCTTCCGCTGAGAAGAATATTGGTTGTAATTTTTTTTTTTTTTAAATATGTGGCAATAATAGACAATCTGCACATATAATTCACTGTCCAAAACCCCACAGATAAACTAGCAGATATCCTACAGACAAAAAGCTGAAAATGTCCTTAAAAGAAAAGGCTCACCTCTACATCGGTCAGAGAATCTTCTCTTCTCTCTTTTTTCTTTTCTATTGTCGGCTGTGATTTCAGACAAGTACAGTGCATCTGGAAAGTATTAACAGCGCTTTGCTTTTTCCACATTTTGTTATGTTACAGCTTTATTCCAAAATTGATTAAATTCATTTTTTTCCTCAAAATTTTACACACAATACCCCATAATGACAATGTTTAAAAAAAACTTTTGAGAATTTTGCAAATTTATTAAAAATAAAAAAGTAAGAAATCACATGTACATAAGTATTCACAGCCTTTGCCGTGAAGCTCAAAATTGAGCTCAGGTGCATCGTGTACCCACTGATCATCCTTGAAATGTTTCTGCAGCTTAATTGGAGTCCACCTGTGGTAAATTCAGTTGATTGGGCATGATCTGGAAAGGCACACACCTGTCTATATAAGGTCCCACAGTTGACAGTGCATGTCGGAGCACAAGCCAAGCATGAAGTCAAAGGAACTGTCTGTCTGTAGACCTCCAAGACAGGATTGTCTCGAGGCACAAATGTGGTGAAGGGTACAGAAAAATTTCTGCTGCTTTGAAGGTCCCAATGAGTACAGTGGCCTCCATCATCCGTAAATGGAAGAAGTTCAGAAAAACCAGGACTCTTGCTAGAGTTGGCCAACGATCTAAACTGAGGGATCGGGGGAGAAGGGCCTTAGTCAAGAAGGTGACCAAGAACCTGATGGTCACTCTGTTAGAGCTCCAGCGTTCCTCTGTGGAGAGAGGAGAACCTTCCAGAAGGACAGTCATCTTTGCAGCAATCCACCAATCAGGCCTGTATGGTAGAGTGGCCAGACAGAAGCCACTCCTTAGTAAAAGGCACATGGCAGCCCACCTGGAGTTTGCCAAAAGGCACCTGAAGGACTCTCAGACCATGAGAAACAAAATTCTCTGGTCTGAGGAGACAAAGATTGAACTCTTTGGTGTGAATGCCAGGCGTCATGTTTGGAGGAAACCAGGCACTACTCATCACAAGGTCAATACCATCCCTACAGTGAAGCATGGTGGTGGCAGCATCACGCTGTGGGGATGCTTTTCAGCGGCAGGAACTGGGAGACTAGTCAGGATAGAGGGAAAGATGAATGCAGCAATGTACAGTGACATCCTGGATGAAAACCTGCTCCAGAGCGCTCTTGACCTCAGACTGGGGCGATGGTTCATCTTGCAGCAGGACAACAACCCTCAGCATACAGCCAAGATATCAAAGGAGTGGCTTCAGGACAACTCCCGTGAATGTCCTTGAGTGGCCCAGCCAGAGCTCAGACTTGAATCCAATTGAACATCTCTGGGGAGATCTGAAAATGGCTGTGCACCGATGCTTCCCATCCAACCTGATGGCGCTTGAGAGGTGCTGCAAAGAAGAACGGGCCAAACTGCCGAAAGAGGTGTGCCAAGCTTGTGGCATCATATTCAAAAAGACTTGAGGTTGTAATTGCTGCTAAAGGTGCATCAACAAAGTATTGAGCAAAGGCTGTGACTACTTATGTACATGTGATTTCTTAGTTTTTTTTATTTTTAATAAATTTGCAAAAATCTAAAAAAAAAAAAAAAAACTTTTTTCACATTGCCATTATGGCTTATTGTGTGTAGAATTTTGAGGAAAAAATTAATTTAATCCATTTTGGAATAAGGCTGTAACATAACAAAATGTGGAAAAAGTGAAGCAATGTGAATACATTCCAGATCCACTGTATATCTGTTTGACAACATTTCATAATAAAAGCACATAACAGACACAACCATTCTGAAAATTGAATCGCTGTAGAGGGCTTTTATTTTTACATCACTCAGGAAGTATTGAGCTGTGACGGTGAAAATAAATTTCCACTAATTCAGACTTCGGTCACGTCTGGTGAATCCAGCATTTATAGCGCAGGCGACTATAAGGTTATTGAGCAAGAATTCAAGGATTGTTTCTCATTTTTAAGGATAATTAAGGTGTTGCTTTTAGATAATCACATTTAAGACTTTTTATGGACCTGTACACACTGAGGTGGCTGTTTTTCTCCTTGTTTGTGTTCTTGTGGAGAAATTCTCTCCACAACTATACATGAATGCAAATTAATCTGTCCACAAAGAATTAAACTCTCCATTTTCCTCTGTGATTTTACTTTCTCTGGATCTCTTCATGTCTTACCGACAGAGGCAGGAAGCGGCTGCTGTCCGTGCTTCTCTACATGCACTGACGACAGAGAGGCTGAGTGGCACTCTGTGCAGCCACTGTTAGATGTGACGCAGTCACGCATGGTTGACAGCATAATTTTAAAAATATCTATTTTACGTTCATGAAAGTATGTGTTTCCATTGAAAAATGTACACAGTGGCAATAAACAATAATTTTAAAAAATAAATAAAATGAGCTTCATTAATTTCCATGTGTTTTGAGATGCAACTGCAGGGAGCCGCAGCATGGGGCTGAAGGGTCGCACACGGCCCTGGGGCCGCCGACCCCTTGTCTATAGTAAAGACTATCACAGTACCAACATCGTACTGCAACATGGTTTTATGGTCTGAAATATTGGGCATCCCAACAAGGGCCAGAATGGCGCAACTTCCGCGATAAGTGCATTCCAGCAAAATATACTGCTACAATGTTTTTCTGCACTAGTTACAGCATACCGCATTGTTTTTATGCAGCACTGCACATAGCCAGCTACCAAGACTGGGTTTTCTGACTTGCTTGTAGCTTGGTTAATGCACAATTAACATCAATCTAGCGTCCTTGTTTGTTGCGTGATATTCCTGGAATCTGCCGACTTTGTGCATAAGATCTGGATTACCTACTGAAAACCTAAAAAGTTCAATATTTAAAACAGTAAAATTGTGATACTTTGTCTCCACAATACTGTATCAATTCAGAGAGACCAGTATGGTGATACTTAAATAAAAGTTTTAATAAATGTTGCAAATACAATTTCCTTTTTTGAGGTACCAGAGTAATTTAAAAAAAATGACTTTTCAATCCATTAGATGATTCTAAATGCTCAGTGTCTGGTTAGGTCAGTATAGCAAAGAACTGACTCATGAGATCTAGCCAGGAGTTGAACAAGACAGATCAGGAGGGGAAATCACAATATATGATATCTTAATACTTAGCATTCCACATACCACGGACCTCACAGGGGCTGAGGTCGCCAAGGTGGTTAAAAATCTCCTTGGTGGCCGGGCCCCGGGGGTGGATGAGATTCGCCCTGAGTACCTCAAGGCCCTGGATGTTGTTGGGCTGTCATGGTTGACACGCCTCTGCAACATTGCGTGGAGGTCGGGGGCAGTGCCTTTGGCATGGCAAACCAGGGTGGTGGTTTCACTCTTCAAAAAAGGGGACCGGAGGGTGTGCTCCAACTTTAGAGGGATCACACTCCTCAGCCTCACTGGGAAGGTCTATGCCAAGGTACTGGAGAGGAGAGTCCGGCCGTTGGTTGAACCTCGGATTCAGGAGGAGCAATGTGGTTTTCGTCTTGGCCGTGGCACATCGGACCAGCTCTTTAACCTCTCGAGAATTCTCGAGGGTTTGTGGGAGTTTGCCCAGCCAGTTTACATGTGTTTTGTGGACTTGGAGAAGGCATTTGACCGCGTCCCTCGTGGTTTTTTGTGGGGGGTGCTTCGGGAGTATGGGGTATCGGGCTTGTTGTTACGAGCTATTCGGTCTCTGTACGACTGTTGTGAGAGTTTGGTTCGTATTGCCAACACTCGGTCGGACTCATTCCCAGTGAGAGTTGGACTCCGCCAGGGCTGCCCTGTGTCACCGATCCTGTTCGTAATTTTTATGGACAGGATTTCTAGGCGCAGGCAGGGAATGGAGGGTGTCATGCTTGGTGACCACAGGATCTCATCTCTGTTGTTTGCAGATGATGTTGTCCTGTTGGCTTCATCCAGCAATGACCTACAGTTCTTGCTGGGACGGTTTGCCGCTGAGTGTGAAGCGGCTGGGATGAGAATCAGCACCTCCAAGTCCGAGTCCATGGTCCTCAGCCGGAAAAAAGTGGATTGTCCTCTCTGGGTTGGGGACAGGCTCCTGCCCCACGTGGAGGAGTTTAAATATCTTGGGGTCTTGTTCACGAGTGAGGGAAAAATGGAGCGAGAGATTGACAGATGGATTGGAGCAGCATCTGCAGTGATGCGGACGTTGTACCGGTCTGTTGTGGTGAAGAGGGAGCTTAGTTCTAAGGCAAAGCTGTTGATTTACCAGTCAATCTGCGTTCCTACTCTCACCTATGGTCACGAGCTTTGGGTAATGACCGAAAGAACGAGACTGCGGATACAAGCGGCTGAAATGAGCTTTCTCTGTAGGATTGCTGGACTCACCCTCAGAGATAGGGTGAGGAGCTCAGTCATCCGGAAGAGGCTCAGAGTAGAACCGCTGCTCCTCCACATTGAAAGGAGTCAATTGAGGTGGTATGGGCATCTGATTAGGATGCCTCATGGACGCCTCCCACTTGAGGTGTTTTGGGCATGTCCCACTGGGAGGGGAACGCCTTGCTATCCTCTCTGAAGAGCTGGAGCAGGTGGCTGGGGAGAGGGAAGTCTGGGCTTCTCTGCTTGAACTGCTGCCTCCGCGACCCGGACCTCCGGAAAAGCGGTAGAAGATGGATGGATGGATAGATGGATGAATACTTAGCATATCGCAAGATCATGATAATATCATATTGTTGCCCAAGTATCATCACAGTATCGTATAATGGTGCCTCTGGTGATTCCCACCCCTATAAAGCAGGGTCCAAAATAAACACCCACCTAGTGTCAGTTCCCTCTGAATTAATCACACGTCAATATACCTCAGAAAGTTACCACACATACAGTTTAATATTTCACAATTCTAATATCAGTGAAGCCCCCTTCTCCATTTAGTGTGTGCAGACTGTTAACGAGGACCTGCCAACAGGTTTCCCCTCCACACAGAGGGCATCCTTTTAAATTGCGGAATAGCTGTCTTACTGTAACAACTCTGTCTAAACTGTTCTATATTGAGAGCGTTTTGGAAAAGACAACAAACACTAACTGTGTGTGCACATTGTTCTCATTCCTGGAACAGTCTGCAACATACTCTGTGGCTGATTCAATTGCTATGTTTCTAGCACAAAACTGACTTAGCCCCAGTGGGCCGCCAGGAGCTTGGTTGTTTACTTGCTTTGGCAGATCCACTCTAATTAGAAACTGTCCCTTGACCACATCTTGCTGTGATAATAGGGTGGGTCTTGCTATATAATGTATTTGACCACTTTAGTTCACACAACTGGCCACATTGGATCTTTATTTAAAGAAAAGGTGGAATATAACAAAAAACTAATGTTTTAAAATGAAGACATTTACTGCACCTTCAAAAAAGAATATATTATTTGGGGTGAAATGCATCATTGTTCTTAGCAAAACAAGCTGAAAACCCATAATAATCACCATACAAGTAGTTCCAGAAGACACGATTAAAAGCCAAATCAGGTTAGGTTAATTGGCTGTTCTAAAATTGTCCCTAGATATCCGTTTCCTATAGGCCCTTAGAATAGAGGGTTAGTATTAATGAAAGCGCTTTGAGTGGTCTTTGTGACTAGAAAAGCGCTATATAAGTGCAGGTTAGTTAGTTAGTTAGTTAGTTAGTTATTAGGCTTGTAAAATATGCTGTTGATTGCTCAAACCCTCAATCTGCACCACAGGGATAAATACAAGTATGAATTAAGATACAGGTCTGCAAACTGCAGCTTCACAACCACTTGCAGCTCTTTTATATAACCAGTGGTTCCCTGTGGTTTTGATTTAAAAAACCTCATACAAACTTCTAAAAATGTCTGTATTTACTTGAAAAACATTAGAAATGTTTTTCAAATAAAAACTACAACACATTATCTAAGGGTGTGGAAAAAAACAGCAAATTTTAAGAAAAAATACAACAAAAAAAATCATAAATTTACACAAAAATTTGCAGTTTAACTGAAAAAAAAATCCATGAGAAAAGCTGTAAAAGTTCAAGAACATTCACAAATTCACATGAGAAAAAAAAATTCTGAGAAAAGTTCTACATTTCAGAATTAAAAACACTCCAAATACTATTGTTGACAAGCCAGTTTATTCCCATAACCTGGCTGTTTTACCTTCACGTGTACCTCATGTGACCAAACGTAAATTTAAACCTCAGGTTCCCAAAAATGGACTGCAGAAAACACATTAAAGTCACATTCACACATGCACTCCTGGTCATTAATCTAGCTGTACAGTGCACAGCAACTGTACAGAGTCAGCGTCAACTATCAGTGCTCCCTGGTCCTATTTGAAAGTGGTATTTTACAAAGTCAGACCCTATAAGATACAAGCTTAATTTTTAATGAAGTACAACTCTAAACACGCTCTATGTTACATAATATAGTAACTGTTGAACTCTACTGTATATTGAGTTGTTTAGGATATTTTAAAAAGATGCATGTTGCATGTTATGTAGCATGGATGATTTAGCATTACGGAAATTACATTATTTAAAAACCTGACCATGACTAAAGTAAAGTCTTGAGGATAATTTTAGTATTATTTTCATGTCTGATGGATTAAAAGTGGTGGATCACTTCTGAAGACAACAGCTGCTTCACCGACACCTGAAATAATGTATTTGTGACACAGCATAGTCAGCTGAGAACCATTAAGGTCTAACCATTGAGATACTCACTAAGCTCTTGTTAAGCTGAGTCAATCCACTGTTAACTCATTCCCGCTGGCAGCTGCATTGAAGGCTGACCTTTTCACGTGATCACCAGGGAATTTACCAAACTGTTACAGAAGCTCTACCTCAGCTGGAGGTGAAAAACATAATTTCCAGTAAGTTTAAACACACTTCACTGCTGACCTTACATACAACTTAAAAGTTGATGTTACATTCAGTGTGTGTAAAGATAAGTTCATTTTACTAAGTGCTTGTTTTCAGTTGCACAGCAAATTAATGTCAGAGAAATTCATTTCTTACATAATTTCAGCAAAAGATCACTGACTTATCTGATAAAAGGAGTTTTTACATTTGGTGGAAATAAATGTTTGTAAAATCATGTATATAGTAGGCAGTTTGAACAGTCAAGGGGAAGAAAAAAACATTTGCTTAAGATGGCATACGGGGTTGCACTAAACCAGTGTAAACAAACCATTTTCAGAATTGTCAATGTAGTAATAATAATAATAATAATGGAGTTCATTTATATAGCGCTTTTCATGACACAGGAAGTGCTTCACAATGAGTCCATTATTCATTCACTCCACATACAGGCAATGGTAGTGGTAAGCTACTGCTGTAGCCACAGCTGCTCTGGGGCAGACTGGCAGAAACATGGCTGCCAATCCATGCCAACGGCTTCTCCAACCACTACTGAACTTTTTTTTTTAATATACATTCATACCTACTGTCATGGACATTGGAGGCAAGGTGGGTAAAGTGTCCTGCCCAGGGACACAACGGCAGGATGGCTGGTGTGAGCGGGATGTGAAACGCCAACCCTCCGGTTACTGGACGACCCGCTCTACCTCCTGAGCCACTACCACCCCAGAGAGAGAGTTTCATCAGGTTTGGACAAGATATTTCTCTTTTCACTTCAAGCACACAAGAGGACGTTCTTACTACTGACAACAGTCAGGGTTTAGATGACGTATAAATCATTCAAGAGGCAAAACAACAACCTGTCAACAGTATAAATGCCACACTTTGGTCAGCACATAAGTTATCACTTGCGGAAACCTGTGGCGATAAAGTAATTTTTCCTCTAACACTCAACTCACTGGAGTATTCTTGTAAACAAAGAGTGTGATTGCTTCATCACTGATAGAGGAATAAAAAGTCAGGTTTTTTAACAAAATTTTCCGCAGAATTTCCCTTGTTTTCCAACTGTTGCAGCAATGTCCTTTTACTTCTAACCCTTGAACAGTCACTATTAAAAGTGTGCCATATTGTATCACTCACAATAATGCCGGGCCTGCTGTGTGATGATATCACACCATTACGCTGCTGACAGAAGTTACGCGTTATCACAGAAACATGGTAGAAACAGCAAAAAAAAAAAAAAAAAACATGGCACAGGACGCTACCACTTGGTGGTCGGAGCATCTGCATCTAGTTGTGTTGAAATAGTTTAGTTTTAAGGCAGTTTCAGACTGCTGCCATGTGTACACAAAATCGATGCAGCAATGCCAATAATCTGCCTATAGTTTTCCCCACACGTCAACATTACTCACCTTGGAGCAGTGTTGACATCACAAGTGTCCAAAGATTTATTTTCTGTTCATTCTGTTTCGGTTGCTTCAGATTGATTTCATTCAACCATCCGAACAAAAAAAAAAAAAAAAAAAAACTAACTAACAAGCACATCCCTTCAGTGTAGCGAGAGCCAAAAAGTCCCTGGAAATGTCCGTGCAATGGAGACTACTGATGCAGGTAAACTTATTCAGCATAAAACCCCAACTACATAAGTACACATACGATGTGGTTTATATTATTTTCTTGTAATATTTGATACAGAACAAAAAATTATTTGAAACTCAACCTGAGCTGCTGTTTATAAACTGGAGAAATAAAAGTTTTTGTTTTGTTGTTATTACACATGTTGAAGGTAAACAACACTGGCCTGTGAAACTGTTTTTTTATAAATTAAAAAGAAAAAAAATTGCGATATCGTGAACAATATTGTTGTGAAAATTTGCAAAAAATATTGTGATATCCTTTTTAGGCCATACTGCCCACCCCTACTACACATACACCATTTAATCCTGTGGTGTAATTTAGAATGCAGTATTTGTCTCCTTGAGACAACGCAATCAATTTATTTTTAATGATCATTCATACAGCAGTGGGTGGTCTGTCTTGGAAGGAGCAACTGTTTGATGTTCTTGCTTCATATCACTTAATCATTTCATTATTTAGCAAAGATCTGGACAGCTGAGCAGAACCTAACCATTCAAAGCTGAGGAAAAATCATTGTCAACTAACAGCTCCACCCCCACAAAGCTTTGTTCCGCTTATGTGATGCACTTTAATTCAAAACAGAACAATGAAGCTTGGAGTGGATTCCTCAGCGGGACAGAGCTCATACATACATACAATGTAGCTCTGCCGAGAAAAGAAATTTGAAAATCTGTGTCCAGTCACATCAGGGCGTGCTGCTGAATGGTCACCCTCCATGAGATTTACTGATATGAAACAAGCCATTTCAACAAATGCAGGGAGTTATTGCTATGACTGCCAAGTCCTCTCCCCCAATAACCTCATCCACAAGAATTAGAGGCCATTTAAATGTATCGTGTGTCAGTATACAGTATATGCACATATAAAGCACGCAGAATCAGCATGAGTTTAATAGTGCACCCCTTACTGGTAATATACAAGTTATTTGCCAATTTGTGTGTTATATGACTTATTCCACAAAATATCTTCTAGAAAATGGTGGTAGTCAATAAAAACCCTCCACTTAGTAGTGTTATCTTAACATTCATTCATTCATCTTCTTCCGCTTAATCCTTTTCGGGTCGCGAGGGGGTTGGAGCCTATCCCAGCATCTTTGGGCGAGAGGCAGGGTACACCCTGGACAGATCGCCAGTCCATCGCAGGGCCAACACAGAGAGACAGACAACCATTCACTCTGACAGTCATACCTAAGGACAATTTAGAATCCCCAGTTTTTTGAACCCAACTAACCTAACTTGCATGTTTTTTGGCATGTGGGAGGAAACCGGCGAAATCCCAGAGTAAACCCATGCAGACACGGGGAGAACATGCAAACTCCACATAGATCACTGTTGGTCGGGGGCTGGGATCGAACCCAGGATCCCCAGGCCAAGGGTGAGTTGCTGTGCTGCCGCAGTGCTAACCACTCCGCCACCGCGCCACCCATTGTCTTAACATAATGCATATAATTAGAAAAAATGTTTAACACAATTTTAAAAATGATAAAAAAAATCAACATCTACAACACTATGTCACAAGTTCGAGCTGTATGAAAAATGCAAATTAAAGAAACCCTTACTGATTCTTCAATTTACTTTGACTATTGGTTTAATGCAGATGCAGACAGTGTAAGTCTAGCATTTATTTTGCAACAAATTCTCAAAAAGTTAAGACAGGTGTCATTTATTGTTAGTAACACGGTAAAAATAAATACAGTTCTAAAAAAAGCAGTATGCAGGAAAGGCTCTGATCACCAATCTGGGCCCCAATTTGTCAACAATTTATTGAAATGTACAAAAAAAAAACATTTTTCCTCAAAGAAAGATTGGAAAAGATTTACATATTTCTCCTTCTAACATGGATGCCAAACTCCGCACTATGGAGCGCCAATACCCAACAGGTTTTCTCACCAGACAGTCATTAAAGCACTTCTTTTTACTGATCATTAATCAGCGGGGAGAAATTTAATGAAAGCACATGTTGAGACTGGCTGGAGAGAAAGCCAGAAGGGTCTTGACTCTCTGTGGTGGTGAATTGGAAATCCCTACTCCACAATGTAGAACATCATAAAATGATACTTGGGTTCACAGTCTGCAAAGACACATCTAAGCAAATTTAAGAATTAGTGTATTTTTTTTTGTTTGTCTTTTCTCATTTCCATATATAACATTTTTTCTGATTTGGGATTTAACAGAATGCATAGAACAATGGTGTGCTCCTCTCCTGTTAGTAGTCCTTCACCAACTACCAACAAATATGTTAAATAAGGGCCATGCAATACAGCACTACAAAAAATTTCCTGATTTTTTTTCATGCCACATTCGAGTCTCAGTTCGATTTGATGTCACATCTCCACTTGGGCCCTTTCTTGTCATATGAGGCGCTGTGTGAAAATGAAGCCGCTGTTAGCCGTTTTGTGACTGATGTTGTGGGCCTATTTTCTCATTCAGTGGTAGCTTGGAGTCCAATACATTGGTCCCACTCGGCTGAGTGTTTCACTTTAAGATGTTGAAAAGGTTTGTTTGGCCTTTAGTAGCCATTGTCTTCAAACCAGACTTTACAGCGTGGAATGGTTTGTTAAAATGTGAACCTGAACCAATTTAGATTTGACAGAGGTAACGCTGCCTTTTTAAAGAACACGATCCTCCCTTTTCTCAGCACATACCGCCATGTTTCACGTGGGTTTGTGTCAGAGAGACGGAGTTAGGGGATGGCCTTAGCACTGGAGGCTATTGTTTGTTTTTGTACCCATTCACATATATTGCAATACCGTGTTATGCTGGGGGAACATAATTTTGTTTTTTACGTGCAAGTGTGTATGCTAAATGACAATAAGGAAATCTTGAAATTTACTCAAGTGAAAGCAGGGGAGAAAATTCATTTATGCATATATACGCTACTCACAAAAAGTTAGGGATATTTGGCTTTTGGGTGAGATCTATGGAAAATGTAAAAGATTCATGCTACAGTGATATTATATCATGAAAGTAGGGCATTTAACTGCCATTTTTTATAAGATTCAGGCAGTGGGTGATATATGCATGATCTGAATTTGCCTGAAATTTCTTTTGATGAAAGGTCTGTTGGTAGATTGGAAAATTCCACATTTTCAGGTTCCCCAAGTAAATGGTAAGGTTTCTAGGGCCTCTAGAAGGGTTGCTCTCTGGAGGGCCAAAATTGAGCTTTGAAGAAAAATAGGTTTTTGAGTTGAAATATCTCAGTGCGCCCTCACTAGCCCAGCTCATTTTTACTGATGTCAATCTACTACAGGAGGAATTTTGGAAAATCATGACATTTTGGGGAGTTGTTAAGAGTGCCATCTATAGGGGGTGCCCAAAAATGCCACTTTGGGCCAAAGTAACACATTGGAAGCATTCCTGGTCTGTGACCCCATTAGCCCAGGCTTGTTTATGCATGATATGATTCTGCAACAGTGCCTAGCACTATTGCACTTGAAACTGTTGTGGAATAATGGGGGAGCGGAAATATACGTGGGACTCAACTTGGTCAAAATGCAAAAATTAAGGTAGTCTGCGGCTGCAAATCTGTGCACCCCCATCAGATATGAATGAAATCTGTTTTATTACATAGCGCTACATGTCCACTATATGCACCAAAAAGATTTCAGTGGGGTTCAGCTGTATTAACCCTTTTTTGACCATTATTTCGAAGGTATGCGGTATGTCGTGACCATCCGATACACTCTACGTTGCATTTTATAATTCAACATAGGTGTTAGTTGTCAGTCAGTGGAGTAACTGCTAAAGATCTGTGACTCTGTTAATGTAAGCAGCAATGGTTTCTAATCATTACCTCCGCCAAGGGGGGAGGTAATGTTTTTGCCTGTGTTGGTTGGGTGGTTGGTTTGTTGGTTTGTTGGTTTGTCTGTCTGTCTGTTAGCAACATTACTCCAAAATTTATGAATGGATTTTGATGATATTTTCAGGAAACGTGTGTAATGGCACGAGGAACAGATGACTAGATTTTGGTGGTGATCCGGATCACAATCTGGATCTAGGAATTTTTTTTAAATTATTTTATATATGAATATAGTGCTTTTGATGTACTGCCCCTTTAAGACATGTCCACTGAGTTACGTGCGTGGCCACGCCATAGGGCCACGCACCTCCGCAACCAAGAAGCCAAACACTGCAGAAAAAGTAAAACTGCTCGGAACGAAAACGAATGTGGTCTCCATCCACATAGTATATGATGACTGACATTATTTCATCTGAAGACGCCAAGAAAAAGCCAGCATTTAAGATGCGATTTAAGATGGGGCTTGAAGTGCGTGTGGACGTAACTTCGGCTGGCAGACAAGGATGTCATTGCAGCCATATGAGCCACACGGTAAACTTCAGCACTGGACAATGTTTAATTTTTTCGTTTGTTGGCCTGTTGTGTTATGCTCATTTACTATGCACTGCAGTGACATGATACCGCACTGTTGTGTAATATTGCTTAATAATTAGGAACCTTGTCAGTAAACCATAAGCGAGAAGAGAGGAGGAAAAGAAATGAAAACTGACCTGAAACATTCAATAAACCATGATGTTGATTTAAGATGGAACTGCCCAGCCCCAGTGTATGGTCAATACAATTATGACAGTCTTGTTGTTATTATTATTATTATTTTTATCATGTACTGTAGTCATATAATGTAGTCTTATCGTTTTTGCTGTCGTTTCTCTGTCTGTTAGCAGGATCACGCAAAAACTCCTAAATGGATTTGGATGACATTTTCACCAGAGGTGGCTCTTGGCCCAAAGATGAACTCATTAGATGTTGGAGGTGATCCGTGAATGCCTTACTCTGCCAAGGCCCTACCTCGCAATGTAGAGATGGACGGCAATATGGATGGACAAAGGGACGGAGGGGAGGACAAAGGGAGGGACCCTTGGCGGAGATATGCGCTCTCTGAGTGCCCTCTAGTTTGGACTGAAATTACTGTCAGTAGAATAAGTATTACTCATATGTTGTTGTTCTCTGTTAAAGCGTTCCTATACTAATTTGCGTTCGAAACATTACCACACTATGATGGTCAAAAAAGGGTTAATACAGCTGAACCCCACTGAAATCTTTTTGGTGCATATAGTGGACATGTAGGGCTATGTAATAAAACAGATTTCATTCAAATCTGATGGGGGTGCACATAGATCTACAGCCACGGACTACACTAATGTTTACCTTTTGACCAACTTGAGCGCCACCTATACTTTACCGCCCCCATTATCCCACAACAATTTCAAGTGCAACAGTACTAGTCACTGCTGTAGAATCATATCATGCATAAACAAGCCTGGGTTAATGGGGGCACAGACCAGGAATGCTTCCAATGTGAGTGTTACTTTGGCCCAAAGTGGTGTTTTCGAGTACCCCCTATAGGTGGCGTCCTTAACAGCCCACCAAAATTTCAGCTGGGCTATTGAGGGTGCAGTGAGATATTTCAACTCAAAAACCTATTTTTCTTCAAAGCTCAATTTTGGCCCTCCAGAGGGCGACCCTTCTAGAGACCCTAAAAACCTTACCATTGACTTGGGGGACCTGAAAATAAGGAATTTTCCAATCTACCAATAGACCTTTCACCAAAAGAAATTTCAGGCAAATTCAGATCACACTAGGGCTGCAACAATTACTCAAATAATTTGAATAATTCAATTACAAAAAATTCTTGATTCAAAATTTATATGTAGACATGTCGTTTAATGTAGCACTTCCAGTCTGTATGACCTTCTTCCGGTCACACTACCTAAACAAAATGCAGATTTGTTTAACAGCACTATGTCAGAGCGGCATAGTGATGGGTCGGCAAAGATTTTTTTTTGTTGTTTTTTTTAAACGACAAAAGTATCTCAAGTTTGGAATCATTTCAAGCTCAAGTTGAAGGAAAACACTGTGCAGTGTGTATATGGCAAAGCCGAGTGGCAAGCTAGCATGCTACAACGTCGGATGTTACAGTGTCTCGACAGAAAGCATCCCACATCATGTACAGCCAGCGCACCAGAGGCAAGGTACATGATTGAGATTTTAAATTAAGATGAACAGAACATAGTCAGCTACGCTAATTATGCTTAACTGACCAAAGAACATACAGCCCCTGCCATTAGCATCCGGATGCTAATGGCGGCGGCTAGTGGATGCCAACAACTAGCAAACGGAACTTTATGGCACAATGTAACATTTAAAGTTACGTTCTATACAACAAGCATTGCAATAAATGTGTACCTGTGTTACTGAGTGTTTGGTACGCCGCAAATATTGGTCAATACAAGTTTCTTTAAAAAAAAAAAAAAAAGTATCCGATTACTCAAGTAATCTTTGATTAGAGTGGGCGATTACCCGAGCCGTAAAACAGTCATTAGCTACAGCCCTAGATCACAGACACAATACTCCCAAAAAATTAGGGATATTTGGCTTTCGAGTGAAATTTCAGGATGCACCTAAAATGCACTATAACCTGGATAGTTTTTGTCATTTTAGATATGTTGAAAGCTTTAATAAACCTGCAGGTGAAAACAGCAAGCATATTTGTCCACTCCCATGTTCATAACAGTATGACAAACTTGAAAAATTAACGACTTACGGTACACTGTATCTGTCTGAAAAAACACGCGATTAACGTATTATTAATCATGATTAACTCAACATTCCAAAAGGTTAATCGCGATTCAAAATTTTAGTTGTCCATCATTTATATATACTGCTCAAAAAAATAAAAGGAACACTTTGAAAAAACATCAGATTTTAATGGGAAAAAAAATAAGCTGGATATCTACACTGATATGGACTGGATAATGTGTTAAGAATGAAAAGATGCCACATCTTTTGATGGAAATGAAAATTATCAACCTACAACCTACAGAGGGCTGAATTCAAAACACTCCAAAACTTACTCAGATTAAAAAGTGTTCCTTTCATTTTTTTGAGCAATATATACACAGTGTATATATATATATATATATATATATATATATATATACACATACACACACACAAATATACTGTATATAGCCATTTTAGATGCTGGCTCTAGCAATGCCCAAGTGAGCTTGGGTTTGAAAAGGTTCACCCAACCTTAGCAGTTTAAAAACAAGAAATCTCTGAATTACCACTTCAGTGGAAAAAAAAAAAGCTCAGATAGATGAAGACACCATTAAGGGAATATGTACTTTGACAAGTTTTTAAATTTTCATCCATCCTGTCTCAATTAATCAGATGCCAGTTCTTCACTAAGTTGCACCCTCTCCAAGACAATGAGGCACAAGTTCACAATAAAGACTAGATTTGCCTTGTCTTTTCAATTTAGTAAGGCCGAATCATCACTGCCAAGGAAGGTGTAGCTTAAGTGTCCGCTATCATTTCCACAGGTGAATATGATGCAAGTCTGCGTATGCTCCCATCTGTCTGCCCTTGCCACCTCCATGACGTCCTGTCCTGCCCCACTGCCGACATCACCATAGCTACACAGCCAGCCACTGATACCTCAGTCTCACTCACACTCAGAGTAAAACCCAGCACTGTCTGGTTCCCTCATAAAAAGGAACAAACTTCTTCTGCCCATTGAAAAGTATCTGTGTGATGATGCTAGTCATAAAAACAAAAGTAACTAACAATACAGTCCTTTGTGAATATTTGGACTGATGGCAATGGAAAAAAAAAAAAAATCAGGTCTGAACCACATCATTCATGATAACCGCAGAAGAACAGAACTCTACACATGGTTAAACAATGAGGCAATATAAATACAGAACAGAGGGTGTATATGCGTTTGTGAATGCCACATATGATTTGGGTTATTCTTGGCTCAGACAGCCATAGCCTCTGCAACGGCACCAAAGCATGGCAACATTGTAGCTCAAGCTCTGTGACAGCCACTCGACCGACCCTGAAACAGGCTGTGTGTACATTAAAACAGTATTGTATAAAGGCAAGTGAAGAGCCTGCATTGCCATTTACAAGGCTGGGGAAAACTGCCACGGGTGAGTATAATAACCGCCTCTCCTACACAGGAAGGGGAGTAAAAACCAGCCACTTCTGGGAAAGTACTTCAGTTCCAAAATTACAGCTAATTGGTGTGTCTGTTGTAAATTATTAAGAGACTTACGTCAAACAGGTTCATTTTGTCTTCTTTCAATTATTTATCCTTTTTTTTTTTTTTTCCTTTGAAAAACAAAAGTAAAATAGAAAGATGTCTTTACCTTCTTTACATGTTTCAACTGCACTGCAGCCTTCATCTTCTGATGAAGGCTGCAGTGCCATCAAAAAAAAAAAAAAAAAAAAAGGATATTAAGAGACTTGTTAATACATCCACACCTAAATATGGTCTATGGTTGAATGAAAGGCTGAGAGAGGGGGCTGTGAGGCTAGTTAAAGTCCTCCCATGTCTCTCTTTTTATTTGATATATGCTCCTACTTTTCCCCTTTCCTCCTAATAAACATTTTACAACATGGTTTGTCTACTGCTGAAAACATGAGCCATTCTTTGACCACACTGCAGTTGAATGAAACAAGAATGTTTAGTATGATGGCAAACTTCCAACAAAAATGACACACTTCCACCTCCCAACAGTCTGCCAGTGCTGCCTCATGTGCACTCCTTAGGCCCTGTTCACAATGTCTCAGCGACTGTTCACAATAACAAAAAGCATATTTGTGTACTATAAACAATTTGTGCTGTATAACATCTTACCTGTTCTCATCCACATTCATGGAAATATGAATGCCAAACAGGCTGTTGACAGCAGGAGTGTGCAGGCTGAGGCCCTCTCTGATGAAAGGCTTTACACCACCTTCCCCTGGCATCACACTGGCACTGTGCTGAGGTAGGCCATTAGTCTTCTTTCTACCATCTTCTGTCTGGTTACTGAAGCTTGTTGCAGTTCCTCCGTGGGATCCCTGGGGCTGAACAAGTCCTCCTGCACCACTTGGCACACCTGGAGGAGTGTTGGCTGTACTGGGCACTGAGGCAGGCACAATCTGGCCACTGCTGGGGGAGGTAGTGGTGGTAATGGAAGGTGCAGAAGAACTGCCTAACCCTCCTAAAGGCTGAGTCACCAAATACTGCTGTCCATTGCCAGAAGGTGACAGGGCCACAGACTGTATCAGGAGGTTCTGGGATGAAGTTGCATCTTTGCTCAGCCCCACTGATCCAGAACCAGCAGAGGTGATTACAGGTGAGGTTATCTTGCTGACTGATGAGCCCCCAGTCAGGTTCTGACTGCTTGATCCGAAGTGGTGCTGATGAGAAGAGTATGTAAATTGCTGGGGTTGAGAGGCAGAAGGTGTAATGGTAGACTTCTGCTGCATTGTACCTTGGTGCACACCATTGATGTTTTGGAGCGTTTGAGGCGCAACAGGCTGCATATTGGCTGGAGCATGCTGTGGCGACTGTGAAGCTGATGTTTTGTGTCCTGTGGACTGGAAGGCACTTGGTCCGCTCCCTATCTGAGAGGCCAAGCTGTAGCCTTGCTGCTGAGACTCTGAAGGGTGTGGGTGGTTGTGGTGCCCAACAGAGACAGAGTGGCCACTACCTGTGGTGTTCCCCAAAGCCTGGGCAGAAAATGCACTGCTAGTCACAACAGAACTACTCGTGGCCCCTAAGCCACTCTCCCTGTCTAAACTAGGATCATGGTTTAGAGCTGGCTTTACGCTGTCCACAGTCCGATTAACATTTGAATCTGAATCCCGTTCATAGAACTCGGTACATGTCCACCTGCCCCTTTTGAAGGGCTCTCCCATACCATGGTCAAGCTTAATCACCCTAAAACGAGAACTACAGCTGGCGCTCACAGGGGCTGTGTGAGCCACGCTAGTGGAGACACTGGCAGCAGAGACTGTACTGGTGATTGAGTTTGAAATTAAAGGTTGAGCTGGTTCTGGCACAGAGACACTTCCTCCCACACCATGCGCAGTACCAATACCTTTATAACAAGCTCCCTCGTTTGCAGCACTGGTGTTAGGCAGCTGGGTGTCGTGAGGTTCTCCCGCAGTACTGAGGGTTTCGTCCGATGAACTTCTGTCGCACATTCCCAGGTCTACCCGAGAGACATCAAATACTTCGGACGACACGTCCTCTGTCTGGGACTCCTCCAGATCGTCCAGGCTTTCGGTGTCATCGGGGATGCTGCTGGCCACAACCTGAGCTTGTGTCACACTCGTGATCTGGAAACAACTTTTCTTCTTTGTTTGCATTTTCGACATGTTGACAGCCTGCGCAGCAGCTCCCAGATAAGAAGCGCTGCACCAATTTCTTAAGAAGTTAGTCACAGTTGAGGGGTGTGACAGTAACAACTACCGTCACAGCACATATCCATGCCGTTCCTCTCGCCCCCTCTCGCTTCAAGAAAAGTGTCAGAATCAAGGCCAGACCCCCAGCAAACTCCCGTGGCGTCCTGCGGTGTTGGTCACGGCGCACAAGCGACAGCTGTCCCCCTCTCTTGGCCCTTTAAACGCCCGCTCGGCCTTCCTCGGGTCCCGGCAGCACAGTTCCAAGCAGCCCCTTGACAAAGTTGCTGTTGAGCAGCTGCCGCCGGTACTTTAGACTGAGGCGGGCCCGGTCTCCCAGCCCACTCTTCTCTCAGCTATATGAATGTACTTCTCAGCAGTTAGCCAAGTTAGCTGATGTTGGCGACTTTTTCCTCTACCTCCGTACCAGCAAATGTGATATCATGATGTAAACAAGTTCAATAGCGATTCAAAAGCAGAATAAACTCCAGCAAACAAACAAAGAAAACGTTCTAAAGTCGGCAAAGTTTTCGCTTCTCGGAGCAGATAGACCACTTAGCAGCTCCTAGCAGCTAGTTGAGCGACTGTTTTTCTGCGGGGCGGGCTACCGCACCTCTGCCCGCCTCTCTCACTCGATGACAAGATGGCAAGAGAGAAATGCATTCTGGGAATTGGAGTCAAAAATGTAGTCAAGACTTTCGCGTTACGTCGTCGTTTTCCCCCTAAAAAAAAGTCAGTGGCACTAAAACATGTTACATGACATTTGTGGTGTTTATTCTTCTCCTTCTTCTTCTTTTAGATTTGATTGGCAGTTGGCAACCAGCTTACAGGTGCATTACCGCCACTGACTTGATTATCATCGCTCCATATCCCTGTATAAGGAGTTCTTTGCTATCGCTTCTTCTTCCTCTTCTTTTAGATTTGATTGGCAGTTGGCAACCAGCTTACAGGTGCATTAGCTTAATGCTATACACTCTCTGTGCAACACATCAGATTTTCTTTTTTGTCTATGTTTATTGCACTGTCCCTGACAAATAAACAAATAAAATAAAATTACCGCCACGTACTTCACTCTATATCATCACTCTATCTGGTCAGCAGCTCTATGTCACTTTATATCCATTGGCTATTTGAATAGCTATCACTCTACATATAATTCAAGAAATCTCTTCTTCTTCTTCTTTTAGATTTGATTGGCGGTTGACAACCAGCTTACAGGTGCATTACCGCCACTGACTTGATTATCATCACTCTATATCGTTGTATAAGGAGTTACAACTCGTGTGAAAAAATTATCCGTCTTGGCCGCAGTTGGCAACCAGCCTACAGGTGCATTACCGCCACTGACTTGAATATCATCACTCTCTGTTCTTGTACAAGGAGTTCTGAACAACTCCTTATGTGTGAAATAAATTATCCATCCTTGGACTGTGTCCTAGTGTGGCACATATGTTTGGTTCATATTTCCCACAAGAGTGTGGCACATATGTCTGATTCATATCTCCCACAAATGTATGGCTTATGTGGATTGGGGCTTTACGTCTGGAGGAACAAAGAGTCTGGATCGACAGGGGCCGACAGGAGATGTCGAGGAGGTGTGAAGTCGGACCCTTGTCCCAGAGAGGAGGCCCTGGGGGGATCCCCGGAACATCAGAGAATAAGAGACAATGGTGAATCTTCAGAGACTTGCATTGTGATTAAATGTTTGCAGAAGCACCATGTGACTTGAGTTCTTAATCCCCCGGAGGTATAAGAATGTGATGTAACATGATTCTGCCTCTTCTTGCTTTTTGAGAATGTTGGATGATTGTGTTCTGCAATAAAGCCGAACCTGAGAAATAAACTCAAGTCTCGTCATTGAACACAACTTCCACACTGGTGACCCACGACAAAGAATGAGCAGAGAGAATTCTCCCGAGCGGAACTCATCAGAGGCCAGCCTTATGGCTGCCTCCACGCTCCGGCTGCCCGATTTCAGGCAGCACAGCCCGCGCTCCTGGTTTAGCGCGGTCGAGGCGCAGTTCAACCTCCGGAGAATCTCAAAAGATGAAACGAGGTTCTACCATGTGGTAGCGAAGCTGGACAGTCACACGGTCCAGAGGGTGGAAGACCTGGTTAACCACCCACCGGACACCGACAAGTACGGCGCATTGAAGGAGGTGCTGATCAGCCATTTCACCCCCTCGGTGCAACAGCGAGCAGAGGGGCTCCTAGCGCTGACGGAGTCGGAGAACGACAGACCGGTGGACCTGATGGTGAAGATGTTGAGACTGAAAGACTCCAAGGATGGCAAATTTATTTTCGCCCACCTTTTCCTCCGAACTCTGCCGCCAGCAGTGAGAGTGACCCTGGCAGACTCACCCCGATTGGCCAAGCGGGACTACCATGGGCTCAGCAAGGAGGCGCAGCGACTCGTCGACGCCCACAAGCGGAGCGCGGTTTCGGCCGCGGCAGCTGAGCAGAGGGCGGCGCCCGGAGATGGTTTGGAGCCAGTGGTGGCGGCGGCAGACGAACCGACGACGGCAGCGACAGGCGTCAGGCGACGCGGAGCTGAAGACGGCCTGTGCTTCTACCACAGCCGTTTTGCGGAGAGGGCACACAGATGTCTCCCACCATGCCGCTTCAAGCGTCAGGGAAACGCCAAGACCGGGGGCCGGTAGCAGCTGCGTCCCTCGGAGAAGAAAACAAGCTGCTTTACCTGACAGATGCACACTCGGGGAAACAATTCCTCGTGGACACGGGCTCCCAGCTGAGCTTCGTCACGCCTACCTACGCGGAACGGCTGATGCCGTCTAAAGCTCCCTGGGTGTCAGTATCAGCAGCGAATGGCTCAGCGATTAAGACATTCGGTGAGAGGACCATGCTTCTGTCCTTACAGGGCCGTTCATTTGAGTGGACCTTCATTGTAGCGGCAGTCAGTTTTAACATGTTAGGGGCTGATTTTTTGTGCTCACATGGTTTATTGGTTGATCTTGCTAATAGACGTCTGGTTAATGCACTGTCTTTTCATTCTATCCCCTGCACAGCTTGGGTGGCCCCGCCGGCTGCACACGCCAACGTCACAGCTGCGGGTGGTAAGTTTCATGCTCTGCTCACTCACTTTCCAGCACTCACAGTCCCAAAATTTTCGGCGACAGTGGCCAAACACGGGGTGGAGCATTTTATCACCACCACTGGGCCGCCCGTTTTTGCAAAAGCCCGGCGCTTGGACTCAGCTAAACTGGCAATAGCGCGCGAGGAATTTGCCAACCTGGAAAAACTGGGCATAATTAGACGCTCGAACAGCCCCTGGGCTTCACCGTTACACATGGTCCCAAAGGCTGATGGCTCGTGGCGACCCTGTGGCGATTTCCGCAGGTTGAACAACATCTCGGCACACGACTGCTACCTGATTCCGCACATCCAGGATTTCTCAGTTCATTTGGCGGGGGCGCGCATTTTTTCTAAAATAGACTTGGTGCGCGGCTACCATCAAGTCCCCGTGCGCACGCAGGATATTCCCAAAACCGCGGTAATAACTCCGTTTGGGCTTTTTGAGTTTTTGCGCATGCCGTTTGGGTTAAAGGGCGCCGTGCAAACTTTCCAACGCATGATGGATGCAGTTTTACGCGACCTGCCTTTCGTGTTCGTCTATTTAGACGACATATTGGTAGCCAGCACGTCCGAAGACGAACACGAAAACCACCTCACAGCGGTTTTTCGGAGACTGGCAGAGCACGGGTTGATAATTAACCCAGCGAAGTGCCAGTTTGGGGTGGTGCAAATCGATTTTTTGGGGCATCGCGTTTCGCCGGAAGGAGCGGTTCCCCTGCCTGAGAAAGTGCGCGCAATAACAGATTTCCCCCGACCTCAAACGATAAAAGCGCTGCAGGAGTTTCTAGGAATGGTTAATTTTTACAACCGGTTCCTTCCGAGCGCAGCGCGGCTCATGCAGCCACTGTACACGGCACTGAAAATACAAAAACCCACGAATAAGGTCGGATGGTCTCCGGAGCGGGAGCGCGCTTTCTCCCAGGTCAAATCAGCCCTTGCAAGCGCCGTTTTGTTAGCGCACCCGTTTCCAACAGCCCGTTTGGCACTCACCACCGACGCTTCTGATCTAGCAGTGGGGGCAGTCATTGAGCAGTGTGTGGCAGGGACCTGGCAGCCGCTCGCTTTCTTTAGCAAATCCTTGCGCGATAACGAGCGTAAATACAGCGCGTTTGACAGGGAGCTTTTAGCCCTACACTTGGCCATCCGCCATTTCTGGTTCTGGCTGGAAGGGCGTCGTTTCACTGCTTTCGTGGACCACAAACCGTTAACTTTTGCGATGGCCAAGATCTCAGAACCTTGGTCAGGCCGACAGCAAAGACAGCTAGCCGCAATATCGGAGTTCACCACCGATATCCAGCATGTCGCAGGTAAACACAATGTAGTGGCAGACTGTCTCTCACGTGCTGTGGCAACGCCAGGCCATGTAGGGGCAGACTCGGTGGCTGTGGGCCAGGGCAGTGACGCGGGAGCGCGTGCAGCCCCGGTCCACGTAGGTTTGGATTATGCAGACATGGCTGCAGAGCAGGTTGGTGACGCAGATGTGCGCGCGCTCCAGTCTGGACCAACAGGGTTAAGGCTGGAGCACAGGGTGCAGCAAATAGGTATGCCCCCCATAATATGCGGTTGGAACCACGGGACGAGGCCGTCCCGTGGTTCCGTGGTTCCGTGGTGCACCGCGTTTTTGACTCGGTCCATTCGCTGGTGCACCCGGGGGTGTGCGCATCGATCAAGATGGTGGGGGAGAAATTTGTCTGGCCGGGGTTGCGCAAACAAGTCAAGGAATGGGCAGCAGCTTGTGTAGCGTGCCAGAGGGCTAAGATACACAAGCACACGAGGGCCCCTTTGGAGCCTTTTCACATCCCGGCTAAGCGGTTCGATCATGTGCATGTTGATCTGGTGGGTCCGCTTCCCTCGTCTCAGGGGCACACACACCTTTTGATGATGGTGGACCGCACCACGCGTTGGCCAGAAGCGGTACCTCTGGCGTCAACAACGGCGGAGGAGGTTGCGCGTGTGTTTTTAACAACTTGGGTCGCGCGTTTTGGAGTCCCGTCGGACATAACGTCCGACAGAGGCCCTCAATTTGTTTCCGAACTGTGGTCGTCTATGGCCCGCAGCTTAGGGGTGAAGGTACACCGCACTACCGCGTATAACCCGCAGGCCAACGGTTTATGTGAACGCTTTCATAGGTCATTGAAAGCAGCCCTCAGAGCATCGCTCACGGATACAAATTGGGTAGACAAACTGCCATGGGTTTTATTGGGGTTGCGTTCTGCACCTAAGGAGGATTTGCAGGCCTCCCCAGCGGAGTTAGTTTTCGCACAACCTCTCCGTTTGCCGGGGGAATTTCTTCCGGAAAATCCTGCGCCAAATTGCCCCCCCGCTCAGCTGTTGCAGAGCGCCACAGGATCAAACACGCTGCCTGGCCCAGTGCATCACAGTTTTCCACGCGTTTTTGTGCCAGAGGCTTTAAAAAACGCAGAGTTTGTTTTTGTTAGACATGATGCACAACGCCCAGGGCTGCGTCTGCCTTATGATGGACCGTTCCGGGTGCTGGAAAAAAATGAGAAGCATTTCTTGCTAGATTTGGGGGGCAGAAGGGAGCTAATTTGCATAAACAGACTCAAGCCTGCTTTTGTTCTGGCTGATGAACACGTGCAGTTGGCGAAAGCCCCCCGCCGGGGCAGGCCACCGAGAAGGCATGCTCCAGAGCTCCCACAGAGATGTGCTAACAAATCTAATCCCCAGGTGCAAGGAGACGCAGCAGACGCAGTGAAGCCGGCTTACAGCAGATTCGGCAGGAAGTTAAGACCTAAGAGATTGGGGGATTGATTGTTGGTTATGTGGTAATGTCTTTTATGTTATGCACTTATTTGTCCCATGCAGACGTTTGGGGGGGGGGGTCATGTAGCACATATGTTTGGTTCATATTTCCCACAAGAGTGTGGCACATATGTCTGATTCATATCTCCCACAAATGTATGGCTTATGTGGATTGGGGCTTCACGTCTGGAGGAACAAAGAGTCTGGATCGACGGGGGCCGACAGGAGATGTTGAGGAGGTGTGAAGTCGGACCCTTGTCCCAGAGAGGAGGCCCTGGGGGGATCCCCGGAACATCAGAGAATAAGAGACAATGGTGAATCTTCAGAGTCTTGCATTGTGATTAAATGTTTGCAGAAGCACCATGTGACTTGAGTTCTTAATCCCCTGGAGGTATAAGAATGTGATGTAACATGATTCTGCCTCTTCTTGCTTTTTGAGAATGTTGGATGATTGTGTTCTGCAATAAAGCCAAACCTGAGAAATAAACTCAAGTCTCGTCATTGAACACAACTTCCACACTAGGAGCAGCTGATGAAGAGTTCCCGGTCTTCATCACTCTGAGCTCTCATCCTGTGACGATGTGACTGTCATTTCTTCTTCTTCTTCTTTTAGATTTGATTGGCGGTTGGCAACCAGCTTACAGATGCATTACCGCCACGTACTTCACTCTATATCATCATTGCTAAGTCCGCCACATACTCCCACTCTTTGCTGTCACTCTATATCATCACTCTACATGTAATTCAAGAAATCTCTGTGTGTCACGACCATAGGACTCACTAAAACATCATAGGATCACCTATGATGTTCCTATGATCTCTACATGACGTCTATACATCAAAGATCAAAGGCAGGCATCACTCACGCTCACTCACAATCATAGGACATCAAAAATCAAACACAGGCATCACTCATGATCATAGCACTCACTATGATGTCATCAAAGATCATAGGACTCGCTATGACATCGTCAAAGATCAAATGCAGGCATCATAGGACTCACTATGCCATCATCCTATGGTGTCTATATGATGACATCATCAAAGATCATAGGACTTGCTATGACATCACCAAAGATCAAAGGCAGGCATCATTCACGATCATAGGACTTCCTATGATGTCATCGACTGCAGGCATCATAGGACTCGCTATGCCATCAGCCTATGGTGTCTATATGATGACATCAAAGATCATAGGACTCGCTATGACATCTTCAAAGATCAAAGGCAGGCATCACTCACAATCATAGGACTCGCTATGACATCATCAAAGATCATAGGACTCCCTATGACATCATCTAAGATCAAAGGCAGGCATTACTGAATGAGTGGTGATGTGCTTGCTTACACCTGCTTTCTACAGGCATGCAGAAATACTTGATTATTCTTGGTTTCTACGGGCATGGACGGGTATGCACTAGTTTATTAAAAACAAACATCGTATCCAGTGATGTTAATCGAGTCTTCTTTGATGTGTATCTCCATTCAACTTTTTTTTAATTACTGCCATATAATTATTAATAATTTATTGTAAAGCTAACGTTTCACAGACGTGATTGAACCTGATAATTACATAATTTTGATAATGTAATCATGGCAAAACTGTAGCTGACTTTAAGAACTTTGCTGTTGGTTGAGTGTTCTGTGCAGATATGCTGTAACACACTCTTGTGGTTTGTTTATGTTCAGCATTTTAGCTAAGAATGCTATTCTAAAATGAGCTGTTGCTATGGCTAATCCATTGCCTTATTCTGCAGCCAGAGGCAGATACCTCCGATGCCTGCTTGACTGAGGTCAGCTGTGGTCAAGGCAGAGGGAGAGGCAGGACGAGGCAGAGAACCAGAGGAGTAAGGCACAGAGCCAGTGACCATATAGATGAACCTGTCTTAGCATTGTGATGACTTAACACGGCAGTGTGAAACTACTGGCTTTGTTTTGGTTTGCTCAGTCCAGTTATAAGGTTGGCATAACAGTCTGTTTTCATCCTAGGATAAACAGATAGAAGGACCACAAAGAGTTCAGGAAAGAGCAAGGAGTACAGGAGGAAGAAGAAGAAAAGGAAGAGGCAGAGGTAGAGGATGCAGAGGCAGACAGGGAGATGGGAGGAGGAAGAGAGAATCTTTGCTCTCAAAGAGGAGAGAAGGGTTAGGGCAGAGGTTTGTATATATTCATTTTCTGGATCATTTACATCATATCACAGTACTATTTTGTCATATATCAAACCTTATTTGAACTGGATACACAATATTTTATTTTTACCTATATGATTCTGTTTAAAGCCATACTAATTTTTTTTTTGTTATATCCATCTTCTCAGGAGCTCCTCAACTCTATGACCCTGGAGGAGTACAGGGAGTTTGGCAGGGAGCTTTTTCTCAGGCAGCCAGCATTGGTTTTTGATGCCCTGAGGATGCACCAAAAACGGCATGGTACACCATCACCGACTGATCTGTTATGTGTGCCATGGTGTACATGTGGCAACTGTAGGGAAATGCCCACAAATCGAAAGAGGAAATGCTGCGGCCAGGAACCAATTCATTGTATTAGCCAGCAGCCACACTTCTCCCTGTACTGCCTTGATGAAGCCAACTGGCGTATTCACAGGCAGTAACAGGGAGTACTTGCTGGTAGTCATGCTGGCAAGAGAGCCTGGAGATGACAACCGGGAGTACCGTTATGCTGCCTATAGGCACTTTATATTTTGGCAGCATGGCTCTCTGGGCCAGGGAAACCGGTTGGTCATCCCCAGTTGCTGTGTGTGGGCAATCAGGGACTGTTACCCTGATCCGTACGGACAATACACTGGGTTTGTTCCAGGTCACTTGCTCACGCTCCTGGTCTGTGGCAGGTCCACATGTACATCCATGGTACAAGGTGCATCATCAGAGCGTCAAAAATCAGGAGGTGGCAAGTTACTTGTTGGTTCAACTTCATTTTCTGTTCATTTAAATTTTATTTATTGTTTTATATTATTGTTATTTTGTTGTTTTATATTGTTGTTATTGTTATATATTAGAATAAATTATTGTAAAATGTATGCATGACATTGGTTGTGCATTTTCTAATTTATATGTAAAGGGTGTTGTTGATTAATTGTCAAAGATTTACAAAGTGATGGCTTACCCATCCTCTATGCACAACTGAAATACTGTCAACCTTTGTAAAACCTAGTGAAATTACTGAGAACTTCAATTATACATACCTGATCAGACATATGCATAACATTCAATAAGCTCACTTTTTGAAATTATTTGTAGTGCAGTAATACTCCAGTTGTTTTCATATGGATATTCAGTGTAAAAAAAATCAGTGCATTTCAGAAAATAAGCACATCGGTAATCCAATCTGACACAAAATCACTAGTCATAGTCCTCATAATATCTATAAAAAGTATTCTTTAAGTAATTAAATTTATATTGGATTACTGGATAATCTGAAAGTCTTGTTAGTATTTTATAAAAGGTAAATTCTCAGCAATATTACATTTTCTGACAGTGTATTTGTCATGTGTCTGAGCTCATGTTTTCACTGAGCTCAGACCCCCACTTTATTCCTAAGTATTGTATGTCTGATTAATTTGATTTTGTTAGTTTCCTGTATATATTTTTGGGTTTGTGTACATTTGGGCCTCCCCTTTTCCCAGACACTCCCTCTAACTGCTCAGTCTGCTCCTCTCTCAGCTCATCTGAGGGCAGTTGGTGATTAGGTTACCTGCTCGCTCAGTGACTCACAACTGCAGCTCATTTACTTCCATGTATTTAAGCACTGCCTTTTCACTGTGTTACTGCAGCAGTCTTATATGAATGTGGACTGGAATCCTACTGATCTCTTCTCTCCAGCACTCGCAGGGCGATGTCAGCCCTGGAGTGTTTTTCCCTGTAAGTTATCCTCATTTGTATTTTTGGGTTCTCCATGCACTGTTTGGATTTTTGTTTCTTTTTTTTTTTTATAAATGTCACAACTACTGTTCAGCGTGTGGGTCTGTCTTTCTGCCCCAGAGGGGCCATTCATTGCAGAAGACTGCCACCAGATTAAGGCCCAGCTGCGATAGTTGTGCTTTTATCTTTTGTGTTTTGTTTTTTTTTACTCACCTGCTCGTTGGAGCTGATATGGATTCAGCAGGTGAATCAGCCCGGAGGAGGAGGAGGTGGAGTCAGGATGAGCGAGAGTTCGTCTCCATGATCGAGGACATAGCGAACGGAGCTCGGAGCTGCTCATCCCACAAGGATGAGATGCTGTGCTGGGGTGGAGTTGCCAACTTGCTGGAAGTCAAACCCAGCATGCACCTCCAGCCCCGGGTGATCAGACTCTCCCTTCCTCCACTCCCACCAATGCCATCTGCCTCCTCCTCACCTGTCCCGTCAGCTCCACAGCGGTGCCATCGTCCTACTCTGGACCGCCGGAGGAAGGCTTCCATTTCCTCACCAGCAACCTCTCCTTTGCCAAGGCAGGAGACTCCCGCAGCAGCCTCTCTTTTTGACTCCGTCTCTCCAACTGTCCCGCCAGCCAATCTCCCCACTGCACTTTTTTCTCCCTCCTCCTCAGCGACTCCTCCTCAGCGACTCCTCCCGCTGCGCTGGAACTGGTCGCCTCCCTCTCGGTTCCATCCATCTCCGTGACTCCAGGGGCGTCTCCTCCACACTCCATAGAGGGGCCCAAGTTCACCAGAGCCATGGAGAAGGATGACTCCCCACACACTGCAGCAGATAACATCAAGGTCCGGGTAAACCGGCAAGTTTCATTTCATTCTATTCCATTTTTTGATGATATGCCTTGCCTGATTCCCGGTAGGAAGACTCAGGAAATGCAGTCCCCTGAGCTCTCCCCACCTGCTGCAGTAAACTATTCCTCACCTGCCCTTTCCATGTCTCCTCTATCTATCCCTGAGTGTCCGCCGGTCCTAGAACTGAGCCGACGGACAATGGAGGAACCTGTGGCCCTGGAGGACCCATTTCCAGTGCCAGCACAGAGCCAACCCCCAGCTTTCATGCCAGAAGAGCCACCAGCGTGGGTTACAATGCCTGGGGAGATGAGGACTGCAACCACCATCATGCCTGCTGCGGAGGCCACCGCAGCAGAGTTCGAGGCCAAGCTGGACCTTCAGAGGACCGAGTCCGAGTTGACATTATCGCCTGGATCGACAGAGTCCTGGACGGCAGTGGAGCTCGAGCTCAGGCCGGTGTTCTCTTTTGTCTTCCTGTTATCTGTTTTAGAGCAATCTTGCCTGGCTCTTGGTGATGACAGCCAGGTGCAGCCACCCGCTGCACCTGAACTCGCCTCGCCGGGCTCCGCCGCTGCCGGTGACCCTGACCCCCCTTCTCTATGTGTGTCCAAGCTTTCTTCCAGGTTCACCAGGAATGATCCAGTACAGCCAGAAGTCTCCGTGGGCCCAGGCTTGCTGCCCGAGGTCACCAGGGGTCTAGCTCCCCCAGTGGAGGTTGTCGCGGGTGCTAAGGGCCAGTCCGGGACCTCCATGGGTGTAGCTCCTCCTCTGCCTGAGGCCGTCATCTTGATTTCTCCTCAGTCTGAGTCCCCATGGGGGCTGCGGCCCAGTATTAATCCTACATGGGGGCTACGCCCCAGCCCGGGGTCTGCCAAGGGTGCAGCATTGGCCCAGTCTGGGTCCACCTAGGGTGCAGCGTTGGTCCAGTCCAGGTCCACCGAGGGTGCAGCATTGGCCCAGTCCGGGTCCCCCGAGGGTGCAGCTCCACTCCAGCTCGGAGCCACCAAGGGTGTTGCAGTGCTCCAGCCAGGAGCCACCATGGGTGTAGCTATGTCCCAGTCTGGGACCCCCGTGGGTGCAACTGTTCCTCAGCCCAAGACCATCAAGGGCGTTGTGGTCCCCCTTCCTCCTCTACCACCAGACAACTTTGTGGTCTTCCCCCTCTGGTCCTGCTTCCCGTCATTGGTTCTCCCCATGGGGGAGCCACCTCCTGGGTCACCCCTCCGGTCGTGGTGGTTGAAGAATTCAGGCCGGCCGCCCAATAGACTGAGCTGCTGGGTTGGGTGGTGTATGTTCTCCGGTAGGCCACCCGACCCACGCCACCTGGCCGTCCGGCTGGTCTGGGACTTCGGTCACCTGCCTGAACTGTTTGGTTCTTTTGTCTAGAGGGGCCCAGGGACCTGGTGTCACGCAGGTGCGGGTCATGAGCGGGTTTCTGTCTCCCTCCTTGACATAACGCACGGCTCAGGAGACACCCACGCAGGCTCAGGGTAGATTTAATAGCTTTATTGAACAACAAGAGTGCGTGACTGCGTGTCTGTGGGATAAGAATGTATTGGTGGTGGGCGTCTGCGTCAGGCACGGGGGCAGGAAGCCGTTCAGCCGGACAACCCTAAGGGAGGAAGCAGAGGGAGAAGGGTAACGGGCACCACACCAATACAGAAGACTAAGACAGTTTGCTGGCTTACTTGGTTTGGGCTGGTGGCTGGCGTTAACAAGGGCGTAGCCCGGGAGACAGCAACCTGGAGCGCCTGCAGCAGCAGCGAGGAGGCAGCGGCGAGGAGACGAGGTCCGCCGCCGGGGAATCCACCTGTGCACAGGGGAGAAGACTGGGAGAAAAAGAGGTGAGGAAAGCTTACTCAGATTTCCTTGCTTGGAGAAGGGGGTTCCTTGCAGCAAGAGATGCCGATGAGAACAGACGGCTTCAGGCCGAAGCCCAGGGCAGAGTGAGTTAAATACCTCGCCGCTGACGAGGCACAGGTGTGCGCGCAGCTGGCGCCGCTGATGAGCGGCGAGTCATGACAGTACTCCCCCCCTCTAGCAGCGCCTCCTGGCGATGGTTTCTCTGGGTGCGCTCGGTGGAACTCAGTGATGAGGGACGGGTCCAACACAAACGAGGAGCGCACCCATTGTCTCCATTCAGGTCCATAGCCCTCCCAGTCCACCAAATACTGCAACCCGCGACCCCGGCGCCGGGAGTCCAGGATGGCGGAGACTGCCCAGGTCGGATGGCCACCTATCATCCGGGGCGCGGGCTGCGCTGCAGGTGGAGGGCAGAGGGGGTCAAAGACCACCGGTTTAACCTTGGAGACGTGGAAGGTGGGATGGATGCAGAGGGAGGGGGGAATAGCCACACGCACAGCCACTGGGTTGATGATCTGGGTAATGGGAAATGGGCCGATGAATCGTTGTGTCAGCTTCCTCCTCTCACCCTTTAAATTAACGTCCTGTGTGGACACCCAGACTTGTTGGCCCACCTGGTAGGCAGGGGCAGGTCTCCTGCGCCGGTCCACCGTGGACTTGTTGCGCTCCGCCGTGCGTAAAAGCGCATTGCGCGCCGTGGTCCAAAGGGAGCGGCACCGCCTGAGGTGCGCCTGGACTGAGGGGACAGCCAACTCGCCCTCCTGCGCGGGGAATAGAGGTGGATCATAGCCCAGGGATGCCTTGAAGGGGGACATCCCGGAGGCAGAAGAGCGGGAGGTGTTGTGGGCGTACTCCACCCAGGCGAGATGTGTGCTCCAGGACGCGGGCTTAGATGCAGTAACGCAGCGGAGCGCAGCCTCCAGCTCCTGATTGGTCCGCTCACACTGCCCATTGGATTGGGGGGTGATGGCCGGAGGAGAGGCTTACTTTGGCTCCCAGGGCGTTGCAGAAAAGACCTCCAGACGTCCGAAGTGAACTGGGGACCCCGATCGGAGACCACGTCAACCGGTATCCCGTGCAGTCTGACCACGTGCTGGATGAGGAGGTCCGCTGTCTCCAAGGCAGAGGGGAGCCCCCGTAGAGGCACAAAGTGGGCGGCCTTGGAGAACCGGTCAACGATGGTCAGGACTGTGTCGAAGTTGTTGGAAACGGGGAGACCGGTGACGAAGTCTAGGGCGACGTGCGACCAGGGCCTACCAGGGACGGGCAGGGGCTGGAGCAGGCCCGCGGGGGGAGTGTTACCTGACTTGCTGGTGGCGCAGGCCCGGGCGTAGCGGGCGGCGTCCTTCCGCAGTCCCGGCCACCAAAAGGACCGTTGGAGGAGGTCGATCATCCGGGAGGACCCAGGGTGGCAGGTGAGCTTCGAGGTATGGAGCCAGTGGATAACCTCCCCCCAGACAGCAGATGGCACGAAGAGCCTCCCCTCCGGTCCGCCGCCAGGGTCCGGTTCCGACTCCTGCGCCCTCCGGATCTTGCTCTCAATGTCCCAGGAGATGGCCCCCACGACGCACGACCTGGGCAGGATGGTGTGGACCGCATCTTCTGATGCCTCAGGGGCAAATTGCCTGGAGAGGGCGTCGGGCAGGCCGTTTTTGGAGCCAGGCCTGTAGGTGATGTTAAACCTAAACCTTGCGAAGAACAGGGACCAACGCGCCTGGCGGGCGTTCAGACGCTTGGCAGATCTTAAATACTCCAAGTTCTTATGGTCGGTGAGTACCACGAACGGCAAGGCGGCCCCCTCCAGCCAGTGGCGCCACTCCTGAAGCGCGAGTTTGATGGCCAATAGTTCTCTGTCCCCCACGTCGTAATTACGTTCTGCCGGGGACAAGCGCCGAGAGAAGAAGGCGCAGGGCCGCTTAGCTCCGTTGGCTGGTGACCGCTGGGACAGCACCGCCCCCACCCCCGTATCCGAAGCGTCCACCTCCACAATGCTCTGCAGCGCGGGATCAACCTGGCTGAGGACCCGGGAGGAAGAAAACTCCATCTTCAGCGCCTGGAAGGCAGCTGCGGCCTCTTCAGTCCACCGGAACGGGACCTTAGGGGAGGTGAGGCGGGTCAGAGGGCCGACGATGGCTCCAAAATTAGGGACGAAGCGGCGGTAGAAATTGGCAAACCCGATGAACTGTTGCACCTGTTTCCTCGAGGTTGGTGTGGGCCAATCTACCACCGCTTTGACCTTCGCTGGGTCCGGGAGCACCTGGTCATGGGAGATGACGAACCCCAGGAAGGAAGTTGTCTCGGCGTAGAACTCACATTTCTCCACTTTCACATATAGTCGGTTCTCCAGTAGCCTCTGAAGGACCCGCCTCACGTGGATCCGGTGCTCGTCCCTGGATCTGGAGAAGATGAGGATATCGTCCAGGTAGACGAACACAAACAGGCCGATGAAATCCCGGAGGACGTCATTTATGAGGCGCTGAAAGACGGCTGGAGCATTGGTCAGCCCGAACAGCATGACTAGGTATTCAAAGTGGCCGTTTGGGGTACGGAAGGCAGTCTTCCATTCATCTCCCTCCCGGATCCGGACGAAGTGGTATGCGCTGCGGAGATCCAGCTTGGTAAACCAGGTCGCCCCCTGGAGGGAGTGGAAGGCGGTGTCCATCAGGGGCAGGGTGTAGCGGTCCTTCTCCGTGATGTCGTTGAGGGCACGGTAATCAATACAAGGACGAAGGGAGCCATCCTTTTTGCCCACGAAGAAGAACCCTGCGCCTAATGGTGATGATGATGGACGGATAATCCCAGCACTGAGCAACTCCTTCAAATACGTGTTCATCGCCTCCTCCTCTGGCACTGACAGACTGTAGAGGCGTCCCGAGGGTAGAGGTGCCCCCTGGCGGATGTTAATGGCACAGTCATAGGGCCAGTGTGGAGGAAGAGACATCGCCTTGGACTTGCTGAAGACTGCACCCAGGTCATGGAACTCCGAGGGCACCAGGGTGAGATCCGGAGGCGTGGCGTCCTTAGCAGAGGGAGGAGAGGACAGGGCGCAGGCAGCAGATTGGAGACAGGTGCCCATGCAAAAGGAGCTCCAGGCAGACACCCTACCGGTCTTCCAGTCCAGGACAGGGTTGTGGAGGCGGAGCCATGGGTATCCAAGGATGACAGGTGTAATAGAGGAAGGCAGGATGTAGAAGATGATGTCCTCCCGGTGGTTCCCCGAGATGATAACCGGGACGGGGGACGTCCGGTGAGTCACTTTTCCCAGGGAGACACGGGAGAGGTTGACTAGGGCGAGAGGAGAATCGAGAGGGTGGCAACGGATGACCAATTGGGTTGCCAGGCTTTGAGATATGAAGCTACCCTCCGCACCTGAATCCACCAGTGCGTGAGTGAGATGCCCTGTGGGGTTGTGGCAGAAGCGGATGGGCAGCGTCAAATGTGTGAGGGGAGTTAACTGATTAGCGTCCGTGAGGCCCCCTACAGTGACTCGCGGACCTCCCCGTTTGGTTTCTCCGGACAATGCTCCACCGTGTGCTGGCTGCCCCCGCAATACAGGCAGAGGCCCAACTCACGGCGACGTTGTTTCTCCGCTAGGGGGAACTTTGTCCGGCCTGTCACCATCGGCTTCGACTCCTCGGAGGGCTCCGGCAGCGGTAACGCCAGGGGACGAGCTTGGGGCAGGCGCGCCGAGGCACCCCGCGAGCAAGAAGAGGACTTCCGCTCCGAGGCGCGCTCGCGCAGCCTGTTATCCAAGCTAATAGCAAGGGAAGTCAGCTCCGCTAGCGTCTCTGGGATATCCCGGCCGGCCAGCTCATCCCTCAGACCAGAGTTAAGACTGAGAAGGAAGATGCCGCAGAGCGAACGCTCTTCCCAGCCGACTTCCTCCGCGGTAACCCGGAAGTCGATTGCGTAATCGGCCGCCGATCGGCTTCCCTGCTGGAGGCTGAGAAGGCGATCGATCTGGACACTATCCATACGCGAGTGATCAAACACTTCCAGAAATTGTTGCACGAACTGGCCATAGGTGAGGGTGGCGTAGCTGGGCTTCGCCATTACGGCATAAGCCCAGGTAAGCGCTCGACCCTCCAAGAGGTTACCTATATAGCCAATCCGGCTGTGGTCTGAGGGGAAGTCTCCGGGGACGCGGTGGAACACGGACTCACACTGCATGATAAACCCCCGCGCTCCACCGAGCTTGCCGCTAAAGCGACCGGGGGTGGGGATGGGTGTGAGTCATGCTGGCGCACCCGGAGCAGGCTGGACGGCCGCCGGAGCAGTGGAAGCTGCGCCACCCAGACGAACAGGGGGGAACGGTTGTTGGGGGTCCAGGCGGTCTAATCGGTTAGTAATTATTGTTAATTGATTAAGGATCACTTGTTGTTGGTGGGCTATTAGATCCACCCGAGCCTCGAGGGTGGAAAGACGGCGTGCGAGCCCGCTGTCTGCTGAGCCACTCTGCTGAAGCCGTACTGACATAACGCACGGCTCAGGAGACACACACGCAGGCTCAGGGTAGATTTAATAGCTTTATTGAACAACAAGAGTGCGTGGCTGCGTGTCTGTGGGATAAGAATGTATTGGTGGTGGGCGTCTGCGTCAGGCACGGGGGCAGGAAGCCGTTCAGCCGGACAACCCTAAGGGAGGAAGCAGAGGGAGAAGGGTAACGGGCACCACACCAATACAGAAGACTAAGACAGTTTGCTGGCTTACTTGGTTTGGGCTGGTGGATGGCATTAACAAGGGCGTAGCCCGGGAGACAGCAACCTGGAGCGCCTGCAGCAGCAGCGAGGAGGCAGCGGCAAGGAGACGAGGTCCGCCACCGGGGAATCCACCTGTGCACAGGGGAGAAGACTGGGAGAAAAAGAGGTGAGGGAAGCTTACTCAGATTTCCTTGCTTGGAGAAGGGGGTTCCTTGCAGCAAGAGATGCCGATGAGAACAGACGGCTTCAGGCCGAAGCCCAGGGCAGAGTGAGTTAAATACCTCGCCGCTGACGAGGCGCAGGTGTGCGCGCAGCTGGCGCCGCTGATGAGCGGCGAGCCATGACACTCCTAGCCTGGTTCCCTCACCTCCCACCCGGGATGGTTTTGTGATGTACCTCTTTCTCTTGGGGGGGGGTGGGGTTCTTTTGGGTGTTACCTGGGGGTGTCTGGAATCCACCCCTTAAGGATGGGGGTGCTCTGTCATGTGTCTGAGCTCATGTTTTCACTGAGCTCAGACCCCCACTTTATTCCTAAGTATTGTATGTCTGATTAGTTTGATTTTGTTAGTTTCCTGTATATATTTTTGGGTTTGTGTACATTTGGGCCTCCCCTTTTCCCAGACACTCCCTCTAACTGCTCACAGCCTGCTCCTCTCTCAGCTCAGCTGTGGGCAGTTGGTCATTAGGTTACCTGCTCGCTCAGTGACTCACACCTGCAGCTCATTTACTTCTGCGTATTTAAGCACTGCCTTTTCACTGTGTTATTGTGGCAGTCTTATATGAATGTGGACTGGAATCCTACTGATCTCTTCTCTCCAGCACTCGCAGGGCGATGTCGGCCCTGGAGTGTTTTTCCCTGTAAGTTGTCCTCATTTTTTATTTTTTGTTCTCCATGCACTGTTTGGATTTGTCTTTGTCGTTTTTTTAATAAATGTCACAACTACTGTTCAGCGCGTGGGTTTGTCTTTCTGCCCTGGTGGGGCCATTCATGACAGTACTAATATAATGTTATAAAGCAAATCAAAATCAACTAAAGTTGTCTATGAAAAATAGGGCTTTTTTAAATTCAGCTTTATTATATAGCACCAATTCGCAACAAAAGTCATCTCATCGAACTTTGAAGTGTTAGACAAAGACCCCACAATTCCAGAAAGACCTCAGCAATCAGGTACTCCGCTGTGAGGATCACTTGGCCACAGTGCAGAGGAAAAACTCCATTTTAACAATAAGAAACCTCCAGCAGAAGTGGTTTTGGCATCTGATCAGGATGCCTCCTGGCCGCCCTCTCACTTCAGGTGTTTGGAACACGTCCCCCGAGGATGAGACCGCAGGGCAGACTATGACTCCCAGCTGGCATGGAACACCTTGGTGTCCCCTTTGAAGAGCTGTAGAAGGTGGCTGGAGAGAGGGAAGTCTGGACTGCTCTACTTGGACTGCTGCCTCCATGACCCGGATCCCAGAAAAGCTGTTGAGGATGGATGGACAGATGGATGATGGGCAAAAGAAAATGTTGACACTATTCTCAAAAGTCTATAATACGATGAATCCATCGCTCTCACCTCAATGGCTGGGTAGCCTCCCGAACCATGTTCTTGAGGGTGATGGCCAGCACTTATGCTTTGCAAGTAGAATGGCTGAGCCTTGTGGCATGGGCCCATGGTGCTTTCTTAGGGTCATCAGGTGGGTACCCTCCTTCATTGGGTGTTTCGTCAATTAACCCACAACACCTCTAGAGGGCTTGACAGCTGGCCCCAGCGTCCTAAGGCAGCCCCCTCGGCCCCATGGGTTCCACTACCACTGCTCTAAGATGTTTCTTTGTGCCCGATGGGTTGTTCCAATGCTCGCAGTGCTTCAGCCACAGCCATCTTGATACTGCCTCGGCTCACTTGGTGATATTAGCCACTAGCCTTCTTCTGTTGCAACCTTTAATTCTGAGTCTGGACAAGCCACTCCAGAGTGACTGCCCAGGAAATCCTCGGCAGCCCACTTCACTGGCAAGTTCCATGCCCCGCCATCCCCTCTGCTGACACTCGTAAATGAGGGGTTGGTACTTCCCAAGTTTCCTCTCTTGGCCTCCTCCATCCTCTTCTCCATGGCACAGTCAGTTCAAGAAGGACCACTTGTTTTGATGCTCTAGACCACAAAACTATGTCTGGTCTGAGGGTTGATGGTGTAATCTCCTCTGGAAACTTAAGCTGTCTCCTGAGGTCGACTCTCATGTCCCAATCAGCAGCACATGCCAGGATTCCTACACTTGTTTGTGTCCCATTAGAGGTTTTCCCTGCCCTAACAAACCTAATCAGGCGGGGCCCTGTCATCCTGGTGGCATTATGGGTCTTCCTCCTCTCCACCTACAAACCTACGGCAAGCTCAGACAATATCTGATCATGCCTCCATCTGAACTTGCCGTCCACCAGACTAGCTTGGCATGATGACAACACGTGTTGAAGACTTGCCGGCTTTCCACACAACATACAACCTGGATTCCTCAACCAGCCCCCAATGATGGAGGTTTACCGCTGTTGGCAGGATATCGTATGTGGTGCATAAGAGGAACTTTATTCGCTGGTCCTCCATGCCCCACATATCCCTCCACCCCAATGACCTTCCTTGAACACCTGTCCAACACGTCCACCTCCCCTGACTATTCATGGATGCAGCCCTGGCTTGTCTGCCCTCCTCCTCCATCATGCGAAGCTCTTCTTGGACTAGACTACGGCGGCCTTTGTATCTGCCTCCCTCCACCTTGCCCTGGTTATGACTTCTAGACCCAGCCGACCCTGATTGACTGTCCCCACAATGTCCTTGTGGTGTAGCCTTTCCTCTGCATCTGCCACAGCCTTACTTACTACCCACTTTCGTCCTGTGCGGATTGGTAATATCTGCTTGATGCACAAGTCGATCACTGCTGTCACGCAGCATTATCACCTGCCGGGCTTTGGCCACCTTAAATTCTTCAACGACTGATGTAATTGGGAGCTGTAGCTTGCTTCCTGAGCTGTACAGGCCGAAGAGAAGCTTTTGGGTACTGACAGCCATCTTCGAAGAAAGGTGTTAATCCGCCTTTCCAGGGCTTTGACTGTTGTTAAGGCACCTCATACATAAGCAGTGGCCAAAGGAGGGCTGCACGGTGGCGCAGTGGTTTAGCACTGTGGCAGCACAGTTTTACCCTCGGCCGGGGGATCGTGGGTTCGATTCCAGCCCCCGACGCAACAGTGAGCTGTGTGGAGTTTGCTGTTCTCCCCGGTGTTGCGCGGGTTTACTCCGGATTTCTCCGGTTTCCGCCGCATACCAAAACATGTAGGTTTAGGGCGCTCGCGCACGCAGCGACCAACAGCCGGTGGCTTGTCACCAGACTGCAAACCGAATCTACCTACGGGTACAAATAAGTAACAAAAAAAAAAAAAAAAAAAAAAAGGAGTCTTGGAAGCACTCCATGCTGGTAGCCCCAAAGTTTAAATCTACCAGGGAGCCCACTCCTATCCAAGGTTCGCAGCCACGCCTCAGCCTGTCCAAGCATCTCCTTCACACTCTCTCTGTCATTCAGTTCTGCTCTATACCATTTACCAAGCCTCTTAATGGGTCTCTGGCTAACAGTGGGGGATAAGTTCTTCTCCATCCTAAAGCGGGACCGGTCCTGGATGCATCCTTTCCTTAGCACGAGACTCTGTGACTTTGATGGCTTAAATTCATCCTAGCGCCTGTAATAATCTTGCAAAGATCCTCCAGAATCCACCACTCCTCTGGAAATGAATCTCGCAGTTATTGTCAGGTCATCCATGAATGCTTTAACTGGAGAATGCTGAATACCACTTGCCAAAACTACACTTCTTCTAGGCTTCTCCACTGACTTGACCAAGAGGTCATTGCAGCTGCAAACAGAATGACTGGAAATCGTGACATCCAGTAACAATGCCTTTCATCAACCGCTGCCAGCTGGTGGTAAAGCCCCACAGGTGAATCACATCTTAAAGCGGTTAAAGTACTCTTGCAAGAGATGCTGAACTTTGCCTGGGACATAGTACGCTTGTAGTGTGAGCTCCACCAGCCTGTGGGGGATGGTTCCATATGCATTGGATATATCAAGCCACAGAACTGCAAGATCTCCATGATTGTGTTTTGCATCCTGAATTATCTTTGAGATGACACTTGTGTGCTCCACACACCCTGGAACTCCTGGGACTCCCCCCTTCTGAACAGAAGTGTCAATATACTTAATGGTCACCAAAAAGATGGTGAGCCTGCTTGCCAAAATTCCAAAGAATATCTTTCCCTCTACATTCAGAAGGGAAATGGTGCGGAACTGATTGATATCCGATGAGCTTTCCTCTTTGGGGATAAAACACCCCTCTGCAATGAGCCAATCATCTGGAGGTGATTTTGCCCTCCACACCACCCAGAGCCTCCCTTCTCAGTCTCTCACACTGCTTTGTACACCTTGTATGGGATTCCATTAGGTCCTGGTGCTGAGCAAGCCTTTACCCTTTTCAGGAAGTCATTGACCTCCTTCCATGAAGGTTCTTGCTCAACAAACATGGATGTTGGCCCCATCAAGGGTCATCAAAGGCCTCCTTAATCTCCAGTTCTACGCCCCTTTCTGGATCCTATGCATGCTGGAGAGGTACTCCTCTACCTCTTGTCTTGATGCCTGGAGTCGGCCAGATCGCTTGTCCCCAGGAGCTTAGACAAGCTAGGAAAAGGATTTTTGGTAAACTGCTCCCTTTGCTTAGCCCGCGTCGTCTCGGTCTCTTCTGTGGCATTCTGTTCGATGTAAGGTTTTTAATGCGCTCCCTCAGAGTGACCGAGATCTCCTTCAAAGCTTGTTTCTCCTCCTCTTCAGCTGGAACACGTCCCCCGAGGATGAGACTGCATACCATAACAGATCCGAAAGGTAGATTTATAATACTAAAAATCTCAGTTCAAAATTTGGATCTATGCAAGCGTTTACAGCCCAAATGCTGACAACCCATCCTATTTTCACACTTTTTTCACTTCTCTTTCTGAGCACTTGGACACTACACTCATAATAGGAGAAGAACTTCACCTGGGTATTTAACCCTGCAATCGACAGGCTCAGTGCATCGGGGATTACGAAAATGGCAGGTTACTGACACTCTCAAACTATCATAAATGATTTTGGTCTTTGCAATGAATGGCATACTCTTCACCAATTCTTCGGGAATACACTTTTTTTCATCAGTTCACAGTTCACATTCATGTCTAGATTTCTTTTTAGCCAGTAAACTCTATTGCAAGGGACATCACAGACACTGAAATATGTTCAAATCAAGCTATTAGTGATCACCAATCCAGTATCTCTTACACTAGTAAATAGAAAGCTACAAGGGAAACTGGGAGCTGGAATTTAATATATCACTACTAAAAGACAAAGACTTTATTAACTACTTTAATAAAGAGTGGGAATCATATCTGGAATATAATTATGTGTCAGGAATATAACCATGTGTTCTTTGGGAAGCAGCAAAAGCGGTCATGCGAGGTAAAATAATCTCTTATTGTATCATATAAGAATAAAAAAGAAAAAGCACTGGTACTGGAGTTAGAACAGAAAATTAATCACTGGAGACGGCCTGTGCTGTTTTCCCACAGGAACAGACACTTAACGATCTGAGAAAATTAAAGCTGGAATTAAAAGAAATTACAAAACAAAAGAGCACAGTTTTTAATACAAAGACTTGCGTCTTGAGAAGTTTGAACACAGTAATAAATCCGGGCAATATCTTGCGAACCAGCTTAGATTGAATAAAGAAAAAACAACTATCCACTCTATTAAGAATATGACTGGAAATATTACCCATGAGCCTGAAGAAATAAATAACTCCTTCAGAAAGTTTTTATGAAAACCTCTACTCATCTCAAATTAACCATCTGACTCAGAGATAAATAAATTTTTGGACGATATTAACCTACCATGATTAAATAATGAACAGATTTGCAGCTCTGAATGCACCTCTTCTGGTGTCTGAACTCCAGGAGGCACTTAAGCACATCCCAAACAACAAAGCTCCAGGACCAGATGGTTTTCCAGTAGAATTTTATAAAGAATTTTGGCCTGTGATGGCACCTACTTTCTTTAAAATGGTGACCCAAATTAAAGAAGATAATGTAATCCCTCCAAATATGAATTTGGCTAGTATTATCCTGCTCCTTAAACCTGGAAAAGAACCTATGCTTCCATCCAGCTACTGTCCCATCTCACTTATGAATGTCGATCTTAAATAATTTGCAAAGCTCTCGCCAAAAGACTGTAAAGAATATTTCCGTTTATTATACACCCAGATCAAACAGGTTTCATCAAGGGTAGGCACTTGGCTAATACTACACGCAGCTATTTAATTAATAGACTACTACAAGATTAATAACTTAGAAACTACAATCTTGTCCCTGGATGCAGAGAAAACCTTTGACCATGTTAACTGGAAATTTGTTTTTATGGTGTTAAACAAGTCGGGTTTGGTTCATCTTTCATAAACTGGATTAAAACACTATATTAGCTGTCCAGTTGCGTCTATCCAAACAAATGATGAGACTTCCCAAAGCTTTAATCTCCAGAGAGGTACTAGGCAGGGTTGTCCGCTTTCTCCCTCACTTTTTTACCATCTTTATGGAACCATTAGCAGCAGCCATACAACAAAATGTTGATATCAGAGGTATCCAAACCGAGAGAAAAGAACACAAGATAAGTCTTTAATGCTGATGTATTGATTTTCCTTGAAAACTCACAAAGATATCTTCTTCAGACAATGGCGCGCATTGATAAATTTTCATCATTATCAGAATACTCTATTAACTGGGGTAAATCAATAGTTCTACCTATAAACTGTAATTTCTCAAATACATCTACAATTCCAATACAATCAGGTAATATTAAATATTTAGGAATAGATATTTACCCCAGGCTCTCAGAGTTATTGCGACTAAATCCCATTCCCCTTTTAAAAACAATACGACAACCTTATGCGCTGGAGGACACTACCTACATCACTAATGGGAAGAGTCGCAACTGTTAAAATGACTGTCCTCCTAAAATCAACTATTTGTTCTCAGTGATTCCTACCCAACCATCAATGGCCTGGTTTAAGTCTCTAGACTCAAATATAAGTAAATTTTTATGGAAAGATAACCATCAAGGATTAGTTTAAAACTCTTCAAAAAGCAAAAGAGTGCAGAGGCTTAGATCTACCAATTTTTTTTAATTACTTTTTAGCCAATAGACTGCAGTTTGTTTCAAAATGGACAAAATCAACCCCACTAGAAAATCCATGGTTAGATGCTGAACAGGCTCTCTGTGGGTCACTAAATATCTCTGACTTACCTTTTATAAGTCCCTGTATTAAATGCCATGACTGTTTTAAAAGCATTAATATCAGCAACTCTCTGACGGCTTGGTGGAAATTTTTTAAAAAATAACGGGGTTTTCACTTGTCCCCTGTAAACTCCCGCCCATTTGGAATGGTCCTGATATCTTTCAACAAAAGAGGACATTAAAATTTCCACTATGGCAAGAGATGGGAATAAATAACTTAGAACATCTTATTCAAGGTGGAAATTTTATACAATTTCAGGAACTAGTGTCACAGTACGACATCAGTGATAAAAAGTATTTTGAATACCAACAGCTTAAATCCATAAAAAAAGCAAGATTTAATCTTAATCAGACAGATTTAGAGGTGCCAGTTAAGATGGCAGAGTTTCTAAATCTTCGTTCCCCTAAAATGATATCGAAAATACATGGACTATTATCAAAACTGGATGAGTCCGTATCTCTTCCAATATCAAAATGGGAGACAGACCTATCAATCAATAAGGAGGAAAGTTTCTGTGGGGGTGCATGGGGGTTGTTGCGGGCCGGTCTCCTGCCTGGAGGGTGGGGTCGCTGGCCTCCTGGCACCTGGGGCCTGGGGGTGGGTGATGGCCCTACTGGGGGGTAGGGGGCAGGTGGGTCAGGGGGTGTGGGCTTGCCGTGCCAGCTGCCGAGCAACCTGGCCTCCCGCGATTGTCCCTCTGGGGGGCAGATGCCTGGCTTTCCTGGGCCTGCGACCTTGGATGTTTGTGCCCTGTGGAGGCTGGTGGCCCTGCTTTGCCTGCTCGGGTTCCCGGGGGGAGAGCTTGCTGCGACCAGCCCCCCCACTTCGTATGTTTCCTGACAAACCACTCACATGCACACACTTATTTTGCGCACGCTTTCATATATACACACGCAGACGTATATGCACAAGTGTCTCTCCTTTAACAGGTGTGGAAACCACTCATGTTGAGACATCTTCGGTGGAAGAAGCAGTTTGTCTTTTGTTTGTTTTAGTTGCTGGTTTGTTTGTTTTTTTGTCTGTTCCCCTCCCTTTTCTTTCCCCCTCCACACACTTTCCTTTCCCTCTCCCCCATCCTGTTGGGTCTTCCATGGGTAAAATAATTAAAATAAAGTATTAAAACTTATTACAGGAGGCGTTTACAACAATAGTATTCCTAGATCTTAAAAAAGCATTTGATACAGTAGATCACAATTTATTATTAAAGAAACTACAAAATTGTGGTATTAGAGGGGTAGCACTGTCCTGGTTAAGTAGTTACTTAGAAGAATAGATATCAGTATGTATGTGTTAGCAACAAAAACTCAGAGTTACTGAAGGTCACCTGTGGACGTCCCACAGGGTTCAGTTTTGGGACCATTATTATTCAATATGTATATAAATGATATATGTAAAGTTTCAGAAAAAATGAGCTTAAATACTGTTTGCCGATGACACTAATCTGCTATGCAGTGAAACAATTTGAACAACTTCTGGATACACTCGGAAAGGAATTAGGAAAGCTTAAACTGTGGTTTGATTCAAACAAATTTACGCTCAATTTAAGTAAGACAAAATTTATAGTCTTTAACAACCATCACAACAACCCAGTACCCAAACGCAGTGTAAATGGTGTAGAGATTGAAAGGGTATCTGAAACTAAATTTCTTGAGTAATAATTGATAACAAACTGTGTTGGAAGTCACATATTAATTATATTAAAGGTAAAGTATCCAAATCAATTGCAATATTACACAGAGTGAAATATTTGCTGAATCAACCCACACTGTACACCTTGTATCATTCATTAATACTCCCATACATGACATATTGTAATGAAGTTGGGGAAATACATATAAAACAAACATATATCCACTCTTTATGCTTCAAAAGAGAGCTATTAAATAATAAACAAAGCTGCCTTACAGGGAACCAACAAACCCACTTTTTCTTAAACAAAAAACTCAAGTTGAAAGATCTGGTTGACTTAAAACCGCAATAATAATGTTCAAAGGTGAAGAATTTATCACTGCCCGCAAATATCCAAAGTTGTTCCAAACAAGGGAGAAAATGATATCACTTCAGAGGAACATGTATATTTCAAAAGCCTACTGTGAGAACAACCACCAAGCAACACTGTATTTTCAGTGCAAGGAGTCAGATTATGGAAGGATTTTGGACCTGAATTAAAATCAAGTACAACGCTTGGACAATTTAAACAAAAACTAAAGGAAGAAATACTCCAAACATATTTACAAGACGACATGTAAACTCACATAAGGATTGACATATCCAGCCTGTGTTGTGTTGTAGCTTAGTTTTTTTTTTTTCTTTTTTTTCTCTGTGACATTTTGTCTTAGATTTGTTTTTGAATTTAACCGCTTAACGTAGCCTAGCTTAGTTTTCTTTTTTCTCTCAGTCACATTTGTCTTAGCTTTGTTTTAAATTGTAATCGCTCTTGTCTTGTTTTCTCTTTTATCTCTTTTGAATTCTTGGATGGAATATGGGTGGGCAATATAAGCTGCGCTTCAGCCATCACCCATTTCGGATAACTTACGTGGAATTGTATAGTAGGAGGATGTCTTTGTCTAATTTGACCTTGTTGTTATATTATACAGTTTCTTTTAACCTGTACTGTACTATCCGAAATAATTCATTCATTCATTCATATACAATACATAGTTAGGTACTGTATAAGCTCCCTCTTGGCAAAGTAAATCTGTTTTGGCACAATAAGGAAGACAGATCCCTGTTCTGCTTGCCTAGCCGCCTGACAGGACAAGGGAAAAGAAAAAAAAAAAAAAAGAAATGTTGCACCTACCATGAAGTCGTCATGCATTGCAGCTTTGTTACAGCACCACCAAAATGATTAACAATATCATGCAGCCACATAAGCAATACAGCCTGCCCCTTCATTTTAGCTGCCTGAGGAGTACATATACAAATCCATCTTCATTTTCGTAATTCATTTCTAGATAGTTAGGATATTGTAATGATTGGCAAGACTTAACATATGAGATCCTTTTTGCAAGATTCTTGGCTCCATGCCACATGTCAAAAGCTTTGCTGGACACCAGGAAAAATGCCATGGTCTTAATGCAGACATTGCATTTTTTAATTACAGTCACTAATTAAAATATTCAGCTATAGAATTTTAATACCCACTTACCCATGAGTGCCAAGATCTGGTGAATGGGCATCAGTGTACACTTCACCACCCTCACTTCTGTAAGGAGTTGGTCATGGTGTCCACAAAGGCCTTCTTCTACATTACAACGGAGTTGTGGTCAGTCTGACGCTTGTCAGCGGTCCAAACTGAAGTGATGTCTTTGCTTTCATGGTCCATAGCCTTGTATGTGCAGCACCGTGCACTGGACCAGGCTGTCCATCCTCCCATCAGCTATAGACACAGTTTGAAATTAATTAGCTGTGAATTTGTTGAAAAAAAATTAATAAATAAAAATAATCTCGTCACATCAAACTGACCCCCAAAACAAAATAAACAAAAATGCATTCGATCAGCACCACTTCTTTGTCTTTGATCCTGCTTATTATCTCCCGTCTTTCTCCATCCAGCTATCCTTGATACTGTCCACACATCTAACACAATGTAAAAGCACTTTATTTTATAAAAGTCAAAAAACGTTTGATTGCGTAAACTAAAGATCCATTGTTCGATGTATCGGAAGCTACTGCTGACTGTAGCAAATTTTGATCTTGGCTAAAAGTAGACCACATTAAAATTTTGGGACAAAGAGTGCTTCTTTTATAAATGGCTGCAAGTGTGTGGAAGATCATCTTAAGGTGCGTTCACGACCAAACGCGAACAGGCGAATTTTTCGCGCGGGCACGATTACATTATAAATCATGTAAACATGCCAACAGACATGAATAGTGAGATGCAGACAAGCGAAGTTGTCTTTAAAACCTCTGCAGCTGTGTTCAACCTGCTGTGGAAATTCCCAAAATAAAGTCATGCTTAGGTTTACATTATCCGACCGGGGGCTCACCTGAAAATGTCGTCTCAAGCCTCCAAAACTTTACAAATGATGGGTGTTTACGTTGTTAGCTTGCTAGCTTGCTAGGACATCCGTGGCCGGAAACCGTGGGTAAATAACTCCAAAATCCGATTCAGCTGAAGAGTTCCCAGTCCTCCTGTCTCCTGGTGAGTGAGTTTCATTTTCTAACTAGTAAACTCTGCAATGGTGACAGCAGAATCTCAAAGCTAGCAGCTAGTTAGCTAGCGGACGCGAATGTGCGATGATGCAAATTTGCTCATACTCCGTGTCTTCCCATTCCTTTGTATGGATTCGCGCCGCCCGTTCGCGTTTGGTGTGAGCACACCTTAACACAATGTAAAACTAGTCTTTTTTTTAAAACTCATACGTTCCTTAGAAAGAAATGGAGTTCCTTCCTTCATAGTATCGGAAGCTAATGCTAACTGTAGTAAGTGGGGATTTTAACTACACTAGACCAGAGTGGAAAAATTACTGTTTGGAAAGGATTAGCGTGCAATTCCCGTGGTCTATCCCATCGCCATACACCAGTTGATCTCACCACACAGTCATATTAATAACAGGAACATGTCAGAGACCAACTGTAGAAGGTTACAGAAAGCTATGCAAACACTAGTTAGCCTTAGCTTAGCTTAACTTACTGGTCCAGTAGCAAAGTGGCGACCTCTGTATGGCTTTTCAACCCTTTATGATTCGCAGTTTGCACAGTAATCAAAAGCTGAACCAGTACTTATTCTGGTCTTGTGCCTTTGTTTATCACTTCTTACTTGAGAAGGATAATGGAAACAAGCTTTTACTTTCAGAAGCAGCCATGGCAGCCTATACTCACAGTTTGGCAACCCGAGTGTTACATCAAGGCGATGGCACATGACATCAACAGATTCATTGTATTGGCTCTGAAATACTGACAGAACACTTTTTTGTCATCATCAATCTTTTGGTATATAAATATTTATGTTATTGTCGACCCGCCAAAATTACAACAATTTTTTCATCAATATACTAATTTTTAGAAGAACATTAAGACTTACATTGTGCACGTTTCTAAACGCTTTGTTGAAGTATTATTTTTTTTTAAAAATCTTTGTTTTCTTGAAAATCCTCTATATTTTACCTTTAATAATGGATATTACTATTTCTCTTTACATTTTTAAAAGAAATACACTGTGGCGGTTCGGTTAACCCCCACAAACAGATTAAGGACAACTCAGCTCTCTTCTCTTGGTTTTTTCTGCTGCACTACTGATATGTAGATGTGCTTTGGTGTAACCCCCACAAACAGACTGGTCAAACACAGCGCTCGGCTAGAGCAAATAACAGAACAGTGAAATGTGTATTAATGTCTACAGGCAGACTCGTTTCGTCTGGCTCACTTCTGTGATGTTAATGTTGCCTTTCATGCATTGTGTTCATGCGTCCTGTCCTCACTGTGACCTAGGGACTGAGATCAATATGTCTCTCAAATGCAAATGTCTTATGCCTGTTCTGTTATCTCTTTGATCATACCAACTGCTGGGGTATGCCCTTAATGTATTGTTGTAGTCGAGTATATAGTGCTGCAACTCTGTAACGCAAACGCTCTCATTCTCTCATTCTCTCATTCTGATTCTGCATCTGCTGCGAGACCACCTGCAGAGGGAGGCAGCACGTTGAGCAGGGACAGCTTGTCCCGGAGCAGAGCGGGGCGGATGGTGTTGAATGCGGAGCTGAAGTCCACAAACAGGATCCTGGCGTAGGTTCCCGGGGAGTCCAGGTGCTGCAGGATGGAGTGGAGGGCCAGGTTGACTGCATCGTCTACAGACCTGTTGGCTCGGTAGGCAAACTGCAGCGGGTCCAGGAGAGGGGTGGTGATGACTTGAGGTGGGACAGGACCAGGCGCTCAAAGGGACTTCATGGACTACAGAGGTGAGCGCTACAGGTCTGTAGTCATTAAGTCCAGTGATCCGTGGCTTCTTGGGGACAGGGATGATGGTGGTGATTTGAGGCAGGACGGCACGTGGCATAACTTAAGGGAGGTGTTTAAAAATGTCTGTGAATACAGGAGCCAGCTGTTTCGCACAGAGTCTCAGGGTGGAGGGGAGACACGCCGTCTGGGCCGGGGGCCTTGCGCGGGTTCAGTCTGGAGAACTGTTTGAGCACATCCTGCTCACTGATGATAAGGGGAGGGGGGAGGTGGGGGGGGTGCCTTAAATGAAGTAGGGAATGTGGAGGCTGTGGAGCTGGAGGGAGGGGGGAGTTGGACACAGATGACGAGGTGTCAAAACGGGCATAGTGTTGGGACAGTCTCTGACAAAGGGCTTTGTCATCCTGACCTTTAGGAGCCTGAGGCCGATAGTTGGTGATCTGCCTCAGTCCTCTCCACACGGAAGCCGAATCATTAGCAGTGAACTGCTGCTGGAGTCTCTCTGAGTACACAGATTTAGCCCTCTTCAGCTCTCTGTTAAACCGGTATTTAACCTCCCTGTAGCAGTCCCTGTCTCCACTTTTCAGCGCTGCTTCCTTCTCCTTCCTGATCTGTCTGAGCTTAGCTGTGAACCAGGGTTTGTCATTAGAGTAACTCACCCTGGTGCGTGATGGAAGAATGTTCTCTTCACAGACTTCCTGACGGACCGGAGGCAGCATGTGCGGCTGGGAAAAACTGTCTCAGACTATACTAGCATCAGCACCGGATCACCCCAGGGCTGTGTACTTTCCCCCCTACTCTTCTCCCTTTACACCAACTCCTGCACCTCCAGCCACCAGTCTGTCAAGTTGATCAAGTTTGCGGACGACACCACCCTCATCGGGCTCATCTCCAACGGCGACGAGTCCGCCTACAGGAGAGAGGTGGCCCAGCTGGCGTCCTGGTGCAGCAATAACAACCTGCAGCTGAACGCTCTGAAGACAGTGGAGATGATTGTAGACTTCAGGAAAGTCACTACTCCTCTGCCCCCCCTCACCCTCTCAGGCTCCCCATCACCACTGCTGATTCCTTCCGCTTCCTAGGCACTACCATCACCAGGGACCTCAAATGGGAGCTGACCATCAGCTCACTCATCAAAAAAGCCCAGGCAGAGGATGTTCTTCCTGCAGCAGCTGAGGAAGCTCAAGCTACCCACCAAGATGTTAGTGCAGTTCTACACAGCCATCATCGAGTCCATCCTCACCACCTCCATAACCGTGTGGTACGCAGGAGCCACTGCCAGGGACAGACTAAGGCTGCAGCGCGTCGTGCGCACTGCTGAGAAGGTGATCGGCTGCAAGCTCCCATCTCTCCAGGATCTGTACATCTCCAGGACCCGGAGGCGTGCTGGCCGGATCATAGCCGATCCCTCACACCCTGGTCATGTACTGTTTGCCCCCCTCCCCTCTGGTAGAAGACTTCGGTCCATCCAGACTAAAACCTCCCGTCACATGAACAGCTTCTTCCCCTCTGCCATTAGACTGCTGAACACTAAGTGACTCTCGTGCACCATGTACAGCAGCTCAACCAGACTCATGTCAATCATCACTGTTTTCTTCCTGCATTACCGACTGCACTATATAGTTCTCCACAGTATCTGCTGCTGGCTAATATATATTTTAACTGTTGACCAGTATCACTTAATCTTATCCTACACTTTATTACATGTATAGTTTATTTCTCTTATCTTATCATGTTTAATGTTGCAGCATTGTACCGAGACAATCCTAGTTTGTGTACTACATGAACAATGGCAATAAACCTGATTCTGATTCTGATTCTGATTCTGATTCTGAGACACACACACTGTCTCCTCTTTGAGAGCCTGAGGAATTCGGCTTCAGCCTGCTCACACTATGGGCTGGAGCCGAGTTCTGATGAAGGCGGGTGATAATAAAGCTCTTTAAAATCCAACGCTGCCTTTATTTTATCATCCTCTCACTGGTGACCCCGGAATGCACACATTTTGTGCAAACGCAGCCTTCTGATCTGACAGCTGCACTGGTGACCCGAAGACGCACACGCTTTGCGCGACGCAGCCTTCTGGTTTGGACATCCACGCTGAATCGGCCGAGCGGTGCCAATGATCGTCTATTCCCTCCCACCGCTCCAACGCATCTGCATGAGCCTGAGGGACAAAAGATCGTCTATTTCCTCTCACCACTCCAACGCACCATGGCCAAGCTGCAGCCACAGCCCAAACCTGGATTTTATCGGCGCCGTCTGCGCCGATCTCCGCCAAGATTCTGCACCCTGACTCGCCACTCCAGCGGCCCCACCCAAGCACGGAACCCCGCGCGCGCACCGGGGCGTTACGAGGATGGCACACCACGCACGGAGCAATAAAGGCTACAGAGACCCGCCATCGTCCTCCGCCGCTGCAGATGCCCGAGAAATACGGCCGATCGCCACCCTCGGAACCTTCAGGGCTGCCCGTTCACCTGAAGCAAGCACGCAGCTCGCCACTGGATTTTCTAATGGTCTCAGCCACGGCACAAAGGGATTTCAGCCGTCAGCTGTTCCCGGGGGGCTTTGGGGTTGCTCCTGCACCTAAAGTCAACACGCCAGTCCCTCTGCTTTTGTTTCTTTTTTTTTTTCTTACAGCCGCTCCTGCTTTTCTTCATGGCCACAGGAGGAGTCAGAGACAAATTTTTCTTCTTGTGGACCTCTGCACGTTCAACGGGACAGCCCTTCGACATCGCGGACCCACAAGCAATTTTTGCGCGGCTCGGACGAGTTCACCGTCCCCTTGCCGGCACTTACCCCCCTCCTCCCTCCCCCTCCGCCTGCAGTGAGCTTCTCCCACAGCTCGTTTCCGTAGAGGGATTATCGAGGTCTCGGCCCCCTGCCGTGCCCTCTGGGGGGGAGCGTGTGTGGCGGTTCGGTTAACCCCCACAACAGATTAAGGACACTCAGCTCTCTTCTCTTGGTTTTTTCTGCTGCACTACTGATATGTAGATGTGCTTTGGTGTAACCCCCACAAACAGACTGGTCAAACACAGTGCTCGGCTAGAGCGAATAACAGAACAGTGAAATGTGTATTAATGTCTACAGGCAGACTCGTTTCGTCTGGCTCACTTCTGTGATGTTAATGTTGCCTTTCATGCATTGTGTTCATGCGTCCTGTCCTCACTGTGACCTGGGGACTGAGATCAATATGTCTCTCAAATGCAAATGTCTTATGCCTGTTCTGTTATCTCTTTGATCATACCAACTGCTGGGGTATGCCCTTGATGTATTGTTGTAGTCGAGTATATATGCTGCAACTCTGTAACGCAAACGCTCCCATTCTCTCATTCTCTCATTCTGATTCTGCATCTGCTGCGAGACACACACACTGTCTCCTCTTTGAGAGCCTGAGAATTCGGCTTCAGCCTGCTCACAACTATGGGCTGGAGCCGAGTTCTGATGAAGGCGGGTGATAATAAAGCTATTTAAAAATCCAACGCTGCCTTTATTTTATCATCCTCTTCAACACTACCGTTCAAAAGTTTGGGGTCACTTAGAAATTTCCTTATTTTTGAAAGAAAAGCACTGTTTTTTTCAATGAAGATAACTTTAAACTAATCAGAAATGCACTCTAATATCTAATATACATTGCTAATGTGGTAAATGACTATTCTAGCTGCAAATGTCTGGTTTTTGGTGCAATATCTACATAGGTGTACTGAGACCCCATTTCCAGCAAACTATCACTCCAGTGTTCTAATGGTACAATGTGTTTGCTCATTGCGTCAGAAGACTAATGGATGATTAGAAAACCCTTGTGCAATCATGTTAGCACTGCTGAAAACAGTTTAGCTGGTTAGAGAAGCTATAAACTGACCTTCCTTTGAGCAGGTTGAGTAACTGGAAAAAATTATTATTTCTTTTTTTTATTTTATTTAAGTTTTTGTAAAGGGTATACAGGTCATTACAGCATTGCATTGTTTACATTTTCATCGTATGTTCCCTTATTTTTTGCTATTTGACAACATTGGAAGAATAAATATTACAACACCCCTTTTTTTTTTTAAAGTGAAAGAAAAAGTGAAATAAAATAAAATAAAATAAAAAACAAACAAACAAACAAACAAAACAGCAAAAAAACAAACAAAAAGAAAAATAGGTAATTAAAAGTAAAAGAGCATCTGAGTAGCGTTGGAACAAAGAGCGGAACCATTATTGAAATGGTATTTGTCAAAGATTAGATCTAATGGAAGACACATATGCGATCCAGGGTTGCCAAAAGTTCATGAACCCATCCATGTCCTGTCTCAGTGCGAATGTCAACTTTTCCATCGAGTAAATGTCTTGGATCACGTTAGACCAATCTTCAGGTGTAGGACAGTCCTTCAACATCATTTTTTAGTTAGGGCTTTTTTACTTGCCAATATTAAAACACTGAATAAGTATTTTTCTCGTCGTCTTTCCAGTGAGTCCGGTAGTAAACCCAAATACAAAGTTACAAAAGAAAAGGGAACTGTTATTTTGAATATTTTCCCCAATATTGTCCGTACATTGGTCCAATATTGGTGGATAACTGGGCATGACCAAAACACATGAAAATGATTTGCAGTCTTTTCACCACACAAGCACCAACAGATCAACCCCTTATGGGTAAATTTGTTTTGTGCAGGTGTTCTGAAAAATCTTACCAAATTTTTCCATCCAAATTCTCTCCACTGCAGGGAAGAGGTACTTTTCCATTGCTGTTTATTTAGCTTTTCCCATATCTCCAGTTGTAAAGTGAAATTCCCCTCTTTTTCCCATCTTTCTTTTATATATGATGTGTTGTCTCCTTTTAAGTCTTGAAGACCTTGGTATATTTTAGAAATGTATCTGATCCCTGGGATGCCTTTATATGCCATTAAGAAGACCTTCAGAACACCTGACTGGGCCCTTTCCAAATCCTCCTTTTTAAGTATATTGTTTATGTGGTGTCTAAGCTGAAAGAACCTGTAAAGGTCTTGGTTTATTAGACCTTGTTTTTTCAAATCTTCAAAACTTCTTAAAGTTTGCCCTTAAAAAAATCGTAATATTTTATCAGCCCTTTCTCTTTCCACTTTTTAATCTAGTGTCCTGTTTTATTAGGAGTAAAGTCTTGATCATAGGCAATCCATTGCAGAAGTCGATAGGGCTCTTTAGTTTGATTTCTCCTCTGACTATCTTAAACCAAATTTTTAGCGGGGTCTCTATCCACGGGTTAGTGTTATTCAAAAGTTTAGGTAAGGCATTGTTCCCTATTATCGCCAGTAGGGGGATGTCACTTGTTATTTGGCATTCGATCTCCTTCCATTGTGCAGTGTAGACTGGGTTACATATCTCTATTAAAGTTTTATTTGTGCAGCTTTAAAATAGTCCCTGATATTTGGCAGCGTGAGCCCACCTTTGTCTTTGTTTAGCTGTAAGGTTCTATATCTGATTCTAGGTCTCTTGCCTTGCCATATGAATCTTGAGATCTTCTGTCCAGCTCCTGCCATGTTTTTTTGGGAGGTTCTACCGGTATTGTTTGGAAAAGGTATAGAAGACGTGGGAGTATATTCATTTTGACTACTTCAATTCTTTGTGCAGTACCCAAGAATGGTATCATATTCCATCTTGCTAGGTCAGATTTTATTTTTGTCACCAGTGGATCATAGTTTAGTGTTATAATTTTGTTGAGTTGTTTCGGGATATTGACCCCCAGATATTTAATAGATTACATCTCCCAGTTAGTTTTGAGTTTGCTTAGTGAATAATGATTTGGGTCATAGTTGAATGTTTAAAACTTGGGTTTTATGCATGTTTAATTTGTACCCCGATAAATCTCCATACTCTGAAAAAACTGAGATTAGTTCTGGTATAGAAGTGTCGGCTGCCCTAGGTATATTAAAATTTCATAAGCAAAGAGTGCTATTTTATGTTCCTTCTGACCAAGTGTAATACCTTGAATTTTTTGATTTTGTCTTATCCATTGGCTCAGAGGTTCTATGAATATTGCAAAGAGCAGTGGAGACAGGGGCAGCCCTGACGACATCCTCTTTCCAGTTCATAAGATGATGATAAATTACCGTTAATCCTTATTTTAGCTGTTGGTTTTTTATATAATGCCTGTATAGTTCTAATGAAGTTGTTATGAAAATTGAAACTGGATAAGGTTCTATATAGGAAAGACCAGTCAACCGAATCGAATGCTTTTTCAGCATCTAATCCAATATGACTGCATTTAAGTTATATCTGTTTATATGATGAATTATGTGTAAAGTGCGTCTAATGTTGTCTTGTGTCTGTCTTTGTCTTATAAAACCTGTTTGGTCTAAGTGAATTAAGTCTGTCAGTATATTTTCTAACCTTTTGGCAAGGATAATGGTAAAAAGCTTATAGTCCTGATTTAATACACTGATTGGTAGTGTATTAAATTGTAATTGTGTATTAGATTGTAGTTGGAGCATTCTAGTTTATCCTTTTCAGGTTTAGGTATAACTGCAATGACCCCTTCTCTCCAGGAGGGGGGGATTTCCCCTGTGTGGAGGACATAGTTAAATGTTTTCAGGAGGAGAGGAGATAGTTGCTGTTTAAAGGTTTTGTACCACTCTGCTGTATAGCCATCTGCTCCTGGGGATTTGTTAGCTTTAAGTTTCATAATTGCTTTTTCCAATTCTTTAGGTTGTATTTCTGACAGTAGTGTTTTATTTTGTGACTCCGTAAGTTGGGGAAGGTTTAATGTGTTTAGGAATGCCTCGGATGCGTTTTTATGTTTTTTGTGGGAGTATAAGTTCTTGTAGTAATTCTCGAAGCTTTTAAGAATATCCTGAATTCTGAATTTTATTTCCTTTGATACCGGGTCTCTGATTTTGTAGATTGCTCTTTCTGTTTGTTGTTTCCTCAATTTATAGGCTAGCAATTTTGCCGATTTACTGCCTGCTTCATAGTATTTTTGTTTCAAAAATGTAAGTTTCTTCTGGATTTCTATTGTGTAGATCTCATTTATTTGGTTTTTAATTTCCTTAATCTTGAGCGAGTCAATAGAATGAGTGTTGCCTTTGTGTTCTTTTTCTAGGTTCTTAAGTTCTGACTCTAATGCGGTTAGTTTTTCTTGTCTCAGTTTCTTTTGGGTCGCCAGTTTTGCAATAATCTTCCCCCTTATTACAGCTTTGCATAGATCCCACAGTATTAAAGGGGATACCTCTCCATTATCGTTTTCTTCCAAATATCTGAGAATGTCTAGTTCCAACTCATCTTTCAGTGGTCCTTTCAGGACATTTGAATTCAACCTCCAAGAAAATGTATTACTTGTGTATTTTTGGATATTTAAGTCCATATAGATCGGACTGTGGTCAGAGAGATCCATCAGTCCTATTTTACATGTTTCTACTCTTCCAATGTCTCTATTAAACATAAAAAAAATAGTCAATCCTTGAGTAAGATGAATGTGGCATTGAGTAAAATGTATAATCTTTTACACTGGGGTTGAGTTCCCTCCACACATCACAAATTCCCATTTCTTTTAGTAGCATCTGAGTTTTCCTGCTTTGGGTATTATTTTGATGTGGAGAATTACCAGAAGCATCCCAGTATGGATTCAGTCTTAGATTGAAGTCCCCACCACATATCACTAAACCTTGAGCTTTAGTTATCATTAGGTCAAATACATTTTTATAAAATTTCCAGTTAGCCCCTGGGGGTGCATATACATTCAGCAGGGTGATATCTTCTCCCTCTAGCCGCCCAATTACCAAACTGTATCTCCCTTCTTTATCTTTGTGTTCTGATTTTTTTTCAAATGTAATTTTGGTTGATATCAATGTCGCTACTCCCCTCCTCCTCCCTGACTTATATGAAGATGAAGAGATCATTTTAAACCCTTGTCTACTGAGTTTAGTGTGCTCCACGTCTGTTAGGTGGGTTTCTTGTAAGAATATTATTCCTGCTTTGTCTTTTTTCATTTTGCCTAGAATCTTGGATCTTTTAACTGGATTCAGGATTCCTTTTACATTATATGAAATTATTTTGGTTACACCCTGTTTCTCCATTGTGTTGTTTTATTTAGTATAACAGTGTGGTCTTTTGTGCTACTCAGAAACTGAAAGAACATTAAGAACAAGAAAAACATTAAGAACATAGTGTATAAAACTTTAAAACAAAAAACTGTCAAAAGAACTTCCTGAGCTGAGGTCTTTTTAGAGACCCTGGAAGACCCTTGATGGAGTGTAGGCTCTGAGGGAAATTCCTCAAACTCTGTTACGTGTTGAGGGCCCTCTCTTACCCCTGTAAGTTGTCCCATGCTTTTAACGTGAGTTTCAGAACCCAATCCGAACTTGTAATGATTTTTTTTTTTCCCTTTATGCCCCTGTGAAATTGTGTGCACCCTCCCACCCCCATCACAGCAAACATTCACGCTAGGACGGTATTTGTTAGTGTGGGGAGAACATGTGGATCATTGTCACATTTCTATTTTAACAAGATTTTTTTTTTTTTTTTAACTTATTTGTTTCTAATATTATGACTGTTCCATGAAATGTTTACCACATGCTGAATATGCATCTCCTTTAATGCTTGTTACCTTGTATAAGTGGGGTTGGATGTGCAGGTTGACTAAAAAAAAAAAAAAAAAAAAAAAAAAAAAAGGTCGCTATTCAACCTGAAAACGGCCAGTTTATCCGTGACGCTCTGGCGCTGGGTTTCCTGCTGCTGGCCCGTGATTTGAAGGTTTCTGTGTGTTCACGTTTGAGCCTTGATTCCTTCGCTTGGGTCCAGATGGCGGTTTAAACACCGTTACCGGGAGCCCTCTTCTCGCCATGTCAGCTGGTAGTTTCTTCCACCGAATTATAGAGACATGTTTCTTCACCGTAGAAGACCCTTAACTTCGCAGGAAAGGCGTCTGGAAAGACAGATTCTTCTCACGTAGCACCTTTTTGGCGTCATTATATTCCTCGCTTTTTAAGGACCTCCGGGGCATAATCGTGTTCCACGAAGATTTTTCTCCCTTGGTGCATAAATCCTTTTTTTCTGCCAAGCCAGTCTTACAACCTCTTGTTTTATTTTGAAACTGGAAAATCGTACCAACACCGAACGTGGGGGGCGCTTCCGCCGCTGGCCTTAGCGGCTAATGAACGATGTGCCTTTTCTATCTTCAAGTAGGTGGTTTGTGGAATATCCAATTTCTCTCTTAGTAAAGATTCCACGCATTCTGCCATTGAGTTAAAACTGTTTTCGGCTCCTTCTATCAGACCATGAATTCTTATATTGTCTCTTCTCTGTCTTCCTTCTGGTCGGTTAGCTTAGCCTCTATTGATGCTTGTCTTTTGCGTAGGTCCAGGACAGAATCTTCAAGCACTTTTATTCGTTCCTCTGCTTCCAAGATTCGGTTCTCGGCCTGGTCCACTCTGCTGTTTGTCCTTTTTAATTCGTCTCTGAATTCACGAAATTCGGCCCAAACCTCTCGGCAAAATCGTTGTAGTTCTTCAAATAGCGTTTTCAAGCTAACCTTCTTGTTAGCTACATTCAGCTCCTCGTCTTCTGAACGGAAATCATCCGGATCAGATTCTCCGGCCGATACATGTCCTGGTCTGGAAAATTTCAGTTTCCTCTGTTTTCCTTTAGACATGATGATTTTGTCTTTTGATTTTCACTCCTCCAAAAATCCGTTAGGTTTGATTTTCAAGATATTTTCTTGGATTGGGTCTGGGAGTTTCAGCGTTAAGCTGCTATCGCCATGGCGTCCAGACAGGAAGTCCCAAAAATTATTATTTCAAATACAAATCATTATTTCTAACCTTGTCAGTGTCTTGACTATGTTTTCTATTCATTTTACAACTCATGGTGGTAAATAAGTGTGACTTTTCATGGAAAACACAAAATAATTGTCTGGGTGACCCCAAACTTTTGAACGGTAGTGTATTTACACATTTTCAGTAACGAATATCCTTGTGTGAAGAAAACTGTCAATTTAATTCTTTAGCTTTGGCTGTGTGTTCCTTTTTCTTAAAATGTGGGATTGAAGGGCTTCTCCTTCTTTCCTTTTATTTCAAACAATCATGAACAAAAATGATTTTCACAATACAAAAGGCTTGCAGTATAATTATTCATATAGTATCTAGCCATTGATCAGTTGATATTTCCTGCATAAATTCCATACTTGGGTTCAGCACTAGTATGAGGTTGGTATTGATCATATTCCCTTGTCCATTAGAAAAGGTGATAGACTGTGGAGGAACATATAAGTTCAGGCGAGATGCAGCAAACTGGAAGGTGGCAGGATTTTATTTTCCTCCAACATCATGAGACACACTGTAGCGCTGTGCGCTGTGTTTTGCTGTGTGTGTTGTGTTGTGTTGCGCGTGCTCTTGAGGCATGTCACACAAGCTCTTTTATCAGTGATACAGGAAGAGAGAATGCATGGCACATTAGCATCACAGTAAATACACATGATTAGCATGACATTGGTTGGCTCTTTGTCCGTCTGTGCATTGTCCTCTGTATGCTAATTGTCTTTCGTTTCCTCCACCCTTGTTGAGCGTGAATAAGAGTCAATCTGCATTGTGCTGGGTCACCACATGGCTCCCCCCAGAACGCTCGAAAGGGGCTGTGACACCCCCGGTCGTTTGGGCTCCAGCTCTGGTAGAACTGTCAGAGGGCATGTCAGTCCATGGGGGGACGGGGGAGGGGTGGAAAAAACAGTGTGCTCCGCTCCAGGTTCCAGCACTTTGAACGGCCGTGGATCGTGGGCGCACGGGCCGGTGTGCAGTCGTGCGTAATGGGTTCAGACGGCGATCGGCCGGCTTTAGGGAGTGAGGTGCGGGAAAAGCTCTGTGCAGGAGCAGGGGGAGGGGGGTGGGAGTAAGTGAGTGCCAGCCCGGGACGTCAAAGGTGTCTGGGCCGCGCAAAATTGCGTGTGGATCTGCGATGGTGAGGGACTTTCCCGGTAAACCTGGCGAAGATCCACAGCAGCTGTGAAAAAATCATTTTATCTGACTTCGCGGCTCGATCCAGCGAGGATGTGGGGAAGGCGAGTGGCCAAATTCCCTGAGGATGCATAGCGGCTGTGGAAACAACTGCAGCTGTGTGAGGGTGTGAGGCGGTTTGGCTTTTTGGTGCAGGAAGCAGCCCTAAAGTCATCGGGGAGAAAGCAAATCGGCTAAATTCCCCTTGTGCGCCATGGCTGAGAAACCCATACAAAGTCCTGTGTGCGGGTGCACGTATGCTTCAGGTGCATGAGCAGCCCTGAAGGTTACGAGGGTGGGGATTGGCCGTTTTTCTTGGGCAATGTGGAGCGGTGGAGGACGATGTATCAGTCTGTGAAGCTGGTTCGACTCTGTGCGTGGTGCGCGCTTGGCATAGTGACCCGCATAACTGGCAGTTGCACTGGTCCTCGTAATCCTGCGGTATGTGTGCGGGGCTTCTGTGTGCAGGAGGTCCGCTCTGTCTGAGATTAGTCAGGTTCGGGGAGCTTGGTGGAAATCAAACCAGTCGGCGTCGATGTTTTCCCTGTTCAGGCTGCTTCCTTCGTTTCGCTCATGTCGCCGTTCATGGTGTGTGTTGGTTCCAAGCGCCTGGGCGCTAAGGGGAGCGCACCTCCAGTGGGATGATGAAATGTTGCAGGTGTTCTCTGGTCCTCTGGGATCCAAAGCGTGGTGAGAGGGAGCAGACGGTCATTCTCCCTCGTCAGGTCACCAGTGTGGAGGTAAAAGATCAAGTGAGGGGTGCACCATGGTGCGTGCTGAGGCTTCCGTCCGGGTCATCTCCGGGTGTTCGCCTTGTGTTCCATTCTTTGTCAAGGGTCACCAGTGTGGAGGAACAAATAAGTTCAGGCGAGATGCGGCGAGCTGGAAGGTGGCAGGATTTTATTTTCCCTCCACATCATGAGACACACTGTAGACGCTGTGCGCTGTGTTGTGCTGTGTGTGCTGTGTTGTGTTGCATATGCTCTTGAGGCATGTCACACAAGCTCTTTTATCAGTGATACAAGAGGGAGAATGCATGGCACATTAGCTCACTGTAAATACACATGATTAGCATGACATTGGTTGACTCTTTGTCCGTCTGTGCATTGTCCTCTGTATGCTAATTGTCTTTTGTTTCCTCCACCCTTGTTGAGCATGAATAAGAGTCAATCTGCATTGTGCTGGGTCACCACAAGACAAAGGAAACTGAAACAATAAAGAAGTGTATTTTTTTTGAATTATGACCAACAGGCTACAAATATCCAGGCCTTAAATCATATCCCAGCCTAAAAATTATTATGTGAATTTAAGACATTTTAATTGTTTTAAAAAGCCGAGTGCCTTGGGAACTTTTTAGTATTCAAGTTCATGCCTGGACGAGCGAGCAGCCGATGATGATGAAGAGAGGCGCAACGGTGCTGAGGCGACCTGCTGCGGTCCGGGAGGCTGACTGCCTCCAGGGGCGGACAGGAGACACGGTGGCCCAGGGGCTCACGGACTTGTTTTCTCTGGCCGTAAGTATTCAACTTTTTTGGTTAGAAGTTGACAGCTTTTAAACTGAGACTTACATCCCCTTTTTGTGTGTGTGTGTGTGTGTGTGTGTGTGTGTCAGGTCAGGCATTGGCTTGCTTGCTGCCGGATAACCATGAAAACCGGTACTACCTATCTCATGGGTCGGGCCCGTCAGTGACTCAACCGGCATCCCCGCCCTTCCGAGGGTTGTGGAGGGTGAAACAGAGCATCCTGGCAGAACTAAAAACAATAACTGTCACAGGTCTGTGGTGGCCACCTCCCACTTACACAGGGCGAGACTGGACATCCTGGCAGATAAACACATCTGTCACAAGGTCTGTGGTGGACTGTGCCAGTCGGTGCATTGTGACATGCACTACACAAAGAGCAGAGATAAACAAACCTATCATCTGGTCAGTCACTGCAACAGATACTGGAGTCAGTTTGTCTTGGCTTGTCCTTGCCACTGATAATACCTTTATCTGCCAAGAATGTGCTGCTAGACCAGCAAAAAGCTAGCAGTACTCAAATTACTTTGCAAGCAGTTTCATTAAATGGTCAATCAGAAAGCAACTCATACCGGCTCGGACGTCGCCTGGGCTTACAAGGTCCGCGCTGATCTGTTCACACTCCGACAGGCAGCGAAAAGTAAGCTAGGAGCAGGAAGACAAAAGAAGAGGAAAACAGCAACCTTGTGTGTAGCAGAATGGAATGTAACGCACTCTGTTAGACAGAACAACATCACAGCGCCCAGAAAGACAGACCGCGCTTGTGGCCCTGGAAATGAACAGATACAATGTAGACATAGCTGCACTTAGTGAAACAAGATTGGCTGGATATGACAGCTTGGAAGACCATGGGTACATCTTCTTTTGGAGTGGGAGATCAACTCAAGAAAGGATAGAAGCGGGAGTGGGCTTTGTAGTTACAAAGGAGATAGCAGCAATGCTTGATGAGGAACCGGTGCCAATCAACGACAGGATAATGACTATGAGACTCCCACTACAGCGGAAGATGTATGCCACACTCATCAGTGTATATAAGATAAGATAAGCCTTTATTAGTCCCACAATGGGGAAATTCCAGGATTGCAACAGCACAGGGATAGCAACACTCAAAGCAACAATCAAGAAGACAAGAAAAACAAGAGCAGCGAATATACATATGTACACATACTGTAAATATATAAATATATATACACACAGTGCAGAGCTTTGTAGCTAGATGGAATAAACAGCATAACCATCTAACTTAGTTATCCTACATAGTATGAATATGTACCCATACATATTGTCACCCTCCGTAGCGACTGATATTGTCCTAGTTGTATACTGGAGGGGACCATTGTGTAAGTCTATTGCGTCTTTTGCATTCAATACTATTGGGTCATCACGTTTTTTTTTGCTATCTCTGCGAGCAGCCCTGCTTAGGTTATACAGTCTGACAGCTGTAGGTAGGAAGGACCTGCGAAACCTCTCGGTTGCGCACCTAGGATGATGTAGTCTGCTGTTAAATGAGCTCCTCAGTGCATTCAGTATGTCCTGCATAGGGTGGGACTCAGACTCCAGCAGAGATGACAGTTTAGCCACCATCCTTCTCTCTCCTATCTCCTCCACTGGGTCAAGGCGTTGACCCAGGACAGAAACTAGCTTTCTTGATCAGTTTGTTCAGTCTCTTGCTATCGGCTGCTGTAGTGCCACTGCCCCAGCAGACCACTCCAAAAGTGATGGCTGATGCCACCACCGTGTCGTAGAATGTCTTCAGCAGCACCCCTTGTACACCAAAAGACCTGAGTCTCCTCAGTAGGAACAGCCTGTGCTGTCCCTTCTTGTAGAGTGCATTGGTATTGTGTGACCAGACTAGTTTATTGTTCAGATGAACACCAAGGTACTTGTAGGATGTCACCATCTCAATGTCTGTTCCCTGGATGTTTACTGGTGCTGTGAGGGGTTGTCCTTGCCTGTGGCAGTCCACCACCAGCTCCTTAGTTTTTCTCGCGTTGATCTGGAGGCAGTTCCGATGGCACCAGTCCACGAAGTCCTGGATAAGTCCTCTGTACTCAGCTTCATCTCTGTTGGAGATGAGGCCGACGATCACAGAGTCGTCAGAGAACTTCTGTAGATGGCAGTGTGTTGTGTTGTGTGAGAAGTCCGCAGTATAAAGGATGAACAGGAAGGGAGCCAAAACCATTCCCTGGGGGGCCCCCGTGCTACTGATGATCGTTGTCGGACACACAGTCCCGGTTCTCACAAACTGGGGCCGGTTTGTGAAGCTAGTCCAGGATCCATGATGACAGGTGCTGGTCCACCCCTGCGCACAGCCAGCTTGTCCTTCAGGATCATTGTTGGATGGTGTTGAAGCACTGGAGAAGTCAAAGAACATGATCCTCACCCGCATTCCCAAGCTTCTCCAGGTGGGACAGGGAACGGTGAAGGAGGAGATCACAGCATCCTCCACCCCGATGCCATGCTGGTAGGCGAACTGGAGTGGATCCATCGCTGGTCCCACCAGGGGGCGGAGAGGTGAGCAAGGAGCAGTCTCTCCAGGGTCTTCATCAGGTGAGACATCAGGGCCACTGGTCTGTAGCTGTCAGGTCTTTGGGGTGGGAAGTCTTCTGTACGGGTACTATACAAGATGTTTTCCAAAAACTGTGGTACCCTCCCCAGCTTCAGACTCAGGTTGAAGATGTGCTCCACAATCCCCACACAGCTGGTCTGCGCAGGACTTGAGGAGCTTCGCGCTGATGCCGTCCCGGTCCCGAGGCCTTCCTTGTCTTGATCTTCCTCAGCTCCGCCCTCACCTGGGTGTTAGTGAGGGTCAGGTTGGGGGGCTGTGTGCTGGGGGGGGGTGTTGGTGGAGGGGGGTGTGGACAGCAGGTCTCGATGACTGTAGAGGCAGCAGTGGTTGGTGTGCAGGCGGGGGGGAGGGCGGTTGGTCAAACCTATTAAAAAACAGGTTCAGATTGTTCACCCACTCCCTGCCCTCCCGTGGCCTGGGAGGAGGTATTCTGGAGCCCATAGATGGTTTTGAGGTTTCTCCAGACCCTGCCGATGTCGCTCCGTTGCAGTTTGTCCTCCATCTTCTTCCTGAAGATGTCCTTGCCTTCTCTGATCTTCCTCCTTAGCTCCCTCTGTGCGGACTTCAGCATCTCCATTCTTCCCCAACCTGAAGATCCTCTTCTTCTCTCTCAGAAGTGTTTTTATCTCAGGGTTGATTCAGGGTTTGTTGTTCGAGCAACACCGTATGATCTTCGTGGGTACAGTGTTGTCCACACAGAAGTTGATGTAGTCCGTGATGGTGTGAGTGAGGCCATCGATGTCCTCACCATGTGGATCGCAGAGCTGCTCCCTGGCAGTGATTTCAAAACAGTCCTTTAGAGTGTCCATTGTCTCCTCAGACCATATCTTCACCATGCGCATAACCGGAGGTTGTCTGTGTACTAGGGTTTTGTACACTGGCAGGAGATGAACCAAGTTGTGATCCGATCTCCCCAGTGGGGGGAGTGGTGATGAGGTGTACGCCTCCTTAGTATTTGCATAGAATAAGTCCAGTGTTTTATTGTCTCTAGTGTGGCATGTGACATACTGGGTGAACGTGGGCAGAATGGGGGACAGTGAAATATGGTTGAAATCACCAGAGATGTGGAGGAGAGCATCTGGGTGTTGTGTCAGCAGCCTGCCAGTGACTGAGTGGATGGCGTCACGCGCTGTCCCAGCGTTCGCCGTCGGATTTGCATAAATAACAATGCAGATCACGTGTGAGTATTCCCTCGGGAGATAAGCAGGCCGCATGCTAACAGCTAGCAACTCCATGTCTTTGCTGCAGTGTTACTCTTTAACCGTGATATGTCCCAGCTTACACCAGTTGTTACTGACATACATTATCACTCCTCCGCCCCTTGCCTTCCCACTGTCTGGTGTCCGGTCTGCCCGTATTGCGTGGAAACCCTCCAGTTTGATGTTAGCATCTGTTACTAGTTCTGTTAGCCACGTCTCAGTAAACAACATCATGCTAATCTCTCTGAAGACGCTCTTGTAGCGGGAGATAGCCGATAGCTTCTCAGTCTTATTGAGTAGAGATTGAACGTTCCCCATAATAACGGATGGGAGGACGGGTCTGGCCCTTATATTCCTCGCCCGCTCGACATCCATGCCATTTCTGTCTTATTTCTCCCGGTATGTCGAATTTTTGCGTTAACATCGTGGGCCGGTTAAGTGCTAACAGCTGGTCTCTATTGTACTGCCTCCTGCTATAAACAGTGGCTCCGTCCGCTGGCGACATTTGGGCGATCTACGTGTCTGTGATGGATAAGGTGTCGCCGGATCAGAAAGTTTAGCAAGAGAAGCCAGATAGTAAATAAGAAATAGGAAGAAATTGAGCCGGTGTTGCAAAAAGGCAGCCAACTCGTGTGGCGCCGGAAGTATGTCCTTGGCTCCATATCAGACATAACACACATACCAATAGCAGATAATGTGGGCTTAGAGAAGAGCAGGGCTCAACATCGACAGGTAGACTGAAACCTGGGGACACCGGGCTAAAAGGGGAAAAGACTGACCTCGACGGAGCTCTACCGTTCTCCTCAACAGCAACCCAAAACACCCAGCATTAGGAACAACTGAGGACATCCAGTTTTATGGAAGGACATGACAACAGGAACAGGTTGTCACGCCCTTAAATACTGTTTCTTGATAGACAGCAGGTGTGGATACATGCGTGGTGAAAGAAATACAATCAATGACAGCTGCACAGCCCGCGAACCAGTTTAACAGGCGGGAGCTGCGCAGCACTGTCAAAATAAAACACAAACCGGAAACCAAAATGACACAAGAACAATACAACCCCAAAATACAACTAATAACACTACCAGAACAGAAAGATAACAATTAACCAGGAACCAAATATAGCAACCAGGAAAAACAATGAAACAAACAAACAAACATAAAAAGATGAACTAAAACTGGAGACTGGGCACAGCACCCATCCATGCCCTGGATCATGACATCTACACTGAATCCATCACTCCTGCATGTTTTTAAACATGATTCTCTGTTGGGAAGAAAGTGCAAACCTGTAACCAAACCACACCTTTTTAAGTCAGGGTTTGCTCAAACAAGATAAATCAACAAATGTCAAATTGCAAAAGTGGCAACATACTAAATAAAATTTCTAGTTACTAAATAAAGGGTTCTTCTGTCATCTTAAAGGGGTCATTAACTGACCCTTTTCCACGTTGATAGCTCCCACAGGTCTTGGAAATGGAAATGTGGAAAGGTTTGTGACATATTTTGTTAAAATTTGTTTAATTAAATAATTATTGGAGCATATTTGTGAATCATCTTTTGCAGCCTTACTTAGAATGAGCTGTTTCAGTGCATTTCTCTTTAAATGCCCGAGAACCGCTGTTAAATCCACCCTCTCGCTTACATCACTATTGCCAACCTTATCTGGGCTGAAACACTCTGCAACTAGCTGGAAAATGGCATTGACAAAGGAGTTTCCAAAATATCTCCAAATGTTTGTGGAGGTTTGTAATTTCCTCTTGTGAGTCACAGGGCCTTGCTCTCCTGTCACAGAAATTTTGAACATCCATCCATCCATCCATCCATCCTGTACCACTTTTCCGGAGGTCCAGGTCGTGGATGCAGCAGTTCAAGCAGAGCAGTCCTGACATCCCTCTCCCCAGCCACCTGCTCCTGCTCTTCTGAGAGGATACCAAGACATTCCCAGGACAGCTGGGAGACATAGTCTCTCCAGTGTGTCCTGAGTCTGTCCCAGGTCTCCTCCCAGTGGGACATGCCTGAAACACCTCAAGTGGGAGGTGTCTAGGAGGCATCCTTTTTTTCCCCCCTTGTCCTGTCAAGCAGCTGGGTGAGCAGAACAGAAATCTGCTTCCCTTATTATGCCAAACAGATTTATTTTGCCAAAAGCAGCTTTATACAGCACATACTGTATATATGTACTGTATATTATTTATAAACTCCTCTTGTAATAACTTTTAATACTTTATTTAAATTTTTTACCCATGAAGAACCCGATGGGGGAGGATGGGGAAAGGAGGGGGAAAGAAAAGAGAGAGGAACATACTGATTAACACAACTGAAACAAACAGAAGACAAACTGTTTCTTCTACTGAAAAGATCTCATCATAAGTCTGGTATCAGTCATTTCTAAAGCTTTGTGGACTCCAGCAAACCGCAGTGAGAGCCATTATTCACAAATGGCGAAAACATGGAACAGTAGTGAATCTTCCCAGGAGTGGCCAGCTGACCAAAACTACCCCAAGAGCGCAGCGACAACTCATCCAAGAGGTCACAAAAGACCCCACAACAACATCCAAAGAACTGCAGGCCTCACTTATGACTCCACCATAAGAAAGAGACTGGGAAAAATAGCCTGCATGGCAGAGTTCCAAGACAGAAACCACTGCTGAGCAAAAAGAACATAAAGGCTTGTCTCAGTTTTGCCAGAAAACATCTTGATGATGTCCAAGACTTTTGGGAAAATACTCTGTGGACTGACAAGACAAAAGTTGAACTTTTTGGAAGGTGTGTGTCCCATTACATCCGGAGTAAAGGTAACACAGCATTTCAGAAAAGGAACATCATACTGACATGGTGGTTGACCCAGTGAGCAGACTCGGACACCAGAGTAGATACAATTATATTTATTAACAACAATATAGTAAATGTGAGTGTGTGGGTGTGTGCTCTTGCTGCAGCTGGGGGAGAGCAGAACACCGTACGACCTGGCAACCCTAAGGGAAAACAGAGGCAGAACTGTTAGTGGCAATACAGGTGGCGATGTGCAGATTAATCTTGAGCTTACTGTTTGCAGAGATGTAGTGATGCTCAGGTTTAGCTCGGCGGCTACGGCCAGGAGGACAGCGTCCACAGAACCAGTTGCAGCATGTAGGTGGTGAAGGTGTGTCTAGTGAGGGTGTGAAGGTCGGTCCGCCGCCATTGAGGAGAGAAGTCTGCCGCCACGGAGCTCCACCTGTGCACAGGGGACTGAGACTGGATAGGAGAGGTTAAGCAAAGGCTTACTTGCGTGGTGGAGGTTTTCTTCCCGATGCAGACGGGCAGAAGGTTGGAAGCTGAGACGAAAGCAGGCTGAGGCTAGGAACTCTGGAATCTTTGAAGAAGGTGTGAGTGGTCTCAAGGAGAAAGACAGGGGACTCTGCACGGATCCCAGGGCAGCGTGGAATAAATAGCCCCGACTGTGATGAGGACCAGGTGTGTGTGCAGCTGAGGAGGAAGAGCAGCCAGAGCAGACCATTACAGTACTCCCCCCCACGAAACGCCTCTCAGCAGCTGATCCAACATACCTGGGTGCATCTGATGGAAGTTCCTGATGGGATCTTTATCCAGCACAAAGGAGGGATGCACCCAGGACCTCCATTCCAGCTCATAGCCCTCCCAGTCCACCAGATATTGCAGGCTGCAACCCCGGTAGCGGACGTCTAGGATGGTATTGACCTTCTACGCCGGGTCGCCGTCGATCACCATCGGCGGAGGTGGAGACCTGGGAGGGGGACACAGAGGGCTGGAACAAAAGGGTTTCACTTGTGACTCATGAAAAGTAGGGCAAATAAAGAGGGAGGGGGGAGGGCTAGGTGCACAGAGACAGGGTTGATGATGCGCGTAATGGAAAATGTCCCAATAAACCGCTGAGACATCTTCTTCGGCTCTGCCTTCAGATTAATATTCTTTGTAGATAGCCATACCTGCTGGCCCACCTGGTAGGAAGGAGCTGATGTCCTGCGACGATTGGCCACCGTAGAGTTGCGCTCTGCCGTGTGCTGTAGCACGGTCCGGGTAGCTCTCCACAGCCGGCGACATTGCCTCAAGTGAGCCCAGACGGACGGGACAGCGATGTCCCCCTCCTCTTCAGGGAATAGTGGGGGATTGTAGCCCAGCGAAGCCTCGAACGAGGACATACCAATAGCTGAAGAGACTGTGGTGTTGTGAGCATATTCGATCCACGGGAGGTGCATGCTCCAGGATGCCGGGTTGGCGGTCGCGACACACCGCATTGCAGCCTCCAGTTCCTGATTCGCCTTTTCACACTGCCCGTTGCTCTAAGGGTGGTAACCAGACGATAGGCTTACCGTAGCCCCAAGGGCGTTGCAGAAGGATCTCCAAACCTGGCAGAAGAATTGGGGTCCTCGGTCGGAGACGATGTCCAGGGGGATCCCGTGTAGCCTGCCCACGTGTTGGACGAGCAAGTCCGCCGTCTCCTTCGCCGTAGGTAGCCCTTGTGGGGGGACGAAGTGGGCGGCCTTGGAGAACCTGTGCACAATGGTGAGGATGACCGTATGATGGTTAGAGGAGGGAAGACTGGTGACAAAGTCCAGCGCCTCATGGGTCCAGGGCCTGCCAGGAACAGGGAGGGGGTGAAGAAGACCGGCAGGAGAGGAGGATGACGTCTTGCTAGCGGCACACTGTGGGCAGGCACGGATATATTCCCCAATGTCCTTCTGGATGGACGGCCACTAAAACTTCCTCTGCAATAGTGCCACCATGTGGCCCCTCCAGGGGTGGCACGTGAACCTGGAGGCATGAGCCCAGTGGATGACTTCGCCTCGGACGGCAGATAGAACGAACAGCTTCCTCGCTGGCCCCTCGTCCGAGTCTGGTTCAACAACCAGCGCCTTCAGGACCCTCTCCTTAATACCCCATGAGAGGGCGCCGACGACACATGATGGAGGAAGGATGGGGTGCTCTGTCTTCTCCACTGCGTCTGAGGAGAATTGCCTGGACAGGGCGTCAGGATTGGTATTCTTGGGACTTTGGTATTCTTGGGACGATACGTGATGGTAAAATCGAAATGCCCGAAGAACAGGGACCAGCGGACTTGGCGCACGTTCATATGCTTGGCCATCCTAAGGTACTCCAGGTTCTTGTGGTCCATCCAGACCACAAACGGCTGGGAGGCCCCCTCCAACCAATGGCACCACTCCTCCAGTGCGAGCTCCCTGTCGCCGATGTCATAGTTGCGTTCCGCTGGAGACAGCCATCCAGAGAAGAACGCACAGGGACGAACGTTGCCATCTGCTGGGGAATGCTGGGATAGGACGGCTCCGACCCCTGAGTCCGAGGCGTCCACTTCTACTAGGCACTGGAGAGCGGGGTCCACCTGGGCCAGGATGGGAGAGGTCAAGAACTGCCCTTTAAGATTAGCGAAGGCCACAGCCGCCTCCTCAGTCCACCTGAAGGGCACCTTCAAAGAAGTGAGATGGGTCAGTGGGAGAGCAGTGATGCTATAATTTTTAATGAAGTGGCGGTAGAAATTGGCAAATCCCCAAAACTGCTGCAGTTGTTTTCTGGAAGAGGGGGTGGGCCAATCTACCACCGCTTTTACCTTGCTGGGGTCTGGGATGATCTGATTGTGAGAGATGATAAAGCCCAGGAAGGATGTTTTGGATACGTGGAATTCGCACTTCTTGGCTTTAACAAATAACTTGTTCTCCAGGAGTCGCTGCAAGACTCGCCTCACATGCACCCGGTGCTCGTCCCAGGACTGAGAAAAGATGAGGATGTCATCAAGGTAGACAAAGACAAGCACACCCAGAAAATCCCTCAGCACATCATTGATCAGCCGCTGGAACACAGCAGGGGCATTGGTCAGCCCGAACGGCATGACCAAATACTCAAAGTGACCGCTGGGGGTCCGGAACCCCGTCTTCCATTCATCACCTTCCCGGATCCGGACCAGATGGTAGGCATTCCACAGATCCAGCTTGGTGAACCAGGAGGCCCCCTGGAGGGAATCAAATGTCGAGTTAACAAGAGGCAGGGTGTATTTGTCCTTGATAGTGATGTTATTAAGTTCTCTGAAGTCAATGCATTGCCTTAGCAAACCGTCCTTCTTTCCCACCCCCCACCCCGCCCCCACTGCTGAGGATGACGGCCGAATTATGCCGGAGTTCAATGACTCTTTAATATAAGCCTCCATGGCTTCCCGGTCCGGAGGTGACAGGCTGTATAGACGACTCAATGGTAGCGGGGCTCCAGCACGGAGGTTAATGGCGCAGTCATATGGGCAGTGAGGGGGGAGGGAAAGGGCCTGGGTCTTGCTAAAAGTGGCCCCAAGGTTGTGATACTCCGGGGGAATCTTGAACAGATTGGGGGGAGGGACGGTGGGAACACTTAGGGGCATGGACGGCGAGCAAGAAGCCGATTGAAGACAGGCACCAAGACAGAACAAACTCCACGATAATACATTCCCTGAGCGCCAGTCAATAGAGGGACTATGAAGCCGTAACCAGGGATACCCAAGAATAACCGGAGAGGAGGAAATCGGTAACATGAAGAACTTCAGTTCCTCCCGATGATTCCCAGATGTAATGATGGCCACTGAGAGGGTCTGCTGAGATACACTAGTGAGAGGGGCTTTGGACAGGGGGATGAGCTGCAGTGGAACTTTGAGCGACTGACAGGAGAGACCCAACCGGGTTGCCAGTTTCCCCAAGATAAAGTTCTGCTCTGCCCCCGAATCAATGTGCGTGTGTCCTTATTTCAGTCTGTTTATGAACAAAATGAATAGGGAGAAGTAATCTGGATTGGGGATTAGATTGAGGTGAGTCCGTGAGTCCCCCTACTGCGACGCACGGACTCCCCCTTTTGGCCGTTCCGGACATGACACTACCACATGCTCCTCGCTCCCACAGTACAGACACAACCCCAGCTCGCGGCAGCACTGTTTCTCCGCCAGAGGTAATTTGGACTGTCCCACTACCATAGGTTCCGGGGCTTCTAGGGAATCAGAGGGAGGCAGGGCCAATAGGGAAAGCTGAGGGGAGTGGCGATATTGGGCACCCAAGCAACTGGAAGACCTACGTTCCGCTGCCCGCTCCCGTAATCTGTTATCAAGGCTAATAGCTAAGGAGATTAATTCAGTGAGCCTATCAGGTTTTTCTTAGATGAGCCAGCTCGTCCTGCAGGCTAGGGCTAAGACTCTTAACAAAAATGCTACAGAGCGAGGCATCTCCCCACCCCACCTCAGTAGTCACCACCCGGAAGTCGACAGCGTAGTCTGCCACTGACTGAGTTCCCTGTCTAAGATTAAGCAGCTGGGAGATAAGCACACTATAACAGTCTGAGTGGTTGAACACCTCCTTAAATTTACAGACAAATTGATTATAAGTCATGTTGGCATAGTTCGCCCTAGCCATGACGGCGTAGGCCCAAGCTAGCGCCCACCCTTCTAACAGATTAATAGTATAGCCTATCTGGCTGTGGTCTGTGGAAAAATCCCTGGGCACCTGCTGAAACACTATCTCGCATTACATGATAAAACCCCATACCTCCCCTAATTTTCCATTGAAATGGGTGGGAGTTGGAACGGGGGTTAGCCAAGGAGAAGGGCCCTGCCCGGATGGGGAGCTAACAGGAGCCAAGGAGCTACTAGGGACCGGAGGAGCTGGAGGAAACGTCTATGGGCCTGCCAGACGATCCAACTGGTCCGTTAAATGGGTCAGCTGTGTCAAAATGATCTGCTGTTGATAAGATAACTGATCTACTTGGGTCTCGAGGTTGTTAACCTGCCATGTTAGCGCGCTGTCAGCTGGGTCATCTTGGCAGAGTCGTACTGACATGGTGGTTAACCCAGTGACCAGACTCGGACACCAGAGCAGATACAATTATATTTATTAACAACAATATAGTAAATGTAAGTGTGTGGGTGTGTGCTCTTGCTGCAGCTGGGGGAGAGCAGAACGCCATACGATCTGGCAACCCTAAGGGCAAACAGAGGCAGAACTGTTAGTGGCAATACAGGTGGCGATGTGCAGATTAATCTTGAGCTTACTGTTTGCAGAGATGTAGTGATGCTCAGGTTTAGCTCGGCGGCTATGGCCAGAAGGACAGCGTCCACAGAACCAGTTGCAGCATGTAGGTGGTGAAGCTGTATCTAGTGAGGGTGTGAAGCTCGGTCCGCCACCAGGGAGTAGAGAAGTCGCCGCCATGGAGCTCCACCTGTGCACAGGGGACTGAGACTGGAAAGGAGAGGTTAAGCAAAGGCTTACAGTACTTGCGTGGTGGAGGTTTTCTTCCCGATGCAGGCGGGCAGAAGGTTGGAAGCTAGGATGAAAGCAGGCTGAAGCTAGGAACTCTGGAATCTTTGAAGAAGGCGTGCATGGTCTCAAGGAGAAAGACAGACAACTCCGCACGGATCCCAAGGCAGCGTGGAATAAATAGCCCCGACCGTGATGAGGACCAGGTGTGTGCGCAGCTGAAGAGGATGAGCAGCCAGAGCAGACCATTACACATACCAACAGTAAAATATGTTGGTGAAAGTGTGATGGTCTGGGGCTGTTTTGCTGCTTCAGGGCCTGGAAGACTTGCTGTGGTAAATGGAACCATGAATTCTGCTGTCAACCAAAAAATCCTGAAGGAGAATGTACGGCTATCTGTTCGTGACCTCAAGCTGAAGTGCACTTGGGTTCTGCAGCAGGACAATGATCCAGAACACTCCAGCAAGTCCTCCTCTGAATGGCTTAAGAAAAACAAAATGAAGACTTTTCAGTGACCTAGTCAAAGTCTTGACCTGAATCTGATTGAGATACTGTGGCATGACCTTAAAAAGGCAGTTCATGCTTGAAAACCCTCCAGTGTGGCTGAATTACAACAATTCTGTAATGGTGAGTGGGCCAAAATTTGTCCACAGCACTGTAAAAGACTCACTGCCAGTTATCGCAAATGCTTGATTGCAGTTGTTGCTGTTAAGGGTGACCCAACCAGTTATTAGGTTTTGAGGGCAATCACTTTTTCACACAGGGCCGTGTAGGTTTGGAATTTTTTTCCCCTTAATAATAAACACCTTCATTTAAAAACTGCATTTTGTGTTTACTTGTGTTATCTTTGTCTAATACTTAAATTTGTTTGATGATCTGAAACATTTAAGTGTGACAAACATACAAAAAAAAGAAATCGGCAAGGGGGCAAACACTTTTTCACGCCACTGTATGTGTGTGCATTCGTGTGTATGAGAGTGTGTGCAAAATAAGTGTGTGCATGTGAGTGGTTTGCCAGGAAAAGCACAAAGAAGGTGGCAGGTCACAGCAACACCCCCCACCCCCCCACCCAGAGCAAGCAAGACAGCGCCACCAACCCCCACTGAGCACAAATGTTCCAAGGTCACAAGCCCCAGGACAGCAAGGCATCTGCCCCAGGAGGGATGGCCGAGGGAGGCTGGGCCACCAAACAGCTGGCGTGGCACCCCTTCGCCCCTTACCAGCAAGCTCCCCCCTCCCCCCAGCGGGGCCAACGCCAGCCCCCGGACCCAAGACACCAGAAGGCCAGCATCCCCCTCCCCCCACCAGGCCAGAGACCGGTCCGTGCCCCAGGCGTGAGCCCCCTCCACACTCACACACACACCCCACAGCGGGCCCACCCCCACCACTGCACCGCCGACACACGCCCATGCCCCGGAAAGGTGGCAGCAAGGCACAGGAGCCCCGCAGGGCATTAGCACCCCTCCCATCCAAGGGAGCCCATGCAGCCAGGAGGCACCAGGAGGTGCCGCCCCCGAAATCCAGCACCCCTGACCAGCACACACACAGCATTCCCACACATTCACACCCTCATGCTCTCATATGCACCCACTCAAACCCACACACACTCATTCACTCTCACTCGCCCTCTCCCCCACACAATCCCACACTCACACTTCCAGACCCGCCCACTCTCACCCACTCCTGTACCCGCTCAATCTCGCTCCCACTTCCACTAGCCCTCAGTCGCCCCCACTCACGCTCACCAATACACACACTCTAACTCGTGCTCTGACTCATTCACATCCACTCGTGCTCTCCCCCACACACTCACCCACACTCATTCACTCTTATTACTTGGGGCAGCAGTGGCACAGATGTAGCAGACATGAATGCACACCAACGTCCAGCAGCGGCTGGAGAGACTGCCAGGGTGGACCAGCAGCCACACCCGCGCCAAACCGCCCTAGGGTGGCCACAGCCACAGAAGCAGAACACCACCCCCAATGCCCACTCGGAGCGAATGATCCACTGCAAGCTCCCCGAGATGCCACCCAACATGACAAGCACCAAACAACCGACCCACCACCACCATCACCACCATCTCCACTCATCGTTCCCTTACTCTCACTTACTCACTTGTTCACTCACTCTCTCACTCCCTTGCTCGCACCTATTCATTCGGCAGTGCCCAGCAATGTTGATAACATGACGGGCCCCAGGTCACCAGCCAGGCCCCCAGACCCCCGGCAGAAGGAGGGCAGGAGGGATGGGGGAAGACCCCCCCTCCATCAACCATGCACGAATCGTGATGGGTGAGTGTTGGTTGTGTAGTGTGATTATGTGCAGATGTGTGAACTACCAAAGTGCAGTTAAAATTGGGGGGGATGGTGTGTTGGAGCACCGCTAGCCACTGCTATAGGCAGTGAGGCTCCCATCCTCCCAAGCCCTCAGTGTCTACAGTGCAATTAAAACTGAGGTGAGGGTGGCCCCACTGTGTAGTAGACAGAGGGATCCTCTTCACCGACACAGTAAGGCACCCCCCCACCCCAAAACCCTAAGTGTATCCAATAAGATGTATATACCCAGAATTGGGGGGAGGGGAGGAGGTAAGATAGGGGAGAGGTAAGATTGAGAGGGAGGTGGTCCAAAATACAGTCCCCCCTCCCCCGCAGAAGCCAGCTCCAAAACTGGCTCTGAAGGCCACCCACTGCCCCCAGATCCCATCTCAGGGCGAGGGCCACCAAGCCAAGCAGCCCAGGACCCACTAGCGTCGCATCCCAGTGCTCTCCAGCACCACAGGCACGATGGAGCAGCCACACTCACACTTACTCCCACGCATCTTGTACACACAAACATACGTAATAATAATAATAATAATAATAATAATAATAATAATGATAATAATAATGAATAACAGGCTGGACCCATACAGTGCCCCACACACCAAGAGACACCCCAGACTGCCCACCGCGAGCCCACCAACTATCCATCTCAGACAGACATTGACAGTGACGGGCTACCCTGCAGCCACAGCCAATCCACGCCAACGGTACCCCCGGCCACCCCTGAGCACCCACACATACCCATACCCGGCGCCACAGACACCGGAGGCAAAGCAGCAAAGCGCCCCACCTCGTGACACAACAGCAGGACAGCCGGGAAGAGCAAGTCCTGAACCACCACCCCCCAGGCCACCAGACGGCCCGTCCCACCCCCCACCACTTAACGAGGTCTTCCCATCCACATACACACCCTCCTCTCCTGCATGTCCACCCACAGGTACTTGCACCCACACATACACACGTCCACCCTCATGTGTACACACACACACACACACACACACACACACTTGTAGGCCCCGGACGATGGGGGGCAACCCCCTGGGACACAGGCACCAGCCCCCAGAGTGCCACCAGGGCCCCGGAAAGGGCACGACCCTGCTGCGCAGGGACGCGCCAGAGCCAGCCCGCACCATCGGTGCACACCCGACCCTGGCTCAGAGGGGGGACGCCCCCCCCCCGCCCCCAGCACCAGGGGCCCAAGGCCAGACCCAGCCCCACCTGGGAGACAAGGCCGGCCGGCACGGGGCCATGGCCCTCCCCTCCAGCCCACCCCACAGCCCCCCACCCCCACCCTCCAGGCCAGACGCACAGCCACCCCAGGATAGGCTCCCCAGACATCGGCTCTAGTGGGTCACAAAACCCCTTGTGGTCAGGGAGCAGCCAGCTGCCAGAGGTGCCAAGGAGAACGAGCTACCACCCGCCACCCCTCAGGTTATAGAATTAATAAGCAGGGACCAGAGAGAATTGAATTAAACCAAATGGTTTTTAGAGGAGGCAGACATTCTCTCCAGACTAATATAATCTAATAGGAGGTTCTTAAAGTGAGTTGAACATAAATTATTTCTTGATTTCCAATCCATGAGGATAGTTTTCTTTGCCATGTATAAGGCAATGAGAACCATGTGTGACAGCTTTACCTCTATTCTATATTTATTTCACTTAAATCACCTAGTATGCAAAGTGTGGGAGAGGATGGGATACAATACCCAAACCATGCCAATAAATCTTCACATCTTCTGCCAGAACTATTGGACTGGTGCACAGGACCACATAGCATGCATATAACTATCCAAGACATTGCTAGTGCAGTGGGAACAGACATTTGTGTGACTCAGGCCCATTTTGAACATTCTTTGTCCTGTGTAATGAGTTCTATGTAGACCTCTGTACTGTATGAGTTGTAAATAAGAGTTTTTAGTCATCTTAAAAGTTTTTAAACATATTTTTGTCCAGAAGCTTTCATCTTTATTAACTGATGGGTCTGTCCCCCATTTCAATTTTGGAAGACATACTGACTCATCCAATTTTGATAATAGTCTGTGTATTTCAATATCAGTTTAGGAGAATGAAGATTTAGAAAGTCTGTCATCTTAACTGGTACATCTAAATCTGTCTGGTTGAAATTGAATCTTGCTTTTATTACGGATTTAAGCTGTTGGTATTCAAGAACTTTGTAATCACTGATGTCATACTGTGACACCAGTTCCTGGAAATGGATAAAGTTTCCACCTCAGATAAGATGTTTTAAGTTTTTTTTTATTCCTTTCTCATACCGTAGTGGAAAATGTAACATCCTCTTTTGTTGCAAGATAAGATAAGATAAGATAAGCCTTTATTAGTCCCACAACGGGGAAATTCCAGGATTGCAACAGCACAGGGATAGCAACACTCAGAGCAACAATCAGAAGGCAAGAAAAAAAAAAAAACAAGCAAGCAAGAGCAGCTAATATACATATGTACATATTACTATAAAATATATATATACACACACACACACAGACACACAGTGCAGAGCATTGTAGCTGGATGGAATAAATATATGAATATATGAACACAGTGCAGAGCATTGTAGCTAGATGGAATAAATATGTAAATATATAAACACCCACAGTACGGAGCATTGCAGCTAGGTGGAATAAATATGCAAGTATATAAACACACACACAGTGCGGAGCAATGTAGCTAGATGGAATAATATGTAGATATATAAAAACACAGTGCGGAGCATTGTAGCTAGATGGAATAAATATATAGATATATAAATATAAACACACCCAGTGCTGAGCATTGTAGCTAGGTGGAATAAATATGTAAATATATAAACACACACAGTGCAGAGCATTGTTGCTAGATGGGATGAAACAGCATAACCGTCTACTTAGTTATCCTACATGGTATGATTATGTGCCCATACATATTCTCACCCTCCATAGCGACCGATATGTTCCTAGTTGTATGCCGGAGAGGACCATTGTGTAAGTCTATTGCATCTTTTGCATTCAAAAAACTATTAGTTTGTTACGTCTTTTGCTATCTCTGCGAGCAGCCCTGCTTAGGTAAGATATCAGGATTATTCCAAATGGGTGTGAGTTTACAAGGGACAAGTGAAGACCCCATTATTTTTTAAAAATTTCCACCAGGCTGTCAGAAAAGAGCTAATATTAATGCTTTTAAAAACAGTCATGGTGCTTGATACAGGGTCTCATGAAAGGTAAGTCAGAGATATTTAGCAACCCACAGAGAGCCTGTTCAGCATCTAACCACGAGTTTCCTAGTGGGGTTGACTTTGTCCAGTTAGAAACAAACTGCAGTCTATTGGCTAAGAAATAATTTTAAAAATTTGGTAAATCTAAACCGCTGCACTCTTTTGGTTTTTGAAGAGTTTTTAAACTGATCCATGATGGTTTATCCTTCCATAAAAATTTACTTATATTTGAGTCTAAAGACTTAAGCCAGGCCATAGATGGTTGGGTAGGAATAATTGAAAATAGATTATTAATTTTAGGAAGGGCCATCATTTTAATGGTTGCGACTCTTCCCATTAGTAATATACTGCAGGTAATGTCCTCCAACACATAAGATCATCTTGTATTGTTTTAGAAGGGGAGTATAATTTAGTCGCAGTAACTCTGAGAGCCTGGTTGAAATACTTTTTCCTAAATATTTAATATTACCTGTTTGTATTGGAATAGTGGATATACTGTATTTGAAAAACTACAGTTTATAAGCAACTTTCGTATTATGAGTGCGCATGCGCGGACTATGTGAGTTCAAAGTTCACAATTACCAAACATTCCGGTAGCCGGCTTGCTTTTGTATACAAACAGTACTGTCACACCAGAACAATTGCCGCTTAAAGTCTGCTTTAAGCTTTAAATCTCCGTTATGCAAGGTGCACATTGTGCTGTAGTGAAGTGTGGGAATGGCATGTATCATCTAGAGCGGTGGAAAAAGAAAACTTGCAGCATACATGCGTGTAACTTTGGGACCAGCGTGTGTACATGTCCGCATTATATACATTCCCCACGGAGCTGAAGGATCCGGACGGGCGTACTTGTTGGATTAAAGCAGTAAGTCTATATTAAAACATAATTAAATAGTGTTGTGTATTGTTCAAGTTCTAGCCTAATTGACACGAGTCTAAACCCTGAAGTAGTAGGTACGGACAGGCAGGCCTGGATCTAGGATATAGTTCTTTGTATATTGGTAATAAAGCTTGATTTACACACACATGTAATTAAGGCCATTGATAAGTAGGCTGGTATAAAATAAAATTGCAAATCACTGAAAACGTGTGGTACTTAAACTATAGTAGTATCAACCTATAGATCTAAGTAAACAGGCTATGCCTCGTAGTGAAATTTACTCAAAATGACAAAACCAAAGTTGAGCTGTCAAACCACATGCTTACCTTCTTTGTAGTCGTTTCGGAGTCTCGCAAGTAAGGGTGCTTGGTCCTTTGACAGCAAAAAATCTGCTAAGTCAGCGTACATACAGGGGGGCCATTTTGGCCAATTTCTGCAATGTGGCTGCAAATGCAAGCGCAACTAGTTCATCCTTGCCTTTGCGGGTACAACCGGGAAGACCCCTACGCATACAATATGCTTGTAGATTAGGAACTTTCCCTAAATTAAATGTATCGATGGAGCATGTTTGGTAGCCACGTTTCCATGATGCTTTGCGCGAGCCGAGATGCGAAAGTCGCTTATAGGTAAGACTGTTGATTTACCCCAGTTAATAGAGTAATCTGATAGTGATGAAAATTTATCAATGAGCACCACTGTCTGAAGAAGGGATCTTTGTGAGTTCTCAAGGAAAATGAATACATCATCAGCATAAAGACTTATCTTGTGTTCTTTTTCTCCAGTTCAGATATCTCCATTATCAACATTTTGTCATATGGCTGCTGCTCGTCGGCCTCCGTTGGTCTATGATGACCATGGAAGAGAATCCTAAACGTCTACTCTGCTGGAACAGCACTGCCTGTGGCTGAACAGGCCGATGCGCGAATGGCAGTCCCTGTCATACAGGTCGCACTTGTGGGTGGTCTCCGGGCTGCTGGGTCTGTGGCGGTTCTTCCTGCGGGTCCTTTTTTCAACTGCTGCAGCAGTCAGTCTCTCTTCACCCGCCTTGAGCTGTCTAGTCAGTGTGCCTCTCCATTTGGAGCGGTCTGTTGCAAGGTCCTCCCAGCGCTCTGTGTTGATCTCCAGGGCCTTCATGTCTCTCTTGCAGACGTCTCTAAAGCGCAGCTGTGGGCGGCCAACGTCTCTCCTGCCAGTTGCCAGTTCTCCATAGAGGACGTCTTTGGGGATTCTGCCATCCTCCATACGGTGAACGTGGCCTAGCAAGCGGAGCCTGCACTGCCTGAGTAGAGTGAACATGGAGGGAAGGCCAGCACGGGACAGAACTTCTGTGTTGGGCACTTTGTCCTGCCAGGATATGTCCAGGATGTGGCGAATGCAGCGCAAGTGGAAGGAGTTCAGTCTCTTTTCCTGCCGGGCGTATGTTGTCCACGTCTCACTCCCATAGAGCAGTGTGCTGATGACGCAGGCATTGTACACTGCCATCTTCGTCTTGACAGAGAGTTTGGGATTCTCCCACACTCGTGTGGTGAAGCGAGCAAGTGTGAAGGCTGATTTTCCAATCCTCTTGTTGATCTCTGTATCAAGGGAGAGGTTGTTGCTGATCGTGGACCCCAGGTACGTGAAATGATTCACGACCTCCAGCTCGTAGTCGTCAATGGTGATGGTTGGTGGTGCTTCCGTGCCTTGCGCCAAGACGTTAGTCTTCTTCAGGCTGATGGTAAGCCCGAAGTCCTTGCATGCCTGGGAGAAGCGGTCCATCAGGGTCTGAAGCTCCTGCTGTGTGTGCGTCTGTGAACAGCATATCTCTGATTAGAGCCTCGCGTACTTTGGTTCTGGCTTTCAGGCAGGTGAGGTTGAAAAGCCTGCCGTCAGATCTTGTGTGCAGGTAGATTCCCTCTGTTGCTGTGCTGAAGGCATGCCTCAGGAGCATAGCAAAGAAAATCCCAAAGAGGGTTGGCGCAAGTACACAGCCCTGTTTCACTCCGCTGCGTATGTTGAATGGCTCTGAGACGTTGCCATCGTGCTGCACTATCCCCTGCATGTTAAGATAAGATAAGATAAGATAAGATAAGATAAGCCTTTATTAGTCCCACAACGGGGAAATTCCAGGATTGCAACAGCACAGGGATAGCAACACTCAGAGCAACAATCAGAAGGCAAGAAAAAACAAGCAAGCAAGAGCAGCTAATATACATATGTACATATTACTATAAAATATATATATACACACACACACACACAGACACACAGTGCAGAGCATTGTAGCTGGATGGAATAAATATATGAATATATGAACACACAGTGCAGAGCATTGTAGCTAGATGGAATAAATATGTAAATATATAAACACCCACAGTATGGAGCATTGCAGCTAGGTGGAATAAATATGCAAGTATATAAACACACACAGTGCGGAGCAATGTAGCTAGATGGAATAATATGTAAATATATAAAAACACAGTGCGGAGCATTGTAGCTAGATGGAATAAATATATAGATATATAAATATAAACACACCCAGTGCAGAGCATTGTAGCTAGATGGAATAAATATGTAAATATATAAACACACACAGTGCAGAGCATTGTTGCTAGGTGGGATGAAACAGCATAACCGTCTATTTAGTTATCCTACATGGTATGATTATGTGCCCATACATATTCTCACCCTCCATAGCGACCGGTATGTTCCTAGTTGTATGCCGGAGAGGACCATTGTGTAAGTCTATTGCATCTTTTGCATTCAAAAAAAAAAAAAAAAAAAACTATTAGTTTGTTACGTCTTTTTGCTATCTCTGCGAGCAGCCCTGCTTAGGTTGTACAGTCTGACAGCCGTTGGTAGGAAGGACCTACGAAACCTCTCGGTTGTGCACCTGGGATGATGTAGTCTGCTGCTAAATGAGCTCCTCAGTGCATCCAGTATGTCCTGCATAGGGTGGAACTCGGACTCCAGCAGAGATGACAGTTTAGCCACCGTCCTTCTCTCTCCTATCTCCTCCATCGGATCAAGGCGTTGCCCCAGGACAGAGCTAGCTTTCTTAATCAGTTTGTTCAGTCTCTTCCTATCGGCTGCAGTAATGCCACTGCCCCAGCAGACCACTCCAAAAGTGATGGCTGATGCCACCACCGTGTCATAGAATGACTTCAGCAGCGCCCCTTGTACACCAAAAGACCTGAGTCTCCTCAGCAGGAACAGCCTGCGCTGTCCCTTCTTGTAGAGGGTGTGAAATGAATGAATGTTGGTGTGAAACGATTCAATGAGGCTTTGCAACTTTGGTGGGCATCCTATCTTTGGCAGGATCTTGGAAAGGCCCTCTCTGCTGACCAGATCAAACGCTTTGGTGAGGTCAATGAAGGCGACGTACAGGGGCATGTTCTGTTCTCTGCATTTCTCCTGGAGTTGGCGGATGGAGAATATCATGTCTACCGTCGATCGCTCAGCGCGGAAGCCACACTGAGACTCGGGGTAGACACATTCGGCAAGCTTCTGTAGACGAATGAGAACAACTCGTGCGTAGACTTTGCCAACAACGCTGAGGAGGGAGATGCCCCTGTAGTTGTTGCAGTCACTTCTCTCCCCTTTGTTTTTGTAGAGGGTGATGATCTTGGCATCCCTCATGTCCTGTGGTACGGCACCTTCTTTCCAACACTGGCAGAGGACATCATGCAATGGCAGCAGTAGGGCGGTCTTGCAGAGCTTGATCAGGTCAGGGGGTATGCCGTCGTTGCCGGGTGCCTTGCCAGCGGCCAAGCTATCAATGGTCTTGCTGAGTTCGTCGATGGTTGGCTCGGCGTCAAGTTCGTCCATGGATGGCAGGCAGTCGATGGCATCAAGGGCTGACGCTGTGTTTTGTCTGGAGTAGAGGTCGGAGTAGTGTCCCACCCATCTCTCCATCTGCTTGTTCTTTTCTGTGATCATCTCCCCAGTGGAGGATTTGAGGGGGGCCGTCTTGCTCTGAGCCGGACCAAGTGCTTTCTTGATGCCATCGTACATATCACGGATGTTCCCTGTTATGGCAGCGGTTTGAATGTCTTGGCTGAGCTGAGTCCAGTACTCGTTGGCACAGCGCCGAGCAGTCTGCTGAACTTTGCTTCTCGCAGCCCTGAGAATCTGGAGATTCTTCTCGTTTGGGTACTTCTTGTACTCAGCACTTGCTGAGCACTTGGCTTCAATGACGGGGGTCATCTCGGTCAACTTGGCATCAAACCAGTCCTGTGACTTCAAGGTCTTCCTCCCAAAGGTAGCCAAGGCTGTGCGGTGGATGGTGTTTCGCAGCTCTTCCCACTTCTGCTTTGCAGATTCTCCTTCTTGTGGTACACCAAGTTCCTTCTCAAAGGTGGAGGCAAACTGCTCAACAAGTTCTGGTTGAGCCATCTTGCTGGTGTCAATCTGTGCCTTTCCAGGTTGTCTAGCACGATGGAATTTCTTCAGCTGCAGCTTGACCTTGCAACACACCAATGAATGGTCTGTGTTGCAATCTGCACTCTGGAACGAACGGGTGATTAGCACGTTCTTCAGTGAGGTGCGCCTGGTCAGGATCAAGTCCAGCTGGTGCCAGTGCTTTGAGCGTGGATGTTGCCAGGAAACCTTGTGTTGGGGCTTGGTCTTGAAGAACGAGTTTGTGATGCACAGATCGTGATATGTGCAGAACTCGAGCAGCCGCTGTCCGTTGTCATTCATTCTGCCCACGCCAAAAGGTCCAAGACAGGAGGGCCAGGAGTCGTGGTCAGCACCCACTCTGGCATTGAAGTCTCCAAGGAGAATGAGTTGTTCAGAGTTGGGGACAATCCTGACAGTTGTTGCAAGATTCTTGTAGAACTCGTCTTTTGCCTCTGGTGTGGCTGTCAGTGTTGGGGCATACACACTGACGAGGGTGACTGGGCCTTGAGTGGTGTTCAGGCGGAGGGTGAGGAGTTGTGCAGAGCCAGTGCTGCTTGGTTCCACCGTCTTCAGCAAGGTGGTCTTCACTGCGAAGCCCACTCCGTGTTCCCTGTGTTTGTCACTGCCCTTTCCCTGCCAGTAGAACGTGTAGTCCTTCTCTCTCAGTGTGCCTGCGTCAGCCAACCGTGTTTTCTGGAGAGTGGCAATATCCACTCCCAGTCTCTTCAGCTCATTATTGGTGATGGCAGTCTTCCTGGTGTCGTTGATGTCCTTGAGGTTAGCAGCGAGTCCTGTCATCATAGTGCGGACGTTCCAAGTTCCCAGTTTTAGAGTTGGTCTCTTTTGTTTTATTGTCTTGCCTGGTGCGAAGGTTCTCAGCCTGCTGTTCGGACTTCTCCTCATCCCCATGCACCCAATGAGGAAAGCAAGCTGTGGCGGGACATCACCTTATTGGCTGGGGGCTGCCCAGCTTGAGGCGGGCGGTAGCTGTCCAGTGAGATCCGATGATCCCTCCCTCCATCGGGAATAACCCCTGGCGCCGAGCTCTACGCCAATTGAGCGGTGGCTTATAAGGTTCCAAGGTTGTCATAGCCAGGAGCGGCACTGGGGTTAAGCTCCCAGTGCTCATAAAATGCTCCTTATGGCGTGCGTCTCGAAAAGCCTCTGACAACTAAGTCCAACTCCTAGCCTGCCCGTGTGGTTTAGTCTCTAAGCCCGGTGGAACTGCTTTTACTAATAGGAGAAGGGGCGAGGGCAGATCTCTGGCGCCTTAAAACCAGATGCTTCGGGTAGACGGTGGCTCGTCAACCTGGGAAGGTAGCCCATCTAGGGGAAGGTAAACCCTGATTTCAAACCTCCGCTGCCTTGCGGCACACCCGGTCACGGGAAAGGCTTCGGGAGTCAACCCTGAGGAAAAATCCGTAGTCGGAGCCCCTAAGGCAGTTCTATGTTGTGCTCAACATCGTTCTGGCAGCTCCTGCAACGGCGCTGGCGCCAAACTGTAGCAGCCCTGCTGTTCCTTTGGATTCATCATTGACGTGGAGAGGGGGGACATGCTGCATGGGCAACATCTTATCCTCCATATCTTCCTGCCCAGGCTTGAATCCTACCAACGCCCAATGCTGGAAGGTAGAACACCGGATCACTGGAGAGGACACTCCAACTTCGCCTTTGGCGTAGACAAAACATGGGGAATGACAGTTACCGGCTGCTGCTAATGGTTCAATAAAGATGGTAAAAAGTGAGGGTGCCTCTCTGAAGACTAAAGCTTGGAGAAGTTTGATCATTTGTTCTGACAGATGCAGTTGGTCCAGGAGGCATCCTGATCAGATGCCCAAACCACCTCAGCTGGCTCATTTTGATGTGGAGGCGCAGTGGTTCTACGTTGATCCTCTCCCGGATGACTGAGCTCCTCACCCTATCTCTTAGGATGAGTCCAGCAATCCTATGGAGAAAGCTCATTTCCGCCGCTTGTATCCATGATCTCATTCTTTCAGTCATTACCCAAAGCTCATGATCATAGGCGAGGGTAGGGACGTAGACTGACCGGTAAATCGACAGCTTGGCCTTAGAGCTCAGCTCCCTCTTCACACGGCAGAACCGTACAACGTCCACATCAACTACAAAGGCTGCTCCGATCTGTCTGTCAATCTCCCGCTCCATTCTCCCCTCACTCGTGAATAAGACCCCAACCCGAAGAGGACAATCCACCCTTTTCCGGCTGAGAACCATGGACTCGGACTTGGAGGTGCTGATTCTCATCCCATCTGTTTCACACTGCAAACTGTCCTAGTCAGACCTGTTGGTCATTGCTCTACCTGTAGGTCATCTGCAAACAGCAGAGATGAGATCCTGTGGTCACCAAACATGATACACTCCGTTCCTCGGCTGCGCCTAGAAATCCTGTCCATAAAAATAATGAACATATTCAAACAATTTGTGCAGCTTTTCTCTCAAAATAGGCACAGAGTCATTGCGGACGTCTCAAAATCATCTTGAACCCTTCTCAATTCATTTTCTGTGAGTCACAAAGTGTGAGAAAAGTTAAACAACTATGGAGACCTATGAAACTAAACTGTAACCAACTAGAGAGAAAAAGCAGCCACAGCAGGGAGGGATATTCCAGCACCAAAGCCTTACCTTCCGGCAGTGGCAGCACCCTCAAATCTTCCGTCAGCCTGGTACTTGTTAGAAGAAGAGACGTCAAGATGATGCTTTACCACAGCAGCAGCAAGGAGACATGCAGAAGTTTTTGTAAAATAAAGTTCCTAGTCTATGTTTCAAAATATATGAGTTTGTACCAGAGCTGTGGCGAAAATTGATTTTCATAATTGAATTTTTTTTACATTGTCCAAACAAATTAATTCAAATTTGGATCTAAAATCAGTTTATTGCCCAGATCAGATTAATGGTGAGTTCCTTTTCTCAGCGAAGTCATATCTGAGTGATACGATTTACAGTATGTCGTGTCCAAGTCAATTGGAGCTAGTCAGATGTAGGTTTTTTTTTCTTTTTTCCTCCCAGTGGTGACCCACTAAGGGTGAATCTCAAAAAGCATGGGAGCAATAATATGATTTTTAATACTGTCTATGTTTGAATGAATGAATGAATCTTTATTTTGGATAGATTAAAAGTAAAGATTAAAAAAAGAAACAGAAAAATATAACAAAGGGGGAAAAAAATCCAACAAGGTCAAATCAAACAATAACTCCTCTGATTATACAGTTCAACATAAGTTATCTGAAACGGGTGATGGCTGAAGCCGCAGCTTATATTGCCCACCCATATTCCATCCAAGAATTCAAAAGAAAAACAAAACAAGAGCGATTACAATTCAGAACAAAGCTAAGACAAAACGTGACAAAAAAAACTAAGCAACAACACAACACAGACTGGATATGACAATCCTTATGTGATTTTACATGTCAACTTGTATATATGTTTGGAGTATTTCTTCCTTTAGTTTTGGTATTGACAGTATTTAGAGCTTAATGCAGATGCAAAACTATTCCAGAGAAACTTTGTTTTGACAAATAAATCACTGATTCTTGAGGCTTGGGACAAAATGGGATAAAAAAAAAAAAAAAGATGCTCAGATAAATTAAACTTCATGTATGAATCTACCAAGGATTAGGCTACCTAACTATGATTTGATAAACCCTACCACACTTTATAAAAAAAAATGTGTTTATTGCCGTTTCATCACCTATTTTGTGTCAACACCGTAAGACACCTAAACAATACATTAATTTTCACTCACATTATGCCATATCAACAAAAATTATACCAAAGTCAAGTTTTTACCCTGACTGACAGAACCTAGAAGAGTTACTTTCAATATGTATATTTTTTAGATTATGAAGGTTTTCATCTGTGCTTTTTTAATTGGACTGTATATTAAAATATTAACTTAAGCTTCAACAGCAACCAAAATGATTTTGAAATTTGAAACATAATATTGGTAGGAGACAGATTATATTTTCACATATGACCAGCAATCCTTCACAAAATAATAAATATAATGAAAAATGATCAAAATATGAATTTGACAGAGGTGACATGGACCTGACGGATTTGACAAAAACTTGAATTTGTGATCATTTTAGCTCTGAAATCTACTGAAGCAATCAGTTACAACATTAAAAAAGTCAATGAGTATGTTTATTATAATTTTGTTTACAATTTACCTTACATATGACAAATTATTTATGGATTATAGTCTCCAATACATCTGCTATGGCAACACAGTATTCTCAGGTGCTTATTCTTCTTTTGTGTAATTATGTCTTTTGTTGGTGGTCATAGGTGTAGGATTATACAACAGTTAGTTCTGACCGAGCAATTTAATTGGACATTAGGGATTCCAGGAGTTACTAAAATCCATTATAATTGCACTCCAATGTTTCAACTGATATGTATCACTCCGCTTCAAAGGTGTTCATGTAACCATTAATTACTAACACTAATTTACTGTCAACTAACTGTCAGTGACAATTGCAATACTGTGTTGAATACCTTAATTTCCATTGTCTGAAAAAATTTCTTACCTGACCCCGAAGTTCCACCCTTTTGAAAAAAAGCTTCATTCAGTTATCTGTTTGCATAAACATGGTGAAGCTATTCATGTCTGTTTAAAAAAAATAAACAGTGCTAGAGTTGGATTTATTGTCTCGATTAACAAACCACAATACCTTTGTAGTGGTGGATTCTTTGTTTCATCTAAAAATGTGAAGAAAAGCAAGAAAAGTGTGCCAGATTGCTAGCATGGCAACTACTAGCCACAAACTAGCTACCAGCATTGGCTACATTTTGGTCTCGGGTCTTCTGCAGTACTGACTCAACAGATATATGTTTTATCAACACTTTTGCACTTGACAATATTTAATTAGCTTACATGTGTGTGAAATGACAATAGATGTCTTCATGCTGATTGAGATGTTTAGCAACAGTTAAGCTGGGTTCACACATTTGGACCAACTTTTACAGACGTTTTGAAAAATCAGAGAAATTAGTCCAAACGTTGGTGTCAGCTGTAACAGGTGAAATTATGTTGTGAGCAGTTTTTTTTTAATCCAGCTCACATCAACTTCTACAAAATTTTTACAAACCTTTTGCTAGCATTTGCCAGCGTTGCATTCAGCGATGGACAATCTTTTGGCCAACCTTAGGCAAACCTCGTAGGTTAATTTAAGCAAACAAATACTCAGCGGCAGGTCAGCTGACATCAGCATCAGGCGACACACATATCAAGATCAGCATTTGTGGAGGCTTCCTGCCATTTCTGGACCTGCTTTTGGAGTGAACACATCCCCTTGGGCATACGTTTTCAGTGGATAATTTTAGTGTTTTGGGCTATGCGAGGGAGAGGAAAGACAGCAGTGTCTCAAAAGAGGCGTGCCAAGAATATCCACGATAACAAAGAAATACCAAGTACTGCTGCTGCTGTTCCTGTTGCTGTCCCGAAATATGGGAGCCCCTTGCGCGAGAGGTCCACCTCGAGTTCACTGAGGTCCGTCATGCCTCCCTCTTCAGGAGAAGTGTCAACCAAGTCGTGGGCCTAAAAGGATCGCAAAGCCTACACCCTCACGAAGTAAATTGTCTTTCCCATTTATTTTATATTCCTATGTAGTTCCTTCTGCATGTCGTTTTTCCCTGTTCTTTCATTTATTCATTCATTCATTCATTCCTCGAAAAAAATACAATAATGCCTATCTATAGACTCCAACAGTAAGTCCACAATTAAAATATGAATGTTGATGAATAAAAAAAAATAATTAGTGTGTCGTCATATAAATAAAATGACAGGTGATTATATTTTGACTGTTACAACTCTCTCCATTAAAATAAAATAAAATCCCATTAAATGCCGGGAGCATTAAATCCATAAGCTACAGGAGACGTGGCTTATGGCTCATGACCGAGACCCGGACCTGAGTATTGACCAGCTTTGGAGCCCCACTTCGCTTGGATCGGCAGGAAGAGGTAACGGGGAAACATCAGGGAGGCGGAATAATGTTTGTACATTAATAAACAGTATTGTACATCTGTCACGGTCAGAGAGCGCATCTGTACACCAGATGCGGAGCTTCTGTCCATATCGCTACGCCCCTTTTATCTGCCCCGCGAGTTCCCCCAACTTTTCATAACGACTGTGCACATTCACCCGAGGGCGGATGCTGCCTGTGCCTCCAGCACCGTCTTTGATGTGGTACAGCGGTTTGCAGTCGATTTTTCCAGAAGCTCCAGATTTTATCCTTGGGGATTTTAACCATGTATCTTTAAAGAAGACACTTAAAAACTTTTATCAGTACGTCTCTTGCCCAACCAGGCGGGAAAAGACATTGGACCTGTGCTACGGATCTATAGAGGGGGCCTATAAATCTCTTCCCTTTCCTCCTTTAGGATCCTCAGATCATAACTGTGTACATTTGCTGCCCACATATAAAACTGCTCTCAGAAGAGAGAAGATGAAGACCAGGAACATAAAGGTCTGGACAGATGATTCAGTGATCTGCCTCCAGGAATGTTTTAACTGTACGGACTGGGAGGTGTTCACACTGTCCTGCGGGGATGATTTGGACTCTTTGGTGGATGTGACGTGCTCTTACATGGCTTTTTGCAGGGATATGATCATTCCACGTAAATGTGTCAAAATATATCCCAACAATAAGCCATGGGTTACCAAATCACTTAAATCCTGCTTACAGAGGAAAGCACTTGCCTTTAAACAGGGGGTTGTTTCTGAGCTGCAGGTTGCCACAAAAGAGCTGAAGTCCGAAATTTTAAGAGCAAAACAGAATTATAAATAAGATTTGGAAAGCAAGATGGCAGCAAAGGAGCTTGGTTCAGCCTGGGCTAGTATGAAAACCATTGCAGGCCTTCAGAGCACAGAGCGCAGTAATCATGTGTTTTTAGATGGTTTTAATTCAGATACAGAGCTGGCTAATGCTCTTGATTGTTTTTACGGTCATTTTGATTTCTTTGATTTTTAGCACAGAAACCCAAGATTTGAAATAGAAACTTAAACACAATCAGCACTTTAATATTGAGGTGCAGGATGTTAAAAGGGCGTTCTGTGCTGTAAAAGTGAACAAAAATCAGGGCTCTGATAATATATGTGGACACTTGGTAAAGTCCTGTGCACATGAATTGAGTCCTGTGTTTCACTACATTTTTAATAAGTCCTTACAGACACAACATGTGCCTAAGGTCTGGAAAGATGCTGTGGTCATCCCTGTTCCAAAATCCAGCTGTCCTAAAATGGTAAATGATTTTAGACCAGTTGCTCTGACTTCAATTTTAATGAAAATTTTTGAAAAACTGGTCAGATTTGAGGTCCTAAAGCAGACTGAGCATGCACTGGATCCTTTGCAGTTTGCCTACAGGCCTCACAGGGAGGTGGGGGATGCCACTGTAACTCTGCTTAACATGCTTTTAAACATCTGGATTTTAATGGGCCACACACCAGGCTTTTATTTGTGGACTTTTCTTTCTTCTGCTTTTAATACAATCCAACCTCACATTTTAGTTGAAAAGGCTCCTGCAACAATTTGATTTGAGTAATAATCTGGTGGGTTGGATTCTGGATTTTTTAACCAACAGGACACAGAGAGTAAGGGTCAACAGTACATTGTCTGACCAAAAGTGTTCTACTACTGGCTCTCCTCAGGGTTGTGTGTTGTCACCACTACTCTTCATCCTGTACACAAACATGTGTCAGAGCAGACATGACAACAGACACATTATAAAGTATGCTGATGATTCAGTTATTGTCAGTCTCCGTCAGGATGGTGAGAGCAGTCACGGCCCAGTAGTTGATGATTTTGTTCACTAGTGTGAGGATTCCTACCTGCAGCTGAATACGACAAAAACTAAAGATATGATTATTGACTTTTGGAGGAAAACTCCCAGGCACAAAGTCACTGTACTAAAAGGCCAGACCATTGAATGTGTGCAATCCTACAAATATCTTGGGACGATTATTGATAGTAATTTAAACTTTGAAGAGAACTGTGAAAGGGTGTGCAAAAAGGGTCAGCAACATTTGCCTTGTTTAAGGAAACTCGCACACTTTCAGACTGACCGAACCATAATGACAATGTTTTATTGGGCTTTTATTGAATCTGTTTCATCCTTTTCTTTAGTGTCATGGTTTGGTCAGATAAAACTGAAACAGATGAAATCCTTAGACCAAGTAATTAGATGGTCCAGTCATTTGCTTGGTGAGTCACAGCTGAGCCTGACATCCCTGTACACCAGACAGGTAAGAGGATCGCTACCTCCATCTTAAATGATGACTCCCACCCTTTGCACTGTCACTTTGAGCTTCTTCCCTCCAGATGGAGGTTTGTTGTCCCAAAATGTAAAACCCAGCGCTACAAAAACAGCTTTGTTCCTGTTGCTGTCAAAGAGTTGAACAAGATGTAGCAATATATTGCACATAATTTAGTTATCTATTTATGAATTTTATTTTATATTATTTATTTTTGTAGATTTTTTATTTGGGTTTTAAATCTTTTATTGGGTTTTAGACTTTTATTGAGTTTTAATCTCTGCCTAGTTTTTAACTTTTTTAATATGCCCCTTCTCTCTTATCTCTTTGTCTTATGTCCTGATTGGTGGAGCCTTGAGTATTTGTATTGTGTTTATAGTCAGCTTTATGTGTGCCTGTGTTTGTGTTCATGTTGAATGTAATTGTGGTTTGTAAATACAGCCGTGGACAAAATTGTTGGTACCCCTCTGTTGATGAAAGAAAAACCCACAATGGTCACAGAAATAACTTGAATCTGACAAAAGTGGTAATAAATAAAAATTCTATGAAAATTAACCAATGAAAATCAAACAATGCTTTTGAATTGTGGTTCAACAGAATTACTTTAAAAAACAAACTCATGAAACAGGCCTGGACAAAAATGATGGTACCCCTAGAAAAGATTGAAAATAATGTGACCATAGGGACATGTTCAACCAAGATGTGTCCTCTAATTAACATCACAGGTGTCTACAAACTTGTAATCAGTCAGTTGACCTATTTAAAGGGTGACAAGTAGTCACTGTGCTGTTTGATGACATGGCGTGTACCACACTAAACATGGACCAGAGGAAGCAAAGGAGAGAGTTATCTCAGGAAATTAGAAAGAAAATTATAGACACCATGTTAAAGGTAAAGGCTATAAGACCATCTTCAAGCAGCTTGATGCTCCTGTGACTACAGTTGCACATATTATTCAGAAATTTAAGATCCACGGGACTGTAGCCAACCTCCCTGGACGTGGCCACAGGAGGAGACGGATAATACGAATGGTCACAAAAGAGACCAGAACAACCTCTAAACATATTCATGGTGAACTCCAAGGTCAAGGTACATCAGTGTCAGATCGCACCATCCGTCGTTGTTTGAGCCAAAGTGGACTTCATGGGAGATGACCAAGGAGGACACCACTGTTGAAAACAAATCATAAAACAGCCAGACTGGAATTTGCCAAACTGCATGTTGACAAGCCACAAAGCTTCTGGGAGAATGTCCTATGGACAAACGAGACAAAACTGGAACTTTTTTGCTCTGTTAGGATGATAGGGTAATATCCGATCTTTTATATATAAGGGTTCCTGATTATTAAGAGCTTTGAAAGTGAGAAGAAGGATTTTAAACTTAATTCTAAACTCTATGGGAAGCTAATGAAGGGAGGACAGAACCGGAGAGATATGATCTCTCTTTCTAGAACCAGTTAAAACTCTTGCAGCAGCATTTTGGATCAACTGAAGACTTTTTAAGGATATTTTGGGACAACCTGATAATAACGAGTTACAATAATCTAGTCGAGAGCTGACACAGGCATGGATCAGTTTCTCAGCATCATTCAGAGACAAGATGCTCCTAATCTTGGCAATATTGCGCAGATGATAGAAGGCAGTCTTAGAAAAAAATTTAATATGTGAATTAAAGGACAGATCTTGATCAAAAATAACTCCAAGGTTCCTCACAGAACTATTCAGCGTGAGAGTGGCAGCTGTGGCTTATTATTCATATATCCCTACCTACATATGTATAGGCATAAGTGGAATGTTTAGAGATTGCATATGTGGAATGGCCTCACGTCTCAGAGCAGGACAAGAGGTCTCGACCACCGGCGAAGATCAAGGAGCAGACGGAGTCGCAGCGGTGGAGACCTGAACTTCCTGACCCCCCAAGGTCAGGTGGAGGAGAGAGAGGACAATGGAGAGGGATTACGCTAATGCGGGATGTCAGCTTTGATATGCAATGTCTTTTGTTGAGTGTGGGTATAAGTATGAAGGTCTGACTGCGCTCAGCCTCTTCATTCTGCTTCTGCATCGAGATGAGACATGTAGGGAGTGGAAGCTGATAATAAAACTTGATTTATAAAATCACATCGCTTCTTCATTTCAAGCTCCCTACATTGGTGACCAGACGTGATGATGGACCAAAGACGTTCTCCCACTACAAGCTCATCAGAGGCGACCCAGGCAAGCGCCGTCGCCAACGCAGACAGGGGAACGGATGGAAGACGTTCCCCCACAGCAGAATCGTCACAGAGGGCTCAACCGAGCACCGTCCCCAGCCCCACCGTGAGAACGGAAGAAAGGCGTTCTCGCCCCGCAGACACATCAGAGGCGGCCCAGGCAAGCGCCGTCACCGTCAAACTCCCAGAGTTCTGGCAAAACGACCCGAGCTCATGGTTCCAGCAGGCTGAGGCTCAGTTTGCACTGGCGGGGATTACGGCGGATGAAACAAAATTTTACCACATCGTCACCAGACTCGATGCCACCACATCAAGATGCACGCAGAGCGTGATACAACAACCGCCCGCCCACGACAAATACAAAGAACTGAAGGCGACCCTCATCGAGAGCTTCGTCCCCTCGGCCGAGGAAAGAGCAAGGAGGATTCTGGCGATTTACGGCCACGGAGGACGCAGACCGAGGGCCCTCATGGAAGACATGCTGCAGCTGAGGGAGGCAGACAATGACAACTCCAACATATCTTCCTCTTCCAACATATCTTCCTCAGCACTCTGCCGTCGCACATGAGAGGGACCCTGGCCAACATGCAGTGCAGCACCCAGCAGGACTTCCGCGTGCTGGCCCGAGAAGCGCAGCGGCTCATCAACTCCTGCGGCGAACAGATGGCCACAGCAGCATCTGCAGATCTCGGCGCGGAAGCCCAGAGCAGCGGAGAGCCACAGACGATGGAGCAGAACCCGCCCACCATGGCAGCGATGCAACCAAGGCGCAGCAAGCGGAACGACCTCTGCTACTATCATCAACGTTTCGCCGAGAGGGCGTACAAATGCGTGCTCCCCTGCAGTTTCAAGAGCCGGAAACCGTTAACAGCTGCGGCGCTCGGCGAGACTAACAAGCTACTCTACGTGACTGACGGACGCTCCGGGAGACAGTTCCTCATCGACACCGGAGCCCAGGTGAGCTTCATCACCCCGTCCAACGCAGACCGGGCAACAGGACCCCGGGGAAACGGAGCGATGACAGCTAACGGCTCGATCATCGACACTTTCGGTGAAAGAAACCTGCCTCTGTCCATTCGCGGCCGCAATTATAGGTGAACATTTATTATAGCGGTGGTGAGTTTTAACTTGTTGGGCGCTGATTTCTTATGTGCACATGGGTTGTTAGTTGATCTTGCAAACAGACGCTTGGTTAATGCACTCATTTTCTTCTATGCCCTGCTCAGCTCGAGTCTCTCAACCACCCGTGCAGGCCAGCGTCACCACAGCAGGAGGTAAGTTTGACCAACTCCTCACCAAATTTCCAGCACTCACAGTTCCTAAATTTTCAGCGACAGTAGCGAAACACGGGATTGAACACTTCATCCCCACTACAGGCCCACCTGTTTTTGCCAAAGCTTGGCACTTAGACGCGACCAAGCTCACCATAGCATGCGACGAGTTTGCCAGCCTGGAAAAATTGGGCATTATTCGGCGCTCGAAAAGCCCTTGGGCATCGCCACTACATATGGTCCCGAAAACCGACGGTTCTTGGAGACCTTGCGGTGATTACCGCAGATTAAACAATGCGACAGCGCACGACCGCTACCCAATCCCTCACATCCAAGATTTTTCACTACATCTGGCGGGTGCACGCATTTTTTTTAAAATAGACCTGGTCCGCGGCTACCACCAAGTTCTGGTTCGACCCGAAGACGTTCCTAAAACGGCTGTAATAACCCCTTTTGGTCTTTTCGAATTTTTGCGAATGCCGTTTGGCCTCAAAGGCGCTGCTCAAATGTTTCAGCGTATGATGGACGCGGTATTAAGCGACCTCCCCTTCGTGTTCGTCTACCTCGATGATATTCTGGTAGCCAGCTCGTCAGAGGAAGAACACGAACAACACCTCACTACGGTTTTTCAGAGACTGGAAGAGCACGGGTTAATAATCAACCCAGCCAAATGCCGATTCGGCGTGTCACAAATTGATTTTTTGGGACACAGAGTTTCACCAGAGGGGGCAGTTCCATTGCCGGACAAAGTGCGCGCGGGTAGCAAATTTCCCCACGGCCACAAACGATCAGATCGCTACAAGATTTTTTAGGAATGGTGAATTTTTACAACCGTTTCCTCCCCCGCGCAGCTCAACTCATGCAGCCCCTGTATGCCGCGCTCAGAAAACAAAAGCCCTCCAACGCGGTCGAATGGACCCCGGAGCGGGAACGCGCCTTCGCAGAAGTAAAAAGTGCACTAGCGAATGCCGCATTGTTGGTTCACCCCGACCCCTCGGCCCGCATAGTGCTAACCACAGACGCTTCAGACCTGGCCATAGGGGCAGTCGTGGAACAACATGTTGGTGGAACCTGGCAACCATTAGCATTTTTTAGCAAATCCTTAAACCAAACCGAGCGCAAATACAGCACTTTTGACAGGGAGCTACTAGCGCTTCATTTATCCATCCGCCACTTCCAGTTCTGGCTGGAAGGGTGGCGTTTCACAGCTTTCGTAGACCACAAACCACTCACTTTTGCGATGGCTAAAATTTCAGAACCATGGTCAGGCAGGCAACAAAGACAACTAGCTGCAATTTCAGAGTTCACCACAGATATTCGACATGTGGCAGGCAAGCTTAATGTGGTAGCAGACTGCCTCTCCCGCACTGTCACATTGTCAGAGCGCGAGGAGCAGATTATACTACCGCAGCCGCAGAGCTCATGGCCAACGCGGACGCGTACACGGCCCCAATCCACGTAGGGATAGATTACGCGGCCATGGCAGCGGAACAAAGCAGTGACGCGGACGTGCGTGCGCTCCAGTCTGGACCAACAGGGTTAAGACTGGAGGAAAGGGGTTTGCGTGACGGTGTTCCCCCCCCTAATCTGCGACATGTCAACCGGCCGACCTCGCCTGGTAGTTCCAGCCGCGTGGCGCCGCCGCATTTTTGACTCGGTTCACTCCCTCGCGCACCCAGGGGTGCGCGCCTCGGTTAAAATGGTCGCGGAGAAGTTTGTTTGGCCAGGCCTGCATAAAAATGTAAAGGAATGGGCAAAGACTTGCATGTCTTGCCAGCGCGCCAAAATACACAAACACACAAAAGCTCCTCTAGAACCTTTCCGAATTCCAGCCAGGAGGTTTGACCATGTACAAGTCGACCTCGTGGGCCCACTACCGTCGTCGCAAGGGTTCACACACCTGTTAACAATGGTAGACCGTACCACGCGCTGGCCGGAAGCGGTCACGCTGGCCGGAAGCGGTCCCGCTGGCGTCAACCACAGCCGCGGAAGTCGCTCGCGTTTTTTTAACAAACTGGGTGGCGCGTTTCGGCGTCCCATCGGACATCACGTCCGATAGGGGGCCTCAATTTGTCTCAGAGCTGTGGTCAGCCATGGCCAGCAGCTTAGGGGCGACAATTCATCACACCACCGCGTATCACCCTCAGGCTAATGGGTTATGCGAGCGTTTTCATAGGTCTTTAAAGGCCGCCCTCAGGGCCTCACTAACGGATACAGATTGGGTGAATAAACTTCCCTGGGTTTTATTAGGGTTGCGTTCTGCGCCTAAGGAGGAGCTAGACGCCTCCCCGGCAGAATTAGTTTTTGCACAACCTCTCAGGCTCCCAGGTGAGTTCTTACCAGAACATCCAGAGCCCGGGCACCTACCAACCCTGAGGCCCCTAAGCAGCACGGGACCGGACACGCTCCCCGGACCCGTACATCACTCTTTTCCGCGGGTTTTTGTCCCCCAAGCTTTGAAAAACGCTGAGTTCATTTTTGTTAGACACGAAGCTTTAAAACCAACCCTCCGCCCACCATATGATGGACCATACAGAGTGCTGGAACCTGGTGATAAGCATTTTGTGCTTGATTTTGGGGACAGAAAAGAAACAGTCAGCACTGACAGACTTAAACCTGCTATCTTGTTGAGCGACGAGCCTGCACGGGTGGCGAGAGCACCTCGGCGGGGTAGACCCCCCCAAGAGAGAAGACTCAGCCCCCCTGCAGGGAACAAATACCCACTCTCCTCCCCAAGCTGCAGATCCCTTACAGGACGGTCCCACCAGGACGCCAAAGCGGGTCTACAGCAGATTCGGGAGAAGATTAAAACCCAGACGACACATAGACTGATGTAAAATTGACAAAGAGTTGTTAACTATGTTGTCGGATTGTGCCGTTGCAGTTTTAAGGCTGACCTGTGACGTTAACTATACTGTTGTTGTTACCACTGAATTTTATCAGGATCATGCTGCATAACTTGAAGGTTAACATGACTGCTGAAGATATTTTTCCTTTTTCCTGTTGAGATTTATAACAGTATAATATGTCATGGACGTTATCTTAAGCTGTAAACTTAATTTGATTGTCCTTTTCTTAGACGTTTGGGGGGGGGGGGGGCTGTGGCTTATATTAAGATAAGATAAGATAAGATAAGCCTTTATTAGTCCCACAATGGGGAAATTCCAGGATTGCAACAGCACAGGGATAGCAACACTCAGAGCAATAATCAGAAGGCAAGAAAAAAAACAAGAACATCTAGTAAACATATGTACATATTACTATAAATATATATATATATAGACACACAGTGCGGAGCATTATGATTGGTGAATGTGCAGCAGAAAGTCTAAGCTCTCTCTCCGCGGATGCGGCGGGCCAGCTGGAAGTCTTTGGGCATGATGGTGACCCACTTGGCGAAGAAGAGACCCACCAGGTAGGCCTCGCTGGTCTCCTGTAGAGCCATGACGGCGAAGCTCAGGAAGCGCAGATGGGTCTTAAAGTCCTGAGCGATCTCCCTCACCAGGCGCTGGACGGGCAGCTTACGGATGAGCAGCTCCGTGGATTTCTGGTAGTGATGGATCTCTCTCAGAGCCACGGGCCTGTAACGGCGAGGCCTCTTCACTCCACCGGTGGCCGGAGCGCCTCTCCGAGCAGCCCTGGTGGCTAGCTGCCTCCTGGGGGGCTTCTTCCTCCAGTAGATGTTACGGGCGGTCTGCTTGGTTCTTGCCATCGCTCTTTATTATTCTGTCTTATATTTCTTGCACGCCACCTAAACTTCAGCCCGCCACCCGCGTCGTTTTCGCTACAGCTCCCGGTATGTCGAGTTTCCCATTAGCACCGGGCGGCGGCCAAGTGCTAGCTAACACCAGCTCCTCCCCGCTGCAACGTCTCCCGCTGCAAACAGTGGCTCCGTCCACCGACCCGGGAGACCCCGGGGCGATCCGTGCGTCCGTGATATATATACAGAGTGAAAGGTGTAGAAAGAAGAAGGAAGATAAAAAAAGGCTGTTGCAACGGGCAGCCGACTCGTGTGGCGCCGCCGGTCCGGCGGAACCGGAACCGGAAATTATTCATATATCCATACCTACATATGTATAGGCATAAGTGGAATGTTTAGAGATTGCATATGTGGAATGACCTCACGTCTCAGAGCAGGACAAGAGGTCTCGACCACCGGCGAAGATTAAGGAGCAGACGGAGTCGCAGCGGTGGAGACCTGATCGAACTTCCTGACCCTCCAAGGTCAGGTGGAGGAGAGAGAGGACAATGGAGAGGGATTACGCTAATGCGGGATGTCAGCTTTGATATGCAATGTCTTTTGTTGAGTGTGGGTATAAGTATCAAGGTCTGACTGCGCTCAGCCTCTTCATTCTGCTTCTGCATCGAGATGAGACATGTTAGGGAGTGGAAGCTGATAATAAAACTTGATTTATAAAATCACATCGCTTCTTCATTTCAAGCTCCCTACAGCAGCATCCAAATTAAGAGTATGGTTTGGAAAGGAATTTCTAAGGTTTTTTTGGGCCAACAAGAATGACTTCAGTCTTATCTGAGTTTAGTAGCAGAAAATTACAAGTCATCCAGGCTTTGATTTCCTTAAGACAGGCATCTAATTTGGCTAATTGATTACAATCATCGGGCTTCATTGACAGGTATAGTTGTGTGTCGTTTGCGTAACAATGAAAATGTATACCGTGCTTTCTAATGATATTGTCTAACGGAAGCATATATAAACTAAAAAGAGTAGGGCCTAACACAGATCCCTGTGAAACTCCGTGACTGAGCTTAGAGTTGGAAGAAAATTCATCATTGATGTGAACAAACTGAAGTCTGTTGGACAAATAAGATCTAAACAACTGCTGCGGAGTTCCATTTAGTCCAACATAGTGTTCTAATCTATCAAGTAGAATGTCATGATTGATAGTGTCAAAGGCTGCACTAAGATCTAAAAGGACAAGAACAGAAACAAGTCCATTATCAGATGCGATAAGGAGGACATTAGTGACCTTCACTAAGGCAGTTTCAGTGCTGTGATGAACTCTGAACCCAGATTGAAACTCCTCAAACAAACCAACTCCCTGCAAGTGGTCAAACAATTGCGCAGCAACAACTCTTTCTAAGATTTTTGAAATGAAAGGCAAATTAGAGATTGGTCGATAGTTAGCCAAAACTCCTGGATCGAGCATTAGCTTTTTGAGTAAGGGTTTAATAACAGCAATTTTAAAAGCCAGTGGTACATAACCCAGAGTTAAAGAAGCATTAATTATGTGAAGAATATGGCTACCAATAATTGGGAAGACAATTTTAAATAACCTGGTAGGATTAGAGTCCAAAAGACAAGATGAAGGCTTAGATGAGGAGATTATTTTATCCAACTCTAAAAGGTCAGTTGGAGTAAACTTATCTAAACAGATATCAACTGAGGGAGTTTTAGTAGTTAATGTACTTGAGTTTACGGTAGGAAGAATCTGATTGATTTTATTTCTAATAGATAAAATTTTATGATTGAAAAAGTTCAAAAAGTCCTGACTAGAAAGCTCAAGGGGGATGCGAGGATTGACCGAGTCCTGACTCTTTGTCAGTCTGGCTATAGTGTTGAAAAGAAACCTGGGGTTATTCTTATTTGCTTCTATTAATGCAGAATAATAACTTGGTCTAGCTTTTCTAAGAGATTTTTTATGAATTAAGAGATGATTTCTCCACGTTAAATAGAATTCATCTAAATTGGTAGAACGCCATTTCCTTTCCAACTGACGAGTCTTCAGTTTTAAGCTACGAGTTTCTGTGTTAAACCAAGGGGTTAGAATTCTCTGGTTAGACTTTTTCTTTTTTAAAGGGGCCACCAAATCTAGAGTCCGATGCAGAGAGGCTGTAACACTATCTACCATGCTATCAATTACGGAAGGAGCAGGCTCTCCATCGTTTATTTCCGTTGTGTTGACCCATGGTATAGAGGAGACAATCTGCAAAAATTTGGTAACATCATCTGAAAGACATCTGCTGTAGTAATAACTAGAAAAGCACTCGGAGAGCGCAGACCTCCGCCAAGCGGCACAATTCCCCCCATACAGTGTTTGTGTGTATGTTTTCAGATTCCTTGAGCATGTAAACATATGACTAGCAATTGGATTCACAATGATTCTTTGTTTATTTGACAGGGACAGTGCAATAAACACACAATTAATCAATGACAATCAATCTGATAGTGATAGGATTAGTGGTTCAGTAGTAAAAGCATTGCCTCCTTGGCGGAGGTAATAAACTGAAGTGTTGCTGTTGTGTCCATCTCCTCCACTGACGGATGCAAATTGGGTAGACAGGTTGCCGTGGGTTTTATATTATATTATTTTGGGGTTTCGCTCCGCGGCAAACGAGAATTTAGAAGCTTCGCCGGCAGAGAGCTCGTTATTGCGCAGCGCGTATGGCTGGCCGGTGAATTTCTGCCAAATGCGCAGCGCCTATGGCTGGCCGGTGAATTTCTGCCAAATGCGCAGCGCCTATGGCTGGCCGGTGACTTTCTGGCAAATGCGCAGCTCCTATGGCTGGCCGGGGAATTTGTTTTGCGGCGGGCCCAGGCCAGCAGTGTTTTCCGCGTCCTTTTGTGCCTAAAACGTTGAAGAACGCAGAGTTTGTGTTGCAGACACGACGACCAGCGCCCTCCATTGCGCCTGCGCACATGTTGAAAATGGCTGTATGTCACAGTGTTGAATGAGAAATGCTTTAAAAAATTCCTGTATCCAGACGGTGAACCGGATCACCCCCAAAATTTAATCAGTTCTTCCTTGTACCATTTCCAACAACGCCTGAAAGTTTCATGGAAATGCGTCCAAGATTTTTTGAGTTATCTTGCTAACCAACAGACAGACAGACAGACAGACAAACAGACAAACCCCGGCAAAAACATAACCTCCTCCTGGCCTTTTCAGCCTGGCGGAGGTAATTATGTTCACACCTTAGGTTTTGGGTGTCCAGTCACCAGTGGTCTTGGCTGATTTTGAAAGCCAAGCAGGTTCTACCTTGGTAATTGAGATGGGAGACTGTGTGGGAATACCAGGTGAGCTGTCCAAGATGTATTCTGCCTCTTGTCCAAAGATGCTGGTACAGGTGCTCACAACCCAACAAGGATCAGATATTAGATGATGTTTCTACTATATGTTTTTTTTTTTAAACAACCTTAAAAAGGCAGCTTTTAATCCTCATTTTTCAACCAGATTTAGACCATACATACTTCTATATGAAGACGCCTTTTCAATGAGCTGAAAAAGATGGCTTTTCATCTTTCACTTTTCAAACAAATCCTGACATTTTTTAGACTGTTGGCAAAGCAGTCTTTTCAACATTTTTCAACTAATTTGTGCTGGGAGGCTAACACCTCCAGATAGAGATGATCTGGACCAGGGGTGTCCAATCATGTGCCATGAAGGGCCAAGACCCTGCAGGCTATACCTCCAACTAGTGTCTTCAACAACAGATTTCACTGAATTTCTTCCCACTGATTGCTGATAAGTGAAAACACCTGCTGAAGAGACCAGGTAGAAGAGAAAACCTGCAGGGTCTTGGCCCTCCATGGCACATGATTGGACACCCCTGATTGAGACAAATTAAAGAAAAAACTCAGGAAGGCTGAAAAACAGAACTGCAAATTAAGAAAACAGAGATGGTGTATAAAACTGAAAATACAAAAGACCAGTCCATATGAATCACCAAGAACCTCCACTGAGAGAATGCTGCTGTCATGGGGTGGTCCTCGCGGACCACTACTGAGACACTATAGGCAGCCGTTGAGTTTGCATATTTATTAAAGGAAGACACAATATACGAAAATAAAGAGCCATGTGGGGCAAAACACAAATAACGACTACAGCAAAGACACAGTAATAATACACTCAGGATAACGGAAGTAAACTTACTGAGAATAAGAAGAACATGAGTGTGACTGGGGCCGGGGAATAGGGACTCCAGCCGAACGTTGGGGAGACCAGCGTAACGCGTGTGAGGTCGCAGCCCCGAGTAACCTTGGCTGCTTCCCCAAATAGGGCTTAGAGGATTAACAGATGATTAGGGCGTCATCATTAGGGCGTCATCAGTGGAATGACAATCAGCTGTCACCACGCAACTCGGCTTTGACAGCCGGAAGTCCCGCAGAGACGCTGTCAGAATAAAAGCCTGGGAGGGCCATAAGGAAGGCTAACACAGAACGGGAGGAAAATACTGCATGACCCGAGTGCGGACAATATCAGCACTCAGACCATGACAGTACCCCCCCCCCCCCCCGAATGGTGCACTCTGGGCGCAGTGTAACACCCAAGCCTCCCCCCCACCCAGAAGGCTATGAAGGCCCACCCAGGGTGGGTGGAGGGGGGAAAAAAAAGGCTAGGAGGGCGAGAACCAGAAAAAAAAAATATCAAGGGCCAATATAGAAAAAATAAGAACATGGTGAAACAAACAGAGCATGGGGGAAAAAAAACAAAACCACAAATATACTCCATAATACTCAGGTGAAAATACAGAGACAGAACAATGGAAGCAATAACACAGCGAAACTAAGCATATAGACCATGATTTACAGGCAATGGCAACAACAGAGCCTCTCTCAACCAAGAGGAGGAAGAAAAAAAACATCTCTCAAAAAACAGAAAAACAGGCACAAACACAACATACCCTAATAATACCAGGAAAAAGGGGAAAAGAAAAAACATGCTAAAGAGCAGCGATATAGACACAGTTCCAAGTAGTCCAAACGACAAAACACAAGAGCATCCCTAAAATTACAGAGAAGAGGAAAAACAAAAACACAGGGATGACGGCAGGCAGAGCACAATGAAACAACAACAAAAAAAACAATTAGCTCAGGAGGTCTACCTGTGTCCAGCATCCAGATCGCTGGCAGGGGAAAAAGAATGAGTTTGGGCGGTCTACCCCAGTCTCAGGCCCGGAGAAACAGTACCTCTGGCGGCCGGATGAGGTCGCCGAAGAAAGAGTCCAGTTTGTCGGGTGGCCGACCCAGAATGCCAAACCGGCGAAGCAGTTTCCCAGGCGGCCGACCCGCGTCATCAGAGCACCAGGACCGCAGGGGAGAACTCGGAGACGGCCTCACTACTGCAAGGTAAAGCAGGGAAAAGCTGAGCCGAACACGGGGAATCCCCGCGGCCCCCGGTGGAGGGAAAAAGGGAACGGGGAAAAGATGAGGGACCAGTCCAGCGTCGAACAGCGGAGGATCTGCAGCTCCTTCTCTGAACTCCACATGGACTGGCGCTGCATCTTTGCTGGAACCCAAGCGGGACCGTGCTGCACCCACGACGGGTCCCGATTGGGTCAAAGTAGCACCCACAACAGACCCCGACTGGGCCGGAACAATACCCACGATGGACCCCGACTGGGCCGGCGCAGCACCAGGGATGGCCTCCAGACACGAACCCAGAACCTCCAAGGCGACAACCGGAGCAAGTTCGTCACTGGTGACCCTGGGAGAAGGCTCAGAAGAGAAAAGAAAACCGGGATCAGACTCACCGGCAGCGGCACAGCCCAGCGAGACAAGCTCGGACGCAGCGGACGGCTGCGCCCGGCTCGTCTCCCGGAAAGACAGGCAAAAATGCTCCAGAATAGAAGAAAGGAAGACAAAGTAGAGCACTTGCCTGATCTTGGGCTCTACCGCAGCCCAGGACTTCGACGATCTGGGTTCAGCGCGCTGAAGGTCCAGTTCTGGTACTCACTCAACTGCGGCGGGCTGATGATGATGGTGTCCACAGTCTGGGGATTCCCTGACGCTGACGTCCACGCTGAAGGCCCGCATGGTGTGGTGGCAGGGGATCCGCGACCTGCCGGGTCGGACTGTTCCTCAGTGAAGACCCAGGAACGCTTGATCGTCGGCGCAGGCTCCAAGTGGCAGTCCGCCCTCCTCCTCTGCTCGTGCCGTGGCTGCAGGGCTGGAACCAGGCTCTCCAGGGCTGCAGGCTCCTTCCTCGTCTGGCGGTGTAGTCCTGGCACCGGGGAACGCTCAGGGGGAGGAGACACAGAGGTAGCAGGTTCATAATTAATAATTGCAGCAGGTGGAGGGAGCTCGGAGGACTGTGAACCCCGAACTCTCCACCCCCCAGGGATCAAACAAGGCAATTCACCCAGTGAGGGAAAAGAATGAAAGGACACTTGCCTGATCCGCTGAGGACCGATGGAAGCTGCTGCGGTGGGCTTAGTTTTCTCCTTCCCCCTTTGGATGGTGATGGAGGGCCCCCCGGGAGGATGAAAAGGAGCCGCTCCCACGGGATCAGGAACGGAGATAGCCGGAGTCGGACTCGTGGAGCTCACAGCAGCTGGGGAGAGCGTCGAGGAGGAGGAAGGAGCAGCAGAGGTGGTCCGGGGACGAGGAACATACAACCCAGAGGAGACTGCTGTCTTACCCCTCTGATGAGACGCAGAGGCTACAGCTGGCTGGGAGACAGAGTTCGTGCGGCCTCCCGGAACTGGATCTGGAAGGGGTTCTCGCTGAGGCTTGTTATGGGCGTGGCGACAACGTTTACTGGCAGAGGGCGAGGCAGAGGGGAGGTCAGGGGAACCCTGCACCTGGGCTGGACGGGGTGACAGAAGCTGAATCCCGTGGCGAGGAGCGGGGATGCCTAACTGTCGGCCTCCTGCCGGAGTTTCCTTCCAGTCCATGGATCTCCTCCCTCGTCGGGACGGCCATGTTCCGGGGAGGAGGTGAGGGTTCCTTGGCCGCCCTCTCTATCTGCTCACGTTGCGCAACAATCCACATCACTGTCTCCCTCCCTTCCGGAAAGGAGGTTTAGATGATATTTTAACAATGTCCTCTGGCGAGATCCAGGTGCTCGTATGCAGCGTAGGTGGGCATAAGGAGGCGAGCATCGGCCAGGTAGTCATCCACTTCCCACAACCACTCGGGGCAGAACCCACACTCGAATGCAGACATACTGTCAAAAATACAAGCACCCGGAAAAGGGAAAAACTACCAGCCCAAAATAAAGCAAACTCACAGTCACTGGTGTCACGTTTGGTTGCGACCTACTGTCACGGGGTGGTTCTCGCGGACCACTATTGAGACACTATAGGCAGCTGTTGAGTTTGCATATTTATTAAAGGAAGACACACTATACGAAAATAAAGAGCCACGTGGGGCAAAACACAAATAAAGACTACAGCAAAGGCACAGTAATAATACACTCAGGATAACAGAAGTAAACTTACTGAGAATAAGGAGAACACGAGCGTGACTGGAGCCGGGGAATAGGGACTCCAGCTGAACGTTGGGGAGACCAGCGTAATGCGTGTGAGGTCACAGCCCTGAGTAACCTCGGCTGCTTCCCCAAATAGGGCTTAGAGGAGTAACAGATGATTAGGGCATCATCAGTGGAATGACAATCAGCTGTCACCACGCAACTCGGCTTTGACAGCCAGAAGTCCCGCAGAGACGCTGTCAGAATAAGAGCCCGGGAGGGCCATAAGGAAGGCTAACACAGAACGGGAGGAAAATACTGCATGACCTGAGCGTGGACAATATCAGCGCTCAGACCATGACAGCTGCATGGTAGAATTGCTATCTATACTTAAGTAAACATTCCGCAATGTTCTAATGAAAGATTTTGCAGAACAAAAACAAACTGCAGAACCAATTTTGACCTCAAGAAAAATCTAAGTCTGTTTTTAGTGAAGATGTTAAAAGAATACTTCACGTTGAACAAAATAAGGCGCCTTGGTCTGACATGCAAAAGCTGAGGTCAAATGAATCCAAAGTCAGAAGACCCACTTACCTTAAGCATAATTGATAGAGGCATCTGCCCCACAACCAGGAGGCTGGGGGTTCAAGTCCCGGCAGGTCATGCCAAAGACCATATAAAAATGGTACTTCCCGCTTTCTAGCTTGGTACTCAGCGTAATAGAATAGGGGAAGGAGAAGTTGTTTGTGGTGGCACCTTGTATGGCAGCGACCCCTCTGATTCTAGATGTGGTTAACATTGTAGATAGGAGAAAACGTAATTTCATTCTACTGTACATGATTGGCTGTATGGACCAATAGACTTGGTTTTCTTCTCTTAAACAATGTGAACACATTCACCGCAACTTCATTCACACCCGTCTCACCTCGAAATTCTTAAACAGTGGTGGTCCCATAAATGGTGTTCTCCTATATTGTCACTTTTCATATAAGCATGTCTTGTTTCATCAGTGGAAACGATCTGCCTTGCCAGGTATAAACACCATCATAATTAAGGATGCACCAACTGTGAAATTGTGGGCTGATACTGATGTTAAATGTAAAAACTTGACAGATTGTTTCTGTTGTTTTCATCTATTCCATCTTTCTCAAGAAGAAAAAGAAATGTTCATTATTAAGATATAATTGAACTAAAATACTTTAAGTCTTGGATGTTTTCTGACTTTGCAGCTGTAGTCTGTGAAACTTGCAAAAGCTTTTCTGCTATGGATGCACTTTGCATAGAAAGGAATTTTGAAAACAGGTCCTTCAAAGTGACACCTGACCCTATAATAGCCTGATTTTATTACATTTTCTTAATTGTCCGATGGTGTTAACAAAAAGTTGGCACACACAATTAATACCTTGTAAAAAAATGAATATATCGTTGACGAGCAATTTTGCGTCAATGTGAGATAATATCAAATATTTCTTCTGATCAAACAAGCTCTTTTAAATAATTGAAAAACATTTAAGCTGTTTAATTGCACTTTTTTCTGATGACATGCTATTTTAAAGGTAGTGGGCCAAGAGAAGCACCTTTGGTGAGTCACTCAGTCAATTTCATGCTAACGCTAGCTGGTTAAAAGCTCTATTTAAATCCAGTGTAATCATTTTTCTGAAATCTGTTTTAATAAGTAAATACACAAAATTCTAAGCTTTCAAACAATGTAAGACATGACTGCCTTCTGTAAGCATGTTTAACACAGTTCACTGTGTCACAACTGAGACTTTTAAAAGAACATTTAAATACGCCTGGCCGCAGTATCCGGAAGTGTAAGGGGTTTAATATAATAATGATTAAATCAAATTAATTGTGCTCAGTACATTCTATAGTTAATCCTTCATGACAGCTCCAGTTTTAAATATTTCTTCTTTTTTTTTTGTCCTATAGCAGTTACAACTGCTGGACATGGTTTGTCCCATGTCTGAAGAATCAGTGAGCTGTGACCTCAAATTCCTCCTGGCTTCATCTTCTACTGTGGTGATTGAATCCATACAATTAACTTCTCTGTCCTGACTTCTGTTCCTTCTTAAGAATAAGAAAATATTTACCACACTGCCCTTTTTTTTTCTTGTGTCATATTTTTTTAAACAGCTGATCTATTAATAATAAAGCACTTGACTAATAGTAGTACATACAGACTTGCTAAAGCAAAATGGTCAGGACAGATAGAATGCTTGAAATAGATGCTTGATACAGAGGGTGGAACGTGGTGGTGACATATCGTACAGTATATCTGGATCTTGTGCTTCTCACCCATTGTGCTTACTGCCCGGCTGATTTAATAATTCACACCTAATTCTACATGAACACAGTGACTATGAGCATTGTGACACATGTTTAAGACTCCCCACCTTTAGTTGATGGTGAAGCTGATGAAACTGATGGTGATGATGATGAAACTGATGAAACTTTTTGTAAAACAGAACATGATTGCATCTTGAGCCAACAGCATGACTCATTTCCAATGAACTGATGACCATATGCTATTGCATTAGTAGACAATCAGTGGATTGTGTCTAACTGCACGACAGTTTGTCACAAGGTCAACACATGAGAGAAAGAAATCTGTCATAAAGTTCACTTGTTGCATCCGCCAAGGAAGTAATGTGATCGGGGTGGTTTATTGGTCTGATTGTTTGTCTGTTTGTTAGCAGGATTATGCAAAAACTACTGGATGGATTTTGATTAAATTTTCACTAGATGTGGCCATTTATTAATTACAAAACTTACTTTTTACTGTTGATTTTCATTAAATGCATGTGATGTTATATTATGTATTTCACAAATTAAACTTGAATTTAATTGTTTTTACTACATAAACATTACATATTTGTAAAATTCTGTTCAGTTTCTCTTATGGTCTGAAGGTGACCACATTATTCATACTCGTAGCATTCCTGATGACCTTCATTACCTGCAGCTGCTCCTCATCAGCACACCTGCCTTGCTGCTGGGTATTTAAGATCTCAGTTATCATCAGTTCCAAGCTCCCGTGTGCCTGCTTCAGTGTTCTCACCTTTCTGAAGACCATAACTCTCTGCACTCACACATAAACATCTCAGTCAATTTGTTTTATTATCCTTTATTTATACAGGGAAGGTCAATTGAGAGGCAACCTTTCTTTTTCAAGGACACCCTGTTCACACTCACAACTGGAAGCTATCCAGTACAACCAGAGACTGACCTGTGGCCACTGAGCAGCTCCACTGGAGCAGTTGGGATTAAGGGCTTTGCTCAAGGGCACCACAGTGAGGTTAATGAGGATGGGGTCCACCCAGATCTGATCCTGCTGCTCCAGGGATTGAACCGGTAACCCTTTGGTCACCAGTCCACATCCCTAACCACTAGGCCACTACTGGAATTTCTCTGTACCTGGAATTACTTCTTGTTAACCTCCTGTCCTGGACTCCCTCAGCCTGCACCCACCTGGAAAGCACAAGAAAGGATTGCAAGGATTGCAAATTTGAATAACCACATCATCACAGGAAAAATCCCCGGGCCCGGGGTATCTCCATACTCATGTGGCTGCCACGATCTTCCTCAGCAGTAAGATCTCAACAACTTGTACATTACCAACAATTTCCCTGCCACTTACTCATGTCTTGTCTTCTCCTTCCCCTGTAGGTCAGATCTCTTTTAGAACCACTACAACAGTTTTAATAAAAACACCAGAACCTTGCATCTCTGTCTCAGTGTGTTCTATCTGCCATTGGGTCCTGTATAAAACAATCTCAATTTCTGACTGTTTATTTTACAGTTTCTTACATAAAAAATAACTTTCTTTAGAAAAATGATTTTTTTAATGATTACAGTTTTTTTCATGACATTTTATATTTGAGAAGTTAATTTAGTCTATTTTTTGTCATTTTATTTTCATCCATTTTCAAATGCCTGCAAAATTTGCAGGAAAATGTTAAAATACATTTTTACAGTACAATTCATAATTTTTACAAATGGCCTTTGTTACCTCTCTCACCTCTGAGTTCCTGTGAGCTGACATCTGACAGTATACCAAAGAAAATACCACAAAACATTTTCCATATGCAATACCAATATTGTAATTTTGTAACCATTTACATTTTTACAAATTCATATTAGGAAGCATAAAATTTCCATTATTTTCTCACAAAATATCCAGAAAGTTGTGGCAACATTTTTTTTTCTTCTGAGAATGGCGATAGGTACAGTATGACTTTGCAGTTAATTTAATTACTAATTTAAACAAATGGGCAATTTGTTTTATTTAAACTGATATGTACAAAGACTATCAGTTCTTCCACCAGCAACAGTAATATTAGTGACTGCTGGACAGTCCATACTTTTTCCTCTTTTAAAAGTTATTTTTGTCATTTATGCAAATGACAAAATGTGAGTTGTGATATCTCAATAAAAACAACTTCATAAAATGCTGAAATAAGGTTTTGAAAGAATTCTATAATTGTAAAATTAAAAAAAAAAAAAATTTCCACCGACATCAACTGTGAGGTCATGTAAAAAGTTGCCACACATTTGCTCACATGTCTAAATTTTTAAAAAGTTTGAGAATACACAAAATTGAGCTGCCTTAAGAGTGCAAATAGCAGTTCCCACATGTTTTATCTGTGTTTGGTTTGTGAAGGGTTGTTTGGAAAACTGACTTCTCTATCTAGAGTTAGTTGAGGTAAGTTGACATACAGTAGCTGCACTTTGACGGAGTAGCCAAGTTGTGAATTCAACAAATAAACTTGAGAAGCTCAAAAACTCTTGAGATACAACAAATCCAGAGGCCGCCGTCATCTGTCTTTTATTAACTGTATCGTTATTGGTCTTAAAATGGAGAGACGGGCGGCACAATGACTTCAGCACTGAGAATGAAGATAGCTTTGCTGTATCATTCCCCAGGCTTAGCTGGCTGTTATTGAATTACAGTTACATAATGTCCAAGTGCTAACTCACAAGGTCTGCCTGACAAAAACAATTTCATACAGTCCTTAGATAAGACAGTGAAGATTAAAAACACATGAAAACAGCAGCAAACATGAGCTGATATGTATAAACATTCAAAAGGACAGAATGACTGATAAAATTGGATAAAGCTTAATTTCAGAAAATAAACACATGGAAGCAAGATTCATCAGCTGGAAACTACATAATAAAATCATCTCTTTTGGAGACTGAAATTGGAACATGTACTACATTGGTCAGTTTGAGGATCTGTACATTAACAAGCTACTAATGAGACAACATGTAATCTGATTTAGACTTGTGCAATGCTCATATACTGACAAAGGCCTTTAAATTGTTTCAGGATTAGTTATATTTTTATTAGCCAAACATTGCTTTTCAAATTGCTGTCTAAACCTGGAAACAACTCCCTATAAAATCAATATTGCAACATCAACTCCGACAGGCCCTATACTTAGATGCCCTCCTTTAGTAGTGGGCCATGCGTGGGCTTTCCCAACCCCAGTCTGAGTATTTGCAGAGCTAGATGTGTTTATTTGCTCTGGTTTGAGGGCAAAGACTACCAGGCTGTACTGTGGTTCTGCGCAGTCCTACGTGCTGGATCCACTTTCAGTGTACCACCACAGTAACAAGGCAGGTGTTGTGCCGCATGTATTTTGGGGTCCTGTCCAGCGGTCACTTTCACCAACTCAAACTGAGGGACCTCTGCCTTTAGCAAAAGATTGTGGGGTTTGAGAGTACATGATCAGCAAACAAACTGACCATACATCACTCAGTGCTCGCTAAAAAAAGGGCTTTCCCAGAGTGAGACGGGTACAAGGGGCTGGTTCACGGCACCTTGACCAACCTGAAACCAAAGATGTAATTTGCACGTGAACCTCATGCATGGTTTCAGGTTTATTGGGCTCCATTTCCACAGAAACACTCTTTGGCTTGTTTGTGTTGACCTGGGCCATTTGTTTCCCCATGCCTGAATGGCTAAAAAAGTAAGTGTAAATAAAGTTGAAATGCAACCATCAGCACGCTTTTCAAGGTGTTGCTCTTTCCGCACATTCCACCTGTGAGCTCAGACATGGACCATTTATGGCACAGAGTCTGGTTATTTTTAGTGATCACTGATTTCTCTTTTCCTTTCAAGAAATGGATGTTAATTATTTTTTTTACTACCTCAAACATAATTTCAGAAAAAGCCCATCCAGAGAACTCATGAGAAATTTTTTCACTGTAATTCCGAGATTATATTATATATGGTTAAGTTATTTATGGACCTTGCATTGAACAGAAGAAAAGATCTTCAAAATGTGAAGATTTTGTTGAAAGACAAACGTATTCAGATGATCACTGTGTATAAACAAGGCAGGGACAATGGATTTCTGGGCTTTTTTCAGATGTGAAAACACAAATAAAGCCCCTTTGGGGGTTATGTAAATGTCACCATAGGTGATTTTTTTTATGACAAATTTATGAGTAGCAACTTCATTCTCACTTAATTATGTTTAAATCTGCATTTGCTGTGGCACAAAAGTTTTTCTGTACAACAGAAGTTTCTGCTTAATTTACAAATCACTGTTTAATAGGAATTTGACAATCCTGTGCTTTTCTTGTGGTGCTATAGAATATCATTGCAGTAAACCATGGGGGGGGGCATCTGCTTTAAAATTTGTAATTCTTCCCACAACTTTTAGTGCGAAAATACCTCTCAAAACATCACAACTTTTATCACAACTTTTTAAAAAAGCTCCCGCAAATTCAGGCTTTTTGGGCCGCAACAATCATAGAAACATCCCGTGAAATCCTGGAGGGACTGAAATGTTCTCAGACAGGTTTAAGGACACTGTTGATGCTTCACAGTGTAAATTGTGAGTTTTCGTGGAACACCCCAGGCTCCACTGCCATCACAAAATATGGAGTGACGCCGAGAAACAGGAAGTTGTTATAACTCACACCTACATTGTCAGATTGGACCCAAACTTTGGGCAGCTCAGTGGCACAGTTGTTGTGTCCATAATTATGAGAATGACGAGGAAGCAGAACTCGGTTAACAGGGCTTCATTCAGGATAACTGTATACTGTAACTATATACAAAGGCTTACGGCACTTGCCTGCATGCCAGGTGCTCCACGACGAAAGAGGCAGAGCCTCTTCCGCCCACTTTCTTTATACCCCGGGTGCCATCACTACCGGAAACCGGCAGTCAGCCACCCTGTTCAACCCACGTCCTACCCGGCCGCCGTCTTACTGGTACCAGCCTATTTACATATGTAACACCCCCCCTTTCCTTTAAAAAATGTCAGGCACACAAATAACCCACCCCAATTTCTCACCCAACTCGCGCACTAACAGGAAAAAAACATATTGTGACGTTTGCAGGGGTTCACACAAAAAGACAATGGAGCAGATGGCTGTGATCAACCAGATTTATTTTACATACACCCCGACCCCCAACCTGCTTCTCAGCACAGACAGGAGCGGAGGTCATTCTCACAGACCTCTGTTTACATCACGGTTACACACACATGATACATCTTGCCCTAATCCTGCTAAACACTGCTGGGCCATTATAATGCAGTTATAATGACACAGCAGTATAACTCAGAAGAACACATTTAACACACACAGTAACGTTTCAAACTGGCAAAGCATGCTGGGAAATCCCTGGCTCCCTTAAAATGGCCCGCCGACGTTACACTGCCCCCCCCCGGACTGGTTTCTGTGCCAGAAAATTCAAAGCCACTTTCAGAAATCCAACGCGAGTCAGCCCGGTGCCAGGGCGGCATGCACGGGCCATCTGAGTCCTCGGTCGGAGAATCTGGTTGGGGTAGGGTTCCGGTTTGGCCATCAGCGGGCGGATGGAAGCACATCTGACAGCCTCTGTAGGACCACCACAGTCCCTTCCCTGGCAGCGGGAGTCCCCAGGCCCGCTCCGGCCGACTCCCACCGCTGCCAGTTCTCCCAGGCGGCCCGCTGGCCCGCATCCATGCGTCCAGCCTTTGCCGGCGCCTGGAAAGTGGCCGCATCTTCGTCTCCTGCTCGCTCCGCTGCGTCGCTCCTGCGCCTCTGTGACGTCATCTGCCGGGGGGGAAGCATCTGCAGGAGGCGGCTTTTTTTTCCCGTCCCATGCCACCTCGCTCTAATTTAGCGTCGGCGAGGGGCCAGTTTGTCGTGCGCTGTGTGCGGGGCAGTACCATGCCATGTACCCTGGCTCTGTGCAGCGGAAGCCGTCCTTCCTCGCGTCGCCACGGCTGTCTCCTTCGTGCACGCGCTGCTGTGATCTGCCGTAGCTCCTCCTCCACTCGCTCTCAGCACGGTGGTTTCCTCTGATGATCAGCGCGGCAGCCAGCTCGACCTGGGCCAGGTGGTCATCCAACAGGTTCTCGCCGTTGTAGCGGGGAATCTTGGCCCGCTGCTGAATGGATGAGACTGTCATCTCCCGGTCGATTGCCGCTCCTAGTCGCTCTGGAATCGCCAGCCCGTCCTGCCCTGAAAAGGGCGGGAAGCGGGGCTGTGTTTCGCTCTGCACGTCCATCGCTGGCGAAGTCTCCAGGGGGCCGGCGTCTCAAGCTCTACACTCCGTTCCCAGGGCTGAGGCGATAATCGCTCGGCCGCTGTACCTCGCCTGGATCGTCATCTCGCTCCATATCCCACTTCGTGACACCAGTGTGACGTTTGCAGGGGTTCACACAAAAAGACAATGGAGCAGATGGCTGGTGATCAACCAGATTTATTTTACACACACCCCGACCCCAACCTGCTTCTCCGCACAGACAGGAGCGGAGGTCATTCTCACAGACCTCTGTTTACATCACGGTTACACACACATGATACATCTGCCCTAATCCTGCTAAACACTGCTGGGCCATTATAATGCAGTTATAATGACACAGCAGTATAACTCAGAAGTAACACATTTAACACACACAGAAACGTTTCAAACTGGCAAAGCATGCTGGGAAATCCCTGGCTCCCTTAAAATGGCCCCGACGTTACACTATGTACAAAATAAATAAATACCTATCCACTCACACAACTAAGGCTGGGGGGCCAGGTAGACTACCAGCGCCCCCTACACGGCTGAGCGGGTTATTCTGCCACTAGAAGAGAACATAAAACGAAATAACAGAAGGTTGTGTCTCTAACTACAAAACAACCCCCATATTTACACTATACACACACAACACACATAAAACCACAATACTGATACTACTGGCAGCCCCCACCCCAACACCCACCCCCCCATGGGCATTCACAGTGAAACTACTTTGGGCATTCAATAAAAAATAGGTCAAATAAACCAGGTGGGCTCAAATTCACCTTAAACATAATTACCCACTGTTCTGACTACAAAATTTAACAAACACATGCCAATTAAACAAAACACGCTAAAAATCAGTGCTATAACAGGCACGTCACCACACAGGTCAATAAAATTGTCATGCAAACACTCAACACAGGCTCACAACTACACACCTCATCATGCCTACCGCACTCACTCTCTTTCCTTCTTTTTTTTTTTTTTTAAATAAATCTACCGAGGCACCAAATAGTAAACAACATATACAGGACTAAGGTAAACAAAACAGGCACACAAAACCCAAAAAAAAGACCCTCAGTCCTTGGATAGATCCCTCTCCAGGCGTCTCCATCTCTTCACCTCAGGGCTCCTGCTGCGCCATCTCTTCTCCAAAACTGGCAGCTGCAGATCCCTCAGGTGTCTCCAGACGTGAATAGACCCACGCCAATCTGCCTCCATCCAGCCGGGCTCCACCTGGAACCGCCTCTGGTCGTCTTGCTGCTCGCGTGGACTGTGATCCCATCGTACTCGAGCATCAACCTTGGTCTTCAAGGGAGCCCTCTTCCTTTTATCCAGATCACCAATCCTGCGACAGGCCTCTGTCACCGATTGCTCTGGCTTGCGGGCTCATCTCGGTCTCCTCTTGGCAGGCCACTGCTGGGAGTGCTTTATGATCACCACGCTCCACCATCTAGCCCTGTTTTCTTCCAGCGCTGGCGCCTCGTCCTCACAAGCCTCATCGGAGTTCCTGGCGTGCTGTCTGGCACCCTCGTCCAGGGCAGCCTGCATGACGGCATCGGGTCCAGCCCGAGACAGCTCCGTGTGGCGCAGCATGCGCTCTCCCTCTGTCACTTTGTCCAACCAGTCTGAATCCCACACCTCAGCATCCTCCGCGACTGGAACAGGTCCGCCCCACAGTCCACATCCAGACAATTCTTCACCCGACACGTTAGCGATGGAGAACCCAAGACTGTAAAATAGGTTGCAATCCATAACGTTAACCCCAGATGCTGAAACTTTGATGCGAACACTGGGTGCCACACTGTCCTTATACCGGGCCTCCATTTCCACATAGCCCAAAACAGCCAACCTGTTCTGTCCATAACCATAATACTATTCATAATGCCTTCTAATCTGCCGGTGGGGAAACAGTCTCGCCATGGTCTCCAAATTCAGGACGGAAATCACCGCTCCAGTGTCCACCAAAAGCGGAATCTCAACGCCATCTAGCATGATGGTGCAGCCGATCCTCCCTGTTGTCTCTGGGGAGACGGTATGCACAACTGTTGGAGTCTTCTGCGCAGCACCTGGTTCACCCCTATGGCTCCTGCGTATGAAGTTTTCGCACACCCTGGCAAAATGGTTCAAAACACCGCACTTGCCATGCTTTCCTTTCGCCAGGCACATCCTGGACTTATAGCGGTGCTCAGTGGACCCACACCCATAACACGCCAGGTTACGTGGGGCAGACTTTATCCTGACCACGGTGGCAAAATCTTCCTCTCTGTACTCGTCATAACAAGGGTGCATGATCAGTGCCTCAGCATGAGACTCATTCTTCTCCAGAGAAGCCCCTTCAGCAAGGCCTCTCACAATGGTCTCTGCCGCCTTGAACTGTTGGGCAAGCTCGACAGCCTCAGCTAATGTCAACTCCCCTGGGTGTGTCAACAACCTGGACCGGGCCGCTGGGCAGCGGATGTGCTCTGCCAGCTGGTCCCAAATCATCTCGTCCTCCAGGGCCCCAAATCTGCATTCCCTCGCCAGCTCACGGACGTCCACTAAAAATCTTCTTACCGGCTCTCTCAACCGCTGGCAGCGCTGTCGAAACTGAATGCACTTCACAGTGACGTTTTCCGGTGTCCTAAAGTACCGCGCCATTAGCTTTACTACCTCGTCAAAGCTGTCAGCACCTCCAAGGTTCTCCAGAATCCTCTGCCCTTCCATTCCCAAATTATGGACCAACACAGCTCGCGCTTGGAGCTTCTCCATCTCGCCCAGGTTTAAGACAATGAGATAGTTGGTAAAAGCAGCAAACCAACGAGGCCACGGCACGGACGGCTCACCCGGGGCCTCCAGAAAAGGCTGAAAGCTGGCAATGGAATGCTTCATTACCACTTTTACCTCGTTGCCAAATGTTGTGTCCATAATTATGAGAATGACAAAGAAGCAGAACTCGGTTAACAGGGCTTTATTCAGGATAACAGTATAACTATATACAAAGGCTTACAGCCCTCGCCTGCATGCCAGGTGGCTCCATGACGAAAGAGGCAGAGCCTCTTCTGCCCACTTCTTTTATACCCCGGGTGCCATCTCTACCGGAAACCAGCAGCCAGCCACCCCAGTCCACCCACGTCCAACCCGGCCGCCATCTTACTGGTACCAGCTTATTTACATATGTAACAGCAGTGGTTATCACTGTGGCAGCACAGCAAGAAGGTCATAGGATCGATTCCACCCCTGACCATTGTGAGTTCAATCCCGCCCCCTGACCGTCGATAACCCTTCTGTGTGGAGTTTGTATGTCCTCCCCATGTCTGCCTGGGATTACTCCAGGTACTCAGGTTTACTCCCACAAGTCCCAAAAAACCCAAACATACAGACGTGGACAAAATTGTTGGTACCCCTCTGTTAATGAAAGAAAAACCCACAATGGTCACAGAAATAACTTGAATCTGACAAAAGTGGTAATAAATAAAAATTCTAGGAAAATTAACCAATGAAAATCAGACAATGCTTTTGAATTGTGGTTCAACAGAATTATTTTAAAAAACAAACTCATGAAACAGGCCTGGACAAAAATGATGGTACCCCTAGAAAAGATTGAAAATAATGTAACCATAGGGACATGTTCAACCAAGATGTGTCCTCTAATTAACATCACAGGTGTCTACAAACTTGTAATCAGTCAGTCGGCCTATTTAAAGGGTGACAAGTAGTCACTGTGCTGTTTGTTGACATGGTGCGTACCACACTAAACATGAACCAGAGGAAGCAAAGGAGAGAGTTGTCTCAGGAGATTAGAAAGAAAATTATTGACAAGCATGTTAAAGGTAAAGGTTATAAGACCATCTCCAAGCAGCTTGATGTTCCTGTGACTACAGTTGCACATATTATTCAGAAAATTAAGATCCACGGGACTGTAGCCAACCTCCCTGGATGTGGCCGCAGGAGGAGACAGATAATACAAATGGTAACAAAAGAGCCCAGAACAACCTCTAAACACATTCATGGTGAACTCCAAGGTCAAGGTACATCAGTGTCAGATCGTACCATCCGTTGTTGTTTGAGCCAAAGTGGACTTCATGAAAGATGACTAAGGAGGACACCACTGTTGAAAACAAATCATAAAAAAAGCCAGACTGGAATTTGCCAAACTGCATGTTGACAAACCACAAAGCTTCTGGGAGAATGTCCTATGGACAGATGAGACAAAACTGGAACTTTTTGGCAAGGCACACCAGCTCTATGTTCACAGACGCAAAAATGAAGCATACCAAGAAAAGAACACTGTCCCTACTGTGAAACATGGAGGAGGTTCTGTTATGTTCTGGGGCTGCTTTGCTGCATCTGGCACAGGGTGTCTTGAATCTGTGCAAGGTACAATGAAATCTTAAGACTATCAAGGTATTCTAGAGAGAAATGTGCTGCCCAGTGTCAGACAACTTGGTCTCAGTCGCAGGTCATGGGTCTTGCAACAGGATAATGACCCAAAACACACAGCTAAAACACCCAAGAATGGCAAAGAGCGAAACATTGGACTATTCTAAAGTGGCCTTCTATGAGCCCTGATCTAAATCCTATTGAACATCTGTGGAAGGAGCTGAAACATGCCGTCTGGAGAAGGCACCCTTCAAACCTGAGACAACTGGAGCAGTTTGCTCATGAGGAGTGGGCCAAAATACCTGCTGAGAGGTGCAGAAGTCTCATTGACAGTTACAGAAATCGTTTGATTGCAGTGATTGCCTCAAAAGGTTGTGCAACAAAATATTAAGTTAAAGGCCAAATGTCACGTAACAGGGTACTTTAAATGTCTTGAAACTAGATATAAAAGGGAACCGATCCGTTCGGGTCTTGGTGCATATGCTTCAGTAACGCCGGAATATTCGTTAATTTAAAACTGCAGCGCTTGGCCTGACGTTCTTACTCACGGCCCCTGGAATCGCCTGGGGAAGAAGGCGGAAGTGACGAAATTGATTGTACCTTAGTTTGATGCTTGGGGTATCCCGATTGATTGTTTATATGGAGACTGGAAGATTGAAGTGAGCAACAAGAAAGAAAAAATTGGATATTTCACCCATACCTTAAAACAGGGCTATAAGGGACAGCTGGGTAATAAGGGACACTTTTCTGGGAAATGTTTTCATACCTGTCAAGTGAGACGTTTTCGCTGTATTTTAATACCGTAAAACGCGGCTATAAGGGACGGCGGGGTAATAAGGGTCACTTTTCTGGGAAATGTTTTAAATGTAATTCGTGTTGTTATTGTCAAATATTTTAAGGATTCATGGATATTTGACAATAACAACACAACTCAGCGTCCGGCTCAAAATAAAAAAAGCAGAATTCTGTATTTGTAAGGCGATTCCTCTCTGTTCCGCAGCCGCAGGACAGCTGAAAGTGTTAAGCCATCAGCCTAATGACTTCTCATTGTAGTGAGAATAGCTCCCGCTGAGCGATCTGCCCCCCCGACAATCAGCCTAATGATTGAGTCCACACTTCTAACAGTAGTGATAATAGCTCCCGCTGAGCCATCTGCCAGCCCCCCTAGCTGTGGGGGATCACACACACGACGTGTTCCTCAACACACTCAATAATTTTTTTTCCCGTATATTTTTCTTTTGGGCGTACAGAAATGGCAATATGCCCGTATTTGCTAAAATTGCATTTTCCCTGTATTAAAATACGGCGAAAACGTCTCACTTGACAGGTATGCGCCTCCATTTTCATATTGATCTGGTCAATTTCTTGACAGCAGCGGCTCTCCTCCACTGTAATAATAATGGCTTCCGAAAAATCAATATTTATGGGGCGCCCTCGAAAAACCCCCTTCGGCTTCCCAATTCTGGAGGCGATTAATGTCCAATTCAATGACATTTTCCACTGGTTCTGCTCTCTGGTCAATGTCGGAACTGTTGTCATCAGACAAAGCATCTGATTCCGTCTCGGACGGCTCGAACCTGTAAGGTTCTATGCCTCTGTCACTGTCTGAACCACTGACAAAAAAAAGACAAAAAAAAAAAAAGACAAAACTAAACTAATTTGTTCACATTCGCTGTCACTTTCCGTCATGATTGTCCAATGTTGATAAGTGTGAATGTGGATAGGCAGGGCAGCCAGGGTGAAATTTGTGACGTCAAAAACATGGGCGTGGTCTGGATTGGCTGTCACAAGCCAGCAAGCAAGGCGGGGACTTCGCCTGGTGTATTTTGTGCAATTATGTAAATACGGGTGGGTGATTTGGTCTCCGGTATGAATATTTGGTTTAAGCTATGTGTATTTTATCAAAATTCGTTGTCATTTAGAAAAAAAAAATTACGTGACATTTGGCCTTTAAGGGTACCATCATTTTTGTTCAGGCCTGTTCCATGAGTTTGTTTTTTAAAGTAATTCTGTTGAACCACAATTCAAAAGCATTGTCTGATTTTCAATGGTTAATTTTCATAGAATTTTTATTTATTACCACTTTTGTCAGATTCAAGTTATTTCTGTGACCATTGTGGGTTTTTCTTTTATTAACAGAGGGTTACCAACAATTTTGTTCACGTCTGTACAAGTTAGGTTGATTGGAGACTCTAAAGTGGCCCTAGGTATGAGTGTGTGTGAAGGGATTGGCGCAGCAAAAAACTTAATATATGATACTAATCTTAACCAGAATAGATTTATATTACTATAATAGACATAGCCATAGCTGACATGGTTCAGGTGACCCACAGAACAGACACGACTTAGGGTTAACACAATTAACGTACTTTATTTGTTAATGTGAGTGATTGAGTGCGTGAGTGCGGTTATATGGTGTAATTTAGTGTAGTGCAATCTGTGTACTCCAGCTGGGCCGGCAGAGCACCGTACAGACTGGCAACCCTGGAAAGAGACAAGGGCCGTTAGCTTACAGTTCACCCTATGCAGCACGTTAGATGTTGCTATGCTTACTGTCAATGGATGTTGGAGTTGCTTCAGGGGGCGCCGAAGCTGCAGCCAGGGAGATAGTGTCTGCGGGCAGGTTAGCTGGAGGTGGAATAAAAGTCTGCCACCTGGAGGGAGATGGAGGTCCGCCGTTGTGGGCTCTGCCTGTGCACAAGGGAGTGGACAGGTTAAGTAGCAATGAAGCTTACTTGATCGTTGGTCTGGGTGGAACCGACCCGGACGTCGTTCAGCGGGACTTGGAAGCCGAAGGCTGGAGAATTCAGTGCAGGGAGCACAGAGGCAGGGTGTGGCGTGATTCACAGGAGAGAATCAGACGACTCCACGCCCAGCACTGGTCCTAATGGAAATAAATAGGGCCGCAGGAGATGACAGGCAGGTGTGTGCACAGGTGCCGTGATTGGCGGCCATGACAATAGCGCCCCCTAATAGAAAACTTCAGTCTTCTCCATGATGTCTGAGAAGAATTGTCTGGACAAGGCGTCAGGCTTAGTATTCTTAGACCCGGGCCAATACGTGATTGTGAAATTGAAACGCCCGAAGAATAGAGACCAGCGGGCTTGGCGCACATTCAGACGCTTGGCTGTCCTCAGGTACTCCAGGTTCTTGTGGTCTGTCCAGACCACAAACGGCTGGGAGGCCCCCTCCAACCAATGGTGCCACTCCTCCAGTGCGAGCTTGACCGCTAGGGGTCCCCTATCACTGATGTCATAATTATGCTCCGCTGAAGACAGCCGCCAGGAGAAGAACGCACAGGGAAGAACCTTGCCATCCGCCGGGGAACGCTGGGATAGGACGGCTCCAACCCCTGAATCCGAGGCGTCCACTTCCACCAGGTACTGAAGAGCAGGATCCACCTGTGCCAGGATGGGAGAGGCTGAGAACTGCCCTTTGAGATCAGCAAAGGCCACAGCCGCCTCCTCCGTCCACCTTAAGGGCACCTTAGAGGAAATGAGACAGGCCGGGGGAGAGCAGTGATGCTGTAATTTTTGATGAAGCGGCGGTAGAAATTGGCGAACCCCAAAAACTGCTGCAGTTGCTTCCTGGAGGAGGTGGGCCAATCTACCACCACTTTTACCTTGCTAGGGTCAGGGATGATCTTGTTGTGGGAGATGATAAAGCCCAGGAAGGATGTTTTGGATGCATGGAACTCACACTTCTCGGCTTTCACAAATAACTTGTTCTCCAGGAGTCACTGCAACACTCGCCTCACATGCACCCGGTGTTCGTCCAAGGGACTGTGAAAAGATGAGGATGTCATCAAGGTAGACAAAGACAAACACACCCAAAAAAATCTCCTCAGCACATCATTGATCAGCTGCTGGAACACAGCGGGGGCGTTGGTCAGCCCGAACGGCATGACCAAATACTCAAAGTGACCACTGGGGGTCCGGAACCCCGTCTTCCATTCATCACCTTCCCGGATCCGGACCAGATGGTAGGTGTTCCGTAGATCCAGCTTGGTGAACCATGAGGCCCCCTGGAGGGAATCAAATGCTGAGTTAACAAGAGGTAGGGTGTACTTGTCCTTGATAGTGATGTTATTAAGTTCTCTGAAGTCAATGCATGGCCTTAGCAATCCATCCTTCTTTCCCGCAACCCCCCCCCCCCCCCCGCCCTCACCACTGAGGATGACAGCCGAATTATGCCAGAGTTTAATGACTCTTTAATATAAGCCTCCATGGCTTCCCGGTCCGGAGGTGACAGGCTGTAGAGACAACTCGATGGTAGCGGGGCTCCAGCACGGAGGTTAATGGCACAATCATATGGGCGGTGAGGGGGGAGGAAAAGGGCCTGGGTCTTGCTGAAAATGGCCCCAAGGTCGTGATACTCCGAGGGCACCTTGGACAGATCAGGAGGAGAGATGGCGGGAACACTCAGGGGCATGGACGGCGAGCAAGCAGCTGATTGCAGACAGGCACCAAGACAGAATGAACTCCATGATAATATACTCCCAGAGCGTCAGTCAATAACGGGATTATGTAGCCATAACCAGGGATACACCAGAATAACCGGGGAGGAGGAAACCAGTAACACAAAAAACTTCAGTTCTTCCCGATGATCCCCTGATGTAATGACGGCCACTGGGAGGGACTGCTGGGAAATGGTGGCGAGAGGGACTTTGGACAAAGCGATGAGCTGAAGTGGGACTTTGAGCGATGATGGGGAGGCCCAGCCGGGTTGCCAGTTTCCCAGAGATAAAGTTCTGCTCTGCCTCCGAATCAATCAGTGCGTGTGTCCCTATTTCAGTCTGCCTATGAATAAAATGAATGGGGAGCAGAAATCTAGATAGGGGATTAGATGTAGGAGAGTCCGTGAGTCCCCCTACTGCGACACACGGACTCCCCCTTTTGGCCCTACCGGACATGACACTACCTCAGGCTCCTCGCTCCCACAGTACAGACATGACTCCAGCTCGCGGCAGCGCTGTTTCTCCGCCAGTGGTAATTTGGACTGTACCATTACCATAGGTTCCAGAGCTTCTGGGGAATCAGAGGAAGACAAAGCCAATGGGGAAGGCCGAGGGGAGTGGCGATCTTGGGCACCCAAGCAACTGGAAGACCTACGTTCTGCTGCCCGCTCCCGTAACCTGTTATCAAGGCTGATGGCTAAGGAAATTAATTCAGTGAGCCTATCAGGTTTCACTAAGCGGGCCAGCTTGTCCCGCAGGCTAGGGCTAAGGCTCTTGACAAAAATGCTGCAGAGCGAGGCATCCTCCCACCCCACCTCAGTAGCCACCACCCGGAAATCGACTGCGTGGTCTGCCACTGGCGGAGTGCCCTGTCTAAGATTGAGCAGCCGGGAGGTAAGCACACTAGCACGGTCCGAGTGGTCAAACACCTCCTTAAACTCACAAACAAATTGCCTATAAGTCATGTTGGCATAATTCACCCTAGCCATGACGGTGTAGGCCCAAGCTAGCGCTTGCCCCTCTAACAAATTAATAATATAGCCTATCTGGCTGTGGTCTGTGGTGAAATCCCCGGGTACCCGCTGAAACACTATCTCACACTGCATAATGAAACCCCGCGCCTCCCCTAACTTCCCACTAAAACAGGTGGGAGTGGGGATGGGGGTTAGCCGAGGAGAAGGGCCCTACCCGGGTGGGTAGCTAGTGGGAGCTGAGAAGCTACTAGGGGCTGATGGAGCCGGACGGAATGTCTGCGGGCTTGCCAAATGATCCAACCGGTCCCTTAAACGGGTTAACTGAGTTAAAATGATCTGCTGTTGATATGCTAACTGATCTACTCGGGCCTTGAGGATGTTAAACTTGCGTGACAACGCACTGTCAGCTGGGTTATTTTGGCGGAGTCGTACTGACATGGTATTTGACCCAGTGAGCAGACTCGGACACCAGAGTAGATTCAATTATATTTATTAATAATAATATTGTGTGTGTGAGTGTGTGGGTGTGTGTTCTTGCTGCCATTGGAGAAGAGCAAAACGCCGTACGACCTGACAACCCTAGGGACAAGCAGAGGCAGGCTGTTAGTGGCAACACTGATGATGATGTGCAGGTTAATCTCAAGTTTACTGTTTGCAGAGATATTGCGACGCTCAGGTTTAGCTCGGCGGCTACGGCCAGGAGGACAGCATTCCCAGAACCAGCTGCAGCGTGTAGACGGTGAAGGTGTATTCAGTGAGGGTGTGAGGCTTGGTCCACCACCAGGGAGGAGAGAGTCCGCCGCCACGGAGCTCCACCTGTGCACAGGGGACTGAGGTAGGAAAGGAGAGGAAAAGCTGAGGCTTACTTGCGTGGTGGAGGTCTTCTTCCAAACACAGGCAGGTAGCAGGTAGGAGGCTGGGATGAACGCAGGCTGAGGCTAAGGTCTCCGGAATCTGAGAAGAAGGTGTGTGTGGTCTTCATGGAGTAAGACAGACGACTCCACACGGATCCCAGGGCAGCGTGGATTATATAGCCCCAACCGTGATGAGAAACAGGTGTGTGCGCAGCTGGGGAGTGTGTGCGCAGCTGTCAATTTTTATCCGAATTTGTCGAATTCTTAGCAGATTTAGTGCTGAAATCAGATAGAATAATTATAGTCGGGGACTTTAATGTACATGTAGATGTAGATAGTGATTGCCTTAATATGGCATTTAATTCAATATTAGACTCAATGGGGTTTTTTTTTTCAGAAAGTAGGAAATTCTACCCATTATCTCCACCACACGTTGGACCTTGTTCTGACATATGGCATAGAAATAGAAAATCTGGTAGTGTCTCCTCATAACCCTGTACTGTCAGACCATTGTCTGTTAACCTCTGATTTTACTATTTCTGCTATTAAATTCAGGTATGACTGAAGTCATTCTAGTTGGTCCAAAAAACCTTAGAAATATGTACCTTTACAAATCAAACTCTTATTTTGGATGCGGTTACTCCTTCTCTTAATAGCTCTGTGAGGAACCTTGGAGTTATTTTTGATCAAGATCTGTTTGTTTTTTTTAGTTCACATATTAAACTTGTTTCAAAGACTGCCTTCTATCATTTGCATAATATTGCCAAGATTAGGAGCATCTTGTCCCAGAGTGATGCTGAGAAACTGATCCACACTTTTGTTAGCTCTAGATTAGATTATTATAACTCTTTATTATCAGGTTGTCCTAAAACATCTTTAAAAAGTCTTCAGCTGATCCAAAATGCTGCAGCAAGAGTTTTAACAGGTGCTAGAAAGAGAGATCATATCTCTCCGGTTCTGGCCTCCCTTCATTGGCTTCCCATAGAGTTTAGAATTAAGTTTAAAATCCTTCTTCTCACTTACAAAGCTCTAAATAATCAGGCCCATTTTTATTTAAAAGATCTGATACTACCCTATCATCCTAACAGAGCACTACGCTCCCAAAATGCTGGATTACTTGTAATACCTAGAATCTCCAAAAGTACAATGGGAGGCAGAGCCTTCAGTTATCAAGCTCCTCTCCGATGGAACCAGCTGCCAATCTGGATTCGGGAGTCAGATTCAATCTCTGTTTTTAAGAGTAGGGTTAAAACCTTTCTTTTTGATATAGCCTATAATTAGGGAGGGATCATGTGCCCCTGAACCCTCCCTTAGTTATGCTGCTAATAGGTTTAGACAGCTGGGGGGACCTCCAATAATGCACTGGGCTTCACTTCTTTCTTCACTCTCAATGAAATATTTTTGCTGGTCATTAACATCTGTTTGTTCTCTCCCATAGATTGAGTCCCCGTCGTGCTGTTTGCTCTCTACATGTCTGTTCTTTTCTTCTTCTTCTCTATCCCCTCACCCCCCAGCCAGTCGCAGCAGATGACTGCCCCTCCCTTAGCCTGGTTCTGCTTGAGGTTTCTTCCTGTTAAAAGGGAGTTTTTCCTCTCCACCGTTGCCAAGTGCTTGCTCACAGGGGATCGCCTGATTGTTGGGGTCTTTCTGCAATTGTGGGGGTGCCCCCTACAGTTGAAAGTGCTATGAGATGACTGTTGTTGTGAAATGGCGCTATATAAATAAAGTTGAATTTATATTGCTATCACACACATAACTCACATATCCGATATGAGCCGAGAATTTTAAGCAAAACCATCAAAATAAGGACTTCTGTTGGCTACCAACAAACGTGGGGAATACCCTTACGACCCAGTGCTGACCTGGTGAAGGTTCTGGCAGATCTGGCTCCGTTTCGCCCCGTTTCCGACCTCTAAAGGCTCGCCTCTGATGCTAACCCAGATGCTAACCCAGAGTAACTGCAGCAGTGAGAGGGTATTCTTTACATCTGGCCATCTGAAGCCGAGGAGAGAAGGATTTAAAAGGAGGACGAACCAACCGAGGCGGCGATTGGGAGCTCGGGCGCGGCGTTGGTGAGAGACGGGGGCCACCTGGATCCAGCAGGACAGTGGCCTGAATCGGTGCCCAATTGCGAGGCCCAGCCGAGGAACTACCAGACTGACGGCGGTCGGTGACGGGGCCTAGAGGAGAAGCCACCCAGCCGGACGACAGCGAGCGACGGTGATCGGCCACCGATCGGCGGAGGTGATCGGTGGATTAGAGCTGCGCCGGCGGAGTGCGACATAACTGACGGGGACGGGGCCCAGCGGAGGAGCCGCCTAGCCAGACGGTGACGAGTGGCTGTGATCGGTGGATTCCGGCTGCGCCGGCGGTGCACGACATAACTGGCCAGGTAGACGGAGGCAGGCGCCGGCAATAGACGGCGGTGATCTGCGGAGCTGAGCAGCGTCACTCGGCGGAGAAGCAGCGCAGGAGCGGCGGGTCCAGTAGCGACCGAGCTAGTTGAGGCCTAGCTGGATTCTCTGCTTATTTCTATCCACAGGTCAGTAAAATGCCACCCAAAAAAGAGGAAATGGAAGAAATTAAAAAAACTCTGAACTTTGTGTTAGAAGAACTGGCCAAAGTGACTAGCCAGCAGGACAAAATATTAGACCTAATACAGGAGGTACAAGCCCTACATTCAATAATAAAAGAAAAAGACAAAAAAATTATGGACCTGGAGCAACACGGGCGTCTTTTGGAGCAACGCGTCGAGGATCTTGAACAAGGTTCTCGCATTGATGACATAGTTATAAGTGGACTAGACATCAGATATCAGTCGTACGCCCATGCCGCTACAGGACTGAGTGGTGAACATGCTTCCATAAGTGAATCAATGTCCTTAGAAAACCAAGTGCTTCAGTTCCTTAATGATAAAGACATTAAGGTAGAAGCCAATGCGATCTCAGCCTGTTATGCTTTACCGAAGAAAGATAACAAAACAAAGAAATCAATTGTGATGCGCTTTGTGAACAGGAGGGTGAAAAATGACATACTGAGGCAGGCCAAAAAACTAAAGGAAACTCAAGTTTACCTAAATGAACACCTGACAAAAAAAAAACGCTGAATTAGCACGGCAGGCACGGATGCTAAAGAAACATAATAAGATACAGACAACCTGGACAAGAAATTGTAGAATTTGGATTAAACTAAATGGAACACCTGAGCAAGCAAAAAGTATAATGATCAGAGATGCTACTGACTTAGATAAATACAGATGAACACTGACTATGAAACACAGAGTGAGGAAACTCAAACTCTAAAAATATGCCACTATGCTGAACATAAACCACAAGAGATGGAGAATGATATTGATCCTGATAACCACTTTTTCAATAATATTCATAACCACTGTGAATATTACACTGAAAAGCAATTCAAAAGTCAAGTGCAATTAGATGGTAAACTGTCAATAATACACTGGGGGGCAATGGATCAGCGTTCTCGTCGCGCCCTCCGCCAGTACCCGGGCTTGCCTGGGGAAGCTAATGATCCTACCAGCAGACTAAATTCAAAGAGACGACGCCTCTGTGCCAAGTCAAAGAAGAATCCTAGTCACAGTCCTAAAGCCGAAAGCAAACAGCCCCAAGAGCACTTTGTGGTAGGATCTGCCCTTCGCATATTACAACTAAACGTTGAAGGCCTATCTGCAGCCAAGCGAAGCCTTATCGAAGTCCTCGCCTTCCAACATTCGATTGATGTAATCTGCCTCCAAGAGACTCATATTGGCACAGAAGAAGCTGGCCGCTTCACCATCAAAGGCTTTGACCTCCTGTGCTATGTTCTACATGCTAAACATGGACGTGCCACCTATGTGCGTTCTGACATAGTTGAAGCAAATCACCTGATAACAACACATTTCTCAGACACCATAATCATTGGTGGCTTCCATATTGTCAATGTGTACAAGCCCCCTAATGCCAACTGGGATCTGCAGGTCTTACCCACCCTACCCCACCCTGCCATCTATGTGGGGGACTTTAACAGCCATCACCCTGACTGGGGGTACCCAGCAGTGGACAGTGATGGGGAGGCACTTTCAGACTGGGCATCCAGAAATGACCTCGCTTTGATATACGACCCCAAACAAAGAGGAACCTTCCACTCTGCTAGGTGGAAGAAGGACTATTCTCCTGACCTGTGTTGGGTCAGCTCTTTGAATGGGGAGCCATATCCTACACAGATCCTCATTCTTGATGATTTTCCACACAGCCAACACCGGCCCCTGCTTGTACACATTGGCCTACAACTTCCAGTCATATACAGCCCAAGGAAGATGCGCTGGAACTTCCGCAAAGCCAACTGGAAGAAATTCAGTGAAACTCTGGACCGGAGCATTGTTACCATCCCACTCCACACCATCACTGTAGATGAAGCATACAACCGCTTCTGCAGCGCAATCTTCAAGGCTGCCCATACTGCAATCCCACGAGGCTACCGACCCCTCTATGTCCCATGTTTGGACGGAGAAAGTGCTGCCCTCCTACAATCCTATCAAACATCAGGGGACCCAGAGATAGCAGACCATCTCATTGAATCGCTAAATACAGCCCGGCGAAAGAAATGGGAGGAGACAGTTGCTGACCGGAGCTTTACCCACTCTAGCAGGAAATGTTGGAGCCTCATCCGTCGCCTAGGAGCTGCACAGAAGCCCCCTAGCCAAAGCCGAGCATCCGTCACACCCAACCAAGTTGCATCCCACCTACTGACTATCGCCAAAGCACCCCAAGACAAAGACACCAGAAGAGCAGTTACAACTGAGCTAAAAAAACACCAAAAAATGCCTGTAGAGGAAACGAACCCTGAACCCTTCGAGGCTGCTGAACTGGAGAAAGTCCTACAGGGCCTGAAATGTGGAAAGGCAGCAGGATACGATAACATCTTCCCAGAATTCATGAAGAATCTTGGCCCCCGAGCCCTAACCTGGTTGACACAATTCTACACAAGGATCACACAAACGAACTCGATCCCAAAGAAATGGCGGACAGCAAAGGTCATTGCCATCCCAAAACCTGGCAAAGACCACAAACTACCAGCAAGCTACCGCCCAATCTCCCTACTCAGCGTTCCTTACAAAATCATGGAGCGCCTAATACTGCAACGCATTTCCCCAGAAATAGAGGATATTCTAAGTGTGGATCAAGCAGGTTTCCGCAAGGACCGCAGTACAGGAGAACAAGTACTGGCCCTAACCACCTTCATTGAAAATGGCTTCGAGAGCAGACTGAAGACAGGGGCTGTGTTTCTCGATCTTACAGCCGCCTATGATACGGTCTGGCACAAAGGCCTCCTCCTGAAACTTATAAAGGCGATCCCTGCTTGGGCAACAGCAATTATAAAAACCCTGCTGACCAACCGAAGGTTCAGAGTCCACCTCAGTCAGAACACAAGTGCATGGAGAATGCAGAAAAACGGACTCCCACAAGGCTCAGTTCTAGCTCCAACTCTGTTCAACCTCTACATAAACGACCTGCCTACTACAAAATCCCGCAAATTCATCTATGCAGACGACATCTGTTTGGCATTCCAAGCACCAGACTTTGAACCACTGGAACGGGTGCTCACGGAAGATCTTGCCAAACTGGACCAGTTCTGCAAAATCTGGCGCCTAAAACCAAGCCCAGCAAAAACCGTCTCCACTGTATTTCATCTCCACAATGCAAAAGCTGCCAGAGAACTAAACATCCACCTGAGCGGACTCAAGCTTAAGCATGCCCCAAATCCAACTTATCTTGGAGTGACCCTTGATAGGACCTTATCCTTCAAGGAACATCTAAAGGGGACGGCTGCTAAGGTGAAAGTACGAAACAACCTGCTCTGCAAGTTCGCTGGTGCAAAATGGGGGGCGGCAGTCTCCACCCTGCGCACCTCAGCACTGGCCCTTTCATACTCTGTAGCAGAATATTGTGCCCCTGTCTGGTCCAGGTCATCTTACACACACCATGTAGACACCCAGCTCAACTCAACCATGAGAACTATAACTGGAACAATCCGCTCAACACCACTCCCCTGGCTCTCTGTACTGTCAAACATAGCCCCTCCACACATCCGGCGAGCAGCATTAACTCAAAGGATGCTCCAAAAAGTTAAAGATTTTCCTCACTTACCAATCCATGCAGATATCTACACCCCACCCACTGCCCGACTTTCATCCAGACGGCCGATTTGGAAAAACCCTCCCCCAGCTGACTTTACCATCCAGACAGCTTGGCAAGAGGAATGGGAAACCAAGGAGGTCCCAAACAAACAGCTGGTGATAAACCCCAACCAACAGGTCCCGGGCACCAACCTCCCAAGGAGACAGTGGTCTACACTCAATCGCTTCAGGACTGGACATGGCCCCTGCTTGGCCAGCCTTCACAGATGGGGCAGTAGCCCTAGCCCACTGTGCGCATGTGGAGAGGAGCAAACTATGGAACACATCATAGAGGCTTGCCCGCTCCAAAGACTGGAAGGAGGATTACACACCCTCCATACAGCAAACCAGGAGGCAACTGCTTGGCTTAAGGACTTTGCATTCGCTAAATAAATAAATAATACACTTCAATAGCAGAAGTCTTAACAAAAACTTCTCACAGATTCAGGACTATTTAAAACAGCTAAACAGAAAATTCACAGCTATAGCAGTCTCTGAAACCTGGCTTAATGCAGACCAGGCTCCCCTGATGGCAATAGAGGGATATCAGATGTTTAACATTAACAGATCTCAAAAAAAGGGTGGTGGTGTTGCACTGTATATTGATGACCTATATAGATGTAAGCTTGTAAATGAAATGTCCTCAGCACTACCAGGGATTCTGGAATGTGTTACTGTTGAGATTGACCTAGACAAAACAAAAAATCTAATCATAAGCTGCATATACAGAACACCGGGAACTTGCATTGAGACATTCAGAGATAAATTAGTCGAGCTGTACAATAATATTACTAGTAAGAAAATGGTAGCAATTTGTGGAGATTTCAATATTGACCTACTTAATCCACATCAACAAAATGTAGTTACAGAGTTCATGAACTCTATGTACAGCATGAGTCTATATCCCACAATAACACATCCCAGTAGAATCACAGCTCACTCTGCTACACTTATTGACAACCTGTTTGTCAATGTTCTCGACAAGAAAATAGAAAGTGGATTATTGATAAATGATATAAGCGACCACTTGCCAATCTTTGCACTTATCCATGGCCACACAGGGCCCAACCCAGAAAAAATCTCAAAATCGTTCAGACACAAATCACCAAACGCAATCAGTTCTTTTAAAGAGGACTTGCTGAAGCAAGACTGGACAGAAGTCTATGTATCAGATGTAAATGAAGCCTATGACACATTTATAAACATTGTAACCACTCTTTATGAAAAAAACTGCCCATTAGTTAAAAAAAAGCTTAAACACAAATTTACTGACAAACCATGGCTAACCAAAGGACTACAAAAGGCGTGTAAAAAGAAAAATTTATTATATAAAGCTTTCATAAAGAAAAGGACAAAAGAAGCAGAGCAGCGGTATAAAACATACAAAAATAAGTTAACATATATAATAAGATGTAGTAAAAGAGACTATTACAGTAAAGAACTGGAAAAAAACAAAGACAATATTAAAAATACATGGACAATAATCAACAGTATCCTTGGAAATAAAAGCAGAAATACCAGCTACCCAACTAACATTCCAAAAAATAATAAATCGACTCCGAATGTGAATATAGCTTCACCTGCAGATGAATTTAATAATTTTTTTGTTAACATTGGACCTAAACTGGCCCGAGAAATACCCACTACGGTGCCAACAGGTGATTCAATATGCAATAACACTGCTGTAAAAGACACCATCTTCATAAAGAACACAGACGAAAGAGAGGTCATTGAAATTGTTAAATCGTTCAAAAGTAAAACATCTACTGACTGCGATGGTATTGATATGCTACTAGTCAAAACTGTTATCGAATGCATAGTGAAACCACTGACGTATATCTGTAACCTGTCTCTCCAATCAGGTATATTTCCCAATGCAATGAAAATAGCTAAAGTAATTCCGATTTACAAGACAGGCGACAGAGGGGAACTCTCCAACTACAGACCAATTTCACTATTACCGCAATTTTCCAAGATACTTGAAAAAATATTCTATGAGAGAATTGACAACTTCATACTGAAGAATGATTTATTGTGTGAGCAGCAATATGGGTTCAGACACAAAAGGACAACAGCATATGCCTTAATGGAATTTACAGAAAAAATATCAACAGCCATTGAAAATAAAGAGTATTCAGTTGGAGTATTCCTGGATCTTAAAAAAGCATTTGATACAGTAGATCACAATCTATTATTAAAGAAACTACAAAATTGTGGTATTAGAGAGGTAGCACTGTCCTGGTTAAGAAGTTACTTAAAGAATAGATATCAGTTTGTATGTGTTAACAACAAAAACTCAGAGCTACTGAAGGTCACCTGTGGAGTCCCACAGGGTTCAGTTTTGGGACCATTATTATTCAATATGTACAGTATATAAATGATATATGTAAAGTTTCAGAAAAAATGGACTTAATATTGTTTGCTGATGACACTAACCTGCTATGCAGTGGAAACAATTTGGAACAACTTCTGGATACACTCGGAAAGGAATTAGGAAAGCTGAAACTGTGGTTTGATTCAAACAAATTAACGCTCAATTTAAGCAAGACAAAATTTATAGTCTTTAACAACCATCACAACTACCCAGTACCCAAACTCAGTGTAAATGGTGTAGAGATTGAAAGGGTATCCGAAACTAAATTCCTTGGAGTAATAATTGATAACAAACTGTGTTGGAAGCCACATATTAATTATATAAAAGGTAAAGTATCCAAATCAATTGCAATATTACACAGAGTGAAAAATTTGCTGAATCAACCCACACTATACACCTTGTATCATTCATTAATACTCCCATACATGACATATTGTAATGAAGTATGGGGAAATACCTATAAAACAAACATATATCCACTCTTTATGCTTCAAAAGAGAGCTATTAGAATAATCAACAAAGCAGCTTACAGGGAACCAACAAACCCACTTTTTCTTAAACAAAAAACTCTCAAGTTGAAAGATCTGATCGACTTTAAAACCGCAATAATAATGTTCAAAGTGAAGAACCTATCACTGCCCGCAAATATCCAAAAGTTGTTCCAAACAAGGGAGAAACGATATCACTTCAGAGGAACATGTATATTTCAAAAGCCTACAGTGAGAACAACTACCAAGCAACACTGTATTTCAGTGCAAGGTGTCAGATTATGGAACGATTTTGGACCTGAATTAAAATCATGTACAAAGCTTGGACAATTTAAACAAAAACTAAAGGAAGAAATACTCCAAACATATTTACAAGACATGTAAACTCACATAAGGATTGACATTTCCAGCCTGTGTTGTGTTATAGCTTAGTTTTTCTTTTTTCTCTGTGACACTATGTCTTAGATTTGTTTTTGAATAGTAACCGCTTAACTTAGACTAGCTCAGTTTTCTTTTCTCTCAGTCATATTTTGTCTTAGCCTTGTTTTAAATTGTAATCGCTCTTGTCTTGTTTTCTCTTTTTTCTCCTTTGAACTCTTGGATGGAATATGGGTGGGCAATATAAGCTGCGGCTTCAGCCATCACCCATTTCGGATAACTCACGTGGAATTGTATAGTAGAAGGAGTCTTTGTCTAATTTGACCTTGTTGTTATATTATACAGTTTCTTTTAACCTGTAATGTACTATCCGAAATAAATTCACACATAGCTATAGCGCCCCAGTAGAACCCCAGTAGGGTTATAACTCTGATAAGGGGATGTTAGACAATATATTGTTTTATTCATCAATCCGAGATCTTTTGACCCAATGATGCTAATGTTTTTGAGTTGTGCGTCCCCCGAGTAATGTCGAAGGTGCGAGGCCCCTTCAACGCTGCTTGCAGTTTTAATAGTAACAATCATTGTCACTTGGTGACAGGCTATAAACTTTCATTGTTTTAAACAAATTTGTTGACTTAACTTAGTGACACTACTGGTACCACCATGCCCCTCATACTGCTGACATCCAAAAGAACCAACACAATCAAGTAAATTGAGCAAAATGTATTCATTTTTCAGTGTTTTCTGATGTGTGATGTGAAATTATATTACACACAACACAATATATGCAGTCATATCAGTGTATGACTGCATGCAGTATATGACCTCCATATAGCTGCAACACTGGCAGGAGAGGGCGTAACAACCTGCCTTATGCAACTTTTTTCTTCGGCTTACCCAGGCCGTCAACAAGACACGCTCCCACTCACAGTTACGCGTTGTACCAAAGTCTGGTAGGAGGTCTGGCGGACATCAGGGTCAAGGTCAAGGTCATAAGAAGCATCAAGTCTTCATCAGTCGACTTGACCCCACCACCAGACCCCATCATGTACGCTCCTACATCAAAACCCATGTTAAATTAAATGACAATCTCAAGATTGAGCAACTAGAAACCAAGTATGATGGTTATGCCTCTTTTAAGATTACATGTCCTGCCAGTTGCAGCAAGAAGTTGCTTGATAAAAATGTGTGGCCATCTGGTGACATAACGCACGGCTCAGGAGACGCACACACAGGCTCAGAGTAGTTCAAATAGTTTATTAACAACAGGCGTGAATGAGTGCGTGTCTGTGGGATGTCAATGTGTTGGTGGTGGCGTCTGCTTCAGGCACAGAGGCAGGTGACCGTACAGCCGAGCAACCCTATGGAGAAAGCACAGGGAGAGGGTGACGGGCATACACCAACACAGAGGAGATTATGGCGAGAGAAGGACTTACTTGGATGGGCAGGATAGCTGGCACAGCAAGGGGCGAGACCCGGGAGACAGCCACCTGGAGAGCTCGGTGCAGCAGCGAGGAATGGGCGTTGGAAGGACGTCGTCCGCCGCCGGGAAATCCACCTGTGCACAGGGGAGCAGACTGGAGAGAAAGAAGGTAAGGGCTTCTTACCCAAATGTTTGCGCTGAAGATTTAGGAAGTGACTCACAACGGTGAGGGACGAAGTCTGACGGCTTCAGGCCGAGGCTCCGGGCGAGGCGGCCTTTATCCCTCGCCACTGATGATGATCAGGTGCGTGAGCAGGTGGCGCCGCTGATAAATGGCGCGGCGTGACATCTGGTTTATACCTTCAACAGTTTTTTGAGAGGAAATGATCTACATGTGTTTGTCATTATTGTGTTTGTCATTATACTCATTCAATAGTCGGACCAACCTTAGAATATGTTCATTCAACTGCCAGAATGTAAAAACTTCATCTAATGAGATCTCCAGTTTATGTGATAACCATGACATTGTGTTGTTGCAGGAACACTGGTTGTTCGAAAACGAATTGTCTATTCTGAGCAGATTACATGGTGACTTTATAGGACAAGGTGTTTCTTTTATGGATACGGAAGAACGTGTTATCTTAGGTCGCCCCTATGGTGGCGTCGGTATCCTATGGCGGAAGTCACTTGCGAACAGTTGTGTTGTGAAAACTTACGATTGCTTAAGAGTTACAGGTATTGAAGTCAACCTGGGTGACTTTCACTGTCTTATATTATGTGTATATTTCCCCTATGACAGTGTTGAAAACTTGGATGAATACTTGCACTGCCTGAGTCTTGTTAAACGTATCACCGAGGACTTTCCAACTCCATATGTGTTCACAATTGGTGACTTCAACGCTAATACAGCATGTTCAAGTTGTTTTGGAGACGAACTGGTGTCTTTTTGTGAGAGTTACTCCCTACACATCTCGGACAGGATTATCTTACCAGGTGATACCTTTACTCATGTTAGCATGGCTCATGGCTCTACATCATGGCTTGATCACTGTGTGACTACATCCTCAGGCCATGATAACGTGTCCAATATCAAAGTTCTGTATGACTATGTGAGTTCTGATCATGTACCTTTATCTATAGATATTGAGGTATCTAGTGCTGTAAGTGGCCCCCGGGAAGCTCCCTCAGCCACAACGGGCAGTAGAACATACAAATGGCGTGATGCCACAGCGTCAGACCTGTCCAGATATAAGAAACTTACTCGTAGGAAACTCTGTAACATCCGTGCTCCTATGGACGCCATCAGGTGTCACGACCGTAATTGTGCGGCACACAGGGACGATATCGATAGGTTCTACAGTGATATTGTTGATGCTTTAAATTACTGTGTGAGTGAATGCATTCCTAGTCACAGTGTGGCCACCCAATATAACGTCCCAGGCTGGAATGATGTCGTTAGCGAGGCTCACACAGCTGCTCGGGATGCTTTTTTGTGGTGGAGGAGTAATAGCAAACCACGTTCTGGTCCAATATTTGAAAACATGAAAAATTGCAGGGCTAGGTTCAAATATGCTCTACGAGCATGCAGGCGCAATGAAGAAAGTATCAAATGTGACCAGCTAGCTAATCACATGAGTGAACTGACCATGGTAGAATTCTGGAAACAAATGAAGGCTATGAGCTCCCACCGGTCTGTCAGATCAAACACTATTGATGGTGTGACTGGTGACGTTAATATTGCTGAAAAGTGGAAATGTCAATATGAAGCTATTTTCAACTCAGTCAAGAATGTTTCAATGAAGGATTCTGTTATGCATGATATTCGTCTGTATAACGACATGTTTGATGCCTCTGATATTTCTGCTGTTACTCCTGTTGAAGTTGATTCACTGATCAAAGTTCTCAAGAAAGGCAAATCAGCTGGCCCTGACTGTCTCACCAGTGAATGCCTCATCAACGCTGATTTCAATTTGTGTATTCTGTTGTCATTGTGTTTTAACTGTATGTTTGTTCATGGTTACATGCCAGATATGTTGATGGACTGTTATTATTCCTTTGGTGAAAAACAAGTGTGCCAGTCTTTCTGATATGAACAACTACAGACCTATAGCTATTGCAAATGTTATATCTAAACTGTTAGAGGGTTTACTTCTGAACAGAATTGAGGATTATCTGTGGACAAACGACAATCAGTTTGGTTTCAAATCAGCTCTTTCAACTGACAAGGCTGTTTACCTACTTCATGAATTTGTTGACTACTTCAGAAGCCATTCCACTAGTGTCTATGCTACGTTCCTAGATGCTAGCAAAGCTTTTGACAGGATTAACCACTGGTGTTTGTTCAGAAAATTGATCGATCGAGGTATTCCTATTTACATTGTTAGCATCCTGTTATACTGGTACAGAAGGCAGTCTATGGTTGTTAGATGGGGCAATGTCACCTCATCCAAATTTCATGTGACCAACGGTGTTAAACAAGGTGGTATACTGTCACCCTTGTTGTTTAATGTCTATGTATGATGATCTCAGTTGTACTGTTGAACAATACTAATGTGGGCGGCTCCTTTAACGGTGCACTGTTAAATCACATTTTCTACGCTGATGACCTTTGTTTGTTAAGTTTGTCTACGGCATCGTGCAAGTACATCGCCTTTTCGGTATGTGAAAAATTGGTGGAAAAAAATGACATCCTGTTCAACTGTACTAAATCTATGTGTATGGCTTTCAAACTAAAGGGTGTCAATACGTCGAATCCTGTTATGCCACTTGGTGGTAATAGCTTGAACTTTGTTGAAAAGTCAAATACCTAGGTGTGTGATTGAATCTGATAAGACCAATGTTGATTGTAACAGACATCTCAGGAAAACTGTATGCTCAAACAAATTTACTGTTGCGAAATTTCCCATAGATGTTCTCCTGATGTCAAATGTATGTTGTTCAAGACCTTCTGTACCTCAATGTACTGCTCGCCTTTATGGTTTAATAGCAATGTTGCTGTTAGGAACAAAATCCGCATTGCATATAATAACTCCCTAAGAAGGTTGTTAGATGTACCACGAGGTCGAGTGCAAGCAAGATGTTTGTGTCTGTGAACATTCGTCTCTTTTGGCGAATTGATACGTAAGAATGTTTACATTTTTTTGAGAAGGTTGCTGGCATGTAACAATCATCTTATATCAGCAAACTGTCAACTCGGTCACTCACACTTCATTCCAGCATTTGGAAGTGGTGGCGTTCCATTTTATACTGAGCCCATTATTGTATGTTATTGGTTGTTACAAGAGCGCCGAGTGTCTGCCTGATCCTGTATATACTTTTTATTTATTTATTTATCTATTTTCTACTCGTTTTAGTTTTGCTCTTAATATGAACCCTGAGTTTGAAATAAACGCTTGAATTGAATAATGAGGACAACAATACAATAAAATTTTATCTAGTTCTTTGACTGTTTGGCTCCCAACCCTTATAAGGCCATATTCCCATTAAGCTATAATTCTTCTGACTGCGTCCCTCTCATAAGCAGAAGACTGAAACTGCAGCTGAGTGATGATGCTGGACCTCATGTTAAAGATGTTTCATCAACCTCATCGACATGCAAAGCAGAAGAAGAAAGCTGTTTAAAAAATATGAATGCTGAGACAAGTTTAGTAGCTGAGATTTTGGCCCAGGGATTACTTCTCTATACACTGACATCATCAATGGAAACTTTGACAAAGTTTAATATGGACATCCACCACTGTAACAGTATATGCATGACAGAAAAGAAGAAAAAGCATAAAAACAGTAAACTTTTAATTCCCTAATTCCTCCAATCACAAGTTACCTTTAACAAGTACAAAGACTGAGTTTTGAGAGTTAAAACCCTGATGTATAAAAAAAAATAAAACAACATTCCGAGGGTAGACCGAATTTTTAATCTGTAATCTTGAATGAGATGGAGCTGCTGTGGCTATGCTGTGTTAAACAGCGTGGCTAAAGAAAACCAACAAAAAATCTCCTTTTATCCACCACTAGGCTGATGGAATTATCTCTCGAGTGTCTGTGAGAAAAGAAACAGTGATTCATTAATCTGGATATGTGTTACAAGAATGAAAACAATACTTTCCACATCACACCCACCTAGTGCTGCCTAAGTGTATGTTTTTGCAGTCGTGTGAAAAGTTCAGACAGAAAGAGCAAAACACTTAACAGAGCAAGTCTTCCTATGCCATTTCCATGTTGGATTCCTGGCATTTTATCAAAGGCTGCTATATGATGTAATGCAGACCCTTTGTATTGCCTGAACAGACCAGATATGAACAGGCATTTGTGAGGTGAACAAGAAGAGCATTAGGTGGGAAAACAGTCATTCAGCAGAATAGTGTTGCTTAAACATCTGACAAATTTTACACGCAAAAGTATCCTCACGTAGACAAAGTTCCATGGTATTCAAGATGAAAATGACACCAGGTTGTAGCATGGTTCTTTCAAATGATAAATATTTGTAGTTAGCAGTTATTTATTTATACAGGGGAGTTCCACTGAGAGGCAACCTCTCTTTTTCAAAGACTCCCTGTTCACACTCACACCAGGAAGCCGCTCAGTACAACCACAGACTGACCTGTGGCCACTGAGCAGCTCCACTGGAGCAGTGTGGGTTATACACCTTGCTCAAGGGCACCACAGTGGGGTTATGAGGCGTGGGGTCAAACACTTCTACGTCATCTGTCCCACCCGATCTGATCCTGCCAGTCCAGGGATTGAACCAGCGACCCTCCAGTCACTGGTCCACATCCTTAAAGCGTACCTCTGGTGGTCGTGAAAAAAAAGATATTATATTGAGCCCCTGTCTCACGTTCTAGTTCAAGTTTAAGTTGAAATTCACGTTCAAAGCAATTTGATATAAATCCATTACTGATGTGCTGGTTCAGCTATGTCAGCAAAACATGGGTACTGCCATATTAGCGCTACATGGACTTCCAGGACGCTTCCTGTGACGTAATTTCGGGCTACCGCGATCTGGATCAGTATTGGCTGAGCCCTCGAGTACCCGGAATGTGCAGCGGCTTCGGGGATATTCAAATTCAAATTCAAACGTTTATTTCAAACTCAGGGTTCAATATTAAATGCAGAACCTAAAATGAGAAGAAAATAAATAAATAAATGCTTAAATTCAGCGGGCCGTCTTTTCTGAATCTGAGCTCGTAAAGGCCGATGATTCTAAAACTATGCGTCTGAGTACCAGGATGTGCAGCGGCTTCGGGGATATTCAAATTCAAACGTTTATTTCAAACTCAGGGTTCATATTAAATGCAGAACTGAAACGAGTAGAAAATAAATAAATAAATGCTTAAATTCAGCGGCTTGTCTCATCTGATCTGAGCTCGTAACTGCCGCAACACGGAAGATGATTCTAAAACTATATACAGAGCAGCAGACACTCGGTGCTCTTGTAAAAACAAAAACATACAATGCGATATGGATATCGCAACATGGCGGAATGTAAAGCCTTTGGATGTCTGAATAATAAGCGAAAAAAACAAAGAAACACTTTTTTTGTGTACCCAAACCCAGCTCACCTTGTCAGAAGATCGGAGCGGAAACAGGGCACAGACGAATAATTTCAGACGAAATTGCGTTGTGTGTGAGGACCACTTCGTCACTTTAACCCTCAGAAGACCTTTCTGGCTCAAACATGTAGCCATGTCGCCCGAATTCTTCCGCACAGTCAGAAAATTCGGCCATAATAGAACAAAAACAACAGACAACAGCACCGTAATCACGGGGAAACGCTGATTATTGTCTTTTCGTATCCATGAAGTGACGTCACATCCGCAAGTGTCATGGCTGCGCCCACTGTTTTCATTGGCTGCCCATGGCCAAGGTCCTATTTGAATATATGTCTGGTGGTATATGGCTGGCAAGAATTATTTACCAAAATAAGAAATACTTTTTCATAATGTTTTCAAGTTAAATGCGTCTTCACGACCACCAGAGGTACGCTTTAACCATTAGGCCACCACTGCCCAATGAAGAAAGCTCCGATGAATTTCAGGTGACAGCAAAAGTAGATTGAGTGAGCAAAGAAATGATCAACATCTGTCAAATGTATTTTCATTTATAAGATGAATTCAAGTGAAAGGAAACATCAGCGGTTTGCAACTTGCTTCTTCAGGGAACATAAAACGAAAATTTTGCTTTTGCTCCTTTGAAGTGGCTACTGATGGAAAAACTGAAAAAACAAAATTCTGTCACTTTGGACCCACCTTGGTATCAGTATCTACCACTAAACAAGTAGTTTTGATTTGGCTGGGATGTGATAACCAGAATATGGTGGAGCGATGTGACCCTGCCAGCTTCATTAATCCTGGAGTGTCTAAATCCACACTGACAGTGCTACTATGACTACTACAGAGTTAGCTTATGCTAGCGATTTTGGTTTTTATTGCCATTTTCTTTAAATTCTACTCACCCCATTAGACATCTCTGTCCCCACCTGGTTCACTAATCCGCAATCCATAATATATCTGACATTTTACCAGACAAGAACCCAAAAGCAGGCACACAAACCAGACCAGAGTTTGGTTGCAAGTATTTACTGATATATTTACTTTGCAGGGAAACACCAGGGGCCTGTACTATGAAACAGGATTTAGGCTTAGCGGGGTAACTTCAGAGTTAACCCTAAGTTTTCTGTATTATGAAGCTGGTTCACTTCTTACCGGGGTAGATCACTATGTTAACTTATGCTGTGAAGCTAACCTGGTCGGGAGCAGGTTAAGATCCAGATAAGGGTTCAGTGGGTGTATCAGCACTGCTCTCCACCCAATTAAATCCTTTGAAAAATGACATTCACCTCCTCTGGAGTTTGAGGAAAAACCCCACCCTCCATTAACCGAAGTCCGACGGTATTTATCAAGGTAAGTTCCTCTGCCAGAGTCAGATCCTGTTGGGGGTCCCCTCTTTCTTAGGTGTTTTTTTTCTTGCTGCAGGCAATATAAAATAAATTTTACTGTATATTTCTCTGAATAACTGTATTATCTCAACACAGACTGTACAATGACATTTGAATGTTTTGTAGCACCTTAACTCTTGCACTTTTGCATATCCACTTTGTACAGTTTATTGCAGACGTTCTTTTCATGTATGATTGCTTGTTTGTGTGTTTTTGTGACCCGCCAGGGGGCTACAGATGCAAATTAGTAGTACTGCTAAATCTAGCATCATCGTTGGCCTCCGTCGGTCTATGATGACCATGGAAGAGAATCCTAAACGTCTACTCTGCTGGAACAGCACCGCCTGTGGCTGAACAGGCCGATGCGCACCGGTGTTCTACCTTCCAGCGTTGGGCGTTGGTAGGATTCAAGTCTGGGCAGGAAGATATGGAGGACAAGATGTTACCCATGTAGCATGTCCCCCCTCTCCACGTCACTGATGAATCCAAAGGAACAGCAGGGCTGCTATAGTTTGGCACCAGCGCCGTCGCAGGAGCTGCCAGAACAATGTTGAGCACAACAGAGAACTGCCTTAGGGGCTCCGACTCCGGATTTTTCCTCAGGGTTGACTCCCGAAGCCTTTCCCGTGACCGGGTGTGCCGCAAGGCAGTGGAGGTTTGAAATCAGGGTTTACCTTCCCCTAGATGGGCTACCTTCCCAGGTTGATGAGCCACCATCTACCCGAAGCATCTGGTTTTAAGGTGCCAGAGATCTGCCCTCGCCCCTTCTCCTATTAGTAAAAGCAGTTCCGCCGGGCTTAGAGACTAAACCACACGGGCAGGCTAGGAGTTGGACTTAGTTGTCAGAGGCTTTTCAAGACGCACGCCGTAAGGAGCATTTTATGAGCACTGGGAGCTTAACCCCAGTGCCGCTCCTGGCTATGACAACCTTGGAACCTAAATCTAGCATACTTACATGTGTATTAATGATCATTAGCATGTAATGTCCCTTCCAAATAAACATGAAACTAAACTAAATACTAGAAAAGCACTCGGAGAGCGCAGACCTCCGCCAAGCGCCACAATTCCACCCATACAGTGTTTGTGTGTACGTTTTCAGATTCCTTGAGCATGTAAACATATGACTAGCAATTGGATTCACAATGATTATTTGTTTATTTGACAGGGACAGTGCAATAAACACACAATTAATCAATGACAATCAATCTGATAGTGATAGGATTAGTGGTTCAATAGTAAAAGCATTGCCTCCTTGGCGGAGGTAATAAACTGAAGTGTTGCTGTTGTGTCCATCTCCTCCACTGACGGATGCAAATTGGGTAGACAGGTTGCCGTGGGTTTTATATTATATTATTGGGGTTGCGCTCCGTGGCAAACGAGAATTTAGAAGCTTCGCTGGCAGAGAGCTCGTTTTTGCGCAGCGCCTATGGCTGGCCGGTGAATTTCTGCCAAATGCGCAGCTCCTATGGCTGGCTGGTGAATTTCTGCCAAATGCGCAGCTCCTATGGCTGGCCGGGGAATTTCTGCCAAAGAATCCGTCGGCGGACAGCTGCCCGTGTGAGGTTTTGCAGTTGCGCGCAAACACAGGCATGCTGGCGGGCCCAGGCCAGCAGTGTTTTCCGCGTGCTTTTGTGCCTAAAACGTTGAAGAATGCAGAGTTTGTGTTGCAGACACGACGACCAGCGCCCTCCATTGCGCCTGCGCACATGTTGAAAATGGCCCTATGTCACAGTGTTGAAAAATGCTTTAAAAAATTCCTGTATCCAGACGGTGAACCGGATGACCCCCAAAATTTAATCAGTTCTTCCTTGTACCATTTCCAACAACGCCTGAAAGTTTCATGGAAATCCGTCTAAGACTTTTTGAGTTATCTTGCTAACCAACAGACAAACAGACAGACAGACAGACAGACAGACAAACAAACACACAGACAAACCCCGGCAAAAACATAACCTCCTCCTGGCCTTTTCGGCCTGGCGGAGGTAATAATAAACTACCCCCTTCCAAAATTCTAGATTCATTTAATACTTATGTTTCACACATCTACTAATTAGTAGTTCAGTGAAGGAAAAAAGACAAAATAACCTAAAAAAAAAAAGTACAATAATAAATTACACTTGGGTAGAATAAAATAAACAAGTTAAAAAAATGTATAACTACAATGGCTATAAAAAGTATTACCCCCCCCCCCGGATGTTTCAACCTTTTGTTGCTTTAATGAATGAAATCATGGTCAAAATAATTTGGCTTTATTGACAAGAATTTACAAAAAAAAAAAAAAAAAAGCTTCTTTCATGTCAAAGTGAAAACAGATTTTTACAAACTACTGTCCATCCATCCACCCATCCATCCATCCATCCATCCATCCATCCATCCATCCATCTTCTAACGCTTTTCCGGAGGTCAGGGTCGCAAAGGCAGCAGTTCAAGCAGAGAAGCCCTCTTCACCACAATAGACCGGTACAACGTCTGCATCACTGCAGATGCTGCTCCGATCTGTCTGTCAATCTCTCGCTCCATTCTCCCCTCACTCGTGAATAAGACCCCAAAATACTTAAACTCCTCCACTTGGGGCAGGAGCCTGTCCCCAACCCGGAGAGGACAATACACCTTTTTCCGGCCGAGGACCATGGACTTGGACTTGGAGGTACTGATTGTCATCCCTGCTGCTTCACACTCAGCGGCAAACCTTCCTAGTAAGAACTGTAGGTCATTGCTGGATGAAGCCAGCAGGACAGCATCATCAGCAAACAACAGAGATGAGATCCTGTGGTCACCAAGCATGACACCCTCCATTCCCTGGCTGCACCTAGAAATCCTGTCCATAAAAATTATGAACTGGATCGGTGACAAAGGGCAGCCCTGGCGGAGTCCAACTCTCACTGGGAATGAATCCGATCAAGTGTTGGCAATACAAACCAAACTCTTACAACAGTCGTACAGAGACCAAATAGCTCGTAACAAGCCCGATACCCCATACTGTCAATTAATTAAAAATATATAGTATAAAATAAGTGTTTGCATAAATATTCACCCCCTTTAAAGTGGCTGACCTAATTCAGAGGTCCAACTAGTTGATGCCTGCAGTCTCACAATTAGTGAAAAGGAGATCACCTGAGTGCAGTTAATGTGTGTCAAGTGATTGTAGACTGTTGTTGTGTTGCCATTTCACAACAACAGTCCTCTCATAGCACTTCCAGCTGTAGGGGAAGCCCCCACAATTGCAGAAAGACCCCAGCAATCAGGTGATCCCCTGTTAGCAAGCACTTGGCTATGGTGGAGAGGAAAAACTCCCTTTTAATAGGAAGAAATCTCCAGCAGAACCAGGCTAAGGGAGAGGCAGTCATCTGCTGCGACTGGCTGGGGGTGAGGGGATAGAGAAGAAGAAGAGAAGAACAAACATGTAGAGAGCAAACAGCATGATGGGGACTCGATCTATGGGAGAGAACAAACAGATGTTAATGACCAGCAAAAATATTTTTGTCATGGTTCGAGCACAGATCTTGTCCACGCTTGAGCCACGCATCATTTTCACCTATTTTGACAGCGGTGTGTACCTTTTGGCTCCCTGAGCCTTTATTGTGACAGCGCTCGGAGGGGCTTCCGGCTGTCAGGTTTTACAGCTGTGCTGCATTTCGTCTCATCAGCGGCCCTCCATTTAAAGAGGGCAGCTGGAACGGAAAAACGCGGCAGTCTCATCAAAGACTTCTCCATGGTCTGACGCTTCGAGCATCCCTCAGCTCAGACGCCAAAGAATTCTCCATTGTCAGACGTGAACGAGCATCCCTCGGTTCGTACGCTGACCATCCCACTGCTATGATCATAAGTGTGCTTCCTTATTGCCTTATGGTCGTCTGTATGTAGTGTAGTATGTTTTAGCCCTGTGTCCCGATGGGATCACCACCTTATCGTGGTGGGGCACTTTGAGCGTCTCCATGACCCTAGAGCTATGTCGGCCGGAGTCTCGTACTCCTGGCAGGTCACCCAAGCCGAAACGGGGTTGAAGGGTATAGGCCAGACTAAGATGTATCCCGAAGGACGAAGATGAAGACCTCAACGGTAGAGCAGGGCAGAAGCTGGTAGTAACGATAAACAACACAATGGCTGGTAATAGCAGACAAAGGCTAAGGGAGCACACCCTGACAAAAAGCAAGCTGGTGTGGCATGCTTTGAGGCGTTTCCCAAAAATCTGGATTCCGGCAGCCTCCTGCAGTTGTGAGAAGATGCCGGTCGTCTAGGGTCTCCCTTGCAACTGGAACCATCTTCTCTACAATCAGAGGTAGTGGTATCGGAAAAGCGCACCCCCATGCCACTCTAAAAACCATCACTGCGCAGGTATCTTCTTTACCTAGATATCTGTTTCCTATAGGCCCTTAGAATAGAGGTTAGTATTAATGAAAGCCGCTTTGAGTGGGCTTTGTGGACTAGAAAAGCGCTATATATAGTGCAGGTTAGTTAGTTAGTTAGTTAGTTTACCTGAGTTTCCGACTTCTAAAGTCGGCGGCGATGGAGCATCCAGTACGGGGGCAGGTTTTGAATGAGCTGGAAGCTTCCAGCTGAACTCTGCACGTACTGCGGCACAGGACAACGGTCGTTAGCAGTTGGGATTGAGTGGCAGCTGCTTCCGGCAGACTCCTGTGCGTCTGAGCAACCCTATTTAGGGACCGCACTGCTCACCCCAACTGGGGAAAGGCCTAGAAAAGGTGGCCTAAACATTGCCCACTCAGCACAGCACCCGGATAGGAAACCGCACCTGTCGGAACATTCCACTATGCGGTCGAAAAATAAAAACAATACCATTTAGAATTGCAGCATGGAACATAAGGACACTCCTGGATGCCAGTCCGGACAGACCACAGCGCAGAACAGCACTCGTTGCCAGCGAGCTGAAGCGTTACAATGTGGATGTGGCAGCACTCAGTGAGACACGACTCCTTGAGGAAGGCTCACTCAATGAAGTAGGAGAGGGTTATACATTCTTTTGGAAAGGATACCCCATTGACGGTCAACTCCTTCATGGAGTTGGTTTTGCAATCAAGAACAGCCTCCTGCACAAGCTCACAGAATCACCAGTGGGTGTCAGTGAAAGGCTCATGACTTTTCGCATCCCCCTTGCAAAATGCAGGTATGTCACTTTGGTAAGTGCCTATGCACCAACTCTGTCATCGAACGCTGAAGAGAAGGACCCGCTTCTACCAGGCACTCGATGACATCCTCAGTCACATCCCGAAGCGTGACAAAATCATGCTGCTTGGTGATTTCAATGCAAGAGTCAGAAAGAACTTGCAAAACTGGAATGGTGTGATTGGTGCCCATGGCATTGGAAAAGTCAACCCCAATGGCATGAGACTTCTTAGTCTCTGTGCAGAACATGATCTTACCATCACTAACACAATCTTCCAGCAAAAGAACAAATATAAGGCATCCTGGATGCATCCCAGGTCCAAACATTGGCACCTGATCGACTATGTGATCGTGTGGAGGGCTGACCTCAAGGACGTGCTCATCACAAGAGCTATGTGAGGGGCAGACTGCTGGACCGACCACCGCATGATTCTGTCAAAGGTCAGAATGCATGTTCGGCCCCTAGCTCGCCACGGTGGCCAAAAGAAGAAAACACTCCACTGTGCCAGACTCTCCAGCAGCGACATCTGTGACAACTTCCGTCGCTCCCTAGCTGAGAGGCTGGCAGGTATTGAACAACTGATCATCTCAGAGTCTGGGATGGATGAGAAGTGGACCGCTCTATCTACCATTTTCTTTGACACTGCAGCCCAAGCCATCGGTTTCAAAACCAAGAAACATCAGGACTGGTTTGACCAGAATGCTGGAGAGATCTCCACCCTTCTGGACAGAATGCACAGGGCACACAGAGCCACCTTGAACAACCCACAATTCCCATTCCATAAGAAGCAATGGCAAGCCCTTCGTTCTGGGTCCTCTTTCTTCTTTGCTCTGAGAGAGAGCAGTCGCATTTTTTCTTCCCTCCTCCCGTCTGCCTTCCTGACCTATTCCCAGCTTTGCAAGGTTTGCGTTTTGTTTAGGTTGCTCTTCTTTGCTGAATCTTAATCTAAACGGAAATTATGGATTTGGAAGCGGCTTAAATGTGCTATTGTCACTATTTTTCAACAAGAATCGGGCCAAGGGGGAGCCCAAGAATTGGAACCTGCGAGGAGACTCATGGACATTGGAATTCATGCATCTGTGGAAACATCATTATTGGTTATGATCTCAGGACTTCTATTTTTGGGCTGTGAAGTTCCCTGATGTATCAGACATTGAAGGAAGATGAGAGAGCTGATCAAAGCGGACCCCGGCAAGCTCCTTCATCAAATTCGACCAGTTGGGAGGGCACGAGTAGCGGCAAACGGTGAACTGAATGACAGTGATTCAGTGGAGGAATACATCTGGAGCCCTGTGCTCTCCATGGATTAAAGTTTAAGCCTGCATATGGAAATTATGAAAGCACAGAATTGCACGGGTGAGGAAAAATCTATTCTCTGAGTGCACTGTGCAGATTTGATTTGACCTTGTCTTGGTACCCTGTATTTACATTCCTCCTGATGAAGATAAGCGGAAGAGTGGCTCTGCTAACCCAAACATCGACAAACAATGGCTGTTGTTCTGCAGATTGAGCTCCTCAAGGATAGCACTCATGTGTTTACAGAACTTGCCACCTGCATGAGGAGAGATAAACTCTGGACATGCCGTGTAGAACACATGACTATCCGTTGCCAGGGGGTGCCCTCTGCTGTTCACCAGCAATTGACACATCTCCCACACTGCATTACACACTGATCATATGCTGACTACATACACTGGTCTCTCTCGCTTGTTATTGTGTGATCTGTCTGCTAAATGTGCATTGAGGGTTTTTTTCCTGCAATCAAAATTTCGCTCACTCACTGAGCGATATTTTGATAAACATGTTTTTTTTCTCTTGCCTACTGTGTCATCCCATATTTCTTTCTTTATCCCCACTATGACTGGCGCCTAGCGGCTGCCCCGGCCTTGGATGCGCTCTGCAGAGCGTGCCCAAATGCCAAGTCACGTTTCGTTACCTTGTATTCATACATGTGTAATGACAATAAAGTTGAATCTCATCTCATCTCATCTCAAACAACTCTCAGGAAACTGCAAGATGAGTGGTGGATCTCAAAGGCCAATGTAATCCAGACTCATGCTGATAGAAACGATATGCACAGTTTCTATGATGCAGTCAAAACCATCTACGGCCCCAGAAACTGCTCCCTGGCACCTGTGAGATCTGTTGATGGTTCTTCTTTAATCAAGGATCAGGCCACGATAGTGGAGCGGTGGGCTGAGCATTTTAACACCGTGCTTAACCAGCCCACCTCAGTGGACCCAACTGTCCTTGCAGAGCTCCCTGAACATCCTACCTTGCCAGATTCGACCTCCCCCCAACCTCAAAGAATCCTGCATGCAGTAAAAACCCTGAAAAACAATAAATCCCCTGGACCTGATGGCATCCCAGCTGATCTTCTCAAGGAAGGAGGCTACCTCTGTACTCTAACTAACTAACTAACTAACCTGCACTTATATAGCGCTTTTCTAGTCACAAAGACCACTCAAAGCGCTTTCATTAATACTAACCCTCTATTCTAAGGGCCTATAGGAAACAGATATCTAGGGACAATTTAGAACAGCCAATTAACCTAACATGCATGTTTTTGGCATGTGGGAGGAAACCGGAGAAATCCCGGAGTAAACCCACGCAACACGGGGAGAACATGCAAACTCCACACAGATCACTGTTGGTCGGGGGCTGGGATCGAACCCACGATCCCACGATCCCCACAATCCCCCGGCCAAGGGTAAACTGTGCTGCCGCAGTGCTAACCACTGCGCCACCGTGCAGCCCCACGGTATCTCTATATCTCAGAGGTGTGGAGACGAGAGTGTGTCCCACAACAGTAGAAAGACGGCAACATTGTGACCATCTACAAGAACAAAGGAGACAAAGCCATCTGCTCCAATAGTATGGGTATCTCTCTGTTGGCTACTGCTGGAAAGGTCCTTGCCAAGGTCATGCTCCGCAGACTCATCTCTGCAATATCAGAGCGGGTCACCCCAGAGTCACAGTGTGGTTTTCGGAAGGACAGGGGGACAGTTGACATGATCTTTGTGACGCATCAGCTCCAAGAGAAATGTCGGAAGCAGCATAAGGACCTGTTCATTGCCTTTGTCGACCTGTCAAAGGCATTTGACACAGTGAACAGGGAACTACTGTGGCAAGTCCTAAAGAGATTTGGGTGTCCACCCAAGTTTCTCACCATCCTTGCGCAGTTCCATTCTGGGATGATGGCCCGAGTGGTAGTGGGAAGGCACAGCTCAGAACCTTTTGGAGTGCAAACCGGAGTGAGGCAAGGCTGTGTGCTGGCCCCAGTTCTCTTCAACATCTTCCTTGTCTGTGTAACAACTCTGCTACGTAGGAGGGTGGAGGAACAAGCTGGAGTTACCATTGACTTCAGGCTTGATGGTAACCTGTTCAATATCAGGAGGCTACAGGCAACTTCCAAGCTGACATCAGAGACCATCATTGAGCTACAGTACGCTGATGACTGTGCCCTGGTTGCTCATACACCAGACACTCTACAAAACATCCTCTCGGCAGCTGTAACTGCATACACCAGAATGGGACTGACAATCAACACCCAGAAGACAGAGGTACTCTGTCAGTCCAGTACCGACCCCCCACAAAACCCAATAACCCTCACAGCAGCAGGGCAACAGCTGCTCACAGTGCCCACATTCAAATACCTGGGGAGCATAATGTCTGACACCTGCTCAATGGATGACGAGATCCAGAACCGCCTCAAGCAAGTATCAGCATCTTTTGGTTGTCTAAGGAGAAGGGTTCTTCAGAACAGCAATCTCAAACTCCACACCAAAGTGCTGGTCTACAGAGCTGTATGTATCACCACCTTACTATATGGATGTGAGGCATGGACTATTTACAGCTGCCATCTGAGAAGCTTGGAGACCTTCCATGTAAGATGTCTCCAGAAGATCCTTGGCATCACTTGGAAGGACGCATTTCCCCAGAGGTAGAGGATATTCTAAGTGTGGATCAAGCAGGTTTCCGCAAGGACCGCAGTACAGGAGAACAAGTACTGGCCCTAACCACCTTCATCAAAAATGGCTTCGAGAGCAGACTGAAGACAGGGGCTGTGTTTCTCGACCTTACAGCCGCCTATGATACGGTCTGGCACAAAGGCCTCCTCCTGAAACTTATAAAGGCGATCCCTGCTTGGGCAACAGCAATTATAAAAACCCTGCTGACCAACCGAAGGTTCAGAGTCCACCTCAGTCAGAAGACAAGTGCATGGAGAATGCAGAAAAACGGACTCCCACAAGGCTCAGTTCTAGCTCCAACTCTGTTCAACCTCTACATAAACGACCTGCCTACTACAAAATCCCGCAAATTCACCTATGCAGACGACATCTGTTTGGCATTCCAAGCACCAGACTTTGAACCACTGGAACGGGTGCTCACGGAAGATCTTGCCAAACTGGACCAGTTCTGCAAAATCTGGCGCCTAAAACCAAGCCCAGCAAAAACCGTCTCCAGTGTATTCCATCTCCACAATGCAAAAGCTGCTAGAGAACTAAACATCCACCTGAGCGGACTCAAGCTTAAGCATGCCCCAAATCCAACTTATCTTGGAGTGACCCTTGATAGGACCTTATCCTTCAAGGAACATCTAAAGGGGACGGCTGCTAAGGTGAAAGTACGAAACAACCTGCTCTGCAAGCTCGCTGGTGCAAAATGGGGGGCGGCAGTCTCCACCCTGCGCACCTCAGCACTGGCCCTTTCATACTCTGTAGCAGAATATTGTGCCCCTGTCTGGTCCAGGTCATCTTACACACACCATGTAGACACCCAGCTCAACACAACCATGAGAACTATAACTGGAACAATCCGCTCAACACCACTCCCCTGGCTCTCTGTACTGTCAAACATAGCCCCCTCCACGCATCCGGCGAGCAGCATTAACTCAAAGGATGCTCCAAAAAGTAAAGATTCTCCTCACTTACCAATCCATGCAGATATCTACACTCCACCCACTGCCCGACTTTCATCCAGACGGCCGATTTGGAAAAACCCTCCCCCAGCTGACTTTACCATCCAGACAGCTTGGCAAGAGGAATGGGAGACCAAGGAGGTCCCAAACAAACAGCTGGTGATAAACCCCAACCAACAGGTCCCGGGCACCAACCTCCCAAGGAGACAGTGGTCTACACTCAATCGCTTCAGGACTGGACATGGCCCCTGCTTGGCCAGCCTTTACAGATGGGGCAGTAGCCCTAGCCCACTGTGCGCATGTGGAGAGGAGCAAACAATGGAACACATCATAGAGGCTTGCCCGCTCCAAAGACTGGAAGGAGGATTACACACCCTCCATACAGCAAACCAGGAGGCAACTGCTTGGCTTAAGGACTTTGCATTCGCTAAATAAATAAATAAACTTGGAAGGACAGAGTGCCGCACACAGAAGTGCTGGAGAGAGCTGGCAGCTGCAGCGTGGAGTCCATCATGGCCCAGCATCAACTCAGGTGGTTGGGGCATGTCATCCGGATGCCCAGCCACAGACTCCCACGCAGAATCCTGTATGGTCAGTTACACTGTGGCCAACGCAGCACTGGTGGGCAGAAGAAACGCTTCAAAGATCAAATGAAGTCCATCCTGAAGAGATGTCAGATCAACTCCTCTTCACTGGAGGAACTTGCTTCCTGCCGAGACATCTGGCGCTTCCACTCCTCACGGGGAGTGGATTATATGGAGGAACAGCGCACACAACACCGGACAGCAAAGCGTGCAAAGAGGCATGCTCGCCAAGTCCCCCCTGCTCCCCGCAGCACCTCCTTCACATGCCCGGTCTGTAACCGAATCTGCAGATCCAGGATCGGACTATTCAAACACCAGCAGACTCACAAATAAAGAAGATGGTCATCATCGAATCGATGGACCACCAGAGAGAGATGTTTTAGCCCACCGTGGCTCATTATTTTGTGTTTCTTTTTGTTCAACAATAAACTGTGCAAACTCACCAGTGTCTTGTGGCGTCTTATGGTGGCTCGCAAGGGCCTCCGCATGACAGTAGACTGTCGCCAAACTGAGACGCCTGTCACCATGAGTTTGCCATGGTTTGGAGTTTTTCCCCTTCGCTTGGGCTTGTGAACAGGATGTCTGCCCTCGAGTGTGGGTTTTGCCCTGAGTGGTTTGAGGAGATCGATGGCTATCTGGCTGAAGCCCATCGTCTCATGCCCACTCTAGCAGCAGGTCATTATTTGTCCCTCACCCAGCGGGCCTTATTGAGATACCACCTCACCTCCTTTCTGGAAGGAAAGGAGAGGATAACATGGATTGTGGATCAGCGAGATTTAATTGAAAAGGCGCTCCAGGAACCTTCTCCTTCTCCCTCGAGTACGGCGTCCCCGACGAGAGTGGAGATCCGTAGGCTGGAGGGAAATCCAGGCAGGAGGCCGACGGAGAGGCATCCCCGCTCCATGTTTCGGAATTCAGCTCCTGTCACCTGTCCAGTCAAGGCGCCATGTGTTCCTGGTCCCCTCGCCGCACCGTCAGCCAGTAAGCTTCATCGCCGTGTCACAACCAGGCCCCAGAGAGAATCCCGTCCGGCTCCAGCTCCGGGTCGTTGGAGGAACCCAGCCTCCCAGTCAGCTGCATCTCCCACATCATGACAGGAGGGAATCCCCGCAGTCGCCTCCCCCCAGGTCATCTGTCTCAGTTGTTCCATCAGCTCCTCGTGCCCGGATCGCCTTGGCTGCCGCCCCCTCCTCCTCGACGTCATCTCCGGCTGCTGTGAGTGCTGTGAGTCATGCTTCGGCGAGGCCCGTCAGCACCACGAGTGGCTCCTCCTCGTCTTCCCGAGGGGCCTGCCGTCACCATCTGGAGGGGAAAAAGAAAAACTCCACCCGCTGCAGCAGGCACCATCTATCCTCCGGGAGACAGGCAAGTGCAAGTTCATTCTTCTCCTCATAGTTGTGATTTGCCTTGTCTGACTCCTGGGGGCAGAGATCGGGGTTCGCAGTCCCCCGAGCTCCCACCACCTGCTGTAGTGCCTGTTATTAAATCTGCTGTCTCTGTGTCTCCTTCCGCTGAGTGGTCCACGACGCCAGGCCTACGTCGCTGGACGAGGAGGGGGCCTGCGGTTCTGGTGAGCCTGGTTCCAGCCCCGCAGCCATGTCATGGGCAGAGGAGAAGAGCAGACTGCAGTGTGGAGCCTGCGCCGACAACGACGCATCCCCGGGTCTCCACAGATGAACAGTTCAAGCCAGCGGGTCGAGGGTCCACTGCCACCACGCTGTGCGGGTCGTCGGCATAGACGTTAGCACCGGAGGGTCCTCAGACTGCAGAAACCATCATGCCGGCAGTGGAACCTGCCGTAGCCAAGTGGGAGCCTGACGACAATCTTCTTCGTCCTGAGCCTGGATCAGCGAAGTCCTGGACAGTGACAGAACCCGAGTGCAGGCAAGTGCTCTACTTTGTTTTTCGTCTTTCTATTTTGGAGCACTTCTGCCTGCCTCTCGGGGAGACGAGCCAGGGGCAGCCGTCTGCTGCACCCGAGCTTGACTCGCTGGGCTCTGTCGCTACTGGTGAGTCTGATCCCGGTTCTTTCCTTTCTCCTGAGCCTTCTTCCAGAGTCACCGGTGCGGAGCCAATCTCAGTCGCTGCGCTGGAGGTTCCAGGTTCAGGGTTGGAGGTCGACCCAATCGGGGTCCAACGCGGGTGCAGCCGAGACCCGATCGGGGTCCAGCGCGGGTGCAGCCACGACCCAATTAGGGTCCAACTCGGGTGCAGCCGAGACCCAATCGGGGTCCAACGCGAGTGCAGCATCGGTATGGATCAAGGTCGGTGAAGGAGCTGCAGACCCCTTGCCACCTGACATTGTGCGGGCTCATCGCCATCAGCATCCCCCTCTTTATCGTCACCAACCCAGCTCATCGCCGTCGGGGGCCGTTGGGGGCCATTGGGGGCCATTGGGGGCCTCTACGTTTGGCCTGGCTCTCCCACGTCTTCCCCCCCACCAGTGAGGCCGTCGCCAATTGTTTCCCCATGGTTCTGGTGGCTGAGGGATGCGGGTCGGCCGCCTGAGGAGCTTTTTCGCCGGTTCGGCGCCCTGGGTCGGCCACCTGATGTACTGTGCCTTCTACTGGGCGACCTGGTTCGGCCGCCAGAGGTTCTGACTTTCCGGGCCTGGGACTGGGGTAGGCCGCCTGAATATTTCCTTTTCCCCTTAATCACCCCTTGGCCATTGGACGCAGGGAGACTGCCGGAACTGTTCCCGTTGTTTTTGGACTCTGCCTGTTGTCATCCTCATGGGTTGTGTGGTCCCACTGAGGTTTAAGGTCATTCGATGTGATAGTTCTGCTCAGTGTTCTTGTCCTTGTTAGCATGTTTTTTTCCCCCTCTCCTGTCTGAGGGATGAAACGTGCCTAACTTGTGGGGTTTTTTTTCCTGCTCTGTGTGTTTACTGTGCGTTAAGGAGTATTGTGGTTTCTGTTAACCTAACTCGGTAATTGCCTCATTTGTGCCCTGTTCTAATTATCATTTGTGCATTATGGAGTATTGTGTTTTCTGTTAACCATGCTCAGTAATTGCCTCATTTGTGCCCTGTTCTAATTATCATTTGTGCATTATCGAGTATTGTATTTTCTGTTAAACCTTACTCTGTAATTATCAATGTGCTCCCGGTCATTGTTATGGTGTTTCCCCTTTTGCTGGTTCTCTCCCTCCAGGCCTGTTCCCCCATCCGCCCACCCTGGGGTGGGGTGGGGTGGGGGGACTTGGGTGTCATTGGGCGTTCGGAGGTCGCCCTTGGGGGGGAGGTACTGTCATGGTTCGAGGGCCGATCTCGTCCGCGCTCGAGCCATGCATCATCTTCACCTATTTTGACAGTGGTGTGTACCTTTTGGCTCCCCGAGCCTTTATTGTGACAGCGCTCGGAGGGGCTTCCGGCTGTCAGGTTTGACAGCTGCCCTGCATTTCGTCTTATCAGCGGCCCTCCATTTAAGAGGGCAGCTGGGAATGGAAAAACACGGCAGTCTCGTCAAAGACTTCTCCATGGTCTGACGCTTTGAGCATCCCTCGGCTCAGACGTCAAAGAATTCTCCATTGTCAGACGTGAACGAGCATCCCTCGGTTCGTACGCTGACCATCCCACTGCTATGATCATAAGTGTGCTTCCTTATTGCCTTATGATCGTCTGTATGTAGTGTAGTATGTTTTAGCCCACCGTGGCTCATTATTTTGTGTTTCTTTTTGTTCGACAATAAACTGTGCAAACTCACCGGTGTTTTGTGGCGTCTTATGGTGGCTCGCGAGGGCCTCTGTATGACAATTTTATTGAGAGTGAAGAAAGGAGTGAAGCCCAGTGCATTATTGGAGGTCCCCCGGCTGTCTAAACCTATTAGCAGCATAACTAAGGGAGGGTTCAGGAGCACATGATCCTTCCCTAATTACCTCCGCCAAGGAGGTAATGTTTTTACCGCCGTCTGTCTGTCTGTCTGTCTGTCTGTTACCAACATAACTCAAAAAGTCATGAACGGATTTTGACGAAATTTTCAGAAAAGGTGTGTAATGGAACGGGGAACAGATGATTAGATTTTGGTGATGATCTGAGAGTGCATACCTCCACCAAGGGCTTTTTTGTATTTGTGCAGCAGGATTACACAAAAACTACTGGATGGATTTGGATGAAATTTTCACCACAGGTGGTTCTTGGCCTACAGAGGAACCCATTACATTTTGGAGGTGATCCATGAGAGACTGAATGAGCCTTGGTGGAGGTATGGGCTCTCTGAATACTTTTCTAGTTATAGGCTATATCAGAAAGGAAGGTTTTAACCCTATTCTTAAAAACAGAGATCAAATCTGACTCCCAAATGCAGATTGACAGTTGGGTCCACAGGAAAGAAGCTTGATAACTGAAGGCTCTTGAAGCTTTGTAAGTGAGAAGAAGGATTTTAAACTTAATTCTAAACTCTATGGGAAGCCAATGAAGGGAGGGCAGAACAGGAGAGATATGATCTCTCTTTCTAGTACCTGTTAAAACGCTTGCTGCAGCATTTTGTATCAGCTGAAGACTTTTTAAAGATGTTTTAGGACAACCTGATAATAAAGAGTTACAATAATCTAATCTAGAGCTAACAAAAGCGTGGATCAGTTTCTCAGCATCACTCTGAGACAAGATGCTCCTAATCTTGGGAATATTATGCAAATGATAGAAGACAGTCAAGTTTAATATGTGAACTAAAAAAACAGATCTTGATCAAAAAATAACTCCAAGGTTCCTCACAGAACTATTAAGAGAAAGAGTAACTGAATCCAAACTAAGAGTTTGATTTGGAAAGGTATTTCTAAGGTTTTTTGGACCAACTAGAATGACTAACTAGACCAACTAGAATTCCTGCTACAATTCCTAGAATTCTAGAATTCCTGCTAGACCAACTACACCAACTAGAATTCCTGCTACAATTGCAACATGAAAACGAAAGAACACTCCAAGCAACTCAGAGCAAAGATCATTGAAAAGTATAAGACAGGAGATGACTACAAGAAGTCTTTCAATGCACTGGGCATCCAACAGAGTTCAGTTAAATCTAGTGATGGCCAGATGAGGATTTTTTGAAGCATTGAATCTTTTCATCAAATTGGTTCATATGGACAAAGCTTCAAGTGAAACTTCATTTTGCTCTACTAAGCCATCCACTGGACAAAAAGTACACCACATGCAGATTTTTGCAAGGGCATTGTTATGTCCATATCTTGGTGAAACATGGAGGAGGCTCAGTTTGCAGTTGAACGTACTTTATTAACAGAACCAGAACACAATATACACTCCATACAAGCCAAGGGTGCAATGATGAAGAAACCAGGTCTCTTCCGCCCAAGCCCTTTATACCCCTGGTGACGGCAGAACCAGAAAGGCGAGCCGTCACCTCCCACTACACCCAGGATGGTATGGGTGCCATTTTACTGCACCACATTTTCCCTTCCCTGTAGAAAAATGCAAGCACACAAATCAGACCCTCCCCAATTTAAACCCGACTCACACGCTAACAAAACAGCATGTACAAGCCAATCCATACACACAACTACCTAGAGGGGGACAGGTAGATTACTGAGCCCCCCTACACAGCCTAGACGGGTTATTCTGCCGTCTGATTTTATAAGCTCCATAAACAAAAAAATAGCAGTGTTCCTACAAAACTAAAATAATCCCGGAACTATATATATATATATATATATATATATATATATATATATATATATATATATATATACTCAACTTTTCACAACACACAAACTAATACAGGTAATATGTACATATACGTTTTTATTGGCGGCCCCCACCCCAACACTCCCGCCCCATAACCCGGCACTTCACAGCAAAACAGTGTTGAGGACATTTTTTTTAAAAACACAGAGCCAACACACAATAAGTAGACGTAAAACATATTAATCAAATGACTTAAGGCCATAAATCAAAACAAACACGTTAAACTTCACCCCCAGTCATTTTACCGGTCCAGTGAAAAGGGCCATCCCCTGGATCACCATCCAATGGATCCCACCCTGAGTGCCTTTGCTTCTTCCTCTCTGGGGACGAGCCGCGCTGCCGCCTCCTCCCATCCACACACCACAGCTCGTTAGGGTGTCTCCACGACTCATCGGACAGCCCCAAGTAGCCGTCTTCCCAGGTAGCCATCACTGGCAGCCACCCCTGGTCATCTCGCCGCCTTCGTCTCTCATGTACTCCTCTTGCCCGAGCCTCCTCCCTGGGCCAGACCTCGTCCCCGACCCGCAGGGGAGCCTGACTCAGCTTTGTGTGTCCACCACGACATGACCAGGCTTCCCTCCTGGGCCAAGCCGTCCAGCCAGCCCGGTCCGAAGCCCTCCCCGAATGTTGATGTCTGGTGCGTCGTAGAACCGTGCCTGCTGGTCCTGCCCCCTTCTTCGTCATCCTGACACCAGCAGCCGTCCCGGGGGTTCCGCTGTGCCGTCCAACTCCCACATCCAGGGTTGCTTGGACACTGGCATCGGAACCCTCCCGTGCTGGGTCGTCGTGGCACCAGTCTTCATCACCTCCCAAAACACCAAGCCAATCGCTGTCCCAAACCGCGTCATCCTCCACGTGCAAAGCAGGTCCGTCCCACAATCCACAGCCTGACCACTCCTCTCCAGCACCGCTGGCAATCCTGAACCCCAGGCCGTAAAACATATCACACCCCATGATATCCGACCCTTTAGCCATCACCACAAACTGGACACCCATCATTACTGCCGACTTGCACCAGGCCATTAACTCCAACAAGCCCACGATGTCCAACTTGTTCCCACCGTAGTCGATGTATGACGCCGACAGTTCTCTGACGCAGTAGTGCGGGAACAGATTCCTCACAGTGGGCCAGTTTAGCACCAAAGCCACCGTTCCTGTGTCTACTAACAGCGAAATGTCCACGCCGTCCAACAACACGCTGCAGTAGATGCATCCATTTGTGTTCGGAGAGATGGTATGCACAACCATAGGAGGCACAGCGGGGAGATTCACTCCACATCTTTGGTCCTCCCGCTCAAAATTCTTGCAGGCTCTGGCGAAGTGATGCAGAAGACTGCATTTGCCACATCGCTTGCCCTTCACTGGACACTCTCTTGCTTTATACCGGTGCCTTGTGGATGTGCAGCCATAACATTTTGGCGTACCCGGGGAGGACCTAACTCTTACAGCAGTGGCATATTGTTCCTCGCTCATGCCATTCTCGCTGTCCAACCCACAGCCAGCATTCTCCAACTTGGTTCTCCACGCCTCGACTTGTCTCTCTCACGGAGGTCTTCAGACAATTTTTCCGCTGCCTCACACTGTTTCGCTATGTCAGTAGCCGTGGCTAACGTCAGTTCACCTGAGTAGGTCAGGAGCCTCGACTGTGCTGCAGAACAAAGAAGATGTTCCGCCAACTGATCACGGACCATTTCTTCCTCCAGGGCTCCAAAGTGGCACTCCCCCGCTAACTGACGCAGGTCTGCGACAAAATGCTGCACCGACTCTCCCGTCCGCTAGTGGCGCTGCCAAAACTTTATTCGCCGGACTATGACGTTCTCAGAGGCACGAAAAAAGCGCGCCATTAGCTCCACCACGTCCTCATAATCATCAGCCTCTCCTAATGTGCCAAGGATCCTCTGACCCTCCAGCCCAAGATTATAAACAAGAATAGCCCTCGCACACAGCTTTTTGAGCTCACCGAAGTTAAGGGTCACCAAAAAATTTTGAAACGCTGCATATCACCTAGCCCAAGGCATGGGCGGCTCGCCCAGGACCTCCAAAAATGGCCAAAAAGTGGTGACAGCTCACTCCATACTTCTTTTCTCCTCGTCACCAAATGTTATGTCCATATCTTGGTGAAACAAGGAGGAGGCTCAGTGTGCAGTTGAACGTACTTTATTAGCAAAACCAGAGCAGGATGGACACTCCATACAAGCCAAGGGGTCAACGATGAAGAGACCAGGTCTCTCCCGCCCTAGCCCTTTATACGGCCTGCATTTCCGGTTCCGCCGTCACCTCCCACTACACCCAGGATGGTATGAGCGCCATCTTACTACACCACAGGCATTATTGGTTTGATGTGTATTTTTTCATTTCAATAAATGTACTGTCCTTTAAACAATATCAATGATCATAAGGGGGAAAAAAGAAATAATAAAACTGGGGTAACTACAGTGAATGTGCTTGTTTTACTTAGTGTGCTTGTGTTACAGTGAAAGTGCTTGTGTTAGGCTGCATGTCCACCAAACACGTTTTTTGTCATCCGACCACCCTGAATGTTTTTTCTTCAGAGTTTGTGCGCAGCGCGCTGAAAAAAAAGTCTGTGCCCTGTATCCCAGCAACAGCTTGTCACTCTCAGCTCAGCACTTCCGCTTTTCCTATTGTCAGACTTTCTACTGATTTTTTTAATAGCAGTCTCTAAATAACAATGGACAAAAAACATATTCTAGCAGCTCTGGATGCAAAATATGATGACACGGAAAGCAGGAGTCAGAGTACGCGACTAGGAGTACAGACTAGTACCACTGTCCTATGTCCCACCCACGCAGCAGTTCTGATTGCCTGCTTAAGGTCTGACATTGACAAGCTCAGCTGCAGTCTGAAAAGTTGAACTTTTTTCAGCTCTGAACGCCCTGAGAGCTGTGACAAAAAAATGGCCACTGCCAAGAGTGTTTTGGCACCAACAGCGCTCAGCGCTGTAAATGCTGGACTACATAGAGAATGAATGGAAAATGGTTGCCCAGAGTGGAAAAAACACGTTTGGTGGATACGCAGCCCTACTTAGTGTACTTGTGTTACTTATCCATTTTTATTCAGAAATAATTGACAGACGGATCAGAGCAGCATCTGCAGTGATGTGTACGTTGTACCGGTCTGTTGTGGTGAAGAGGGAGCTGAGCTCTAAGGCAAAGCTGTCAATTTACCAGTCAATCTACGTTCCTACCCTCACCTATGGTCACGAGCTTTGGGTAATGACCGAAAGAACGAGATCGCGGATACAAGCAGCTGAAGTGCGCTTTCTTTGTAGGATCGCTGGACTCATCCTCAGAGATAGGGTGAGGAGCTCAGTCATCCGGGAGAGGCTCAGAGAAGAACCGCTGCTCCTCCACATTGGAAGGTGCCAGTTGAGGTGGTATGGGCATCTGATCAGGATGCCTCCTGGACGCCTCCCACTTGAGGTGTTTCGGGCACGTCCCTCTGGGAGGAGACCCCGGGGTAGACCCAGGACTCGCTGGAGAGACTATGTCTCCCAGCTGGTCTGGGGACATCTTGGTATCCTCTCTGAAGAGCTGGAGCAGGTGACTGGGGAGAGGGAGGTCTGGGCTTTTCTGCTTGAACTGCTGCCTCCGCAACCCGGACCTCCGGAAAAGCAGTAGAAGATGGATGGATGGATGGAATAATAACTTTTCAAGAGTGTTTGGACTAAGGTGAGTTGTTTTTTTTTTTTGTTTTTTTTACCTCCGCCAAGGGAGGAGGTAATATTTTTGCCGGCGTTGGTTGGTTGGTTTGTTGATTTGTTTGTTGGTTGGTTTGTCTGTCTGTTAGCAACATTACTCCAAAAGTTATGAACAGATTTTGATGAAACTTTCAGGAAAGATGTGTAATGGCATGGGGAACAGATAATTAGATTTCGGTGGCAATCTGGATCACGATCTGGATCCAGGAATTTTTAAAATATTATTTTATATATTTATATTGCGCTTTTCATGTACTGCCCCTTTAAGACGTGTCCACGGAGTTACGGTGGAGTTATGTGCATGGCCACGCAATAGGGCCATCTCCGCATTTATGTGCATTTTTGAAACAAAGGAGCCTCAAGCTCATGAACGATCTGTAGCCTAATGCTGGAGAAAGTGGGGTTTTTTGTTTTTTTTTTATAACTGGGAGTATTTTTAACTAGGAGCATGTGTGAGCAGATGGGGAATATTGGTATTGTGGTGACCCACCACAATCTACATGGACATTCATAACACTCAGCTTGGGCATGAAGCAGAACAATTGGCATACGGACAGAGAGCCCCTTGGGGGACAGCCAGTTAATCACACGATTGATATGTATTGACTGATATGTATATCAATATGTAAATGTGCCATGGATTCTCTCTTGTTCTACTGCTATACATTCCCGGAGTAAGGAGAGGAGTCTGGCGCCAGTTAATCCCGCGATTGATATGTATTGTCTGATATGTATATCAGTATGTAAATGTGCCATGCATTCTCTCTTGTCTGTATAAAAGAGCTGACTTTACATGCCTCACTAGCGCACTCAGGACAGCGCATTCACAACAGTGCACAGAGCTGCAGTGTGTCTCATGATGATGGAGGAATAAAACTCTTAAACCTTCAGCTTGCCGTGTCTCGACTGAACTTATTTTGTTCCCCCACACTGGTGACCCTGGACGAAGAATGAAACACCAGGCAAACACCCTGGAGATGACCCGGACGGGAAGCCTCAGCACACGTCATGGCGCGACCCACGCCTGATCTTTTACCGCCACACTGAGGAAGAATGACCGTCTGCTCCCTCTCACCGCGCTGTGGATTCCAGAGACTGGGAATTGTCTACATCCTTCGCACCCACACAGGAGCGCGCGTGCCTTGTCCTCTCTCCACGATGGCGATCTCCAGGGCCGAGAGCGCAGCGCTGGGGCCGAGATGCACAACAAGGATAGGTGACGTGAGCAACGCACAGAAACAGCCTGAACAGGGAAGACCATTGGCGCCGACTGCGTTGATTTCCATCAAGCTCTCTGACCCTGACTCAACTCTCGACAACGGACCTTCCGCGCACAGAAGCCATGCGCGCACACTGCAGGGTTACGAGGACAGCGCGACTGCCAGCTATGTGGTCACTGCACCAGGTGCGCGCCACGCACCAGGGACAAACCGGCTCTACAGACTGATACATCGTCCTCCACCGCTGCACATGCCCGAGAAAAACGGCCGATCGCCACCCTCGGAACCTTCAGGGGTGCTCACGCACCTGGAGCGGACATGCAGCCTGCACACAGAACCGTTGTATGGGTTTCTTAGCCGCGGCGCACATTGGGAATTTAGCCGATTGCTTTCGCCGATGACTTTAGGACTGTTTCCCACACCTAAAGCCAAACTGCCGAGTCCCTGACACAGCTTCAGTTTATCACAGCCACTACGCATCCTCTGGGAATTTGGCCGCTCGCCTTCCCCACATCCTCGCTGGACCAAAACACGAGAGAAGTCAGAGATATAATTTTTTCACCGCCGCTGTGGATCTCCGCCATGTTTAACGGGAAAAGTTCCTCACCATCGCGGATCCACACGCAATTTTTGAGCGGCCCAGACACCTTTGACATCCCGGGCCGGCACTCGCTTACTCCCACCCCCTCAACCTCCTCCTGCACAGAGCTTTTCCCGCACCTCACTCCCTAAGCTGGCCGATCGCCATCTGGTTCCATTACGCACAACTGCACACCGGCCTGCCTGCCCACGATCCACGGCCGTTCAACGTGCTGGAACTCGGAGCGGAGCACACTGCCCTTTCCACCCCTCCCCTGTCCCCCTCACGGACTGACATGCCCTTTGACAGTTCTACCGGAGCTGGAGCCAAACGGGGGGGGTGGTGGTCATAACCCCTGCTGAGTGTTCTGGAGGGGAGCACTGTGGTGACCCACTACAATCTACATGGACATTCATAACACTCAGCTTAGGCATGAAGCAGAACAATTGGCATACGGACAGAGAGCCCCTTGGGGGACAACCAGTTAATCACGCGATTGATATGTATTGTCTGATATGTATATCAGTATGTAAATGTGCCATGCATTCTCTCTTGTCTGTATAAAAGAGCTGACTTTACATGCCTCACTAGCGCACTCAGGACAGCGCACTCACAATAGTGCACACACAGCACACAGTGCCGCAATGTATCTCATGATGATGAAGGAATAAAACTCTTAAACCTTCAGCTCGCCGTGTCTCGCCTGAACTTATTTTGTTCCTCCACAGTATATTAAAATGTTCAAAATGTATATGGAGCAATGCCAACTATTCCTGATAATCTCGGATTGATTTTTGGCTCATATTGCCCTCTTGTGTACAATTAGTTTCAGGAAAAAGTTTGGAGATATTTTTTTCCCCCTATATTTGATAAGATAGCTTTACACCACAGCCGCATAGAGCAGAGCATTACCGACCTACTCCCGCAAGGTAAAAGGTGATCTTCATCTCCCCCTTCCTTTTTAAGCTCCTTGGTTCCAGTCTTCAACTGGTCTTCACATAATATTCTCCCCTTCCTGATCACAAATTAATCCCCATAGTTTTGTTGGAAACTAAACAGAAAAGTAATTTACGATAAGTGCGTATTGAAAATTAAACAATAAATAAATGATATTGTTTGTAGTTAGTGAAAATAACGTTTCACATACAGAAATGGGAATTTTTAAAAATTTATGATAAATTCGGCAATCAGCTGGAGCAAAGAAATTAAGGAAAATAAAATAACTGAACCAAATATTATGGACTAATTAAACACATTAAACATTTACAGGGCCATGTCGGTTTGGATTTTTTTTTACCCTTAATAATAAACACCTTCATTTAAAAACTGCATTTTGTGTTTGTGTGTTATCTTTGTCTAATATTTAAATTTGTTTGATGATCTGAAACATTTAAGTGTGACAAGCATACAAAAAAATGAGAAATCAGGAAGGGGGCAAATACTTTTTCACACCACTGTATATGATCTGTAGAACATACACAAATCATACCGATAAGCAACGGTAGCAGTTTTCAACAAAGTAGCATAAATCGATGGACTCTGCTGTCAGTTGGTGCTACCGGTAGCATTTTTTGATAGGGCTGTGGCACACATATTTGAGATGCTTAGACTACATATGTATATTGTAATACCTCACGTCTTAGAAGGAACAATAAGTCTGGACCTCCTGGGGATAACAGTAGGAGGTGGAGGTGCCTTTGGAAATGACTCTGAAAGGACTTCCTGACCTCCAGGGGTCAGGTGGAGGAAGAAGAGACCTGGGAGAGATGTATTGTCTGTGGGGGGTTGAATGACAATGTGATTCTGTACTTTGATGTCCCAGGTATAAAAGTGGGGGATTGGAGAAGTTGGTCCTCTTTTCTGTTTGAGAGGACGTTGGAGATGTGAGATGATTAATAAACCTGAATTGAGAAATAAATTCAGCCTCTTCATTTCACGTTCTCCACAGGGCAGCATAAATCGACATAACACTGGCAGACAAGGATGCAAGCCACATGACCCACACAGTATGTAAACAGTAAACTTCAGCACTGGACAATGTTTCATTTTTTTTTTTTTTTGTGAAATCACAATAGGCCTGTTCTATTATGCTCGTTTACTACGCACCACGGTGATATACCACACTTTGTTTAATATTGCTTAATAATTATGAACCTTGTAAACTGTAAGGGAGAAGATACAAATACTCTGAAGGAGTTGGGAGCTTTAGTGGCCCAGATGGGAGAGACTACATGTAACAACTGTTGCCCGGGTTCTTCACTAGTCAAAGCTGTATGGGAGAGCGGCAAAGAGAAAGCCACTGTTGAGAAAAGTTCAAATGAAATCTCATCTGGAATTTGCCCAAAGGCATGTGGGAGACTCCAAGGTCAATTGGAAGAAGGCTCTTTGATCTGATGAGACAAAAATTGAGTTTTTTGGCCATCAGACTAGACGCCATGTTTGGCAACCACCAAATACTGCACATCACCACAAACACACTATCTCCACCGTGAAGCATGGTGGTAGCAACATCATGTTCTGGGGATGCTTCTTAGCAACAGGCCCTGGAAGGCTTGTAAAGGTTAAGAGGGGAACATGAATGCAGACATACATTACTAAATGCAGATATACATCACTAAATTCTGGAGGATAATCGGATTCAATCTGCAAGAGAATTATGACTTGGGAGAAGATTTATTTTGCAGCAAGACAACAACCCCAAGCATACAGCAAAAGCAAAACAGAAATGGTTCAAAGACAACAAGGTGAATGTTCTGGAGTGGCCAAATCAAAGCCTAGCTCTCAAATTTATGGCTGGACTTGAAAAGAGCTGTTCATGCCCAATCCCCGAGTAACCTGACAGAGCTTGAGCTGTTTTGCAAGGAAGAATGAAGAAAAATTGCAGTGTCCAGATGTGCCAGCCTGATTGAGACATATCCACACAGACTCAGTGCTGTGATTGCAGACAAAGGTGCATCTACTAAATACTGACCTGAAGGGGGTGAATACTTATGCAATCATTTACTTTACCTTATATAATTTTAAATTAACTGACGGTAGTTTGTAAAAATCTGTTTTCACTTTGACATGAAAGAAGCTTTTTTGCAAAATTTTTGTCAAAAAAGCCAAATTATATTGACTATGATTTGATTATGCCTCAGTGAAACAGAGAGGCATATGATAATCAGTTAATGTGTCTGTGTGTGTGTGGTTGTGGTTGTATCTGTCTGTCTGTCTGTTACCAGCTTTTCAGCTCGCCCAGTCAAAATTAAGTGCAACTAAAGGCTTGTATCATTGTATGAACATATTTTCTTGCCATAACTTTGAAATAACACTTTGTTTTTAAAATAAACACAAATTTAATTCGCCATTTCTGTCAATGCCACAGCGGAAAAAAAAGAAGGTATTTTATTAACTATCCCAGGCCAGTAAAGGTTGGAGTGCCACTTTTTTATAGCTGCCCATACTACCATACAACTATGCCGCAGGCACCGATGCACAGCACCTTGGTGCTTTCATTTATGAAAGCAATAAAAGGCTGAAACATCCAGGAAGGGGGGGATACTTTTTACTGGCAGTGTATATTTTTACAGGAATATAAGCAGCGGGTGGGGGGTGACAGTAAAAGAAAGCCGAATTGTCCTTGATCTGATTATTCCTTGTTTTCCTCAACTATCCAGTTATAGGAAAAGGAAATATTTGGAAGACTTACTACTCTGAATTAGCTATATTATTTATAATGAGGTAACCTATATGCCATTATTTGCTCTTAAGTGCACTGACACCACTGTTGCTGCCGGTATAAAAGGTAAATTGTTAACTGTATAGCCATTTATTAATGAAACTGGAGAAAATTAAAAAAAAAATATTAAGTAGCCTATGTGATCAATAGGCTATCCATTGGCACAACGGACAGTAATGTCAAGGTAATATTTTTTTTTTTGTAACTTTGATTTTTATTCATTTTTCATCATACATATTACATTCAGATCACAGTCTCTATATTTAAAAAAAGGAGCTAGAAGAAGGAAAAAAAAAGAAGGGGGGGGGGGACAAATGTTGGAGCATCAAGTTTTTAGTTTCCATCTCTTAATTCTTCTGGTTTTTCCAGTGTCTTTGGTTATTCTTTCAATTTCTGTCTCGTTGTTGCACTTTGTAGTATGTCCATTTCCACCTTTTTTTTTTTTTTTCATATTGTCCTTCTTGCATTCTTTGCCGATATGTTAGTTTTTCCATTAAACGTATATCCTCAACAATGTCCGTCCATTGCTCTTGGTCAGGAAGAACTTCTGATCGCCATTTTCTTGTGATTGTTTTTTTACATGCAATCAGCAAGATTTTAACTAAATATCTGTCCTCAGCCTGTATTACATTGTCTCTTTTAAGATCACATAAATACATCAAGTTACAGTTCATTGGTATATTATATCCTAATATCTTCTGTATTGCCACATGTATAGATTTCCAGAATGATGAGATTTTGCAGCATTTCCAAAACATAAGCGAGTGGTCTGCATTTTGAGCCCCACAGTCCCTCCAGCATATAGATTGGATATTTGTATATTTTCTTTGGATCTGTGGTGTAATGAAATAGCGAATCAGGTTTTTTCATCCAAATTCCCTCCATGTCCTTGAACTTGTTGATGTGTGTTGTGTTTTCCATATTTCTTGCCAGTTTTCTTCCGTTATGTTTAAATTTAGTTCTTTCTCCCATTTCTCCTTTATACGTATAGTTGAGTGTTTGTTTGCCGTAAGTTTCTGATATAGCTTTGAAATAATTCATATTTTATTTCCTGCATACGAGCTTAAAATGAATTGTATAATCTCGCTCACATCTGTGTGGAGGTTATGCCTAATCTTCCTCATATAATAATCTCTCATCTGCAGATATCTGAAGAATTCAGATTTTTCTAGTTTAAATTTTCTTCTCATGTTTACAAAACTCCCGAAATCTTTTTTCCCCATATTGCCCCATGCTGTGATTCCCTTGTTCACAAGATTTTTGTATCCCCTATCTTGCTTTGCGGGTTCAAACTGACTGTCAAATGTCAAGGTAATATTTAAAACAGCCAGTCAATTGTAGCACTCACAACACAGCTTTTTTTTTTGGGGGGGGGCAGTGCTTTTTTTCCAACTGACTGTTGCAGCCGTTTCTTTTTTTTCCCCCCTTGAATTACATGCTGGTGCTCTTCATATTTAGCCTATTTAATCCGACACTTTTTTCTTCATCAATGACATACTCTGCTCTTCCTTGTTCATGCTCCCTATTGGTCATCTGCTGAGACCACTGCCTCTTTTATACGAGTACATACGCAGCCTGACGGATTAACTCAGACTCCACTTACCTAGTTGATAACTACATTCATAGTACAGATAATCCTGATCCAGAATGTCTGGGTTAGTGAAGACTGGTAACTGAAAGGTGCCCTGGGTATGTTGAACCTGTTTCATAGTACAGGCCTCAGCACTCCTGTGGGACAAACAGGAGGGAAGGTAAGTGGGCAGAAATGGTTGGCAGAGACTGATTGTTGAGTATTCAGTGCTTAATTTGTTAGAGGTGGGACAGAATGGGGGATCAGAGAGAAGAGTCTTTTTTTCTACCAAGTGAGCAGGGGTTGGATTCACCAAGTGATGTTAGGCTCGACACTGCCCACTCAACACTGATTCGAGCAATATAAAGCGGAAGTGTCATGAGCAGTGCATTGAGCACTGTTTCAGTACACCCACAGTCACATGACTGTAGCAAGCGAGACCTCGTTATGTTGGTCACATCACGTGACTTGAGGGCTCATGGGAAGTTTGAAAGGGTTCTACTGGAATTAGTTTTTGTTTTTTTTTTGCTTTGTATTGTTTGTTCCTGCCATACAATTTTGAATAGACCTCGGATGGCCAAATGTTCAAAGAAAATGTATTGAGACTTTTTCAGGTCTTCCACTCAGATGCAGTTCTGACACGCAGTCAGCAGATGGCACTCTTTATTAAATGTTTCATAACATTGTGTCAGTCATGAAGCAATTGTCTCAAAGTTGTTCATTGTTTCATAAGGCCTCAGTTTCACCATCACTAGATTCACCTACTTCTGACTACAGAGTCCAACAATCTCGTGAATTTGGAGGGGCTCTGCCCCCTTTTGAAGGCTGGAGCAAATGAGAGACAGGTGGATTATCAAGGCAGATGGACAACATCAGGTAATCAGCAGTGAAATGTGTGCACAAACCTATGATACTACACAACCGGTCAGAGAAAATAAAATATGAAAGAGAAAATTAGCTGCTGTGGCAGAAGTTTACACTCCCTGTGTGATTTTTTTTTAATTGCTTTTGTAATCATACAGACCATAAGAAACGTATTCAACAAGTTTACTGCATTTGCTAACAAAGCCTCAATATGCAGGCCGAGTGAGTAAAGATCAAACCACTGGCCTTCCTACTTGCAGATAATCTGCTTCAACTCTTGGGCCACAGCCATCTGTGTTGGCATATGTGCATGTGTTAACACATCCACTGAGTGGAAAAGTATAGCCACGGCTGGTGAGAGTAGTGCCAAATGCTACCCTTCCTCTGACACAGGTAGAAAGTGGCGTACACTTTTACACTGAGGAAAACTGAGCCAGGCATTCTCAGTGAATCATGACCTTAGCAAACCTGCTTGGCATCTACAGCATAAACTACACTGAAAAAGAATTCCCATCACAAGCCAGAACCTTAAAATGATCATTTAAAGTAGGGAAACATCAGGTTATCTTTTTTACATTAACTTTTTTACATTTTTTAAAGAAAAACTTGTTATACAAAATATTTCTGAAATTAAGAACTATAGAAGCTGAAAAGAAATACAAGACTTATAAAAATAAACTCATTAGTATCTTAAGATCAAGTAAAGAATATATATTACAGTAAATTATTGGAAAATAACATAACTAATACATGTAATATATGGAAGGTGTTAAATAACACAACATAACAAAAATAATTTTTTTGTAAGTTGTCTGTGTTTTTTCAACTGATTTAAGACAATTTTGCACCGCTGAATCTGAAAATGACATCCGTTTCTCTTGATCAGGTCAGGTTTTTATGCTAAGTTGTAAGCAGTTGTACAGCAGTTGTACAGTTGTACTGTAAATTGAATAGTAGACACTGATAAAGGTAAGTACATGTAAATTGAATGTTACATCATCATTGTTCAAAATTCAGAGAATTTCAAGAAATAAAAAAGAATTTTGCATCATATAAAGCGAAAATGCCCGTACATGTAAACAAAAACGTAAAAAACATGTGGCCATAGTTCAAAAAGTTGACCTGATTGAGCAAAACCAATGTGATTTTTGGATTCAGCACATCAAAATTGTCCTAAATCAGCTAAAAAAAAACTTAGACAATAAATTTGGTGTTGACCAGTGTAATATAACAAAGAGAGGAAAACTAAATTCCAGCATCTCTTATTTAAATTCAGAAAATGGAATAATCAATGAAAATAGCTTGATCTCCAACACGTTTAATGAATATTTTGTTAATATAGGAAAAAGGATGGCCAACTCCACTGTATCATCAGCAAACACAAGTGGCGCTGACAATGTCGTCAACATAAACGCTTACTCAATGTTTATGAAAGAAACAGATGAAAAAGAAACTCTTGACATTGTTAACAAATTCAAAGACAAAAAAAATCAACTGATTTTAATGATTTTAGTATGTTCTTGGTTTGATTGTATTGTTAAACACTTCACTTACATATGCAACATGTCACTTACTGCTGGTAAATTTCCAGAGAAAATGAAAATGGCAAGAGTCATTCCTCTGGATAAAACTGGTGATAAGCACTTACTGTCAAACTACAGACCCATCTCTTTGTTACCTCAGTTCTCCAAAATACTGGAAAAATATTTGTTAAGAGACTAAATGATTTCATTGATAAGCACAATATACTCTGCGAACAACAGTATGGATGCACGAAGCACTGGACCACCTCACTGGCACTCATGGACTTTGTTGAACAGATTATAGATGCAACAGATAGAAGAGAATACACAGTTGGAATATTTCTGGACTTACAAAAGGCATTTGATACAGTTGACCATAAATTATTCCTCAGTAAATTACATAAGTATGGCATCAGAGGAATTGCTTTTGACTGGTTACACAGCTATTTAGAAGACAGATATCAATATGTTCACGTGAATAATACAGACTCTGAGTTGCTGAAGATGATGTGTGGGGTACCACAGGGTTCTGTGCTTGGTCCATTGCTGTTTATTTTGTATATTCATGATTTATGTTCTGTGTCTAAATTGCTCAAGTGTATTTTATTTGCAGATGACAACTTTGTTTTTTGTAGTGGAGAAAATCTTAAGCAGCTTCTGGATTCAGTAGAAAATGAACTTAAACAAATCACTCAGTGGTCCACTGCCAATAAATTATCTATTCACCTTGGAAAAACAAAATGTATAATATTTGGAGACTGCAAATTATATAATCACAGAAAAATTAAAATAAACAATGTTGAAATTGACACAGTTTTGGAAACCAAGTTCCTAGGGGTCATTGTTGATAAACTAAACTGGAAAAAAAAATTATGTCAAAACTAAAATGTCTAAATCCATTGCTGTACTGTATAAAGTTAAGGATCTCCTGTGTCAGAAATCTCTGCATTTTATATAATTCACTGATAGTTCCTTATATGGCATACTGTGTGGAGATCTGGGGAAGCACACACAAAACAAACACAAACTTAATCTTTTTACTACAGAAAAAAGCCGTACGCATTATATCAAAGAAACCTTACCGTGAACCAACAAATCCAATGTTCATTCAATTACATACTCTTGAATTTAGAGATCTAGTAGATTATAATGTCATTCAAATCATGTACAAAGCAAATAATAACCAATTACCTGTTAATATTCAGAGACTGTTTAACCCCTTGCACTCTGGCCAATTTCCCTAAAAACGCCAAAAAAATAACGTGCCCAAAGTAAATCAAAAGCTGTTCTTCAACCCTTTGCAGCATCTTCATGGGGTTGGTCTCATTTAAAAGAAAACACTTCGAATTTTTTGGCAAAACAGTCATAGTCTCTCTAAGTGCTCCGGCCACTGAGTAACAGTCATCTAAACATACTGAACTTGAAGAAAATAAATTTCGCCTGGGTGTTTTTTTTGGATACAAATGCTTGCAAATAACACACAGCTTCAGATCCGGGCTGGAAAATGCAACAGAAATGTAGAACCAAGTGTTATCCAGCTGAGGTCAAAATTTTGTAACAATACCACAAAAAATGAATATATTACATAGCTTTTTTCTCAGGTAGTTCCCAGGCGTTTTTGAACTGTGCCAAATTGTGCCAAATTGCACAGTTTGGAAAAACATCTGTAACTTTTGAATGATTCAATATAGAAGCTTCATCTTGGGCTCTAATGAAAGGTGACACCCAGGGCTGTGTGTGTGTGTGGGGGGGGGGGGGTTGTCTCCCCCCCCGCTACAGAGGACGGATATTGCCCGTTGCGCCGCGGTCCGTCATGTGGCGATGACGCACAGCTGTAATTTACCGATCGGTCAAAAGTCATTTTTGATTACAATTTTCAGGGATAAAGAATAATTTAGCTTATAACACTTACTTGTTCACAACAGCAGCATAGCTGGCGAACTTCTCTTCCTCATTGTCAGACAAACGCGACGCTGGTCCGCTTGTTATGGACTCGTGGTTCTGGTCTCGCGACCCGGTCAAAACATAATTCCATTATTGCGGTTTTGCGCTTCCATGATTGCGGTTTTGGTGAACGATTTTTCAAAACAAATAACAGTAGTAATTAAAAAAGACTGGCGAACGCGTGTGTGTCACCCAGCCTTTGTCGTCGGCCTCCGTCGGTCTATGATGACCATGGAAGAGAATCCTAAACGTCTATTCTGCTGGAATAAAAAAAGAAGCACCGCCTGTGGCTCGACAGGCCGATGCGCGAATGGCAGTCCCTGTCACACAGGTCGCACTTGTGGGTGGTCTCCGTGCTGCTGGGTCTGTGGCGGTTCTTCCTGCGGGTCCTTTTTTCATCTGTTGCAGCAGTCAGTCTCTCTTCACCCAGCCTTACACAAAACAGCTTTTGAACTTCTGTGCTTCAATTGGCTCGCTGCATTCGCAGCCGTTGGTAGGCAGGTCCTTCTTGCTAGGTTTTCAGTCATTGGTTCTTCAAGGTTTCAGAAACCCAATTCAAGGCTCTTATTAGTCGAATGAGAGGTCATCATATCTAATCTGTTCGCGGCTGTGTCTGTAGTGGAAGAACGGAAATGCAGCTTTTTTTTTCAGTGCGCTCTAGGACGCAGCGCTCTCGTGTGCCCTTGTGCGCTCTAGGACGCAGAGACGTGCCCGCCCGCGGTACACAGAAGTGCAACAGGTTCAAAAAAGGGAAAGCAAATATGAGCTATAGGTAACTGTTTTTAATAAACCAAAGGTTAGAACAAATACAAAGTATCATTGCATGTCTGTCACTGGAGTTAAACTGTGGAACTGTTGCTCTGAAAATATTAAAACATGTTCGACTCTGAAGCAATTCAAAAAATTGTGCTAAGATGAGATAATCTCTCAGTATCTCACTGCAAATGCTAGGAGATAATTTGTAATAACTTAAAAGTTTTTTGTTTTTTTTGTATTTGTTATATTTGATTTTCTTTGTTGATTTTGGGTATGACTTAAATTTTTATGTTATTGATTTTAAAATTGTAACGGGGTAGGCACTATATAAGCACTTGTTTCAGCCTACACCCTTTCGGTTGTTCTTTCATGTGTTCTACTTATTTTGTTGTTCTTATTGTATGTATGTTCATTACCGAATTCATTCATTCAAACTTGCAATATTTTTTAAATAAAATATGTATGAAGAGCCTTTGATATTAAAACTTGTTAAATGTTATTTTGTTGAGGGGCTCAGAACAACATGATACATCTTTAGGGGCTGTTTATCAAAACTGCAAACATGATATTGATTCAGTATAGAAAAACACTAAAAGATTTTCAAAATAACCATCCATCCATCCTCTACCACTTATCCAGGGGTCCGGGTCAGGGCGACAGCAGTCCAAGGAGAGAAGCCCAGACTGCCGCCCAATTCACATAGCACTATGATCTCCATGATCCCTCCTGCAGGTGGTGAGACCACTGGAGGGTGAATCCACATGGGTCCTTTGGGTATACTGGCTTCTTTTCATGGGGATCCACTGGACCGCTGTTGGTCTGGTACTTCACCCAGGACCAGTTTGCCTTGCCTTGGGAGATCCTACTAGGGGCAAGTTGTGCCCGACAACATAACTGGGATCATTATGACACACAAACTCTGCCACCACAGTAAGATGGCAATCCATGGAGGGGAATTTTCTTTTGACTCCATATTACAAAATAATTGAAAGTAGTAGTTTCAACACACACACACACACACACACACACACACACACACACACACAGACTGAAAATGCACAAATGATGTGACTGCTTTTTAATCTCTGTGATTTTAAGTAAGTTGTTTGTTCTTTTTTATTTAGACATGTCACAACTGTAAGACGAATTTGCCTGCAGCCATACAAAGAATGTTTGGGAAAAATAAATCACACAAACTACTTACCCATTTATGCACACACATACGCTATGTGCCTAAACTTGATGTAGTATGTGGGTCACGTCCCACCCACCATGACTCAAAGTTTTGCTTGGAGCAAAATATGCAGGTTTTCTAGATTTCAGAAAAAGATAGTTGTCAGAGATGTTAACTGCTGCTTTTCTTAAGTAAAAAGGTTGAACAAAGTTTTAAAGTTTAATTGCATTTAGAACTACTGTATGTGGGGTAAGACTCATCTGACATTTAGATTCTTGAGTCGGGGCGTGTGGTGATATTACGCCATTCTAAATGGTTCCTGACCATTCATATATGCATTTTATATGGGATGTTTTGATGGTCAGTGAAGGAGGACATGGACAGGGTTGGTGTGAGAGAAGAGGATGCAAGGGATAGGATGAGATGGAGAGAGATGATGTGTTGTGGCAACCATGAAGGGAGCAGTCAGAAGGAGACGAAGATCTAAAGCCACAAATAAATCCATGACAAATACATACCGTGTTTCCTACTTCCTTGTCCCCTCCAGCCTGATGAGACTACCAAATGACTACTGCAACTTTATCCCCTATGTTTCTTCTAGCAGATGTGGTTCCATTTCATAACCTTTTCATTGTATTCCAAGTACAAGGTAGATTATTTTGCTGGTCTTCAGTGTTATTACAGGGTTTTATGAGGGTCTGGGAGGCCTTTAGGTCCATTGCGAGGGCGTCAAAATGTCTGCTAATACCCAAGATAAACAATGGGAAGATGTGCAAATATAAAGAACAACAAACTGTACAGAACCAATTTTTTTAATACCAATTTTATTTGTGACCAAGTTCAGCCTATAAAAAAATGAATTCCTTAAGACTAGCTGCTTTCAATTGCAAGTGATGTCACTGAATTTGACATTTTGTCAAATTTCTTAATATCCCCTTTGTGTCATGGTCTGAGCGCCGATGTCGTCCGTGCTCAGGCCATACATCATCTCAGCCTGGCCTTTGTTATGACAGCGTCTCAGCGGTGCTTCCGGCTGTCAGAAGCCAAGCTCCACGGGACGGCTGGAGGCCAATTATCACTCATCAGCTGATGAGCTGTCAACCCCTGTATAAGGGAGCGGCCCTGTTTGCTCAGGGCTGCGACCTCACGCTATCCACATGTATCTCTCGTCGTGGATTCGGCTGGAGTCCCTACGTCCCGCTCCAGCCCTCCTCTCTTCCCTCATCGTTATCCGTAAGTGTACCTCTTGTATTATTTGTGTTTTGCCCCATGAGGCTCTTTTCCTTTGTTGCTCCCTTTATTAATAAACTATGCAAACTCACTGGTTGGCCCTTGGCTCTTATTAATGGCTCGCAAGGGCCATTCGTGACACTTTGGAGCATTATTTGTCAGTCTTTGGTATCACTCATTGCTGTTATTTTATTAATACTGATTCAGATATTTCTGCTATACTGACATTGACTTTTAATTACAGTTGTAGTTGTCTCCTCCATGGATCACCACCTTATCGTGGCGGTGTGGAAGATGTGTTCAATGACGAGACATGAGTGTATTTCTCAGGTTCGGCTTTATTGCAGAACACATTCATCCAACATTCTCAAAAGCAAGAAGAGGCAGAATAATATTACATCACATTCTTATACCTCCGGGGGATTAAGAACTCAAGTCACATGGTGCTTCTGCAAACATTCAATCACAATGCAAGTCTCTGAAGATTCACCATTGTCTCTTATTCTCCGGTGTCCCGGGAAACCCCCCAGGGCCTCCTCTGAGACAAGGGCCCGACTTCACACCTCCTCGCCATCACCTGTCGGCCCCCGTTGATCCAATCTCCTGTTCCTCCAGACGTGAAGCCTCAATCCACATAAGCCATACATTTGTGGGCGATATGAACCAGACATATGTGCCACACTCTTGTGGGAAATATGAACCAAACATATGTGCCACATGACCCCCCCCCAAACGTCTGCATGGGACAAACATACTCATAAATGCATAACATAAAAGACATCGCCACATAACCAATAATCAATCCCCCAATCTCTTAGGTGCCCAATCTGCTGTAGGCCGGCTTCGCTGCGTCTGCAGCGTCTCCTCGCACCTGGGGATTAGATTTGTTAGCACATCTCTGTGGGAGCTCTGGAGCATGCCTTCTCGGTGGCCTGCCCCGGCGGGGGGTTTTCGCCAACTGCACGCGTTCATCAGCCAGGACAAAAGCGGGCTTGAGTCTGTTTATGCAAATTAGCTCCCTTCTGCCCCCCAAATCTAGCAAAAAATGCTTCTCATTTTTTTCCAGCACCCTGAACGGTCCATCATAAGGTGGTCTCAGCCCTGGGCGTTGTGCATCATGTCTAACAAAAACAAACTCTGCGTTTTTTAAAGCCTCTGGCACAAAAACGCGTGGAAAACTGTGATTAACTGGGCCAGGCAGCGGGTTTGATCCTGTGCCGCTCTGCAACAGCTGAGCGGGGGGGGGCAATTGGGCGCAGGATTTTCCGGGAGAAATTCCCCCGGCAAACGGAGAGGTTGTGCAAACACTAACTCCGCTGAGGAGGCTTGCAAATCCTCCTTAGGTGCAGAACGCAACCCCAATAAAACCCATGGCAGTTTGTCTATCCAATTTGTATCCGTGAGCGATGCTCTGAGGGCTGCTTTCAATGACCTATGAAAGCGTTCACATAAACCTTTGGCCTGCGGGTTATACGCGGTAGTGCGGTGTACCTTCACCCCTAAGCTGCGGGCCATAGACGACCAGAGTTCGGAAACAAATTGAGGGCCTCTGTCTGACGTTATATCCGACGGAACTCCAAAACGTGCAACCCAAGCTGTTAAAAACGCGTGCGCAACCTCTTCCGCCGTTGTTGACGCCAGAGGTACCACTTCTGGCCAACGCGTGGTGCGGTCCACCATCGTCAAAAGGTGTGTGCGTCCTTGAGACGAGGGAAGCGGGCCCACCAGATCAACATGCACGTGATCGAACCACTTAGCTGGGATGTGAAAAGGCTCCAAAGGGGCCCTCGTGTGCTTGTGTATCTTAGCCCTCTGGCACGCTACACAAGCCGCTGCCCATTCCTTGACTTGTTTGCGCAACCCCGGCCAGACAAATTTCTCCCCCACCATCTTGACCAATGCGCGTACCCCCGGGTGCGTCAGCGAATGGACCGAGTCAAAAACGCGGCGGCACCACGCGGCTGGAACCACGGGACGAGGCCGACCCGTGGAGACATCGCATATTAATGGGGGCATACCTATTTGCTGCACCCTGTGCTCCAGCCTTAACCCTGTTGGTCCAGGCTGGAGCGCGCGCACATCCGCGTCACCAACCTGCTCCGCAGCCATGTCTGCATAATCCAAACCTACGTGGACCGGGGCTGCGCGCGCTCCCGCGTCACTGCCCTGGCCCACAGCCACCGAGTCTGCCCCCACGTGGCCTGGCGTTGCCACAGCACGTGAGAGACAGTCCACCACTACATTGTGTTTGCCTGCTACATGCTGGATGTCGGTGGTGAACTCCGATATTGCGGCTAGCTGTCTTTGTTGTCGGCCTGACCAAGGTTCTGAGATCTTGGCCATCGCAAAAGTTAACGGTTTGTGGTCCACAAAAGCAGTGAAACGCCACCCTTCCAGCCAGAACTGGAAATGGCAGATGGCCAAGTGTAGGGCTAAAAGCTCCCTGTCAAACGCGCTGTATTTACACTCGTTATCGCGCAGGGATTTGCTAAAGAACGCGAGAGGCTGCCAGGTCCCTGCCACACACTGTTCAATGACTGCCCCCACTGCTAGGTCCGAAGCGTCGGTGGTGAGCGCCAAACGGGCTGTTGGAACCGGGTGCGCTAACAAAACGGCGCTTGCAAGGGCTGATTTGACCTGGGAGAAAGCGCGCTCCCGCTCCGGAGACCATTCGACCTTATTAGTGGGTTTTTGTTTTTTTAGTGCCGCGTACAGTGGCTGCATAAGCCGCGCTGCGCTCGGAAGAAACCGGTTGTAAAAATTAACCATTCCTAGAAACTCCTGCAGCGCTTTTATCGTTTGAGGTCGGGGGAAATCTGTTATTGCGCGCACTTTCTCAGGAAGGGGAACCGCTCCCTGTGGTGAAACGCGGTGCCCCAAAAAATCGATCTGCGCCACCCCGAACTGGCACTTCGCTGGGTTAATTATCAACCCGTGCTCTGCCAGTCTCCGAAAAACCGCTGTGAGGTGGGTTTCATGTTCGTCCTCGGACGTGCTGGCTACCAATATGTCGTCTAAATAGACGAACACAAAAGGCAGGTCGCGTAAAACAGCATCCATCATGCGTTGGAAAGTTTGCGCGGCGCCCTTTAATCCAAACGGCATGCGCAAAAACTCAAAAAGCCCAAACGGAGTTATTACCGCGGTTTTGGGAATATCCTGCGCGCGCATGGGGACTTGGTGGTAGCCGCGCACCAAGTCTATTTTAGAAAAAATGCGCGCCCCCGCCAAATGAACTGAGAAATCCTGGATGTGCGGAATCGGGTAGCAGTCGTGTGCTGAGACGTTGTTCAACCTGCGGAAATCGCCACAAGGTCGCCACGAGCCATCAGCCTTTGGGACCATGTGTAACGGTGAAGCCCAGGGGCTGTTCGAGCGTCTAATTATGCCCAGTTTTTCCAGGTTGGCAAATTCCTCGCGCGCTATTGCCAGTTTAGCTGAGTCCAAGCGCCGGGCTTTTGCAAAAACGGGCGGCCCAGTGGTGGTGATAAAATGTTCCACCCCGTGTTTGGCCACTGTCGCCGAAAACTTTGGAACTGTGAGTGCTGGAAAGTGAGTGAGCAGAGCATGAAACTTACCACCCGCAGCTGTGACGTTGGCGTGTGCAGTCGGCGGAGCCACCCGAGCTGTGCAGGGAATAGAATGGAAAGAAAGTGCATTAACCAGACGTCTATTAGCAAGATCAACCAATAAACCATGTGAGCACAAAAAATCAGCCCCTAACATGTTAAAACTGACTGCCGCTACAATAAAGGTCCACTCGAATGAACAGCCCTGTAAGGACAGACGCATGGTCCTCTCACCGAATGTCTTAATCGCTGAGCCATTCGCTGCTGATACTGACACCCAGGGAGCTTTGGACGGCATCAGCCGTTCCGCATAGGTAGGCGTGACGAAACTCAGCTGGGAGCCCGTGTCCACGAGGAATTGTTTCCCCGAGTGTGCATCTGTCAGGTAAAGCAGCTTATTTTCCGAGGGATGCAGCTGCTACCAGCCCCCCAGTCTTGGCGTTTCCCTGACGCTTGAAGCGGCACGGTGGGAGACATCTGTGCGCCCTCTCCGCAAAACGGCGGTGGTAGAAACACAGGCCGACCTCAGCTCTGCGTCGCCTGACGCCTGTCGCCGCCGTCGTTGGTTCGTCTGGTGCCGCCACCTCTGGCTCCAAACCATCTCCGGGCGCCGTTGTCTGCTCAGCTGCCGCGGCCGAAACCGCGCTCCGCTTGTAGGCGTCGACGAGTCGCTGCGCCTCCTTGCCGAGGCCATGGTAGTCCCGCTTGGCCAAGCGGGGTGAGTCTGCCAGGGTCACTCTCACTGCTGGCGGCAGAGTCCGGAGGAAAAGGTGGGCGAAGATAAATTCGCCATCCTCGGAGTCTTTCAGTCTCAGCATCTTCACCATCAGGTCTGCCGGTCTGTCGTTCTCCGACTCCGTCAACTCTAGGAGCCCCTCTGCTCGCTGTTGCACTGAGGGGGTGAAATGGCTGATCAGCGCCTCCTTCAATGCGCCGTACTTGTCGGTGTCCGGTGGGTGGTTAACCAGATCTTCCACCCTCTGGACCGTGTGACTGTCCAGCTTCGCCACCACATGGTAGAACCTCGTTTCATCCTTTGAGATTCTCCGGAGGTTGAACTGCGCCTCGACCGCGCTAAACCAGGAGCGCGGGCTGTGCTGCCTGAAATCGGGCAGCTGGAGCGTGGAGGCAGCCATCAGGCTGGCCTCTGATGAGCTCCGCTCCGGAGAATTCTCCCTGCTCATTCTTTGTCGTGGGTCACCAGTGTGGAAGATGTGTTCAATGACAAGACATGAGTGTATTTCTCAGGTTCGGCTTTATTGCAGAACACATTCATCCAACATTCTCAAAAGCAAGAAGAGGCAGAATAATATTACATCACACTCTTATACCTCCGGGGGATTAAGAACTCAAGTCACATGGTGCTTCTGCAAACATTCAATCACAATGCAAGTCTCTGAAGATTCACCATTGTCTCTTATTCTCCGGTGTCCCGGAAAACCCCCCAGGGCCTCCTGTGAGACAAGGGCCCGACTTCACACCTCCTCGCCATCACCTGTCGGCCCCTGTTGATCCAATCTCCTGTTCCTCCAGACGTGAAGCCTCAATCCACATAAGCCATACATTTGTGGGAGATATGAACCAGACATATGTGCCACACTCTTGTGGGAAATATGAACCAAACATATTTGCCACAGCAGAGAGGTTTGCGGGCTCTTGTGATCCCAGAAGCTATGCTGTTGGGGGCAGCTTGCAGGTCCTGGGTGAAGGGCCAGACCAAGAGTGACCTGGCGGCTCCCCATTAAAAAGGTACAACATGGGTCTGCCCTCCAGTGGGCTCACCAGCTGGAGGAGGGATCAAGGGGATTATGGTGCTTTGTGAAATGGGTGGCAGTCTGGGCTGCTCTGTTTGGACTGCTACCACTGCGACTCGGACATCTCAATAAGCAGTGATGGATGGATGGTGCTATGTCTGATATTACCTGCTGAACAGAAGAGGCAGGGTGACTGGGAACATAGCTTTATTGAGCTCAACAGTTACAGGCACAGCACCAGCCAAACTCCAGGCGAGAAAAGAGAGTAATAAGATGGCCGACCCGGCCTTATATAGGACGGGGCAGAGGGGCAGAGGCGCCACCTGGAGGTGCGTGTCCATCCATATTAAATAGATATCTCACATCTCCCCCCCCCCCCCCACCTTAGAAAAGTCCAAAACCACTCACTCAATTAAGACCCTCCCCAATTTGGGACCAGAATCACGTACTAATAAATGAAAACTAATGTCTTTAAATGGCCTAACACATTCACACAACAAAACCTAAAATAAGGAGGACGGGTGGACTGCCATCCTGCCCACATGGCATGGTGGATTATTCTGCCACCTGCTGGAGTAACTTAAAGTCCATTAATAACTAAAATTTCATGCTGTGCTCCTAAACTAGGAAAACAACAACAACAACAACAACAACAAAAATAATCCCATCTGTAACATTTTTTTTTTGAACAACACCAACACAACAACAGAACTTCAACATACAGTGATCCCTCGCTACTTCGCGCTTCACCTTTCGCGCCCTCAGTGCATCGCGGATTTTTCAAAAATATTCATCAAAAATTCAAAATTGAGAAATAATGGGCGGGCGCTAGCAGAAGGCAGGGAGACTACATTAGACCATCAGGTGTCAACACGGAGAGCCGCACAACTCTCTGTTCGCTGTTGTCGTGTTGGCTGGGCTCGGAAATCTCGCAAGCTGATTGGCCGAGACGTTTCACCCCGCAAGCTGATTGGCCGAGACGTTTCACCCACCTCCTCTCCCTGCCGATCACCCATGAAGGGAAGGAAGACCGCATTCATTGCTTTTTATCGCTCGTGTTACTTAGTCTCGCCGCGTGGAACTTTTTGCTGTTCTCTTGTGCCATTTTGTGCGAAATAGTCTTCCCGTCGAGCCACTACGCCGCCTCCTGCAGCTTCAGCTCTATCGGAAGCTGCCCTCGATGATCCTGCGCCTCCAGCACCTCACGATGAGGCGTCACCTGAGGAGCAGTAAAGCTCTCATTAACCTGTGCAGTAAATCATTTTCATCTTGAGCTACGTATCTTGTTATAAGAATAAAAGAGTTCTAAAAACATATTTATGTACACTTTGTTTACATCTACGTATGTATGTACACGTACACACACACACACACGTATCATATGAGAGTGAGAGAATGAACGTACGTATTGTTTATGGATGACGTCATTGGGGTGACGCTACTTCGCGGTTTTTCACTTTTCGCGGTCGGTTCTGGAGCCCATTAACCGCGATAAGTGAGGGATCACTGTATACTATTTACAACCCAAGTGTTCCAGTAAGAAGGACATTACTGAGGGCAGTCACATCTGGAACACAATGCCAAATGAAATTAAAATAATAACGGACTTTAAAACATTCACTAAAAATGTTAAAAACTGGCTGAAAAATAAACAAGAATGTACTCATGTATGAATTAATTGTCTGCAAAGTGAGAGTGAATGAAGGGAAGGAATAAATGTGTTTGTTTATAGTGAGTGACGGAGGGAGGAAGGCCTGAAATAGGCAAATGTGAGTTATGTTATATGTGTTAAATGTGAGTCAGGCTGTTATATTTGTGTATTTATAATATTTATAATATTTATGTTAAGTATGAGTCAGGCTGTTATATTTGTGTATTTATAATATTTATAATATTTATAATTGTGTATTTATAATTTTTCTGCATTGATGTATGTGGTTATTGTGTATATTTTTTATTTTATTTTTTTTCCCATCTTTACTTGATTCTTTTTTCTAAAGCCCATCCAGGGACAAGAGTTGCAAATTAGCTAATAGCTATACACTCTATGTGCAACACATCAGATTGATTGTCTTTGATTAATTGTCTGTGTTTATTGCACTGTCCCTGTCAAATAAACTAATCTACTACTACTGGCATGGGGGCCCAGGGATCTCAGCAGATGTGCACCTGGAAACTGACAGTCTTCTGGATGGCGGCTGGCCCTCTGGACACTGAAGCCGCTCCTCCTCACTCTCGACCTCGTCCCAAGTCCAGCCTTGTCTCCCAGACACACTGAAGCTGATTTGCATGCCACACCGAGCCATCAGAGAGCCTGAAGTGCACTGCGCCCAGTTTGTCCACTATGCGCAGACACTCCCGATGCTTCTCAGGTTGTTGTCTGGCCCCTTTTCGCCATGGATTTTCCTCATCTCGGCTCCGAACCCAATCCAGGACCCTCAACGGGGCTCAGCTGAGCTTGAGACATTGTCGTTGAGCACACTGATCCTCCGTGCTTCTCGGTCCTGCCCCGACCTCTTCTAATACCGTTGTAATGTTCACCATCGTAGCCGCAGACCCTCCATGCTTCTGCAGCCAGGCTCCGGAGGCACCTGGGGCCAGCCCATTGGTGTCGCTCGTCGGTCTAGGTACCAACCCTGGACGAAATTGGTCCTGCTTGACCACCATGGCGTCCGCTAATTCTTCAGCCCACACTCTGTGGCTGGTTGTCGGGGATGGGCAGAGTGATTTCTTCTGTGGGCTCTCCGGGTTAAATCCACGGCAGATCCTTCCAAAATAGTTCAAGCGACCACATCTGTTACGTGCTCCTCTCGCCGGACAGTCCTTAGGCTGTTTGCGGTGCGTCGCAGACCCACAGCCCATGCAAAGGGGCTTTCCCGGGGCTGACCCTCGGCTAGTAGCGTTGGCTTCCGTCACCTCCTCATCCAAGCTATCTTCGCTGTCCAGATCCATGGCATTTGTCGCGACAAGAGGCTCTAACTTGTCCGCAGCTTCCATTTAGAGAACTAGCTTGACGGCTCTAATGTGAGCTCATTTGACACCGTAAGTAGCCTAGCTCGCAATGTGGCACTACAGGTATGCTCTGCCAGCTGGTCACGAATCATTTCCTCCTCAAAGGTTCCGAAACGGCACTCGCTAGCAAGCTGTTTCAAATCGGCGATAAACTGCTGGACGGGTTCACCTACCCGTTGATGTCGCTGCCAAAAGCGGATCCTCCGGACTGTCACATTATCCGGGGTGTCGAAATGGCTAGCTAGCAGCTCCACTACTTCTTTGAGGGTGTCCATAGCACTGAGCATTCACAAGATTCGCTGGCCCTCTATGCCCAAATTGTGCACCAGTAGTGTCCGGGCTCTCTGCTTGTCGAGCTCCCCGAGACCCAGCGCGGCAACATAATTCTGAAAGGCCTCGTACCACCTAGGCCAGGGCACCAGTGGTTCTCCAGGTACCTCAAAGAAAGGGTAGATAGGGTCCATGCAGGCCTCCATGGTTTAATCTGACGTCGCCAATGTTATGTCTGATATTACCTGCTGAACAGAAGAGGCAAGGTGACTGGGAACACAGCTTTATTGAGCTCAACAATTACAGGCACAGCACCGGCCAAACTCCAGGCGAGATAACAGAGTAATAAGATGCCTTTATATAGGGCAGGGTGGAGGTGCCACCTGGAGGTGCGTGTCCATCCATATTAAATACATATCTCACAGAAGGATGGATGGATGGATGGAACTGTAGTTGTTGAGTTTGTAAATTGAGTTTATATGTGATTAAACTGAGGGCAAAATGCTGATCTTTCTCTGGTTCTCTGCTTCCTGTATCTAATTTGGGCAATTTCATGTAGTCTAACTACTGCTTATGTAACATGTTGTCAAGATGACCTTTAAACGTGTTCTAGTAAAAGGGCTTTATATCTTTAATGCTTCTGTGTACAGAAAACCTAGATTTTATTGTTAAAAGCATTAAAAATCAGCACATAAAAACTCCATGCTTAACTTATATGTCATTTAGTGCAGCAATTAAATAAGTTTAAAATATTGTTTTACAGTAATATTACAATATTTGTCTGACTGCAGAGGGAATTAGAAGGCATGCAGCTGACTTAAAATTCCTTATTCAATAACCCTTAGAGCACTCAGCCTATTTTGGCGTTATTCACAATGAATTCCACATCCAGCACTGATGTATGCCATGTGTGCTCTAAAAAATTCTGAAATGTTACACAGGCCTATTGGGAAAAACCTCCACAACTAGAGGGCACCCAGAGAGTGCATACCCCCACCAAGGATCCGTCCATCTGTCCCTCCCTCCCTTCACCCATCTGTTCGTCCATCCTTCTGTCCATACATTGCAAAATAGGGCCTTGGAGGAGGTATGAGCTCATGGATCACCTCCAAAATCTAATAGGCTCATCTGCAGCCCAAGGGCCACCTCGGGTGAGAATTTAATCACAAAATCAGTCCAGTAGGTTTTGTGTAATCCGAAGGTTTGCACTCTTGGATCACCTCCAAATACTAATGGGTCCTTAGACCAAGGGCCACCTTTCGTGAAAATTTCATCAAAATCCATTGATCCTGCTGACATTAATCCTGCTGACAGGCAAACAAACAAACAAACCACCCCGATCACGTTACGTCACAAATCAGGGGCAAGCTTTCAAAATTAAAACAAGAGCTAAACAAAAATCATGACATTATACTGTTTTCTAATGGTAATCAGCATATGGTTTTTGTTTTTGAGTTATGTCGTTTAAATTTACATCAGTGGTGTGTTTGGCCACAAAGTCACTAAGTGCTTGTTTGACATGTCTGCACTCTGTTATGATGACAAATGAAGGTAGGTTCACAAAACTTGGTGCACTGGTTGACCTTGGAACTAGCACCTGTGGCTATAATTACTGGGGTCAAAAAGTCAAAGAGCAAGACCACAGGTTCATGCACAGTTTGTTTTTCCAAACTGTAAAACAACAATGACAGCAGACACTAACACCAAACATGTAGCAGGAGGTACATCTCAAAAGTTAGAACGTCATGAAAATTTTTTCACAATTTGATTCCAAAAGTAAACGTTCATGTATTATATATATATTTTTTATTATTTTGATTTTGATTATCTTATGAAAATCAGAAATCAGGTGTCCCAAGTTGTAGGAATGTTGAGTAAATTACTGTTCAACCTATATATAAATAGAGAATGGGCGCGTGACCTCACCTAATAGAAAAACCACAAGGAATTGTGGGAATGGTGTTCTGTCTGTCTTTGTTTACTCATGAGCAACGAAAGCAGTTAAGCTAAAGTTTTTGAGAGGGTTGCTTCAGTGTGTTATTATTATTGTGGCGTCTAAAGGTGGAAAGAAATATGTCTGATAAAGCTATCAAAAAACCCACAAAACTGGACACAAACCACTACATACGTGCTGGGATTCCCCTTCTGTGTGCACTGGAAGAGAATTCCCAGAGGTTGTTGCCTTCATTACGCATGGATTTAAAATCAGCTGGGGACTGAAGTCCATAGTAATGTAATGAATTGGTATCATTAGATTCAGCAGCTTCTCCTCTTTCAGGTGACTATAAAAACGTCTGGCTTAAGGCAGTATTTACTCCTTGTTTTCATCTTGTTCCACATCCCGTTTAAATGCCTAAACAGGTTAGAAATCATTTCTAAACACTGATGTTTGCACTAAAATACAGTTTTGCTCTTGTTCTGTAAACATTGTGGTCTAAACTTTGAACAACTGAAAAAAAAAAAAAATCACTGTCCTAATTTAGTATGTTTTTAATTATACCAGTAATTATTTTGGTGCACCAGCAGGAGCATCGGGCTTAAGGGGTTTTAAATCACATTACTTGATTAGTATTTCATGTCCAGTTGTGTAGTAATGTGTATATATACAGTTAGGCCCAAAAATATTTGGACAGTGACACAAGTTTTGTTATTTTAGCTGTTTACGAAAACATATTCAGGATACAATTATATAAGCAATATGGGCTTAAAGTGCAGACTCTCAGCTGTAATTTGAGAGTATTCACATCCAAATTGGAGCAAGGGTTTGGGAATTACAGCTCTTTAATATGAAGCCACCTCTTTTTCAAGGGACCAAAAGTAATTGGACAATTGACTCAGAAGGCTGCAAAAAAAATAACAAGGCTGCATGGGCTCTTCCCTCATTAACCTGTCATCAATTAAGCAGTTAAAAGGTCTGGGGTTGATTCCAGGTGTGGTGTTTGCATCTGGAAGCTGTTGCTGTGAACACACAACATGCGGTCAAAGGAGCTCTCAATGGAGGTGAAACAGACCATCCTGAGGCTGAAAAAAAAAGGAAAAAAATCCATCAGCGATATAGCAGAAATGTTAGGAGTGGCCAAATCAACAGTTTGGTACATTCTGAGAAAAAAAGAGTGCACTGGTGAGCTTGGGAACTCAAAAAGGCCTGGACGTCCACGGAAGACAACAGTGGTGGATGATCACAGAATCCTTTCAATGGTGAAGAACAACCTTTCACAACATCCACTCAAGTGAAGAACACTCTCCAGGAAGTAGGTGTATCAGTATCTAAGTCTACCATAAAGAGAAGACTTCATGAGAGTAAATACAAAGGATTCACCACAAGGTGCAAACCGTGAATCAGCCTCAAAAATAGAAAGGCCAGAATTGACTTTGCCAAAAAACACCTGAAGAAGCCAGCCCAGTTCTGGAACAGCATTCTTTGGACAGATGAGACTAAGATCAACCTGTACCAGAATGATGGGAAGAAGAAAGTTTGGAGAAGAATTGGAACAGCTCATGATCCAAAGCACTACATCTTCTGTAAAACATGGTGGAGGCAGTGTGATGGCATGGGCATGCATGGCTTCCAATGGCACTGGGTCACTTGTGTTTATTGATGATGTGACAAAAGACAGAAGCAGCCGGATGAATTCTGAAGTGTATAGGGATATACTTTCTGCTCAGATTCAGCCAAATGCAGCAAAGTTGATTGGACGGCGCTTCACCAATGATCCAAAACATACTGCAAAAGCAACCCAGGAGTTTTTTAAAGCAAAGAAGTGGAATATTCTGCAATGGCCGAGTCAATCACCAGATCTTAACCCAATCGAGCATGCATTTCACTTGCTCAAGACAAAACTTAAGGCAGAAAGACCCACAAACAAGCAAACAACTGAAGACAGCTGCAGTAAAGGCCTGGCAAAGCATCACAAATGAGGAAACCCAGCGTTTGGTGATGTCCATGGGTTCCAGACTTCAGACAGTCATTGCCTGCAGAGGATTCTCAACAAAATATTGAAAAGTAACATTTTACTTAGGGTTATGTTTATTTGTCCAATTACTTTTGAGCCCCTGAAATGAGGAGCGTTTGTATAAAAATAGCTACAATTCCTACATGTTTAATCATATATTTTTGTTCAACCCCTTGAATTAAACCTTAAAGTCTGCACTTCAATTCTGTTGTAGTTGTTTCATTTCAAATCTAATGTGGTGGCATGCAGAGCCCAAATCATGAAGATTGTGTCAGTGTCCAAATATTTCTGGGCCTAACTGTATACTTATCAAGCACCTTAAGACAAATTTGAACATAAATACAACATTTCACCGCTGGGACTTAAAAATGCTTGTAGTTGCAGAGACACATGCTAGTGCAGAAAACTGTGTAGAAACAATGACTGCTTACCTTTGTGCAAATGACAGTTTTCCGGTCGCTCACCCAGAAGATTTGAGGTGGCTGGACCCATCCATTGGTGAATTGAACATGAGCTTCTAACGATTTACAGTTTTTAAATAGCTCATGGATGTATGCGTTCACCCCACAAATCAGGCAGGAAAACACATCTGATAGCATGACTCAAGTCAGTTGGTCGAGATTCGTGGTCCATTTTTTGTGCTCATACAGATCAATCCCATTTATTTCTTTAATTTTTTGGCAGTTGCGCTCTTTTGTTTCCATATTCAGCTTCTCTGAATAAGGAATTTTAATTTTCTGTTTGCTGCATTCCATAGAACGTATGTCTGTTCGCATTAGCAGTTGCCGTAGACTACAGGTAAACAAAGAAGCCAGACCACGAAAATGGCAATGACAGCCCAGAATGCAGCATAGCATGATGCCAACGCCCATTATCTATGCCAGGAATGTCCAATCATGTGCCATGGAGGGCCAAGATCCTGCAGGTTTTCTCTTCTACCCAGTCTCTTCAGCAGGTGTTTTCACTTATCAGCAATCAGTGGGAAAAAATTCAGTGGAATCTGCTATTGAAAACACTGGTTGGAGGTAAAGCCTGCAGGGTCTTGGCCCTCCATGGCACATGACTGGACACCCCTGCTCTATACTGTTTATCCCCCTGACCAGTTCAGTATGCATTACCACAATCATGGGAAAGGCTTCTGACTTTACAGTTGTTCAGAACATAATCATCATTACACTCCACAAATAAGGGTTAGGTACAGCAGGACACCTCTGAAAAGGCTGGTTGTTCAGAGGGCTGTATCAAAGCATATTAATGGAAAGCTGACTGGAAGAAAAAAAGTGTGGTAGAAAAAGGTGCACAAGCAGGGCTTGACATTAACACCTGCCTGGCCGCAAATGACGGGTAGATTTCAGCAGTGGCCGGTAAATGGTGTTCACTTATATTGCGCTTTTTACTCATCTCTGGATGACCAAAGTGCTTTACAGATCTTGCTAACCACCTATTCACACGCTGATGGTGGGGGAGCTGTCATACACAGGTGCTGGCCTGATCCATCAGGAGCAACTGGGGGTTCAGTGTCTTGCTCAAGGACACTTTGACATGCAGACTGCAGACAGAGCAGGAATTGAACCCCTAACTCTCCAATCAGTTGTCGGCCACACTACACCTGCATCACAGCCGCCCCCATAGCCACTCCCACTAGCCACTTTGGCTGGTTGTAGTTTTCTCAAATGGCATCTAAAATAATAAACCTATCGCAATGTGAAACTATGAAACTACAACTCCCGATTTTATTAACAATAAAAACATTTTCAGCCAATCACAAAACATCCGATCATCACTGTCACCTGTTTTGACAGCAGGGTTGAAATAAATGGCAAGAGGCTGGGGATGTTTATCTGCTTTCATCAGGACCTGAGTGCGCAGTAGGTTGTAGCATCATCTCGCTTTGGCTCGTCAATAAAATTATTCTTCATCTTAAAGACATTGTTTCACCCAGGAAAAGGCCAGCCAGGAACTACTTTTTCATCCCAGAATCACAGCTGAACCAACATTCCTTTGCTGAGCAAAGCAAAGGAATGCTCTCAATCTATTAACTCACATCATAAATAACTTGGGGACTTCCTCAACTAAGACAGGTTTATATTCAGTATTAAAATATGTCATTCTGTGAGGACCCGTATCAGCCAATCATCACCCAGCATATGCTGGGCTCCAGCGCTTTCATTCCATTGGTTCCTTACAGACAAACATCTGTTTGTTCATTGGACTAAAGTTCATAAAGCCCACCCACAAAGGAATACTATTGGCTAGAGCTTTTGTCAATCCCCAGAAGCCCGCGAAACTCGGTTGGAGTTATAAGGAGGGGAAGACATCTTCACTGCAGAGCACTACTGGAGAAAAAAGGAGACTACACATGCCCTTTTCGCTTTCTCACTTCACTTCACTTCTGCAGATCAGAGATGACTTCACTGCCACAGAACAAAGGAGTCTTCTCACTGAAAGTTTCAGAAGACTGCAGACCAGAGAACATGGAATATTGTGTTTGTGTAAACTTCTGTGTATTTTAATGTTTTTCTTTAAATGTCTAGGAATTAATTTTTCCTTTCCTGAGCTCACATCTTAATTCGGAGTCAAACTCCCGTTCCTAGACGTCCTTTTTTCTAACTTTTTCCCTGTTAAAACTTCATTTAAACTCACCGTTCCATTTTTTTATTTATATATTTTTCTTTAAGACCTTTGAGTGACTATCTCCCCTAGAAGGTATTTTCACTCCACTAAGTCAGAAAGTTGTCGTTTAATTTCGTATTGGGATCTATAGATTTTGTAATTATTCTCAAATTCCCTTTGGAAGAAGAGCTGATCCATGAAAGCTTCAACGTCGCCACAGAGAAGAGAATACACCGCCACCATTTTGGCTGGACTTCAGCCGAACTGTGATTCCATACAGTCAAAACTTCATCTTGTGACTGTGGACTTTGGAAGCTGCTGTACCTTGTCCTAATATCTGCTGGCAAGATATTCTGGTTTTGGTGCCATTTACAAGTACAGCTTCAAGAAGACACCGCCGAATTACCTCCACCACACAATGGGTCGCATGAGCTGCATTCTTTATTCATCTGCTGAATAAAACGTCTTGAACGAGACTTGAGAATAATTCAGTATCTGATCAGATACAAAATTAAAGAGCAATTAATATAACTCTTCTTTTCATTAAAATTCCGTTTTCATTTTCTTAAGAGTAATCCAGAATTTTCCATATAATTAGTTTAATTTTCCCAATAAATTTGCGTTCAGTTTTCCATAATCTGTCAACTTCAAACTGATCTAAATTCAGCTACATTTTCACCCTGGTTCTGCAAATGTTCACATTGTTACTCTATCATTTACAAGTTTAATATAATGGTTAATACAAATCATTTCAATGTCCTTTAATCATCATTTCATTTAATAAATATGTGAAAATGAGAGAAGTTGTTGGGAATTTATTTCATTCTAAGTGTGGTTTCAATTGTATAGAGGTTTGGGGTAACAGTTATAAAAGTAAACTTAATTCATTGTTAATATTACAAAAAAGGGCAGTCCGTGTTATACACAAAGTCGGGTACCTCGAACATACTAATTTATTGTTTTTACATTCAAAGTTATTGAAATTATGGGATCTGGTTCATTATTACACAGCATGTAGAGGGGCTTGAAATAACGAGGCGATGTGATTCATAAACCAAAGTTTATTATCAGCTCCTCTAACAAGTCTCATCTAGGTGCAGCAGCAGAAGAAGTAAGAGAGCGAACACCTTCGGCTCTACGAACTTATACTCGCACATAACAAAAGACATGCATATCAAAAGCTGACATCCCTCAATATCTTAATCCCCTCTTTTGTCTTCGTACTCCTCCACCTGGCCCCGGGGGGTCAGGGCAACCCATCCAGTCTCCACCGCAGCGCCTGAGATGCTCTTTGATCTTCACTGGCGGTTGAGACCCTTTGTCCTGTTCTGAGGTGTGAAGTCGCTTTACATATGTAATCACTAAACACTCTCACATGCTTAAACATATGTAGGTTATGGGATCTATGATTAATATAGCCCACAGCCCCCCCCCCCAAACGACTAAGAAAAGGACAATAGAAAAATTCACAGTTTAAGATAATTATTATGACATACTAACTGCTACACCTCTTGACACAGAAGAAACTTTCCAGCAGCCATGCTCCTAAGAGAGTTCAGTTGTAATCATAACAGCATAGTAATATCACAAGTCAGTCCTAAACTGTTACAGCACAATTAGTGAACAACTGTTGAGTAGTTTGCATCAGTCTCTGTGCCGTCTGGGTTTTAATCTTCTCCCGAATCTGCTGTGGGTCCGCTTGGGCGTCCTGGTGGGACCTTCCTGTAAGGAATCTGCAGCTTGGGAAGGAGAGTGATTATTTGTTCCCTGCAGGGGGGCTGAGTCTTTTCTCTTGGGGGGTCTACCCCGCCGAGGTGCTCTCGCCAACCGTGCAGGCTCGTCTCTCAACAAGAAGGCAGGTTTAAGTCTGTCAATGCTGACTGTTTCTTTTCTATCCCCAAAATCAAGCATAAAATGTTTATCACCAGGTTCCAGCACTCTGAATGGCCCATCGTATGGTGGGCGGAAGGTTGGTTTTAAAGCTTCATGCCTAACAAAAACGAATTCAGCGTTTTTTAAAGCTTGGGGGACAAAAACCCGTGGAAAAGAGTGATGTGCCGGCCCGGGGAGAGAGTCTGGTCCGTTGCTTATAAAAGCTTGCTTTTTTCGCCGAGAACCGCCGCTGTTAACGGCTCTCGGCTTCGGCGTTTTCCCGAAATCGTGAATTTGCAGGGGGGAACGCATTTGTAAGCCTTCTCGGCGAAGCGGTGGTGGTAATAACAAACGTCGCTCCGTCTGTTGCGTCCTGGCCGTGTCGCTGTCACCGCAGGCTGATTCTGCTCGGTGATTTGTGGCTCCTCGTGGCTCCGGACATCAGCGTTGAGGTCTGCGGATGCTGCTGTGGGTGTCTGCTCCTTGCAGGCGTTGACGAGCCGTTGAGCTTCGTGAGCCAGCGTGCGGAAGTCTTGCTGGGTGCTGCATCGCATGTTGGCCAGCATCCCTCTCATGTGTGGCGGCAGCGTACTGAGGAATATGAAATGGAAGAGGAAGTTGTCATTGTCCTCTTCTTTAAGTTGCAGCAAGTCCTCCATGAGGGCCTTGGGTCTGCCTCCTCTGTGGCCGTAGACCGCCAGGATCCTCTCGGCTCTCTCCTCGGCTGAGGGGACGTAATTTGCCACGATGGTCGCTTTCAGTTCTTTATATTTGTCCTGTGCCGGCGGCCGCTGGATTATGCTCCGCGCACATCTCGAAGTGGCGGCGTCGAGTTTGGCGACGATGTGATAGAACTTTGTATCATCAGCTGTGATGCCCACAAGTGCAAAGTGGGCTTCAGCTTGCTGAAACCACGAGGCGGGGTATTCCTGCCAGAAGTCCGGCAGCTTGACGGTGACGCCGTTTGTGTGGACCGTCACTGATGTGTCCGCAGGGTGAGAGTGCCTTGCTTCGGCTCTCTCCGCGGCGCTGGTGCTTGGTTGAGCCCTCTCTATCACTTCTGCCGTGGGGGAACGTCGTCCATCTGTTCCCCTGTCTGCATGGGCGCCGGCGTCTGCCTGGGTCGCCACAGATGAGTCGATCGCGGAGGAACGCCTCTGGTCCATTCTCGCGTCAGGGTCACCAGTGTAGAGGGGCTTGAAATAACGAGGCGATGTGATTCATAAACCAAAGTTTATTATCAGCTCCTCTAACAAGTCTCATCTAGGTGCAGCAGCAGAACAGCAGAAGAAGTAAGAGAGCGAACACCTTCGGCTCTACGAACTTATACTCGCACATAACAAAAGACATGCATATCAAAAGCTGACATCCCTCACTATCTTAATCCCCTCTTTTGTCTTCGTACTCCTCCATCTGGCCCCGGGGGGTCAGGGCAACCCATCCGGTCTCCACCGCAGCGCCTGGGAAGCTCTTTGATCTTCACTGGCGGTTGAGACCCTTTGTCCTGTTCTGAGGTGTGAAGTCGCTTTACATATGTAATCACTCAACACTCTCACATGCTTAAACATATGTAGGTTATGGGATCTATGATTAATATAGCCCACACAGCACAATTAATGTTTAAAGTCAGTAAAAACCTCTTGCCACACAATATACAAAATCTTTTCAGGGAGAGAGAAGGGAAATATAATTTACGGGGGAATACAAAATTCAAAATGCACTTAGTAAGATCTACTCGGAAGAGTTTTTGTGTGTCTGTGTGTGGGGTAAAATTGTGGAATGGGTTGGGTGAGAAACACAGGCAATGTCCAAACATCCACATATTTAAATCAACATATAAAGAAATGATTTTTGAGCAGTACGAGAATGAAGGGCAGTGATGTTACATCGTGTCTTCAGTGAGGGAAGGTTGTTGTTGTGTTATGGTGATTGTGAAGGTGATGGTGTTGTCTGTGTTTATATGAACATGCCAGAAGTGTATGTTTATTGTTGTTGTAATATTGTTGGATGTTGGTATTGTTGTCAGTATGGACTGTCATTGTTGTGGCATTTTTGTTGTATAATTTGACTATGGGTGTATTATGGTGAATGTGGTTGTGGGATAATGATGATTATGAGTGATACTGTAATTTGTTGGGTATGGAAAAGGGGTGGGACTATATAAGCGTTGGCTTCTTCCCACTCCTTTTGAACATTTTATTTTTGGCTTGTCTTTTTTGTTTTGTTTTGAATTCTCTTCTTTTTTTTAGAATGTTCAAATAAAAATCAATGTCAATGTCAAAAAAGCCGGGCATACTCTCACAGGCAGCATGAGGGAGCTGCTTTGTGAAGGGGCAGACCATCCATTCCCCCCTCTGCCATGGGAAAGGATCAGAGTACTGTGGAGTGAGACATTGCCCTTTTAGATCCCGTGGCTTGGCCACCGGCCTCAGTTTGTGCCAATAAGTGGAGCGTGCGGTGCCGACGATTTAATGTGGCATCTCAGCAGGGTTGTTGGGTGGGCCAGTGAACCGGCACTGCTCATCCAAGTTGGAAGGAGCCAGTGGCTGGACACCGGCTAGAAGCTACTCAGCTAATGCCTAACTGATGTAAGAGGGAAGGCGGAGCCAAACAGCTGAAGTCTGTTTCTTAAAGTGACAGGCTATAAATCAGAGCATTTGAAGAAAGCCAAGAAAAATAAAAACAAGTTTGCTTCAATAATTAAAAAATTAAAGAAAATGTAAACAAAATATGTCACAAGCACTTCATTAAGACATGACTGAGCTGTTAAAATGTGTAAAAAGTGCAGTCAATGAGCCCTTTAAACATTTCCCTTCCCTTCAATTGTATGGAATACAGAACAAAGGAAAATTTACTTTTGGAATTAAATTCTGAAAAATTAATAACTTTTTTTTAGATGGGCCAGTACAGACATGTATTCATTCTGAGATCAAAAGGTTAAGGCTGGAGGATGGTGTGGGAATCTCTGCTGAAAGCAATACTTGCTGCTCTTCTTGGTAAAATACTCTGAAGTACTCACTTTGAGATGATGACGGTTTGGGAACATACCTTTTAAAACTTTCTCCCATCCTTCTGTCAGCTAGCTTTGACAGATCCTTTGAAGCGTTTAACTTGTTTTGCTCTCTTCTCGGAAGTTTTACCGGCGCTAACCTGACAGGTTCTTCTCAACAGCGGCTCTTGAGCACCACCTGTGTCTCACTGCGTTCATGGGGTGCCTGCCAATACTTGAATAAACCTGTAGTAAACGGCTAAAGCCACAAGGTGTCAGCAGTGAGAAAGAAACGTCCCAAATAATAACCAGAAAGCCCAAATCTCTCTTTATGGCATGTTGATGTCAATGATGGAAATGTGTATAGTTGAAAAATGATTTATATTTATGAAGCCACTTATTACATTTATTGTCATTATAAATACCTGGCAGGAAAATCTGGGTCTTACTGATTTGTGGCGCCTATAAAAGTAGTCCTGGGAAAAATATGAGAGTCAGAACTATTGCTTTATTTGTAACCCCCCCCCCCAAAAAAAAAAAAAATTAATAATAATAATAGATTAACTATTTCCTGAGCCAGAACAGAACAATAATTTCAACTCTGATATCAATAAAACGAAATTATTAATTTCTGCAAGGTGTCAGATTATGGAACGATTTTGGACCTGAATTAAAATCATGTACAAAGCTTGGACAATTTAAACAAAAACTAAAGGAAGAAATACTCCAAACATATTTACAAGACGACATGTAAACTCACATAAGGATTGACATTTCCAGCCTGTGTTGTGTTATAGCTTAGTTTTTCTTTTTTCTCTGTGACACTATGTCTTAGATTTGTTTTTGAATAGTAACCGCTTAACTTAGACTAGCTCAGTTTTCTTTTTCTCTCAGTCATATTTTGTCTTAGCCTTGTTTTAAATTGTAATCGCTCTTGTCTTGTTTTCTCTTTTTTCTCCTTTGAATTCTTGGATGGAATATGGGTGGGCAATATAAGCTGCGGCTTCAGCCATCACCCATTTCGGATAACTCACGTGGAATTGTATAGTAGAAGGAGTCTTTGTCTAATTTGACCTTGTTATATTATACAGTTTCTTTTAACCTGTAATGTACTATCCGAAATAAAAATAAATAAATAAAATAAAATAAATAAATAAATAAATAAAAAAAATATTAATTCACTAAAATGACTTAAAGATGGTGTCATTTCTGCTCAAAACAAAGTATACCAGTCAAAGAAGGCATATTTCAAAGCAAAACTATTCACTAAAGAACATTTTTTGTGAAAGTGTTACTTGAGTACATGTGCTTCAATAGATGTAAGTTGTTACTACTAGCCTTGGGGACCTTACAGATAAACTATGATTTAAGTTACAGCAGCATCCTTGTCAGCAAACTTGTATATACTGTACCCTCAAACACACCAGGTGATGTACGCTTCTGTGGAACATCCCATTTACTGTTAGTTTGACTTGCAAATGACAGCTTTTACAAGACTTACATTTTACAAGACTTCGGTTGTAAAATGTTCATGATCTGCTTGGTTGCTGCAGAGTGGACAAGCACATGCATGCTACAGGGATGGCAACAGGAAATTCTGATTTCAGGTGAAATCTAATTTGGTTGGTTGATTGACTTATGGGGGGGCCGGGGGGGGCACAGCCCCCCTGAAGAAAGAGGTTTTCAGTAAAACAGAAGTAATTTAGACTGAAAAAATGATTTTAAAAAAAAATGAAATACTCGTCGGCCTCCGTCGGTCTATGATGACCATGGAAGAGAATCCTAAATGTCTACTCTGCTGGAACAGCACCGCCTGTGGCTGAACAGGCTGATGCGCGAATGGCAGTCCCTGTCACACAGGTCACACTTGTGGGTGGTCTCCGTGCTGCTGGGTCTGTGGCGGTTCTTCCTGCGGGTCCTTTTTTCATCTGCTGCAGCAGTCAGTCTCTCTTCACCCGCCTTGAGCTGTCTGGTCAGGGTGCCTCTCCATTTGGAGCGGTCCGTTGCAAGGTCCTCCCAGCGCTCTGTGTTGATCTCCAGTTCCTTCATGTCTCTCTTGAAGACATCTCTAAAGCGCAGCTGTGGGCGGCCAACGTCTCTCCTGCCAGTTGCCAGTTCTCCGTAGAGGACGTCTTTGGGGATTCTGCCATCCTCCATACGGTGAACGTGGCCTAGCCAGCGGAACCTGCGCTGCCTGAGTAGAGTGAACATGGAGGGAAGGCCGGCGCGGGACAGAACTTCTGTGTTGGGCACTTTGTCCTGCCAGGATATGTCCAGGATGTGGCGAATGCAGCGCAAGTGGAAGGAGTTCAGTCTCTTTTCCTGCCGGGCGTATGTTGTCCACGTCTCACTCCCATAGAGCAGTGTGCTGATGACGCAGGCGTTGTACACTGCCATCTTCGTCTTGACAGAGAGTTTGGGATTCTCCCACACTCGTGTGGTGAGGCGAACGAGTGTGAAGGCTGATTTTCCAATCCTCTTGTTGATCTCTGTATCAAGGGAGAGGTTGTTGCTGATCGTGGACCCCAGGTACGTGAACTGATTCACGACCTCCAGCTCATAGTCGTCGATGGTGATGGTTGGTGGTGCTTCCGTGCCTTGCGCCAAGACCGTTAGTCTTCTTCAGGTTGATGGTAAGCCCGAAGTCCTTGCATGCCTGGGAGAAGCGGTCCATCAGGGTCTGAAGCTCCTGCTGTGTGTGGGTTGCGACTCCGCATCGTCTGCGAACAGCAATGTCTCTGATTAGAGCCTCGCGTACTTTGGTTCTGGCTTTCAGGCGGCGAGGTTGAAAAGCCTGCCGTCAGATCTTGTGTGCAGGTAGATTCCCTCTGTTGCTGTGCTGAAGGCATGCCTCAGGAGCATAGCAAAGAAAATCCCAAAGAGGGTTGGCGCAAGTACACAGCCCTGTTTCACTCCGCTGCGTACGTTGAAATGGCTCTGAGACGTTGCCATCGTGCTGCACTATCCCCTGCATGTTGGTGTGAAACGATTCGATGAGGCTTTGCAACTTTTGTTGGGCATCCTATCTTTGGCAGGATCTTGAAAAGGCCCTCTCTGCTGACCAAATCGAACGCTTTGGTGAGGTCGATGAAGGCGACGTACAGGGGGCATGTTCTGTTTTCTGCATTTCTCCTGGAGTTGGCGGATGGAGAAATATCATGTCTACCGTCGAATCGCGCAGCGCGGAAGCCACACTGAGACTCGGGGTAGACACGTTTGGCAAGCTTCTGCAGACAAACGAGAACATACTCGTGCAATAGGACTTTACCAACAACGCTGAGGAGGGAGATGCCCCTGTAGTTGTTGCAGTCGCTTCTCTCCCCTTTGTTTTTGTAGAGGGTGATGATCTTGGCGTCCCTCATGTCCTGTGGTACGGCACCTTCCTTCCAACACTGGCAGAGGACGTCATGCAATGGCAGCAGTAGGGCGGTCTTGCAGTGCTTGATCAGGTCAAGGGGTATGCCGTCATTGCCGGGTGCCTTGCCAGCGGCCAAGCTATCAATGGCCTTGCTGAGCTCGTCGATGGTTGGCTCGGCGTCAAGTTCGTTCATGGATGGCAGGCAGTCGATGGCATCAAGGGCTGACGGTGTCACGGTGTTCTCTCTGGAGTAGAGGTCGGAGTAGTGTTCCACCCATCTCTCCATCTGCTTGTTCTTTTCTGTGATCATCACCCCAGTGGAGGATTTGAGGGGGGCCATCTTGCTCTGAGCCGGACCAAGTGCTTTCTTGATGCCATCGTACATGCCACGGATGTTCCCTGTTATGGCAGCGGTTTGAATGTCTTGGCTGAGCTGAATCCAGTACTCGTTGGCACAGCACCGAGCAGTCTGCTGAACTTTGCTTCTCGCAGCCCTGAGAATCTGGAGATTCTTCTCGTTTGGGTACTTCTTGTACTCAGCAAGTGCTGAGCGCTTGGCTTCAATGACGGGGGTCATCTCGGTCAACTTGGCATCAAACCAGTCCTGTGACTTCGAGGTCTTCCTCCCAAAGGTAGCCAAGGCTGTGCAGTGGATGGTGTTTCACAGCTCTTCCCACTTCTGCTTTGCAGATTCTCCTTCTTGTGGTACACCAAGTTCCTTCTCAAAGGTGGAGGCAAACTGCTCAACAAGTTCTGGTTGAGCCATCTTGCTGGTGTCAATCCGTGCCTTTCCAGGCTGTCTAGCACGATGGAATTTCTTCAGCTGCAGCTTGACCTTGCAACACACCAATGAATGGTCTGTGTCGCAATCTGCACTCTGGAACGAACGGGTGATTAGCACGTTCTTCAGTGAGGTGCGCCTGGTCAGGATCAAGTCCATCTGGTGCCAGTGCTTTGAGCACGGATGTTGCCAGGAAACCTTGTGTTGGGGCTTGGTCTTGAAGAACGAGTTTGTGATGCACAGATCGTGATATGTGCAGAACTCGAGCAGCCGCTGTCCGTTGTCATTCATCTTCCCATGCAAAAAAGGTCCAAGACAGGAGGGCCAGGAGTCGTGGTCAGCACCCACTCTGGCATTGAAGTCTCCAAGGAGAATGTGTTGTTCAGAATTGGGGATGGTCCTGACAGTTGTTGCGAGATTCTCGTAGAGCTTGTCTTTTGCCTCTGGTGTGGCTGTCAGTGTTGGGGCATACACACTGGACGAGGGTGACTGGGGCCTTGAGTGGTGTTCAGGCGGAGGGTAAGGAGTCGTGCAGAGCCAGTGCTGCCCGGTTCCACCATCTTCAGCAAGGTGTTCTTCACTGCGAAGCCCATTGTCACCATGGGATGAGATGCCGTCTCAGCGCTCAGCCCATGTTTTCCTTCATCCCTGCTTCTCATTGAGCAGCGTCTCAGCAGGCTCCCCAGCTGGCAGCATTACGGACAGCTGGGGCCAATTAGTCCTCATCAGCTGGGGCGCTGCCAATGAGAATTAATAGGAGCAGCCTCGATGACTCAGGGCTGCGACAAAAGCAACTGCTAGGCTGAATCCCCTTCGTCTGGTGTCAGCCTCTACTCCTCTTACAGCATTCCTGTGATTGTAACCCGCAGTGAGTATGTACGCCCTTGTTCTACCCCCCCTATGTCCAGTACAAGCTCCCCTGCTCCTGCGATGTGCAACCTGGAGTGTTACTTCTGTAATGAGTATCTGTGCCTCTCCTCATCCCTCATCCCTCACCTTTATAAAACATCACGACTCACTGGCTCACCCCTTGGCTCTTATTGCGTGGCTCCCTAGAGCCGCGCGTGACAGTATGTCGCAGCCAGACGAGTTACCAGCGGCCGTGAGTCGCTGTGGAATTGTACCTTTCTGTCCGGGTGTCAGCGCTGCTAGCATGCCGTTTCCCAGGAGTCACTCCCGGCGCCAGGGTGACGAGCTGAGGTCCATCTCGGGGGCTGTCGACGGGACGCTCTTCACCCTGCACGACGCCTCCAACGCGAAACGCTGGCATCCGGGCCGTGCTGAGGAACTCCTGGACTGTTACCCTCATTCTGTGTTCTATCTCGAGGACAGTGCCAGGATAGACGCCACAGGTACACAGCGAGAGAAGCTCTGCGGGTTGGATGGAAATCCCGGCAGGAAGCCAAAGTGGATGACGTTGCCCCCCGCTTCGGGATCCCGTTCCTGCTGCCATTCCAGTCCGGGAGTTCGCGCCAACCAGAGGGCTTCCCCCGACCTGCGCCACGTCACTCGGGATTCCCTTCAAGGAGCCGCAGCTGACAGCAGTTACGTCTGGGGCCGAGTGGCTGTCGCGAGCTCCACTGTGTGTCCTGTCACCATCTTCAGGCATTGTGGCGGGCGGCAGTGAGATTGGTGGAGAGGACTCCAGGGCTACGAAGCTTTCCCATGCTCGACGCCTTCCTCGCCTCGATCTCCGATCAGGAGCGGCAATTCCTGGGTTCCCCCCCTCGCTTCGTTCCCCTGGGAATAGCCGTCATCACATCGCTGAGTCACCTCTGCACGAACCTCGTCCGGAATCCAGTTCTGGGCTGCCGCCAGGACCGTTCCCCCCCACGCAGCTGTCACCTCCTCGTCTCGTCAGTGTGGAGATTTCACAGCCTCGTTCCCTGAGCCTCGTTCCCCCGCTGTCATTCCTGGACATTTGGGCTGGCTCACCCCGGCTGTTTCCCCTCCTCCTCGACGCGCTTCCTGACTGCTGTGTGTGCCTGGAATCCCGGCCTGGTGAGCTCTCTGCTGGAGACTACGCGAAGCGACCCTCAGACGGTTCCCCGGGGGTCCTCCGTTATCGCCGGGCGGGGAGAGGAAGAAGCGGTGTCCACCACAGCAGGCGATATTCAACCTCCAGGAGACAGGCAAGTCATAGTTTTTTCACATCAGCTTAATGATTTGCTCTGTCACATTCCTGGAGGAGGAGTTCAGGTGTTAGCAGCTCCCTGAACTCCCCCACCTGCTGTAAACCTGTGTTCCTAATCCTGCATCCTCTGTGTCTCTCTCCGCCGAGCGATCCCCGGCTCCGGGTCAACGTGGAGGGATAAGGAGAGGGCCTGTGGTTCCGCAGCTACGCTGCGGACGGAGGAGGGGGACTGACTGCTGCGTGGAGTCTGCGCCGACGACTGAGGTCCCCGGGTCTCCACGGAGGAGCGGTTTTGGTCCAGCGGGACGAGATTTCTTCTGGCTTCACGCCGAGTGGATCGTCGGCGGGGTCACCGGAGCTGGAGGAACCTCAAGCTGCGCTGACCCATCGTGCTGGGCTGCGGGGCCCGACGCGGCTGGATGGGAGCCTGACAACGACCCTCCTGACGACGGATCCTGGATCTTCGCAGTCCTGGACGGCGTCAGAAACCCGAGATCAGGCGAGTGCTCTCCTTTCTTTTCTCCCTTTATATCTTTGAGCACTTCAGCCTGTCTCTAGGGGAGATGAGCCGGGTGCGGCCCGCCCGCTGCGTCTGAGCTCGTTCTCGCCGGGTTCTGGCGCTGCCAGTGATCCTGATCCCGGTTCTGTCTTTCTCTTCTGAGCCTTCTCCAGGGTCACTGGCGAGGAGTTGCTGTTCCTCGTGGTGCTGGAGGGTCCAGGTTCAAACATTGGAGGTCAGTTCTGGTGCGGTGTCCAACGTGGGTTCGCCCGAGACCCAGTCGGGATCCAACATGGGTGCTGCTCCAGCGGCGTCCAACGTGGGTTTGCCCGAGACCCAATCGGGGTCCGACGTGGGTGCTGCTCCAGCGGTGTCCGACGTGGGTTCGCCTAAGGCCCGATCGGGGTCCGACGTGGGTGCTGCCCCAGTGTTGTCCAGGTCGGTGAGGAGGTGGCCGCTTCCCTGCGGCCTGACGCTCGTCGCCCTCGTCATCGGCTCTCCCCTGAGCCTCTTCCACCGGGACCCGTTTTGACCCTTCGTCCGTCTCAACGGTCCTGGTGGTTGAGTGATGCAGGTCGACGACCCGACCCGCAAGACTTTCGGTTCGGTGATCTGGTTCCCCCGATGATCTGTGTTTGCCTCTGGGTGGCCTGGTTCGGCTGCGGTGGACCTGGGTTCCTGGGATCTGGGTCCGGAGTTCGCCGTCCGAACATTTCCCCTTTCCCTGGTTCGCCAACTGGACAATGGGCGGGGAGATCTCCGGAGCCATCTCGGCCATTTTTGGACTCTTCCTGTCATATTCCTCGGGTGCCGCTTATTTTTGTTATGGTCACTCGGGTGAGATATTTTGTCCTTTTGGTAAATACATATTCATAGTGCTGTGTATTGTTTTTTTTTCCCCCCGCATTAACCGTACTCAGCATTTTATCCCATTGTTATCTTATGTACTGTCACCAGTATTTCCCTAGGTGACCCCCGTATATTTGCCGCCGTGTATTGTGTTCTCCCCTTATCAACCGTACTCGGCATCTTACCTCATTATCTTGTGAACCTGTCCCCATTTTCCCTCTAGGGGACCTCCTGTAGATTTCGCACTGTGTATTGTGTTTTCCCCTTAGCCATACTCAGCTTTTTACCTTATTGTTGTTCTTTTACCCTGTCACCGTTATTCTCCTAGGTGTCCCTCTTTGTATTTGGCGCCGGGTATTCTGTTAGCTTTGTATTTACCGGTGCATGTCATTCCCATTATTTTTGTCCTGTTGGTGGATATATATATATATGGTGGCTGTGTATTGTGGGTTTTTTTTTCTCCCTCTTCATTACCCATACTCAGCGTTTTTTATCTCTCTTGTCCTTTTCTTAGTTTTGTTTGCATTATGGAGTAGTGTTTGTTCTGTTTTCCACACTCTGTAATTGCTTTATCCGTTTTTTGTCATTCTTTTGGTGGGTTATCTGTTCCCATGTTCTGTATTCTCCCCATCTGTGCCCTGGTTTTTTTTTCCTCTTTTTTGGTGCGATGTAGAGTGCTGTATTTGGGTTTTTTTTTTTTTTTGCCCTGTTACCCTACATTGGTCTGTTGGTGTTGTCCTTCCCTTTGCTTCTTCCCCTCCGGTCCTGCCTCCCTTCCTCCCACCCTAGGTGGGGGGGGGGGGGGGCTGGGATGTTCCTGGTCGTTCAGGAGCCCGACCTTGAGGGGGAGGCTCTGTCACCATGGGATGAGATGCTGTCTCAGCGCTCAGCCCATGTTTTCCTTCATCCCTGCTTCTCATTGAGCAGCGTCTCAGCAGGCTCCCAGCTGGCAGCATTACGGACAGCTGGGGCCAATTAGTCCTCATCAGCTGGGGCGCTGCCAATGAGAATAAATAGGAGCAGCCTCGATGACTCGGGGCTGCGACATAAGCACTGCTAGGCTGAAGCCCCTTCGTCTGGTGTCAGCCTCTACTCCTCTTACAGCATTCCTGTGATTGTAACCCGCTGTGAGTATGTACGCCTTGTTACCCCTATGTCCGGTACGAGCTCCCTGCTCCTGCGCTGTGCAACCTGTGAGTGTACTTCTGTACGAGTATCTGTGCTCTCCTCATCCCTCATCCCTCACCTTTAATAAAACATCACGACTCACTGGCTCGCCCTTGGCTCTTATTGCGTGGCTCCCTAGAGCCACGCGTGACACCCATTCCATGTTCCCTGTGTTCGTCACTGCCCTTTCCCTGTCAGTAGAACGTGTAGTCCTTCCCACTTAGTGTGCCTGCGTCAGCCAACCGTGTTTCCTGGAGAGTGGCAATATCCACTCCCAGTCTCTTCAGCTCATTATTGATGATGGCAGTCTTCCTGGTGTCGTTGATGTCCTTGAGGTTAGCAGCGAGTCCTGTCATCATAGTGCAGACGTTCCAAGTTCCCAGTTTTAGAGTTGGTCTCTTTTGTTTTATTGTCTTGCCTGGTGCGAAGGTTCTCAGTCTGCTGTTCGGACTTCTCCTCATCCCCATGCACCCAATGAGGAAAGCAAGCTGTGGTGGGACAACACCTTATTGGCTGGGGGCTGCCCAGTTTGAGGCGGGCGGTAGCTGTCCAGTGAGATCCGATGATCCCTCCCACCGTCGGGAACAACCCCTGGCGCCGCGCTCTACGCCAATTGAGCGGTGGCTTATAACCGGTAACTGTCATTCCCCGTGTTTTTTCTACGGCAAAGGCGAAGCTGGAGTGTCCTCTCCAGTGATCCGGTGTTCTACCTTCCAGCGTTGGCGTTGGTAGGATTCAAGCCTGGGCAGGAAGATATGGAGGACAAGATGTTGCCCATGCAGCATGTCCCCCCTCTCCACGTCACTGATGAATCCAAAGGAACAGCAGGGCTGCTACAGTTTGGCACCAGCGCCGTTGCAGGAGCTGCCAGAACGATGTTGAGCACAACATAGAACTGCCTTAGGGGCTCCGACTCCGGATTTTTCCTCAGGGTTGACTCCCGAAGCCTTTCCCGTGACCGGGTATGCCGCAAGGCAGCGGAGGTTTGAAATCAGGGTTTACCTTCCCCTAGATGGGCTACCTTCCCAGGTTGACGAGCCACCATCTACCCGAAGCATCTGGTTTTAAGGCGCCAGAGATCCGCCCTCGCCCCTTCTCCTATTAGTAAAAGCAGTTCCGCCGGGCTTAGAGACTAAACCACACGGGCAGGCTAGGAGTTGAACTTAGTTGTCAGAGGCTTTTCGAGACGCACGCCATAAGGAGCATTTTATGAGCACTGGGAGCTTAACCCCAGTGCCGCTCCTGGCTATGACAACCTTGGAACTAGTCTTAGATAAATCATTAAATTTAATGAAAAGTTAACTTACTTTTTCTTCAATGTTGTCTCACTGTCTTTAGTTCAACATATTTAACAGTTCTATAAGAGTTTATTACACTATTTACACTGGTCACCAAGTCACTTCTAATGTGATACTTTCTTCCTTTTGGCAGCAAGCTGTGTCACTCTCTGAACTTTGAACTTCATCTCCTTTTCTGGTTTCTTCAGAAACTGTCCGAGTGTTTCTGTTACCTCATTGAACTTTGAGCCAATTTTCACCTTTACCGTCACTTTTCTCTCAAGCCAATTCCATCGGAACTTATTTTTGACACTTTTGTCTATTTCTAGCACTGATGACTCCTGATCCTTTGATAAAAATCTCATAGTTCCGCTGAAAACAATACCGAAAGCTCAGAATTCCAACACGAACCAGGGATTTGATTTGGGGTTGGGGAAATTAGCAGGGGGTCTGGGGGACGCAATCCCCCAGCGGGGTCCGGGGCAGAGGCCCGGTGGGGGGGGGGGGGCAAGGGGGGGCAAAGCCCCCTGAAGCTCCTGGGTTTTTATGATTTTTAAGTACCAGAACTGTGCTTAAATGACATAAAACAAACAGCTGAATGCCACTTATTACTGTATAATATTGACTTATGTTCCAAGAAGATAGCATTCCTAAAATATTCCAACAAGCATTATCCATCACATGCTTTAACACTTGATCAAATCAAAATCAGTTCATTTTATCTGTTCCATAATAGAAATAAAATTCCAACATACCATTACTTTATATAATTTCAGCATTCATTTCAGATCACCAGTTTCAATCTCCATTGAGTCTTGAGCAGTTCATTTTGCACAATCACTGATGTAGCCAAGTCTTAGAAATATTCAAAAGTTATGAGTCAATGTCCACTGTGCACTGTCAATTTCAAACTGTTTGGAATCATAAAAGTAATCTAACTAAATTGTTTTGCTGTTTTTTTCTCCTCAATATCAATGTCAGGGCGCTGCAGGAGTTTTTGGGGATGGTTAACTTTTATTACCGTTTCCTCCCCCTCGCAGCCCAGCTCATACACCCGTTGTACGCCGCACTCAAGAAACGGAAACCGGCGGACAGAGTCGACTGGACTCCTGAGCGGGAGCAGGCGTTCTCTCAGGTTAAAACAGCTCTGGCAAACGCTGCACTACTGGCGCACCCAGACCCAGTGGCTCGGATAGCGCTCACTACCGACGCCTCGGACATGGGCATAGGGGCCATCGTGGAGCAATGCGTTGCCAGGTCTTGGCAGTCGCTCACCTTTTTTAGCAGGTCTTTGCACGACAGTGAGCGTAAATACAGCGTGTTCGACAGAGAGTTAATGGCTCCCCACCTGGCCATATGCCACTTCCTGTTCTGGCTGAAAGGGCGCACCTTCACTGCGTTCGTGGACCACAAGCCGCTAACGTATGTTGCCGGGAAATAATACACACTGAACAACAAATGTATTTTATGGGTTTTATCTGATATATAGAAAATAAAGAGCAGCACGCTTCAGAATGAAAAGATTTACAATAATTTTTAAATGTAAATAAAATAAAATGAAATGTACAAATTGTCTCTTTGTATATAACTCTCACGTTTGTGTTACAGTTTGTACTGCCTCAAACACACAGGAGGCGGATCTTAAACAAAATGGTGGATTACTAACAAAGAAAAATACAATCTGATAAAATGCTCAGTAAACTAATGACCCCAAATAAGTCCGTACAAACGGTAGTGGTGATACTGGAAATGAGAAAGGCACATAATAGCTTTAGTACACCACAAACCCTAAGTTCACACTCCAAATATGCTCAAAACTTAACAAGAAAAGCTTTTCACTTACAACATACACACGACGCCACACCAGCACGTGATCACTGACTGATCTTCACAGGACACCCGAGTCTCCCTGGTTTGATTGACAGTATAAAATGTTTCAGTACTCGTCACCGTGTAAAACAAAAAAACACATCATAACATTGTGACTAGAGTAGCAAACAACACACTTTTACATTTACACTCATGCTTACATCGTACATAGCCTGATATTTTAAACTATATCCTCTTGGATAGGCACTATGTTCAGCCACGGTATACCATGCTAGTCAGGCAGCAAATCTGTAGGTCAATCTACGTCTTATCTGTTACTAGGCCGACTTTATTACATCCTCCTCGGCATAATTCACCGTGTTCGTTAAGAGTAACAATATATTTTAACTGCATTGGTGAACTTACAACGTTTCTTTATGAAGATTATTCCTCATCTTGCTTGCTTTTCAAATCCGGTCTCCTGAACCGTTTTCCCAACCGAAAAAACCCAGATATTCAAAATCCTCTACCTGGCATATCCCGCCCACACCCTGAAGTCACTTCCTGTTGAGTCAAGTTCAAATCAAAATATTTAAACGCAAATCAAATCAACAAAGATCCATAAATATGACCCGGTTACACGTACTTAACGTACTTTATCTTCCTGGAAGATTAAAAAAAATCGGAATTTGGCAAATTAGCGGAAAAATCACATCCCTGAGAACACCCCGCCATGAATTTTTGACAAAGCATACAACGAGCCATTTGATTGGTCCAATCGTTTGCAACTATCCAATCGCAGGGCTGTTTACAATACAGCAGTAGCTTGAGTACAAAACATCGCGGGAGACTTGACCCGGGGAAGCGCCGAGCGCTTATGTAATGGTGTTGATTTTCGCTAAAATCGGTAACAATAAGGTACCTTACCCCCCGTAAAATTTTCTCAACGGATTTAGACGATTCACAGAAATGATCAATTTGAAAATAAATCGGCAGAAATCCGCGGATCGGCAGAAAATTGCCATCCCTGATGCTACTATTGGTGTTTCATGTGCAACAGTGGGTGTGGTGGTCAAAGGCCTTGGAGAAACGGCCATAGCTTCAGTGCAGGCGTTTTCACAGCAGGCACACTCAAGTCCTGAGTCTCACACACACACACACACACACACACACACACACACACACACACACACACACACACACACACCTGACAGAAGGGATTTGTACATACAGTGGGGAAGATAAGTATTGAAGGCATCAACATTTTTCTCATTAAACATATTTCTGATGGAGCCATTGACCTGAGATTTTCACCAGATATCAATAACAACTCAAGTATTCCATACATACAAAGAAATCAAGGCAACTGTGTTCTCAAAACAAGTTATATTTAATTAAGTCGAAAGACACAGGGAATAAGTATTTAACACGCTTGGTGAAATTCATTTAATATTTAGTAGAAAAGCGTTTGTTGGTAATAACAGCTTCCAGATGCCTCCTGTATGGAGAAATTTGGTGCAGGCATTGCTCAAGAGTGACTTTAGCCCATTCTTCCACACAAACTGTCAAATCTTGAAGGTTTTGTGGGTGTCTTCTATGAACTCTGATCTTCAGTTTGTTCCATAGATTTTCAATTGGATTCAGGTCAGGTGACTGACTGGGCCATTCTAGCTGCTTTATTTTCCTTCTCTGGAGCCAGTTGAGAGTTTCTTTGGCTGTGTGTTTGGGATCATTGTCTTGCTGAAATGTTCACCCTTGTTTCATCTTCAGCATCTTGGCAGATGGCGATAGGTTCTTATCAAGGATGTCTCTGTTCATTTGTCCATTCATATTTCCTTCAATTATAAGAAGTCTGCCTGCACCATGTGCTGAAAAACATCCTCACACCATGATGCTCCCACCTCCAAACTTCATTGTTGGTATGGTGTTTAGGGGCTGATGTGCAGTGCCATTTCTCCTCCAAACATGCTGTGTGTTGTGGCATCCAAAAAGTTCAATTTTGGTCTCATCTGACCAGACTATATTCTCCCAGCATTTTACTGGCTTGCCCAAATGTTGTTGTGCAGCAAACTTTAAGTGAGCTTCAACATGCTTTTTCTTCACCAATGGAGTCTTACGAAGTGAGCAGGCATAGAGCTCATGCCAGTTGAGTGTATTACGTATTGTTTTCTTTGAAACAGCAGTACCTGCTAACTCCAGGTTTTTCTGGAGGTCTCCATGGGTGTTTTTTGGCTCTTGGATAACTCTTCTGATAATTCTTTTGACTCCTCTGTCAGAAATCTTGCGAAGAATTCCTGATCGTAGCTGGTTTATGGTAAAATGATGTTCTTTCTGTCATGATTAATAAAACTTGACAGCACACGTGTACGATGCCAAAGCACAGGAGGAACCACACAGGGGGGCACGTTTGAGAGTTTTATTAAATATCAAAAAACCAAAGCGCACAGCTGCAGAAACAGTTGCTCACCAGAGGAATAGCCCTGTGGAGAGAAGACACGAGCTGTGAGCAGAGGAATGTAGTAAGGGGAAATGGGCGAGCCAAATTGCCACTTACTTGGGAAATCTAGGGATGACTGGCAGGACCCAGCGGGGAACAGACGAACCAGTAGGGTAGGGTGGAAAGATGAGCTGTTGGTGCCTTATCGGGTGGAGTAGGAGCTGAGGACAGTGAGATGTGGCAGGAGAGTGCACGCAGTCCAAGAGACACACCTACACGGTGGCAGCAACCTAAGGAAGGAAGAAAAATAAGGTGAGACAACTTGTTCACATTTATTATTAGATTTTCTTGCCTGTTTGCAGGCAGTATACCCAGACGAGCCAGTGCTAACTGCGTGGAGAGAGCCGCCTTAAGTACATTGGCTGATGAACGGGTGCAGGTGTGTCTTCTGCCTCAGGTGTCGTGATGAGTTAGTGAATGTGAGGCAGAACGGGAGGGGCGCGCTCCCGCTGCCCATGACAGGGCCCCCCCCTCTAGGAACGCCTCCTGGCGGTCCGGAGGGCTTCTTGGGGTATGCATGATGATAGGCCCGGAGCATCAACTTGTCCAGTACTCGCGACGAGGGAGTCCAGAATTGTTCCTCCAGGCCGTAGCCCTCCCAGTCCACTAGATACTGTAGGCCCCAGCGGCAAACACCCAAAATTCGCCGTACAGTGTAGGCGGGGTGGTCATTGATGATTCGAGGAGGGGAAGGTGGCTTCGGGGGGGGGGCAAAGAGGGCTGGCTGAGAGGGGCTTGATGTGACTGACGTGGAAGGTCGGGTTCATCCATAGGGTCGGGGGCAGCTTCAGCTGGACCGACGAGTCGTTAATTACCTGGAAGATGGCGTATGGCCCAAGGAAGTGGGGGGATAGCCTCTTAGATTTCTCCTTTAGCAGAATCTGACTTGCTGCCAGCCAGATCTGCTGTCCAGCAACGTACTTGAGCGCCGGAATCCGCCTTCTGTCAGCAGCGGCCCAGGTGCGTTCCGTGGTGCGGGCCAGGGCAGCCCGAGTAGACCTCCAGACATGTTGGCAGCGTCAAGCGTGAGCCCCTATGGATGGGACCGAGATCTCCCTCTCAGCCATCGGAAGGAGAGGTGGCATGTACCCTAACGATGCCTCAAACGGTACGAGTCCGGTTGCTGAGGACACTGCAGAGTTCATGGAGTACTCCACTCAAGTCAGATGTGTGCTCCAGGATGAGGGATTATCGGCTGCTACGCACCGCAAGGCGGCCTCCAAGGACTGATTGGTGTGCTCTGCCTGCCCATTGCTCTGCGGATGATTTCCAGACGAAAGACTCACAGTGGTTCCCAGGGTCCGGCAAAAGGTCCTCCAGACCTGGGACGTGAATTGTGAACCCCGGTCAGGCACAATGTCAATAGGGATGCCGTGGACCCGGATGACATGATCGGTGAGGAGGACCGCTGCCTCCAAGGCCGATAGAAGTTTAGGGAGGGCCACCAGGTGGACTGCCTTGGAGAAGCGATCCACGATGGTCAGGATCACAGTCTTGCCGTGGGAGGAGGGCAGTCTGGTCACAAAATCCACGGCAATGTGGGACCAAGGACAACCAGGAATAGGGAGGGGGTGGAGGAGACCCGATGGGGCTGGGAGTCTGATTTCCTCCAGACGCAGGTCTGACAGGCCTTCACATATTGTTGTACATCCCGCTGCAGCATGGGCCACCAGAATACTCGCCGGATGAAGTCCACAGTTCTAGTGATGCCCAGATGGCATGCAAAGGGACTGGTGTGACCCCACTGGATGACATTGCTGCGGAGGGTGGTCAGGACGTACAGGCGATTCCGGGGGCACCCTACTGGCACAGGCTCCTGGGACTGGGCCTGACGGACATTCCACTCGATATCCCAAGAAATGGCTCCTAGGACGCACAAAAGCGGTATGATGGTTTGCGGGGGGGCTATCTCCCCAGAATCAAACTGGTTTGGTGTTCCGGGCACCAGGCCAGTAAGTAATGGTAAAATTAAAGTGCTGGAAAAATAGCGCCCAGCGAACCTGCCTGGTGTTCAGTCGGGGGGCTGATCGCAAGTACACAAGGTTCTTGCGGTCGGTCCACATGACAATGGGGTGAATGGCCCCCTCTAACCAGTGCCTCCACTCCTTTAACGCCAACTTAATGACTAGCAGCTCTCTGTCCCCTACGTCATAGTTCCTCTCAACTGGCGTAAGCCGACAAGAGAAATATGCGCACAGGCGGAGCCTCTGATCGGAGGGTGTGCACTGCGACAGCACAGCGCCAACCCCCGAATCAGACGCATCCACCTCGAGGACGAACTGGAGCTGCGTGTCAAGCTGGGCCAAGATAGGCGTTTCTGTGAACTGGCGCTTTAATTTGGCAAACACAAGTTCAGCTGCCTCAGTCCACTGAAAGGGTACTTTAACGGGGGTCAGCTGCATCAAGGGCAGTGCCACCCCACTATAGTTCCTGATGAACCTGTGGTAAAAGTTTGAAAACCCGAGGAAGCATTGAAGCTCCTTACGGGAGTGGGGAGTTGGCCAATCTAACACTGCCTTTATCTTGGCCGGGTCGGCAATCAGCTCCCCCTCAGCCACGATGAAGCCCAAGAAGATGGTAGCTGTAGTGGAGAACTCACACTTCTCAGCCTTAACGTAAAGCTGGTTCTCCAGGAGCCGTTGCAAAACGGCTCTGATGTGGACCTCATGTTCCTCTGGCGAGCGAGAGAAAATAAGGATATCATCAAGGTAGACAAAGATGAATTGACACAGCATATCGTGGAGGACATCATTTATTAACCGCTGGAAGACGGCAGGGGCGTTAGTGAGCCCGAATGGCATCACTAAGTACTCGAATTGCCCCTGGGGTGTTTTAAAAGCCGTCTTCCATTCATTGCCCTCGCAAATGCGGACCAGATGATACGCGTTCCTAAGGTCTAACTTGGTGAAAACCCATGAGCGCTGAAGAACCTCGAACGCTGAATTGATCAGAGGCAATGGGTACTTGTCTTTAATGGTAATAGCGTTGAGCTCCCGGTAGTCGATGCACGGGCGCAGCGAACCATCCTTCTTCCCGACAAAGAAGAATCCAGCTCCGAGAGGAGCCGAAGAAGGCCAAATAAGGCCGGCGTTCAGCGATTCTTTAATATATTGCTCCATCTCCTCCCTCTCCGAGCCAGAAATGCTATAGAGTTGGCTGGATGGCAGCCTCGCCCCCAGGACAAGGTCAATAGCACAATCATAAGAGCGGTGAGGGGGCAGCGACAACGCTCTTGATTTGCTAAAGACCTCCGCAAGATCGTGATATGCCCGGGGAACGAGGATGAGGTCCAGCGGCTCAGCCGGGGAGAGAGAAACAGACAGAGATGGGGACCATTCCGCTGAACGCATACAGTGGGCCAAACAAAATGGGCTCCAGGCTGAGATGGTATTTTTGTCCCAACTGATCATGGGGTTATGCCTGTGGAGCCACGGGTAAACAAGAACCACCGGGAAAGATGATATAGGGAGAACCAGGAATGGCAGTTCCTCCCGGTGGATCCCGAAAAGGAGGATGGATATGGGCACCATGCTGCGAGTGACCACCGCAACCTCATGGCCAGATATAGTTGTGATCCTCTGACCACGGGGCAATTTATGTGTGGGAATTCCCACCTGCTTCACGAACTCAGCAGACACTAAATTACCCTCTGACCCTGAATCAACCAGTGCCATAGTCCTCCTCTCGACCCCCAGCAATTGCACAAGGGCCGAAACAGAACAATTACCGGGGGAAGAAGATTTGGTCCCACCCGCCGGGCCCCCAATGGCTACTGACAGGCTGCGCCTTTTTAGCCACTAGTGGCATTCGTCCAGACTGTGGTTCGTTAAACCACAGTACATGCACACGCCAGCCATTCGCCTTCGGCGGTGCTTATCATCGGTCAAATGCTGAGAGAGCTCCATTGGTTCGGGCGAAGAGCTGGCACCACCAGTGCCAGTAACCATGGTGGACATACGTTCGATGTGCGGGTGAGGGAAGGACTCTCGCTCCTTCGCGCAGTCACGGTATCAGTTATCCAATCCCACTGCCTGATCTATGAGATCGTCGAGAGTCTCCGGGACAGGGTGAACCGCCAGATCATTTGTCAACCCGTGGAGGAACGCACTGCGTAACGCAATATCGTTCCACCCCGAATCAGACGCAACAACCCGGAACTCTACCGAGTACTCGGCCACAGATCGGGTGCCCTGGGGGAGCGTCATCAGGTGGCTCATTACGTTGCCCTGACTCTCGGTCCGGACAAACGCGCTAGAGAATGCGGCCACAAATTGCTCAAACGTATAGTGACGCCCCTCAGGGTTGTCTAATGTGGACCATGCCCAATCAAGGGCTCAATCCCTGAGCAACAAAGTAAAGAATTGGGTCTTGGCCACGTCGTCCGGGTACTCTTCCCCGACCTGTTCCAGGTACATTTGAACTTGGATTAAAAAACCCTTACATTTCCCCACCTCCCCCGTGTACAGGGAAGGTGTGGGAACAGAGGTAGTCTGGCGCACCGTAGTGCAAGGAGCAGGCTCGGGGGGAGCGGCTGGAGGAGGCGCTGCAGCCCAAAGTGTCATCATGTTTAATACCTGTTGCGTCAACACAGAGAGCTGGCGCTCGGTTGCCACTAGACGGCTCAGAGCGGACTGCTCCTGTGGTGAGGCACCGGCTGCGCTATCTTCCTGGCTGACTCATTCTGTCATGATTAATAAAACTTGACAGCACACGTGCACGATGCCAAAGCACAGGAGGAACCACACAGATGGGTAAGTTTGAGAGTTTTATTAAATATCAAAAAACCAAAGCGCACAGCTGCAGAAACAGTCACTCGCCAGAGGAATGGCCCTGTGGACAGAAGACATGAGCTGTGAGCAGAGGAATAGAGTAAGGGGAAATGGGCAAGCCAAATTGCCACTTACTTGGGAAATCTAGGGATGACCGGCAGGACCCAGCGGGGAATAGACGAACCAGTAGGGTAGGGGGCAAAGATGAGCTGATGGTGCCTGACCGGGTGGAGTAGGAGCTGAGGATGGTGAGATGTGGCAGGAGAACGCGCGCAGTCCAAGAGACACACCTACACAGTGGCAGCAACCTGAGGAAGGAAGAGAAATAAGGTGAGACAACTTGTTCCCACTTATCGTTAGATTTTCTTGCCTGTTTGCAGGCAGTATACCCAGACGAGCCAGCATTGACTGCGCGGAGAGAGCCTCCTTAAGTATGCTGGCTGATGAGCGGGTGCAGGTGTGTCTTCTGCCTCAGGTGTTGTGATGAGTTAGTGAATGTGAGGCAGAACGGGAGGGGCGCGCTCCCGCTGCCCATGACACTTTCCTCTTCAGAATGATGGTTCCAACAGTCCTCACTGGAACATGCAGCAGTTTAGAAGTGCACCTGTAACCCGTGCCATCATTATGTTTTGCAACAATAAGGTTGTGAAGGTCTAGAGAGAGCTTCTTTGTGGTGTGTCAATCTTATATTCACAGTCCTTAAGGACTTAACCAGCTGAAATTAACTTGTACTGATGGCGGATTAGATGACTTCCTAAATTCTGATGGATTTCAGCTGGTTTCTTGGCTTTCTATTCCTTTTTGCACCTCTTTTTTTCTTCATGTGTTCAACACTTATTCCCTGTGTTATTCCACTTTATTAAATATAACTTGTTTTGTGAACACAGTTGCTTGAGTTTTTTGTATGTATGGATTACTTGGGTTGTTACTGATATCTGGTGCAAATCTCAGGTCAGTGGCTTCATCAGTAATATGTTTAATGAGAAAAATGTTGATGTGTTCAACACTTATTTTCCCCGCTGTAAATATTTACTACTGTTCTAACCAAATGAGTATGTCGATGAACAAAACCAGTTGCCTGCAGTGGGGCCTCAGGGTGATTTCAAAGCATTTTACCCCAGAATGAAAAGGTTCTCTTTTACATCAGTGTCAGAGTCCAAAGGTCAACGTTTTTCATCAAAGAATGTGACAGGCACGCTTCAAAGTTTAAAATGTGTCTTCAGCTACTTCTCAGTATTCAAACCGCTAAATATACACAGGAACCTTGGAAACATTCATTCATTCATTTTCTTGAACGATTTAATTCTTTCAAGTCACAGGTGGACTGAAGCCACCTTCTTTGAGCATGAGGTGGGTCAGAGCCATTTCTGGCTATAAAGCAAAGTACACAAATACTCCCAGCCCCCTCAGCAGCTAGGGGACCCCAAGCTACAAGTTCACACTCGACATGTTTTTTTTTTGTTTTTTTTTTTTGGGGGGGGGGGATTAAAATTACCTTTAACTTTTTTCCTCATAAATTTGCTACTTTTTTCTTGTAAATTGGCATTATTTTATTGCACATTTGAGATATTTCCTCATAAATTTCAAACTTATTTCCTCACCAAATTGCAGCTTTTTCTCATAAATCTGCTATTTGTTTGGTGTAAATTTATGACTGTTTTCTTCCAAGTTTGCAACATTTGAATGGATGCTAATTTAAAAAAAAAAATTTGTTCATCTGAAAAATGACTGAAGCTTATGTTTTAATGTTTTTGTTAAGAGGGGAGACTTTATTCCACTATTCTATTTCACTTGTTTAATTTGAGGCTGTATACCATATACCTTATTTCACTAATAATTTCGGTGTACTGCTGTTACAATGACAATAAAGGCATTCAATTCAAACTCTCCATTCTAAAAATAGGGGCACACAAATGGACCTGTGCAGGATACATCTTTGGAAAAACTGCCAGTTCATCACATGGCCACCTGAGAAGCATTTCATAAAATTTCAACTATACAGTGTAACTAAATAAATATACTTGAATTCTTGAGCAGGAACCTTTAGTTAAAGTCAGTGTTGGTGAATAATTTGGCTTAAGAATTGTCTGCATATGTATTTGCTTTAAAGTCCTTTTTTATTTTTCTGCTGCTTTTAATAAAGCAGGAATTTCAGGATCAGACATGAAGGTAATATCAATTTAACATTTATTATTATATCATTATTATTTGCTTTGCAATGAAGGCCAATTTTGTGAGCATTTTAGCACCAAAGATAAAAATGGTAAATGGTAAATGGCATTCACTTATATAGCGCTTTTATTCTCATCCCTTGATGACCAAAGCGCTTTACAGATCCTGCTATCCACCCATTCACACACACATTCACACACTGAATGTGAATGTGAAACGTTACAAGAAAAAAGTTGAGAATTTAACATAAAAATAGTGCAAACTGACAAAATAAACCATGAAAATAGTTTGAAATTGACAAAAAGCATGCAAATTAATCAGGAGAAAAGGGTGCAAATTATGAAGAAAATAAAATAAATGTATATGTAAAAAATCATGTATTTACAAGAAAATGGCTACAAATTCACAAATTACATAAGCAAAGTCACATACATGTATTTTTTCTAAAGAACCTCATGCTCTTTTTCAACATGCTTACAGACCAAAGTGAAACGTCTGACATGCTTTGATCAGAACACTGCAGTTTAATAATTATTGCAGTTCCATTTCAAACACAAAATGAGTAAGCTCTCAGATTTGATGGCAATACCATGTTGAGGCCAATATTAGCTTTTAGCAACCCAGTCTCACTACAGAACGTGCCTAATGAACATTTTCCACCCCTCAAAAAATGTGAATTTGTATATAAAACAAAACAAAACAAAAAAAAAAAACATACCTGGATACGTTTTACAAACTGAGTCCATGCCTTCACTCACTGCCCATGCGCAAATGCATATAAGAAAGAACACACTGTACTCACCACCCATGAGCAGAACACAGTGGTGGACCGTGTATTATACAACTAGGCCTTCAGTGGTGATCTACCTGATTTAAGTGCCATTCATACCAAGCACCATAAAAATAGCCTACAGGGCCATCCACACAAAGCATGTTAAAGATAACTTTAACTATAAAATTATAGTTTTAAAAATCTTTACCTTTTCGTTGTAGAGCTCCATTTCCCTGTGCACTTGTCCGTTGAGCTGCAGATCCATTCTTGTTTCCCCAAAGGTTTAAAACTGCTCTTGCTTATAAGTGTCCGTCTGGCGGCTGAACTTTGGTGTCTTGATGCTGCCTTGGTTAAGGCCCCGTCACACCTAGATGATTTAGGCAGCGTTTGCAAAACGTATGAAAAATTTGGAGAATACGCTGGCGTACGTCGAATCAGTTATGGCTAAGTTTTGTCTAAGTTAAGAACGTGCTGAAGAACGTTGAAGCACACTGGTATATGGCGTAATTTGCTGAGCTCCTCTGAAAATTAATTTTCGGCATGCTGAAAATTTTCCGACGTATCCAGTGTATGGCTGATACGTCCCGCATTCATGGAGCAAAGGTTGTAGGAAAGTTACTGTATGTGTTTTGTCATAAACCCTCCGTGCGCTATTCCATTGCGCACGGAGGAGAGAAGGAGAAATGAGGATTTAAATGCAGGAGTTACCACACACACATTTATTGAACGACACTTGAGGGAAACCATACAAAATGGCAGAGCAGCTTGGGCGAACACAGAGTTCTCTTAAGATGCTAGGCTGTACAGGGAAAAAGCATAGCAGTTGTGTCGCGTAAGGAAACGCTACCAGCGTAGCAGCACAACCGCACAGAGAAACGCTAGAGAAACTTACAGCCTTAGTAATCCAGGTCCTCCCAGTAGAACAACGAGCATAGTCCTTCAACGACTGCCAGTCACACGACGAAGAATGATGGTGTGACTCATACAATGACCCAGCGGCATTTGTCTAGCGAGGAGCTGCTTAAATCCAAACGCCGCTGGCCACACAAATTGGGAACACCTGAGGCGCGGGAAAGATAATTACCGGGGCTGTGACAGCTGGGGAAATTACGGAGAGCGAGGGGGCGTGGTAGAACCGACAGACTGTCAGCAGTGTGGAAAAAAATCACTGAGGTTGACTAACAGCTGCCGGTCAGGCAGTGGCTACGGTGATGGAATAAATACACAAAATGCACATAAACAGTGGAGCCAAAACCCACAGAGAGATCAGGGCCGAGCTGGGGAAAACCAAGCCGGCTCAGCTCATGACATGTTTGTTCACACACATTACTTGTCAGCAACTCATAGTTTTTTTTTCCACAATATCTTTATTGAACCTTTTTTTTTTTTAACAAACATGACACAAACAATCAAACACTAACACTAAAGTACTACAAAAAAAATGCACTAAAAACACCAACAAAATGAAGTCTTCAACAATGCTCCTCTGTTTAGTCTAGACAATCCATTACATAAGTATACATATTATGTTCACCAGTTTGGAATTTACAAGGTCCACACACATCATTCACCTTCTTCTTCAAGAGTAATGTTTAAATTTTTTACATAATCAATAAAAGGTCTCCATATATTCTCAAACACACTTTCCTTTGATTTCAGTATGTATGTTATTCTTTCTAATGGAAGGTTTGTTAACATCTGTCTTAACCACTGAGTCACATCTGGTCTATGAGTCTTTTTCCACAATAGTGCAATACATTTTTTGGCATTAAGCAAACTGAGGTCTATGAATGTTCTTTCACTTTTATTAAAGTTATGCTTTTTTGGGTACAGACCCAACAAAAACAATTTAGGATTCAATATGATTTGTTTTGAAATTATTTTTTCAATTGTTACCCTCACCTCTTCCCAAAACATTCTAATTATTCTACATTCACATAAACAATGAAATAGGGTTCCTTTACTTTCCATGCATTTTGTGCATGTATCTGGTATGTTTTTGTTATATCTATTTAACTCCACCGGTGTAACATACATCCGCATTAACCATTTAAAATGTATCAATTTAAGACGTACATTTATTGATTTGGTTTGAGCTTCTGTACAAGCCAATTCCCATTGTTCCTCTGAAATTTCAGTTTGCAGATCTTCTTTCCAGTAGTTTATTCTTTTCTGTGAGTTTTCACTTGAGGATAGTGTCAATGAGTTATAAAACTCTGAAATAATACCCTTTCTTTTACTATCTTTCATCAACATTTTTTCCAAGGATGAATAAATAGGTCGAGTGACAGCATTATTTTGGTTTGATCGAATAAAGTTCCTAAGTTGAAGATATTTAAAAAAATGTGTTCTATTAAGATTAAATTTGATCCTCAGCTCTTCAAAAGACATTATGTTATCTGAACATGACAAATATAAATCTTGAATTTTTTGGATCCCTTTTAAACTCCATACTTTAAACACAGCATCCGCTCTCCCTGGTTTAAAATATTGATTACCCCATATTGGACTAAATTGTGACAGTAAGTGTGGTTCTTTTAAATATTTTTTAGTTTCACACCATATTTTAATCATATGTTTTACAAATGGATTTTTAACTTGTTTCTGTAATTTTTTTTGCCGAGTCTGAATATATGAATATGGGAAGAGGTAAAGGTAAATTGTATGATTCCATTTCAGTCCAGTGAGGGAGATCATTTGATGAAAAATAATATGTCATGGACCTCAGTTGTGCCGACCAATAATACAACATAAAATTTGGACATTTCAGACCTCCACGATCAAATGGTAAATATAATAAAGACAGACGTAATCTAGCCCTCCTATTGTTCCATATAAATTCCACTAACTTTTTTTTTATTCTTGAGAATAAATCTAAAGGTGGTGGTAAGGGAATGTATTGAAATAAATAAAGTATTTTAGGTAAGATATTATTTTTAAGTATATTGATTCTCCCGATCATCGACATTGGTAGTGACATCCATCTCTGAAGTAACTCATTAATATTTGTCATTAAGGCTTCATAATTGACACTGGCGACTGATTCTAGCTTAGGCACAATTTGGATTCCTAAATATTTAAACTGATTTACAACATTGAATTGATTTACCTCAGGGGCTGGGTAATTTCTCTGGGTCTCATTTAGCATTAATATTGAAGATTTAGTTTTATTTATTTTATATCCTGATATTTCCCCAAAATTCTTTATTAAATTCAACAAGGTCGGAATTGATTTTTTAAGATTCGACATAAACAAAATTATGTCATCGGCATACAGGGAGATTTTATGTTCTGTTGGTCCAACTTTAATTCCATATATTTGTGACTGTAGACGTATCGCCATCGCTAAAGGTTCAATTGCCATAGTAAACAGTAAAGGTGAAAGTGGACAGCCTTGTCGACATCCTCTATTGATTTTTATTGATTTTGAAATATTGTTATTTGTTAGGATTTCTGCTGTAGCATTATTATATATTATCTGAACCCATTTTATGAAATTACTTCCAAGTCCAAACCTTTGTAAGACTTCAAAAAGAAAGGGCCATTCGACTCTATCAAAGGCCTTTTCGGCGTCCAGTGATAGGAGAGCTGTATCCGGTGCTTCTTTATTAGAATAAATAATATTAAATAGTCTTCTTACATTATGGAAGCCTTGTCTTCCCTTTATAAAGCCATTCTGATCTCGATTAATAATATTTGATAAAATTTCTTGTATTCGTCTTGCTAAAATTTTACAGATTATCTTAAGGTCGGCATTTAATAGGCTTATTGGTCTCATATTTTCACATTTATTAGAGGGTTTACCTGGTTTTGGCAACAGTATAATTAAGGCATTATTCATGTATGATGGTAAATTACTATTTTGAAATGCTTCTAAAACCATTTCCAAAAAAGGTTTTATTAATTTATTCTTAAATTTTTTATAAAGGTCAACTGGAAGACCATCTGGTCCTGCACTTTTTCCTGATTTCATATTATCAATGGCTAGTCCAACTTCTTCTTGACTAATTTTAGACTCCGGTATCTCCCTATTTTCATTTGGAATACACAGTATAAATAGTTCGTTCAAAAACCCATGTAGTTTTGTTAAGTCAGATTCATTTTTGGTATCATATAATTTTTCATAGTAATCTCTAAAGGCTCTATTAATTTCTAAAGGATCTATAACTACCTGTCCATTACTTATAATACTGGTAATTGGTGTTTTAAATTCTAATTGTTTAATCTGCCATGCCAATAACTTTCCTGATTTTTCACCTTGTTCATAAAAAGATTGTTTCAATCTTAGAAGACTTGAGGCAGCTCTATTCGCTGATTTTTTGTCGTATTCAGCTCTCAAAATCAGTAATTCGTTCTCCAACCTTGGATCACTTCCTGCATACACTCTTTCTTGAAGAATTTTTATTTTATGTTCCAATTGGACTCTCTCGTCTCGAGTCTTCTTAGATTTTGAACCTGTATAACTAATAATATGTCCCCTAATAAAAGCTTTGAAAGCCTCCCACTTTACACATGCTGATGTTTGTGTAGTATTGATGTCAAAGAACTCATCTATCTGTTTTTCTATGTACTTAACAAATTCCTCATCCTGAAGCCATTTATGCTGAAATTGCCATCTACCTGGTTCCTTTGTCAATTTCTTATCTACATATATTAGACAGCAGGGTGCGTGATCAGAGATCACGATGTTATCATATAAACAGTTTTGAATCTTGGACCTTAATTCTGTGGAGATCAAAAAATAATCAATACGTGAGAATGTCTTGTAAGTATTGGAATAACAAGAGTAGGCTTTAACTTGTGGTTTCATTTCTCTCCATATATCTAGCAATTTCAATTCTTTCATAAAATGATTAATGGTCATCCTACATCCATTGTGCGTACAGTCCAGTCCTGTTGATCTATCTATACCGGGATTCAATGTACAATTAAAATCCCCTGCTATTATATGTTGCCCTGTAAGTGATGATAAGATAAGAAACAAATTAGCAAAGAACTTTTGATCATCTATATTGGGACCATATAAGTTCACCAAATTTATATTTTCTAATAGCAAAGATCCTTGAATGATTACATATCTTCCAAATTTGTCTCCAATTACATTTTTCACTTGAAATGGGACTGATTTATGTATGAGAGTCATAACTCCCCTGGCTCGGGATGAAAATGATGAGGTGAAAACACTTCCTTGCCATCTACTCCTAATTCTTTTTACATCCTCCTCTATTAGATGAGTTTCTTGTAAAAACACAATTTTTGAACCCATGTCTTTTATTTTATTCATAACTTGTTTAAGTTTTTTTAAATTTTGTAGACCTCTGCAATTCCATGAAGTTAAATTAAGATTAACGCTTTGGTTTATGATCAATAGGGGGTTTAGGATTACCTTGCAGTGTAAACGTGCTCAAACAGAGAAGCAAAAAAATGAGTGGTTGAACTTTCACCCTACAAACTACACACAAACAAATTCCCCCTTCCCACATCTGTGGCGATCCCCCCAAAATCAAAAGAAAAATTCTGTCTCCCGATATAGCCATCGGCCGCTCCACACCCACGAGGATCAGCCAAAGCCACTCCTTCTTCATCCTCCCAATCACCCTAACTCTACTGCTTTTAATAACGTAACATTAACTCTCTTCTGTAATTTTCCAATTTAACTCCAAAATTTTATAGCAATTTTGTACATTTTTTTTATATGTAATACAGTCTATATTTTGTAATCTTGCTATATGCTTCAAATCAGTTAAATGCCTATGTAAATGCTCAAATATTCTACCCTATATTCTGTTCATGCTTAGCTCCCACCAGTCTCTTCCTGGATCTTTCTTGATGAGCTCCTGCGCCTCCTCAGGGGTCTTGAAGATGTGTGTTCTGCCCTCATATGTGACCAGAAGTCTTGCAGGGTGAATCACTCCATGACGAATCCCAAGGTTGCGCAGATCTTTACGGATGGGGTCAAACTGCTTCCTTAATTGTTGGATTCCTGAGGCCAAATCTGGGTAGAACCGCACCTGTTGATCTTGGTATTTAATTTCTCCTTTGGCCCGCACCGCGTTGGAAATCGTCATCCTGTCTCTGTAGCTGAGGAACTTCATAATTAGCGTCCTCGGTGGTCCCTTGTTACCTCTCGGTGGGCCAATTTGGTGGGCGCTTTCCAAGACGACTGATGAATTTAGCTCCGCGTTGTTCAACGCCTCCGGGATCCACTCCTCCAAAAAGGAGCATGAATCACGACCCTCGGCTCCCTCCGGTAGACCCACCAGCCTCAGGTTGTTCCGTCTCGACCGGGACTCCAAGTCCAGGACATTATTTTCCAGACTTTTATTTTTTTTTTCCAAAGTGCGCACCTTTAATTGAAGTCCGCTGATTTCATCCTCCGCACTGGAAACACGAAGCTCCGCCTGCGTCACTCGCTCCACGCAGTCACCCAATTCCTTTCTCATTACATCCAACTCTGCCATAATCCCATCAAGTCTAGCGGAAAAGTCCGCTCTCATTGAGCTAATGGCAGCCAGCACTGCACCTGTGCCGCCATCATCAGCAATTACCGCACCACCGCTAGTTTCATCCGCCATATCCGCAGCTTTCCCTGCTGCGCCACAGACGTGAAAGTCCGTTAATTTCGACTGCTTCGGCGGTTCAGTTTTTCCTCCACCTGATTTCCCAGCCTTAGGCCTCACCGGCATATCCTCGCCCAAACGCTGGGAAAAATTCTATTCCAAATGAGAGAGTTATTTGCCGAATCTTTATCTCCAGGAGCAGAGCAGAGCGATACGTGTCCTTCTAGGTGGCCGCCATAACCGGAAGTCCAGCAACTCATAGTTACTCAAAAGTCGAAATATGTCGAGATTAATGTCTAGCGTACCCAAAAATTATTTCTAATATGAGTAACACTCTTTGAACCTATGTACCTTACTGAACAGGTTTCTAACTAACAGCTACCCTATAATGATGTATTTGCAGTGTTGGTTCACAGGAAAAACCTGTACAGAGCTCTGTCTGCAGTGCAAACACACACAAACAGAGCTAAACACACTTGTTCGTATAACGGGACCTGTCAGGGATGTATCTGAGCACTTTCAAGCTACAGGATTTAAGATCCAAATCACTGTTTAGCCCTCCTCTGTTTTTTTTTTAATTATTTGACTGAAGTCTGTACAATCAGCTGTCCAGTGTTATTCTGATAAATATGCCAAAATGTCAGAACACCTGAGGAGAAGGATCCAATCAGCTGATCGCCTGAAGCGCAGAGTGCAGCTGTTTTCCATGACAAATCACAATTTGCTGTTGGCTGCCCCTCCCAGCAAAAGCACACTCCATGCATTATCTTATTTTGTTTTGTTTTGTTTTGTTTTTTTCACTTTATTTAAAATGATGACTTGTAATGGTGGTGGCAAGAAGTCTGACAGTGACTGGATCTTTGTCTTTGCCCAGCTGATGGTAAGGCCCAGGGGTGATGCAGCTCCAGAGCCTCAGCGATTATGTCTATATGCGTGGTGAAAAGCACCACGTTGTCTGCATAGCACAGGTCTGTGAAGTGGGAGTGGAAGTCAACTCTGAGATTGGGGCAGCGTTCAGTCACATTCTTGACCCAGTAGTCAGCCGCAACATTGAAGAGGTTTGGCGTGGCAACGCATCCCTGCTGGACTCCAAAGGTGGTGACAAAAGGGTCTGACATGCCACCCTCGGCACGTACCCTGCACGTGGTGTTGGTGTAGAGGTCCCAGAGAATGTTGATGTACTTGGACGGGACTCCAATGCCACGAAGGAGTTGCCAGAGGGCGTTCTTGTCTAGGGAGTCGAAGGCAGCTTTGAGGTTGACGTAGGCTGCATATAGAGGTTGGCGATACTCCCTCCATTGCTGTGCCAGGACACTCAAGGCAAGGACGCAGTCCGCTGTGGATCGGCAAGGGGCGAAGCCGGCATGCTGGCGGTGGCATTTGGCAAGGAGCAGGAGACAGATGCAGCTCAGGATGACAGCGGTGATTACCTTCCTGGGATGGACAGCAGCATGATGGGACGATAACTGGCTGTGCTCTGATGGTTACCCTTGTTCTTATAGAAGGACAGAATGACCATGTCCCTGCATTCCTCAGGGAGGCGTTTTCCGCCCAGATGAAGCGGCACAGATGTTCCAGCCAAGGGGTTACAGAGGTGAGGGTGGCTTTCATCATCTCCGCCATAACTCCATCAACACCAGGGGATCACCCAGAGGGGACCTTCTTGATGGTGTCTGACAACTCAACAAAGCCGGTTGAGACTGTCAATGACTTTGCCTACCTCGGATCTAAGATCACCAACTCCTGCTCATCAGACCCAGAGATTATTCGTCTCCTGCAGCTGTCTTGTAGTGCTTTCGGCTGCCTCCAGAGAGTCTGGTGGAACGGGAAGAGCCGCACGACCACAAAGTTGCGAATCTTTAACACCTGTGTGATCTCAGTCCTCCTTTACAGGTCTGAGACCTGGACCTTCTCCACCACAACCACCTACCATCTGGATACATTCCACTGGACCTGCCTAAGTAACATCCTTGGCATCCAACGGTTCCACAACACCACAAATGATGAGGTCTACAGGAGGGCTGGCTGTCCTATCCTCATCTCCACTGTCATCAGAAGAGGGAAGCTGCGGCTCCTCAGCCACATGGCCAGGCTGGAAGATGGGACACCAACCAAGCAGGCTCTCTCCACCAGCGCTCGTCCGCCCCCCCAGGGCTGGCATCGCCTCCGAGATCAGCCCAGATTGTCCTGGACGACCCAGGTTGCAATGATAAGACCTCTGACTGACCTCATCACCTTAGCCCAAGATTGCCCTGCCTTCAGGCGATTGGCCACAATGGTCACTGAAGTGGCCAGGTGAGGATTAAGTTAAGTAAGTTAGTTATATAAAATAAACTTTTTATCGCCATCAGTTGGCATGCCTTTGAGCCAGGTTGTTCACAACTGCCATATGATGTTCCTGACATGTCACATCAGCTGTTTTAGGTGCGACTGACCTGACATATTTGACAGCTCTGCCAGGCCGGTCATGTCCCCTGCTGTGGTCTTTGGAGGGGAGAATCATCTCAGTTGAACAAAGATGATCTCTTGCACACCTAGGATTCATGGATCGGGAGGCGACAGCAGTTTGGCATGACCGCACTATGCAGAAGTTATAAGCTATGCAGAAGTTAGACTATTGTTGCGCATAAGTTGTGAATGTTGGCAACACGCTAAACATCAGTTGGCTTAAGTTACTTATAAGTTATGGAAATATTGTATATAAGTTACTAATATGTTATGTATATGTCCAATTCGTTATGGATATGCTATGCATATGGCCAAAAGTGAAAATTTCACCGTATCCCAGTGTTTTAGACCAATTTTTATACATTTGGCAAATGCTGCCTAAATCGTCATGGTGTGACAGTAGACAGCTCAAGTTTGCAAACCCTGTCTGGCTCCAAGTATCTACTCGATCAGTTGCAAACAACAGGCATTTGCAGCAAGATAATTTGCAGCACTCCTCGGAGCCTATGATCCAAGGATACTTCTCGTTGCAAATATGGAAGTGACGGACAAATCCTTTCCTCAGCTGAGACGGGCCTGCTAGCTTCGGGGCTGGCCAACCTCTCTTCACAATGACCAGCTTTTCTTGAAAAGTTCATCTGAAAAATTGATTTTTTTAAAATATCAGTGACCAAATCATTTTCCTCTCCCCTGTCAGCCATTGTGGGTGGAAAAACAGCTATTATATTTAAACAGATACAGTATATTGTAGCTGTTTAAGCAAGTCCTTGCACTGGCCTTTTGCTAGCTAGGATCCTCTGCATTGTGGGTGGAGGAATCTAACCATCCAATCAAAAGACGTGAAAATGCCGATGTTCTTGAATGCCTTCTATGCGTACCCCTGGACGTACAGAAGACATCTGATTGGTTAAAGCAACAGGATAAGTTTAATGGTTAATTTAACCTACAGAGTGCACTGTTAATTCCTAAAGGCCCAAGGCAGATTTGCTTGACCCTGGCAACACAGATGGCTGAAATATGATTGGGCAAAAAAAACTCTAACGTGCAGTACACTACTGGAAGGAGTGCAACCAAGAGAAATGCTACAAAATGAAGAGAATACACTATTGGGAATAATTTAATACATCCTCATGGAACAAATATAAGAATGTAGGGGCTTCACGGTGGCGCAGTGGTTAGCACTGCGGCAGCACAGTTTACCCTTGGCCCGGGGATCGTGGGATCGATCCCAGCCCCTGACCAACAGTGATCTGTGTGGAGTTTGCATGTTCTCCCCGTGTTTGCGTGGGTTTACTCCGGGATTTCTCCGGTTTCCTCCCACATGCCAAAAACATGCAGGTTAGGTTAATTGGAGACTCTAAAGTGGCCCCAGGTGTGAGTGTGTGTGTGAATGGTTAAGGGATAGCGCCGTATCGTGGCTGCTCATCCATCCAGGTGGTGGATGCCCTCAATTTCCCCTCTGGGGATCAATAAAGTATACTAAATCTAAAAAAAAAAAAATGTAATTCTGATAGTGTTTAGGCCAGCAGAGAAGGCTTTGGTGGCCCTGAGGGTCCACCACTAGCAAAACAACACCTGCTTTAGCCAGCCTTCCCATGCTCATGTGGTTGGTGTGTGAGGGATGACTTGTGCTTTCAATCAACAACACTAACAAGTGAATTTGAGTTCCACATTGATCTGTGAGTAATTTTTTTTTGTTGTTGTTTGCTTGTTTTTCACTCTACTAATGGTTAAGGTTAGGATAAGGTTGGGTTTAGGCGTCACCTCCTCTAATGGTTAGGGTTAGTAAAAAATGTTTTGGTTAGATTGTCACCTCTGATGGTTACAGAGAATGAAAGAGACAGAGAAAGTGGCAGACAAATGTTTTGGTGCAGGAGACATATTTCTTAAAGGGGTGGTGGGGTGGCTATGGCTCAGATGTAGTGTGGCTGACTACTAATTGGAGGGTCAGTGGTTCAATTCCCTCTCTCTCTGCAGTCTGCATGTCGAAGTGTCCTTGTGCAAGACACTTAACCCCCAGTTGCTCCTGGTGGGTCAAGCCAGCGCCTGTGAATGGTAGCTCTGCCGCCATCAGTGTGTGAATTAGGGTTACCACCCATCCCGTAAAATACCGTATTGTGGAGGGTGCGAAGGAAAGGATGTGGAGACGAGGCACAAGCGTAGGTCAGCACAGATTCTTTATTTACCCTCTAACATGAATACAGCCTGTTGGTCCCAGCGTGGCCGCTGGGGCCCGGTTAGTCGTGATGAGAGTAGAAGTGTAAGAGTGAAGAGAGAGAGATGAGGAAGAGCCGCTCTTTTATACTGTCATACAGACAGAGAGAATGCATAGCACATTAGCATATTATTGTCATCTAATACCATTGGTCAATACACATGATTAGCATGACATTGGTTAGCACAAAGATGTATGCATTCAGTCCCGTCTGACTGTCTCCTGTAGTTCTTTTGGTCATGTGTCAGTTATCCTCTGCTTCCTCTGAGCCCCTGCTGGGTGTGAGGCAAGTTCCAGAAGAATGTCCCAGAGGAATGTCTCCCCGCTGTGTTTAGTGTCACCACAGTATCGTCCTATTTTTTGCACTAAAATAATGCGCCCTGTATTGAGTCAATACAGGATACAGTTTGTTCTGTGTTTACTTGGTGCCTTTAACGCAGCATCATCTCATCACCATTTTGTATGTTGCCCTCCAACTCAGTAGTTGTTGGTCGATTTGTTTACTTTTACGCACTGCACATGAAGTCATCGCAGGAGAGTAATTGGGTGAGAGACAGCCGGGCAGGCTCAGCAGCCGCAGCGGATTGCCGGGTGTCCCCATAGGCTGCCCCGTGCATCAGTCAAACATAAACGTTTGGAAAAGTACGACGTAAGTGGGAAGAACTCAATGATTGGCTTGATGGCATCAAAGACAAGTACAAGGCAAACAACAAAGTTGTACTCTACACAAATAGAAAAAAATGTTGATAACCAAGTTGCACAGTTCTGATGTTAAATTATTTGCACACCCAGATCTTTTGAGTAGGTTCTTTCATTTGTAGTAAACAGGAACATTTTGACTTTCAAACAAAAGTTATAAACATTAGCTGCATTCCAATCACCCAATAGTGAAATGGACTGCACAGGGAATTCCGCCATATTAAGTGAGATTCCAAACTGAAGGGAGCAAATGGTCTTCAGTTCAAAGGGAACTGAGAACTCAGCAGGGAAGAAGTGAACAACGGTACATCACTTCACCGGAAGTTGATGGGAAAATTACACACAAGTCATTGCGCCTCAAATACAAGTAAAACAAATTATTGCCGCTAATGTTATTAACAAGCTAAATTGATGTTGGTTATTGTTTATATGAAATGATAGTAATAAAAATATACTTTTATTAGTATTAATATTTTATTTAAGAAATATAAATTACACAACATAACAAAAATGTCACGACTCGCCGCTCATCAGCTGCCTCAGCTGCGCGCACACCTGCGCCTCGTCAGCAGTGGACTATTTAGCTCACTCAGCCCAGTGCAGCGGTCTGGAGCCGTCTGTTCGCATCGGCACTTCTTCGCTCGTGTATCAACCCCTGATTACCAGCGAGACTTCTATCCTACGTAAGCATACCTTACCTTTCTCCAAGTCTTCACCCCTGTGCACAGGTGGATTCCCTGGTGGTGGATTCCCCCATCATCGCCATCCAATCCTCACCATCGTCGCAGGCTCTGCAGGACGCTGTCTTGCGGGCTTCTCCCTTGGCCAACGCCAGCCACCTGCACCCACAAGTAAGCAACACACTACTCATTACTCCTGTCCAGGTGTGGTGCCCTTTACCCTTGTCCTTTGCTCTCTCCATAGGGTTGTCCGGCTGTACGGCGCACTGCTCTGCTTTCTGCGCATCGGCGTTCACCCCCATCACATACACATACCTCACACATCCATTCAGACACACCTGCTTGTTGAATAAAGCTGTTAAATCTATCCTGAGCCTGCGTGCGTGTTTCCTGGGCCAGACATTATGTCAAAAAATAATTTTTTTGTAATTTGACTGTGTTTTTTCAACTGATTTAAGACAATTTTGCACTGCTGAATCCGAAAATGACATCCATTTCTCTTGATCAGGTCAGGTTTTTATGTTAAGTTATAAGCAGTTGCCCATAGTGCAGCGGTTAATTGCATATTTCATAAGAATCCTTCAAATGGTGACACAAGCATGAAATTCTCCACAAATATGCTTTAATGTCCTCTCTTTCAGAAAAGGGTCCTGGCCACGCCAAAAATTCAAGATGGCCGCCATTTTCCAAGATGGCTGCCAGAATGTGACAATTTTTTGTTATTTTTCCTCTTTTCTTAATTTAATTTTCCAAGTGAACCATGTTTATGCTCTTATATACTAATTTTACAGATTTTGTTGTCTCTGATATAAATTTAAGAAGGTTAGCCTTCAATGTGGTGCCCAAAATGGCTGCTACTCCTTGAAAATTATGATTTATCCATCGTAAATTGAGCATATTTAACACACACATGTAATCGTTTCTGGATGTGGATCTTGGTTGGTGTGGTGCAGATCCCATTCAACTGTTTTTATAAACTACAGTTGTGACTGTGATTGCAATTAAAAAAAAACAAGAGTGATTGTCAGCACACAACCAGGGCACACTGGTGTCAATCACTGCTGTGTAACTCGGCATGGGGTTCAGTGTCAACTGATCTAGCTTTACTAACACTGCAGTATTAGACTAGTTGTAGTAGTATATGCATAGTTTAGTGTCCCAAATGCTTTCTAACAGCCCCATATCATGTAGCTACTAAACTGTAGTTTTTTAGTTATTAGATACTAGTTAGAGAGTCGCACCTGAATTGACAGGATGTGCCAGCGCGGGAGAGCCGAGCCAAGGGTAAGGGGGTTATGCATGTCTCGCCAAATGTTCATGTACTTACCCGGATGGTGTACAGATCACACGGGACTTAAATGGCACTGGATGAATGATCGGGCTAGGTGTAGGGCAACCGAACCTAGTTGAATCCCATACAGCACATGTGTCAAACTCAGGCCCGCGGGCCAAATTTGGCCCGCAGTGTAATTATAATTGGCCCGCGAGATCATATCAAATGTGCATTAGAGCTGGCCCGCGGTATATACTGTACCGCTAATACTACAAATCCCACAATGCTTTGCTAGTATGTTGGCGCGCAGTCGAAACCGGCAAGCGCTCCTTTTTTCTGTTGACAGTCATTGACAACCATGCTCCAGTCACATCGGACAAATTAATTTCACCCTCCACAAAAATGGCCAAACGAAAGATGGACAACAGGAGCTTTCAAGACAGGTGGGAGGCAGATTATCTGTTCACGAATATAAAGGACAGACCTGTTTGTCTTGTGTGTGGCGCTAATGTGGCTGTAACAAAAGAATATAACATAAGAAGACACTATGAAACAAAACATTATGAAAAGTACAAGGACCTGGACGTAAAGCAGAAGCTGCAGAAGGTGGAGGAGATGAAAAGAAGTCTGGTTTGCCGGCAGACTATGTTCATGAAAGCAAAATCAAAAAGTGAAGCTGCTGTAAAGGCCAGCTTTATTGTGGCAGCAGAGATAGCAAAATCAGCCTGGCCCTTTAATGAGGGAGAGTTTGTCAAAAAGTGCATGGTCAAAGTTTGCGACATTGTGTGCCCAGATAAAAAGCAAGAATTTTTAAATGTGAGCCTGAGCAGAAACACCGTGGCTGAGCGCGTGTGTGAGCTTTCCACTAATCTACATGAACAACTAATAAAAAAGGGAAAAGATTTTATTGCATACTCCCTTGCTGTGGATGAGAGCAGCGACATGTCTGATACTGCCCAGCTGTCAATCTTCATCCGTGGAGTAGACTCGAGCCTGTGCGTCACAGAGGAACTTTTAGGATTAAAACCAATACATGACACCACCACAGGAAAAGATATCTTTGAAGAGGTATCCAAATGTATAACTGAAATGATCCTGCCTTGGGATAAACTTGTGGGACTGACGACAGATGGTGCGCCCGCGATGTGCGGTCAAAAGAGTGGATTGGTCGGCAGGATTCAGGAGAAGATGCGGGAGGAAGATGCAGGTGAACTTACAGTTTATCACTGTATCATACATCAGGAAGCGCTCTGTGGCAAAGCTCTGCAAATGGAACATGTTATGAGCTCTATAAAACGAGTAGTCAACTTCATAAGAGCCAAAGGTTTGAATCACCGGCAGTTCAAGTCTTTTCTGGAGGAGTTGGATTCGGAATACAGGGATGTGCCCTATCACACAGAGGTGAGATGGCTAAGCAGAGGAAAAGTACTGAACAGATGTTTTGAGCTACGTGAGGAAATCTGTCAGTTTATGGAAAACAAAGGGAAGGACACAACAGAGCTGAGAGATAAAAAGTTTCTGTGTGAGCTTGCATTTCTGTCTGACATTGTGAGCCATCTCGATGTGCTTAACCTGCAGCTTCAGGGACGGGGCCACATCATCACAGACATGTACGCAGCAGTGAGGGCCTTTAAAACTAAGTTGTGTCTGTGGAAGACTCAGATGCTGCAAGGAAACTTGGGTCATTTTCCGTGCTGCCAAACCATGGTAGAGCAAATTTCTCCTGCCGTGCTGCCTAGCACACAGTTTGCTGAAAAAATCAACGTGCTCAGCGCCGAGTTTTCCCAGCGATTTGCCGACTTTGAGGATCAGAAAGGGAGATTTGAACTGCTCAGTAACCCGTTTGCGATCGACGTGGAAAGCGCACCAACCAGCCTCCAAATGGAGCTAATTGAACTCCAATGTAATGACATGCTCAAATCAAAATATGACTCTGTTGGTGCTGCGCGGTTTCCATGTTTCCTCCCCGACACAATGCCTCAATTACGCACCCAAGCTGCTCAAATGCTCTCAATGTTCGGCAGCACATATCTATGTGAACAACTGTTCTCTATGATGAAGGTGAACAAAACACCTCACAGAAGTCGACTCACTGATGAACACCTTCACTCCGTCCTGAGGTTTTCCTCAGCTCAGAGCCTGACCCCAGACATTGATGAACTTGCATCTAAGAAAAGATGCCAGGTATCTGGCTTAGACCAATGTGCAGAGTAGATCAGAGTATAGCAAACTGAGCTTGAATATATCTGTTATTTATGCACTTTTTCTACTGCAAGGCATGGTCTGTTAATAGTTGAAATGTTGGATTTTTATTGAATGACATTATTATTTTTGGTTCTTTTGTTGCTGGCTTTGAAAAAGATTTACTTTAAAAAGGAACTTGAAAGGATACGGGGAGAGACATACTTTATTTATTTATTTAAATAAGAAATGAATACCACTGATGTGTCTTTTATTTCAAATTTAATTTCTCATGTGTTTGTAATATCAAGCTTTGGTTGTTCCAGATTCTGTGTTTAAGCAAAACTAAAGTTTGTTTCCATATGAAAAGGTTAAACATTACATATCAGTTGCAGTTAATTTTTCATTAAATATTGAGTTTGGCCCGTGACTTTACTTCACTGCTTAATTTTGGCCCACTGTGAATTTGAGTTTGACACCCCTGCCATACAGTAATGTGTGCACAATTTGACTAGGGTGGTAAAAGGATAGCCCCTCGGCCTTAATCAAGACACATCATGGCAGAAGCGAATGTGATATCTGCCAATCGGAAAACAAATTGGAGCTTGTGTTGCCTTTGCCAGAAGGACAAAATAGGTGAGGGCCTGACATCCACTCCAAGTCATCATTCCCCAGAACATGATGGATACAAAATGCTGGCAAGGAACATTCCCTTGTTCAGCGAAATCAATGACATGCCATTGAGAATAGATCCAACGAGGCTGGATGAAGGTGATGGCATAGAAGCCACACTCAGGAAAAATATGGCAAAATACCATGTGAGCTGTCGCTTGTTGTTCAACAACACTAAATTGCAACGGGCACAAAAGCGCCATTCCAGTAGTCAAACCAGTGAAACTGAGACTGGAGCTTGTCAGTCAAAACTGCGGCGAAAAAGTCATGACAGTCAGACATGCATTTTCTGTGAAAAAGTGGCACCTGCATCAGACCTCAGAGAGGCCAGTACAACGGGCCTAGACAAGAGGCTGCGCGACATTGCAGAGATGCTTGGTGATGGTAAGCTTCTTGCAAGATTGACTGGTGGTGATGTCATTGCACAGGAGTTCAAGTACCATAATGTTTGCCTTCGGGCTCTCTACAACAGGGAAAGGGCGCACCTGAGGAACCTTGAGAAACGTGACACTAAGTCACAACCAGATGTGTATCCAATGGTGATCTCAGAATTGGTTGCATACCTTGTTGAAAGCAACCTATGTTCAGAAGGACCAGTTACATTTCGCATGCCAGATATCTGCCACATGTACCAAAAGCGTCTGGAACAGCTGGGGGTGGACTCACCAAATGTGAATTCCACTAGACTGAAAGAAAAGCTATTGGCTGAAATTCCAGGACTTGAGGCTCACAGATCTGGCGCAGATCATAGAGAAGTGATACTTACATTTCAGGAAGATGTAGGCAAAGCGCTTGCTCAATCCACAGATCTTTCAGATGCACTTATCATTGCTAAAGCAGCAAAGATCCTCAGAAGATGTATACTTGACCACAAGTCTAGATTTGAAGGTACATTTTCTCAGGGTTGTGTGCAAAATGCTATACCTCCCCTTCTGCTTCAATTTGTGGGGATGGTTGAGCATGGTGCTGACATAAAATCACAGCTGAGATTCGGGGCATCAAAGTCAGACCAGGCAATTGCTCAGCTCATGCAATTCAACTGCTACACCCGCTACAAGGAAGGAGCAGCAACTCACAGGCATTCTAAAGACAGAGAGACCCCATTTCCCATGTACATGGGGCTCTCTGTTTATGCCAAAACCAGAAAGAGGAATCTGGTTGAGATGTTGTTCGATCATGGTCTCAGTATCTCTTATGACAGAGTGCTGGAGATCTCTGCTCAACTTGGAGATGCAACAGTCAGCAAGTATGTTGAGGAGGGTGTGGTTTGTCCTCCAGTGCTGCGGAAAGGGTTGTTCACTACTGCAGTGATGGATAACATTGATCACAATCCCTCTGCAACAACTGCAACTACCTCCTTTCATGGCACAAGCATCTCTCTGTTCCAACATCCCACAAAGGATAATAGTGGACAGGAACGAGGGCAACTCAGGTTTGGGCCTGAGAAAGTAAAGTCAGTTCCTGAACTTCCTGATACATTCACAAATATCTCTCCAGCTTCCTTCCGGACAACAAATCCTGTTCCACCAGGTACTGCAATGCCAAAACCACCCACAGATATTCTGGGGCCACAACTAGCACTAGAGTACCAGTAGCTGGACAAGGTCTCAGTGACACAAGAAGTTGATGATGCATTGAACCTAACATGGTCAGCACATCATGCTTCAATGAAGAGAAGCCCTGAATTTGAAGTTACCATTACTTCTTTGCTTCCTCTCCTGCGGGATCCAGCTCATTCAGTTGCTACAGTCAAACATGTAATGAACAAAGTAAAAGATGTTGTTGATTTCCTCAACCCTGGCCAGGTACCTGTCATCACAGCTGACCAGCCAATCTACGCCATAGCAAAGCAGGTGCAGTGGCAGTGGCCAGGTCAGTATGGTGAGGACAAGTACCTGGTCATGTTTGGTGGTCTGCACATTGAGATGGCAGCACTGAAGTCGCTGGGTACTATCCTCCAAGCCAGTGGATGGACAGGAGCTCTAGTTGAAGCTGGTGTGGCTTCATCTGGCACTGCAGAGTCCTTCCTGTCAGCTGCAAGTGTTACCAGGACGCGACAGATGCACCAAGTGACAGCCTCCAGCTTGTACAAACTCTTGAAAGCTGCATATGATGAGTACTGTACTGAGCAGGAAAATCAAGATGAAGAGGCACTGGACTTTGAGAAGTGGTGTGACTCCCGAAAACAGGATAGTCCACAGTTTCACTTCTGGCACATGGTACTATCCATGGAGCTTGTTGTCTTCCTGCTGATTAGATCTTTCCGCGAGGGAAATTTTGCTCTCTACTGCCAGGCACTACATGAACTGATACCCTGTTTCTTTGCCAACAACAATACAAACTATGCTCATTGGCTGCCCATCCACCTCAGGGACATGCTTATGCTAGAGATTTCACACCCAGAGTTAGACAAAGAGTTTAAAGCTGGCAACTTTGTGGTGCACAAGACCCGTCGTCCTTTCTCAGCAATGGCTCTAGATCAAGCCCATGAGCAGACCAATGCCATCATCAAGGCTGATGGTGGAGCCATTGGGTTGACAGAAGATCCATCTGCACTCAGGCGATGGATGTTAGCTGGCCCAGAGGTCAGTCGCTTGTTATCTGTTTATGACACAGAGGCCCAGCGCAAAGAAATTCCCGAGCAAGCAACACATTATGAGCAAAACCCACAGGCACAGAAGACTTTTCTGGACAAGGTCAACAAGCTTTCTGCAGCCTTGCAAAACCTAGGCAGTCCTTTTCAGGAAGAAAGTTCTGACTTGTATTCCATTGACACCAAGGATATTGCCCACCCCAACACAGCAGAGCTTCTCAAGACACACATGAACAGAGGCCATGCCAAGTTCCAGGAGTTCTCAGATGCTCTGGCAAGCCGCCCTGCCTCCATGTATGAACCCATCAAGAAGAATGTGACCGACTTCTTCCAACAAGAATCGGCTAGTCCTGTACAGTCAAAGCAAAGGCTATTGAAAGAAGACTGTCAGTTATTCTCCTGACAGTCTCTCTCTCTTGTGAGAAACAGTTCATGATCACAATCCCATGATTTAAAGTTCATTTAAATGAAAAAAGCATGTTTATTTCAACAGATATATGGTCTCGGTGTGAGATTGCCAGATACTGATGGCGGCCATCTTGAAAAAAGGTCGCCATCTTGAATTTTCACGTGGCCAGGACCCTAATCTGAAAGAGTATATCCAGGAGGGTATCTGTGCAAAATTTCATGCTTGTGTCACCATTTGAAGGATTTTTTTAGTTATCTGCTCCACTACCAGAGGTCAAGAGACCGAGACGCTGGGAGAAAGACCCGCCGGAGGATTGAGAGAATTATTTTATTTTGTTTGTCTGTGTCTTTTCTGCTCAGTCCGGTTGCTTTATTTTCTGGTTACCTCCGCCAAAGGGGGAGGTTATGTGATCATCGGCGTTGGTTTGTCTTTGTTTGTTTGTTTGTTTGTTTGTCTGTTTGTTAGCAAGATAACTCAAAAAGTTATGGACAGATTTTCATGAAATTTTCACAGATTGTCAGAAATGGGGTATCCTACAGATGATTAGATTTTGGGGGTGATCCAGATCACCGTCCACAAGAAAACCGCCATTACGCAAAATGACATTTTCGTGAATAACTACTAAACCACTAATCCTATCATTGTCAATCCAATTGTTGTGAATCCAATTGCTAGTCATATGTTTACATGGTGAAGGAATCTGAAAACGTACACACAAACACTGTATGGAGGGAACTGTGGCGCTAAACCGCCATTACGGAAAATGCCATTTTCGTCAATAACTACTGAACCACTAATCCTATCATTGTCAATCCAATTGCTTGTCATATGTTTTCATGGTCAAGGAATCTGAAAACGTACACACAAACACTGTATGGGGGGAACTGTGGCCGCCATTACGGAAAATGCCATTTTCGTGAATAACTACTGAAACACTAATCCTATCATTGTCAATACAATTGCTACTCATATGTTTTCATGGTCAAGGAATCTGAAAACGTACACACAAACACTGTATGGGAGGAACTGTGGCCGCCATTATGGAAAATGCCATTTTCCAGAATAACTACTGAACCACTAATCGTATCATTCTCAATCCAATTGCTAGTCATATGTTTACATGGTCAAGGAATCTGAAACGTACACACAAACACTGTATGGGGGGAACTGTGGCGCTAAACCGCCATTACCGAAAATGCCATTTTCGTCAATAACTACTGAACCACTAATCCTATCATTGTGAATACAATTGCTTGTCATATCTTTTCATGGTCAAGGAATCTGAAAACGTACACACAAACACTGTATGGGGGGAACTGTGGCCGTCATTACGGAAAATGCCATTTTCCTGAATAACTACTGAACCACTAATCCTATCATTGTCAAGCCAATTGCTACTCATATGTTTTCATGGTCAAGGAATCTGAAAACGTACACACAAACACTGTATGGGGGGAACTGTGGCCGCCATTATGGAGAATGCCATTTTCCAGAATAACTACTGAACCACTAATCCTATCATTGTCAATCCAATTGCTAGTCATATATTTTCATGGTCAAGGAATCTGAAAACGTACACACAAACACTGTATGGGAGGAACTGTGGCCGCCATTATGGAAAATGCCATTATCGTGAATAACTACTGAACCACTGCTTGTCATATGTTTTCATGATCAAGGAATCTGAAGACTCTATGGGGGGAACCGCAGCGCTTGGCGGAGGTCTGCGCTCTCCGAGTGCTTTTCTAGTTTATGTCTGTTACTGGTTGGTACCCTGCTGAAATTCAAAAAAAAAAAAAAAAAAAGGAAGTGAAAGAATGAAAAGTAAGGGGAAACTGGGATGTGAGCCCTTTGTGTGGTCATTTTTTTTTATTGTATTAATGGCATCTATTTGTGAGATTTTGACCAGTGGGGCTTGTCTGTGTAAATTATGTACTATTTTGGGAAGAAATTTCATTGGAATATTGTTTTATGTGCCCGATTTTGGGATGGTGGGGTGTGTTCGACCCTGGTAAATTGTGCAATTAATTGTTTACATACCCAACGTTTGCATGGTGCCCAGTGTGTGAGGGTGTGTTGGGGGGGGGGGGAGACTGCCAGTAGCTAGTATTTGTCTTATATTTGTGTGATTTATGTGGAGCTGTTCTGGGATTATTTTGATTTTATTTTGTTTTATGCTATTAGGTCCACGGCTTAGTTCTGTCTTCGGCGGCAGAATAATCCGCCCAGCCGTGTGAGGGTGCCAGTAGTCTACCCAGCCCCCCAGTTAGTGGTGTGCATGGATAGATTGTTTATGTGTCTTTGTAACTGCTTTGTTTTAGTATGTGAGTCAGGAAGCGAATTTGGGGGTGGGGGGTCTATCTGTGAGCTTGGCATTTTTTGAAGGGGGAGAAATGTTGTGTATGTAAACTGGCTATAGTAGTAAGATGGCGGCCGGGTTGGTCATGGGTTAGACTGGGGTGGCTACTGCCGGTTTCCGGTGGTGACGCTGCCCATGGTATAAAGGTGTGGGCGAAAGAGGGTCGTGAAGCCACCTGGTCAGCAGGGCATGTGCCGTAAGCCTGTTTACACACTTGCAAACAACTGTGTGCTCATTCAACATCAGTTATGGATATAACAGTCTCCTCTCAGTGTTTGTACATTGGGTCCATTAGCCTAACATGCCAGATGTCTAGTGAGGATGAAAAGAATTTACAGAAAAGACATAAATGGACATCTAGACTAGCAGACTCCTCTCTATTTTTACTAAGTGGTGGACCTCAAAGTCAGTCTTCCTGGATGTTGCCACTCAGACCAAATGTTAGCATCCCAATCTATCCAACTATTACAGCAAAAATATAACAAAATTAGTTAGAATGGCACAAGATAGTGTATATAATCAGCAGTGGATAGATGACTAAGCTGGTCTAGTGGACTACAATTTACAAAAAAGAGCCATAAAATCCTTGCTTCGACTGATTAATGTTGCTAAACTGGTGACACCAGTACCAGTGTCATACCAAGAAAACAAACTAGGCCAAAATGACATGAGCTATACTATTGACTGCTGATTACTGGAAGCGCTGGCAACAAGGATGTTTAATGAGGTGACTTGAATTTATGGAGAATTTATGGTCTGTTAAGTAATGATGTGATAACCTCACTGAACAGAACAGGAACTCCAACTGAGGTGTTTCAGGAGGATTTGTAATCCTCGTTTCTGTGGGAGAGGAGAACTCCTGTGCAGGCTGACTTTGGGCTGTTTGACTTTGCAGACAATATAATACCGCAAATATCCCACATACTCTACTAAAATAAAGGGAAAACAGAAAAAATAGTTATTTAAAAATTAACTTATTTTTTTATTTCTATATTAAAAGTTGCCAGTCCCTGTAAGTTATGTAGTATTTCTGCAACTTTACAGTAAATTTGCATTAAATAACAAAGCTATCCTTATTATTGTTATACTAGGACTTGGAATCACTCCAGCTATTCAGTCTCCTGTTCCTTTAAGGCTACCATCAATTTACATCAAGGGTTTAAACAAACTGGAGGTTGAGCTGCTGTGTGACTGAAAAGATAGAAGGGATAACTGACATGTTAAGGGGTTTGTGAGACTCAGACATGGGCACAAAACCACCACAGAGACAGAAACATGTTTAAGGATGTTTACTGTATAAAGTGTGAATGAATGACTGAGGATGTTGGCGTTCTGGCAGTCCCGTGGAGAAAACAAAAGAGAGGACAATAAGTTGCTACTTCCTCATAAGGATTGAATGTGCAGGACTAATGTGTTTGTTCTCTTACTCAGGTTGTAGTGGAGGCTGGTGGTGATGAGAGTAGAAGACGCCGCTGCGCCCCAACACTGAATGATTGGTTCAGGTTGAAGTTTTCCCTACCAGTCGCCCTTCGCCTACCTGCCCCAGATTGGGGAGATGGGCTTAATCATTAGATGATGAGGGCTTACTTTGACTGTCCGTATTCTGTTCCGGGGGGATCCGCCAGAGAAGGAGTCCACATTCACCAGAAGGTGTCCAATAGCGGGACCTGTGCACAGGTCAAATGTAATGGGATGCCAGTTCAAACGGAGAGACGTCTGTGGCCGAAGAAGAGGTGGTGTTATGGGCATATTCGACCCATGGAAGGTAAGAGCTCCAGGAAGCAGAGTTGCGGGAGGCCACGCAGTGCAGGAAAGCCTCTAGCTCCTGGTTGGCTCGCTCACATTGACCATTGGACTGTGGATGAAACAAGAAGGCAGATTAACAAAAGTACCCAGAGCTTTACAGAACGCCCTCCATACATGGGACACAAACTGAGGACCTCTGTACGAGGTGATTTCAGAAGGGATGCCGTGCAGGCAGATGACGTGGAGGGTGAGTAGATCTGTGGTTTCTTTGGCTGAGGATAACTTAGCGAGAGGAATGAAATGGGCAGCCTTGAAGAAGCGGTCAATAATTGTGATGATGACTGAGTGACCATTGGACGGGGGAGCCCAGTAACAAAATCCATGGCGATGCTAGCCCAGGGGTGGCTAGGAGTGGGCAGAGGATGCAGGACGCCCACTGGAGCTGAGGAGAGCGACTTGCTCGTGGCGCAGCGGTTACAAGCCCGACATACTCCCTAGCGTCCTTGTTGAGGGACAGCCACCAAAAGGCCCACCTGACATGATAGATGGTGCAGGTGGCTCCCAGATGGCAGGTGAACTTGGAGGTGTGCACCCAATGCAGCACGTTGCCCCTGACTGCCGTGGGAACATACAGGTGACCAGGAGGGCCTCCCCCAGGATCCAGTTCTTATGCCTGTGCCTCTCTAACCTTAGCCTCAATCTGCCAAGAGAGGCTCCCCAAAATGCAGGCTGGAGAGAAGATGGGTTCCGATGATGAAGGGGAGTCAGGGGAGAAGTGTCGGGAGAGAGCATTGGGTTTAGTGTTCTTAGAGTTGGATCTGTAAGTGAGGGTAAAGTGGAATCTGTCAAAAAATAGGGACTAACAGGACTGACATGGATTCAGACGTTTGGTGGACCTGAGATAAGCTAGGTTCTTGTGATCTGTCCATACTTGGAGCAGCTGAATGTCCCCCTCCAGCCAGTGTCGCCATTCTTCCAGAGACATCTTGACAGGTAGGAGCTCCCAGTCGCCAACGTTGTAGTTGCTTTCAGCTGGTGACAGGCGACGGGAGAAGAAGGCGCAGGGCAGGACTTTATTGTCGGAGTTTATATGGATAAACATTGTTCCTAGTGTATTTTGTAAGTATCTTCTATGTCAGGGATGGGCAGCGAGGGCCATTCCACTGCAGGTTTTCTGTTCCACACAGTCTCTTCAGCAGATGTTTGCTCTGATCAGCTTCAAGGATTCCTAATCAGTGAAAACACCTGCTGAAGAAACTGGGTGGAATAGAAAACCTGCAGTGGAATGGCCCTCCATGGCACATGATTGCCCACTCCTGTTCTATGTTATTCTCATTCCAGTTTAAGTTCTACAGTTCTTAATGATCCTAAATTACTTCTTGCTTTAATCTTATTTAGTTTTGTCTCCCCAGCTCCTAGTATATCCCATAGTAGAGAGGGAGGGGGGTACTAAGGATCAACTTATTTTGACAGGTGCCATGCCCCGACACGCCCCTGACCTGCCCCTGACCTGACCTATGTAATTAAATGGGGATTCGCTCTAATTGAATGTGATTAGCTCTAATTAAATGGGATTAGTGTATGTATAGAATGTCAATTATAAGTGCTTTTAAAAATTATCTTTTGACCTGTGAGATTAGTGTGAGGGAGGGGGGTACTAAGGATCAACTTATTTTGACAGGTGCCATGCCTCCTGACCTGCCCCTGACTTGACCTATGTAATTAAATGGGGATTAGCTCTAATTAAATGGGATTAGTGTGGGTATAGAATGTCAATTATAAATGCTTTTTAAAAATGATCTTTTGCCCTGTGAAATTAGCGTGAGAATGAAATGCTAATTATATATGCTTTTAAAAAATGATCTTTTGACCTGTGAGATTAGTGTGGTATAGGATGTCAATTATGGGGGAAACAGCTTTCAAGGATGACATGTTTTTAATGTGTTCATTTTACAAACAGATGAGCTCCACATAGACGTTGAATGGCCAGACCAGAGATATTGTGTTACTCTGAGATCTGTCTGACCCCTTCGTGTAACATAAGCTATCACTTGTATGAGGAGATCACCAGCCCCCCCCCCTTTGTTTTTACTTCGTGTTTCATTCACATTCTCAAATCTTTTCCCAATTCCCCCTATGGGGGTCTGCTTTGTGTATAAGTATGAGTGAAGTGGCTCTGAAGTCCATCTTCACACCCCAAAAGCAACGTGACTCGGGCAAGATGAGAGGTGATATTATCTGACTTACACACACACTGCAGAAGTTCAGGCAGACGTCTGCACCATTCCTTTTAGAAAGAAACCTGAGGAGCTGCACCTCTCATTGTGATTGTGATGACAGATTTTGGGGAAAACAGCTTTCAAGGATAATCGATGACATGTTTTTTAGTTTGTTCATTTTACAAAACACACTTCAGTCAGAGTGACCAAATAAACACCAGAATTCTCTTCCATTATCACATAGCCTGTACAGAATCCTGTAAGGAGAGTGAGTAGGTGGTGATGGTGGGAAGTCAGTTTTTTCTGCAAACTTTTTCTTTGTCAGCAACTCAAATGACATGAGACTTGCTTTCAAAGACTTCAAGCGTAACGGCCACATTAAAATAGTTATACTTTATTTTTCCAGAGAATATTAAAACAGTCTTTAGACTTTAGAGTGTGTGTTCTCAGCTTCAATCGGCTACTTGTTTTTTCATGTGCTTTTTATTTGTGTATCTGTAGCAAACACAGCTATCACTGGGGGAATATGATGGAAGTGATAATAAAAGTTCATATATAACCATTTTATATTCTCCGCACAATATTCTGTGTTATACCTACACAGCCGTACAAACCAATAAATAAATGATTTTTCGTATGTTCTTCTTTTTTTTTTATTTTGTCTGTATTATGAGGAACATGAACAAATAAAATGGAAGGATATTAAATTCTCAAGTGTGGAACAAAACAAAACTTGCAACTTAGCACAAATGTCTATCACAGCACACAGTTCAATTAAGTTGTCTGCACAGACAACGTGAATTTTTGGTCACCCACCAAGCTCCAGAGTAGTTTCTGGCTAATATTTTGAAACAACCTTCATTCTCACAAAAAAAAAACACCCAAACAATTTTTGATAGAAAACAACAATCTCACATAATAGCTCAAGTAGGTTCATTCTGTCTTCTGACGAAGGCTGCAGTGCACAGTCGAAACATGTTAAGAAGGTAAAGAAATCTCCTTTCTATTTTTGTCTTTAATAAGAACAAAAGGTAAATAACAATCTCACAGTATTTTACTGACAGGCATATGCAGTCAAAACCTCAAGTGTACAGAAAAAAACACTTCTGCATGAATCTTACGTAGTTTAAAAAAAAAACAAGATGAGGTAAGTTTAGCTTTTAGATCAGGCATCATGTTTATAGTTTGTTGGGGTTTTTTTTCCTACAGAAATAAATATTGCATGATCAACTTTGTCTCTACCTTGTGCTCAACAATTTCTCAGACTGGGGACCTAAGGCCTGAGGTTGTCTATAAACCAGTTAAGGAGACCAAAAACATGCAGGTTAGGTTAATTGGAGACTCTAAAGTGGCCCTAGGTGTGAATGTGTGTGTGAATGGTAAAGGGATAGTGCCGTACTGTGGCTGCTTCATCCATCCAGGTGGATGCCCTCAATTTCCCCTCTGGGGATCAATAAAGTATACAAATTCTACTTGAAGAATTGTGTTACTGACACATTTTGGTTTCAAGAAAAGCACAAACTGAATTCTGAAAATATCGGTTTAACTAGTATAAGCTTGAAACAACTAAAAATTAACACTTTAACGGATCAACATCTTGGCTCTTCCAAAAAGTACTTCTGTCTATGTATTTATCGACTTAAAATACACCAATTCTATATGCACTGTTTAATAATTTTAAAATCTCACACCAATTACAACCCCTTCCCTCCCTCCCTTTCCTCATCAGCATCATAACCGTGTCTTCTGGGTCAGAAGGCCACTTACATTTTTCAGCATTGGTCGGTCATTCAAACAGTTTTGTGTTATTTAAAAAATTTTCTGATAACACAGACATTTTTCAACATTCCATTCAGTTTTTCCCAATGATCCAATCAACATTTGTCACTCTACAGTCGGTGGTAGGTGGAGAGCTAAAGAGTATTTATTATCACATCACAAACAACCCCTTCCCTCCCTCCCTTCCCTCAGCAGCATCATAACCATATCTTCTGGGGTCAAAAGGCCGCTTGCATTTTTCAGCGTTGGTCGGTCATTCAAACAGTGTTGTGTTATTCAAAAGGTTTTTTCTGATAACACAGACATTGTTTAACATTCCATTCAGTTTTTCCCAATGATCCAAACAATATTTTTCACTCTACAATCGGTGGTAGGTAGAGAACTAAAGAGTATTTATTGACTTTAAAAAAAGCATTTGACGCATTAGATCATACCATTTTACCGTCTACATTGCAAAAATGTGGTATAAGAACTGTTGCGCTAAATATCTTAACCTCCAGTTCTTTTGGTACAAAGGCCAAATAACCAGACAGAGAGGTGAAGTATAGTTTCACTTATTTTACTGAAGCTGAGATATAGCACAAGGTACAGCACCGGAGCACTACTCTCAAGATGCATCGAGAGAGTGCTACCCCAACAGTGGGTCCTATGGTTTTTATAGAACTCTGCCACTCCCTCACGCAGGAGAGAGGGCTCCCCTCACGTGTATCAGCGTCCTTCTACTATGTGCCAACTCAGCTGAGGGCAGAGCTGATTCTATCTGGTTTCAGCGAGTGAATCCTTGGGTGTAATCTAAAGGCGGCAGTGTGGCGTGCAAAGCAAGCAGGATGAAGGATGAAACCATAGTTACAGAATAACTAACATTCTCAAAGCAAGCAGGATGACGGTTGGAGAAACATAGTTGCGGAATAACCAACATTCTCAGACAGACAAGGGCATCATAGAAATTTACCAACAATTCCCCCTGTTGAGGTGTCCTAATGGGCACCTCACTAACTTAATAGCAACTTATATTTGCGTTTTTGCATCTCCCTCTGTTGAGATGGGCATAAACCCATCTCATAACCCTACTCTAACCCCTGAGTGTAGTGTTTCTAAGTTTCTACATGTAACTGATGTCCCCTTCCGGCAGTCACATGGACCTGCCCCCTTCAGGTCGCCATCTTACCTTACTTACAGACTTACTGACTTACAGACTTACACAATGGTCCCCTCCAGTATATACAACTAGGACAGTATCGGTCGCTACGGAGGGTGACAATATGTATGGGTACATATTCATACTATGTAGGATAACTAAGTAGACGGTTATGCTGTTTATTCCATCTTGCTACAATGCTCCACACTTTGTATATATATATTTATATATTTATGGGTATGTATGTACACTACCGTTCAAAAGTTTGGGGTCACCCAGACAATTATTTTGTGCTTTCCATGAAAAGTCACACTTATTTACCACCATGAGTTGTAAAATGAATAGAAAATATAGTCAAGACATTGACAAGGTTAGAAATAATGATTTGTATTTGAAATAATATTTTTTCCTTCAAACTTTGCTTTCGTCAAAGAATCCTCCATTTGCAGCAATTACAGCATTGCAGACCTAACATGATTGCACAAGGGTTTTCTAATCATCCATTAGCCTTCTGATGCAATAAGCAAACACATTGTACTATTAGAACACTGGAGTGATAGTTGCTGGAAATGGGCCTTCATACACCTATCTAGATATTGCACCAAAAACCAGACATTTGCAGCTAGAATAGTCATTTACCACATTAGCAATGTATAGAGTGTATTTCTGATTAGTTTAAAGTTATCTTCATTGAAAAAAAGTGCTTTTCTTTCAAAAATAAGGAAATTTCTAAGTGACCCCAAACTTTTGAACGGTAGTGTATATCCACTGCTCTTATTTATATCTGCCGAATCTTCTTAATTATTGCTCTGAGTGTTGCTATCCCTGTGCTGTTGCAATCCTGGAATTTCCCCATTGTGGGACTAATAAAGGCTTATCTTATCTTATCTCTCTGGTGGACATCAGGTGTGGTGCAAACATTGTGGGTCAATATGGCTAACAATTCTATATGTGTAAAATATATCAAAATAATCTATCTCCCTATACGCATCTACATCCCATGAATCATATCTCACAAAAGAAACCTGTGGAGCAGAGGCACAGCGAAGCAAATGCTAACATCATGTAGGTGTGCATTGTAGACCCTATTGCAGACCCTAAACTATTTCCGGTGCGTCTTCAAAGTCCTTGTCTTGGTCCAGTCATGGCACAACTTCATCGCCATCCTTGCAGTCGGAAAGCAAGTGGGCAGCTTCCTGGACACCTTAGTATAGAGGAGGATTCTTGCAAGAGAAAGCTGCTGAAATAGTTCTTTCAACAAGTCATTTAATTATGGGAATACAACAACATCCACAGAAGACAAAGATCAATAAACTAATGATAATGCTTACAAGGGTCCCTTGAATGATTTTTCCCCATTTACCAAATACATTATCAAACCAATTACCTACATGATTGTCAATGCCAGATTGAGCTTTTAGCTCTTATAAAAATTTTCATTTTTTTCTGAGATTTAAGCTATACTTTATAATCATACAATTTTATGAAAAACATGTAACTTATGGATTTTATAACTATTTTAGTAAGTTATAAACATTCTTTTGAATTTCAAAAGTTCTATGAAGTGTATGTTTATGTTACCATATGTCTGCACCTTTTTGCATCTGATTAGAATTTTAGCGTTACGAAGGTAATGAATCACGGACTTCTGCCAATGTCTGAGTTCCTGGAGGCACTGGACACTTGATACAGTGGGACTTGTGCCAGTACCCACTCAATTTTTTTTTTGTAAAACAATTTTAATAAATGTAAGAATCTATACTGTCTTTGTAGCAGATTCTAAATCAAGTCCCACAGTAAACATAAAGTCAGCACAAGTTGGACTTTTCTTAGATATTTGGAACATTTCTCATAAATTTGCATGGTTTTCTTCCTTATCAGTTTACCTTGTTTCTTATAAACATGATATTTCCTTTAAAATAATCTACAGATATTTTCTTAAATATCTGGACATTTATTGATGCAACTTTTAACTTTTCCTATTGAATGTTGTGATTTCATTACCATGCGGTTTCATTTATATTTTTCTCTTCATTATTGATCATCTATTGATAATTTTTTATGTACTATCTATTTTTCTGAGGATTTTTCTAATTAATTTCTTTGGTATCCCCCTTTGGTGCATGGAGACTCACATGCAGCAAAGTTACAAGGTATTTGCTTGATGGGTAGTATCTTTTACTGGAAGGAAGCGTGTTACCACTTTTATGTGTTACACATAGTTAATTTAGATAAAAATTTGTGAGTAGTACAGCTCCTTCAAAATGAGGTTTCAATAATCATGGCTTCTTTTGTGACGTCTCTTGAACTAATTTACAAAATCCATTTAAGAAAAACAATATAGCTGTTTGTGCAGATTTGATCTGATTTAGCATTGATAAGTAAGATCATTTTGTCCAGTTGAACACAGACAAGTTGAATTTGTGTAAGTGAATCCTTGTGAAAGGTTGTGTCACACTCCTTCAGTCAATGGAAAGGTGGACATATTGTCTAATTAGAATTTGGCTCAATTCTGTACAAGGAATGCCTCACTTTATATATTCCTTGGTAAATTATGGGGTAGACTGTAGTCCCAAGGCCCAGCTTGGCCACGGCTGAGCATCGGGAAAACACATTCCTTATTACTGTCACATTTCTGAAATGTGATATTGTCACACCATTATGTGGTGAGTAGCATCAGATGCTACTCACTCACTCAGTCGGGTGAGTCGAACTGCACTGAACAGACTCACATATCTGATCCTACTGTAAACAGCTGCGCTACGTCCAAACTTTTGGAAACAGGAGGGGTTAAACAAAATGCAAATGAGGCGAGATCCGAAAACCGAGCTGTACAAAAGCAAAAACAACATCTATTTTTCCAAACTGTTAATCATGCACGAGTTCTTTGGGACACAAAGGCTAAACCAAAGGGGATCCTCGGCGGACATTTAAACATACGGAGCATAATCCCCAAAAGAGATGAGATTTCGGTGTTGCTGTCTGACTCAAATCTGGACTATCTCTGACATAACGTTCGGCTCAGGAGACGCACACACACAGGCTCAGAGTAGTTCGAACTGTTTATTAACAGCAGGGATGTTTGGGTGCCTGTCTGCGGAATGTTAATGTGTTGGTGGTGGTGTCTGCTTCGGACCCAGAGGCAGGAGACCGTTCAGCCGGCAACCCTATGGGAGAAATCAGACACAGGGTGATGAGCGCACACCAACACAGGAGGAGAATAGGCGAGGGAGAGAAGCTTACTTGTTTGGACAGATGACTGGCGCTTCAAGGATGGAAGCCCGGGAGACAGCCACCTGCAGGGCTCGGTGCAGCAGCAAGGAGAGACGAGGGACGGGGTTGTCCGCCGCCGAGGAATCCACCTGTGCACAGGGGAGCAAACTGGAGAGATGAGGTAAGTGATCTTCTTACCGGTGACGAGGATGCTGAAGAGAATGTGGTAGAAGCCCATGAAAGGGAAATGAAGTCTACGGCTTCAGACCGAAGCTCAGGGCGAGGCAGCCTATATTCCTCGCCGCTGATGACTGACAGGTGTGTGAGCAGGTGGCGCCGTTGATGAGCGGCGCGGCGTGACAGTACTCCCCCCTCTAGCAGCGCCTCCTGGCGATGGCTTATCCGGGTGCGCTCGGTGGAAGTCCGCGATGAGCGATGGGTCCAACACAAACGACGGGGGCACCCACTGTCGATGCTCGGGCCCATAGCCCTCCCAGTCCACCAAGTATTGCAACCCACGACCCCGGCGCCGGGAGTCCAGGATGGAGGAGATGGACCAGGCCGGGTGGCCACCAACCATCCGGGGTGCGGGTTGCGCTGCAGGAGGAGGGCAAAGGGGGTCGGTAACTGCCAGCTTCACCTTCGACACGTGGAAAGTGGAATGGATGCGGAGGGAGGGGGGAATAGCCACGCGCACAGCCACCGGGTTGATGATCCGGGTGATGGGAAAGGGACCCATGAAGCGCTGTGCCAGCTTTCTCCTCTCGCCTTTTAGGGTGACGTCCTGGGTGGAAACGTAGACAAGTTGCCCAACTCTGTACGCCGGGGCAGGTCTTCTACGCCGGTCCGCCACGGTCCTGTTGCGCTCCGCTGTGCGTAAAAGCGCATGACGCGCGGTGGCCCAGGTGGAGCGGAACTGCCTCACGTGCGCCCTAACTGACGGGACAGTTACCTCGCTCTCCTGCGCTGGAAGCAGCGGGGGGTCGTAACCCAGGGACGCCTTGAAGGAGGACATCCCCGTTGCAGAAGAGCGGGCGGTATTGTGGGCGTACTCCACCCAGGCGAGATGGTTGCTCCATGACGTCGGCTTGGATCTTGCAACACAGCGGAGCGCAGCCTCCAGCTCCTGATTGGTCCTCTCACACTGCCCGTTAGACTGGGGGTGATGGCCGGAGGAGAGGCTCACCTTGGCTCCGATGGCGTTGCAAAAGGACCTCCAAACCTCGGATGAAAATTGGGGACCCCGGTCCGAGACCACGTCCACCGGAATCCCGTGCAGCCTGACCACGTGTTGGATGAGGAGGCCCGCCGTCTCCAGGGCGGTAGGGAGACCTCGCAGGGGGACGAAGTGTGCCGCCTTGGAGAAACGGTCCACGATGGTCAGGATGGTGTTAAAGGAGCTGGAAACGGGGAGTCCGGTGACGAAATCCAGTGCGATATGCGACCAGGGCCTGCCGGGGACGGGCAGAGGCTGGAGCAGACCCGCTGGAGGGGCATTTCCTGACTTGCTGGTGGCACAGACTGGGCAAGCCCGGGCGTAGCGGGCTGCATCCCTCCGCAGGCCCGGCCACCAAAAAGACCGCTGGAGGAGGCTGATCATCCGGGAGGTGCCGGGATGACAGGTGAGCCGGGAGGTGTGGAGCCAGTGGATGACCTCTCCTCGGACCGCAGATGGGACGAACAGTCTTCCCTCCGGTCCGCCGCCAGGATCAGGTTCCACCTCCTGTGCCTTCCGGATCTTTGCCTCGATATCCCACGAGATGGCTCCCACGACGCACGACCTGGGCAGGATGGAGTGAGGCGTCTCCTCCGATTCCACGGGAGTGAACTGCCTAGAGAGGGCGTCAGGCAGGCCGTTCTTAGAGCCAGGCCTGAAGGTGATAGAAAATTGGAACCTGGCGAAGAACAGAGACCAGCGCGCCTGGCGGGCATTCAGGCGCTTGGCAGACCGTAAATACTCCAAGTTCTTGTGGTCCATAAGGACCACAAACGGCAGGTTCGCCCCCTCTAGCCAGTGGCGCCACTCCTGCAGGGCGAGCTTGATGGCCAAGAGCTCTCTGTCCCCCACATCGTAGTTCCTCTCCGCCGGGGACAAGCGCCGGGAGAAGAAGGCGCACGGTCGTTTGGCGCCATCGTCCGGTGACCGCTGGGACAGCACTGCCCCCACTCCCGTGTCCGAAGCGTCTACCTCGACGATGCACTGCAGCGCGGGGTCGACCTGGCGAAGGACCCGGGAGGAGGAGAATTCCGCCTTCAGCGCCTCAAAGGCGGCAGCGACCTCTTCGATCCACCGGAACGGGACCTTCGGGGACGTGAGGCGGGTCAGTGGTCCAACGATGGTACTGAAGTTGGGGACAAAGCGGCGGTAGAAATTGGCGAAGCCAACAAATTGCTGCACCTGCTTCCGGGATGCAGGTGTAGGCCATTCCACCACCGCCTTTACCTTCTCTGGGTCAGGGAGCACCTTATCGTGGGCGATGATGAACCCCAGGAAGGACGTACTCCTGGCGTAAAATTCACACTTTTCTGCCTTTACGTACAGACGATTCTCCAGCAGCCTTTGGAGGACCCGCCTCACGTGGACCTGGTGCTCATCCCTGGACTTGGAGAAGATGAGGATATCGTCCAGGTAGACGAACACGAAAAGGCCAATGAAATCCCGGAGGACGTCATTAATGAGGCGCTGGAAGACTGCAGGAGCGTTGGTCAACCCGAACGGCATCACCAGGTATTCAAAGTGGCCGTTCGGGGTACGGAAGGCCGTTTTCCACTCATCTCCCTCCCGGATCCGGACGAGGTGGTAAGCGCTGCGTAGGTCCAGCTTGGTGAACCAGGTCGCCCCCTGGAGGGAGTGGAAAGCAGTGTCCATGAGAGGCAGGGTGTAACGGTCCTTCTCCGTGATATTATTGAGGGCCCGGTAGTCGATACAAGGGCGGAGGGACCCATCCTTTTTTCCCACGAAGAAGAACCCCGCCCCCACGGGTGACGATGATGGGCGGATTATCCCGGCGTTTAATGACTCCTTCAGATATGTGTTCATCGTCTCCTTCTCCGGCGCAGACAGGCTGTAGAGCCGACCAGAAGGTAACGGCGCCCCCTGGCGGAGCTTGATGGCACAGTCGTAGGGCCGATGAGGGGGAAGAGACATAGCTTTCGCTTTACTGAACACCATACCCAGGTCGTGAAACTCCGGAGGCACCAGGGACAGGTCCGGGGGTGCAGCGTCCGTTGCTGGAGGAGGAGCGGACGGCGAGCAGGCAGCGGACTGGAGGCAGGTGCCCAGGCAAAATGTACTCCAAGCCGATACCCCAGCTGATCTCCAATCCAGGACCGGATTGTGAAGGCGGAGCCAGGGATACCCCAGGATGACGGGCGACACAGAGTTGGGAAGGACATAAAAGGTCATCTCCTCCCGGTGGTTTCCCGAGATGATGACCGGTAGGGGGACAGTTTGATGTGTCACTCTCCCAAGGGTGGCACGGGAGAGATGGACTAGGGAGATGGGAGTGTTGAGTGCCTGGCAGCGGATGCCCAATCGGGTTGCCAGGCTTTGTGAAATGAAGCTGCCTTCTGCGCCCGAATCCACCAGTGCGTGGGTGAGGTGCCCAGTGGGGTTATGGCAGAAACGGATGGGCAGCTTCAATTGAGTAAGTGATCCTAACCGATTGATGTCCGCGAGACTTCCAACAGTGACTCGCGGACCCCACCGACTGGCCTTCCGTGGACAACGCTCCACGGTGTGTTGGTCGCCTCTGCAATACATGCAGAGGCCCAACTCACGACGGCGTTGTTTCTCCACAGGGGAAAGTTTAGTCCAGCCCGTCACCATCGGCTCCGACTCCTCGGGGCGCGATGCTGGCGGCGCCGCCAGGGGGCGAGCTTGGAACAGGTACGGCGAGGCTCCACGAGGGCGAGAAGAAGAAGACCTCCGCCCCGAGGAGCGCTCGCGCAGCCTGTTATCCAAACTTACCGCTAAGGACGTCAGCTCCGCTAGCGTCCCAGGGATATCCCGACCAGCCAGTTCATCCCTCAGATCACTATTGAGGCTGCGGAGGAACAGGCCACAGAGGGAGCGTTCCTCCCAGCCCAGTTCCTCCGCCGCTACCCGGAAGTCGACCGAGTGGTCCGCTGCCGACCGGCTTCCCTGCTGGAGAGCGAGAAGCCGATCGACCTGGACCGTCTCGGTTTGAGAATGGTCAAAGACCTCCAGAAAGCGCCTCACGAATTGGTCATAGGTGAGGGTGGCATAACTGGGCCTCGCCATTACGGCGTAGGTCCAAGTTAACGCACGCCCCTCCAGAAGATTCCCTATGTAACCAATTCGACTGTGATCCGAGGGAAAATCTCCGGGCACACGGTGGAACACGGACTCACACTGCATAATGAACCCCCGTGCTCCGCCGAGCTTACCGCTAAAGCGGGCGGGGGTCGGAATCGGTGTGAGCCGAACCGGTGCCACTGGAGCCGGCTGGACGGCCGCTGGAACAGCAGGAGCCGCGCCACCCTGGCGAGTCGGGAGGAACGGCTGTTGGGGGTCCAAGCGGTTCAATCGGTTAGTTAATTCTAATAATTGATTGAAAACCACCTGTTGCTGATAAACAATCTGATCCACCCGAGCCTCGAGGATGGTAAACCGGTGTGCGAGCCCGCCGTCTGCCGAGCCGCTCTGCTGAAGCCGTACTGACATAACGTTCGGCTCAGGAGACGCACACACACAGGCTCAGAGTAGTTCGAACTGTTTATTAACAGCAGGGATGTTTGGATGCGTGTCTGCGGAATGTTAATGTGTTGGTGGTGGTGTCTGCTTCGGACCCAGAGGCAGGAGACCGTTCAGCCGGCAACCCTATGGGAGAAATCAGACACAGGGTGATGAGCGCACACCAACACAGGAGGAGAATAGGCGAGGGAGAGAAGCTTACTTGTTTGGACAGATGACTGGCGCTTCAAGGATGGAAGCCCGGGAGACAGCCACCTGCAGGGCTCGGTGCAGCAGCGAGGAGAGACGAGGGACGGGGTTGTCCGCCGCCGAGGAATCCACCTGTGCACAGGGGAGCAAACTGGAGAGATGAGGTAAGTGATCTTCTTACCGGTGACGAGGATGCTGAAGAGAATGTGGTAGAAGCCCATGAAAGGGAAATGAAGTCTACGGCTTCAGACCGAAGCTCAGGGCGAGGCAGCCTATATTCCTCGCCGCTGATGACTGACAGGTGTGTGAGCAGGTGGCGCCGTTGATGAGCGGCGCGGCGTGACAATCTCTGTCTTTCAGAAAGCTGGCTACACAGGAACATAGACACTAATATGATCGATATTGTGGGTTATCAGTGTTTTAGAAAAGACAGGCAGGTAGGAAGGGGAGGAGGTGTTTTAATTTACATCAAAGAGAAATTTAAATGTCAGTTGGTTGATTTGAATACTTCACTTGAACGTTTAGCTGTTAATGTAAGTCTCTCACCAGTAATGAATTTCAACATTGCAGTATTGTACAACCCACCCTCACACAATTCTTTTTATAATGAATTAAGTGATCTGGTTAAACAACTTGAGAGGAGCAGAGAAACAATATTTTATGGTGACTTTAATATCAACTGGTCTGATAAAAAGGACAAACAGAAACTGAAAAGCCTCATGACTAAATTTAATTACCAACAAATGATCAAAGGACCCACCAGGATAACCAAACAATCTAGAACACTTTTGACATGGTATTTGCTAATAAACCAGAACGAATAACCAGAACCTATAATCTTGTAACTGGTCTCTCAGATCATAACATGGTTCTTGCTGTCAGAAAACTTACTAAAAGGTGACTACAGTATTTTGGGGGAGTCGATATTGACAAATCAAATTTTATTATTCCCAAATCAAAAAATGAGGAGTTTGAACATTACTTAGAGAATCAAAATTGGGAGCAGCTCATGTCTATATATGAAGTAGATGATTGTTGTAATTTTATAACTGCAACAATTACAAAGTCTATAGAAAAATTTACAAAGCAAATTAAAAGTAGACAACAGAAGATTAACCTACCATGGTTAAATAATGAAATAAGAAAACTTATGAAGAGGTGAGACTCTGCATTGAAAACATCATTAACCTCTAAACTACAAAATGATCACCTTGTGTACAAAAGTTTAAGAAATAAAGTGGTACAAGAGCTGCGAAAATCAAAAGTATCTTATTACAATAAACTGATAGATCATGCAAAGGGTAACAACAGTTCCCTATGGAGGCATTTAAATAACTTAACTAATAAAAAAAATGTTCAGAAGGGGGTAAAGGAACTTAGAATCAATGGCAAGACCATCAGTGACATGGCTACATTGGCAAATGAATTTAATTCATATTTTGTGGACTCTGTGGAAGACTTAACAAAAAACTTTGTGCTGCCAAATGTGCTCAACAACACAAAATCAATACTTCCAACAGATTCTTTTCACATCGATGAGGTAAATGAGGAGTTAATTGCTGGTATTGTTAAAACACTGTCAAACTCAAAAACTAATGATATCTACAATATGAGCACTTCCTTTCTCAAAACGCACAGCAAAATATTAATCAAACCACTGACTCATCTCATTAATCTCTCCATTAGGTCTAGTACATTTCCATCTGGTTGGAAAAAAGCTGTCGTCATACCAGTTCATAAATCAGGCAGTAAAGACGATATATGCAATTACCGCCCAATTTCTATTTTACCAGTCCTGTCTAAGGTTCTTGAAAAAGTTGTAGCTACACAGCTGATAGACTATTTACAAGACAGTCAACTTCTTCATCCACATCAATTTGGTTTTAGACCAGGATACTCAACAGAAACAGCAAATTGTTGCCTTATTGAAAATGTCAAACAGTCCTTGGACAGGGATAATGTGGTAGGAGCTGTTTTTCTAGATCTCAAAAAGGCTTTCGATACTGTAAACCACAGTTTGCTTTTATCCAAAATGGTATCTTTTAACTTCTCTCCAGATACATTAGAATGGTTTGCATCTTATCTCCAGAACAGAGAACAGTGTGTAAAAGTTCACCAGGATAAATCCTCATTTTTAAACAACCGCATGGGTATCCCACAAGGGTCCATTCTTGGTCCTTTACTTTTCAGCATTTTTATTAATGACTTGCGGCTACACTGCTCAGCTGCAACATGCCAACTTTATGCAGATGATGCAGTTATTTACACAGCTGCCAAGACTCCAGCACAGGCTGCAGATGTACTGTCCACAAGTATGGTTGATGTCCAAGAGTGGCTCTTCCAGAACCATCTATTGCTGAACCTTCAGAAAACAGTTTCAATGTGCTTTTCAAAAAATGTAACCTGCAACGTTTTAAAGTTAATATACATGATCAAGACATCAGTTTAGTTACAGAATTCAAATACCTTGGCATTGTACTAGATCCTCAATTCAAATTTAATCTTCATATAAAGAAAATTTCAAAAACAGTAAAAAAAAATCTGAACTGCTTTAAATTAATTAGATATTATATACCATACAAAGCAGCTGTACTGTATATGCATTCTATGGTTTTTTCTCATATATCATACTGTTTGACAGTCTGGGCTCAAGCAGCCCCTTCCACAATAAAACATATAGGTTCATTATATAATCAAACTCTAAAAATCTTGGACAAAAAGCCCATTAGGTGGCATCACTGTTATATTTTAAAAAAATACAACCTATTGAGTTTTGAGAGTTTCACTGACCTCTGTTTTCTGAAATTAACTTTCAAATGTTTCCATAAATCAGCGCCCGAGCCACTTGCTGGTTTCATCCAAAGACAGGACAGCAGCAGAGCCACCAGGAGTTCTGTTAACAATAATTGTAAAATATTCCACCGCAGAACCACATTTGGACAAACAGCTTTCTCTATAAAGGGCAGTCACATCTGGAACACAATGCCAAATGAAATTAAAATAATAATGGACTTTAAAACATTCACTAAAAAGGTTAAAAACTGGCTGAAAAATAAACAAGAATGTACCCATGTATGAAATGATTGTCTGCAGGGTGAGAGTGAATGAAGGGAAGGAATGTTTGGAAGGAGTGTTTGTTTATAGTGAGTGAGGGAGGGAGGCCTGAAACAGGCAAATGTGAGTCAGGTTGTTATATTGTGTATTTATAATATTTATAATTGTGTATTTATAATGTATTTATAATCTTTTTCGCATTGATGTATGTTGTTATTGTTTATTCTGTTTTCATTTTTTTTATCTTTTCCTTTCCTTTTTTCTTTTTACTTGTTTCTCCTTTCTAAAGCCCATCCAGGGACAAGAGTTGCAAATTAGCTAATAGCTATACACTCTTTGTGCAACACATCAGATTGATTGTCATTTGATTGATTGTCTATGTTTATTGTACTGTCCCTGTCAAATAAACAAATCTAATCTAATGTATCCTACAGTGTAAAGTCATATGAAAGCTACATTTTTAAAGTCAGAGTCGTTTAAATTGTTATGCTTTATGTCATTTACAATGTCATTTGTTCTACTTAGCTTCAAAAAAAAAAAATGCTTGTCAACTGAGGGGTCCTTTCCTCTGTCGCCCCCTCCAGCCAATGAGCCCATCACCCACACCAATGACGTAGATAGAGCTAGACCGCTCATTGCCCGCTGAGAGGTGGCAAATAGGAGCTGACTTCTGGTAGTGGCAAGACGTGGTGTCAGATTCGAACGTCAGCACGGAATGTGGCTTTGTGTTTCGTGATTTACCAAGGTTACAGTAAACTTCTGTGGTGGAATCAAGTCACAATGCTTGGGATACGTTGAGAACACCACCAGGCCAGGAGGCCCTAGACCAGCACTGGCATTTTGAAGCCTTTGGACGCACTGAAAATTAGTAATTTGTTCACTTTGTGAAAATTATGTAGAAAAGTACACTTTTGGTGAGATTTTTAAAAAGCAATGCATTTCATATCGTCAAAATGCTTTTCTTAAACAATTTTGGCACGCTATTTCTGGGAAAATAGGCTACTTCATAAGTTTCAAACATTTTGTTTTTACCCTAAAGCTGGCATTTTATAGCAAATTGTTCATGAAATTTCATTGTGAAATATATATTTCCTACAGTACTCCTGTACTGTAGTACTGCTGGCAACAGTACCGAATTAATTAGACACCCAGAGTCCCAGACCTGGCATGCCAGTTGGGAAGATGGCTGTGCGGGGAATCGAACACAGGTCGCTGGCGTAGCAGCCCAGCATGGAAACCACAGCCGAAACACCAAGTCCCTGTACTACACCACCAAGTCCCTTGAGGTGAATTTTCTATCCCTCTTTACACTAAAACATAATTTGGAATTTTTGATTACTGCATGTGCTGCTTTTTAAGTCCAACTGAACAATTTGAATTGGAGAAAAATTGTTTAAAAAACAAAATTTCTTATTTGGCATTGGTTCGAATATTTTCTAGAGCCCATGAAACAGGGTAAGTGAAACACTAATGTTGCAGAAAGTATGAAATGTTTTTATTGATGTAGAGTTTACCTCCGGCCACTAGGGGCCACAAAGGAATATATTATGGAACGATAGGGGATAGTCATCCATTTTGTTTGTTGTTCTGTCTCATGCTTCCCCATTGTTCATGAAACAACCTCTGCATCAAGTTACCGACTTTGTGACTGTAAGTTTCTCTGCTTCATTACTTATTCTGTTAGTTATATTCAGTTATGTTGGTTTCTTTATTACATATTTCCACATTTAGTTGCCGCGGTCATTTTATATTTGTATATTTGTATCCCTGCAGGGCTCCTTCATCTTTGTCATTAAAATATAAATTGACATCGAGGAGTGTATTTCTTCATGAAGGAGCCATGGTCGTCGTTGAATGCACTGTCCCTGGTTGTGATTTCAAGACGGGCGACGTGTCTGAAGCCCTCGCCATTGCTTTGCTGACAAATCATGGATTTAATCATCAGAGCCCTTCTATCCAGGCGCCCGTCCAACCCCCATCTTTTCATGGTCCGAAGTTAGATCGCCCTAGAGTTGACGTGGGCATATCGGCAGAGGAATGGAATATATTCACCCGTCGTTGGGATGTTTTCCGCACCGGTTCGAGCATAGAGGATGCACAAGCTCCTTTCCAGCTGTTCCAGTGCGCCGGTCCAGAGCTCGGGGACAACCTGTTGAAAGCCAATCCCAACGCAGCTTCCGGACCCCTGTCAGATCTTTTCGCCGCCATACGCTCCCTGGCTGTCATTCCAGTAGCCACCTCTGTCCTACGCACTGAGCTGCTTCAGTTACACCAGGAACGTGATGAAGCATTTCGCGCGTTCTCTGCCAGAGTGCGGGGCAAGGTGGAGACGTGCGCCTACAACGCGGTATGTGAGTGTGGCAAAAATGTGAACTACACCGACCACGTCATCCGCGATGTTTTGGTTAATGGTATATATGACTCGGACATACGCCGCGAGACACTGGGGACACCAGACATACTGTGCAAGCCAGTTAATGATGTGATTGCGCTTGTCGAAAACAAGGAAATGGCCCGCAACGCTCTTCCATCACCTACCCTATCAGCTGTGTCTTCATTCCAGCGCCTGAGGAAAAGTCCACCATTGGGTGCCGCCCCATCCCCAGTTGACAAGGCCAGACAAGCCGTGTGCCTGGACTGCAAATGCTCCTTCAAGGCCTTTACTGAGGGATCCCGCGGATGGAACACTAAGCCCCACCAAGTTTGTATTGACTGCTACAAGGCCCGCCGGCGTAGGAATCGTAACACACCTGCTATAGACAGTCAGCACGCCGCCGTCGAGTGTGAGCCAATCTCCCAGATTTCTTCGGTTCATGCTAGGGCCCGTACCGGCCGACACCCTATCCCGAAGACTCGTGTCAGTGTCCCCGAACACTCACCCGTTAAACTCGGGCACCACATTTTTTCGAGGGGTGAGTGGCGGCATGCCAGGCACCCCCGTGTGTCGATCATTGTCGCTGTTGATGAGCCGGATGGACAGGGCGGCGGCACCAGCACCCGTGATTCAGTTAACGAGGCAAGGATATCTGCCATCGCGGACACTAGCGCGCAGTCCGACCTCTGGTCCCTGCAGGAGTTCCTGGCTTGTGGATTCCCACGCGATGTCTTGCACCCTGTCAATCTTAGCCTGTCTGCTGCCAACCAGTCCCCTATCGCCATTGAAGGGGCATTTTTTGCAAGGCTCTCAACAGCCTCCAGCTGTGGTGTGGGATCGTCCTGCCGCTCCATGATATATATGAGTAGCTCTGTCCAAGCCATGTACCTCTCCCATGAGTCATTACTCAACCTTGGTCTCTTGCCTTTGGACTTCCCGTTAGGTAGCCGTGGGGTGGAACACGACGGTACACGGGGTTCTGACAACCCTAGCACGTGTGACCAGCCCTCGTCCTCTAATGCTACACGGTCCACGATCAGTGGCTGTATGGGTCCGGCTAGTCCTCAGAGCGCTCAGTGTTCGTGTCCCCAGCGTACGGTACCCCCACCACGCCCTATAGAGCTACCATTCCCCTGCACCCCAGAGAATAATGGTCGGATGAAAGAATGGCTGCTCAAAAGATATGCTTCGTCTACATTCAATACATGCCCTCATCAAGCGTTGCCGTGCATGGAAGGGCCACCCATCGAAATACATGTGGACCCGGCTGCCACACCGAGAGCGTGCCACACAGCTGCCGTCGTCCCCATACACTGGCAGCAGAGGGTCTATGATGACCTCCTTCGGGATGAGGCCCTTGGTGTCATTGAGCGTGTCCCATATGGTGAGCCGGTGACTTGGTGCCATTGTATGGTAGTCACTCGTAAACATGACGGCTCCCCGCGGAGGACGGTGGACCTCTCGCCCCTTAACAAGTTTTGTCAACGGGAGACCTTCGCCACTGAATCCCCATTCCAACTCGCGCGACGTATCCCGAAAGACACCTGGAAGACTGCCACCGACGCCTGGAATGGCTACCACAGTGTACCCCTACGTGAATCTGACCGTCACCTTACCACCTTTATCACACCCTTTGGACGATGGCGGTACACCAGGGCACCACAAGGTTTTCTGTCATCGGGGGATGGGTACAACCGGCGTTTCGATGCTGTCCTCTCAGAGTTTGAGCGCAAAGAACGTTGTGTGGATGATACTGTCCACTATGACACTGACCTAGTGCAGCACTGGTGGAGGACCATTGACTTTCTCACACGTGTTGGCCGATCAGGCATCATTTTGAATGCAGACAAGTTCCAGTTTGCAGAGAGGGCCGTCGACTTTGCCGGTTTCAGGGTCTCAGACACCACTATCGAGCCGCTCCCGAAGTATTTGGATGCTATCAGAGACTTCCCCACCCCGGAATCCACGACAGATATTAGGAGCTGGTTTGGCCTCGTCAACCAAGTGACCAACTATGCTCAGCTACGTGACACGATGGCGCCATTCAAACCGTTCCTCAGCCCACGTTGTAAGTTTTCATGGTCGTCTGAACTGGAGGAGGCCTTCCAGAAATCCAAAGAAGCCATTGTTGGTGCCATCGAGGGCGTGGAGATCTACGACATGGAGAAACGTACCTGTCTCCGCCCAGACTGGTCCAGGCGAGGTATCGGTTACTTCCTTCTACAACAACATTGTAACTGTACCTCTGGCGCACCGGACTGTTGCTTGGGGGGTTGGAGGATTACCCTGGCTGGTTCCCGATTCCTGTCCTCAGCGGAACAACGTTATGCTGCCATCGAGGGTGAGGCCCTGGCGGTGGCCTGGGGCCTTGAGCAGACAAGGTACTTCACACAGGGCTGTGACAACCTCGTCATGGTCACCGACCACAAGCCGCTAGTGAAGATTTTCGTTGACCGTATGCTGGATGAGATCACAAACTCTCGTCTTTTCAGACTCAAGCAACGTACCCTTCCGTGGCGCTTCGACATAGTGCACCTGCCTGGCAAGAGTAACCATGCTGCTGATGCCACCTCAAGGCATCCCTGGCCCTCGGGATCGGCGGACGTGCTCTCGTTAGGGTCATGGAGCGTGCCCGATGCCGTGGAATCAGCGTTGATGGCTTCCATCCATGATGACGCTCAGGAACTTGGAGCAATCTCCTGGCCTCTCCTAGCACAAGAGACGGCTGCGGACACATGCTTTGCCCGGCTACTACACTTCATTGAACACGATGGTGTGGTCGATGCAAATGACCCTGCCCTGGCGGACCTATCTCCAGTGTGTGAGGCCATCTATGCTCAGGATGGTGTGCTGCTGTATCGTGACCGTGTGGTGGTCCCTCCGTCCCTCCGGGACAGAATCCTTCGGCACCTCCATGCGGCTCACCAAGGCGTTTCTGCTATGGAAAACCGTGCCCGTGCTATACTCTATTGGCCTGGAATGTCCAAAGACATTCAGGCCACCAGATATGGATGTGCTGACTGCAATCGGAATGCCCCTTCGCAGGCGGCTACGCCCCCCCCGCCGTCCCCACCTCCATCCACACCTTTCGAGGCGGTGTTCGCTGACTTTTTTGACTATGAGGGCCGCCACTACTTGGTTGTTGGCGATCGACTGTCAGGTTGGGTGGAAGTTCTTAGCTCTTCAGCTGGCACAGACCTGGGAGGCTCGGCAGGCCTAGTTCGCCACCTCCGCTCCTTCTTCGCTACCTTTGGCGTTCCTGAGGAACTTTCCAGCGACGGTGGTCCAGAGTTTATGGCAGGCCACACAGAGAACTTCCTGCACTTATGGCATGTCAGGCATCGTGTCTCTTCAGTTGGTTTTCCACAGTCGAATGGGAGAGCGGAGGTTGCTGTGAAGACTGCTAAGCGTCTTTTATTGTCCAATACTGGCCCGACAGGCAGCCTCGATCACGACCGCTTTCTGCGTGCTATATTGCAATTGCGCAACACGCCCGACCCTGACTGCCACCTCTCCCCGGCGCAAATCATTTTTGGTCGCCCCCTTCGCAATTCCCTCCCCTTTGTCAGCTGGCTGGAGAAGTTCTCTAACCCGTATGTCCGACCACTCTGGCGCCAGGCGTGGATGGCAAAGGAGGATGCCCTCCGGACCCGCCTGTCCCGTACGACTGAGTCCCTACGGACACACTCGAGACCACTCCGACCACTGGCACTTGGCGAGTCGGTGTTCCTCCAGAATCAGTTGGGTCCAAGCCCTAACAAGTGGGACAGGTCAGGAGTGGTGGTGGAGTCCCTGGGTCATGATCAGTATCGCGTCAAGGTTGACGGATCGGGACGTCTCACTTTACGCAACCGGCGGTTCCTTCGTGCCTTCACACCAGCGACCCCCCATTCCCATGTGCAACCGGCTGCCCCACTGCCGACACCCTATGCCCTGGCGAGAGAGTATCCACATATCCGCCCCGGCTCTCAGCTGTCAGCGGACGAGCACCCTAACTCGGCTCGGAACACATCTGTGCCGGAACCCTGCGATGAGGCTGCCCCTGCAACCGACACCCAAGTGGTGCCTGCCCCGACGGTCTCAACCCCGACCATTCCATCTCCTGCGTCACGGCCACCGTCAGCATCGCCCCGACCCCATCAGCTGTGCCGCCCAAGGAGGCCGCCCAAGCGCTATGAACCTGAGACGGGCCATTGGGTATAGGATTGAGTCCGTCTACCTCTTCCAGTTTGTTGGTTTCCGGACTGGGGGGGATGTAGAGTTTACCTCCGGCCACTAGGGGCCACAAAGGAATATATTATGGAACGATAGGGGATAGTCATCCATTTTGTTTGTTGTTCTATCTCATGCTTCCCCATTGTTCATGAAACAACCTCTGCATCAAGTTACCGACTTTGTGACTGTAAGTTTCTCTGCTTCATTACTTATTCTGTTAGTTATATTCAGTTATGTTGGTTTCTTTATTACATATTTCCACATTTAGTTGCCGCGGTCATTTTATATTTGTATATTTGTATCCCTGCAGGGCTCCTTCATCTTTGTCATTAAAATATAAATTGACATCGAGGAGTGTATTTCTTCAATTGACACAATCACTGCATCAGCATTCAGCAATCATTATGCATGTGTCATTGTGTGGTGGTCTCTGTTTGTTGTAGCCTCATGTAGGCAGAACGTGTGAAGAGGCTAAATATGAAGGATATTGGAGGCTCTGTGTTTGCTATTATATGAGTGTGATTGTCGTAGAAAGATGCCTTGTGCTTTGTTTTTATCTTTTTCAATCAGTTGGTGTGATGAAACAACACAAAGCGTGTCATCAAACACTGTTTGGAGACTTTGAAGTTAATGTGTTTTGAAAGGATCAAATAGCGCGCCACAGCTTCTTGCCACTACCGGAAGTCAGTGCCGATTTGCCATGGCGACGCTGTTGTCCGCCAAACAGTGAGCGGTCTAGCTCTATCTACGTCATTGACCCACACACCCACTGTCTGGCCTCCCTCCATCTCCCACAAAGATCAAATCTCGGTGCTATCCTGCAAAGAAAAATTTGGGGAAAGCCTCACGGCTTCCCAGTCTGCACATCAGTGTTTACATCAACAGGAGTGCAGATTTTATCACCTCATAAGTTGATTTTATACTTATGTTCCAGCGATCATCATTAGTTTTATATCCCTTAAATGTTTCTCCCAGTTGTTTATTAATATCAAGAAACACAAGTGAATTATTGTTTTTTTATTATTTTATTACATATTGCATATGTCACCAAGGATTTATTAAATTGAAAGGTAATGGTGATGTTATGATTCCTTGTTAATTTGGCAAATCTAATTCCTGGTGAAAGCTAAAAAAAATTTGTGAATGCTTTCCCTTTCCTGTTGAAAAACAAAGAATGAAGAATAGCAGAAAAACCTTTAAATCACACCTGAAGCTTCCACAATTTGAATGTAAGCTTGCTACTTACAACAAGGATTCGCTAAATATTCTGTGAATCAGTAAAGGTTTTACTAATTGACATGGGTAATCACTTAGTTTAAGATTATGTTCAAACAAAACAGTGTCATATATTAGAAGCCTTAAACCAATGCAGCATTTAGAATTAGTAACTGCAGGTGTAGACCTAATCTCTGTTTTCAGGAATTTATGGCACAGGACCACGATCTGTGGCCTGTGTGTTTTTTTCCTTTGAAGGCTGATTGTGTCTATTCTTATCTAAGTCAGTCTGACACAACTTGCTAATCAGTCTGAGTTTACCAATGAAATTAAATTCTCTTTCTCCATTTTATCAGAATTCTTGTGCTATTTCTGTCTTTTCTGTTCATAAACTTACCATCTCCCGATAATAAAAAAAACTTCATCATCATCTTGCTGTGTTCTTTAGGAGGGAAAAAGTCACAGCATGGACTGTCTCAGATCCTGCTCTCGCGTTCTCCCCCTTTTTTTTTTTAACATGGTCAGGCCTAGGGTCGAAATGTAAAAAACATTGCATATGTCATTTATTAAAAAGTGGGTATAGTGGACTTCCGGTTATGGCTGCCACGTAAGACGGACGTGTCTCACTCTGCTCTGCTCCTGGAGAAAAAAATCGGCAAATAACTCTCTCATTTGGGACAGAACGTATCCCAGCGTCTGGGTGAGGATATGTCGGCGAAGCCTAAGGCTGGAAAACCAGGTAAAGGAAAAAGCGAGCCGCCGAAACAGTCCAAATTAACGGACTTTCAGGTCTGTGACGCAGCAAATAAAACTCCATATATGGCGGAGGAGGCTGGCAACGGTGCGATGTCTGCGGGGAGCAGCACAGATGCGCTGATGGCTGCCATGAGTTCAATGAGAGCGGACTTTTCCTCCAGATTTGATGGGATTATGACAGCGTTGGAAGGAATAAGAAAGGAATTGGGTGACTGTGTAGAACGAACGGTGCAGATGGAGCTCCGTCTCGCTAGTGCTGAAGATGACGTCACCCGTCTTCAATTAAAGGTGCGCACTTTAGAAAAAAAAAATAAATGTCTAGAAGATAATATTTTGGATTTGGAATCTCGGTCGAGACAGAATAACTTGAGGCTGGTGGGTCTTCCAGAGGAATCAGAAGGTCGGGACGTATGTTCCTTTCTGGAAAAGTGGATCCCGGAGGTGCTGGGCAGCGAGGAGTTGCAATCAGCAGTGGTTCTGGAAAATGCACATCGTATTGGCCCACGGAGAGATAAGGGACCGCCGAGGACCTTAATTATGAAGTTTCTTAGCAACAGAGACAGGATGAAGATCTTCAACGCTGCACGAGCTAAAGGAGAGATTAAACACCAGGACCAGCAGGTGCGGTTCTACCCAGATTTGGCCACAGGAATCCAACAATTGAGGAAGCAGTTTGATCCCATACGTAAGGAGCTGCGCAACCTTGGGATTCGTCATGGTGTAATCTATCCTGCGAGACTGCTGACCACGTATGAGGGCAGAACCCACATCTTCAAGACCCCAGAGGAGGCGCAGGAGTTCATCAAGAAGATCAAAGAAGAAGAAGAGACTGGTGGGAGCTAAGCATGAACAAAATATAAGGTAGAATAATTAAGCATTTGCACAGGCATCTGACTGACTTGAAGTAAATAGTAAGTTTACAAAATATAGATTGTATTATACTGTATATTTTAAAAAAACAACAAAAACAAAACAAACAAAAAAAAAACTATGATGTACAAAGTTGTTAAAAATTTTGGAGTTAAGTTGGAAAACTACAGAGGAGAGTTAATGTTACGTCATTAAAAGCAGTAGAGTTAGGGTGATTGGGAGGATGAAGAAGGAGTGGCTTAGGCTGCTCCCCGTGGGTGTGGAGCGGTCGATGGCTATATCGGGAGACGGAATTTTTCTTTTGATTTTGGGGGGTTTGCCACAAGTGTGGGAAGGGGAAATTTGTTTGTGTGTAGTTTGTAGGATGAATGTTCAACCACTCATGTTTTTGCTTCTCTGTATGAGCATGTTTACACTGCAAGGTAATCCCAAACTCTCTATTGATCATAAACCAAAGTGTTAATCTTAATTTAACTTCATGGAATTGCAGAGGTCTACAAAATTTAAAAAACTTAAACAAGTTATGAATAAAATAAAAGACATGGGTTCAAAAATTGTGTTTTTACAAGAAACTCATTTAATAGAGGAGGATATAAAAGAATTAGGAGTAGATGGCAAGGAAGTGTCTTCACCTCATCATTCTCATCCGAGCCAGGGGAGTTATGACTCTCATACATAAATCAGTTCCTTTTCAAGTGAAAAATGTAATTGGAGACAAAATTGGAAGATATGTAATCATTCAAGGTTCTTTGCTATTAGAAAATATAAATCTTGTGAACTTATATGGTCCCAATATAGATGATCAAAAGTTCTTTGCTAATTTATTTCTTATCTTATCATCACCTTACAGGGCAACAAATATAGCAGGGACTTTTAATTGTACATTGAATCAGGTATAAGATAGTTCAACAGGACTGGAATGTAGCACAATGGCTGTAGGATGACTATTAATCATTTTCTTAAGAATTGAGATTGATAGATATCTGGAGAGAATGAAACCACAAGTTAAAGCCTATTCTTGTTATTCAGTACTACAAGACATTCTCACGTTGTTGATTATTTTTTGATTTCCACAGAATTAAGGTCCAAGATTCAAACTGCTTTTATGATAACATCGTGATCTCTGATCATGCACCCTGTTGTCTATATATGTAGATAAAAAATTGACGAAGGAATCAGGTAGATGGCAATTTCAGCTATTAAATGGCTTCAGGATGAGGAATATGTCAAGTATATAGAAAAACAGATAGACGAGTTCTTTGACATCAATACTCACACAAACAGCATGTGTAAAGTGGGAGGCTTTCAAAGCTTTTATTAGGGGACATATTATTAGTTACTACAGGATCAAAATCTAAGAAGACTCGAGAGGAGAGAGCTAAATTGGAACATAAAATAAAAAGTCTTCAGGAAAAAGTGTATGCAGGAAGTGACCAAGGTTGGATAATGAATTACTGATTTTGAGAGTCTGAATACGACAAAAAATCAGCGAATAGAGCTGCCTCGAGTCTTCTGAGATTGAAACAATCTTTTTATGAACAAGGTGAAAATCAGGAAAATTATTAGCATGGCAGATTAAACAATTAGAAATTAAAACACCAATTACCAGTATTATAAGTAACGGACAGGTAGTTATAGATCCTTTAGAAATTAACAGAGCCTTTAGAGATTACTATGAAAAATTATATGATACCACAAATGAATCTGATTTAACAAAACTAAATGGGTTTTTGAACGAAACTATCTATACCGTGTATTCCAAATGAAAACAGGGAGATATTGGAGTCTAACAATTAGTCAAGAAGAAGTTGGGCTAGCCATTGATAATATGAAATCAGGAAAAAGTGCAGGACCAGATGGTCTTCCAGTTGACCTTTATAAAAAATTTAAGAATAAATTAATAAAACCTTTTTTGGAAATGGTTTTAGAAGCATTTCAAAATAATAATTTACCATCATACATAAATAATGCCTTAATTATACTGCTGCCAAAACCAGGTAAGCCCTCTAATAAATGTGAAAATATGAGACCAATAAGCCTATTAAACGCCGACCTTAAGATAATCTGTAAAATTTTAGCAAGACGAATACAAGAAATTTTACCAAATATTATTAATCGAGATCAGAATGGCTTTATAAAGGGTAGACAAGGCTTCCATAATGTAAGAAGACTATTTAATATTATTTATTTTAATAAAGAAGCACCGGATACAGCTCTCCTATCACTGGATGCCGAAAAGGCCTTTGATAGAGTTGAATGGCCCTTTCTTTTTGAAGTCCTACAAAGGTTTGGACTTGGAAATAATTTCATAAAATGGGTTCAAATAATATACAATAATGCTACAGCAGAAATCCTAACAAATAACAATATTTCAAAACCAATAAAAATCAATAGAGGATGTCGACAAGGCTGTCCACTTTCACCTTTACTGTTTACTATGGCAATTGAACCTTTAGCGATAGCGATACATTTACATTCACAAATATATGGAATTAAAGTTGGACCAACAGAACATAAAATCTCCCTGTACGCCGATGATATAATTTTGTTTATGTCGAATCTAAAAAAATCAATTCCAACCTTGTTGAATTTAATAAAGAATTTTGGGGAAATATCAGGATATAAAATAAATAAAACTAAATCTTCAATATTAATGCTAAATGAGACCCAGAGAAATTACCCAGCCCCTGAGGTAAATCAATTCAATGTTGTAAATCAGTTTAAATATTTAGGAATCCAAATTGTGCCTAAGCTAGAATCAGGCGCCAGTGTCGCCATCTTGAGAACTATCTCAAGATGGCGACCGGGATGGTCACACTTTTTCAGTGCTGAGACAAAGTCACTGATTTTGCCATTAAAAGTGGCTGGCCTGCAGCGATCGGCGCTCGTGGCGAACACGCACGGGCTGAATTGCCACCTCCGTTGGATTGCCCTTTAATCGCCTTTCTCCAGCGACTTCCTGCGCCTTCCTGAAGCGATTGCTCAGCTAACACTAGTTAGCTTAATGCTACCTGAAGCGATTGCTAAGCTAACACTAGTTAGCTTAATGCTGGCGCCAGTCTCTAAATAACTACCTACAGCGATCGGATATACCTCCGGTGGATTACCCCTTTGATCGCTTTTATCCGGCCACTGTGAGTAAACTGACCAGCGATTCCAGCGCTTCCTTGTGATTCACTGATGTGCCCTACCTGAAGCGATTGCTAAGCTAATGCTAGTTAGCTTAATGCTGGCGCCAGCCATTCCACCTAACACCAGCCTGAATCAAAGCCCAGCTACGAGGCCCAGCGGAGATACTACCAGGCAGGCGGCTATTTGTTTGACGGGGCTCAGCAGAGATTTCACCCAGGCAGACGGCGGTAGGCGGCGGTGCCCAGCGGAGGACTTACCGTGACTGCAGCGGCGGTGTGCGACGAGACTACCCGAAGCGATTGCTAAGCTAACGCTAGTTAGCTTAATGCTGGCGCCAGTCATTCCACCTTACACCAGCCTGAATTGAAGCCCAGCTGCGAGGCCCAGCGGAGATACTACCAGGCAAGCGGCTATTTGTTGACGGGGCTCAGCAGAGATTTCACCCAGGCAGACGACAGTAGGTGGCGGTGCCTAGCGGAGGATTTACCGTGACCTCAGCGGTGCTCGGTGGCAGCGGCGGTGTGTGACGAGACTCGGTTGGAGGAGCGGGACGGGAGACCAGTTACGGCGACTATGAGCAACGAGACCAGCAACGGAAGGGGCTAGTTGGCTAGCTGAGGCCCAGCTGGATTCGAGGACGATCGGATCAGATTCTGGCGATATAAGCAGAATTTATTTTACTATCCACAGATTTTCCTTTTCCTTCTTTCCAAGAAAGACTGAAGATGGCTGCCACCGGATTAAAAAGTGGGCTGATGGGCACCACTAATAAGCATTCTCTACTTCTATACTTCCTCTTCGTTTTGTCTTTGTGTGTCTGGACCTGCAACAAGAAGGATTTTCCGACAAACTCAACCAAAGGTGAAGTTAAAAAGTTTTATCTGTATGGATTTGGGCTTGGACATCTCACCCTACACTCTATGTGGTCTTTAAAAGCCCTGAGCAAAAACTTCCAAATTAAGGCAAACATGGCTGTTAAGCAAAAATCACAATATGGCAGAGGATATACAGTTAAAGTTCTGTTAGTTCTGCTACTTCTGGCAGGAGATATTCACCTTAACCCTGGACCTGCCACTATTAAACAGCAGACCACTGGGTTAGCACAAAACCGAGCTGTACAAAAGCAAAAACAACATTTATTTTTCCAAACTGTTAATCATGCACGAGTTCTTTGGGACACCAAGGCTAAACCAAAGGGGATCCTCGGCGGTCATTTAAACATACGGAGCATAATCCCCAAAAGAGATGAGATTTCGGTGTTGCTGTTGGACTCAAATCTGGACTACCTTTGTCTCTCAGAAAGCTGGCTACACAGTAACATAGACACTAATATGATCGATATTGTGGGCTACCAGTGTTTTAGAAAAGACAGGCAGGTAGGGAGGGGAGGAGGTGTTTTAATTTACATCAAAGAGAAATATAAATGTCAACTGGTTGATTTGAATACTTCACTTGAATGTTTAGCTGTTAATGTATGTCTCTCTCCGGTAATGAATTTCAACATTGCAGTAGTGTACAACCCACCGTCACACAACTCTTCCTTTTATAATGAATTAAGTGATCTGGTTAAACAACTTGAGAAGAACAGAGAAACAATAATTCATGGTGACTTTAATATCAACTGGTCTGATAAAAAAGACAAACAAAAACTGAAAAGCCTCATGACTAAATTTAATTACCAGCAAATCATCAAAGGACCCACCAGGATAACCAAACAATCCAGAACACTTATTGACATGGTATTTACTAATAAACCAGAACGAATAACCAGAACCTATAATCTTGTAACTGGTCTCTCAGATCATAACATGGTTCTTGCTGTCAGGAAACTTACTAAAAAGCGACTACAGTATTTTGGGGGAGTCGATATTGACAAATCAAATTTTATTATCCCCAAATCAAAAAATGAGGAGTTTGAACATTACTTAGAGAATCAAAATTGGGAGCAGCTCATGGCAACATGTGAAGTAGATGATTGTTGTAATTTTATAACTGCAACAATCACAAAGTCTATAGAAAAATTTTCAAAGCAAATTAAAAGTAGACAACAGAAGATTAGCCTACCATGGTTAAATAATGAAATAAGAAAACTTATGAAGAGGCGAGACTATGCACTGAAAACATCACTAACCTCCAAACTACAAAATGATCACCTTGTGTACAAAAGTTTAAGAAATAAAGTGGTACATGAGCTGCGAAAATCAAAAATATCTTATTACAATAAACTGATAGATCATGCAAAGGGTAACAACAGTTCCCTATGGAGGCATTTAAATAACTTAACTAATAAAAAAAACGATCAGAAGGGGGTAAAGGAACTTAGAATCAATGGCAAGACCGTCAGTGACAAGGCTACTTTGGCAAATGAATTTAATTCACACTTTGTGGGCTCTGTGGAAGACTTAACAAAAATTTTTGTGCTGCCAAATGTGCTCAACAACACAAATTCCATACTTCCAACAGATACTTTTCACATCGATGAGGTAAATGAGAAGTTAATTGCTGGTATTGTTAAAACACTGTCAAACTCAAAAACTAATGATATCTACAATATGAGCACCTCCTTTCTCAAAATGCACAGCAAAATATTAATCAAACCACTGACTCATCTCATTAATCTCTCCATTAGGTCTAGTACATTTCCATCTGGCTGGAAAAAAGCTGTCGTCATACCAGTTCATAAATCAGGCAGTAAAGACGATATATGCAATTACCGCCCAATCTCTATCTTACCAGTCCTATCTAAGGTTCTTGAAAAAGTTGTAGCTACACAGCTGATAGACTACTTACAAGACAGTCAACTTCTTCATCCACATCAATTTGGTTTTAGACCAGGATACTCAACAGAAACAGCAAATTGTTGCCTTATTGAAAACGTCAAACAGTCCTTGGACAGGGGTAATGTGGTAGGAGCTGTTTTTCTAGATCTCAAAAAGGCTTTCGATACTGTAAACCACAGTTTGCTTTTATCCAAAATGGTATCTTTTAACTTCTCCCCAAATACATTAGAATGGTTTGCATCTTATCTCCAGAATAGAGAACAGTGTGTAAAAGTTCACCAGGATAAATCCTCATTTTTAAACAACCGCATGGGTATCCCACAAGGGTCCATTCTTGGTCCTTTACTTTTCAGCATTTTTATTAATGACTTGCCGTTACACTGCTCAGCTGCAACATGCCAACTTTATGCAGATGATGCAGTTATTTACACAGCTGCCAAGACTCCAGCACAGGCTGCAGATGTACTGTCTACAAGTATGGTTGATGTCCAAGAGTGGCTCCTCAAGAACCATCTATTGCTGAACCTTCAGAAAACAGTCTCAATGTGCTTTTCAATCAAAAAATGTAACCTGCAACATTTTAAAGTTAATATACATGATCATGACATCAGTTTAGCTACAGAATTCAAATACCTTGGCATTGTACTAGATCCTCAACTCAAATTTAATCTTCATATAAAGAAAATTTCAAAAACAGTAAAAAAAAATCTGAACTGCTTTAAATTAATTAGATATTACATACCTTACGAAGCAGCTGCACTGTATATGCATTCTATGGTTTTTTCTCATATATCATACTGTTTGACAGTCTGGGCTCAAGCAGCCCCTTCCACAATAAGACATATAGGTTCATTATATAATCAAACCCTAAAAATCTTGGACAAAAAGCCCATTAGGTGGCATCACTGTAATGTTTTAAAAAAATACAACCTATTGAGTTTTGAGAGCTTCATTGACCTCTGTCTTCTGAAATTAACGTTCAAATGTTTCCATAAATCAGCACCCGAGCCACTTGCTGGTTTCGTCCAAAGACAGGACAGCAGCAGAGCCACCAGGAGTTCTGTTAACAATAACTGTAAAATATTCCACCGCAGAACCACATTTGGACAAACAACTTTCTCTATAAAGGGCAGTCACATCTGGAACACAATGCCAAATGAAATTAAAATAATAACGGACTTTAAAACATTCACTAAAAATGTTAAAAACTGGCTGAAAAATAAACAAGAATGTACTCATGTATGAATTATTTGTCTGCAAAGTGAGAGTGAATGAAGGGAAGGAATAAATGTGTTTGTTTATAGTGAGTGACGGAGGGAGGGAGGCCTGAAATAGGCAAATGTGAGTTATGTTATATGTGTTAAATGTGAGTCAGGCTGTTATATTTGTGTATTTATAATATTTTATAATATATGTGTATTTATAATATTTATGTTAAATGTGAGTCAGGCTGTTATATTTGTGTATTTATAATATTTATAATATTTATAATTGTGTATTTATAATTTTTCTGCATTGATGTATGTGGTTATTGTGTATATTTTTTATCTTGATTCTTTTTTCTAAAGCCCATCCAGGGACAAGAGTTGCAAATTAGCTAATAGCTATACACTCTATGTGCAACACATCAGATTGATTGTCTTTGATTAATTGTCTATGTTTATTGCACTGTCCCTGTCAAATAAACTAATCTACTACTACTATGAAGCCTTAATGTCAGATATTAATGAGTTAACTCAGAGATGGATGTCACTACCAATGTCGATGATCGGGAGAATCAATATACTTAAAAGTAATATTTTACCTAAAATACTTTATTTATTTCAATACATTCCTTTACCACCACCTTTAGATCTATTCTCAAGAATAAAAAAAAAGTTAGTGGAATTTATATGGAACAACAGGAGGGCTAGATTACGTCTGTCTTTATTATATTTACCATTTGATCGTGGAGGTCTGAAATGTCCAAATTTTATGTTGTATTATTGGTCGGCACAACTGAGGTCTATGACATATTATTTTTCATCAGATGATCTCCCTCACTGGACTGAAATGGAATCATACAATTTACCTTTACCTCTTCCCATATTCATATACTCAGATTCGGCAAAAAAATTACAAAAACAAGTTAAAAATCCATTTGTAAAGCATATGATCAAAATATGGTGTGAAGCTAAAAACTATTTAAAAGAACCACAGTTATTGTCACAATTTAGTCCAATATGGGGTAATCAATATTTTAAACCAGGGAGAGCGGACGCTGTATTTAAAGTATGGAATTTAAAAGGGATACAAAAGATTCAGGATTTATATTTGCCATGTGCAGATAACATAATGTCTTTTGAAGAGCTGAGGATCAAATTTAATCTCAATAGAACACATTTTTTTAAATATCTTCAACTTAGAAACTTTATTCGATCAAATCAAAATAAAGCTCTCACTCGACCTATTTATTCATCCTTGGAAAAAATGATGATGAAAGAGTAAAAGAAAGGATATTATTTCAGAGTTTTATAACTCATTGACACTATTTTCAAGTGAAAATTCACTGAAAAGATTAAACTACTGGAAAGAAGATCTGCAAACTGAAATTTCAGAGGAACAATGGGAATTGGCTTGTACAGAAGCTCAAACCAAATCAATAAATGTACGCCTTAAATTGATACATTTCAAATGGTTAATGCGGATGTATGTTACACCGGAGGAGTTAAATAGATATAACAAGAATATACCAGATACATGCACAAAATGCATGGAAAGTAAAGGAACCCTATTTCATTGTTTATGGGAATGTAGATTAATAAGAATGTTTTGGGAAGAGGTGAGGGTAACAATTGAAAAAATAATCTCAAAACAAATCATATTGAATCCTAAACTGTTTTTGTTGGGTCTGTACCCAGAAAAGCATAATTTTAATAAAAGTGAAAGAACATTCATAGACCTCAGTTTGCTTAATGCCAAAAAATGTATTGCACTATTATGGAAAAAGACTCATAGACCAGATGTGACTCAGTGGTTAAGACAGATGTTAACAAACCTTCCATTAGAAAGAATAACATATATACTGAAATCAAAGGAAATTGTGTTTGAGAATATATGGAGACCTTTTATTGATTATGTAAAAAATTTAAACATAACTCTTGAAGAAGAAGGTGAATGATGTGTGTGGACCTTGTAAATTCCAAACTGGTGAACATAATATGTATACTAATGTATTGGATTGTCTAGACTAAACAGAGGAGCATTGTTGAAGACTTGATTTTGTTGGTGGTTGTTGGTGTTTTTAGAGCATTTTTTTTTGTAGTACTTTAGTGTTAGTGTTTGATTGTTTGTATCATGTTTGTTTAAAAAAAAAAAAGGTTCAATAAAGATATTGTGGAAAAAAAAAAAGTGGGTATAGTATTATTTAAACAAAGCAACAACATAACATACAATTACCAAGACCTCTGTTTGATAATCAGTAGTCTCTGGCAAATCATATGCACAAACACATTAATTATCAATCTCTTTTGAACCTCTATGCTTTGAATCATGTAATATAGGGTATACATAAAGCCTTCACTGATTAGGCATTATTAAGTGACAGCATGATATTGTAATATTCAGTTAATTTCATCTTTGTCATGCTGGTAGCATTGATTAAGATGCAAGCATTTGTACTTAATTTAGTATTCTATGCGCCTGTGGTCACGTCGAGGGAGGCATGGACAGCTGCGAGGGGCCGGGTCGCAGAGGCCGGTTGTTTTGGCGACAGCGGGGAAATCATTAGTCCTGCGTCCTTTTTCCCTGTAAAGTGCACTGTTATGCTTCAGTCAAAGAAAAAAAGTCAGTGCTACGTCAAAAAATTGCTTTAAAAAATAAGTAAATAGTTTATCACGAATGCAACATTAGAGTTAAAAACCCGCAAAGTTAGATTGAAAAAATAAAACCCCAAAACTTTGCAAAAATACCCATATATAGATTACTTCTCTTTCACTCCCCTGTCACACAGGTCAGCACCCACACAGCCTGTGTTTTTTCATTCTCTTTTTTTCTCAAGCAACCACACACACACACACACACACACAGACAAACACAGAATTGCTCCTCTCTCCATTATCTCCACAAGGTCGGAGCAGCATGAAGGTCCTTCCATTTTTTCTACACTGCCGTGACACACACACAACTCTAGTCGACTCCTTGTGCTCAAAGCTACTATTTTCAAATACCTATAATTTTAAACATTTCTCAAAAGAATAACAATTAATAAACCAACCCTTTTACACTCCACAAATACCAGGAGGAAAAAAATCACAAACAATTTCACAGCCTGCTCCCCCCCGCTTCCATGGAGAATTCACTTTTTTTTTTCTCTTCCACACCAGAGCAGATTACACAAAGACAAAACAACCCAGACTGCAGCAGCTTCTATCTAAAACTCACAAAATAAAATAACTGTGTTTCTCATTGTCCATTTTATTGTTATCCGGTTCTGTTGCCATTTAGTCCAACCGTCTTTAAATGGTATAGTATAATATCAATATCTTCTAAAATGTAGTTATTATTATGATCTTATTTATCTCCACTTTTTCCCATCGACTTCTCCACAATTTAAAACTCTCTGCGGTAAGACCAACTGTATTTTAGAGACACGCACGTTGCAATTCTCTGGGAGTTAAAACCTTTTGGTCTGAGCTAAATACGCTAGGGGTGCCAACTCTTCTTTTGGGAATTAAGCAATAAATCCTAGGAGTTTAAATCTTTTGGTAAAGCTATGCACAACTGGATAACGCTACTTTTTCGGTGATCCTATATCAGTTACCTCGGGGTTTAAACCTTTCACCCAGGCTATGCAATGCTCAACGGGGCAGCTCTACATTTCGGTGGCCCTACAAGATTTTTTTTGTCTTTTTTTCTTATTGTCCACCCCGGGGTTCAAACCTCTTGCCCAAGCTTATCTCCAACTCTACTTTCTGGAACAGTATTAATGAGTATAACTTATTCCACTGGGTTAAAACCGTTTGGAGATTTCCTTATCAAACTCAGTAAATATTTCTTAAAACAACATATAAATCCAAGACCATATCTCAGGTTCATTTCACAAATAAAATCACACGTACGTGAATATTTAATCTCTACAGAAAGGTCTGTCCTCGAAGGGACAGGCAGAAGTTTGTTGAAAAAGGTTTCTGCTTACCTTTTAGAGTTTTGCGGCAGCCGAACTGTAGAGAAAAAATTCCTCACGTCGTCTACAAAACTAAAATATAGCCTCGTAACCGGGCGGAAACACCAATTGTTGCACTAAATATCTTAACCTCCGGTTCTTTTGGTACAAAGGCCAAATAACTAGACAGAGAGGTGAAGTATAGTTTCACTTATTTTACTGAAGCTGAAATATAGTACAAGGTGCAGCGCCGGAGCACTACTCTCAAGATGTATCAAGAGAGAGTGCTACCCCAACAGTGGGTCCTATGGTTTTTATAGAACTCTGCCATTCCCTCACACAGGAGGGAGGGCTCCCCTCACGTGTATCAGCGTCCTTCTACTATGTGCCAACTCAGCTGAGGACAGAGCTGATTCTATCTGGTTTCAGCGAGTGAATCCTTGGGTGTAATCTAAAGGCGGCAGTGTGATGTACAAAGCAAGCAGGATGAAGGATGAAACCATAGTTACAGAATAACTGACATTCTCAAAGCAAGCAGGATGAAGGTTGGAGAAACATAGATGCAGAATAACCAACATTATCAGACAGACAACGGTATCATAGAAATTTACCAACAGAACCCACCCATCTACACGACGAACGCAGGGTCGTTCTATCCAGTGAACGGAGAGGAAGAGTCCTCCCCTGTAACGGTCTACAGGCAGGCCCCTACCGTCAACCAATGAAACTACAGGGTGGAGCGTGTGAAAATCTGATAAATAAGTAGCCCGAAATCGGAAAAATTAAACAATCTTCGAGAAAAAGACAGAAAAAACCCACCATGACTAAGAGGCCGAGCGATCTTCATCTGATCAGCGAGACCCCCATCTCCACCTTGCTACAGAGCGCTCTGGGAATAGTGTTGAAAAAGAGAATGTTGTATCTTGGGCGCATCCAGAACCCCACAACCGGGAGTCTTCAGGAGGAATGGCAATTAGAATCTGGAGGTAGATGGGGTTATGTGTTCAACTACACAAGTAGCGAACTGTGTTTTTACCAGTTGGATGAAGGAGAAACTTTTGGCCTGCTCTCCAGAAAAGCCACACTTTCGGCCGTGGACTGGAACGTACTGCGAAACATGATTTACCCCAATCTGAAAACAAGCAACGTACATCTCCAACAGACGGGGTGGAAGACGAGCCTGCTAGAAAAGACCAACGGACCCAGATGGGTGTGAAAGAACAGCAATCAATGGTATTCCTTACCGGAAGAGTGTTGGCTAGTAGTGTTTGGGAGACGAAGCCGTCCCCGTCTGGGAGGTGGTACTTCCGAGCCACTCATCAGCTATCAACAGGTGACGCCCCATCCGAGAACGAATTTATCTTGCATTATTTCAGTTCTGAATGTTGTGTGTTCCAGACAGCGTTACGCTTACCTACAACGGTGTGGGTCAAAATGGTTGATGAGAAAGGGGAAAAGCTCAAGGTCTTCTTCATTTCCCGCCGTACCGCGAGAGATGTGGTCATGGTGAAAAAAACCCTAGCTTTTCCAGATGACGCCACTCCCACAACCTCCAGCACCTGATCCCGCCCTCCTAACAATTTTAAAGAAGACTGCCGACCACCCATCTAACCCCAAACCAAAATGGAGGCAAACCCATGTGTGACTCTTCAAGGGTGTTTTGAACAAGACCCTTGGGAAAAATTATCGTCTCTGAAACTATTGAGCAAGGATGACCGCCCACCTTCACAAACACGCTCCCTGGATACTGAGGGACCTCCTCAACCGTCTTCACCCACCCTCCCTTCTGCAACGGAGCAGATCCGTTCTATGGATGCTGAAGAATACACCACTGGCCCTCCACACAGTTCTCCCTCTACAGGGATGATGCGTGGTGTTTGTCTTAAGTTTGTGAAGGAAATCCTCTGTAATTCTGACATACACCTGTATACAAGTATACATGCAGTTTAATTCGGTCAGTCTCTGGAGTGCTGGAATGAAGTGCCTGTTCCGCAGTCTTTTTGTGATCTCTTCAAAGTGGGTCAGAAACAAATACTCTGACTCCACAGGGCAATCATGGTGGATTTGATCCCAAGTGGTTGATCCGACAACCGTCACAGATTTCTTCTCTGTATTTGCAGATGGTAATGTCCAGAAATTTTATCAACCCAAATTTCTACTATATCCAGAAACACGGGAGGTAGATGATCTGCCGTGTATATTGGGTCACCTTCCTCAAAAACCACGTCAAGGCCTGTAGAGGAAGAACCGTGTGGAGGGCCAGCGGTGTATTCTTCAGCATCCATAGAACAGATCTGCTCCGTTGCAGAAGGGAGGGTGGGTGAAGACGGTTGAGGAGGACCCTCAGTATCCAGGGAGTGTGTTTGTGAAGGTGGGCGGTCATCCTTGCTCAATATTTTCAGAGACGATAATTTTTCCCAAGGGTCTTGTTCAAAACACCCTTGAAGAGTCACACATGGGTTTGCCTCCATTTTGTTTTGGGGTTAGATGGGTGGTCGGCAGTCTTCTTTAAAATCATTAGGAGGGCGGGACCAGGTGCTGGAGGTTGTGGGAGTGGTGTCATCTGGAAAAGCTAGGGTTTTTTTCACCATGACCACATCTCTCGCGGTACAGCGGGAAATGAAGAGGACCTTGAGCTTTTCCCCTTTCTCATCAACCATTTTGACCCACACCGTTGTAGGTAAGCGTAACGCTGTCTGGAACACACCACATTCAGAATTGAAATACTGCAAGATAAATTCGTCCTCGGATGGGGCGTCACCTGTTGATAGCTGATGAGTGGCTCAGAAGTACCACCTCCCAGACGGGGACGCCTTCGTCTCCCAAACACTACTAGCCAACACTCTTCCGGTAATGAATACCGGTAGTTGCTCTTCTTTCACACACACAGGTGTCTGGGTCTATTGGTCTTTTCTAGCAGGCTCGTCTTCCACCCCGTCTGTTGGCGATGTACATCACTTGTTTTCAGATTGGGGTAAATCACGTTTCGCAGTACGCTCCAGTCCACGGCTGAAAGTGTGGCTTTTCTGGAGAGCAGGCCAAAAGTTTCTCTTTCATCCAGCTGGTAAAAACACAGTTCGCTACTTGCATAGTTGAACACATACCCCCATCTACCTCCGGATTCTAACTGCCATTCCTCCTGAAGACTCCCGGTTGCGGGGTCTGGATGCGCCAAAGATACAACATTCTCTTTTACGGCACTAATCCTGGAGCGCTCTGTAGCAAGGTGGAGATGGGGGTCTCGCTGATCAGATGAAGATCGCTTGGCCTCTTAGTCATGGTGGGTTTTTTCTGTCTTTTTCCCGAAGATTGTTTAATTTTTCCGATTTTGGGCTACTTATTTATCAGATTTTCACACGCTCCACCCTGTAGTTTCATTGGTTGAAGGTAGGGGCCTGCCTGTAGACCGTTATAGGGGAGGACTCTTCCTCTCCGTTCATTGGATAGAATGACCCTGCATTCGTTGTGTAGATGGGTGGGTTCTTATACCACATTTTTCTAATGTAGATGGTAAAATGGTATGATCTAATGAGTCAAATGCTTTTTTAAAAGTCAATACTCTTTAGCTCTCTACCTACCACTGACTGTAGAGTGAAAAATATTGTTTGGATCATTGGGAAAAACTGAATGGAATGTTAAAAAATGTCTGTGTTATCAGAAAAAACTTTTAAATAACACGAAACTGAATGACCTACCAATGCTGAAAAATGCAAGCGGCCTTCTGACCCAGAAGACACGGTTATGATGCTGTTGAGGGAAGGGAGGTAGGGAAGGGGTTGTTAGTGGTGTGAGATTTGAAAATTATTAAACAGAGCATATAGAATCGGTGTATTTTAAGTCAATAAATACATAGACAGAAGTACTTTTTGGAAGAGCCAAGATGTTGATCCATCAAAGTGTTCATTTTTTGTTGTTTAAAGCTTATACTAGTTAAACCGATATTTTCAGAATTCAGTTTGTGTTTTTCTCGGAGCCGAAATGTGTCAGTAACACAATTCTTTAAGGATCCTTAACCGCTTTATAAACAACCTCAGGCCTTTGGTCCCCAGTCTGAGAAATTGCTGAGCCCAAGGTAGAAACGAAGTTGGTTGTGCAATATTTATTTCTGTAGGAAAAAACCCCAACAAACTATTAACACGATGCCCGATCTAAAAGCTAAATTTACTGCATCTTGTTTTCTTTTTAAAAAACAAACTACTTAAGGTTCATGCAGAAGTGGGGTTTTTTTGTTTTTTTGTTTCCTGTACATTTGAGGTTTCGACTGGATATGCCTGTCAGTAAAATACTGTCAGTAAAATACTGTGAGATTGTTGTTTTGTATCAAAAATTGTTTGGGTGTTTGTTTGTTTGTTTGTTTTTTGGTTGTTTTTTTTTTGTGAGAATGAATATTGTTTCAAAAGATTAACCAGAAACTACTCTTAAGCTTGGTGACTGACCAAAAATTCATGTTGTCTGAAGATTTCTTCCTCTGCAAGTACAAGCCAGCAGACCTGCAGAAAAAAAGGCTTTGGAGTGTGAATGAAACACGGAGTAAAAACAAAGAGGGGGCTGGTGACCCCCTCATACAAGCGATAGCTTATGTTACACGGGGAGCTGACAGGTCTCAGAGTAACACAATATCTTTGGTCTGGCCCCCACCTCAGGCCTTAGGTCCCCAGCCTGAGAAATTGTTGAGCCCAAGGTAGAGACAAAGTTGGTCATGCAATATTTATTTCTGTGGGAAAAAACCCCAACAAACTATAAACACGATGCCTGATCTAAAAGCTAATTTACCACATCTTGTTTTCTTTTTAAAAACAAACTACTTAAGGGTAATGCAAAAGCATTTTTTTTTTCTGTACACTTGAGGTTTTGACTGCATATGCCTGTCAGTAAAATACTGACATTGTTGTTTTCTATCAAAAATTGTTTGGGTGTTTTGTTTTGTTTTGTTTTGTTTTTCTGTGAGAATGAAGGTTGTTTCAAAATATTAACCAGAAACTATTCTGGAGCTTGGTGGGTGACCAAAAATTCACATTGTCTGTGCAGACAACTTAATTGAACTGTGTGCTGTGATAGACATTTGTGCTAAGTTGCAAGTTTTGTTTTGTTTCACATTTGAGAATTTAATATTATTCTATTTTATTTGTTCATGCTCCTCATAATACAGAAATTTTTTTTAAAAAGAACATACAAAAAATCATTTATTTATTGGTTTGTACGGCTGTGTAGGTACAACATAGAATATTGTGCAGAGAATATAAAATGGTGATCTACAGTATGAACTTTTATTATCACTTCCACCATATTCCCCCAGTGATAGCTGTGTTTGCTACAGATACACAAATAAAAAGTACATGAAAAAACAAGTAGCCGATTGAAGCTGAGAATGCACAGACTCCACAGTCTAAGGACTGTTTTAATATTTTCTGGAAAAATAAAGTATAACTATTTTAATGTGGCTGTTAAGTTTCAAGTCTTTGAAAGCAAATCTTGTGACATTTCATATACACAAAGCAGACCCCCATAGGGGGAACTGAGAAAAGATTTTGGAATGTGAATGAAACACGGAGTAAAAACAAAGGGGGACTGGTGATTCCCTCATACAAGTGATAGCTTATGTTACACGGAAGGGTCAGACAGATCTCAGAGTAACATGATATCTCTGGTCTGGCCATTCAATGTCTATGTGGGGCGCATCTGTTTGTAAAATGAACGCACTAAAAACATGTCATCCTTGAAAGCCGTTTCCCCAATAACTGACATCCCATAGCGCAGCTAATCTCACAGGTCAAAAGATAATTTTTTAAAAGCATATATAATTAACATTCCATTCTCATGCTAATCTCATAGGCCAAAAGATCATTTTTAAAAGCATATATAATTAACATTCCATTCTCACGCTAATCTCACAGGGCAAAAGATTTTTTAAATGCACTTATAATTGACATTCTATGCCTACACTAATCCCATTTAATTAGAACTAATCATATTTAATTAGAGCTAATCCCCATTTAATTACATAGGTCAGGTTAGGGGGCATGGCACCTGTCAAAATAAGTTGATCCTTAGTACCTCCCTCCCTTTCTACATCGTATTTCTTGTGTGTCTTTAGTGTGCTCATGCAGTGTGTTGAAACTCTGACTAAACACCAAGTTAAACCGTAGTCACTGAAGACAGAGTCATTGTAAGACTGACCATTTACTTGCACGCTTCTTCATTAACAGTTGGTGAAAACAAAATAATACAAAATATTCAGCCTCTGTGCTTTTAACAAAGATTTCTCTGTACATAGTCATTAACCATGAATTCACGTTACTATGTGCACTTAATTGGCATCATGTAGCTGTTTTCATATATATATATATATATATTTTGGCATGTTTTTAGCTGTAAAAACTTCCTTTTAAATCTCTTATTAAGTTGCCGTTTTTAACAAAGCATCACTATTTATAGTCTTTAACACACTTAGCATTAAATCAATGAACTTACAGCATTGCCTCTATGATGTTTGATAGTGGATGGCGACGGATTAAATTCAGAGTATGCACAACATGTCTGTCATTCTTTTCAGGAGAGCCAGGAAAAAGACAGGAAGTAGCTTAACAGGATGTGATGTCTACTAATGGCTCATTTCAGAATAAAATTACCTTTGCAAATTAAAATTTTGCTGCAATCATTTAGTCTTTTAACCAAAATAAGTGACATAAGATCAGTAAAAAAAAAAATACATAACTAAAAACTAAACAAATGTCTTAAGAACAGCACACTCCCTGCCTGGCCTCTGTGAGGCCACTATGAACATTGGAGAGCCCAAAACATCTAACATCTAAATCTATATCAGTCTTGGGGCTGAAGTAAAACCACTTTGGCAACTGGTCTCAGGAAAGTTTTTGTGGTACCCTGGTCAGTGGTCTTCACCTCAACCTTCCTTACAAGGCCATCCTTTCTGGGGAAGGTGGTGGTGATCCTGGCCATTGGCCAGCAGTTGCGAGTTATCTGCTTGTCTCTCAGAAGAACTATATCTCCAACTTGAAGATTCCTGGGTGGTGCAGTCCACTTCTGTCTGTTTTGCAAAGTGAGCAAGTATTTACAGCCCCAGCAGCTCCAAAACTGGTTTGCAAGAGACTGCGCTTGTCTCCATTGTTTTGTATAAAGATCTTTGTCTGTGAAGTCTCCAGGAGGAGGTGGAACACCTGACTTCTGTGTAAGGAGCATTGATGGTGAAAGAATGAAAGGTTGTTGCGGGTCTGAAGATACAGGCAAGAGTGGTCTTGCATTCATGATAGCAGTGACCTCTGCCATTAGTGTGCAAAGTACTTCATGAGTTAGGTGAGTCTTCTGCTGTAGTAACATTGAATCAAGGATTCTTCTGGCAATGCCAATCATGCACTCCCAAGAGCCTCCCATGTGGGAAGTATGTGGCGGGTTGAATTTCCAGCTGCATCCTTGATCACTCAAGTAACGCTGCACTGTTTTATCCATACCAAGCTCCTTTCATGCTCCAGCAAAGTTGGTACCACAATCAGACTGGAGTTGCTTTGCAGGGCCTCTGAGTGCAAAAAAGCGCCTAAGGGCATTTATGCAACTTGAAGTGGCCAATGACTCAATCACTTCCATATGCACTGCCCTTGAACTGAGACAACTGAACATAATAGCCCACTGCTTACTCTCTGCCTGCCCTCCTCTGGTTCAGCTAGTTCTAACAAACCAAGGCCCAAAAACATCAAGCCCCACATACGAAAAGGGAAGACAAGCTTGAAGGCGTTCTGGTGGTAGGTTAGCCATGTACTGTTCTTACAGTTTCCCTCGTACTGTAGCTTGCGACATGTTATGCATTTGTAGACAACTGTGTTGATTAGTGTTTTGCCACCCAGGATCCACAAACCTGCATTCCTAATTGCTCTTTCTGTCAGATGGCAGCTCTGGTATTTTACCTGCTCATGGTGATGCCGTGTGAGCAGTAGAGAAATATGGCTATCCTTGGGCAGGATTATTGGGTTCTTTTCTGCAGGTGTTAGTTTGGAATACTTTAGCTGGCCTCCGACACATATGAGTTCATCCTCCAGGATTGGGTTAAATTTCAGTAAGGGGCTGTTTCTTGGAATTGCTTTGTTGGATCGCAGGGCTAACAGCTCTCTTGAAAATGCTGCCTTCTGAGCTGCTTTCAGGATAACATCCTTTGCTTGGGTTATTTCATCAGCAGTATGAGGTAAGTGACATCTATGCCAACCTTTGCACTTGCTGTTTTGGTTTGACTGGTTATGGGCCCTTGCCATATGGATGAGGGAAGCAACACCTCTGACTAGGGAGGTGAAGGTGGAGAACCATTGGAAATGATTAAGACCAAGTGTTGCTTCCTCCAAGTGAGTAGCGCAGGTTTGTACTTGTGGCCGAAGCTCTAAGTCTTTCTCAGGTTTGATGAGCTCAAACCCCTTGTTGTTGAGGATGTCTGATGCAGAAAGGAGGGACCAGTGAACCAAGATGTTTGTGCAAGGAGGGATGCAGGTAAGGATCTGGACGCGTTGTCCGCTGGGTTCTCCTCTGTGCATACATAATTCCACTGTTTGGGACTTGAGGACTGATGGATACGTTGGACTCTGTTATGGATGCATGTATAGAATTGCTTTGTCTCATTATAGATGTATCCAAGGACCACTTTACTGTCCGTGTAGTACTGGATAGCATCCAACTTAAGGTCCAGTTCATCTTGGATTAGATCCGGAATTTCTACTGCAAGAACAGCTGCACAGAGTTCGAGCCTAGGGATTGTTGGCTCTGAATGGGGTGCTAGTTTAGCCTTGCCCAATACAAATCCCACTTCAGCTTTCCCATCTTCCTGAACTGCCTTCAGGTAAGCCACAGCACCGATAGCCTTGTTTGAGGCATCTGAGAACACAAACAGTTCTGTGCACACTGCTTTGGTGAGGGAGGTTGTTGTATACATTTGTGGAACATGAAGCTCCTTTAGGTCTTGGAGGGAATCTCTACAAGCTTCCCAGCTCTTCAGTTTGTCTTCTAGGAGTGGTGTGTCCTAATCAGACAGTTCAGAGGTGGCTCTTCCCTGGACTGTAACAGGTGCCAGTAGGCCCAGAGGATCAAAGGCACTGTTGAAAGAACTCCACATCGTGTGTATGGCTTGATAGTATTTGATGCAGAGTAGGTGAATGTATCTGCACTGATCTCCCAGAGTAGACCCAAGCTTCACTGTGTGGATACCATTTCACCACTTAAATCTAAATCTTTGGTTACTGGGGCATAATCTTCGGGTGTGAAAGCTTTGGTGACTGCCTTAGAGTTTGACACAAACTTGTGTAACAAAAGGTTTGATTTGGCAAGCGAAGCCTGTGTTTGTTGGAGTAGGTCGATGGATTCTGCTTCAGATGGTACAGATATCAAGCCATCATCTACGTAAAATTGTCTCTTCACAAACTTGACAGTGTCATCACCATACTCTTGTGCACCTTCTCTGATGACTCTTCACAGCCCATAAATAGCTACTGCGGGAGATGGTGTATTGCCAAAAATGCGGACCTTCATTCGGTACTCAGTGTAGCATCATCGTCTCCTCAAACCAAGACAGAAGGTCACTTCTCTCCATTCTACAGGAATTTCACTTTATTCCTTCTACAGGAATACCACTTTTCTGCATTTTACAGGAATATCACTGGCTTTCATATCGACTCATCCAGGCCTCATCTAGGCCTGACCAAAGATGTTTGTTTTCCCAGGACCCCAATGTAAATAGTTGCCTCTTGCAGAGATTGTAAGGATCAGAATTTGCTTTTAAAGGCTCAAAGGAACATAAAACTCGGGAGACCAGACCTCCAACGTGAACACTGCATTTGGATAACATCCTCCTTTACAGGAAACCAATGCTCTTAAAAGGGTCATAAACGGCTTAATCAGACAGGTTTATAACCCCGACGTTTTCCAGATTATCTCTCCCAGATACCATGGACCTAAAAGAAATCATCTACAGCTCAACAGTACCTCCTAGCGGATACCTACGGAATGTGCTTCAGTATGTAGGATGACTTTTTAATTTGTTCTAAACATTAAGTTTCTTTCAGCTTATCCTCTTCTCCCCTGGATCCTAAGGACACTGAAAATCGTCCCTCTTTTATTACCAACCATGGTTTGCTGTACTACATTAAGCTTTGATCTAAATATGAATGCATGTATTATAATTATGTATAAGAAATGTTATATTCATGAGTGTTATTCAAACAAATGTAATACTAGAGTACTGGTATAAATGCATGACCACCAAATATTAGCCAAGTCATTTAATTTAGTATGGAGCACCTAATTTCATAAGAACTGACTGAGTGTTGATTTTTCTCTGCAATTTCATGGGATGGTGTCTTCGTTTGATTTGCTGCTCTCAAACAAAGAAATGTTCTCACATTGGATGGCAGCCATTTCAAACTGCTTTTGATAAAGTTGATTGGTCAGTCTTGCGATCGACATCACCAGTTTATGACAAGGCGGGGTCATTTTAAAAAGTAGTTGAAGCTGCTCTGCCGAGTTTGATTAGAGAAGAGTGAGATTCAGATTCAGATTTTAAAAAAAACAAAACACACAGGACAATTAGGTAAGAGAGAACAAGAGAAGATCAAAGATGAAAGAAAAGTTAAGTTAAGTCAGGAGAGCAAGAGAAACACCTACACAGAGATAAGCTATGCAGTTAAAAGGTTAAGTTAGAATTAGAAACAGAAAAGAAGAAAGAAAGAGATTTTGAGAAAGATTAGGAACTAAGTTAAGATTAAAGAAGCAGAATAGTAATCTAGAACTCAGAGGAAGATTTTATTCCACCGGGTTCAAGGTTCTGTGTAGTTTTAGTGTATCTAAATTGTTCTGTGTGAAGTTTGTCAAATCCTGCGTTAGTTTTTCTGGTTACTGAGGAGAAATCACCTTTTTACTTTAGAGCTCGCTTTCTCCGAGAATCAAATTCTCAAACTTTTTCCTTCATCTCAGAAGCCATTCTTATCCTAGTAAATGTTTTTCTCATTTTTTTTATGACTTTTCACGCCGTTAAAGTGGACCTTTAATTTTCCTAGTTTAAAGTGAACAGAGACTGTGTTTTTTGGACTCTCTTTCCGGCCTCATACCTGCCTGACAGAGAAGTTTCTCCTTCAGTTTTTGGTCTATCCCGCTACAAGAGACCTCAAATTCGGACTCTTTTCCAAGGACTTGTCACGCCGCTCGGTGACAGACCACCCACTGCTGCCATTGTCTGGAGAGCCCCCAGCTGAGTTTACACTTCCAACGCTGTGAGGAAGCATTGCAGCACCGCTTCCTCCGACGTCCTTACTCCCAACTCGGCCGGTATCGACCCGCTGAAACGTGGACCTACAGCTGTTTTCGTAAGTGAAACTCCTACTTCTCCTATCTGCTGGGGTTAAAACGTGATGTCCGAACAATTAAATTACAATTGAGTATAGCCCATATTTCAGGGCTCAATTAGTCTTTCAGCCACAGGATAAAGCTATAAACTGAAGGAAGACTCTTAGTCATTTTTAAGTAACTGCCCTTAATTTTTGTAGATTAATTCAGAAGTCATTTTTAGATAATTAGCTTATGAATTTTCCCCATAAAATTGTGTTGTTTTGTTAAACATTTCAGCCTTCATTTACCGTTGAAACATAAGTCTGGTTCCTCCTTGGTTCTACAGAGGTGTAACGCTGGATTTTATGTTCAGGAATCCAATATCAGTGGATGTGATATCGTACGCTGTTATCATTTGAATCTGTTTATCCATCATTTGAACGCCATATCATGTAACCTGAATGAGTTTAATAAAAGGGTGAATGAGAGAAGTTGAAGCGTTTTCTTTCGCATATATATGTTTCCTAATCATGGCAGGAAAAGAACTCACTGAAACTTTGAGACTGATTCATTAAGTAATTGAAGGTACAAAATTAATTAAAATTAAAGTTAATATTATTGTCCATTGTGACTGGTGCTCCTTTTACGAGTGCTTTTATTTAATTTAGCTGGTGTAGAAGTGACAGTTTAACTCCGCCCCCTTTCACACCCACTATTAAATAAAATAAATAATTCCTGTACCTTATGACAAATATTTTATTATATAATCCCATTACATCAGTGACAGGCTTGCTGAGATCATTGTCCTTGTGCCACAAGAAATGAAGGAAGTTCCGGCGGTTTTTGTGCACCAGCAAACAGTGGAACATCTGCTGGATGTCTGCAAGGATTGCAACTCTTTCTTTCCAGAACCGCAGAAGGACACTGAGGAGGGAGTTATTAAGGTCAGGTCCCGTAAGAAACACGTTATTGAGTGAGACACCACAATGTTTGGTGCTGGAGTCAAACACCACCCTAATTTGATTAGGCTTTTGTGGGTGGTACACTCCAAAGGAAGGTAGATACCAGCATTCTTCACCTTTGTCCAACGGAGGTGCTATCTCAGTGTGACCACTGGTGATGATCTTCTCCATGAATGTCACATACTGTTCTTGCATCTCAGGTCTCCTTTAAAAGGTTCGTTGAAGAAAGATGAACCACATGACTGCCTGCTCTTTGTTGTTTGGTAAACACTGGCATGGTTCTTTAAATGGGAGAGGGGTGACCCAGTTGTTATCATCATCCCTGTAGATATTTGTTTCCATGATTTTTAGAAAGAGAATGTCCTCCATCAATGGAGCAGGTTGGTTGTCATGCATAGTTCAAATGAAGACTGTCTGTCCTAACATCTGCTCTGGTGATTTGCCGGGGCTGGTGAAGCTTTGTTATGTTTCCTTGATAAACATGGAGTTCGAGCAGGGTTCAAAGATTGAATGGTGACTGCTATCAAATATATTAGTCTTAAACGTGTTGACTGTTGGCTTCTGTGCATTGCCTAAGCAGACCTCTCCTATCACTACCCAGCCCAGATCTAGGCGTTGGGCAAGGGGAGCATTGTGTGGTCCATTAACCTGCTGTCTGACCTTATGCACTCTTAGTACGTCTCTTCTGAGTAGCAAGAGTATTTCTGCTTCAGGGTCCAGATCTGGAATACAGTATGCCTAGAGATGTGATGGAGATAGGGCTCGTGCAGAACTGCATTTGGTGTTGGGATCTCAGCCCGATTATTTGGGATCTCATGGCACTCAAGGAGTGGTGGAAGAGAGATGAGGACTTTACCATCCAGTGACTCGATCTGGAATCCCTCTGCCTGCTTGCCATACATTTTTACAATTCCAGAGCAGATCCTGAGATCGTAGGGAGATGGCTCACTCTCCACATTGAACCTCTCAAAGAATTCTGGCCTGACTAGAGAATGATTGCTCTGGTCGTTGAGAATTACATAGGCTTTGATGGCCTTATTCTTGTTACTCTTGTGGTATATCCTTGTGAGACATATTTTGGAGCATGAACAACTCCACTGACCTGGACCACAAACCCAGGTGCAGCTTGTACTGGCATCAGATAGGTTAGACTCTTCTCCCTTCCCGCCGTTCTCTTATGGTGGTGGTGGAGCCTCAACAGTTTGAGGTGATGGGCTGGGATGCATGGCTGCATCTTGATTGGTGCTTCCACATTCAAAGCACTTCACTGGAAATTTGCAGTCTCTGGCAAGATGGGAGGTTGACAAACAACATTTAAAACATATTCCTTTCTCTTTGAGGAAGGCCTTTCTATCATCAAGAGGTTTGTTTCTGAATGTTTTGCATTTCTTAAGAGGGTGTGGTTTGTTGTGCAGAGGGCAGCTTCTGTTGGGGGAATTACTGGTCGTAGAAACATCTGTTTTATGCACTATGATGGATTTATTGGCATTGAAACTCTTCACAGTGGGTTTGTCAAGTTTTGTGGTTGTTGTGTTAGTGCCCTGAAAAATGAAGCTAGGGTCATTACGTTTCTTTGCTTCATGACATACAAAATCGCAGAAATACTTAAAGGGAGGGAAGTGACCATTGTTCTCTTCTTTGTACCATGAACCTGAAGACACCCATTTCTCCTGAAGTCCGTATGGAAGCTTGTCCACAATTGGTGCAATTCCATGAGATGTATCTAGGTACAACAGGCCGGTGAGATATTCATCTTCTTTGGTTCCTTGAATCTCCATGAGCAAATGTCCAAGTTTGCGTAATTTGGTGTTATCTTTGGCTGAAATCCAAGGAAAACTGTTCAACAGTTGAAATAAAGACCTTTCAATGATTTCGGGAGCAGCATAGCACTCACTTAGTCTCGCCCATGCTTTGTATAGGGCGAGATTGGGGTTATTTATATGTACTGAGCGTATGCGTCTCACCTGTTCACCAGATTCTTTTCCAAGCCACTTGGTCATGAGGTCCAATTCTTGGGTTGCTGTGAGGTGAACTTCAGCGGCTGCATTAGTGAATGAGGACTGCCATGCACTGCAAATTTTCTGGCTTATTATCAAATTGGTATAGACCTGAAGTAACTAGATGTTGTCATGCCAAATATTGTGCCAATGATTCGACTTCAGGCAGTGTGCTGACTGGGGTAATATGTGGGGAAACATACAAAGGAGCATGTACATTTGTGGTGGAGCTTGTTCCTTTCGCTTCAAAGTTTGTTTCTACTTTAATTTGCTCAGCTAAGTTTAGTCGGTGAGGGAGTTTTGTCACCTTTTTTAGAATTTGGCCTTTTAGTCGTGGGTTCCAACCCGGGACCATTCACTGGTGAACGCCATGTGATGACACTGTCAGGTGATTCTGTTGGTTGGTGGGGCCGATAAGGGTGCAGAGGGAGACTGATTCTGGAGACCAATCTGAGACTGAATATATTCATTTGTTCGTTGAATTCTGGCATTTTCAGATTTTCCATCTTCAGTTACTGAATGTATTGCTGCAGCTTCTTCCAGCACTTGTGCTTCCACCAAAGCTTCATCTGCTTCTCGTTTTAGCGTTAACACTTCCAATTCTGTGTCAATCCTAGCTGCTTCCAACTGACTGGCAGTCTTCTCCATTTTAAGTTTAGCTTCATGGCTTGCATATGATACTCTCACCTTGAGAGCTTCTGCTTTGGCCCTGGTACAGGCTACACTTAATGATGATGACGTACAATGCATCCGGAAAGTATTCACAGCACTTCACTTTTTCCACATTTTGTTATGTTACAGCCTTATTCCAAAAGGGATTAAATTTTTAAAAAATTCTCAAAATTCTAAACACAATACCCCATAATGACAATGTGAAGAAAGCTTTTTGAAATTTTTGCAAATTTATTAAAAATAAAAAAACTAAGAAATCACATGCATATAAGTATTCACAGCCTTTGCTCAATACTTTATTGATACACCTTTGGCAGCAATTACAGTCTCAAGTCTTTTTGAATATGATGCCACAAGCTTGGCACACCTATCTTTGGGCAGTTTGGCCCATTCCTCTATGCAGCACCTCTGAAGCTCCATCAGGTTGGATGGGATATGTCGGTGCACAGCCATTTTCAGATCTCTGGAGAGATCTGAAATTTGATTTGCCAAACTCCAGGTGGGCTGCCATGTGCCTTTAACTCAGGAGTGGCTTCCGTCTGGCCACTCTACCATACAGGCCTGATTGGTGGATTGCTGCAGAGATGGTTGTTCTTCTGGAAGGTTCTCCTCTCTTCACAGAGCAACGCTGGAGCTCTAGCAGAGTGACCATCAGGTTCTTGGTCACCTAAGGCCCTTCTCCCCCGATCGCTCAGTTTAAGACGGCCGGCCAGCTCTAGGAAGAGTCCTGGTGGTTCCGGACTTCTTCCATTTATGGATGATGGAGGCCACTGTGGTCACTAGGACTTTCAAAGCAGCAAAAATATTTTCTGTACCCTTCCCCAGATTTGTGCCTCAAGACAACCCTGTCTCAGAGGTCTACAGACAATTCGTTTGACTTCATGCTTGGTTTGTGTTCTGACATGCACTGTTAACTGTGGGACCTTATATAGACAGGTGTGTGCATTTCCGGATCATGTCCAATCAACTAAATTTACCACAGGTGGACTCCAATTAAGCTGTAGAAACATCTCAAGGATGATCAGTGGAAACAGGATGCACCTGAGCTCAATTTTGAGCTTCATGGCACAGGCTGTGAATACTTATGTACATTTAATTTAATCCCTTTTGGAATAAGGCTGTGTTATAATAAATAAATAGTGAAGATTAGATCGTTAGATATTACACAAAGTGCATGCATGCATGCTTGTATCTTTAGCTGCACCCACACACCCAAATTGCTGTAACTGTTTTTTCTTCCATATATGGGCATGTGTTGGGTTGAGGGTCGCGTAGTGCTGGAGAGACAGGCAATAACAGGATGTGGAGTCTAAAACTGCCAAGGAGAGGATATCTGGGTGAAGATAACGCTGAGGGCCGGTTAAAACCAGTTCAGACAAAGACCAGACTTTTGTTGGAAAGTTACTGGGAACCCTATATGTACCTGCTTGAAACCATTGTTCTGGGTACTTCTGCCAGGTCGTTCTGAGAAGGACCCACAGTTGTGTTGACTCTCTGCATGCTTCAATAAAAGATAAGCTGAGAAATAGTATTATTTTTGTCATTATTGATTGGTTAACTGAAAAGATTCTGCTACTGTCTAATTTTGAAATTTTACAGCTGTAACATAACAAAATGTGAAAAAAGTGAAGCGCTGTGAATACTTTCCAGATGCAGTGTAGTTTTGCTGCTTCTAGTACTGGATACAGATGGTCTGTGACTTGATGCCATCTTGGCCACTTTAAAACATCAGATGTTGCCTTTTCACTTTAGTGTTCTTGTGCAGTGTGTTGAACCTCTGACTAAACACCAAGTTAAACCGTAGTCAATGAAGACAGAGTTGTAAGATTGACCATTTACTTCCAAACTTCTTCATTAACAGTTGGTGAAAACTGTAAACAAAATAATACAAAATATTCAGCCTCTGTACTTTTAACAAAGCTTTCTCTGTACATAGTCGTTAACCATTAATTTACATTACTATGTGCACTTAATTATCATGTAGCTGTTTTCATATGTTTTTTGGCATGTTTTTAGCAGTGGTTAGCACTGTTGCCTTACAGCTAGAAGGTTCCTGGTTCAAATCCCCAGGCTGGCAGGGGTTGGAACCTTTCTGTATGGAGTTTGCATGTTCTCCCTGTGCTGCGTGGGTTTACTCCGGGGGCTCCGGTTTCCTCCCACAATCCAAAGACATGCATGTTAGGTTAATTGGTTGTTCTAAATTGTCCCTAGATATGTTTCCTATAGGCCCTTAGAATAGAGGGTTAGTATTAGTGAAAGCGCTTTGAGTGGTCTTTGTGACTAGAAAAGCGCTATATAAGTGCAGGTTAGTTAGTTAGTTAGTTGTAAATAAACTTCCTTTCATATCTCTTATTAAGTTACAGTTTTTAACAAAACATCACTATTTATAGTCTTTAACATACTTAGCATTAAATCAATGAAGTTACAGCATTGCCTCTATGACCAGCTTACAGGTGCATTACTGCCACTGACTTGATTATCATCACTCTATATCTTTGTATAAGGAGTTCTGAACAACTCTTTATGTGTGAAAAAAATTATCCATCCTTGGACTGTGTCCTCAGATGCATCAATTGCTGTGTGTGGCAGCCAGCCAGCCCGCCCACAAAAGGAAAAAAACAGGAAGTAGCTTAACAGGATGTGATGTCAACTAATGGCTCATTTCAGAATAAAATTACCTTTGCAAACAAATTAAAACTTTTGCTGCAATCATTTAGTCTTTTAACCAAAATAAGTGACATAAGATCAATTAAAGAAAAACATATAACTAAAAAGTAAACAAATGTCTTAAGAACGTCACAGTGTCATTGCTGTTCTCTTGTCTCATTTTGATATTGGGTGTATTTTGAAAGTACATCCTGTTTTGGCTCTGTTCAGTTTTATTTTGGTATGATGATGATGAGTCTCTCCTTGTTATCCTCAGTTATGATCCTGGAACCAAAAATCCTGGATGTATACCAAGTCTACATCCAGGATTCTCCATGTGTGTGAGAAGATTTTTGGAGAGAAAAAATGTCTTTTGTAAACTAGCATGGAGTGATCATATCTTGTGATCCCTGAGCCAGAGCTTGAACAGAAAGTTAAGATAAGATAAGATAAGATAAGATAAGCTTTATTAGTCCCCACAACGGGGAAATTCCAGGATTGCAACCAGCACAGGGATAGCAACACTCAGAGCAACAATCAGCAGGCAAGAAAAAAAACAAGCAAGCAAGAGCAGCTAATATACATATGTACATATTACTATAAAATATATATATACACACACACACACAGACACACAGTGCAGAGCATTGTAGCCTGGATGGAATAAATATATGAATATATGAACACCACAGTGCAGAGCATTTGTAGCTAGATTGAATAAATATGTAAATATATAAACACCCCACGTACGGAGCATTGCAGCTAGGTGGAATAAATATCGCAAGTATATAAACACACCCAGTGCGGAGCAATGTAGCTAGATGGAATAATATGTAGATATATAAAAACACAGTGCGGAGCATTGTAGCTAGATGGAATAATATATAGATAATAAATATAACACACCCAGTGCTGAGCATTGTAGCTAGAGGAATAAATATATAGATATATAAATATAACACCACCCAGTGCAGAGCATTGTAGCTAGATGGAATAAATATGTAACTATATAACACACACAGTGCAGAGCATTGTTGCTAGGTGGGATGAAACAAGCATAACCGTCTATTTAGTTATCCTACATGGTATGATTATGTGCCCATACATATTCTCACCCTCCATAGCGACCGGTATGTTCCTAGTTGTATGCCGGAGAGGACCATTGTGTAAGTCTATTGCATCTTTTTGCATTCAAAAAAAACTATTAGTTTGTTACGTCTTTTTGCTATCTCTCTGCGAGCAGCCCTGCTTAGGTTGTACAGTCTGACAGCCGTTGGTAGGAAGGACCTACGAAACCTCTCGGTTGTGCACCTGGGATGATGTAGTCTGCTGCTAATGAGCTCCTCAGTGCATCCAGTATGTCCTGCATAGGGTGGAACTCGGACTCCAGCAGAGATGACAGTTTAGCCACCTTCCTTCTCTCTCCTATCTCCTCCATCGGATCAAGGCGTTGCCCCAGGACAGAGCTAGCTTTCTTAATCAGTTTGTTCAGTCTTCCTATCGGCTGCAGTAATGCCACTGCCCCAGCAGACCACTCCAAAAGTGATGGCTGATGCCACCACCGTGTCATAGAATGACTTCACTGCAGCGCCCCTTGTACACCAAGAGACCTGAGGTCTCCTCAGCAGGAACAGCCTGCGCTGTCCCTTCTTGTAGAGGCGTCAGTATTGTGTGACCCAGTCTAGTTTTATTGTTCAGATGAATACCAGGTACTTGTAGGATGTCACCATCTCGATGTCTTTGTTCCCTGTATATTTACTGGTGCTGTGAGGGGCTGCCCATGCCCTGCGGCAGTCCACCACCAGCTCCTTAGTTTTCCTCGCGTTGATCTGGAGGCAGTTGAAAAAGAAACTGCCAAAATCACATTGGATTTTTCCAAACAACTGGATCATTCAGATGTTCAAGGCAACGTTAGTTCTACTTGCTATTTACTGCCTCAAAAATGCAAGACTAAATGTATGGTGTCAAGACACACTACTTTACAAAATGGTGGTAAATCATCTGTGGTTGTAACAACAAACACAAACACATAACCTAGACCTACTTAGGGTCAAAATAACACCTGCTCATATCTTACGATCTTTGACACTGAGCAACACCTGGGTGGAAAGACCTGCCTAGGGGCCATTGTCTGTCAGCTTGGAGACGATACTGGGCAATTGCCTAGGTGGATTAGCCAATTTTCAAAAAATCAGGAGTGCCCAGATCTTCTGATCTTTGGCTTTGCTCGTGAGCACCACCTGGATTTAGGGTCACAAAATGCACCTACGGTGTGTGGACTTTGGTGAGCATCCGGGCAATTGCCTTGGAAGATTAGATAATCTTGTGAATTTTGGACAAACAAATGGGCAGATGAATGGGACAGATGGACAACTAGATAACTGGACCAATAGACCCATTTGTCTTTGCTGGAATGAGCCAAAAACAAAAAGTGGGGTTTGATGCTCTCCAGCAGTGGTTCCCAACCTCGGGTCCCTGGAACATTCAGATTTCTGTGGAAATTTTGTAATTTCACTTCTTTATTGGTCAAAAATATTGCAAATAATTTGCAGTTGTTGTGCATTTTTTTCTGTAGGCTCCCATGCACAACACTGGCAAATAATTTGCAATTTTTTTGGACCAATTAAGAAGTGAAATTACAAAATTCCCACAGAAACCTGAACGTTCCAGGGACCCTAGGATGGGAACCACTGCTCCTACAGACCTCAATTACATTATCATTATACAGAAAACAAGAAAATGGGGGAAACAAATGATCAGAGGCAGGACTTTGACAATTTTTCTCTGTGGTCTATGTGTTAGGTATGGTAATACCTGGTGATGAATGAGGCCAGATGAAGTTGGTGAACACAGCTTTACTAAAGACAAAGGGCAGTAGTACACAGCCTGGCACCTAGTGTGGCCATCCGGCATCAGAGGGCCTAAGATGGTGGCCTGCCCACTATATATAGGACGGTGTGGTGACATGACAGGACATCCACGTCACCACACCGCACTTCACAATAAAGTACCCCTTTTCCATATACCACATTTCCTCCCCCCCTTAGAAAAGTCTAAAACCACACACACAGTCGAGACCCACCACAATTTGGGACCTGAATCACACACTAAAATAACAAAAACTAATGTACTAAAATGGCCTAACATACTCACTCAAAACAACCTAAAATAGGGCTGGCGGGTGGACTGCTGCACAGCCCGCACGGCATGGTGGATTATTCTGCCACCCATATCTAAAGAAAGTCCATAATCAAACTAAAATTACTTGCAGTGCTCCTCAACTAAAACACAAATACCAAAATAACCCCATACCATAACATGCATGCATAAAACACAAGAACTATAAACATTTCACAGCACAGTCACTTGGATGGGAGAGGTAGAACTGGCATGGGGAAAAAAACAGCTCAGTCAGGGGAACTTTGAGGCGGCCTTGTGGCAGCCTCTTCCCTGGAGCCCTGAAGCAGGCACACAGTACCCCTTCCCCCCCCGGAGTTTTGAGACAAGCTCTTGGTGACCTCCTAACAGGAGTTTTCGGACCCCCAGAGCCAGTCTTCCTGACACTGGGGCCTGGGTCCCACACTGCGGCAGCCGACCTCCGCGGAGTCCCTCCATCCAGAGCCACCACCCAGACGCACCGCAGTTTGTTCACGTGCCACACTGAATCGTCTGTCAGCTGGACATATGCTGTTCCAAGCGTCACCACAATCCTCATCAACGCCCATTGTTTTACTGGCTGCGGTCAAATCAGTCGCTGTCCTGGCCTCCCGCCAGCACAAACCCAAACCCAGTCCATGACTTGCAACAGCGCTTCACCTGGTTTGATATGCCACCGTGTGCTCGCCAGCTCTGTGCTCTCCTTCAGTCTGGCGCCTCTGTTACACTGTGGCAGTTCAGTAGTCACCGTTGTCACAGCGGACCCCTCACCCGTTGCTGGCTGAAACTTGACCTGAGCACTGAAAGTGTCCGGTGCTTTCCTGGTGTCGCTCGTCAGAACGGACCCTCCGCCTGCCAACTCAGTCACTCCCACTGCAGCCGGCCAAGCACGGGCACTGTAGTTGTCAGGTTCCACCACTGAGCTGTCCAAAGCGCTCTGCTGTGCCGAGCCATGCACTGCGTCCGAGTTCGTCTACTGTCGCTGTGCGATGTTGCCCCCTGCATGCTCGGGACCCCCTCCAGGCAACTTTCCCCCTGAGAGCACGAAGCGGACACTCCGGTGTTGGTGCTGTCCATAAAAACCTCGTCAGCATTGGTCTCACATAACTCGGGCTCCCTCTCCTCCAGCTCTGGTTCTGGCTGCACAAGGGGCGGAGGTGCTTCCGGTGTCTGTTCTTCCACTATTTCATCTTCACCGTCTGTTCATCTGGCTCCTCTTCCAGTATGGCCTGTATCTCTGGATTCGCTGTGAACCACTTCAACTGCAGCATTATCATTCGGTCCTCCACGTGCCCAAACTCGCACGTGCCAGCCAGACGGTGAAGAGCATCCACATACTGTATAAACGACTCCTCCTTCCGCTGTCTGCGCTAGTAGAACATGGACCTCCGGGCCATTACATACTCTGGGACGTTAAAGTGTTTGGCTAGCAGACCAACCGACACATTGTAGTCGTCGCGAGGTGAAGCGCGGCAGTTAACTAGCAGCCCGGCCGCCTCGGCACACGGGACTGATGGCCTTATCGTCCTGTACAAATGAATGCCTTCCATGCCCAGATAGCAATGCAGTAAAGCTGACTTCTGTACCTCTTCCATCTCATCCAGGCCAAACGCTGACAAGTAGGTGGTGAGAGCGCCAAACCAGCACGCCCACGGGACTGGTGGTTCACCAGGTTTCTCTAGAAACGATTGTGGTGGCTCCATGCACGCCTCCATATGTTAATCTTCAGTCACCAAATGTTATGTATAGAAAAACCTGGTGATGAATGAGGCCAGATGAAGTTGGCAAACACAGCTTTATTAAAGACAAAGGGCAGCAGTACACAGCCTGGCTCCTAGCGTGGGCATACAGCATCAGAGAGCCTAAGATGGTGGCCTGCCCACTATATATTGGGCAGTGCTGTGACGTGACAGGACGTCCACGTCACCACACTGCACTTCACAATAAAGTGCCCCTTTTCCATATACCACACTATGTACACTTTCACATACTAATGGCAGGGGAGCTGTTAATTATACAGTCCTGCACCTGCCTAGGTTCCTTCCTAGGTAAAATATGATTGTTGGCAAACATTGACAAATTATTATCATTGCCACTATTAACCAAACAACAAAGATGACAACAACAAAGATTTTCTTGTCTATTGCTGGTGAGGCCTCCTGGCCATATCTTCCTATTCAAATCCATTGTCTGAAGCGTCATGTTATGTTTGTGTGTGGGGGGGGGGGATTACATAAGCTTGGTTTTTCCGTGAGTAGGGACTATGTGCAGTGTTCATTTGCATTCCCACATTTTACAAGACTATTCATAAGGGCAAACGTTTGAGTCTGCTTTTCAAGATTTATTTGCATGCTTGTGTGTGTACCATGCACCCTTTGAAATCATGATCATATACAGTATGTAATGTATTTCTGTTGTATGGATTGGGGGACATGCAGATCTCGGAATAAACTTCATAGTCTGCTGATATGTCTGCTCATCTGAGGGGCAAAGGTTACTGCATTGTTATATCACAAAGAGCAATAACCGAGTGATATGATAATGGTTTTATCAGTCCTTCCCTATATGGCGTTGTTGAGTAAATATCCTTTGTGTGGACATCAACTGACCTCCATCTTTGGCTGTTATTGATTTCCGTTGTGTCAGCCTGGGACCTGGTGAGCAGAGAGTGAAAATTTGTAAAGAAGCTGAGTCGCTGTTCCATCTTCTCTACCTGCTGCTGCTCAATATTTAATGCAATGCACCGGTGCTGCACAAGAAAGAAAAAACAACAAAAAGCTCAATGGCTGTCACAGAGGTAGTTTTAACTGAGATGTTATATGATTGTATGGTGATATCTATCACAAAGGCCATAAATACCTGAGTTCATAAAGCCATAAAAGTGACTAAACTGTAACAGATATGTTAGGGTTAACATAAAAGCCTTCTATTGTTTCATTTGGACCATCGCTGCTGTGATGAGAATTGAGTTTTGTCACCAGAGAAGGACAAAACCTTTACAGCCTCCATATTACACACAATTATAACGTGGTGAATCTGATATGTATTGCAACAACGTGTAGCCTACCGTATGTGCTAGCACATCAGTGTGATGAAATACCTGTATAAGTGGGGAACGTGTAAAAACGAGAGACAACCAGTCACACTTTGGCTTTTGTATTAACTTCCAATTCACAATTGTCATGCGGTGATCCTCGCGGATCACCATAAGACGCCAAGAGTCACCGGAGAGTTTTGCAATGATGTTTGTTTACAGGACAAGACGTGACTGTCACGCCGCGCCGCTCATCAGCGGCGCCACCTGCGCGCACACCTGCACATCATCAGCGGCGAGGAATATAAGCCGCCTCGCCCTGAGCTTCGGCCTGAAGCCGTCAGACTTCTCCACTCATCATCGTGAGTCAACCTTTCCTTCAGCACGACGCCTTTGGTAAGAAGCCCTTACCCCACCCGGTAGCTGTGCGTGTGGCTATTCCCCCCTCCCTCCGCATCCATCCCACCTTCCATGTGTCCAAGGTGAAGCTGGCAGTCTCCGACCCCCTTTGCCCTCCTCCTGCTGCGCAACCCGCGCCCCGGATGGTTGGTGGCCATCCGGCCTGGGCCGTCTCTTCCATCCTGGACTCCCGGCGCCGGGGTCGTGGGTTGCAGTACTTGGTGGACTGGGAGGGCTATGGGCCTGAACATCGACAGTGGGTGCCCCGGTCGTTTGTGTTAGACCCCTCGCTCATCGCCGATTTCCACCGAGCGCACCCAGAGAAGCCATCGCCAGGATGCGCTACTAGAGGGGGGAGTACTGTCACGCCGCGCCGCTCATCAGCGGCGCCACCTGCGCGCACACCTGCACATCATCAGCGGCGAGGAATATAAGCCGCCTCGACCTGAGCTTCGGCCTGAAGCCGTCAGACTTCTCCACTCATCATCGTGAGTCAACCTTTCCTTCAGCATGACGCCTTTGGTAAGAAGTCCTTACCTCCTTTGTTTCCAGTCTGCTCCCCTGTGCACAGGTGGATTCCTCGGCGGCGGACAACGCCTCTCCCTCGCCATTCCTCACTGCTGCACCGAGCCCTGCAGGTGGCTGTCTTCCGGGTCCCGTCCTTGTGGTGCCAGTCATCTGTCCCTTGCAAGTAAGCTCCTCTCTCGCTCATTCTCCTCCTGTGTTGGTGTGTGCCCGTCACCCTGTGTCTTTGTGCTCTTTCCCATAGGGTTGCCGGCTGTATGGTCTCCTGCCTCTGTGCCCGAAGCAGACGCTGCCACCAATACATTTACATCCCGCAGACACACATCCATTCACCCCTGTTGCTAATAAACTATTTGAACTTCTCTGAGCCTGTGTGTGTGCGTCTCCTAAGCCGTGCGTTATGTCAGTGACAAGACTATGAGCCGTTAAGGCAAAAACACACACGAGGTACAGGGGCTCGTAGGGCTAACCCCAGCCACTACGAGCTAAACTATGACATAACAAGGCAATAAACGAACCTGACATGAAGGTCTGACGAATGTTCGACGATACTCCCGCAACTTGACTGCCGTCAGCACCCGCCTAATAAGGGCGAGCGCTAACGAGCAGTAATGACAAACAGCTGACCATCTTTAACAGCCAGAAGCCCCACAGAGTGCCTTCACAATAAGAGCCCGGTGAAGCCAGAATATAACCCACAGCTGTCAAAGGCGGCAGTGAATATACATAGCCCGAGCGCGGACAGGACTGGCACTCGGGTCGTAACAGTACCCTCCCTCCGAGGGCGGGCTTCCAGAACGCCCATAGACCAGCCTGCCCCCCCCCACCCACTCCAGGGTGGGCGGATGGGGGTAGGTCCAGCGGGAGAAAAAACAAACAAACACAGAATCAGTACAGGAAAGACAAAATCCAGACCAGACAAGGCAAAAAAAACTAAACACAGCACAATGACACAAAATACCAAATACTCAAATCAGATCAAATACACACAGAGGAAAATAAGGCAACTGTAGGAGATAAAACACAAATTGCCAAGGATCCCCAAATAACAGTTACAGAAAACAGCACAGGACAGCAAGAGAAAATTAAATCTTTGCCCACATGTCCCACAAGAAGATGGCTTCTCACCCGTGTGAATTCTCATCTGAATTTTCAAACTACCATGCTGATTAAACCTTTGTCCACATGTTTCACAAGAAAATGGCTTCCCACCTATGTGAATTCTCATGTGAATTTTCAAATAACCAAATACAGAAAAACAGAACAATTACTGGGTCAAACCTAACTGCACACCAAAACAAAATAAGGCAACTGCAGGACGTAATCACAAATACCCGCAGACACCCAAATGACCATTACACAGAACACACAGGATAGCAAAAAAACAGAACAATTACTGGATCAACCCCCACCAAAAAGGTGATCTCTACCCCCCCCCCTCCCCCAACAGTTCATGCCGAACGGCGGAGACCCAGCGCCCCAGGAATAGTTCGGGCGGTCTCCCCACATCCAACAGCCGGCGGGTGGTCATGGGAGGCGGAACATGACCAGGCGGCTTGTCAAAGTCCCAGGCCCGGAAAGTCCCCTCCCCCGGAGGCTGAACCGGGTCGCCCAGAAGAACACGTAACATGTCGGGTGGCCAACCCGAGGCGCCGAACCGGCGAAGCAGTTCCTCAGGCGGCCAACCCGCATCCCTCAGCCACCAGTACCGGGGGAAAACAGCCCACGGCAGCCCTCCTGGCGAGGACAAAACTCGGGAGAGCCGGGGCGAGAGAAAAGGGACCCCCATGGCCCCCGGCGATGATGCGCGGAGGCGATAACTCTGTAGAGGGACTAGAAGGCAAGGATGAGCCCGTACTCCGTCCGACAGCAAAGGGTCTGCAGCTCCTCCACTGTCCGCGGACCACACCGGCACTGCACCTCCGCTGGACCCCGATTGAGTCCCGGCTGCACCCATGCCGGACCCCGACTGGGCCAAAGCAGCTCCCGCGATGGACCCCGACTGGGCCTCGGGCGCACTCACGTCGGGCCCCGATTGGGCCAGAACCCCACCTGCGGTGGACCCTGATTGGTCCTCTGGCGCACCCACGTCGGACCCCGCCAAAGCAGCTCCCACAATGGACCTCAATTGGGCCTCAGGCGCACTCACGTCGGGCCCCGATTGGGCCAGAACTGCACCTGCGGTGGACCCCGATTGAGCCTCTGGTACCCCCACGTCGGACCCCGATTGGGCCACAACAGCCTCCACAACGGACCCCGACTGGGTCGGTGCAGCTCCGCTGACGGTCTCCACCCCCGAACTTGGAACCTCCAAATCAGTGACTCTGACTGGCTCCATGCCGGCGACACTGCAACGAGGCTCACAAAAAACAAGAAAACCGGGATCAATATCACCGGTAGCAACAGAACCCAGCGAGACGAGCTCGGGCGCAGCAAGCGGCTGCTCCTCACTCGCCTCCCCGAGAGGCAGGAACAAATGCTCCAAAACAGGGGACAGAGACACAAGAGGGAACACTTGCCTGCACTCGGGTTCTATTGTCGCCCAGGACTCCCACGATCCAGGTTCAGGGCGGTGACTTTCGTCAGCAGGCTCCAACTCAGCTGCATTGGGCTCCGCAGCTGGCAAGATGACGTCTGCAGCCTGAGGTTCCTCCCGCGCTGATGTCCACGCCGATGACCCGTATGGCGTGGGGGCTGGGGACACTCGACCCGCTGGCTCAGACCGTTCCGGCGAGAAGACCCGGAGACGCTTCATCATCAGCTCAGGCTCCGGGCCGCAGTCCGCTTTTCTCCTCTGTCCACGATGTGGCTGCAGGGCCGGATCCAGGCTTTCCAGCACTGCAGGCCCCCCTCTTCATCCAACGTCGTAGGCCTGGCGTCGCGGAGCACTCAACAGGAAGGGGGACACAGAGGCAGCAGGTTTAGTTATCACTACAGCAGGTGCAGGGAGCTCGGGGGGCTGCGAACCCCGAACTCCGCCCCCAGGAGTCAGACAAGGCAGGTTACAATTATGGTGTAATAAATTAACTTGCACTTGCCTTTCTCCCGGAGGAAAGATGGTGCCTGCTGTAGGGGACGCTGTTCCTCCTTCTCCCCGCTGGATGGCGACAGAGGGCCCCCTGGAAGGATAAGATGGAGCAGCTCTCAGAGGCTCGCTGACGGGCTTCGCCGGCAGTGGATCCAGCCGGGGATTCTGCCGAGGTTCTCCTTGGCCGTGGCGCAGACATCGTCGACGACCTCCAGATGGCGCAACCTCCTGGACCGGGTCAGGGACAGGAACGGGATCCCAACATGGGGAGCGAGGATGCCTCCTCCTCTGCTTCCTGCTTTCCTCCTCCTCCAGCCCGCGGAGTATCTCGCGCTGCGTGGCAAGTTCATCTCTCCTCGTCATCACCTCCGGGTGATCGTCGTAGTGGAGAGGAAGGTTGTCCAGGAGAACCTCAGCATAGTCCAGGTGCCAGCGCATATAGCTGGAGTTGACGTCAAAGGTAGCGGCGAGGAGCGTCGACGTACTCCAGCGTGCTCGCTAACTCTTTGCCCAGGCGCCGACCACGGCCCCTGAATGACGGCATTCTCCCAGCAAATGACTCCCAGGCAGGGAAGAACAATAGTCCAATTAAAGCAAAAACTCACGGTGAAAAAGGCGTCTCGGTGTAGCGTCTCCATTTAGATGTCTGGCGGGAGTATACTGTCATGCGGTGATCCTCGCGGATCACCATAAGACACCAAGAGTCACCGGAGAGTTTTGCAATGATGTTTATTTACAGGACAAGACGTGACACAAGACTATGAGCCGTTAAGGCAAAAACACACACTACGAGGTACAGGGGCTCGTAGGGCTAACCCCAGCCACTACGAGCTAAACTATGACATAACAAGGCAATAAACGAACCTGACATGAAGGTCTGACGAATGTTCGACGATACTCCCGCAACTTGACTGCCGTCAGCACCCGCCTAATAAGGGCGAGCGCTAACGAGCAGTAATGACAAACAGCTGACTGTCTTTGACAGCCAGAAGCCCCACTGAGCACCTTCACAATAAGAGCCCGGTGAAGCCAGAATATAACCCACAGCTGTCAAAGGCGGCAGCGAATATACATAGCCCGAGCGCGGACAGGACCGACGCTCGGGTCGTAACAACAATACATATATAAGTCCTTTGTATCAGCTTGTATATATTAAAAATGGAGGAAATGTCAAGAAGTAATTTGGCCATATTGACAATATTTTTTTTTTCCTTTTCAGAGACAGGGTCCTGAATTAACATTTTATTAAATTGTGATGGGATAAAATGTCCTAAATTATACAACAGAGTCTTTAGCAAAGTCCTTCTGTGAGTGACTGTATATTTATTAGCTGACTATGCAAAGCCGTAATACTTATCACAAAGCAAACATGCTAGTGATCAGTGTCCAAACATGTGCTAGGTGTGTTTAGAAAGACTTGTGTTAATATCAGATAGACAGAAGACTGGGGGCTGTTGCTTTTTTTTTTTAAGAGAGAGAAAAGATGATGTTCCATGAAAAAAATGTAACCTATAATTGAACAAAATGTTCAGATATGATTGTAACATTCTCTAAAGTTTAGTCTTGTTATCCTGCTAACAACAGCAAGCAAGCAAAATTACCTACATACATTTTCTTCTATAATTAATTTAATTAAAACCTGAAATTCATTTGGAATCATTTTAGATTACCTTCACTAGATACAACTCTGGAAAAAAATAAGAGACCAAAGCAACCACTGCAAAACTGTCACTTTATCTGGTATTACTATCTATACGTACAGTGAAGATCAAAATTAGAGAACAATGTATTAATACTTGATTTATTCTAACATATTCTTCATTGTTTCAGAATTTGACAGAATATCAGCTGTGGCTATACCACTGTTGTACTAGCAGTTTTTTTTTTTTTTTAAATAACTAAGGCACTTCAACACAAATATTTATTTTGTAAAAAAAACAGTGAGCAAAATTAGAGAGCAGTAGTCAGTGTGTCAGAAGAAAAGCTTTAAACAATGTTTCTTTAGGACTATAGGATTTAAAAATTAATAGGAAGTATAGAGACCCTAAAAGGATTAAGCGGAAGAAGATTGATGGATGGATGGATGGATGGATGGATGGATGGATGGATGGATGGATGGATGGATGGATGGAGAGGCCCTTGCTTTGAATGACTTCAGCACATCTGCCCCCACAGGACATCACTAGCTTCTCACACTGCTCTGGTTTGATCTTGGTCCAGTCTTCTTGCAGTCTCTTACCCAGTTCAGTAACTGTAGAGGGTTTCTTAGCCATTACTTTGTCGCCAAGGATTTTCCAGAGATTCTCTATGGGGTTTAGATCTGGACTCTGGGCTGGCCATTTCATTGTTTCAATATTGTTAGAGAAGGAACTGCATATTGCCGAAGGAAGTTCACATAAACATTTGCATTCACCCTGCCATGTAGCTGTACAAGAGGCCCAACTCCTGAAGCAAAAAACATCCCCCAAACTATGACACTTCCTCCTCCAAGTTTAACTGACTTCTTTACACACTTTAGGTTCAGGCTTTCCCCAGTTTGAAGCCAAACATATTGTTTCCCATCAGACCCAAATAAATTGAACTTACTCTCATCACTTAAGTGCCCTCTGGACCACTTCTCTGTCCACACAACATGCTCCTCACCAAAGGCAAGTCTAGCCTTTGTAATTCATTCTGCTGATTAGAGGTTTGGTCACTGCAGAGTGAGCTATGAGTCCAAATTGTCTTAAACAGAGAGACACTGTGCCAAGACAAATCCTTGCCCTGTTCAGCAGTGAACTGGTGAGCAATTCCAGCTGCAGTGTTGAACCGATTTCCCATTGAGAGTCTTCATATAATCCTGTCCCCCAAACCAGAGCAGTGTGAGAAACTAGTGATGTTCTGTCGGAGCAGACGTAGATAGATAGATAGATAGATAGATAGATAGATAGATAGATAGATAGATAGATAGATAGATAGATAGATAGATAGATGTACTTTATTGATCCCAAACTGGAAAATTACAGTGTAACAGCAGCATGACAGTGGACAACCAAACGACAGAAACACACGCATGACAGACAAAGGGATTACCCATGGAAAGTAAAACTAACACTACTATAAAAACCTATATACTGTGGTGATCCCGAGCGTGGGTATGCCCTGCGCTCGAGTCACTTATTATTTTCCTTTTTTCTGTCTGTTTAGTCTTGTTTGTTAGGGGATTTACTTTGTGCTTTTATTTTGACAGTGCCGCGGCAGCACTTCCTCCTGTCAGGCTACTCGCGGGCTGTCACAGCTACGGGAGCTTAATCCCTTATTATTTGTCTCACCTGTTTGTGGTTTATTGGTTGCACTATTTAAGATTGCAGTGGAGATTTATTCCCCGCTGCGATCTCACTCCCATTCAGGCTGGAGTCTCCACGTCCAGCTCCAGCATCTTTCCAGCGTCATGTTTCGTCCTCACTGTCTAAAGTGTAAGTGACTCTGATTCTTTGTAATTGTTTAGTTATTCTGACCCATCGTGGTCGAGTGTTGTAGTTTATGTGTTTCACCCCTCAAGGCGCATTATTTTGCACTTTAAAATAAAATAACAAAACTCACTGTTGGCTTTTGGCATCTCATCTTTGCCCTGCAAAGGGCAAATCATAACAATAGATCACAGCCAAACGAGGTGCCAGCCTCAGCGAGTTTTTGTTTTTGGTCCTGTATTTTTTTCCTTACCGGGTGCCAGCATTTCTTGTTCGGGGGGAGGTTATAGCATCTTTCAAGACATGGTATCCTATGAGCCTGGGTTTTGAGCTCATCCAGGCTCTGATTGAAATTGACGACCTCCTGGCCAAAGCCCACAATGATTCCCCCCAACGCGCACTTTGGTTCTTGGACCTTGCGGAGGCTGCTGTAAATTGTCATCCTCCCCTTGCTGATCACTCTGAGGGCAGGGAGAGAATGGCTGAGCTAGCGGCGCTTCAGCAGAAATATCATGAGCTGGTGAAGAGTTCCAGCAGGAAGCCGAAGACACAGCAGACGGTGAAGCACTCCCGCTCCTGGCCCTGGAATCAGGTTCCTGCTATGGTTCCAGCTCCAGTTTCTGCTTTGCTGAAGAGCCGTCTTCCAGCACAGCGGAGGAGGAGGGCAGCCGAGGCTCCCAGCGAAGATGAACAGTGGGCAGCTGAACTCATCAGGGGCCGTGTGGCTGAAGCTCACTCTTCCTGCTACCCCAGTAAGATTCTGAAGAGCGTGGTGGCAGCTGTTAGACTGGTGGAGGCAAATCCTAGGTTAAAGAATTTTCCTGAGTTCGTCGAGCTGCTGGCCTCAGTTTCAGCACAGCAGTTGCATTTCCCCAATTTGAATTTAGCTTCGCCTCCAGCCAGAAGACGTTGCCACCCTACACAGAACTCATCTCCTCCCCTGGACACGGCCGTTCCGAAGGGGAGGGAGAATAATGACCGGTTCAGTTCACCGCGGGGTTCCTGTTTGGGTCCAGCTACGGACTGCCAGAAAAACTCCTCTGTCTCCCATCCAGCTGTTTTTCCCTTGCCACGGCAGAGAGGTGTGACAGCAGCTTCAGCCTCCGGGTCTTCATTTTCAGCTGTTTCGCCAGCTCCCCTACCCCGGACTGCCTCAGCTGCTCCTCCCTCCTCTATGGCGCTTCCTCGAGCTGCTGTGGACCTAATGACTTCTTCTCTGGCTGCCTTTGTCGCCGATCCGCCAGGAGTGGCTCCTCCTTGTCTTCCCAGGGGGCCCACCTGCATCCCTGGAATGGGAGAGGGAAGAACAGAGTCTGCTGCAGCAGTGACCACGGTACCCCAGGAAGACAGGCAAGTGATTTTTCATTCTCAATCACTAACTGATGAATTACCTTGTCTGATTCCTGGGGGTGAGACTCAGGTTTTGCAGTCCCCTGAGCTCTCACCACCTGCTGCAGCCATAAACATGCAACCTGCTTCCTTTGTGTCTCCTCCAATATTCCCCGAGTGTCCGCCGGTGCCAGGACTAAACTGCTGGAGGGAGAAGGAGCCTGTGGCCCTGGTGAACCTGGTTCCAGCCCCGCAGCCACGTTATGGACAGAGGAGGAGGTCAGCCTGCCAGTGGGAATCTGTGCCGACGACGAAGCATCCCCAGATCTCCACTGAGCAGAATCCTGTCCCAGTTGGGATGGAGCTCCGGTCGCCACACAGAGCGAGCCATCTGTATGGGCTGCAGCACCAGGGGGTCCAGAGACTGCTGAGACTATCATGCCTGTTGCTGGGGCCGCTGCAGTAGAGTTGGAGTTGGATCTCCAGGAGGCCGGGCCAAGAGGATCGCCATCCGGATCAACAGAGTCCTGGACGGTGGTGGAACTTGAGCTCAGGCAAGTACTCTCTTTTGTTTTCATTATTTCTGTTTTGGAGAGATCTTGTCTAGCTCTTGGGGAGGAGAGCCGGGTGCTGCCGTCAGCAGCATCTGAGCTCGCCTCGCTGGGTTCCATTGCTGCTGGTGACCCTGACCGTGTTCTTGTGCTCCTTGTTTCCAAGTCTTTTCTCAGGGTCACTGAAGTGCTTCCTGCCACGGTAGAGGTCTCTGTGGGTTAAGGTCTGCTGCCCGAGATCGTCGTGGGTCCAGCTTCTCAAACTGAAGTCACCATGGTTCCAGCTCCTCAAGCGGAGGCCATCGTGGGTGCTGCTATGCCTCATGCGGAGGCCATCGCGGGTGCTGCTACGCCTCATGCAGAGGCCATCATGGGTGCTGCTACACCCCGTGCGGGGGCCATCGCGGGTGCTGCTACACCTCAAGCGGGGGCCATCAAGGGTGCTGCTATGCCTCAGGCCGAGGCCATCAAGGGTGCGGTGCTGGGGCTGAAGGCTGCTGTGGTTCAGCTTCAAATTTTTGGTTCCTTCATGGTTCATTCCCTGCCAAGGGTTGGCGGGGGTTACCCGCCTCTCTTCTGCCTTCTGGGGGAGGTGAGCGGGGCTCTGTGGTCCGCTGGCCCAGCGATGTGGGGAGGCCACCTGAGGGACCTTTTCACCTGAATTTGTGGTGCTGGAGGTCTAGTAGGCCTCCCAACCTTTTTCTTGTGACGGTTGGGTGGAGCTGGAACTTTGGGAGGCCACCAGAACAATGCATTCATTTAACTGATAATACGTGATTCTTCGTGTTTCTCTATTTTTTGTTAGCATGTATTATCCAGTTATCTTGTCCAGATTTCTTTTCTGGTTCAAATTTTCTGGGAGAGAAGTTATTCTCATTTGAACTTGAAGTCTGGGAATTTGCTTTATTGGTATAAATTTTCACATTGACATCTCCAAAAAAAGAAAAAAATGGAAAGGAGTTCCCCTTTTGAACCTGTAGTGTTGCAGTTTGTTATATTTTGTGTTTTAGTTCATTGCTAATTTTTTGCATGGACTTTTCTAAAAGAAAAGGTAGAGTAAATTAATCTATTTTTGCCTACCATATAAAATCTCAGTTTTTGACAGAAATTTATGGGAATTAAAGTTGTGGAAAATAGGAGTTCTCATTTGTAGTTGTAGATATTTTGGTGTTTAACATATGTCTTATGTAACCCAGCTGAGAAAATGACCCTTTTTCTCAGATTTCATTTTACAAATGAAATCTGAGAAAAAGGGTCATTTTCTCAGCTGGGTTACACCCTCCCGCGCTAAATATCATGCACGTCCTGTTGCGTGTGTAACCAAGACTGTCCATCGTCAGTATTTAGAAACTCTGAGAAGGCTGTATTCAAACCTTGAAAAAGGGACTTAACAACAGTCACTAGAGGATTTCCTAATTCAGGATACTCTAGTCTTTTTGGAAGTTGTCTGATTCTTTCAGATCGTCGTATTGGTTGAATTGTAATGTGTTCATTTTTGTCCATTTCATTAGGTAAATCATTTGATTGGTGTTCTTGTTCCTCAACTGAATTGTCAGAAGGTTCTTCTAGTATTGTTGCTGTTTCATTTTCCACAGGTTTGTCATTCTCAGTATTGTCTCCATCTGGTATCATTTCCACAGGTGAATTATAGGAAAGTTCAATCTCATTTGCATTATGTTCCCTATCCGGTTCTGCATTGGCAGTGGTTTCAGGTAAGTCACAATCTGGTGGGTTTGTCAATTCCGGTGTTTGCAAAGGTTTTGGATAATCACGCACAGTAGTAAATCTGGTTATCTCCTCACGTGGGGAATCCTCAACCCACGGAATCAAAAATTCATTTTCAATTTCAGTTAACTCTTTGTGATCATTGTTCTCTGCAACAGTTGTTTGGTGTGTCTTAGGACGGTGAATAGGCTCTGGCTCAGGTGTTTCTCCTGTGGCAACAGGGAGGAAACTGCAGGGAAGCAAAAGGTCTCTGTGTAAAGTTCTTGAGGGACCTTGCTTTGACTCGGGTTTAACCGTGTAAACGGGTAAATTACCTGCACATTTGACTACCAAATGAATGTTGGCCTCCCATTTATCAGCAAGCTTATTTTTTCCACGCAGTCCCACATTTCTAACTAAAACCCTATCCCCAGGTTCAAGTTCAGAAACAGTGATTTTGCGGTCAAACCTGGCCTTGTTCTTGTCTGCAATCTTTTGTGCATTTTGTGAAGCTAACTTGTAGCTTTCTTTGAGCCTTTTCTTGAGATTTTCAACGTATTGCAAGTGAGTAACTTTCTGATCTTTGTTGAGAGGAAGTCCGAACGCTAGATCATCTGCCAATCTGGGTTTTCTACCAAACATTAATTCGTAGGGAGTAAACCCGGTTACATCACTGCATGTTCAGTCGTATGCATGTACTAACGACATAACATAGTCCTTCCAGTGGGACTTTTGTTTGGACTCAAGCGTTCCTAACATACTCAGTAGCGTTCGGTTGAATTTTTCAGTGGGGTTACCCCTGGGGTGGTATGGGGTTGTTCTTATTTTCTTTATGCCTGAGATCTCACAAAGGTCTTTTATTAGTTTTGCCTCAAAATCAGGACCCTGATCACTGTGCAGGCGCTCAGGTATACCATAGTGAACGATGAATTGATCCCACAGGCACCTGGCAACCGTTTTGGACCTTTGATTTGAGGTAGGCAATGCAAGGGCAAATTTAGTAAAATGATCAGTTATTACGAGAATATTGCTGGTATTGCTACTCAGATTTCATTTGTATTAATACAATTGTGTGATTTTATTTTGAAAAATGATTATTTTGGGAAGAAGAAGTGTGATCCTCGTTATCCAACTTTTAAATTCCCATTTCATGGTCACGTTGGGCGATCGTGGTCTTTTCATTCGTTAAGAGCGATATTAGCCCCGCCTTCCGAGCAGAGTGCCGAGGCACGCACCCGGTTTTTCGGTCTTTTGCGATCTGAGAGCGGACAAGAGAGGCTGTGGACGATTTGTGTGGAGACCTGTGGGTCTTCTTGGTGAGTTTAGTCTAGAAAGATGCTGTAAATAAATCTAAACACTGTCCACACACTAATTTGAAACCTTTATTATCCGAGCTTGAGAGGCCGTGAGGCTGTGACTTTTGCTGTGTTCATGCTGATATCTCATCTTGGTGAGTGAAAACCGAGTGTGTACTAAGTGAAGCATGCTAACGCATGCTAATGTTAGCGTTATGCTAATGCTAATCGCGAGTGGATTTTTTTCTGTTTAAAAGCAATGGAAATGGCTATTTTTGTGCCTGTTTGGTTTTCCTAAATGGGATTTCAGTTCCCAACAGTATGCTGAAGTACTCTTAGTTCTTTTACACTATTTCTGTCGAATGTAATGTGTAGTTTGATGCTAAAAGCACATTTTGTTGGTTTCCTCTGTAAATTCATAGGTTATGCTAAACCCAGTAGCTCAGACAGGGTTTTACTGATTTTAAAAGGGAATATTGGAAGTAATGGGACAGTATATTCCCTGGTTATGTGATAAATTAATTGTATTTCATTTCATGACTTACAAAGACAAGGTTAAAAAGGATTAATCATAATTTCATGGTTAAATGATGTAGAGATAAAAAGAGAAATTCATTTAATTGGTTACATGAGAAAAAAAAAGTATTTCATGTGCTACCAGAGAGATTGTGAGAAAAGAACACATGCATGTAAGATGTAAGATGTGAAATGTGAATTGTAAGATATTACTATATTACTGGATTGTAACAACAGTAATATGAGGGAAGAATTTAAACACTAAGCTATAGTGTTATATAAGAAGAGATTGGAAAATGAATTACTCTAGCTGTAAACAATAATGCCATTATTGTTGTGCAGGCTAGGTTTTTTTTGGTTGAGATTAAGAACCTTCTGGATCCTGGATTCTCTCCGAATGGAGATGGCAAGCCTGACCCGAGACCTGAACCAAGACTGAACCGAGATCTGAACCAAGGTCTCGGTTGAAGAACATCCTTCCTCTCTCCAGTGCCCAAAATTCAAAGTGGTAACAACTCAAGCCACCACTTTAAAAGAGGAAAAGAAACCTGAGTCTGGAAATACAAGATATCTTGACTGGTCAAACGACTAAAACAAAAAGACAAACAAACACTGAGCTCAGTAGGACATTTTTTGGGGTTTTATTTCATGGCCGGCCGTAGTTTTATTTGTATATTTGTAAATTGTTTGTATATTTTGTTCTCTTTATCTTTATAATAACAGCCATGAATTGCTCATTCTTGCCTCCAGCTATTTCATTCCACACTCATTTTAATTCCCTATTGTAATCTTTACGAACCTGGCAACTGGTCTACACTTAATAATTTCCCTTACCTAATTAACGTAAGGCAAGGGTTACACTTAGGATCTTGCTGTTTAGTATTTTGAGTTCGTTTTTTCCTTTCCAGTGTTGTTCCCTCCAGGCCGGGATTCCCCCTCCGCCCTCCCGAGGCTGGTTTTGATAGTTCTCTTGGTTCGGGAAAGGGGGGTTCCTCTTAGATGTTACAATTGGGATGCCTGGAATCCATCCCTTAAAGCGGGGGCACTGTTGTGATCCCGAGTGCGGGGCAGACCCGCACTCGAGTCACTTATTACTTTCCTTTTTTCTGTCTGTTTAGTCTTGTTTGTTAGGGGATTTACTTTGTGCTTTTATTTTGACAGCGCCACAGCAACACTTCCTCTTGTCAGGCTGCTCGCTGGCTGTCACAGTTGGGCGCTTAATCCCTTATTATTTGTCTCACCTGTTTGTGGTTTATTGGTTGCACTATATAAGATCGCAGTGGAGATTCATTCCTCGCTGTGATCTCACTCCCATTCAGGCTGGAGTCCCCACGTCTGGCTCCAGCCTCTTTCCAGCATCAGGTTTCGTCCTTGCTGTCTAAAGTGTAAGTGACTCTGATTCTTTGTAATTGTTTAGTTATTCTGACTCATCTTGGTCGAGTGTTGTAGTTTATGTGTTTCGCCCCTCGAGGCACAGTATTTTGCACTTTATAATAAAATAACAAAACCCACTGCAAAGGGCAAATCAAAACATATACATCATAGCTTAATATATGATGACCCATATAAACACAGGAATCATACCCGCTGCACAATGCAGGACTATCAGGAGCAGAGTGAAATGTGAGGTACCAGTTAGACTGTAAGGTGCAGTATGGCAACAAAGTTATGACCAGAATACAACATCATAGTGAGTTATTGTACAGTGAATATGGCATGCGGCAGGAAAGATTTCCTGTACCTGGCCGTTCGACATCGAAGCTGTAGTAGTCTACTGGAGAAAGTGCTCCACTGTCTGTCCAGTGTGTGGTGGAGGGGGCGATCAGGATTGTCCATGATAGATCGCAGTTTATTTAGTGTCCTCTTCTCCACCATTGTCTCAAAGGTCTCCAGCCTGAGACCATTTACAGAGCCAGCCCTCTTGATAATCTTGTCAAGTCTGTTGGTGTTGCTGGCCCTGATACTGCTACCTCAACAGACAGCAGCAAAGAAGATGGCGCTAGTGGCAACGGTCTGATAGAAAAGCTCCAGCATCCTGTTACACATGTTGAATGATCTCAGCTTCCTCAGGAAGTACAGTCTGCTCATCCCCTTCTTGTGCGCAGCATCGGTGTTGGATCTCCAGTCCAAGCCGTTGCTGTTCCTGACACCCAGATATTTGTAGTCCTCAACCACCCCACATCCTCTTCCCTAATCTGCAATGGCTGAGAAGATGTCCTCTTCTTCCTGAAGTCAATCACCATCTCTCTGGTCTTGCTGACATTCAGCCTCAGGTGATTCTGCTCTGTCCACTCCACAAATCTGTCTACCAGTGCCCTGTACTCCCCCTCCTCTCCCCCTCTTATACACCCCACAACAGCTGAGTTGTCAGAGAATTTCTGCAGGTGGCATGACTCAGTGTTGTACTGAAAGTCAGAGGTGTATAAGGTGAAAAGAAAAGGAGAGAGCACAGTCCTCTGTGGAGCTCCCGTGTCACTAACCACCAAGCCAGACAAGACACTGCCCAGCCGGACAAACTGTGGCCTGCCTGTTAGGCAGTCAGTAATCCAGGAGATCACAGAGCTGTCGACCTCCATCACTCGCAGCTTCTCACCCAGCAGCAGTGGCTAGATGGTGTAAAAGTCACTGGAGAAATCAAAAAAAGTGATTCTCACAGTGTCTCCTCCGCCATCCAGGTGCAGATGGGCTCGTTGCAGCAGGTAGATGATAGCGTCTTCAACTCCTAAATGGGGCTGATATGCAAATTGCAGAGGGTCCAGCCACGTCTTCACCTGCGGCCTCAGGTGGGCTAAGACCAGTCTCTCCAGGACCTTCTTTGTCATAAACTCCTCGTGCACTTTTCCACAGCGCAAGGGCGTCATTAACGAAGTCCTGGATGAACTCGGCGGCCCATTCCTCCTCCACTGTTGGAAACCCCGCTGCCGTTCTTCTTCCTTTGCTAGACTGGGGCATGACACTCTCCAAAAAACAGGACAGTCCAGAAAAACAGTTTACTATGAAAAAAGTGATGTGTGGGTGAACCCGCTAAATCCCTTTGACTGGCTGGACCATTCTGTCATAAACTCCCCATGCACTTTTCCACAGCGCACGGAGGAGAAGGAAGGATGGACTTAAATGCGGGGTTACACCAAACACACATTTATTGACATGAAACAGTTCACAAATAGAGACTAACAGGTAGGTAACAATGTACACAAAAAGGCTGGTGCAAAAGAGAACAGCGGGCAGACCACTGTGTACCGTGGCCACAGAAAAATAAGGCAATAACAAATGTGCTCAGGAGAGCGAGGAAGACTCTAGGAAGCTCAACTGACTCAGGGGAAGCAAATTCTGCAACAGCCTAAACATAGTAGTAGAACTGCGGAGAGAAACACTACCAGATATGCGTAGCAGCAATACCGTGCAGAGAAACGCTAAACAATTTACTCACGAGCAGGAACAGTCCAAAAAGTCCAATTCTCCCAGCGAGCACAAACCATAAGTCCTTCAAAGACGTGACGATCTTGTGATTCGTATAATGGTCCAGCGGTGTTTGACTAGCAAAGAGCTGCTTAAGTACAAACACCGCTGGCCTAACAAATTGGGAACACGTGGGCGAGGCGCGGGAAAGATAATTACCGGGGCAAACAGCTGACTGTCAGAGAGAGGGGGGTGTGGTCGGACTGGCGAATGTTAGACAGCACCCACCAGAAGGTGGGTCAGACAGCTGCCTAACGATTGCCAGCCAGAGCAGCGGCCACAAACATAGAAATAAGACACAGGAGAGAAATCAAAACACAACATAAGACCAAGAATGATCAGAACTGAGCCCACAGGAGAACACAGGCTCGGTTCATGACATTCATCACATGAGATGTGAGGGCAACTGGTCGGTAGTCATTCAGGTCCGATGGCGATGACTTCTTGGGAACAGGAACCAGGCAGAAGTCATCCAAAGCAAGGGCCTCTACACTTCCTATTAATTTTTGAATCCTATAGCCCTAAAGAAACATTGTTTAAATCTTCTCTTCTGACACACTGGCTACTGTTCACCAATTTTGCTCACTGTTTGATTTTGGGGTTTTTTACAAAATAAATGTTTGTGTTGAAGTGCCTTGGTTATTTAATAAAACATACTAGTATAGCAGTGGTATAGCCACAACTGATATTCTTTAAAATTCCGAACAATAAAGAATAACACGTTAGAATAAATCAAGTATTAATACATTGTTCTCTAATTTTAATCTCCACTGTATATGTTTGAGGAAAATGAACAGTTTAGTTTAATTTTCTAACCTACTGAAAACAACGCACCCAAATTCCAAGTCAAAATATCATCATTTATGTGATGATCAGGTGAGTGTGCTCCCCCTCCCCTCTTGTGTGTTTTCCCTCTGTCTGTTTCCTGACTCCGGAGCTAATTATGGGCACCTGCGTGATTGACACACTTGCTACTTGCTCATCTGCCAGTGTTTAAAAGAGCCAGTCTGTGAATGCTTCTCCGCTGGACTGTTGGGTATTGCTGCCTCAACTAAGGCTAATTTATTTTCTTTGCTAAACTGTGACTGCTGACGTGTTCTCCTCTCCCTCTCAGGTTGCTGCCATCACAGTGGTGTGTCTTTCTGGGGCTGCGCATGCTCACCTGCCCTTCCACCATCTCGCCTGATCTACTCTGTTCTACCATCTTGTCTGGTCTACTCCTGCTCCACCCAGTCAGCCTACAGCTCCCTTTCTCCCTTTGCCATATCTCATTCTTGCTGGCGTCCCAGGTTCCGGCCTCGCTAACAATTATCCCCCTGCACGCTGGATCTCACGGCCAGGCCCTCTGCTCAGTTCGTAAGTCTCCTCTCCTCTCTTAGTCAGTTCAGATCCTCACTGTCCTTTACTAACTATTCCTCTCTTCTCTCTCTGTTTACAGGCTGTGTGCCCTTCCAGCGTGCCCTCTGAGTTTTCTTTCCAAATTATCTGTGGTATCATTTAGTTGTGTTTTGAAATAAAATTGTGTTTAACTTTTACCCTGAGTCTGAATGTTCTTCCGGAGTTGTATGCCCTGCGTTTGAACCTCTGGTTATTGAATCATGACAATTTAGAGGATTTATTTACAGAAAAAGGCAAATGCCAAATCAACAAAAAAGATGCTTTTAGATGTGCTTTTAAATCAAATAATGCAAAGAAAACAAGTTAATGTTCATTCTTCAGCACTGCAATAATTAATTTTTAACTTAAGAACTCAGAAATCTGTATTTGTGGAATAACTGATTTTTATTCACAGGTTTCATGTGTCATACCACACTTAGATGATCACCTTATCAGTACCTCCTTAAACAGATTAAGGTGTCCCTTTGTTGGAATTCAACAGATACTCAAATTTAATGGCTGCCACACATGTAGAGTTGCTAATTTAGGAAATATTTTGCATTGGTCTTTTTTTAATATTATGCCCTTTAAGTTGTAGTAAGTTGCAGTGACGTGGTACGCCTCTCTGTGCTCAACATGATGTATAACTCGGAGTGTGTACTATACTGATGAGAAGCGGGAGGAGCGCCGACAGGTTTTGCTTTCACAGACTGAGTGTGGTGATCCGAGCACTGAGTTTATCCACGCCCGGGCCACTCAGTATTCTCCCTTTTTTCTCCTTCATTTCTGCGTAGTTTGTTATTGGTGCTCCCAGGGCTTTTACTGTGACAGCACCGCGGCCGAACTTCCGGCTGTCAAAGTCTAGCCGGCACTGTCACAGCTGATCATGATTTTGGTCATCACGTTTCCTCCTCTCCTGTTTGGCTCATGGCTTTTTGTTATCAGTATTCAAGGGAACAGCTGAGGCTCACTCCTCACTGCGACCTACCTCTACCAGGACTGGAGTCCCTATCCCCAGCTCCAGTCTTCCTTCTGTGTTTGGTTTGTCCTCGCTTCATCATTTGTAAGTGTTTATTCGATAGCGTCAGGTTCCGTCCTCGCTACGCTCTTGCATTGATGTTAGTTGTAGAAGAGCTTGGAAGAACGAGGCGGTGTGATATATAAACCAAAGTTTATTATCAGCTCCTCTAACAAGTCTCATCTAAGTGCAGAAGCAGAAGCAAGAAAAGAGAGCGAATACCTCCGGCTCTGTGAACTTATACTTGCACATAACAAAAGACATGCATATCAAAGGCTGACATCCCTCATTATCTTAATCCCCCCATTGTCTCCGTACTCCTCCTCATGGCCCTGGGGGGTGAGGGCAGCATCTCCGGTCTCCACCGCAGTGTCTGGGAACGTCTTTGTTCTTCACTGGCGGTTGAGAGTCTTTGTCCTTTCTGAGGTGTGAAGTCGCCTTACATATGTAATCACCAAACATTCCCACAGGCTTCAACATATGTAGGTTATGGAATATATGATTAATATAGCCCACAGCCCCCCCCCAAACGACTAAGAAAAGGACAATAGAAAAATTCACAGTTTAAGATAATTACTATGACATACTAACTGCTATATCTCTTGCCACAGAAGAAACTTTCCAGCAGCCATGCTCCTAAGAGAGTTCAGTGGTAATCATAACAGCATAGTAAAATCACAAGTCAGTCCTAAACTGTTACAGCACAATTAGTGAACAACTGTTGAGTAGTTTGCATCAGTCCCTGTGCTGTCTGGGTTTTAATCTTCTCCTGAATCTGCTGTGGGTCCGCTTAGGCGTCCTGCTGGGACCTTCCTGTAAGGAATCTGCAGCTTGGGGAGGAGAGTGATTATTTGTTCCCTGCAGGGGGGCTGAGTCTTTTCTCTTGGGGGGTCTACCCCGCCGAGGTGCTCTCGCGAACTGTGCAGGCTCATCTCTCAACAAGAAGGCAGGTTTGAGTCTGTCAATGCTGACTGTTTCTTTTCTATCCCCAAAATCAAGCACAAAGTGTTTATCACCAGGTTCCAGCACTCTGAATGGCCCATCGTATGCTGGGCGGAAAGTTGGTTTTAAAGCTTCATGCCTAACAAAAACTAATTCAGCGTTTTTTAGAGCTTGGGGGACAAAAGCCCGTGGAAAAGAGTGATGTGCCGGTCCGGGGAGAGAGTCCGGTCCATTGCTGCCTAAAAACCTCGAGGCTGGAAGATGCCCTGGCTCTGGGTTCTCTGGTAAAAATTCACCCGGGAGCCTGAGAGGTTGTGCAAAAACTAATTCTGCTGGAAAGGCGTCTAGATCCTCTTTAGGCGCAGCACGCAACCCCAATAAAACCCAGGGAAGTTTATTTACCCAATTTGTATCCGTTAGTGAGGCTCTGAGGGCGGCTTTTAAAGACCTGTGAAAACGCTCGCATAACCCATTAGCCTGAGGGTGATAAGCGGTGGTGCGGTGAATTGTTGCTCCTAAGCTGCTGGACATGGCTGGCCAAAGCTCCGAGACAAATTGAGGTCCTCTATCGGACGTGATGTCTGATGGGACGCCGAAACGTGCCACCCAGTTTGTCAAAAAAACGCGAGCGACTTCCTCCGCTGTAGTTGACGCCAGAGGGAGTGCCTCTTGCCAGCGCGTGGTGCGGTCTATCATTGTTAACAGGTGTGTGAAACCTTGGGAGGAAGGTAGTGGCCCCACGAGGTCGACATGAACGTGGTCGAACCTTCTAGCAGGGATTGGAAAAGGCTCCAGAGGGGCTTTTGTGTGTTTGTGAATTTTGGCGCGCTGACAAGAAATGCAAGTTTTTGCCCATTCTTTTACGTTTTTGCGCAGGCCCGGCCACACAAACTTTTCGGCGACCATTTTAACCGAGGCGCGCACACCTGGGTGCGCGAGGGAGTGAATTGAGTCGAAAATACGGCGGTGCCATGTGGCTGGGACTAACGGGCGAGGTCGGCCGGTTGAAATATCGCATATTAGGGGGGGCACGCCGTCGCATAAACCCCTTTCCTCCAGCCTTAACCCTGTTGGTCCAGACAGGAGTGCGCGCACGTCCGCGTCACTGCTTTGTTCCTCTGCCATGGCTGCATAATCTATCCCTGCATGGATAGGTGCTGCATATGTGTCCGCGTTAGTGAAGAGTTCTGCGGCTGAGGCAGTATAATCTGTCTCCTCGTGCTCTGGTGATGTCACAGCGTGAGAGAGGCAGTCTGCTACCACGTTAAGTTTGCCTGCCACATGTCGAATGTCTGTGGTGAACTCTGAAATCGCAGCCAGCTGTCTTTGTTGCCTGCCTGACCATGGTTCTGAGATTTTAGCCATCGCAAAGGTGAGCGGTTTGTGGTCTACAAAAGCCGTGAAACTCCGCCCTTCTAACCAGAACTGGAAGTGGCGGATGGATAAATGAAGCGCTAGCAGCTCCCTGTCAAAAGTGCTGTACTTACGCTCAGTTTGGTTTAGCGTTTTGCTGAAGAATGCCAAAGGTTGCCAGATCCCGCTGACATGTTGTTCTACAACTGCCCCTATAGCTAGGTCCGAAGCGTCTGTGGTTAGTGCAATGCGGGCCGAGGGATCGGGGTGAACTAACAATGTGGCATTAGCTAGAGCGCTCTTTTACTTTCGCGAAGGCGCATTCGCGCTCCGGGGTCCATTCGACCGCGTTGGAAGCTTTCTGTTTTCTGAGCGCGTCATATAAGGGCTGCATGAGCTGAGCTGCGTGGGGGAGGAAACGGTTGTAAAAATTAACCATTCCTAAAAATTCTTGCAGCGATTTGACCGTTTGTGGCCGTGGGAAACTTTTTATCGCGTGAACTTTGTCTGGAAGTGGAACTGCCCCTTTCGGAGAAACTCTGTGTCCTAAAAAATCAATTTGCGACACGCCGAATTTGCATTTGGCTGGATTGATTATTAACCCGTGCTCTTCTAGTCTCTGAAACACCGTAGTGAGGTGCTGCTCGTGTTCTTCCTCAGACGAGCTGGCTACTAGCATGTCGTCGAGGTAGACGAAAACAAAAGGAAGGTCGCGTAATACTGCGTCCATCATCCGCTGAAAAGTTTGAGCAGCGCCTTTGAGGCCGAAAGGCATCCGCAAAAATTCAAAAAGGCCGAAAGGGGTTATTACCGCTGTTTTAGGAATGTCCTCTGCTCGAACTGGGACTTGATGATAACCGCGGACCAGGTCTATTTTTGAAAAAATGCGCGCACCCGCCAGATGCAGTGAAAAATCCTGAATGTGAGGAATTGGGTAGCGGTCATGCGCTGTCGCATTGTTTAATCTGCGGTAATCTCCGCACGGTCTCCAAGAACCGTCGGATTTCGGAACCATGTGAAGTGGCGAGGCCCAGGGGCTCTTCGAGCGTCTAACAGTGCCTAATTTTTCAAGGGTAGTAAACTCGTCCCAAGCTATGGTGAGTTTGGCCGCGTCTAAGCGGCGAACTTTGGCAAATACGGGTGGACCCGTTGTGGGAATAAAGTGTTCAACCCCGTGTTTAGCCACAGTGGCTGAGAATTTGGGAATTGTGAGTGCTGGAAATTGGGTGAGGAGTTGCTCAAACTTACCTCCTGCTGTGGTGACGCTGGCCTGCACAGGTGGTGGAGAAACTCGGGCTGAGCAGGGAATAGAAGTAAAGGACAGTGCATTAACCAAGCGTCTATTCGCTAGATCAACTAATAACCCGTGTGCACACAAAAAGTCTGCGCCCAACAAGTTAAAACTCACCACCGCTACAACAAATGTCCATCTGTAGTTGCGGCCGTGGATGTGGAGGTGCAGGCTCTTTTCACCGAAAGTGTCAATGCTGGAGCCGTTGGCTGCCACCGCTCCGTTGCCCCGGGTGCCCATGGCTCGATCTGCTTGGGAGGGCATGACGAAACTCAGTTGAGCTCCTGTGTCAATAAGGAACTGCTTGCCGGTGTGTCCGTCCGTCACATATAACAGCTTACTCTTCTCGCCGAGAACCGCTGCCGTTAACGGCTCTCGGCTTTGGCGTTTAAATTTGCAGGGGGGAACACATTTGTGAGCCTTCTCGGCGAAGCGGTGGTGGTAATAACAAACATCGCTCCATCTGTTACGTTTTGGCCGTGTCGCTGTCACTGCGGGCTGGATCTGCTCCGTGGGTTGAGGCTCGCCGTGGCTCTGGGCATCAGCGTTGAGGTATGCGGATGCTGCTGTGGGTGTCTGTTCCCTGCAGGCGTTGACGAGTCGTTGAGCTTCGTTGGCCAGCACGCGGAAGTCTTGCTGGGTGTTGCATCGCATGTTGGCGAGCGTCCCTCTCATGTGTGGCGGCAGCGTGCTGAGGAATACGAATTGGTAGAGGAAGTTGTCATTGTCCTCCTCTTTAAGCTGCAGCAAGTCCTCCATGAGGGCTTTAGGTCTGCATCCTCTGTGGCCGTAGACCGCCAGGATTCTCTCGGCTCTCTCTTCGGCTGAGGGGACGTAATTTGCCACGATGGTTGCTTTCAGTATTTCATATTTGTCTTGGGCCGGCGGCCGCCGGATTATGCTCCGCACACACCTCGAAGTGGCGGCGTTGAGTTTGGTGACGATGTGATAGAACTTCGTATCGTCGGCCGTGATGCCCGCCAGTGTAAACTGGGCTTCAGCTTGTTGAAACCACGAGGCGGGGTCTTCCTGCCAGCAGCTTGACAGCGACGGCATTTGTGTAGACCATCACTGCTGTGTCCGCAGGGTGAGAATGCCTTGCCTCGGCTCTCCCAGCGGCGCTGGTGCTCGGTTGAGCCCTCTCTATCACTTCTGCCGGGGGGGGGAACGTCATCCATCTGTTCCCCTGTCTGCGTGGGCGCCGGCGTCTGCCTGGGTCGCCACAGATGAGTCGATCGCGGGGGAACGCCTCAGGTCCATACTCGCGTCAGGGGTCACCAGTGTAGAAGAGCTTGGAAGAACGAGGCGGTGTGATATATAAACCAAAGTTTATTATCAGCTCCTCTAACAAGTCTCATCTAAGTGCAGAAGCAGAAGCAAGAAAAGAGAGCGAATACCTCCGGCTCTGTGAACTTATACTTGCACATAACAAAAGACATGCATATCAAAGGCTGACATCCCTCATTATCTTAATCCCCCCATTGTCTCCGTACTCCTCCTCATGGCCCTGGGGGGTGAGGGCAGCTCCTCCGGTCTCCACCGCAGTGTCTGGGAACGTCTTTGTTCTTCACTGGCGGTTGAGAGTCTTTGTCCTTTCTGAGGTGTGAAGTCGCCTTACATATGTAATCACCAAACATTCCCATATGCTTCAACATATGTAGGTTATGGAATATATGATTAATATAGCCCACATTAGTGTTCTTTATTTTGTGTTCTAGTTTAGTGTATGTGTTTTGCCCCACGTGGCTCTTTATTTTGTTCTTTCTGTAAATAAACAAGCAAACTTTCTGTTGGCATCTGGCGCCTCATTTATGCCCTGAAAGGGGCAAACACGACAGTAGGTCGCAGCCCTGCGAGGTGCCAGCCGCAGTAAGTTTGTTTTTGGGTTTGAGTTTTTCCCCTTTTTCCGGGTGCCAGTGTTATTTGGAGAGATGGCGTATTGTATTGAGTATCTCATGGAGGTTTATGACCTCCTGTCCAATGCCCGTCTGTTCACCCCCTCAGACACCGCACACTGGTACCTGGACCTCGCGTAAAAGGCGTTAAAGCACTATCATGCAGCTGTCGTCATGGTGTAAAGAGAATAACCTTCTCCTGAACACCTCTAAGACTAAGGAATTGATAATAGACTACAGGAGGAAGAAGACAGAGATTTCCCCTCTCATCATCAACGGGGACTGTGTAGAGAGGGTACCTGACTTCTGTTTTCTAGGAGTCCACATAGAGGAGAACCTGTCCTGGAGTGTGAACACCTCTGAGCTGGTGAAAAAGGCCCAGCAGAGACTGTACTTCCTGAGGATTCTCAGGAAGGAGAACATCACACAGAGACTGCTGGTGTCCTTTTATCGAGCTTCTATTGAAAGCATATTAATATACTGTATATGCATCTGGTACAGTAGTTGTACAATAGCTCAGAGGAAAGCACTCCAGAGGGTCATTGACACCGCCCAGAAGATCATTGGCTGCCCTCTCCTCACACTGGAAGACCTACACCGCTCCCGTTTTCTGAAGAAGGCTCAAAATAAAAGAATATAGAATAAAAGAATAAAGAATATAAAAGAATAAGAACTGAAGAATCAATGCATTTACTGACAAAGGAATTATTAATACAAGATTGGAAGATAGTTTATTATGAAAATGACATAAATAGAGCATATGATAAATTTTTACAAATATTTCAATCATTGTACAATAAATACTGTCCTATAAAACAATACAGTGACAGACAACAAAAAAAAATATTCCTTGGGTCACCAAGGGGTTAATAAATGCATGTAAAAAGAAGAATACATTATATAAACTAGAAAAGCACTCGGAGAGCGCAGACCTCCGCCAAGCGGCACAGTTCCCCCCATAGAGTGTTTGTGTGTACGTTTTCAGATTCCCTGAGCATGAAAAGATATGAGTAGCAATTGGATTCACAATGATTATTTGTTTATTTGACATGGACAGTGCAATAAACAGACAATTAATGAATGACAATCAATGTGATAGTGATAGGATTAGTGGTTCAGTAGTGTAAAATGGGGCTATAAGGGACGGCGGGTTAATAAGGGACACTTTTGTGGGAAATGTTTTAAATGTAATTCTGCTTTTTTTATTTTGAGCAGGACGCTGAGTTGTGTTGTTATTGTCAAATATCCATGAATCCTTCATCAAATCTAGGCGGAAGCAAAATTAAAAAAGCAGAATTACATTTAGAAAAGTGTCCCATATTACCCCGCCGTCCCTTATAGCCCCGTTTTACGGTTGTAAAAGCATTGCCTCGTTGGCGGAGGTAATAAACTGAAGTGTTGGTGTGTCCATCTCCTCCACTGACGGATGCAGATTGGTTAGACAGGTTGCCGTAGGTTTTATATTACATTGGGGTTGCGGTCCGCGGCAAAACAGAATTTAGAGTCTTCCCCGGCAGAGAGGTCGTTTTTACGCAGCGCCTATAGCTGGGCGGGGAATTTGTGGCAAATAATGGGGCGGCGGACAGGTGTCCGTGTCAGGTTTTGCAGCGTGGCGCAAAAGCAGTCACGCTGGCGGGCCCAGGCCAGCAGTGTTTTCCGCGTGCTTTTGTGCCTAAAACGTTGAAGAACGCGGAGTTTGTGTTGGTCAGACACGACGACCAGCGCAATGTGCGCAGCGCCTATGGCTGCCACAGGCACGCTGGGGGTCCGAGGCCAGCAGTGTTTTCCACATGCTTTTGTGGCTAAAACGTTGACGAAGGCGGAGTTTGTGTTGGTCAGACACGACGCCCAGCGCCCTCCATTGCGCCTGCGCACATGTTGAAAATGGCCCTATATGGACTTCCGGTCTGGACGCCATGGCGACTGCAGCTTAACACTGAAGCTCTCAGACCCAATCCAGGATAACACCTTGAAAATCAAACTTAACGGATTTTTGGAGGAGTGAAAATCAAAAGACAAAATCATCATGTCTAAAGGAAAACAGAAGAAACTGAAATTCTCCAGGCCAGGACACGTATCGGCCGGAGAATCTGAACTGGAAGATCTCCGTTCAGAAGACGAGGAACTGGTGATAGCTAACAAAAGGGTTAGCCTGAAATCACTATTTGAGGAGCTACGACGATTTCGCCGAGATGTTACGGCCGAATTTCGGGAATTCAGAGAAGAATTGAAAAGGACAAACAGCAGAGTGGACCAGGCCGAGAACCGAATCCTGGAAACAGAGGATCGAATAAAAGTGCTCGAAGATTCTGTGCTAGACCTACGCAAAAGACAAGCAGCTATAGAGGCTAAGCTAACCGACCAAGAAGGAAAACAAAGAAGAGACAACATAAGAATTCATGGTCTGATAGAAGGAACCGAAAATGGTTTTAACTCAATGGCAGAATGCGTGGAATCCTTACTAAGAGAGAAATTGGATATTCCACAAACCACCGACTTGAAGATAGAAAAGGCACATCGTTCATTAGCCGCTAGGCCGGCGGCGGAAGCGCCCCCACGTTCGGTGTTGGTAAGATTTTCCAATTTCAAAATAAAACAAGAGGTTGTAAGACTGGCCTGGCAGAAAAAAGGATTTATGCACCAGGAGAGAAAAGTCTACGTGGAACACGATTACGCCCCGGAGGTCCTTAAAAAGCGCAGGGAATACAATGACGCGAAAAAGGTGTTAAGAGAGAAGAAATTGCGCTTTCAGACACCATTTCCTGCGAAGTTAAGGGTCTTCTACGGCGATAAAACGTGTCTCTATAATTCGGCGGAAGAAGCAACAGCTGACATGGCGAAAAGAGGGCTCCCGGTAACGGTATTTAAACCCGCAGCAGACCCGAGTGAGAAGATCAAAGCGCAAACTTGGACAACACAAAGACCCTCAAAATCCACGGACCAGCAGCGGGAAACCCAGCACCAGAGCGTCGCGGATAAACTATCCGTTTTCAGGTTGGAATAGCGACCTTTTTTTTTTTTTTTTTTTTTTTTTCTTTTCTCTTGAATCAATCCGCACATCCAACCCCCCTCATACAAGGTAACAAACATTAAAGGAGATGCATATTCAGCATGTGGTAAAACATTTCATGGAACAATCATATTATTTGAAACAAATAAGTCTTTGTAATAAAAAAAACAAAAAAAACTTGTTAAAATAGAAATGTGACAATAATCCACATGTTCTCCTCATACTAACAAATACTGTTTTTGCGTGAATGTTTGATGTGATGGGGGTGGGAGGGTGCACACAATTTCACAGGGTTTAGGCATAAAAGGAAAAAAAAAAATCATTACAAGTTTGGATTGGGTTCTGAAACTCACGTTAAAAGCATGGGACTACTTTCAGTGGTAAGAGAGGGCCCTCAACACGTAACAGAGTTTGAGGAATTTCCCTCAGAGCCTTCACTCCATCAAGGCTCTTACAGGGTCTTTAAAAAGACCTCAGCTCAGGAAGTTCTTATGACAGCTTTTTGTTTTAAAGTTTTTTACACTATGTTCTTAATGTTTTTCTTGTTTTTAATGTTCTTTCAGTTTCTGAGTAGCACAAAAGAGGGCCACCACACAGTTATACTAAACAAAACAACACAATGGAGAAACAGGGTGTAACCAAAATAATTTCATATAATGTAAAAGGAATCCTGAATCCAGTTAAAAGATCCAAGATTCTAGGCAAAATGAAAAAAGACAAAGCAGGAATAATACTTTTACAAGAAACCCACCTAACAGACGTGGAACACAATAAACTCTGTAGACAAGGGTTTAAAATGATCTCTTCATCTTCATATAAATCAGGGAGGAGGAGGGGAGTAGCGACATTGATATCAACCAAAATTACATTTGAAAAAAAATCAGAACACAAAGATAAAGAAGGGAGATACAGTTTGGTAACTGGGCGGCTAGAGGGAGAAGATATCACCCTGCTGAATGTGTATGCTCCCCCAGGGGCTAACTGGAAATTTTATAAAAATGTATTCGACCTAATGATAACTAAAGCTCAAGGTTTAGTGATATGTGGTGGGGACTTCAATCTTAGACTGAATCCATACTGGGATGCTTCTGGTAATTCCCCACATCAAAATAACACCCAAAACAGGAAGACTCGGATGCTACTAAAAGAATTGGGAATCTGTGACGTGTGGAGGGAACTCAACCCCAGTGTAAAAGACTATACATTTTACTCAACTCCACATTCATCTTACTCAAGGATTGACTATTTTTTTATGTTTAATAGAGACATTGGAAGAGTAAAAACATGTAAAATAGGACTGATGGATCTCTCCGACCACAGTCCGATCTACATGGACTTAAATATCCAAAAATACACAAATAATACATTTTCTTGGAGGTTAAATTCAAATGTCCTGAAAGGACCATTGAAAGATGAATTGGAATCAGATATTCTCAGATATTTGGAAGATAACGATAATGGAGAAGTATCCCCTTTAATACTGTGGGATGCATGTAAAGCTGTAATAAGAGGAAAGATTATTGCAAAACTGGCAACCCAAAAGAAACTAAGACAAGAAAAACTATCCACATTAGAGTCAGAACTTAGGAACCTAGAAAAAGAACACAAAGGCAACACTCATTCTACTGACTCGCTCAAGATTAAGGAAATTAAAAACCAAATAAATGAGATCTACACAATAGAAATCCAGAAGAAACTTACATTTCTGAAACAAAAATACTATGAAGCAGGCAGTAAATCGGCAAAATTGCTAGCCTATAAATTGAGGAAACATCAAACAGAAAGAGCAATCTACAAAATCAGAGACCCAGTATCAAAGGAAATAAAATTCAGAATTCAGGATATTCTTAAAAACTTCGAGAATTACTATAAGAACTTATACTCCCACAAAAAACATAAAAACGCATCCGAGGCATTCCTAAACACATTAAACCTTCCCCAACTTACGGAGTCACAAAATAAAACACTACTGTCAGAAATACATCCTAAAGAATTGGAAAAAGCAATTATGAAACTTAAAGCTAACAAATCCCCAGGAGCTGATGGCTATACAGCAGAGTGGTACAAAACCTTTAAACAGCAACTATCTCCTCTCCTCCTGAAAACATTTAATTATGTCCTCCACACAGGGGAAATCCCCCCCTCCTGGAGAGAAGGGGTCATTGCAGTTATACCTAAACCTGAAAAGGATAAACTAGAGTGCTCCAACTACAGACCAATCAGTGTACTAAATCAGGACTATAAGCTTTTTACCATTATCCTTGCCAAAAGGTTAGAAAATATACTGACAGACCTAATTCATTTAGACCAAACAGGTTTTATAAGACAAAGACAGACACAAGACAACATTCGACGCACTTTACACATAATTCATCATATAAAAAAATATAACTTAAATGCAGTCATATTGGGATTAGATGCTGAAAAAGCATTCGATTCGGTTGACTGGTCTTTTCTATATAGAATCTTATCCAGTTTCAATTTTCATAACAACTTCATTAGAACTATACAGGCATTATATAAAAAACCAACAGCTAAAATAAGGATTAACGGTAATTTATCATCATCTTTTGAACTGGAAAGAGGATGTCGTCAGGGTTGCCCCCTGTCTCCACTGCTCTTTGCAATCTTCATAGAACCTCTGAGCCAATGGATAAGACAAAACCAAAAAATTCAAGGTATTACACTTGGTCAGAAGGAACATAAAATAGCACTCTTTGCTGATGACATTTTAATATACCTAGGGCAGCCGGACACTTCTTTACCAGAACTAACCTCAGTTTTTTCAGAGTATGGAGATTTATCGGGGTACAAATTAAATATGCATAAAACCCAAGTTTTAACATTCAACTATGACCCAAATCATTATTCACTAAGCAAACTCAAAACTAACTGGGAGTCGGAATCTATGAAATATCTGGGGGTCAATATCCCGAAACAACTCAACAAAATTATATCACTAAACTATGATCCACTGGTGACAAAAATAAAATCTGACCTAGCAAGATGGAATATGATACCATTCTTGGGTACTGCACAAAGAATTGAAGCAGTCAAAATTAATATACTTCCACGTCTTCTATACCTTTTCCAAACAATACCGGTAGAACCTCCCAAAAAAACATGGCAGGAGCTGGACAGAAGGATCTCAAGATTCATATGGCAGGGCAAGAGACCTAGAATCAGATATAGAACCCTACAGCTAAACAAAGACAAAGGTGGGCTCGCGCTGCCAAATATCAGGGACTACTTTAAAGCCGCACAAATTAAAACTTTAGTAGAGATATGTAACCCAGTCTACACTGCACAATGGAAGGAGATCGAATGCCAAATAACAAGTGACATCCCCCTACAGGCGATAATAGGGAACAATGCCTTACCTAAGCTTTTGAATAACACTAACCCGTGGATAGAGACCCCGCTACCCCGCATGTACAGCAGCTCAACCAGACTCATGTCAATCATCACTGTTTTCTTCGTGCATTACCGACTGCACTATATAGTTCTCCACAGTATCTGCTGCTGGCTAATATATATTTTAACTGTTGACCAGTATCACTTAATCTTATCCTACACTTTATTACATGTATAGTTTATTTCTCTTATCTTATCATGTTTAATGTTGCAGCATTGTACCGAGACAAATTCCTAGTTTGTGTACTACACGAACAATGGCAATAAACCTGATTCTGATTCTGATTCTGATTCTGATTCTAAAAATTTGGTTTAAGATAGTCAGAGAGAATCAAACTAAAGAGCCCTATCGACTTCTGCAATGGATCGCCTATGATCAGGACTTTACTCCTAATAAAACAGACACCAGATTTAAAAAGTGGAAGGAGAAAGGGCTGATAAAATATTACGATTTTTTTAAAGGGCAAATCTTAAGAAGTTTTGAAGATTTGAAAAAACAAGGCCTAATAAATCAAGACCTTTACAGGTTCTTCCAGCTTAGACACCACATAAACAATATACTTAAAAAGGAGGTTTTGGAAAGGGCCCAGTCAGGTGTTCTGAAGGTCTTCTTAATGGCATATAAAGGGATCCCAGGGATCAGATACATTTCTAAAATATACCAAGGTCTTCAAGACTTAAAAGGAGACAACACATCTTATATAAAAGAGAGATGGGAAAAAGAGGGGAATTTCACTTTTCAACTGGAAATATGGGAAAAGCTAAATAAACAGCAATGGAAAAGTACCTCATCCCTGCAGTGGAGAGAATTTGGATGGAAAAACTTGGCAAGATTTTTCAGAACACCTGCACAAAACAAATTTACCCATAAGGGATTGAACTGTTGGCGCTTGTGTGGTGAAAAGACTGCAAATCATTTTCATGTGTTTTGGTCATGCCCAGTTATCCACCAATATTGGACCAAGGTACAGACAATATTGGGGAAAATATTCAAAATTACAGTTCCCTTTTCTTTTGTAACTTTGTATTTGGGTTTACTACCGGACTCACTGGAAAGACGAGGAGAAAAATACTTATTCAATGTTTTAATATTGGCAAGCAAAAAAGCTCTAACTAAAAAATGGATGTTGAAGGACTGTCCTACACCTGAAGATTGGACTAACGTGATCCAAGACATTTACTCGATGGAAAAGTTGACATTCGCACTGAGACAGGACATGGATGGGTTCATGAACTTTTGGCAACCCTGGACCGCATATGTGTCTTCCATTAGATCTAATCTTTGACAAATACCATTTCAATAATGGTTCCGCTCTTTGTTCCAACGCTTCTCAGATGCTCTTTTATCTTTATTTACTTACTTTTTCTTTTTGTTTGTTTTTTACTGGTTTGTTTGGTTTTTTTTGTTATTTGTTTTTTGTTTTTTTTTCTCTTTAATTTCACTTTTTCTTTCACTTTAAAAAAAAAAAAAAGGGTGTTGTAAGAATTAATCTTCCAATGTTGTCAGATATCAGAAAATAAGGGAACATGTGATGAAAATGTAAACACTGCATTGCTGTAACGACCTGTATACCCTTTACAAAAACTTAAATAAAAAAAAAAGAAAATGGCCCTATGTCACAGTGTTGAAAAATGCTTTAAAAAAATTCCTGTATCCAGACGGTGAACCGGATCACCCCCAAAATTTAATCAGTTCTTCCTTGTACCATTTCCAACAACGCCTGAAAGTTTCATGCCAATCCGTCCAAGACTTTTTGAGTTATCTTGCTAACCAACAGACAAACAGACAGACAGACAAACAGACAGACAGACAAACACACAAACCCTGGCAAAAACATAACCTCCTCCTGGCCTTTTCGGCCTGGCGGAGGTAACAATTCAGTAAATGCAGAACGGTGGAAGCTGAGATCAAATATAAAAGATACAAAAATAAGCTTACTACTATAATGAGGACCTGTAAGAAAGAATATTACAACAGAATACTAGAGGATAACAAAAATAACATAAAAGGAATATGGCAAGTACTCAATGGGATTATTAGTAATCGTCCTAAGAATGCAAATTATCCAGAATATTTTATCGAAAATGGCAATTTGATAAATAATATGGAAGATGTGGTCAGTGGTTTCAATAAATTTTTTGTAAACGTTGGTCCTGAATTAGTAAAATCAATGGTGACACCAGAAACAAACTACAGTGGTTCTGTGAATGAAATAGAAGATAGAAATCCAAACACAATCTTTTTGGGTGCAGTTACTGAAAAGGAAATTATCGAGACTGTGAGTAAATTTAAGAACAAAAAATCAACGGACTGGAATGAAATTGACATGACAATAGTGAAAAAAGTAATTGAGGGAATTGTTAAGCCACTCACCCACATCTGTAACCTGTCATTTCAAACTGGTACATTTCCAGACAAAATGAAAATAGCAAAAGTAATACCTCTATACAAAACAGGAGACAGTCATCGCTTCACAAATTACAGGCCAGTCTCTTTACTCTCACAATTCTCCAAAATACTTGAAAAAATCTTCACTAAGAGACTGGATGATTTCACTGAAAAACACAACCTCCTTACAGATAGCCAGTATGGTTTTAGAGCAGATAAATCTACATCTTTGGCACTGATCGAACTTATAGAAGAAATTACTAGTTGTATAGATAAAAAAAATGTTGCTGTAGGAGTATTTATAGATTTAAAGAAAGCTTTTGACACCATTGACCACAGAATACTACTAAGGAAACTGGAAAGGTATGGGATAAGAGGGGTTGGACTGAGTTGGGTGGAAAGTTATTTAAGTAACAGACAACAATTTGTACAAATTGGAGAGCACAAATCACCCTTCATGGACATCACTTGTGGTGTGCCCCAGGGGTCAGTTTTGGGACCCAAACTCCATCCATCCATCCATCCATCTTCTACCGCTTAATCCTTTCGGGTCGCGGGGGGGCTGGAGCCTATCCCAGCATCTTTGGGCGAGAGGCAGGGTACACCCTGGACAGATCGCCAGGGGACCCAAACTCTTTATTTTATATATAAATGACATATGCCAAGTATCAAAAATTCTGAAATTTATTTTGTTTGCGGATGACACAAATATCCTTTGCACTGGTGAGAATTTGCAGCAGGTTTTAGAGGTGGTCACAACTGAAATGGAAAAATTAACGCAGTGGTTCAACAAAAATAAATTATCTCTAAATCTAAAAAAAACAAAGATTATGTTGTTTGGAAATTATAAAATAAATCATTGGGCGAATTGGGCGCATGCGCACGCAGCGACCAGCAGCTTGGTGATATAGTGCGTGTGTGTGTTTTTTGTACTTTTTTACATTTTTAGAAAATCCTCTGTGTCGTTTCTGCCCTGGAGCGTTGGTGGAATATATGGCGAACAGCTCCCTGGTATCTGCAACATGGATTTCCTGTCATATCTCGCACTACTGCTTTCTGTGCTGTGGCTCTTTGTCTCTGAGGTAAACGCGTTCGGCTCCATGGCGAGCAGAATAGCGGGCAGAATACAATATTCCAGGGACGTGTTGCTGCGCTTTAACACAGCTGGTGCAGAGTCTCTGATTGCGCCCAGATTTCAGCTGCCGGACTTTATTTTGAGAGACGGACACAGCGGTGAAAAAAGAAGCGGCAGGAGGAAGCGTGGAAGACGTGGAGGTGTGAAATTGCGCCTTAGGAGACGTCAGTTTGGTAACATTCCTCTTCCTTCGATCATTTTTGGGAATGCACAGTCTGTGAGAAACAAGGTGGAGGAAATTCAAGGCAACGTACGTTACCAGCAGGATTTTAAGAACTGCTGCGTCATGGCTTTCACTGAATCTTGGCTTACTGCGCATGACCGAGACGCAGACCTGTGGATTGACGGCTTTGGAGCTCCGCTGCGCTCGGATCGGCAGGAAGAGGTAACGGGGAAACGTCAGGGGGGCGGAGTATGTTTATACATTAATAAGCAGTACTGCACATCTGTCACGGTCAGAGAGCGCATCTGTACACCCCATGTGGAGCTGCTGTCTGTGTCGCTTCGCCCCTTTTATTTGCCTCGAGAGTTTCCCCAACTTTTCATCACAACTGTGTACATTCATCCGAGGGCAGACGCTGACTCCGCCTCCAGCACCATCTCTGATGTGATCCAGCGGCTGCAGTCAATTTCTCCAGAGGCGCCAAACTTCATTCTTGGGGATTTTAACCATGTTTCTTTAAAGAAGACACTTAAAAACTTTTATCAGTATGTCTCCTGCCCAACCAGGCGAAAAAAGACATTGGACCTGTGCTATGGATCCATAGAGAGGGCCTATAAATCACTCCCCCTTCCTCCTTTAGGATCATCAGATCACAACTGTGTTCATTTGCTGCCCACATATAAAACTGCTCTCAGAAGAGGCAAGGTGGAGATGAGAGACATTGATGTGTGGACAGAGGATTCAGAGCACTGCCTCCAGGAATGCTTTGACTGTACAGACTGGAAGATGTTCATAATGGCCTGCGGGGATGATTTGGACTCTCTGGCTGAGCTCACATGCTCATACATGGCTTACTGTCAAAATAAGTTTGTTCCACGTAAACGTGTCAAAATATATCCCATCAACAAACCATGGGTTACTAAATCAGTTAAATCCTGCTTACAGAGGAAAGCACTTGCCTTTAAACAGGGGTCTGTTTCTGCGCTACAGGTTGCCACTAAGGAGCTAAAGGCCGAAATTTTAAGAGCAAAACAGAATTATAAATCAGAATTGGAAAGCAAGATGGCAGCAAATAAACTTGGTTCGGCCTGGGCCAGTATGAAAAAAATTGCAGGCCTTCAGAGCACAGAGCGCAGTAATCGTGTGTTTTTAGATGGTTTTAGTTCAGACACAGAGCTGGCTAATGCTCTTAATTGTTTTTATGGTCGTTTTGACTCCTTTGATTTTAGCACAGAAATCCAAGATTTGAAACAGAAACTCAAAGACAATCAGCACTTTAATATTGAGATGCAGGATGTTGAAAGGGAGTTCCGCGCTGTAAAAGTGAACAAAAGTCAGGGCCCTGATAATATATGTGGACGCCTGGTAAAGTCCTGTGCACATGAACTGAGTCCTATATTTCACTACATTTTCAATAAGTCCTTACAGACACAACATGTGCCTAAGATCTGGAAAGATGCCGTGGTTGTTCCCGTTCCAAAATCCAGCTGTCCTAAAACGGTAAATGACTTTAGACCAGTTGCTTTGACTTCAATTTTAATGAAAATTTTTGAAAAACTGGTCAGATGTGAGGTCCTAAAGCAGACTGAACATGCATTGGATCCTCTGCAGTTTGCCTATAGGCCTCACAGAGGAGTGGAGGATGCCACTGTCACTCTGTTTAACATGCTTTTTAAACATCTGGATTTTAATGGGACACACGCCAGGCTTTTATTTGTGGACTTTTCTTCTGCCTTTAATACAATCCAACCTCATATTTTAGTTGAAAGGCTCCTGCAACAATTTGATTTAAGCAATAATCTGGTGGGTTGGATTCTGGATTTCTTAACCAACAGGACGCAGAGAGTAAGGGTCAATGGCACATTGTCTGACCTAAAGTGCTCTTCTACTGGCTCTCCTCAGGGGTGTGTGTTGTCACCACTACTCTTCATCCTGTACACAAACATGTGTCGGAGCAGACATGACAACAGACACATTATAAAGTATGCTGATGACTCAGTCATTGTCAGTCTCCTCCAGGATGGTGAGAGTGGCCACGGCCCAGTAGTTGATGACTTTGTTCACTGGTGTGAGGATTCCTACCTGCAGCTGAATACAACAAAAACGAAAGATATGATTATTGACTTTAGGAGGAAAACTCCCAGGCACAAAGTCACCATACTAAAAGGCCAGACCACCGAATGTGTACAATCGTACAAATATCTTGGGACGATTATTGATAGTGGATTGAACTTTGAGGTGAACTGTGAAAGGGTGTGCAAAAAGGGTCAGCAAAATTTGCATTGTTTGAGGAAACTTGCACGCTTCCAAATTGACCGAACCATAATGACTATGTTCTATCGGGCTTTTATTGAATCTGTTTTATCCTTTTCTTTAATGTCATGGTTTGGTCAGATAAAACTGAAACAGAGGAAATCCTTGGATCAGGTAGTCAGATGGTCCAGTCGTTTGCTTGGTGAGTCACAGCTGAGCCTGACATCCCTGTACACCAGACAAGTACAGAGGATGGCCGACTCGATTTTAAATGATGACTCCCACCCTTTGCACTGCAACTTTCAGCTTCTTCCCTCCAGACGGAGGTTTGCTGTCCCAAAAAGTAGAACCCAGCGCTACAAAAACAGCTTTGTCTCTGCTGCTGTCAAAGAGTTGAACAAGCTATAAAAATTATATTGTACATATTTTATATTTACCTATTTTGTAAGATGTGTGCCTGTGTTTGTGTCTATGTTGAATGTAATTGTGGCTTGTAAATATGGATGTCACCAACTGCAAAACAAATCTACCTACGGGTACAAATAAAGTAACCTGAACCTGAACCTGAACCTGAACCTGAAATCATGAAATAATGGTAACGATAGATGATACCAGAATAGAAACAGTACAGGAAAATAAGTTTCTGGGGGTGACGCTAGACAATAAAATCTGCTGGAAACCTCACATCAGTCACATCCGGGCCAAATTAGCAAAATGTATAGGCATACTGGGGAAGACAAGACACTTCTTGGACTATAAATCATTGGTCTTATTGTACAATTCACTGTTTTTACCTTATCTTAACTCCTGTGTAGAAGTCTGGGGAAACACCTACAAGACCAACCTACAGTCAATATGCACATTACAAAAAAGAGCTATAAGGATAATAAACAATGCAGGATATAGAGACCATACCAATTTGTTGTTCTTAAAGTCACATGTCATAAAGTTCATCGATTTAGTTAAATTTAAGACAGCACAAGTAATGTACAGGGCAATTAATAATCAACTACCAACTAATATACAAAAAATATTTAAAAAAAGAGACAATGATCATAATTTGAGGGGAGACTTGAACTTCACAAAACCCAAGATACGTACAACCAAGAAAAGTATGTGCATATCTGTCTGTGGGGTGGATTTGTGGAACAGTCTAGAGCCGGAACTGAAACTATGTACAAACAGAAATCAATTCAAAAAGAGGTATAAGCACCATTTGCTGAAAGGGTATATGTTAGAAGGGTAGTAGTTATATGTACGATTCATTATGTTCACTCTGGGATATTATGGGACACTATGGAATGGTGGGTGGGACAGCACTGTGTATATCTGTGTTGTTTGAGGCTGGTTTCGATGTATGGACATCATTGTATGTTAGAATGGATGGGTGTTAATGTTGATTTGTAAAAAATACAGTAAATTGTTTACTTGGGGTCTTAAAGGTGGTAATTTGTATAAAATTCACATGGGTGTATCTATGGAAAAGAGGAGATGGAATTAATAAGTGTTCACTTCTTCCTTTTCCCTTTCGAACAGTGTATAATGTTACTTTATTGCATTTGCCATTTGCTTGTATTTGTTATATTTTTGTGTTCGAAATAAACTATCTGTCTATCTATCTATCTAAAATATTTTAAAGGATACTTCACATCCTGGACACTCATTGAACTACTGCCATCTGGGAAACGATATAGACAAATGAACACAAGGACAAACAGACTCAAACACAGCTTCTATCCAACAGCAATAACCATTCTGAATAAAATGAGGAAGTAATGTGCTAAAGGGACATGATTATATGTTGTTGAATGCTCCTTGCAATGACTGTGTGTGCATGATGTCCTGTGTTGATGTCTGTGTGAATGTGGCTTGCTATTTATTCTTTTTAATTATTATTTTTAACTGATTTTTTAGTAATTTTAGGTCTATGGTTTTTTTTTTATAATGCGGCAATGTTTTTATAGATGGGGCACTGACTGGAGAGCACTTTGAATTTCGTTGTACCTGTGACAATGACAATTAAAGATCTATCTATCTATCACCTGACCTCGTATCCAGAGGACAGGGAGCGGTTGAGGGAGCTGACAGTTTTACATCAGAGGAACTGGGAACCGATGGAGAATTTGGCCAAGAAGCCTCCATCTCCTCCCTGGGACATGTTCGTTCCGACGAGGGGGAAGCCTCCTGATCGGGATCCTGTCCCAGGTCACCAGAAGAACTCTGCCTCCCAGCCAGCTGTTTCCCCCGCGCCAAGACGAAAGGTAAAGACAGCAGCCCCGGCCTCTGGATCATCTTGTCCCGCTGTTCCGTCAGCTTCACATCCCCAGACTGCCCCGGCTGCTCCTCCCTCTTTCTCGGCACGCCTTCCAGCTGCGGTGAGCCCAGCGAGTCCTCATCTGGCTCCGCCCGACACCGTTACCTCCACGAGGTTCCCGTCTGGATCCTGTCCCGGGCCACCAAAGAAACTCCGCCTCCCAGCCAGCTGTTTTCCCTGTGTCATGACGGAAGGTGAAAATAGCAGCCTCAGCCTCCGGGTCATCTTTTCCCGCTGTTCTGTCAGATCCACGTCCCGGGACTGCCTGTCTTCCTTCTGTGTTTGGTTCGTCCTCGCTTCATCATTTATAAGTGTTTATTCAATAGCGTCAGGTTCCGCCCTTGCTACGCTCTTGCATTGATGTTAGTGTTCTTTATTTTGTGTTCTAGTTTAGTGTATGTGTTTTACCCCACGTGGCTCTTTATTTTGTTCTTTCTGTAAATAAACAAGCAAACTTTCTGTTGGCATCTGGTGCCTCATTTATGCCCTGAAAGGGACAAACACAACACTGAGCTGTTTTTAGAGTACAAACTTTGGCTCCTCTCGGAGTTTCAGCTGTGTGAGAACTGGCTGGGCATTGAAGGCTCCGCTGGGAAGAAAGTTGCTGATGGGAAGCAAGCACCGACAACAAACCAAGCAGCCTCCTCCCATGGTGCATTCCTCAGCCCATCGTTGTTCCATTCCAGCCCTACGGAGTGTTCCAGCCCTGGAGGGCTCTCCACCATTGGCTTCCGCAACAGCTGTTACACTGGCCCCCACAGCAGCTGCAGTGCTGGCTCCCACATCCTCTGCATTGGTGCCCTAACCTGCAGCTGCCATTTTACCTGGTGCTCCTGTGTCCACCTCTGTATATTATGAGAGACTGGCTATACTGGGTGGCAACCTGCTGGTCTGGGATGAGCCAGCTGCCCTAGAGGCTCCTCCTACTGTGGCTGTTTCCAGTGGTTCCAAACAGCTGTAGGCCCAGGCCTAATTCTGCATCGGTGGCCATTTCTAGGCCTGGACTTCATGAGGATCATACAGTACCTGCTTCACTGTACCTCCCAGTTCCAGCACAAATACTGACTCCTCTGCTGACAGCTCCAGCTGCTCCCAAAGTACATGCTCCTGTTCCTACTCAGCCCAAAGTGTACACTCCGGTTCCTTCAAGTCATCCTGGGGTTGTCACCCCAGCAGCAGGAGACCAGGAGTTAAGGCAAGTACCTTTTCATTCATTTACAACCACTATTTTTGAAAAGACTTGCCTTGCTACTGGTGGGGGGACCCAAGCGCACATTCCACCAGCTGCTGAGTCCTCCCCACCAGTCTGCTGCTTACGGCTGTGGTGTCGCTTCACTGACCTCCTATTTCTCTCCATCATCCGAGGTGACCGTGTTGAGGATGGAGCCACAGGAGAGCTCTGGCTGTTGTCCAAGAAGTCAGGAGACCTCCAGCCATTGTCCAAGAGGTCAGGAGACCTCCACCCATTATCCAGGAGGTCGAGCAGTCCGCTCTACCTGTCGCCCAAGAGGTTGAGCAACCTGTTGTGTGGTGTGTGTGTGTGTGTGTGTGTAGCCCGTAGAGCTTGCTGTACCCACCCTGGGCATGACATCAAGTGGGCACGGCCAGTGTATATAGTTCTGTGTTCTCATAATAAAGGAGAGTTTGCTGCATGGCATAAGAGGACTCCACACTCTGATTACCGACGTAACATTTTGGCAATGAGAGAAAACCATGGAGGCATATGGACTACCTCCACCTCTGCCATCGTTTCTGGAGTGTCCCAGGGAGCCAGCAATCTTGTGACCAAACTGGTTGGCCATGTTTGGGGGATACATCGCTGAGCTGGGCCTGGGTAGACTCAACGGAGATCGAGGACAGGCACTCCTGGTCCATCATCTCGGCGCAGAGGGTAGGAGAATTCTCAGCATGTTGGGAGAGATGAAGCATTATGCAGGTGCTGTCGGGCGGCTGGCTGAAGATTTTGCCGAATGTCCAAGGGACATGAAGCTGGGGCTGTGGGTAGTGAGACTGTTGGCACCAAGAGGAGCTAAGCTAGTTAGCTTAGAGGAGCTAAAGGCTCAGGCTGTGGCAACGGGAAGGTTAGCCACAAAGCTGGGTGCATGCCAAAACCAAGCTACAAGCTACCAGCTGGGTATCCGGGGGGACCAGAGCCTCTGGTCACCGACGACGGCGAGCCAGCCGAGGAGCTCAGCACGGTGCATGACCATAGCACTGGTGATGTTGACGGCGCAGTGAGAAGCAACAGCAGAGAGGGAGACCAATGACCGGACTCAACTGAGTCTTCCCCACAGCTGGAATCCAGAGAGTGGGAGCAAGCAGGCTAAAAACCCCGGGAAGCAGCAGTGACAACCGGGCGCAGAGGCAGTGCAGCAGAGTGCCTTGGACGAGGGTGCTGAGTGCACCATCAAGGCGCCTGAGTCAATGGATAACGCCGACGGGCGAGCTTCAGTTTTCCCTGGACCTTGGCCACAGGGGGCCGGAGTGTTTGGGGCTTCAATGGCGACAGTTGCAGCAGTGCTGAAGGTGGTTGAGGGCAGACTGATAGGCACGGTGCGACTGCATGCCGGGCAGCAGCACTGCGGGTCCAGATGAGAGAAGCGGTTGGTGGTGAGAGGGGACATTCTCGCCGGGGAGGTCAGCTTCGATCCCGAGGGCAGGCAGATGCCTGGGGCGCACATGCCATGGGGCTGCCCTGGGCCTCCAAGCCATTTTTATCCATTGCTGCCCATGGACTGTGGCATAGCTTGAATGGTTTTGATGTAAATATGTTCATATGGTGTGCATGTGAATGGGTGTTGTGATACGGGATTATTTTACATATTTTAGAGACGATGATTTTAGTTGAGTTTTTTGGGGGTGAATGTGTTAGGCCATCACTGTTCACTGTTTCCCATTATTTCCCTTAGTGCATGATTTGGGTCCTAAATTGGGGAGGGTCTGAATTGTGTGTGTGTTTTCCACTTTTGTAAGGGGGAGGGGAATGTTGTGTGGTGTGTATGTGTGGCCCGTGGGGCTTGCCGTACCCATCCTGAGCATGACATCAGGCGAGGAAAGCCAATGTATATAGTTCTGTATTCTCTTAATAAAGGAGAGTTTGCTGCATGGCATAAGAGGACTCCACACTCTGATTACCAACATAACACAACCTGCTACACCTTTGCCGCCTGGGGTCACCACTTCTCAGCTGCTGTTAGCCCCTATGCCAAAGGCCCCTCAGGTACTATCTTCCGAACTAGAAATTCCTGTGTTGATATCCTCTGAACTAGAAACCCTCGTATTGATATCTTCTGAACTAAAAACTCCTGTGTTACTGACCCCTGAACGGAAAGCTCCTATATTGGTACCTCCAGAGCTAGAATCTCCAGTATTCTGGAATTCCAGTATTCAATACAGTATCCAGTATTGACAATGATAGAATTAGTGGTTCAGTAGTTATTCACGAAAATTGCATTTTCCGTAATGGCGGTTTTCTTCTGGACGGTGATCCGGATCACCACCAAAATCTAATCATCTGTAGGATACCCCATTTCTGACAATCTGTGAAAATGTCATGAAAATCCGTCCATAACTTTTTGAGTTATGTTGCTAACAAACAAACAAACAAACAGACAGACAGACAGACAAACCAACGCCGATGAAAACATAACCTCCTTGGCGGAGGTAACAACACAACGCAGACTGGATATGACAATCCTTATGTGATTTTACATGTCATCTTGTATATATGTTTGGAGTATTTCTTCCTTTAGTTTTTGTTTAAATTGTCCAAGCGTTGTACATGATTTTAATTCAGGTCCAAAATCGTTCCATAATCTTACTCCTTGCACAGAAACACAGTGTTGCTTGGTGGTAGTTCTCACTGAAGGTTTTTGAAATATACATGTTCCTCTGAAATGATATTGTTTCTCCCTTATTTGGAACAACTTTTGAATATTTGCGGGCAGTGATAGATTCTTCACTTTAAACATTATTACTGCAGTTTTAAAGTCAACCAGATCTTTCAACTTGAGAGCTTTTAATTTAAGAAAAAGTGGGTTTGTTGGTTCCCTGTAAGCAGCTTTGTTTATTATTCTAATAGCTCTCTTCTGGCTGGATATGTTTGTTTTATATGTATTTCCCCATACTTCAGTACAATATGTCATGTATGGGAGTATTAATGAATGATACAAAGTATATAATGTGAGTTGATTCAGCAAATATTTCACTCTGTGTAGTACTGCAATTGATTTAGATATTTAACCTTTAATATAATTAAAATGTGACTTCCAGCACAGTTTATTATCAATTATTACTCCAAGAAATTTAGTTTCAGATACCCTTGCAATCTCTACACCATTTACACTGAGTTTAGATACTAAGTTGTTGTGATGGTTGTTAAAAACTATAAATTTTGTCTTACTTAACTTGAGCGTTAATTTGTTTGAATCAAACCACAGTTTAAGCTTTCCTAATTCCTTTCCGAGTGTATCCAAGAGTTGTTCCAAATTGCTTCCACTGCATAATAGATTAGTGTCATCGGCAAACAATATTAAATCCATTTTTTCCGAGACTTTACATATATCATTTATATACATATTGAATAACAATGGCCCCAAAACTGAACCCTGTGGGACTCCGCAAGTAACCTTCAGTAACTGTGAGTTTTTGTTACCAACACATACATACTGATATCTATTCTTTAAGTAACTACTTAACCAGGACAGTGCTACTCCCCTAATATCACAATTTTGTAGTTTCTTTAATAATAAATTATGATCCACTGCATCAAATGCTTTTTTAAGATCCAGGAATACCCCAACTGAATACTCTTTATTTTCAACGGCAGTTGATATTTTTTCTATAAATTCCATTAGAGCAAATGCAGTTGTCCTCTTGTGTCTGAACCCATATTGCTGCTCACACAATAAATTATTCTTCATTATGAAGTTGTCAATTCTCTCACAGAATATTTTTTCAAGTATCTTGGAAAATTGCGGCAACAGTGAAATTGGTCTATAGTTTGAAAATTTCTCTCTGTCACCCGTCTTGTATATCGGAATTACTTTAGCTATTTTCATTGCATTGGGAAATATACCTGTTTGGAGAGACAGGTTACAAATATACGTCAGTGGCTTCACTAAACATTCAATAATAGTTTTGACTAAGAGCATGTCAATACCATCACAGTCCGTAGATGTTTTATTTTTAACCCCTTGCACTCTGGTCAATTTCCCTAAAAATGCCAAAAAATAACGTGCCCAAAGTAAATCAAAAGCTGTTCTTCAACCCTTTGCAGCATCTTCATGGGGTTGGTCTCATTTAAAAGAAAACACTTTGAATTTTTTGGCAAAACAGTCATAATCTCTCTAAGTGCTCCGGCCACTGAGTAACAGTCATCTAAACATAGTGAACTTGAAGAAAATATATTTCGCCTGGGTGTTTTTTTGGATACAAATGCTTGCAAATAACACACAGCTTCAGATCCGGGCTGGAAAATGCAACAGAAATGTAGAACCAAGTGTTATCCAGCTGAGGTCAAAATTTTGTAACAATACCACAAAAAATGAATATATTACACAGCTTTGTTCTCAGGTTGTTCCCAGGCGTTTTTGAACTGTGCCAAATTGTGCCAAATGGCACAGTTTGGAAAAACGTCTGTAACTTTTGAATGATTCAATATAGAAGCTTCATCTTGGGCTCTAATGAAAGGTGACACTCAGGGCTGTGTGTGCGTGTGTGTGTGTGTGTGGGGGGGGGGACAACCCCCCCCCACACACACGCTACAGAGGACGGACATCGCCCGATGCACGGGTTCGTGCGCGCCGCAGTCTGTCATGTGGCGATGACGCACAGTTGTAATTTACCGATTGGTCAAAAGTCATTTTTGATTACAATTTTCAGGGATAAAGAATAATTTAGCTTATAACACTTACCTGTTCACAACAGCAGCGTAGCTGGCGAACTTCTCTTCCTCATTGTCAGACAAACTTGAAGCTGGTCCGCTTGTTACGGACTCGTGGTTCTGGTCTCGCGACCCGGTCAAACCATAATTCCATTATTGCTGTTTTGCGCTTCCATGATTGCGGTTTTTGTGAACGATTTTTCAAAACAAATAAGAACAGTAGTTAGAAAAAAAGACTGGCAAATGCCTGTGTGTCACCCAGCCTTACACAAAACAGCTTTCAAACTTCTGTGCTTCAATTGGCTGGCTGTATTGGCAGCCGTTGGTAGGCGGGTCCTTCTTGCTAGGCTTTCAGTCATTGGTTCTTCAAGGTTTCAGAAACCCAATTCAAGGCTCTTATTAGTCGAATGAGAGGTCAATCACATCTAAACCAATCAAAGCACTCCTTTGGCTTTCTGTTTGCGGCTGTGTCTGTAGAGGAAGAACGGAAATGCAGGTGGGTTTTTTTTTCAGTGCCTCCTAGGACGCACAGTGTGCATACTAGGACGCCCTCGTGCGTCCTAGGACGCAGAGACGCGCCCGCCCGCGGTACACCGAAGTGCAACAGGTTAAACGATTTAGCAATTTCAATGACCTCTCTCTCGCCTGTGTTCTTTATGAAAATGGAGTCTTTTATAGCAGTGTTTTTGCTTATATGTTAACATATTTTTGTATGTTTTATACTGCTGCTCTGCTTCTTTTGTCCTTTTCTTTAGAAAAGCTTTATATAATAAATTTTTCTTTTTACACGCCTTTTGTAGTCCTTTGGTTAACCATGGCTTATCGACAAATTTATGTTTAAGCTTTTTCTTTACTAGTGGACAATTTTTTTCATCAAGAGTGGTTACAATGTTCATAAATGTGTCATAGGCTTCATTTACATCTGATACATAGACTTTTGTCCAGTCCTGCTTCAGCAAGTCTTCTTTAACCCTCAAGCGACCGAGTGGGGTCATTTACGACCCCAGCCGTATAATTTAATGTGCCGTCTCTTTATTTTTTATCCAAATTTTCTTTCCTAGCATGAATTTGTCAGTCTACTAATCCTACACACTTTCATAGTTTTTTGCAGGAATCAACCAATTGGTGTGGCGTAGACATTGCAAACTCTTGTGGGGTCATTTATGACCCCGAAGAGAAGCACTGGTTTTTAAACATTGGTTTTATAAATTTTATTCAAATGTTCCACTTCTAATAGTTAGTTAGTTAATCCCTTCACACCTGAAGGTGTATATGGGTGGCGCCTATCTCCGTTTCTCTGACCCTAGGCCACACAGCTACTGTAAGTAGTGAAAGCTATAGCGGGGGGTCAGTCCTCTGGTAGCTCTGTGTGTAACTTTACTTTCCCCATTCCATTATGCGGAGCACCACGCTAGAAGGCAGAAAGCACCATTTTTATATGGTCTTTGGTATGACCCGGCCGGGATTTGAACCCCTGCCTCCCGGGTGTGGGGCGGATGCTCTACCAACTGAGCCACCACTCAGGTTTCCACTTCTAATCAGTACTTTATATTGTATTGCAGTGAACCATGGCTAACAGACCTAGGATAGCCAGATTTACATTTGTCTGTTTGTCTGGATTTGTTCTGTTTGTCTGTTTGTCTGTTTGTTTGTCTGTTTGACAAAGATAACTTGGCAAGATAACTTGGCAAGATAAAAGATAACTTGGCAAGATAACTCAAAAAGTTATGGACGGATTTTCATGAAATTTTCACAGACTGTCAGAAATGGGGTATCCTACAGATGATTAGATTTTGGTGGTGATCCGGATCACCGTCCACAAGAAAACCGCCATTACGCAAAATGCCATAATAGGTATTATGATCATCATCGTAACTACAATAATAGGTATCATCATCATCGTGATGATGATATGATGACTATGATGATGATGATGATGATACCTATTATTGTTACTATGATGATGATGATACCTATTATTGTTGTAACTATGATGATGATGATGATGATGATACCTATTATTGTTGTAACTATGATGATGATGATGAGATGAGATGAGATGAGATGAGATTCAACTTTATTGTCATTACACATGTATGAATACAAAGTAACCTATTATTGTAACTATGATGATAATAACTATGATGATGATGATGATGTTCCAAGAGTGAACTGACAAGGACTGTCTAAATAAATGTAATGTTGTTCTTACAGTCTGCGTTTTGGTTATTTCTTGCAATAAAAGTATTATTAGCAAACACATTTTACATTAGATCATTATAAAATACCTGTCTTAAATACAGGGAGTAGTTTTGGTATGATAAACCTCCAACCAGCCATTTATAATAAGGATCCCTGTACAGAGCACAATGGGGTCATAAATGACCCCACTTGGTCATTTCAGTCCGTAAAATAGCTTGGTCGCTTGAGGGTTAAAAGAACTGATTGCATTTTGTGATTTGTATCTGAATGATTTTAAAACTTTTTCTGTATTGGCCTCCGTGTGGCCATGGATAAGTGTAAAGGTTGGCAAATGGACACTTATAACATTTATCAATAATCCACTTTCTATTTTCTTATCAATAATATTAAGCACTTATCTGGTGTGGTTGCTCTGCATTTGAGCCTTTCTGGTGTAAATCATGACAGGGAGTCACCATGTTGTTTGCTCCTGAGTTTAGAACTTCTGTGTTGTCTTTATCCCCTGAGATTCAAGTCCCTGAGTTATCATTATCTCCTGAGGTTAAAGTGCCCATGTGGTCACCCCTTGATTTTACAGTTCCTATGTTGTCACCTTCAGAGTTAACAGTTCCTATGTTGTTATCTCCTGAGTTTAAAGTTTCCCTGTTGCCATTATCTCCTGAGTTAAAAGTTTCTGTATTTTCTTCAGAGCCAAAATCTGTTGTGTCATCTCCTTAGCAAAAAACTCCTATGTTATCTTCTGTACAAAGCACTCTACTGTTGCCATCTGCTGAGCTCAAAGATTCTATGTTGTTATCTCCTAAGCAAAAAGCTCATGTGTTATCATCAGAGCAGGAAGCTCCTAGGTTGTTTCCTCCTGATCAAAAGACTCCCATATTCTGAGTTTCAAAGTTCTATGCTGTCATCCTCTGAGTTTAAAAGACTACTATGTTACCTCCTGAGTTTAGAGCCCCTGAGTTGTTGAGCTCAGGCCTCTTTTGCAACTGGCCCATGGGCTCTGCACTTCTGCAGCACCTTGTTCCGCCATTTGGTGGCCCATGGACTCTGATAGGCCGACGTGCCATGCAGTGAACACATTAACATTCAGACTGCAAGACATGCACACACATTAACATAACATTGAAACACACGTCACAGAGCATGTCTTGCTACAATACATTCACATCCCTGCATCCTCAGGTGCTAACCTGGTGCCACAGGGGGTGAAAGGCACATCATTGTTTGGTTGGCTCCACTCAGCTTTCCCCGTTAGCATCTCCATATCTTCTTCCCCACCAACCCCCTTGTCCTGGGTGGAGTGCCATGTGTATTGTGTCCACCACAGCACAGCATTTCAGAAAAGGAACATCATACCAACAGTAAAATATGGTGGTGGTAGTGTGATGGTCTGGGACTGTTTTGCTGCTTCAGGACCTGGAAGACTTGCTGTGACAAATGGAACCATGAATTCTGCTGTCTACCAAAAAATCCTGAAGGACAATGTCCAGCCTTCTGTTTGTGACCTCAAGCTGAAGCGCACTTGGGTTGTGCAGCAGGACAATGATCCAAACCACACCAGCAAGTCCACCTCTGAATGGCTTAAGAAAAACAAAATGAAGACTTTGGAGTAGCCTAGTCAAAGTCCTGACCTGAATCCTATTGAGATGCTGTGGTATGACTTTCAAAAGGTCGTTCACGGAAATAAGCCCAGAAAGGGATTGGCATCAGGTGTGCTGGCAATGGAGTAGGTGTGTGCATTGCTGGCTCCTGCTATATTTTTTTTCCTTACTTTTTAAACCCTATTTTGCTGTAAGCTGTCAAAGTTTTGGACATTTAATACGCGCAGAATCTGTTTTGAGTTGCGAAATATGTCCAAAACAAGAAAGCAGACTGAAAAGGAGGCAGCAGTGAACAATGCTAACACCAGCTTAGCTGAGGATGCTATTATAAGCCTTAACCCTGCACTTGTTGCCTTGCTTGAGCAACACAGAATGTCTATAGCTGCTGACTTTAAAGCTTCATTAATGGTAAGCTGGACAAGATTCAAGCAGATGTGGCTAACCAGGAGCCATTCTAACCATTCTAACCATTGGCGACCTTGAAAACAATGCGGAGGACGTCAGCCAGCGCCTAGCGGCGCTTGAAGCTACGTGTGAGTCAATACAGGAGGAGAACAAGCTTTTGAAAAACAAACTTTCTGACCTGGAGGGAAGAAGCAGGAGGCTGAATATTCGTCTGGTAGGTCTGCCTGAGTCCTTTGATGTGGGTCCACGGCCATCTGAATTTTTTTCTCGGCTGTTGGTGGACGTCTTTGGCACACAAACTTTGCCATCTCCCCCAGAGCTGGATAGAGCCCACCGCAGCCTCACGCCCAAGCCGGGTCCGAACGGGAAGCCGCGTGCTGTCATTATTTGTTTCCACTGGTTTCGGACCAAAGACTTGGTGATGAGAGAAGCGCGGAGACGCCGTGGGACTTTGGAATATCGTGGGCATAAACTCCAGTTCTACGAGGATTATAACGCCGATGTTCAGAAGCAACGAGCTGAATATAAGGAGGTTATGTCCGAGTTGTACAAGAGAGGTTTTCATCCTTCTCTTCTCTTCCCCGCCAGGCTCCGGATAACTCTTCCAGACGGCAAAAACTAGCGGCTGGCGTCCGTCTCGGAGGCCACCCGCTTCATGCAAACCACGGAGAGAAACCAGCGATTTTCGCCTTGAACTGGACATTTCTGGGTTGACCAGCTGCCGCGCTGGACTGCTTGATTGTTACTTCATTGAAGCTGCACTGACTGGACATTGATGCATTTTTAGATGTTCAAAAACAAGGTAAAATTGGCTCCCTATACGTTGTTGTTTACTTAATTTTTTTATTTATTTTTTTTTAGGGTAAAATGTTCATACTATGCAGGATTGAAGCCAGTTGTATGGGAGTATTTTGTTAGGATGAGAATAGAGCAGGAGATGGAGCGGTTGCTGTTTTTTGCAACCGGCTGGAGTGTTGTTATAGGTTTGGTTGTTGAATTTTTATTTATTTATTTTTTTTGTTATGGATTTATTTACACCCCCCTTACCCCCTCCCCCCCCTTTTTTTTTTTTACCCGTACCTCACCCTATTCTTTTTTGGGCTACACAACACAATATATAAATTTTACTCTTTGAATGAATAGTAATCTTACTTTGGTAAGCTGGAATGTGAAGGGGTTGAACCATCCAATTAAACGAAAGAGAGTCATGTCACGTCTAAAGCAATTTAAGCCTGGGGTACTGTTTTTGTAGGAAACCCATTTGCAGGATTCCGACCACTTGCGTTTGTCAAAATGTTGGTCAGAACAATTTTTTCATTCAAATTTTAAAGCTAAGGCCAGGGGCGCTGCTATTCTTATTGATCGAAATATCCCATTTATTCCCTCTAATGTTGTATTAGATAAAAATGGACGATTTGTAATAGTATCAGGTAAACTTGGCAATAAACATGTCACCTTGGCTAATCTGTATGCGCCGAATTTTGATGATGTACACTTTTTTCGCAACCTTTTTTCGCAACTTCTAGATTTAAATACTCACTCTCAAATTCTTGGGGGTGACTTTAATTTGTATATGGATCCGATCTTAGACCGCTCATCCTCAAAACCTGCTAGTGTGGCGGTTCGTTTTAACCCCACAACAGACTAAGGACACTCAGCCCTCTTTTCTCTGTTTTCCTGCTACACTACTGAGAAGCAATGTGCCATTCATGTATTTGTGATGCAAACATGCATGTGTTGTGATGTAATGCGCCATTCTATATAGTGTGCATATGGCTTGTCCTTACTATGCTTTTTCTGAGCATCTTAGATGTGCTTCGGTGTATTAATGTCTACAGGTAGACGAGTTTCTTCTGTCTCACCTATGTGATGTTAATCGATGCCTTTCATCCTTTGTATTCATGCATTTTGCCCTTACTGTGACCTAGAGACTCAGATCAATATGTAGATGTGCTTGTTAGCCTCTTTGTCTGACACTTGGAGCGAGGTCTAGCTAATCTGCCCATTGTGATGTATGTCTTACAAATGCAAATACCTCCTGCCTGTTCTGTTGTCCCTTTGATCATTCTAAACTGTGGGGTACGTCTCTTTGATGTATTGTTATGATCAAGTATTTAAGGTGCAACTCTGTAACGCAATCTCTCTCTTACTCTCTCACTCTGATCCTGCAACAGGTGGACACACTGTGTCCGCCTTCTCTGAGAGCTTAGGGATCCCGCTCCGGGCTGCTCCACTATGCACCGGAGAGGGGATCCCGTGAAGGCGACATGATATAATAAAACCTGCTTAAAACCACAGCACTGCAGCTTATTTTTCCATGCCGCCTCACTGGTGACCCCTCCAACACGCACACGTTTTGTGCGAAAGCAACCTTCCGAGCTGGACAGCCACACAGCTGCGTTGGTGGCCCCTTGAAGACGCACACGTTTTGTGCAACGCAGCCTTCTGTTTTGGATGGCCACGCTGGCGAACCGACGCTGAAAAAAACGAGCGGCCAGCGAACGCAACACCCGGGCATGAATGCTCCGTCGCCTGAGATCTGCACAACCACGCTGGACCGGCCGCTCTCACTGAGAGCGCACGCACCTCGTCCTCTCTCCACGACGGCAACCTCCAGGGCCGACGGGGAGTGCAGCGCGTGGAACTGAACGCACCATGGCCGCACGAGCGACAACGATCGTCCACTTCCTCACACCGCGCCAACGCAGCTGCATGAGCCTGAGGAACAAAAGATCGTCTATTCCCTCCCGCCGCTCCAACGCCTCTGCACGGGCCTGAGGGACTAAAGATCGTCTATTTCCTCTCAACGCTCCAACGCACCATGGCCAAATCTACAGCAACAGCTCAACCTGGATTTTATTGGCGCCGTCTGCGCTGATCTCCGCCAAGTTTCTGCACCCTGACTCACCACTCCAGCGGCCCACCCACGCACTGAACCCCCGCGCACGCACCGGGGAGTTACAAGGACGGCGCATCACGCATGGGACAAGTAATGGCTCCACAGACTGCCTTCCTCCTTCGCCGCTGCCTTTCAGGGCTGCTCGCTCACCTGAGGTACGCATACAGCATACTGGAAGGATTTGTTAACAGTCTCAGCCACGCCACAGACCGCCATCGTCCTCAGAACCTTCAGGGTTGCTCGTTCACCTGAAGCAAGCACGCAGCTCGCCACTGGATTTTTTAATGGTCTTAGCCACGGCACAACGGGATTTCAGCCGTCAGCTGTTCCCGGGAGCTTTGGGGTTGCTTCAGCACCCAAAACCAACAGTCCCCCCTGCTTTGTTTACTTTTTCTCTTACAGCCGCTCCTGCTTTTCTTCATGGCCACGAGAGGAGTCAGAGACTAATTTTTCTTCTTGTGGACCGCTGCACGTTCAACGGGACCAGCCCTTCGACATTGCGGACCCACAAGCAATTTTTGCGCGGCTCAGGACGATTTCACAGCTCCTGCCGGCACTTACTACCCCTCCCCTCCCTCCCCCCCCCTCCGCCTGCAGCGAGCTTCTCCCACAGCTCGCTCACACAGATGGATTATCGAGGTCGCGACCCCCTGCCGCGTCCTCTGGGGGGGAGCGTGTGTGGCGGTTCGTTTTAACCCCACAACAGACTAAGGACACTCAGCCCTCTTTTCTCTGTTTTCCTGCTACACTACTGAGAAGCAATGTGCCATTCATGTATTTGTGATGCAAACATGCATGTGTTGTGATGTAATGCGCCATTCTATATAGTGTGCATATGGCTTGTCCTTACTATGCTTTTTCTGAGCATCTTAGATGTGCTTCGGTGTATTAATGTCTACAGGTAGACGAGTTTCTTCTGTCTCACCTATGTGATGTTAATCGATGCCTTTCATCCTTTGTATTCATGCATTTTGCCCTTACTGTGACCTAGAGACTCAGATCAATATGTAGATGTGCTTGTTAGCCTCTTTGTCTGACACTTGGAGCGAGGTCTAGCTAATCTGCCCATTGTGATGTATGTCTTACAAATGCAAATACCTCCTGCCTGTTCTGTTGTCCCTTTGATCATTCTAAACTGTGGGGTACGTCTCTTTGATGTATTGTTATGATCAAGTATTTAAGGTGCAACTCTGTAACGCAATCTCTCTCTTACTCTCTCACTCTGATCCTGCAACAGGTGGACACACTGTGTCCGCCTTCTCTGAGAGCTTAGGGATCCCGCTCCGGGCTGCTCCACTATGCACCGGAGAGGGGATCCCGTGAAGGCGACATGATATAATAAAACCTGCTTAAAACCACAGCATCACTGCTTATTTTTCCATGCCGCCTCACTAGTCTTAATAAATCTGCAACTTATGTTAAGTCTTTTCTTGAGGAATATAGCCTTACAGATCCTTGGCGTTTTTTACATCCTAACAGCAGGGACTATTCTTTTTTCTCTCACGTACACCATACTTATACCAGAATAGATTATTTTTTTGTTGACAATTTATTAATTAATAACCTTTGCTCTTGCAGTTATGATAGCATCTCGGTTTCTGATCATGCCCCTCTTGTACTTAAAATGATCCTCCATGGATGTGACTCCATGAGAAAGCATTGGAGATTGGATCCATTATTACTTACAGATGAAAAATTGGTTGCGAATATTTCTTCTAAAATTAATTTTTTTTTGAAAGAAAATAAAACTCCTGGTATGCCAAATAAAACGATATGGGAGGCCATGAAGGCATTTCTTAGGGGGGAATTTATCTCATTGGCAGCACTTAAAAGACGATCCATAATACAGGAACAGAAGGCTATTTCAGATCAAATCTTGGACATTGACAGACAATATGCTCAATCTCCATCACCCGCTCTGTACAAGGAACGTATGACATTACAAACTAAACTTAATGTACTTTCTACTCGACAAATTGAAGGTTGTTTAATAAGGAACAAGAGTGAATTTTATGAACATGGCAAAAAAAACAGTAAACTTCTAGCTAATCAACTGCGTGGTATTAGAGCTAAGCAAATTATTACTGGAGTTAGGACAGATAAAGGAGAGGTGACATCTGACCAACAAGTGATTAATGATATTTTCAGGTCATTTTATTCCAAATTATATACCTCAGAATATACAACAAACTTAAAGGATTTGGAAAATTTTTTTGATTCTATTGATATCCCTTCGATTTCTTCAGAATCTCGGCAAATTCTAGAAGCTCCCATCACAAAAGAAGAAATTCAGCTGGCAATATCATCCATGCAATCAGGAAAATCTCCAGGACCTGATGGGTTTTCCGCTGATTTTTTCAAAAAATTCTCTGACGACCTTGCCCCTTTCCTTTGTCAAGTTTTTACAGAGTCGCTTGACTCCGGTACACTTCCTCCTTCATGTTATCAGGCCTGTATCACTGTGTTGCTTAAAAAAGATAAGGATCCTGTTGATTGTGCTTCTTACAGGCCTATTTCCTTGTTAAATACCGATGTTAAAATTTTGTCAAAGTTGTTAGCTTCAAGGTTGGAAAAAATTTTTCCTTTTATAATTTCACAGGACCAAACCGGTTTCATTAAAAATCGCCATTCTTTTTTTAACTTGCGGCGGTTGTTTAATATTATTTATACTCCTCACCACAACATACCTGAATGTCTTATTAGTTTGGACGCTGAAAAGGCATTCGATAGGGTTGAGTGGGAGTGTTTGTTTTTTACTTTGGAGAGGTTCGGTTTTGGTCCTTCATTCTGTTCCTGGATTAAACTTCTCTATGCTAGTCCTTTAGCTTCAGTGTTAACTAATTGTCGCTATTCTGACTATTTTAGACTTTACCGTGGTACGAGGCAAGGCTGTCCTTTGAGCCCGTTGCTCTTTGCCTTGGCAATTGAGCCGTTAGCTATTGCAATCCGTGGGAGCCGGGACTTTCTAGGCATTCGTAGGGGTGGCATCGAGCATAGGGTTTCACTCTATGCCGACGATCTTTTACTATTTCTCTCCAACCCACTTACTTCATTAACCGCTATACTCAACATTTTGGATAGTTTTAGTAGGTTTTCTGGTTATAAAATTAATCTTAATAAGAGTGAATTGTTTCCAATTAATGAAAAGATTCAAGTTCAGGATCTTGAAAATTTTCCTTTCAAGGTTGTTATTGATCATTTTAATTATCTTGGGATATGTGTCACTAAACAACTTAATTACAGTGATCCCTCGCTACTTCGCGCTTCACCTTTCGCGCCCTCAGTGCATCGCGGATTTTTCAAAAATATTCATCAAAAATTCAAAATTGAGAAATAATGGGCGGGCGCTAGCAGAAGGCAGGGAGACTACATTAGACCATCAGGTAATCAACACGGAGAGCCGCACAGCTCAAAAAATCCACCTCCCTGTTCACTGTTCTCGTGTTGGCTCGGCTCGGAAATCTCGCAAGCTGATTGGCCGAGACGTTTCACCCCGCAAGCTGATTGGCCGAGACGTTTCACCCACCTCCTCTCCCTGCCGAGCGCCCATGAAGGAAGGAAGACCGCATTCATTGCTCTTTATCGCTCGTGTTACTTTTAGTCTCGCCGGGTGGAACTTTTTGCTGTTCTCTTGTGCCATTTTGTGCGAAATAGTCTTCCCGTCGAGCCACTACGCCGCCTCCTGCAGCTGCCCTCGACGATCCTGCGCCTCCAGCACCTGACGATGAGGCGTCACCTGAGGAGCAGTAAAGCTCTCATTAACCTGTGCAGTAAATCATTTTCATCTTGAGTTACGTATCTTGTTATAAGAATAAAAGAGTTCTAAAAACATATTTATGTACACTTTATTTACATCTACGTATGTATGTACATGTACACACACACACACACACACACGTATCATATGAGAGAGAGAGAGTGAGCGAATGAACGTACGTATTATTTATGGATGACGTCATTAGGGGTGACGCTACTTCGCGGTTTTTCACTTTTCGCGGTCGGTTCTGGAACCCATTAACCGCGATAAGTGAGGGATCACTGTACTTGTTTAAAAATAATTTTCTCCCCTTATTTGACCAGTGCAAGCTAATACTTTCCAAATGGTCCCCATTATCCTTGTCCTTAATTGGCAGAATCAATTCTGTAAAAATGATGTTACTTCAGTTTTTATATTTGTTTCAATGTCTCCCCATTTTTATTCCTAAATGCTTTTTTAAGTCTTTGGACTCTCTGATTACCTCATTTATTTGGAATGGTAAACATCCGAGATTGAGGAAAGTTTTTCTTCCAAGACCCAAATCAGCGGGTGGCATGGCTCTGCCTAACTTTCAATATTACTACTGGGCAGCAAATATCAGGTGCATGTTATATTGGAAACATTTCTATCTGGAACCCAAATCACCCATTTGGATCCTTATGGAGTCACATGTGGACAATCAAACCTCCCTACCGGCAATTTTAGGTTCACCACTTCCCCTTGCTTTGTCTACACTGGGTAATAATAAAATAGTTCTTCAGTCTCTTAGAATTTGGTCTCAATTCAGGAAAAATTTTGGTCTTCAGTTTTTCTCCATTAGAAGTCCAATTGCCGCAAATCATTTATTTACCCCATCAACTATTGATAGTGCATTTCATATATGGCACAGAAAAGGTTTAAAATCTTTTGCAGATTTATATTTTGATGGTCAATTTGCAAGTTTTTCTCAACTTTCCACTAAATTCGACATCACTTCTACACATTTTTTCCGCTTCCTCCAGGTCAGACATTATGTGCAAACCATGACAAAACAATTCCCTCAAAAACCTTCTGATAATCCTCTAGATGATTTTTTATTAGTTAAACCAACTTCTAAGGGGGTAATATCAGTTTTATATAATTTAATTTCAAATTTACAATCTTCTTCTCTGGCCGCTATTAAATTGAATTGGGAACAGGATCTTAATTTTACTTTTACTAATGAACTGTGGGACTCTATTCTTGGCCAGGTTCACACTGCATCAATGTGTGCTCGTCATGCTCTTATTCAATTTAAGATTGTACACCGGGTGCACCTGTCCAAGGTTAAGTTAGCACGTATTTACTCGGATATAGACCCAACTTGTGAAAAGTGTGGTAGCGCTCCTGGCACTTTGCTTCACATGTATTGGTCCTGCCCTGCATTGATGAATTTTTGGCATTCTGTTTTTATCACTATGTCTGAAGTCCTGCAATATCAAATTAAACCTGATCCATTATGCGCCATTTTTGGTGTGGCTCCAGAACTTGTCTTGCCAAATTCCAAATTAAAAGTATTCAGATTTTCATTATTATTGGCTAGACGTGCTGTATTACTGAAGTGGAAAGACTCTTCGCCCCCTTCACATTTACAGTGGATAAAAGATATAATGTCCTGTTTGGATTTAGAAAAAATCAGATATACAGTTCGTGGCTCTGAAAACAAATTCTATAAATTATGGCGCCCGTTTCTTGATTTCTTTGAAAGACCCACGATTATAGTTTCTGAGTAGCTCATATCCCCTTTACCCCACCCCCACCTCACACACACAATTTTTCTTTGTATTTTTTTTTTAATTATTGTTTATTTAAAGGTTTTTGTGTTTTGAAGCATTTACATTTGTTAGCTTTAAATTCTAGTTTTGCACTGTTTGGTTAAAACAAAAATGAAAATTTCTAATACTTTGTATTGTATTGATACTTCAATTAATAATAATAAAAAGACCTTTGAAAGAAAGAAAAGGTCGTTCACACTCAAAAATCCTCAAACATGGCTGAATTACAACAATTCTGCAAAGATGAGTGGGCCAAAATTCCTCCACAGCACTGTAAAAGACTCATTGTCAGTTATAGCAAATGCTTGATTGCAGTTGTTGCTGCTAAGGGTGGCTCACCCAGTTATTAGGTTTAGGGGCAATCACTTTTTTATACAGGGCCATGTAGGTTTGGATTTTTCCCCCTTAAAAATAAACACCTTCATTTAAAAACTGCATTTTGTGTTTACTTGTGTTATTTTTGTCTAACATTTAAATTTGTTTGATCTGAAACATTTAAGTGTGACAACCATAGAAATAAAAGAGAAATCAGGAAGGGGGCAAACACTTTTCCACACCGCTGTAGCTTAAAGCAGTGTTTTTCAACCATTGTGCTGCAGCACCCTAAGGTGCAGTGAGAGCTCTTTTGGGGTGCCATGTTCACCCTGAGCGCCGGAGGCAGGAATTAAAGAGTATAAAGGAGTTCATTGCATCATCTGCTTTCTTACTCTACATTGGTGACCCTAAGGTGTGCCATGGCGAACGAGCCGAACTCCAGCGCCGCATGTGCTGTCTCAGTCAATCTCCCAGACTTCTGGCTTCACAACCCAACCACGTGGTTCCTGCACATAGAAGCCCAGTTCGCACTCCGCGGGATAACAACAGATAACAGAAAATATTAGTATGTGGTCGCTGCGCTGGATGCGCGCGCCACGCAACAGGTGACGAGCCGCTCCAGGAGCTGCCAGCCCAGGGGAAATATGAAATGCTCAAGTGGATGCTGGGGCAGAGAAACTCCTAACACTTTCAGAGTTAGGTGACAGATCAGCCGTGGAACTCATGGAGAGCATGTTGGCGCTGAGGGGGAAGAACGACAAATCTTTCCTGTTTGCCCACTTGTTCCTCAGGAACCTACCTGCTACAGCGAGGGCGATCCTGGCCAACTCGCCACTGTTGGTGACCAAGGACTACCGCACCCTGGTGCAGGAAGTGGACCGCATCATTTTAGCAACCAAAGCTCTCAGCATGCATGCAGCCGCACCAGCATTCATGAGGGACTCCAGCAAGATTGAGGAGCCATTGGTGGTGGCCAGGACGAACGCCAAAGGATGCAGGAAAGGGGCGATCTGTTCCTATCATCGCCGTGTCACCTCAGATGCCCAACGCTCTCTGCCACCGTGCCAATTCAAGAAGCTGGGAGGACGGCGCGACCAGCAGACGATAGCAGCTGCAACCGCTGGTGACAGAAAAAAGCTGCTTTATATCACAGACACACGTTCAGGGAGATGGTTTTTGGTGGACTCCGGGTCCCAGAAGAGCCTCATCCTGTCGGTCAGCATGGACAGGTTGGCAGGAGGCAGCGATCCCAAGCTCACGGCCGCCAATGGATCCACCATCAAAACGTTTGGTGAACGGACGCTGACGATATGGTTGCACGGACGCAATTATCAGTGGGACTTTGTTGTAGTTGCATGATCAGCCTCCATTTTAGGTGCAGATTTTTTATGTGCTTATGGGTTGTTAGTCAATGTTACCAATAGATGATGAGTGGATGCTGTCTCTTTCCCTTCACTGCCCTGCATAGCTCGGGGAGCGGAGTCAACAACACTGGCTAGCGTTATAGCTCTGGGGAGTAAGTACCAGCAATTACTTGCACAGTTCCCAGCACTAACAGTCCCGACTTTGTCAGCTGCGGTAACGAAACACGGGGTAGAACATTTCATAACTACTAAAGGCCCGCCGGTGTTCGCGTGACCTCAGCACCTGGATGCGGCTAAACTGGCCAGCGCAAGCGAGGAGTCTGCCAACTTACAGCAGTTGAGCATCGTCAGGCTCTCCAACAGCCCGTGGGCATCCTCACTACACATGGTGCCTAAGGCTGACTGGTCGCGGTGACCATGCAGCAATTTCTGGCGCTTGAACAATGCCACAGAACACAATTGGCATCCCATCCCGCACATCCAGGATTTTTCCATGCAACTGGCCAGGACGCGTGTTTTTTCGAAAGTGGATCTGGTCCGCTGTTAGCACCAGGTCCCGGTGCACGCAGAAGATGTCCATAAAACAGCGGTAATAATTCCTTTCGGCCTTTTTGAGTTTTTACGCATGCCATTGGGATTAAAAGGCGTGGCACAGACCTTCCAGAGAATGATAGATGCAGTGCTCTGTGACTTGTCCTTCGTTTTTGTCTGCTTAGACGACATTCTGATGGCTAGCGAGTCTGAGGAGGAGCACATCGCCTATCTCAGGACGGTTTTCCAGAGGTTGGAAGTGCACAGGCTTATAGTGAACCCAGCGATGTGCCAGTTCGGTATGCCAGTGATTGATTTTTTTGGGCCACTGCATTTTGCCGGAGGGCGCAATTCTGCTACCGGATAAGGTGCACACCATGTCGGACTTTCCGTGTCCACAGACCGTGAGGGCCCTACAGGAGTTTTTGGGAATGGTCAATTTTTATAACCATTTCCTCCCCCAGGCAGCCCAGCTTATGCAGTCGTTGTATGCCGTGCTTAAGAGAAAGAAGCCCACGGAAAACATCAACTGGACTCCCGAGCCCAGACATTCACAGATGCCAAAACAGTGCTTGCAGATGCTGCTTTGCTAGCCCACCCGGACTCGTTGGCACAAATAGCGCTCACCACGGATGCGTCTGACGTTACCATAGGGGCAGTGGTGGAGCAGTGCGTCGCCGGTTCATGGCAGCCGCTCGCGTTTTTCAGTCGAACATTGCGCGACAACGAACACAAATACAGCATGTTTGACAGAGAATTGTTGGCTCTCTACCTGGCGACACACCATTTCCAGTTTTGGCTAGAGGGGCGCAAGTTCACCGCCTTCGTTGACCATAAGCCGCTGATGTACGCAATGTCCAAGGTCTCGGAACTGTGGTTGGCCCGGCAGCAACGGCATTTGGCCGCGATCTTGGAGTTTACAACCGATATTCATCACATTGCCAGGAAGCTCAACGTCGTGGTCGATTGCCTGTCACGCGTGTTAGTCTCCCCGTTCTACATGGGAATAGATATCCCTACTATGGCCACGGAGCAAGCCGGGGACGCTGACATTTGCATGCTCCAGTCTGCACCTACTGGGTTAAAGCTGGAGAGCAGGGTGGTGCCAGAAGGGTGCCCTCCCTTGCTCTGCGATGTCTTCACCAGTCGCCCGCACCCAGTGGTTCCAAGCTCTTAGTGCCGCCGCATTTTTGAGTCAGTCCACTCCCTTTCGCATCCAGGTGTGCACGCTTCAGTTAAACTGGTGGGGGCAAAATTTGTCTGGCCGCGCTTGTGCAAGGATGTGAAAGAGTGGGCTGCAGCAACTCAACCTCAAGCTGTTCCAAATTCCAACCAGGAAATTCGACCACGTCCACGTGGATTTGGTGGGGTCCCTCTCGATGTTGCAAGGTTTCACGCACCTTTTGACAATCATGGACCGCACCACGCGCTGGCCTGAAGTGGTCCTGCTGGCGTCCACCACATCCGTGGAAGTGGCTCATGCTTTTTTGCCGGCTTGGGTTGCACGGTTCAGATCCCCGATGGACATCACTTCTGACAGGGGTCCGCAATTCATTTTGGAACTCTGGTCCACAATATCCCAGAGCCTGGGGGCCAAAATTCACCACACTACCGCATACAACCCCCAGGCTAACAGGTTATGCAAGCGTTTTCATAGGTCGCTTAAGGCAGCGCTCAGAGCTTTGCTCACGGATGCAAATTGGGTCGACTGCCTGTCCTGGGTTCTTTTAGGGTTGTGCTCCACACCTAAGGGGAATCTGGCAGCCTCCCCAGCAGAACTCGTTTTTTCTCAGCCGCTGCGGATCGCCAGGGAGTTTTTACCGGAAAACCCCGTGCCCGGGGCTGATCCACCTGCCCAATTTTTGCACAGTACAGAGGCTTTTAACGTGCCGGGCCCGGCCCATTATTGTTTTCCTCACACCTTTGTCCCAAAAAGCTTACAGAACGCCAGTTATGTTTTTGTCAGGCACGATGCACACCAGGCCCCGCTGTGCCCACCGTACGACGGACCGTTCAGGGTGTTGGAACCTGGTGCAAAGCATTTTGTGTTAGACTTGGGGGGGGGGCGTAGGAAGACCGTCTGCATTGACAGGCTTAACGTATCATGTATGTGTTGGCAGAAGAACAGGTGGTGATGGCTCATGTTCCCCGGCGCGGACTCCCACCTAAAGTAGCTCCACAAGTTGTTGTTCCACCTGCAGAGAACTGTTGGCAGCAGACTAGGTTTTTACCCTCCCCACCCTTTCCCCCTCCACAGGACTGCACGCCGGAGACCGAGTTTGTGTCCTGCCCTCCTCAACAGCAAGATATTTCGGCTCAAGCCCAGGGTGCCAGAGGGTTAGAGCCCCTTCTGGGAGTTCGGGGGGAGGGGCTGTGTGGTGATCACAATACAGATGGCATTCCACCCAGGACAAGGGGGTTGGTGGGGGAGAAGATATGGAGATGCTAATGGGGAAAGCTGGGTGGAGCCAACCAAAGAAAGATGTGCCTTTCGTCCCCTGCCGCGCCAGACTGGTACCTGAGGATGCAGGTGTGTGAATGTATTGTAACAAGACATGCTCTGTGACGTGTGTTTCAATGTTATGTTAATGTGTGTGCATGTCTTGCAGTCTGAATGTTAATGTGTTCACCCTGAGTGCCATAGGCGGGAATTAAAGCATATAAAGGAGTTCGCTCAGACACTCAGGCTTCAGAGTTTTTTCTGTACTTGATGTTGGAGGAGGAAATAAAGTTCATGTGTTGTTCAGCTCGTTGCCTCGTCTGCTTTCTTCCTCCACAGTGTTACTTCTGCGCCAGATGTAATGGGACACACACCTTCCAAAAAGTTCAACTTTTGTCTCGTCAATCCACAGAGTATTTTCCCGAAGAGTCTTGGGGACCATCAAGAGGTTTTCTGGCAAAACTGAGATGAGCCTGTATGTTCTTTTTGCTCAGCAGTGGTTTTTCTCTTGGAACTCTGCCATGCAGGCCATTTTTGCCCAGTCTCTTTCTTATGGTGGAGTCATGAACACTGACCTTAACTGAAATAAGTGAGGTCTGCAGTCCTCTGGATGTTGTTGTGGGGTCTTTTGTGACCTCTTGGATGAGTTGTTGCTGTGTTCTTGGGGTAATTTTGGTCAGCTGGTCACTCCTGAGAAGGTTCACCACTGTTCCATGTATTCGCCATTTGTGGATAAAGGCTCTCACTGTGGTTTGCTGGAGTCCCAAAGCTTGAGAAATGGCTTTATAACCTTTTCCATGCTATTAGATCTCAATTACTGTGCTTGTCATTTGTTCCTTAATTTCTTTGGATCATAGCATGATGTCTAGCTTTTGAGGATCTTTCACTTTGTCAGGCAGGTCCTATTTAAGTAATTTCTTGATTGAGAACAGGTGTGGCAGTAATCAGGCCTGGGTGTGGCTAGAGAAATTGAACTCAGCTTTCCAAAGATGTGATAAACCACAGTTAATTTATGTTTTAACGTGGGGACAATCACTTTTTCCCACAGGGGCCGTGTAGGTTTGAATTTTTTTACCCTTAATAATAAACACCTTCATTTATAAACTGTATTTTGTGTTTGCTTGTGTTATCTTTGTCTAATATTTAAATTTGTTTGATGATCTGAAACATTTAAGTGTGACAAACATACAAAAAATGAGAAATCAGGAAAGTGGCAAACACTTCACACCACTGTATGTGTTTGCAGTGTTTCCACACTAGATAATTGTAATGAACAGCAAACTGCAACTTTGATCTGCTTACAGCCTCTTATGCTCTCCCAGCTTGTAAAACACTTTTAAACTGTAAACACTGAAAAATAATGACACATACATCTAAAGAAGGGGAAAGGCTGGGGTAGTTGGTGTTATTGGCCATGCAACAATGGCCTTGCCATTCGTAAAGCAAACAAGTTAGCTCTTTACTGCATGTCAGTGACTCATGTGCAGGCTGAGTGCTGTTCTGGTGAGTGGTACTATTTTGACCAAGAGGCAGTGCAAAACTGAGGTAGCCATGGAAACTGTCTGCATCCAATGGGAGGACAGGGTGAGGGTGTGGCTGGCTGATTGACAGGTGTTATTAGACTGCTTGCTTCCTACAACCTTGTCAATTAATAACTATATTTGCACCCATGTTTCTATAGGGAGAGAGGGGGGAGCGGGTATACCTGCTGTATATAGAAGTTTCTAGATAGACTGTTATTTATTAATGGGCTTGGAAAAAATGAACTTCATAACAAGGAAGTGCAAAAACTTCTCAGTAAAGTTCAAACATTCCTCTTCTCTTTAGAGATGTGGCACAGGCCAGTGTGTAAATGATTCACCAATTTATCAATGTATAAGATCCGCGCTTCTGTCCAAAGTCTGTAAAATTATTTCTAAGAGAATGAATGATACACTTAACTCAGTCCAATCTTTCTGGGAGCTTCTTGCATGTATCTTTTCACTAAGAGTCAGGCTGGTCTGGTCAGTGAAATGTTTTATCCTCTCTATTCGGGTTCAGGTTCAGGTTCAGGTTACTTTATTTGTACCCGTAGGTAGATTTGTTTTGTAGTCTGGTGGCATCCATATTTACAAGCCACTAATTACATTCAACATAGACACAAACACAGGCACACATCTTACAAAATAGGTAAATATAAAATATGTACAATATAATTTTTATAGCTTGTTCAACTCTTTGACAGCGTTTGTCCCTGAATTTGTCCCTGGGACAAATTCACTTCTTGGCTGCAGCTCATTTACTGCTGAGTGGCTGCCCCGCCTCTGTTTGATTTGTACACCTGCTCAGTAGAAGTCTCCCCACAAGTCCGCCTCTCAGTTACTTTTGAATCAACAATTGATGTACGCTGGTGACAGGAGCACAACAGAAGGATCATGAGAGCCATGTGGTCCCCGTATTAATGGTTTCCATGGAGCAAACACAAACACTGACACACACACACACACACACACACACACACACACACACACACACACACACATACTGCTAAACAGTCTGGGGGTGGTTCTGTGCAGTCCTACAAAAGTCACAGGCTTGATCACAGCTGGCATCAGGAGGAGTGTGTCCTGCTAGTGTACCTGGATCAAAGTTCTGAAAAAGTTCTAAACAGTAATAATTATAACATAAAAGAGCCAGGTATGACACTGACCTACAGGCTCTGACAAACTGCTTAATGAGCATATGGCACATTTATTTATTTCCTTTTGGTTTTATTTTATTTGTAATATTTTTGTCAGCACCCAGCCTGCAAAAATCACTGAGATGCAGCCTTTTATTAATTCCGATGTGTTTTCTTTTCATAGGAGACATGAAGCAAATGAACATTAAATACAATGAAATGATAAGGTATTTTCCTATATAACGTTAAGAGCTGGTTATGAGTCCAGAGCCAATGAGATAGTGACCCCGGTTACATGGCCACAATAAACCAACAACTGGGAATAATCAGATAATGGTGATAATCCCATGTGATGTGTTTACATGCACTGAATAAATGGATTATTGGGCAGTAAACTGCTTGAATTAATGTGATTTGTCATAACCTGATAATGGCCTTCATCTGATTATTCTGTTTGCATGACTGCTTGAATAATCAGCTCCAAAAAGCCAATTATAATTGGTTTATTAGTGCGCCTGTAGACATGGCCAGAGAGCGAGAGACTACAAGTCTACTGAGCTGAGTATTTACTGGAAGATAATTTTGGAGTATGAGGAATGGTAAACATGTAAATCTACACATAATTTTTTTAATGTCAAAAATTGTGCACACACTGTGTTCTAGAATTTTAATACCAATCTACAGTATGTAGTATAGCTCATTTCCTATTAATATTACAAGTTCAAAGTATTACAGCTGCTTTTAATGCTACCGGGGGGGGGGGGGAGTTCATAGGCTGACTAAGAAGGAGTTATGCTACAACAACGAAACCAGTCATGCGTTAAATTCAACCTTTTCTGATGCTAACTGCATTGTTTCTTTTTAAATACACTGGCATTGAAGACTATGTTGAAAAATAAACCACATTTGTGTTATGTATGGAAATAGAGGGTATTAGTAAGATGGCGGCTGGGGTAGACAGGAAATAAGCAGGGGTGGTTAACTGCCGGTTTCTGGTGGTGACGCCACTCCAGGTATAAAGGATGTGGGCGGAAGAGGCTAGTCCTCTTTTGTCGTGGGACACCTGGCTTGTCAGAGAGTGGCAAGCGCCTGAGGGTATTGTAAATAGTATTTATAATAAAGCTCCTTAAACGGTAGTCACACTCTGCTTGTTATTGCCCTAATTATGGATCTAACATTTGGCGACAAGGTAAAAGAGGTGGTGGAGAGGTCTGTTGCCAGTTTTCGGCCATTTTTGGAAACCCCAGGCGAGCCACCCGTGCCTTGGCCTCGGTGATTTGCCGCATTCACAAATTATTTAGTTGTACTAAACCTCGGCGAACTTGAGAAGCCTTGTGCGAGGGCTGTTTTGGGTCATAATTTGGGCATGGAGGGGCAAAGAATATTGGAAAATCTTGGAGGAGCCAATAGTTTTGATGAAGTGGTGCAATTAATGGCATGCTACTTTCGCGCCCCAGAAAATGTCACTGACCGGCGCATTCAGTTTCAACAGTGCCGCCAGCAGATGGGGGAACCTGTAAAAAGATTTTTTGCAGACCTCCGGGAGCTGGCGAGAGAATGCAAGTTCAGGAACCTGGAAGATGAGATGATACGGGACCAGTTGGCAGAACATATTTGCTGTCCAGCAGCCCGGTCCAGGCTTCTGACCCATCCAGGTGAGCTGACGTTGGCCACAGCTATCGAGCTCGCTCAGCAATTTGAGGCGGCAGAGACTGTTGCGAGAGGCCTGAGTGAAGGGGCCGCACCGACCCAAAGCAAGTCTTGTGTTAAGGCACTGTCATTGGACCCTGAAGATGAAGACAGCGGAGAGGACAAATATGCCTCCGTAGTGAAAGATAGGTCCGCCCCAGGTCCGCCACGTTGTTATGGCTGTGGGTCCCCAAGTTACCACTATAAGTCCAGGATATGTCCAGCGAAGGGCAAGCATTGTGGGAAGTGTGGTTTGCTGAACCACTTTGCCAGGGCGTGCTCAAACTTTGAGCATACGGACCGGTGGAGTGAGGCAGGTCCCTCGCAGAAGACTCACACTGTCGTCCACACCATTTTCCCGGAGACCACGGGACAGATTGGTTGTAACATAACGCTGGATGGCGTCAAGGTTCCCCTGTTGGTGGATACGGGAGCTGTCATCTCCGTATTGAACTTGGCGACCATGAAAAGTCTATTTCCACACCGACAGATCAGGAAGCAGGAGAGACCCTATTGTGGCTAAGGATGGAACAGATTGGCTGTTTTGGGATTTGTGGAAATGGAGGGATGGTATAAATCTGTCGTGGTGCCCAAGGCCCGCATGTATGCCACCGCTGCGGGTGTGAACATCATGGGGTGCAACCTTTTTTATTCCCTGGGGTTCTCAATAGCAAATGTCACGGGTGAGGAGTGGTCGGGATGTGGACTTTGGGGACGACCAGCTCCAGTGGTGGAGGGTGAGGAGGTGTGGGACTCAGACTGGCTGGATACTGCAGGTGGAGAGCATGTCTGGTGCCACACACCGCCGCCCCGGGACGGACCCAATGCCGGTAGCCACGTTACCCTGGATGTGGGAACTGGATGGCACGCCGGGACCCCCGGGGTGGCCCATAAGGACGAGGTGCCCGTGCTGGAGAATGAGGGGGCGAGACCTGAGGGCGCGGTTTTGAAGCGCTCACAACGACGGCCTGCCAAGGGGACGGAGAACCAGACCTGCAAGTCGACCAGATCGGTGAAGGAGGCCAGTTGGAACCAGAGTGATCCTGATAAGAAGAAAAGGGCTTCCCTGTGGGTTGGAGATGAGGTTCGGCCCAGGGTCGAGGCCCGGATGAGAGGACATCATGGATCACGCGAGCAGCGTGATGACCAGAGGCAGTTCCAGGTGGAGGCTGCCCGGAGTGATGGGTATCTAGGCCTGTCCAACAAGACCTGGAGGCATCCAAATGAGCTGCGCCTCGTGGTGGAGAAGAGGAGATGGCGCAGCAAGAGCCCGGAGGTCAAGAGACGGAGACGCTTGGACAGAGACCCATCAAAGGACTGAGTGTGTTTTAATTGTGTGTGTTTTGGTTTTGACCCAGGTCCTGCTGTAAATGGTTGAACGCCATATATATATATATATATATATATATATATATATATATATATACAGTATATATACAGTATGTATATATACAGTATATATATATATATATATATATATATAAAAGAGACCGAAATTTTGTGAGTTGAGTTTTATAACATGTGCATTTGTATGTAGGTAAGGTTTTAATGGTTAAAGATATTTTTTTAATAACTGAATACTACCTGTGAATTTTGTGAAAGTGGTGTGGTTTATAGGTTATTTTGGTATATGCCTGGATTTGAGTTTAAAAAAAAAAAAAAAAGACGAAAAGAGTAACTGTAAACTATGATTGAATTGAATCTGTACATATTTTTATGCTTGGAGAGTGTGTCGGGAGACAAATTTAGGTGGGTTATTTGTACGCGTGACTTTTTTTTTGAAGGGGAAGAAATGTTATGTATGGAAATAGAGGGTATTAGTAAGATGGCGGCTGGGGTGGATGGGGAATGAGCAGGGGTGGTTAACTGCCGGTTTCTGGTGGTGACGTCACTCCAGGTGTAAAGGATGTGGGCGGAAGAAGCTAGTCCTCTTTTGTCGTGGGACACCTGGTTTGTCGGAGAGTGCCCAGCGCCTGAGGGTATTGTAAATAGTATTTATAATAAAGCTCCTTAAACTGTAGTCACACTCTGCTTGCCCTAATTATGGATCTAACAATTTGGTCAAATTTAACCACTGCATCATGGTCAGCCTATGAACTTTCCAGCCCCCCCTCGTATATATGCTGCCTAATATTGTGACTTTAAAGTGTCTGTGACACGATGTAGGAACTATGGCTCAATAGTCAGTATGAATTTATCTTCAATCGTCCACATACAGTGGGGCAAAAAAGTATTTAGTAAGCCACCAATTGTGCAAGTTCTCCCACTTAAAAGATGAGAGAGGTCTCCAATTTTCATCATAGGTATACCTCAACTATGAGAGACAAAATGAGAAAAAAAAATCCAGAAAATCACATTGAAGGATTTTTAATGAATTAATTGGTAAATTCCTCAGTAAAATAAGTATTTGGTCACCTACAAACAAGCAAGATTTCTGGCTCTCACAGACCTGTAACTTCTTCTTTAAGAGGCTCCTCTGTCCTCCACTCGCTACCTGTATTAATGGCACCTGTTTGAACTCGTTATCAGTATAAAAGACACCTGTCCACAACCTCAAACAGTCAGACTCCAAACTCCACTATGGCCAAGACCAAAGAGCTGTCAAAGGACACCAGAAACAAAATTGTAGACCTGCACCAGGCTGGGAAGACTGAATCTGCAATAGGTAAGCAGCTTGGTGTGAAGAAATCAACTATGGGAGCAATTATTAGAAAATGGAAGACATACAAGACCACTGATAATCGCCCTCGATCTGGGGCTCCACGCAAGATCTCCGCGTGGGGTCAAAATGATCACGAGAACGGTGAGCAAAAATCCCAGAACCACACGGGGGGACCTAGTGAATGACCTGCAGAGAGCTGGGACCAAAGTAACAAAGGCTACATCAGTAACACACTACGCCGCCAGGGACTCAAATCCTGCAGTGCCAGACGTGTCCCCCTGCTTAAGCCAGTACATGTCCAGGCCCGTCTGAAGTTTGCTAGAGAGCATTTGGATGATCCAGAAGAGGATTGGGAGAATGTCATATGGTCAGATGAAACCAAAATAGAACTTTTTGGTAAAAACTCAACTTGTCGTGTTTGGAGGAAAAAGAACACCATACTTACCGTGAAGCATGGGGGTGGAAACATCATACTTTGGGGCTGTTTTTCTGCAAAGGGACCAGGATGACTGATCCATATAAAGGAAAGAATGAATGGGGCCATGTATCGTGAGATTTTGAGTGAAAACCTCCTTCCATCAGCAAGGGCATTGAAGATGAAACATGGCTGGGTCTTTCAGCATGACAATGATCAGAATTAGAATAAACTTTATTGCCAAGCATGTAGAAAACACACGAGGAATTTGACTTGACATTGGCGCGTGTGTAAGCGCAACACAACGACACGGCAGCCGTAAACAAGGCGCCTCATCAAACAGTGATAGATAAGGGAAGAGGGGGAGAGGGAGAGGGGAACGACACAATGGGGGGGAGAGGAAAAAAACTTCGTTATCAGAATACAGCTTATGAATATTTAAGCAGATTATGATTACAATGAAAAAAAATCTCTCAATGGCTCAGAGCAGACAATCAACCACAAAACCCAAAGTCCAAAGTCAGAGAGAGTCAGTGAATGGATGTGAATCTCAGTATAAATGAATCAGTGTGTTCGTGTATGTTGAACGCAGGTGGGTGTTTATCAGTAACTGGAGACAGCAAAAATCCTCCCTCAGCGGAGATGTTATGTCTTAGTGACTGAAGCTCAGAAGAGCATGTCGTTGGAGCATGGCAGATGGAATTCTCTGAGCCAGTCATATGTTGCTGTCCTTGAGAGTTCAGATTGCTGTGCACCAGATGTTTATGAAAGAAAGCCAAACAATTCTGCTGCTTATCATTCATCCTGGAGGAGTGAAGCTGAGGGGCGCCGAAACAAGGTCGAATAGCACAGACACTCAGAGAAAAACTTTCAACTCTTATGCATCCAGTGGTCCATAATTCCCATTGTTGCCAGGTTTTAAAATCTTTTCCTGTAGAGCTCCTAGGGCCATCCCGATGTTACCAATCTTTCTATTCAGTTCACCATTGGCTGCGATCAGAGTTCTCCCCAGCTGGTCAAATTGATGAAAGAGCTTCGCGGGGTCAGCATTTTGATAAGCTCTTTTTTTTTTTTTTTTTTGTTACTTATTTGTACCCGTAGGTAGACATGGTTTGCAGTCTGGTGACAAGCCACCGGCTGCTGGTCGCTGCGTGCGCGAGCGCCCTAAACCTACATGTTTTTGGTATGCGGGAGGAAACCGGAGAAATCCCGGAGTAAACCCGTGCAACATGGGGAGAACATGCAAACTCCACACAGCTCACTGTTGGTCGGGGGCTGGGATCGAACCCACGATCTCATGATCCCCGCGGTCCCCCGGCCGAGGGTAAAACTGTGCTGCCACAGTGCTAAACCACTGCGCCACCGTGCAGCTCTGTCCATCTTCTTCAATTTTCGATACACCAGGACTATCCCAAAGTCGATCAGTAGAAGTCCTGAGACCGTAACGCTGAATAGGTATAAGTCTTCCGCATCTTCAATTGAGAGATCGCACAGACACATGAGCTTCCAATTATGTGTGTCCCTTACATAACCCGCAGCAGCAGTACCTGCGGGACAGGTGGGCTCCCCCGGGCCCGATTTCCTAGTTGAAAAAACAGTGTCAATTGCGTTCAAAGCCCAGCTTATTAAATCCATAATTTCCGTTTGGATCAAGAATCAGCAGCAAAAGAGCGACGCAGACACAGACAGCAGCAAGCTGGGATTCAGTCAGTTAGGGAGGGAGGGAGGGAGGGTGAAGGAGGGAGCAAAAGAAAAGGCGACTGCTCTCTCTGAAGGGCGGAAGCAGAAGAATGATCCCAAACACACCGCCCGGGCAATGAAGGAGTGGCTTCGTAAGAAGCATTTCAAGGTCCTGGAGTGGCCTAGCCAGTCTCCAGATCTCAACCCCATAGAAAATCTTTGGAGGGAGTTGAAAGTCCGTGTTGCCCAGTGACAGCCCCAAAACATCACTGCTCTAGAGGAGATCTGCATGGAGGATGGGCCAAAATACCAGCAACAGTGTGTGAAAACCTTGTGAAGACTTACAGAAAACGTTTGACCTCTGTCATTGCCAACAAAGAGTATATAACAAAGTACTGAGATGAACTTTTGTTATTGACCAAATACTTATTTTACCGAGGAATTTACCAATTAATTCATTAAAAATCCTTCAATGTGATTTTCTGGATTTTTTTTTCTCATTTTGTCTCTCATAGTTGAGGTATACCTATGATGAAAATTGGAGACCTCTCATCTTTTAAGTGGGAGAACTTGCACAATTGGTGGCTGACTAAATACTTTTTTTGCCCCACTGTAGTAGGTTCTGTTGACTTAGAACACTAAATAAATGGAAAAATATTTCTAAGTGAATTCAAATTTAGCGCCATGTTGCAGCAATGCGATATCCGGAGACTCACCTCGTTTCCAGATATGATGTCATGAGGAGAGTTTCCTCTCAGCTGATCCGTGTGCTGTCAATGTAAACAAGCTGTTTAGCTTCTATATCAGCGAAGAAATGCCAAAACGTTGCGTGGCGGCTGGGTGTTCTAATTGCTCCAGTGAATGTATAAGCCTGTTCTCATTCCCAAAAGATCCAGCTCTTCTTAAAAAATGGGCAAAGCAAGTACAGACAACAAGGGACAAATGGCAACCAACACCATCTTCTGTACTCTGTAGCGATCATTTCACTGCAGACAGTTTTGAGGAGGCGCCTGCTATACAAATGGGTTCTAAAACCAACTGTCATACCTACAGTTTTCAAACGAAAACCCACAGCTCAAGATGATATCAACATATCAAAACAGCACAAAGAAGCAACGGTGTCAAAACTCGCCCGGAAAAGAGTTTGTGTAATTGATTTTTTTTTTTTTTTTTTCATAAGGCGATCGTGATTTAATTATATTTTTCCACTGAAAGTAAAATCCTCCCCTATGAATTTTAAGATAAGATAAGATAAGATAAGATAAGCCTTTATTAGTCCCACAATGGGGAAATTCCAGGATTGCAACAGCATAGGGATAGCAACACTCAGAGCAACAATCAGAAGGCAAGAAAAAACAACATCTAGTAAACATATGTCCATATTACTATAAATGTATATATATAGACACACAGTGCAGAGCATTATGGCTGGTGAATGTGCAGTAGAAAGTCTAAGCTCTCTCTCCGCGGATGCAGCGGGCCAGCTGGAAGTCTTTGGGCATGATGGTGACCCCCTTAGCGAAGAAGAGACCACCAGGTGGGCCTCGCTGGTCTCCTGCAGAGCCATGACGGCGAAGCTCAGGAAACGCAGGACGGTCTTGAAGTCCTGAGCGATCTCCCTCACCAGGCGCTGGACGGGCAGCTTACGGATGAGCAGCTCCGTGGATTTCTGGTAGCGACGGATCTCTCTCAGAGCCACGGGCCTGTGACGGCGAGGCCTCTTCACTCTGCCGGTGGCCAGAGCGCCTCTCCGAGCAGCCCTGGTGGCTAGCTGTCTCCTGGGGGGCTTCTTCCTCCAGTAGATTTTACGGGCGGTCTGCTTGGTTCTTGCCATCGCTCTTTATTATTCTCTTATATTTCTTTCACGCCGCCTAAACTCCAGCCCGGCACCCGCGTCCTTTTCGCTACAGCTCCCGGTATGTCGAGTTTCCCATTAGCACCGGGCGGCGGCCAAGTGCTAGCTAGCACTAGCTCCTCCCTGCTGTAACGTCTCCCGCTGCAAACCGTGGCTCCGTCCGCCGACCCGGGAGACCCCCAGGGCGATCCGTGCGTCCGTGATATATATACAGAGTGAAAGATGTAGAAAGAAGAAGGAAGATAAAAAAAAAAAGGCTGTTGCAACAGGCAGCCGACTCGTGTGGCGCCGCCGGTCCGGCGGAACCGGAACCGGAGAAGCAGAGTGTTAACATTACTCCAAATGGAACGATTTTGTGTTAAAAAAAACGTTATATTACTTTTTCAGTTTTCATTTTTATAGATCTCATTGCCTACCGAATGACATGATTTATGACCCAGAAGGCAGACACAGACTCCAGAGTAAACTCAATTATCTTTTAATGTGAAGTGTGAGTGTGAATGTGTGCATGAGTGCAGGAATGTAGCACCCGGGCGAGCAGAGCAGCGTTCAGAGTGGCAACCCTAGGGAAGAGCAAAGACAGGTGGATTAGAGACTGGGATCTGGGGGAATGATTCAGAGAATGTTCAGTCTTACTGTTGGCTAGTTGGTGTGTAGCACAGGAGAGTTCCCGGAGGCTCCAGCCAGTGAGACAGCGTCTTCGGCTCCGGCTGCTGAGGAGGTGAAAAGGTGATGAGATGTGCAGTGAGCTGGTGAAGTGCAGGTTAAGCTCAGTCCGCCGCCAGGAGGAGGAGGTCCGCCGCCAGCGGGTTTCCACCTGTGCACAGGGGAGTAGAGCGAAGCGTGGAGATGAGGAAATGATGAGGGCTTACTTGTCGTTGGAGAGCTAGGACTCCCAGGAGGACGACAAGACAGGAAGGATCAGAGGAGATGGAACTCCGACGAGGCAGGGAGGATCAGTGGAGATGGAACTCCGGATCATAGAGGTGACGAGAAGGTGAAAAGGTCTTGCCAGACCAGGGAGCTTGACATCTCCATGCAGACCCAAGGGCAGCGTTGCTTAAATATGCAGACTTAATGAGGAGAGCAGTTGCGCGCACAGCTGTGGAGGAAATTAGGGCAACAGGCATGCAGAGCAGATCACTACAGTGCTCTCCCCCTACGGGACGCCTTTCGGCAGCCGATCCAACCTACCCGGGTGCGTCCAGTGAAAGTCCCTGATGAGCTGAGGATCCAGCACGAAGGAGGGACGCACATAGTACCCCCATTCAGGGCCATAACCCTCCCAGTCCACCAGGTACTGGAGGCCGCAACCCCACCGCCGGACGTCCAGAATGGAGTTGACCCTCCACATGGGGTCGCCATCGATCACTATCTGTGGAGGTGGCATCTTGGGAGGAGAGCACAGAGGGCTAGAGCAGAACAGCTTCACCTGGGAAACGTGAAAGGTGGGAAAAATGCGGAGGGAGGGGAGGAGAGCCAGGTGCACAGCCACAGGATTCACAATGTGTGTAATAGCAAAGGGACCAATAAAACGCTGTGAAAGTTTCCTAGATTCAGCCTTGAGATTGATATTTCTGGTGGAGAGCCATACCTGTTGCCCGACCCAGTAGGGTGGAGCCAAAGTCCTGCGGCGGTTGGCAATGGCGGAGTTGCGGTCCGCTGTGCATCGAAGCGCGGCCCAGGTAGCCTTCCACAGCCGGCGACAGCGCTTCAGATGGGCCCACATGGAGGGCACCGCAGTGTCCCCCTCCTCTTTGGGAAACAGCGGGGGATTGTAACCCAAGGAAGCCTTGAACGGTGACATGACTACGACAGACGAGACCATGGTGTTGTGGGCATATTCGACCCATGGCAGATAGGAGCTCCAGGACGCCAGGTTGGCGGTGGTGACGCACCGTAGCGCTGCCTTCAGCTCCTGATTGGCACGCTCACACTGACAGTTGCTCTGGGATGGTACCCCAAGGATAGGCTCACCGTAGCCCCAATGGCGTTGCAGAAAGCCTGCCACACCTGCGAGACAAACTGGGGCCCACGGTCGGACACAATGTCCAGGGGGATACCGTGGAGCCGCACCACGTGGAAGACGAGCAGGTCCACAGTCTCCTTGGCCATGGGGAGACCCTGTAGGGGAATGAAATGGGCTACCTTGGAGAATCTATCCACTATGGTGAGAATTACGGTGTTGTTAGCAGAGGATGGGAGGCCGGTGATGAAGTCCAGTGCCACATGGGACCAGGGCCTGCCAGGGATGGGAAGCGGATGAAGCAGACCAGCCGGAGGAGAGGATGACGTCTTACCGGTGGCACACTGGGGACAGGCACGGATGTACTCCCTGACATCCCTCAGGAGCGATGGCCACCAAAAGGTCCTCTGCAGTAGGGCCACGGTGCGTGCCATCCCCGGGTGGCATAGGAGCTTGGAGGAGTGGGCCCAATTTATGACTTCGCCCCGGATGGCAGAAGGCACATATAGTCTCCCCGCTGGCCCCCCACCCAGGTCAGCCTTGGTCTCATGTGCTTTACGAACCCTCTCCTTTATACCCCACGAGAGGGTGCCCATGATGCGTGAAGGAGGAATAATGGGGTGAGATGGCGCCTCCACCGCATCCAAAGCAAATTGTCTTGATGGAGTGTCAGGCTTGGTGTTCTTGGACCCCGGGCGGTAGGTGATGGTAAAATCAAACCTGCCAAAGAACAAGGACCAGAGGGCCTGGCGCACGTTTAGATGCTTGGCCGTCCTGAGGTACTCCAAGTTCTTATGGTCAGTCCATACAATGAACGGCTGGGAGGCCCCCTCCAGAAAATGGTGCCAGTCCTCCAAAGCCAGTTTCACCACCAGGAGCTCCCTGTCTCCGATGTCATAGTTCCTTTCAGCCGGGGAGAGACGGCGGGAGAAGAACGCACAGGGGCGAATCTTGTCATCCACAGGGGAGCGTTGAGACAGAACTGCTCCAACTCCAGAGTCCGAAGCGTCCACCTCCACCAGACACTGCAGAGCGGGGTCCACCTGAGCCCGAATTGGAGGAGATGAGAATAATGATTTTAATTCCAAAAATGCAGCCTCAGCCTCCCCCGTCCATCGGAAGGACACCTTGGTGGAGGTGAGGCAAGTGAGAGGGAGGGCAGTGAGACTGTAATTTTTGATGAAGCGGCAGTAGAAGTTGGCGAATCTCAGAAACTGCTGTAACTGTTTCCGGTATGAGGGGGTCGGCCACTCTACCACCGCTTTTACCTTCGCCGGATTGGTGATGATCTCGTGGTGCGAGATGACGAACCCCAAAAATGAAGTGGATGAGGTGTGGAACTCGCACTTCTCCGCTTTGACGAACAGCTTGTTCTCCAGCAGCCACTGCAGCACTCGCCTGACATGCTCTCAGTGTTCGTCGAGGGACTGAGAAAAGATGAGAATATCATCAAGGTAAACAAATACAAAAGAGCCCAAAAAATCCCTCAACACATCGTTAATCACGCGCTGAAACACAGCGGGGGCATTAGTCAGCCCAAACGGCATGACAAGGTATTCAAAGTTGCCACTAGGGGTACGGAACCCCGTCTTCCACTCATCTCCCTCTTGAATCTGTACCAGGTGGTAAGCGTTGCGGAGGTCCAGTTTTGTGAACCAGGAGGCCCCCTGGAGGGAATCGAAAACCGTGTTGATCAGTGGAAGAGTGTACTTGTCCTTAATAGTGATATTACTCAGTTCCCAGAAATCGATGCAGGGCCTCAGGGAGCCATCCTTCTTGCCCATGAAGAAAAACCCTGCCCCCACCGCCGAGGAAGATGGGCGAATTATGCCAGAGCTTAGGGACTCTTTGATATAAGTTTCCATGGCCTCCCGCTCTGGGACCGACAGGCTGTAAAGCCGACTGGATGGCAACAGAGCCTCGGGCCGGAGGTTAATGGTACAGTCGTATGGGCGGTGGGGGGGGGTGGTGCTTAGGATTTGCTGAAGAGTGCACCCAAATCGTGGTATTCAGAGGGCACCTGGGACAAGTCAGGCGGGGTTGGGGGTGTCGGGGGCACCGAGAGGTACGGAGGGCGAGCATGCAGTGGACTGAAGACAGGCACTTAGGTAGAACAAGCTCCGTGAGATGATATTTCCAGAGTGCCAATCAATGGAGGGGTTGTGCAACCGGAGCCAGGGATACCCCAAAATGACTGGGGAGGAAGAAACTGGTAGCACAAACAATCTGAGCTGCTCCAGGTGATTACCAGAAACTAGGAGAGATACTGGAGCAGTTTGTTTGGACACCAAAGCAAGTGGAGCCCTGGATAGGGCGATTAGCTTCAAAGGAGTTTTCAACCGGTGGCAGGCAAGCCCCAGTCAGGTTGCCAGATCTTCAGAAATGAAACTCTGTTTGGCCCCTGAATCAATGAGTGCATGTGTGGAAATTTCATGGTGGCTATGTGAAAAACGAACGGACAGCAGGAACTTGGTGAGGGGACTTCTTTGGAGTGAGTCCGTGAGTCCCCCTACTGCGACACACGGACTCCCTCTTTTGGTCGAATGGGGCAAGTAGCCAGTTCATGTTCCTCATTGCCCCCAATATAAACACAGACCTGGCTCCCAGCGGTGCTGTTTCTCAGCCGGTGGCAACTTAGACTGGCCCATTACCATAGGTTCAGTGGAATCTAGTGAATCAGATGGAGGAAGGGCCAGCAGGGGGAGCTGTGGTGACCGGCGAAACTGTGAGCCCGAGCGACCGGAAGGTCTACGCTCGTTGGCCCGCTCCCTCAGCCAATTGTCAATGCTAATGGCTATGGAAATGAGTTCGTTCAGCTTGCTAGGCTTGTCAAGATGGGCTAGCTCATCCCTCAGGCTAGGGCTAAGGCTTCAGATGAAACAAAAAGGGAGGCATCCTCCCACCCCACCTCCGCCGCCACCACCCGGAAGTCCACAGAGTAATCAGCTACCGACTTATTCCCCTGTTTTAGGTTGAGTAATCGGGTGCTGAGCATGCTATCTCTGTCCGAGTGATCAAATACCTCATTGAACTCACTCACGAATTGATCATAAGTTAAATTAGCATAATCAGACCTAGTCATAACCACGTAAGCCCAGGCTAAAGCCCGCCCCTCCAGAAGATTGACAATATAGCCTATACAGCTGTGACTCATGGGAAAATCCCCTGGTACCCACTGAAACACTATCCCACACTGTAATAGAAAACCCCTAGCCTCCCCTAGCTTACCGCTGAAGCGTGTGGGCGGGGGGACTGGAGTCAGCCGGGACGGTGGAGAAGGAGAAGAGATGGAACTGGCTGGGCCGGCCGTGTTCCCGGGAGCAGGTGGGAATGACTGAGGAGCTGTAAGGCAATCCAGGCATGTGTTAATCTGTACAAGCTGTGTAAGTATGACCTGTTGCTGATGAGATAATTTATCTACCTGAGCCTCGATGATGTTAAACTTGTGCGCCAATGCACCATCTGCTGGGTCATTTTAACGGAGACGTACTGACATGATTTATGACCCAGAAGGCAGACACAGACTCCAGAATAAACTCAATTATCTTTTATTGTGAAGTGTGAGTGTGAATGTGTGCATGAGTGCAAGAATGTAGCAGCCAGGCGAGCAGAGCACTGTTCAGACTGGCAACCCTAGGGAAGAGCAAAGACAGGTGGATTAGAGACTGGGATCTGGAGGAATGATTCAGAGAATGTTCAGTCTTACTGTTGGCTAGTTGGTGTGTAGCACAGGAGAGTTCCCGGAGGCTCCAGCCAGTGAGACAGCGTCTTCAGCTCCGGCTGCTGAGGAGGTGAAAAGGTGATGAGATGTGCAGTGAGCTGGTGAAGTGCAGGTTAAGCTCAGTCCACCGCCAGGAGGAGGAGGTCCGCCACCAGCAGGTTTCCACCTGTGCACAGGGGAGTAGAGCGAAGCGTGGAGATGAGGAAATGATGAGGGTTTACTTGTTGTTGGGGAACTAGGACTCCCAGGAGGACGACGAGACAAGAAGGATCAGTGGAGATGGAACTCCGGATCATAGAGGTGATGAGAAGGTGAAGAGGTCTTGCCAGACCAGGGAGCTTGACGTCTCCATGCAGACCCTAGGGCAGCGCGGCTTAAATAGGCAGACTTAATGAGGACAGCAGGTGTGCACGCAGCTGTGGAGGAAATTAGGGCAACAGGCATGCAGAGCAGATCACTACACCGAAACTGAATATCTGAGCTTTTTTTTTTTTTAATTTCCCCAACCACCCGATCGGGGAAATTTAGATTTATCTGTATATTACCATTCAGTGTTTTGGAGGCGACCAATGTCCATCTCGAACCCTTCATGTTGGACCCTTCATCCTCTGAAACGTGGGAGTCATCTTTGCTTCCTGAACGATATTGTTCAAATAAACAGGGTTGCAGTTAGAACCAACTCGCTCTTCTTCATCACTCGATCCTGCTTCTTCCTCAAAAACTATCGACATAACGCTCAAATCTTCCCTGAAATCGCTCACAACTTCCTCCGCTTCAGTGTACTCAGCCATGCTTGTTTACATCTTTGGTTCCCCTCATTACGTCACAAAATGGCGGCGCCGTTTGACCCAATTTCAACAAACGACTATCGCAATCGTCTGCATCACAATGTAATTTATGGTCGTATATGGAAACAAAATTTTATTGAATTTTTTTGTCTACACAGAATAAAAACACAGTAGTTCTTCTTTCTAATGATGGCTTGGTTGAATTATGTCACAGACTCTTTAATGTCTGCTGGTTTATTAATATGAAGAATCCCCTGGTAATATTGTTTAGATCAAAATATAAAGAGTTGAGTTGGTCACGGTGGTTCCCTTGTAGGGGTGTGCAGAGGAATAAGCAAAGCATCTTGTGATTTAGCCAACCGGCATATTTATTAATGAACCGTAACAGCATATGTGGAGCGAAACACAGACATAGCTTATCGGTAGCACTCAAAACACTGAATAGAGAGTGGGCTACACTGAATTGGGTGCAAAATAGCTGAAGGAGCAGGAAATCAGAATAGGTGGTGATGTCATATGCATATCACCATGACAACAACACGAATAAGAATGCACAAATGTGTAAATCTCAACACCCCCACTCAAATACAGCTCAACTGTGCTACATAGGAAAACATAACAACATTAGGGCTCCCTTTGACAGCATAAAGAAATTCTTTCCACTCTAAGTCCCACACAAAACATGTGCAAAACGTTTCAATTTCTGCTTAGTGACTGGCTTTGTTATTACATCAGTTATCAGTTTTCAATAGGACAATACTTCAATGCCACTTTGTGTTATTGTCATGATTCAGAACAGGGCTAGACTCAAACGCAGAGCTGCCAGAACGATCACTCAGACTCGGATAAAAAGTTTCACAAGTTTATTGAAAACACAGCAGAAAATAAAAGTGCATAAACTAAAAAAAAACGAAACACAAAAAAGTCAACTTAAATTTTCAACAAGACAAGTACCCCCTGGACCACACGTAGCCTACGGGAGAGAGCAGACAGAGGTCATTAAGGATAGACTCTCCAAAGGGAGAATAATGTGGGAAAGCACACTTACTACGAAAGCAGCAGAGTCCAGCAGGGAGCTCCTGCAAGAACCAGGGGTCAGGGGGAACGCAGACACCTGGGTGGACGTCGTGGATTTTCCTGGTCAGGCGAGCAAGATCAGCTCCAGAGACACACCTGTGGGTGGCAGCAACCTGAAGAGCAGGAGAAACAAGGTGAGTACACAGGTAACTTAATAACGAGACAAACCTTAGACTTAAATCGTGGCTGCAAACCCAGACGATCCGGCGATGAGCTCTCCACACGCTGGATCTTAAATACGCTGGCTCATCAGGTGCAGCAGGTGTGTAATCACGCAGGTGTGTCTAATCTAATCTAAGCCGGGAAAACAGGAACAGGAAGGGAGGGTGAGCACGCTCACCTGATCATCACAGTGCCCCCCCCCCAAGGGACACTTTCTGGTGTCCCACTGGGCTTGCGTCGATGGGTCCGATGGAATACCCGTATCATGCGCTCGTCGAGAATGTACGACGCCCTGATCCATGACCTCTCCTCTGGACCGTATCCTTCCCAATGAACGAGGTATTGGCACCCCCGACCCTGGCAACGCACGTCTAGGATCCTCTCAGCCGTATACGTGATCTGGCCATCAATGATCTGGGGGGGTGGTGGTGGATCTGGAGGAGGGCAGAGGGGACTGGCGGAGAGGGGCTTGATCTTGGAGATGTGGAAAGTTGAATGGATGTGCATAGAGGGTGGCAACTCCAACTGAACGGTGACATCACTGATCAACCGCTTGATGGTTTACTTGCCCAGATAGTGTGGGAGAGCTTCCGGGACTCTGCTTTCAGTGGGATCTGGTTGGTGGACAGCCAGACCCTCTGTCCCACCGTGTACTTCAGTGCAAGGGCCCGTCTGCAGTTGGCTTACTGTTTATTGTGCTCCGCAAAGCCAAGGAGAGCAGCTCTCATGGCCCTCCACAGACAGAGGCACTGGCACACATGGGCTTCCATGGATGGGACAGCAAGGACCCTCTCCTCCATGGGCAGCAAAGGTGGCATGTGACCCATCGACGCTTTGAATGGCGTGAGCCAAGAGGAGGAGGAGATCGCCGAGTTGTGGGCATATTCCACCCAGGTCAAATGAGAGCTCCAAGTGGTCAGGTTCGCGGATGCTACACACCTTAAAGTGGCCTCCAGAGACTGATCAGCACGCTCAGCCTGACTGCTGCTTTGAGGATAGTAACCTGATGTCAAGCTGGCAGTTGAACCCAAGAAGCGGCAGAATGCCTTCCACAACTGGGATGTGAACTGGGGCCCCTGGTCCTAGACGATGTCCATGGGAATACCATACAGCTGAATGATGTGCTGCGTCAGCAGGTCGGATGTCTCCGTGGCAGATGGCAACTTGTGGAGAGGAATCAGGTGGATGGCCTTGGAGAAGCAGTTGACTATCATCAGGATAACCGTGTTCCCTCGGAATGGAGGGAGGCCCGTAACGAAGTCCAGAGCAATGTGTGACCACAGGCGACCCGGTACCAGAAGAGGATGAAGGAGACCTGCAGGAAGGAAAGAGTCTGTTTTATTGGCGGAACAGGTGTGACAGGCCTTGACATACTCCCGCACATCCCTCCCGAATGTGGGTCACCAAAACACTCTCTGCGCAGTAGATTGATAGTCCTGGATATGCTGGGATGACAGGCAAAAAAGCTAGTATGTCCCGACTTAATCACCTTTTCCCATAACGCTGCGGGGACATACAGCCGGTCCAGCGGGCTTCTCTCCAGGACGGGTTCCAAAGGTTGTGCCTGCCGGACCCTCTGCTCTATCTCCCTTTGGAGTGTCCCAAGAAAGTAGGGGGGAGTAGTCTCTGGGGAAGGCGCAGCAGCTGCGGAGGAGGAGGTGGAGGAGGAGGAGTCAGGAGAAAACTGGCATGAGGGAGCATCAGCCTTGGTGTTGCGGGACCATGGGCGGCACGAGATGGATAAATTAAACCTATTAAAGAACAGGGCCCACTGAGCCTGCTGAGAATTCAACCATCTGGCCAACCGAAGGTATTCTACATTTTTATGGTCGGTCCAGACAATGATCGGTTGACTAGCTCCCTCCAGCCAGTGTCTCCATTCCGCCAACGCCAGCTTAATGGCTAACAGTTCGCAGTCCCCAACAGCATAATTCCTCTCAGCTGGCGTTTACCGCCGGGAGAGATACGCGCACAGATGGAGCTTCTGGTTGGAGGAGGAGCGCTGGGAGAGGACAGCACCTACCCCCAACTCAGAAGCATCCACCTTGACCACGAACTGCGCCGCAGGATCCACCTGTGCCAGGACGCGCACGTTGGTGAATAGACCTTTCAGGGTCACAAAAGCTCGTTCAGCGGCCATGGACCATTTGAACGGATTTTTGGTCAATGTCAACTCCGTAAGCGGTTGTGCCACCTTACTGTAATCTTGGATAAATGGGCAGTAGAGGTTGGCAAAGCCCAGGAAGCGTTGGAGGTCTTTCCTGGACTGAGGGGTCGGCCAGTCTACTACCGCCTTGATTTTCGCCGGATCGGCCTTTACCATGCCCTCGGCGATGTTGAACCCCAAAAACAAAGTAGAGTGAGTGGAAAATTCATACTTGTCAGCCTTCACAAAAAGTTGGTTCTCCAGCAACCACTGCAGGACGGCCCGAATGCAGACGATGTGCTCCTCCAGGGTGCGAGAAAAAAATCAAAATGTCGTCCAAATAAACAAACACATATTGGTTCACCATATCTCGCAGGACATCATTAATTAACAGCTGGAAGACGGCAAGGGCGTTGGTCAGCCCAAATGGCATGAACAAATCTTCAAAATGGCCCAGTGGTGTTTTAAACGCTGTCTTCCACTCGTCCCACTCATAAATGCAGACTAAATGATATGCATTACAGAGGCAAAGTTTGGTGAAAAAAAAACACGCTTGCTGAAGTAACTCAAACACTAAATTAGTAAGGGCCAGCAGATACTTGTCCTTCCGTGGTGATCACATTAAGTTCACGGTAATCAATACACGGCCGCAGAGACCCGTCCTTCTTCCATACAAAGAAGAACCCCGCACCAAGAGGGGCCGATGATGGACAAATTATGCCAGCACTAAGGGAATCTTTAATGTAGGTCTCCATTGCCCCCTTCTCCGGCCCAGATAAACTGTAGAGCCAGCTGGATGGCAGCCACGTGCCTGGGAGGAGATCAATAGCACAGTCATAGCCCCGGTGAGATGGTAAAGATAGGGCCCTAGACTTGCTAAAGACCTCCCCTCAGACGTGATAAACCTCGGGCACGGAGCTGAGATCCACTGGCTCAGCCGAAGAGGAGGAGATCGGGAGTGAAGATGAGCATGCGAATGATCAGAGACAAGACGAGAGACAGAAAGGGCTCCAGGACAAAATGGAGCTCTGACTCTATAATGGAGTTATGGGTGCGGAGCCACAGATACACCAGGATCATGGTGGGGTTAGATAGGGGCAGGACGTAAAACTGAATAGTCTCGTAGTGATTACCAGACAGAATGACCGAAATGGGCTCCGTCTGTTCGGTAATCGCAGCGATGGTGCTGCCCGAAACCACCAAGACTGACAAAGGTGTCAGAACATTCCCGGTGGGTATCTGTAATTTACACACCATGGCCTGTTGGATGAAATTTTGCTCTGCTCCTGAATCAATCAGAGCAGAGGTTTTGAACTCGGCCCCCGGTAACTGGACGAGGACCGGAAGTTCAAAATGATTAGGGCAATTTGATGAAGGCCCTCCCCCCAGCCCCCTCATGGTGACTGACGGGCCGGGCCTCCCGGGCCGAATCGGACATTCCGATATTGTGCAGCCAGGGACCCCGCAATAAATGCACTTCCCCGCCCTCTTGCGATGCCAGTGCTCCCTTGGAGTCAGACGGACCCTCCCGAGGTCCATCGGCTCCGGTAACAATGCCGGCAGAACAGCATCAGAGGTCGGGGGGCCAGCCGGGGAGTGAACAGGGAAGCAGAGGCCACCTGCTCCCTTGTACACTCTCTAAACCAAATCAAGGGCCACTGCCTGCACAATCATTTCATCCAGAGAAGAGGGGGATGCGCGGATAGCCAGCTCATTATGTAGGTGCGTATCCAGGCCCCAGAGGAAGGTGCTGCGTAGAGCAACGCCATTCCGTCCGGAGTCGGCCACAGCGACCCGGAACTCGATGGAGAGTTGGCTGCTGACCAGCCTCCCAGTCGAAGTTCCATCAGCTGGCTAACTATGTTCCCCTCACTCTTCGAATGGTCGAATGCCTTGGAGAATTCTTGCACAAACTGCTGGTATGTGTATAGGGGTCCATTTGGGCTGCTCAAGATGGACTGTGCCTACTTAAGTGCCCGGTCTTGCAGCAACAAGGTCATGAAATGGATTTTCCCCGCATCATCCCTATACTCCCCTTCCACCTGCTGAAAATAAAGCTGGCAGTGGAGCAGGAACCCTCTGCACCCTCCTACCTCTCCACCATAAGGGGAAGACAAAGGAACAGAGATGTTCCTGTAGATAGCAGACACTGCTGGAGTAGCAGGTGCAGGGAGAGAAGCCGCACCAGGAAGCCAACCCAGGTGCTCGGTGATGGTGGCCAGTTGCTGGGTAACAATCTCTGACTGCTCAAAAAGAAACATGACCCGGCATTCTGTGGCTTCCAAGCGCCAGAGTGCTGACTGATCGCTCAGCAGAGCGCTCGCTGAGCCTTGATCCTGGCTGGATCATTCTGTCATGATTCAGAACAGGGTTAGACTCAAACGCAGAGCTGCCAGAACGATCACACAGACTCGGATGACAAGTTTCACAAATTTATTGAAAACACAACAGAAAATAAAAGTGCATAAACTAAAGAAAACGAAACACAAAAACACAAACTTAAATTTCCAAGAAGACAGGTGCTTCCTGGAGCGCACGTAGCCTACAGGAGAGAGCAGACAGAGGTCATTAGGGAAAGATTCTCCAAAGGGAGGATAATGCGGGAAAGCACACTTACTACGAGAGCAGCAGAGTCCAGCAGGGAACTCCTGCGAGGACCAGCAGAGACCTGGGTGGACATTGTGGATCTTCCTGGTCAGGCGAGCGTGATCAGCTCTGAAGACACACCTGTGGATGGCAGCAACCTGAAGAGCAGGAGAAACAAAATGAGTGCACAGGTAACTTAATAACAACGAGACAAAGCTTAGACTTAAATCGTGGCTGCAAACCCAGATGATCCAGCGCTGAGCTCTCCACACGCTGGATCTTAAATACGCTGGCTCATCTGTTGCAGCAGATATGTAATCATGCAGGTGTGTCTAATCTTCCGGAGCCGGGAAAATAGGAACAGGAGGGGAGGAGGAGCACACTCGCCTGATCATCACAATTATGAGTTGGACATAACCGGGTTAGCTCTTATTTCAAAAATCTGTTGTACAGTTATCGGGTGAAGGCACAGTTTCTGAGAGACATTAGAGATGGGTAGTAGCATTACATGATGGGACATCACATGAAAACCTGTGACGGAGCAGATGTGACTGATTATCTTGTTCATAGCACTGTAGTAGCATTAACAGCATAACTGCAGGACTATGGTGGTGGATTTAAGACTGCTTACAAAAATGAAATTGTTCTACTTTTTAGAGGAAAACATGAAACCATTTGAGACTGACATGTTTACCAGCAAACCTGCTTTCTGCAAGGAGGAAATGTGGAACAAGGTAGGAAATTACCAAATACAGTTCTTTACATCCTCCAAAGTCCCCATCATCAGTGTCAATCCTGATAATGGCAACGTTATTTTTAACATCTATAAATTAGCACTATTAATATTTCAGGATTCTGCTGAAATAGGCTTTACATATTTGAACAAACTGTCATGTCCTGGTGAGCGCTCGCTCCCACCATCCTGTTTCTCTGCTCTCCTGTGATTATCTCATCTGACGCACCTGCTGATTCTGCTGAGCCAGCATTTATAAGGAAGCGCTCTTCGATGATTCAACGCTGGCTCGTTTGGGTATCCTGCCTTGAGCAGATTCTATCTAACTTGTAAGCTCTTTTGTGTTAGATGATTATTTACCTGACATGACTCTCTCCTCCTCCTTTTCCAGGTTGCTGCCAATGAAGTGGTGCATCTCCAGGGGTCTCAGTGCACTTACCAGCCTGTTGCTTCATCCGCTGTAGTTCCTGCACTCCACCTGGTCAGACACAGCTTATCATTCCCATTCCCAGCAGTTCCGACCTGCTGGTTCATCTCCTTCGCTAGGTTCTGAGCCGGTCTCTCTCACTCTTCCATGAAAGTGGTGTAATTTGGATTTCCAAATCCTCCTCCATTCCTCTTGCTAACCAGTTCTCATCTCTCCCTCTGCAGATTGCTGCTCCTCTGGCGAGTGACTGTTTTTCCTCAAGTTCACTCCTTTTGAAAATCAATAAACGGTCAAACGTACTTTGTGTGTGTTTCTCTTGGTGTTGCACCTTGCATTTAGGCTGATTGTCCAGTCAATATGCCAGAACAAGCCAGCCATGGTCATGGCCTAGCAGGTGCCGCAGTAACAGAGCACACCGCGCTCCACCACCTCAACATTACAGATAGGCAGGTGGCTGAACTCATTCAGCAACTGCAAACCATTACGCAGCAGTTGAGTGTAGTCACTGATCATTTGGCCCTCACATCTGCTCCTGCTGCTCTGCCCCCATCTGCTCCTCTGACTTCTTCCACCATCTGCCGAACTCTTTCTATTTCCACTCTTTCCCCATACGTAGGGGAGGTTGGGGGATGTAAATATTTCCTTTGTCATGTTCGGCTATATTTTGAGCAGGTGAGGTGGGAGTTCCCGGACGACGTATCTAAAATTCACTAGTTCACCCTCCTGCTTCAGGGCCGTGCTCTTAGTTGGGCTCGGTCTGTAATCGATAGCCGGAGGAACGCACCACCTACATTTGACCAATTAGTTACCGAATTTTTCCGCACGTTCGACCGTACTGAGAGTGAAGGGAATATCATGAGTCGCCTAATGTCATTCCGCCAGGGCAGCTGGTCAGTGGCCGACTTTTCGGTGGAGTTCCGTGTTGAAGCAGCGGAATCGGGGTGGAACGAGATTGCTCTACACAGCGAGTTCCTCCACGGTTTAAATCCTCGCCTCCATGACGATGTGGCGGTTCATGCCGTTCCCGCCACCCTGAACAGTCTCATCGATCAAGCGGTTGGGTTAGATAACCGGTACCGCAAGTGCGCTAGGGAGCGCCTCGCTTCCTCTCGCCCGTTCGCCGCACAGGCGCCATCGGCGGCTGCTGACCTAGGTGAGTCCAAGCCCACCGCCGAAGCCATGGAGCTCCGCTCTGTTCGCCTTCCTTGGGCAGAGGTTGAGCGGTGCCGGCGGATTGGCGCATGTGCCTATTGTGGTTTGTTGAAGCACAAGTGGGACATGTGTAGCCTGCGGCCAAAAGACTTGGCCCATCAGTAGCCGTGGGGGGTCTGGCGGGCGGAACACACTCTCATCCCCCCGGTAATTTTTCTATTTCGGCCCTGGTTCATTTGCCGGGGGTCGAGAGAAGAGTCTCTGCCCTCATTGATTCCGGGGCAGAGGGTAACTTTATCTCCTCCCAGCTTGTTCAGGAAATGGAGATACCGATGGCAAAATTGCTAGTTCCTCGCCCTGTTCACACCCTTTCTGGCCAGACGGTGGCGTCCGTTACTCGTTGCATGGTGCAGATCTCCGTCCTTCTGTCCGCTAACCACCGGGAGAGGCTTTCTTTTTACATGTTTCCACGCGCCTCTCATGCGGTGGTTTAAGGTATCCATGGCTCCGGAGGCACAATCCTATTCTCAGTTGGGCACAAAATACCATCACCTCCTGGAGCCCTAATTGTTTGGCGACTTGTCTAAGTTCGGCTGAGTGTTCGCTGTCCTTCCCCGTCTCCTCCCCTCAGGTCGAGCTGCTGGACCTCAGCCTTGTGCCCGAGGTTTATCATGACCTCGGGGAGGTCTTTAGCAAGCCACGAGAATTAGCACTTTCTCCGCATCACTCGTACTGTATGACTGTGCGATCGACCTCCTTCCAGGCATGCAGTTGCTGTCCAGCAGGCACTATAATATTTCCGGACCTGCGAGGGAGGCAATGGAGAGGTACATAAAAGACTCATTGAACGCCAGCCTCATTCGGCCATCCTCGGCTCCTCTCGGGGCGGGATTTTTCTTTGTAGGTGAGAAGGACAGGTCTTTGCGTCCGTGCATCGACTACCGTGAGCTGAATTCTATTACCATCAAAGATAAATATCCTCTGCCCCTGATGAACTCCGCTTTTAAGCTCCTGTGGCACTCGCGCATATTCTCTAAACGCGACCTGCGCAACGCATACCATCTTGTCAGAATACGCAAGGGGGATGAGTGGAAAACAGCATTTAAAACACACCTCGGGCAATTTGAATATCTGGTAATGCCTTTTGGCTTAACTAATGCCCCTGCTGTTTTCCAACATCTCATCAACGACATCCTCCGTGACATGATTAACCGGTTTGTCTTCATGTATTTGGATGACATTCTGACTTTTTCTCACTCCCCTGAGGAGCATCAAATTCATATTAGAGCCATGTTACAACGGCTCCTAGAAAACCAACTGTATGTCAAGTCAGAGAAGTGCAAATTTTTCCACTAATTCTACTTCTTTCCTTGGCTTTGTTATTGTGGAGGTGGAGCTGAAAGCCGACCCGGATAAGGTGAAAGCTGTGCTAGATTGGCCAACACCCCACTCCCGCAAGGAGCTGCAACACTTCTTGGGGTTTGCAAATTTCTATCACAGGTTCATCAGGAACTATAGTGGGATAGCATAGTCTTTAACCCAGCTGACCTCCATTAAGGTGCCATTTTTATGGACCAAGGCAGCTGAATGGGCCTTTGTGGAATTAAAGAGCCAGTTCTCTACTAAACCCATCTTGGCTCAGGTCAACCCCCAGCTCCAATTTATCCTGGAGGTGGATGCTTCAGAGACAGGGGTGGGAGCTATTCTGTCCCAGTGCTCAGCCTCAGACTTGAAGCTCCGCCCATGTGCATATTTCTCTCAGCAGTTCACCCCAGCTGAGAGGAATTATGACATCAGGGATCGAGAGCTATTGGCCATTAAATTGGCTTTTGAGGAATGGAGACAGTGGCTGGAGGGAGCTGTCCATCCTGTAGTCATGTGGACCGACTACAAGAACTTCGAGTATCTGCAGTCAGCACGCCAGCTGAATTCCAGGCAGGCTCGCTGGGCCTTATTTTTCCAGTATTTCAATTTCACTGTTACTTATAGGCCCGGCTCCCATAATGTTAAGCCTGACACTCTCTCCAGACAGTTCAGCCAGGACCCGGTTGACCCCCCCTTCCCACTCCCAGCCCATTCTTCCGCCTTTGTGCGTCCTTTGAACCCTTACCTGGGAGATCGAGAAGAGAGTCCGCCAGGCCCAGTCCTCTGAGCCTGAACCAGCGGGTTGTCCCCCTAACTGCCTTTATGTTTCTGCCACCTTCCGCAGCGAGGTTATCCAGTGGGGGCACGCCGGACGCCTCGCCTGTCACCCTGGGGTGGTGTGCTCTGTGGATATCATCAGGCGAGCGTTCTGGTGGCCCACGCTGCGGCGGGACCTGCAAAAACTTGTGCCCGGAACAATCCTCTTCTACCCCCCCCCCCTTCCCGGCTGGTCTTCTTCACCCCCTCCCCGTCCCCAGCCAGCCTTGATCCCACATTGCCATGGATTTTGTCACTGGTCTTTCCCCCTCCCATGGCCACACCGTCATTCTCACGATTGTGGACACATTCTCCAAGGCTGTTCACCTGGTTCCCCTCCCTAAGCTGCCATCCACCTTCAAAACTGCAGAGTTACTTTCTCATCATGTCATTAGACTGCATGGTATCCCTATGGACATTGTGTCTGACCAGGGCCCACAGTTCGTCTCTCATGTTTGAAAGTCATTCTGTCGCTGCCTTGGCACTACGATCAGCCTCACCTCCAGTCATTACCCACAGAGCAATGGGCAGGCTGAGCATGCCAACCAGTCCCTGGAGGCCGCCCTTCGTTTCGTGGCAGCCAATGACCCCGGATCTTGGAGCTCCCATCTGACCTGGGTAGAGTATTCACTTAATTCGACAGTCTCTTCGGCCACGGGGCTTTCTCTGTTTGAAGCCTCCGTGGGCTACAACCCCCCCCCCTTTATCCATGGCTGAGAGAGAGGTGGCGGTGCCATCCGTGGGGGCCCACTTTTGCCATTGTCGCCAGGCCTGAAGGTCTACCAGAGCGGCTCTCCGTTCTACCGAGCGCAATCGATGCTATGCTGACTGCAGGAGGGTTCTGGCACCGGACTACAAGGTTGGACAGCAGGTCTGGGTGTCAGCAGATCAGGTCCCATTGAAGGCTGAAGTTACCAACAGTGTGGGTGACTCTGCTGTCCAGCTCCAGCTCCCACGGGCGCTCCACGCGCATCCTACATTCCACGTCTGCAAGGTCAAGCCTCTCTCCTCCAGCTCCCTTTGTCCTCCCCCAAAGCCACCTCCCCTCCCCAGATCCTCGACAGCCACACCACTCATACTGTTCGAGAGATCCTGGATGTTTGCCGCCGGGGCCGGGGATTCCAATACCTGGTCACTGGGAGGGTTACGGTCTGGAGCACCAGTCATGGATCTCCAGGTCATCCTTCCATGACAAGGGCATGGTCCGGGCCTACCATCGAGCCCATCCCAAGAAGCCCAGTGGACCGCCGGGAGGCGTTCCTTGAGGATGGGCCCTGCCATGTCCTGGTGAGTGCTCGCTCCCACCACCCTGTTTCTCTGTTCTCCTGTGATTATCTCATCTGATGCACCTGCTGATTCTGCTGAGCCAGTGTTTATAAGGAAGTGCTCTTCGATGAGTCAACGCTGGCTTGTTTGGGTATACTGCCTTAACCCTTTGCACTCCGGTCAATTTCCCTAAAAACGCCAAAAAATAACGTGCCCAAAGTAAATCGAAAGCTGTTCTTCAACCCTTTGCAGCATCTTCATGGGGTTGGTCTCATTTAAAAGAAAACACTTTGAATTTTTTGGCAAAACAGTCATAATCTCTCTAAGTGCTCCGGCCACTGAGTTACAGTCATCTAAACATACTGAACTTGAAGAAAATAAATTTGGCCTGGGTGGTTTTTTTGGATACAAATGCTTGCAAATAACACACAGCTTCAGATCCGGGCTGGAAAATGCAACAGAAATGTAGAACCAAGTGTTATCCAGCTGAGGTCAAAATTTTGTAACAATACCACAAAAAATGAATTTATTACACAGCTTTTTCCTCAAGTAGTTCCCAGGCATTTTTGAACTGTGCCAAATTGTGCCAAGTGGCACAGTTTGGAAAAACGTCTGTAACTTTTGAATGATTCAATATAGAAGCTTCATCTTGGGCTCTAATGAAAGGTGACACTCAGGGCTGTGCGTGTGTGGGGGGGGTTGTCCCCCCCCTTGCTACAGAGGACGGACATCGGCCATCGCTACATGACGGAATAGACTCGTGGCGACCGCAGCGCAGTCACCGCGGCTTCCCCCCCCCCCCCGCTACAGAAGAGTAGTGGGGGGGGGCGTTCACGGTCCGGACGCAGCGCACGAACCGTGTACCGTGGCGCACGCACTTCAGACTTCGTTCATCTCCTTCGCTGGGTTCTGAGCCGGTCTCTCTCGCTCTCTCTTACATGTAAGTGGTGTAATTTGGATTTCCAAATCCTCCTCCATTCCTCTTGCTAACCAGTTCTCATCTCTCCTTCTGCAGATTGCTGCTCCTCTGGCGAGTGACTGTTCTTCCTCAAGTTCGCTCCTTTTGAAAATCAATAAACAGTCAAACGTACTTTGTGTGTGTTTCTCTTGGTGTTGCACCTTGCATTTAGGCTGATTGTCTAGTCAATATGACAGAATGAGCCAGCCATGGTCATGGCCTACCAGGTGCCGCAGCAACAGAGCACACCGCGCTCCACCACCTCAACGTTACAGAGAGGTAGGTGGCTGAACTCACTCAGCAGCTGCAAACCACTACACAGCAGCTGAGTATAGTCCTTTGTGTGTGTTTCTCTTGGTATTGCACCTTGCATTTAGGCTGATTGTCCGGTCAATATGATACAAACTGTTGTGAGAAACACAATAATAAAGGTACTCAGGATGAAGACTGGTTTAATTATTTAATGCAGTTGTAAACAAAGCGGAAACAATTCAGATCTACACAACTTAATGGAATAGAAGTAATGTTAATGATATAAGATAAGATAAGATAAGCCTTTATTAGTCCCACAACGGGGAAATTCCAGGATTGCAACAGCACAGGGATAGCAACACTCAGAGCAACAATCAGAAGGCAAGAAAAAAAAAAAACAAGCAAGCAAGAGCAGCTAATATACATATGTACATATTACTATAAAATATATATATACACACACACAGACACACAGTGCAGAGCATTGTAGCTGGATGGAATAAATATATGAATATATAAACACACAGTGCAGAGCACTGTAGCTAGATGGAATAAATATGTAAATATATAAACACCCACAGTACGGAGCATTGTAGCTAGATGGAATAAATATATAGATATATAAAAACACAGTGCGGAGCATTGTAGCTAGATGGAATAAATATACAGATATATAAATATGAACACACCCAGTGCTGAACATTGTAGCTAGATGGAATAAATATGTAAATATATAAACACACACAGTGCAGAGCATTGTTGCTAGATGGGATGAAACAGCATAACCCTCTACTTAGTTATCCTACATGGTATGATTATGTGCCCATACATATTCTCACCCTCCATAGCGACCGGTATTTTCCTAGTTGTATGCCAGAGGGGACCATTGTGTAAGTCTATTGCATCTTTTGCATTTAAAAACTATTAGTTTGTTACGTCTTTTTGCTATCTCTGCGAGCAGCCCTGCTTAGGTTGTACAGTCTGACAGCCGTTGGTAGGAAGGACCTACGAAACCTCTCGGTTGTGCACCTGGGATGATGTAGTCTGCTGCTAAATGAGCTCCTCAGTGCATTCAGTATGTCCTGCATAGGGTGGAACTCGGACTCCAGCAGAGATGACAGTTTAGCCACCGTCCTTCTCTCTCCTATCTCCTCCACCGGATCAAGGCGCTGCCCCAGGACAGAGCTAGCTTTCTTAATCAGTTTGTTCAGTCTCTTCCTATCGGCTGCTGTAATGCCACTGCCCCAGCAGACCACTCCAAAAGTGATGGCTGATGCCACCACCGTGTCATAGAATGTCTTCAGCAGCGCCCCTTGTACACCAAAAGACCTGAGTCTCCTCAGCAGGAACAGCCTGCGCTGTCCCTTCTTGTAGAGTGCGTCAGTATTGTGTGACCAGTCTAGTTTATTGTTCAGATGAATACCCAGGTACTTATAGGATGTCACCATCTCGATGTCTGTTCCCTGTATATTTACTGGTGCTGTGAGGGGCTGCCCATGCCTGCGGCAGTCCACCACCAGCTCCTTAGTTTTCCTTGCGTTGATCTGGAGGCAGTTCCGATGGCACCAGTCTACGAAGTCCTGGATAAGCCCTCTGTACTCAGCTTCATCTCCATTGGAGATGAGGCCAACGATCGCAGAGTCATCAGAGAACTTCTGTAGATGGCAGTGTGTTGTGTTGTGTGAGAAGTCCGCAGTATAAAGAGTGAACAGGAAGGGAGCCAGCACCGTTCCCTGGGGGGCCCCCGTGCTACTGATGATCGTGTCGGACACACAGTCCCGGGTTCTCACAAACTGAGGCCGGTTCGTGAGGTAGTCCAGGATCCATGATGACAGGTGCTGGTCCACCCCTGCGCGCAGCAGCTTGTCCTTCAGGATCATTGGTTGGATGGTGTTGAAAGCACTGGAGAAGTCAAAGAACATGATCCTCACCATAGATATGTGTTTATTTTAACAGTAAATCAAGAATTGAATGCTAAAACCAATCAAATAAATTCTGGAAACAACTGACATATTTATAAATGCAAAATATTCTCTTGTATCAAATAGCTCGCTTGAAATTAATTTTAAAAAACTGTTACTGAACTAGAGGAAGAATATCTGTTTTCTTTTTTTTCTAATTTCTTCTGTTGTAATCCAGCAAACAATTAATGTCGACTGTTTACTTTTTATGTATATATAATATGAATTGTATGAGATGCTACATGTAGAAAAATTTAAAGTTTTCCAAATAGTTCTCTAATGTATACATAAAAACTAAAAATGTGCATGAAAAAGTTGCACATTTAATATAATAACTATCTGTAAGAAAAAAGTAACAATATAACAAAGGAGAAAAAAAATCCGACAAGGTCAAATCAAACAATAACTCCTCTGATTATACAGTTCAACATAAGTTATCCGAAATGGGTGATGGCTGAAGCCGCAGCTTATATTGCCCACCCATATTCCATCCAAGAATTCAAAAGAGAAACAAAACAAGAGCGATTACAATTCAGAACAAAGCTAAGACAAAATGTGCCAAAAAAACTAAGCAAAAACACAACACAGACTGGATATGACAATCCTTATGTGATTTTACATGTCATCTTGTATATACTGTATGTTTGGAGTATTTCTTCCTTTAGTTTTTGTTTAAATTGTCCAAGCGTTGTATATGATTTTAATTCAGGTCCAAAAGCGTTCCATAATCTGACTCCTTGCACTGAAACACAGTGTTGCTTGGTGGTAGTTCTCACTGAAGGTTTTTGAAATACACATATTCCTCTGAAATGATATGTTTCTCCCTTATTTGGAACAACTTTTAGATATTTGCGGGCAGTGATAGATTCTTCACTTTTAACATTATTACTGCAGTTTTAAAGTCAACCAGATCTTTCAACTTGAGAGCTTTTAATTTAAGAAAAAGTGGGTTTGTTGGTTCCCTGTAAGCAGCTTTGTTTATTATTCTAATAGCTCTCTTCTGAAGAATAAAGACTGGATATATGTTTGTTTTATATGTATTTCCCCATACTTCAGTACAATATGTCATGTATGGGAGTATTAATGAATGATACAAAGTGTATAATGTGGGTTGATTCAGCAAATATTTCACGCTGTGTAGTATTGCAATTGATTTAGATATTTTACCTTTAATATAATTAATATGTGACTTCCAACACAGTATATTATCAATTATTACTCCAAGAAATTTAGTTTTGGATACCTTTTCAACCTCTACACCATTTACACTGAGTTTAGATACTAAGTTGTGATGGTTGTTAAAAACTATAAATTTTGTCTTACTTAAATTGAGCGTTAATTTGTTTGAATCAAACCAGTTTAAGCTTTCCTAATTCCTTTCCGAGTGTATCCAAAAGTTGCTCCAAATTGCTTCCACTGCATAATAAATTAGTGTCATCGGCAAGCAATATTAAATCTCATTTTTTTCCGAAACTTTACATATATCATTTATATACATATTGAATAACAATGGCCCCAAAACTGAACCCTGTGGGACTCCACAAGTAACCTTCAGTAACTGTGAGTTTTTGTTACCAACACATACATACTGATAACAATTCTTTAAGTAACTACATAACCAGGACAGTGCTACCCCCCTAATACCACAATTTTGTAGTTTCTTTAATAATAAATTATGATCCACTGTATCATATGCTTTTTTAAGATCCAGGAATACCCCAACTGAATACTCTTTCAACGGCAGTTGATATTTTTTCTATAAATTCCATTAGAGCAAATGCAGTTGTCCTCTTGTGTCTGAACCCATATTGCTGCTCACACAATAAATTATTCTTCATTATGAAGTTGTCAATTCTCTCACAGAATATTTTTTCAAGTATCTTGGAAAATTGCGGCAATAGTGAAATTGGTCTATAGTTTGAAAATTCCCCTCTGTCACCCGTCTTGTATATCGGAATTACTTTAGCTATTTTCATTGCATTGGGAAATATACCTGTTTGGAGAGACAGGTTACAAATATAATACGTCAGTGGTTTCACTAAGCATTCAATAATAGTTTTGACTAAGAGCATGTCAATACCATCACAGTCCATAGATGTTTTACTTTTAAATGATTTAACAATTTCAATGACCTCTCTCTTGTCTGTGTTCTTTATGAAAATGGAGTCTTTTATAGCAATGTTTTTGCTTATTGTATCACCCATAGGTGCCGTAATGGGTATTTCTTGAGCCAAATTAGGACCAATGTTAACAAAAAAGTTATTAAATTCATCTGCAGGTGAGACTGCATTCACACTCTGAGTCATTTTTGGTTTTTTGGGGTTTTTTAAAAAAAATTGGTTGAGTAGCTTGTATTTCTGTTTTTATCTCCAAGAATATTGTTAAGTATTGTCCATGTATTTTTAATATTGTCTCTGTTTTTCTCCAGTTCTTTACTGTAATAGTCTCTTTTACTACATCTCATTTTATATGTTAACTTATTTTTGTATGTTTTATACCGCTGCTCTGCTTCTTTTGTCCTTTTCTTTAGAAAAGCTTTATATAATAAATTTTTCTTTTTACACGCCTTTTGTAATCCTTTGGTTAACCATGGCTTGTCGACAAATTTATGTTTTAGCTTTTTCTTTACTAATGGACAATTTTTTTTCATAAAGAGTGATTACAATGTTCATAAATGTGTCATAGGCTTCATTTACATCTGATACATAGACTTTTGTCCAGTCTTGCTTCAGCAAGTCCTCTTTAAAAGAACTGCATTTTGTGATTTGTATCTGAACGATTTTAAAAAAAATTTCTTTATTGGCCCCCGTGTGGCCATGGATAAGTGCAAAGACTGGCAAATGGTCACTTATATCATTTATCGATAATCCACTTTCTATTTTCTTATCAATAATATTAACAAACAGGTTATCAATAAGTGTAGCAGTGTGAACTGTGATTCTACTGGGATGTGTTATTGTGGGATATAGACTCATACTGTACATAGAATTCATGAACTCTGTAATTACATTTTGTTGAAATGGATTTAGTAAGTCAATATTGAAATCGCCACAAATTACAACCATTTTCTTACTAGTAATATTATTGTACAGCTCAACTAATTTATCTCTGAATGTCTCAATGCAAGTTCTCGGCATTCTATATATGCAACTTATAATTAGATTTTTTGTTTTATCTTGGTCGATCTCAACAGTAACACATTCCAGAATCCCTGGTAGTGCAAAGGACATTCCATTTACAAGCTTACACCTATACAGGTCATCAATATACAGTGCAACACCACCACCCTTTTTTTGAGATCTGTTAATACAATACCGACGCACTCTACAAGAAGGGACAGCGTAGGCTGTTCCTACTGAGGAGGCTCAGGTCTTTTGGTGTACAAGGGGCGCTGCTGAAGACATTCTACGACACGGTGGTGGCATCAGCCATCACTTTTGGAGTGGTCTGCTGGGGCAGTGGCATTACAGCAGCCGATAGGAAGAGACTGAACAAACTGATCAAGAAAGCTAGCTCTGTCCTGGGGCAACGCCTTGACCCAGTGGAGGAGATAGGAGAGAGAAGGATGGTGGCTAAACTGTCATCTCTGCTGGAGTCTGAGTCCCAACCTATGCAGGACATACTGAACACACTGAGGAGCTCATTTAGCAGTAGACTACATCATCCTAGGTGCGCAACTGAGAGGTTTCGCAGGTCCTTCCTACCTACGGCTGTCAGACTGTATAACCTAAGCAGGGCTGCTCGCAGAGATAGCAAAAAAAAAAATGTGACGACCTAATAGTATTGAATGCAAAAAAAGCAATAGATTTACACAAATGGTCCCCTCCAGTATACAACTAGGACAATATCAGTCGCTACGGAGGGTGACAATATGTATGGGTACATATTCATACTATGTAGGATAACTAAGTAGACGGTTATGCTGTTTATTCCATCTAGCTATTATGCTCCGCACTGTGTATATATATTTATATATTTATGTGTACGTATGTATATTCACTGCTCTTATTATTTTTATTTTTATTTTTATTATCTTCTTAATTATTGCTCTGAGTGTTGCTATCCCTGTGCTGTTGCAATCCTGGAATTTCCCCATTGTGGGACTAATAAAGGCTTATCTTATCATATCTTTTCTTGATATGAAACATTTGATATCCCTCTATTGCCATCAGAGGAGCCTGCTCTTCATTAAGCCAAGTTTCAGAGACTGCGATAGCTGTAACTTTTCTGTCTAGCTGTTTTAAATAGTCCTGAATCTGTGGAAAGTTTTTGTTAAGACTTCTGCTGTTGAAGTGTATTATTGATAGTTTACCATCTAGTTGCACTTGACTTTTGAATTGCTTTTCAGTGCAATATTCACAATGATTATGAATATTATTGAAAAAGTGGTTATCAGGATCAATATCATTCTCCATCTCTTGTAGTTTATGTTCAGCATAATGGCATATTTTCAGAGTTTGAATTTCCTCTCTCTGTGTCAGATGACTTCCTCCAACTGGGTTGGTTGATGTTGATGTTGTTGATTGATGCCTACTCAAGTCAGGCATAAGTTTTTTTGTTTGTTTGTTTTGTTTTGTTTTGTTTTTAAAGTACATTGACATGGTATGTCACAAAAGAACTATTCTTGCCATGTGTGTGGATATGGATGATCATAGTCTCTTAATTTTCTTAATCAGTGTTCATCTATATTTATTTAAGTCAGTAAGATCTCTGATTATTATGGTCTTTGCTTCCTCAGGTGTTCCATTTACAGTAGTTTGAGCCAAACTCTACAATTTCTTGTCCATGTTGCCTGTATCTTATTTTGTCTTTTCAGCATCCGTGCTTGCCGTGCTATTTCAGCATTAGTCTTTGTTAAATGTTCATTTAGGTAAACTTCTGTTCCCTGTTGCTTTCTGGCCTGCCTCAGTATGTCATTCTTTACCCTTCTGTTCACAAAGTGCATCACAATTGATTTCTTTGTTTTATTATCTTTTCTGGGTAAAGTATGACAGGCTGAAATTGCCTTTGCTTCAACCTTTATATTTCTGCTTTCAAGGAACTGAAGCACCTGGTTTTTCAGGGAGACTGATTCACTCAGGGGAGCCTCCTCACCTCTCATTCCTGCTGTAACATTGGCATATGATTGGTATTTAATGTCTAGTCCACTTATAATTAGATCATCCATACGAGAATATTGTTCAAGATCCTCGACGCATCACTCCAAGTCTGCAATTTTTTTGTCTTTGTCCTTAATTGTTAATTTTAATTCTCGGACTTCTTCCGTCCCTCGTGGATTTTTGTGGGGGGTGCTTCGGGAGTATGGGGTATCGGGCTTGTTGTTACGAGCTATTCGGTCTCTGTACGACCGTTGTGAGAGTTTGGTTCGTATTGCCAACACTCGGTCGGAGTCATTCCCAGTGAGAGTTGGACTCCGCCAGGGCTGCCCTTTGTCACCGATCCTGTTCATAATTTTTATGGACAGGATTCTAGGCGCAGCCAGGGAATGGAGGGTGTCATGCTTGGTGACCACAGGATCTCATCTCTGTTGTTTGCAGATGATGTTGTCCTGTTGGCTTCATCCAGCAATGACCTACAGCTCTTGCTGGGACGGTTTGCCGCTGAGTGTGAAGCGGCTGGGATGAGAATCAGCACCTCCAAGTCCGAGTCCATGGTCCTCAGCCGGAAAAAGGTGGATTGTCCTCTCCGGGTTGGGGACAGGCTCCTGCCCCAAGTGGAGGAGTTTAAGTATCTTGGGGTCTTGTTCACGAGTGAGGGGAAAATGGAGCGAGAGATCGACAGACGGATTGGAGCAGCATCTGCAGTGATGCGGACGTTGTACCGGTCTGTTGTGGTGAAGAGGGAGCTTAGTTCTAAGGCAAAGCTGTCGATTTACCAGTCAATCTACGTTCCTACTCTCACCTATGGTCACGAGCTTTGGGTAATTACTAACTAACTAACCTGCACTTATATAGCGCTTTTCTAGTCACAAAGACCACTCAAAGCGCTTTCACTAGTACTAACCCTCTATTCTAAGGGCCTATAGGAAACAGATATCTAGGGACAACTTAGAACAGCCAATCAACCTAACATGCATGTCTTTGGATTGTGGGAGGAAACCGGAGCCCCCGGAGTAAACCCACGCAGCACAGGGAGAACATGCAAACTCCACACAGAAAGGTTCCAACCCCTGCCAGCCTGGGGATTCGAACCAGGAACCTTCTAGCTGTAAGGCAACAGTGCTAACCACTGCACCACCGTGGTGCCCGTAATGACCGAAAGAACGAGATCGCGGATACATGCGGCTGAAATGAGCTTTCTCCGTAGGATTGCTGGACTCACCCTCAGAGATAGGGTGAGGAGCTCAGTCATCCGGGAGAGGCTCAGAGTAGAACCGCTGCTCCTCCACATTGAAAGGAGTCAGTTGAGGTGGTATGGGCATCTGATTAGGATGCCTCCTGGACGCCTCCCACTTGAGGTGTTTCAGGTACGTCCCACTGGGAGGAGACCCCGGGGCAGACCCAGGACTCGGTGGTGAGACTATGTCTCCCAGCTGGTCTGGGAACGCCTTGGTATCCCCTCTGAAGAGCTGGAGCAGGTGGCTGGGGAGAGGGAAGTCTGGGCTTCTCTGCTTGAACTGCTGCCTCCGTGACCCGGACCTCCGGAAAAGCGGTAGAAGATGGATGGATGGATGGATGGATGGATGGACTTCTTCCATTAGCCCTAATAGTTTAAGCTGTTGACTAGCCACTTTGGTCAGTTCTTCTGTCAAGAAGTTCAGAGATTTTTTTATCTCTTCCATTTCCTCCTTCTTTGGTGGCATTTTTACTGACCTGTTGATAGTAAAACAATCTCTGCTGGTGTTGCCGGTATCCGATCTGACCGACCTCGAATCCAGCTGGGGCCTCAGCTAGCCCCCTCCGCTGCTAGTCCCACTGCTTACCGCCACTGCAATTGAGTTCCTGTCCAGCCGAGGTGCTGGCACCTCCTCCACCGAGCCCCGCCGCCCACCGCCGCTGTAGTTGAGCTCCGATCCTGCTCCTGTCCAGCTGGGGTCCCGGTAATTCCTCCGCTGAGCCGTGATTTCACAATAAGGGTTTGTGGGGCAGCTGGAACAGTGGAATGATGAAGAAACTGTGGTTTGATGATTATTAAAGCTGTCAGAGTAAAATGGAACACAACATTGTTTAGAAAAAGTTAAATGACTGACACTACACTAAATTAATTCTAAAAAAGTTTTTGACCTCTGAAATAACAACATGGATGTGTTAGTGTTACAGGACAGGTGGGTGTGACATATTCATTGAATTCAGATATTTCAGTTATTTCTGTGACTCATATTCATACCAAAGTTATTTTGAGAACAGTACATGTGGTCTCTCATCATATGCAGTAGAGGTCATTGATTCAGTTTAATTTCCTCATTGATATCATCTCTTGATTGAGAACAGGTGTGGCAGTAATCAGGCCTGGGTGTGGCTAGAGAAACTGATATTCTGCAGTCCATTAATATCAGATCACGTTCTCAGCTCGATTTGTGCCTCCATAAGCTGCAGAGAAAATCATGCTGAGAACCTGATCTCTGAACATTTTAGGATTTCATTGTTTTTGGCATCAAAATACAATTTATGAAGCCAAACCCTTCTCTGACATTGAATGAAAATATTCATTTTCCACAATTATGTGATGTTACAATACGGATGAATAAAATATAGAAAAAAGGCTTGCTTTTATTTGAATCGCTGGTGCTGTTATTTATTTAATAAATTCAATTATGTCACCCCAGTCACCACCTAGAAGAGGAGGCAATGATGCCAACATGCTGCTCAGTGGTATTAGCTGACAGTAATTTGTCAGGCAGAAGTTCAGAGAGTGAATAATGAGAAAATAAGAACTGCTCCATCCTTGACTAACTCAACTGATTCTGATAAGCACGCCTCTTCAAAATCTGTGCTTATCAGAATCAGCTGTGTTAGTCAGTGGCTGGAACAAATATGTAATTAGACTTAAACTCTTTGGACCTGGATTACCCACCTCTGCTTCGGTTCAAGTTCAGTTTGCGGTTTGACCCAGCTGTCCCCTATTGTGTATTGATTTCTCCTCGCTCTGAGTTTCCCACACCTGTGCCCCATTTGTATCATTTCCTCTTTGCCTATGTTAAGGGCAGCGGTGCCTGTACTCAACACTGCATCCTAAAATCAAGTTCAGATGATTCAGTCTGCCTCATCCTCACTCTGTATCCTGCGTTTCATCGGTCCTGTAAGTTTTTGTTCATGCATTGTTTGGATTTTATGTTTTGGATTAAACTTTGCAAACTCACAGTTCAGCACGTGGGTCTTCATTCATTGCCCAGTTTTTGTTTTGTTTTTTTGACCCAGCTGCTGTGAATTTGCTGTTTTCTTTTTTTTCCCCCTCCTGGGTTTTTGTTTGTGTCCGTTTTTTGCTGAGATGTCTGTCCACACAAACTCAGCAGGCAGACAGGGGTATCCAATGAGTCTGGGGTGGGAGCTCTGCCAAGCGTTAATGGAAATTGACGAGCTTATCACTTTGGCTTGATTATATTTCACCCCTAAAGACGCTCTTTAGTACTTGGGTCTTGCGGAAGCAGCTGTGCAGCGTCACCCTCGGCTCGCAGCGCATGTCAAGGAAGTGAAGAGGATTTCCTTGATGACAGACCTGCAGCGGGAAAGCCGAGGAAAGATGAGGAGTTCCGTCAACAAGCCGAGGTCTGAGCCACTGAGGAGGTGTTCCCGGGCCACGGTACCATCTGCTCCTCATCAGTCACCAGCTTCAGTCCCTTCTCCATCAGCTCCACAGTTACTCCACAAGAGGAGGTCGGGTAAATCATCTGCGATGAGGTCTGCATCGATGAACCAGCGCCCCCTGACTCCGGCATCTTGCCCGCCTCCGCCTCTTCACCAGATGACTTCCGCAGTTCCCGGAAGGATTAGGTCTGGTTCCGCAGCAGCAGCTACCATCACATCCCGGGAATTAAAGCAAGTTTCTTTTCCTTTTCCTATATTTAAAAATGCACTGTCTTGCCTTATTCCCGGGGATGAGGCTCAGCAGCAGCAACCCAATTTAGCTGAGCCCTCACCACCTGCTACTGTGATTATTCTCTTACCTGCTTCTCCTGTGTCCTCTTCGTTTCCCCTAAAATGTCCGCCAGTGCTGGGAGAGAGCCGCAGGACGACAGAGGGGCCTGCGGCCCTGGATAGACCTGTTCCAGCCTCGCAGCCATGTCCTGGATGGGAGGAGAGCGGCCTCAGAGCACAGAGGGCGCTCTCCTCCCATCCAGGACATGGCTGCGCCATCGGTGGGGCGATATCCAGCATCAGCCACCCTGTTGGGAGTTTCACCAGCATCGGTCGCCACGTCTGGAGGTTCTTCAGCTGCACGCACCATCACGCCTGCTGCCGGGGCCGCCACAGCAGAGTCACCGGAGTCCTGGACAGCAGTGGAGCTCGAGTCTAGGCAAGTACTCTGTTCTGTTTTTACACCTGCAGATCTAGAGAAATCTTGTCTAGCTCATGGTGGGGAAAATCGGGTGCAGACACCCTCTACTCCTGAGCTCTCCTCACCGGGCTCCACTGCTGCCGGTAACTGTTTTCTGGTGCTTTTTTCTTCTTTTCCATCCAAGGTGGCCATGTCGGGGTTGGATCCTCAGATGACTGGATTCGGGATGCCCCAGCCTTGATGGTCCTGGATGGCAGTGGAGCTCGAGTTAAGGCAAGTCCTCTTTTTTGTCTTCATTATGTTTGTATTAGAGAGGCCTTGTTTAGCTCTTGGAGGGGAGAGCCAGTCGCAGCTGCCATCTGCTTCTGAGCTTTCCTTGCCGGGCTCCACTGCTGCCGGTGATACTGACCCGGTGTCTGTCTCTGTTTTCTTGTCCGAGTCCTTGTCTGGTTCCACCAAGGGTCCTCCATCTCCACCTGAGGTCACTGAGGGTCCTCTATCTTCACCTGAGTTCATTGAGGGTCATCAGTCCACCTCATCTGGTTTCGCCGATGGTCATCATTCCATTCCGTCTGGTTTCGCCAAGGGTCATTGTTCCATTCCGCCTGGCTTCACTGAGGGTCATCTGTCCATTCTGCCTGGTTTTGCCAAGTGTCATCGGTCCATTCCGCCTGGTTTCATTGATGGCCATCAGTCCATCTCATTTGGTCCCACCAATGGTCGTCAGTCCACTTCGTCTGGTTCCGCTGATGATCTTCAGTCCACCTCGTCTGGTTCCACTGATGGTTGTCAGTCCACTTCATCTGGTTCCACTGATGGTCTTCAGTCCACTTCATCTGGTTCCACTGATGGTCCTCAGTCCACTTCGTCTGGGCTAGCTGATGGTCATCAGTCCACTCCGTCTGGTTTCACTGTTGGTCATCAGTACTCCTCACTGCTTGGTTTCTCTGCTGCTCAGCCGTCATCGCCGCCTGGGGTCGCTGTTGGTCAGCAGTCATCGTCATCTGTGCTTCCTTTGTCAGAGATTTCTGTATCCGAATGTTTAGAATTTGCCACTTCTACTAGTATATGTCCTGAAACAGAAATGTCTGTGTCTGTTCTCCCTGGGTCCATAGATTCTGTAATTGGGTTTCTTAAGTTTAAGATTTCAGAATCTGTGTCATCCTTCCCAGAGTCTAGGGATTCCATGCTCCCCATTAAGGTTAATATTCCTGAGTTGTTTCCTGAATACAGTTTTCCTGAGTTAGCTTCTGACGTGGTTCCCTATGTTATTGTTTGATCAGAATGTTTCTATGTTATTATTTTCTGAGCAGAGGATCCCTGTGTTTTCTCCCATCTGGCAACACAATGAACTCTTGGAGGCTCTGGGGTTCCTGTGTTTTTCCCCATCTGGCAGCCATGGACTCTGGGAGGCCACCCGGCACATTTCATCTTTTGATCTGGTGGTCCTGCAACCTCAGTAGACCACCGGAACTGCTTATTTTCTTACCCAGTGGTCTTGGGAATGCAGTAGGCCACCTGTTTTGTCCTGTTTTTGTCATGAACCGAGGGCCTGGAGTTTCTGCCAGACTCGGTTTTCATGACTTCATCTGCCATATTATTCATCTGTTGCATTTTAATGCCTTTTGATTTAAGTGTTTTTGTGTTGCTTGCCATTTTTCTGTTAGTGTCATATTTATTACCTCTGCCAGGAGGTTATGTTTTTGCCGGGGTTTGTCTGTCTGTTTTGTCTGTTGGTTAGCAAGATAACTCAAAAAGTTTTGGACGGATTTCGATGAACTTTCAGGCGTTGTTGAAATGGTACAAGGAAGAACTGATTAAATTTGGGGATGATCCGGATCACCCGTCCACAAGAAACCGCCATACGGAAAATGCCATTTCGTGAATAACTACTGAACCACTAGTCCTGTCATTGTCCAATCCAATTGTTAGTCATATGTTTTCATGGTCAAGGAATCTGAAAACGTACACACAAACACTGTTATGGGGGGACTGTGCCGCCATTACGGAAAATGCCATTTTCGTGAATAACCACTGAACCACTAATCCTATCATTGTCTATCCAATTGCTTGTCATATGTTTTCATGTCAGGAATCTGAAAACGTACACACAAAACACTGTATGGAGGAACTGTGGCTGCCATTACGGAAATTGCCATTTTCGTGAATACTACTGACCACTAATCCTATCATTGTCCATCCAATTGCTCTTCATATGTTTTCATGGTCAAGGAATCTGAAAACGTACACACAAACACTGTATGGGAGGGAACTGTGGCGCTTGGCGGAGGTCTGCGCTCTCGAGTGCTTTTCTGTTTTATTCTGTATTTATTTTTATTTAGTTTATTATTCATTCTGTATTTCTCTGTTTACTTTTCTGTTGACAGCTGTTCAGGGGCATGAAGCTTGGATGGCGGCTTGTCCTGTCAGCTGTCAGTTGGGTTTGCCTCCCTCTCCACGGTCACAGCTGATTACAATTATGTATCTTTGCTTTCTCCTGCCCGTTCAGGCACCCTCACCTGTTGTCTATCATGTTTATTGGTTTGATCCATATATAAGTGCTTATTGTCATTTGGTCTTTGTTGCTGGATTGTTTTCCTCATTCTCGTCTCCACCAGAGCCCAGCCTCGCTCTGGCGCGTTATTTCACAAAAATAAGATTTTGTTTCACTTTTGTACTGTGTGTTCTAAATGTTTTGTTGAATTTTGTGTTAATATTTTTCTGTTAATAAATAATCCAAACTCACAGTTGGCGCCGAGGGGTCTGTCTTTCTGCCCCAGAGGGGCCAATTCATGATAGCTGTGTGGGTCTTTGAGTGCATTTTTTGTTTCTGTCCCTCTGGCCTGGTTTCCCTTTCTGCCCTCCCGGGTAGATTTTTGCCTATTCCTGTTTGGGAGGAGGGGGAGTTTTTCTTTATTCTTTTGATGTTTTGTTGGGGTGTCTGGTCTCCACCCCTTGAGGGGGGGGCTCTGTCATGACACAGAGCACGGTTGGGGAACCGTACTCAAGTCTTCAGTTCTGTCTAAAATTATGTTTTGTACTTTCCCCACCTCTATGTGTTATTAAAATTGGAATTTGATTTTGTATTGAGTTTGGGTTTCGTTTTATATCAGTTTTTCCCCCTGAGTTTTCCGGTTATTTTATCTCAGTGTACTTTAGTCATGTATATCTTATGTATTTCTGTATCTCGGGTTTATATTATATTTGAGTATGGTTTTGTCTGTATTTCATGTTCAGTTTGGCGTTTGAGTTTTCCTGCTATTATATCTCAGGTTGGTTTGGTCGTGTTTTGCTGTATCATCTTGTATTTCAATTTAGTCCTCCTGTGTTTAGATTTGAGTTCACTTTCACTTTGCCTTCAGTTCTCCCTCTTTTGTACTCGGGTATTTAGTAGCATTTGGTTTGTATCTTGTTTTGTATCTTTGTCTGTTTATTCTTCCCGGTTTGTACTTTGTTTTGTCTAGGGTTCTGTATGTACTTCCGGTTCAAGTTCGGTTCACGGTTTGACCCAGCTGTCCCTATTGCAGGGGTGTCCAACCATGTGCCATGGAGAGCCAAGACCCTGCAGGTTTTCTCTTCTACCCAGTCTCTTCAGCAGGTGTTTTCACTTATCAGCAATCAGTGGGAAGAAGTTCACAGAAATCTGCTGTTGAAGACACTGGTTGGAGTAAAACCTGCAGGGTCTTGGCTCTCCATGGCACATGGTTGGACACCCCTGCCCTATTGTGTATTGATTTCTCCTCGCTCTGAGTTTGCACACCTGTGCCCCATTTGTATTGTTTCCTCTTTGCCTATTTAAGGACGGCGGTGCTGCTACTTGGCACTGCGTCCTAAAATCAAGTCCAGACGATTCAGTCTGCCTCATCCTCACTCTGTATCTTGCCGTTTCATCCGGTCCTGTAAGTTTTTGTTCGTGCACTGTTTGGACTTTATGTTTTGGATTAAACTTTGCAAACTCACAGTTCAGCGCGTGGGTCTTCATTCATAGCCTGGAGAGCAATTCATGACAATATGAATGTTTATTTTTTTGAATTGTAAAAAAATAAAATTTTCACAATATTCAAGTTTACTAAGAGGCGCTAATGTTATATTTACATTCACACACAGAAAATCTTTCCTAACTTGAAAGGTTTAAAAGTGAACTGCACAACCTCTAGTAACTTAGCTAAATCACATTAAACTGACAGCAGTTTTTTAACTACATACAGTTGGGGTAAAGAAGTATTTAGTCAGCCACCCATTGTGCAAGTTCTCCCACTTAAAAAATGAGAGAGGTCTCCATTTTCATCATAGGTATACCTCAACTATGAGAGACAAAATAAGAAAAAAAAATCCAGAAAATCACATTGAAGGATTTTTAATGAATTAATTGGTAAATTCCTCGGTAAAATAAGTATTTGGTCAATAACAAAAGTTCATCTCAATACTTTGTTATATACCCTTTTTGGCAATGACAGAGAGTCAAACGTTTTCTGTAAGTTTTCACGAGGTTTTCACCACTGTTGCGGGTATTTTGGCCCATTCCTCCATGCAGATCTCCTCTAGAGCAGTGATGTTTTGGGGCTGTCGCTGGGCAACACAGACTTTCAACTCCCTCCAAAGATTTTCTATGGGGTTGAGATCTGGAGACTGGCTAGGCCACTCCAGGACTTTGAAATGCTTCTTACGAAACCACTCCTTCATTGCCCGGGCAGTGTGTTTGGGATCATTGTCATGCTGAAAGACCCAGCCACATTTTCATCTTCAATGCCCTTGCTGGTGGAAGGAGGTTTTCACTCAAAATCTCACGATACATGGCCCCATTCATCTTTCCTTTACACGGATCAGTCATCCTGGTCCCTTTGCAGAAAAACAGCCCCAAAGTATGATGTTTCCACCACCCATGCTTCACAGTAGATATGGTGTTCTTTCTCCTCCAAACACGACAAGTTGAGTTTTTAAACCAAAAAGTCTATTTTGGTTTCATCTTGACCATATGACATTCTCCCAATCCTCTTCTGGATCATCCAAATGCTCTCTAGCAAACTTCAGATGGGCCTGGACATGTACTGGCTTAAGCAGGAGGGATCACGTCTGGCACTGCAGGATTTGAGTCCCTGGCAGCGTAGTGTGTTTCTGATGTAGCCTTTGTTACTTGGTCCCAGCTCTCTGCAGGTCATTCACTAGGTCCCCCCATGTGGTTCTGGGATTTTTGCTCACCGTTCTCGTGATAATTTTGACCCCACGGGTGAGATCTTGTGTGGAGACCCAGATTGAGGGAGATTATCAGTGGTCTTGTATGTCTTTCCATTTTCTAATAATTGCTCCCACAGTTGATTTCTTCACACCAAGCTGCTTACCTATTGCAGATTCAGTCTTCCCAGCCTGGTGCAGGTCTACAATTTTGTTTCTGGTGTCCTTTGACAGCTCTTTGGTCTTGGCCATAGTGGAGTTTGGAGTCTGACTGTTTGAGGCTTGTGGACAGGTGTCTTTCATACTGATAACAAGTTCAAACAGGTGCCATTAATACAGGTAATGAGTGGAGGACAGAGGAGCATCTTAAAGAAGAAGTTACAGGTCTGTGAGAGCCAGGAATCTTGCTTGTTTGTAGGTGACCAAATACTTATTTTACTGAGGAATTTACCAATTAATTCATTAAAAATCCTTCAATGTGATTTTCTGGATTTTTTTTCTCATTTTGTCTCTCATAGTTGAGGTATACCTATGATGAAAATTGGAGACCTCTCTCATCTTTTAAGTGGGAGAACTTGCACAATTGGTGGCTGACTAAATACTTTTTTGCCCCACTGTATTTTCAATTCAAATAATTCTGCCTAATCTTACAAAATAACCCACTGGCTGCACGGTGGCGCAGTGGTTTAGCACTGTGGCAGCACAGTTTACCCCTCGGCCGGGGGATCACGGGGATCATGAGATCGTGGGTTCGATCCCAGCCCCCCGACCAACAGTGAGCTGTGTGGAGTTTGTATGTTCTCCCCGTGTTGTGTGGGTTTACTCCGGGATTTCTCCGGTTTCCTCCCGCATACCAAAAACATGTAGTTTAGGGCGCTTGCGCACGCAGTGACCGGCAGTCGGTGGCTTGTCACCAGACTGCAAACCAAATCTACCTATGGGTACAAAAGAAGTAACAAAAAAAAAAAAAAAAAAAAATAACCCACTGATTCAAAAGTTGATAATTCAGTAATCAGTCCACTGAAGCCATAATATAAGGTAAGGCCACACAGCTAGGCAATGATATTGACACTGTAGCTTTCATCAGTGTGAATCAGCAGTTCTCCTTCCCTCTAAAACATACTCAACAGTCTTTTTAAAGCTGCTCTTGTCATGTCCTGGTGAGCGCTCGCCCACACCATCCCGTTTCCTCTGCTCTACTAATCACCTCATCTGATGCACCTGCTGTTTCTACTGAGCCAGCATTTATAAAGAAGTGCTCTTCAATGATTCAGCGCTGGCTCGTTTGGGTATACCGCCTTGAGCAGAATAGTTCTAACGTGTAGGCTCTCTGTGTTAAGTAATTTACCTGACACGTTGTTCTCCTCCTCCTTCTCCAGGTCGCTGCCAACGGAATGGTGCGTCTCCAGGGGTTTCAGTGCGCTCACCAGCCTGTTGCTCCTCCACTGCAGTTCCTCCAACCCACCCGGTCAGACACAGCTCACCATTTCCCTTTCCAGCAGTTCTGACCTGCTGGTCCATCTCCTTCACTGGGTTCTGAGCCAGTCTCTCTTTCTCTCCCACGTAAGTGGTACTATTTAGATTTCCCAATCCTCCTCCATTCCCCTTGCTAATCAGCCTCACTTCTCTCTCTGCAGGTGTGTCGCTCCTCTGGCGAGTGACTGTTTTTTCCTCAAGATTGCTCTTTTGAAATTTAATAAATGGTCAAACGTATTTTGCGTGTGTTTCTCTTGGTGTTGCACTATGCTTTTAGGTTGATTGTCTAGTCAATATGACAGAACGAACCAGCCAGGGTCACAGTCTAGCAGGTGGCGCAGCAACAAAGCACACTGCGCTCCACCGCCTCAACATTACAGAGAGGTAGGTGGCTGAACTCACTCAGCTGCTGCAAACCATTACGCAGCAGTTGAGTGTACTTACTGTTCATTTGACTCGCACACCTGCTCCACGGCTCCACCCCATCTGCTCCTCCAACTTCTTCCAACATCTGCCGAACTCTTTCCATCCCCACTCCTGTCCAGTACGTGGGGGAAGTGGGGGGATGTAAAGATTTCCTTTGTCACATTCAGCTTTATTTTGAGCAGGTGAGGTGGGAGTTCCTGGACAACATTTCTAAAGTTCACTAATTCACCCTCCTGCTTCGGGACCGAGCTCTAAGTTGGGCTCGGTCTGTAATCGATAGCCGGAGGGACACGCCACCTAGGTTTGACCAATTTGTGACCGATTTTTCCCACACATTCGACCGTACCGAGAGTGAAGGGAATATCATGAGTCGCCGATTGTCGTTCGCTGGGGCAGCTGGTCAGTGGCCAACTTCTCGAAGGAGTTCCAAGTCGAAGCGGCAGAATCGTGGTGGAACAAGGTTGCTCTACACAGCGCGTGCCTCCACAGTTTAAATCCTTGCCTCCGCGACGACCTGGCAGTTCATGCCATTCCCACCACCTTGGACAGTCTCATTGATCAGGCGGTCGGGTTAGATAACCGGTTCCGCGAGCGCACTAGGGAGCGTGGCGCCTCCTCTCACCTGTTTGCCACATGCGCACCTTCAGCAGCTGCTGACCTAGGTGAGTCCAAGCCCGCCACCGAAGCCATGGAGATCAGCTCTGCTCACCTTCCGTGGGCAAAGGTTGAGCGGCACCGGTGGATCGGGGCGTGTGCCTACTGTGGTTTGTTGAAGCACGAGCGGGACACGTGTAACCTGCGGCCAAAAGACATGGCCCGTCAGTAGCCATGGAGGGGTCTGGCGGGCGGGACACACTCCCATCCCCCCGGTAATTTTTCTATTTCAGCCCTGGTTCAGTTGCCAGGGGTTGAGAGGAGAGTCTCTGCCCTCATTGATTCCGGGGCAGAGGGTAATTTTATCTCCTCCCAACTTGTTCAGGAGATGGGGATTCCGACAGTTAAATTGCTGGTTCCTTGCCCTGTGCGTACCCTCTCTGGCCAGACAGTGATGTCCGTTAATCATTGCACGGTGCAGCTATCCGTCCTTCTGTCCGGTAACCACCAGGAGAGGCTTACTCTTTATGTGTTTCCACGTATCTCTCATGCGGTGGTTTTAGGGTATCCGTGGCTCCGGAGGCATAATCCAATTCTCAGCAGGGCACAAAATACCTTCACCTCCTGGAGCCCTAATTGTTTGGCGACTTGTCTAAGTTCAGCCGAGTGTTCGCCGTCCCTCCCGTCTCCTCCCCTCAGATCAAGCCGCCAGACCTCAGCCTCGTGCCTGAGGTTTATCACAACCTCGGGGAGGTCTTTAGCAAGTCACTAGCATTAGCATTTCCTTCGTATCGCTCGTATGACTGTGCCATCGACCTCCTCCCAGGCACAAGGTTGCTGTCTAGCAAGCTCTATAATACTTCCGGACCTGGGAGGAAGGCGATGGAGAGGTACATGAAGGACTCTCTGAATGCCATCCTCCTTCGGCCATCCTCGGCTCCCCTCGGGGCGGGGTTTTTCTTTGTGGAAAAGAAGGATGGGTCTTTGCGTCCGTGCATTGACTACCATGACCTCAGTTCTCTCACCGTCAAAGATACATATCCTCTGCCCCTGATGAACTCCGCATTTGAGCTCCTGCAGTGCTCACGCATATTCTCTAAACTCAGCCTACGCAACACTTACCATCTTGTCAGAATACGTGAGGGGGACGATTGGAAAACAGCGTTTAGGAAGCACCTCGGGCAATTTGAATACCTAGTTATGCCTTTTGGTTTAACAAATGCCCCTGCTGTTTTCCAATGGCTCATCAATGACGTCCTCCACGATATGATAAATCGACTTGGTTTTTTCTATTTAGATGACATCCTGATTTTTTTCTCGCATGCCCGAGGAGCATCAAACTCATGTTAGAGCCGTGTTACAGTGGCTCTTAGAGAACCAACTGTTTGTCAAGGCTGAGAAATGTGAGCTTTCCATGAATTTCACTTCTTTCCTTGGCTTTATTGTAGCGGAGGGGGGAGCTGAGAGCCGACCCGGCCAAGGTGAAGGCTGTGCTTGATTGGCCAACACCCCACTCCACAAGGAGCTGCAACGCTTCTTGGGGTTTGCAAATTTCTATCGCAGGTTCATCAAGAACTATAGTGGGATAGCACAACCTTTAACTCAGCTGACCTCCATTAAGGCGCCATTTTTATGGACCGAGGCAGCCTTCGTGAAATTAAAGGGCCTGTTCTCCGACAAACCCATCTTGGCTTAGGGTCAACCCCCAGCTCCAATTTACCCTGGAGGTGGATGCTTCAGAAACAGGGGTGGGCACGATTCTGTCCCATCGCCCCGCCTCGGACTTGAAGCTCCGCCCGTGTGCGTATTTCTCTCGGCAGCTCACCCCAGCCGAGAGGAACTATGACATTGGGGATCGAGAGCCGTTGGCTATTAAATTGGCTTTTGAGTAATGGAGACAATGGCTGGAGGGAGCTGTCAATCCTGTAGTCGTGTGGACCGACCACAAGAACCTTGAGTATCTGCGGTCGGCCCGCCAGCTGAATTCCTGGCAGGCTCGCTGGGCCTTATTTTTCCAGCATTTCAATTTCACTGTTACTTATAGGCCCAGCTCCCATAATATTAAGCCTGACGCTCTCTCCAGACAGTTCAGCCAGGACCCGGCTGGCCCGGGTCCTGACGTCATTCTCCACCTGCAGTGCTGGTTCTTACATCTGCTGCACGGGTACCCACGCCCACTGCTCCATCAGCTCCAGTACTTGCTCCAAGGTCCCTTCCAGCTCCAGTACCGGCTCCATGTCGCTCTGTGCCTCCAGTTCCGGCTCCATGTCACTCTGTGCTTCCAGTGCCAGCTCCATGACGTACTCCATTTTCTGTGTCCACCTCTGATGCTCCACCAGCAGCAGTGCCATCAGGGCCCTCACCAGCGGAGAAGCAGGAGTTAAGGCAAGTTCTCTTTATTTCTTCTGTACCTATTTTAGAGAGGTCTTACTCCTAAAGGGGAGACCCAGTTGTAGTTCTCATCTACCTCTGAGCTCTCCCCACGAGCTCTTCTGCTGGTGGTTGTGCTATGACCAGATACGACCTGTATTTCTTCCTCTTTGTCTGAGATGGCTGCACCAGGGATGGAGGAGAACATTTCAACCTCTGCAGTCTCAATGACTAGTGCACCCCAACCATCAGTCCCAGAGGCTGGTGGGCCTCCACCATGTCTTCCTGAGGTTAGAGTTCTGCAGCTACTGGTTCCCGAGCCTAATGCTGCTGCACTGAAGGTCCCTCAGGTACTATCTTCAAACCATAAAGCTCCCATGTTATCTTCAGTGGCAATTTCAACGTCAGCAGAGTGGGAATTCAGCTCCACTCCTCCAGCAGCAGCTCCTTTGCCACTCCAGAGAATCACAGCAGCAGCTTCCTCTTCATTCCAGTGTGCCTCTTCATCGGCTGTCCCATCAGCTCCTTCTTCCTCCCCCTCTATTGCTGCTGCCCACCTCTCCTCAATGGCATTGGCGCCCACTGCTGAGCTTCTACCCGTCTCATCCGCTGTAACGGCGGCTCCACGTCATTCTCCACCTACAGTGCCAGCTCTTACATCTACTGCGCGAGTACCCACACCCGCTGCTCCGTCAGCTCCAGTACCTGCTCCAAGGTGTCTCCCAGCTCCAGTACTGGCTCCATGTCACTCTGTGCCTCCAGTGCCGGCTCCACACCGTACTCCATTTTCTGTGTCCACCTCTGATGCTCCACCAGCAGTGGTGCCATCAGGACCCTCGCCAGCAAAGGAGCAGGAGTTAAGTCAAGTCCTCTTTATTTCTTCTGTACCTATTTTAGAGAGGTCTTGCTCCTGGAGGGGGAGACCCAGTTGTAGTTCTTTTCTGCCTCTGAGCTCTCCCTGCTGAGCTCTTCTGCTGGTGGTTGTGTTATGGACCAGATACCGATCTGTATTTCTTCCTCTTTGTCTGAGATGGCTGTGTCAGGGATGGAAGAGAACATTTCAACCTCTGCAGTCTCAATGATCAGCACACCTCAACCATCAGTCCCAGGGCTGGTGGGCCTCCACCCGTCGTCCCAGAGGCCAGGCCTCCACCATGTCTTCCTGAGGTCAGAGCTCTGCAGTTACTGGTTCCTGAGCCTAATGCCACTGTGCTGAAGGTCCCACAGGTACTATCTTCAAAGCAAAAAGCTCCCATGTTATCTTCATCTCTTGGAGTCAGAAGGTCCTGTGTTACCTTCGGAGCAGAAGGCTCCCATGTTTTCTCCCATCTGGTGGCCCATGGACTTTGGTAGGCCACCTGATGCATCGTGTTCATCCATCAGGTGGTTTATGGACTTTGGTAGGCCTTCTAACCCACATTGCTCCCGGGTTTGGTGGCTTTTGGACTCAGGTAGGCCACCTGATGCACCAAGTTTCTCTGTCTGGTGGTCCATGGACTTTGGTAGTCCACGAGATGTACCATATTCCTCCTGTTGGTGATCTTGGGACTGCTGCTGACCACCTGATGAGCATTTTTCTGTTGTTTGTGTCCTTGTTTTGCCCTGTTGTACCTTTGTCCCCCTCCTCCCACTTGATTGGGGTGTTCTTTGTTTTGTTTTTGGGTGTCTGGACTCCACCCTTTGGGAGGGGCAATGTTATGAGCTGGACATATTGTCCACGCCTTGTTATTTCTGAAATGTTTGCACAACTCTGCTATCATTAGTTTGTTAGGTTATCTTCAATTTCTTAGTTCAGTTATTGTTTTCTTGTCTCTCCTGTTATCTTCCCATTCATCCTGCCACTCACGAGTTTTCATTTGACCCTAATTAGTTACCAAGCTGTCTTGTGTTAGTTAATTTCTGAGTCTCTATACATACCTACTGTTTTCATTTCTCTCTGTGGCATCATCACAGTATCTCCCTCTGGTCCTTCCTTATCATTAGTTTATTTGTAAGTGTTATCTTTATCAGCGAATTTTATGTTCGACAGCCCCCGTGCTGTAAGTTATTTTGCACTCTGTTAATAAAATATGTTACACTGGAGTTCTACCCATCTGAAGGAGTCATTTATTCCTGTTCTGCCAGAGGCTGCACTTGACATTTTTCTACAGTTTACAGTTTTTCTTATGAAATGGTGCTTGAAATCAATGTGTCTGCACCCCTATACACTTTGTTTGTGCATATTTGTGTTTGTCTGTGTCTGGTTTCTGAATGTAACCTTTTGCTACAAATCTTGCTCTATAGTCCTCTGACCCATCAATGATACCCTTGAATGCAGAGCCACTTTTTCTCCCACTGCCTTTTTGCCTGGTGGCAACTGGGTTTGAGGTATGTCACACACTGATCTGTAACAAAGATCTTCACACTTCCTCAGTTTATCTTTTGTATCCTTAGTTTTGAACTCCTGTAGATGAACTGGTCTCTTCCTCATCCCGTATGGGTTCCTCCTTGTTCTTCATGGTTTCATTGTGATCATATCTTTAGCTGGTTGTGTGCAGTGTGCACTCAGTCTGTTCAAGCAAAGTCTATGAAACATGATTTTCATCTGGTACATTTTTCACATTTACCTACATGAACATTTTCATCATCATTTTAACCTGTTGAACTCTGTTCAACTTCCCTAAAAACACCTAAAAATAACATGCCCAAAGTAAATCAAAAGCTGTTCTTCAACCCTTTGCAGCATCTTCATGGGGTTAGTTTCATTTAAAAGAAAACACTCTGAATTTTTTGCAAAACAGTCATAATCTCTCTAAGTGCTCCTGCCACTGAGTAACAAGAAAGTTCGCCTGGGTGTTTTTTTTAGATACAAATGCTTGCAAATAACATACAGCTGTCAGATACTGGCTGGAAAACACAACAGAAATGTAGAACCAAATGTTTTCAAGCTCAGGTCAAAATTTTGTAAAAATACCACAAAAAATGAATATATTACACAGCTTTTTTTTCAGGTTGTAACAATGCTGTGTCTGTACTGGAAGACCTGAAATACAGCTTTTTTTTTCAGTGCGCACTGAGACGCACTAAGATGCAGAGACGTGACCGCCCACAGAATTCACAGAGTTCAAGGGGTTAACTGGGATATATTACTGTATTGTGGAGAGCGTGAAAAGATGAGGCTGAGTTTATTTCTCATTGCAGGTTTATTCACGTATCTCCAACATCCTCCAAACAAGAAAGAGAAACATCCTCCCACATCTGTCCTTTTTATACCCCGGACATCAAAGTACAGAGTCACATTGTCTTTAAATCCCAAGACACAATACATCATCCTCCAGGTCTTCTCCCCTCCACCTAAAACCACTGGTGGTCAGGAAATCCCTCAAGGCCATCTCCAAAGATCACATTTCACATGCTCCTGTTATCCCCCAGGAGACCCAGACCTATTGTTCATTCTGAGACGTGAAGCAAGAGTAATATACATATGCAGCCGAAGCAACTCACATATGTGTCCCACATGAACCCCCCCCCCCCCCCAAACGTCTAAGATGAAACAATACAACACAGTCTGCATATCATGATAAAATCACAAACATCAGTCCATGTGCTGTTTGGCCTTCAATCGTCTTCCGAACTTGCTGTAAGCGGGCTTTACCACCCCTGCGGCACCATCCTGCTGTGGATCTGCTATCTGAGGATGAGAACTGTTAGTCAATCCCTGTGGGAGCTCTGGGGAATGCTCCCTAGGAGGTCTGCCGCGTCGAGGAGCCCCCGCCAACTGCACAGCTTCGTCAGCCATCACAAAAGCGGGTTTGAGTCTGTCTATGCCAATCATTTCCCTTCTGCCCCCCAAATCTAGCAAAAAGTGCTTATCACCTGTTTCCAGCACTCTAAATGGGCCATCATAAGGCAGTTGCAAGGTTGGGCGATGAGCATCGTGTCTGACAAAAACAAACTCCGCATTTTTTAAAGCCTTAGGTACAAAAACGCGCGGAAAACTGTGATGAACGGGGCCAGGAAGCGTGCTCACTCCCATGTCGCTCAGTAACCGCTGAGCAGGGGGGCACTCTGGCGCAGGATTATCTGGGAGAAACTCCCCAGGCAGCCGGAGTGGCTGCGCAAAAACCAATTCAGCTGGGGAGGCTTTTAAGTCCTCTTTAGGTGCAGAACGCAACCCCAATAAAACCCATGGTAGCCTGTTTACCCAATTTGCATCCGTAAGCGACGCTCTGAGGGCTGCTTTCAATGACCTATGGAAATGTTTGCATAAACCATTAGCCTGGGGGTGGTACGGGGTAGTGCGGTGGATTGTTACCCCCAGGCTGCGGGCCATCACTGACCAAAGCTCGGAAACAAATTGAGGACCTCTGTCGGACATAATATCCGACGGAACTCCAAAATGCGCTACCCAAGTCGTTAAAAATGCGCGCGCCACCTCCTCGGCTGTGGTTGATGCCAGTGGGACCACTTCAGGCCAACGCGTGGTGCGGTCCACCATTGTCAAAAGATGTGTGCACCCCTGTGACGGCGGGAGGGGGCCTACGAGGTCGACATGCACATGATCGAACCTCTTAGCCGGGATGTGAAACGGCTCCAAGGGGGCCGTTTAGTGTGTTTGTGTATTTTGGCTCGCTGGCAAGCCATGCAGGCTCTTGCCCACTCCTTAGCATGCTTGCTCAGGCTCGGCCATACAAATTTCTCTCCTACCATTTTGACCGACGCGCGCACCCCCGGGTGTGCCAGAGAATGAATCGAGTCAAAAACGCGGCGGCACCACGCGGCCGGCACCACGGGACGTGGTCGTCCTGTGGAGACATCGCAGATTAAGGGGGGCGTACCACTTTGCAGCACCCTGTTCTCCAGCCTTAACCCTGTTGGTCCAGACTGGAGCGTGCACACGTCCGCGTCGCTAACCTGGTCCGCGGCCATGGCTGCATAATCTATCCCCACGCGGACTGGAGCCACGCGTACTTCCGCGCCGTTAGCCTGCTCCGCGGCCATGGCTGCATAATCTACCCCTACGCGGACTGGAGTAGTTATGGCGCGCGAGAGACAGTCTGCCACTACGTTTAGTTTACCCGCTACATGTTGAATATCGGTAGTAAACTCGGAGATTGCAGCCAGCTGCCTCTGCTGCCGGCCTGACCACGGCTCTGAAACCTTGGCCATCGCGAAAGTCAGTGGCTTGTGGTCGACGAACGCAGTGAAACGGCGTCCTTCCAGCCAGAACTGGAAGTGGCGAATGGCCAAGGGGAGCGCTAACAACTCCCTGTCGAACGCGCTGTATTTTCGCTCGGTATCGCACAAAGTCCTGCTGAAAAAAGCGAGCGGCTGCCAAGCCCCGGCAACCCGCTGCTCCACAACCGCCCCTATGGCCACGTCTGACGCGTCAGTAGTAAGTGCTATGCGGGCCGTTGGGTCTGGGTGTGCTAACAACGCAGCGTTTGCCAAGGCTGCTTTTTTGACTTCCGAGAATGCGTGCTCCCGCTCCGGCGACCATTCGATTTTATTTGTGGCGTTTTTGTCTTTTTAACGCGCGGCCATACAGTGGTTGCATGAGCTGCACTGCTCGGGGGAGGAAACGGTTATAAAAATTCACCATTCCCAAAAACTCCTGTAATGCTTTGACCGTTTGTGGCTGGGGAAAATTTGTTACTGCGCGCACTTTGTCCGGCAGCGGAACTGTTCCTTCTGGAGAGACGTGGTGCCCCAAAAAATCAATCTGCGTCACCCCGAACTGACACTTCACTGGGTTGATTATTAACCCGTGCTCTCCCAACCTCCGGAAAACTGCCGTGAGGTGTTTTTCGTGTTCCTCTTCGGACGCGCTGGCTACCAAAATGTCATCCAGGTAGACGAACACGAAGGGGAGATCGCACAACACCGCATCCATCATGCGTTGGAACATCTGCGCAGTGCCTTTAAGCCCAAACGGCATGCGCAAAAACTCGAAAAGGCCAAACGGAGTTATTACCGCTGTTTTGGGTATGTCCTCAGCGCGTACTGGGACTTGATGGTACCCACGGACAAAGTCTATTTTAGAAAAAATGCACGCCCCCGCCAGATGAACAGAAAAATCTTGGATATGCGGGATTGGGTAGCGGTCGTGCGCTGTAGCGTTGTTCAACCTGTGGAAATCACTGCAAGGTCGCCACGAGCCGTCAGCCTTAGGGACCATGTGAAGCGGGGAAGCCCATGGGCTGTTCGTACGCCGAATGATGCCCAACTTTTCAAGGTTGGCGAACTCCTCGCGCGCTATGGTCAGTTTAGCTGCATCCAAGCGCCGAGCTTTTGCAAAAACGGGGGGACCGGCGGTAGTAATAAAATGTTCCACTCCGTGTTTAGCGACGGCTGCTGAAATTGTGGGAACCGTGAGTGCTGGAAACTGAGTGAGGAGTGTGTGGAACTTACCGCTTGCTGTAGCGACGTTGGCTTGTGCTGTGGGCGGGGTCACTCGGGCTGCACAGGGAATAGAGTAAAAAGAGAGTGCATTAACCAAGCGTCTATTGGGAAGATCAACCAACAACCCATGTGAGCACAGAAAATCAGCCCCTAACATGTTGAAGCTCACCGCAGCTATAATAAAAGTCCACTCAAATGTACGGCCTTGCAGGGACAGAAGCAGAGTCTTCTCACTGAAGGTCTTAATGCTCGAGCCGTTCGCTGCCGATGCTCCGTGACTCCCGGGGCCTGCCAGCCGGTCAGCATAGGTTGGCGTGATGAAACTCACTTGGGAGCCTGTGTCCACGAGGAATTGCCTCCCCGAACGCGCATCCGTCAAGTAGAGCAGCTTGTTCTGTTCACTGAGGGCCGCGGCTTCTACCGACCCCCGGCTCTGGCGTTTCCCGAGCTCTTGAACTGACACGGTGGTATACACTTGCGTGCCCTCTCTGCAAAGCGGCGATGGTAGAAACAGAGGTCATCTCCTCCGCGATGTCTGGCCTTCACCGCCGCCGTTGCCGGTGGGTCTGCTGCCGCCGCCTCTGGCCCCCTGCCATCTCTGGCCGTCGCGTCGAGTCCTGTCACTGCTGCGGTGGCCGCGCGCTGTCTGCTGGCGTTGAGAATCCACTGTGCCTCCTGGGCCAGCGCGCGGAAGTCCCGCTGGGCCAACAACAGTGAACCGGCCAGGGTCGCTCTCGTGGCCGACGGTAGGGTTCTCAGGAAAATGTGGGTGAAGAGAAGGTCGTCGCCGTCTGAGCCCCTCAGCCTCAGCATGTCTTCCATCAGGTCGACGGGTGTGCTGTCTCCCAAGTCGTTCAGGGCCAGGAGTCTCTCCGCTCTTTCCTGGACTGAGGGAGTGAAGCGCTGGATGAGCGCTGCCTTCAGCCCGCCGTATTTGTCTTCGGCCGGTGGGCGCTGCACCAGGCTCTGCACATGTCGAGCCGTGCGGTTGTCGAGCTTGGCGATAACGTGGTAGAATTTCATGTCATCTGCCGTTATTCCCCGGAGAGCGAACTGAGCTTCAGCCAAGAGGAACCAGGAGTCTGGGTTGTCCTGCCAGAAATCTGGTAGCTTGACTGAGACTGCGTTCGCCTGGCTGGTTCCTGGCGAGTCCGGCTCGGGGGAATTTCTTTCGTCCATGATACGTCTTAAGGTCACCAGTGTGGAGAGCGTGAAAAGATGAGGCTGAGTTTATTTCTCATTGCAGGTTTTTTTTTGGGTTTTTTTGTTACTTATTTGTACCCGTAAGTAGATTTGGTTTGCAGTCTGGTGACAAGCCACCGGCTGCCGGTCGCTGCGTGCACGAGCCCCCTAAACCTACATGTTTTTGGTATGCGGGAGGAAACCGGAGAAATCCCGGAGTAAACCCACGCAACACGGGGAGAACATGCAAACTCCACACAGCTCACTGTTGGGGGCTGGGATCGAACCCACGATCTCATGATCCCCGCGATCCCCCGGCCGAGGGTAAACTGTGCTGCCACAGTGCTAAACCACTCCTAAACCACTCCTCCAGGTCTTCTCCCCTCCACCTAAAACCACTGGTGGTCAGGAAATTCCTCAAGGCCATCTCCAAAGATCACATTTCACATGCTCCTGTTATCCCCAGGAGACCCAGACCTATTGTTCATTCTGAGAGGTGAAGCAAGAGTAATATACATATGCAGCCTAAGCAACTCACATATGTGTCCCACAATATCACCATATTGTATGTACAGTATGACACAGATGTTTGTGTTTCTTTTTCTTTTGCCAAGTTGGTTGTGAATTTCACCAACCTACACTTTTGGACTTTGTTTCTTTTACAACACTTTGTCATTTTTGCACACCTTTACATTGGTTAATGTTGTTTTCAACAGATGGTAAAAAATATACATTACCACTGTGATTATATCACATCACATTACATGTCAAACATGTACTGTAACTGTTTTTGATGGCTATTAAGTTGTCTCCTCTCTTGAAGGCAGGCTAGTCAATATGGTCCCACAAAAAAAACCCTTATATTTTCATGCCACATTTTATTCTTAATTTGATTTAATATAGTGCTGTGGAAGATGAAAGCATACAAGGCAGTGAGCTGGATGACACATGAACTTTATTCACCTTCCAACATCAAGTACAGAAGATACTCTATCTGGGTCTCTGGGTACCTCCTTTTAATAACCTTTATTTCCATCCCATGAGACCCAGGGAGCCAAAAACAATACACTCAATGGACAAAGACATGTGTGGCACATTAACATCATATAACACCAGTCCTGCTTCTCACACCCTCTCTTCCTCCAGCAACTCTGGTGTCTCTTGAACTCCCCAGGGGGCAGATAGTCCTTTCTGTTATGTCTGAGACCCCCCGGCGCCACTTCCTCCTTCAGTCCTTTGTTCCATCTTCCCCCTGGCTTCCGACTGTGGGTGGAGAACCCCACACACAGTGCCACCACAGTGTTTCCATTTAGGCCCTTCCTTGTCGTATGAGGTGCTGTGTGAAAATGAAGCAACTATGTTTCCATGGATGCAAAAAAGTACTCTATGTACTTGGTGTTTTATTTTGAAATGAGCCAAACATAAATGTCCGGCAAGTTATTTAGTTGCAATGAGAAAGAAAACATTTTTCTTCAACTTTGGCTTTACATTCACTTTAATATAAAATGGGTTAAATTGTTTGCAAAAGATCTTCTAAAAAATCCTTCCAATCAAGTAATGCCCCATATGTGATAAAGCAAACAACTACTACAAAAGATGCATAATGGTTGTGGTATACAAAGATGGCGCTGGGTACACCCTGGGTGTAGTGGGGGGTGACGGCCCACCTTTCCGGCTTTGCCATCACCTGGGTATAAAGGGCACGGCTGGAAGAGACAAGGTCTCTTTGCCGTTGATCCCTTGACCTGTACGGAGCACCTGTGAGTTTGGTTCTGGTTATTAAGAAGTGATGTTCACATGCCCCCTGAGTCACTACTCCTTGATATCAAGATAAGGGACATAACATTTGGTGATGAGGTAAAAGGTATGGCGCAAGCTATTTCTGAATTTTGGCCGTTTTTGGAGGTTCTGGGCAAGCCGCCGGTCCCCTGGGCTAGGAGGTATGCGGCTTTCCAGAATTTTCTGGTGGCCCTTAACCTCGGCGAGCTCAAGAAACAGCATGCAAGAGCAATTCTGGTTCATAATCTTGGTATGGAGGGTCAAAGGCTCCTGGACAGGCTAGGAGAGGCTGATAGTCATGAGGATGTGGTGGAGCTGATGGCGCACTACTTTTGCGCCCCGGAAAATATCAAAGTTTGGTGAATACAGTTTCGGCAGTGCCGCCAGCGGACAGGAGGGACGGTGCAACGCTATGTTGCAGATTTACATCAGCTGGTGGGGGTGTGCCAATTTGGAGCCCTTGAAGAGGAGATGGTCTGCGACCAACTGGCGGAGCACACTCTCTGTTCAGCAGCACGCTCGAGGCTCCTGACATTCGCGGGTGAACTTACGCTAGCCACGGCTATTGAGATAACGCAGCAGTTTGAGCAGCGGAGAGGCTGTCTAAAGACCTCGGTGAGAGAAGCACTCTGTGGTATAATGAACCACAATTGAAGGCGCTGGCTGTGGACTCGGACACCGAGGACGGCGTGAGTGAAGAAGAGTATGCTGCCGCTGTGAAGATTAGGTCTGCTTTGGCTATGGAGGAAGCATGATGGCTGTAGTGGGTTCGCTGGAGTTGACGGCGAGGTACAAGTCGGCGGTGATGACCGGCGTCAAATTCGTGGTAACCGCCTCTGGGTCGAACATTTTAGGATGTGATTTGTTTTACAGCCTGGCATTCAAGATCACTATCGGTGCTGGAGAAGAGTGGTCGGGCTGTGGATTATGGGACCGACCTGCTCTGCATGTGGAGGACGACGTGGTTTGGGACAGCAATTGGCCTGGTGTTTTGGAAGGTGATGTGGACAGGTGCCGGGACGACCCAGCATGGGAAGATTCACCCCTGGGACGGCTGCTGGTGTTGGGATGACAAAGAGAGGGGCAGAACCAGCTGGCACGATTCTACGGCATGCTAGACATCGACATTCAAGGAGGGCTTCCGACTGGGCCGACGGGACGGCTTGGCTCAGGAAGGAAGCCCGGTCATGACGTGGTGGACACACAAAGCCAAGTCAGGCTTCCCTGCGGGTCGGGGTCGGGGTCCGGCCCAGGGAGGAGGCTCGGGCAAGAGGGGTACATGAAAGACGAAAACGGCAAGATGACCAGGGGTGGCTGCAAGTGGTGGCTACCTGGGAAGATGGCTACCTGGGGCTGTCTGACGAGTCATGGAGACATCCCAACGAGCTGCAGCGCCTGGATTCAATTCAATTCAATTCAGCTTTATTTATGTAGCACCATTTCACAACAACAGTCATCTCATAGCACTTTCAACTGTAGGGGAACCCCCACAGGTGCAGAAAGACCCCAGCAATCAGGCGATCCCCTATGAGCAAGCGCTTGGTGACGGTGGAGAGGAAAAAATCCCTTTTAACAGGAAGAAACCTCCAGCAGAACCAGGCTCAGGGAGGGGCAGTCATCTGCTGTGACTGGCTGGGGGGTGAGGGGATAGAGAAGATGAAAAGCACAGACATGTAGAGAGCAAACAGCACGATGGGGACTCAATCTATGGGACAGAGCAAACAGATGTTCATGACCAGCAAAAAAAAAAAAATATTTCATTGAGAGTGAAGAAAGGAGTGAGGCCCAGTGCATCATTGGAGGTCCCCCAGCTGCCTAAACCTATTAGCAGCATAACTAAGGGAGGGTTCAGAAACACATGATCCCTCCCTAATTGTAGGCTATATCAAAAAGGAAGTTTTTAACCCTATTCTTAAAAACAGAGAGTGAGTCTGACTCCTGAATCCAGATTGGCAGCTGGTTCCACAGGAGAGGAGCTTGATAACTGAAGGCTCTGCCTCCCATTGTACTTTTGGAGATTCTAGGCATTACAAGTAATCCTGCATTTGGGAGTGTAGTGCTCTGTTAGGATAATACGGTAGTATCAGATCTTTTAAATAAAAAGGGGCCTGATTGTTTAGAGCTTTGTAAGGTAAGAAGAAGGATTTTAAACTTAATTCTAAACTCTATGGGAGGCCAATGAAGGGAGGCCAGAACCGGAGAGATATCATCTCTCTTTCTAGTACCTGTTAAACTCTGGCTGCAGCATTTTGGATCAGCTGAAGACTTTTTAAAGATGTTTTAGGACAACCTGATAATAAAGAATTACAATAATCTAATCTAGAACTAAACAAAGCGTGAATCAGTTTCTCAGTATCACGCTGAGACAAGATGCTCCTAATCTTAGCCATATTACGCAAAATGATAGAAGGCAGTCTTAGAAAGCAAATTTAATAGTGAATTGAAAGACGATCTTGATCAAAACTAATTCCAAGGTTCTTCACAGAGCTATTAAGAGAAAAAGTAACCGCATCCAAACTGAAAGTTTGATTTGGAAAGGTATTTCTAAGGTTTTTTGGACCAACAAGAATGACTTCAGTCTTATCTGAATTTAATAGCAGGAAATTACAAGTCATCCAAGCTTTGATTTCCTTAAGACAGGCTTCCAACTTGGTTAACTTGATTGACTATCATCTGGTATCATTGACAGGTATAATTGTGTGTCATCTGCAATACAATGAAAATGTATACAGTGCTTTCTAATAGGTTGCCTAATGGAAGCATATAAATAAGATAAGATAAGATAAGTTAAGATAAGATAAGATAAGCCTTTATTAGCCCCACAATGGGGAAATTCCAGGATTGCCAACAGCACAGGGATAGCAACACTCAGAGCAACATTCAGAAGGAAAGAGAAAACAAGAGCAGCGAGTATACATATGTACATATAATATAAATTATATATATAGACACACAGTGGCGGAGCATTGTAGCTAGATGGAATAAATAGATAAATATATAAACAACACAGTGTGGAGCATTGTAGCTAGATGGAATAAATATATGAGTATATAAACACAGTGCGGAGTATTGTAGCTAGATGGAATAAATATGTAAATAAATAAACACACAGTATGGAGCATTGTAGCTAGATGGAATAATATGTAGATATATAAACTCACACAGTGCGGAGCATTGTTGCTAGATGGAATAATCTTCTAAATATATAAACACACACGTGTTTATAAACACACATATATATAGAAACTAGGGGCCTAGCACAGATCCCTGTGGAACTCCATGACTGAGGCTTTGAGTTGAAAGAAAACTCATTATTGACATGAACAAACTGGAGCCCATCAGATAAATAAGATCTAAACCACTGCAACGAAGTTCCATTAAGTCCAACATAGTGTTCTAATCTATCAAGTAGAATATTATGATCGATAGTATCAAAGCTGCACTAAGGTCTCAAAGGACAAGTACAGAAACAAGTCCATTATCAGATGCGATGAGGAGGTCATTAGTGACCTTCGCTAAGGCTGTTTCAGTACTATGATGGGATTCTAAACCCAGATTGAAACTCTTCAAGTAACCATTTCCCTGCAGGTGGTCAAATAATTGTGAAGCAACAACTCTTTCTAAGATTTTTGAAATGAAAGGGAGATTAAAGATTGGTCTATAGTTAGCTAAAGCTCCTGGATCCAGCGTTGGCTTTTTGAGTAAGGGTTTAATTACAGCCATTTTAAAAGCCTGCAGTACATGGCCTAAAGTTAATGAAGAATTGATTATTTGAAGAACAAAGCTACCAATAAATGGGAAGACTTCTTTAAATAACCTGGTAGGAATAGGGTCTAAAAGACAAGTTGAAGGCTTGGATGAGGAAACTGTTTTGCCTAACTCTAAAAGGTCTGCTGGAGTAAACTCATCAAGACAGATATCAGTTGAAGGAGTTGTAGTAGTTACTGTATTTAAGTTAACGGTGGGAAGAATCTGATTGATTTTATCTCTGATGGATGAAATTTTATTATTGAAAAAGTTCATAAAGTCCTGACTAGTAAGCTCTAAGGGAATGCTAGGATTGACAGAGTCCTGACTCTTTGTCAACCTGGCTACAGTGCTGAAAAGAACCTGGGGATTATTCTTGTTCTCTTCTATTAATGCAGACTAATAACTTGTTTAGCTTTTCTAAGATATTTTTTTATAAATTAAAAGATGATTTTTCCAAGCTAAATAGATTTCATCTAAATTAGTGGAGCGCCATTTTCTTTCTAATTGACGAGTCTTCTGTTTAAGCTATGAGTTTCTGGTGTTGAACCAAGGAGTTAGAATCTCTGATTAGACTTTTTCTTTTTTAAGGGGGCCACCAAGTCCAGAGTCTGATGCAGAGAAGCTGTAACACTATCTACCATGCTATCAATTACAGAAGGAGCAAGCTGTCTATAGCTTATTTCCGTTGTGTTGACACATGGCATAGAGGAAACAATCTGCATAAATTTGGTAACAACATCATCTGAGAGGCATCTACTGTAGTAATATTTTTCTTTAGGAGACAAATAGTCAGAAATAGTAAAATCAAAGGTTAACAAACAATGGTCTGACAGTACAGGGTTATGAGAAGACACTACCAGATTTTCTATTTCTATGCCATATGTCAGAACAAGGTCCAACATAAGATAAGATAAGATAAGATAAGATAAGATAAGATAAGATAAGATAAGATAAGATAAGATAAGATAAACTTTATTGTCCCTCAAGGGGAAATTTGTCTTGGGCTTATCACCCGTGCTGCAACCACACAATCCACACATACACAATGGATGTAGTACATAATAAATGAAATAAAACCCAATAAATAATACAAGTACATACAGTACATACATAAATATATAACAGCAGTGCATTAAGAACAGGAGTTATAAGTGTCCCTGACCTTATTTATCTGAGTTTAAAAGTTTTACTGACGTCGGGATAAATTAGGTTCTTGTATCTATTGAACCTGCACTTGGGGACTCTGTATCCTCCGCCTGAGGGACAGCCGCACATATTCATTGTTTAGTACATGGGCTCATGTCACTGATTATTTTTTGAGCTTGTCTACAGGCTGCCTGGTCGTGTAAGATCTGCATGGGTAAATACTCTTTCACGTCCAAGAAATATTCCATGCTGTATGAATTAAATGCAACACTCCGTTCTTTAGTTCACAAAGAGGTTGCCAAACCAAGCTGTATTGCTGGTATCTAATACAGCTCTCCAACACAGCCTGGTAAAATATTAGCATAATCCTTTTATCACGCCATGTATTCTTAAGTCTACGCAAGAAATGCAGCCGCTGTTTGTAGTCTACTACAGAGGTAAATCAATGTGTGTGCTCCAGGTTAATGAATTGTCAATAAATACTCCCAAATATTTATAGGAACTAACCTGTGTTATAGTGTGGTTGTGGATGACCACAGGCCTGTGGTCACCAACTCCCCGAGGGTCAAACACCATCTCCTTTGTTTTATCAGTATTCAAAATGAGATGACTGTCATCACACCAATTGACCAACCTCTGAATTTCTATAAAATAGCTTGACAGATCATGAGTCTTTTGAAGTAGTGATAAAATAGCAGTGTCATCAGAAAATTTAATAATTTGATTGCCTGGATAGACACTTCTGCACTCATCAGTGTACAAAGTGAACAAAAATGGTGAACTAACACAGCCTTGGGGAGCTCCTGTGCTGAGGGTTCTAAATTTAGAAAAAGTTTCCATTTACACTAACTTGCTGTTTAAGATATGTTAAAAATGAGTGGTACCATTTACTATATAACAGGATGCACTTTAATTCATTTAACCTCTTAATTAAAGAGTTGTGGCTGCAGTGTGTTACAGCTGAACTAAAATCAACCAATAAAAGACATGCTATATGAGGTTGTCTCCTCCAAATGTTTAACACAAACAGAATGAGTTAAGGTTAAAATGGCATCCTCTGTACTTCTACTTATTTTTATAAGCAAACTGCAGAGGATCCAAAAGTCCTTCAAAATCAGTTTTCTAGAATGTCAATGACAATCTTCTCGAGGCACTTCATTACCAGTGAGGTCAGTGCAACAGGACGATAGTCATTATTCTCTTTGCAGCTTGCTTTTTTTGTACAGAATTAATAATAGAGCTTTTGTAGAAGAGCTGGAACTAACGTGGCGGTTTGTATCACAAAAGTAGAGTCTTTAATGAACAAACTCTTCTATCTTGTCTCTCTGGTGCAGAGCTTGCAGAAGGCAAGAGACAGAACTCTGCTTCGCCTCGCTGGTTAAATACAAGCACGCATAGCACCACTCATTGAAACAGCTGACCGTCAGAGCCACTCATTGAAAAAGGTAACATCTCCCTGTTATCTTAATCCCCATTGTCCTGCCATCCCCTCTCCCTGTCTTGGGAGGTGATGGGAACTCCCCCTCTCGCTTTAGGGGGGTAAAGGTGTGGAGTCTGTTGCCATGGCGTCCTGTGACGTCATGAGTCTTCACACGGCGGTGAGATTCCTTTGTTCTTTCAGAGGTGTGAAGTTCCTTTGTATATTCTGTCCCAAACATTTCCACATGCTCTAACAAATGTAGGTATGGAATATATGAGTGATATATACCACAGGCCCCCCAAACAACTATGAAGGAACACAGAAAGATTCACAGTCTAGGGTAATTACTAAGACATACTACGTGTTACAGCCGTTGCCACAGAAGAAACTTTCAAGCAGCCATGCTCCTAAGAGAGTTCAGTGAAAACATAACAGCATAGTATAATCATAAATCAGTCCTAAACTGTTGCGGCACAATTAGCGAAAATTTGCAGAGTGGTGTAATCAGTCCCTGTGTAGTCTGGGTTTCAATCTTCTCCCAAAGCTGCTGTAGGTCGGTTTAGGCGTCCTGCTGGGACCTTGTTGTGAGGAATCTGCAGTGTGGGAAGGAGAGAGATTATCTGTTCCCTGCCTGGGGGCTGAGACTTTTTCCTTGGGGGGTCTACCTCGCCGAGGTGCTTGAGCCAGCTGTGCGGGTTTGTCTCTCAACAAGAAGGCAGGTTTGAGTCTGTCAATGCTGACCGTTTCATTTCTATCCCCATAATCAAGCACAAAGTGTTTGTCACCATTTTCCAGCACTCTATACGGGCCATCGTATACTGGGCGTAACGTTGGTTTTAGAGCTTCATGCTTAACAAAAACAAACTCAGCGTTTTTTAAAGTTTGAGGAACAAAAACTCGCGGAAAGGAGTGATGAGCTGGACCGTGGAGAGAGTCCGGACTGTTACTGCCTAAAAACCTTGGGACTGGGAGGTGCCCTGGTTCTGGGTTTTCTGGTAAAAATTCACCTGGGAGTCTGATAGGCTGAGCAAAGACTAATTCTGCAGGGGAAGCGTCTAAATCCTCTTTAGGTGCCGCACGCAACCCAATAAAACCCAGGGAAGTTTATTTACCCAATTGTGTCCGTTAATGAGGCCCTGAGGGCGGCCTTTAAGGACCTGTGGAAAATGCTCGCATAACCCATTAGCCTGAGGGTGATAAGCGGGTGGTACGGTGAATTGTTGCCACCTAAACTGTTGACATGGCTGACCAGAGCTCTGAGACAAATTGAGGCCCCCTAATCTAGGCGTGATGTCTGATGGGAGCGCCGAAACGTGCCACCCAATTTGTTAGAAAAACGCGAGCGACTTCCTCCGCTGTAGTAGCCGCTAGAGGGACTGCCTCTGGCCAGCGTGTGGTGCGGTCTATCATTGTTAGCAGGTGTGTGAACCCTGGGAGGAAGGCAGCGGCCCCACGAGGGTCGACATGAATGTGGTCGAACCTTCTAGCAGGGATTGGAAAAGGCTCCAGAGGGGCTTTTGTGTGTTTGTGTATTTTGGCGCGCTGACAAGGAATGCAAGTTTTTGCCCATTCTTTTACGTTTTTGCGCAGGCCTGGCCACACAAACTTTTCGGCAACCATTTTGACCGAGGCGCGCACCAACCTGGGTGCGCGAGGGAGTGATTGCGTCGAAAATGCGGCGGGCACCAAGCAGCTGTACTAACGGGCGAGGTCGGGCCGGTTGAAACATCGCATATTAGGGGGGCACGCCGTCGCACAACCCTTTTTCCTCCAGCCTTAACCCTGTTGGCCAGACAGGAGCACGCGCACGTCCGCATCACTACCTTGTTCTTCCGCCATGGCTGCATAATCTATCCCTTCATGGATAGGTGCTGCATATGTGTTTGCGTTAGAGAAAAGCTCAGCTGCTGAAGCAGTGTAATCTGTCTCCTCGTGCTCTGGCGGTGCCACAGCGCGAGAGAGACAGTCCGCTACTACGTTAAGTTTGCCCGCTACATGTCGAATGTCTGTGGTGAACTCTGAAATCGCAGCTAGCTGTCTTTGTTGTCTGCCCGACCAAGGTTCTGAAATTTTAGCCATAGCAAAAGTGAGCGGTTTATGGTCCACAAAAGCCTTGAAACTCCGCCCTTCTAACCAAAACTGGAAGTGGCGGATGGATAAATGGAGCGCCAGCAGCTCCCTGTCAAAAGTGCTGTATTTGCGTTCCGTCGGGTTTAGCGATTTGCTAAAAAATGCTAAAGGTTGCCAGACCCCCTTGACAAGTTGTTCTACAACTGCCCCTATGGCCAAGTCTGAAGCATCTGTAGTTAGAGCAATGCGGGCCGAGGGATCTGGATGGACTAACATTGTGGCGTTAGCTAGGGCGTTTTTAGCTTCCGCAAAAGCGCGTTCGCGTTCCGGGGTCCATTCGACCGCGTTGGAAGCTTTCTTTTTTTTAAGCGCGTCATACAGGGGCTGCATGAGCTGAGCTGCATGAGGGAGGAAACGGTTGTAAAAATTAACCATCCCCAAAAATTCCTGTAGCGATTTGACCGTTTGGGGCCGTGGAAAACCTTCTATCGCATGAATTTTGTCTGGAAGCGGAGCTGCCCCTTTCGGGGAGACTCTGTGTCCCAAAAAATCAATTTGCGATACGCCGAATTTGCATTTGGCTGGATTAATTATTAATCCGTGCTCTTCTAGCCTCTGAAAAACGGTAGTGAGATGCTGCTCGTGCTCTTCCTCTGATGAGCTGGCTACCAGCATGTCGTCGAGGTAGACGAAAACAAAGGGGAGGTCGCGTAAGACTGCGTCCATCATACGTTGAAAAGTCTGAGCAGCACCTTTGAGGCCGAAAGGCATTCGCAGGAATTCAAAAAGGTCGAAAGGGGTTATAACCGCTGTTTTAGGAATGTCTTCAGCTCGGACTGGAACTTGGTGATAACCGTGGACTAAGTCTATCTTTGAAAAAATGCGCGCGCCCGCTAAATGCAGTGAAAAATCCTGTATATGAGGGATGGGGTAGCGGTCATGTGCTGTAGCGTTGTTTAATCTGCGGTTATCTCCGCACGGTCTCCAAGAACCGTCGGATTTCGGAACCATGTGAAGTGGTGAAGCCCAAGGGCTCTTTGAACGTCGGCAAATGCCTAATTTTTCAAGAGCTGCAAATTCGTCCCTTGCTATGTTGAGCTTGGCCGCATCTAAGCAGCGAGCTTTGGCAAAAACGGGAGGTCCCGTTGTTGGAATGAAGTGTTTAACCCCGTGTTTGGCTACAGTGGCTGAAAATTTGGGGGTTGTGAGTGCTGGAAATTGGGTGAGGAGTTGCTCAAACTTACCTCCTGCCGTGGTGACGTTGGCCTGCACAGGTGGTGGAGAGACTCGAGCTGAGCATGGAATAGAAGCAAAAGATAGTGCATTAACCAGGCGCCTATTTGCCAAATCAACTAATAACCCATGTGCACATAGAAAATCAGCGCCTAACAAGTTAAAACTCACCGCCGCTACAACAAATGTCCATCTGTAGCTGCGGCCGTGAATGAGGAGGTGCAGGCTCTTTTCACCGAACGTGTCGATGTCCGAACCGTTGGCTGCCACTGCTCCATTGCCCCGGGTGCCCATGGCTCGATCTGCGTGGGAGGGCATGATGAAACTCAGCTGAGCTCCCGTGTCGATGAGGAACTGCTTGCCTGTGTGTCCATCCGTCATGTATAACAGCTTGTTTTTCTCGCCGAGAACCGCTGCCGTTAACGGCCCTCGGCTTGGGCGTTTTCCCGACATCGTGAACTTGCAGGGGGGAACGCATTTGTGGGCTTTCTCGGCGAAGTGTTGGTGATAATAACAGACGTCGATCTGTTTGTTACGCTTGGGCCGTGCCGCTGTCACCGTAGGTTGTGGCTCTCCATGGCTCGGGGCGTCAGTTTTGAGGTCCGCGGATGCCGCTGTAGGTGTCCGCTCCTTGTAGGCGTTGACGAGCCGATAAGCCTCGCTGGCCAGTGTGCGGAAGTCTTGGTGGGTGTCGCACTTCATATTGGTGAGTGTCCCTCTCATGTGTGGTGGAAGCGTGCTGAGGAAAATGAACTGGAAAAGGAAATTGTCATTGTCCTCCTCCTTAAGCTGCAGCAAATCCTCCATGAGGGCCTTCGGATTGCCCCCTTTGTGGCCGTAGATCGCCAGGATCCTCTCGGCTCTTTCCTCCGCTGGTGGGACATAGTTCGCCACGATGGTCGCCTTGAGCGTCTCATACTTGTCCCGGGCCGGTGGTTGCCGGATCAAGCTCCGCACACACCTCGAAGTGGCGGAGTTGAGCTTGGAGACGATATGGTAGAATTTTGTATCGTCTGCTGTGATGCCCGCCAGTATGAACTGGGCTTCAGCCTGTAGAAACCAAGAGGCGGGGTCTTCTTGCCAGAAGTCTGGCAGCTGGACAGCGACGGCGTTCGTGCACACCATCACTGTTGTGCCCGCCAGGTGAGAGTGCCTTGCCTCGGCTCTCACGGCGGTGCTGGAGCTCGGTTGAGCTCTCTCGGTACCTTCTGCCGGGGGGAACAGCTGTCTGCTTGTTCCCTCGTCTGCGTTGCCGCTGGCGTAAGTCAGATTCGCCGCGGATGAGTCGCTTGAAGAATGCCTCAGGTCCATACTCGCGTCAAGGTCACCAGTGTAGAAGAGCTGGAAATAACGAGGCGGTTTTGTATCACAAAAGTAGAGTCTTTAATGAACAGCTCTCCAACACAGCCTGGTAAAATATTAGCATAATCCTTTTATCAACGCCATGTATTCTTAATCTACGCAAGAAATGCAGCCGCTGTTGTAGTCTACTACAGAGGTAATCAATGTGTGTGCTCCAGGTTAATGAATTGTCAATAAATACTCCCAAATATTTATAGGAACTAACCTGTGTTATAGTGTGGTTGTGGATGACCACAGGCCTGTGGTCACCAACTCCCCGAGGGTCAAACACCATCTCCTTTGTTTTATCAGTATTCAAAATGAGATGACTGTCATCACACCAATTGACAAACCTCTGAATTTCTATAAAATAGCTTGACAGATCATGAGTCTTTTGAAGTAGTGATAAAATAGCAGTGTCATCAGAAAATTTAATAATTTGATTGCCTGGATAGACACTTCTGCACTCATCAGTGTACAAAGTGAACAAAAATGGTGAACTAACACAGCCTTGGGGAGCTCCTGTGCTGAGGGTTCTAAATTTAGAAAAAGTTCCATTTACACTAACTTGCTGTTTAAGATAAGTTAAAAATGAGTGGTACCATTTAATAATAACAGGATGCACTTTAAAATCATTTAACCTCTTAATTAAAAGGTGTGGCTGCAGTGTGTTAAAAGCTGAACTAAAATCAACCAATAAAAGACATGCATATGAGGTTGTCTCCTCCAAATGTTTAAACACAGAATGAGTTAAGGTTAAAATGGCATCCTCTGTACTTCTATTATTTTTATAAGCAAACTGCAGAGGATCCAAAAGTCCTTCAAAATCAGTTTTCAGAATGTCAATGACAATCTTCTCGAGGCACTTCATTACCAGTGAGGTCAGTGCAACAGGACGATAGTCATTATTCTCTTTGCAGCTTGCTTTTTTTGGTACAGGAATTATAATAGAGCTTTTGTAGAAGAGCTGGAAATAACGTGGCGGTTTTGTATCACAAAAGTAGAGTCTTTAATGAACAAACTCTTCTATCTTGTCTCATCTGGTGCAGAGCTTGGCAGAAGGCAAGAGACAGAACTCTGCTTCGCTCGCTGGTTAAATACAAGCACGCATAGCACCACTCATTGAAACAGCTGACGTCAGAGCCACTCATTGAAAAAGGTAACATCTCCCTGTTATCTTAATCCCCATTGTCCTGCCATCCCCTCTCCCTGTCTTGGGAGGTGATGGGAACTTCCCCTCTCGCTTTAGGGGGGTAAAGGTGTTTGTCTGTTGCCATGGCGTCCTGTGACGTCATGAGTCTTCACACGGCGGTGAGATTCCTTTGTTCTTTCAGAGGTGTGAAGTTCCTTTGTATATTCTGTCCCAAACATTTCCACATGCTCTAACAAATGTAGGTATGGAATATATGAGTGATATATACCACACTTTTCCAAATTACTGGGACAGAACACGTATCTAAAGACTTCTGGTAGATGGGACTCCAGGCTTCTGTTAGCTCCTCACTACATGACTTCAGTAAGCGCCCAGAGATCCCGTCTGGTCCAGATGCCTTCCTGGGGCACATACGTGAGAAAAATCTTTCCACAACATGCTGGTCAACTATGATTTTTACAGAGCCTAATACTGATATAGCGTCCAGAGCAGCTTTTTATTCATGAGAAAAATCTCTAGTCTCAAATCTGCAAAAGAAATTATTCAACTCGTTTGCCTTTTCTTCCTCATTCATTACATTAATGCCGCTTTTGGATGGAGTCATCTTTGTCATAACTTTAACTGAGTCCCACAATTTCCTAGAACTTTTTCCTAGGCATTCAGATTCAAATTTCTTCCTCGTCTCATCTCTAGCTGTTCTTAGTTTGTAATTAATTTCTTTCTGTATATTTTTCATACTTAACATGTCCCCATTCTTGAAAGCAATCTTTTTCTGTACTATGCACCGTTTTAATTCCTTGGAAATATAAGACTTATTATTAGGGTACATAGTGGTTACTTTCTGAGGTAAAACATTTTCTTTACAGAATTTTATGTACTCAGTTACGGTATCTGTGGCCTCCTCCAACTCCAAGTTATGGAAGAGTCCCCAGTCGGTACAAGAAAAACGACCTCTCAAAGTTTCTATACCTTCATTGTCCCATATGAAGATTGTCTTTGTCTGTGGTTTGCTGCTTTTAAGCAGACTTGTAATCAGATGAACAGCATTATGGTCTGAGGACCCCAAGGGGGGCTTAACCCTTGCTATATAGGTGTTTTTGACGTTCCCATAGCATTTGTCCAAAATATTTTTCCCCCTTGTACTGCAGTTCATATATTGGCTGAAGCCAGGCAGTGCCGCATCCAGTTTGCAGTGATTAAAATCCCCTAAAATCAAACAAGGTGCTTCAGGTGTGCGTTCCAGTTGTCTGTGTACACAGTCCACGATAGCGTTCGCCACATTGAAAGCGTTCCCGCTGGGCGGGATATAAACGGTGCATAATAAAATGTTTCCAAATTCGCGGGGGAGATAAAAGGGTCTCAGGCTTAAGCACAGCAGTTCTATGTCCGGGGTACAAAGTGACTCTCTCGTGGTGAACTGTGAGCACCATTTGCTCTTAACGTACACACAAATACTTCCTCCTTTGATCTTACTGGAGAGCGCGTCCCTGTCCTGCCGCACCAGGGAGAAGCCGTCCACGGATAGGAGCAAGTCGGGTACGTCCTCCTGAAGCCACGATTCCGTGAAAAGAGCAGGCATGACTCCCAGTACTCGTATAGGAACCTGGCGTTGATTTTGAGTTTCTCCATTTTGCTCTTCAGTGAGCAGACATTACAGAGCAACATGGATGGCAGTGGCGGCCTGTTCTCTCTCCTCTGCAGTCTCTGTCGTACTCCGACACGTTTCCCTCTCTTCCACAACCGGCTTCTACGTCCTCCCGTCGGATTTCGTAAGAGCTCCCTAGGCAGGAGGGGTGCAGAGACGTGGCTGGAACGAAGAAGCAGGAGCTGGTCTCGAGTATAGCTCAGGAGCGTGGTCGGCCTCATGTCCCGATCCACTTGGGTACAGTGGCATATTATCCCGAGCAACCAAATCACAAGCAGTCCCTTTAGCAAAAACATCATTATGATACTTAAGACTGAGCACTAAAAACTAAGTACTACAAACATACACACACAGTAGCAGCACAGAGTAGCCCGGGTCGCAGCAGAGCAGCGCCACCAGCAGCGTCCATGTTGAAGGAAGAAATGTATGGTGGAGATAATGAGTAGAATTTCTTACTTTCTGAGAAAACCCCATCAAGTCTAGTATTGAATTAAATGCCACATTAAGGCAGTCACTATCTATATCTACATGTGTATTAAAGTCCCGTACTATAATTATTCTATCTGATTTCAGCACTAAATCAGCTAAGAATTTGGCAAATTCGGATAAAAATTCTGAGTAGGTTGATGGAGGCAAATGGCAAATAAAATTGGGTTTAGCATAAAATTTCTAAAGTGCCCAATACTGAGGACCAGGCCCTCAAAGGAATTATAACATGTTTTTTTGCTTTACATTAACTAATAGTTTGGAATAGTAAATTGTTGCTACTCCTCCTCCACCACCAGAACTTCTGGGATTTTGACAGTTTAAATAACCAGAGGGAGTTGATTCATTTAAACCAACATAATCCTCTTGCCCTAACCAAGTCTCTGTAAGGGATATTAAATCAATCTGATGATCAATTAACAGATCATGGACTAACAGAGACTTGGGAGTTAGAGACCTAATATTTAACAAACCGCATTTAATTTTTAAATTATGAGGAGGAACAGAGGCCAAATCATTCAGTTTAGAGGCTTCATGTTTAATTTGAGTTTTACCAACTTTTTGTTTAATCACTTTGGGATGCTTATACATTATATTTTTATTTACTTTGGAGGGAGCAGACAATGATTCTCTGATGGGGAAGACAGGGGCTAAGTTGAGGGGTTGCGGATGAAGAGGAGCTGCAGAGAGGCGTGTAAGACTGCGACTCTGCTTCCTGGTCCCAACTCTGAGTTGTCAAGATTTTGGAAATTTGGATAAAAAAGATGCCAGATTGTTAGATAAATGAGACGCACCATCCAAAGTGGGATGGATGCCGTCTCGTCTAATAAGACCGGGTTTTCCCCAAAATGAGCTCCAATTGTCAATGTAGCCCACGTTGTTTGCAGGACACCACACAGACAGCCAGTGGTTGAAAGATGACAAGCGGCTATGGATGAGGAGAAACGCCGACGTGGCTCATCCCTGGAGATGAAGAGGCGAAGACACTTGGGGTGGGATCCGCCAGATGGAGATTCAAGGGGTGGACCTCCAAGAGGCACAAAGAGGTCACTTTTAAGCAGGGGGGGGGGGGGGTATTGGCATGATATTTTGTTGTTTGGGTCATGTGCCATTTTGTCTCTGAAGTCACAATATTGATTTGTACCAACTGCATTTTGCCTGGTGTGTTAAAAAAAAAAAAATCCTCAACACTGTTTGTATTACAATGTGTCACGCCTCGCCGCCCATCTGCGGCGCCAGCTGCACGCACACCTGCACTTCATCAGCGGCGAGGGATTTAAGCCACCTCGCCCTGGGCTTCGGCCTGAAGCCGTCAATCTTCACTCGCTACGATTGCTGTAAGGAATCTCTACCTACTCAGCAAACATTCTGGTAAGAAGCTCTTACCTCATTCTTCTCCCAGTCTGCTCCCCTGTGCACAGGTGGATTTCCCGGCGGAGGACCACTCCTCTCCGCCTCCATTCCCTCGCTGCTGCACCGGGCGTTCCAGGTCGCTGTCTACCGGACTTCATCCTTGCTGTGCCAGCCACCTGCTATCCCAAGTAAGCTTGTCACCATTTTCACATCTCCTGTGTTGGTGTGGTGCCCGTCACCCTTCTCCCTTTGCTTCTCCCATAGGGTTTGTCCGGCTGTACGGTCTCCTGCCTCCGTGCCCGACGCAGACGCCACCACCATTAGCAGTTCACATCTCGCAGACACACATTCATACACTCTTGTTGTTAATAAAGCTATATAGATCACTCTGAGTCTGCGTGTGTGTCTCCTGAGCCGTGCATTAGTGTCAGTACGGCTTCAGCAGAGCGGCTCGGCAGACGGGCGGGCTCACACGCCGACTTTCCCACTCTCGCGGCTCGAGTGGACCTTAATAGACTCACAGCAACAGGTGATTTTAAATCAATTAACCATCATCACTAACCGATTGACCCGCTTGGACCCCCAACAGCCGTTCCCCCAGCTCGTCAGGGCGGCGCGGCTAGCCTGCTGCTCCAGCGGCCGTCCAGCCTGCTCCGGTAGCACCTGTTCGGCTCACACCCATTCCGACCCCCGCCGCTTTAGCGGTAAGCTCGGCGGAGCACGGGGGTTTATAATGCAGTGTGAGTCCGTGTTCCACCGTGTGCCCGAGATTTTCCCTCAGACCATAGCCGAATTGGCTACTATGGGAAATCTCCTAGAGGGGCGAGCGCTAACTTGGGCTTACGCCATAATGGCGAGGCCCAGTTACGCCACCCTCACCTATGGCCAATTCGTGAGGACAATTCCTGGAAGTCTTTGATCATTCTCGTACCGAGAGCGTCCAGGTCGATCGGCTTCTCAGCCTCCAGCAGGGAAGCCGGTCGGCAGCGGACTACGCTATCGACTTCCGGGTAGCGGCGGAGGAGTTAGGCTGGGATGAACGTTCATTCTGCGGCCTCTTCCTCCGCAGTCTCAATGATGATCTGAGGGAACGAACTGGCTGGGCGGGACATCCGGAGACTCTAGCGAGCTAACGTCCCTAGCCATCAGCTTGGATAACAGGCTGCGCGAGCGCACCTCGGAGCGGAAGTCGTCTTCTTCTCGCTCATCGTGGTGTCTCGTCGCGCCTGTCCCAAGCTCGCCTCCTGGCGACGCCGCCACCATCGCGCCCCGAGGAGTCGGAGCCGATGGTGACGGGCTGGACAAAGCTCCCCCCTGCGGAGAGACAACGCCGCCGTGAGTTGGGTCCTCTGCATGTATTGCGGAGACAGTCAACACACGGTGGAGCTTTGCCCACAGAAGCCAAATGGCGGGGTCCGCGAGTCACTGTAGGGGGCCTCGCGGACATCAATCGGTTAAATCCCCTCTCCCAATTGAAGCTGCCCGTCCGATTTTGTCACAACTCCACTGGGCACCTCACTCACGCACTGGTGGATTCGGGGCGCGGAGGGCAGTTTTATTTCTCAAAGCCTGGCAACCCGATTGGGCATCCGTTGCCAAGTCCTCAAATCTCCTCTCGCCCTGGTCAACCTCTCCCATGTCTCCCTGGGGAGAGTAACACATCAGACCGTCCCTGTTCCCGTGATCATCTCTGGGAACCACCGGGAGGAAATAACCTTCTACGTCCTCCCCAACTCTGTGTCGCCCGTCATCCTGGGGTACCCCTGGCTTCGCCTCCATAACCCCGTCTTGGATTGAAGTCCGCCAGGGGTGTCGGCATGGAGTACCTTCTGCATGAGCACCTGCTTGCAATCCGCTGCCTGCTCTCCGTCCTCTTCCCCAACTCCTAAGGACGCTGCGCCCCCGGATCTCTCCCTGGTGCCATCAGAATTTCACGACCTGGGTATGGTTTTCAGCAAGTCCAAGGCGATGTCTCTTCCTCCACACAGGCCCTACGACTGTGCGATAAACATCCGCCAGGGGGCACCCTTACCCTCTGGGCGTCTCTACAGCCTGTCGGCGCCGGAGAAGGAGACCATGAATTCCTACCTCAAGGAATCGCTGAGTGCTGGAATTATCCGTCCCTCGTCATCACCATTAGGGGCAGGATTCTTCTTCGTGGGCAAGAAGGACGGTTCCCTCCGTCCTTGTATCGACTACCGTGCCCTAAATGATATCACGGAGAAGGATCGCTACACCCTGCCACTCATGGACACCGCCTTCCACTCCCTCCAGGGGGCAACTTGGTTCACCAAGCTGGATCTACGCAGCGCATACCACCTCGTCCGGATCCGGGAGGGAGATGAGTGGAAGACAGCCTTCCGTACCCCGAACGGCCACTTCGAGTACCTGGTGATGCCGTTCGGGTTGACCAATGCTCCAGCTGTTTTTCAGCGCCTAATTAATGACGTCCTCCGGGATTTCATTGGCCTATTTGTGTTCGTCTACCTGGATGACATCCTCATCTTCTCCAAATCCAGGGACAAGCACCGGATCCATGTGAGGCGGGTCCTCCAAAGGCTGCTGGAGAACCGGTTGTATGTGAAGGCAGAAAAATGTGAATTCTACGCTAAGACAACGTCCTTCCTCGGGTTCATCATCTCCCATGACCAGGTGCTTCCGGACCCAGTGAAGGTGAAGGCGGTGGTGGAATGGCCTACATCTGCATCGAGAAAACAGGTGCAACAATTCATTGGGTTTGCAAATTTCTACCGCCGCTTCGTCCCAAATTTTGGCACCATTGTCGGCCCTCTGACCCGTCTCATGTCCCCTAAGGTCCCGTTCCGGTGGACCGAAGAGGCCGCGGCTGCTTTTCAGGCGCTGAAGGCGGAGTTCTCCTCCTCCTGGGTCCTTAGCCAAGTCGACCCGTCGCTGCAGTGCATCGTGGAAGTGGATGCTTCGGACACAGGAGTGGGGGCGGTTCTATCTCAGTGGTCGCCAGATGACGGAGTCAAACAGCCCTGCGCTTTCTTCTCTCGGCGCTTGTCCCCGGCAGAATGGAATTATGACGTGGGGGACAGAGAGCTCCTCGCCATCAAGCTCACGCTGCAGGAGTGGCGTCACTGGCTAGAGGGGGCGGACCTGCCGTTCGTGGTCCTGACTGACCACAAGAACTTGGAATACTTGAGATCTGCCAAGCGTCTGAATGCCCGCCAGGCGCGCTGGTCCTTGTTCTTTGCCAGGTTCCGTTTTAACATCACCTTCAGGCCTGGCTCCAAGAACGGCCTGCCCGACGCCCTCTCTAGGCAATTTGCCCCTGAGGAGTCTGAGGACACGGTCCACACCATCCTGCCCAGGTCGTGCATCGTGGGAGCCGTCACTTGGGACATAGAAAGCAAGATCCGGAAGGCGCAGGAAGTGGAACCTGACCCTGGCGGCGGACCGGAGGGGAGGCTGTTCGTGCCATCCACGGTTCGGGGGGAGGTCATCCACTGGCTACATACATCCAAGCTCACCTGCCACCCCGGTTCCTCCCGGATGATCGACCTCCTTCAATGGTCCTTCTGGTGGCCGGGCCTGCGGAAGGACGCTGCCCGCTACGCCTGGGCCTGCCCTGTATGTGCCACCAGTAAGTCAGGTAATGCCCCTCCAGCGGGTTTGCTCCAGCCTCTGCCCGTCCCTGGCAGGCCCTGGTCGTATATTGCCCTGGATTTTGTCACCGGACTCCCAGTCTCAAACACCTTCGACACCGTCCTGACCATCGTAGACCGTTTCTCCAAGGCGGCGCACTTCGTCCCGCTACGAGGTCTTCCATCTGCCCTGGAGACGGCGGATCTCCTAGTCCAGCACGTGGTCAGGCTGCACGGGATTCCGGTGGACGTGGTCTCGGACCGGGGGCCCCAATTTTCCTCAGAGGTTTGGAGGTCATTTTGCAACGCCCTGGGAGCCAAGGTGAGCCTCTCCTCTGGCCATCACCCCCAAACCAATGGGCAGTGTGAGCGGACCAACCAGGAGCTGGAGGCTGCGCTCCGCTGCGTCACTGCGTCCAAACCTGCGTCCTGGAGTAACCATCTCGCCTGGGTTGAGTACGCCCACAACACCTCCCGCTCTTCTGCCACAGGGATGTCTCCCTTTAAGGCGTCCCTGGGCTACGACCCCCCTCTTTTCCCAGCGCAGGAGAGTGAGGTAACTGTTCCCTCAGTTCGGGTGCACCTCAGGCAGTTCCGCTCCATCTGGGCGTCAGCACACAATGCGCTTTTACGCACGGCGGAGCGCAACAGAACCACGGCGGACCGGCACAGAAGACCTGCCCCAGCATACCAGGTGGGTCAGCGTGTCTATGTGTCAACCCAGGACGTCATTTTAAAGGGCGAGAGGAGGAAGCTGGCACAGCGTTTTATGGGCCCATACCCCATCACCAGGATTGTCAACCCGGTGGCTGTGCGTGTAGCTATTCCCCCCTCCCTCCGCATCCATCCCACCTTCCACGTATCCAAGGTGAAGCTGGCAGTCTCCGACCCCCTTTGCCCTCCTCCTGCTGCGCAACCCACGCCCCGGATGGTTGATGGCCATCCGGCCTGGCCTGTCTCCTCCATCCTGGACTCCCGGCGCCGGGGTCGCGGGTTGCAGTACTTGGTGGACTGGGAGGGTTATGGGCCTGAACATCAGCAATGGGTACCCTCGTCATTTGTGTTGGACCCGTCCCTCATTACTGAGTTCCACCGAGCGCACCCGGAGAAACCATCGCTACGAGGCGCTGCTAGAGGGGGGAGTACTGTCACGCCTCGCCGCCCATCTGCGGCGCCAGCTGCACGCACACCTGCACTTCATCAGCGGTGAGGGATTTAAGCCGCCTCGCCCTGGGCTTCGGCCTGAAGCCGTCAGTCTTCACTTGCTACGATTGCTGTAAGGAATCTCTACCTACTCAGCAAACATTCTGGTAAGAAGCTCTTACCTCATTCTTCTCCCAGTCTGCTCCCCTGTGCACAGGTGGATTTCCCGGCGGCGGACCACTCCTCTCCGCCTCCATTCCCTCGCTGCTGCACCGGGCGCTCCAGGTCGCTGTCTACCGGACTTCATCCTTGCTGTGCCAGCCACCTGCTATCCCAAGTAAGCTTGTCACCATTTTCACATCTCCTGTGTTGGTGTGGTGCCCGTCACCCTTCTCCCTTTGCTTCTCCCATAGGGTTGTCCGGCTGTACGGTCTCCTGCCTCCGTGCCCGACGCAGACGCCACCACCAATACATTCACATCTCGCAGACACACATTCATACACTCTTGTTGTTAATAAAGCTATTAGATCTACTCTGAGTCTGCGTGTGTGTCTTCTGAGCCGTGCATTATGTCACAATGTTTGTTTTGAGTTGCCCGAGGTTTGGGGCGAGGGCTGGCAATGGATGGAGAATGTACATATTGACTGTTTATATTTCTAGTTCGGTTTGTGTATAATTATGTGTATCATGGGATTAATTTACAGACGGGGACAAAATTGTTGGTAGCCCTCTGCCAATAAAAGACAAACCCGCAATGGTCACAGAAATAACTTGAATCTGACAAAAGTGGTAATAAATAAAAATTCTATGAAAATTAACCAATGAAAATCAGACAATGCTTTTGAATTGTGGTTCAACAGAATTATTTTAAAAAACAAACTCATGAAACAGGCCTGGACAAAAATGATGGTACTTTTAATTTAATATTTTGTTGCACAACCTTTTGAGGCAATCACTGCAATCAAACGATTTCTGTAACTGTCAATGAGACTTCTGCACTTCTCAGCAGGTATTTTAGCCCACTCCTCATGAGCAAACTGCTCCAGTTGTCTCAGGTTTGAAGGGTGCCTTCTCCAGACGGCATGTTTCTGCTCCTTCCACAGATGTTCAATAGGATTTAGATCAGGGCTCATAGAAGGCCACTTTAGAATAGTCCAAAGTTTCACTCTTAGCCATTCTTGGGTGTTTTTAGCTGTGTGTTTTGGGTTATTATCCTGTTGCAAGACCCATGACCTGCAACTGAGATCAAGCTGTCTGACACTGGGCAGCACATTTCTCTCTAGAATACCTTGATAGTCTTGAGATTTCATTGTATCCTGCACAGATTCAAGACACCCTGTGCCAGATGCAGCAAAGCAGCCCCAGAACATAACAGAACCTCCTCCATGTTTCACAGTAGGGACAGTGTTCTTTTCTTGGTATGCTTCATTTCTGCGTCTGTGAACATAGAGCAGATGTGCCTTGCCAAAAAGTTCCAGTTTTGTCTTGTCTGTCCATAGGACATTCTCCCAGAAGCTTTGTGGCTTGTCAACATGCAGTTTGGCAAATTCTAGTCTGGCTTTTTAATGATTTGTTTTCAACAGTGGTGTCCTCCTTGGTCGTCTCCCATGAAGTCCACTTTGGCTCAAACAACGACGGATGGTGCGATCTGACACTGATGTACCTTGACCTTGGAGTTCGCCATGAATGTGTTTAGAGGTTGTTCTGGGCTCTTTTGTTACCATTCGTATTATCCGTCTCCTCCTGCGGCCATGTCCAGGGAGGTTGGCTACAGTCCCGTGGATCTTAAATTTCTTAATATGTGCAACTGTAGTCACAGGAACATCAAGCTGCTTGGAGATGGTCTTATAGCCTTTACCTTTAACATGCTTGTCTATAATTTTCTTTCTAATCTCCTGAGACAACTCTCTCCTTTGCCTCCTCTGGTCCATGTTCAGTGTGGTACACACCATGTCAACAAACAGCACAGTAACTATTTGTCACCCTTTAAATAGGCCGACTGACTGATTACAAGTTTGTAGACACCTGTGATGTTAATTAAGGCGCTTTTCCACTTAGGTCAGTTTGGCACGGTTTGGTACGGGACAGGACAGTACAGTTTGGCCTGCTTTCTTTTTCCACTGCACTAGGTCCCACTTGAAGTGGGTGGGAAATAGTTACAGGGAGGCAGCGCAACCCTCTCCCTCCCGCTACGTAAAACAAACGTAACTGGCGTAAATCAAGCATAACGTTACGCAAAACACAAGTTGGCAGGATACGAGGCGTCTGTGTTCTCTGGCTGTTTTTGCCAGAATAAAGGCAAAAACGGAGAACAGAAGGCAAACCCACAATACAACACACTCTGGAAAGGTACTGGAGCATTTAGAAGACATGAGGATGCAAACTACATTACGTATGACGGTAAGCTAATGATTGCTAATGCTACTTTGCTTTTAAGTCCGCCGTACAACATTGTAATGTCGGCAAGTTATCGATATTAGGTACTAAAATATGTATTCTGTGTGTGTGTGTGTTTCAGATGGCTCTCTTGTGGCAAAAATATTGCTTCAAACGGTCGACGTTAACGTTCAACACAGTGATGTGACCCCAACTTCACAAACGCGAAGTGGCTATAATGTCTGTAGAAATGTTTAGCTTCTGATCTGTGTCAAAATCATGGAGAGACTGTTGAGACGTCATGGAATTTACCTGCTCCAGCCAGTGGTGTTGTGGCAAAACATCGATCAGGTGCCATATGAGCCGTTAAATATATATTTCAACAGGTAAACAGTACTGAGTTAGGCATAAGATATATTTAACAATTATGATGCATTTTAAGCCAAAACAAATGGATCTAGGATTAAAAGTAATTAAAATAATGCAGTCACAAGGTTACATGTAGAAATATGTGGATTAACTGGAAATATATCGTATTGAGTATTGCTGACTACATGTAGATACTGTATAAATATATATTCTCTGCATCAACAGTGAACTATACATGTATTTATATAGTATTTCCCTGGGAATTTTGACAATAAACCTTTGTACTTTTGCAGATGTCTCTATTTTGTTTTACAGTCTTCAGCAAATAATTGTTTTGATTACTTTTCTTAAAAATGAGTCATTATTTTCAAAGTCACTGTTAAATGGTTTGTACTGTTGACTCTTTTCCCACAGGTGTCTTAACAGACAAAATAGAAAATCATGATGCAAACACATAAATCACTAAATTGTTTATTCCAATCAGCAGCAAATTACAGATTATTTAGAATGTGCAAAATTCAAACTGTAAAAAAAAGAAAAAGAAACTGGAATGGGTCACACACGCCGGCCACACTGCCTCACTGAGAAGCAACTGGATCAGCCCCTCGTACTGGTCCTGGTTCAGCAGATCTTCAGCCTGCATCTTTGTAAATAGTGAGGCAAGGTCCGGTTTGGGTGGGTCGTTTTCCCCTTACCTAGATGGAAGACAGAAATGGGTGGTGGATAATTAAAGAAAGTTTAAAACATATTTGAGAAATGAATGAATGAATGAATCATTATTTTGAATAGATTAGATTAAAAGAAAGGAAAAGAATAATAGAACAAAGGGGGAAAAAATCCAATAAAGTCAAATTAAACAGCAACTCCTCAGATTATACAATTCAACATAACTTATCCGAAATGGGTGATGGCTGAAGCTGCAGCTTATATTGCCCACCCATGTTCCAGCTAAGAATTCAAAAAGAAAATAAAACAAGAGTGATTACAAATCAGAACAAAACTAAGACAAAACGTGACAAAAACTAAGCAAGAGCACAACACAGACTGGATATGATAATTCTTATATGATTTTACGTGTCGTTTTGTATATACAGCCGTGGACAAAATTGTTGGTACCCTTCTGTTAATGAAAGAAAAACCCACAGTGGTCACAGAAATAACTTGAATCTGACAAAAGTGGTAATAAATAAAAATTCTATGAAAATTAACCAATGAAAATCAGGCAATGCTTTTGAACTGTGGTTCAACAGAATTATTTTAAAAACAAATTCATGAAACAGGCCTGGACAAAAATAATGGTACCCCTAGAAAAGATTGAAAATAATGTGACCATAGGGACATGTATCGGAGTGGTGGCTCAGTTGGTACAGCATCCGCCCCACACCTGGGAAGCGGGGGTTTAAATCCCGGCTGGGTCATGCCGAAGACCATATAAAAGTGGAACTTCCTGTCATCCAGCTTGGTGCACAGCAAAAATGGAATGGAGGAGGGAAATTTGAGGCGGCGCCTTGCATGGCAGCGGCCCTCTGATTCTACACTTGGGGTGTGTATGATTAACACATTAGATAGGTAAAACACAATCTCGTTCTACTGTACATGATTGCTTGCTTGTTGAATGACAATAAAAGGTGATCTAATGTTCAACCAAGATGTGTCCTCTAATTAACATCACAGGTGTCTACAAACTTGTAATCAGTCAATCGGCCTATTTAAAGGGTGACAAGTAGTCACTGTGCTGTGGCCATTGTGGGTTTTTCTTTCATTAACAGACGGGTACCAACAATTTTGTCCACGTGTGTATGTTTGGAGTATTTCTTCCTTTAGTTTTTGTTTAAATTGTCCAAGCTTTGTACATGATTTTAATTCACGTCCAAAAGCGTTCCACAGTCTGACTCCTTGCACTGAGACACAGTGTTGCTTGGTCGTAGTTCTCACTGAAGGTTTTCGAAATATACATGTTCCTCTGAAATGATATTGTTTCTCCCTTATTTGGAACAACTTCTGGATATTTGCGGGCAGTGATAGATTCTTAGCTTTAAACATTATTACTGCAGTTTTAAAGGCAACCAGATCTTTCAACCTGGGAGCTTTTAATTTAAGAAAAAGTGGGTTTGTTGGTTCCCTGTAAGCAGCTTTGTTTATTTTAATAGCTCTCTTCTGAAGCATAATGACTGGATATATGTTTTATATGTGTTTCCCCATACTTCAGTACAATATGTCATGTATGGGTATTGGTATCCTCTGAAGAGCTGGAGCAGGTGGCTGGGGAGAGGGAAGTCTGGGCTTCTCTGCTTGAACTGCTGCCTCTGCGACCCGGACCTCCGGAAAAGCGGTAGAAGATGGATGGATGGATGTCATGTATGGGAGTATTAATGAATGATACAAAGTCTATAGTGTGGGTTGATTCAGCAAATATTTCACTCTGTGCAGTATTGCGATTGATTTGCATATTTTACCTTTAATATAATTAATGTGACTTCCAACACAGTTTTTTATTGATTATTTGCCAAGGATTTTAATTTTGGATACCCTTTCAATCTCTACACCATTTACACTGAGTTGTTGTGATGGTGTGAAATAACGTTATCAATAAAAGTTTAGCCACCGCTGTGTCGACCTGGTTTCAAGTGTGGGTGGTGTTTTGTGCTTGTATTGCTAAAATATAAAAGGAAGCACTACAATGGGTCTCAAATATTTGTAATGTGTTCTTTTACTGGATGAGTTTAAAGATGAAATACTATACACATATAAACTAAATTCTAATGGTGACTGAACAACTCCCATTCCCCAAGGTGCAAGATACACTATTATGACTATAACTTATAAAGGATCACAGAAGTGATCTGATAAAAATGAATAAACAAGCGGTTTATTTTATGGTGGCTACTATTGGATGTGCCATTCATTTTCAATTACTCTGTAATTAATATTCACACAAATAAATCTCATTTCAGTCCCTTTCATATTAAGTGGAAATTGTGCTACTTTAAATTTGGCACTTTACCCATACTTTAACTTAAAAAGCAAAAGATTTGACTATAAATATGATGTGTTGTTTACCTGTCACAATACATTGCTGTCAAAACGTCGCCATTCTGAGCAGATCCTGTTTGGACTCTACAATGAAATACACACAAATTAAGTACATACACAGCACGAAAGTGCAACATATTAAAAAAAAAAAAAACACCTTTTTAACCAGGATTACAACTAGCTTATTTCATCAGATATTGTCAACACAAAAAAGCAACATACAAGGACGGACGTAGCATTAAGCTAGGTCATCGTTTAAACACGATTAAGTTTCCGTCTGTCCTAAGTGAACTTTCCACTGCTGGAAAAAATAACGTAAAACATGAATATCACATCACTCACCGTCCTCTATATCACAATATCACGGCTTCAACTGCTGAAGTTGGGTGCGTCGCGGCTGTACATTCAATTCAATTCGGGTGGCTGGGTCTAATTCCCGGTGCGTCTCCATCTATTTTCTAGTGCGTCTGCTTGTGCTCCCCATTGCAAGCTCAGTCTGCTTCCCTCTGCATTCTCTCATCAGCCGAAACGCACAGGAAACTCTGCCTGACCGTGATGTTAGATTTCTGCTGATTTCTGTTAAGCCATTCTATCGTTGTTGTTTATAATATCACTTGTTCGCGGGCTCATGGACGAAAAATTGCAAATGGCGGCCAGCAAGCTATTCTGGAAAGTCAGCGTAACGCCCACTCTCATGACGCTACGCCCAGACCAATCAGTGGCCAGCAGTGGGTTGACGTAACAGTACCGGTACCCTTCGGACCTACTCTCGATCGGGGCCGATAAAACTGGCATAGTTCCAAAAAACCAGAACTGTTAGGACAAATGCCGAATGGAAAAGCGGACAAAGGGTGCCGAATCGTACCAAACCGTGCCAAACTGACCCAAGTGGAAAAGGGCCTTATTTAGAGGACCCATCTTGGTTGAACATGTCCCTATGGTCCCATTATTTTCATTCTTTTCTAGGGGGTACCATCATTTTTGTCCAGGCCTGTTTCATGAGTTTGTTTTTTAAAATAATTCTGTTGAACCACAGTTCAAAAGCATTGTCTGATTTTCATTGGTTAATTTTCATAGAATTTTTAGTTATTACCACTTTTGTCAGATTCAAGTTATTTCTCTGATCATTGTGGGTTTTTCTTTCATTAACGGAGGGGTTCCAACAATTTTGTCCACGGCTGTAGTTTTGTTGGAACGCGGCTAATTTTTGTTTATGGACTTTGTGGAATCAAAGACGGCAGAATAACACGTCTAAACCGTGTAGGGGGTCAGTAATTTACCTGCCCCCTCTAGACAGTTGTGTGTCTGGATAGGCTTGTACATACTGGTTGGGACTGTTTGCTTTCGGCTTTAGGACTGTGACTAGGATTCTTCTTTGACTTGGCACAGAGGCGTCGTCTCTTTGAATTTAGTCTGCTGGTAGGATCATTAGCTTCCCCAGGCAAGCCCGGGTACTGGCGGAGGGCGCGACGAGAACGCTGATCCATTGCCCCCCGAAACAAAGAGGAACCTTCCACTCTGCTAGGTGGAAGAAGGACTATTCTCCTGACCTGTGTTGGGTCAGCTCTTTGAATGGGGAGCCATATCCTACACAGATCCTCATTCTTGATGATTTTCCACACAGCCAACACCGGCCCCTGCTTGTACACATTGGCCTACAACTTCCAGTCATATACAGCCCAAGGAAGATGCGCTGGAACTTCCGCAAAGCCAACTGGAAGAAATTCAGTGAAACTCTGGACCGGAGCATTGTTACCATCCCACTCCACACCATCACTGTAGATGAAGCATACAACCGCTTCTGCAGCGCAATCTTCAAGGCTGCCCATACTGCAATCCCACGAGGCTACCGACCCCTCTATGTCCCATGTTTGGACGGAGAAAGTGCTGCCCTCCTACAATCCTATCAAACATCAGGGGACCCAGAGATAGCAGACCATCTCATTGAATCGCTAAATACAGCCCGGCGAAAGAAATGGGAGGAGACAGTTGCTGACCGGAGCTTTACCCACTCTAGCAGGAAATGTTGGAGCCTCATCCGTCGCCTAGGAGCTGCACAGAAGCCCCCTAGCCAAAGCCGAGCATCCGTCACACCCAACCAAGTTGCATCCCACCTACTGACTATCGCCAAAGCACCCCAAGACAAAGACACCAGAAGAGCAGTTACAACTGAGCTAAAAAAAACACCAAAAAATGCCTGTAGAGGAAACGAACCCTGAACCCTTCGAGGCTGCTGAACTGGAGAAAGTCCTACAGGGCCTGAAATGTGGAAAGGCAGCAGGATACGATAACATCTTCCCAGAATTCATGAAGAATCTTGGCCCCCGAGCCCTAACCTGGTTGACACAATTCTACACAAGGATCACACAAACGAACTCGATCCCAAAGAAATGGCGGACAGCAAAGGTCATTGCCATCCCAAAACCTGGCAAAGACCACAAACTACCAGCAAGCTACCGCCCAATCTCCCTACTCAGCGTTCCTTACAAAATCATGGAGCGCCTAATACTGCAACGCATTTCCCCAGAAATAGAGGATATTCTAAGTGTGGATCAAGCAGGTTTCCGCAAGGACCGCAGTACAGGAGAACAAGTACTGGCCCTAACCACCTTCATTGAAAATGGCTTCGAGAGCAGACTGAAGACAGGGGCTGTGTTTCTCGATCTTACAGCCGCCTATGATACGGTCTGGCACAAAGGCCTCCTCCTGAAACTTATAAAGGTGATCCCTGCTTGGGCAACAGCAATTATAAAAACCCTGCTGACCAACCGAAGGTTCAGAGTCCACCTCAGTCAGAACACAAGTGCATGGAGAATGCAGAAAAACGGACTCCCACAAGGCTCAGTTCTAGCTCCAACTCTGTTCAACCTCTACATAAACGACCTGCCTACTACAAAATCCCGCAAATTCATCTATGCAGACGACATCTGTTTGGCATTCCAAGCACCAGACTTTGAACCACTGGAACGGGTGCTCACGGAAGATCTTGCTAAACTGGACCAGTTCTGCAAAATCTGGCGCCTAAAACCAAGCCCAGCAAAAACCGTCTCCAGTGTATTTCATCTCCACAATGCAAAAGCTGCCAGAGAACTAAACATCCACCTGAGCGGACTCAAGCTTAAGCATGCCCCAAATCCAACTTATCTTGGAGTGACCCTTGATAGGACCTTATCCTTCAAGGAACATCTAAAGGGGACGGCTGCTAAGGTGAAAGTACGAAACAACCTGCTCTGCAAGCTCGCTGGTGCAAAATGGGGGGCGGCAGTCTCCACCCTGCGCACCTCAGCACTGGCCCTTTCATACTCTGTAGCAGAATATTGTGCCCCTGTCTGGTCCAGGTCATCTTACACACACCATGTAGACACCCAGCTCAACTCAACCATGAGAACTATAACTGGAACAATCCGCTCAACACCACTCCCCTGGCTCTCTGTACTGTCAAACATAGCCCCTCCACACATCTGGCGAGCAGCATTAACTCAAAGGATGCTCCAAAAAGTTAAAGATTTTCCTCACTTACCAATCCATGCAGATATCTACACCCCACCCACTGCCCGACTTTCATCCAGACGGCCGATTTGGAAAAACCCTCCCCCAGCTGACTTTACCATCCAGACAGCTTGGCAAGAGGAATGGGAAACCAAGGAGGTCCCAAACAAACAGCTGGTGATAAACCCCAACCAACAGGTCCCGGGCACCAACCTCCCAAGGAGACAGTGGTCTACACTCAATCGCTTCAGGACTGGACATGGCCCCTGCTTGGCCAGCCTTCACAGATGGGGCAGTAGCCCTAGCCCACTGTGCGCATGTGGAGAGGAGCAAACTATGGAACACATCATAGAGGCTTGCCCGCTCCAAAGACTGGAAGGAGGATTACACACCCTCCATATAGCAAACCAGGAGGCAACTGCTTGGCTTAAGGACTTTGCATTCGCTAAATAAATAAATAAACTGGTTGGGAGGGTCTGATTTGTGTGCTTGCATTTTTCTACAGGGGGGAAAAAAATGTGGTGTACAAAGATGGTGCTGGGTACACCCTGGGTGTAGTGGGGGAGGGGTGACGGCCTGCATTTCTGGTTCCGCTGTCACCTGGGGTATAAAGGGCATGGCCGTTAGAGACAGGGTCTCTTCGCCGTCGACCCCTTGACACTGTACGGACCACCTGTGAGTTTGGGTCTGGTTATTAATAAACTGACGTTCAACTGCACCTTGAGCCTCCTCCTTGAATATCAAGATAAGAACTTAACAATGGTGCTTTGCAGTGACCAAATATAATGTGTTTAACTTTACAACTGGGAAGTCTGGAATTTAAAAAAAAAAGATGCTTCTATTTTGTACGTATTTTGTACAGTTAATGCAGCTACCTTTACAGTTTCATGATTAATATAATTGGAACTAGAATAAAATTGGGAATCGAACTAATTTCGAGAAAATAACCCCTCAAACACGTGCATAAAATTTCAAGATCAGACAAAAAAGTAGACTCTCTTGGCGGTTGTCTTTTTCAACTGGAATATTCCTCCGCTGCATACTATATCATGCAATGCGGGAATCTCGGCGAACCACGACCCAGGCGGAGTGATCTGGTGAGGACAACACCCAAGAGCCTGTCCGATTGCGGCGGTTCCTCTTCGTTTCCTTCACCAGAAGAAAGCCGGGACGTAACGGAGTCGGGGGAATTTTGCTTGCTGGAGGCCCTTTAGAACATCGATAAATACGATTTCTTCGTCTTTGAGAGGCGACTGTGGCCTAACTTGACCCAACGTGCTTTCCCCCCCTCATCTTGTAATAAATTTTTACAAACATGTCCTGGCAAAGCTACGTGGACAACCTGATGGCTGATGGCAGCTGCCAGGACGCGGCCATTGTTGGATACACTGACGCCAAATACGTCTGGGCATCGTTTGTCGGCGGTACCTTTGCCAACGTAACGGTTAGTATACACTGGGTGTCGGTCCGTATTGCTACTTGTTAACGAAATATACGTTTTTCCCTGCCTTAACGGTTGTCTGCATAACCGGGCCTTGTTGAATGAAAAGTGGACAGTGTCGAGGTACACATGGTATCCGGTGGCCGCACACCGGATCAACTAGCATCAAGGGACCGCTGATTTTCACCTTTTCGACGTGTAGTTTATTCTTTGTAACCACACTCGCCACCATATTTGCTAATGAATCGTTTCTGTTAAAAATTGTCGCTACTGCTTCAGAATTTACCCATGCAAATGACAGTGCTGTGTGAACTCAGGGTAATGGGGGCTAACTTAGCACCGCGAGCATACTGGCTAGCAATAGCTAGCCGTACTTGCTTCCGATACCGGTCAGCGAAGAGCACACGCGTTGGTAAAGCATTTCAATTGTCTAGAATGTTCTCTGATCAAAAACTAATAATTATTTCCTTGCTTGTTTCTCGTGTTTGACTGAATAACAACGTCGTCCACAGCAGTACTTAAGATTAGAGCCACTTTTAACGCTTAACTAATTTATTTACTCTTATGTGACTTAAATGAGGTCGGTCATCCTCAGTGAAAAACCAGCAGAAGCTAACAGCACGGTAAGCGCTTTCAGTCTCCTCCTGCAGTTATTTTCCTCCTTTTTCCTGGGAATCGCACTGTCGCTACCGCCCCTCATTTTCCAAGATGGCTGCAGCCCTGCCGAGTTTTTATTATTCATTTAGTTCTTGGAGGCTAACTCTTGTTTTTTGGGGGTTTGTCTTTTGCAAGTAGCGAATTTAAAATATTAAGTTTTGCACATGCAGGCCCGAGTAGATCGCGACGTTTTAATAAATGTCCGAAGAGAGATTTGTTGGATTTTTCATATGTAATTAACGGATTGTTCAAATGCTTCGATGAACAGAAATACCGAGTCATGTTAATGTATCTGTTTTTGTGGTTGGTTTTGATGGGCAAACGCTGAAGGTTATATGTGAAACAAACACGATTTAGCCTGTTAGCAGAGATTTACGGGGGTGTCCGCACAGGCACTGAAACGTTTTTCCTTTAAAGCAACGAGACTTATTTCACTGCTTTGGTCAATCTAGTAAAGTTGCAGCTTGTGTCTACTTGAACCTGAAAACAAGCTTCTGTGTCTAATTGGCCCACCGGCCTGGGCTTCAGTCATGCTAACGTTACCCAAACCAGAAGAAACCCTTTGAGTTTCCCCTTTTTTCTCTCTGGAGGCTCGAGTGTGCGCAATGACTGTGCACTTCTGGACTTTAGGGATAATGCCTTTTGTTTGGGCAGTTAGTTTAAAGATATGCCAATAAAATAAGAAACTCCTAACAATGCTGCAGAAAAATGCGTTATTTAAAAAAAAAAAAAAAACCTCGAAGCAATTGCTCAATAGAAGAGAAACATTTAGAACTTGATATTTACCATATTTGAGCTCCTTCCCTTGCTCCTCCTCCTGGGATTTCCCACTAAGGAGAGGGAGAGAATCTAGCTGTCTTATGGTAAACTCGACTGTATCTAATGATATGGACAAAAAGAGCTTCAAAATGCATAACAAACATGCAAACATACTGAAATTAATGTGTAAATATTTTGTGTATTGTCTCTAATTTTATTGTCCTTAAGCCAACACTATGTAAGTTTTTCAGCTAAAATAACGTTTCCAAAATTATCTTGACGTTACAGCAACCTTTAACCAGGTGACTGTCACTTCCCCCATAGCCTGGGTGGGGGTCTGCATTCCCTTCAGCAACTCTGTTCTTGGTAAGAATGCTAAAAGGACTAGGGATGCACAATAGTAGAATTTTTGCCAATATGCCTATAGTTTAAAACTAGTTTTTACCGATATATGCACATTTTTTTTTCCTCCTATTTACATCTCCTTTGACTTTTAAGCTGGATTCATGCTGCACCTCCGCTGTCTGCGTACATGCAACCGGAAACCACGTGTGACGAAATTTGTCGTCTCCATTCTGCTAGTGTGAGCAGGGCTCTACTCCGGACAACCGTGTGCAGCCCAAATTCTATAACTGCGTGGCCTGCCCATGATTTGAACGTGTTGACCAAGCATATGCAAGAGTGAACATCCCATTCACGAGATGGTGCTACCAACACAGCATACAAAGACAAAGTAGACGAGGAAGACAACGAGGACGGAAGACGAGAGTAAACGTACATGAATCCTTTTGCAGCAGCTTGAGTGGCGAAAAGCACTGGAAAACGGTAATTCCTCCTTTTCCGTGAAATGATGCTATTGCTGTTGCTACAAAAAAGGTGCGTCACTCGTGGTTATAGCTGGTGGACAAACTGGTGTGTTAGCGCATTTGTGCTACCTATAGGGCTGGGGCGAAACTACAAATAACAGTTGTGCGCATGCGTCAACTGCTTGCCCCAGTAGACATAAGTGATTCTGAATAGCAGACATTTGATTTCTCCCCCACACACACACCAGACCCAGGCCACTTTCGTGTGGTTCTAATTGGGATACGTATCTGATATTTTCCAAAGTGACCTCAGTCAGAATGGTCATGTCACATTTCATCTGACTTTTTCCTCATTGAAGTGAGACAAACGCAACAATTCTGTGGTAGAGGATGCAGCAAGCATGGCAGACACAGCTGATTTGTGCTCTCTTTTTAATCATCTTCTTCTTACTCTTTATCACTGGATCGTAATTTTATCCGCTCCAACTGCACAAACTTTTTTTTGGGGGGGGGGGATGCTGAAACCGTCAGACATTACAGGCGCACAGTAATGGCACATTTACTAGATGCTGCAAATTCTTTTTTCCCTGTGAATGGCACACCATGAGTCCTGGCCGCTGTAATATCTAAAATGTAAAGTTTATACCGACATGACTGTTGAGCAGAATGGTCAGATACGGGGATACAAGGACACACAGTCCAGGAGGGTGGAGTTTGTGGTGGCTTCTCCTTCCTGTGCGGGACCAGTGTTTTGCCACTGGTACAAGCCGTGCTATTTATTTATTAACTTTATTTATACAGGTAATCCCATTGAGACACAGGGTCTCATTTTCAAGAGAGCGGTTTAATCGATCAGTTCTGTTAAAGCAGAGCTGATCACAGCAGTCATCTGGCGTGTAGAACAATGAAGCTGGTCTCATAATCATTTCTGAATGATTCTAACATTTTATTTTGCTGCGCTGCATCAAGGTGAAGGCGTTCTGTCCCCCTCAATTGTTTGGGGCTCATATTTGTTTCTGTAAACAATGCTGTGTCTGACGTTAAGGCATCTTCTGTGCAAGCGGGTCACTTCATAGCTGTAGACCATGGTGTCCAATCATGTGCCATGGAGGGCCAAGACCCTGCAGGTTTTCTCTTCTACCCAGTCTCTTCAGCAGGTGTTTTCACTTATCAGCAATCAGTGGGAAGAAATTCAGTGAAATCTGCTGTTGACGATACTGGTTGGAGGTAATGCCTGCAGGGTCTTGGCCCTCCATGGCACATGATTGGACACTCCTGCTGTAGACCTTTCACACTGGAGTCTGATGGGGGTTGCATTTAAATTATAATGTGAATGCATACACAAAAAAAAATCGGAATTGAGCATTAAGACCTGTAGTGTGAACGTAGTGCCTTACATGTTGTCTGCAGATGAGCCTCTCTAGCAATACTTGTCTAGATGTCAGTAGTGACAGCAATGCTCTGTCTTCTTAAGGATACGCTTTTTGGTTTCTTAATACTTGTTCTCCATTTTCTTACTGAAATAGGTTCTTGATTGAACTGTGTATTTGGAGTTGAGCGTGGGAATCATTTTCTTCACCTCAGGCACCACAATGGACATTTTTGTCCATTTGGGCAAATTTTTCCTCTTCATCTGATCATCATTTTGGGTGTGTTAGTGCATATGACACATTTTTGTAACAAAGCCTCTCTATAAACAAATTTGGAATTCATTTTTTTTTTCTAAAACACCAATGGAGCACTGAAACAAATTTACTACCCTTTGGAGTCATTAAGGACCAAAATGTCCACTTCAAACTGCTATGAAAACAGATTCTTATTTTTTTCCTGCATAAATCTCGAACATTTCAGCCCTGCTGAAAACTACCAAACATTCAGTCATTTTGAAAATTTTAACCCTTTAAATGCCAGTTTGATTACTTGAAGTAATTTTTGAGAAAAAAAAATAATACAAAACATGAGGGGTTTTTTCCCTATAAAACTATGTTGCGTGGCTAGGGGAGGTTTTTTTTATATACGTATATTTTTTAAATCAGTCTTGGATATGTCAGATTATTGAAAATATTTAACTTTGATCCATTAGTTCTTGTGTAGCATCAAATTTAAAATTTACTACCTATAAGTTCCATTCATTTTCTAATTAACTTCCATTAAAACCACATTTTGTGATCTCGTAGCTATTACACAATATAGTCATGAATTCTGTGAAGTTAGGGTTTCAAAATTTGTGAGGAAAAATGGTAAAATTTGTCATTTAATTTTTCCCACTAAAATCACTAACACGAGCACAAAAAGTAATGAAATGAGCATTTTTGAGCACAGGCCTGCAATGGGGAATGGCTGATTTTAGTGGTGAACATTAAAAATGACAAATTTTACTATTTTTGTCAAATAAAACCCTAACATCACAGAATTCATGACGAGATGTGATCCGTGCTAGCAAAATGAGTCACTTTGAGGAAATGATCAAAACTGAGGTAATGTTTTTTTCCATATTATGTATTGAAAGACCTTCAAAATGATATGCAATTTGTAGGAAGTGCGCAAAAACGGACCCGGAAAAAGCCGATTTGTTTATATTTTTGCTAGGTTTAAAACTCGCGTTTGATCGGTTGGGAGTTATTTCTTCGCCAAAACATATTTTAGAAGGTACAATTTCTAAGCTTTACAATGATACCAGCTACTCGGTGGGGGTTTTCCTGGGACTTGCCGCTAGCAAACAAAGAGAGTCATGATTTATGACTTCTCATGCCTGTACCTTGTCATGATGCAGTGTGCATTCCAACTCATTTTGCCAGCATGGGTCGCATATTTTGCACTGGCTATGAGATCAAAAAATGTGGTTTTATTGGGACTTAATGGGTAGTAAAAGTCTCCCAGTCCCCCAACATTTGTTATATAGAAAATGACAAATTTCTTGTTTTTTCTTAAGAGGTCTTTGACTGCACTTTTCCCAAATTTTAATAGCTCACACATGTTTTAATGAAGTGTTTGACATTTTTGTTCATGTTTTCTTTAATTTTTTAATTATTGAAGCAAATTTGTTTATTTTTCCCAGCTTTCTTGAAACGCTCTGATTTAATGCCAGTCACTTGAAGAAACATCCTTCACCTGTTCAACTCCACCCTCCCTCTTAACTCAGCCATTAGCTGAGTAGCTTCTAGCCTACCAGCTAGCTTGGATAAGCAGCACTGGTTCACTGATCCAGTCGATTGTGTATCTCACGTATTCCGGCCCATCTCTCAACAACCTTGCCGGGATGCAGCAACAAATCACCAGCATCACATGCTGGGCAACCCACTGATTGCCGCAACCGAGTTTGCATGTTCTCCCCATATCTGCGTGGGTTTACTCCAGGATTTCTCCGGTTTCCTCCCACAGGCCAAAAACATGCAGGTTAGGTTAATTGGAGACTCTAAAGTGGCCCTAGGTGTGAATGTGTGTGTGAATGGTTAAGGGATAGCGCCGTACCGTGGCTGCTTCATCCATCCAGATGGATGCCCTCAATTTCCCCTCTGGGGATCAATAAAGTATACAAAATCAAAAAAATCAAACCCGAGGCCGCTGGCCAAGCTCCAAGCCACAGGCTCTCAAAGTGCAGTGTTTCGCTCCATGGGACTCTGCTGCTCTCCCACGGTAGGTGGGGGGATGCGCCGTCACGAAGCTGCTCCCCTACATTGCCTGCGAGAGTAAAGTGGAGTCGTGCGGGGCCCCTGAGGATGGTGGGGGAGCTTGGGGGAGCAGCTTCGGGTTGTGGCATAGGCGGTTGCTGCAACTGGTGTGCTGGCTGCGGAATCACAGTGAGATGGGCTGGAGCAACCTGAGATATATTGTGGAACCAGATGGTAACGGGGATGGCTATTGGTTGTTGACTAGGGTCTGGCAAAAAAATAAGCTGCACTTGTTGAAGCTTTGTGGTACCAGCAGTGCTTCCTCTGGCTTAAAGACCTTGGCGCGATGGCAACATATTTTTCCGGGGGGCAGTAAACACATGACACTATTGTTACCAGAATATGTTAATTTTATATATATTTTTTTTTTTAATTTTGCACAGTAACTTTGCATATGGAACTTACCATATGAAGTATTGTACAACCGAGGCTTGAATATTGGAATACTGGGCCAGTTGGAGTCCCACCCAGACGTCCTGTGTTAAGACTTTTTTGTGGTGTTATCCCTCTCTCCTTGCTCTGCTCTCACCTCTCCTGGACCCTCTGCCTGAACACTTTTCTCCCCTTGGCTCCTCTTCTGTCTCATCTTGCCGTCTCTTGAGCTCTGTCTAATTCAGCTTCTCTGATTTTTTTTTGTCATGGTTTACATAAATGACAAATATGTATTTTTTGTATTTTCATTCTAGTGTTGTTTTTTTTTCCTTTGAGAGAGTAGGCAAGGGGAAAAAAAACATCATTGTATCACTATAAATTCAAGAAATCTCTTGTCAGTTTGTGTCTGTCACTATCATAGGCCGCCTATGATGTTCCTATGATGTCTGCATGATGTCCTATGATGTATGCATACCTGCCAACTATGCCGGTTTTGCCGTAATGGTTCCAGTTTTCAAGACCCCATTCTGGGTTACGGCTTTATTAATGAAAATTACGTTTTTTCACTAAAAATTCAGTCAAAAATTTTCAATCGTAAAAACCCCCCCACAAAAGCCATTCCAAACACGAGATCGCTAGGAATCGTATCTAAATTTAGAACAAAGGTAATCGGCACTGCTTACTGTAGGTGTATTGCGCATGTGTGAGAGGTCTGAGCCTAAGGTGCGCCCTTTCAGCCAGAACTGGAAGTGGCGTATGGCCAGGTGGAGAGCCAGTAACTCTGTCGAACACGCTGTATTTACGCTCACTGTCGTGCAAAAACCTGCTAAAAAGGTGGGCGGCTGCCAAGAACCAGCGACGCATTGGTCCACGACAGCCGCTATGCTCACGTCCGAGGCGTCGGTAGTGAGCGCTATCCGAGCCACCGGGTCTGGGTGCGCCAGCAGTGCAGCGTTCGCCAGAGCTGTTTTAACCTCAGAACGCCTGCTCCCGCTCAGGAGACCAGTCGACTCTGTCCGTCGGTTTCCGTTTCTTGAGTGCGGTGTACAACGGCTGTATGAGCTGGACTGCGCGGGGGAGGAAACGGTAATAAAAGTTAACCATCCCCCAAAACTCCTGCAGTGCCCTGACATTGATGTTGAGGAGAAAAAAATTGCAAAACAATTTAGATTACTTTTATGATTCCAAACAGTTTGAAATTGACAGTGCACAGTGGACATTGACTCATAACTTTTGAATATTTCTAAGACTTGGCTACATCAGTGATTGTGCAAAATGAACTGCTCAAGACTCAATGGCGATTGAAACTGGTGATCTGAAATGAATGCTGAAATTATAAAAAGTAATGGTATGTTGGAGTTTTATTTCTATTATGGAATAGATAAAATGAACTGATTTTGATCAGGTGTTAAAGCATGTGATGGATAATGATTGTTGGAATATTTTAGGAATCAGAATCAGATTGATTGCCATTGTTCATGTAGTACACAAACTAGGAATTTGTCTTGGTGCGATGCTGCAACATTAAACATGAAAAAAAAAAAGAGGAAAACTATACATGCAATAAAATGTAGAATATGAGTAATACTAGTCAAGCAATTTTAATATATTAGCAAGTAGCAGATATTGTGGAGTACCACATAGTGCAATCGGTAATGCAAAAAGAAAACAGAGAATTGACATGAGTCTGGTTGAGCTGCTGTACATAGTAGTGCACGAGAGTCTAATAAGTCACTTAGTGTTCAGCAGTCTGATGGCAGAGGGGAAGAAGCTGTTCATGTGACGGGAGGTTTTAGTCTGAATGGACCGAAGTCTTCTACCTGAGGGGAGGGGGGCAAACAGTACGTGACCAGGGTGTGAAGGGTCGGCTATGATCTAGCCTGCACGCCTCCGGGTCCTGGAGATGTACAGGTCCTGGAGGGATGGGAGCTTGCAGCCGATCACCTTCTCAGCAGCGCGCATGACGCGCTGCAGCCTTAGTCTGTCCCTGGCAGTGGCTCCTGCGTACCACACGGTTATGAAGGTGGTGAGGATGGACTCGATGATGGCCGTGTAGAACTGCACCAACATCTTGGTGGGTAGCTTGAGCTTCCTCAGCTGCCGCAGGAAGAACATCCTCTGCTGGGCCTTTTTGATGAGGGAGCTGATGGTCGGCTCCCACTTGAGGTCTCGGGTGATGGTGGTGCCCAGGAAGCGGAAGGAATCTGCAGTGGTGATGGGAGAGCCTGTGAGGGTAAGGGGGGGGGGCAGAGGGGTTGTGACTTTCCTGAAGTCTACGATCATCTCCACTGTCTTCAGAGCGTTCAGCTGCAGGTTGTTGTTGTTTCACCAGGACGCCAGCTGGGCCACCTCTCTCCTGTAGACGGACTCGTCGCCGTTGGAGATGAGCCCGATGAGAGTGGTGTTGTCCACAAACTTGATCAGCTTGACAGACTGGTGGCTGGAGGTGCAGGAGTTGGTATACAGGGAGAAGAGTAGGGGGGAAAGTACACAGCCCTGGGGTGATCTGGTGCTGATGCTGACTGAGTCTGAGACAGTCTTTCCCAGCCGCACATGCTTCCTCCGGTCCGTCAGGAAGTCAGTGATCCACCTGCAGAGGGAGTTAGGCATGTTGAGCAGGGACAGCTTGTCCTGGAGCAGAGCAGGACGGATGGTGTTGAATGCAGAGCTGAAGTCCACAAACAGGATCCTGGCGTAGGTTCCCGGGGAGTCCAGGTGCTGCAGGATGGAGTGGAGGGCCAGGTTGACTGCGTCGTCCACAGACCTGTTGGCTCGGTAGGCAAACTGCAGCGGGTCCAGGAGTGGAGTGGTGATGGTCTTGAGGTGGGGCAGGACCAGGCGCTCAAAGGACTTCATGACTACAGAGGTGAGCGCTACAGGTCTGTAGTCGTTAAGTCCAGTGATCCGTGGCTTCTTGGGGACAGGGATGATGGTAGAGGTTTTGAGGCAGGTCGGCACGTGGCATAACTTCAGGGAGGTGTTAAAAATGTCTGTGAAGACAGGAGTCAGCTCTTCCACACAGTGTCTCAGGGTGGGGGGAGACACGCCGTCTGGGCCGGGGGCCTTGCGCGGGTTCAGTCTGGAGAACTGTCTGTGCACGTCCTGCTCACTGATGACAAGGGCAGGGGGGAGGCGGGGGGGCCGCCTTTGATGAAGTGGGGACCGTGGAGGCAGTGGCGCTGGGGGGAGGGGGGGGGGAGATGGACACAGCTGACGAGGTGTCAAAACGGGCATAGTGTTGGGACAGTCTTTGACAAAGGGCTTTGTCATCCTGACCTTTAGGAGCCTGAGGCCGATAGTTGGTGATTTGCCTCAGTCCTCTCCACACAGAAGCAGAGTCGTTAGCAGTGAACTGCTGCTGGAGTCTCTCAGAATACACAGATTTAGCTCTCCTCAGCTCTCTGCTAAACCGATATTTGACCTCCCTGTAGCAGTCCCTGTCTCCACTTTTCAACGCTGCTTCCTTCTCCTTCCTGATCCGTCTGAGCTTGGCAGTGAACCAGGGCTTGTCATTGGAGTACCTCACCCTGGTGCGCGATGGAAGAATGCTCTCCTCACAAAAGTGGATATGAGTTCACAGTGTCCATGGACACAGTGTCAGAATGCTATCTTCTTGGAACATAAGTCAATATTATACAGTAATAAGTGGCATTCGGCTGTTTGTTTTGTCATTTAAGCACAGTTCTGGTACTTAAAAATCATAAAAACCCAGGAGCTTCGGGGGGCTTTGTCCCCCTTGCCCCCCCCACCGGGGCTCTGCCCCGGACCCCGCTGGGGGACTACGTCCCCCAGACCCCGTGCTAAATTTTCAGATAATTTCCCCAACCCCAAATCACATCCCTGGAGCCATTGTTTCCATTTGGAATTGCGAAGGAATTAGGTCAGCATTGTATAGCTTTCATCATGGAATCTGCCTGAGAAAAATCACAAATGACTGTGAGAAACAAAAGAAAATTACAGTCTTTTCACGAGGAATACTCCAAAGCATTTCCAGGAATTGTTATTTGCTCAAAGGGTGAAAATTACACCAACTGCACTTTGTGTAGACAAGATTTTTCGATCGGACATGGAGGAATCAGTGATGTGAAAGACCACGTGGAAACGAAAAAACACAAGTTGAATGCCAGTGACACCAGCGGCGAACTTTCTACGTTCTTCGTAAGAAAAATAGAAACATGATTATTGAAGAAATGAGGTTGTTAGCCACATTTTAACTTGATTTAATGCTAATATTTGTTTGCCGTCGGGGGGGCGAAACCCCCCACCAGGACTTTGTCCTGGACCTACCGGAGCCTGCGGCCCCTGGACCCCGGCTAGCTACTAGGCTTTTCAGGTTTTAAAAGTTGGCAGGTATGTGTATGTAATTATAGGACCATCTACATGATGTCTATTTGACATCAGATTAACCGTAGTCTATATGACATCGGAAACCATAAGGCTGATGTTCGCGTGATCTCTGAAGGATGTGTATATGACGTCATACAGACCGCAGGACTCACTAAAAGACATATATAGACACAGGCAATCAACATAACACAGGAGTGAAAAAATAAATGTTTTAGGTTCCAAATTCTCTCTCATTGTGTGGACTCCTAAAACATCACATTATCTATAAAATTACTTTAATTCAGACTAGTCTTATTTGTTTAAATGACTCTAGGATCCGTAAGCGCTGTTTTAGCAGATGTGACGTTTACTAAACCGTTGCTAATTAAATTAATTTAATTAATTAAATCACCCTTTGTCATTCAACTGTACAACCAGTCATGTACAGTAGAACGAGATTGTGTTTTACCCATCTACTGTGTTAATCACACACACCCCAAGTGTAGAATCAGAGGGCCGCTGCCATGCAAGGCGCCGCCACTATTTTCCCTCCTCCATTCCATTATTGCTGAGCACCAAGCTGGATGGCCGGAAGTTCCACTTTTATATGGTCTTTGGCATGACCCGGCCGGGATTTGAACCCCTGCCTCCCGGGTGTGGGCGGATGCTCTACCAACTGAGCCACCACTCCGGTAAGGCAATGATGCCAGTCGCCTGTGTTTTAAATTTTGTTTACGGGGCGGCATGGCGGAGGAGTGGTTAGCACTGCGGCAGCACAGCAACTCACCCTTGGCTGGGGGATCCTGGGTTCGATCCCAGCCCCCGACCAACAGTGATCTGTGTGGAGTTTGCATGTTCTCCCCGTGTCTGCATGGGTTTACTCCGGGATTTTCTCCGGTTTCCTCCCACATGCCAAAAACATGCAAGTTAGGTTAACTGGCATCAAAACTGGGGATTCTAAATTGTCCTTAGGTATGACTGTGAGGGTGAATGGTTGTCTCTCTGTGTTGGACTGGCGATTTGTCCAGGGTGTACCCTGCCTCTCGCCCAAAGATGCTGGGATAGGCTCCAGCCCCCCGCGACCCAAAAAGGATTAAGCGGAAGAAGATGGATGAATGAATGAATGAATGAATTTTGTTTACATTTAATATGTTCCTTTGCTGTGACGTCACACAGGTGAGATCTATAAATTCAAGAAATGTCTCTGTCATGAGACAAGATATAGTGAAGTACGTGGCGGTAATGCACCTTTAAGCTGGTTGCCAACCGCCAATCAAATCTGAAAGTAGTGTCTGTCACGATCATTGAACATCATAGGATGACCTATGTCTGCAGGATGTCATATGATGATCCTGTGATCTCAGGGTACGTAAGACTCATGATGATGTCATATAGGCAGTAGGACTGGCTACCTGTGATGTGTCCTCTATGATGCCAGCATGGATGTCTTTATGATGTCATATAGACATCAGGCTACCTGTGATGTAGTGTCCTGTGATGCCAGCCTGGATGTCTTTGTGATGTCATAGACATCAGGCTACCTGTGATGTAGTGTCCTATGATGCCAGCCTGGATGTCTTTATGATGTCAAATAGACAATCACTCATGATGCCTGCCTACCTATGATGTAGTGTCCAATGATGCCTGCCACAGGAGGCGACCCTTCACCAGCATAAGGCACAACAGACAAGGGATGCACAGACAGGAAACGTGTGGCAGTGTGCCATGCACGTGCTGAGTCACCTGAAGCCCGAAATGCCCTCAAAAGTGAGCAACGCTGTGCAAGGCACAGACAATCTGAGACCCAGGAGATGCGGAATAGTCAGCTGGCCGCCAACGCTGTACGCCAGGCAAGGCACAGAAGCGGAGACCGAATACGACACACTAAACCACACCCATTTGAAGCAGGACATCGGGAAATCTCACTCAGTAAGGCAGAAGGCACTCTGTCTGGCATCCTCATCTTGAAGAGGTGATGGTTAGTGCGTCAAGGGTTGGAGCAGCGCATGGAATGACTATACAGCCCAATCCTTTAGTGGCAGTTTTTGCAGCAGCTGGCGCAGATGAAGACTGATGGTGCATGTGCTGATGCTGCACGTTCTTTCCTCATCCCACGCTTCATCGCCACCTGGACTCTCGTGTTCGCTTCCATCTTGAGAACACCCTCTTCGACACTGTGGCGCCAGGTGGCTCGATCTTTGGCAGCAACCTTCCAGTTATTGGCGTTGATCTGCGCACACTGCATGTTGCGTTTGCAGACATGTTTAAAACGCAACAGCGGTCGGCCCACACGGCGGACGCCCACCTGCAATTCTCCGTAAAGGATTTCTCTCGGCAGACAGTCGGGCTCCATGCAGTGCACGTGGCTGAGCCACCAGAGTCGTCTCTGCCTGAGAAATGCAGGGATAATTGGCAAGTCAGCGCGCTCATTGACACTTGATGTGCATAAGGCGCCGAAGACAGTGGAGGTGGAACCCATTTAATCGCTTCTCCTGCCTGGCATAGGCTGTCCAGGACTCGCTGCCATACAGGAGAGTGGACAGGACACAAGCTTGGTATATGAGTAACTTGGTCTTCAAACTCAGCAGATTGTTGTTCCACACGCTTGTTGAGTCTGGCCATGACAGCAGCTGCTTTGGCGGTTCTGGAGCTGATTTTGGTGTCCAGCGAGAGCATGTTTGAAACAGTGGACCCTAGGTAGGTGAAGGTGTGTACAACCTCCAGCTGTGTGTTGTCAATGGTAATGACAGGAGAGGATGCAGCATCTTGTGCCATGATGTTGGTTTTCTTAAGGCTGATCATGAGCCCAAACTCCTTGCAGGCGTGGGACAGTTTGTTGACCAGGTGCTGCAGGCCCTCCTCGCTGTGCGATGCTAGAGCAGTATCGTTTGCAAACAGCAGCTCACGTATGAGGACCTCGTAGACTTTGGTTTTTAGCACAAAGTCTTGCAATATTGAGGAGTTTTCCATCTGCTCTCGTGCGGACGTAGACACCTTCAGGACGGTCGGCGAAGGCGTAGTGGAGCATTGGGGGGGAAAAAAAATCCCAAAGAGAGTCGGTGCTAGAACGCAACCCTGCTTCACTCCACTGCTGACTGGGAAGGCATCTGAGGTGGCTCCATCAAAGAAAACAGTACTATGCATGTCCATCTGGAAGGAGGAGATGATTGTAAGGAGCTTTGGGGGACAACCGATCTTTCGCAGGATCTGGACCTGCTTCAACTAAGTCAAAGGCTTTGGTCAGGTCCACAAACGCAAGGAACAATGGCTGCTGCTGCTCTCGACACTTCTCCTGCAGCTGACGGAGGGAGAAGATCATATCCACTGTGAACCTTCCGGCTCTGAAGCCACACTGGGACTCAGGATAGACTTGCAAAGCGAGGCTCTGCAGGTGGAACAGGGTGACCCGGGCGAAGACTTTGCCAACTATGTTCAGAAGAGACATGCCGTGGTAATTGTTGCAGTCACTGCAGCGACCTTTGTTCTTATACAGCGTGACTGTTGGCATCTCTCATATCTTGGGGAATGTGATCTTGCTCCCAGCAAAGGCAGAGGAGATCATCTCGTGGTTGTAAGATGGCTGTTTTCCCATGTTTCAGAACTTCTGGGGGGGATAGTCTTTTCCTGGAGCCTTGCCACAGGCGAGGCAGTCTATGGCTTTGCTGAGCTCTTCCAGCGTGGGCATTTCGTCAAGCTCTTCCATGACTGGTAGGCGTTGAGGGGAACGTCTGTCACGATGTTCTGGGTCGAGGACAATTCAAGATAATGCTCGACCCAACGCTGGAGTTGCTTGCTCTTGTCGGTGATGGCTTCGCCTGTCTTGGCTGTGAGCAGTGCTGTTTTGATGCCCTCATACATTCCTTTGGCATATCTGCAATTGGCAGCTACCTGGATGTTGGCGCACAGGTTCTGCCAGTACTCATTGGTGCAGTGGCGGGCAATCTGCTGTGCCTTGCTGCTTGAAGGGCATCACGTGTGCCAGGGCAAGGGTTCTCTGCTTGTGAGCCAGCAGTGCTTCTCTTTTGGCTTCTGACTGGCTGTAATTCATCCCATTGAGCCTCAAACCAGTCAGCATTCTTGTGTTCTTTCTTTACGAATGTAGTCATGGCTGAGTCATAGATGGCGTCGTGAAGGTGATTCCATTTGGCGTCCATGTCGCCTGGGGTATCGGACTGGAGGTGAGCTTCAAATTTCCTCTGAAAGCTGTCAGCGAAGGTCTGAGCCTTGATCGGAAATTCCGCAGGTGTTGATGCGGGGGCGACCCTTAGTCTTGGTGTGGTGGTTCTTCCTTGGCTTCAGTCTGACCTTACTGGCAACAAGGGAATGATCTGTATCACAGTCAGCGCTGTGATAGCTTCGCGTGTGAAGAACACTGCTGAGGTCCACTCTTCTGGTGATAAGATCTAGCTGGTGCCAGTTATGGGACCGGGAGTGTCTCCAAGACACTTTCCGCAGCTCTTTACACTTGAAGTAGGAGTTTGTAATGCAGAGGCCGTGATGACAACAGAATTCCAACAGCCTCTGTCAGCTGTCTTTCATCCTGCCTATGCCAAAGTGGCCAAGACAGGATGGCCACACTTGCCAGTCTGCTCCAACGCAAGCGTTGAAAGTCGCCTAGCAAAAATAAGCCTTCAGCGTGGGGGATTTCTAGATAGCACTTCCTCTAGAGCCTCGTAGAACTGATCTTTGGTTTCTGGAGTGGACGTGAGGGTCAGGGCATACACAGAAAGGATGTTCACAAATCCCGACAATGTCTTCATGGAGAGGGCGAGGATTCTTTCGGACCCTCCTGTAGGGGTTTCTGTGGTGGCGATCAGCGAGTTCCTCACTGCAAAACCTACACCATGCTGCCTGGACTCGTCCTGGGACAGGCCCTGCCAATAAAAGGTGTAGTCTGATTCTCTGAGAGCTGCTGTTGGCCAGACGGTTTTCCTGAAGGCAAGCAACATCGATGTTGAGCTGTGCCGGTTCCTTATTGATGATGGCGGTCTTGCAAGAGTCATCCATTTGTTGGAGATCAGCAGTAAGTCCAGGACACATGGTGCGAACATTCCAGCTCGCAAATCAAAGAGCTGGAGTCTTCATATGTTTCTCCTTTTGACTGCCTGGTGCAGATTGATGCTTGCTTGTCGGGAGAGACCTCTAAGCTCTACACACCCAGTAGAGCAGGCAAGCCATGGCGGGGCGGCACCTTACTGGCTGGGGGCTGCCCAGCTTGAGGCGGGCGGTAGCTGCCCAATGAAGCTGCTAAAGCTTCTCCCACCGTCGGACGAGACCCCTGCCGTGCCTCCCTGTGCCAGTCGATTGGAGCTTATAACCGGTAACTGCCTCGTCCCATGTTGTGCCGGAATCTTGCGACGCCGCTGGAGTGGCCTCTCCAGTTTGCGGTAAAAAGCCTGGGCGGGGTAGTATGGGAGACACTAGGCTGCCCATACGTCAGTGTCCCCCTCTCGGTGTCACTGGCTGAGTCCAAAGAAAAGGATGATCCAATACAGTTTGGGACCAGTTCCACTGCAGGAGTTGCCAGAAGTAGTGCTGAGCATCTGCCAACCGCCTTAGGGCTCCACTCCGGATTTATCCTCGAGGTTTACGCCCGAAGCCTTTCCTGTAATCAGGTATAGCCGCAAGGCGGCGGAGGTTTGTCTCCTAGGTAGTTTGCTGGCCAAGGCTAATGGGCACCACCTGCCTGGAAAGAGGGCAGGTGGTGAAGGCACTCTATAAATTCAAGAAATCTGTCACACAAGAGGAGACCCTTTAGCAACGGGCATGCTGAAATCCTTGCTTGTACTTGGGTTTCTACGGGCATGGACGGGTATGTACTAGTATTTTACATTCCAAATTGTTTGGCGTTAGCCACGGCATGAAGAGGTGGCAACTCTGCTGAAGAAGGCGGCAATTCGACCAGGACACAAATTCAACTAGGAGGAATGGAGGTGGGAAGCGAGGAAGAGGAAGTTTGGAGCACGGTGGAGTCTAAAAGAAACGAACGTAGATGCCAAGAAACTCAATCAAGACCGTTATGAAGTGCTGAGGAATCAGGGGATAAACGATCCTGGAATGAACAGGAGTGGAAAGTAATCATTAAACTTGCTCAGGAAGGGGCATTGTCTCATGAGTGGAACCCAATTAAACTCACAAATGCAATTAATGGGTTACTTGGAGAAGTTTTAAATGAAAGGGTTCTTCCTAGTGGTTTGTTGGTGGTTGCATGTAAAGATGGTGTTCTATAAGGAAAAGCAATCACTCGGAGGGAAAAAATGTGCAGTGTTCAGTATTGGAAGGAAATAAGGCAATGAGGAGTGATATCGGGCATTTTAACGGCTGCCTCAACTGATGAAATAATGAGGAACTTAACTGGAGCAAAAGTGACAGAGGTACGGAGATTAAAGGCTAATAGAAATGGCGAAAAATGTGTCAGTAATGTTAAAATATGATGAAACAAGACTGCCAAGTATGTATATTGGCTACATGAGCTATGAAGTAAGACCTTGCGTTCCTCCTCCACTCAGATGTTTCAAATGTCAAAAGTTTGGTCATGCAGCATCTGGCACATCGTAGACAACTGCCAGATGCTCTGGTGAACATGAATATAGCAAGTGTGAAAGAGGAGCCAAATTAAAGTGTTGTAACTGCGGTGGTGAGCATAGCTCTGCATATCGAGGTTGTGAAGCCAGCAAAAGAGCAGCAGCAGAAATTCAGCAGATAAGTCTCCCAGGGACTAACACATGCAGAAGCTGCAAAAAAGGTGCCAGCTAAAAAAGTGGGCGTGGACTCGAACAGGGAAAGTGTGCAGACTTGCAGTGCATGCAGTAGAATTAAGGAACAGTAACAAGCAGGAGAAGTAGCAGCAAGCAGGGGCAAACTCAAGATGGCAGGGCATGGTTACAGAAAATGGGATGGGATGGGCGGGGCTGCACAGATAATCACACACGGGACCAGAGGGGAGACAAAACCAAGGCAATAATAAGGACGATAATAATGCTGGTAAACTAAAAGGAACACCAATGAAGAAATAAATATGCAAGACAGAATAATAAGAGCAACCCAGGATAATAATAATAAGGTGAAATGCAGAAAATCCCAATTTAAAGCGAGGATGTGGGCTGGGACCCATGCCTTGGAGACGAGGAATATCACTTCACTCTATATGTAATTCAAGAAATCTGGCATGATGTCACGATCATAGGACTCGCTGTGAGATCAAAGGCAGGCTGCACTCACGATCATGGCACTCGCTATGACATCACAAATCAATGGCAGGTATTACTCATGATCATAGCGCTCGCTATGACATTATCAAAGATCAAAGGCAGGAATCAGAGATCAAAGGCAGGCATCAACGAACGAGTGGCGACGTCAAAGATCCAAGGCAAGTTTCACCATGGTTGCTGTTGCCATGGTAACAGTAACTTTCTACGGCCATGCAGAAATGCTTGCTTGCATTTGCTTTCTATGGGCATGCACAGGTATGCACTAGTCTTAATTCTACTGCATGCACTGCAAGCCTGCACATTTTCCCTGTTCGAGTCCACTGCCACTTTTTTTAGCTGGCACCTTTTTCGCAGCTTCTGCATATGTTAATCCCTGGAAGACTTATCTGCTGGATTTCTGCTGCTCGTTTGCTGGCTTCACAGCCTCGATTTGCAGAGCTATGTTCACCACCACAGTTACAGCACTTTAATTTGGCTCCTCTTTCACACTTGCCATATTCATGTTCACCAGAGCATCTGGCACATCGTTGTCTACCTTTGCATATTGCTGCTACATGACTAAACTTTTAACATTTGAAACAAAAGAGTGGAGGAGGAACGTAAAGTCTGACTTGATAGCTCATGTAGCCAATATACACCTTACTTGGCAGTCTTGTTTCATCAAATTTTAACATTCACATTTTTCACCATTTCTATTAGTTTTCAATCTTTGTACCTCTGTCACTTTTGCTCCAGTTGTTTTTAATTATTTCATCAGTTGAGACAGTCGGAATGCCCAATATCACTTTTCTTTTAGATTTGTGGTTGGCAACCAGCTTACAGTTGCATTACCGCCACTGACTTGTCATCACTCTCTAGCTTTGTATTAGGAGTTCTGAAAAACTTGTGTGGAAAAAAATTATCAGTTTTATTTCTGCCTTATTTCCTTCCAATACTGAACACTGCACATTTTTCCCCTCCATTTTATTGACTGATTGCTTTCCTTGTTGAACACTATCTTTACATTGAACTAATAATGAACCACTATGAAGAATTCTTGCTGCCAAAGTAATTTAATTGCATTTGTGAGCTTAATTGGATTCCACTCAAGAAATGATGCCCCTTCCTAATTAACTTTAATGATCACTTTACACTCCTTCTGTTTATTCCGGGATTGATCATCGGTTTCATCAGCACTTGATAATGCTTCACCCTTCTTCTTTTAGATTTGACTGGCTGTTGGCAACCAGCTGTCGCAATCATAGGACGCTATGACATCATCAAAGATCAAATGCAGGCATCATGGGACTCAATATGACATCAAAGATCAAAAGCAGGCATCACTCATGCTCACTATCAGCATCACACACGATCATAGGACTTGCTATGACATCAAAGATGTCATGGCATAGCAAGTCTTATGATGCAGGCTAGGGATGGGCATTCGGTGAAATGTTCTTCACCGATCGTCGGGAGAATTAATGATTAATAATCAGTTAATCATTAACATTTTTAGGTAGGTAACAAGGCAGGTAGACTACATTAGAACATCAGGTATCAACACGGAGAGCCGCACAACATGTCGTGTTGGCTCGGCTCGGGAATCTCGCAAGCTGATTGGCCGAGACGTTTCACCCCGCAAGCTGATTGGCCGAGACATTTTACCCAGAACCGACCGTGAAAAGTGAAAAACCGCGAAGGAGCGTCACCCCCCTTTGTGGAATTCCAGGCTGATCTCGTTAGTTTTTTGATACATAAAATAATGTATAAATAATGCGTACGTTCACTCTCTCTCACTCATTCAGAGAGAGAGAGAGAGAGAGATTCCCGAGCCGAGTCAACACGACAACAAAATGTAGAGTCGGGAGCGATCTCTTGGGGGGGAGATGCTGGCCAGCAAATCAGAGAGGTGGATTTTGAGTTGTGCGGGCTCTCCGTGTTGATACGTGATGTTCTAATGTATTTTTTCTCAATTTTGAATTTTTGATGAATATTTTTGAAAAATCCGCGATGCACGGAGGGTGCGAAAGGTGAAGTGCGAAGTAGCGAGGGATCACTGTATTTCTTTTTACTTTTTTCTTTTGTATGTTGCATTGCAGTGACTGCAGTACACCTGGGCATTTTTTAAATTAAAATGGTCCCACGCAACACTTCGCCGCAACCTCTTCATGATTTGGCGATTGCCCTACGGAAGCTCGCATGTATCAACTGAGGCACGCCAGGGTACGGCGATGGTGTAATGTTGCCCCCTGGTGCCCAAATTTTGCCAGTGGCACAGTTAAATGCATTGCATTGCCCATCCAGGGACAAGAGTTGCAAATTAGCTAATAGCTATACACTCTATGTGCAACACATCAGATTGATTGTCTTTGATTAATTGTCTATGTTTATTGCACTGTCCCTGTCAAATAAACTAATCTACTACTACTACTATTGTTTGAGGACGGCCGTGCACTAGGCCTAATAACCTACATTCGGATTGTTTAAAAAAAACAAACGGTTTGTCGACGAAAATGAACTTCCTCGGTGAAATTCTTAATGATCAGTTATCGGTTAATCGGTTAATTATGCCCATCCCTAATGCAGGCATCATAGGACTCGCTGTGGGGGGGGGGGGAAAAACCCTAAATTCTTTTAATTATAATCCAGTTGCACTTAAATGTCTAAATAGACCTACATATATTTCTTTGACTGTAGTTCCTAACATGTTTTCCAAAACAAAACTTAAATTAGCCCTTTCCATTACTGCAATTAGATGTTTCCTTTGTTCCTGGTATCCCTGACATTCCAATTAAAATCTGCTGAACTGTTTCCTGAGAATCACAATGCACAGCTGCCAGTTGGGTGTTAACCTACTCTTTGTAGTGTCTGGTTTAAAGTAGTGTGTCCTATTCTTAATCGGGCGATGAGTATCTCTTCTTTCCTGTTTCTACCCACTCCCATTCCAGAGTTGACCTGCTTTTGAATGTAATAAAGATGACTTCCTGTATCTATTGAGTCCCAATATTCTTGCCACTTCCTTCTATATAATTTTTAATTATTGATTTGCCTTCTGCCTTACTGAGTGAGATTTCCAGATTTATTGCTTCCAATTTTACTGATTGTGTTGGTAATAAATCCACATTCTCATTACCCTCTATTCCAATGCGGGCTGGAACCCAAAGAATGTTGAGCATGGGGCGCTTCTGATTCTCCGCAGATGATGGTCATGCGCGTTGTTCGTGTGCATGCTTGTGGATCGTCATTCCTTCATAAATTTTTCTTAAATTTATGTCTTGATAGAGCAGTGGAAATTTTCTGGCATGGCAGGTCGCCACCGGGAGGTGTTACCAGAGGAAACCCTGACCAGTGTTAGCTTGGGGGCTAATGGGCTGCCTTTAGCATCCCTTCCATCTACATGACAGCTAGATGGGCCAATAATAGAGCAGTGGGCAGGTCTCAAGGACGGCGGTGGGTTGGCTTTTTCTAATCGTGATGTTAACGATTTCAATAGAAGAGTGGAACGTTTCTGGAAAGGGAAAAACGAGATAAAGGCTGTATTTATTTATTTATTTATTTTTTTTTTAAAAAGAGAGAATTGACTGTTTTGAAATTTTTTTTGATAATTAGGTGACCACTAGACTGATTTCAGACAGTTAAAACTGACATTTTTCAGTCATTGACCCCTTCAAAAAATATGAGCGTCATATCATCAAACTGGCATTTAAAGGGTTACCATCCTGATAGTCAATATTTGATCGTTTTGAACTGAAGTCGATTTTAAAAAACAAAACAAAAAAACAAACAAAAAACCCCCCCGAAAAAATCAGAAAAATAATCCTGTACTATTTTTATAGCGGTTTTTGGTAGTGGACATTTTTGTCCTTAATGACTCGAGGGTAGTAAATTTTAAATCTGATGCTACACAAAAACTAATGCATCAATGTCAATATTTTGGATAATCAGAATAAACTTTATTGCCCCTCACGGGAAATTTTTCTTGGATGACTGTGCTACATAATGCTACATTCACCTTCAGTCACAATTTAAAATGACACACAATAAGCAATTTTATAGACAAAAATTAACAATAAAATAGTTGCAATAATAAATCATATTCACAATAAAATGACATCAGATCAATAATTTGAACAATAAAAACCTAGAAAACTATAAACCACTTAGAAATAATTGTAACAAACCTAATCATTAAAAAGTAGGTAAAATGGGGGCTCATGTATCTGTGACATATCTGAGAATGACTTTAAAAAAAAAAAAAAAAATCCCCCCCCCCCCCCCAGCCACCCAAAAACGGTGACATCAAGTAATCAAACTGGAATTTAAAGGGTTATTATTTTCAGCATGATTAAATGTTTGGTTGTTTTGAACAGGTCTGAAGTTGCTCAAGAGATTTATGCAGAAAAAAAAAACTAATCTGTAAAATTTTTATAGCAGTTTGTTGAAGTGGACATTCAACAAGGGCTGCACGGTGGCGCAGTGGTTAGCACTGCGGCAGCACAGTTTACCCTTGGCCGGGGGATCGTGGGATCGTGGGTTCGATCCCAGCCCCCGACCAACAGTGATCTGTGTGGAGTTTGCATGTTCTCCCCGTGTTGCGTGGGTTTACTCCGGGATTTCTCCGGTTTCCTCCCACATGCCAAAAACATGCATGTTAGGTTAATTGGCTGTTCTAAATTGTCCCTAGATATGTTTCCTATAGGCCCTTAGAATAGAGGGTTAGTATTAATGAAAGCGCTTTGAGTGGTCTTTGTGACTAGAAAAGCGCTATATAAGTGCAGGTTAGTTAGTTAGTTAGTTAGTTAGACATTGTCCAGTTTAATGACTAAAGGGTAGTAAATTAAACTGATGCCTGAAGGTTAAAGGGGTCATTGACTGAAAAATGGTGTTTGAAGGTTTTATTCATCTGAAACGTCTGCTGGTCACATGATTATTGAAAAATATCAAAACACTCCTCTTTAAAAAATACAAAACAGCCTTTGTCTCATTATTCTGTCCGAGAAACTGTTTTGACTGTTGGAGGGCTTTTCCTCTAACTCAAGAAAAGGGTAAACATAACTACCCTTGTTGCCCACTGCTTGGTTATTGGCCAGAAAAGTGGTCAGTCATGTAGATGGGAGGGGAGCTAAAGATATTAGCCCCTGAGCTAACACTGGTAATGGGGCAGCACCAAGTGTGGCATATATCATTTTCTTCAGATCTTAAGCTGGGTTCATGCTGCACATCTGCGTCTGCTCGACCGCAAGGCTTGTATGACAAAAATCGCATCGTCTCCAGTCCACTAGGTTTCACGGTACCCCTCCATCTGACCACATGCAGCCCAGATTTTGTGACCATGTTGCCTGGGCACGTTGACTATGCATGCACAAGATTGAACCTCCCATTCAAGAGTCAAAGTAGAGAAAGAGGAAGATGAGAAGAAACAGCTTGAGCAGAGATGAGCATTTGGGGGAAATAAAAGGTAATTCCTTCTCCCTTGAAACACCATCGTTAGAAAAAATGTCGCTCTCATGTCTCTTAGGGTTGGGCAATAAAACAGTAATTATTGTGAAATGACTTTTTCGATACAGACATAAGACATGGTCTATAGAACGTCAATAGAACTCATTCAGTCCGTGTTTTAACAAAGCCAGTGATAATGAGTACACCACATTTAACCAATCATATGGTTGGAATACAGTTGGTCACATTCGATTGATGCACACAGCAGCATGCGTAGGAGTAGTAGCACACCTGCTAATGTTTGGGCTAGCACAGCCGTGTAGGAGTTGGAGCATAGTTAAAAAGAAAATAATAGAAAATGTTAATGAAAAGTGACAGCATTGTCAAAGAAGACACAGAAATGGATGCCGCCCAATGCTCAATAAACGAGATTGCTGAAAAGAAGGGTCAGAGGAAGTCAGGCTATTTAAAGTCTGACAAGAAGCAACTTGGCATGCATTGCAAACTGTGTTGCAAGCATGTCTTCACAAAATCAGGTAACACTACAAAGCTTTTTTTTACCATCTGAAGCAGTGCCATCCTGTTGAGCACACAGAATACAAGACTTCACAATTCCAGAGAGACTGGAAGAGTCACAGTAAGGCATAGAAGTGGACGTCCTTTGGCCACATCCCATGCTGATGACCGCTTCATTGTGAACCGTGCCCTGCAGAACTGGATGATGAAGCCACACAACTCGAGGCACATTTAAGTGAGGTGAGAGGCACCCAAGTCTCACGTCAGACCATTCGAAACCATTGACATCAGCATGGTCTATGTGCTGGACGACCTGCAAGGGTACATGACCACACCAACAGGCACAGGCGTTATCGTCTTGCTTGGGCCAGGGAGCATTTATGCTGAACAAGAGACCAGTGGGGCCTCATTGCTGTTCTCGATTGATGTTGAGCAGATCTGATGGTCGCCAACGATGTTGGAAACCTCAAGGAGAGCGCTATGCGTCAGCCACTGTTGTCACTAGATGAGCCTTTGGTGGTGGTGTTAATCTGGGCAAGTGTGTCTAGTCAATCTAGAGCTACCCTACACCTTGTGAATGGTACAGTGACAAGCCGATACTACCTGAATAACATCATTAATCCAGTCATTGTGCCCCTGCATGAACAACACAGGCCTAATTTCATCTTCATGGATGACAGTGCCCCAGCTCATCAAGATCACATCATTGGGGAATGATTGCTGGAGGCTGGGCTACCTCAAATGGAAGTGGCCTGCACTTTCTCCAAAACTGAATCCTATAGAAAACCTATGGGATCAGCTGAGTTGCCGTGTAGAGGCTTGTAACACTGCACCCCACAACCTCAATGACCTGAGGACTGCCCTTCAAGAAGAATGGAATGCCATGCCTCAGCAGACAAGTCGACTTGTGAACAGCATGAGATGTCATTGTCAAGCTGTAATTGATGCTCAAGGGCACATGACAAGTGATTGAGACATTGACATTTCTTGTTGTGGTAGACCCACCACCGTTGTTCGCTTTTATTTAAGTAATTGTTTGAGATGAGGAAATCAGCATTGCATAATTCTACTTAAATGCCCTACTTTCATGATATATCACTGTAGCAAGAACTTTTTACATTTTCCATAGATTTCACTGGAAAGCCAAATATCCCTGACTTTTTGTGAGGGGTGTGTGTAAAACGGTGTGAAAGTGTTTGCCCTTTCTTGACTTTTTTTTTTTTTTTTTTTTTTTTGTCGTCACACTTAAATGTTTCAGATCAAACAAATTTAAATATTAGACAAAGATAACACAGAGGGCAGTTTTTAAATGAAGGTGTTTATGATTAAGGGAAAAAAATCCAAACCTACATGGCCCTCTGTGTGTGGTTTAAAAAAAAAAAAAAAAAGTGATTGCCCCCTAATCTAATAACTGGTAGGACCATCCTTGGCAGCAACAACTGCAGTCAAGCGTTTGCGATAACTGGCAGTGAGTCTTTTACAGCGCTGTGGAGGAATTTTGGCCACCTCATCTTTGCAGAATTGTTGTAATTCAGCCATATTCGAAGGTTTTTGAGCATGAACTGCCTTTTATAAAGTCATGCCACAGCATCTCGGTTGGATTCAGGTCAGGACTTTGACTAGGCACTCCAAAGTCTTCATTTTGTTTTTCTTAAGCCATTCAGAGGTGGGTTTGCTGCTATGTTTTGGATCATTGTCTTGCTACAGAGACTGGCGCCTAGCGGCTGCCCCGGCCTTAGATGCGCTCTGCAGAGCGTGCCCAAATGCCAAGTCACGTTTCGTTACCTTGTATTCATACATGTGTAATGACAATAAAGTTGAATCTCATCATCTCATCAAGTGCGCTTCAGTTTGAGGTCACGAACAGATGGCCGGACATTCTCCTTCAGGATTTTTTTGGTAGACAGCAGAATTCATGGTTCCATTTACCACAGCAAGTCTTCCAGGTCCTGAAGCAGCAAAACAGCCCCACACCATCACTCTACCACCACCATATTTTACTGTTGGTATGAATAGTGCATGCCCGTAGAGGGGATGCATTGGAACAGAATTCTTGCCAGTTACAGGACAGTTGGTATAGCCAGGGATGTGTTTTTTTTTTTTTTTTTTTTTTTTTTTTTTTTCTCCCGCTAAGTTGCGGAATTCTGCTTTTTTTTTTTTTATCTTCGAAAATAAAAAAAATAAACTGAGTAAAAATATTCCCCAACTGTATTGAAACGACGCACCTGATTGGCTGATCGTCTTTGCAGTGACCAATGAACGCGGCTGTTTCTTATCTTAAAGGCAATTCTTTGTTTTCGTCGCGCTCGCGTAGCTGACTTGACTTGCATTGCAGTGATGTCGGTGATTGAACGTAAAGATGCTTCGAGAATTAAAGAAATTGACAAGATCGTGAAAAACAAATTTCGTTGGGATTGGCAAGAAAAGGAGATTGCAACGGAGGTTGGGAAGAAAACTGTGACAAATTTGTTTAGCGATTTTTATACGGAAAATCAACCGTGCCGGGAAGGCGATATGCACGTGGTGTCACGACACGATTGACTATGGTGGAAGAGGATTTAAGTCTCTCGAGAGTCATGCTAGGAGCAAAAAACATGTACAAGATGTCAAATCGAGGTCCACTAATTATTCAATTGCTGGAACTTTCGGTGTTCAGAAAAAAACATCGAAACCATACGACTTCCGCCCTTTGTTAACGACACGATTGCACACGGAAATCGAAAGAAATGATCCACCCCAACAGCCAGTGCCAGTTGCGGATAGAGTAGTGAGTTTTGAGGTATGTGAAGATATATTTTTGTATACATGTCATCTAGTTAATATTTTCTTCATCTTGCCTGCTGAAGATGTTTTGGACTTTATTAAAAAAAAAAATTTAACGCCACACATACTTAGAATTATGTTTAAAAAAAAAAAAAATAGCAAAACAATTTAGTCAGATTACTTTTATGATTCCAAACAGTTTGAAATTGACAGTGGACATTGACTCATAACTTTTGAATATTTCTAAGACTTAGCTACATCAGTGATTGTGCAAAATGAACTGCTCAAGACTCAATGGAGATTGAAACTGGTGATCTGAAATGAATGCTGAAATTATAAAAAGTAATGGTATGTTGGAATTTTATTTCTATTATGGAATAGATAAAATGAACTGATTTTGATTTGATCAAGTGTTAAAGCATGTGATGGATAATGCTTGTTGGAATATTTTAGGAATGCTATCTTCTTGGAACATAAGTCAATATTATACAGTAATAAGTGGCATTCAGCTGTTTGCTATGTCATTTAAGCACAGTTCTGGTACTTAAAAATCATAAAAACCCAGGAGCTTCGGGGGGGCTTTGCCCCCCCCTTGCCCCCCCACCAGGGCTCTGTAGTCCCCCAGACCCCCTGCTAAATTTTCAGATAATTTCCCCAACCCCAAATCACATCCCTGTATAGCAACACAGCACTAAGTGGCAATCGCATGTGATGGCTTTTGTTTGTAGCAAAACATAAAAATCACACAAAATATGCCCTGCCATCTGGGGCTGTTTGCCCCTGCTTGTTACTACTTCCTCCTGCCTGTCACTGTTCGGTTCTGTTGCTTACCTGTGTCTATATACAGTATATGTCTTGTAGGGAGTCATGTGCTCTGTGCCGTCATATAGACATCTGGTGGGTCCTCTTCTTCGTTCAGACCACTTTTGTGTCTCCTGTCTCTAAGACAGCTGTGTTGTTCAGTCATGCCTGCGGCGTACTGGTGGAACCTGGGATGTTTCATGTTCATGGCATCCTTTCTGACGTGCAGCAGTTCTCCTCATTCTATTGCTCTCCATCTGGTAGGTCTTCTTCGTTCAGACCACTGGTTGAGGGATTGTTGCGTCGTAATTCCAGTTCATGGGCATAATCCTGAAAGTGGCTTTCGACCCTGTTCAGGAAGGCCTGTGCATGCCTGTAGAAACCAAGAAACCGGAGCACCTGGAGAAAATCAGCACTTTGCTAGGCATTTTTACACATTTGTGGTGTAGACTGGCATTCGTCAAGGTTAATACATTTGCCGTCATGTAGGCTTGGCGAGTCGTCCTATGATGCCTGAGTTCATAGGACTCACTATGATGATGAGGCAGAGATCATAGGCCGTCCTATGATATCCTAGAAACGTGCTTTAAAGTCTGTCGTACCCTATGCTGGTGAAGGGTGTCCTGTCTCAGACGGGTGCGATGTACTGCTGGAACCTCAGGTGTTTCATCTTTATGGCATTTTTTCTGACATGCAGCAGTTGTCGTCATTCTATTGAAGCTTTGTCTGAGTTCAAAGACACATGGTCTATGCGACATAAAGACATTTGTCTGTGTCCTATGATGCCTGAGTTCATAGGACATCCTATGATGTTCAGGCAGAGATCCTCGGCTGTCTTATGTTGTCCTATGAAGCGTGACACACACAGATTTCTTGCTTTTATAGAGCGATAGACTGATGTTATATAATAAACGCCTTCATTTAAAAACAGCATTTTGTGTTTACTTGTTTGATCTGAAACATTTAAGTGTGACAAACATACAAAAATGAGAACTCAGGAAGGGGGCAAACACTTTTTCACACCTGCGTGTGTGTGTGTGTGTGTGTGTGTGTGTGTGTGTGTGTGTGTGTGTAAAATAAATGAATACAATGTCTTCGAATTCTTCTGACTTGTAAACATTTGTACATTTTTGAAACAAATCAATAGAAAAGTAATTTCTGATAAGTCCGTATTGGAAATTAAACCATAAATATTGTTTGTAGTTAGTAAATGTTTGCACATTACAGAAATTTTTCAAGTTTGATAAATTTGGCAATCAGACGAGCAAAGAAATTAAGGAAAGTAAAATAACTAAACTGAATATTATGGACTAAATGCATTACACATTTATATGATCTGCAGAATATACACAAATTGTATCAATAAGCAATGGTTGTAGAAGAGCTTGGAATAACGAGGCGATGTGACTTATAAACCAAAGTTTATCAGCTTCGCTCCTCTAACAAGTCTCATCTCAGTGCAGAAGCAGAATAAGAGGTCGAACACATTCAGACCTACATACTTATACCTACACATAACAAAAGACATTGCACATCAAAGCTGACATCCCGCATTAGCTTAATCCCCCCTCCTTTGTCTTCCTACTCCTCCACCTGACCCTGGGTGGTCAGGGCGATCGATCTCCTCCATTGTCCTCTGTCTCTTCCACCTGGCCCTGGGAAGTCAGGGCCAGGTGGATCGATCGATCTGGTCTCCACCGCTGCGCCTCGGATGCTCTTTGATCTTCGGTGGCGGTTGAGACCTCTTGTCCTGTTCTGAGGCGTGAGGTCGTTGTACATATGTAATCACCAAACATTCTAACATGCTTATACATATGTAGGTTATGGGATATTGATTAATATAAACCACAATGGTAGCAGTTTTTGACAAAGTAGCATAAATCGGTGGATTCTGCTGTTGATCAGTGCTACTGCATTTTTTGATATGGCAGCACAAATCAATAGGACACTTGTCAAGCTGCTGCTTCTCCTGGCGTGTCCTGTGTTGGATACACCAGTGTTCTTTGTCAGACCCTGGGTACCCGCTGGCACGCCTCATGTTCTCCACATATGCTGAATTATCCTTTAGACCTACGCGATCACTACAGCTTTATGGTATAATTTTAAGCATTAAATCTTCAGTATTATCTGTTTCAAGTTAAATGTCATTTTTCTCACTTGTTTGTTTAGTGAGTGCTGTAGTGACTGACTGGTCGTGATGCTGCGTATTGTCCAATCAGCACTGCCGCATATTGTCCAATCTGCATGGAGTCAATCTGAAACGCCGCCCACACTTCTTGAAGCCAGAGCATGAGGAGACGGAGTGGTGGCTAAACTTCTGATAAAAATGACACATTTTGACTGAACAATTCCATACTCGGACGCACACCCTTGTGAACTCAGCGAAGTAGTTAGAAAATCTGAGGCCAGTCTGACGAACGGTTTGCAGGGATGGCAATTTTCCGCCGATCCGCGGATTTCCGCCGATTTTATCATCATCTATGTCATAATTTTGTACCTTTACCTTGTTCTCAATAAAATTTGAAAAAAAAAAAAAACATACGCGCTCGGCGCTTCCCTGAAGTCTCGCGATAACCCAGATGTACTCAAGCTACTGCTGTATTGTAAACAGCCCTGCGATTGGATAGTTGCAAACGATTGGACCAATCAAATGGCTCGTATGCTTTGTCAAAAATTCATTTTGGCTTGTTCTCAGGGATGTGATTTTTCCGGTAATTCACCGAATTCTGCTTTATTTGTATATTATATGTACGTTAAGTACGTTAGCGGCTTATGGTCCACGACGCAGTGAAAGTGTGCCCTTTCAGCCAGAACCGGAAGTGGCGTACACCAGGTAGAGAGCCATTAACTCTTTGTCGAACACGCTGTATTTACACTCACTGTCGTGCAAAGACCTGCTTTAAAAAAAAAGGTGAGCGGCTGCCAAGAACCGGCAACGCATTGCTCCACGACGGCCGCTATGCCCATGTCCGAGACGTGGGTAATGAGTGCTGTTTTAACCTCAGAACGCCTGTTCCCGTTCAGGAGTCCAGTCGACTCTGTCCGCCGGTTTCCGTTTGAGTGCAGCGTACAGCGGCTGTGTGAGCTGGGCTGCGCGGGGGAGGAAAATGAGCTGCTCAAGACTCAATGGAGATTGAAACTGGTGATCTGAAATGAATGCTGAAATTATAAAAAGTAATGGTATGTTGGAATTTTATTTCTATTATGGAATAGATAAAATTAACTGATTTTGATTTGATCAAGTGTTAAAGCATGTTATGGATAATGCTTGTTGGAATATTTACCTCTGCCAAGGAGGTTATGTTTTCATCTGCGTTGGCTTGTCTGTTTGTTAGCAAGGAAAAGTGATGGATGGATTTTCATGAAATTTTCAGGAAAGGTGTGCAATGGCACGGGGAACAGATGATTAGATTTTGGTGATGATCTGAGAGTGCATACCTCCATCAAGGGCTTTTTTGTATTTGTGCAGCAGGATTACACAAACTACTGGATGGATTTGGATGAAATTTTCACCAGAGGTGGTTCTTGGGCTAGAGAGGAACCCATTATATTTTGGTGATGATCTGAGAATGCATACCTCAGCCAAGGCGCTTATCTTCTCACATTGTGTTAGCAACAATATTCCAAAACTGATGGACAGACTTTGATGCAATTTTCACCACAAGTGGCTATAGGCCGACACACAAACCCATTACATTTTGGAGTTGATCCATGACAAACGGAAGGAGCCTTGGCGGAGGGATGCGCTCTGAGTGCTTTTCTAGTTTAGGAATGCTATCTTCTTGGAACATAAGTCAATATTATACAGTAATAAGTGGCATTCAACTGTTTGTTTTATGTCATGTAAGCACAGTTCTGGTACTTAAAAATCATAAAAACCCAGGAGCTTTGGGGAGCGAAGTGACAGTAAAGGTGAAAATTGGCTCAAAGTTCAATGAGGTAACAGAAACACTTGGACAGTTTCTGAAGAAACCAGAAAAGGAGATGAAGTTCAGAGACTGACACAGCTTGCTGCCAAAAGGAAGAAAGTTTCACATTAGAAGTGACTTGGTGACCAGTGTAAATGGTGTAAAAACCTCTAATAGAACTGTTAAATATGTTGGACTAAAGACAGTGAGACAACATTGAAGAAAAAGTAAGTTAACTTTTCATTAAATTAATGATTTATCTAAGTCTAGTATTTCATTTTTTTAATCAATTTTTTTCAGTCTAAATTACTTCTGTTTTACTGAAAACCTCCCAGCTTCAGGGGGGCTACGCCCCCCCCGGCCCCCCCTTAAGTCAATCGACCAAATTAGATTTCAGCTGAAATCAGAATTTCCTGTTGCCATCCCTGGGTTTGGGAGATATCTGCAGAACACAGACATGTTGCATTTATAGATGGATGCGCCAGCACATGGTACACACTATACAGTATAAAATTGTTAAACTAAAAAAAAATCCAAATGGTATGATGAATCATTGAGGAATAGGATGTTCATGTTTTATTCAGTTTATCAAAAACTGGAATTAACTTCTTGTATGTTAGATGGACCATATTGTACCAAGGGAAATTCAGATTCTCAGGAAAATTGCCACTTATAAATTAATTGATACAGTGACTCAATTAACAATTAATTAATGAATGTTGTCAATTAATGAATTGATTGATAACTTGCATCCATACATCTCTTGCATACCGGAGTGGTGGCCTATTTGATAGAGCATCCGTCCCACAACCAGGAGGTTGGGGGTTCAAGTCCCGGCCGGGTCATACCAAAGACCATATAAAAATGGTACTTATCACCTTGTAGCTTGGTGCTCAGCATAATAGAATGGGGGAAGGAGAAGTTGTTTGTGGCAGCGCCTTGTATGGCAGCGACCCCTCTGATTCTTCATGTGTTTAACATTGTAGATTGGAGAAACGTAATTTTGTTCTGGCTGTATGGACTGAATGACAACAGAGGTGGCTTCTTCTTCCAATTGCAATACTATATTGACTGATAGGAAAGTTTGTTTCTGGATTTTCTTTAAAAAAAATTTTTTTTTAATCTCCCAGCTCTTAACGTCTCTTCACTTTTATATAGGCAGCAAACAAACTGGAGTGTTGGCACTTTTGCACTACCCATAGGGCTAGGTGAAAATAGGCTCAGGGTTTACTCTGGTAACATTTTTTGGTGGCAGGCCGCACCAGAAAATTTACCGCTACGCCAAGAAGGGGATATGAATTTAAGAAAAATATATGAAGCAATGACTTTCCGCAAACGCGCACACGAACGTGCGTGGCCGTCATCTGCACAAAGTTTAGAAGTGCCCTGCCCACGCAAGCTTTCCAGTCAGTCAGCAGGTATTGTCTCGCTAGCGGCAGCATCATCTTCGTGGAGAAGTGAAAACTGGGAAGTCAAACAGCAGAAATGGACTCTATTTGAAGAGGAACTTTGAAGAAGTCCGCCGTCTCTTCGTTGGTGAAAATCCTGGTGCGTCAGCGGCTTGGTGCTACCTGTTGGGTGGGAGTGAAACTACAAATGATGGGTTGTGTGCATGTGTCAACCGCTTGGCATGGGTAGATGAAAAAGTGAGCATGTACAGCATCGCGTGCGTGCCAGGTTCGTCCAAAGCGTACACAGACCAAGGCGGACTAGAGGGGAAATGCAGCATGAAGCAGGCTCGACTGTCTGACAGAAACATGAGTTTATTAAGTACTTTAATACTATGTAACTATGTTATGGAAAAAAAAAAAAATCAGAAGAGGTATGTAAGCGCTGGAGGCATTTATCGGTTTTAAACCCGCTGGGAAACGAGAGCAATAACGGAAGAGTGGCTTAGCTAATCAGAATCAGAATGAGCATTATTGCCAAGCATGTTTACAAGTAAACATACGAGGAATTTGCTAAGAGATGTGGCTAGAATGTGGTTGGAATTCAAATGCAGTCGGCTTCATATGAAGGGAAAGGCAAGGGGGACTACTGAATTGCTGAGGATATATTCCACCAGCCACTACAATATTAAGTTATTTTCCCAATTATGTACCTGGCAAGTTAAGATGACCGAAATTCACGAAGTCAGTGACTTTAATCCGTCAGCAGCCTTCAGACAAACTGAACTTGCCAGCATTTGGATTTCAGAATAAGGGAGGTTTTTCTTGCGGTTGAGGAGATTTCTAAAAACTATAAATATGTAGAAATATTATAACAGAAATAACGGCATCCTTGGTCGTTTAAGTTAATTTAAATCATTAAATACAATTTTTTTTTCTTTGTAATGAGAGTTAAATTATGTTCTGACTGCAAAGTTATGGTAAAAAATATTGATTCTAACACACACCTTACGGTGCTGCCTACAGACATCAGTGATGTAACCTGCGGTCATCGGGTGTTTCGGGTCATTATACATCATACACCCTCTCACAGGCGACCCAGCCAGGGTTGATCAAACCCCGACTTGTCTAGGTGGCTCGGGACGTCCACAGATCACTCATTCTGATCCACAGCCATCGTGATGCTCTTTCAGCAGCATCAGTGATGTTCTTGATGGCTTTCTTGTTGAGTCTCCCTCTGATCCCCAGCTGCTTGAGGGCCCTGCAGAGTGACTGACCAGCAAAATCGTGACAGCCAACCTCTATGGGGTAGAGCCAGGTCTTCCATCCCATATATATCCCTCATATAAATAATAATAAGGGTAAGGTTAAAAAAAGAAGTTTCAAATTTATTTAAAAAACAGTAATTTTATTTAAAAAAACAGACAAAAATAAGCCATAAAATAATTCAGAAATTTATGATAAAGTTTCAAATGTACAAGAAAAGTCAATTTTACAAGAGGAACTTACAGATTTGAGGAAAATAGTTTCAAATTTAGATAGTTTTTCTACTTTTCAACTGTAAATTTATCAGACGATTGTTACAAATGTTTGAGAAAAACCTCCAAACTTTCAAGACCTGAAGTCATTACTCAAGTTTTAAGTGGGTGCTCTTTGTACCTTAACTACAAATTTTTGGTTGTCTCCTTTAATTTACATGGCACTTTATTTTCTAACCTGTTTGCATACCACCATAGACACAGAGAGAACCTGAATTAGACAGAGCTCAGAGGGGCAAGATTAGACCAGAAGAGAGGAACCAAGGAGAGGAAAGTGTTCAGGCAGAGGGGTCCAGGAGAGGTAAGAGCAGAGGAAGGAGAAGGATGACACCAGTAAAAAGTTCAAATACAGGGCATCTGGGTAGGACCCCAAATGGCCCAATATTCCAGCATTCAAGCCTTGGTTGTACAATGCTTCAAATTGTAAGTTCCATATGCACAGCAGTGGCTCAGGAGGTAGAGCGGGTCGTCCAATAACCGGATGGTTGGCGGTTCGAATCCTGCTCTCCCCAGATATCCTGCCGTTGTGTCCCTGGGCAAGACACTTCACCCACCTTGCCTCCAGTGTCCATAACACTGGGTATGAATGTGTATAAATGTTCAGTGGTGGCTGGAGAGGCCCTTGGCCCGGATTGGCAGCCACGTTTCTGTCAGTCTGCCCCAGGGCAGCTGTGGCTACAGTAGTAGCTTGCCACTACCATTGTCTGTCTGAGTGAATGAATAATGTATCTGTAAAAAGCGTCTTTGAGTGTCTGTGATAAAGCACTGTATAAATCAGATGCATTATTATATGCAGTTACTGTGCAAAACTTAAAAAAAATATATAAATAAATAGTATAAAATAAACATAATCATACATGTGTGGGTCTTCCCCCCCCCCCCCCCCCCCCCAGGCCACCGGGAAAATATGTTGCCACCGCGCCAAGGTCTTTAAGCCAGAGGAAACAATGATGCTAGTGCTACGCGGTCCGCATTGGTCAGCGTAATTGGGACACAGCTCACTTGGGTGGGGATTAGGTGACAGATGGGCTGCATGGATCTGGATGATTTCAATCGCGATTTTGTATAAATCATTCCCGTTGAAGTCCTTGTTCATCTAACACTTAACCATATATTTTGTTCTTGGACAGCATTTTAGCTTAGTGCTTTTTTTTCTTCTTCTCAAACAGGGATCCAAGGCTGCTAGCTCAAGTTATCAGTTTAGCCACTCATTAACATATGTTTTTGTACTTGCTGTGACTGGTCATATCCCATCGACCACTAAAACCACACACCCCTGTCAACTAGTGATGCATTATTTCATTAATTTTAAGACAGATGTTCACATCTCAGGCGTAACTGGTCAGCCACTAGCTAGGTCTACTCATGAGATTGGCACTGGGATCCTTGATGACTCGATCACAGAATCTCTTAAAATGTTCCTTGCATTTCTTGGTGACCGAGAAGTTTTTTTTAATGGTTTTACATAAATTCTCTTGCTCGCACCATTACCGCCATATCCCACGGAGCAGTGGTTAGTGGCAAGTGCTGCGATCTGAGGGGTTCCATTGGTGCTTGCTGGGGGGGGAGGGTACACATTGTGGCTCGCGACCCCCCCCCCCCCCCCCAAAAAAAAAAAAACAAAAAAAACAAAACAACTTGCTAGCACCCTCCACTCGGTGAGACAATTACCCTTAACCCAGGACAGACCCCGGCAGCCAACTTGTATTTGGCTGAAGATGTATCCAAGCCAGCGCCGCTGATTGGAGCTAAAGGCTCAGAGCTAGCCAGCTAATGGTTAAGTGACGTAAGCGGGAGTTTTCTTAGTGATAGGATTAAATTGAAATGTTTTTAAGAAAACCTAGAAAATGGGGAAACAAATTTGCTGTAATTAAATATTTGGAGAATCAAAATGTTTTTTGAAAACGGGAAACAAATTTCCTGTAATTAAATAATTGGGAAAAAAATTGAACAAAATTTGTCACAAACATTTCATTAAGACATGTGAGCTGTTAAAATATGGAAAAAGTGCAATCAGTGACCCCTTTAAAGCTGTCCTCCAGTGGGTGGGTGCATGCCTGTAACAATCATGTTCAAAACGCTGTGTGTGAATTCTGCTGCTTGAGCCAATGAACATGATCAAAGCTGTCCATATGCCGTTTCATGAAAGATTAGATATTAAGCATTACTTTGGAGACCTTGAATATACACCCTAACACACTGTCTGACTTGTTTCACCCAGAAAACGTACCGAAAGGTCTTTGTGCAGTGAAATGCAATTAGAAGTGTGTGTTTGTTGTTTTTTTTTTTTTTAATAAATCCCCTGCGGGTTGAAGACCAAAGGGGGCAGTCAGTCCATCTGTCTGTCTGCTTTGGAATCAGCTCCTCCTACAGTTTTGTTCTGATTATTTTGAAACTTGGTAGCATGGTTTGATGTACACTGATGCACATATTGCAGTTTCACTCTGATCGGTTGACCTTGAGGTCAAGGATAATTTTTCCCCATATCTTGTAAATGCAATAACTACTGAAAGACATTATGTATGAGGAGGGGCTGAAAAGTTCACAGTGGTCAAATTTGACCAAATGTGGTTTATTTTTCAACACTGTCTCCCCTTCGGTCCACACGCTTCTTCCATGGGTGTTGGGGGGCGGCTGTGGTGCAGGTGTAGTGTGGCAGACTACTGATTGGAGGGTCGGGTTTGATTCCCACTCTGTCTGCAGTCTGCATGTTGAAGTGTCCTTGAGCAAGACGCACTGAACCCCCAGTTGTTCCTGGTGAGCCGGGCTGTTTCAGGTGAGTCTGGTGCCTGTGTATGGCAGCTCTGCCGCCATCAGTGTGTGAATGGGTGGATAGCAGGATATGTAAAGCGCTTTAATTATCTAGAGATGAAGGGGGGGGAAAAAAACCCCCGCTGTGAGTGCCATTTGCAGCTAGGGTTGGGAATCATCACTAATTTCCAGATTTCCAGAATCGATCTGATTCTAGAGGTTCTGAATCAGTTGAATTTTGATTCAATCCAATCCCAATTCAATCAGGGAAATTACCCTTTTAATAGCTATTTTACATACCAGGACAAAAAAAAAAAATCTTATAAAGACCTAATGCTGCAAATTGTAGCAGGAATACTCCAACATTGTTGATGTATAAATTAACACAAAGAACTGACCAAAATCAGTTACAATAATGCACTTTTTATTTATCTTATGAATTCATTAAGTACTCACAAGTGCTTTCTTTAGTGCAAACGGTGTGTAGTGTCAAGTTAACAACCTAGAGTAAACAATTAAATGCATGAAGCATGTGTACATAATCTTGCACTGTATTTCAGTCCCTCCAGGATTTTGCCGGTGGTTTTTGATTGCTGCAGCCCAAAAAGGCTGAATTTGTGGGAGCTTTTCCAAAAAGTTGCAACATTTAGGTTTTTTTTTTTTTTTTTTTGCACTGAAAGTTGAGGAAGTACAGATTTTAAAGTAGTTGCTTTTTCCATAGTTCAGTGATGCTATTCGAGGGAACACACAACAAAAGCACAGGATTGCCCAAAATTTCCTGTTGAAACAGTGATTTATTTGGAATTAAATGCTCAGGAAAATTGTCAAATGACCATTGTATTCTTGCTGAGACCTTCAATAAAAAGATGCAGAAAAGAATTGGCCATTACAGTAACTAAATTGCATCAAATGCATGGTGGTATGGAGAAAATTATGGCAGCACCATCTTGAATTTGAAAAGTAAGACCCCTGAAGAATTTGAGTTCTATGTTGAAATCCACAACGAAGCAGGGATGGCTCCTCCAATGGCGGTCTTTTTCTTCAGCACAGGATGGATCTTGGAGTGGAAACCCAGTCTTTACAGATATTACGGGGATATGAAAAGGAGAATATATTTCAAAGGAAGATTAATAATCATATTTTTAGATCCCCACACCACAGTAGGGTTTAATAATTTAGGTTCTTATATTGATTACAAATTGACTTAATTTTTGAGAAGGGTTTCAGTTAATTACCCGGAAGATTTGATCATTTCAGTTTAGTTCTGTTGAGTACAAATGGCTTGTGGTACTGCAGCCTTTTTTAATTCTGCCATTTTCAAGGATTATAACATTTTACTTAGCCCCAGCAACTACAACAGTCTGGTCTGTCATTCTCCATGTGTTTTCCATTTGAAAATTGTTTATCAATCGTCGACTTTTGTGTTCCAACACAACGCTGCACGTAGTACAAAACCATTTATTCCTGCTTTATGAATCATATTCAGGAACTATTGAGCGCAGTCTTTAACCGTGACTTTTGTTGATAAATATAACGTTGGCAAGTACACTCTCTGGCTGCCTGCCAAATATAAACACAGAAGTAATGTGAGCATGTGGCATATGGAACTCTGGCGCAATTGTTCATTATGCGAGACTTCAGCCGGCTGCTTGCATTTTGTGTTTGACTGTAAAATGATATTGAGCTGATTGATCTACGGATTTTGTGGATCGGTATTGGCTCAGTCAAACATGGATCGATTGAAATTGTTGGATCAATCTTTTGAATCCACTCCTAGTTGCAGTGCTTGAATCCCTGCAGTTAAAAAAATAAACCACATTTGGTCAAATTTGACCACTATGAACTTTTCAGGCGCCCCCCCCCCCCCCCCCCCCCCGGTAGGATTTTCAAATCAATACTATAGTTCTGAGACGCATCTTGGATGACTTGCACCCTGACCTGACTGTAGGCTTGGGGTCAGAAGATCAAAGTTAACATTCCAGTTGCAGTATTACTAAAGAACAAGTAAAGCTAGGGCCACCAAACTTGATACATGGGTTTACCCTGTGACCCTGAAGTTTGACTGTAGTTTTGGGATCACAAGGTCAAAGGTCGGCATCAAAAGGGCACAAACTATATCTTGGCGACAGAAAGCTCGGGTCACCAAACTTGGTACACAGGTTCAGCTTTGTATCCTGGCCTCTGACTACGGGTTTGTGGTCAAAAGGTCAAAGGTCAGCGTTAACATTCCCTTTGCACTGTTATAGGACTACTAAAACTATGGTCACCAAACCGGGTTCACCCTGAGACCATGACCTCTCGACTATATATATAGGGGATGCATTGGAACAGAACTCTTGGCAGTTAAAGGGCAGTTGCCATAGTTACCCATCACTGAGTGGCAGTCACATGTGGCAGGTTTAGTTTTTATGGAGAAAAACATAAAAATCACACAATATTTAGTCACAGCAGTACCTTTTTTTTTTTTTTAAACTTTAGATGTTAATACCACACTATTTACTTGAATGTAGTGATGTGTGGGTAAGAGCTTACATGAGTGAAGGACTGGTTCTGAGCCTTTAAATATTTATTTTTGTCAGTTAATACAAGATGGAATGATAAAATTAGTTCCACAATGCAAGCACATACTGTGTACTGCTGTGACTGAATACTGTGGGTATTTTTTTTTTTTTTTTAACTGCGGGGGCGGCTGTGGCACAGGTGTAGTGTGGCCGACTACTGATCAGAGGGTGAGGGGTTTGATTCCCATTGTCTGCATGTCGAATTATCCTTGAGCAAGACGCTGAAGACCCAGCTGCTCCTGATGGGTCAGGCCAGCCCCTGTGTATGGCAGCACTGCCGCCATCAGTGTGTGAATTGGGGCTGAAATTAGTCGATGTCAGTAACGTTGATCCTAAAAATTTGTTGACACAGATGTTTAACAAATCATTGAGTTTTAGAGCTTATATGCATGCCGCGGAAATGTTCAGCTTACACTGTTGCATCGAAGAAGTAGTCCACTGCAAGAAATGCTGAAGTAAGCTTGAAAGCAGAGTACAGTGTGTTGTTCGGGGGAAGGGGGGGTATATTTTTTAAAATTACATCAACTGATTTGCAATAAAATACTGTTAAAAAAAAAAAGGAGGCTTAGGTTAGTAACAACTTTATTTCTTGAAAACTTGTGTACAATTTCATTTTTGAAACTCAAGTGAAATAAATTTTGAAAATTTTCCTTTTCAGCATATCACAATTCCTAACAGCTTTTACAGTGTGTAGGTTTGGTTGTCCTCCAGAATTCTAGAAATATAGGCTATTCATTAAAAAATAAAAGTAAATTCTATCACAAATACTTTGAACATCAATTTAAATAGTAGTGCTGCCTGACTGACTGTATGCAGTTAGTGTACAGTTACCAATACAGTAACTTCATGCAATGAACAGATTCAATAAGAACTGAATGCAGTTGGTGCATAAGATAAGTAGCATTAATTTTAAACCTGCACAAATATAAACTTAAGTATCTAAATTCTTTGGAGACTTAAAAAAAAAAAAAATTAGTTATAAAACAAAATAAAGTGCCGTTAAGTTTTTTTTTTGTTTTTTTTTTTTGGGAGGACTTAAAACTTTTTCCACTTCTTTCAACTCTGGGTGATTATCTGGTCGTGGTCCTTTGCCTGGTGAAGCTTCTCCAGTAGAAAGTAAAATAACTGCAATAATTTAAAACGAACAAACAAAAAACTTCCATCCAGTGTTAATTTTGTCAGCTAAAACTATTTTTTTTATCCATTAAAGCTAGAAATTTAAACTAAAATTACCATTTATGCATTTTACTTTGGACCCGTACTTTGAGTCCAGCTTTATTGTGATATTTTTTTTAATAAATGTTCATTAGTCGTTTTTGTCTACTTTTAGTCAATAACAAGATTGGGTTTTTAATCAGTGAAAAGAACACTGCTTCCATCGCTGTCAAAAAATGTTAAGAAAAACAAAACCACAACTGTGGATGTCAAGGTTGCTATGCAGTGGGGTGGTGTGTGGTCTCGCAAACAAACATCATCCAAAGACTAAACCGTAAACTTTTTTTTTTACCGTTTATGGACTAAATGATTTTTAGATTCTTTTACATTCGTCCTTCGAAATGTGTGGCCACCGTCGGCCTGTCTACAAGGCTACAACACCTGAATTTGTGTATGATCAGCCCAGTGCTGGCTCAGCCATATTTGCACAGTCCGCTACGGCCAGCCATTTTGTGAAGTGACATAATGTGGGAGCGCAACTTGCTGAGGGAGCGTAACTAGTTGAAGGGGTGTAACTTGACGGTCTGTGAGCTGCAAACGGATCTGTCCCGAATTTCTTGCTGCTCCATTTTTTTCCTTTATTCCGACCATTTCATCCGGCTGCTAGCTTAGTAAGCTACTCTGCGTGGTTCTCCTGCATCGGTAGCATCAATGTGTAATTGTGTATCACAAAGCAGCAATATGTGTCACGTGACGGGACCTCTGCACCCCCCCCCCCCAAAAAAAATAAAAAAATAAATCAATTCTTAATTTTTGTGAATCAGTTCTGGATTGTGTAAAATGAGAATCTAGATTATGTGAATCAATTCTCACCTCAAACACCCCATCTTTTTGTAATGGGCTACATTATATTAAGGCAGAGACTGAACAACAAAGGGATTTTGACAGGTGTGCAGGCTTAAACAGGTGAGGTAAAACATGACCTAGAGCCCTGAATGGGAGCTGTGCTAGCAGGAAGTTGAGCTGGTGGACATGACAGAAATAATGGTGATTAGTCGACTAATCGAAAAAAATAGTCGTTAGTCGACTACCAAAATAATCGTTAGTTGCAGCCCTAGTGTGAATGTGTGCATGAATGGGTGGGTACAGGATCTGGAAAGCGCTTTGATCATCCAGAGATGAGTAAAATGCACTATGCAAATGAACGCCATTTACCATATTCCCTAATGCTGCCACTCAGTGTTTTGTAACTACCATGAGTTCTGTTTGGTGACATCATGGACATACTCTCTTGGTATGGGGTCAGCGGTCAAGGTTGGTATTCCCTATGCCCTCTTACTATAGAATAAGGCTGGGAATCATCACTAATTTCCAGAATTGCTCTGATTCTTGAGGTTTGGAATTGATTCGATCTGATCCCGATTCAATCAGGGAAATTACCATTTTTAACAGCTATTTTACTTGCCGGGGGGAAAAAAACCTTGGACCGAATGCTGCAAATTGTACCAGGAATACACCAACTTTAATAAATTATCACAAAGAGCTGACCCAAAATCTGTTACAATAATGCACTTTTTATTATTTAACTTATGATTTCACAAAGTGTTAACAACCCAGAGTAAATAAACAAATTCGGTGCATGAAGCATGTATACATAATCTCACTGTATTTCACTCCCTCCAGGATTTTGTTAGCTGTTTTTGTGGTTGTTGTGGCCCAAAAAGCCTGAATTTTAGAGGTTTTTTGCACTGAAAGTTGTGAGGAAATACAGACTTTAAAGTAGCTGCTTTTTCCATACTTTACAGTGATGCTATTCTATGGAACACCACAAGAAAAGCACAGGATTTCAAAAAAAGTTTGATTTATTTAGAATGAAATGCTCAGTGAAGCTGTCAAAATGACCAACATTGTATTCTTGCTGAGAACTTCCAATAAAAGAAATAAAAGAATTTAGCCATTACAACAACTAAATTGCATTGAAGGCATGTTGGGAGTATGGAGAAAATTATGACGGCACCTTCTTGAATCTTGAATTTGAAAACTAAGACCCCTGAAAAATTTGAGGTCTTCTTCTGTGCTGAAATCCACAACGAAGCAGGGATGGCTCCTCCACTGACAACCTCTTCCTTCAGAACATTTCAGTGCAGGATGGAGCTTGGAGTGGAAACTCAGTCTTCACAGATCTTAAGGGATATGAAAAGGAGAATATATTTCAAAGGAAAATTAATCATATTTTTAAATCCCCACACCACTGTGGAGTTTAATAATTTAGTTTTGTTTTTTGTTTATATTTTAACTACAAAGTAACTTTCAATTATTGAAAGTGGTTTCAATTCATTTCCTGGGAAGAGCTATTCATTTCAGTTTAGTTCTATTGAGTAAAAATGGCTCGTACTGCGGCCTTTTTATTCTGCCATTTTCATTTTGTGATTTTTAATTTTCAAATCTCTCACTTGAATGCTAGAACTTCATAATCTCATAAAATATACCTTTATTCTGCATGTATTCACACGCTTAGCCAACAGTTAACTACTATATCCATAGTTTGTAAAAGAAAACACCATCGTGCTGGATGAATTAATTTATGACACAAATGTTAAAATAAATGATTTTACTTAGAATCTCAGCGGCTCAAAGTCTCCCTCTGTTCACAGGTTTCAGCCAGTCTCCATGCATTTTCTGTTTGAAGTGTTTATCAATCGTCAGCTTTGTTCTAACACAGCGCTGCATGTAGTACAAAACAGTTTATCCCTGCTTTATGAAAAATATTCTTTACGGTGACTTGTGCAAATAAATTTAAGAGATCCGCACGTTAGCTCCACTCATGTAAACACGGAAGTAAAGACGTGTGCATGCGCTGCAGGGAACTCTGGCTGGATGAGAACCGTTTTAACACCACAGAAGAACCAGTATATCCGTTAGCTGTTAGCGCCGTTAGCACTTCGGGTGTTTCTGGTTCTTTGCTGCTGTTCCTGGCTCACTGAACCGGTTTTGACCTGATCAGACTCGGCAGACATTCAGACGTAAAAGCATTATATTAAGACCAATCCATGTATTTTGTGGATTGATAAACGAGGATTGATCCAGATCATTGAATTGAGCTTTTGAACCCACGCCTACTAATAGCGGCCCACAGACCGGGGTTTGATGACCATGGGGCTACAGGACCAGCAACAGTGGTTAATCTCATGCCTCCTCAGCTGGCCTCACCCATATAACCTATCTGAAAAAAATTAGTGAACCAAGATACCCCCGCAATTTGTTAAAATTTAGTTGACTTAAGAGGGAAGTCTGACAGTATTTCCATTAGCACAGTGGTTTACACTCATTGTAAATCCCAGCACCATACATTGCCCACACTAAGATGCAGTGCATATAAATTAAGGGTGCAATGGTGAAATACTTCCAACCTAAAACTTTGTCTGTGTATAAAATGTTGTACTCGGCTCTCAAATGAAAAAGTTGTACCTGATTTCTTGACTGACTTTTTATTTTTGCCTGTTTAATTCTAGCCTGAAGAAATCGATGTGTTAGTAGGAAAGGACCGAGAAGGATTCTTTACCTCCGGGCTGACCATGGGTAGTAAAAAGTGCTCCGTAATCAGAGACAGCCTCCAGATTGATGGTGACTGGACAATGGACATCCGGACAAAAAGTCAAGGAGGAGAGCCCACATACAACGTTTCTGTAGGCAGAGCAGGCAAAGGTGAGCCCCACATCTCACATTCGGTGTTGCATATTAGTGGCGTCATAGTGGCACAGTAGCCTGCTTTTATATAGTACTATTAGTTTAGCTATTCTGATAACTCATGCTGTACTTGCATGTAAAGTAGATGAAGACACCTTTCCTCAATATATGATTTTCTGAATCACTGAATGCTAACTTTCAGTGACTGTTGAAGATGGGGTGGCAAGTGCATTTTTAAGTAGGTGTTCAGTGTAAAATCAAAGGATCAAGATTGACAAAATGGAAAGGGAACTTTGTCTACAAGATTCTGCTACTTGTGTTCATAGTGTATCTGTCCTGTAACATTTAGGCAGTGATAATTAACTGACCATCTTGAAGATCAATAATGACATGGCGTACCATAAGATGTTCTGTATAAATGGGTTTTTTAAAAAATTGCATCTAAAGGTGTGTTCAATTTTTATTTTATTTTTTTTGCGCAGTGCAATTACACATCAACTCAATGTAAACATACAAATAGACATGAATTCACCATCTGAGCAAGTTGCAGACAGGTGGAGTTGCCTTTTATAACTTATGCAGCTGTGTTCTGCCTGCTGTGGAAGCCCCCCAAATATTGTCATGTTTAGGTTTACATTATCTGACGGGGCTCTCGCTTGCACAAATTCTCCCTGCCTCCAAAACTTCACCCGGATGACTGTAGTTTACACTGCTAGCCTGCTAGCCCTTGGCAGCACATTCGTGGCAGGAGTCCCGTGGGTCGATAACTCCGACGCGCCAATTCAGCCGCAGCACTCCCGGCACATCTGTCTGCACGTGAGTGGCAGTCTCATTTTCAAACTAGTTTACTCTCCATTTTTGATAACTTTAACTTCAGTGATAACAGAATATCAAGGCTGATTACTAGCTAGCACTACCAAATTCCTTAGACATGCGAATGCCCAAATTTGCATGTTTTCAAATGTTGACATGAACTTTACATGTATTCACGTCATGCTTTTGCATTTGGTCTAAATGCACCTTTAGCTCTAATCCTCAACTTCATAGTCTCTCCCAACATACTGTTTCATACAATTTATTGAACTAGAGAGAAAGTGTGCACATCAAGTCTCATGATGGTGAAATCCAAAACACTGAATGTATTTTCAAAGACAAAATTTGAATAGCTTCTGAGTTGGAATTCTAGAACTTATTACTGAAGTTAGGTGGATTCTGAGGGTCATGTCTTCAGGCCATTACATACTCTGCAAGAACAGAGAAATTTGTTCTTTTTCTTGAGGTGGCAAGAACAAGGTTCTTTCTGGCCAGGACATTTCATACTTAACAAGAAACTGAAGTACAGAACTGGGAAATTCACATTTCTGGCCAATCACACAATAGTCCTTGGACCCCACGCAAGAAAAAGTTCTGCCATAATGATGTGTCAAGAACAGGCTGCAAGAACAAAATGACTTTTTTTGTTCTTGCAGGTCTGGAAGAGAGCAAATTTTTCTGATCTTGCAGAGTATGTAAAGGCCTTAAGTGTTGTCAGTTCTAGTGTTGCCTGTGTGGTGCCTAATTCCTTGTCCTACCAAGTCTTCCCTGAAACTATTAAACCTTGCAGGTGAGACTGTTGCGGGGCTATCTGGTTCCCGTTGCCCATACACTTAGGCTACGTTCACACTGCAGGTTTTAATGCTCAATTCCAAATTATTTTTTTTCACAAATGTGACCCATATCTATTTGGGGTTTTTTTTTTTGTTTTTTTTAATGACCGTCTGAACAGCACACATCGTTTTTTTTCCACAGACCCAGGCCACTTTTGTATGTGGTCCTAATTCGGATACATATCTGATATTTTCCAAAGCGATCTCAGTCCGAACAGTCATATCGCATTTCATCTGACTTTTTCCTCATTCAAGTGAGACAGATGCTACAATTCTGTGGTGGAGGGTGGAGCAAGCATGGCAAACACAGCTGATTTGTGCTCTCTTTTTAATCAATCTTCTTCCCTTTATCACTGGATCGTAATTTTGTCGGCTCAGACTGCATGACGACTTAAAAATTTGGGGGGGCAGGTTTCAAGGCTGAAACCGTCAAGACAAGCAGACGCACAGTAACGGCACATTTACTGGATGCTGCAAATTCCTTTTTTCCCTGTAAACGGCACACCGTGAGTCCTGGCTGCTGTAATATCTAAAATATCAAGTTAATACCGACATGACTGTGGGGCGGAATGGCCAGATACGGGGATAGGAGGAAAGGAGAGGGGAGTCTGTGGCAGCTTCTCCTTCTTGTGCGGGACCAGTGGTAACACTACTGGCCCAAGCCACTGACATCAGTGGGCGAGAGCCCTGTTGTAATCGCTAGGATTATTTATTATTAACCTTATTTATACAGGTAATCCCACTGAGATACGGGGTCTCATTTTCAAGACAGCTGTTTAATCATTCAGTTCTGTTGAAGCAGTGCTGATCACAGCGGTCATCTGGCATGTAGAGGAATGAAGCTGGTCTCATTTATTTTGTGCATCATCATTTCTGAATGATTTTAAAATTTTATTTTGCTGCACTGCATTAAGGTGAAGTTCTGTCCCCCTCAATTGTTCGGGGCTCATTTACTTCCGTAAACGCTGTCTGATGTTACGTTTTCTTCTGTGCATCCGGGCCACTTCAGAGCTGTAGACTGTTCGCACTGGAGGCTGATGGGGGGTCACATTTAAATTATAATGTGAATGCCCACACACAAAAATCGTATCTCGGCAAAAAATCGGAATTGAGCATTAAGACCTGCAGTGTCAGAATCAGAATCAGGTTTATTGCCATTGTTCATGTAGTACACAAACTAGGAATTTGTCTCGGTACAATGCTGCAACATTAAACATGATAAGATAAGAGAAATAAACTATACATGTAATAAAGTGTAGGATAAGATTAAGTGATACTGGTCAACAGTTAAAATATATATTAGCCAGCAGCAGATACTGTGGAGAACTATATAGTGCAGTCGGTAATGCAGGAAGAAAACAGTGATGATTGACATGAGTCTGGTTGAGCTGCTGTACATGGTGCACGAGAGTCACTTAGTGTTCAGCAGTCTAATGGCAGAGGGGAAGAAGCTGTTCATGTGACGGGAGGTTTTAGTCTGGATGGACCGAAGTCTTCTACCAGAGGGGAGGGGGGCAAACAGTACGTGACCAGGGTGTGAGGGATCGGCTATGATCCGGCCAGCACGCCTCCGGGTCCTGGAGATGTACAGATCCTGGAGAGATGGGAGCTTGCAGCCGATCACCTTCTCAGCAGTGCGCACGACGCGCTGCAGCCTTAGTCTGTCCCTGGCAGTGGCTCCTGCGTACCACACGGTTATGGAGGTGGTGAGGATGGACTCGATGATGGCTGTGTAGAACTGCACTAACATCTTGGTGGGTAGCTTGAGCTTCCTCAGCTGCCGCAGGAAGAACATCCTCTGCTGGGCTTTTTTGATGAGTGAGCTGATGGTCAGCTCCCATTTGAGGTCCCTGGTGATGGTAGTGCCTAGGAAGCGGAAGGAATCAGCAGTGGTGATGGGAGAGCCTGAGAGGGTGAGGGGGGGCAGAGGAGTAGTGACTTTCCTGAAGTCTACAATCATCTCCACTGTCTTCAGAGCGTTCAGCTGCAGGTTGTTATTGCTGCACCAGGACGCCAGCTGGGCCACCTCTCTCCTGTAGGCGGACTCGTCGCCGTTGGAGATGAGCCCGATGAGGGTGGTGTCGTCCGCAAACTTGATCAACTTGACAGACTGGTGGCTGGAGGTGCAGGAGTTGGTGTAAAGGGAGAAGAGTAGGGGGGAAAGTACACAGCCCTGGGGTGATCCGGTGCTGATGCTAGTATAGTCTGAGACAGTCTTTCCCAGCCGCACATGCTGCCTCCGGTCCGTCAGGAAGTCGATGATCCACCTGCAGAGGGAGTCAGGCACGTTGAGCAGGGACAGCTTGTCCCGGAGCAGTGTGACCGTAGCTTTAGTACTCTGTGGACCAAGATTTCAAAAAATGTGCTTAGCTGCCTGTCTTTTCCTTGTTAAAACAACCCTCTACCTTGCATATAATTCTGTTCCTCATTCACACTTGATTTCCACTCTGAACTGGTTAAATGTAGATCCAGGCTCTTCAGGGTTCCTACATGTATTGAGGAGAGGTACCCCAAGCATGCTGCTGTGTGTGTCATCCTTCAGTGATGGTTGGTGGATAGCTTCACTTTGTTTCTTTGCTGCTGCCATGGTACATGTTTAAGGAGACCTCTGCATTGTACTTTAAAAGCCTCAGGCTTGATGAGGGCCAAATAAACAAACGCACATCAGGCCACATCAGTTTCCCCCACACAGATTTTATACCAGCAGTTGCTCTTATTTTGAAAGTCTTATCACACCTAGTTCTGCTGCTCCTTGTTTCCGGCAGCTCTGTTTTTTCTTTCTCTTCATTCCTATTTCTAGGGGTCAGGCATATTTCAGCTTAAGCAAAATGTGGTGTTGATGTATAACAAATACAACCTTATTCTGTGGGAAATGTCATTTGTTCAGTTTCTCTACACCAGGAATTGTTTATTCCAGTGTGATCATAGAAAAATACATCTAGAATGCAAATGGTGGCTGAACCATACGGATAGATCTAAGTTTGTCAGATCTTTCACAGCAGCTACTTAAACATAAAATGAAATGGACAAGGTGCATGTGATGCCAAAGCCTTCCAAAATTTAGGCCCAGCACCTTAATTGTAATTTGTATTGCATGTCTTTCCCCCATTATTGTCAGAATAGCTGGTGTGAGTGCAGTCACAGTTGGAAGTTTTAATTAAGCAGTATTACATGAGTGAGTACGCGGAGGCCACTAGAATATCACACCGCACACCTGTAGTTGGTATATTCATGATACCGTAAAGAACTCGAGTGTAATACTGCTTTTAGGGCTGTGTGAGATGTCTCAGATGACAATATAAAAACGTCTACCATTTCATAGAACACTCCATCGTTTATATCATGATTTAAAATGCACATACTCCCGTTTATTCAGTAAAACTCCTCATCACTACTTGTCAGCGCCCCCGTCTCTTCCCTGCAGTGTGCGACTGCACACAGCAGAACAGGTGCCGTGGTGGGTGACTAGGCTTCAGTCCGGTGGTTGTTGCTAATGCTCACTCCAAACTACCGGTTCAGATAGCTGCGACTCCTGTTTGCCAGGGATGTGGGACTGTTTTCCATCATGCTGTGTCAGAAAGTATAGTCCGCTAACCTTGTTTTTAGTAGGTCATGTTAACACCATGTCTAATTTTAAAATGCTAAATGACGATGCTGAGTTTTGCTAACTGGAAACCGTAGCAGACAGTCATTTCTTGGGTTTAAATTACTGCCGTTTCCTAGTTTTGTCTGAAAAAAAAATTATTAAAGCTGCAAAAGTGCATGATGGTGGCACATACATGCAAAATAAATGATAAATTAAAACCGGTTGGAGGATCAAGTTGGCTCTTTATGTAATTTGTTTGATTTCTAATAATTTTAATTGGTCAAGTAACGATAATGAATAAAGTTAGTCATTGCATGTATTTTATTACATTGGTCATGATCTGAAAATCAAAGACAAAAGGCAATCTGAAATATTTTTTACTCTGAAGCAAATGGGTTAAATCAGGCTAGAATTGCAAGCTGTAACTCCACACTTAAATTTTCATTGGTTTCAACTAACAGCTAATTTATATCTGTAGATGGTAGCGTAGCGATGGTTAATTTTCTCATTTTCAAACATTTTTGTTGCTTTTTTTTGTTTTGCTATTCTTCTCTGGCTCAGGAAAGATTTAACTTATTGATGTTTACTTTTATTCATACACGGGTACATCTAAAAAAAAAAAATTAGAAGATCATGAAAAAGTTAAAAAAAAAATTTTTTCACTCGTTTCAGAAAGTGAAACCCATATATAGATTCATTACACAAAGAGTGATATATTTCAAGTGTTTATTTTAATTTTGATGATTATGGCTTACAGCCCATGAAAACCCCAAATTCAGTTAATCAAAAAATTAGAATATTACATAAAATCAATTAAAAAAAATTTTTTTTAATGGAAATGTTGGCCGACTGAAAAGTATGTCCACGTACACATTAGAGATCAACCGATATGGGTTTTTCAGGACCGATAACGATTATTAGTAGTTAAGGAGGCTGGTAACCGATATTTGGAGCAGATACTCATTTGCAGGAAGTGTAAAAATTGGCGTAAAAATGTTGAATAATACAAACACTTAACTTCGTTTAACTGCCTAAAGCATGTTTATTTAACCAAATAGAAAAATAGCTCCAGAAGTTGAATAAAAACTTAAATAGCTCCCTGAAATGTTTCCACAGTAAATAAAGTAATATTTAAATATAACTTATCTTTGTTTTAAGTTGAAACACAACAAAAAGTACAGGGAGTTAACGAGCTCAGCAGCAACTCTTGTAAAGTTAATAAGAACTTATATAATAGCTCCGTGATTTTTTTTTTTTACACAGTAAAAAAAGTAAAATTTCACAATAACTGAAATGACTTTGAACTTTGTTTAAAGTTGGAACAAAAAGTGCAGAGTTCCCAGGCTCAGCAGCAGCTCTTGTAAAGTTAAATAAAAACTAAACAAAGTAAAATTTCAATGTAACTGAAATGACTTATTGTTTTAACTTCAAACAAAAAGTGCAGGGAGTTCTCAGGCTCAGCAGCATCTCTAGTAAAGTTAAATGAAAAACTTGCTTCCAGAGGTTTTATAAAGTATAGCAAAGTTAAACAAAATTTGCACAGAAATGTGAGTGTCAAATCAATTAGTAGTCCCAATTGAGCAGCACGAGATTGTGGTGCAAAAAGCAAAGTTGTTCAGCGTGCTCTCCAGTGAGACGGCTTCTCTTGCGTTCATAAATTGCAGAGATTTCACTGAACATTCGCTCACTTGGGACTGACTGATGAGGGTGGTGCACAAAGACATTTTTTTGCTTGTTTGGCAAGTTGCTTGAAGCGCCCTTAATTCTGTCTCCACCACTGAGTGGTCGTGAGTTAGAGTTTTTCATCTGTCTTTCACGCAAACTCACACTATTCTCTACATAAGACATTCTCCCTTTGAGTCTGCGGAGCGTTTAGAGCAGGACCGGCAAGCTAATGTTATGCTAATATGCACAGAGTATGCTAGTAAAAGCTAGTCAGCCTTGCATCTTATCCCTGCAACAAAACAAGACTGAATTGAATTTCTTACTCTCACAATCACACACACGGGCTTCTACAATCACGGACTGTTTCCACATTGATATTACCAACAGCATTGTTTCAAGTAATTCAGACATATGGGGAGGTACTACGAGCTAGCAGAGCTGCCGCTAATGTTTACTCCACTCTTACGTTATTCTCCTGCTCACTGTAACGTTAGTAGTAGTTGTGAGATGTAGAGCGCAGGGATGTTTATTACATTTTCGAGAGAGTTTTCTGCGTTTACCTTGACATGTGTGCTTGCTCTGTACGTTACCCACACAAAAAAACTTTCCTTTCCGCTGTGTGTGTGAGGACAGCTTCCATTTCAGATTGGCTCTGCCACTTACGCATGCTGTGGCTTGCTTAACCAATCAGATGATGCCGTGGGTGGTGGCTGGAGACAGAAGTGGCAGGAGACAGAGAGGCGCGGCTGCATCTGAGCCAAAATAACCCAGTTTTAAATTGATTTCTTGATATCGGCCCGTCAGAAAAAAGGCCGATGCAGATATACGTCAAAATTCCAAATATCAGCCCCGATAATTGGCTGACCACTAGTACACACTCAATGCTTGGTTGGGGCTCCTTTTTTGGGGGAGGAAACAAACTATTTTTTAAAATTAATTTTATGTAATAATCTAATTTTTTGAGAAACTGAATTTGGGGTTTTCATGGGCTGTAAGCCATAATCAAAATTAAAATAAACACTTGAAATATATCCCTCTGTGTAATGAATCTATATATGGGTTTCACTTTCTGAAATGACTGACAAAAAATTTAGCTTTTTCATGATATTTTGAGATGTACCTGTAGTACTGCAATTGTCAGAGTTGATAGTAAATTACTGTTAGTAATTAACGGTGACATGAACACCTTTGAAGTAGGGCTGTACTATATATGCCGATATACTGTATATCAGATGACGATATAAAAACGTTAATCGTTTCACAGAACACTAAATTTTTTATATTATTTAAAATGCACATACTCCTGTTTATTCAGTAAAGCTCCTTACCACTACTTGTCAGCGCCCCATCTCTCCTCTGCAGTGTGCACAGCGGAACAGGTGTAGGTGGCTAGGCTTCAGTCCGGTGGATGCTAATGCCATCTCCAAACTACCAGTTCAAATAGCTGCTACTCCTGTTTGCCAGGGATGTGAGACTATTTTTCATTGTGCTGCATCAGAGAGGATGGTTTGCTAACCTCGTTTTAATAGGACGCAAGTAACATTAAAACCATGTCTAAGTATAAAATGCTAAATGACTATGCTAAGTTGTGCTAACTGGAAATTCAATTCAATTCAACTTTATTTATATAGCGCCATTTCACAACAACAGTCATCTCATAGCACTATCAACTGTAGGGGGGAACCCCCATAGTTGCAGAAAGACCCCAGCAATCAGGCGGAAATGTAGCAGAGCATTGTTTCTTTGGTATTTTTTTTTTTTTTTTTGTCACATCACACAGCCGTACTTTGAAGCAGAGTGATGCATACAGGTACATCTCAAAAAATAAGAATATCATGGAAAAAGTTAATTATTTTTTCACTCATTTCAGAAAGTGAAACTCGTATAGATTCATTACACAGTGATATATTTCTAGTGTTTTAATTTTGATGATTATGGCTTACTGAATACTTGGTTGGGGCACCTTTTGGATTAATTACTGTATCAATGTGGCGTGGCATGGAGGTGATCAGCCTGTGGCACTGCTGAGGTGTTATGAAGGTCCAGGTGCTTTGATAGTGACCTTCAGCTTGTCTGCATTGTTGGGTCTGGTGTCTCTTACCTTCCTCTTGACAATACTCCATAGATTCTCGATGGGGTTTAGGTCAGGAGAGTTTGCTGGCCAATCACAGTGATGCCATGGTCATTATCTGAACAGAGGTCATCAGCTGGTGTTTGTCCGCTGTACAATAAAGTAGAATAAAAGGAAGCTGATAGACAAAAAATTTTAAAAATACAAAAACAAGTTAAAACACAAGATTAAAATAATTTAAAAATATTACTTGCCATTTAAAAACGCAGTTGAAACTCAACCGAAATCTTCATGAAACAGTTTTCAGCTACATTTTAAGAGTTCAGAGTTGGCTTAACGTATCTAGAGTGCGAGTCAATTCCAAATGCCACCGCCCACCCTGTGTGCAGTGACGCATCTCCGCTGAAAATCAAGCCCCAAGAATACTTTATTAAAGAGGTGTCAACAGTTTTACTTTGGGACACGATTTGAGGTTGAGTATGTCGGGGGGGGGGGGGAGAATTGAAATGTATGGGATATCGTGATTATCGTTGAATCATGATAGGATCTCATCATGACCTAAGTAACGCGAATCGCGAGTTCTCAAGATTCCCACCCCCATTATGGCTTAGAGCTCATGAAAACCCCACATTCAGTTTCTCAAAAAAATATAACATTTTAAAAAATTATTTTTCATAGAAATGTTGGCAGACTGAAAAGTATGTTGATAGTACTTGGTCAAGGCTCCTTTTGCATGAATTACAATGCGACGTAACATGAAGGCGATCAGCCTGTGGTACTGCTGAGGTGTTGTAAAGGCTCAGGCTGCTTTGATATGTCTTCAGTTTGTCTGCATTGTTGGGTCTGGTGTGATCTTCCTCTTGACAATACTCCATAGATTCTCTATAGGGATTAGGTCAGAAGTTGGCTCGCCAATAAAGCAGTGATACCATAGTCATTAAACCAGGTTTTGATACTTTTGATAGCGTGGACAGGTGCCAAGTCCTACTGGAAAATGAAATCAGCATCTCCACAAAGCTTGTCAGCTGAGGGAAGCATCAGGGGTGGCAATTTTCTGCGGATTTCCGCCGATTTATTGTCAAATTGATCATTTCTGTGAATCGTCTAAATCCGTTGAGAAAATTTTAGGGGGGCGGGGGGTAAGGTACCTTATTGTTACCGATTTTGGCAAAAATCAACACGATTACATAAGCGCTCGGCGCTTCTCCGGGTCAAGTCTCCCACGATAACCCGGATGTTTTGTACTCAAGCTACTGCTGTATTGTAAACAGCCCTGCAACTGGATAGCTGCAAACGATTGGACCAATCAAATGGCTCGTTGTATGCTTTGTCAAAAATTCATGGCGGCGTGTTCGTGTTGGAATTCTGAGCTTTAGGTATCGTTTTCAGCGAAATTATGAGATTTTTATCAAAGGATCAGGAGTCATCAGTGCTAGAAATAGACAAGTGTCAAAAATAAGTTCCGATGGAATTGGCTTGAGAGAACAGTGACTGTACAGGTGAAAATTGGCTCAAAGTTCGACGAGGTAACAAACACTCGGACAATTTCTGAAGAAACCAGAAAAGGAGATGAAGTTCAAAGTTCAGAGACTGACACAGCTTGCTGCCAAAAGGAAGAAAGTTTCACATGAGAAGTGACTTGGTGACCAGTGTAAATAGTGTAATAAACTCTGTTATAGAACTGTTAAATATGTTGGACTAAAGACAGTGAGACAACATTGAAGATAAAGTAAGTTAACTTTTCATTAAATTTAATGATTTATCTAAGTCTAGTATTTCATTTTTTTTCAGTCTAAATTACTTCTGTTTTACTGAAAACCTCTCAGCTTCAGGGGGGCTGCACCCCCCCGGCCCCCCCATAAGTCAATCGACCAAATTAGATTTCAGATGAAATCAGAATTTCCTGTTGCCATCCCTGAAGCATGAAGCGCTGTAACAATTTCCACATAGACTACTGCACTGACTTTGGACTTGATAAAACAGTGGACCAACACCAGCATATGACATGGCTTCCCAAATCATCGACTGTGGAAATTTCACACTGGACCTCAAGCAGCTTTGATTTGGTGCTGCTCCACTCTTCCAGACTCTGGGACCTTGATTTCCAAATTGAATGCAAAATTTACTTTTATCTGAAAAGAGGTCATCTGGTGTTGGTTTACTGTGTTAAGTCCAAAGATGGTGTTAAAGTTGCTTACCTCCAATTAAAATGGGATTAGAGGACTCCTCTCTGATGCAGCATGGTGGGAAACAGTCCCACATCCCTGGCAAACAGAAGTAGCGGCTATTTGACCAAACTATTAGTTTAAAGTTTGCTGCTGTGCCAACTACAGGAATGAAGCCTGTTCACCCACACACCTGTTCCACTGCACGCACTGTGAGGGATAGGTGGGTGCTGACACATCATACAGCCCAATCGTCAGTCAACTTAAGTCTGACGACCTAGGCCTGTAACAATAACAGCCATCCATCCATCTTCTTCCGCTTAATCCTTTTTGGGTCTCGGGGGGGCCGAAGCCTATCCCAGCACCTTTTGGGCGAGAGGCAGGGTACACCCTGGACAGATCGCCAGTCCATCGCAGGGCTAACGCAAAGACAGACAACCATTCACTCTCACATTCATACCTAAGGACAATTTAGAATCCCCAGTTGATGCCAGTTAACCTAAATGGCATGTGGGAAGAAACTGGAGAAATCCCAGAGTAAACCCATGCAGACACAGGGAGAACATGCAAGCTCCTCCACACTGTTGGTCAAGGGCTGGGATCGAACCCAGGATCCCCCAGCCAAGGGTGAGTTGCTGTGCTGCCGCAATGCTAACCACTCCGCCACTGCGCTGCCCACAATAACAGCCAACGCAATTAATTATACAATAAACAATGTTTTCTATCAATGGTCGCCATTTACATGTGTTCATGATATAATCTGCCAGTATTTCAGCTGGTTGTGCTGCTTCTGTCCCTGTGCATGCTCCTTGTAGGAGGTGGAGCTCATGCTCAAAGAAAGGACAGCCAGAAAGTGAAGTGGTGAGCTGAAGGGGTCCACTCACAATTTAAAGTTTGTACCCACTGCTCATTTTTAACAGCAGGATCACTTTGTACAGCAGGGTCCTCAGTTTTTTCTCAGTTGAAAAGGTCAATTTCAACTCTGGCTAAGTTACTCGCGTTACACCTGTTTAATTTGTATGATTGGTGCGACTATTAAGTCATTACCGGCTGTATTAGACAGCACTACCAGGTAGGGTTGCACTATTAATCGAATTTTGATTGCGAGAATGATTTTTGCTGCCACGATTAAATTAACATGATCGTTGGTTATATTGACCTTTGAAATGTGGGCTCTGCTGCATATCAAATCAAGCATTTTCTCAACCAACAGCCAGCCAACCACCAGGGGGCAAGCGCACGTTAGAGCAACATTAAGCTGCAGAGCTGACAAGCGAGCGCACCCTGTAGCGGCAGCCTTAAGTTTTCAATAGCGGACTGGTTTGATGGTGAAACACAAACCAGATGTCAGGAGCAGAAGGTGACAATACAGCAACACGTGGAGGTGAGGAGCTAGTGCCTTGAAAGGATAATCATCCACTGTCTGGACATGTTTTGGATTCAGGGCAAGTGATGCTAACTAAAAAGAAATTATACAGAGTGCCATAGAGCTGTCTCTGTGCCACAGGGCAACACAGCTAACTTATTCATCCACCTGAAAAAAATGCTACAAACACAAGTATGATAAATGCATGAAGGCTAACGTGAATGTCGCTTCACTAAATCGGTCTGTCCGGCGCCGACCCAGGCAACCATAGTATCAGCCCTGCACAGAGCTTCACCATATCAATCTGCCTCCCAAAGACACACTAAAGTAACTGATGCAATAGTATTTGGCCAAAGACATGTCCAGTAAATACTGTATGAGCAACAAAGGCTTCAGAAACATGGTCAAAACTTGGAAAAGAAATACGCGATCCCCATGTGATTCTCCAAAGTTGCATTACCTGTGCTGAATGGAAAAATACAGATGGATATCACAACTTTTGAGTACTTGGCAACTACAAGCAGAATAATGGAGACCTACCTGTCCCGGACAATTCACTACTTTGCTGGCGATTTTAAAATGAAGAGGTGACGTCACGCTTGCAGTCATTTTTCCCACAAGACCACACAAGATCAGTTAATTACCCTGGATTGTTCCAATTGGGGCCGTAATGGAAATTGGGGGCTCGTCCCGGGATCAATTAATTACCCAGGATAGTTCCAATTAGAGTCGTAACATTGGGGGCTCGTCCGGGATTGGACACCTGCACCACTTCCTTAAGGGGGGAGGTGTGACGACCCCCCTCCATGGGAAATTAGTCAGTGGTGCAGGTCATGACACCATTAGGGTATACGTACCTCCACTCCTAGCCAAGGTGCTAGGGAGGAATTCCTCTTTGGCTCAGTGGTAGAGCAGGAGGTGGTTGGGATCCTGGTGTCATGAGTTCATTTCCCAGCCTGGGATATGAGGTGAGGTCTACCTTGCCTAAGGGTGAAAGTTATTTGGGAGGTGTGGTCTACCTTACCTAAGGGCGAAAGTGATGAGGTCAGTCCACCTTGACGTTGAGGTCGAAATGGACTTTGTGGTTTGTGATCCCAGGCTGAGAGAGAGAAATTGGGGGCTTGTCTGGGGAGCGATCAATTAATTACCCAGGATGGTTCCAGTTAGGGCCGTAACACCTGCAAAACAAGAGGCCTAGATTAGATTAAGCTACAATTTGGTAATTAAGAACATACTGTGAAAATTGGTTTACTTAAATAGTTGGTGAAAATAAACTTTGAGCTCTTGTGGACTTCTACCAGCTTCCAAAAAAATTGATTCCAAATTACACCCGAGCTGCAGGTTTTCATCTCCACAAATATACACTGACAAACATCTTTGCGTGTATCCTCTATATCTGTATTTGTCTTGCTCGCTCTGCCTGACGGTCCTGTGACATGTCACCACCAGCAGCACTGATAAGAAAATGAGTGATTAAGCTTAATGCTGCCTTCAAATGAAAGGTGCCACTGCTTTTTGTGCCATTGTCTTCCTGCATAGCTGTCTTGTCTGCTTACTGCTTTAGCTCTGTGCTCTTCTCGTTTCACTTGTGTGATCTCCTCACCCTCTCTAAATGTCCCTTCTGTCTCTTTTCTTTCAGTCTTGGTCTTGGTAATGGGCAAAGAAGGTGTCCATGGAGGTGGATTGAATAAGAAGGCATACTCGATGGCAAAATACTTGAGGGATTCAGGATTTTAGTTTTGATGTAGCTAATGTGATGTAGTAGGGAGGAGGAAAAAAATCATGAAAATAAAAACAAAAAACATAAAACTTACCAAAAAAAAAAAAAAAAAAGCCATTACTGTCAAGTCCATGTTTCCCAGCCCCAAGAGCATTTCTAACAGCACAGGGTTCAGGCACTGTCCCCAACCTTGTAGCTCCATATTTGGCTGAAATGGCAAACAAATGTTTTCTTTTCTAGCCCTGTTATCAACATGCCTGTTCATTTGTTTCTTTTCCTTTGTGTACTCCAGCTTTGGTTTTTGTCATGGGGAAAGAAGGTGTTCATGGAGGGCAGCTCAACAAGAAAGCTTTTCAGATGGCTGACTACCTGAGAAAGTCCGGATACTAAAGCAGCCTGGAGCCAACTACCTAGCAGATCTCCCTTACCATCCTATTGCATTTCACACTACATCCAATCTTAATTGGTAGTTTTGTTTTCTGCCTTGCCCTATTCCCATTTCTTTTTTTTTTTCTTTTTTTTTTGGGGGGGGGGGGTCATGTCCCTTTAACCCACCCCCTTCTCTAAATGCACTTGTGCTGTTATACCCTTAGAACCTGTTTAAAGAACTCTTGAGTTGGTCCATAGCAAATATGAGCATGTTGCTAACAGGATGTCATAACAGATTCTTTCTTTATGAAAGACCAGCAAAAAACAAAAATCTGGCTCAACAGACGAAGGCTTTTAACAGTAATATGAACGATATTCCTTGTGTCACAGTGCCCATCACCTAATCCCCCTGACCCGATCACACACTCCTCCCCAAGCAGCTGATGCCTTTGACGCACTCGAGTGGTTAACGAAGCTCACCACGTCTTCCTCTGTCATTTCCTCCCTGTCCAGGAGAGGAGACTGTGTGCATATCTTTGACCCAATGTTCCTCTCACATTCACTACACTACCACTCACCCCCCCCAACCTCATGAACTCACTTGCCAAAAATTTAATTTTGTCTCCCTCAACAATGTTTGCTTAATCATCCACTACAAACCGCATGCGACCCTCATGACCCAATGCTCCTCACCAACCAACTCATTACATATTCACTCCCTGTCAGACATTCTAGAAAATGGAGGGCACTGCCAGAGGTGGAAGATGGCTAAATGTAAAGCATCACTGTGGCACTATAAGATCAACACCCCCATAGATGGCTCAGAAGCCCAATCCATAACTACCATGGATTGTATGAAGGGGTCCAGAGTAGGACTATTCTGTGTTCACCCGTCTCCTGTAAAGGTGGTTGGTGGATGCTGGTAGCCTCTCCTCCAGCATCACAACCTCCCTGGCTACAAGAAAACCTATGGACATTCCACCTTAACAATGGCTCAGGCACTTAACTGTTTTTGTTTTTTTTTTCCTTTGGTTTTTTTTTTTGCCAGCTCCTGTAACATTTTCTTTTCTTTGGAAGACTGCCATTTTTGGACAGTAGACATCCAGTATATAACCTTATGGAGTGTGTCCTTTTTTTTTTTTTTCTAAATAGGACCAAGTATAGTCAAAGTTTGGGTATTTATACAGTTGCTCTAAATCATGTGGTGAATGACTGCTTTTTTTAATCAGTCAGTAATACTATGGTTAAAATATGAAGCTACAGAGGAGTAATGGTGGGAGTATCTGAGGAAAATTCACTCTCCCCCCCCCCCCTTGCACTAGTTAGGAAATAAAACGACTGCATTTGTAAAATCTCTGCTGTGTTGACAATATTAAAACTGTGGAATAAATTGCCTTCTAGTCTCTAGTCAACTGAGCACTGGGATTCAGTCTGTTAATGCTTACTACCGCTAATGTCCAACACGGGGGAATGACGCTCCACAAGAGATGGGATTGGTTGAAACAGACACTCATGGTTGTCTTGTCAAATCTAAACTGCAGAACCTGTATATTCTGTGCCATAATGTAGAGATCTGTTGCTGTTAGACAGATTTTACCCCACTGTCCACTAAGGGTTAATTTCATTGGCACTTTTTTTTCTTCTAGCTTCAGCTCCACTGTTTAGGCCTTGTGGGATGTGTACCCAAATCAAAAACCCTTTCAAATCCTGTCTGCAGATATGTTCATTTTTGTTCTTCACTCGTTTTCTTTTTCTTACATCTGGGATACAGTCTCTTTAATGCATCTGATTTCATATGCATAAAACCAAGAAATGCCATAAATTGATTTATCACCTTGTTTACAGAAAGATCAAATAAATTTATTCCAACCATATGTGTTGTCTCTTGTGCTAAATTTGTCAAAGCAGCAGTTGTACAAAATGTAATATGCTCTGTCTACCACTTTGGATGGAGAAGATGGATACCATTTAAAAAAAAAAAAAAATAAATAAAAAAAAATCTAAGACACCATTTCTATGTGGTGAGCAGACTTTATAGTTGGCGGGTTCTGCATAGCTGCCATTCTCCCTTGTTCAGAGCAAGTTTATAACTTTTAGGGTGATTCTAGTTGTAGTTTGGTGGCTCTCAAACAACTTTGTCAAACTTTGGCAAATATTTCAACAAAGCTGAAATGAGCTAATACAATGATGTAGCATTCAGCCCATTTCATGGGAGTTGCTACTATGAGACATTTCCCCCAGTGATCCTCAAGTGGGTCTGTATCCAAGTTGTACTTGAGGTCAAAGGTCAGATCTGGGCACTTAAGCAATTTCAGAAAAATTGCTAGTCCTGTGCAATTGCCTTGATGCTCACCCAACTCCCCATGATCCTCAGGTGGGTCTGAATCCAGGTTGTCAAAGGTCAGGAGATCTGGGCATTTATGATTTCACCAAACTCATTACTGTTAAACAACTCCCACAATGTCTGGGAAACTCGTGCACCATGATCCACAATTGGGCCTGCATTTAGGCTGTGCTTTCAGGTCAGCTGTTGGCGCTCTCATCAGGCTGGAGTAAGCTTACCTGCTGCCATGTTGAAGTTTCACAGAATCACAACTTTGTAATTTTCTGTACAAAGATGGAACTATGCAATTGAGGTCATGACATCAGGAGCTGCCTGCATTTGACCACTAGTTGCTTTTTTTCCAACCCCACACTGAATAACTTTGGAATCTTAGGATTAATAGTGGGCTGGGGTTATATTTGAACTTTGTTAAACTTAGTACATGCCTCCATGTTTTTCTAAGGTTAAGGTTTCAGTATCACTCAATATTAAACCGGAGTGGTGGCCTAGTTGATAGAGCATCCGTTCCACAACTGGGAGGTTGGAGGTTCAAGTCTCGGCCAGGTCATACCAAAGGCCATATTAAAAACTACTTCCTGCCTTCTGGCTTGGTGCTCAGTGTAATAGAATGGGGGAAGGAGTTGTTTGTGGCAGCGCCTTACATAGTGACCCCTCTGAGTCTACATGTAATATTGTAAAGGGGAGAAACCATTTCATTCTACTGTACATGATTAGCTGTATGGACTGACAACAGATGGCTGCTGCTTCTTAAAGGGGTCATTGACTGAAAAATGGTTTGTAGATTTTAACTCTCAAATGTGTTAACTGGTCACATAATTAGCCAAATTTCCAGTCAACGATCTGGGGGGAAAAAGCACACTTTGTGGCAGTGGCTCAGGAGGTAGCAAGTCGTCCAATAACCAGAAGGTTGGCGGTTCAAATCCCGCTCTCCCCAGCCATCCTGCTGTTGTGTCCCTGGGCAAGACACTTTACCCACCTTGCCTCCAGTGTCCATGACACTGGGTATAAATGTTTGGTAGTGGTCGGGGAGGCCGTTTGTGTGGATTGGTAGCCATGTTTCCGCCAGTCTGCCCCAGGACAATTAGGGCTGTACCAGTGTCTGGAGTGAATGAATAATGGACTCGCTGTAAGCGCTTTGAGAGGTCACTTGACATGTAAAGCGCCATATAAATCCATCTTGTTTTGAGAAACTCCCCCAAATGCTTTTTGACTCTTCCAGGTAAGTTTCCTACATCAAGTCTGGGGGGGGGAGGAGAGGCCACTCACTGCCATCTTAAAGACCCACCCGCTACTCTATTATTGGCCCGCCTAGCTGTCATGTAGATTGAAGTGGTGGCTAAAGGTGGCCTATTAGCCCCTGAGCTAACACTGGTACCAAGACGCTGGCTGTAAGCATGGCTTATATTATTTTCTTCAGATTTTAGTCATCCTAATAGCCATTCCTGTAAACACCTGGTTCACTCCAGCCCATCTGAGTGGTTTCATGATGATTCCGCGGTGGATCGCCCACCCCGACACACCAGTCAATTTTATGGCCCGGGACCAGGGCTGCTGTTATGCTGAGAACTCCCCTGCCAATCCAGGGGAGTTCTCAGCATAACAGTGGTACGTGCGATCTGCCACAGAATTGGGATGAAACCACTGAGAGATGGGCCACAGTGATGCAAGGCACACTGCCAAACCAGGCGATAACAGGGGTGGCCATTAGGGTGACTAAGATCTGAATAACAATATAAGCCGCGCTTACAGCCAGTGTCCTGGTATCAGTGTTAATGCGTGGGCTACAAGGCTACCTTTAGCTGGCCGTGCGAGTCACAAGCCAGTACAGGCTGCGGAATCATGACTGAGCCTCCAGCTCCCAGCAATCAAAATATCCCTGGACCAAATGCTGCTGGCTCTTGCACCCAGCAACCCCACCGTCCTCCGTGGATCTGCTCTGCTCTCACGGGCAGCATAGTCGCTCCAGCTTTCAGCTGGCTGTGAGAGCAGAGTGGAGTCCCACAGATCCATACTGCCCTTTGAGATCCCTTGGCTCGGTAGCTCGCCACTTGACGTAAGAGGGAGGGCAAAGTTAAAATGGTGACGGATGGTTTTAAAAGTGACGGGCTTTAAATCAGTGTTTAAAGAAAGCCAGTAAAAATAAAAAAATTTGCTTCAATAATTTAAAAAAAATTACAGAAAACGTGAATAAAATGTCAAACATTTCATTAAGGCGTGTGAGCTATTAAAATGTGGGGAAAAAAAGTGCAATGACCCCCGTTAATAAAATAACAAATTTTATGATGAGACCTTTAGATGTGGTGGTTTACATTTGGAACCTGAACCCTCTAGAAAAGCCAGTTTGATGCATATAGGTAAAAATGCACTGAAAATGAAATGCAGTTATTGAACTGGAGTGCTCAACTTCTAGTAAGATGAGGTCAGTGCACTAGTCTTTTCAGGTTCCTTGCGGAAGTCTGAATGTTGGCAAACTACTGGATGTCTGAAATGTAAGCAAATGATTAACTGAGTACAGCCTTCCAGTCAAGTGTCATTTCAGTTTTATTGGTGTGAATATGTATAACATGAGCAGGAACACACAGACATGAATTGAGAAGGCAAAAGGATTTAACAAAAATGAAGTTACAGAAAGTATAAATGGTATTAAAATAAGGTCTGTTCAAAATGCATCACAAGGCGTAACAGTAACTGTTAAAATGACGGGTTTAGAGCAGCCATTAAGTTCACCACAGGCAGTGGACAAAAGCAGTCACACGCTGAACTTGTAGACCCTAAAATGTGACTAAGATGCTCATGGAGAGAATTCCTTCCTGTGCATGTGTCATCAACAAGTGCATCTCAATTAGAAGGTCAACAAAAAGTTAACTATTTCAGTAGTTAAACTGAAAAAGTGAAACTTCATTACACACAATGATGTATTTTATTTCTTTTGATGATGGCATAGAGCTAATGAAAACCCAAAATTCAGTTTCTCAAAAAAATTACGTAACAATTTTTTTTTTTAATAGAAATGTTGGCCAACTGAAAAATATGTCTATGTACACACAATACTTGGTCGGGGGCTCCTTTTGCATGAATTACTGCTGAGGTGTTATGAAGGTCCAGGTTGCTTTGATAGCAACCTTCAGCTCGTCTGCATTGTTGGGTTTGGTGTCATCTTCCTCTTGACAATACTCCATATGGGGTTTAGGTCAGGCTAATTTGCTGGTCAATCAAGCACAGTGATAACATTTATTTCTCTTGTTCATATAAAAGACAAAAAGTAAGAGATGTCTTTACCTCAACATGTTTCGACTGTACACTGAGGCTGCAGTGTACAGTCGAAACATGTTAAGAAGGTAAAGACATCTTTATTTTATTTTTTCTTTTATATGAACAAAAGAGGTTCGAACCTATTTGACCTACAGTGATAACATGGTCAAAGTACCAATACTTGGTTTGACCATGGTACAGTGGGGCAAAAAAAGTATTTAGTGAGCCACCAATTGTGCAAGTTCTCCCACTTAAAAGATGAGAGGGGTCTCCAATTTTCATCATAGGTATACCTCAACTATGAGAGACAAAAGGAGAAAAAAAATCCAGAAAATCGCATTGTTGGGATTTTTAATGAATTTATTTGCAAATTATGGTGGTTATTTGGTCAATAACAAAAGTTCATCTCAATACTTTGTTATATACCCTTTGTTGGCAATGACAGAGGTCAAATGTTTTCTGTAAGTCTTCACAAGGTTTTCACACACTGTTGCTGGTATTTTGTCCCATTCCTCCATGCAGATCTCCTCTAGAGCAGTGATGTTTTGGGGCTGTCGCTGGGCAACACGGACTTTCAACTCCCTCCAAAGATTTTCTATGGGGTTGAGATCTGGAGACTGGCTAGGCCGCTCCAGGACCTTGAAATGCTTCTTACGAAGCCACTCCTTTGTTGCCCGGGAGGTGTGTGTTTGGGATCATTGTCATGCTGAAAGACCCAGCCACGTTTCATCTTCAATGCCCTTGCTGATGGAAGGAGGTTTTCATTCAAAATCTCACGAAACATGGCCCCATTCATTCTTTCCTTTACACAGATCAGTCGTCCTGGTCCCTTTGTAGAAAAACAGCCCCAAAGCATGATGTTTCCACCCCCATGCTTCACAGTAGGTATGGTGTTCTTTGGATGCAACTCAGCATTCTTTCTCCTCCAAACACGACAAGTTGAGTTTTTACCAAAAAGTTCTATTTTGGTTTCATCTGACCATATGACATTCTCCCAGTCCTCTTCTGGATCATCCAAATGCTCTCTAGTAAACTTCAGACGGGCCTGGACATGTACTGGCTTAAGCAGGGGGACACGTCTGGCACTGCAGGATTTGAGTCCCTGGCGGCATAGTGTGTTACTGATGGTAGCCTTTGTTACTTTGGTCCCAGCTCTCTGCAAGTCATTCACTAGGTCCCCCGTGTGGTTCTGGGATTTTTGCTCATCGCTCTTGTGATCATTTTGATCCCATGGGGTGAGATCTTGCGTGGAGCCCCAGATCGAGGGAGATTATCAGTGGTCTTGTATGTCTTCCATTTTCTAATAATTGCTCCCACAGTTGATTTCTTCACACCAAGCTGCTTACCTATTGCAGATTCAGTCTTCCCAGCCTGGTGCAGGTCTACAATTTTGTTTCTGGTGTCCTTTGACAGCTCTTTGGTCTTGGCCATAGTGGAGTTTGGAGTCTTGACTGTTTGAGGTTGTGGACAGGGGTCTTTCATACTGATAATGAGTTCAAACAGGTGCCATTAATACAAGTAACGAGTGGAGGACAGAGGAGCCTCTTAAAGAAGTAGTTGCAGGTCTATGAGAGCCAGAAATCTTGCTTGTTTGTAGGTGACCAAATACTTATTTTACCGAGGAATTTACCAATTAATTCATTAAAAATCCTTCAATGTGATTTTCTGGATTTTTTCTCATTTTCTCTTAGTTGAGGTATACCTATGATGAAAATTGGAGACCTCTCTCATCTTCTAAGTGGGAGAACGTGTACAATTGGTGGCTGACTAAATACTTTTTTGCCCCACTGTATCACTGTGCTTCATTGGCCAGCAAACTCTCCTGGCCTAAACCCCATAAAAATTTATGGCGTCTTGTCAAGAGGAAGATGAGACACCAGACCCAACAATGCAGACGAGCTGAAGGCCACTACCAAAGCAACCTGGACCTTTATAACACCTCAGCAGTGCACTGATGCAGTAATTCATACAAAAGGGGCCCTGACCAAGTACTGAGTGTGTACATTGACATACTTTTCAGTCGGCCAAGATTTCTATTAAAAATCCTGCCTTTTAAAAAAAATTCTTATGCAATTTTTAATTTTTGAAAGAAATGATTTTGGGTTTTCAGTAGCAGTAAGCCATAATCATCAAAATTGAAAGAAAAATGCTTGAAACATCACTGTGTGTAATGAATCTGAGTTTCACTTTTTGATGATATTCTAATTTATTGAAGCACCCATAGTTCCCACTTTTAACTTGTGTGAATCGCTTCAAAAACTGTGGCACAAAACAGGAACACGGAGGCTCCTTCAAAAATCAGGTCAGAAATACACTGAAACCATAATGCTGTGGCTGTAATCTGTACTCGTTTTCATTCACATAAAGGACATGGCATAGAGGTTTGAACTGTGGAGATGATTTATGCACATGTAGAAGATCAAAGTTAAAGATTTAATGTGATCTATCCTTAAGTACTGTATACACTTTTTTGGTCAAGTGCCAGGTAAAACGACTCTTCACTTGAGTCTTAACTGTAACAACTAAATGGAGTACAGTAAAGCGGCATCCTGTACTTCAGCTTCATCAGCCCTGTTGTAACTGCTAAGCAGCCCCGGAGATATGCTGACTGACATCCAGTCATACCTGAACAAAGCATTTTGTTCACAGTCATGAAAAACAAAAAAAAAGGATAAAACTACACTTTTATTGTAAGCAAGAGTCAGAACTGGGATAGTAAATCTATATGTGCCCCCAACAAAAGTCTGTACAGCTGTTACATTAGTGAGGGGTGGGTTGCAGGAACCAATCAGGACAGCTGATGTGCCAGTCAAGCACGGGGCAGGTCGTGTTCTTGGTCGTCTGAGCAGGGTTGCTGCATCTGCACCACCACGGTTTCCCCGGTTACTGCCTCACTGTCGCTGCTGTCCAACTCATCATCCTCATATTCTGAGGAGTCCTGCTCAGAGCGCGATGCTCCGGACATGGTGCCAAAGGAGTGGGCGCTGGTTGATGCCAGGGAGCGCAGCAGGGGGGTGCTCTCTGAAACCTCTTCGTTTTCATCCGGGCCACTGTCCCCCTCTGAATCTGTGTCCGAGTCACCCTGCGAGGGGACCACCTTCTGCTTGCACACTGGACACGTCTTCTTAGTTTTGGTCAGCCAGGGGTCCACGCACTTACTGTGGTAGGCTGAGAACAACAAGAACATCCTGTTTGTGCACGCTAGCCTTTGATGATTATCTACATGTCTTCCAACTTGGGTTAAAGTACGGGAAAAGACTTGATACTAATCTACTACTTGTGCATAAATTAAAACTCACCATGAGAACATGGCAGCACTCTGAGCTTGTCTCCTTCCTCATATTCATCCAGGCAGATGGCACAAACATCGTAGCTGTCCCCTGAGTCAAAAGACGAAAAATTAATCTTTAAAGATTTGTGACAAAAGCTTTTCTCTGTACATATACAGTTGTTATTGACCAGTGGACATGGATACTTGCAGAAATAAACATAAGGCTGGACACTAATATGTATGTGTGTCTGTATATACAGTGGTGTGAAAAAGTGTTTGCCCCTTCCTAATTTCTCATTTTTTTTGTGTTTGTCACACTTAAATGTTTTAAATCAAAAATTTAAATATTAAAGATAACACAAGTAAACAAAATGCAGTTTTTTTTTTAAATGAAGGTGTTTATTATTAAGGTTAAAAGAAAATCCAAACCTACATGGCCCTGTGTGAAAAAGTGATTGCCCCTCCTGTTAAAACATAAATTAACTGGTTTATCACATCTTTGGAAAGCTGAGTTCAATTTATCTAGCCACACCCAGGCCTGATTACTGCCACACCTGTTCTCAATCAAAAAAATCACTTGAATAGGACCCTGCCTGACGAAGTCGACCAAAAAATCCCCAAAAGCTAGACATCATGCTGCGATCCAAAGAAATTCGGGAACAAATGAGAAACAAAGTAATTGATCTATCAGTCTAGAAAAGGTTATAAAGCCATTTCTAAAGCTTTGGGACTCCAGTGAACCACAGTGAGAGCCATTATCCACAAATGGCAAAAACATGGAACAGAGGTGAACCTTCCCAGGAGTGGTCGGCCGACCAAAATTACCTCAAGACCGCAGCGACAACTCATCCAAAAAGGTCACAAAAGACCCCATAACAACATTCAAAGAACTGCAGGCCTCACTTGCCTCGGTTAATGACTCCACCATAAGAAAGAGGCTGGGTAAACATGGCCTGCATGGCAGAGTTCCAAGACGAAAACCACTGCTGAGCAAAAAGAACATAGAGGGCTCATCTCAGTTTTGCCAAAAAACATCTGGATGATCCCCAAGACTTTTGGGAAAATACTCTGTGGACTGACGAGACAAAGTTGAACTTTTTGGAAGGTGTGTGTCCCATTATATCTGGCGTAAAAGTAACAGCATTTCAGAAAAGCAACAGCATACCAACAGTAAAATATGGTGGTGGTACTGTGATGGTCTGCGGCTGTTTTGCTGCTTCAGGACCTGGAAGACTTGCTGTGGTAAATGGAACCATGAATTCTGCTGTCTACCATAAAATCCTGAAGGAGAATGTCCGGCCATCTGTTCGTGACCTCAAGCTGAAGCGCACTTGGGTTCTGCAGCAGGACAATGATCCAAAACACAACAGCAAGTCCACCTCTGAATGGCTTAAGAAAAATAAAATGAAGACTTTGGAGTGGCCTAGTCAAAGTCCTGACCTGAATCTGACTGAGATGCTGTGGCATGACCTTAAAAAGGCAGTTCACGCTTGAAAACCCTCTAATGTGGCTGAATTACAACAATTCTGCAAAGATGAGTGGGCCAAAATTCCTCCACAGCGCTATAAAAAACTCATTGCCAGTTATCGCAAATGCTTGATTGCAGTTGTTGCTGCTAAAGGTGGCCCAACCAGTTATGGGGTTTAGGGGGCAATCACTTTTTCATACAGGGCCATGTAGGTTTGGATATTTTTTCCCCTTAATAATAAACACCTTCATTTAAAAGCTGCATTCTGTGTTTACTTGTGTTATCTTTGTCTCATATTTAAATTTTTTTGATGATCAGCACAGTGGAGGAGTGGTTAGCACTGCGGCAGTACAGCGACTCACCCTTGGCCGGGGGATCCTGGGTTCGATCCCAGCCCCCGACCAACAGTGATCTGTGTGGAGTTTGCATGTTCTCCCCGTGTCTGTGTGGGTTTACTCCGGGATTTCTCCGGTTTTCTCCCACATGCCAAAAACATGCACGTTAGGTTAATTGGCATCAAACTGGGGATTCGAAATTGTCCTTAGGTATGACTGTGAGAGTGAATGGTTGTCTGACTCTCTGTGTTGGCCCTGCGATGAACTGGCGATCTGTCCAGGGTGTACCCTGCCTCTCGCCCGAAGATGCTGGGATAGGCTCCAGCTCCCCCGTGACCCAAAAAGGATTAAGCGGAAGAAGATGGATGGATGGATGGATCTGAAACATTTAAAGTGTGACAAACATACAAAAAAAAAAATGGGAAATCAGGAAGGGGCAAACACTTTTCACACCACTGTATTACACATACATGGAGGTAAGAATGAGGAAACAATTTACCTAGTAGCAGAGGCATATTTTAACTAATTCCAGGGCCCATCAAGGAATGCGTCTTCCAAGGGAACAAAACAAGCGCTATGACTTTCCACTCATTTGTGACCTGAGTGCACAGAGGATTAACTGGTTGTTTTAAGGTTAGTGAGGTTTAAGATAAGATAAGATAAGATAAGATAAGCCTTTATTAGTCCCACAACGGGGAAATTCCAGGATTGCAACAGCACAGGGATAGCAACACTCAGAGCAACAATCAGAAGGCAAGAGAAAAAAAAAAAAGCAAGCAAGAGCAGCTAATATACATATGTACATATTACTATAAAATATATATACACACACACACACACACACAGACACACAGTGCAGAGCATTGTAGCTGGATGGAATAAATATATGAATATATGAACACACAGTGCAGAGCATTGTAGCTAGATGGAATAAATATGTAAATATATAAACACCCACAGTACGGAGCATTGCAGCTAGGTGGAATAAATATGCAAGTATATAAACACACACAGTGCGGAGCAATGTAGCTAGATGGAATAATATGTAGATATATAAAAACACAGTGCAGAGCATTGTAGCTAGATGGAATAAATATATAGATATATAAATATAAACACACCCAGTGCAGAGCATTGTAGCTAGATGGAATAAATATGTAAATATATAAACACACACAGTGCAGAGCATTGTTGCTAGGTGGGATGAAACAGCATAACCGTCTATTTAGTTATCCTACATGGTATGATTATGTGCCCATACATATTCTCACCCTCCATAGCGACCGGTATGTTCCTAGTTGTATGCCGGAGAGGACCATTGTGTAAGTCTATTGCATCTTTTGCATTCAAAAAAAAACAAAAAAAAACTAAGTTTAAGTTGTCCATTGAGCCCTTTTTCCCTTAAATTGTCACTTGTCCAACTATGTCCCTGCACCCACCCACTAATCCAGTCCTCAACAATTTCTGACGTTACAGGAGGTGCAAGGCCTTTCTGTGCACAAAAAACTCAGGAATGCTTCAGCCCAACAACCCCCCCGGCAAAAAAAAATTCCACAGTGTTCTTCTCCTTTTCCTCCCCTTCCTTTTCCCTGCTTTGGGCTGGAGGGAGGTGGAGGGCCAGTGTGTTTATGTAAGCTCTAAATGAGCATGTTTTCCCTGACTGGGCTCTCTGACCATGCCAGGACTACATGTGACCGTATAAGGATGGAGAGTTGCATCAACTACCGTCATCCGCCTCCTTCCTTTCCCTCCAAACGTCAGCAACTTAAGAGAATGACTTCAAATCTGCATCCTCACCCTTTTTACATCTCTCAAACACTTCAACCATACACTGCAGACATTACTCTTGAGGAGCCTTTATCTTCACTTCTGTTTTTCAGTGTCAGTCCTCAACAGTCTGGGTAAGGAACAGCAAGCATCTGTGTAGGCACAGATCCAGTGTCCAGTATAGAATCAGGAAATGCTGAACTGTGGCAATAATGGAGCTATTCTGAGGCACAAAATGTTGAGTGGCTTTTTTTTTGTAAGTGTTCTGTGAACTCAGTGTCATTACTCTTGAGATGTAACTAACAGTGAAGAAATTCATTTTAGCATGCCATTACAATACCTTCAAGGATAATTTCTGCCACATATTTCAAAAGCTGTTCTCACTACTCAAACCAGAAAAATGTATCTGAAAGATTACTGTAAAGAAAAAACAGGCTCTGCGAGTCTAGTTTGTTCAACCCTCTTCAGAGAAAATGACCTCCACCCCATGAGCTCATGCTTAAGCCTGATTTACACTTCAACATCAAAAAGACACCGTAGCTCCATTGTAACCGTGGACCCTACTCCATAATCTAATATTACGGAGTACACTGTCCTGCTCCATAATCTTAGTTTGGATGCAGTTACTCTTTCTCTTAACAGTTCTGAGAGGAACCTTAAGAGTTATTTTTGATCAAGATCTGTTTTTTTAATTCACATATTAAATTTGTTTCTAAGACTGCCTTCTACCATTTGCGTAATATTGCCAAGATTAGGAGTATCTTGTCTCAGAGTGATGCTGAGAAACTGATCCACGCCTTTGTTAGCTCTAGATTAGATTATTGTAACTCTTTATTATCAGGTTGTCCTAAAACATCTTTAAAAAGTCTTCAGCTGATCCAAAATGCTGCAGCAAGAGTTTTAACAGGTATTAGAAAGAGAAATCATATCTCTTTGGTTCTTCATTGGCTTTCTATAGAGTTTAGAATTAAGTTTAAAATCCTTCTCACTTACAAAGCTCTAAATAATCAGGCCCCTTTATATTTAAAAGATCTGATACTACCCTATCACCCTAACAGAGCACTACGCTCCCAAAATGCTGGATTACATGTAATACCTAGAATCTCCAAAAGTACAATGGGAGGCAGAGCCTTCAATTATCAAGCTCCTCTCCTGTGGAACCAGCTGCCAATCTGGATTCGGGAGTCAGACTCAATCTGTTTTTAAGAATAGGGTTAAAACCTTCCTTTTTGATATAGCCAATAATTAGGGTGGGATCAGGTGCCCCTGAACCCTCCCTTAGTTACGCTGCTAATAGGTTTAGACAGCCGGAGGACCTCCAACAATGCACTGGGCTTCACTCCTTTCTTCACTCTCAATGAAATATTTTTGCTGGTCATTAACATCTGTTTGTTCTCTCCCATAGATTGAGTCCCCGTCCTGCTGTTTGCTCTCTACATGTCTGTTCTTTTCTTCTTCTCTATCCCCTCACCCCCCAGCCAGTCGCAGCAGATGACTGTCCCTCCCTGAGCCTGGTTCTGCTAGAGGTTTCTTCCTGTTAAAAGGGTGTTTTTCCTCTCCACCACTGCCAAGTGCTTGCTCACAAGGGATCGCCTGATTGCTGGGGTCTTTCTGCAATTGTGGGGGTTTCTCCTACAGTTGAAAGTGCTATGAGATGACTGTTGTTGTGAAATGGCACTATATAAATAAAATTGAATTGAATTGACATATGCGCCTCTCTAGAAATCTAACAAACCATCGCCGGGAAGTAGATGCCAACAGCTCTGATTGGTCCACTTCATCTTCTGCACATTTCCAGCTTCTTTGCTCATTCTCCATGGCACCACTTCCAAAGTGAGTTCGATAAGGGGTAAACCATAGAAGTTTGCTGATATGAACATTTGTATGACTCGTCCTCATCCCTTTACAAAAACTGTCAAATGGCAGTGGCAGCAGTTCACTGGTTGTGTACACCATTTTCTTTAACATCTCTCTTCTCTGTTGCAGCAATTGCAGTAAAAGTTGCTGTTCACCATTGCTTGAATAAACAAACACACAAAGGAAATCATTCTATACACTGGCAGAGAAACACGTTTTGGCAGCACAATAACACATTCACACTAGTGCTCAAGTATAAATGCTGACAACAAGGTAGGCAACTTACATAGGCTACGCCATGGGCTTCATGTAATGCATGGTTAATACATTAGAATAAACCACACTTTACACAGCATTCTCCCACAGGCACATCAACAGTAGTGCACATCAGTGATCAAGCTCCCAACCCCTTTCTCTGAACATGTAGCTACAGTGTTTTTATTACACACAGTAATGTTTTCAGTGGGCCTTGCAATCAATAGCTAATGCAAGAGCAGACCAATTTCCCCACCTCATACAATTAAAGGTCCTATGACTGCACTTTGTCCAAATGGTGACAGCTCCCACAGGTCTTAATGAAATGTTCGTGACATACTTGAGCCAAATTTCCTTAAATTATTTACTTATGGCATAATCATTGTAGATTGGTTTCATAACAAAGTAGGTTTCTCCTGGGTGAGTTGTTAGCCCTCCGCAGGATAGTCGGATGATGGGGCTACCATTTAATGGCATGCCGACACGCTGTGGATCACCATTTGTCTGGAACCTCCCCGAGAGACCGGCCCGGCAAGGGTGACCCTACCAGGAGCAAGCTCCAGATGGTAACGCTCTTCGGATCATTGGAACACACAAGCTCCCTCGCCACAACAAGGCCAGACCCAGGAAAGACAGTGGCATAGCTGCTGGTTTGGCCATGTCCTCTGTCTCCCACCAGAATCAATCAATCAATCAGCTTTATTTATAAAGCACTTTAAAAGCAACACTCACTACACAAAGTGCTGTACAGCAAGAGAACATAAAAGCAGGGCACTAACACAAAGGGTGCCAACACAAGAAAAAGAAAAAGTAAAATAAATAAAAATCCATTTCATTCAATAAAATCAATGTCTCATACTGGGTCGAAGGCCAGGGAGTAAAAATGTGTTTTAAGATGTGTTTTAAAAATGGACAGCGAAGATGCTTGTCTAATGTCCAGGGGTAAATCATTCCATAACCTGGGGGCCATGATCGAAAAGGCTCTGTCCCCTCTGAGCTTGCGCCTCGCCTTTGGTACCTCCAAAAGCAGCTGTTCAGCTGACTTAAGGGACCAGGTGGGAGCGCAGGGATGCAGAAGCTCAGAGAGGTAAGGTGGAGCAAGACCATTCAAGGATTTAAAAACAAATAAAAGAATTTTAAAATGAACTCTAAAATACACGGGCAGCCAGTGGAGTGAAGCTAAGATGGGTGTGATGTGACCTCTCATATCTCTCAGAATATCCGACAAAAGCCATCCTCATGTTTGACCCCAGGGCCTCGGGGTGGAAAAGACCTTGGGGCAAGCCACGCACCAGATGGTTCGATGTGGTGGAGAGAGCTGTCTGACAGCTTGGAGTTGCTGTTGATGATGCAGAGGAGCTGGCCCCAAACCAGCAATGTTGGCATGCACTGGTTGGCAAGCCTGAGCCAACTAACATAAATTTGTTTTAAAGAATGAATGAAATGGCCATCACTGGTGGTTACAGTGGTGGATAGGATATGACCAGTCCCTGGAGTACAATCAGCACAGAAACACTGGTGAATGAGTGAATGGTTAAACTGCTAGTGTTGGCTAGCTGCCTTTGGTTCTTGTTAGAGATAATAAACTATGGTAAAATAAGCAAAAATAACGTATATGGTCAAGTGTTGGAAGATGAACAAGTATTCCAGTGGGGTTGAATAGAATTTACAGAAAATGGCAAAAACCTGCTAGACTGACAGTTAAACCAGTGTCAGCCTTTCGCTGCCGAGGCCAGCTCTGCTGCATTTAGACTGACTGACTGACTGACTGACTGACTGCCTAGCCTAGCACTAATGGCTCAATCACAGGTTGCATTAACTGAAAATTCTCCTTCATTGACAGATTTTTTTTTTTCAGCAATGACAGATTACACTGAGGGTGACTAATTAAGTCAATTAGAATGATGGATAATAGATTATGACAGAATTTTTACAAGCCTGTCTGTCAAAATGACAAAAAAAGGTCCAGTGCAGCCTTTGGGTTCAATATACTGTACCATCATGGTGAAAAATGACAAAATAAGCCAGAATGACACAAGATATATTATCAATTGTGGTTTAGTGAACCAGGTGGAAGCAGCGATGACTACTAGGATGACTAAAAAAACTAGAAAAGCACTCAGAGCACATACCTCCGCCAAGGCTCCTTCCATCCCTCATGGATCACCTCCAAAATGCAATGGGTTTGTGTGTAGGCCACAAGCCAGTTCTGGTGAAAACTGCATCAAAGTCTATGTAGTAGTTTTGGAAGATTCTTGCTAACACACTGTGAGAAGATAAGAGCCTTGGCGGTCTCAGATCATCACCAAAATGTAATAGGCTCCTCTCTATCCCAAGGACCACCTGTGAAGAAAATTTCATCCAAATCCATCCAGTAGTTTTTTGTGTATAATCCTGCTACAAAAATACAAACAAGGTCCTTGGTGGAGGTATGCACTCTCAGGTCATCACCAGTTTAATGGGTTCACCCTTGGCCCAAGGGCTACCTCTGGTGACAATTTCATCAAAATCCATACAGTAGTGTTTGTGTAATCCTGCTAACAAATGAACGCACAGACAGACAAACCACCCCAATTACATTACCTCCTTGGCAGAGGTAATTACTGTAGGAGCATGCTCAAATAACGAGGCTGAGTTTCAGTCATAAACCAGCTTTATTTGACAGAACACAAGCTCCTAGCATTCTCAAAGCAGGAAAGAGAAAGAATCATACTTCAACCCCCTTTTATACATTTCCAGCATCAGAATTCAAGTCACATGGTGTCTTCAGTCAACATACAGTTACAAAGCATCCCTTTGAAGCTTCACCATTGTCTCTCATTTCTTGATGAACCGGAATACCCTCCGGGGCGTCTTCTGTGGGACAAAGAGACAAATCTCACACTTCCTTGTTACCTCCTGTAGATTTGAGTCCTCAGTCCTTGCAGACGTGACACTCCACAATACACATTCAGTTCTGTCTCTGTGGCAGCGTGAGCCCACAATGTGTGTCGGCCACACTACCCCCCCAAACGTCGAGTAAGGCAAAATCTGCATGGCATAACAAAAAGAGAACACAAAGCACTCCATACATCGCTAATCAATCCACCAACTGCCTAGGTTTTAATCTTCTGCCGAATCTGCTGCAACTTGGCTTGGCTGCCTCTGCAACATCTCTCTGCACCTGTGGATTAAAGCTGTTAGCACCTCTCTGTGAAGACTTTGGAGAATGTCTTCTCGGCGGCCTGCCCCGGCGGGGGGGCCTCGCGAGCTGCACCTCCTCCTCAGCCAGAACAAAAGCGGGTTTGAGCCTGTTAATGCAAATCAGCTCCCTTCTGCCCCCTAAATCTAGCAGAAAATGCTTCTGCCCGGTCTCCAGCACTCGAAACGGTCCGTCGTAAAACGGCCGCAAACTTGGACGCTGGGCGTCATGTTTAACAAAAACAAACTCTGCATTTTTTAAAGCCTTGGGCACAAAAACGTGTGGGAAACTGTGATGGACCGGGCCAGGAAGCGTGTTTGTTCCTGAGCCGCTCTGCCACGGCTGAGCGGGGGGGCCATTAGGTGCGGGATTATCAGGAAGAAATTCCCCGGGCAAACGGAGCGGATGAGCGAAAACTAATTCAGCCGGGGAAGCGTGCAAATCTTCCTTAGGTGCAGAACGCAACCCTAATAACACCCATGGAAGTTTGTCTACCCAATTTGTATCCGTTAGCGACGCTCTGAGGGCTGCTTTCAATGACCTGTGAAAGCGTTCGCATAAACCATTGGCCTGGGGGTTATACGCGGTGGTGCGATGAATCTTCACCCCCAAGCTGCGGGCCATCGATGACCATAGCTCGGAAATAAATTGGGGACCCCTGTCGGACGTTATGTCCGACGGTACACCAAAACGCGCAACCCATGCTGCTAAAAATGCTCGCGCAACTTCTTCCGCTGTGGTTGATGTCAGAGGAATCGCCTCTGGCCAGCGCGTGGTGCGGTCTACCATTGTCAAAAGATGTGTGTGCCCGTGTGATAACGGAAGCGGGCCGACCAGGTCAACATGCACGTGATCAAAACGCTTAGCGGGGATGTGGAAAGGTTCTAACGGGGCCTTAGTGTGTCTGTGTATTTTAGCTCGCTGACACGCTACGCAGGCTGCTGCCCATTCCTTGACCTGTTTGCGCAACCCGGGCCAAACAAATTTCTCCCCCACCAATTTGATCGATGCGCGCACCCCCGGGTGCGCGAGAGAATGGACCAAGTCAAAAACACGGCGACGCCACGCGGTTGGCACCACAGGGCGGGGCCGTCCCGTGGAGACATCGCAGATTAGCGGGGGCATACCGTTTTGTTGCACCCTGTGCTCCAGCCTTAACCCTGTTGGTCCAGACTGGAGCGCGCGCACGTCCGCGTCGTTAACCTGCTCCGCAGCCATGGCTGCATAATCTAACCCAACACAGACCGGGGCTGCGCGCGCTCCCGTGTCGCTGCCCGGGCCCGCGGCCATGGCTACAGAGTCTGCCCCTATAGGGCTTGGCGGTGCTATTGCACGCGAGAGGCAGTCTGCTACAACATTGTGTTTACCCGCGACATGCTGAATATCAGTAGTAAACTCCGATATTGCGGCCAGTTGCCTTTGTTGCCGGCCTGACCAGGGTTCTGAAATTTTGGCCATCGCAAACGTTAGCGGTTTATGATCCACAAAAGCGGTGAAACGTCGCCCCTCTAACCAGAACTGAAAATGACGGATGGCCAAGTGTAGGGCCAAAAGCTCCCTGTCAAATGCGCTGTATTTCCGTTCACTATCGCGCAAGGTCCTGCTGAAAAACGCGAGGGGTTGCCAGGTACCTGCCACAAACTGTTCAACTACCGCCCCCACCGCTACATCGGAAGCGTCAGTGGTGAGCGCCATGCGGGCCGTTGGAACTGGGTGCGCTAACAAAACTGCATTTGCCAGGGCTGATTTGACCTGGGCAAAAGCGCGCTCCCGCTCCGGAGACCATTCGACTTTATTTGCGGGCTTTTGTTTTTTTAACGCGGTGTACAATGGCTGCATGAGTCGTGCTGCGCTTGGGAGGAAAGGGTTGTAAAAATTAACCATCCCTAGAAACTCCTGAAGCGCCTTAACCGTTTGAGGTTGCGGAAAATCTGTTATGGCACGCACTTTATTTGGAAGGGGAACTGCTCCCTCTGCCGAAACGCGATGTCCCAAAAAATCAATCTGCGCCACCCCAAACTGGCATTTCGCTGGGTTCACTATTAACCCGTGCTCTGCCAACCTCTGGAAAACTGCTGTGAGGTGTTTTTCATGTTCGCCTTCGGACGTGCTGGCTACCAAAATATCGTCCAAATAAACGAACACGAAAGGCAGGTCGCGTAAAACTGCATCCATCATGCGTTGGAAAGTCTGCGCGGCCCCCTTGAGGCCAAAAGGCATGCGCAAGAACTCAAAAAGGCCGAAAGGAGTTATGACCGCTGTTTTGGGTACATCGTGCGCGCGCACTGGAACCTGGTGATAGCCGCGCACCAAGTCTATTTTAGAAAAAATGCGCGCCCCCGCCAAATGAACAGAAAAATCCTGAATGTGCGGAATCGGGTAGCGGTCATGAGCTGAAACGTTGTTCAACCTGCGGAAATCGCCGCAAGGCCGCCACGAGCCGTCAGCCTTTGGGACCATGTGTAACGGCGAAGCCCAAGCGCTCTTGGAGCGTCTAACGATGCCTAGTTTTTCCAGATTAGTGAACTCCTCGCGCGCGATGGCCAGTTTAGCTGGGTCCAAACGCCGAGCCTTTGCAAAAACGGGAGGGCCTGTGGTTGTTATGAAATGTTCTACCCCATGTTTGGCCACCGTTGCTGAAAAAGTGGGGACTGTGAGTGCTGGAAACTGAGCAAGCAGAGTGTGAAACTTACCACCCGCGGCTGAGACGCTGGCATGTGCAGTTGGCGGGGCCACCCGAGCTGTGCAGGGAATAGAATGAAAAGACGTTAATGCATTAATCAGACGTCTATTAGCAAGATCAACCAATAAACCATGTGAGCACAAAAAATCAGCCCCTAACATGTTGAAACTGACTGCTGCTACAATAAATGTCCACTCAAATGAACGGCCTTGTAAGGACAGAAGCATGGTCCTCTCACCAAACGTTTTAATTGTGGAGCCGTTCGCTGCTGACACTGACACCCAGGGGGCTTTAGAAGGCGACAGCCGTTCCGCGTAGGTGGGCGTGACGAAGCTCAGCTGCGAGCCCGTGTCCACGAGGAACTGTTTCCCCGAGCGTGCATCCGTCAGGTAAAGCAGCCTGTTCTCATCGCCGAGAGTCGCAGCTGCTACCGGCCCTCGGTCCTGGCGTTTAAAATTGCACGGTGGGACGCACCTGTGCGCTCTCTCTGCAAAACGGCGGTGGTAGAAGCACGAGCCGTTCTCCGCTCCGCGTCGTCTGGCTCCGGTCGCCGCCGTTGTTGGTGCGTCTGGTGCCGCTGGACCCAAGCTGTCTCCGGACGCCGTTCCCGAACTAGCCGCCGCGGCCGAAACCGCGTTCTGCTTGTGGGCGTCGACCAACTTCTGCGCCTCCTTGCTCAACCCATGGTAGTCTCGCTTGGCCAATCGGGGTGACTCTGCCAGGGCCACTCTCACTGCTGGTGGCAGGGTTCGAAGGAATAGGTGGGCGAAAATGAATTCGCCATCCTCGGAGGCTTTGAGCTGCAGCATCTTCACCATCAGGTCCGCAGGTCTATCGTTTTCTGCCTCCGTCAGCGCCAGGAGCCCCTCTGCTCTTTGTTGGACTGAGGGGGTGAAATGGCTGATCAGCGCGTCTTTCAATGCGCTGTACTTGTCGCTGTCTGGTGGATGATTAACCAAATCCTCCACTCTCTGGACCGTGTCGCTGTCCAGTTTCGCTACCACGTGGTAGAATCTTGTGTCGTCGTTGGAGATTCTCCGGAGGTTGAACTGCGCCTCGATTGCGCTAAACCATGAGCGCGGGCTGTGCTGCCAGAAATCGGGCAGCCGGAGCGTGGAGGCGGCCATCAGGCTGGCTTCCACCGAGCCCGGTTCGGAAGAATTCTCATTGCTCATTCTCCGTCGTAGGTCACCAGTGTAGGAGCATGCTCAAATAACGAGGCTGAGTTTCAGTCATAAACCAGCTTTATTTGACAGAACACAAGCTCCTAGCATTCTCAAAGCAGGAAAGAGAAAGAATCATACTTCAACCCCCTTTTATACATTTCCAGCATCAGAATTCAAGTCACATGGTGTCTTCAGTCAACATACAGTTACAAAGCATCCCTTTGAAGCTTCACCATTGTCTCTCATTTCTTGATGAACCGGAATACCCTCCGGGGCGTCTTCTGTGGGACAAAGAGACAAATCTCACACTTCCTTGTTACCTCCTGTAGATTTGAGTCCTCAGTCCTTGCAGACGTGACACTCCACAATACACATTCAGTTCTGTCTCTGTGGCAGCGTGAGCCCACAATGTGTGTCGGCCACAATTACAATATAAACTGCACATGGTAAGCTAATTCCCTTGTAGCACTGATAGCTAACACCTTGGACGGGGACTAAATCATCACAGCCAATAGCACAGTGAAGGGTTCTAACTGAAGACCAGGGGCCCCATTTTGACAGTCATCAGCACACTTTTCAGACAGTTATTACTTTTATTTTTTGTCAGTGCACTGTCTGTTTTTTACGCCTTGCATCACACCATCAAATTACCAGTAAACAGTGCGCCCACTATGCACTCAAGAGGAAGTGCCTCATTTTAAAGAGGTGTGACGGCGTGCAATCTAATGCGCATTACTATTATAGTGCATTTCATATGAATCCATTTTTGATACGGAAAAAGTGGGGCTATCGTCAGAAGCGCATTGTTTAATATTTCAGTGGCGTGTTTTGACATCGTGCAGCTCCGGAGCTCAGGAAACGGCATGTGCTTGGGATCTTGTAACTCATGGGGCCATATTACAACAACGGGGGTTGGCTGATCAGTTGTGACTGACGCAGAACGCATTTACGAGCATTTCCAAGTTCCTTATCACAACGGTGTAAAAACGAACGTTCCACCAGCGCATGATGGAAAGAGGCCAGTCTAATCATTCAGAGGTGTTTTGGATAATCCAATCCAAAGCGCTCCTTCCCATCCCTTTAATGCAAAGGGTGCATTATCTGAAGTGAATTGTCATCATGACGGTTTGAGATAGGTTTTGCGCTGACCAAAGCCCATGTGTGTGAGCCAAAGTGCACACGACAGTAATGCTGCTTGGTAATAAGGAAGACATCAATCACAGTTGATGCCCAGTTAGTTATGTTAGAAAGAACAAACAGTGAAGAATGGGCTGAAAAAAATCAGTTGAATTGTTTACTGTGCGCATGGATTCAACACAGGCATGAAGAAAAGAGGATGACGCCTGTACAAATTTTCATAAACCTTCATTAACAATGATGTGGGAAGTCACTCCCGGCTGTGGGGAGATAGAGTGCTCCCTCTTCTGTTGCTTTGGCCGACCGAGGGTCTCCCCCTATCCGTCCTGGGTAGGAGGAAAGGAGGCGATCTGCTGCCTCTGGCCGCCGCCATGAAGCAAGCCCACTCTCAGCAGCCTCCGCCAGGGCTGATGTGTGGCTGTCGGGGAGCTTGCTGGGCTGGAAACCCAGGGCAATCCTGGTTTCACAGGATGGTCAACGCAGATGTGGACACGTCTCCTGTCTCTCTGGGGCGTTCCAGTGAAAGGTAAAACACTGCACACTCTTTGTGTAACTAAACTGAAAACACTGGGCAGCTTCCTGGTGTGAATGTTTAACTGTGGGAATGTGAATAGGGTGTCCTTGAGAAAGAGAGGTTGCCTCTCAATGGAACTACCCTGTATAAAGGTTAAATACAATTTAAAAAAAAATCAAGACTATTCTGTTTACATGACCACTTGAATAATCAGAAAACTCAAGAAATCCAATCACAACTGGTTTATGCGTGCACATGGAAACATGGTCATCGTTTCGTCAGCTTTTTTTTTTTTTTTCACCTCAAACAGAAAAGGAATGCAGAACACAGTTGTGGTAGGCCATTCACTATTCATTTCTAGACTGCACTACCAGTAACAACCACTAATAATCTAGGCACTATAATGTAGGGCTGGGCAATAAAACAACGGTAACACTGGTCAACACCAAATTTGTTGTCTAAGTTTTTTTTTTTTTTAACTGATTTAGGACAATTTTGATGTGCTGAATCAAAAAATCACATTGGTTTTGCTCAAACAGGTCAACTTTTTGAACTATGGCCACATGTTTTTTACGTTCTTGTTTACATGTACGGGTATTTTCGCTTTATATGATGCAAAATTCTTTTTTATTTCTTGAAATTCTCTGAATTTTGAACAATGATGACACAACATTCAATTTACATTTACTTACCTTTATCAATGTCTACTATTCAATTTACAGTACAACTGCTTACAACTTAGTATAAAAACCTGACCTGATCTAAGAGAAACGGATGTCACATTTTCGGATTCAGCAGTGCAAAATTGTCTTAAATCAGTTGAAAAAACACAGCTTACAAAAAAATTATTTTTGCTATGTTGTGTAATTATCACGAAATAACTTTTCCTCGATTCAGACATAAGACATGGTCCATAGAACTCACTGAATCCGTGTTTTAACAGACAACACGAAAAGCCAATGATAATGAGAACACACCGCACCGAACCAATCATGTGGCTGGAATACAGTTAGTCACGTGCATAAGAGTGGCAGTTGGAGCTTAGCACACCTGCTAATGTTTGGGCTAGTGCAGCCGTGTCGGAGTTGGAGCATAGTTAAAAAAGAAAATGAAGACAGAAAATGTTAATGAAAAGCGACAGCGTTACCAAAGAAGACACTGAAACGGGTGCCACCCAATGCTCAATAGACAAGGAGATTGTTGAGAAGAAGGGTCTGAGGAATTCAGTAGTGTGGAGACATTTTGGCTATTTAAAGTCTGACAAGAAGCAGCTTTAGCATGCACTGCAAACTGTGTCGCAAGCATGTTTCCACAAAATCAGGCAACACTACAAATCTTTTTTTACCATCTGAAGCAGTGCCATCCTGTTGAGCACACAGAATGCAAGACTTTACAATCCCAGACCCAAGCAAGTGCTGTTTGCCCTCCTAAACTACTAGTGTGATGCCTACGTAACAACAACAGACCATAGTGGCCAGTTTCTCCAACGCCATGCCTCACAACAAAATAATAAAGAGACACAGTGATATTACAAACGCAATAGCCTACTTTATTGCCAAAGACATGCTGCCATTAAGCACGGTCGAAAATGTCGGATTTAAGCGGCTGATTAAAGTAACTGACCCTCGTTACCAACTACCTGGCTGTAAATATTTCTCCTCAATGGCACTTCCCCCAGCTGTACACGGAATGTAGAAGCAGTTGTTCTCCTGTTACACTTGAAGCTTTTGGCTGAATTAAGAATCAGTTAAGATTTTAGTTTCTATTATACTGTATACATATTTTATAATTATTTGAAATACAGTTGTATAATGTTCTACATTTGTCATGTTCAACTTCTGACAAAATAAATATTTAAACAAAAATTAATCTTGTGATATCTTCACATCTCAGGAGTAAAAAGGAACCTTTAAGCTTAACAGAAATAATGATTTGATTTATATCGCAACATATATCGATATCGACTGATATGATTTATTTTTTTTTGTCGTGACTGGATTTTTTTTTTTTCCATATTGCCCAGCCCTACTATAAAGTGTAAATGAGAGCTAAGATTCACTTACTTGAGTCTACATGAACTACAGGACATAACAGCAGCATGTATTCAACTTATAGCCAAGACTTGACCACTGTGCCACAGCCTTTAGATTTTTAAGGCCTCTAGAAAATATCTAGAGGCCTCTAGAAAATATCTAAGCCAAGTTTGGCAACTTCTCTGATGCTGGGGATTCCTTACATATGTATTGGGGCCAGTAGCACATGCTAAAAAGCTCTGAAAGCCAGTGCAGCTCCTCCAGCCTCTATTTTCCATTAGTCGGCCAGTCTGCCAGCATTCCTGGCTCTCCAAGGAACCACACTGTCCTACTGAACTTCAGATGAGCAGTCAGTGTGTGTAGCAGCCCTGGAGTGAGCACACACATGACAAAGAGGCTGACGCAACTAGATGGGAAAAAATGCCCGGACACAGACTGTCATTGAACAACTGGCACTGAGTCTGGTGACCTAAGAGACATTAACGTGCAACACAACCAATGGTTGAGGCGCTGCAGCTGCTCTGTTGTGTTTGCGCGTGCGCTTTGCTGACTACCTAGTTTAACGAATGCTGGGTGGTTGGGGGGGGGGGGGGTGACTCATCAGCAGGGAGGGAACAGACTGAAGGGCAAAGTTCAGTGGAAGAGTCCAGGCTCTTGTAGTACTACCAACGGTCAAAATCAACTGATTTATGTGTGCATTCACAGTTTGTGACTCAAACGTCTGCCAACCGAGGCTCCCGGCAAAACTTTGTAGTCGTAAGTGCTAAAACGTACTGCTACAGCGTCAGGCGTCTGGCCTACATGAGGATGACGCAGCGCTCTGGAACGAAACCAGAGCTGAAGTCAAGTTGATGGCAGTGGGTGCAGGACACCTGCAGTCGTGGCAGCTGGTATTACATAATCGTGTACATTGACACAAATCGTAGATTGCATGCTGCAGCTTGGAGCAATATTGTACACAGATATTGTGGTTTCACTTGGGGATTCATATTATACAACTCATACAGACACTCTCTTATTCTCAACAGAGTCCAGTCCACTAAGAACACTAACTACTGTCCAGCTCTGGTTCAATCCTCCCTACATAAGCACTGAGAGAAAGTACTGCAATATTGCAAAGGAGAATAAAGTCAACATGAGCGTTATAATCGATTAAATTCATAAACAACAGCAGCAGGGACATCAGAAGAAACCCCCAGGATTGGTTCTTCAGGTCTGCTGGATGACTGAAACACTGTTGGTCCAAAAATCTCCTATATGCTGTCTGTAATGTGATTACATGCACTTTAAAGGTAAAAATCCACAGACTACTGAGTGACTCACCACATCTGTAACCATTCAGGGAGGCACTGTGCTATGTGGATGGGGGCTTCGTAATGTTGACTGAAATCACTCCCATCAGGATACACAATGTGACATCACAGGTAACTCTGGACTGAGTTCCTGTGATGCCCCTACAGGGACTGTTCATGAAAAATATACAGTATTAAACATAAACAAGTTAGTGAATTCATTTTTATGGAAGTGACAGAGAAGGGGACGGACTACTGTCTGACTGCTACTGTAAGCTCCTGTGCCAAGTGACTCCCATCAGCAGAAAAACATCCTGCCAGCACAGCAACCATGGCTGTGGCTGTGGCTAAAAAGCTGGCAAACATCCTCCGGAAATGACTACACATTACTCCCCCGGCTGTGATTCATGCCAACACAGTACAGTTTGCACATTCCACTTGCTTAGTTACTTATTCCCGATAAAATGGGTTTACCAGTTTAAGCTTCAGTGGAACTCAGGTGAGATGAGCACAGAATAACGTGACATAAAACTTCACAACATAAAGCCTGAATATCTTTACAATTAAGCATAAAAGACCTAAACTTGCATCTTGATGTACTGTATAACTGCAGCCACTGTATAGCAGACAGCACAACATCGCTGTGTTATTGTTCAGTAAAGCTGCATCTCATCAGAGCTCCCACAGTTCACACTCAGCACTACCTGCTGTAACTGCAGCCAACAAGGCCACCACTGGGCATCTTTCCTACTGTACGCTGCACACATTCGTACCGATGTACCCCCGAGTTCAGGCACTGTGCCCCAGAGCTTCATGATGCAAACTGAAGCTGCAGCAAGGTTTAAGCATTAAAGTGACTTACACTGCACTGAGGTCTCAACAAAGCAAGGCTCGACTTCAAAATAACAAATGTGTCATACAAAGGAGCCTCAGCAGTACACACGTGATAAGCTGACATGAACTTTTATCCCATGAAAATCTGTTACAAAGGCCTCATCAAACTACCAACTCTTTAACTTTCAATTTTAATATCTACAAACTTGGTATGACTAATGGTAATTTACACAGCTAACTTTGGGGATTAGCTTGGTCACGCAGACATGTTTGTGAGTGCTGTCACATGTCAGGCACACCACTACGTGCTACATGAAAATGGTTGGCAAAAGATTGACCAGTCTTTGTTGTTGTGTGTGGCTAAAGCAATAAACAACATGGGAAATTACAGACAATTAGGGTAACTGCTGTACACAGTCAGACAATATGTTGACAACCTGTTGCCCCCAGGACTGCATGTAACATTTTAGCACAGATGCCTGTTTGGTCTGGACCAAAATTTTAGGTGTGAAAGCAAACCTGAACCACAGTTTGGACCAAAGAGCTGAAATTTGGTTTGGCAAAAAGAGGTGGTGGTTCGTTTAGAGTGTGAAAGCAATTTTCAGAAAGGTTCAAATTTTCAGACCAAACACAGGAAGTTAAGGCAGCCAATAAGAGGGAAAATGAGCCACAGTATGACTTGAAGAGAGGAAGAGACAGATAACTGAAATATGGTCCGTTAGTGGAATAAATAGTCAAAATAAAATCATAAAAATGCAGAAACTTACAAGATATTTTCAGAGGGGATGTGACGGAGAGTATGTGAAAGATTGGAGGAGCAATGCCAGCTGAAAACCATCACAGCTGATGAGAAGGACAAATGTCCTTAGACATGGATAATATTCTAGCCTCATTAAAACTAGTTCACTGATTAATATTGTAACGTGCGCGCCCAACTGACGACATCCCACTGGGAGGTTTGAACTCACACCTCCCGCTCCGGAGTCCCGCACTCTACCTGTGTCGCCAATAGGGTCAACCCACTTGGCAAGCCAAGTAGGGTGCTCATACTGAGTTCGCTACACTACTCCCCTCTGGTTCTCGACATCGTCCCGATGTCAGCACCGCACCACAGCTTGGGAACCAGTAAATCCCACTTCTGACACCAATGTAACGTGCGCGCCCAACTGACGACATCCCACTGGGAGGTTTGAACTCACACCTCCCGCTCCGGAGTCCCGCACTCTACCTGTGTCGCCAATAGGGTCAACCCACTTGGCAAGCCAAGTAGGGTGCTCATATTGAGTTCGCTACAATATGATGGAGTCTGAATCAGTTTCTACTTAAAGTGTGGTCACTGATGTGTCCAGAGGTCCAGAAAACACCACCAACGGTGAGTAGCACGACTGCCAACTGCAGAGTCTGTACTAAGCAGATGATCGTCTTCATGACAACAGGACGTCAGCCTGTTACGTAAAGTTGCTTGGTCTGCTTAGATAAAGAGCAGTGTGAAATCAAACCTAACTGGACCAAAAGTAGACAATGACCTCGGTTACATGGACGCACAGTGTTTCCTCTGGCTTAAAGACCTTGGCGCGGTGGCAACATATTTTTCTGCATTTCGTTAAACGTGGAAAAAAAGCAGAAGAGGTATGTAAGCAGTGGAGGCATTTATCATGGTTTTAACCCACTGATAATGGGAGCAATAATGAAGAGTCGCTTAGCTAACGTGTGGTTAGGAGCTTGAGTAGGTTCATTTTGTCTTCTTATTAGTTTTTTGTTTTTTCTCATTTCAGACAAGAATAAAAAGGAGATGTTTTTACTTTTACCTTAGTTAATATTAATTCACTAATTTATGCTTATTATTATATACCTGGCAAGGTAAGTTGACCGCAATTCACAAAGTCAATGACTTTAATACGTCAGCAGCTCCTGCGACGGCGCTGGTGCCAAACTGTAGCAGCCCTGCTGTTCCTTTGGATTCATCAGTGACGTGGAGAGGGGGGACATGCTGCATGGGCAACATCTTATCCTCCATATCTTCCTGCCCAGGCTTGAATCCTACCAACGCCCAACGCTGGAAGGTAGAACACCGGATCACTGGAGAGGACACTCCAGCTTCGCCTTTGGCGTAGACAAACACGGGGAATGACAGTTACCGGTTATAAACCACCGCTCAATTGGCGTAGAGCGCGGCGCCAGGGGTTGTTCCCGACGGTGGGAAGGATCATCAGATCTCACTGGACAGCTACCACCCACCTCAAGCTGGGCAGCCCCCAGCCAATAAGGTGTTGTCCCGCCACAGCTTGCTTTCCTCATTGGGTGCATGGGGATGAGGAGAAGTCCGAACAGCAGGCTGAGAACCTTCGCACCAGGCAAGACAAAAAAACAAAAGAGACCAACTCTAAAACTGGGAACTTGGAACGTCCACACTATGATGACAGGACTCGCTGCTAACCTCAAGGACATCAATGACACCAGGAAGCCTGCCATCATCAATAATGAGCTGAAGAGATTGGAAGTGGATATCGCCACTCTCCAGGAAACACGGTTGGCTGACACAGGCACACTGAGAGAGAAGGACTACACGTTCTACTGGCAGGGAAAGGGCAGTGACGAACACAGGGAACACGGAGTGGGCTTCGCAGTGAAGAACACCTTGCTGAAGATGGTGGAACCGGGCAGCAATGGCTCTGCACGACTCCTCACCCTCCGCCTGAACACCACTCAAGGCCCAGTCACCCTCGTCAGTGTGTATGCCCCAACACTGACAGCCACACCAGAGGCAAAAGACGAGCTCTACAAGAATCTCGCATCAACTGTCAGGATCATCCCCAACTCTGAACAACTCATTCTCCTTGGAGACTTCAATGCCAGAGTGGGTTCTGACCACGACTCCTGGCCCTCCTGTCTTGGACCATTTGGCGTGGACAGAATGAACGACAACGGACAGCGGCTGCTCGAGTTCTGCACATATCACGATCTGTGCATCACAAACTCGTTCTTCAAGACCAAGCCCCAACACAAGGTTTCCTGGCGACATCCGCGCTCAAAGCACTGGCACCAGCTGGACTTGATCCTGACCAGGCGCACCTCACTGAAGAACGTGCTAATCACCTGTTTGTTCCAGAGTGCAGATTGTGACACAGACCATTCATTGGTGTGTTGCAAGGTCAAGCTGCAGCTGAAGAAATTCCATCGTGCTAGACAGCCTGGAAAGGCACGGATTGACACCAGCAAGATGGCCCAACCAGAACTTGTTGAGCAGTTTGCCTCCACTTTTGAGAAGGAACTTGGTGTACCACAAGAAGGAGAATCTGCAAAGCAGAAGTGGGAAGAGCTGCGAAACACCATCCACCGCACAGCCTTGGCTACCTTTAGGAGGAAGACCTCGAAGTCACAGGACTGGTTTGATGCCAAGTTGACCGAGATGACCCCCGTCATTGAAGCCAAGCGCTCAGCACTTGCTGAGTACAAGAAGTACCCAAACGAGAAGAATCTCCAGATTCTCAGGGCTGCGAGAAGCAAAGTTCAGCAGACTGCTCGGCGCTGTGCCAACGAATACTGGACTCAGCTCAGCCAAGACATTCAAACCGCTGCCATAACAGGGAACATCCGTGGTATGTACGATGGCATCAAGAAAGCACTTGGTCCGGCTCAGAGCAAGACGGCCCCCCTCAAATCCTCCACTGGGGAGATGATCACAGAAAAGAACAAGCAGATGGAGAGATGGGTGGAACACTACTCCGACCTCTACTCCAGACAGAACACCGTGACACCGTCAGCCCTTGATGCCATCGACTGCCTGCCATTCATGGACAAACTTGACGCCGAGCCAACCATCGACGAACTCAGCAAGGCCATTGATAGCTTGGCCGCTGGCAAGCCACCCGGCAACGACGGCATACCCCCCGACTTGATCAAGCACTGCAAGACCGCCCTACTGCTGCCATTGTATGACGTCCTCTGCCAGTGCTGGAAGGAAGGTGCCGTACCACAGGACATGAGGGACGCCAAGATCATCACCCTCTACAAAAACAAAGGGGAGAGAAGCGACTGCAACAACTACAGGGGCATCTCCCTCCTCAGCGTTGTTGGCAAAGTCTATGCACGAGTTGTTCTCGTTCGTCTACAGAAGCTTGCCGAATGTGTCTACCCCGAGTTTCAGTGTGGCTTCCGTGCTGAGCGATTGACGGTGGACATGATATTCTCCATCCGCCAACTCCAGGAGAAATGCAGAGAACAGAACATGCCCCTGTACGTCGCCTTCATCGACCTCACCAAAGCGTTCGATCTGGTCAGCAGAGTGGGCCTTTTCAAGATCCTGCCAAAGATCGGATGCCCACCAAAGTTGCAAAGTCTCATCGACTCGTTTCACACCAACATGCAGGGGATAGTGCAGCACGACGGCAACGTCTCAGAGCCATTCAACATACGCAACGGAGTGAAACAGGGCTGTGTACTTGTGCCAACCCTCTTTGGGATTTTCTTTGCTATGCTCCTGAGGCATGCCTTCAGCACAGCAACAGAGGGAATCTACCTGCACACAAGATCTGACGGCAGGCTTTTCAACCTCGCCCGCCTGAAAGCCAGAACCAAAGTACGCAAGGCTCTAATCAGAGACATGCTGTTCACAGACGACGCTGCAGTCGCAACCCACACACAGCAGGAGCTTCAGACCCTGATGGACCGCTTCTCCCAGGCATGCAAGGACTTCGGGCTTACCATCAGCCTGAAGAAGACTAACGTCTTGGCGCAAGGCATGGAAGCACCACCAACCATCACCATCGACGACTACGAGCTGGAGGTCGTGAATCAGTTCACGTACCTGGGGTCCACGATCAGCAACAACCTCTCCCTTGAGGGAGAGGTTGTTGCTGATTGTTGCTGTTGTTGTTGCTGATCCTCGACAAGAGGATTGGAAAATCAGCCTTCACACTCGCTCGCCTCACCACACGAGTGTGGAAGAATCCCAAACTCTCTGTCAAGACGAAGATGGCAGTGTACAACGCCTGCGTTATCAGCACACTGCTCTATGGGAGTGAGACGTGGACAACATACGCCCGGCAGGAAAAGAGACTGAACTCCTTCCACTTGCGCTGCATTCGCCACATCCTGGACATATCCTGGCAGGACAAAGTGCCCAACACAGAAGTTCTGTCCCGTGCCGGCCTTCCCTCCATGTTCACTCTACTCAGGCAGCGCAGGCTCCGCTGGCTAGGCCACGTTCACCGTATGGAGGATGGCAGAATCCCCAAAGACGTCCTCTACGGAGAACTGGCGACTGGCAGGAGAGACGTTGGCCGCCCACAGCTGCGCTTTAGAGACGTCTGCAAGAGAGACATGAAGGCCCTGGAGATCAATACAGAGCGCTGGGAGGACCTTGCAACGGACCGCTCCAAATGGAGAGGCACTCTGACCAGACAACTCAAGGCGGGTGAAGAGAGACTGACTGCTGCAGCAGATGAAAAAAGGACCTGCAGGAAGAACCGCCACAGACCCAGCAGCACGGAGACCACCCACAAGTGCGACCTGTGTGACAGGGACTGCCATTCGCGCATCGGCCTGTTCAGCCACAGGTGGTACTGTTCCAGCAGAGTAGACGTTTAGGATTCTCTTCCATGGTCACCATAGACCAACGGAGGCCGACGACAACTTCAGACAAACTAAACGTGCCAACATTTGGATTTCAAAATAGGGAGGTTTTTCCTGCTGTCTGGTTGGTGAGATTTCTAAAAAAAAATATATATATATAAATATATTGAAATATTATAATAGAAAACTGCAGACTACATAAGATGCAAACTGCATCTTTGGTCATTTAAGTTAATTCATTTCATTAAATACAATTTTACTATTTTTTTTTCACTTGAAATCAGAGTTAAATTATTGTTCTGTTCTGGCTCTGTAAAACTATGGTGAAAAATTTAAATTGTTATAAGGAAAAAGTAAAACAATTACCACAGTCTGTTTCAAATGTATTAAAAAGAAACTAATTTTATTTTTAAAAAATAGACAAAAATTAGCCATAAAATAATCCACAAACTTAAAGTCTCAAATGTACAAGAAAAGTCAATTTTACAAGAGGAAATTACAAATTTGAGGAAAATTGTTTTAAATTTAGATAAATTTATAGAGAAAAGTAGAAAACTATAAGAAAATTATTATAAATTTTTGAGAAAAACCTCAATTCTTCAAGACTGAAGTCATTACTCAAGTTTTTAAGTGGGTGCTCTTTGTATCCTTAAATCAACTAGACATTTTTGGTTGTTTACTTTTAATAATTAATTTCATAGTACCGCTTTTACATGAGTAGAATTTCTGGCTACTATACCCACCCTCTGATCATATAATTTAAGCATGCATGAGTAAATTACTACTATGAATGTTTTTCCCTTCTCTTCCCTACTCTCTCAATGGGAAAAAAAGAAACACTAGAATAAAAATACAAAAAAATACACATATTTTTGTCATTTATGTAAACCATGACAAAAAATCATGCAGGACAAAACATGACACTTGATATTTTCGGGTCATACTAAAGACCATATAAAAATGGTACTTCTTGCCTTCTAGCTTGGTGCTCTGTGTAATAGAATGGGAGAAGGAGAAGTTGTTTGTGGTGGCGCCTTGCATGGCAGCGACCCCTCTGATTCTACATGGGATTAACCCTTTAATTGTCCTAGGCGCCGTGTGGCACCTGGGGTAACGCAAGGCAACTCAAGGCCCCTAGTGGTCAAGAGTGGTAAAAAATTTTTGTCAATAAAATGGTTCAGATTTCCAAGGCTATAACTTGAAAGTTACAAGAGATAATGGCTTACTGTCAATTAGAAAGATGTAGACTATGATCCAAAGTATCAGATAGGAATAAATTTGCGCATCTAATTTGCATAATGTCGCAGCAGCTATATAAATTACATAACTCAGTCAAAAGTGGACTTTGGACACATTTACACAAAGAATGGTCCATTTTTTTAATGCCGTTTTGTCTACAGGGGTATGTTTTTATCTAATCTTCAAAGTATATGAACCAGAAAATCAATAAAATGTAGAAAAAAACATAAATTCATGACTTAACGGTGGCAAGGGGGGGTGGTGCTCGCTCGCCCACATGGCCGATCAGTTTTCGTCCATCGTGGCCGATGTTTCGCGTTTACTTAGTAATTTACACCCGCTTACACATCTACAAACCCTTATGATTATTCCATGTGAATTTTGTTTGTATTACGCCGCTATTTTTCCTGTATGGTGCATTTTTCCAGTGGGAATCCATGCCACTTGTGGGCGCCGCCATCATGGTAATGAGAGCTCAGTTTTTCGTCCATCGTGGCCAATGTTTCGCGTTTACTTAGTAATTTACACCCGCTTACGCATCTACAAACTCTTATGATTATCCCACATGAATTTCATTTGTATTACATGGCTATTTCCCCTGTTTTATGCAGTTTCAGTCATCATCGCTGCCGCAATGACCAATCATGGCAGCATCCACATTGGTGTGTGTGAGCTCAATGCAGAAAAAGGAAGAATAATAATGAGGATTTCTTCTTCTTTGCTGTATTCCATGTCAGCCATGATTCCTTCGGCATGTGTCTGCCACCTTCTAAACTGTCAGATCAATACTAACTAACTAACTAACTAACCTGCACTTATATAGCGCTTTTCTAGTCACAAAGACCACTCAAAGCGCTTTCATTAATACTAACCCTCTATTCTAAGGGCCTATAGGAAACAGATATCTAGGGACAATTTAGAACAGCCAATTAACCTAACATGCATGTCTTTGGCATGTGGGAGGAAACCGGAGAAATCCCGGAGTAAACCCACGCAACACGGGGAGAACATGCAAACTCCACACAGATCACTGTTGGTCGGGGGCTGGGATCGAACCCACGATCCCCACAATCCCCCGGCCAAGGGTAAACTGTGCTGCCGCAGTGCTAACCACTGCGCCACCGTGCAGCCCAATACAGATTAATACATCAATAAGGGGACATCAATAAGTTGACACAGTTGCTGCGCTGCGCCACTGGGGGCGCGTGACCCGTCCATTTAATGTGGACAGTAAAAGGGTTAACACTGTAGATAGGAGAAACGTAATTTTGTTCTACTGTACACTGAATGACAATAGAGATGGCTTGTTCTTCTTTTTCTTCATATGCAAAGTTACTGTGCAAATTAAAAAAAAAGAAATAGTGTAAAACTAACATGGTCCAGTTACAATAGTGTCATGTGTTTTCTGCCCCCCCCCCTGTAACGGCAGCAGCTGTGTTTGTTTGATCCATGTGAGAAACATGGCAATTCTTATGACTGTTGTAATTTCCCCGCTATATATGTCAACAGTGACATCCTTTCTAGTATTTGCCCTTTGGTTGTACAGCAATGCCTCCCAAAGATTTGTTTTGGCAGGTATATATACTCACAGCCTGGCTCTGTGTGCCAGTCGAGGGTTGTTTGCTTTGTGTCTGGGGGAACCCCCAACCCGGAAATGACCTTTGACCTCTGGGGAATCCCTTGGGAACTCCCTGCCTTTTATTTATTTATTCCCTCCATATTTTCTTTTAAAACCCAGGTTTGGAAATTTGTCCTTTGAGATTTAAGAATTATTGAAATAATTTGCCATCAAAAATGCATGAAGTGTAAGTATTATTCACAACAGGAAGTAGACGATTTGAGACTTCCTGTCCAGCAGCATATGGCAACGGACACATTGAGCATGGCTGGCTAAAACAAAATCCAAGCCATCCAGCGATTTACCTCAGCCCAGGTAGGGTGAAACTGTCATAATGATGAAATAATCCCTCATAGCCAATTATCTACCCGATATTTTGTGGATTGTTTGAGAGATGATGATATTTTTGAAGTTTGTTGAAGTGTGACTAGACCATGTGACTGTCTGTAATAATCCATGCCTATGTAACTTTTCACCTAGTCTCCATGCATGTGCAAAAAACTGTAATAGTTGTGAAAAAGTAATTTTTGAAGCTTCATTTTGTGAATAGGGATGTATTTTTGACTTGAAGTAAATGCAGTATTATTCAGGTTGATCACTGCTGCAATTCCCGGCCTGCATGGCCTTGGTTCATAGAAGTGCAAATCTGGCAATCCTTATTTACTGGATGCCTAGTTCTAGTCAATTTTATTGTTATGTTTTTGAATTGACATCTTGACTTTAAATTAGCTGAAATACCAATTTACAAGGTATTTATTCCGGGCTATTAATTGCAGACAAAATGTGAGAGCCTGCAAGGAATTTCTGCCCTCGGAAGGCTGCAACCCGGCAAAGTGGTTAGTGAAATGTTTAACTCTGTTGAAGTTTAATGATGGTTGTTTGAATATGCACATGTTCAAAGAATAGAAACTTTTTGTGTGTGTTTCTAATATGAAAATCTGATGTGCACAAACCATACAATTTTAAATGTGGATTTGATAATCTGTTGTATTTGTTTACAGTAAATGCTGCATAATTTTTGCTGGTAGCTTTCTTGCAACAACTCAGTAAACCTAAAAAATCTACCAATTGAGATCATAAATGTTTACATTTGTGTGTATGCAGTATGATTTAATTTCTGTAATACTAGAATTTTGTGTCCACAGCTAAAATAATGTTTCTTGTGTTTGATATGTTTCAGTCTTTACGGTGTTTGATGCAATAAAGTCAAAAGCAAGGACATTAAAGATGTGTCAAACATCAGTTATTGCACACCAAAATGCAGCTCATAATCCGGGGCCGGAACAGTAAAGACACTACCTCATACGCGTCTGTACCAAGTCATCGTGGACGAGCGTGGGTGTGCAAGCAAAGAACGCTGCAGATTCAAGAGGTTGGGTCGTGCCGTGTCATCGAGATCGTGATGGTGACATCCTGTCGGTACCACTCACCAGTGTGCTAAGTGCTAGTATATGACAATTAAGTAAGAGACATTCACTTTTCTGCTACAGCCTGTAAGTGAAGGACATGTATCCAGTGATTGAACCTTGAGGACACATTTTAAGTCAAGTCAAGTTTGTGTTTCTCAAGTGCAAAGTCAAGTTTATTAGTCACTGAATACTGTTTATTTTGTGCTGATGTTGAGAGAAGTGTTTGCATTATTCTGTTTTCATTGTACATGTACTGCTTGTGCACATCCTGTTGCTAGCGTATTTCAATCAGTATTTTTGAACATCAACTTAAATCAGGCTAGTAAGATCAAGTAAGAACAAGGGCTGAGGTAAGGGCTGGTTGAGCTTCAATCCAATGATATAAGTATATTTCAAGATTCCTCAAATTTAATTCAATTTTGAATTAATCAAATCAAGTACAAGCTTAAAGTATTTAGGGAATCATATACCCCAAAGATAAGAATTCCCTAATTCAAGTATAGTTTCCATTCAGTTATTCTGAGTGGAAATTTCGAGGTAAACATAAAAAACACATTGTGTTTCAGGTTTGCATAATATTTTTTATCTCCAGGTTTTCACTCAAGAAATCTGGTTGGTGAATTATTCAAAGAGGTAATATAAATTACCATTTCATTTTTTGTCCCATTTCCTCACTATTTTCCGTAAACACTGTACTGCAACAAAATGGCTGCAGCTGCCAAAAATGCAACTGAGCAAGAATTGCGAGAGCAGATCACAGCTGCCAAAGAGCAATTACAAGCCATAAATGCTGACTTGGCAGTTGAAACCTTGTCTGAGGAAGAGCGAGCTCAACTCAACACTGATGCAGAAACAGTACATGATGCAATAGAAACTCTTGAAATGGAGTTGGCTACAATCAGTGAACAAGAAAAGAATAATGGTGACAAGAAGCAACCAGAAGGAGAGAATGCGGTAGCTGGAGTCCAAGAAAAAGAAGATGCAAGTGATCCAGAAGATGGCGCCACTGGCAAGACTAACCAGAACACTGCACAAACAAAACTCAGGCATGTCCCACTTCATGAGCTGAAGCAAAGACGAGAGACATGCATGAAGAGACTGAAAGAAGTCAGGCGGTTAGTGAAAACAGAGGGAGAGGATAAGTCTGTCTCACCAGAGATTTCTGCTGAATACGACAGCCTCAATGATAAAGTTGCGACTTTAGATGCTGTCATCAGTAAAAAGGAAGAACAAGAAGCACAGGTAGACAGAGCAAACAAAAGGTTTATGCGAACATACAGTAAAGTAAAGAAGGCTGTGTTCGCTCTTTTTTATGCATACAAAGATGAGGTCTTGGACACAACTGAAGATGACTTGGAAGACCTGATTCGCCTGGGCAAAGAAATGACAGCTACATATGAAGCCTGTCGAGATTTGTGCCCTCCAGACAACGAGATGCGGCGCAGAGTCGACAGCGCTAAGCAAATGTGCTCAGACATGGCGAAAGCCTTGAAACAAATTGGAGAGAATCCAATGATGGCAGACAAGGAGAGAAAAAGCCTTCTCAAGACTACTTGGGGAATGAATTATTCCAGGTCTCTCTTTGGAAGCAAGTTAGACTATGAGTCTGATATTTCTGCCAAGTCTAAAGTCTCCATTCAGTCAAAGGTATCTGTAAGTGCACAGATTTCAGAATCTTCAACAGACTCTTCAACAGGATCAAGTAATGCCTCAGAAAAGGCCAGGAAGCTGGCTGAATTGAGCGCTAAGCGAAAGTGTGCAGAACTTCACGCAAAGATAAGGAAATACAAGGTGGCCTTGGAAAGTTGTCACGAACAATTAGAAATAGCAGAAGAAGAGGAAAGAGTCCAAAGGTCAGATGACATCTCTTGTTGCAGTGACAAGCCTAGTAAAGGTTATCTGAATCCAGAGGCACCTGCTTTTTCTCCTGAGGCCAGATCACCAAGAGCTGAAGATTGCGCGAGCCAAGTAGAGTCACAGTTGGCCTTCATCGCCCAAACATTCTCAGATAGCGTCAGCAAATCAAGGCTGCCTGTCCCCACACCTCCTGTGTTTGATGGTGACCCACTCAAGTTCATCAACTTTCGCAAAAGTTTTGTGACACTTGTTGAGAACAAGGGAATTCCACCATCAGACAAGCTGTATTATCTGCAGCAGTACCTTGCAGGAGAAGCCAGAGCGGCAGTAGAAGGTTGTTTTTTCGGAAGTGATGAAGCTGCCTACAACCGTGCATGGACCACGTTGGAAGAGCGGTTCGGACACCCCTTCACCATTCAACTCTCCTTGAGAAACAAGTTGAGAGACTGGCCCAAAGTAACAGGCAAAGATAAGAAAGGTCTTCACGCTTTCAGCGATTTCCTGAGCACCCTCAAAGAAGCTATCCCCTACGTGAAAGGTCTTTAAGTTTTGAACGATTGCGTCCAAATCCAGGAAACAGCAACCAAGTTACCCGAGTATTGTAACACTAGGTGGACACGGCGTGTTACAGAAGACATAGATGTTGGAAAGGGCTACCCTTCGTTTCAAGAATTTGTCGACTTCGTAGCCAGAGAAGCCAGAGTGGCTAACAACCCTATATGCGTGGTCGCTCAAAACCAAGACAAGTTGCCAACCGCGAATAGAGGAAACGAGTTTAGGGCAAAGACAAAACGAGCACCTGGCATTACTCATGCCACCAACACCAACACCAGTGCTGAAAAAGAAACCCCTAAAAGTGGAGCCAAAAATTCTCCAGTTTGCACCTACTGTGACAAAGATCACCTCATCTACAAGTGCAATGCTTTCAAAGAGTTGCCTTATGATGACAAAATACAAAGCATTCGAAGCAAGGCCCTTTGCTTCAAATGTCTCAGACGTGGCCACACATCAAAGAAGTGTCTAGTTAAAGTGTCCTGCAACACGTGCAAAGGCAAACACCAAACTCTGCTGCACTTAGACAAGAAGAAAGCAGACACAAAGCTTACAGAGTCAGAAGCCGACAAAGATGAAAACACATTTGAATCTATTTCAAACAAAACCAACCAAGATTACATGAAGAGTTGTACTTCAATGATCGTACCTGTTTGGGTCAAGACAGGCCAAGCTGGCTTGCAAGAAGTATTGGTTTATGCACTGATTGATACCCAGAGCGACAGCTCCTATATCACAGAGGATCTGGCAGCCAAGCTGTGCATGCCACATGAAATAACAAGAATGAAGATAACAACTATGACATCTTCATCGGTGGTCTATTGTAAGAAGTTCTCAGACATCAAACTGAGAGGATACGACTCAACTGTCGAAGTCCGAGTCAAGTCGTGCTACACAAGAGACCACATCCCTCACAACAGGGAGCACATTCCTTCAAAGGTAGCGGCAAGTATGATGCCTCATTTGGCTCGAATAGCCCCCTTCATTCCTCCTATTCAAGACTGTGAAGTGGGACTGCTCATTGGATACTCCTGCCCACAAGCACTCAGACCGGTGGAGATAGTCTCCGGAAATCCCGAAGAAGCCTTTGCTGTGAAAACAGATTTGGGATGGAGCATCATTGGAGGCCTTTATTATGAACAAGGCAACAATGGTGTATGCCATAGGATTGTCGCCAAAGAATTGATAGTGCCACCACCCTGTGAGATCCTGAAGGTTCTCGACCAAGATTTCAGCGACACCAAAGATGAAGCGAAGGAGCTAATCTGCCAGGCCACTGAAATATGCAAAAAGGGCAAAGTTAGACTCCATAAGTTCCTGTCGAACAGCATAGACGTCCTGGAATCTATACCACCTTCAGAAAGAGCCACTACCGTCTCCGAAATAAACTTGGAACTGGAACCTCTCCCGGTTGAACGCACACTTGGAACAAGATGGGATGTTCAAAATGACTGCTTCAGGTTCAAGATAACACTACAGGATAAACCCAACACAAGAAGAGGCATCCTCTCTACAGTCATGTCAGTCTATGACCCAAATGGATTTGTTAGCCCTGTGGTGTTGCAAGGGAAAAAGATCCTGCAAGAACTGTGCAAGCAAAAGAAATCCTGGGACGAACCCGTCGAGCCTGTCATAATTGAACGGTGGGAGAACTGGAAAGACCAGTGCAAAAGGTTGTGCTCTTGCTGCCGGTTAAAGATTAGGTGACATTGTGAAAATCTTTATGTTGGCATGACTTTATAGTCTTCCATCATAAAGATTTTGGTGGGAGTGTAACGGCAGCAGCTGTGTTTGTTTGATCCATGTGAGAAACATGGCAATTCTTGTGACTGTTGTAATTTCCCCGCTATATATGTCAACAGTGACATCCTTTCTAGTATTTGCCCTTTGGTTGTACAGCAATGCCTCCCAAAGATTTGTTTTGGCAGGTATATATACTCACAGCCTGGCTCTGTGTGCCAGTCGAGGGTTGTTTGCTTTGTGTCTGGGGGAACCCCCAACCCGGAAATGACCTTTGACCTCTGGGGTATCCCTTGGGAACTCCCTGCCTTTTATTTATTTATTCCCTCCATATTTTCTTTTAAAACCCAGGTTTGGAAATTTGTCCTTTGAGATTTAAGAATTATTGAAATAATTTGCCATCAAAAATGCATGAAGTGTAAGTATTATTCACAACAGGAAGTAGACGATTTGAGACTTCCTGTCCAGCAGCATATGGCAACGGACACATTGAGCATGGCTGGCTAAAACAAAATCCAAGCCATCCAGCGATTTACCTCAGCCCAGGTAGGGTGAAACTGTCATAATGATGAAATAATCCCTCATAGCCAATTATCTACCCGATATTTTGTGGATTGTTTGAGAGATGATGATATTTTTGAAGTTTGTTGAAGTGTGACTAGACCATGTGACTGTCAGTAATAATCCATGCCTATGTAACTTTTCACCTAGTCTCCATGCATGTGCAAAAAACTGTAATAGTTGTGAAAAAGTAATTTTTGAAGCTTCATTTTGTGAATAGGGATGTATTTTTGACTTGAAGTAAATGCAGTATTATTCAGGTCGATCACTGCTGCAATTCCCGGCCTGCATGGCCTTGGTTCATAGAAGTGCAAATCTGGCAATCCTTATTTACTGGATGCCTAGTTCTAGTCAATTTTATTGTTATGTTTTTGAATTGACATCTTGACTTTAAATTAGCTGAAATACCAATTTACAAGGTATTTATTCCGGGCTATTAATTGCAGACAAAATGTGAGAGCCTGCAAGGAATTTCTGCCCTCGGAAGGCTGCAACCCGGCAAAGTGGTTAGTGAAATGTTTAACTCTGTTGAAGTTTAATGATGGTTGTTTGAATATGCACATGTTCAAAGAATAGAAACTTTTTGTGTGTGTTTCTAATATGAAAATCTGATGTGCACAAACCATACAATTTTAAATGTGGATTTGATAATCTGTTGTATTTGTTTACAGTAAATGCTGCATAATTTTTGCTGGTAGCTTTCTTGCAACAACTCAGTAAACCTAAAAAATCTACCAATTGAGATCATAAATGTTTACATTTGTGTGTATGCAGTATGATTTAATTTCTGTAATACTAGAATTTTGTGTCCACAGCTAAAATGTTTCTTGTGTTTGATATGTTTCAGTCTTTACGGTGTTTGATGCAATAAAGTCAAAAGCAAGGACATTAAAGATGTGTCAAACATCAGTTATTGCACACCAAAATGCAGCTCATAATCCGGGGCCGGAACAGTAAAGACACTACCTCATACGCGTCTGTACCAAGTCATCGTGGACGAGCGTGGGTGTGCAAGCAAAGAACGCTGCAGATTCAAGAGGTTGGGTCGTGCCGTGTCATCGAGATCGTGATGGTGACATCCTGTCGGTACCACTCACCAGTGTGCTAAGTGCTAGTATATGACAATTAAGTAAGAGACATTCACTTTTCTGCTACAGCCTGTAAGTGAAGGACATGTATCCAGTGATTGAACCTTGAGGACACATTTTAAGTCAAGTCAAGTTTGTGTTTCTCAAGTGCAAAGTCAAGTTTATTAGTCACTGAATACTGTTTATTTTGTGCTGATGTTGAGAGAAGTGTTTGCATTATTCTGTTTTCATTGTACATGTACTGCTTGTGCACATCCTGTTGCTAGCGTATTTCAATCAGTATTTTTGAACATCAATTTAAATCAGGCTAGTAAGATCAAGTAAGAACAAGGGCTGAGGTAAGGGCTGGTTGAGCTTCAATCCAATGATAAGTATATTTCAAGATTCCTCAAATTTAATTCAATTTTGAATTAATCAAATCAAGTACAAGCTTAAAGTATTTAGGGAATCATATACCCCAAAGATAAGAATTCCCTAATTCAAGTATAGTTTCCATTCAGTTATTCTGAGTGGAAATTTCGAGGTAAACATAAAAAACACATTGTGTTTCAGGTTTGCATAATATTTTTTATCTCCAGGTTTTCACTCAAGAAATCTGGTTGGTGAATTATTCAAAGAGGTAATATAAATTACCATTTCATTTTTTGTCCCATTTCCTCACTATTTTCCGTAAACACTGTACTGCAACAAAATGGCTGCAGCTGCCAAAAATGCAACTGAGCAAGAATTGCGAGAGCAGATCACAGCTGCCAAAGAGCAATTACAAGCCATAAATGCTGACTTGGCAGTTGAAACCTTGTCTGGAGGAAGAGCGAGCTCAACTCAACACTGATGCAGAAACAGTACATGATGCAATAGAAACTCTTGAAATGGAGTTGGCTACAATCAGTGAACAAGAAAAGAATAATGGTGACAAGAAGCAACCAGAAGGAGAGAATGCGGTAGCTGGAGTCCAAGAAAAAGAAGAGGCAAGTGATCCAGAAGATGGCGCCACTGGCAAGACTAACCAGAACACTGCACAAACAAAACTCAGGCATGTCCCACTTCATGAGCTGAAGCAAAGATGAGAGACATGCATGAAGAGACTGAAAGAAGTCAGGCGGTTAGTGAAAACAGAGGGAGAGGATAAGTCTGTCTCACCAGAGATTTCTGCTGAATACGACAGCCTCAATGATAAAGTTGCGACTTTAGATGCTGTCATCAGTAAAAAGGAAGAACAAGAAGCACAGGTAGACAGAGCAAACAAAAGGTTTATGCGAACATACAGTAAAGTAAAGAAGGCTGTGTTCGCTCTTTTTTATGCATACAAAGATGAGGTCTTGGACACAACTGAAGATGACTTGGAAGACCTGATTCGCCTGGGCAAAGAAATGACAGCTACATATGAAGCCTGTCGAGATTTGTGCCCTCCAGACAACGAGATGCGGCGCAGAGTCGACAGCGCTAAGCAAATGTGCTCAGACATGGCGAAAGCCTTGAAACAAATTGGAGAGAATCCAATGATGGCAGACAAGGAGAGAAAAAGCCTTCTCAAGACTACTTGGGGAATGAATTATTCCAGGTCTCTCTTTGGAAGCAAGTTAGACTATGAGTCTGATATTTCTGCCAAGTCTAAAGTCTCCATTCAGTCAAAGGTATCTGTAAGTGCACAGATTTCAGAATCTTCAACAGACTCTTCAACAGGATCAAGTAATGCCTCAGAAAAGGCCAGGAAGCTGGCTGAATTGAGCGCTAAGCGAAAGTGTGCAGAACTTCACGCAAAGATAAGGAAATACAAGGTGGCCTTGGAAAGTTGTCACGAACAATTAGAAATAGCAGAAGAAGAGGAAAGAGTCCAAAGGTCAGATGACATCTCTTGTTGCAGTGACAAGCCTAGTAAAGGTTATCTGAATCCAGAGGCACCTGCTTTTTCTCCTGAGGCCAGATCACCAAGAGCTGAAGATTGCGCGAGCCAAGTAGAGTTACAGTTGGCCTTCATCGCCCAAACATTCTCAGATAGCGTCAGCAAATCAAGGCTGCCTGTCCCCACACCTCCTGTGTTTGATGGTGACCCACTCAAGTTCATCAACTTTCGCAAAAGTTTTGTGACACTTGTTGAGAACAAGGGAATTCCACCATCAGACAAGCTGTATTATCTGCAGCAGTACCTTGCAGGAGAAGCCAGAGCGGCAGTAGAAGGTTGTTTTTTCGGAAGTGATGAAGCTGCCTACAACCGTGCATGGACCACGTTGGAAGAGCGGTTCGGACACCCCTTCACCATTCAACTCTCCTTGAGAAACAAGTTGAGAGACTGGCCCAAAGTAACAGGCAAAGATAAGAAAGGTCTTCACGCTTTCAGCGATTTCCTGAGCACCCTCAAAGAAGCTATCCCCTACGTGAAAGGTCTTTAAGTTTTGAACGATTGCGTCCAAATCCAGGAAACAGCAACCAAGTTACCCGAGTATTGTAACACTAGGTGGACACGGCGTGTTACAGAAGACATAGATGTTGGAAAGGGCTACCCTTCGTTTCAAGAATTTGTCGACTTCGTAGCCAGAGAAGCCAGAGTGGCTAACAACCCTATATGCGTGGTCGCTCAAAACCAAGACAAGTTGCCAACCGCGAATAGAGGAAACGAGTTTAGGGCAAAGACAAAACGAGCACCTGGCATTACTCATGCCACCAACACCAACACCAGTGCTGAAAAAGAAACCCCTAAAAGTGGAGCCAAAAATTCTCCAGTTTGCACCTACTGTGACAAAGATCACCTCATCTACAAGTGCAATGCTTTCAAAGAGTTGCCTTATGATGACAAAATACAAAGCATTCGAAGCAAGGCCCTTTGCTTCAAATGTCTCAGACGTGGCCACACATCAAAGAAGTGTCTAGTTAAAGTGTCCTGCAACACGTGCAAAGGCAAACACCAAACTCTGCTGCACTTAGACAAGAAGAAAGCAGACACAAAGCTTACAGAGTCAGAAGCCGACAAAGATGAAAACACATTTGAATCTATTTCAAACAAAACCAACCAAGATTACATGAAGAGTTGTACTTCAATGATCGTACCTGTTTGGGTCAAGACAGGCCAAGCTGGCTTGCAAGAAGTATTGGTTTATGCACTGATTGATACCCAGAGCGACAGCTCCTATATCACAGAGGATCTGGCAGCCAAGCTGTGCATGCCACATGAAATAACAAGAATGAAGATAACAACTATGACATCTTCATCGGTGGTCTATTGTAAGAAGTTCTCAGACATCAAACTGAGAGGATACGACTCGACTGTCGAAGTCCGAGTCAAGTCGTGCTACACAAGAGACCACATCCCTCACAACAGGGAGCACATTCCTTCAAAGGTAGCGGCAAGTATGATGCCTCATTTGGCTCGAATAGCCCCCTTCATTCCTCCTATTCAAGACTGTGAAGTGGGACTGCTCATTGGATACTCCTGCCCACAAGCACTCAGACCGGTGGAGATAGTCTCCGGAAATCCCGAAGAAGCCTTTGCTGTGAAAACAGATTTGGGATGGAGCATCATTGGAGGCCTTTATTATGAACAAGGCAACAATGGTGTATGCCATAGGATTGTCGCCAAAGAATTGATAGTGCCACCACCCTGTGAGATCCTGAAGGTTCTCGACCAAGATTTCAGCGACACCAAAGATGAAGCGAAGGAGCTAATCTGCCAGGCCACTGAAATATGCAAAAAGGGCAAAGTTAGACTCCATAAGTTCCTGTCGAACAGCATAGACGTCCTGGAATCTATACCACCTTCAGAAAGAGCCACTACCGTCTCCGAAATAAACTTGGAACTGGAACCTCTCCCGGTTGAACGCACACTTGGAACAAGATGGGATGTTCAAAATGACTGCTTCAGGTTCAAGATAACACTACAGGATAAACCCAACACAAGAAGAGGCATCCTCTCTACAGTCATGTCAGTCTATGACCCAAATGGATTTGTTAGCCCTGTGGTGTTGCAAGGGAAAAAGATCCTGCAAGAACTGTGCAAGCAAAAGAAATCCTGGGACGAACCCGTCGAGCCTGTCATAATTGAACGGTGGGAGAACTGGAAAGACCAGTGCAAAAGGTTGTGCTCTTGCTGCCGGTTAAAGATTAGGTGACATTGTGAAAATCTTTATGTTGGCATGACTTTATAGTCTTCCATCATAAAGATTTTGGTGGGAGTGTAACGGCAGCAGCTGTGTTTGTTTGATCCATGTGAGAAACATGGCAATTCTTGTGACTGTTGTAATTTCCCCGCTATATATGTCAACAGTGACATCCTTTCTAGTATTTGCCCTTTGGTTGTACAGCAATGCCTCCCAAAGATTTGTTTTGGCAGGTATATATACTCACAGCCTGGCTCTGTGTGCCAGTCGAGGGTTGTTTGCTTTGTGTCTGGGGGAACCCCCAACCCGGAAATGACCTTTGACCTCTGGGGTATCCCTTGGGAACTCCCTGCCTTTTATTTATTTATTCCCTCCATATTTTCTTTTAAAACCCAGGTTTGGAAATTTGTCCTTTGAGATTTAAGAATTATTGAAATAATTTGCCATCAAAAATGCATGAAGTGTAAGTATTATTCACAACAGGAAGTAGACGATTTGAGACTTCCTGTCCAGCAGCATATGGCAACGGACACATTGAGCATGGCTGGCTAAAACAAAATCCAAGCCATCCAGCGATTTACCTCAGCCCAGGTAGGGTGAAACTGTCATAATGATGAAATAATCCCTCATAGCCAATTATCTACCCGATATTTTGTGGATTGTTTGAGAGATGATGATATTTTTGAAGTTTGTTGAAGTGTGACTAGACCATGTGACTGTCAGTAATAATCCATGCCTATGTAACTTTTCACCTAGTCTCCATGCATGTGCAAAAAACTGTAATAGTTGTGAAAAAGTAATTTTTGAAGCTTCATTTTGTGAATAGGGATGTATTTTTGACTTGAAGTAAATGCAGTATTATTCAGGTCGATCACTGCTGCAATTCCCGGCCTGCATGGCCTTGGTTCATAGAAGTGCAAATCTGGCAATCCTTATTTACTGGATGCCTAGTTCTAGTCAATTTTATTGTTATGTTTTTGAATTGACATCTTGACTTTAACTTAGCTGAAATACCAATTTACAAGGTATTTATTCCGGGCTATTAATTGCAGACAAAATGTGAGAGCCTGCAAGGAATTTCTGCCCTCGGAAGGCTGCAACCAGGCAAAGTGGTTAGTGAAATGTTTAACTCTGTTGAAGTTTAATGATGGTTGTTTGAATATGCACATGTTCAAAGAATAGAAACTTTTTGTGTGTGTTTCTAATATGAAAATCTGATGTGCACAAACCATACAATTTTAAATGTGGATTTGATAATCTGTTGTATTTGTTTACAGTAAATGCTGCATAATTTTTGCTGGTAGCTTTCTTGCAACAACTCAGTAAACCTAAAAAATCTACCAATTGAGATCATAAATGTTTACATTTGTGTGTATGCAGTATGATTTAATTTCTGTAATACTAGAATTTTGTGTCTACAGCTAAAATAATGTTTCTTGTGTTTGATATGTTTCAGTCTTTACGGTGTTTGATGCAATAAAGTCAAAAGCAAGGACATTAAAGATGTGTCAAACATCAGTTATTGCACACCAAAATGCAGCTCATAATCCGGGGCCGGAACACCCCCCCCAAAAAAAATACATTGTCACTATGCCAAGGTCTTTAGGCCAGAGGAAACACTGAGCTACACAACCCACTGAAAGACCTATTTAAGACAATACAGCATGCAAAACAAGCGTACCTCCACTTGAAGTAACACAAAGATCAACAAAAACACTGCAACGATATGAAATTGTTTGCAGAGGCTAAATCTGTTATCAAAGGTCCTCCTCTTACCTGGAACAAACACAGATGAACAATACGCAAACACCAGCTCACATACACATTGTCCATCCCAAGGCACCTTGCCAAGCTAGCAATGCAGAGCTTAAAATGTGATTAGGTGGAGATTTGGTGTCCTCTTCCAAACTCTCTGACTCAGCTGACCAGAGTAAGGACACCACCCTAGAGGCAGTTTCCTGGATATATGAACTCCCTGTTGCGGCCAAGGCTGACTGTAGCAGTGCAGGGTGGAAACCCTGAGTCAGAGAGTGTGCCCAAAACTGAGAGCCAGATGTGACAGAAACGTCTATTACAGAAGAACATGCTGCTTCTACCTTCTGTGCTGCACATGTCTCTGTTACCGTTAGGCAAGGAGGAGCAACACTGCAAATAACTCCCTCAATTAGGAACTATGCAAAGGGGGTACTTATTATGCACCACCTATTCACTACAAAGCTCCCCAGTGTTCCCCCTGCACAGCTGAGTGCAGTATGGGGCTTTCCTGGCTGCAAAGTACACCTGCCGGAGTGAACCCTGGATTTACATTGACTTCAGATGCAGTCTGTTACGGCTGCGATTCGGTCTCCACAGCAAATAGTTCCCATTCTCGTCAATTTTCTAATCCCCACCTGGTCCGGACCACTGTACCACAAACCTAGCTCGTCAGATTCAGTTCCTTAATGAAACGCAACGAGTCTATTTTTTTACAGATGCCGAATCCACAAGGAAATGCTGCGGTACCTCACAGCATTTACTATCTGTTTCTTCATTAAAAAACTAGGGGTGTTGGGGGAAAAAAAAAAAAAAATCAATTCACGTGAGAATTGAGATTCTCATTTTACACAATCCAGAATCGATTCACAAAAATTAAGAATCGATTTATTCACCCCGGTGGTGACACATAGCGGCTCGAGATTCTGCTTAAGACGTCGCTCTCATGATGTTTCGCCTGGACCAATCAGTGGCCTGCAGTCTTCTGACATCACATTTTCAGCTCAACATGGTATGCTTCGAACCACAATCGTATCAGTATCTAATGGAAAAGCCTACAAAGCGTGCCGAGTCGAAGTGAGTAGGACCAAACAGGTACTATTGGAAAAGGGGCAGTATTGCCACTTCGTGATATGTAATTACACATTGATGCTGCCGACGCAGGAGAACCACGCAGAGTAGCTTACTAGCTAGCAGCCAGATGAAACAGTCGGAATAAAGAAAAATGGAGCAGCAAGAAATTCAGCCAGTCCTATCTTCAATGAAGGCAAGTGTGTGGGCGCAATTTTGTTTCTACAACATTCCAGGAAAGAAAACGCTAGACATGACACATGTAATATGTAAAGCTTGCAAAACGAAAGTCAAGTACTTTGGTAACACCACAAATGCTGAGGCTCACATTAACCGCCATTTACAGTCATGTGAAAAAATTAGGAGGCCCCAATAAATATTCAGTTCTTTATTAAGAAATGTTCACGTATCTATGTCTAACCTTGTTTTTGTTTTTATTTATTTTGTTTTGGTTTATTTTTTAACATTTACTTTAGTCATTTTAAGTGGGAATGAATGTGGGGGTGTCCTAATTTATTCCTCACCATTTGTTTAGAGTTATATTTTATAGAAAATTTGAAAAAAGTCTTTAATTCATTTTTAATTGTTTAGTTGTATTACATGAATCTCCCAGTATTTTAAACACTGATATTAAATATCCATATGTCCAAATATGTTTAAAAAAAAAAAAAACACATACAGGCTTATACAGGGTGTCCTAATTTTTTCACATGACTGTAAATCCTCCTGCTGAACAATACACACTGCACAACTTTAGCAAACTCCCAGCAGGTTCTGAATGGGCAAAAAAAAAAAAAAAAAAAAAAAGACATTTTGTAACAGCACTTTATTTTGTTTTATAACTTTAATTTGTTTTTTAAGTCTCCAAAGAATTTAGATACTTAAGTTTATATTTGTGCAGGTTTAAAATTAATGTTACTTATCTTATGCACCAACTGCATTCAGTTCTTATTGAATTTGTTCATTGCATGAAGTTACTGTATTGGTAACTGTACACTGACTGCATACAGTCAGTCAGGTAGCACTACTATTTAAATTGATGTTCAAAGTATTTGTGATAGAATTTACTTTTATTTTTTAATGAATAGCCTATATTTCTAGAATGCTGGAGGATGACCAAACCTACACACTGTAAAAGCTGTTAGGAATTGTGATATGCTGAAAAGGAAAATTTTCAAAATTTATTTCACTTGTGTACAATTTTTGAAACTCACAAGTTCTCAAGTAATAAAAAAGCAGTTACTGACCTGAACCTACTTTTTTCATTTGACAGTATTTTATTACAAATCAGTTGATGTAATTTTTAAAAAAATATACCCCCCAAAACATCAATACAATGTACTCTGCTTTCAAGCTTACCTCAGCATTTTTTGCAGTGCAGTGGACTTTTTTTTCCCTGAGATTAGTGGGTTTTTGTACTGAAGTGAGAGCCAAATGTTTATCGAAAATAGTTTCTGAATCGAATCGCAACCTCAAAAATCGGAATCAAATTGAATCAGCAATGACTCATCAATTGAATCAGCACCTCCAAGTTTGAGTCCACGGTCCTCAGCCAGAAAAAGGTGGACTGTCCTCTCCAGGTTGAGGACAAGCTCCTGCCACAAGTGAAGGAGTTTAAGTATCTCGGGGTCTTATTCACGAGTGAGGGGAGAACAAAGTGAAAGATTGACAGACAGATCAGAGCAGCATCTGCAGTGATGCAGACATTGTACCGGTCTGTCATGTTGAGGAGGGAGCTGAGCTCTAAGACAAAGCTATCGATTGACCGGTCAATCTACATTCCTACCCTCACCTATGGTCATGAGCTTAGGGTAATGACCGAAAGAATGAGACTACGGATACAAGCGGCTAAACTGAGCTTTCTCCGTAGGATTGCTGAACTCAGCCTTAGAGATAGGGTGAGGAGCTCAGTCATCCAGGAGAGGCTCAGAGTAGAACTGCTGCTCCTCCACATCGAAAGGAGCCTGTTGAGGTGGTCTGGGCATCTGATCAGGATGCCTCCCACTTGAGGTGTTTCGGGCACGTCCCGCTGGGAGGAGACCCCGGGGTAGACCTAGGACTCACTGGAGAGACTATGTCTCCCAGCTGGTTTGGGAACACCTTGGTATCCTCTCTGAAGAGCTAGAGCAGGTGGCTGGGGAGAGGGAAGTCTGGGCTTCTCTGCTTGAACTGCTACCTCCGCGACCCGGACCTCCGGAAAAGCGGTAGAAGATGGATGGATGGATGAATTGAATCATGTGATTTCTAAAGATTCACAGCCCTATTAAAAACAATTTAAGGATCATCCGCTATTTTCTGAGGTCTACTCCTTCACTACTATGTCAGAGAAGATAAAAACTTGACTTAATATACAAACACTTCATACAATTAAAATTAACGGACTACTTGCGTTTTATTTAGAGCCCAAAAATCCAGGTGGAGAGCCGCTACATCACACTTCCATGCTGTTATCACGTGATCACGATCGGTTCATCTCAGTCACTTCTTAAGATCTTGCTTTATTTTGTATAATTCTCACACAATCTTGTATTTCAAACTCTGTTCTAATCCATGCTGCTGCAAAACACAAAGGGAGCTGGTAGGGATGAACGCAAGGGGCCACCCGCAGTGCATCTGCAACGAACTGCATCCGGAGTCAGTGTAAATCCTGGGTAACACAGTCATCATGGAAAAAACCTCTGAACACACAGGCAAATTTATTTGGCCAAAGCGCAAAGAGGATTTGTAGTTCAGTTTGTAGTTCAAAACAATGCTATAACCAGTGTGACCACTATACTCAGACTGACAGGGAAGCCTGGGTTTTATCTTAATGGTCCCGTGATGGTAAACAAATGCAGAAAAATCAGCAGAGATTTCTCCTGTAGTCAATTCACATTTCTTCTTTTCTCTGCAGGACACACTTTAGAGTTCATATGCTCAACACAGAAACAAAAATATGCACTTAACTTCTGACTCAATCAGGCCTCTGACATGACAGGGATCAGATTCCAGAGCATCACTCATGTGTCCAGTCTCAACAGAGAAGAGCTCTAATCTGCTATGGTGAGCTTTGTAGAAAAATCAAGTCCATATTAATCCAATTAGGTGCAGTGCTCAGGGAGGAAAGATGTGTTGTAACACATTGATGACATTTCTGCTCAGGGCTAGATCATGTGAGGAAAAAGCTGCATGGAAAAGGAGGAAATAGCATCACTGCTGACACCAAGAGTCAAAGGATGGCATCAGGGTAGGGCCCACAGATATTAAACAACTGGCTGTTTCAGGGATATACTGTACATTCACTGGCCACTTTGATAAGTACACCTTGCTATTACCGGGTTGGATCCCTTTTGCCTTCGGAACTGCTTTAATTCTTCATGGCATCAACATGGTGCTGGAAAAATTCCTCTGACATATTGGTCCCAAATGACATGCTAGTATCACAGAGTTGCTGCAGATTTAGCGTTTATGCCAAATTCTGATCCTAGTATCCATATCTTGTAACAAAGTATAAAGCTGAGATCAGGCAATGTTTTCCAATCTTTTTTGTCCAATTTTGGTGAGCCTGTGTGAACTGTAGCCTCAGTTTCCTGTTCTTGGTTGACAGGAGTGGGACTAGTTGAGGTTTTCTGCTACTCTAGTAGATCTGCTTGAAGGTTCAATGTGTTGTGCCTTCAGAGATGTTATTCTTTATACCTTGGTTGTGGTGAGAGTTTATTTGAGTTACTGTTGCCTTCTGTCAGCTCAAGCCAGTCTGGTCATTCTCCTCTGGCATTAACAAGACATTTGGGCTCAGAAAACTGCTGCTCATTTGCTATTTTCTCTTTTTCAGACCATTCTCCGTAAACCCCGAAGATGGATGTGTGTGAAAATCTCACTAGGTTAGCAGTTTCTGAAATACTCAGACCAGCCCGTCTTTTGTCAACAATCTAGCCAGGCTCAGTTACTTATATCACCTTCTGATGCTCAGCTTGAACTTCAGCAGCTTGTCTTCGCCATGTCTACATGCCTAAATACATTGAGTTGCTGTCATGTGACTGGCTAATTAGATATTTGCATTAATAAGCAGTTGAACAGGTATACCTATTATAGTGGCCAGCGAGTAAAAAAAGACTGTATAAAGAGTTCAAATATGAAAGGTTTTAAGAACATTTTTTGTGCCACGATTTTTTTCATTTATTTGTAAACAAAAATGTAATGCAGTGAAGGTTTGTTATTGTGTTCCTGTTGTTTTGTTGTATTTGTCACCTTCAGAGACAAGGTGTTTTGCTGAGATGTTAACTGTTCACTGAACAAATCATTCAGTAGAGCTATTGATAACTCTTATTACTGACTTGCTAACATCAATCAATATTTGACAGTCACTCTGAATGGAGATAGTAGTCATACCTTTCTTATACTTGTGTATGGGAAGTTTCTTCAGTTGATCTTTGCGCAGGCGGCTCCTCCGAGCTCTGTGTCGATCTTGGACACACTTTGTAATCTGAATAAACAGAGAAAACTGTTAAGAATCTTTGGAATGGCACTTCAAAACCACATTCTTTCACAATACAATTACATTAGAATTTGGAATGGGATGCCAGACTTCATTGGCTTGGTGGAGGACTGCTTTCAGTTTTAAGCTCAAGTCTGGTACCCAAGACCAGCATAATATAAGCATTTTACAAGGAATGGTACATAGAGGCCTCAGTGCAGAAGAATTCATTATTACTCCTTGACCATCACATTAACAGAAAACAAATAATTACTGAATCAGCCTTCTTTAACTATGTCAAATGGTTGCTTAGGAAAAAGTAAACACTGAGGTCTTACCATAAAGACAACGATGAGGATGAGGCAGATTCCCACAATGATGAGGAAGGGGATTAGGTAGTATTCCAATGGTAGACTGAAGTCTGGCACCAGGACCACATGACCTCTAAAGATACAAACAGACAATTGCATAAACTGCACTATGATGACATTTGGTTATATAGCTCATTCTATTGGTCTATTATTGTGCTTTCCTTTTTACCTCCACCAAGGAGGTTATGTTTTCATCGGTGTTGGTTTGTCTGTCTGTTTGTTATTAACATAACTCAAAAAGTTATGGACGGATTTTCATGAAATTTTCACAGATTGTCAGAAATGGGGCATCCTACAGATGATTAGATTTTGGTGGTGATCCGGATCACCGTCCACAAGAAAACCGCCATTACGCAAAATGCCATTTTCGTGAATAACTACTGAACCACTAATCCTATCATTGTGAATCCAATTGCTAGTCATATGTTTTCATGGTCAAGGAATCTGAAAACGTACACACAAACACTGTATGGGGGGAACTGTGGTGCTTGGCGGAGGTCTGCACTCTCCAAGTGCTTTTCTAGTTTCTGTCATAAATTTGGCTTCACATAATAAAGTCAGTGTTTGCACAAGTACATAAGGACAGAATTCAGACTAAGGATGAGCAGATTATTGTCCCAGACCAATTTTGAAATGGTGGACTTTAACTTTTATAAAAAGGGTGACCCCGGGTATGTCCATTATGAAAATAAAACTTAATCATGTTAAAATGTTGTCCTTGAGAGTTCATAAAATTTATAAAAAGTGCTGAACACTAGAATATTTAAACAATGAAAGAACCTCAATGAGCAAGCTCACATACCCCATCTATCTACATATCAGCAGTGTTTCCCCTACCATTATATTGGGGTGGGGCGGGGCACCCCCTCCCCCCTAGAGTGTCTAGTTAATTTCCCAGAGGAAAGGAAAATTAAAAACGAGATCTCAAAAGAGTTTCATTTACTTCTCATAGACAACTATGAAATCTGCATGACACCAAACAGACTAAAGCTTGTTTCTCCTGTGTCTCACATAATTCTCCAGAGCAACAGGATGCACAAAGTCTCAGTTTGAGTTTCATGAGAGATCTCATCAAGCTCTAATCTTTTTCTCTTTAATTCTAAACTTGTATGTCTCTTTGTGATCTCAGGCAGAGAAACTGGAGAGCTCTCTGTATGAACTCCATTTCTTCTCATTCCAGCCTCCACTAACACATCTCATGCTAGGCTCAGATAGAGCAAATTAGGAGGTCTCCATAAGCACTCATTCAGTTCTCAGATTTGTTCTGTTTTTTTTTGTCCCTTTGTTAAACAAATGAAGTATCCTTATGTTATTTACAGTATCTTATTTACATGACAGCAGCTAATTTCTGTCTCTTCTCCTCTCTGCGCTCTGTAACATGTAGCCGGGCGAAACTCCGCTGCATGTAAACATAGACACGTGCACTTGCATACATACAGACATGACATGCGTGCACACACAGAGACACGCACACACATACGAGCGAACACACTCACACCAATGGAGAGAGAGTGCGTAGGAAAGCATGTTGCGTCAGCCAACTAAGAAGCAGAAAAAAAAAAATCTGTTTTCTTAAATGCACCCAGGATGACGAGGTTGCAACACTAGCTCTTCTGCTAGCAGCAGTCAAAGTAGCTCTCCTGCTGTGGGTCCAAGTGTAGAAAAAGCCCAAGTACTGCACGCCCTGCCCCCGACAAGCAGCAAAAGTCCGGTCATCACCAGATGACAGGTTTTGACCCAGAACATCTTGCAGCCTGCATGCGCATCTCAATAAATGGGCCAGATGTGTCAAGGACTTCCCATATCAAGAGGCTCTTGAAATGTTCTTCCAGAAGCCCATAAAAATACACTGCACTAACAAAAGCTGCACACTTTGTAGATAATCGCCATATAAACAAATGTTCAGATATTTCATTCAACGTCACTTAAATATTCTGATATTTTGTTCAGTTGTTTGTTTTTACAGTTTTTATTTATACTGACTGTTGTTATTAAAAGAAACTGTTATTAAATGAAACCTCTGAACACCATGATTCCTTTAAGAGTTTGCCGTTGTCGACCTTCACACTGCCCCCCCACCCCACCAAGGCTGTAAACCTAGGGGAAACGCTGTATCAGGGACCTCTGAGAGCTGTGATCAACATAAAATGGCTGGGGGAAAAAGTCCCCCTCCCCTAAAACGGAACCTTTCACTTGAGTCAAAGCTTCTGTGTAAATATGAAGTCAATCTGATCAGAAATGTAGAAGTTATACTGGTGACACAGTAAAATGTCAAATGAACGGATGGATTAATGAGTCAAAAAGATTATACCCTCTGAACTTCGTTGCGTGGGGTATAGTATTTATGAGCAGTCGTTACACAGGATATTGTTATGTATGGAAAATACCTGGGTGAAGGATGAGGCAAGACTGGGACTTGGCAAACGCAGCTTGATTGTTGTAACTAGTATGACGGTTACATGGCAGGCACCTGGTGAAGGGCACCGGTCAAAGAGACCACAACATGGTCGCCCATCCCTTATATAGGGCAGTGCAGTGACACGACGGGAAGTGCATTTCACCACGCTGCACTTCACAATAAAGTGCCGTTTCTTATATAGCACCCCCCCCCCCCAGAAAAGTCCAAAACCACACACACAATTGAACCCCCTCCCAATTTGAGACCCGAATCACGCACTAAAATAACGAAAACTGATGTACTAAATTGGCCTAACACACTCACTCAAAACAACCTAGAATAGGGCTGGCGGGTGGACTGCTGCACAGCCTGTACGGCATGGTGAATTATTCTGCCACCAATAACTACAGAAAAAGTCCTTCATTAAACTAAAATTACTTGCCGTGCTCCTGAACTAAAATACAAACACAAAATAGCCCCATACCATAGCATGCATGCATAAAATACAAGAACTATGAACAACTTTATTTTACAGTACAGTCACTTTGGTGGGAGAGGTAGAACCGGCATGGGGGGGGCCCAGGGCAGCCCCTCAGCAAGTGTGCCCCTGGAAGCAGCAAACCCTTGGGACGATATCTGATCTTCTGGACGGTGGAGCCCAACTCCTTCACTACCAACACTGACTCTCGTCTAGCCTCATCACCCAGAGCCTCTTCCCGGACACGCCGAAGCTGATTGGCATGCCTTGATGAGCCGTCGGACAACCTCAAGTATGCTGCGCCCAACTTCGCCACTATGTGCAGACATCCTCGGTGTTTTGCTGGCTGTCGTTTGGCCCATCTTCGCTGTAGACGTTCTTCACTCCGAACCAAGTCCAAAAACCCTCAGCGGGGCCCGGCTCGGCCTGATGTGGTGCTGCTGAGCAGGCGATAACTCCATGCTCATCGGTCTGGCCCCGTCCTCTTCTAAAACCATCGTAGCAGTTACCATTGTAGCTGCAGACCCTCCATCCCCCTGCGGCCAAGCTCCGGAAGCATCTGGGGCTAGCACATTGGTGTCACTCACTGACGCAGGCACCTCGCCACCACGCTCGGCACCTCCCTTTACCAAGTCCCAAGTGCCAGCACTGAGACTCTCCTGCGCTGCAACCTGAGTAAAACTGGTCCTACTTGACCATTGTGGTGTCCGTTAGCTCTTTGTCCCACACAACATCCTCTTCGCCCATCAGAACCGGCGGGTTCCAGTGGCCACAACCCAACCATTCGTTCCCGGTACCGTCTTAAAAGGCGAAACCCAGTCCGTAAAACAAATCACAGCCCATGATGTTATCGCCTTGTAATGTCACGTGGAACATGAAGTAAACCATCTTCACAGACTTGTACCAGACCGTTAACTCCAAAGTCCCAACCGTGCATAGCCTGCCACCTCCATAGCCATGCAACGACGCCAGGTTACCTCTAATCCTGTAGTGGGGGAAGAACTTCCTCCCCGTGGCACAATTAAACAACTACCCCTTCGCCCCCATGTCGAGCAGCAATGGCACCTTCACACCGTCCATTTTCACTGTACAGTACGTGTACCCGTTTGTGCTGGGGGACACCGAATGGACAGCTGTCGGGGGCGAGCGGAGTGATTTCTTCCGTGGGCTCTCCAGTTCAGATACACGGCACACTCTAGCATAATGGTTCAAGCGTCCACATATGCTACAACGTTTTCCCCTAGCCGGGCAGTCCTTCACCTTATTTCAGATAAGATAAGATAAGCCTTTATTAGTCCCACAATGGGGAAATTCCAGGATTGCAACAGCACAGGGATAGCAACACTCAAAGCAATAATTAAGAAGATACGGAAGATATAAATAAGAGCAGTGGATATACATACATACACATCAATATATAAATATATATATACAAAGTGCGGAGCATTGTAGCAAGATGGAATAAACAGCATAACCGTCTACTTAGTTATCCTACATAGTATGAATATGTACCCATACATATTGTCACCCTCCGTAGCAACCGATACTGTCCTAGTTGTATATACTGGAGGGGACCATTGTGTAAGTCTATTGCGTCTTTTGCATTCAATACTATTAGGTTGTCACGTTTTTTTGCTATCTCTGCGAGCAGCCCTGCTTAGGTTATACAGTCTGACTGCCGTAGGTAGGAAGGACCTGCGAAACCTCTCGGTTGCGCACCTAGGATGATGTAGTCTGCTGCTAAATGAGCTCCTCAGTGCATTCAGTATGTCCTGCATAGGGTGGGACTCGGACTCCAGCAGAGATGACAGTTTAGCCACCATCCTTCTCTCTCCTATCTCCTCCACTGGGTCAGGGCGCTGCCCCAGGACGGAGCTAGCTTTCTTGATCAGTTTGTTCAGTCTCTTCCTATCGGCTGCTGTAATGCCACTGCCCCAGCAGACCACTCCAAAAGTGATGGCTGATGCCACCACCGTGTCGTAGAATGTCTTCAGCAGCGCCCCTTGTACACCAAAAGACCTGAGTCTCCTCAGTAGGAACAGCCTGCGCTGTCCCTTCTTGTAGAGTGTGTCGGTATTGTGTGACCAGTCTAGTTTATTGTTCAGATGAACACCCAGGTACTTGTAGGATGTCACCATCTCGATGTCTGTTCCCTGTATGTTTACTGGTGCTGTGAGGGGTTGTCCTTTCCTGCAGCAGTCCACCACCAGCTCCTTAGTTTTCCTCACGTTGATCTGGAGGCAGTTCCTATGGCACCAGTCCATTTCGGTGCGTTGAAGACCCACAACCCTTGCACAGAGGTTTTCTCAGGGCAGACCTTCGGCTGGCAGCATTGGTTTCCGTAACGTTGTCATACAAGCTATTTTCGCTTTCCGAGTCCGCAACATCTGCCGTGGCGGGTGGCTCCAGCGGCCACTGTGACTGGTGCCAGGTTAGCTCTGAAGCTAGCTTGTCTGCGGCCTCCAGCTGGAGAGCTAGCTCGACAGCTCTGGCTAATGTTAAGTCATTGGGCACCGTGAGTAGCCTAGCCCGCAATGCGGCACTGCAGGTGTGCTCCGCAAGCTTGTCACAAACCATTTCATCTTCCAACGACCCAAAGCGACACTCGCTAGCTAGATGCCTCAAGTCGGTGACAAACTGGTAATATAGGCTCACCTACCCGCTGATGTCACTGCCGAAAACAAATCCTCCGGACAGTCACACTATCCAGGGTGTGAAAATCGTTAGCTAGCAGCTCCACGACGTCTTCAAAGGAATTCGATGCTCCAAGTGTTCACATGACTCGCTGGCCCTCAATACCCAGGATATGGACGAAAAGTGCACGTGCCCCAAGCTTATCGAGGTCCAGTGCAGTGATGTAAGTTTGGAAGGCCTCAAACTACCTGGGCCAAGGCACCAGCGGTTCACCCGGAAGCTCGGGGAAGGGACGAAGTGGTGTCATACACACCTCCATGAGTTAATCCTCAATCACCAAATGTTGTATATGGAAAATACCTGGGTGAAGGATGAGGCAAGATGGACTTGGCGAACACAGCTTTATTGTTGTAACTGGTATGGCGGTTACAAAGCAGGCACCCGGTGAAGGGCACCGGTCAAAAAGACCACAACATGGTCGCCCATCCCTTATATAGGGCAGTGCGGTGATGTGGCGGGAAGTGCATGTCACCACACTGCACTTCACAATAAAGTGCCGTTTCTTATATATCACAGCTATGACAACATGCACATCAGAATCAGAATCAGAATCAGGTTTATTGCCATTGTTCATGTAGTACACAAACTAGGAATTTGTCTCGGTACAATGCTGCAACATTAAACATGATAAGATAAGAGAAATAAACTATACATGTAATAAAGTGTAGGATAAGATTAAGTGATACTGGTCAACAGTTAAAATATATATTAGCCAGCAGCAGATACTGTGGAGAACTATATAGTGCAGTCGGTAATGCAGGAAGAAAACAGTGATGATTGACATGAGTCTGGTTGAGCTGCTGTACATGGTGCACGAGAGTCACTTAGTGTTCAGCAGTCTAATGGCAGAGGGGAAGAAGCTGTTCATGTGACGGGAGGTTTTAGTCTGGATGGACCGAAGTCTTCTACCAGAGGGGAGGGGGGCAAACAGTACGTGACCAGGGTGTGAGGGATCGGCTATGATCCGGCCAGCACGCCTCCGGGTCCTGGAGATGTACAGATCCTGGAGAGATGGGAGCTTGCAGCCGATCACCTTCTCAGCAGTGCGCACGACGCGCTGCAGCCTTAGTCTGTCCCTGGCAGTGGCTCCTGCGTACCACACGGTTATGGAGGTGGTGAGGATGGACTCGATGATGGCTGTGTAGAACTGCACTAACATCTTGGTGGGTAGCTTGAGCTTCCTCAGCTGCCGCAGGAAGAACATCCTCTGCTGGGCTTTTTTGATGAGTGAGCTGATGGTCAGCTCCCATTTGAGGTCCCTGGTGATGGTAGTGCCTAGGAAGCGGAAGGAATCAGCAGTGGTGATGGGAGAGCCTGAGAGGGTGAGGGGGGGCAGAGGAGTAGTGGCTTTCCTGAAGTCTACAATCATCTCCACTGTCTTCAGAGCGTTCAGCTGCAGGTTGTTATTGCTGCACCAGGACGCCAGCTGGGCCACCTCTCTCCTGTAGGCGGACTCGTCGCCGTTGGAGATGAGCCCGATGAGGGTGGTGTCGTCCGCAAACTTGATCAACTTGACAGACTGGTGGCTGGAGGTGCAGGAGTTGGTGTAAAGGGAGAAGAGTAGGGGGGAAAGTACACAGCCCTGGGGTGATCCGGTGCTGATGCTAGTATAGTCTGAGACAGTCTTTCCCAGCCGCACATGCTGCCTCCGGTCCGTCAGGAAGTCGATGATCCACCTGCAGAGGGAGTCAGGCACGTTGAGCAGGGACAGCTTGTCCCGGAGCAGAGCGGGGCGGATGGTGTTGAATGCGGAGCTGAAGTCCACAAACAGGATCCTGGCGTAGGTTCCCGGGGAGTCCAGGTGCTGCAGGATGGAGTGGAGGGCCAGGTTGACTGCATCGTCTACAGACCTGTTGGCTCGGTAGGCAAACTGCAGCGGGTCCAGGAGAGGGGTGGTGATGGACTTGAGGTGGGACAGGACCAGGCGCTCAAAGGACTTCATGACTACAGAGGTGAGCGCTACAGGTCTGTAGTCATTAAGTCCAGTGATCCGTGGCTTCTTGGGGACAGGGATGATGGTGGAGGATTTGAGGCAGGATGGCACGTGGCATAACTTAAGGGAGGTGTTAAAAATGTCTGTGAATACAGGAGCCAGCTGTTTCGCACAGAGTCTCAGGGTGGAGGGAGACACGCCGTCTGGGCCGGGGGCCTTGCACGGGTTCAGTCTGGAGAACTGTTTGAGCACATCCTGCTCACTGATGATAAGGGGAGGGGGGGAGGAGGGGGGGTGCCTTAAATGAAGTAGGGAATGTGGAGGCTGTGGAGCTGGAGGGAGGGGGGGAGTTGGACACAGATGACGAGGTGTCAAAACGGGCATAGTGTTGGGACAGTCTCTGACAAAGGGCTTTGTCATCCTGACCTTTAGGAGCCTTAGGTCGATAGTTGGTGATTTGCCTCAGTCCTCTCCACACGGAAGCCGAATCATTAGCAGTGAACTGCTGCTGGAGTCTCTCTGAGTACACAGATTTAGCCCTCTTCAGCTCTCTGTTAAACCGGTATTTAACCTCCCTGTAGCAGTCCCTGTCTCCACTTTTCAGCGCTGCTTCCTTCTCCTTCCTGATCTGTCTGAGCTTAGCTGTGAACCAGGGTTTGTCATTAGAGTAACTCACCCTGGTGCGTGATGGAAGAATGTTCTCTTCACAAAAGTGGATATATGAGTTCACAGTGTCCGTGTACTCATCCAGATCATGCGTGGCTCCTTTAAGCATGCCCCAGTCAGATATTTCCATGCACGTTTCCAGCTTCTCCTCAGCATCACTGGTCCGTATCTTCGTAGTGCTCACAACAGGTTTAGTGAGCTTCAATCTCTGTCTGTATGTGGGAATGAGGTGAACCATCATGTGATCAGATAATCCCAGCGCAGCTCGAGGGACAGCGCGATATGCGTCTTTCACTGTGGTGTAACAGTGATCCAGTGTGTTTAATCCTCTGGTGGGGCATTTAATAAACTGTTTGTAGCGGGGGAGATCGTGGCTCAGATTGCACTGATTAAAGTCGCCAGCCACAATAATCAGCGAGTCTGGAAAACTCCGCTCTGTGTGTTGAATGTGATCCGCGAGCACGCGCTGAGCTTCGCGCGTGTCCGCGTCGGGAGGGGCGTACACAGCGATCATTATGAAAGAAGCAAACTCCCGCGGGGAATAGAAGGGCTTGCAATTGATAACAAGAAATTCCAAGGCAGGAGAACAGTGTTTGGAAATTTCCGTTACATCAGAGCACCAGCTGCAGTTGATGTAGAAGCAGACACCGCCTCCTGTGGTCTTGCCGGAAAGCTCTGTGTCACGATCAGCACGGAAGAGCTGAAAGCCGTCGAGGCGCAGCGCGCTGTCCGGTATATTTTCCCGGAGCCAGGTCTCAGTAAAGCAGAGGACAGCTGAGGAGGCGAGGTCCTTAAAACGCATCAGCAGTCTCAGTTCATCCACCTTGTTAGAGAGAGAGTTGGTATTGGACAGAAATATGCCAGGCAGCGCCGTTCGCGAGCCTCTCCTGCGAAGTCGCACGAGAGCGCCCGCTCGTCTTCCTCTCTTCCGCCGTTTCACTTTCCGAGCCAAACAATAAACCAGATCGGCGGCAGGGGCAAGAAAAACTGGGAGGAGGTCCGTGGGGGTGAAAGTCCTGATATTTAAAAGTTCTTCACGGGTATAAGTGCAAGCAGACACACAATTGACAAACAAAAACAAACAAAGAGCGCAGCGAAGCACCATGTCGACCGCTGTGGGCGCCATCTTGGATCGAACATGCTCAGCTTATCACCACTAATGAAGTATCCTAGTTTGATGGCAGCTTCTCTGCAATCACATTAAACTAACAGTGTTACTAATCATACAAAATGTACTAAAAATCTTCGCACCATGTAAATTTGTACTAGAGGTGTCACGGCTCTTCAAATTGTTATAATTTAATCTTCGATTCTCAAGGTCACGATTTGATTTGGATCTTGAATTCTGCATAGAATGCTAAACTAGTGAAGTATCACTGGTTTTATGCCACGGTAACATGATAACTTTTTTAAAATCTTAAAGTGGTGCTTGAATGTCTGTGAACCCTTTGCAATTTTCTACATTTCTCCATAAATATGACTTCGAACATCAGATTTTCACACTAGTCTTCAAAGTAGATAGAGAACTCAGCCATATAACATATAAATATTCTGAATTATACAAAAAAATACTAAAGGAAAATGTCAGGACATCTGTCCATGAACTGGATCTCAACAGAAAGTGTGTCATGCAGCAAGATAACGATCTGAAGCACACAAGTCGTTCTACCAAAGAATGGTTAAAGAAGAATAGTTAATGTTTTAGTTACTGCTGTAAAAGGGGGCACACCAGATACTGAAGTCAAAGGTTCACAAGCTTTTAACACTCACAGATATGCAATATTAGGTCATGTTCCTCAATAAATAAATGACAACGCAAAATATTTTTGTCTCATTTATTTAACTGGGTTCTCTTTATCTACGTTTAGGACTTGTGTGTGAAAATCTGATGATGCTTTAGGTCATATTTATGCAGAAATGTAGAAAGTTCTAAAGAGTTCACAAACTTTCAAGTACCACTGTATTTCATAAGATGTTCTAAATGGAGTCAAGAGTAATATCCTCTCAATTATTTGTTTTCAATGTACCACACTCAGGCCTTATTGTCAAAATCAAATAATTTATCAACAATAGGCATGTACAAGCATGTTATCTCTTAGATCACGCTTCTTGCAAACAAATGGTGCTTCCTAGTACACAAAGCCACATTCAGTGGGGCAAAAAAATATTTAGTCAGCCACCAATTGTGCAAGTTCTCCCACTTAAAAGATGAGAGAGGTTTCCAATTTTCATCATAGGTATACCTCAACTATGAGAGACAAAATGAGAAAAAAAAAATCCAGAAAATCACATTGAAGGATTTTTAATGAATTAATTGGTAAATTCCTCGATAAAATAAGTATTTGGTCACCTACAAACAAGCAAGATTTCTGGCTCTCACAGACATGTAACTTCTTCTATAAGAGGCTCCTCTGTCCTCCACTCATTACCTGTATTAATGGCACCTGTTTGAACTCGTTATCAGTATAAAAGACACCTGTCCACAACCTCAAACAGTCAGACTCCAAACTCCACTACGGCCAAGACCAAAAAGCTGTCAAAGGACACCAGAAACAAAATTGTAGACCTGCACCAGGCTGGGAAGACTGAATCTGCAATAGGTAAGCAGCTTGGTGTGAAGAAATCAACTGTGGGAGCAATTATTAGAAAATGGAAGGCATACAAGACCACTGATAATCTCCCTCGATCTGGGGCTCCACGCAAGATCTCACCCTGTAGGGTGAAAATGATCACGAGAACGCTGAGCAAAAATCCCAGAACCACACGGGGGACCTAGTGAATGACCTGCAGAGAGCTGGGACCAAAGTAACAAAGGCTACCATCAGTAACACATTACGCCGCCAGGGACTCAAATCCTGCAGTGCCAGACGTGTCCCCCTGCTTAAGCCAGTACACGTCCAGGCCCGTCTGAAGTTTGCTAGAGAGCATTTGGATGATCCAGAAGAGGATTGGGAGAATGTCATATGGTCAGATGAAACCAAAATAGAACTTTTTGGTAAAAACTCAACTTGTCGTGTTTGGAGGAGAAAGAACACCATACCTGCTGTGAAGCATGGGGATGAAAACATCATGCTTTGGGGCTGTTTTTCTGCAAAGGGACCAGGACGACTGATCCGTGTAAAGGAAAGAATGAATGGGACCATGTATCGTGAGATTTTGAGTGAAAACCTCCTTCCATCAGCAAGGGCACTGAAGATGAAATGTGGCTGGGTCTTTCAGCATGACAATGATCCCAAACACACCGCCCGGGCAATGAAGCAGTGGCTTCGTAAGAAGCATTTCAAGGTCCTGGAGTGGCCTAGCCAGTCTCCAGATCTCAACCCCATAGAAAATCTTTGGAGGGAGTTGAAAGTCCATGTTGCCCAGCGACAGCCCCAAAACATCACTGCTCTAGAGGAGATCTGCATGGAGGAATGGGCCAAAATACCAGCAACAGTGTGTGAAAACTTTGTGAAGACTTACAGAAAACGTTTGACCTCTGTCATTGCCAACAAAGGGTATATAACAAAGTATTGAGATGAACTTTTGTTACTGACCAAATACTTATCTTACCGAGGAATTTACCAATTAATTCATTAAAAATCCTTCAGTGTGATTTTCTGGAATTTTTTTCCTCATTTTGTTTCTCATAGTTGAGGTATACCTATGATGAAAATTGGAGACCTCTCTCATCTTTTAAGTGGGAGAACTTGCACAATTGGTGGCTGACTAAATACTTTTTTGCCCCACTGTATGTTGGTCATATTACAGTGTTGCATATGTAAAAATGCAGGATGGTCATGAGGACAAGAAGACAAACAATCACCTCAGTCATTGCACAGGCCAACAGGCCTCAGTGTGAGAAGGCCCTTAGAAGAGGCAATGACAACTCACTACACTTCAAACTGTCCGTGTTTTTTCCCTTATTGCATGGCAGCCAGAAGTGACACCAGGGGCGTGGCTATACCCGCAATTCAACCTTTGAGTTGTAAGGTCAAGATCAGAATATTTCAATTGATATCAGATTTACAACTGAGACTGTGACACCACTAATTTGTACTGTTTTTAAGTATTGGTTATTGGTCTCCTTGGTTACTACTAATCAATATTGGCTATAAAACAAACATCTGCCTCCTCATGGATCAGAACCTTATTGTGGTGGGGGGTTTGCATGCCCTAGTGATCCCAGGAGCTATGTTGTTTGGGGCAATTTGCCTCTGGTAGGGTCACCCAAGACAAACTGGTGGTGGGTGAAGGGCCAGACTAAGAACGATCCAACAGACTCTCATGATGAATGCTAGAACAAGGATTCAGTGTACCCCGCCCGGTATGGAGTTACCGGGGCCCCACCCTGGAGCCAGGCCTAGGGGAGGGGCTCAATGGCTAGTGTCTGGTGGCCGGATTTCCGCCCATGGGACCCGGCTGGGCTCAGCCCGAAGGAGTTACATGAGTCCACCCTCCAGTGGGCTCACCACCTGCAGGAGGGACCATGGGGGTCCGGTGCTATGTGGATCAAAGGCGGAGACCTTGGCGATCTGATCCCAAGCTTCCTAAACTGGCTTTTGGGACGTGGAATGTCACCTCTCTGGTGGGGAAGGAGCCTGAGCTAGTGCATGAGGTTGAGAGAGACCGGCTAGATATAGTCGGCCTCACCTCAACACACAGCTCCAGTTCTGGAACCAGTCTCCTGGAGAGGGGCTGGAGCTTGGCCTACTCTAGTGTTGCCCTGGGCGAGAGGCGACAAGCAGGGGTGGGCATTCTTGTATCCCTCCTCCACCTTGCTGCCTCTATATTGGAGTTTTCCCTGGTGGATGAAAGGGTTGTTTCCCTGCACCTTCAGGTTGGGAAACGGGTCCTGACCATCATTTGTGCCTATGCACCAAATGATGCTTCAGAGTACCCACCCTTTTTGAAGTCTCTGACTGGGGTGCTGGAGGGTGCTCCTCTTGGAGACTCCATTGTCCAACTGGGGGACTTCACGCGCACGTGGACAACGACAGTGAAACATGGAGGGGGGTGATTGGGAGGAACGGCCTGCCTGAACTGAACCCGAGTGGTGTTCAGTTATTGGACTTCTGTGCTAACCACAGTTTGTCCATAACGAACACCATGTTCAAGCATGTCCATATGTGCCCCTGGCACCAGGACACCATAGGTGGGAGGCCGATGATCGATTTTGATATCGTGTCATCAGACCTGCAACCGTATGTCTTGGGACACTCTGGTAGAGAGAGGTGCAGAGCTGTCAACTGATCACCACCTGGTGGTGAGTTGGATCCGATGGCAGGGGAGGATGCCATTCAGACCTGGTAGACCCAAACGTATAGTGAGGGTGTGCTGGGAACATCTGGCTGAGGCCCCTGTCCGGGAGGTCTTCAATGCCCACCTCCGGAAGAACTTCAACCACATTCCGAGGGAGTCTGGAGACATGGAGTCTGAATGGGCCATGTTCTCCATCTCCATTGTTGAAGCGGCTGCCCAGAGCTGCGGCTGCAAGGTCGTCAGGGCATCACATGGTGGCAACCCCCGAACCAAGAGGTGGACCCCAGTGGTGAGAGGGGCCATTAAGCTGAAGAAGTAGTCCTATCAAGCTTGGTTGACTTGTGGGACTCCCAAAGCAGCTGAGGTGCATCGGCAGGCCAAGCGGAGTGTGGCTCGGGTGGTTGCTGAAGCAAAAACTCGGGTATGGGAGGAGTTCGGTGAGGCCATGGAACAAGACTTTCGGTCGGCCTCGAAGAGATTCTGGCAAACTGTCCGGCGGCTCAGGAGGGGGAAGCAACTCCCTGTCCACACTGTGTATGGTGCGGATGGGGCACTGCTGACTTCCACTGGGGATATCGTCGGGCGGTGGAAGGAATAGTTCGAGGATCTCCTCAATCCCGCTGACACGCCTTATACAGAGGAAGCAGGGCTTGTGGACGAGGGGGACGACTCACCTATCACGGGGGCTGAGGTCGCCAAGGTGGTTAAAAATCTCTTTGGTGGCTGGGCCCCGGGGGTGGACGAGATTCACCCTGAGTACCTCAAGGCCCTGGATGTTGTAGGGCTGTCATGGTTGACATGCCTCTGCAACATTGCGTGGAGGTCTGGGGCAGCGCCTTTGGCATGGCAAACCGGGGTGGTGGTTCCCCTCTTCAAAAAAGGGGACCGGAGGGTGTGCTCCAACCTTAGAGGGATCACACTCCTCAGCCTCCCTGGGAAGGTCTATGCCAAGGTACTAGAGAGGAGAGTCCGGCCGTTGGTCGAACCTCGGATTCAGGGGGAGCAATGTGGTTTTCATCCTGGCCATGGCACATCGGACTAGCTCTTTACCCTCTCGAGAATCCTTGAGGGTTCGTGGGAGTTTGCCCAACCAGTTTACATGGGCTTTGTGGACTTGGAGAAGGCATTTGACTGGGTCCCTCGTGGTTTTTTGTGGGGGGTGCTTTTGGAGTATCGGGTATCGGGCTTGTAGTTACAAGCTATTCGGTCTCTGTACGACTGCTGTGAGAGTTTGGTCCGCATTGCCAACACTCGGTCGGACTCATTCCCAGTGAAGAGTTGGACTCCGCCAGGGCTGCCCTTTGTCACTGATCCTGTTCATAATTCTTATGGACAGGATTTCTAGGTGCAGCCAGGGAATGGAGGGTGTCATGCTTGGTGACCACAGGATCTCATCTCTGTTGTTTGCAGATGATGTTGTCCTGCTGGCTTCATCCAGCAATGACCTACAGATCTTACTGGGATGGTTTGCCGCCAAGTGTGAAGCGGCTGGGATGAGAATCAGTACCTCCAAGTCCGAGTCCATGGTCCTCAGCCGGAAAAAGGTGGATTGTCCTCTCCGGGTTGGGGACAAGCTTCTGCCCCAAGTGGAGGAGTTTAAGTATCTTGGGGTCTTATTCACCAGTGAGGGGAGAATGGAGCAAGAGATTGACAGACGGATCGGAGCAGCATCTGCAGTGATGTGGACGTTGTACCGGTCTGTTGTGGTGGAGAGGGAGCTAAGCTCTAAGGCAAAGCTGGCAATTTACCAGTCAATCTATGTTCCTACTCTCACCTATGGTCATGAGCTTTGGGTAATGACCAAAAGCACAAGATCGCTGATACAAGCAGCTGAAATGAGCTTTCTTTGTAGGATTGCTGGACTCACCCTCAGAGATAGGGTGAGGAGCTCAGTCATCCGGGAGAGGTTCAGAGTAGAACCGCTGCTCCTCCACATTGAAAGGAGCCAATTGATGTGGTATGGGCATCTGATCAGGATGCCTCCTGGACGCCTCCCACTTGAGGTGTTTCGGGCATGTCGCTCTGGGAGGAGACCCCGGGGCAGACCCAGGACTTGGAGACTATGTCTCCCAGCTGGTCTGGGAACGCCTTGGTATCCTCTCTGAAGAGCTGGAGCAGGTGGCTGGGGAGAGGGAAGTCTGGGCTTCTCTGCTTGAACTGCTGCCTCCGTGACCTGGACCTCTGGAAAAGTGTGTGTGTGTGTGTGGGGGGGGGGGGGGCAAAATCACTTTTTCCACAAGGGGCCATGTAGGTTTGGATTTTTGTTTTACCCTTAATAATAAACACCTTCATTTAAAAACTGCATTTTGTGTTTACTTGTGTTGTCTTTGTCTGATATTTAAATTTGTTTGATGATCTGAAACATTTAGATGTGACATACAAAAAAAAATGAGAAATCAGAAAGGGGGTAAACACTTTTTCACACCACTGTATTTACAGCTTCTGTTAGTGAGAGACAGCCAGTCAGAGGACGTTTGCTTTAACGTAAGGTGAACTAGAAGAGAGATGACCAAAGCTTTCAGGCAGTAGATGAACCATGAATAAAACAGGAATTTAAAAAAAAAAACAACAACAATGAATCATGTAAAACTACTCCAACTGCTCTTTCAGTCTCTGTGGTCCATGACAAGAACATCCCCTCCAGGTCTTCAACATTCAGTTTGATTAGATGCAATATGACTAAACGTTCCAATATTAATATAATGAAATGTTTGCTAAATAAGAACTCTCTTTGCGGGATGAGCATCAAATTTGCTAAACTGCTCCATAATGAGCAGAATGCGCCAACTTGGACCAACACCATGTTTGGTGTTTACATCCTTGACTGAGAAATATGAGGGAAGAACCCTCATGTATCCAGATGATATCCAAAACACACGGGCTGATTTCAACTTGCAGAAGCTAAGAGGCATTTCATTATCTCATGAGCACCAGTTACAAAACATCAAAAGACAAATCCGTGCCGCACTTCTCACAGTCATTACTGCACAATAACAATAAATTAAACTCATGGCTAGAAAGTAAAGAATGGCCAGTGAGTGAACCAGAAGAATTAAAGCAGCAGACTTCCTCATGGTGAAAGAAAGATGTGAGTGTGGTATGAGAGGAGCTGAGCAGGAAATGGTTTCTATTTATACAGACGGGCAGAAAAATGAGATTTGGGTTTAGTCTTACCCCTTCTCATACATGTAGTCCACTTTCAGAGTGTTGGCCGTCTCCTCACCCACAAACACAGAGGGAATAACCAACTGCTTCATAATATCGACTGAGAAAACAACAAAAAAAAAAAAGTTTAATACTTCAATAACCCCAGTGACTTAAAAAGAAGACGTAGTTGAAAGTTTTGTTCAGAGAACTGTAACCATGTTTTATACGGTCATAAGTCACCTAATTCTTAAGGACAAAGACTCCATCTAATTCTTATCAGTAAATCCTTACATGCAAATAAACATCTGGACCACAACTTTAAAACAAATTCACTAAAAGTTTAAATTGGAATGGGACAGATGAGATATTAAAAACCTAGATAAGGAAAGTAAGCTACATGAAGAAGAAAGCAATTTAGAAAATGGAAACATCCACTTTTTGGCCACTAAAAAACACTTTGGGTGAAACAGACTGGCACCTTTATTGACTCTGAATGACTATATAACAGGAGAAACTTACCATCATTGGATCCCATTCCAATCAAGTCATCAGAGTCCACATTGTGAACAATGGCTGCTTTGTACCCAGCTTTCTGTGCATTTAGTACCTGTGAGGAGACAAAACATTTACATCCTTACATGATGTAGCAACATGGAGATTCTTCTGATTTTACTATACAATCGGTAAATCAAATACTCAAGTCAACCCCGTGGATCCCATGAGATATTATCTTTTCTGCCATTATCCTTAACAAAAGACAAGCTTATCAAGATTACAAACCATTTTTCAGAAAGACACAAACTGTAAACATCAGCTGCTCCTGCACTTCAACACTGAAGAGCTACAACTGTTAAACTTTTAAAAAGCAACTATGAAATATTCTCTATGCCCTCACCCCCCAGCCAGTCGCAGCCCTCCCTGAGCCTGGTTCTGCTGGAGGTTTCTTCCTGCCAAAAGGGAGTTTTTCCTCTCCACCGTCACCAAGTGCTTGCTCACAGGGGATCACCTGATTGTTGGGGTCTTTCTGCAATTGTGGCATTTTCCCCTACAGTTTGACAGTGCTAAAGGATGACTGTTGTTGTGAAATGGCGCTATAGACAGTGGTGTGTAAAAGTGTTTGCCCCCTTCCTGATTTCTCATTTTTTTGTACGTTTGTCACACTTAAATGTTTTAAATCATCAAACAAATTGAAATATTAGACAAAGATAACACAAGTAAACACAAAATGCAGTTTTTAAATGAAGGTGTTTATTATTAAGGGGGAAAAAAATCCAAACCTACATGGCCCTGCGTGGAAAAAGTGACTGCCCCCTAAACCTAATAACTGGTTGGGCCACGCTTAGCAGCAACAACTGCAATCAAGGGTTTGCGACAACTGGCAATGAGTCTTTTATAGCGCTGTGGAGGAATTTTGGCCCACTCATCTCTGCAGAATTGTTGTAATTCAGCCACATTGGAGGGTTTGAGCATGAACCGCCTTTTTAAGGTCATGCCACAGCATCTCAATTGGATTCAGGTCAGGACTTTGACTAGGCCACTCCAAAGTCTTCATTTTGTTTTTCTTAAGCCATTCAGAGGTGGACTTGCTGGTGTGTTTTGAATCATTGTCTTGCTGCAGAACCCAAGTGTGCTTCAGCTTGAGGTCACTAACAGATGGCCAGACATTCTCTTTCAGGATTTTTTGGTAGACAGCAGAATTCATGGTTCCATTTACCACAGCAAGTCTTCTAGGTCCTGAAGCAGCAAAACAGCCCCAGACCATCAGGCTACCACCACATTTTACTGTTGGTATGATGTTCCTTTTCTGAAATGCTGTATTGCTTTTACGCCAGATGTAATGGGACACACACCTTCCACAAAGTTCAGCTTTTGTCTCGTCAGTCCACAGAGTATTTTCCCAAAAGTCTTGGGGATCATCAAGATGCTTTCTGGCAAAACTGAGCTGAGCCTTTATGTTCTTTTTGCTCAGCAGTGGTTTTCGTCTTGGAACTCTGCCATGCAGGCCATTTTTTGCCCAGTCTCTTTCTTATGGTGAAGTCATGAACACTGACCTTAACTGAGGCAAGTGAGGCCTGCAGGTCTTTGGTTGTTGTTGTGGAGTCTTTTGTGACCTCTTGGATAAGCTGTTGCTGCACTCTTGGGGTAATTTTGGTCGGTCGGCCACTCCTGGGAAGGTTCACCATTGTTCCATGTTTTCACTATTTGTGGATAATGGCTCTCACTGTGGGTGGCTGGAATCCCAAAGCTTTAGAAATGGCTTTATAACCTTTTCCAGACTGATAGATCTCAATTACTTTGTTTCTCATTTGTTCCTGAATTTCTTTCGATTGCAGCATGATGTGTAGCTTTTGACGATCTTTTGGGCTACTTCACTTTGTCAGGCCTATTTCCTATTTAAGTGATTTCTTGATTGAGAACAGGTGTGGCAGTAATCAGGCCTGGGTGTGGCTAGACAAATTGAATTCAGCTTTCCAAAGATGTGATAGAGTAAACCAGTTAATTTATGTTTTAACAGGAGGGGACAATCACTTTTTCACAGAGGGTCATGTAGGTTTGGATTTTTTTTGCCCTTAATAATAAACACCTTCATTTAAAAACTACATTTTGTGTTTACTTGTGTTATCTTTGTCTTAACATTTCAATTTGATGATCTGAAACATTTAAGTGTGACAAACATACAAAAAAAATCAGAAATCAGGAAGGAAGGCAAACACTTTTTCACACTACTGTAAATAAAGTTGAATTGAAAACAAAAACAAAACATCAGCGTTATTGTTAACCAGACCAACAATGATGGAGTAGCTATTCTAGATCACATGACCTCTGACCTTGAGCACAACCTGGATGCAGACCAACCTGAGGATCATTGTGCTTGCATTTGGTAAGGAGCGGGGCTATTGCCTCCGAGGAGCAGCGATTTTTCTAAGGTGTGGATGCAAGGATGAGGCACCATCACATTAGCTCCTTATTAGTAACAAATCATCGTACTGCACAAAGTCTATTCAGTTCTAATACTAAATTTTACACTTATTTTGAGTTTAGCATGAAACAGAAAATGTTAAGCCACTGATTTTAGGTTAAGGTTATTCCTATCCTGAGGTTGCATTAACTGAAAATTGTCCTTCACTGACAGATGTTTTTTTCAACAGTAACTTAAAACTCGGCAGTCTATCATTTTGACAGATTACACTGCGGGTAACCTAATTTAAATCGACTGAAATGACAAGTAATAACAGATGACAGAATTTTTACAACCTTGTCTGTCAAAATGACAGATAAAGTCTAGTGCAACCTCTGTTTCTATCTATTCCTATGAATTTTGTAGACATTAAAAGTCTCAGATCATTCTTACAACAGTAATTTTCCAAACAGTGTGGTCATAGGCATGTCTCTGTGAATGTTTAGTGCATTACATAGACATGTCACCTTGTCCACACTGTTATTAATCATAGCTGTGGATCCACCCACCCCTCAGCACCACTATGTAGCCCGTTTACTGTCCATGTGAGTAAAGCAGTTTTCCCTTCATTAAAAAAAAAAAATGCCTGACTAGTGTTTGTGAAGCCTCAGCAAGAAAGTCATATAAAATTAAAGTTATGGCAAACAAATGTGATTTTGATTAAACAGTAAGATAGACATCTGTGTTTATAATTAAGAACCCACTGACCCTTTGTGTTTACAAGCCTATCAGTTGATCCACAGTATTCCCTGATCTCCTTCACTCACATTATGCCCATCCACAAACCTGTTGTTTTATGTGTATACAATGCGAAGAATAATGCTAGATATTTCTAATTAATTGAGTAACCGCCGTTGTGTTGTGGTGTCCTTTTGGTAACTAACCTAAGGGTGCATTAATATCTAACCTGTTTGGTTCAGACTTCTCCGGATTACAGTCTTGACCAAAATGCCAAAATATGGTCCAGTAAAAATAGGTGGGATTCAACTGAAAAGCATTCTAACACTGACAGCTAGTTAAGGTGGTGGAGTCTTGTTAGATTTAACTTATGTGGTCACCAACATTACCAGAGCTCCAGAAAATACCTCAGAGGGTGAGTAGCATGTTTGTTAACTACCGCAATCTGTACCAACTAAACAAATACTGTCAAGACAACAGGATGTTGGTCTCTCACGCAAACTTGTGTATTACTCTTGGACAAGTAGTGTGAAACCAAACCTAACTGGAGAATGCATACAATGTAACAAAAAGATGAACACAGGTCCAGACCTTGGTGCCACCTTTCAAGTATGAAAATGCCCCAACCCTCCTGAGCCATAGAAATACATGACCACAACAAAAGACAAAAAATGTTTCCAAAATATTTCCTAGTGTAAACAAGAGTGATAACACTTCCATCCATGAGCTGTCTGGGGCAAAACCTATCTAGAATCAAGGAAACCTGCCCAGGATGGATGCAATACACGAAACAAACCTCTTTGTATTTCACTATTTTCACTAAGAGATAAGTCAGCTTGGGTTAAATCTTCACATTGCTGTTTGAATTTTTAAATAACACGAAGCACAACTTTTAATTGGATGTCAGTTTTAAGGGATGTACGAGGGCTGTTCATTAAAAATTTCACCCAACTCATTTCCCATAGACTGAGAGAATCCAAACTTGGCACAGTTATTAGTCTCTCTACACAGGCACCACCAAGGGTCACACATGTCTCCCATTGCTTTATGCAGCTGTGGAGACCTTGCTTGTAGAAGTTTGCAGGTTGTGTCAGAACCTACAACCTGACCTTGGAAACCAGCGTTTCATTGTCTTGGAAGTGCTTGCGATTCAAAATGACTTCATGGTGGGAAAGAGGTGGAAGTCACATGGTGTGAGATCGGGAGCGCAAGGGGGGTGAGGAAGGATTTCATAGCTGCAGGACCATGCTTCCGTCTGGTCAACATGCTAGTTAAAAACCCGGGCATTGTCTTACAGGAGGTGGACACCTTTGGTCAGCGTGCCACACCTCTCAGTTTTGATGGCCTTCCACAATTTCTGCAACAGTGAAGCGTAGTAAGTCCTGGTAACTATGGTACCCTTTGCCACGAAATTCATCATCAAATCTCCATGCTGTTTCAAAAGATTGTAAGCATGGCCTTACCCATCAAGGGCTGGACACATGCCTTCTTCAGAGATAGTGAATCATAATGCTTCCATTGCTCGATTGGGCTTTAGTCTCTGGATCATAGTGATGGACCCATATTTCTCTCTAAGTGGTATGCCCAGAGGCAGGTCCTGCACATGTCAGCTGTCTCCACTCCTCCTAGTCTAGCACCATCTTTTTTATTTCATGGTATTTCTTTCCTTGCCTGATGTCATCCATCATCATCACTCTCTTTCTCCCTCTCCATCTTTTCCCCTTGACTCTTCCCTCCAACACTGTTCGTAGTAACCCTTCTGATCTTATGATGTGTCCAATCCACCGAGCTTTTCTTTTCCAGATGGTATCTAGCAAAGTTCTCTTTTCTCTCACTCTTCTCAGCACCTCATCATTTCCCCACTCTGTGTGTCCAGCTGATCTTCTGCATTCTCCTCCACATCCACATCTCACAGCTCTCCAGTCTCTTGATGTCTGCTTTCTTCAGACCCATATTACATCCTACATAATTAGTTTGTTAAAAAAGTCCTCCGTTTTCTTCGCACATGGCCAAAAGAACCTGGGAGTATGTGACTCATTCCTGCTTCTGAAGAGGTGTGAACAACCAAGGAATCCATCATGCAGACAACTTCAGCATGTGCAAATGGTCCTGGATGACTTTCCACAGACCCCAAACTGATCTTGGCATCTTGGGCTAGTTGGTGAACAGTTATGTAGTGATCCTCCAAAACACTGGCCTCCATTTGTTGGATGGTGTCTTCATCAATGGTGGACTGTGGTTGCCCAGAAATGGGTGCAATTTTCATTTATGTCCAACCACACTTGAACTGTTGATGCCAGTGCTCGACTACGTCATATAATGGGGCATCCCCCCCATAAGTCTCTTTCTTCTGATCGAACGTCTCCCGTGGTGTACAGCTTCCGAAGTACAGGAACCTGATGACTGCTCTGCATTTAACTGGCTCCACCTTACTCCACCTTAGCAATTGTAAAAGAGAAACTCTAAGGAGTTCAGAGCTGCAAATTACCATGTGGCCTATAGAAATATACATATGCTATTTCAGCCTCCTACAATAACCAGAAGTGGATCAGGGGAAATCTTTAATGAGCAGCCCTTTCAGTGTATGCTGTGTCAATCCAGTTTCTTTTGGATAAATCCCCACAAATAACACAGTCAACAGGTGCTGGTAGCTCAAGTGGTACAGACTATGTTTGTTTAAACTGAAAGGTCAGCAATTTGCATCTCAGTGCAAACAACCCACTTACAGTATATGTAGTGAATCCACCATCAGAGGCATTATGTTTTCAAGTGTTCAAGGGCAGCATCAGTTTCCTCTCATACTGCATCACAGCCTTCCTTCGAGCAGACATGGCTTCTAGCTGTTGGAAAGTTCCTCATTTTATTATTACTCTGATACTATGAACACATTCCATCTGCAAAAGCTGTTTTTGTGGTCATGTCTCAGATGTGAGGTTACAATATCCTGTACAGCCATTGTTGTGGCTGACATGGTGGAGGAAACATTATTCTTATCTATTAATATATTAAAGAAAGATGAGGTGTGCCTCCTTTTGTGTGCACACATCAAGCTGACCACAATTTACCCATTAAAGGGACTGGAAAGTACAGATTAGGAGAGCACTCGCAGGGCTCAGTTCTCCACCCAGGATAATGTTCTTAATGTTAGCAGTTTTTTGGGCTCCTTATGGCAGGAAGGAACACGCTGTCCACTGTCAACAGGGAGTGCCAATGCCATGGGGGGTGGTGCTTTGTCAGCAATAATGGTAAAGTGAATGGTACATCTCAAAGCCCCCATTTACACCTGGCATTAAAATTCATCTCCAGAAATTTTGTTACTATCTACTGTCTATTGAATGAAGAGAACGAGTGTGTGTCACAGAGTGGGTGGAAAAAAATGAATTGATTAGTAGAGATTTTTTTTTTTTTAAATCTCTGATATTTTTTGTTGGATGAGAGTCAGACCTATAATTTCTGTTTTAAAGACAGTGAATACAAATGAGCCTCCTGGTGTTGGTAGTTTCAAATTAAAATGTGCTGTAAAGAGTTGACACTTAAGAGGAGTGGAATAAAGCTGGATTTCTGCACCTGCGTCATCGACCCCATTTCCAACGCACGTCGTCAACGCAGTGATCGTCAGTTTCTTCTTGTGTGCTGTTTGAATGCATTGTTCCGTTGCCAAAATGGGTTTCTGCCGATGTGTCGAGTGATTTGTGTCCGTCGTGTGTTTTTGTTTATAGCAACAGACAACAGCAGATTGTGATGGAGTTGGAGCTAATAAATGTTTTAAAAAAAAGGAACTTTTCAGACAATCGCTGCAACAGAGAAAAAAAAACGAGAAGGCGTTACAGTACATCTGACCACCACCCCTGCAGTCATTTGACAAACTGTGTAATTACTGGGGTTAGGACAAGTGGTACACTGCTCTATCTCTGACAACTGATAGGGGCGGCAGTAGCTCAGGAGGTAGAGTGGGTTGTCCAATAACCAGAGGGGTGGCGGTTCAAATCCTGCCCTCCCCAGTCATGCTGCCATTATGTCCCTGGGCAAGGCACTTTGCCCACCTTGCCTCCAGTGTCCATGACACTGGGTATGAATGTGTATAAATGTTCAGTAGTGGTCAGAGAGGCCACTGGTGTGGATTAACAGCCATGTTTTTGTCAGTCTGCCCCAGAGCAGCTGTGGCTACAGCAGTAGCTTACCACTATGACTGTCTGTGGAATGAATGAATAATGTATCCATTGTAAAGCATCTTTGAGTGTCCATGAAAAGCACTATATAAATTTGACGCATTATTATTATTATTATAACTTCCTCAATATTGTTTTGAATTTGGACCCTTGTTTATCCGACTGACTTTGGAAGTGGCGCCGAGGTGAGCGAGCAGAGTAGAGCAGAGATGAGAACCAGGAAATGTGAAGGAGGAAACAAAGTGGACCAATCACAGCTTTTGTGGTCTGCGTCGCCAACGTACACCTCTCCATCTCTGGCAAAGTGCATGTTGACAATGCAGAGACGCTATTGCGTTGGTGCAGTCACCGCTGATTCGATCTGACATGGATGCATAAATCCAGCTTAAATGGTATCTCCTCTCTGCTCAATGGACTTTCTTTCAGTGTTCATCATTCCTTGAGGTAAGATCAGTATTTTTCAGGTGTACTTTTCTAGACATTTTTCTATATTTAAGTGATTTTTTAAAAAAATAGAATAATTTATTGGATTCATTTACGGGTGGAAAAAAAATCTAAAATCTCTGACATGCAGTAAGGAGTCCAAATAAACAATTTTTAAGGTAGTTTACTTTTTTTGGTTATTTGTAACGCTGCATTTCTTAAATGCAGCACAAAGCTGAATTGCATTTTAACTATAAGATTCAAGATTCAAAGGTTTTATTTGTCAATACTACTATACATACAGGAGAATTGAAATGCTGTTTCTTAATTACAAAATAAACCTCATCTGCATATTTTTTTGGCCGGTTCAACATGTTGAATCAGTGTCTGACTTACCAGAGAAAGAGAGCACTCCAATTAGTTGTTGAACATAGTGAATGAATGCTGTTGGCTGCAGTCTCTGTTGTGTGCAAGTCAAAGTTGTTGTTTTTTTTTTTTTTAAACTTAAAAAAGGGACCAGCAGGACATCATTCATCAGGTTCTGTTACAGATGTTGGCTTGGTGTGTGTTTAGCCTAAAAGTGAATTTAAAATCTAAAAAAATACCTTTTGTAGATGTTGGATGAAAAAGGACAATGCTGAATTTTGCTTTTTTCATCTATAAACACATCAAGCTTAAAGATAAGACGTGGGCCTCTGGATGGAGTTGTTGTATGCAATCCAGTGACAGAATTTTATTTTCCCTTCTTTCAAATGTGATCAGCATGTGTCCCTGATCATCTTCGGAGGTGGTTTGGAAAACTGAATATAAATCCCTCCCAATTGCATTCTGAGTGGCCTGAAATTTGCCATATCCAATAGCAATTCAATCACAAAAAAACAACAACCCACAAACACTTTTTAATGCTCGGTGTAAATGGGACCAGAGCAACATCCCTGTGTTACAGAGACTGCAAAATTACCTAGCACAAACTCAAACCAAAATGGGATGATATGCGTGATTCCCCTCATCTCAGAAGGGATTTCCATGCTGTGGCTGACCAACCCGTCCTTGGCAGAGGAATAATGTTGAGTCAAGGCAATTCAGGTTAATTTTTCTTTCTTTACCCTGTGACCTGAAACCACTAAGGAAATGCTGATTTTAATTATTATTCAGAGCATCTCCTATCCTGTGGTAAATTCACACCTAAAATCAGACAGTTAAATGAGAATGCTTTGAGGTTGTGCAGATTGAGATGGCCAGAAACAGAGGCAGAAAAAATAAAATAAAAGCTCAGTGTGGCTCACAATCTGAAATGCATGAATGTTGTCCAGTGTTAAATAAAAGAAGGGGGTTACTCACACTAATCTAAGCAATTATTGGATACAAGTGTGTGTGTGTGTGTGTGTAGGGGGGTGCATGTATTAAGCATGGGCCTGCTGTGAGGTGAGGAAATCCAGTTAGACCTGTGAGGCTAGTGTGTGTGGGGTGGGGGGTGTGTGTGTGTGCACGCGCACGTGCGTGCACCGACACTGAACAGCTCTGTGTTTTGTCCAGCCCCGTCATAGTAATTTTATGGACAGGCATATGTGAAGCTGCGTGTATAGCAGCCGCAGAATTGTGAACCCATGCACTTCCCTGTGAGGGTGTATTGTGTGTTGTACAAATGGCTACTGTGTATGTCAGAGGCGAGCTGTCTGAACAACTAACTCACAAAATGCTACGTCTGGAGGAGTTTGTGTGTTTCTCTGTGTATTTTGAAGAAGTCAAATAAGTGAAACCTAATCTCTGCTGGGACTGTAAGCCATCCCTGATTAACAATATGAACATTCAGAGACTGAATGGAAAATAGACCAGACTGTCAATAATGGCATAGCTTATTCTGGCCTGATGAAACCACAATGAGGTAAAGAGGCACTCTCTCTATATATATGTAAAATGGTATGCAAAAATTTGGCCACCCCACATATTGCTGAATCAAAAAGATGTGAACACAGTCGCTGTAGAATATGGAAAAACACACACACACACACGGGGGGGGGGGGGGGCAAAAAGTTCATAGGCTGACCATGATGCAATGGTCAAATTTGACCAAATGTGGTTTATTTTTCAACATGTTCAACACTGTGAATGTATCTGAAAAGAAACAATGCAGTTAGTATCAGAAAAGGTTGACTTAAATGCATGACTACTTTCATTGCTGTAGCATAACTCCTTAGCCAGTCCATCCAGGATTTCACGATGTTGTGATCGCATCAATTCACGGAAAATCAGCCAATCAGCACAATGATTGCATGACCTTGCAACTTTGTCCAATCACCACAACTTTCCCGCAATTTTGGCCAATCCTTGTCAACTTCCGCCAATTTCACCAATCAAATTTGTCTCTGACTGGTGCTCAAACGCTCAGTTGAACCAACTAAATGCGTCGCTGCACCGTGTTCACTTCCGTGTTTACATTAACAGAACACATCACAGAGTGTGTGATTTAAAAAAAAAAAAACACTCAACAGCGAGGTTTCCAACACCATCCCTTCCTCCGTCTCCCCCAGCCTGCCGGTGGACTTCTCACCACGTCTCTGCCCTGACCGCGTGGACAAAGTGCTGGGCTTGTGTTGAAAAACGTCTGCCTGCCCCAAAAGCACCCCATCACAGAAGCGCGCTTGAGGAGAGCTGCCATAAAACCACAAACACAAGAGCAAATCTAATGCTATAGCCAGTGTTTGAACATTTTACACATCTTTAGAGGTATAATTATTACTACATGTGGTCAGTGAACTTGAAAGGTGTGAATCTCCGGTCTGGACGGACCCCTTTCCCCCCTGGCCGTCCCGCTGTACATGAAAGATGTGTATCTGAAGAGACAAGTGTGTGTGTCAAGAACAACGTGCAGCAGATATACAGGTAGGAGTTAGGCATGGAAAGAGAGAATAGTCTGTAATTTTTTTTCAGAAAAACACAGACTCCAATAGACAATACAAAGCAACAAAATAAATTATTTTTTCCTCCCGCTTGGTACCAAGTGGTTGGGGACGGTAGGAAGTTATCAAATGAAGGTGCTTGTGGCGGTTTGGGAAAACCCCCACAAACAGACTAAGGACAGACAGCTCGCTACTCCTGGTTTTTTCCGCTACACTACTGTGATAATGTTACCTTTCATGCATTGTGTTCATGCGTCCTGTCCTTACTGTGACCTAGAGACTCAGATCAATATGTAGATGTGCCTTTTGACCTCTGTTCTGCAGCTGGAGCAGAGTCTAGCAAATCTGCCTATTGTGATGTATGTCTAACAAATGCAAATATCTCATGCCTGTTCTGCAGTCCCTTTGATCAGACCAACTGCTGTGAATCTGCTTTGATGTATTGTTTGAGTTGGGTATAAATACTGCACAGGTTCTGTAACACATCCTCTCACTCACACTTCAACCTCTGCTGCAGACACGCACTCTGTGTCTTCTTCTCTGAGAGCCAGAGGATCCCGCTCCAGCCTGCACACACTTGGGCTGGAGAGGGGATCCCGTGACGGCGGTATGATAATAAACTCTACTTAAAACCTCCAACAACGCCGCTTTATTTCATGCCGCCGCAGTGCTGCTAATAATTTACAAATCTATACTCTACCATGCATTCAATGACCTGCCTACTACAAAATCCCGCAAATTCACCTATGCAGACGACATCTGTTTGGCATTCCAAGCACCAGACTTTGAACCACTGGAACGGGTGCTCACGGAAGATCTTGCCAAACTGGACCAGTTCTGCAAAATCTGGCGTCTAAAACCAAGCCCAGCAAAAACCGTCTCCAGTGTATTCCATCTCCACAATGCAAAAGCTGCCAGAGAACTAAACATCCACCTGAGCGGACTCAAGCTTAAGCATGCCCCAAATCCAACTTATCTTGGAGTGACCCTTGATAGGACCTTATCCTTCAAGGAACATCTAAAGGGGACGGCTGCTAAGGTGAAGGTACGAAACAACCTGCTCTGCAAGCTCGCTGGTGCAAAATGGGGGGCGGCAGTCTCCACCCTGCGCACCTCAGCACTGGCCCTTTCATACTCCATAGCAGAATATTGTGCCCCTGTCTGGTCCAGGTCATCTTACACACACCATGTAGACACCCAGCTCAACACAACCATGAGAACTATAACTGGAACAATCCGCTCAACACCACTCCCCTGGCTCTCTGTACTGTCAAACATAGCCCCTCCACACATCCGGCGAGCAGCATTAACTCAAAGGATGCTCCAAAAAGTTAAAGATTCTCCTCACTTACCAATCCATGCAGATATCTACACTCCACCCACTGCCCGACTTTCATCCAGACGGCCGATTTGGAAAAACCCTCCCCCAGCTGACTTTACCATCCAGACAGCTTGGCAAGAGGAATGGGAGATCAAGGAGGTCCCAAACAAACAGCTGGTGATAAACCCCAACCAACAGGTCCCGGGCACCAACCTCCCAAGGAGACAGTGGTCTACACTCAATCGCTTCAGGACTGGACATGGCCCCTGCTTGGCCAGCCTTTACAGATGGGGCAGTAGCCCTAGCCCTCTGTGCGCATGTGGAGAGGAGCAAACAATGGAACACATCATAGAGGCTTGCCCGCTCCAAAGACTGGAAGGAGGATTACACACCCTCCATACAGCAAACCAGGAGGCAACTGCTTGGCTTAAGGACTTTGCATTCGCTAAATAAATAAAATGCAATTTAGCTGTTGTAATGGATATTGTGTTGTTTGTATTTACTGTTGCACAAAAGAGTTTTTCTGTGAAGCAGAAGTTTCTGCTTAATTTCCAAATCACTGTAATAGGAAATTTTTGACAATCCTGTGCTTTTCTTGTATTGTTATATAGAATAACACTGCAGTAAACTGCTTTAAAATTTGTAATTCTTCCCACAACCTTTAGTGCGAATTCAGCCTTTCTGGGCCACAACAATCATAAAAACATCCTGCGAAATCCTGGAGGGACTGCTGAGTCAGCCTATGAACTTTTCAGTTCCCCCCCCCCACACACACACACACCTCACAAAAAGTTAGGGATATGCAGCTTTCGGGTGAAATTTCAGGATGCACCTAAAATGCACTATTGTGGGCGACCCCCACAGCCTACGGACAAGCAGAGCGCTCAGCTGGAGCAATTAGCAGAACAGTGAGATGTATGGACTGATATCAATAGGCAGCCTCTCTTTGTCTAATCCTGGCGCCAGTAATCTTGCTATTGATATGTGTGACTCTAATGCAAATGTCCATGCCTTCCTGCAGTTTACTGTGATGCTAATGTGCCATGCATGCATTGTCTAGCTGGGTATATAAGTCAACCATATCGCTTGCTCTGTCTCTCTTATTCTCGCTTTTTGACCACTCTGATGACTTGCTGCTACTAGAGACGGAGGGATCGCTCCAGCGCGCTGCCACAGCACTGGGGCGACTCTCGTGATGGAGGATGAATAAAACACCCTTTTAAACTTCAGTTCGCCGTGTCCTGCCTGCACTTATTCCGTGCCTCCACACTGGTGACCCTTATCCGCATCCGCCACACTATAACCTTTACAGGTGAACTTAATTTGACCTTCTCTAACCTTTTGAATGCACATGTACAACTGTTCAATGTTTCAGTACTTTTTCCATAACTTGCTGTTCTCTAACAAGGTGTTTAATGGCAAAATTCACAACAGGTGTTTGATCCATGAATCGACCAATAGATTTTTTGGTTCAATTAGAATTGGTATTTAAACAGTCCTCTTCATCATGCTGTTCATATTTTGACATCATGAGACCAAGACGACACCTAACAATTGATCAACAGTACCTTGGTATTGCAAGGCTTCAAACAGGATGTTCTCAGAAGAAAGTGGCCACTAAGCTTAGACTGTCAAAGAGTGTCATCAGCAGGTTGCAACAGACATACAGAGAGACTAGAAGAGTCACAGAAAGGCATAGAAGTGGACATCCTTTGGCCACATCCCACACTGATGACTGCTTCATTGTGAACAGTGCCCTGCAGAACCGGATTATGAATGCCACTCAACACCAGGCACATTTAAGGGAGGTGAGAGGCACGCAAGTGTCATGTCAGACCATTCGAAACCATTTACATCAGCGCAGTCTGATGACCTGCAAGGGTACCTGACCACACCAGCAGGCACAGGCATCATCGTCTTGCATGGGCCAGGGAGCATTTACGCTGGACAAGGGACCAGTGGGCCTCAGTGCTGTTCTCTGATGAAAGTCGATTCACATTGAGCAGAAATGATGGCCGCCAACAATATTGGCGACGTCAAGGCGAGCGCTATGCATCAGCCACTGTTGTCACCAGATGAGTCTTTGGTGAAGGTGGTGTTACAGTCTGGGTAGGTGTGTCTAGTCAATACAGAACTGCCCTACACTTTGTGAATGGTAAAGTGACAAGCCGATACTACCTGAATAACATCATTAATCCAGTCACTGTGCCCCTGCATGAACAACACAGGCCTAATTTCATCTTCATGGATGACAATGCTCCAGCTCATCAAGGTGGCATCATTAGGGAATTGCTGCTGGAGGCTGGGGTACCTCAAATGGAGTGGCTTGCACTTTCTCCAGACCGGAATCCCCCAGAAAACCTATGGGATCAGCTGAGTCACTGTGTAGAGGCTCGTAACCCTGCACCCCACACCTCATTGACCCAAGGGCCGCGCTTCAAGAAGAGTGGAATGCCATGCCTCAGCAGACAATAAGACGACTTGTGAACAGCATGAGACATCATTGTCAAGCTGTAATTGATGCTCAAGTGCACATGAGGAGTTACTGAGACATTGACATTTTTTGTTGTGGTATACCCACCACTGTTGTTGGCTTTTGTTTCAATAAATTGTTTGAGATGAGGAAATCACCACTGCATGCTTCTACTTAAATGCCCTACTTTCATGATATATCACTGAAGCATGAACTTTTAACAATTTTCATAAATTTCACCAGAAACCCAAATATCCCTGACTTTTTGTGAGTAGTGTGCGTATATACAGTCAGGTGAAAGTGTTTTCCCCCTTCCTGATTTCTCATTTTTTTGTATGTTTGTCACACTTAAAAGTTTCAGATCATCAAACAAATTTAAATATTAGACAAAGATAACACAAGTAAACACAAAATGCAGTTTTTAATTGAATGTGTTTATTATTAAGGGTAAAAAAAAAAAAAATCCAAACCTACATGGCCCTGTGTGAAAAAGTGATTGCCCCCCGTTAAAACATAAATTAACTGGTTTATCACATCTTTGGAAAGTTGAGTTCAATTTTCTAGCCATTTCTAAAGTTTTGGGACTCCAGCAAACCACAGTGAGAGCCATTATCCACAAATGGCAAAAACATGGTACTGTGGTGAACCTTGAACACCTTGATGATCCCCAAGACTTTTGGGAAAATACTCTGTGGACTGGCGAGACAAAAGTTGAACTTTTTGGAAGGTGTGTGTTCCATTACATCTGGCATAAAAGTAACACAGCATTTATAGATAGATAAGACAGATAGACAGATAGATAGATAGATACTTTATTTCGAACAAAAAAGTATAACAAAAACAAATGACAAATGCAATAAAGTAACAGTATACAGTGTTCGAAAGGGAGAAGGAAGAAGTGAACATTTATTAATTCCATCTCCTCTTTTCCATAAATACACCCATGTGAATTATATACAAATTACCACCTTTAAGACCCCAAGTAAACAATTTACTGTATTTTTTACATATCAACATTAACACCCATCCATCCTAACATACATTGATGTCCATACATCAAAACCAGCCTCAAACAACACAGATATACACAGTGCTGTCCCACCCACCATTCCATAGTGTCCCATAATGTCCCAGAGTGAGCATAGTGAATCGTACATATAAATACTACCCTTCTAACATATATCCTTTCAGCAAATAATGTTTATACCTCTTTTTTTTTTCCCACGATATCTTTATTGAACCTTTTTTTTTTTTTTAACAAACATGATACAAACAATCAAACACTAACACTAAAATACTACAAAAAAAAAAAAAATGCACTAAAAACACCAACAACCACCAACAAAATCAAGTCTTCAACAATGCTCCTCTGTTTAGTCTAGACAATCCAATACATAAGTATACATATTATGTTCACCAGTTTGGAATTTACAAGGTCCACACACATCATTCACCTTCTTCTTCAAGAGTTATGTTTAAATTTTTTACATAATCAATAAAAGGTCTCCATATATTCTCAAACACAATTTCCTTTGATTTCAGTATATATGTTATTCTTTCTAATGGAAGGTTTGTTAACATCTGTCTTAACCACTGAGTCACATCTGGTCTATGAGTCTTTTTCCATAATAGTGCAATACATTTTTTGGCATTAAGCAAACTGAGGTCTATGAATGTTCTTTCACTTTTATTAAAATTATGCTTTTCTGGGTACAGACCCAACAAAAACAGTTTAGGATTCAATATGATTTGTTTTGAGATTATTTTTTCAATTGTTACCCTCACCTCTTCCCAAAACATTCTTATAATCTACATTCCCATAAACAATGAAATAGGGTTCCTTTACTTTCCATGCATTTTGTGCATGTATCTGGTATATTTTTGTTATATCTATTTAACTCCTCCGGTGTAACATACATCCGCATTAACCATTTGAAATGTATCAATTTAAGGCGTGCATTTATTGATTTGGTTTGAGCTTCTGTACAAGCCAATTCCCATTGTTCCTCTGAAATTTCAATTTGCAGATCTTCTTTCCAGTAGTTTAATCTTTTCAGTGAATTTTCACTTGAAGATAGTGTCAATGAGTTATAAAACTCTGAAATAATACCCTTTCTTTTACTATCTTTCATCATCATTTTTTCCAAGGATGAATAAATAGGTCGAGTGAGAGCTTTATTTTGATTTGATCGAATAAAGTTTCTAAGTTGAAGATATTTAAAAAAATGTGTTCTATTGAGATTAAATTTGATCCTCAGCTCTTCAAAAGACATTATGTTATCTGCACATGGCAAATATAAATCCTGAATCTTTTGTATCCCTTTTAAATTCCATACTTTAAATACAGCGTCCGCTCTCCCTGGTTTAAAATATTGATTACCCCATATTGGACTAAATTGTGACAATAACTGTGGTTCTTTTAAATAGTTTTTAGCTTCACACCATATTTTGATCATATGCTTTACAAATGGATTTTTTAACTTGTTTTTGTAATTTTTTTTGCCGAATCTGAGTATATGAATATGGGAAGAGGTAAAGGTAAATTGTATGATTCCATTTCAGTCCAGTGAGGGAGATCATTTGATGAAAAATAATATGTCATAGACCTCAGTTGTGCCGACCAATAATACAACATAAAATTCGGACATTTCAGACCTCCACGATCAAATGGTAAATATAATAAAGACAAACGTAATCTAGCCCTCCTGTTGTTCCATATAAATTCCACTAACTTTTTTTTATTCTTGAGAATAGATCTAAAGGTGGTGATAAGGGAATGTATTGAAATAAATAAAGTATTTTAGGTAAAATATTACTTTTAAGTATATTGATTCTCCCAATCATCGACATTGGTAGTGACATCCATCTCTGAGTTAACTCATTGATATCTGACATTAAGGCTTCATAGTTGACACTGGCGACTGATTCTAGCTTAGGCATAATTTGGATTCCTAAATATTTAAACTGATTTACAACATTGAATTGATTTACCTCAGGGCTGGGTAATTTCTCTGGGTCTCATTTAGCATTAATATTGAAGATTTAGTTTTATTTATTTTATATCCTGATATTTCCCCAAAATTCTTTATTAAATTCAACAAGGTTGGAATTGATTTTTTTAGATTCGACATAAACAAAATTATATCATCGGCGTACAGGGAGATTTTATGTTCTGTTGGTCCAACTTTAATTCCATATATTTGTGAATGTAAACGTATCGCTATCGCTAAAGGTTCAATTGCCATAGTAAACAGTAAAGGTGAAAGTGGACAGCCTTGTCGACATCCTCTATTGATTTTTATTGGTTTTGAAATATTGTTATTTGTTAGGATTTCTGCTGTAGCATTATTGTATATTATTTGAACCCATTTTATGAAATTATTTCCAAGTCCAAACCTTTGTAGGACTTCAAAAAGAAAGGGCCATTCAACTCTATCAAAGGCCTTTTCGGCGTCCAATGATAGGAGAGCTGTATCCGGTGCTTCTTTATTAAAATAAATAATATTAAATAGTCTTCTTACATTATGGAAGCCTTGTCTACCCTTTATAAAGCCATTCTGATCTCGATTAATAATATTTGGTAAAATTTCTTGTATTCGTCTTGCTAAAATTTTACAGATTATCTTAAGGTCGGCGTTTAATAGGCTTATTGGTCTCATATTTTCACATTTATTAGAGGGCTTACCTGGTTTTGGCAGCAGTATAATTAAGGCATTATTTATGTATGATGGTAAATTATTATTTGAAATGCTTCTAAACCATTTCCAAAAAAGGTTTTATAAATTTATTCTTAAATTTTTATAAAGGTCAACTGGAAGACCATCTGGTCCTGCACTTTTTCCTGATTTCATATTATCAATGGCTAGCCAACTTCTTCTTGACTAATTTTAGACTCCAATATCTCCCTGTTTCATTTGAATACACGGTATAGATAGTTCGTTCAAAAACCCATTTAGTTTTGTTAAATCAGGTTCATTTTTGGTATCATATAATTTTTCATAGTAATCTCTAAAGGCTCTATTAATTTCTAAAGGATCTATAACTACCTGTCCGTTACTTATAATACTGGTAATGGTGTTTTAATTTCCAATGTTTAATCTGCCATGCTAATAATTTTCCTGATTGTTTCACCTTGTTCATAAAAAGATTGTTTCAATCTTAGAAGACTCGAGGCAGCTCTATTCGCTGATTTTTTGTCGTATTCAGCTCTCAAAAATCAGTAATTCATTCTCCAACCTTGGGTCACTTCCTGCATACACTTTTTCCTGAAGACTTTTTATTTTATGTTCCAATTTAGCTCTCTCCTCTCGAGTCTTCTTAGATTTTGATCCTGTATAACTAATAATATGTCCCCTAATAAAAGCTTTGAAAGCCTCCCACTTTACACCTGCTGATGTTTGTGTAGTATTGATGTCAAAGAACTCGTCTATCTGTTTTTTCTATATACTTGACAAATCCTCATCCTGAAGCCATTTATGCTGAAATTGCCATCTACCTGATTCCTTTGTCAATTTTTTATCTACATATATTAGACAACAGGGTGCATGATCAGAGATCACGATGTTATCATAAAAGCAGTTTTGAATCTTGACCTTAATTCTATGGAAATCAAAAAATAATCAATACGTGAGAATGTCTTGTAGGTACTGGAATAACAAGAATAGGCTTTAACTTGTGGTTTCATTTCTCTCCATATATCTAACAATCTCAATTCTTTCATAAAATGATTAATAGTCATCCTACATCCAATGTGCGTACAATCCAGTCCTGTTGATCTATCCACACCTGGATTCAATGTACAATTAAATCCCCTGCTATTATATGTTGCCCTGTAAGTGATGATAAGATGAGAAATAAATTAGCAAAGAACTTCTGATCATCTATATTGGGACCATATAAGTTCACAAGATTTATATTTTCTAATAGCAAAGAACCTTGAATGATTACATATCTTCCAAATTTGTCTGCAATTACATTTTTCACTTGAAAAGGAACTGATTTATGTATGAGAGTCATAACTCCCCTGGCTCGGGATGAAAATGAAGAGGTGAATACACTTCCCTGCCATCTACTCCTAATTCTTTTAACATCCTCCTCTATCAGATGAGTTTCTTGTAAAAACACAATTCTTGAACCCATGTCCTTTATTTTATTCATAACTTGTTTAAGTTTTTTTAAATTTTGTAGACCTCTGCAATTCCATGAAGTTAAATTAAGATTAACACTTTGGTCCATGATCAATAGAGAGTTTAGGATTACCTTGCAGTGTAAACTCTTTCCGGTTCCGGCTCTGCCGGACCGGCGGCGCCACACGAGTCGGCTGCCTGTTGCAACAGCCTTTTTTTTTTTTTTATCTTCCTTCTTCTTTCTACACCTTTCACTCTGTATATATATCATGGACGCACGGATCGCCCCGGGGGTCTCCCGGGTCGGCGGACGGAGCCACGGTTTGCAGCGGGAGACGTTACAGCGGGGAGGAGCTAGTGCTAGCTAGCACTGGGCGGCGGCCAAGTGCTAATGGGAAACTCGACATACCGGGAGCTGTAGCGAAAACGAAGCGGGTGCCGGGCTGGAGTTTAGGCGGCGTGAAAGAAATATAAGACAGAATAATAAAGAGCGATGGCAAGAACCAAGCAGACCGCCCGTAAAATCTACTGGAGGAAGAAGCCCCCCAGGAGACAGCTAGCCACCAGGGCTGCTCGGAGAGGCGCTCTGGCCACCGGCAGAGTGAAGAGGCCTCGACGTCACAGGTCCGTGGCTCTGAGAGAGATCCGTCGCTACCAGAAATCCACGGAGCTGCTCATCCGTAAGCTGCCCGTCCAGCGCCTGGTGAGGGAGATCGCTCAGGACTTCAAGACCGTCCTGCGTTTCCTGAGTTTCGCCGTCATGGCTCTGAGGAGACCAGCGAGACCCACCTGGTGGTCTCTTCTTCGCTAAGGGGGTCACCATCATGCCCAAAGACTTCCAGCTGGCCCGCTGCATCCGCGGAGAGAGAGCTTAGACTTTCTGCTGCACATTCACCAGCCATAATGCTCTGCACTGTGTGTCTATATATATACATTTATAGTAATATGGACATATGTTTGCTAGATGTTGTTTTTTCTTGCCTTCTGATTGTTGCTCTGAGTGTTGCTGTCCCTGTGCTGTTGCAATCCTGGAATTTCCCCATTGTGGGACTAATAAAGGCTTATCTTATCTTATCTTATCTTATCTTAAACATGCTCATACAGAGAAGCAAAAACATGAGTGGTTGAACATTCATCCTACAAACTACACACAAACAAATTTCCCCTTCCCAAACTTGTGGCAAACCCCCCAAATCAAAAGAAAAATTCTGTCTACCGATATAGCCATCGACCGTTCCACACCCACTGGGAACAGCCTAAGCCACTCCTTCTTCATCCTCCCAATCACCCTAACTCTACTGCTTTTAATGACGTAACATTAACTCTCCTCTGTAGTTTTCCAACTTAACTCCAAAATTTTTAACAACTTTGTACATCATAGTTTTTTTTTTTTGTTTGTTTTGTTTTTGTTTTTTTAATATATAATACAATCTATATTTTGTAAACTTACTATTTACTTCAAGTCAGTCAGATGCCTGTGCAAATGCTTAATTATTCTACCTTATATTTTGTCATGCTTAGCTCCCACCAGTCTCTCTTCTTCTTTGATCTTCTTGATGAACTCCTGCGCCTCCTCTGGGGTCTTGAAGAGGTGGGTTCTGCCCTCATACGTGGTCAGCAGTCTCGCAGGATAGATTACACCATGACGAATCCCAAGGTTGCGCAGCTCCTTACGTACGGGATCAAACTGCTTCCTCAATTGCTGGATTCCTGTGGCCAAATCTGGGTAGAACCGCACTGCTGATCCTGGTGTTTAATCTCTCCTTTAGCGCGTGCAGCGTTGAAGATCTTCATCCTGTCTCTGTTGCTAAGAAACTTCATAATTAAGGTCCTCGGCGGTCCCTTATCTCTCCGTGGGCCAATGCGATGTGCTTTTTCCAGAACCACTGCTGATTGCAACTCCTCGCTGCCCAGCACCTCCGGAATCCACTTTTCCAGAAAGGAACATACGTCCCGACCTTCTGATTCCTCTGGAAGACCCACCAGCCTCAAATTATTCTGTCTCGACCGAGGTTCCAAATCCAAAATATTATCTTCCAGAGATTTATTTTTTTTTTTCCAAAGTGCGCACCTTTAATTGAAGACGGGTGACGTCATCTTCAGCACTAGCGAGACGGAGCTCCATCTGCGCCGTTCGGTCTACACAGTCACCCAATTCCTTTCTTATTCCTTCCAACGCTGTCATAATCCATCAAATCTAGAGGAAAAAGTCCGCTCTCATTGAACTCATGGCAGCCATCAGCGCATCTGCGCCATTCCCCGCAGATCTCGCACCGTTGCCAGCCTCCTCCGCCATATATGGAGTTTTGTTTGCTGCGTCACAGACCTGAAAGTCCGTTAATTTGGACTGTTTCGGCGGCTCGCTTTTTCCTTTTCCTGGTTTTCATAGCCTTAGGCTTCGCCGACATATCCTCGCCCAAATGCTGGGATACGTTCTGTCCCAAATGAGAGAGTTATTTGCCGATTTTTTTCTCCAGGAGCAGAGCAGAGCGAGACACGTCCGTCCTACGTGGCAGCCATAACCGGAAGTGTTTATACCTCTTTTTGAATTGAATTCTGTTTGTACATAGTTTCAGTTCCGACTCCAGACTGTTCCACAAATCCACCCCCCAGACAGATATGCACATACTTTTCATGGTTGTTCGTATCTTGGGTTTTGTAAAGTTTAAGTCTCCTCTCAAATTATGATCATTGTCTCTTTTTTTAAATATTTTTTGTATATTAGTTGGGAGTTGATTATTAATTGCCCTGTACATTACTTGTGCTGTCTTAAATTTAACTAAATCGATGAACTTTATGACATGTGACTTTAAAAACAACGAATTGGTATGGTCTCTATATCCTACATTATTTATTATCCTTATAGCTCTTTTTTGTAGTGTGCATACTGACTGTAGGTTGGTCTTGTAGGTGTTTCCCCAGACTTCTACACAGTAGTTAAGATAAGGTAGAAACTGTGAATTGTACAGTAAGACCAATGATTTATAGTCCAAAATGTGTCTTGTCTTCCCCAGTATGCCTATACATTTTGCTAACTTGGCCCGGATGTGACTGATGTGAGGTTTCCAGCAGATTTTATTGTCTAGCGTCACCCCCAGAAACTTATTTTCCTGTACTGTTTCTATTCTGGTATCATCTATCGTTACCATTATTTCATGATTTATTTTATAATTTTCAAACAACATAATCTTTGTTTTTTTTAGATTTAGAAATAATTTATTTTTGTTGAACCACTGCGTTAACTTTTTCATTTCAGTTGTGACCACCTCTAAAACCTGCTGCAAATTCTCACCAGTGCAAAGGATATTTGTGTCATCCGCAAACAAAATAAATTTCAGAATTTTTGATACTTGGCATATGTCATTTATATACAAATAAAGAGTTTGGGTCCCAAAACTGACCCCTGGGGCACACCACAAGTGATATCCATGAAGGGTGATTTGTGCTCACCAATTTGTACAAATTGTTGTCTGTTACTTAAATAACTTTCCACCCAACTCAGTCCTACCCCTCTTATCCCATACCTTTCCAGTTTCCTTAGTAGTATTCTGTGGTCAATGGTGTCAAAAGCTTTCTTTAAATCTATAAATACTCCTACAGCTGTGGGCTATATTAATCATATATTCCATAACCTACATATGTTGAAGCATGTGGGAATGTTTGGTGATTACATATGTAAGGCGACTTCACACCTCTGAAAGGACAAAGACTCTCAACCGCCAGTGAAGAACAAAGACGTTCCCAGACACTGCGGTGGAGACCGGAGGAGCTACCCTCACCCCCCCAGGGCGAAGAGAGGAAGTACCAAGACAATGGGGGGATTAAGATAATGAGGGATGTCAGCCTTTGATAGGCATGTCTTTTGTTATGTGCAAGTATAAAGTCAGAGAGCCGGAGGTATTCGGTCTCTTTTACCTTCTGCTGCTTCTGCACTTAGATGAGACTTGTTAGGAGAGCTGATAATAAACTTTGGTTTATATATCATACCGCCTCGTTCTTTCAAGCTCTTCTACACTGGTGACCCCTGACGCGAGTATGGACCTGAGGCGTTCCCCCGCGATCCGACTCATCTGTGGCGACCCAGGCAGACACCAGCGCCCACGCAGACAGGGGAGCAGATGGACGACTTTCCCCCTCGGCAGAAGGGATTGAGAGGGCTCAACCGAGCACCAGCGCCGCTGAGAGAGCCGAAGCAAGGCACTCTCACCCTGCGGACACATCAGTGACGGTCTACACGAATGCCGTCGCTGTCAAGCTGCCGGACTTCTGGCAGGAAGACCCCGCCTCGTGGTTTCAACAAGCTGAAGCCCAGTTTACACTGGCGGGCATCACGGCTGACGATACGAAATTCTATCATATCGTCTCCAAACTCGACACCGCCACTTCGAGGTGTGTGCGGAGCATGATCCGGCGGCCGCCGGCCCAAGACAAATATGAAACACTGAAAGCAACCATCGTGGCAAATTACGTCCCCTCAGCTGAAGAGAGAGCCGAGAAGATCCTGGCGGTCTACGGCCACAGAGGGTGCAAACCTAAAGCCCTCATGGAGGATTTGCTGCAGCTTAAAGAAGAGGACAATGACAACTTCCTCTTCCAATTCATATTCCTCAGCACGCTGCCGCCACACATGAGAGGGACACTCGCCAACATGAGATGCAGCACCCAGCAAGACTTCCGCGTGCTCGCCAATGAAGCTCAACGGCTCGTCAACGCCTGCAAGGAGCAGACACCCACAGCAGCATCCGCAGACCTCAACGCTGATGCCCAGAACCACGAAGAGCCACAACCCACTGAGCAGATCCAGCCCGCGGTGACAGCGACACGGACAAAACGTAACAGACGGAGCGACGTCTGTTATTATCACCACCGCTTTGCCGAGAAGGCCCGCAAATGCGTTCCCCCCTGCAAATTTACGATTTCGGGAAACGCCAAAGCCGAGAGCCGTTAACAGCAGCGGTTCTCGGCGAGAAGAGTAAGCTGTTATATGTGACGGATGGACACACCGGCAAGCAGTTCCTTATTGACACAGGAGCTCAGCTGAGTTTCGTCATGCCCTCCCAAGCAGATCGAGCCATGGGCACCCGGGGCAACGGAGCGGTGGCAGCCAACGGCTCCAGCATTGACACTTTCGGCGAAAGGAGCCTGCACCTCCACATCCACGGCCGCAACTACAGATGGACATTTGTTGTAGCGGCAGTGAGTTTTAACTTGTTAGGCGCAGATTTTTTGTGTGCACATGGGTTATTAGTGGATCTAGCGAATAGACGCTTGGTTAATGCACTGTCCTTTGCTTCTATTCCCTGCTCAGCCCAAGTTTCTCCACCACCTGTGCAGGCTAGCGTCACCACGGCAGGAGGTAAGTTTGAGCAACTCCTCACCCAATTTCCAGCACTCACAATTCCCAAATTCTCAGCCACTGTGGCTAAACACGGGGTTGAACACTTTATTCCCACAACGGGCCCACCCGTATTTGCCAAAGCTCGCCGCTTAGACGCAGCCAAGCTCAACATAGCTCGGGATGAGTTTACTACCCTTGAAAAATTAAGCATTGTTAGACGCTCGAAGAGCCCTTGGGCCTCACCACTTCACATGGTTCCGAAACCCGACGGTTCTTGGAGACCGTGCGGAGATTACCGCAGATTAAACAATGCGACAGCGCATGACCGCTACCCAATTCCTCACATTCAGGATTTTTCACTACATCTGGCGGGTGCGCGCATTTTTTTCAAAAATAGACCTGGTCCGCGGTTATCATCAAGTCCCAGTCCGAGCAGAGGACATTCCTAAAACAGCTGTAATAACCCCTTTCGGCCTTTTTGAATTTCTGCGAATGCCTTTCGGCCTCAAAGGCGCTGCTCAAACCTTTCAGCGGATGATGAACGCGGTATTACGCGACCTTCCTTTTGCTTTCGTCTACCTCGACGACATGCTGGTAGCCAGCTCGTCTGAGGAAGAACACGAGCAGCACCTCACTACGGTTTTTCACAGACTAGAAGAGCACGGGTTAATAATCAATCCAGCCAAATGCAAATTCGGCGTGTCACAAATTGATTTTTTAGGACACAAAGTCTCTCCGAAAGGGGCAGTTCCACTTCCAGACAAAGTTCACGCGATAAAAAGTTTCCCACGGCCACAAACGGTCAAATCGCTGCAAGAATTTTTAGGAATGGTTAATTTTTACAACCGTTTCCTCCCCCACGCAGCTCAGCTCATGCAGCCCCTATATGACGCACTCAGAAAAAAGAAAGCTTCCAATGCGGTCGAATGGACCCCGGAGCGCGAACGCGCCTTCGCGGAAGTAAAGAGCGCTCTAGCTAACGCCACATTGTTAGTTCACCCCGATCCCTCGGCCCGCATTGCGCTAACCACAGATGCTTCGGACCTAGCTATAGGGGCAGTTGTAAAACAACATGTCAGCGGGAGCTGGCAACCTTTAGCATTCTTCAGCAAATCGCTAAACCAAACTGAGCGTAAGTACAGCACTTTTGACAGGGAGCTGCTAGCGCTTCATTTATCCATCCGCCACTTCCAGTTCTGGTTAGAAGGGCGGAGTTTCACGGCTTTTGTAGACCACAAACCGCTCACCTTTGCTATGGCTAAAATTTCAGAACCATAGTCAGGCAGGCAACAAAGACAGCTGGCTGCGATTTCAGAGTTCACCACAGACATTCGACATGTGGCAGGCAAACTTAATGTGGTAGCAGACTGCCTCTCTCGCGCTGTGACATCACCAGAGTGCGAGGAGACAGATTATACTGCCTCAGCCGCAGAACTTTTCACTAACGCGGACACATACGCAGCACCTATCCATGCAGGGATAGATTATGCAGCCATGGCAGAGGAACAAAGCAGTGACGCAGACGTGCGCGCACTCCTGTCTGGACCAACAGGGTAAAGGCTGGAGGAAAAGGGTTTACGCGATGGCGTACCCCCCCCCCCCCAATATGCGATATTTCAACCAGCCGACCTCGCCCGTTAGTCCCAGCCACATGGCGCCGCCGTATTTTTGACTCAATTCACTCCCTCGCGCACCCAGGTGTGCGCGCCTCGGTTAAAATGGTCGCCGAAAAGTTTGTGTGGCCAGGCCTGCGCAAAAACATAAAAGAATGGGCAAAAACTTGCATTTCTTGTCAGCGCGCCAAAATACACAAACACACAAAAGCCCCTCTGGAGCCTTTCCCGATCCCGGCTAGAAGGTTCGACCACGTTCATATCGACCTCGTGGGGCCACTACCTTCCTCCCAAGGTTTCACACACCTGTTAACAATGATAGACCGCACCACGCGCTGGCCAGAGGCAGTCCCTCTAGCGTCAACTACAGCAGAGGAAGTCGCTCGCATTTTTTTGACAAACTGGGTGGCACGTTTCGGCGTCCCATCGGACATCACGTCCGATAGAGGACCTCAATTTGTCTCGGAGCTTTGGTCAGCCATGTCCAGCAGCTTAGGGGCAACAATTCATCGCACCCCCGCTTATCACCCTCAGGCTAATGGGTTATGCGAGCGTTTTCACAGGTCTTTAAAAGCCGCCCTCAGAGCCTCACTAACGGATACAAATTGGGTAAATAAACTTCCCTGGGTTTTATTGGGGTTGCGTGCTGCGCCTAAAGAGGATCTAGACGCCTCTCCGGCAGAATTAGTTTTTGCACAACCTCTCAGGCTCCCCGGTGAATTTTTACCAGAGAACCCAGAGCCAGGGCACCTTCCAGTCCCGAGGTTTTTAGGCAGCAACGGACCGGACTCTCTCCCCGGTCCAGCTCATCACTCCTTTCCCAGGGTTTTTGTCCCACAAGCTTTAAAGAACGCTGAATTCGTTTTTGTTAGACATGAAGCTTTAAAACCAACTTTCCGCCCACCATACGATGGGCCATTCAGAGTGCTGGAACCTGGTGATAAACACTTTGTGCTTGATTTTGGGGACAGAAAAGAAACAGTCAGCATTGACAGACTTAAACCTGCCTTCTTGTTGAAAGACGAGCCTGCACTGTTGGCGAGAGCACCTCGGCGGGGTAGACCCCCCAAGAGAAAAGACTCAGCCCCCCCCCCCCCCCCCCTGCAGGGAACAATTAACCACTCTCCTTCCCACACTGCAGATTCCTTACAAGAAGGTCCCAGCAGGATGCCTAAACGAACCCACAGGAGTTTTGGGAGAAGATTAAAACCCAGACAGCACAGGGACTGATGCAAACTACTCCACAGTTGTTCACTAATTGTGCTGTAACAGTTTAGGACTGACTTATGATTTTACTATGCTGTTATGATTACCACTGAACTCTCTTAGGAGCATGGCTGCTGGAAAGGTTCTTCTGTGGCAAGAGGTGTAACAGTTAGTATGTCGTAGTAATTATCTTAAACTGTGAATTTTTCTATTGTCCTTTCTTAGTCGTTTGGGGGGGGGCTGTGGCTATATTAATCATATATTCCATAACCTACATATGTTGAAGCATGTGGGAATGTTTGGTGATTACATATGTAAGGCGACTTCACACCTCTGAAAGGACAAAGACTCTCAACCGCCAGTGAAGAACAAAGACGTTCCCAGACACTGCGGTGGAGACCGGAGGAGCTACCCTCACCCCCCCAGGGCGAAGAGAGGAAGTACCAAGACAATGGGGGGATTAAGATAATGAGGGATGTCAGCCTTTGATATGCATGTCTTTTGTTATGTGCAAGTATAAAGTCAGAGAGCCGGAGGTATTCGGTCTCTTTTACCTTCTGCTGCTTCTGCACTTAGATGAGACTTGTTAGGAGAGCTGATAATAAACTTTGGTTTATATATCATACCGCCTCGTTCTTTCAAGCTCTTCTACAACAGCAACCTTTTTTTTTTTTTTATCTATACAACTAGTAATTTCTTCTATAAGTTCGATCAGTGCCAAAGATGTAGATTTATCTGCTCTAAAACCATACTGGCTGTCTGTAAGGAGGTTGTGTTTTTCAATGAAATCATCCAGTCTCTTAGTGAAGATTTTTTCCAAGTATTTTGGAGAATTGTGAGAGTAAAGAGACTGGCCTGTAATTTGTGAAACAATGACTGTCTCCTGTTTTGTATAGAGGTATTACTTTTGCTATTTTCATTTTGTCTGGAAATTTACCAGTTTGAAATGACAGGTTGCAGATGTGGGTGAGTGGCTTAACAATTCCTTCAATTACTTTTTTCACTATTGTCATGTCAATTTCATTCCAGTCCGTTGATTTTTTTGTTCTTAAATTTACTCACAGTCTCGATAATTTCCTTTTCAGTAACTGCATCCAAAAAGATTGTATTTGGATTTCTATCTTCTATTTCATTTACAGAACCACTGTTGTTTGTTTCTGGTGTCACTATTGATTTTGCTAATTCAGGACCAACGTTTACAAAAAATTTATTGAAACCACTGACCACATCCTCCATATTATTTATCAAATTGCCATTTTCAATAAAATATTCTGGATAATTAGCATTCTTAGGTCGATTACTAATAATCCCATTGAGTACTTGCCATATTCCTCTTAAGTTATTTTTGTTATCCTCTAATATTCTGTTGCAATATTCTTTCTTACAGGTCCTCATTATATTAGTACACTTATTTTTATATCTTTTATATTTGATCTCAGCTTCCACCATTCTGCATTTAATGAATTGTTTATATAATGTATTCTTCTTTTTACATGCATTTATTAACCCCTTGGTGACCCAAGGAATATTTTTTTTTGTTGTCTGTCACTGTATTGTTTTATAGGACAGTTTTTATTGTACAATGATTGAAATACTTGTAAAAATTTATCATATGCTTTATTTATATCATTTTCATCATAAACTATCTTCCAATCTTGTATTAATAATTCCTTTGTCAGTAAATACATTGATTCTTCAGTTCTTATTCTTTTATATTTAATATTTTTGGTATACTTTTTTCTTCCTATAATCACATTGATAGACAACAAAAATCGGCAGGTGGTCACTGATATCATTCAATAAAAGCCCACTCCTGATATTATTTTCCATAATGTTTGTGAATATGTCATCTATTAGTGTGGCACTGTGTGATGTGATTCTGCTAGGTCCGGTAATTGTTGGATGTAAGCCCATACTGTACATTGTATTGATAAATTCTTCTGTCAAACTATGTTGTTTTGAGTTCATCAGATCTATATTGAAATCCCCACAGATGAACATAACTTTATGAGTTAGTTTTGCATACATTTTTTCCATCCAGTCCTTAAATAAGTCAATGTTTGATCCAGGTGTTCTATATACACAGCTCACTACTACATTCTTCACATTGTCCAGACAGATTTCTATTGTAATACATTCAAATAAATCATCCACAGTTACTGACAGATTTTCAACAACCTTGTATTTCAAGCTCTTGTCAACATAAATTGCAACTCCTCCTCCTTTTTTCACTTTTCTATTTATATAATTTAATTCATAGCCATCCATGGTAAAATCCACTCCTTTCTCTTCACTGAGCCACGTCTCTGATATTGTCACAATATAGAATGGCTCTTTAAACTGATGTAAATAATCTTTAATGTTATTAAAGTTGGCATAGAGACTTCTGCTGTTTTTTTTTTTTTGTTTTTTTTTTTGTTACTTATTTGTACCCGTAGGTAGACTTGGTTTGCAGTCTGGTGACAAGCCACCGGCTGCTGGTCGCTGCGTGCGCGAGCGCCCTAAACCTACATGTTTTTGGTGTGCGGGAGGAAACCGGAGAAATCCCGGAGTAAACCCGCGCAACACGGGGAGAACATGCAAACTCCACACAGCTCACTGTTGGTCGGGGGCTGGGATCGAACCCACGATCTCATGATCCCCGCGATCCCCCGGCCGAGGGTAAAACTGTGCTGCCACAGTGCTAAACCACTGCGCCACCGTGCAGTTGAAGTGGATCATAGAAATATTGAAATCAGATGTGACCATTGTGTTAAACTGTTCATCCGTGTAGTAACTACAGTTATTATTGATGGAGCTAAATAAATTATTATCAGGGTCTATGTTATATTCTACGTCCTGTGGGTTGTGATCTGTATATTCAAAAACTTTCAGTTCCTGTTGTTCCTGTTTGTTGATCTTTTGTTTCATGTTGTTAAATGTCTTGTAGCAGATGAGTATAATCCTTCAGTGTCCTACAATTGTCTGTTGTTGCTGTCGACTCCAGTTCACAATATTCATTGATATTTGTCCAGTTCCATAATATTACGGATGTTAATGACCTTGGCTTCTTCAGGTGATCCGTTTAATTTGATGTATATTTTACAGTTTGATGTCCAGGTGTTTTGAATCTTTTTCTGCTTTCTCATGTATCTTGCTTTTCTGGCTATTTCTGCGTTTTCTTTTGTGAGGTGCTCGTTTATGTAAATGTTCTTTCCTTTCAGTTTCCTACCTTGTTTCAACAGCGCAGTCTTGTGTTTTCTGTTGACAAACCTCATGATCACAGCCGGTTTGTCGCCATTTTTCCTGGGCAGAGGGTGGCAGGCCTCTATGGTGTTACAGTCCAGCTGGATTCCTTTGGACTGCATGAAGGCCGCCACTTGTTGCTCCGTGGATTCGTCTTCCAGCATGTCGAGCCTCCCTCCGCTGTCCGCGGCCACCGCTCGCGGGTATGATCGTGGTTTAATGTGGAGCCCCGTGATGATCACATCGTTCACCCGGGTGTTCTGCTCCAGTTCCGACACTCTGCTCTCCAGATACGCCAGCCTCTTGTCCTTCTCAGCGTTCTGGATCCGCAGCGCTTTCACTTCCTCGATCAGGTCCAGGATGTTTCTTTGCTGCAGCTTAACAGCAGAAATCTCTTCCGCCAAGAAGTCCAGCGCTCTTTTAATGTCGTCCACCTCCTCAGTCTGCTGAGCTTTCTTGGGACCCATGATCCCGGCTGATGTACGTTGATTGTGATCGTAAGAAACAAAAAAAACAAAACAAAACAAAAAAAAAACGTGGGAGAAATCCCTTTGTTCTCCCTGAGCGTGACGGGCCTGATTGCTTCACCAGCCACTGCAATATTAAGTTATGAGACTGGCAATTTCTCTTTTTTCGCACGAGCAGGTTTATTCTCCAGCGGTAGTAACAAAAAAAAAAAAAAAAAAGCTCAAAACGCTAGCTCTAAACTGAGTTTTAAGCAAGAAAAACAGAAAAGGAACATCATACCAACAGTAAAATGTGGTGGTAGTGTAATGGTCTGGGACTGTTTTGCTGCTTCAGTACCTGGAAGACTTGCTGTGGTAAATGGAAGCATGAATTCTACTGTTTACCAAAAAATCCTGAAGGAGACTGTCCGGCCATCTGTTCGTGACCTCAAGCTGAAGCGCACTTGGTTTCTGCAGCAGGACAATGATCCAAAACAAACCAGCAAGTCCTCCTCTGAATGGCTTAAGAAAAACAAAATTAAGACTTTGGAGTGGCCTAGTCAAAGTCCTGACCTGAATCTGATTGAGATGCTGTGGCATGACCTTAAAAAGGCGGTTCATGCTCGAAAATCTCAGGATCAACCCTGAGATAAAAACACTTCTGAGAGAGAAGAAGAGGATCTTCAGGTCGGGGAACAGGGAGATGCTGAAGTCCATACAGAGGGAGCTGAGGAGAAAGATCAGAGAAGGCAAGGACAGCTTCAGGAAGAAGATGGAGGACAAGCTGCAACAGAGCGACATCAGCGGGGTCTGGAGAAACCTCAAAACCATCTCTGGGCTCCAGAATACCTCCCCCCAGGCCACGGGGGGCAGGGAGTGGGCTAACAATCTGAATCTGTTTTTCAATAGGTTTGACCAACCGCCCTCCCCCCTGATTGCACAACAACCACTGCTGCCTCTAAAGACATCAAGTCCTGCTGCCCACTCCCCACTCCACCAACACCCCCCCACTCCCAACACACAGCCCCCCATCCTGACCCTGATCAAGACCCAGGTGAGGACGGAGCTGAGGAAGATCAAGGCGAGGAAGGCGATGGGACCGGACGGCATCAGTGCAAAGCTCCTCAAGTCCTGTGCAGACCAGCTGTGTGGGATTGTGGCGTACATCTTCAACCTGAGCCTGAAGCTGGGGAGGGTACCACAGCTGTGGAAAACATCTTGTGTGGTACCTGTACCAAAAACTTCCCACCCCAAAGACCTGAACAGCTACAGACCGGTGGCCTTGACATCCCACTTGATGAAGACCCTGGAGAGACTGCTCCTTGCTCACCTCCGCCCCCTGGTGGAACCAGCGATGGATCCACTCCAGTTTGCCTACCAGCATGGCATTGGGGTGGAGGATGCGGTGATCTTCCTCCTTCACCGTTCTCTGTCCCACCTGGAGAAGCCCGGGAATGTGGTGAGGATCATGCTCTTTGACTTCTCCAGTGCTTTCAACACCATCCAACCGATGATCCTGAAGGACAAGCTGCTGCACGCAGGGGTGGACCAGCACCTGTCATCATGGATCCTGGACTACCTCACGAACCGGCCTCAGTTTGTGAGGACCCGGGACTGTGTGTCCGACACGATCATCGGTAGCACGGGGGCCCCCCAGGGAACGGTGTTGGCTCCCTTCCTGTTCACTCTTTATACTGCGGACTTCTCACACAACACAACACACTGCCATCTACAGAAGTTCTCTGATGACTCTGCGATCGTTGGCCTCATCTCCAATGGAGATGAAGCTGAGTACAGAGGGCTTATCCAGGACTTCGTGGACTGGTGCCATCGGAACTGCCTCCAGATCAACGCGAGGAAAACTAAGGAGCTGGTGGTGGACTGCCGCAGGCATGGACAACCCCTCACAGCACCAGTAAATATACAGGGAACAGACATTGAGATGGTGACATCCTACAAGTACCTGGATGTTCATCTGAACAATAAACTAGACTGGTCACACAATACTGACACACTCTACAAGAAGGGACAGCGCAGGCTGATCCTACTGAGGAGACTTGGGTCTTTTGGTGTTTAAGGGGTGCTGCTGAAGACATTCTTTGACACGATGGTGGCATCAGCCATCACTTTTGGAGTGGTCTGCTGGGGCAGTGGCATTACCGCAGCCGATAGGAAGAGACTGAACAAACTGATCAAGAAAGCTAGCTCTGTCCTGGGGCAGCGCCTTGACCCGGTGGAGGAGATAGGAGAGAGAAGGACGGTGGCTAAACTGTCATCTCTGCTGGAGTCCGAGTTCCACCCTATGCAGGACATACTGAATGCACTGAGGAGCTCATTTAGCAGCAGACTACATCATCCCAGGTGTACAACCGAGAGGTTTTGCAGGTCCTTCCTACCAACGGCTGTCAGACTGTACAACCTAAGGAGGGCTGCTCGCAGAAATAGCAAAAAGACGTAACAACCTAATAGTTTTTGAATGCAAAAGATGCAACAGACTTACACAATGGTCCCCTCCGGCATACAACTAGGAAAATACCGGTCGCTATGGAGGGTGAGAATATGTATGGGCACATAATCATACCATGTAGGATAACTAAGTAGACAGTTGTGCCGTTTCATCCGAAGTTTCATCCCATCTAGCAACAATGCTCTGCACTGTGTGTGTTTATATATTTACATATTTATTCCATCTAGCTACAATGCTCCGCACTGGGTGTGTTTATATTTATATATCTATATATTTATTCCATCTAGCTACAATGCTCCGCACTGTGTGTTTATACATCTACATATTATTCCATCTAGCTACAATGCTCCGCACTGTGTGTGTTTATATATCTACATATTTATTCCATCTAGCTACAATGCTCCGCACTGTATGTTTATATACTCATATATTTATTCCATCCAGCTACAATGCTCTGCACTGTGTGTCTGTGTATATATATATATTTATAGTAATATGTACATATGTATATTAGCTGCTCTTGCTTTTTTTTCTTGCCTTCTGATTGTTGCTCTGAGTGTTGCTATCCCTGTGCTGTTGCAATCCTGGAATTTCCCCATTGTGGGACTAATAAAGGCTTATCTTATCTTAAAACCCTCTAATGTGGCTGAATTACAACAATTCTGCAAAGATGAGTGGGACAAAATTCCTCCACAGCACTGTAAAAGACTCATTGCCAGTTATCGCAAATGCTTGATTGCAGTTGTTGCTGCTAAGGGTGGCCCAACCAGTTATTAGGTTTAGGGGGCAATCACTTTTTCACACAGGGCCATGTTCGTATGGATTTTTTTTCCCCCTTAATCATAAACACCTTCATTTAAAAACTGCATTTTGTCTTTACTTGTGTTATCTCTGTCTAATATTTAAATTTATTTGATGATCTGAAACATTTAAGTGTGACAAACATACAAAAAAAATGAGAAATCAGGAAGGGGGCAAACACTTTTTCACACATCTGTATATATGATTTTACCAAACATCAATGGTTTGTTACTTTTTATTTTATTCAATGATTAAATGAACAAAATAAATAAATACACAATTGTGAAGGTGCACACTTAAACATAAAAAAAATCTCCAAAATACAATCTCAAGAGGTGCCCGAATTTTTGGATATAACTGTATGCGTACACAGCCTTGGTCTACTGAAAGTTAATATGACACACATACACATAACTTGTGACTTTTAACGTGCACGTCAATCTTGTACTTCAACGTGGATTCAAACCCATATGAGGATCAATGTGTGTCCATTTGGTGAGCATCAGAACAATTGCCTAGAGGGAATAGCTATTTTTGTGAAATCACCTAAGTGCCCAGATCTCCTTTGACCCTGAACTTGACCAGAAATTGCATGCAGACCAACCTGAGGAACATTGTGCAGCGGTCTAGTAAGCTTCGGGGGAAATTCCCTAAGAGAAGAAGCATTTTCCATGAAATGTACAGGAATGAATGAACACAGTATCACAGCATTAGCTCATTTTGCCTCAACTGGAATGAGCTAAAATGTTAGTTCAGACCTTGTGATGAATTTACCCTACAAGTCTTCGACCGGTTCCAGTTATGTGCCCTGATGACGCCTCGTCCAATGACAAACACGATTTTATCTCTTCCTGTGTGGAAGCGGTAGCTTTTGAAATTCTACCAAGGAAGGGAAAAATCGACCTTAAATCCATCAGCAACCATGACTCTGTATTGAGTGCTCGTGCAACCTTAATTTCAGCCAACAAAAAATACAACCACCCTCACCATTGAATAAAGAGCAAGTGTCATCCACTCAAAAATCTCTACAAGATGCTTACAAACATGCGACCTCCAATTACATGCAAGTTAAGATCAAAGACATGAAGTTATCTCATTTATCATAGCACTATGGTGTGGCCTGGAAGACCATAAATGAAACTACCGGCAGAAAAGAGCAACCATCTGTCACAGTCAAGGGCGGATCACCCAACAAGTGCAAAGAAGGTTGGCTAAACCATTTTATGAAACTTCTTGACGTACCTCCAGACGTGTCACATGATCTCCCACTTATCCAGATTGCCAGGGACCTAAACATCAACACAGACCCTTTTACGATCAAAGAGCTTGAAACTTATCTCAGATTTATCCTCCAAGAAGGGGTCTGGTCCCAACAACATTCCTCCACTTATATGGAAAGATGGGAACTTCCTTCCACTCCTTCTAGAGATCTGTAATCATGTGTTTAAATCCCATGTTGTGTCAAACATTGAGTAAGATACCTATACCTAAAAAGGGACTCTTACCCTACACGAGAACTACCGCAGGATCTCTCTGATTGCAATAGCTGCAAAACTGTATGACAAGATGCTGCTGAACAGACTTGTCCCAGAAGTAGACCCACTTCTCCATGACAATGAAAACGGATTCTGTAGAGGACGTTCCACTCTGAGCCAGATCCTCTCACTCAGTAGATTAGTGGAGGAAATACGGAATGCCAAAAAAGACCTCACACTAGTGTTTGTAGAATTGAAGAAAGCTTCTGACTCTGTCAGAAAAGAGGTTATGTTCAAGATCCTTTTGCTTTATGGCATCCCAGACGAAATCATCCAGGTGATCAAGGCTCTCTACATAAATACTCGCTCTAAAGTCATCACCCCTGCTGAAGAAACCGAATCTTTTGATATCAATGCTGGTGTTCTACAAGGGGACACGCTTGCACCCTTTCTCTTCATTATCATCCTTGACTACACCCTCCGGATCTCAATTGATGTCAATAATGATAAGGGCTTGTTGATCAAGCCTTGGCTGAGTTGTAGGCACCCGGCTCAGTATATCACCGATTTTGATTTTGCAGATGACACTGCTATTTGTACTAGCTTGGTAGCCGATACTGAGGCACTCCTCCATGCTCTAGAAGATGCCGCTGAGTGTGTAGGATGGAAACGCAATTGCTCCAAGACAGAGTTCATTTCTACCATACCAAATGCCACCTTGACCTCCAAATCTGGGACCCGTCTAAAGCAAGTTGCCGATTTCAAGCATCTCGGCTCCTGGATCATGGATTCTGGGAAAGACTTTGTTACTCGCAAACCCCAAGCCTGGAAGGCGTGTAACAAAATGGATAGCATCTGGTGCTCTAACCTGCCAAAATCGCCAAAGCTTAACCTCTTTAGGTGTACCTTCGAGCCCATTTTAATGTACGGTTCAGAAACTTGGACGCTCACTGTGCGCCTTCAAAGACACCTTTACGGTTGTTATACAAACCTTCTACGAAGGGTCCAGAGTCTTTCGGAGAGCTCATCCCAACCTTGACCAGACCTACGGTTGGCTTCCAAGATTGAGCATCCGCCTAAGCCTGCGGTGTGCACAGTTTGCAACACGGTTTCTGCGCCAAGGGCAAACTAATATCAAGACTTCTCCTATGGAAACAGTTGAACAAAGGCCACCTGACCTATCCCCAGGTTATCTCATGGGATATGGGAATAACACCATCAGAACTACGCAATGCCATGGCAGACCTGGACTCCTAGCGAGAGCGTGTGCGTGCCATCTTGGCCAAGGCCGCAACATGAAGATGAAAATGTTACTGAAGCCAAAAGAAGTGTAATATGCCCTTCTTTCAAATAATCAAATTCAAACATACTTTGTCCTTTAGTTCGTTAGTTAGTATCATCCCTCACCCATAAAGATATGATGACTTTCATAGATGTCTTGGTGTAATAATGCTGAAAAGTGGAGATACCCAAAACAACTCAAATGTCTCATTCCGATGCAGAGGAGCAGAGGTTAATAAAAAAAAACACCCCAGTTCAAGGTGTGAGATTGCTGCTTGATTAAATCAACAAGATCCTAACATTTGAAAAAAGAAAATAGGAGATCTTTAGATAACAAAACCCAACATTTTTCAATCCTTGACTGTGCTTACAAGTGTTGTCAATAAAAGTTACAAACATAATTAGTGACCAAATGTAGCTCTGGTTGGAATGATATCAAGTTATAGCCACTGGTAAGGACCGTTCCTGAATCTGTTCCTGTCACCAATCATACCTATATTGTGGAGTCAGTACCGATCACTCTCTAGAGGTTTTGTTCCTGACGCAATAACTTGACAGGTTTCACCATGACGCTGTGCCCCAAAGCAAAGAAGCCTCACTGTTTAATAAATGCTGAAATCCTACAGAAATAATTATGTACAAAATATATCTATAGTGAAGTGCGTGAGACCAACTTGACGTCAATGTTGATGATTGCAGACAAGAATGGAACCATAAAAAGGCATGTCGCGGACCACACACTCTGGCCCCCGTCAGCTGGCTGTGTGAATCCGTGTCCCACTACAGAGGGAGTGCCAGCCACCTGTCCTTTGCCATGTCCCTCTGCTGTAATGATGCTAGTGCCATTCAGATACTCGCCCTGCACATATGCCGTATAATCAAGCCGACCATTTCTCTCTGCAATGATGGCAGCATTTTTGTTTGCCAAGATCTTTTTCTGGTTGCTTCTGTTTTGTTTATGTCATGACACCAAGTTATATCCAATCAATACGAAGTTAATCCCAAACCCCACCCGAGTTTCTGCAGTTGAAGCGGGGCTTAGGGTACAGTTTAAGTCATAGGCTTTCTTAAGGCCAGAGTGTGATGTGGCCCGTTTGCCTGGGATCAGATGAGGAATTCAACTTATGTTACTGGCTCACCCTTGTGTTTGCACAGGCACATATAAGGACATCCATCACATTCCAGAGACAAAAGTGAGGGACGAAAACAAGACGTTCAAGCCCCAGAAAATGAGACTTAAAGCCTCTGGAATACAAGAGAAAGAAAGAAATCAATAAAGCAAAAGCCTGTGTGACTAGAAAGTATATCAAACACACTCATACAGCCACATAAATGACGGAGCACAGCAGGAGGATCCCCATCACTACTCCTCCATCTGCAGATCACATGGTGAGCTATATCTTCCAAGTGAATTTAACAGCCTCCATTAAACCACTTAATTGCCGTTATCCATGTGGGGTGACACACAAGAACTTCTTCTCCCCCAGCATCAGATCTAGCTAAACACTTTTTTTTTTTTTTTTTTAGGTAGAGCCAAAAAGTCCTTTTCATTTTAACCATTAAAAGCCAGAACAAAATACAGTATGCCTTTTTCTTAGCAATAGCACCAGTTTTTGTTGTCATGTAGAAACATGCATTTGAAATTTAGAAGCCATAATTTTTTTTCTGCTCACTAAACCCCATCACAGTCTCCTCCTTCATCATTATTTGACTTAATTGTCTCTTGTTTTGTGAATAAAGTTAAGCTTTTTGTACAGGAATTGAAAACAATAAAATAACCAGACTGTCAATGACTAAGCACCTCCTTCAAGCTTTAGGAATATACAGAGGGCATGAAGCATCTCTGCTTCTTTCATTTATGTCAGGGGTCTCCAATCATGTGCCATGGAGGGCCAAGACCCTGCAGGTTTTCCCTCCAGCCAGTGTCTTCAAATGCAGATTTCACTGAACTTCTTCCCACTGACTACTGATAAGTGAAAACACCTGCTGAAGAGACTGGGTAGAAGAGAAAACCTGCAGGGTCTTGGCCCTCCATGGCACATGATTGGAGACCCCTGATTTATGTAGTCTAGACCTGGGGCTGGGCGATATGGCAAAAATATATCATTAATAAAATTTTCCATATTGATCAACAATATACAGTGGTGTGAAAAAGTGGTGATTTCTCATTTTTTTGTATGTTTGTCACACTTAAATGTTTCAAATCATCAAATAAATTTAAACAGACAAAGATAACAAGTAAACACAAAACGCAGCGTTTAAATGAAGGTGTTTATTATTAAGGGAAAAAAAAATCCAAACCTACATGGCCCTGTGTGAAAAAGTGATTGCCCCCTAAACGTAATAACTGGTTGGGCCACCCTTAGAAGCAACAACTGCAATCAAGCGTTTGCGATAATTGGCAATGAGTCTTTTACAATGCTGTGGAGGAATTTTGGCCCACTCATCTTTGCAGAATTGTTGTAATTCAGCCACGTTGAAGGGTTTTCGAGAATGAACTGCCTTTAAGGTCATGCAACAGCATTTCAATCGAATTCAGGTCAGGACTTTGACTAGGCCGCTCCAAAGTCTTCATTTTGTTTTTCTTAAGCCATTCAGAGGTGGACTTGCTGGTGTGTTTTGGATCATTGTCCTACTGCACAACCCAAGTGTGCTTCAGCTTGAGGTCACAAACAGATGGCCGGACATTCTCCTTCAGGATTTTTTGGTAGACAGTAGAATTCATGGTTCCATTTACCACAGCAAGTCTTCCAGGTCCTGAAGCAGCAAAACAGCCCCAGACCAACGCACTACCACCACCATATTTTACTGTTGGTATGATGTTCCTTTTCTGAAATGCTGTGTTACTTTTATGCCAGATGTAATGGAACACACACCTTCCAAAAAGTTCAGCCTTCATCTCGTCAGTCCACAGAGTATTCTCCCAAAACTCTTGGGGATCATCAAGATATTTTCTGGCAAAACTGAAACAAGCCTTTAAAAATAGTAGATGGTGAAGTCAATCGTAAGCAATTCAGTCACTCTTCCCTTTCCCTGCATACAGTATGAAGCCTCACCACACATGTTTGCTAAGTGACTCTTCATTATTGTTCCCATTTCCAGCAGGTGAAAACCACCATAAATGCCTCCACTGCTTACATATCTCTTCTGCTTTTTTCCATGTTTAAAGTACTTTAATAAGCTCATGTTTCTCTCGGACAGCAACACTAGAATACCACTCTACCTGCTGACTGGAACACTCGTGGGTGGGGCGCTTCTGAACTCCAGGTGGATGACGGTCACACGTGTTGTTCGTGTGCTCGCTTGCGGACAGTCATTCCTTCATATTTTTTTATTAAATTTAGATTTCCTTGGCGTGGCCTGGGCCACTCGGAGGTTGGTTCTGGGCTGCATGTGGCCCGTGGGCCGCTAATTGAATAGGCCTGGTCTACAGCTATGAAGTGACCTGCATGCACAGAAGAAAACGTAACATCAGACACAGCATTGTGTTTGAGCCCCGAACGACTGAGGGGGACAGAACTTCTTCACCTTGATGCAGCGCAGCAAAATAAAATGTTAAAATAATTCAGAAATTATTGTGCACAAAAATAAAGGAGAGCAGCTTCATTCCTCTTCACGCCAGATGACCGCTGTGATCAGCTCTGCTTTAACAGAACTGATCGATTAAACAGCTCTCTTAAAAATAAGACTCCGTGTCTCAATGGGATCACCTTCACAGTCATGTCGGTATTAATTTTACATTTTAGATATTACAGCAGCCAGGACTCACAGTGTGCTGTTTAAAGGGGAAAAAGGAATTTGCAGCAGTTACTGTATGCCTGCTTGTCTGACACCCCATCCCCCCCTGGAAATTTTGAAATTGTCGTGCAGTTGGTGCAGACAAAATTACGATCCACTGATAAAGGGAATAACTGAACGGGTTTCTAACTTGGAGCTACCCTATAATGGCATATTTCCAGCGTTTGCTCACAGGAAAAACCCGTACAGAGCTCTGCTCAGCTGCTGCCTGCAGCACATGCACACACACACAGAGCTAAACCCTATCCACACTTCCTGAAGCCAGGGCATGAAGAGCGCGATGGCTAAACTTTTATTGATAAAAATTACATATTTTCACTGAGCAACTCCATACACGGGGATGCACATCCTTGTAACCTCAGCAAAGCACTTATAAAATCTGAGGTCAGTCTGACGAACAGTTTGAGAGCGATATGTGAGGAACACACACACAGAGATATGCTGCATTCATAGATAGATGAAAGAAGGATCCAAAGAACACAAATGTTTTGTATTTGAGAGTTGCAGCTGATCCAGAGGACTGCTAGTTACTTCCCCCTGGGCACAGTTTGAAAACGTGACGTACATAGCTTAAAATGTCTGTAGTTTTTTCCATTTACATATTTTCACAACCTTATATCTTAACAGTTAGACAACAACCTACACTGCTATTTATGTGGAAAATTATCTTTTAAATTGACAAACATATGTGTAACTCATGGCAAAATTCGATAAGGATCAAAAGACAATTTCGCTCTTGCCATTCATTTCAATGGAAATTTTTTCCCAATTTAAAGTCCCATGTGTGGAAGTAGAGGGGACGTGACTTAGGGTGCGTCCCAATTCACCCCTTCACCCTACCCCTCCGTCTTGAGCATTTAAAGTGAATGCGCAAAACGGAGTGGCGGAGCTAAAGCCTGCTTCATGCTCCATTTCCCTATAGTCCGCTGTGGTCTGTGTACGCTTTGGATGATCCCAGCACACACGTGGCACTGCTCATGCTCACTTTTTTCATCTACCCAGGCCAAGCGGTTGATGCATGCGCACAACCATCATTTGTAGTTTCACCCCTGCCCGATAGGTAGCGCCAAGGCGCTAACGCACCAGGGTTTTCACCAACAAAGAAACAGCGGACTTCTTCACAAAGCTTCTCTTCAAATATAGAGTCCATTTCTGCTGTTTGACTTCCCAGTTTTCACTCCTTTTTCACGAAGATGCTGCATGTACAGTATGTAAGATTGATATATGCTTTTATTCTCGTTTTCTGCCTCCTCGTTGTCATCTTCGTCTACTGATGCATGCTGTGTCAATATCGCCACCTCGTGAATGAGACGTTCAGTCTTGCGCGTGCGATTTTCAACACGTTCAGGTCGTGGGCAGGCAGCGCGGTCACAAAATTTGGGCTGCACACAGTCGTCCACGGTCGACCACTGCGGACACTAGCGGAGTGGAGAAGATGATGTAAATTTTGTCACACAAGGTTTCCGGTTACATGTACGCAGACAGCAGAGGTGTAGCATGAAGCAGGCTTAAGGGATACGGTGAAGGGGTGAATCGGGACGCACCCTTAGGCTCTCTATTGTGAGCAGACCCTTCAGCTCGCCGCTTCACTTTTTCTGGCTGTCCTCGCTATATGAGCATGAGCTCCACCTCACACGGGGAGTGTGCAGAGGGACAGAAGTAGTGCGACTGGCTAAAATGTTGGTGTATTATGTAAATAAACACACACACATTGTGGCCAAAAAAACTTACCAAGGTCATTTTTTCTTATCGTACAATTAATCAAGTTAGCTGTTATCATTATACGCCTAATGGCATTCACTCATTTCCCTGTAATGAGCTAAAAATCAGTGGGCTGATTGAGTAAGCAACATCAACTCTGTGATCACAGTACAAAAGGCTGAAAACTTGGGTGTCGATATTGATACTAATTCAATTCAATTCAAATGTTTATTTCAAACTCAGGGTTCATATTAAGAGCAAAACTAAAACGAGTAGTAAATAGATAAATAAATAAATAAAAGTATATACAGATCAGCAGACACTCAGCGCTCTTGTAACAACAATAACATACAATAATGGGCTCAGTATAAAATGGAACGCCACCACTTCCAAATGCTGGAATGAAGTGTGAGTGACGAGTTGACAATTGCTGATATAAGATGATTGTTACATGCCAGCAATCTTCTCATAAAACTGTAAACATTCTTACGTATCAATTTGCCAAAAGACGGAATGTTCACAGACACAAACATCTTGCTTGCACTCGACCTTCGTGATACATCTAACAACCTTCTTAGGGAGTTATTATATGCAATGCGGATTTTGTTCCTAACAGCAACATTGCTATTAAACCATAAAGGCGAGCAGTACATTGAGGTACAGAAGGTCTTGAACAACATACATTTGACATCAGGAGAACACCTATGGAAATTTCTCAACAGTAAATTTGTTTGAGCATACAGTTTCCTGAGATGCCTGTTACAATCAACATTGGTCTTATCAGATTCAATCCACACACCTAGGTATTTGACTTTTTCAACAAAGTTCAAGCTATTACCACAAAGTGGCATAACAGGATTCGACGTATTGACACCCTTTGGTTTGAAAGCCATACACATAGATTTAGTACAGTTGAACAAGATGTCATTATTTTCACCAAATTTTTCACATACCGAAAGGAGATGTTGCATCGCTGCAGTAGACAAACTTAACAAACAGAGGTCATCAGCGTAGAAAATGTGATTTAACAGTGCACCGTTAAAGGAGCCGCCCACATTAGTATTGTTCAACAGTACACTGAGATCATCAACATAGACATTAAACAACAAGGGTGACAGTATACCACCTTGTTTAACACCGTTGGTCACATGAAATTTGGATGAGGTGACATTGCCCCATCTAACAACCACAGACTGCCTTCTGTACCAGTACAACAGGATGCTAACAATGTAAATAGGAATACCTCGATCGATCAATTTTCTGAACAAACACCAGTGGTTAATCCTGTCAAAAGCTTTGCTAGCATCTAGGAACGTAGCATAGACACTAGTGGAATGGCTTCTGAAGTAGTCAACAAATTCATGGAGTAGGTAAACAGCCTTGTCAGTTGAAAGAGCTGATTTGAAACCAAACTGATTGTCGTTTGTCCACAGATAATCCTCAATTCTGTTCAGGAATAAACCCTCTAACAGTTTAGATATAACATTTGCAATAGCTATAGGTCTGTAGTTGTTCATATCAGAAAGACTGGCACACTTGTTTTTCACCAAAGGAATAATAACAGAGTCCATCAACATATCTGGCATGTAACCATGAACAAACATACAGTTAAAACACAATGACAACAGAATACACAAATTGAAATCAGCGTTGATGAGGCATTCACTGGTGAGACAGTCAGGGCCAGCTGATTTGCCTTTCTTGAGAACTTTGATCAGTGAATCAACTTCAACAGGAGTAACAGCAGAAATATCAGAGGCATCAAACATGTCGTTATACAGACGAATATCATGCATAAGACTGTCTCTATCCCAATTTTGGGCTTGATCAAAACAGTGAGCACAAATAGTGGAAATAACGTCCCCTGGACTTTCCCATAAATGTTTCCTTTATTCCAAACATCAGCTGATCTGCAACATTAAGAATTCAGAAGTCTGTAAGCAACATGGCCTTCAGCAGGAAGGCTGCAGCTGCCAGGAGGTTGAACTACTGGGCTTTTGTTTTAAGCCACTTCTTGTAAATGTGTGGGACTGAGAATGTGAGGGAAGGTGTTACAGAAGAAAAAAAAATCCAGTCAACTCTAAAAGAGAGTGAAGGTATTTCCAAAGTGGCTTTTAACCACAGGTCACTGCACTCTTGATGGATCCCAGATGCCTGCAGGTATACAAACTGCACAAATAGAAATTGTCTGGGCTCACCAGTGCTGAACAGCAAATTTGTAAAAAAAATAAAAAAAAATAAAAAAAAATTTTTTTATTTGGACACATCTTGTTTCTCCACAAATTGAGTTGCTATCAAAGATTTAAAGAAAACATCATTTAAAATAAGTGATACAGTCCTGTCTCATTTCCTTACACACATGAGGGTCATGCTTTTGGAAGACTGCTGATAGCCTCACTAAACAGTGCTGCATCGCCACTGTGTGTGACAGTAATTACTGCATCTTCACCCCTGTGTGGACATCTTCTGCAGTCCTCTAATGCAGTGCTGCAGCTCAAACATTTTAACCAGCCAGTCTTCTGTACCTCTCCTCCTATTTCCATCTTCCTATATTACTGAAACCTCCTTCACAAATCCCTCTCCTTTTTTCATGACTAGCGTGGATCCTGTTGGCGTCAGTTGCTCAGCATTTGCATAGAGCAGACTTGACCTCATCTCTTTGTAAATGAATTCGTGCAGCACACCTTGCTCACAAGTCTTGGATCAGTTTTAGTTTTACAGATCAATGGTAGTCCCAATTTGGTCCATTTTTTCAGTGGATAAATTGGTTTTGCAAACATTACAGTTCATCTTTTAAATGTTTTAAGAACTATTCTGGAAATCATTTACGTTTTCTTGAAAGTGAACTGCACTTAAACTGGAAGCCAAGCAGCACAGCAGCCAACAGGACAGGGACCATTTTGTTCTCAATTTTCTATGTCTACACACTTAAAGGTCTTTCTCCCAATATGCCCTTTTTCTCCACCTTGTGTGCACTCTTCTGCCCTCTAGTTCCTCACTACCTCTCTGCATGCCTTCTCCGCCACCCTTTGCCCTTCTTCTGTCAAACTTCCTTCTTTTTTCTCCTCCCCTCACCATTCCTCTCCTATCAAACGCGACTGGTTTCTCTTCCCCTTCTCTCATTACCAGTTCTCCACCCTCGCCCTCCTCTCACTGTGCCCTCATTACCCTTGCTGTATCGTTTAAACTGCCAACTTCTTCAGAAATCTGCCCAGCCCCTTCTCTGTTATTTCGAACCTCATGCCTTTATTGTCTGCCGACCCTCCCTCTTCTCTCCTTGGAGTTTCAGAGGAATGCTGCACCGAGCAGAGCTGGGTTTTAGTTTCAAGGTCCAGACTGTTGATGAGATAAGGAGTTCAATAAAACTGCAAACTGCAGGGAGGGGCCCCCATACAATGATAACACAGCTGTAATTCATGCAATGCACTTTGTGTGTGAAAGCGACCATGTTTGATCCACAGCTTCCTATAAAGAAAACAAGACACATACTTCTTAGACCCTGTTTTTTTTCTTGTGCTACAGCTACTCTTATTTGCTTTTACTAATTTCAGAATGATGTTCCACGCATACGAGAGTCTGTGACTTCAGCGTGTTTCAGTGCCTGTATACCAAAGGTGTGGCTGTACATGTGCTTTCTAGGCCAGAGGTAGTAGGTTAAGCTGTTTGTTGCCACAACAAATTGCAAAAGACATCAGCTCTGAAACATGACACAACCATGAGACTTTCTCTCTCTGTCTCAGTTTCCCTTAAATTTTCATTTTAAAATTAAAGATGTTTTATTGGTGTGCCAGTTTAAGGGAAATAGCACTGCAAATTAAAAAAAAACACATTACATTCACTTCAATTCAGTACGCTTGATAACATTATAAATAGCATACACAGTCATGTGAAAAAAATAGGATACCCTGTATAAGCCTGTGTGTGTGTGTTTTGTTTTTACATATTTGGACATATGGATATTTAATATCAATGTTTAAAATACTGGGAGATTCATGTAATACAACTAAACAATTAAAAATGAATTAAAGACTTTTTTCAGATTTTCTGTAAAATGTAATTCTTAACAAATAGTGAGGAAAAAATTAGGACACCCCCATCTTTTTTAAGATACCCCCACATTCATTCCCACTTAAAACAGTTAAAATAAATGTTAAAAAATGCAAATAAAATCAAAAACAAGGTTAGACAAAGATACAGTGGAGTGAAGAAGTGTTTACCCCCTTCCCGATTTCTCATTTTTTTGAATGTTTGTCACACTTAAATGTTTTAGATCATCAAACAAATTTAAATATTAGACAAAGATAACACAAGTAAACACAAAATGCAGTTTTTATATGAAGGTGTTTATCATTAAGGGTAAAAAAATCCAAACCTACACAGCCCTGTGTGGAAAAAGTGATTGTGTGCCCCCCCCCCCCCCCCGTTAAAACATAAAATCACATCTTTGGAAAGCTGAGTTCAATTTATCTAGCCATACTCAGACCTGATTACTGCCACATCTGTTCTCAATGAAGAAATAACTGAAATATAACCCACCTGACAAAGTGAAGTAGACCAGACCAAAAGATCCTCAAAAGCTAGACATCATGCTGTGATCCAAAGAAATTCAGGAACAAATGAGAAACAAAGTAATTGAGATCTATCAGTCTGGAAAAGGTTATAATATGGGGGACCCATGCTGTGGTATTCATTTCAGACTGAAAGACATGGAGATGCAGTAATTTCCTCTGACGGAAGAGCATGGGGATTAAAGGGCTGGGGGACAAAAGGAATTGTCATGTGGGAATGAATTGTAATGCAGGACCTCGGGTAGCAGGGACGTGTGAGTGTTGTGATATAAAAGAGAGTCCCTGCTACATGAGGTTAATGTTTTCTGATTCTGGAAGATGTAAGAGAGTGAATAAAGTTCATCTGCTCTGAACGCTCGGCCTGGTTATTCCTCTCTCCGCACTGGTGACCACTGATGAATAATGGAACACGAGGCGAACACCCCGGAGATGAACCGGACGGGAAGCCCCAGCAATGCATGCGCCGTTTCGGTCAAACTACCAGACTTTTGGCTGCATGACCCGAAGTCTTGGTTCCTCCACACCGAGGCCCAGTCCGCGCTCCGGGGAATAACAGCAGATGACACCAGATATTACTATGTGGTCGCAGCGCTGGACGCTCGCACGACTCAGCAAGTAGCGAGCCTGCTCCAACAGCCCCCAGCCCGCGACAAATACGTGGCTCTCAAAACCGTGCTGACCTGGCGCTACACGCTCTTGGACTGCAAGAGAGCGGAGAGGCTCCTGACGCGCTGCGAGTTAGAAGACAGGTCAGCGGTCGAACTGATGGAGAAGATGTTGGCATTGATGGGCACGGACGACGGGCATTTTCTATTTGCCCACCTTTTTCTCCGGAACCTCTCAACGGTGGCCAGAGCGGTCCTTGCCAACTCGCCATTGCTGGCCGCGTGTGACTACCGTGCGGTAGCCCAGGAGGCAGATCGGATCATCCTCACCACCAGAGCCCTCACAGTGAACGCAGCGGCGTCGGAACCCAGCGAGACAGCCAGCGGAAGCGAGGAGCCAGCGATGGTAGCAGCAGTGGGGGCCAGGAAGCGCCAGAGAGACACGCTCTGCTCCTACCACCGCCGTTTTGGAGAAGACGCACGCCGATGCGTGCCACCGTGCCAATTTAAGCATTCGGGAAACGCCAGGATCGGCAGTCGGTAGCGGCTGCGACTGCTGGTGAAGAAAGCAAGCTGCTCTACGTGACAGACTCACGCTCGGGGAGATGGTTCCTCGTGGACTCCGGCTCCCAAAAGAGCCTCACCCTGCTGTTCTACACCGGCCGTCTAGCAGGAACTAGCGGCCCTGAGCTGACGGCCGCAAACGGCTCAGACATTAAGACTTTTGGTGAGAGGACACTGACTGTATCCCTGCACGGCCATAAGTACCAGTGGACATTCTTCATAGCGGCATGCAGTTTCCCAATCTTAGGCGCTAATTTTTTGTGTGCACACGGACTACTAGTCGATGTTGCTAACAGACGCCTGATTAATGCAATGTCTTTTGATTCTCTCCCCTGTACAGCTCGAGGAACCGGGCCAACAACGCTAGCCAACGTCACAGCTCCAGGCGGTAAGTTCCACACACTGCTCACCCAGTTCCCAGCACTCACGGTCCCGACATTTTCAGCGGCTATCAATAAACACGGGGTGGAGCACTTTATTACCACCACCGGGCCGCCCGTTTTCGCACGACCTCGGCGCCTGGACACAGCTAAACTGGCCATAGCGCGCGAGGAGTCTGCCAACTTGGAAAGGCTGGGCATCATCAAACGATCAAACAGCCCATGGGCATCCCCACTACATATGGTCCCTAAAACCGAGGGATTGTGGCGACCTTGCGGAGATTTCTGCAGATTAAACAACGCCACAGCACACAACCGCTACCCGATCCCCCATATTCAGGATTTTTCCGTTCACCTCGCCGGGGCACGTACTTTTTCCAAGATAGACCTGGTCCGTGGTTACCACCAGGTCCCAATGTGTGCGGAGGACATACCTAAAATGGCAGTAATAACCCCGTTTGGTCTGTTTGAGTTTTTACGCATGCCTTTTAGGTTAAAAGGCGCGGCACAGACATTCCAACGCATGATGGATGCAGTGTTGCACGATCTGCCGTTTGTGTTCGTCTACCTGGATGACATCCTGGTGGCCAGTGCGTCCGAGGACGAACATGTAACCCACCTCAGGACGGTTTTCCAGAGGTTAGAGGAGCACGGGTTAATAATCAACCCGGCAAAATGCCAGTTCGGCGTGACGGGGATCGATTTTTTGGTACACCGCATCTCACCGGAGGGAGCGATACTCTTGCTGGACAAGGTGTGCGCAGTGGCAAATTTTCCCCAGCCTCAGACTGTCGGGGCGCTGCAGGAGTTTTTGGGGATGGTTAACTTTTATAACCGTTTCCTCCCCCCTGCAGCCCAGCTCATGCAGCCGTTGTATGCCGTGCTCAAGAAATGGAAACCAGCGGACAGAGTCGACTGGACTCCTGAGCGGGAGCAGGCGCTCTGAGGTTAAAACAGCCCAGGCAAACGCCGCACCCAGACCCGGCAGCTCGGACAGCGCTCACTATCGCCTCGGACGTGGCCATAGGGGCCGTCGTGGAGCAATGCGTCGCTGGTTCTTGGCAGCCGCTTGCCTTTTTTTTTTAGCAGGTCTTTGCACGATAGTGAGCGTAAATACAGCGCGTTCGACAGAGAGTTACTAGCTCTCCACCTGGCCATAAGCCACTTCCAGTTCTGGCTGGAAGGGCGCAGCTTCACTGCGTTTGTGGACCACAAGCCACTAACGTACGCGATGGCCAAGGTTTCGGAACCATGGTCGGGCCGGCAGCAGAGACAGCTGGCCGCAATCTCGGGGTTTACGACCGACATTCAGCATGTGGCCGGTAAACGCAACGTGGTGGCGGACTGCCTCTCGCACGCATTAGTGGCCCCAGTTTACGAAGGGATAGATTACACGGCCATGGCCACGGAGCAGATCGGCGATGCGGACGTGTGCGCGCTCCAGTCTGGACCAACAGGGTTAAGGCTGGAGAGCAAGACGGGCCCCCCCCCAATCTATGACGTCTCCACAGGACGCCTGCGCCCGGTGGTCCCACGCGCTTGGCGCCGCCGCGTTTTTGAGTCGGTTCACTCCCTGGTGCACCCAGGAGTGCGTGCGTCAGTCAAAATGGTGGGATCAAAGTTTGTCTGGCCGAGCCTGAACAAACAGGTGAAAGAGTGGGCTGCAGCCTGCGTAGCGTGCCAACGAGCCAAAGTGCACAGGCACACAAAGGCCCCCTTGGAGCCGTTCCATATCCCGGCTAAGAGGTTTGACCACGTTCCCATGGACCTGGTGGGCCCCCTCCCGCCATCGCAGGGGTTCACGCACCTCCTGACAGTGGTGGACCGCACCACTCGATAGCCAGAAGCAGTCCCACTAGCTTCCACCGCATCCGCAGACGTAGCATGCACTTTTTTGACAATATGGGTGGCACGTTTTGGCACCCCTTCAGACATCACATCCGATCGGGGCCCTCAGTTTGTTTCCAACCTCTGGTCCACGATGGCCCGGAGCCTGGGCGCCTCAATTCATCGCACGACCACGTACCACCCACAGGCCAATAGGTGATGTGAGCGTTTCCATAGGTCACTGAAAGCAGCGCTCAGGGCTTTGCTTACGGATGCAAATTAGGTGAACCGGTTGCCATGGGTTCTATTAGGGTTGCGTTCCACACCGAAAGAGGATTTGGCGGCTTCCCCAGCAGAGCTGGTTTTTTCTCAGAAGCTGCAGCTCCCCGGGGAATTTTTACCAGATAATCCCACGCCGAACACCCATCCGTCCCCGCGTTCACGGCATAGCGCAGACGCAGGGACGTTACCTGGCCCGGCCCACCACTGTTTTCCCCGCGTGTTTGTGCCAAAAACCTTGAAGGACGCGGCGTTCGTGTTTGTCAGGCACGATGCCCACCGGCCCCCATTGTGCCCACCCTACAATGGCCCGTTTAGAGTGCTGGAACCCGGGGACAAACATTTTGTGTTAGACTTGGGGGGTCACCGGGAGAGAATCTGTATAGACAGGCTTAAACCCGTCTTTGTGGTGGCAGATGAGCAGGTGGTGTTGGCCCGAGCTCCTCGGCGCAGAAGACCCCCCCCGAGAACTCCCCAGGTAAACGATTCATCAGAGCAGTCAAGGAGCATGCTGAATTCCCCCCCCTCATTGTCCACCCACAGACGGACACACCCCCAAGAACCCCCCACCGGCACAGCAGCACTGCGGAACCGAAGACCCCCCGTTACAGCAGCTATGGGCGGAGGCTGAAGCCGAGAGGACGTGAGGGTTAACAGTCTGAGGCTCTGGAGGGGGCGGTATGGGGGACCCATGCTGTGGTATCCATCTCAGACTGAAAGACATGGAGATGCAGTAATTTCCTCTGACGGAAAAGCATGGGGATTAAAGGGCTGGGGGACAAAAGGAACTGTCATGCGGGAATGAATTGTAATGCAGGACCTTGGGTAGCAGGGACGTGTGAGTGTTGTGATATAAAAGAGAGTCCCTGCTACATGAGGTTAATGTTTTCTGATTCTGGAAGATGTGAGAGAGTGAATAAAGTTCATCTACTCTGAACGCTCGGCCTGGTTATTCCTCTCTCCACAATAAAGCCATTTCTAAAGCTTAGGGACTCCAGCGAACCACAGTGAGAACCATTATCCACAAATGGCAAAAACATGGAACAATGGTGAACCTTCCCAGGAGTGGCCGGCCGACCAAAATTACCCCAAGAGCACAGCAAGAGGTCACAAAAGACCCCACAACAATGAACCAAAGAACTGCAGGCCTCACTTGCCTCAGTTAAGGTCAGTGTTCATGACTCCACTATAAGGAGGAGACTGGGCAAAAATGGCCTGCATGGCAGAGTTCCAAGATGAAAACCACTGCTGAGCAAAAAGAACATAAAGGCTCAGCTCAGTTTTGCCAGAAAACATCTTGATGATTCCCAAGACTTTTGGGAAAATAGTCTGTGGACTGATGAGACAAAAGTCGAACTTTTTGGAAGGTGTGTGTCCCATTATATCTGGCACAAAAGTAGCATCGCATTTCAGAAAAGGAACATCATACCAACAGTAAAATATGGTGGTGGTAGTGTGATGGTCTGGGGCTGTTGTGCTGCTTCAGTACCTGGAAGGCTTGCTGTGGTGAATGGAACCATGAATTCTGCTGTCTGCCAAAAACTCCTGAAGGAGAATGTCTGGCCATCTGTTCGTGATCTTAAGCTGAAGCACACTTGGGTTGTGCAGCAGGACAATGATCCAAAACAAACCAGCAAGTCCACCTCTGAATGGCTTAAGAAAAACAAAATGAAGACTTTGGAGTGGCCTAGTCAAAGTCCTGACCTGAATTCGATTGAGATGCTGTGATATGACCTTAAGAAGGCGGTTCATGCTCGAAAACCCTCCAATGTGGCTGAATTACAACAATTTTGCACAGATGAGTGGGCCAAAATTCCTCCACATCGCTGTAAAAGACTCATTGCCAGTTATCGCAAACGCTTGATTGCAGCTGTTGCTGCTAAGGGTGACCCAACCAGTTATTAGGTTTAGGGGCAATCACTTTTTCACACAGGGCTATGTAGGTTTAGATTCCCCCCCCCTAATAATAAACACCTTCATTTAAAAACAGCATTTTGTGTTTACTTGTGTTTTCTTTGTCCAATATTTAAATTTGTTTGATGATCTGAAACATTTAAGTGTGACAAACATGCAAAAAAAAAAAAGAGAAATCAGGAAAGGGGCAAACACTTTTACACACCACTGTATGTGAACATTTATTAATAAAGAACTGAATATTTAATGGGGTGTCCTAATTTTTTCACATGACTGTACATATATGCATATGTGTTTGTGTCCACGTCATTCACCACCCCTTGGGATGTGGCATGTTATTTTATACTGGACAGCCAGTGGTGCAGCAATGATTAGTCAATTAATTGACTAATCAATCGAGAGACAATAATTCAACTAAATTTTTTAAATCACTCTTATTGTCATTCAACCATACAACCAATCATGTACAGTAGAACGAGATTGTGCTTTACCTATCTACAGTGTCAATCACACACACCCCAAGTGCAGAATCAGAGGGCCGCTGCCATGCAAGGTGCCGCCACAGATTTCCCTCCTCCATTCCATTATTGCTGAGCACCAAGCTGGATGGCAGGAAGTTCCACTTTTATATGGTCTTCGGCATGACCCGGCCGGGATTTGAACCCCTGCCCCCCGGGTGTGGGGCGGATGCTCTACCAACTGAGCCGTGGCGTGGAGTAGTTAATTCCGGTCTGACAAAATCACCCAGAGTGTGCTCAAATCTCTTGACTGTTGATCTTTAAGCACAGCCTCGATACAAACCCATCTAGGATGTGCTTAAGGTCCAGGTCAGTGGCCTAGGAGTAGTACTGTTTTTCATGAAATCATAAAAGCTCAGGTGTCTTATGTACAGTATAAACGGTGCACATGCACAAAAACATGGCATACGCTGATTTTCACGCACACAGTGGGATGTATAAAAACAAAAGTGACGTGAGAATCTGTGGGCCGAGCCGCAAAGTTTCCACCTACCGTGAGAAGTTGCAGCTCTCTGCAAAATTCTGTTCAACTCTATCAGGTGGGTCTGTTAAACTATAAAACAGCCAAAACTCACAGAATGTGTAAATATAACATTTCTACTTCAGTTAAAATGATTTGCCTAAGAATCAGTGGATGAAAAACATTATTATTATTACTATTACAAGATTTATCTCCACATCTCGGCTTACTGAGCGCAGTGAAACCCCAATGAATAACAACTAATTTCCCTCAGATATAACCTGCCTCATTCATGGTCCAAAACCAGCGCCACTGGAAACTGGATCCCGTTTCTGTAAATGTGACAGAGATAATAAAATGTACAATAGACTACACAATAGATTCGAGAGGCAACGCGCACAAATCCAAATTTCTCCTGGGAGGAGTTCTGTTCAGCAAAATATCCTCTAATCGAGCCCCAGCTCCAGCGCAATACATGCCGAGGCAGCTGGATTGCGGATCCCTGCAGGTGAACCCCAGTAGCTGCAGCTGTGACATTTGCAGCCGTGTCGGAGTGAAGAGATGTTTCCATAGTCTAAAATATCTTAGTTTGGAGATTACAATCTGGAAATAAAAGGCGTCTTCCTGGCTGTCTTGCGTAATCTGCATTCTGACACAAATTTGGTTTGTAATTACTATAAATTCAGCTGAAAGACTGGAGTGGTATTCAGTGGTGTTGATTTACTTTATTTAACATCACGTCTGCCTATGCGGATTACCGAGGGCTTTCTTTAATAGCTCCCCCCACCCCCCAGTCACACTATCACTGAGTCGTGATCCGTCTATAGACTAACTTTCATATGCCAGACCATTTTATTTCAGTCTGAGCCGCCTGCATTAACTGAGGTGTAGGCACAAGCTGTTTCTTCAGCCAACACCATTTCTGTCCAAAATATGTTGTCTTTTTCTCTTTCCTTTTCGTTTTTTGTCTTGTTATGATCCGATAGAAATTTAAAAAGAAATGAATGAATGAACTGTCATTGTAGCATGGTCCACTTGGTAAACTTATGTTTATTATTGATTCCGGAGGGTCAGAACAAAATAAAATATTTTTTCTGACCTCCACCTCTGTCATCAACACCTCAGAGTCACACTATTATTTTTTTATGTTGTGCTTTCCTGCAGGGCTGACGATCACTGTTTGACAGAAGAGTGACAGAAGGGCCGTTTTTTTCCCCATTTACATAGTCATTAGTGGGAGGAACTGAGGCGGAGTAAAGAGATCATGCATGTGCACGCACTGGTTTTCACATGAGGTGAGGTATGGAAGCTGCACTGCCTCCTGCCGGAAAACACTACAATGCACAGTGAAAGAAGCTAGCAAGATCATCTGCTGCCTCCCCCCCACACATCTACCACACCCGCCTCACCCACAGAGCCATCAACATTGCAGGCGACACCTCCCACCCCTCACACTGCCTCTTCAGCCCCCTGCCCTCTGGGAAACGTTACTGGAGCCTCCAGGCCCGCTACATAAGACTGCTAAACAGCTTTATTCACCAGGCCATTAGGACCCTGAACTTTGCCCACTACCCCCACCCCCCACCCCCCGGACCGTAACACACTCAACTGCACAATAACTACCTCAGCTGTTTGCACAGAAAGACTTGGCACAACAGCAATACAACAGTAAGACATCTGCTGCTGTATATCTCTGCACCTTACTGCAACCATTTGCACAAATGCCATACCTGCTGCTGTCTGTTATTGCAATATTGATCATGTGCAGTCCAATCCGTCACCGTCTGCACCTAAACTACCGCACTGAACTTGCAATTACAGGTATTACGGCTCTACTTTTTCTGAATATAGGATTGCTGGGTCTTATCGTTTATCTTTATTTGTAGTACTAGTGCATTGCCTGTAGAACACAAGTATTCCTGTCTGAAACAGGTATCCCAATCAGGTTTTACAGGCCTAAATGTAGGCTGTGTTTGAAAGTGGAATAAGCGACTTTCGCATCTTGGCTCACACAAAACATCATGGGAACGTGGTATAGTCCAGAAAATACGGTAATCACTTTGGGATGCTTATACATTATATTTTATACATTATATTTTTATTTACTTTGGAGGGAGCAGACAATGATTCTCTGATGGGGAAGACAGGGGCTAAGTTGAGGGGTGGCAACTTAAGAGGGGTGGCAACAAATCAACATAGAACAGCATGTTCTATTTTGATTTGTCAGACCCGGTCCACTGACGCTCCACCCAGTCTGCTCGCGCACCTCATTCTCCACATACAGCCGTGGACAAAATTGTTGGTAGCCCTCTGTTAATGAAAGAAAAACCCACAATGGTCACAGAAATAACTTGAATCTGACAAAAGTGGTAATAAATAAAAATTCTATGAAAATTAACCATTGAAAATCAGACAATGCTTTTGAATTGTGGTTCAACAGAATTATTTTAAAAAACAAACTCATGAAACAGGCCTGGACAAAAATGATGGTACCCCTAGAAAAGACTGAAAATAATGTGACCATAGGGACATGTTCAACCAAGATGTGTCCTCTAATTAACATCACAGGTGTCTACAAACTTGTAATCAGTCAGTCGGCCTATTTAAAGGGTGACAAGTAGTCACTGTGCCGTTTGGTGACATGGTGTGTATCACACTAAACATGGACCAGAGGAAGCAAAGGAGAGAGTTGTCTCAGGAGATTAGAAAGAAAATTATAGACAAGCATGTTAAAGGTAAAGGCTATAAGACCATCTCCAAGCAGCTTGATGTTCCTGTGACTACAGTTGCACATATTATTCAGAAATTTAAGATCCACGGGACTGTAGCCAACCTCCCTGGACATGGCCGCAGGAGGAGACGGATAATACGAATGGTAACAAAAGAGCCCAGAACAACCTCTAAACACATTCATGGTGAACTCCAAGGTCAAGGTACATCAGTGTCAGATTGCACCATCCGTCATTGTTTGAGCCAAATTGGACTTCATGGGAGACGACCAAGGAGGACAACACTGTTGAAAACAAATCATAAAAAAGCCAGACTGAAATTTGCCAAACTGCGTGTTGACAAGCCACAAAGCTTCTGGGAGAATTTCCTATGGACAGACGAGACAAAACTGGAACTTTTTTGGCAAGGCACATCAGCGCTATGTTCACAGACGCAAAAATGAAGCATACCAAGAAAAGAACACTGTCCCTACTGTGAAACACGGAGGAGGTTCTGTTATGTTCTGGGGCTGCTTTGCTGCATCTGGCACAGGGTGTCTTGAATCTGTGCAGCTTACAGTGAAATCTCAAGACTATCAAGGTATTCTAGAGAGAAATGTGCTGCCCAGTGTCAGACAGCTTGGTCTCAGTCGCAGGTCATGGGTCTTGCAACAGGATAATGACCCAAAACGCACAACTAAAAACACCCAAGAATGGCTAAGAGTGAAACATTGGACTATTCTAAAGTGGCCTTCTATGAGCCCTCATCTAAATCCTACTGAACATCTGTGGAAGTGTGGCGGGTTAAAAATGGGGATTAATGGCATGTGACGGGTTAAAAATGGGGATTAATGGGTTAATTAAGAGCGTATCATACACGGGTTAAGAAGCAGATTACAGGTTAAAAAGTCAGTTACAAAGCTGATTGTAGACAATATATACAGTTAGGGATGAGAGTTAAAAAGATTAATGTTTCATTATTGTTTTTGCGCGTGATTGTTACATTTAAAAACATCAGTACAATACTAGGGGGTTGGATGCTGTGCGCACTGTTTACAGTTTGTTGAGAGTTCGATGATTCACAAATTGATTGCTTTTGCCCGGAGAGGGAACTGTGTTGTGCGCAAGCGAAATGGAGTGAAGACGTAGACCGCGACTCTCTTCATTATTTCTTGCTCAAAAGCACCACATACCTCTCCCGAACTGTGGAGCAGAGGGCGCAACATTTTGGAGGGACCGCTTGGGATAATTTGGTGAGAGAAAAATCCGCCAGCTGAAGTGGAAACTCGAGCCGAATATCTCTCCACGAATACCCAGCATCAGAGACGTAAGGCACCGCCCGACATTCACCGTGGCTTCGACACCATGTGCAAAGGTTGTAACTCTAGCGCCACAATCACCACTAGAGGACACCACTACACCACAAGGTAAAAAAGAGGCCTACGTTGAACTGTTTATGCCCACTTCTCTGATGAAAATGGAATTGGGGGAAGTGCTGTTAGAAGTTGAAGGTGCATTATATGAACTGAATGTTGAACAACTGCTTAATGTATACAACGGACTACAAATATCTGGAATGGAAAAAGAGCAATTTGCAGACAAAACTCGAGGCCAGCTAATCACATTTGTCACAAGTTATGTTGAAAGAACTGAGTTAGCTGAGCTAGAAGATGAGGGAATGTCTCATTTGCTCAATATAAAGGACTTGATTGAAAATGCAAAGATGCCAGAGCTAGAGATAGTGGGTGAAGATAAACAGAAAGAAGACCTGCAGAAAGAAGTACATGCTTTACGGGCCACACTTCAAGCCAAAGAAGAGGCTATGCATCAGCTAATGAGTAATAAACTGAGCCTACAGAGCACACCAATGCACAGGCAAGCTTCAGCGCCTCCAGATAACTCCATGTGGCATAAAGACTTTAAGATATCAGGCCAAACAGGGGAGCCGGGACAAAAAGACAAGCTCACATTTTCCAGTTTGGCCAGGCAGATTGAAAGTGGGCTCAGTAAAGGCTACCATGAAGATGAGATCATCGACGCAGTGATTCGCGCCATCACACCAGGCCCACAGCTGAGAAGTTACCTAGAAGGCAAAGGTAATCTTACTCTTCCTGCCCTGCGGAGGATCCTAAGGTCTCACTATCAGGAGAGAGGGGCTACTGAACTGTACAAGCAGCTTTCTTCAGAAGCTCAGAGCAGTAGAGAGACTCCTCAAAACTTCCTTCTGAGAGCCATGGGCCTTCGCCATAAGATTCTTTTCGCATCCCAGGAAGATGAGTCGGGTCTAAAATATGATCCCGCCTTGGTCCAAAGTTTATTCATGCACACCATCCTAACAGGTTTGCAGAGTGACAATGTTAAGAGTGACATGCAGCCGTACCTTCTTCAGCCCACGACACCTGATGAAGTTTTATTGGAAAAGGTTAATATTGCATGCGCAAATGAAAAGGAAAGACAAGACAAGAAACATGCTGTCCCCCAGCGAGCGGCCGCTGTGAATGCTGTTCAGGCCAGTGACACTCCTGCACCTGCAGAAAAAAACGACAGTTCAAAAACAAAGCACAACCATTCCATCACCTGATCTGCTGGCAGAGATTAAAGAGATGCGGTCTGAGATGGTATTTTTAAAGGACTTGCGAGCTGAAGTGTCCCAAATCTGAGAAACCATGCAGAAGTCTTCAGCCACAGCACAACCCACCACCAGCGGAGGACCTGAAAACCACTCCCCAGCGCCGACTTTCACGCCATACCCACAATAACAGCTTGACCCATCTACTCAGCACTACTTTCCTCAACAGCAGCCCCAAGCAGCTCTTCAGCAGTACTATCCAGCGCAAGGCCTGGCGCCGATGAGAGGCACTGCACAATTCCAGCAGCGCTTCGCTCCTCAGCGGTACCACATGCCCCGCCCACAACAAAGGTGTTATTATTGCATTCAGACAGGTGAAGAGTTTTGCCAGCACTGTTTTAGCTGTGGGAGCAGTGAGCATTTTAGAGCAGGCTGTAAAGCACAGAAGCCAATGAAACCAACCAGAGGTAACTCTTTAAACTAGAAGGGGTCATTCCAGCGGGACATGGTGTGACCAGTGACATAAAAAGGTCCCAGTGTTGTTATAGCTGTGCTACACAGGGTGAAAACCAGAGTTTGAAATGTTGTTCAGTGTGTAAAAGTGCCTTGTACTGCTCCAAAAAGTGTCGAGGAGAGCACTGGCCCATACACAAAGCCAAATGTAAGCCCTACACCTGTGGTAGTATTCGTAAAAGGAGCAGTGAGCATTTTCAGGCAGGCTGTAGAGCATATAGGGAACATAATGCTGCAAGAGAGAGGAGAGCAGACAGCCCGGAAGGCAGTAGCCCATCCAGCCCAGCAGCTGCAGCTCCAGCGGGGAATAAGAAGAACGTCGCAACAAAAGTCTTGGGTACAGTCAAATGGTTCAACGTCAGGAATGGATATAGTTTCATCAATAGGAATGACACAAAAGAAGACGTTTTTGTACACCAGACAGCCATCAAAAAGAACAACCCGAGGAAATACCTTCGCAGCGTTGGAGATGGTGAAATTGTGGAGTTTGATGTAGTTGAGGGAGAAAAGAGAGCAGAGGCGGCAAATGTTACCGGCCCAGGAGGCACTGCAGTTCAGGGAAGCAGGTATATCGCTGACAGGAGCTGCTATTGGCGCTACCCCAGGAGGAGAGGCCCTCCCCGTGGAGACTATCCAGAGAACTACCAGAGTGATGGAGAGAACGCCCCCGAAGGAGACCAGCAGCAACAACAGCGCTTCCCACCACACTTTGTACATAGACACTACGGCCGCCGGCCCCCGTACACCAACGTACCGCGTGGAGGAACTGGTGAGCTGCGGGATTACTGGGGGGGGGCACAGTCCGGACTGTGGCAGGGCAGGTTGGGCAGGGCAGTCCCATTTATGAACTGAAACCTGAGAGAGGCAAGGGTAGATCTAGAACTTTGCATCACAATCTTCTTTTGCTATGTGATCATTTGTCTTTGGAGACTTCTTTGCAGCCTTGTTCAAAGAAATACGCCACTACCAGATCAGCGGAGACACCGGAGATTCACTCAGAAGAGGACGACTATGATGAGGACGAGTATTATCCAGTGCCACTTCACCTGAGCACTCGCCCTGATTCGCCACCGCCTGAGTGGGCCGCAGACCCAGCTCAGCAGGAGGACAACATACCCGAAGAGGTGCAGCAGGAGACAGAGCTTGAGCTGCAGCAGCTGACCAGCCACCAGAGGACGACATTGGTCAGGTAGAGAACTTACCTGCGGAGGTGAGCTTTCCTTCACCGCACCCTCCTTTCTCCTACCTATAGTGATCCTGGTGAGGAAGTGAATCAGAGACCTAGACGTAACGCTAGAAAACCAAAAGTATTCACTTATGATACATTGGGTACACCAGCATGTTATAACATACAGACGTCACCTTATTATTCTGAACCGACCATACCATGGGTATACAGTGTATATCCTTTCTATTTTCAAGAGCTTTGTGGTAAATGTTAATGGGTTGGTGATCATTTTGTGTACTTGAAGTAGAGTAAATGCAGTTACATTGGACTCACACTGAAAGATTGAGTTTTAAGGTCGTTTGACTCATTGGGACTGACGTAAAAAAAAGGGGGGGGACTGTGTCGGTGTTTATCCCAGTATGCACAGGATATGCACTTAAAGTGTAATGGACACTTGAGACTGTGAATGAGTTCATCTCAAAGCCAGAATGTATGAAAAGAGTTCCAGCCTGTCATGTATGCGTTATTTGGACTCAAAATTGAATGTATCAAAAAAGTTCCAGCCTGTCATACAGTGGGGCAAAAAAGTATTTAGTCAGCCACCAATTGTGCAAGTTCTCCCACTTAAAAAATGAGAGAGGTCTCCAATTTTCATCATAGGTATACCTCAACTATGAGAGACAAAATGAGAAAAAAAAAATCCAGAAAATCACATTGAAGGATTTTTAATGAATTAATTGGTAAATTCCTCAGTAAAATAAGTATTTGGTCACCTACAAACAAGCAAGATTTCTGGCTCTCACAGACCTGTAACAACTTCTTTAAGAGGCTCCTCTGTCCTCCACTCATTACCTGTATTAATGGCACCTGTTTGAACTCGTTATCAGTATAAAAGACACCTGTCCACAACCTCAAACAGTAAGACTCCAAACTCCACTATGGCCAAGACCAAAGAGCTGTCAAAGGACACCAGAAACAAAATTGTAGACCTGCACCAGGCTGGAAAGACTGAATCTGCAATAGGTAAGCAGCTTGGTGTGAAGAAATCAACTGTGGGAGCAATTATTAGAAAATGGAAGACATACAAGACCACTGATAATCTCCCTCGATCTGGGACTCCATGCAAGATTTCACCCCATGGGGTCAAAATTATCACGAGAACGGTGAGCAAAAATCCCAGAACCACATGGGGGGACCTAGTGAATGACCTGCAGAGAGCTGGGACCAAAGTAACAAAGGCTACATCAGAAACACACTACGCCGCCAGGGACTCAAATCCTGCAGTGCCAGATGTGTCCCCCTGCTTAAGCCAGTACATGTCCAGGCCCGTCTGAAGTTTGCTAGAGAGCATTTGGATGATCCAGAAGAGGATTGGGAGAATGTCATATGGTCAGATGAAACCAAAATAGAACTCTTTGGTAAAAACTCAACTTGTCATGTTTGGAGGAGAAAGAACACCATACCTACTGTGAAGCATGGGAGTGGAAACATCATACTTTGGGGCTGTTTTTCTGCAAAGGGACCAGGACGACTGATCCGTGTAAAGGAAAGAATGAATGGGGCCATGTATCGTGAGATTTTGAGTGAAAACCTCCTTCCACCAGCAAGGGCATTGAAGATGAAACGTGGCTGGGTCTTTCAGCATGACAATGATCCCAAACACACCGCCCGGGCAACGAAGGAGTGGCTTCGTAAGAAGTATTTCAAGGTGCTGGAGTGGCCTAGCCAATCTCCAGATCTCAACCCCATAGAAAATCTTTGGAGGGAGTTGAAAGTCTATGTTGCCCAGTGACAGCCCCAAAACATCACTGCTCTAGAGGAGATCTGCATGGAGGAATGGGCCAAAATACCAGCAACAGTGTGTGAAAACTTACAGAAAACGTTTGACCTCTGTCATTGCCAACAAAGGGTATATAACAAAGTATTGAGATGAACTTTTGTTATTGACCAAATACTTATTTTACCGAGGAATTTACCAATTAATTCATTAAAAATCCTTCAATGTGATTTTCTGGATTGTTTTTTCTTATTTTGTCTCTCATAGTTGAGGTATACCTATGATGAAAATTGGAGACCTGTCTCATCTTTTAAGTGGGAGAACTTGCACAATTGGTGGCTGACTAAATACTTTTTTACCCCACTGTATGTGTTATTTGGACTCAAAAACTGAATGTATCAAAAGAGTTCCAGTCTGTAACAAAATGCATACCCAAGAAACACTGGACAATGAGTATCTGATACTTGCATCACAGAATGTATGAAAAGAGTTCCAGTCTGTAAACTTTTTTTGAATTAGTTGACTATGCACTCTTTGAGAATTTTGCACTGTGACAGTGGTTATTATACATTTCCCATGTCCTGATGTTGGGGACAACATCTATTTTGAGGGGGAGTATGTGACGGGTTAAAAATGGGGATTAATGGGTTAATTAAGAGCGTATCATACATGGGTTAAGAAGCAGATTACAGGTTAAAAAGTCAGTTAAAAAGATTAATGTTTCATTATTGTTTTTGCGCATGATTGTTACATTTAAAAACATCAGTACAATACTAGGGGGTTGGATGTTGTGTGCACTGTTTACGGTTTGTTGAGAGTTCGATGATTCACAATTTGATTGCTTTTGCCCGGAGAGGGAACTGTGTTGTGCGCTTGCGCAGAAGTGTCCAGGTTCTTTTTGAATAAAGCGAAATGGAGTGAAGAAGTAGACCGCGACTCTCTTCATTATTTCTTGCTCAAAAGCACCACGTACCTCTCCCAAACTGTGGAGCAGAGGGCGCAACAGAAGGAGCTGAAACATGCCGTCTGGAGAAGGCACCCTTCAAACCTTAAGACAACTGGAGCAGTTTGCTCATGAGGAGTGGGCCAAAATACCTGCTGAGAGGTGCAGAAGTCTCACTGACAGTTACAGAAATCGTTTGATTGCAGTGATTGCCTCAAAAGGTTGTGCAACAAAATATTAAGTTAAGGGTACCATCATTTTTGTCCAGGCCTGTCTCATGAGTTTGTTTTTTAAAATAATTCTGATGAACCACAATTCAAAAGCACTGTCTGATTTTCATTGGTTAATTTTCATAGAATTTTTATTTATTACCACTTTTGTCAGTTCAAGTTATTTCTGTGACCATTGTGGGTTTTTCTTTCATTAACAGAGGGGTACCAGCGAATTATCCTTTAGACCCATGCAATCACGGCAACTTTATGCCATAATTTTTTTAAGCATTAAATTTTTCATTTCCTTGTTTTGACCAGGGAACACTGTGGTGACTGACAGGTTGTGATGCTGTGTGTTATCCAATCAGCATGGTCATGATGCCACGTATTATCCAATCAGCATGGAGTCAATCTGAAACCCCGCCCACACTTCTTAAAGCCAGGGCATGAAGAGACACAAAGAGGTGACAGAGCGGTGGCTAAACTTTTATTGATAAAAAATTACATATTTTGACTGAGCAACTCCATACTTTTGGATGCACACCCTTGTAACCTCAGGAAAAACACTTATAAAACCTTAGGTCAGTCTGAGGAACAGTTCAAGAGATATGCGTGGAACAGACACAGACCGACAGATAGAAACACAGAGACTTTGTGAATTTATAGATAGATGGGATTGCCGGATTTTATCTTTTATCTTTATTTGGACTACGGATAGCATTACTGTACATAGACTGCTGTTGTTGTTTTTCATCCTTATTCCTTCTTTTCTTATATACTGCACACACCACTAAGAGACAGAGAAACAGCATTTCAATTCTCCTGTATGTCCTGTAGGTATGGAAGTGATGACAAATGAAAATCTTTGAATCTCTGGAGAATCAGGCATGCGCTCAGTTTTATCAATCTGAACATTTTTGTGCGCACGTACTTTTCAAATTTTGTGAGTACACCATCTTTCAGTATGAAAGCTGTGCAATCCTTTATACACAAAGCCCCAGATCTCCTGACCTTTGACCATGATCTTGACCTTGATTTCAACCTGAATGCAGACCCACCTAAGGATTACTGTGCGTGAGTTTGGTGAGCACTGGGGCAAATGCCAGCAGGAGAAGCGATTCCCATGAAATATGAACGGACAGATAGACAAATGACCGTCACCCTACTAGATACTTTCGGCTTCGTCGGAATGAGCTAACAACTAATTAGATAATCATTTACACCAGGGGTCACCAACACGGTGCTCACGGGCACCAGATCGCCGGCACGGACCACATGAGTCGCCCGTGAGTCTGTTCTGAAAATAGTAGGGGTGTAATTGAGTTCCTATTTTTCAGTACGGAACCTTTGGTTCGGTGCAGAGGCGTACTGAGGTTCCACACGGACCATGTGGAGTCATGGAAAGGAAGTGTAACTGCCTCGCGCCATACACGTAAACAAACAGTGCAGCTCAGCCTCTGGCTAATGAATGTCATGGCTGGCTGTACAGAGAAGCCAGAGTTTGAAGGCCCTCTTCACAAATCTCCTGTCTGGGAACAGTTTGACTTTACGGTGAAATATGTGAACTTACAAAGGCAAGTAAATAAGAAGAAAACAGCATCGGATATGCTTTTGGCAGTATGTTAAACTTGTTAACTCATTTGAAATGGCACTACGTGAACAGGAATATTCATTGCAGCACGAAAAAAAAGAAAAAACCTAGCACGGTACAAGTGCAACTTCCAGTAGCATTTAGACAGCCTCTCGGGGCTTTTCAGATAGAGCCAAAGCAATAACAGATGTCTTTGGTGTTTTTATAGCAGTGGATCTAAGGCCATATTCAGTTGCTGAGAACACTGGGTTTAAACACATGCTGAAGCTAACTGAACCCCAGTATGAAGTTTCTTGTTGTGGCCTCGTCTGCCAGAAAATAATACCATCCTTATAAGAACAAGCTAAATCTGTTAATGCTGCACTTGAGGCCAGTGTTTTTCAAGGGTGCCTGAGTAAGTTCCTTCTTAATTGTCCAAAAAACTGCAAATAATTTGCTGTTGTTGTGCATGGGTGCCTTCAGAACCAATACACAACAATGACATATTTGCAATTTTTTCGACCAATTAACAAGTGAAATTATTCATTTCTCATAGAAACCTGAACATACCAGAGCACCCTGGTTAAAATCACTGCTTCAGGCAGTAAGGAATAAAAGAATAATTCAGACTACTCAAATTTCTATTGTTGCATTGTCTACATCGTTCATTTGCTAAAAAAAAAAAAAAAAAAGACTTTATTTTATTGCATACACTTCATTTATTGGGGAATTTGACTGCTGGCAGTTTGCAGGGTTTTTTTGTCAAAGCTGTTCCTGCTTATAAAAAATATAAGCAGTTTTATGTTTTGCATTTTGTTTCCTTACTGTGCCGAAAATGAACCGAACCGTCACCTTAAAACCAAGGTACATACCAAACCGTGATTTTAGCGTACTGTTACACCCCTAGAAAATGGCACTTGTCACCAACGAGCTTCGTCTTAAATTTCTTAAATTGTGTTACCATTATTTTTGAATCACACTTGCAATGATGTAGATTTTAAAATGAAAATATAAAAACAATTAAAAATGAAAATGTTTAATAGACATATACTCTGATTTACTCTGGTTCAATGGTCAGTATTGTGCGCATGAAAAATTTCAGCATTTGGTGAGATAAGCTAGTGGGTGACGTGATGATGAGGAGTTAAATGCAGATTCTACCTCCAAAAACATGGCAGAAAAAAGAAAAGAAAATATGTTCATAGCGAATGGGAAGAGTTCTTTTTTTCTATGGTGAAAGAAAAATGTGTGTTTCTCATTTGTGAGGTGACTGTGGCAATGTCAAAGTGACAGTGTTGAAAGACACTTCAGTACGTGTCATGAATGCTACCATGCTAACTACCCACTGGGCAGTACACTGCGGGCAGAGAACGTCTTTATTCACGAGGTCACTGAAAAATTCTCAAAAAAATCATCAAAACCTCATTTAGAGCTACACAGTTTTTGATGAAGAAGGTTTTCAAAGAAGCAATGATGATAGCTGCAAATACTGTATTTAAAGGCACAAAGAATGGAACAGATGTCATCTCCACTCTCTCTGATGTGAAAATGGGGGAAAGTACGATGGTTAGAAGAGTGTCGGCAATGTCTGAGAATTTGACCAAGCGGCTGGACCGGGATCTGGCAAAGTGCAGGTGGTTCAGCATCCAGTGCGACGAGTCCGTGCACAGCAGCAGCACAGCGCAGCTGATGATCTTCATTCGGATGGTGTTTGATGATTTATCCATAAAAGAAGAACTCCTGACCACTACTGCCTCTTAAAACAACTAGGGGAGTAGAAATCTATAATGCAGTGAAGAAGTTTTTAGTGGAGAAAAAGGTACCATTGGAAAAGCTGGTATCAGTGACTATAAACGGGGCTCCTGCTATGACCGGCTGACATGCAGGTTTCATAGCACACTGTGAAGGTGACACAGACTTCTCACCATTCCTGCATTACCACTGCATCATTCATCAGCAGGCCATATGTGCAAAAGTGACTGGATTGGAGCATGTGATGACTCTGGTCATGAAAATCATAAACGCCATCCACTCCAAACCCAAACAACACAGGATATTCAAGGTGCTATTGGAGGAGCTATCAGCTGAACTTTTATTACACACAGAAATCCCATGGCTGAGCAGGGGACGACTTTTTGGTCACTTTTATGTGAACTCAAAGAGTTCATGCAATCCAAAGGTGAAGACGTCTCACTGCTGGACGACCCTGAGTGGATACTTGACCTTGCATTTTTAACAGACATCACCGGGAAACTAAACCTTTTGAACTATGAGCTGCAAGGCAAAGGTAAAACTGTTGCTAACATAAGTGCTGTAAATACATTTAAAGCCAAAATGAGCATTTTCTCTGTGATGTTACAAAGGAAAAAAGTGCTGCACTGTTTGGATCTTTCCTAGCTTGTTAAATCACTTTTATTGCAGGAATTTATTAATGTGATCAGTGTCTTCACATAGATGAATATCAGTAATCATTAATAATAACATAACTTTAAATGGTGCAACTTTTTTTGCATAAATGTGTATCAAACTGGTAACCCTTCATAGTACTCAGTACCCTTGAAGTAGCTCTCAGTTTCAAAAAGGTTGGTGACCCGTAGTCTACACACCCTTTTCCAGTAAAAATTATAAAAACCTACAATTGTTTCAGGTTCCCAAACATGAAAATTTGCCTCTTTTCTCCTTTTTGCCTTATACAGCGAATAATTTGTAGTCTTGTATTATTTGTCTGGCAAATCAAGGCATTTATTGAGGTCACCCTGAGTCTGGGATATTGTGGTTGACATTTGTGATTGTTTTTTAAATGTATTATAGACTAAATAAATAATTAGTCAACTCATCAAAAAATAATCACCAGATTAATCCGTAACAAAAATAATTTAGTTAGTTGCAGTCCTAATGCCATTCTAAATGGTAAATGCTGTTCACTTATAGAGCACTTTTCAGATCCTGCTACCCACCCATTCACACACTGATGCAGTCAAGCTGCCATGCCCCTAGGTATCCATCTCTGATCGGCCCTGAGAATACAGGGTTAGTACTAGTTAAGCGCTTTGAGTGGTCTTTGAGACGAGAAAAAGCACTACACAAGTACAGGTCCTTATCTCTTCAGAAGCAACCGGGGTTTAGTGTCCTGCTCAAGAACACTTTGACATGCAGACTGCAGAGAGAGCAGGAATCAAACCACTGACCCTCCCGATTACTAGTCGACCACACTACACCTGCGCTGCAGCCGTATTTTTTTTTTTTTTTTTTTTTGCTTTGGCTGCCAGGATTTTCTGTCTCCCTTGTTTGATTGCAGATTACGGCCACTGAGTCTGTACTTGGTTAGTATCTGTCTCTGCTTTCCATCTTTTACAGTAAAGAGATATTCTGTCAGTTCATACTTTCTGTTAAATGCCAGATAACATTCCAATTTACTTTGGCTGTTCATTTCTTCTTCCTAGTGTTTTAGATACATTTCTTTGCACTGTCAGAATTCAGTTTACTTTGTTTGGTGTTTGGAAGGCAGTGCTGTGAAACTTAGGGTGATTTTGAGAGGAGGTAGTCTGGGAACCAATTGAAATGGGACTCTTTTCTGGGCTTATTTCTTGAGTTTGGAGGGCTTTGGAGTGGAGGGTGTCTTAGGCATAGCATTTAAAACCGCTCAGCATTCTGGTACACCACCCGTGGGATGTTTTAGGGTTAGGGTCACTGGCTGAAATGGAAAGGGACTTAAATCTCGAGCTGGAAATCAGGCATGTGTCTGTTAATATATTACCAATTTTCTCCAAAGTTTTTGAAAAAAAACTTGCTACACAATTATTGGAGTATATGGAGTCTAATAATTACTTACATCCTCTCTATGGCTTCTGACCAAATTATTCAGCTGAGAGTGTTAACTCCTACTTGACTGAACAAATTAAAAACTAAAAAAGTCAACAGATCAAGGTCAGGTTGTGGGAGCTGTTTTACTGAACCTAAAAAAAAATCTTTTGATGCAGTGAATCACTACATTGTAGTTACAAAAAAATTTAGACAATCTTTTCTAATCCAGCCACGCAATGTTTTCATCTTATCTGTGAGACAGACAACAATGTGTAATGGTGAATAATGAAAGATCTTCATTCTTAGCCTCTTAAAATTCTAGTTTTCCACCCACAGAACATTTCACACTAGCTGGAAATTGGCAGGAATGCTAAAGGGTTAAAGTGATTTAAGAATTGAGTCCTCATTTATGGATACTAATTATTAATGGCTAGCTGTAATTCTGCTCAAAAGGCATTTGTTGGCATTTTTCTTGGTACTTGTAGTCAGCATGTAGAAGTTCAGTTGGGTGTTTCCAAGATGGGTATACTGTACATAGCTCTGATGACTGTGTGGATGCCACACCTCACTACCATACAGCACTATGGGCAAGACAACACAAACAAATATTTTAAGACAGATTTTAACTGGAATTTGGAGGTGATAAAAATTTCTTTTTATTGAACTGAGAGCTCTTAGGTTTTTTTTTTTTTTTTTTTTGGGTGCATTCACTGCTATGTTGACATTTCCAGATGCTGTTATGGTCACACCAATATAGGTATAGCTTATACTGTGTTCGACGAGTCGATTATTTATGGTGAACTGGCACTTGTTCCCCTGATATCTGAGGCGTATGTGAAAGATCATGATATTGGTTTTCTTCACATTCACTGCCCGGGCCCAGTTCTGACAGTGTTGTTAATATGTCCCACTGTTGTTGTAATTAGGGATGTCCCGATCAAGATTTTTTGTCCCCAATCCGATCGGAGTCATTTAAGATTGAGGATCAGCCGACAGCATGTCACAATCTGATATTTACATTTTTCTACAACACATTCTGGCAAACTACACACCATTAAAGTGACACTCTGGTCAAAATCAAGTTTCTTTTTGTTTCATATTAAAAGCTAAATCCCTCTTATGTGTCATGTCTGTACTTTTCTGCTGTTACTGTTGCTGTTAAAGTTCAGCTAAGCTCTTCCCCCTGGAAAAAGGCAAGAACCAATCAAGACGAAGCACTGACTACGGCCTCGAAGAAGGAGGGCAGAACTAAAGAGTCAACTTGGCCTCCAGTGCTAGTTAGCGTTTTTTTTTTACAGCTGCTTTGAAAATTTGACCCAAATTAAGATGGGTTTTACCATTAAACTGCTTTAAGGACCAATGCAGTTTCAGCCATTAGCCTGGGCCACCGTGCATACAAGATGGTATGTCATTCAACCGGTAAGTCTGTATTTTATCACAGGATTTAAGTAAAACAACTGTGGCTGATGAACTTGAATGGAGATGAAGCCAGTAACCCAGATACTGATCGGGTCACACAAACCTTGATTGGATTGGAACACCCCTAGTTGTCACTTTTCAGTCATGGATAGGAAAAAAAGATCATCAGCATAAAACAGAGACTTCACCTCTCTATCAAGGAAGAGGGAAACCAGGAGTAGCAGAATGATCAAAATGAACAGCAAGTTCATTATTTTTATATACACTACTCACAAATGTTAGGGATATTAGGCTTTCGGGTGAAATTTCAGGATATACCTAAAATGCACTATAACTTTTACAGATGACTGTTCACATTTTCACATCATGAGACCAAGATGACGCCTAACACTTGATCAATAGTACCTCACCACTGCGAGGCTTCAAACATGATGTTCTCAGAGGGAAGTGGCTACTGAGCTTAGAGTGTCACAGAGCGTCATCAGCAGGTTGCAACAGACATACAGAGAGACTGGAAGAGTCACAGACAGGCATAGAAGTGGATGTCCTTTAGCCACATCCCACGCTGATGATCACTTTATTGTGAACAGTGCCCTATGGAACCTGATGATGAATGCCACTCAACTCCAGGCACATTTAACAGAAGTGCGAGACACATAAGTGTCATGTCAGACCATTCAAAACTGTGTACATCAGCGTGGCCTGCGTGCTAGAAGACCTGCAAGGGTACCTGACCACACCACCAAGCACAGGCATCATTGTTGGCATGGGCCAGGGAGCATTTCTTTTTTTTTTTAATCACCCTTATTGTCATTCAACTGTACAACCAATCATGTACAGTAGAACAAGATTGTGTTTTACCTATCTACTATGTTAATCACACACACCCCAAGTGCAGAATCAGAGGGCCGCTGCCATGCAAGGCGCCGCCACAAATTTCCCTCCTCCATTCCATTATTGCTGAGCACCAAGCTGGACGGCAGGAAGTTCCACTTTTATATGGTCTTTGGCATGACCCGGCCGGGATTTGAACCCCTGCCTCCCGGGTGTGGGGCGGATGCTCTACGAACTGAGCCACCACTCCGGTGGACAAGGGAACAGTGGGTTTCAGTGCAATTCACGTTGAGCAGAAATGATGGCCGCCAACGATGTTGGAGACGTCAAGGAGAACGCTATGCATCAGCCACAGCTGTCACCATGTTACAGTCTGGGCAGATGTGTCTAGTCAATACAGAACTGCCCTACACCTTGTGAATGGTACAGTGACAACTCGATACTACCTGAATAAGTCATTGTGCCCCTGCATGAACAACACAGGCCTAATCTCCTCTTCATGGGTGACAATGCTCCAGCTCACCAAAGTCACATCATTAGGGAACAGCTGCTGGAGGCTGGGGTACCTCAAATGGAGTGGCCTGCACTTTCTCCAGACCTGAATCCCATAGAAAACCTATGGGATCAGCTGAGCTGCCGTGTAGAGGCTCATAACCCTGCACCTCACAACCTCAATGACCTGAGGGCCGCCCTTCAAGAAGAATGGAATGCCATGCCTCACCAGACAATAAGTCAACTTGTGAACAGCATGAGACATCGTTGTCAAGCTGTAATTGATGCTCAAGGGCACATGACAAATTATTGAGGCATTGACATTTTTTGTTGTGGTATACCAACCACTGTTGTTGGCTTTTGTTTCAATAAATTGTTTGAGATGAGGAAATCCCCATTGCATGCTTCTACTAAAATGCCCTCCTTTCAGGGTATACTATCACTGTAGTGTGAACTTTTTTATATTTTCCATAAATTTCACCCAAAAGCCAAATATCCCTAACTTTCTGTGAGTAGTATATATATATATACTGTATATGGACTGCAGCTAACAACTGTTTTACGGCTCGGGTAATCAACCACTCTAATCGACGATTACTCAAGTAATCAGATCCTTTTTTTAAGAAACTTGCATTAACCAACATGCGCAGAACTTTCTTTCTTAAAGAGCAGAAGTAGCTGTACCCAACACTCAATAACACGGGTGCGCATTTATTGCAATGCTTATTGCAATGGTTATTACATAGAACGTAACTTTAAGCGTTACATTACACCTTAAGGTTCTGTTTTGTAGCCTTCGGTTCAACTTGCAACATAGCAGCTAACGCTGCTAGCGGTCGGCGGTAGCTATATGTTCTTTGGCCATATAAGCATAATTAGTTTAACTGACTACATTCTACTCATCTTAATTTAAAATCTCAATCATGCACCTTGTCTCGGATGCGCTGGCCGTGCATGATGTGGGGTGCTTTCTACCGAGACACTGTAGCATTGATGTAGTATGCTAGCTCGCTGCTCGGCTTTACCATGTGCACACTGCAAAATATTTTCCTTTAATTTGCGCTTGAAATGATCCCAGATACTTTTTAAATCGCTTTTTCTGACTTTCTTCCTTTTTGCCCGTCACTATGTCGCCATTAAACAAAGCTGCTTCTTGTTTACGTAGCGTGAACGAAAGAAGGTCATATAGACCAGAAGTGCTACATAAAACGTGTCGGGGCATAGATTTTAAATCAGTGAATTTTTGTAATCGAATTGCTCTAATTATTTGAGTAATCGTTGCAGCCCTAATGTATATACAGTTGTGTACAAAATAATAGTGTGTTGAAAAATGTGAGTAAATGTCAAAATTCTTCAAATAAATTGTATTTTAATGAACACAAATGCATTGGGGACACTGCACATTCTATTTCAAAGCAAGAAAATTGGAAAAAGTAATTGAATTTGATAATATTTTACAGAAAGTCAAGAAATATAATGTTCAAAAAAATAGTGTTGACATCTGTCTTTAGTGTGTTTGGGGTCACATTGTCTTGTTGAAACACCCATTTCAAAGGCATTTCCTCTTCAGCATACGGCAACATGACTTCTTCCAGTATTCTGATGTACTGGTATGTGATAAATAGGACCAACACCATAGTACGAGAAACATCCCCATATCATGACGCTTGCACCACCATGCTTCACCGTCTTCACTGTGTACTGTGGCTTGAATTCAGTGTTTGCAGGACGTCTGACAAACTGTCTGTGGCCCTTAGACCCAAAAAGAACAATCTTACTCTCATCAGTCCACAAAATATTACGCCATTTCTTTTTAGGCCAGTCAATGTGTTCTTTGGCAAATTGTAACCGCTTCAGCACATGTCTTTTTATTAACAATGGGACTTTGCGGGGGGCTTCTTGCTGGTAGCTTGACTTCACATAGACGTCGTCTGATTGTTACAGTACTCACAGGCAACCTTAGATCTTCTTTGATCCTCTTGGAGCTGATCATTGGCTGAGACTTTGCCAGTTTGGTTATTCTCCGATCCATTCGAATAGTCGTTTTTCTTTTTCTTCCTCGCCTTTTTGGTTTTGGCTGCCATTTTAAAGCATTTGATATCATTTTAGCTGAACAGCCTATCATTTTCTGCACTTCTTTATAGGTTTTCCCCTCTTATTAATTTCTTAATCAAAGAACGCTCTTCTTCTGAACAGTGTCTTGAACGACCCATTTTACTCTGTTTTTCAAGGACAAATGCACAGCCAGCATATGCAGCATCAGTTGCCTTGATCCTTAAATAAGGGCCACCTGTTTAACACCTGTTTTTTCACAGAATCAATGACCTCACTAAAGGCGCTTTTCCACTTGGAACCCAAAGGCTCCGTTTGGCCCCGATCGGCCTCCATTGTCCGGTTTCCCATTCGGAACCCAAAGGCCTCACAGTTCCCTTTTTCGGAACAGTTCCAGTTTTACCGACACTTTTTTCGGCACCGTAAAAAGCAGGTCCGAAGGGTACCGGCCCCGTTTCATCACGCCACTGCTGGCCATTCATTGGTCTGTGCGTAGCGTCATCAGAGTGGGCGTTACGTGGGCGTTACACTGACTTTCGAGAATCGCTTGCTGGTCGCCATTTGCAATTTTTTGTCAGTGAGCCCGCGAACAAGTGATATTATAAACCACAACAAGAGAATGGCTTAACAGAAATCAGCAGAAATCCAACACTGCAGTCCAGCAGAGTTTCCTGTGCATTTCGGCTGATCAGAGAATGCAGAGGGAAGCAGACTGAGCCTGCAGTGGTGCGCACAAACAGACGCACCAGAAATTACACGAAGACGCACCGGGAATTAGACCCAGCCACCCGAATTGAATTGAATGTGCAGCCGCGATGCACCCAACTTCAGCAGTTGAAGCCGTGATATTGTGATAGAATGGCTTAAAAGAAATCAGCAGAAATCTAACACCGCAGTCCAGCAGAGTTTCCTGTGCGTTTCGGCTGATGAGAGAATGCAGAGGGAAGCAGACTGAGCTTGCAGTGATGCGCACAAACAGATGCACCAGAAACTACACGGAGACGCACCGGGAATTAGACCCAGCCACCCGAATTGAACTGAATGTGCAGCCGCGACGCACCCAACTTCAGCAGTTGAAACCGTGATATTGTGATATACAGGACGGTGAGTGATGTGATATTCATGCTTTACGTTATTTTTTCCAACAGTGGAAAGTTCACTTAGGACAGACGAAAACTTAATCGTGTTTAAACGATGACCTAGCGTAATGCTATGTCCGTCCTTGTATGTTGTTTTTTTGTGTTGACAATATCTGATGAAATAAGCTAGTTGTAATCCTGGTAAAAAGTTCATTTTATTTATTTATTTTTTTTTTTTTACATGTTGCACTTTCGTGCTGTGCATGTACTTAATTTGTGTGCATTTCATTGTAGAGTCCAAACCGGATCTGCTCAGAATGGCGACGTTTTGACACCAATGTATTTTGACAGGTAAACACACATCATATTTATAGTCAAATCTTTTGCTTTTTAAAGCGAGGTAGTCGGATACGCAAAAGCCGATGGTGTATAGAACACGTATATTAGGATGTGAAATGTCGGCATCGAAACTGCTCCCATTTAGCTGTAATTAATATTCAAAAATGATATTTTCGGGAGGAAAGAATTCCATTTAAACAGCCACGGACCCAAAAAACGTACATTTGCTCATGGAAGAGGTCATTCACACTTGCAGACAATCGCGCTATATGTGTCTGTAGGATTTTCTTTCCATGCACGCAAAAAAAGCATTTTTTTTCCCGGATCCGACTACCTCACTTTAAGTTAAAGTTTAGGTAAAGTGCCAAATTTAAAGGAGCGCAATTTCCACTTAATATGAAAGGGACTGAATTGAGATTTATTTGTGTGAATATTAATTACAGAGTAATTGAAAATGAATGGCACATCCAATAGTAGCCACCATAAAATAAACCACTTGTTTATTTATTTTTATCAGATCATTTCTGTGATCCTCTATGAGTTATAGTCATAATAGTGTATCTTGCACCTTGGGGAATGGGAGATGTTCAGTCACCATTAGAATTTAGTTTATATGTGTATAGTATTTCATCTTTAAACTCATTCAGTAATAGAACACATTACAAATATTTGAGACCCAACACCACCCACACTTGAAACCAGGGCGACACAGCGGTGGCTAAATTTTATTGATAACGTTATTTCACACCATCACAACAACTCAGTATTTAAACTCAGTATAAATGGTGTAGAGATTGAAAGGGTATCCAAAATTAAAATCCTTGGTGTAATAACTGATAAACTGTGTTGGAAGTCACATATTAATTATATTAAAGGTAAAATATGCAAATCAGTCACAATACTGCGCAGAGTGAAATATTTTGCTGAATCAACCCACACTATAGACTTTGTATCATTCATTAATGCTCCCATACATGACATCCATCCATCCATCTTCTACCACTTTTCCAGAGGTCCAGGTCGCAGAGGCAGCAGTTCAAGAAGAGAAGCTCAGACTTCCCTCTCCTCAGCCACCTGCTCCAGATCTTCAGAGAGGATACCAAGGTGTTCCCAGACCAACTGGGAGATGTTGTCTCTCCAGTGAGTTCTGGGTCTAAGAACTACTACCAAGCAACACTGTGTTTCAGTGCAAGGTGTCAGACTGTGGAACGCTTTTGGACCCGAATTAAAATCATGTACAAAGCTTGGACAATTTAAACAAAAACTAAAGGAATAAATACTCCAAACACACACACGTGGACAAAATTGTTGGTACCCCTCTGTTAATGAAAGAAAAACCCACAATGGTCACAGCACAGTGACTACTTGTCACCCTTTAAATAGGCCGATTGATTACAAGTTTGTAGACACCTGTGATGTTAATTAGAGGACACATCTTGGTTGGACATGTCCCTATGATCATGTTCATGTCCCTATGGCCTATTTTCAATCTTTTCTGGGGTACCATCATTTTTGTCCAGGTCTGTTTCATGAGTTTGTTTTTTTAAAATAATTCTGTTGAACCACAGTTCAAAAGCATTGTCTGATTTTCATTGGTTAATTTTCATAGAATTTTTATTTATTACCACTTTTGTCAGATTCAAGTTATTTCTGTGACCATTGTGGGTTTTTCTTTCATTAACAGAGGGGTACCAACAATTTTGTGCACAGCTGTATATACAAAACGACATGTAAAATCACACAAGGATTATCATATCCAGTCTGTGTTGTGCTGTTGCTTAGTTTTTGTCACGTTTTGTCTCAGTTTCTTTTCTTTTTTTTTTTTTTTACAGTTTGAATTTTGCACATTCTAAATAATCTGTAATTTGCTGCTGATTTGGAATAAACAATTTAGTGATTTATTTGCTTGCATCATGATTTTCTATTTTGTCTGTTCAGACACCGGTGGGAAAAGAGTCAACCGTATGAACCATTTATCAGTGACTTTGAAAATAATGGCTCATTTTAAGAAAAGTAACCAAAACAATTATTTGCTGAAGACTGTAAAACAAAACAGAGACATCTGCAAAAGTACAAAGGTTTATTGTCAAAATTCCCAGGGCAATACGACATGAATACAAGTATAGTTCACTGTTGATGCAGAGAATATATATTTATACAGTATCTACATGTAGTCAGCAATACTTATACGATATATTTCCAGTTAATCCACATATTTCTCCATGTAACCTTGGGACTGCTTTATTTTTAATTACTTCTAATCCTAGATCCATTTGTTTTGGCTTAAAATGCATCATAATTGCTAAATATATCTTATGCCCAACTCAGTACTGTTTACCTGTTGAAATATATATTTAACGGCTCATATGGCACCTGATCCATGTTTTGCCACGACACCACTGGCTGGAGCAGATAAATTCCATGACGTCTCAACAGTCTCTCCATGATTTTGACATAGATCATGTATTTTTACCTAACCATCTATTTGTTGAGAAAAGTAATTTTTGATATTCATGTGCTGTGAGCCAATAAATGATTAAAATCTAACAATACTTCACTGTCTGATTAATGATTCTGTATAATATATGGGTCTCACTTTCTGACATGAGTGTCCAAATATATTTAACTTTTGCATTATTTTTGGAGATGTATTGCTACATGTTTTGATGTTGATTTTACTGAACAGGAATATGGCGCCGCCTCATGGGGAGCGTAGCACCGCCTCCAACTCCCTCCAAATCCCGCCTCCAACTCCCTCCTTCTCCCACCCATGCTACAGTGAGCCTTGTGCTGTGGAAAACCACGGGTGCCGAACGGTACTGTTCGGTTCCAGGCCAAAGGAGACCTTTGGGTTCCAAGTGGAAAAGCGCCTTAAGTGAACTCAGCACTGCTATTTTTTTGAACACACCCCTTTCAGTTAATGATTCAGTTTCACAGAATCAGCAGCATGCACGTCATGCCTGTTGGGTCTGTTGGTTTTCTATACCTTTACTAAGCCTTCTAGAAACTTACTTGCAGTGTAGAAGTTGAAATTCTAACAAAAACAGTGATTTATCTTGCTAGTGATGTGGGACTGCTATTATTTTGAACACAACTGTATATCACACTAAATGCAATACACAAACAAAAGTGCAGCCTGCACACACAAACATGTATTTAAGGTTCTTGTAAATATGAAAGCTGTTCAGCGTCAATATGAAAAAATGTCGGGTGCACTTTGCGGGCCTCTATGTTGCAATGGAGACTGGTGTATTCCACCAGGCACAGAGTTTGACACGGAGCGACAAAATTTAATGACTTCTAAAAATACCGGTGACGATCAATAAGGGCCTGTATCACCAGCTTCCAGGCTGACCAGCGTGATCAGCGATGTGAGGACATGACACTTGATATTCCGGAGAAATGCGCTGTTATCTGCGGGAGATTGTTGAGGTGTGAATTTATGCTAATAGAACTTGTGACTGCAGCTCGCCAATTGTAGTTTGAAAGTGGCTTAACTGTAATTTGAAAGTGGCGATACACACAAGCGGGTCTGTTTCTCATTGCACTAGTGCTACTTCAGTTCGTTCATTCTTGGCATAGACCAATTTTCACGTTGCACTGTACAGCCCTGATAGACAGATATATACACTGTGGGGTAAGTACTTATTTGATCCCCTGCTGGATTTGCAAGTTTACCTCATTACAAAGAAATGAACGGTCCATAATTTTTATGGTATATTTATTTTAACAAAGAGAGAACATCAATAAAAAATTCCAGAAAAAAATATTACATTTGGGTTATAAATTAATTTGCATTTAATCAAGGGAAATAGGTATTTGATCCCCAAGCAAAACGTGACTTTGTGGTGGACCACTAGGAGGCTTCACTCACACCCAGTGACTTGGGGAGAAGAGTGGAGAGACGGGGAACATTTATGTATGTGCATTGGCGCCAAGATTCATTCATGTTACGGCTAGAGTTGAATAAAGTTCTGAACTGGAAGCTCTCGTGTCTCGTCACTTCATTCCTCCACACTGGTGACCAACGACGTTGATAATGCTCAAAATGGAAGACGAAGCAAGCTTCTCTTCGGGAACACCAACGCTAGGGTTTCCTTCCGAGACCCCGGCCTCATTCGCCATGGCAATCAAGCTCCCGGACTTCTGGCTTCATGATCCCGCTGCCTGGTTCATCCACGTTAAGGCTCAGTTTGCCCTCTGTGGGATTTCTGCAGACAACACGAGACACCATTACGTGGTGGCTTCACTCGACCAGCGCTCCACTCAGCATGCCATGAGCCTGCTCCGAGACCCCCCACCCCAGGGAAAATATGGCACTCTCAAACAGCTGCCATTACAGCGTTACACCCTCTCCAACGGGGAGAGCGGAGGAGCTCCTCTCCCACTCTGAGTTAGAGGACGGCTTGGCTGTGGAGTTAATGGAAAGTATGCTGGCTATGCTGGGCACAGATGACGGACCTTTTCTCTTCACCCATCTCGTCCTCAGGAAATTTCCGGTTTCAGCATGGACAATTTTGGCCAACTCACCGCTGCTGGCTGCCAGAGACTACCGCGCGTTGGCGGAAGAAGCAGACCTGGTGAATAGGAGTTTCGGTGTCCAGGCGGTAACACCGGGACCCTCAGCGGAGTCCACAGAGGCTGTGGAGACAATGGTTGTGACCAGGATAGCCACTCAGAGACGCCGGAACAGGACTGTGTGCTTCTACCATCAGTGTTTTGGCGCCGATGCGCAGCGTTGCCTCCTACCATGCCGTTTCAAGACGCTGAGAAACAGACTAGCCAGTGGTCAGTAGCAGCCACGACTGCTGGCAACAAGGAGAAGCTGCTTTTCCTCAAGGACACACGTTCCGGCAGACGGTTTTTGGTCGACTCTGGTTCCCAGAAGAGTCTTGTTTTGCTGACTGGTTCTGATAGACTGGCAGAAGGCTGTGACCCGTTGTTAACCACTGCTTATGGCTCCCCTATCAAGATGTTTGGAGAGAGTTCAATGACTGTATGTTTTCATAGATGCAACTACAAAAGTGGGACTTTGTGGTAGCTGCCCCTTCGGTTCCTATCATAGGTGCTGACTTTCTGTGTGCTTATGGTCTCCTGGTAGATGTTGCCAACAGACGTTTGGTTGATGCCGTTTCTTTTTCTTCACTGCCTTGTATAACTCAGGGAGCTGGGCCACTAACACATGCTAATTTTTTCCCCTACAGAGGACTTTTTGCCAAGACCAGAGACTGAGTTGTTTCCCTCCTCGCCTCGACCTAGAGACCCCTCAGTGGGCCCAGCTGCTCCACGTTACAGCCATTACGGGCGATTGCTCAAGCCCTGGGTGCTGGACTGATAAGGCCCCTTCTGGGTGTTCGGAGGGGGGCTGTGTGGTGGACCACTAGGAGGCTCCACTCACACCCAGTGACTTGGGGAAAAGGGTGGAGAGAAGGGGAACATTTATGTATGCGCATTGGCACCAAGATTCAGTCATGTTATGGCTGGAGTTGAATAAAGTTTTGAATTGACAGCTCTCGTGACTCATCACTTCATTCCTCCACAACTTAGACCGTGATAGAGAAATCCTTGTTGGCAAGCACAGAGGTCAGATGTTTCTTGTAGTTTGTCACCGGATTTGCGCACATTTCAGGAGGGATATTGGTCCACTCCTCTTTACAGATACTCTCCAAACCCTGAAGGTTTCAAGACTGTCACTTGGCAACTTGAAGTTTCAGCTCCCTCCACAGATTTTCTATGGGATTAAGGTCCAGAGACTGGCTAGGCCACTCCAGGACCTTAATGTGCTGCTTCTTGAGCCATTCCTTTGTTGCCTTGGCCGTATGTTTTGGGTCATTCTGGCATTCTGGCTGAGGCCAGGAGGTTACTCATCCAGGATTCTACAGTACATGACCCTGTTCATCAGCCCCTCAATGTGGTGAAGTCTTCCTGTACCCTTAGTGTCATGAACTAGCAGGTGAGTGAAACTGAGATGGTCTCAAAAATGAAAAGAAAATGATTAGTGTGGGTGTAGCCCGCTAAATCCTTTTATGGCTGGATCAAAGCAAACACTAACAGTTTACTCACAGGGGGAGCAGTCCCAAAACGTCCAGCAGTCCAGCAAGTGAAAACAGTCCTTCGTTGACGTGACGGTTAGATGGTGAAGCTCAGACATCGAACACGTACAAAGATCCAGCAACGTCTGTGTAGCGAAGAGCTCCTTTAATTCAGACACCGCTGGCTTGACAAATAAGGAACACCTGGGCGAGGCACGGACAGATCATTACCAGGGACTGGAAACAGCTGATGAGCCAGGAGGAGAGTGAGGGGGCGTGGCTGGGCCGGCAGCCTGTCAGCAGCGTGAGAGAAAGGAGATGACAAATGCTGACTAACAGCTGCCGGTCAGACAGTGGCTAAGGACATGGAAAAACGTACCAGAGTACATCAAAATACACATCCCCAGCAAAGCCAACCCCACAAAGAGATCGAGGCCGAGCCAGGGAAAGCCAAGCCGGCTCAGCACGTGACAGGGACTCTCCTTCTAGGGGTGGACACCAGACACCCACGGTAACATCATCAGAACCCCCCCCCCTTCCCATCCCCACAGACAAAACAATAACACACGAGCCCAGATGGGAGGTAGGGGGAACAGGAAAGGAGGGAACACAATACCCCACCCAGGGTCCACAATCAAACACCCCCCCCCCCCAGTCCACGGGCATTGGGGCTTAGGAGGCCGCCCAGAGTCCCAGGCCCAGGAGAAGTTCCGGTGGGCGGAACCCGGCAGCCTGCCGGAAAACACAGGCCACCAGACCCGGGGAGTTGATTCTTCTGGAGGCCGGCCCACATTGCTCAGCCACCAGGACAGAGGGGGTGAAGCAGGAGGCGGCCTGCCCACCGGAAGGCTGACTGGAAGGCAACCGGTCTGGGAAGAGGGAACCTCCACGGCGTCTTCAGTAGCACCTGCAGTGGGCCTCGACCAGGCCAACTCTGCTACACCCACAGTGGACTCCAGTGGGAGCTTAACTGCACCCGCAGTGGCCCCTGACCGGGCCGGCTCCGCTGCGCCCACGGTGGACTCCAGCGGGAACCTAACTGCACCTGCGGTGGCCCCTGACCGGGCTGGCTCCGCTGTACCCACGATGGACTCCAGCGGGAGCCTAACTGCACTCGCGGTGGCCCCCAACCGGACCGGCTCCGCTGCACCGACGATGGACTCCAGCGGGAGTCTAGCTGCGTCCGCGGTGACCTCTGGCTGAGGCTCAGCTGCACCCGCGGTGGACCCCAACCAGACCAAGGCTGCACCCTCGGTGGAACCCACGCTGGAGGGTAGCCTCCATGACGAGTCCGAGCAGGAGCACAGCACCCACGTCGGGCTAATCCTGGAGCGCAGCCCCCACGATGGTCCGAAGCCGGCCTGCTGGACCCACGGAGGCATGGTCTGCGGAGGAGACCACACGACGACCTCATCCTTCAGGGAAGCTGGACCCACGACATCATCGGGCGGTGAGACCAGCTCCACAAGGACCCCTGGAGATGATTGTTCCTCTCCGGCGACCCTAGAAGATGGCTCAGGAGCGGGAGAAGAAAAATGGTCGTTAGGGTCGCCGGCAGCAGCAGAGCCCGGCAAGGGAAGTTCAGACGCAGCTGTGCACTGCGCCTGACTCTCCTCACCAAAAGCCAGACAAGATCTCTCTAAAACTGTCGTAAGAAACACAAGAGAGAGTACTTGCCTGAGTTCGAGCTCCACCGCTGTCCAGAACTCCGTTGATCCTGGCGATGAACATTTGGGCCCGGCCTCCCAGAGGTCCAGCTCCAGCTCCAAGTCTGCTGCAGACGCCTCCGCAGCTGGCAAGATGGTGACAGCAGTCCTATAAGCTTCCTGCAGCAGCTCCAACGCAAGGGACTCCACCAGTGTGGCTGCAGGGGGACCCCTCCATGCTGGCTCCGGGAAGGGATCATCCGGAACCACCGGCTCCTCCATCGTCTGGCGGCTTGGTTCTTGGACCGACAGGCACTCAGAAAAGGGGGGAGGAGACACAGAGGGAGTAGAGGATAAATTCGCCGCTGCAGCCGGAGGAGAGGACCCAGTGGACTGCTGAGACTGGACCTCTCCCTCGGGAGACAGACGAGGGTTTTTATGGGTAGACTGAATTAAATGAAAACACATTTTCCTGTCATCCCGGCGTCTGATGTTCTCGGTTGTAGCCGGCGAGACTGAGGCGTTAGTCCGATGCTCCTCGTGCAGTAGCTCCAACACTGGGAAATCCTCCAGCATAGCTGCAGGGGAGCCTCTCCACGCTGGCTCCGGGAATGGATCATGCGGGGCCACCGGCTCCTCCACCGTCTGACGGCCCTGACCCTGGGCCAAGGGGCCCTCAGGAAGGATGGGAGGAGGCACGGAGAGGAGAAAAAGTGAATTTGTATCTGCAGTTGGAGGAGAGGACCCAGCGGACTGCTTAAACTGGGCCTCTCCCTCGGGAGACAGACAAGGTTTGCAATTAGATTGAATAAAATGAAAAAACACTTGCCTGTCACCCCGGCTCCCAATGTTGACAGCTGCAGACTGTTGGCAATCACCCTTCTCGGTGTTATTTACTCCTTCAAAGGGTTGTAGAGGAGCCGGCTCCAATGACGCGGAGGTGGGCGTAGCCAGGACAATCTCGGTGACCGGAGCAATGGCGGCCACTGAAGATGAGAGGGGCTCCTCTGGCAAGGCTTCCTTTTCCTCATGGTCGGTTTGGGCATCAGATAATCTGGGATTCTGAGCACACCATTTGGCCACAAGTAATCAAGGCCGATGATCTCCAGAGTAACAGGGAGCGAAGGCAGTGTAGCTGCAGGGGGCTCGAGCACTGGGAGCTCCTCACCCGACCCCTTGGACGTCACTACGGCAATCTCCTGGAAAATCTCAGCCGCCTCCAGATGGTCCCACAGGCTATCCCAATTCATCACTCTAGCTGCGGCGTCCCAAGCCCACTGAACTGCCTCAGGAGAACAGGGCTCCAGCGCCCACGAGAGAATGTCCTCCAGCAGACAGAGCGAGCGCAGCTCCCTCTCCAGCAGCTCAGCCATTGTGCCCGGAAAGCAGATGAGTGAAACTGAGATAGTCTCAAAAATGAAAAGAAAATTAGTGTGGGTGTAACCCACTAAATCCTTTTATGGCTGGATCATTCTGTCACGAACTCTCCGTGCGATTCTTCAATAGCGCACGGAGGAGGAGAAAAAGGATGAGGATTTAAACGCAGGGGTTCACCACACACACATTTATTGACAGACCAGTTACAGTGACTAGTGAATGATGGCTGCACTCGGGGAAGCAGGGAAAACAGAGGGTAGCTCTACACACCTGCAGGGAACGTAAACTGGGCTAACCCAAAGCGTAACGATGGTGCTGCGAACAGGAGACGCCGCCAGAAGCAAAGTGGGATTGAACCGAGAACAGGAACGCTTCTGGCACAGCATAAAGGCAGCACAAAGCAAACACTAACAGTTTAATCACAGGGGGAGCAGTCCCAAAACGTCCAGCAGTCCAGCGAGCGAAAACAGTCCTTCGTTGACGTGACTGTTAAGATGGTGAAGCTCAGACATCCAACACGTACAATAATCCAGCGGCGTCTGTGTAGCGAAGAGCTCCTTTAACACAGACGCCGCTGGCATGACAAATAAGGAACACCTGGGCGAGGCACGGACGGATCATTACCGGGGACTGGAAACAGCTGATGAGCCAGAAGGAGAGCGAGGGGGCGTGGCTGGGCCGGCAGCCTGTCAGCAGCATGAGAGAAAGGAGATGACAAATGCTGACTAACAGCTGCCGGTCAGACAGTGGCTAGGGACATGGAAAAATGTACCAGAATACATCAAAATATACTGTACATCCCCAGCAAAGCCATCCCCACAAAGAGATCGAGGCTGAGCCGGGAAAAGCCAAGCCGGCTCGGCACGTGACACTCAGCAGAGAAACAGCCCTAAAGCAGAATGTTTACACCTCCATGTTCGACAGTGTGGATGGTGTTCTTGGGGTGATATTCAGCATTTCTCTGCCTCCAAACACAGCAAGTCAAGCTGATGCCAAAGAGCTCAATTTTGGTCTCATCTGACCACACCACATTCTCACAAGCCTTCTCTGAATCCTTCAGGTGTTCAATGGCAAACTTCAGATGTGCCTTCTTGACCCCCCCCCCCCCGGGGGGGGGGGGGCTTGCAAGCACTGCAGGATCTCAATCCATTATGGCCAAGTGTGTTACCAATGGTTTTCTTGGTGACTGTGGTCCCAAGTCCCTTGACATCATTAACGAGCTCCTCCTGTGTAATTCTGGGCTGATCCCTCACCTTTCTCAGAATCATCTTTACCCCACGAGGTGCTATCTTGCATGGAGCTCCAGCACAAGGGCGATTGACTGTTATCTTGTATTTCTTCCATTTTCAAATTATCACACCAACAGTGGTCTATTTCTCACCAAGCTTCTTGCTGATGATCTTGTAGCCCATTTCAGCCTTGTGCTGGTCTACAATTTTGTCTCTGATGTCCACTGAAAGCTCTTAGGTCTTGCCCATGGTGGTGGAGAAGTTTGAATTGAAGAGACTGATTCTGTGACAGGAGTTTTATACACATAACGAATTGAAATTAAGAGTACTTTCCTAAAGGGACAGGGCTAATTTATGTGCCTCATGGATACATAATCAGTCTGTGTGGGTCAGAATTCTTGCTGGGTTTTTTGTTTTTTTTGTTACTTGTTTTGTACCCGTAGGTAGATTTGTTTTGCAGTCTGGTGACAAGCCACCAGCTGCCAGTTGCTGCGTGCGCAAGCGCCCCGTATCCCTAACCTGCATGTTTTTAGCATGTGGGAGGAAACCGGAGAAATCCCAGAGTAAACCCACGCAACACGGGGAGAACATGCAAACTCCACACAGATCACTGTTGGTCGGGGGCAGGGATCGAACCCACGATCTCACGATCCCCGCGATCCCCCGGCCAAAGGTAAACTGTGCTGCCACAGTGCTAACCACTGCGCCACCGTGCAGCCGTGGGGGTGGTTGGTAGGGGATCAAATACTTATTTCCCTCGAACAAATGCAAATTAATTTATAACCCTTATTTGATGTTTTTTTTCTGGATTTTTTTTTTTGTTGATCTTCACTCTCTGTTAAAATAAACTTGCCATAAAAATTATGGACTGTTCATTTCTTTGTAAGGGGATAAGCATAAGAGGGGAGGCTGAAAAGTTCATAGTGGTCAAATTTGACCAAATGTGGTTTATTTTTCAACAAAGTCTCCCCTTCAAGCCCACACACTTCTTCCACCGGTGCTGCAGCGCTTGGATCCCTGCAGTTGAAAAATAAACCACAGCTGGTCAAATTTGACCACTATGAACTTTTCAGCCCCTCTCGTGTGCATGCGTGTGTGTGTGTGTGTGTGTGTGTGTGTGTGTGTGTGTGTGTGTGTGTACAATAGGGAAAATAAGCATTGAACACGTCAACATTTTTCTCATTAAACATATTTCCGATGGGGCTATTGACATGAGATTTTCGCCAGATCAGTAACAACTCAATTAATCCATATATACAAAGAAATCAAGGCAACTGTGTTCGCAAAACACGTTATATTTAATAAAGTGGAAAGACACAGGGAATAAGTATTGAGCACGCTTGGTGAAATTCATTTAATATTTAGCAGAAAAGCCTTTGTTGGTAGTAACAGCTTGCAGACACCTCCTGTATGGAGAAACTAGGTGCAGGCATTGCTCAGAAGTGATTTTAGCCCATTCCTCCACACAAATCTTCATGGTTCCGTGGGTGTCTTCTATGAATTCTGATCTTCAGTTCGTTCCATAGATTTTCAATTGGATTCAGGTCAGGTGACTGACTGGGCCATTCTTACAGCTTTATTTTCCTTCTCTGGAGCCAGTTAAGAGTTTCCTTGGCTGTGTTTGGGATCATTGTCTTGCTGAAATGTCCACCCTCTTTCATCTTCAGCATTTGGAAGATGGCAACAGGGTCTTCTCCGTACATTTGTCCATTCATCTTTCCTTCAATTATATGAAGTCTGCCTGTACCATGTGCTGAAAAACACCCCCACACCATGATGCTTCTACCGCCAAACTTCACTCTTGCTATGGTGTTTTGGGGCTGATTTACAGTGCCAATTCTCCTCCAAACATGCTGTGTGTTGTGGCATCCAAAAACTTCAATTTTGGTCTCATCTGACCAGACTATATCCTCCCAGTACTTTACTGGCTTGTCCAAATGTAGTGCAGCAAACTTTAAACGAGCGTCAACATGTTTTTTCTTCAGCAATGGAGTCTTGCGAGGAGCTCCTGGTCATGGCCGGTTTATGGTAAAATGATGTTCTTTCCACTTCAGAATGATGGCTCAAACAATGCTCAGTGGAACATTCAGCAGTCTAGAAATGCACCTGTAACCAGTGTCATCATTGTGTTTTGCAACAATAAGGTTGTGAAGGTCTAGAGGGAGCTTTTTGCTTCTACCCATCATGAGTTCTTTGTGGTGTGACAATCTGATATTCACAGACCTTTTAAAAGGCTATCAGTCAGGACTTAACCAGCTGAAATTAATTTGCACTGGTGGGGGATGGGACGGCTTCCTAAATTCTGATGGATTTCTGCTGATTTCTTGGCTTTCTATGCCTTTTTGCACCTATTTTTCTTCATGTGTTCAATACTTTTCCCTGGGTCATTCTACTTTATTAAATATAACTTGTTTTGTGAACACAGTTGCCTTGATTTCTTTGTATCTGTGGATTGGGTTGTTCCTGATATCTGGTGAAAATCTCAGGTTAATGACTCCATCAGAAATATGTTTAACGAGAAAAATGTTGACATGTTCAATACCTATTTTCCCTGCTGTACAGGTGCATCTCAATAAATTAGAATGTCAACAAAAAGTTGATTTATTTAGGTAATTCAATTCAAAAAAATTAAACTTCTATATTATATAGAGTCATTACACAGAGAGTGATGTATTTCAAGTGTTTATTTTAATTTTGATGATTACACAGGGTTACAAAAATAATGTTTAAGTTGTCTATTTCTTCAACTGATTTAAGACTATTTTGCACCGCTGAATCCGAAAATGACATCCATTTCTCTCCATCAGGTGCTAAGTAAAAACCTGTACTTACTTAATACTTAGTACTGTGCAGGTACTTACCTTTATATAAAGGCAAGTACCTGTAAATTGAATGTTACGTCATCATTGTTCAAAATTCAGAGAATTTCAAGACATAAGAAAGAATTTTGCATCATATAAAGCGAAAATACCCGTACCGTAAACAAAAATGTATAAAATAACGTGGCCATAATTCAAAAGTTGACCTGATTGAGCAAAACCAATGTGATTTTTGGATTCAGCACATCAAAATTATCCTAAATCAGCTAAAAAAAAAAAACTTAAGACAATAAATTTGGTGTTGACCAGTGTTATGGCTTACAGCCCATGAAATCCCCAAGTTCAGTTTCTCAAAAAATTAGAATATTACATAAAATTCATTTTAAATAACAGGTTTTTAATAGAAATGTTGGCCGACTGAAAAGTATGTCCATGTGCACACTCAATACTTGGTCAGGGCTCCTTTTGGATTAATTACTGTATCAATGTGGCATGGCATGGAGGTGATCAGCCTGTGGCACTGCTGAGGTGTTATGAAGGTCCAGGTTGCTTTGATAGTGACCTTCAGCTTGTCTGCACTGTTGGATCTGGTGTCTCTCATCTTCCTCTTGACAATACTCCATAAATTCTCTATAGGGTTTAGGTCAGCAGAGTTTGCTGGCCAATCAAACACAATGATGCTATGGTCATTAAACCAGGTTTTGATATTTTTGGAAGTGTGGGGGGGTGCCATGTACTGCTGGAAATTGAAATCAGCTTCTCCATAAAGCTTGTCAGCAGAGGGAAGCATGAAGTGCTCTAAAATTTCCTGGTAGACGACTGCGCTGACTTTGGTCTTGGTAAAACACAGTGGACCAACACCAGCAGATGACATGGTTCCTCAAATCAGAATCAGAATCAGAATCAGAATCAGAATCAGCTTTATTGGCCAAGTATGCACAACACATACAAGGAATTTGACTTTGGCTAAAAACTTGCTCTCGTTGTTCAGGTGAAGGATTTAAATAAGGATTCAATGACAACCAGAGTATGTACAGTAAATTACAGTCTGTCCACGTTTCTATAAAAGGATGCAAATATATACAGGAATATATGCAGTTATTTACTCGGACTAACCACACTTTGCAGAAATATATGAAAAAATATACAATCACACAGTATTTCAATGTGGACTCAGATTCAGTGATATAATGTGAATGAAGTAAAAAGCAGTGTGAGAGTTATGTGCAATGTAATAATGGATGAAAAGTCATGAGTACAGCAACAGGTAGGACTAGGTGAATGTTAGGAGTTCATCAGAGTGATGGCTTGAGGAAAGAAACTGTTCCTGTGACGGGTGGTTTTGACCTTCAGTGATCTGTAACGACGACCAGAAGATAGAAGTTCAAACAGTTTGTGGCCGGGGTGTGATGGGTCAGCACAGATGTTTCCCGCCCGTTTCCTGGTTATGGACCGATATAAGTTCTCAATGGAGGGTAGGTCGGTACCAATGATCCTCTCCGCAGACTTAATGATCCGCTGCAGTCTGGTCTTGTCCGGTTTAGTGGCAGATCCAAACCAGACAGTGATGGAAAAGCAGAGGACAGATTGGATGATGGCGGTGTAGAAGACAACCAGCAGCTCCTGAGGCAAATCAAACTTCTTGAGCTGACGCAGAAAAAACAACCTCTGCTGGGCCTTTTTCCGGACAGTGTCAATATGGGAGGACCACTTCAGGTTCCGGGAGATTGTGGTACCCAGAAACTTGAAGGAGTCCACAGTGGACACTGTGCTGTTGAGGATGGTGAGTGGGGGGAATGAAGGGGGGTGTCGCCTGAAATCCACAGTCATCTCCACCGTTTTGGCTGGGTTAAGTTCAAGATGGTTCTGGCTGCACCAGAGGATCAGCTGCTCCACCTCCCGCCTGTATGCAGACTCATCATCATCCCGGATCAAACCGATGACTGTGGTGTCGTCCGCAAACTTCAGGAGCTTCACCGAAGGGTCCTCTGAGGTGCAGTCGTTGGAGTAGAGGGAGAAGAGCAGTGGGGAAAGGACACATCCTTGGGGGGCGCCAGTACTAATTTTTCGGGAGCTGGATGTAAATCTCCCTAGCTTCACCTGTTGCCACCTGTCAGTCAGAAAGCTGGAGATCCACTGGCAGGTGGAGGGGGTCACCTTGAGCTGGAGGAGTTTCTGATGAAGAATGCCTGGGATGATGGTGTTGAACGCTGAGCTGAAGTCGACAAACAGGATCCTGGCGTACGTCCCTGGGGAGTCGAGGTGTTGCAGGATGTAATGTAGTCCCATATTCACTGCATCATCCACTGACCTGTTTGACCGGTAGGCAAACTGCAGTGGGTCCATCAGGGGGCCTGTGATGACCTTCAGGTGGTTCAGCACCAATCTCTCCAAGGATTTCATGACCACAGAGGTCAGGGCAACAGGTCTGTAGTCGTTTAATCCTGTAATAGAGGGTTTCTTGGGAACTGGAATGATGATGGAGCGTTTGAAGCAGGAAGGCACTTCACGCAGCTCCAGTGATCTGTTAAAGATCTGGGTGAAGATGGGGGCCAACTCGTTGGAGCAGACTCTCAGGCAGGACGGAGACACACCATCAGGTCCTGCAGCCTTCTTGATCTTTTGTCTCTGAAAGACCCGGCGCACCTCCTCTTCACAGATCATTAGTGCTGGTGGGAGGTCAGAGTGGAGGAGGGATGGAGTTCCTGGGGCTGCAGATAATCCTTTTGTGTGGGTGGGAGGTGAGAACTGTAGGTTCTTTTCAAACCTGCAGTAAAAGCTGTTTAGGTCATCACTGACTGTGGAAACTTCACATTAAACCTCAAGTAACTTAGATTCTGTGCCTCTCCACTCTTTCTCCAGACTCTGGGACCTTGATTTCCAAATGAAATGCAAAATTTACTTTCATCTGAAAAGAGGTCATCTGCTGGTGTCGGTCCACTGTGTTTTATCAAATCCAAAGTCAGCGCAGTCGTCTACCAGCAAGTTTTAGAGCACTTCATGCTTCTCTCTACTAACACGCTTTATGGGGATGCTAATTACATTTTCCAGCAGGACATGGCACCCCCCTCCCCCCCCCCCGGACACTACCAAAAGTATCAAAACCTGGTTTAATGACCATGTCATCATTGTGTTTGATTGGCAAGCAAACTCTCCTGACCTAAACCCTATAGAGAATCTATGAAGTATTGTCAAGAGGAAGATGAGAGACACCAGATCCAACAATACAGATGAGCTGAAGGTCACTATCAAAGCAACCTGGACCTTCATAACACCTCAGCAGTAACACAGACTGATCACCTCCATGCCACACCACATTGATACAGTAATTAATCCGAAAGGAGCCCCAACCAAGTATTGAGTGTGTACATGGACATATTTTCAGTCGGCCAACATTTCTATTAAAAATCCCTTTTTTAAAATTAATTTTACATAATATTCTAATTTTTTGAGAAATTGAATTTGGGGTTTTCATGGGCTGTAAGCCATTATCATCAAAATTAAAATAAATTAACACTTGAAATATATCACTCTTTGTGTAGACTCTATATAATGTAGAAGTTTAATTTTTTTGAATTGAATTACCTAAATAAATTAACTTTTTGTTGACATTCTAATTTATTGAGATGCACCTGTACATATAGGACGAGCTCTTCGTCTCTGAGTGAAGAATTCAGTTTGTTTCTCTCGTTTTTTTTAATTGCCAACAGTTTTCCAAATAATATGATTTAATCAGATCATATATTTGTCTCCTATACGACAGTGAAGAACTCTTTAAAGTCCTTCATGCCAACTGGAATTAAAAGTTTTACTGAAATCAATAATGCACGCAAATATCTTGCAATTTTTACCCATGTCAACGAGTCGCATTAGTAGAGCAGTCAGTGCCATCTGCAGCCGGCAATGCGGCTATGTTGGTGCGCTTAACTTGACAAGGGATGACCCAAGGCTACAACCACAAAACTTGTTGCATAGGTTGACCTTGGAACTAGCAACTATGACTGTGCTTATGGTGTCGCAAGATCAAAGTTCAAGGTCAGAATGCCATATAAACTATATCTCAACAACAAAGAACGCTAGGGTCACCAAACTTGGTACGCAGGTTCACCCTGACTTCTGACTATGGGTTTGGGGTCAAAAGGTCAAAGGTCAACATTTTAAAGCTACAGGGCTACAAAAGGCATGGGTCTGCATCTTGATTTACTGTATTCTAGTCTGTTTGTTGTATATGTTTATTATGCCTCGGTGAAACAGAGGCATGCAGTAATCAGTTAGTGTGTGTGTGTGTCTGAGTATCTGTCCATCCGCCTCTATGTTTCAGCTTGCCCAGTCAAAATTAAATGGAACTAAAGGCTTGTATCATTGCATCGTCATATTTTCTCGACTTTTAATTTGCCAGAATTCCGAGATAAGGCTTTGTTTTCGAAATAAACACAAATTTAACTCATCTGTACCGTCAGTGAAGCCAGGGGAATAACTACGCTGGGCCACTAGAGGCAGCAGTGCATCTTTTTTACAGCACATGGATGATTTCCTGTCACAGTCGATCTCTAGCTGAACTGTTATAAAATAGTGGTTACTGAAAAAAACACGTATTCAGCAACTACACCATTTATTCATCACATCAATTGCTTTCACACTGGTTTTGCTGTTTATAGTTTTGCAGAGGAAGGACGAGGTAAAACTCGTTAAAAACTCACTAAAAACTCCAACTCCCAACATTCCCCACCCGCAAATGGTCGCAGTGAACTGCGCAAGCGCCCCGAAACTCCTGCCACAAGGAAGTACTGAGCAATCTGTCAATACAGGGTGAACAAATGTCCATCTTTTTACCCGTCTGTTTTCGTCCTCTGCCACTAAACAGCAAAACCTCCTGTTTGTCTTGATTGTCATTGTATTCACATACCTCTATTGCTTCTGCCATTTAAAACATCTGCCACCATGCTCTTCTTTGTGTTTGGATTCCAGCTGTTCAAATCAGGTTGGTGGCTCTTGGCTGCTGCCAGCAGTATTAGCATGTGAACTGCAGATTATTTTCACTGTGCATGCATGTACTCCAAAACTACTGGATGGATTTGAATGAAATTTTTACCAGAGGTGGTCCTTGGACTAGAGAGAAACCTACAACATTTTGGCGATGATCTCAGAATGTACACCTCCACCAAGGCTCTTATCTTCTCACAGTGTGTTAGCAAGAATACTCCAAAACTACTAGATGGATTTGGATGAAATTTTTACCAGAGGTGATCCTTGGGCTAGAGAGGAACCCATAACATTTTGGTGATGATCCAAGAATGCACACCTCCGCTAAGGCTCTGGCACAGAGGCATTGGCACCTTGGTGCTTTCATTATTGATTAAGAAGTGGATTGCATATACATTGCAAGTGGTGCAGTGTTTTGGGAGGAAACTAACTTGATTTTTATTCGGGATGGAGTGTTCCTTAAGGAAATCCAGCATTCTTTTATTTACAATACCACAGACTAATTTACCTAAACAACTGCCAACACAGGTGCCACTATAGTTATTCAAGTCTGATCTGTCCCCACTGTTACGAATGGGGGAAATGAGTCCTGTGCGCCAAATACCTGGTTCACTCACTCATTCACACACACACACACACACACACACACACACACACACACACACACACACAGAGAGAGAGAGCGAGAGAGAGAGACAGAGAGAGAGAGACAGAGAGAGAGAGAGAGAGAAAATGAAGTCACACATCCAGTCAGCCACAGTCATACCCTGTCATAAGACCAAGTGAGCAATGTGCAGGAAGCTAGCTCATTGTTTGAATAAAGGCTGAAGTTTGTGTGTCTGTGTGTGTAGTTGGGGGCTGTGAGTTCATTGCAGCACAAACAGGCTGTTCTATAAATGGAACAAAATAGTGGCCAACTTGGAAAGCGGTGCCTACAAGCAAATCCAAACGTGTGACATTTCTGACTGGACAGATGATACTTTTATGAATGAGTTCGTCTGAAAGAGTAACCCTTTGTTTTGTCGCCTCTTTCAATTCAGCTACATACATGTTTTATTTCCTAATGATGAAGGAGAAGCCTGTGAAGCCCTACCTGAAATTATGACTTCCATATCACGTTTAGAAGGCCCATAATGGAGGTGCAGCCCGACGCCGACCCTGTGTTTTTGGCCTTTCACCTTTTGATCTTCAAATGAATTTAACTCTAGAACTTTGCATATACTATTCTTGCACCTAGTTTGGTATCAATATGTTGTTGTTTTAAAGTCTGGAAAAAACAGATATACTGTAAGTAAAACCTCTAGCATGCCCTGATGGGTATCTAGAAAGTGCTCAGAGTAGGGCTGTGCGAGATGACTATATAAGAACGTCTATCGTTTCATAGAATACTCTGTCATTTATATTGTTATTTAAAATGCACATGTCAGCCTCTCCCCCGCAGTGCTCGCAGTGCATGTGGTGTGCTGGCTAGGCTCTCCAGTGGTTGCTAGCTCTGAACTCCTGGTTTGGTCAAATAGCCACTAGCCCACTACTCCTGTTTGCCAGAGAGGATGTGAGACTATTTTCCATTGTGCTGCGTCAGGGAGGATAGTCCGCTAACCTCGTTTTAATAGGAGGTAAGTAACATTAACACCATGTCTAATTATAAAACGGCAAATGCTAAATGACGGTGCCAAGTTGTGCTAATTGGAAACACAATAGTAAATCAGACCATTGTTTCTTTGGTTTAAATTACTGCCGAGTTTCTTAGTTTTGTCTTTAGGGTTTTTTTTTTATTAAAGCTGCAAAAGTGCATGATGGTGGCACATACATGCAAAAATAAATTAATTAAAATGGGTCAGAGGAGCAAGTTGGTTTCTTCATGTAATTTATTTGATTTCTAATCATTTTAATTAGTCAAGTAGCAATAATGAACAAAGTTAAAGTCATCACATGTATTTTATTACAATACCTTTTGCGTCTTTGATTTTCACATCATGACCAATCTGAAGTATTTTTACTAAGAAGCAAACAAGTTAAATCAGGCCAGAACAGCACTCACCAGGCTGTGGATCTACACTTAAATATTCACTGATTTAAACTAACAGCTAACTTATATCTGTAGATGGCAGCGATGGGTAATTTTCTCATTTTCAGACTTTTTTTTTTGTGTTATCTGTTTTGGATTATTTTTATTATTTTTTTTGCCATTCTCCTCTGGCTGAGGAAATATTTAACTTATTGATGTTTACTTTTTATTCATCACTCTATAAAAGCAAGAAATTTCTGTGTGTCTGTTTGGTAACTTTTGAATTTGGTATGTTTACACAAGAAATTACATAATTTCCTCGAATATCACCATTTTTGGAATAAACTGTGATCCAGAGAGAGAGAAAAAGTCAGTGAAAGTGACAGTTTCAGATGACCGAAAATCGCTGGAAATGTCGGCCTGAAATGCATGACGTCACTAGTTTAACAATGACTTAATTACTAGTCTTGTTACAATCTGAAAATGAGGAGATTGCATTCATATTTTGAGGGAAATGGAAGAAAGCATTCTCAATCTGAGTTTCGAAGTGGATACCAATGAAGAGGAAGATGAAAGTGAAAAGAGTGATTTAGTAAACATCGATAATGATGACGGAGATCTGGACCCTGAAGCCGATGACGAAAACCAAACTAGTGCTAACACTGCGGCTTCAGTCCTTGCAGCTTACCTGCATGAACCGGGTCCCAGACAGCCAGATGGTGAGGTCCTCTTTAATCCATCTTGGAGGGTTTTTTTTCCACCATCCAGCTGCTCCCTGTTAGCCGTTAGCTCCGGTGCTCCTGCCTGGCTGCTACTCCCTCATCGTCCCACCGCTGCCAGTGGCTGAAACCGCTTTTAAATTTCCACCAAACTGATGTCCTGAGTCCACCAGCGGTCCCTCCGTCATCTCTGAGCCCTGGCAACATGAGCCCCGGGGTGCCCATTTGGTCCTGTGTGAGCCACTGGATCAGAGCAGAGACACGCGGGGAAGGTAGGGGTCGGTGCGCCTCATTCGGGCTGAACCTCCGTGATGGGGATGATGAACCGAGGAGAAATAAAGACAAGTCGCAGCTTGACCCTAACAATACTGTGAACTGGTATGTGTAAATGTATTTATTGACGTTTCTTGTCTTATTTTTATATTATAGAAAATTTAGAAATCCACTTTGCGACTGTCTAAATTTCTCTAAAAACAACATGTGTAAAAGTTTTCCCTGAACCATCGCAACTCAGCCGAAATTATTCATCAGATTTTAGAGAAACTATAGAGTGTTTCTTATTTTAATACCAAATTATGCTTTTAGCAAGGGTAAACCTTATTCTTCAACTATAAGTGCTTTATTGATCAGAATGATTTTTAGAAAAGTCTTGATCATTTTTGCTTCATATCTTCACCCTCTCCTTACAAGTTGCACGCTTGCAGTGAAAATAGTGATCTTGCCACCGAGTGACCGAACGATCAAAACTTCACAAGGTCTACTGTCTGCAATATTTGTTTATTTGTACAATTTAGATACATAATCAAGAGTGTGGGCTAGATCTGCTGGAGCCATTGAGCTTTTAGTTTGTTCCACTGGTGACATCATCAAAATCAGTCTGCAAATACGGAAGTCAGAGCCTCGACGTGGGTGCACAGAATGAATGGAAAAAATTCAATTTTTTTTCTTTGTAGACGAAATTAAGGCTGCAAAAGTACTACATTCATGTTTATTATGTTCTCAGCTTTCGGTAAAGGTATAATATGCTTATTTTAGTATTTTCAGTAAGTATTTCCTTTAAAGCACTGACAAGGCTGTTATTAGGGGTGAGAATCACCAATATTTTCCAGAATCAATTCAATTCCAATTCAGAAGGCAGTCAGGGATTTTGCCATTATAATGACTATTTTCCATGCATATGAAAGAATTTGTTTAGAGACCAATGTTGTAAATATAAAATAAATTCATGAACACAAGAGTTTACCTTCTGTAAACCTCATGAGTTTCACACATGAAAAGGCATTATATTAAAAAGACAGATAGTAGGATTTTGTGAATCGATTTTGAATCACTCAAATAAAATTGATCTTTTGAACCCACCACCCCTTGCTGTTATACAAACATTACTAAAGAAAATACTCATTGGTGCAATGAGTCAGTGACTATCTGCCATTTAACAAGACAGGAAAACCAAAAATCAAGGACAGAGGGCAGCAGAGAAAAACTGAGTGAAAAAAGGTTTTATGAGATGACAGAAGAACAAGTTTCAACCCTGTTCATAAAGACCTGCTGTGTGTGTGTGTGTGTGTGTGTGTGTGTGTGTGTGTGTGTGTTATAAGAGAGCAACTGGGGGGGTGGGCTATCTGCAAAGAATCTTATAAAAAGAGAGGGTGTTCATGGCAGGGAGGAGGGAAGAAAAGGGGTTTCAGAGTTTCCTGTCTACCCCCTCCTCCCTTCCCAGAGGTCACCAATGAGATGCTCCCCCACCATCTCAAAGAATCCCAGAGCACAGGAAGTGCAAACCTTCATTCTCTGGAGAGTTATCTTCAAAAAGGAACAACCATGGAGGAATGCACACACACACACCCCAAGCAGACACATGCACACAGAGTGAAAAGCTATTAACATTGCTTGATCCTCTCACCCTTCTCTTTCTCAAAAAGCTCTCTTGACATTCAGCCCCTCTGCATCATGTCTTATTGCACACACACACTCCGCTAGTAGAGGTGCTAACACGTAACAAAAGGTTAAGTGGGTGAGTGTCTATTTTATTGCCAGTTGCTACGGAAAACCTGTTACAACATCACACCCTCGATCACTGGATGCTAACAGATTTATGCAATAATTCCAGGATCGTGCAAAAGGACAGAAGAGAAAGGGAGGGCAGAGACACCAAACAGCAGGCATGTTGGGGGTAGCACCCTTACACCCACACCCCCACACGCATGCACAAAATCACCCTTTCAGTCAAGATGGAATCTATCATTCCTTTGTTTCCTCTGAGCTTCTGGAGGGAACTGAGCCTGGCTAAGAGACACAGAGAGGGAGGGGAGAGAGTTTGTGTGTGTGTGGGGGGGGGGGCAGGCAGCTGCATACTAGCAACAATGTGTGTGATGGGCAGTGAGAGACACAGCAGCCAGACAGCAAGGGATTAGAAAACAAGAAATGGGAAATCAAGAAGAAAAACTATATATAAATAAATCAGAAATGAGAAGTGTGTGCGTGTGTGTGTGTGTGTGTGTGTGTGTGTGTGTGTGTGTGTGTGTGTGTGTGTGTGTGTGTGTGTGTGTGTGTGTGTGTGTGTGTGTCTGTAGATATGAGCAATCACCAAGGCAGAGACTGGCCTCAGGGACCCAGGGAGGCAAAGAGCAAGAATGTGAAGGGGCAAAAGGAGGCTGGAGAAAGGATAAAAGAAACTGGGCAAAAACACAAACTACATCATTCTGGAGTATTTTGAGATTACTGGCAATCTCTGTTGATGCAAAATACAGTGGTGCTTGAAAGTTTGTGAACCCTTTAGAATTTTCTACATTTCTGCATAAATATGACCCAAAACATCATCAGATTTTCACTTGAGTCTTAAAAGTAGATAAAGAGAACCAAGTTAAATAAATGAGACAAAAAATTTTACTCTGTCATTTGATTATTTATTGAGGAAAATTATCCAATATTACATATCTGTGATGGGGCTGCAACGACTAGCCAACAAATAGTCGACAGCAAAATTTGTCATTAGCCGATGCATCATTAGTGACATCATCATCTGTATCCCATGGCATGCAATGCCACCCGAAACAATGTTTCACCGTAGCCAACTGAAGTAGCTCCGAGTGAGACATCACGCTTTTCCCAGCTCTGTGGTGCGCTGACAGAGCATGTGTGCTAGTGACCAGGAACAGAGCAGGGGAAGCAGCACCACGATGGAGGCTGAAGGCTCACGCAAAACGAACATTCCAAAGTTTGGGAACATTTTGTACGTGACTCAGCCAACAAAACTGCTCAATGCAACCTCTGTAAAGTGAGCCTTGTGTACCATGGGGTCACTACGGCATGCACGAGCATTTGAAAAGGAAACACGTTTTGGAAGAGTCAGACGCCCCTCAGTAAGATAATTAGCTCCCATGCTAGTAGCTAGTGTATTACTGTAGGTGTGTGTGAAGGATCATGACAGTTTAAAGAGTAATGTCATTTTGTCTGACAATTTCATTATAAAATTTATGCAGCGTTAACAAGAGGATGGGGACCATGGACGGCTTTTTGCAGAAAAAGCAGACATGTACCCGCAACAAGCTACTGTTCTCACAGAGTCAATTCTAAACATGATGGTCAAAGACATGAGGCCACTTTCCATGGTTGAGGGTAAGGATTTCAACAATTGTTTCACCAGTTCAACCCTGAATATACGCTGCCATCCAGAACCCATTTTACAACCTTTACAAACGCAAGTGATTGTCTCTCTCGCGCACGCACACACACACATTTAACAAATGTTAAATGTTATGCATTGTTTATTATGCACAAAATGCACTTTTAAGAAAGAATGTTTATTTTACTGCTGATTGCAGTTCTTGTTCTTGTTGTTCAAGTGCTCCGTTTTTCTTCAAAAAAGGAAAATGTTTTGTTTTTCGCAATAAAAAGAAATGAGATTGGGTTTTTTTGTGCAATTCTTAATGACTTGTCGTTAAAATAGTTGACGACTAGTCGACTATTGAAATGGTTGTTAGTTGCAGCCCTAATCTGTGAGTGGCAGAAGTTTGTGAACCTTTGACTTCAATATCTGGTGTGACCCCTTTTGCAGCAATAACTGCAATTAAATGTTCCCGGTAACTGCTGATAAGTCCTGCACATCGGCTTGGAAGAATTTTAGCCCATTCCTCCGTACTGAACAGCTTCAACTCTAGGATGTTGGTGGGTTTCCTCGCATGAATTGCTCGCTTCAGGTCTTTCCACAACATCTCAGTTGGATTAAGGTCAGGACTTTGACTTGGCCATTCCAAAACATTAACTTTATTCTTCTTTAACCATTCTTTGGTAGAACGACTTGTGTGCTTAGGATAGTTATCTGCTGCATGACCCACTTTCTCTTGAGATTCAATTCATGGACAGATGTCATGACATTTTCCTTTAGTATTTGCTGGTATAATTGAGAATTCATTGATCCATGAATGATGGCAAGCCGTCCTGGGCCAAATGCCACAAAACAGGTTCAAACTATAATATTACTACCACCATGTTTCACAGATGAGAAAAGGCTCTTATGTTGGAATTCAGCGTCTTCCTTTCTCCAAACATAATGTTTCTCATTCAACCCAAAAAGTTCTATCCCTCCAAAAAACATTTTTTCAATTAAGAATGGGTATGTGACGTCACCCGACGGAAAAACCGCAAAGAATTGTGGGACAAGAGTTCTGCCTGTCTGTGCTTAGTAGTGAGCAACAAAGAAAAGAGAGGGTTGGCTCCAGTCCATTATTTATTTATTCAGTCAGTCAGTCAGTCAGTCAGTCATTCGTTCGGATAAAAATGACACTGAATTTGGTATTCAAACATAGGAAATGTAAATATACTTATAAAACATCATACAAAATCCAGGATGACACATGAAAGTGAAACCACTTATTTCCAATGTGGTCCTTTCAATCACATTATTATTCCTCCGAATACCACGCAACGTTAGAATGGGGAAGTTTTGCTGCATTATCAAATGCAACAACTGCTCTCACGATTGGTGTGGAAAAAAGTGACAACGGCGTATGCTTTATTTTAACTTTCCAACTTGTAAGAAAAGTGGAGAGAATCGGGTCTCCGAGCTAACAAAGAGGCGTCGGATGGAATGGGTTGCAGCGGTCAGAAGGAAAGACATCAGCTTCAACAATATTCCTGCACACATGGTCATGTGTTCACTGCGTTTTCACAAAGGTAAGTTGTGATTTAAAAACTATTTAGTAGTGCAGAAAGACGTCCCCTCTCCAGAGCAGCTGTCTTGCACGCCATGCCTTTGGCTGCACCTCAGCCATGGCTCTCTATCTCTCAATAATGTGTAAAAACACATGGGGCAAAATCAAATAATTTCCCCACAGCCTCTCTGCTATTCCAAAGTTCTCTTGCTATTCTGGAGCAGTTTTTTTTTTTTTTTTTTTTTTTTTTAAATGGGAGCTTTTTGGTGTTGCTGATTTTCTTTGATTTTTTTCTTGAAGTTGTGATTACTTGTTGCCTTCATTACGCATGGATTTAATATCAACTGGGGACTGAAGTCCATAGAATGTTTGGTATCACTAAATTAAGCAGAATCTCCTCTTTCAGGTGACTATAAAAACGTCACTGTCCTGGTTTAGTATGTTTTTATAGCAGCTAATTATACCAGTAATTTTTTTCAGTGCACCAGCGCAAACTTATCACATCACTGGATTAGTATTTAATGTCCTGTTGATAATAATGTGTATATACTTATCAAGCATTATATGACAAATTTGAACATAAATCCAACATTTCACCACTGGGACTTAGAAATGTCTGTAGTTTCAGACACCTGCTAGTGCAGAAAAATGTATAGAAACGATGATTGCTTACCTTTGCGTTAAACAACAGTTTTCTGGTCATTCACCTGGAAGATTTGAGGCGGCTGGACCCATCCATTGGTGAATTGAACATGAGCCTCTAATAATTTCTATCCATCCATCCATCTTCTTCCGCTTAATCCTTTTTGGGTCACGGGGGGGCTGGAGCCTATCCCAGCATCTTTGGGCGAGAGGCAGAGTCCACCCTGGACAGATCGCCAGTCCATCGCAGGGCCAACACAGAGAGACAGACAACCATTCACTCTCACAGTCATACTCTAATAATTTATCGTTTCTAAATTGCTCATGGATTTATGCGCTCACCACACAAACCAGGTAGGCAAACATATCTGACTGCATGACTCGAGCTTCTCTGAATAAGGAATTTGAATTTTCTGTTTGCTCTGTTCAATTGCACATATGTCTGTTCACGTTAGCAAATGCCTAGACTACAGGTAAACAAAGAAGCCAGACCATGATTATGGTGACAACGGCCCAGAATGCAGCGCGGTATGACATCAATGCCCATTCTCTATAGCCTTCAGGGCTTGTCCACGTGATCTTTAGCAAACTGCAGAAAAGCAGCAATCGTCTTTTCGGAAAGCAGTGGCTTTCTCCTTACAACCCTGCCATGCACACCATTGCTGTTCAGTGTTCTCCTGAGGGTGGACTCATGAACATTAGCCAATGCGAGAGAGGCCTTCAGGTGCTTAGAAGTTACCTTGGGGTCCTTTTTGACCTCGTCGACTATTACACGTTTTGCTCCTGGAGCAGTCTTAGCTGGTCAACCACTCTTGGGAAGGGTAACAATGGTCTTAAATTTCTTCCATTTGTGCACAATCTTACTGTGGATTGGTGGAATCCAAACTCTTTAGAGATGGTTTTGTAACCTTTTCCAGCCTGATGAGCCTGAGCATCAACAACCCTTTTTCTGAGGTCCTTAGTAAGCTCCTTTTTCATGTCATGATACAGTTCCACAAACATGTGTTGACACTTTGATAGATCTTTAAATAAAATAGGGTGCCCACTCATACCCAACTGTCATCCCATTGATTGAAAACACCTGACTCTAATTTCACCTTTAAATTACCTGCCCATCCTAGAGGTTCACAAACTTTTGCCACTCACAGATATGTAATATTGGATCATTTTCCTCAATAAAGAAATGACTGTCTCATTTATTTAACTGGGCTCGCTTTATCTGCCATTAGGACATGCGTGAAAATCTGATGATATTTTAGATCATATTTAAGATAAGATAAGATGAGCCTTTATTAGTCCCACAACGGGGAAATTCCAGGATTGCAACAGCACAGGGATAGCAACACTCAGAGCAACAATCAGAAGGCAAGAAAAAAAAACAAGCAAGCAAGAGCAGCTAATATACATATGTACATATTACTATAAAATATACGTATATATACACACAGACACACAGTGCAGAGCATTGTAGCTGGATGGAATAAATATATGAATATATGAACACACAGTGCAGAGCATTGTAGCTAGATGGAATAAATATGTAAATATATAAACACCCACAGTACGGAGCATTGCAGCTAGGTGGAATAAATATGCAAGTATATAAACACACACAGTGCGGAGCAATGTAGCTAGATGGAATAATATGTAGATATATAAAAACACAGTGCGGAGCATTGTAGCTAGATGGAATAAATATATAGATATATAAATATAAACACACCCAGTGCTGAGCATTGTAGCTAGATGGAATAAATATGTAAATATATAAACACACACAGTGCAGAACATTGTTGCTAGATGGAATGAAACAGCATAACCGTCTACTTAGTTATCCTACATGGTATGATTATGTGCCCATACATATTCTCACCCTCCATAGCGACCGGTATGTTCCTAGTTGTATGCCGGAGGGGACCATTGTGTAAGTCTATTGCATCTTTTGCATTCAAAAAACTATTAGTTTGTTACGTCTTTTTGCTATCTCTGCGAGCAGCCCTGCTTAGGTTGTACAGTCTGACAGCCGTTGGTAGGAAGGACCTACGAAACCTCTCGGTTGTGCACCTGGGATGATGTAGTCTGCTGCTAAATGAGCTCCTCAGTGCATCCAGTATGTCCTGCATAGGGTGGAACTCGGACTCCAGCAGAGATGACAGTTTAGCCACCATCCTTCTCTCTCCTATCTCCTCCATCGGATCAAGGCGCTGCCCCAGGACAGAGCTAGCTTTCTTAATCAGTTTGTTCAGTCTCTTCCTATCAGCTGCAGTAATGCCACTGCCCCAGCAGACCACTCCAAAAGTGATGGCTGATGCCACCACCGTGTCATAGAATGACTTCAGCAGCGCCCCTTGTACACCAAAAGACCTGAGTCTCCTCAGCAGGAACAGCCTGCGCTGTCCCTTCTTGTAGAGTGCGTCAGTATTGTGTGACCAGTCTAGTTTATTGTTCAGATGAACACCCAGGTACTTATAGGATGTCACCATCTCGATGTCTGTTCCCTGTATATTTACTGGTGCTGTGAGGGGCTGCCCATGCCTGCGGCAGTCCACCACCAGCTCCTTAGTTTTCCTCGCGTTGATCTGGAGGCAGTTCCGATGGCACCAGTCCACGAAGTCCTGGATAAGCCCTCTGTACTCAGCTTCATCTCCGTTGGAGATGAGACCAACGATCGTAGAGTCATCAGAGAACTTCTGTAGATGGCAATGTGTTGTGTTGTGTGAGAAGTCCGCAGTATAAAGAGTGAACAGGAAGGGAGCCAGCACCGTTCTCTGGGGGGCCCCCGTGCTACTGATGATCGTGTCGGAAACACAGTCCCGGGTTCTCACAAACTGTGGCCGGTTCGTGAGGTAGTCCAGGATCCATGATGACAGGTGCTGGTCCACCCCTGCGCGCAGCAGCTTGTCCTTCAGGATCATCGGTTGGATGATGTTGAAAGCACTGGAGAAGTCAAAGAACATGATCCTCACCATATTCCCGGGCTTCTCCAGGTGGGACAGAGAATGGTGAAGGAGGAAGATCACCGCATCCTCCACCCCAATGCCATGCTGGTAGGCAAACTGGAGTGGATCCATCGCTGGTTCCACCAGGGGGCGGAGATGAGCAAGGAGCAGTCTCTCCAGGGTCTTCATCAAGTGGGACGTCAAGGCCACCGGTCTGTAGCTGTTCAGGTCTTTGGGGTGGGAAGTTTTTGGTACAGGTACCACACAAGATGTTTTCCACAGCTGTGGTACCCTCCCCAGTTTCAGGCTCATGTTGAAGATATACGTCACAATCCCACACAGCTGGTCTGCACAGGACTTGAGGAGCTTTGCGCTGATGCCGTCCGGTCCCGACGCCTTCCTCGCCTTGATCTTCCTCAGCTCCGTCCTCACCTGGGTCTTGGTCAGGGTCAGGATGGGGGGCTGTGTGTTGGGAGTGGGGGGGGGGTGTCGGTGGAGTGGGGAGTGGGTAGCAGGACTTGATTTCTTAGAGGCAGCAGTGGTTGTTGTGCAGACAGGGGGGAGGGCGGTTGGTCAAATTTATTGAAAAACAGATTCAGGTTGTTCGCCCACTCCCTGCCCCCCGTGGCCTGGGGGGAGGTATTCTGGAGCCCCGAGATGGTTTTGAGGTTTCTCCAGACCCCGCTGATGTCGCTCTGTTGCAGCTTGTCCCCCATCTTCTTCCTGAAGCTGTCCTTGCCTTCTCTGATCTTTCTCCTCAGCTCCCTCTGTACGGACTTCAGCATCTCCCTGTTCCCCGACCTGAAGATCCTCTTCTTCTCTCTCAGAAGTGTTTTTATCTCAGGGTTGATCCAGGGTTTGTTGTTTGAGTGACGCCGTATGGTCTTGGTGGGAACGGATTTGTCCACACAGAAGCTGAGGTAGCCCGTGAAGGTGTGAATGAGGCCATCGATGTCCTCACCATGTGGATCGCAGAGCTGCTTCCAGGCAGTGGCTTCAAAACAGTTCTTTAGAGTGTCCATTGTCTCCTCAGACCATAACTCCACAGTGTGCATGGCCGGAGGTTGTCTGTGCACTAGGGGTTTGTACACCGGCCGGAGATGAACCAAGTTGTGATCCGATCTCCCGAGTGGGGGGAGTTGTGATGAGGTGTACGCCTCCTTAGTGTTTGTGTAGAATAAATCCAGTGTTTTATTGTCTCTAGTGTGGCATGTGACATACTGGGTGAACGTGGGTAGAATGGGAGACAGTGAAACGTGGTTGAAATCGCCTGAGATGAGGAGAAGAGCATCTGGGTGTTCTGTCTGCAGCCTGCTGGAATGGATGACGTCACGCGCTGTCCCAGCGTTCGCCGTCGGATTTGCATAAACAACAATGCAGATCACGTGTGAGTGTTCTCTCGGGAGATATGTAGGCCTCATGCTAACAGCTAGCAACTCAATGTCTTTGCTGCAGTGTCGTTGTTTAACAGTGATATGTCCCGGTCTGCACCAGTTGTTGTTAACATACATTATCACTCCACCGCCCCTTGCTTTGCCACTGTCTGGTGTTCGGTCAGCTCGTATCATGTGAAAACCCTCCAGCTCAATGTTAGCATCTGCTGCTAGTTCACTTAGCCACGTCTCAGTAAACAAAAGGAGAGAGCACTCCCGGTAAGTGCTATCATAACGGGAGATAGCCGCTAGCTCATCTAACTTTCCCAGTATCGACCGTACATTTCCCATGACAACAGATGGAAGGGAGGGTCTGTACCTTATATTTTTTGTCCTCCGCCTTACTCCAGCCCGGCAGCCGCGACGCTTTCGCCTCAATTCTCTCGGTATGTCGAGTTTTTCCAATGGGACCGGGTGGCGGTTAAATGCTAGCAGCTCTTCCCTGTTGTATCGTATCCTGCTATAAACAGTGGCTCCGTCCACCGGCTCAGGAGACATTTGGGACGATCTGTGTGTCCGTGATATAAGTGGGGTGAAAAAAAAAAGACTGATCAAAAGAGAGAGGAAGGGAAAAAAAACTCGGAATCGAGCCGCTGTTGCAAAAGGCAGCCTACTCGTGTGGCGCCGAATCAATAATTTATAATAATTTACGCAGAAATGTAGAAAATTTTAAAGGGTTCACAAACTTTCAAGCACCACTGTATGCCTTTATGAGCAGACAAACCTACCTAACTGTGGTAATGAAGACACCAAGGTGCTGATGCCTCGGTGCCAGAGCCTTGGGGGAGGGATGCATTCTCAGATCATCACCAAAATGTGATAGGTTCCTCCTCTGGTAAAAATTCCATCCAAATCCATCCAGTAGTTTTTGAGTACACGCATGCGCAGTGAAAATAATCTGCAGTTCACATGCCCATACTGTCAGCGGCAGCCAAGAGCCACCAACCTGATTTGAACAGCTGCAATCCAAACACAAAGAAGAGCACGGTGGCACACATTTTAAATGGTGGAAGTAATGGAGGTACATGAATACAATGACAATCAAGACGAACAGGAGTTTTTGCTGTTTAATGACCGAGGAAGAAAACAGATGGGCAAAAAGAAGGACATTTGTTCACCCAGTATTGGTGGATTGCTCAGTACTTTCCTCTGGCGGGCGTTTCCAGGCACATACACAGCACCGTTCCATTTCCTCTGGCGGGAGTTTCCGGGCGCATGCGCAGTACCATTCCATTGATGGTAAAGGTGAGTTATTTTTGTGTTTATTTCAAAAACAAAGTGCTGTTTTGAAATACTGGCAAATTAAAAGTCAAGAAAATATGGTGGTACAATGATACAAGCCTTTAGTTCCACTTAATTTTGACCGGGTGAGCTGAAACAGTGAGGCGGACAGACAGACACGAATACACACACAGCGCCACAACAGGCACACTCAGTGATTACTGTATGCTTCCGTTTTCACCGAGGCATAATAATTTTTGGGGGGTATTTTGTATAACTTTATTAATCCCAGAGGGAAATTCAGGGTATCCACGTGGATGGATGAGGCAGCCACAGTATGGCGCTAATCCCGTCATCATTCACACACACATTCACACCTAGGGCCACTTTAGAGTTTCCAATTAACCTAACTTGCATATTTTTGGCCTGTGGGAGGAAATCAGAGTACCTGGGGTAAACCCACGCACACACGGGGAGAACATGCAAACTCAACACAGAAGGGTCACTGATGGTCGGGGGGGTGGGATCGAACCCACGACCTTCTTACTGTGCTGCCAGAGTGCTAACCACTGTGCCACCAAGCTACCCTAAAGATAAAAATAGTCCTGTAATGATAACAGCTAAAATGATTAATCATACGATAAGAAAAAACAACCATGATAACTTTTCTGGCCATGATAAGTTACATGTGGGTTTTTCTGTGTTTTTTTTTTTGTTTTGTTTTTTTTACATAATCCACCAGCCGGCCACGGATGCTTCTGTCCCTCTGCACGCTCCCCGTGCAAGGCAGGGGACATGTTCACACAGCTGAAAAAAAAAGTGAAGCGGCAGGCTGGGGTCCACTCACAGTTCACACCTAAAAACATGACTACATATTTTTTTTTTATTATTTTGGTCAGTTGTCATTTACTGAAAATAAATGCTCTAAATGATGACATTTTGACTTGGAATTTAGGCGAGTAGTTTTCAGTAGGTTACTAGTGCATGCCCGTAGAAAGCAAGTATTGTCTGAAAACGGATAGCCCAATTAGGCTTACAGGCCCAAATGTGGGCTGTGTTTGAAAGTGGAGTACAGAGGTGTAGCCTATATGTAGGCAATCACATGTTAGACTTTGACAAATATGAAAGGGACTGAACACCACTGAGATTTACTTGACACATTTAATTTTAGAATAATTACAGAATTATTGAAAATGAATGGGACATCCAATATTAGCAACTGTTTAAGAACCCTTGTTTATTTGTTTGTCAGATCACTTTGGGAAATGGGAGTTGTTCAGTCACCATTATAATTGTTGTTGTTTATATGTGTAGTGTATCGTCAATAAACTCATGCAGTACTACAACAGGACATGTTTACAAATGTTTGAGACCCTTTGTTGTGCATATTTTCAGATTTTAGCAATATTATAAGTACAAAACACTCAACATTATTATATACAGCAGAATGACCCATTTGGCCGCAACTGTTCCATCAGTGTTGTCCATTTGTTTGTGAATATTTAAATAAAAATGATTTATTTTGTTATTTGGGCATTTTTGTGTCCTGCTTGGTCACGGTTGTCATTTAGTCAAAGAGTGCATATGTGTCCGCATATGATGTGCAGTTGATCTGGCCATTCCGCTCCACAATCATAGCGGTATTATTATTAAATTTGATACTCACGTGGGGGGAAGGGGGGGGGGGCTCGTGGTCCTGCAAAGGACAGTGGTACCACACACTGACCAGGCAATCGGGGCATGCCTCCCCGTCAAGGATCGTGGTCCACTCCGTCAGACATTGGTGTTGGAGAAGCAGCAGCTGAACTGACGGATCACAGTCCTTTCACAAAGAGCCAAGCCCAGCCTGCCCGGTTAACAGGAGTCTTAGCTGCTGTGTGCCACCGCTGTCCTTTGCCGCTGCTACCAAAGAGCATTACTATCGCATGCATTTTGGCTCAAACACATGGGCTTTGGTTAGCGCAAAACCTGTCTTAAACCATCATGATTACAATTCACTTTAGATAATGCGCCTTTTTGCATTAAAAGGATGAGAAGGAGTGCTTTGGATTGGATTATCCAAAACATACCTCTGAATGATTAGACCGGTCTCTTTGTGTCATGCGCCGGAGGAAGGTTCGTTTTTACGCTGTTGTGATAAGGAAATGAACTTGGACACGCGTGCAGAGGGACAACTGATCATCCAACCCCGTCATTGTAATATGGCCAAATGTCAAGCCCTGCTGTGATATATAAAAATAGTGAAAGGAACTAAAATTAAAAGCAAGTACAACAATCCCAGATTATTTCCCTTACCAAACTTTTAAAAGATGAGAGTGGTATAAAAGAAATGAGCTTTAGTTTTAGTTGCAAATGATTCCCACTGTCTGCAGCAGAAAACCGAAAAGGTGAAAGACCAAAAGTAGTGCGGGCTTTGCGAACAAGCAGACTTATGTAGCTGCTTGAGCGGAGGAAACAGTTAATGTTATGGAAATTGAGCAATGAGCGAAGATATGACGGAGTTTTACCAGACATTCAGGTCAGGTAAAAGTCCCTTTTGTGAACCATCATGACAGGCAAACTTGATCTGACCAAAAAACTCTGAGTTGAATGCCTTGTAATGTGAGCATGGCCGAGCTAAACTAAATGTAGGGTGTCAGAGCAAACATGAACAGAAAGCGTGAGACACAAGAGATTTCCTCAAGACAAACCACAGATAGCTTGTAAAATTGTATGTATATTTTCTCATGACAAGTACTTCTTGATACACAAATTAAAGAGTTGGAATGCAGAGTTCAAAATACCATCAGCACCACAATAATAAAAAAGGTAGTTTTAACAAGTCAAAGTTGCTCTCTGATCGTTCCAGGAGGTCCAACAACAAATTCAAAACAGATATATGTATGTGCATTGTGAACATATTGTGTATTTGGTCTGCTTAAACTTCAGCTGAGAGAAAACTCACTCATCTGTGTGCGTGTGTGTGACACTAAGGCCTTATAAGGCTATATGGCTGCTCCCGAGTTGTAATAGAGAAAAGGCAGCAGGAGGGAGAGAGAGGCAGAGAATGAGTGAGACTGGCTGAAAAGTGAAGAAAACAAGACATTTGAGATCATATAAATAGGACAGTGCTGGAAAAAGAAGTAACGTTGGGCTGGAAAAGGTAACACCAACAAGAAAGTCTGAGAGTAAGAGATGGAAAAAAAAAAACAAAACAGAAATCGACCAAGAGTCTGCATGCTTTCCTGTTTTTTACCCCATTAGTCACCCTTGCTCTCACTCTCTTAATCCTTTCGCTCGTTACTTTATCGGTTTCACATATTTCTTCCTTTCTATTTGTTCTTTTTGTCTTTTTGGAAATCATGAGTAACCGAATGTTTGAGGAGAATACAATTTCACATTTACAACCCGTTTACTGCGTTGTGTACCCGGGAATCTTCATTTGGTTTTTACCAGAAATCATCCTTGTACTTTGAATATTGTATGCATGCATGAGAACAACAAAGTCAAATTAATTTATTGATAATGCCATCACTAAATTTTGACACACTTCTCACAACAAGCTTTTCTTTTCACAAATGTGGTCAGTGCTGAAGAAGCTGGTAAAACACTGGGTGTCTGTAGTGCCAACAACTTGGACTGTATGTCCACTGAGCAAAATGCTCATTGTTTGTGTTTAACTTTTTTTGTTGATACATACTTAAGGCTGTGTGATATGACGATATCTATCGTTTATATCGTGATTTAAAATGCACATACTCCCGTTTATTCAGTAAAGCTCCTCACCACTACTTGTCAACGCCCGGTTTTCCCCCTGCAGTGCGCGCAGCGGAACAGATGTGTGGTGGGTGACTAGGCTTCTGTCCGGTGGTTGCTAATGCTAACACCAATCTACCAGTTCAGATACCTGCTACTCCTGTTTGCCAGGCATGTGGGACTGTTTTCCATTGTGCTGTATCAGAGAAGATAGTTCGCTAACCTCGTTTTAATAGGAGGTAAGTAATGTTAACACAGTGCTTCTCAATTATTTTTTGCAAAGCCCCCCCTAGGAAAGAGAAAATATTTCGCGCCCCCCCCACTCGCCGCGGTGACTATAAATAAGATCATTATCTATAACAATTGTATAAGTATACCTAAAATTGTATCCTTTTTAACATTAACAAAAGAAAAAAGCAATATAAATCAACTTTCAACAAATATTAACTTTATTATGCCACACAGAAACCCTGTTATAGTCTAAAACAGAAAAAAAACTACTTACAGTGCATCAAAGTGCCTGAAATAAAAAATATGTCAATCCTTATTTAAACTAGAAACATTTTTGACCAACTGAACCATTTGATGCTCAGAAAAATAATTCAATCAATAAATAATATTAAATGTAAATTGATCTGGAACATTAACACAGGAGCACCAATATATTTAACAATTGTGTGGGTTTTTTTGCACTACGCAATTTGGTACGCCACTTTAAATGATGCTAAAAGTGCTCGCTGGTTTACTGATGTAGCGTTCACAAAGCGGGATGATTGTTGGCCGTACTCCGCACGTTTTCGCTGAAAAAAATCAAGCGGCTTATCAATGTGTTGAGGATGTAATGTCTGTAGGTGACGTCTTAATTTATTTGGCTTCATGCTGTCCGCTGCAAACATTTTCAGACACAGTAAACACACCGGTCTTTCCTCGTCTCCCACCGTAGTCAGAGTGAAGCCAAGCGCTAGATAAGCTTCGTCATATTTCCTCGTCTTAGCTTTTGGGAGACTTTCATTTGTCTCTTTACCTGTGTCTCTCTCCGCCTTTCTTTTCGTTACTGTTAAATATTTCTCCATGGTGTCTCTCGAGGGGTTTGTTGACAGCAATTTAAAAAGTTTTAAACTCCCGCACAGACTTTGACAATGAGAGCGCCACTGCACCACCTGCTGCCGTGGATGTGCAATTACACTTTACACGGCAAAAGCAAAGCCTGTTCCCCGGGGTCATACGCGCACCCCCCCTGGCATCGCATCGCGCCCGCCCCACTATTTGAGAAGGACTGCGTTAACACCATGTCTAATTATAAAATGATACATGACGATGCTAAGTTGTGCTAACTGGAAACATGCATCAGACCATCATTTCTTTGGTTTAAATTACTGCTGAGTTTCTTAGTTTTGTCTGAAAAAAAATTATTAAAGCTGCCAATGTTCATGATGGTGGCACATACACGCAAAATAAATAATAAATAAATTAAAATGGGTCGGAGGAGCAAGTTGGCTCTTAATGCAATTTATTTGATTTCTAATCATTTTAAGTAGTGATAATGAATAAAGTTAAAGTCATCACATGTATTTTATTACATTACCCTTTGTGTCTTTGATTTTCAGATCATGGCTAATCTGAAATATTTTTACTAAGAAGCAAACAGCTTAAATCAGTCCAGAATGGCATCTTCAGGCTGCAAGTCTACACTTAAATTTTCACTGATTTAAACTAACAGCTAATTTATATCTGTAGATGGCAGCCATGGGTAACTGTCTCATTTTTGGACATTTTTTATGTTTTGTGTTGCTTTTTTGCTATACTCCTCTGGCTCAGGAAACATTTAACTTATTGATGTTTAATTTTTTATTCACTTCTGGCGCCACACGAGTCGGCTGCCTTTTTGCAACAGCGGCTCAATTCTGAGTTTTTCTTGCTATTCCTTATTTACTATCTGGCCTCTCTTGCTAAATTTTCTGATCTGGCGACACCTTATCCATCACGGATACACATATCGCTCCAAATATCTCCTGAGTTGGCGGACAAAGCCACTGTTTATAGCAGGAGACCGTACAACAGGGCCCAGCTGTTAGCACTTAACCGGCCCACGGTGCTAATGCAAAAACTCGACATACCGGGAGAAATAAGACGGAAACAGCATGGATGTCGAGCTGGAGTAAGACGGCGGGCGAGGAGTATAAGGTACAGACCCGTCCTCCCATTCGTGGGGAGCGCACAATCGCTACTCAATAAGACTGACGAGCTAGCGGCCATGTCCCGCTACGAGAGCGTCTTCAGAGAGATTAGCATGATGTTGTTTACCGAGACGTGGCTAACAGAACTAGCAACAGATGCTAACATCGAACTGGAGGGTTTCCACGCAATATGGGCAGACCGGACACCAGACAGTGGGAAGGCAAGGGACGGAGAAGTGATAATGTATGTCAATAACAGCTGGTGTAAACCGAGACATATCACGGTTAAAGAGCAACACTGCAGCAAAGACATGGAGTTGCTAGCTGTTAGCATGCGGCCTGTGTATCTCCCAAGGGAATACTCACACATGATCTGCATTGTTATTTATGCAAATCCGACGGTGAACGCTGGGGCGGCGCGTGACGCCATCCACTCAGTCACTGGCAGGCTGCTGACAGAACACCCAGATGCTCTCCTCCTCATCTCCAGTGATTTTAACCATATCTCACTGTCCCCCATTCTGCCCACGTTCACCCAGTACGCCACATGCCACACCAGAGACGATAAAACACTGGACTTATTCTATGCAAATACTAAGGAAGCGTACACCTCATCACCACAACCCCCACTCGGGAGATCGGATCACAACTAGGTTCATCTCCTGCCGGTGTACAAAACCCTAGTTCACAGACAACCTCCAGTTATGCGCACAGTGAAGATATGGTCTGAGGAGGCAATGGACGCTCTAAAGGACTGTTTTTAAATCACTGCGATCTACATGGTGAGGACATCGACGGCCTCACTCACACCATCACGGACTACATCAGCTTCTGTGTGGACAACACCGTACCCACCAAGATCATACGGTGTTGCTCAAACAACAAACCCTGGATCAACCCTGAGATAAAAACACTTGTGAGAGAGAAGAAGAGGATCTTCAGGTCGGGGAACAGGGAGATGCTGAAGTCCGTACAGAGGGAGCTAAGGAGGAAGACCAGAGAAGGCAAGGACAGCTTCAGGAAGAAGATGGAGGACAAGCTGCAACAGAGTGACAATCGGCGGGGTCTGGAGAAACCTCAAAATCATCTCTGGGCTCCAGAATACCTCTTCCCAGGCCATGGGGGGGGGGCAGGGAGTGGGTGAACAAGCTGAACCTGTTTTTAAATAGGTTTGACAAACTGCCCTTCCCTCCGCCTGCACAACAACCACTGCTGCCTCTACTGCTGCCGATGGATCCACCCCAGTTCGCCTACCAGCATGGCATCGGGGTGGAGGATAAAGTGATCTTCCTCCTTCACCGTTCCCTGTTCCACCTGGAGAAGCCTGGGAACATGGTGAGGATCATGTTCTTTGACTTCTCCAGTGCTTTCAACACCATCCAACCGATGATCCTGAGGGACAAGCTACTGTGCGCAGGGGTGGACCAGCACTTGTCATCATGGATCCTGGACTACCTCACAAACCAGCCAGTTTGTGAGAACCCAGGATTGTGTGTGCAACACGATCATCAGCAGCATGGGGGCCCCCCAGGGAATGGTTTTGGCTCCCTTCCTGTTCACCCTTTATACTGCGGACTTCTCACACAACACAACACACTGCCATCTACAGAAGTTCTCTGACGACTCTGCGATCATCGGCCTCATCTCCAACGGAGATGAAGCTGAGCTTCTCCAGGACTTCGTTGACTGGCGCCATCGGAACTGCCTCCAGATCAACACGAGAAAAACTGGGGAGCTGGTAGTGGACTGCCACAGGCAAGGACAACCCCTCACAGCACCAGTAAACATCCAGGGAACAGACATTGAGATGGTGACATCCTGCAAGTACCTGAGTGTTCATTTGAACAATAAACTAGACTGGGCACACAATACCGACGCACTCTACAAGAAGGGACAGTGCAGGCTGTTCCTACTGAGGAGGCTTAGGTCTTTTGGTGTACAAGGGGTGCTCCTGAAGACCTCCTACAATGCAGTGGTGGCATCAGCCATCACTATTGGAGTGGTCTGCTGGGGCAGCGGCATCACGGCAGCTGATAGAAAGAGACTGAACAAACTGATCAAGAAAGCTAGCTCTGTCCTAGGGCAGCGCCTTGACCCAGTGGAGGAGATAGGAGAAACAAGGATGGTGGCTAAGCTGTCATCTCTGCTGGAGTCTGAGTCCCACCCTATGCAGGACATACTGAACGCACTGAGGAGCTCATTTAGCAGTAGGCTACATCATCCTAGGTGCGCGACCAAGAGGTTTCGCAGGTCCTTCCTACCTACGGCTGTCAGACTTTAGAACCTAAGCAGGGCTACTCACAGAGATGGCAAAAAAAAAAACAACCAAACATTACAACCTATTAGTATCGAATGCAAAAGACGCAACAGACTTACACAAAATGGTCCCCTCCAGTATACAACTAGGACAAAATCAATTGCTACGGAGGGTGACAATATGTATGGGTACATATTCATACTATGTGGGGTAACTAAATAAGACTCTGCACTGTGTATATATAGTTATAAACGTATTTATGTGTACATACACTACCATTCAAAAGTTTGGGGTTACTTAGAAATTTCCTTATTTTTGAAAGAAAAGCACTTTTTTCAATGAAGATAACTTTAAACTAATCTACTAATATACATTGCTAATGTGGTAAATGACTATTCTAGCTGCAAATGTCTGGTTTTTGGTGCAATATCTACATAGGTGTATAGAGGCCCATTTCCAGCAACTATCACTCCAGTGTTCTAATGGTACAATGTGTTTGCTCATTGCATCAGAAGGCTAATGGATGATTAGAAAACCCTTGTGCAATCATGTTAGGTCTGCAATGCTGTAATTGCTGCAAATGGAGGATTCTTTGACGAAAGCAAAGTTTGAAGGAAAAAATTAATATTTCAAATCCAAATCATTATTTCTAACCTTGTCAATGTCTTGACTATATTTTCTATTCATTTTACAACTCATGGTGGTAAATAAAAGTGTGACTTTTCATGGAAAACACAAAATTGTCTGAGGTGACCCCAAACTTTTGAACGGTAGTGTATGTATATTCACTGCTCTTATTTTCTTATCTTCTAAATTATTGCTCTGAGTGTTGCTATCCCTGTGCTGTTGCAATCCTGGAATTTCCCCATTGTGGGACTAATAAAGGCTTATTATAAAGGCTGAAAATTATGAGGGGAAAACGGTACATGTAAAAAAGGTAAATAAAAAAAGAATTGGTCCTCTTTATGATTACCTAAACTGTAGAATTTACAGAAAATGTATATTGTGATATATATTGTTATCGTGATACAAGATGACTTATATCGTGATATGAATTTTTTGTCATATCGTACAGCCCTATATACAGGTGCATCTCAAAAAATTAGAGTATCATGAAAAAGTTCAATATTTTTTGTCGTTCCTTTCAGAAAGTGAAACCCATATATTATATAGATCCATTACACAGAGAGTGATCTATTTCAAGTGTTTATTTATTTTAATTTTGATGATTATGGCTTACAGCCCATGAAAACCCCAAATTCAGTTTATCCATGGCATCACTGTGTTTGATTGGCCAGCAAACTCTCCTGACCTAAATCCTATAGAGAATCTACGGAGTATTGTCAAGAGGAAGATGAGAGACACCAGACCCAACAGTGCAGATGAGCTGAAGGTCACTATCAAAGCAACCTGAACCACCATAACACCTCCGCAGTGCCACAGGCTGATCACCTCCATGCCACGCCACATTGATACAGTAATTAATCCAAAAGGAGCCCCAACCAAGTACTGAGTGTGTACATGAACATACTTTTCAGTCGCTCCACATTTCTATTAAACAACTATTTTTTAAAATTAATTTTATGTAATATTCTAATTTTTTGATAAACTGAATTTGGGGTTTTCATGGCCTTATTATAAGCCCTAACCATCAAAATTAAAATAAATAAACACTTGGAATATACCACTCTCTGTGTAATGAATCTACAGTATATATGGGTCTCACTTTCTGAAATGAGCAACAAAAAATGTTGGAATTTTTTCATGATATTCAATTTTTTTGAGATTTACCTGTATACTGTGTATATACTGTATATGAAGTTGCACTCAAAATGATTGAACCTTCACTGCAAATTATCATCAACGTTAGTGACTTTTGGGATGTAAATCCTCCCCCATTAATCTTCAAAAACAAACGTGGCTTATTCTTTGAAATATTCATGTAGCCCAATGTTGAGAAGATTCTTTGCATTATCACGTGCACTTAAGCCTGTTTTCCACTAGCCCAGCACACCTCGGTACGGCTCGGTTCACTTCAGTACGGCTCGGAATGCTTCTGTCTCCACTGGTGTTGTGCTTGTGCTGTGATGGTTTAGGAGGTTTTAGAAGCGGTGCAGCAGCAGATTCTGAGCGAGGCGGGGCCACACTCCCGTGACGTTACGCACCCGACTGAGTCCTTATTTACACGAGACAAAAAAGGATCCAAGGATTATTGCCTTGCTCGCTCTGTGGATTTATCTCACAATTAATTTTATCTCATAATTAAGCTGCAACAACACAAGTCACTTTTGTTTTGAATTAACTGCCAAATGACCTAGAAATAAAGAGCTGAAACTTGTTTTTATTCGTATTAAATAATGAGACGGTGGCACACTGGCCTACACCAAATTATTATTTTTTACATCCTAGGGCATTTTGGATGTACTGAATTAAAAAAAATTCATGTTTTTCACCTTCAGGTCAACGTTTGGAACAACAGTATTATTATTTTCCGTTTAGATGATGCTACACTCCTTCTAAAGTATTGTAATTCTCTGAATTTGGAATGCCAATAGAACATTCAATTTACATAGACTTACTTTTTTACATTGACTTGTAAGCTTGATCAGTCTCTCCTGCTGCATTTTAAAGTCCAACTGTGCAACTTCTTATAAGTTAACATAAAAAATGTACCCAAAGTTTAGAACTGGCTCATGTGGGGCTAATTTTTTATGATATTTCAATAAAAAGAACAGAAAGCTTACAAAAACATTTGTTTTTTGGTCTAGTTAAAAATTACATTACCTTTACAATGGTTGACCCTGACAGGAAGATCAGTATCATTTTGATCAGACTAGGCAATGGAATTTCTATGAAATTATACTGTTTTATAATTCAGTGTTATAACAGACAAACCACACTTTCCAAAACAATTCCATTTTATTATATACAAAATATTAAAAGAAAAAAAAAACTTTGCAACACAACATGAAGGTTAATCGACATTTTATACACGCCGACCACTGAGTGTCTACACCAGCTTCCCAAACTGGGTCACGACTCGGCTGAATGAAGGCGTCTCTGCCAGCTGTGGGTCAGGAAGGCTCGGTTGAATAATCCGGACGGGCTGTCGCGGCGGACGCGTGGGATGATTCTACAAGGAAAATGCACACAATAAAATACAGCACAATAGTTTTTAACAAGAATACATCAGCTTATTTCAGCGTATTGTTCACATGAATAATTAAAATAAAAGCTTGAGTCCGCAGTGTGCTGCAATTAAGCAGCGATCCATCCACAAATGAACAGCTTTTTTATTGCATAAATAAACTGAGCGTCTTACCGAATATATTTGCGAAAAAACGCACAATAAAAAAAAAATTAAAACTCACCGTTAAAGGACTCCGATGTCGAGACCTCCCGGTATATTTTTTCATCCTGGGCAGCTCCGTCTAACTCGCGCTGCATACGTTCGTCTGACAATGCAGTGAGCAGACACTGCAGCTCCTTACTGCTCCATGGAACACCTTTATTACGCGAAGCCATTTTTGATAGAGAATAAATGAAAATAGCACAGCAATACTCTGAAAGGAACCGCCAACAGTGGTTGCGTGCTGAGTAAAGGCGGTCGTGGAAGGTTCTTTTTTTTTTTTTTTTTTCAAAAACTTTATTGAGAAGGTCGTGAAGATTTGGTAGATGAGGAGGAGGAGAGGGGCGGTTACAACCTGACCAATCAGCACCGGTTACGACCTGACCAATCAGCGGCGACAAGTCTGTTAACGTCACAACATGGCACAGCTCAGCACTGCTGTACCCTGCCCTTCAGCAGGGCTGAGAATTGCGGCTGTTAAACCGTGTTGGGGCTTGGGGAAAAGCGTACAAAGCGTGCTGAGCCGTCCCGTGTCGCGCTAAAGCGTGCTAGTGGAAAAGGCCCTTTAGACCATCTCCAAGATGGTTTGTCCACACATCTAAAATCCTTAATGCTTTCATCAATGTCTGTGACATTAGGCATCTAGGTGTATGCCAGTCATTCCACAATTTTGCAATGTTGCGGTCGCACTAATTCACGCAAAATCAGTGATTGGCCGCATCTTCTGCGTGACTTTGCAACTTTGTCCAATCACTGCAACTTTACAGGAATTTTGGCCAATCCTCATCAACTTCTGCCAATTTTGCCAATCAAATTTTTTCCTGAGTAGTACTCAAATGCTCAGTCTTAAGTGATTACAACAAGTATAAACGGAACGCATCAGCAAAAAACAGAGTGTGTGATTTAAAAAGAACAAATACTCACCCACGAGTTTTCCTACACCAACCCTTCCTTTGTCTCCCCTGGCCCACTGGTGTACATTTCTTCACCTTATACAATTCCCGCAAATATCATCCGATCAGAACCAAATTGCAATCTGCACACACTCAGTGTATATGAAACCATGATACCAAGTTTCAAAACAATTGGACCAAAACTGTAGGAGGAGCCAATTTCACAGAAGTGAGACAGACGGATGGACGGACTGACCCATAACATAATCCCCCTTTGGTCTTCACCCAAAGGGGTCAAAGAGCCCTTTGGGCTTCGACCAGCAGGGGATAGAAAGCCCCCGTGAATTCAGGCTGTCTGGGCCGCAACAATCATAAAAACATCCCGCGAAATCCCGGCGGGACTGGTATGCATTCTTTACTTGTGAAATATTGTTTACCAGCATGTCTACAATGTTGCACCACGTTTATCTTTTAATATTCTTTTTGAAGTCCTGGTATCCAAAGCATTTTCTGTTTCCCCCAAATACATTAAGATTATTGCAAATAAAAGGTCACATTGACAATGACTAATGGATTACCTGCTCGATTTAACAATTACAAGTCTGGGGAAATCTTTGTTCCATGGCAACCATATTATAAAGACTAGCTAAGGTTTTGTTTTTTGTTTGTTTTTTCCCTAAGGCAAAACAGGTAATACCCCAGAGCTATCATGATTAAATTATCATTTTGAATCCTACAAAACACACACCTTTCGGCTGCTCCCTACTTGGGGTCACCACAGCGGCTCATCAGTCCGCATATTTGATTCAGCAAGGACTGTACACTGGATGTCCTTCCTGACGCAACCCTTCCCATTTACCTGGGCTTGGGACCGGCACAAGGAGTACATGGTTTTTGTGTTTCCCCCTGTGGCTAGGTAACAAACTTTCCTTTCCCCATTCTATTTTCTTCTTCCGGCTTTCAGAGAGAGCAGATGCATTTCTCCTCCTCTCCTCTCCTCCTCCCTTGATACTGATCCCAGCTTGCTGTGTCCTGTCTGTGTCTCGCTCTTCTTCTGCTGCATCTCGATCCAAACGGAAATTATGGAAATTATGGAATTGTGGGCTTTAATGCTATTGACACCACTTTTTTACAGAAAATCGGGCCAGGGGGAGCCCAAGTGGAGAGACTCATGGAACAATTGGAACTCATGTGTCTGCGTGATTCGACTGAAGATGTAGAAGACATCTACCTGTTTTGGCATGATCACAGGATTTCTGCTGTTTGGCTCTGAAGTTTTCCTGGTGTATCAAAAATGATAGATGTTGGATGAGCTAATCAAAATGCGGACCCGGCGTAGCTCCCTCAACAAATTCGACCAGCTGGGGAGAGCACCGATAGCGGCAAATGACTAACATGGAATTTACCATCTGGCATGCACTGAAGAGAGATGGACTCTGTGGACATGTTTATCTATGTTTCGGTAGGTGGAAAACATCTTGGAGTCGCTGAGTGCTCTCCAGGGAATGATTTTAAAGCCTGTGTATGTAAATTGTGATGCACAGAATCGCATAAGAGAGGAAATTTCTATGCTCTAAGTGAACTGTGCTTATCAGGCCTTGATTCGGCGTCCTTCCTCCAGGAGAAGAGATAAGCAGAAGGGAGTTTGGCTTCTCTTAACCCAAACAATTAAACAATTGCTGTTGTGCAGCAACCTGAATTCTTCAAGGACAGCGTGATCATGTGTCTAATATGGAACTTTACCATCTGGCATGCACTGAAGAGAGATGGACTCTGTGGACATGCTTATCTATGTTTAGAATACATGAACATAACATCCAGCCGTTGCCTAGGAGATGTCCTTTGTTGTGCACCAGCAACTGATACATTCACACTGCATTCATACTGATATCACATGACTGATACACACACTGGTCTCTCTCTTTTGCGCTTTGTCAACGTGTGTATTGTAACTTGTCTGCTAAGTGTGCATTGAGGGTTTTTTTTTTTTCTATGTGATCATAATCTTGCTCACCCAAGCGATATTCTGATAACTATGGTTTTTTTCTCTCTGCCCAATGTGTCATCCCCTCCCTCTCCCCCTCTTTACCCCCCACTGGTTGATGAGGCGCCTTGCATGGCTGCCGTGTCATTAGGAAGCGCTTACTGAGCGCGCCTAATGTCAAGTCAAATTCCTCGTATGTTTTTAACATGCTTGGCAATAAAGTTCATTCTGATTCTGATTCTATTTATGTTGAGCACCAAACTAGAAGACGGAAAGGACCATTTTTGTGACCCGACTGGGGCTTGAACTCCTAACCTCCCGGCTGCAAGACAGATGCTCTACCACTAGGCCAAAATAATATTTGGAAAAACCTATGTTATAAATTGATAATTCAGATTAGACGTTTACAAATTGTTTTCATTTTTTAATGTTCTGACACATTTGTCTAAAAACCTCATTTCTTGGGAAAAGTGGAACTACATAAGCATAGATCAAGTGGATACCTGTTAACCAAGATGGACTTTTGTAATCACCGCAGCAAAAATAAACTAGAAAAGCACTCGGAGAGCGCAGACCTCCGCCAAGCGCCACAGTTCCCCCCATACAGTGTTTGTGTGTATGTTTTCAGATTCCTTGACCATGAAAACATATGACTAGCAATTGGATTGACAATGATAGGATTAGTGGTTCAGTGGTTATTCACGAAAATGGCATTTTCCGTAATGGCGGCCACAGTTCCCCCCATACAGTGTTTGTGTGTACGTTTTCAGATTCCTTGACCATGAAAACATATGACTAGCAATTGGATTGACAATGATAGGATTAGTGGTTCAGTAGTTATTCAAGAAAATGGCATTTTCCGTAATGGCGGTTTTCTTGTGGACGGTGATCCAGATCATCTCCAAAATTTAATCAGTTCTTCCTTGTACCATTTCCAACAACGCCTGAAAGTTTCATTGAAATCCGCCCAAAACTTTTTGAGTTATCTTGCTAACCAACAGACAAACAGACAATCAGACAAACCCCGGCAAAAACGTAACCTCCTGGCGGAGGTAATAATAAACATCTCCTTTGTCTTGATGCTACAGTACCCAACAGCTACAAATACTGCAGTACCAGTTGAAACACTAAATACAACAAGTAAACATTTTATTTTAATGGTTTAATTTTACAGGACAATGCACATTAATAGACATTTCTGTAAATGTGCCAGTTTAGCCAACTGGCTAATTTTGAAATATGATTACAGGAACGCATGCTGCATTCGTCACTGAATTTGCTCTACAGTGCAAAACAAAGACAGACCAACTTTTCTTATTCAACAAATGGAGATCAGCTCACTCTAGCCCTGCTGTTTTAATAGGAAAAAAACAATTTTGCACGTCCAGCATCACACACAATACTAGAAAAGAAAAAGATGCAAAAGAATGGTTCCCATTCTCCTCCAGGAAGCTTGAGTTCACGGAAATGGCTTCTTCCTGTTTTCCCAGCTCAACAAGCTGATAGATGCTGATCTAAAAACTTAAATATACCTCCACAACACCACCTGTTGACATAAATGTACTGTGAAGCAGCAAGCACACAGTTTACCACCACAATTACTGTACTGAAAGCTTGCCCTTTCACCACTCAAGTGTCTGGGATAAGATGTTAATGTGTACAAAAAGTATTTATAGCTTCCAATACATATGACTTGTCCCAACACAAACACTGGAAACAACTTATTGAACACTGTGGCACAGTGTGGACCGGTCAAGGTTCAATGAGTTTAGTCAGAGTAGAAATGGACTTGTTCAGGCACACACCTGAAGGCACCTAGTTTTATTAACACACAAAACAATCTATTCCTTATATTTAAACTTGAGCTTGTCGACACTGACTTAGTGTCTGGTTTACTCTCGCAGATCATGGATCACTAACTAACTAACTAACTAACTAACCTGCACTTATATAGCGCTTTTCTAGTCACAAAGACCACTCAAAGCGCTTTCATTAATACTAACCCTCTATTCTAAGGGCCTATAGGAAACAGATATCTAGGGACAATTTAGAACAGCCAATTAACCTAACATGCATGTTTTTGGCATGTGGGAGGAAACCGGAGAAATCCCGGAGTAAACCCACGCAACACGGGGAGAACATGCAAACTCCACACAGATCACTGTTGGTCGGGGGCTGGGATCGAACCCACACAGTTCAACAGCTTAACTACTAAAATGTGTCTTGGTTGATTTGTTTTTACAAACTAAATGCTTGTAAATTTTGAAAATACAATTTCCAATGCAGGTTGAATAATTTTGAGCACAACCGTAACTACACACAAGCCATATAATGAAAACATGGTACCTTGATGTCAAAATTGCAGTCAAAACGCCGGATGAGGACAATGAAGGCACCCGTCATGTTGTCCTTTGGAGGGGGTTCAATTGGCTCGCACGCATTTTCAGGCCGAGCACCAATTAGGAAGCCCTGTGGGATGACATCATGAAAGAGAGAAACCAACTGTATCAAAATATAAGGTAAAGCCATTATTTAAGCTGTGGAATGAGATTCAAAGGTCCCACACTCTGTATTTTCCAGGGATTCATTTGGAGTTTTGACATCCTTGAGGTGATGTATATGTAGTTTCATGATTAAAAACAATTTGTGTAGAAAGGGTATTATTTCAGAGTTTTATAACTCATTGACACTATCTTCAAGTGAAAATTCACTGAAAAGATTAAACTACTGGAAAGAAGATCTGCAAATTGAAATTTCAGAGGAACAATGGGAATTGGCTTGTACAGAAGCTCAAACCAAATCAATAAATGCACGCCTTAAATTGATACATTTCAAATGGTTAATGCGGATGTATGTTACACCAGAGGAGTTAAATAGATATAACAAAAATATACCAGATACATGCACAAAATGCATGGAAAGTAAAGGAACCCTATTTCATTGTTTATGGGAATGTAGATTAATAAGAATGTTTTGGGAAGAGGTGAGGGTAACAATTGAAAAAATAATCTCAAAACAAATCATATTGAATCCTAAACTGTTTTTGTTGGGTCTGTACCCAGAAAAGCATAATTTTAATAAAAGTGAAAGAACATTCATAGACCTCAGTTTGCTTAATGCCAAAAAATGTATTGCACTATTATGGAAAAAGACTCATAGACCAGATGTGACTCAGTGGTTAAGACAGATGTTAACAAACCTTCCATTAGAAAGAATAACATATATACTGAAATCAAAGGAAATTGTGTTTGAGAATATATGGAGACCTTTTATTGATTATGTAAAAAATTTAAACATAACTCTTGAAGAAGAAGGTGAATGATGTGTGTGGACCTTGTAAATTCCAAACTGGTGAACATAATATGTATACTTATGTATTGGATTGTCTAGACTAAACAGAGGAGCATTGTTGAAGACTTGATTTTGTTGGTGGTTGTTGGTGTTTTTAGTGCATTTTTTTTTTTTTGTAGTACTTTAGTGTTAGTGTTTGATTGTTTGTATCATGTTTGTTAAAAAAAAAAAAAAAAGGTTCAATAAAGATATTGTGGAAAAAAAAAAAAAAAACCATTTGTGTTGTTTTACAGCTTGTCAAAAATACTGTCTGTAACATTCTGTCTGTAACAGTTGGTTTTGAGCCTGCTCAGTAACTAATCTGATTCAGTGACTTTTTTTTGAGTGGGTCAATCACAAGTAAGGAGACAGTGATGTGTTTTGCTGAGAGAAGTGAAGGTTTAGCTTGCTGTTTTGTCATGATCTAAAACCCAGAAAATCTAAACTACTTGCTTCTTTAAGAGCTTAAATAAATAAAAGCAGTGTGTACCTCTTTACAAAGTGAGTGTTTTTATATTTTTAATGGTGCATATGCGACCTCTGGCTGTATTTTACAAGATTAAAAATCACTTAAAAAAACATTATAAACAATATGGGGTCTTTTAAAAAAAACAGTTGTCCATTGTCTATGTCTCATAGGGAGTACCTGAATATTAGCATTTTGTTACCCTAATAAAAGCACATTTGAAATGTATTGTAGAGCAACTTATGATCCAAAATACTGATTTCTTTTTTCAAAACCCTCATCAATGATAATTATGATATAATAAAAGCTTTGACTTTTTACATTTCCTCTCAGTCTGTTCAGCCTGGTTAATACACAGCAAGCTAATGTAGAAAAAAGAAAAAAATGTTACAGAGAGGTGGATTACAATGCCAATATGGTATGCAAAATGCTGCAGTGGAAAAACTTCCCTGTTTGTGTCACACACAGTAATTTAATGGCAGATGGAATATTTTGCACATTTAATAACAGCTCTGTCTCCTCCATCCGTTCACAGCCACCAGCTTTAACGACTTCTCTGGCAAAAATTCTGCATTTTCAACTTGACAGGAATTATGAAATCCCTGATAAACAACAGATACAGTTCTGATCACGACAACCTCCATCTTGCCGGTTGGCTGTTGATATGCCAAATGTCAGATATTGCTTCACATCAGTGTTAACGCTGGCAATGGAAACATCTACATCAAAATCAGTTCTTGGAACAGTTTGTTCTGAAAGTACCTGGTGAAAAAATATCCTTGTGCTTTCACTTATATCAGTCATTAAGAAGGTGCACTGGACTCCCTCCATTATGAAGTCGCATCATTGGTCATTAGCCAACTTTCTTGCCAACTGTTTTGCTCTCAAATTAGCAACATCCATTAAAAGAAAAAAAACCCGTGATACTGGTGAACAGTTTCTGCAGTCCCAGATGTAACATGAATTTAACATGATGACACATGTATAATGAATGCCGAACTTTCCACTGGAATGAAGCTCTGCCCGTAGCTAGTTTCCAAGGATGCTGTTGTTCAAAATTTTCAGTGTCTCAGCTTGTCCATTGTATTTTTGCTTCTTCTCCACATCTGATGTGAAATGACTGGTGAAAAGAAATGGTGAGAAGAAGAGAGGTAGCACAGCTGACAGAGTGATAAAAAAAAAAAACAGAGACCAAAAGATAAATTTGGAAACAACATGGTCTGGATAGTCACATACAAAAGAGGCCAACTCAAAAATTTGAATGAAAAAGACACAAAAAATAGAATGGACAATAGTGAGTGACTAAGCATAGAAAGAGAGACAAATTAGATTATGACCTGGTGTTACAGGCATTTCAAAACCTCTGCTTCTCACATGCAACTCTGACCAACACCCCTATCTATGTGTGTCAGAGCTAGGATGATAGGAAGTGCAGATAGCTGTGGGACTCTGCTGCCACTAAACCACTGTTTCAAGGAAGACAAAACAAGTCCAGTATATATGAGTAAGCACTCTATCAGACAGGCACATTGATGGAGACTGTTAACAGCAAACTCAGTTTCTGAGAACATTTATTGTCAGCTGGTACACTGAAGTACATCTGGGAGATGATTTTAAAAAACAAAAGAACTACAGCAAAGTGAGAAAACATGCTGACTAAACATACTGTCTGGTTGCAGCTCAACTTAAGAGTCAGCATATCAAATAGTGTAAATAAATATGCAGTTAAAATCTATTGAATCTATCATCAGACGGAAGAAATGTGAGGAATCACCCACTGCCCCTCACTGCCGTCACCTCTGGGTGCGTCCAGCAGAGCCTGCCTTACAGCTGAATTACGTCACTGTGCTACTGCCCCATAGTGCTCCTCGTGAATTTAAAATCAGTGGCAACAGTGCCCTCTGTTGAGCGGAAAATGTCTAAGAAAACACCTGCAGCACTGCAGACTGCAGAGACAATCACTGTCTGAGAAACAGGAAATAACTGGGGAGGGAGGAGAGATCCTAATAACAAAATGAAAAGAAAAAAATGAGTGTTTTTATGAATTACAATTTTGTCTTCAATGACCCTCTGGTGATGGGTTTTTCATACACTTAAAGAGGAGTCTTATTTCTGGAAAATATCTGTACACTGTGGTTAATAACAAAGAACTAAAAACCCATCCATTTTCTTAACCACTTGTTCAACTTAACCATGAACAAATTATTGGTCAAGTTAAATAATCTCCCTAATATGTCCTAAACTATAATGAAATTAATTTTCCAGCATTGCTTATAGAAGATGTTGATGTTTGGAAAAACACCAAGTGTGAGATGTGTAGAAGACATGTTTGTTCACAATCAAAACCATCTGCACAGTTAAACAGCACCTGTCAGAATTGAGAAGAAAAACTGCAATACAATATTTTTATGGACAAGTAAATAGTGAATATAACACAACAGAGCTTCACTGGCACGGAATTAGTCTTTATTGAACAAGTACACAAGAGTAAACATGACTGGCTGGAGTACAGTCAATGCAATGAGTGTTACTTTATTTGACAAAAATCTATGCAATAACACTTGATATTTTTGCTGCAAATATGGCTCATATTCAGTGGTTTAAAAAGTTCAACAACAACTTGTTTTAGGGTCTTGAAAAATTTAAAGAATATTGGCCAAGACCCTGCAGCGTTTACCTCCAACCAGTGTCTTCAATGTCTTCTACAGCAGATTCCATTGAATTTCTTCCCGCTGATTGCTGATAGGACAATTAGGTATGGATGTAGAGTGAATGGTTGTCTGTCTCTCTGTGTTGGCCCTGCAATGGACTGGCGATCTGTCCAGGGTGTGTACCCTGCCTCTCGCCCAAAAGATGCTGAGATAGGCTCCAGTCCCCCCGCAATCCGAAAAGAATTAAGCGGAAGAAGATAGATGGATGGATGATTGCTGATAAGTGAAAACACCTACCGAAGACACTGAGTAGAAGAGAAAACCTACAGGGTCTTGGCCCTCCATGCCATATGATTGTTTATCCGTGAGATACACAATCCCTAAACACATGTACTGATCTTTTATGTGTGTGTGTGTGTGTGTGTGTGTGTGTGCGCGCGCACACTGCAATACTTAAGGAATCACAGTGACCCAGGTAATGTGGTACATATTGTATTGTGAGCTCCTTCGCAACTCCCATCCCTAATATCGACAGCGCTGACTATTGAAAAAGAGTGAACTACCACCTATCATTCTAGCAGTTTTTAAAAGTTCCATATTGGGGAAAAAAAACAAAAAACAATTTCTTCTGCATTTCTTTCTACAAAAGAAATACATTAAAATTAAAAATGTATATACTGTATTTAAAAATGAATTTTAACCTCATTTCTATATGGCAGGCCATTTTTAGACAAATATGTCTGATATTACCACTCCAAAAACAAAGATAAAAAAAGAAGGGGATATACGTATAAAGAAGATCTTGTGCAGTAAAAATTTAAAAAATGTGGCTAACCCAGGATTTACACCGACTTCGGATGCAGTCCATTACAGATGTAGCGCGGATGGGCCCTTGCATTGCATGTATGAGAACAGAGTTTGAAATACAAGATCACGCGAGAATTATTAAAAAAAAAAAAAAAGACTCAAGAGTGACCGAGATGAACCGATCGTGATCATGTGATGACAACAACAAAGTGTGATGTAGCGGCTCCCTACCTGGATTTTTGGGCTCTAAATAAAACTTAAGTAGCCCGTTAATTTTAATTCTATGAAGTGTTTGTATGTTAAGTCAAGTTTTTACCTTCTCTGACAAAGTGGTGGAGGAGTAGACCTCAGAAAATAACAGAAAATCCTTAAATAATTTTTAATGAACAAATGGCTATTAAATACTGCGAGATACTGAAGGATTTCCTTGCGGATTGGCTCTGGCATCTCTCAAAAATAGACTTGTTGCGTTTCATTAGCGAACCGAATCTGACTAGCTGGATTCGTTCCGCAGTGATCCGGACCAGGTGGGGATTAGAAAATTGATGAAAATGGGGAACTATATGCTGTCGACGCCGGATCACAGCCGTAACGTACTGCATCCGGAGTCAATGTAAATCCTGGGTAATCGATTGTGAAAGTATCTCAGTTTAATAATAGTTGGGAAATTTTATTCCTTCCTTTTTTTTCTGCTCCATCTTATCTTTACATATACAGTGGTATGAAAAAGTGTTTGCCCCCTTCCTGATTCTCATTTTTTTGTATGTTTGTTACACTTAAATGTTTCAGATCATCAAACAAATTTAAATATTAAACAAAGATAACACAAGTAAACACAAAATGCAGTTTTTAAATCAAGGTGTTTATTATTAAGGGGAAAAAAAATCCAAACCTACATGGCCCTGTGTGGAAAAGTGATTGTCCCCTAAACCTAATAACTGGTTGGGCCACCCTTAGCAGCAACAACTGCAATCAAGCGTTTGCGATAACTGGCAATGAGTCTTTTACAGTGCTGTGGAACAATTCTGGCCCACTCATCTTTGCAGAATTGATGTAATTCAGCCACATTGGAGGGTTTTCCAGCATGAACTGCCTGAAGGTCATGCCACAGCATCTCAATCAGATTCAGGTCAGGACTTTTGACTAGACCACTCCAAAGTCTTCACTTTGTTTTTCTTAAGCCATTCAGAGGTGGACTTGCTGGTGTGTTTTGGATCACTGTCCTGCTGCAGAACCCAAATGTGCTTCAGCTTGAGGTCACGAACAGATGGTTGAACATTCTCCTTCAGGATTTTTTGGTAAACACCAGAATTCATAGTTCCATTTACCACAGCAAGTCTTCCAGGTCCTGAAGACGCAAAACATCCCCAGACCATCACACTACCGCCACATTTTATTGATGGTATGATGTTCCTTTTCTGAAATGCTGTGTTACTTTTACGCCGGATGTAATGGGTCACACACCTTCCAAAAAATTCACTTTTTGTCCCGTCAGTCCAGAGAGTATTTTCCCAAAAGTCTTGGGGATCATCAAGATGTTTTCTGGCAAAACTGAGACGAGCCTTTATGTTCTTTTTGCTCAGCAGTGGTTTTCGTCTTGGAACTCTGCCATGCAGGCCATTTTTGCCCAATTGCTTTCTTATGGAGGAGTCATGAACACTGACCTTAACTGAGGCAAGTGAGGCCTGCAGTTCTTTGGGTGTTGTTGTGGGGTCTTTTGTGACCTACTGAATGAGTTGTCACTGCACTCTTGGGGTAATTTTGGTCGGCCGGCCACTCCTGGGAAGGTTCACCATGTTTTTGCCATTTGTGGATAATGGCTCTCACTGTGGTTCGCTGGAGTCCCAAATGAATGAATGAATGAATCTTTATTTCGGATAGATTAAAAGTACAGATTAAAAGAAACTGAATAATATAACAAAGGGGGAAAGAAAATCCAACAAGGTCAAATTAGATAATAACTCCTCTGATTATACAGTTCAACATAAGTTATCCGAAATGGGTGATGGCTGAAGCCGCAGCTTATAATGCCCACCCATATTCCATCCAAGAATTCAAAAGAAAAACAAAACAAGAACGATTACAATTCAGAACAAAGCTAAGACAAAATGTGACAAAAAACTAAGCTACAACACAACGCAGACTGGATATGACAATCCTTATGTGATTTTACATGTCATCTTGTATATATGTTTGGAGTATTTCTTCCTTTAGTTTTTGTTTAAATTGTCCAAGCGTTGTACATGATTTTAATTCAGGTCCAAAATCGTTCCACAATCTGACTCCTTGCACTGAAACAGTGTTGCTTGGTGGTAGTTCTCACTGAAGGTTTTTGAAATATACATGTTCCTCTGAAATGATATTGTTTCTCCCTTATTTGGAACAACTTTTGGATATTTGCAGGCAGTGATAGATTCTTCACTTTAAACATTATTATTGCAGTTTTAAAGTCAACCAGATCTTTCAACTTGAGAGCTTTTAATTTAAGAAAAAGTGGGTTTGTTGGTTCCCTGTAAGCAGCTTTGTTTATTATTCTAATAGCTCTCTTCTGAAGCATAAAGACTGGATATATGTTTGTTTTATATGTATTTCCCCATACTTCAGTACAACGTGTCATGTATGGGAGTATTAATGAATGATACAAGGTATATAGTGTGGGTTGATTCAGCAAATATTTCACTCTGTGTAGTATTGCAATTTATTTGGATATTTTACCTTTAATATAATTAATATTTGACTTCCAACACAGTTTATTATCAATTATTACTCCAAGAAATTTAGTTTCGGATACCCTTTCAATCTCTACACCATTTACACTGAGTTTAGATACTAAGTTGTTGTGATGGTTGTTAAAAATTATAAATTTTGTCTTACTTAAATTGAGCGTTAATTTGTTTGAATCAAACCACAGTTTAAGCTTTCCTAATTCCTTTCCGAGTGTATCCAAAAGTTGTTCCAAATTGCTTCCACTGCATAATAGATTAGTGTCATCGGCAAACAATATTAAGTCCATTTTTTCTGAAACTTTACATATATCATTTATATACATATGGAATAACAATGGCCCCAAAACTGAACCCTGTGGGACTCCACAAGTAACCTTCAGTAACTGTGAGTTTTTGTTACCAACACATACATACTGATATCTATTCTTTAAGTAACTACATAACCAGGACAGTGCTACCCCTCTAATACCACAATTTTGTAGTTTCTTTAATAATAAATTATGATCCACTGTATCAAATGCTTTTTTAAGATCCAGGAATACCCCAGCTGAATACCCTTCATTTTCAATGGCAGTTAATATTTTTTCTATAAATTCCATTAGAGCAAATGCAGTTGTCCTCTTGTGTCTGAACACATATTGCTGCTCACACAATAAATTATTCTTCAGTATGAAGTTGTCAATTCTCTCATAGAATATTTTTTCAAGTATCTTGGAAAATTGCGGCAATAGTGAAATTGGTCTATAGTTTAAGAATTCCCCTCTGTCACCCGTCTTGTATATCGGAATTACTTTAGCTATTTTCATTGCATTGGGAAATATACCTGTTTGGAGAGACAGGTTACAGATATATGTCAGTGGTTTCACTAAGCATTCAATAATAGTTTTGACCAAGAGCATGTCAATACCATCACAGTCCGTAGATGTTTTACTTTTAAACGATTTAACAATTTCAATGACCTCTCTCTCGTCTGTGTTCTTTATGAAAATGGAGTCTTTTATAGCAGTGTTTTTGCTTATTGTATCACCTGTAGGCGCCGTAATGGGTATTTCTCGAGCTAAATTAGGACCAATGTTAACAAAAAAGTTATTAAATTCATCTGCAGGTGAAGCTGCATTCACACTCTGAGTCGTTTTATTATTTTTTGAAAAAATCGATTGGGTAGCTTGTATTTCTGTTTTTATTTCCAAGAATACTGTTAAGTATTGTCCATGTATTTTTAATATTGTCTCTGTTTTTCTCCAGGTCTTTACTGTAATAGTCTCTCTTACTATATCTTATTATATATGTTAACTTATTTTTGTATGTTTTATACCGCTGCTCTGCTCTTTTGTCCTTTTCTTTAGGAAAGCTTTATATAATATTTTTTTCTTTTTACACGCCTTTTGTAGTCCTTTGGTTAACCATGGCTTATCGGCAAATTTATGTTTAAGCTTTTTCTTTACTAATGGACAATTTTTTTCATAAAGAGTGGTAACAATGTTTATAAATGTGTCATAGGCTTCATTTACATCTGATACATAGACTTCTGTCCAGTCTTGCTTCAGCAAGTCCTCTTTAAAAGAACTGATTGCATTTTGTGATTTGTATCTGAACGATTTTAATTTTTTTTCTGTATTGGCCCCCGTGTGGCCATGGATAAGTGCAAAGGTTGGCAAGTGGTCACTTAAATCATTTATCAATAATCCACTTTGTTTTCTTATCAATAATATTAACAAACAGGTTGTCAATAAGTGTAGCAGTGTGAACTGTGATTCTATTGGGATGTGTTATTGTGGGATATAGACTCAAGCTGTACATAGAGTTCATGAACTCTGTAATTACATTTTGTTGATATGGATTTAGTAGATCAATATTGAAATCTCCACAAATTACTACCATTTTCTTACTAGTAATATTATTGTACAGCTCAACTAATTTATCTCTGAATGTCTCAATGCAAGTTCCCGGCGTTCTATATATACAACTTATAATTAGATTTTTTGTTTTATCTTGGTCAATCTCAACAGTAACACATTCCAAAATCCCTGGTAGTGCAAAGGACATTCCATTTACAAGCTTACACCTATACAGGTCATCAATATACAGTGCAACACCACCACCCTTTTTTTGAGACCTGTTAATATGAAACATCTGATATCCCTCTATTGCCATCAGGGGAGCCTGCTCTTCATTAAGCCAAGTTTCAGAGACTGCGATAGCTGTAAATTTTCTGTCTAGCTGTTTTAAATAGTCCTGAATCTGTGGAAAGTTTTTGTTAAGACTTCTGTTGTTGAAGTGTATTATTGATAGTTTACCATCTAGTTGCACTTGACTTTTGAATTGCTTTTCAGTGTAATATTCACAATGGTTATGAATATTATTGAAAAAGTGGTTATCAGGATCAATATCCTTCTCCATCTCTTGTAGTTTATGTTCAGCATAATGGCATATTTTCAGAGTTTGAGTTTCCTCACTCTGTGTCAAATGACTTCCTCCAACTGGGGATAATTGATGTCTACTCAAGTCAGTCATAAGTTTTTTGTTTATTTTTTTTTAAAGTACATTGACATGGTATGTCAAAAGAACTATTCTTGCCGTGTGTGTGGATATGGATTATCATTGTCTCTTAATTTTTTTATTCAGTGTTCATCTGTATTTATTTAAGTCAGTAACATCTCTGATCATTATGCTCTTTGCTTCCTCAGGTGTTCCATTTAGTTTGATCCAAACTCTACAATTTCTTGTCCATGTTGCCTGTATCTTATTTTGTCTTTTCAGCATCCGTGCTTGCCATTCTATTTCAGCATTTGTTTTTGTTAGGGGTTCATTTAGGTAAACTTCTGTTCCCCGGAGCTTTCTGGCCTGCCTCAGTATGTCATTCTTTACCCTTCTGTTCACAAAGCGCATCACAATTGATTTCTTTGTTTTATTATCCTTTCTGGGTAAAGCATGACAGGCTGAAATTGCATTTGCTTCGACCTTTATCTCTACTATCAAGGAACTGAAGCACCTGGTTTTCCAGGGAGACTGATTCACTTGCGGGAGCCTCCTCACCTCTCAATCCTGTTATAGCATGAGCGTATGATTGATATTTGATGTCTAGTCCACTTATAATTAGATCATCCATACGAGAACATTGTTCAAGATCCTCGACACGTCGCTCCAAGTCCGTAATTTTTTTTGTCTTTTTCCTGAATTGTTATTTTTAATTCTCGGACTTCTTCCATTAGGCCTAATATTTTGGCCTGCTGGCTAATCATTTTGGTCACTTCTTCTGACAAGAAGTTCAGAGATTTTTTGATCTCTTCCATTTCCTCCTTCTTTGGTGGCATTTTTACTGACCTGTGGATAGTAAAACAATCTCTGCTGGTGTCGCCGGTATCCGATCCGACCGACCTCGATTCCAGCTGGGTCTCAGCTAGCCTCCTCCGCTGCTAGTCCCGCTGCTTACCGCCACCGTAACCGAGCTCCTGTCCAGCCGGGGTACCGGCAGCTCCTCCTCCGAGTCCCGCCGCACACCGCCGTTGTAGCCGAGCTCCGATCCTGCTTCTGTCCAGCTGGGGTCCCAGCAGATCCTCCGCTGAACCCCGCCACCTACCGCCGTCTGCCTCAGTAGTTCCTCCGCTGAGCCCCGCCGCTGTAACTGGGCTCCGACTCAAAGGCTCTTGTCTGGCTGGAGCCCCAGTGGTCCTCCACTGGTCCCCGTCTCCCACCACCGCTGCACCCGAACTCCGATCCGTCTCCCGTCCAACTGTTGCCTCGGTTAGTTCTTCCGGCGAGCCCCAATCACCGGGGACAGGTCGCTTCTTGTCGGTGTTAGGTGCTACGACTAGCGTTAGCTTAGCAAACGCTTCGGGTAAAGCTTTAGAAATGGCTTTAAAACCTTATCCAGACTGATAGATCTCAATTACTTTGTTTCTCATGTGTTCCTGAATTTCTTTGGAATGCAGCATGACGTCTAGCTTTTGAGGATCTTTTGGTCTACTTCACTTTGTCAGGCAGGTCCTATTTAAGTGATTTCTTGATTGAGAACAGGTGTGGCAGTAATCAGGCCTGGGTGTGGCTAGAGAAACTGAACTCAGCTTTCCAAAGATGTGATAAACCACACTTAATTTATGTTTTAACGGCGGGGGGAGGGGGGCAATCCCTTTTTCACACATGGCCATGTAGGTTTGGATTTTATTTTTTTTAACCCTTTTTAATTTTTTTTTTTTTAATTTGCATGCTGATCCAAAACATTTAAGTGTGACAAACATACAAAAAAAAAAAAAAAAAAAAAAGAGAAATCAGAAAGGGGGCAAACATTTTTTTTTTTCCACACCACTGTAGGGGTGTGCCATATTGTATTGTTCACGACAATACCGGTATAATTTTGATACCGGTGTAATTAGGGATGGGCATAATTAACCGATTAACCGATAATTGATCATTAAGAATTTCACCGAGGAAGTTCATTTTCGTCGACAAACCGTTTATTTTTTTAAACAATCCGAATGTAGGTTATTAGGCCTAGTGCACGGCCGTCCTCAAACAATGCAATGCATTTAACTGTGCCACTGGCAAAATTTGGGCACCAGGGGGCAACATTACACCATCGCCGTACCCTGGCGTGCCTCAGTTGATACATGCGAGCTTCCGTAGGGCAATCGCCAAATCATGAAGAGGTTGTGGCGAAGTGTTGCGTGGGACCATTTTAATTTAAAAAATGACCAGGTGTACTGCAATCACTGCAATGCAGCATACAAAAGAAAAAAGTAAAAGAAAGAAATATATGTTCCGTTATGTGTCCTGTATGTGTCTCCCGTTATTGTCTGGCTCGCAACTTGAAGCCTCCCTCGTTTGCGCAATGCGCATGTGTTCCTTGTTAATAAATTCATCCTCGAAGAAAAACACTCCGTATTTTTTTTATTATTATTCTCAATACATAAGAGTACAGTGATCCCTCACTTATCACGTCACCCATAAATAATACGTACGTTCATTCTCTCTCTCTCTCATATGATACGTGTGTGTGTGTGTAAGTGTACATACATACGTAGATGTAAATAAAGTGTACATAAATATGTTTTTAGAACTCTTTTATTCTTATAACAAGATGCGTAACTCAAGATGAAGATGATTTACTGCACAGGTTAATGAGAGCTTTACTGCTCCTCAGGTGCTAGAGGCGCAGGATCATCGAGGGAAGCTGCAGGAGGCGGCGTAGTGGCTCGACGGGAAGACTATTTCGCACAAAATGGCACAAGAGAACAGCAAAAAGTTCCACGCGGCGAGACTAAGCAACACGAGCGATAAAGAGCAATGAACGCGGTCTTCGTTTGCTGGGTGGCCGCTCGGCAGGGAGAGAAGCTGGGTAAAACATCTCGGCCAATCAGCTTGCGGGGTGAAACGTCTCGGCCAATCAGCTTGCGAGATTCCCGAGCCGAGCCAACACGAGAACAGCGAACAGAGAGGTGGATTTGAGTTGTGCGGCTCTCCGTGTTGATACCTGATGGTCTAATGTAGTCTACCTGCCTTGTTACCTACCTAAAAATGTTAATGATTAACCGATTATTAATCATTAATTCTCCCGACGATCGAAGAAAATTTCACCGAATGCCCATCCCTAGGTGTAATAATGAATATCGTGATATTTGGGGTCTGTTACGCTGCCAATGTAAGTTACGTATTACCATAGAAACAGCGCAGGAAGCAGTGCTCTGTGCTTGGAACGTCTTCGTCTGGTTGTGAGGACTTAAGTTAGTTTTAAGGCCGCTTCAAACTGCTAAAAAAAAAAAAAAAAAAAAAAGGTTATATTATCCTGCTGTAACCGCTAATAGTTTGGGATTTACCTTTTTAAATGTAATAAATAGGCTGCATTAACCAGAGCTAAATTGCACTTACATTCATAAGGCAATGTTTTCAGGACTATTCAGATGTTTTAAGAAAAATCTGCAGAATTTCCTCAACTACAGGCTATATGTAGTCCGCAGTACCAACTCTACTCTCATCGGCTTGTTACTGTTCTCTCCTAAATTTGTTTTCTTTTCTCATTTTTTAAACATCTTTTCACAAAGGTACATTTTTTAAATTTTGAACATTTTTGGTGACAAATTTGTGACCTTTTTCATGCAAAATTGTAACTTTTTACTTAAAACCTCTTACCTTGTGTTTTTCTTCTGAAAAGGTGAAGAAATCAGAAGCAGCACTAGATTTAAATTAAGATTAGTCAGTTGTTTTAATAATCAATAGATCAGTTGACTATTACAATCTAAATTTATATTTCCTCCCAGCTGAAGGTTATAATTACTTTTATAACTAGTTTGATACCTGTTATTTTTTTTTTTCCACAATATCTTTATTGAACCTTTTTTTTTTTTTTTTTTTAACAAACATGATACAAACAATCAAACACTAACACTAAAGTACTACAAAAAAAAAAAAAATGCACTAAAAACACCAACAACCACCACCAAAATCAAGTCTTCAACAATGCTCCTCTGTTTAGTCTAGACAATCCAATACATAAGTATACATATTATGTTCACCAGTTTGGAATTTACAAGGTCCACACACATCATTCACCTTCTTCTTCAAGAGTTATGTTTAAATTTTTTACATAATCAATAAAAGGTCTCCATATATTCTCAAACACAATTTCCTTTGATTTCAGTATATATGTTATTCTTTCTAATGGAAGGTTTGTTAACATCTGTCTTAACCACTGAGTCACATCTGGTCTATGAGTCTTTTTCCATAATAGTGCAATACATTTTTTGGCATTAAGCAAACTGAGGTCTATGAATGTTCTTTCACTTTTATTGAAATTATGCTTTTCTGGGTACAGACCCAACAAAACCAGTTTAGGATTCAATATGATTTGTTTTGAGATTATTTTTTCAATTGTTACCCTCACCTCTTCCCAAAACATTCTTATTAATCTACATTCCCATAAACAATGAAATAGGGTTCCTTTACTTTCCATGCATTTTGTGCATGTATCTGGTATATTTTTGTTGCATCTATTTAACTCCTCCGGTGTAACATACATCCGCATTAACCATTTGAAATGTATCAATTTAAGGCGTGCATTTATTGATTTGGTTTGAGCTTCTGTACAAGCCAATTCCCATTGTTCCTCTGAAATTTCAGTTTGCAGATCTTCTTTCCAGTAGTTTAATCTTTTCAGTGAATTTTCACTTGAAGATAGTGTCAATGAGTTATAAAACTCTGAAATAATACCCTTTCTTTTACTATCTTTCATCATCATTTTTTCCAAGGATGAATAAATAGGTCGAGTGAGAGCTTTATTTTGATTTGATCGAATAAAGTTTCTAAGTTGAAGATATTTAAAAAAATGTGTTCTATTGAGATTAAATTTGATCCTCAGCTCTTCAAAAGACATTATGTTGTCTGCACATGGCAAATATAAATCCTGAATCTTTTGTATCCCTTTTAAATTCCATACTTTAAATACAGCGTCCGCTCTCCCTGGTTTAAAATATTGATTACCCCATATTGGACTAAATTGTGACAATAACTGTGGTTCTTTTAAATAGTTTTTAGCTTCACACCATATTTTGATCATATGCTTTACAAATGGATTTTTAACTTGTTTTTGTAATTTTTTTGCCGAATCTGAGTATATGAATATGGGAAGAGGTAAAGGTAAATTGTATGATTCCATTTCAGTCCAGTGAGGGAGATCATTTGATGAAAAATAATATGTCATAGACCTCAGTTGTGCCGACCAATAATACAACATAAAATTTGGACATTTCAGACCTCCACGATCAAATGGTAAATATAATAAAGACAGACGTAATCTAGCCCTCCTGTTGTTCCATATAAATTCCACTAACTTTTTTTTTATTCTTGAGAATAGATCTAAAGGTGGTGATAAGGGAATGTATTGAAATAAATAAAGTATTTTAGGTAAAATATTACTTTTAAGTATATTGATTCTCCCGATCATCGACATTGGTAGTGACATCCATCTCTGAGTTAACTCACTGATATCTGACATTAAGGCTTCATAGTTGACACTGGCGACTGATTCTAGCTTAGGCATAATTTGGATTCCTAAATATTTAAACTGATTTACAACATTGAATTGATTTACCTCAGGGGCTGGGTAATTTCTCTGGGTCTCATTTAGCATTAATATTGAAGATTTAGTTTTATTTATTTTATATCCTGATATTTCCCCAAAATTCTTTATTAAATTCAACAAGGTTGGAATTGATTTTTTTAGATTCGACATAAACAAAATTATATCATCGGCGTACAGGGAGATTTTATGTTCTGTTGGTCCAACTTTAATTCCATATATTTGTGAATGTAAACGTATTGCTATCGCTAAAGGTTCAATTGCCATAGTAAACAGTAAAGGTGAGAGTGGACAGCCTTGTCGACATCCTCTATTGATTTTTATTGGTTTTGAAATATTGTTATTTGTTAGGATTTCTGCTGTAGCATTATTGTATATTATTTGAACCCATTTTATGAAATTATTTCCAAGTCCAAACCTTTGTAGGACTTCAAAAAGAAAGGGCCATTCAACTCTATCAAAGGCCTTTTCGGCGTCCAATGATAGGAGAGCTGTATCCGGTGCTTCTTTATTAAAATAGATAATATTAAATAGTCTTCTTACATTATGGAAGCCTTGTCTACCCTTTATAAAGCCATTCTGATCTCGATTAATAATATTTGGTAAAATTTCTTGTATTCGTCTTGCTAAAATTTTACAGATTATCTTAAGGTCGGCGTTTAATAGGCTTATTGGTCTCATATTTTCACATTTATTAGAGGGCTTACCTGGTTTTGGCAGCAGTATAATTAAGGCATTATTTATGTATGATGGTAAATTATTATTTTGAAATGCTTCTAAAACCATTTCCAAAAAAGGTTTTATTAATTTATTCTTAAATTTTTTATAAAGGTCAACTGGAAGACCATCTGGTCCTGCACTTTTTCCTGATTTCATATTATCAATGGCTAGCCCAACTTCTTCTTGACTAATTTTAGACTCCAATATCTCCCTGTTTTCATTTGGAATACACGGTATAGATAGTTCGTTCAAAAACCCATTTAGTTTTGTTAAATCAGGTTCATTTTTGGTATCATATAATTTTTCATAGTAATCTCTAAAGGCTCTATTAATTTCTAAAGGATCTATAACTACCTGTCCATTACTTATAATACTGGTAATTGGTGTTTTAATTTCCAATTGTTTAATCTGCCATGCTAATAATTTTCCTGATTTTTCACCTTGTTCATAAAAAGATTGTTTCAATCTTAGAAGACTCGAGGCAGCTCTATTCGCTGATTTTTTGTCGTATTCAGCTCTCAAAATCAGTAATTCATTCTCCAACCTTGGGTCACTTCCTGCATACACTTTTTCCTGAAGATTTTTTATTTTATGTTCCAATTTAGCTCTCTCCTCTCGAGTCTTCTTAGATTTTGATCCTGTATAACTAATAATATGCCCCCTAATAAAAGCTTTGAAAGCCTCCCACTTTACACATGCTGATGTTTGTGTAGTATTGATGTCAAAGAACTCGTCTATCTGTTTTTCTATATACTTGACAAATTCCTCATCCTGAAGCCATTTATGCTGAAATTGCCATCTACCTGATTCCTTTGTCAATTTTTTATCTACATATATTAGACAACAGGGTGCATGATCAGAGATCACGATGTTATCATAAAAGCAGTTTTGAATCTTGGACCTTAATTCTGTGGAAATCAAAAAATAATCAATACGTGAGAATGTCTTGTAGGTACTGGAATAACAAGAATAGGCTTTAACTTGTGGTTTCATTTCTCTCCATATATCTAACAATCTCAATTCTTTCATAAAATGATTAATAGTCATCCTACATCCAATGTGCGTACAATCCAGTCCTGTTGATCTATCCACACCTGGATTCAATGTACAATTAAAATCCCCTGCTATTATATGTTGCCCTGTAAGTGATGATAAGATGAGAAATAAATTAGCAAAGAACTTCTGATCATCTATATTGGGACCATATAAGTTCACTAGATTTATATTTTCTAATAGCAAAGAACCTTGAATGATTACATATCTTCCAAATTTGTCTCCAATTACATTTTTCACTTGAAAAGGAACTGATTTATGTATGAGAGTCATAACTCCCCTGGCTCGGGATGAAAATGAAGAGGTGAATACACTTCCCTGCCATCTACTCCTAATTCTTTTAACATCCTCCTCTATCAGATGAGTTTCTTGTAAAAACACAATTCTTGAACCCATGTCCTTTATTTTATTCATAACTTGTTTAAGTTTTTTTAAATTTTGTAGACCTCTGCAATTCCATGAAGTTAAATTAAGATTAACACTTTGGTCCATGATCAATAGAGAGTTTGGGATTACCTTGCAGTGTAAACATGCTCATACAGAGAAGCAAAAACATGAGTGGTTGAACATTCATCCTACAAACTACACACAAACAAATTTCCCCTTCCCACACTTGTGGCAAACCCCCCAAAATCAAAAGAAAAATTCTGTCTCCCGATATAGCCATCGACTGTTCCACACCCACGGGGAACAGCCTAAGCCACTCCTTCTTCATCCTCCCAATCACCCTAACTCTACTGCTTTTAATGACGTAACATTAACTCTCCTCTGTAGTTTTCCAACTTAACTCCAAAATTTTTAACAACTTTGTACATCATAGTTTTTTTTGTTTTGTTTTGTTTTTGTTTTTTGTTTTTTTAATATATAATACAATCTATATTTTGTAAACTTACTATTTACTTCAAGTCAGTCAGATGCCTGTGCAAATGCTTAATTATTCTACCTTATATTTTGTTCATGCTTAGCTCCCACCAGTCTCTTCTTCTTCTTTGATCTTCTTGATGAACTCCTGCGCCTCCTCTGGGGTCTTGAAGATGTGGGTTCTGCCCTCATACGTGGTCAGCAGTCTCGCAGGATAGATTACACCATGACGAATCCCAAGGTTGCGCAGCTCCTTACGTACGGGATCAAACTGCTTCCTCAATTGCTGGATTCCTGTGGCCAAATCTGGGTAGAACCGCACCTGCTGGTCCTGGTGTTTAATCTCTCCTTTTTTAGCTCGTGCAGCGTTGAAGATCTTCATCCTGTCTCTGTTGTTAAGAAACTTCATAATTAAGGTCCTCGGCGGTCCCTTATCTCTCCGTGGGCCAATGCGATGTGCTTTTTCCAGAACCACTGCTGATTGCAACTCCTCGCTGCCCAGCACCTCCGGAATCCACTTTTCCAGAAAGGAACATACGTCCCGACCTTCTGATTCCTCTGGAAGACCCACCAGCCTCAAATTATTCTGTCTCGACCGAGATTCCAAATCCAAAATATTATCTTCCAGAGATTTATTTTTTTTTTCCAAAGTGCGCACCTTTAATTGAAGACGGGTGACGTCATCTTCAGCACTAGCGAGACGGAGCTCCATCTGCGCCGTTCGTTCTACACAGTCACCCAATTCCTTTCTTATTCCTTCCAACGCTGTCATAATCCCATCAAATCTAGAGGAAAAGTCCGCTCTCATTGAACTCATGGCAGCCATCAGCGCATCTGCGCCATTCCCCGCAGAAATCGCAGCGTTGCCAGCCTCCTCCGCCATATATGGAGCCCTGTTTGCTGCGTCACAGACCTGAAAGTCCGTTAATTTGGACTGTTTCGGCGGCTCGCTTTTTCCTTTTCCTGGTTTTCCAGCCTTAGGCTTCGCCGACATATCCTCGCCCAAACGCTGGGATACGTTCTGTCCCAAATGAGAGAGTTATTTGCCGATTTTTTTCTCCAGGAGCAGAGCAGAGCAGAGCGAGACACGTCCGTCCTACGTGGCAGCCATAACCGGAAGTCGATACCTGTTATTTTAAAATGTTGGTCTAATAAAACTGTGGTGGTTTCTGGTTTCCAACAACAGGGTGGCCGAGGAGGAAGTCAAATTCCAGGTCTGAATTTTTGTCCCAGTCCACCCCTCAGCGCACTGTGTGTTAACGCACAGAGCTACCACGGGACTGACCTCCAACTGTAGCTTTCACTACTTATAGTAGCTGTGTGTCCTAGGGTCAGAGAAACGGAGGTAGACGCCAACCCTATACACCACATGGTGTCCCATATGCTGTGGAAGGGAATTAACTTTACCCCTCAGTGCACTTAAGATGTGGTGGTTTATAATATTTTCTGGTAATATTTGATACAGAATTAAAAAGTTTTAAACACATTCTAAACTGCTCTTTATAAACTGGAAAAATAAGAGGTTTTGTTTTTTACTGAATATGTTGAACATAATTAATGCTGGCCTGAGAAACTGTCCTTTTTAAATTTAGAAGAAAAAAAACTGTATTCCGTGATAGCGTTGAGAATATCATTATCGTGAAAATTCACAGAAATATCGTGATATCATTTTTAGGCCATATCGCCCACCCCCTATTTACATATCTGACCAATTATCACATATTGTGGGTATGAAAGTTAAGGAAAACAGTATAGATTTACAGATCATAACAGTCAGAAGACTAGATAAGACATTTTGAAAGACTCTCCTTTAAGAGGAACTGGGCTTCTGATGCTATTCTGAAAACATGTCCTTTGGCGAAGCAGTCCATAAGACCTTGAAAGTTTGCTTAAGTCATCAGAATCCTGGCAAGAATGACAGCTATGATTACTTAATTATAACATTTTTACCAGAACCCTGCACAGGACAAATGACTCATGACAATGACAGTGCAGTATGATTGCTTCAAATTTAGAGGAACACCCACTTTTCTGTTGTGAAACATTTCACCTCTTTACTTTTAACAAAACAAATATGCAAAAAAGGAGGTTTTTGTTAACAAAGACAAATTAAGCCTAAAGCCAAATAATTTGACTCAAGTGACCAACTCTCCCTTGTATCTCTAAGTCAAATTAGGCAAATTTGAAGCATTTCACTGAAATCTTTTATTTTTAAATTAAGCAAATTTAGATCATCAATATAAAATACAAATCTATTATGCAACCATGCAATCTATGAAGACACTAAATTTCCTTTTACTAGGCCATCAGAAATCTCCAGTAAAGTTTTCTGGATGGAGAAACATGTTAAAATACATGGCCAGAGTGGGTATAGAGGCTTACAGCACAGTGGACTTATTCTGAGACTCGATAACTGTAAACAGCTTTTGTTGTGCAAATGGAAACAGGGAAGGTTGTGTTTAAAGGCTTCTTTCCCGAGGGAATCCTCCACAGACAAATAAGCTTGTGCTGCCTTGTGATGCCAAATGTTTCTTCTCATTAAACAGCAACAGAGCTGTTGTGTTTCAGCGTACGGTACAGAAAGCTGTCAAAACAATATACATTATCAATAAAGACTGTGTGAATAACATTAAATAAATCTGGCCATTTCTACAGCCTTCATTAAGTTTAAAAAAGTGTTCAGAAAAAAACTAAGGTGTTCTTTTTTACTTCATATACAGTGGGGAAAATAAGTAATGAACACAACATTTTTCTCAAACATATTTCTGATGGAGTCATTGACTTGAGATTTTCACCAGATATCAGTTAATCCATACATACAAAGAAATCAAAGCAACTGTGTTCACAAAACAAGTTATATTTAATAAAGTGGAATGACACAGGGAATAAGTATTGAGCATGCTTGGTGAAATTCATTTAATATTTAGTTGAAAAGCCTTTATTGGTGAAAACAGCTTCCAGACATCTCCTGTATGGAGAAATTAGGACCAGACATTGTTCAGGAGTGAATTTAGTCCATTCTTCCACACAAGCTCTATTCAAATCTTGAAGGTTCCATGGGTGTCTTCTATGAACTCTTATCTTCAGTTTGTTCCATAGATTTTCAATTGGATTCTGGTCAGGTGACTGACTAGGCTATTCTAGCAGCTTTGTTTTCCTTCTCTGGAGCCAGTCGAGTTTCCTTGGCTGTGTGTTTGGGATCACCGTCTTGCTGAAATGTCCACCCTTGTTTCATCTTCAGTATCTTGGCAGATGGCAACAGATTCTTATCAAGGATGTCATTTTATTACATTTGTCCATTCATCTTTCCTTCTATTATATGAAGTCTGCCTGTACCATGTGCTGAAAAACACCCCCACACCATGATGCTCCCACTGCCAAACTTCACTGTTGATATGGTGTTTTGGGGCTGATGTGCAGTGCCATTTCTCCTCCAAACATGCCGTGTGTTGTGGCATCCAAAAACTTCAATTTTGGTCTCATATGACCAGACTATACTCTCCCAGGATTTTACTGGCTTGTCCAAATGTTGTGCAGCAAATTTTAAACGAGTTTCAACATGGTTTTTCTTCAGCAGTTGAGCCTGGAGCTCCTGGTCATGGCCGGTTTATGGTAAAATGATGTTCTTTCCACTTCCAAATGATAGCTCCAACAGTCACTGGAACATTCAGCAGTTTAGAAATGCGCCTCAACCAATGCCATCATTATGCTTTGCAACAATAAGGTTGTGAAGGTCGATAGAGAACTCTTCGCTTCTACCCATCATAAGTTCTTTGTGATGTGGCAAACTGATATTCACAGACCTTTTTAAAGATTATCAGTCAGGAATTAACCAGCTGATGGATTTCTTTGTATGGATGGATTACTTGGGTTGTTACTGATATCTGGTGAAAATCTCAGGTCAATGGCTCCATCAGAAATATGTTTAATGAGAAAAATGTTGATGTTTTCAATACTTCTTTTCCCCACTGTACATTTATTCAAGGGATGGGTGACAATCTAAACAATAGTGATAGCAGATGCTTTACCTTTTCTCTAACTGCATATTGAGGTGCACTTGATTGTTTGAATGCCTTGTGGTGTACCTGCAAATGCCAATTTGGCAATCTTCTGGCAAGTTTTCTTTAATATCAAAAAGACATCAATAGTACTTTTGGACAGCATGACTTAACTTCCAGCTGGATAGCAATACAGGAAAAAGGAGATACAAAGAGGTGTAGGCTATATGTTGGCAATCACATGTTAAGCCTGCTGACAAATAAAAAAGGGAGTAAATGGCACTAAGATTTATTTGATAGAGTGAATATTAATTACAGAATACCTAAATATTGAAAATGAATGGGATATCCAATATTAGCAACTGTTTCAGATCCCTTGTTCATTTGTCAGATCTCTTATTTGTCTGATCTTTTATCACTTATACTCAAGATAATAGTGTATCTTGCACTTTGGGGAATGGGAGTTGTTCAGTCATCATTGTAATTATTTTAGTTTATACCACTGTATTGTCAATAAACTCATGCAGTACTACAGGGCTATTCAATTATAAAAATCAGGTGGGCCACAATTGGAAATCAAGACATGTAACTGGGCCGCACATGTTCAGCAATCCCTTGAATATGACAAATTTCAAACCAACACAGATCAGTATGATGAAAAATATGCACTTTTTATTCATTGTCTTGGTTTTAAATGTGCACTTGGCGCATGACAAAGGCACATCAAACGTGCATAAAAACACAATAACAGTGCTAGGGTTGAACAGAACTGAAGTAGTAGAAATATTTTTTTCTCTTGAACAACAAATAAATAGAATGAAAAAAATAAAATTCTGTAAATCTTGGTCACATCTTACTCAAGCATATCTCAAAGTACATAAAAACTCAATGTGCACTGTTAGTAGCATTAACATTTGTTTCCCTTTTGAAATACAGTAAAATACACTACACCCTGGTCATAATTGACATTGGCACATCACAAAGTGCATTTAGCTGAATAAAAAATGAACTGTTAAACACTTCAGTGCACAAACCCCCCAAGAAAAGATTGATAACATTAACAAATATTGCCTATCCACTATTGTGGTTTGTTATGTTTTTAATCACCACATGTGTGAGTAGGAACCTCTTTTTATAACTACACATTCCATTACACACACATATCTGTCAACCAAACATTTCTAGTTGAGTTAAGGACGCAAAAAGCCCCCACTTAAAAACTTGAGAAATTGCTTCTGTCTTGAAGGTTTGATGCTTTTCTTCAAAATTTACAACAATTTTCTTATAGTTTTCTATTTTTTTCCTGTAAATTTATCTAAATTCGAAACCATTTTCCTCAAATTTGTAATTCCCTCTTGCAAAATTGACCTTTCTTGTACATTTGAGACTTTATTATACATTTGTGGATTATTTTATGGCTAATTTTTGTCTGTTTTTTAAAATAAAATTACTGGGGTTTTTTTTTTTATAAATTTGAAACAGATTGTGGTAAAAATTTGACATTTTTTCCTTATAAATTTACAATTTTGACAAGAAGTTTGCAGAGCCAGAACAGAACAATAATTTAACTCTGATTTCAAAGAAAAAATATTTAGAAAATTGCATTTAATGAAATTAATTAAATTAGTAAAGATGCAGTTATTTCTGTTAAAATATTTCTATATATTTATAGTTTTTTAGAAATCTCCTCGCCAACCAGACAGCAGGAAAAACCTCCCTTATTTGGGGCGACTGTGGCACAGGTGTAGTGTGACCAGCTACTGATCGGAGGGTCATGGGTTCAATTCCCGCTCTGTCTGCATGCCGAAGCGTCCTTGAGTAACACACTGAACTCCCAGTTGCTCCGGGTGGCCCGGCTAGCGCCTGTGTGTGTATGGCTGCTCTGCTGCCATCAGTGTGTGAATGTGTGCATGAATGGGTGGATAGCAGGATCTGTAAAGCGCTCTGGTCATCCAGAGATGAGAAAAAGTGCTATATAAGTGAACGCCCTTTACCATTTAATTTAAAATCCAAATGCTGGCACATTTTGTTTGTCTGAAGGCTGTTGACGGGTTAAAGTCGCTGACTTTGTGAATTTCAGTCATCTTAACTTGCCAGGTACATAATAATGAACATAAATTAGTGTAATGGCTGGTGAAGTAAATCCTCAGTGATTCAGTCACTCTTGCCTCTTTCCCTGCATATGAAGCTTAACCACACCTGTTTGCTCAGCGACTCTTATTGTTCCCGTTACCAGCAGGTTAAAGCCACCTTAAACGCCTCCACTGCTTATACCTCTTCTGATTTTTTCTGCGTTCCAAGTACTTTAATAAGCTCATGCTTCTCTCGGACAATGAGCGAGACGCTCTGCCTGCCGACTGTCACGCGGGCAGGGCACTTCTGAGCGCCACACAGATAATGGTCACGCATGTTGTTCATGTGCGCGTTTGTGGGCCGTCATTCTTTCATATTTTTTTCTTAAATTTAGATTTCCTTGGTGTGGGCTGGGCCCGCGGGCCACTCAGAGGTTCCTTCTGGGCTGCATGTGGCCCGCAGGCCGCTAATTAAATAGGCCTGCAGTACTATAACAGGACACATTTACAAATATTTGATTGATTGATTGATTTTATTTATTTGAACATTCCGACAAAAAGAAAAAAAGAATTTAAAACACAAATCAAGCCAAAAAAATAAAATGTTCAAAAGGAGTGGGAAGAAGCCAACGCTTATATAGTCCCACCCCTTTTCCATACCCAACAAATTACAACATCACTCTTAGTCATCATTCATCCCACAACCACATTCACCATAATACACCATACACCATAATATTTGAGACCTATTGTAGTGCATCATTTTATACTTTAGCAATATTTTGTTATTAAGTTTTTTTTAAAAACTGTAATCAACCGAATTAACTACAAAACACCCAACATTATTATACACAGCAGAAGGACCCATTTGGCTGCAACCGCTGCATCAGTGTTGCCCATTTGTCAGTAAATTTGTTAGTTGGGTTTTCATCCAACCAGTGATCTTGAGGGACAAGCTGCTGTGCACAGGGGTGTACCAGCACCTGTCATCGTGGATCCTGGACTACCTCACAAACCGACCACAGTTTGAGAGAACCCAGGACTGTGTCTGACACAATCATCTGCAGTATGGGGGTCCCCCAGGGGACGGTTCTGGCTCCCTTCCTGTTCATCCTCTACACTGCTGACTTTTCACACAACACTGCCATCAACAGAAGTTCTCTGACGACTCTGTAATTGTCGGCCTCATCTCTGATGGGGAAGATGCGGAGTACAGAGGACTTATGCAGGACTTCATGGACTGGTGCCTGTGGAACTGCCTCCAGATCAATGCAAGGAAAACCAAGGAACTGGTGGTGGGCTGCCAAAGGTGAAGACAAACCCCACAGCACCGGTAAACATCCAGGGAACAGACAATGAGATGATGACATCTTACAAGTACTTAGGTGTTCACTTGAACAACAAACTGGACTGGTCACACAACACCAACGCGCTCTACAAGAAGGGGCAGCACAGGCTGTACCTCCTGAGGAGACTCAGATCTTTTGGAGTGCAAGGGGCACTCCTGAAGACCTTCTACGATTCAGCGGTGGCATCAGTCATTACATTTGGAGTGGTCTGCTGGGGCAGTGGCATCACAGCAGCCAACAGGAAGAGACTGAACAGGCTGATCAAAAAAGCTAGCTCTGTTCTGGGGAGACGCCTCGACCCACTGGAGGAGACAGGAGAGAGGAGGATGGTGGCTAAGCTGTCATCTCTGTTGGAGTCCGAGTCCCAGCCCATGCGGGACGTGCTGAACGGACAGAGGAGCTTATATAGCGGTAGGCTGTGCCATCCTAGGTGCACGACAGAGAGGTTTCGCAGGTCCTTCCTACCTTTGGCTGTCAAGACTTTATAACCTAACCAGATCTGCTTGAAGAGATCATATTAAAGGTACTAAACGTAACAACTTTGCACAATAGAGATCGTCCCTTCCAATACACAACTAGGACAATAACAATTATTATTGAGGGTGGCAACAACACTGTTGATTCAAATGTGAAATATAATGTCTGGGTACATATTCATATTCTGCAGGGTAATTTAACAAACCGTAATGCTGTTTTTACTATCTAGCTGCAATGCTCCTGCACTGTATATATAACTGTGTATATATGTATATTCACTTACTGCTTTGGCTAACCAGTTTTTATCTTATTATCTTATTTACTACTGCTCTGAGTGCTGCTATCCCTTTGCTGCTGCAATCCTGGAATTTCCCCCTTGTGGGACTAATGAAGGCTCATCTTAGCTTAATATTTAACTAAAAATGATTTACTTATTTGGGTGTTTTTGTGTCCTGCGTTTAGGCCCTGTCACACCTAGATGATTTGGGCAGCGTTTGAAAAACGTATGAATAATTTGGAGAATATGCTGGCGGACGTCGAATCAGTTATGGCTGTTTTGTCTAAGTTTAGAGCACGCTGAAGAACGCTGAAGCACCCTGAAGCACGCTGGTACACGGCGTAGTTCACCAAGCTCCTCTGAAAATTTTCAGCATGAAAAAAAACTTTCAGACGAATCCAGCGTATGGTTATGTCCCACATTCGCGGAGCAAAGGTTATAGGGAAGTTATGCGTCTGTTTACACACGTTACTTGTAAGCAACTCATAGTTACTCAAAAGTCAAAATACGGTGAGATTAATGTCTAGTGTACCCAAAAATTATTTCTAACATGAGTAATGCTCTTTGAACCTATGTGTAACTTACTGAATGGGTTTCTAACTTGGAGCTACCCTATAATGGCATATTTGCAGCATTGGCTCACAGGAAAAACCCATACAGCTCTGCTCAGCTGTTGCCTGCAGTGCACGCATGCTCACACACACACACACACACACACACACCACTTGTTTGTATAACAAGCCCTGTGGTATGAAAAAGTGTTTGCCCCCTTCCTGATTTCTCTTTTTTTTGTATGTTTGTTACACTTAAATGTTTCAGATCATCAAACAAATTTAAATATGAGACAAAGATAACACAAGTAAACACAAAATGCAGTTTTTAAATCAAGGTGTTTATTATTAAGGGGGAAAAAATTCAAACCTAGATGACCCTTTTTGATAAAGTGATTGCCCCCTAAACCTAATAACTGGTTGGGCCACCCTTAGTAACAACTGCAATCAAGCATTTGTGATAACTGGCAATGAGTCTTTTACAGTGCTGTGGAACAATTCTGGCCCACTCATCTTTGCAGAATTGTTGTAATTCAGCCACATTGGAGGGTTTTAGAGTATACACTGCCTTTTTAAGGTCATGCCACAGCATCTCAATTGGATTCAGGTCAGGACTTTGACTAAGTCACTCCAAAGTCTTCATTTTGTTTTTCTGAAGCCATTCAGAGGTGGACTTGCTGGTGTGTTTTGGATCATTGTCCTGCTGCAGAACCCAAGTGCACTTCAGCTTGAGGTCACGAACAGATGGCTGGACATTGTCCTTCAGGATTTTTTGGTAGACAGCAGAATTCATGGTTCCATTTACCACAGCAAGTCTTCCAGGTCCTGAAGCAGCAAAAAAGCCCCACACCATCACACTACCACCACCATATTTTACTGTTGGTATGATGTTCCTTTTTTGAAATGTTGTGTTACTTTTACACCAGATATAATGGAACATACACCTTCCAGAAAGTTCAACTTTTGTCTCGTCAGTCCACAGGGTATTTTCCCAAAAGTCTTGGGAATCATCAAGATGTTTTCTGGCAAAACTGAGACAAGCCTTTATGTTCTTTTTGCTCAGCAGTGGTTTTCATCTTGGAACTCTGCGATGCAGGCCATTTTTGCCCAGTCTCTTTCTTATGGTGGAATCATGAACACGGACCTTAACTGAAGCAAGTAAGGCCTGCAGTTCTTTGGATGTTGTTGTGGGGTCTTGTGGCCTCTTGGATGAGTCGTCGCTGCGCTCTTGGGAGTAATTTTGGTTAGCTGGCCACTCCAAGGAAGGTTCACCACTGTTCCATGTTTTTGCCATTTGTGGATAATGGCTCTCATTGTGGTTCGCTGCAGCCCCAAAGCTTTAGAAATGACTTCGTAACCATTTCCAGACTGATAGATCTCAATTACTTTGTTTCTCATTTGTTCCTGAATTTCTTTGGATCACAGCATGATGTCTAGCTTTTGAGGATCTTTTGGTCTACTTCACTTTGCCAGGCAGGTCCTATTTAAGTGATTTCTTGATTGAGAACAAGTGTGGCAGTAATCAGGCCTGGGTGTGGCTAGAGATATTGAACTCAGCTTTCCGAAGATGTGATAAACCACAGTTAATTTATGTTTTAACAGGAGGGGGCAATCACTTTACACAGGGCCATGTAGGTTTTGTTTTATTTTAGCCCTTAATAATAAACACCTTCATTTAAAAACTGCATTTTGTGTTTACTTGTGTTATCTTTGTCCAATATGTAAATCTGTTTGATGATCTGAATCATTTAAGCGTGACAATCGTACAAAAAATGAGAAATCATGAAGGGGACAAACACTTTTTCACACCATTGTATGTGCAGTGAGATAGTCAGAAATAACAGAACCCACAAATGTAATTTGACTTGCACATAAACATGTTATCAACCTGTTTTATGTGTAAGAAAGGCCTTTGTATAACAAGTGGACACTTCACTGTGGGAAGTGCCACAATGACCAGCTTAGACAGCAGACATGAATCATCCCTTTTGTTTGAGTTTTGCACATCAACCACAGTCCAGACAGAAGGGTGTCATACAGAAACCTCACAACAACACCGATGTGATTATACTGAGGGTACACAGTGCCTATAAATAGTATACACCACCTCGGACACTTCCCCATTTATTGCTTTTATAAATGGAATCATGGCCAACATAATTTGGCTTTGTGACAATCATTTACAAAAAAAAAACCCTCTAGTATCAAAATGAAAAAGGTTTTAAACTAGAGGGCATTCAGAGAACACATACCTCCACCAAGGCGCCAACCGCCCCTTCCTCCATACATTGCAAGATAGAGCCTTGGTGGAGCAGGGTTTCCTCTGGTAACATTTCTGTGTGGTGGCCCGCCGCCCTAAGGAAGTATGCCGCTGCGTCTGTAATATATTATTCATTCATCTTCTTCCGCTTAATCCTTTTTAATTTAAGAAAAATTAAATATGAAAGAAACGCTCCGCAAGCACGCACACGAACAACACGCGTGACTGTCATCCGCATGGAAGCGCCCCACTCACCCGGCGCCCGAGTGACCATTTCTGGAGGCAGAGTGTGTCTCTAGCGTTGCTGTCCGAGAGAAGCATGACCTTATTAAAGTACTTTAAACACGGAAAAAAGTACAAGAGATAAGCAGTGGAGGCATTTATGGTGGTTTTAACCCGCTGGTAACTGGAACAACAATGAGGAGTCGCTTAGCTAACAGGTCTGGTTAGGCTTCATTGCAGGGAAAAGCAATAGTGACTGATGAATCGCTGAGGATTTACTTCACCAGCTACTACAATATTAGCTAACAATTTATGTTCATTATTATGTACCTGTCAAGAGGACCGAAATTCACAAAGTCAATGCATTTAATCCGTCAGCAGCCTTCAGACAAACTAAACGTGCCAACATTTGGATTTCAAAATACGGGAGGTTTTTCCTGCTGTCGGGTTGGTGAGGAGAGTTCTAAAAAACTCTAAATACATAGAAATATAACAGAAATAACTGCATATTTGGTCATTTAAGTTATTTATTTAAATATAATTTTAATAATTATATTTCTTTGAATCCAAAGGTGCTGGGATAGGCTCCAGCCCCCCCGCGACCCGAAAAAGGATTAAGCGGAAGAAAATGAATGAATGAATAAATGAATTCAGAGTTAAAATTATTGTTCTGTTCTGGCTCTACAAAATTATGGTCAAAAGTTTAAATTGTATGAGAAAAAAAGTAAAAAAAATTACCATATTCTGTTTCAAATTTATTTAAAAATAAATATAATAATCTGCCTTTGTCCATCAGACAGGCCTCTTCACTGTCCAGTTTTAAAACTCCTCTTAAAACCCATTTTTATTCTCTGGCTTTTGACCCAGTTTGAGACATCAATTTTATTTGTTCTTATTGTCTCTATTGTATGATTATTGTTTTGTTTGAGTTTTGTACTTGAGCTGTATTTTATTGTTTTTATATTTTATTTATCGTTGATGTACAGCACTTTGTGTCAACTGTTGTTTTTAAAGAGCTTTATAAACAAAGTTAGATTGGATTAAAAAAAGATAAACTTTAGCCATAAAATAATCCACAAATTTATAATAGTCTCAAATGTACAAGAAAAGTCAATTTTACAAGAGAAACTTACAAATTTGAGGAAAATGGTTGCAAATTTAGATAAATTTACAGAGAAAAGTAGAAAACTATCAGAAAATTGTTACAAATTTTGGAGAAAAAACTCAAACTTTCAAGACTGAAGTCATTACTCAAGTTTTTCAGTAGGTGCTCTTTGTACCCTTAACTAGAAAATTTTGGTTATCTACTTTTAATTATTAATTTCAAAGCACTGCTTTTACATGAGTAGAATTTCTGGCTACTATACCCACTTCTGATTATATAATTTAAGTGTGTATGAATAAATTACTATTCTGAAAGTTTTTTTTTTCCCTTCCCTTTCCTACTCTTTGTCAATGGAAAAAAAAAACACTACAATAAAAATACAAAAAATACACATTTTGGTTATTTATGTAAACCATGAAAAAAAAAAAAATCCTGCAGGACAAAACGACACTTGGTATTTTCTAGCCTGTTTCTATAACACCATAGACAGAGAGAACCTGAATTAGACAGGGCTCAGAGAGGTTAAGATGAGACAGAAGAGACGAGCCAAGGAGAGGAAAGTGTTCAGGCAGAGGGTCCAGGAGAGGTGAGAGCTAAGGAAGGAGAGAAGGATGACACCAGTAAAAAGCCCAAACACAGAACATCTGGATGGGACCCCAACTGGCTCAATATGCCAACATTCAAGCCTTGGTAGTACAATACTTCAAGTGGTAAGTTCCATTATGCAATATTACTGTGCAAAATTTAAAAAAGTAAAAAGAAATCGTGTAAAATTAACATTTGCGGTTACAGTTGTGTTATGTGTTGTCTGCCCGCCCCGGAAAAATATGTTGCCATCACACCAAGGTCTTTAAGCCAGAGGAAATACTGTGGAGGTATACACTCAGATCACCTCTAAAATTTAATGGGTTCATCTGTAACCCAAGGGCCACCTCTCGTAAATACTTCACTGAAATCCATCCACAAATTTTTGTGTATAATCCTGCTGTGCACACACAAAAAATAAGGGCCTTGGCGGAGATATGCACTCTCTGATCCCCTCCAAAATATAATAGGTTCATCTAGGGGTGAGCAATATGGCCTAAAAATGATATTGTGGGACTCACATATGCACATATGTATATCATTGTATGATTCATACGTATACCACCTTAGGCTTCACATCTGAGACGGAACAAAGGACTGAGCCGCTCTGGAGATAACACGAGGATGTGAAAGTCTAGTCTTTGGCAGGCAAGGAGACAGCCTGGGGGGTTTTCGCCCAGCGGCCAGAGACTGAAAGTGGGGGGTGTTAAGATCGGGAGGAAGTTACATTGTTACTGGGGATTAAGTGCCATGTGACTGTGTGTTTTGATGTCCTGGTATAAAGGGGACAGTTGTTGGGGGATTCACTCTCTTTCACTGTTTTTGGAGGATGTTGGAGAATGTGAATAAAACTTGACTTGTGAAATAAACTCAGCCTCGTCCTTCCACATTCTCCACAGTGGTGACCCTAAGACGTATCATGAGCGGAGAAGATTCCCCCGAGCCGAGCTCGTCAGGATCCAGCCAGGCGAACGCAGCCACAGTCAAGCTACCAGACTTCTGGCAAGATAACCCGTGCTCCTGGTTCCACCTGGCCGAAGCACAGTTCGCCCTCCGGGGGATAACGGCAGATGACACGAAATTCTACCACGTCATTGCCAAGCTCGACAACCGCACGGCTAGACATGTGCATGGCCTGTTGGAGCGCCCACTGGCCGACAACAAGTACGGTGGGTTGAAGGCTGCGCTCATCCGGCGTTTCACTCCCTCAGTCCAGTAGAGAGCTGAGAGGCTCCTGGCTCTGAACGACTTGGGAGATAGCACGCCCGTCGACCTGATGGAGGACATGCTGAGGCTGAGGGGCTCAGACGACGACGACTTCCTTTTCACCCACATTTTCCTGAGAACCCTACCGTTGGCCACGAGAGCTACCCTGGCCGGTTCACCGTTGTTGACCCAGCGGGACTTCCGCACGCTGGCCCAGGAGGCACAGCGGATTCTCAACGCCAGCAGACAGCGCGCGGCCACCGCAGCAGCGATGGAACTTGGCGCGACGGCCGGAGATGGCAAAGGGCCAGAGGCGGCGGTAGCAGACCCACCGACAACGGCGGCAGCGAGGACCAGGGATCGCGGATGAGACGACCTCTGTTTCTACCATCGCCGTTTCGCAGAGAGGGCGCGCAAGTGTATACCACCGTACCAGTTCAAGAGCTCGGGAAACGCCAAAGCCAGGGGTCGGTAGCAGCCGCGGCCCTCGGGGAAGAGAACAAGCTGCTCTACTTGACGGATGCGCGTTCGGGGAAGCAATTCCTCGTGGACACAGGCTCCAAAGTGAGTTTCATCATGCCTACCTATGCTGACCGGCTGGCGGGCCCCGGAAGTCACGGAGCATCAGCAGTGAACGGCTCGAGGATTAAGACCTTCGGTGAGAAGACTCTGCTTCTGTCCCTACACGGCCGTACATTTGAGTGGACTTTTGTTATAGCTGAAGTGAGCTTCAATATGTTAGGGGCTGATTTTCTGTGCTCACATGGTTTGTTGGTTGATCTTGCTAATAGGCGCCTGGTTAATGCACTCTCTTTTTATTCTATTCCCTGTGCAGCCCGAGTGACCCCGCCCACAGCACAAGCCAACGTCGCAACGGCAAGCGGCAAGTTCCACACACTGCTCACTCAGTTCCCAGCACTCACGGTTCCCACATTTTCAGCAGCAGTCGCCAAACACGGGGTGGAGCATTTTATTACTACCACCGGACCGCCCGTTTTTGCAAAAGCTCGGTGCTTGGATGCAGCTAAACTGACCATAGCGCGTGAGGAGTTCGCCAACCTGGAAAAGTTAGGCATCATCAGGCGTTCGAAGAGCCCATGGGCTTCCCCGCTGCACATGGTTCCTAAAGCTGACGGCTCGTGGCGACCTTGCGGTGATTTCCGCAGGTTGAATAACGCTACAGCGCACGACCGCTACCCAATCCCGTATATCCAAGATTTTTCCGTCCATTTGGCGGGGCGCGCGTTTTTTCTAAGATAGACTTAGTCCGCGGGTACCACCAAGTCCCAGTGCGCGCTGAGGATATACCCAAAACAGCGGTAATAACTCCATTTGGCCTATTTGAGTTTTTGCGCATGCCATTTGGGCTTAAAGGCGCGGCGCAGACGTTCCAACACATGATGGACGCGGTGTTGCGCGATCTCCCCTTCGTGTTCGTCTACCTGGACGACATATTGGTAGCCAGCACGTCCGAAGACGAACATGAAAATCACCTCACGGCAGTTTTCCGGAGGTTGGGAGAGCACGGGTTAATAATCACCCCAGCGAAGTGCCAGTTCGGGGTGACGCAGATTGATTTTTTGGGGCACCGCGTCTCTCCAGAAGGAGCGGTTCCTCTGCCCGACAAAGTGCGCGCAGTAACAAATTTTCCCCAGCCACAAACGGTTAAAGCGTTACAGGAGTTTTTGGGAATGGTGAATTTTTATAACCGTTTCCTCCCCTGCGCAGCGCAGCTCATGCAACCATTGTATGCCGTGCTAAAAAAACAAAAACCCACAAACAAAATCGAATGGTCTCCAGAACGAGAGCGAGCATTCTCGGAGGTCAAAACAGCCCTGGCAAACGCTGCGTTGTTGGCACATCCAGACCCAACGGCCCGCATAGCGCTCAGTACTGATGCGTCAGATGTGGCCATAGGGGCGGTCGTGGAGCAGCATGTAGCCAGGGCTTGGCAGCCACTTGCCTTTTTCAGCAGGACCTTGCGCGATAGCGAGCGAAAATACAGCGCATTCGACAGGGAGTTGTTAGCTCTCCACTTGGCCATCCGCCACTTCCAGTTCTGGCTGGAGGGACGCCGTTTCACCGCGTTCGTCGACCACAAGCCGCTGACTTTCGCGATGGCCAAGGTTTCAGAACCGTGGTCAGGCCGGCAGCAGAGGCAGCTGGCTGCAATCTCAGAGTTTACTACAGATATTCAGCATGTAGCGGGTAAACTAAATGTAGTGGCAGACTGTCTCTCGCGCGGCCCCAGTCCACGTAGAGATAGATTATGCAGCCATGGCCACGGATCAAGTTAGCGACGCGGACGTGCGCGCGCTCCAGACTGGACCAACAGGGTTAAGGCTGGAGAACAGGGTGCTGCAAGATGGTATGCCCCCCCTAATCTGCAATGTCTCCACGGGACGACCGCGCCCGGTGGTGCCGACCGCGTGGCGCCGCCGCGTTTTTGACTCGATTCATTCTCTGGCACACCCGGGGGTGCGCGCATCGATCAAAATGGTAGGAGAGAAATTTGTATGGCCGAGCCTGCGCAAGCAAGTTAGAGAGTGGGCGGCAGCCTGCTTGGCTTGTCAACGAGCCAAGGTACACAAACACACGAGAGCTCCCTTGGAGCCGTTTCACATCCCGGCTAAGAGGTTCGACCACGTTCACGTGGACCTCGTAGGCACCCTCCCGCCGTCGCAGGGGTGCACACACCTTCTGACAATGGTAGATCGCACCACGCGCTGGCCTGAAGTGGTCCCACTGTCATCAACCACAGCCGAGGAGGTGGCGCGCGCATTTTTAACGGCATGGGCAGCGCGCTTTGGAGTTCCGTCGGACATTACGTCCGACAGAGGTCCTCAATTTGTTTCCGAGCTTTGGTTAGTGATGGCCCGCAGCCTGGGGGTAAAGATCCACTGTACTACCGCGTACAACCCGCAGGCTAATGGGTTATGCGAACGTTTCCATAGGTCATTGAAGGCGGCCCTCAGAGCGGCGCTTACAGATGCAAATTGGGTGGACAGGCTACCATGGGTTTTATTGGGGTTGCGTGCCGCACCTAAAGAGGACTTAGAAGCCTCCCCAGCTGAGTTAGTTTTTGCGCAGCCACTCCGGCTACCCGGGGAATTTTTCCCAGATAATCCTGCGCCAGAATGTTTCCCGGCTCAGCGGTTGCAGGGTGGCACGGAAACGGGCATGCTTCCAGGCCCCGTTCACCACAGTTTTCCACGCTTTTTTGTGCCTAAGGCTCTAAAAAATGCGGAGTTTGTTTTTGTCAGACATGATGCGCATCGCCCGCCGTTGCAACCGCCTTATGAGGGACCATTTAGAGTGCTGGAAACAGGGGATAAACATTTTTTGCTAGATTTGGGGGGCAGGAAAGAAAAGATTGGCATAAACAGACTCAAACCCGCCTTTGTGTTGGCCGACGAGGATGTGCTGTTGGCTACGGCTCCTCGGCGCGGCAGACCCCCTAAGAAGCATTCACCAGAACACCCACAGGGATTGACTAACAGTTCTCATCCCCAGACAGCAGCTCCCCAGCAGGAGGGCGCCGCGAAGGTGGTAAAGCCCACTTGCAGCAGGTATGGGAGGAGACTGAGGCCCAAGCGACACGTGGACTGATGTGTAATAATTTTACCATGACTTGCTGACTGTTATTACGTTGTTCCATCTTAGACGTTTGGGGGGGGGGGTTCATGTGGGACTCACATATGCACATATGTATATCATTGTATGATTCATATGTATACCACCTTAGGCTTCACATCTGAGACGGAACAAAGGACTGAGCCGCTCTGGAGATAACACGAGGATGTGAAAGTCTAGTCTTTGGCAGGCAAGGAGACAGCCTGGGGGGTTTTCGCCCAGCGGCCAGAGACTGAAGGTGGAGGGTGTTAAGATCGGGAGGAAGTTACATTGTTACTGGGGATTAAGTGCCATGTGACTGTGTGTTTTGATGTCCTGGTATAAAGGGGACAGTTGTTGGGGGATTCACTCTCTTTCACTGTTTTTGGAGGATGTTGGAAAATGTGAATAAAACTTGACTTGTGAAATAAACTCAGCCTCGTCCTTCCACATTCTCCACAATATCATGATATTTCTGTGAATTTTCACGACAACAATATTCTCCTTGATATCAAGGAATAGTTTTTTCTTTTAACTTTATAAAGGACAGTTTCACAGGCCAGTGTTAATTATGTTCAACATATTCAGTAAAAACAAAACAAAAACTCTTATTTCTCCAGTTTATACAGAGCAGTTTAGAATGAGTTTCAAACTTTTTTTTATTCTGTATCAAATATTACCAGGCAGGGCTATTAACTGGTACACACGGGTGCTACAGAGGTTCATAGTCATGTCAAGTCATATCAGATCAAATCAACCTTTGTCATGTTGCTGTACATACAACCGTAGTGCAGGCAAGATGAAATTACGTTTCTCTAGCATCCATATAAGTAAAAAGAACATAATTTAAGACACACTCACACACCCATTCACACATCCCTGAGACACACTTGAAACTAACTAGAACGATATACATATAATATACATAATGTCCATAAGGTGCAGTAGTATGTATGAAAGATTCCGGATCAGCTGTTCAGCATCCTATCAGCTTGTGGAAAGAAGCTGTTAATCAGTCTGGTGGTTCTGCCTCTGATGCTCCGGAATCATTCGCCAGATGGCAGCAGTTCAAAGTGTTTATGCAGAGGGTGAGAGTGATCCTTGACAATGTTCAGTGCCCTGCTCCTACAACAGCTCTGAAAAAGCCTCTGTAGCACAAGACAAAAACTTGCAGCATGATAAACATCCGTTACTTCTCTAAAACTGACTGCAAGGATAAAAATCTGTACTAAGCAATTTTCTAGCGTCAAAAGACCACTCAAAGCACTTCACTAGCATGAAGCACTTTATCTGTTTCTATTCCAAGAGACAGATACCTAGGAACCATTTAGAATCACCAATTAACCTAACATTGTGGGAGGAAACCAGCTCACCTGGAATAAACCAACACAGCCATTTCTATCGTAACACGTAACTTTCATCTGCAGCATAACGGACCCCAAATATCACGATATTCACTTTTACACCGCTATCAAAATTTATACCAATATTATCATGAATGACACAAAATGGCACACCCCTAGGTTCATCGTTAGGCCAAAGGCCACCTCTTGTGAAAATTTTAACAACATTTGTTCAGTAGTTTGTGTGTAATCCTGCTAACAGACAAACAAACAAATACCGCCCTGATTACAATACCTCCTTGACGGAGGTAACAAAGTAAAGTCAATTAAAGACAAATATATAATGTAAAAAAAACAACAAAAAAAACAAGTGCAGAAATATTCACCTCTTTCACATTTTTCCAACAGTCACAGTACTAACTCTATGTGAAAATTCATTTAGTTTTGCACATCTAGTCACTGCAATTTTATTTCAATCGTCTTAGCAAAACTATACAAGCTCCTGTCAGGTTGCACGGGGATCAGATATGAACAACCCCATTCAAGTCCAGATAACAAATTCTCTATTGGAATGAGGTCTGGGGTTTGACTCTTCCACTCAAACATTTACCCTCTTGTCTTAAAACCATTTCTGTATAGTTTTGTGCTTCCAGTCATTGTTTTGCTGGGGGGGGGGGGGGGGGTCTCTTACTAACTATTATTTCTCTTGCTGAATCAGCTAGTCCTCCAAGATTTTCCTACATTTTGTTGCAATGATATTATCCCTTAACATTTCAAGGCTTGCAGGGCTGGTTGCAGAGAAGAATTCTCACAGTATGATGCTGCCACCACCATGCTTTAAAGTAAGGATGGCACGTGTGTGTTCATGTGCATTGTTGAATCTTAGCCAAATATAGGGTCTAATCTGATGGCCAAAAGCGTAATTTTGGTCTCATCAAATCAAAGAATTTTGTTCTGACCTTGGACCTGTGCTCCTTCTTGTCAGTTTGTGAGGATTTCTTCCACTTCTTGTTGATGGATTTAAATGAACTCCAGGGGATGTTTAGTGAAAAAATTTGAGATACAGTATTTCACAAAAGTGAGTACACCCCTCACATTTTTGTAAATATTTTATTATATCTTCTCATGGGACAACATTGAAGATATGACACTTTGATACAATGTAAAGTAGTCAGTGTACAGCTTGTATAAGCATAGGGTGGCCTGCTAGTGGTCCCCCGGCTCCAACCTCTCCTGAGTAGCGAGGAGAGAATGGGTGGGTGACGGTGAGAAGGAAGCACAGCAGCAAGCCCCTGATACACCGCCAACCTGTTCATGTTTCTAATCGCTTTTCCCCGCTCAGTGACACACCCACTGAGGAAAAAACTCTGATCATTGGCGACTCTGTAGTCAGAAACGTGAACCTAGAGACTCCAGTGGCCATAGTGAAATGCATTCCCGGGGCCAGAGCAGGCGACATCGAGTCAAATTTGAAAATGCTGGCTAAAAGTAACTGTAAATACTCCACAACTGTTATCCACGCCGGCATTAACGACATCCGACTCTGGCAGTCGGAAGTCACAAAACTTAATGTGGAATCAGTGTGTGACTTTGCAAAAACAATGTCTGCCTCTGTAGTATTCTCTGGGCCCCTCCCCAATCTGACCAGTGATGACATGTTTAGCTGCTTGTCAACCTTCAACCACTGGCTGTCTGTGTGGTGTCCTGCAAACGATGTGGGCTACACAGACAATTGGAACTCATTTTGGGAAAACCTGGTCTTATTAGACAAGACAGCGTCCATCCCACTTTGGATAGTGAGCCTCTTTTATCTAACAATCTGGCATCATTTTTATCCAAATTTCCAAAACCTTGACAACTCAGAGTTGGGACCAGGAAGCAGAGTCGCAGTCTTACACGCCTCTCTGCAGCTCCTCTTCATCCGCCACCCCTCAACTTAGCCCGTCTTCCCCATCAGAGAATCATTGTCTGCTCCCTCCAAAGTAAATAAAATATAATGTATAAGCATCCCAAAGTGATTAAACAAAAAGTTGGTAAAACTCAAATTAAACATGAAGCCTCTAAATTGAATGATTTGGCCTCTGTTCCTCCTCATAATTTAAAAATTAAATGTGGTTTGTTAAATATTAGTTCTCTAACTCCCAAGTCTCTGTTAGTCCATGATCTGTTAATTGATCATCAAATTGATTTAATATCCCTTACAGAGACTTGGTTAGGGCAAGAGGATTATGTTGGTTTAAATGAATCAACTCCCTCTGGTTATTTAAACTGTCAAAATCCCAGAAGTTCTAGTCGTGGAGGAGGAATAGCAACAATTTACCATTCCAAATTATTAGTTACTGTAAAGCAAAAAACACGTTATAAATCCTTTGAGGGCCTGGTCCTCAGCATTGGGCATTTTAGCAATTTTAGGTTAAACCCAATTTTATTCGCCATAGTTTATCGTCCTCCCTCAGCCTACTCAGGAGTTTTTATCCGAATTTGCCGAATTCTTAGCTGATTTAGTGCTGAAATCAGATCAGATAGAATAATTATAGTAAGGGACTTTAATATACAGTGGGGGAAAAAAGTATTTAGTCAGCCACCAATTGTGCAAGTTCTCCCACTTAAAAGATGAGAGGTCTCCAATTTTCATCATAGGTATACCTCAACTATGAGAGACAAAATGAGAAAAAAAAATCCAGAAAATCACATTGAAGGATTTTTAATGAATTGATTGGGAAATTCCTCAGTAAAGTAAGTATTTGGTCACCTACAAACAAGCAAGATTTCTGGCTCTCACAGACCTGTAACTTCTTCTTTAAGCGGCTCCTCTGTCCTCCACTCGTTACCTGTATTAATGGCACCTGTTTGAACTCGTTATCAGTATAAAAGACACCTGTCCACAACCTCAAACAGTCAGACTTCAAACTCCATTATGGCCAAGACCAAAGAGCTGTCAAAGGACACCAGAAACAAAATTGTAGACCTGCACCAGGCTGGGAAGACTGAATCTGCAATAGGTAAGAAGCTTGGTGTGAAGAAATCAACTGTGGGAGCAATTATTAGAAAATGGAAGACATACAAGACCACTGATAATCTCCCTCGATCTGGGGCTCCACGCAAGATCTCACCCCGTGGGGTCAAAATGATCATGAGAACGATGAACAAAAATCCCAGAACCACACGGGGGGACGTAGTGAATGACCTGCAGAGAGCTGGGACCAAAGTAACAAAGGCTACCATCAGTAACACACTACGCTGCCAGGGATTCAAATCCTGCAGTGCCAGACGTGTCCCCCTGCTTAAGCCAGTACATGTCCAGGCCTGTCTGAAGTTTGCTAGAGAGCATTTGGATGATCCAGAAAAGGACTGGGAGAATGTCATATGGTCAGATGAAACCAAAATAGAACTTTATTGTAAAAACTCAACTTGTCGTGTTTGGGGGAGAAAGAACACCATACCTACTGTGAAGCATGGGGGTGGAAACATCATGCTTTGGGGCTGTTTTTCTGCAAAGGGACCAGGACGACTGATCCGTGTAAAGGAAAGAATGAATGGGGCCATGTATTGTGAGATTTTGAGTGAAAACCACCTTCCATCAGCAAGGGCATTGAAGGTGAAACGTGGCTGGGTCTTTCAGCATGACAATGATCCCAAACACACCGCCCGGGGAACAAAGGAGTGGCTTCGTAAGAAGCATTTCAAGGTCCTGGAGTGGCCTAGCCAGTCTCCGGATCTCAACCCCATAGAAAATCTTTGGAGGGAGTTGAAAGTCCGTGTTGCCCAGTGACAGCCCCAAAACATCACTGCTCTAGAGGAGATCTGCATGGAGGAATGGGCCAAAATACCAGCAACAGTGTGTGAAAACCTTGTGAAGACTTACAGAAACGTTTGACCTCTGTCATTGCCAACAAAGGGTATATAACAAAGTATTGAGATGAACTTTTGTTATTGACCAAATACTTATTTTACCGAGGAATTTACCAATTAATTCATTAAAAATCATTCAATGTGATTTTCTGGATTTTTTTTTTTCTAATTTTGTCTCTCATAGTTGAGGTATACTTATGATGAAAATTGGAGACCTCTCTCATCTTTTAAGTGGGAGAACTTGCACAACTGGTGGCTGACTAAATACTTTTTTGCCCCACTGTACATGTAGATGTAGATAGTGATTGCCTTAATATGGCATTTAATTCAATATTAGACTCGATGGGGTTTTCTCAGAAAGTAGGAAATTCTACCCATTATCTCCACCACACGTTGGACCTTGTTCTGACAGGTAGTGTCTCCTCATAACCCTGTACTGTCAGACCATTGTCTCTTAACCTTTGATTTTACCATTTCTGACTATTTGGCTCCTAAAGAAAAATATTACTACAGTAGATGCCTCTCAGATGACGTTACCAAATTTATGCAGATTGTTTCCTCTATGCCATGTGTCAACACAACGGAAATTAGCTATACAGAGCTTGCTCCTTCTGTAATTGATAGCATGGTAGATAGTGTTACAGCTTCTCTGCATCAGACTCTAGACATGTTGGCCCCTTTCAAAAAGTCTAATCAGAGACTTTTAACTCTTTGGTTCAACACAGAAACTCGTAGCTTAAAACAGAAGACTTGTCAATTAGAAAGAAAATGGTGCTCCACTAATTTAGATGAAATCTATTTAGCTTGGAGAAATCTTCTTTTAATTTATAAAAAAAAATCTCTTCGAAAAGCTAGAACAAGTTATTATTCTGCATTAATAGAAGAGAACAAGAACAATCCCAGGTGTGGCGGTTTGGGAAAAGCCCCACAAATAGACTAAGGACAGACAGCTCGCTACTCCTGTTTTTTTCCGCTACACTACTGAGACGTAATGTGCCATTCATGCCTTGTGATGTTAATGTTGCTTTTCATGCATTGTGTTCATGCGTCCTGTCCTTACTGTGACCTAAAGACTCAGATCAATATGTAGATGTGCCTTTTAACCTCTTTGTTCTGCAGCTGGAGCAGAGTCTAACAAATCTGCCTATTGTGATGTATGTCTCACAAATGCAAATATCTCATGCCTGTTCTGCAGTCCCTTTGATCAGACCAACCGCTGTGAATCTGCTTTGATGTATTGTTTGAGTTGGGTATAAATACTGCACAGGTTCTGTAACACATCCTCTCATTCTCTCACTTCAACCTCTGCTGCAGGACACAGACATTGTGTCCTCCTTCTCTGAGAGCCGTGGGCTCGCTCTCGGCGCGCTTGCACGGCGCCGGGTGCGGAGCTCGTGACGGCGGTATGATAATAAAACTCTACTTAAAACCTCCAACAACGCAGCACTGTAGCCAGGCTGACAAAGAGTCAGGACTCTGTCAATCCTAGCATTCCCTTAGAGCTTAGTGTAGCATCATCTCCTTGGCTCTCATCAATAAAACTACTCTTCATCTTAAAGACATTGTTTCACCCAGAAGAAGGCTAGTCAAGAATTGCTTTTTCTCCCAGGACCACACATAAACCAACATTCCTTTGTTAAGCAAGCTGATAAGGATTCCATCTCGTGCCAGGAACGGATTAGTTTACCTTATAAATAAATGGACTCCTTTCCTCCTTTAATCAATTTATGGGGTAATAAACCTTGTTGACATATCACAGACCCTCTTGAACAGCATCCCATAAACTTTAAATGCATCATATGGTCACTAGAAAATATCCACAGCTCAACAATGCCACCTTCTGAAAACTCAGGGACATGTCGGATTTAACCCTTTAACTGTCCACATTAAATGGGTGGGTCGCGCACCCCCAGTGGCACAGCGCAGCAACTGCACGTATCAACTTATTAACGTCCCCCGGCTATACTGAGAATTTGTACTAATCTGTATTGATCTGATAGTTTAGAAGGTGGCAGACACGTGCCAAAGGAATCATGGCTGATATGGAATATAGCAAAGAAGAAGAAATCCTCATTATTCTTCTTCCTTTTTCCACTTTGAGCTCACAGCACCAATGTGGATGCCGCCATGATCGTCATCGCAGCAGCGATGATGACTGAAACTGCATGAAACGGGGAAAATAGCCACGTAATACAAACAAAATTCAAGTGGGATAATCATAAGAGTTTGTAGATGTGGAAGCGGGTGTAAATTACTAAGTAAACGCATTACATCAACCACGATGGACAAAAAACTGAGCTCCCATTACCAAGATGACGGCGCCCATGAGCGGCATGGATCCCCACAGGAATAATGCACCAAACAGAAAAAATAGCCGTGTAATACAAATGAAATTCACGTGGGGTAATCATAAGAGTTTGTAGATGTGGAAGCGGATGTAAATTACTAAGTAAACGCGTTACATCGACAACGATGGACGAAAACGGACCGGTCACGTAGGCGGGCGAGCCCCCCCCCCCCCCCCCAGCAACAGGTAAGAGAGAAATATGGTGGGGTTTTTTTTTTGACATTTTATTGATTTTTTGGTTCATATACTTTGAAGATTAGATAAAAACATAACCCTGTAGACAAATCGGCATAAAAAAAAAAACGGACCATTCTTTGTGTAAATATGTCCAAAGTCCACTTTTGACTGAGTTATGTCATTTATATAGTTGCCACGACATTATACAAATTACATGTGTAAATTTATTCCTATCTGAAACTTTGGATCATATTCTACATCTTTCTAATTGACAGTAAGCCATTATCTCTTGTAACTTTCAAGTTATAGCCTTGGAAATCTGAACTATTTTACTGACAAAAAACTTTTACCACTCTTGACCACTAGGGGCCTTGAGTTGCCTTGTGTTACCCCAGGTGCCATATGGCGCCTAGGACAATTAAAAAGTTAACCAGCCTTGAAACTTTGTGTGTATCTGGGACTAAAATCCGCTCTCTCTTCAAAGTTTCATTCCTCAGGATGATTTCCAGGACACCACGGAAAAGCAAATGGACTCTGACATTTGGTGTGGACAATTATATGGGTTTGAAGAATTTATATTAATCCTTGATTTTAAATGTGTGCATTTTAAAAGTACCAGTTTATAAAAATGCATGCTCACTTAATAGTAGTTAAGAACGCTGAAGTAGCTCAGACTCAGACAGTATATTAATGAATTTTCAGTGCTATTAAGATATGTTTCTCATGTTGTCAAAACGTTCCTTGAGCCATATGACTGGGATCTGCCAGTCTCTGCATAGCAACAGCTCTCTCAATATTATTGGTTGTTACAGACAAAGGACTGTTTTCTGATTGGACTAAAGTTCATAAAACCCACCCATGGTGGGAGGTAATTGGCTTAGGCTCATACCAGTCCTTTTTCTCCAGTGAAAATTGTCTGGGTATAAGTACAGCCATCTTTATTCAGTTTTCAGTTCAGTTTTTTCTATTGTCATGAGGAAGTCTCTGTGTGTTTTTCTTTAAACATCTTTGTTTTTGTTTTTCTTTAATTTTTCTTTAATGTTTTTCTTTAAACATCTGGGAATTAATTATTTCTTCTTTGAGCTCAAAATCCTTCCAAATGAAGTCGAGCTTCATGTTTCTAGGCATTTCTATTACTATCTGTATTCTGTTAAACTTTCTTTAAACTCACCGTGCATTTTTCAAAGGACGGATCATTCGTTATCACACTGGAAGCTATTTTCACCCATGTACCATGACGTCAAAAGGAACTGGATGTAGGAGTATGTGAATTAATAATTATGATCAGGTGTAAAAATTATTTAATTTATATTGATGTATTGGAACCTGAGATGAATTCTCGGTTCATATACACCAGAAAAGTTAATAACACTCGTGGGGCACCAGCTTCTATCTCTAAGAAGCAATTGAATCTTTAATTTCACTTTATACCTGTTTAATCACTCAATAATTTAATTAATAATAAGTCTCAAAATTTCAGTGAATTCGATACTGGGGCTTGAACCAGACTCAGAATGAAATAAATTCTCAACAACTTCTCTCATTTTCACATATTTATTAAACAAAATGTTAAACAGACATTGCAGTAATTTCATTAATCATAAAATTAATCTTGTAAATGATAGATCATCCTACCTTTCTGGTAGGAGTTTTTCCGTGGCTGTTGGCTCTTATTCATCTGACTCTGCTCCTTTAACCTGTGGGGTGCCTCAGGGTTCTATTCTGGGTCCACTTTTATTTGCCCTACATATGCTGCCACTTGGTTCTATTATCAGCAAATTTAAAGGTGTGTCTTATCACTGCTACGCTGATGATTTACAGCTACTTTTCTCTTTTAAGCCTGACCATGTTGACAATTTAAAAATTATTCATGATTGTCTGTCTGCAATTAAGGACTGGATGTCTAGTAACTTTCTGCAATTTAATGCTGATAAAACTGAAGTCCTTATTGTAGCACCTGATAATCTAATTCCTAAGTTGGTTAATAGCATTGGTTCATTAAGCTCTAACGTACGGTCTAAACTAAAAAATCTTGGTGTCATTTTCGATCAATTGATGAGTTTTGATCAGCATGTCAAATCTCTGACCCGGAGTTGTTTTTTCCACCTTAGGAATATATCTAAAATTAGGTCATTGCTTTCCTACACTCAGTTAGAAATCATTATTCATGCCTTTGTTTCTTCACGTTTGGACTACTGTAATGCTCTTTTTCCATGTCTTAGCAAATCCTCTTTACACCACCTACAGTTAGTCCAGAAGGCTGCTGCAAGATTACTAACTAGGTCCAGTAGATTCTGTCATATCACTCCTGTTTTGGCCTCCTTGCATTGGCTTCCTGTAAATTATAGAATTGATTTTAAAGTTCTTGTTTTTACTTACAAAGCCATTCATGAAGAGGCACCTTTTTATATTAGTGACCTGCTCTCTCTATACCAGCCCTGCAGGTCTCTCAGGTCTTCTCATCAGAATCTTCTGGTAGTTCCTAGTACTAGGCTCAGAACCAAAGGCGATAGAGCCTTTGCTGCTGTTGCTCCCAGACTGTGGAACTCCTTGCCTTTTGAACTTAGAACTACACCTTCCATTGGTGTATTTAAGAAGCAACTAAAGACCCACCTTTTTAGCCTGGCTTTTTAACTATGTGCTGATTGTATTTTTATGTGCTTTTACTGTCTACTTTGTTTGTTTTTTTTTACTGTTTTATGTGCCTGTGTTTTTATTTTTGTTTTGTACCATGTTAAGCACTTTGTGACTGTCTGTGAAAGGTGCTCTATAAATAAACTTATTATTATTATTATAGATTAAAATTGTCAATATTTTCGGAACCAAGGTTAAACTGAGAAACAAATTTCGATCAGTTTGAGTTAACAAATTATGGAAACAACGTAAATTTATGGAGAAAGTTTTACTGACTATGAAAAGCTCTGGATTAATCTTAAGAAAATAAAAATGGAATTTTAATGAAAAGACGAGTTATGTTAATGGCTTCTTAATTTGCATCTGATTAGATATCAAATTATTATCGAACCTCAGAAGTTTAATTCAGCAGATGAATTAAAATTGCCGCTCACGTGATTCCTCGGTCGGCGTCGTCCTCAGCCCAAGATTTCATGGATGTTCGGAAAAATATCTGCCCGCAGATATTTCAGGGTCCACAGTTCGACTTTTAAAGTCAAGTGGTCGAAGAGGCTGGATTTTGACTGTATGACCCACAGTTGTAACTTAAAAATACATTAAAGAAAAATTAAAATTAAAAATTAAAATAAATTAATTAAATTTAAATGAAAGCTTACACTAAAATTAAAAACGGTGGTTTTACAGAAAGTTTAATGAGGAACAAGTGATAAACGTCTAAGATTGGAGTTTAACTCCTATTAGAATGAGCTCAACAAATAAAGAATCAATTCCCAGATGTTTAATAAGAGAAAAGAAAAACATTAAAATACAAAGTTACAGAACACAAAATTACAAGTTATCTGCTCTGTCATCGTCGAAAAGAAACACGTGGGAGAAGGCTCCTTTGTTCGGACAGTCCTTTGTTCTCCCGAAAGTTCTCTCTGCTGTGTGGACAATGGAAGACAAAGAAAAAGAGCGGAAAGAGACGGAAGTGACCGCGTCGCTTCCTTTTATAACTTCAGTCGAGCTTTCGCGGGCTTCCGGATTGACAGGAACTCCAGCCAATAAGCTTCCTTCGTGGGCGGGCTCGATGAATTTTAGTCCAATAAACCAGCAGTCTTTTCTGGAGTCTTGGGAGAGAGCTGTTGTCATGCAGAGATTGGCTGCTGGAGCCCAGTGAATGCTGGGTGATATTTTCATGTCGGTCCATCGAGATACACACAGTTTTAATACACTGGAACATGCTTTTATACCCTTATGTATAAACGAAGCTAACCTTCGTGATTAATGTAACTTATAAGCAGTGCTTCTAAATTAACATGCAGGAATAAACATTCATTTAAACATTTTTAACATGCATATATATAAAATCACAGATTGATACATTTCAAACATATTATTGATTTTCCACATTAAATATCAGAGTCCATTTGCTTTTCATAGTCCTGGAAGAGAAGAGAAGGTTTAGAATTGAGTTTGTAATAATGTACTTTAAAGTTTACTGGTTAAATCCAGCCTGTCCCAGAGTTTAATTCAAGGTTGAGAGATGGATCTGTGTGGTTCATGAGGGGCTTTCCAGGTCTGTATGTTTATGGGGTCAAAAGTCACAGCAGGAAATGCATTAGGGTGAATTCCTTAGACTGGTTTTAACAAAGGAATAGCGAGTTCAGTTGTGGCCTGGGGTAAAAGATCAGTTCTTGACTGTCCTTCTCCTGGGTGAAACAATGTCTTTAAGCAGAAGAATAATTATTGCTGAGCCAAAGTGAGATGATGCTACATGGGATTTCGTGGTTTGGAATTTAGTTAATTTTAATTTTGCCTCTTCCACTCTGTGGCTGGATCAGACTCTGGACTGTCCCATTTAACTGGACCCGGGAGGGGAGCCGCCACTCAATCACAAAGCCCTCCTCATGTTGTCCCCCTGGCATACTATCTTACGTGGCTGAAGAAGATGGGAAGCCCTAAAAAGCAGCCTCACATCGCCTGACCTAAGCTCCAACTGTGTGCCATGGTCAAACCTCAGCTTTTATGACCGCTGGACTTGGAAGATATATCTGCTGGCAGCTATATACCATTATCACCTGAAATAAACCTTCATCCGGCGTCAACGGCTGAGGAAGGAGTCACTGAAAACCAATGTTCACGTGAGCCCTCTTTGTTCGATCTGCTGATTAATGGTCTCCAACGCAAAGTCTGCAGACTTAAGTATGCCACAATTTGTTTCATCTTTAAATTCAACTCACAGTCTGATCAAAGCTACAGAATCAAAGAGAATTAATATTACTCTTTTCCATTAGATTTCCATTTTTACTTTCTGAGAATAATTCAGAATTTTTCCTATAGTTTAATTTTCTTCATAAATTTGCGTCCAATTTATTCATATCCTCATCCCAGATAATTCAGATCACATTTTACCCTGGTTCTGCAAATGTGATAATACTCTGTTGATTAATAATCAATTACAAGTTTGATGTGATTGCTCAATGTTGATCATTTCACCTCCTTACAAATTAATGGAATGTAATGTCATTTAATAAGGGTTTCATTTAAATAAATCTGTAAAATGAGAGAAGTTGTTGAGAAATTTATTCCTGTCTGTGAATGTCCTGTCCCCAGTATCGAATTCACTAATATTTTGAGACTGATTGATTTAATTAATTGATTGATTGATTGATTTTGATGATCAAAGTTATTATTAAATGCTCATGAGAGCAATCTGGTGCCCCAACGAGTGATATATATACTGTTTTCTGGTGTGTGTGTGTGGACTTGGAGGCAAACTTCCATTTCCACAAACACTACTAAGTCTGAATTAAATAATCCTGATTCCTGATCATAATTATAATTAAATAACACCACACTAGTCAGGACGTTATGAACTTTTTCAATAATAAAATTTCATCTATCAGAGATAAAATCAGTCAGATTCTTCCCACCATTAACTTAAATACAGTAACTATTACAACTCCTTCAACTGATATCTGTTTGGATGAGTTTACTCCAATTGACCTTTTAGAGTTAGATAAAATAATTTCCTCATCCAAGCCTTCAACTTATCTTTTAGACCCTATTCTTACCAGGTTATTTAAAGAAGTCTTCCCATTTATTGGTAGCTCTATTCTTCAAATAATCAACTCTTCATTAACATTAGGCCATGTACCGCAGGCTTTTAAAACAGCTGTAATTAAACCCTTACTCAAAAGGCCAATGCTGGATCCAGGAGTTTTAGCCAACTATAGACCAATCTCTAATCTGCCTTTCATTTCAAAAATCCTAGAAAGAGTTGTTGCTATGCAATTATTTGACCACTTGCAGGGAAATGGTTTATTTGAAGAGTTTCAATCTGGGTTTAGAATCCATCATAGTACTGAAACAGCCTTAGTGAAGGTCACTAATGACCTCCTTATCGCATCTGATTATGGACTTGTTTCTGTACTTGTCCTTTTGGACCTTAGTGCAGCTTTTGATACTATCAATCATAATATTCTACTTGATAGATTAGAACACTATGTTGGACTTGATGGAACTTTGCTGCAATGGTTTAGATCTTATTTATCTGATAGGTTCCAGTTTGTTCATGTCAATAATGAGTTTTCTTCCAAATCAAAGCTCAGTCATGGAGTTCCACAGGGATCTGTGCTAGGCCCTACTCTTTAGTTTTGATATGCTTCCGTTAAGCAACATTATTAGAAAGCACTGTATACATTTTCATTGTTATGCAGATGACACACAATTATACTTGTCAATGAAGCCAGATGATTGTAATCAATTAGCCAAGTTAGAAGCCTGTCTTAAGGAAATCAAAGCTTGGATGACTTGTAATTTCCTGCTATTAAATTCAGGTAAGACTGAAGTCATTCTTGTTGGTCCAAAAACACCTAAGAAATACCTTTCCAACTCAATCTTAGTTTGGATGCGGTTACTCTCTCTGAATAGTTCTGTGAGGAACCTCGGAGTTATTTTTGATCAAGATCTGTTTTTCAATTCACATATTAAATTCGTTTCTAAGACTGCCTTCTATCATTTGTGTAATATTGCCAAGATTAGAAGCATCTTGTCTCAGAGTGATGCTGAGAAACTGATCCACGCTTTTGTTAGCTCTAGATTATTCATCTTCTTCCGCTTAATCCTTTTCGGGTCGCGGGGGGGCTGGAGCCTATCCCAGCATCTTTGGGTGAGAGGCAGGGTACACTCTGGACAGATCGCCAGTCCATCGCAGGGCCAACACAGAGAGACAGACAACCATTCACTCTCACAGTCATACCTAAGGACAATTTAGAATCCCCAGTTTTGATGCCAATTAACCTAACTTGCATGGAAACCGGCGAAATCCTGGAGTAAACCCACGCAGACACGGGGAGAACATGCAAACTCCACACAGATCACTGTTGGTCGGGGGCTGGGATCGAACCCAGGATCCCCCGGCCAAGGGTGAGTTGCTGTGCTGCCGCAGTGCTAACCACTCTGCCACCGCACCACCCTGAAAAGCACATTTTCTCAGAGTGATGCTGAGAAACCGATCCACGCTTTTGTTAGCTCGAGATTAGAATACTGTAATTCTTTATTATCAGGCTGTCCTAAAACATCTTTAAAAAGTCTTCAGTTGATCCAAAATGCTGCAGCAAGAGTTTTAACAGGTACTAGAAAGAGAGATCATATCTCTCCGGTTCTGGTCTCCCTTCATTGGCCTCCCATAGAGTTTAGAATTAAGTTTAAAATCCTTCTTCTCACTTACAAAGCTCTAAACAATCAGGCCCCTTTTTATTTAAAAGATCTGATACTACCCTATTATCCTAACAGAGCACTACGCTCCCAAAATGCTGGATTACTTGTAATACCTAGAATCTCCAAAAGTACAATGGGAGGCAGAGCCTTCAGTTATCAAGCTCCTCTCCGGTGGAACCGGCTGCCAATCTGGATTCGGGAGTCAGACTCGATCTCTGTTTTTAAGAACAGGGTTAAAACCTTCCTTTTTGATATAGCCTATAATTAGGGAGGGATCATGTGTCTCTGAACCCTCCCTTAGTTCTGCTGCTAATAGGTTTAGACAGCCAGGGGATATCCAATAATGCACTGGGCTTCACTCCTTTCTTCACTTTCAATGAAATATTTTTGCTGGTCATTAACATCCGTTTGTTCTCTCCCACAGATTAAGTCCCCATCGTGCTGTTTGCTCTCTACATGGCTGTTCTTTTCGTCATCTCTATCCCTTCACCCCCCCAGCCAGTTGCAGCAGATGACTGCCCCTCCCTGAGTCTGGTTCTGCTGGAGGTTTCTTCCTGTTAAAAGGGAGTTTTTCCTCTCCACCATCGCCAAGCACTTGCTCACAGGGGATCACCTGATTGCTGGGGTCTTTCTGCAATTGTGGGGGTTTCCCCTATAGTTGAAAGTGCTATGAGATGACTGTTGTTGTGAAATGGTGCTATATAATTAAGTTGAATTGAATTGAATTATAACAGTGTAAATTTGCTGTCCCATCAAAATAACTCAACACACAACATTACTGTCTAAACTGCTGGCAACAAAAGTGTGTTCACCCCTAAGTGAAAATGTCCATATTGTGCCCAATTAGCCATTTTCCCTCCCCGGTGTCATGTGACTCGTTAGTGTTACAAGGTCTCAGGTGTGAACGGGGAGCAGGTGTGTTAAATTTGGTGTTATCGCTCTCACACTCTCTCATACTGGTCATTGGAAGTTCAATATGGCACCTCATGGCAAAGAACTCTCTGAGGATCTGAAAAAAAAAAAATTGTTGCTCTACATAAAGATGGCCTAGGCTATAAGAAGATTGCCAACACCCTGAAACTGAGCTGCAGCACAGTGTCCAAGACCATACAGTGGTTTAACAGGACAGGTTCCACTCAGAACAGGCCTCGCCATGGTCAACTAAAAAAGCTGAGTGCACATACTCCGCGTCATATCCAGAGGTTGTCTTTTGAAAAACAGATGTATGAGTGCTGCCAGCATTGCTGCAGAGGCTGAAGGGGTGGGGGGGTCAGCCTGTCAGTGCTCAGACCATACGCTGCACACTGCATCAAATTGGTCTGCATAGCTGTCGTCCCAGAAGGAAGCCCATTTTAAAGATGACGCACAAGAAAGCCTGCAAATACAGTTAGGCCCAGAAATATTTGGACAGTGACACAATCTTCATGATTTGGGCTCTGCATTCCACCACATTGGATTTGAAATCAAACAACTACAACGGAATTAAAGTGCAGACTTTAAGGTTTAATTCAAGGGGTTGGAACAAAAATATATGATTAAACATGTAGGAATTGTAGCTATTTTTATACAAATGCTCCTCATTTCAGGGGCTCAAAAGTAATTGGACAAATAAACATAACCCTAAGTAAAATGTTACTTTTCAATATTTTGTTGAGAATCCTTTGCGGGCAATGACTGCCTGAAGTCTGGAACCCATGGACATCACCAAACGCTGGGTTTCCTCCTTTGTGATGCTTTGCCAGGCCTTTACTGCAGCTGTCTTCAGTTGTTGCTTGTTTGTGGGTCTTTCTGCCTTAAGTTTTGTCTTGAGCAAGTGAAATGCATGCTCGATTGGGTTGAGATCTAGTGATTGACTCGGCCATTGCAGAATATTCTACTTCTTTGCTTTAAAAAACTCCTGGGTTGCTTTTGCAGTATGTTATGGATCATTGTCCATCTGTACTGTGAAGTGCCGTCCAATCAACTTCGCTGCATTTGGCTGAATCTGAGCAGAAAGTATATCCCTATACACTTCAGAATTCATCCGGTTGCTTCCGTCTTTTGTCACATCATCAATAAACACAAGTGGCCCAGTGCCATTGGAAGCCATGCATGCCTATGCCATCACACTGCCTTCACCATGTTTAACAGAAGATGTGGTGTGCTTTGGATCATGAGCTGTTCCAGTTCTTCTCCAAACTTTCTTCTTCCCATCATTCTGGTACAGGTTGATCTTAGTCTCATCTGTCCAAAGAATGCTGTTCCAGAACTGGGCTGGCTTCTTCAGGTGTTTTTTGGCAAAGTCAATTCTGGCCTCTCTATTTTTGAGGCTGATTAATGGTTTGCACCTTGTGGTGAATCCTTTGTATTTACTCTCATGAAGTCTTCTCTTTATGGTAGACTTAGATACTGATACACCTACTTCCTGGAGAGTGTTCTTCACTTGAGTGGATGTTGTGAAGGGGTTGTTCTTCACCATGGAAAGGATTCTGCGATCATCCACCACTGTTGTCTTCCGTGGACGTCCAGGCCTTTTTTTTTTTTTTTTTATTTAAGTTTTTGTAAAGGGTATACAGGTCGTTACAGCAATGCAGTGTTTACATTTTCATCACATGTTCCCTTATTTTCTGATATCTGACAACATTGGAAGATTAATTCTTACAACACCCCTTATTTTTTTTTTTTTTTTTAAAGTGAAAGAAAAAGTGAAATTAAAGAGAAAAAAAAAAAAACAAAACAAAAAACAAAAAAAAACCAAACAAACCAGTAAAAAACAAACAAAAAGAAAAAGTAAGTAAATAAAGATAAAAGAGCATCTGAGTAGCATTGGAACAAAGAGCGGAACCATTATTGAAATGGTATTTGTCAAAGATTAGATCTAATGGAAGACACATATGCGGTCCAGGGTTGCCAAAAGTTCATGAACCCATCCATGTCCTGTCTCAGTGCGAATGTCAACTTTTCCATCGAGTAAATGTCTTGGATCACGTTAGTCCAATCTTCAGGTGTAGGACAGTCCTTCAACATCCATTTTTTAGTTAGAGCTTTTTTGCTTGCCAATATTAAAACATTGAATAAGTATTTTTCTCCTCGTCTTTCCAGTGAGTCCGGTAGTAAACCCAAATACAAAGTTACAAAAGAAAAGGGAACTGTAATTTTGAATATTTTCCCCAATATTGTCTGTACATTGGTCCAATATTGGTGGATAACTGGGCATGACCAAAACACATGAAAATGATTTGCAGTCTTTTCACCACACAAGCGCCAACAGTTCAATCCCTTATGGGTAAATTTGATTTGTGCAGGTGTTCTGAAAAATCTTGCCAAGTTTTTCCATCCAAATTCTCTCCACTGCAGGGATGAGGTACTTTTCCATTGCTGTTTATTTAGCTTTTCCCATATTTCCAGATGTAAAGTGAAATTCCCCTCTTTTTCCCATCTCTCTTTTATATAAGATGTGTTGTCTCCTTTTAAGTCTTGAAGACCTTGGTATATTTTAGAAATGTATCTGATCCCTGGGATCCCTTTATATGCCATTAAGAAGACCTTCAGAACACCTGACTGGGCCCTTTCCAAAACCTCCTTTTTAAGTATATTGTTTATGTGGTGTCTAAGCTGGAAGAACCTGTAAAGGTCTTGATTTATTAGGCCTTGTTTTTTCAAATCTTCAAAACTTCTTAAGATTTGCCCTTTAAAAAAATCGTAATATTTTATCAGCCCCTTCTCCTTCCACTTTTTAAATCTGGTGTCTGTTTTATTAGGAGTAAAGTCCTGATCATAGGCGATCCATTGCAGAAGTCGATAGGGCTCTTTAGTTTGATTCTCTCTGACTATCTTAAACCAAATTTTTAGCGGGGTCTCTATCCACGGGTTAGTGTTATTCAAAAGCTTAGGTAAGACATTGTTCCCTATTATCGCCTGTAGGGGGATGTCACTTGTTATTTGGCATTCGATCTCCTTCCATTGTGCAGAGTAGACTGGGTTACATATCTCTACTAAAGTTTTAATTTGTGCGGCTTTAAAGTAGTCCCTGATATTTGGCAGCGCGAGCCCACCTTTGTCTTTGTTTAGCTGTAGGGTTCTATATCTGATTCTAGGTCTCTTGCCCTGCCATATGAATCTTGAGATCCTTCTGTCCAGCTCCTGCCATGTTTTTTTGGGAGGTTCTACCGGTATTGTTTGGAAAAGGTATAGAAGACGTGGAAGTATATTCATTTTGACTGCTTCAATTCTTTGTGCAATACCCAAGAATGGTATCATATTCCATCTTGCTAGGTCAGATTTTATTTTTGTCACCAGTGGATCATAGTTTAGTGATATAATTTTGTTGAGTTGTTTCGGGATATTGACCCCCAGATATTTCATAGATTCCGACTCCCAGTTAGTTTTGAGTTTGCTTAGTGAATAATGATTTGGGTCATAGTTGAATGTTAAAACTTGGGTTTTATGCATATTTAATTTGTACCCCGATAAATCTCCATACTCTGAAAAAACTGAGGTTAGTTCTGGTAAAGAAGTGTCCGGCTGCCCTAGGTATATTAAAATGTCATCAGCAAAGAGTGCTATTTTATGTTCCTTCTGACCAAGTGTAATACCTTGAATTTTTTGGTTTTGTCTTATCCATTGGCTCAGAGGTTCTATGAAGATTGCAAAGAGCAGTGGAGACAGGGGGCAGCCCTGACGACATCCTCTTTCCAGTTCAAAAGATGATGATAAATTACCGTTAATCCTTATTTTAGCTGTTGGTTTTTTATATAATGCCTGTATAGTTCTAATGAAGTTGTTATGAAAATTGAAACTGGATAAGATTCTGTATAGAAAAGACCAGTCAACCGAATCGAATGCTTTTTCAGCATCTAATCCTAATATGACTGCATTTAAGTTATATTTTTTTATATGATGAATTATGTGTAAAGTGCGTCGAATGTTGTCTTGTGTCTGTCTTTGTCTTATAAAACCTGTTTGGTCTAAATGAATTAGGTCTGTCAGTATATTCTCTAACCTTTTGGCAAGGATAATGGTAAAAAGCTTATAGTCCTGATTTAGTACACTGATTGGTCTGTAGTTGGAGCACTCTAGTTTATCCTTTTCAGGTTTAGGTATAACTGCAATGACCCCTTCTCTCCAGGAGGGGGGGATTTCCCCTGTGTGGAGGACATAATTAAATGTTTTCAGGAGGAGAGGAGATAGTTGCTGTTTAAAGGTTTTGTACCACTCTGCTGTATAGCCATCAGCTCCTGGGGATTTGTTAGCTTTAAGTTTCATAATTGCTTTTTCCAATTCTTTAGAATGTATTTCTGACAGTAGTGTTTTATTTTGTGACTCCGTAAGTTGGGGAAGGTTTAATGTGTTTAGGAATGCCTCGGATGCGTTTTTATGTTTTTTTTGGGAGTATAAGTTCTTATAGTAATTCTCGAAGTTTTTAAGAATATCCTGAATTCTGAATTTTATTTCCTTTGATACTGGGTCTCTGATTTTGTAGATTGCTCTTTCTGTTTGATGTTTCCTCAATTTATAGGCTAGCAATTTTGCCGATTTACTGCCTGCTTCATAGCATTTTTGTTTCAGAAATGTAAGTTTCTTCTGGATTTCTATTGTGTAGATCTCATTTATTTGGTTTTTAATTTCCTTAATCTTGAGCGAGTCAGTAGAATGAGTGTTGCCTTTGTGTTCTTTTTCTAGGTTCCTAAGTTCTGACTCTAATGTGGATAGTTTTTCTAGTCTTAGTTTCTTTTGGGTTGCCAGTTTTGCAATAATCTTTCCTCTTATTACAGCTTTACATGCATCCCACAGTATTAAAGGGGATACTTCTCCATTATCGTTATCTTCCAAATATCTGAGAATATCTGACTCCAATTCATCTTTCAATGGTCCTTTCAGGACATTTGAATTTAACCTCCAAGAAAATGTATTATTTGTGTATTTTTGGATATTTAAGTCCATGTAGATCGGACTGTGGTCGGAGAGATCCATCAGTCCTATTTTACATGTTTTTACTCTACCAATGTCTCTATTAAACATAAAAAAATAGTCAATCCTTGAGTAAGATGAATGTGGAGTTGAGTAAAATGTATAGTCTTTTACACTGGGGTTGAGTTCCCTCCACACATCACAGATTCCCATTTCTTTTAGTAGCATCCGAGTCTTCCTGTTTTGGGTGTTATTTTGATGTGGGGAATTACCAGAAGCATCCCAGTATGGATTCAGTCTAAGATTAAAGTCCCCACCACATATCACTAAACCTTGAGCTTTAGTTATCATTAGGTCGAATACATTTTTATAAAATTTCCAGTTAGCCCCTGGGGGAGCATACACATTCAGCAGGGTGATATCTTCTCCCTCTAGCCGCCCAGTTACCAAACTGTATCTCCCTTCTTTATCTTTGTGTTCTGATTTTTTTTCAAATGTAATTTTGGTTGATATCAATGTCGCTACTCCCCTCCTCCTCCCTGATTTATATGAAGATGAAGAGATCATTTTAAACCCTTGTCTACTGAGTTTATTGTGTTCCACGTCTGTTAGGTGGGTTTCTTGTAAAAGTATTATTCCTGCTTTGTCTTTTTTCATTTTGCCTAGAATCTTGGATCTTTTAACTGGATTCAGGATCCCTTTTACATTATATGAAATTATTTTGGTTACACCCTGTTTCTCCATTGTGTTGTTTTGTTTAGTATAACTGTGTGGTGGCCCTCTTTTGTGCTACTCAGAAACTGAAAGAACATTAAAAACAAGAAAAACATTAAGAACATAGTGTAAAAAACTTTAAAACAAAAAACTGTCAAAAGAACTTCCTGAGCTGAGGTCTTTTTAAAGACCCTGTAAGAGCCTTGATGGAGTGAAGGCTCTGAGGGAAATTCCTCAAACTCTGTTACGTGTTGAGGGCCCTCTCGTACCACTGAAAGTAGTCCCATGCTTTTAACGTGAGTTTCAGAACCCAATCCAAACTTGTAATGATTTTTTTTTTTTTTTCCTTTTATGCCTAAACCCTGTGAAATTGTGTGCACCCTCCCACCCCCATCACATCAAACATTCACGCAAAAACAGTATTTGTTAGTATGAGCAGAACATGTGGATTATTGTCACATTTCTATTTTAACAAGTTTTTTTTTTTTTTTTTTATTACAAAGACTTATTTGTTTCAAATAATATGATTGTTCCATGAAATGTTTTACCACATGCTGAATATGCATCTCCTTTAATGTTTGTTACCTTGTATGAGGGGGGTTGGATGTGCGGATTGATTCAAGAGAAAGGAAAAAAAAAAAAAAAAAAAGGTCGCTATTCCAACCTGAAAACGGATAGTTTATCCGCGACGCTCTGGTGCTGGGTTTCCCGCTGCTGGTCCGTGGATTTTGAGGGTCTTTGTGTTGTCCATGTTTGCGCTTTGATCTTCTCACTCGGGTCTGCTGCGGGTTTAAACACCGTTACCGGGAGCCCTCTTCTCGCCATGTCAGCTGTTGCTTCTTCCGCCGAATTATAGAGACACGTTTCATCGCCGTAGAAGACCCTTAACTTCGCAGGAAATGGTGTCTGAAAGCGCAATTTCTTCTCTCTTAACACCTTTTTCGCGTCATTGTATTCCCTGCGCTTTTTAAGGACCTCCGGGGCGTAATCGTGTTCCACGTAGACTTTTCTCTCCTGGTGCATAAATCCTTTTTTCTGCCAGGCCAGTCTTACAACCTCTTGTTTTATTTTGAAATTGGAAAATCTTACCAACACCGAACGTGGGGGCGCTTCCGCCGCCGGCCTAGCGGCTAATGAACGATGTGCCTTTTCTATCTTCAAGTCGGTGGTTTGTGGAATATCCAATTTCTCTCTTAGTAAGGATTCCACGCATTCTGCCATTGAGTTAAAACCATTTTCGGTTCCTTCTATCAGACCATGAATTCTTATGTTGTCTCTTCTTTGTTTTCCTTCTTGGTCGGTTAGCTTAGCCTCTATAGCTGCTTGTCTTTTGCGTAGGTCCAGCACAGAATCTTCGAGCACTTTTATTCGATCCTCTGTTTCCAAGATTCGGTTCTCGGCCTGGTCCACTCTGCTGTTTGTCCTTTTCAATTCTTCTCTGAATTCCCGAAATTCGGCCGTAACATCTCGGCGAAATCGTCGTAGTTCCTCAAATAGTGATTTCAGGCTAACCCTTTTGTTAGCTATCACCAGCTCCTCGTCTTCTGAACGGGGATCTTCCAGTTCAGATTCTCCGGCCGATACGTGTCCTAGCCTGGAGAATTTCAGTTTCTTCTGTTTTCCTTTAGACATGATGATTTTGTCTTTTGATTTTCACTCCTCCAAAAATCCGTTAAGTTTGATTTTCAAGGTGTTATCCTGGATTGAGTCTGAGAGCTTCAGTGTTAAGCTGCAGTCGCCATGGCGTCCAGACCGGAAGTCATCGTCCAGGCCTTTTTGAGTTCCCAAGCTCACCAGTGCACTCTTTTTTTCTCAGAATGTACCAAACTGTTGATTTGGCCACTCCTAACATTTCTGCTATCTCTCTGATGGATTTCTTCTTTTTTTCAGCCTCAAGATGGTCTGTTTCACCTCCACTGAGAGCTCCTTTGACTGCATGTTGTGTGTTCACAGTAACAGCTTCCAAATGCAAACGCCACACCTGGAATCAACTCCAGACCTTTTAACTGCTTAATTGATGGCAGGTTAACGAGGGAAGAGCCCATGCAGCCTTATTTTTTTATTTATTTATTTTTTTGCAGCCTTCTGAGTCAATTGTCCAATTACTTTTGGTCCCTTGAAAAAGAGGCAGCTACGTATTAAAGAGCTGTAATTCCTAAACCCTTGCTCCAATTTGGATGTGAATACTCTCAAATTACAGCTGAAAGTCTGCACTTTAACCCCATATTGATTATATAATTGTATCCTGAATATGTTTTCGTAAACAGCTAAAATAAAACTTTTGTCACTGTCCAAATATTTTTGGGCCTAACTGTAGTTTGCTGAAGATAAGCAGACTAAGGACATGGATTACTGGAACCATGTCCTGTGGTGTGATGAGACCAAGATAAACTTATTTGGTTCAGATGGTGTCAAGCATGTGTGGCGACAGCCAGGTGAGGAGTACAAAGACAAGTGTGTCTTGCCTGCAGTCCAGCATGGTGGTGGGAGTGTCATGGTTTGGGGGCTGCATGAGTGCTGCCGGCACTGGGGAGCCACAGTTCATTGAGGGAACCATGAATGCCAACATGTACTGTTACATACTGAAGCAGAGTATGATCGGAAACTGGGCCACAGAGCAGTATTCCAACATGATAACCACCCTAAACACACCTCCAAGACAACCACTGCCTTGCTAAAGAAACTGAGGGTAAAGGTGATGGACTGGCCAAGCATGTTTCCAGACCTAAACCCTATTGAGCATCTGTGGGGCATCCTCAAACGGAAGGTAGAGGAGAGCAAGGTCTCTAACACCATGATGTCATCATGGAGGAGTGGAAGAGGATTCCAGTGGCAACTTGTGAAGCTCTAGTGAACTCCATGCCCAAGAGTTAAGGCAGTGCTGGAAAATAATGGTGGCCATACAAAATATTGACATTTTGGGCACAATTTGGACATTTTCACTTGGGGTGTACTCCCTTTTGTTGCCAGTGGTTTAGACATTATTGGCTGTGTGTTGAGTTATTTTGAGAGGACAGCAAATTTACACGGTTATACAAGCTGTACACTGACTATTTTACATTGTATCAGAGTGTCATATTTTCAGTGTTGTCCCATGAAAAGATAATAAAATATTTACAAAAACGTGAGATGTGTACTCACTTTTGTGAGATACTGTACTTCCACTGCAGTCAGGTGATCTCCACTTCACTAACTGTGAAATTACTAGCACTGATTGGCTGAACCTCTGCTGAATTACACTGGTCACTGTCAAGAGGGTGAATATGTAATCACTAACTTTAGATTTTATACATACATTTAACTATTAATTGGCATTTAAAGAAATCTGTTTTCACTAACACTTTTTTCTTGCTAACAAAAAACAGATTTTACTGACATGACTGCATTTACAACAAAAGGTGAAAACATCCAAGGAAGGAAATTAATTTTTATAGGTTCTATATATAGTGTGTGAACAATGAATCCAATCACTTTCTGTAACCTTCTTGTTCTTGACTTGAATCACTGCAGCAAGAGTACTGACATGCACAAGAAGAGAGATCATATTTCTCCCATATTGACCTCCCTCCACTGGCTCCCTGTAAAGGCCACACTCGAGTTCAAAATCATCCTTCTGACACAGCTCTGAAAAAAAAAGAGACCACAGCAAATCTTTTCTAAATTAGCCTCTCTACATGTATGGCAGCCATTCAGTTTGAGTTTATGTTGAATTCCAACACAAGGGCACCTCAATCTACTTAAGAAGGTACTTATTAGGTGATCACCTAAGCATGATAAGATGTGTAAAAGCTGTGAATAAAAATCAGTTATTCTACAAATACAGATTTCTGAGTTCTTCCCAAGTTAAAACTTAAGTATTATGTTTTGGTGAGCTGTTTTCAGTAGGTCTGACAATAAAATAAAATTGTTCATTTTACTCAAACACATACTGTATGTATAAATAGTACAAGAGCACTCTGAAGTGAGTGCAATATCCCCCACCTGTTTTCTCTGAAGATCCTAATAGTAACAGAGAGCAGTTTTCAACTTCTGAATATAATTACTATGGCAGAACCAAATTATAAACCCATCATCCACAAATGCGCAACAAAGTATACAACCCATCGTTGTAGGTCAGGATCCCAAGGTGAACCCGTGTAGCAAGTATTGTGACCCCAGAGAGCTTTACACATTCTATAGTAAGAGATCATAGGAAGTGCCAACATTGACCTTTGACCTTTTGACCCCAAACCTGTAGTCAGAGGTTATGGTCTCATAGTGAACCTGTGTACCAGGTTTGGTGACCCTAGCTTTCTTTGTTGTTGAGATATACTTTATGAGGAATTTTGACGTTGACCTTTGATCTTGCAATCCCAAAACCACAGTCACACTTCAAGGTCACAGGATGAACCTGTGTACCAAGTTTGGTGACCCCAGCTTTACTCGTTGTACAGTAATAAGACATAAGGAATGTTAACCTTGATCTTTTGACCCCAAACCAACAGTCAGAAGTCAGGATCCCAAGGTGAACCTGTATACCAGGTTTGGTGGTCCTACCTTTACTCTTTTATAGTAATAGTAAATGTAGCATTTACTAGTGGTGGGCGGATCGATCCAAATATTGATAATATCTACGAACGTTGGTATTGATATTGATCAATACCAGTGTAATGAGATCGATACTCCGTGTGTACCACTCCCATCACAGCAGGGAGCAGGCACGCTTTGCTCTTCTTCTTGTGGTTTTACGGCAGTTGGCAACCACCGTTTAGGTGCTACTCCTTACTACCATCACGTGGCTCAATAACGGCAGGTAAACAAGCTAGCAAGCAGCAGCCGCCGGCTGCCGGTGCACACACACACACAAGCCACACAGAGACAGAGCAGAAGAATGGCAGAGACGAAGAGGAGTGCCATGTGGCTATATTCAAGTGAAGGGAGACATTTTATTTAATTTTTGTATTGTGGTTTCTGAACAGTGTACCTCAAAAAAGAAACTGTTTGAATTTGTTCTTGAGTGATAATTCTGTGCAGTTTGTTTATTTCAGCAAAAAAATCCAGATATGATAATGTATGGGGAAAAACTGTTTTATTACTGTTCTACTGTTTATGAACAAAAAGTTTTATTATGATAATAAAGTATTTTCTATTCACCTCTAAACTCTGCCCAAATTCTGTCCTGGATTTTAACTAATTAATGATCCAAAGGAAAAATTACAAAACACTTAAAGGTCATGAAAATTCATTCAGATTTAGTAATTTGATGACGCATCCACCTTAATTATGCCTTGGTGAAACAGGCATAGGGTAATCAGTTAATGCTTCTGTTTGTGGATGTTTGTGTGTCCGCCTCTCTGTCTCAGCTCACCCGGTCAAAATTAAGTGGAACCAGAGCTGTATAATATGAGAGCTGCGACACTCCGATAGACTTCTATAGAAACTGTGGAATGCGGAAGCCACACGGGTCATGGAGCAGCGAATAGTTCCAAACAATGAATTTTTCCCCATAGACCACCATTCATTTCACAGTGTGCTTAGTAATCCCGGGTAAGTTAATGAATGGCCGTTGCCTTGGTCATTTTACCACTTAAGTTAACAGGTAGATTCTTTAGTCTATGAGCTTGTTTTATTTTCAGAGCAACCAGGTCAACCATAGATATGGTCTTCTCTATGAGGCAGCTGCAAGAAAAGTGCCGGGAGCAGAGACAACCCCTCTTTTTGGCCTTCATCGACCTGACCAAGGCTTTTGACTTGGTCAGCAGGGATGGACTGTTTGCCCTCCTCCAACAAACTGGATGTCTCCCCAAGCTTTTGAGCATGATCAAGTCGTTCCACCAAGACATGAACAGCATTGTCCAGTTTGATAGATTATCCTCAGACCCTTTCCCGATCAAGAACGGTGTGAAGCAGGGTTGTGTACTGGCTCAAACCCTATTTGGCATCTTTTTCTCCCTGCTTCTGTGCTACGCCTTCCGGGACTCTGAAGACGGTGTCTTCCTCCACACCAGGAGCGACGGAGGCCTCTTCAACATGGCACGCCTCAGATCAAAGACCAAGGTGCGGAGCGTTCTAATCAGGGAGCTGCTCTTTGCTGATGATGCTGGTCTTGTTGCCCACACCGTGGAAGCGCTCCAGCGTCTCATCAACTGCTTTGCTCGTGCCTGCTCTGAGTTTGGCCTCACCATCAGCCTTAAAAACACCGAGGTCATGGGCCAGGATGTCAGCAGTGCTCCCAGTATCAACATCGGCGACCACACACTTGCGGTGGTGGACAAGTTCACCTACCTCGGGTCGATCATCTCCAGCAATCTCTCCCTAGACGCCGAACTGAACGCCCGTATCGGCAAGGCATCGACGGTGATGGCCCATCTGGCGAAGCGAGTCTGGGGCAACTCTATGCTAACCACCAACACCAAGATAAGAGTCTACATGGCCTGCGTACTGAGTACTCTCCTATACGGCAGTGAAGCATGGACCCTCTACTCCTACCAGGAACGCTGGCTGAACGCCTTCCACCAACGCTGCCTTCACAGACTACTGCGCATCACTTAGCAGGACCGTGTCTCCAACATCGACGTCCTGGCCAGAGCAGATGTGCCCAGTATGTTTGCCATCCTGACAAAGAGACGCTTGCGATGGCTTGGCCACGTCAACCAAATGGAGGATGGCCGCATCTCCAAAGACTTACTGTATGGGGAGCTGGCTACTGGAACGAGATCAAAGGGACGCCCAACTCTCAGATTCAAGGATGTTTGCAAGCGCGACCTCAAGGCTGGAGGCTTCAACCCCTCCGACCTGGAGTCAGCCGCCTCCGTCCGCTCCAACTGGCGGACCACCACCCAGGATGTCATCCGAACAGCAGAGGAGAGAAGAGACACTCGCTGGGGGGAGAAGAGACTCCGCAGACAGAGGAGACTGTCGAGACCCCCACTACACTGTGAAGAATTTATCTGCAGCGGCTGCGGCAGGATCTGCAGATCCCGTATCGGCCTCTACAGCCACGCCCGACGGTGCAGCTCCCTGAATGATGACCCAAGGCACAACCCCCCCCCCCCCCCCCCCCCCCCCCATGATCTTTCGAGATCGATGGAGCCAATGAATGATGTTTTATTTTGGCAGCTTTTTTTTTTTTTTTTTTTTTTTTCTTGTTTATGTGCAGTAAAAGCTCAAACTTGCAATTGTTATTAGCCTGTACTAGCTCAATTAGCTAGTCGGGTCAGCCCTCATTTCAAAAATCTGTTGTACAGTTATTGGGTGAAAGCACAGTTTCTGAGCGACATCACTGATTGGTAGTAGCATTACATGATGGGACATGACATGAAAACCTGTGACAGAGCAGATGCAACTTCTTATTTTGTTCATAGCAACTGTAGTAGCATTAGCAGCATAACAGGACTACGGTGGTGGATTTAAAAGATGGCTTACAAAAATGACATTGTTCTTTATTACAGAGGAAAACATGAAACCATGAGAGACTGACATGTTTACCAGCAAAGCTGCTTTCTACAAGGAGGAAATATGGAACAAGGTAGGAAATTACCAAATACAGTTCTTTACATCCTCCAAAGTCTTCATCATTAGTGTCAACTTTGATAATGGCAATGTTATTTTTAACATCCATAAATTAGCACTATTAATATTTTAGGATTCTGCTGAAATAGTCTATACTTATTTGAACAAACTGTTGTGAGAAACACAATAAGAAAGGTACTCAGGATGAAGACTGGTTTAATTTTTTAATGCAATTGTAAACAAAGTGGGAACAATTCAGATCTACACAACTTAATGGAACAGAAGTAATGTTGATGTGTGTTCATTTTAACAGTAAATCAAGAATTGAATACTAAAACCAATCAAAAATATTCTGGAAACAACTGGCATATTTCCAATGTAAAATATTCTCTTGTATCAAATAGTTCACCTGAAATTACTTAAAAAACTAAATATAACTGAACTATGAACAGAGGAAAAATGTCTGGTTTCTTTCTTTTCTGATTTCTATATTGTAATCCAGCAAACAGTTAATTTTGACTTTTTATGTATATATAATTTGAATTATGAGATGCTAGAGGTAGATTTTTTTCCTCATGTGAACACATTTAAGAAAAAAATCTAAAGTTTTCCAAATAGTTCTCTAATGTATGCATAAAAACTAAAAATGTGCATGAAAAAGTTGCACATTTAATATAAAAATTATAAGAAAAAAGTAATGAGTTAAAAACATTTTTTATTTTTTTTTATTTCAACATAAAAACCATCTCAAAAGTAGCAAATTTATGCAAAAATGATTCCAATTTAGGAGGAATAAATAAAAAGTAGAATTAAAAGAGAAAATGCACAGATTCATGAGAAAAACCTTCCTATTTGGACAGGAATCATCAAGTATTAAGGCACAGCTATGTGGAGTTTTTTTTTTTTGTCATTTCTCTGCAGCTGATAAACGGTTGCTGGAGACTAGGGTAGTGACCATGGGGGTGTGTGGAGTCTTCATTATTGTGAGCAGTGATATCACAGTAAAGGTTTGTGGGGCAGCTGGAACAGTGGAATGATGATGGAGCTGTGGTTTGATGATGATTAAGCTGTCAGAGTAAAATGGAACACTGTAGAAATAGTTAAATGACTCTGCCACTACACTAAATTATTTCTAAAGAGGTTTTTGACCTCTGAAATGACAACATGGACGTGTTAGTGTTACAGGACAGGTGGGCGTGACATATTCACTGCATTCAGATATTTTGGTTAATTTTTGTGACTCTGTGGCGGTTCGTTTTAACCCCACAACAGACTAAGGACACTCAGCCCTCTTTTCTCTGTTTTTCTGCTGCATTACTGAGAAGCAATATGCCATTCATGTATTTGTGATGCAAACATGCATGTGTTGTGATGTAATGCGCCATTCTGTATAGTGTGCATATGGCTTGTCCTTACTGTGCTTTTTCTGAGCATCTTAGATGTGCTTTGGTGTATTAATGTCTACAGGTAGACGAGTTTCTTCTGTCTCACCTATGTGATGTTAATCGATGCCTTTCATCCTTTGTACTCATGCGTCCTGTCCTTACTGTGACCTAGAGACTCAGATCAATATGTAGATGCGCTTGTTAGCCTCTTTGTCTTGCACTTAGAGCGAGGTCTAGCTAATCTGCCCATTGTGATGTATGGCTTACAAATGCAAATACCTCCTGCCTGTCCTGTTGTCCCCTTGATCATTCTAGACTGTGGGGTATGTCTTTTTGATGTATTGTTATGATCAAGTATTTAAGGTGCAACTCTGTAACGCAATCTCTCTCTCTTACTCTCTCAATCTGACTTCAACCCTGCTGCAGGACACAGATTTTGTGTCCCCTCTTCACTGAGAGCCTGAGGAATTCGGCTTCAGCCTGCTCACGCTATGGCTGGAGCCGAGTTCCCGTGACGGCGGTATGATTAATAAAACCTGCTTAAAACCACAGCACTGCTGCTTATTTTTCCATGCCGCCTCACTGGTGACCCCTCGAACACGCACACGTTTTGTGCGAATGCAACCTTCCGAGCTGGACAGCTGCACAGCTGCGTTGGCGACCCCTTGAAGACGCAGCCTTCTGTTTTGGATGACCACGCTGGACCGGCCGCTCTCAGAGAGCGCACGCACCTCGTCCTCTCCCCAGACGGCAACCTCCAGGGCCGACGGGGAGCGCAGCGCGTGGAACTGAACGCACCATGGCCGCACGAGCGACAACGATCGTCTCCTCCCTCTCACCGCTCCAACGCAGCTGCACAAGCCCGGGGCACAAAGATCGTCTATTGCCTCGCACCGCTCCAACGCGTCTCCACGAGCCCAAGGGACGGAGATCGTCTACTTCCTCACACCGCTCCAACGCAGCTGCATGAGCCTGAGGAACATAAGATCGTCTATTCCCTCCCGCCGCTCCAACGTATCTGCACGGGCCTGAGGGACTAAAGATCGTCTATTTCCTCTCACCGCTCCAACGCACCATGGCCAATCTACAGCCACAGCTCAACCTGGATTTTACCGGCGCCGTCTGCGCCGTTCTCCACCAAGTTTCTGCACCCTGACTCGCCACTCCAGCGGCCCACCCACGCACTGAACCCCCGCGCACGCATCGGGGAGTTACAAGGACGGCGCATCACGCACGGGACAAGTAACGGCTCCACAGACTGCCTTCCTCCTTCGCCGCTGCCTTTCAGGGCTGCCCGCTCACCTGAAGCACGCATGCAGCACGCTCGAAGGATTTGTTAACAGTCTCAGCCACGCCAGAGACTGCCATCGTCCTCCGCCGCTGCCCACAGAACCTTCAGGGCTGCTCGTTCACCTGAAGCAAGCACGCAGCTCGCCACTGGATTTTTTAATGGTCTTAGCCACGGCACAACGGGATTTCAGCCGTCAGCTGTTCCCGGGAGCTTTGGGGTTGCTTCAGCACCCAAAGCCAACAGTCCCCCTGCTTTGTTTACTTTTTCTCTTACAGCCGCTCCTGCTTTTCTTCATGGCCACAAGAGGAGTCAGAGACTAATTTTTCTTCTTGTGATCTCCGCACGTGCAACGGGACAAACCCTCGACGTCACGGAGCAGCAAGCAATTTTTGCACGGCTCAGGACGATTTCACAGCTCCTGCCGGCACTTACTACCCCTCCCCTCCCTCCCCCTCCGCCTGCAGCGAGCTTCTCCCACAGCTCGCTCACACAGATGGATTATCGAGGTCGCGACCCCCTGCCGCGTCCTCTGGGGGGGAGCGTGTGTGGCGGTTCGTTTTAACCCCACAACAGACTAAGGACACTCAGCCCTCTTTTCTCTGTTTTTCTGCTGCATTACTGAGAAGCAATGTGCCATTCGTGTATTTGTGATGCAAACATGCATGTGTTGTGATGTAATGCGCCATTCTGTATAGTGTGCATATGGCTTGTCCTTACTGTGCTTTTTCTGAGCATCTTAGATGTGCTTTGGTGTATTAATGTCTACAGGTAGACGAGTTTCTTCTGTCTCACCTATGTGATGTTAATCGATGCCTTTCATCCTTTGTACTCATGCGTCCTGTCCTTACTGTGACCTAGAGACTCAGATCAATATGTAGATGTGCTTGTTAGCCTCTTTGTCTTGCACTTAGAGCGAGGTCTAGCTAATCTGCCCATTGTGATGTATGGCTTACAAATGCAAATACCTCCTGCCTGTCCTGTTGTCCCCTTGATCATTCTAGACTGTGGGGTATGTCTTTTTGATGTATTGTTATGATCAAGTATTTAAGGTGCAACTCTGTAACGCAATCTCTCTCTCTTACTCTCTCAATCTGACTTCAACCCTGCTGCAGGACACAGATTTTGTGTCCCCTCTTCACTGAGAGCCTGAGGAATTCGGCTTCAGCCTGCTCACGCTATGGCTGGAGCCGAGTTCCCGTGACGGCGGTATGATTAATAAAATCTGCTTAAAACCACAGCATCGCTGCTTATTTTTTCATGCCGCCTCAACTCATATTCATACCAAAGTTATTTTGAGAACAGTACATGTGGTCTGTCATCACATGCAGTAGAGCAGTCTGGTACACACGTCACTGACCCCAGTTATATGGTCACAATAAACCAATCATGGGGAATAAACTGATAATGATTTTGTTGCGTTTACATGCATTGACGAAATGGATTATTGGAGGGTTAACCACCTGAGTTCATGACCATAGTTACATGTCCACTTGAATAATCAGGTAACTCTAGAAATCCAATCATAACCAGTTTATTTGTGTACATGTAACCACGGTCACTGTTGGACTCTTCCTGGTCTTGTGTTTGAGAGGACAGCATCAGTCCTCAATCTGGGTTTGTCAGTTTTGGTTCTTGTGAATTACTTCCTCTTAGAATGGGCCTGCATGTTGATTCAGTTTAATTTCCTCATTAATATCATTGTTTTACTTCAAAATAAAAAAATCACAATTTATGTGCCATCATAAATGTCTGAGCTTGGAGATGGAAATGTTTTGTAGAAATAAAGGTACAGCATGAAGTTTTCTATTGTTGTACTTTTTCATTACAGTAATGCTGTTTCTGCTAACTTGCCTCAGACATCTTTTCTCCTTTCTGTGTCTGCTGGGAACCCAAACATCTGGATCACGTTCTCAGCTTGATTTGTGCATCCATAAGCTGCACAGAAAATCATGCTGAGAACTTGATCTGTGAACATTTTAGGATTTTATTGTTTTTGGCATCAAAATACAATTTATGAAGTCAAACCCTTCTGACATTGGAGGAAAATATTCATTTTCCACAATTATGTGATGTTACAATATGGATGAATAAAAAGAAAAAAGGCTTGCTTTTATTTGAATCACTGGTGCTGTATCTATTTAAATTCAATTATGTGACCCCAGTCCCACCTAGATGAGGGGCCAGTGGTGCCAACATGCTGCTCACTGGTATTGGCTGACAGTAATTTGTCAGGCAGAAGTTCAGAGAGAATAATGAGAGCATGTCTTTGCATTTTTATTAATTTTTATTTTAAAAAATACAATTTCATGGCATTTGTACTACATTGAATATTTTCATATAACAGACTGTTGCACCTTGACTACATTGTGCTACAAAGGCCTATAGTTTTGTTTAGTATTTCCACCCTGCTTAATCACTAGTTTTCAGAGTACGGTGTAATGTTTATGTACTAGTACATCTCAGTAAATAGAATATCAAGATTTGCGTTTTAATTTCAAAAACTATAATCAAAATTGAATTTAAAAAAGGCCTCAAATATTTCCTTGTGCCTGTAATGAATATTGAACATGTGAAAGTTTATTTTTTTTAATTATAAAAAAAAAATCATAATATTCTAATTTACTGAGAGGCACTAATGTGTTATATTTACATCCACACACAGAAAATCTTTCCTAACTTGAAAGGTTTAGGAGTAAAGTGCACAACCCCTAGTGACTGAACTAAATCACATTAAACTTACTGTCAGCAGGTTTTTTTTTATTACATATTTTCAATTCAGATAAATCTGCCTAATCTTGCAAAATAACCCAGTGTATTTAAAAGTTGATAATTCAGTAATCAGTCCATTGAAGCCATAATATAAAGTAAGGCTGCACAGCTAGGCAGTGATATTTACACTAGCTTTCATCAGTGTGAATCAGCAGTTCTCCTTCCCTCCCAAACATACTTTGTCTTTTTAAAGCTGCTCTTTATATCATAATCCATTTAAATCTGTTCATTATAAGTTTAAACAATATACCTACTGATAGGTATTCTGAATATTTACCTAATATGGCTAAAAAATGCTGTTAATGCTGCAGATTGTCACAGCTGCCATTCACACACCATTATAGAAGGGCCGTTGTTTGGAACTATTTGAAGCTCCATGAACCATGTGACCGGGCAGCAGTGAGATCAAAGAGTGTCACAACTCTCATATGGCTCTGAGTGGAACTAAAGGCTTGTATCATTGTATCGCCATATTTTCTCAACTTTTAATTTGCCAGAATTCCGAGATAAGGCTTTGTTTTTGAAATAAACACAAATTTAACTCACCTTTAACGTTAATGAAGCCAGGGGAAAGGATATTGTAATAACTATGCCAGGCCACTAGAAGTGACAGTGCGACTTTTTTTTTTTTTTTTTTTCTTTTTACACAGCAAGTGGAGCTGAAGTGTTAAATAGTGGTTACTGAAAAAAAACAAAAAAAAAAAAACACACGTATTCAGCAACTACACCATTTATTCATCACATCGATTGTTTTCACACTGGTTTTGCAGAGGAAGGATGAGGTAAAACTTGTTAGCATTCCTTGCCCACAAATGGTTGCAGTGAACTGCGTATACGCCCGGAAACTCCCGCCACAGGGAAGTACTGAGCAGTCCAACAATACTGGGTGAACAAATGTCCACCTTTTTGCCCATCTGTTTTCTTCCTCGGCCACTAAACAGCAAAAAGGTCCTGTTTGTCTTGATTGTCTTGTATTCACATACCTCCATCGCTTCCACCATTTAGTGTTCTTTTGTGTTTGGATTGCAGCTGGTCAAATCAGTTTGGTGGCTCTTGGCTGCCGCCGACAGTACGGGTATGTGAACTGCAGATTATTTTCACTGCGCATGCGTGTACTCCAAAACTACTGGATGGATTTGGATGAAATTTTTTACCAGAGGTGGTCCTTGGGCTAGAGAGGAACCCATCACATTTTGGTGATGATCCAAGAATGCATACCTCTGCCAAGGCTCTAGCACCATGGCATCAGTACCTTGGTGCTTTCATGATTATAAAGTATCTGTATTAGTGATGCAAGTTATCGATTAATTCATTAATTGTTAATTGATTCACCTTATTGATCAATTAATGATTAATTGATAAGCTGCAATTTTCCTGAGACTCTGAATTTCCCTCAGTACAACACGGTCTATCTTTAACATATAAAACGTTAATTACCGTTTTTCCAACCTGGAGGGGGGTGATTGGGAGGAACGGCCTGCCCGATCTGAACCCGAGTGGTGTTCAGTTATTGGACTTCTGTGCTAACCACAGTCTGTCCATAACGAACACCATGTTCAAGCATAAGGGTGTCCATATGTGCACCTGGCACCAGGACACCCTAGGCCGCAGGTCGATGATCGATTTTGTTATCGTATCATCAGACCTGCGACCGTATGTCTTGGACACCCGAGTAAAGAGAGGTGCAGAGCTGTCAACTGATCACCACCTGGTGGTGAGTTGGATCCGATGGCAGGGGAGGAAGCCATTCAGACCTGGTAGACCCAAACGTATAGTGAGGGTGTGCTGGGAGCGTCTGGCTGAGGCCCCTGTCCGGGAGGTCTTCAACTCCCACCTCCGGAAGAACTTCAACCACATTCCGAGGGAGTCTGGAGACATGGAGTCTGAATGGGCCATGTTCTCCACCTCTGTTGTTGAAGCGGCGGCCCAGAGCTGCGGCAGCAAGGTGGTCGGTGCATCTCGTGGTGGCAACCCCCGAACCAAGTGGTGGACACCAGTGGTGAGGGGGGCCATTAAGCTGAAGAAGGAGTCCTATCAAGCTTGGTTGGCTTGTGGGACTCCCGAAGCAGCTGAGGTGTACCGGCAGGCCAAGCGGAGTGCAGCTCGGGTGGTTGCTGAAGCAAAAACCCGGGTATGGGAGGAGTTCGGTGAGGCCATGGAACAAGACTTTCGGTCGGCTTCAAAGAGATTCTGGCAAACTGTTCGGCGGCTCAGGAGGGGAAAGCAGCTCCCCGTCCACACTGTGTATGGTGCGGATGGGACACTGTTGACTTCAACTGGGGATATCGTCGGGCGGTGGAAGGAATACTTCGAGGATCTCCTCAATCCTACTGATACGCCTTCCACAGAGGAAGCAGGGTTTGGGGACAAGGGGGATGACTCGCCTATCACAGGGGCTGAGGTCGCCAAGGTGGTTAAAAATCTCCTTGGTGGCCGGGCCCCGGGGGTGGACGAGATTCGCCCCGAGTACCTCAAGGCCCTGGATGTTGTTGGGCTGTCATGGTTGACACGCCTCTGCAACATTGCGTGGAGGTCGGGGGCAGTGCCTTTGGCATGGCAAACCGGGGTGGTGGTTCCTCTCTTCAAAAAAGGGGACCGGAGGGTGTGCTCCAACTTTAGAGGGATCACACTCCTCAGCCTCCCTGGGAAGGTCTATGCCAAGGTACTGGAGAGGAGAGTCCGGCCGTTGGTCGAACCTCGGATTCAGGAGGAGCAATGTGGTTTTCGTCCTGGCCGTGGCACATCGGACCAGCTCTTTACCCTCTCGAGAATTCTTGAGGGTTCGTGGGAGTTTGCCCAACCAGTTTACATGTGTTTTGTGGACTTGGAGAAGGCATTTGACCGCGTCCCTCGTGGATTTTTGTGGGGGGTGCTTCGGGAGTATGGGGTATCGGGCTTGTTGTTACGAGCTATTCGGTCTCTGTACGACCGTTGTGAGAGTTTAGTTCGTATTGCCAACACTCGGTCGGAGTCATTCCCAGTGAGAGTTGGACTCCGCCAGGGCTGCCCTTTGTCACCGGTCCTGTTCATAATTTTTATGGACAGGATTTCTAGGCGCAGCCAGGGAATGGAGGGTGTCATGCTTGGTGACCACAGGATCTCATCTCTGTTGTTTGCAGATGATGTTGTCCTGTTGGCTTCATCCAGCAATGACCTACAGCTCTTGCTGGGACGGTTTGCCGCTGAGTGTGAAGCGGCTGGGATGAGAATCAGCACCTCCAAGTCCGAGTCCATGGTCCTCAGCCGGAAAAAGGTGGATTGTCCTCTCCGGGTTGGGGACAGGCTCCTGCCCCAAGTGGAGGAGTTTAAGTATCTTGGGGTCTTGTTCACGAGTGAGGGGAAAATGGAGCGAGAGATCGACAGACGGATTGGAGCAGCATCTGCAGTGATGCGGACGTTGTACCGGTCTGTTGTGGTGAAGAGGGAGCTTAGTTCTAAGGCAAAGCTGTCGATTTACCAGTCAATCTACGTTCCTACTCTCACCTATGGTCACGAGCTTTGGGTAATGACCGAAAGAATGAGATCGCGGATACAAGCGGCTGAAATGAGCTTTCTCCGTAGGATTGCTGGACTCACCCTCAGAGATAGGGTGAGGAGCTCAGTCATCCGGGAGAGGCTCAGAGTAGAACCGCTGCTCCTCCACATTGAAAGGAGTCAGTTGAGGTGGTATGGGCATCTGATTAGGATGCCTCCTGGACGTCTCCCACTTGAGGTGTTTCAGGCACGTCCCACTGGGAGGAGACCCCGGGGCAGACCCAGGACTCGGTGGAGAGACTATGTCTCCCAGCTAGTCTGGGAACGCCTTGGTATCCCCTCTGAAGAGCTGGAGCAGGTGGCTGGGGAGAGGGAAGTCTGGGCTTCTCTGCTTGAACTGCTGCCTCCGCGACCCGGACCTCCGGAAAAGCGGTAGAAGATGGATGGATGGATGGAATTACCGTTTTTGATATACTGAATAAAACATGAATATCATATTTCTTAATGATTTATTGTACCATTTGCATTTTTTTTTTTACTCCAGACAATGGCATTTTTTGTAGTGTAATAAATTTTGTACTGTATAGTGTGTACTATGTGATGGTACTTCTTAGTAAATTACAAATGTCATGATTTTTAATTTATTTTAAGGCAAGGCAAGTTTATTTGTATAGCACATTTCGTGTATAAGACAATTCAAAGTGCTCTACATAAAAACATTAAAGCATTACAGCAAATTGCAAAACGAATACATTAGAAACTATAAAGTAAGTTAAAGAGAAACAAAAACAAGAATTTAAAAGCAAACTAAAAAGTAACTTAAAGAGAAACAAAAACAAGCTCAAATAAAATACGACAGAAATAAAAGTTAGAGTACATTGTAGGCTACTGAAAGGCCACGGCAAATAAGAGAATTTTTAACCTCAATTTAAAGCAGCTGAGAGTTTCAGCAGCCTTGATGCTTTCTGGGAGTTTGTTCCATATGTGAGGGGCATAAAAACTAAATGCTGCCTCAAAATGTTTGGTTCTAACTATGGGCACAGAGTCCGCCTCAGTGGTAGACTGGGTATTTTACAACTAGGCCTTTAGTGGTGATCTACCTGATTTAAGTGCCATCAAGCACCATAAAAATAGCTTATAGGGCTGTCCACACAAAGCATGTTATGTTAAAGAAAACTAACTATAAAATTATAGTTTTAAAAATACCTTTTTGTTGTAGAGTGCCATTTCCCTGCGCACTTGTTCTTTCAGCTGCAGATCCACTCTTGTTTCACCAAAGGTTTAAAAGTACTGTTGCTTGTAAGTGTCCGGCTGGCGGCTGTGCTTTGGTGTCTCATTGCAATCTTGGTTCAGGCCCCGTCACACCTAGACGATTTAGGCAGTGTTCGCAAAATGTATGAAAAATCTGGAGAATACGCTGAGGTACACTGAATCAATTACGGCCAAGTTTTGTCTAAGTTAAGAACACGCTGAAGTGCCCTGGTATACGGCGTTTTTCACCGAGCTTCTCTGAAAATTAATGTTCAGCATGCTGAAAATTTTCGGACCTATCCAGCATGTGGCTGATACACCCTGCATTCGAGGAACAAATGGCGTATTTGCAGTGGTGGTTCACAGTAAAAACCCGTACAGAGCTCTGCCTGCAGGCACAGGCACACACACAGAGCTAAACACACATATTTGTTCATATTAACGAGACCTGTCGGGTTTTTATATTTGACTGAAGTCTGTACCATCAGCTGACCAGTGTTGTTCTGAAAGACATGCCAAAATGTCAGAACACTGGAGGAGGAGGATCCAATCAGCTGATCGCTTGAAGCACAGAGCGCAACTGTTTACTTTGCTGTTGGGTTTCCCAGCAAAATACACTCCATGCATTACCTTGTTTTGTTTTTCTTCACTTTATTGAAAGTAAACTTTTTTATCGCCATCAGTTCCTGTGCCTTTGACCCAGGTTGTGACAATTGTTATCGATGTTCCTGATGTGTCACATCAGCTGTTTTAGGCACGACTGACCTGACAGATTTGACAGCTCTGCCAGGTCAGTCATGCCCCCGCCGTGGTGTTTGGAGGGGAGAATCATCTTGGTTGAAAAAAGATGATAACTCGCACACTTAGGATTCATGGATCGGGAGGCAATGGCTGTTTGGCATGACTGCGCTATGCAGAAGTTAGGCTATTGTTGTGCATCCCACAATTTCGTTGTACTGTACTACTGTACAATGAGAATAAAGCCTATTCTATTCTAAGTTGTGAATGTTGGTAACACGCTAAGCATTAGTTGGTTTAATTTACTTATAAGTTATGGAAATATTCTATTTAAGTTACTAATACGTTATGTATATGTCCAAGTCGTTATGGATACACGATGCATACAGCCAAAAGTGAAAATTTCGGCGTATCCCAGCGTTTTAGACCAATTTTTATACGTTTGGCAAACGCTGCCTAAATCGTCATGGTGTGACACGAGACAGCTCAAGACTGCAAACCCTGTCTGGCTCCAAGTATCTACTTGATCAGTTGCAAACAACAGGTATTCCCAGCAAGATAATTTGCAGCACTCCTCAGAGCCTGTAATCCAAGGATACCACTCATTACTAATATGGAAGTGACAGACAAACCCTTTCCCCAGCTGAGACGGGCCTGCTAGCTTCGGGGTTGGCCGACCTCTCTTCACAATGACCAGCTTTTCTTGAAAAGTCCATCTGGAAAATTGATTTTTACCAGCGACCAAATCATTTTCCTCTCCCCTGTCAGCCATTGTGGGTAGAAAAACAGCTATTATATTTAAACAGATACAGTATACTGTAGCTGCTTAAGCAAGTTCTTGCACTGGCATTTTGCTAGCTAGGATCCTCTGCATTGTGGGTGGAGGAGTCTAACCATCCAGTCAGAAGACGTGAAAATGTCGACATTCTCGGATGCCTTCTATGCGTACCCCTGGACGTACAGAAGACATCTGATTGGTTAAAGCAACAGGATAAGTTTAACAGTTAATTTAACCTACAGAGCACACTGTTAATTCCTGAAGGCCCAAGGCAGACTTGCTTGACCCTGGCAACACAGATGGCTGAAATATGATTGGACAAAAAACTCTAACATGCATTACACTACTGGAAGAAGTGCAACCAAGAGAAATGCTACACAATGGAGAGAATAGACTATTGGGTATAATTTAATACATCCTCATGGAACAAATATAAGAATGTAGGTTGTAAATGTAATTCTGATAGTGTTTAGGCCAGCAAAGGGCTGGCCCTGAGGGTCCACCACTGGTAGGCCTGACCCTGATGACCTGAGGGCTCTGGGTGGTTCATAATGGACTAGCAGATCTGTAATTTGGCCCTAAACCATTCAGAGCTTTATAAACCAACAGCAGTATTTTGAAATCTATTCTTTGACAGACAGGAAGCCAGTGTAAAAATCTGAGAACTGGAGTTATGTGATCCACTTTCTTGGTCTTAGTGAGGACTCGAGCTGCAGCCTTCTGAACTTACTGCAGCTGTCTGATGGATGCTTTAAGAAGACCTGTGAGGACAGCGTTACAGTAGTCCAGTTTACTGAAGATAAATGTATGGACAAGTTTTTCTAGATCCTGCTGAGACATCAGACCTCGCTATGTTCTTTAAGTGATAATAGGCTGACTTCACTACTGTCTTAATGTGGCTATTAAAATTCAGGTTTGAGTCCAGAACCACACCCAGATTTCTGGCTTGGCTGTTGGGTTTTAGCATCATTGACTGAAGCTGAGTCCTAACTCTGAGTCTTTCTTCTTTGGCTCCAAAAACTATGATTTCAGTTTTGTCTTCATTTAACTGAAGAAAAATCTGGCACATCCACTCTTTAATTTGACCAGTGCATTTCATCGGGGTTTTAATTGGACCATAGTCTCCTGGTGAGATGGTTATGTAGATTTGTGTATCATCTGCATAATGATGGTAATACATTTTGTTGTTTTTTATGATTTGAGCTAGTGGGAGCATACAGACGTTGAAAAGCAAAAAACTAAAAACTATTACCAACATCATAAATTTATCTTTTTTTAGTTACATCACAAAAAAAAACAAAAACTTTGACACATTCTAATTTACTGAGATGCACTAGTAGACTGTTTTAACAGGAAAATAAACTGTGAGCTGCTTAATCTGTTACGTGTTAAACATTATCACAGCAGCCCAACAATCCAGGCAAACACAGAACGATCTGGGTCACCTCAGTTGTCTATTACCTCAGTGGCAACTTGAGTCCGGTCTGCTTTCCCTTCTTGTGGCGAGGGGATAGGGTTTTGCGCTTGTGTAATCTCTTTATTTGCTCTGGTCAGTTTCTCCGCTATGTTAATTTGAAACAGGTGGACCCAGGGTTTCCTCTGGTAACATTTCTCCGTGGCGGCCCCCCTCGCCAGAAATCGTACTGCCACGCCAAGCCGACATGATTTTATTAATAAAAATATATGAAGCAGTGACCTTCCGCAAGCGCGCACACGAACAACACGCGTGGCCGTCATCCGCGCGGCGTTTAGAAGTGCCCGCTCACATGAGTTTTCCAGTCAGTCAACAAACAGTGTCTCACTAAGCATGACTGTCCGACAGAAACATGAGTTCATTAAAGTACTTTAAACGCAGAAAAAAATCATAAGAGGCATGTAAGCACTGGCATTTATCATGGTTTTGACCCGCTGGAAACGGGAGCCATAATGGAAGAGTCGCTTAGCTAAGAAATGTGGTTAGAATTCAAATGCAGCCGGCTTCATATGAAGGGAAAGGCAGGGGGACTGATGAATTGCTGAGGATATATTTCACCAGCCACTACAATATTAAGTTATGAGACTGGCAATTTCTCTCTTTTCTCGCACGAGCAGGCGTGCCGTTTTTATTCTCCAGCGGCAGTGACAAAGCAGCAGCTAAAAATGCTAGCTCTAAACTGAGGTCCTTCAGCGGCTGCCTAGAGAGGTGCCTGATGAGAAAGCCTGAGCGCACAACTATAATGGCCGTTGCTAAACGACCGGGAGCCGGCCATTAATGTCTGCACTGAGCCACTTAGTGTATGAAAAACCCACATGCAGGAGTGGTTTCGTGCGTTGTATTGAACAAAACCCCAAAACATGTTAATGGGAATGAATGAAGTGTGGATGTGTATGTGTGTGAAACACCCGAGCTGCCAAGGGCCCGAGCTGTCAGGGAGCGAAGGACCCAAAGGGCTCCCTGACGCACCTGATGGAAAATATGTGCATTTTTTAATTTTTTTTAACCAAATAGCCAAATTAGGAGGTATTTACTTGTATTATTAGCATATTTGTAATTTGTGTGTATTTTCTACTATTGAATTAAAAAAAAAGAATCGAATTGTAGGCGCTTCCCGGCCAGATATTGTGATACTAGGAGACCGGCTCCCGGCCGTGTAGTCCCTTCGCAACTATAACTGCCTAAACAGATCATTCTGTACATGAACACATATTGTGGTGAATTATGTCTTTAGAGTCCGCTACAGTTCCCTATTATGTACCTGGCAGGTTATGATGACTATAATTCATAAAGTCAGTGGCTTTAATCTGTCAGCAGCCTTGAGACAAACTAAACGTGTCAACATTTGATTTCAAAATAAGGGAGGTTTTTCCTGCTGTCTGGGTGGTGAGGAGATTTTTTTTTTTTTTTTTTTATTTAAGTTTTTGTAAAGGGTATACATGTCATTACAGCATTGCATTGTTTACATTTTCATCGCATATTCCCCCCTTTTTTGTTTTTTGACAACATTGGAAAAAAATTATTACAACACCCTTTTTTTAAGTGAAAGAAAAAGAAATTAAAAAAAGAAAAAAAAACGACAAAAAAAAAGAAGAAAAATAAAAGAGCATCTGAGTAGCGTTGGAACAAAGAGAGGTGCCATTATTGAAATGGTATTTGTCAAAGATTAGATCTGATGGAAGACACATACGTATTCCAGGGTTGCCAAAAGTTCAAGAACCCATCCATGTCCTGTCTCAGTGCAAATGTCAACTTTTCCATCAAATAAATGTCCTGAATCACGTTAATCCAATCTTCAGGTGTAGGACAGTCTCTCGACATCCATTTTTTTGTTAGAGCTTTTTTACTTGCCAATATTAAAACAGTGAATAAGTATTTTTCTCCTCGTCTTTCCAGTGATTCCGGTAGTAAACCCAAATACAAAGTTACAAAAGAAAAGGGAACTGTTACTTTGAATATTTTCCCCAATATTGTCTGTACATTGGTCCAATATTGGTGGATAACTGGACATGACCAAAACACATGAAAATGATTTGCAGTCTTTTCACCACACAAGCGCCAACAATTCAACCCCTTACGAGTAAATTTGTTTTGTGCAGGTGTTCTGAAAAATCTTACCAAATTTTTCCAGCCAAATTCTCTCCACTGCAGGGATGAAGTACTTTTCCATTGTTGTTTATTTGTGGCGATGTTAAAATAAGGCACGGCGACTGGAGTTTTAATGAAGTTTATTGATCAAATCATCGCCATCACGGAGCTCACCCCAGCTGCTGTATAAGCATGCTGGGGATCGCTCTCAGGCTCTCATGAGCTGTAGTCAGAAGCAGTCAGTAGAAGAACAGAGAGTGAACATATGAATTCAGCCACTTAAATACCCAGCAACGGACAATACATCAAAGGCATTTTATCATCAAAGGAAATGCATTCAGACATGTGACATTTGTACCACAATGCGAGCAGGAAGCATGAATGTTTGCATTTGCGTCATACATATCCACAGGATGCTGGTGCCTGAACTAAGCACAGGAAGGCTGCCTATTGATCTCAACACACACATCTCACTGTCCTGTTAATTTGCTCTAGTCGAGCACTGTGTTTGTCCGTGGCTGCTGTGGGGGGGTACCCCATACACTCCCCCCCGCCCCACAGGGCTTAGCGGGGAGCTGAGACCTCGGTAGTCCCGCTTTGGTGGCGAGCTGCGGGGAAAGTCTGTGCCGGGGAAGGGAGGAGGGTGGGGGTAGCAAGTGGCGGGGGATGTCCATGGCTGTGGGAAGAAAAGTTAGTCTCTGATTCCTCTCGCGATTCAGTCCGGCAATGAAAAAAAACAGGAGCTGAAGCTATGTGAGGGACTTGGCGTTTAGGCTTTAGGTGCGTTCGCGGCCCTAAAGCCCTCGGGGACAGCTGACGGCTGGATTCCCGTCGTGCGCCGTGGCTGAGACTTACACCAAATCCTGTGTGCGGGCTGCGTGTGTGCTTCAGGTGTGTGAGCAGTCCTGAAGAGCCGTGTGCAGCAGCGGGGGATGATGTATACGTCTATAGAGCCAGCTTGTCTCTGGTGCGCGGCACGCGCTGCGGCCACGTGCCTTCCAGCTGCGCTGTTCTGATGCGAGGCTTCTGTGCATGGCCGGTCCGCTGTCGCGAGGCGAATCAGGGTCAGGGGGCTTGATGGAGATCTGCGCAGTCGGCGCCGATTGTCTCCCCTGTTCGGGCTGTTGGTCGTCGCTCGTGCCGGGTCATGGTGCGTTCAGGTCCACGCGTTCTCCGTCGGCCATGGGCCACCGTCGTGGAGAGAGGGCAAGGTGTGTGCGCTCTCGTGTGGAGACACAGAATCGTGTGTCAGGAGCCGTGAGAGCGGCCGGTCCAGCGTGGATGTGCCGATCTAGGCGTGCAGACCTCACCATGCAATTTCCTCAGCTTTCCCGGTCGTGGGTGGTCTCCGAAGAGCGTCAAAGTCTCCCTAAAGCAGAAAGGAAGGGCAGATCAGTCGGGCTGCCGCGTTCGCTTGTCGTCGGAGAATCACTGCCGGGTGCTGCGTTTGCTGGCAGCGTGTTCTTTTCAGCGTCGGGTCGCCAGCGTGGTTGTCCAGACCAGAAGGTTGCGTCGCACAAAGCGTATGCGTCTGCGGGGTCACCAGTGTGGCGATGTTATAATAAGGCACGGCGACTGGAGTTTTAATGAAGTTTATTGATCAAATCATCGCCATCACGGAGCTCACCCCAGCTGCTGTATAAGCATGCTGGGGATCGCTCTCAGGCTCTCATGAGCTGTAGCCAGAAGCAGTCAGTAGAAGAACAGAGAGTGAACATATGAATTCAGCCACTTAAATACCCAGCAACGGACAATACATCAAAGGCATTTTATCATCAAAGGAAATGCATTCAGACATGTGACATTTGTACCACAATGCGAGCAAGGAAGCATGAATGTTTGCATTTGCGTCATACATATCCACAGGATGCTGGTGCCTGAACTAAGCACAGGAAGGCTGCCTATTGATCTCAACACACACATCTCACTGTCCTGTTAATTTGCTCTAGTCGAGCACTGTGTTTGTCCGTGGCTGCTGTGGGGGGGTACCCCATATATTTAGCTTTTCCCATATTTCCAGTTGTAAAGTGAAATTCCCCTCTTTTTCCCATCTCTCTTTTATATATGATGTGTTGTCTCCTGTTAAGTCTTGAAGACCTTGGTATATTTTAGAAATGTATCTGATCCCTGGGATCCCTTTATATGCCATTAAGAAAACCTTCACAACACCTGACTGGGCCCTTTCCAAATCCTCCTTTTTAAGTATTTTGTTTATGTGGTGTCTAGATGAGGAGAGTTCTAAAAAAAAAAAAAAAACTATAAATATAAAGAAATAGTATAACAGAAATACGGCATCCTTGGTCATTTAGGTTCATTTATTTCATTAAATACAATTTTATTAATATTTTTCTTTGTAATCAGAGTTAAATTATTGTTCTGTTCTGACTGCAAAATTATGGTCAAAAATGTAAATAAGGAAAAAGTTAAAAAAAAAATTACCAGTCTGTTTCAAATTTATCTAAAAAAAAAAAACAAAAAAAAAAAAACAGCAATTTTATTTTAAAAAAAAAAACAGACAAAAAATTAGTCATAAAATAATCCACAAATTTATAATAGTTTCAAATGTACAAGAAAAGTCAATTTTACAAGAGGAAATTATAAATTTGAGGAACATGGTTTCAACTTTAGATTTACAGAGAAAAGTAGAAAACTAAACTGAGAAAAACCTCAAACCTTCAAGACTGAAGTCATTACTCAAGTTTTTAAGTGGGTGCTCTTTGTACCCTTAACTCAATTAGAAATTTTTGGTTGCCTACTTTTAATTATTAATTTCAAAGCACTGCTTTTACATGAGTAGAATTTCTGGTTACTATACCCACCTGATCATATAATTTAAGTATACATGAGTACATTACTATTATGAATGTTACTTTCCCTTCCCTACTCTCTCAATGGGAAAAAAGAAACACTACAATAAAAATGCAAAAAATAGATATTTTTGTCATTTATGTAAACCATGACAAAAAAATCCTGCAGGACAAAACATGACACTTGATATTTTCTAACCTGTTTGTATACCACCATAGACAGAGCGAGAACCTGAATTAGACAGAGCTCAGAGAGGGCAAGATGAGACAGAAGAGAGGAGTTAAGGAGAGGGAAGTGTTCAGGCAGAGGAAGGAGAGAAGGATAACACCACTAACAAGTCGAAACACAGGATGTCTGGGTGGGACCCCAACTGGCCCAATATTCAAGCCTCGGTTGTACAATACTTCAAATGGTAAGTTCCATATGCAATGTTACGGTGTAAAATTTTTAAATGAAATAAATAGTATAAAATTAACATATTCCGGTATGTTTACCCTCCCCGGGGGAAGATATGTTGCCACCGCGCCAAGGTCTTTAAGCCAGAGGAAACACTGTGGACCTTCAAACTCAAGTGCTATTAGAACTTGTTGTGGCATTCCAATGTAACCCGGAAGGGCGAGTTTTTCAGTGCATGAAATGCGGCAGTGGGTAACCACTTGCACCCCCACCTGGACGGTGACAGCACTACATTTCATAGAACAAGCTCCCATTGAAAAGGACTGCAGACTTATCAATTAATTGACAACTAATTTAGTCAACTAAATACTTATTGACAATCGAAAGTCAATTAATCATTAACATCCCTAAACGGTATCGTATCGTAGATACTGGCCCTGTATTTACTTGGTATCGGATTGATACCAAATCTTGCAGGATCGCACACGACTAGCATTTACCATAGTGCAACTGCAATGTTAACTTTGAACTCTGAGCTTTGACTCCTTGACCCCAAACCTATAGTTAGGTGAGGGTGTAAGTTGTCCAAGCTGTGTATTAAATACAACTACTGTATCAATTTGAAAAGCCATCATCATTTCTTTCAGCAGTTATTGTGTTTAGAAGATTTACAGAAATATCTAACCTCTGACCTCAAGATCATCCAATCAGAGTGAAATTGCAGTATGTGTGCATCATCAAAGTATCTCAAACCATAGTACCAAGGTTGAAAACAATCTGACCAAAACTGTAGGAGTTGATTTCAGAAGACAGTTACTGTCTATGACAGGGGTGTCAAACGTACAGCCAAATTCGGCCCGCCAGAGAGTCCAAACTGGCCCACGAGACAAAATTGGCAAAATGTGAAAATTAAATAACATAATACCCGAGCAGCACTTTTTCAGTAAAATAACTGCTATTCCGAATTTGTCTATTTGGGGTCACACAAGAGTAGCAGACACAAAAATGATCCCTGATTTCCACTGAGGGAGTCTGTTGTGCAGCTGGTTGGGTGGACAGGATTTTTTCCAGAAAGACTCTCAAAAGACTTTTCCCACCTGCCTGTTATTATCCCTTCTCACCCATTGCTAAAAATATGCAACAAGTCTTTTTTATAGATGCTGGATCCAGCACACACTGAAATGTCAGGGTATTTACTGTATTTATGAACTGTTCTTTAAAAATACATTAATCCCCGTGTCTTGCAGCTTGGCCGGGGGGGGGGGGGGGGGGTGTCGGGGTCAGTTTGCTGCCTTTTGCTGGATGTTTTTGTGGTCGGATCTTTTTTTTTTTTTTTTTTTTTGGGCCACAAAATTTTTTGAACCTGTTCAAAACAAGAGAAGCTGCCAGTGTCATGCCAAAAAGTGATGGGCTGCCAGAAACTGATCGGCTTGCTGCGGGAGCGTGCGTCGCTCAGCTAAAGCCATTTCTCTTCTGATACTGAGGCTGATGGCTGCTTTTGAGCAAAGCGGACGTAACTTTCTGTCTGTGCAATTAGTGAAGGTATGTCTGTGAATATTTAATGCGGTGAGAGATTAGTCATAGTTTTAGACCCATGAGTTCTGTGTTAGAATAATCAGATGAGACATTTTATCCTGTAGCAGCTTTTAATGTTTTGCCTTATATGTTAAGAAAAGTGTGCTGAAATTAACAAAATCTGTGTGTAACGATGTAAAAGTCAATAAAGCTTTTCTTTCCCATGAATACTAGTGTTTGTGCATTATTTACCTCCTATAATTATATATTCTAAGTAGAATCCATAAAATCTATGCTTCATTTGCCAAAAATTCATTCAGGCTCCCAATTTGGATTCAAACATTTTATTTGCCAAAAAATTGCTTGATTTTGGTTCTTCAGGGTTGAACTGGGAAGATTATAACATGTTCAGTCCAACCTGTGAATAGTTTCAAAGGGCTGTTATAGCTTATAGATATGTTATTTCACCTGCTGAAAATTGAATAAAGGTCTTAATGTTGACTGAAACAGTTTTCATGCTTTAAAAATTATTTTATTTGGTTTAGGATTAAATTGTGAATACTGTAATTTCCTCTCTCACATTTGTGAAATAGTGTCAAAGGACAAATAATTCTGTATTTTGCCTGACAAAAATTAAGGGTCTAAATCTGGAATGAATCTCCCGAAACCCACAATCATAACCGGTTTATTCATGTGTATGTAAACATGGTCAATGATCATGTTTACTTCTACACTAATAAACCAGTTATGATTGGATTTCTGCAGTTATCTGATTATTCAAGTGACCATGTAAACAGAATAGTCTGATAAAGGCTATGTAACTGGGGTCATTACTCCAACTCATTCAGGCTGTTCATGTTTTGTAAAAGATCAATGGTTCAATAAATGTAAACATTTCACAATGTACTTGTACTTCTTTGTACTAAACTTGGAGTTGCCATTAGGTTGTTTTGCTATTATTTTACTGGTCCAGCCCACTTAACATTAAATCCGGCAGTATGTGGCCCCCGAGCTAAAATGAGTTTGACACCCCTGGTCTATGAAGTGAGGTGAAACAGGAGGTCAGAGGTCAGGGGCTACAATTCCTGGAAAAGAATCATCCGATCAGAACCAAACTGAAATATACGTATCCTCAATATATATCAAACCATGGTACCAAGTTTCCAAACAATCGGACCAAAACTGTAGGAGGAGTTGATTTCACAAAAGTGGGACAGACGGACAGACACATCCATAACATAATCCCCCTTTAGGCTTTGACCAGCAGGGAATACAAACCAGATTAAGTGACAATTTTGCAGCGTCTCTTTGGTCTGTTAATTTTTTTCTAGAGCTGTATATAAAGTTTTACGTAATCCATCCCCTTGTTATCTTAAAGACCCCACTGTACCAGATTTAAGCACAATTACACGAGAGGGAGTACGGTATCAATATAGTAACTGTGGGTGTGATACGTCTAATGTCCTTCGCATCGCACCCGTAGTTCATATATTCATGATACCATAATGACCTTGAGTGTAATATTACTTTTATACAACAATTCTGCCAAGCACAATTTATTAAATGATAGCAATACTGGACAAAATGTAATGATTTGTTTGTTTAACCAGTCAATTTTGCACAGATGACAAAAATAGTCCCTTCTAAATGTAGCCAGTGACTGTTACTAAACATCTCAATCAGCATTAAGATGTCCATTGTCATTTCACACACATGTAAACAAATTAAATATTGTCAAGTGCAAAAGTAAGTTTACATACCGGTCACCTGTTGAGTCAGTACAACAGAAGACCCAAGACAAAGATGCCAGTAGCTAGCCAGTGGCTAGTAGTTTGCATGCTAGTGAATGCATGCTTTGCTCGCTTTTCCTTGGCATTTTCAGATGAAATGAAAGAGTCCACCACCACAAAGATATTGTGGTTTGTTAATCGAGAAAATAAATCAAACTGTAGCACTGCCTTTTTTTTTTTTTTTTTTGTTTTTTTTTTTTTTTTTTAAACAGACGTGAAATAGCTTAATGACATTTATACAAGGGCAGACATTGTAAACAAAGTTTTTTTCAAAAGGGTGGGACTTCCGGGTCACAGATGTGTTATTTCTTCTGTGGAAATTAAGGTATCCAAAAGAGTCCTGCAATTCTCAGTGAGATTTGATAATAAATTACTGTTGGTAATTAACAGTTACATGAACACCTTTGAAGTGGAGTGATACATATCCAGTGAAAGTTGTAGTGCAGTTATCGTGGATTTTAGTAACTCCTGAAATCTCCATTGTCTGCTAATTGTTGTATGGCACCCAACACAACACGACACTCCCAGCACGCAGGACTTGTAGTAGTTTCACAGGTTCTGCCAGAGATTTCTTCCAATAACAGTATTTTTCCTTACCTCTGTCATCTAGTGCCTGCACATAGGGGGATCACTTGATTGTCAGGATTATTTTAGCTCCACTGTTATTACCTCCACCAAGGAGGTAATGTAATTGGAGTGGTTTGTCTGTTTATTTGTCAGCAGGATTATGCAAAAACTACAAGACGGATTCTGATCAAGTTTTTACTAGAGGTGGTCCTTGGGCTACAGACAAACCTATTAGATTTTGGAGGTGATCTGAGAATGCATACCTCCGCCAAGGCCCTATCTCACAATGTACGGAAGGGAAGGACAAATGGAGCCTTGGTGGAGAGGCATGCACTCTCTGAGTACCCTCTAGTTCATTATGTGATTCACACCTTTTGTGCATTTAATGTCTTGTGATGATTTTTTGTTACGATTAGGCCCAAAACAAATAAAGTTGAACTGAACTTGAAAATAAAATTCTACAAACTTGCTGATGTAGATAATTTAACAGCATAGAAAAATAAAGAAATGAGATGCATTTCTAATTTCTTCTAATTAAAATTACCTCATTTTGTTTGATTTCTTCTGGTACTGTATTTTAAACAGCAACAAAACTTTCATGAAACAAGACATCACCCAGTAGCTACCTTTGTATCCGGGCATTTATTTAATGGTTACTTTAAGCCTCTTCTTTAATTAACTCCAATCTTATTGGTGTGAGATGCCAAAAACTGTATAAGAAGTATGCATGGATGCTTTCTGGAACTGTAGCAAAATAACTTGCCAGTGTTACTTAATTCTCTCATATACATTTGACTACTTCACATAAGTTGCATGTCCTCCAATATCTTTCTTCAAATCAAAATCAAATCAAATCAGCCTTTATTGTCATATTGCTGTACATACAACTGTAGTGCAGGCAAGATGAAATTGCATTTCTCTCGGCATCCATATAAGTAAAAAGAACATAATTTAAGACACACTCACACACACCCTCACCCCCCACCCCAACACAGCCATTCACACTTCCCTGAGACATACTTGAAAACAAACCAGAACTACAGTATACAAATAATATACATAATGTCCATAGGTGCAGTAGTATGTATGAGAGATTCCGGATCAACTGTTCAGCATCCTAACAGCTTGTGGAAGGAAGCTGTTAATCAGTCTGGTGGTTCTGCCTCTGATGCTCCGGAATCGTTTGCCAGATGGCAGAAGTTCAAAGTGTTTATGCAGAGGGTGAGAATGGTCCTTGACAATGTTCAGTGCCCTGCTCCTACAACGGTTCTGAAAAAGTTCTTGGACAGAGGGGAGGGAAACTCCAATTACCCTCTCAGCTCCCTTAACTATCCTCTGCAGGGCTTTTTTGTCTGACATACTGCAGCTGGAGTACCATGTTGCAATGCAGTACGTCAGAACACTCTCCACCACACCTCTGTAGAAGGTCCTGAGGATGCAGATGGGGAGAGAGGCCTGTATGAGTTTCCTCAAGAAGTGCAGTCTCTGCTGGGCCCGATTCCCGATCCCCAAGGAATTCTTGCTCCAGGTGAGGTCCTGCGAGATCTGCACTCCGAGGAACTTGATGTTCTCCACTCTCTCCACTCAACGGCCGCCAATGCTGAGAGGGACATGTTCAGGCTGTGACCGCCGGAAGTCGATAATCATCTCCTTTGTTTTGTCCACGTTGAGCACCAGATTGTTCTCCCTGCACCAGCCCTCCAGGTCTCTCACTTCTTCCCTGTACATTGATTCCTCATCCCTCTGAATAAGTCCCACCACCGTGGTGTCGTCTGCAAACTTAATAATCTGGTTCCCCTCGTGTCTGGATACATAGTCATGTGTTAGAAGTGTAAACAACAGTGGACTGAGTATGCAGCCTTGAGGGGATCCGGTACTCAGCGTGATAGAGTTGGAGATGTTATTTCCAACCCAGACAGACTGAGGTCTCTCAGTCAGGAAATCCAGGATCCAGAGACATGCGGCGATGTTCAGACCAAGAAGGAGTTATTTCTCCATCAGTCTCTGGGGAATAATGGTGTTGAATGCTGAACTGAAATCAATGTACAGGAGTCTGGCGTAGGTGTCTTTCTGATCCAGGTGGGTGATGACAGAGTGCAGGGTGGTGGCTATAGCATCCTCCGTGGAGCGGTTTGAACGATATGCAAACTGGAGCGGTTCACGTGATGCAGGGAGGCAGGCTGTGATGTGTGGTTTGACAAGCCGGTAAAAACACTTCATCACAATTGGTGTTAGTGCAACAGGACGGTAGTCATTCAGACAGGACACAACTGGTTTCATTGCATTAACAGTTAAACTTCAACATGGTAAAGCTAAAATGAAATTAAACTTGTCAGCAAACAACTCACCCAGAGCTCCAAAACAAAATCCAGAGCCCTACTGCACTCACCTTTAGTCCATCGCTGGGGAGTCGGTAGCCAAACCGTGCAGGCAGATCATCAAAGGTCTCCGTTTTGTTATCAAATGAGAACTAAAAGACAGGAAAAACAGTGGTTATCATTAAGGCAAACCACCCTGAAATAATTTCATAATAAATAATTTTATAAATTTTAATTTCATTTACTCACAGCAGTGACATCAGCCTCCACAGGTAGCAGGTTAAGGAAGGCAAAGAGCTGAACGGTGAATATGGTGTAGATCTGCGTGGCTGACAACATCAACATTCCCAGAGACAGCAGCATCTTGGCATCCCGCTGGAGCCCCAAGCTGCTGTGCCACTTCACATACAAAGCACGCGCAAATGACCCCCACACACTATCCAGCGATGGAACCAAGACGGCTTATGGCAGTCACACCTGGGGGGAAGACAGTTGTTTGTTATCTTTTATAAAGCTTCAACACATGCAATTAAACATATTTTGAATTATTTTATAAGTATTTACAATGAATCAAAATAATGTTTATATCATGGACATACAGTGGTGTGAAAAATTGTTTGCCCCCTTCCTGATTTCTCGGTTTTTTTGTATGTCTGTCACACTTATGTAAATGCTTCAGATCATCAAACAAATTTAAATATTTGACAAAGATAACACAAGCAAACACAAAATACAGTTTATAAATGAAGGCGTTTATTATTAAGGGTAAAAAAATTCAAACCTACATGGCCCTGTATGAAAAAGTGATTCCCCCCCCTCCTGCTAAAACATAAATTAACTGTGGTTTTTCACATCTTTGGAAAGCTGAGTTCAATTTCTCTAGCCACACCCAGGCCTGATTACTGCCACACCTGTTCTCAATCAAGAAATCACTTAAATAGAACCTGCCTGGCAAAGTGAAGTAGACCAAAAAAATCCTCAAAAGCTAGACATCATGCTGCAATCCAAAGAAATTCAGAAACAAATGAAAAACAGTTATTGAGCTCTATCAGTCTGGAAAAGGTTATAAAGCCATTTCTAAAGCTTTAGGACTCCAGCAAACCACAGTGAGAGCCATTATCCACAAATGGCGAAAACATGGAACAGTGGTGAACCTTCCCATGAGTGGCCGGCTGACCAAAATTACCCCAAGAGTGCAGCGACAACTTATTCAAGAAGTCACAAAAGACCCCACAACAACATCCAAAGAACTGCAGGCCTCACTTGTCTCAGTTAAGGTCAGTGTTCATGACTTCACCAAAAGAAAGAGACTGGGCAAAAATGGCCTGCATGGCAGAGTTCCAAGACGAAAACCGCTGCTGAACAAAAAGAACATAAAGGCTTGTCTCAGCTTTGCCAGAAAACATCTGAATGATCCCCAAGACTTTTGGGAAAATACTCTGTGGACTGACAAGACAAAAGCTGAATTTTTTGGAAGGTGTGTGTCCCATTACATCCGGCATAAAAGTAACAGCATTTCAGAAAAGGAACATGAATGAATGAATGAATGAATGAATGAATTTATTTCGGATAGTACAGTACAGGTTAAAAGAAACTGAATAATATAACAACAAGGTCAAATTAGACAATGACTCCTCTGATTATACAATTCAACGTAAGTTATCCGAAATGGGTGATGGCTGAAGCCGCAGCTTATATTACCCACCCATATTCCATCCAAGAATTCAAAACAGAAAAAGAGAAAACAGACAAGAGCGATTACAATTCAAAACAAAGCTAAGACAAAATGTGACAGAGAAAAAAAAAAAAAAAACTAAGCTAAGCTAAGTTAAGCGATTACTGTTCAAAAACAAATCTAAGACAAAATGTGACAGAAAAGAAAAAAAAAAAAAAAAGAAAAACTAAGCTGCAACACAACACAGGCTGGATACGGCAATCCTTATGTGATTTTACATGTCGTCTTGTATATATGTTTGGAGTATTTCTTCCTTTAGTTTTTGTTTAAATTGTCCAAACGTTGTACATGATTTTAATTCAGGTCCAAAAGCGTTCCACAATCTGACTCCTTGCACTGAAACACAGTGTTGCTTGGTGGTAGTTCTCACTGAAGGTTTTTGGAATATACTGTACATGTTCCTCTGAAATGATATTGTTTGGTGTATGGGAGTATTAATGAATGATACAAGGTGTATAGTGTGGGTTGATTCAGCAAATATTTCACTCTGTGTAATATTGCAATTGATTTGGATACTTTACCTTTAATATAATTAATATGTGACTTCCAACAGTTTATTATCAATTATTACTTCAAGAAATTTAGTTTCAGATACCCTTTCAATCTCTACACCATTTACACTGAGTTTAGGTACTGGGTTGTTGTGATGGTTGTTAAAGACTATAAATTTTGTCTTACTTAAATTGAGCGTTAATTTGTTTGAATCAAACCACAGTTTAAGCTTTCCTAATTCCTTTCCGAGTGTATCCAGAAGTTGTTCCAAATTGTTTCCACTGCATAATAGATTAGTGTCATCGGCAAACAATATTAAGTCGATTTTTTTCTGAAACTTTACATATATCATTTATATACATATTGAATAATAATGGTCCCAAAACTGAACCCTGTGGGACTCCACAGGTAACCTTCAGTAACTGTGAGTTTTTGTTGCTAACACATACATACTGATATCTATTCTTAAATTAACTACTTAACCAGGACAGTGTTACCCCTCTAATACCACAATTTTGTAGTTTCTTTAATAATAAATTATGATCCACTGTATCAAATGCTTTTTTAAGATCCAGGAATACTCCCAACTGAATACTCTTTATTTTCGATGGCTGTTGATATTTTTTCTGTAAATTCCATTAGGGCATATGCAGTTGTCCTCTGTGTCTGAACCCATTTTGCTGCTCACAAAATAAATTATTCTTCAGTATGAAGTTGTCAATTCTCTCATAGAATATTTTTTCAAGTGTCTTGGAAAATTGCGGCAATAGTGAAATTGGTCTATAGTTTGAGAGTTCCCCTCTGTCGCCCGTCTTGTATATCGGAATTACTTTAGCTATTTTCATTGCATTGGGAAATATACCTGTTTGGAGAGACAGGTTACAGATATACGTCAGTGGTTCTACTAGGCATTCGATAACAGTTGTGACTAGGAGCATGTCAATACCATCACAGTCCGTAGATGTTTTACTTTTGAACAATTTAACAATTTCAATGACCTCTCTTTCGTCTGTGTTCTTTATGAAGATGGAGTCTTTTACAGCAGTGTTATTGCGTATTGTATCACCTGTAGGCACCGTAGTGGGTATTTCTCGAGCCAAATTAGGTCCAATGTTAACAAAAAAATTATTAAATTCATCTGCAGGTGAAGCTATATTCACACTCTGAGTCGTTTTATTATTTTTTGGAATATTGGTTGGGTTGCTTGTATTTCTGCTTTTATTTCCAAGGATACTGTTGAGTATTGTCCATGTATTTTTAATATTGTCTTTGTTTTTCTCCAGTTCTTTACTGTAATAGTCTCTTTTACTACATCTTATTATATACGTTAACTTATTTTTGTATGTTTTATACCGCTGCTCTGCTTCTTTTGTCCTTTTCTTTAGGAAAGCTTTATATTAGGGATGGGCATAATTTACCGATTAACCGATAATTGATCATTAAGAATTTCACCGAGGAAGTTCATTTTCGTCGACAAACCGTTTTTTTTTTTTAAACAATCCGAGGTTATTAGGCCTAGTGCACGGCCGTCCTCAAACAATGCAATGGCAAAATTTGGGCACCAGGGGGCAACATTACACCATCGCCATACCCTGGCGTGCCTCAGTTGATACATGCGCGCTTCCGTAGGGCAATCGCCAAATCATGAAGCGGTTACGGCGAAGTGTTGCGTGGGACCATTTCAGTTTAAAAAATGACCAGGTGTACTGCAATCCCTGCAATGCAGCATACAAATATACCTCATCGACAGGGTCCATGGAACACCCTTATTACGCGAAGAAACCGCCAACAGTGGTTGCGCGCTGAGTAATGGCGGTCGTGAAGATTCTTTTTTTTTTTTTCAGAAACTTTATTGAGAAGGTCATGAAGATTTGGTAGAAGACACACACACACGTGTGTGTGTGTGTGTGTGTAAGTGTACATACATACGTAGATGTAAATAAAGTGTACATAAATATGTTTTTAGAACTCTTATTCTTATAACAAGATACGTAACTCAAGATGAAAATGATTTACTGCACAGGTTAATGAGAGCTTTACTGCTCCTCAGGTGCTAGAGGCGCAGAATCGTCGAGAGAAGCAGCAAGAGGCGGCGTAGTGGCTCGACGGGAAGACTTTCGCACAAAATGGCACAAGAGAACAGCAAAAAGTTCCGCGCGGCTAGACTAAGTAACACGAGCGATAGAGCAATGAATGCGGTCTTCCGTTTGTTGGGTGGCAAGCGGCACAGAAGCTGGGTAAAACGTCTCGGCCAATCAGCTTGCGGGGTGAAACGTCTCGGCCAATCAGCTTGCGAGATTCCCGAGCGAGCCAACACGAGAACAGCGAACAGAGAGAGAGAGATTTGAGAGAGAGAGGTGGATTTGAGTTGTGCGGCTCTCCGTGCACCTGATGTTCTAATGTAGTCTACCTGCCTTGTTACGTACCTAAAAATGTTAATGATTAACCGATTATTAATCATTAATTCTCCCGACGATCGGTGAAGAAAATTTCACCGAATGCCCATCCCTACTTTATATAATAAATTTTTCTTTTTACAAGCCTTTTGTAGTCCTTTGGTTAACCATGGTTTATCAGCAAATTTATGTTTAAGTTTTTTTTTTACTAATGGGCAGTTTTTTTCATAAAGAGTGGTTACAATGTTTATAAATGTGTCATAGGCTTCATTTACATCTGATACATAGACTTCTGTCCAGTCTTGCTTCAGCAAGTCCTCTTTAAAAGAACTGATTGCATTTGGTGATTTGTATCTGAACGATTTTGAAATTTTTTCTGTGTTGGCCCCCGTGTGGCCATGGATAAGTGCAAAGGTTGGCAAGTGGTCAGTTATATCATTTATCAATAATCCACTTTCTATTTTCTTATCAATAACATTGACAAACAGGTTGTCAATAAGTGTAGCAGTGTGAACTGTGATTCTACTGGGATGTGTTATTGTGGGATATAGACTCATGCTGTACATAGAGTTCATGAACTCTGTAACTACATTTTGTTGATGTGGATTCAGTAAATCAATATTGAAATCTCCACAAATTGCTACCATTTTCTTACTAGTAATATTATTGTACAGCTCGACTAATTTATCTCTGAATGTCTCAATGCAAGTTCCCGGCGTTCTATATATACAACTTATAATTAGATTTTCTGTTTTATCTTGGTCAATCTCAACAGTGACACATTCCAAGATCCCTGAAGTGCAAAGGACATTCCATTTACAAGTTTACACCTATACAGGTCATCAATATACAGTGCAACACCACCACCCTTTTTTTGAGATCTGTTAATATGAAACATCTGATATCCCTCTATTGCCATCAGGGGAGCCTGCTCTTCATTAAGCCAGGTTTCAGAGACTGCGATAGCTGTAAATTTTCTGTCTAGCTGTTTTAAATAGTCCTGAATCTGTGGAAAGTTTTTGTTAAGACTTCTGCTGTTGAAGTGTATTATTGACAGTTTACCATCTAATTGCACTTGACTTTTGAATTGCTTTTCAGTGTAATATTCACAATGGTTATGAATATTATTGAAAAAGTGGTTATCAGGATCAATATCATTCTCCATCTCTTGTGGTTTATGTTCAGCATAATGGCATATTTTCAGAGTTTGAGTTTCCTCACTCTGTGTCAAATGACTTCCTCCAACTGGGGATAATTGGTGTCTACTCGAGTCTGTCATAAGTTTTTGTTTGTTTTGCTTATTTTTTTTTAAAGTACTTTGGCATGGTGTATCAAAAGAATTATTCTTACCGTGTGTGTGAATATGGATTATCATTGACTCATAATTTTCTTAATCAGTGTTCATCTGTATTTATCTAAGTCAGTAGCATCTTTGATCATTATACTCTTTGCTTGCTCAGGTGTTCCATTTGGTTTAATCCAAATTCTACAATTTCTTGTCCAGGTTGCCTGTATCTTATTTCGCCTTTTCAGCATCCGTGCCTGCCGTGCTATTTCAGCGTTTGTTTTTGTCAGATGTTCATTTAGGTAAACTTGTGTTCCCCGTAGCTTTCTGGCCTGCCTCAGTATGTCATTCTTTACCCTTCTGTTCACAAAGCGCATCACAATTGATTTCTTTGTTTTGTTATCTTTCTTCGGTAAAGCATAACAGGCTGAAATTGCATTAGCTTCTACCTTAATATCTCTATTATTAAGGAACTGAAGCACCTGATTTTCTAGGGAGACTGATCCACTCATGGGAGCATCCTCACCACTCAGTCCTGTTGTGGCATGGGTGTATGACTGATATCTGATGTCTAGTCCACTTATAACTAGGTCATCCATACGAGAACCTTGTTCAAGATCCTTGACGCGTTGCTCCAGGCCCTTAATTTTTTTGTCTTTTTCTTGAATTATTAATTGTAGGGCTTGTACATCTTCTATTAGGCCTATTATTTTTGGCCTGCTGGCTAGCCAATTTGGCCAATTCTTCTGACACAAAGTTCAGAGATTTTTTGATCTCTTCCATTTCGTCTTTCTTTGGTGGCATTTTACTGACCTGTGGATAGTAAAAACAGTGAATCCGGCTGGGCCTCAGCTAGCCCCGCCTCTGCTGGTCCCTCTGCTCACCGCTGCCACAACCGAGCTCCTGTACAGCTTCTCCGCCAAGTCACGCCGCACACCGCCGGTGCAGCCGAGCTCCGCTGATCACCGCCGCTGATCACCGCCGCCTGCCGCCGTCTGCCTGGGTGGTACCTTCGCTAGGTCCCGTCACCAACCGCCGTCAGTCTGGTTGTTCCTCCGCTGGGCCTCACAACTGGGCTCCGACTCAGGGTGAGGGTTCGCTGCCGCAGCCGAGCTCCTGTACAGCTCCTCCGCCAAGTCACGCCGCACACCGCCAGTGCAGCCGAGCTCCGCTGATCACCGCCGCCTGCCTCCGTCTGCCTGGGTGGTACCTTTACTAGGCCCCGTCACCAACTGCCGTCAGTCTGGTTGTTCCTCCGCTGGGTCCAGGTGGCCCCCGTCTCTCACCAACGCTGCGCCCGAGCTCCGATCCGGCTCGCGCTCAGCTGCCGCCTCGGTTAGTTCCTCCGGTAAGTCCTCACCGGGGCTGAGTCGCTTCGTGTCGGAGTTAGGTGGCACAACTGGGCCAGCGTTACGCTAACTAGCATTAGCTAGCATTAGCGTTAGCTTAGCAATCGCTTCGGGTAGCAGCAGCAGCTCTACCCGATTAAAGGGGTATTCCAGCAGTTTTCTTACGGAGGTGGAAATTCGGCCCGTGGGTGTCCGTCACGAGCGCCGATCGCTGTAGGTTAGTTATTTTTTTAATGGCAAAATCAGTGACTTAGTCTCAGCACTGAAGAAGTGTGACCATCCCGGTCGCCATCTTGGAAAGGATCATCATACCAACAGTAAAATATGGTGGTGGTAGTGTGATGGTCTGGGGCCGTTTTGCTGCTTCAGGACCTGGAAGACTTGCTGTGGTAAATGGAGCCATGAATTCTGTCGTCTACCAAAAAATCCTGAAGGAGAATGTCCGGCCATCTGTCTGGCCATCTGAAGACTTTGAAGTGGCCTAGTCAAAGTCCTGACCTGAATCCAATTGAGATGCTGTGGCATGACCTTAAAAACACAAATCATGCTTGAAAACTCTCTAATGTGGCTGAATTACTACTAACTAACTAACCTGCACTTATATAGCGCTTTTCTAGTCACAAAGACCACTCAAAGCACTTTCACTAATACTAACCCTCTATTCTAAGGGCCTATAGGAAACCTATCTAATTACAACATATTTAATTACAGATATTTAATTACAACAATTCTGCATAGATTAGTGGGCCAAAATTCCTCCACAGCGCTGTAAAAGACTCATTGCCAGTTATCGCAAATGTTCTGATTGCAGTTGTTGCTGCTAAGGGTGGCCCAACCAGTTATTAGGTTTACGGGGCAATCACTTTTTCACACACGGCCATGTAGGTTTGGATTTTTTTTCCCTTAATAATAAATACTTTGATTTAAAAAAAAATGCATTTTGTGTTTACTTGTGTTATCTTTGTCTAATATTTAATGATTTCAAAACATTTAAGTGTAACAAACATACAAAAAAATGAGAAATCAGGAAGGGCGCAAACACTTTTTCACACCACTGTATACACAAAGACACCCACAGTAATTAAGGCTGCATTCACACCAGGATAGTCCGGAGGGGGTCTTGGTTCGACTCAGTAGGGGATGGCGAGAATTTTCACACCTTCATTTGGTTCTGTTTGCATTCACACAGCACTTTACTCAAGTGGACCAAACTGCTTGGACAACATCACGCAGTTACAACAGCTGCTCATTTGTGGCACTGTAGCCAAAGCCACCACTGACCAGGAAGAAAAAATCTCGGTGAAGAAGAGAAAGCCAGCTCACTGATTGGCCAGGACCGGTATTAAGCCAAGAGTTGCTTGCTTGTCTGCCAAGAATTGCATCCCATGCACCAAAACTATAAAATAACACTACAGCCAGGCTTGTAACATTTGTGCATTTTTATAAGTTTCCATTATACATTTTTAGAAGTAAAAATTGTTATTACCTCTTGTAAATTATCTTTATGTTTATTCAACGATGGGATGCAATTCTCAGCAAGTGAGCAATTTTCAGCAAAACACCGTTCCCTTCAGCCGAGGTTTTTATCTGCCACAAACTAATAAAAATGAAAAGCTCCACTGTCTGTATAAACCCCCGTGACGCCATCATGTTGCTAAACATTTTAAAAACATCAGTATTCTTGTGTGTAGCCACAAGCAGCTGAGAAATCTGGTCCTCAGACCAAATGTCTATCAGAGCCTGCATTTCCTCATTACTCACTCCTCACTACTTCAAGTCCAAAAGACATTTTTTTTTTTTTTACTTTTCTCCTCGGTTTTCTCCGGTAAAAGTATATGTTGGATCCGTGCGGTTGTCTGTTATTTTCTATCCAAAAGGGAAGCTGAAGAACCAGGAACTCTTCAGCTGAATCGAGGTGTTGGACTTATTTATTTACTCACAGACTCCTGCCACGGAAACACACATGGAGTTTTCAATAGGGATAACTTTTTCAGGTGAGCGACAACTTCACCTGTCTGGACCCAGACGGTGAATAATGACTTTTCATGTATTTACATTAAGTTATAATGTAATCGTGCTGCGCGAAAAATTCGCCCATTGGCGTTTTCATGTGAAGGCACCTTTACAGTAAACGCCACTTTCTCTTCTCACTGTGTGTTGCTGTGGTTACACAAACACCGAGGGGCACGTCTGCCCTTTGGTCCACTGGATACTCCGTTTGCATTCACATGGCAAGCGAAGCGCACCAGACTGCGTTTGCAAGCGAACCGAGACCCCCCGTTTTCAGGGGAACCAGACTTCACTTGTTTGGTGCGCACCAGAGTTCTAACGCACATTCAGACAGCGCGAAACAAACCAAACTATCCACGGAATACACACTTTGGTCCTTTAGTCCGGACCAAACAGTGGCCGTGTGAATGCGCCCTAAAAACACACACACACACACACACACACACACACACACACACACACACACACACGCATGGTAAACTTTTTTGTGAGATTCTAAATCATCTTCAGAGATATTTTTTAAGATTTATTTTTGCCGTTTACTGTATTTAGACAGAAGTAGAAAAGAGAGGTAGGCAATGGAGTTGAAGAACAGATGAGCGATATGAGAAAGGTCGTTCTAGCCGGGCCTCAACTACGGATCAATGCAAAGCGTAAGTGGTACACAATGTTAGCTTCTAGGCTACCGGGTGCCCTATCTGAATGTTTTCAGTTTATCGTTTGGTCTTCTGAGAAACCAAATCTATAATATGGAGCTAATTTAACATACACAGGGCATGGCTACAAGTGCATACATTAATAGACTTTGTGAAGACACTGTGCCATCTTGCCATCTTTCAACATGTAGACAAGTGTATAATCCCACCTATATTTTCCAGTGTTTCCACATAAGCAGACAGAGTTTGCCCCAGCCTTCTCCTAGTCACATCTGCAGTAGATGGATTACTGACCATTTTAGCAGCATCACTAGAATTTCTTATGCTGCAGGTCACATGGACTCCATCTCTTCTGTGGTGGACTACATTATTAGCCTTTTGTTTTCTTTTTAAAGACAAGGATAGAAAGGAGATGTTTTTACCTTCTTTACATGTTTCGACTGTCCACTGCAGTCTTCATCAGAAGTACCAGCTGATTGCTGCTTAGTGTCATTTATCAGCTGGTTTTCCTAGGCGGGGCCAGCCCAGCAGAACTGTCAGATCCACTGGGCTGGCCCCGCCTTCTGCCGTCCGATGGTCTCTGGAGAATGTAGTCCCAAGTGTAGGAAAGCATAAATGCCCCCTCATCCTGATTCATGCTGTCTTTTCCCAGCTTCTTGATTTCTATGGCCTCCTTGATCCAGCGTTTGTGTTTGTTGCTCTCCGATCCAATGATTTTTGCGTTGTCCCAGTCCGTTATGTGATTATTTCTTTTGCAGTGATCTGATATTGCTGATTTTAATATTGCTTGTTCTGTCTTCTCTTTTTGTGATCTTGTGAGCCGTCCTTGTGTAAAGAAAGCATGAATCGGGATGAGTGGGTATTTATGCTTTCCCACACCTGGGACTACATTCTCCAGAGACCATCGGACGGCAGAAGGCGGGGCCAGCCCAGTGGATCTGATAGTTCTGCTGGGCTGGCCCCACCTAGGAAAACCAGCTGATAAATGACACTTTGCAGCAATCAGCTGGCACTTCTGAAGAAAACTGCAGTGGACTGTCGAAACATATAAAGAAGGTAAAAACATCTCCTTTCTATCCTTGTCTTCAATAAGAAAACAAAAGGCTAACGATTAAAAAGAAGACAAAATAAACCTACTCGAGCCACTATGTGGTGGACCACAGCTGCTGATCGTACTTGTCCTGCTCCACAGCTTCTCCGCTTCTCTATTTGGCAAAATGCACTCTAATCGAGCCCCAGCTCCAGTGTAATATGTGCCGAGGCAGCTGAACTGCAGATCCCTGCAGGTGAACCCCGGTAGCTGCAGCGGTGATATTTGCCGCTGTATCGGAGTGAAGAGATGTTTCCATAGTCTAAAATATCTCTGTCTGGAGATTAAAATCTGGAAATAAAAGGCTTCTTCCTGGCTGTTGTGCGTAATTAGGATTCTGACACAGATTTGGTTTGTAACTAGTATACATTCAGCTGAAAGATTGGAGTGGCAGACCGTTTTATTTTATTTCAGTCTGAGCCGGCTGCATTAACTGAGGTGTAGGCACAAGTTGTTGCTTCAGCCTACACCCTTTCTGTCCGAAATATGTTGTATTTTTCTCTTTCCTCTTCTTTTTTGCATTGTTATGATCCCTCAGGAATTAAAAAAAGAATGAATGAACTGTCATGTAACATGGTCCACTTGGTAAACTTAGGTTTATTGTTGATTCCAGAGGGTCAGAATTTTTTAATTTTTTTTTCCTGAGATGTTTATACAGCTTAATTGGACTCCACCTGTGGTAAAGTCAGCTGAATGGGCATGATTTGGAAAGGCACACACCTGTCTATATAAGGTCCCACAGCTGACAGTGCATGTCAGAGCAAAAACCAAGCATGAAGTCAAAGGAATTGTCTGTAGATCCCTGAGACAGAATTGTCTCGAGGCACAAATCTGGGAAAGTGTACAGAAAAATTTCTGCTGCTTTGAAGGTCTCAATGAGCACAGTGGCCTCCATCATCCATAAAAGGAAGAAGTTCAGAACCATCAGTACTCTTCCTAGAGCTGGCTGGCCGTCTAAACTGAGTGATCGGGGGAGAAGGGACTTAGTCTGGGAGGTGACCAAGAACCCGATGGTCACTCTGTCAGAGCTCCAGTGCTCCTCTGTGGAGAGAGGAGAACCTTTCAGAAGGATAACCATCTCTGCAGCAATCCACCAATCAGGCATGTATGGTAGAGTGGCCAGACGGAAGCCACTCCTTAGTAAAAGGCACATGGCAGCATGCCTGGAGTTTGCCAAAAGGCACCTGAAGGACTCTCAGATCATCCATCCATCCATCCATCTTCTTCTGCTTAATCCTTTTTGGGTCGCGGGAGGGCTGGAGCCTATCCCTAGTACACAGACAACCTCCGGCCATGCGCACGGTGAAGATATGGTCTGAGGAGACAATGGACGCCCTAAAGGACTGTTTTGAAACCACTGCCTGGGAGCAGCTCTGCGATCCACATGGTGAGGACATCGATGGCCTCACTCGGGCTATATCAACTTCTATGTGGACAACACCGTACCCACCAAGACCATACGGTGTTGCTCGAACAACAAACCCTGGATCAACCCTGAGATAAAAACACTTCTGAGAGAGAAGAAGAGGATCTTCAGGTCGGGGAACTGGGAGATGCTGAAGTCCGTACAGAGGGAGCTGAGGAGGAAGATCAGAGAAGGCAAGGACAGCCTCAGGAAGAAGATGGAGGACAAGCTGCAACAGAGCGACATCGGTGGGGTCTGGAGAAACCTGAAAACCATCTCTGGGCTCCAGAATACCTCCTCCCAGGCCACGGGGGGGGGGGGGGGGGGAGGAGGAGTGGGCGAACAATCTGAACCTGTTTTTTTAATAGGTTTGACCAACCGCCCTCCCCCCCGACTGCACACCAACCACTGCTGCCTCTAAAGTCATCGAGACCTGCTGACCACACCCCACTCCACCAACACCCCCCCCACTCCCAGCACACAGCCCCCCAACCTGACCTTCACTAAGACCCAGGTGAGGACGGAGCTGAGGAAGATCAAGGCGAGGAAGGCCTCGGGACCAGACGGCATCAGCGCAAAGCTCCTCAAGTCCTGCGCAGACCAGCTGTGTGGGATTGTGGAGCACATCTTCAGCCTGAGCCTGAAGCTGGGGAGGGTACCACAGTTGTGGAAAACATCTTGTGTGGTACCTGTACCAAAGACTTCCCATCCCAAAGACCTGAACAGCTACAGACCAGTGGCCCTGACGTCTCACATGATGAAGACCCTGGAGAGACTGCTCCTTGCTCACCTCCACCCCCTGGTGGGACCAGCGATGGATCCACTCCAGTTCGCCTACCAGCATGGCATTGGGGTGGAGGATGCAATAATCTTCCTCCTTCACCGTTCCCTGTCCCACCTGGAGAAGCCCGGGAACGCGGTGAGGATCATGTTCTTTGACTTCTCCAGTGCTTTCAACACCATCTAACCGATGATCCTGAAGGACAAGCTGCTGTGTGCAGGGGTGGACCAGCACCTGTCATCATGGATCCTGGACTACCTCACTAACCGGCCACAGTTTGTGAGAACCCGGGATTGTGTGTCCGACATGATCATCAGTAGCACGGGGGCCCCCCAGGGAACGGTTTTGGCTCCCTTCTTGTTCACCCTTTATACTGCGGACTTCTCACACAACACAATACAACACACTGCCATCTACAGAAGTTCTCTGACGACTCTGCGATCATCGGCCTCATCTCCAACGGAGATTAAGCTAAGTACAGAGGACTTATCCAGGACTTTGTGAACTGGTACCATCGGAACTGCCTCCAGATCAACGCGAGGAAAACTAAGGAGCTGGTGGTGGACTGCCTCAGGCAAGGACAACCCCTCACAGCACCAGTAAACATACAGGGAACAGACATTGAGATGGTGACATCCTACAAGTACCTGGGTGTTCATCTGAACGATAAACTAGACTGGTCACGCAATACCGACACACTCTACAAGAAGGGATAGCGCAGGCTGTTCCTACGGAGGAAGCTCAGGTCTTTTGGTGTACAAGGGGTGCTCTTGAAGACATTCGACGACACGGTGGTGGCATTAGCCATCACTTTTGGAGTGGTCTGCTGGGGCAACGGTATTACAGCAGCCAATAGGAAGAGACTGAACAAACTAATCAAGAAAGCTAGCTCTGTCCTGGGGCAACGCCTTGACCCAGTGGAGGAGATGGGAGAGAGAAGGATGGTGGCTAAACTGTCATCTCTGCTGGAGTCCGAGTCCCACCCTATGCAGGACATACTGAATGCACTGAGGAGCTCATTTAGCAGTAAACTACATCATCCTAGATGTGTGACCGAGAGGTTTCGCAGGTCCTTCCTACCTACGGCTGTCAGACTGTATAACCTAAGCAGGGCTGCTCACAGAGATAGCAAAAAAACATGACGACCTAATAGTATTGAATGCAAAAGACGCAACAGACTTACACAAATGGTCCTCTCCAGTACACAATTAGGACAATATCAGTCGCTATGGAGGGTGACAATATGTATGGGTACATATTCATACCATGTAGGGTAACTAAATAGACGGTTATGCTGTTTAGTCCATCTAGCTACAGTGCTCCGCACTGTGTATATATATTTATATATTTATGTGTGCATATGTATATTCACTGCTCTTATTTTTGTATCTTCTTAATTATTGCTCTGAGTGTTGCTATCCCTGTGCTGCTGCAATCCTGGAATTTCCCCATTGTGGGACTAATAAAGGCTTATCTTATCTTATCTTATCCCAGCATCTTTGGGCGAGAGGCAGGGTACACCCTGGACAGATCGCCAGTCCATTGCAGGGCCAACACAGAGAGACAAGACAACCATTCACTCTCACAGTCATACTTAAGGACAATTTAGAATCCCCAGTTGATGCCAATTAACCTAACTTGCATGTTTTTGGCATGCAGGAGAAAACTGGAGAAATCCCGGAGTAAACCCACACAGACACGGGGAGAACATGCAAACTCCACACAGATCACTGTTGGTCAGGGACTGGAATTGAACCCAGGATCCCCTGGCCAAGGGTGAGTTGCTGTGTTGATGCAGTGCTAACCACTCCGCCACCGCGCTGCCCACTCTCAGACCATGAGAAACAAAATTCTCTGGTCTGATGAGACAAAGATTGAACTCATTGGCGTGAATGCCAGGCGTCATGTTTGGAGGAAACCAGGAACCGCTCATCACCTTGTGAATGCACTGAGGAGCTCATTTAGCAGCAGACTACATCATCCTAGGTGCACAACCGAGAGGTTTCGCAGGTCCTTCCTACCTACGGCTGTTAAGACTGTACAACCTAAGCAGGGCTGCTTGTAGAGATGGCAAAAAGACTTGACAACCTAATAGTATTGAATGCAAAAGACACAATAGACTTGCACAATGGTCCCCTCCAGTATACAACTAGGAAAATACCGGTAGTTATGGAGGGTGACAATATGTATGGGTACATAATCATACCATGTAGGATAACTAAGTAGACGGTTATGCTGTTTCATTCCATCTAGCTACAATGCTCCGCACTGTGTGTGTTTATATATTTACATATTTATTCCATCTAGCTACAATGCTCCACACTGTGTGTTTATATATTCATATATTTATTCCATCTAGCTACAATGCTCCGCACTGTGTGTGTTTATATATTTATATATTTATTCCATCTAGCTACAAAGCTCCGCACTGTGTGTTTATATATTCATATATGTATTCCATCTAGCTACAATGCTCCGCACTGTGTGTTTATATGTTTATATATTTATTCCATCTAGCTACAATGTTCCGCACTGTGTGTCTATATATTTATGTTTATATGTACATATGTATACTCGCTGCTCTTGTTTTTTTTTTTTCTTGCCTTCTGATTGTTGCTCTGAGTGTTGCTATCCCTGTGCTGTTGCAATCCTGGAATTTCCCCATTGTGGGACTAATAAAGGCTTATATCACCTGGCCAATACCATCCCTACAGTGAAGCATGGTGGTGGCAGCATCTTGCTGTGGGGATGTTTGTCAACGGCAGGAACTGGAAGACTAGTTAGGATAGAGGGGAAAATGAATGCAGCAATGTACAGAGACAACCTGGATGAAAACCTGCTCCAGGGTGCTCTTGACCTCAGACTAGGGCGACGGTTCATCTTTCAGCAAGACAACAACCCTAAGCAGACAGATGAGATATTAAAGGCGTGGCTTCAGGACAATTCTGTGAATGTCCTTAAGTGGCCCAGCCAGAGCCCAGACTTGAATCCAATTGAACATCTCTGGAGAGATCTGAAAATGGCTGTGCACCGACGCTTCCCATCCAACCTGATGGAGCTTAAACGGTGCTGCATAGACGAATGGGCAAAACTGCCCAAAGATTGGTGTGCGAAGCTTGTGGAATCATATTCAAAAAGACTTGAGGCTGTAATCGCTGCCAAAGGTGCATCAACAAAGTATTGAGCAATAGCTGTGAATACTTATGTAAATGTGATGTCTTAGTTTTTAATTTTAATAAATTTGCAAAAATCTCAAAAATTTTTTTTATCATGTTGTCATTATGGGGTATTGTGTGTAGAATTTTGAAGAAAAAATTAATTTAATCCATTTTGGAATAAGGCTCTAACAACAAAATGTGGAAAAAAATGAAGCACTGTGAATAAGATAAGATAAGATAAGATAAGATAAGCCTTTATTAGTCCCACAATGGGGAAATTCCAGGATTGCAACAGCACAGGGATAGCAACACTCAGAGCAACAATCAGAAGGCAAGAAAAAAAAAAAAAAAAAAAAAAAAAAAAACAAGCAAGCAAGAGCAGCTAATATACATATGTACATATTACTATAAAATATATATATACATACTCCGTATGTATATATATATATTTTATATATATATATACATACGGAGTATGTATATATATATATATATATATATATATATATATAGTTTCCATGCGATTGTCAGCCATGACAGCTCACTTCTTCTTGGGGGCTGCCTTCTTAGCTTTAGCTGCTTTCTTAGGCGCAGCTTTCTTGGCAGCAGGGGTCTTCTTTGCAGCTTTCTTGGGGCTCTTTGGTGCCTTCTTGGCCGCTGCTGGTTTCTTGGCCTTCTTCGGGGACTTCTTAGCAGCTGCAGCCTTCTTGGCTCCTGCTGCTTTGGGTTTTTTAGCTGCTTTGGGTTTTTTAGCCGCTGCTGGTTTCTTGGCAGCAGGTTTCTTGGCTTTAGCAGGGCCTTTCTTTGCGGGCTTCTTGGCCTTGCTCTCTGCCTTTGCCACCTTGAAGGATCCAGAAGCCCCGGTTCCCTTGGTCTGGCTGAGGGTTCCCTTGTTGACCAAGCTCTTGATAGCAATGTTAACGTGGGACTTGTTCTTGTCCACATCGTAGCCCCCGCCAACCAGACTCTTCTTGATGGCGGCCAGCGACATGCCCTTCTCTTTGGAAGCTGTCACCGCTTTAACGATCAGCTCTCCAACGCTGGGTCCAGCCTTCCTGGGCTTGGATGCCTTCTTCTTTGCTGGTTTAGCCGGAGTATGTAGTAGTATACATGCGGAATACTTTCTGGATGCACCGTACAACTTATTTTCTTTAAATGAACACAACATTTGCTGAAAAAAGTAAATCTATCCTAACTCACGATAATTCAAAAATACATGTAAATATCTCACAAAAGTGAGTACACATTTTTGTAAATATTTTATTATATCTTTTCATGGAACAACACTGAAGATATGACACTTTGATACAATATAGTCAGTGTACAGCTTGTATAACAGTGTAAATTTGCTGTCCCCTCAAAATAACTCAACACACAGCCATTAATGTCTATACTGCTGGCAACAAAAGTGAGTACACCCCTAAGTGAAAATGTCCAAATTGTGTCAATATTTTGTGTGCCCACCATTATTTTCCAGCACTGCCTTAACTCTCTTGGGCATGGAGTTCACTAGAGCTTTACAGGTTGCCACTGGAATCCTCTTCCATTCCTCCATGATGACATCATGGAGCTGGTGGATGTTAGAGATCTTGCGCTCCTCCACTTTCCTTTTGAGGATAGCCCACAGATGCTCAATAGGGTTTAGGTCTGGAGACATGCTTGGCCAGTCCATCACATTTATCCTCAGTTTCTTTAGGAAGGCAGTGGTCATCTTGGAGGTCTGTTTGGGGTCACTATCATATTGGAATACTGCCCTGTGGCCCAGTTTCTGAAGGGAGGGGATCATGCTCTGATTCAGTATGTCACAGTACAGGTTGGCATTCATGGTTCCCTCAATGAACTGTCGCTCCCCAGTGCCGGCAGCACTCATGCAGCCTCAAACTATGACACCCTCACCACCACGCTTGACTGTAGGCAAGACACACTTGTCTTTGTACTACTCACCTGGTTTCCGCCACACACGCTTGACACCATCTGAATCAAATAAATTTATGTTGGTCTAATCAGACCACAGGACATGGTTCCAGTAATTCCATGTCCTTAGTCTGCTTGTCTTCAGCAAGCTGTTTGCAGGCTTTCTTGTGCATCATCTTTAAAAGGGGCTTCCTTCTGGTTCGACAGCCATGCAGATCAATTTGATGCAGTGTGCCGTGTATGGTCTGAGCACTGACAGGCTGACCCCCCACCCCTTCAACTTCTGCAGCAATGCTGGCAGCACACATATGTCTATTTTCAAAACACAACCTCTGGATATGACACTGAGCATGTGCATTCAACTTCTTCGGTCGACGCCTGTTCTGAGTGGAACCTGTCCTGCTAAACCGCTGTATGGTCTTGTGCTGCTTGTGCTGCAGCTCAGTTTCAGGGTGTTGGCAATCTTCTTATAGCCTAGGCCATCTTTATATAATAGAGCAACAATTCTTTTTTATTCAGATCCTCACAGAGTTCTTTGCCATGAGGTGCCATGTTGAACGTCCAGTGACCAGTATGAGAATGTGAGCGCAACAACACCAAATTTAACACACCTGCTCTCCATTCACACCTGAGACCTTGTAACACTAATGTGTCACATGACACCAGGGAGGGAAAATAGCTAATTGGGTACAACTGGGACATTTTCAATTAGGGGTGTACTCACTTTTGTTGCCAGCAGTTTAGACATTAATGGCTGTGTATTGAGTTATTTTGAGGGGACAGCAAATTTACACCGTTATACAAGCTGTACACTGGCTACTTTACATTGTATCAGTGTCATATCTTCAGTGTTGTCCCATGAAAAGATATAATAAAATATTTACAAAGATGTGAGGGGTGTACTCACTTTTGTGAGATACTGTCCATCTCGAGGTCTTTACAGGTATTGATCAGTAATTTTAAGTGATAACACCAGATCACAAACTATCATGATATCCTCAAAACATACATTTCACATCAGTGTAACATAAAATTAAGAAACAGCCTTTGAGCTGTGTTTTAAAGGAAACAAGTCATTTTATCTTAACAAAAATCACAAATGAGGAAGTGAAAGCAACAATGCTCATGACCTCCGTACGTAATGATTAAAAATCACGTTTGCTGAAGAAATTACCAAAGATCACAACAAAATGTCTTCAAAACACAACACCATCATTAACTAAACACTCTACACATTACTCATGCACCAAACACTGCATAATGGTTAACACGCAATGAACGGTCTTTCCAGTATAACAGCAGCACAGATGTTGCTCGGCTCCATTAAATATACACAGTTTTGATGATGTAGCTGAACATAAAAATACACCAGGGTGGACACCCTAAAAGGTGTGTAGCTAGCAGCAAAAATACATGAGCTTGAGCCTAGCGACGGGAGCTAGCATGTTTTCTCTAGGTTTTACCTTTATTTCTGCCTGTAGGTTTATCTTGTCCGAGAATTTGATTGTTGGCGACGACATAACTCTCATCTACTGCACGTCGTGTAAAAGAAACATGTACAACAGCGAATGTTTAGCCGTGGTTCATTCCGTTTTCACGCTGAGTCGGGGAATGAGCGAAAACAGTTTAGCTTCTCCTTTCACGATCGCCACACACGCAACTCTACGTCAAACCTCTCACAGGACAGAACACCTGCCAATCATCCCGGTCCGGAAATGACTCCGGACGTAAACATAGCCACGTGATGAAATCCGCTGAGCTTTTTTTTTTTTTTTTGAGAGTATAGAAAAAATACTATCCGTACAAATGGCGAAAGGTAAATTATTAAACAATATAAATTCGTAGCTCAGTTGCAAAGTGTTTTATACATGGAACACATATGTGTCAATATGTATGGAAATTTTGTTTTTTGAAATTTTTTCACATTTTGTCTTAGCTTTGTTTTAAATTGTAATCGCTCTTGTCTTGTTTTCTCTTTTTTCTCTTTTGAATTCTTGGATGGAATATGGGTGGGCAATATAAGCTGCGGCTTCAGCCATCACCCATTTCGGATAACTCACGTGGAATTGTATAGAAGAAGGAGTCTTTGTCTAATTTGACCTTGTTGTTATATTATACAGTTTCTTTTAACCTGTACTGTACTATCCGAAATAAATACATTCATTCATTCAAATATGTAAATATCTCATGTATGCAGATGACCTAGTAATAATGACTTCTTATAGTGCTGGGTTGCAACAGCTATTAAGAATATGCTCACAACATGGCAATGATCACAACATCAAATTTAACGCTAAAAAGAGTAATGTCATGATTGTGAAATGCAGAGAGGACAGGGAACTAGTTTCTCCTACCTTTTAATTGTGTGATACTTCTCATGCGACATGCAAGGAAATAAAATATCTGGGCCACATCATCACTGATGATTTGAGAGATGACTGAGATAGCTACAGGCGGTGCTGTAAATTGTATGCCCAAGCCAATATGTTATTGAGAAAGTTTAGTATGTGCTCTGTAAATGTTAAATCTTATCTGTTCAGAGCTTACTGTACTCCTCTGTACACTGCACACCTGTGGAGCAGCTACAGGACTGATCATATGAGAAGGTTGACTGTGGCCTACAGCGATCCACTAAGGTTGCTGCTTCAGATGCCCAGATGGCATCTCGCCAGTCAGCTGTTTGCAACATGTGGTGTTCCTACGTGTAAGGCATTACTGAGGAGACTAATGTACAATTTTATGTGTCGTCTGGATGACTCGGAGGCCATGCTAACACTAACTAACTAACCTGCACTTATATAGCGCTTTTCTAGTCACAAAGACCACTCAAAGTGCTTTCACTAGTACTAACCCTCTATTCTAAGGGCCTATAGGAAACAGATAGATCTAGGTGAGGCGGCATGAAAAAATAAGGAGCAGTGCTGTGGTTTTAAGCAGGTTTTATTAAATCATACCACCTTCACGGGATCCCCTCTCCGGTGCATAGTGGAGCAGCCCGGAGCGGGATCCCTAGGCTCTCAGAGAAGGAGAGGCGGACACGTGTGTGTCTACCAGTTGCAGGATCAGAGTGAGAGAAGAAGAGAGAGATTGCGTTACAGAGTTGCACCTTAAATACTTGATCATAACAATACATCAAAAAGACATACCCCACAGTCTAGAATGATCAAAGGGACAACAGAACAGGCAGGAGGTATTTGCATTTGTAAGCCATACATCACAATGGGCAGATTAGCTAGACCTCGCTCTAAGTGCAAGACAAAGAGGCTAACAAGCACATCTACATATTGATCTGAGTCTCTAGGTCACAGTAAGGACAGGACGCATGAGTACAAAGGATGAAAGGCATCGATTAACATCACATAGGTGAGACAGAAGAAACTCGTCTACCTGTAGACATTAATACACCAAAGCACATCTAAGATGCTCAGAAAAAGCACAGTAAGGACAAGCCATATGCACACTATACCGAATGGCGCATTACATCACAACACATGCATGTTTGCATCACAAATACATGAATGGCACATTGCTTCTCAGTAATGCAGCAGAAAAACAGAGAAAAGAGGGCTGAGTGTCCTTAGTCTGTTGTGGGGTTAAAACGAACCGCCACATAGGGACAATTTAGAACAGCCAATTAACCTAACATGCATGTCTTTGGATTGTGGGAGGAAACCAGAGCCCCCGGAGTAAACCCACACAGCACAGGGAGAACATGCAAATTCCACACAGAAAGGTTCCAACCCCTGACAGCCTGGGGATTCGAACCAGGAACCTTCTAGCTATAAGGCAACAGTGCTAACCACTGCACCACCGTGCTGCCCCTGGCAGAGTAGTCTCATCATCATCATCATCATCATCATCATCATCATCATCATCATCATCATCATCATCATCATCATCATCATCATCATCATCATCATCATCATCATCATCATCATCATCATCATCATCATCATCATCATCATCATCATCGCAGTCTGTCGGGGGTGACAATGACTGTTTCATTTAGGTCAGATCAGATTCCTCCAGTGCCAGGAACTCCTGGCCTTGTTAACCCGGGTGACGTCTGAGCCAGTATGAGTTGCTTTCTAACTGGCCATTTCATGAAACTGCTTGCAAAGTATTTGAGTACCGCTAGCTTTTGCTGGACTAGCGGCACATTCTTGGCAGATAGAGGTATTATCAGTGGCAAGGACAGGCCAAGACAAACTGACTCCAGTATCTGTTGCAGTGACTGAGTCGCAGATACACCTCTGGAAAAGTACGAGGAGACGAAGAAGAGTGATGTCTGAAGATAGACTTGAGATGATAGAAGGACTACAGCTCCTGACCAGATAGAGTGATGATATAGAGGGAAGTGCGTGGCGGTAATGCACCTGTAAGCTGGTTGCCAACTGCCAATAAAATCTAAAAGAAGAAGAAGAAGAAGATACACCTCTGCTCTCAGAAGACACTGGTACAACAGCCTGTACAAGAACTCTTTTTAAAGACTGTTATGCTGTTTTTATTGCTGTTTTGTTGTTTTTTTTTATTGTCTCCCTGACACCCCTACCCCTTCTTATTTTATATGGACCCGCTTGTGTGTCTCAAAGATTTAAAACAACAAAAACTACAAGGTAGGCTGCTTGTCCACTGATTTTAACAAGCTGTCTGTACCTGTGTATTTTCATGTTGATAAGCCCATTGTTGGTGATGTCATCGTCATGCTATAAATTTAAGAAATCTCAGTCATCTCTGTGTGTCTGTCACGATCATAGGACATCATAGCCTATGATGTCTGCCTGATGTCCTGTGATGATCCTATGATGATCCTATGATGGCATCACAAGTCCTATGATCTCAGGCATCATAGGACTCGTGATGCCGTCATAAAGATATGTCTATATGACATCATATAGACATAGACGGGGGACGTCATGTAGTCTATATGACGTCATATAGACATATAGACAGGTGTCTGACTATGTGATCAACAGCGGGCGTCACTCACGATCATAGGACTTGCTATGACCTATGTAGGACGGCCTATGATGTCTGCCTGCTGTCCTATGTTGATCCTATGATCTCAGGCATCATAGGACTCACGATGCCGTCATAAAGATATGTCTATATGACATCAGACAAACAGGACGTCATGTAGAGTCTATATGATGTCATATAGACAGGTGTCTGACTGTGATCAACGGCAGGCATCGCTCACAATGATCCTATGATCTCAGACATCATAAGACTTGCGATACCGTCATATAGATATGTCTAAATGACGTCATAGAGACATACAGACAGGTATCTTTGACTATGTGATCAACGGTGGGCATCACTCATGATCATGGGACTTGCTATGACCTATGATGTTCCGATGAGCTATAGATAGGATGGCTATATGATGTCATATAGACATATAGACAGGTGTCTTTGACTATGTGATCAACAGCAGACATCACGATCATAGCACTTGCTATGACCTATGATGATCCATGATGATCCTATGATGGCATCACAAGTCCTATGATCTCAGGCATCATAGGACTCGTGATGCCGTCATAAAGATATGTCTATATGACATCATATAGACATAGACAGGGGACGTCGTGTAGTCTATATGACGTCATATAGACATAGACAGGTGTCTGACTATGTGATCAACAGCGGGCGTCACTCACGATCATAGGACTTGCTATGTCCTATGTAGGACGGCCTATGATGTCTGCCTGCTGTCCTATGTTGATCCTATGATCTCAGGCATCATAGGACTCACGATGCTGTCATAAAGATATGTCTATATGACGTCAGACATATAAACAGGTGACATCATGTAGAGTCTATATGATGTCATAGACAGGTGTCTTTGTCTATATGACATCATATAGACAGGTGTCTGACTGTGATCAACGGCAGGCATCACTCACAATGATCCTATGATCTCAGACATCATAAGACTTGCGATACCGTCATATAGATATGTCTAAATGACATCATAGAGACATACAGACAGGTGTCTTTGACTATGTGATCAACGGTGGGCATCACTCATGATCATGGGACTTGCTATGACCTATGATGTTCCAATGAGCTATAGATAGGATGGCTATATGATGTCATATAGACATATAGACAGGTGTCTTTGACTATGATCAACAGCAGACATCACTCACGATCATAGCACTTGCTATGACCTATGATGATCCTATGATCTCAGGCATTCAGAGGACGGCCTGTGATGTCTGCATAATGTCCTGTGATGACCCTATGAACTCAGGCATCACGAGTCCTCAGGCATCAGGACTCGCGATGCCGTCAAATCACTCTATAAATTCAAGAAATCTCTGTGTGTGTCTGTGTGTCATGACTATAGGACATCATAGGACAGCCTAAGATCAAAGGCAGGCATCACTGAATGAGTGCTGACGTGCTTGCTTACACCCTTACACCTGCTTTCTATGGGCATGCAGAAATACTTGCTTATACTTGGTTAACAGCTTTTAGATAAACAGCAAAAGCCATTCATTCATCCATTCAGTTATATTTTGCTTCCAATGAGCCAGATTTTCTTGTAATTTTTTACAGTGACCTTGCACAATAATTCTCCATGCTTTCTGAAGGTGTTTCAAAGTTGACTTCGGCTGTTTTCCACTCATTTTTAGTCCTGGTACATGAACATTGTCCAGACAGGGTTAGGGTTCGGATTAGGGTGGTTAGGACCTGAAAGATGCACTTGGCCCTTCAGTTGATCCATCTCCTGTTCACTGAAGTCTCATCACAATGGTCTCAATGTCAGGATGGCTGTCAAAAAGTCATTCTTTAGGAATGGAAACAGAGAGGAAAGGCTGAGGTATGCTAAATTACACCTAACCTGGACTGAAAATCAGTGGAAACAGGTTTTATGGAGTGATTAATCCAAATGTAAAATATGAGATCAACTTGACAAAGAATGGGTCAAAAGTCAGTGAACATTCAAATAAAAACTTCATAAAGCCTGAAGAGCTATTCCTGAAGACATCAAGAAATGACAATAAAACTATAGGAGAAATTAGGCTGTGTTGAGGAATCAGGCTGGAATGATTGAAAGGCAGGGGCAAGGAAGTAAAAAGGGGCACCCACCCACTGCACAATCATGGGCTGCACCAGTGTGGAAAAATCTATGATGCATCATACTTAATGCTAAAATAATGAGAAACATACATTAAACTATGAAACCTTGAAAAGTTTATTTCACTAACACCTTGAGGCTTTCCCCAAAAGCATGTAGGGATATATTTTAGAATGCAGGGGTACTTCCATAGAACAGGAACTTTAATTGGCTACTTGATTGTGTTTTCTCATCAGAGGGAGAACCCTAAACAGCTCTGCATTCCATTTTCTCAGCTGGAAAGGGCACTTTCTGCGACAGTGATGTAGAGGCAGCATCTATGCCACTTTATAATGGCACACGGTTCTATCAGAAGAGCATTAACAGGCACCTTTATATGGTATGATACTACATTTTCTGCACTAGAAGGGCATTCATCAAGCCCTATCATCAGATTTTCCTATTCTGTAGAGCACACAGTCATAAAGAGCCATCAAAGAGAGTCTATAATAATTTTCCTTTTGTCAGTCTACAATGTACTAAAGTGATGATTTTTCACCCCTTGCCACCCTCTGAGTCTACCAGTGTGAAAAAGAAAGATGGTCAGACTAAACATTGAATTTAAATCTTGTTGCACTTGCACAAAGTCTTTTTTGCCTTGTGTAATGTATTTCTATTTATAGTTGCCTATTTCAGTAACTCATTGCATCTATTTCCTATTTTTTTTTAAAAATATACAAAGAAGTGAAGGAATGCCTGAAACTTTTGTACAGTAGTGTACAAATAAAGAAGCCAGTTGATTCTTCAAAAGTAAAAATTCAAGATTCAGAGATTTTTATTTGTCAATATTTCTGTACGTACAGGACATACAGGAGAAATGAAATGCAGTTTCTTTCTCTCTAGTGATGTGCGCAATAAATAAGAAAAGAAGGAGTAATGATGAAAAACAACAACAGCAGTCTATGTACAGTAATGCTACCTGTAGTGCAAATGAAGATAAAAGATAAAAGCCAGTAATCTCGTAGTGCAAATAAAGATAAACGATAAAACCCAGCAATCCTATATACAGAAAAAGTGGAGCCGTAATACCTGTAATTGCAAGTTCAGTGCGGTAGTGTAGGTGCGGACAGTGACAGATTGGACTGCACATGATCAGTATTTCAATAACAGACAACAGCAGGTATGTCATTTGTGCAAATGGTTGCAGTAAGGTGCAGATACATACAGCAGCAGATATATTACTGTTGTTGTGCCAAGTTTTTCTGTGCAAACAACTGAGGCAGTTTTTGTGTGGGTGAGTATGTTACGATCCAGGGGTTGGGGGGAGTGGGCAGAATTCAAGGTCCTGATGGCCTGGTGCACAAAGCTGTTTAGCAGTGTAGGCCCGGGGGCTCCGATACCTTTTCAGAGGGCTGAAGAGGGAGCGTGAGGGATGGGAGGTGTCGCCTGCAATGTTGATGGCTCTGCAGGTGAGGCAGGTGTGGTAGACGCCCGAGAGGAGGAGCAGAGGAACACCGATGATCTTGCTGGCTGCTTTCACTGTACGTTGTAGTGTCTTCAGGCAGGAGGCGGTGCAGCTTCTATACCACACCATGATGGAGCTGGTGAGGATGCTCTCAATGGTGCCCCAGTAGAATGAGCACATGATGGGGGGTGGGACTCGTGCTCTCCTCAGTTTGTGGAGGAAACAGAGGCAAGTTTGAGCCTTCTTGGCCAGTGATGTGGTGTTGTTGGACCAAGTAGACAGTCTCCAATTTAGCCTCTCATGAAAATGGCTCTATCCCCTTCATTTACCAGCAAAGATCAATTTAAAAGTGACCAGAAGGGCCCTTTTCAACCCTATATTAACAATCTGGGTTGTTGATTAGTTGTGATCAGTCACAATCTCTCTTCAAAGCCAAAAACACTCACATCTAAATCTCTAGCACCCTCTATAGACTATAACGTGCCTCTCCATTAGGCTGGTTTTGTAAATTCATAAATGAGAGCATTCCCAGCCAGTGGCCATGTGGGGCCCCACTATAGGTTAAATCTGGGCTGTCTTATGGGTCCCATGTGGGTTTATCTACGGGTTCCATGTTGGCCCCATCTGTGTTTTCCCACATGGATTTTACCTGTTGTACAGGTAAGCAGGTAATCTGCTTACCCGTGTTACCTATGTGGGGCCCACATAGGTTTAATTTGGGTGAGCAGGTTTCAGTAACAATGGCACCATAGGTAAAGTCCATGTGGGAAAACACAGATGGACAAACCCACATGGGACCCATAAGACAGCCCAGTTTAACCTTTAGTGGGACCCACATTGGTTTCTCTTAAGGGTCAACTATGGGCCTTTGAACAACTTATTTGATTTTGGGCAAATATGAGTCCATTTCTGGCCCAGTTTCAAAGAAATTTGGTGGAAGAATGGAGTTGTGGCCACAGAAAAACTTTTCTATACATGACAAAGATATGCTGAAACATTATAATTGAGCTGACTGAATATTTCAGCAAGTCATTATACCCTAGTGATTTTCTCATCATGCCTTGGTGAAAATGGAGGCATATGGTAATCACTCAGTGTGTCTGTGTGTGGATCTGTCTGCCTGCATCTGTGTGTGGATCTGTCCACCTGCCTGTTTCAGCTCGCCTGGTCAAAATTAAGTGGAACTACCAGAGTGGTACATTTGGCCTCCCATGATACATAAATCATTATCTTGTGGATATTCAAATATTTATCATGTTAAAATGAGCAGCTGGTGCTGCGAGATAGGTTTGTCTGCAGCTTGGCCACTGAAGTCAAAAAGTGGAAGTTCTCTAGCTCACTGCAGCTGCCCCGCCCCCCTGCATGCTCACAGAGGAATCTAAACTGTAGCAAGCAGAGATGAAAAGAAAGGTAACAGAATAAACATAGGCTCACTTTAAGCACAGGAAATGGGATGGGGGGGTAAACATTTCAAGTCTGACCTCTGCACCTTCTTTCCCTAAGTGAAGAACTTAGCAAACGAACTTTCAAAATAAGAGCTCCTATCCGGTTTTGCAACCCGTCAAAATAAGAGCGAGTGACTCGCCAAATAAACAACTGATGGCATGCAGACACATTAAAAAAAGTGATAAATTATACTTCTGTCACTTATTAGACCGCCAAGTATTAACTATGCATGGTAAACCCAGTGGAGGAGATAGGAGAGAGAAGGATGGTGGCTAAACTGTCATCTCTGCTGGAGTCTGAGTCCCACCCTATGCAGGACATACTGAACACACTGAGGAGCTCATTTAGGAGCAGACTACATCATCCTAGGTGCGCAACCGAGAGGTTTCGCAGGTCCTTCCTACCTATGGCTGTCAGACTGTATAACCTAAGCAGGGCTGCTCGCAGAGACAGCAAAAAAACGTGACGACCTAATAGTATTGAATGCAAAAGACGCAATAGACTTACACAATGGTCCCCTCCAGTATATACAACTAGGACAATATCGGTCGCTACAGAGGGTGACAATATGTATGGGTACATATTCATACTATGTAGGATAACTAAGTAGACGGTTATGCTGTTTATTCCATCTTGCTACAGTGCTCCGCACTTTGTATATACATTTATATATTTATGTGTATGTATGTATATCCACTGCTCTTATTTATATCTTCCGTATCTTCTTAATTATTGCTCTGAGTGTTGCTATCCCTGTGCTGTTGCAATCCTGGAATTTCCCCATTGCAGGACTAATAAAGGCTTATCTTATCTTATCTTAAACTGAAACATTTCTGACCATGTGGATAAACTTGATTACTTGATAATGCGAGTTCTGTTAAGCAAAGGAAAAAAAGACATTTTGCTCAGTTACATATTGTTGTGAAGAATTTTCTCTGACATAAGTTTTCATTATATTATTCAGCTTTTTCGTAAGTAAAATGAATGTATACATACATTTTTAATAAAAATGTAAGTAAAACAAAATTTTAAACGACATTCAGTACACAAAATACATATTGTGACATGTATTGTGTATCCCACTAGAAGTGGCAGTGTGACTTTTTTACAGCCCCCCATGCTACTATGCCACAGGCACCGAGGCATCAGCACCTTGGTGCTTTCATTATGCCTCCGTGAAAACGGAGGCATACGGTAATCACTCATTGTGTCTGTGTCTGGGTGGTTGTATGTATCCGTCTATCAGCCTCTCTGTTTCAGCTTGCCCGGTCAAAATTAAGTGCAACTAAAGGTAATAATAAATAATAATAAACTATCATTGTATTAACATATTTTCTCAACTTTTAATTTGACAGAATTCTGAGATAAGGCTTTGTTTTCAAAATAAACACAAATTTAACTCACCTGTACCATCGATGGAGCTGGGAAAAAAGGTATTGTAATAACTATGCCGGGCCACTAAAGGTGGCAGTGTGACTTTTTTACAGCACAACACAGCACATTTTTTTTAACAGCACGTGGAGCTGAAGTGTTATGAAATAGCGGTTACTGAAAAAAAAAAAAAAAAACCCACACATTCAGCAACTCCACCATTTATTTATCACACATTGTTTTCACACTGGTTTTACTGGTTAGTTTTGCAACTGATTGTTTTCACACTGGTTTTACTGGTTAGTTTTGCAGAGGAAGGATGTGGTAAAACTCTTTAAAAGCTTGCTAAAAACTACAAGTCCCAACATTCCTTGCCCGCAAATGGTTGCAGTAAATTGTGCATGCGCCCGGAAACTCCCACCATAGGGAAGTACTGAGCAATCCACCAATACTGGATGAACAGATGGCCATCTTTTTGCCCAGTTGTTTTCTTCCTCTGCCACTAAACAGCAAAAGCTCCTGTTTGTCTTGATTGTCTTGTATTCATGTACCTCCATCGCTTCCGCCATTTAGTGTTCTTCTTTTGTGTTTGGATTGCAGCTGTTCAAATCAGTTTGGTGGCTCTTGGCTGCCACCAACGGTATGGACATGTGAACTGCAGACTATTTTCACTGTACATGCATGTACTCCAAAACTACTGGATGGATTTGGATGAAATTTCTACCAGAGGTGGTCCTTGGGCTAGAGAGGAACCCATAACATGTTGGCGATGATCTGAAAATGCATACCTCCACCAAGGCTCTGGCACCGAGGCGTCAGCACCTTGGTGCTTTCATCTCTTCACTCATTTGATTTGTTTGTGAGAAGACCTCACAGCAATACTGATGCTTCCTTAAAACCACTGGTAGAAACAACTTAGAATGAGCTGTTTGCTCTGAAAACTAAGAGGCCAACAATACAAATCTTAAAGGCCTTCAAACTGCTTTAACCTTCAGAACAAATGTAATGCCAGAAGTAGTGCTTTTGTTTCATTGTGTGCTGGAAGAGCTGATATCAGAATGGAGTTTGAGTCATGGCTCTAGCTAGACTCACACATACAGCCGTGGACAAAATTGTTGGTACCCCTCTGGTAATGAAAGGAAAAGTGGTGGCTGCCCCGGCAGATGGCTACTTGGGATTGTCAGACACATCGTGGAGACACCCAAATGAGCTGCGGCATGTGGTGGAGAAGAGACGCCAGTGCAGCTCACCTCCGGAGGCCAAAAGGCAGCGGCACTCTGAGCGGGATCCACGGGATGGAGACTCGGAAGGGGGCCCTTTCATTGGGCCGGTCAAATGATTGGGGGGGGGGGGGGGCGTATGGTAAATGTTTGTGTTGAATTAAGACCCCAGGCCATTTAGTTAGTGTGTTTTGCTATGTTTTCTTTTTCTATCGTGTATTAGCCTGAGTTATATACTGTATATTAAATGAGAAAAGTAAATCCCCAACACTGTTTGAAAAAAAATTTTTTTTGTTTGGTCAATATGTTTTGTGTGGAATACCCAGGTTGTGCGGTGAGAGTGTTGGGGTGGGGGGGGCCGCCAATAAGGGAGAGTATATAGTATTGGTTATGATTTGCTGAGTTAATTTGGAATTATATACAGACGTGGACAAAATTGTTGGTACCCCTCTGTTAATGAAAGAAAAACCCACAATGGTCACAGAAATAACTTGAATCTGACAAAAGTGGTAATAAATAAAAATTCTATGAAAATTAACCAGTGAAAATCAGACAATGCTTTTGAATTGTGGTTCAACAGAATTACTTTAAAAAAACAAACTCATGAAACAGGCCTGGACAAAAATGATGGTACCCTTAACTTAATATTTTGTTGCACAACCTTTTGAAGCAATCACTGCAATCAAACAATTTCTGTAACTGTCAATGAGACTTCTGCACCTCTCAGCAGGTATTTTGGCCCACTCCTCATGAGCAAACTGCTCCAGTTGTTTCAGGTTTGAAGGGTGCCTTCTCCAGACGGCATGTTTCAGCTCCTTCCGCAGATGTTCAATAGGATTTAGATCAGGGCTCATAGAAGGCCACTTTAGAATAGTCCAATGTTTCGCTCTTAGCCATTCTTGGGTGTTTTTAGCTGTGTTTTGGGTCATTATCCGGTTGCAAGACCCATGACCTGCGACTGAGACCAAGCTGTCTGACATTGGGCAGCACATTTCTCTCTAGAATACCTTGATAGTCTTGAGATTTCATTGTACCCTGCACAGATTCAAGACACCCTGTGCCGGATGCAGCAAAGCAGCCCCAGGACATAACAGAACCTCCTCCATGTTTCACAGTAGGGACAGTGTTCTTTTCTTGGTATGCTTCATTTTTGCATCTGTGAACATAGCGCTGATGTGCCTTGCCAAAAAGCTCCAGTTTTATCTCGTCTGTCCATAGGACATTCTCCCAGAAGCTTTGCGGCTTGTCAACATGCAGTTTGGCAAATTCCAGTCTGGCTTTTTTATGATTTGTTTTCAACAGTGGTGTCCTCCTCGGTCATCTCCCATGAAGTCCAATTTGGCTCAAACAATGATGGATGGTGTGATCTGACACTGATGTACCTTGACCTCAGAGTTCACCATGAATGTGTTTAGAGGTTGTTCTGGACTCTTTTGTTACCATTCTTCATCAAGTTTCCTCCTGCGGCCACGTCCAGGGAGGTTGGCTACAGTCCTGTGGATCTTAAATTTCTGAATAATATGTGCAACTGTAGTCACAGGAAGATCAAGCTGCTTGGAGATGGTCTTATAGCCTGTACCTTTAACGTGCTTGTCTATAATTGTCTTTCTAATCTCCTGAGACAACTCTCTCCTTTGCTTCCTCTGGTCCATGTTTAGTGTGGTACACACCATGTCACCAAACAACACAGTGACTATTTGTCACCCTTTAAATAGGCCGACTGACTGATTACAAGTTTGTAGACACCTGTGATGTTAATTAGAGGACACATCTTGGTTGAACATGCCCCTATGGTCACATTATTTTCAATCTTTTCTAGGGGTACCATCATTTTTGTCCAGGCCTGTTTCATGAGTTTGTTTTTTAAAATAATTCTGTTGAACTACAATTCAAAAGCATTGTCTGATTTTCATTGGTTAATTTTCATAGAATTTTTATTTATTACCACTTTTGTCAGATTCAAGTTATTTCTGTGACCATTGTGGGTTTTTCTTTCATTAACAGAGGGGTACCAACAATTTTGTCCACGTGTGTAAAACTGTATACAGCTGTTGTACTTTTGTCTTTGTGATATGCCCATCAGTGAATAGCGTGCTCATGTAGTTCAGCAGAATACCAACAGCAGTCACCTCAACTTCACATCACAGACACATGGAGCAGGTAGAAGAAACAAAATTACAGGCTTCTCTATTGTTTCTTGATCAGATATTGTAATCAACATTTTATCATGTTGTGTAATGTTTAATTCAGATAACAAGTCCTATTTTACACCTGAACTTTGTAACTGAATCACATGAGTTGAAGTTTTATTTTAGATACAAAAAGAGGTCAAAGTGTGGCTCTCTATGTTATGATTCCATAACATAACATAGAGACATCACATTTCTTTTTTCAAGAAATGAAAAACCCAATTGCGGGAGTAGAGCGTGCACTTTATTGAACATAAACACCAAAATAACTAGTCCAGCTTACAGACACGATTACTAACAGAGGGTTGCAATGATGATGATAATGAGGCCACCGGACATGCAGGGACGCCGCCTGGATGTTCTGCAGCCTTTGGGAGGGAATGCCTAGTGCCACTGTAAGCTGATGGCACGAAGAGAAAGGCAAACGTGACTTACGGCTGGAACTATCCGGGGCTGTCCGTGTAGTCCGGTGGATGAGGGTGATAACAGGAACAGCCAATGAGGCCAGGCTGAAGATCGGTGAAGGTAATGGAATAACCAAACACAGAGGAACACGCTGCTGTGTATGAAGGTCAATGCTCTGACGGTCTCTTCCTACTAACGCCGTGTTTATGTAATAATGATACTAACGAGGGAAGAGACCGCTGGTGTGAGGAAGCGTGGGCTGGACATAATAACTCCCAGGTGTGCATGAGTGAGTGTCACGAGTGTGTGAATGGGAATGAATGAATGAATGAATGAATGAATCTTTATTTCGGCTAGATTAAAAGTAAAGATTTAAAAAAAAGAACAATATAGCAAAGGGGGAAAAAAATCCAACAAGGTCAAATCAAACAATCATTCATTCATTCATTGGCTCCATCGATCTCGAAAGATCATGGGGGAGTTTTGTGCCTTGGGCCATCATTCAGGGAACTGCACTGTCGGGCGTGGCTGTAGAGGCCGATACGGGATCTGCAGGTCCTGTCGCAGCTGCTGCAGATAAATTCTTCACAGTGTAGTGGGGGTCTCGACAGTCTCCTCTGTCTGCGGAGTCTCTTCTCCCCCCAGCGAGTGTCTCTTCTCTCCTCTGCTGTTCGAATGACATCCTGGGTGGTGGTCCGCCAGTTGGAGCGGACGGAGGCGGCTGACTCCTGGTCGGAGGGGTTGAAGCCTCCAGCCTTGAGGTCGTGCTTGCAAACATCCTTGAATCTGAGAGTTGGGTGTCCCTTTGATCTGGTTCCAGTAGCCAGCTCCCCATACAGTAAGTCTTTGGGGATGCGGCCATCCTCCATTCGGTTGACGTGGCCAAGCCATCGCAAGCGTCTCTTTGTCAGGATGGCAAACATACTAGGCACATCTGCTCTGGCCAGGACGTCGATGTTGGAGACACGGTCCTGCCAAGTGATGTGCAGTAGTCTGCGAAGGCAGTGTTGGTGGAAGGCGTTCAGCCGGCGTTCCTGGCAGGAGTAGAGGGTCCATGCTTCACTGCCGTATAGGAGAGTACTCAGTACGCAGGCCATGTAGACTCTTATCTTGGTGTTGGTGGTTAGCATAGAGTTGCCCCAGACTCGCTTCGCCAGACGGGCCATCACCGTCGATGCCTTGCCGATACGGGCGTTCAGTTCGGCGTCTAGGGAGAGATTGCTGGAGATGATCGACCCGAGGTAGGTGAACTTGTCTCGGTAAACTTGTCCACCACCGCAAGTGTATGGTTGCCGATGTTGATACTGGGAGCACTGCTGACATCCTGGCCCATGACCTCGGTCTTTTTAAGGCTGATGGTGAGGCCAAACTCAGAGCAGGAACGAGCAAAGCAGTTGATGAGACGCTGGAGCACTTCCACGGTGTGGGCAACAAGACCAGCATCATCAGCATAGAGCAGCTCCCTGATTAGAACGCTCCACACCTTGGTCTTTGATCTGAGGCGTGCTATGTTGAAGGTGTTATTGTTTGAAATCAAACAATAACTCCTCTGATTATATAGTTCAACATAAGTTATCCGAAATGGGTGATGGCTGAAGCCGCAGCTTATAATGCCCACCCATATTCCATGCAAGAATTCAAAAGAAAAACAAAACAAGAGCGATTACAATTCAGAACAAAGCTAAGACAAAACATGACAAAAAAACTAAGCAACAACACAACACAGACTGAATATGATAATCCTTATGTGATTTTACATGTCATCTTGTATATATGTTTGGAGTATTTCTTCCTTTAGTTTTTGTTTAAATTGTCCAAGCGTTGTACATGATTTTAATTCAGGTCCAAAAGCGTTCCACAATCTGACTCCTTGCACTGAAACACAGTGTTGCTTGGTGGTAGTTCTCACTGAAGGTTTTTGGAATATACTGTACATGTTCCTCTGAAATGATATTGTTTCTCCCTTATTTGGAACAACTTTTGGATATTTGCGGGCAGTGATAGATTCTTCACTTTAAACATTATTACTGCAGTTTTAAAGTCAACCTATGGGGTACCCCCCCACAGCAGCCACGGACAAACACAGCGCTCGACTAGAGCAATTAACAGGACAGTGAGATGTGTGTGTTGAGATCAATAGGCAGCCTTCCTGTGCTTAGTTCAGGCACCAGCATCCTGTGGATATGTATGACGCAAATGCAAACATTCATGCTTCCTGCTCGCATTGTGGTACAAATGTCACATGTCTGAATGCATTTCCTTTGATGATAAAATGCCTTTGATGTATTGTCCGTTGCTGGGTATTTAAGTGGCTGAATTCATATGTTCACTCTCTGTTCTTCTTCTGACTGCTTCTGACTACAGCTCATGAGAGCCTGAGAGCGATCCCCAGCATGCTTATACAGCAGCTGGGGTGAGCTCCGTGATGGCGATGATTTGATCAATAAACTTCATTAAAACTCCAGACGCCGTGTCTTATTTTAACATCGCCACACTGGTGACCCCGCAGACGCACACGCTTTGTGCGACGCAACCTTCTGGTCTGGACAACCACGCTGGCGACCCGACGCTGAAAAGAACACGCTGCCAGCAAACGCAGCACCCGGCAGTGATTCTCCGACGACGAGCGAACGCGGCAGCCCGACTGATCTGCCCTTCCTTTCTGCTTCAGGGAGACTTTGACGCTCTTCGGAGACCACCCACGACCGGGAAAGCTGAGGAAATTTCATGGTGAGGTCTGCACGCCTAGATCGGCACATCCACGCTGGACCGGCCGCTCTCACGGCTCCTGACACACGATTCTGTGTCTCCATACGAGAGCGCACACACCTTGCCCTCTCTCCACGACGGCGGCCCATGGCCGACGGAGAACGCGTGGACCTGAACGCACCATGACCCGGCACGAGCGACGACCAACAGCCCGAACAGGGGACACAATCGGCGCCGACTGCGCAGATCTCCATCAAGCCCCCTGACCCTGATTCGCCTCGCGACAGCGGACCGGCCATGCACAGAAGCCTCGCATCAGAACAGCGCAGCTGGAAGGCACGTGGCCGCAGCGCGTGCCACGCACCAGAGACAAGCTGGCTCTACAGACTTATACATCATCCTCCGCCGCTGCACACGGCTCTTCAGGACTGCTCACACACCTGAAGCACACACGCAGCCCGCACACAGGATTTGGTGTAAGTCTCAGCCACGGCGCACAACGGGAATCCAGCCGTCAGCTGTCCCCGAGGGCTTTAGGGCCGCGAACGCACCTAAAGCCTAAACGCCAAGTCCCTCACATAGCTTCAGCTCCTGTTTTTCTTCATTGCCGGACTGAATCGCGAGAGGAATCAGAGACTAACTTTTCTTCCCACAGCCATGGACATCCCCCGCCACTTGCTACCCCCACCCTCCTCCCTTCCCCGGCACAGACTTTCCCCGCAGCTCGCCACCAAAGCGGGACTACCGAGGTCTCAGCTCCCCGCTAAGCCCTCTGGGGGGGGAGTGTATGGGGTACCCCCCCACAGCAGCCACGGACAAACACAGCGCTCGACTAGAGCAATTAACAGGACAGTGAGATGTGTGTGTTGAGATCAATAGGCAGCCTTCCTGTGCTTAGTTCAGGCACCAGCATCCTGTGGATATGTATGACGCAAATGCAAACATTCATGCTTCCTGCTCGCATTGTGGTACAAATGTCACATGTCTGAATGCATTTCCTTTGATGATAAAATGCCTTTGATGTATTGTCCGTTGCTGGGTATTTAAGTGGCTGAATTCATATGTTCACTCTCTGTTCTTCTTCTGACTGCTTCTGACTACAGCTCATGAGAGCCTGAGAGCGATCCCCAGCATGCTTATACAGCAGCTGGGGTGAGCTCCGTGATGGCGATGATTTGATCAATAAACTTCATTAAAACTCCAGACGCCGTGTCTTATTTTAACATCGCCACAAACCAGATCTTTCAACTTGAGAGCTTTTTTTTTTTTCCACAATATCTTTATTGAACCTTTTTTTTTTTTTTTTTTAACAAACATGATACAAACAATCAAACACTAACACTAAAGTACTACAAAAAAAAAAAAAAAAAATGCACTAAAAACACCAACAACCACCAACAAAATCAAGTCTTCAACAATGCTCCTCTGTTTAGTCTAGACAATCCAATACATAAGTATACATATTATGTTCACCAGTTTGGAATTTACAAGGTCCACACACATCATTCACCTTCTTCTTCAAGAGTTATGTTTAAATTTTTTACATAATCAATAAAAGGTCTCCATATATTCTCAAACACAATTTCCTTTGATTTCAGTATATATGTTATTCTTTCTAATGGAAGGTTTGTTAACATCTGTCTTAACCACTGAGTCACATCTGGTCTATGAGTCTTTTTCCATAATAGTGCAATACATTTTTTGGCATTAAGCAAACTGAGGTCTATGAATGTTCTTTCACTTTTATTGAAATTATGCTTTTCTGGGTACAGACCCAACAAAACCAGTTTAGGATTCAATATGATTTGTTTTGAGATTATTTTTTCAATTGTTACCCTCACCTCTTCCCAAAACATTCTTATTAATCTACATTCCCATAAACAATGAAATAGGGTTCCTTTACTTTCCATGCATTTTGTGCATGTATCTGGTATATTTTTGTTATATCTATTTAACTCCTCCGGTGTAACATACATCCGCATTAACCATTTGAAATGTATCAATTTAAGGCGTGCATTTATTGATTTGGTTTGAGCTTCTGTACAAGCCAATTCCCATTGTTCCTCTGAAATTTCAATTTGCAGATCTTCTTTCCAGTAGTTTAATCTTTTCAGTGAATTTTCACTTGAAGATAGTGTCAATGAGTTATAAAACTCTGAAATAATACCCTTTCTTTTACTATCTTTCATCATCATTTTTTCCAAGGATGAATAAATAGGTCGAGTGAGAGCTTTATTTTGATTTGATCGAATAAAGTTTCTAAGTTGAAGATATTTAAAAAAATGTGTTCTATTGAGATTAAATTTGATCCTCAGCTCTTCAAAAGACATTATGTTGTCTGCACATGGCAAATATAAATCCTGAATCTTTTGTATCCCTTTTAAATTCCATACTTTAAATACAGCGTCCGCTCTCCCTGGTTTAAAATATTGATTACCCCATATTGGACTAAATTGTGACAATAACTGTGGTTCTTTTAAATAGTTTTTAGCTTCACACCATATTTTGATCATATGCTTTACAAATGGATTTTTAACTTGTTTTTGTAATTTTTTTGCCGAATCTGAGTATATGAATATGGGAAGAGGTAAAGGTAAATTGTATGATTCCATTTCAGTCCAGTGAGGGAGATCATTTGATGAAAAATAATATGTCATAGACCTCAGTTGTGCCGACCAATAATACAACATAAAATTTGGACATTTCAGACCTCCACGATCAAATGGTAAATATAATAAAGACAGACGTAATCTAGCCCTCCTGTTGTTCCATATAAATTCCACTAACTTTTTTTTTATTCTTGAGAATAGATCTAAAGGTGGTGATAAGGGAATGTATTGAAATAAATAAAGTATTTTAGGTAAAATATTACTTTTAAGTATATTGATTCTCCCGATCATCGACATTGGTAGTGACATCCATCTCTGAGTTAACTCACTGATATCTGACATTAAGGCTTCATAGTTGACACTGGCGACTGATTCTAGCTTAGGCATAATTTGGATTCCTAAATATTTAAACTGATTTACAACATTGAATTGATTTACCTCAGGGGCTGGGTAATTTCTCTGGGTCTCATTTAGCATTAATATTGAAGATTTAGTTTTATTTATTTTATATCCTGAGATTTCCCCAAAATTCTTTATTAAATTCAACAAGGTTGGAATTGATTTTTTTAGATTCGACATAAACAAAATTATATCATCGGCGTACAGGGAGATTTTATGTTCTGTTGGTCCAACTTTAATTCCATATATTTGTGAATGTAAACGTATCGCTATCGCTAAAGGTTCAATTGCCATAGTAAACAGTAAAGGTGAGAGTGGACAGCCTTGTCGACATCCTCTATTGATTTTTATTGGTTTTGAAATATTGTTATTTGTTAGGATTTCTGCTGTAGCATTATTGTATATTATTTGAACCCATTTTATGAAATTATTTCCAAGTCCAAACCTTTGTAGGACTTCAAAAAGAAAGGGCCATTCAACTCTATCAAAGGCCTTTTCGGCGTCCAATGATAGGAGAGCTGTATCCGGTGCTTCTTTATTAAAATAGATAATATTAAATAGTCTTCTTACATTATGGAAGCCTTGTCTACCCTTTATAAAGCCATTCTGATCTCGATTAATAATATTTGGTAAAATTTCTTGTATTCGTCTTGCTAAAATTTTACAGATTATCTTAAGGTCGGCGTTTAATAGGCTTATTGGTCTCATATTTTCACATTTATTAGAGGGCTTACCTGGTTTTGGCAGCAGTATAATTAAGGCATTATTTATGTATGATGGTAAATTATTATTTTGAAATGCTTCTAAAACCATTTCCAAAAAAGGTTTTATTAATTTATTCTTAAATTGTTTTATAAAGGTCAACTGGAAGACCATCTGGTCCTGCACTTTTTCCTGATTTCATATTATCAATGGCTAGCCCAACTTCTTCTTGACTAATTTTAGACTCCAATATCTCCCTGTTTTCATTTGGAATACACGGTATAGATAGTTCGTTCAAAAACCCATTTAGTTTTGTTAAATCAGGTTCATTTTTGGTATCATATAATTTTTCATAGTAATCTCTAAAGGCTCTATTAATTTCTAAAGGATCTATAACTACCTGTCCGTTACTTATAATACTGGTAATTGGTGTTTTAATTTCCAATTGTTTAATCTGCCATGCTAATAATTTTCCTGATTTTTCACCTTGTTCATAAAAAGATTGTTTCAATCTTAGAAGACTCGAGGCAGCTCTATTCGCTGATTTTTTGTCGTATTCAGCTCTCAAAATCAGTAATTCATTCTCCAACCTTGGGTCACTTCCTGCATACACTTTTTCCTGAAGATTTTTTATTTTATGTTCCAATTTAGCTCTCTCCTCTCGAGTCTTCTTAGATTTTGATCCTGTATAACTAATAATATGCCCCCTAATAAAAGCTTTGAAAGCCTCCCACTTTACACATGCTGATGTTTGTGTAGTATTGATGTCAAAGAACTCGTCTATCTGTTTTTCTATATACTTGACAAATTCCTCATCCTGAAGCCATTTATGCTGAAATTGCCATCTACCTGATTCCTTTGTCAATTTTTTATCTACATATATTAGACAACAGGGTGCATGATCAGAGATCACGATGTTATCATAAAAGCAGTTTTGAATCTTGGACCTTAATTCTGTGGAAATCAAAAAATAATCAATACGTGAGAATGTCTTGTAGGTACTGGAATAACAAGAATAGGCTTTAACTTGTGGTTTCATTTCTCTCCATATATCTAACAATCTCAATTCTTTCATAAAATGATTAATAGTCATCCTACATCCAATGTGCGTACAATCCAGTCCTGTTGATCTATCCACACCTGGATTCAATGTACAATTAAAATCCCCTGCTATTATATGTTGCCCTGTAAGTGATGATAAGATGAGAAATAAATTAGCAAAGAACTTCTGATCATCTATATTGGGACCATATAAGTTCACAAGATTTATATTTTCTAATAGCAAAGAACCTTGAATGATTACATATCTTCCAAATTTGTCTCCAATTACATTTTTCACTTGAAAAGGAACTGATTTATGTATGAGAGTCATAACTCCCCTGGCTCGGGATGAAAATGAAGAGGTGAATACACTTCCCTGCCATCTACTCCTAATTCTTTTAACATCCTCCTCTATCAGATGAGTTTCTTGTAAAAACACAATTCTTGAACCCATGTCCTTTATTTTATTCATAACTTGTTTAAGTTTTTTTAAATTTTGTAGACCTCTGCAATTCCATGAAGTTAAATTAAGATTAACACTTTGGTCCATGATCAATAGAGAGTTTGGGATTACCTTGCAGTGTAAACATGCTCATACAGAGAAGCAAAAACATGAGTGGTTGAACATTCATCCTACAAACTACACACAAACAAATTTCCCCTTCCCACACTTGTGGCAAACCCCCCAAAATCAAAAGAAAAATTCTGTCTCCCGATATAGCCATCGACCGTTCCACACCCACGGGGAACAGCCTAAGCCACTCCTTCTTCATCCTCCCAATCACCCTAACTCTACTGCTTTTAATGACGTAACATTAACTCTCCTCTGTAGTTTTCCAACTTAACTCCAAAATTTTTAACAACTTTGTACATCATAGTTTTTTTTTTTTTGTTTGTTTTGTTTTTGTTTTGTTTTTTTTTTTTAAATATATAATACAATCTATATTTTGTAAACTTACTATTTACTTCAAGTCAGTCAGATGCCTGTGCAAATGCTTAATTATTCTACCTTATATTTTGTTCATGCTTAGCTCCCACCAGTCTCTTCTTCTTCTTTGATCTTCTTGATGAACTCCTGCGCCTCCTCTGGGGTCTTGAAGATGTGGGTTCTGCCCTCATACGTGGTCAGCAGTCTCGCAGGATAGATTACACCATGACGAATCCCAAGGTTGCGCAGCTCCTTACGTACGGGATCAAACTGCTTCCTCAATTGCTGGATTCCTGTGGCCAAATCTGGGTAGAACCGCACCTGCTGGTCCTGGTGTTTAATCTCTCCTTTTTTAGCTCGTGCAGCGTTGAAGATCTTCATCCTGTCTCTGTTGTTAAGAAACTTCATAATTAAGGTCCTCGGCGGTCCCTTATCTCTCCGTGGGCCAATGCGATGTGCTTTTTCCAGAACCACTGCTGATTGCAACTCCTCGCTGCCCAGCACCTCCGGAATCCACTTTTCCAGAAAGGAACATACGTCCCGACCTTCTGATTCCTCTGGAAGACCCACCAGCCTCAAATTATTCTGTCTCGACCGAGATTCCAAATCCAAAATATTATCTTCCAGAGATTTATTTTTTTTTTCCAAAGTGCGCACCTTTAATTGAAGACGGGTGACGTCATCTTCAGCACTAGCGAGACGGAGCTCCATCTGCGCCGTTCGTTCTACACAGTCACCCAATTCCTTTCTTATTCCTTCCAACGCTGTCATAATCCCATCAAATCTAGAGGAAAAGTCCGCTCTCATTGAACTCATGGCAGCCATCAGCGCATCTGCGCCATTCCCCGCAGAAATCGCAGCGTTGCCAGCTTCCTCCGCCATATATGGAGCCCTGTTTGCTGCGTCACAGACCTGAAAGTCCGTTAATTTGGACTGTTTCGGCGGCTCGCTTTTTCCTTTTCCTGGTTTTCCAGCCTTAGGCTTCGCCGACATATCCTCGCCCAAACGCTGGGATACGTTCTGTCCCAAATGAGAGAGTTATTTGCCGATTTTTTTTTCTCCAGGAGCAGAGCAGAGCGAGACACGTCCGTCCTACGTGGCAGCCATAACCGGAAGTCAACTTGAGAGCTTTTAATTTAAGAAAAAGTGGGTTTGTTGGTTCCCTGTAAGCAGCTTTGTTTATTATTCTAATAACTCTCTTCTGAAGCATAAAGACTGTATATATGTTTGTTTTATATGTATTTCCCCATACTTCAGTACAATTTTTTTTTTTTTGTTACTTATTTGTACCCGTAGGTAGACTTGGTTTGCAGTCTGGTGACAAGCCACCGGCTGCTGGTCGCTGCGTGCGCGAGCGCCCTAAACCTACATGTTTTTGGTATGCGGGAGGAAACCAGAGAAATCCCGGAGTAAACCCACGCAACACGGGGAGAACATGCAAACTCCACACAGCTCACTGTTGGTCGGGGGCTGGGATCGAACCCACGATCTCATGATCCCCGCGATCCCCCGGCCGAAGGTAAAACTGTGCTGCCACAGTGCTAAACCACTGCGCCACCGTGCAGCCATGTGTACATATGTGTACATATGTCATGTATGGGAGTATTAATGAATGATACAAATGAAGAGGATGATAAAATAAAGGCAGCGTTGGATTTTTAAGTAGCTTTATTATCACCCGCCTTCATCAGAACTCGGCTCCAGCCCATAGTGTGAGCAGGCTGAAGCCGAATTCCTCAGGCTCTCAAAGAGGAGACAGTGTGTGTGTCTCGCAGCAGATGCAGAACCAGAATGAGAGAATGAGAGGGTTTGCATTACAGAGTTGCAGCATATATACTCGACTACAACAATACATCAAGGGCATACCCCAGCAGTTGGTATGATCAAAGAGATAACAGAACAGGCATAAGACATTTGCATTTGAGAGACATCTTGATCTCAGTCCCCAGGTCACAGTGAGGACAGGACGCATGAGCACAATGCATGAAAGGCAACATTAACATCACAGAAGTGAGCCAGACGAAACGAGTCTGCCTGTAGACATTAATACACATTTCACTGTTCTGTTATTTGCTCTAGCCGAGCACTGTGTTTGACCAGTCTGTTTGTGGGGGTTACACCAAAGCACATCTACATATCAGTAGTGCAGCAGAAAAAACCAAGAGAAGAGAGCTGAGTGTCCTTAATCTGTTTTGGGGGTTAACCGAACCGCCACACACGCTCCCCCCCCAGAGGGCACGGCAGGGGGCCGAGACCTCGATAATCCCTCTATGGGAGCGAGCTGTGGGAGAAGCTCACTGCAGGCGAAGGGGGAGGGAGGAGGGGGGTAAGTGCTGGCAGGGAGATGGTGAACTCGTCCGAGCCGCGCAAAAATTGCTTGTGGGTCGCGATGTCGAAGGGCTGTCCCGTTGAACGTGCAGAGGTCCACAAGAAGAAAAATTTGTCTCTGACTCCTCCCGTGGCCATGAAGAAAAGCAGGAGCGGCTGTAAGAAAAAAAAAAGAAACAAAAGCAGAGGGACTGGCGTGTTGGCTTTAGGTGCAGGAGCAACCCCAAAGCCCCCCGGGAACAGCTGACGGCTGAATTCCCCGTTTGTGCCGTGGCTAAGACCATAAAATCCAGTGAACAAGCTGCGGGCCTCAGGTGTACAAGCAAGCCTGAAGGGCCAGTGTGTGGCAGAAGGAAGGCGGTCAGTGAAGCCATTATTGTCCCGTGCGTGGTGTGCCGTCCTCGTAACTCCCCGGTGCACGCGCGGGGGTTCCGTGCTTGGGTGGGCCGCTGGAGTGACGAGTCAGGGTGCAGAATCTTGGTGGAGATCGGCGCAGACGGCGCCGATAAAATCCAGGTTGAGCTGTGGCTGCAGATTGGCCATGGTGCGTTGGAGCGGTGAGAGGAAACAGACGATCTTTTGTCCCTCAGGCTTGTGCAGATGCGTTGGAGCGGTGGGAGGGAATAGACGATCTTTGTTCCTCAAGCTCGGGTGGACGAGTAGGATCGCTGAGAGGGAGGGGTAACGGTGAGAGGGAGAAAACGTTCTGTGTCCTTCGGCTGGTCCAGCGTGGACGTCCCGATCTCAGGCAAGGGTCGTGCCATGACGTTTTCTGCAGATTTTCCCGGTCGTGGGTGACATCCTGAGAGCAGCTCGCCCGCCGTGGGCTCTGCGTCGAGGCGGGCAGACCAGACAGACCGCTGTGACGGAGCATTCATGCCCGGGTGCTGCGTTCGCTGGCCGCTCGTTTTCTTCAGTCTCGGGTCGCCAGCGTGGCTGTTCAGATCAGAAAGTTGCGTTTGCACAAAACGTGTGCATTCCGGGGTCACCAGTGAAGAGGATGATAAAATAATAAGCGGTGACCTGGTAGTTTTAAGGAGAGTTTAATTATATCATACCGCCGTCACGGGCTCCGCTCCCGGCGCCGTGCATGCGCGCCGGGAGCGAGCCCAGAGTGCTCTCAGCAGAGAGACACAATGTGTCTGCAGCGGCAGCTGAAGAGAGTCAGAGTGAGAGAATGAGAGGGTTTGCGTTACAGAGTTGCAGCATATATACTCGACTACAACAATACATCAAGGGCATACCCCAGCAGTTGGTATGATCAAAGAGATAACAGAACAGGCATAAGACATTTGCATTTGAGAGACATATTGATCTCAGTCCCCAGGTCACAGTGAGGACGGGACGCATGAGCACAATGCATGAAAGGCAACATTAACATCACAGAAGTGAGCCAGACGAAACGAGTCTGCCTGTAGACATTAATACACATTTCACTGTTCTGTTATTTGCTCTAGCCGAACACTGTGTTTGACCAGTCTGTTTGTGGGGGTTACACCAAAGCACATCTACATATCAGTAGTGCAGCAGAAAAAACCAAGAGAAGAGAGCTGAGTGTCCTTAATCTGTTGTGGGGGTTAACCGAACCGCCACACAAAGTATATAATGTGGGTTGATTCAGCAAATATTTCACTCTGTGTAGTATTGCAATTGATTTAGATATTTTACCTTTAATATAATTAATATGTGACTTCCAACACAGTTTATTATCAATTATTACTCCAAGAAATTTAGTTTCGGATACCCTTTCAATCTCTACACCATTTACAGAGTTTAGCTACTAAGTTGTGATGGTTGTTAAAAACTATAAATTTTGTCTTACTTAAATTGAGCGTTAATTTGTTTGAATCAAACCACAGTTTGAGCTTTCCTAATTCCTTTCCGAGTGTATCCAAAAGTTGTTCCAAATTGCTTCCACTGCATAATAAATTAGTGTAATCGGCAAACAATATTAAATCCATTTTTTCCGAGACTTTACATATATCGTTTATATACATATTGAATAACAGTGGCCCCAAAACTGAACCCTGTGGGACTCCACAAGTAACCTTCAGTAACTGTGAGTTTTTCCCAACACATACATACTGGTATCTATTCTTTAAGTAACTACATAACCAGGACAGTGCTACCCCCCAATACCACAATTTTGTAGTTTCTTTAATAATAAATTATGATCCACTGTATCAAATGCTTTTTTAAGATCCAGGAATACCCCAACTGAATACTCTTTATTTTCAACGGCAGTTGATATTTTTTCTATAAATTCCATTAGAGCAAATACAGTTGTCTTCTTGTGTCTGAACCCATATTGCTGCTCACACAATAAATTATTCTTCATTATGAAGTTGTCAATTCTCTCACAGAATATTTTTTCAAGTATCTTGGAAAATTGCGGCAATAGTGAAATTGGTCTATAGTTTGAAAATTCCCCTCTGTCACCTGTCTTGCATATCGGAATTACTTTAGCTATTTTCATTGCATTGGGAAATACAGTATACCTGTTTGGAGAGACAGGTTACAAATATACGTCAGTGGTTTCACTAAGCATTCAGTAATAGTTTTGACTAAGAGCATGTCAATACCATCACAGTCCGTAGATGTTTTACTTTTAAACGATTTAACAATTTCAATGACCTCTCTCTCGTCTGTGTTCTTTATGAAAATGGAGTCTTTTATAGCAGTGTTTTTGCTTACTGTATCACCCGTAGGTGCCGTAATGGGTATTTCTCGAGCCAAATTAGGACCAATGTTAACAAAAAAATTATTAAATTCATCTGCAGGTGAGACTGCATTCACACTCTGAGCCATTTTATTTATTTTTTTTTTTTAAACTTGGTTGGGTAGCTTGTATTTCTATTTTTATTTCCAAGAATATTGTTAAGTATTGTCTACGTATTTTTAATATTGTCTCTGTTTTTCTCCAGTTCTTTACTGTAATAGTCTCTTTTACTACATCTCATTATACTGTATATGTTAACTTATTTTTGTATGTTTTATACCGCTGCTCTGCTTCTTTTGTCCTTTTCTTTAGAAAAGCTTTATATAATACGTAAATTTTTCTTTTTACACGCCTTTTGTAATCCTTTGGTTAACCATGGCTTGTCGACAAATTTATGTTTTAGCTTTTTCTTTACTAATGGACAATTTTTTTCATAAAGAGTGGTTACAATGTTCATAAATGTATCATAGGCTTCATTTACATCTGATACATAGACTTTTGTCCAGTCTTGCTTCCAGCAAGTCTTCTTTAAAAGAACTGATTGCATTTTGTGATTTGTATCTGAAAGATTTTAGTTTTTTCTGTATTGGCCCCCGTGTGGCCATGGATAAGTGCAAAGACTGGCAAATGGTCACTTATATCATTTATCGATAATCCACTTTCTATTTTCTTATCAATAATATTAACAAACAGGTTATCAATAAGTGTAGCAGTGTGAAATGTGATTCTACTGGGATGTGTTATTGTGGGATATAGACTCATACTGTACATAGAATTCATGAACTCTGTGATTACATTTTGTTGAAATGGATTTAGTAAATCAATATTGAAATCTCCACAAATTACAACCATTTTCTTACTAGTAATATTATTGTACAGCTCGACTAATTTATCTCTGAATGTCTCAATGCAAGTTCCCGGCATTCTATATATACAACTTATAATTAGATTTTTTGTTTTATCTTGGTCAATCTCAACAGTAGCACATTCCAGAATCCCTGGTAGTGCAAAGGACATTCCATTTACAAGCTTACACCTATACAAGTCATCAATATACGGTGCAACACCACCACCACCCTTTTTTTGAGATCTGTTAATATGAAACATTTGATATCCCTCTATTGCCATCAGAGGAGCCTGCTCTTCATTAAGCCAAGTTTCAGAGACTGCGATAGCTGTAAATTTTCTGTCTAGCTGTTTTAAATAGTCCTGAATCTGTGGAAAATTTTTGTTAAGACTTCTGCAGTTGAAGTGTATTATTGATAGTTTACCATCTAGTTGCACTTGACTTTTGAATTGCTTTTCAGTGTAATATTCACAATGATTATGAATATTATTGAAAAAGTGGTTATCAGGATCAATATCATTCTCCATCTCTTGTAGTTTATGTTCAGCATAATGGCATATTTTCAGAGTTTGAATTTCCTCTCTGTGTCAAATGACTTCCTCCAACTGGGGATAATTGATGTCTACTCAAGTCAGTCATAAGTTTTTTTTGTTTGTTTGTTTTGTTTAGTTTTTTTTTTTAAAAAGTATATTGACATGGTATATCACAAAAGAACTATTCTTGCTGTGTATGTGGATATGGATTATCATAGTCTCTTAATTTTCTTAATCAGTGTTCATCTACAGTATATTTATTTAAGTCAGTAAGATCTCTGATTATTATAGTCTTTGCTTCCTCAGGTGTTCCATTTAGTCTGATCCAAACTCTACAATTTCTTGTCCATGTTGCCTGTATCTTATTTTGTCTTTTCAGCATCCGTGCTTTCTGTGCTATTTCAGCATTAGTCTTTGTTAAATGTTCATTTAGGTAAACTTCTGTCCCCCGTAGCTTTCTGGCCTGCCTCAGTATGTCATTCTTTACCCTTCTGTTCACAAAGCGCATCACAATTGATTTCTTTGTTTTATTATCTTTTCTGGGTAAAGTATGACAGGCTGAAATTGCATTTACTTCAACCTTTATATTTCTGCTTTCAAGGAACTGAAGCATCTGGTTTTCCAAGGAGACTGATTCACTCAGGGGAGCCTCCTCACCTCTCATTCCTGCTGTAGCATGAGCATATGATTGGTATTTAATGTCTAGTCCACTTATAATTAGATCATCCATACGAGAATATTGTTCAAGATCCTTGACGTGTCGCTCAAGTCTGCAATTTTTTTATCTTTGTCCTTAATTGTTAATTTTAATTCTCGGACTTCTTCCATTAGCCCTAATAGTTTAAGCTGCTGACTAGCCACTTTGGTCAGTTCTTCTGACAAGAAGTTCAGAGATTTTTTTTATCTCTTCCATTTCCTCCTTCTTTGGTGGCATTTTTACTGACCTGTTGATAGTAAAACAATCTCTGCTGGTGTTGCTGGTATCCGATCCGACCGACCTCGAATCCAGCTGGGGCCTCAGCTAGCCCCCTCTGCTGCTTACCGCCGCTGCAATTGAGCTCCTGTCCAGCCGGGGTGCCGGCAGCTCCTCCACCGAGCCCCGCCGCCCACTGCCGCTGTAGTTGAGCTCCGATCCTGCTCCTGTCCAGCTGGGGTCCCGGTAGTTCCTCCGCTGAGCCCCACCACCTACCGCCATCTTCCTCAGTAGTTCCTCCACCGAGCCCCGCCGCTGTAACTGGGCTCTGATTCCGGCTCTTATCCAGCTGGGGCCCCGGCTGCTCCTCCACTGGTCCTCGTCTCCTACCGCCGCTGTACTTGAACTCCGATCCGGCTCCCGTCCAACTGTTGCCTCGGTTAGTTCCTCCGGCGAGCCCCAATCACAAGATTCTAAGAATGTCATGGCTCCCTCTGGGCCGTTATCTGCTGCAGCTGCACGCACACCTGCTGCCAATCTCCAGCGGGCTTTATAACCGGTCCTGCCTGAGACTGGGCACAGAGCCGTCTGTCATTCTTCCTACAGATACGCCTCTCGTCAACAGCCAAATCCCTGGCCTCTTTGTATGAGATCATAATCTTCTCCTCGCCTCAAGTAAGCTCATTATTACTCACCTTGTCAGTCATCTTCTCCTGTGCACAGGTGGATTCCTCCGGCGGCGGAATCAACTCCTCCTGGCGGCGGTCCAAGCCTCCATCTCTGCTACAGGTCTACCTGCCCTATTCTCGGCACGGACCCAGAACGCTGTCTCCCTGGCCGCAGCCCTTAGGTCAACCTGAGCATCCCACATCCATCTGCAAAGTAAGCTCCTGTTATTATCAAGCTCTGTGCTCGGTGGATTGTGCTAACACCTGTGCTCTGTCATTATAGGGTTGCCAGGCTGAACGGCGTTCTGCTCTCCCCCGGGCATGATTCCTGCACAACCCTTCATCACCACACACACAACACACACAGTGCATACACGCACTCATACACTCACTGTGAACAATAAAAGGATAATTGTATTCACTCGAGTCTGAGCATTTGTTCCCTGGGTCTGATAATTATGTCAAAGAATCTGCGCAAGAGGCTCAGCCGTCATCTACCGGGATGATGCCGGGTCAGTGAGACGAACCGGGGACAGAGTCACTCCTTTGTATCGGTGTTAGGTCACACAAGAGTGAGCCAAAGAGAACTGACTCACAGCTGCCGGCCAGAGAGCCGGATGGAGTGTATGTGTGTGTAAGTGTGTGAAAACACCCGTAATGAGAAACAGCTGATGGCACTGACAGGAGGAGGACACATGCCCAAACTGTCAGGGAGCAAAGGACCCAAATAGCTCCCTGACGCGCCTGATGGAAAATAGGCCCAAACAACAATGGTCAGAACTGGGTTTGGAACCACCAAACCCAGGTTCATGACACTGTAACTATAACCGTATCTTCAAAGTGTACCACAGTTTTTGTTATTGTTTTTCTTGGATTTTTTTTTGGAAAAAAATTGTAGTAAACATAAAATAGATAAATACATTTTGATACACTGTCCATCCATCCATCTTCTACCGCTTTTCCGGAGGTCCGTGTCGCGGAGGCAGCAGTTCAAGCAGAGAAGCCCAGACTTTCCTCTCCCCAAGCACCTGCTCCAACTCTTCTGAGAGAATGCCAAAGCATTCCCAGGACAGTTGAAACATAGTCTCTCCAGCGTGTCCTGGGTCTGCCCTGGGGTCTCCTCCCAGTGGGACATGCCCGAAACACCTCAACTGGCTCCTTTCAATGTGGAGGAACAGCGGTTCTCCTCTGAGCCTCTCCCAGATGACTGAGCTCCTCACCTTATCTCTAAGGGTGAGTCCAGCAATACTACGGAGAAAGCTCATTTCAGCCACTTGTATCTGCTATCTCATTCTTTCAGTCATTACCCAAAGCTCATGACCATAGGTGAGGGTAGGAACATAGATTGACCATGATACACGTCCCACCAATTAGAAAAATACCTTAATGACTTGAAAACACTGGACCAAAAAGACATCCATAAGAATAACGAATAAGAAATCAAACTTTTGGGGTGAAAATACATCAAAAATCTTTCCCATGTTTGTCAGTGGTGCTAATGTGCAATGTATTCTGACTTCCAAAACCTTATCTTATCCTACAGTGATGTTCCCACTAATGTGCCCAACTAGACCATCACAGAGCCACACAGGCACATGAAGGATAAGTGAGCCACTAAAGAGGATCTTCCTCTGCTACACGGGATTCTCTGAACCTTTTGGCATCCCTTGAGATCAGATTGGTGGCTTTGAAGTAGATTACTATAAGGTCCACAAGGGATTTACCAAAATGTTTCTTTAATACATTGTTATTGTTGAATACAGCAATGAAAAAAGGCAAACTTCTTCATCACTTGAGATAATTTTTTTAAGTCAGCTTATTTAGAAGAATCAAACACTTGTCTTCCTCTTTGCATAACAATTTTCTCATACAACTCTCCAGTGAGCAGCACAGCAGTACCTGGAGCCAGGGCTGGACTGGGACAAAAAAACGGCCCTGGCATTTTTGGTTCAGGCGGCCCACCATGATCAGTCAAACAACAACAGTACAGACAGTCCAGTTAAACGTGTGCAAGTCTTGTGCCATTCCCAAAAGCAACGGTTAAGTTGAGTAGTAGGTTACATGCAAAACAGGGGAATAGAATAATTAGTCACATGATCACATTCCTGTTAAAAAGATGCATAAATGGGAATAATTTCATAATGTGGAGCCCATAATTCTAACTTATGTGACTCACATGTGGCAGGCTGGAATTCAGCCGAGAGAGACTTTGAGCTAGCCAGGCGTATTGACATCACACCTCAAGAGGACGAGGTGTCTGCACCCCCCGTGGACTCAGAAGGAAGGAGAAGATTACCCGGCCTGACCTTTTGGGGGTCAGAGAGGAGAACAGAAGGACGCTGGGTGTTCTATAACAGATGAAAGGATGTAACTGGGTCGTGTGACTTTTGTGTGATGTATTGTGACTTGTGTGTGAGGTATTGTTCGAGATAAGTGTATAAATGTATGTGTGTGACTGCGTCCTGTCTCTTTTCACTCCGATCGAGAGAGGACGTAGGATGAATGAGAATTAAAGCAGATACTGGAAAATCATCCAGTCTCCTCAATTCTTGACTCCTACAATAACAAAGTTTCTCCCCTTACAACAATCGCAAGGATGTGCAGAGACATTTTGAGGGGCCAAAGTAAAGGCATCCTCTGACTCTGACTCCTGTTACGTGAGTAATTACCAGCCTCCTGTAAATCTTCTATGAGAAGCAACAGAGGTCAGAATTATCCCACTTTTGCCCTTGACAAGAGAATCCCTGTGGTTTTGGAGAAAGAAAGAAAGAAAGAAAGAAAGAAAAAGAAAATTACTTTATCTCTTTTGCATAAATATTTTTCCATAATTTTAAAGTAATAAAATTTTCCAAAGGTGCAAAACTTTGAAAAAAAGCCACAAAGTTAAAAGGAAAAAAAATTCACAAACATCCATCCATCCATCCATCCATCCATCCATTTTCTACCGCTTTTCCAGAGGTCCGGGTCGCAGAGGCAGCAGTTCAAGCAGAGAAGCCCAGACATCCCTCTCTCCAGCCACCTGCTCCAGCTCTTCAGAGAGGATACCAAGGTGTTCCCAGACCAGCTGGGAGACATAGTCTCACCAGCGAGTCCTGGGTCTGCCCTGGGGTCTCCTCCCAGTGGGATGTGCCCGAAACACCTCAAGTGGGAGGCATCCAGGAGGCATCCTGATCAGATGCCCATACCACTTCAACTGGCTCCTTTCAATGTGGAGGAGCAGCGGTTCTACTCTCAGCCTCTCCCAGATGACTGAGCTCCTCACCCTGTCTCTGAGGGTGAGTCCAGCAATCCTATGAAGAAAGCCCATTTCAGCCACTTGTATCCAGGATCTCATTCTTTCGGTCATTACCCAAAGCTCATGACCATAGGTGAGGGTAGGAACGTAGATTGACTGGTAAATCGACAGCTTTGCCTTAGAGCTTAGCTCCCTCTTCACCACAACAGACCGGTACAACATCCGCATTACTGCAGATGCTGCTCCGATCCGTCTGTCAATCTCTTGCTCCATTCTCCCCTCACTTGTGAATAAGACCCCAAGATACTTAAACTCCTCCACTTGGGGCAGGAGCTTGTCCCCAACCCGGAGAGGACAATCCACCTTTTTCTGGCTGAGGATCATGGACTCGGACTTGGAGATACTGATTCTCATCCCAGCCGCTTCATACTCAGTGGCAAACCATCCCAGTAAGACCTGTAGGTCATTGCTGGATGAAGCCAACAAGACAACATCATCTGCAAACAACAGAGATGAGATCCTGTGGTCACCAAGCATGACACCCTCCGTTCCCTGGCTGCGCCTAGAAATCCTGTCCATAAAAATTATGAACAGGATCGGTGACAAAGGGCAGCCCTGGCGGAGTCCAACTCTCAGTGGGAATGAGTCCGATCGAGTGTTGGCAATACGAACCAAATTCTCACAACGGTCGTACAGAGATCGAATAGCTCGTAACAACAAGCCCGATGCCCCATACTCCCGAAGCACCCCCCACAAAAAACCCCGAGGGACGCAGTCGAATGCCTTCTCCAAGTCCACAAAACATGTAAACTGGTTGGGCAAACTCCCACGAACCCTCGAGGATTCTCGAGGGGGTAAAGAGCTGGTCCGATGTGCCATGTCCAGAATGAAAACCACATTGCTCCTCCTGAATCCGAGGTTTGACCGATGGCAGGACTCTCCTCTCCAGTACCTTGGCATAACATACAGCGGGGAAAGTAAGTATTGAACACGTGCACCCTGTTCCCTTTTTTGTACGTCTTTATTTTTGAACTGTCTGCCCTTGTTCAACAAATGTGTTGTGGTGAACTCCTGCACATGAATCCATTCTTCCTTCCCCTCCTCCGTGCGCTGCGTAAAAGCGCACGAGGAGGCTCATGACAGAATGGTCCAGCCAGCCAGGATTTAGGGGGTTCACCCACACATCTGTTTTTCTTTTTGCACTGTTTTTTCTTTTTTTTCCCCACTCACCTGGTTTGGAGCAAACATGTCCCCAGCTCACCAGTCCTCAGTGCGCAGAGGAGGATCGGCAGTCGGGAGTCCCAGTCTGGAGGAACAGTTCGGGGCTCTCTTTATTCAGGGCTGTGTCTCCGATGCGCTAGCCTCCCGGAGCCCAAGCAGAATCTTTCAGAATGTGGAGGCAGCGGTAGGGAGATTACGGGATCTCCCGGGGCTGAAGAGGTTTCCGGAGTTCGCGAGTGTTCTGCCAACACTTGCTGATCTGGAACGGTCCTTCCCTGGGCTGACGTGGGAGGAGCCCCCAACTCATCCAGCGCCCTCGCGGAGGCATGCTCCACGGAGGAATGGCTCTACTCCGTCTGCCCCTGCTCCAGCCACTTCAGCTCCACCATGTGAGCATCGTCCCGTGGTTAAGCGCCAAGAGAAGCCCTCTCCTCCTTCAGCTGTCATCTTTCCTCCAACTGCTGTGAGGTTTGGCAGGGCCACTCCAGGAACACCCACCTCCGTTGCCAGGGAGACAACTCTTCCTCAATCCTTAGAAGGGGCCAGGATCACCATGGACACAGAGAGAGACGACATTCAACCTACTGCAGCCGTGAACATCACACACCGGGATGACAGGCAAGTGTTTTTTCGTTCTACATAATTAAGCCTTGATAAACTTTGTCTGTCTCCCGAGGGAGAGGCCCAGTCTCAGCAGTCCGCTGGGTCCTCTCCTCCGGCTGCAGTTATAAACTCATCCCCTATTTCCTCTGTGTCTCCTCCTGCTATCCCTGAGTGTCCGCCGGCCCCGAAACCAAGCCGCCAGACATTGGAGGAGCTTGGGGCCCTGGAAGATCCTGCCCATGGGTCCGCATGGAGGTGTGCCCCTGCAGCCATGCCGGAGGAGCCCCCGGCGTTGGAGCCGCTGCAGGAAGACAACGGGACTGTTATTAACATCTCGCCTGCTGTGGAGGCTGCTGCGACAGAGTGGGAGCCAGAGTTGGACCTCCTTGAGGCCGGGCCCGGGATTTCATCACCAGCATCAACGGAGTCCTGGAAAGTGGAGGAGCTCCAGCTCAAGCAAGTTCTCTCTCTTATATTTCTCATGTCAGTATTGGAGAGATCTTGCCTGGCTCTAATTGATGGGAGTCAGGTGCAGCCTTTGGCGGCATCTGAACTCACTTTGCAGGGCTCTGCCGCTGTCAGCAACCCTAACCACCTTTCTTCTCCTGCTGTCTCTGAGCCTTCATCTAGGGTCGCCGGAGAGGGTGTTCCATCGCTAGAGGTCGTTGTGGGTCCGGTCCAACCAGCGGAGGATGTCGCTGCTTCAGCTCCTCCTGCCAGGGTCGTCAGGGCTCCTCCCATCGACGGCCTCCTCAGCTTGGTGCTCTGGTGGGTTGGCCCGTTCACCATGGGTGCAGCATTGGCCTGGTCGGGGTCCACCACAGGTGCAGCGTTGGTCCAGTCCTGGTCCACCATGGGTGCAGCTGTGTCCCAAGCCAGGACCACTGAGGGTGCTGCGGGCCAATCTGAGGACGCCGTGGCCCCCTTCTCCTCCCTGCCCGATGCCATGGGGGTTCCCTCCCTACAGTCCGGTCACCCACCAGTGAGCCTCCCGGTGGACAGGCTGCCTCCTGCCTCATCCCTTCAGTCCTGGTGGCTTAACAACACTGGCCAGCCATCGGAGGGACTGAGTCTCTGGGCCAGATGGCCTGTGTTTTCCAGCAAGCCACTGGACTCTGTTCGTTGGACTGCCTGCTGGGCCTGGGACTCTGGGCAGCTTCCCAAGCCTCCATGCCTTTGGACTTGGGGGGAGGGGTAATTGTGGGCCCTGGGTGGGGTGTATTGTGTTCCCTCCTTTCCTTTTCCCCTACCTCCCACTCGGGTTTGTGTTGTGGTTCCTGCTGGGGGTGGGGTGGGGTGGAGGCAGGGGTTTCCTTCCTTGTGATGTTACTGTGGGTGTCTAGAATCCACCCCTAGAAGGGGGGGCTCTGTCACGAACCGAGCTGGTGTTTTCCTGTAGGCTCGGTTCTGACCGTTCTCTGTGGCTCAGGTATCAGGTTTATTATGTATTGTGTTATCTTTTGCGTTCTTGTTGTTTTTATGTCTCTGTTCTTTTTCTTTTCCGTGCCTGTAGTCACCGCTCTGGCCTGTTAGGCAGCCTCTTTGACCCACGTTCATGTGGGCATTGTCTAACATTCGCCGGTCTGACCATGCCCCCTCTCTCTTGACAGCCAGCTGATTCCTCCCTGGTAATTTTCTTTCCTGCGCCTTGCCCAGGTGTGCTCAATTTGTGGTGCCAGCAGTGTTTGTACTTAGGCGGCCTTTGCCAGTCAAACACTGCTGGACCATTGCGCTAGTCTAAGGGTGTTTCACGTGTGACTGCCTGTATGCATGAAGGATTGCGTTTTGCTCGTTGGATGCTTGGACTTTTGGACTGCTCCTGCACTGAAAGGTAATCTGTTGCATTTCTCTGTGCAGTCGACTGCTATGCTAGCGCTCCTGTACTGTGGGTTTATTTATTGGCGTTTCTCTGCGCTGTTGGCTGCTATGCTTTGGCTGTTTAGCCCAGGTTTTTATCTTCAGTCAGCTGAGCCTCCTTGAGGTCTCCTAGTTTCCCGAGCTAAAGACATTAATTGTATTGTTTGTTTTTGTGGCCACTGTGCACTGTGGTCTGCCTGTGGCACGGAATCGTGTGATACCCTTAAGTGCACCCTGTTTCCTTTTTTGTACATCTTTATTTTTTAACTGTCTGCCCTTGTGTTCAATAAATATGTTGTGGTGAACTCCGGCACGTGAATCCATTCTTCCTTCCCCTCGTCTGTGCGCTGCGTAAAAGCACACGAGGAGGCTCATGACAGATGGAGCCATTGACGTGAGATTTTCATCAGATATCAGAAACAACCCAAGTAATCCATACATACAAAGAAATCAAGGCAACTGTGTTCACAAAACAAGTTGTAGTTAATAAAGTGGAATGACACAGGGACTAAGTATTGAACACATGAAGAAAAAGAGGTGCAAAAAGACATAGATAGCCAAGAAACCAGCTGAAATCCATCAGAATTTAGGAAGCCATCCCATCCCCCATCAATGCAAATTAATTTCAGCTGGTTAAGTCCTAACTGATAGCCTTTAAAAAGATCTGTGAATATCAGATTGCCACACCACAAAGAACTCATGATGGGTAGAAGGAAAGAGCTCTCTCTGTCATAGCGAATTAAGTTCTGACAGCTCACGTGCACGATGCCAAACACAGGAAGGAACCACACAGAGGGGCATGTTTGACAATTTTATTAATAGCAAAATCCAAAGTACACAGCTACAGAAACAGTCACTCGCCAGAGGAAAGGTCCTGTGGAGAGAAGCCGAGAGCAGCGAGCTAAGGAGTAGAGTAAGGGGAAATAGGCGAGCCAAATTGCCACTTACTTGAGAAATCCAGAGAGGACCGGCAGGACCCAGCAGGGAATAAACAAACCAGTAGGGTAAGGGGGGAAGATGAGCTAATGGTGCCTGATCGGGTGGAGTTGATTGCTGAGGGACAGTGTGGTGAGGCAGGACAGTGCGCGCAGTCCCAGTGACACACCTACACGGTGGCAGCAACCTGAAAAAGAGGAGAGAATTAAGGTTAACGGCGTGTTAACGCTTAAGACTTGTTAAAGCTTGCCTGATCATGGGCAGTATACCCAGACGAGCCAGCACTGACTGCACGGAGGAAGCCTCTTTATGTACGCTGGCTGACGAGCGGGTGAAGGTGTGTCTTCTGCCTCAGGTGCAGTGATGAATTTGTGAAAGTGAGACCGGAGGGGAGGGGCACGCTCCCGCTGCCCATGACACTCTCTAGCCCTTTGCAACCTTATTGTTGTAAAACATAATGATGGTATTGGTTACAGGCACATCTCTAAACTGCTGAATGTTACAGTGAGCACTGTTGAAGCCATCATTCGGAAATGGAAAAAACATAATTTTACCATAAACCGGCCATGACCAGGAGCTCCTCGCAAGATTTCTGACACAGGAGTCAAAAGAATTATCAGAAGAGTTATCCAAGAGCCAAAGATCACTCGAGTAGAGCTCCAGGAAGACCTGGAATTAGTAGTTATTGCTGTTTCAAAGAAAACAATAAGCAATGCAGTCAACCGACATGGGCTCTATGCCCGCTCACCTCGCAAGACTCCATTGCTGAAGAAAAAGCATGTTGAAGCTCATTTAAAGTTTGCTGCACAACATTTTGGGCAAGCCAGTAAAATACTGGCAGAATATAGTCTGGTCAGGTGAGAACAAAACTGAACTTTTTGGATGCCACAACACACAGCATGTTTGGAGGAGAAATGGCACTGCACATACCATCATGGTGTGGGAGTGTTTTTCAGCACATGGTACAGGCAGACTTCATATAATTGAAGGACAGCTAAATGGACAAATGTACTAATGATAAGAACAGGTTCCCATCTGCCAAGATGCTGAAGATGAAACGAGGGTGGACATTTTAACAAGACGATCCCAAACTCACAGACAAGGAAACTTTCAACTGGCTCCAGAGAAGTAAAATAAAGCTGCTAGAATAGCCCAGTCAGTCACCTGATCTGAATCCAATTGAAAATCTATGGAATGAACGGAAGAGCAGAGTTCATAGAAGACTCCCACAGAACCTTCAAGATTTGACAGTTTGTATGGAAGAATGGGCTAAAATCACTCCTGGGCAACGCCTGCGTCTAGTTTCCCCATACAGGAGGTGTCTGGAAGCTGTTATTACCAACAAAGGCTTTTCTACTAGATATTAAATGAATTCCATCAAGCGTGTTCAATTCTTCTTCACTGTGTCATTCCATTTTATTAAATACAACTTGTTTTGTGAACACAGTTGCCTTGATTTCTTTGCATGTATGGATTACTTGGGTTGTTAGTGGTATCTGGTGAAAATCTCAGGTCAATGGCTCCATCAGAAATATGTTTAATGAGAAAAATGTTCAATACTTATTTTCCCCACTGTATATACAATAAAAACTTCAAATTTACTAGAATAACATAAATTTATAGGTTCAAATGCCCATTTATTTAAAATATGTACTAAATTAATGAGGAAAAAATGCAAAACTACAAGAAAAACAAACTTGAATTTAAAAGATAAAACTTACAAATTTGGGGCAAAAGTTGCAGATTTATGAGGAAAAAATTCACATACATTATGTACAATTACAGTCATTGAGAATGTAAACACAGAAAGTTATTTAACAGATTTACTAAAAAAATCATTAAAAAGTAAATGAAAAAATGTTGAGATGAGGTCAGAAAATCACAAGAGAAATGTAGCTCATGTGCAATTATTAAAGAAAAATTAAATTTAAAAAAATCAATGAAAAGGGGAGGGAAAAGTATTGAGGCAAAAGTGCAAAGACGGGAGAAAAAAATGCCAGTTTAGGACACAAAAGTCACAAATTCAAGAAAAAAAATGTTAATCCATGAGCAAAAATTTTTTTTATGACGTTTCAAGTTTCATGAAGTTTCAGAATGTTGTTGAAGTCTATAATTAAAAAAAATAAATAAAATAATCAGAAGAAAAAAGTAGATAATTTATGAGAACACTCCAAATTCACATAAAAAATTCCACATTTTCAAGGAAAATATCTCTAATTTAGGTGGTAGAGTATCCTGAAACTGTACACAAGTAAAAGTAGGTTATATTATCACTCAAATATACATACGTAAGAGTAATCACCCAAAAGCAGTTTAAAAAGATCCAATGATGTTTGGGTCCATATTTATATTCTGCTGGTAATTTAACTAACCCTAATGCTGTTGATACCATCTAGCTGCAATGCTCCTGCACTGTGTATATAACTGTGTACATATGCATATTTATTTACTGCTTTGGCTAACCAGTTCTTATTTTATTATCTTATTTATTGTTACTCTGAGTGTTGCTATCCCTTTGCTGCTGCAATCCTGGAATTTCCCCATTGTGGGACTAATACAGGCTAAACTTATCTTATTAATAGATATGCAAGAAGAGAACTTTTATTCTCTGTAAACCTTAATGTTCATATGTTTATCCAGACAATGACCCAATTTTTTGTTGTTGTTGTTGTTTTTTTTACACATTTTATAGGGTTTGAATTCTTCTCTATTACAAAATCTATTACAAAATGGCTCTGACTACAATAATACTGATAGTGTCCCCCTCAATATTTAATATTGAGAAAATGTTCTGCTTATTGTCCCCCAACAGTGAAGTGAAATATCCACTCATGGTCACTAGGTCACCAAGTTTCAAATGTACATTCTGTCTTAGACTTTAAACTTGGCTGATTAGTACCAGGTTTATGCGAGCAGAATTTGAATATCCAAATATGAAATGACCTTGACCCTGAAGACTGGTAAGGTCTGATTCTAGTTAATTATTTCATAGATAAACCCTAGAAAATTAACACAAATATTTATTAAGGCTTTGGCATAACATACCAAGGGAGAACTGAGTAAAATTTATTACCAAAGTGCAAGAATTTTTTTTTAACCTGAAAAAATAAAGTTCTTAGTAAACTTTATGTGTAAAATATACTTTTGGTACTAAGTAAACTTTACTTAAGAATAACCTCAGTAATTTTTATTAGAAATTCTAAGTGAAAAATACTTGACAAGGTTTTAAATGCCACTCCAATTTTTATTTTTTTTTTGTCAGTGCATAATTGCATAATTTTTGTCAGTGCATAATTGCGTAATTCATGTGCATAATTCCAGAAAATGCACAATACTGGACCTTTAATCTAAATGAGTCTAATTGTTATTTTTCTTTCAAACTGAATGTAATCTCAGTATGTTTTTGCACAGTAAATTTCAGATTTTTCCTTTGTAATTTGCATTTATTGATTGTACCTACAGTTTCCACAATATACAAATTTAGCCTTATATTTATATAGGCTAAATTTGACAGTTTTTCAATTTCTGTCTAAGACAGAATGTACATTTGAAACTTGGTGACCTAGTGACCATGAGTGGATATTTCACTTCACTGTTGGGGGACAATAAGCAGAACATTTTCTCAATATTAAATACTGAGGGGGACAACATATGTATATTATGTTAAGTGTTTATTAAGTGATTATTTTTTTTTCTTTTTTGCTCTTCTGATCTGTATGCTCCTTTTATGTGCTGCTGGAAATTTTAAATTTCCCAGAGGGAGTCATCCCAAAGGGATTAATAAAGTTAAGTCTAAGTCTAAGTTAAGAGTTAAGAGGTTAAGTTTTTAAGAGGTTAAGTTTTTAACCTCTTTGACTAGTTTTTAACTTTTAATAGGACTCTTCTCTCTTACCTCTGGTTTTTCTCTCATCTCTTTGTCTTTTTATAGCCTGATTGATGGAGCCTTGAGTATTTTTATCATGTTTATAGTCAATTTCATATGTGCCTGTGTTTGTGTCTGTGTTGAATGTAATTTGTGGCTTGTAAATATGGATGTCACCAGACTGCAAAACAAATCTACCTACGGGTACAAATAAAGTAACCTGAACCTGAACCTGAACCTGAAGTCTAAGTCTAAGTCTAGATTAGAGTCTTCGTAGAGCTGACGTGTCCAGTCATAGAAACTTAAACTGTATGTGCACTGATTTATACTTTTGTGTAAAGCTTTTCGGGTTCCTGAACTTTTCATGGCAGAATCAATCAGGTCAATATATGACAGTTTAAACTGCTTAAACAAATAGTGGCTCATTGCTACGTGGAGTACTATATGATGTCTGCCACAGAGTGGCAGCAAACTCCATTCCATTCCTCTCTTCTGTTCCTATACATATATGAATAGCATAGGCTACCTCTTGATTTACTTAAAAACACACTAAAATGTTAATGGTTTAATTAATGTATAGTTATGGACATTACACATTTTAGACTATTGTAAAATTAAAATGACTCAGGTTTACATAAAGAAGTCTTATTTTTATAACATTTGTGACTGAGTCTATTGGTATCTGTCCATACTCCCATGTTTCAATGCCATGTTTATTATATTATTAATGTTTCTGTGCAATTAAAAAAGTTATCATTCTCATCAGTTGTTCATATGTAATCAAGAGTCATGTGTCATTTATTCAGTTAAATATAACCATATAACTTTTTCCCACAATTATTTCTTTATGTAATTGGTTTTATGACAGGATACTTTATACTCAAGTAGCTTTATGATTTAAAAAAAAACTATACATTTACTCAAGTGTATTTGGTCTTACTCTACTTTTGATTTTAATTTTTAACTGTCTGCTATTTCTTTGTGATTCAATTTTAACATTATTAGAGGCTACATGTATGGTTTGTATTTTATTTTCTTCAAACAAAGAAGGAATTATTTTTCTTAAAGGTTTTCTGGGGGGACATTGTCATGAAAAAAACATCAACAAAGTGTTTAGAAATGTGCAGAATGTAAGTCTTTGTTCTTCTAAAAAATTACTATATTGATCAATTTTTAAAAAATTTTTACGGGTCCAAAATAATGTAAATATTTACATCCAGCAGCTGGATGACGACAAACGGCAGCCCAGTCAGGATGTCACAGCCAGAGCTATATAATGAGAGTTGCGACACTCTTTGATCTCGCTGCTGCCCGGTCACGTGGTTCATGGAGCTTCAAATATATGTTCCAAACAACGGCCTTTCTATAATGGTGTGTGAATGGCAGCTCTGACAATCTGCGGTATTAACAGCATTTTTTAGCCATATTAGGTAAATATTCAGAATACCTATCGGTAGGTGTATTGTTTAAACTTATAATGAACAGATTTAAATGGATTATAATATAAAGAGCAGCTTTAAAAAGACTATGTTTGGGAGGGAAGGAGAACTGCTGATTCACACTGATGAAAGCTAGTGTAAATATCACTGCCTAGCTGTGCAGCCTTACCTTATATTATGGCTTCAGTGGACTGATTACTGAATTATCAACTTTTAAATACACTGGGTTATTATGCAAGATTAGGCAGAATTATCTGAATGGAAAATATGTAGTAAAAAAACTCCTGTCAGTAAGTTTAATGTGATTTAGCTCAGTCACTAGGGGTTGTGCACTTTACTCCTAAACCTTTCAAGTCAGGAAAGATTTTCTGTGTGTGGATATAAATATAACGCATTAGTGCCTCTCAGTAAATCAGAATATTGTGAGAAAAAAATTATTTATTTTTTTATAATTAAAAAAAAAAACTTTCACATGTTCAATATTCATTGCAGGCACAAGGAAATATTCGAGGCCTTTTTTAAATTCAATTTTGATTATAGTTTTTGAAATTAAAATGCAAATCTTGATATTCTATTTACTGAGATGTACTAGTACATAAACATCACACCGTACTCTGAAAATTAGTGACTAAGCAGGGTGGAAAATACTAAATAAAACTATAGGCCTTTGTAGCACAATGTAGTCAAGGTGCAGCAGTCTGTTATATGAAAATATTCAATGTAGTACAAATGCCATGAAATTGTACTTTTTAAAATAAAAATAAAAATGCAAAGACATCTTGCTTTTGTTAATGGTTGTTGGTGTTTTTAGTACTTTTTTTCTTTTATTTTTTAAATTACTTTAGTGTTAGTGTTTGACTGTTTGTGTCATGTTTGTTAAAAAAGGTTCAATAAAAAATATTTTGGAAAAAAAAATGCAAAGACATGCTCTCATTTTTCACTCTGAACTTCTGCTTGAGAAATTACTGTCAGCTAATACCACTTCCCACAAATACTGAGGGATGAGAAATGACCTTAAAAAGTGGCCTGGCAGACAGTAGTAGCTCTGTTTGTTAGCGCTGCTGCTAAGATGCTGATGCTGTAAACAAATAAAAGCTCTGCAATATATTAGTGTTTCCACCCCAATAAAGTCGCTTGCATTTTGTTGAAATATGTTGGACATAATCAAATTTACCTCAGAGCAGACATAGAGCCTAGTCAGAGCCACAGAGAAACACAGCACTGCTTGGGTGTTTTAAATTCGGGGTAAAACGTCAGATCTGTGACATTCATACGAGTGAAAACATACCTGGTGCTGTTGTGTCTGTACCACCGATCACACCAACAATCCTTTTGTTTTCAGCGCATGATCTACTCATTGCTGCTGAAGCCTTGTGAGGAGCCTCACACCACGAACAGCAGCAAGTGCCAGAACTGTGCAAAAACATTCAAAAATACAAAACCTAAAAGTGTTGAAATTATTAGCCACTTGACTGCAAAACAGGTATGTGGACTATACATTAAAACGAATTAGAAACACTTTCAAAAACGTTGCTTTAAATGCTCACCCACTCCACTCTTGCTGACTGATTTAACACTACCTCAGCCGAAATCGGAAGTTAGTCCCATAATCGTTTCTACAGCAGCGCCCTCAGGAATAAGGTGGTGGTCTATCGGAGTGTCGCAACTATCATATTATATGGTATGGTGTAACGGACCATAAAAAAAAAAAAAAAGTCCGGCCTCCAAATTCTCGCGATGTTTAGGCGTTGGGGCGGTAGCGGCGCTGTTGCTCACGGTTGCTCAGTCCAGTCAGTGAAAAACCCGGGGAGAGAGTAGACATGTTAAAACCACCACTATATGCTGGATCTTATCTGGGTTTCTCTTGGCTTTAAGTGAAGAGTATCTAGTTATGACGAAGTCTGCACTTAAGACGCAGGGGGTCTTTCGTTACTGAATCGTAGACATTTGCATAAAAATCAGTTGAGGAGAAAGAGCCGCCCTGTGTGACAGTCAGTGTGGGAATGGCAGCTCCCCGGCCGATTAAAGGCATCCTGAAAAACAAGAACAGTGGTACAAACGTCAAATCCCTGCAGGACGAGGCTCCGGGAGAGATAACTGAACGAGAGCCCAGGCTTTCGGAGGATGACCATCAGTAAGTTTTGCACCCAGTGGCTGGCATCCAGACAGCGTTAGCTAGCGTTAGCTGAACACTTGGCGTGCTTGTTAGCCTGTGTGACGTCATCCCGCGACTCTTTTAATGTTAGCAATGTGTGTAAGGGTCTTAACCAGAATTTTTGGGGTCTTTCGTGCCACGATCTCCCATGATATCGTGACCGAATATATACCCTCAACTCAAGTCTACCTCTGGAAGCGGTTTAGCTTGCCTCTCACGATAGGTAATGCAGTTGTAATGGTTGTTAACGGTCAGTAATATAGAGTAATAACAGTTATTGTCAACTAGCATTCATCAGTGCCAGTTAAAGTGCATGGGTTGTAATCATCACAGCATGATTACAACCCATCCACTGATGACCATAAAAGGAAAGCGGTTTTAAAGAGAAGGCGCGCCATTGTGCTCGTGCAGCACTGAAAATGTTGCTTTATTTACCGTAGATTGACACGAACATGCAAACTCAGGGGTGTCCAGTCATGTGCCATGGAGGGCCAAGACCCTGCAGGTTTTCTCTTCTACCCAGTCTCTTCAGCAGGTGTTTTCACTGATCAGCAATAGTGGGAAGAAATTCAGTGAAATCTGCTGTTGAAGACACTGGTTGGAGGTAAAGCCTGCAGGGTCTTGGCCCTCCATGGCACATGATTGGACCCCCCGATATAACTATTTATAGTTTCTTGGACATAATCCCCCACCACCCCAATCATTTTTGGTGATCTGATAGAAAGTTTACTATAAGGTGTACTATAAATATATTCTAGCTTTTTATTTATATATCTGGAAAGTTGTGCATGTGAAAAAAAAATACTTGATTCTTGCAGTTTTTGCCTACTGTGTGTAAAATGTAAGTACATATGTTTGCTCTTTGTGTGCCTCATGCTGCATTAGTGTGATGGATATCTGGGTTATTTGTAACCCAATAGCTTTATTCAAGTTTAAGCTGAGAGAAGAACTAAAGTGTTTGGCTCAAAACCAAAGCCTGCTATCATAACAGTGGGTTGACAGAGCTTATCTGACTTTGTCCTTTCTCTGGTTTCAAACACTTGATATTGCAGCAGCATCACAGGTCAGCTGATGAAAAAAGCACCAGTCTTTAGTAAGCAAGACTATTCTAATAACCCACACTGTCTTCCCCTGAATTGTGATTATCATTATAGCTCCTACTTCTGGAACCCACCCAGTTTGCTCTTTAGTACATATATTTTTTGGTTATACGACAGTGGTTATTTTGCAGTATTTGCCTTCACTTCGGTCCGAATTTTTGTCAGCATGACTGCTCATATGGGCACTTGCAGTAGATGATGCCAACTTGCATGTAAAGTTGGTTTCATTGCAAAGAGGTTTTCTTATTATGGGTCAAGAGTAGGCATACACAATATATGTTGGCATGCTATCGGCATCGGCTGATAGAGCATTTAAAATTATCAGCCATCAGCAAAAATTGATATTTACAGCCAATAGAATATTATAGTAGACAGTCTCGAGTGATGCTCTGCTAGTGACATTATGCTTTCCTCTCGGCACAAAGGACTGATGTCATTACGCTAGGTGACCTTATCTCAACTAACATGGCGACCCCCTTCACACTCAGGCTGCCGCTCTGTACTCCCTCGGCTGTGGTTATTTCGGATTACTTTTTGTGGTTAAGCACTCTTGAAGCATATCACACATCTTCTACAACAGAGAGGAATTACTTCACATTGGGAGAATATTCCAAGTCCCCTTTACGGGACCAGCATTTGTGCTCTTCGTAGACGGAGGCGGAGGCAACCGCATGAACAGAAGCAGCTTGGTTAAGAGGGCTCTAAACAGACCAATGCTGCCTAGCCTTTTTTGTCGCAAATGCGGTCCCTTGGAAACAAGACTCTTCTTGTTCTTCTTTTAGTTATGATTGGCAGTTGACAACCAGCTTACAAGTGCATTACTGCCACATACTTCACTTTCTTCTTCTTCTTTTAGATTTGATTGGCAGTTGTCAACCAGCTTATAGGTGCATTACTGCCACGTACTTCACTCTATATCATCACTCGTATCTGGTCAGGAGCTGTAGTCCTTACCGCCATGTACTTCACTCAGTAAACATCACTCTATATATCAAAAGTCAGAATTCTTGGCTGGCAACCTCTTCTTCTTCTTCTTCTTCACGCTATATCTTTGTATAAGGAGTTTTTATAAGGAGTTCTGAAAAATCTTCTTCTTCAAACAGTAAGATTTCCATGTCTACATGATGTCTATAACACTCTATCTGGTCATTACTCTATAAGGAGTTCTTATAAGGAGTTCTGAACACGTCAGACAAAAACTGTATATATAACCTGGATCATCATTCAAAGCTGGCTACACACCAAGATCATAGACACCATGGTTGAGCTAGCATGCTGCTAACTACACTGAAGCACAGGACAGAGGAATCTGATAAGAGCTGTGGAAGTGGATTTTGTGAACTAGCAGCAATACCCAGTGAATACGGCATGGAGTGTTTAGTCCTGATGATACTACAACAGCAATATCAAGGACCTGCTGACCAACCTCCTCCCCAAGCTCAGCTGGGCTGTAGTGAACATATAGTTTACATTGACCCAACATGTACCACTCCAGAAATGTAACTACACATTATGGGAGCATTTTAAATAGGATGGCCTTCCATAAAATTGGTCCCTTTCCCAGACAGCACCCTACATGCGACATTGTCAGCATTACAAAACGTCGTGTGTAGTATTTATGTAAAAAGTTTGCTTCCAGATGTCGGTAATGCATTGTTTTTGTGTAGCATTCAAGGAGGGTTATTGCTGCAGTATTCCTATGTTGTCAAGGGTATGTAAAGCATTAAACATGTATTAATTTTTTTTTATTAGGTTTTTATTGCACAAAATAAAATGCACCAATGGCTGATAATAACATGTAGGGCTGTGAATCTTTAGAAGTCACACACAATTTGATTCCAATTTTTGAGGTCACGATTCCATTCAGAATCGATTTTCCATTGACATTTGGCTCTCAGTACAGTACGAAAAACCACTAATCTCAGAAAAACAGTCCACTGCACTGCAGAAAATGCCGAGGTAAGCTTGAAAGCAGAATACAGTGTGTTGATGTTTTGGGGGTATATTTTTTTAAAAATTACATCAACTGATTTGCAATAAAATACTTTTAAATGAAAAAAGTAGGTTTAGGTCAGTAACTGCTTTTCTATTTCTTGAAAACTTGTGAGTTTCAAAAATGAAATTGTACACAAGTGAAATAAATTTTGAAAATCTTCCTTTTCAACATATCACAATTCCTAACAGCTTTAGCACAGTGTGTAGGTTTGGTCGCCTGCCAGCATTCTAGAAATATAGGCTGTTCATTAAAAAAACAAAAGTAAATTCTATCACAAATGCTTTGAACATCCATTTAAATAGTAGTGCTACCTGACTGTATGCAGTCAATGTACAGTTACAAATACAGCAACTTAATGCAATAAACAAAAAAACAATAAGAACTGAATGCAATTGGTGCATAAGATAAGTAACATTAATTTTAAACCTGCATAAATATGAACTTAAGTATCTAAATTCTTTGGAGACTTAAAAAAAACAAATTAAAAGTTATAAAACAAAATAAAGTGCTGTTAAAAGATTTCATGTTTTTTTTTTTTTTGCCCATTCAGAATTAGCTGGGAGTTTGCTGAAGTGGTGCAGTGTGCATTGTTCAGCAGGAGGACTTACAACTTTTTCCACTTCTTTCAACTCTGGGTAATTGCGGTTAATGTGAGTCCCGGCATTTGTGGTGTTACCAAAGTACTGGACTTTTGTTTTGCAAGCTTTACATATTACATGTGTCATGTCTAGCGTTTTCTTTCCAGGAATGTTGTAGAAACAAAAATGGGCCCACACACTTGCCTTCATTTAAGATGAGACTGGCTGAATTTCTTGCTGCTCCATTTTTTCTTTATTCCGACTGTTTCATCCGGCTGCTAGCTAGTAAGTTACTCTGCGTGGTTCTCCTGTGTCTGCAGCATCACTGTGTAATACGTATCATGAAGCAGCAATACGTGTCACGTGACGGGACACTGGCACCACCGCAAAAAAAAAAATAATGATAATAATAATAAAAAAATTATTAATTTTTGTGACTTGATTCTGGATCGTGTAAAATGAGAATCTCGATTTTTATGTGAATCAATTTTTTTTTCCACCCAACACCCCTAATAGCATGTAGGCTTTGAACATAATTTACATTTATTTACTTCATTTACTTAATGCATTACTTTATTCTTCAGTCATGATAGTGTTTCACCCGTGTATGGCCTTTTATTTTTATTGCTGTTTAGTGGAATTAATTTCTTTTCTGAAACGTGCCATCTTTTTCTTGTCGATTTGCTGCTTTTGTCTCAAAAATTTCAGTTTTTTTCCCCACTTAAATTTGTGTCTGTCATAAATTTGCAACATTTATTCCCAAATTTGACATTTTCTTGTAAATATCCAACTTTTCTGATAGAGTTGAAACTTTTCTCAAACTTTTTTTTTTCTCAAATTAGCTTTTATTCTTGTAAATTAAAAACTTTCTCAAACTTAATGTTTTTTCTTGTAAATTTGCAATGTTTATATGGATGCTGGTTAAATTTTTGTTCTATGTGATCATTTTTCACCTGATCTGGACAATTGATCCAATTTTAGTTTTTTAAATGTTTTTGTTGGAAGAGAAGGGTTTGTTTGGGTCCATTTTAAAGGTTTTGGTGGATAGATGGACAGCTCTTCATAAAAAGACATCTATCTGGGTCTGTTTACAAACATTTTAAATCCAAAATAATTCACACTTTCTATCTTATGTACTACACCTGTGGGGTGAGGGCTAGGTAGCCTTCACCATGCATAGAGCCAATCAGGTTAACCAGTGTGTGCCAACATTGCCGGTTTTGAGCCAGCTCCTGTGCATCGTCAACAGCGACTCCCGAGCTGTTGGAGCTCTCTCTCCACCACATCGAACCATCTGGTGTGTAGCTTGCCCTGAGGTCTATTCCACCCTGAGGCCCTGGAGTTGAACATGAGGATGGCTTTTGCTGGGTGTTCTGGTGGGAGGCGGAGGACCTGGCCAAACTAGTGGACACGCCACTGTGTAATAAGGTGGGATGCTGCAGGCTGATGAGTGCGGGCTCAGAGCGCCTATTAGATATGCGCTGGGGCTACCTGATGTTCTCAATGGTTCTAAGGGCCCAACTATCAAACCCATCCACTCTTGAGGCCAGAGTCTTATTCAGTGGCCATGTCTCTGACCCATAGAGTAGGATGGAGAGGACTGACGCATTGTATATGCGGAGCTTCGTTTTTCAGGAGATTGAACGATGGTGACAGAGAGGTTTCCATAGTTCCTGTAGGGTTGATGCAGCGAGGCCACGTCTGCGGTTTATTTCTGGTTTCATATCTTTGTTGTTGGTCACTGTGAGGCCTAGATACACAAAGGAATTGACAAGCTCAATGGCATCATTCCCGAGCTGTAACGGGGGTGGGTCTGGTCCATCGTCAACATGCATTAGCTTAGTCTTAGTCTTCGTCCAGCTCACCTGAAGGCCTAATTTTGCTGCCTCTTCGTGGTAGACAACTAAAGCAGGCAGGCTTCATGCCCAACCACTCAACCTCAGACCACATCTCTGCTGTTTGCCTGTTGATAGAGAAGGCCTATGAATTCCGCAAGGACCGCCATCTTTATATAGCCTTTATAGATCTTAAGGTTGCCTTCGACACCATGGACCACGCTTCTCTTTAGAGTATCCTGCAGACCCTCGGAGCCCCACTCAAGTTCATAGCCCTATTTAAGCTGCTCTAGAGCAGCTTGGAGAGCTGAGTCCGTGTGAATGGAAAGGAGTCTGGCTGGTTCCCCATCAACAGTGGAGTCCGACAAGGTTGTGTGGCCGCTCCTCATCTCTTCAATTGTGTCATAGACTATCTGATGACCAAGGTCTGCGAGCGGATCCCTAGCATGTAGTTTGGCAACTACCGTCTGGCTGACCTTGAATATGCTGACGATACCATCCTGGTCAGCCCATTCTACAGTCAGCTGAGGGAAGCTCTAGTTGTCTACACTTTCTATCAGTATGCTAATATTGTTTTTAGAAGAAGATAATTGTGTCCTTCATGTTTCCTGCACTTCAAAGTAAGTGGCATAAACAACAGTCCGAATTTAAAAGAATATTAAGGAAGTTGGCAGACACATTTATGAATCTTTATAACTGTAATAATTACATAAATTGTTACATGACGGCAGTGGGTGTACATATTGTTTTGTCTTTTTCCCCCTGTTCCAGTGATCATATGAAAAGTTGTTCTCCGTTTTTTTTAAAAAAAAAAGAAGATTAAAAGGTCACTTTTGACCTCTTGTGGTAAAGCAGTCAGTGAAACCATATCGGGTGCACTCTTCAGGTATTGTAGCATCGCCATGTAAGAGATGAGAGTGTCATGGATTGGCAGATGAAGATTTTGAAGTAGGACCCAAGGTGCAGGCAGGATTTTGGTGCAACATCACTTTATCACTCTATAAATTCCAAGAAATCTGGCTGGCTGGCTGTCGCGGTCATAGGACATCATAGGACGGCCTATGATGTCTGCCTGGTGTCCTATGATCCCAGGCATCATAAGACTCGCAATGCCGTCATAAAGTTATGTCTGTATGATGTCATATACACATAGGACTCGCGATGCTGTCATAAAGATATGTCTATATGACGGCACATAGACAGAGCACATCATAGGACGGCCTATGATGTCTGCATGATGTCCTATGATCTCAGGCATCATAGGACTCGTGATGCCGTCATAAGGATATGTCTATATGACGGCACATAGACAGAGCACATCATAGGACGGATGGCATATGGCTCAAAATTGGCAAGGTGAATAACTCACAGGGCCAGTCTTTACAGCGCGTTTGTTTTTTCTGCACAACATATTTCTGCATCCATGGCCAATTCTACATTGCTGCGAGCAGAGTTGCCAGATCAAGCACTCTTTGTATTCTTGCTCAAGATGAAGAAACTATGCAAAAGCGTCGCTTTCTCAGCAATGTCGTTTTTAAAGAGGTGGTTTCTAAGCAAAAGTGGTGCTTTCTCAGCAATGTCATTTTTAAAGAGGTGGTTTCTGGGTTTCTACGGCATGCACGGCCTTCCTGAACAGGGTTTGAAGCCACTTTTTGCTCAGATCTATTTTCATGATCCTGCCCAAGAACTGGAATTACACGCACCTATCCCGCAACCATGATATGAACAAAGTAGAAGAAGACCCACCAGATGGAGGGCAATAAAAATGAGGAGAACTGCTGCACGTCAGAAAAGATGTCCGTGAGAGATGAATCACCTCAGGTTCCAGCAGTATGCCGCAGGCATGACTGTGAACAACACAGCCGTCGTGAGACAGGAGGAGACCCTTCACAACGGGCATTCAGAAATACTTGCTTATACTTGGTTTCTGATGGGCATGGGACGGGTATGCACGGGTAGGTACTAGTCATATTATAATTCAAGAAATCTGTGTGTGTGTGTGTGTGGTGTCTGTGTGTGGTGTGTGTGTGTGTGTGCACAGTCAGAGGACTTTGTGTTGCCATGGTAACCATGTCAAAGATCAAAGGCAGGGCATCACCATGGCTATTGTTTGCCATGGTAACCATGTCAAAGATCAAAGGCAGGCATGCAGCAGGGGTTATATGGACATGCACAGATACCATGTCAACATCCTCAAACTTCAGCCTCCCCGATATGCGGAATGTTGGGAGGGGGAAATCTTTCATGAACGCCATAGGGGACCATAGGGGAGCTGTGGGGGCGTTCATAGCTATGACATCACAGGTGCACACTGTGTTCCTATGATGTCATATGACCATATAAAGAGTTCTGAACAACTCCTTTGAACAACTTCTTCTATGATGTCATGCAGACATCATAGGCACCCTGTGAGGTCAGAACACTCTTTTTACAGGCATGCAGGAACGCTTGCTTACACTTGCTTTCTACGGGCGTGCAGAAATACTTGCTTAACCATGTCAAAGATCAAAGGCAGGGATCACCGTGGCACTGTTGCCATGGTAACAGTAACTTTCTACAGGCATGCAGAAATGCTTGCTTACACTTGCTTTCTATGGGCTTGCAAAAATACTTGCTTATACTTGGTTTCTACGGGCATGCACGAGTATGCACTAGTGGTGATTTATTTAACAAGGACCAGGAGTAAAACCACAGCAGCATGAGGGCTGAAACTAAAACTAGGCAAGGCAAGGTGAATAAACTCACGTGGAAACACTCAGGACATACTGACAGTGATCACAGCAACATGAATGACAGGACTAATGATGATGACCTCACAGTAACAGAGAACAAAGACTCACATAAATAGGGGAACTAATAATTACATGGATGCAAGACAGCTGGTAAACAATCAGCTAAACGGTAACACATGAGGAAAATGGGTATGGAAAACACAAGGGGCAGGAGACAGTAGGTAAACAAATACAGTACACACACAACCCTGGACTTAGGCAGGGGAAACACAGAGACCACAATAATGACACTAAGGACAGACAAGGGATGACACAACGTGACTAAAGACACAAGGACAGTAATACTAACAGTAAATATAAACAAGGATCACATAATATAACCAAATACAAAAAGACAACCAGAAAACAATAACGGGGGATGAGCACAGGACTACATGCAACAACCAATGACTGGGGAGCACAAAGGATACTTAACTAGAAAAGCACTCGGAGAGCGCAGACCTCCGCCAAGCGGCACAGTTCCCCCCATAGAGTGTTTGTGTGTATGTTTGCAGATTCCCTGAGCATGAAAAGATATGAGTAGCAATTGGATTCACAATTATTCTTTGTTTATTTGACATGGACAGTGCAATAAACAGACAATTAATGAATGACAATCAATGTGATAGTGATAGGATTAGTGGTTCAGTAGTGTAAAATGGGGCTATAAGGGACGGCGGGTTAATAAGGGAGACTTTTGTGGGAAATGTTTTAAATGTAATTGTGCTTTTTTTATTTTGAGCAGGACGCTGAGTTGTGTTGTTATTGTCAAATATCCATGAATCCTTCATCAAATGTAGGCGGAAGCAAAATTAAAAAAGCAGAATTAAATTTAGAAAAGTGTCCCATATTACCCCGCCGTCCCTTATAGCCCCGTTTTACGGTTGTCAAAGCATTGCCTCCTTGGCGGAGGTAATAAAGTGAAGTGTTGGTGTGTCCATCTCCTCCTCTGACGGATGCAGATTGGTTAGACAGGTTGGCGTGGGTTTTATATTATATTGGGGTTGCGCTCCGCGGCCAAACAGAATTTAGAGTCTTCCCCGGCAGAGAGGTCGTTTTTACGCAGCGCCTATAGCTGGGCGGGGAATTTGTGGCAAATAATGGGGCGGCGGACAGGTGGCCGTGTCAGGTTTTGCAGCGTGGCGCAAAAACAGCCACGCTGGCGTGGCCAGGGCAGCAGTGTTTTCCGCGTGCTTTTGTGCCTAAAACGTTGAAGAACGCGGAGTTTGTGTTGGTCAGACACAACAACCAGCGCAATGTGCGCAGCGCCTATGGCTGGCAGAGGCACGCTGGGGGTCCGAGGCCAGTAGTGTTTTCCGCATGCTTTTGTGGCTAAAACGTTGAAGAAGGCGGAGTTTGTGTTGGTCAGACACGACGCCCAGCGCCCTCCATTGCGCCTGCACACATGTTGAAAATGGCCCTATGTCACAGTGTGGAAAAATGCTTTAAAAAAATTCCTGTATCCAGACGGTGAACCGGATCACCCCCAAAATTTAATCAGTTCTTCCTTGTACCATTTCCAACAACGCCTGAAAGTTTCATGCAAATCCGTCCAAGACTTTTTGAGTTATCTTGCTAACCAACAGACAAACAGACAGACAGACAGACAGACAGACAAACACACAAACCCTGGCAAAAACATAACCTCCTCCTGGCCTTCGGCCTGGCGGAGGTAATAATGGGCGATTATTTTGGTAGTCAACTGATCTAATGACTATTTTTACCTCCGCCAGGCCGAAAAGGGCAGGAGGAGGTTATGTTTTTGCCAGGGTTTGTGTGTTTGTCTGTTTGTCTGTCTGTCTGTCTGTCTGTCTGTTTGTCTGTTGGTTAGCAAGATAACTCAAAAAGTCTTGGACGGATTTGCATGAAACTTTCAGGTGTTGTTGGAAATGGTACAAGGAAGAACTGATTAAATTTTGGGGGTGATCCAGTTCACCGTCTGGATACAGGAATTTTTTTAAAGCATTTTTCAACACTGTGACATAGGGCCATTTTCAACATGTGCACAGGCGCAATGGAGGGCGCTGGTCGTCGTGTCTGCAACACAAACTCTGCGTTCTTCAACGTTTTAGGCACAAAAGCACGCGGAAAACACTGCTGGCCTGGGCCTGCCAGCGTGCTCGTGTTTGCGCGCAACTGCAAAACCTCACACGGGCAGCTGTCCGCCGACGGATTCTTTGGCAGAAATTCCCCGGCCAGCCATAGGAGCTGCGCATTTGGCAGAAATTCCCCGGCCAGCCATAGGCGCTGCGCATTTGGCAGAAATTCCCCGGCCAGCCTTAGGCGCTGCGCATTTTGCAGAAATTCACCGGCCAGCCATAGGCGCTGCGCATTTGGCAGAAATTCACCAGCCAGCCATAGGCGCTGCGCATTTGGCAGAAATTCCCCGGCCAGCCATAGGAGCTGCGCATTTGGCAGAAATTCCCCGGCCAGCCATACGCGCTGCGCTATAACGACTCTCTGCCGCGAAGCTTCCTAAATTCTCGTTTGCCGCGGAGCGAAACCCCAAATATATAATATAAAACCCACGCAACCTGTCTACCCAATTTGCATCCGTCAGTGAGGAGATGGACACAACAGCAACACTTCAGGTTTATTACCTCCGCCAAGGAGGCAATGCTTTTACTACTGAACCACTAATCCTATCACTATCAGATTGATTGTCATTGATTAATTGTCTGTTTATTGCACTGTCCCTGTCAAATAAACAAATAATCATTGTGAATCCAATTGCTAGTCATATGTTTACATGCTCAAGGAATCTGAAAACGTACACACAAACACTGTATGCTGTACTGTAACACTGTTGTTATGTAAAACAAGCTGCATTTCCGTTCTTCCACTACAGACACAGCCGCGAACAGATCAGATATGATTGACCTCTCATTCGACTAATAAGAGCCTTGGATTGGGTTTCTGAAACCTTGAAGAACCAATGACTGAAAACCTAGCAAGAAGGATCCGCCTACCAACGCTGCGAATGCAGCGAGCCAATTGAAGCACAGAAGTTCGAAAGCTGTTTTGTGTAAGGCTGGGTGAAGACAGACTGCTGCAGCAGATGAAAAAAGGACCCGCAGGAAGAACCGTCACAGACCTAGCAGCATGGAGACCACCCACAAGTGCGACCTGTGTGACAGGGACTGCCATTCGCGCATCGGCCTGTTCAGCCACAGGCGGTGCTTTTTTTTTTTTTTTTTTTTTTTATTCCAGCAGAATAGACGTTTAGGATTCTCTTCCATGGTCATCATAGACCGACGGAGGCCGACGACGAAGGTCGTAAATCATTCGCCAAAACCGCAATCATGGAAGCGCAAAACCGCAATAATGGAATTATGCTTTGGCCGGGTTGCGAGACCAGAACCACGAGTCCGTAACAAGGGACCAGCGTCGCGTTCGTCTGACAATGAGGAAGAGCAGTTCGCCAGGACAGAACAGAATCGACTCAGAATCAGGTTTATGCATTGTTCATGTAGTAACACAACTAGGAATTTGTCTCGGTACAATGCTGCAACATTAAACATGATAAGATAAGAGAAATAACATAACATGTAATAAAGTGTAGGATAAGATTAAAGTGATACTGGTCAACAGTTAAAATCTATATTAGCCAGCAGCAGATACTGTGGAGAACTATATAGTGCAGTCGGTAATGCCGGAAGAAAACAGTGATGATTGACCAGAGTCTGGTTGAGCTGCTGTACATGGTGCACGAGAGTCCATCGTGTTCAGCAGTCTAATGGCAGAGGGGAAGAAGCTGTTCATGTGACGTGAGGCTTTAGTCTGGATGACCGAGTCTTCTACCAGAGGGGAGGGGGCAAACACGTACGTGACCAGGGTGTGAGGGATCGGCTATGATCCGGCCAGCACGCCTCCGGGGTCCTGGAGATGTACAGATCCTGGAGAGATGGGAGCTTGCAGCCGATCACCTTCTCAGCAGTGCGCACGACGCGCTGCAGCCTTAGTCTGTCCCTGGCAGTGGCTCCTGCGTACCACACGGTTATGGAGGTGGTGAGGATGGACTCGATGATGGCTGTGTAGAACTGCACTAACATCAATGCTGCTGTGAAGAGGTAAGTGTTATAAGCTAAATTATTCTTTATCCCTGAAAACAAAAATGACTTTTGACCGATCGGTAAATTACAACTGTGCGGCGCGTGCGCCGCATCCGGACCGTGAACGCCCCCCCCCCCCCCCCCCCCGCTACTCTTCTGTAGCGAGTGGGGGGGGGGGAAGCCGCGGTGACTGCGCCGCGGTCGCCACATGACTATTCCGTCATGTAGCGATGGCCAATGTCCGTCCTCTGTAGCGGGGGGCGGGGACAACCCCCCCCCCCTCCACACACACACACACACACACAGCCCTGAGTGTCACCTTTCATTAGAGCCCAAGATGAAGCTTCTATATTGAATCATTCAAAAGTTACAGACGTTTTTCCAAACTGTGCCATTTGGCACAATTTGGCACAGTTCAAAAACGCCTGGGAACTACCTGAGGAAAAAGCTGTGTAATATATTCATTTTTTGTGGTATTGTTACAAAATTTTGACCTCAGCTGGATAACACTTGGTTCTACATTTCTGTTGCATTTTCCAGCCCGGATCTGAAGCTGTGTGTTATTTGCAAGCATTTGTATCCAAAAAAACACCCAGGCCAAATTTATTTTCTTCAAGTTCACTATGTTTAGATGACTGTAACTCAGTGGCCGGAGCACTTAGAGAGATTATGACTGTTTTGCCAAAAAATTCAAAGTGTTTTCTTTTAAATGAGACCAACCCCATGAAGATGCTGCAAAGGGTTGAAGAACAGCTTTCGATTTACTTTGGGCACGTTATTTTTTGGCGTTTTTAGGGAAATTGACCGGAGTGCAAGGGGTTAAACAGTGGTCCAAATTCAAAAGAATATTGAGCTAGTAAGCACATGCAGAACATTTTGTGGCTCATCATAACCCCAGTAATTACACATAGTCAAAACGGCAGTGGCGGTGATCGCACGCACCGTTTTCTCTGACTTCTCTTTTTCTCTGTGCAACGATCGTATTAAAAGTTGCTTTTTCTTAACATTTTTTAGCTCCGTCTCCATCACAATCTGTTTTTGTCCGTTGCCATTTCATAAACAAAAACATGACAAAATCGTGTGTTCTTGAAAAATAAAGGAAACATTTTCTCAAATTTATCTGTATTGTTTTTCCAAAATTAAATCGCATTGTATATTGTTGTATAAAAAGCCTATATCACCACACTCCCTGTTAAGCTGATGTGGCATCCATTTGAGTGATAGTTATCATTATCATGCTCGCAATCACTGCATATGCTGTCACTGAACAGAACATATGGCAGTTAACAACACTGAGTGGCAAAAATGAGTGGCAGCATTAGATGGTATGCATTAAAACACAAAAATATACACAGTATTCAATCACAGCAGTACACAAAGTACCTGCTTGCATTGTGGAGAGCTAATCTGATCATTCCATCTTGTTTTAATTGGCAAATGAATAAATAAATACATACTTAAAGGCTCTGAATCAGTTCTTCACTTCCCATGTGCTCCTTGGTCTTTACCCACACATCAGTACAGTCAAGTAAATGGTCTGGTATTAACATCAAAAGTAAAGGAGGTACTCTGTGCACTGCCGTGACTACACATTTTGTATGATTTTTATGCTTTGCTCTATACAAAATAAAGCTGTCACATGTTAGTGTTGTATTGCTATGGTAACTATCCTGTAACTGCCAAGAACTCTGTTCCAATGCATCATCACTGCTATAGGCCAGAAAATCCCTTTATTCTGTGGGAAAACTGTTTTGGCCCTCAGATTAGCAATTCTTTTTCATTCCCATGTCAGTTATTTCCCTAGAATGTAGCTGTGAAATTCCAAACAACAAACGTTCAAGTACAAACATGTTCTCTTCCATTTTTATGGCTATTTTTGATTTCAGTGTATATAAATAGCTCAATAAATATTAAAAGGCTCAGAACCAGTTCTTGATTTGCATGCTCTTACCCACACATCATAACGGTAAACAGTGTGATATTAACATCTAAAGTTAAAAAAGGAACTTTGTGTACTACTGTGACTAAATATTTTTGTGTGATTTTATGTTTTGCTGCATACAAACTAAAGCCACTTAGTGCTGGTAACTGTGGTAACTGCCCTGCAACTACTAAGAATTCTGTTCCAATGCATCTCCTCTATAGCCACGCTGTGTAGTACTGTCAAGTGACATACCTGGAAATGGTCACATCAGATTGCTGTGTAGGAGAAAGGCAGCATCGCCAACGATCACATGGGAAAGTGTGACTGTTGTCCCAGGAAGATTGGGGGGGGGGGGTAGATTCAGTTTGTTTTCCAACAGCATTGATCCAAATTGGCTCTCTCTGAAGATGCCCCCGTTTCTTCATCTACACTACCGTTCAAAAGTTTGGGGTCACTTAGAAATTTCCTTATTTTTGAAAGAAAATCACTTTTTTTCAATGAAGATAACTTTAAACTAATCAGAAATACACTCTGTACATTGCTAATGTGGTAAATGACTATTCTAGCTGCAAATGTCTGGTTTTTGGTGCAATATCTAGATAGGTGTATGGAGGCCCATTTCCAGCAACTATCACTCCAGTGTTCTAATGGTACAGTGTGTTTGCTCATTGCATCAGAAGGCTAATGGATGATTAGAAAACCCTTGTGCAATCATGTTAGGTCTGCAATGCTGTAATTGCTGCAAATGGAGGATTCTTTGACAAAAGCAAAGTTTGAAGGAAAAAATTATTATTTCAAATACAAATCATTATTTCTAACCTTGTCAATGTCTTGACTATATTTTCTATTCATTTTACAACTCATGGTGGTAAATAAGTGTGACTTTTCATGGAAAGCACAAAATAATTGTCTGGGTGACCCCAAACTTTTGAATGGTAGTGTATGTGTCTTAGTGGCTGGATTGGCATGGGAAATTCACCCTGTGTCTGTCTCTGTCGGTTCAGCAGTCGCACAAACCATCTCCTCTCCCTTGTCTGCTTTCTGCATTGCTTGTAGTAGAACAAGCTTTTGTTCAATGCTTCTCAAAATTCATTTTTGTGTGGTCGCCATCACTTGCACTGACAAAAACAAGAAATATGCGAGGAGAAGACAGGAAGACACATCCGCTGAGACCCCGCAACTGCCTACCGTTTGGGCGGTGAATTGCAAACTGATGCTGACAAACCGGCGCAGAAGTAAATTTGCCAGAGGACTGCGTAGGCGTCATCCATCGGCAATGGCGTCGACGTGATGCTGGTGCATAAACCACACTTAAAGGCCAAATGTCACGTAATTTTTTTTTCTAAATGACAACGAATTTAGATAAAATACACATAGCTTAAACCAAATATTCATACCGGAGACCATATCACCCACCTGTATTTACATAATTGCACAAAATACACCAGGTGAAGGCCCCACCTTGCTTGCTGGCTTGTGACAGCCAGTCCAGACCACGCCCATGTTTTTGACATCACCAGTTGTACCCTGGCTGCCCTGCCTATCCACATTCACACTTATCAACCTTGGACAATCATGACGGAAAGTGACAGCGATTGTGAACAAATTAGTTTAGTTTTGTCTTCTTTTTTTTTTTGTCTTTTTTTTTGGTCAGTGGGTTCAGACAGTGACAGAGCATTGAACCTTACCGGTTCGAGCCGTCCGAGACGGAAATCAGATGCTTTGTCTGATGACAACAGTTCCACGATGACCAGAGAGCAGAACCAGTGGAAAATGTCATTGAACTGGACATTAATCGACTCCAGAATTGCGAAGCCGAAGGGGTCTGTCGAGGGCGCCCCATAAATATTGATTTTTCGGAAGCCATTATATTACAGTGGAGGAGAGCCGCGTGCTGTCAAGAAATTGACCAGATCAATATGAAAATGGAGGCGCATACCTGTCAGTGAGACGTTTTCGCCGTGTTTTGGTGCCAACGTGCGGCTGTGGGGGGACGGCGGAGTAGTGTGGACACTTTTCTGGGGAAATGGTTTTAAATGTAGTTCGTTGTTATTGTCAATATTTTAAGGAAATATGGGGAGAAATGCAATTTTAGCAAAAACGGGCGTATTGCCATTTCTGTACGCCCAAAACAAAAACATACGGGAAAAAAAAATTGAGTGTGTTGAGGGAACACGTCCTGTCTGTGATCCCCCACAGCTGGTGCTGGCAGATCGCTCAGCGTGAGCTATTCTCACTACAATGAGAAGTGTGGAGTCACTCATTAGTTTGATTGTCTGGGCTGGCTGATCGCTCAGCGTGAGCTATTCTCACTACAATGAGAAGTCATTAGGACAATGGTTTAACACGTTTAGCTGGGCAGCGGTTGAGGAACAGAGAGATCGCCTTACAAATACAGAATTCTGCTTTTTTTTTTATTTTGCGCGGACGCTGATTGTGTTGTTATTGTCAAATATCCATGAATCCTTAAATATTTGACAATAACAACACGAGTTGCATTTGGGGCATTTCACAGAGAGGTGTCCCTTGTTGCTCCACCGTCCCTTATAGCCGCTTTTTACGGTGTTGAAGTACGGCGAAAACGTCTCACTTGACAGGTATGAAAACATTTCCCAGAGAAGTGTCCCTTATTACCAGCCTGTCCCTGATAGTCCCGTTTAAGGTATGGGTGAAATATCCAATTTTTTCTTTCTTGTTGCTCACTTCAACCTTCCAGTCTCCATATAAACAATCAATTGAAATACCCCAAGCATCAAACTCGGGTACAATCGATTTCGTCACTTCCGCCTTCTTCCCCAGGCGATTCCAGGGGCCGTGTCAGGCCAAGCGCGGCAGTTTTAAATTAACAAATATTCCGTTGTTACTGAAGCATATGCCCCAAGACCCGAACGGATCGGTTCCCTTTTATATCTAGTTTCAAGATATTTAAAGTACCCTGTTACATGACATTTGGCCTTTAAGCCTGTACACTTGTGAAAATCACTTTGTCAGTTGCTGCCTTAATATAATGTAGCCTATTATAAAAAGTTGCCATAGCTAAATGAAACATCAAAACAGGAGTTGGAAACTTGAACTTTACAGCTTAATCAGAAGTATTTATAGCAACACAATTAAATAATAGATGTTAAAGTGTAAAAACTCAAATAGCAGCTTTGCTGCTCCATAAAGGCTGTAACTGCGTGTTAAAAACAAACTAGAGTAATATTCAACTCCATTAAAATAAAAAAAGAAAATAAGTGAAAATAACTGCCAGACTGAGGTTGCGTTAATTGAGAATTGTCCGTCATTGACTGGTAATTTTTAGCAATCAAGGAAAATTTCCACAGTGGTCTATCATTTTGATGGATTGCACTGATAGTATTTAATTATAATTCCCACCCCATCTATGTGCATCTGGCGGAAGATTTGAATTCAGGCCCATATACAGCATAAAAGTCAATTGAGATAGGTTGTATTAATAATTTTTTACACATTTAATATTTTTATTTTACTTTATCATGTAATATTTTTCATCTGTGTAATCAGAAACAAGTGTTTAATCTATTCTTGTTTCTTAAAGTTAATGATTAACCTCTTGCACTCCGGTGTACGCGGGCGGGCACGTCTCTGCGTCCTAGAGCGCATGAGGGCGCAAGAGGGCGCTGCGTCCTAGAGCGCACTGAAAAAAAAAGCTGCATTTCCGTTCTTCCACTACAGACACAGCCGCGAACAGAAAGCCAAAGGAGTGCTTTGATTGGTTTAGATGTGATTGACCTCTCATTCGACTAATAAGAGCCTTGAATTGGGTTTCTGAAACCTTGAAGAACCAATGGACTGAAAACCTAGCAAGAAAGGACCCACTACCAACGGCTGCGAATACAGCCAGCCAATTGAAGCACAGAAGTTCGAAAGCTGTTTTGTGTAAGGCTGGGTGACACACAGGCGTTCGTCAGTCTTTTTTTCTTACTACTGTTGTTATTTGTTTTGAAAAATCGTTTGCCAAAACCGCAATCATGAAAGTGCAAAACCGCAATAATGGAATTATGGTTTGACCGGGTCGCATGACCAGAACCACGAGTCCGTAACAAGCGGACCAGCGTCATGTTCGTCTGACAATGAGGAAGAGAAGTTCGCCAGCGACACTGCTGTTGTGGACAGGTAAGTGTTATAATAGACCAAGAGCTAGGGGGTGTTTATCTGCAAAGAATGAGAGGTTGTCTCATGGGTATTTCTGAAAAGGGTATCCTATGGGACATCCAAAACTGAGGTGCTGATGAGTCACAGCTGCCGGGGCATCTAGGAGATATTAACCCTTTTCCGCTTTTTGGGCCGCGTCACAATGTCCGCACTTTTGTGGGGTAGGGATACTTTAAAATAGAATAACTCGGGCACCCCTCCGGCTATGATGCTGTTCTGTACCTCAAAATATTCACCAGGGAATGCTCTTTCACATGATTTTTTTTTCCGGTTCCGCCGGACCGGCGGCGCCACACGAGTCGGCTGCCTGTTGCAACAGCCTTTTTTTTTTTTTTTAATCTTCTTTCTACACCTTTCACTCTGTATATATATCACGGACGCACGGATCGCCCCGGGGGTCTCCCGGGTCGGCGGACGGAGCCACGGTTTGCAGCGGGAGACGCTACAGCGGGGAGGAGCTAGTGCTAGCTAGCACTTGGCCGCCGCCCGGTGCTAATGGGAAACTCGACATCCGGGAGCTGTAGCGAAAACGACGCGGGGTGCCGGGCTGGAGTTTAGGCGGCGTGAAAGAAATATAAGACAGAATAATAAAGAGCGATGACAAGAACCAAGCAGACCGCCCGTAAAATCTACTGGAGGAAGAAGCCCCCCAGGAGACAGCTAGCCACCAGGGCTGCTCAGAGAGGCGCTCTGGCCACCGGCAGAGTGAAGAGGCCTCGCCGTCACAGGCCCGTGGCTCTGAGAGAGATCCGTCGCTACCAGAAATCCACGGAGCTGCTCATCCGTAAGCTGCCCGTCCAGCGCCTGGTGAGGGAGATCGCTCAGGACTTCAAGACCGTCCTGCAGGAGACCAGCGAGGCCCACCTGGTGGGTCTCTTCTTCGCTAAGAGGGTCACCATCATGCCCAAACACTTCCAGCTGGCCCGCTGCATCCGCGGAGAGAGAGCTTAGACTTTCTGCTGCACATTCACCAATCAACCATAATGCTCTGCACTGTGTGTCATATATATATATATATATATATATATATATATATATATATATATATATACACACACTTATAGTAATATGGACATATGTTTACTATTTGTTTTTCTTGCCTTCTGATTGTTGCTTTGAGTGTTGCTATCCCTGTGCTGTTGCAATCCTGGAATTTCCCCATTGTGGGACTAATAAAGGCTTATCTTATCTTATCTTATCTTATATCAACTTTGCAATTTTAACCCTTTTTCACCTCACCAGAGGTCAAAAGGTCACGTGACCATGAAAAATCATGAAATTTCCACCCTTCCTTCTTTGAAATTTATAATCATGGACAATACAGGACCAAATCCAAAAAACTTTATATTTTCTCATTGCCCAGACTTCTAGACAGATTTAGGTAGCATTTGGAGTGATTTCATGAATGTAGGGGAGGGGGACAAGGCTTTGAACGACAGGGACAAAATCAATGAAATTTCGTTTATTTGCACATTTCGTCTACAGATAGCTCTATTCACATAACCAAATCAACAGTTTATAGGGACAAGTAAGCATCATCCCAGCTATTGTACACTGCTCAGGATGGAAATGACGCATTTTTTAAAGAGTTTTACTCAGTAATGGTCAATGTAACATGGGTCATATATCCATGTTTGAAGGTCATGCGTGTACAATACCTGAGATTTTCAGAGGATCCTTTCTTTAGGGGTACATGTGCCATACTGTATTAATACCCTGTAGCTAAGGATCCTCTGTGCTGTTGAACTGAAGGCAATTTATCAAATCAAAAACCCAATAGTAAAGACTGCGTAGCTACATTTCACTACTATTGAAGATTTGCACCACACCCATTCTGCAATACTAGACCTTTTGAAACAATACAACAAAACTGGTGACTGGCCATTTGCCCACATCTCTGTCAAGTTAATGCATGGATAACTGTCCGTCAAGTAGATGTATACAGACTAGCTAGGCCCACTCAAACTCATCTCCAGAGTCGTCCTCATCTGACAACAGGCTTTCTGTAACCTCGTCATCGGTTTCCTCAGACTCATCTTCCTCTTCGACCACTGATTCTTCCACGACCAATGTTGGTGGCATCTGAAGGCCTTGAAACCAAACCATGTCCAATCTGTTGTTGTCCTTCTCGCTCAACTTCCAGCCATGGCCTACAGGCCCAAAGTCTACTGGTTTAGATTTCCTTGCATTCTTCCATAAGTAAGCTACATGATTCACTCTCTTCAGTTTTTCATCTAGGACAGATCTACATGGAGGCAGACAACATGGGTCTGATGTCTTTATCTTTCCATAAGGATCATCCTTTTTCTTGGGACCATACAACTTTCTGAACAGGTTGAGCCTGGCTTCATTCACCTGACTCACATTCTTCATGCCATACATGGAACAAACATAGTCCTCCAGAGTGGCAGAAACATCCATATCGATTCTGTCTGAGGTTCCAAGAGCACTCATGGCCTTGGTGAATGCTTCACTTTTCACCATGATCTCATATGGTTTCCATTTCCCCTTTCTAATGAACGATGCAGTGAAATCACTGCCTGTGAAGGCATGATAACTAGGCAAAGTTTCTAGTCTCGCAGGGGTAATCTTCTCAGCCAATTCAGAAATGTCTACAAGACATCTCGTATTCTTGGCATTTACTCCAGCATCAAGCCACAACTTTGCATTGATGTATTGTGAATGATAGAGAAGAAGTATGAGTATGTCTGTGTCATTGCTTCTGATAACGACCACTGGCTCTCCACTATCATGTAGCTCAGAGACAAACGCCGCATGGAAGATCAATCTGGTATCTGCCTCTTCATGTTCACTCTGTAATTCAATGACCTGAGTTCTCTGCACCCCTCCAGCAACTGCTGTGTAGTGGAAACATTCTCCCCCTACAGCGAAATAGAAACTGTGGTCTTCAAGAATAGGTGCATAGATGGGATCTGTCCATTCATCCTTCAGGAAGGACAACAGCTCATTCTTAAACTCTGGTGAGAGTAATGCATTCCGAAAATCATTTGGTCGTTTTTGCAGTGGTCCAGTGATCTTGTAGGAATGCATAGATTCACCGCGGAAGTCATGCTCCTGATCTTTGATGGATGCTTGGTCTTTATACGTATCACACACTAGATGTACCACATTCGCGTTCGTGCAAGCTTGTTGAAGAATCACTTTGGCGACCCCGCCAAATGTAGGTGGCAATGTGTGAAGGGCACGAATGAAAAACATGGCATCAATCAGATAGGCATCTACTCTAGCTGGTTCTGTATTATGTGGACCCATTGCTTCAAGTTTCTCCATCAAGACACTCTTGGCACTTTTGTGCATGTTACCAGTGATGTGACAAAGAGAAAGAGGAATGGGAGTCAATGGGTATGACATAACAGTCGCCAAGTCGATACCCTGTTCAACTGCAAGATATAGAAGTCTACCAAACAAGTCCATGGTGTACTTTGCCTCCATGGACTTTGGTGCACTTTGCTCCACTGGCAACTGTAGGCTATGCCCTACAGTCATGCAAACCATTTATGCAGCTTCTAATCGTGTCCCAAAACTAAATGTGTGCTCCCCACAGGAAAATTGCCTATGGTCTCAAAATGGTCTGCCTTCTATACATACATACATACATGATCCTGTGCCTATGGGATGTTGGGTGTGGTCACTTTCACTTTCAATTTGTTCATTATATTACACAGTTTCAAACATAAAATTTGCATCTTTGCATGTGGCTTACCTACCCCAAGGGTCACATGTTGTCAGATGAGGAAGCTAAAATCTGGTTGTTGATCAGTAACATGCTATCTAGACAATGCTGCTGCATATATTAGGGCCAACTGCATCACTAAATGATCTCAGAGAAGGCTCAGTAAGGCAGAGCCATCTGTGGACAAAATATGCAACTAAATGAAATTTCATTGATTTTGTCCCTGTCATTCAAAACCTTGTCCCCCTCCCCTACATTCATGAAATCACTCCAAATGCTACCTAAATCTGTCTAGAAGTCTGGGCAATGAGAAAATATAAAGTTTTTTGGATTTGGTCCTGTATTGTCCATGATTATAAATTTCAAAGAAGGAAGGGTGGAAATTTCATGATTTTTCATGGTCACGTGACCTTTTGACCTCTGGTGAGGTGAAAAAGGGTTAAAATTGCAAAGTTGATATATCATGTGAAAGAGCATTCCCTGGTGAATATTTTGAGGTACAGAACAGCATCATAGCCGGAGGGGTGCCCGAGTTATTCTATTTTAAAGTATCCCTACCCCACAAAAGTGCGGACATTGTGACGCGGCCCAAAAAGCGGAAAAGGGTTAATATCTCCTAGATGCCCCGGCTGTGACTCATCAGCACCTCAGTTTTGGATGTCCCATAGGATACCCTTTTCAGAAATACCCATGAGACAACCTCTCATTCTTTGCAGATAAACACCCCCTAGCTCTTGGTCTATTATAACACTTACCTGTCCACAACAGCAGTGTCGCTGGCGAACTTCTCTTCCTCATTGTCAGACGAACATGACGCTGGTCCGCTTGTTACGGACTCGTGGTTCTGGTCATGCGACCTGGTCAAACCATAATTCCATTATTGCGGTTTTGCACTTTCATGATTGCGGTTTTGGCAAACGATTTTTCAAAACAAATAACAACAGTAGTAAGAAAAAAAGACTGACGAACGCCTGTGTGTCACCCAGCCTTACACAAAACAGCTTTCGAACTTCTGTGCTTCAATTGGCTGGCTGTATTCGCAGCCGTTGGTAGGTGGGTCCTTCTTGCTAGGTTTTCAGTCATTGGTTCTTCAAGGTTTCAGAAACCCAATTCAAGGCTCTTATTAGTCGAATGAGAGGTCACGTGTGGGCACCCAGCACAGTGCAGACTGATAATATTCACGCTCAGCAGGGATTGCATACGAACAGAGAGCCCTAGGGGGACAACCAGAACAATGACTATTGTTATACATCCCCGGAGTAAGGAGAGGAATTCCGGCGCTAGTTAATCACGTGATTGATATGTACAACGCACAGCGCTACTGTGTGTCTCATGCTGATGGAGGAATAAAACTTTGAAACCTTCCAGCTCGCCGTGTCACGCCTGAACTTATTCTGTTCCTCCACAATATCATATTATGGTTTCTCTACCATTAAATAGAGCTGGCAGACCAGTTTAAAGGAAACCAGTACTGGTCATTATAACAATATTAATCATGCTCTAGGTATTACTTATAAACCAAAAATGTGTTTATTCAGTAAAAACAATCCCCTAGAGTTAGTATATTAAATAATTTTATCCCATGAAAACTGCTCGGTCAAAACCAATGGGAAGCAGCCATCGCTGGCCGGAAGTGACGTACACTTGTTGATTCCGGCTTTACTGCAGTCAAGTAAGCATGTTCAGCAGATGCTCAGTGGGTTGAGATCAGAGTTGAAAACAGTGCAAAATCTGCACGGATATACAGTGGGGGGAAAAAGTATTTAGTCAGCCACCAATTGTGCAAGTTCTCCCACTTAAAAGATGAGAGAGGTCTCCAATTTTCATCATGGGTATACCTTATTTTATTTTATTTATTTTATTTATTTCGGATAGTACATTACAGGTTAAAAGAAACTGTATAATATAACAACAAGGTCAAATTAGACAAAGACTCCTTCTACTATACAATTCCACGTGAGTTATCCGAAATGGGTGATGGCTGAAGCCGCAGCTTATATTGCCCACCCATATTCCATCCAAGAATTCAAAGGAGAAAAAAGAGAAACAAGACAAGAGCGATTACAATTTAAAACAAGGCTAAGACAAAATGTGACTGAGAGAAAAAGAAAACTGAGCTAGTCTAAGTTAAGCGGTTACTATTCAAAAACAAATCTAAGACATAGTGTCACAGAGAAAAAAAGAAAAAACTAAGCTACAACACAACACAGGCTGGAAATGTCAATCCTTATGTGAGTTTACATGTCGTCTTGTAAATATGTTTGGAGTATTTCTTCCTTTAGTTTTTGTTTAAATTGTCCAAGCTTTGTACATGATTTTAATTCAGGTCCAAAATCGTTCCATAATCTGACTCCTTGCACTGAAATACAGTGTTGCTTGGTGGTTGTTCTCACTGTAGGCTTTTGAAATATACATGTTCCTCTGAAGTGATATCGTTTCTCCCTTGTTTGGAACAACTTTTGGATATTTGCGGGCAGTGATAAATTCTTCACTTTGAACATTATTATTGCGGTTTTATAGTCAATCAGATCTTTCAACTTGAGAGTTTTTTGTTTAAGAAAAAGTGGGTTTGCTGGTTCCCTGTAAGCTGCTTTGTTGATTATTCTAATAGCTCTCTTTTGAAGCATAAAGAGTGGATATATGTTTGTTTTATATGTATTTCCCCATACTTCATTACAATATGTCATGTATGGGAGTATTAATGAATGGTACAAGGTGTATAGTGTGGGTTGATTCAGCAAATTTTTCACTCTGTGTAATATTGCAATTGATTTGGATACTTTACCTTTTATATAATTAATATGTGGCTTCCAACACAGTTTGTTATCAATTATTACTCCAAGGAATTTAGTTTCGGATACCCTTTCAATCTCTACACCATTTACACTGAGTTTGGGTACTGGGTAGTTGTGATGGTTGTTAAAGACTATAAATTTTGTCTTGCTTAAATTGAGCGTTAATTTGTTTGAATCAAACCACAGTTTCAGCTTTCCTAATTCCTTTCCGAGTGTATCCAGAAGTTGTTCCAAATTGTTTCCACTGCATAGCAGATTAGTGTCATCAGCAAACAATATTAAGTCCATTTTTTCTGAAACTTTACATATATCATTTATATACATATTGAATAATAATGGTCCCAAAACTGAACCCTGTGGGACTCCACAGGTGACCTTCAGTAACTCTGAGTTTTTGCTGTTAACACATGCAAACTGATATCTATTCTTTAAGTAACTACTTAACCAGGACAGTGCTACCCCTCTAATACCACAATTTTGTAGTTTCTTTAATAATAGATTGTGATCTACTGTATCAAATGCTTTTTTAAGATCCAGGAATACTCCCAACTGAATACTCTTTATTTTCAATGGCTGTTGATATTTTTTCTGTAAATTCCATTAAGGCATATGCTGTTGTCCTTTTGTGTCTGAACCCATATTGCTGCTCACACAATAAATCATTCTTCAGTATGAAGTTGTCAATTCTCTCATAGAATATTTTTTCAAATATCTTGGAAAATTGCGGTAATAGTGAAATTGGTCTGTAGTTGGAGAGTTCCCCTCTGTCGCCTGTCTTGTAAATCGGAATTACTTTAGCTATTTTCATTGCATTGGGAAATATACCTGATTGGAGAGACAGGTTACAGATATACGTCAGTGGTTTCACTATGCATTCGATAACAGTTTTGACTAGTAGCATGTCAATACCATCGCAGTCAGTAGATGTTTTACTTTTGAACGATTTAACAATTTCAACTATGAGACTACTGTGAGACTACCTCATACCTCAACCTCATACCTCATACCTCAACCTCATACCTCATACCTCAACTATGAGAGACAAAATGAGAAAAAAAAAATCCAGAAAATCACATTGAAGGATTTTTAATGAATTAATTGGAAATTCCTTGGTGAAATAAGTATTTGGTCAATAACCAAAAGTTCATCTCAATACTTTGTTATATACCCTTTGTTGGCAATGATAGAGGTCAAACATTTTCTGTAAGTCTTCACAAGGTTTTCACACACTGTTGCTGGTATTTTGGCCCATTCCTCCATGCAGATCTCCTCTAGAGCAGTGATGTTTTGGGGCTGTCGCTGGGCAACACAGACTTTCAACTCCCTCCAAAGATTTTCTATGGGGTTGAGATCTGGAGACTGGCTAGGCCGCTCCAGGACCTTGAAATGCTTCTTACGAAGCCACTCCTTCGTTGCCCGGGCAGTGTGTTTGGAATCATTGTCACGCTGAAAGACCCAGCCACGTTTCATCTTCAATGCCCTTGCTGATGGAAGGAGGTTTTCACTCAAAATCTCACGATACATGGCCCCATTCATTCTTTCCTTTACACGGATCAGTCGTCCTGGTCCCTTTGCAGAAAAACAGCCCCAAAGTATGCTGTTTCCACCCCCATGCTTCACAGTAGGTATGGTGTTCTTTCTCCTCCAAACAAGACAAGTTGAGTTTTTACCAAAAAGTTCTATTTTGGTTTCATCTGACCATATGACATTCTCCCAATCCTCTTCTGGATCATCCAAATGCTCTCTAGCAAACTTCAGACGGGCCTGGACATGTACTGGCTTAAGCAGGGGGACACTTCTGGCACTGCAGGATTTGAGTCCCTGGCGGCGTAGTGTGTTTCTGATGGTAGCCTTTGTTACTTTGGTCCCAGCTCTCTGCAGGTCATTCACTAGGTTCCCCCGTGTGGTTCTGGGATTTTTGCTCACCGTTCTCGTGATCATTTTGAACCCACGGGGTGAGCTCTTGCGTGGAGCCCCAGATCGAGGGAGATTATCAGTGGTCTTGTATGTCTTCCATTTTCTAATAATTGCTCCCACAGTTGATTTCTTCACACCAAGCTGCTTATCTATTGCAGATTCAGTCTTCCCAGCCTGGTGCAGGTCTACAATTTTGTTTCTGGTGTCCTTTGACAGCTCTTTGGTCTTGGCCATAGTGGAGTTTGGAGTCTTGACTGAGGTTGTGGACAGGTGTCTTTTATACTGATAACGAGTTCAAACAGGTGCCATTAATACAGGTAACGAGTGGAGGACAGAGGAGCCTCTTAAAGAAGTTGTTACAGGTCTGTGAGAGCCAGAGTAGGTGACCAAATACTTATTTTACTGAGGAATTTCCCAATTAATTCATTAAAAATCCTTCAATGTGATTTTCTGGATTTTTTTTCTCATTTTGTCTCTCATAGTTGAGGTATACCTATGATGAAAATTGGAGACCTCTCTCATCTTTTAAGTGGGAGAACTTGCACAATTGGTGGCTGACTAAATACTTTCTTGCCCCACTGTATATAACAATACCAAAATATTAGATGATGAAGATTCTGCCGTCCAAGTGGGTATACAGTATACTTAATACTGTGTAAAAGCTCAGTCAAGTCAACTGGATTAAAGTTTGTTTTTTAACTTCTGAAACACATGATTCATCCACATGGCTTTGTCAATCAGGAATGAATGTACAGAAGGATGTAAACAGACATTTGTTCCTGACTGACAAAAGCCATTTGGATGAATGGTGAAACCTTTCAGAAGTAAAAAAATACTTAAATCCAGTTGAGTTGACTGAGCATATTTATTTTAACACTAATATTTTGTTTTTAGGTTTGTCATTTTGATATTAAGATTTCTTCTTCCTTATTGAATAGTTTCAATAAAGGTAAATTGCCATTGCAATACACATTCTCTGTAGTTTTTTTTCCTTAAGAACAGTGCAAGTCCTGCTCAGTTTTTATAAACTCTGCAAGTAACGCATTAATCAGTTTCCATCCAATTCTGCAGGAAGTTGCATTCTAGCTCACTCTGCGTCCTAAACAATGCTCAGACGACTATTCCCAGCAGTGAACCATCTAGATGAAGGTTGAAAGGAAGCTGAATCAAATTTATGACTTGATCTGCACATCTTTTGGGAAATGTTAGACATAAAGATAAGATAAGATAAGATAAGATAAGCCTTTATTAGTCCCACAACAGGGAAATTCCAGGATTGCAACAGCACAGGGATAGCAACACTCAGAGCAACAATCAGAAGGCAAGAAAAAAACAAGCAAGCAAGAGCGGCTAATATACATATGTACATATTACTATAAAATAAATATATACACACACACACACAGACACACAGTGCAGAGCATTGTAGCTGGATGGAATAAATATATGAGTATATGAACACACAGTGCAGGGAAAAGCCAGTGTGAACACACAGTGCAGAGCATTGTAGCTAGATGGAATAAATATGTAAATATATAAACACCCACAGTACGGAGCATTGCAGCTAGGTGGAATAAATATGCAAGTATATAAACACACACAGTGCGGAGCAATGTAGCTAGATGGAATAATATGTAGATATATAAAAACACAGTGCGGAGCATTGTAGCTAGATGGAATAAATATGTAAATATATAAACACACACAGTGCAGAGCATTGTTGCTAGATGGGATGAAACAGCATAACCGTCTACTTAGTTATCCTACATGGTATGATTATGTGCCCATACATATTCTCACCCTCCATAGCGACCGGTATGTTCCTAGTTGTATGCCGGAGGGGACCATTGTGTAAGTCTATTGCATCTTTTGCATTCAAAAAACTATTAGTTTGTTACGTCTTTTTGCTATCTCTGCGAGCAGCCCTGCTTAGGTTGTACAGTCTGACAGCCGTTGGTAGGAAGGACCTACGAAACCTCTCGGTTGTGCACCTGGGATGATGTAGTCTGCTGCTAAATGAGCTCCTCAGTGCATCCAGTATGTCCTGCATAGGGTGGAACTCGGACTCCAGCAGAGATGACAGTTTAGCCACCGTCCTTCTCTCTCCTATCTCCTCCATCGGATCAAGGCGCTGCCCCAGGACAGAGCTAGCTTTCTTAATCAGTTTGTTCAGTCTCTTCCTATCGGCTGCAGTAATGCCACTGCCCCAGCAGACCACTCCAAAAGTGATGGCTGATGCCACCACCGTGTCATAGAATGACTTCAGCAGCGCCCCTTGTACACCAAAAGACCTGAGTCTCCTCAGCAGGAACAGCCTGCGCTGTCCCTTCTTGTAGAGTGCGTCAGTATTGTGTGACCAGTCTAGTTTATTGTTCAGATGAACACCCAGGTACTTATAGGATGTCACCATCTCGATGTCTGTTCCCTGTATATTTACTGGTGCTGTGAGGGGCTGCCCATGCCTGCGGCAGTCCACCACCAGCTCCTTAGTTTTCCTCGCGTTGATCTGGAGGCAGTTCCGATGGCACCAGTCCACAAAGTCCTGGATAAGCCCTCTGTACTCAGCTTCATCTCCATTGGAGATGAGGCCAACGATCGCAGAGTCATCAGAGAACTTCTGTAGATGGCAGTGTGTTGTGTTGTGTGAGAAGTCTGCAGTATAAAGAGTGAACAGGAAGGGAGCCAGCACCGTTCCCTGGGGGGCCCCCGTGCTACTGATGATCGTGTCGGACACACAGTCCCGGGTTCTTACAAACTGAGGCCGGTTCGTGAGGTAGTCCAGGATCCATGATGACAGGTGCTGGTCCACCCCTGCGCGCAACAGCTTGTCCTTCAGGATCATCGGTTGGATGGTGTTGAAAGCACTGGAGAAGTCAAAGAACATGATCCTCACCATATTCCCGGGCTTCTCCAGGTGGGACAGAGAACGGTGAAGGAGGAAGATCACCGCATCCTCCACCCCAATGCCATGCTGGTAGGCGAACTGGAGTGGATCCATCGCTGGTTCCACCAGGGGGTGGAGGTGAGCAAGGAGCAGTCTCTCCAGGGTCTTCATCAAGAGATCAGAGCTACTTATGTGATTAGCTGCTTCTGAGCATTCAAAATAAGAGGTATGAATTCTCCAGTGTTAAATAACTGTATTTGTTGTCTTGGATGGATTTTTTTTTTTTTGGGGGGGGGGGTGGCTTAATTTTGAGCACCTGACACTACATTTGGGCAAGAAAGATCTGTACCAAGTTGGCACTTGGGATGGACTTCCACTGATTATTTTATCATCTGATGTTGTATTTATTCTATGGATTTTGAATAAATACATTTGGTTTAATGGTTGCACTTGGTTTGTGATATGTTAGGTGGCTTGACTGAGCCATAATAGCTGATGTAAAATTTGGACAAATGTTTGTATTTGTCTGTTTTCAGACTTTATTGTAGAACAGTTGCCTGTTATTAGTTTTGGTGGGCTCAGGTAGTAGCAGAGGGCACAAGGCTGGACCTTTCCTCAGTGCCCTCTAGCTATGCTACTTGATAGCACTGCTCAGCTGTCAGTGACGATTCACTCTATTTAATGAGTTTTCCTGAAGCCTTATGTTGCCAGCTTTTGACCACCCTTGAGAGATGGCCAACATCACCTAAGAGATGGAGATGGTGCACCATATTTAGTGTGTGCTAGTTGGTGTTGGTCTGTTGGGTTTTTTTTTTTTTGTTTGTTTTTTTCCACTTTTGCAGAGGCAGGTGCATCATCATTTGTTGAGTTTTTTTGTGATTAACTGCTTATCTGCCTGAGTGAACTGGAGTAGATTTAAGGGCTGCAGGTGGAAATACATTGTTCTTTAATCACGCTTCTTCGCTGCTTCAAAAAGAAACTAGATTGAAGCACTACATATGTATAAACACCTAATATTGCAATATACACATTCCGAGTTTGGGGAGGAGAATGAGCAGAGACTTTTTTTTTTTCCCAAAATAATTTTCTGGAGTTATTTTTTTTAAGATATTGCTGGAGTGTATGGTTTTCTCCACTCAAGCTGACTGTCACAGACAGCCCTCTTATCACAGTCAAGTGAGTCGTGAGAATCAGTCAGTACTACCTTAGTAATGTGCATGTCTGTGATTGTTTTAATTGGGGTCGTGTGAGCTCAGGATGAATTTATAGTAAAGTGGAGCAGCGCATCATAGGTGTGGAGGGTTAGCGCAAGTCAGACATTTGGATTTTGCGTTCCATGACCTACTGTGAATAAGATCTGTCTTATCACCTATTTAAGCTGTATGATTTGAAACATAATTGTTCTACCAGCAGTGGCAAAGTATGCAAATGTTCTCAGTGAACACAAATGTTTCTTTGCGTTTGTCCACTTTAAATTAAAATAAAATGCTTTTCTCTTAACGGCTGTTTTCATTTTATAGACAGTTTAGGTAGTAATATCAGTCAAATTGTGTGGATCATTCGATGTCTGTATTACTCTGTAAATGTTGCTGAAAAAATGTTAAGGAGCTTTGCTGGTTTGTGGCAGCAGGTGTTTAAGCATCTAACTTCCGTCTCCCACAGCTTCCCGTCTCCCATGACACCAGACCTTTTCTTTCATACTGTAAGGTCATGGACTAGCAGAGTCCTGAATGCATACTGTACTCCCTATTTCTTGGAGACTTGTTTTGGCACTTACTTTGAAGCATATACACTCCATCAAGAAGAGTATGATTGGTCTTGTACGTTTGTTTATTTGTTGGCAAGATTCTCAGGGGCTTGGGCAAACTCCTAAATGTTGGCCTATTTCACACCAGAATAACCTTTAAGGGACTTTTCTTCTATCTAAAGTTACACTTCTTGTACTACTTTTACTATTCAGGAATTCTCCCATAGATTTCAATTAAGGATTATTTAAATACTAAAACTTGTGTCTACATATTCAGGAGAAAAAAAGGATTATCAGTGCAATAATGGACTTCTTCTGTGAATGGTTCCAGTGTCTCTTCTTTTGGCAGGTGTACTCTTCATCCTTTTGAATAAAAAGTCACATTCAGTGCTGATTTAGTCTCTTTGTCTCTGTTTATTTCCTCTAAGGATTTGAAAGGTGGCCAGAGATTAGTGTGATACTGAACAAAAGCCTCTGGTGAAAACTTTGTTTCCCAGGTGGGCTTAAAGATGATTTAGGGGATTAGATAGAGGTTTGTTAAAATGAAATGGAACAAAAGCAGTTTTGACCTTACAGTCACAGCTAGTCAACGCCAACATCCATTCATTCCTCACTAGCGTTTATAACAGGTTACCTTTACACAAAAACAAACACATTGCCACTTCCTGGGCGTCTTCAGATGCCAAACTGATGCGGGTGACTTTTCTGGGCTCTTCACTGTGTGTTCCCAAAATAATGCAGTCGGAGTGAAAACTGGGGCATGTTCGGTCCTAGATTAAACCTGGCTGCTCTTCTCCCTGGAGGAACCTGGGGCCTGCAATGATGGATTGGTGGCTGCTGTGCATCGGACACACTGTGAGAGTGTCCGTTTAACTATCAATCATTCCTCTCAGCATTTCTATTTCTTTGCAGGAAGAAATCCCAGAAATGGGATGAGATGAACATCCTGGCCACGTACCATCCAGCTGACAAAGATTATGGCTTGATGAAGATTGATGAGCCCAGCACACCTTACAACAGGTTAAGTTTGTTTTTATTGACCAAAACAGTGCATTAAGTTAAGTGGTATTTAGGAAGGTTTTTGTGCTTAGTATGATTGTAATCTTGTGCATCTTGGTGCTCCTTCTTCCAAATTTGCACTCTTCATATTCTAGGATGGTTGGGGATGACGAAGATGAGGGCACACTGAGTGACACAGACGGCCAAAGTGGACTTGCAGCTGATGACCTGGCATCAAAGTATGTGTGTAAGACTCAGACAAGTACTTATCGGGTAGATTATTGAAAGAGCAAATGCAAGCAGTGAAAGAGGAAAGGAAGAATTGTAATTGGACAAAAAGGGAAAAGTTCTGAGGTGATCTGAGATTGACCACACTTGTTCACGCTTGTCCTCCAGCAAGAATGTGTCATAGCAATAAGTGATAAGGGTTTTTTTTACTGTCCTGAATCTCAGACGCTGTTTAACTTTAGTATTGCTCAAAGAAGCATTTTGAACAGTACAAAGGTTAATGTGTCAACAGGTAGAAGCATAGTAGCTGTGCCCTTAAAAGGTGAATCAAATGTTACAGGATTCATTGGATCATTAAAATTTAGAAATGAAAATTAAGTAAAAGAAGATCTTAAAATGTTTTACTCTAAGTTTTACTCTAGTTAATGTGCTATTGGTATTAAAGGTGGTGGTGGAGGGTGTAATTATGTGAAACATTGTAACATGACAGAAATCCATAATAATCTTTGCCCCACTCTTTTGTGAATACTTTTTTTTTTCTTGTCATGCTTGAAAGATCACAAAGTTGTTTAGTGGGAGAACAACAGCTTTATATCTAGTCTGATGACATGTGCACATGCATGGTTGAACACATCACAGCCAGTTCATGCACGCATATTAGATGGGCCCTCTAGTGGTGTGTCCCCAATGAGTTTCTTCTCCTGTTAAACTTAGAACAGAGGGGATGTATGGGTATAATTCACATTCAGGCAACCTAATGTAACATTCTGAACTGTGATTTTAGCTTTCTTTGTCAAATTACAACCATTAAATATTTTCATCCTCCACCTTTAAATTTGAATGCAGCATATGTAGTCTAGTCGGAAAATATCGTTCAAAAGATATGTTATTTATTTTACTTAATTTGAAATAGTAAACTGTAAAGGACAAGAGATGGCAAGTTGTTTTTATTTTGTTTTGTATGACAACAATAAAACATTTTGTCATGCAAGTGTTGACATGTTACTACATGCACTGTGGGACAAAACCTACAATTTTGCACCAGATGACACTTGATCAAACTGCAAATCAAAGTGTCCTTCTTAAAGACGGACTGCTGGATATAAATCCCCTTTAAAACCAAATCTACATTGTCTAAAATGGTATCTGATGCCTTTTTTTTTTTTTTTCAAAAAAAACTTTTATTGTTAAAATCTTTTCACTTTTCCTCTTCTTTCAAACATCATGATCTGTGAATAGGCCCACCCACATCCTGCCCATGAGGACGCTGACATGCCACCTCTCCTCCACAACATCAGCATATAAAAGTCTGCAAGCTGGCAAATTTGACCAGAAAACTTAGTATTGAAGATCTAATGTTTAAAAAATTACAATACAGTGCTGCTGCGACTGCAGCATTTCCAAATAACCACTCTGCAGTTGCAGAGCACACAAACACGTCCAAACAGCGGCACGGCAAGCACACTGCAGTCCCCACTGGTGCTCATGCACCTATAATATCCAAAACTTCAGCTCCAGCTGTCAGACACTACACATTCATTCCGTGCACAATCATCTCTACACGATCTCAACGCACACCAAAAGTATTTCACTTTGCTGCGCTGCCTGGGGACAAAACTGTCAAACATAATGTCTAATTACATCGCTTTTCTCTTCCTGTCTTTAACATGCAGCAGCGTCTTTTCAAAAAAATCCGGACAAACAAGTCAACGCATGCAGCATCTAAATGTATCCAGGCTTATCTGGATATTTGTGGATCATTTTTCTCTTGCACATTACCTATTTGACACAAGGCTTTGATATTTACTGGACATAAAATTGTACTGTTAGTGGGTTACCATTATCAGGCACATTAAAGGCTTATGATGGTTAGTGCTGTATTAAACAGAATAAATACTGTGATAAAACACAGACTTAACATTTGAAGGACATGCCCACTTGTATGCACAGTATCCAAGGATAATGACTCAAACTGCATCGGTCCTTAAAAGCAGTTTAGTGGTAAAACCCATCTTAATATGGGTCAAGTTTTTTAAAGCAGCTGTCCAAAAATGCTAACTGGCCCTGGAGGCTAACTTCAGTCTTTAGTTCCACCCTCTTCCCCTGGAGGCCAGAGACAGTTCTTAGTCCTGATTGGTGCAACACTACGGACCTGCTGTAGTGACATAACTATAACTGGTCTAAACTTGCCTTTTCTCAATGACCGGAGCTTAAACTGAAATTTCACAGCAAAAAAACACAGACCTGACACATTAGAGTGGGTTTGCACTTGATACATCTTGTAAGTCATAAAAAGCATCTTGCAGACATGTGAAGCTACTGTCACAAAGATTCTTATGAACGATGGGTTTGTAAGGATCTCCCACTTCCTACTTGAGGCACTTTTGAGAAATAAGGTGCTTTTCTGTTGTGCAATGGCCCTAGAGTTCTTACTTTCTTTGTAAGGGTGCCTTGAGATCTTCCTACGGCATATTTACTGCCATCTTATAAAAATTTTTGTGCATCTCACGGCATTCTCAAGTCATTGGTAGGAAGATCTTATGGCTTTCGGCACATTTTGTCAGCACAAATGTTGCACGAACGACGTACTTATGAGCGCCTCACTACCGCCTTACGCATGCTGTACAAATCTCGGCATGAATGGGGACTCGTACGCTGTTTCCTATAGCTGCTGTAAAGGACAATCAAGAACAACTTAAGGTGTTCTTGAGGCACGCTTACAGCCAATATCTTGTGTAGTTCGTATGTTGTTCCTATGGCATTTGTACGGCTGTCCTATGATATAAGGGGTTTTTGGGGGCATTCGTAGAAATCTTGGACAAGACCATTGACCTGGCCATAAACTTATGGTCAACGAACGCTGGATTCTCCTATAGCCATCTTAAGTAGGCCGTACGAAATGCTCCAAAAATCGTTTGTACAGTGTTTGCAGCCATTCATAAGGGTATTTGTGACCATAGGTTTAACAAGAAAAAAACACAATTTTTGGTGGAGCATCACTTTAAGTTATATTTTTTTTTTTTCCGTGGTCTGTATTTAAATCCAAATGGACTCACTTTAGGCAAGGCAAGTTTATGTGTAGCACATTTCGTGTACAAGACAATTCAAAGTGCTTTACTTAAAACATTAAAGCATTACAGCAAGTTGCAAAAGAAACAAATACGAATTTCAAACAAACTAAAAAATAAAGAGAAACAGAAACAAGCCAAAAGAGCATAAGACAAAAAGTGCAAGAAATAAAAGTTACAGTACATTGTAGAAGATTAACAATTGTTCTTCTGAAAGGCAGCATCAAATAGGAAAGTTTTTAACCTTGATTTAAACCAGCTGAGAGTTTCAGCAGCACTGATGCTTTCTGGGAGTTTGTTCCACATGTGAGGAGCATAAAAACTGAACGCTGCCTCACCATGTTTGGTTCTAACTCTGGGCACAAATAGTAGGCCTGACCCTGAAGGTCTGAGGGCTCTGGGTGGTTCGTAATAGACCGACAGATCTAAAATATATTTTGACCCTAAACCATTCAGAGCTTTACTCTCATTAAGGGTTAAGATGAACATCAAATTTGGTGCTGCAGACATTATTACACTCTTGATTAAACAGCTGTTTAACGCATACTCTTTTTGCTCTGCTGAATATTACTTATTGCTATATACTGTATGTAACATGCTCAAATACACACATCTCTGTTTTCATGGAATGCTTCCTGCATTTTTATTCTCTTGCTTACAAGCTGTTGCTGTAAACAGTCGACTTAAGGGTGTTGCCCATGAACTTGAAACTCCACTGGAAAATGTTTCTTTCTTTGCTTGGTACTGTACTACTGCTTTGGAAAAAAAAATGCATGAGCTAATGATGTTTTTAGAGTTAGTACTTCACAGTGAAAGGGCAGAGACTTTTCTCTAAAACAGTCATGATAATCCTTCAAAATGTAGTGTGGCCATATTATTGGTGTATGACCTCCATCCGATTTCTCCTGCTTATCTGGGAGCAGCAGTCTTAGGATAGAATGTCTGACCACCACCTCCTCCTCCAGAGCCTCCACTTCCAACTCTTTCCATGGGATAAGAACAGCATAATCTCTCCAGTTTGTGCTGCATCTGGCTCAGTGTGAACTTAACCCAGAAATTACACAGAAGTCGCAAGGGCTTCACTGTTTAGTGGAGCCTTGACTATCCAGTCCAGAGCAGGCTTAACGTTTTATCTGGGGTGCACTGATCCAGTGTTTTGGGGTATCTGTCTGATACAAATGTTTTGGCTGTGATATCTGCCAATACTGAGTCAATCTGGATACCAGTGTAAGAAAAGGGACTACTTGTGAGCAAAAGATCGGGTTTCTTCAGGCAACATTTGGACTAATTTTAACATAATTTTCTAACTTCCTAATTAGGGATGCAAGTTACCGATTAATTCATTAATTAGTTGATTCACTTATCGATCAATTAACGGTTAATTGATAAGTGGCAATTTTCCCAAGAATCTGAATTTCCCTCTGTACATTACGGTCTTTCTATACACATAATTTTCCTCAATGATTTATTGTACCATTTGCATTTTTTTTTACTACAGACAATGGGATTTTTTGTGGTTTAACAAACTCTATGCTGTATAAGTGTGTACAGGGATTAAAGTTCTCTGTTGCTGCAACGGATTTCTTCAGTTAGAAAAGTAAGAAGAAAGAATGGGAAATTCAGCTGCATGTTCTGAGGTTAATGTTTTTTTTTTCTATCCCTCAACTCAGCACTTCCTAAAGTTATTCAAAAAATAAAAGCTCTATAGTACTGTCATCACTCTATAAATTCAAGAAATCTCTGTCAGTTTGTGTGTCTGTGTCTCACGATCATGGGACATCATAGGACGGCCTATGATGTCTGCATGATGTCCTATGACGATCCTATATCAGGCAACATAGCTCACTACTTGATGGTCTATATGACATCAATAATGTCCTATGATGCCTGCCCTATTGACGTCTTTATGATGTCATATAGACCATTACTCACGAAAGAATACATACTCATCACCCAATTAAGAATAGGACACAGTACTTTAAACCACACCCATTCGAAGCAGTAAATCTGGAAATCTTACTCAGTAAGGCAGAAGACAAATCAGTAATTACAAAGTATATACAGGTGCATCTCAGTAAATTAGAATGTCATCAAAAAGTTAATTTATTTCAATAATTCAATTCAAAAAGTGAAACTCATAGATTCATTACACACAGAGTGATATGTTTTGAGAGTTTATTTTAATTTTGATGGTTATGGCTTATAGCTCATGAAAACCCCAAATTCAGTTTCTCAAAAAAATTAGAATATTACATAAAAATAATTTTAAAAATTGATTTTTAAAAGAAATGCTGGCCGACTGAAAAGTATGTCCATGTACACACTCAATACTTGGTCGGGGCTCCTTTTGCATAATTACTGCATCATTGCAGCCTGGCATTGGAGGCAATCAGCCTGTGTTACTGCTGAGGTGTTATGGAAGCCCAGGTTGCTTTGATAGCGGCCTTCAACTTTGTCTGCATTATTGGGTCTGGTGTATTTCGTCTTCCTCTTGACAATACACCATAGATTCTGTATGGGATTTAGGTCAGGAGAGTTTGCTGGCTAATCAAGCACAGTGATGCCATGGTCATTAAACCAGGTATTTGTACTTTTGGCAGTGTGGGCAGGTGCCATGTCCTGCTGCAAAATGAAATCAGCATCTCCATAAAGCTTGTCAGCAGAGGGAAGCATGAAATGCTCTAAAATTTCCTGTTAGATGGCTGCACTGACATTGGACTTGATTAAACACTGTGGAAAAACACCAGCAGATGGCATGGGTTCCACGTATCATCATTGACTGGAAACTTCACACTGGACCTCAATCAACTTTGATTCCGTGCCTGTTCACTCTTCCTCCAGACGCTGCGACCTTGATTTCCAAGTGACAGACAGGACTTGGCACCTGATTTGGGGAGCCATGTCATCTGCTGGTGTTAGTCCACTGTATTTTATCAAGTCCAAAGTCAATGCAGCTGTCTACCAGGACATTTTAGAGCACTTCATGCTTCCCTCTGCTGACAAGGTTTATGGAGATGCAGATTTTATTTTCCAGCAGGACTTGGCACCTGCCCACACTGCTGCCAAAAGTACCAAAGCCTGGTTTAATGACCATGGTATCACCATATTTTACTGGCCAGCAAACTCTCCTGACCTAAACCCGATACAGAATCTGTGAAGTATCATCAACAGTGAGATGAGAGACACCAGGCCCAACAATCCAGATGAGCTGAAGGCCGCTATCAAAGCAACCTGGGCCTTCATAACACCTCAGCAGTAACACAGGCTGATTGCCTTCATGCCATGCCACAGAGATGCAGTTTTAATTCATGCAAAAGGAGCCCCGACCAAGTATTGAGTGTGTGCATGGAAATACTTTTAGTCGGCCAATATTTCTATTAAAAAAATCAAAAATTGATCTTATGTAATATTCTAATTTTTTGAGAAACTGATTTTTGGGTTTTCATGAGCTGCAAGCCATAACCATCAAAATTAAAAGAAACACTTGAAATATATCTGTCTGTAATGAATCTATATAAAATATGAGTTTCATTTTATGAATTATTGAAATAAATCAACTTTTTGATGGTATTCTAATTTAGTGAGATGCACCTGTAGTCGAAAAATGGCAAGAATATTGGGAATCAATATATACAGGAAGACATCTTTGACTTTCATGTGTATGTGTCACGATCATAGGACATCATAGGATGGCCTATGATGTCTGCATGACGTCCCATAATGATCCTATGATATCTGGCATCATAGGATATTATTGGTGTCACGAAAGAAGAGATGCTCATCGCCCGATTAAGAATAGGACACACTACTTTAAACCACACCCATTCGAAGCAGTAAATCTGGAAATCTCACTCAGTAAGGCAGAAGACAAATCAATAATTACAAATTATGTAGTCGAAAAGTGGCAAGAATATTGGGACTCTAATGGATACAGGAAGACATCTTTATGACATTCAAAAGCACCGAAACTGGAATGGGAGTTGCCAGAAACAGGAAAAAAGAGATACTCATCACCCGATTAACAATAGGACACACTAATTTAAACCAGACGCTACATAAATGGAGAGCAATAGAGTGAGGAGAACTGCTGCATGTCAGGAAAGATCCCATGAAGATGATACAGCTGAGGTTCGAGCAGTACTCGCAATGATGTCATATAGACAATAGGACTGGCTACCTATGATGTTGGCATGATGTCTTATGATGCCTGCCTTGCTGTCTTTATGTCATATAGACCATCACTCACAATGGCTGCCTTCATGTCTTTATGATGTCATATAGACCATCACTCACGAAAGAAGAGATACTCATCACCCGATCAAGAATAGGACACAGCACTTTAAACCACACCCATTCAAAGCAGTGTAGACCATCACTCACGAAAGAGATACTCATCACCCGATTAAGAATAGGACACAGCACTTTAAACCACACCCATTCGAAGCAGTATATCTGGAAATCTCACTCGAGATACTCATCACTCGATTAAGAATAGGACACACTACTTTAAACCACACCCATTCGAAGCAGTACATCATGTCATATAGACCATCACTCACGAAAGAAGAGATACTCATCACCCGATTAAGAATAGGATGCACTACTTTAAACCATACCCATTCAAAGCAGTAAATCTGGAAATCTCACCCAGTAAGGCAGAAGCCACTCTATAAATTCAAGAAATCTCTGTCAGTGTGTGTGTCTGTGTGTCACCATCATAATATCAGGCAACATAGGACTTGCGATGCTGTCATATAGACAATAGCACTGGCTACAAGACTGTAGGATTGCCTACGATGTTCCAATGACGTCACCATAGGCTTGCCTACGATGTTCCTATGATGTCTACATGATGTCTAAATGTCATATAGACAGCATAGTAGACAGTCGCCATTGATGTCCCTGTGATGTCTACATGATTTCTACATGACACCAGATACACATCATAGGACCGCCTATGATGTGCTACGACGTCTACATGATATCCAGTGATGTTCCTATGATGTGTACATGATATCTATATGATGTCATAGAGACCATCACTCACAGTCATAGGACTCGCTATGACATCAAAGATCAATGCAGGCATCATAGGACTCGCTAGGACATCACTATAAATTCAAGAAATCTTGTCAGCGTGTCTGTCTCACAATCATAGGACCACCTATGAGGTTCCTATGAGGTCTGCAAGATGGCCTATGATGTTCCTATGCTGTCAGTGATCATAGGATGATGTCTACGTGACATCACACACGCCACAGAACTCATTAAAATATCATAGGCCCCCCATGATGTTCCTATGATGTCCACATGACATCATAGAAACCATAGGAATGTAGTTCCAGAACAGGGCAAGTTTGCAATTGAACTCGATGAAAGCCTAATGATTCCAGGTGGCAAACTGGAAGACATTGTCAGCTGGGTGTATGAAGACATGACTGTGTGTGTCACGATCATAGGACTTGCTATGACATCATCAAAGATCACAGGCAGTGGTGACAGCAAACATCAAAGGCAGGTTTCACCATGGTTACTGTTGCCAGACAGACACGTCATCAAAGACCAAAGGCTTGCCTTTTGATTGTTTGACTGATGTCGAGGTGAGCGCTGTATTTTTTTTAGGATGTCAGCAATGTTTTCTGTACTTGTATACAGTTTATATTATATAGTATATATTTATTTTATAGTAATATGTACATATGTATATGAGCTGCTCTTGCTTGCTTGTTTTTTTCTTGCCTTCTGATTGTTGCTCTGAGTGTTGCTATCCCTGTGCTGTTGCAATCCTGGAATTTCCCCGTTGTGGGACTAATAAAGGCTTATCTTATCTTATCTTATCTTACTTTGGATGGTAGCCGCTAGCTTGTTAGCTTATGCTGCTAACAGACAGACAAAAAACTAATGTTTATTGGCCTAGTCTCTGTCAAGTGATATACATTCTCTTGTTCTTGATTTATCAATGGCTGTGTGTAGCATGGCGGCGCAGTGGCGGAGTGGTTAGCACTGCGGCAGCACAGCAACTCACCCTTGGCTGGGGGATCCTGGGTTCGATCCCAGCTCCCAACCAACAGTGATCCGTGTGGAGTTTGCATGTTCTCCCCGTGTCTGCGTGGGTTTACTCCGGGATTTCTCTGGTTTCCTCCCACATGCCAAAAACATGCAAGTTAGGTTAATTGGCATCAAAACTGGGGATTCTAAATTGTCCTTAGGTATGACTGTGAGAGTGAATGGTTGTCTGTCTCTCTGTGTTGGCCCTGCGATGGACTGGCGATCTGTCCAGGGTGTACCCTGCCTCTCACCCAAAGATGCTGGGATAGGCTCCAGCCCCCCCGCGACCCGAAAAGAATTAAGCGGAAGAAGATGAATGAATGAATGAATGTGTGTAGCATGAGGTCAGCAAGTGCTGCTCCAGTCCACAAGATGTGAGTTTTTTCGTTGATGTTTATTTCACTGTCGGTGCACTTCCTGATGATGGACATTTCATAACTGGAGTCTGAAAAGTGTCCATTCACAAACTGAAAGGAAGCTGAATTAGTGTAGTTTTGTCCATAGACTGTACAAAACTCAACCCTTCCTGAATTATTTCAAAATAAAAGCCCTCTATAGCGATTCAAGTAGAATGGTTTGTTAAATGCTTTTATTATGAAACTCTGTCAACCGGATATAGGTGTCTAAAAACAGCAGCAGCCAGCCAACAGTTCTCACAAGTTGTAAATGAAAAAGAAAAAAATGTAAAAGACATTCAATTGAAAGAGAAGAGAAGGTGAGCCTTTTATTTTAAGGATACTTTCAACTTTTCTCTACAGCATAACTGTAGTGAGTGAGTTTGCACTTTATGTATTGAACTTAATGATAGAGAAGCCCTTTAGTTTTAATGTTAATTTTATGAAGGGTTGGCACTTTATTCTAAATTTATGGATCCATCTTTGATCAAAGCTTTATTTTAAAGGTTGTGTTTGGTTTGCACTTGATTCCCAGAATGGAAAAAAAATGGTTTTATTTCAAATAAAAAGAAGGGATTTATCATAATTCCTTGTCTTTTGTAGTTTATATGTATCTCTATTGAATTGTGAATGAATGTGGCATGAAAAAAATCAGAGATTTTTTGGGAGGCCATATCGGCCAGCCCTAACCTGAACCATTGCAACCCTAGTCTATAAAGTCCTTTTTGTGATAAGAGAGCCATGAAGAACTCTGATATGGAAATAGGGATTGGTGCTTGAACTATATCCACTGTGGGTTCTCGTAGTTGCATAGGTGCAGTGATGCATTGGATGAGCTTGCTTGAGTGTACAGCCCATAGAGGACAGTGATTAGCTCCAGGCTAGTCACTTAGTTGCTATTTGTGTCTTCAGTGAGTACAGTGCATTGTTTTGTACTAAACTCTCAAGATGCTGCAGCAGGTCTTCTCTGTTTTGTTTCTACACATCCACTCCCTCTATCTATCACTCATTCAGCTGTGATGTTGTCATATTAACCTCTTTCCTCTTTATATATGTCGGCTCTTCCATATGTCAGTGTTTATCTGGTACTATTACAGCTGAATGTTGACACTGCAAATAAACACTGAAACTCCTCTGGCTGAATGAGACCAGTTGGTTGTAAAGTAGCAATATACTAAATGGAAGCACTCTAGGGTCAGTTTTACACATTCACCACAATCCATTGAGCCATACTCCATTAATTATGTTTTCCACATCCATTATTTCCCTTTTTTGTCTTATGCTTGAATAGTTGCTCATGTACTAATTTTTCACTTGCCTAATTGCTCATCCCTTTACCTCATGGCTCTTCGTCTGTGACAGCCATGTCTGTTTCTGTGTGTAGTATTTGTTAAGGCACAACAAATTGAGAATGAAGCACTGGTGATTAATGTGAAGTATATTAATGAATCTTTTTCTATCCCGTTAAGGCTGGCGGCAGCAGAAGGCTCAGAGCCCCGCTTTATGAAAGAAGAAGAAGAAGAGGAGGAGGAGAGCAGCGAGGAGGAGGAAGAGGAGCTAACTCCTGAAGAACAAGGTAAACGTTTTCATTGCTGATTCAGTTCAGAGGTGTTAATGAAATGTCTGACATGCAGGACCATTTTCAGTCCAGTTTAAGCACCCTTCCTCAGAGTGACCCATTTTGATGCACGTGTCTTTAAATGCTTAGGAGCCCCAGTTCACTCAACTCTCCCCCTTTCATTAAAGCTGAGATCCATGGTTGATTCCAGGCTACTGTTAGCTTTATGTCAGAGTATCCAGAGCTAGCTAACATAAAACTGGTTGAATGTGAGACTGTAAAAGCCCAAATAAAGCTTTATCAGAGACAAAGGTGGCTTGAATGATAGATAGGGCTGTAATAAGCATATAAACAACCTTGAATGAGTGAATGGCTAACTCTTCTGACAGCAACGGGTAACTATTGCTGGCTGAAGAGCTGTCCTGGCCAGAGTATAATAAATTAGTATAATAAGCTAAAATAACATTTAGGAATTACATGTATGGTCCCTCTGTGGATCACCACCTTATTGTGGTGGAAGGGTTTGTGTGCCTTAATGATCCCAGGAGCTGTGCTGTTGGGGGTAATTTGCCTCTGTTAGGGTCTCTCAAGACAAATTGGTCCTGGGTGAAGGACCGGACTAAGAGCAGTTCAGTAGATCCCTATGAAAAAAGTTGCATCAAGGACCCAAAGGAGCCACATAGGTCTACCCTCCAGTGGGCTCACCACCTGCAGGAGGGATCATTGGGGGGCATGGTGCTATATGAACTGGGCAGCAGTCTGGGCTGCTCAGCTTGGACTGCTGTCCCCGTGACCCGGACCTCCAGATAAGTGGTAGAAGATGGTTGGATTGAATTCGATATGTGGGCAAGTGTTTATTCAGCCTGATTTACACTACACGATTTTCGGCCCAATGATGGGGTCTGCAACCAGTTGTAGCAATCTCAACCCCAACCCCCACCAGCTGGAGGGAAACCCTGGCTCACTTGTCACCTGCAAACAGCTGCAAAGAACTGGTCTAATTGGCTGAGTGAGTTTCAGGCTCGAGTCAAATATCTTGCGTGATAAATATCTGATCAGTCGCATGTGAGCTACAGGTAGCAGAAAAAGGAAGAAGACAGGATGAAGCGGTAAAGAGACTTCACAAAACCTGGTGGCGAGAGAGAAAAGGGTGGAGCTGTCAGCTGTGTCCCCACAGCCAGAGAGCATGGCTGTGTCATGGTGGACCTAAAATGATAGGTTAGGACCTCCTTTATTTTATTAATTCATTTTGTGGTGTTTTTCCCAGAAACTAATCCTAGCACAAACAGCTGATAAGGCTTGTTTCTGTCCAGTGTTCATTTCAAAAATCATGCTAACCTTTTTTTTTTTTTTTTAATTTTGTAAATTTTTCTCTCTCCCAAGGCTGAGAGGTCATGAGGTGCAACACCCAGACACAGCTCAGTTATGTAGTATGAACTAATTAAAACATAATGACTGACAGATACAAGACACGAGATTTTGTAGTGTGAATTGACCAACAGATTTGATCAATTTCAAGCAATGCAGTGTTACCCAGGCTTTTGATGATTGGACTGTGATCACAGATGTCTAATGGTTTGAATAGATTAAAAAAAATGTGACCACGGTCACCCAGCTAAGCTAACACTTGCGGACTGATAAACCAGGCTGTCATGGCGAAAATAGAACAAAATAACCCAGAATGACAAAAGATTTATTATCAGTTGTGGGTTGATAACTAGAACCAAAAAAAGCCATAAAACCCACGGTCATGTTGACTCGCAATTGTTTTTTTGTTTGTAGCCACTCCAAATACCAAAGTTGATGCACAAAAACACTGAAAAAGTTACATTTTCAGTACATCTCAGTTTGAGGAGGAGCCAACATTTCTCTGTGAGACTGGTCAACAGCAGTTCTTGTCATTCTTTTTTTTTTTTTTTAACAAACCCATATGAAAAGCTGCCAGTTTTCACTCGTTTGGTTCAGTGACAGCTAGCCGTGAAGCTCGGACTGAGATTTTTCAGGTAGCGCGCCGAAATTAGTTTGTTTGCCTCGCTCAGAATTTCCGGCAATTTTTCAATAATCCCCTTTCCGTCTGCAGCCAAAAAGAAGCATTTTGAGATGATGAGGAAGATGCACTACAACGAGGGCCTGAACATCAAGCTGGCCCGCCAGCTCATCGCCAGCGAGCTGGAAGACGACGAGGATGAGGAAATGAGAGACGACACAGAGGAGACTGAGGAGATCCATGTTGACCCACCGCAGGAAGGTGAGCATTTGGCGCTGGCAGGGTCTGTGCACAACTGCCAAATATTAATCCGGACATGGTGGGTGGGTGGGTGTGATTTTAGTGGATGGGAAATAAGATTATCTGGTATGGCTGCCATCCAAATGTATTTATGCCGTCTGATTCCTTTTCCTGAGGTATCTGTGCATCAGTATAGTAGTAGAAGGTGATTTGAAATCTCCGTTGGTCATGTGTAGCCTAACTGAGTTTCCTTTTATCATTTGAACCATCTCATTCTTGTCTCTCCTTCAGCTGATTCTCTGGACTCGTAGATGAGGCCCATCCTCTACCCTCAGCTCTGTGTGTGTGTGTGTGTGTGTGTCAACTCAAGATTCAGTCAGGCAATGCCACTGTGCTCTGTTTTAGCACTGAGCCATACACAAAGAAAAAAAAAAAAAAAAACACCTTTCACCACCCATATAACAACCCTCAGCAGCCATTATCCTCCTGGCCACCTGTCTGCACCTGCTTTCCCTCAGAACTGTGCAATATGACCTTCAACCACACCGGTTTTCAACTCCCCCAGTCGGTACGACACACAACGGAAGACTGTTCTGCCACCTTCTCCTCCCGGTCCATTTGCCAAGAATTTCCTCCCACCTTTTCTGAACTGGCTTCACACCGAAGGATATGCGATTTTGACCCTGAGAGGAGGATCAATGACTTTTAAAACATAAAAATGAATGGGAGAGCCAGGGCTTGCATCTGGCCGCTCCACGGTTCCCCTGCTGGCCTACAAAGCCAGCACATCAGCACCGGAGGAAGCTAGGGGAAACTCCGCTGACTCTCTGAAGGCATATCTGAGACATGGCGACAGCTCTTTTACAAATGGCTTTGGTTTTTGTTTGGACCCACTGCTGTTTCATTCTGTTCATCATTGGTTTTGTGATAAAAGTTGGTAAAAGTGACAACCAGTTTAGTCATTTGTGCTTTCTTTCATCCCCATTCACACCTTTGCATATTAATTTAGGGAAAATTAACCAAAAAAAAATCTAAATTCCTTATAAACAGATATATTCACTGCTGACTGACATTGGTAAGCTGTAGTGCAGCATTGCTTAAACAGGGGTGTAATAGGAAATGGCATATTAAAGAGGGGCATTGATGATTTATGGCATCTATAAGAAATATTATAAAACCGTTACCAGGAGTGCCTCATGTATCTATATTCTACTGGCACTAGAGTTCTGGCTTAAAGCTTGTACTTAATTTGTCTCTCAGTGCACCAAACAGTTTTAATTTAACATGGATACCTCGGAACCAGACTGAAGATCCCTTTTTTACAGTAAATTAAAAAAAAAATGGAAATTACTAGTTAAATTTGTCATGTGGGCTGTCTATCAAGGCATTTATTCAGTGCATATGTATTTCATTTTAATTTTGATTGTTTTTGCACACTGAAGATAATTTGGTGACAGAAAATCACAGCACAAGCTTGCTATCCGGTTGGTGACTGTGGCACATGTATTGAGACTTGACATACCAGAAGAAAGAGTATTGATGTCTTGCTGCTGAGGTGTAGTTACACTACTAAAGTATTTTTAACAAGCTACAGCTTTAAGCACTGGGCATGTACTGCTCCCTTTCTTAAATAATTTCTCTGCAGCTGAACTTTGCGAGAAAGAACCTGTTGTACGGCGGGAATGTCAAATGGTTTCATCTCACTTTAACGATCTGTGAAGCTACTGTTGATGCTACTGACTTTGGAAAGAAAGAGGTTGAGTTAAAACACTGATGGGAGGGAATGCGAGGATTTGTAATGTTTTTGTGTTCCTGCAAGTCTCTAGAAAGGTGGGTGAGGAGGAAACAAAAGCTCTGACATGTTGCCACCTAAAGCTGGGTTTCTGGATGTGGCTGCTCAGCTCCTGACTTCACTGGAGTTGAGGAAAAGCATCAAATAAAAAGCACGTACTAGCTTCGAGTTTGACTTGCGTTGTGACCTCTTTAAGTTTTCCTTAACCTTTGATATCCTCACTGTGATTGGACAGGTTGAGCTTTATTTTTTATGTTTGATATTTAATGAGCTTTTTTTCCCCTCCCCAACTTAAAATCCACACAGGGTTACAAAAATAATTTTTTGTAAGTTGTCTGTTTTTTCAACTGATTTAAGACAATTTTGCACCGCTGAATCCGAAAATGACATCCGTTTCTCTCGATCAGGTGCTAAGTAAAAACCTGTACTTAGTACTTACTTAGTATTGTGCATGTACATTCATTCATTCATCTTCTTCCGCTTAATCCTTTTCGGGTGTGGGGGGGCTAGAGCCTATCCCAGCATCTTTGGGCGAGAGGCAGGGTCCACCCTGGACAGATCGCCAGTCCATCGCAGGGCCAACACAGAGAGACAGACAACCATTCACTCTCACAGTCATTCCAAAGGACAATTTAGAATCCCCAGTTTGATGCCAATTAACCTAACCTGCATGTTTTTGTCATGTGGGAGGAAACCGGAGAAATCCCGGAGTAAACCCACGCAGACACGGGGAGAACATGCAAACTCCACACAGACCACTGTTGGTCGGGGGCTGGGATTGAACCCAGGATCCCCCAGCCAAGGGTGGGTTGCTGTGCTGCCGCAGTGCTAACCACTCCTCCACCACACCGCCCGTGAGCGGTGGCGGAGTGTACCTGAGGGTACGGTTGTTGAGCGGCCCTTCAACCAGGACCTTCTGCTCTTTGAATTCTCTTTCAATTCATAAAATGAAACGCATATTTTATATAGATTCATTGCACACAGAGTGATATATTTCAAGTGTTTATTTTTGTTGTTTACAATTACTTACCTTTGTATAAAGGTAAGTACATGTAAATTGAATGTTACATCATCATTGTTCAAAATTCAGAGAATTTCAAGACATAAAAAAGAATTTTGCATCATATAAAGCGAAAATACCCGTACATGTAAACAAAAATGTATAAAACAGCATGTGGCCATAATTCAAAAAGTTGACGTGATTGAGCAAAACCAATGTGATTTTTGGATTCAGCACATCAAAGCTGTCAAAAATCAGCTAAAAAAAATCTTAACAATAAATAAATTTGGTCTTGACCAGTGCCACAATTTAGCAGGTTATGGATCTAAGCAGTCAGTTGTCATAACCGTTGTTTGATGAAACAGGAACGTGTCAACTCTACTGCTTTACTCTATTTTGATCACTGCGGAAAACTTGAGCTGATTGGTTGCGAAATAAAAAGACAAGATCACACCAGTTACGACTTTGGAGGAGGGGGTTAATTACCTGTCAATAGTGCCTCTTCTGTATCTATGTACATGTGTGTAAAATGAACACACTATCCTCCATGTTGCCTCATGCCTGTTTTTTTGTTTTTGCACCATTTTTGTTTGTTTCCCTTGATCGGACTGCCCCAGGACTTTGCACTTTGTGTCTTACCATGACATGGATGGAAAATCTGTGTTGTTTTCCCCTGCCTGCATGTCCTTAATCATCAGGTTGTGAGTTTTCTTTTCTTTTTGCTGTTTCTCGTTATTAAACAGATGTTTAGGAACCAGCCTTGTGTGGCCTGTTGTTTTTCAGAACTTGGTGACGAGCAAACTTAAGCATGCACACTGGAACAAAACCTCAAGCTGCGATACCAGCTTTTTTTCTAGGTGTATAATCTTGCTCGTTTTTTTAATGTCTCAAATTTCAAGTGTTTTTACTCATTAATTTTACTGCATTTAGGAATACACTAAGCGCTCAGACTCTAAATAAGTAGGGGCATTGGAGTGGCATTAAGTGGAAATCTTTACCCAGGGCTCTTAATAGAGGAAGGAGCCTAAAGCTTGAAAGGTGAAATTCTAATTTGGTTAAACAGCTGCTGCAGGGAAATACTGTATGTTTTCATTAAATTTAGACACACAAACTATAGTAAGATTAATGGTGTCTTAGAAAAAAAGGCGGACAGGGCAAAGTGGGGATTGCTTGTTGCGGCCTTCTGTCCCACCTGGGATGAAGAGGATAAGTAGAAAAATAAAGGCCGCCCTGCTGTCCTCTCAAATGGTATCCACCTTGCAAAAATAAGCAAATACAAATGTATTTAAAAATCTGAACTTGAAAGATGTGATGGGCGGACTCATCAGTGGCTTCTAACCTGAAAAGTTCCAACAGGCGTTATGCATGTGTACCGATACTCAGCAGGTATTTAAATACCTTCAGGTTTGCCACAGTGTCTCCTCAGAAATATTGCATAAAAATAGTCTTTCAAATATTAAAGGACAAGTGTAGTTGTCATTTATGATACTAAAAAACACTATTTTTCAAATTAACAGGAGGCCACAATAAACACTACAATGGTGCCCACATAGTCTGGTTTATCCAGGGGGGCCAAAATTTTGTGTTGTGCCCTTCAGACAAGTAATAGCAATTTCAGTTACTCAGTCCACAAATTGTATCTTAATTTTGAATATGTAGATTTTTCTGAAATACAAATATTTTGTAAACATTTTATTACTTTTTGCTTCAGTCCACCTCTTCTGAACCACCTGGTATGCAGGGCCTTTTTTGTGCAAAGTTTCCATGTTCTCGCTGTACCCGTGAGCGGTTCCTCTTGACAAACACAAGGTGTCGCTGTGAAACCACATATCTCACTTCCTAAGCCTTGTAGTAATTCTAATAGGATCAAGCGAGCCGGAGGCTGAGCTGTTCCTGCGGCCATTACTGCGCAGGTTTGGTCTGCGGCTGAGAAAGGTAATGTTTCATTGGACGGGAGTGGGAACTTTTGTTTCATTCATCTTCTTCCGCTTAATCCTTTTCGGGTCTTGTTTCATTTGGGACAAAATGTCAAGTATTGGGAGCATTTGTCATGTGAGCCATATTAAAAGGAGGAGATACCTAAGGGAGCGCTGGTTCATAGAGAGTTCCAAAGAAAAAACACTGTGACGACACATAACAGCGCTATCACTCTGTACAAACAGAAGCATGCCGTCATACTTCATACGGAGCCCCACGGAGGACCCTGCTGGCAAAGAAAAACCCTATTTGTGGGGAGGTCTTACCAAATAGTGGGAACAAAGTATTACTTATGCAGTTCATTCCAGTATTTGAAAAATAATTTTGTTTCCTTGCTTGAATTGTTAAATTGCCACATTTTTGTTGAACCATCTTGTTTTTGTTTTTTTTTTCTGTTTTATAATTCATTTGTTCCCATATTTGGATAATCTAATCAGACGTCTCTCACTTATGGGAAAGTTGGGCCTATTGTCAAATGTAGATGTAATATCATTATACTTGACGCCAAGGTCAGAATAGAGCTGCTCAAAGTTCAGTGCATCCGGAAAGTATTCACAGCGCTTCACTTTTTCCATGTTTTATGTTACAGCCTGATTCCAAAAGGGATTAAATTCATTTTTTCCTCAAAATTCTACGCATAATACCCCATAATGATGATGTGAAAAAAGTTTTTTTTTTTTTTTTAATTTTTGTAAATTTATTAAAAATAAACTAAGAAATCACATGTACATAAGTATTCACAGCCTTGACTCAATACTTTGTTGATGCACCTTTGGTACCAATTACAGCCTCAAGTTTTTTTTTAGTATGATGCCACAAGCTTGGCACACCAATCTTTGGGCAGTTTCGCCCATTCCTCTTTGCAGCACCTCTTAAGCTCCATCAGGTTGCAATGGGAAGCGTCGGTGCACAGCCATTTTCAGATTTCTCCAGAGGTGTTCAATTGGATTCAAGTCTGGGCTCTGGCTCAGTCACTCAAGGACATTCACAGAGTTGTCCTGAAGCCACTCCTTTGATATCTTGGCTGTGTGCTTAGGGTCATTGTCCTCCTGAAAGATGAACCGTTGCCCCAGTCTGAGGTCAAGAGCGCTCTGGAGCAGGTTTTCATCCAGGTTGTCTCTGTACATTACTGCATTCGTCTTTCCCTCTATCCTGACTAGTCTCCCAGTTCCTGCCGCTGAAAAACATCCCCACAGTATGATGCTGCCATGACCATTGGCATGGTTATGGGTGGTGCCTGGTTTCCTCCAAACATGACACCTGGCATTCACACCAAAGAGTTCAATCTTTGTCTCATCAGACTAGAGAATTTTATTTCTCATGAAAGTCGGGCAGTGCGGTGGCAGAGTGGTTAGCACTGCAGCAGCACAGCAATTCACCCTTGGCCGGGGGATCCTGGGTTCGATCCCAGCCCCCAACCAACAGTGATCTGTGTGGAGTTTGCATGTTCTCCCCGTGTCTGCGTGGGTTTACTCCGGGATTTCTCCGGTTTCCTTCCACATGCCAAAAACATGCAAGTTAGGTTAATTGGCATCAAACTGGGGATTCTAAATTGTCCTTAGGTATGACTGTGAGAGTGAATGGTTGTCTGTCTCTCTGTGTTGGCCCTGCGATGGACTGGCGATCTGCCCAGGGTGTACCCTGCCTCTCGCCCAAAGATGCTGGGATAGGCTCCAGCTCCCCCCGCGACCCGAAAAGAATTAAGCGGAAGAAGATGGATGAATGAATGAATGGTCTGAAAGTCCTTCAGGTGTCTTTTGACAAACTCCAGGTGGGCTGCCATGTGCCTTTTACGAAGGAGTGACTTCCATCTGGTCACTCTACCACACAGACCTGATTGGTGGATTGCTGCAGAGATGGTTGTCCCTCTGGAAGGTTCTCCTCTCTCCACAGAGGAACACTGGAGTTCTGACAAAGTGATCATTGGGTTCTTGGTCACCGCCCTGACTAAGGCCCTTCTCCGCGATCGCTCAGTTTAGACAGCCGGGCAGCTCTAGGAAGAGTCCTGGTGGTTCCAAACTTCTTCCATTTACGGATGATGGAGGCCACTGTGCTCATTGGGACCTTCAAAGCAGCAGAACTTTTTTTGTACCCTTCCCCAGATTTGTGCCTCGAGACAATCCTGTCTCAGAGGTCTACAGACAATTCCTTTGACTTCATGCTTGGTTTGTGCTCCAACATGCACTGTCAACTGTGGGACCTTATATAGACAGGTGTGTGCCTTTCCAGATCATGTCCAATCAACTGAATTTACCACAGGTGGACTCCAATTAAGCTGTAGAAACATCTCAAGGATGATCAGTGGAAACAGGATGCACCTGAGCTCAATTCTGAGCTTCATGGCAAAGGCTGTGAATACTTACACTACCATTCAGAAGTTTGGGGTCACTTAGAAATTTCCTTATTTTTGAAAGAAAAGCACTTTTTTTCAATGAAGATAACTTTAAACTAATCAGAAATACACTCTATACATTGCTAATGTGGTAAATGACTATTCTAGCTGCAAATGTCTGGTTTTTGGTGCAATATCTACATAGGTGTATAGAGGCCCATTACCAGCAACTATCACTCCAGTGTTCTAATGGTACAGTGTGTTTGCTCATTGCGTCAGAAGGCTAATGGATGATTAGAAAACCCTTGTGCAATCATGTTAGGTCTGCAATGCTGTAATTGCTGCAAATGGAGGATTCTTTGACGAAAGCAAAGTTTGAAGGAAAAAATTATTATTTCAAATATTTCTAACCTTGTCAATGTCTTGACTGTATTTTCTATTCATTTTACAACTCGCGGTGGTAAATAAGTGTGACTTTTCATGGAAAACACAAAATAATTGTCTGGGTGACCCCAAACTTTTGAACGGTAGTGTACATACATGTGATTTGTTAGTTTTCTAAATTTTAATACATTTGCAAAAATCTCAAAAAAAAAAAATTCACATTGTCACTATGGGATATTTATTGTGTGTAGAATTTTGAAGGGAAAAAATTAATCCCTTTTGGAATAAGGCTGTTGTGGGGGCATGGTGTGGGGGTTTTCTCCACCCAGAAAGGCAGGGGGAAACAGGAGGACAATGGACCAAATGAGGATGTGTCACCGAGGGGTATCAGACGGGGCTGTTAGGTCTATGCACCCCCCGGGAGAGTAAGAGCCGCTGTAGCCGCCCAGAGAAGAAAGGTGTGAAAGCAGCGCCGGTGTATGTTATGTTAATATGCCACACATCCATTTGTTAAACAACAATGTATGATGGTCGGAAGTTCTGAGTCTCCATGCATGGGAATAAAGATATAAAAGGGAACTGCACAGAGACCCGTTATCGCTGTTTGCTGTTATGTTATTGGAGAAAGAATAAAGCCTTGTGTCATTCAGCTCGTTGCCTCGCCTATTCCTTTCTCCACACTGGTGACCCTGACTTACCATGGAGAGCGAGCCAAGCACCGCCCCGGAGACTACCTGGAGGGAGAGCACCAGTGCCGCGGGCGCTTTTTCAGTCAAGCTCCCAAACTTCTGACTTCACGACCCGGCAGCGTGGTCTTTGCACATGGAAGCCCAGTTCGCACTCTGCAGGATAACTATGGATGACACAAAAAACTACTACGTGGTCGTGGCACCAGACGCACGTGCCACGCAACAGGCAACAAGCCTGCTCCAGGAGCCGCGGGCATCCAGGAGGAATTCCAACTAGGTCGAGGAGCCGTTAGTGGTAGCCGGAGCAGACGCCAGGAGATGCAGGAACGGGGCGATCTGCTTCTCTCATCGCCATTTTGGCTCAAATGCCCAGCGATGCGTGCTGCCAATGCCAATGCAAGAAGTCGGAAAGCGGCACTGCCAGCAGTCAGTAGCGGCTGCGACTTCTGGAGACAGAAACGAGCTGCTGCATGTCACAGACACACATTTGGGGAGATGGTCTCTGGTAGACTCCGGCTCCCAGAAGCGCCTCATCCTGCCGGTCAACGCAGACAGGGGGGCAGGGAGCAGCGGTCCCCAGCTCACGGCCGCCAATGGATCCATAATCAGGACATTTGGTGAGCGGACACGGATGGTACGCTCACGGACGCAAATTAGGTCGACCGCCGGCCCTGGGTTCTTTTAGGGCTGCGCTCCGCACCTAAGAAGGATTTGGCAGCCTCCCCAGCAGAACTCGTTTTTTTTTTTTTCTCAGCCGTTGCTGATCCCTGGAGAATTTGTACCGGAAAACCCCACCCCGAGGCTGATCCACCCGTGCAGTTTTTACACAGACAGGCTGGTAGCGACCCGGCCCAGCCCACCATTGCTTTCCCTGCACATTCGTCCCAAGAAGCTGGCAGAAGGCCGGTTTTGTTTTCGGCAGGCACAATGAGCACTGGACCCCAGCGTGGACGCCCACCATTAGTGGCTCCACAAGTTGGCGATCCCTCAGCAGGGACCTGTGCTTGCAAAGCTGATGTTCCCCCCCTCCCCCTTTCCCTCCACAGACTGACGTGCCCTCCGGTACACCTCACCAGCAGGACAGTTCTAATGGATTGGCAACCCCCCGCTACAGCCACTATGGGCGCCGGCTCGAGCCCAAAGGACGGGGGGGTTAGAGCCCCTTCTGGGTGTTTGGGGGGAGGGCTGTGTGGGGGCACGGTGTGGAGGTTTTCTCCACCCAAAAAGGCAGGGGAAAACAGGAGGACAATGGACTGAATGAGGAGGTGTCACCAGGGGGTATCAGACGGGGCTGTTATGGCTATGCACCATCCAGGCAGAGTAAGAGCCGTTGTAGCCGCTTAGAGAAGAAAGGTGTGAAAGTGGTGCTGGTGTATGTTATGTTAATGTGCCACACATTTCTTTGTTAAACAACAATGTGTGATGGTCGGAAGTTCTGGGTCTCCATGTATGGGACTAAAGATATAAAAGGGGAATGCACAGAGAGACCCGTTAGTGCTGTTTCACTGTTAGCTGTTATGTTGTTGGAGAAAGAATAAAGCCTTGTGTCGTCCAGCTCGTTGCCTTGCCTATTCCTTTCTCCACACTGTAACATAAAATGTGGAAAAAGTGAAGCGCTGTGAATACTTTCTGGATGCACTGTATGCCTGTCCAGAAGGGAATTCGTCGGCCTCCGTCGGTCTATGATGACCATGGAAGAGAATCCTAAACGTCTACTCTGCTGGAACAGCACCGCCTGTGGCTGAACAGGCCGATGCGCGAATGACAGTCCCTGTCACACAGGTCACACTTGTGGGTGGTCTCCGTGCTGCTGGGTCTGTGGCGGTTCTTCCTGCGGGTCCTTTTTTCATCTGCTGCAGCAGTCAGTCTTTCTTCACCCGCCTTGAGCTGTCTGGTCAGGGTGCCTCTCCATTTGGAGCGGTCCGTTGCAAGGTCCTCCCAGCGCTCTGTGTTGATATCCAGGGCCTTCATGTCTCTCTTGCAGACGTCTCTAAAGCGCAGCTGTGGGCGGCCAACGTCTCTCCTGCCAGTTGCCAGTTCTCCATAGAGGACGTCTTTGGGGATTCTGCCATCCTCCATACGGTGAACGTGGCCTAGCCAGCGGAGCCTGTGCTGCCTGAGTAGAGTGAACATGGAGGGAAGGCCGGCGCGGGTCAGAACTTCTGTGTTGGGCACTTTGTCCTGCCAGGATATGTCCAGGATGTGGCGAATGCAGCGCAAGTGGAAGGAGTTCAGTCTCTTTTCCTGCCGGGCGTATGTTGTCCACGTCTCACTCCCATAGAGCAGTGTGCTGATGACGCAGGCGTTGTACACTGCCATCTTCGTCTTGACAGAGAGTTTGGGATTCTCCCACACTCGTGTGGTGAGGCGAGCGAGTGTGAAGGCTGATTTTCCAATCCTCTTGTTGATCTCTGTATCAAGGAAGAGGTTGTTGCTGATCGTGGACCCCAGGTACGTGAACTGATTCACGACCTCCAGCTTATAATCAGAATCAGAATCAGAATCAGGTTTATTGCCATTGTTCATGTAGTACACAAACTAGGAATTTGTCTCGGTACAATGCTGCAACATTAAACATGATAAGATAAGAGAAATAAACTATACATGTAATAAAGTGTAGGATAAGATTAAGTGATACTGGTCAACAGTTAAAATATATATTAGCCAGCAGCAGATACTGTGGAGAACTATATAGTGCAGTCGGTAATGCAGGAAGAAAACAGTGATGATTGACATGAGTCTGGTTGAGCTGCTGTACATGGTGCACGAGAGTCAATAAGTCACTTAGTGTTCAGCAGTCTAATGGCAGAGGGGAAGAAGCTGTTCATGTGACGGGAGGTTTTAGTCTGGATGGACCGAAGTCTTCTACCAGAGGGGAGGGGGGCAAACAGTACGTGACCAGGGTGTGAGGGATCGGCTATGATCCGGCCAGCACGCCTCCGGGTCCTGGAGATGTACAGATCCTGGAGAGATGGGAGCTTGCAGCCGATCACCTTCTCAGCAGTGCGCACGACGCGCTGCAGCCTTAGTCTGTCCCTGGCAGTGGCTCCTGCGTACCACACGGTTATGGAGGTGGTGAGGATGGACTCGATGATGGCTGTGTAGAACTGCACTAACATCTTGGTGGGTAGCTTGAGCTTCCTCAGCTGCCGCAGGAAGAACATCCTCTGCTGGGCTTTTTTGATGAGTGAGCTGATGGTCAGCTCCCATTTGAGGTCCCTGGTGATGGTAGTGCCTAGGAAGCGGAAGGAATCAGCAGTGGTGATGGGAGAGCCTGAGAGGGTGAGGGGGGGCAGAGGAGTAGTGACTTTCCTGAAGTCTACAATCATCTCCACTGTCTTCAGAGCGTTCAGCTGCAGGTTGTTATTGCTGCACCAGGACGCCAGCTGGGCCACCTCTCTCCTGTAGGCGGACTCGTCGCCGTTGGAGATGAGCCCGATGAGGGTAGTGTCGTCCGCAAACTTGATCAACTTGACAGACTGGTGGCTGGAGGTGCAGGAGTTGGTGTAAAGGGAGAAGAGTAGGGGGGAAAGTACACAGCCCTGGGGTGATCCGGTGCTGATGCTAGTATAGTCTGAGACAGTCTTTCCCAGCCGCACATGCTGCCTCCGGTCCGTCAGGAAGTCGATGATCCACCTGCAGAGGGAGTCAGGCACGTTGAGCAGGAACAGCTTGTCCCGGAGCAGAGCGGGGCGGATGGTGTTGAATGCGGAGCTGAAGTCCACAAACAGGATCCTGGCGTAGGTTCCCGGGGAGTCCAGGTGCTGCAGGATGGAGTGGAGGGCCAGGTTGACTGCATCGTCTACAGACCTGTTGGCTCGGTAGGCAAACTGCAGCGGGTCCAGGAGAGGGGTGGTGATGGACTTGAGGTGGGACAGGACCAGGCGCTCAAAGGACTTCATGACTACAGAGGTGAGCGCTACAGGTCTGTAGTCATTAAGTCCAGTGATCCGTGGCTTCTTGGGGACAGGGATGATGGTGGAGGATTTGAGGCAGGACGGCACGTGGCATAACTTAAGGGAGGTGTTAAAAATGTCTGTGAATACAGGAGCCAGCTGTTTCGCACAGAGTCTCAGGGTGGAGGGAGACACGCCGTCTGGGCCGGGGGCCTTGCGCGGGTTCAGTCTGGAGAACTGTTTGAGCACATCCTGCTCACTGATGATAAGGGGAGGGGGGGAGGAGGGGGGGGTGCCTTAAATGAAGTAGGGAATGTGGAGGCTGTGGAGCTGGAGGGAGGGGGGGAGTTGGACACAGATGACGAGGTGTCAAAACGGGCATAGTGTTGGGACAGTCTTTGACAAAGGGCTTTGTCATCCTGACCTTTAGGAGCCTTAGGTCGATAGTTGGTGATTTGCCTCAGTCCTCTCCACACAGAAGCCGAATCATTAGCAGTGAACTGCTGCTGGAGTCTCTCTGAGTATAGAGATTTAGCCCTCTTCAGCTCTCTGTTAAACCGGTATTTAACCTCCCTGTAGCAGTCCCTGTCTCCACTTTTCAGCGCTGCTTCCTTCTCCTTCCTGATCTGTCTGAGCTTAGCTGTGAACCAGGGTTTGTCATTAGAGTAACTCACCCTGGTGCGTGATGGAAGAATGTTCTCTTCACAAAAGTGGATATATGAGTTCACAGTGTCCGTGTACTCATCCAGATCATGCGTGGCTCCTTTAAGCATACCCCAGTCAGATATTTCCATGCACATTTCCAGCTTCTCCTCAGCATCACTGGTCCGTATCTTCGTAGTGCTCACAACAGGTTTAGTGAGCTTCAATCTCTGTCTGTATGTGGGAATGAGGTGAACCATCACGTGATCAGATAATCCCAGCGCAGCGCGAGGAACAGCGCGATATGCGTCTTTCACTGTGGTGTAACAGTGATCCAGTGTGCTTAATCCTCTGGTGGGGCATTTAATAAACTGTTTGTAGCGGGGGAGATCGTGGCTCAGATTGCACTGATTAAAGTCGCCAGCCACAATAATCAGCGAGTCTGGAAAACTCCGCTCTGTGTGTTGAATGTGATCCGCGAGCACGCGCTGAGCTTCGCGCGTGTCCGCGTCGGGAGGGGCGTACACAGCGATCATTATGAAAGAAGCAAACTCCCGCGGGGAATAGAAGGGCTTGCAATTGATAACAAGAAATTCCAAGGCAGGAGAACAGTGTTTGGAAATTACCGTTACATCAGAGCACCAGCTGCAGTTGATGTAGAAGCAGACACCGCCTCCTGTGGTCTTGCCGGAAAGCTCTGTGTCACGATCAGCACGGAAGAGCTGAAAGCCGTCGAGGCGCAGCGCGCTGTCCGGTATATTTTCCCGGAGCCAGGTCTCAGTAAAGCAGAGGACAGCTGAGGAGGCGAGGTCCTTAAAACGCATCAGCAGTCTCAGTTCATCTACCTTGTTAGAGAGAGAGTTGGTATTGGACAGAAATATGCCAGGCAGCGCCGTTCGCGAGCCTCTCCTGCGAAGTCGTACGAGAGCGCCCGCTCGTCTTCCTCTCTTCCGCCGTCTCACTTTCCGAGCCAAACAATAAACCAGATCGGCGGCAGGGGCTAGAAAAACTGGGAGGAGGTCCGTGGGGGTGAAAGTCCTGATATTTAGAAGTTCTTCACGGGTATAAGTGCAAGCAGACACACAATTGACAAACAAAAACAAACAAAGAGCGCAGCGAAGCACCATGTCGACCGCTGTGGGCGCCATCTTGGATCAACTAGTAGATTGTAGTCATCAATGGTGATGGTTGGTGGTGCTTCCGTGCCTTGCGCCAAGACGTTAGTCTTCTTCAGGCTGATGGTAAGCCCGAAGTCCTTGCATGCCTGGGAGAAGCAGTCCATCAGGGTCTGAAGCTCCTGCTGTGTGTCGGTTGCGACTGCAGCATCGTCTGCGAACAGCATGTCTCTGATTAGAGCCTCGCGTACTTTGGTTCTGGCTTTCAGGCGGGCGAGGTTGAAAAGCCTGCCGTCAGATCTTGTGTGCAGGTAGATTCCCTCTGTTGCTGTGCTGAAGGCATGCCTCAGGAGCATAGCAAAGAAAATCCCAAAGAGGGTTGGCGCAAGTACACAGCCCTGTTTCACTCCGCTGCGTATGTTGAATGGCTCTGAGACGTTGCCATCGTGCTGCACTATCCCCTGCATGTTGGTGTGAAACGATTCGATGAGGCTTTGCAACTTTGGTGGGCATCCTATCTTTGGCAGGATCTTGAAAAGGCCCTCTCTGCTGACCAGATCGAACGCTTTGGTGAGGTCGATGAAGGCGACGTACAGAGGCATGTTCTGTTCTCTGCATTTCTCCTGGAGTTGGCGGATGGAGAATATCATGTCTACCGTCGATCGCTCAGCACGGAAGCCACACTGAGACTCGGGGTAGACACGTTCGGCAAGCTTCTGTAGATGAACGAGAACAACTCGTGCGTAGACTTTGCCAACAACGCTGAGGAGGGAAATGCCCCTGTAGTTGTTGCAGTCGCTTCTCTCCCCTTTGTTTTTGTAGAGGGTGATGATCTTGGCGTCCCTCATGTCCTGTGGTACGGCACCTTCCTTCCAGCACTGGCAGAGGACGTCATGCAATGGCAGCAGTAGGGCGGTCTTGCAGTGCTTGATCAGGTCAGGGGGTATGCCGTCGTTGCCGGGTGCCTTGCCAGCGGCCAAGCTATCAATGGCCTTACTGAGTTCGTCGATGGTTGGCTCGGCGTCAGGTTCGTCCATGGATGGCAGGCAGTCGATGGCATCAAGGGCTAACGGTGTCATGGTGTTCTGTCTAGAGTAGAGGTCGGAGTAGTGTTCCACCCATCTCTCCATCTGCTTGTTCTTCTCTGTGATCATCTCCCCAGTGGAAGATTTGAGGGGGGCCGTCTTGCTCTGAGCCGGACCAAGTGCTTTCTTGATGCCATCGTACATACCACGGATGTTCCCTGTTATGGCAGTGGTTTGAATGTCTTGGCTGAGCTGAGTCCAGTACTCGTTGGCACAGCGCCGAGCAGTCTGCTGAACTTTGCTTCTCGCAGCCCTGAGAATCTGGAGATTCTTCTCGTTTGGGTACTTCTTGTACTCAGCAAGTGCTGAGCGCTTGGCTTCAATAACAGGGGTCATCTCGGTCAACTTGGCATCAAATCAGTCCTGTGACTTCGAGGTCTTCCTCCCAAAGGTAGCCAAGGCTGTGCGGTAGATGGTGTTTCGCAGCTCTTCCCACTTCTGCTTTGCAGATTCTCCTCCTTGTGGTACACCAAGTTCCTTCTCAAAGGTGGAGGCAAACTGCTCAACAAGTTCTGGTTGGGCCATCTTGCTGGTGTCAATCCGTGCCTTTCCAGGTTGTCTAGCACGATGGAATTTCTTCAGCTGCAGCTTGACCTTGCAACACACCAATGAATGGTCTGTGTCGCAATCTGCACTCTGGAACGAACGGGTGATTAGCACGTTCTTCAGTGAGGTGCGCCTGGTCAGGATCAAGTCTAGCTGGTGCCAGTGCTTTGAGCGCAGATGTTGCCAGGAAACCTTGTGTTGGGGCTTGGTCTTGAAGAACGAGTTTGTGATGCACAGATCGTGATATGTGCAGAACTCGAGCAGCCGCTGTCCGTTGTCGTTCATTCTGCCCACGCCAAAAGGTCCAAGACAGGAGGGCCAGGAGTCATGGTCAGCACCCACTCTGGCATTGAAGTCTCCAAGGAGAATGAGTTGTTCAGAGTTGGGGATGATCCTGACAGTTGTTGCGAGATTCTCGTAGAACTCATCTTTTGCCTCTGGTGTGGCTGTCTGTGTTGGGGCATACACACTGACGAGGGTGACTGGGCCTTGAGTGGTGTTCAGGCGGAGGGTGAGGAGTCGTGCAGAGCCAGTGCTGCCCGGTTCCACCATCTTCAGCAAAGTGTTCTTCACTGCGAAGCCCACTCCGTGTTCCCTGTGTTCGTCACTGCCCTTTCCCTGCCAGTAGAACGTGTAGTCCTTCTCTCTCAGTGTGCCTGCATCAGCTAACCGTGTTTCCTGGAGAGTGGCGATATCCACTCCCAGTCTCTTCAGCTCATTATTGATGATGGCAGTCTTCCTGGTGTCGCTGATGTCCTTGAGGTTAGCAGCGAGTCCTGTCATCATAGTGCGGACGTTCCAAGTTCCCAGTTTTAGAGTTGGTCTCTTTTGTTTTATTGTCTTGCCTGGTGCGAAGGTTCTCAGCCTGCTGTTTGGATTTCTCCTTATCCCCATGCACCCAATGAGGAAAGCAAGCTGTGGCGGGACAACACCTTATTGGCTGGGGGCTGCCCAGCTTGAGGCGGGCGGTAGCTGTCCAGTGAGATCTGATGATCCCTCCCACCGTCGGGAACAACCCCTGGCGCCACGCTCTACGCCAATTGAGCAGTGGCTTATAACCGGTAACTGTCATTCCCCGTGTTTTGTCTACGCCAAAGGCGAAGCTGGAGTGTCCTCTCCAGTGATCCGGTGTTCTACCTTCCAGCGTTGGGCATTGGTAGGATTCAAGCCTGGGCAGGAAGATATGGAGGACAAGATGTTGCCCATGCAGCATGTCCCCCCTCTCCACGTCTCTGATGAATCCAAAGGAACAGCAGGGCTGCTACAGTTTGGCACCAGCGCCGTTGCAGGAGCTGCCAGAACGATGTTGAGCACAACATAGAACTGCCTTAGGGGCTCCGACTCCGGATTTTTCCTCAGGGTTGACTCCCGAAGCCTTTCCCGTGACCGGGTATGCCGCAAGGCAGCAGAGGTTTGAAATCAGGGTTTACCTTCCCCTAGATGGGCTACCTTCCCAGGTTGACGAGCCACCATCTACCCGAAGCATCTGGTTTTAAGGCGCCAGAGATCCGCCCTCGCCCCTTCTCCTATTAGTAAAAGCAGTTCCGCCGGGCTTAGAGACTAAACCACACGGGCAGGCTAGGAGTTGGACTTAGTTGTCAGAGGCTTTTCGAGACGCACGCCATAAGGAGCATTTTATGAACACTGGGAGCTTAACCCCAGTGCCGCTCCTGGCTATGACAACCTTGGAACCCCAGAAGGGAATATACCTTTATAATTAACTTCAGAATCAGAATCAGAATCAGGTTTATTGCCATTGTTCATGTAGTACACAAACTAGGAATTTGTCTCGGTGCCATGCTGCAACATTAAACATGATAAGATAAGAGAAATAAACTATACATGTAATAAAGTGTAGGATAAGATTAAGTGATACTGGTCAACAGTTAAAATATATATTAGCCAGCAGCAGATACTGTGGAGAACTATATAGTGCAGTCGGTAATGCAGGAAGAAAACAGTGATGATTGACATGAGTCTGGTTGAGCTGCTGTACATGGTGCACGAGAGTCAATAAGTCACTTAGTGTTCAGCAGTCTAATGGCAGAGGGGAAGAAGCTGTTCATGTGACGGGAGGTTTTAGTCTGGATGGACCGAAGTCTTCTACCAGAGGGGAGGGGGGCAAACAGTACGTGACCAGGGTGTGAGGGATCGGCTATGATCCAGCCAGCACGCCTCCGGGTCCTGGAGATGTACAGATCCTGGAGAGATGGGAGCTTGCAGCCGATCACCTTCTCAGCAGTGCGCACGACGCGCTGCAGCCTTAGTCTGTCCCTGGCAGTGGCTCCTGCGTACCACACGGTTATGGAGGTGGTGAGGATGGACTCGATGATGGCTGTGTAGAACTGCACTAACATCTTGGTGGGTAGCTTGAGCTTCCTCAGCTGCCGCAGGAAGAACATCCTCTGCTGGGCTTTTTTGATGAGTGAGCTGATGGTCAGCTCCCATTTGAGGTCCCTGGTGATGGTAGTGCCTAGGAAGCGGAAGGAATCAGCAGTGGTGATGGGAGAGCCTGAGAGGGTGAGGGGGGGCAGAGGAGTAGTGACTTTCCTGAAGTCTACAATCATCTCCACTGTCTTCAGAGCGTTCAGCTGCAGGTTGTTATTGCTGCACCAGGACGCCAGCTGGGCCACCTCTCTCCTGTAGGCGGACTCGTCGCCGTTGGAGATGAGCCCGATGAGGGTGGTGTCGTCCGCAAACTTGATCAACTTGACAGACTGGTGGCTGGAGGTGCAGGAGTTGGTGTAAAGGGAGAAGAGTAGGGGGGAAAGTACACAGCCCTGGGGTGATCCGGTGCTGATGCTAGTATAGTCTGAGACAGTCTTTCCCAGCCGCACATGCTGCCTCCGGTCCGTCAGGAAGTCGATGATCCACCTGCAGAGGGAGTCAGGCACGTTGAGCAGGGACAGCTTGTCCCGGAGCAGAGCGGGGCGGATGGTGTTGAATGCGGAGCTGAAGTCCACAAACAGGATCCTGGCGTAGGTTCCCGGGGAGTCCAGGTGCTGCAGGATGGAGTGGAGGGCCAGGTTGACTGCATCGTCTACAGACCTGTTGGCTCAATAGGCAAACTGCAGCGGGTCCAGGAGAGGGGTGGTGATGGACTTGAGGTGGGACAGGACCAGGCGCTCAAAGGACTTCATGACTACAGAGGTGAGCGCTACAGGTCTGTAGTCATTAAGTCCAGTGATCCGTGGCTTCTTGGGGACAGGGATGATGGTGGAGGATTTGAGGCAGGACGGCACGTGGCATAACTTAAGGGAGGTGTTAAAAATGTCTGTGAATACAGGAGCCAGCTGTTTCGCACAGAGTCTCAGGGTGGAGGGAGACACGCCGTCTGGGCCGGGGGCCTTGCGCGGGTTCAGTCTGGAGAACTGTTTGAGCACATCCTGCTCACTGATGATAAGGGGAGGGGGGGAGGAGGGGGGGGTGCCTTAAATGAAGTAGGGAATGTGGAGGCTGTGGAGCTGGAGGAAGGGGGGGAGTTGGACACAGATGACGAGGTGTCAAAACGGGCATAGTGTTGGGACAGTCTTTGACAAAGGGCTTTGTCATCCTGACCTTTAGGAGCCTTAGGTCGATAGTTGGTGATTTGCCTCAGTCCTCTCCACACGGAAGCCGAATCATTAGCAGTGAACTGCTGCTGGAGTCTCTCTGAGTATAGAGATTTAGCCCTCTTCAGCTCTCTGTTAAACCGGTATTTAACCTCCCTGTAGCAGTCCCTGTCTCCACTTTTCAGCGCTGCTTCCTTCTCCTTCCTGATCTGTCTGAGCTTAGCTGTGAACCAGGGTTTGTCATTAGAGTAACTCACCCTGGTGCGTGATGGAAGAATGTTCTCTTCACAAAAGTGGATATATGAGTTCACAGTGTCCGTGTACTCATCCAGATCATGCGTGGCTCCTTTAAGCATGCCCCAGTCAGATATTTCCATGCACGTTTCCAGCTTCTCCTCAGCATCACTGGTCCGTATCTTCGTAGTGCTCACAACAGGTTTAGTGAGCTTCAATCTCTGTCTGTATGTGGGAATGAGGTGAACCATCACGTGATCAGATAATCCCAGCGCAGCTCGAGGGACAGCGCGATATGCGTCTTTCACTGTGGTGTAACAGTGATCCAGTGTGTTTAATCCTCTGGTGGGGCATTTAATAAACTGTTTGTAGCGGGGGAGATCGTGGCTCAGATTGCACTGATTAAAGTCGCCAGCCACAATAATCAGCGAGTCTGGAAAACTCCGCTCTGTGTGTTGAATGTGATCCGCGAGCACGCGCTGAGCTTCGCGCGTGTCCGCGTCGGGAGGGGCGTACACAGCGATCATTATGAAAGAAGCAAACTCCCGCAGGGAATAGAAGGGCTTGCAATTGATAACAAGAAATTCCAAGGCAGGAGAACAGTGTTTGGAAATTTCCGTTACATCAGAGCACCAGCTGCAGTTGATGTAGAAGCAGACACCGCCTCCTGTGGTCTTGCCGGAAAGCTCTGTGTCACGATCAGCACGGAAGAGCTGAAAGCCGTCGAGGTGCAGCGCGCTGGAAGGGAAGGGAATATACCTTTATAATTAACTTATTCCAGCATGGTGGCTAAAACTAACACTGACTGGTAGTGGTGCAACTATTCTTGATACTTTTGCACAGTAGAGGATTTGTTAATTTTTAAGAAGGGGGATGATGTAAACTCATAAAGCATCAAGTACAAATGTATAAATATAGATTAAGTATACATTTGCAAGAATAAAGGTGCAAAAATATGACAAAAGATACAAATTTACAATTTAAAAAGTCTCAACCTTACCAGAAAAAAGTTTTAAGGTGTCTCCTAAAACACGGAACAGTTAGTATGATATGGAACGTTCCGAACACATTCTGTACATGTTTCGTATGGAATATCATCTGTACATGTAATGTATGGGTTCCATACAAAAAAATGTAAGGAACTGCTACCATTCTGTCTGCTGTCAGTTCGATGTCAATGTGCCTTCGTCATTAGCCACAGTCCTCACTTAGTGTGTTCGTACATATGCCGCGCAGGTCCCATACATCACGGTTGTAAATAAACATAATTGCAATTAATTAAGCAATATTAGATGAGAGTGAGTGCAGTATCAATGAATATTTTAACTGGTGGTGATTCATCATACACCTCACGTGGATCAAACACATTCAAATGATCAAAATGCAAAACACGAACTTCATAAAGAAAAAATGATCTGCCCACACACTATTTCAAGTATGTACAATGTGAAATGTTAAGTAGTAATATGGCGGCCAGGGCACCCGGGGAATAGTAAGGGGTGACAAACTGCCTTTCTGGTGGTGAGGTCACTCGGGGAATAAAGGGCATGGCAGGAAGGGGCTAGTCCTCTTTCACCATTGACCCCTTGTACTGTACGGCGCATCTGTGGTTCTTGTTATTGTTCTAATAAAGTACATTCGACTACACGCTGAGCCTCCTCCTGCTTATACCAAGTTATGGACATAACATTTGGCGACAAGGAGAAAAGAGGTATGGAACGAGCTGGCACCACTTTTCAGCTGTTTTTGGAGGTCCCGGGCAAACCACCAGTACCCTGAGCTAGATGGTACACGGCATTTCAGCCTTATCTCATAGCCCTTGACCTCGGTAAGCTTGAGAAGTTGTGTGTGAGAGCTATTTTGGTTCATAGTCTCAGTATAGAGGGTCAGAGGATCCTTAACAAGGTAGGAGAGGCTGAAAATTATGAAGACGTGGTGGAGTTAATGCTGTGCTATTTTCACGCCCCTGAGAACGTCATAGTCTGGTGTATAAAGTTTCAGCAGCGCCACCAGAGGACCGGAGAGTCGGTGCAGCATTTCATTGCGGACCTACGTCTGTTGGCCGGGGAGTGCCAGTTTGGAGCCCTGGAGGATGAAATGGTTCGTGACCAATTGGCGGAGCACGTCCTTTGTTTGGCAGCGTGGTCGAGGCTATTAACCTACCTGGGTGAACTGGCGCTGGCCACGGCTATGGACATTGCCCAGCAGTGTGAGGCAGCAGAAAATTTGGCTGAAGACCTCTGTGGAAGAGACACGTTGAGGCGTGGAGAACCAAGTGAGAGGATGCTGGCTGTGGACCCGGTCAACGAGGACGGCATGAGCGAAGAAGAGTATGCCGCCGTTGTAAGAATTAGGTCCGCCCTGGGTTCGCCAAGGTGTTATGGCTGTGGGTCCGCAAGGCACTGGTATAAGGCAAGAGAGTGTCCGGCAAGGGGCAAGAGATGTGGCAGATGTGGTCTTTTACATCACTTCGCCAGAGCCTGCAAGAATTTTGAGCGGGAGGACCAAAGACATGGAATGGATTTCCCCACTGCGGATCCCACGGTTGTGCATACTGTTTCCCTGAGCATGAACGGTTACATCTATTGCAACGTGTTGCTGGATGGTGTGGAGGTTTCACTGTTGGTGGACACAGGAACGATCAGGTCGGTGCTGAACCTGTCCACCATGGAGAGACTGTTCCCATACCACCGTTTGAGGGAGTACACGGAGCCATGTTACGCTATGGAGGAAGCAGGGTGACTGTGGTGGGATCGCTGGAGTGAGGTACTGTATAAGTCAGCGGTGATGACCAGAGTCCAGTTCATGGTGACTGCCTCAGGGTCAAACATCTTAGGCTGTAATATGATTTACGGCCTGGGATTTAAGATTGCCAGCGGTACTGGAGAAGAGTGGTCGGGCTGTGGATTGTGGGACCGACCACCTCTGCACATGGATGACGACGTGGTCTGGGACATTGATTGGCCTGGCAAATTGGAAGGTGATGAGGACTGGCACTGCAGGGAACCAGCACGGGAAGATCCCAATGCCAGTGTCCAAGTTGCTCTTGATGTGGGAACTGGACAGCACAGCGGGACACCTGGGAAGACTGCTGGTGCTAAAATGAAAGGGAGCGGGGCAGGACTGGCTGGTGTGATATTACGGCCTGCCAGACACCAGTGTCACAGGAGGGCTTCGGACAGGGTCGGTGGGCCGTCCTGACCCAGGAAGGAGGCCCGGTCACGACACAGTGGACGGAGGAAGCATGATCGAGTTCCCCTGCACATCGATGATGAGGTCCGACCAAGGGTAGAAGCTCGGCTGAGGGGCGTCCATAGAAGAAGAGAGCGATGGGATGAACGGGGCAGCTACAAGTGGTGGCTGCCCGGGCAGATGGCTACTTGGGATTGTCAGACACATCGTGGAGACACCCAAATGAAGAAGAGACGCCAGTGCAGCTCATCTCTGGAGGCCAAGAGGCGGTGGCACTCCGAGCGGGATCCACGGGATGGAGACCCGGAAGGGGGCCCTTTCACTGGGCCTGTCAAATGACTGGGGGTGGGGGTAGGGGGTGTGGCATATGGTAAATGTTCGTGTTGAATTAAGACCCCAGGTCATTTAGTTAGTGTGTTTTGCTATGTTTTGTTTTTCTATTGTGTGTTAGCCTGAGTTATATACTCTGCTCAAAAAAATTAAAGGAACACTTTGAAAACACATCAGATTTTAATGGGAAAAAATAAGCTGGATATCTACACTGATATGGACTGGATAATGTGTTAAGAATGAAAAGATGCTATGTCTTTTGATGGAAATGAAAACACTCCAAAACTTAAAGTGAAGAAATTGTGGCAGGCTAGTCCAGCTTACTCAAATTAAAAAGTGTTCCTTTAATTTTTTGAGCAGTATATATTAAATGAGAAAAGTAAATCCCCAACACTGTTTGAAAAAAAAAAAAAATTTTGTTTGGAAAATATGTTTTGTGTGGAATACCCAGGTTGTGGGAGCGTTGGGGTAGGTAGCCGCCAATAAGGGAGAGTATATAGTATTGTTTATGATTTGCTGTGTTAATTTGGAAGTATATATATATATATATGTGTATTTTGCTGGGATTAATTTTTTAGGAGCACGGCTGTTTTTCTTTTCGGACTGTAATAATCAAGGCGGCAGAATAACCCGCCTGGCCGTGTAGGGGGCGCCAGCAGTCTACCTGGCCCCTCTAGTTTATGTTGTACAAGTGGATAGGTATGTCTATTTATTTTTGTACATATGGTTTCATTGTTAGCGCGTGAGTCGGGTTGCAAATTTTGGGAGGGCTTAATTGGTATGCTTGGTATTTTTCTACGGGGGGGGGGGGGGTTTAAGTAGTAATATGGCAGCCAGAGCACCCAGGGAATAGTAAGGGGTGACAGACTGCCGCCTTTCTGATGGTGACATCACTTGGGGTATAAAGGGCATGGCAGGAAGTGGCTAGTCCTCTTTTGCCGTTGACCCCTTGTACTGTACATAGCGTCTGTGGTTCTTGTTATTGTTATAATAAAGTATGTTTGACTACATGCTGATCCTCCTCCTCCTTATACCGAGTTATGGACATAACATGAAAGTGATAAAATTGATTTGATGAGAAAGCACCAGGGAATGGGAAAATATAATGGAACCGGAACTGAAGCTGTTGAGACTGTAATATGGAAATAGTACATCACTCTACATTGTGCAAGAGGTCCAGAAAACCAGAAAAAAAAATTAAAAACGCACTCCGGTGGATATAAATCCCCTGTGGAGGAATAAGATCAGGCGAGATGCGACGAGCTGGAAGGTTGCAGAGTTTTATTTCCTCCAACGTAATGAGACACACATCGTAGCCCTGTGTGCTACTGTGTTCTACTGTGCTGCTGAGACATGTCACACAAGCTCTTTTATACAGTGATACAGAAAGAGAGAATGCATAGCACATTAACATATCAGTCAATACACATGATTAGCATGACCAACTGGTTCCCGGATGTCATCTCCCTCATCCTGGGGATGTATACACAACAGTCTATTGTTCTGATTGCCCCCAGGGGCTCTCTGTATGTGAATTGTCCTCTGTATGCAAATTGTCCTCTGCTTCCTCCAGACCTGCTGAGTGTGAGGAATGTCCTTGCAGAGTGTGGTGGGTCACCACAGGGCTCCCCCACAGAACACTCAGAAGGGGCTGTGACCCCCCCCCCCCTCCCCGTCGTTTGGGCTCCAGCTCCGGTAGAACTGTCCTGCTGTAGAGGAGTGTCTGAGGGCATGTCAGTCCGTGGGGGGGGAGGGGTGGAAAAGATAGTGTGCTCCGCTCCGAGTTCCAGCACGTTGAACGGCCGTGGATCGTGGGCGCATGGGGCCGGTGCGCGTCGTGCATAGTGGAACAAGATGGCGATCGGCCAGCTTTAGGGAGTGAGGTGCGGGAAGAGCGCTGTGGAGGAGGAGAGGGAGTGGAGTGGGAGTAAGTGAGTGCCGGCACGGGACGTCAGAGGTGTCTGGGCCGCGCAAAAATTGTGTGTGAATCCGTGATGGTGAAGGACTTTCTCGGTAAACCAGGGGTAGTGATCTGCAGCAGCTGTGAGAAAAAAAAAAAATTAGTCTCTGACTCCTCTCGCGGCTCGGTCCAGCGAGGATGTGGGGAAGGCGACGGCCAAATTCCCCGAGGATGCATAGCGGCTGTGAAACAACTGCAGCTGTGTGAGGGACTTGGCGGTTTGGCTTTTAGGTGTGGAAGCAGCCCTAAAGCCATCGGAGACAGCAATCGGCTAAATTCCCCTTGTGCGCCGTGGCTGACAAACCCATACAAAGTCCTGTGTGCGGGCTGCATGTCTGCTTCAGGTGCGTGAGCAGCCCTGAAGGTTCCGAGGATGGTGATCGGCCGTGTTTCTCAGGCATGTGCAGCGGCGGAGGATGCTGTATCAGTCTGTGGAGCCGGTTTGTCCCTGTGCGTGGCGCGCGCTTGGCACAGTGTCCACATAGCTGGCAGTTGCGCTGTCCTCGTAATCCTGCGGTGTGCGTGTGGGGCTTCTGTGTGCGGGAGGTCCGCTGTCGTGAGTTGAGTCAGGTTCGGGGAGCTTGGTGGAAATCAACGCAGTTGGCACCGATGTTCTTCCCCTTTCAGGCTGCTTCCTTCGGCTTGCTCGTGTCGCCGTTCATGGTGCGTGTTGGTCCCAGTGCTGCCCGCTCCAGAGGGTGCGCTCCGGTGAGGATGAAGAGGTTGCAGGTGTTCTCTGGTCCTCTGGGATCCACAGCGCGGTGAGAGGGGGCAGACAGTCATTCTCTCTCATCCGGTCACCAGTGTGGAGGGAAAAGATCAGGCGAGGGGTGCACCATGACAAGTGTGGAGAGAAAAGATCAGGCGAGGGACGCACCATGACACATGCTGGAGCTTCCCGTCTGGGTCATCTCTGGGGTGTTCGCCTTGTGTTCCATTCTTCGCCAAGGGTCACCAGTGTGGAGGAATAAGATCAGGCGAGATGCAACGAGCTGGAAAGTTGCAGAGTTTTATTTCCTCCAACATAATGAGACACACATCGTAGCCCTGTGCACTACTGTGTTCTACTGTGCTGCTGAGACATGTCACACAAGCTCTTTTATACAGTGCTGCAGAAAGAGAGAATGCATAGCACATTAGCATATCAGTCAATACACATGATTAGCATGACCAACTGGCGCCCGGATGTCCTCTCCCTCATCCTGGGGATGTATACACAACAGTCCATTGTTCTGATTGCCCCCAGGGGCTCTCTGTATGTGAATTGTCTTCTGTATGCAAATTGTCCTCTGCTTCCTCCAGACCTGCTGTGAGGAATGTCCTTGCAGAGTGTGGTGGGTCACCACACCCCTATAAAAGCAAATCTACATTATCTAAAATGGTATGTTATGCCCTTTTATCGACAAAAAAAAAAAAATCTTTCATTGTCCTACAGTTTTGTGTCAAAATCTTTTCACTTCTCCACTCCTCCTCCTTCAAACTCCAGGATCTGTCCACCCCACAAGGCTAATAGTGGCTAATGCTGCATTAAACAGAATAAAACCTGTGATAGAAAGACTTACCATTTGACGGACATGCCCAGTTGTATGCACAGTGGCCTAGGATAATGACTGAAACTGCATCAGTCCTTAAAGGCAATTTAATGGTAAAACCCATCTTAATTTGGGTCAAGTTTTCAAAGCAGCAGACCAAAATATTAACTGGACCTGGAGGCTAACTTCAGTTAGGCCAGAGAGTGCTGAGTGGCTCAACACTACAGACCCATTACAGTTAACGTTGTGGTGACACAAAGGAGATGACACTCCACCCAGTACTTCGGGGTGTTGGGGGGGCTAGCCAGGGGCACCAGAGCACCGAGAGGTATGTAGTAAATAAAGATGTGCCTTTTGCCCCCGCTGTGCCAGGCTCACACCTGAGGACGCAGGGGCGCAAATGTGTTAGTGTGTATGCTGATGTGTGTTGGTAACTGGTATGTAAATGTGTTTACCCTGAGTGCCAGAGGCGGGAAGAAAATGTATAATGCAGTTCGCTTTGGCACTCAGGGACAGTCAGTTCTGCTGGTTGGAGGAAATAAAGTGTGTGTTGTCAGCTCATGTCTCGTCTAATTCCTTTTCTCCACATTGGTGACCCTGAGACGTGAAAATGGAAGACGGACTGAGCACCTCCATGGGAACATCCGCACTTGGGGTTCCCCCCCGCTATGCTCGCTGTGGTGGTCAAACTCCCGGACTTTTGGCTCCATGACCCGGTTGCTTGGTTCATTCACGTGGAAGCCAAGTTCACTCTCTGTGGAGTCTCGGAGGATGACACAAAGAACCACTACGTAGTGGCTTCACTGGACCCCCGCACTACTTGGTGCACAATGAGCCTGCTTTGCGCTCCCCCAGCCCAGGGTAAATACGATGCTCTCAAATAGCTGCTGTTGTGGTGTTACATCCCCTCCACCGGAGAGAGAACAGAGAAGCTCCTCTCACACACTGAATTAGGAGACAGATCAGCCGTGGAGTTAATGGAGAGTATGCTGTTTTTGCTGGGTGCAGATGGCGGCTCTTTCCTCTTCGCCCACCTCTTCCTGAAGAAGGTACCGGTTTTGGCGAGGGCAATCCTGGCCACCTCGCCGCTGCTGGCGACCAAGGACTACCGAATGCTGGCAGAGGAAGCAGACCGCATCATTCTGGCCAACAGGAGTTTAGGGGGCCAGGCAGTGAGATCCAGCGAGTCCAGCGAGGTTGAGGAGCTGCAGGTGATGGCTGGGACGGCTACTTGGAAACACAGGAATGAGATGGCGTGTCTTCATCATCAATGTTTTGGCGCAAACGCGCAACATTGTCTGCCACCGTGCCGTTTCCAGAGGACGCAGAAACGGACCAGCCAGCAGTCAGTAGCAGCTACAGCCGCTGGCAACAGGGAGAAGCTGCGTTTCATCACGGACACACTTTCGGGGAGATGTTTTCTGGTTCATTCTGGCTCCCAAAAGAGCCTCATTTTGCCAGTCAGCGCAGACAGGCTGGCAGAAGGTTGTGGGCCGTCTTTAATGGCCGCAAACAGATCCCACATCAGGACGTTCGGAGAAAAGATGGTTACTGTATGTTTACATGGATGCAATTACCAGTGGGACTTTGTGGTAGCTGCATGTTTGGTCCCCATCTTAGGTGCTGATTTTCTGTGTGCTCATGGACTACTTTGTTGATGTTGCCCACAGGCATTTAGTGGACGCTGTATCTCTTTCATCCTTGCCCTGCACAGTTCGGGGAGTTGGGCCACCAACACACGCAAATATTCTACCTCCAGGGGGTAAGTACCAGTGTTTGCTTCCCGAGGTCCCAGCATTCATGGTGCCCACTTTTTCCGCTACGATAGCCAAGCACGGGGTTGAGCATTTTATCACCACGAAAGGTCTGCCTGTGTTTGTGCTCCCTCACCGCCTGGATGTGGCTAAACTAGCCATCGCGCACGAGGAGTTTGCTAACTTAGAACGCTTAGGCATCGTTAGGTGCTCCAACAGCCCTTGGGCATCCCCGCTGCACATGGTGCCCATGTCTGATGGGTTGTGCACCCGTGTGGCAATTTCCGATGCTTTAAACAATGCCACGGAACACGATCGTTACCCCATCCCACACATCCAGGATTTTTCCGTGCACCTGGCCAGGACACACATTTTTTCAAAAGTGGATCTGGTTCGCTGTTACCACCAGGTCCTGGTTCGCGCAGAGGACATCCCTAAAATGGCGGTAATAACCCCCTTCAGTCTTTTCAAGTTTTTGCGCATGCCGTTCGGGTTAAAGGGTGCAACACAAACTTTCCAATTGACAGAGAGTTGTTGGCTCTCCACCACGCTATGCGTCATTTTCAGTTCTGGCTCAAGGGTCACAAGTTTACTGTGTTTGTCGATCATAAACTATTAACCTACGCAATGTCCAAAGTCTCTGAACCGTGGTCAGCTCGGCAACAACGGCACTTGGCCGCAATTTCAGAGTTCACAACCGACATCCAACATGTAGCCGGTAAATTGAACGTTGTGGCAGACTGCTTGTCATGCACGCTGGTCTCTCCGTTATACAAGGGCATTAATTTTTCCACAATGGCTGCCGACCAAATTGGGGACGCAGACATTTGCGCACTCCAGTCCGCAGCTACCGGATTAAAACTTGAGAACAGGGTGGTACAAGAAAAGTGCCCCCCTTGCTCTACGACATCTCCACTGGCCGCACCCACCCCGTGGTTCCGAGCTCCTGGTGCTGTCGCGTTTTCGAGTCCATCCACTCCCTTTCACATCCCGGCATGCGAGCCTCCGTTAAGCTAGTGGGGTCCAAAATCGTTTGGCCTCACTAACGCAGGGATGTGAAAGAATGGGCTACAGTGTGTGTTGCGTGCCAACTTGCTAAGGTGCACAAGCACACCAAAGCCCCCCTCAGGCCTTTTCAAATTCCAGCCAGGGGGTTCGACCACATACACGTGGACTTAGTGGGTCCCCTCTCACCGTCACAGGGGTTCACACACCTTTTAACAACCGTGGACTGCACTACGCGTTGGCCAGAGGTGGTTTTGCTGAGTTCCACCATGTCGGCTGAGGTAGCTCGTGCGTTTTTGTCAGCTTGGGTTGCACGGTTTGGATCCCAGTCAGACATCACTTCCGACAGGGGTCCGCAATTTGTTTCGAAACTTTGGTCCGCGATGACCAACAACATGGGGGTCAAAATCCACCGCACCACCACGTACAACCCACAGGCTAATGGTTTGTGTGAGCGTTTTCACAGGTCGCTTAAAGCAGCGCTCAGAGCCTCGCTAACGGATGTAAATTGGGTTGACCGCCTGCCTTGGGTCCTACTGGGGTTGCGCTCCGCACCTAAGGAAGATTTGACTGCTTCCCCGGCAGAACTCGTTTTTCTCAGCCGTTGTGGATCCTGAGGGAATTTTTGCCAGAGAACCCCGCACCTGGTACCGATCCGCCCGTGCACTTTTTTTTCCGGTAGAGGGGCTGCCAGTGTCCCGTGCCCGGCGCACCATTGTTTTCCCTGCACTTTTGTCCCTAAGCGCTTAGAGAATGCCAGATTAATTTTTGTCAGGCACGACGCCCACAGAACCCCACTGCGTCCACCATACGATGACCCGTTCAGAGTGCTGGAAACTGGGGAGAAACATTTTGTGTTAGACTTGGGGGGGGGGGGGGGTAAGGAAACCGTCTGCATAGACAGGCTGAAGCCCACTTATGTATTGGCAGACAAGCAGGTGTGTTGGCTCAAGCTTCCCGGTGTGGGTGCCCTCCTACAGTGGGTTCGCAGGTTAGTGTTCCCCCGATAGAGGACTGTTTTCAGGAAACTAGCTTTTTCCCCTCCCTACCCTTTCCCCCTCCAAAGACCACGCCTTTCTTCTACCCGCCTCGACAGGAAGGAGCTTTGAATGGCCCACTTTACAGCTGCTACGGGTGCTTGCTCAAGCCCAAAGGTCCAGAGGGTTAGGACCCATTCTGGGTGTTGGGGGAGGGGCTGTGTGGTGACACAAAGGAGATGACACTCCACCCAGTACTTCGGGGTGTTGGGGGGCTAGTTTTGCCGTGCGCTACAGTGCTGTGCTGTCTGTGCTGTGTTGCTGAGGCATGTATCGTCAGCTCTTATATATGTTATACAAACAGAGAGAATGCATGGCACATTATCATATTGATATACATATCAGTCAATACATATGATTAGCCTGACCAACTGGCGCCCGGACGTCTTCTCCTTAATCCGGGGATGTATAAACAATAGTCCATTGTTCTGACTGTCCTCCCCAGGGGCTCTCTGTCCATACGTAAATGGTCCTCTGCTTCTTCCGGACCTTCTGAGTGTAAGGATGAATGTCCCTGTAGATTGTGGTGGGATCACCACAACATCATTCTTCCTAGGAGAAAGACCTCATTTTTCCCCATTCATGTGTATTGGGTTTTCACTTCCAGATATCCACAATTACATTCTTCCTATCAAGAATAAGCATTCTGGATATCTGAAATAGAATTCTTACTTGGAAAAACTCTTTTTTCAGATATCTACAATCCAGTTGTTACTAGTCATAATTCATTTGAGATAGTCAATATTTCTCAGTAGATATCCAAAATATGTTTACAGATATCTGTAAGTATATTGTTACTAGTTACAAGTTTAATTACAGATATCTGAAACTGAAATTTAGATAGTCATAGTAGTGTATGCTCCTCCTCACCGTGGTGTACCATGAGACTAGAGGACATCATTGCTGTCACCAGCTAATCTGACAGCGAAAAAAATCACTTATTTTCACAAATGATGCACTTCTGTGTAAATCTTTTGGCTTGGATAGGGTAATTTCATCGTGTATGCATGCTTTGGAAATTTTTAAAAAAGGTAAAAATCAAATAAATAAATGCCCTAAGGGGCCCCCTGGTGGTCATGGGGCCCACTTAGTTCGCTTATGCCTTGGACTGGTCCTGTTGCTACTTAAAACAAACAAACAAACAAAAAACTGTGTTGTAGAAAAGGAGGCAGGCGAGGCAACGAGCTGGATGACACAGAAACTTTATTCTTTCTCCAACATAACTTACAGCAAAAAAAGATCCTGGGTTTCTGTGCAATTTTTTTTTATATCTTTAATACCATGCATCGAGACCCAGAACTCCCTACCATCATACATTATGTTTAGAACAAAGCCAGTGTGGCACATTAACATGACATAACGCCGGTGCCTCTCTCACACCCTTTTTCTCCCAGCGGCATCGGCATTTACTCCTCTCCCCGGGGGACACATAGTTCTTACTGTCCCATCTGATATCCCCCGTGACACCTCCTCTTTCGGTCCATTGTTCCCTGGGTGGAGAAGTCCAACACCATGCTCCCACAATGTAATGGTTTAATTTTATTTCTGTTCAAATGGGCTCTATGCATGGCAGCTCGTGACGTATTTTCTGGTGTAGAGTCAGGTTGCTCCACAACTTCCGCTGAGCGTCGAGTACTATGCTAATATTGAAATACTAATCATATTTTCAGTTTAAAAATGGCTCAACTGCATAAATTTCTGCCGCCATTTTCAAACTACAGACTTGATTGAGCCACCAACGCCAGGTGAACGCAGATGACTGAAAAATGGAGCAGTCCCAGTTCTTTATGAATTGAATAACTTTACTCTGCCTGTCCCACGACCCGGAGTTTGGCAAAGGACAGAGCAACAAAACACGGACATAATCCAAACTGAGGACCCCCCAATGGACGTAACATTACATTATTCAGACCACGACTACTGTTCTGCTTCTGAACCTGCTGCTCTTGATCTCACCCTGAACACCAAGGATATGGCGCTTACGTGAGCAACTGGAGGAAATGGCTATCAGTAACAAGTTTAGGCTGGAGCGGTTTGCTGCTTCAGATGATGATATAAAGTTTTACACAAGGTAAGCTAAAATGTCAGCAGTGTTTGTTAGGTTTATATAAAAGTATTTGTTCTGTCAATGCTAGTGTTGACTAAGCAGTTTTGTGTATGCACTTTTTATTTTGTACCCTATCTTGTTTTAATATTACAAAATTACAACTACGATGCTGTCCATATGCTAAACTGGTGGTCATGAGGTTCTATTAATATATATAGTCAGAAAGGTTATTGCACCATGAGGGGGTTTGTGCATCAGAGTAGTTCAGAAAAACATCTGGCAGGTGAGCCTTCACTTTCTCCTCAGACAGCCAAATGCCCACAGCTCCAAGTATAGTGTAAAGAAAGTTAGCTCGTGTGTTGATGATGCGGCTCACAGGAAAAATTCATCAATGGGCTGAAGAGACTGTAAAAGGAAGAAAATACAGTGCATTGCATATATTTTTTTTTATTAATCATTACACTGTAGCGGGTTGATTCAACCCCCACAACACAGAGACAGAACACAGAGACAGTCAGCTCGCACTCCTGGGTTTTTTCCGCTGCATGCTGCGTTTACAGCTGTGAGGTTAAAGTGTCATCCATGCATTGTGTTCATGCATCCTGTCTGTACCTCTGATATGCAAATGCCCAGATTGACTGCTGTGAATGTCTTTGATGTATTGTCTGAGTTGAGTATATATGCTGCACTTTTCTGTAAATCTGCCTCTTTCTGATTCTGCAACTGCTACTGCTGGACACACACACCGTGTGTCTCCTCTCCTCTTTGAGAGCTGGAGGAATGAAGCTGCAGCCTGCTCAAGCCATGAGCTGCAGCCGAGTTCTGATGAAGGCGGGTGATAATAAAGCTATTTAAAAATCCAACGCTGCCTTTATTCTATCATCCTCTTCAACACTACCATAACTGGCATAACTAATTATGTAACGATGTCGACCATATTATCACTGTTTTATTGCTGCTGCTTACATTCAACCTAACAAAAATTCATAAAATGACCTACAGAATTATTTCTTTAGTGTATATATTCATATGTCTAAGCAACTGTGTTTTTACTTTGTTTTGCTTTATATTTTATCCGATTATACTCCATTATATGTATATATGTTGTATAACCTAGTGTGTAGCATGGCATACGTATAATAATAACCTTGATATCTTGATCATATCTGTATTTACATACGCCCCACATGTTTGTGAATCATGCCCACCTGATGGCTTTTTGGAGGCAGATAGAGCCAGCAACACACAAGACTGTGTGTGTGTGACAAGAGCTCGGACTGCAGCTTGGACTAAAGAGGTCCCTCACACTGCTGGTGCAACGGTAAATTTATTCTCCTGGCCTTATTGAGTGAGAAATGTAATTGCTCTTATTTTCAACTTAATTCATTTAACCTCTTGCACTTCGGTGTACCGCGGGCGGACATGTCTCTGCGTCCTAGAGCGCATGAGGGCGCCCTAGGACGCACACTGTGCGTCCTAGGGCGCACTGAAGAAAAAAACCCCTGCATTTCCGTTCTTCCACTACAGACACAGCCGCGAACAGAAAGCCAAAGGAGTGCTTTGATTGGTTTAGATGTGATTGACCTCTCATTTGACTAATAAGAGCCTTGAATTGGGTTTCTGAAACCTTGAAGAACCAATGACTGAAAACCTAGCAAGAAGGACCCGCCTACCAACGGCTGCGAATACAGCGAGCCAATTGAAGCACAGTAGTTTGAAAGCGTGCCTCCCTTGCAAAATCTGTTTTGTTTTAGCCGTTGGGTGACACACACGCGTTCGCCAGTCTTTTTTTCTTACTACTGTTCTTATTTGTTTTGAAAAATCGTTTGCCAAAACCGCAATCATGGAAGCGCAAAACCGCAATAATGGAATTATGGTTTGACCGGGTCGCGTGACCAGAACCACGAGTCCGTAACAAGCGGACCAGCGTCATGTTTGTCTGACAATGAGGAAGAGAAGTTCGCCAGCGACACTGCTGTTGTGGACAGATGTTATAAGCTAAATTATTCTTTATCCCTGAAAATTGTAATCAAAAATGACTTTTGACCAATCGGTAAATTACAACTGTGCGTAGTAGACCGCGGCGCACCGTGACCGCGGCGCACCGGGCGATGTCCATCCTCTGTAACGGGGGGGTGGGTGGAGGTGGGGGGGGGGAGTTGTTATCTTCTACATTACAGATATTTTAGTATAATTTTTAGTGCACTGTAGGTTATTTTTTCTTGTAAAAAAAGCTACACATTTTTTACGTGGCATGTGTGGTCTATATTAATCATATATCCCATAACCTACATATGTATAAGCATGTGAGAATGTTTGGTGATTACATATGTAAAGCGACTTCACACCTCAGAACAGGACAAAGGGTCTCAACCGCCAGTGAAGATCAAAGAGCATCCGAGGCACTGCGGTGGAGACCAGATAGGTCGCCCTGACCTCCCAGGGCCAGGTGGAGGGGTACGGAGACAAATTAGGATAATTGAGTTAATGGGGGATGTCAGCTTTGTATGCATGTCTTTTGCTGTGTGTGAGTATAAGTACACAGAGCCGAATGTGTTCGCTCTCTTACTTCTTCTGCTGCTGCACTAGATGAGACTTGTTAGAGGAGCAAAGCTGGTAATAAACTTTGGTTTATAAGTCACATCGCCTCGTCATTCCGAGCTCTTCTACACTGGTGACCCTGACGTGAGGATGGACCAGAGGCGTTCCCCAGCGATCGACTCATCTGTGGCGACCCAGGCAGACGCCGGCGCCCATGCAGACAGGGGAACAGATGGACGACGTTCCCCCACGGCAGAAGTGATAGAGAGGGCTCAACTGAGCACCAGCACCGCTGTGAGAGCCGAAGGAAGACACTCTCACCCTGCGGACACATCAGTGACTGTCCACACAAATGCCGTCACCGTCAAGCTGCCGGACTTCTGGCAGGAAGACCCCGCCTCGTGGTTTCAGCAAGCTGAAGCCCAGTTTGCACTTGCGGGCATCACGGCTGATGATACAAAGTTCTATCACATTGTTGCCAAACTCGACGCCGCCACTTCGAGATGTGCGCGGAGCATAATCCAGCGGCCACCGGCCCAGGACAAATACAGAGAACTGAAAGCGACCATCGTGGCGAATTTCGTCCCCTCTGCCGAGGAGAGAGCCGAGAGGATCCTGGCGGTCTACGGCCACAGAGGATGCAGACCCAAGGCCCTCATGGAGGACTTGCTGCAACTTAAAGAAGAGGACAACGACAATTTCCTTTTCCAATTTATATTCCTCAGTACGCTGCCGCCACACATGAGAGGGATGCTTGCCAACATGCGATGCAGCACCCAGCAAGACTTCCGCACGCTGGCTCACGAAGCGCAGCGACTCGTCAACGCCTGCAAGGAACAGACACCCACAGCAGCATCCGCAGACCTCAACGCAGATGTCCGGAGCCACGGGGAGCCACAAACCACGGAGCAGAATCCGCCCGCCGTGACAGCGACATGGCCAAGACGTAACAGACGGAGCGACGTCTGTTATTACCACCACCGCTTCGCCGAAAAGGCCTACAAGTGCGTTCCCCCCTGCAAATTCACGAATTCAGGAAACGCCAAAGCCGAGAACCGTTAACAGCGGTGGTTCTCGGCGAAAAAAGCAAGCTTCTATATGTGACGGACGGACACACCGGCAAGCAGTTCCTCATCGACACGGGAGCTCAACTGAGTTTTATCATGCCCTCCCAAGCAGACCGGGCCATGGGCCCCCGGGGCAATGGAACGGTGGCAGCCAACGGCTCCATCATCGACACGTTTGGCGAAAGGAACCTGCCCCTCCGCATCCATGGCCGCAACTACAGATGGACATTTGTTGTAGCGGCGGTGAGTTTTAACTTGTTGGGCGCAGACTTTTTGTGTGCACATAGGTTATTAGTTGATCTAGCGAACAGACGCTTGGTTAATGCATTGTCCTTTGCTTCTATTCCCTGCTCAGCTCGAGTTTCTCCACCACCCGTGCAGGCCAGCGTCACTACAGCAGGAGGTAAGTTTGATCAACTCCTCACCCAGTTTCCAGCACTCACAATTCCCAAATTCTCAGCTACAGTGGCTAAGCATGGGGTCGAACACTTTATTCCTACAACGGGCCCACCCGTTTTCGCCAAAGCTCGGCGCTTAGACGCGACCAAGCTCGCCATAGCTCGGGACGAGTTTACCACCCTTGAAAAACTAGGCATTATCAGGCGATCAAAAAGCCCCTGGGCGTCACCGCTTCACATGGTCCTGAAATCCCACGGTTCTTGGAGACCGTGTGGCGATTACCGCAGATTAAACAATGCGACAGCGCATGACTGCTACCCTATTCCTCACATCCAAGATTTTTCACTACATCTGGCGGGTGCATGCATTTTTTCAAAAATAGACCACGGTGCTGTATTTACGCTCAGTTTGGTTTAGCGATTTGCTGAAAAATGCCAAAGGTTGCCATGTTCCGCCGACGTGTTGTTCTACAACCGCCCCTATGGCCAGGTCTGAAGCGTCTGTGGTTAGCGCAATGCGGGCCGAGGGATCAGGGTGAACCAACAATGTGGCATTAGCTAGGGCACTTTTTACTTCTGCGAAGGCGCGTTCGCGCTCCAGGGTCCATTCGACCGCGTTGGAAGGTTTTTGTTTTCTAAGCGCGTCATATAGGGGCTGCATGAGCTGAGCTGCGCGGGGGAGGAAACGGTTGTAAAAATTAACAATTCCCAAAAATTCTTGCAGCGATTTGACCGTTTGTGGCCGTGGGAAACTTCTTACTGCGTGAACTTTGTCTGGCAGTGGGACTGCCCCCTTCGGTGAAACTCTGTGTCCCAAAAAATCAATTTGTGACACGCCGAATTTGCATTTGGCTGGATTGATTATTAACCCGTGCTCTTCTAGTCTCTGAAAAACCATAGTGAGATGCTGTTCGTGTTCCTCCTCAGATGAACTGGCTACCAGCATATCGTCGAGGTAGACGAACACGAAAGGGAGGTCGCGTAATACTGCATCCATCATCCGCTGAAAGGTTTGAGCGGCGCCTTTGACAGGAAGCTGCTAGCGCTTCATTTATCCATCCGCCACTTCCAGTTCTGGTTGGAGGGGCGGCGTTTCACGGCTTTTGTAGACCACAAACCGCTCACCTTTGTGATGGCTAAAATTTCTGAACCGTGGTCAGGCAGGCAACAAAGACAGCTAGCTGCGATTTCAGAGTTCACCACAGACATTCGACATGTGGCAGGCAAACTTAACGTGGTAGCAGACTGCCTCTCTCGCGCTGTGACATCGCCAGAGCACGAGGAGACAGATTATACTACCTCAGCCGCAGAACTCTTCGCCAATGCGGACACATACGCAGCCCCTATCCACGTAGGGATAGATTATGCAGCCATGGCGGAGGAGCAAAGTAGTGACGCGGACGTGCGCGCACTCCTGTCTAGACCAACAGGGTTAAGGCTGGAGGAAAGGGGTTTACGCGACGGTGTGCCCCCCCTAATATGCGACATCTCAACCGGCCGACCTCGCCCGGTAGTCCCAGCTGCATGGCGCCGCCGTATTTTCGACTCAATTCACTCCCTCGCGCACCCAGGTGTGCGCGCCTCGGTTAAAATGGTCGCCGAAAAGTTTGTGTGGCCTGGCCTGCGCAAAAACGTAAAAGAATGGGCAAAGACTTGCATTTCTTGTCAGCGCGCCAAAATACACAAACACACAAAAGCCCCTCTAGAGCCTTTTCGAATCCCAGCTAGAAGGTTCGACCACGTTCATGTCGACCTCGTGGGACCACTACCTTCCTCCCAAGGTTTCACACATCTGTTAACAATGATAGACCGTACTACGCGCTGGCTGGAGGCGGTCCCTCTGGCGTCAACCACAGCGGAGGAAGTCGCTCGCGTTTTTTTGACAAACTGGGTGGCACGTTTCGGCGTCCTATCGGACATCACGTCCGATAGGGGGCCTCAATTTGTCTCGGAGCTTTGGTCAGCCATGGCCAGCAGCTTAGGAGCGACAATTCACCGCACCACCGCTTATCACCCTCAGGCTAATGGGTTATGCGAGCGTTTTCACAGGTCTCTTAAGGCTGCCCTCAGAGCCTCACTAACGGATACAAATGGGGTAAATAAACTTCCTTGGGTTTTATTGGGGTTGCGTGCTGCACCTAAAGAGGATCTAGACGCCTCCCCAGCAGAATTAGTTTTTGCACAACCTTTCAGGCTCCCAGGTGAATTTTTACCAGAGAACTCAGAGCCAGGGCATCTTCCAGCCCCGAGGTTTTTAGGCAGCAACGGACTGGACTCTCTCCCCGGGCCGGCACATCTCTCTTTTCCACGGGTTTTTGTCCCCCAAGCTTTAAAAAACGCTGAATTCGTTTTTGTTAGGCATGAAGCTTTAAAACCAACCTTCCGCCCACCATACGATGGACCATTCAGAGTGCTGGAACCTGGTGATAAGCATTTTGTGCTTGATTTTGGGGACAGAAAAGAAACAGTCAGCATTGACAGACTTAAACCTGCCTTCTTGTTGAGAGACAAGCCTGCACGGTTGGCGAGAGCACCTCGGCGGGGTAGACCCCCCAAGAGAAAAGACTCAGCCCCCCTGCAGGGAACAAATAATCACTCTCCTTCCCAAGCTGCAGATTCCTTACAGGAGGGTCCCACCAGGACGCCCGAACGGACCCACAGCAGATTCGGAAGAAGATTAAAGCCCAGACGGCACAAGGACTGATGCAAACTACTCAAAAGTTGTTCACTAATTGTACTGTAACAGTTTAGGACTGACTTGTGATATTACTATGCTGTTATGATTACCACTGAATTCTCTACAGGAGCATTGCTGCTGGAAAGTTTCTTCTTTGTCAAGAGGTGTAGCAGTTAGTATGTCATAGTAATTATCTTAAACTGTGAATTTTCCTATTGTCCTTTTCTTAGTCGTTTGGGGGGGCTGTGGTCTATATTAATCATATATCCCATAACCTACATATGTATAAGCATGTGAGAATGTTTGGTGATTACATATGTAAAGCGACTTCACACCTCAGAACAGGACAAAGGGTCTCAACCGCCAGTGAAGATCAAAGAGCATCCGAGGCACTGCGGTGGAGACCAAATAGGTCGCCCTGACCTCCCAGGGCCAGGTGGAGGGGTACGGAGACAAAGGAGGATAATTAAGTTAATGGGGGATGTCAGCTTTGTATGCATGTCTTTTGTTGTGTGTGAGTATAAGTACACAGAGCCGAATGTGTTCGCTCTCTTACTTCTTCTGCTGCTGCACTAGATGAGACTTGTTAGAGGAGCAAAGCTGGTAATAAACTTTGGTTTATAAGTCACATCGCCTCGTCATTCCGAGCTCTTCTACAGCATGCTTCTTTGTGTGTGGGGGCTTGTTTGTCCATTCATTCATTCATGAATGAATAAACAACCCCCCACACACACACACAGCCCTGAGTGTCACCTTTCATTAGAGCCCAACATCAAGCTTCTATATTGAATCATTCAAAAGTTACAGACGTTTTTCCAAATTGTGCCACAGTTCAAAAACGCCTGGGAACAACCTGTGAAGAAAGCTGTGCAATATATTCAATTTTTGTGGTATTGTTACAAAATTTTGACCTCAGCTGGATAACACTTGGTTCTACATTTCTGTTGCATTTTCCAGCCCGGATCTGACAGCTGTGTGTTATTTGCAAGCATTTGTATCCAAAAAAACACTCAAGCGAAATTTATTTTCTTCAAGTTCAGTATGTTTAGATGACTGTTACTCAGTGGCCGGAGCACTTAGAGAGATTATGACTGTTTTGCCAAAAAATTCAAAGTGTTTTCTTTTAAATGAGACCAACCCCATGAAGATGCTGCAAAGGGTTGAAGAACAGCTTTTGATTTATTTTGGGTACGTTATTTTTTGGCGTTTTTAGGGAAATTGACCAGAGTGCAAGGGGTTAAATGATAATTAGTTATGTAAGTTATGGTCTGTCCATGTAATGAGTGATAACAATATATAAAATGCACTGTATCTTCTTCCTTTTACAGTCTCTTCAGCCAATTGATGAGTTTTTCCTTTTTATGACCTATCTGTCCTTGGGTCTGATGCAGAGAGAGCTGGCCCACGGATTCAAAATCCACCAGTCAACTGTGAGCCGCATCATCAACACATGAGTTGACTTTCTTTACACTGTACTTGGAGCTGTGGGCATTTGGCTGTCTGAGGAGAAAGTGAAGGCTCACCTGCCAGATGTTTTTTCAGAACTACTCTGATACACAAGTGGTGTTAGACTGCACAGAGCTGCGCTGCCAAACACCAAACTCTCTTCTGCAGAGTGAGGTGTTCTCTACCTACAACTCCCACTGCACCTTCAAAGGCCTGATTGGCATGGCCCCTCACGGTGCAGTAACCTTTGTTTCATCTCTTTATGAAGGCTCCATCAGTGACAAAGAGATCCTGAAACAGTCTGGCATTGTGTCTCTTCTCAAACCAACAGCAGCCATCATGGTGGACAAGGGTTTCGTTGTGGAGGACTGTGTCCCCTGCAACGTCCACATACCTGCCTTTCTCTCCAAGAGAGCACAACCGACTGGGCCGGAGGTCAGTGCATGTTGAGCGGCTCATTCGAAGGGTGAAGGAGCACAAAATATTCAGCACAGTCATCCCTCTTTCACTCACAGGCAGCATCAATCAACTGTACGCAGTGGCCTGTCTCTTGGTTAACTACCAAAATGGACCTTTAGTCAAATCATGGGCAGGCAAGTAAAGATACTGTAGAAGCAACATGTGGAATGTGTTTCCCTCTCCAATCTTCAGAGATAGTGATAGAAAGCCAAAACTATCTCATTTTTCTTTTGGAGGTCTGCAGCATCATTAATGTTTTGGGGCATAGAAAAAAAATCTCACCCTGTCAGAGGTGGTGACATCATCAGCTCACGGGATTCACAGCGAGTTTACACCTTAACACAGTGGAGACATTTAGCCTAAATGAAGAACTGAATTTGTTGTTTCCTCCGACTTGTTCGACCTGACAGACTTTTGTACTTTTGGTACTCTCTGCAGTTTTAAGAGTTCTGTGTTCTTTTGTTTCTGAAATAGACCTTTGATATAAATGAATTAGTGCATTTGTCATGTTTCCTCTAGTTTATCACACTTGACAGATGTTTGTACTTGTGTTTACATCATTTTCTGAAAGCTCAGTTCACCAGTCATATACACAACGGGTGAACTTGGATCTTTCAGAAAATTACCACTACAGACTACTGTGAATCCCACAAGAGGGTGAATGTCAGTTATTTTCTCAATTAATTGATTAGTTGTTTGGTCAATAAAATGTTGAAAAATGCAGTGTTTCTCAAAGCAAAGATTGCATCCTCAAATGTCTTGTTTGGTCCACAACACCAACATATTTAGTTTACTGTCATAGAGGAACAAAGAAACCAGAAATATTTACAGTTGTAGCGTTAACCTTTTTTTTTTGGTTCCAATCTACAAAATAATTTTTTGCTGAAGAAAATTATTTCAACTCAAAAGTCTGGGCATGAACTGCTTCTGTCATCCAAGGACCAGAGTTGTAACGCTATCCATCAGCCATAAAGTGGAAGTTAATCCCTTCTCCAAGACTTAGTCATCCTCCCTTTTCTGCTCTTTGGCAAAGGAATGTTTCAAATTGGCAGATTTATGGTTGACATGATCCAGACGTGTGGGGAATCAAGATTCTCCAGTAAACAACCAGACAGTTTCACAGTGCCATCTGGTGGACGAATCAGGAATAGTTAATTTTTCTCTTTGCAGTGGATTTTATGCATTATGGACAAATAAATTAATTCATATTTTTTTCTCAAGACAGGATTCGCTCCTGAAGATATGATTGAACTCTGGGGACAGAAAATTGGATTTCAAATGCTTTTACTGATACTAGTGCATACCTGTGCATGCCTGTAGAAACCAAGTGTAAGCAAGTATTTCTGCATGCCTGTAGAAAGCAGGTGTAAGCAAGGGTGTAAGCTTTGATCTTTGATTGTGTCATAGCGAGTCCTATGAACTTTGATGATGTCATAGCTAGTCCTATGACCGTGAGTGATGACTGCCTTTGATCTTTGATGACGTCATAGTGAGTCCTATGATATTTGATGTCATAGCAACTCCTATGATGGCTGCGTTTGATCTTTGATGATGTCATAGCGAGTTCTATGATCTTTGCTGATATCATAGTGAGTCCTATGATTGTGAGTGATGCCTGCCTTTGTTACATAGGAACATCATAGGACATTTCACACATAAGGAGTCATTATACATAGGAACATCATACGACATCATGCAGTCATCATAGGAACATCATAGGTGGTCCTATGATCTTTGGCCGTGACACACTGACACACAGACAGAGATTTCGTGAATTTATAGAGTGATGATTTGATATGTGTTGCTTTATTTCTTTGATCTTTGATGATATCATAGCGAGTCCTATGATCTTTTAGCGAGTCCTATGATCGTGACAGACATCGTGACATACTTTGTGACAGAGATTTCTTGAATTATATATAGAGTGATGTGGTCACGCCTGTAAGCTGGTTGCCAACCACCAATCAAATCTAAAAGAAGAAGTCTTCATGTCAGGTCAGGCATTGGTTTGCTTGCTACCGGATAACCATGAAAACCGGTACTACCTGTCTCATGCGTTGGGCCGTTGGCGACTCAACCAGCAACCCCGAGGGTGTGGAGGTTGAAACTGGGCATCTTGGCAGAACGAAAAATACTATCTGTCACAGGTCTGTGGTGGACCACTCCCAGTCACATGGGGTGAGACTGGACATCCTGGCAGAGAAGCACATCTGTTGCAAGGTCTGTGGTGGACTTTTGCCAGTCGGTGCATCGTGACATGCACTGCACAAAGAGCAGAGATAAACAAACCTATCATCTGGTCAGTCACTGCAACAGATACTGGAGTCAGTTTGTCTTGGCCTGTCCTTGCCACTGATAATACCTCTATCTGCCAAGAATGTGCCGCTAGTCCAGCAAAAGCCAGCAGTACTCAAATACTTTGCAAGCAGTTTCATGAAATGGTCAGTCAGAAAGCAACTCATACTGGCTCGGACGTTGCCCGGGTTAACAAGGTCAGGAGTTCCTGGCAGCGGAGGGCGAAGGACAGAGCTGCATGGAGGAATCTGATCTGATCTAAATGAAACAGTCATTGTCACCCCCGACAGACTGCTATGATGATGATGATGATTTTCAGGAAGAAATTAATTCTTGCATGCTTACTATTACAAATTACAGTTACAATGTAGAGACGTTATATATTCCCTTATTATTGAGTAGAATATCTTAGTTACTAAAGTTGAAGGAATTTATGCTTTATTCAGCACACATACTTTAAGGAGGGTCTCACTCTTCATATCATATGTCTCTATCGCTGCTCTGTGGGAGAGCCCCCCCACCTCAGAAACTTTAACTGACCAATAGAACTCCGGGCTTTACTGCATTTTCCTTTTTAGGTCAAGTTTATTACTTTTGTTGGACGAAGCGCAAATGTAATTGGTTCAGCTCAGTTCCATGAAATTCAGTGAGATTCTGCCACACCTAAAAAAAAAAAAAACCTTTCCTTTGTTCAGTTTTTGGGGCGTTGGTCAAGCTGTAAGGAGCCTTCTCTTCTCTCCTATTTTTTTTTTTCCTTTCTTCTCTTCCGAGTAAGGCCCAGAGCCTGGCATGCTCTGTGAAAAAGTCTTTTCTTTTCTTTAAAGTTCAATTTTTCCTTATTTTAATCTTTTTTCCTTTAAATCACCGTGCAAGATTTTGTTTGATTTTTTCCTAAGCTTAAACCAACTCATTTAAACCACCAACATCGGAAGAAACGGTTTTGTGATGTAATTTGACTTTCTGATGGGACTTTGCACAATAAACTAATTCCTTCTTCAGTGCATAAGAGAGGACCTCACCCAGCTTGCTGGAGAACAGCCTGATTGTGATCTCAGGAGCACGGCCTTGTGGGAGAATCTGTCCATCAGCCTCTCCATCAACTCTATCCACGGACATCCAGCTGAATCAAGGTTGGTACGTGGGGGCTCTGCTACCACCAGGGACGCAATGACTCTGTGGCTGACGGTCTGTTGTTTAATTTAACCTTAATTCTTCAGAATATTCCTAGTATAAGTTCTTTAAATTTAATTTCATGCAAACCCCCATCAGAATTTCAAAATGCATGTTGTCCTTTCATTAATTTACATTCTTTTTCAGAGTAACACCAATTTTCTATTTTTATAAATAGTTAATCATCATCTTCTTCATAAAATTGCCTCCACTTTTCTTAACCAATGCTATTTTATGGTTTTCCAATTTCCAGTATACTGACAAATTAAACTATGCTTTATTTGGTTCCACAAACGCCTGATTCATAAGTAACTCAGTAACAGTCTATGATGCCCATAATACATGTTGAATTCTCTGTTTTAAAGTTATCTAAATGTGTTAACCTATTCTAACATTTCTTATTAAACTATTGAAATACATATGGGAGTTATTGTTTGATTTCATGTCCATCTTCTTGATTATCACAGACAAGAACTTAGAAGGTTTTTTTTAGACTGATTCATAATTAGTACAAATAAAGAATTGTTAATAAAATTGTCCAATTATCTGGACTGGTGTCCTAATGAGGATCTGAGTGTAATGAAAATAAATCTTCATTCCTACTCACATTCATATTTACATTAATACTTGTACAAACATTAAGATACCTATAAATTCATAAATCTGCTACACAGTTAACAAGCTGAAATCAGAAACTATTCACAGATTCATAGTAAACAAGCTGAAACCAGAAAATATTTATATTTAAGAAACTGAATTCAGAGAATTTACTTATTTTTTAAATTAAACACTCAAAATGTATTGGATCTCCTCAGTCACTGGTACATAGGCATTTTGGCAGATATGTATAAAAGAAAAAGAAATCACACCTCTCTCAGGGTGTTTAACATAGTGGTGTCTCTGTAAATGTGCTGCACAAACATGTCATCATGGGCACAGATACCAAAATCACACCATTCCATACCAGTGATCAACAACTGCTCCTGCACTTGCCGATAGTAAGGATGGATTTCCTTCAGTTTGTGTGTGCCATGCTCAGCTCTGAGGTATTTGCAGTCAGTGTAGCTTAGTGTAGTTGGGCGTTTCATTTCAGCTAACCCAAATGATGGTCTCTCAAGTGGGTCATACACCAGCCCATCAGGGGATGCACCCAGCCAAGGTGCATCAGAATGAATCACTAGTCCACATTTTCTTAAGTTCAGATTTTTCAGAGATGCGTAGTCCCTTAAGGCTTCTGTCTCCAGGTCCAATCCTCTCTTCATGATTGCTGTTTGACGTGTCCCTCGGATGATCCTCTCTGCCAGGTTTTCTGCTGCACTTGGCCCTCGAACGTGGCTTATCGCCCTAAAAGTTGAAGCCATCACCCTCTCCTTCCTCAGTGAACGCCACACAGGCGCTGCACTTTGGCACCTTGTTGCTTCTTCAATCTTGTGTGACTGTAACAAAGTCACAGACAGCGATTTCAGATGCAGGTGCTCCTGATTTGTTGACACATGCTGTATGTACAGTCTGTGGCTTTAACTGGTAGTCTTCTTGTGGCACTTTTGGAAATGGCGGGGCATCCTCATGGGCGATAACATCATCAGATGCAGGAGTTGGATGCTGATATGAGAGGATGCTGCCACCCTGTACTTTACTGAAGATGGAGTCCACAAGCGGTTTGTCAGGTGAGATATCAATCGTGCAGATAACATCAGAGAATCAATAACCATTTTTGGAACACAGTGAAGTGTGCTTGTTTACACTGACTCTGGATACCTAATTCCACTTGATGAAGTAGCACCCAGTTTGGGCTTCACAACCACCATGGCATCCACAGGTCCCATCTTTGCACCCTGATTGATTGATGGTATTAATAAACAGGCTGTAGTAATCAAACATTATGCCAGATATTTAAATGACACAAACCGCTGTTCGAGGTTTATGCTACTACTGTTCCGTCTCGGTGCATGAAAGGACAGGTGGGACGACTGACATGCCACGTTCTGAGCAATGGGCTGCCTGATACAGCAAAGCTACCAAATGGTTGCAGACCACACTCCCAGCCACACAAGAACAGAAGCTGTTAACCAGTACAACTGGATCTGAATCACGTGAAGTCATCTGAAATGGAGAAAAACAAAAGCTGTGAATGAACCTAAAAAAACTGTCATTAAGTACATCTGCTACTGAGCAATAAAGCTAGAAAAAGCAAAGGCAAATGGACAGTTTTGAGGTGGAACATAAGTTTAAACCGCCCAAGCACGGTGTTGTGGTTCTTTGTGGCTCTGGCTAGATTCTCTGTCTGCTCTGAGGTAAATCTGATTACGTCCAACATATTTTAACAAAATGCAGCTGACTTTAATGCAGTGGAAACACTTGATATATCTCAGTGCTTTTGTTTGTTTTGTACAGCATTAGCATCTCAGCAGCGGTGCTAAAAAAAAGGAGCTACTGTCTGCCAGGCCACTTTTTAAGGTCATCATCCTATATGTAGATAGTCGTGGGAAGTGGCATGATTATATTACTGTTTTTGAGGTGCAAAAGGCCGTGTTCCTGCATTTCTGATGCTGAAGTCATTGTTTTTTAACAAGGAAAAGTGTCCCGTTTCAGTGACAACCATATGTTCTAAACTAGTACCGGAAGTTGCTACTGTGGAGGAACAAAATAAGTTCAGGTGAGACACGGCGAGCTGAAGGTTTAAGAGTTTTATTCCTCCATCATCATTGAGACACACTGCAGCACTGTGTGCTGTGTGTGCGCTGTTGTGAGTGCGCTCTGCATGTAAATCCAGCTCTTTTATACAGACAAGAGAGAATGCATGGCACATTTACATATCGATATACATATCAGACAATACATATCAGTCGTGTGACTGGCACCAGACTTCCTCTGCTTGCACCGGGGAGGTATAACAATAGTCATTTACTACCATTGGTCAATACACATGATTAGCATGACATTGGTTGGCACAAAGATGCATGCATTCAGTCCCGTCTGACTGTCTCCCGTGGTTCTTTTGGTTGTGTGCCAGTTGTCCTCTGCTTCCTCCAAGTTTGCTGCTGTGTGTGAGGAAAGCTCCAGAAGAAAATTCCAAAGGAATGTCTCCCTGCTGTGTTTAGCCACACTACCACAATTCACCAAGGCATCATGGGGCCTAGGAATAAGGTGGATTACCTAAGTGTATTATTTAAAATTTTTATTGGGAGCAGAGGAATTTTTGTAATTATTTTTTTTTTCAAGTTTAGAGGGTTGCCCCCCCCCCCCAACAAAACAAAAAACAAAGCAAAAAAACAAACAAAAAATCTTGCACTGGGTCCTCAAAAGCCAGAAACGGCCCTGCACCTCTGTTTAAAAAATTATAATTAGCTGCTTAGACTCCAGCCCCCCCGCGACCCGAAAAGGATTCAGCGGAAGAAGATGGATGGATGGATGATTAATCACTCTCAGAAGTGAATGAGCCGTCTGAGGTTTACTCACCAGTGGAGAGCCACGGATCATTTTACACATGCGCACTGCGCAGTGGTCTGGGATCCTCTGCCCAGCTCGTTTCTGTGCTGTGTGTTGGTGGGGGAACGCTGTTCTACCGTTGGCTGCTATGACCTGCCCACCGTACGTCTTTCGCCGCTGACCGCTGCGCCTACATCGGATTTGGGGGGGCGTTCTGGCTGTGGTACACTCAACGCGAAGTCGTTAATGGTGCTATTTCTGCGACTTTTTAATCGTAGCTGCTAGCCTCTTGAGCTAGCTGGCTAACGGAGAGGTGACAGAGCGGCCAGCTGGTCGGATCTTGGAGCGGAGGTTAGCAGACAAGCTAATCAACCCGGATTATTACTGCCTTTAATCAAAGAGGAGAGCGCTGCTCCGCGGCTACAGCCACTGCGGCAAAAATGAAGATCACCGTGGATTTCGAGGAGTGTTTGAAGGACTCCCCGCGATTCAGGTGAGTGGTCACCACCAAGCGTTTAGTTCCGTTTTCTGGTTATTTTTTATTCTCTTATCTGTATAGAAGAAAAAGGCTCAGTTTAGCTGCTTGCTAAGCCCACAGCCGCCCTGTCGTAAGTAGTTGTTTGTCGCCTGCTACTTTTCTATTTTTGTCCTGAAGAAAAGCAGCCGGACGGTGCTGCTGGCGGGGCAGATACACCAAACACGAACTCACCGAGCTGTGTGGAGCAGCAGGCGGCTGCCCCGGTGCCCGTTTTCGCTTCACAAATTATACAAAGTTAGGAAAATATATTAAACATGACTGTAGGAAATTACAGTCTGTTCCAGTAGCATTGACTTCATGGTGATGGTGCTGTTGTTTGTCCAGAGTCTGTATGTTCTTCACATTTTCTTTATTTTACATACATACGTGTACTACAGCATAGTTACAGTCGTCTTATATTCATGTTAGTTCTTGACTATAATCTACTTTATTTCGAATTTGTAAAAAATGGGGAAAAAAATTGCACACATGATGCAAAAAATAAAAATACACACAGCTCAAGCAAGAAACATTTAAGTAGTTGAACCATTTTTTTTTTTCAGCAAAATGGCTTAAAGTTTATATTGGAAAAGAAGTAGGGAGAAGTCCAAACTTATCCACACCTTCATAAGTTAATGACAAACAATTATTCAGCTCCCTGTTTTTCTTTCATTTTTTTATTGTTATAATGCAGTGATTAACTTGTTGTTTTCCTGCTTTAGAAAAAAGCATGTTAAACTCTCTCAAAGTTCCAAATGACACAATCTGACAACCCATATGCAGTTTAACACATCAAAACACAATTACAGGCTTTCTAAGTGTGTAAAAATATTCACAAGCAAAAAAAAAATTAGAACTAGTAGTATGTATTTTCTGTAATAAAGAGATGATTATCAAAGAACAGTATTTACTAGTTATATTTGCATATTTCAGCTACACAGGACTGACTCTTTATTACTCCATCAGCATTAGATATGACTTATTAAAATTCGCCACCATTTTTGTATTTGAATTAGCTTAGAAGTAGATAGATAGATGGATGGATGTACTTTATTGATCCCAAACTGGGAAATTACAGAAGTATTAATGAAGATAAAATCTCTGTGTTGTGGCTGGCCAGAGCTAAATCAGTTTTCCAGTATTGGTCAGGTAATCATGTGACGTTTCCCAGCAGCACCGTCATCCCTGATGCCATCATTCAAATCTCGCATTGTCAGGCCTTATAGCTGTGTAAAATGAGATGTTCTGTCCGTTTCAGTTCCTTTGTGATTTGCAGTGTTTAGGGAAACGGATCTCCCTCTCTCCTTCCTTCATCAGCCCCCACACTCACTTCTGCTGCAAAGTCCTCTCCCACAAAAACAAGAAACAGATGTGACGAGGTTGCTTGCCAAAGAAGAGAGCAGCTTTTTAAATATAGTATTTGCTCCAGGATCGTAGTTGAACAAAGGAAACCGTCCTAATCTGGGTTAACATTTTATAACCATTATATTATTATCATCACTATTGTATTATAGATGTGTACATTTTTCTGTTGAGTTTTTCTAAAGTGTGAGGGATGTTTTAGTATACAGTATACGTGTCCAGCATGCAGTGGGGCCAGCTTTTTTCCCCTCGACTCCTCACTGGCATCTCTTGTCTTAGTTTTATTGATTATGTACAGTATAATGGAAAGCAGAGTTGCTATGGGCAGTTTAAAATTGTTTGTATCGGTGTTTTCTGCTGGACTACAGAGAGAAGCTCTGGTGTAACTGATACATTTAATCAATGACTTTGAACATGTATGATGAATAAGTCTGGATTTTCAGATAGAATTTCAAATGATACCTTCATCTTAGCTTAAAATAGTCATTTGTTCTGTGTACAGCTATATTAAAAAGCTGACTGCTACTAACCTGGATGTGTTGACATATTGGCAAATCTTTTCTCTTCAGAGGGAATTAATTTTTATTATGTTATTGTGTGCAGATGCAATGTTAGTGACATTTCCCTGACTTTCCGTCAACTTTGCTGCACCTGTAACCTGGACATATAAACTGAACATGTTCTCTTTCAGTGTTTCAAGCCTTTGGGGACATTGCAATACTCAAGGTGAAGTCAATCAGACCTAAGAACAAGCTGTCTTATCATAGATAAGTCAGCACTTAAAAGAGCTGTTTGCACCAACAGAAATGTCACCTAAATAATTAACTTGAGCTACAAGGGCTGTTCATTAAAGATTTCTCCTGACTCATTTTCCATAGACTGAGAGGAACCAAACTTGGCACACATTATTAGTCTTTCTCTCCATATCACCAAGGATCACAGACTTCTCCCATTGCTTTGTGTAACTGTGGAGACTTTACCTGTAGAAATCTAGAAGCTGTGTCAGAAGCTACGACTTGACCTCGGAAATCAGTGTTTCATCGTCTTGGGAGTGCTTGCCCTTCAAAAAATGACTTCATGGTTGAAAAGAAGTGGAAGTCAGATGGTCTGAGGTCAGCAGAGTAAGGGAATGAGCAAGGATTTCATAGCTGCAGGACAGTGCTTCCTCCTGTGCAACATGTGAGTTGTGAACCAGGGCGTTTTCTTGCAGGAAGCGGACACCTTTGGTCAGTATGTCACACTGCTGACCTTGTACAATTTCTGCAGCAGTGAAGCTTAGTAAGTCCCGGTAATTATGATACCCTTTGCCAGGAAATCCATCATTAAAACTCCATACTGGTCTCAAAAGACCATGAGCATGACCTTAGCTGCTGAGGGTTGGACACGTGTCTTCTTCAGCACACCTGACACAGTTGACGGAGTTTAGGATCTGTGGGTCTCTGTCCACAATACAGGTGGTCTGGACTGACGGGGAACTGGATGTATTTGTGCATTACTAAAATGGCTTTCAGCTGTGTCCAGTTACTTCTGTTCAAGAATCAATCGCACCCCTGATCCAATCTCATGCACTCCGCTACTCTCTCCATGTGGCTCTCTCTTCACACTGGTGCTGGACTGTTGTCGACTGACTGTTGCTTACTTTCATTAATACACTCGCTGCGGAGTGTCGTCAGACAGGGAAATGGACGTGTATGGTGCTGGAAGAATCGTGAGTACCCCCACTGGACAGCAGCTGGGTGAACAGCAGGTAAAGTCTGATTTAAGCCATCTGTGGAGCTTATGCTCTCTGTGTTCACAGGAGCATATTGTGCAACTAGGCCAGGAATGAGCAACTGCCAGCATCCATTCTCATTCAGAGCGGCCCGCCAGTCCATTCCCAAAAATCTATTATTTATTTATATCACGTTTTTTTTTTACGTCAGCCATGCGCAATACGGGTGGGAATCCTTAGAAGAAGAAAGACAAGCTTATTGTCATTCAATCTATACAATCAACCATGTACAGTAGAACGGAATTATGTTTCTCCTATTGGAGAGGCCACTATCAAGCAAGGTGCTGCCACGACCAACTTCCCTTCCCCCATTCTATTGTGGTCAGCACCAAGCTAGAAGGTGGGAAGTACCATTTTTATGTGGTCTTTGTTATGAACAGCTGTGGGGTGACAGAAGTCAAATCACACCCATACAGGGTTAGTAATATACAGCTGCTGAAAGTATAATTAAGTTTTTTTTTTATGCATTGGTGTGTTTGTGTCAGCTGATGTGTATGGTCAGGTATTGATAATGACAAGAAAAAAAGCATGGGAACGTCACTATTTATATATCACGTGAATCTGATAACCTTGTGTGATCCTCTGAAGTCAGGCGTCCAACTTTGGATCCAGTTCCCTGTTTATGTAGAGCCTGGTTACATGGTCACAATAATCCAGTAACTGGGAATAATCAGTTAATGGTAATAATCAGATTTCATGTGTTTACATATGTTGAATAAACCGATTGTTGGGCAAGAAAGTATTTGTGTGAATGTAATTCTTACAAACTGATGGTGGCCATTATCTAATTATTCCGTTTACATGATTACTTGAATAATGAGATAATTCCAGAAATCTCTATATACAGTGGATATAAAAAGATAAATGCCAGGTTTTTGTGATATAAAAACGAGACCAAGATAAATCATTTCAAAAGTTTTTCCTCCATTAATGTGACCTATAACCTGTACAACCCAGTTGAAAAACAAACTAAAATCTTTTTAGGGGAAAAATAAAAAGTAAAAAACTTACAATAACCTGGTTGCATAAATATGCACACCATCTTATAACTGGGGATGTGGCTGTGTTCAGAATTAACCAGTCACATTCAAACTCATGTTAAATGGGAGTCATCACACACCTGCCACCATTTAAAGTGCTTCTGGTTAACCCAAAATAAAGTTCAGCTGTCCTAGTAGGCTTTTCCTGACATTTTTGTAGTCACATCTTGCAGCACAAGCCATGGTCTACAGAGATCTTCCAAAGTATCAGAGGGATCTCATTGTTCAAAGGTATTAGTCAGGAAAAGGGTACAAAAGAATTTCCAAGGCATTAAATATACCATGGAACACAGTGAAGAAAGTCATCATCAAGTGGAGAAAATATGGCACAACAGTGATATTACCGAGAACTGGACGTCCCTCTAGAATTGATGAAGAGACAAGAACAAAACTGGTCAGGGAGGCTACCAAGAGGCCAATAGCAACATTGAAGGAGCTGCAGGAATTTCTGGCAAGTGCTGGCTATTTAGTACATGTGACAACAATCTCCTGTTTAGTTTGGCAAGACAGAAGCCTTATCTTACGAAGAAAAACATCCAAGCCCGACTACATTTTGCAAAAACACATTTGAAATCTCCCAAACGAATGTGGGAAAATGTGTTATGGTCCGATGAAACCAAGGTTGGAACTTTTTGGCCATAATTCCAAAAGGTATATTTGGCGCAAACACAACACTGCTCATCACCAAAAGAACATACCTACAGTGAAGCATGGTGGTGGCAGCATCATGCTTTAGGGCTGTTTTTCTTCAGCTGGAGCTGGGGCCTTAGTCAAGGTGTAGGGAATTATGAATACTTCCAAATACTAGTCAGTGTTGGCACAAATCCTTCAGGCTTCGGCTACAGAGCTGAAGATGAAGAGGAACTTCATCTTTCAGCACAACAATGACCCAAAGCACCCATCCAAATCAACAAAAGTTTAAGGGTGTCCATATTTATGCAACCAGATTATTGTGATTTTTTTATTTTTCCCCTTAAAAGATTTCAGTTTGTTTTTCAATTGGCTTGTACAGGTTATAGGTCACATTAATGGTGGAAAAAGTTTTGAAATGATTTATCTTGGTCTCATTTTTTTACATCACAAAAACCTGGCATTTGAACAGGGGTGTGTAGACTTTTTATATCCACTGTACACAGACACATTGAGTGATTACCATATACCTATGTTGCCTTTGCGCCGAGGCATAAAAATACAGAAGCACAAAGAAAAATGCTGGAGTAACATATTTTATTAATTGAATGCATGTATAGGTTACACGAAGCCGTGCAGTAGCAGGTAAACATTATCAAAATTTCCAAATGTAAAAGCATTATTATGAATGTTAAATCAGAATGGTTTGGAATGTTTCTCACTTATGTGTCATGAATTTTCAGAGTTTCTTAAATAATCTTGCAAAAAACTTAAGTTTTTCAAAAAATTAATTTATTGAAATACAGTAGCAGTTTCTTGTATGAACAGTAACAGTAAGAGTAACAGTAAGCAGACACAGACAGTGTTGAAATGTCAGTCTGTACACCAATAAAGGCTGTAAATTGGACAGTGTGCTCCAGACTCTCTTTTCTTAATGTATTATTCTTATTTAGCTTCCAGCCAGCTGCTCTTGACTGCTGACCCTCAGGTTCACCACCGTGGACCTTAGAGAGACAAAGAGGAAAGAAAAATAGTATAAAAATGTGATGTTTGTTACAAATGTGATTATATATGTGTGTGTGTGTGTGTGTGTATAAATGCAGATGTCATGTTTCTACTCAGCTTAAATTGCTTGGTTTATTGAGTGAATCATTTTAAAGTGAGTGAATGAAGCATATCACACCATGGTGTTTTTATATTACTGACATTAGTATTAAGACAAAAAAATCAGCTGAATTTTAGAGAAAACAAATATTGCAGTTGTAGGAGTTATTAGTGTTTTAATATTGGAATTGCTGCATAATTTAAGCACAAAACTTATTTAAACTTTTTTTGTTACATTCAGCTGTCCGCTATGGTCCGCCTTGTTTTTGAGGAGAGGAAAGTGGGACTTATAGTTTTTAGCGATGATCTGAAAACTCCAGGAAGAAAATGCCTCATCTTTCCTCTGCAAAACTAAACAGCAAAACCAGTGTGAAAACAATCGATAGAATACCTTTATTCTACGGACAGCAGATGGAAATTAGCCTTTGGCTATAATGTGGTGAGTTTACATTTATTGTTTATTAATGTTCATTAACTTGAAATTGATGAATAGTTAAATTTGTGTTTATTTTGAAAACAAAGCCTGACCCTGAAATTCTGGCAAACTAAAAGTTGAGAAAATATGGCGATACAATGATACAAGCCTTTAGTTGCACTTAATTTTCACCGGACGAGCTGAAAAGCTGGTAACAGACAGATACACACAGCCACACACCCACCCACACACAGACACATTGAGTGATTACCGTATGCCTCCATTCGCCAAGGCATAATAATTATAGTTGGTTTATTAGTGTGCATGTAAACATGGCCATACATGCGTACAGTGCATCCGGAAAGTATTCACAGTGCTTCACTTTATCCACATGTTATGTTACAACCTTATTCCAAAATAGATTAATTCATTTTTTTCCTCAAAATTCTACACACAATACCCCATAATGACAATGTGAAAAAAGTTGTTTTTGAGATTTTTGCAAATTTATTAAAAATAAAGAACTAAGAAATCACATGTACATAAGTATTCACAGCCTTTGCCATGAGGCTCAAAATGGAGCTCAGGTGCATCCTGTTTCCACTGATCATCCTTGATATGTTTCTACAGCTTAATTGGAGTCCAGCTGTGGTAAATTCAGTTGATTGGACACAATTTTGAAAGGCACACACCTGTCTATATAAGGTCCCACAGTTGACAGTGCATGTCAGAGCACAAACCAAGCATGAAGTCAAAGGAACTGTCTGTAGACCTCCAAGACAGGATTGTCTCGAGGCACAAATCTGGGGAAGGGTACAGAAAAAAATTCTGCTGCTTTGAAGGTCCCAATGAGCACAGTGGCCTCCATCATCTGTAAATGGAAGACGTTCGGAACCACCAGGACTCTTCTTAGAGCTGGCCAGCCGTCTAAACTAAGCCGTCAGGGGAGAAGGGCCTTAGTCAGAGAGGTGACCAAGAACCTGATGGTCACTCTGTCAGAGCTCCAGCATTCCTCTGTGGAGAGAGGAGAACCTTCCAGAGGGACAACCATCTCTGCAGCAATCCACCAATCAGGCCTGTATGGTAAAGTGGCAAGATGGAAGCCACTCCTTAGTAAAAGGCACATGGCAGCCCACCTGGAGTTTGCCAAAAGGCACCTGAAGGACTTTCAGACCATGAGAAACAAAATTCTCTGGTCTGATGAGACAAAGATTGAACTCTTTCGCGTGAATGTCAGGCATCATGTTTGGAGGAAACCAGGCACCCCTCATCACCTGGCCAATATCATCCCTACAGTGAAGCATGGTGGTCGCAGCATCATTCTGTGGGGCTGTATTTCAGCGGCAGGAACTGGGAGACTAGTCAGGATAGAGGGAAAGATGAATGCAGCAATGTACAGAGACATCCTGGTTGAAAACCTGCTTGAGAGTGCTCTTGACCTCAGACTGGGGCAATGGTTCATCTTTCAGCAGGACAATGATGCTAAGCTGAGCACACAGCCAGTGTATTAAAGGAGTGGCTTCAGGACAACTCTGTGAATGTCCTTGAGTGGCCCAGCCAGAACCCAGACTTGAATCCAATTGAACATCTCTGGAGAGATCTGAAAATGACTGCACCGACCCTTCCCATCCAGTCTGATGGAGCTTGAGAGGTGCTGCAAAGAGGAGTGGGTGAAACTGCCCAAAGATAGGTGTGCCAAGCTTGTGGCATCATATTCAAAAAGACTTGAGGCTGTAATTGCTGCCAAAGGTGCATCAACAAAGTATTGAACAAAGGCTGTGAATACTTATGTACATGTGATTTCTTAGTTTTTTGTTTTTAACAAATTTGCAAAAATCTCAAAAAAAAGTTTTTTTTTCACATTATCATTATGGGGTGTTGTGTGTTGAATTTTGAGGAAAAAAATGAACTTAATCCATTTTGGAACAAGACTGTAACATAAAATGCAGAAAAGTGAAGTGCTGTGTATACTTTACAGATGCACTGTATATATACAGTGGAGATCAAAATTAGAGAACCATGTATTAATACTTAATTTATTCTGAAATATTGTTATTCTTCATTGTTTAGAATTTTACAGAATATCAGCTGTGGCTATACCACTGCTGTACTAGCATGTTTTTTTTTAAATAACCAAGGCACTTTAACACAAACATTTATTTTGTAAACAAAAAAAAATATAAAAAATTGGTGAGCAGAATTAGAGAAAAGTAACCGCTGTGTCAGAAGAAAAGATTTAAACAATGTTTTTTTTTTTTTTTTTAAGGGCTATAGGATTAAAAAATTAATATGAAGTGTAGAGGCCCTGGCTTTGAATGACTTCAGCACATCTGCGCCCACAGGACATCACTAGTTTTTCACACTGCTCTGGTTTGATCTTGGTCCGTTCTTCTTGCAGTCTTTTCCACAGTTCAGTAACTGTAGTGGGTTTCTGGGCCATTACTCTGTCACCAAGGATTTTCCAGAGATTCTCTGTTGGGTTTAGATCTGGACTGTGGGCTGGCCATTTCATTGTTTCAATATTGTTAGATTCACGGAACTGTTTAACCTGTTTTGCCGTGTGACAGGGGGCATTGTCTTACATGAAAATTGCAGGCTGATTGGGAGACAATTGCAGTGAAGGAATTGCGTGTTGCCGTAGGAGGTTCACCATTAAACATTTGCATTCACCCTGCTATGTAGCTGTACAAGAGGCCCAACTCCTGCTGCAGAAAACATCCCCCAAACTATGACACTTCCTCCTCCAAATTTAACTGACTTCTTTACACACTTTGGGTTCAGTCTTTCCCCAGTTTGAAGCCTGATGTATTATTTCCATTAGACCCAAATAAATTGAAGCTACTCTCATCACTGAAGTGCACTCTGGACCAGCTCTCCTCTGTCCACACAACATGCCCCAAGTGGAGGAGTTTAGGTATCTTGGGGTCTCATTCATGAGTGAGGGGAGAATGGAGCGAGTTTGACAGATGGATCAGAGCAGCATCTGCAGTGATGCGGACATTGTACCGGTCTGTTGTGGTGAAGAGGGAGCTGAGCTCTAAAGCAAAGCTGTCAATTTACCAGTCAATCTACGTTCCTACCCTCACCTATGGTCATGAGGTTTGGGTAATGACCGAAAGAATGAGATCGCGGATACAAGTGGCTTAAGTGAGCTTTCTCCGTAGAATTGCTGGACTTAGAGATAGGGTGAGGAGCTCAGTCATTCGGGAGAGGCTCAGAGCAGAACCGATGCTCCTCCATATCGAAAGGGGCCAGTTCAGGTGGTTTGGGCATCTGATCAGGATGCCTCCTGGATGCCTCCCACTCAAGGTGTTTCAGACACGTCCCACTGGGAGGAGACCCAGGGGCAGACCCAGGACACGATGGAAAGACTGTGTCTCCCAGCTGGCCTGGGAATGTCTTGGTATCCTCTCTGAAGAGCTGGAGCAGGTGGCTGGGGAGAGGGAAGTCTGGGCTTCTCTGCTTGAGCTGCTGCCTCTGTGACCCGGACCTCCGGAAAAGTAGTAGAAGATGGCTGGATGTTTTTTTGTTTTCTTTTTTACAAAATAAATGTTTGTGTTGAAGTTCCTTGGTTATTTAAAAACATGCTAACACAGCCGTGGTATAGCCACAGCTGATATTCTGTCAAATTCTGAACAATGAATAACAATATTTCAGAATAAATCAAGTATTGTTCTCTAATTTTGATCACTGGGTGTGCGTGTGTGTGCTCCTGTATTTCTATTCTTGTGTGGACCACCCCTTGACAAATCACCTTTTTTGTGAGGATATTTTTCCTTGTGAGGATATTTGGCCTGGTCCCCATAAGGAAAAATGCTAAAAATGCTAGGATCCATTCCCCAAAGTGCAAGATACACTATTATGAATGTAAGTCAAAAAAGATCACACAAATAAGTGGTCGAAAACAGTCGTTAATATTGGATGTCCCATTTATTTTCAGTGATTAGGTATTCTGTAATTTTTCTATATTTATTTTTCTATATAGCACCAGAACACCATGGTTCCTTTAAGAATTTGTCAATCTCAACCTTCACGCTGTCAGCCCCCCCCCCCCCCCCCCCCCACACACACACAAGACTGTAGACCTAGGGGGACCAAATTGACCGGAAGGAAAAAAAAAATCAATCTTTTGTCATGTATTGCTGTCAATCAATTCTGCTTATGGAACTGTTGTATAAAAGCAATATTACACTGAAGTTTGTACGCATCGATCAATATATCACTGGTGATATGATTGTGACACTAATGAAAACTGAAAGTCTCTATCTTTCATAATTTCTATAAAAATATCTTTTTTTCTTTTGGAGAGCTATTTCATGCAGGCTCTAGCCTACAGAGTTAGCTCAAAACATGCCTGTGAAACACACAATGATGCCATTTAATCAGCATCTCAGTATAATGACACCTGTTGGGAGGATGGAGCATCTTGACAAACAAGTGTTTTTTTCTAATTATTGCTGACACAAATGTATTCCATTTTGGAACGCTTTATGATGATTTTTCAGTGGAATGTAATGAAAATCAGTTACCCAGCTTGCTTGTTGAATCCCATTGGCAACTGCTAGTTCATAATTAGTGCTCACATTTCATTAGCTGTTAATTGCCTTTATTAATAACCACTGGAAGGACATGGCTCACAGCTCAATTAAATCAACTGCAATAAGCACAGCAGAGTAACTAGCCCACAGAGCGACTCCCACGGGAGCTTAATCAGGATGTATCACAGTAAGAGCACTTATCATCAGGCTCTGGGCTCTGTGTAATGTTTTTCAGAGATCTGCTGGCTCTACAGAAGTTGTCCATGACTCAGGAGAAACTGAGACCAAAGATCTTCCACCAGTGGCTTCATGGGGCAGCACTCTGCCAATCTTGAAATCAGCAAAACCAATTGAGAGTGTGCAGTTAAGTCACAATGATTAAGACAAGAGTAAAGACAGGGAGAAAAGTTGCTAATTAGAAAGACTTGAGGCTAGATGATGTGACCTCAAATCAACATCATGATTTATTGAACAGTTTACTTCAGTATTTAGGATTTTAAAAAAATATATATTTAGGGAGGGCAGCACGGTGGCGCAGTGGTTAGCACAGTGGCAGCACAGCAAGAAGGTCATGGGATCGATTCCACCCTTCACCATCGTGGGTTCGATCCCACCCCCAGACCATCGGTGACCCTTCTGTGTGGAGTTTGCATGTTCTCCCCATGTCTGCGTGGGTTTACTCCAGGCACTCCGGTTTCCTCCCACATGCCAAAAACATGCAAGTTAGGTTAATTGGCATCAAAACTGGGGATTCTAAATTGTCCTTAGGTATGGATGCGAGAGTGAATGGTTGTCTGTCTCTCTGTGTTGGCCCTGCGATGGACTGGCGATCTGTCCAGGGTGTACCCTGCCTCTCGCCCAAAGATGCTGGGATAGGCTCCAGCCCCCCCGCGACCCGAAAGGATTAAGCGGTAGAAGATGGATGGATGGATGGATGGATATTTAGGGAGACCTTCCTAATAAATAACTTGCACTTTTTTACTAGATTAATGATCAAATCATTTATAAAAATTATTACTTCAGTTTTACTTGTTTTTCATCCATTAGAGAGAAAGAGATGTAAATCTATAGTATTATAGACAATCTTCTCACTTTTATTGTGGAAGCTTGTCTCATATTTTGAAAGTACCAGTCAGCAAACACAGTTTAGTTTTGTTTTCAAAACTGAGGCACAGCTTGTGATATTTTTTTTTCATGACAAGAAACTGAAGAAGGTATTGCTATAGAGGGGATGCACTGGAACATAATTCTTGGCAGTTAAAGGACAGCTACCAACAGCACTGAGTGGCAATCACATGTGACAGCTTTATTTTGTATGCAGAAAAACATAAACATCACACAGAATATTTAGTCACAGCAGTGCTCTGATATGTTTTTTACTTTACACCTCAATACCACACCATTTACTTGAATGTAGTGATGTGGGTGAAGACCAAGGAGCACATGGTAAGTGAAGGAACTGATTCTGAGCCTTTATTTCTTTAGTTAAATTTTTGCAAATTAATACAAGATGAAGCAATAAGATTATCTCTCCACAAGGCAAGCAGGTACTCTGTGTACTGCTGTGATTGAGTACTGTGTGTATTTCTGTGTTTTACTGCATACACCCTAATGCTGCCACTCATTTTTGCCACCCAGTGTTTTTTCACTGCCATGAGTTCTGTTTGGTGACATCATATGCATACCCTCTATTGTGAAAGCAGCTTTAAACCACTTCAGCTGTGCTGTTTTTTGCAGGATAAATCTGAAGGAAAAGGAGCTAAACAGAGCTCTTGCTGCTGCTCCTGCCACACTTTGCGCAGAGAGACTCATTAAATACAGTATAAGTTTGTATCTGATTTTTGTCCATTATTCACTGCAACACTATTATTTCACACTCAATTTGATATAGCATTTATTCTTTTTAAACTCTTTTAGTATTGTTTTTTTGCCATAACAAATAAAACCTCTAAAGAAAAAAAGGGACACACATAAAAGGGGCAGAAATTATCATATGTTTCCACGAGTACTGTCCATGTCTTTGAATAGTGACCATTTCCTCCAGTTTTCCCAAAGTCATCAGCTTTGAGTTGCAGATGAAAAGTTATTTTTTCCATTGTGTAGGTCTCTTACAACCAATGTCATCATTTCAGTGCATCGCTTTTTAACCAGTTCCTAGTAATGGCCATCTTATTGGCCATAGACATTATTTTAAAGAGGTACAGGTCTTCTTTCCTAATTAGTCCTTCTGGGATCAAACCTAGATCTAAAACCCGGGGGTCCCTGGGAACCTTGTAATTTAAAATGTCCTTCATACACCTGATAATATGATAATATCATCCCAGAAAGATTGTAGCTTGACACATGACCAGAATATGTGGCTGTGATTGGCATTAATGTGACCACACTGTCTCCAACATTGTTGTTGTGTTTTGATCTGTTTACTTTTGATTTGGGGTGTGATGAAAAAAACGTGTCAAATTTTTCCAACCAAATATTCTCTAGCGTCTGGAACTTGTAGTGCTGTGTTGTATTTTGCACAGTGAATGCCAATCACACGCCAAAATTTCAGTCTGTAATTCTTCTTCCTATTTAAGTGTTATATATAGCGAAGTGTTACCATTGCACTTTTGTAGGCATGCATACAATTTAGAGACAGTTTTGGAAGGCATTCGTTTATAGGCGTCCAGCAGCATTTTTACCAACACATTGCATTCTGTTGATATACCTGTTTTTATTTGTGTATCATAAGTGTCTTAGTTGTAGGTAACAAAACAAGTCTTTATTTTCTAGTTTAAATTTGTTTTTGACTTTTTCAAAAGACTTAAAAACTTTCCCTTCTGTCAGTGTGTACTATATGGCTGTAATGCCTTTTTCTGTCCATTTTGTAAAAGTTGAGTCAGTTTGTCCTGGTCTGAAAAAAAAAAAAAAAAAAAAAAAATTGTCTGCAAAGGCCATACAGTGGGGAAAAAAAGTATTTAGTCAGCCACCAATTGTGCAAGTTCTCCCACTTAAAAGATGAGAGAGGTCTCCAATAACCACATGCATGCCGTGATAGCATCAATACACATCAGTCCACATGCTGGATAGGCTTCAGCCTCCTGCCGAATCTGCTGTAGCTGGGGTTCACAGTCTCTGCGGCGCTGTCCCGCTGGGGATTTGCCGTCTGGGGGCGGAAACCCTTTGTCAGTCTCTGCGGGTGTTCTGGGGAAACATTACGGAAACATTACTGTGTGAAACCCTCCGTGGTGGTCTACCTCACCGCGGGGCCTTTGCCAACAGCACTTCCTCCTCTGTCACCACAAAAGCGGGTTTAAGTCTGTCTATGCCAATTTTCTCTTTCCTACCCCCCAAATCTAGCAAAAACTGCTTGTCCCCTGTTTCCAGCACTCTGAATGGTCCGTCATAAGGCGGTCGCAGCGGGGTTCGATGCGCATCGTGTCTAACAAAAACAAACTGCGTTCTTCAAAGTTTTAGGCACAGAAACGCGTGGAAAACTGTGGTGCGCGGGGCCGGGCAGCGTGCTTGATTCTATGTTACTCCACAACAGCTGAGACGAGGAGGCGTTTGGCACAGGGTTATCTGGGAGAAACTCCCCAGGCAGCCGGAGTGGCTGCGCAAACACGAGCTCCGCTGGGGAGGCTTCTAGATCCTCCTTAGGTGCAGAACGCAACCCCAATAACACCCATGGTAACTTGTCAACCCAATTTGTATCCGTCAGTGATGCTCTGAGAGCCGCTTTCAATGACCTATGAAAACGTTCGCATAACTAGTTAGCCTGCGGATTGTACGCGGTTGTGCGGCGAATTGTGACACCCAGGCTGCGGGCCATTGTCGACCAAAGCTCGAAAACAAATTGAGGGCCTCTGTCGGACGTAATGTCCGACGGAACGCCGAAGCGCACCACCCAAGCTGTTAAAAATGCGCACGCCACTTCCTCGGCTGTGGTTGATGGCAGTGGGACCACTTCAGGCCAGCGCGTGGTGCGGTCCACCATTGTCAGAAGATGTGTGCACCCCTGTGACAGCGGGAGGGGTCCAACGAGGTCCACATGAATGTGATCGAACCTCTTGGCCGGAATGTGAAACGGTTCCAAAGGAGTTCTCGTGTGCCTGTGTACTTTGGCTCGTTGACACGCCGTGCAGGCTGCTGCCCACTCTTTGACCTGTTTGCGGAGGCTCGGCCAAACAAATTTCTCTCCCACCATTTTGACCGACGCGCGCACTCCAGGGTGCACCAAAGAATGAACCGAGTCAAAAACGCGGCGGCGCCACGCGGCCGGTAACACTGGACGCGGTCGTCCAGTGGAGACATCGCAGATTAGGGGGGGGGCATACCGTCTTGCAGCACCCTGCTCTCCAGCCTTAACCCTGTTGGTCCAGACTGGAGCGCGCGCACGTCCGCGTCATTAACCTGCTCTGCGGCCATGGCTGCATAATCTAACCCTACGCTGACTGGGGCCACCACAGCACGCGAGAGGCAATCTGCCACTACATTGAGTTTGCCCGCCACATGCTGAATACCAGTGGTAAACTCTGATATCGCGGCCAGCTGTCTCTGCTGCTGGCCTGACCACGGTTCCGAGACCTTGGCCATCGTGAATGTTAGCGGTTTGTGATCAACGAACGCGGTGAAAGCGCATCCTTCCAGCCAGAACTGAAAGTGGCGGATGGCCAAATGGAGAGCGAGCAGCTTCCTGTCAAACGCGCTGTATTTACGTTCACTGTCGCGCAAGGTCCTGCTGAAAAATGCGAGGGGCTGCCAAACCCCGGCTACATGTTGCTCCACGACCGCCCCTGTGGCCACATCTGACGCGTCAGTGGTGAGCGCTATGCAGGCCGTTGGGTCTGGGTGTGCCAACAACGCAGCCTTTGCCAAGGCTGCTTTAACCTCCGAGAACGCTTGGTCCTGCTCCGGGGACCACTCGATCTTATCCGCGGGTTTCTTTTTTTTTGAGCGCGGCATACAGCGGCTGCATGAGTTGCGCCGCGCGGGGGAGAAAACTGTTATAAAAATTCACCATTCCCAAAAACTCCTGCAACGCCCTGACTGTCTGCGGCCAGGGAAAATCTGCCACAGCGCGCACTTTGTCAGGCAGCGGAACTGCTCCTTTGGGGGAGACGCGGTGTCCTAAAAAATCGATCTGCGCCACCCCGAACTGACACTTCGCTGGGTTGATTATTAACCCGTGATCTCCCAACCTTCGGAAAACTGTGGCCAGGTGTTTTTCCTGTTCGTCTTCGGACGCACTTGCTACTAAAATATCGTCCAGGTAGACGAACACGAAAGGGAGATCGCGAAGCACCACGTCCATCATGCGTTGGAACGTCTGAGCAGCCCCTTTAAGTCCGAATGGCATGCGTAAAAACTCGAATAAACCAAATGGAGTTATTACCGCTGTTTTGGGTATGTCCTCAGCGCGCACTGGGACTTGGTGGTAACCGCGGACCAAGTCTATTTTAGAAAAAATGCGCGCCCCTGCCAAATGAACCGAGAAATCTTGGATATGTGGGATTGGGTAGCGGTCGTGCGCTGTAGCGTTGTTTAACCTGCAAAAATCCCCGCAAGGGCGCCATGATTCGTCAGCTTTCGGGACCATATGTAGGGGGGAAGCCCACGGACTGTTTGAACGTCTGATAATGCCCAACCTCTCCAGGTTGGCGAACTCCTCACGCGCTATGGCCAGCTTAACTGCGTCCAAGCGCCGAGCTTTTGCAAAAACGGGCGGTCCGGTAGTGGTAATAAAATGCTCCACCCCGTGCTTAGCAACTGTTGCCGAAAATGTGGGAACCGTGAGTGCTGGGAACTGAGTGAGCAGTGTGTGGAACTTACCGCCTGCTGTTGTGACGTTGGCTTGTGCTGTAGGCGGGGCCACTCGCGCTGCACAGGGGACAGAATCAAAAGAAAATGCATTAACCAGGCGCCTGTTAGCGAGATCAACCAACAACCCATGTGAGCACAAAAAATCAGCCCCCAGCATATTGAAATTTACTGTTGCTACAACAAAAGTCCACTCATGTGCACGGCCGTGTAGAGACAGAAGCAGAGTCTTCTCACCAAAGGTCTTAATCTCCGAGCCGTTCGCCGCTATCACCAGGGGACCTCCGGAACCCGCCAGTCTGTCCGCGTAGGAAGGAGTGATGAAACTCAACTGGGAGCCTGTGTCGACGAGGAACTGCCTCCCGGAGCGTGCGTCCGACAAGTAGAGCAGCTTGTTCTCTTCCCCGAGGGCCGCGGCTGCTACCGACCCCCGGTCTTGGCGTTTCCCGAACGCCCGAACTGGCACGGCGGTACACACTTGCGTGCCCTCTCTGCGAAGCGGCGATGGTAGAAACAAAAGACATCCGGTCCACGCTCCCTGGCCCTTGCTGCCGCCGTCGTCAGTGAGTCTGGCACCGCTGTCTCTGGCCTCCTGTCGTCTGCGGTCGTCGCACCGAGTTCCGCTGCAGCGGCCGTGGCTGCACACCGCTTGGTGGCATTGACAATCCGCTGCGCCTCTCGGCCCAGCGCGCGGTAGTCCCACAGGGCCAACAGTGGCGAACTGGCCAGAGCCGCTCTCGCTGCTGACGGTAGGGTCCTGAGGAAGAGGTGGATGAAAATGAAGTGATCATCGTCAGAGTCTTTCAACCTCAACAACTTCTCCATCAGGCTCGCGGGCATGTCGTTTTCCCCCTCCGTCAGCGCCAGGAGCCTCTCTGCTCGCTCCTCCGCCGAGGGGGTGAATTGCTGGATGAGTGCAGCCTTCAACGCGCCGTATTTGTCGCTCTCCGGCGGCTGGTCGATCAGGCTCTCCACATGCTGGGCCGTGTTGTTGTCCAGCTTTGCGACTACGTGGTAGAATTTCGTGACATCTACCGATATCCCCCGGAGGTTGAACTGCGCGTCAACTGCGTTGAACCAGGAGCGCGGATTGTTCTGCCAGAAGTCCGGTAGCTGGACTGTAGCGGCGTTCGCTTGGCTGGGGGCTCCTGACGCGGCTGGCCCGGGGGAATTTCTTTCTTCCATGATACGTCTCAGGGTCACCAGTGTGGAAGATGTGAAAATGACGAGACAGCGTTCTTTCTCAGAGTCAGCTTTATTCACATCTCCATCATTTCAAAGCAGAAAAAAGAGAGAGTATGAAACAGTAACTCTCGTCCTTAAATATCAGGGACTTCACACCTCATAGATCACATGTCCCACAGACCACCTTGCATAATAAAGACAGTCACAATGCATTTCCCTCCATGATATCACTTCCACTGTTTCCCACGCATCCTTTAATCGACCCCCCACAGTCTCCAGCCTTGCATAACAAGGCTAAGCTTCCCGCCTTTGTTCTGACCTAAAATGCGAGTCACAGAACCGGCCCAACAGGTCCATTGAGTGTTCACCACAAGACCACATTTGGGCCTGCGTCCCCCAAGACCCCCGGCTTAGTTTCCTCTTTTTTTCCCAAACCCCATTCTCATCCCTGTATATTACAGTGTTTCCTTTGGCTTAAAGACCTTGGCACGGTGGCAACATATTTTTCCCTGGGGGGTGGGGGGTGGGGGAGGCAGTAAACATACCGGAATATGTTAATTTTATACTATTTGTTTCTTTTTAAAATTTTACACAGTAACGTTGCATATGAAACTTACCATTTGAAGTATTGTACAACTGAGGCTTGAATATTGGGCCAGTTGGGGTCCCACCCAGACATCCTGTGTTTCGACTTTTTAGTGGTGTTATCCTTCTCTCCTTCCTCTGCCTGAACACTTCCCTCTCCTTGGCTCCTCTCTTCTGTCTCATCTTGCCCTCTCTGAGCTCTGTCTAATTCAGGTTCTCGCTCTGTCTATGGTGGTATACAAACAGGTTAGAAAATATCAAGTGTCATGTTTTGTGCTGCAGGATTTTTTTGTCATGATTTACATAAATGACAAAAATGTGTATTTTTTGTATTTTTATTCTAGTGTTTCTTTTTTTTCCATTGAGAGTAGGGAAGGGAAAGAAACATTGATAATAGTAATGTACTATGCATACTTAAATTATATGATCAGGTGGGTATAGTAACCAGAAATTCTACTCATGTAAAAGCAGTGCTTTGAAATTAATTATTAAAAGTAGACAACCGACTTCCGGTTATGGCTGCCACGTAGGACGGACGTGTCTCACTCTGCTCTGCTCCTGGAAAAAAAAAAATCGGCAAATAACTCTCTCATTTGGGACAGAACGTATCCCAGCATTTGGGCGAAGATATGTCGGCGAAGCCTAAGGCTGGAAAACCAGGAAAAGGAAAAAGCGAGCCGCCGAAACAGTCCAAATTAACGGACTTTCAGGTCTGTGACGCAGTAAACAAAACTCCATATATGGCGGAGGAGGCTGGCAACGCTGCGATATCTGCGGGGAATGGCGCAGATGCGCTGATGGCTGCCATGAGTTCAATGAGAGCGGACTTTTCCTCTAGATTTGATGGGATTATGACAGCGTTGGAAGGAATAAGAAAGGAATTGGGTGACTGTGTAGAACGAACGGCGCAGATGGGCTCCGTCTCGCTAGTGCTGAAGATGACGTCACCCGTCTTCAATTAAAGGTGCGCACTTTGGAAAAAAAAAATAAATCTCTGGAAGATAATATTTTGGATTTGGAATCTCGGTCGAGACAGAATAATTTGAGGCTGGTGGGTCTTCCAGAGGAATCAGAAGGTCGGGACGTATGTTCCTTTCTGGAAAAGTGGATTCCGGAGGTGCTGGGCAGCGAGGAGTTGCAATCAGCAGTGGTTCTGGAAAAGGCACATCGTATTGGCCCACGGAGAGATAAGGGACCGCCGAGGACCTTAATTATGAAGTTTCTTAGCAACAGAGACAGGATGAAGATCTTCAACGCTGCACGAGCTAAAAAAGGAGAGATTAAACACCAGGACCAGCAGGTGCGGTTCTACCCAGATTTGGCCACAGGAATCCAGCAATTGAGGAAGCAGTTTGATCCCGTACGTAAGGAGCTGCGCAACCTTGGGATTCGTCATGGTGTAATCTATCCTGCGAGACTGCTGACCACGTATGAGGGCAGAACCCACATCTTCAAGACCCCAGAGGAGGCGCAGGAGTTCATCAAGAAGATCAAAGAAGAAGAAGAGACTGGTGGGAGCTAAGCATGAACAAAATATAAGGTAGAATAATTAAGCATTTGCACAGGCATCTGACTGACTTGAAGTAAATAGTAAGTTTACAAAATATAGATTGTATTATATATTAAAAAAACAAAACAAAAACAAAACAAACAAAAAAAAACAAAAACTATGATGTACAAAGTTGTTAAAAATTTTGGAGTTAAGTTGGAAAACTACAGAGGAGAGTTAATGTTACGTCATTAAAAGCAGTAGAGTTAGGGTGATTGGGAGGATGAAGAAGGAGTGGCTTAGGCTGATCCTCGTGGGTGTGGAACGGTCGATGGCTATATCGGGAGACAGAATTTTTCTTTTGATTTTGGGGGGTTTGCCACAAGTGTGGGAAGGGGAAATTTGTTTGTGTGTAGTTTGTAGGATGAATGTTCAACCACTCATGTTTTTGCTTCTCTGTATGAGCATGTTTACACTGCAAGGTAATCCCAAACTCTCTATTGATCATGGACCAAAGTGTTAATCTTAATTTAACTTCATGGAATTGCAGAGGTCTACAAAATTTAAAAAAACTTAAACAAGTTATGAATAAAATAAAGGACATGGGTTCAAGAATTGTGTTTTTACAAGAAACTCATCTGATAGAGGAGGATGTTAAAAGAATTAGGAGTAGATGGCAGGGAAGTGTATTCACCTCTTCATTTTCATCCCGAGCCAGGGGAGTTATGACTCTCATACATAAATCAGTTCCTTTTCAAGTGAAAAATGTAATTGGAGACAAATTTGGAAGATATGTAATCATTCAAGGTTCTTTGCTATTAGAAAATATAAATCTTGTGAACTTATATGGTCCCAATATAGATGATCAGAAGTTCTTTGCTAATTTATTTCTCATCTTATCATCACTTACAGGGCAACATATAATAGCAGGGGATTTTAATTGTACATTGAATCCAGGTGTGGATAGATCAACAGGACTGGATTGTACGCACATTGGATGTAGGATGACTATTAATCATTTTATGAAAGAATTGAGATTGTTAGATATATGGAGAGAAATGAAACCACAAGTTAAAGCCTATTCTTGTTATTCCAGTACCTACAAGACATTCTCACGTATTGATTATTTTTTGATTTCCACAGAATTAAGGTCCAAGATTCAAAACTGCTTTTATGATAACATCGTGATCTCTGATCATGCACCCTGTTGTCTAATATATGTAGATAAAAAATTGACAAAGGAATCAGGTAGATGGCAATTTCAGCATAAATGGCTTCAGGATGAGGAATTTGTCAAGTATATAGAAAAACAGATAGACGAGTTCTTTGACATCAATACTACACAAACATCAGCATGTGTAAAGTGGGAGGCTTTCAAAGCTTTTATTAGGGGACATATTATTAGTTATACAGGATCAAAATCTAAGAAGACTCGAGAGGAGAGAGCTAAATTGGAACATAAAATAAAAAGTCTTCAGGAAAAAGTGTATGCAGGAAGTGACCCAAGGTTGGAGAATGAACTACTGATTTTGAGAGCTGAATACGACAAAAAATCAGCGAATAGAGCTGCCTCGAGTCTTCTAAGATTGAAACAATCTTTTTATGAACAAGGTGAAAAATCAGGAAAATTATTAGCATGGCAGATTAAACAATTGGAAATTAAAACACCAATTACCAGTATTATAAGTAACGGACAGGTAGTTATAGATCCTTTAGAAATTAATAGAGCCTTTAGAGATTACTATGAAAAATTATATGATACCAAAAATGAACCTGATTTAACAAAACTAAATGGGTTTTTGAACGAACTATCTATACCGTGTATACCAAATGAAAACAGGGAGATATTGGAGTCTAAAATTAGTCAAGAAGAAGTTGGGCTAGCCATTGATAATATGAAATCAGGAAAAAGTGCAGGACCAGATGGTCTTCCAGTTGACCTTTATAAAAAATTTAAGAATAAATTAATAAAACCTTTTTTGGAAATGGTTTTAGAAGCATTTCAAAATAATAATTTACCATCATACATAAATAATGCCTTAATTATACTGCTGCCAAAACCAGGTAAGCCCTCTAATAAATGTGAAAATATGAGACCAATAAGCCTATTAAACGCCGACCTTAAGATAATCTGTAAAATTTTAGCAAGACGAATACAAGAAATTTTACCAAATATTATTAATCGAGATCAGAATGGCTTTATAAAGGGTAGACAAGGCTTCCATAATGTAAGAAGACTATTTAATATTATTTATTTTAATAAAGAAGCACCGGATACAGCTCTCCTATCATTGGACGCCGAAAAGGCCTTTGATAGAGTTGAATGGCCCTTTCTTTTTGAAGTCCTACAAAGGTTTGGACTTGGAAATAATTTCATAAAATGGGTTCAAATAATATACAATAATGCTACAGCAGAAATCCTAACAAATAACAATATTTCAAAACCAATAAAAATCAATAGAGGATGTCGACAAGGCTGTCCACTTTCACCTTTACTGTTTACTATGGCAATTGAACCTTTAGCGATAGCGATACGTTTACATTCACAAATATATGGAATTAAAGTTGGACCAACAGAACATAAAATCTCCCTGTACGCCGATGATATAATTTTGTTTATGTCGAATCTAAAAAAATCAATTCCAACCTTGTTGAATTTAATAAAGAATTTTGGGGAAATATCAGGATATAAAATAAATAAAACTAAATCTTCAATATTAATGCTAAATGAGACCCAGAGAAATTACCCAGCCCCTGAGGCAAATCAATTCAATGTTGTAAATCAGTTTAAATATTTAGGAATCCAAATTATGCCTAAGCTAGAATCAGTCGCCAGCGTCAACTATGAAGCCTTAATGTCAGATATCAATGAGTTAACTCAGAGATGGATGTCACTACCAATGTCGATGATCGGGAGAATCAATATACTTAAAAGTAATATTTTACCTAAAATACTTTATTTATTTCAATACATTCCCTTATCACCACCTTTAGATCTATTCTCAAGAATAAAAAAAAAGTTAGTGGAATTTATATGGAACAACAGGAGGGCTAGATTACGTCTGTCTTTATTATATTTACCATTTGATCGTGGAGGTCTGAAATGTCCAAATTTTATGTTGTATTATTGGTCGGCACAACTGAGGTCTATGACATATTATTTTTCATCAAATGATCTCCCTCATTGGACTGAAATGGAATCATACAATTTACCTTTACCTCTTCCCATATTCATATACTCAGATTCGGCAAAAAAATTACAAAAACAAGTTAAAAATCCATTTGTAAAGCATATGATCAAAATATGGTGTGAAGCTAAAAACTATTTAAAAGAACCACAGTTATTGTCACAATTTAGTCCAATATGGGGTAATCAATATTTTAAACCAGGGAGAGCGGACGCTGTATTTAAAGTATGGAATTTAAAAGGGATACAAAAGATTCAGGATTTATATTTGCCATGTGCAGACAACATAATGTCTTTTGAAGAGCTGAGGATCAAATTTAATCTCAATAGAACACATTTTTTTTAAATATCTTCAACTTAGAAACTTTATTCGATCAAATCAAAATAAAGCTCTCACTCGACCTATTTATTCATCCTTGGAAAAAATGATGATGAAAGATAGTAAAAGAAAGGGTATTATTTCAGAGTTTTATAACTCATTGACACTATCTTCAAGTGAAAATTCACTGAAAAGATTAAACTACTGGAAAGAAGATCTGCAAATTGAAATTTCGGAGGAACAATGGGAATTGGCTTGTACAGAAGCTCAAACCAAATCAATAAATGCACGCCTTAAATTGATACATTTCAAATGGTTAATGCGGATGTATGTTACACCGGAGGAGTTAAATAGATATAACAAAAATATACCAGATACATGCACAAAATGCATGGAAAGTAAAGGAACCCTATTTCATTGTTTATGGGAATGTAGATTAATAAGAATGTTTTGGGAAGAGGTGAGGGTAACAATTGAAAAAATAATCTCAAAACAAATCATACTGAATCCTAAACTGTTTTTGTTGGGTCTGTACCCAGAAAAGCATAATTTTAATAAAAGTGAAAGAACATTCATAGACCTCAGTTTGCTTAATGCCAAAAAATGTATTGCACTATTATGGAAAAAGACTCATAGACCAGATGTGACTCAGTGGTTAAGACAGATGTTAACAAACCTTCCATTAGAAAGAATAACATATATACTGAAATCAAAGGAAATTGTGTTTGAGAATATATGGAGACCTTTTATTGATTATGTAAAAAATTTAAACATAACTCTTGAAGAAGAAGGTGAATGATGTGTGTGGACCTTGTAAATTCCAAACTGGTGAACATAATATGTATACTTATGTATTGGATTGTCTAGACTAAACAGAGGAGCATTGTTGAAGACTTGATTTTGTTGGTGGTTGTTGGTGTTTTTAGTGCATTTTTTTTTTTTGTAGTACTTTAGCGTTAGTGTTTGATTGTTTGTATCATGTTTGTTAAAAAAAAAAAAAAAGGTTCAATAAAGATATTGTGGAAAAAAAAAAAGTAGACAACCAAAAATTTCTAATTGAGTTAAGGGTACAAAGAGCACCCACTTAAAAACTTGAGTAATGACTTCAGTCTTGAAGGTTAGAGGTTTTTCTCAAAAATTTATAACAATTTTCTTATATTTTTCTACTTTTCTCTGTAAATCTAAAGTTGAAACCATGTTCGTCAAATTTGTAATTTCCTCTTGTAAAATTGACTTTTCTTGTACATTTGAAACTTTATTATAAATTTGTGGATTATTTTATGACAAATGTTTGTCTGTTTTTTAAAATAAAATTAGTTTTTCTTTTAGATAAATTTGAAACAGAATGTGGTAATTTTTTTTACTTTTTTCTTATAACAATTTACATTTTTGACCATAATTTTGCAGTCAGAACAGAACAATTTAACTCTGATTACAAAGAAAAAATATTAATAAAATTGTATTTAATGAAATAAATTAACTTAAATGACCAAGGATGCAGTTATTTCTGTTATAATATTTCTTTATATTTATAGTTTTTTTTTTTTTTTTTTTTTTTTAGAAATCTCCTCACCACCCAGACAGCAGGAATAACCTCCCTTATTTTGAAATCAAATGTTGACACGTTTAGTTTGTCTGAAGGCTGCTGACAGATTAAAGTCATTGACTTTGTGATTTTCGGTCATCTTAACCTGACAGGTACATAATAGCGAACTGTAGCGGACTCTAAAGACATAATTCATCACAATATGTGTTCATATACAGAATGGTCTGTTTAGGCAGTTATAGTTGTGCTGTCAGGCTTTGTCATCAGGCACCTCTCTAGGCAGCCGCTGAAGGACATCAGTTTAGAGCTAGCATTTTTAGCTGTTGCGTTTTGTCACTGCCGCTGGAGAATAAAAACGGCACGCCTGCCAAGAGAGAAATTGCCAGTCTCTTCATTCCTGCAATTCCTACAGAACATAACTTAATATTGTAGTGGCTGGTGAAATATATCCTCAGCAATTCATCAGTCCCCCTTGCCTTTCCCGTCATATGAAGCCGGCTGCATATGAATTCTAACCACATCTCATAGCTAAGCGACTCTTCCATTATTGCTCCCGTTTCCAGTGGGTTAAAACCATGATAAACGCCAGTGCTTACATACCTCTTATGATTTTTTCCGCTTTTAAAGTACTTTAATAAACTCATGTTTCTGTCGGACAGTGACGTTTAGCGAGACACTGTTTGCTGACTGACTGGAAAACTTGTGTGAGCGGGGTGCTTCTAAACTCCGTGCGGATGATGGCCACGCGCGTTGTTTGTGTGCGCGCTTGCGGAAAGTCATTGCTTCATATATTTTTCTTAATAAATTCATATGGACTTGGGGTGGCGGTAAAATTTCTGGTGTGGTGGGCTGCCACCGAGAAATGTTACCAGAGGAAACCCTGTTTTATGTGTCAAACTCATTTGCAGTATAGTTACATAAAAGTTAAAGTAAATGAAGAGATTAATAGCCTCTATGAACAAAGAAAAACAGTTACTTCAAAATAAACAACAAGCCAACTGACTTGAGAAACAAACAGAAAATACCTGGAACTCCAAAGGAGGAGCAGATTTCTCTCCTCTTCCATGACCCCGTTGGTGGGTCAAGGGTAAAACCAATTGTAAGGAAAGGGCCCTATAAAGGTATTTGGTAGTGAAACTACTACCATCCTATGTGTCCAACACTCTCATTGTGGTCTCTGGAGCTGCTCCCAGCTCCAAAATGGTCATACAAAAGACGAGTTAGATGGCCAGCTTATTGCTGCTCCTGAAGCCAACTTCTGTTCACACCGTGGGGCTCCTCTGGAGCTCCCGGAGCTTCTCCTTGACTCTTTCAGTTGCAGCTGGTCTCATTTCCTGCGGGCTCTGTTCCTTGTGCTGCCAGCCCCGCTGCTCCTCCAGCTGAGTCACTGCGGAGTCCTCATCTTTCGCGGCAGGCACTTACACACTGAATCACCGTCTGTGCCTCCAGACTCGCGTTGGGTGTACAGGTACATCTCAAAAAATTAGAATATCATGAAAAAGTTCAATATTTTTTGTCACTCATTTCAGAAAGTGAAACCCATATATTATATAGATTCATTACACAGAGAGTGATATATTTCAAGTGTTTATTTATTTTAATTTTGATGATTATGGCTTACAGCCCATAAAAACCCCAAATTCAGTTTATCAAAAAATTAGAATATTACATAAAATTAATTTTAAAAAATTGTTTTTAAATAGAAATGTTGGCTAACTGAAAAGTATGTCCATGTACACACTCAATACTTGGTCGGGGCTCTTTGTGGATTAATTACTGTATCAATGTGGCGTGGCATGGAGGTGATCAGCCTGTGGCACTGCTGAGGTGTTATGAAGGTCCAGGTTGCTTTGATAATGACCTTCAGCTCATCTGCATTGTTGGGTCTGGTGTCTCTCATCTTCCTCTTGACAATACTCCATAGATTCTCTATGGGGTTTAGGTCAGGAGAGTTTGCTGGTCAATCAAACGCAGTGATGCCATGGTCATTAAACCAGGTTTTGATACTCTTGGCAGTGTGTGTGTGGGGGGGGGTATGTTCTGACTCCATTTTCCCAGTATATTCTCATGCTGGTGTAGGGGGTTGGAAAGCATTTGGCCTTCACTTTAAGGCATTTCTTTATCTCATTATATTCCCTGTGCTTTTTAACGATCTCTGCAGTGTAATCATGATCAAAAAACAGTGGGCAGTTGTTGAGTTGGATCCTACCCTTTTTCCAGGCTTCTCTTAACACCATTTCTTTAGTTGTGAATTCTTGAAAGTTTATAATAAGGGGTCTCGGTTTAGGAGTGAGGAAACGGTGAGCCCACTGTATTTTAAGATCCATGTCTGTGGGTGTAACGGATGCCAACTAGTACTGTTCGGCGTAGAACGTTAGTAAAACCTCCCTCCCGAAAAAGCCTCATACAGTATCGGTAGCGCTGAGCTATCGGTCGGACCTTTAGCTCAGCGCGATCGTGCTGTGTGTCCCATGCTCGAACTGTGTAGTTGACTGGTAGGTCGCGGGTTCGTGTCCCCGAGTGGGCGAACTGCGCAGGATGATATCAGTCACAATGGTGCCGTGAACCCGGGATGGGAGTGAGGTTTAAGGGGGAGAGTGTAACGGATGCCAACTAGTACTGTTCGGCGTAGAACGTTAGTAAAACCTCCCTCCCGAAAAAGCCTCATACAGCATCGGTAGCGCTGAGCTATCGGTCGGACCTTTAGCTCAGCGCGATCGTGCTGTGTCTCCCATGCTCGAACTGTGTAGTTGACTGGTAGGTCGCGGGTTCGTGTCCCCGAGTGGGCGAACTGCGCAGGATGATCTCAGTCACATGGGCAGTGGCAGTTTGTGTTTAAGAAGGTCTGAAACAAAGCGTATCACAGAATTTCCCTCTTTTCGGATATTGTTTCTTCTTGCTCTAGACTCCAAGTCTGTTATTTTTTGCTGCAGAGTCTTTTGATGTTTTATAGCTGTTGTGAGTGCTTCATTTATTTCAGTGACCATGTCTTGCACTTGTCCCACTTGTTCCTCCATCTCTCCCACTCGTTCCTTCAGCCCCTGTGTTTGCTCGGTTAAATTATCAAGTTTGCTTCTCACTTCCAATTGAAAAAATTAATGTCCTTTCTTAAATTGTCGGTATCCCCTTTCAGTTCGGGTTTGAGCTCTTTTATCGCTTCAAGTAAATCGCTCAGTGTAGTTCTTGTTCCAGGGAGGCCTGTAGCTCCACATGAGTTGCCGCTAGCTTTTGATGCTACTTTGCTGTCCTTCGTGGCAGAGCTTGTTTTTTCTTGATTCTTCAGCATTGTAACATTTTTCCGTTGGCTTTTTATGTTTCGATTTGCATCTATTTACGTTGTTTTGGTCTTTCTTCGAAAACGAGTTTTCAGCACTAATTTATTGAATCTTTTTAGGGAGCATCTCCACACACATCTTACTACTCCATCTGTCACATGGAAGTCCCCAATATAGCATTTATTTAGGTTCACATATATGAGGGGGACAATGCATGAACACACAGTGGGAAAAGTACAGGGTTGGGGTGGGGGCAAAAAAAACCTGACATGGGCAAAATTACTTCTGTCAAAGGGTCTGAATGTCAGTTTCAATTAATCACCTAGCCCAAGAAAATGCAGTTTCTGGGCATTATCTATAAATTCAAGACATCTCTGTCTGTTTGTGTGTGTGTGTGTGTGTTCCTTAGATATCTCTCCAACCGTTTGTCACACTGACCTAAGAGTTTAAACGTGCTTTGCTGATGCTACGAGGATGCACATCTTCGAATATGGAGTCACTCAGTCAAAATACAGTATGTAATTTGTATCAATAAAACTTTAGCCACCACTGTGTGACTGCTCTATGTCTTCATCCCCTGGCTTCAAGAAGTGTGGCCAGGGTTTCAGATTAACTCTGTGCTCATTGGCAAATACGCCACATCACAGTCATGCTGATTGGACAGTACGCGGCATCACGACCATGCTGATTGGATGACACAGCATCACGACCTGTCAGTTACCACAGCACTACGCAAACAAAAGACATCTCTGTCTGTTTGTGTCTGTGTGTGTGTGTTCCTCAGATATATCTCAAACCGTTCGTCACACTGACCTAAGATTTTAAACGTGCTTTGCTGAAGCTACAAGAGTGTGCATCCCCGAATATGGAGTCACTCAGTCAAAATATGTAATTTTTAATAATAAAACTTTAGCCACCGCTGTGTGACCGCTCTATGTCTTCATCCCCTAGCTTCAAGAATTGTGGCCGGGGTTTCAAATAGACTCCGTGCTCATTGGAGAATACACCGCATCACGGCCATGCTGATTGGACAGTATATGGCATCACGACCATGGTGATTGGATAACACAGCATCATGACCTGTCAGTCACCACAATGCTTTGCAAACAAAGATTTTAGAAGTGCTTTGCTGCTGAGGTGTGCGTCTACAGGTATGGAGCCGCTCAGTCAAAATATATACCATAAAGTTGCTGTGATTGCGTAAATCTAATGGATATATTCGGCATACAGAACACGAGGTGGGGGGGGCTTGGCATAGAAAACATGAGGTGCGGGAGGGGGGGCTGCCGGGGACCCATGGTGCCGCAAATGACATCACTGGCACACGGGTAAAGCAGTAGCCAAGACTCCCGTTCCGTCCCACCGGCGCTCCACGAACGTTTGGGGGGAGGCACGCTCGGCCTGCCTGGTCAGTGGTAGACGGAATTGTGGAGCGGAATGACCAGATCAACTGCATATTACATACAGACACATGCTTTGACTAAGCGACAAGATGCAAAAATGTCCAAATAATGAAATAAATAATTTTTATTTATTTACAGACAAATGGGCAACACTGATGCAAAAGTTGCAGCCAAATGGCTCATTCTGCTGTGAGTGAGTGAGTGAGTGAGTGAGAGAGTGTTTTAAAAAATGGCTTTATTGTACAATTCAAAAATGTAAGAACACCAATATCATGCCCCCAAGTGTGTCACATCTCAAAAGTGCAAACATAACTCATCCCCCTCTCCCACAGAACACAAAACATTCCCTACAGTCCATCGATTGGTGAATGCCTCCAAATTGTCCACCATTTGATAGTAAGAGAACTCCACCTGGAGTCTGACTTTCAACAAGGACTTGAAAGCAGACACAGGATCCACATTGCCAGCGTTGGCAGTCCGATTTTTCCTTGTCAGCCAGATTGCAAGTTTAGCAGTACCAGATAGGAAGTTCATCAAAGTGTGCGCAGACTTCTTTGCCACTTTATACTTTGGACCGTAAATGAACAAACCAAAAGAGAAACATTCACCCAAAGCCTGAAACCACACTTGCAAAAGATCAAAAAGGCCAGATAAACGAAAACATTGAACAAACAAATGCTCCAGGGTCTCAACTTGGGAACAAAACAAACATTCCTCCCCCACAGTTGGATCCAGGCGTGCTCTGTATTTATTCGTAGCTATTGCCCCATGAACAATCCTCCACTGGAGATCTGCCGTCCGTTTCTCAATAGGGAGCTTGTACATGCACCGCCAGCTGCCTTTCGGGGAGACCTCTGGCCCCAAAAAACCCGCCCACTTCGACTGTCTCACGTCCATCAGAGAGCGCAGATTCAGAACTTTCACACAGATGTGATACACCGTCTTCTTCCCCACAAACTGGAACCTGCCCAGACGAGGATTTCTGAAGGCCAGCAGGTGATCCTCTCCCCCCTGCCACTCCCCCACAGCTGGACTTATGGAAATGGCAGGAAAGTTGGACACAGTGTCGTCATCCCATTGAGTGGAAAGAGTCCGGTTTTTCGCAAACGCTCGAAGCGGTTGTGGCAGGGCGGCGCACACTTCCCCCACCACCCTCTGCAGCAGTCTGACAGATGTAATGTTGGCACTCCGCCTCAGCGTTTCCGTCAATGTGGTCGACATCTTCATAAGATGACCAAGCTTGGTACAGCGTGCCTCTCGTAAACAAGTCCGCAGACTGACCGACTGCAGCACCTGAGTGTCGATGAATGGATTGAAAAACAGTGGTTCCTCGAACAGCCACATGCCCGGTGTCTCGTCAGGGAAGCGGGCTACGGTGAAGACTCGCCATGCATGCAAGACGGATGTGTAAAAAGCAGAAAGCCCAGTAAGGTCCACCTCCCCAGATGTCACGAGGAAGAGCTGCTTATCATAGCCCAAGCGGCCAACTCTCCTCAGGAGCAGTTTTGCAGTGTCCATCCAGCAGGGGCTGCATCTGTAAAGGAGGCGTTGTGCAGTCTGAAGCCTAAAGCAGGCGATCTTGAAGTGTATGTCCACCAGGCCCTGTCCCCCCTCGGCAACAGGCAGGTAGAGAACAGGCGCGCGGACCCAATGGCGACCAGACCAAAAGAAATCCACGATGATCTTCTGAACCTCCTCCACGAGGCTCCTGGGCGGTGTCAAAGCAACAAGCCTATGCCAAAGAGCCGAAGTGACCAGATTATTGGCAACCAGAACCCTGCCCCTGTATGACAGCTGTGGTCGCAACCATTTCTATTTAGAAAAGCGAGCACACACCTTGTCCTTAAAACCCTCCCAGTTCTTGCATTCATATTCCTCCGAACCCAGAAAAACCCCCAACACTTTGAGGCCGGCCGTCCCCCCCTGAAAACCGCCGGGTAGCCGAGGAACATCCTGATGTGACCACTGGCCTACCAATAGACCCTCACTCTTGGCCCAATTCACGCGGGCAGAAGATGCCCTTTCATAAACAGACAAAGTGTCCACCAGACGCTGTACATCCCTGTGGGACGTGATGAAAATGCTGACGTCACCCGCGTAAGCAGACAAGACGATTGGGTGGCAACTGCTGGAGGGCCCCGGCAGAACCAGACCATCCAGCTGAGTGTGCAACCTGCACAGCAAAGGCTCAATAGCCAAGCTGTACAGTTGACCCGAGATTGGACAACCCTGCCTGATTCCCCGGTGTACAGGGATTGGGCGATTCGGCCCTGCCCCCATCTTGACCAAACACTCAGCTCCAGTATATAACAGATTGACCCACCTCAAAAACATATTGCCAAAACCGAACCCCTTCAGTGTGGAAAACAAATAGGAATGGTCAACCCTATCAAAAGCCTTTTCTTGGTCCAAAGACATAATACCGAACTGTAGGTCACAACATTTACTGAGCTGGAGAGCGTGACGTATGAGAAAAATATTGTCCATAATGGTTCGGTCAGGAATACAATATGTTTGATCCCTATCTACGATCAAACCCAATACATTGTTCAGTCTATTTGCCAGGGCTTTGGAAAGCACCTTGTAGTCCGTGCAAAGAAGAGCCACGGGCCTCCAGTTTTTCAGCAGGGCCAAGTCCCCCTGCTTAGGTGGCAGCGATAGCACTGCATGGCGGCAGGAGACAGGTAAGGTTCCCTTTCTGTAACAGGCAGTAAGAACGTCATAGAAGTCTGATCCAATAATATTCCAAAAATGCTTAAAGAAGTCAGAAGAAAGACCATCAAGTTCTGGTGCGCGTTCCAGAGCCATCTGATTAACAGCCACAGTTAACTCATCCAAAGTCAGGGCACAGTCCAGAGCGGCCCTGTCCTCCGGGCTGAGCACCGGAAGACCTTCGTAGAGCCGGTTTTGAGATTCCATGCAACACGGTCTCGCAGCAAACAGGGCCCCGTAGTAATCCACTGCATGGCGCCGCATCTCAGATGGATTTGTAGTCACTCGACCATCTGGGAGTGTCAAGCAAGTCATCAACTTCTTTTTCGCAGCAGACTTCTCCAGATTGAAGAAGAAGGACGTTGGGGCATCCATGTCCTGCAGGCGAGTGAACCGTGACCTCACAAGCGCCCCCTCCACTCTGTCCTGCATGAATGTGCGCAGGGCCGATCTCTTCTACTGCAGCTAAGGACCTGCGGTAGAATCCTGACCCGTAACCAAACTGTCCTCCAGCCTCTTGACAGTGTCCTCAAGTTCACTGACCTTGGCCTTGATGATGGAAGTGGAGTTCGCAGTGTACCGTTGACAAAAAAGGAAAATTTGCACTTTGCCAACCTCCCACCACTGTTCCAGGGAACTAAAACGAGCCTTTGTGGTCCTCCAGTGTTCCCAGAAACACACAAAAAATTGACAAAAGGTGTTGTCCTGAAGGAGCTTGTTATTGAAGTGCCAATAAGATTTAGTCCCTTCCCCTGGTGAGTTAAGTAACACCGCAGTGGCCAGGTGATGATCCGTGAAACCGACGGGACTTATGTTACTGTGGAGGATTCCGAGGCCAAAGGTTTTAGAAACATATATCCTGTCTAATCTAGCAGCACTGACAACACCGTCAGTGACCCTGACCCAGGTATACTGTCTAGCGTTTGCATGTTTAGACCTCCATGTGTCCAATAAGTCGAACTGTACAGTGAAATTTTCTAAGAGTCGAGAAGACTGCAGATGGGGTTCTGCATTAGTGCGATCCACAGTGAAGTCCAAGGTACAGTTGAAATCACCAGCAACAATAAGTTGGTCTTGGTGATAGCTCTGCAATTCATTTGTCAGTGTATTGAAAAAGGCAACCCTTTCAGAACCGTGGTTTGGAGCGTAAACGTTGACCAGGCAAAACACGGAATTCCTTATTTCGGCCCTAACAAGAAGCAGCCTGCCCCTCACTATCTCCACCACCGATAAAACTGTTGCATTTGCTGATTCCCCAAACAAAATGGCCACTCCTGCACTAAGATTGGTACCGTGACTGAGTGGAAAAGGGCCCTTCCACCACAAGCCCCAGTCCACTTCATCTGCCGAAGTGGTATGAGTTTCCTGCAAAAACAAAATGTTGAGATTTTTTTGTCAGAACAGGTCACTAATTAATCCCCTCTTATGATTGCCCCTCCCACCATTGATGTTTAAGGATCCTAATTTTATGTTTTGCATAGGGCGATAGATCTAAGGAACACCGTGCTGTTGCCATGGAAATTATTCCATCTTCGCGCGCTTGACCTTTTGTCCCCCTGCTGATTTACGCAGGGCTGTTAGGCGCTTCTTGAGGCGGAAACGTTTTCTTTCATCCAGGAGGTCAACACCAACCTGCCTTTTCAGCACATTAACAGACCAAATGAATTTATCAGTGTCACTGAAGTAATCAGTGACTTTAACGGCCCTGTTATTATAGGTTTCATCCAGGAAAGCATTTATTTCTTCCAGTGAATACAAACCCGCGTTTGTATTGCAAGTTGCCCCAATAGACTCAGTTTTAGCAGACACAGCGTCAGAATCACAATCCATTTCCTCGTCAGCACAACTCAGCTGACTGTTGGATCCAGCTGGCCCAGCTGATTCATCATTGGCCACATTTTCCTGGGCGGCACCTACAGCAACCGACCAGCGTTGTTCCGTCTGCTGCTCTGAAGCGGCAGCAGCCTCCGGAAGCACAGCCGCTGATGTCACACAGCGAGATTCTGACGCACCGTCAGTGACTGTTTGGGCGCCATCACCAGCGACTGTCCCAGCTGCAAGCTGCGCTGCGGGCGCCACAGGCGGGCTGTCCACAGACACAGCGGCAGGCTCTGGAGCAGGACCGGCGGAAGCCCCTGCAACGCCATCCGCAGCAGCGGCGCGAGCGGAAGCCGCACCGCCGGCTTCAGCCGTGGCTCCATCAGAGCCCCCCGCCGGCTGCCTGTGCAGGCAGGCGAACTGTTTATGGCCCACGTCCCCACATTCAAAACACTTCATCTGTCCCGAGCTCGCATACACCATATAGGAGCTGTCCCCATGTTTGACCCGGAAGGACACTTCCAGAGTTTGTGTGGGGGAGTCTAGAAACATGAACACCTGTCGCCTGAGTGATCTCACATGTTTTAACTTGGCTTTCCTGCATCCCAAACCCACACGTCTAAACGGGCCCGCAAACTTCCCGAATCTGCGGAGCTCCGTCGTCAACTGCTCGTCAGTGATGAAAGGTGGAACACCTGAGACGGTGATACGCGTTGATGGGACAGATAAGGGGGACACCTGTACATATGTGACCCCGATTACAACACCGCTCGCAATCAGAGCGTGGACATTCTCCTCAGCAGCCAGAAACACAACTACAGCTCTATTCATCCTGGACGCATAGTAGATCGCATCATGGCCCACCTGCTCACCCACAGCCATAAGGACCTCCTCCACAGTAACAGTGCTGTCCGGGGGAACGATCCGCACTCCCTGGCGGATAGATGGAGATGGCATTTCCAAGGGCGCCATCCTCCACCCAAAAAAAACTAAATTGAATATGCGGGCAGTGATAGAAAAGCGAAAAAAAGTCCAAAAAAACCACCGACTTCCCTATTTCCGCCCTCCTCCTTCGGCCGCCGGAAACAGAGAGAGAGAGAGAGAGAGAGAGAGAGAGACTGGTGAAGGGATTGGCGCCGTACATGGAAGCTCTGAATTTCCCTCTGGGGATCAATAAAGTATACAAGATACAAATACAAAATAATAATAATAATGTTTGGTGTTTTGTACTTATTGCTAAAATATAAAAGGATGCACTATCATGGGTCTCAAATATTTGTAAACGTGTCCTGTTAGAGCACTGCATGAGCTTATTGACGATAGACTATAAACTACACATATAAACTAAATTATAATGGTGATTGAAGAACTCCCATTCCCCAAAATGCAAGATATAACATTTATGAATATAACTCATAAAAGATCACACAAATAAGTGATCTGACAAAAAAAATAAACAAGCAGTTCTTAAACAGCGGCTAATATTGGATGTCCCATTCATTTTCAATTATTCTGTAATTAATATTCACACAATCAATGTCAGTTCAGTCCCTTTCACATTTATCAATGTCTAGCATGTGTGATTGCCTACATATAGGCTACACCTCTTTATTCTACTTTCAAACACAGCCTACATTTGGGCCTGCAAAGCCTGATTGGGCTACTTGTTTCAGACGGGAATACTTGCTTTCTACGGGCATGCACTAGTTGTGTATCAATTTTGAAAATGTGTCCCTTAAATCTTATTCCCCTCTGGTCCGCTGTGGTCCGCGTGTGCTTTGGACGAGCCCAGCATACTCGCCGTTGTACATGCTCACCATTTTTTGTCTACCAGGCCAAGCAGTTGACACATGCGCACAACTGTTATTTGTAGTTTCGCCCCAGCCATATGGATAGTGCAAATGCGCTAACACACCAGTTTGTTCACCGGCTATAAACATGAGAGTGACACACATTTTTTTTTGGAGCAACAACAATGGCATCATTTCAAGGAAAAGGAGGAATTACTGTTTTCCAGTGCTCTTCTTTGCTCAAGCTGCTGCTGCTGCAAAAGGATTCATGTATGCTTATTCTCGTCTTCCGCTTCCTTGTTGTCTTCCTCGTCTTCTTTGTCTTTGTATGCTGTGTTGGTAGCGCCACCTCGTGAATGGGAGATTCAGTCTTTCGCCTGCTCTGTCAACGTGTTCAGGTCGTGGGCATGTCGCAGGGTCATAAAATTTGGGCTGCACGCGGTCGTCTGCAGAAGAGTCCTGTGGACAATAGCGGACTGGAGACGATGACATAAATTTCGTCACACAAGGTTTCCGGTTGCACGTATGTGGACAGCGGAGGTGCAGCATGAATCCAGCTTTAGGACTGCACAATTAATCAAATCACTCACAATCCCAATCATGATTGCAATGTCAGTCTAAAAATGCTGCAAGTTAGATTTAAATAACAAATTTTGGAAATAGTACTGTAACCTGCTAAAACTGGAGTGGTGGCCTAGTTGGTAGAACATCTGCCCCATAACTGGGAGGTCATGGGTTCAAATCCCGGCTGGGTCATACCAAAGACCATATAAAAAAATGGTACTTTCCACCTTCTAGCTTGGTGCTCAGCATAATAGAATGGGAAAGGAAGGTTAACACACAGCGCTACCAGAGGACTGACCTCTCCACTGTACCTATTACTACTTACAGTAGCTGTGGGGCCTAGGGTCAGTAAAATGGAGATAGGCACAGCCCCATACACCACATGGTGTCCCACATGCTGTGGAAGGGGATTAACTTAACTGTAAGCTGCATTTTTTGTAATTTCTATGCAACTTAATATTTCATTTGAGAAATAAATATTTCAAAATAATCAATTTGCGCTGCATTTTCCTTGATAGCAAAGCAAGTAGACTCATGAAACCATTCATTAAATATATACACACGTGGACAAAATTGTTGGTACCCCTCTGTTAATGAAAGAAAAACCCACAATGGTCACAGAAATGACTTGAATCTGACAAAAGTGGTAATAAATAAAAATTCTATGAAAATTAACCAATGAAAATCAGACAATGTTTTTGAATTGTGGTTCAACAGAATTATTTTAAAAAACAAACTCATGAAACAGGCCTGGACAAAAATGATGGTACCGTTAACTTAATATTTTGTTGCACAACCTTTTGAGGCAATCACTGCAATCAAACAATTTCTGTAACTGTCAGTGAGACTTCTGCACCTCTCAGCAGGTATTCTGGCCCACTCCTCATGAGCAAACTGCTCCAGTTTTCTCAGGTTTGAAGGGTGCCTTCTCCAGACGGCATGTTTCAGCTCCTTCCACAGATGTTCAATAGGATTCACATCAGGGCTCATAGAAGGCCACTTTAGAATAGTCCAATGTTTCGCTCTTAGCCATTCTTGGGTGTTTTTAGCTGTGTGTTTTGGGTCATTATCCTGTTGCAAGACCCATGACCTGCGACTGAGACCAAGCTGTCTGACACTGGGCAGCACATTTCTCTCTAGAATACCTTGATAGTCTTGAGATTTCATTGTACCCTGCACAGATTCAAGACAGCCTGAGCCACATGCAGCAAAGCAGCCCCAGAACATAACAGAACCTCCTCCATGTTTCACAGTAGAGACAGTGATCTTTTCTTGGTATGCTTCATTTTTGTGTCTGTGAACATAGAGCTGATGTGCCTTGCCAAAAAGTTCCAGTTTTGTCTCGTCTGTCCATAGGACATTCTCCCAGAAGCTTTGTGGCTTGTCAACATGCAGTTTGGCAAATTCCAGTCTGGCTGTTTTATGATATGTTTTCAACAGTGGTGTCCTCCTTGGTCGTCTCCCATGAAGTCCATTTTGGCTCAAACAACAACGGATGGTGTGATCTGACACTGATGTACCTTGACCTTGGAGTTCACCATGAATGTGTTTAGAGGTTGTTCTGGACTCTTTTGTTACCATTTGTATTATCCGTCTCCTCCTGCGGCCACGTCCAGGGAGGTTGGCTACAGTCCCGTGGATCTTAAATTTCTGAATAATATGTGCAGCTGTAGTCACAGGAACATCAAGCTGCTTGGAGATGGTCTTATAGCCTTTACCTTTAACATGCTTGTCTATAATTTTCTTTCTAGTCTCCTGAGACAACTCTCTCCTTTGCTTCCTCTGGTCCATGTTTAGCGTGGTACACATCATGTCACCAAACAGCACAGTGACTACTTATCACCCTTTAAATAGGCCGACTGACTGATTACAAGTTTGTAGACACCTGTGATGTTAATTAGAGGACACATCTTGGTTGAACATGTCCCTATGGTCACATTATTTTCAGTCTTTTCAAGGGGTACCATCATTTTTGTCCAGGTCTGTTTCATGAGTTTGTTTTTTAAAGTAATTCTGTTGAACCACAATTCAAAAGCATTGTCTGATTTTCATTGGTTAATTTTCATAGAATTTTTATTTATTACCACTTTTGTCAGATTCAAGTTATTTCTGTGACCATTGTGGGTTTTTCTTTCATTAACAGAGGGGTACCAACAATTTTGTGCACAGCTGTATGTAAATAATTTTTAAAAATACAATATTATAGGGTGATGGGGCCATAACCGCAGTCACACATTTTTCTCAAATTGTGCAGCCCTAGTGTCCGTCTTATATGAATGTTTTTCATGCATGTCAGACACAGTATCATTTTTGCTCCACATATGTACTGATCAGCTTAATGCAAATTATTTTAAAATCAAGCTACCGATGACAAAAAAGCTTTTCTGATTTAATATGAAAAATGGATGAAAAGAAATCTTTTTTGTGCTCCGCTACCCTCAAGACATCTTTTTTTTTTTTTTAATACACATTTTGAGAGAGATGCCACAACACCCTGAAGGGAATTCAACTGTCATGCTTGAAGAGGATCCAGGAAAACTCTCAAGCCTAATGTCTATTCTCAAGTGAAAAACTAGGCTAGTAGGTTTTACTGCCAAAAACACATTTTTTAAAATGAGTGCAGCTCCTCTTCAGGCTCAGATGTTTGTGACCAAAGACAGATTCCCAACTAAAAGGAAAATGTGAGTTACAAAAAAAAATGCAGCAATGTGCCAAATTACCGCTGAAAAACAACCCTCTCTACATTTGGAAGTTCCATCTTCTCTGGCACCAAGTTAAAAGCAAACAGAAAAATGGAAACAGATGTTGCACAAGTAAGAGATTCACACTGGTGTATAATCTATGTTTTCATCCATTCTCTGTTTCTCTTTCCCGCACCGTCATCAAACATAAGTGGGGGTGGGAAAAACAAGAGCAGCACCGTGGTGGTCGAAATGTAAAAATTATACTGTAAGGATGTAGGAACCAATGATAAACCTGCAAAGGAGTTTGAGTCTGGAAATGTTCACAGTTCTTTTGAACAGCGAAGGTCACTAAAAAATGCTATATATATATATGGTAAATGGCATTCACTTATATAGCGCTTTTTCTCATCTCTGGATGACCAAAGCGCTTTACAGATCCTGCTATCCACCCATTCACACACACATTCACACTCTGATGGCAGCAGAGCCGCCATACACACACAGGCGCTAGCCTGGCCACCAGGAGCAACTAGGGGTTCAGTGTCTTGCTCAAGGACACTTCAACATGCAGACTGCAGACAGAGCGGGAATCAAACCCATGATCCTCCAATCAGTAGTCGGTCACACTACACCCGCGCCACGGCTGCGCGCACACACACACACACACACACACACACATATACATACATACATATACTGTATATATAAGACACACACACACCTCACAAGAAGTCAGGGATATTTGGCTTTCGGGTGAAATTTATGGAAAATGTAAAAAGTTCATGCTACAGTGATATTATATCATGAAAGTAGGGCATTGAAGTAGAAGCATGCAATGGGAATTTCCTCATCTCAAACAACTGATTGAAACAAAAGCCAACAACAGTGGTGGGTATACCACAACAAAAAATGTCAGTGTCTCAATAACTTGTCATTTGCCCTTGAGCATCAATTACAGCTTGACAACGACGTCTCATGCTGTTCACAAGTCAACTTATCATCTGCTGAGGCATGGCATTCCACTCTTCTTGAAGGGCGGCCCTCAGGTCATTGAGGGTGTAGGGTGCAGGGTTACGAGCCTCTACATGCCGACTCAGTTGATCCCATAGGTTTTCTGTGGGATTCAGGTCTAAAGAAAGTGTAGGCCACTCCATTTGAGGTACCCCAGCCTCCAGCATCCTTTCCCTATTGATACAACCTCAATGAGCTGGAACATTGTCATCCATGAAGATTAAATTAGGCCTGTGTTGTTCATGCAAGGGCACAATGACTGGATTAATGATGTTATTCAGGTAGTATTGGCTTGTCACTGTACCATTCACAAGGTGTAGGACAGTTCTGTATTGACTAGACACACCTGCCCAGACTGGAACACCACTCCCACCAAAGGCTCGTTTGGTGACAAAAGTGGCTGATGCATAGCGCTCTCCTTGATATCCACAACATCAGTGGTGGCCATCATTTCTTCTTAATGTGAATCGACTTTCATCAGAGAATGACACTAAGGCCCACTGGTCCCTTGCCCGGCATAAATGTTCCCTGGCCCATGCAAGACGATGACGCCTGTGCCTGGTGGTGTGGTCGGGTACCCTTGCAGGTCATCCAGCACACAGACCACACTGATGTAAACACTTTCGAATAGTCCGACGTGACACTTGGGTGCCTCTCACCTCCCTTAAATGTGCCTGGAGTTGAGTGGCATTCATCATCCGATTCTGCAGGGCACTGCTCATAATGAAGCGGTCATCAGCATGGGGTGTGGCCAAAGAACATCCACTTCTATGCCTTTCTGTGACTTTTCTAGTCTCTATGTATCTCTCTTGCAATCTGCTGATGACACTGTGTGACATTAAGCTCAGTGGCCACTTCCCTCTAAGAACATCCTGTTTGAAGCCTCGCAATGGAGAGGTACTGTTGATCAATTGTGAGGTGTCGTCTTGGTCTCATGATGTCAAAATGCGAACCGCATGATGAAGAGGACTGTTTAAATATCAATTCTAATTGAACTACAAAATTTATTGGTTGATTCATGGATCAAATACCTGTTGTGAATTTTGCCATTAAGCACCTCGTTAGAGAACAGCAAGTTATGCAAAAAGCACTGAAACATTGAACAGTTGGAAACGTGCATTCAAAAGGTTAGAGAAGGTCAAACTAACTTCAGGTGTAAAGGTTATAGTGCATTTTAGGGGCATCCTGAAATTTCACTTGTGTGTTTCACTTGAAATTTCACTTGAAATTTCTGCGTGCGTGTGTGCGCACGCAGAAAAAGTTAGTGATATTTGTCTTTTGGGTGAAATTTCGTTCGTCCTAGGGCGCACTGAAAAAAAAAAAAAGCTGCATTTCCGTTCTTCCACTACAGACACAGCCGCGAACAGAAAGCCAAAAGAGTGCTTTGATTGGTTTAGATTTGATTGACTTCTCATTCGACTAATAAGAGCCTTGAACTGGGTTTCTGAAACCTTGAAGAACCAATGACTGGAAACCTAGCAAGAAGGACCCGCCTACCAATGGCTACAAATACAGCGAGCCAATTGAAGCAGAGAACTTCGACAATTGAAAGCGTACGTCCTGTGCGTAAAATCTGTTTTGTGTAAGCCGCTGGGTGACACACACGCGTTCACCAGTCTTTTTTTCTTACTACTGTTCTTATTTGTTTTGAAAAATCGTTCGGCAAAACCGCAATCATGGAAGCGCAAAACCGCAATAATGGAATCATGGTGTGACCGGGTTGCGTGACCAGAACCACGAGTCCGTAACAAGCGGACCAGCGTCATGTTCGTCTGACAATGAGGAAGAGAAGTTCGCCAGCGACACTGCTGTTGTGGACAGGTAAGTGTTATAAGCTAAATTATTCTTTATCCCTGAAAACTGTAAACAAAACGACTTTTGACCGATCGGTAAATTACAACTGTGCGTCATCGCAACATGACGGACCGCGGCGACCCATGCTCCGCGTCCGGACCGTGACCCCCCCCCGCTACTGTTTTGTAGCGGATTGCAGATATTATTACAGATATTTTAGTACAACTGTGCGTAGTAGACCGCAGCGCACCGTCATCGCGGTCCGTCATGTAGCGATGGGCGATGTCCGTCCTCTGTAGCGGGGGGGCGGTGGGAGTTATCTTCTACATTACAGATATTTTAGTATAATCTTTTGTGCACTGTAGGTTATTTTTTCTTCTAAAAAAAAAAAAAAAAAAAAAAAGCCACACATTTTTTACGTGGCATGCTTCTTTGTGTGTGGGGGCTTGTTTGTTCATTCATTCATTCATGAATGAATAAACAACCCCCCCCCCCCACACACACACACACACAGCCCTTCACCTTTCATTAGAGCCCAAGATGAAGCTTCTATATTGAATCATTCAAAAGTTACAGACGTTTTTCCAAACTGTGCCATTTGGCACAATTTGGCACAGTTCAAAAACGCCTGGGAACAACCTGAGGAAAAAGCTGTGTAATATATTCATTTTTTGTGGTATTGTTACAAAATTTTGACCTCAGCTGGATAACCCTTGGTTCTACATTTCTGTTGCATTTTCCAGCCCGGATCTGACAGCTGTGTGTTATTTGCAAGCATTTGTATCCAAAAAAACACCCAGGCGAAATTTATTTTCTTCAAGTTCAGTATGTTTAGATGACTGTTACTCAGTGGCAGGAGCACTTAGAGAGATTATGACTGTTTTGACAAAAAATTCAAAGTGTTTTCTTTTAAATGAGACCAACCCCATGAAAATGCTGCAAAGGGTTGAAGAACAGCTTTTGATTTACTTTGGGTACGTTATTTTTTTGGCGTTTTTAGGGAAATTGACCAGAGTGCAAGGGGTTAAACCCAATTTTCCTTGCCATAGTTTATCGTCCTCCCTCAGCCTACTCAGAGTTTTTATCCGAATTTGCCGAATTCTTAGCTGATTTAGTGCTGAAATCAGAATAATTATAGTAGGGGATTGTAATATACATGTAGATGTAGATAGTGACTGTCTTAATAAGGCAGTTAATTCAATATTAAACTCGATGGGGTTTTCTCAGAAAGTAGAAAATTCTACCCATTATCTCCACCACACGTTGGATCTTGTTCTGACACATGGCATAGAAATAGGAAATCTGGTAGTGTCTCCTCATAATCCTGTACTGTTAGACCACTGTCTGTTAACTTTTGATTTCACTATTCCTGACTATTTGATTCCTAAAGAAAAAGTATTACTACAGCAGATGTCTTTCAGATGATGATGTTACCAAATTTATGCAGATTGTCTCCTCTATGCCATGTGTCAACACAATGGAAGTTAGCTATGGAGAGCTTGCCCCTTCTGTAATTGATAGCATGGTAGATAGTGTTACAGCTTCTCTGCATCAGACTCTGGACATGGTAGCCCCTTTAAAAAAGAAAAAGTCCAGTCAGCGATTTCTAACCCCTTGGTTTAACACAGAAACTCGTAGCTTAAAACAGAAGACTCGTCAATTAGAAAGAAAATGGCATTCCACTAATTTAGATGAAAACTATTCAGCTTGGAGAAATCATCTTTTAATTTGTAAAACATCTCTTAGAAAAGCTAGAATAAGTTATTACTCTGCATTAATAGAAGAGAACAAGAATAATCCCAGGTTTCTTTTCAGCACTGTAGCCAGGCTGACTAAGAGCCAGGACTCTGTCAATCCTTGCATTCCCTTAGAGCTTACTAGTCAGGACTTTATGAACTTTTTCAATCATAAAATTTCATCTATTAGAGATAAAATCAGTCAAATTCTTCCCGCCGTTAACTTAAATACAGCATCTACTACAACTCCTTCAATTGATATCTGTTTGTATAAATTTACTCCAATTGACCTTTTAGAGTTAGATAAAATAATTTCCTCATCCAAGCCTTCAACTTGTCTTTTACTGTAGACCCTATTCCTACCAGGTTATTTAAAAAAGTCTCCCCATTTATTGGCAGCCGTATTCTTCAAATAATCAATTCTTCATTAACATTAGGCCATGTACCGTAGGCTTTTAAAACTGCTGTAATTAAACCCTTACTCAAAAAGCCAACGCTGGATCCAGGAGTTTTAGCTAACTATCGACCAATCTCTAATCTGCCTTTCATTTCAAAAATCTTAGTTGTTGCTACACAATTATTTGATCACTTGCAGGGAAATGGTTTATTTGAAGAGTTTCAATCTGGGTTTAGAATCCATCATAGTACTGAAACAGCCTTAGTGAAGGTAATGACCTCCTTATCGCATCTGATAATGGACTTGTTTCTGTACTTGTCCTTTTAGACCTTAGTGCAGCCTTTGACACTATCAACCATAATATTCTACTTGATAGATTAGAACACTATGTTAGACTTAATGGAACTTCGCTGCAGTGGTTTAGATCTTATTTGTCTGATAGGCTCTAGTTTTTTCATGTCAATAATGAGTTTTCTTCCAACTCAAAGCTCAGTCATGGAATTCCACAGGGATCTGTGCTCGGCCCTACTCTTTTTAGTTTATATATGCTTCCGTTGGGCAGCGTCATTAGAAAGCACTGTATACATTTTCATTGTTATGCAGATGACACAATTATACCTGTCAATGAAACCAGATGATAGTAATCAATTAGCCAAGTTAGAAGCCTGTCTTAAGGAAATCAAAGCTTGGATGACTTGTGATTTCCTGCTATTAAATTCAGATAAGACTGAAGTCATTGTTGTTGGTACAAAAAACCTTAGAAATACCTTTCCAAATCAAACTGTTAGTTTGGATGCGGTTACTCTTTCTCTTAATAGTTCTGTGAGGAACCTTGGAGTTCTTTTTGATCAAGATCTGTTTTTCAATTCGCATATTAAATTTGTTTCTAAGGCTGCTTTCTATCATTTGCGTAATATTGCCAAGATTGGGAGCATCTTGTGTCAGAGTGATGCTGAGAAACTGATCCACGCTTTTGTTAGCTCTAGATTAGATTATTGTAACTCTTTATTATCAGGTTGTCCTAAAATATCTTTAAAAAGTCTTCAGTTGATCCAAAATGCTGCTGCAAGAGTTTTAACAGGTACTAGAAAGAGAGATCATATCTCTCCAGTTTTGGCCTTCCTTCATTGACTTCCCATAGAGTTCAGAATTAAGTTTAAAATCCTTCTTCTCACTTACAAAACTCTTAACAATCAGGCCCCTTTTTATTTAAGATCTGATCCTATCCTATCATCCTAATAAAGCATTATGCTCCCAAAATGCTGGATTACTTATAATACCTAGAATCTCCAAAAGTACAATGGGAGACAGAGCCTTCAGTTATTGAGCTCCTTTCCTGTGGAACCAGTTACCAGTCTGGATTCGGGAGTCAGACTCAATCTCTGTTTTTAAGAATAGGGTAAAAACCTTCCTTTTCGATATAGCTTACAATTAGGAGGGATCATGTGTCTCTAAACCCTCCCTTAGTTCTGCTGCTAATACATTTAGACAGCCGGGGGACCTCCAATAATGTACTGGGCTTCTCCCCTTTAATGTTTGTTCTCTACATGTCTGTTCTTCCCATCTTCTCTATCCCCTCACCCCCCAGCCAGTCGCAGCAGATGACTGCCCCTTCCTGAGCCTTGTTCTGCTAGAGGTTTCTTCCTGTTAAAAGGGAGTTTTCCTCTCCACCGTTGCCAAGCGCTTGCTCACAGGGGATCGCCTGATTCTGGGGTCTTTCTGCAATTGTGGAGGTTTCCCCTACATTTGAAAGTGCTATGAGATGACTGTTGTTGTGAAATGGCGCTATATAAATAAAGTTGAATTGAAATTAATTGAATTGAATATTGTAATTTTTTGAGAAACTGAATTTGGGTTTTTCATGAGCTATAAGCCATAACCATCAAAATTAAAAGAAATCAATACTTGAAATACATCACTCTTCTTCTTTCGGCTGCTCCCGTAAGGGGTTGCCACAACAGATGATCTGTCTCCATCTGAAATACTTATTTGAAATACATCACTCTAGGACTGTGTGATATGACCAAAATTTCATATCACGATATACAGTAAGTAATCTTATTTGACGGTAACGATATATACCACGATATACATTTTTTGAAAATTCTATAGTTTATATAATGTATATATAATATATAATATATATATATATATAATATATATATATAATGTTTATATAATGTATATATAATGATCACTAAAAAAGACCATCTCTTTTTTTACATTTTAAATTACATACTGAAAAAAATCAGTTGTACAAATTCATCTGTCATTAATTCTATGCGCTTTTTCCCTCTTACTTTTGCAGTGTTATAATTTTTTTTTTTAATGTGCATTTGAGGTGACTTCAGCTGGAACTGGACTAATTAAAAATGATAAGAAATCAAGTTACATTAAGAGCCAGTTTGTTCCTCTGACACGTTTTAATTTATTTATTTAGTGTGTATGCGGCCATTGTCACGCACTTTTGCAGCCTAAGTAATGGTTTTTCAGACAAAATTAAGAAACTCGGCAGTGATTTAAACCAGAACGATGGTCTGATACACTATAATGTTCCCTGTTAGCGACAAGTTAACATTGTCATTTAGCATTTACCCTCTTATAATTAGAGATGGCGTTAACATGACTTACCTTCAATTAAAACGAGGTTAGAGGACTATACCTTCTGACACAGCACAGTGGGGAAAAAGTCCCACATCCCTAGCTGGCACAGAAGTAGCGGCCCCACAGAAGTAGTGGCTCCACAGAAGTAGCGGCAAAACATTAGCTTGCAGTTAGCTGCTGTGGTGCACCTGGCGCACTGCGGGAGAGAGGCAGGGTGGTGACAAGTAGAAACGGGTATGTTTCTTTAATTCCAATATAACCGATGCAGTTTTATATGAAACGGTAGACGTTTTTTATCGCATCACCGATATATATCATCATATCGCACAGCCCTACATCACTCTGTGTAATGAATCTACGTAATATGAGTTTCATTTTTTTGAATTGGAATTACTGAAATAAATCAACTTTTTGATAACATTCTAAATTATTGAGATGCACCTGTAGTAACTCCTAGAATCCCCATTGTCCAATCAAAATTTCTCAGTTGGAGCTAATGGTTGTATGATTTAGAATGAAATGTGGACATTATTGACTATGCTGTCAATTGCTTTCAATCTTACAAAATGCCAGTCTGGCCTGGACACTGTTGTTGCATTTGTGGTTCTGACTGATTGATGTACACTCTGTGGTCATTAGGTTGCCCTAACTTTTTTCCCTATCAATTAATCTTATGTTATCCCATTAATGTTGACTAGCTGAGGAGTGTTAAAACATCGTAAACTAATAGCTGCATGCTCTGTGCTAATCTGTGTAAACTGTGAAATCTCAGATAGGTTCGTGCTTCTTGCAATAAAGGGTTATGTGTTTCACATTGCTTTTTAAAGTTGAAGTTTGCCACTGCATTTGGACTAAATGAGAACTGCATACTAGGGATGTTCATGATTAATTAACTTTCGATTAAATGCTGATAAGAATTTAGTGGACTAAATTAAGTTGTCAGTTAACCGATAGCTCAGCAGTCCTTTTCAATGGGAGCTTATTCTATGACATGTAGTGGCTTTGCCATCCAGGTGGGGGTGCACGCAGTCACCCACTGCCGCATTTCAACCGAAAAAGCAGAAGAAGACGCTAAGCCCCCAGAGCACATGCCTGCTGTGTAGAGCGAAAAACTTGCTCTTCTGGGTTACGTAGAGGAGCCACAAGTTCCAATGGCACGTTCCAGTGCCCACCCGTCAAATCAACAGGGTGGAGAGACGGACTGCAGCAGATTACACGAGCACAAAAACATATCCCCGCTGCCTCCCTTCAACCTGTTGCTAGACAGAAAAGCAGACCGGACTCAAGTTGCCACTGAGGTAACACAACAGAGGGAGCCCAGATCGTACTGGGTTTGCCTGGATCACCAGGGTACTGTGATGATGTTCACCATGCAACAGATGAAGCAGCTCACAAATTATTTTCCTGTTAAGTCTACCAGTGCATCTCAGTAAATTAGAATGTGAAAGTTTTTTTTTTTATATAACTAAAAAAGATACATTTTATGATATTGGTTGTAGTTTTTAAAATAAATAAAAAAAACATGACATTTGTAATTTACTGAGCTGTACCAGCACATAGTACACACCATACAGTGCAGAATTTGTTAAAACAACAAAAAATTCCATTGTCTGTAGTAAAAAAAAATGAAAATGGTACAATAAATCATTGAGGAATATAATGTTCATGTTTTATTCAGTATATGAAAAAACAGCAACTTTTTATGTTAAAGATAGACCGTATTGTACCGAGGGAAATTCAGATTCTCAGGAAAAATGCTGCTTATCAATTAATCGTTAATCAATTATCACTTAATGTATTAATTGATAACTTGCACCCCTACAGCATAAGTTCAAGAACCTTTTTTTTTTTTTTGAAAAGGGATGTTAAATCAAATAGAAAATAAAGATACTGTAAATTGTTTGGTTATAAGAATAGCTGGCTTTTGAATGTGTATATAGTATCTCCGGAAGATGCCCCTCTAGTATTGGCGTCTACTTCCTGTATTTCCCTAGTTTGTAATTTTTGAAAAGTCAAAAGCTTTCAACTAATACTACTACAAACAGACAGACACATGCATTAATATCATATAGAATGAGCATGGCAACCACATCTACACATCTCTCTATGGTAAATTCTGAAAGTGCAGTAAAGGATGTTGAAAGAGCAAGGATGCACAATAAATTACGACACACAAATTTTCCAGCTCTCGTAAACTTTATATTTAGGTGATGACTTCATCTGGATGATGATGATAAGCTTGTGTGTCTAATGATAGGTTTTGCCACAGTGGGACCCCCCCCCCCCCCCACACACACCAGTCTATGTAATATACTTTTCCTCTCTAACAATGACAGGATCTACGTCACGGCACCAAAGCTCACCCTATTCTTCGCATTTCCATCCACAATAACAGATTTGGAGCTTTCTATTTCCACCATTTTTTTTACAGTGAAGTGGAAATGAACCCCATTCTCTCCAAATGATCAGCTTTTGTGGCAGACAATAAAATGTGATGTAAAAATAACAAAGAACTCAGGATGAATAATTTTCTTGCTTCTTATTGGTGACTGTTGCAGCAACGGGAAACAAGAAAAAACCCCACACACTGCAGGACACCATACAAGATAAATTTAGAAGATGTCAAATGAAAGTTATCATGCAGAACTGACATATCTAAAGAATTGGTTACAGTAATTTAGATGTAATCCTGTTTCAGGTTACTGGAATTTGCTGCTGTTTTAGATGGTAGAAAATATGGATTTGTAAGGTTTGGTTTGTCCCAAGTTACAAGAGAAAGCTACCTTTTTCTATGGATGAATTAATTTGGATATTTGGTTTATACAATGAAAATGACCAAACTAGTTTTGTCATATTGCTTTAGCCTCTAACATAATAAAAATAAAAGTCAAAAGCTTGAATCTAATAAAATCAAGAAAAAAGATCAAACCAACCCTTCCATTTTAGCTTTTAAAATGTAAGTTAAATTTGGCCTTATCCTTTACATGAAGAACTAACTAGCTGTTGTGTAGTTGAAAGTAACAGTGGAAAACTGTTAAAATTTTTTGCGGTGAAAAATGACCAGGTGGTACAGGTATTAGCACTTTTGCATCACAGCTAGAAGTTTCCTGGTTCAAATCCCCAGGCTGGCAGGGTCTGTGTGGAGTTTACATGTTTGCATTCATAAACCTATGCTCTCACCTGCAGAAGACAGTGTCTGCCATTGAGAAGGAAAGTCACAATATAAATAGAGCATTTGATTGTAGGTGTGCGATGTTTAAGGCGAGGCTCTTTTGTGTGTGTGTTTAACATGGATGACAAACCCATTTGACTACTTTACTTCTGCATGCAGAGTGAACACAGGCTGTTGGTTGGCTACCCACAGCCACCAGAGCTCCAGGGGAGGCACTCTTTGTTTTACAATTTGGTCACTTCAGTCACTGAAAAAGAATTGTGTCTCCTTTTTAAAAGCACACCCAACTATGCACATAAATTGATGACTAGAGAGAGTAGGCTGGAGGAAAGTAGCACAACTAGAATCATTATGTAATTCTATTCTCAGTTTTGGTTTGTTGTTGGCAGGAAGGATGTATGGTGGTGTGAAAAAGTGTTTGCCCCCTTCATGATTTCTCATTTTTTGTATGTTTGTCACACTTAAATGTTTCAGATCATCAAAGACATTTAAATATTAGACAAAGATAACACAAGTAAACACAAAATACAGTTTTTAAATGAAGGTGTTTATTATTAAGTGTAAAAAAAAAAAAAATCCAAACCTTCATGGCCCTGTGTGAAAAAGTGATTGCCCCCTAAACCTAATAACTGGTTGGGCCACCCTCAGCAGCAACAACTGCAATCAAGCATTTGTGATAACTGGCAATGCGTCTTTTACAGCACTGTGGAGGAATTTTGGCCCACTCATCTTTGCAGAATTGTTGTAATTCAGCCACATTGAAGGGTTTTCGAGCATGAAACGCCTTTTTAAGGTCATGCCACAGCATCTCAATCGGATTCAGGTCAGGACATTGACTAGGCCACTCCAAAGTCTTCATCTTGTTTCCCTTAAGCCATTCAGAGGTGGACTTGCTGGTGTGTTTTGGATCATTGTCCTGTTGCAGAACCCAAATGCGCTTCAGCTTGAGGTCACGAGCAGATGGCCGGACATTCTTCTTCAGGATTTTTTGGTAGACAGCAGAATTCATGGTTCCATTTACCACAGCAATCTTCCAGGTCCTGAAGCAGCAAAACAGCCCCAGACCATCACATTACCACCACCATATTTTACTGTTGGTATGATGTTCCTTTTCTGAAATGCTGTGTTACTTTTACGCCAGATGTAATGGGACACACACCTTCCAAAAAGCTCAACTTTTGTCTCATCAGTCCACAGAGTATTTTCCCAAAAGTCTTGGGGATCATCCAGATGTTTTCTGGCAAAGCTGAGATGAGCCTTTATGTTCTTTTAGCTCAGCAGGGGTTTTCATCTTGGAACTCTGCCATGCAGGCTATTTTTGCCTAGTCTCTTCCTTATGGTGGAGTCATGAACACTGACCTTAACTGAGGCAAGTGAGGCCTGTAGTTCTCTGGATGTTGTTGTGGGGTCTTTTGTGACCTCTTGGATGAGCTGTCGCTGCACTCTTGGGGTAAATTTGGTCGGCCGGCCACTCCTGGGAAGGTTCACCACTGTTCCATTTTTTCACCATTTGTGGATAATGGCTGGGTTCGCTGGAGTCCCAAAGCTTTAGAAATGGCTTTATAACCTTTTCCAGACTGATCGATCTCAATTACTTTGTTTCTCATTTGTTCCTGAATTTCTTTGGATCACAGCATGATGTCTAGCTCTTGAGGATCTTTTGGTCTACTTCACTTTGTCAGGCAAGTCCTATTTAAGTGATTTCTTGATTGAGAACAGGTGTGGCAAGGTGTTTTACCCATTTTCATGGGTTAAACACCTTGAAAATGGGTTAAACACTGGCGCCTTGCATGGCAGCGACCCCTCTGATTCTAGATGTGATTAACATTGTAGATAAGAGAAACGTAAATTCGTTCTACTGTACATGATTGGCTGTATGGATTGAATGACAGTAAAGTTGGCTTTACCTTTACCTTACTCCACATTGGGAGGCAAATTTTAGCTGTCAAGAAAACTAATTCAAAGCACTTTCACATATTCAGAGTAACTCGGAAAGATGTATTCAGTGAGTTAGAGCAGCCTAGCTTAAAGAAATCAATTTTCAGTGTTGTAACTGAAAATAAGGCTGACTGAGGTAGACCTTTTAGAGTTGTATTATACAAGATATTGACATCATTACATCATTTTAATGCCATCAGATGCTGGCAAATGCTCTGTTTTAGTGCTACTGGATCGTACCACAGCTTTTGATACAGTAGATCATCATATCTTATTACAAAGGCTTAGAGAGTGGGTAGGGTTATCTGGGAAAGCCTTAGAATGGCTTTCCTCTTACCTCTGTAACAGAAGTTTTTCAGTAGCTGTTGGCTGTTTTATCTCGGAGTCTGCTGCTTTAACTTGTGGGGTGCCTTAGGGCTCTATACTGGGTCCTCTTTTGTTTACTTTTTATATGCTTCCCTTGGGTTTTATTTTATCATTTCTATGCAGATGATATCCAGCTGTACTTTTCTTTTAAACGAGACCACACTCTTTATTTTGAACTTATTTATGATTTTCTGTCTGAGATCAAGTAGTGGTTGAGTAACAATTTTATGCAACTTAACACTGATAAATTAGTGAGTTATTTTTGATCAGTGCATGTCTTTTGATAAACATGTAAAGTCGTTAACTAAGTTGTATTTTTACCATCTCCAAAATATCTCTAATATTAGATTGTTGGTCTCACAGGATCAGCTGGAAATTATTGTACATGCCTTTGTCTCTTCACGTCTGGACTACTGTAATGCTCTTTTTACATGTTTGAATAACTCTTCTATAGATCGCTTACAGTCAGTTCAGAATGCTGCTGCTTGTCTCCTTACTCGATCTATAGGTTCTGTCATATAACTCCCATTTTATCCTCCCTGCACTGGCTTCCCATTAAAGCGTACCTGTGGTGGTCGTGAAAAAAAAGATATTATATTGAGCCCCTGTCTCATGTTCTAGTTCAAGTTTAAGTTGAAATTCATGTTCAAAGCAGTTTGATATAAATCCATTGCTGATGTGCTTGTTCAGCTATGTCAGCAAAACATGAGTGCAGCCATACTAGCGGCTACATGGCCTTCCAGGACGCTTCCTGTGACGTAATTTCGTTGACACCGCGATCTGGATCAGTATTGGCTGAGCCTGCAGTGCCCGGATGTGCAGTGGCTTTCGGGATATTCAAATTCAAACGTTTATTTCAAACTCAGGGTTCATATTAAATGCAGAACTAAAACGATTAGAAAATAAATAAATAAATGCTTAAATGCAGCGGGTCGTCTCGTGTGATCTGAGCTCGTAAAGGCCGATGATTCTAAAACTATGCGATCTGGGTCAGTATTGGCTGAGCCTGCAGTGCCCGGATGTGCAGCGGCTTACGGGATATTCAAATTCAAACGTTTATTTGAAACTCAGGGTTCATATTAAATGCAGAACTAAAACGATTAGAAAATAAATAAATAAATGCTTAAATGCAGCGGGTCATCTCATGTGATCTGAGCCTGTAAAGGCCGATGATTCTAAAACTATGCGATCTGGATCAGTATTGGCTGAGCCTGCAGTGCCCGGATGTGCAGCGGCTTACAGGATATTCAAATTCAAATTCAAACGTTTATTTCAAACTCAGGGTTCATATTAAATGCAGAACTAAAACGAGTAGAAAATAAATAAATAAATGCTTAAATTCAGCGGCTTGTCTCCTCTGATCTGAGCTCGTAATAGCTGCAAGACGGGCTGGGCTCCTCCCTCGCCGCGGGAGCAGCAGAGAGAGAGAGCAGAGCAGCAGACACTTGGCGCTCTTGTAAAAACAAAAACATACAATGCGATATGGATATCGCAACATGGCGGAATGTAAAGCCTTTGGATGTCTCAATAATAAGCGAAAAAACAAAGATAAACACTTCTTTTGTGTAGCCAAACCCAGCTCACCTTGTCAGAAGATCGGAGCGGAAAAGTGATCTCGGAACAGGGTACAGACGAATCCTTTCAGACGAAATTGCGTTGTGTGTGAGGACCACTTCGTCACTTTAACCCTCAGAAGACATTTCTGGCTCAAACCTGTAGCCATGTTGGACGAATTCTTCCCCAGAGTCCGACAATTCAGCCATAATAGAATAAAAACACTCACAAAAGCACCCTATTCTCTCATACAGGCGGAGCATTGACTGTTGAGTTATCAACGAAGTGACGTCACATCCGCATGTGTCATGGCTGCGCTCAGAGTTTTCATTGGCTGGCCATGCCTGCAGTCGTATTTGCATATTTCTCTGGTGGTATTTGGCTGGCAATAATTATTTAACCAAATAACGAATAATTTGCCTAATGTTTTCAAGTTGAATGCGTTTAGACAACCACCACAGGTACCCTTTAATTTTAGAATTCAATTTAAAATTCTTGTTTTTACCTATAAAGCCATTCATAGTGAGGCTCCTTCTTATACCTGTGACTTATTGCATCCATACTCTCCTAGCAGGTCTCTTAGGTCTTCAAGTCAGAACCTTCTCTCAGCACCAAAAACTAGACTCAAGACCAAAGGTGACATTGCCTTTGCAGCTGTGGCACCAAATTTATGGAACTCCCTATCCTTCATTTTAAGATCTGCACCTTCACTTGCTCATTTTCACAAGCAGTTAAAAACCCATCTTTTTACTTTGGCGTTTTATTAATCCTCTGCTGGTTGTACATTGTTCTTGTGTCTTTTGTTTACTGTTTTTTATTCGTATGTTTTTTAGTGTCTTTTATTTATTTACTGTTTGATTTTATGGAAAGCACTTTGTGACCCTGTCTGTGAAAAGGGCTCTACAAATAAAATTATTATTATTATTATTATTATTACAATATTGTAAACTTATTCTTGCGTAAAGATCGTTTTCAACCATTTAAAGCACAATCACAAATTTGATCACCCAGACAATTATAATGGAACAATATATTTTTTGTGAATCTCACTTTTAATAGTTGTGTTAAAAGAAGACCCTCTGAGAATTTTTTTTTTTTTTTTTTTAGCCAAACCATTTCATGTAAGCACAGATCTAAAATGGCTTTGTCTTAAATGCAGAGGACACATTTTATTAAGTGCATAGATATGCTGTTATGTAGTTTATATATATATATATATATATACTGTATATATACTGTATATACACACACACACACACACACACACACACACACACACACACACACACAGTATATATATGTGTGTGTGTGTGTGTGTGTATATGTGTATATATACAGTATATATGTGTGTGTGTGTGTGTATACTGTATATGTACATGTAGTTTATATAGAATCCTGCAGTGCTGGAACAATCAAAAATGCATTATTGTTGTTATTATTATTATTATTATTATTATATCAAAAATTTAATAAAGAATATAGCCACTGCTTTTCCATGTCAAAAGAGCTAGCATAGCTGCTTTGGGGATCATATCAGCATGCCACCTGGATGCCTCCCATGTAAGGTATTTGGGTCATGTTCCACACAGAGGAGACACAGAATGTGCTCCTGGGTGACCTGGGAAAACCTTGGTATCCTCTCTGAAGAGCTGGAGGAGGTGGCCAGGGAGAAGGATGTCTGGGCTTCTCTGCTCAGACTGCTGCCTCCCAGACCCAGACCTCCGGAAGATGGATGGATACATGGATGGATGGACTTGAGCTGCAATTATTTTTTAACAGAATGGCCAGTATGTCGTAATCATAGTGGTGTAGTGTTTTTTTTTCTTTCACATCACCTTCTTCTCGTAACTTCCGTATGTAATATCTGCCTGCCATTTTCACAGTCATTTTCTACTTTTCCTCTATTAAACAGTTGCAAGAAAACAGTGTTGAAACCTTTTGTAAATGCCAGCATTTCTTAACTGACTACATTTTATGAGTAATGAATGACAAAATCGTTTTAACTAAAAAAGTGTTGGCAAACTGTTTCCTGTTTCTTTTTGCACTGTATTGTTGAGGATAAGAGGTGGTTGTTAAAATGAAGTGTGTGCTGTTCTTTCAGGCTTTCTTCTTCTGGTCATTATCCAGACTGTGACTGGATATACTTCAAGGATTGTGTGTAGCAAATATCCCACGTTTTCATTTTGCCATTGCCCCTTCTTTTCTTTTGTCAGCACTTTTACATGTTCACACTGCAGGCTCAAGTTTAAAGATTAGCAGGAAATGGTGATTCTTGTGGTTGCATCGAAACCCAGAAAAAGGCGGTACGGTGGCGCAGTGGTTAGCACTGCGTCAGCACAGCAACTCACCCTTGGCCATGGGATCCCTGGTTCAATCCCAGCCCCTGACCAACAGTGATCTGTGTGGAGTTTGCATGTTCTCCCCGTATCTGTGTGGGTTTACGCCGCGATTTCTCCGGTTTCCTCTCACAGGCCAAAAACATGCAGGTTAGGTTTAAGGGATAGCGCTGTACCGTGGCTGCTTCATCCATCCAGGTGGATGCCCTCAATTTCCCCTCTGGGGATCAATAAAGTATACAAAATCAAAAAAAAAAAAAAAAAAGGCCTGACTGACAAACATGGAGTTGGATTTTGTAGGCTGATCTTGAGTTGATGGCGTTCAAGTGACTTTTTATATTAAAGAAGAAATGTCAGATCAACTCTTACAATATCACATTATATATAACAATTTCTATCATTCTGGAGACTGATAGAAAAGTTTCATATTTGTTTCATATTTGTGAGTTGCTTTGTCTCAGAGTCTGTGTGAAAGTGTCAAGGATGGTGAGAGGACTGATATTTTACTGTGTGACAAGATGACTGATGCTGCATGTGTGACCTTCAGGGTCGAGGGATGGAAAAGAATGAGCCCTGCTGAGGCCTGCACCGTCATGGAGGCGGCTTTGACAGCCTGCACACATGGTGGCAGTGCCCTCGCAACAGAGCCAAGTCTTGTAGAGTAATATGCTACCAGGCGCATTTTGTGCCACTTGGCTGAAGGAGCACTGACGTTATGTGCCTCTCTCTGCAGTCAACCATTCATACAAATGGCTTCGTGTAATTGGGGAGTGCCAGGACATCAGTTCTGACCAAAAGTTTTTTCATTTTAACAAATGCCTCTTCTGCCTCAGGTGTCCATTCAGTTTTGTCCACCTGAGCCATGGGTCTTTTGTAAATGAGATCAGATAAGAGTTGCACTTCAAATGAATAATTTGCAATCCAAGAGCAACAATAATTTAGAGTACCCCAAAATGACATCACGTCTCTTTTTGTGATGGGTTTTGGTGCTGGCAAAATAGCTTGTTTTTGAGCTGGATCAACATGTCTGCCTTCTGCTGACAAAATGTGGCCTAAATATTTGACTTCTTTTTCCCACAACTGTATTTTGTCCTTGTTGACTTTGTGGCCTTGTTCTGCTAAAAATTTCAGTAAGGCAATGGTGTCTTGTTTGCATGTTTCTTCATCAGGTGATGCCAGCAAAATGTCGTAAAGGAGCAACTGGCTCCCGGTAGGTGGAATAAACTGTGCCAAATTTACTGACACAGTAATCTTGTGGTAATCTGGTGAATGTGTACCTCTTGTTTTCAAAAGTGAATGCAAACCAAAACTGATGATCTGGATGTATTGGGATGCTGGAAAAAGCATTGCTGATGTCTATCACTGTGAAGTATTTCATTTGTGCCTGTAAGTCATTCAACAAAGTGTGAAAGTGTGTGGGTCAGGGACTGAAACGGCTCTTGGGATAGCTGCTTTGTTTACTGCCCGAAGGTCTTGGACCATTTGCCATCCGGAAGATGGTCCAGCCTTCCTCACAGGAAACAAAGGTGTGTTACATGGAGAATTTGGGCATGGGATAATGACATCTGCTGCTTTCAGGTCCTCTATGGCTGGTTTAATGCCTTCTTGGCCTTCAGGACGTGGCGGATACTGTCTTTGGTAGAGCCTATAATGGAATTTAGCATTTATTTTAACCAATTCTGCATTTTTTTATTAAGCCTACATCTGCCTTTCCTGTTGACCACAGGGAATACGGAATTTGTGAGAGTGCGTGTTCCTCTCCTTCTGTTAATATAAAAAGTGATCACATGGGTGAGTTGGGAACATCAATGTGAACTTCTTTCTGCACTGTAGTCACCCAGTTCAAAGGCAGTGAGTAGGTGTCCAATTTTAGGGAATACTGAACCTTTAGATCAGAACTTTGTTTCCAAGATTGACCAAATTCCTCTGCTGTTGTTACAAACCATCCTACATACTTTCGGTGCATGTGTTTGGGTTTGATTAGTGCGATGTGGGGCACCTCCCAGTATTCAAAATGTCTGTTGTCCTCATCACACAACACAACAGATGCCTCCGCATAGCCCCTTGGTGACCAATACAGATTTTTAATGACCTGTCTGGAGGATGGATTTGCAAGGAATGTTTTTTCATAATTTGTATCTTGGCGACTCAGATATTTGTCATACATACTGCAACAATATTGGTCTGTGGCCTGCTGTGTAATAGGGATGTTGGACTCAAAATTTTGCATAGCTTTTGTGTGTAGGTCTGATGTCACTGAGCCTGGTCCGGCCAAAACCAAACGCAGTGAGTAGCAGTACCTTGGCACATTGAAATCCTGCATTACATTTACTTCTGTCACATGTGGAAATTGTGATGCTCTCATACCGTTCTCCAGTGGGAAACTTTATTGGAATGTCCTGAACCTGCAACATCACTTCAGGTAAACATTGTATTGTCAACATCAAGTCAAAGTCTTAGGTCAGTGTTAGTGTCAACAGTTGTACTTAGCTTCGGTGTGGTCAGTCAGGTAGTCAGCCCGTGAGGTCCTCCATCCCCTCTCCGCCGCTGCTGGCGTCCAGGACATTGCCTTCTCCAATGGCCCTTTTGTCCACATTGATGACAAACGTCACGTTCCTCTTGCCGCTGCCAGCCCGCCCCAAGCCTCCTTCTGACCCCCTCCACTGCTGAGGTCCAGTTCCAGTGCCACCCTGAAAAATAGAATCCGGGGGGGGGGGGGGGGGGGGCTCAGTTTTTTTCCTTTTTCTTTCCTTTTCTCCTCTATTATCTCTGTATGTTTGGCATAAGTTAACACATCGCCAACTGCACAGGTGTGGTATGTGACCAAATGTTTGCAGATGTAATCAGCTAGGTGTGGGTGTGTGTTTTGCAAAAAGACACTTTTCAAAGGCTGCCATTAAGGTTCTTCATCTGAATCATTATCAGCCTTAGTTGAATCAGAATGCCTATCAAAACCTCTTGTAACGTGGTTCCATAAGCTTCAGCACTTTCATTGTTACCTTGTTTGTGGTTTGGATCGTCCCATATAAGCTGTATTTAAAAGTTCAATCATAAGATATTGTTCAGTGACAACATTTTTCTTACTCTTCAGTTTTATTGATCGTATTGATGGTGAGTGTGGAGTGGACATGTATGCATATCTACTTAACTCTTGGGCGCCCCGTTGTGGCTGCTCCGGGTAGAGGGGTGGAGACAAGCGGAGGCGAGGTGACGTCGGCCGCAGCTTCTTCATCCTGGAGTTCTGTGAGATCACGGTATATGGGCTGAGCAGCAGGGAAGTATGGAGGAGGAGGAGCAGAAGAACGGCCCCCTGCCCCCACGCCAGACTCGTCATGCATCATAGAAGAGACAGAACACATATTCGTCAAATCTTTTTTTTCTTCCTTTTACCGTGGTCAGTTTTTCAGATTTATCATCAAATTTTGATTTTACCATCCAAGTCAAGTCCAAGTCAGCCAGTCGTCCTTTTTTTTCTTTTCCATCTGAAGCCACTGTTCTCCCTCAGTTGGAGAGATAATGCAACTGTGAGCTAGGGAATACAATTACACTGCAAAAGTCAAATATAAGTCAAATGAAATAACCTAATGCTGCTTACCTGCCTTCAGGCATCCCAAGCAAAAGAAAAATCTAATTTTCTTACTCTGCTGGCAGATAGTTTTACTTAAAATAAGCGAAAAATTCAGGCAATTGATAATATTAGTTAAAAATAAAAAGACAGCTGCCAGCAAAGTAAGATTGCATTGCTTAATACAAGTAATCCATCCTAAAGCAAACACAAATTCCAACAAAAACTGCACAACAAAGAAATTACTGTCAAAACTATCTTGAGATAAAAAACAAGCATCTAATCCATTTCATCTTACCAAAACCCCCAGTTCAGTATGACCTTGTTTTTTTTCCACAATATCTTTATTGAACCTTTTTTTTTTTTTTTTAACAAACATGATACAAACAATCAAACACTAACACTAAAGTACTACAAAAAAAAAAAAAAAAAAAAAAAAAAAGCCCTAAAAACACCAACAACCACCAACAAAATCAAGTCTTCAACAATGCTCCTCTGTTTAGTCTAGACAATCCAATATATTAGTATACATATTATGTTCACCAGTTTGGAATTTACAAGGTCCACACACATCATTCACCTTCTTCTTCAAGAGTTATGTTTAAATTTTTTACATAATCAATAAAAGGTCTCCATATATTCTCAAACACAATTTCCTTTGATTTCAGTATATATGTTATTCTTTCTAATGGAAGGTTTGTTAACATCTGTCTTAACCACTGAGTCACATCTGGTCTATGAGTCTTTTTCCATAATAGTGCAATACATTTTTTGGCATTAAGCAAACTGAGGTCTATGAATGTTCTTTCACTTTTATTGAAATTATGCTTTTCTGGGTACAGACCCAACAAAAACAGTTTAGGATTCAATATGATTTGTTTTGAGATTATTTTTTCAATTGTTACCCTCACCTCCTCCCAAAACATTCTTATTAATCTACATTCCCATAAACAATGAAATAGGGTTCCTTTACTTTCCATGCATTTTGTGCATGTATCTGGTATATTTTTGTTATATCTATTTAACTCCTCCGGTGTAACATACATCCGCATTAACCATTTGAAATGTATCAATTTAAGGCGTGCATTTATTGATTTGGTTTGAGTTTCTGTACAAGCCAATTCCCATTGTTCCTCTGAAATTTCAATTTGCAGATCTTCTTTCCAGTAGTTTAATCTTTTCAGTGAATTTTCACTTGAAGATAGTGTCAATGAGTTATAAAACTCTGAAATAATACCCTTTCTTTTACTATCTTTCATCATCATTTTTTCCAAGGATGAATAAATAGGTCTAGTGAGAGCTTTATTTTGATTTGATCGAATAAAGTTTCTAAGTTGAAGATATTTAAAAAAATGTGTTCTACTGAGATTAAATTTGATCCTCAGCTCTTCAAAAGACATTATGTTGTCTGCACATGGCAAATATAAATCCTGAATCTTTTGTATCCCTTTTAAATTCCATACTTTAAATACAGCGTCCGCTCTCCCTGGTTTAAAATATTGATTACCCCATATTGGACTAAATTGTGACAATAACTGTGGTTCTTTTAAATAGTTTTTAGCTTCACACCATATTTTGATCATATGCTTTACAAATGGATTTTTAACTTGTTTTTGTAATTTTTTTGCCGAATCTGAGTATATGAATATGGGAAGAGGTAAAGGTAAATTGTATGATTCCATTTCAGTCCAGTGAGGGAGATCATTTGATGAAAAATAATATGTCATAGACCTCAGTTGTGCCGACCAATAATACAACATAAAATTTGGACATTTCAGACCTCCACGATCAAATGGTAAATATAATAAAGACAAACGTAATCTAGCCCTCCTGTTGTTCCATATAAATTCCACTAACTTTTTTTTTATTCTTGAGAATAGATCTAAAGGTGGTGATAAGGGAATGTATTGAAATAAATAAAGTATTTTAGGTAAAATATTACTTTTAAGTATATTGATTCTCCCGATCATCGACATTGGTAGTGACATCCATCTCTGAGTTAACTCATTGATATCTGACATTAAGGCTTCATAGTTGACACTGGCGACTGATTCTAGCTTAGGCATAATTTGGATTCCTAAATATTTAAACTGATTTACAACATTGAATTGATTTACCTCAGGGGCTGGGTAATTTCTCTGGGTCTCATTTAGCATTAATATTGAAGATTTAGTTTTATTTATTTTATATCCTGATATTTCCCCAAAATTCTTTATTAAATTCAACAAGGTTGGAATTGATTTTTTTAGATTCGACATAAACAAAATTATATCATCGGCGTACAGGGAGATTTTATGTTCTGTTGGTCCAACTTTAATTCCATATATTTGTGAATGTAAACGTATCGCTATCGCTAAAGGTTCAATTGCCATAGTAAACAGTAAAGGTGAAAGTGGACAGCCTTGTCGACATCCTCTATTGGTTTTTATTGGTTTTGAAATATTGTTATTTGTTAGGATTTCTGCTGTAGCATTATTGTATATTATTTGAACCCATTTTATGAAATTATTTCCAAGTCCAAACCTTTGTAGGACTTCAAAAAGAAAGGGCCATTCAACTCTATCAAAGGCCTTTTCGGCGTCCAATGATAGGAGAGCTGTATCCGGTGCTTCTTTATTAAAATAAATAATATTAAATAGTCTTCTTACATTATGGAAGCCTTGTCTACCCTTTATAAAGCCATTCTGATCTCGATTAATAATATTTGGTAAAATTTCTTGTATTCGTCTTGCTAAAATTTTACAGATTATCTTAAGGTCGGCGTTTAATAGGCTTATTGGTCTCATATTTTCACATTTATTAGAGGGCTTACCTGGTTTTGGCAGCAGTATAATTAAGGCATTATTTATGTATGATGGTAAATTATTATTTTGAAATGCTTCTAAAACCATTTCCAAAAAAGGTTTTATTAATTTATTCTTGAATTTTTTATAAAGGTCAACTGGAAGACCATCTGGTCCTGCACTTTTTCCTGATTTCATATTATCAATGGCTAGCCCAACTTCTTCTTGACTAATTTTAGACTCCAATATCTCCCTGTTTTCATTTGGAATACACGGTATAGATAGTTCGTTCAAAAACCCATTTAGTTTTGTTAAATCAGGTTCATTTTTGGTATCATATAATTTTTCATAGTAATCTCTAAAGGCTCTATTAATTTCTAAAGGATCTATAACTACCTGTCCGTTACTTATAATACTGGTAATTGGTGTTTTAATTTCCAATTGTTTAATCTGCCATGCTAATAATTTTCCTGATTTTTCACCTTGTTCATAAAAAGATTGTTTCAATCTTAGAAGACTCGAGGCAGCTCTATTCGCTGATTTTTTGTCGTATTCAGCTCTCAAAATCAGTAATTCATTCTCCAACCTTGGGTCACTTCCTGCATACACTTTTTCCTGAAGACTTTTTATTTTATGTTCCAATTTAGCTCTCTCCTCTCGAGTCTTCTTAGATTTTGATCCTGTATAACTAATAATATGTCCCCTAATAAAAGCTTTGAAAGCCTCCCACTTTACACATGCTGATGTTTGTGTAGTATTGATGTCAAAGAATTCGTCTATCTGTTTTTCTATATACTTGACAAATTCCTCATCCTGAAGCCATTTATGCTGACAGTATGACCTTGTTACTGCTTCAGCACAACACAAGTTAGTCTTTTCATGCACACACATACAATAGCAAGCCCAAGTGAGCACACACACATTAGTAAGCAATCCCAGAGCCGCTTATAATAAGCAGATCTGGCAACCCAAGGTTCTCACTATCAGTCATCTTCTGCCGCTCTGAAAACACGTTCAATTTTTCCGTCATTACCACTTACCAATCCCCCGTGCACAAATTTGCTGTTTCCCGTGAAACAACAATCTCATTATTGTCCTTTTGTACTTCACAACAACAAGAAAAAACAACCTTGGCTTCTGCCCCACTGCCTGACTTCCGGGTTCTCACATTCTTTTTTTTCTCTCTTGTTCTCACTAAAGTAAACCATAAAACATTAAAAACACAGGAACAAGCACACGAATGACCAGACAAACAAACTTCAGTTATTTATTTAATGTACAGTGGTATGAAAAAGTTTTTGCTCATTCCTGATTTCTCATTTTTTTGTATGTTTGTCACACTTAAATGTTTCAGATCATTCATTCATTCATTCATTCATTCATTCATTCATCTTCTTCTGCTTAAAGGGCCTATATCATGCTATTTTAAGCCTTTCAGAGTAAACTATATGCATGTACAGTGGGGAAGAAAAGTATTTAGTCAGCCACCAATTGTGCAAGTTCTCCCACTTAAAAGATGAGAGAGGTCTCCAATTTTCATCATAGGTATACCTCAACTATGAGAGACAAAATGAGGAAAAAAAAAATCCAGAAAATCACATTGAAGGATTTTTAATGAATTAATTGGTAAATTCCTCGGTAAAATAAGTATTTGGTCAATAACAAAAGTTCATCTCAGTACTTTGTTATATACCCTTTGTTGGCAATGGCAGAGGTCAAACGTTTTCTGTAAGTCTTCACAAGGTTTTCACACACTGTTGCTGGTATTTTGGCCCATTCTTCCATGCAGATCTCCTCTAGAGCAGTGATGTTTTGGGGCGGTCGCTGGGCAACACAGACTTTCAACTCCCTCCAAAGATTTTCTATGAGGTTGAGATCTGGAGACTGGCTAGGCCACTCCAGGACCTTGAAATGCTTCTTACGAAGCCACTCCTTCGTTGCCCAGGCAGTGTGTTTGGGATCATTGTCATGCTGAAAGACCCAGCCACGTTTCATCTTCAATGCCCTTGCTGATGGAAGGAGGTTTTCACTCAAAATCTCAGGATACATGGCCCCATTCATTCTTTCCTTTACATGGATCAGTCGTCCTGGTCCCTTTGCAGAAAAACAGCCCCAAAGTATAATGTTTTCACCCCCGTGCTTCACAGTAGGTATGGTGTTCTTTCTCCTCCAAACACGACAAGTTGAGTTTTTACCAAAAAGTTCTATTTTGGTTTCATCTGACCATATGACATTCTCCCAGTCCTCTTCTGGATCATCCAAATGCTCTCTAGCAAACTTCAGACGGGCCTGGACATGTACTGGCTTAAGCAGGGGGACACGACACGTCTTGCACTGCAGGATTTGAGTCCCTGGCGGCGTAGTGTGTTACTGATGGTAGCCTTTGTTACTTTGGTCCCAGCTCTCTGCAGGTCATTCACTAGGTCCCCCCGTGTGGTTCTGGGATTTTTGCTCACCGTTCTTGTGGTCATTTTGACCTCACGGGGTGAGATCTTGCATGGAGCCCCAGATCGAGGGAGATTATCAGTGGTCTTGTATGTCTTCCATTTTCTAATAATTGCTCCCACAGTTGATTTCTTCACACCAAGCTGCTTACCTATTGCAGATTCAGTCTTCCCAGCCTGGTGCAGGTCTACAATTTTGTTTCTGGTGTCCTTTGACAGCTCTTTGGTCTTGGCCATAGTGGAGTTTGGAGTCTGACTGAGGTTGTGGACAGGTGTCTTTTATACTGATAATGAGTTCAAACAGGTGCCATTAATACAGGTAACGAGTGGAGGACAGAGAAGCCTCTTAAAGAAGAAGTTACAGGTCTGTGAGAGCCAGAAATCTTGCTTGTTTGTAGGTGACCAAATACTTATTTTACTGAGGAATTTACCAATTAATTCATTAAAAATCCTTCAATGTGATTTTCTGGATTTTTTTTTCTCATTTTGTCTCTCATAGTTGAGGTATACCTATGATGAAAATTGGAGACCTCTCTCATCTTTTAAGTGGGAGAACTTGCACAATTGGTGGCTGACTAAATACTTTTTTTGCCCCACTGTATGTGATAGTATATTACCTTTGGTACACTGGAGAATGAATTTCTTATGAAATATGAGTTATTTTCACGAGCCCGGAAGTAAGATACCTCGATCTCTGAGGCTCTGCCTCTCCTTCTTGTGGCTGCCGCCCATTTCATGACGTAACCCCTGAGCCGGCTGCTGCAGCGTGTCGCTGGGTTCCGCCCACGAAAACAAGGAAGGCTGAACAAACTCCTAAATCTCTCACAGCCAAAGACACATTTACGCCACTTAGAAGACATTGTCTTACGTAAAAAAGCAAACAGTGACATAAGGTCTGACCCAGGGAACACGCACACAGGCTTGAGTGTGATTCAATAATTTTATTGTGAGAAAAGCAGGTGTATGGGTGCGTGTCTGTGGAGTGATATGTGTTGCAGGTGAACAGGATGTGTCGAGGGCGAAGCGGAGCGCCGTACAGCCAGGCAACCCTAAGGGCAGAGCAGAACAGAGATTATCTGCCGGTGCACACCCAGCGGAATTAATACACAGTCTTGTGCTTACTTGCCGATGGTAATGTGGCTGGCGTTGGCTTAAGCTGCAGGTCTCCCGCCTGGAAGACAGTGTCCTAGGAGCGCGCTCGGCGCGGTGAGGAGAGTGATGGCGAGGATGAGGGAGGAAATGCGCCGCCAGGGAATCCGCCTGTGCACAGCGGAGAAACTGGAGACAAGGTAAGATGATGATGAGCTTACGTGCAGACGAGAAGCAATCCAGAGAGCGCAGGCTGTCAGGGAATTGGCGTGCGCTGAGACGATGAGCGAAGATTAGCAGACGGCTCCAGGCCGAGGCTCCAGGCGGAGCGGGCTATATAGCCCGGGGCTGAAGAGGCACAGGTGTGCGTGCAGCTGAGGCGGGAGACAGGCGAGCGCGAGTCGTAACAAACAATTGTTGTCACTGAGCAGATTAGGTGCGAGAGGAACTACTTCTTCACAGCGTCAATGCTAAAGTGAAAGAGTTTTGCCGGTCACCGCTCCGTTAGCTGCGCGGAGGAAGTGGGTGTGTGTGTTAGCCTGGGGGCGGTGCTGGCAGCACAGGCACTTCCTGGAGTGGGCGGCTCACCCACGTTCATATGTATGAACGTGGGGACCCAGTCATCAGGGACAGGGCGGAGCAGCAGCTCAGAGAGCAGGGTTTAGGAGGAATACTCAAGAGATGCGTGAATGGAGCAAAATACCACTTTGGGGGTGTTTTTGGTGAGGAATTAACATTATAACATGCTTAAAAGCTCAAAAAAGTCAATTTTGCATGATACAGGCCCTTTAATCCTTTTCGAGTCGTGGGGGGGCTGGAGCCTATCCCAGCATCTTTGGGTGAGAGGCAGGGTACACCCTGGACAGATCGCCAGTCCATCGCAGGGCCAACACAGAGAGACAGACAACCATTCACTCTCACAGTCATCCTTAAGGACAATTTAGAATCCCCAGTTTGATGCCAGTTAACCTAACTTGCATGTTTTTGGCATGTGGGAGGAAACCGGAGAAATCCTGGAGTAAACCCACGCAGACATGGGGAGAACATGCAAACTCCACACAGACCACTGTTGGTTGGGGGCTGGGATCGAACCCAGGATCCCCCGGCCAAGGGTGAGTTGCTGTACTGCCGCAGTGCTAACCACTCCGCCACTGCACCGCCCATGTTTCAAATCATCAAACAAATTTAAATATTAGACAAAGATAACACAAGTAAACACAAAATACAGTTTTTAAATGAAGGCATTTATTATTAAGGGTAAAAAAAAAAATCCAAACCTACATGGCCCTGTGTGAAAAAGTAATTGCCCCCTGAACCTAATAACTGGTTGGGTCACCCTTAGCAGCAACAACTGCAATCAAGTGGTTGCAATAACTGACAATGAGCCTTTTACAGCACTGTGAAGGAATTTTGGCCCACTCATCTTTGCAGAATTGTTATAATTCAGCCACATGGGAGGGTTTTCGAGCATGAAACGCCTTTTTAAGGTCATGCCACAGCATCTCAATTGGATTCAGATCAGGACTTTGACTAGGCCACTCCAAAGTCTTCATTTTGTTTTTCTTAAGCCATTCAGAGGTGGACTTGCTGGTGTGTTTTGGATCATTGTTCTGCTGCAGAGCCCAAGTGTGCTTCAGCTTGAGGTCATGAACAGATGGCCAGACATTCTCCTTCAGGATTTTTTGGTAGACAGCAGAATTCATGGTTCCATTTACCACAGCAAGTTTCCAGGTCCTGAAGCAGCAAAACAGCCCTAGAGCATCACATTACCTCCACCATATTTTACTGTTGGTATGATGTTCCTTTTCTAAAATGCTGTGTTACTTTTACGCTAGATGTAATTGGACACACACCTTCCAAAAAGCTCAACTTTTGTCTCATCAGTCCACAGAGTATTTTTCCCAAAGTCTTGGGGATCATCAAGATGCTTTCTGGCAAAACTGAGATGAGCCTTTATGTTCTTCTAGCTCAGCAGTGGTTTTTGTCTTGGAACTCTACCATGCAGGCCATTTTTGTACAGTCTCTTTCTTATAATGGAGTCATGAACACTGACCTTTACTGGGGCAAGTGAGGCCTGCAGTTCTTTGGATGTTGTTGTGGGGTCTTTTGTGACCTCTTGGATGAGTTGTCATTGCACTCTTGGGGTAATTTTGGTCAGCTGGCCACTGCTGGGAAGGTTCACCACTGTTCCATGTTTTTGTCATTTGTGAATAATGGTTCTCACGTTGGTTCGCTGGAGTCTCAAAGCTTTAGAAATGGCTTTATAACCTTTTCCAGACTGATCGATCTCAATTACTTTCTCATTTGTTCCTGAATTTCTTTGGATCGCAGCATGATGTCTAACTTTTGAACGTCTTTTGGTCTACTTCACTTTGTCAGGCAAGTCCTATGTAAGTGATTTCTTGATTGAGAACAGGTGTGGCAGTAATCAGGCCTGGGTGTAGCTAGAGAAATTAAACTCAGCTTTCCAAAGAACCACAGTTAATTCATATTTTAACGGGGGGTGGGGGAGGAGGAGGCAGGCAATCACTTTTTCACACCGGGCCATATAGGTTTGGATTTTTTTTTTTTTACCCTTAACAAATACCTTCATTTAAAAAATGCATTTTGTGTTTACTTGTATTATCTTTGTCTAATATTTAAATTTGTTTGATGATCAGAAACATTTAAGAGTGACAAACGGACAAAAAAAAAAGAGAAATCAGGAAGGGAGCAAACACTTTTTCACACCACTGTATTTATTTTATTAGAATTAAAAGTTATTTTATCTTGTATATTTTTTTTACGGATTATTTTTTCATTTTGGACTTATTTTGAGTTACACCTTAAGGTATTTTGTTTTTCTATTATCACACTAGAGTTTATCCTTATTATATTAGTGCTATTTATCTTTATTTTAAGGTTATCTCTCGTTATAACCTTTATTCTCTATTTTTCCCCTTTTTGTATTACTGCTATATCACTCACACATTCATTAAATTCGAGAATCTTGTAATATACACTCACCGGCCACTTTATTAGGTACACCATGCTAGTAACGGGTTGGACCCCCTTTTGCCTTCAGAACTGCCTCAATTCTTCGTGGCATAGATTCAACAAGGTGCTGGAAGCATTCCTCAGAGTTTGGTCCATATTGACATGATGGCATCACACAGTTGGCGCAGATTTGTCGGCTGCACATCCATGATGCGAATCTCCCGTTCCACCACATCCCAAAGATGCTCTATTGGATTGAGATCTGGTGACTGTGGAGGCCATTTGAGTACAGTGAACTCATTGTCATGTTCAAGAAACCAGTCTGAGATGATTCCAGCTTTATGACATGGCGCATTATCCTGCTGAAAGTAACCATCAGAAGTTGGGTACATTGTGGTCATAAAGGGATGGACATGGTCAGCAACAATACTCAGGTAGGCTGTAGCGTTGCAACGATGCTCAATTGGTACCAAGGGGCCCAAAGAGTGCCAAGAAAATATTCCCCACACCATTACACCACCACCACCAGCCTGAACCATTGATACAAGGCAGGATGGATCCATGCTTTCATGTTGTTGACGCCAAATTCTGACCCTACCATCCGAATGTCGCAGCAGAAATCGAGACTCATCAGACCAGGCAACGTTTTTCCAATCTTCTATTGTCCAATTTCGATGAGCTTGTGCAAATTGTAGCCTCAGTTTCCTGTTCTTAGCTGAAAGGAGTGGCACCTGGCGTGGTCTTCTGCTGCTGTAGCCCATCTGCCTCAAAGTTCGACGTACTGTGCGTTCAGAGATGCTCTTCTGCCTACCTTGGTTGTAACGGGTGGTTATTTGAGTCACTGTTGCCTTTCTATCAGCTCGAACCAGTCTGGCCATTCTCCTCTGACCTCTGGCATCAACAAGGCATTTCCGCCCACAGAACTGCCGCTCACTGGATATTTTTTCTTTTTCGGACCATTCTCTGTAAACCCTAGAGATGGTTGTGCGTGAAAATCCCAGTAGATCAGCAGTTTCTGAAATACTCAGACCAGCCCTTCTGGCACCAACAACCATGCCACGTTCAAAGTCACTCAAATCACCTTTCTTCCCCATACTGATGCTCGGTTTGAACTGCAGGAGATTGTCTTGACCATGTCTACATGCCTAAATGCACTGAGTTGCCGCCATGTGATTGGCTGATTAGAAATTAAGTGTTAACGAGCAGTTGGACAGGTGTACCTAATAAAGTGGCCGGTGAGTGTATATGAGAGTACTTTATCGATGCTCAATTGTGATGTAAAGAAAGGTCTTGCATTAATTTTTTTCTTAATCTATGCTCACTTGTGATGTAAAAAGGGTCTTGCACTGATTTTTTTATCGATACCCCCACGGTTATCGACCCCGTGGGTCCACTTAATGCTGTAGAAATGCACTTTTATGCGGCCTCGAACCGGGACCCGCCAAGCTCTACCTCGTCCCCAACCTATTTGGACTTTGCGGTATCTAATGCTTGACTTTCAACTCTTTTACGCGTATTTTCAGACCGACCACAGACTCAAACCGGGTGTCATCAATAATTAAATTTACTCACTGTGATCCGCCTGCGGGTTGGCTCCATCACTCTCCGGTTCCACCCCCAGCGTCTCCGGACCGTGCCTCACTTCCACAAAGCCGACCCACTGGGGACAGTGGGGGAGGGCTTTTCCGCAGCTGTGCACTCACTGTCTGTGGTCCAAAAACACCGGAAGCAGCAGGAGAGGCAATTGGAGTCCCTGTTCCGGCGCCAAGTATGTTAGAAAAATTCTTCCTAGCCTTCAGTCAAAAACCAGGTGGGATCAGAGTTTCATAAAATTTAATTACACTGGCCAGTGGAGAACAATACAAAAACAGTCTCAGAGCCTATCCATGCATCATTCTGACTCAAACACACATCACTGATAATAATAATAATAATAATAATAATAATAATAAATGTCAAAAATACAACTTTAAGGGTTAGTTCCTTTATTTTCAGATCGACAGCATTTTTTACCTCATGCTTAAAGCGGCTCTTTGAATTTCATCTGAATATTTACTTAAATACTCAGCTTCAAAGTTTTGCATAAACTTGCACTTAAAACTTCAGAATGCATGTTTACATGGGGCTGACCAGTGAAATGCTGCCAATGTTGCAAAGTTTAAAATAAAAAAAGCAGCAGTGTTGCTGAACTGAGTCAAATTTGTAATATATTCTTTGACTTTTAAATTTGTGGTTTTATATGTGTGCAAAATGCAACCAGTCATTACCAAAGTATGCACTTTTGTTGTTTTAAATAAGAGAGATGGTATCTGGTTTGGATCGGTATCGGCCAATACTCAAAGTCACAGTATTGGTATCGGACTTGAAAAAGTGGTATCGGGTCATCCCTAGTTACATTATAAAGTGAACAACCAAATCTGTAAAGGAGGCTAATATGGGCTGTCTTCACCTTTGAGCGCTCTTTCATGGTGTTGGTAACATTTGCAGGTCTGAAATTGTAATCACTACATTTGCATTTTAAAAAGGTTGTGTCAAATACTGTGCAAAATTATATTTTAAAAAAAGCGAAAAGATCAAAGCGGCCACAGTCATTTGAAAAGATTCATGTCTCCAGACGTTTTCCTTTTCTTTAGATTTTCATTAGGTTTAAGGTCCATGTGAAAGAGACAAGCTCTTTATTACTTTGGGCCCTGTTTGTTCCCCATTTGTTTACTTGAGTGCTTTAATCGTTCAACTTTCAAAGTCAGAACTAAAACTCACGGTGAGACTGCTTTCTGTCATTATGGTCCACGTCTGTAAAACAGCTTTCCTGAAGACCTGTCACAGGCGCCAAATGGTGCCGAACTCCCTAGTGGTCAAGAGTGGTAAAGATTTTTGTCAAGAAAATATTCAGATCAGATGTCAGAGATTTTCAAGGCTATAACTTGCAAGTGGGAAGAGATAATGGCTTACTGTCAATTAGAAAGGTGTAGAATATGATCCAAAGTTTGACATAGGAGTAAATTTATGCATCTAATTTGCATAAAGCGACGGCAGCCATATCATAGATTTCCAAGGCTCTAACTTGAAAGTGGTAAGAGATAATGGCACTGTCAATTAGAACGATGTAGAATATGATCCAAAGTTTGAGATGGGAGTAAATTTACGCATCTAATTTGCATAATGCCACAGCACCCATATCGAATAACATAACTCATTCAAAAGTGGACTTTGAACATATTTACACAAAGCATGTAAAGAAACCAAGAAATTTGTCACTTACAGCTGGCGAAGACGGCTCCTGGCTTCATCCATTTTCATCTATCCTGGTCGTTATTTTGCCTTCTGTCGGTCAATTGCGCTTTCTCTCCCACATCCAGAGACTCTTATGATTTTCCCATCTCAATTTTGCTTTTATTCCGCGGCAATTTATCTTATATGACGCCTTCTATATGATGACGCAACCGGGTGATATGTTCTGTAGTTACATGGCCCTGCAGAGCTGCAGCAGGTGAATACAGGCAGCATCGTGCTCCCTCTGTTGTAACAACATGTAAACATTCACCTTCATAAGCTAAATAATCTCTTTTTTGAATCATAGTTGGCAAATTCATGAGCAAATCCTCCATTTCAGTCCATCGACAGCGATGGGTAGCATCCATATTGGATTGTCTTCTTCTTCTACTCTCGGTTTCTCAAAGAAGAATAAGAATAAGAATTTCTTCTTCTGTAGTGTATTCCGTGTCAGCCACGATTCCTACAACATGTTTCTGCCACCTTGTGAACAGGCACAATCAGTACAAATCCTCAGTACAGCTGGGCAGTGTTTCTGCACGTCATATCACTTGACAGGCGCAGTGCTGCGCTGTTCCACTAGGGGTGCGCGACCTGTCCATGAAATCTGGCCAGTTAAAAGGTTAAAACCAAACTAAAGCCAAACCAGAAATCCACGGAGCTGCTCATCCGTAAGCTGCCCGTCCAGCGCCTGGTGAGGGAGATCGCTCAGGACTTCAAGACCGTCCTGCGTTTCCTGAGTTTCGCCGTCATGGCTCTGCAGGAGACCAGCGAGGCCCACCTGGTGGTCTCTTCTTCGCTAAGGGGGTCACCATCATGCCCAAAGACTTCCAGCTGGCCCGCTGTATCCGCGGAGAGAGAGCTTAGACTTTCTGCTGCACATCCACCAGCCATAATGCTCTGCACTGTGTGTCTGTATATATACATTTATAGTAATATGGACATATGTTTACTAGATGTTGTTTTTTCTTGCCTTCTGATTGTTGCTCTGAGTGTTGCTATCCCTATGCTGTTGCAATCCTGGAATTTCCCCATTGTGGGACTAATAAAGGCTTATCTTATCTTATCTTATCTTATCTTATCTTAAAGGCCCACCTTTTTGACCTGGCTTTGATTTAAATTTATTTTAGCTTTTCCCCCCTTTTACCTTTTCTTACACCTTTTTATCCTGTTTTAACTATTTTTTTAACTTGTTATTGCTTGGTTTTATGTCTTAGTACCTCCGGTTTTTCCTCACTGATAGCACTTCCTCAGTTCAGTTTTAATGTTTTATATGTTTTTTTAACATGGTTTTATATAGTAGGTCATTTAGTCGGTGTGTTGTGAGTCTGTGTGTGTGGGTGGGTGAGACTATTTGGCTTTTTGTTTTGGCTTTTGCTGTATGTTTATTATTTTGTACAGCACTTTGAGCTACTACATTGTATGAAAAGTGCTTTTTAAATGAAGTCTGACTGATTGAGTTTTGAGAGGTTGCCATTAAAATCTCATATAAAAGATCTCTGTATTTTTTAAGTCTAGAATCGTTTCTTAAACTTGAAATACAAAAGTTGTAAAAAAGGATTCAATTGATGCTAGTTTTAAGTTATTAATGTTTACATTTAGCCTTAATGTGATAGACTGTAAATAAAGATGAACAATGCACTGCCACTTACTTCTGTTGTCCAAAAGTGAAGCTCTTCTTTCTGGATTTTGAGTTCTGCCGTCTTGAGCTTTTAGAGCCATACTCAGCACACTAGTGGCTGTGACGCTACAATAATGGTGATGAGGCTTAGTCTTACTGCAACCAACCACTAGAGGGCAATTGAGATGCATAGGCTTCACTTTTGGAGACTTGTATGTCTGCCATATTTATTTATAGTCAATGTGTAAAGGGCTTCCCATATCACATTGTGCCCCTACATTCAGCCAAACTTATCATTGGCTCAATATGAATATATAGTTTCTCTTGTTGAAAGTTTTTGGCTGCCTCAGTCAGCTTTTTGGGTTTTTTTTCAAATCGCCCAGATGTCAAAGACTTAGGCTGATGCCATATGGAAGAACAAACAGCTGCTGTGGGGTTTAGGGAATGCTGTCTACTGCTACAGCAGCATCTTTAATCTTTTTGCATTATACTGACATATGCCAGCCTTACACTGAAGGAGCCACAGTAAATAACAATTTGAGTTGTTTTTTTTTTTTTGAAGAAAAGATATATTTTTTTCTCAAGTAATACATTAATAATTCTGGAGCTGAAAGACATAACTGATTGATTACTAACCGACAAGGTCAAAATAATGGTGTGTAGCAGTAGCAGATCTAATTGCTTCGTTCCTGTATTTCACTATTTCAATATATTGTCCTTTTTGCTGCATATAAACATGTTTCTTTTTAAAAGGCTGTGATTTCTTGTTACCCAGCAGCATTAGCTCACACTTTATGGACTTGTCCAATGTCCAAAACCCTACAAACATTTTGAACACAAGCTGCATGGCTGTTTTGATGATAAGGAGCACCTTACAACTTCAGCTGGTTTTCTGCACGTATACTTTTTTTAGTAGTGTTGAAGTGTCTCCAGATGAAATAAGAAATGGCAATGTTCTTCTTGTTTGTTATGTATCACAGTTTGATTAGTCACAGTCCTGCATCAAAGTGAGGCTGCAGTGATGTGTCAAAATGCATCAAATTCATTCATAGAGCCTGTACTGGGGTAAGGTATTCTTTTCCCCATGTTGTGGTGTCCTAAAACTCGAAGACTGTTGATCCTGTGGCGAAGCAAGCTGTGCCTGTCACGTTTTCAAGGGTAGAGTGCCAGACTTGATTTCAGCCCTGTGGCTTGACCCAAAATGGCAACTGTCTTTGGCTGTCTCTTATTATACTGTGTGTTTATGTGTGCATGTGTGTGTACTGGCTTTTAGTCTCTTCTCTGCAGGGCTAAAATATGTTTTACATAATCTACTTCATTTAAAACTCTCAGATAACAGTCTTTTATGTGCATGCAATTTATTGGTTCCGCTTTATTTAGGACTAGAGGGGTCAAAACTGTAATTTGTGGAAGATGAAACACCAAACTGTGTGTGTGTTTTCTGACTGTTGTACTGTTTGTGTACATAATTATCAATAAATTTGGTAGTATCGATTTAATGTTGTGCTTACTGTTATGTCCATAACCAATCCTCGAATAATGAGGCCGGAGGTGCAGTAGAACGTGACTTTATTGTTTGACTCACAGTACCCCAAAGGCGCTCCTGTCTAGGCAGAGGTGAGGTCAAAAGAGAAAGTGCCTCTTCCGCATCAGCCTTTTATACCCAGGGTGGCGGTGGAACTGGAAAGGTGGATCCACCGCCCAGATCACACAATAATACGTCATATTAATATCATGAACAACATTACATTCTCCCCCCCCCCTTCAAAAAAAGTCCAAAACGCATGCAGACCAATTAGACTCTTCCAAATTAAAAGCCTGAATCACACATTAACAAGAAACAGAAATATGTACGGCCTATCCATGCACACAAATAGCTAGAGGGGGACAGGTGGACTGCTGTCCCACCTCCACATGGCTAGACAGATTATTCTGCCGTCTCTGTTGATATATATAATCCATGAAATAAAAAAAAAAAACCCGCCATGTTCCTAATGTAATGTAAAATAACCCCATAAACAAAAATACATACAGGTGAAAACCTCAGTTCAACAACTAACCAGTCAATATTTACATTCACGCCCTGCTATTAACACACCCAACAAAACTACCCCATAACCCGGGCAAACCACTCAGTAATATATGCATTGTAGCAACCAATAATGTAATATCTGCCAATAATGTAATACCTGCCTGTAATGTAATAATTTTGGCCATTTTAAATGTAATAAGGCCAATAACATAACAAGCTACCAATAATGTAATATAATTTTGGAGCCAATAATGTAATAACATTTTGCCGATAATGTAATAATTATTACATTATTGGCAGGTTATTACGTTATTGGCCTAACCTATTACTTTATTGGCCAAATGTTATAAGATAAGATAAGTTAAGATGAGCCTTTATTAGTCCCACAATGGGGAAATTCCAGGATTGCAACAGCACAGGGATAGCAACACTCAGAGCAGTAATTAAGAAGATACGGAAGATATAAATAAGAGCAGTGGATATACATACATACACATAAATATATAAATATATATACAAAGTGCAGAGCACTGTAGCAAGATGGAATAAACAGCATAACCGTCTACTTAGTTATCCTACATAGTATGAATATGTACCCATACATATTGTCACCCTCCGTAGCGATCGATACTGTCCTAGTTGTATATACTGGAGGGGACCATTGTGTAAGTCTGTTGCGTCTTTTGCATTCAATACTATTAGGTCGTCACGTTTTTTTGCTATCTCTGTGAGCAGCCCTGCTTAGGTTATACAGTCTGACTGCCGTAGGTAGGAAGGACCTGCGAAACCTCTCGGTTGCGCACCTAGGATGATGTAGTCTGCTGCTAAATGAGCTCCTCAGTGCGTTCAGTATGTCCTGCATAGGGTGGGACTCGGACTCCAGCAGAGATGACAGTTTAGCCACCATCCTTCTCTCTCCTATCTCCTCCACTGGGTCAGGGCGCTGCCCCAGGACAGAGCTACCTTTCTTGATCAGTTTGTTCAGTCTCTTCCTATCGGCTGCCGTAATGCCACTGCCCCAGCAGACCACTCCAAAAGTGATGGCTGATGCCACCACCGTGTCGTAGAATGTCTTCAGCAGCGCCCCTTGTTTACGTTATTGGCTCAAAAACGTAATTACATTATTGGCAACTTACTACGTTATTGGCTTTATTACATTTGAAATGGCCAAAATTATTAAGTTATAGGCAGGTATTGCATTATTGGCAGATATTACATTATTGGTTGCTACATGCATTAAACATATTGACATAAGCATTACTTGTTTTTTGGGTTTTTTTTGTACATGGGCAATTCACATAGCAACTCTGCATAAGAAATATATTGACTATGTAGCCCGGGCAATTCACATCATAACATGCAGCTTAACGTATCACCCCCTGTTACCATACAGTCCCGATGGAGACACTACCCCCCAGAGACTCATCCGGCGGGTCCCATCCAGAGCTTCTTCGTCTCTTCACCCCTGGAGATGAGCCACGTCGGAGCCCCGACACCTCCTTCTCCTCGTTGGCGCGCCTCAGCTCGTTGGGGTGTCTCCATGAGTCATTGGACAGCTGAAGGTATCCGTCCTCCCGAACAGCCACCACCTGCAGCTGCCCCTGGTCCTCTCAACGTTTCCTCTTGCCATGGATCCCTCTCAGCCGAGTCTCCTGTCTGGGTCGAACCACGTCAGCAACTCCCAGAGGAGCCCGACTCGGCTTCCAATGTCCACAACGTCTCAACCGGGCCTCCTCGCTGGGTCGAACCACACCAGCGACCCCCTGAGGGGCCCAACTCAGCCTCCAGTGTTCCTGTGTGGCATGTCTGCTCACCGTGCCAGTCGGTCCTGCCCCACTCTCTTTCATTTGCACCGCCAGCGAAGCCGTTGTAGCCCCCTGCTTCTCGGTACCTCCCGGCTGAACTCCGGAAGCAGAGGAAGCCATCCAGTCGGCTCCACCCGCCGTCACGGGTGTTCCACCGTGCCGTCCCAGTTCCCTCATCCAGGGTAACTTGGGCCCTGGCACCGAAACCCTCCCATGATGGCCCTGGGTGGGATCGGTCCTGTTCATCTCCCAGAATGCTAGGCCAAGATTCATCCCATACCGTATTGTCCAACACTCTCGGAACCGGCCGGTCCCACAAACCCTGGCCCGACCACTCCTCTCCAACACCGTTAGTGATCGTGAAGCCCAGTCCGTAGAAAAGGTCGCAGCCCATCACATTCGACCCACTGGCAGTCACCACGAACTGTATGTTGGACATCACCGCTGACTTGTACCTTGCCGTCAAATCCAGTAAACCCAGGATGGACAGTCTGTTCCCTCCATAACTACAAAATGGCGTCAACAGACCTCTCACACGGTAATACGGGAACAAACTCCTCATAGTAGGCCAATTCAACACGGACCTTGCTACGCCCGTGTCAGCCAGTAACAGCACTTCCACGCTGTCCAGTGTCACCATACAGTATATACGGCCATCTGTGCTCGGGAAGACGGTGTGAATAACTGTAGGAGTCTTGGTGGGGGAGTCCACTTCACGTTGCCGTTCCGCTCGCTCAAATTTTCTGCAGGCCCTGGCGAAATGATGTAAGAGACCACACTTGCCGCAGTGTTTGCCCTTTGCCGGACACTCTCTTACTTTGTATCGGTGCTTGGTGGACCCGCAGCCCATACATCTGGGCAGCCCCTGGGCGGACCTTACATTAATAGCTGTAGCGTACTTTTCTGTGTCTTCTGCACTATCATCGCTACCCGGGTCCACAGCCTGCGCCGCTGACTGTGATTCAGTTTGCCTCAACGTAGTTCTCTCACCGAGGTCCCTTGATAGTTTGTCTGCTGCTTCATATTGTTGAGCTATCTCAATAGCCATGGCTAACGTCAGTTCACCGGAGTGTGTGAGGAGCCTTAACCGTGCCGTAGAACATAGCGTGTGCTCTGCCAACTGATCACGGACCATTTCTTCTTCCAAAGCCCGAATTGGCAGTCTCCAGCCAGCTGACGCAGGTCTGCAACGTATCGCTGCACTGACTCTCCAGTCCGCTGGCGGCGCTGCTGGAACTGGATCCTCCAGACGATGACGTTCTCAGGAGCACAAAAGTAGCGCGCCATTATCTCAACCACGTCCTCAGAACTATCGCTCTCACCCAGTGTGCCGAGAATACGTTCTCCCTCCATGCCGAGATTATGGACCAGTATCGCCTGTGCATGCAGTTTCTCCAATTCGCCGAGGTTTAATGCCACAAAATAATTTTGGAATGTGGAAAACCATCTCACCCATGGAACCGGTGGCTCACCGGGAAGCTCCAAAACTGGCCGAATACTAGAAACTCCTGTATCCATACTTTTATCCTTGTCGGCAAATGTTATGTCCATAACCAATACTCCAATAACGAGGCCGGAGGTGCAGTAGAATGTGACTTTATTGTTTGACTCACAGTACCCCAAAGGCGCTCCCATCTAGGCAGAGGTGAGGTCAAAAGAGACCGTGCCTCTTCTGCATCAGCCTTTTATACCCAGGGTGGCGGAGAACCGGAAAGGTGGAGCCACCACCCATATCTCATAATAATACGTCATTTTAATATCATGAACAACATTACATTTACCTTGAAATCTTTCTGTTTACTGTCTTCACAGAGCCACCATAGAGGAAGTGGAGGGAGATGTGTGTGAATTGGAATCCAAGCTCGACAAAGTGAGTACAACTCAAAATGCATGTCTTCATATAGTTTTTTGTTCACTTTATGAAGCTGCACCTACAGTGCAATGAAAAAGTGTTTACCCCCTTGCTGATTTCTTATATTTTTGTTTATTTGTTGCACTTAATGTTTCACATCACCAAACAAATTTTAATATTAGACAAAGAATCCGAGTAAATACAAAATACAGTTTTAAAAGTATGATTTCATTTATTAAGAGAAAAATATTTCCAAACCTACCCTGTCCTATGTGAAAAAAAGTACAGTAACCCCCACCCCCACCCCCCAATTACATCGAGAATTGACTGTGTTTAACCACATTTTTTGGAAAGCCGAGTTCAGTTTCACCCAGGCCTGATTACTGCCAGATCATTCTTGTTGAATCAAGAAATCACTTAAAGTGACACTCCGCCAAAAATCACGATTTTTTTTTCTTGTTAACATGTCTGTAGCATGTTTTTTATGACTTTAAATAGAATCTGTCTGACAAAGTGAAGTTGGCTAAAAGATCCCAAAAGGCAACACATCATGCTACGATCTAAAGAAATTCAAGAATAGCTGAGAAACAAAAACCCAGAACAAGTAAAGAACTGGAGACCTCACTTGCCTCAGTTTGGACACTGGTCCATGATTCAGCAATAAGAAAAACTGGGAAGAAAAGGCATCCATGAGAGAGTTCCAAGGTGAAAACCACTGCTGACTAAGAAGAACACAAAGGCTCATCTCACATTTGTCACATCTCAGTGATCCTCAAGACTTTTGAGAAAATATTCTGTGGACTGACAAGAAAAAAGTTTAACGTTTTGGAAGGCGGCGTCTCATTACATCTGTCATAAAAATAACAGCATTTCATAAAAAGAACATCATACCAACAGTCAAACATGGTGGTGGTAATGTGATGGTCTGGGGCTGCTGTGCTGCTTCAGGACCTGGACAACTTGCTGTAATTGATGGAACCATGAATTTTGCTCTCTACCATAAAACAGTTCCCTCCAGGATATTGTGGGATGTTTTTATGATTGTTGTGGGCCAAAAAGCCTGAATTCGCGGGAGCTTTTTAAAAAGTTGCGATAAAAGTTGCAACATTTTTCGAGTGTTTTCTGCACTAAAACTTGTGGGAAGAATTCCAAATTTTAAAGCAGATGCTTTTTTCCTGTTTACTGCAGTGACATTCTATATAACAATACAAGAAAAGCACAGGATGGTCAAAAATTTCCTATTATAGTGATCTGCAAATTAAGCAGAAACTTCTGCTATACAGAAAAACTCTTGTGCAACAGCAAATACAAACATTAACACAATATCCATTACAACAGCTAAATTGCATTGAATGCGTGTTAAAGAGTAGAGATTTGGAAATTATTGGCAGCACCTTCATTTGAAAACTCCCTATGGTCCCCAACCACTCGGTACTGAGCAGAGAGGAAAAAATAAATTATTCTGTTGCGCTGTATTGGCTATTGGAGTCTGTGTTTTTTGAAAAAGAAAAAATAGAGATTATTCTCTCTCTTTCCATGCCTACTCGTCTGCTGCATGTTGGTCTTCACACACACACACACACACACACACACACACACACACACACACACACACACACACACACACACACACACCCCTTTCATTTACGACGGGACGGTGAGGGGGAGGGGGGATGGATGGGTGGGTGCATTTGTCTGTCCAGAGTCCACACTGGAGATTGAGTTTTAAAGCTCATTGACCAGATGTAGTAATGATTTTACCTCTAAAGATGTTCAAACACTCGCTGTAGTGTAGTGCACTCTCCTCACGCGCACTCCTGCGATGGGGTGCTTTTGGAGCAGGCGCATGTTTTTCAACACAAACCCAGCGCTTCGCACACGTGGTCAGGACGGAGACGTGGCGAGGCTTCCACAGGCAGGCTGGGGGAGACAGAGGAAGGGACGGTGTCGAAAACCTCACGGGTGAGTGGGTTTTTTTTTAAATCACACACTCTGTTTGCAGATGTGTTCCGTTACTCAATGTAAACTATAAATTCACTACTCACTGTAAACACGGAAGTGAATACGGTGCAACAATGCATTTGATTGGTTAGACTGAGTGTTTCAGCGCCAGTTAGACAAATTTGATTGGTGAACTTGGCGGAAGTTGATGAGGATTGGCCAAAATTGCGGGAAAGTTGCGGTGATAGGACAAAGTTGCAAAGTCGTGCAATAGTTGCGCTGATTGGTTGATTTCGCGTGAATTGGTGGATCGCAACATCGCAAAATCCTGGAAGGACTGATAAAATCCTGAAGGAGAATGTCCGGCCATCAGTTTGTGACCTTAAGTTCAAGCCCTCCAATGTGGCTGAATTAAAACAATTCTGTAAAGAAGAATGGGCCAGAATTCCTCAATAGCGATGTAAAAGACTCACTGCCAGTTATCGCAAACACTTGATTGCAGTTGTTGATGCCAAGGGTGGCACAACTACTTATTAGGTTTATGGGGCAATTACTTTTTACACATAGGGCCATGTAGGTATGGGTAATGTTTTTCCCTTAATAAATATAATCATCATTTAAAAACTGCATTTTGTGTTTACTTGGGTTATCGTTGTCTAATATGAAGATTTGCTTAAACATTTAAGTGTGACAACTATGCAAAAATATAAGAAATCAGGAAGGAGGCAAATATTTTTTCCACAGCACTGTATGAAGATCATTCTGTAAGTGGAAAGGTGTAGGGCCATCTAAAATGCCACTTTCAGAGCTTTGAATATTCACATTTATTTACCAGAAAATAGTCAGTACCCACAAAGTCCCTCATACACGCAATTGGTGCTCAAACTTCATTGTTCAGTATTTTAGAGCTTGATGGTTATTAAGTTAAATAAACACCAGGTTAAACAGTAACTACTGTGAAGCAGTAAAATAATAACCTTATTTCTCATCACATGGTAGTTATTCCGCTTGGGGTATTTGTGTTGGTATCACAATGGGTCATATCTGAACTGCTTCATCTCTAGACTGAACATAACCATTTTGCTCCAGTATGTGCTAATTGTGGGCAGTTGAGTTGTATGGTGACTCAAATCACATATTCTTTGGCTGCAGAGACACCAATATGCCATTTTATCTGTGCATTACTGCAATTATTTGCTCAGCTTTGCATTGGTTTTTTTTGTTTTTTTTTTAGAAATTATATTTTGGTGATCATACACCTAGAATTTTTTTTGAATTGTGTCAGTGGATACTCTTAACGTTGCATCCATTGTGTCCAAGAAGGCAAATACAAATTAAATGGATTTAAAGTGAGTGGTTTCTTGAGCATAGATAAACAAATTGAGGGAAATAGTTGGGGTTTCATAGATTCCTCAGAGCAGAACAAGGACTACTGTCTTTCGGATGCAACCCAGGACAGTGGAGTCTGTCCTGTGCATTCATGGTATAAAAGATTCCCAAGAGGCAGCAACGAAAGTGGCCTGGTCAACCTTCTGATAAGGGAGACACAAGAGGCAGGGGTAATCTTGTTAGCTGCAGCTGAATTTGGAAAATAAAAGCAAGTTAAAACAAAACAAACAAACAAAAAAAAATTCAAAAAACACACGGCATCTGGTAATATTACAGCCGTGGACAAAATTGTTGGTACCTCTTTGTTAATGAAAGAAAAACCCACAATGGTCACAGAAATAACTTGAATCTGACAAAAGGGGTAATAAATAAAAATTCTATGAAAATTAACCAATGAAAATCAGACAGTGCTTTCGAATTGTGGTTCAACAGAATTACTTTAAAAAACAAACTCATGAAACAGACCTGGACAAAAATGATGGTACCCCTAGAAAAGATTGAAAATGATGTGACCATAGGGACATGTTCAACCAAGAGGTGTCCTCAAATTAACATCACAGGTTTCTACAAACTTGTAATCAGTCAGTCGACCTATTTAAAGGGTGACAAGTAGTCACTGTGCTGTTTGTTGACATGGTGTGTACCACACTAAACATGGACCAGAGGAAGCAAAGGAGAGAGTTGTCCCAGGAGATTAGAAAGAAAATTATAGACAAGCATGTTAAAGGTAAAGGCTGTAAGACCATCACCAAGCAGCTTGATGTTCCTGTGACTACAGTTGCACATATTATTCAGAAATTTAAGATCCACGGGACTGTAGCCAACTTCCCTGGATGTGGCCGCAGGAGGAGATGGATAATACGAATGGTAACAAAAGAGCCCAGAACAACCTCTAAACACATTCATGGTGAACTCCAAGGTCAAGGTACATCAGTGTCAGATCGCACTGTCCGTCGTTGTTTGAGCCAAATTGGACTTCATGGGAGACGACCAAGGAGGACATCACTGTTGAAAACAAATCATAAACTAGAAAAGCACTCGGAGAGCGCAGACCTCTGCCAAGCGCCACAGTTCCCCCCATACAGTGTTTTACATCATAAATATTAATCCTACATTTATTGTGTGTACGTTTTCAGATTCCTTGACCATGAAAACATATGAGTAGCAATTGGATTGACATGGATAGGATTAGTGGTTCAGTAGTTATTCAGGAAAATCGCATTTCGCATAATGGCGGTTTTCTTCTGGATGTAGCTCCATAGCTTTTAAAGATACAAGAAATCCGTTGACACTCTACAGATTCCACAGTGTCTTGGCTACATAATGGTGTTTGTTGAGTGATTTTAGCTTCATTTGTTCTCTTCCTATGAGGAAAATTGCGAAGATCCCCTATTTTTTTTGATATTGTGGGTCATAGTATCCGGAATTATTGCATTATCCGGATCAGTCTTCGATATATTATAGAACCTGTGGGCATGTTGTCCTGTATTTTTTTTTTTTGTTTGTTTTGCAAGTGTTGTGACAATTTTTGGCAGACTTACATGCAGAAATATTGAAAATGGCCCTATCTCGCAATGTTAAAGAATCCTTTAAAAAATTCCTGGATCCAGACGGTGATCCGGATCACCACCAAAATGTAATCATCTGTAGGATACCCCATTTCTGACAATCTGTGAAAATTTCATGAAAATCCGTCCATAACTTTTTGAGTTATCTTGCTGACAGACAGACAGACAGACAGACAGACACACACACACACACACACAACCTCCTTGGCATAGGTAAAAAGCCAGACTGGAATTTGCCAAACCGCATGTTGGCAAGCCACAAACCTTCTGGGGTTGTGGCAGAGACAGTTTTGTCTCTGTTCTATGGACAGACGAGACAAAACTGGAACTTTTTCGCAAGGCACATCAGCTCTTTGTTCACAGATGCAAAAATGAAGCATACCAAGAAAAGAACACTGTCCCTACTGTGAAACACCAAGGAGGTTCTGTTATGTTCTGGAGCTGCTTTGCTGCATCTGGCACAAGGTGTCTTGAATCTGTGCAGGGTACAATGAAATCTTAAGACTATCAAGGTATTCTACAGAGAAATGTGCTGCCCAGTGTCAGACAGCTTGGTCTCAGTCGCAGGTCATGGGTCTTGCAACAGGATAATGACCCAAAACACACAGCTAAAAACACCCAAGAATGGCTAAGAGCGAAACATTGGACTATTCTAAAGTGGCCTTCTATGAGCCCTGAACTAAATCCTATTGAACGTCTGTGGAAGTAGCTGAAACATGCCGTCTGGAGAAGACACCCTTCAAACCTGAGACAACTGGAGCAGTTTGCTCATGAGGAGTGGGCCAAAATACCTGCTGAGAGGTGCAGAAGTCTCACTGGCAGTTACAAAAATTGTTTGATTGCAGTGATTGCCTCAAAAGGTTGTGCAACAAAATATTAAGTTAAGGGTACCATCATTTTTGTTCAGGCCTGTTTCATGAGTTTGTTTTTTAAAATAATTCTGTTGAACCACAATTCAAAAGCATTGTCTGATTTTCATTGGTTAATTTTCATAGACTTTTTATTTATTACCACTTTTGTCAGATTCAAGTTATTTCTGTGACCATTGTGGGTTTTTCTTTCATTAACAGAGGGGTACCATAGTCTTCTTTTGATGAAGCTGTGGATTGGAATACATTACCCCCAGCACTGTAGTCTTGTCAGAATGACGTCTTTTAGATTTGCAGCTCGTTCTGGTGAAGGTGACATGGGCTCATGCCCTGGCACTGCATTCATCCATCTGTCTGCCCGCCCATAGTTCCAGAGAGTTATTACTCCTCTTAGGCCAGTGGTTCTCAACTGGTCTGGCTTTGGGACCCACCATCACCCCTCAATGACAAGCCGCGGCCCAAATCAAAGATTTTCAGATTGTCAAATTTATTGAATGTAAAGATTGTGCATTTTGAACAAATTTAATGATTAACCAAAATGACCAGTAAGTGGCAATACAACAGAGAGAACAATTCCCTTTAATGCTGAATTAGCTGCATTTTAAATTAAAAATTAAACAAAAAGTGCAATTCAAAAGAATTCAAGTCTCAAAATTGACTTTTCTTCTGATTGTTTTTTCAGTATTTACCTACTGATAAGGTTATGTGCTTTGAAGAAAATGAAGGAACATTCACTAAAACCTGTAACAGTGACATCATAGACCTGAGTCTGGAGGAATTAATGGGAGAACTGGGGATGTTTTTTGCTCTTGACAAGATTCTCAATGTCTGGAGTTATATTAGACCAGGGGTCACCAACCTTTTTGAAACCAAGAGCTACTTCATGGGTATCGAGTCATGTGAAGGGCACCAGCTTGACACACTCCTCTAAAATAACAAATTGTACACACACACACACACACACACACACACACACACACACACACACACACACACACACACACACACAAATAAATAATTATCAATAACTTAGAGTGGGTAACAGACAAGATCAATATTCAACACTTTATTTTTATTAATCTCAGCAATTGTTCAGATGCTCACTTCTACATTTCATTAAAAAAATTTCCAGTTTTCACCAGTCCCTTTTAACCATAAAAAACTAAACCCTTTTAATTCATGAACTATGCTGAACCGTGTTTGAAAAAGTTATGCAACATTTAAGAAAAATCAACTTTCATATTAAATAAATCTTATCACATTTTTAACTGAACAAATCTGCTGCAATTCTGCTCAAAATGTGTTACATTTAATAAACACACTTTTGTGTGTTCTTCTTCACTGGAATTATATCCATACAGTTCTTGCCAAGAATCATGCTTGAGTAATAACCAGCACTGTCCTTTCATGAGAAGAAGCTAAACAAGCACTGAGAGTGGGCAGCAGTTTCATGACGTGGAGTGAAGTGTCGCTCCACATAGTGCCGCAACGCCGTCGCAACAGTCACCCTGCAAATGAAACACATGCAGCTTCCTTTCACGGTAGTAAAAAAAGAACTCTTCCTCCCGCTCACTTTGAATTTTTTTTGCCATGTTTTTGGGCTAGGAAACTGCACTCCGCCCACCATCTTCACTGGCCGCTAGCTTACGCTCCACAAGCGCTAAGGTTTTGTCATGCGCACAATACTGACCTTTGAACTAGGTCAGAGTTCACCTTAACTTTACGTATAATAAACATATTTTCATTTTTTTTATTTTTAAGACATTGTCATTTTAAAATCTATATAAATGCAAGTGTGATTTTAAAAAATAGCGGCAGAAAAAATTACATCTTAGACGCAGCTCACTTGCGAGTTGTGCTATTTTTAGAACAGGCCTGCGGGCGACTCATGTGGTCCTTGCGGGCGACTTGGTGCCCGCGGGCACCGCGTTGGTGACCCCTGTATTAGACAAAGCGACTCTGAGGTCATGCTCAATGTCCAGTCTGTTTCTCTGTTTTGTCTTCAACTGAACCAGAGCTGAGAAGCCACACTCACAGAGACAGGTAGTGCTGAAAGGTAGGAGGGTTTTTACTGCTCGAATGGCAAGAGAAGGATACTCGCTCATCACAGTGCTGCACCAGAATTGCGAGAGGCTTACCTCCGTGAACCTCTTTTTCAGCGTGCGGTCACATGATAGCTCCACCAGTTGACTCTCTTCGTTGCTTGGCAACGTAACGCTTTCCATGTTGATTCCAAAGGGATCGCGTATCCAGTCCGTTTCGCCATGCTCAATTAGCATATACAAACAAACGTTGCGAGTCTTCTTCTACGGTGCAAAATATGGTGTCGCCCGCCACCTACTGCCATCTACTGTTAAGGAGTCTGAATGACACTATGTTGATTTATTTCTTGCTATTTTATTTGCCCATGCAAAGGCCCGCGACCCACTGAAAACAGGTCCGCGACCCACTTTTGGGTCGCGACCCACCAGTTGAGAATCACTGTCTTAGGCAATTGCCTGGATGATTACCAGACTCACACAATGATCCTCAGGTGTTTCTTCATCTATGCTGTGTTCAAGGTCAGGGTCAAAGGTCAGGAGATATGAGTATATGCCATTTAAGCTTTGAGAGGCCTTGGCTTTATACATATACTGTATAAAGAGAAATGCCACAGCACTTAGTGACCTTAAGCCTGATTTATACTTTTGTGTTAACCCTACATGAGCCCATGGCTTAACCTGCACCATTGCCAACATTTAAACTGCATTGGTTTAAATGTGTTGTTGTGCCACCAGAACAAGTTTCTTCTCCATTGTGTTTTTGTTTAGTCGCACAATGGTGCCCAACAGAGAGCAGATTGTGATAGAGTTGGAGCTAATGATAGAAAACAGCAACAACTAAAATGATCCATTCAGTGTGACTCCTTCTTCCACATATTTGGATGGCAAATGGTGAATAGCGTCATTGCTTCTTTTATTTCAAGTTCCTCTTTTTAAGTAACCATTCTCTTGCACAAGAAAACTGTAGTTTTTAATGTTAAATCTTCATTTTTTCTCAATGATGCTTCCTGTGGGTGGTCCAGATAACATTGTTGCCCAACATTATTGTGAGTTCATTCTGGGGAAGATGGAATGGGCTAATGCCATTTTGCAACATCCATTCCTCTATTCTTGATTTCCAAAAATCACTCCTAGGTGATACCTGAAAGAGCACCAAACTCACACAAAATGATCCTGTGGTGGGTCTGCATCCAGGTTGTGCTCAAGGTCAGGGTCAATGATCTGGATGTTTTAGAATATGTCATTTGAACTTTGAGTATAGAGAAATGAAGGTTCTTGGTGACCTCTGTCATTGATGGTGTAGTAGTTTTTCCTCACTAGTTCTGTTCAAATGAAGTAAATTAAAATAAAAACATTTAGAAATATGGCTCATCAGTAGTTACACCATTTTTTTTAAAGCAAGCATGTTCCATCTCAAGATAAATCCATGCAAAGTAGAAAGTATGTTGAGAGAAAGATCTCAAGTTTGAAAGAACCCAGTTCATTGTTCCTGGACTTGCATTCTAGAGTCCCTCCCTCCTCCCTGCCCCACATCTGTGACTCACTTCCCCTCTCTCTGAGGAGAGGAAGGATCTGCTGAACTGGGTGTGACAGTGTGTATATCTGTGTATGTGTTGACTAGGGTGGAGTGAATTCATTCCTACAGAGACCAAAGTTCAACTTTTCGCAGTGCTTTTATTTGCTTCTGTATAGACTATGAGCAGTGCTAATATTCAGTTTGCCTTTATGGTGGCTTTTTTTTTTTTTTTTAAAAGTAGTATAAACGGACTGGAGACTGTTAAGAATGCAGGTCTTGTGTGTAGCTGTTGATCAAATATTTTACTGTAGTCAGTTTTATTTAAAATAAAAAGCAGACTCCAGCCAAACTAATCTTTAGTACCAAAAAAAGGTCAATATATCTACAGCCAACAAAGCATACGTTAGACATTGGTAATTGCAATATAGTCACAGGTTAAGGTTTCTAGTAATGGATTCACTCTAAACCAAAAAGTTAATGGATGTAAAAAACACAACAAACACAACAGGCAGGAAGTAAAATATTTGTTACAAATACGATGGAAAGACATGAGATGAGAAGTGGTTGGTGTCATGCAATGCAATGTGAAGATAAATATAAGACATCAATATGATGGCTACACACTTTGTAGTTTTGGGTCCCTTCTAAATTACTTTGCTATTAAAATAATTCTTTACATTCTAATGGCAGCATTATGTTCATCAAACCATTAATTAATATGCATTTTTCTGTGAAATGCAAAGCAATTGTTTTTGTTGTTTTTTAATTAAAAATGCATTTTCAGACACAATTTTAATTAGTGACAGATGTAGTCTTGAACTTGTATTTGTATTTTTTTTAGTTACTTTTGGCTGTGGCTGCACATTCAAACTCTGTGTCATCACTTGTGTGGGAGTGACTGGAGGATGGCCAGAATTTGTTGTGAATTTACCCAACCTAGAATTATCTTTGTCCTCACTGAGTCAGAAATCAATTAAGACTGTTGTTAGTTACAGAGTAAGCAAGTAAGCATTAAAACTTCTTCTTCAAAATTTTAGTCCTTTGCTTTTCATTTTATTATCCAACAAATACACAAAGTTTGACTGTGTTTAAGACTGAATACCTTGAAAAATTTGCCCAACACTGTTCATAATTTTTTCTTCACCTATGTGTTCTGTGAGTTTACGCATTTTCATTTGTGTTTTTGCTTCTTTTTAAATCTGTTTTTCTGTAGTTGGTGAAGTTGTGTATTGGCATGATTGATGCAGGAAAAGCCTACAATGCAGCCAACAAGCAATTTGTTAATGGGATCCGAGAGCTCGCCCAGCAGTCCACTAAAGATGAAGTCATTGAGGTAAATGGCAAAGAAATTTTTTGATCTTATGAAGGCAGGCTGCAAGATTATGTAAAACCTTTAATAAATACTGACTACACCAACAAACATGAGAAATTGAATCTGTTGTGTAAGACTTTGATTGACCGCTTTGAACTTCCCCAATATGAAGAAATTTGTGATTTCTGCAGAGATGGGTAGTAACTACCTATACATTTAAAAGTACAGGACTCTACTTTTTTCAGAAATATTGTACTCTATTAAGTAGTTTTATTGTAGGATACTGTTTATTCTTATGTGAACATATTTGGTTTTACTCCTTGGGCCCTATTACAATGGTCTAGTTATTTTATTTTATTTTTTTATTTGCAATGGTTATGTTTTTATTTACAATGGTCTAGTAGTCAAAAGTGTAATGTCAAAGTCACAAATATCATTTATGAGTGTGTCCAAGATCATTTTTGGTTGCTTGATACTGTTTATTTCAAACAAAGCAAATTAAAAACAAGAAAGTATTTATTTATTATATTCACATACCATACCATATTAACATACCTAATATGTTCATGCACATATATACATACATAGATATATACATACTGTACATTGTCACAACAGCAATAAAAACACAGTGAGTAAATGAACAAATCTTAACACTAATTTCAAAATCTAATTACTTTTTAAAAATAATAGAAATTCAAAATTTTGTTTAGTTTATTGGTTTATTTATCAGGGACCATTCATTCATTCATCTTCTTCTGCTTAATCCTTTTCGGGTTGCGGGCGGGCGGGGGTGGGGTGGGGGGGCTGGAGCCTATCCCAGCATCTTTGGGCGAGAGGCAGGGTACACCTTGGACAGATCGCCAGTCTATCGCAGGGCCAACACAGAGAGACAGACAACCATTCACTCTCACAGTCACACCTAAGGACAATTTAGAATCCCCAGTTTTGATGCCAGTTAACCTAACTTGCATGTTTTTGGCATGTGGGAGGAAACCGGAGAAATCCCGGAGTAAACCCACGCAGACACGGGGAGAACATGCAAACTCCACACAGATCACTGTTGGTTGGGGGCTGGGATCGAACCTAGGATCCTCCGGCCAAGGGTGAGTTGCTGTGCTGCCGCAGTGCTAACCACTCCGCCACCGCGCCACCATGTACAGAAAAAACATTAAACACAGGGTAAAGCTGCTCTGTACCAGGTTATAGAGTTCTCGTTAATTTACATCTGTAGTCCCTGTGGCGGGCAGGAAGATATTAAAAGAAAAACGGCACATATACAGTGGGGCAAAAAAGTATTTAGTCAGCCACCAATTGTTTCAAGTTCTCCCACTTAAAAGATGAGAGAGGTCTCCAATTTTCATCATAGGTATACCTCAACTATGAGAGACAAAATGAGAAAAAAAAATCCAGAAAATCACATTGAAGGATTTTTTTTTTTCCACAATATCTTTATTGAACCTTTTTTTTTTTTTTTTTTTTTAAAAAAAATGATACAAGCAATCAAACACTAACACTAAAGTACTACAAAAAAAAAAAAATGCACTAAAAACACCAACAACCACCAACAAAATCAAGTCTTCAACAATGCTCCTCTGTTTAGTCTAGACAATCCAATACATAAGTATACATATTATGTTCACCAGTTTGGAATTTACAAGGTCCACACACATCATTCACCTTCTTCTTCAAGAGTTATGTTTAAATTTTTTACATAATCAATAAAAGGTCTCCATATATTCTCAAACACAATTTCCTTTGATTTCAGTATATATGTTATTCTTTCTAATGGAAGGTTTGTTAACATCTGTCTTAACCACTGAGTCACATCTGGTCTATGAGTCTTTTTCCATAATAGTGCAATACATTTTTTGGCATTAAGCAAACTGAGGTCTATGAATGTTCTTTCACTTTTATTAAAATTATGCTTTTCTGGGTACAGACCCAACAAAAACAGTTTAGGATTCAGTATGATTTGTTTTGAGATTATTTTTTCAATTGTTACCCTCACCTCTTCCCAAAACATTCTTATTAATCTACATTCCCATAAACAATGAAATAGGGTTCCTTTACTTTCCATGCATTTTGTGCATGTATCTGGTATATTTTTGTTATATCTATTTAACTCCTCTGGTGTAACATACATCCGCATTAACCATTTGAAATGTATCAATTTAAGGCGTGCATTTATTGATTTGGTTTGAGCTTCTGTACAAGCCAATTCCCATTGTTCCTCTGAAATTTCAATTTGCAGATCTTCTTTCCAGTAGTTTAATCTTTTCAGTGAATTTTCACTTGAAGATAGTGTCAATGAGTTATAAAACTCTGAAATAATACCCTTTCTTTTACTATCTTTCATCATCATTTTTTCCAAGGATGAATAAATAGGTCGAGTGAGAGCTTTATTTTGATTTGATCGAATAAAGTTTCTAAGTTGAAGATATTTAAAAAAATGTGTTCTATTGAGATTAAATTTGATCCTCAGCTCTTCAAAAGACATTATGTTGTCTGCACATGGCAAATATAAATCCTGAATCTTTTGTATCCCTTTTAAATTCCATACTTTAAATACAGCGTCCGCTCTCCCTGGTTTAAAATATTGATTACCCCATATTGGACTAAATTGTGACAATAACTGTGGTTCTTTTAAATAGTTTTTAGCTTCACACCATATTTTGATCATATGCTTTACAAATGGATTTTTAACTTGTTTTTGTAATTTTTTTGCCGAATCTGAGTATATGAATATGGGAAGAGGTAAAGGTAAATTGTATGATTCCATTTCAGTCCAGTGAGGGAGATCATTTGATGAAAAATAATATGTCATAGACCTCAGTTGTGCCGACCAATAATACAACATAAAATTTGGACATTTCAGACCTCCACGATCAAATGGTAAATATAATAAAGACAAACGTAATCTAGCCCTCCTGTTGTTCCATATAAATTCCACTAACTTTTTTTTTTATTCTTGAGAATAGATCTAAAGGTGGTGATAAGGGAATGTATTGAAATAAATAAAGTATTTTAGGTAAAATATTACTTTTAAGTATATTGATTCTCCCGATCATCGACATTGGTAGTGACATCCATCTCTGAGTTAACTCATTGATATCTGACATTAAGGCTTCATAGTTGACGCTGGCGACTGATTCTAGCTTAGGCATAATTTGGATTCCTAAATATTTAAACTGATTTACAACATTGAATTGATTTACCTCAGGGGCTGGGTAATTTCTCTGGGTCTCATTTAGCATTAATATTGAAGATTTAGTTTTATTTATTTTATATCCTGATATTTCCCCAAAATTCTTTATTAAATTCAACAAGGTTGGAATTGATTTTTTTAGATTCGACATAAACAAAATTATATCATCGGCGTACAGGGAGATTTTATGTTCTGTTGGTCCAACTTTAATTCCATATATTTGTGAATGTAAACGTATCGCTATCGCTAAAGGTTCAATTGCCATAGTAAACAGTAAAGGTGAAAGTGGACAGCCTTGTCGACATCCTCTATTGATTTTTATTGGTTTTGAAATATTGTTATTTGTTAGGATTTCTGCTGTAGCATTATTGTATATTATTTGAACCCATTTTATGAAATTATTTCCAAGTCCAAACCTTTGTAGGACTTCAAAAAGAAAGGGCCATTCAACTCTATCAAAGGCCTTTCCGGCGTCCAATGATAGGAGAGCTGTATCCGGCGCTTCTTTATTAAAATAAATAATATTAAATAGTCTTCTTACATTATGGAAGCCTTGTCTACCCTTTATAAAGCCATTCTGATCTCGATTAATAATATTTGGTAAAATTTCTTGTATTCGTCTTGCTAAAATTTTACAGATTATCTTAAGGTCGGCGTTTAATAGGCTTATTGGTCTCATATTTTCACATTTATTAGAGGGCTTACCTGGTTTTGGCAGCAGTATAATTAAGGCATTATTTATGTATGATGGTAAATTATTATTTTGAAATGCTTCTAAAACCATTTCCAAAAAAGGTTTTATTAATTTATTCTTAAATTTTTTATAAAGGTCAACTGGAAGACCATCTGGTCCTGCACTTTTTCCTGATTTCATATTATCAATGGCTAGCCCAACTTCTTCTTGACTAATTTTAGACTCCAATATCTCCCTGTTTTCATTTGGAATACACGGTATAGATAGTTCGTTCAAAAACCCATTTAGTTTTGTTAAATCAGGTTCATTTTTGGTATCATATAATTTTTCATAGTAATCTCTAAAGGCTCTATTAATTTCTAAAGGATCTATAACTACCTGTCCGTTACTTATAATACTGGTAATTGGTGTTTTAATTTCCAATTGTTTAATCTGCCATGCTAATAATTTTCCTGATTTTTCACCTTGTTCATAAAAAGATTGTTTCAATCTTAGAAGACTCGAGGCAGCTCTATTCGCTGATTTTTTGTCGTATTCAGCTCTCAAAATCAGTAATTCATTCTCCAACCTTGGGTCACTTCCTGCATACACTTTTTCCTGAAGACTTTTTATTTTATGTTCCAATTTAGCTCTCTCCTCTCGAGTCTTCTTAGATTTTGATCCTGTATAACTAATAATATGTCCCCTAATAAAAGCTTTGAAAGCCTCCCACTTTACACATGCTGATGTTTGTGTAGTATTGATGTCAAAGAACTCGTCTATCTGTTTTTCTATATACTTGACAAATTCCTCATCCTGAAGCCATTTATGCTGAAATTGCCATCTACCTGATTCCTTTGTCAATTTTTTATCTACATATACAGTATTAGACAACAGGGTGCATGATCAGAGATCACGATGTTATCATAAAAGCAGTTTTGAATCTTGGACCTTAATTCTGTGGAAATCAAAAAATAATCAATACGTGAGAATGTCTTGTAGGTACTGGAATAACAAGAATAGGCTTTAACTTGTGGTTTCATTTCTCTCCATATATCTAACAATCTCAATTCTTTCATAAAATGATTAATAGTCATCCTACATCCAATGTGCGTACAATCCAGTCCTGTTGATCTATCCACACCTGGATTCAATGTACAATTAAAATCCCCTGCTATTATATGTTGCCCTGTAAGTGATGATAAGATGAGAAATAAATTAGCAAAGAACTTCTGATCATCTATATTGGGACCATATAAGTTCACAAGATTTATATTTTCTAATAGCAAAGAACCTTGAATGATTACATATCTTCCAAATTTGTCTCCAATTACATTTTTCACTTGAAAAGGAACTGATTTATGTATGAGAGTCATAACTCCCCTGGCTCGGGATGAAAATGAAGAGGTGAATACACTTCCCTGCCATCTACTCCTAATTCTTTTAACATCCTCCTCTATCAGATGAGTTTCTTGTAAAAACACAATTCTTGAACCCATGTCCTTTATTTTATTCATAACTTGTTTAAGTTTTTTTAAATTTTGTAGACCTCTGCAATTCCATGAAGTTAAATTAAGATTAACACTTTGGTCCATGATCAATAGAGAGTTTGGGATTACCTTGCAGTGTAAACATGCTCATACAGAGAAGCAAAAACATGAGTGGTTGAACATTCATCCTACAAACTACACACAAACAAATTTCCTCTTCCCACACTTGTGGCAAACCCCCCAAAATCAAAAGAAAAATTCTGTCTCCCGATATAGCCATCGACCGTTCCACACCCACGGGGAACAGCCTAAGCCACTCCTTCTTCATCCTCCCAATCACCCTAACTCTACTGCTTTTAATGACGTAACATTAACTCTCCTCTGTAGTTTTCCAACTTAACTCCAAAATTTTTAACAACTTTGTACATCATAGTTTTTTTGTTTGTTTGTTTTGTTTTTGTTTTGTTTTTTTAATATATAATACAATCTATATTTTGTAAACTTACTATTTACTTCAAGTCAGTCAGATGCCTGTGCAAATGCTTAATTATTCTACCTTATATTTTGTTCATGCTTAGCTCCCACCAGTCTCTTCTTCTTCTTTGATCTTCTTGATGAACTCCTGCGCCTCCTCTGGGGTCTTGAAGATGTGGGTTCTGCCCTCATACGTGGTCAGCAGTCTCGCAGGATAGATTACCCCATGACGAATCCCAAGGTTGCGCAGCTCCTTACGTACGGGATCAAACTGCTTCCTCAATTGCTGGATTCCTGTGGCCAAATCTGGGTAGAACCGCACCTGCTGGTCCTGGTGTTTAATCTCTCCTTTTTTAGCTCGTGCAGCGTTGAAGATCTTCATCCTGTCTCTGTTGCTAAGAAACTTCATAATTAAGGTCCTCGGCGGTTCCTTATCTCTCCGTGGGCCAATACGATGTGCTTTTTCCAGAATCACTGCTGATTGCAACTCCTCGCTGCCCAGCACCTCCGGAATCCACTTTTCCAGAAAGGAGCATACGTCCCGACCTTCTGATTCCTCTGGAAGACCCACCAGCCTCAAATTATTCTGTCTTGACCGAGATTCCAAATCCAAAATATTATCTTCCAGAGATTTATTTTTTTTTTCCAAAGTGCGCACCTTTAATTGAAGACGGGTGACGTCATCTTCAGCACTAGCGAGACGGAGCTCCATCTGCGCCGTTCGTTCTACACAGTCACCCAATTCCTTTCTTATTCCTTCCAACGCTGTCATAATCCCATCAAATCTAGAGGAAAAGTCCGCTCTCATTGAACTCATGGCAGCCATCAGCGCATCTGCGCCATTCCCCGCAAATATCGCACCGCCGCCAGCCTCCTCCGCCATATATGGAGTTTTGTTTGCTGCGTCACAGACCTGAAAGTCCGTTAATTTGGACTGTTTCGGCAGCTCGCTTTTTCCTTTTCCTGGTTTTCCAGCCTTAGGCTTCGCCGACATATCCTCGCCCAAATGCTGGGATACGTTCTGTCCCAAATGAGAGAGTTATTTGCCGATTTTTTTTTTTTCCAGGAGCAGAGCAGAGCGAGACACGTCCGTCCTACGTGGCAGCCATAACCCACATTGAAGGATTTTTAATGAATTAATTGGTAAATTCCTCAGTAAAATAAGTATTTGGTCACCTACAAATAAGCAAGATTTCTGGCTTTCACAGACCTGTAACTTCTTCTTTAAGAGGCTCCTCTGTCCTCCACTCGTTACCTGTATTAATGGCACCTGTTTGAGCTCGTTATCAGTATAAAAGACACCTGTCCACAACCTCAAACAGTCAGACTCCAAACTCCACTATGGCCAAGACCAAAGAGCTGTCAAAGGACACCAGAAACAAAATTGTAGACCTGCACCAGGCTGGGAATACTGAATCTGCAATAGGTAAGCAGCTTGGTGTGAAGAAATCAACTGTGGGAGCAATTATTAGAAAATGGAAGACATACAAGACCACTGATAATCTCCCTCGATCTGGGGCTCCACGCAAGATCTCACCACGTGGGGTCAAAATTATCACGAGAACGGTGAGCAAAAGTCCCAGAACCACATGGGGGGACCTAGTGAATGACCTGCAAAGAGCTGGGACCAAAGTAACAAAGGCTACATCAGAAACACACTACGCCGCCAGGGACTCAAACACTGCAGTGCCAGACGTGTCCCCCTGCTTAAGCCAGTACATGTCCAGGCCCGTCTGAAGTTTGCTAGAGAGCATTTGGATGATCCAGAAGAGTATTGGGAGAATGTCACATGGTCAGATGAAACCAAAATAGAACTTTTTGGTAAAAACTCAACTTGTCGTGTTTGGGGGAGAAAGAACACCATACCTACTGTGAAGCATGGAGGTGGAAACATCATACTTTGGGGCTGTTTTTCTGCAAAGGGACCAGGACGACTGATCCGTGTAAAGGAAAGAATGAATGGGGCCATGTATCGTGAGATTTTGAGTGAAAACCTCCTTCCATCAGCAAGCGCATTGAAGATGAAACGTGGCTGGGTCTTTCAGCATGACAATGATCCCAAACACACTGCCCGGGCAACGAAGGAGTGGCTTCGTAAGAAGCATTTCAAGGTCCTGGAGCGGCCTAGCCAGTCTCCAGATCTCAACCCCATAGAAAATCTTTGGAGGGAGTTGAAAGTCCGTGTTGCCCAGCGACAGTCCCAAAATATCGCTGCTCTAGAGGAGATCTGCATGGAGGAATGGGCCAAAATACCAGCAACAGTGTGTGAAAACCTTGTGAAGACTTACAGAAAATGTTTGACCTCTGTCATTGCCAACAAAGGGTATATAACAAAGTATTGAGATGAACTTTTGTTATTGACCAAATACTTATTTTACCGAGGAATTTACCAATTAATTCATTAAAAATCCTTCAGTGTAATTTTCTGGATTTTTTTTTCTCATTTTGTCTCTCATAGTTGAGGTATACCTATGATGAAAATTGGAGACCTCTCTCATCTTTTAAGTGGGAGAACTTGCACAATTGGTGGCTGACTAAATACTTTTTTACCCCACTGTAGAAAGCAATTCAGGTCGAGTTTCAGAAACTGTTGACCCTGAAACAAGCAGGGAGTAAGTTTAAAGGTAAAAAGATCAGAGAGACGGCACACATAGAAAACAATTTAAGAGTGTAATTTCATAATCCCTTTTAAGGGAGAGAGTCAATGCTGGCAGGCTTGATTACTTAATCTCTTCCTAACCAAACCTAGTGATTAATAGAACCATCTTCCTCCCTGTATTTATCTGATTTCTTCTTTTTGTACTTCTTTTAAAACTCAAAATGTTTGGACACTGTTTTAACTCCGTATTTAATCGATTCCATAATTTAGCCCCACAGATCGAAACACAAAAGCTTCTCCTTGTTGTTCGTACACCCACTGTCTTTAAAAATACCCCCCCCCCCTTAAATGATAACTCTTTTGTCTTTTAAAGAACATGTTTTGGATGTTGACTAGCTGTAAATTATTCTGTACTTTGTACATTATTATTGCAGTTATATATTCCACCAGATCAAATAATTTCAAACTTTTAGCGTGTAAAAATAAAAAAAATTGTGTGATCACGAAAACCAGCTTTATGGATTATTTTTTATTGTTCTTTTTTTGTAAAATAACAAGTAGCTGTAATGAACTTTTATTTGTATTTCCTCAAATCTCTGAACAGTAATTTAAATATGGCAAAACCAGTTAACAATACAGAGTATGGAGTGATTTCTTCTATATACTGTACTTCTAGACAGTTTAGCTTGTACGTATTTAATGTGAGGTTTCCAGCAAAGTTTTTCATCTATAATCACACCTAGAAATTTATTGTCTTGAACTTTTTCAATATTGATATTATCTGTCTGTATCTTTACTTGAATATTTGCCTTACCATTTCTAAATAACATGAATTTTATTTTGCTCAAAGCAAAATTTCTATTACGAAGCTGGACAAAACAGATTTTGGGTCAATGAAAAGCACGAAAAGGTTGTCCTAGTCTCTTATTATTCGGAGCGTGTTTTGAACTTGACATTCAATAAACCAATCAGAATGGCTCGTCACCTCACCTTGAAAAGCTGGCTATGCATTATCTGTGGTGGATCGCTAATATAGTGGCATTATCTAAGTGCAGGAAGCTTATTTATTTAAATGATGAGGGTACAAAACTTAAATAGGCAATGAATGCACTGTCAGAAATGATCAAAGCGAGTGCCATAAGGTGCAAAGTACCACACAAATTTGTGCTTTATTGCAGTTAGATTACTACTGATTTGAAAACCAGTTAAAATGTTTCTGTTTATACTGTAAATTTTTTTCTTAACAGAAATGACTGAATCTTTAATAGATTTGGGAAATTTATCTTTTTTTTTCATTGACGTCTTTGACCCAAAAGCCAGTTTGGGAAGCTTGGGTCTGGCCATTGGTTGAATTCAGGAGGAGCAATGTGGTTTTCGGCCTGGCCGTGGCACATCGGACCAGCTCTTTACCCCCTCGAGAATCTTCGAGGGTTCGTGGGAGTTTTCCCAACCAGTTTACATGTGCTTTGTGGACTTGGAGAAGGCATTCGACTGTGTCCCTCGTGTTTTTTTTGTGGGGGTGCTTCAGGAGTATGGGGTATGGGGTTTGTTGTTACGAGCTATCCGGTCTATATACGACCATTGTGAGAGTTTGGTTCGTGGAATTTCCCCATTGTGGGACTAATAAAGGCTTGTCTTATCTTATTGCCAACACTTGGTCGGACTTATTCCCAGTGAGAGTTGGACTCCACCAGGGCTGCCCTTTGTCACCGATCCTGTTCATAATTTTTATAAACAGGATTTTTAGGTGCAGCCAGGGAACGGAGAGTGTCATGCTTGGTGACCACAGGAGCTCATCTCTGCTGTTTGCAGATGATGTTGTCCTGTTGGCTTCATCCAGCAATGACCTACAGATCTTACTGGGATGGTTTGCTGCTGAGTGTGAAGCAGCTGGGATAAGAATCAGCACCTCCAATTCCAAGTCCATGGTCCTCAGCCGGAAAAAGGTGGATTGTCCTCTCCAGGTTGGAGACAAGCTCCTGCCCCAAGTGGAGGAGTTTAAGTATCTCAGGTCTTATTCATGAGTGAGGGGAGAATGGAGTGAGAGATTGACAGATGGATCGGAGCAGCATCTGCAGTGATGCGGACGTTGTACCAGTCTGTCGTGGCGGAGAGGAAGCTGAGCTCTAAGGCAAAGCTGTCGATTTACTGATCAGTCTATATTCCTACCCTCACCTATGGCCATGAGCTTTGGGTAATGACTGAAAGAACGAGATCGCGGATACAAGCGGCTGAAATTAGCTTTCTCTGTAGGATTGCTGGACTCACCCTTAAGGTGAGGAGCTCACTCATCCGGGAGAGGCTCAGAGTAGAACTGCTGCTCCTTCACATTGGAAGAAGCCAGTTGAGGTGGTTTGGGCATCTGATCAGGATGCCTCCTGGACGCCTCCCACTTGAGGTGTTTCAGGCACATGCCACTTGGAGGAGACCCCAGGGCAGACCCAGGACATGCTGGAGAGACTATGTCTCCCAGCTGGTCTGGGAATTCCTTGGTATCCTCTCTGAAGAGCTGGAGCAGGTGGCTGGGGAGAGGGAAGTCTGGGCTTCTCTGCTTGAACTGCTGCCTCCGTGACCCAGACCTCCAGAAAAGCGGTAGAAGATGGATGGATGGATGACATCTTTGTTTTACTTCTAAAGTCAAAATTTTATGAGGGGAAAAATTGCAAATTTATGAAGAAAAAAGTCATATGTATGAATGAGAACCTCACAAATTTGAGATTAAGTGTCATGTATGAGAGAAAAATTGACACATTTACTAGAAAGCCTTGCAAACGTTCGACTGAAAACTTGCATCCTGATGAATTTTTAAATTAAAAAAAGTTGTATATTTAAGGGAAAAAGGTCACAAGTTAATGAAAAACAGCCTCACAGACTGGTGAGAATAAAGTCATCACTCAATAATCAAGTAACTTTTTTAGCAGATACTCTTAAATCATTTTTGCTGACTACTCTTACTTACATTTGATTATTAGTTAATGTAATAAAGTAACATTACTTTTACTCAAGTACAGTTTCTGGATACTCTGGATTTCTCTCTGTCTAAGCTAACTAACTAGGTTCGCCCCTTGAGTGTTTGCATCTTTGTTGGGCTGGAAAATCCTTGTATTGTCCACTGGGTCTTACAGGGGTCAGATGTTTTGTTTTACTTCTTTTGAATTTTTCACACAGAGGCATTCACTTCCTCTCTGCCTTTGTGTACTTTACAGCCTCTCCCGTAGGTTTCAGATTCAGCTGTTGTATGTACAGCTTCTAAAGAGATTAAGAGCCCCAAAATTTCAGTCGTACTTGTAGACCTCAGGCCTGGCAGCTAGCATGCAGGCAAATAGTGCCCTGGTTTGTGCAACAGTAATTTCTATTTTGTTGCACCATTTATTCAAGCTTTTGTTGTGTTTTACAAACCTGGTTATTATTGTTCACTCTAGCATATTTTGTGCTTTATTGTTTTACTTTCTGCCTTTCCCTGCCTTCACAGCTGTTCTCCTTTTCTCTCCACAGTCCAGTCTCACAAAGTTTGCAGAGAGCCTGCAGGAGATGATCAACTATCACACGGTACACTGTCACTGCTACGTGAAAGCGCATCTATTTTCCCCCTTCCAAAGCTGAGGCCGAAGGAGCAGTAAACTACCTGACAAAAAAAAAAAAAATATGGGCCACTGGTTTAAAAAAGAAAAACAGAAAAGACATAACAGAGATTTTTTTTAGAGGCTTAGAACAGAATTTAACTATTGTGGCTGGATGTGAAGCAAGTGGCTATAATAAGCAGCTTCCAGGGGGGATTTCAAATGACTGTAAAACATGTGAAACAGGGTGTTGCTGAAAACGTGTCTGCCACTGCACCAACTCTGCCCTCTGTAAAATGTGGTTTAAAGAAAAGCTCTTAGTCTCAGCTGCAATAAATTCTTTTTTCCCCTCTCAACCACAGCCTAAATGTCAGGAAACCTTTGGGATTTCTTTTCACATTTAAAAAAAAAAGTTATTTTCTCCAGAAGAAAAAGTCCACAGTACAGTAAGATGAGTCTCTGGTCACTTTGAGAGCAGGGACTAAACATAATATTTGATCCCTGTGTCCAAAGCTATAGTCTCGGAAATTTTGTGGAATAACTCATACATTATTGAGGTAAAGCGTAGTCAGAAGAAGTCGTCTTATATTCGTAAATTAGCATCCTTAAAAAATCAAAACATCAGCAAGAGTAATTGATATTCCACTAGTCTGTGTTATACTGTAAAACTCAGATTGAAAAGCAAACATTCACTCACTTTCTATAAAACCTTTGCAGAGTTGAATAAGAGTTTTATTACTTCAGTTATTTTTGATACTCCTTGTTCTGCTACCTACTTGTCAGTCTCAAGTAAGCATTAAATTGACTTGAAAATGGAGCCTTGACTTTAGTTTTCTCATTAGCACTATGCCAGACGCAGAACGAATGGGCAGAATGAGCTAGAGATTTTTAGCCTGCAGTGAATGACCCTTCCTGTCAAGTCTCGTCTGTACTAGTACTTCATCACAGTGAATTTCCCGCCTGCATTACGCTGAAGTAGAATAATTGGCTATGGGCAAACTTGACTGCTTCTTGGCATTAAACATTTTTTTGTCAAATAGAAATACTTTAAAATCAATTATTTCTGTTTTGCTTTAGGAAACAGTGATGTCTGTGTTTGCCGACTTTGCTGATAACTTTTTTTTTCTTGCAATTTAGAAGAGAGATGAATTTCAGATTTTCAGAATTTCAGACGAGTCTTAAGTAACTGAAATATACTGTATGTTGTTTCTCTGCTATTTAAATTTTTATATGAACTTTAAACTAATAAATTTTGTTTAAGAAGTTTGACTCCTAAATTTGTTGAGGCAAGAACCTGAGAAAGCAGGGAAAAAATGCCTGAAATTGGAACTGCCTGTGTCCTGCACCCTCATCCTCAATTCTTTGTCCAAAGCTACTCCCTATCTGAAGTGCATGTCCAGAGGGACATTTTTTTTTTTATTACTTATTTTGTACCCGTAGGTAGATTTGTTTTGCAGTCTGGTGACAAGCCACCAGCTGCCGGTCTCTGCGTGCGCAAGCACCCTGTGTCCCTAACACAGGGACATGGCTTATTACTCACATGTGGGGCTGACTGGCAGTGACTGCTAGAAAACCGATATATGTTTGGTTTCAGTACAACTGTCATTAACTGATGTGTCTGAGCCTCAGGTGAAAAAATGACCAAAAAAGCACTCTGAGAGCGCATACCTCTGCCAAGGCTCCTTCCTGACTCCCTTTATCCATCAGTCGGTCTGTACCTCCCTGCCTCCATCCCTCCGTACATTGCAAGATAGGGCCTTGGTGGAGTTATGCATTGATGGATCATATTCAAAGTCTAATGGGTTCGTGTGTATCCCAAGAGCCACCTCTGGTGAAAATTTCATCCAACTCTGTCCAGTAGTTTTTAAGTAATCTTGCTAACACATTGTGAGAAGATGGAACCTTGGTGGAGGTATGCACTGTCAGATCATTGCCGACATACATTCTTACATAAATTTCCACATCAGTCATCATCTTAATCAATCCTAACCACCTGAACAGACTCACCACACCATACAAAGTAACGGGGCAGCTTTGGCCCACGGGCCATATGTTTGACACCCTTGGACTAGACCGTAAAAATAGCCTACATATTTAGAGGCTTTAGTTAACCTCAGAAGAAGCTTCATTTGTTCTTCACAGCAATATATAACTAATCAAAGTGAGGTCACTTATTTTCTCTGTTGTAAGAAAACTCCCATTTGTGCAACTGCGGACAATATTGCTCCAGTGATCTGTTCGCTGAGAGTGGGAGCTGGTGTGTGTGCTGCCTGTCTGTTAAGCTGGATTCATGCTGCACCCCCGCTGTCCGCGTACGTGCAACCGGAAACCTCGTGTGACAAATTTTACGTCATCGTCTCCACTCCGCTAGTGCACGCAGGGCTCTACTGCGGACGATCGCGTGCAGCCCAAATTTTATGACCACGTGGCCTGCCCACATTCTGAACGCGTTGACAGAGCATGCACAAGACTGAATGTCCCATTCACGAGATGGCCGTACCAACACAGCATACAAAGACAAAGTAGACGAGGAAGACAACGAGGACACGGAAGACAAGAGTAAACACACATCAATCCTGTTGCAGCAGCAGCAGCCTGAGAGGAGAAGAGCAATGGAAAACAGTAACTCCTCCTTTTCCTTGAAACTACGCCATTGTTGTTGCTACAAAAAAAATGTGCGTCACTCTTGTGTTTATAGTTGGTAAACAAACTGACGTGTTAGCACATTTGTGCTACCCATAGGGCTGGGGCGAAACTACAAATAACAGTTGTGCGCATGCATCAACTGCTTGGCCTGGTAGACAAAAAAGTGAGCATGTACAACGCTGCGTGCGCACCGGGCTCGTCCAAAGCGCACGCGGACCAAAGCGGACCAGAGGGGAAATGCAGCATGAATAAGGCTTAAGTCCTCGAAATTTTTTCTCCTCCAGACCAGCTGCAAAATGAACCCCTCGTCGATGGAGTTGGGGCTCCGCTGCGGACCCAGTATAGGAGAAGCCGTAGATGGTCTCTGCCGCAGGTTGGCCTCCTGTCCTACCACACTTGCTCATCACACCGCAGCCCAGCGAGGAGAAATGTGTGGTCTGCTTCCAACTAGTGCCAAGTGCACTGCTTCCAGGGTGCGGCGGTACGTCCGCGGACACGTCTTAAAACTCCGCGGGCATGTCTTAAAGGGGAAGTACATGAAAAATATAATATTATATAAAATAATAGAAAAAAATCCTGCATCCAGACAGTGATCTGGATCAGCACCACAAACTAATCATTTGTTCCTTAGTCCACTTCCTACCTTCCCTGAAATTTTCACTGAAATCCGTTCACTACTTTTTTAATAATGTTGCTAATAGACAGACAGACAGACAAACACCAGCAAAAACATTACCTGCTTGGTGGAGGTAGTAATTATTGTATTAGTAAGCAACTTTGACAAAATTCTTATTCAGTCAGTCAGCGTGTCTATTAGGGGCTCATGATCCCCTGTTGTGCTGTATCATGCCAAAGCAAACTTGTCTCCTGATACCCCTGTTAGTCTACACTCAAAGTCCTCAGCTCCGTACTGTGCCAACATCATTGTTTCCAGTGAAACATTTTCCCAGATACTTCCATGTTGTATCAGATTTTATCCATTTCACTCTGTATCGTCGTATCTACACAAGAGTAAACAGTCCACCTCTGCGTCGAACCAATACAGACCATTTTGGAGAGGAACAGTGGAATCGATTACATGCATACTGGCATTAAATGGGACGCAGAACAAAGGGGCCAGCATGAGCATTCCTTCACTCCCTAAGCACTCCTCTCCCAATGGTGCCTAAGGCGACGTGTACAAAAAGCTGTACTAACAGCAGCCTCAGCTCACAAGTCCAAACACATGCCAACATCATCGTCTTTTGTAGAGTGGCCAAATGCAAAACATCTTGCTGACAGGACTTGCGGTGGGGCAAAGATACCGTCACTGGTATGAAACTTTCTGCAGACTGAACAGAGCCCAGAGGAGATACTATGGTGTAGCTGTCCTGTCAGACCACTTGCAGTATTAATTGCTATAGGATGTAAAGGCTGTGTGTCCACCGCTGGTATCATCTATCATCTGTTCATTTCCTATGTAGTCCAGCGTTTAATGTGCTCAACAGCCTTGGCACAAAAGTGTTCTCGTTGGTTAACTCTTTTTGTCGCTGTGCTCAGAGCATTTAAATTTGAAAAAAGTTCAACTTTTGGAGCGCTGCATTGCCCATCAGGGGTGCACCTTTCTGACAACCAGCCAGAAATTGACTGAAATGATGCCATGATCAGTATTTGAAACCAAAAGCTTGGAGGGATGGATGTTTTCTTACCAGTTTGATGAGATATAGCATAGTTAGTAGACAATGCAAAATGTGTGAAATGCCAAAGGCGAGCTGTGAGTGACAGGTCAAGTTGGTGCTAGGATACAGGACAGAAAGTTTTTTTTTTTTTTTTTTTTTTTTTTTAAGAACACTTGTGAAGTGCCTAGAAAAACAGGTGTGGAGCATCTTTGGTGAGGAAAAACGTCCTCTGGACACACAGCCTAATTGGTTTATTTTCACATTTAAATAAAGTTTTTTATTCCTGCTGCACCTTTAAAGCTCCATATTTTTTGAATAAAATAGACAATTATTATTATTTCTGTATTAGTCTGGTAGACAGGGATAGATATTGGAAAATTTCAGTTGCTGAATAAGCAGTTGTGCTTTTTCTTGATTTGTATCCTAAAAGATTTGCAGTCTTCGGCAGACCTTTATGGTCAGCAGTTCCTCTTATCTGTATGTCTTGACTGGTTCCCTAAAACTCTTCGGGAGCCACCGTTCAGGCTAGCAACCGCTACTCATCATCTGAAGCTGTGGTCACATCAGCTGACTATAAGAAGGTTTTTGCCACTCAGCGATCTTTCAGCACATGCTCTCCTCAAACAGAGCGCAATCTGTTTGTCACTGCAGCCTCTCTCAGCCACACTGCTCATATTGTCTTGTCTGAGTACAAGATTGCACTGAGCCCTGTTTAAAGTGTTTGTGGGACTTTTTGCTCAGGAGTTTATTTTCTAGGAAGACATGCAGGTTAATGAGGGGATGAGTCACAAACAAGAACAAGTGCATAACGTCATTTCTCATGTTTATGTCTTTATGGGGGGAGTTTACAAAGTCAGCATGTTTGTGTAAATTTAGCTGCTTAATTGCACCCTGTGATGTTAACAATATCCAGCTATGGAGACGAGCTTGAAAGCCAGTGTTTAAATTGTGCTGTAGCCTGGAAGGAAAATAGAGTTATGTATCATTTTTAAAGCTTTCTTAAAGAGCTAATTACAAGTTGTTCATCTAACAATAAAGAAACTTGCCATATTTTTCATCAGGGATGATCAATCATTCACTTTATTTCTTTTCTTCACAGATATTATTTGATCAGGCCCAGAGATCAATCAAGACACAACTTCAGTCATTTGTTAAAGAGTAAGTATTAATTGATGAAAATGATATAACTAGCTGTATCACTGGGTAAGATAAGGTTTTGTAGAATGACCCACATTTCACTGCATTTCTGCAAGAAATTGTGTGTGTGTGTGTGGGGGGGGGGGGGGGGACTTGGATATTATTTTCTGTTTAAACCCATACATCATGTCCCTGTTTCCAGCCTCCTAATACAGCTCAGAAATACAGAGTGAATAATTTCAGGAAGCTTTTGCAGCTCTGGCTTACTTCATTAAAAGGATTAGTAGTTTTCTGCTGCTGGCATAAAAGGGATAAACGCCCACATCAGCAGCTCTCACAGTTTTCAGAGGAAAAAGTGGGAAATTTCTTCTTGTTCAGTTTCTTATTACCTTTTAGCCTTTAAATACAATACACTCACATAGGCTCAAGCCTCACGCTAGGGTGGTCCAGACATTCTTTGGTTTTACTGCTTGACAAGACTGCCTCTGCTTCTAATGACTGAGCATATTCCTGAAATTTAATTAAATTTAGACAGTATTTAAAAGTCTCTGTCAAAATGCGCTGACTTTGGTAGCAACCCCTCCATATATTTCAGTGGTCCATTTTTAAAAATTTTTTTTTTTTGTATGCAGTCATTATTTTTTGCTATGAGGAAGAGGGGTCAGCCTTTTGGAGCAACATTTTAAAAACATTATTTTTTACCCATAGACTTTTGACCACCCTACCTCACATGGTAAATGTGGGTCATATTGATGAATTTCTAAATAACCGATCAGATGGTTTCAGCAAATTTGTTTGAAGCTTGGATTTCCATGAGTAAAGATTTACGACACCGCCTTTGACTTTTGTCTCCTTATGGGATGGCCGTGCCTGTGTTCCTTCAACTCTTCTTCCTTAAAGAGTTCACCTTTCCTCACTACAAGATTGTTAAAACCTAAAGGAAATACCCAGAATGGTCGTAGTCTCAGCGCTTGTGTAAACCAATCAAACAATATCCAGAAATTCTATATAAAAAAATACTTGAACTCCAGCCTTTCTCATCTACAAATTTGTTTCCTGAGAATGTGGTACTGAATTGTCTGAGTCTTGAGTTCTGGCTCTTCTCTTTAAACCTGCACCAGGCACAATAGTTTTTTTTTTTTAATTAATAATTTGAGGCCCATAATTTTCAAACCTATCTTAGAAGTGTAATGTGAAAAAAGTTAACATGCAGGTTGAATATAAAGTTTTTAGCTTTTGCCTCATAATTTTCTCCCCTCTGGCTTGATGCCAACTGATGTCCTTGCAAGAATAATGCAGGAATATCAGCATTATGTAGACAAACCTGAAGAGAACACGAAGGGGGGGGGGGGGGGGCTGAAAAGCTCATAGTGGTCAAATTTGACCAAATGTGGTTTATTTTTCAACCGCAGGGATCCAAGCGCTGCAACACCAATAGAAAAGGTGTGTGGTCCAAAGGAGAGACTATGCTGAAAAATAAACTACATTTGGTCAAATTTGACCACTATGAACTTTTCAGTCCCCCCCCCCCCATCTCTTTGACTTGAATAGGGCATTCTACTTGTAAAATGGAGGAAAATGGAGCTGATCCCTCAGTCCTGTCAGTGAAAGCAAGACAATTGAAAAGACATGCAGCAGTGCTTGGAGCCATGTGTCAGGAACGTATTGCACATTGTTGCTTGGCAACAAGAAAAACAAGTCTGCTTTTCTTCCTAAAAAGCTTGGAATATTTCACAAAGAAAAACTGACTTCATAACCTTTTACAAAACCTCAAATATACAATGTATTTTGGCATTATTTTTTGCTAGTTTAAGAACATTTCTGTTCATCAAATGACCAGAAATAGTAGGCTGATGTATAGAGAAGACATAGAAATGGAATCATTGCCCCAGCTACATCCAGACCTCCAAAGAACACTTGGATCCAAGAAAAGCTATGCTAATTAATGAATATGGAAGTTTTGTTTTTATTCTAAATCAAGTTCTCACACAGTATTAAAACTTGTAAAATTTTTTGAATTCATACAAATGCTTTTCTCTTCTATTTGCAGTGACCTGCGTAAGTTCAAAGATGCTAAGAAGCAGTTTGATAAAGTGAGTGAGGAAAAGGAGGCAGCGCTGATCAAAAATGCTCAAGCCCCCCGCAACAAACAGCATGAAGTGGAAGAAGCCACCAACATCCTCTCTGCCACGCGCAAGTGCTTCCGACACATTGTCCTCGACTACGTCTTACAGGTAAAATTTTCAGTATCAATTTTGAATTGGAGAACTCTTGAAATCGCATCAACCCAAAAGACACAAATTTGTCTTGTCTTGCAGAATTAGTGATTAGCCTTTGTTTTTTTCTTGTTAGGAATTAATTTTCTAAAAAGGCAGTGCTATTGCAAGAGTATTTTAATGCGACCTCATATGACTACTGAACAGTACACTGTGTTCCAGAAAATTATGTGAGGCTATGTATAGCCATGGATTGCTGACATGCAGCTTTTGAAACAGAAGCTCAAAAAAGCTGAGCTGTACTATGTCATGGTCAGAATTTCTACAGCCATGTATTTGGGTGTAGAGCTTATCAGACTGATTCAGATTGTGCTGATGGAGCAGAGACAAATGAACTCCAGCTGTTTTAGATTTGACTTGGATACCTTTTTCTTCCTCCAGCATATCACATTGGATTGAATGTAGCTCAAAATACGTAGTAGCAGTGCCTTCAACTAGCAACAATTTTTGCATGAAAAGGGTATCCTAATACATTATCTTGTACTGGAATATACTGTATGTACAAAGGGATTTCAGAATAGCTGGTGCCAACAACTAGTTGGAGAGAAATGTGAAATGCTCCTGCCTTCCCTTTTTATTTTTTTTTTGCTTGTTTAGTTTCACATCAAATCTTCTATCAGCCTCTGTACTGATCCTAATAAATACAGTCTATAGAAACCCTACCAGTGAAAAGTTTGGACACAACTCTACACTATAGAGTATACACTACTCACAAAAAGTTAGGGATATTCGGCTTTCAGGTGAAATTTTAGGATGCACCTAAAATGCACTATAACTTTTACAGGTGAACTTAATTTGACCTTCTCTAACCTTTTGAATGCACATGTACAACTGTTCAATGTTTCAGTACTTTTTGCATAACTTGCTGTTCTCTAACAAGGTGCTTAACGGCAAAATTCACAACATGTGATTGATCCATGAATCGACAAATAAATTTTCTGGTTCAATTAGAATTGGTATTTAAACAGTCCTCTTCATCATGCGGTTCACATTTTCACATCATGAGACCAAGACGACACCTAACGATTGATCAACAGTGCCTTGCCATTGCGAGGCTTCAAGCAGAATGTTCTCAGAGGGAAGTGATCACTGAGCTTAGAGTATCACAAGAGTGTCATCAGCAGGTTGCAAGAGAGATACAGAGAGACTGGAAGAGTCACAGAAAGGCTTAGAAGTGGACGTCCTTTGGCCACATCCCACGCTGATGACCATTGTGAGCAGTGCCCTGTGGAACCAGATGATGAATGCCACTCAACTCCAGGCACATTTAAGGGAGGTGAGAGACACCCAAGTGTCACGTCAGACCATTCGAAACCGTTTTCATCAGCGTGGTCTGCATGCTAGATGACCTGCAAGGGTACCTGACCACACCGCCAGGCACAGGCGTCATCATCTTGCATGGACCAGGGAGCATTTACGCTGCACAAGGGACCAGTGGGCCTCAGTGCTGTTCTCTAATGAAAGTTGGTTTACATTGAGCAGAAGTGATGGCCGCCAACAATGGGAGACGTCAAGGAGAGCGCTATGCTCACGCACCGTTGTCACCAGACGAGCCTTTGGTGGTGGTGGTGGTGGTGGTGGTGGTGGTGGTGGTGGTGTTCCAGTCTGGGCAGGTGTGTCTAGTCAATACAGAACTGCCGTACACCTTATGAATGGTACAGTGACAAGCCGATACTAGCTGAATAACATCATTAATCCAGTCATTGTGCCCCTGCATGAACAACACAGGCCTAATTTTATCTTCATGCATGACAATGCTCCAGCTCATCGAGGTTGCATCATTAGGGAACGGCTGCTGGAGGCTGGGGTACCTCAAATGGAGTGGCCTACACTTTGTCCAGACCTGAAACCCATAGAAAACCTATGGGATCAGCTGAGTTGCCGTGTGGAGCCTCGTAACCCTGCACCCTACAACCTCAATAACCTGAGGGCCGCCCTTCAAGAAGAGTGGAATGCCATGCCTCAGCAGACAATAAGTCGACTTGTGAACAGCATGAGACATCGTTGTCAAGCTGTAATTGATGCTCAAGGCCACATGAGAAGTTATTGAGACACTGACATTTTTTGTTGTGGTATACCCACCACTGTTGTTGGCTTTTGTTTCAATAAATTGTTTGAGATGAGGAAATCACCATTGCATGCGTCTACTTAATTGCCCTACATTTATGACATATCACTGTAACATGAACTTTTTGCATTTTCCATAAATTTCACCTGAAAGCCAAATATCCTTAACTTTTTGTGAGTAGTGTAACATGGGGAAATTATAGCTATCTGAAAGCACGCAAGAGAAATTTTATAGCTTGTTTAAAGCAATCAATAAATTATTCTCTGTCTTACATTATTAGAAAAGGTGAATCATACTCTGTTTCATTATGGTGATATCACTAGATATTAGATTATAATGTATCTGGCATTTGACAGGGTTAATATATTTCAAAATGACTTGGTTGTTTTATAAATCCAACTCTGCCTCTTTCCTTTTTCTTTTACAATTCTTCTCTTATTCCTCATGTTTCTTTTTTATCAAGCCATTTTTGTTGCTGTCAAACCTCCCCGTACATATTGCACTTCAGTCCAGGACAGTGGTCTTGTATCATCTAATGTGTCAGCTGTGCTCTTGGTTTTCTGTCAGCCACAGCAGGACTGATGAGTGCTTTGTGGTTTCTGATAAGGCAACTGACTGCACAGCCAATGCTGTGCAGACACAGTTGCTCCCAGAAATAGAAACCTAAAAGCAGGTTTTGATATAGGTTTGATAATCTGCTTCAGTAACTCACTGCATAGTCAGTCTCTCGTGAAACAAGCCATAGCTGTAGTTTTTTATCTTGAATTTTAAGTATGCTTATTGGAAATCTATAACCTAGCTGCTTACTCAGCTGATATTTAAATGGGTCTCCTTGAAAGTTTCACATTTAGCAAGTGTTGTCAGCACTTTAAAAACGAGCCTCTTCAGCTGTGTTTATGGGAAGCATTTAACACAGGTTTTGCTTATGTGCTATTTGTACTTGATTATACAGGATGGAGTGTGAAATAGCATAAAAAAGGTGCATTTACAATCTTTTAAGAATAGACCTTTTCTCTGTGTGACTAACTATGCTGTACCATACAGTGTTTGATCGTTATCCATCAAACCGTAGATGTTTTGTCGAGTGTATTTACATCTAGAAAAACAGGATTCTGTTTTATTAGGATGTAAAGGAACGTGTGTTGCAAAACAGGAATCTGACCTTACCCTGACTGATATGTTATCACCTGTAAAACAGAAACCCAGTGCTCAAAATCGGTGCTCACTGACATTCATGAGACCGGAAAACAGAACAGGAGAATAATCTTTGGGTCCTGACAGTCTTAAGTGTAGAATTAGCAGAACTAAGCAACTAATTGATAGAAGTGTTGCTTGTTGTTTTGTCACCATGCTCCACTCGGCTAAATAACAGTCATTTAGAGGTGCTATTCTGGTCCAAACTCCTAACTGACCGTGATCAGGAGGAGGTGGCGCTTGTAAAAATTGTGATGCATCAGCCATGTGGTTAGAAGAAAAAAGTATAGAGTTCCTTCTCTGAATGGGAGTTAAGATCTCCATATAAAACGGCTGTGTGGTTTGAGGCTGCACAGATGAATCATGATCTGTTGGTTTTAAAAGTGAGTTTACTTTTCCCTTGCGTCTTAATATTTGTAACATAAGGGACCCCAAAGACCCAAGTTTACACATGCACTTCAGCGTGAGAAGTGTTTAAATTAATTCATAATGTTCCATCGTTGTTTAGCAGCCAAAAGCATCTTCTTGTCCAGTCAGTGACTCTGTGGTCCTTCAGGAGCATCACCCCCCCCCCCCCCCCCATACAGGATTTGTTTACAGAAGTCATGAGAAATAAGTGAAACAGGCTTCAACAAACATGAAACACAGGAGCGCCACCTGGTGCCAAAGTCATAAAAAGACAGTGATACTTGGGGAGATGGCTTAATTTTTGCTCCTTGTTTCATGTGTGTTAGCTTGCTTTGATTTTGCTGCCTTTTTAATTTACAGCATCTGTCCTTGTTTTACCTTCTCTCTTTGAGTCATTACCTTGTCCTCATACATTTTTGAAATTTTGTCTCATACACGTCCCACATCTAACTCTTTTGGGATTTTTTTTTTTTTTTTTATCCCGACTCCAGATAAACGTGTTACAGTCCAAGAGAAGATCAGAGATCCTAAAATCAGTAAGTTCAAGTTCAATTTCTTTAATTTAGATAGTCGTCCCCTTTTTTGTTGGTTCTTTGAATAATGACAGTTGTCTTTTAATAGATGCTGTCCTTCATGTATGCCCATCTGACGTTCTTCCACCAAGGCTATGACCTCTTCAGTGAGCTGCAGCCTCTTATGAAACAGCTGGGAGGACAGGTATGAGCCACTTCATGTGCCCCGTTTATGGTGCTATGAGATTAATGAAAGTACAATGAGATGACTCTTGTTGGGAATATAAATGTAAATAAAATTGAGTCTGCCATGAGAATGGCACGTAAATAAAACTGAGTTGATTTGAATGCAGGCTATAATTTTTGAATCTTGAAGAACTTATTTGACCTTAAAAAAAACAAAAATACCAACGCACACATAATTAACACCCACAAATTGAGGAAAAATTTGTAAAATAAGTCACTTTCTGTCTCAGGTTTAAAGCTACAAAAATGTTCTTTTGTGGTAAACTTTATTTAGCAACTGGGTTTAAATTTGCTTCATTTGTTTTATTATTCTTGATTCATGCATCTCATAAGAGGGGAAAATACCCTGTGCTGTTGATGGAAAATTCTTACAAAGTTGTTGAAAAAAAAGCGGCAAACTCGAGATACATGAAAATAAACTTTAAGCTATTTGTAAAAGAGTAGCGGAATAACTATCAACTTTACATAGCAGTGCACCATCATGAATGAACGCTGGATAATATTGTTTGATTATTTAGACGCCATTGTTGCTTGAGGCTTTATTATCCTAAGTTTGTGAAGAGATGACTAAATTAAAACCCGGCACAGACTTCTGTTTAGTCTTGTATCATTATGGAGAAGTGCAGTCGGTTCTTTTGACTGTCAGGAGCATCTTAAACTGTTCTCCCCTGACTGATACTCTTTATAAATACACACTCTGCTGTCCCATTTTTTATATATATATATACATATAGTATATATACAGTATGTTTTAGTTCTCTATCTTTTATAGTGCAGAATGTGACTGAACAAACCTTTTGTCTTCAAATGTAATTTTAGGTGATTTGGGTTAGTTGCTAAAGACAAGTGGGAATTATCAAACGACCAATAAAACTGTTTCTTCATCTGCCTTTAGCGTCTTCCAGAGTCTACTCTAAGTTTGTAGCTTATCTTTGTGCGTCAGTTTCAGCTGTGTGTCTGTGTGCATCCTCTGATAAACAGAGCTTTCCCTCTGAGGCACAGCACAACCCAAAAGTAGCTTTGAGATCTTTATCATCATGGTGCTGCTGCTGGTGAACTTAGCAAGAATGAGGAAGAAATACGGAGAGGGCAGGGAAAGGGTTTTCCCACAGCCACACGCACAGGGCTGATGGTCAGCCGAGTGAACGCAGCAAGGAGTAATGATCGAAGGTTGTGGCGTACAAACGGTGGATGCTGAAAATGAAAAGAGGACAGTTCATGCAGCCCAGAGAAGATTGGTCTTTTGCAAGAGAGTGAGGAGTGGAGGAGTCGTGTGCCTTGCTGAGGAGAAAATGAAGCTTGTGAACACATTTTTGTGATGCTTGAACTAAAAATATGTGTAAGAGATCCATGCTGTGTTTTTGTTTGTCTTGAGACTTTTTTGGGAAGACGGCTCCTCGGGCAGTCCTCTGAGTTAAATTGGATTGTTGAGAAGTGTGCGGTTTCTTAATCTTCATGCGCCGAAGTTGAAAGCCTCTGATGCTGGCGTTATGGCGACACTGACAAAAAAGATGGCGGAAGGGATGGGATCTACTTTGAAAAACGGATTTAAGGATAAAAGGGACAATGTAATGCGCTGAGGCAGAATTTTTTAAAAAAAGGTGCCATTAAAAAAAACTGAAAAATCAAGAATTGTGTGAGGAAAAAAAACTGAAAAAGACTCCAGACTTGACCCTGAAAAACGAGAGGCTTGCCATCGAAGTCATGAACAGCTGGAGTATCATGGTGCTGTGGATTATATACTTCTCTCTCTGACTTTGGAGCTGAGCAAAAGGGGAGGAAGATCAGTGGTTGAGCTGTGGATTGTGACCATTTTTTCTTCCTCTGCAACATGAAGCTGAAGAAGGTGGAGAGGCTGTGCAGGGAGGTGTGGAGGAGCTGTCAGCAGGTGTGCTAATATCACCTGATGTCTGCTGTCACTGGGAAAGTGATGAAGGGAATAGGGTTCCTGCCATTAAACTAGTACTGTATTTTGATAGTTTCAGTTGTTGTTAAATGGTAGTGATAATATGAAGAAGTTGAATAAAGCTTGTTGTCCGTCTTGCCCAAGCCCATAAGGTATTTCTAGTCAGGAGGATAGGGGTGTTGGATGATAATCTTACCAGTGTTTGGGGGTTTGTTTTAAAGCAGAAAACAAGTACATACAACATAGTATATTTAAAACAATGTGGTGAGGAAAAAATGGGAAGATGTCTGCGGCTGGGTAGAAATAAAACCACCGACTTTTGTGCTGTGGCTATTTTAACATTGAGTACTCAGTGTGTGTGTAACAGCTCAGCAGCTCATACTGAAAGCTGGCCAAAGTGCTGAAAACTAAGGAAGTATTGTCTATGATTAAATAACTTACAATGGGAGAAAAAAGGATACTTTTCATCTAATGAAAGAGAGGGCATATCAAGCTAATGCCATAGTACTCCGTCTGTTTGCCTGTTTGTTTATATTTCACGAGAATCACTCATCAAATGCCCGGATGGTTATCAAAGTCGCACACCATGATCCTCAGGTGGGTTTCAGCTGTCTTTGGGCACCAAAGGGAGGGCTCTTGGTGACCTCAGGGTGCTTTTATAGGCCAGTATGAGCCACTTCATCACTGATGGTCTGATCTGTTTTGATTAAGTGTATAACAGCTTGCCACAGTTTCAGTACACTCCTGTTTCCCATTGTTAAAACAACGAGATTACCACTGAAGATACATACTCTTTCCATTGCATTGGACGTCAGGACTGAAGATGTGGGTTTAGTGACTATGTTCATTCAGAGGGAAGTTTCCCCATGAATCACAGAGGTTGTCATGGCAGCTACATGTCAGATCTAAATGGAGCATTGGGGGGGTACTGCAATCTTAAATGGAAAACTAAAGGAGAATAAAATATTTGAGCCATTAATCTCTGCGGACGTCATCTGTGGGGATTCTGTATTAAGGCAGATAAGATGTTAGAATATTTGGAGGGCCCAAACACAAACACACCTGCCACACAAGCTGACACGGCCCAGACTGAACCGCTTTAGAAGTTGTGGTGCAACAGGGGAAAAGCATTTCCTATCCGTTATCAGCCCTCTACTGTCCTATCCACCCATTTCCGCTTTAAACAAAACAAAACACCCATCTCCCTAAATTGTGTCTTTACTGACATTGTTGTTATTTTTCCTGAAAGAAATCACAAAATTTAATGTTATTAACCCAGGGGTCTGCAATATGCTGCTCTAGAGCAGTATACAGCTGATGCAAATTCAGGTCACATTCCTGCAACAGACTAGAAGAGAAGTGTAAAGTAAAAATTCACTGCAGCCTAGAGCCTCCGGCAATCCACTAAAGTCTTTTTTTCTTGTGTTTCTTTTTTCTCAGCTCCAAAGACCTTTTTTTTTTTTTTTGTTTTCTCCCCTAAATGCAATGTTTACTGGCGGGGGGACAAGGAGAATCAATCATCTTTCATCCCAATTTCACACATGATAAAGCCTCTACAGCACAATCCATTTTGTTTAGAGGAGAAAGCACCGCTTGTCCCAGTCTGGCTTGTGGGAAACGTCGCTCATGTCCGGAAATGATTTTTGTTGTCAAGATTGGAAATAGAGTGAAAATTATCAGTTTACACAAAACCAAACACACACACACTTACTTTTTTTGTGAATTGACAAAGTTTATACTGGCTGATATTGGAGTTAGCATGTTTTTACTTTTTGTGTTTTTTTTTTTAATGACTGCATGCTTGACTTGGCTCTTCTGTGTCTTGCAGTTGGACCAGCTGGTGGTGGATGCTGCCAAAGAGAAGAGGGTCATGGAGCAGAAACACTCCACCATCCAACAAAAGGTGCTTTCACACCCACATCATGATCTCAGTTTTAAACTAGAGGGCACTCAGAAGAGTGCATACCTCTGCCAACGTCAGTCTGCCTGTTCGTGAGCAGGATTACGGAAAAATTACTAGACGGATTTTGATGAAATTTTCTGCCAAGCTGGCCCTTGATCTACAGATGAACCCATTAGGGTAGTATCTCACGGAGCAGCGAATGTAGGCGAACATAACGAATTTTGAATTTGCCAACTTTTCTGAGGAATGTTCAGGGACATCGGGGTTGGCCTCTGTCATTCGCAACAGTTAACGTTTAGCGACGTTTAACAACCATTTGCAATATTCACACAAGTGTTTGCAAGAGTGTTTGTGAAAGCAGCTGTTGAATATTAACACCTATTGACTGTGAAGGGCGCTCCGTTGCGCCATCAGCCCCTAGTGGTGAAGGGTTTTTCAAGAAAATATTCAGCTCAGATGTCAAGAGATTTCCAAAGCTATAACTTGAAAGTGGTAAGAGATAATGGCTTACTGTCAATTAGAAAAGTGTAGAATATGATCCAAAGTTTGAGATAGGAGTAAATTTATACATCTAATTTGCGTAATGCCATGGCAGCCATATCGAATTACATAACTTTCAGTCAAAAGTGGACTTTGGACATATTTACACAAAGAATGGTTCTGCTTTTTGTCACCGTTTCTTGTTTTGGGCATTTTGTTATTTTATCTTCAAAGTATATGAACCAGAAAATTAATACAGTGCAGTACAATGTAAACAAAACGATAAACAAACACAGACATTTGTCACTTACCGCTGGCAAAGGTGGCTCGCTTCGCCCTTTTTTGCGGCATCTTGGCCATTATTTTCTCTTCTGTTGGGCATTTTTGCTTTCTCACCCACATCCAGAAACTGATATGATTATCCCACCTCAATTTTGCTTTTATTCCACTGCTATTTATGTTATATGACAACATGGAACCGGCGTGATTATTGTCTAGTCACATGGTGCTGGCTGGGGGTGGCAGCAGGTGAACATCAACCAGCTTCGCCCATCCTCTGTTATAACAAAATGTAAACATTTACCTTCATAAGCTAAATAATCTCTTTTTTGAATCATAGTTGGCAAATTTGGGAGCAAATACTCCTCTGTCCGCGACCGAGTACATCCACAGTGATTGGTAATGCCCATATGTGTTTGTGTAAAAATTTCTTCCTCTCTGGTGTAAGGATGCGTCATAAGTCCTCCAAGGCAAGAGCAGCAAGTTATACGTGTCTGCCACCTTGTGAGGTAGAATTCTTAGTACAACTGGGAAGTATTTGGCACGTCACATAACATCATATGACAGGCGCAGCACTGCACCTGTCACAGCGGTGGCGCTATCCGTTCATGCAATCAACACTGACTAAGGGTTAACCCTTAACAAATGTTAGCAATAGTGTTTACGATGATTAGCAACTATTTGCAACTCTTTTGCCACTGAGAACGTTTGAAACCTTTGCCAACTCCAGTTAAAATACCAGGCAAATGTCAGGTGAATCTTGGATCCAACCCGATAAAACGGTGCGCAAACACTCCCCAGCATTTATTTTTCTCCTGACCACCATGGAAACCTGTAGAAGCTATACAGAACATATATTGAATAACAAAATATATGAGCAAAAACCACGATACAGCTCCCCCTGGTTTGACTGGGCATTTACTGTGGCAACACAGGCCAAAACCTACGGCGCACAGCTGGGGTAAAAACTTCCCACCTCATCCCTACTCACATGAGCTCCACACTACAAAATGCAAAGATAGACCACACACACTTACGCTAAATATATACACTGTATTTTTTTTTAAATCATCATGTAAATATAACCAACCCTACCTTTATCTGGAGACGGTGTGCGAATGCTCATCGGGAGAGCTACTGTTTCTTTTGATTCTGTTGAGATTTATTGGATTATATTATTTAATTATAATAAAAGTCTACATCTTTACAATTATTCTACCTGTAAATGATGCAGGCCGGAGTTGTGGTGCTGAAGGACAGCAGCTGGCGTCGCTTTTTTCACGGAGGTTCAGGCACGGAGTCTGTTCGGAGTTTTTTTTCTCTATCCATATTTGTTTGTTGCTGTCTGGTGAATAAAATGGCGATTCCTCTCCCTCTTCTCTCTTGTTGTCTCTCCCAGATCAGGATATGTAATGTAGCATTAGGAGGAAGACAACAACAAAATTTAAAAAAAAGCACAGACCCTGAAAACGTCCCTGCAAATTGAAACACTCCTTATATGGAGATGCTTCCTTATATGGTCACAGCCGTGATCAGCTGTGTTCTAAATGACAGCGGGTGGCAGTCCAAGGAATAAATGCTCTGAAGGCTGAAAACACATTTTAATATATAACCCAGACTTCAGAAAACATAAAGCACACGTATTTAGGAAAAGTCATGGAATGGGAGACGTGTAGATTTTATTCAGTTATTCACATAATAAAACCCCAGACTATCAGTCAGACCATCTAGTGATTTGGTGAACCAAAAAGAACTGTGGCGACATATGTTACAACCATTTGCAAACGTGTTGCAACTGTTTGCAAACGCTTACAGCTTTTTTGCAACTGTTTGCAGTAAAATATACTCGCTAAAAAAATTCAAACATGTTCACATTTTCTTGGGACCTTAAAAACTGTTTGTGCACTGTTTGGCAACCTTTTACAAACCCTGACGACACCCCAAAATCGCTACATTCGTCAGCATTTGTGGCTCTGTGAGATACGGCGGTTAGATTTTGAAAGTGAGTTCTTTATTTTCTTTAACATTGCGAGATAGGACCTTGGCAGAGGTATGCGCTTTCGGATCACCTCTAAAAATCTAATGGGTTCCTCTGTTGTCCAAGGGCCACCTCTGGTGAAAACTTAGTCAAATCCATCCAGTAGTTTTTCTGTAATCCTGCTAACAGACAAACAAACTGCCCTGATCACATTACCTAAAGGTAATGACAGCAGACTTGTTACCTCTTTGGCAGAGGTAACAAGTCTTTAAACCATCTGGACACCAAAGCAACATCTACCGTATTAGTGTGGCCAGCCATACAAATGTGTATCAAAAGCATTAATTACATTGTTTCCCCTTTGTCACGAAAAACACAAACACACCCTTAATCAGCTTATTTTCTCTCTCAAACTCAGTTCTTTTCTCTTTGAGTTTGGCATCACTAATATGAAAGCATTTATATCATTTTTTTGTTCTTTGGACCCTTAAATTTCAAATTGCAAATGTGTTATTTTTAGTTAAAATGAATGCAGAGTTTAAATGTATTAATAAACATTTGAATTTGAGTGTATTTGTAGTCAGCTGCTATACCTTTAATAGCTCGTGTTGGATTAATCTGTTTACTATAAATTGGTTATTTCGGTGAATGGATGTAGTACTCCATCTTCAGGTGTAAAGTGAAGCCCATAGGAGGAAATCCAATCTAGTGGCTCATGCATTATTTGCAGGTGACGGAAACCCTTTTCCAAACCAACAAGGTTTGGTTTCAGCACCCCTGATAACCCCAATTTCCCCAACAAGTCATGTTTACCAAGTATAGTGATAGCAAGAGCAGTTTTATTAGTATAGCGCACAAACTCGATTTACAGACAGGACTCCTCTCCCAGTAAAGGAGAAAGAATTTATTTTTGTCAAGTGCCTGTTCAATAATTTTGTTTGCCGATCTCTTCAGAAGTTTAAATAACCTTGGCACAATAAATGCTAATCAAGGATGTGGGTTGCTGCGCTACATTATGTGGTGGTAAATTGGCTTTAACTTTAATTGTACACCCCACGGTGTAATTAACTGCAGACTACATATGCCACTTCATTTCCCAGCTGTTTTATTTCATCAGCCTGTTAGTGACTTTTCTGTATTGGTGTGAAAGTAGTTCTTTTTCTTCTTGATTGAATTTTTGCCTATTTCTTATTTATTACTTTGTCTCCTCTTGTACTGTGTTTATTTTGTACCATGCCCTCTCTCTCCTCTTGTTCATTGAGCGATGGCACATGTGCCGCCGTCCGTCCTTGAGCACCTATCCACCACGTCTGCTTCCTCAATTTAGCTAGAAGCTATTTTTATGTGGTCTGGCTCCCACCGCGCTGGCTTGTCTCCTTCTCTGTACACAGACGCTCCTAACCAACTGTCCTCTCTTCTATTTCTGCTTTTTTCCCCTGTCTCCTTTTCTTCTTCTCGCTCCAGGCTGCTCTGCAGGTAAGCTGTGATTCTGTTTCTTTTTTCCTCACTGTTGCTGCTGTCTGCATGGTCTCATATATGCTGGATACTTGGGCAGCAGACAAATCTGGAAAACATCATTTTTACAGAGTTGTGTGAGCATTGTCATCACAAGATTAAAGAGGAAATGCTTATTAATAGATTTTAGCTCTTTCACATGCTCATTTAAGTTTTGCAGTTACTGTGTGAACACATTTTGTTTGTGTTGATGGTATTAAAGCAGTAGATTATGTGCTGTTAAAAAGCACTTTGGGTACCTTAATTCAAACACTTTATTATACACAAATGCTCAAGCTCAGTTAGGATTTGACAAACATTTTCAGACTGTCTTAATTAATTCAAAAACATGTACATGTCTAAAACTGAATTGGAAAAAAACACAGACTTATTTCGATAAAATGCCTACACCTTAGAAAGACCCCTCTCTGAGCGATCTGCTGCATTTTGATAATTTAAACAAAGTATGTTGACTTTTACACCAGTCTGTCACATTTTTTTATTTTGTATTCCCATTGTTTTCAAGAGCATTTACTATAGGCAACAGGCTGTTTTACATATCGATGTATCATGTATCATTTTTTTATTATTTTAAAATGGTGAATAAAAAAACAAGTGTGAAAGATCTTTTTTCACTTACCTATTCAATTTGTCATTGACATTACATTTTATCTAGTGCCAAAATCTCAAATTACCTTGCATTTGCATCATCCTAGATACGTGTTTTTCAACCAGGATTCCCTGGAATGTTCAGGGTTCCATGGGGAATTGTCTAATTTCTCTTCTTAATTATAATAATGCACAGAGCTACCAGAGGACTGGCCTCCCACTGTAGCTTTCACTGCTTACAGTAGCTGTGTGGCCGAGGGTCATAGGTGCCGCCCCATACACCACATGGTGTCCCATGTGATGTGGAAAGGAATTAACTCACTTAACTACTTCTTAATTGCTCCTAAAAATTGCAAAAACAATTGCAAACCCATGCACAACAACAGAACATTATTTGCAATTTTTGAGGCCAAATAAGGCGTGGAATTAGACAATTTTCCACAGAACTCTGAACATTCCAGGGAACTTTGGTTGAAAAACACTGTCCTAGATCATCAGGCCCCTTTACACGGCACCGTTGAGAGACTGGGCCAATTTTTTTTGATCTTTGGGATCATTTGGGAGATCCTTGTGTGTTTTGGATTGAGTCAAAACTTTGAGGAGACCGTGGTGACTGGAGATCACTGAAGATTATCGATAGGTCAGAAATTGGCCAGATCTCTCAATGATCTCCACCCCGTGTAAAGTGGGTGCATAGTTTATTATTTTCTTGTTGCTGATTTGTTTTTGTTAGTGCACATGAGGTAATTTGGTAAAAATCCTTGAAGTTATGTTACCGCCGTTTTCTAAATGAGTTGGCTTTATATTTTTGTCATTTAATTTGTGGTTGCACTTTATTCTTTTCCTGCTGTCCTTTTGTTGTGGCGTCCATCCTCCAGATACTAAAAGAAATGTTAAGTTGTGTTTAGTGTGCTTCCTCTCTGCTTCTGTGCACTTCTCAACGGACACATTATGATCACAGGTGATGAGTCATAGTAGGCATAAGAATATGTGAGAGAGGATGCTCGAGTTCAAGATTCATATCTTTTAAAGGTTGTAGTTTAAGGAGATGTTTATATAAGAAAAAACAAGAGTCTTAAAGTCATTTAGATGGTGAGAGCACCATCCAGTTTTGGTTTTTTTTTTTTGAGAATTGACCACTAACGACACACATGGGAGATAGGAGAGTGAGGGGAAAAACTGAGTAAACCTCTGTCAAACTGGAGTCAGTATAAATGTTTGATGCTCTGGCAGCAACATCCCCCCCCACACACACACTCACACTCACCTTCACTTTGAGCAGAACAACTAAGGAGGAGGAGCAGCGGACGTTGTGACCAAGTTTTGGTAGACACATAGTTGTGGAGTGGGAGGTGAGCGTTAGCCGTCGTGAAGAGCCACGCTGCTTCGAGTGACTTCAGTCATTTAGATGCTAAGCAGGGAGACTTTGACACAGTGACAATTTGTTGTGCTTGCAGAAAAGGGAGCAAACATATGCACAAGTTTGTTTTCATGAAAAAACCTGAAAGATGAGAATTTTCAGTCGTTTCCACTATGTCTGGTACCTGGTGAGTGGATCCAGTTGGACGATAACGCGTTTGTTTCCGTGCATGGTGTTGCTCTACTTATGGCTATTTACTGATAATGATGGTCTGTTTTTTTTAGTGTTTTGATAAATTGCTCTTGCTGGCCTATGGAAATGCAAATTTCTTTCCTCTGTGTGTTATTCTCTTGCTGTGTGACATTTTAGGAGGTGACAGAGCTTGACTTTTTACCAGACTGCCGCAACTTTTGCGCCTGGAGGTCGACCTCTGTACGTAGAGTGAATGGATCAGTTTCCACCTGACTTCCGTTTTGTAACATTAACTGCAACAGTCACATGTCCTCTCCTGTACATGCTGCCAGACTGCATTGCAGTGTTTGTGTGTTTGTGTATATATATGTAAGCCTTTGTTTGTTTTTCTATTTTATGGTGTAACATATGAATGGGTGTCGATGTGCCTTGCTGCATGTTTTATTTTGATGCATCACTGTTATTTCAGATTTGCTGGTTTGATACCAGGGAGTAGTTTGGTGTTTGTTGTTGTGCTCATTTGAAAATGAATGCCATTCTCTGGTGAGAACACTGGGTTTCCTAAAGACCCCCCCCCCTTTTATGCTTTTTGGGTTTTCCCTTTTAAGTGCATATGTAGGATTTTTGTGAAATTATATGGTCTGAAAGGTCAGACACCCCAAAGTCTGCCAGCACAGGTTCTCCCCTCCCATATTTATAGGCTACATATCTGCCAAAATGCCTCGTTTGAATTTGCTGTTGTCTTCCATGAGGTTATCACGTCATCGCTTCACAGACCTGACAGTCTGGCATGTCCTCTCCTCTGAGAAGAAGAGGAACTTCCCTATTGAGCCCCAGAGCTCTTATAACTGCAGTGCAACTAGCTTGCATCCCGAGTTTTTAGTGCTCTTCTGTGTACAGCTGTAGTCATTCTAGTCATCATCAACTATACATCTGTGTTTCCAACTCTTTCGTTAATCTGCAGTTGGTAACATCTCATCCTGGCCTGTTGTATTTTTTTCCCCAGAACAATACAGGTACTGAGAATGTTAAAATGGCTAGCTTAGTGATGGGAATCAGTGGCTTTAATCTACAGGTGATTATATATCTTGTGCCATTCTCGCTTGTTTTGTTATTATATTTTTGTCGTAATAGCCAGGTAGATTTTTCTGCTAACGTTAGCTCTTCCGAGCAGTCACAGCCAGTATTTCTGACCACTTTGAGGTGGACTTGCCTGGTACAAACTGAGAGAGGAGTCTGCTCCCCTTCAGTCTGGCTGCAGCTTGACTTTTTGCTTATCTTTATAAATTCTGCCCATCCCTGCTAGATGCCCATTTTCCCAGCTTGGTCATCTACCAACCCTTGACAATATATTCCATTCAGATGTTACTTTAATTAATTGTAATAGGATTTATTATACTCTGGAATGAACACCAGTTTAGAAAGCTTGGGATCAGTCCGCCAAGGTCTCCGCCTTTGACCGCCACCTAATCCACATAGCACCGGACCCCCATGATCCCTCCTGCAGGTGGTGAGCCCACTGGAGGGCGGACCCATGTAATTCCTTCGGGCTGAGCCCGGCCGGGCCCCATGGGTGGAAACCCGGCCACCAGACGCTAGCCTTCGAGCCCCTCCCCCAGGCCTGGCTCCAGGGTGGGGCCCCGGTAACCCCATACCGGGCGGGGTACACTGAATCCTTGATATACAATTTATCACGAGAGTCTGTTGGATCGTTCTTAGTCTGGCCCTTCACCCAGGACCAGTTTGTCTTGGGAGACCCTATCAGAGGCAAATTGCCCCGGACAACATAGCTCCTGGGATCACTGGGGCACGCAAACCCCCCCACCACGATAAGGTGACGATCCATGAGGTCGAACCTCGGATTCAGGAGGAGCAATGTGGTTTGCGTCCTGGCCGTGGCACATCGGACCAGCTCTTTACCCTCTCGAGAATTTTTGAGGGTTCGTGGGAGTTTGCCCAACCAGTTTACATGTGTTTTGTGGACTTGGAGAAGGCATTTCACCGCGTCCCTCGTGGATTTTTGTGGGGGGTGCTTTGGGAGTATGGGGTATCGGGCTTGTTGTTACGAGCTATTCGGTCTCTGTACGACCGTTGTGAGAGTTTGGTTCGTATTGCCAACACTCGGTCGGAGTCATTCCCAGTGAGAGTTGGACTCCGCCAGGGCTGCCCTTTGTCACCAATCCAGTTCATAATTTTTATGGATAGGATTTCTAGGCGCAGCCAGGGAATGGAGGGTGTCATGCTTGGTGACTACAGGATCTCATCTCTGTTGTTTGCAGATGATGTTGTCCTGTTGCCTTCATCCAGCAATGACCTACAGCTCTTGCTGGGACGGTTTTCCGCTGAGTGTGAAGCGGCTGGGATGAGAATCAGCACCTCCAAGTCTGAGTCCATGGTCCTCAGCAGGAAAAAGGTGGATTGTCCTCTATGGGTTGGGGACAGGCTCCTGCCCCAAGTGGAGGAGTTTAAGTATCTTGGGGTCTTGTTCACAAGTGAGGGGAAAATGGAGCGAGAGATCGACAGACGGATTGGAGCAGCATCTGCAGTGATGCGGACGTTGTACCGGTCTGTTGTGGTGAAGAGGGAGCTTAGTTCTAAGGCAAAGCTGTCGATTTACCAGTCAATCTACGTTCCTACTCTCACCTATGGTCACGAGCTTTGGTTAATGACCGAAAGAACGAGATCACGGATACAAGCGGCTGAAATGAGCTTTCTCCGTAGGATTGCTGGACTCACCCTCAGAGATAGGGTGAGGAGCTCAGTCACCTGGGAGAGGCTCAGAGTAGAACCGCTGCTCCTCCATATTGAAAGGAGTCAGTTGAGGTGGTATGAGCATCTGATCAGGATGCCTCCTGGACGCCTCCCACTTGAGGTGTTTCAGGCACGTCCCACTGGGAGGAGACCCCGGGGCAGACCCAGGACTCGGTGGAGAGACTATGTCTCCCAGCTGGTCTGGGAACGCCTTGGTATCCCCTCTGAAGAGCTGGAGCAGGTGGCTGGGGAGAGGTAAGTCTGGGCTTCTCTGCTTGAACTGCTGCCTCCGCGACCCGGACCTCCGGAAAAGCGGTAGAAGATGGATGGATGGGATGGATGGAATGAACACATCCTTGATTAGCTGCCGCAGTTTGCTATTCACTTGTTCAGGGTTGTTTGTGTGCTTATTACACCACAGGGACCAGTCATATGCTATCAGCCACTTAAACTACATACCACTGTCTCCAGTAATGCTTTATTTATGCTTTTAAACTTTAATATTCAGACAGTATTTGTCAGTATGTAACTTAGTCTAACAACCAAAGCAAAAACTAACATTTTCCTCAGACAGTGCTGCCATGAAAATATAATCTTGAAATGATAAAAGAGGGAGGGTGTGGTGAACTGGAGTTCATTAGTATATAAAGCAATCTGCTATACAGTACATACAGCCTTTTTGAGGAGAGTGCCTTCCCCATGTGTAAAACGGTACTATAATAATTCAACCTTGAGTTGTTTTGAACAAAGCTTGTCACAGACACCGCTGACAGCTGTGCCAGCATGTGAAAAAAGTGCATAATAGAGGCTCTTGGAGTGTTTCAGGAAGAAGAAATGGTAGCACTTCAGTTTTTTAGGTCAACCACTGCCTGTTTTCTCAAGCTAAGTGGTCATAGGAATCTCTCAACCTAAAGTTGAAACCAGCAGAAAAAGTTTTCACACAGAAACTCTTGACAGTATCCCATTATATGTCATTGTTTAGGCTCAGGATTTTTATGATCATGAAGTGTATGCATCAAGAAGAAAAAGAAGAATAAGCTTTATTGTCATTGTAATTATACAGTACAACAAAATTATGGGTGCTCCACCAGGCTACTGCACAGTTAAGTATGAAAGAAGGACTAGATAAAGCACATTTACAAAACACACGATTAAACACACAACTGAAATAAAAAATAGCCCGGGATTATGGAACTATACACAAGTATGGTAGTGGCTTTATGTACTGTATGTAAGAATGTGGAGTACAGAACACACAGTTGAACACACGATTGAATAAAATAGCCCAGGGTTATGGAAAAATATACAGGTATGGTAGAGGTTCCACGGATGAGTCAATATACATCAAAGTGCGGCGTGCAAGGACAGGTGTGATTATTATGATAATTGAAAAGGTCCTCAGTTCTGTGCATGTGAGCGTTCGGAGCGAGGGGGGGTGGGGCCTCTGACTGTTTGCAGTTCGGATGGCCCAGGGAAAGAAGCTGTCAGTCTGGAGGTGTGGGACCTGATTGATCTGAACCGTCATCCAGAGGGAAGCAGGTCAAACAGGTGGTGGGTGGGCTGTGTGGGGTCTCCTGTGATGGCCTTGATCTTTCTGAGACAGGAGGATCTGGAGATGTCCTCCAGGGAGGGCAGAGGGCTGCCGATGATTTTTTTGGGTGGTGTTGATGACCCTCTGCACAGCCTTCCTGTTCTCAGCTGTGGAGCCGGCGTACCACACACTTAAACAGTAGGTGAGCACGCTCTCCACTGAGCAGCAGTAGAAGGTCAGCAGCAGCTTCTGGTCCAGGTTGTTCTTCCTCAGGACACGGAAGTGCACCTGCTGCAGGGCTTTCTTCACCAGGACCTTGGTGTTGACAGTCCAGTAGAGCTCAGAGGAGATGTAGGTGCCCAGGAACCCGAAGGTGGGGACGGTTTCTACACAGTCACCGTCAAGTGTACTTTGCATTGTGATCACAGTCAGAGACTAAATTCAGCCTCATTTCATCATCAGCGCCCCATCAATTGACGGCCTGTGATGCGACACAGCGAACGAGCCTAACTCAGCAGCCTCATTTTCTGTTGTTTGTTGAAATTTCTGAATATCTGACCATAATTTTTTTCTGCAAGGAAGGGGAGGTTTTTTTCTTCAGTGTTAGTTTTAATAAAAATATATATTTTCAACACATCTATTTTAACCAAACTTTTCATTTCTTTGAAATTAAAACATATGACCGGTTATTGTGGGTCTCAGACTTTTTGTTCTAAACAGAGCTTTTTCTGTTGCTGCTCCTAAATTATGGAGCCATCTGCCTTAGTCCATCAGACAGGCCTCTTCACTGTCCAGTTTTAAAACTCTGACACCGGTGTATCCAACACAGACCATGCCGGGAGAAGCAGCGGCCCAACACGACCTGGCTTAAAGGCACACTAACTGATGGTGGTAAAAAAAAAAAAAAAAAGTTGTTTTCAATAAAGTGAAAAATAAAAACAAGATAATGCTTGGAGTGTGCTTTTTCCTGAGGGCAACAAAAGGCTAACACTTGTATTCGGCTCCACATCCGAGCTAAAGGCCAGAAACTAACCACTCAATGTTAGCAATATGATGTTAGAGGGAAGGAGAAGTTGAATCCAGTCTGAAGATTTAAAGGTATATACACTCAAAACAGGCAGTTTTCAGAAAGGCCGGAAAAATAAAAAAACTAATTTGCTGCAATAATCAAAGAAAATTTGAACAAAATATATCACAAACATTTCATTTAAGATGTGTGAGTTGTTAAAATGTGGAAAAAGTGCAATCAATGACCTCCTTAAATATACACTTTTTGAAAGAGTACAAAAGTTGATCTGTATTGGTCTGCTGCTTTTTTAAGGCCTGTACATACTCTGCAAGAGCAGAGTTATTTTTTTCTTTTTCTTGAGGTGGCAAGAACAAGAACAAAGTTCTTTCTGACCAGGACATTTCATACGTCGCAAGAAACTCAAGTGCAGAACTCCTGGGAAATTCAAATTTCTGACCAGTCACACAATAGTGCTTGGACACCACACAAGAAAAAAGTTCTGCCACGATGATGTGTCGAGAACAAGCTACAAGAACTCCCAAACCAGGGCTGCAAGACAAAAATTATGTCATTTTGTTCTTGCAGCCCTGGGAGAGAGAACAGACTTGGGGAGTATGTATAGGCTTTTATACATATTGCTGAAGCACTAATGTGAATGTACTTGTATAAAAAGAGATTTGGCTTGCACTTCTAGATAAGTAAGAAGTAGGACACAGCAAGCAGTTATCTCAGGGAAAAGGATACGTCAAATCTCGTGTTTAGCGTGGTTGATTTCCAGGAAGTAAACAGGAAGTGATAGTCATTGTCACCACCTGCTGAATCACTGAGGTCATTTCTATTCATTGCTGCAGTATTTTGGTTCCTGAACCATACGTCATACAACTGTAATCAAATGTTTTTGTTGTGGCGGTATTTAGTTAACGAGAGTTGAGACTAATGAGGCCAGGCAAGTACGTAAACAAACAAGCAAACATTAAAAACTCTGGATCTTTCTAGAAGGACTGCAGAGAAGATGACTCCCTCTCTAGGCTCATTACTGTGACAGATCTTGGTCCAACAAGCTGTAATTGGTAGACGGTGACGCCTGGTGTAAATTGACTCCACAAGGGCACACACGTTCATGCAGTGTTTGGTGTCACTTAAACCTGACAAAGCTGGGGGGATGTGAGGAGAGTGAGGCAGCAGCTCAGGTAGTTAAACCTGGACCGACCATGGGGACAGTCCCATGACAGCACACGATATTGAGTTACAGTGTCACAGTTGGTGAGAGTGAGGATACGTTTGCTTTTTACACTACAGGAGACAGCAACTCCCTCACGATAACATACGTAAAAAATGGTCTGTTGTGAAGGCAACCTCTGTTCCCTTAAGGAAACTCGGTACAACATAAGCACAGGATGCCAGCTATTGACAGATTACATAGTGCCCCATAGGCAGCCGTGCCCCTAGTTGAATGTCTCCTGACACCCTGGAGCAAGGGGAGACCCCTGCTGGTGTGGGCTATGTAAACAGCCTCAGCTTGGACAAAGGTTTGCCCTTGGCTGGGTTAGCAAAACAAACAGCTGGTTGCATGAGTGCATGCTCTGGATGCAGTCATTGTAGTACATGTGCACAGCCTCTTCTGCTCCACTCACTCGACTGGGGAGGGCCAAAGGTCAGAAGCTTAAATGCAGTAGACGTACGGTCAGGGGTGATGACCTTGGGTAGAGCAGCGCATGGTAAGACATTGGAGCTGTCAGGGGAAAAGTGTGTGCTTGATGGACGCATGGAGGTTGCAGACAGTCTTAGTGGAGATCAGAGCAAGAAATGGGCACCCTTATATGGCAGAGATTTAATATCTACAGACTGTAAGGGCTCAATTAGGGGAACACTGATAGCCCTCAAGACTAAAGGGAGGGCCTCATTGTGGAACCTCTGGTCTAATCAGCTAGTGGACACCCTTCGAAAAGCATATAGCCCATGGGTTGCTGTTTTGACTCTTGATGCAGTGAAAATGAAACTTAAGTTTGCTTAAGAAATACATTTGTTGGCATATGGTGCATTGGTTGTTGTCCATCGTTTCTTTGTATGCATTGCTTCTGGGTGCTGTTTTGTCTCTGGTTTTTGAATCATTATTATTCAGGTTGGTGTCAGCAGTGGCTGTGCACTGCTGCCTTGTAAGTTGCTTAGTTCTCAACACAGTATGGGAAAGTGGAGAGTCGTTTATCCAGATACATCTCAGTAAATCACCAAAAAAAAAGAATATTTGAAAGAATTTCTTCTCTTGTTTTTACTATCCTAACATTGTTGTTGCTTTCTTTCTTTTTCTCTTCAACTGTATCTTTCAGGATTTCTCGAATGACGACACCAAGCTGGAGTACAATGTGGATGCAGACAATGGCATCGCCATGGAGGGTTATCTGTTTAAGAGGGCCAGCAATGCCTTCAAAACATGGAACAGGTATGAATCCACAAAAATCCACCAGTGGCAAGATGGTTTCAGTGTATTAATTATGTATGGTGCGTAGGTAAAAAAAAAAAAAAAAAAAAAAAATAAATCATAAAATTCTGCAAGGTATGAAGTGTGCGGAGGGTGTGCTCCAACTTTAGAGGGATCACACTCCTCAGCCTCCCTGGGAAGGTCTATGCCAAGGTACTGGAGAGGAGAGTCCGGCCGTTGGTCGAACCTCGGATTCAGGAGGAGCAATGTGGTTTTCGTCCTGGCCGTGGCACATCGGACCAGCTCTTTACCCTCTCGAAAATTCTTGAGGGTTCGTGGGAGTTTGCCCAACCAGTTTACATGTGTTTTGTGGACTTGGAGAAGGCATTTGACCGCGTCCCTCGTGGATTTTTGTGGGGGGTGCTTCGGGAGTATGGGGTATCGGGCTTGTTGTTACGAGCTATTCGGTCTCTGTACGACCGTTGTGAGAGTTTAGTTTGTATTGCCAACACTCGGTCGGAGTCATTCCCAGTGAGAGTTGGACTCCGCCAGGGCTGCCCTTTGTCACCGATCCTGTTCATAATTTTTATGGACAGGATTTCTAGGCGCAGCCAGGGAATGGAGGGTGTCATGCTTGGTGACCACAGGATCTCATCTCTGTTGTTTGCAGATGATGTTGTCCTGTTGGCTTCATCCAGCAATGACCTACAGCTCTTGCTGGGACGGTTTGCCGCTGAGTGTGAAGCGGCTGGGATGAGAATCAGCACCTCCAAGTCCGAGTCCATGGTCCTCAGCCGGAAAAAGGTGGATTGTCCTCGCCGGGTTGGGGACAGGCTCCTGCCCCAAGTGGAGGAGTTTAAGTATCTTGGGGTCTTGTTCACGAGTGAGGGGAAAATGGAGCGAGAGATCGACAGACGGATTGGAACAGCATCTGCAGTGATGCGGACGTTGTACCGGTCTGTTGTGGTGAAGAGGGAGCTTAGTTCTAAGGCAAAGCTGTCGATTTACCAGTCAATCTACGTTCCTACTCTCACCTATGGTCACGAGCTTTGGGTAATGACCGAAAGAACGAGATCGCGGATACAAGCGGCTGAAATGAGCTTTCTCCGTAGGATTGCTGGACTCACCCTCAGAGATAGGGTGAGGAGCTCAGTCATCCGGGAGAGGCTCAGAGTAGAACCGCTGCTCCTCCACATTGAAAGGAGTCAGTTGAGGTGGTATGGGCATCTGATTAGGATGCCTCCTGGACGCCTCCCACTTGAGGTGTTTCAGGCACGTCCCACTGGGAGGAGACCCCGGGGCAGACCCAGGACTCGGTGGAGAGACTGTGTCTCCCAGCTGGTCTGGGAACGCCTTGGTATCCCCTCTGAAGAGCTGGAGCAGGTGGCTGGGGAGAGGTAAGTCTGGGCTTCTCTGCTTGAACTGCTGCCTCCGCGACCCGGACCTCCGGAAAAGCGGTAGCAGATGGATGGATGGATGGTATGAAGTGTTTTGGTTTTTTTTTTAATCTTGTGCAAATGATATTTGTGCCTTGGTGAAGTGGCATGTAGTAGTGTGTGTGTGTGTGTGTGTCTACACTGAGGCATCAGCATCTGTGGTGCTTTTATTCAATCCTGCAAACACGTGAAAGAATGTAAAATGTAAATAAAAAATTAGAACTGTTAATCTTAAGGGCCTTGCATGCCAGTAACTCCAGTACAGCTTAGACTGCTATAACTGTTATTTACTGCTATAGCAAAGATAACAATGGCAGTGTCCACATTCATCAAAAACGTTGTGTAAAGAGTGAAGCCACAGGCTGCGCTCCAGTTGTGTCGGTGTCCTAAAATGGATTGTGATGACCTGTTGCTATTGCACAGAGAGAAAAGGTGAAATGCAGAATTGTGTGCGTTCACAAAATTATTTGTTTATTGAAACGATTCATCACATCATCGTTAATAGCAATTTCAAAACTATTTCTGAGGTTGAGTCCAAGTTCCATCCCAGTTGTCCTGTTTCTTTCGGGGTGTTTTTTTAAGTATCGGTATCATCTGCCTTGTTTGGTGTGGCGTAGTGAACAACAGCTGGATGTATTTTGATTGGATGTCAGTGTTTGTCATTCAACAAATCAAAAAAAGTGATCCCAACTGTATCCTTTGTATCCTTTCTGTCTTTATCATTGTGCTGTGGATTCTGCCATCCACTTGATTTTAATGATTTTTAAAATATGTAGGTGTTGTTATAGTTTTTTGCTGTGAACAACCCTTTAGTCGGTCCATTTTTTTTTCTCTTTTAAGTCATATGACTTATTTAGAAAATGGTATTTGTAACTCTTAACCTAAAACTTTTCCTTATGTATTGCATACTGTTGACACAAATTAAATTTGCTGCTATCTTAAATTTTGTTTTTATTTTGAAGTGAATATTAAGAATTTTTTGCTGTAAAAAGCCTTTACTACCACTGCTTTCATCCACACCAGCTGATGTTCGTGTGTGTTTTTAGGGACATCACTGGTTTTGCATTTGACCTTATGAAACTTGTGATCTTCTTTCAGACGTTGGTTCTCCATCCAAAACAATCAGCTAGTTTACCAAAAGAAATTTAAGGTATGTTGAGTGACTTTCCTAAAACCATATTAAGACCTGCATGTGTTTGATCTTCAGCACAAATGTCCCTTCATGTGTTTCTACCAGCATATCACAGCTGTGTGTTTCTACATGCACTGGTTTAATGAAATGTCAGTTTTTATTTCTCTCACCAGCAAAAGCAAATTTTACTCTTGACCACATAGGAAAACTGTGCCTTTATACAGTATTTGTCAAATGCGTATTAATATTTTGTGACTTTTTAAAACAACTCCAGACTTGCAAAATAGCAGAGTCAGCACGTCTGTATTTTTTGTCCTAGTGCAGTTGACCAATCTTTTATTGAAATTGTGAAACTGTACTTGAAATCTATGTTCTCTATGCTCATGCAGCAGGCAGTAACCTCCAAAGCTGACGTTGTCATCGCCTGTTTGGCTGACATGATGATGCTGTTGATAATTTAACGTATTTGCTTGTTTGTGGAGAATAATGTTGATTGTACTCAGACAGCATGCTTACTGCTTTTCACTGTTCATGGTGGATTTTTTTTTCTCTCCCAAATTTAACTGAAGTTGCTCTCCTGTCCCTTTAGGACAACCCTACAGTAGTGGTAGAAGACCTGAGGCTGTGCACAGTCAAACACTGTGAAGACATAGAGCGCCGTTTCTGTTTTGAAGTCGTGTCGCCCACCAAGTAAGTTGGTGTCACTGGAATAACCTCAGTCTAATGAGCTTTGGAAAATAAAACGCTGGGCAGGTGGCGCCAGCAGTGTATCCACCTCCTGCCACATGCTCGTTCACCCCCCCCCACACACACACACACACACACCCACACCCACACCCACACCCACCCACACACACACACACACAGAGAGCAGCTGTTTGATGCCTCCTTTCTCCCACAGGAGTTGCATGATGCAGGCAGACTCAGAAAAGCTGCGACAGGCTTGGATCAAAGCTGTCCAGAACAGCATCGCCACCGCCTTCCGCGACAAGGGAGATGACAGTGAGGTACAAGCCAGAAACACAGAATTTCTATTTTCTCGTATGCATTTTTTTTTCTTCAGTTTTTGATTTAGTATCCTCACTGGGGATGTCACAGTGTCAGATTTTTGCTACACACTTGCTATGGTGAGAAAAAAAAAAAAATCATGGAAACGGGGGAGATCATGCCAGTCAAAGTGAATGCCATCATAAGTTTTTGGGTAAAAACAAGCGTACTAATGGAACAGTTACTGTTTAATGTGACCAGGCTGGACTGTTGTCTCATATTTCTCTCAGACTGGGGCCACTAATATGTTCACCTCCAGGCCTTTTCTTAACCCCCCCACCCCCTCCAAAAAAAACCAACCAAACACCAGAACACTTCCACTTTGGTGAATTAACTTTTTTGGGGGGTGCAGGTGAAGTTTTTGTCTCTGTTGCACCTCCTCTGACATGATTTTCCCCATCACTTCTAGCCCCACACTGCAGTTAGCAGCGTTACTAGTTAGCTGCATCTTTTTCTGTTTTTTTTTTTTTATTAGTGACCAACAACCAGCTCAGGATGATCAAAGTTTGATTTGATGATATTCCATTTTAATCTTTTTTTTTTTTTGTCCTTTCTGGTGACTTTCCATCTCTGTTGTGCCAGAAGTTGGACAGGAAGTCGTCAACGTCGACTGGGAGTCTGGACTCTGGCGGCGAGCCAAAGGAGAGGTCCCTGAAAGGAGAGAGCGCTCTGCAGAAGGTTCTAGCTATCCCAGGAAACGCCTGCTGCTGCGACTGTGGCCAGCCAGACCCCCGCTGGGCCAGCATCAACCTGGGCATCACCCTCTGTATACAGTGCTCCGGCATCCACAGGTAAAAGTCTTTATCAGACACGATTTTTTTTTTAAAACTGTGAGCAAAAAAGCCTAAATTATACAGCTATAGAACAAATCAGACTTAAAAGGAAAACTGGTAACTCCTAATTAGGCAAGATATGCTTATTTTCTTTTAATAAATGAAGGCTTGATTCTCAAATAAATAAAAGTATGAGGTGAATGTCTAGAGCACATCATATTTATTTTCCACCAATCTTCTGGAATGCAGTTCATTTAGAGTTCAGTTTAATTCAGTGAAACTAAGCATGTTTAACAATATGCTGCCTTCTAAGTCTTCTCAGCGGCGCGGTGCTGGGAATGCCTTGTGCAAATGGTGGCCTTTAGGGATTCACGAAATGTAAACTGACTGTTGTGTGAACCCTTGACATTTTTGTGAAGACCTTTAATTACTCGCCTGCGTCCACATGAAATAAAAAACTAAAAGATGTTTCAGCTGCACTTGATTCTTGCCGACCTGAAAATGTGGATTTGATTTCCTGCCCTAAGTGAGTTTTTGTTGAATGTGAAGAATTTTAGTTTAGAAAAACTGAACGCTGTGAAAAGTTTTCATTACCTGTATTTCACTTTAGGATAGAAACCTTCTTTAATATAAGCTGTTGTTATCCATAACTACAGTCTCTACATATTATACATCTGTAGAGGTTTTTTTTTTTCTAAAATATAAAGAGGAAAAATAGGTGTTTATTTAAAATTTGAGCAAAACAGAAAAAAGCCACATGTTGGAACCTATTAAAATACAATGTTTTATCCCATTTTTAGGAGTTTGGGAGTTCATTTTTCTAAAGTTCGGTCTCTGACTTTGGATACATGGGAGCCAGAACTACTTAAGGTGAGTGAGCAGACGATAGCAGCAAACAATAAAGAGAAAACTTGGGTCTAATTCAAGAGCTTATTCTTCTGTGCTGTAAGATGCTTTGAGGTGGGAATCATGAGGGACTTCACGATACGAAGTCCATCCGTCACAATACTTGGGTCACGATGCAATACTATCACGATACTATGATTCCTTAAGTATTGGGATACCATATATCCCCTCCCATTTCAACATCAGATTGTGTCCCCACGGTACAACTGTCAATATCTGTCACTGTCACTCTTTTCAACTCACTGCAGCTGCTTCTGTTTCAGCGGCTGTAGGCGCTCGGTCCTCTGTGTGATGGTGTGCTGTTGTGCAGATCCTTTCTGCTGTGCTCAGGAGTTACTCAGCTTTGGGCTCCACTTCTTGGTACCCTCTCAGTTTGCAGGGGCCTTCGTTTTCCGCAGCACCACAGGTCCCTGCACACAGGGAGGGCAGTGGACTGTGTTGTCTTCTTGGTTCCCTCGCCGAGTTTGGAGGTGGCTTAGTTGCGTGAGGGATGTGTGGAGTTGGTTGATTTTTACCGGGCGCTATTTTGGCCTGACTGTCGCTGGGGTCTGCACTGCTAGTGCTGGAGTGTTTTAGCCTGGCTGTCATTTGCTAATGGTGCTGTTGCTACACGGTGCAGAGAGGATTGGGCCGCATCTTCATAGTGTTCCCAGACATTTTTTTTTTTTTTCATGTGGCACTCCTTGCAGGTTAAGTATGCCATGTCATGGTCTTTCATTTTGTCTTTGTAATAAAATCCAAAAACAGGTCCGTCATTTGAGTTAACCTTTCGTGTATTTCTCAGTTCTTGCTTTGGTGTTGTTCTCCAACTGCTTCCTAATTTGTACACCTGGCTGCAAATCTTGCAAGACAAGCTATGATTTCACCTGCCAATCTATGCTTACTTTGCACTATGTAATGGACTGAAAACTTGATTAATTAACACCCAAGAGTTTGCAACATTTACAAATATGCATAATAAAAGACTGGTACATATGTTTAGAGATTGGTGCATCATTGCAAGTGCCAGGTATCGCAGTACTACTCTGGGTCAATCTTTTGCCCCACCCCTAGCTTTGACATACACTTAGAGAGCCAGCTATTAGTTGTAGCTATAGCGGGTTATATGTTACTCGATAAATATGCATTAACTTGTTTTTCTACATTTTCCAGTTGATGTGCGAGCTAGGGAACAGAGTGATCAACCAGATCTACGAAGCTCGACAGGAGGAGCTCGGAGCACGAAAACCTCAACCAGGAGACCCCAGGTAAATGACTTATGGTGCAGTAAAATTAGCTGTATATTACGTAGCAAAAGTGATGGCTTTCTCTTTTGAAGTTATCACGCTAAAGCTTAATCTTGGCTTTTTTTCTGTCAGACATGAGGTAGAGGCCTATATCAAAGCCAAATATGTGGATCGCCGGTTTGTCCGCCGGCCATCAGATGAGGAACTTCGAAATAAAGTGATGTCTCTGAGCAAGCAGGAAAAGAGACTGAGCAGCAGCTCTGACCATCTGCCTCCTAGACCGCCTCCACCCACCCCAAAACTCCGACCTGGCTCTAATACTTCTGGGCAGTCAGGTCAGTACAAACAAAAAAAGTTACAATTACTGCTGGACTGGATTTTGGCTACTACAGAAATCAAAGAATCATGAAAACAGATAACTACACGGAGAACAGTATTGTGCTTCTGTGCAGTAGTGTAGAAGTGTCCACTCATCGGCATACTGCATGTTCTTCGTGAACGGCATATGTCTGAGCTCTCTTTGCCTCCCATTGCTTTTTGTAGTCTCTTAGTGTCAGCCGGTTGTCTAACGTGTGTGCTCTCACCCTGCTTTCTTCTTTCTCCTTCCTCTGAATCTCTCTCTTTTACACTGTCTTTGATCCCCTTGGCTGTTCTGTGCTTCTGGACTAACCCCCGCTCTCACCGCCTACCCCAAAACTCCCCCAACCCACCTTGACACACGCCTCTCCCTCCAAACTCCCATCATCCCTTGCGTAGCTGCTGCCAGTGGTGCGGAGGCCCGCCGGGACTCTCTCTTCTGTCCTGACGAGCTTGACTCTCTGTTCTCCTACTTTGACACCTCCTCCAAGCTCAGGAGCTGTAAGTACTACAAAGCTCAGTGTTTCGCCTGCTGTCCGTTCCCTCTGTTCCATTTGGCGTCCTTGCTTTGGGGCTGCGGACTAACAATCCTCCACTTTCTTCCTCCTCCTCCTCATCTGTGGCGTCTGCTGTGCACACCGTCATGATTTGAGTGTTACAGAGGTTAACATGTGTTGTTTCCTTTGGGTCGGGGAGTCCACTCGTTATCTGTGTTGTCACATTTTTGGTTTTTAGGGACCTGGAAGTTAAGGCGATGGAGGGGATCTGCCATCCAGCTCTTTCTGTTCTCCACCTGCTGCTTTTGTTTATCTCTGGGGTAAAAAATATTAGGAACACCCACTTCTTGTGATAATAAAAGTGGAAAATATGCCACATGTGAAGATACTTGACACAGTATGCAAACACACAAAAAAAATAATAATAATCCAGACTTATCACAAGAAAACTATGTGGAGTCATTGGGTGAAATACTTCCACTCTCAGTTGGATGGTGTTCCTTTTATTTTGTACACTTGGCGTCTCCTTTCTTTTACAAGTGGTGATACGGACTTCTTGCTTCACAGTGAAAAGTGCAGACAGCGGCATTCAGAACAGTGCTGACGGTAGCAGGGAGATGCTGGCCAATACCCTCTCCAGCAACAGCCTGGCAGATGCAGGTATGACACACATGCTTTACCAGGGGTGGCAGTCGTAATGCCCATAATATGATAGTCGTGATTTTTGGGTCATGATGCAATGCTATCACGATACTACATTTCCTTAAGTATTGCGATATCATGATAGATTTGAGTACTACAGTACTATGTCTCCCACCCCCAATTCAATGTTAAATTGTGTCACCAAAGTACAGCTGTCGGTATCTATTTCATCTGAGTTTTCAGTCTTTTCAACTCACCGTGGCCACTTTTCTTTCGGTGGGTGGAGGCTCACAGTCCTCGGCAGGATGGTGTGCTGTTGCAGTCGTGTGTGAGCTCACTGCTCTGGAGGTCCACACGTTGCAGAATTGTGTGGCCCTTTCTGCTGTGTTTGGAGATTCCTCGGCTTTGGGCTTCACTTCTCTGCGGTGTTTGGGGACCACCGTGGCAGCAGGACGGGGTTGCGTGCCTGAGCTGCAGCGTCTTAATCATGTTGCAGGGGCCTTTGTTTTCCACAGCACTGTATAGACGCAGGTCTTTGCACATGGGGTACACGGTGGACTGCGTTGTTGTCTTGGTTCTCTGAATTTCGAGGCGACTTTCTCAGTCTGGGTGTGTCCGGAGTTGGCGGATTTTTACCTGGCACTGTTTTGGCTTGACTGTTGTCTGCAAACTGTGCTGCCTCTGGATGGTTGGCGCCGCTCATGTCCATAGCGTTCCCCGAGTGTTTTAGCTTAACTGTTGTCGACTAATGCTCCCGCCTCTTGGTGCGGAGAGAAGTGGGCTGAGCCCTCGTGTTTGTAGTGTTCCCCGAGTGTTTTTTTGTGGTGCTCCTTGCAGGTTGAGTGTGTCCTGTTAACGTCTTTCCTCCTTTGTTATAAAATCCCCCCAAAAAGGTCCAGACATTTGAGTTAACTTTTCAAGCACGTCTCAGATCTTCCTCTGGTGTCATTTCTCCATCCGCTATCTTAATTAGCATACCTAGCTTCAGATCTCGCGAGCCAAGCCAGGACTTCACCTCCCAATGCGTGCTTTCTTTGCAGTATGTAGTGGACTGATAACTGGTTAAGTGATACCCAAGGCTTTGCAATGTTTGTGTGTGTATATATATATATATATATATATATATATATATATATATATATACAGTATATATTGCTTCCTCCACCCCTATGCTTTACACACCTGTATCAGGTATGGCTAGGAGGTTAACTGAAAAATAACCATAGCTGACATTCATAACCGCTGTCCGACAAAACCTTATCCATGTCATAATCTTTTTTAACTTTTTCCCTGCTAATACTTTCCCTACTGTGTTTGATGTTGTCCCCTTATGTATGCAAATGCTAAATACTTTATTAAATCTAGTTTTTGAGTTTTAGTGTATTCTTGATGTCTGTGTCTGTTTAATGTTGTAAAAATAAACTTTTTTTGCTGATATCTTGACCAGGACTCCATGTTGGAAGAGACGCTGTCTCAGTGAGTCCTGTCGGGTTATTGTAAAGGATAAAAAATAGGATGCTGGTTGTGAATTGTGTACACGGGGGCGGTGAATTGGTAAAAGTTCTGTGTTGCCTTTAAAGGCCAAATGTCACGTAACAGGGTACTTTAAATATCTTGAAACTAGATATAAAAGGGAACCGATCCGTTCGGGTCTTGGTGCATATGCTTCAGTAACAACGGAATATTCGTTAATTTAAAACTGCCGCGCTTGGCCTGACACGGCCCCTGGAATCGCCTGGGGAAGAAGGCGGAAGTGACGAAATCGATTGTACCCTAGTTTGATGCTTGGGGTATTTCAATTGATTGTTTATATGGAGACTGGAAGGTTGAAGTGAGCAACAAGAAAGAAAAAATTGGATATTTCACCCATACCTTAAAACGGGACTATCAGGGACAGCTGGGTAATAAGGGACACTTCTCTGGGAAATGTTTTCATACCTGTCAAGTGAGACGTTTTCGCCGTACTTCAACACCGTAAAAAGCGGCTATAAGGAACGGCGGAGCAACAAGGGACACCTCTCTGGGATCTCTGTCTGTTCCGCAACCGCTGCACAGCTGAACGTGTTAAACCATTGTCCTAATGACTTCTCATTGTAGTGAGAACAGCTCAAGCTGAGCGATCAGCCCGCCCAGACAATTAAACTAATGAGTGACTCCACACTTCTCATGGTAGTGCGAATAGCTGACGCTGAACGATCTGCCAGCACCAGCTGTGGCTGATCACACACAGGACGTGCTCCGCAAAACACTCAATTTTTTTTCCAGTATATTTTTCCTTTTGGGCGTACAGAAATGGCAATACGCCCGTTTTTGCTAAAATTGCATTTTCCCCGTATTTTCCTTAAAATATTTGACAATAACAACACGAACTACATTTAAAACATTTCCCAGAAAAGTGTCCACCACCACTCCGCCCACCAAAATACGGCGAAAACGTCTCCCTTGACAGGTATGCGCCTCCATTTTCATATTGATCTGGTCAATTTCTTGACAGCAGCGGCTCTCCTCCACTGTAATAATAATGGCTTCCGAAAAATCAATATTTATGGGGCGCCCTCGACAGACCCCCTTCGGCTTCGCAATTCTGGAGGCGATTAATGTCCAGTTCAATGACATTTTCCACTGGTTCTGCTCTCTGGTCATCGTTGGAACTGTTGTCATCAGACAAAGCATCTGATTCCGTCTCTGACGGCTCGAACCTGTAAGGTTCTATGCCTCTGTCACTGTCTGAACCACTGACAAAAAAAAGACAAAAAAAAGAAAAGACAAAACTAAACTAATTTGTTCACAATCGCTGTCACTTTCCGTCATGATTGTCCAATGTTGATAAGTGTGAATGTGGATAGGCAGGGCAGCCAGGGTACAACTGGTGATGTCAAAAACATGGGCGTGGTCTGGACTGGCTGTCACAAGCCAGCAAGCAAGGTGGGGCCTTCACCTGGTGTATTTTGTGCAATTATGTAAATACAGGTGGGTGATATGGTCTCCGGTATGAATATTTGGTTTAAGCTATGTGTCTTTTATCTAAATTCGTTGTCATTTAGAAAAAAAAATTACGTGACATTTGGCCTTTAATTAAAGCTTTTAAATTAACTTGGTTCAGTCCAAGGTGCTGTGAGATGACTGTTGTCAGGAAATGGCGCTGGATAAATAAAGTTGAATTGATTTCAGAGGGAAATTCTCAATGTCTTTAACTTTTTATTTTCTAGATGCTGCAGAGTCTCCGCCCATGCCCATGCCGTCCACGCTGCCTCCTCCGTCACCCTGTAAGGAGGCGGTTTTCTACGAGCCCAGAGAGTACAGCCCCGGTCTCCAGCTCTACTGGGCGTCCTGCGCCCGCAGCCTGCCGGACATGGCCGAGGCACTCGCTCACGGAGCCGAGGTCAACTGGGTCAACACAGATGAGGAAAAGAGGACACCACTTATCATGGCCGTGCACGGGGTGAGTTTGACCACAAGATAGCGCCAGTACTGTTCTGTGTAGACAGCTGTAAGAGTTAAAGAGCTTTTCCTATTCTTATATGATACTGGAAGTGTTTTCAATTAATGTGGGGCTTCATTCACTGTTGTTTTCAGGGTTCCATGGTCACTTGTGAGTTTCTGCTCCAAAATGCAGCGAATGTGAACCAGCTGGACACTCAGGGCCGAGGACCTCTCCATCACGCCACCATGCTTGGACACACGGGGTTCGTTTCCTCATTCTCCTCCCAACATAATGCTCATATTACACAACAACTCGCTGATTCAGTAGAGCGTAATCCAGTACTGATTTAATCATGCTTTTGTCTTTGTTGCAGGCAAGTGTGTTTATTCTTGAAGAGAGGAGCCAATCAGAATGCTACAGATATTGATGCGAAAACACCTCTGACTATCGCAGTGGAGGCAGCCAATGCTGATATTGTCACTCTGTAAGTTACCATTATGACTATATCATAGCAACCTCTTCTATGCTTATGTAGTTTTCAATTTGAGAGACCTTTTATTGGTCGTATCCTGCAGCTGTGCTCATATTTGACTTCCTGTTTGTGTTTTCACCCCCAGGTTGCGACTAGCAAAGATGAACGAGGAGATGCGGGAGGCGGAGGGGCCCTACAGCCAGTCAGGTCAATATAACACCAACAGCCCGACAGAGATGCAGTACAGGAAGTGCATGCAGGAGTTTATCAGCCTCCAGTTAGATGAAACGGAATGAGTGACTTTGGAAATGTGAAGCTCAGGTTTCAGAAATGGGCTCAGCTAACTCCGATGAGCAGAATAATCCAGTCAAAGTTGCACAGTGAATCCATGTATTCAGATTCTCTGCTTTTATATGTATGTATAAACTGTGAGACGATTTTCTTCATTGAGAGACCTCTGGGTCACTGACTGGGGGAACTGGGCCCAGCTCTGCCGGCTGTGCTCGTCTCCTGCTGTTAAATCTTCAAGCCCGCTGCTCCACCAGCTCAGCGCCCTGTCGTGGTCTGTTGGTGCTGTACTGTTAACATGACGGGGTTAAAGCCATCATCTCTGCACTGTATAGACTTTTTTGTTCCAAAACGGAACCTTCATGTTTTCCATTTAGTGACTGTTATTCATGTAGGACTATTAATAGCACAACAACAATTTTTTTCCCTCCGTTTTAGAGGCGTTCGGTGATTTATAACAGCTGATATTCTCATTTTTATTCAGTGTTGTGTATCTACTATTTATAATTGTAACAGTATATCTGCAGAAAAACCCACCATCTACCCAGTAACTCAGAGCAGGTTTTATTTCAGTATCTGGCAATAATTACGACTTTTGAATGAGGCATGCCGTGTGTTTATAAACCTTTCAATTAACCTGTTATAAGTCATTTATGCACATTCCTGTTTACAGTTATGCAACTTTCCCATCAATGTGTGATTCTCATTGAAGTCTTAACCACTGTCAAGGCCTGTTTACTTATTACAAATGTTTGGTGTCCAGATTAACGCATTTAGCTGCTGTTACTTGGGGAAAATATATTTTAGACAGTTTTTGTTTTTATAGATAACCCTATCTTACTATTTTTTTCTGTACATGTTGTGAATAATGTGTGTAAATGTGTTACTTTATAGGCTGTGGATAGCGGGAGTGAGTCAGTGCCACGGTGACTCTTGTTTTTTGTCCACCTGAAGCTGTCTTTTTTTTCCCTGTAGTGTTTGCTCATTCCCTGCTGTCATGGGAAGTCCAGAATTGTAAGACAAAAGACCTTCAGTGGTTTTGAATGTTTGTGGGTTTTTATTCAAAGGTTTGATGGCAGTATGTCATCGAACATCAAGTGCAATAGTCTAGAAGAATATCCACATGTGCTCATCCTAGCTTGCTTTTGTCTTAATAGTACTGAAGCTTTACAAAAAAAAAAAGTCTAGATATTCTCAGTGAATGTTGAAAGAAATCGTTGGACTACTCGCTTTTGTTTTCTTTGGTAACAAGCAATTGAAATGTAAGCCCATCTCATCCCAACATGTCTGCTCCATGCAGCCCCAAAGCTTCAGAGCACCAAAGCACTTTGATGGTGGCGCAGCGCCCCCTGCTGCCGACACGGCTACGTGTGAATGGTTTGACTTGTCTGGGAAATGTGCCTCGGAGTAGCTGAGAGATAATTGATCAAGTTGTGATTGTGGTTTTGTGGAAAAGTGAGGTGTGTCTGTGCGTTAGCTGGGAGGGGTTTTTGGCAGGAGTACGTCGGGTCAAGTGATGTTTGTGCTCGACCGCAGGAGGGAGGGCCGAGGGTAGAAACGCCACAAGTGTTTTCCATTGAGGGCTAAATGTGTTTCCACTGTTAAAATTCTGATTGCTGCTGTTAAAGGCAAGAATGCTTTGGACCCAAATTATGTGAAATTAGATTTTGTTGCTTTTGCAGTAGAGGATTATTTAGATGCTTCTAATTTAGATGCTAAATGAAAGAAACCGTTTTTTTGTTCAGGGATCAGCAACCTCTGCTAATTAAAAAGAGCTATTCTGAGCAATTTTTGGCCATAAAAAAACTTGCATAGGGAGACAAAACGTAGAAGTATTATTTGGCCAAGCTTGTACTTGGGTTGTAAATTTGCACGTTAAATCAAGAGACCCAGAGATGTGTTGGCTCTAGAAATGATCAGGTTTTATGGACCCAGCAAGGCTTCTTTCTCTTACATTTGCTTCTTTTCTTGCAAATATTGCAACCTTTTTTACACAAGTGTGCAATATTTTTTGTAATTTTTCACTTTTTTTCTTGTAAATTTGCATCTTTTATCTTGGAAGTTTGTGATTCTCTTTTTTTTCTTGATTGTTCTCCTCCATAAAATTTCCTAAATTTTTCAAATTATATGACTTTTTTCTTGCACATTTAAACAAACTTTATTGTAACTTTGTGACAGTTTTTCTTTTTTTAATTTTTTTGTAAATGTTAAAATTGTTCTCAAACTTTAATTTTTTTCTCTCGGACATTTTTCTTGAAAATTTAGCAACTTTTTCTCATTAATTTACATTAATTCTCATTCATTTTTTTTCTCCTAAAATTTGCTGGCAAATTTCATAAATTATTTTGAGGATTTTTTTTTTGGTTAATTGTTCTATTTTTATCTATTTAATACATTTTCTTGAAAAAAAAATCACTTTTTTGTAAATTTGTAAGCTTTTATCTCTTTAATTTGCAGCTTTTCTAACAAAAATTACAACTTTTCTTGCTGATGATACACATTTTTCTTGTAACCTTGCAACTATTTGCCTTGTAATTTTTGGAATTGTTCTTATAATTTTTCAAGTTTTAGTTACGCTTTAATTTGCAGCCTTTTTTCTTGGAAATCTGAGAATCTGTTCATTTAAATGGACAGAGCCCGTAGTCGTGAGCAACCGGGTCATGTGTGGCTCCACAGCTGCACGTTGCAAACCCCTGGTTTAGTGAAGGAGTGGACTGAGGGGTTTTCAGGGGGATGAATGTGAGGGAGGTCCAGCCTCATTAATTCTCCATTTCTCTCTCTCTTTTTTAATTAAAATTGCAGCTTAATTGATGTGTGTGTGAATACTCAGAGCTTCCGTTCTCACCCTGGGAGATGTTCTCTGATAAAATCTGCATTTGTGTGTGCATTCAAACATAAAGTTCTGGCATTCTTTTAAAAAAAAACTCATCTGAAACAAGGGGAAACGCACGTTTGGAACTCTCCCGGACTGAGACCCGTCGATCTCATGTAAAGCTCTTCCCTCTAACACCTTATGTACCGCTCTCTCTTTGTGTTTGAGCTTTTCTTTTCTTGCTCTCCCCCCAGAGTTTGTGCCTTTCTTCTGTTCTCTCTTTCCTTTGGGGTGCTGAGGCCAACGCAGCTGTATTATTTTTGTACATAAATTCCTGCACTTTAAAACACAATACAGTTGTTGACAGAAACTGAAGTCTGTGCTCTTTTGTGTTTCTAATGACTCCTCAAACTTCTGCTTGTTGCTTCTTCTGCTCTCTGCCATATTTTATTCCTCTATTGTTTTGTGTCATATTTCGCACCACGTCGACACTCTTCTTCAGGTATGGCCAACTTTTTTTTTTCCCTCTCCTTCCACATTCTTGTTGACGTTGATACTGTAGCAGCATGATTCGGCCCCACTCTGCACAGCACTCTGCACGCTTTATCCTGCTTTATACTTGCATAATGAGACTGTAATGGTACTTTTTCATGTTTATAGTTGAAAAAAATTATATAAAGCTGCAAGATTAGGGTGTAGTAGCAATGCAGATGAGCCTAAACTGATGAGCCTGTGCACCTGATGGGTTGGTGTGCAAAGGGCAAGCTGTTGTTCTAAATTAGTGAAAGGTTATGAGCAGTCCAGAGGACAGGGGTCTGCAATATGTGGCTCCAGAGCCACATGCTGCTCTTTTTCCCCAACTATGACTTTGTGTGAGCTTGCCAAAAACTCAAAAAAAAAAAAAAAAAAAAAAAAAAATCACAGTTGCATGTTAAAAAATTTAAAGTTGTGAGGAACAAAGTCTCGAGTTTAAACATCCAGGGCAACTTAGGGGAAAAAAATCTACAAAAAATACATTTGCAAGAAAAGCAGCAAACCTAAAATAAAAACGTCACATTAACAAAAAAGATGGTGCAAAAATAGTACATTTAAGATAAAACTTGCAAAAGCATGAGGGAAATTCCAGCAGATTGCAAATATACAAAAGAAGTTCCATATTTATAATTATATGTTTATTAGTTAATATACTTATAACTCAGCTGTTTTTACCGTAATTTGAAGGTTCACAGACTTTTATGGACAAAAATTGATCATAATCGTGCTTGGATTGTAGCAGTCGCTGCACGAGTCATTTTTTTCCCCCTTAAAATTTAGCAGTTTTTATTGTTTAATCTGTAAAGTTATTTATTTATTTGTTCTTTTCTTTTCAAATTATGAAGTAAATCAGAGTAAAATGTACGACTTTTTGCATTTATTGTTTTTCTCAGCTGTTCTTCATGTGTTTTTTTTTAAACAGGAGATGAAACCTACCAGGACATTTTCCAGGATTTCACCGAGATGGCCTCCAGCGACCCCGACAAGCTGAACCGCTACCAGCAGTACGGCCCACAGAGACCCTGACGCTGCAGAAACCCCGCCCACCAGCACTCAGGCAAACATAAAAATGACCTCTGAAATGTCCTCCACTTCCCCTCCAACAGTTAAAAGCATTTTGGTCAGACTTCTCTGAGCGGACTTCACTGTTTTGAAATGTTAGGGTGATTGGAGCCCATCGATGGTACAGTGTTCAAATTTTTACGCTTTGTTGGAACTCCATTTTGTTTTGAAGAGCCTCCTAATTTTTTGAGACTTTTTTTGTCACAATTTTGTCTTAAATCGCCGCTGATGTTCACCAGTTTGGTTGGTAACTTTGACGCGCTTGTGTACAGCAGTTGTAGAAGAAAACCTGTCATGAATCTGAAATGACAGGTAACTTTTTTTTCTATTTTTTTTTAAGGGATGTTCTTGTAAATGTTTTTAATTTTCCGTGTTGGTTTCTGCAGTTTGTGTTGCTGAGTTCAGTCTATCTTTTTATTTTCTTAGGACTGAACTGAAATTTTGCCGAATGAAATTTTCTTGGAATTAAAGTCGTGTTAGTCATTTATTAGTGAAGCTTGTTAATTCTGCAGATCCGATCTAAAGCTGAAAGTGAATCTGCAGTGATGAGACATATGTGGTCACTTTATTCTCGTTGATTGTAGAAGAACTGGTAACACTTTGTTTCATGGGTCCAGCAGTTCCCAAATCCTCTTTATGTAGTCAGTTCTGAATGAAACAGTAGCTCCACATAAACGGAAGTGAATTATTATAAAATGCCATTGATATTACTCATCATATGAATTAACCTTTTAACTGTCAAGATTTCATGGACAGATTGCACCCCTAGTGGCACAGCGCAGCACTGCGCCTGTCAAGTGATGTTATATGACGTGCAAAACACTCACCAGTTGTACTGAGGATTGTCTTGAGGATTCCACCTCACAAGGTGGCACACACGTATAACACTGCTCTTGCCTTGGAGGAATCATGGCCGACATAGAAGCATCCATATTTACACCAGAGAGGAAGAAATTTTTCTTCTTCTTTTAGATTAGACAAACACAAATGGACGTTATCGATCGCTGTGGATGTAGTCCGGTTCCGTGTCATTTTTTCACATAAATAGCGGCGGAATAAAAGCGAAATTGAGGTGGAATAATCCTAACAGTTTCTGGATGTGGTAGAGAAAGCTAAAATGACCAACAGAAGAGGAAATGCCACGCAGGATGCTGCAAAAAGGGCGAAGTGAGCCGCCTGGCCAGCGGTAAGTCTAACAAATTTCTTTGTTTGCTGACATTCTACTAGTGCGCTGGTTCATATACTTTGAAGAGAAGATAATAAAAAAAATCTAAAACAAAACCAGTGACAAGAAAACAAAACCATTCTTTGTGTAAATATGTCCAAAGTCCACTTTTGACTTAAAGTTATGTAATTTGATATGGCTGCCATGGCATTATGCAAATTAGATGTGTAAATTTACTCGTATCTAAAACTTTGGATCATATTCTACATCTTTGTAATTGACAGTAAGCCATTATCTCTTACCACTTTCAAGTTACAGGCTTGGAAATCTCTGACATCTGAACTGAATATTTTCTTGAAAAAAAAAAAATCTTGACCACTAGGGAGTTATGGCGCAATTTGCCGCCTGTGACAGTTAACCCTTTGAGTGTGAGAATTTTCCTGGCCCTAGTGGCAGAGCGCGGCATTGTGCCTGCCTTCTCACTCTGACTTTGTCAAGAGTAAGTGAGAAATTTCTGTTTTTTTTAATTGTACTGATTTCTTGTTCATATGCTTTGAAGATAAGATGATGAGGTACCTCTGTACAAAAAATGGTGTCAAAAGACTGAACCATTTTTTGTGTAAATATGTCAAAAGTCCAGTTTTGACTGAGTTATGGAATTTAAAGAGGTGCCGCGACATTATGCAAATTAGATGCACAAATTTATACCTATCTGAAACTTTGGCTCATATTTTACATCTTTCTAATTGACAGTAAGCAATTATCTCTTACCACTTTCAAGTTATAGGCTTGGAAATCTGAACTATTTTATTGACAAAAATATTTACCACTCTTGACCACTAGGGGGTATGTCACAGTTCTGCACCACACACACTCAAAGGGTTAAGGCAGTTTAATATTTGCTTACTGAGCATTTTCTTTCATTTTTTTAGATAAATTCACAGTTAATTTGGTTGGTGGATCAGCCAGTTATAACAACACTCAAAGTCCAGTTTTCCTACTATTATAGGTTTGTCAAAAATGGCTGCTGTCTGCAACCTGTAATATGGAATGGGCCAGCTGAAGAAAAAAAATCTTCATAGAACATATTTCAGCCTTTAAAATTAAGGTAGAACAGCCAAGTTATAAAATAGCCTGCAAATATGAGACTGTTTTGACATTAATTTGTTACTTTGTTCCCTCAGAAAGTTGAGCCCTTTCCTGCAAACTTTACCTGTGGAAAGCACATATTTCTGTAGAAAACCTGTAGCCCGACTAGCCTTCACATGCCCAAATGTAGGCTGTCTTTGAAAGCTGGACACAAAGAGGTGTCCAACTTTAGATGCTAGGCCTGATTTCACACATGACAGGCAAAACACAACTGCAATGAAACCTGGAGTTTAGGGTGTACAGTGTACGGTTAACTTACAGGTTCACTGTGCCAAGGCTACAGATTCAAAGAATATCCAGAGTGCGTCGGGTTAAAATAAAGTCCGTAGTGTTCCAAGATCCTCCGAAGCATTTGTTGCAAACATTCATGGTTAGAGTTGACTCTCGAAATAAGCACTGTTTAAAAAAAAAATCTCACGGAAAACCATTGTTGGCTCCTTGGAAAGTCGTGAGATTGTGTGATATCATTCTATGTAATTTGCAAACAACAGATTTAATAAACCACAAATCTGTAGAGCAAAAACTTCCTTGTAGTTGGTGTTTTTGTTCCAACATGGGACCATCACCACTTCTAGAAGCTTGGACATGTCGTTTTAAGCAGATGTGGCGTCATTCACACAGAGGTCAGCACTGTAGGAGACGGAGCGATGGCTGACAGCTTTAAGGCCTGTACATACTCCGCAAGAGCAGAGAAATGTGTTCTCTCTCCCACGGCTGCAAGAACAAAATGACATCATTCTGTTTGGTGATGTTTGACACATCATCGTGGCAGAACTTTTTTCTGGCGTGGTGTCCAAGAACTATTGTGCGATTGGGCAGAAATCTGAATTTCCCAGGAGTTCTGCACTTGAGTTTTTTGTGAAGTATGAAGTGTCCTGGCCAGAAAGAACTTTGTTCTTGTTCTTGCCACCTCAAGAAAAAGAAAAAAAAATCTCTGTTCTTGTAGAGTATGTACAGGCCTTTAGAGGGGCAAACTTTTAATGATAATATTTACATACGAGAGGGGGCTGAAAAGTTCATAGGCTGACCATGATGCAGTGGTCAAAATTTGACCAAATGTGGTTTATTTTTCCACATGGTTTCCCCTTCGGTCCACACACTTCTTCCATCGGTGTTGCAGCGCTTGGATCCCTGCGGTATAGAAGCTCTCTTCTTGATCCTCAAAGACATAACTCCTTCTTAGTCAGCCTATGAACTTTTCGGCCCCCCCCCCCCCTCGTATTTTCTCTGAACAACTCCATAATCGGGGATGTACACCCTCCTGACTTCACCAGAACACTCACCGACTCTTAGGTCAGTGTGATCAACAGTTTGAGAGATATGTGACGGTTCACACTGACGGTTCTTGCATCAACAGCTAGATTTGTGACTTTTTCTCATAAATGCACTACTTTTTTTCATAAATTTTCTCGTTTTTGTCATCGTGTTAATTTCTTGAAAATGTACAACTTTTTTTTTGTAGATTTGCATTTTTTTTGTCCCAAGTTAATTATAAAACTTCTTTTCATGAAATTTATTACTTTTCTAATAAATGTCTCACAAATGTGTGTGTTTTTGTAGCCACAGGGAGTCACTTGATTATGGGCAAAAGAACTGCATGTGACTCCTTATTTCCTGATTGCTTTATGGTGTAAAGGTATAGAAAGTGGTGTTATTCCCATTCATGTTTTGCTTCTGTGACATGGATAATACATAATAATATGTAGTGAGTCATATCTTATAGAATAATGAAAGTCCTTTTGTTTTTGCTCAACTAAACTGTGTAAAATCACTTCTTAGGGAATGATTTTGGAAGTGTTCCACCTGTAAATGAAGTGTTACCAGATGTCATTTTGCCGAATGTAGTGCATGTGTGTGTTTGGAGATGTAACGCACACACACACTGGAAATTCTTCAAAGATGAAATCATAAATTTGGTAAGTTTGTGAAAAAACCTCAGAAAATCCACTGTTAGTGTATTTTCCTGTAAGATCTGTGCTAAATTGTAAATGCTTCATTGTGACGTATAAATGTTGGGATGTGAGGGTAATCACGGTGGAAGCATCTGCCTGAGGCATCATGGGATACAGTTCTTGTACAGTATGTACAGATGCTTTTGAATTCTCTACAGGACTGAAGTATAAAGGTACTTGAATCATCAGTAAGCTTTTGTATATGCTGTTCTTTGTATCACTTAGCCCATTTTATATCTGTAAACCAATAAGCTTTTACTGTATAATATATCTGTAATATGTAACTTCAATACAGACGGACAAAAATTAGCTCCTCAGTGCTTTTTCTGTTTTTGCTTTGCAACGCTGGTCCCAACCAGTGGTGCTATGTTCTACAGAGTTATTTGGCATTGTGAGATTAGAGGAGTCTAACCTGTGACTCTTTGGCTACACAGGTAAGTTTATTTGTCCCCGAGGGGAAGCTGATTTGCAGCAAAAACATGACATACACCAGCATACATGTATCGGCATGCAGGGTCAAACAAACGTTTAAAATCAGCATAAACGGTTCAATCATGAACCATATGGCAAGATCCATTATTGCCACTACAAGCAAGCCGGGTGCAAGTTTAGTAAGTAAAGTTTATTTATAAAGCGCATTTCACATATAGTCAAAGCGCTGTACAATAAAATAGAATTTAAAAAAACCCAACTTAATAGAGACACCATTAAAGAGAAAAGAAAAAAAGAAATTAAAACACAAGATTAAAAGATTAAAAAAATCAGATATACCACTAAAAAGCAGTTGAATTGAAATTCAGTGGAAAGCCTCATTAAACAAAAAAGTTTTCAGCTGCTTTTTAAAAGAATCTACAGAGTCGGCTAAACGTAGCTGGATTGGGAGGTTATTCCAAAGCCTCGGAGCTTCAGATTGAAAGGCTCTGTCTCCCCTGGCCTTGAGCCTCGGACAAGGAGCAACTGACAGGTCCGGGGCTTCAGGTCTCAGAGTGTGAGCAGGATATGTTTGAGAAGGAGGTCAGATAAATAAGATGGGGCTTGTCCATGTAGTGCTCTATATGTAAGTGTAAGAACTTTAAAACGAATCCTAAACTCCACTGGTAGCCAGTGTAACATATACAGTATAATATGGGGGTAATATGATCTTGTTTTCTAGAACGTGTAAGTAGTCTGGCTGCAGCATTTTGTATAGACTGGAGATGAGAAAGAGAAGATTTGTCTAAACCAGTAAACAAAGCATTGCAATAATCTAGTCGTGAAGACACAAATGCATGGCTTTTTTTTTTCCAAGCTCACTTGAAGAAACAATGGTTCTCAATCTGGAAATGTTCCGTGCACTAATAAACTGGTTATGATTGGATTTCTGCAGTTATCTGATTATTCAAGTGGCCATGTAAACAGAATAATCTGATAAAGGCCACATAACTGGGGTCATTAACTCAAGTGGTTTACCCTCCAGTAATCCCTTTAACATGAAAAAACGGATTATTGGCATCATCAGTTTATTGCCTGTAATTGATTTATTGTGACCATGTAACTGGGGTCACTGTTCAAAATACAAACAAGTTCCAGGACTAAACAGTAGATGGCAGCAATATGATATCTGGTTCTATAAATGACATCTGTTTTTATCATGAGCAAGATATTGTCCATCAGCAGCTTCAGTTGAAAACTGAAGAGAAAAGAAAAAAATCAGGTTGTTCATGTTTTGTAAGAGATCAGTGTTTCATTAAGTGTAAATATTTAATCATGTACTTGTCTTTGTACTAAATCTGGAGTTGCCATTAGGTTGCTTTGCTATTATTTTATTGGTCTGGCCCACTTGACATTAAATCCAGCAGAATGTGGCCCCCGAGCTAAAATGAGTTTGACACCCCTGGTGCAGAGGATTTCACCGGTCACATGCCGTGTGTTTGGGTCACCACATTGGCAGGCAAGCTTTGTGAAAGCAACAACAGAAATTGTTTGTCATGGCATGCGTCGGCATCATTTTATCAGAATATGCTAAATCTCTCACAAAAAAATCTGGAGTGTTACGGAAAGAAAACGGGGGATTAAGGGCGGCTCTCACTGCCTAGTTCTGCAGAGGTTTGAAGTTGGGTGGCAGCTGTCATTCAGCTGAGCAGCCTGCATGCATTTTAAAAATTGTCATGGATCATATCAACACCGGCTCTCCCAACACAGCCAGCAGCGACGATACTGACACGACACACTTGGCTCTCCGAATTGAACCTGATGGAAGCAGTAAAAAGACTCTCCTGTGGCTTCATCTTGCCTATTATGACCTCCATGCATGTAGTGACCATGGTCAGAGTTGAAATTTATGCAGCTCTAATCCACAGACTATAGAAAAGTTGGTAAAAGGATAAAAAAGTGCTTTAATGTAGCACAAACACACTGGCAGCAGTAGGTGCCCCTTCACAGCTTGGCTACCATTGGGGTGGAGACGGGACAGCGGAGTGTGTCCAGCAGAGGGAGAGCTGCTCTCAGTCTTCAGCATCTGAGGGATAAATGACCTGTGCAGCATGCAAAAGAAGCTATTTTTAAATAATAAATGTTGAGAATTAAGAATCAATCTTCGTAGGTTTTTATTAAAATATGTTTCTGCTTCATCAGTTTGGACTAGAGTTGGTTCTGTTTTCTCTTTTACATTGGCGGACAAGAAAATTGGATGTAAATAGTAAATTAATCTTTGTGTTTAACCCTGCGGAACAACATCTCCACAGATCCAACATTAACCCCTGCTGTTTAAACTGAGACAAAACTGCACTTAAAGGCAGTTTGTCACTTCAGTCACGCCCTCAGCCATGAATCCATCCCACCTGCAGCCTTAAACATTCATGAATATATGGAGGACCAGCTCCTTTCATAACCACGTGTATTTCTGCAGCTGTTTCAGTGAGAACTCTGCAGGCCAGCCATGCCCACTATTTCAAATGACTCGTATGCATCAGTGTTTGTGTACAGTAGGCCAACTTATGTGCTTAGTCTGCTGCAGTTTTTTCCCCCCAACAATGAGCCGGTCATAATTCACCTCTAACAGCAGTACAAGTGAGTTAATGCAGGTTTGGAGTTGTACCTTATGAAAAGATGTTCACAGGCGCAGCAGATCACTTTGTCCCAGTCTCCATGTGTCTGCCGAACTTTGGATGACTGATGTGCACAGATTCCAGCACCTTTTTCCCCTCACAGGATGATGGTAAATTAGGGTGAAACGGTGGAAATGTGCAGCTCAGCTGTGAATGGCTGCAGGGTTTATTTATGCATTTTATTCCCTTGGTGGACATCGACTTTCAGAGAAGAGTAAAGGCCTTGGTACCACCTCGCACATTCCCACCTGCAAGTCATAGTGTAACCTAGGTGCATGAAATTGAAATACAGCCTGTTAGATATACTGTAGCTGATTTTTGAAGCTTGTGTCAGTGAGCTGATCTGAAACTGTATAATTACATTTTACAGTACAATGCCGTATATAAGAGGTGTGAGTGACGTCTATTCATCAACATATGAAATGAAATTTTGAATTTGCCAATATTGATGAAGTAGAGCATAAAATTGAGTTTTGAACATTCAAAATGAAATATAATGTGGGTTTTCTATCAGAGCAGTAGTCGATGACTGTGTTTGTTTGGCAGCTCAAATCCACTACTGTAACAGTTTATGAAACTGGCTGCTGTCTTAGCTCCTCTGGGTCAAGAGATCAGAGCCAAACCCAGGCATTCTCCCTGGTGATTTTGTGGTAATCTTGGATCAGTTGTTGGTGCTGTGAGAAATGTTGAGGTGTAAATAATGGCATGAAGTGACATGACGGAGTGTTATACAGTGCATCTGGAAAGTATTCACAACACTTCACTTTTTCCACATTTTGTTATGTTACAGCCTTATTCCAAAATGGATTAAATTCAATTTTTTTCCTCAAAATTCTACACACAATACCCCATAATGACGATGTGAAAAAAGTTGTTTTTTTGAGATTTTTGCAAATTTATTAAAAAGAAAAAAAAAAATCACATGTACTTTTTCCACCATTAATGTGACCCATAACCTGTACAACCCAATTGACAAACAAACTGAAATCTTTTAAGGGGAAAAATAAAAAAACTTACAATAACATTATTGCATAAATATGCACACCCTGTTATAACTAGGGATATGGCTGTGTTCAGAATTAACCAATCACATTCAAACTCATGTTAAATGGGAGTCAGCACACACTTGCCACCATTTAAAGTGCCTCTGATTAACCCCAAATGAAGTTCAGCTGTTCTCGTAGACTTTTCCTGACATTTTTGTAGTCACACCTTACAGCAAAAGCCATGGTCCACAGAGAGCTTCCAAAGCATCAGAGGGATCTCATTGTTCAAAGGTATCAGTCAGGAGAAGGGTACAAAAGAATTTCCAAGGCATTAAATATACCATGGAACACACTGAAGACAGTCATCATCAAGTGGAAAAAATATGGCACAACAGTGACATTACCAAGAACTGGATGTCTCTCCAAAATTGATGAAAAGACGAGAAGAAAACTGGTCAGGGAGGCTACCAAGAGGTCGACAGCAGCATTGAAGGAGCTGCAGGAATTTCTGGCAAGTATTGGCTGTTTAGTACATGTGACAACAATCTCCCGTCTAGGGTGGCAAGACAGAAGCCTTATAAAGAAAAACATCCAAGACTGGCTACATTTTGCAAAAACACATTTGAAATCTTCCAACCGCATGTGGGAAAATGTGTTATGGTCCGATGAAACCAAGGTTGGACTTTTTGTCCATAATTCCAAAAGGTATATTTGGTGCAAACACAACACTTCTCATCACCAAAAGAACACCATACCTACAGTGAAGCATGGTAGTGGCATCTTCATGCTTTGGAGCTGTTTTTCTTCAGCTGGAACTGGGGCCTTAATCAACGTGGAGGGAATTATGAACAGTTCCAAATACCAGTCAGTGTTGGCACAAAACCTTCAGGCTTGTGCTAGAAAGCTGACGATGAAGAGGAACTTCACCTTTCAGCATGACAATGATCCAAAGCACACATCCAAATCAACAAAAGAATGGCTTCACCAGAAGAAGATTAAGGTTTTGGAATGGCCCAGCCACAGTCCAGACCTGAATCCGATCGAACATCTGTGGGGTGATCTGAAGAGGGCTGTGCACAGGAGATGCCCTCACAATCTGACAGATTTGGAGCGTTTTTGCAAAGAAGAGTGGGCAAATATTGCCACATCAAGATGTACCAAGCTGATAGACTCCTACCCCAAAAGCCAAAGGTGCTGCAACAAAGTATTAGTTTAAGGGTGTGCATATTTATGCAAACAGGTTCTTGTAAGTTTTTTATTTTTTTTAATTTTCCCCTTAAAAGATTTCAGTTTGTTTTTCAATTGGGTTTTACAGGTTATAGGTCACATTAATGGTGGAAAAAGTTTTGAAATGATTTATCTTGGTCTTATTTTTTTTACATCACAAAAACCTGGCATTTGAACAGGGGTGTGTAGACTTTTTATATCCACTGTACATAATTATTCACAGCCTTTGCTCAATACTTTGTTGATCCACCTTTGGCAGCAATTACAGCATCAAGTCTTTTTGAATGTGATGCCACAAGCTTGGCACACCTATCTTTGGGCAGTTTTGCTCATTCCTCTTTGCAGCACCTCTCAAGCTCCATCAGGTTGGATGGGAAGCGTTGGTGCACAGCCATTTTCAGATCTCTCCAGAGATGTTCAATTGGATTCAAGTCTGGGCTCTGGCTGGGCCACTCAAGGACATTCACAGAGTTGTCCTGAAGCCACTCTTTTGATATCTTGGCTGTGTGCTTAGGGTTGTTGTCCTGCTGAAAGATGAACCGTCACCCCAGTCTGAGGTCAAGAGCGCTCTGGAGCAGGCTTACATCCAGGATGTCTCTGTACATTGCTGCATTCATCATCCCCTCTATCCTGATTAGTCTCCTAGTTCCTGCCACTGAAAAACATCCCCACAGCATGATGCTGCAACCACCATGCTTCACTGTAGGGATGGTATCGGCCTGGTGATGAGCAGTGCCTGGCATTCACGCCAAAGAGTTCAATCTTTGTCTTATCAGACCAGAGAATTTTGTTTCTCATGGTCTGAGAGTCCTTCAGGTGCCTTTTGGCAAACTCCAGGTGGACTGCCATGTGCCTTTTACTAAGGAGTGGCTTCCATCTGGCCACTCGACCATACAGGCCTGATTGGTGGATTGCTGCAGAGATGGTTGTCCTTCTGGAAGGTTCTCCTCTCTCCACAGAGGAATGCTGGAGCTGACAGAGTGACCATTGGGTTCTTGGTCACCTCTCTGACTAAGGCCTTTCTCCCCCGATCGCTCAGTTTAGACGGCCGGCCAGCTCTAGGAAGAGTCCTATGGATGATGGAGGCCACTGTGCTCATTGGGACCTTCAAAGCAGCAGAATTTTTTTCTGTACCCTTCCCCAGATTTGTGCCTCGAGACAATCCTGTCTCGGAGGTCTACAGACAATTCCTTTGACTTCATGCTTGGTTTGTGCTCTGACATGCACTGTCAACTGTGGGACCTTATACAGACAGGTGTGTGCCTTTCTAAATCATGTCCAATCAACTGAATTTACCGCAGGTGGACTTCAGTTAAGCTGTAGAAACATCTCAAGGATGATCAGTGGAAACAGGATGCACCTGAGCTCAATTTTGAGCTTCATGGTAAAGGCTGTGAATACTTATGTACATGTGATTTCTTAGTTTTGTATTTTTAATAAATTTGCAAAAATCTAAAAAAAAAATTTTTTTCATGTTATAATTATGGAGTATTGTGTGTAGAATTTTGAGAAAAAAAAATGAATTTAATCCATTGTGGAATAAGGCTGTAACATAAAATGTGGAAAAAGTGAAGTGGTGTGAATACTTTCCGGACGCACTGTAGCTGTAAAGTGTGAAATGATGCTCACCTAAAAAATGTGTACTTAATGCCTAAATGAAGTAAATTAACAAAATTGGAACTGAAAGTAAACACAGAGATCAGTGAAAAAAGGTAAGATAGACTCCAGCATAGGAATGCTGTTTTTAGTCCGGTTTACCATCCCTCCTTCCACCTTTGTATGAGGATTTAAATGAAGTTCTCATTGTGTAACATCAAGGAAAACTATGACCATCTTCCAGATGGGAGGACTGGTCAGTGGTGTGGAATACACATTTTTATATATTATTTGAAGGACCTACAGTGCTGTGAAAAAGTATTTGCCCCCTTCCTGATTTCTTGCATATTTTCCACTCTTCAATTTTTTAGATCATCAAATAAATTTTAATATGAGCCAAAGATAATCCGAGTAAATACAAAGTGTAGTTTTTAAATGATTATTTCATTTTTTTAAGGGAAAAATCTACCCAAAACTACCTGACCCTTTGTGAAAAAGTAATTATCCCTTAAACATAATAGTTTGTACCACCCTGGCAGCAACAACTACAATCAAGTGTTCATGGCAATGAGTCTTTTACATCACTCTTGAGGAATTTTGGCTCATTGTTTTTGCAGAATGGTTAGCACTGCGGCAGCACAGTAACTCACCCTTGGCCGGGGGATCCTGGGTTCGATCCCAGCCCCCGACCAACAGTGATCTGTGTGGAGTTTGCATGTTCTCCCCGTGTTTGCATGGGTTTACTCCAGGATTTCTCCGGTTTCCTCCCATATGCCAAAAACATGCAAGTTAGGTTAATTGGCATCAAACGGGGGATTCTAAATTGTCCTTAGGTATGACTGTGAGAGTGAATGGTTGTCTGTCTCTCTGTGTTGGCCCTGCGATGGACTGGCGATCTATCCAGGGTGTACCCTGCCTCTCGCCCAAAAGATGCTGGGATAGGCTCCAGCCCCCCCGCGACCCGAAAAGGATTAAGCGGTAGAAGATGAATGAATGAATTTTAATTCAGTCACATTAGAAGTCTTGAGGTCACAAACTGATGGCCGGACATTCTCATTCAGGATTTTTTTGGTAAAGAGCAAAATTCATGGTTTCATCAGTTACAGCAAGTCGTCCAGGTCCTGAAACAGCAAAGCAGCCCTAGACCATCACACTACCACCACCATGTTTCACTGTTGTATGATGTTCTTTTTATGAAATGCTGTGTAGTTTTATGCCAGATGTAATGGACACGCACCTTCCAAAAAGTTCAACTTTAATTTTGTCAGCCCATAGACTATTTTCTCAAAAGTCTTGGGGGTCATCAAGATGTTTTATTTTTGGCAAATGTGACACGAGCCTTTGTGTTCTTTTTGGTCAGCAGTGGTTTTTGCCTTAAAACTCTCATGGATGCCATTTTTGCTCAGTCTTTTTCTTATTGTTGAATCATAGACCAGTGTCCAAACTGAGACAAGTGAGGCCTGCAGTTCTTTAGATGTTGTTCTGGGTTTTTGTTTCTCATCTGTTCTTGAAGTTCTTTAGATCATGGTATGATGTGCTGCTTTTTGAGATCTTTTAACCTACTTCACTTTGTCAGACAGGTTTTATTTAAGTGATTTCTTGATTCAACAGGTCTACCAGTAATCAGGCCTGGGTGTGGCTAGTGAAATTGAACTCAGCTGTCCAGAAAATGTGATCACAGTTAATTCATGATGAAACAAGGGGGGCAATTACTTTTTCCACATAGGGCCAGGTAGGTTTGGATAGATTTAAAATACAAAATGTCATTTTGTATTTTCTGGCGTTATCTTTGTCTAATATTCAAGTTTCTAGTGTGACAAATATGCAAAAATATAAGAAACTAGCAAGGGGACAAATACTTTTTCCACAGCATTGTTAAATGCCCAACAAGTCCAGTAGTCCATTGTACGATCTCAATTTCTATCATTATCTTAAAATTTGTACACTCCCACAGTCCATCCTGAAAGTATCTTTAGTTCCTCTCCTTATGGCAGTCTGAAATCTGAACTTTTGGTTTATAAAGGGTTAATTGCTGACCTGATGATTTGAAACTCTGGGCATGTTTAATATAAATATTTACCATTAAGAGTTTTTCAACACAATATCAATAACAAATGCCAGGATACATGTATTCCCCTCCTTTTCCTTTTTGTGAACATTTGAGGCTTTCATATACATGCTTACATGGAACGGTTCCTTAGGCTGACCACGCACTGGATGATTTTCAGATCTTAACTGATTTTAAGAACTTTATGTGAGGGTGGTGCAGGACATGTATGGGGACAGTGAGATGGTGGTGAGGTGTGCTGTAGGAGTCACAGATGGATTCAAGGTGGGGGTGGGATTACATCAGGTATCGGCTCTGAGCCCCTTCTTGTTTGCCATGGTGATGGAAAGGCTGACAGACGAGGTCAGGCAGGAGTCCCCATGGACCATGATGTTTGCAGACGACATTGTGATCTGTAGTGAGAATTGGGAGCAGGTGGAAGAGAACCTGGAGGCGGAGGTATACTCTGGAGAGAAGAGGAATGAAAGTCAGTAGAAACAAGACAGAATATGAGTGTGAATGAGAGGGAGACAGGTGTAACAGTGAAGATGGAAGTAGAGGTAGTGAAAGTAGATGAGTTTAAATACCTGGGGTCAGCCAACCAAAGCAATGGAAAATGCACAAGAGAGGTGAAGAAGAGAGTGTAGGCAGGGTGGAGTGGGTGGAGATGAGTATCGGGTGATTTGTAACAGAAGGACAGCAGCTAGAGTGAAAGGGAAGATTTACAAGACGGTAGAGAGGCCTGCTATGATGTATGGTTTGGAGACGGTGGCACTGACAAAAAGACAGGAGGTGGAGCTAGAGGTGGCAGAGTTGAAGATGCTAAGATTTTCATTGGTAGTGACTTGGGAGGACAGGATTAGAAATGAGTATATCAGAGGGACAGCTCAGGTTGAGTGGTTTGGAGACAAAGTAAGAGAGGCACGGCTGACATGGTTTGGACATGTGCAGAGAAGGGATAGTGAATATACCGGACAAAGGATGTTGAAGATGGAGGCAGGATGAAAAAAGGAAGACCACAGAGAAGATTCATGGATGTAGTGAAGGAGGACACGGAGAGGGTTGGTGTTACAGAGGAAGATGCAAGGGATAGGGTGAGATGGAGCCAGATGATCCACTGTGGCGATCCCTAAAGGGAGCAGCCGAAAGAAGAAGAAGAACTGATTTTAAGAACTTCGAAGACTACAGACATCAGGACAGTTTCAAATGAGTTTTAACATTATAATTCTCCAGTGGCACACACTAAACAATCTGGCCAGACTGCAGGATCTCAGACTCACTGTTTGAATTTCACAAAGCAATTCCAGACACAAGAAGTGAGATGAAACATGACTTCAGACGAGAACTACAGACATCATCAGCTGACTATCATTGGGTATGTTCTGTTATACAGCAAAAAAAAACAGAGATGAGAGCTCTCTGAGGTGAGTGCAATATCCCCTGCCTGTTTTCTTTGAAGGTCCTGATACTTACTGATGAAGAGCAGTTTTCAACTTTTCAATGTAATTACTGTGGCAGAACCAAATTATGATAAGCCCATCATCCATGAATATAAAACAAAGTATACAATCCATAGTTGTAGGTCAGGATCCCAAGGTGAACCTGTGTAGCAAGTATGGTGACTCTAGAGAGCTTTGCACGTTCAACCTTGACCTGTTGACCCCAAACCTGTAGTCAGAGGTCATGGTCTCAGAGTGAACTGGTGTACCAAGTGTGGTGACCCTAGCTTTCTTTGTTGTTGAGCTATACTTAATAAGGTACTTTGACACTGACCTTTGACCTTGTGATTCCAAAACCACAGTCACACTTCAGGGTCACAAGGTGAACCTCTGTACCAAGTTTGGTGGCCCTAGCTTTACTCGTTGCACAGTAACAAGGGATAAGGAATGCTAACCTTGACCTTTGACTTTTGAGCCCAAACCCATAGTCAGAGGTCAGGATCCCAGGGTAAACCTGTGTAACAAGTTTGGTGATCCTAACTTTACTCGTTGTACAGTAATAAGGCATAAAGAGCATCTGCCCCACAGCTGGGAGGTTGTGGGTTCAAGCCCCAGCCGGGTCACACCAAAAACCATATAAAAATGGTATGTCCCGCCTTCTAGCTGGGTGCTCAGCATAATAGAATGGGGGAAGGAAAAGTTGTTTGTGGCGGCACCTTGCATGGCAGCGGCCCCTCTGATTCTTGATGTGATTAACATTCTAGAAAGGAGAAATGTAATTTCATTCTACTGTACATGATTGGCTGTATTGACTGAATGACAATAAAGTTGGCTTCTTCTTCTTAACATTGACCTTTGACCCCAAATCCATAGTCAGAGGTCAGGATCCCAAGGTGAACCTGTGTACCAAGTTTGGTGACCCTAACTTTACTCGTTTTATAGTAATAGTAAATGTAGTATTTACCATAGTGCAACTGCAATTTTAACTTTGAACTTTGACCCCAAATTTATAGTTACATCAGGGTGTAAGTTGTCCAAGATGTATATTCGATACAACCACTGTATTGATTTGAAAAGCCTACATCATTTCTTTCAGTAGTTATTGTGTTTAGATGATTTAGGGAAAAAATCTGACCTGATGTTTGACTGCAAGGTCATCCAATGAGAATGAAATTGTAATATTCGCATCATCAGAGTATATCAAACCATGGTACCAAGTTTCAAAATAATTGGACCAGAACTGCAGGAGGAGTTAATTTCACAAGACAGTTACTATCTATGAAGTAAGGTGAAATAAGAGGTCATAGGTCAAGGGCTACAAAATCATCCAATCAGAACCAAATTGCAAAATGTGCATCATCAGAGTATATCAAACCATGGTACCGACTTTCAAAACAATCGGACCAAAACTGTAGGAGGAGTTGATTTCACAAAAGTGGGACAGACGGATGGACTGACCCACAACATAATCCCCCTTCCGTCTTTGTCCAAAGGGCTTTTTGACCCCTTTGGGCTTCGACCGGTGGGGGATAAAAAAAAAGCATATGGGTGAAATCCTGGCCCAGCAGACAATAAAGTGTCGACCTATATATTTTGCAGCCGAAAATCCAGTTGGTGATGCTTCAAGATTAGCTTGCTCTCATTAGCTATTGCAGGTATTCTAACAGAGGCAGGAATCCATCCATCTTCTACCACTTTTCCGGAGGTCTGGGTAGCGGAGGCAGCAGTTCAAGCAGAGAAGCCCAGACTTACCTCTCCCCAGCCACCTGCTCCAGCTCTTCAGAGAGGATACCAAGGCGTTCCCAGACCAGCTGGGAGACACAGTCTTTCCACCAAGTCCTGGGTCTGCCCCGGGGTCTCCTCCCAGTGGGACATGCCCAAAACACCTCAAGTGGGAGGCGTCCAGGAGGCATCCTAATCAGATGCCCATACCACCTCAACTGACTCCTTTCAATGTGGAGGAGCAGCGGTTCTACTCTGAGCCTCTCCCGGATGACTGAGCTCCTCACCCTATCTCTGAGGGAGAGTCCAGCAATCCTGCGGAGAAAGCTCATTTCAGCCGCTTGTATCCGCGATCTCGTTCTTTCGGTCATTACCCAAAGCTCATGACCATAGGTGAGAGTAGGAATGTAGATTGACTGGTAAATTGACAGCCTTGTCTTAGAACTCGGCTCCCTCTTCACCACAACAGACCAGTACAACATCCACATCACTGCAGATGCTGCTCTGATCCATCTGTCAATCTCTCGCTCCATTCTCCCCTCACTCGTGAATAAGACCCCAAGATACTTAAACTCCTCCACTAGGAGCAGGAGCCTGTCCCCAACCCAGAGAGGACAATCCACCTTTTTCCGGCTGAGGACCATGGACTCAGACTTGGAGGTGCTGATTCTCATCCCAGCCGCTTCACACTCAGCGGCAAACCGTCCCAGCAAGAACTGTAGGTTGCTGGATGAAACCAGCAGGACAACATCATCTGCAAACAACAGAGATGAGATCCTGTGGTCACCAAGCATGACACCCTCCATTCCCTGGCTGCGCCTAGAAATCCTGTCCATAAAAATTATGAACAGGATCGGTGACACAGGGCAGCCCTGGCGGAGTCCAACTGTCACTGGGAATGAGTCTGACCAAGTGTTGGCAATACAAACCAAACTCTCACAACAGTCTTACAGAGACTGAATAGCTCGTAATAACAAGCCTGATACCCCAAACTCCCGAAGCACCCCCCACAAAAAACCATGAGAGACGCGGTTGAATGCCTTCTCCAAGTCCACAAACACATGTAAACCGATTGGGCAAACTCCCACGAACCCTCGAGAATTCTCGAGAGGGTAAAGAGCTGGTCCGATGTGCCACAGCCAGGACGAAAACCACATTGCTCCTCCTGAATCCGAGGTTCAACCAACGGCCGGACTCTCCTCTCCAGTACCTTGGCATAGACCTTCCCAGGGAGGCTGAGGAGTGTGATCCCTATAAAGTTGGAGCACACCCTCCGGTCCCCTTTTTTTATTTAAGTTTTTGTAAAGGGTATACAGGTCATTACAGCATTGCATTGTTTACATTTTCATCACATGTTCCCTTATTTTTTGCTATTTGACAACATTGGTAGGATAGTTATTACAACACCCCCCCCTTTTTTTTTAAAGTGAAAGAAAAAGTGAAATTAAGGAGAATTAAATAAAAAAAAAAAAACGAATAAACAAACAAACAGAACAGCAAAAAACAAACAAACAGAAAATTAAGTAATTAAAAGTAAAAGAGCAACTGAATAGCGTTGGAGCAAAGAGCGGGACCATTATTGAAATGGTATTTGTCAAAGATTAGATCTAATGGAAGACACATATGTGATCCAGGGTTGCCAAAAGTTCATGAACCCATCCATGTCCTGTCTCAGTGCGAATGTCAACTTTTCCATCGAGTAAATGTCTTGAATCACGTTAATCCAATCTTCAGGTGTAGGACAGTCCTTCAGCATCCATTTTTTAGTTAGGGCTTTTTTACTTGCCAATATTAAAACATTGAATAAGTATTTATCTCCCCGTCTTTCCAGTGAGTCCGGTAGTAAACCCAAATACAAAGTTACAAAAGAAAAGGGAACTGTTATTTTGAATATTTTCCCCAATATTGTCTGTACGTTGGTCCAATATTGGTGGATAACTGGGCATGACCAAAACACATGAAAATGATTTGCAGTCTTTTCACCACACAAGCGCCAACAGTTCAACCCCTTATGGGTAAATTTGTTTTGTGCAGGTGTTCTGAAAAATCTTACCAAGTTTTTCCATCCAAATTCTCTCCACTGCAGGGATGAGGTACTTTTCCATTGCTGTTTATTTAGCTTTTCCCATATTTCCAATTGTAAAGTGAAATTCCCCTCTTTTTCCCATCTCGCTTTTATATATGATGTGTTGTCTCCTTTTAAGTCTTGAAGGCCTTGGTATATTTTAGAAATGTATCTGATCCCTGGGATCCCTTTATATGCCATTAAGAAGACCTTCAGAACACCTGACTGGGCCCTTTCCAAATCCTCCTTTTTAAGTATATTGTTTATGTGGTGTCTAAGCTGAAAGAACCTGTAAAGATCTTGATTTATTAGACCTTGTTTTTTCAAATCTTCAAAACTTCTTAAAGTTTGCCCCTTAAAAAAATCGTAATATTTTATCAACCCTTTCTGTTTCCACTCTTTAAATCTAGTGTCTGTTTTATTGGGGGTAAAGTCTTGATCATAGGCAATCCATTGCAGAAGTCGATAGGGCTCTTTAGCTTGATTCTCTCTGACTATCTTAAACCAAATTTTTAGCGGGGTCTCTATCCACGGGTTAGTGTTATTCAAGAGTTTAGTTAAGGCATTGTTCCCTATTATCGCCTGTAGGGGGATGTCACTTGTTATTTGGCATTCCATCTCCTTCCATTGTGCAGTGTAGACTGGGTTACATATCTCTACTAAAGTTTTAATTTGTGCAGCTATAAAATAGTCCCTGATATTTGGCAGCGCGAGCCCACCTTTGTTTTTGTTTAGCTGTAGGGTTCTATATCTGATTCTAGGTCTCTTACCCTGCCATATGAATCTTGAGATCCTTCTGTCCAGCTCCTGCCATGTTTTTTTGGGAGGTTCTACCGGTATTGTTTGGAAAAGGTATAGAAGACGTGGAAGTATATTCATTTTGACTGCTTCAATTCTTTGTGCAGTACCTAAGAATGGTATCATATTTCATCTTGCTAGGTCAGATTTTATTTTTGTCACCAGTGGATCACAGTTTAGTGTTATAATTTTGTCGAGTTGTTTCGGGATATTGACCCCCAGATATTTCATAGATTCCAACTCCCAGTTAGTTTTGAGTTCATTTAGTGAAAAATGATTTGGGTCATAGTTGAATGTTAAGACTTGGGTTTTATACATGTTTAATTTGTACCCCGATAAATCTCCATAGTCTGAAAAAACTGAGATTAGTTCTGGTAGAGAAGTGTCTGGCTGCCCTAGGTATATTAAAATGTCATCAGCAAAGAGTGCTATTTTATGTTCCTTCTGACCAAGTGTAATACCTTGAATTTCTTGATTTTGTCTTATCCATTGGCTCAGAGGTTCTATGAAGATTGCAAAGAGCAGTGGAGACAGGGGGCAGCCTTGACGACATCCTCTTTCCAGCTCAAAAGATGATGATAAATTACCGTTAATCCTTATTTTAGCTGTTGGTTTTTTATATAATGCCTGTATAGTTCTAATGAAGTTGTTATGAAAATTGAAACTGGATAAGATTCTATATAGGAAAGACCAGTCAACCGAATCGAATGCTTTTTCAGCATCTAATCCCAATATGACTGCATTTAAGTTATATTTTTTTATATGATGAATTATGTGTAAAGTGCGTCGAATGTTGTCTTGTGTCTGTCTTTGTCTTATAAAACCTGTTTGGTCTAAGTGAATTAAGTCTGTCAGTATGTTTTCTAACCTTTTGGCAAGGATAGTGGTAAAAAGCTTATAGTCCTGATTTAATACACTGATTGGTCTGTAGTTGGAGCATTCTAGTTAGGTATAACTGCAATGACCCCTTCTCTCCAGGAGGGGGGGATTTCCCCTGTGTGGAGGACGTAGTTAAATGTTTTCAGGAGGAGAGGAGATAGTTGCTGTTTAAAAGTTTTGTACCATTCTGCTGTATAGCCATCTGCTCCTGGGGATTTGTTAGCTTTAAGTTTCATAATTGCTTTTTCCAATTCTTTAGGTTGTATTTCTGACAGTAGGGTTTTATTTTGTGATTCCGTAAGTTGGGGAAGGTTTAATGTGTTTAGGAATGTCTCGGATGCATTTTTATGTTTTTTGTGGGAGTATAAGTTCTTGTAGTAATTCTCGAAGCTTTTAAGAATATCCTGAATTCTGAATTTTATTTCCTTTGATACTGGGTCTCTGATTTTGTAGATTGCTCTTTCCGTTTGTTGTTTCCTCAATTTATAGGCTAGTAATTTTGCCGATTTACTGCCTGCTTCATAGTGTTTTTGTTTCAGAAATGTAAGTTTCTTCTGGATTTCTATTGTGTAGATCTCATTTATTTGATTTTTAATTTCTTTAATCTTGAGCGAGCCATTAGAATGAGTATTGTCTTTGTGTTCTTTTTCTAGGTTCTTGAGTTCTGACTCTAGTGTGATTAGTTTTTCTTGTCTCAGTTTCTTTTGGGTTGCCAGTTTTGCAATAATTTTTCCCCTTATTACAGCTTTGCACGCATCCCACAGTATTAAAGGAGATACTTCTCCATTATCGTTTTCTTCCAAATATCTGAGAATATCTGATTCCAATTCATCTTTCAGTGGTCCTTTCAGGACACTTGAATTCAACCTCCAGGAGAATGTATTATTTGTGTATTTTTGGATGTTTAAGTCCATATAGATCGGACTGTGGTCGGAGAGATCCATCAGTCCTATTTTACTGTTTTTACTCTTCCAATGTCTCTATTAAACATAAAAAAGTAATCAATCCTTGAGTAAAGATGAATGTGGCGTTGAATAAAAAGTATAATCTTTTACATTGGGGTTGAATTCCCTCCATACGTCACAGATTCCCATTTCTTTTAGTAGCATCCGAGTATTCTTATTTTGGGTGTTATTTTGATGTGAAGAATTACCTGTCGCATCCCAGTATGGATTCGGTCTTAGATTGAAGTCTCCACCACATATCACTAAACCTTGGGCTTTAGTTATCATTAGGTCGAATACATTTTTATAAAATTTCCATTTAGCCCCTGGTGGTGCATATACATTCAGCAGGGTGATATCTTCTCCCTCTAGCCGCCCAGTTACCAAACTGTACCTCCCTTCTTTATCTTTGTGTTCTGATTTTTTTTCAAATGTAATTTTGGTTGATATCAATGTCGCTACTCCCCTCCTCCTCCCTGATTTATATGAAGATGAAGAGATCATTTTAAACCCTTGTCTATTGAGTTTAGTGTGTTCCACGTCTGTTAGGTGGGTTTCTTGTAAAAATATTATTTCTGCTTTGTCTTTTTTCATTTTGCGTAGAATCTTGGATCTTTTAACTGGATTCAGGATCCCTTTTACATTATATGAGGCTATTTTGGTTACACCCTGTTTCTCCATTGTATTTTCTTATTTAGTATAACGGTGTGGTGGCCCTCTTTTTTGCTACTCAGAAACTGAAAGAACATTAAGAACATAAAAAACATTAAGGACATAGTGTACGAAACTTTAAAACAAAAAACTGTCAAAAAAGCTTCCTGAGCTGGGGTCTCTTTAAAGACCCTGTAAGAGCCCTGATGGAGTGTAGGCTCTGAGGGAAATTCCTCAAACTCTGTTACGTGTTGAGGGCCCTCTCTTACCCCTGTAAGTTGTCCCATGTTTTTAACGTGAATTTCAGATCCCAATCCGAATTTGTAATGATTTTTTTTTTATGCCTATACCCTATGAGATTGTGTGCACCCTCCCACCCCCGTCACAGCAAACATTTACTCTAATACAGTATTTGTTAGTGTGGAGAGAACATGTGGGTCATTGTTACGTTTCTATTTTAACATGATTTTTTTTTTCCCCCTTTAAATTAAGAAGACATTTGTTTCTAATGCTATAACTGCTCCATGAAAGGTTTTACCACATGCTGATTCTGCATCTCCTTTAATGTTTGTTACCTTGTAGGAGGGGGGGGTGGAAGTGCAGAGTGACTGAAAAGAAAAAAAAAAAAACCCAAAAAGGTCGCTATTCCTTCCTGGAACTGGAAAGCTTATCTTTGTAGCTCTGGGGCTGGATTTCCCGCTGCTGGCCCGTGGTTTTTGAAGGTCTCTGAGTGGACCACGTTTGAGCTCTGATTTTCTCGCTCAGATCCGCTGCGGGTTTAAACACCGTTACCGGGAGTCCTCTTCTTGCCATGTCAGTTGTTGCTTCTTCCGCTGAATTATAGAGACATGACTCTTCCCCGTAAAAGACCCTTAGCTTCGCCGGAAATGGCGTCTGAAAGCATAGATTCTGTTCCCGTAGAACCTTTTTGGCGTCGTTATATTCCCGTCGCTTTTTAAGAACCTCAGGGGCGTAATCGTGCTCCACGAAGACTTTTCTCTCATGATGCATAAATCCTTTTTTCTGCCAAGCCCGTCTTACAACCTCTTGTTTTATTTTGAAATTGGCGAATCTCACCACCACAGAACGTGGGGGCGCTTCCGGGGCTGGCTTTGCGGCTAATGTACGATGGGCTTTTTCTATCTTCAAATCGGTGGTTTGTGGAATATCCAACTTCTCTCTCAATAAGGATTCCACGCATTCCCCCACTGTGTTGAAACTATCTTCAGCTCCTTCTTTCAGACCGTGAATTCTGATGTTATCTCGTCTCTGTCTTCCTTCTTGGTCGGTTAGCTTAGCCTCCAGCCTTGACTGTTTTCTGTGTAAATCCAGCACAGAATCTTCAAGCACTTTTACTCTTTCTTCAGCTTCCAAGATTCGGTTTTCGGCCTGGTCCATTCTGCTGTTCGCCCTTTTTAGATCCTCTCTGAATTCAAGAAATTCGGCCCAAAATCGTCGTATTTCGTCAAATAGCGATTTCAAGCTAATCCTTTTGTTAGCTAGGCCCAGGTCCTCGTCTTCTGAACGGAGGTCCTCTGGTTCAGATTCTGCGGCCGCAGCGCGTCCTGACCTGGGGAATGTCAGTTTCTTCTGCTTGTGGTTAGGCATGGTGTTATTGTCTTTTGATTTTTAATCTTCCAAAAATCTGTTAGGTCTGATTTTGAGGATGTTTTCCTTGGATTGAGTCTGGGAGTTTCAGCGTTAGGTTGCTATCACCATGGCGTCCAGACTGGAAGTCCCCGGTCCCCTTTTTTGAAGAGAGGAACCACCACCCTGGTTTGCCATGCCAAAGGCACTGCCTCCGACCTCCACGCAATGTTGCAGAGGTGTGTCAACCATGACAGCCCTACAACATCCAGGGCCTTGAGGTACTCAGGGCGAATCTCGTCCACCCCCAGGGCCCGGCCACCAAGGAGATTTTTAACCACCTTGGCGACCTCAGCCCCTGTGATAGGCGAGTCATCCCCCTCGTCCACAAGCCCCGCTTCCTCTGTGGAAGGCGTATCAGTGGGATTGAGGAGATCCTCAAAATATTCCTTACACCACCCGACGATATCCCCAGTCGCAGTCAACAGTGCCCAATCCGCACCATACACAGTGTGGACAGGGAGCTGCTTTCCCCTCCTGAGCTGCTGGACAGTTTGCCATAATCTCTTCGAGGCCAACCGAAAGTCTTGTTCCATGGCCTCACCGAACTCCTCCCATACCCGGGTTTTTGCTTCAGCGACCACCCGAGCTGCACTCCGTTTGGCCTGCCGATACACCTCAGCTGCTTCAGGAGTCCCACAAGCCAACCAATCCTAATAGGACTCCTTCTTCAGCTTAACGGCTTCCCTCACCACTGATGTCCACCACTTGGTTTGGGGGTTGCCACCACGAGATCCACTGACCACCTTGCGGCCGCAGCTCTGGGCTGCTGCTTCAACAACAGAGGTGGAGAACATGGCCCATTCAGACGCCATATCTCCAGACTCCCTCGGAATGTGGTCAAAGTTCTTCCGGAGGTGGGAGTTGAAGACCTCTCGGACAGGGGCCTCAGCCGGATGTTTCCAGCACACCCTCACTATATGTTTGGGTCTACCAGGTCTGAATGGCTTCCTCCCCTGCCATTGGATCCAACTCACCACCAGGTGGTGATCAGTTGACAGCTCTGCACCTCTCTTTACCCGAAATGTCCAAGACATACGGTCGCAGGTCTGATGACACGATAACAAAATTGATCATCGACCTGTGACCTAGGGTGTCCTGGTGCCAGGTGCACATATGGATACCCTTATGCTTGAACATGGTGTTCATTATGGATTAACTGTGGTTAGCACAGAAGTCCAATAACTGAACACCACTCGGGTTCAGATCGGGCAGGCCGTTCCTCCCAATCACCCCCCTCCAGGTTTCACTGTCGTTGCCCACGTGCGCATTGAAGTCCCCCAGTAGGACAATGGAGTCTCCAAGAGGAGCACCCTCCAGCACCCCAGTCACAGACTCCAAAAAGGGTGGGTAGTCTGAAACATCATTTGGTGCATAGGCACAAATGATGGTCAGGACCCGTTTCCCAACCTGAAGGCGCAGGGAAGCAACCCTTTCGTCCACCAAGGAAAACTCCAATATAGAGGCAGCAAGGTGGGGGGATACAAGAATACCCACCCCTGTTCGTCGCCTCTCACCCTGGGCAACTCCAGAAAAGGCCAAGCTCCAGCCCCTCTCCAGGAGACTGGTTCCGGAACCGGAGCTGTGTGTTGAGGTAGGGCCGACTATATCTAGCCGGTATCTCTCAACCTCATACACCAGCTCAGGCTCCTTCCCCACCAGACAGGTGACATTCCACCTTCCAGATAGGATTCCTGCCTCATGTCACCTCTCTGAGGCAGGAATCCCATCTATCAAATATGTTTGGCATTTATGATTCAAGATCAGGGAGGCCACAACTCAACCTGGAGCAGAAAAATCATCTCTTGACACCAGACACTTGAGGATTATTTTGACAAATAATCAACAGGGACAAGCCTTAAATCAGAGCAAGAAAACAGAGCCCAAAATTAGATCACCCAGTGTTTGGCCAGGGTGTAGAGTTCATCTTACAAGATCTGTATTAATTAAATTATATATCCATTATTCTTTTTAATGAACACTGTTGCACTTATTATGGAATTGGCCAGATTATGGCCAAGTATTTATGCATGGTTTCTTCAGACATTCAGGCAACACTCAGAGCAACAGTGTGTCACCCATTTAGAAAATGGATTTTTACACATGCCAACGTCCCATCTCTCTGTTGTTGTTGAACTCCATGACTTTGCTCAGTGAATCAGCCCCAAGCCTTTTCCAGCATGTCTGCGGTCAGTTAGCCTGTGGAGAAATGAAGGGCCTCTGCTGGAGATGTTTCCCTCTATAAAAAAACACCACATGAACAAACGTTTTGGGGGCCAAGCTCCACTGGTGCTGCCAGGGGCCAAACGTAGGAACACATTCATGTTAACAAGTCATCAGCTCCGGTGGTGACTGAAGTCTGTTTTTCTTCCTTCAAGTTATATCCTTTTGAAAGGTGAAATCATTTCACTCATTTCCATTGCAAGGAAGCCAGATTTCATCACATGAAGCAGCAGTTTTGCTTTACATAAACATATAAAGTTCAAATCTGATCAAATCTTTCAGTATAACTGACACAGGACTTTCCTTCAGTCTGTTTGATCCCTCCTGATTATACTCATAATGAAATTAAGGGGTTATGGATGTCCATGTAAAGATGGTGAGTAGGTATGTGCACAGATATACATCAGGCAGTGCTCTCGGACCACCGCCTTTGCTCTCTGAAGTTCACTCTGAAGAGATAAAAAAAATTATAAGTTTCAGCCCCCCTCCCCCAACACCAATCCTCACTGTGTGTTTATTAAGCAATATTAGACAAGAGGGAGTAAGGCATCAATGAATATAGTAACTACGGGTGTGATACGTCTAATGCCCGACACGTACGACCTTGAGTGTAATATTGCTTTTATACAACAGCTCCGCAAGCACAATTTATTAAATGACAGCAATACTAGATAAAATATTTTGATTTGTTTAACCAGTTATTTTGCACAGCTGAGAAAAAATAGTCCCTTATAAATGCAGCCAGTAACTGTTACTAAGAACCTAAATACATACCGGTCACTTATTGAGTCTGTACTGCAGAAGGGCTGAGATCAATGCTGGTGCCTTGTTAGCATGCTAGCGATTTGGCTTCGGCACACATTGCTCAATTTTTCTTGGCATTTTCAGATGAAACAAAGAGTCCATCACCACAAAGGTATTGTGGCCTTCTAATTGAGTCAGTGTTTTCTTTAAACAGATGTAAAATATGTCACTGGATGTTTAAAAAGACAGGACTTCTGGATTAGAGACAGCTGAGACTGTCTAGTTACTTTTCAAACAGCGCCCCACTGTGGAAATTAAGGTATCCAACACAGTATTGCAATTCTCAAGTCTGCAGACTTGACAGTAAATTACTGTTAGTAATTAACGGTTACTAGAACACCTTTGAAGTGGAGTGATACATATCCAGTGAAACACTGGAGCGCAATTATAATATAGTAACACCTGGAATCCCTGCTGTCCAATCAAATTGCTCGATTGGAACTAACTGTTGTATAATGACCGATAACCATATTTTAATTTTCAATTCTGTGCGACCAACCAGCGCATGAGCCACAAATATTTTTCCTGGTAAATTCATTACTTTTGCAATAAATTTTGTAAAAAAAATTGCTACTTTTTTCCCCATAAATTTGATGATTTGTGATAAAATTGTTACCTTTTCCCCAGACAAATTTACAACAATATACTGATAAATTTGCAACTTTTTTCTTGTTGTTGCAAAGATTTATTTATTGGAATGGAGTTTTAATATTTTATTTATTGAAATAAAAACCTTTTTTCAGATTTTTTGCAAAGATTTAATTATTTTGAACAGATATTTATTTTTCAGTGGAAGCTGCCCATTTTTTGTCCTGTACATACATAATTACTGATGAAGACCATGGCCTCTGTGCGAATTGATAATTTTGTAAAAACCTATGGAGTACTGAATATCTCCATGAGTGGATAGGCATTGAAATAAAATAGCTATACCAAGTAAGTACAGTACAATTTGTGTTACTGTATGTAACTTTATTTTTTCAGTATTTAGGCGTGCCCTTTTTTTGTTGAGCATCTTCCCCCTGAAATGTCTGTGAACGTCACTGGTGATGAGACATAATAAGTAATGAATGTGAGTGATGTGTCTGCAGCTGTAGTCTGTAGAAAAGGTCATTTGAGCAGAGGATGCAGCTGATTGGGTCTAGTACATAGATCAGGGGTCGGCAACCCGCGGCTCCGGAGCCGCATGCGGCTCTTTCATCCCTCTGCTGCGGCTCCCTGTGGCTTTGGAAAATAAATAATGAGTATTTAATTAAAATGTATTTTATTTTAGTTCATTAGTTTTTAAAATGTAATTCTAAATTTGAAGATTATGGTGATCTTGTAAAATCTATAAAAAAAAAACGTGTTAAAAGTTTAATCACCGTCAGCGAAAATCAACACGATTACATAAGCGCTCGGCGCTTCCCCGGAAGTCGTCTCCCGCGATAACCCGGATGTGTTGTGTTCAAGCTACTGCTGTATTGCAGTAGCTTGACAGCCCTGCAATTGGATAGTTGCAAACGATTGGACCAATCAAATGGCTCGTTGTATGCTTTTTCAAAGATTCATGGCGGCGTGTTCTCAGGGATGTGATTTTCTGCTAATTCGCCGAATTCCGCTTTATTTTATCTTCCAGGAAGATTAAGTACATTAAGTACGTTAGCGACTTGTGGTCCACGAACGCAGTGAAGCTGCGCCCTTTCAGGCAGGACTGGAAGTGGCGTATGGCCACTTCCGGTAATCGGTATGGCCAGGTGGAGAGTCATTAACTCTCTGTTACTGGCGGCGAACAACGGCTGTATGAGCTGGGCTGCGCGAGAGAGGAAGCGGTAATAAAAGTTAACCATCCCCTTTTATGATTCCAAACAGTTTGAAATTGACAGTGCACAGTGGACACTGACTCATAACTTTTGACTATTTCTAAGACTTGGCTACATCAGTGATTGTGCAAAATGAACTGCTTCAAGTCTCAATGGAGATTGAAACTGGTGATCTGAAGTGAATGCTGAAATTATAAAAAGTAATGGTATGTTGGAATTTTATTTCTATTATGGAACAGATAAAATTAACTGATTTTGATTTGATCAAGTGTTAAAGCATGTGATGGATAATGCTTGTTGGAATATTTTAGGAATGCTATCTTCTTGGAACATAAGTCAATATTATACATTAATAAGTGGCATTCAGCTGTTTGTTTTATGTCATTTAAGCACATTTCTGGTACTTAAAAATCATAAAAACCCAGGAGCTTCGGGGGGCTTTGCCCCCTTTGTTGCATGCAGAAATGTAATTTTGTTTTCTTTGCAGGAGTTCCCTGATTTCATAAATGCAACACATTATAGTTTGTTTATACATAGCATAAAGGGAAAAAAAAGTTATATGCAGTGTTATTTCATTTTAAGTGTCAAAAGGGTTTTTGTGGCTCCCAGTGTTTTCTTTTCTGTGGGAAACGGGTCCAAATGGCTCTTTGAGTGGTAAAGGTTGCTGACCCCTGACATAGATTTTAACACACACCTTAAGGTGCTGCCTAGACGCATCATTCATTCATTCATTCATTCATCAGTGATGTAACCTGTGGTCATCGGGTGTTTCGGGTCACTGTACATCATACACTCTCTCACAGATGACCCAGCCACGGTTGATCAAACTCCGACTTGTGTCTAGGTGGCTCGAGATGTCCACGGATCACTCCTTCTGATCCACAGCCATCATGATGCTCTTTCAGCAGCATCAGTGATGTTCTTGATGGCTTTCTTGTTGAGTCTCCCCCTGATCCCCAGCTGCTTGAGGGCCCTGCAGAGTGACTTGGCAGGCAAAACCTCGACAGCCAACCTCTATGGGGTAGAGCCAGGTCTTCCATCCCCTGCTACGGCAATCACCAACAAGCTCCCCATACTTGGCCCTCTTCCTTTCAAAGGCCTCTTCCATCCGGTCTTCCCAGGGCACAGTCAGTTCCAACAAGATCACCTGCTTGGAAGACTCTGACACAAGAACCATGTCTGGCCTAAGTGTGGTTATTATGATGTTGTCAGGGAATCTCAGCGGTCTTCCCAGGTTGACCTTCAGTTGCCAGTCTTGGACTGTTGCCAGAAGTCCCCCCAATGGGTTTGTGCAATGCTGTGGCTTCTCACCAGCTTTGATGAAGGTTATGACATGCTTTGCTGGGTGTTGCTGCCTGCTGAATGGTCATATGAGCAGAGGATGCAGCTGACTGGGTCTAGTACATAGTACAAAGAGGTGTATTTAAAAACAAACAAAGAAAAAAAACATGAATGTGCCACAATATCACCCACCGGTTTCCTTTATTTGAAGTTTCAACCCGAGCATCCTTGCCTCAGCCTTTTGTTGCTGGACAGAGTGAAGGAGAAGCATGACTCAGAAGAACATTACAAACAGTAGCAGGTACTTCCTAGTAAGTATGGAGGTAAATTTGTGCCTCAGTTGTGAGCATAAAGAAAGTTTTGCATGCAAACAAGTTTACTGTGACCTCTCAGATGTATACACTTTTCCTGTGATCGGGCTGGTTCGTTTGTCTGTTAGCAAAAACTACGAAACAGATTCAGATGCAATTTTGACTAGAGGTGGCCCTTGGGCTGCAATGAAAACATTTGATTTTGGAGATGATTCAAGAGCGCACGTCTATATCAAAATGTTAATGAAAGTGGAAAACATGAATCAGAATGAAACAGAATCCACATGCTGACCTGGATCACCTCCAAAATCTAATGTGTTCATCAGAAGCCCAAGGGCCACCTCAGTTGAAAATTTCATTTAAAATCTATCAAATTGTTTTTGCCTGATCCTGCTGATAGACCTTGGCAGATGTATGCACTCTTGAGTGCCCTCTAGTTCAAGCTGGCACTACATAACTATTATGTAATAATTTTCAGCCAACTTAAATCCATAAATAAGGACCACTAGTTGCAAAGTGAACATACAGTGCATCCGGAAAGTATTAACAGCGCTTCACTTTTTCCACAATGTTATGTTACAGCCTTATTCCACAATGGATTAAATTCATTTTTTTCCCTCAAAATTGTACACACAATACCCCATAATGACAATGTGAAAAAAGTTTTTTGGTTTTTTTTTTTGAGATTTTTGCAAATTTATTAAAAATCAAAACCTAAGAAATCACATGTACATAAGTATTCACAGCCTTTGCCATGAAGCTCAAAATGGAGCTCAGGTGCATCCTGTTTCCACTGATTATCCTTGAGATGTTTCTACAGCTTCATTTGAGTCCACCTGTGGTAAATTCAGTTGACTGGACATGATTTGGAAAGGCACACACCTGTCTATATACAGTAAGGTCCCACAGTTGACAGTGCATGTCAGAGCACAAACCAAGCATGAAGTCAAAGGAATTGTCTGTAGACCTCCAAGACAGGATTGTCTTGAGGCACAAATCTGGAGAAGGGTACAGAAAAATTTCTGCTGCTTTGAAGGTCCCAATGAGCACAGTGGCCTCCATCATCTGCAAATGGAAGAAGTTCGGAACCACCAGGACTCTTCCTAGAGCTGGCTGGCCGTCTAAACTGAGCGATCGGGGGAGAAAGGCCTTAGTCAGAGAGGTGACCAAGAACCCGTTGGTCACTTTGTCAGAGCTCCAGCATTCCTCTGTGGAGAGAGGAGAACCTTCCATAAGGACAGCCATCTCTGCAGCAATCCACCTATCAGGTCTGTATGGTAGAGTGGCCAGACGGAAGCCACTCCTTAGTAAAAGGCACATGGCAGCCTGCCTGGAGTTTGCTAAAAGGCACCTGAAAGACTCAGACCATGAGAAACAAAATTCTCTGGTCTGACGTGAGAAATATTGAACCCTTTGGTGTGAATGCCAGGCGTCATGTTGGGAGGAAACCAGGCACTGCTCATCACCAGGCCAATACCATCCCTACAGTGAAGCATGGTGGTGGGATTATGCTGTGGGGATGTTTTTCAGAGGCAGGAACTAGGAGACTAGTCAGGATAGAGGGAAAAATGAATGCAACAATGTACAGAGACATCCTGGATGAAAACCTGCTCCAGAGCGCTCTTGACCTCAGACTGGGGCGACAGTTCATCTTTCAGCAGGACAACGACCGAAAGCACACAGCCAAGATATCAAAGGAGTGGCTTCAGGACAACTCTGAATGTCCTTGAGTGGCCCAGCCAGAGCTCAGACTCTAATCCTATTGACCATCTCTTGAGAGATCTGAAAATGGCTGTGCACCGACACTTCCCATCCAGTCTGATGGAGCTTGAGAGGTGCTGCAAAGAGGAATGGGCCAAACTGTCCAAAGATTGGTGTGCCAAGCTTGTGGCATCATATTCAAAAAAACTTGAGGCTGTAATTGTTGCCAAAGGTGCATCAACAAAGTATTGAGCAAAGGCTGTGAATACTTAGGTACATGTGATTTCTTTGTTTGTTTTTTATATAAAATTGCAAAAATTAAAAAAAAAAGCAAACTTTTTTTCATGTTGTCATTATGGGGTATTTTGTGTAGAATTTTTGATGAAAAAATGAATTTTATCCATTTTGGAATGAGGCTGTAACATAGCAAAATGTGGAAAAAGTGAAGCACTGTGAATATTTCCAGCTGCACTGTAACTGTGTTGAAAAAGGCTTAAACCTGATAACTGAGCTCAGGTATTTATCAGAAAACGTCCATTTTTTGACCGGATAATCCGACTTCCTTTTCAAGCAGGAGAGTCGCCTCCTTCTGGAAAATCGATAGAATGCGTTTTCAAGTCGCTTCCACTCTGACGTCACAGTTCAGACCTGGAAACTTCCACCATCCTCCATATAAATATCGTCTGAGCGAGACGTTGCGTGACACTGTGGTTCACTCCAAACTTCCAGGTTCTGAGAAAAGTACTGCGTGTTTCTCAGATTCTGTTGAAGAAAAGCTGTCATCCCACCATCAAGTACCCCAGTGATGCACACTGAACAACTGCGGTCTCCAGATCCTCAGGCATGAGCGCTGATGTTTACTCCGGCCACGCTCACGCTGAACTGACAGGTTTGGGTTTCATGTTTTGGACTTGCTTTGCGCTGGAAATCCAAACAGTGCTGCCCGTAGTCTCTAAATGCTGATGATGAATGGACAGACGGCATGAATAGGCGCAGTGTTGTAAGTGCACTTTCATACCACAATAGCCTCACACTGACAGGAGCGCTCAGAAGAGGCGGGATGTCCGAGGCGTGAGGGAGCCGCGAACTGCCCGCACCAGTCTGCAGAGCGGCTCTCCATAACTTCTGCTTGTTTGGGTTATGTCTCTGCAGCCGCTGTTGCCAGAATGAGCCTCCACTCTTTGTTGTTTGAAGTCTTGATTTTTTTTTTCTTAAAGTGCTCCGTGCCACGGTGCGCTGGAAAAAATGAGCCTCCTGCTGCGGTCTGGTGTCCAGCTGTTCCGACACCCAGAGGTTGGAAACCTCCTTATTACCAGCAGCAGGGAGCTCACACATGCAAATGCTGCTGTAATATTAAGGTAATCTAGTCTAGAGGGCAACTATAATGACTACAGGCAGGCAAAGTTTATTCTTTGGCAAGAAAATCACACCATGAGAAGATCTAGTAATCAGCTGATCAACTCATAAACCGAAAATAATCACTAACTTGTTCCAAAAGTTATTCATGAACAAAATTACTTTCCCGTGTGAGATCTTTCAGATCATAACCTGTACATACTAAACATCTATTTAACCGCATTTACAAATAATCCAGCTAACATGAGAAAGCTTTCAAGTTTCTCACTTCAGAATACGTGTATATGTACCATCTCAAATACAGTGACTTTCATGACTGAATTCAAACCTGCCAGAGTTTGATGAACACCCAGGAAACTGCTTCTTATAAACGGTGGACAGACAGACTGATGGACAATGGATAACCTGCCATGGCATTAGTTTGTTTTGCCTTAGCTGGAATTAGCTAAATCCTGACTTAAATGTCTACCTAGTCTACCCCAACAGCACACGTGTCATGCCAATGTCGGCAAGTTTACATCTGAATATATATACGTATATCATAGAGGTCGTTTGCACATTGGTGACTGCCATCAGCCGAGCTAGCAAAGCTATAGCGGCTGCAGCCATATGTTAATCTTCTTCCAGCTGCTCCATTTTGGGGTTACCATGGCATATCATCTGATATCATGATGATCCACATATTTGATTTGGCAAGGATTTTACACCAGACGCCTTTCATGACCAGGTCATGAACCACCAACCTTCTGGCTGAGGGGCCATCTCTACTACTAGGCCACCACCCCGGTATTCTGCTATTAAATAGTCATCACAACTTTTATTTATGTAGTTCATCTTCATGATTGAAACCATTTTGTTATTCAAGGTGAGGAACACCACTACTAAATTATGACTAGTGGTAGAACATTTTTTCTTTTTGGAAAGAACACAACGGAGGCCTACCCTGTAGACCAGAATCCAGCGGGGCTTCACACAGCTCCCATCAGCTGTGAAGCTCCAGCTCAGAGCTCTGAGGATTCAAGGGTGTCGTTAATCAGTTCAGTGTTGCTTAGGGAAACTTGGACTCGCCACTTGCCCCATCCAGCTGCTGCTGCTGGTTGCCAGCAGCGATGGAGAGCGTTATATAACCCTTGAAGGTGTTTTGATATCAGTCACCTTTCAGGGTTCAGCAAGCCAAGAGAATGTCAACAGAGCAAATTGTAGTCACGGGGCAGGGTACTGTTGTAAACATCTATGAGGCACAGAGAGCTGTTCCTTATGGGAGGGGAGTAATAATCATTTCTGTATTAAAACCCAACCTTGGTGAAAGTTTTCTGACAACTGAGCATCAGAGGTGGGAGTTCTGGAGGCAACCAGGCACCCATGCATACATTTTTTTGGACCAATCAAGAAGTGAAATTAGAACATTTCCCATGGGAAACTGTACACTGGACAAAGACGTGAGAACTGTACTGAACGATTAATACTGAAAACGTTTTTGTGAAACAGCATGATGTGGTAGTAGTCACTCCCTGCTCCGCTCCTTCTCTGTAGGAGGTCTCTACCTCCACCAACCTTGATAGAAGAACACACATATGAGCCACAGGTCGCCAAAGCCAAAACCCACGCCATCCAGGCTCCATCATGGACCAGTGGTACATCACTCGCTGACCCTCACTTCCAGCCAAAAACTCAAGCCTGTCCACATGGAAAACAGTCCCCGACCTGACCAATGAGCTCTCTGGTGGGTCCGTTTGTTTGCGTTCACAGCCTGCTGACCCTGCAGCCTTTCACCAACAGTCACCACCGCTGCATCTGCAGACAGTGACTACACGCGCCGTCTGCTCACCCCCCCTCTATCTCCCAGACAGCTGACAGACTTCAGGTTGGCCTACAGGACTGGGGATCAGTTTTTCCATTTATGGTGCCCATTATTTGGAGGTACAAACTGTGCCCCCCAGCTCCTAAAAAGTACAAGTCCCAGCTACTTTCATATAATGGCTCCCAATCAGAGAGGGATTTTTTTTGTTTAAAACTTCTAAATCTGTGAGATATTAATCTATACTACCGATTATATTGTAGTACAGGAAACCCAACACCTCATATTTTTCTGTATTGGTAGGCCTGGAGTTCATAAGGGCTTGAATTAAAAAAAGCACACCTTTTCAGACAACTTTTAAAAGTGCAATGAAGTAGTTTTCATGTAAAACCTTTAAAAACCTTTAGGTCAGTTTACCCATACGGTTTGTTACTTTGACGCTTTTTCCTGGAAGTCTGTGTTGAATGTTGCAGCGCACTGAAGTTAATTCTCGTCGCACTAGTCGACTAGTCTACATGAAGGAGGTAAAAATGATCCTGTCATTGATGGAGTAGCTCAATCGCACCTGAAAAACAAACCCTAAAGTTACCAAGAGCCTTTTCTTCTCTATATACAATATACAGCCTACATGTACAGTATGTTCTGTAGGCCAGGACTACTCAAAGTTGGAATGATGCAGACCCCAACTTTGACGATGTGGATGTAGATCCTGGAAATCACTAGTTGTCTGGTAAGCATCTTTTCAATTGTTTTGGGGAAGTAGCAGGCTTTGTTAAATGTGGTCAGACAGATGGACGCAGTGCCATGGCATTAGCCCATTTCACCTTTAGCCAAATCGAGCCAACGCAAACGTACCTAAAGCTCCAAAATTAAAAGAATTTTTACATTGTTGTTTATATCCCCTTTACACAGGGGTAGAGATCATTGAGAGATCACTGAGTGATGAAAAAATGGTCAGATATCTCAATGATCTGTCAATGATCTCTCAGCAATCTCTAAATCTTCAGTGATCTGAACAGTCCTCAAAGTTTTTGACTCACTCCAAAACAATCTCTCAACAAACTCTAAAAGAATGCTAAAGGATCTTATTGATCTCTCTATAATTTGAGATCTCTGCTGTGGGCTTTCATCTCTCAGAGGTCTCTTGGTAATCTCTCAAGGATCTTTCAAAGATCTCAAAGATCAACCTGAAAGTTGCCGAAAATAGATTTTTTTAATCTCCCAAACACTTACACAGAAACTGCCTTATCCAAGCTTTAGGAGACTGTTGAAAGATCAGGCCAATTTTTGATCTCAGTGGTCACCCAGCGATCTTCATGCTGCGTCAAGGGGGCCTTAAGAATAAGGTGCAATGTACCATTTCATCACAGGAAAAAGTATGTTAAGTGTGAAATGTGGCAGATGTTTCTACATCTCTTCTCGCCTGTTTTACCGGGACTTATGGGAAATGAAATCAAGCGGCAGACCTCACCTCATCTTAGAGGGAAAAAAAACATTTGTACTGTGGCTAGCCATCCTCTCCCGTTATCACTTCTTCAGGAATGTATGAAAAGGAAACCTGTAGCCTCAAGAATGCGATGAAGCAAGACCTGATTAAATGCCCTGTAACAGCAGTGATGGATTTGGTAGCTGAGGTCATATGACTGCTCTGCATCACACTTTCAGGCTCAGAAACAGCACTCATGACCAAGATGTGAGGGGAGGAAGCGATCAGATCAAAGTGTCCAAATGCCAAACCGTGAATGAGCCGGTACCACGATGGAAGTGTATGAGCAGCAAATCATCTCGGACATGTCACAGCTCAGATGGAGTTTTCCCCCCACTGGTCACACCCATTAAAAAGAAAATCAAGAAGCATTCCAACCCATTTTCTGCAAAAACATTCATTTCCTGAACTTTATCCAAACCACTTTTCTGCATGAAGCATCATTAAATAGACTGGGATCATGTAAACCACCTAGCTAATAGAATATGATAAACTCGATCTTAGACCAAAAACCACCACGACATAAAATACTGTTACATGCTGGACTTTTATACAAAGGAAAATCTGAAAACAAACAAAAAGATCATATCCATTAAATAGTTAGTAGCTGTACAAATATCACATGGCATTTAAAAGTTGCATTCTCCGTAGCATTACTTTTTTAAACATTTGATCTCCAGCTGTTCCAACAGTGTAGGACCTCCTTTGCTGAATTTTGTTTCATAATGTGTCCACATGTTTTGAATGGAGGACAGATCTGGACTGTAGACAGGTCAGTAGTGCCCAGATTCTTGAACAATGACATCATGAGAAAAACATGAGAAAAGCACAGCTTAGAAAGGACTTTCTGGAGTAACAATTTTACTTACTGAAAAAAGGCTACGTAATTTTAAGCAAGGAAGTTTTAGGTGGAGGGAATACAGAATTTAGTCCCTGCTGTGGTCTTTGTTTCAGCCCGTTACATCCTGCTGGGTTCTACTGTCCCAGAGGCTTCCCTTTGATCTCAGTGTTCGCCTCCCCTTTTCCTACAAAATCCACTGCAATCAGCTTGGCAATATCATCAGACCCCATATTCCCACTTCCACTTTACTAAAGCTACTGGCAAGGAGCTTTTAAACTGTGACAGGCTTGTCCAGTTTTGGACCACGCTGACGCCAGAATAGCTGAAGAAAAAAAGCGGTGGTCGGGTAGGTATGTCAAATTCCTTGGTGCACAAAAAAAATTTTTTTGCATTTTTTTTTCTGTATGTTGAAAGACTCCACAGAGAGTGCAAAACAGGGACATTTCAAAAAAATCTTGAAAAATCATGTACATCATGACTGGATATGTTGACATGATGGTTATATGTAGGACAATCTTAACTTTTCAGTGTCCAAACTTCTGTAACTGGACATAGCTGGGTTTGTCCACAGTTATGTTCCCCCCCCCCCCCCCCGTGCTTACAGATGAGAGTTTGTTGTGAAGGCTGAAAAGAGACGAGCTCTTCACTTTTCACTCATGTCTGCTCACCAGCCAAACGTTTTTCCATAGTTATTCTACCACTAAATGAAAGCTTAATTTCTTAGTTTAAGAGACGTCATATTCATTTTTATAAGTTATTCTAACAAGATGTTTTTAACCTTGAGTTCACTGATTGGGCTGCTCCAAGGTAACTGGGCTGTCAGGATCTCCCGCTGCAGAACCCCGTATGCAAATGTAAATTCTTTGAGATCTCAAATTACATATCCACCATAAAATTACTGCTCCCACAAAAATAAAGTTCCAATAGAGTATTGTTTCCCTTCCCCACCATAACAGATCACACATACTGTATTATAGCCTTGAAATTTTAACTTCATCTTAGAAACACAGGGCCGTTCAGCAGTCAGAAAGCAGACAGACTGCTGGAGTGCAGCAGCTGCTGAAAATGTTTAAATGTATGGGATTAAAGCGAGTTCCTAGACACGCCCTGTGAAATATCCACTCAAATAAACACACGGTCTCCAGCCACCAATTTATATATACTATATATAAGTCATTTTTATTATACGGACTGAAAATTATACAAAGTGAGAATGTAAAACATTCCTTATGTGGCAAATGAGGAGTCAGAACAGGAAAGAAACGTGTAAAAGAAGTGAAGCAGGGAGGTGGAGGGAAACGGAGAAGAGACGCTGGAACAGCATGTCGGGATCCACATCTCCTGGTCCTGACGAAGAAGAAAAAAAGATTCTGTCAAATGGAAAAGTTTAAGCTCCTAAAACAAAGAAAAAACAACAACAAAACCCACAGACACAGACGTATCATATTTTAGCTAAAGACAAAGGACTCAATGTGGCTGAAAAAGTTTGGTTTTTATTTTTAGGAATTTAAGCAAAATAGTACTAGGGACAAAAGACAAGCTGCACCCACAAACAATAACATTCTAATATGAACATTTAAGACAGATGATGATGCACTGATGTCAGATGGACAACAGAGCGTTTCAATGTGTAGAAATAAAAGCAAACAAATGTGCCAGTGAAGTTCTTAAAATGCAACAGATTAGAGCCAGTCCTTGTCTGCATTCAAGTCGCACGGATAAAGGGACTGATCATAAATTAGAACTTTACTGATTATTAGAGTGCACTCACTCTACACACTGTTACCATCTACAGCACAATAAAAAACCTTCTGTAAGGCCCAAACAGATTATGTCCACCTGTGAAAGAAAATAACTTAAAAGGAAAATAACTTTTTTGTCTTCAATTAAATACTTTATGTGCCCACAGTTGTTTGTTTTTTTTAGGAAAACTATGTGGGTCAGAATCAGCTTGCTGAGGGATCTGATTTAACCCACTGGATGGCTTTGTGACGAGTCTATGATCATGTTTACATACACAGGAATAAACCAGTTATGATTGGATTTCAGGAGTTATGTGATTATTCAACTGGCCATGTAAACAGAATGATCCGATGAAGGCCATGTAGCTGTGGTCATTAACAATTACCCTCCAATAATCCCTTTATTCAGTGCATGTAACCATGACAAAACTGATTATTGCCATTATCAGTTTATTCCCAGTAATGAGTTTATTGTGACCATGTAACCGGGTCAATGATAGAGTAGCTCATCCTGGCCTGACAAAATGAGCCCAGGAGTGCTCAGACTCTCCTGACTGTTGACTTTGACCTTCAGCACATCCTAGGTTATGGTCACACTGCAGGTCTGAATGCTCAATTCTGATTTTTTTGCTGAGATCCAATTTTTTTGTGTGGCCGTTCAGATTCTGACTTAAATGCGACCCGTATCAGACTCCAGTATGAATGGTCTACAGCCATGAAGTGACCAGCATGTGCAGAAGAAAACGCAACGTCAGACACAGTGTTGTGTTTACTGAAGTAAATATGAGCCCTGAACGATTGAGGGGAACAGAACTTTACCTTGATGCAGCACAGCAAAATAAATGTTAAAATCATTCGGAAATGATTGTGCACAAGATAAATGAGACCAGCTTCATTCCTTTGCATGCCAGATGACTGCTGTGATCAGCTCTGCTTTAACAGAACTGATCCATTAAACAGCTTTATTGAAAATGAGACTCCGTCTCAATGAGATTACCTGTATAAATAAGGTTAATAATAAATAATCCTAGCGATTACAATACAATATCAGTGGCTCGTACCAGCGGTCCTGCACAGGAAGGAGAAACCGCCACAGACTCCCCTGTCCTGTGTCCCCAGATCTGGCCATTCCACTCCACGGTCATGTCGGTATTAACTTTACATTTTAGATATTAGCGGCCAGGACTCCCGATGAGCTGTTTACAGGGAAAAAGGAATTTGCAGCGTCCAGTAAATGTACTGTTACTTTTTTTTAAAAAAAAAGTGCTGTTACTGTGCGCCTGCTTGTCCGACGGTTTCAGCCCCAAACTGCCCCCCACCCCGAAATTTTGAAGTTATTGTGCAGTTGGAGCCAACAAAATTACAATCCAGTGATAAAGGGAAGAAGACTGATTAAAAAGAGAGCACAAATCAGCTGTCTGCCATGCTTGCTGCATTCTCCACCGCAGAACTGTAGCGTCTGTCTCACTTCAATGAGGAAAAAGTCAGATGACAGGTCACATGACCGTTCAGACTGAGGTCACTTTGGAAAATATACATATCTGAATTAGCACCACATATGAAAGTGGCCTGGGTCTGGTGTGAAAAAAATTGGATATATCCTGTTCAGATCGTCATTAAAAAAAAAATCAGATATGGGTCACATTTGTGCAAAAAAAATCGGAATGAAGCATTAAAACCTGCAGTGTGACCGCAGCGCCAGATGCAGACCCATCTAGGATGTGCAAGCTCAATGACCTAGGAGGAGGAACGTTTTTCATGAAATCATAAATGCCCAGATCTCCTAACCTTTGACAACAACGTTGATGTTGATCTCAACCTGGATGCAGACTCACTGAAGAATCCTTGTGAGTGAGTTTGGTGACCATCAGGACAGAGTAGCGATTCCCATGAAACGTGGACAGATGAACGGATGGATGCCGCGTCATTGCATTAACTCCTTTTGGCTTTGTACTTTTCTCTAACAATAGCTAGCACTGTTAAATTTATGAAGGGATCAGTCATGACAGTACAATGGATATAAAAAGTGTACACACCCCTGTTCAAATGCCAGGTGTTTGTGATGTAAAAAATGAGACCAAGACAAATCATTTCAAAACTTTTTCCACCACTAATGTGACCTATAACCTGTACAATCCAATTAAAAAACAAACTGAAATCTTTTAAGGGGAAAAATAAAAAACACTTACAATAACTTGGTTGCATAAATATGCACACCCTTAAACTAATACTTCGTTGGAGCACCTTTGGCTTTTATTACAGCACTCAGTCTTTTTGGGTAGGAGTCTATCAGCGTGGCACATCTTGATGTGGCAATATTTGCCCACTCTTCTTTACAAAAACGCTCCAAATCTGTCAGATTGCGAGGGCATCTCCTGTGCAAAGCCCTCTTCAGATCATCCCACAGATGTTTGATCGGATTCAGGTCTGGACTCTGGCTGGGCCATTCCAAAACCTTAATCTTCTTCTGGTGAAGCCATTCTTTTGTTGATTTGGATGTGTGCTTTAGGTCATTGTTGTGCTGAAAGATGGAGTTCCCCTTCATCTTCATCTTTTCAGCAGAAGCCTGAAGGTTTTGTGCCAACACTGACTGGTATTTGGAACTGTTCATAATTCCCTCCACCTTGAATAAGGCCCCAGTTCCAGCTGAGGAAAAACAGCCCCAAAGCATGTTGCTGCCACCACCATGCTTCACTGTAGGTATGGTGTTCTTTTGGTGATGAGCAGAGTTGTGTTTGCGCCAAATATACCTTTTGGAATTATGGCCAAAAAGTTCAACCTTGGTTTCATCGGACCATAACATATTTTCCCACTTGCGTTTGGGAGATTTCAAATGTGCTTTTGCAAAATGTAGCCAGATGTTTTTCTTCATAAGATAAGGCTTCCATCTTGCCACCCTAGACAGGACATTGTTGTCACATGTACTAAACAGCCAGTACTTGCCAGAAATTCCTGCAGCAACTTCAGTGTTGCTGTCAGCCTCCCTGACCAATTTTCTTCTCATCGTTTCATCAATTTTGGAGGGACATCCAGTTCTTGGTAATGTCACTGTTGTGCCATATTTTCTCCACTTGATGACTGTCTTCATTGTGTTCCATGGTATATTTAATGCCTTGGAAATTCTTTTGTACCCTTCTCCTGACTGATACCTTTGAACAATGAGAGCCCTCTGATGCTTTGGACGCTCTCTGTGGACCATGACTTGTGCTGTAAGATGTGACTACAAAAATGTCAGGAAAAGCCTACTAGAACAGTTGAACTTTATTTGGGGTTAGTCAGAGGCACTTTAAATGGTGGCAGGTGTGTGCTGACTCCCATTTAACTTGAGTTTGAATGTGATTGGTTAATTCTGAACACAGCCATATCCCCAGTTATAACAGGGTGTGCATATTTATGCAACCATGTTATTGTAAGCTTTTTATTTTTCCCTTTAAAAGATTTCAGTTTGTTTATCAATTGGGTTATTCTGGTTAGAGGTCACATTAATGGTGGAAAAAGTTTTGAAATGATTTATCTTGGTCTCATTTTTTCACATCACAAAACCTGGCATTTGAACGGGAGGTTTAGGCTTTTTATATCCACCGTATCTCTGTCTGAATCCTCTGTACAGCTACTGATGAAAACATTACCCCAGAGCTCTACAGGTGCATTTCTTTGATCGGAATTTCACAGTCCTGCTCAACAAAGCTGGCAGCACACCTTAATCTTGACAAAAACATTTAATCACAAAAGTTTTAATGCCAATTAGAAGACAGTCAGAGAGCTCTGACTGCAGATATCCAGTGTTCGTCAGTGAAGAAGATGTGTTCCAGACCGAGCAACGATCTGTGACAGTCACCACCCTGTCGGTCCTGCTACCAGTGTGACACTGATCTTTGGACTGTTCAATCTTTCGGTCAGACTTTAAGCCTCAACATAAATGACGTAGCCTTTACACAGGCTCTGGTTTAATGTGTGACACCTCATCGGTCTCATCACATGCAGCCGTGCACTCCTACAAGAGAAGCAAGCTGCCTCTGCTCCAACACAAACACAGTGCAGCCAGGAATCATTAAGTGTTCAGCTGCATTGGTGAGTGTGGTGCGGTTCGCCCCGTGAGCAGGCATTTGGAGATGGCAGCGATATTTACATTCCACAGCCAGCAGTGGGTGAAGCTCAATTCTACTTTAGGACAAGAGGACAGACAGACCTGCATTGTGTGTTACAGGACAAACCATGAAAACAGTCTCACAACAATGTGGGAGTGTGAGAAAAGCCTGAAAGTTGACTAGAAATCAGTGGTACAATCAATGTTTTCACATTGAGCAGCTGTGGGAGCATTCTTCTACTGAAACTTTTGATTTACTTTCTGTTAGACAATCGCTGCTCTGTCTGTGTAATCTCCCATAAATATCCAAGAATAATATTGGCGGCTAACTGCAAAACTAAGATGGTCTAAATCAGCTAAAAGGCCATACTGTGGAAATAATTTGTAAAGACTTTTAAAGCAGAATTTGCAGATGAATAAGCTCTCAGAGGACCAACCTTTGCTTTGAGAACTTCTCTACTCATCGATGTACTCAAAGGGTTCGGGGGGTTCAGGCTCCACCTCTTCCTCCTCAAGTTTGGGACCATGAGCAGAGACTGGCTCCACCAGCTCCTCCTCCTCCTCACTGGTGTCCTTGAGGATGATGATCCCACCTGTATGGAGCTGATGAGACAGAGAGACCAGACAGTCAGTGACAGAGTAGCTCATTCTGGCCTGATTAAATCACCCCAAGAGTGCTTGGATCTCTTGACCGTTGACCTTCAGCACAGCCTAGATTAGGGATCTGTGACCTTTGCCACCCAAAGAGCCATTTTGCCCCTCTCCAACTAAAATAAAAGTAACTGAAAGCTGCAACAGCCACTTGACCTTTAAAATAAAGACTACACTGCTTATAAAGTTTTATATATACACAGCACTGAATAAGATAAGATAAGCCTTTATTAGTCCCACAATGGGGAAATTCCAGGATTGCAACAGCACAGGGATAGCAACACTCAGAGCAACAATCAGAAGGCAAGAAAAAAAACAAGAGCAGCAAGTATACATATGTACATATAAACATAAATATATAGACACACAGTGCGGAGCATTGTAGCTAGATGGAATAAATATGTGAATATATAAACACACATACAGTGTGGAGCATTGTAGCTAGATGGAATAAATATGTAAATATATAAACACAGTGCGGAGCATTGAAGCTAGATGGAATAAATATGTAAATATGTAAACACACAGTGTGGCGCATTGTCGCTAGATGGAATAAATATATAAATATATAAACACACACAGTGCGGAGCATTGTAGCTAAATGGAATAAATATATAAATATATAAACACACACAGTGCGGAGCATTGTAGCTAGATGGAATGAAACAGCATAACCGTCTACTTAGTTATCCTACATGGTATGATTATGTACCCATACATATTGTCACCCTCTGTAGCTACCGGTCTTTTCCTAGTTGTATACCGGAGGGGACCATTGTGTAAGTCTATTGCGTCTTTTGCATTCAATACTATTAGGTTGTCACATCTTTTTGCTATCTCTGCGAGCAGCCCTGCTTAGGTTGTACAGTCTGACAGCCGTAGGTAGGAAGGACCTGTGAAACCTCTCGGTTGTGCACCTAGGATGATGTAGTCTGCTGCTAAATGAGCTCCTTAGTACATTCAATGTGTCCTGCATAGGGTGGAACTCAGACTCCAGCAGAGATGACAGTTTAGCCACCATCCTTCTCTCTCCCATCTCCTCCACTGGGTCAAGGCGCTGCCCCAGGACAGAGCTAGCTTTCTATATACATGAAATGTAGTTTATGTGGTATTTATGAATTCATACTACAGCAGTGAAAAGTGCCATTACATGTCTGTGTGTATGTATATACCAACTGATCAAACTTTATTTACATAGCACTTTTCATACAACTATGTAGCGCAAAGTACTTAACAGAAAAAGAATACATGCTGGAGAGCCCAAACATAGACAGAAAACACATACAGTGGGGTAAAAAAGTATTTAGTCAGCCACCAATTGTGCAAGTTCTCCCACTTAAAAGATGAGAGGGGTCTCCAATTTTCATCATAGGTATACCTCAACTATGAGAGACAAAATAAGAAAAAAAAAATCCAGAAAATCACACTGAAGGATTTTTAATGAATTAATTGGTAAATTCCTCAATAAAATAAGTATTTGGTCAATAACAAAAGTTCATCTCAATACTTTGTTATACACCCTTTGTTGGCAATGACAGAGGTCAAACGTTTTCTGTAAGTTTTCACAAGGTTTTCACACACTGTTGCTGGTATTTTGGCCCATTCCTCCATGCAGATCTCCTCTAGAGCAGCAATGTTTTGGGGCTGTCGCTGAGCAACACAGACTTTCAACTCCCTCCAAAGATTTTCTATGGGGTTGAGATCTGGAGACTGGCTAGGCCACTCCAGGACCTTGAAATGCTTCTTACGAAGCCTCTCCTTCGTTGCCCGGGCGGTGTGTTTGGGATCATTGTCATGCTTAAAGACCCAGCCACGTTTCATCTTCAATACCCTTGCTGGTGGAAGGAGGTTTTCACTCAAAATCTCAGGATACATGGCCCCATTCATTCTTTCCTTTACACGGATCAGTCGTCCTGGTCCCTTTGCAGAAAAACAGCCCCAAAGCATGATGTTTCCACCCCCATTCTTCACAGTAGGTATGGTGTTCATTCTCTTCCAAACACGACAAGTTGAGTTTTTACCAAAAAGTTCTATTTTGGTTTCATCTGACCATATGACATTCTCCCAATCCTCTTCTGGATCATCCAAATGCTCTCTAGCAAACTTCAGACGGGCCTGGACATGTACTGGCTTAAGCAGGGGGACACGTCTGGCACTGCAGGATTTGAGTCCCTGGCAGCGTAGTGTGTTTCTGATGTAGCCTTTGTTTTTTTTCCCACAATATCTTTATTGAACCTTTTTTTTTTTTAACAAACATGATACAAACAATCAAACACTAACACTAAAGTACTACAAAAAAAAAAAAATGCACTAAAAACACCAACAACCACCAACAAAATCAAGTCTTCAACAATGCTCCTCTGTTTAGTCTAGACAATCCAATACATAAGTATACATATTATGTTCACCAGTTTGGAATTTACAAGGTCCACACACATCATTCACCTTCTTCTTCAAGAGTTATGTTTAAATTTTTTACATAATCAATAAAAGGTCTCCATATATTCTCAAACACAATTTCCTTTGATTTCAGTATATATGTTATTCTTTCTAATGGAAGGTTTGTTAACATCTGTCTTAACCACTGAGTCACATCTGGTCTATGAGTCTTTTTCCATAATAGTGCAATACATTTTTTGGCATTAAGCAAACTGAGGTCTATGAATGTTCTTTCACTTTTATTAAAATTATGCTTTTCTGGGTACAGACCCAACAAAAACAGTTTAGGATTCAATATGATTTGTTTTGAGATTATTTTTTCAATTGTTACCCTCACCTCTTCCCAAAACATTCTTATTAATCTACATTCCCATAAACAATGAAATAGGGTTCCTTTACTTTCCATGCATTTTGTGCATGTATCTGGTATATTTTTGTTGTATCTATTTAACTCCTCCGGTGTAACATACATCCGCATTAACCATTTGAAATGTATCAATTTAAGGCGTGCATTTATTGATTTGGTTTGAGCTTCTGTACAAGCCAATTCCCATTGTTCCTCTGAAATTTCAATTTGCAGATCTTCTTTCCAGTAGTTTAATCTTTTCAGTGAATTTTCACTTGAAGATAGTGTCAATGAGTTATAAAACTCTGAAATAATACCCTTTCTTTTACTATCTTTCATCATCATTTTTTCCAAGGATGAATAAATAGGTCGAGTGAGAGCTTTATTTTGATTTGATCGAATAAAGTTTCTAAGTTGAAGATATTTAAAAAAATGTGTTCTATTGAGATTAAATTTGATCCTCAGCTCTTCAAAAGACATTATGTTGTCTGCACATGGCAAATATAAATCCTGAATCTTTTGTATCCCTTTTAAATTCCATACTTTAAATACAGCGTCCGCTCTCCCTGGTTTAAAATATTGATTACCCCATATTGGACTAAATTGTGACAATAACTGTGGTTCTTTTAAATAGTTTTTAGCTTCACACCATATTTTGATCATATGCTTTACAAATGGATTTTTAACTTGTTTTTGTAATTTTTTTGCCGAATCTGAGTATATGAATATGGGAAGAGGTAAAGGTAAATTGTATGATTCCATTTCAGTCCAGTGAGGGAGATCATTTGATGAAAAATAATATGTCATAGACCTCAGTTGTGCCGACCAATAATACAACATAAAATTTGGACATTTCAGACCTCCACGATCAAATGGTAAATATAATAAAGACAAACGTAATCTAGCCCTCCTGTTGTTCCATATAAATTCCACCAACTTTTTTTTTATTCTTGAGAATAGATCTAAAGGTGGTGATAAGGGAATGTATTGAAATAAATAAAGTATTTTAGGTAAAATATTACTTTTAAGTATATTGATTCTCCCGATCATCGACATTGGTAGTGACATCCATCTCTGAGTTAACTCATTGATATCTGACATTAAGGCTTCATAGTTGACACTGGCGACTGATTCTAGCTTAGGCATAATTTGGATTCCTAAATATTTAAACTGATTTACAACATTGAATTGATTTACCTCAGGGGCTGGGTAATTTCTCTGGGTCTCATTTAGCATTAATATTGAAGATTTAGTTTTATTTATTTTATATCCTGATATTTCCCCAAAATTCTTTATTAAATTCAACAAGGTTGGAATTGATTTTTTTAGATTCGACATAAACAAAATTATATCATCGGCGTACAGGGAGATTTTATGTTCTGTTGGTCCAACTTTAATTCCATATATTTGTGAATGTAAACGTATCGCTATCGCTAAAGGTTCAATTGCCATAGTAAACAGTAAAGGTGAAAGTGGACAGCCTTGTCGACATCCTCTATTGATTTTTATTGGTTTTGAAATATTGTTATTTGTTAGGATTTCTGCTGTAGCATTATTGTATATTATTTGAACCCATTTTATGAAATTATTTCCAAGTCCAAACCTTTGTAGGACTTCAAAAAGAAAGGGCCATTCAACTCTATCAAAGGCCTTTTCGGCGTCCAATGATAGGAGAGCTGTATCCGGTGCTTCTTTATTAAAATAAATAATATTAAATAGTCTTCTTACATTATGGAAGCCTTGTCTACCCTTTATAAAGCCATTCTGATCTCGATTAATAATATTTGGTAAAATTTCTTGTATTCGTCTTGCTAAAATTTTACAGATTATCTTAAGGTCGGCGTTTAATAGGCTTATTGGTCTCATATTTTCACATTTATTAGAGGGCTTACCTGGTTTTGGCAGCAGTATAATTAAGGCATTATTTATGTATGATGGTAAATTATTATTTTGAAATGCTTCTAAAACCATTTCCAAAAAAGGTTTTATTAATTTATTCTTAAATTTTTTATAAAGGTCAACTGGAAGACCATCTGGTCCTGCACTTTTTCCTGATTTCATATTATCAATGGCTAGCCCAACTTCTTCTTGACTAATTTTAGACTCCAATATCTCCCTGTTTTCATTTGGAATACACGGTATAGATAGTTTGTTCAAAAACCCATTTAGTTTTGTTAAATCAGGTTCATTTTTGGTATCATATAATTTTTCATAGTAATCTCTAAAGGCTCTATTAATTTCTAAAGGATCTATAACTACCTGTCCATTACTTATAATACTGGTTATTGGTGTTTTAATTTCCAATTGTTTAATCTGCCATGCTAATAATTTTCCTGATTTTTCATTTTGTTCATAAAAAGATTGTTTCAATCTTAGAAGACTCGAGGCAGCTCTATTCGCTGATTTTTTGTCGTATTCAGCTCTCAAAATCAGTAATTCATTCTCCAACCTTGGATCTCTTCCTGCATACACTTTTTCCTGAAGACTTTTTATTTTATGTTCCAATTTAGCTCTCTCCTCTCGAGTCTTCTTAGATTTTGATCCTGTATAACTAATAATATGTCCCCTAATAAAAGCTTTGAAAGCCTCCCACTTTACACATGCTGATGTTTGTGTAGTATTGATGTCAAAGAACTCGTCTATCTGTTTTTCTATATACTTGACAAATTCCTCATCCTGAAGCCATTTATGCTGAAATTGCCATCTGCCTGATTCCTTTGTCAATTTTTTATCTACATATATTAGACAACAGGGTGCATGATCAGAGATCACGATGTTATCATAAAAGCAGTTTTGAATCTTGGACCTTAATTCTGTGGAAATCAAAAAATAATCAATACGTGAGAATGTCTTGTAGGTACTGGAATAACAAGAATAGGCTTTAACTTGTGGTTTCATTTCTCTCCATATGTCTAACAATCTCAATTCTTTCATAAAATGATTAATAGTCATCCTACATCCAATGTGCGTACAATCCAGTCCTGTTGATCTATCCACACCTGGATTCAATGTACAATTAAAATCCCCTGCTATTATATGTTGCCCTGTAAGTGATGATAAGATGAGAAATAAATTAGCAAAGAACTTCTGATCATCTATATTGGGACCATATAAGTTCACAAGATTTATATTTTCTAATAGCAAAGAACCTTGAATGATTACATATCTTCCAAATTTGTCTCCAATTACATTTTTCACTTGAAAAGGAACTGATTTATGTATGAGAGTCATAACTCCCCTGGCTCGGGATGAAAATGAAGAGGTGAATACACTTCCCTGCCATCTACTCCTAATTCTTTTAACATCCTCCTCTATCAGATGAGTTTCTTGTAAAAACACAATTCTTGAACCCATGTCCTTTATTTTATTCATAACTTGTTTAAGTTTTTTTAAATTTTGTAGACCTCTGCAATTCCATGAAGTTAAATTAAGATTAACACTTTGGTCCATGATCAATAGAGAGTTTGGGATTACCTTGCAGTGTAAACATGCTCATACAGAGAAGCAAAAACATGAGTGGTTGAACATTCATCCTACAAACTACACACAAACAAATTTCCCCTTCCCACACTTGTGGCAAACCCCCCAAAATCAAAAGAAAAATTCTGTCTCCCGATATAGCCATCGACCGTTCCACACCCACGGGGAACAGCCTAAGCCACTCCTTCTTCATCCTCCCAATCACCCTAACTCTACTGCTTTTAATGACGTAACATTAACTCTCCTCTGTAGTTTTCCAACTTAACTCCAAAATTTTTAACAACTTTGTACATCATAGTTTTTTTTTTGTTTGTTTTGTTTTTGTTTTGTTTTTTTAATATATAATACAATCTATATTTTGTAAACTTACTATTTACTTCAAGTCAGTCAGATGCCTGTGCAAATGCTTAATTATTCTACCTTATATTTTGTTCATGCTTAGCTCCCACCAGTCTCTTCTTCTTCTTTGATCTTCTTGATGAACTCCTGCGCCTCCTCTGGGGTCTTGAAGATGTGGGTTCTGCCCTCATACGTGGTCAGCAGTCTCGCAGGATAGATTACACCATGACGAATCCCAAGGTTGCGCAGCTCCTTACGTACGGGATCAAACTGCTTCCTCAATTGCTGGATTCCTGTGGCCAAATCTGGGTAGAACCGCACCTGCTGGTTCTGGTGTTTAATCTCTCCTTTAGCACGTGCAGCGTTGAAGATCTTCATCCTGTCTCTGTTGCTAAGAAACTTCATAATTAAGGTCCTCGGCGGTCCCTTATCTCTCCGTGGGCCAATACGATGTGCTTTTTCCAGAACCACTGCTGATTGCAACTCCTCGCTGCCCAGCACCTCCGGAATCCACTTTTCCAGAAAGGAACATACGTCCCGACCTTCTGATTCCTCTGGAAGACCCACCAGCCTCAAATTATTCTGTCTCGACCGAGATTCCAAATCCAAAATATTATCTTCCAGACATTTATTTTTTTTTTTCCAAAGTGCGCACCTTTAATTGAAGACGGGTGACGTCATCTTCAGCACTAGCGAGACGGAGCTCCATCTGCGCCGTTCGTTCTACACAGTCACCCAATTCCTTTCTTATTCCTTCCAACGCTGTCATAATCCCATCAAATCTAGAGGAAAAGTCCGCTCTCATTGAACTCATGGCAGCCATCAGCGCATCTGCGCCTCCCCGCGCAGACATCGCACCGTTGCCAGCCTCCTCCGCCATATATGGAGTTTTGTTTGCTGCGTCACAGACCTGAAAGTCCGTTAATTTGGACTGTTTCGGCGGCTCGCTTTTTCCTTTTCCTGGTTTTCCAGCCTTAGGCTTCGCCGACATATCCTCGCCCAAATGCTGAGATACGTTCTGTCCCAAATGAGAGAGTTATTTGCCGATTTTTTTTCTCCAGGAGCAGAGCAGAGCGAGACCCGTCCGTCCTACGTGGCAGCCATAACCGGAAGTGATGTAGCCTTTGTTACTTTGGTCCCAGCTCTCTGCAGGTCATTCACTAGGTCCCCCCCATGTGGTTCTGGGATTTTTGCTCACCGTTCTCGTGATAACTTTGACCCCACGGGGTGAAATCTTGCGTGGAGCCCCAGATCGAGGGAGATTATCAGTGGTCTTGTATGTCTTCCATTTTCTAATAATTGCTCCCACAGTTGATTTCTTCACACCAAGCTGCTTACCTATTGCAGATTCAGTCTTCCCAGCCTGGTGCAGGTCTACAATTTTGTTTCTGGTGTCATTTGACAGCTCTTTGGTCTTGGCCATAGTGAAGTTTGGAGTCTGACTGTTTGAGGTTGTGAACAGGTGTCTTTTATACTGATAACGAGTTCAAACAGGTGCCATTAATACAGGTAACGAGTGGAGGACAGAGGAGCCTCTCAAAGAAGAAGTTACAGGTCTGCGAGAGCCAGAAATCTTGCTTGTTTGTAGGTGACCAAATACTTATTTTACTGAGGAATTTACCAATTAATTCATTAAAAATCCTTCAATGTGATTTTCTGGATTTTTTTTTTCTCATTTTGTCTCTCATAGTTGAGGTATACCTATGATGAAAATTGGAGCCCTCTCTCATCTTTTAAGTGGGAGAACTTGCACAATTGGTGGCTGACTAAATACTTTTTTGCCCCCCTGTATGCATACATCACTAATAATACAAAGTAAAACATTGGCTGAGAAATGAACACACGCACACTTTTTGCATTGAAAAATAAAGGCTGCATCAATATCTGACCATAAGTTTTTTTGTATAGTTTTCAATTATCAGCACATTTATAAATTGTGTAAATCTAAATCCATCTCTCACTTTCAACAGTGATCACACAGCTTTAGTTCCTAATATTTTAAGAAATTAGAAACTACAGTTTTATTGAGAAGAAGCTACTTTTCATCCTTTTTGTGTTTCTTCAAAATGCTCCTTATTCAGATCTATTAATTTCATGACAACCAGAAGCCATAAATGACAGGAGAGGTCCACAGGCTCAACAACACCACATCACTGGCCAAGAAGGCTCAAACTCACCTCTATTTCCTACGTAAATGGAGGACAGCATGAGTCCCACCCCCCATCATGTGTTCATTCTACCAGGGCACCATTGAGAGCATCCTCACCAGCTGCATCACTGTGTGGTACACAAGCTCCACCGCCTCCTGCCGGAAGACTCTACAACGCACAGTGAAAGCAGCCAGCAAGCTCATTGGTACCCCTCTGCCCCCCCCCCGACAGCTACCACACCCGCAGAGCCATCACACAGGTGACACGTCCCACTCCTCACACTCCCTCTTCACCCTTCTGCCCTCACAGAGAAGGTACCTGAGCCTCCAGGCTTGCTCCACAAGACTGTTAAACAGCTTTGTTCACCAGGCCATCAGGACCCTGAACTCTGCCCCCCCTCCCCCGGGACAGTAACATACTTATCCACACAATAACTCTACCTCAGCTGTCTGTATGTCTTTGCACCTTACTACGACCATTTGCACAAATGCCATGCCTGCTGCTGTCTGTTATTGCATTACTGATCATGTGCATTCTAAACTGTCACTGTTTGCACCTCCTTTACCGCAATGAACTTGCACTACCGGTATTATGGTATTACTGTACATAGAATTGCTGTTTTTTTTATCTTTATTTGCACTATGGGTAGCATTATTGTACATAGACTGCTGTCGTTTTCATCCTTATTCCCTCTTTTCTTATGTATTACGCACACTACTAAGAGAGAGAGAAATGGCATTTTGATTCTGCTTTATGTCCTGTACATATAGAAGTAATGACAGATAAAAATCTTTGAATCTTAATATAATATACTGTACACTACTCACAAAAAAGTTAGGGATATTCGACATTCGGGTGAAATTTCAGGATGCACCTAAAATGCACTATAACCTTTACAGGTGAACTTAATTTGACCTTCTCTAACCTTTTGAATGCACATGTCCAACTGTTCAGTGTTTCAATACTTCTTGCATAACTTGCTGTTCTCTAATAAGGTGCTTAACAGCAAAATTCCCAACAGGTGTTTGATCCATGAATCAACCATTAAATTTTCTGGTTCAATTAGAATTGGTATTTAAACAGTCCTCTTCATCATGCTGTTCACATTTTGACATCATGAGACCAAGATGACACCTAACAATTGATCAACAGTACCTTGCCATTACGAGGCTTCAAACAGGATGTTCTCAGAGGGACAAGGCCACTGAGGTTAGAGTGTCACAGAGTGTCATCAGCAGGTTGCAACAGAGATACAGAGAGAGACTGGAAGAGGCACAGAAAGGCTTAGAAGTGGATGTCCTTTGGCCACATCCCACGGTGATGACCGCTTCATGGTGAACAGTGCCCTGCGGAACCGGACGATGAATGCCACTCAACTCCAGGCACATTTAAGAGAGGTGAGAGACACCCAAGTGTCACATCAGACCATTCGAAACTGTTTACATCAGTGTGGTCTGCGTGCTAGATGACTTGCAAGGATACCTGACCACACCACCAGGCACAGGCGTCATTGTCTTGCATGGGCCAGGGAGCATTTATGCAGGACAAGGGACCAGTGGGCTTCAGTGCTGTTCTCTGATGAAAGCTGATTCACACTGAGCAGGAATGATGGCAGCCAACGATGTTGGAGATGTCAAAGAGAGCACTATGCATCAGCCACTGTTGTCACCAGATGAGCCTTTGGTGGTGGTGGTGCTGCTGTTACAGTCTGGACAGGTGTGTCTAGTCAATACAGAACTGCCCTACACCTTATGAATGGTACAATGACAAGCCGACACTACCTAAATAACATCATTAATCCAGTCATTTTGCCCCTGCATGAACAATACAGGCCCAATTTCATCTTCACGGACAACAATGCTCCAGCATATCGAGTTAGTTAGTTAATTCCTTTCACACCATGAAGGTGCATAGGGCGGCGCCCATCTCCGTTTCTCTGACCCTAGGCCACACAGCTACTGTAAGTAGTGAAAGCTACAGTGGGGGGTCAGTCCACTGGTAGCTCTGTGCCTAACTTTACTTTCCCCATTCCATTATGCGGAGCACCACGCTAGAAGGCAGAAAGTACCATTTTTATATGGTCTTTGGTATGACCCGGCCGGGATTTGAACCCCTGCCTCCCGGGTGTGGGCGGATGCTCTACCAACTGAGCTCCAGCATATCGAGGTCGCATGAATAGGTAACGGCTGCTGGAGGCTGGGGTACCTCAAATGGAGTGGCCTGCACTTTCTCCAGACCTGAATCCCATAGAAAACCTATGGGATCAGCCAAGTCGCCGTGCAGAGGCTCGTAATCCTGCACCCCATAACCTCAATGACCTGAGGGCCGCCCTTCAAGAAGAGTGGAATGCCATGCCTCAGCAGGCAATAAGTTGACTTGTGAACAGCATGAGATGTTGTTGTCAAGCTGTAATTGACGCTCAAGGGCACATGACAAGTTATTGAGACACTGACATTTTTTGTTGTGGTATACCCACTGTTGCTGGCTTTTATTTCAATAAATTGTTTGAGATGAGGAAATCACCACTGCATGCTTCTACTTAAATGCCCTACTTTCATGACATTATATCACTGTAGCATGAACTTTTTACATTTTCCATAAATTTCACCCGAAAGCCAAATATTCCTAACTTTTTGTGAGTGGTGTAAATCTGTATCCTTCACCTGTTCTCTAACTTTTTATATACAATTTTTTTTAACTTATTTTGGAATAAAACAAAATGAATACTAAAGAACTTTCTGATTAATATAACATGAAATTTGGTGCAAATTAAGCTAATTAGAAACAATTACAGCAGAGTGGAAAAAAAAGTTCTTCCCTTCTTATTCCCTTCTTCCACTGAGCTAAATATTATGCCTCCACCGATAAAATAAAAAAATGCGTGGCTTTGATAGACAGTCTGCACATACTGTATAATTCATTAATGTGATCACTGCGTCATTGCATTAGCTGTTTCATCTTTGCCGGAAAGACCTACAAATTACTGATCGTTTGGAGCCTAAGTCTGGCTCTGGAACTTTATTAATACCCATTCCATTATTATTTTGAATTATCTGGTTCATTAGAGATTCAGATGTTTACCCCTATTTAATTTTCTGAGGCCAATATAATCCTTATGAAATATCTTAGTGCTGGAGGAGCCAACACAGTCACTCAGGTAGCATGTAGATGTAAACTTACAAAAAATTTGTGCTGGGAATTGATTAACATTTTTTTAAAACTAATTAATTGCACCCATCTCTAAATTTTAATCATAATTAAAACAATTTAGTTAACTGTGCTTAATTGCAGGGGAACTGGGGGGTAGGAGTGGAGTGAGTGCGTGCATGCATACACACAATAACTCATTTTTTTCAACACATAGACTTTACCTCAGAATCAGTTTTAGAACATGTTCAATCTGCTTTTCATGGCAATCAGCTTTGACTATACCTTGACAGTACTGCCTTGAGAGCTCTTATTGTGTAAAAATTTGAAGGTCAACATGACATTAGTAGTATTTTCCTTATCTTGGAGTGACAAATAAGGTTTGTGGTGTGAGACAGAGGGTCAAAGAGTGAGAGTTGACAACAATGATGCAGTGTTGCTCATTGTACACAGTATCCTAGCTAACTGTACATACTGTACAGTGGATATCAAAAGTCTACACACCCCTGTTCAAATGCCAGGTGTTTGTGATGTAAAAAAAATGAGACCAAGATAAATATTTCAAAACTTTTTCCACCATTAATGTGACCTATAACCTGTACAACCCAACTGAAAAACAAACTGAAATCTTTTAAGGGGGAAAAAATTACAATAACCTGGTTGCATAAATATGCACACCCTTAAACTAATACTTTGTTGCAGCACCTTTGGCTTTTATTACAGCACTCAGTCTTTTTGGGTTGGAGTCTGTCAGCATGGCACATCTTGATGTGGCAATATTTGCCCACTCTTCTTTGAAAAAACGCTCCAAATCTGTCAGACTGTGAGGGCCTCTCCTGTGCATAGCCCTCTTCAAATCACCCCACAGATGTTCGATCGGATTCAGGTCTGGACTGTGGCTGGGCCATTCTAAAGCCTTAATCTTCTTCTGGTGAAGCCATTCTTTTGTTTATTTGGATGTGTGCTTTGGGTCATCGTCATGCTGAAAGATGAAGTTCCTCTTCATCTTCAGCTTTTTAGCAGAAGCTTGAAGGTTTTGTGCCAACACTGACAGGTATTTGGAACTGTTCATAATTTCCTCCACCTTGACTAAGGCCCCAGTTCCAGCTGAAGAAAAACAGTCCCAAAGCATGATGTTGCCACCACCATGCTTCACTGTAGGTATGGTGTTCTTTTGCTGATGAGCAGCATTTTGTTTGCGCCAAACATACCTTTTGGAATTATGGCCAAAGAGTTCAACCTTGGTTTCATCAGACCATAACACATTTTCCCATGTGGGTTTGGGAGATTTCAAATGTGTTTTTGCAAAATGTAGCAGGTCTTGGACATTTTAATTCGTAACATAAGGCTTCTGTCTTGCCACCCTACCCCATAGCCCAGATATATGAAGAAAATGGGAGATTGTTGTCACATGCACTAAATAGCCAGTACTTGCCAGAAATTCCTGCAGCTCCTTCAATGTTGCTGTCAGCCTCTTGGCAGCCTCCCTGACCAGTTTTCTTCTCGTCTTTTCATCAGTTTTGGAGGGATGTCCAGTTCTTGGTAATGTCACTGTTGTGCCATATTTTCTCCACTTGATGATGACTGTCTTCAGTGTGTTCCATAGTATATATTTAATGCTTTGGAAATTCTTTTGTACCCTTCTCCTGACTGATACCCTTGAACAAAGAGAGCCCTCTGATGCTTTGGAAGCTCTCTGAGGGCCATGGCTTGTGCTGTAAGGTGTGACTACAAAAATGTCAGGAAAAGCCTACTAGAACAGCTGAACTTTATTTGGGGTTAATCAGAAGCACTTTAAATGGTGGCAGGTGTGTGCTGACTCTCATTTAACATGAGTTTGAATATGATTGGTTAATTCTGAACACAGCCATATCCCCAGTTATAACAGGGTGTGCATATTTATGCAACCACGTTATTGTAAGTTTTTTATTTTTCCCCTTCAAAGATTTCAATTTGTTTTTCAATTGGGTCATACAGGTTATAGGTCACATTAATGGTGGAAAAAGTTTTGAAATGATTTAGCTTGGTCTCATTTTTTTACATCACGAAAACCTGGCATTTGAACAGGGGTGTGTAGACTTTTTATATCCACTGTAGTCCGACAGACTGCTATGATGATGATGATTGTAGCCTAATATTTAGTAAATATAAATTAGTAAATCTAAATATACTAATCCAGTAAACTTTAAATGTCTTGCCCCTTAAAAGTAGCTCAGACATCTATGGACAATATAGTGAACACAAAATAAAAAAAAAAAATTGCACTTTTAATGATGTCATCATGGTGAAACAGTGAAACATAACAGATTAATGGTGTTAAAAGGTGAATACTTGCATGCATTTTGTAGTACATACTGTATTAAATCAAATCAATTTTATGGAATTAATAAATAAAAATAGCTTAAGGTAGTTTATGTTGTGATGTGAACCTCTCTTGCTCACTGTTCTGTTGGCTGCTCATTGCCTTATGGGATACCTTGGCTAATGTAGCCACCATCGGTTGTACTTTTCAAAATACATTGTGGGATATTTTGAATGTACTAAATAGTCAGCAAAATTATCATTTACAGTTTTGAACAGGACTACAAAAGGGCTGATTCACTATACAGGGCGCTATGCAGAGAACTAGTGAACATTTCCAGCACAGTGCGTGCTAGCTGGAACCGGAAGTTAGCAGTTAGCACAATGCTAGCTGAAGGGACTCATTCACTGCGGTTGCTTGTTTTAATGTCTAATTAAATATAAACTACGGTCCAAAATAGTACGCATTGGGAAACTTCAGCAAACCAGTTTGAACATCCAGGATGAAGTAAAACGATGAGCTTGATTGCACAACATGCTAAAGACTGTCCGGGTGGAACAGTTTGTTTTGAGTTTGAAGTTCTGCTAAAACAGGATGTTAATATTTTTTAATCCATTAATGGAACTGCCATAATTAATTGCCTTAATGTGTTAATATTCCCAGCACTACAAAAAATAAAACGTTTTATTGTCCAAATATATCTGGACCCCACTGTATAATCAGAGGCAACAGGCAGGCCAAAAAATCTTGCACATCTCGAATCTACTGTATCTTGAAGCACTGAAGTTATAACGTTCTTTATAGAATGGGATATTTAAGGCACGAGAGCCCTGAAGAAAAAAAGAGACCCACGTGAGTAATTAGGACATAATTTATTAAAAGCTAAAGATCTTGATGCTACTACATAGTTTTAAGTTGAGCATAGAAATATTCCTTAAAAAACAGGAAATGTAAATTACTTTCTACATGACAAATCTGCTGACACTGAGCAGATTTTAAGATAAACCTGTAAAACTTCTTCACTTCCTAAACCTGCCTTAGAATTAAAAACAAACCCTTAAAAGGAAATCACAAATCTTTAGACAAGCATAGACACCATTTTGGCACAGGACAGGAACAATGTGATACTATGAACTCAACAGGCTGGACACAAAATCAAACAGAACTTCCTATTTACGGGACTGGTGCGAGTTCTCATTGGGCAACTGCACGCTCTTCTGCCATTTACAGCCGAAAACTGTCAGAGTTAATAGTTGGGACAGGTCTGGTTTATAAAGCTGAGGAGGGGAGTTTCTGGACTTTTAAAAAACTCAACAGTAGCCAAAATCCAAGAGGATTGTGAAACGTAATGCAAATTCCAAAGGACACACTCTCACTGAGGATTCTTTTACAATGTTAAATATAGTGAGCCAGTCGGTGACTTAATGAATTTCACTAAAAGCAATGCCTACACTGATGGTTTTATTTTTCTTTTATAAAAAAAAAAAAAAAAAAATATCTTTATTCAAGGAAGACAACAGCAATGGATTCTATCATAAGCATGTGTAAAATGTTAATCTAAACTAATGAAAAAGGAGGAAATATACCATTTTACAATAAGACTACCATAACAAAGGATTTATGAACTGCATTTATTTACTAGGTTATAAATGCTTTATAAACAAGTTATACGACACACTTCACACACAGATGCAGGCTCACTATTTGGGAGACGGCTAGAAATGCTGTTGGTTACTGATGATTAACCCTCCTGTTATGTTCATTTGTCAGGAACAACAATGGTGTTCCTGGGTCAATTTGACCTGGTGCATGCTTAATTATCCAAAAGATGTCTGAAACCAAAAAAATCCTAACAAACATTGCTAATATTTCATTACTAATTCCATTACTAACTATTCTATCAATATTTAGTGCATTGGTGTTCCTTACCTCTAATAGGTAATGGTTCAATTAGGATAATTCACTCGTTTTTCATAAAAAAAAAACATGTTCAAACTTTTTTTTAATGTTTCGCTACTTTATTACTTTTGAAAGACCAACATATAAAACATAACATTTAAATTTTGTTTTACATACATGCACTGTTTGTGAACCACTAATGAACAAAATAACACAATATGAACAAGGTGTGTGTGTCTGTCTTTACATCGACACAGCACATGAGTGACATGTCATCACACTGTGCTTTGTGCAAATGAATTTTCCACATTTCGCACAGGTCATGCTTGTCTTGATATCATCAGATGGCCTGCAGACCAGGCACCTCTTCCTCTTTCTTTTCCCCTCAGCAGCAACCTAAAACCAAGAGGACCATGATTACTTTACTATGCTGTCTTTTTGCTGATCCCAAGACACACACAAAGCACTCTCATACACTTATACAGTGGGGCAAAAAAGTATTTAGTCAGCCACCAATTGTGCAAGTTCTCCCACTTAAAAGATGAGAGAGGTCTCCAATTTTCATCATAGGTATACCTCAACTATGAGAGACAAAATGAGAAAAAAAAATCCAGAAAATCACATTGAAGGATTTTTAATGAATTAATTGGTAAATTCCTCGGTAAAAAAAGTATTTGGTCACCTACAAACAAGCAAGATTTCTGGCTCTCACAGACCTGTAACTTCTTCTTTAAGAGGCTCCTCTGTCCTCCACTCGTTACCTGTATTAATGGCACCTGTTTGAACTCATTATCAGTATAAAAGACACCTGTCCACAACCTCAAACAGTCAGACTCCAAACTTCACTATGGCCAAGACCAAAGAGCTGTCAAAGGACACCAGAAACAAAATTGTAGACCTGCACCAGGCTGGGAAGACTGAATGTGCAATAGGTAAGCAGCTTGGTGTGAAGAAATCAACTGTGGGAGCAATTATTAGAAAATGGAAGACATACAAGACCACTGATAATCTCCCTCGATCTGGGGCTCCACGCAAGATCTCACCCTGTAGCGTCAAAATGATCACAAGAACGGTGAGCAAAAATCCCAGAACCACATGGGGGGACCTAGTGAATGACCTGCAGAGAGCTGGGACCAAAGTAACAAAGGCTACCATCAGTAACACACTACGCCGCCAGGGACTCAAATCCTGCAGTGCCAGACGTGTCCCCTTGCTTAAGCCAGTACATGTCCAGGCCTGTCTGAAGTTTGCTAGAGAGCATTTGGATGATCCAGAAGAGGATTGGGAGAATGTCATATGGTCAGATGAAACCAAAATAGAACTTTTTGGTAAAAAGTCAACTTGTCGTGTTTGGAGGAGAAAGAATACCATACCTACTGTGAAGCATGGGGGTGGAAACATCATGCTTTGGGGGCTGTTTTTCTGCAAAGGGACCAGGACGACTGATCCGTGTAAAGGAAAAAATGAATGGGGCCATGTATCGTAAGATTTTGAGTGAAAACCTCCTTCCATCAGCAAGGGCATTGAAGATGAAACGTGGCTGGATCTTTCAGCATGACAATGATCCCAAACACACCGCCCGGGCAATGAAGGAGTGGCTTCGTAAGAAGCATTTCAAGGTCCTGGAGTGGTCTAGCCAGTCTCCAGATCTCAACCCCATAGAAAATCTTTGGAGGGAGTTGAAAGTCCGTCTTGCCCAGCGATAGCCCCAAAACATCACTGCTCTAGAGGAGATCTGCATGGAGGAATGGGCCAAAATACCAGCAACAGTGTGTGAATACCTTGTGAAGACTTACAGAAAACGTTGGACCTCTATCATTGCCAACAAAGGGTATATAACAAAGTATTGAGATGAATTTTTGTTATTGACCAAATACTTATTTTACTGAGGAATTTACCAATTAATTCATTAAAAATCCTTCAATGTGATTTTCTGGATTTTTTTTTTCTCATTTTGTCTCTCATAGTTGAGGTATACCTATGATGAAAATTGGAGACCTCTCTCATCTTTTAAGTGGGAGAACTTGCACAATTGGTGGCTGACTAAATACTTTTTTGCCCCACTGTATATACACACAAACACTTACTTACCTCACGCACTGGTGTACTTGGTGCAGTCCTCTCCTGGATCTCCCTCACCGTGGCTGCAGTGGCTGGGGTCCTTAGCAGGTGCTCCCTCCGTTGGATGTGCGGTGTCACAAGCGCCTTCCCCAGCTCCTCGAGAAAGATGCGCCTCTTGTACAGCTTTTGACACATTCCAGTCAGGAAAGATCTCAGTCCAAATGACAAATGCGTTGTAGGCCAATACATCGATCATGTTATAAAAGATGACCAATGGCCAGTGCGCAGTCATTCGTTTGGTGCTGTAGGACCCTGTTACTTTGTCCAAGTTGTCTACCCCCCCTTTGGTGGCATTGTAATCCAGGATCATGCTTGGTTTCTGGTCCTCTCTTGTGCTTATTTCAGCATTTTTGTGCAGAGTGCTCATGAGCACAACATTTTTTCCCTTTTTGGGGCAGTAAGACACTAGGGCTGTGGTGTCCATGAAGGCAAACATGGAAGATTGAGGGGTCCTGTTCTTGATTACCAGCAGCTCAGCAGGGAGTTCAGCCCTGTTCTTTCGAATAGTTCCGACCATTGTGAGCTTTCTCTTCAGAAGCTCCTGACCCATGTTGTAGTTTGTGAAAAGATTGTCACAGGTTATGTTCTGCCCCTTGAGACCCTGTGCCATGTCGAGCACGACCCTTGTGCCCTGATTCTTCTCCAGGGCTCCTCCAACTGGCTTTCCAGTGTAAACCTGCATGTTCAATGCATAGCTGGAGTTTGCATCACATGCTGCCCAGATTTTTATTCCATATTTAGCTGGTCTGGAAGGCATATATTGCATAAATGGCCAGCGACCTCTGAATGCCACCAGCCTTTCATCTACTGTGATATTAGGGCCTGGGTTATAGAGTAGTGGAAGTTGCTCTACCCACTTGTCCCACACTGTCCTAATAGCTGCCAGCTTGTCTCTCTCCCATCTACCTGCCCTTATCTCTCGATTATCAAATCGGATTACTCTGGAGAAAATGCGAAAAGTCTTCAGAGACATCGTGGCTCGAAATATCGGCCTCCCTGTCTCTGCATCCCACAGACTGGCTGTTGATTCATCCTTCGATTTATAGACCCCAGCCAGGATGAGGAGCCCCAAATACACATCTAAATGTGTTTTGTCCAGCTCATTCCACTTCTCCCCAAAAACACGCCTCCCTTCTAGATTAGTCATTTCCAGAATGATTTTCTGTATTGAATCTGGCATGACCAGCTCAAAAGCTGACTTGATGTCAGTCACACGAGCCACTGCCATCCTAGTGGGCCCTGGCACTGTATTATGTTTTCTGCAGACAGTTTTGCCTGACGCACATTTGGGGATGAAGACCAATGTATTTCACCATTTTTTGACATAAATGTCTTGCTTGGAGGAACAGAAATAGCTATTCCCTCATCTGGTTCAAAATCAGAATCATTAGAATCAGAATTTAGCTCAAGATATTCTTCATCTTCAGACACATCCTCCTCTATTTCACTGTCATGATCAAAGATGGCTTCCAGAGCCTCCTGGACTGTCATCCTTTTGCTTCTGCTGCTCATTTTGTAAAGGTCTGCCTGACAGTGTAATGTTGGTAGGACTCCCATGCAGAGAAGCTTTTATATGTTTTGCCCCTCCCCTGCTGAGTGTCCACTGAATATGGGTGGAATTTTCCCACAAGAACATAAATGGTTCCCGTCAAAAGTCATAACACCTGCACCTGTGTGTGTGTGTGCGTGTGTGTGTGTGTGTGTGTGTGTGTGTGTGTGTGTGTGTGTGTGTGTGTGTGTGTGTGTGTGTGTGAAATATGTTGCAATAAGGTGCAAAGAAAGAAATAGTCTGACATTTCTGACATCCTTTTACCTCCAGTTTGACTGCTGGGTCACACTGACCCAAACAGTATCTATGTGATATAAACATGCAGGGGGTGATTGCAAATATGTGAGATGAACCATTTTCATATTATATGTTGATTACACTAATTAAGGCAAGCAGAAGAAGTTTCATACTGAAAAAATACTTTTAACTATTTTTCCTAGATGTTCAAACTTTAAAACAGGTCAATTTGACCCGTAACATAACAGGAGGGTTAACAAACTACATCTTTCTTAATTGAACAGATAAAAAAATCTATTTCTAAGTGACGTCTGGTGGGCTGTGAGTGAGTTACCGGTTTGAAGGGCTGGTATCGGCAGGATTCGGGCATAGTGAGGACTTTGAGCTGAGCTGGCATCACTCTGGCTGGGTTCTCCAAAAGCTGAAAGTTTGGCTCAGCCTCCTTCTTCTTCTCTTTCTCCTTTTCTTCATCCTTCTTCTCCTTCTCACTCTCCTGGACTTCCTGTGAAACCCCAACATTTTCTGCATCACGGCCACAGCAATTACTTCTCAAGTAACCTATTTATTTTGATCTAGTCCCCACGTAAAGAGTGATGCATCAACCTTCTACAATAATTTTCTCCAATAATAATAGCAATACACTTTAATAATACATTTAAAATATGCTGAAATCATACAGAAATGATTATGCATGGAATTAGGGCTGTCACGGTAGAGGAATTTCTGCTGCGGTGATGGTGGACAGCTCAACACTGCGGTATGTGGTATTATTGCAGATGTTTTTAGGACCCTGTGGTCTAATTTAAACAGGGTTCATGACTTATTTGGCAAAGTATGGAAGTTGTGAGAAACTCGCTGCAGCTCCGCTCTCAACTTTATGTGCGCGTGTGACAAATGTGCCAAGCTCCGGTCTTACTAGGCATGAACTGTTGATTCTGTGGAAAAAAAAACAAAAAAACGATCACTTTCATGAAGCAGTAATGGGAACTCCAGTATTTCAACTATGGCATGTGTGGACTGGAGACTGCAGTGCCATTCAGCTTATTTAAACAGTACAGTCTCCGTACATGACCCTGCGTGGCTCTTGTCTCTGTGATTTTTGGATTTTTGCCATTGTCCGAAAAATCAGGTTCAAACAAGCAATGCACTATGCAGTAGTTGTTTTGCTGTCGGAGCTCAATTGTCAGGATCATAAACACGCCGCTGGAAAGAACACGCTTTGTGTCCTTTCAGTGCTCACTGTCATGGCTGTATTTAGCAAGGAGTCCAAACCACCTGCTGGAGTCCGTCTGGAGAGAGAGCACCCCACACAGTGCTGCCGCTGTCAGCACCCAGTGCAAACATATTGTTGGCAATAAATACACTACCGTTCAAAAGTTTGGGGTCACTTAGAAATTTCCTTATTTTTGAAAGAAAAGCACTTTTTTTCAATGAAGATAACTTTAAACTAATCAGAAATACACTCCATACATTGCTAATGTGGTAAATGACTATTATAGCTGCAAATGTCTGGTTTTTGGTGCAATATCTACATAGGTGTATAGAGGCCCATTTCCAGCAACTATCACTCCAGTGTTCTAATGGTACAATGTGCTTGCTAATTGCGTCAGAAGGCTAATGGATGATTAGAAAACCCTTGTGCAATCATGTTAGGTCTGCAATGCTGTAATTGCTGCAAATGGAGGATTCTTTGACGAAAGCAAAGTTTGAAGGAAAAAATTATTATTTCAAATACAAATCATTATTTCTAACCTTGTCAATGTCTTGACTATATTTTCTATTCATTTTACAACTCATGGTGGTAAATAAGTGTGATTTTTCATGGAAAACACAAAATAATTGTCTGGGTGACCCCAAACTTTTGAACGGTAGTGTATACAATTAATTTATTTATTAATCAATAGCTGCACATAAGTGAACGGCATTTAGCTACACACACAAAGAAAGTGAACACCACGGTTGCTCATTTTGCTCCACGGTAGGCTTGTACATAGCGCTTACATAATTGCAGTTATCGCAACAGCTCTACATGGAATGAATGTAAAGTGGAGTGTATGGGACCAACTTGGCGTAATTGGGTAATTGTTCAGTAACTGTGTAGGAGGACACTCCTGTCCCCCAGCTTGCTGACAGTCTTGCCTCTCCACTGTGTTCGTGCTACCCTGATGCAAATGTGGCCACATACAATATACAACTGATCTGGCTGTTCCTTTCCACAATCATAGCGGCATTAACTTTTACATTTTTAGATACTACAGGCACGTGAGCACACTGGGAGAAGGACCAGAGGGGACTAGCAGTCCACTGATGGCTGGCTGTATGGGCTCACATCCCAGCAAAGGACAGTGGCAGCGGCCAGTGTTATGTGCCGTACCGCTCCACTGTAATGCTGGTGTTTTTCACAAATGCCAAATAGTCACTTAGACTCTCCACAATCACAGCAGCATTACATTATCATTTTTAAAGCATTATATCTTCACTATTCCATCCAATATTCTATTGCCCTTTGTCACCGGTCCTGTTCATAATTTTTATGGACAGGATTTCTAGGCGCAGCCAGGGAATGGAGGGTGTCATGCTTGGTGACCACAGGATCTCATCTCTGTTGTTTGCAGATGATGTTGTCCTGTTGGCTTCATCCAGCAATGACCTACAGCTCTTGCTGGGACGGTTTGCCGCTGAGTGTGAAGCGGCTGGGATGAGAATCAGCACCTCCAAGTCCGAGTCCATGGTCCTCAGCCGGAAAAAGGTGGATTGTCCTCTCCGGGTTGGGGACAGGCTCCTGCCCCAAGTGGAGGAGTTTAAGTATCTTGGGGTCTTGTTCACGAGTGAGGGGAAAATGGAGCGAGAGATCGACAGACGGATTGGAGCAGCATCTGCAGTGATGCGGACGTTGTACCGGTCTGTTGTGGTGAAGAGGGAGCTTAGTTCTAAGGCAAAGCTGTCGATTTACCAGTCAATCTACGTTCCTACTCTCACCTATGGTCACGAGCTTTGGGTAATGACCGAAAGAACGAGATCGCGGATACAAGCGGCTGAAATGAGCTTTCTCCGTAGGATTGCTGGACTCACCCTCAGAGATAGGGTGAGGAGCTCAGTCATCCGGGAGAGGCTCAGAGTAGAACCGCTGCTCCTCCACATTGAAAGGAGTCAGTTGAGGTGGTATGGGCATCTGATTAGGATGCCTCCTGGACGCCTCCCACTTGAGGTGTTTCAGGCACGTCCCACTGGGAGGAGACCCCGGGGCAGACCCAGGACTCGGTGGAGAGACTATGTCTCCCAGCTAGTCTGGGAACGCCTTGGTATCCCCTCTGAAGAGCTGGAGCAGGTGGCTGGGGAGAGGGAAGTCTGGGCTTCTCTGCTTGAACTGCTGCCTCCGCGACCCGGACCTCCGGAAAAGCGGTAGAAGATGGATGGATGGATGGATATTCCATCTTTTTCTGATCAAATTTGCCACTTTTCAGTTTTGTGTGTTTTGTTCATGATGCCAGTGCCACATGAAGCGCACTGTTAAGTTTTATCCAGTCAGCACCAAGTCAATCCTAAACCCAACCCAGCAGTTTTCGGGACCACTCTGAAGTACCTACTTCTGACTAGGGCTGTCTTTCAGCTGCTAAAGGTTCCTGTAAACTCCCCCTTATGGATAAGTTCCTGGTAGTGGAGACACACACATGGGGGAAGTTCCTGCAAAATTAGTTCCTGGCTATTTGGTGTACAGGACCAGTAACCATTTCCATTTCTATGATCCCAGGCCACACAGCTACTGTAATAAAAACTACAGTGGGTGGGGGGGGGGGCAGCCCTCTGGTAGCTCTGTGTGTTAACTTTCCTTTTCCCATTCCAAGATCAAAATACCATTTTTTGCTTGGGCTTTGGTATGGCCCGGCTGGGGCGTGAACCCACAACGGATGTGGGGGTGGATGCTCTGTTAAATAAACTAAAAAAAGGCAGTATTTTTTGTAAAGTGAGTGGCTTAATATTTTAATCATATACATGTTACTCATGGCCATGTTTTACAACATTAAAACCTATGAAAACAGCTGTTTGCACAGTATGTAACCTTTAAGGATTTAAGGCAACATAGCTGATCTATAAGTAACTAAATTAGCCCTCTGATTTTTCTGTTTAACAACAATCTGAAACAGTGAAGCCAAACAAAATCAAAAGTCTGAGATATGAGCAGGGTGGGTGTCTCCAGGCTCGTCTCTCAGCACCAGAGCCGAGATGCAGCATGGCAGAGAGGATCAAACAATCCTTACGCCCGGGAAAAAAAAATCCCAATGAAAGTTAAACTGGCTCTGGACTGATGAAGTATTTCTCCAAACACTGGGTGTAGATGAGTGAAAACATCAAGAGACTTTATGAAAAGAAATAAATGTCAGCTTATGAAAGGTTTCAAAGAACTAGAGAGCGGATAAGTGGGTGCATTCCTCAAGATATCAAAACCCTTTCCATATAGCCTTCATTTTATTTGAACATCCAAGAGTATTTGTGTAAAGTCACTGTGAGATGAAAAGCTGCAGCTGCATTAATCTAATTTCTTCAGACCAACAAAAATACCCTCCATCTTTTAATTTGAGAAATTATAGTTGAATTTCAAAGTGTTCTTATTCTAAGAGCGTGTTTAGCAGTGGGACTTTTTCCCAGCTCACCACTTCCATCTTCTCCTCTTCCTTTTCTTTCTTCTCCTTCTCCTTCTTCTTGGCTTTGGCTGTGATGGAGAGAACAGCGGTGGATACCTGCCACAAACAGGGAGAGAGCGAGAGTAGACGTAAGACAATACCATGAACATTAAGAACTTCTACAAACATAGTTTAAAATGTACAAAGCTAGTCAACCACAAAATAAACCCTCTCTACGAGCATCTAGGATTGTGAAATGAAGCAACTGAGAAGAAAAGCCAGAGGTGCTAAAATAATAAACATGATGGGCAGGAAAATGATGAGTCTTAGAGGATGGGTTTGAAATTATTCACAAATCAATATGAGGCCAGATCAGCTTTCCTGAGCTAATAATTTCAGTAAAAGAAAGCAAAACAAGCTGATGGGTTGTGACGCCTCACCTTCTCTTTCTCCTTCTCTTTTGGAACCTCCAGAGCCGGTGGGTAGGCAAAGGTGGAGGGTTTACAGTTGGAGCGGTACTGCACCTTGGGCATCTAAACAGGAGGACAAAAAGAAAAAATGATACAACCGTTTATAGTGCCTGTTTATATTTAATAGTATCACAAGCTTTAATTCTGGGTTGACAATTAAATCTAAACAGTGTTATAAATTAATTTTGTCTAATATCTTTGTTTATGAATATCTTTGTAAGGCTGGTAAGCCATTATTTTATTAGCTAAAAGTACTTTTGTGAGTGTTACTATGCTAATAAGCAAAACTTAAATAGTACAGGCTAAAAAAACTGAGCATCTCCATCTTTTATAAATCTACCTGAAAACTGTAAGGGCCCTTTACAGTCGGAGACTGCTGGATGATCACTGACAGATAAACAAGAGCACTCTGAGGTGAGTGCAATATCCCCCGCCTCCATTTTCTTTGAAGATCCCAATACTTACTGACAGAGAGCAGTTTTCAACTTTTCGATATAATTACTGTGTCAGAACCAAATAATGATAAACCCATCATCCATGAATACACAACAAAGAATACAGCCCATAGTTGTAGGTCAGGATCCCGAGGTGAACCTGTGTAGCAAGTTTGGTGACCCTAGACAGCTTTACATGTTCTACAGTAAGAGATCATAAGGAGTGCTAACTGTGACCTTTGACCTTTTGACCCCAAACCTGTAGTCAGAGGTCATAGTCTCAGAGTGAACCTGTGTACCAGCTTTGGTGAATAGGGTGTGCCATATTGTATCATTCACGATATTATCAGTATAAATTTTGATACTGGTGTAAAAATGAATGTCGCGATATTTGGGGTCTACTGCATGATGCCGTCACGTCGTTACGTTGCTGACGGAAGTTATGCATTACTACAGAAACGGCAAAACAAATATGGTGCAGGAAGCTGCCGCGCCGACTTTGGAGAGTCTGCGTCTAGTTGTGAGGAAGTAATTTAGTTTAAGGCTGTTTCAAACTGCTGCCATGTTTGATGGTGCAGCAATGCAGATAATCTGCCTGCATTATTTTCCGCGTGTCATCAACTCCTCTCTAGGGCAAAGTTTCACTTCACCTTGGAGCGGTGTTGTTGATGTCAGAAATGTCCGGAGTTTTTATTTTTGTTCTGTTGCAGCTGCTTCAGTGTGATTTTATTCAACCACCTGAAAGAAAAAAAAATCTGTTCAGTGCGACAAGAGCCCAGAAGTCCCAGACGTTGTCTGTGCTGGTAAACTGATTCAGCATGAGAGAGCGAGAGAGAGAGACGGGAGGTCCCATGCAGTGATCAGTCAGCGGCAGGCAGGCAGGCCAGCATATATTCAGTATGATAAAAATTATGAAATAATAATAGTTTTACATAACCTCGCTCCCTCCCTGTTTTATTTAGACCCTCTTCCTGACCAGGTGAAATAACACAGTAGACTAAATGAATTTCATATGTTAAAAAGGCCAAAACTTCCTCATGCCCCAGAGCATAAAAATGGGATAAAGACATAAATAATGTGGTGAATGAGTGTTTGTGGTTATATTATACTGTTGTTGCAGCTCATGGTTTAGGGTTTACGTTCTCTAATGTAATAAATAGGCTGCATTAACGTTAATTAAATTAGCTCCAGCTTACATTTATAAAGCAACATTTTCAAGGCTATTCAGATGTTTTAAGAAAAATCTACATAATTTTCAAAACTATAGGCTACAATGGGGCAAAAAAGTATTTAGTCAGCCACCAATTGTGCAAGTTCTCCCACTTAAAAGATGAGAGAGGTCTCCAATTTTCATCATAGGTATACCTCAACTATGAGAGACAAAATGAGAAAAAAAAATCCAGAAAATCACATTGAAGGATTTTTAATGAATTAATTGGTAAATTCCTCGGTAAAATAAGTATTTGGTCACCTACAAACAAGCAAGATTTCTGGCTCTCACAGACCTGTAACTACTTCTTTGAGAGGCTCCCCTGTCCTCCACTCGTTACCTGTATTAATGGCACCTGTTTGAACTCGTTATCAGTATAAAAGACACCTGTCCACAACCTCAAATAGTCGACCTGGGAGACGGGTCGGCGGTCGAACAATTGGAGAAGATGTTGGCGTTGATGGGCACGGACGACAGGCATTTTCTATTTGCCCACCTTTTCTTCCGGAACCTCCCAACGGCGGCCAGAGTGGTCCTTGCCAACTCGCCATTGCTGGCCGCGCGTGACTACCGTGCGCTAGCCCAGGAGGCAGATTGGATCATCCTCACCACCAGAGCCCTCAAAGTGAATGCAGTGGCGTCGGAACCCAGCGAGACGGCCAGCGGAAGCGCCAGCGATGGTAGCGGCAGCAGGGGCCAGGAAGTGCCAGAGAGACACGCTCTGCTCCTACCACCGCCATTTTGGAGAGGACGCACGCCGATGCGTGCCACCGTGCCAATTCAAGCGTTCGGGAAACGCCAGGACCGGCAGTTGATAGCAGCTGCGACTGCCGGTGAAGAAAGCAAGCTGCTCTACGTGACAGACTCACGTTCGGGGAGACGATTCCTCGTGGACTCCAGCTCCCAAAAGAGCTTCATCCTGCCATCCTACGCCGACCGGCTAGCAGGAACTAGCGGCCCTGAGCTGACGGCCACAAACGGCTCAGACATTAAGACTTTTGGTGAGAGGACACTGACTGTATCCCTGCACGGCCGTACGTACCAGTGGACATTCGTCATAGCGGCATGCAGTTTCCCAATCTTAGGTGCTGATTTTTTGTGTGCACACGGACTACTAGTTGATGTTACTAACAGACACCTGATTAATGCAATGTCTTTTGATTCTCTCCCCTGTACAGCTCAAGGAACTGGGCCAACAACGCTAGCCAACATCACAGCTCCAGGTGGTAAGTTCCACACACTGCTCACCCAGTTCCCAGCATTCACGGTCCCAACGTTTTCGGCGGCCATCACTAAACACGGGGTGGAGCACTTTATTACCATCACCGGGCCGCCCGTTTTTGCACGACCTCGGCACCTGGACACAGCTAAACCGGCCATAGCGAGCGAGGAGTTTGCCAACTTGGAAAGGCTGGGCATCATCAGACGATCAAACAGCCCATGGGCATCCACACTACATATGGTCCCTAAGGCCGAGGGATCGTGGCGACCTTGCGGAGATTTCCGCAGATTAAACAACGCCACAGCGCATGACCGCTACCCAATCCCCCATATTCAGGATTTTTCCATTCACCTCGCCGGGGCATGTATTTTTTCCAAGATAGACCTGGTCCGTGGTTACCACCAGGTCCCAGTGCGCGCGGAGGACATACCTAAAACGGCAGTAATAACCCCGTTTGGTCTGTTTGAGTTTTTACGCAATGCCTTTCGGGGCACAGACATTCCAACGCATGATGGATGCGATGTTGCGCGATCTGCCATTTATGTTCGTCTACCTGGATGGCATCCTGGTGGTCAGCGCGTCTGAGGACAAACATGTAGCCCACCTCAGGACGGTTTTCTGGAGGTTGGAAGAGCACGGGTTAATAATCAACCTGGCGAAATGGCAGTTCGCCGTGACGGGGATCGATTTTTTGGGATATCGCATCTCACCGGAGGGAGCGATACCCTTGCCGGACAAGGTGCACGCAGTGACGAATTTTCCCCAGCCTCAGATGGTCAGGGCGCTGCAGGAGTTTTTGGGGATGGTGAACTTCTACAATCGTTTCCTCCCCCACGCAGCCCAGCTCATGCAGCCGTTGTACGCCACGCTTAAGAAACTGAAGCCGGCAGACAGAGTTGACTGGACTCCTGAGTGAGAGCAAGCGTTTTCCGAGGTTAAAACAGCTCTGGCAAACGCTGCACTGCTGGCGCACCCAGACCCGGTGGCTCAGACTGCGCTCACTACAGACACATCAGACGTGGTCATAGGGGCCTTCATGGAGCAGTGTGTCGTCGGTTCTTGGCAGCCGCTCACCTTTTTTAGCAGGTCTTTGCGCGACAATGAGCGTAAATACAGCGCGTTCGACAGGGAGTCGTATGACCAGGTGGCTCTCCACCTGGTCATACGCCACTTCCAGTTCTGGCTGAAAGGGCGCACCTTCACTGTGTCCGTGGACCACAAGCCGCTAACGTACGCGATGGCCAAGGTTTCGGAACCATGGTCGGGCCAGCAGCAGAGACAGCTGGCTGTGATCTCGGAGTTTACGACCGACATTCATCATGTGGCCAGTAAACTCAACGTGGTGGCTGACTGTCTCTTGCGCGCCGTAGTGGCCCCAGTCTACGTGGGGGATAGATTACACGGCCAAGGCCGCTGAGCAGATCGGCGATGCCGACGTTTGTGCGCTCCAGTCTGGACCAACAGGGTTAAGGCTGGAGAGCAGAGTTATGCAAGACGGGGGGCCCCCCCTAATCTGTGACGTCTCCACGGGCCGCCCGCCCCCGGTGGTACCACGCGCTTGGCGACGCCACGTTTTTGAGTTGGTTCACTCCCTGGCACACCCAGGCGTACGCGGGTCAGTTAAAATGGTGGCAACAAAGTTTGTTGGGCCAAGCCTGCGCAAACAGGTGAAAGAGTGGGCTGCAGCCTGTGTAGCGTGCCAACGAGCCAAAGTGCACAGGCACACAAAGGCCCCCCTTGAGCCGTTCCATATCCTGGCTAAGAGGTTCGACCACGTTCACGTGGACCTCGTAGGCCCCCTCCCACCATTGCAGGGGTTAACGCACCTCCTGACAGTGGTGGACCACATCACGCGATGGCCCGAAGCAGTCCCACTAGCTTCCACCGCGTCCGCAGACATGGCATGCGCCCTTTTAACAACGTGGGTGGCACGTTTTGGCACCCCTTCGGACATCACGTCCGATCGGGGCCCACAGTTTGTTTCCGACCTCTGGTCCACGATGGCCTGGAGCCTGGGTGTCTCAATTCATCGCACGACCGCGTACAACCCACAGGCCAATGGGTTATGCAAGCGTTTCCATAGGTCACTGAAAGCAGCGTTCAGGGCTTCGCTTACGGATGCAAATTGGGTGGACCGGTTGCCGTGAGTTCTATTAGGGTTGCGTTCCGCACCGAAGGAGGATTTAGCACCTTCCCCAGCAGAGCAGGTTTTTACGCAGCCCCTGCGGCTCCCCGGGGAGTTTTTACCAGATAGCCCCGCGCCGAACACCCATCCGTCCCTGCGTTCGCAGCATAGCGCAGACACACGGCCGCTCCCTGGCCCGGCCCACCACTGTTTTCCCCGCACATTTGTGCCAAAAACCTTGAAGGACGTGGCGTTCGTGTTTGTCAGGCACGATGCCCACTGGACCCCATTGCGCCCACCCTACAATGGCCCGTTCAGAGTGTTGGAAACCGGAGACAAACATTTTGTGTTAAACCTGGGGGGTCGCCGGGAGAGAATCTGTATAGACAGGGTCAAGCCCACCTTTGTTGTGGCAGATGAGCAGCTGAAGTTGGCTCGAGCTCCTTGGCGAGGACGACCCCCGCTGAGAGCTCCCCAGGTAAATGATTCATCACAGCAGTCACACGAGCATGCTGAATGTTTCTCTCCCCCCTCCATTGTCCCCCCACAGATGGACATACCCCCAGGAACCCCCCACCGGCACAGCAGAGCTGAAGACCCCCGTTACAGCAGCTATGGCTTTTTTCTCTCGGCGCCACACGAGTCGGCTGCCTTTTGCAACAGCGGCTCGATTCCGAGTCTTTTTCCCTTCCTCTCTCTTTTGATCCGTCTTTTTTTTTCACCCCACTTATATCACGGACACACAGATCGTCCTAAATGTCTCCTGAGCCGGTGGACGGAGCCACTGTTTATAGCAGGATACGATACAGCAGAGAACAGCTGCTAGCATTCAGCCGCCACCCGGTCCCATTGGAAAAACTCGACATACCGAGAGAACTGAGGCGAAAACGCCGCGGCCGCCGGGCTGGAGTAAGGCGGAGGACAAAAAATATAAGGTACAGACCCTCCCTTCCATCTGTTGTCATGGGAAATGTACGGTCGATACTGGGAAAGTTAGATGAGCTAGCGGCTATCTCCCGTTATGATAGCACTTACCGGGAGTGCTCTCTCCTTTTGTTTACTGAGACGTGGCTAACTGAACTAGCAGCAGATGCTAACATTGAGCTGGAGGGTTTTCACATGATACGAGCTGACCGAACACCAGACAGTGGCAAGGCTAGGGGCGGTGGAGTGATAATGTATGTTAACAACAACTGGTGCAGACCAGGACATATCACTGTTAAACAACGACACTGCAGCAAAGACATTGAGTTGCTAGCTGTTAGCATGAGGCCTACATATCTCCCGAGAGAACACTCACACGTGATCTGCATTGTTGTTTATGCAAATCCGACGGCGAACGCTGGGACAGCACGTGACGTCATCCATTCAGTAACCAGCAGGCTGCAGACAGAACACCCAGATGCTCTTCTCCTCATCTCAGGCGATTTCAACCATGTTTCACTGTCTCCCATTCTACCCACGTTCACCCAGTATGTCACATGCCACACTAGAGACAATAAAACACTGGATTTATTCTACGCAAACACTAAGGAGGCGTACACCTCATCACAACTCCCCCCACTCGGGAGATCGGATCACAACTTGGTTCATCTCCGGCCGGTGTACAAACCCCTAGTGCACAGACAACCTCCGGCCATGCACACTGTGGAGTTATGGTCTGAGGAGACAATGGACACCCTAAAGGGCTGTTTTGAAGCCACCGCCTGGAAGCAGCTCTGCGATCCACATGGTGAGGACATCGATGGCCTCATTCACACCTTCACGGGCTACCTCAGCTTCTGTGTGGACAAATCCGTTCCCACCAAGACCATACGGCGTCACTCAAACAACAAACCCTGGATCAACCCTGAGATAAAAACACTTCTGAGAGAGAAGAAGAGGATCTTCAGGTCAGGGAACAGGGAGATGCTGAAGTCCGTACAGAGGGAGCTGAGGAGAAAGATCAGAGAAGGCAAGGACAGCTTCAGGAAGAAGATGGAGGACAAGCTGCAACAGAGCGACATCAGCGGGGTCTGGAGAAACCTCAAAACCATCTCGGGGCTCCAGAATACCTCCCCCCAGGCCACAGGGGGCAGGGAGTGGGCGAACAACCTGAATCTGTTTTTCAATAGATTTGACCAACCGCCCTCCCCCCTGACTGCACAACAACCACTGCTGCCTCTAAAGAAATCAAGTCCTGCTGCCCACTCCCCACTCCACCAACACCCCCCCACTCCCAACACACAGCCCCCCATCCTGACCCTGACCAGGACCCAGGTGAGGACGGAGCTGAGGAAGATCAAGGCGAGGAAGGCGCCGGGACCGGACGGCATCAGCGCAAAGCTCCTCAAGTCCTGTGCAGACCAGCTGTGTGGGATTGTGACGTATATCTTCAACATGAGCCTGAAACTGGGGAGGGTACCACAGCTGTGGAAAACATCTTGTGTGGTACCTGTACCAAAAACTTCCCACCCCAAAGACCTGAACAGCTACAGACCGGTGGCCTTGACGTCCCACTTGATGAAGACCCTGGAGAGACTGCTCCTTGCTCACCTCCGCCCCCTGGTGGAACCAGCGATGGATCCACTCCAGTTCGCCTACCAGCATGGCATTGGGGTGGAGGATGCGGTGATCTTCCTCCTTCACCGTTCTCTGTCCCACCTGGAGAAGCCCGGGAATATGGTGAGGATCATGTTCTTTGACTTCTCCAGTGCTTTCAACACCATCCAACCGATGATCCTGAAGGACAAGCTGCTGCGCGCAGGGGTGGATCAGCACCTGTCATCATGGATCCTGGACTACCTCACGAACCGGCCTCAGTTTGTGAGAACCCGGGACTGTGTGTCCGACACGATCATCAGTAGCACGGGGGCCCCCCAGGGAACGGTGCTGGCTCCCTTCCTGTTCACTCTTTATACTGCGGACTTCTCACACAACACAACACACTGCCATCTACAGAAGTTCTCTGATGACTCTGCGATCGTTGGCCTCATCTCCAATGGAGATGAAGCTGAGTACAGAGGGCTTATCCAGGACTTCGTGGACTGGTGCCATCGGAACTGCCTCCAGATCAACGCGAGGAAAACTAAGGAGCTGGTGGTGGACTGCCGCAGGCATGGGCAGCCCCTCACAGTACCAGTAAATATACAGGGAACAGACATCGAGATGGTGACATCCTATAAGTACCTGGGTATTCATCTGAACAATAAACTAGACTGGTCACACAATACTGATGCACTCTACATGAAGGGACAGCGCAGGCTGTTCCTGCTGAGGAGACTCAGGTCTTTTGGTGTACAAGGGGCGCTGCTGAAGTCATTCTATGACACGGTGGTGGCATCAGCCATCACTTTTGGAGTGGTCTGCTGGGGCAGTGGCATTACTGCAGCCGATAGGAAGAGACTGAACAAACTGATTAAGAAAGCTAGCTCTGTCCTGGGGCAGCGCCTTGATCCGATGGAGGAGATAGGAGAGAGAAGGACGGTGGCTAAACTGTCATCTCTGCTGGAGTCCGAGTTCCACCCTATGCAGGACATACTGAATGCACTGAGGAGCTCATTTAGCAGCAGACTACATCATCCCAGGTGCACAACCGAGAGGTTTCGTAGGTCCTTCCTACCAACGGCTGTCAGACTGTACAACCTAAGCAGGGCTGCTCGCAGAGATAGCAAAAAGACGTAACAAACTAATAGTTTTTTGAATGCAAAAGATGCAATAGACTTACACAATGGTCCTCTCCGGCATACAACTAGGAACATACCGGTCGCTATGGAGGGTGAGAATATGTATGGGCACATAATCATACCATGTAGGATAACTAAGTAGACGGTTATGCTGTTTCATTCCATCTAGCAACAATGCTCTGCACTGTGTGTGTTTATATATTTGCATATTTATTCCATCTAGCTACAATGCTCAGCACTGGGTGTGTTTATATATTTATATATCTACATATTATTCCATCTAGCTACATTGCTCCGCACTGTGTGTGTTTATATACTTGCATATTTATTCCACCTAGCTGCAATGCTCCGTACTGTGGGTGTTTATATATTTACATATTTATTCCATCTAGCTACAATGCTCTGCACTGTGTGTTCATATATTCATATATTTATTCCATCCAGCTACAATGCTCTGCACTGTGTGTCTGTGTGTGTGTGTATATATATATATTTTATAGTAATACGTACATATGTTTATTAGCTGCTCTTGCTTGCTTGTTTTTTTCTTGCCTTCTGATTGTTGCTCTGAGTGTTGCTATCCCTGTGCTGTTGCAATCCTGGAATTTCCCCGTTGTGGGACTAATAAAGGCTTATCTTATCTTATCTTATCTTATCTTATGGGCGGAGACTGAAGCCGAGAACACGGGAGAGTTAACACCCAGTCTAAGACTCTGGGGGGGCAGTGTGGGGGACCCATGCTGTAGAGTTCAGTAGTTTTCCTCTCAGACTGAGAGAGTATGGAGATCAAAGGGCTGGGGGGTAAGGGGAATTGTCTTGGGGGAGTGAATGGTGAATGCAGGACCTCAGGTAGCAGGGAGGTGTGAGTTTTGGGATATAAAAGAGAGAGTCCCTGCTTCACAAGTTAATGTTCTGATTCTGGAAGATGTGAGAGTGAAATAAAGTTTGTCTGCTCGGAAAGTTCGATCTGGTTATTTCATCTCCATAATGTGACCTTTTTCATGCAAAATTGCAACTTTTTTGTTATTTAATAAAAATGATGACTAACAATTGATGTGCCTAAGTGCACTGTATATTAATAGCAACACAGGACCTTGACTATATGCCTTGTTGTGTTTTTATTCTGAAAAGGTGAAGAAATCAGATTTAACGATTTAAGATTTAAGATAGTCAATTGTTTTAATAATCAATAGATCAACTATCAAAATACAATCTCAATAACTTTCCTAGCTGAAGATTATAATTACCTTTATAAGTAGTTCCATACCTGTTATTTTAAAATGTTGGCTTACTAAAACTGTGGTGGTTTCTGGTTTCCAATAACAGGGTGGTCTAGGATGAAGTCAATTTCCTGGCCTCGATTTTTGTCCCAGTCAAATAAGATGTGGCAGTTTATATTATTTTCTGGTAATATTTCATACAGAATCAAAAATGTTTGAAACTAATTCTGAACTGCTCTTTATAAACTGGAGAAATGTGAGTTTTGGTGATTCTGGCTTTACTTGTTGTATACTAATAGTACAAAATGAATGTTAACTTTGACCTTTGACCCCAAACCCATAGTCAGGTCAGGGTGTAAGTCATCCAAGATGTGTCTAAGATACAACTACTGTATCGATTTGAAAAGCCTACATCATTTCTCTCAGTAGTTATTGCATTTTTTTTCTCCTCTCGGCGCCACACCAGTCGGCTGCCTTTTGCAACAGCGGCTCGATTCCGAGTTTTTTTTTCCCTTCCTCTCTCTTTTGATCACTTTTTTTTTTCACCCCACTTATATCACGGACACACAGATCATCCCAAATGTCTCCTGAGCCGGTGGACGGAGCCACTGTTTATAGCAGGATACGATATAACAGGGAAGAGCTGCTAGCATTTAACCGCCACCCGGTCCCACTGGAAAAACTCGACATACCGAGAGAACTGAGGCGAAAACGCCGCGGCTGCCGGGCTGGAGTAAGGCGGAGGACAAAAAATATAAGGTACAGACCCTCCCTTCCATCTGTTGTCATGGGAAATGTACGGTCGATACTGGGAAAGTTAGATGAGCTAGCGGCTATCTCCCGTTATGATAGCACTTACCGGGAGTGCTCTCTCCTTTTGTTTACTGAGACGTGGCTAACTGAACTAGCAGCAGATGCTAACATTGAGCTGGAGGGTTTTCACACGATACGAGCTGACCGAACACCAGAGAGTGGCAAAACTAGGGGCGGTGGAGTGATCATGTATGTTAACAACAACTGGTGCAGACCGGGACATATCACTGTTAAACAACGACACTGCAGCAAAGACATTGAGTTGCTAGCTGTTAGCATGAGGCCTACATATCTCCCGAGAGAACACTCACACGTGATCTGCATTGTTGTTTATGCAAATCCGACGGCGAACGCTGGGACAGCGCGTGACGTCATCCATTCAGTAACCAGCAGGCTGCAGACAGAACACCCAGATGCTCTTCTCCTCATCTCAGGCGATTTCAACCACGTTTCACTGTCTCCCATTCTGCCCACTTTCACCCAGTATGTCACATGCCACACTAGAGACAATAAAACACTGGATTTGTTCTACGCAAACACTAAGGAGGCGTACACCTCATCACAACTCCCCCCACTTGGGAGATCGGATCACAACTTGGTTCATCTCCGACCGGTGTACAAACCCCTAGTGCACAGACAACCTCCGGCCATGCACACTGTGGAGTTATGGTCTGAGGAGACAATGGACACTCTAAAGGACTGTTTTGAAGCCACTGCCTGGAAGCAGCTCTGCGATCCACATGGTGAGGACATCGATGGCCTCATTCACACCTTCACGGGCTACCTCAGCTTCTGTGTGGACAAATCCGTTCCCACCAAGACCATACGGCGTCACTCAAACAACAAACCCTGGATCAACCCTGAGATAAAAACACTTCTGAGAGAGAAGAAGAGGATCTTCAGGTCGGGGAACAGGGAGATGCTGAAGTCCGTACAGAGGGAGCTGAGGAGAAAGATCAGAGAAGGCAAGGACAGCTTCAGGAAGAAGATGGAGGACAAGCTGCAACAGAGCGACATCAGCGGGGTCTGGAGAAACCTCAAAACCATCTCGGGGCTCCAGAATACCTCCCCCCAGGCCACGGGGGGCAGGGAGTGGGCGAACAACCTGAATCTGTTTTTCAATAGATTTGACCAACCGCCCTCCCCCCTGTCTGCACAACAACCACTGCTGCCTCTAAGAAATCAAGTCCTGCTACCCACTCCCCACTCCACCGACACCCCCCCCACTCCCAACACACAGCCCCCCATCCTGACCCTGACCAAGACCCAGGTGAGGACGGAGCTGAGGAAGATCAAGGCGAGGAAGGCGTCGGGACCGGACGGCATCAGCGCAAAGCTCCTCAAGTCCTGTGCAGACCAGCTGTGTGGGATTGTGACGTATATCTTCAACATGAGCCTGAAACTGGGGAGGGTACCACAGCTGTGGAAAACATCTTGTGTGGTACCTGTACCAAAAACTTCCCACCCCAAAGACCTGAACAGCTTCAGACCGGTGGCCTTGACGTCCCACTTGATGAAGACCCTGGAGAGACTGCTCCTTGCTCATCTCCGCCCCCTGGTGGAACCAGCGATGGATCCACTCCAGTTCGCCTACCAGCATAGCATTGGGGTGGAGGATGCGGTGATCTTCCTCCTTCACCGTTCTCTGTCCCACCTGGAGAAGCCCGGGAATATGGTGAGGATCATGTTCTTTGACTTCTCCAGTGCTTTCAACACCATCCAACCGATGATCCTGAAGGACAAGCTGCTGCGCGCAGGGGTGGACCAGCACCTGTCATCATGGATCCTGGACTACCTCACGAACCGGCCTCAGTTTGTGAGAACCCGGGACTGTGTTTCCGACACGATCATCAGTAGCACGGGGGCCCCCCAGGGAACGGTGCTGGCTCCCTTCTTGTTCACTCTTTATACTGCGGACTTCTCACACAACACAACACATTGCCATCTACAGAAGTTCTCTGATGACTCTGCGATCGTTGGTCTCATCTCCAGCGGAGATGAAGCTGAGTACAGAGGGCTTATCCAGGACTTTGTGGACTGGTGCCATCGGAACTGCCTCCAGATCAACGCGAGGAAAACTAAGGAGCTGGTGGTGGACTGCCGCAGGCATGGGCAGCCCCTCACAGCACCAGTAAATATACAGGGAACAGACATCGAGATGGTGACATCCTACAAGTACCTGGGTATTCATCTGAACAATAAACTAGACTGGTCACACAATACTGACGCACTCTACAAGAAGGGACAGCGCAGGCTGTTCCTGCTGAGGAGACTCAGGTCTTTTGGTGTACAAGGGGCGCTGCTGAAGTCATTCTATGACACGGTGGTGGCATCAGCCATCACTTTTGGAGTGGTCTGCTGGGGCAGTGGCATTACTGCAGCCGATAGGAAGAGACTGAACAAACTGATTAAGAAAGCTAGCTCTGTCCTGGGGCAACGCCTTGATCCGATGGAGGAGATAGGAGAGAGAAGGACGGTGGCTAAACTGTCATCTCTGCTGGAGTCCGAGTTCCACCCTATGCAGGACATACTGGATGCACTGAGGAGCTCATTTAGCAGCAGACTACATCATCCCAGGTGCACAACCGAGAGGTTTCGTAGGTCCTTCCTACCAACGGCTGTCAGACTGTACAACCTAAGCAGGGCTGCTCGCAGAGATAGCAAAAAGACGTAACAAACTAATAGTTTTTTTTTTTGAATGCAAAAGATGCAATAGACTTACACAATGGTCCTCTCCGGCATACAACTAGGAACATACCGGTCGCTATGGAGGGTGAGAATATGTATGGGCACATAATCATACCATGTAGGATAACTAAATAGACGGTTATGCTGTTTCATCCCACCTAGCAACAATGCTCTGCACTGTGTGTGTTTATATATTTACATATTTATTCCATCTAGCTACAATGCTCTGCACTGGGTGTGTTTATATTTATATATCTATATATTTATTCCATCTAGCTACAATGCTCCGCACTGTGTTTTTATATATCTACATATTATTCCATCTAGCTACATTGCTCCGCACTGTGTGTTTATATACTTGCATATTTATTCCACCTAGCTGCAATGCTCCATACTGTGGGTGTTTATATATTTACATATTTATTCCATCTAGCTACAATGCTCTGCACTGTGTGTTCATATATTCATATATTTATTCCATCCAGCTACAATGCTCTGCACTGTGTGTCTGTGTGTGTGTGTGTGTATATATATATTTTATAGTAATATGTACATATGTATATTAGCTGCTCTTGCTTGCTTGTTTTTTCTTGCCTTCTGATTGTTGCTCTGAGTGTTGCTATCCCTGTGCTGTTGCAATCCTGGAATTTCCCCGTTGTGGGACTAATAAAGGCTTATCTTATCTTATCTTATTTACAAGATTTAAGGAAAAACCGATCAGTCAAACTGCAATATGCGCATCATCAATGTATATCAAACCGTGGTATCAAGTTTCAAAATAATCAACAAAACTGCAGGAGGAGTTGATTTCACAAAAGTGGGACAGACAAACATACGGATGGATGGACAGCCCCATAACATGGTCCCCCACTGCCGGGGGATCAAAATTGACCAAACTTCTCAACGATCTCCTGAAGCCTAGAAAACGCGGTTTCTGTATAAATGTTGAAGGAATGTTTCAGTAACATTCATGGTGACCTTTAGAGATCTATGAAAGCTCCTTGGGAGATCACTGAGAGACCAGGAGAGACTGTTGAGTAGGAGTGTGCCATATTGCATCGTTCACAATAATACCAGTTAAATTTTGATATCAATGTAAAAAAAAATTAATATCATGACATTTGGGGTCTGCTGTGTGATGACGTCACACCGCTACGATGCTGACGTAAGTTACTGCGTTACCATAGAAATGGCAAAACAAACCTGGTGAGGGAAGCTACTGCTCCGTGGTCAGTGTCTGCGTCGAGTTGTGCTGAAATAGCTTAGTTTTAAGGCAGTTTCAGACTCCTGCCATGTTTAACCCCTCCCCCCGAAAACAAAACAAAACGAAAACAAAACATTGCAGCAATGCAGATAATCTGCCTGCATTTTTTTTTTTCACATGTGCAACACGTCAACAACTCCACTTGCCTTGGAGCGGTGCTAATGTCTAAAGTGTCCCGAGTTTTATTTTTGCTCCGTTTTGGTTGCTTCAGCTTGATTTTATTCAAACACCCAAACCAAAAACACCCCTTCAGTGCAACAAGAGCCAAAAAGTACCTGATGCAGGTAAACTGATTCAGCATAAAACCCTGACTACGCAAGTGCACTTACGATGTGGGTTATATTATTTTCTTGTAATATTTGATGCAGAACAAAATATCTGAAACTCAACCTGATCTGCTGTTTATAAACTGGAGAAATAAGGTTTTTGTTTTGTTTTTACTAAATATGTTGAAGGTAAATAACGCTGGCCTATGAAACTGTTCTTTACAAACTAAAAAGAAAAAAAAAACGTGATACTGGGAACAATATTGTTATTGTCAAAATTTGGAAAAATATTGTGATGCCATTTTTAGGCCATATTGCCCACCCCTACTGCTAAGGGTTCACTGAAAGTTTCTTGGGTGACCAAAGATGTATACTATATGCTATATGTAGGGGTGGGTTCAAAAGATCAATATATCGATATGGATCGATACATGTTTGACTGAGCCGATATCGATCCACAAAATCCGCGGATCGATCTTTTAATATTAATATGTTTTAATATAATATTTTTACGTTTGTGAACGTCTGCTGAGTATAATCGGGTTGAAACTGGGTCAGTGAGCCAGTAACAATGGCCGAGAAGCATAAACAGCCGACGCGCTAACGGAGCTAGCAAGCTAACGGATATGCTAGTTCTTCTTCTGTGGTGTTAAAACGGTTCTCATCCAGCAAGAGTTTCCTGCCGCGCGTGCTCTTTCGTGTTTACACGAGCGGAGATAATAACGTGCGTCTCTTAATTTAGCAACAAAAGTCACCGTAAAGATTGTCCTCAACAGCTTATGAATATTTTTCATAAATAAAACTTCTGTGTTCCCTGCGGCGCGTGCACACGTCTTTTGTGTTTACATGACGCGGAGTTAATAACGTGCGTCTCTTAATTTAGCAGCAAAAGTCACCGTATAGACTGTCCTCAACAGCTTCTGAATATTTTTCATAAAGCGGGGATAAACGGACTTTTACTCCGTGCAGCGCTGTGTTGGAACATCAAGTTGACGACTGATAAAGGGAAAATGCGCGGAGGCTGAAACCCGTGAAGCAGAGGGAGACTTGGAGCTGCTGAGACTGTAAGTATAATATTTGTTTTAACATTTGTGTCGTCAATTAATAATTTATCTGGCATGATGATGGTTTCTTTTACAAACTATGGACACAGAGAGAACTGTTGGTTAAGCGCTGTGAATAAATGCAGAATTAAGGTATATTTTATGAGATTATGGACTTCTGCCACTTAAGCGATGTGAAGAGAATAAATCACAATAAAATCAATAAAGGCTGCAGTACAACAAGCTATTTTTACTCAGTAGAACTAAATTGAAATGAACAAACCTTCTCAGGAAATGAACTGAAACCCTTTTCCAACATTGAAAGTTAATTTGTAGTTAAAATATAAAAAAACCCCTAAATTATTAAACCCTACTGTGGTGTGGTGATCTAAAATATGAATGTTAATTTTACTGTGAAATCTGTTCTTTTTATCTGCCTTCAGATGTGTGAAGACTGGAAGCTTCATCCTGCACTGAGACCTTCTGAAGGTCAGAGGTGGTCAGTGGAGGAGCATCCCTGCTTCATGTGGATTTCAGCACAGAAGACCTTCAAGTTCAAGATTCAAGGAGGTGCTGCCATCATTTTCTCCACACTAACATGCATTCAATGCAATTTAGTTGTTGTAATGACAAATTCTTTTATTTCTTTTTTAAAGTTCTCAGCAAGAACACAATATTGGTCTTTTTTTTTTTTTTACAGTTTTACTGAGCATTTAATTCTAAATAAATCATTGTTTAACAAGAAATCTTTGGCAATTCTGTACTTTTCTTGTGGTATTACATAGAACAGCATCACTGTAAACTATGGAAAAAGCAGCTGCTTTAAAATTTGTACTTCCTCACACAACTTTGAGTGCAAAAAAACTCTAAAAGTGCCATAACTTTTTGGAAAAGCTCCCACAAATCCAGGCTTTTTGGGCCACAACAATCACAAAAACAGCTGACAAAATCCTGGAGGGACTGAAATACAGTGAGATTATGAATGCATGGTTCATGCACTGAATTTGTTTACTTACTCTGGGTGCTGAACTTGACACGACACACCCTTTGCACTAAAGAAAGCACCTGTGAGCACTTTATGAAATGATAAGTTAAATAATAAAAAGTGCATTATTGTAACTGATTTTGGGTCAGTTCTATATGTGATAATTTATGTATTAACAAAGTTAGAAGATTCTTGGTACAATTTGCAGCATTAGGTCTCGAAGATTTTTGTTTCATGGGAAGTAAAATGGCTATTAAAATGGTAATTCCCCAGATCGAATCGGGGATTGAATCGGAATCGAATCGATTCAGAATCTCAAGAATCGGAATCAAATCGATTCTGGAAATTAGGGATCGTTCCCAGCCCTAGCTATATGTGAGAGGTTTCTAGTGCTCTTCTATCCCCCTTTAAACTGGGGTGGAAATCACTGAGAACTTGTTGAAAGATGATCTCTCAATGATTCTCCACTGATCTCCACCATCACCAAGGTCTCCTCAAAGTTTTGACTCAATCCAAAACTATCTTTCAACAATCACCAAAGGGAAGCACTCTCTCAATGATCTCTTAAAGAGCACTCAATGATCTCATTGATCTCCCAATGATCTCTTTCGATGAACTCTTTTGGGCTTTCATCGAACGCTCAGCAATCCCTCAGTGATCTCTCAGCCATCTCCACCTTCAGGGTGGAAAAATTTGGTGTTCATTGAAAGACTGCTGAGACATCACTGGGAAATTGATGAGATCATTGAGTGCTACTTGAGTGTTGCTTGAGAGATCGTTTCCCTTTGGTGATCATTGAGAGATTGTTTTGGACAAGCCAAAACCTTAGCAACTGTGGAAATCACTCAAGATCATTGAGAGATCTTGGTGATTTCTGAGAGCCCATTGAAAGGTCATTAAGCTATCTGGCAATTATTTACATCACTCAATCTCTTAATGATCTCCACCTCTGTGTAAAGGGGGTATAACCATAGTTTGAATAAAAAGAAACAATTAAAGTGTTCTGTGTTGACCACAAATTTGTATGACACCCCACAAAAGGTCTGATAACCAAGTGCTGTTTACACAGTTATTTTGAGTCAGTTTAGTTGAATGAATCTGAACAGTGATCACAACTTTTGAGCTTTCCATTAAAAATCAGGTTCAAATTGTGTATTTTTTTCTAATGAAAGGATTTTATCTGGTCAGTGTAGGTCGGGGTGGACAATCATGTGCCATGGAGGGCCATTCTTCTGCAGATTTTCTGTTCCACCCCGTCTCTTCGGCAGGTGTTTTTAATGATTAGTAATCCTTGAAGCTCATCAAAGCAAAGATCTGCTGAAGAGACCAGGTGAAACAGAAAACTTTCAGTGAAATGGCCCTCACTGCCCAACCCCGCTGTAGGTAATTCAAAATGACTCATCATTAAGGGAACTGCAGATAATAAAGAAAAAAAAAACCCATGATGCAACACAACAGCACTGAGAAGAAATATTGTCAATGATGGAGCAGCTCATTCTGACCTGATGAACACAATCTCAGGTCACCAAGAGCCCTTGCCTCTCTCTCTGTGCATATACACATTTATACAGCCTAGGCCTACTCAAAGTTAAATTAAAAGAAAAAAGACAAATATTGTGACCTTTGACCTTGAGCTCAACCCGAAGATCAGTGTGTGTGAGTTTGGTAAGCATCTGGACAAAACCTAGGAGGAACAGCAATTTGGAATCAATGTTTGCAGCGTCATGGCAATAGCTCAATTTGACTTTGCCGGAATGAGCCAACAATCAGCTAGCAGTTTCAACAGTCAGCTAAAAATAAGATAAACCTTTATATGAACTAATGTCAATGTTATACACTTAAAATGCACTGTATCTTTTATTTGTATTGTGAAAGCAAATGTTAAATCAAAACATGCTCCTGAATACATTCAACTAACATCTCCAATGTCAAATTTTCAAAACTACTTCACAGTCTTAAGCCAGAGACACACACAGATGACAATCGGCCATCTGGAAAGTCTGAGCTGTTGGTGAGCCTCATTTACTTGGTGTGTCCCACACCGTTGGCACACAACAAACCTTGTCAGCCCCCCAGCATGTTGAATCGATGTGGGACTTGGTGGTGAAATGGAGCACTGATTAGCTGTTGAGCATAGTGAATGAGCGGGCACAGGCGCAGAACGTATGCTTTTTGCTGTTGGCTGTAGTCTTGCCAGTTTGTGCAGGTGGATGTTTTTTTAAGGCCAACAAACTAGAAAACATGGGACGCAGCAGGATGTCATTGATCAGGTTTTGTCAGAGTTGCTGGCTTGGTGTGTCTTTGGCCTTAGATATTTAGCACACCAACAAAAATCTGCTTAAATATGCTGTGCCCACATTTATGGACAGACTGGAAATGAATGAGATGTGAAAATCTGTACGTTTTTTGGTGGCATTGTTCATGCAGTTGCTGAAAACAGAAGCAAGGTGACAGCATTCACATAAAAAAATACCGATCAGAATCTTTCTTATCCTGGCTTGTTCGCCTTTTATAGGTTTGCTTTTAAATAATTGACTGGTAAGGCAAGGGGGGAGTCTTCTAATAGGGGCAGGTTTGCTCGCAAGTGAAAATGAAAAAGTACTCTGTCAACTTTGCCTAGACAAACATAAAAGATGATTTCCAGTCACAGCAGCACCAGGTGCCTTCTGTTTAGTGTGACCCTTCAGATTCACAACAGTTCACTGAAGCTAAACGATTTAACGTCTTTTTGGTCAAGCACAGCACCCTGAGGCACAAAGTAGCAGGCAACATTTATTACATATCATCTCATAGTATGGCCACTTTATTTTAGAACAGAAATAATAAAAGTGGATACACCATGCGCTATCAAATTTGATTTAATAGAAAAAGGTAAATGGCACTGATGCTGTAGGTTCAATGGTGGTAAAACACTGCAAAGTTCTAACAAGTCAGTTTAACTCCTTTGGCCCCTACTGTCTACACTTTATCCCTGGTGTATTATTTGGGGGGTTACATTAAATATAGCCTCCGGGGCATTGTAACTGGGTGTGCACAATACTCAAATGTATGTTTGTGTCCCTGGTGTCAAGTGCTGCAGATTCGGGAAGCGAAGAAGAGATAAGACCCATCTAATGTCATTTTAAGACCACCGTATGTCACACTGATCCTTTGGCATCAGCGCCGCAGATGGCACATTGCCAAAAGAGGCTCACAGAGAGGAGCAGAAGAGCCTTGTTATGGAGAGTGTGGTGTCTGTTGTTGCCAAGGCAAGAGGATATATATTTTCTGCACCAAATGCAAAACATATAAATTCAGTGGCCACACTTTCACACCCCATGTCTATTTTGGGTTTAAACACGCAAATCAGACTATAAATGAATACTTTTTATATGAATATTCATAGATGTAAAAACTTATTTTATAAAGCTTACGTACCTTGAGGTCTTTGTTGAGGCCGATTATGGCAGTTGGTGTGAAGGCTAGTGAAAGGAAGTGGGAGAGGGGGAACCAGAACCAGAACTGGGTGAAGACCAGCAGTCCAACCACTGAGGGCATGTGGGTGTGACCTGTCCTGGACTGCAGAGAGATCGTCACGTTCCGTCCACCTGGGCAGCAGGAAGACCAAAGGTTAGAGACAGTTTCACTAATATGGAACTGGATTCAGCTCATGACAATTTACAGCCTGGAGCAAATTACAAAATTATCCATCATTTCGCCATTTGGACAAGCTTTTTCCACTGAGGTATTCTTGTCTGGGTGTTCCGGTACAGGTGTGAAAGGAAACCATCAGGACATTCGCCTTTAACGTAATCTTTACAAAAGGCTGTTCAAACTAGTAGGGCTGCAACCAACCTTGACAGATATTTCACAAAGAATGGTCAACAAAAAATAAAGCTTAATATTTTGAAACTAATGGGCCAAATGAGTATACCATCAAAATTTCTGTTGAAGGACCTGAAACAAACAGTTCATTTGAAGCCCACCACCATCTCAGAGGTGGAGCTTTTCAGAGTATCGGGCTAGTCTAACATTCTTTTTAAGTGCACATGGACACAGTTGATGCACAGAGAGGCCACAGAAACCAAAATTAAAGGTTCAGATAGATAATGTAATAGTGCTGATAATGTGTTTTAGGATCCATTACACCCCCAATGAAAGAAACACTTTGTTCCCATTTGTTTAATTTGGTTGTTTTATAGACTTTTGAGACTTCTGCTAATATCGGACATTTCTGTTTTTATGGTGCAGTATTGAAACTCTGAAACATCAAAAAACTGAGGCACTGATGTACTAGATGCACAAGGCCACAACATGAAGGCCTTTTGAATAAGTTGCCGTTGATATTAAATCACCGATGTGAAGGAATTTTGGCCAAATTACAGGATTTGTATAAAATGTGAAATAAGTCAGGGTTGAAATCTAGAAGAGGGCCGTGAGGAACAGAAGCCTCAAATGAGCCACATGAATAGAAGGAAACATGAGAGAGCTTTGATTCTGAGTTTCACTGCCAATCAACATCTACAATAAACAGCCTCAAACATCAAACTGGAGAAGTGATTATGTAAAAAAAAAAAAAAAAAAAAAGACAAGATGGCTAAAACAGCCTTTTTCCCTCCTGTAATGTGGGATTTATTACCAATTGTTAAGCTCCTGGCAACTTGGCACAGAATTAATATGATGAGGGAGTGGGAGGTTAAAGGTAGAGACCAGGATGTTCGCCACCCAGGGAAGGTTCATCTCATCTGTTCATGTCACGGCAGGATTTAAATTACAGGGTTAGGGTCAGGAATGCATTGTCTGCTACATCCTGCATTCAACTGTAAAAATAAGGTCTCATTAATTTTCATTAGATTAAATTTCCACAGAAGATTAACAGCTGATCTATGTCAAAAGAGGTGTGTCTGCCATCCCCAAATATAAAACATTCCTTTTGTAGTTACAGGAAAATCTAGAGTTAATTTATTATTAGATTTGCAATAAATACGTCAAAGAGATACAGTCTGTAAATTCATTCGATTTTTGGTTGATAATTTGCTGATGCAAAGAAGGTTTGTTACTTTTTTAAACCATGACATTTATGGAAGTGACTGAATAGGGGGTCATGGGTGTAACATAAGCAGCACAAAGGAATAACCCCCCTCTCTTCATAAATCTAGGACAAACAGGAGTGGGAGATGACAGGAGACCGAGGGAGGAAACAGAAAAGGAAGACAGGGATGAAAAAAGGATTAAAAGAAAAACTTTCCTTATGAAATAAAAAGTTACTAGGGAGTAGCCCATCTTGTTTTTGCTGGCGCTAACCTGACGATTTTATTTCGGGACCTTATCGTGAAATCTGAAACAGTGTTCAAGACATTCCACTGACTGAACGATGGCCAGGATGAGTAATGACTTCGGCTCAATGCACCACGAGTGGGGGCTTGAGAGTCTCTTAAATACTTGAGAAAAGGTTGAGTACATTTGCGAGGCAGGTTCCTTCCATCCCTCAACTGTTTTGCCAACTCTCAGTTTGGTGATCCAATTGTCATTCCACAGCTGTAGTCCCTGTGACAGTCTAACCAGAGGATGCAGATTGTAAAGTAGAACCTTGCAATTAAAATAGCTGGTCATATTTTACTGCACCATCATGAAAATTTCTGAACAAAGATAATTAATGGATGAGCTAATTCAGTCTGAACAAAGGGAAGAGGATGTAGGAATGAGAGTGAGAAGATAGAGCGAAAGCAACCAAGAGACAGATATTTGCTCTGTAATAAGCGCCAGAAAAACTGAGCGCTAATCATTTCCGCCAGTCAAATTAAAAACAGCTACTCCCGCACCTCAAATAACCCAATAACACATTGCAAGGACCAGCATAATAAAACCACATGAGCTTGAACATGTCTGACATCTGAACGGGAGTTGTGTGGAAAGTGTCCGCCAGAAAGTGTTTGAAATGTGTCAAATTGTACAGCACCTAAACATGGATAAGCACTGAGAGCTGCAGTCTGGCATGCAGTACAGGAAGGGAAGCTCAAAGTGTGTCTCAATGTGAAATCTGCTTTCAAGACTTCCGTAAGTGATTTCACTCAGGGCCTAATACAATAACAGATAGACAGAGTGGTTGTCATCAAAACAGAGAGGTGAAAAAATGTGATAATTAATTTTAAAAAATTCTTCCATGTGATGCTGCACATGCTTGAGATAGACTTATCTTTTTGTAAGCCCAAACACCAGAGTGTATTTAGACAGCAGTGGGTAAACAGAGCTGGTTTCTTTCTAACTTGGGTCTAGAGAGTGACTATTGCTCCTGCCCACACTGGATTTATGCATACATATATGCATATGGTGCCTGAGTGTGTGTAGTTCTCAGTGTGATGCTGTGCAGCTCTCTGGGACCTCACACATACAAATGCAGGCTGCTTGCTTGTGCCTACAAACATCAGCATAGACACACAAACACAGAAACCATCAGACAAGCGGTAATCACCACAGGGAAACCAGTAGGGCATGTGGCAAAGTGGAGCTGAAGTAGAACCGCTGAGCGCTAATGCACCTTAGCATGATCTGTTCCAGAGATTCCGTACATGGGTGGTCAGCCAAAGAAGGCAACTTTTGAGCATAAAAGAACTAAAATTAAGACATACACATGCACACACCAGACCCAAAGCTCAATCAACATTTACAGCAGCTCCCCAATTTACTTTGTTACTAAGCATAAGAGATCACACATGAGACATACAGAACTACATACGTACCCATTTAATCCCTGCTCAATGACAGGTATAAACCTGCTATTATTATGTTTGGTGGCTCACCTGCATCAAGGATTCCTTGAGCCAGGATGGCACCGAACTTGGCCATGACATCATCATGCTTGTCGTTTATCACTTTCGCATAAAGCTGCCTGAACTGGTTCACCTTCAAGAAAGAAATGATATGAAATGCATCATTAAAAAAACCCGAGGATAAAACTTAACATTTATATTCTTAGACTTCACAACAATAGTGCTGCATAATTCAGAATTCAAGATAATAAATCTTTCAGTTGTTCTGAAATAAGCTCCTTTATCTCCCCATTCAGGCGTCCTTTAAACTGACTTTATTCTAAATGGTTGCCCAGTGTGAACAGCGGGTAGGTGGAGCCGCCATGTGTCTGCATATTCATTTGCTTCAACATGAATAAGCCTTAACGTACTGCTCAGATTACCTGACTTCATTTTTTTTAACGTTGGCTGTGTTTATCAATATAAATGTTCACCATTGTTAGAGTACAGTGAGAACAGTGCAGAAAAAAGCATCAGTGACTCTACGGAATACAATGCATCAAAGTTACTAAAAGCTCTCAAATGAAGAAGTAAAGGCATATGTCTATTACAGGCTGCCATCACTATAAGGACCTGACAGAATCAGTTTCATGACACAATCACATCAGTTTGTCACACCCATCTAATGCTTAAAATTAAACATCTTTTAGCTACATTATAACTGTGAAAAATACTCACCACATTTGCTACAAATGGCACAATTTAGGGGCCTCACACTATTATCCTGTCTACAACTGTGAAGTTGAGACTGAAATTAAAAGGTGGAGGGAAGAGAGACTAATGAATTCTGATATTCCACTGTTTAACCTGTTGAACTCCGGGATTCTGCGGGCGGTCACATCGCTGCGTCATAGTGCGTCTCAGTGCACACTGAAAAAAAAAGGCTGCATTTCCGTTCTTCCAGTATAGACACAGCCGCGAACAGAAAGCCAAAGGAGTGACTGATTGGTTTGACTGACCTCTCATTCGACTAATAAGAGCCTTGAATTGGGTTTCTGAAACCTTGAAGAACCAATGACTGAAAACCTAGCAAGAAGGACCTGCCTACCAACGACCGCGAATACAACAAGCAAGTTGAAGCAGAGAAGTTCGACAATTGAAACGCGTACGTCCCCGTGTGTAAAATCATTTTTGCCTAAGCCGCTGGGTGACTTACATTGAGACCTGTGTGTAATGGTAGCGTTAGCCACTCTTAGCCATTAGCCAGTCTTTTTTTTATTACTACTGTTCTTATTTGTTTTGAAAAATGGTTCGCAAAAACTGCAAGCATGGAAGCGGAGATGGTTTGACTGGGTAGGGTGACCAGAACCACGAGTCCATAACAACCGGACCAGCTTCATGTTCGTCTGACAATGAGGGACAGATGTTCACCAATGAGACTGCTGTTGTGGACAGGTAAGTGTTATAAGCTAAATTATTCTTTATCAATGAAAATAGTAATAAAAATGACTTTTGACCGATCAGTAATTACAACGGTCCGTCATGGCCACAAGTTTTTTTGTGCGCCGAGCTCCTCTGTAGCGGTGTGTGTGGGGGGGGGAAGTTGTTATCCTCTACATTGCAGATATTTGAGTATAACTTTTATTGCACTGTAGGTTATTTTTTCTTGTAAAAAAAAGGCCACACATTTTTTACGTGGCATGTTTCTTTGTGTGTGGGGGGCTTGTTTGTTCATTCATTCATTCATGAATGAACAAACAACCCCCCCCCCCCCACACACACACACAGCCCTGAGTGTCACCTTTCATTAGAGCCCAAGATGAAGCTTCTATGTTGAAGCATTCAAAAGTTATAGACGTTTTTCCAAACTGTGCCATTTGGCACAGTTCAAAAATGCCTGGGAACAACCTGAGAAAAAAGCTGTGTAATATATTCATTTTTTGTGGTATTGTTACAAAATTTTGACCTCAGCTTGATAACACTTGGTTCTACATTTCTGTTGCATTTTCCAGCCAGTATCTGACAGCTGTATGTTATTTGCAAGCATTTGTATCTAAAAAAAAAAACCACCCAGGCGAACTTTATTTTCTTCAAATTCAGTATGTTTAGATGACTGTTACTCAGTGGCAGGAGCACTTAGAGAGATTATGACTGTTTTGCCAAAAAATTCAGAGTGTTTTCTTTTGAATGAGACCAACCCCATGAAGATGCTGCAAAGGGTTGAAGAACAGCTTTTGATTTACTTTGGGTATGTTATTTTTAGGCGTTTTTAGGGAAATTGACCAGAGTTCAACAGGTTAAAAAGAACTCTCTCAATCCTGCATACTGCATTAGCTTTAAGGGCTACTGTTGTGCAGCTGAGACACTCTCTGAAAACATGCCTGGTATTTCTTCACCACCTGTGACAAAGTATGAGGTGCTTAAGAGCCTGCACTAGCAACTCTACAGTCTTTGATGACACAGAATTTATTTTGGAATCTCAATTGTAATGTGTTCTGCTTTCAGTCAGGTCTTTCCATTCTCTTTCTTCTGCCAGTTTACTTAATATATTAGAAGGTATTGAAATATGTTGCAATTTTGCAAACCAAGAACAGTAGGGTTTATATTTAAAAGGAAATTATATTGTTAAATTTAGATTATAAATTATATTGTTAAAGCAATTTTTTTTTTTTACCTTAGGACAGATGATTTCTGTCTGTTGGATCATGATGAGGGCAGAGGCAATAAGGGCTCCTTGTCTGACATAATTCACTGGGTCATTGGTCATCGGCTCCAGCAGATTAATGGCCTCCTGTGAAGATGGACCAAGATAACAGAACTTCGTAACGTCACTGTTAACAATATCTACACATTCACAAGCAAACATAATAGGGCATGCAGGGATAAACGCAGATTCATACATTCATCCAAGGCTTAAATAGTTGAACTTATTGAAAATTATCTGCAAAGAAACAAGTTTATGAAGAAGAAAAAAAAAAATCTTTCAGCACTGATCACAGAGCTTTCTTCAGTGTTACTTAACAAAATTACAATGGCTTTCCAAATGGTCCAAGTTTTCAAATCATTTCCAGATGTGCTGATTTCAGTTAAAATAAAGGTCATTTGTGTAAATAAAATAAATCCATTGCTTTTTGAATAGTGTCAGAAAAAGATGGCCACTATGGCTGTCTTTTCAAATATGGTGCACTGCAGCCCAAGTTCAAGCTCCCTGAAGTCCACAGCTGTTTTAGACCTGGTTTCAGATTAAAAACACTTCATTAGCTCGTAATCTCAGAACCTCAGTGCATTCTGGTGAACCACCTGAAGATTATACCAGTTTAAGTGCAACCAAACTTCCACCACCCTCAGTTATCATGACTGGGAGCTCTCCTAGCCCCTCTACAGCTCTCAAATGGGGAGCTGCTCCTGAATGAATGACATATGTAATTGTGGAAGGGCAAATTTCCATAGTGTAAAACATGTCAACAATCGCTCCGATATCTTGAAAACAAAGCAGCAAAAAGTGCTGCCAAAGATATTTGAGGCAAGAAATAAACTCTTTTGTTGCTCAACTTTTTTTATTTGACAACAACAATTGCTCTTTTAAAGTGACACTCTGCCCAAAATCAATTTTTCCCCCATAACATGTTTTTGACTTACAAAACACATGAAGAGCGAAATCGCTCAAATGCGTCATGTCTGTTCTTTTTTTTTTTTTGTGAAATTTTGGTTAAGCCCCACCCCTTTGGTGATGTAACTATATCAGGTCCCGAGTGTTGAGCCAATCAGGAATCTGTGGCCTAACTGAAGTTAGAGTGCTTTCACACCTACAGGCTTTAGTTCGTTTCAATTGAACTCGAGTTTGTTTTCTCTGTTAGTGCAGTTCGTTTTGTCTGGTGAGAACACGGTAATCACACTCAGGTGCGCACCAAAACAACTGTGCCGAGACCGCCTGAAAGAGGTGGTCTCGATTCGAATCAACTGGCGAACTCTGGTGTTGTCCTGCAGGTGAGAAAGGGACTCCACCAAAACAGGACCAGCAGTAAACGGTAAAACATTTTATGCCACTGTACATACTTGATGGATCTTCGAAAACATCTGTGGCTGAGCATGTCACGGTTCTGGAGGATTAATGAACATCCATCCATCCATTTTCTACCGTTTTTCTGGAGGTCCGGGTCATGGAGGCAATAGTTTAAGCAGAGAAGCCCAAACTTCCCTCTCCTTGGTCACCTGCTCCAGCTCTTCAGAGAGGATACCAAGATCTTCCCAGGCCAGCTGGGAGACGTAGTCTCTCCAGCGTGTGCTGGGTCTGCCTCAGGGTCTCCTCCCAGTGGGATGTGCGTCCAGTAGGCAATCTGATCAGATGCCCAAACCACTTCAACTGGCTTCTTCCGATGTGGAGGAGCAGCAGTTCTACTCTGAGCCTGTAGAACTATACGTAGAGCTTGTCCCCAACCTGAAGAGGGCAATCCACCCTTTTCCGGCTGAGGACCATGGACTTGGACTTAGAGGTGCCGATTTTCATCCCAGCCGCTTCACACACAGTAGCAAACCATCCCAGCAAGACCTGTAGGTCATTGCTTGATGAAGCCAACAGGACGATATCATCTGCAAACAGCAGAGATGAGATCCTGTGGTCACCGAATATGACACCCTCCGTTCCTTAGCTAAGGATTAATGAACATTAAGATATTATTCCTTCCATAGCTGCGCTTCATTTTCAAACTGTATGATTTGTCTAAAGTGGTATATGCACGAAATGTAATAAACAATAACCAGGGAGATGAAAACCCCCTGTAGATTACGCTACGATTTGTATTATTTTCTCCCCAGAAATGCATTAACGCACAGTAGTCATCCTACTTCCTGTATTTACCTTTCCTCTTCTTGCAGCAAAAAAAATCTGATCAATAAGAACAGAGAACGTTCTGACGCAAGTCTTGTGACACTTTACGTGACGGAATTTGGTCCACTTGAATTTCTGCCTGTGTGAAAGGGAACTGAACCAAAGAAAAAAATGACACAAAGTAACAAACTTATCAACTGATTTGGACCAAAGTAAGCAAATTTCGGTGTGAAAGCACCCTTATCCTCCAGAGACAGTTGGCATTTTTGGGCAGCTGCTTTGAAAACTTGACCTAAATTAAGATGGGTTTTACCATTAAACTGCTTTTAAAGACCGATGCAGTTTCAGTCATTATCCGGGGCCACCATGCATACAATTGGACATGTCCTTCAACCAGTAAGTCTTACCACAGGATTTATTCTTTTAAATGTAGTGCTTGCCACTATTAGCCTTGTGGGATATGGGTGGGCCTATTCACAGATCCTGGCGTTTGAAGGAGGAAAAGGTTTTGACACAAAACTAAGACAGTGAAAGTTTTTTTGTAGAAAAAAATGGCATAAGATACCATTTTAGACAACGCAGATTTGGTTTTATAGGGTAGTCATATCCACCAGAGTGCATCTATAAACATTCATTATAAGTTCTGAGTAGCCCATGCACTGAGCAGGACAGAGTTCATTTGCAATAGGGCTGCAACAAACTATTTTGGTAGTCGACTAATCTAACAACTATTTTTTTTGATTAGTCGACTAATCGCAATTATTTTTCTCACGTCCGCCATCTCTGCTTCCTGTTGGGGCTCTAGTGCATATTTTACCTCCCCCGCTGTTAAAGCCTGCACACCTGTGAAAATCACCTTGTTGTCAGTCCGTGCTTTAACATAACACTTTATAAGCAGTTTCCAGAGCTAAATACAAAAATCACAATCACAAATTTAAGGTCATATATCAGTTTATCACAGACAGCATAACGCCGAATGTCAATTAAACAATTGATTAAATATCTTACAGCTGAATTACTGATCTGCTCCAACCCACAAACTAACATTAGGTGGAAGTTTTCTATAAGTGCATTTTTAACAATATAATTCAGAAAGGTAAACCTTCATACTCAGTATTCACTACACTTAAGAGTGATTTTTATTTTTTTTTATTTAACCTTTATTTATACAAGGGAGTTCCATTGAGAAGCAACCCCTCTTTTTCAAAGACTCCCTGTTCACACTCACCCATTCACACCAGGAAGCTGCCCAGTACAACCACAGACTGACCTGTGGGCACTGAGCAGCTCCCTTGGAGCAGTTGGGGTTAAGGGTCTTGCTCAAGGGCACCACAATGGGGTTAAGGAGGGTGGGGTAAACACTGCTATGTTATCTGTCCCACCCAGATCTAATCCTGTCCAGGGATCAAGCCCGTGACCCTCCACTCATTAGTCCACATCCCTAACCATTAGGCCACCACTGCCCACTGATACTTCAAGCCATTTGATTTAATTTTGATGATTATGGTTGTAGGTTTTTATTTATTAAATTACAAAGTAGGATATTCTAATTAACCCAGATGCACTAATATTCAAAATGAGGGCTAATATTAACAAAGATGAAAAAGAGATAGCGACTCCTGTAATTCAGTCATTTACTGCATTCAACACATTAGCCATGACAAACAGCTCAGCTCTCAGCAACCAGAGAGCTTACTGTCAAAACAGGTAAGCTAACATAAACAGCACGTACTAATAGTATTGTCATTTTTTCTAAAGCTTGAAACAGTTGGCCATTGAAAATAAGCGGCACTAACTTTTTTACTCACTAAAACTTACTAAGCAAAAGCAGTTGTTAACATTGCAGCTTCCAGGTGCCGTCATTTCAGATGCTCATGCATCACTGTAGCGCTGCCATGATAGGAAAGGGCTGCCTTGAAAAGTCTGCATTTTACTTGTTTCATTTTTTTTGTTTTCTGTGAAATGTGCCCATACCATAGAAAGTTTGGGTCTGCTTTTTTTTTTTTTTTTAGCTCCACTTCGACTTGTTTGTTTTTTGCTTCGCCATGCTATGCTCCTCCTCTTCTTCACTGGAAACTGTTCACACACGCTGGACAACAGAGGTGCTACTGCCCGCAGCAGTTCCAGTTGTGCATTACAGTTACAACTGAACATTTCTGTGGCATGCATATAAGCTTTAAAATTAAACTATTTGTCAACAATAAAAAATCTGCGTCAACAAATTTTTATTGTCAACGTTTCAGCCCTAATTTGCAAGGAGTTGGTTGGACAACAACCCCACCGAGGGCATCATGGTTCGCAAACTATTTTTGTGTTCCAGCTGAGAACTGGACTTTTCGGGAGCCAAGCTTATCTATTCTGGGTGTAAACTTACTGATTCAAAACTAGGTTACTGAACGGGAACCGGCATGAAGCCTTATCAGTCTGAATTGACCCTATATAGTTACTAAAACTTAAATGGTTACCATATTTGAATGCTTTAAGGTGAGAACAGCACATTTCCATGTAATCCTTATTTCATTCTTTTTATCTACATCATAATTTGTCTTACTTTATTATTTTTCTAGTATTTCTATATTTCCTAGCAGAACAGATGAGTGCAACAGGGGCACTTTTGTTTTGGTTAAATACAGGAAAAGTAATTATCAACAGATGCTACCAGGCCTCACAAATTAATGACATTAGTGTCATCCATATCTGGTTACCCCTGACAACAGAGTAACAATCAGTCTGGTCCCAAGATTACTATGAATGATGGAGTGGGGAAGGAGCGACTCCTCTTCCTTCTGCTCCCCCCCATTTCCAGCCAGTAATGGCTGTAACCCACACCACTGGGCTCAAAAGGAGGCGTCAGCTCCACCAAGGAAAAAGAAACAAACTCAGCGGATGACAGCAGAGGTAAAATAAACTGTGTGTTATCCATGCTCTCGACTCAGCTCACTGAAACCGACATGCACTGGGATGATGTGTTAGTGTGTAAAACTCAACATCTTGGCCTTGATAACTTGCTGGATGGAGGTGGGGTTAATTAAACGCATTTACTGTCAGACCTCATCAGCAGAGCAGGTTGGAGGTTTTAGCTCATGTTAATCCATGTCAGTGCTAGGCTGCTTTCTTCAGAATTGTACCCGGCATAAATTAGCCTTAAAATGAGGTCAAATTCAGCACTTTTAAAAACTGTTTGGACTTTCTGTAGATAAATATAACAGTGCAGATTGTGTATTACCACAGCATAAGTTACTTTTTCAAGTCTAAACTTCTTCAAGCATATTTCTTAGTAGGCAGTATTTCCACTCAGTTGACTAAACAAGCTGGACTAATTAGCATACACAACAGAATTTGAAGATTATTTTGTATGCAGCAATTTTTCCATTGTAGTTGCACACCAGATTGGAAACCCCAGTCATGTAAACATTCCCAAACCCAAGAGTAAATTATGGTAAAGGAATGTGGTCCCTTCAAAAGAGGTGACCCAGTTCTCTCAATATAACATCGTTATTCTGGCAATATTCTTGAGGTCTTATTAAGGAAAAATACATACAGTGGAGGTTTGGAGGTACTTGCTGTGGTGCTCTAAAGGTCTAGGGTGCAATGAGCCGCACATGAATGTGATACTTGAAACTGTCCAGTCCAACATCATTAGACAACTCAGGAAATAGCAAGATGCCCCTACCCCTCTTCATACTTGTATTTGAAGAATCCAAACACAGTGGTGAGTGATTGTGCACAAAATTCCACTATCTTCAGTTTTATACTACAATCTGAAGTTCATTTAAGGTGACCCTTTACAAATGGGGGTGGATGAGAAAAGAAACAGGATGGGTGTTTACATTCTGCTTACTAAATAAAAAAAAATGGCTTTCAAACACTTTAATAAAACCCTGATGGAAAAATAACCACATGTAGAAAATCAAAATCTACACAGCTCAGTCTTGTAGTACAAACTGGTAGATTTAGATCTTTTTGTGATAATTGCGCTGTTTTCATAAACAGATTTTAGCATTTGTTCTGGTGGAATACTTACAAAAGTCAAAACAAACATATGCAATTTTTTAGCAGCCACGAGTGACACAGAAATTCAAGCACCTGAGCCTATCAAAAGAAACCCAAGTTTGCTGTCTTAGTCAAAACCTTTTGTGTATTTGAACTGCTAATGCACATGTCATTCCATGATAAATATGGCTTTAAATGATGGCATAACATGATATGCAAAGAGAAACACTGATTGCAGTCATCATTTCTGACTCCAAGAGCAACTCCCATATAGAGACCAAATCAATTTTAATTCATGGTTTTCATAATCAAAATGTTTATGTATTATACCTTTTTTGTAGATGCTCTGCTGATGTGACAAATCTGGATTCATTTTTGTATTTCCTTCATTCACATAGAAAGATGACAGTTGAGAAGCTTCCTTGTTACTTTTTAATTTGAAATAACATTTGGTTTCAGCAAATGAAAAAAAAACAACCCAGCAGCAGTCACAAGACTGAATGGCAATTCAATGTAAATAGCTTTCTGTGATTAAAAAAAAAAAAAAAAAAAAATCAACACAAGAAAGATGTTGCTCACCTTGTTGCCTGTCCCAGCGCAGCATATGCCCAGGGCCATGGCAGCCCCACAGCGCACATGAGGGTTGTAGCTCTCTGACAGCAGAGACACCACACTGGGACACTGCTCTGGGGTCCTGAGAGGTAAAAATGGGTAAGAAAAATAAGAATTAATAAGATTAAAAATAAATTAGTTAATGATTCACATTAACTACTGTATTAAAAACATGTAGTTTTGAATGTGACACAGATGTTCTTAGAAAGCTGAGCAGAACATGTTCTTTGTAATGGATTAAATCTAAAATAGAGTCTTCTGACTTTGTTAAATGATTTTCTGTTTTACAAAAGGAGAGAGTTTGTATTTATTTGATGCAAATCTGGCATATTAGGAGAAAAATGTAACCTGACACATCAGTGTTAATTCCACTGTTGGATTCAGCCCTGATACACTGTGAAGCACAAACTTTTCCTTAAAAACTCTCCAAGTCACTTTTGAGTCAAATCTAAGCGGAATCACTGGCACAAGATATCATTCCAAACATTGTGACCCAAAACTCTTATTGTCAAATTGCGTATCAATTTATGTCTTTGCTGGATTACACAACAATGAATACTAACTGGATGATTATTTTTTTTTCTTATTTTTTATTTTAAAATATTTTGAAGTAGTCGAGGCTTTGGAGCGACAGCAGTAAAGATACTCCTGGGTATAGAGAAACCATTTTGCCATCTACAAAAGTCCTTAATATGTGCTGTGAAGCAAGTTCACAGATGAAGGGCTTTCGAGACAAAAAAATAACAAGCATTAAGTACTTCAAGAGAACAAGACATAGCAAATAACCAGTTCAAAAAGTTTCTGTCCAGACACGATAAAGCACTTCACAATCAGAGCATGGAATACACACACACAGACTGAATGATCAACAACAAACCTGCTAAACTGTAGGGTCAATTCACAAGGCCACTATACCAAATGATTTTATTCTCATTTCAACAATAAGGACCCAGAAAGTTGAAGGTTAAGATGGTTAAAAGGAAGAACTAATTGTGTTACCTAGTTCTAAAAGCCGTCCATCTTCTACCACTTTTCCGGTAGTTATAAAATATATACCATAAAAAAACACATGTACAGTGCATGCTTGCGTGTTTTCTCTTTACTTTCATTTATGGTATATAGTTATAAAATATATACCGTAAATGAAAGTAAAGAGAAAACACACAAGCATGTACTTGAAGACACACAATTTAAACCAAAAATGTTATCTGACAATTTGCCTATAAAAGGTAAGAAGACTGATAACAGTGGTGCTGCCTCTGCCTGGCAGATGAGGTAGTTGTGGTGATTACCTTAAACTTCACATAAAGGTTTGGTCTACTTCAAAAGTCTACTGAGATTAATGTATTGGCATTTGAGATAGGAGATTTGGTCAAGAAACCAGAATCATATTCCTATTCTGCAGCACAGATGTTTGTTGTTTAGTTTGCACAATAAAATGTTGCACTGAACCAATTCTCCTCAGAAATAATGACGGGACTGAAGAGACTGCCTTTGTTTCCTTGTGTACACCAGCTGAGCTTCATTTATGTTTTTTTTTTTTTTTGACTGAAATAAGATTAAGATATTAAATCTGAGGAAATAAAATGCATACTGAATATTTTGTTTAAAAGGTGGACAAGTACCATGGTAAGTTCACAAAAAACAAAGCAAACTTAAAAAAAAAAATCTGATAACGCATACAGAAAAAAACCCACAAAGGAAAAAGTCTCGACCTGGATTATAACTTTTTTGACAGCACAAACAAGAGAAATATTCTTTAATCAAGGTCGCCAACTAAAGTGCAAGAGGTCCGATAAATCAGTCCTCCTCCCAAGCTGAGGTCTGAATTAGGGCTGGAGAACTTAAGATACCTCATGATACAATTAGGATTCAGGGTCTCCAATTTGATTCTAAAACAATTCTCAATGCATTTCTTTTTTTTTTTAGGATTTTTTTCCTCTCATTGTGTGACAGCTTGGTACTTTTAAAGCCAAGTGTCTGCAATGACCCATAAATTTACTTAAAACATCTTTTAATAAAAGAAGTGGAAGAGAACTGTGACAAGTCACATGGACAAATTTATCTGAAAATGTGCTTTTAAGTGTCATCTCTTCATGGACATTCTTGAACTGAGCACTGAACTGTATTTTATTGTACTGCATTTTAGTATTTTTTTTTTTAATTTTTTAAAACTTTTTAGTGATTTGTTTTTAAACTGTCTAGTCATATTTATATTTGTATTTTTAGGTGTGTATGTGTTTGTTTGCTAAGACAAACTCGTTTCCCCTCAGGGATTAATTAAATCTATCTATGAAGACCACAGCTGTCTCCAGCAGGCCAATATCATTTGCTTTTAAACATTATTTTATTAAGCAGATGTTTTAATTCAATTCAATTCAACTTTATTTACTGTATATAGCGCCATTTCACAACAACAGTCATCTCATAGCACTTTCAACTGTAGGGGGAACCCCCACAGTTGCAGAAAGACCCCAGCAATCAGGCGATCCCCTGTGAGCAAGCACTTGGTGACGGTGGAGAGGAAAAACTCCCTTTTAACAGGAAGAAACCTCCAGCAGAACCAGGCTCAGGGAGGGGCAGTCATCTGCTGCAACTGGCTGGGGGGTGAGGGGACAGAGAAGATGAAAAGAACAGACATGTAGAGAGCAAACAGCACGATGGGGACTCAATCTATGGGAGAGAACAAACAGATGTTAATGACCAGCAAAAAAAAAATATTTCATTGAGAGTGAAGAAAGTAGTGAGGCCCAGTGCATTATTGGAGGTCCCCCGGCTGACTAAACCTATTAGCAGCATAACTAAGGGAGGGTTCAGAAACACATGATCCCTCCCCAATTGTAGGCTATATCAAAAAGGAAAGTTTTAACCCTATTCTTAAAAACAGAGATCGAGCCTGACTCCCGAATCCAGATTGGCAGCTGGTTCCACAGGAGAGGAGCTTGATAACCGAAGGCTCTGCCTCCCATTGTACTTTTGGAGATTCTAGGTATTACAAGTAATCCTGCATTTTGGGAGCATAGTGCTCTGTTAGGATAATACGGCAGTATCAGATCTTTTAAATAAAAAGGGGCCTGATTGTTTAGAGCTTTGTAAGTAAGAAGAAGGATTTTAAACTCAATTCTAAACTCTATGGGAAGCCAATGAAGGGAGGCCAGAACCGGAGAGATATGATCTCTCTTTCTAGTACCTGTTAAAACTCTTGCTGCAGCATTTTGGATCAGCTGAAGACTTTTTTTTTTTTTAATTTAAGTTTTTGTAAAGGGTATACGTGTCATTACAGCATTGCATTGTTTACATTTTCATCACATATTCCCCCTTTTTTTGTTTTTTAACAACATTGGAAAAAAATTATTACAAGTGAAAAAAAAAGAGAAATTAAAAAAAAAACAAGAGAAAACAAAAAAAACCCCCGAAAGAGCTGAAAAATAAAAGAGCATCTGAGTAGTGATGGAACAAAGAGAGGTGCCATTATTGAAATGGTATTTGTCAAAGATTAGATCTGATGGAAGACACATATGCGTTCCAGGGTTACCAAAAGTTCAAGAACCCATCCATGTCCTGTCTCAGTGCAAATGTCAACTTTTCCATCGAATAAATGTCCTGAATCACGTCAGTCCAATCTTCAGGTGTAGGACAGTCTTTCAACATCCATTTTTTTGTTAGAGCTTTTTTACTTGCCAATATTAAAACAGTGAATAAGTATTTTTCTCCTCGCCTTTCCAGTGATTCCGGTAGTAAACCCAAATACAAAGTTACAAAAGAAAAGGGAACTGTTACTTTGAATATTTTCCCCAATATTGTCTGTACATTGGTCCAATATTGGTGGATAACTGGGCATGACCAAAACACATGAAAATGATTTGCAGTCTTTTCACCACGCAAGTGCCAACAATTCAACCCTTTACGAGTAAATTTGTTTTGTGCAGGTGTTCTGAAAAATCTTACCAATTTTTTCCATCCAAATTCTCTCCACAGCAGGGATGAAGTACTTTTCCATTGTTGTTTATTTAGCTTTTCCTATATTTCCAGTTGTAAAGTGAAATTCCCCTCTTTTTCCCATCTCTCTTTTATATATGATGTGTTGTCTCCTTTTAAGTCTTGAAGACCATGGTATATTTTAGAAATGTATCTGATCCCTGGGATCCCTTTATATGCCATTAAGAAAACCTTCAGAACACCTGACTGGGCCCTTTCCAAATCCTCCTTTTTAAGTATTGTATTTAAGTCCTGATCATAGGAAATCCATTGCAATAATCGATAGGGTTCTTTAGTTTGATTCTCTCTGACTATCTTAAACCAAATTTTTAGCGGGGTCTCTATCCACGGGTTAGTGTTATTCAAAAGTTTAGGTAAGGCATTGTTCCCTATTATCGCCTATAGGGGAATGTCACTTGTTATTTGGCATTCTATCTCCTTCCATTGTGCAGTGTAGACTGGGTTACATATCTCTACTAAAGTTTTAATTTGCATGGTTTTAAAATAAGTCCCTGATATTTGGCAGCGCGAGCCCATCTTTGTCTTTGTTTAGCTGTAGGGTTCTATATCTGATTCGAGGTCTCTTGCCCTGCCATATGAGTCTTGAGATCCTTCTGTCCAGTTCTTGCCATGTTTTTTTGGGAGGTTCTACCGGTATTGTTTGGAAAAGGTATAGAAGATGTGGAAGTATATTCATTTTGACTGCTTCAATTCTTTGTGCAGTACCCAAGAATGGTATCATATTCCATCTTGCTAGATCAGATTTTATTTTTGCCATCAGTGGATCATAGTTTAGTGTTATAATTTTGTTGAGTTGTTTCGGGATATTGACCCCCAGATATTTCATAGATTCCATCTCCCAGTTAGTTTTGAATTTGCTGAGTAAATATTGATTTGGGTCATAGTTGAATGTTAAAATTTGGGTTTTATGCATGTTTAATTCGTACCCCGGTAACTCTCCATACTCTGAAAAAACTGAGATTAGCTCTGGAAAAGAGGTGTCCGGCTGCCCCAGGTATATTAAAATGTCATCGGCAAAGAGTGCTATTTTATGTTCCTTCTGACCAAGTGTAATACCTTGAATTTTTTGATTCTGCCTTATCCATTGGCTCAGAGGTTCTATGAAGATTGCAAAGAGCAGTGGAGACAAGGGGCAGCCCTGACGACATCCTCTTTCCAGTTCAAAAGATGATGATAATTTACCGTTAATTGTGTGTGTGTATATATATATATATTTTATAGTAATATGTACATATGTATATTAGCTGCTCTTGCTTGCTTGTTTTTTTTTTTTTCCTTGCCTTCTGATTGTTGCTCTGAGTGTTGCTATCCCTGTGCTGTTGCAATCCTGGAATTTCCCCTTTGTGGGACTAATAAAGGCTTATCTTATCTTATCTTATCTTAATCCTTATTTTAGCTGTTGGTTTTTTATATAATGCCTGGATAGTTCTAATGAAGTTGTTATGAAAATTGAAACTGGATAAGATTCTATATAGGAAAGACCAGTCAACTGAATCAAATGCTTTTTCAGCATCTAATTCCAATATGGCTGCATTTAAATTATATTTTTTTATATGATGAATTATGTGTAAAGTGCGTCTAATGTTATCTTGTGTCTGTCTTTGTCTTATAAAACCTGTTTGGTCTAAATGAATTAAGTCTGTCAGTATATTTTCTAACCTTTTGGCAAGGATAGTGGTAAAAAGTTTATAGTCCTGATTTAACACACTGATTGGTCTGTAGTTGGAGCAGTCTAGTTTATCCTTTTCAGGTTTAGGTATGACTGCAATGACCCCTTCTCTCCAGGAGGGGGGGATTTCCCCTGAGTGGAGGACATAGTTAAATGTTTTCAGGAGGAGAGGAGATAGTTGCTGTTTAAAGGTTTTATACCACTCTGCTGTATAGCCATCTGCTCCTGGGGATTTGTTAGCTTTAAGTTTCATAATTGCTTTTTCTAATTCTTTAGGTTGTATTTCTGACAGTAGTTTTTTATGTTGTGACTCAGTAAGTTGGGGAAGATTTAGTGTATTTAGGAAGGCTTCGGATGCGTTTTTGTGTTTTTTGCGGGAGTACAAGTTCTTGTAGTAATTCTCGAAGCTTTTAAGAATTTCTTGAATTCTAAATTTTATTTCCTTTGATACCGGGTCTCTGATTTTGTAGATTGCTCTCTCCGTTTGTTGTTTCCTCAATTTATAGGCTAGTAATTTTGCCGATTTGCTACCTGTTTTATAGTATTTTTGTAGCTGAAGACTTTTTATTAAGATGTTTTAGGACAACCTGACAATAAAGAATTATAATAATCTAATCTCGAGCTAACAAAAGCGTGGATCAGTTTCTCAGCATCACTCTGAGACAAGATGCTCCTAATCTTGGCAATATTACGCAAATGATAGAAGGCAGCCTTAGAAACAAATTTAATATGTGAATTGAAAGACAGATCTTGATCAAAAATAATTCCAAGGTTCCTCACAGAGCTATTAAGAGAAAGAGTAACCGCATCCAAACTGAAAGTTTAATTTGGAAAGGTATTTCTAAGGTTTTTTGGACCAGCAAGAATGACTTCAGTCTTATCTGAATTTAATAGCAGGAAATTACAAGTCATCCAAGCTTTGATTTCCTTAAGACAGGCTTCCAACTTGGCTAATTGATTACTATCATCTGGCTTCACTGACAGGTATAACTGTGTGTCATCTGCAAAACAATGAAAATGTATACAGTGCTTTCTAATAATGTTGACTAACGGAAGCATATATAAACTAAAAAGAGTAGGGCCTAGCACAGATCCCTGTGGAACTCCATGACTGAGCTTTGAGTTGAAAGAAAACTCATTATTGACATGAACAAACTGGAACCTATCAGATAAATAAGATCTAAACCACTGCAACGAAGTTCCATTAAGTCCAACATAGTGTTCTAATCTATCAAGTAGAACAGGGGTGCTCATTACGTCGATCGCGATCTACTGGTCGATCGCGATCTACTGGTCGATCGCGGAGGTAGTACTGGTCGATCGCAGCGTGACATTAAAAAAAAAATTTGTCCCGTCACTTGACTGACATACAGGGCAACCATTCAGATGACAACTGAATTTTGACCTTTAGGTCACCGCTCATGCGTAAACAACGGCGCCAAGCGCAGCAAAACTTACAAGCTAGTCAGTGAATTACCTCAGATTTTAAGCCCTTGCTAAAACATATGGTGATCAAAATGAGTGAGAAAGCTGGACCAAGTAAGAAGGCAAAAACATATCACTTTCATATGGCATGGGAGGTGGACTTTTTTTTCACGATGTCATTTTCGAAGTGTGTTTGCCTCATCTGCCAGTCTACCATCGCAATACCAAAGAAGGGAAATGTGGAGCGGCATTTTCGGACTGTTCATGGAAAATACGACATCGACTTTCCGCCGCAAAGCCAGCTGAGAAAGAGAAGGGTGGAGGAACTAAAATCCCAGTTGTCCGGACAGCAGTCATTTTTCACTCAACAAACTTCAAAAGCGAAAGCCGCCACCGAAACATCGTTCCGGGTGAGTCACGCCATCGTTAAAAACAATAAGTCCTTCCAAGATGGAGAGATGGTAAAAGAAGCATTCGTTGAAGCAGCTGACTCAGGTAATTACAAAAAATGTTAATAGTTATTTATTATGTGTGTTGTGCAATATTGGCTTATTCAGTTATGCAAGGTACATCAACATACATTGTACACACAAAGAATCCTTTATACATTTGAAAATAATTATATGTTTTGCATTTTTGTAGTGGGTAGATCATTTTGACTTGGTTGTTTTATAAGTAGCTCGCATGCTGAAAAAGTGTGAGCACCCCTGAAGTAGAATATTAGGATCGATAGTATCAAAAGCTGCACTAAGGTCTAAAAGGACAAGTACAGAAACAAGTCCATTATCAGATGCGATGAGGAGGTCGTTAGTGACCTTCGCTAAGGCTGTTTCAGTACTATGATGGATTCTAAACCCAGATTGAAACTCTTCAAGTAAACCATTTCCCTGCAGATGGTCAAATAATAGCGTAGCAACAACTCTTTCTAAGATTTTTGAAATGAAAGGGAGATTAGAGATTGGTCTATAGTTAGCTAAAGCTCCTGGATCTAGCATTGGCTTTTTGGGTAAGGGTTTAATTACAGCCATTTTAAAAGCCTGTGGTACATGGCCTAAAGTTAATGAAGAATTGATTACAGTATATGAAGAATAAAGCTACCAATAAGTGGGAAGACTTCTTTAAATAACCTGGCAGGAATAGGGTCTAAAAGACAAGTTGAAGGCTTGGATGAGGAAACTATTTTGTCTAACTCTAAAAGGTCAATTGGAGTAAACTCATCAAGACAGATATCAATTGAAGGAGTTGTAGTAGTTACTGTATTTAACGGTGGGAAGAATCTGATTGATTTTATCGCTGATGGATGAAATTTTATTATTGAAAAAGTTCATAAAGTCCTGACTAGTAAGCTCTAAGGGAATGCTAGGATTGACGAGTCCTGACTCTTTGTCAACCTGGCTACAGTACTGAAAAGAAACCTGGGATTATTCTTGTTCTCTTCTACTAATGCAGAATAATAACTCGTTCTAGCTTTTCTAAGAGATTTTTTATAAATTAAAAGATGATTTCTCCAAGCTAAATAGATTTCATCTAAATTAATGGGGCGCCATTTTCTTTCTAACTGACAAGTCTTCTGTTTTAAGCTACGAGTTTCTGTGTTGAACCAAGGAGTTAGAAATCTCTGATTAGACTTTTTCTTTTTTAAGGGGGCCACCAAGTCTAGAGTCCAATGCAGAGAAGCTGTAACACTATCTACCATGCTATCAATTACAGAAGGAGCAAGCTGTCTATAGCTTATTTCCGTTGTGTTGACACATGGCATAGAGGAAACAATCTGCATAAATTTGGTAACATCATCTGAGAGGCATCTACTGTAGTAATATTTTTCTTTAGGAGCCAAATAAGTCAGAAATAGTAAAATCAAAGGTTAACAGAGATGGTCTGACAGTACTGGGTTATAAGGAGACACTACCAGATTTTCTATTTCTATGCCATATGTCAGAACAAGGTCCAACGTATGGTGGAGATAATGAGTAGAATTTCCTACTCCATCCATCCATCCATCCATCCATCTTCTACCGCTTTTCCGGAGGTCCGGGTCGCGGAGGCAGCAGTTCAAGCAGAGAAGCCCAGACTTCCCTCTCCCCAGCCACCAGCTCCAGCTCTTCAGAGAGGATACCAAGGCATTCCCAGACCAGCTGGGAGACATAGTCTCTCCACCAAGTCCTGGGTCTGCCCCGGGGTCTCCTCCCAGTGGGACGTGCCTGAAACACCTCAAGTGGGAGGCGTCCAGGAGGCATCCTAATCAGATGCCGATACCACCTCAACTGACTCCTTTCAATGTGGAGGAGCAGCGATTCTACTCTCAGCCTCTCCCGGATGACTGAGCTCCTCACCCTATCTCTGAGGGTGAGTCCAGCAATCCTACGGAGAAAGCTCATTTCAGCTACTTGTATCCGCAATCTTGTTCTTTCGGTCACTACCCAAAGCTCGTGACCATAGGTGAGAATAGGAACGTAGATTGACTGGTAAATCGACAGCTTTGCCTTAGAACTAAGCTCCCACTTCACCACAACAGACCAGTCTGTTGTGGTAGAATTTCCTACTTTCTGAGAAAACCCAATCGAGTTTAATATTGAATTAAATGCCACATTAAGGCAGTCACTATCTACATCTACATGTATATTAAAGTCCCCTACTATAATTATTCGATCTGATTTCAGCACTAAATCAGCTAAGAATTCAGCAAATTCGGATAAAAATTCTGAGTAGGTTGATGGAGGATGATAAACTATGGCAAATAAAATTGGGTTTAGCCTAAAATTGCTAAAGTGCCCAATACTGAGGACCAGGCCCTCAAAGGAATTCTAACATGTTTTTTGCTTTACATTAACTAGTAATATGGAATGGTAAATTGTTGCTACTCCTCCTCCACGACCAGAACTTCTGGGATTTTGACAGTTTAAATAACCAGAGGGAGTTGATTCATTTAAATCAACATAATCCTCTTGTCCTAACCAAGTCTCTGTAAGGGATATTAAATCAATCTGATGATCAATTAACAGATCATGGACTAGCAGAGACTTGGGAGTTAGAGACCTAATATTTAACAAACAGCATTTAATTTTTAAATTATGAGGAGGAAGAGAGGCCAAATCATTCAATTTAGAGGCTTCATGTTTAATTTGAGTTTTACCAACTTTTTGTTCAATCACTTTGGGATACTTATACATTATATATTTTTTTTGCTTTGGAAGGAGCAGACAATGATTCTCTGATGGGGAAGACAGGGGCTAAGATGAGGGGTGGCGGATGAAGAGGAGCTGCAGAGAGGCGCGTAAGACTGCGACTCTGCTTCCTGGTCCCAACTCTGAGTTGTCAAGATTTTGGAAATTTGGATAAAAAAGATGCCAGATTGTTAGATAAATGAGACGCACCATCCAAAGTGGGACGGACGCTGTCTCATCTCATAAGACCAGGTTTTCCCCAAAATGAGCTCCAATTGTCAATCTAGCCCACGTTGTTTTAGCTGCGTTTAGTTCTGTATTATTTTTTTTAAACAAAAAATCAAATAAGTTCTTTGCTAAATTTCAAATAAAACATGTAATAATTTGACTTCCGGTCTGGACGCCATGGTGATAGCAACCTAACGGTGAAACTCCCAGACTCAATCCAAGGAAAACCTCCTCAAAATCAGACCTAATGGATTTTTGGAAGATTAAAATTCAAAAGACAATAACACCATGCCTAACCAAAAGCAGAGGAAACTGACATTCCCCAGATCAGGACGCACAGCAGCCGCAGAATCGGAACCAGAAGACCTCCGTTCAGAAGAAGAGTGCCTGGGCCTAGCTAACAAAAGGATTAGCTTGAAATCGCTATTTGACGAATTACGACGATTTTGGGCCGAATTTCTCGAATTCAGAGAGGATCTAAAAAAGGCGAACAGCAGAATGGACCAGGCCGAAAACCGAATCTTGGAAGCTGAAGACAGAATAAAAGTGCTTGAAGATTCTGTACTGGATTTACACAGAAAACAGTCAAGGCTGGAGGCTAAGCTAGCCGACCAAGAAGGAAGACAGAGACGGGACAACATCAGAATTCACGGTCTGAAAGAAGGAACTGAAGATGGTTTCAACACAGTGGCAGAATGCGTGGAATCCTTATTGAGAGAGAAGTTGGATATTCCACAATCCACCGATTTGAAGATAGAAAAGGCACATCGCACATTAGCCGCAAAGCCAGCCCCGGAAGCGCCCCCACGTTCAGTGTTGGTAAGATTCTCCGACTTCAAAATAAAACAAGAAGTTGTAAGACGGGCTTGGCAGAAGAAAGGATTTATGCATCAAGAAAGAAAAGTCTTCGTGGAACACGATTACGCCCCTGAAGTTCTTAAAAAGCGACGGGAATATAACGACGCCAAAAAGGTTTTACGGGAAAAGAATCTACGCTTTCAGACGCCATTTCCAGCGAAGCTAAGGGTCTTTTACGGGGAAGAGTCATGTCTCTACAATTCAGCGGAAGAAGCAACAACTGACATGGCAAGAAGAGGTCTCCCGGTAACGGTGTTTAAACCCGCAGCGGATCTGAACGAGAAAATCAGAGCTCAAACGTGGTCCACTCAGAGACCTTCAAAATCCACGGGCCAGCAGCGGGAACACCCAGCCCCAGAGCTACAAAGATAAGCTTTCCAGTTCCAGGAAGGAATAGCGACCTTTTTGGGTTTTTGTTTTTTGTTTTTTTTTTTCCCCTTTCTCTCTACAGTCACTCTGCACTTCCATCCCCCCTCCTACAAGGTAACAAACATTAAAGAAGATGCAGATGTGGTAAAACCTTTCATGGAGCAGTTTTAGCATTAGAAACAAATGTCTTCTTAATTTAAAGGGGGAAAAAAAAAATCATGTTAAAATAGAAATGTAACAATGACCCACATGTTCTCCCCACACTAACAAATACTGTATTAGAGTGAATGTTTGCTGTGATGGGGGTGGGAGGGTGCACACAAGCTCATAGAGTATAGGCATAAAAAAAAAAAAAAAAAAAAAAAAAAAAAAAATCATTACAAATTCGGATTGGGATCTGAAATTCACGTTAAAAACATGGGACAACTTACAGGGGTAAGAGAGTGCCCTCAGCACGTAACAGAGTTTGAGGAATTTCCCTCAGAGCCTATACTCCATCAGGGCTCTTACAGGGTCTTTAAAGAGACCCCAGCTCAGGAAGTTTTTTTGACAGTTTTTTGTTTTAAAGTTTCGTTCATTATGTACTTAATGTTTTTTATGTTCTTAATGATCTTTCAGTTTCTGAGTAGCAAAAAAGAGGGCCACCACACTGTTATACTAAATAAGAAAATACAATGGAGAAACAGGGTGTAACCAAAATAGCCTCATATAATGTAAAAGGGATCCTGAATCCAGTTAAAAGATCCAAGATTCTACGCAAAATGAAAAAAGACAAAGCAGAAATAGTAGTTTTACAAGAAACCCACCTAACAGACGTGGAACACACTAAACTCAGTAGACAAGGGTTTAAAATGATCTCTTCATCTTCATATAAATCAGGGAGGAGGAGGGGAGTAGCGACATTGATATCAACCAAAATTACATTTGAAAAAAAATCAGAACACAAAGATAAAGAAGGGAGGTACAGTTTGGTAACTGGGCGGCTAGAGGGAGAAGATATCACCCTGCTGAATGTATATGCACCACCAGGGGCTAAATGGAAATTTTATAAAAATGGATTCGACCTAATGATAACTAAAGCCCAAGGTTTAGTGATATGTGGTGGAGACTTCAATCTAAGACTGAATTCATACTGGGATGCAACAGGTAATTCTTCACATCAAAATAACACCCAAAATAGGAATACTCGGATGCTACTAAAAGAAATGGGAATCTGTGACGTATGGAGGGAATTCAACCCCAATGTAAAAGATTATACTTTTTATTCAACGCCACATTCATCTTTACTCAAGGATTGATTACTTTTTTATGTTTAATAGAGACATTGGAAGAGTAAAAACATGTAAAATAGGACTGATGGATCTCTCCGACCACAGTCCGATCTATATGGATTTAAACATCCAAAAATACACAAATAATACATTTTCCTGGAGGTTGAATTCAAGTGTCCTCAAAGGGCCACTGAAAGATGAATTGGAATCAGATATTCTCAGATATTTGGAAGAAAACGATAATGGAGAAGTATCCCCTTTAATACTGTGGGATGCATGCAAAGCTGTAATAAGGGGAAAAATTATTGCAAAACTGGCAACCCAAAAGAAACTGAGACAAGAAAAACTAATCACACTAGAATCAGAGCTCAAGAACCTAGAAAAAGAACACAAAGATAACACTCATTCTAATGGCTCGCTCAAGATCAAAGAAATTAAAAATCAAATAAATGAGATCTACACAATAGAAATCCAGAAGAAACTTACATTTCTGAAACAAAAACACTATGAAGCAGGCAGTAAATCGGCAAAATTACTAGCCTATAAATTGAGGAAACAACAAACGGAAAGAGCAATCTACAAAATCAGAGACCCAGTATCAAAGGAAATAAAATTCAGAATTCAGGATATTCTTAAAAGCTTCGAGAATTACTACAAGAACTTATACTCCCACAAAAAACATAAAAACGCATCCGAGACATTCCTAAACACATCAAACCTTCCCCAACTTACGGAATCACAAAATAAAACCCTACTGTCAGAAATACAACCTAAAGAATTGGAAAAAGCAATTATGAAACTTAAAGCTAACAAATCCCCAGGAGCAGATGGCTATACAGCAGAATGGTACAAAACCTTTAAACAGCAACTATCTCCTCTCCTCCTGAAAACATTTAACTACGTCCTCCACACAGGGGAAATCCCCCCCCTCCTGGAGAGAAGGGGTCATTGCAGTCATACCTAAACCTGAAAAGGATAAACTAGAATGCTCCAACTACAGACCAATCAGTGTATTAAATCAGGACTATAAGCTTTTTACCACTATCCTTGCCAAAAGGTTAGAAAACATACTGACAGACCTAATTCACTTAGACCAAACAGGTTTTATAAGACAAAGACAGACACAAGACAACATTCGACGCACTTTACACATAATTCATCATATAAAAAAATATAACTTAAATGCAGTCATATTGGGATTAGATGCTGAAAAAGCATTCGATTCGGTTGACTGGTCTTTCCTCTACAAAATCTTATCCAGTTTCAATTTTCATAACAACTTCATTAGAACTATACAGGCATTATATAAAAAACCAACAGCTAAAATAAGGATTAACGGTAATTTATCATCATCTTTTGAGCTGGAAAGAGGATGTCGTCAAGGCTGCCCCCTGTCTCCACTGCTCTTTGCAATTTTCATAGAACCTCTGAGCCAATGGATAAGACAAAATCAACAAATTCAAGGTATTACACTTGGTCAGGAAGAACATAAAATAGCACTCTTTACTGATGACATTTTAATATACCTAGGGCAGCCAGACACTTCTCTACCAGAACTAATCTCAGTTTTTTCAGACTATGGAGATTTATCAGGGTACAAATTAAACATGCATAAAACCCAAGTTTTAACATTCAACTATGACCCAAATCATTTTTCACTAAATGAACTCAAAACTAACTGGGAGTTGGAATCTATGAAATATCTGGGGGTCAATATCCTGAAAAAACTCGACAAAATTATATCACTAAACTATGATCCACTGGTGACAAAAATAAAATCTGACCTAGCAAGATGGAATATGATACCATTCTTAGGTACCGCACAAAGAATTGAAGCAGTCAAAATGAATATACTTCCACGTCTTCTATACCTTTTCCAAACAATACCGGTAGAACCTCCCAAAAAAACATGGCAGGAACTGGACAGAAGGATCTCAAGATTCATATGGCAGGGTAAGAGACCTAGAATCAGATATAGAACCCTACAGCTAAACAAAGACAAAGGTGGGCTCGCACTGCCAAATATCAGGGACTATTTTATAGCTGCACAAATTAAAACTTTAGTAGAGATATGTAACCCAGTCTACACTGCACAATGGAAGGAGATGGAATGCCAAATAACAAGTGACATCCCCCTACAGGCGATAATAGGGAACAATGCCTTAACTAAACTCCTGAATAACACTAACCCGTGGATAGAGACCCCGCTAAAAATTTGGTTTAAGATAGTCAGAGAGAATCAAGCTAAAGAGCCCTATCGACTTCTGCAATGGATTGCCTATGATCAAGACTTTACCCCCAATAAAACAGACACTAGATTTAAAGAGTGGAAAGAGAAAGGGCTGATAAAATATTACGATTTTTTAAGGGGCAAACTTTAAGAAGTTTTGAAGATTTGAAAAAACAAGGTCTAATAAATCAAGATCTTTACAGGTTCTTTCAGCTTAGACACCACATAAACAATATACTTAAAAAGGAGGATTTGGAAAGGGCCCAGTCAGGTGTTCTGAAGGTCTTCTTAATGGCATATAAAGGGATCCCAGGGGTCAGATACATTTCTAAAATATACCAAGGTCTTCAAGACTTAAAAGGAGACAACACATCGTATATAAAAGAGAGATGGGAAAAAGAGGGGAATTTCACTTTACAATTGGAAATATGGGAAAAGCTAAATAAACAGCAATGGAAAAGTACCTCATCCCTGCAGTGGAGAGAATTTGGATGGAAAAACTTGGTAAGATTTTTCAGAACACCTGCACAAAACAAATTTACCCATAAGGGGTTGAACTGTTGGCGCTTGTGTGGTGAAAAGTCTGCAAATCATTTTCATGTGTTTTGGTCATGCCCAGTTATCCACCAATATTGGTCCAACGTACAGACAATATTGGGGAAAGTATTCAAAATAACAGTTCCCTTTTCTTTTGTAACTTTGTATTTGGGTTTATTACCGGACTCACTGGAAAGACGAGGAGATAAATACTTATTCAATGTTTTAATATTGGCAAGTAAAAAAGCCCTAACTAAAAAATGGATGCTGAAGGACTGTCCTACACCTGAAGATTGGATTAACGTGATTCAAGACATTTACTCGATGGAAAAGTTGACATTCGCACTGAGACAGGACATGGATGGGTTCATAATCTTTTGGCAACCCTGGATCGCATATGTGTCTTCCATTAGAACTAATCTTTGACAAATACCATTTCAATAATGGTCCCGCTCTTTGTTCCAACGCTACTCAGTTGCTCTTTTACTTTTAATTACTTAATTTTCTGTTTGTTTGTTTTTTGCTGTTCTGTTTGTTTGTTTATTCGTTTGTTTGTTTGTTTTTTATTTAATTCTCCTTAACTTCACTTTTTCTTTCACTTAAAAAAAAAAGGGGGGGTTGTTGTAATAAATATCCTACCAATGTTGTCAAATAGCAAAAAATAAGGGAACATGTGATGAAAATGTAAACAATGCAATGCTGTAATGACCTGTATACCCTTTACAAAAACTTAAATTAAAAAAAAACAAACATGTAATAATTTAACCTCTTGCACTCCGGTGTACCGCGGGCGGTCACGTCTCTGCGTCCTAGTGCGCACTGAGGAAAAAAAGAAGAAGCTGCATTTCCGTTCTTCCACTACAGACACAGCCGCAAACAGAAGGCCAAAGGAGTGCTTTGATTGGTTTAGATGTGATTGACCTCTCATTTGACTAATAAGAGCCTTGAATTGGGTTTCTGAAACCTTGAAGAACCAATGACTGAAAACCTAGCAAGAACGACCCGCCTACCAACGGCTGCGAATACAGCGAGCCAATTGAAGCACAGAAGTTCAAAAGTGTGCGTCCCTTGCAAAATCTGTTTTGTGTAAGCCGCTGGGTGACACACACTCGTTCGCCAGTCTTTTTTTCTTACTACTGTTCTTATTTGTTTTGAAAAATCGTTCGCCAAAACCACAATCATGGAAGCGCAAAACCGCAATAAAGGAATTATGGTTTGACCGGGTTGTGTGACCAGAACCACGAGTCCGTAACAAACGGACCAGCGTCATGTTCGTCTGACAATGAGGAAGAGAAGTTCGCCAGCGACACTGCTGTTTTGGACAGTTAAGTGTTACAAGCTAAATTATTCTTTATCCCTGAAAATTGTAATCCAAATGACTTTTGACCGATCGGTAAATTGCAACTGTGCGTCATCGCAACATGAAGACCGCGGCGCACGGGTCCAGTCCATGTGCCGCGTCCGGACCGTGAACGTCCCCCCCCCCCCCCCCGCTACTCTTCTGTAGCGGATTGCAGATATTATTGCAGATATTTTAGTACAACTGTGCGTAGTAGACCGTGTGCTGCGCGTGCGCTGTGGTCCGTCATATGGCGATGGATGATGTCCGTCCTCTGTAGCGGGGGGGGGGGGGGGGGGGGGAGTTGTTATCCTCTACATTACAGATATTTTAGTATAATTTTTATTGCACCGTAGGTTATTTTTTCTTGTAAAAAAAAGCCACACATTTTTTACGTGGCATGCTTCTGTGTGTGTGGGGGCTTGTTTGTTAATTCATTCATGAATGAATGAATAAACAACCCCCCCCCCCCCACACACACACACAGCCCTGAGTGTCACCTTTCATTGGAGCCCAACTTCAAGCTTCTACATTGAATCATTCAAAAGTTACAGACATTTTTCCAAACTGTGCCATTTGGCACAATTTGGCACAGTTCAAAAACGCCTGGGAACAACCTAAGGAAAAAGCTGTGTAATATATTCATTTTTTGTGGTATTGTTACAAAATTTTGACCTCAGCTGGATAACACTTGGTTCTACATTTCTGTTGCATTTTCCAGCCCGGATCTGACAGCTGTGTGTTATTTGCAAGCATTCGTATCCAAAAAAACACCCAGGCGAAATTTATTTTCTTCAAGTTCAGTATGTTTAGATGACTGTTACTCAGTGGCAGGAGCACTTAGAGAGATTCTGACTGTTTTGCCAAAAAATTCAAAGTGTTTTCTTTTAAATGAGACCAACCCCATGAAGATGCTGCAAAGGGTTGAAGAACAGCTTTTGATTTACTTTGGGTACGTTATTTTTTGGCGTTTTTAGGGAAATTGACCAGAGTGCAAGGGGTTAATCATAATAATAATACAGGGGAACACTAAATGTGTTTTTGACTCCAAATAAAAAGCTCTAAAATTCTAAAATCTACAACTTAAATCTTAAAAATGGAAAGTTTTACAGGAGAACACAAACTAAATTACATAGATTTAAAAAGATTAATATTTAAAAATATCTTTCAAAAGTCCGCCACTATACTATATTTTCAGTATAGAAAAAGTTTCAAACTGCAAGCCTAAAAAAGCGACAGAAAATATAATTAATTCCACACTGCAGAATTCCTTTGTGGAGTTTTTTTTTTTTTTTAATGTCAACAATGTTTTTATCGTTTTAACCTCATCTGGGTAACAATGTCACAGGGAGAGAGGAGGTGAATGTGTGTGGAACTTTTCATGTTCAGTAACACACAGAGCAAATTATTGTTTTTACATGAGATCAGAGGGTCGTGGAAGCTACCTCCAGAAACAACGTCATGCTGGCCCAACAGGGATGCTGCCCCAGGAAGGTGTGGAGGAGCCGCGGGGACCTTCTGTCAACAAACCCTCAGGTGGACCCGTACCATTGCAGGCACCCAGAGTGGCGATGGACACAATTTCACAGCAGCGTTTCATTCCGCGGATTACACCAAGAAGGAAGGGTGGCTGTCCGCCTGCAGCAAACGATGATTTTACCTCCCGTTGTATCCCACGGAGAATGTCCAAGGTCCCATATCATAAAATGTCCGGGCGGTGGCTGTCGATACGGCACTCAAGTTCCACTTTTTCATTGCTTAAAACAAAACAGTATAATTTCCCCCAAATTATATTAAAAAGCTTCGGAGTCAACTTCCGGTTATGGCTGCCACGTAGGACGGACGTGTCTCGCTCTGCTCTGCTCCTGGAGAAAAAAAATCGGCAAATAACTCTCTCATTTGGGACAGAACGTATCCCAGCGTTTGGGCGAGGATATGTCGGCGAAGCCTAAGGCTGGAAAACCAGGAAAAGGAAAAAGCGAGCCGCCGAAACAGTCCAAATTAACGGACTTTCAGGTCTGTGACGCAGCAAACAGGGCTCCATATATGGCGGAGGAGGCTGGCAACGCTGCGATTTCTGCGGGGAATGGCGCAGATGCGCTGATGGCTGCCATGAGTTCAATGAGAGCGGACTTTTCCTCTAGATTTGATGGGATTATGACAGCGTTGGAAGGAATAAGAAAGGAATTGGGTGACTGTGTAGAACGAACGGCGCAGATGGAGCTCCGTCTCGCTAGTGCTGAAGATGACGTCACCCGTCTTCAATTAAAGGTGCGCACTTTGGAAAAAAAAAATAAATCTCTGGAAGATAATATTTTGGATTTGGAATCTCGGTCGAGACAGAATAATTTGAGGCTGGTGGGTCTTCCAGAGGAATCAGAAGGTCGGGACGTATGTTCCTTTCTGGAAAAGTGGATTCCGGAGGTGCTGGGCAGCGAGGAGTTGCAATCAGCAGTGGTTCTGGAAAAAGCACATCGCATTGGCCCACGGAGAGATAAGGGACCGCCGAGGACCTTAATTATGAAGTTTCTTAACAACAGAGACAGGATGAAGATCTTCAACGCTGCACGAGCTAAAAAAGGAGAGATTAAACACCAGGACCAGCAGGTGCGGTTCTACCCAGATTTGGCCACAGGAATCCAGCAATTGAGGAAGCAGTTTGATCCCGTACGTAAGGAGCTGCGCAACCTTGGGATTCGTCATGGTGTAATCTATCCTGCGAGACTGCTGACCACGTATGAGGGCAGAACCCACATCTTCAAGACCCCAGAGGAGGCGCAGGAGTTCATCAAGAAGATCAAAGAAGAAGAAGAGACTGGTGGGAGCTAAGCATGAACAAAATATAAGGTAGAATAATTAAGCATTTGCACAGGCATCTGACTGACTTGAAGTAAATAGTAAGTTTACAAAATATAGATTGTATTATATATTAAAAAAAAAAACAAACAAACAAAAAAAAAAAACTATGATGTACAAAGTTGTTAAAAATTTTGGAGTTAAGTTGGAAAACTACAGAGGAGAGTTAATGTTACGTCATTAAAAGCAGTAGAGTTAGGGTGATTGGGAGGATGAAGAAGGAGTGGCTTAGGCTGTTCCCCGTGGGTGTGGAACGGTCGATGGCTATATCGGGAGACAGAATTTTTCTTTTGATTTTGGGGGGTTTGCCACAAGTGTGGGAAGGGGAAATTTGTTTGTGTGTAGTTTGTAGGATGAATGTTCAACCACTCATGTTTTTGCTTCTCTGTATGAGCATGTTTACACTGCAAGGTAATCCCAAACTCTCTATTGATCATGGACCAAAGTGTTAATCTTAATTTAACTTCATGGAATTGCAGAGGTCTACAAAATTTAAAAAAACTTAAACAAGTTATGAATAAAATAAAGGACATGGGTTCAAGAATTGTGTTTTTACAAGAAACTCATCTGATAGAGGAGGATGTTAAAAGAATTAGGAGTAGATGGCAGGGAAGTGTATTCACCTCTTCATTTTCATCCCGAGCCAGGGGAGTTATGACTCTCATACATAAATCAGTTCCTTTTCAAGTGAAAAATGTAATTGGAGACAAATTTGGAAGATATGTAATCATTCAAGGTTCTTTGCTATTAGAAAATATAAATCTTGTGAACTTATATGGTCCCAATATAGATGATCAGAAGTTCTTTGCTAATTTATTTCTCATCTTATCATCACTTACAGGGCAACATATAATAGCAGGGGATTTTAATTGTACATTGAATCCAGGTGTGGATAGATCAACAGGACTGGATTGTACGCACATTGGATGTAGGATGACTATTAATCATTTTATGAAAGAATTGAGATTGTTAGATATATGGAGAGAAATGAAACCACAAGTTAAAGCCTATTCTTGTTATTCCAGTACCTACAAGACATTCTCACGTATTGATTATTTTTTGATTTCCACAGAATTAAGGTCCAAGATTCAAAACTGCTTTTATGATAACATCGTGATCTCTGATCATGCACCCTGTTGTCTAATATATGTAGATAAAAAATTGACAAAGGAATCAGGTAGATGGCAATTTCAGCATAAATGGCTTCAGGATGAGGAATTTGTCAAGTATATAGAAAAACAGATAGACGAGTTCTTTGACATCAATACTACACAAACATCAGCATGTGTAAAGTGGGAGGCTTTCAAAGCTTTTATTAGGGGGCATATTATTAGTTATACAGGATCAAAATCTAAGAAGACTCGAGAGGAGAGAGCTAAATTGGAACATAAAATAAAAAATCTTCAGGAAAAAGTGTATGCAGGAAGTGACCCAAGGTTGGAGAATGAATTACTGATTTTGAGAGCTGAATACGACAAAAAATCAGCGAATAGAGCTGCCTCGAGTCTTCTAAGATTGAAACAATCTTTTTATGAACAAGGTGAAAAATCAGGAAAATTATTAGCATGGCAGATTAAACAATTGGAAATTAAAACACCAATTACCAGTATTATAAGTAACGGACAGGTAGTTATAGATCCTTTAGAAATTAATAGAGCCTTTAGAGATTACTATGAAAAATTATATGATACCAAAAATGAACCTGATTTAACAAAACTAAATGGGTTTTTGAACGAACTATCTATACCGTGTATTCCAAATGAAAACAGGGAGATATTGGAGTCTAAAATTAGTCAAGAAGAAGTTGGGCTAGCCATTGATAATATGAAATCAGGAAAAAGTGCAGGACCAGATGGTCTTCCAGTTGACCTTTATAAAAAATTTAAGAATAAATTAATAAAACCTTTTTTGGAAATGGTTTTAGAAGCATTTCAAAATAATAATTTACCATCATACATAAATAATGCCTTAATTATACTGCTGCCAAAACCAGGTAAGCCCTCTAATAAATGTGAAAATATGAGACCAATAAGCCTATTAAACGCCGACCTTAAGATAATCTGTAAAATTTTAGCAAGACGAATACAAGAAATTTTACCAAATATTATTAATCGAGATCAGAATGGCTTTATAAAGGGTAGACAAGGCTTCCATAATGTAAGAAGACTATTTAATATTATCTATTTTAATAAAGAAGCACCGGATACAGCTCTCCTATCATTGGACGCCGAAAAGGCCTTTGATAGAGTTGAATGGCCCTTTCTTTTTGAGGTCCTACAAAGGTTTGGACTTGGAAATAATTTCATAAAATGGGTTCAAATAATATACAATAATGCTACAGCAGAAATCCTAACAAATAACAATATTTCAAAACCAATAAAAATCAATAGAGGATGTCGACAAGGCTGCCCACTCTCACCTTTACTGTTTACTATGGCAATTGAACCTTTAGCGATAGCGATACGTTTACATTCACAAATATATGGAATTAAAGTTGGACCAACAGAACATAAAATCTCCCTGTACGCCGATGATATAATTTTGTTTATGTCGAATCTAAAAAAATCAATTCCAACCTTGTTGAATTTAATAAAGAATTTTGGGGAAATATCAGGATATAAAATAAATAAAACTAAATCTTCAATATTAATGCTAAATGAGACCCAGAGAAATTACCCAGCCCCTGAGGTAAATCAATTCAATGTTGTAAATCAGTTTAAATATTTAGGAATCCAAATTATGCCTAAGCTAGAATCAGTCGCCAGTGTCAACTATGAAGCCTTAATGTCAGATATCAGTGAGTTAACTCAGAGATGGATGTCACTACCAATGTCAATGATCGGGAGAATCAATATACTTAAAAGTAATATTTTACCTAAAATACTTTATTTATTTCAATACATTCCCTTATCACCACCTTTAGATCTATTCTCAAGAATAAAAAAAAAGTTAGTGGAATTTATATGGAACAACAGGAGGGCTAGATTACGTCTGTCTTTATTATATTTACCATTTGATCGTGGAGGTCTGAAATGTCCAAATTTTATCTTGTATTATTGGTCGGCACAACTGAGGTCTATGACATATTATTTTTCATCAAATGATCTCCCTCACTGGACTGAAATGGAATCATACAATTTACCTTTACCTCTTCCCATATTCATATACTCAGATTCGGCAAAAAAATTACAAAAACAAGTTAAAAATCCATTTGTAAAGCATATGATCAAAATATGGTGGGAAGCTAAAAACTATTTAAAAGAACCACAGTTATTGTCACAATTTAGTCCAATATGGGGTAATCAATATTTTAAACCAGGGAGAGCGGACGCTGTATTTAAAGTATGGAATTTAAAAGGGATACAAAAGATTCAGGATTTATATTTGCCATGTGCAGACAACATAATGTCTTTTGAAGAGCTGAGGATCAAATTTAATCTCAATAGAACACATTTTTTTAAATATCTTCAACTTAGAAACTTTATTCGATCAAATCAAAATAAAGCTCTCACTCGACCTATTTATTCATCCTTGGAAAAAATGATGATGAAAGATAGTAAAAGAAAGGGTATTATTTCAGAGTTTTATAACTCATTGACACTATCTTCAAGTGAAAATTCACTGAAAAGATTAAACTACTGGAAAGAAGATCTGCAAATTGAAATTTCAGAGGAACAATGGGAATTGGCTTGTACAGAAGCTCAAACCAAATCAATAAATGCACGCCTTAAATTGATACATTTCAAATGGTTAATGCGGATGTATGTTACACCGGAGGAGTTAAATAGATATAACAAAAATATACCAGATACATGCACAAAATGCATGGAAAGTAAAGGAACCCTATTTCATTGTTTATGGGAATGTAGATTAATAAGAATGTTTTGGGAAGAGGTGAGGGTAACAATTGAAAAAATAATCTCAAAACAAATCATATTGAATCCTAAACTGGTTTTGTTGGGTCTGTACCCAGAAAAGCATAATTTCAATAAAAGTGAAAGAACATTCATAGACCTCAGTTTGCTTAATGCCAAAAAATGTATTGCACTATTATGGAAAAAGACTCATAGACCAGATGTGACTCAGTGGTTAAGACAGATGTTAACAAACCTTCCATTAGAAAGAATAACATATATACTGAAATCAAAGGAAATTGTGTTTGAGAATATATGGAGACCTTTTATTGATTATGTAAAAAATTTAAACATAACTCTTGAAGAAGAAGGTGAATGATGTGTGTGGACCTTGTAAATTCCAAACTGGTGAACATAATATGTATACTTATGTATTGGATTGTCTAGACTAAACAGAGGAGCATTGTTGAAGACTTGATTTTGTTGGTGGTTGTTGGTGTTTTTAGTGCATTTTTTTTTTTTTGTAGTACTTTAGTGTTAGTGTTTGATTGTTTGTATCATGTTTGTTAAAAAAAAAAAAAAAAAAGGTTCAATAAAGATATTGTGGAAAAAAAAAAGCTTCGGAGTCCGGATGGAGGACTCTTGAGGTCCGGATCTGGACCGGAGTCCACCAGTTGGTGACCCCTGATCTAGATGGTAATAAATAACAAAATTTAAAAAAACAAAACAAAACAAAAAACATGACTTTGAGGGCTATAGTTACTTTATACTGATGTTTCAATGATGTTACCTAGATGTATACTATGCACCATATAGGGGACACTGAATATGCGGGTTTGGGACAAGGTCTGATCAAACAAGAAAACTGTCTCAATGTATGCCTCAAAGTTTAATCCAAACAAGGTTAGCGGTTCACAGTTTTTTTGTTTTTAAACCTCAGCATCAACAGAGTGACATGCTCTCAACAGGTAATCCCATTGGCCTGTTTGGAATTATAAACTCATTACATTTGGAACTGGCGAGCTCACGAATGGTAACAGTCAGGAGATTTAGATCCATATCAGTGTCACCTACAAGCATTCTATTCTGGTAGACTGGTAATGCCTTCTGATCTATACTTGTACAAAGGGCAAATTATAAAATACATTGCTTTGTGAATAAAACTGATTTGAATGATAGACTTTGACACAGTTCTCAGAAAGGTTCTGAAAAAGCACTTATGTCTATCCATTAAATAAAAACAATGACATAAGTAAAAAAAAAAGTCACTTTTTGTGAAAAGTTCAATCTAAAACTTTTCAGGATCTAAACTAAAAAAGAAGCAAATTACGATCAAACACTAAATAGGAGAAATCAGATAGAAAGAATAAATCAATATCAAGCCTTTGCATTGTCTAGAAAGCAATTTTGAGCAAAAACTAAATATTTTACCAACCTATGAAGTACAGCCAAATAAAACAAAGCAGAAATAAATGCTAAAAGCTAATAAAGGACAGCAGTGACTGTCAGCCATCAGAGCACTTTTAAAGGTATACCTGTATTGTCTAAAAGCAAATGGTGCTGTGTTTGAATGACTTTTCAGCCTGTAAATGCGCACTTGCCTTTGTGGAGGGAGAAAAAAAATAGAAGAAAAGCATTGCAGAATCAAGTTTTCAAGTACACACTACTACAGAAAATGAAAAGATGGGTTTCATCCCATTCAACACTGTTAGCTCCCCCATCCCTGCATGCCTTTAACAGACGAGTGAACAGAAAGTGACAAATATAAACATTGGGATGGCTGTGTTGAAGGAAATTACCTCCCAGACCAACTGGACTGTTGCCAGCATGAAGACATTCGGCCGTTTTGTATAGACTGACTCACTTGTAAGACTGTTGGGAGGGAGGAGGAAAGAGAGAGAGCAAACCAAACGGCAGAGAGTGTGAGTTAATCACAGGCTGCGGACTAAAGACAGCTGGTGGGAAATGCGAGAGACGGAGGGGAGACACGACATGTGAAAGTTTTAAACCTGTGATCGCGGTAGGTGATGCGAAGCGAGACTGGAAGTTCCTCCAACATATGGATGGAAGAAAAGCAAATACCACAACATGGACTGCTTCGGACTAAGACAGATTTAGGATCTGCTGCCGAGGGAGGGCATTCTCTTACGTGCTCTTAATCAGGGCGCTTGAAAATATAAAGATGAAGTTGGGAATGATAAACGGAAATGAAAAGTTCATAAAGCACTGGGTGTTTGGCTACACCATTTATTTTTTTTTTTAAAGTATAGTAAATTGTTTAATTATTTGTGAGAGCCAAGATGTTGTAGCTTGGAAAAGTACAAGAAAGGAGCAAGAAAGTACCAAGAGAAGCAGGTAAGAAACTTGCAATATCATAAATTTCAAACTGCATCTTTTTCTTCATACTAAGGTATTCAAGTCAATACCAAAGCACTGTTGTGTATATGGAACTCTAAAAAATTCTAACCTCAATCCAAAATCCTACAGATTTCTCTGCTATCTAAAAATCAAGTGAATAATGGACATAATTATATATATAAAATTAAATTAAAAACAATTTAAATCCAACATTAGGTAAATAAGAAGGGTTTTTATGTTTTAAATTAAACACAGTAGATTTAAACCAGAAAACATTAAGGTGATTATTCCTTATGTTTTCCAGCTAGGTTAATTTCTTAATTTATTATGAGTGGCATCACAGGAAAATCCCAATTCATTTCTAACCATAATTATGTCATTTTAGCCATCATTCAGACAAACTGAAGTGAATGATAATGATGAATATCATCCATTTAACAGACACATTTTCATATTTTAGGAGGGTGCTGTGGATGCCTGGAGTTTCAGCTGCCTGGGAGAGGACCCTTCAAATATCACAATGTGGAAGTAAAAATTGGGGTGGGATTATTGCCAGTACTGGATTCCACTGCAGTGGACACCTTGCTTTTTTGCTCCCTTGACTCAAGAGATACTCTATCAATTACTGATTTTCCTTTTGGTCTGTAAACTGTGGAAGGAATGGAGGATTTTGTACACTAACTTGAGGTGCCCCACTACCTTGTGGCCTTGCCTTTGAGACCCAGAGACCATGCTGACCGAGTCTCGAAGATCAGAAAGTTCAGAGCTCCAACCCGCACTCAGGCCCGCTGTAATTTCAGCAGCACCATGTCTCAGCCGTTCATGGCACAACTCGAGGCCAACAGCTCACATGCAGCCAAAGCTCCTGATATTCAGCTGAAATGGGCTGCCTTACTTTTTGTCATGGTCATCATTCCAACTATTGGAGGAAATATCCTTGTCATTCTCGCTGTATCACTAGAAAAAAAACTACAGAATGCCACCAACTATTTTCTGATGTCCCTTGCTGTAGCTGATCTGCTGGTCGGACTCCTAGTGATGCCCATTGCACTCGTCACTGTTCTCTACAGTAAGTTTACCAGGGGGATTTTCATTTTCTAAGGTTAAATTTGTAATCTTCCAAACAACCCTCTATAATACAAAACTGACAAATTCACAGCCTGAGAGAAAAGTCCATCCATACTTACTACCCTGATTAGTCATATTGGCATATTTGTCACAAAACTAATATGCAAATAACAGTCACTATTTACAACTAAAAACTATTAAGACAAAGTTTTTTTTTTAAAAAAAATATATCAACTAGGACAGGGTGCATAATTTGTCTTATTTATTGTTCAATACTTTTTTAAACTTTCTTTTTAAAACTTCTTGCCAAAAAAGCTTTAAAAGTTCCATTTGTCAACAAAGAGATGGCTAGAAAATGTTTACCGTATCTCTAAACAAGATATTCTTTATGAACAAAACAAAAGACAATAGACACTGTATTTATCATTTCCTCTGGTAGTACTGTGGTAGTGCAGCTTTGAATGAACTACTGCTGTAGAGGATTATTAACTATTGAGAAGATCTGTAATGTTTATAATGTGTTATCACAATGCCACATTTCTGAGACTTGGAGAAGCAGCAAGTTATCCTCCATCAAATCAATTAGAGGATAATGAGCCAGATCATAATTAAGTCACCCACAATTGCATGCACACATGTGTATGTGCAAGTTATATGAAATTATATAATGCTATGATGTTTGTGATCTTGGCTTACATCCGATAAAAGCATTTTCTCCAGTCAGACTTACCAAGTGCTGCTTTTCTTAATGTAAATTCTGTTTTAATTAATACTCCATTGTTTTATAAAACATGGTTACATTGCATTCCCATCTGCTTGTAGTTGAATAAGGCACATAAATGAATTGGACAGAAGATAGCAAGCATGGGGTTTGCCAAAGGAATTGTTTAACCAAAGAAGCATAACACACTGAATAAACAACTGGATACATTAGATAATAATTTAACCCATGCAAACTACTTAAGAATTGTCAATTAAAAAAAAAAAAAAATCTTTCCCCTTTACAGACACTTCATTTGTACCCATCACCAATAACAAGAAAACTTGTAAACATACCCCCATTTTACTTCAATATCGGGCAGAGTAACATTATAATTTACTCCAATGAACTTCAGCTTGCAACAATGCTGAAATAAAAAAAAATTAAAACCCAACAATATAATTGTTCTGTTACTATTTTTCAGACTCTGAGTTGTTGACTACTCGGAGAGACAAAATAGAGCTGACAAGGTGGTGTCACAGAAATAAACATACACAGTGTTTTTGTGAAACTTGTGTAAAGTATAGCTACCAACAGTGTGGGCTATCACACTCCACTGTGTGGTCACCTGTAATCTTCAAGGTAACCATGAGATGTTCAAGTACAGAACAGGTTGCATTACTAATACTACTACCAGCAGTCCATGATGACTTAAAAATACTGACAGAATTATGAGGACCTAAAATTACCCAGGGCTACAGTTACTAATACTAGCTCCATTTCCACTTTAGATTAAAGAACAAGCTATACAGGGGATGCATTGGAACAGGATTCTTGGCAGTTACAGGACTGTTACCATAACAACACAGCACTGAGTGGCAATCACATGTGACAGCTTTATTTTGTATGCAGTAAAACATAAAAATCATACAAAATATTTAGTCACAGAGTGCCTTTTTTAACTTCAGATGTTAATAATACACCATTTACTTGACTGTAGTGATGTGTGGGTAAAGACCAAGGAGCACATGGTAAGCGAAGAACTGGACAGAACCTTTAATTTTTTTTGCCAATTAATACAAGATAAAATGATAAGATTAGTGCTCCACAATGCAAGCAGGTCCTCTGCATAATGCTGTGATTGAATAATGTGTATATTTTTTGTGTTTTACTGCATACACTTTAATGCTGCCACTCTTTTTTTTTTTTTTTTTTAACTGCCATGAGTTCTGTTCGGTGACATCATACGCATACCCTCTATTTGACCAACACAAATTTAAAATAGTCTAACATTCAGCCTATGGCCGAGGATACATCAAGTTTTTATGATGTATCAATACAATTTCTAAATTTGCAAAAAAGGATATGAAAATATTATTATTGTATACTTTTGGAGGTTGATTTTTTTTACACATTAAAACATATGTTCAGTCCCAAGCATGTGTAAAAAAAAAAAAATGGAGCAAACCGATTAAGTAAGGCTGTGCAATGTACAGTGCATCCGGAAAGTATTCACAGCGCTTCACTTTTTCCACATTTTGTTATGTTACCGCCTTACTCCAAAATGGATTAATTTTTTTCTTCAAAATTCTACACACAACATCCCATAATGACGATGTGAAAAAAGTTTTTTGAAATTTTTGCAGATTTATTAAAAATAAAAAAAACTAAGAAATCACATATACATAAGTATTCACAGCCTCTGCTCAAAGTTTGTTGATGCACCTTTGGCATCAATTACAGCCTCAAGTCTTTCTGAATATGATGCCACAAGCTTGGCACGCCTATTCTTGGGCAGTTTGGTCCATTCCTCTTTGCAGCACCTCTCAAGCTCCATCAGACTGGATGGGAAGCGTCGGTGCACAGCCATTTTCAGATCTCTCCAGAGATGTTCAGTTGGATTCAAGTCTGGGCTCTGGCTGGGCAACTCAAGGACATTCACAGAGTTGTCCTGAAGCCACTCCTTTGATATCTTGGCTGTGTGCTTAGGGTTGTTGTCCTGCTGAAAGATGAACTGTCGCTCCAGTCTAAAGTCAAGAGTGCTCTGGAGCAGGTTTTCATCCAGGATATCGCTGTACATTACTGCATTCATCTTTCCCTCTATCCTGACTATTCTCCAAGTTACTGCCGATGAAAAACATCCCCACAGCATGATGCTGCCACCACCATTGGCGTGGTTATGAGTGGTGCCTGGTTTCCTCCAAACATGACGCCTGGCATTCATGCCAAAGAGTTCCATCATTGTCTCATCAGACCAGAAAATTTTGTTTCTCATGGTCTGAGAGTCCTTCGGGTGCCTTTTGGCAAACTCCACGTGGGCCGCCATGTGCCTTTTACTAAGGAGTGGCTTCCGTCTGGCCACTCTACCATACAGGCCTGATTGGTGGATGCTACAGAGATGGTTGTCCTTCTGGAAGGTTCTCCTCTCTCCACAGAGGAATGTTGGAGCTCTGATAAAGTGACCATCAGGTTCTTGGTCACCTCTCTGACTAAGGCCCTTCTCCCCCTATTGCTCAGTTTAGACGGCTGGCCAGCTCTAGGAAGAGTCCTGGTGGTTCCGAACTTCTTCCATTTATGGATGATGGAGGCCACTGTGCTCACTGGGACCTTCAAAGCAGCAGAAATTTTTCTGTACCCTTCCCCAGATTTGTGTCTCAAGACAATCCTGTCTTAGAGGTCTACAGACAATTCCTTTGACTTCATGCTTGGTTTGTGCTCTGACATGCACTTTCAACTGTGGGACCTTATATAGACAGGTGTGTGCCTTTCCAAATCATGTCCAATCAACTGAATTTGCCACAAGTGGACTCCAATTAAGCTGTAGAAACATCTCAAGGACGATCAGTGGAAACAGGATGCACCCAAGCTCAATTTTGAGCTCCATGGCAAAGGCTGTAAATACTTACAGTATGTACATGTCATTTCTTAGTTTTTTATTTTTAATAAATTTGCAAAAATCTCAAAACCCCCCAACTTTTTCATGTTGTCATTATAGGGTATTGTGTGTCGAATTTTGAGGAAAAAAAATGATTCTAATCCTTTTTGGAATAAGGCTGTAACATAAAATGTGGAAAAAGTGAAGCAATTCAAATACATTCAATGCACACATGCAAAGATGATTCATCAAGGTTAAAAGCAACTGCACTGCATCTAACTTTAGCACTTTCTTCTGGAAAGTACCATCTTCTTTAGACAGGTTACTCTTGTTATTCTGATAAGAGTACATAGGAGAAATGAATATGTCTCCATATAAATAATATATATTTAAAATTTTTTATCCAATATTATTCTTTGATGCTAACAAAACTCTATGGTTAAAATAAGCACATATAGCTCTGTAAAAAAAAAAATAAGAGGCCACTGCAAAATCTTTCCTAAATTAGCATCGCCACATGTATGGCAGCCATTCAGTATGATTATCTGTTGAATTCCAACACAAGGACACCTAAGTCTACTTAAGGAGGTACTGATTAAATCATCATCTAAGCATGGTAAGACACATGAAAGCTGTGAATAAATAAATACACAAATACATTAACTTGTTTTCTTTGCATTATTTGATCTAAAAGCACATCTAAATGCAGCATCTTTTTGTTGTTTTGGTCAGCTGTCATTTTCTGTAAATAAATACTCTCAATGATAATATTTTGACTTGGAATTTGGGTGAACTGTTTTCAGTAGCTTACAGAATGAAATAAAATTGTTCATTTTACCTAAACTCATACATATAAATAATAAAATAAAACCAGATAAAGTGATAATTATGTAGTTGTGTTTTTGGTCTCTTAAATTTTTTTCCAGAGCTGTACTCGCAACACCATTTCATATAAAAAAAAACCAAAAAAACAAAACAGAGTGTAATTAAATATGCCCTAAATCACATGCAAAACATCTACCAAGGAAACAGAATTTTCAAGAAAGGGTGCACCATTTATTACAAACCGTTTTAGATCTTAGTAATTTGAGTGTTGTTGAACACTCGGTCTTGCACAGCCTCATCCTGCCCTGCCCCTCCTCCACTGGATCTGTGACTTCTCTGTATCCCATTTAATGTGCGTATGGAACACTGCTAATCATTCTGGTGCTGAACTCATGTGAAACATTTAAACCAGCAGTTGTTATTGTCAAATAAAAACAGATTAAGTAACTAAAAAGTCTATTTCTTGCCTCAAACATTTTCAGAAACACATTCTGCTGCTGTGTTTAAGATATCAGAGAAAGTTTACTGCTGAATCAACATGTCAAAAGTCAGCTAGGAGCAGGTCTATGTTTGCTTGACTGTAGGAGGATTTCAAAGAGGCTAGGACAGCTGCCAATAATTTGTCATTACTCTCTAGTGATACTGACAAATGACATGATGGCCCCTTCGAAAAAAGCCACAGTAGCCATAGCAACTTGTTGTATTTTATTATTTAGGAAAGGAACATTCTTTTTTTAATTTAAGGAGCATTTTTATCATTTAATATATGCCAGTAGCTTACTTTTGTTCCGTTTTTTTTTCCATGTACAGTGGTGTGAAAAAGTGTTTGTCCCCTGCCTGATTTCTCTTTTTTTTGTATGTTTGTCACACTTAAATGTTTCAGATCATCAAACAACTTTAAATATTAGACAAAGCTAACACAAGTAAACACAAAATGCAGTTTTTAAATGAAGGCGTTTACGATTAAGAGAAAAAAAAAATCCAAACCTACATGGCCCTGTGTGAAAAAGTGATTGCCCCCTAAACCTAGTAACTGGTTGGGCCACCCTCAGCAGCAACAACTGCAATCAAACGTTTGCGATAACTGGCAATCAGTCTTTTTTCCAGCACTGTGCAGGAATTTTGGCCCACTCATCTTTGCAGAATTGTTGTAATTCTGCCACATTGGAGGGTTTTCGAGCATGAACCGCCTTTTTAAGGTCATGCCACAGCATCTCAATCGGATTCAGGTAAGGACTTTGACTAGGCCACTCCAAAGTCTTCACATTTTGTTTTTCTTAAGCCATTCAGAGGTGGACTTGCTGGTTTGTTCTGGATCATTGTCCTGTTGCAGAACCCAAGTGCGCTTCAGCATGAGGTCACGAACAGATGGCCGGACATTCTCCTTCAGGATTTTTTGGTAGACAGCAGAATTCATGGTTCCTTTGACCACAGCAAGTCTTCCAGGTCCTAAAGCAGCAAAACAGCCCCAGACCATCACACTACCACCACCATATCTTACTGCTGATATGATGTGCCTTTTCTGAAATACTGTGTTACTTTTACACCGGATGCAATAGGACACACAACTTCCAAAAAGTTCAACGTTTGTCTCGTCAGTCCAGAGTATTTTCCCAAAAGTCTTGGGGATCATTAAGATGTGTTCCGGCAAAACTGAGACAAGCCGTTAAGTTCTTTTTGGTCAGCAGTGGTTTTCATCTTGGAACTCTGCCATGCAGGCCATTTTTGCCTAGTCTCTTTTTTATGGTGGAGTCATGAACACTGATTTTCCTGAGGCAAGTGAGGCCTGCAGTTCTTTGGATGTTGTTGTGGGATCTTTTGTGACCTCTTGGATGAGTTATCGCTGCGCTTTTGGGGTAATTTTGGTCAGCTGGCCACTCCTGGGAAGGTTCACCACTGCGCCATGTTTTCGCCATTTGTAGATAATGGCTCTCACTGTGGTTTGCTGGAGTCCAAAAGCTTGAGAAATGGCTAGAAAATTGAACTGAGCTTTCAAAGATGTGATAAACCACAGTTAATTTATGTTTTAACAGGGGGACAATCAGTTTTTCCACACAGGGCCATGTAGGTTTGGATTTTTTTTTACCCTTAATAATGAACACCTTCAATGAAAAACTGCATTTTGTGTTTACTTGTGTTATCTTTGTCTAATATTTAAATTTGTTTGATGATCTGAAACATTTAAGTGGGACAAACATACAAAAAAAAAAATAGAAATCAGGAAGGGGGCAAACACTTTTTCACACCAATGCACATGTTGATATTGTGAAGCAGTCTGTTAAAACAAGCACTTGTGTGACATTTGTCAAGCCACCCTGACTTGGAACTTTTGGTCACCTGTATTAAAAAAAACAGAACTATTGAGGCATGATTTTTGGTGCTTATCCCCAGCACCTCTTCAGTCATTTTTACATCTCATGAGCAGATAAATTTAAGTCTAGACACATTTTAATACTTGGAACACAAAACAAAAACTTCGTCAGCAACTTTGCTATACAAAGTAGTGACTACCACAAATCCGTTAACCTTCCATTAAACTACTCATAAATTTAGCTGACATTTACAAAGACAAACAAAAAATGGCACTAGTTTTTAAAGAGATTTTGATAAAGACAAAATTCCAAACCATATGAAAAGAAAATTAATGTGTGTCAAACAGATTAATTACCCATCTCTATTTTCTATTTAGATTCTTTTCCTTTTACCAACTTAACACTCTTGATATGATTTGACATCACATTTTAATATTTCACAAAGCAGACTTAATTTTTTAAATGTGAAAAGCATTTGCCAACAAACTCTTGAGAAGAACCCCATTCAAAACACCGCATCAAAAAATGCCATAAATGTGGTCATGAGGGCAAAATAGAAGTACACAGGAATATCACAGAGGAATACACCAACAAGTCTTGTGCCATATTAATGAGTGACAACTGCCACAACAATTACTTGCTAGTTTAAAGTGTGGAATTCAAAATAAACTTTGCTGCTGAACATAGTCTTTGCCATAGCTACATGAAGGGCTTTCAGCTTCACAAACAGTCAGTGAGCCCTTCTTTTTCCAGTCAAGTCATTCCTCACAAAGATAAACAAACACCAATCTTTTGGATGAAAGCTATTTCTAATCCCATGCCACTGAGCTATATTCCCGTAACTGGGAGAGAGCATGACCAAATTCTTTTTGGAATAAAAATGAGCTCCACCACAGTTTCAATAAATTACTCAGTAACTGTAGAGAAAATGCCAGTGAAAACTCTTGGTATGCCAGCGATTTAATATAATTTGTGTCATCTTCTCTTTAGGGTCTGGATGGCCTCTTCCAGAGTTCCTTTGTCCCATTTGGCTCTTCCTGGATGTGCTTTTTTCCACTGCATCCATCATGCACTTATGTGCCATCTCACTAGATCGCTATATCGCAATCAAGAAGCCAATTCAACACAGCCAGTACAAGTCTAGAACTAAAGCATTGGTCAAGATTACTCTGGTGTGGCTCATATCCATTGGTAAGCATATCAGTTCAGCTTTCTCCTTTTTTTTAATACAAAATTTACACAGCACTACTACAGCCTTTACCTGGATTAAGAAATGTCAGATGTCTTGAAATGAGAGCAATAGCAGATCCAGTTCTTCCATCCATCCATCCCTTTTCTGGGAATCCGGGTCATGGAGGCAGCAGTACAAGTAGAGAAGGCCCAGACTTTCCTCTCCCCAGCCACCTGGGGTTCCCAGGCCAGCTGTGAGACAGTCTCTCCAGCATGTTCTGGGTCTGCCCTAGTCTCCTCCCAGTGGGACATACCCAAAATACCTCAACTTGGAGGTGTCCAGGAGGCATCCTAATCAGGTGTCCAAACCATTGCAACAGGCTCCTTTCAATGTGGAGAAGCAGCGGTTCTACTCTGAGCCTCTCACAGATAACTGAACTCCTGCCCCTATCTCTAAGGGTGAGTCTAGCAACCCTACGGGGAAAGCTCATTTCAGCCACTTGTATCCATAAGCTCATTCCTCTGGTCATTACCTAAAGTTCATGACCATAGGTGAGGGTAAGAAGGTAGACTGAGCAGTAAATTGACAGCTTTACTTACTGTATAGCTCAGCTCTCTCTACACCACGATAGACCAGTACAATGTCTGCATGACTACAGATGCTTCTCTAATTCGCCTATTAATCTCTCGCTTCATTCTCCCTTCACTCTTGAATAAGACTGAGATACTTGAACTCCTCCACTTGGGGCGGGACCTCGTCCCCAACCCAGAGAGGAATATCCACCCTTTTCTGGCAGAACACTACGGACTATGACTTTTATGCACCGATTCCCATCCTGGCTGCTCCACACTCAGTAGCAAACCGTCCCAGCAAGACCTGTAGGTCATTGCTAGATGAGGCCAACAAAATAACATCATCTGCAAACAGCAGAGATGAGATCTTATGGTCACCAAACATGACACTTTCTGTTCCTTGACTGCGCCTAGAAATCCTGTCCATAAATATTATGAACAGCATCAGCGACAAAAGGCAGCCCTGATGGGAGTCTAACTCTCACTCAGAACAAATTCGACTGATGGTTGGCAATACGAACCAAACTCTCACAACGGTTGTATAGAGACCAGACAGGTCGTAGATATGAGCCCAATACCCCATACTCCCGAAGCACCCTTACAAGAAACCATGAGGGATGCAGTTGAATGCTTTCTCCAAGTCCACAAAACACATGTAGAGTGGTTGGGCAAACTCCCATGAACCCCCAAGGATCCTTGAGAGGGTGAAGAGTTGGTCTGATATGCTGCGACCCAGACAAAAACCAGGTTGTTCCTCCTGAATCCAAGGTTCAACCAATGGCTGGACTATCCTCTCCTGTACCTTAGCATAGACCTTCCCGGGGGTGCTGAGGAGTGTGATCCCTCTAAAATTGGAACACACCCTCCAATCCCCCTTCTTGAAGAAGGGAACCACCACCCCAGTTTGCCATGCCAAAGGTACTGCCTCCAACTTCCACACGATGTTGCAAAGGTGTGTCAACCAAAACAGCCCTACAGCATCCGGAACCTTGAGGTACTTGGGGCAATTCTCATCCACCTCTGGGGCCTTGCCATCGAAGAGTTTTGTTAACAACTGCGGCAACCTCAGCCCCTGTGATGAGCGAGTCATCCCCCTCGTCCTCAGGCTCTGCTTCCACTATGGAGGACGTGCCAGTGGGATTGAGGAGATCCTCAAAGTATTCTTTCTATTGCCCAACACCATTCCCAGTCGAAGTCAGCAGCTCTCCATCTGCACCATACACAGCGTGGACAGGAAGGTGCTTCCCCCTTCTGAGTCACTGGACAGTTTGCTAGAAACTTTTAGAGGCCAACTGAAAGTCTTGGTCCATGGCCTTGCCAAACTCCTCCCACACCTAAGTTTTAGTCTCAGCAACTGCTTAAGCTGCACTCTGCTTGGCCTGCCAGTACAACTCAGCTGCTTCAGGAGTCCCACAAGCCAACCAAGCTCAGTAGGACTCCTTCAGTCTGATGGCCCCCCTCACCACTGAAGTCCACCATTTGGTTTGGGGGTTGCAACTATGAGAGGCACTGACAACCTTAAGGCCACAGCTCTGAGCAGCTGCTTCAGCAGTGAAGGTAGAGAACATGGTCCATTCAGATTCAATATCTCCAGTATGCCTCGGAATGTGGTCAAAGTTCTTCCGGAGATGGAAGTTGAAGACCTCTTGGACTGGGGCCTCAGCCAGATGTTCCCAGCACACCCTCACTATATGTTTGGGTCTGCCAAGTTTGAATGGCATTCTCCCCTGGCATCACACCAGTTTACAGATACAGAAATAATTGCCAGATGTAATAAAACAAGCTACTATATAAACAGCAAAAAGAAGATGGGATGGTACTCCATGACTAAGTGAGACAAGAGTTTTTCTAACCTATGAGGCTAATACCATCATAACAAGGTGCACATCTGGTGTGGTCCACCAGATACCCCCCCCCCCCCAAATAAGACATCCAGCTGAACAGTTGTCAAGTCTGACTGATTACTTAAAGTAGTTTAAACTACTAGCTAATATTCAGTCAGAGCTTTAGGTCTGCTTGAAGCGTTTACACCAAAGAGATCATAACTTCATCAAAATTAATGGAAACCTGACATTATTCCACCTTTAAAGATGGTAATGGATTGGTTGACTATAAGCAATAACTTCTGAAATTTGGCTGCTCATTTCTCATTCAATTTCAAGTAGAAAAGCTGATTTTATCAAATAAAAACGCAACACAAACAAACAAACAAGACCAAAGCATAGACAGTAAATAGTGGCCGATATTTCTCCATCATTATGACATACTTGTCATTCTTATTCATATCAAAAGGATAGATCACAGCAAGATAAAGAGCAAACGAGCTTGTCATATTTTTTTTGTTTTGTTTTTTTTACCAAAACCTACACTCCTCACATGAGGGACAATGGCAAGCCATGAAAATTTAGCTTGATGAATTAAGAAAAAAATGATATTGGAAACAAAATGGGCCTTGTTATTGCAGATAACAGCTTTTACCAACATGAGGGTAAAAAAAAAATAAAATAAAATTGTCAATTTTAACTGCTGACTTTTTTTTTTTTTTTTGTCAGGCATTGCAATCCCAATTCCAATCAAGGGGCTTCAGAACTACCACTTTCCAAACAACATCACCTTCAACAACAACCACACATGCCAGCTGAAACCTGACACCTTCTCTGAATTCATCATATTTGGCTCCCTGGCCGCATTTTTCATCCCTCTGACTATCATGATGGTCATTTATCTGCTTACTGTACAAGTTTTACGTAAAAAGGTTTACCTGCTCAGATCAAAAGTGACTCAGCGCTTTAGCTTCCCAACAATTGGCACAGTTTTTCAAAGTGAACAGGCTATGACATCACTTCAAGCTGGAAAAATGATCACGCTGGATAAAAGATTTTCTCGGATGCAGGAAAAAACAAATGGAAACATTATGAACTTTCCTAAACGAGATGAACTGCCCATTCATAGAACGTCAGGAGATGACCTGCCCATTCGTAGAATGTTAAGAGATGAATTGCCCGTTCGTAGAATGTCAGGAGATGAATTGCCTGTTCGTAGATTGTCGGGAGATGATGTGCCCATTCGTAGATTGTCAACAATGGGGAAGAAGTCAATGCAGACTTTAAGCAATGAGCAGCGAGCCTCAAAGGTGCTAGGCATAGTCTTCCTCCTGTTTGTTGTTATGTGGTGCCCTTTCTTCATTACCAATATCACTTCTGTACTATGCACTCGTTGTGATGCAGCCATAATTTCCCGCCTAATGGAGATTTTTGTTTGGGTGGGCTATGTATCATCAGGTATTAATCCATTGGTGTATACTTTATTTAATAAAACTTTTAGGCAGGCATTTACACGATACATTACATGTAATTACAAAAGATATACTAGTCATACGCCGAGACGACATTCAAGGGGAACAAATGCAGACTGGACCTTTAGGAGGATTTCATTCAAATCCTCAGTGGCAGAAAACTCTAAACTGTTCATGAAGCGAGGAATGAAGAATGGCATTGGAGCAATGAGCTACCAAACTCCACCGAGGAGCCACCAAGCAACTGTACAGTCACCCAGTGGAGTTGTGTTAGACACAGTATTTCTGACAACAAAAGGAGATACTAAGTATGAGGAACATGTTAGCTGTGTATAAAGACTCCAGAGAAATGGTTTTTAAGTGGACTGATGTTGCAATGACAAAGGCTTGTCTGTAAATAAATACATAAAATGTAATGGATGTGCTATTCATCTAAATTTGACCATTTAATTCCAGGGCTTATTATGCATTGTAAAGAAAACAACAACAATACATCCTGTTAATTGTCATATGGCTGTTTTAACATACCTATCAACAATGGAAACTCTAAGGAACTTCTCCAAAGGTCCATTAATTGTACATCCATTAACAACCACAAATATCTACACAAAGATTTAAATGAAGACAATGACCTGTAAACAAACGCTACACTAGAGATCCATATAAAGCCAAAGTTGAAATAGTATGACAGTATACCAAAGCATGGCAAAATGCATTACTGATTTGATATGACAGGTGCGCCTATGACTTCATCTGTCAGGAGGTCAAGGACAATGCTGTTTATTCTATAATAATGCACTTTAACCTTACAGCATATGTGACAATGGCAATTTTGATATGGCAATTATCTGATCTCCTACTTTTTGTTAAAATGGCTGCTGTAAGATAAGTCTATGTAAAGTACTACCTGATGTCTGTTGTAAATAAGAAAAATGACTGGTAATTGGCTAGCGAGTTGTCTAATCAACCAAATGTAACAATAGCACTGAATAATGAATGGGCAATGTTTCATTAGATTAACATGATACTAAACCAAACTTACTTCTTATTACCTTTAAAACATACCACTGAAAATCTAAATTGGTTTGGAGTGACTGGTGCAATTTTCCACTCATAATTTGTATGACAGGCTTTGAAAAAATGTTCTCAGGCAGTGCAATAACACATTTTGGAGTTTGTTTGGTTTTGGACCAATAAATCTGATCAAAAATAACTGACAATTTTTTTTAACCCCATTTTAGCTAGACATCAAGTCTCATCAAATCTCTATGTACATGAGTACAGGGTAACTTAATCTACTTGGAAACACATGTCAGGTCTAATTACAAAGATGGTAGAACACCAGAAATATGACAGTCTGGAAATGACTATATTTCTTTATTCAGCCTTTTAAAATTATACTGTCTAACTATACTGTAAACCATCTCAGATGACCAGCCTTGTATTTGATAAGACAAGAGCATTCTACCTTACAGCTCAGTGTCTGCAAAGGGCATAAAGTGTAAATTCACTGCACTTCAACACTAATTGTTTTACCTGGATATTTGTATGCTGCGGCCTGTTGTTTAAGTAATTTGCAATGAAAAAAAAATGTAAACAGGAAAAGAACAAAATTGGAGATTAAATGAGTACGTGAATGTACTTAATAAAAATATTCTTTGTCTTGATGAAGAAAGCTCCAATATCTTTTGTCCTGCTCACTTTGTTATACTGTCATTTCTTTTAAATTCATCAGTAAAGATGTCTCATTAAGCAAAACTGGAAAGCTAAAATATCCATACTGCCCCTCTGACCATCGGTGACCCTTCTCAGTCCCACCAGGATTTTGTGGGATGTTTCTATGATTGTTGCAGCCCAAAAAGCCTGAATTTGCGGGAGCTTTTTTTTTTTTTTAAAAAAAAACAACAAAAAAAACAAAACAGAAGTTGCAATGTTTTAAGAGTTTTTTTTTTTTCCACTAAAAGTTGTGGGAAGAATTACAAATTTTAAAGCAGATGCTTTTTTCCATGCTGGACCCAAGATATAAAATAAACCATATCAATGACCCGGAGAAGACAAAATGTGCACTGATAGAGGAGATGCTGGGAGTGGAGGATACAGGGAGCTGCCCCAGTGTATCAGCAGGTGAGCCCTTTACGCAGACGGTGGGAGTATGTGCAACAAAAAGGAAGACCCTCGAAGATCTGCTGAAGTCACGGACATCTCTCTCTGCCTGCAAACCAAAGAGAGCACGCGCAGATACCGAAATGGTGCGCTACCTACAAGAGGAGCCACTTGACTCTAATGCAGATCCACTTGCCTGGTGGCGAGACAACCAGAGTTGATTTCCTCTTCTCTCCAAAGTTGCCCACAAATACATGTGCATCTGCGCAACAAGCACACCATCAGAAAGTTTTCAGTGCTGCTAGGAACATTGTTACACCCCTCCGATCCTCTCTGAAACCACACAAGGTTAACATGCTGGTTTTCCTGGCAGGCAACAAAGACGTGACAACTTGAAACGACTTGATCCTTCGTGTTCATTTCATTCATTTATTCGTTTATAGTCTTCAAACATTCAATGCCTGATGCTGCATGAGTTTTTCACTGTTTCTTTGGCATGATTTTTTTCCCCAGATATGTATTTTACAGTTTTACAGAAACAGTTTAAAAAAAAAAAATCAGTATAGATACAGTGCATTATTTTGTTGTTTGGCACTACTGGCAGTTTATATTTAGCCTATTACCGTTTGTAAAAAAAAAAAAAAAAAATTAGCCTATTACCGTTTGTAAAAAAAAAAAAAAAAAAAAAAAAAAGGACAAATGGTTGTTCTCTATGGTTGTCTTGCATATGGATGTTCTCCATTTCTCCATATGTGCTGCATTGTGTCTCTGTCTTGTGGTCAGCAATAAAAGCATAGCCTATTTAATGTTTTGAAAACTGTCACTTTTGTAGGGTCAAAACAAAAAATGTACACATTAATACTCTACTAATAAACCAAATTCGTAGAGCACTGAAAGGGCATAAAGCTTGTTTTTTTTGGTGAGATTGGTTGTGGCAGATGGGGGAAAACGAGGTGAGAAAATATCCTAAATTTAATAAAATAATGGCTGGTTGGGCTCCTTCTGAGCGGAATGTTTATGGGCCTGACAATCAAGCTCTGAAACAGCTACTGCAGAGTGCATTGCTTGTTTGCTGTGTGAATGTGATTATGTGATTTTTCAGACAGTGGCGGCATTGTCCAAAAATCACTATGAAGAGACGGGTGGAGTCCTGCACGGAGTCTGTCCTGTTTAAATAAGATGAATGTCGCAGCTCTCGCCAACCAGTCCACACACCCTAGTTGAAATGCTGGAGTTACTGCTACTGCTTTATGAAAACAATCCAAGTTTTTTTTTTTTTTTTTTTACAGAATCAGCAGCTCATGACTGTAGCAAGACCTGAGCTCCGCACAGTTGTCGCACATAAACTGACAGCGGAGCTGCAGGGCCTTTCTCAACACACAGCTTCCATCGTTTGCCACATAAATTATGAACCCTGTGATTAAACTATGAGACCATAGGGTCAGAAAAACACTTGCAATAATACCACACACCGTGGTGTTGAGCTGTCCACCGTCACCACAGGGAAAATTCCTCTACCGCGAGAGCACTACCTGCTACGCTGTCTATCTGCTGCGCATCTTGACACATAGTCGTACTGGGAGGAGGGGCTCTCCTTGGGGGTGTGCGTTGGTCTATGTCCAGACCAGAGATTCACAACTTTAAAAATTTCATTGATAAGCTGTAGTAATGATTTTACCTCTAAAGATGTATAAAATGTTACAGCACTGGCTGTAGTGTTATATTTGCTTGTTTATTTGTGGTTTTACAGCGTCTCTCCTCACGCATGCTCTCGTGTTGGGGTGCTTTCAGGCAGGCGGGCTTTTTTTCCAACACAAACCCGGCACTTTGTACACACGGTTAGGACAGAGATGCAAAGAGATGTCCACCGGCAGGCCAGAGGAGATGGAGGAAGGGACGGTGTGGGAAAACTCGCAGGTGAGTGTTTTTTTTTTTTTTTAAATCACACACTCTGTTTTTTGCGGATGTGTTCCATTAACACTCACATAAACACGGAAGTGAGCGCAGTGCAGCAACGCATTAGATTCGTTAGATTGAGCGTTTGAGCGCTACTCAGACAAATTTGATTGGCGAAATTGCAGAAGTTGACGAGGATTGGCCAAAATTGTGGGAAAGTTGTGGTGATTGGACAAACTTGCAATGTCATGCAATAGATGCGCTGACGGCTTGATGTTGTGTGAATTGGCGTGACTGCAACATTGGGAAATCCTGGAGGGACTGCCTTCTATGTGGAGTTTGCATGTTCTCCCCATGTCTGCGTCAGTTTTCTCCGGGCACTCCAGTTTCCTCCACAGGCTAAAAACATGCAGGTTAGGTTAATTGGCATCAATTCTTCGCCGGAATGAGTTTAAAAAAAACAAAACAAAACAAAAAAAAAAAAAACCAAACAAACCTGAAAGTGCCAAACAACCATGATGCTGATTTGAGGTCAAATTGCCCAGCCCTACTATGACAATGACTAGGTGGTTTGTATAACACTGATCTTGTCTGATGGGTAAATGTGATGAGTTCCTATAAATACCTTAGCAGGAAATGTGAGTTACAATAAGGAGAGCATTCAGTTTTTATCAATGGGGAAATGTTTTCTAAAAATTCAGGGAAGGAAATTCTAAACTCCAGCTCATCTTAACATCTCATACCATACAAGTAGATGGCATCAGTACAGACGTCAAGTGTAGATTCCAAAGAGAAGACCATAGGCAAAAATGATGTACAGCACATGTGTCAAACTCAGGCCCGCGAGCCAAATTTGGCCCGCAGTGTAATTATAATTGGCCCAATATAATTGGCTCTAATGCATATCAAATGTGCATTAGAGCTGGCCCGCGGTATATACTGTACAGCTAACACTACAAATCCCACAATGCTTTGCTAGTATGTTGGCGTGCAGTCGAAACCGGCAAGCGCTCCTTTTTTCTGTTGACAGTCATTGACAACCATGCTCCAGTCACATCGGACAAATTAATTTCACCCTCCACAAAAATGGCCAAACGAAAGATGGACAACAGGAGCTTTCAAGACAGTTGGGAGGCAGATTATCTGTTCACGAATATAAAAGACAGACCTGTTTGTCTTGTGTGCGGAGCTAACGTGGCTGTAACAAAAGAATATAACATAAGAAGACACTATGAAACAAAACATTATGAAAAGTACAAGGACCTGGACGTAAAGCAGAAGCTGCAGAAGGTGGAGGAGATGAAAAGAAGTCTGGTTTGCCGGCAGACTATGTTCATGAAAGCAAAATCAAAAAGTGAAGCTGCTGTAAAGGCCAGCTTTATTGTGGCAGCAGAGATGGCAAAATCAGCCCGGCCCTTTAATGAGGGAGAGTTTGTCAAAAAGTGCATGGTCAAAGTTTGCGACATCGTGTGCCCAGATAAAAAGCAAGAATTTTTAAATGTGAGCCTGAGCAGAAACACTGTGGCTGAGCGCGTGTGTGAGCTTTCCACTAATCTACATGAACAACTAATAAAAAAGGGAAAAGATTTTATTGCATACTCCCTTGCTGTGGATGAGAGCAGCGACACGTCTGATACTGCCCAGCTGTCAATCTTCATCCGTGGAGTAGACTCGAGCCTGTGCGTCACAGAGGAACTTTTAGGATTAAAATCAATACATGGCACCACCACAGGAAAAGATATCTTTGAAGAGGTATCCAAATGTATAACTGAAATGAGCCTGCCTTGGGATAAACTTGTGGGACTGACGACAGATGGTGCGCCCGCGATGTGCGGTCAAAAGAGTGGATTGGTCGGCAGGATTCAGGAGAAGATGCGGGAGGAAGATGCAGGTGAACTTACAGTTTATCACTGTATCATACATCAGGAAGCGCTCTGTGGCAAAGCTCTGCAAATGGAACATGTTATGAGCTCTATAAAACGAGTAGTCAACTTCATAAGAGCCAAAGGTTTGAATCACCGGCAGTTCAAGTCTTTTCTGGAGGAGTTGGATTCAGAATACAGAGATGTGCCCTATCACACAGAGGTGAGATGGCTAAGCAGAGGAAAAGTACTGAACAGATGTTTTGAGCTACGTGAGGAAATCTGTCAGTTTATGGAAAACAAAGGGAAGGACACAACAGAGCTGAGAGATAAAAAGTTTCTGTGTGAGCTTGCATTTCTGTCTGACATTGTGAGCCATCTCGATGTGCTTAACCTGCAGCTTCAGGGACGGGGCCACATCATCACAGACATGTACGCAGCAGTGAGGGCCTTTAAAACTAAGTTGTGTCTGTGGAAGACTCAGATGCTGCAAGGAAACTTGGGTCATTTTCCGTGCTGCCAAACCATGGTAGAGCAAATTTCTCCTGCCGTGCTGCCTAGCGCACAGTTTGCTGAAAAAATCAACGCGCTCAGTGCTGAGTTTTCCCGGCGATTTGCCGACTTTGAGGCTCAGAAAGGGAGATTTGAACTGCTCAGTAACCTGTTTGCGATCGACGTGGAAAGCGCACCAACCAGCCTCCAAATGGAGCTAATTGAACTCCAATGTAATGACATGCTCAAATCAAAATATGACTCTGTTGGTGCTGCGCGGTTTCCATGTTTCCTCCCCGGCACAATGCCTCAATTACGCACCCAAGCTGCTCAGATGCTCTCAATATTCGGCAGCACATATCTATGTGAACAACTGTTCTCTATGATGAAGGTGAACAAAACACCTCACAGAAGTCGACTCACTGATGAACACCTTCACTCCGTCCTGAGGTTTTCCTCAGCTCAGAGCCTGACCCCAGACATTGATGAACTTGCATCTAAGAAAAGATGCCAGGTATCTGGCTTAGACCAATGTGCAGAATAAATCAGAGTGTAGCAAACTGAGCTTGAATATATCTGTTATTTATGCACTTTTTCTACTGCAAGGCATGGTCTGTTAATAGTTGAAATGTTGGATTTTTATTGAATGACATTATTATTTTTGGTTCTTTTGTTGTTGGCTTTGAAAAAGATTTACTTTAAAAAGGAACTTGAAAGGATACGGGGAGAGACATACTTTATTTATTTATTTAAATAAGAAATGAATACCACTGATGTGTCTTTTATTTCAAATTTAATTTCTCATGTGTTTGTAATATCAAGCTTTGGTTGTTCCAGATTCTGTGTTTAAGCAAAACTAAAGTTTGTTTCCATATGAAAAGGTTAAACATTACATATCAGTTGCAGTTAATTTTTCAATAAATATTGAGTTTGGCCCGTGACTTTACTTCACTGCTTAATTTTGGCCCACTGTGAATCTGAGTTTGACACTGCTGATGTACAGGCTTCTTTGCTTTTGCATTAACAACAATAGATTTTAACTGTGTGCTTACATTATTACTATGGATGAAGCTACTGGTCACTGTTCTCAAATTGGAAAAGCTACAAAACTCCATGACAATTGATAGTGTTTTGCCATGTATGGGATGATCACTTATTTATTTGAGTAATGCTGTACTGCTTTAACTTAACCCAACAAGGAGGGCATTAAAGAAAAGTCATCACAACTACAAATTTTAATTTAGATCTTGAAAAATACAAAAAAATAAGCAGAGTTTTCACAGGTAAGACCCAAACTGCACAAACACATCAGTGTTTCAGCCGATTCCACTGTACTCAAATGGTAGTGTATAAAAGTGTAATGGCAGCTTAATAACTGGAATTCTGATTTAAACCTTGAGACTCAAAAAAGTAAAGCTGGATTTACACTGACTCCAGATGCAGTCCATTGCCGATGCAGTGCAGACGGAGCCTTGTGTCCATCCCCACCAGCTCCGTTTGTGCTTTGAAGCGGCATGGATGAGAACAGGGTTTGAAATACAAGATCATGTAAGAATTATATAAAATAACACAAGATCTCGAAAAAGAGCCAAGAGTGACCGAGAAGGGCCAATTGTGATCGTGTGATAACAAGAAAGCATGATGTACCGGCTCTCCACATGGATTTTTGTGCTCTAATAATATGCAAGTAGCCTGTTAATTTTGATTCTATGAAGTGTTTGCATGTTATATCAAAGTTTTTACCTTCTCTGACACAGTAGTGAAGGAATAGACCTCAGAAAATAACGGATGGTACTTTTAATAGTTTTTAATGAACAAACAGCCATTAAGTACAGTAGATAGCTTTTCCTTACAGACTGGATCCGACACCCATCAAAAACAGACTCCTTGCGTTTTTTTAGTGATCCAAATCTGATGAGTCGGATTCGTTCTGCAGTGGTCCGGACCACATGGGAATGAGAACATTAATTAGAATGGGAACTATTAGCAGTGGAGACCGGATCTCAACCATAACGGACTGGATCTGGAGTCAGTGGCAATCCTGGGTAAGACCTTGGGCTGAAATAATTAGTTGACGTTGTTGATAATGTCGATCCTAAAAATTTGTCAACGCAGATTTTTATTGTCGACAAATCGTTTAATTTTCAAGTTTATATGTATGCCATGGGAATGTTCAGTTTAACTGTTCCAGTGAAGAAGAGAAGTGCATCATGGTGACACGGACAGAAAATCACGGAGAAGGCCAAAAATTTCCAAAGTATGGGAGGATTTTACCAAAAATAAATGAATGAAACAAGTTAAAATGTAGACTGTAAAGCGGGTTGTCATATCCCAGCTGCACTACAGCTATGCATCCAGTCCCTCCTCCTCTCTGTTCCTCCGTCTCTGGCCACCTGTTAGCGGACTGCACCGGTAAGGATAGCAAGTAACGTTAGTGCTTCTTATTTTCAATGAGCGACTCTCTCAGCTTTAGAAAACTGAACACACTATTAGTGTGTGTCATTTAAATAGTTTACCTGCTGTCGGACAATAATCTCTCTTTCGATAGTTGCTGACAACTGAGCTGGTTCCATTATGCTAGCTAATACAGTGGGGGAAAATACAGCCGTGGACAAAATTGTTGGTACCCCTCTGTTAATGAAAGGAAAACCCACAATGGTCACAGAAATAACTTGAATCTGACAAAAGTGGTAATAAATAAAAATTCTATGAAAATTAACCAATGAAAGTCAGACAATGCTTTTGAATTGTGGTTCAACAGAATTATTTTAAAAAACAAACTCATGAAACAGGCCTGGACAAAAATAATGGTACTTTTTTTTTTTTTTTTGTACTTATTTTGTACCCGTAGGTAGATTTATTTTGCAGTCTGGTGACAAGCCACCAGCTGCCGGTCGCTGTGTGCGCAAGTGCCCCGTATCCCTAACCTGCATGTTTTTAGCATGTGGGAGGAAACTGGAGAAATCCCGGAGTAAACCCATGCAACACGGGGAGAACATGCAAACTCCACACAGATCACTGTTGGCCGGGGGCAGGGATCGAACCCACGATCCCCGCGATCCCCCGGCCGAGGGTAAAACTGTGCTGCCGCAGTGCTAACCACTGCGCCACCGTGCAGTGGTTAGCACTGCCCCTAGAAAAGATTGGGTACCCCTAGAAAAGATTGAAAATAATGTGACCATAGGGACATGTTCAACCAAGATGTGTCCTCTAATTAACATCACAGGTGTCTACAAACTTGTAATCAGTCAGTCGGCCTATTTAAAGGGTGACAAGTAGTCACTGTGCTGTTTGGTGACATGGTGTGTACCACACTAAACATGGACCAGAGGATGCAAAGGAGAGAGTTGTCTCAGGAGATTAGAAAGAAAATTATAGACAAGCATGTTAAAGGTAAAGGCTATAAGACCATCTCCAAGCAGCTTGATGTTCCTGTGACTACAGTTGCACATATTATTCAGAAATTTAAGATCCACGGGACTGTAGCCAACCCCCCTGGACGTGGCCGCAGGAGGAGACGGATAATACCGAATGGTAACAAAAGAGCCCAGAACAACCTCTAAACACATTCATGGTGAACTCCAAGGTCAAGGTACAACAGTGTCAAATCGCACCATCCGTCGGTGTTTGAGCCAAAGTGGACTTCATGGGAGACGACCAAGGAGGACATCACTGTTGAAAACAAATCATAAAAAAGCCAGACTAGAATTTGCCAAACTGCATATTGACAAGCCACAAAGCTTCTGGGAGAATGTCCTATGGACAGACGAGACAAAACTGGAACTTTTTGGCAAGGCACATCAGCTCTATGTTCACAGACGCAAAAATGAAGCATACCAAGAAAAGAACACTGTCCCTACTGTGAAACATGGAGGAGGTTCTGTTATGTTCCGGGGCTGCTTTGCTGCATCTGGCACAGGGTGTCTTGAATCTGTGCAGGGTACAATGAAATCTCAAGACTATCAAGGTATTCTAGAGAGAAATGTGCTGCCCAGTGTCAGACAGCTTGGTCTCAATCACAGGCCATGGGTCTTGCAACAGGATAATGACCCAAAACACTCAGCTAAAAACACCTAAGAATTGCTAAGAGCGAAACATTGGACTATTCTAAAGTGGCCCTTTATGAGCCTTGATCTAAATCCTATTGAACAACTGTGGAAGGAGCTGAAACACGCCGTCTGGAGAAGGCACCCTTCAAATCTGAGACAACTGGAGCAGTTTGCTCATGAGGAGTGGGCCAGAATACCTGCTGAGAGGTGCAGAAGTCTCATTGACAGTTCGAGAAATCGTTTGATTGCAGTGATTGCCTCAAAAGGTTGTGCAACAAAATATTAAGTTAAGGATACCATCATTTTTGTCCAGGCCTATTTCATGGGTTTGTTTTTTAAAATAATTCTGTTGAACCACAATTCAAAAGCATTGTCTGATTTTCATTGGTTAATTTTCATAGAATTTTTATTTATTACCACTTCTGTCAGATTCAAGTTATTTCTGTGACCATTGTGGGTTTTCCTTTCATTTTTTTTTTTTTCTCTCAGCGCCACACGAGTCGGCTGCCTTTTGCAACAGCGGCTCGATTCCGAGTCTTTTTCCCTTCCTCTCTCTTTTGATCCGTCTTTTTTTTTCACCCCACTTATATCACGGACACACAGATCGTCCCAAATGTCTCCTGAGCCGGTGGACGGAGCCACTGTCTATAGCAGGATACGATACAGCAGAGAACAGCTGCTAGCATTCAACCGCCACCCGGTCCCATTGGAAAAACTCGACATACCGAGAGAACTGAGGCGAAAACGCCGCGGCTGCCGGGCTGGAGTAAGGCGGAGGACAAAAAATATAAGGTACAGACCCTCCCTTCCATCTGTTGTCATGGGAAATGTACGGTCGATACTGGGAAAGTTAGATGAGCTAGCGGCTATCTCCCGTTATGATAGCACATACCGGGAGTGCTCTCTCCTTTTGTTTACTGAGACGTGGCTAACTGAACTAGCAGCAGATGCTAACATTGAGCTGGAGGGTTTTCACATGATACGAGCTGACCGAACACCAGACAGTGGCAAGGCTAGGGGCGGTGGAGTGATAATGTATGTTAACAACAACTGGTGCAGACCGGGACATATCACTGTTAAACAACGACACTGCAGCAAAGACATTGAGTTGCTAGCTGTTAGCATGAGGCCTACATATCTCCCGAGAGAACACTCACACGTGATCTGCATTGTTGTTTATGCAAATCCGACGGCGAACGCTGGGACAGCACGTGACGTCATCCATTCAGTAACCAGCAGGCTGCAGACAGAACACCCAGATGCTCTTCTCCTCATCTCAGGCGATTTCAACCATGTTTCACTGTCTCCCATTCTACCCACGTTCACCCAGTATGTCACATGCCACACTAGAGACAATAAAACACTGGATTTATTCTACGCAAACACTAAGGAGGCGTACACCTCATCACAACTCCCCCCACTCGGGAGATCGGATCACAACTTGGTTCATCTCCGGCCGGTGTACAAACCCCTAGTGCACAGACAACCTCCGGCCATGCACACTGTGGAGTTATGGTCTGAGGAGACAATGGACACCCTAAAGGGCTGTTTTGAAGCCACCGCCTGGAAGCAGCTCTGCGATCCACATGGTGAGGACATCGATGGCCTCATTCACACCTTCACGGGCTACCTCAGCTTCTGTGTGGACAAATCCGTTCCCACCAAGACCATACGGCGTCACTCAAACAACAAACCCTGGATCAACCCTGAGATAAAAACACTTCTGAGAGAGAAGAAGAGGATCTTCAGGTCAGGGAACAGGGAGATGCTGAAGTCCGTACAGAGGGAGCTGAGGAGAAAGATCAGAGAAGGCAAGGACAGCTTCAGGAAGAAGATGGAGGACAAGCTGCAACAGAGCGACATCAGCGGGGTCTGGAGAAACCTCAAAACCATCTCGGGGCTCCAGAATACCTCCCCCCAGGCCACAGGGGGCAGGGAGTGGGCGAACAACCTGAATCTGTTTTTCAATAGATTTGACCAACCGCCCTCCCCCCTGACTGCACAACAACCACTGCTGCCTCTAAAGAAATCAAGTCCTGCTGCCCACTCCCCACTCCACCAACACCCCCCCACTCCCAACACACAGCCCCCCATCCTGACCCTGACCAGGACCCAGGTGAGGACGGAGCTGAGGAAGATCAAGGCGAGGAAGGCGCCGGGACCGGACGGCATCAGCGCAAAGCTCCTCAAGTCCTGTGCAGACCAGCTGTGTGGGATTGTGACGTATATCTTCAACATGAGCCTGAAACTGGGGAGGGTACCACAGCTGTGGAAAACATCTTGTGTGGTACCTGTACCAAAAACTTCCCACCCCAAAGACCTGAACAGCTACAGACCGGTGGCCTTGACGTCCCACTTGATGAAGACCCTGGAGAGACTGCTCCTTGCTCACCTCCGCCCCCTGGTGGAACCAGCGATGGATCCACTCCAGTTCGCCTACCAGCATGGCATTGGGGTGGAGGATGCGGTGATCTTCCTCCTTCACCGTTCTCTGTCCCACCTGGAGAAGCCCGGGAATATGGTGAGGATCATGTTCTTTGACTTCTCCAGTGCTTTCAACACCATCCAACCGATGATCCTGAAGGACAAGCTGCTGCGCGCAGGGGTGGACCAGCACCTGTCATCATGGATCCTGGACTACCTCACGAACCGGCCTCAGTTTGTGAGAACCCGGGACTGTGTGTCCGACACGATCATCAGTAGCACGGGGGCCCCCCAGGGAACGGTGCTGGCTCCCTTCCTGTTCACTCTTTATACTGCGGACTTCTCACACAACACAACACACTGCCATCTACAGAAGTTCTCTGATGACTCTGCGATCGTTGGCCTCATCTCCAATGGAGATGAAGCTGAGTACAGAGGGCTTATCCAGGACTTCGTGGACTGGTGCCATCGGAACTGCCTCCAGATCAACGCGAGGAAAACTAAGGAGCTGGTGGTGGACTGCCGCAGGCATGGGCAGCCCCTCACAGTACCAGTAAATATACAGGGAACAGACATCGAGATGGTGACATCCTATAAGTACCTGGGTATTCATCTGAACAATAAACTAGACTGGTCACACAATACTGATGCACTCTACAAGAAGGGACAGCGCAGGCTGTTCCTGCTGAGGAGACTCAGGTCTTTTGGTGTACAAGGGGCGCTGCTGAAGTCATTCTATGACACGGTGGTGGCATCAGCCATCACTTTTGGAGTGGTCTGCTGGGGCAGTGGCATTACTGCAGCCGATAGGAAGAGACTGAACAAACTGATTAAGAAAGCTAGCTCTGTCCTGGGGCAGCGCCTTGATCCGATGGAGGAGATAGGAGAGAGAAGGACGGTGGCTAAACTGTCATCTCTGCTGGAGTCCGAGTTCCACCCTATGCAGGACATACTGAATGCACTGAGGAGCTCATTTAGCAGCAGACTACATCATCCCAGGTGCACAACCGAGAGGTTTCGTAGGTCCTTCCTACCAACGGCTGTCAGACTGTACAACCTAAGCAGGGCTGCTCGCAGAGATAGCAAAAAGACGTAACAAACTAATAGTTTTTTGAATGCAAAAGATGCAATAGACTTACACAATGGTCCCCTCCGGCATACAACTAGGAACATACCGGTCGCTATGGAGGGTGAGAATATGTATGGGCACATAATCATACCATGTAGGATAACTAAGTAGACGGTTATGCTGTTTCATTCCATCTAGCAACAATGCTCTGCACTGTGTGTGTTTATATATTTGCATATTTATTCCATCTAGCTACAATGCTCAGCACTGGGTGTGTTTATATATTTATATATCTACATATTATTCCATCTAGCTACATTGCTCCGCACTGTGTGTGTTTATATACTTGCATATTTATTCCACCTAGCTGCAATGCTCCGTACTGTGGGTGTTTATATATTTACATATTTATTCCATCTAGCTACAATGCTCTGCACTGTGTGTTCATATATTCATATATTTATTCCATCCAGCTACAATGCTCTGCACTGTGTGTCTGTGTGTGTGTGTATATATATATATTTATAGTAATACGTACATATGTTTATTAGCTGCTCTTGCTTGCTTGTTTTTTTTCTTGCCTTCTGATTGTTGCTCTGAGTGTTGCTATCCCTGTGCTGTTGCAATCCTGGAATTTCCCCGTTGTGGGACTAATAAAGGCTTATCTTATCTTATCTTATTAACAGAGGGGTACCACCAATTTTGTCCACGTATGTAAGTATTGAACACATCAACATTTTTCTCATTAAACATATTTCTGATAGAGCTATTGACCTGAGATTTTCATCAGATATCAGCAACAACCCAAATAATCCCTACATACAAAGAAATCAAGGCACCTGTGTTCACAAAACAAGTTATATTTAATAAAGTGGAATGACCCAAGGAATAAGTATTGAACACACGAAGAAAAAGAGGTGCAAAAAGGCATAAAAAGCCAAGAAACCTGCTGAAATCCATCAGAATTTAGGAAGTCATCCCATCTCCCATCACTGCAAATTCATTTCAGCTGGTCAAGTCCTGACTGATAGCCTTTAAAAAGGTCTGTGAATATCAGATTGTCACACTACAAAGAACTCATGATGGGTAGAAGTAAAGAGCTTTTTCTAGACCTTTGCAACCTTATTGTTGCAAAACATAATGATGGTACTGGTTACAGGCACTTTTCTAAACTGCTAAATGTTCCAGTGGGCACTGTTGGAGCCATCATTTGGAAGTGGAAAGAACATCATTTTACCATACACTGGCCATGACCAGGAGGTCCTCGCAAGATTTCTGACAGAGGAGTAATAAGAATTATCAGAAGAGTTATCCAAGAGCCAAAGACCACTAGTGGAGAGCTCCAGAAAGACCTGGAATTAGCAGATACTGCTGTTTCAAAGAAAACACTAAGTAATGCATTCAACCGACATGGGTTCTAGGTCCACTCACCTCGCAAAATTCCACTGCTGAAGAAAAAGCATGTTGAAGCCCATTTAAAGTTCGCTGCACAACATTTAGGCAAGCCAGTAAAATACTGGGAGAATATACTCTGGTCAGATGAGACCAAAATCTACCATTTTGAATGCCACAACACACAGCATGTTTGGAGAAGAAATGGCACTGCACATCCCTTCATGGTGTGGGGGTGTTTACCAGCACATGGTACAGGCAGACTTCATATAATTGAAGGAAAGATGAATGGACAAATATACAGAGGTATCCTTGATAAGAACCTGTTGCCATCTACCAAGATGCTGAAGATGAAACAAGGGCATACCTGCCAACTTTTCAAACCTGAAAAGCCTAGTAGCTAGCCGGAGTCCAGGGGCCGATGCTAGCTAACAACCTCATATTTCTTCAACTTTCAAACCTGAAAAGCCTAGTAGCTAGCCAGGGTCCAGGGGCCGCAGGCCCCGGTAGGTCCAGGACAAAGTCCTGGTGGGGGGTTCAGGGGGGCGCCAAACAAATATTAGCATTAAATCAAGTTAGAATGTAGCTAACAACCTCATATTTCTTCAACTTTCAAACCTGAAAAGCCTAGTAGCTAGCCGGGGTCCAGGGGCCGTAGTGTCAAACAAATATTAGTATTTGACATAGAAGTCACATATTAATTATATTAAAGGTAAAATATCTAAATCAATTGCAATACTACACAGAGCGAAATATTTGTTGAATCAACAACCCACATTATATACTTTGTATCATTCATTAATACTCCCAAACATGACATATTGTACTGAAGTATGGGGAAATACATATAAAACAAACATATATCCAGTCTTTATGCTTCAGAAGAGAGCTATTAGAATAATAAACAAAGCTGCTTACAGGGAACCAACAAACCCACTTTTTCTTAAATTAAAAGCTCTCAAGTTGAAAGATCTGGTTGACTTTAAAACTGCAGTAATAATGTTTAAAGCTAAGAATCTATCACTGCCCGCAAATATCCAAAAGCTGTTCCAAATAAGGGAGAAACAATATTATTTCAGAGGAACATGCATATTTCAAAAACCTTCAGTGAGAACTACCACCAAGCAACACTGTGTTTCAGTGCAAGGAGTCAGACTATGGAACGATTTTGGACCTGAATTAAAATCATGTACAACGCTTGGACAATTTAAACAAAAACTAAAGGAAGAAATACTCCAAACATATATACAAGATGACATGTAAAATCACATAAGGATTGTCATATCCAGTCTGTGTTGTGTTGTTACTTAGTTTTTTTTGTCACATTTTGTCTTAGCTTTGTTCTGAATTGTAATCGCTCTTGTTTTGTTTTTCTTTTGAATTCTTGGATGGAATATGGGTGGGCAATATAAGCTGCGGCTTCAGCCATCACCCATTTCAGATAACTTATGCTGAACTGTATAATCAGAGGAGTTCTTGTTTAATTTGACCTTGTTGGATTTTTTCGCCTTTGTTATATTATTCTGTTTCTTTTTAATCTTTACTTTTAAAGAAATATCCGAAATAAAGACTCATTCATTCATTAAATTTGCATTCAAAAGACTATCTTAACACTGCATAGAACTTTGAATAGGCCAGATGTGATGTATTATGAATACTAGAAAAGCACTCGGACAGCGCAGACCTCCGCCAAGTGCCACAGTTCCCCCCATACAGTGTTTAACATCATAAATAAAATATTGAAAATGGCCCTATCTCGCAATGTTAAATTAAAAAAAAAAATAAAAAAATCCTTTAAAAAATTCCTGGATCCAGACAGTGATCCGGATCACCACCAAAATCTAATCATCTGTAGGATACCCCATTTCTGACAATCTGTGAAAATTTCATGAAAATCCGTCCATAACTTTTGGAGTTATCTTGCTAACAGACAAACAGACAAACCAACGCTGATGATCACATAACCTCCTTGGCGGAGGTAACTAGAAGACTAGAAATAGCAGCAGGGTATACTAGCACTGTATAACACACGTGCGTAAAAGACGGCAAAATCGCTCTGATATTTTATGTGTTTACATGACACACCAAGCATGACGAGGCTTGCAATTACACAGCACATGTTCTTCAGAATCTTAGGGATTATATAAAATGTATTCTCCCTTTAGATGTCGAATCCATGGTCCATTTGCCAGGGTTGAAGAGCAGTCGTGCGAACGTCTGCAGCAGTTTACATCGTGTTTACATCTCACCATGTACACACGCCTCTCCAGGATTTCGCGCGAGAATAGAAACCTCAATACCCTCAATAGCGATAGCGTTAGCTTAGCAAACGCTTCAGGTAAAGCGTAGCAGCGAACCACGAAAAGAAACGCTACTGACGCTACTATGTTCTAAATTTCCTAGCGATCTCGTGTTTGGAATTGCTTTCGTGTTTTTTTTACGATTTAAAATTTTTGACTGAATTTTTAGTGAAAAACCGTAATTTTGATTAATAAAGCCGTAACCCGGAATGGGGTCTTGAAAACCGTAACCATTACGGCAAAACCGGAGTAGTTGGCAGGTATGCAAGGGTGGACATTTCAGCAAGACAATGATCCCAAACACACAGCCAAGGAAACTCTCAACTGGCTCCAGATAAGGAAAAGAAAGCTGCTAGAATGACCCAGTCAGTCACCTGACCTGAATCCTATTGAAAATCGATTTGAAGACAGTTTGTGTGGAAGAATGGGCTAAAATCACTCCTGAGCAATGCCTGTACCTAGTTTCTCCATACAGGAGGCATCTGGAAGCTGTTATTACCTGCAAAGGCTTTTCTACTAGATATTAAATGAATTTCACCAAGTGTGTTCAATATTTATTCCCTGTGTCATTCCACTTTATTAAATATAACTTGTTTTGTGAACACAGTTGCCTTGATTTCTTTGTATGTATGGATTACTTGTGTTGTTACTGATATCTGGTGAAAATCTCAGGTCAATGGCGCCATCAGAAATGTTTAATGACAAAAATATTGATGTTTTCAATACTTATTCTCCCCGCTGTATGCTGACTGCAGTAAATGGGTGAATTATAAGAGCAACTTACTCTTTTTCATATTCTCTATTGTCACCGTAATATCAGCCTTCATTCTGAATATTAGTGCATCTCAGTAAATTAGAACAGTATGATTTGTAATTTAATTGAATAAAGATAACCATAATCATCACAAATAAATTTAAAATGGCTTAAATATTTCACTATGTGTAATGGAGGCTCACATTCCTGCACTGACATTTAAAGTGGTTTTTCATTTGTTTATTTTGGATTGGAAGAAGTTATTTCAATTTTCATCTGAAGCCTAATTAAACTTTTCAACTTCTAGACCCAGCAAAGTTTCAAACAGGATGGACTAGCTTGTTATTTTCTTTTTTTTAACTTTAATGGAGCTGAATATTATGGTGAGTGGTGCTGCCCCTCATTCAGGACAGCATACCGGGCACCCTGGACCTCCTGCAGTATGCCTACCGGCCCAACAGGTCCACCTCAGATGCCATTGCTGCAGCACTCCGTTATTCTCTCTCCCACCTGGAAGATAGACTCCTACATTAGGATGCTCTTTGTTGACTACCGCTTCGCTTTCAACAGGGTCATTCTCCACAAACTCACCGACAAACTGTCTTTACTTGGCCTGCACCCCACCCTCTGCGACTGGCTACTGGACTTTCTAACTAGCAAGCCCCAGTCTGCCAGGATGGGTAACAGGACCTCAGCCAGCATCATCACAAGCACAGGTGTCCCACAGGGTTGTGTTCTCAGCCCCATCCTCTAAAGCCTCTTCACCCATGACTGTGTTGCCTCCCACAAGGACAATATCATCCTAAAGTTCGCGGATGACATAGCAGTGATAGGACACATCCCTGGTGATGACGAAGCATCCTACAGGAGGGAGGCGGCCAACCTGGTTTCATGGTGTGAGGACAACAACCTCACCATCAACACGGACAAGACAAAGGAGATGATAGTGGACATGAGGAAAGGGAGAAGGAGACCCCATCAGCTGCTATTCATCCGGAAGCTTGAGGTGGAGAGGGTGAGCAGCTTTAAATACCTGGGCAGCCACATCAGCAAGGACTTTAATTGGACACACAACACCACAGAGCTGGTTAAGAGAGTTCAACAGCGAATGCACTTTCTGAGGAGGCTGAAGAAGTTTGGCATGTCCTCCAGGATCCTCAACAATTTCTACAGCTGCATCATCAAAAGCATCCTGACCGGCAGCACCACTGCTCTGGACCGCAAACGCCTGCAGAGAGTGGTGAAGACAGCGGAGGAGATCACTAGGACTCCACTCCCCTGTCTGTAGAGCATCTACCACTGCAGAGTCCAAAGGAGAGCTGACCCCACCCACCCCCAGCACAGACTGTTCACATTTCTACCCTCAGGCCGGAGGTACAGAAGTGTGAAATGCAGCACAACCAGACTGAAGAACTCTTTCTTTCCCACTGCCATCAGAGTCCTGAACAGATAACAACTCCCAAAACTCCGTAACACAGCTTTGCATAAAGGAACTCACACACCGGCTGCTAAATTTGCACACTGCTCACCTGTACAGTAGACATGGTCTCACCCATCTGATATCCATATCTCTGCTGCTACTTATCATGCACAGTCTACTGGTACTACCGGAACAGAAATTATACACTGCTCTTTGCACAATGCTCATTTGCACACTGTACATAGGTCTATGCCATCTCAGGTTCACATCAGGTTGTGCAATGCTCATTTCCACACTGTACACAGGTTCAGGCCATCTCAGGTTCACATCATCTCTGATATCAATATACTACTATAACTTCAGTCATCCGGTGAATTTTCAATTTCATTCCTCTTGTCTGACTGCTTTAACTGCCTTGACTGTCCAAACTGCCTAGTGTGTGTTATTAGTACTCATTAGTTTTAGTATTTAGTATCAAGGTGTGCTTAAAGAGTCCTAACTGCCTAACTGTGTGTTGGTGTATGTGTGTTATTAGCATCTATTAGTATTAGGATTGAGTTACTGTGTTAGTGTGTCATGACCTTATTAGAATTGTTTCTCCACCTTTCTACCTTAGCATTCGTTTGGAGAGCAAAGTAAGAATTTCATTGCTAAGGAAATGTAGCATTTCTTAACTGTGCACATGATAATAAAGCCTTTGAATCTTGAATATTACTCTAGTTTGTAACATGCAGTTATAGTACAACAACCCTTATGGAGCAGCAAAGCTGCTACTTGAGTTTTTACACTTTAACATCAATTATTTAATTGTGTTGCTACAAACACTTCTGATTAAGCTGTAAAGTTCAAGTTTCCAACTCAAGCTTGATGGGTCATTATTTTATTTAGGTATGGAAACTTCTTATAATAGGTTACATTATATTAAGGCAGAGACTGATAAAGTGATTTTCGCAGGCGTGCAGGCTTTAAACAGGTAAGGTAAAACATGACCTAGAGCCCCGAACAGGAGCTGTGTCAGCAGGAAGCTTAGCTGGCGGATATGACAGAAATAATCGCGATTAATCGATTACCAAAACAATCGTTAGTTGCAGCCCTAGTAAGACCATTAGTGGATGAACAACACACACACACACACACACACACCACTATACTGTATAGTGTTTAAATCAGTGTCTTACCTGAACAAGATGAAGCCGATGGACTCCACAGCAGCCCTCCTGACATCATCATTCACATCACTCACCTTAATGAGAATAATAACAAATAAAGAATAAAAGCCAAACCCTAATAAACCCAGCTTTTTATCTTTATATCACACACACGTGTGCGTGCGTGCGCGCACACACACACACACACACACAAAATTCTCTACTGTCACAACTTCTGATAAATTTAGCAAGCATAAGGTGCCCCCTAGAGGACAAAATGTTCACAACTCACCATACTTTTACCCTAGATCTTAGAAATGAGAATGAGTAAAGGTAACTGAAATATGACTGATGTATTTAAACAAATGCTACTAGCTTGATAACACCTACCAAAGACTAAAAACAAAACGGGAAATCACAGCAATCATAATCAGAAACAGTCCTGGATCAGATCTTAGCACATGCTCCACTGCTAACTCAGTAAAAATGTCCACCCACAATTAAAGAACAGTGAAGTAGGGAAATGCAAACACTCACAGCAACATGTAGCAGCCGTCGAATGGCCTTGTTATTCCCGGAGCCACAGTAGGCCATTCCTACAGTGTACATACCAGAGCGGCGCAGGATGGGGTCCTATCATAGACATTGAAAGAGAGCAGAGCTTTGAGACATTGTCTGGATGAGCAACTAAGATCAACACAATTTGAGTCATGTCCCACATCAACCTCTTGGCACTCACTACAAAGAGAGTCTTGGATGTGACATGAAATAAACATAGCAGCCAATGGTTCAATAGGTACACAGAAGACTGGAGACATTAAACACCTGGACAGTAGAACTGCAAGCTTTATATAGAGCAGCAACCCTGTAAAACACAGTGAAACTTCCATCTTTATGTTTACTCTTACTATAAAGGAAGAATCAGGCTGTGTTGATTCCTATGGAGTGTGTTATACAAGTATACTATTATACCATAACAAGGTAACAGACTACTCAATGTCTAAGAATAAAGCCAGTTCAAGTCAGCAGAGTGCATAATTTCCTCTCCTTGTACTTTTTATACATACCTTGTCTCTGCAGAGGCTTTCAATAAGAGCGTCAGCCTCTTCCATACGCCCGTACATGACCAAGGCAATCCCCACAGCCAACCCACGTAAAATCTTCTCATGCTGCGTCTCCTGAGCATAGCCTACCATGTCCTCAATTGCCTGTGCCGACTTGGATCCCAGCATGACCAGACCCAGAGCCAAGCCTGCAGCTTCACCTGAGGTGTCACAGGATATCATGTATCATGCTGACTTTTTAAAATCTGATGTTTAAATTCTCCCAGTTAGCTCCCCAAAACAGAACATGAGTAGAATTAAGCTTTCAGTCATTAAAATGAATTCAAATGTCAATAAAATAAAATTCAAATAGATCAGAGAATACTGCAACAGAGCAGCAAATTTTAATGGTGTATTTTTCTGTATATCAGTTCATTACATTTTTTTTTTTTTAGCTTAGTAAAGCTATAAAAAAATGCAATAAACTGATTTGTTGAGGGCCTACTCACCAGTGACTGCATCATCTTGATACAGGTTTGATTTGAGGAGGTCATAAACATCCTGCCTGGCAGTACCCAGTGCTGCCAAACCCAGCCCAAGGGCACCACCATGACGAACAATCTGCAAAACAGAATCCGCCCCCCCCAAAAAAAACAACAACAGATTGTCAGAGAGATCAGGCAAGTGTCACTACAAACTTTAAAGGGTACCTGTGGTGGTCGTCTAAACGCATTCAACTTGAAAACATTAGGCAAAGTATTCGTTATTTGGTTAAATAATTATTGCCAGCCATATACCACCAGAGAAATATGCAAATACGACTGCAGGCATGGCCAGCCAATGAAAACTCTGCGCGCAGCCATGACACATGCGGATGTGACGTCACTTCGTTGCTACTGAACAGTCAATGCTCTGCCTGTATGAGCGACTAGGGTGCTGTTGTGAGTGTTTTTATTCTATTATGGCTGAATTGTCGGACTCTGAGGAAGAATTCGTCCAACATGGCTACAGGTTTGAGCCAGAAAGGTCTTCTGAGGGTTAAAGTGACGAAGTGGTCCTCACACACAACGCAATTTCGTCTGAAAGGATTCGTCTGTGCCCTGTTCCGAGATTGCGCAATCACTTTTCCGCTATGATCTTCTGACAAGGTGAGCTGGGTTTGGGTACACAAAAGAAGTGTTTATCTTTGTTTTTTCGCTTATTATTGAGACATCCAAAGGCTTTACATTCCGCCATGTTGCGATATCCATATCGCATTGTATGTTTTTGTTGTAACAAGAGCGCCGAGTGTCTGCTCCTCTGTATAGCGGCGAGGGAGGAGCCGAATCATCTGCCGTCTGGCGGCCGTTACGACCTCAGATCAGACGAGACGACCCGCTGAATTTAAGCATTTTATTTATTTATTTTCTACTTGTTTTAGTTCTGCATTTAATATGAACCCTGAGTTTGAAATAAACGTTTGAATTTTGGTCCTCACACACAACGCAACGCGCCGAGTGTCTGCCGCTCTATATATAGTTTTAGAATCATCTGCCGTCTGGCGGCCGTTACGAGCTCAGATCAGACGAGATGACCCACTGAATTTAAGCATTTATTTATTTATTTTCTACTCGTTTTAGTTCTGCATTTAATAAGAACTCTGAGTTTGAAATAAACGTCTGAATTTGAATTTGAATATCCCGAAAGCCACTGCTCATCCGGGCACTCCAGGCTCAGCCAATATTGATCCAGATCGCAGTGCCAACGATATTACGTCACAGGAAGCGTCCTGGCAGGCCATGTAGCCACTAGTATGGCTGCACCCATGTTTTGCTGACATAGCTGAACCAGCACATCAGCAATGGATTTATATCAAATTGCTTTGAACATGAATTTCAACTTAAACTTGAACTAGAACGTGAGACAGGGGCTCAATATAATATCTTTTTTTTTCACGACCACCACAGGTACCCTTTAATGGAAGCAAGCCTATATAAATGTGGGTTTTTGTCCCTACTTGAATCTACAGATTTGTGTGAAAAGGGACATAGTAGGCTTTTCATTTTTTTTATATGTTGACACAGTTACCAGAGGTCTTAACAAAATGTCTGTAGAATGCTTTGGTCAAAATGCCTCAGGATGTGGTTTATTGTATTCATACTCTTGACAGTTCTCTCACTCTCAGCTCTGCTTTCTTGTTCCTCAGCCACTGAAGTGCAAATACTACTGGCTCAGCACCTAGCATAACTCCTTCATAGTAAGCCTATGAACTTTTCAGCCCTCCCTCGTATATATACAGTGGTGTGAAAAAGTGTTTTCCCCCTTCCTGATATCTTTTTTTTGTATGTTTGTCACACTTAAATATTTCAGATCATCAAACAAATTTAAATATAAGATAAAGATAACACAAGTAAACACAATATGTAGTTTTTAAATTTAAACTGATCAAGAAAGCTAGCTCTGTCCTGGGGCAGCGCCCTGACCCAGTGGAGGAGATAGGACAGAGAAGGATGGTGGCTAAACTGTCATCTCTGCTGGAGTCCGAGTCCCACCCTATGCAGGACATACTGAACGCACTGAGGAGCTCATTAGCAGCAGACTACATCATCCTAGGTGCGCAACCGAGAGGTTTCGCAGGTCCTTCCTACCTACAGCTGTCAGACTGTATAACCTAAGCAGGGCTGCTCGCAGAGATAGCAAAAAAACGTGACGACCTAATAGTATTGAATGCAAAAGATGCAATAGACTTACACAATGGTCCCCTCCAGTATATACAACTAGGACATTATCGGTCACTACGGAGGGTGACAATATGTATGGGTACATATTCATACTATGTAGGATAACTAAGTAGACGGTTATGCTGTTTATTCCATCTTGCTACAATGCTCCGCACTTTGTATATACGTATATTTATACTGTATATTTATGTGTATGTATGTATATCCACTGCTCTTATTTATATCTTCCGTATCTTCTTAATTATTGCTCTGAGTGTTGCTATCCCTGTGCTGTTGCAATCCTGGAATTTCCCCATTGTGACTAATAAAGGCTTATCTTATCTTATCTTAAATGAAGGTGTTTATTATAAAGGGAAAAAAAAAATCCAAACCTACATGGCCCTGTGTGAAAAAGTACAGTGATCCCTCGCTACTTCGCGCTTCACCTTTCGCGCCCTCAGTGCATCGCGGATTTTTCAAAAATATTCATCAAAAATTCAAAATTGAGAAATAATGGGCGGGCGCTAGCAGAAGGCAGGGAGACTACATTAGACCATCAGGTGTCAACACGGAGAGCCGCACAACTCTCTGTTCGCTGTTCTCGTGTTGGCTCGGCTCGGAAATCTCGCAAGCTGATTGGCCGAGACGTTTCACCCACCTCCTCTCCCTGCCGAGCACCCATGAAGGGAAGGAAGACCGCATTCATTGCTTTTTATCGCTCGTGTTACTTAGTCTCGCCGCGTGGAACTTTTTGCTGTTCTCTTGTGCCATTTTGTGCGAAATAGTCTTCCCGTCGAGCCACTACGCCGCCTCCTCCAGCTCTACCGGAAGCTGCCCTCGATGATCCTGCGCCTCTAGCACCTCACGATGAGGCGTCACCTGAGGAGCAGTAAAGCTCTCATTAACCTGTGCAGTAAATCATTTTCATCTTGAGTTACGTATCTTGTTATAAGAATAAAAGAGTTCTAAAAACATATTTATGTACACTTTGTTTACATCTACGTACACTACTGTTCAAAAGTTTGGGGTCACTTAGAAATTTCTTTATTTTTGAAAGAAAAGCACTTTTTTTCAATGAAGATAACTTTAAACTAATCAGAAATACACTCTATACATTGCTAATGTGGTAAATGACTATTCTAGCTGCAAATGTCTGGTTTTTGGTGCAATATCTACATAGGTGTATAGAGGCCCATTTCCAGCAACTATCACTCCAGTGTTCTAATGGTACAATGTGTTTGCTCATTGCATCAGAAGGTTAATGGATGATTAGAAAACCCTTGTGCAATCATGTTAGGTCTGCAATGCTGTAATTGCTGCAAATGGAGGATTCTTTGACGAAAGCAAAGTTTGAAGGGAAAAATTATTATTTCAAATACAAATCATTATTTCTAACCTTGTCAATGTCTTGACTATATTTTCTATTCATTTTACAACTCATGGTGGTAAATAAGTGTGACTTTTCAAGGAAAACACAAAATAATTGTCTGGGTGACCCCAAACTTTTGAACGGTAGTGTATGTATGTACACGTACACACACACACACGTGTGTGTGTACGTGTATGAGAGAGAGAGAGTGAGAGAATGAACGTACGTATTATTTATGGATGACATCATTAGGGGTGACGCTACTTAGTGGTTTTTCACTTTTTGTGGTCGGTTCTGGAACCCATTAACCGCGATAAGTGAGGGATCACTGTAATTGTCCCCTAAACCTAGTAACTAGTTGGGCCACCCTCAGCAGCAACAACTACAATCAAGTGTTTGCGATAACTGGCAATGAGTCTTTTACAGCGCTGTGGAGGAATTTTGGCCCACTCGTCTTTGCAGAATTGTTGTAATTCTGCCACACTGGAGGGTTTTCAAGCATGAACCGCCTTTTTAAGGTCATGCCACAGCATCTCAATCAGATTCAGGTCAGGACTTTGACTAGGCCACTCCAAAGTCTTCACATTTTGTTTTTCTTAAGCCATTCAGAGATGGACTTGCTGGTGTGTTTTGGATCATTGTCCTGCTGCAGAACCCAAGTGACCTTCAGCTTGAGGTCACGAACAGATGGCCGGACATTGTCCTTCAGGATTTTTTGTTAGACAGCAGAATTCATGCTTCCATTTACCACAGCAAGTCTTTCAGATCCTGAAGCAGCAAAACAGCCCCAGACCATCACACTACCACCACCATATTTTACTGTTGGTATGATGTTCCTTTTCTGAAATACTGTGTTACTTTTATGCCAAATGCAATGGGACACACAACTTCCAAAAAGTTCAACTTTGGTCTCGTCAGTCCACAGAGTATTTTCCCCAAAAGTCTTGGGGATCATTAAGATGTGTTCTGGCAAAACTGAGACAAGCCTTTATGTTCCTTTTGCTCAGCAGTGGTTTTCGTCTTGGAACTCTGCCATGCAGACCATTTTTGCCCAGTCTCTTTCTTATAGTGGAGTCATCAACACTGACCTTAACTGAGGCAAGTGAGGCCTGCAATTCTTTGGACATTGTTGTAGGGTCTCTTGTGACCTTTTGGATGAGTCGTTGCTGTGCTCTTGGGGTAATTTTGGTCGGCCGGCCACTCTTGGGAAGGTTCACCACTGCTACATGTTTTTGCCATTTGTGGATAATGGCTCTCACTGTGGTTCGCTGGAGTCCCAAAGCTTTAGAAATGGCTTTATAACCTTTTACAGACTGATGCATCTCAATTACTTTTTTTCTCATTTGCTCCTGAATTTCTTTGGCTCGCAGCATGATGTCTAGCTTTTCTAGTGTGGGAGCATGGTGTGCGAGTTCTCCATCCAGAGAAGGCAGCTGGGGAAGGGGGGAACAATGGACCAAAAGAGGAGGTGTCACCGGGGGGTATCGGATGGGACAGTAAGGACTATACGCCCCCTGGGGAGAGGAGGTACTGCCGGACCCGCTGAAAGAGGAAAGGACGTGAGAGCGGCGCCGGCGTTATGTCACGTTAATGTGCCACACAGGTCTTTGTTCTAAACGACAATGTATTATCGTCGGAAGTTCCAGGTCTCAATGCATGGTATTAAAGATATAAAACAGCAATGCACAGAGACCCGTGAGCTCTTTGACTGTACTGATATGTTGGAGAAAGAATAAAGTTTATGTGTCATCCAGCTCGTTGTCTCGCCTGCTTCCTTTATCCACATTGGTGACCCCAAGACGTGTCATGGAAAGCGAGCCGAGCACCACCCCAGAGACTACCTGAAGGGAGAGCACCAGTGCCGCGTGCGCTGGCTCAGTCAAGCTCCCAGACTTCTGGCTTCACAACCTCCCCGCCTGGTTTTTGCACATAGAAGCCCATTTCGCACTCCGCGGGATAACAACGGATGATACCAAGTATTACTACGTGGTCGCTGTGCTGGATGCGCGCACCACACAACAGGTGACAAGCCTGCTCCAGAAGCCGCCGGCCCAGGGGAAATATGAAGTGCTCAAGAGGATGCTACTCCAGCGCTATACCCTTTCTGACAGTGAGAGGACAGAGAGACTCCTAACGGGTTCGGAGTTAGGTGACAGATCAGCAGTAGAGCTCATGAAGAGCATGTTGGTGCTGAGGGGGTAGGATGATGAATCTTTCCTGCTCACCCACTTGTTCCTCAGGAACCTACCGGCTACAGCGAGGGCAATCCTGGCCAACTCGCCGCGGCTGGTTGCCAAGGACTACCGTGCCCTGGTGCAGCAAATGAACCGCATCATTTTGGCGACCAGAGCACTCAGCTTGCAGGCACTGGCACCGGCATCCATGAGGGACTCCAGCGAGGTTGAGGAGCCATTGGTGGTAGCCAGGACGGACACCAGGAAACGAAAGAATGGGGCGATCTGTTTTTAAAATCGCCGTTTCGGCTTGAATGCCCAATGCTGCCTGTCGCCATGCCAATTCAAGAAGCCGGGAAGACAGCATGTTCAGCATTCAGTTGCAGCTGCAACTGCTGGTGACAGGAACAAACTGCTTTATGTCACGGACACACGTTCGGGGAGACGGTTTTTGGTGGACTCTGGCTCCCAGAAGAGCCTCATTCTGCCAGTCAACACAGACAGGGTAGCAGGAGGCAGCGGTCCCGAGCTCACGGCCGCCAACGGCCATCAGGACATTTGGCAAGTGGACACTGACGATATGCTTACATGGATGCAACCCTAATTGGGGCTTTGTGGTAGCTGCTTGTTCCGCCCCCATTTTAGGCACAGATTTTTTATGTGCTTATGGGTTGTAAGTAGATGTTGCTAATAGGTGATTAGTGGATGCTGTCTCTTTAACCTCACTGCCCTATACAGCTTGGGGAGCTGGGTCGACAACACTGGCTAAAGTTATAGCTCCAGGGGGTAAGTACCAACATTTACTAGCACAGTTCCCAGTACTCACGGTCCCGACTTTTTTGGCTACTATAACGAAACATGGGGTTGAACACTTCATAACTACAAAAGGCCCACCGGTGTTCTCACAACCTCGGCACCTGGACGCAGCTAAACTGGCCAGTGTGTGCGAGGAGTTTGCCAACTTAGAGCAGTTGAGTATCATCAGGCGCTCCAACAGCCCGTGGGCATCCCCACTACACATGGTGCCTAAAGCTGACGGGTCATGGTGACCGTGCGGCGTTTTCCGGCGCTTGAACAACACCACGAAACACGATCGCTATCCTATTCCACAAATCCAGGATTTTTCCATGCACCTGGCTGGGGCGCATGTTTTTTCAAAAGTGGATCTGGTCCATGGATACCATTAGGTCCCGGTGCACACGGAAGATGTTCCGAAAACAGCGGTAATAACTCCTTTTGGCCTTTTTGAGTTTTTATGCATGCTGTTTGGATTAAAAGGCGCGGCGCAGACTTTCCAGAGGATGATGGATGCAGTACTTTGTGACTTGTCCTTTGTTTTCATCTACTTAGATGACATTTTGGTAGCTGGTGTGTCCAAGGAAGTGCACGTCGCCCATCTCAAGACGGTTTTCCAGAGGTTGGAAGCACACGGGCTGATAGTTAATCCGGCAAAGTGCCAGTTTGGTGTGTCAGTGATTGATTTTTTTGGGCCACCGCACTTCGCCAGAGGGTGCAATTCTGTTACCGGATAAGGTGCACGCCGTGTCGGACTTTTCGCGTCCGCAGACCTTGAGGGCACTATAGGAGTTTTTAGGCATGGTTAATTTTTATAACCGTTTCCTTCCCTAGGAGGCCCAGCTGACACAGCCGTTGTATGCTGCGCTTAAACAAAAGAAGCCCGCGGAAACTATTGACTGGACTCCCAAGCAAGTCCAGGCTTTCACAAACGCCAAAACAGCGCTGGCAGATGCCGCGTTGCTGGCCCATCTGGATCTGTCTGCACGGACAGCGCTCACTATGAACGCGTCGAATGCTGCCATAGGGGCAGTGGTGGAGGAGTATGTCTCAAGTTCACAGCAGCTGCTCGCATTTTTCAGTCGACCTTTGCGCGACAACAAACACAAATACAGCACATTCGACAGAATTGCTGGCTCTCCACCTGGCGACGCACCATTTCCAATTTTGGCTAGAGGGGCATGAGTTCACCACATTCGTGGACCACAAGCCACTGACGTACGCGATGTCCAAGGTCTTGGAACCGTGGTCGTGGCCGATTGCCTGTCGCGCGCGTTAGTCTCCCTGGTCTACATGGGAATAGATTTCCCTGCCATGGCTGCAGAGCAAGCTGGGGACGTGGACATTTGCACGCTCCAGTCGGCGCTTACTGGGTTAAGATTGGAGAGCAGAGTGGTGCAAGAAGGGTGCCCTCCCTTGCTCTGCAAAGTCTCCACCGGCTGCCCACGCCCGGTGGTTCTGAGCTCTTGACACTGCCGCATTTTTGAGTCAGCCCACTCCCTTTCGCACCCAAACGTGTGCACTTCGGTGAAGCTAGCGGGGGCAATATTCGTCTGGTCGCGCTTGCGCAAGGACGTAAAAGAGTGGGCTGCAGCTTGCGTCGTGTGCCAGCGGGCTAAAGTGCACAAGCACACCAGAGCCCCCCTCGAGCTGTTCCAAATCCTGGCTAGGAGGTTTGACCACGTCCATGTGGATTTGGTGGGACCCCTCCCGCCGTCGCAAGGTTTCACACACCTTTTGACAGTCATGGACTGCACCACACGCTGGTGGTCCCGCGTGAAGTGACGTGGTCCCACTGGCTTCTACCACATCCACGGAAGTGGCTCACGCTTTTTTGTCGGCTTGAGTTGCACATTTCGGATCCCCATTGGACATCACTTCCGACAGGGGTCCGCAATTCGTTTCAGAACTCTGGTCCACAATGGCCCAGAGCCTGGGGGTCAAAATTCACCGTACTATCGCAAACAACCCCCAGGCTAACGGGTGATGCGAGCGTTTTCATAGGTCGCCTAACCCTTTAACTGCCCAGATTAAAAGGACGGGTCATGCGCCCCCTGTGGCACAGCGCAGCAACTGCACGTGCCAACTTATTGATGTCCCTCGGCTATACTGAGAATTTGTACTAATTTCTATTGATCTGACAGTTTAGAAGGTGGCAGACGCGCCAAAGGAATCATGGCTGACATGGAATATAGCAAAGAAGAAGAAATCCTCATTAGTCTTCTTCCTTTTTTTGCTTTGAGCTCACACACCAATGTGGATGCCGCCATGTTTGGTCATCGCTGCCGCGATGATGACTGAAACTGCATGAAACGGGAAAAATAGCCACGTAATACAAACGAAATTCACGTGAGATAATAAGAGTTTGTAGATGTGGTACACAGGTGTACATTATTAAGTAAACGTGTTACATCGACCACAATGGACGAAAAACTGAGCTACCAGTACAAAGATGGTGGCGCCCACGGGCGGCATGGATTCCCACAGGAATAATGCACCAAACAGAAGAAATAGCTGCGTAATACAAACGAAATTCACGTGGGGTAATCGTAAGAGTTTGTAGATGTGGTACACGGTGTAAATGGCTGAGCAAACATCAACTATGATGGACAAAAACGGATCGGTCATGTGGGCGGGCGAGCCCCCCCACCCGGCAACAGGTAAGAGAAATATGTTTTTTTTGACATTTTATTGATTTTCTGGTTCATACACTTTGAAGATTAGATAAAAACATACCCCTGTAGACAAATTGGCATCAAAAAAATGGACCATTCTTTATGTAAATGTGTCCGAAGTCCACTTTTGACTGAGTTATGTAATTTATATAGCTGCTGTGACATTATGCAAATTAGATGCATAAATTTATTCCTATCTGAAACTTTGGATCATATTCTACATCTTTCTAATTGACAGTAAGCCATTATCTCTTGTAACTTTCAAGTTATAGCCTTGGAAATCTGAACTATTTTATTGAGAAAATTTTGTTACCACTCCTGACCACTAGGGGGGGGGGCCTTGAGTTACTTTGCGTTGCCCCAGGTGCCACATGGCACCTACGGCAGTTAAAGGGTTAAAGCAGTGTTCAGAGCTTTGCTCACGGACACAAATTGGGTCGACCACCTGCCCTGGGTTCTTTTAGGGTTGTGCTCTGCACCTAAGGAGGATTTGGTAGCCTCCCCGGCAGAACTCGTTTTTTCTCAGCCACTGTGGATCCCTGGAGAATTTTTACCAGAAAACCCCGCACCCGAGGCTGCTCTGTCTGCACAATTTTTTCACAGTACGGAGGCTTTTAACATACTGGGCCCGGCCCACCATCGTTTATTTTTTTTTATTTATTTATTTATTTATTTTTTTGTTACTTATTTGTACCCGTAGGTAGACATGGTTTGCAGTCTGGTGACAAGCCACCGGCTGCTGGTCGCTGCGTGCGCGAGCGCCCTAAACCTACATGTTTTGGTATGCGGGAGGAAACCGGAGAAATCCCGGAGTAAACCCGCGCAACACGGGGAGAACATGCAAACTCCACACAGCTCACTGTTGGTCGGGGGCTGGGATCGAACCCACGATCTCATGATCCCCGTGGTCCCCCGGCCGAGGGTAAAACTGTGCTGCCACAGTGCTAAACCACTGCGCCACCGTGCAGCCCAGTTTTCCCCGCACCTTCATCCCAAAAAGTTTGCAGATCGCCAGTTTTAATTTTTGTCAGGCACGATGCGCACCAGACCCCACTGCGCTCACCGTATGAAGGACCATTAAGGGTGTTGGAACCTGGGGCGAAGCATCTTGTGTTAGACTTGGGGGGACGTGGGTAGACTGTCTGCATCGATAGGCTGAAGGCCGCTTTTGTGTTGGCAGACGAGCAGGTGGTGCTGGCCCAAGCTCCCCAGCACGGATGCCCACCGTTGGTGGCTCTGCAAGTTGGTGATCGCTCGGCAGGGACCTCTGCTCGCGAAGCTAATGTGTTTTCTCCCCCTCCCTTTTTCCTTCCACAGACTGCTGAGCCCTCCTGTACACCTTGCCAGCAGGGCGTTTCGACTGGATCGGCGACCCCTCGCTACAGCCGCTATGGGCGCCGGCTCAAGCCCAAAGGACAGGAGGGTTAGTGCCCTTTCTGGGTGTTCGGCGGAGGGCTGTATGGGAGCATGGTGTGGGAGTTCTCCATCCAGAGAAGGCAGCTGGGGAAGTGGGGAACAATGGACTGAAAGAGGAGGTGTCACTGGGGGGGGGGGGGGGGGAGGCGGTATCGGATGGGACAGTAAGGACTATGCGCCACCCAGGGAGAGGAGGTACTGCTGGAGCCCCTGAAAGAGGAAAGGGTGTGAGAGCGGTGCCGGCGTTATGTCATGTTAATGTGCCACACAGGTCTTTGTTCTAAACAACAATGTATTATGGTTGGAAGTTCCAGGTCTCAATGCATGGTATTAAAGATATAAAAGAGGAATGCACAGAGACCTGGGAGCTCTTTGACTGTATTGATATGTTTAGAGAAAGAATAAAGTTTATGTGTCGTCCAGCTCATTGCCTCACCTGCTTCCTTTCTTCACACTACTTCACTTTGTCAAACAGGTCTTATTCAAGTGATTTCTTGATTGAGAACAGGTGTGGCAGTAATCAGGCCTGGGTGTGGCTAGAGAAATTGAACTCAGCTTTCCAAAGATGTGATAAACCACAGTTAATTTATGTTTTAATGGGGGGGGGCACTTTTTCACACATGGCCCTGTGTGAAAGGTACAGTGAGCATCAGGCCAATTGACTAAGAGGCGTACCAATTCCTGTGAAATGTGGCTGGATGGACAGATGCCACCATCACATTAGCTCCTTTCAGCTTTGTCAGGATGAGCTAATAAGCTAAAATAACATATAAAAATTATAAAAACAGTCAAGTGTTGGTAGATGCACAAGGATGTCTATTGAAGGTAGATAGAATATGTAGAAAGAAATGGTAAGAACATATCACAGTCCGACAGCTAAAGCCTAAATTATACTTTTGCGTTAATCCTAAGTGGAGCCCTTAACGTGGCCTATACAAGTGGCCTAGGTCATTGTCAGCAATTTCTAGATGTGCACTGGCTTGAATGCGCTATTGCACAGCCAAAACAGGTTTCTCTGCCTTTGTGTGTTTTTATTTATTCAAACAATGGCATTGGACAATGAGCAGGTTGTGATGGAGTTGGAGCCAATACATGTTGGACAACTGCAACTTTTTCTACAATTGCAGCAATAGAGGAAAAAACAGAAGACATAGGAGGAAATGGTATGTACAACCACTGAACCACTGCCATTTGAAAAATTTGTGATCGAATCAGAATGAGTCATGCGAATGTTCATGTCTGCTGACTTTCTCAGTTAATGTCTGTTGGATTTGGTCCTTTGTTTATCAAACTTATCTTGAAAGTGGCGCCATGGTGAATGAGCAGAGACAAAAAGCAGGAAATGCGTAGAAGACTACAAGGACCAATCACAGATGTGGTCTGCATCATTATGACAGGTACTTGTATTTCTAGAGAGGTGCTGGAGCTATGGCATCATTTTGACAAGGATATATAAATCAGGCTTAAGCAAGTGGCGCTACTGGAGATGAAGTTCGGGGGGTAGCATCATTTCATTGAACTATGCGTCTTACATCATAACTGGAGCCAAAACCATTTGTTTAGTGAGAGATACTGACACCAAGGCAGACTCTAGCAAAGTGACAAGATTGTGTGTTTTTTCCCCCAGTCTTTTTCCATTGGCAGCCACTTCAGATACCCAAATAGATGCACTATTAGCAGTGACCACTATTGCCTCACAGCAAGAAGGTTGCCGGTTCAAATCCACCAAGCTAGCAGGCTTTATCTGTGTAGAGTTTGTGTGTTCTCCCCAGTCTTTGGTAGATTTACTCCAGCAGCTCCAGTTTCCTCCCACAGTTTAAAAACATGCACATAAGGTCAAGTGGAGATTCTGAAGTGGCCCTAGGTGCACAGTGGCTGCCTCATCCAAGAGGATGCCCTTGACTTTCTCTCTGGGACTAATAAAGTAAGAAAACAAAGAAACCAAAGGCACTGAAAAAGCTAGATTTTCATTAAACCGCCCCTTTAAAGAACTCACATCATTGCTGGCATTCTTTAGCTGACCGAGCAAGTAGTCAATGATGTCCCCACCGTGGTTGGCATGAATGAGCCCCAAAGCATATAGGCCCCCGCCTTCTTGGTAGGCAGAGCCTGGGGAGGTGTCTTTGGGCAAGTAAGTGGCCATTAACTGGAGTGCCTCTTTCTCATGACCCTGGAAGAACATACACCGCAAAAAATTAAGCCATCCTGTAAAAAATATCTGGTTTGTCTTGTTATGATGAACCATAAATTTACCTTGTGGATGACACCTAGACTTGCTGTGGCTGTGAATTTTGCCCAGTTTGTGGCTCTTGCAAGCCATTCTAGGTTTTCTCTAAAAGAATTTTTAAAAAAACTGTGAGCCTGTTTTCCAATATATTCATGGAGCCAACTGTTTTTAATCTCATAGTAGTTACCTGAGGAACTGGTCACTTGTAGTTCCTGTGTGCATGAATGAGTTGGCTATAACTGTGGCTGTGTGGCACACTGAATTTCGGACAGCATCCTAAAGTAATCAAGGGGAGGAAAAAAAACAGCGCTCAGGGTGAAGTTTCCACAACAGATTTAGTGACACTGTGCGTTATGTAGTTCACATGACACTGTAAAAACTTCTGTTAATTTAAGTCACCTTTGTGTTTTTGAGAATCATTAGATCTGTGTTGTTATTTCGAATTAGGAATTGCAGGTGTAACTCAATAGCCATCTCTCCACTCAGGATCTTGACCATCTTGGCATTCTGGCCTTTAGGCTCATCTTTCTGCACACACACACAAAAAAGGCAAGATGAAAATCTGACAACCCATGTAAAATTGCTCCATTTGTACATGTAAAAAGTTTGCCAATAAGCCTACACTACAAAGCAGAAGTTAGGGTCATTGACTGAAGCCATATTTACACTGACTTACATTTTCAGGAGCACAACAGGTTTAATTCCTACCAGCAAACATCTCCATGGTAACTTGAGTTCTTGTTGACAAGATCATAGGCCATGGTGCTCTCCATATCATAGTTTTTTTTACTCATTTTTTGTTTAGCATTATGTTTTGTTCTTGTAAAAAAGAAATTCAACTCCAGATTTGTCCATGTCTGCAAATGAGTTGCTCCTAGTGACGACTTTAAGCCAATTTCATACTACAATTGGTGAATGTTTCAAACTTCAAGGAGACGCAGGTCTGATCGCCCGCAGACAACAGTGCATTACTCCGATGTATCAAGTTTCATGTACTCATGTTGGAGCAGGTGATGCTTGCCGCTACTGATTAGACAGTCACTGGCATTTTTACAAGTCTTTTAATTGTGTCACCCTGTGCCAGGTTGATTGGAATATATCATATATAGTTCAATGGTTGCTGGTCTTTGTCCTCTGTTTTAACAACCAAGTCTGTAAAATGCACCTGACATTTTACATAATTACCATCATTTTCTTCCATATTGGCACTGAGCAGCTTTATATTTACAGAAGAGACACGTGTGTGTGTGTGTGTGTGTGTGTGTGTGTGTGTATACATGCATTTGCACATTCATTTGATGGAGACGTGTGTTTGTGTTTTTCATTTCGTGTCCAGCGGTACAAAGCAGGGTAAGTTTGTTTCTGTTTCCCAGAGGGGGCTGTCATGGGGGAAAAAAAAACAGAAGCAAAGAATCACAGGGTGTACATTAATGCAGAGTGAACCGGGATGCAGGAACAAGCACAGAGTGGCGCTGAACAGGGAGACTGCCCCATGCCGAACCAGGACAGGCTGGTATTGGCTCCACAACAGCCAGAGACACTCAGTAACTGTAGGTTCCATGGATGTGACTGAAAAAATGGTCTTAAAGGAAACTTCTCTCTCAGACACTGTTGTATTTGTGTAATTGTGGCACACACAGTTGTCTTCTGCAGCTTTGAAATGAATATAATCTGTCAGAATAATGACAGACAGCCTTCTGATTCACTTAAACTCTCTGTCACTGTGTTGTGCTGTGGTGACAGCATGTCCGCTGAACTGAGCTGGGTAATGACCCATGTCGCCCCAAGTCATTTAGCCCACATCAAGTAGGGCAGGTAATCCTATTCAGACAACAGAGGGAACCCGGATCATACTGGGTTTGCCTGGATTACCGGGGTAGATTGAAAGGGGTTTTAGAAACTTAAGAGTGCTTCCCCAGAAAAATAAAGAGAAGATCCCATTAAACATAAAAGTTATTCATAAAACATTTTAACCTTTAAAATAGTCCCCAAGATGAAAAATGTTTAAATGGCTTAGAAGTTTATTCAAAAGAAAGCAAACATAAAAAAGCCTGTACCTTTTCTGATGACTTTCCTGAGGATGGCTCAGCATCTGTCTCCATGTCGTCACTGACACACAGAAAAATACCTCTGTCAAAACAGTTTTCCCAGAAGAATCAAATTGGATAAACTGATGTGCTGTTTCAGTGGGTAGAATCAAGCCTACCATATATCAACTGGCTTAAATATATGCATAACTTTGACTTCATTTAACCTCTCTGTTTATAGAGTTAATGCTTAATCATGCAGGGCTTATTTCAGGTTGTTGCTTGCATTGCTACACATAAAAAATTCTCAAACATTTAAATATTCTCAAAAGTCCATGTGACGGGACCCAAACTGTTTTATCCAGTGGGTTTATTCACTACCTGTGCTTACCTTTCACCCTCTGGTGTTGCCACTGTACCCGTGTTTGTGGAACCAGGAACTGCAGGAATAGGTGTTCCAACAGTATGCAAGTTCTGAATGACTGAGGAGAGGAACTGCTGGCTTGCACTTTCATAGAGGTCAAAGCAAATCTGGTAGGTCATTAGCAGGTTGTCTTCCTTCACCAGCTTCTCCAGGATGTCACTGACAGCTTGTGGGTCATCCAGGAATATCAGGCACTAAATGTAGGACATGAATGGTAGTTCTATGCTATGAATTGCTATGAAATTAACAACAGGTAAGATCAGGGTAATAAAGTAGCCACATTTCTAACATGTAAATGTTTTATAATAATATAATGACGTTCAATATGACTGAAGGCTAATAGTGCATGGGATGATTGACTTAATACTGAATAAGTTGCTCGTTCTCATAAAGGACCTTTCTTTGCTAAACATCATTAGATTCTCGACTGTTGGTCAGTCAAGTTAACTGATCACAATACACAACCTTGGGTTATTTAGAAAACACAATATTTGTCAATTTTAAATATTTTCCTGCATTACAGTTACAAGGAACTAGAAAAAATGTCAGTTTATTATTTCTGAATAATCAACTTTTATTTAAATGACTTTGTTAGTGGCTCGGGCCCTAATTACAATAGGGCTCTTGCCCACTGATGTCAGTGACTCGGGCCCTAATTATAAATTCATTAAGTAAACATTTAAGTGAAATTCTGTGAGCCTGCAGGCCAAACTCACTATTATCTTTGCCAAAAAAGACATTTGCTGATACTTAACAACATGCAAATACTTGTGCAAAGGAACAAAAATTTCCTGATGGTGATCCTGGTGAATAGAACAGTTGTACATGCATAAGCTGGACTAACAATATCGTGGAAGGATTTTTTAAACAAGAGCACTCTGAGGCGAGTGCAATATCTCCCACTTCCATTTTCTTTGAAGATCACAATACTTACTGACAGACCAGTTTTCAACTTTTCAATATAATTACTGTGGCAGAACTAAATTATGATAAGCCCATCATCCATGAATATACAACAAAGTATACAACCAACAGCTGTAGGTCAGGATCCCAAAGTGAACATGTGTAGCAAGTATGGTGACGCTAGAGAGCTTTACACGTTCTATTGTAAGAGATCATAGGGAGTGCCAGCCTTGACCTTTGACCTTATGACCCCAAACCTATAGTAAAAGGTCATGGTCTCAGAGTGAACCTGTGTACCAGGTTTGGTGACCCAGCTTTCTTTGTTGTTGATATATAGTTGATAAGCCATTTTGATATTAACCTCTGATCTTGTGATCCCAAAACCATAGTTACACTTCAGGGTCACAGGGTGAACCTGTGTAGCAAGTTTGGTGACCCCAACTTTACTTGTTACACAGTAATAAGGCATAGGGAATGTTAACCTTGACCTTTTGACCCCAAACCCATAGTCTGAGGTCAGGATCCCAAAGTGAACCTGTGGACCAGGTTTGGTGGCCCTAAATGGAATGCCAACTTGACCTTTGGACCCAAACTCATAGTCAGAGGTCAGGATTCCAAGGTGAACCTGTGTACCAGGTTTGGTGGCCCTAGCTTTATGCATTGTACAGTAATAAGGCATAAGGAATGTTAACTTTGACCTTTTGAACCCAAACCCATAGTCGGAGGTTAGGATCCCAAGGTGAATCTGTATACCACGTTTGGTGGCCCTAGCTTTACTCGTTTTATAGTATAGTAATAGTAAATGTAGCATAGGGCTAGGCGATAAAATGATAACGATAATTATTGCGAAATAACTTTTCCTTCATAAAGACATAAAATATTTTTGATAGAACTTCAATAGAACTCATTTGTTCCGTGTTTTGACAGACAGCATGAAAATCGAATGAAAATGAGAATACACCGCACCGAATCAATCATGTGGGTGGAAGTCACGTTCGATTGACGCACACAACAACGTGTATAGGTGCTTACAACCAGCATGTAGCTGGGGCTTAGCCTAACACACCTGCTAATGTTTGGGCTAGCACAGCCATGTAGGAGATGACAGAAAACATTAATGAAAAGTCCAGTAACAGCATTACCAAAGAAGGCACCGAAATGGACGCCACCCAATGCTCAACAGACGAGCATTGGGTGGCGGCCCGAGGAATTCAGTAATGTGGAGATATTTTGGCTATTTAAAGTCTGACAAGAAGCACCTTAGCATGCACTGCAAACTGTCAAGCACATTCCCACAAAATCAGGTAACACTACAAATCTTTTTTTACCATCTGAAGCAGTGCCATCCTGTTGAGTAGGGTTGTACTAAACAGCGAACGGGACCAAACGGACCAAACGGGACTCCCATGTCCCCAACCCCCTAGAAAACATCCAAAATGAAATAATTTTTTATGAAACACCAAACACCCCAAAAATCAATTAAATTATTTTAATTCTAATATTTAATAACAATCAGCCATTCTTGTAGTAACTAGCATTACACAAAATACCCAAATAGCACATTAAAATATATCTAATGGGACTAAGTGGCATCAAGTCAACTAACAGACACGTTTACAAATATTCCAGACTAATTGTAATATATTCCTTGAAATTTAATTTAATAATTTTGGCGTTTTGTGTCCCACTCCGTCACTGCTGTTTAATCGAATACTAACCGGTGTTGTTTGGCTGCAACCATCATTCTCCATACTTGCACTGGAAACATAATTTCACATGGACGAGAGCTGTACTGTAACGGCTGCTACATTTGACAATGTACTTCACTCAGCTATCGGTAAGTTGATGAGCAGAATATTATAAAATATTTATATTTTATAATTATTTTATGTTTTATAATTATCTGAAATTATCTATTAGAATATTAGAATGTGCGGCAGCACAGCAACTCACCCTTGGCCGGGGGATCCTGGGTTCGATCCCAGCCCCCGACCAACAGTGATCTGTGTGGAGTTTGCATGTTCTCCCCGTGTCTGCGTGGGTTTACTCCGGGATTTCTCCGGTTTCCTCCCACATGCCAAAAACATGCAAGTTAGGTTAATTGGCATCAAAAAAAATTGGGGATTCTAAACTGTCCTTGGGTATGACTGTGGGAGTGAATGGTTGTCTGTCTCTCTGTGTTGGCCCTGCGATGGACTGGCGATCTGTCCAGGGTGTACCCTGCCTCTCGCCCAAAAGATGCTGGGATAGGCTCCAGCCCCCCCACGACCCGAAAAGGATTAAGCGGAAGAAGATGAATGAATGAATGAATTATCTGAAATACAGTTGTATAATGTTCTACACTACACCTGTCAAGTTCAACTTCTGACAGAAAATAAATATTTAAAATTAATCTTGTTATAACTTCACATCTCAGGAGTAAAAAGGAACCTTTAAGCTTGACAGAAATAGTGATTTGATTCATATCACAATATATAATCTATCAATATGGGAAAAATTTATCGTGACAGGAATTTTTTTTCATATCGCCTAGCCCTAATGTAGCATTTACCATAATGCAACTGCAATGTTAACTTTGAACTTTGACCCCAAACCCAAAGTTAGGTCAGGGTGTAAGTCGTCCAAGATGTGTATTAGATAAAGCCATTGTATCGATTTGAAAAGCCAACATCATTTCTTTCAGTAGCTATTGTGTTTAGAAGATTTAGGGAAAAATCTGACCTTTGACCTCAAGGTCATCTGATGAAAGTGAAACTGCAATATCATCAGAGTATATCAAACCATGGTACCAAGTTTCAAAACAATCGGAACAAAACTGTAGGGGGAGTTGTTTTCACAAGACAGTCACTGTCTATGAAGTGAGGCGAAACAGGTTAAAGGTCAGTGACTACAATTCCTGCAAAAATCATCTGATCAGAACAAAATTGCAATATGCACATCCTCACTATCTATCAAACCATGGTACCAAGTTTCAAAACAATTGGACCATAACTGTAGGAGGAGTTGATTTCATAAGACAGTTACTATCTATGAAGTGAGGTGAAACAGGAGGTCATAGGTCAGGAGCTACCATTCCCACAAAATGATCTGATCAGAACCAAACTGTAATATGTGTATCCTCAGTGTATACACACGTGGACAAAATTGTTGGTACCCCTCTGTTAATAAAAGAAAAACCCACAAGGGTCACAGAAATAACGAATCTGACAAAAGCGGCAATAAATAAAAATTTTATGAAAATTAACCAATGAAAATCAGACAATGCTTTTGTATTGTGGTTCAACAGAATTATTTTAAAAAACAAACTCATGAAACAGGCCTGGACAAAAATGATGGTACCCTTAACTTAATATTTTGTTGCACAACCTTTTGAGGCAATCACTGCAATCAAATAATTTCTCGAACTGTCAATGAGACTTCTGCACCTCTCAGTAGGTATTTTGGCCCACTCCTCATGAGCAAACTGCTCCAGTTGTCTCAGGTTTGAAGGGTGCCTTCTCCAGACGGCATGTTTCAGCTCCTTCCACAGATGTTCAATAGGATTTAGATCAGGGCTCATAGAAGGCCACTTTAGAATAATCCAATGTTTCACTCTTAGCCATTCTTGGGTGTTTATAGCTGTGTGTTTTGGGTCATTATCTTGTTGCAAGACCCATGACCTGCGACTGAGACCAAGCTGTCTGACACTGGGCAGCACATTTCTCTCTAGAATACCTTGATAGTCTTGAGATTTCATTGTACCCAGCACAGATTCAAGACACCCTGTGCCAGATGCAGCAAAGCAGCCCCGGAACATAACAGAACCTCCTCCATGTTTCACAGTAGGGACGGTGTTCTTTTCTTGATATGCTTCATTTTTGCGTCTGTGAACATAGAGCTGATGTGCCTTGCCAAAAAGTTCCAGTTTTGTCTCGTCTGTCCATAGGACATTCTCCCAGAAGCTTTGTGGCTTGTCAACATGCAGTTTGACAAATTCCAGTCTGGCTTTTTTATGATTTGTTTTCAACAGTGGTGTCCTCCTTGGTCGTCTCCCATGAAGTCCACTTTGGCTCAAACAACGACGGATGGTGCGATCTGACACTGATGTACCTTGACCTTGGAGTTCACCATGAATGTGTTTAGAGGTTGTTCTGGGCTCTTTTGTTACCATGCGTATTATCCGTCTCCTCCTGCGGCCACGTCCAGGGAGGTTGGCTACAGTCCCGTGGATCTTAAATTTCTGAATAATACGTGCAACTGTAGTCACAGGAACATCAAGCTGCTTGGAGATGGTCTTATAGCCTTTACCTTTAACATGCTTGTCTATAATTTTCTTTCTAATCTCCTGAGACAACTCTCTCCTTTGCTTCCTCTGGTCCATGTTTAGTGTGGTACACACCATGTCACCAAACAGCACAGTGACTACTTGTCACCCTTTAAATAGGCCGACTGACTGGTTACAACTTTGTAGTCACCTGTGATGTTAATTAGAGGTCACATCTTGGTTGAACATGTCCCTATGGTCACATTATTTTCAATCTTTTCTAGGGGTACCATCATTTTTGTCCAGGCCTGTTTCATGAGTTTGTTTTTTAAATAATTCTGTTGAACCACAATTCAAAAGCACTGTCTGATTTTCATTGGTTAATTTTCATAGAATTTTTATTTATTACCACTTCTGTCAGATTCAAGTAATTTCCGTGACCATTGTGGGTTTTTCTTTCATTAACAGAGGGGTACCAACAATTTTGTCCACGGCTGTATTAAACCATGGTACAGAGTTTCAAAACAATCAGACCAAAACTATAGAAGGAGTTGATTTCACAAAAGTGGGACAGACGGGCGGACAGACGGATGGACGAAGTGACCCATAACATAACCCCCCTTTGGGCTTTGCCCAAAGGACTCTTCAACCCCTTTGGGCTTCGACCGGTGGGGGATAAAACGTGTCACAGTCACTCATATGGAGGGAGGGTATCAGTAAGATTACACATAAAAGGTGTTTTTATGTTTAACAATTTATCGGTTACCTGACAGACATTGATGAAATCAGGCTTCTCCAAGTTCATGTAGAGTTTGACCAGCACCCGCAGCACCTCATTACGGAACTTCTTGTTCTGCATCAGGGACATGCACACCTTCAGGCTGTAGGCGAGGAGGCCACTCACATCATTCTGGAGAAAAAAAACACACCCAGTTATCAAGATGTTCTATACAGAACAATCAACAATCAAGAGCAGTCATGAAATCACAATTTGAAGTCTTGCAAGGGAATCCTGTCTGTTGATCAGAATATATACATAAACTGAAATTGATCAAATATCTACAATAATTGGAAATGAAGTGATTTACATCAACTTAAAAGTTCGATGCATTATCCTACACACTATGTCAGATTTTTGTAAAACATTTAGACTAATTTGATGAGCATTAAACCTGGCAATAAATAATCCAAACTCATCTGAAGTCATACGTCAAACAGGTTCATTTTGTCTTCTTTCAATTATTTTTCCTTTTTTTTTTTTTCCTTTGAAAGACAAAAGTAAAATAGAAAGATATCTTTACCTTCTTTACATGTTTCAACTGCACTGCAGCCTTCATCAGAAGAGTCAGCTGATTGCTGCCAGGTGACATTTATCAGCTGATTTTCGTAGGCGGGGCCAGCTCAGCAGGTCTGTCAGATCCACCGAGCCGGCCCCGCCTCCCGCCGTCAGATGGTCTCTGGAGAATGTGGTCCCAGGTGTGAGAAAGCATAAAGGCCCCCTCATCTCGGTTCATGGTGTCTTTTCCCCGCTTTCTGATCTCTATTGCCTCCTTGATCCAACGTTTGTGTCTGTTGCTCTCCGATCCAATAATTTTTGTGTTGTCCCAGTCCATGATGTGATTATTTCTTTTGCAGTGGTCCGATATAGCTGATTTTAATGTTTCTTGTTCTGCTTTTTCTTTTTGTGATCTTGTGAGTCGTCCTTGCGTTTCCTTCTCACATTCCTTTTGGTGCTCTTTTTTTCTTGTGGTGAATAATCTTCCGGTTTCTCCAATGTAGGTTTTGTTACATGATCTGCATGATATTTCATATAATACATTGCATTTATTGTCTTGTTCTATTCTGTCCTTGGGGTGTACTAATAACTGTCTTAATTTTTTGTGTGGTTTGACTGCTGTGTTTATTTTGTATTTTTTCATGATCCTTTGAATTGGTTCCGTAATCCCTCGTATGTATGGTATAGTTATGGTTTCCTTGTTTTTGATTTCAGCTTTTGTTCTGTGTCTTGTGTCCTGTTTATTTTCTTTGTTTTTGACTTGCTGTTTCCCTTTGTTTATGGCCCATACTGGATATTGGCAGCGTATAAGTGCATGTTTTATGTGTTTTTCCTCTTCCTGTCTGTCTTCTTGTTCCGTGATGATGGTGGCTCGTTCATATAATGTCCTGACGACTGATAGCTTGTGTGCTGTGGGGTGTTCCGATGTCCAAAGTAGGTATTGATCTGTGTGGGTTGGTTTCCTGTAGACTGTGATTTTTATGCTGCCATCCTCGTTGTGGTGGATTTTCATGTCCAGAAAGGCTATGGTGCCATTTTCCTCCTCTTCGTGTGTGAATTTTATGTTCCCCGTACTGTCTGTACTGTTCAGATGGTCAGTGAGTTCTTGTGTATGTCCTTTCCTTATTTTTTCCAGAATGTCATCTACGTATCTCTTCCAAAGGGTGGGTTTGCATATTGTGGGTGCTGTGTTGATGGCTTTATTTTCCAGATCCTCCATAAAAAAACTGCTCATGATGGCTGATAGTGGGTCTCCCATTGAAAATAAAGCCATCAACACAGCACCCACAATATGCAAACCCACCCTTTGGAAGAGATACGTAGATGACATTCTGGAAAAAATAAGGAAAGGACATACACAAGAACTCACTGACCATCTGAACAGTACAGACAGTACGGGGAACATAAAATTCACACACGAAGAGGAGGAAAATGGCACCATAGCCTTTCTGGACATGAAAATCCACCACAACGAGGATGGCAGCATAAAAATCACAGTCTACAGGAAACCAACCCACACAGATCAATACCTACTTTGGACATCGGAACACCCCACAGCACACAAGCTATCAGTCGTCAGGACATTATATGAACGAGCCACCATCATCACGGAACAAGAAGACAGACAGGAAGAGGAAAAACACATAAAACATGCACTTATACGCTGCCAATATCCAGTATGGACCATAAACAAAGGGAAACAGCAAGTCAAAAACAAAGAAAATAAACAGGACACAAGACACAGAACAAAAGCTGAAATCAAAAACAAGGAAACCATAACTATACCATACATACGAGGGATTACGGAACCAATTCAAAGGATCATGAAAAAATACAAAATAAACACAGCAGTCAAACCACACAAAAAATTAAGACAGTTATTAGTACACCCCAAGGACAGAATAGAACAAGACAATAAATGCAATGTATTATATGAAATATCATGCAGATCATGTAACAAAACCTACATTGGAGAAACCGGAAGATTATTCACCACAAGAAAAAAAGAACACCAAAAGGAATGTGAGAAGGAAACGCAAGGACGACTCACAAGATCACAAAAAGAAAAAGCAGAACAAGAAACATTAAAATCAGCTATATCGGACCACTGCAAAAGAAATAATCACATCATGGACTGGGACAACACAAAAATTATTGGATCGGAGAGCAACAGACACAAACGTTGGATCAAGGAGGCAATAGAGATCAGAAAGCGGGGAAAAGACACCATGAACCGAGATGAGGGGGCCTTTATGCTTTCTCACACCTGGGACCACATTCTCCAGAGACCATCTGACGGCGGGAGGCGGGGCCGGCTCGGTGGATCTGACAGATCTGCTGAGCTGGCCCCGCCTACGAAAATCAGCTGATAAATGTCACCTGGCAGCAATCAGCTGACTCTTCTGATGAAGGCTGCAGTGCAGTTGAAACATGTAAAGAAGGTAAAGACATCTTTCTATTTTACTTTTGTCTTTCAAAGGGAAAAAAAAAAGAAAAAAAAAAAAAAAAAAAGGAAAAATCATCTGAAGTCAACAATCAATAGTGACAATTGCTTACCGATTCTAGGATGGTCTTTTCAAACATGTCAAGGCGCCGGGTCTCCAGGGCAATGCCAATGGCCTGCTTGTACTTGTGATCATCAAGGCAACGCAGGAACATCTTGTTGACAATGCCCTCAAGACGAGGGTCAATGGTTTTCTTCTCCTCATCCTCTGGTAGCTCAGCATTCTCTACCCGCAGTTTGGTGTAGTGGTCAATGCATTTGGCTGGGGCAAACGAAATATCCAAATATAAACTCCAGTGTAACATTTCATATATTTTCTTGGGCAGAAGTCAGTGGAGACAGAAGGTTTCACTTGTAAGGAATATGAGGCAAATACATTTTTTGTTTCACTCACCAATAATAGTCTCCACATATTCCGAATCATCTGTGACACTAAAAAGATCTCCAGCACCAAGGGCATAGTTTAGAGACTCTTCAAAGGCTCCAAGGTGGTAGAAAACTTTTGAGGCCACCAAGGCGGCAAATTCTCTGCTCCGAAATGTCTCATCCTCATACAAAACCTCACTGCAATTAGAAAACAGCTGGTAATTACAACTCAGAAGCAATAACTAACTAACTAACTAACTAACTAACTAACCTGCACTTATAAGATAAGATAAGATAAGATAAGCCTTTATTAGTCCCACAATGGGGAAATTCCAGGATTGCAACAGCACAGGGATATGTAGCGCTTTTCTAGTCACAAAGACCACTCAAAGCGCTTTCACTAATACTAACCCTCTATTCTAAGGGCCTATAGGAAACAGATATCTAGGGACAATTTAGAACAGCCAATTAACTTAACATGCATGTCTTTGGATTGAGGGAGGAAACCGGAGCCCCCAGAGTAAACCCACGCAGCACAGGGAGAACATGCAAACTCCATAAAGAAAGATTCCAACCCCTGCCAACCTGGGGATTCGACCCAGGAACCTTCTAGCTGTAAGGCAACAGTGCTAACCACTGCACCACCGTGCTGCCCAAGATACAAATTTCTTTATTTGTGACTGTGAAAACAATACTTCAAACTGCACAGCCAAAAAAATTAACCTGCATCCAGTGACTGTATTGAATGCTCTGGGACAGGAATAAGTTGTCAAGCACGAAGTATACTTTGAGTTGAGTTATATTTGATTTATTATATTTGTATTTTGTTTTAATACTACTGGCAGAGAAGCAGTTAAGATATTGCTTCTTTATGTTGTATTCCTTTCACAATTATAGCTCATGAGCAACACTTACATTTTATCAATGGATCCTGAAATCTCAGCCCAGAAGTCATTCACAATGGAGTCTAGCTTATGCAGGGCAAACTCCTGCAAATACAAAAAGTGACGTTTTAGACTGATTTACATTAAAAAAAAAACAAACATTGTCACTGCAATTCAAAGGTTTTCCCTTTTTCCTATACAGACATGTTTCACACTTGAAATCTGTAAGTAAACTCTGAAAGTCATACTGAAATTAGGGGGATCTAGAGACTGAAATTTAATCAATTAATTTAAAGTATAACACATATGACAAAAAGGAAAAGTAAGAAAAAAAAAACAACAACCAGCAGAGTGGGAAAGCTTAATTACAATGCACGTAGGTTGCACAGAATCCACATATTTCTGAAAGCTGAGATAATGTGACTCTTTACATATTTTGTTTTGTATTTTATTTAAAGACCCAGTTCACTATTCCACAACTGATTCTTACCTTAAGCTGTGGCTCATCTTCATCAAGGAGTGAAATAATTCCAGCTTAAAAAAAAAAAAATACAGTGGAGATTTATATTTTTAAAGTCAATACAGTCTAAAGAACTTATAATGGCAAACGCATGAGGATTTCTTCCAAAGCAAATAAGTGATGTGTAAGAGACACTGGTTAAAAACTGGGACTCAAAGGTATGGTACAATTAATAACACACCATCACTGCCTCAAATTTGGTTAACAAATCATTGGAAATATCGCAGAAGGTTTTGGTTAATAGAGGGCATGCATTAGAACAGAATTCTTGGCAGTTACAGGTCAGTTACCACAGCAACACAGCACTGAGTAGCAATCACATGTGACAGCTTTATTTTGTATGCAGCAAAACTTAAAAATCATACAAAATATTTTGTCACAGTAGTGTACAGACTAGTTTTTCTTTAAACTTTACCACACCATTTACTTGACTGTAGTGATGTGTGGGTAAAGACCAAGGAGCACATGGTAAGTGAAGAACTGATTCAGAGACTTCAATTATTTATTTTTTTTACCAATTAATACAAGATGGAATGATAAGATTAGCTCTCCACAGTGCAAGCAGGTTCTCTGTGTACTGCTGTGGGTATGCCTATGATGTCACCAAACGGAACCCATGTCAGTTAAAAAATACTGAGCGGCAAAAATGAGTGGCAGCCTTTGGGTGTATGCAGTAAAACACAAAAAATACACACAATATTCAGTCACAGCAGTACACAGAGTACTTGTTTGTATTGTGGAGAGCTAATCTTACCATTCTATCTTGATTAATTGGCAAAAGATTAAATAAATAAATAATTAAATGCTCTGAATCAGTTCTTCACTTACCATATGCTCCTTGGTCTTTACCCACACATTACTACAATCAAGTGAATGGTGTGGTATTAACATCTAAAGTAAAAACAAAAGTACTCTGTGCACTGCTGTGACTAAATACTTGGTGCGATTTTTGTTTTGCTGCACATAAAATAAAGCCGTCACATGCGATTGCCACTCAGTGCTGTGTTGCTATGGTAACTGTCCTATAACTGCCAAGAATTCTGTTCCAGTGCAGCCCCTCTATAGTTCCAACATGAACTCAAGCTATTTGGTTCAATCAAAATCCAGTATTCTATATATAAGATTATCAAGAGTTGGGGTGGGGTGCATGCACATGCAGCGACCGGCAGTGGGTGAAAAGTTTGGCGTCTTAAGTCTCTGTTTTTATGCACTTTAATGTGTTTTAACGTAATTCTCTGTGCCGTTTTTGTCCTTGAATGTTTGTGGATTATATAACGAAGAGGTCTTTGGTTCCATCAGTATGGATTTTTTTCTTGTTATTGCACTGTGGCTCCTTTCTTACCGGCTTTTTGCCTGGGACGTTAGCACTATCATGCTGGTAAGAATGCAGTATTCCAGAGACATGTTACTGCAGCTAAACATGGATAATCCAGCATCTGTGACTGAGGTTGTGCCGCAACTGCCGGACTTTATTTTAAGAGACTTTCATGGACACTAACTAACTAATCTGCACTTATATAGCGCTTTTCTAGTCACAAAGACCACTCAAAGCGCTTTCATTAATACTAACCCTCTATTCTAAGGGCCTATAGGAAACAAATATCTAGGGACAATTTAGAACAGCCAATTAACCTAACATGCATGTTTTTGGCATGTGGGAGGAAACCGGAGAAATCCCGGAGTAAACCCACGCAACACGGGGAGAACATGCAAACTCCACACAGATCACTGTTGGTCGGGGGCTGGGATCGAACCCACGATCCCCACAAGGGAAACTGTCAAGGGTAAACTGTGCTGCCGCAGTGCTAACCACACTGCAATGAAAAGAGAGACAAGAGGAGGAAACGCGGAAAGCGTGGAGGCGTAAGATTAAACCTGAAGAGACGTCAGCTTAACTGCATTTCTCTTCCTTCCATTATTATGGGGAATGTACAATCCCTGAGAAATAAAGTGGATGAAATTCAAGGGAATGTCCGATATCAGAAGGATTTCAAGAACTGCTGTGTCATGGTTTACACGGAGACGTGGCTTACGGATCATGACCGGGACCCGGACCTGTGTATTGACGGTTTTGGAGCCCCACTTCGCTTGGATTGGCAAGAAGAGGTAACGGGGAAACGTCAGGGAGGCGGCGTATGTTTATATATTAATAAACAATACTGTACATCTGTCACGGTCAGACAGCGCATCTGTACGCCAGATGTGGAGCTTCTGTCCTTATCGCTGTGCCCCTTTTATCTGCCCCGTGAGTTCCCCCAACTTTTCATAACGACTGTGTACACCCGAGGGCGGATGCTGCCTCTGCCTCCAGCACCGTCTTTGATGTGGTACAGCATTTGCAGTCAATTTCCCCAGAGGCTCCAAATTTTATCCGTGGGGATTTTAACCATGTGTCTTTAAAGAAGACACTTAAAAACTTTTATCAGTACGTCTCCTGCCCAACCAGGCGAGAAAAGACATTGGACCTGTGTTACAGATCTATAGAGGGGGCCTATAAATCTCTTCTCCTTCCTCCTTTAGGCTCCTCAGATCACAACTGTGTACATTTGCTGCCCACATATAAAACTGCTCTCAAAAGAGAGAAGATGAAGACCAGGGACATAAAGGTCTGGACAGATGATTCAGTGTTCTGCCTCCAGGAATGTTTTAACTGTATGGACTGGGAGGTGTTCACACTGTCCTGCGGGGATGATTTGGACTCTTTGGTGGATGTGATATGCTCTTACATGGCTTTTTGCAGGGATATGATCGTTCTACGTAAACGTGTCAAAATATATCCCAACAACAAGCCATGGGTTACCAAATCAGTTAAATCCTGCTTACAGGGGAAAGCACTTGCCTTTAAACAGGGGGTTGTTTCTGAGCTTCAGGTTGCCACAAAAGAGCTGAAGTCCGAAATTTTACGAGCAAAACAGAATTATAAATCAGATTTGGAAAGCAAGATGGCAGCAAAGAAGCTTGGTTCAGTCTGGGCTACTATGAAAACTATTGCAGGCCTTCAGAGCACAGAGCGCAGTAATCGTGTGTTTTTAGATGGTTTTAATTCAGACACAGAGTTGGCTAATGCTCTTAATTGTTTTTACAGTTGTTTTGATTCTTTTGATTTTAACACAGAAACCCAAGGTTTGAAACAGAAACTCAAAGACAATCAGCACTTTAATATTGAGGTGCAGGATGTTAAAAAGGCGTTCTGTGCTGTAAAAATTAACAAAAGTCAGGGCCCTGATAATATATGTGGGTGCTTGGTAAAGTCCTGCGCACATGAACTGAGTCCTGTGTTTTACTACATTTTTAATAAGTCCTTACAGATACAACATGTGCCTAAGATCTGGAAAGATGCTGTGGTTGTCCCTGTTCTAAAATCCAGCTGTCCTAAAATGGTAAATGATTTTAGACCACTTGCCTTGACTTCAATTTTAACGAAAATTTTTGAAAAACTGGTCAGATTTGAGGTCCTAAAGCAGACTGAGCATGCATTGGATCCTTTGCAGTTTGCCTACAGGCCTCACAGAGGAGTGGAGGACGCCACTGTCACTCTGCTTAACATGCTTTTTAAACTTCTGGATTTTAATAGGACACACGCCAGGCTTTTATTTGTAGACTTTTCTTCTGCTTTTAATACAATCCAGCATCATATTTTAGTTGAAAGGCTCCTGCAACAATTTGATTTGAGTAATAATCTGGTGGGTTGGATTCTGGATTTTTTAATCAACAGGACACAGAGAGTAAGGGTCAATGGTACATTGTCTGACCAAAAGTGTTCTTCTAGATAGATAGATAGATGTACTTTATTGATCCCAAACTGGGAAATTACAGTGTAACAGCAGCATGACAGTAGACAACCAAACAACAGAAACGCATACATGACAGACAAAAGGATTACCCGTGGAAAGTAAAAAACCAACACGACTATAAAACCTATATACATCATAGCTTAATATATGATGACCCATATAAACACATGAATCATCCCATTGCACAAAGAAGGACTATCAGGAGCAGAGTGAAATGTGAGGTACCAGTTAGTCTGTAAGGTGCAGTGTGGCAGCATTGTTATGACCAGAATACAACATCATGCACAACATTCTAGATGCAACATTCTACTGACTCTCCTCAGGGGTGTGTGTTGTCACTAGGGATGGGCATAATCTACCGATTAACCGATAATTGATCATTAAGAATTTCACCGAGGAAGTTCATTTTCGTCGACAAACCGTTTTTTTTTTTAAACAATCCGAGGCCTAGTGCACGGCCGTCCTCAAACAATGCAATGGCAAAATTTGGGCACCAGGGGGCAACATTACACCATCGCCGTACCCTGGCGTGCCTCAGTTGATACATGCGGGCTTGCGTAGGGCAATTGCCAAATCATGAAGCGGTTACGGCGAAGTGTTGCGTGGGACCATTTCAATTTAAAAAATAACCAGGTGTACTGCAATCACTGCAATGCAGCATACAAATATACCTCATCGACAGGGTCCATGGAACACCCTTATTACGCGAAGAAACCGCCAACAGTGGTTGCGCGCTGAGTAATGGTGGTCGTGAAGATTCTTTTTTTTTTTCAGAAACTTTATTGAGAAGGTCATGAAGATTCGGTGTACACACGTCGAGGGAAGCTGCAGGAGGCGGCGTAGTAGCTCGACGGGAAGACTATTTCGCACAAAATGGCACAAGAGAACAGCAAAAAGTTCTGCGCGGCTAGACTAAGTAACACGAGCGATAGAGCAATGAATGCGGTCTTCGTTTGTTGGGTGGCCGCTCGGCAGGGAGAGAAGCTGGGTAAAACGTCTCGGCCAATCAGCTTGCGGGGTGAAACGTCTCGGCCAATCAGCTTGCGAGATTGCCGAGCCAACACGAGAACAGAGAGAGGGCTCTCCGTGCTGATTCCTGATGTTCTAATGTAGTCTACCTGCCTTGTTACGTACCTAAAAATGTTAATGATGAACCGATTATTAATCATTAATTCTCCCGACGATCGGTGAAGAAAATTTCACCGAATGCCCATCCCTAGTTGTCACCACTACTCTTCATCCTGTACACAAACGTGTCAGAGCAGACATGACAACAGACACATTATAAAGTATGCTGATGATTCAGTTATTGTCAGTCTCCTTCAGGATGGTGAGAGTGGCCACGGTTTAGTAGTTGATGATTTTGGTTCACTGGTGTGAGGATTCCTACCTGCAGCTGAATACGACAAAAATTAAAGATATGATTATTGACTTTAGGAGGAAAACTCCCAGGCACAAAGCCACTGTACTAAAAGGATAGACCACTGAATGTGTGCAATCTTACAAATATCTTGGGACAATTATTGATAGTAATTTAAACTTTGAAGAGAACTGTGAAAGGGTGTGCAAAAAGGGTCAGCAACATTTGCATTGTTTAAGGAAACTTGCACACTTCCAAATTGACCGAACCATAATGACAATGTTTTATCGGGCTTTTACTGAATCTGTTTTATCCTTTTCTTTAGTGTCATGGTTTGGTCAGATAAAACTGAAACAGAGGAAATCCTTAGACCAAGTAGTTAGATGGTCCAGTCATTTTCTTGGTGAGTCACAGCTGAGCCTGACATCCCTGTACACCAGACAGGTACAGAGGATTGCTACATCCATTTTAAATGATGACTCCCACCCTTTGCACTGCCACTTTCAGCTTCTTCCCTCCAGACGGAGGTTTGTTGTCCCAAAATGTAAAACCCAGTGCTACGAAAACAGCTTTGTTCCTGCTGCTGTCAAAGAGTTGGGCAAGATGTAGCAATATATTGCACATAATTTAGTTATCTATTTATGAATTTTATTTTATATTTATTTATTTTTGTAGGTTTTTTATTTGGGTTTTAAATCTTTTATTGGGTTTTAGACTTTTATTGAGTTTTTAATCTCTTTGACTTAGTTTTTAACTTTTTTTAACATGACCCTTCTCTCTTATCTCTTTGATTTTTCTCTTATCGCTTTGTCTTATGTCCTGATTGGTGGAGCCTTGAATACTTTTATTGTGTTTATAGTCAGCTTCATGTGTGCCTGTGTCTGTGTTCATGTTGAATGTAATTGTGGTTTGTAAATATGTGTCTAAAAGGATGTCACCTGACTGCAAAACAAATCTACCTATGGGTACAAATAAAGTAACCTAAACCTGAAGAGGGCTGGCTCTGTAATTGGTCTCAGGCCTGAGACCTTTGAGACTGTGGTGGAGAGGAGGACACTAAAACTGCGATCCATCATGGACAATCCTGATCACCCCTTCCACCACACACTGGACAGTCAGCGGAGCACATTCTCCAGCAGACTGCTACAGCTTCGCTGTCAAACGGTTAGGTACAAGAAATCTTTTCTGCCACATGCCATTTCACTGTACAGTAACTCACTCTGATGTTGAATTCTGGTCATAACTATGCTGACACACTGCACCTTTAAGTCTAATTGGTATACCTCACATCTCACTCTGCACCTGATCGTCGTGCATTGCACAGCGAGTATGATTCATGTATCTATACAGGTCACCATCTATTCATCTGTGATGCAGACAGGCTTTTTTTTAGTAGTTTAACTTTCCATTTCCAATTCCCTAAGTAGGGCTGCTCGCAGAGATAGCAAAAAGATGTGACAACCTAATAGTACTGAATGCAAAAGACGCAACAGACTTACACAATGGTCCCCTCCGGTATACAACTAGGAAAAGACCGGTAGCTACGGAGGGTGACAATATGTATGGGTACATAATCATACCATGTAGGATAACTAAGTAGACGGTTATGCTGCTGTTTCATTCCATCTAGCTACAATGCTCCGTACTGTGTGTGTTTATATATTTATTCCAGCTAGCTACAATGCTCCACACTGTGTGTGTTTATATATTCATATACTGTATTTATTCCATCTAGCTTCAATGCTCCACACTGTATGTGTGTTTATATATTCACATATTTATTCCATCTAGCTACAATGCTCCACACTGTGTGTCTATATATTTATATTTATATGTACATACACTACCGTTCAAAAGTTTGGGGTCACTTAGAAATTTCCTTATTTTTGAAAGAAAAGCACTTTTTTTCAATGAAGATAACTTTAAACTAATCAGAAATACACTCTATACATTGCTAATGTGGTAAATGACTATTCTAGCTGCAAATGTCTGGTTTTTGGTGCAATATCTACATAGGTGTATAGAGGCCCATTCCCAGCAACTATCACTCCAGTGTTCTAATGGTACAATGTGTTTGCTCATTGCGTCAGAAGGCTCATGGATGATTAGAAAACCCTTGTGCAATCATGTTAGGTCTGCAATGCTGTAATTGCTGCAAATGGAGGATTCTTTGACGAAAGCAAAGTTTGAAGGAAAAAATTATTATTTCAAATACAAATCATTATTTCTAACCTTGTCAATGTCTTGACTATATTTTCTATTCATTTTACAACTCATGGTGGTAAATAAGTGTGACTTTTCATGGAAAACACAAAATAATTGTCTGGGTGACCCCAAACTTTTGAATGGTAGTGTATGTATACTCGCTGCTCTTGTTTTTTCTTGCCTTCTGATTGTTGCTCTGAGTGTTGCTATCCCTGTGCTGTTGCAATCCTGGAATTTCCCCATTGTGGGACTAATAAAGGCGTATCTTATCTTCCATGGGTAATCCCTTTGTCAGTTATGCTATGTGCGTTTCTGTCGTTTGGTTGTCTACTGTCATGCTGATTTTCCGAAAAGGATTAAGCGGAAGAAAATGGATGGATGGGATCAATAAAGTACATCTATCTATAAGACACCAATGACTTATACATTGCACCTAGCCTGATCACTGATGCCAACAAAAATAAGATTCACATTCACTAGCTTTTAAATGGAATCACTGCACAAAAATAAAGTGCAGAGGGTTTCTCCTTCATTGACATCAATTTGTTTTATTTTCAGTTCGCAGCCGTTAGCTCCGTGTGACTCAGCTAAATCAATGGCAGCAAGCTAAAGTTATGGATGCAAAAATAAAGACTCACCGGCAGACGTAATCATGATTGGCTCCCCGGTGTATCCTCACCTCCACTATCCTAGCTGAACGGTACAATGCCGTGCGCTTTCTGAGGGATTTAATGACTTATAATGTGTAATAATACACAATAACAGACAGAAGCACAGCCACTGCTAACTTCTTTTTGTTCGTTACCACAAGTATCTGCGCCGAGGACCTTTTGCGTGGCTGGCTAATTTTTGGCCCGATTAAAAAGAGACAAAATATTATATTATACACTCTAGTTTCAAAATATTCACCATCTGCATATCAACTCAATAACAACTCGTGTTTTGTGTATTTTAAAAGCGGAACAGAAATCGTATGTGTGGACACATACGATTTATCGACAGGCGTCTTTAAAAGCTCGTTGCTAGGGAACGGAAACATTTTTGCATCTTCAAGAGCAAAATCTCCAATTCAACAGCGAAACTACTAGTTTACAAAAAGAGTTAAAAACGCTGTAAATATGAGGGAAAACTGAAGGCTTTTAAATATATAGGCAATAAATAGAAAATTTAGAAAAAAACAAGTGGTTAATTTATTTAAATAATCATAAATTTTCCAGAGAAAAATCTTACATTTTAGAGGAAAATTATGCAAATTTAAGAAAAAACAAACAAACTTACCAGAAAAAACTGCAGATCTGCCAGGAAAAGGGGTTTTGGGGAGCAAAAAGACAAGTTTATAGGAAAGCTTGCAATTTTTTGAGCAAAGTTAGAAATATAGGGGACAGTCTTATTATTGATAGAGCAGTTTATACTTATAATCTTACCTGTTTTCATTCCTTTTAAATCTCAGATATGTATTTTTAATCCCTCCAAATGTAGTCCATTAAAATGCAAACATTGTACTGAAATAAAAAAGTACTAAATCATAATAAATATTTGATTTCCAGAGACTCACTTGTGCTAAATATGTTTAATTAATGTTAATTTACAATTTAAATTTAGAAGTAAAATGTATTAAATAGTTTAAATTTCACTCTGTATTTGTGACTTGAAATTGCATTATATTTTCAGCTCCTATGAACTTGAGGGGGCAATATTAATTTTAAAAGACATTTAAGAGTGCAAAGCTCTACCAAGGCAGCTAATTTTCTCCCTCATTTTAATTTCTTTTCACAGCCTGTTAGCTGTCAGCAGACAGCACTCACTGCTGGTGACAAAAACATTTCACAAAGCAATGAACTGATTTCTCCCTTTGAAAGCTTTAAATACTGCTTGAGACGGACAGTGATTCAGATCACTCCCAAAATCTAAGTGATCAGTCCATGGTTGAGCAACAACCTCTGCTGATAACTTCTGAGATATGTTGTTAAAACATCCACACGAACAGTGGAACACAGGTAAAAACATAACCTCCTTGACAGAGGTAATAAAATTAATGAAAATCAAAACTGTTTCAAGTTGGTAGAAAGTACAAGGATTTTTTTATTTTATTTACCAGAGTCAATTTTTAACCTGCTTAAAGAAAAAGTGTAAGACTTGCAGTTTGCACAGTTTAAATGTTTTTATTCAGACAGCAGCAGTCTACATAAATACCGGTGCACATAATCCTAGTGCTCAGCAGTACTCCTCTAAGGCACAAAACCGAACAAATGTAACTGAAAAAAGATCAAAATCAAATTTTGAGGAAAAAAGAGCAAACATCCAAATGATTTCCAGTCATTTAGGTATTAGATTATGTGATCTCTGATATTCAATACAAAAGTATTAGAAACTGTAAAATGTGTACTTAAAAATACTTACTGTACTGTTCATGGATCTTGAGACCTTAGATTTTTTTAAATATTATTAAAGCTAGATAATCCACCTTCAAATGCCCTTTTTGTGTCAGAGAACTATCCTATTACCACCTTGTTTCCAGGTTAGTGCATAAATCAGCAAAGTACTGCCATAGACAACAACCTTATTACATCGTGAAACTGGTCCTTAAACTTAAACACTGGAGCATAAAGCTTTGCAGCGCCACATGGTCATCTTTTCACAGACATCAGCCATCTCCTGCAGCCGGTTCGCCATTGACGGGAGATCCTGCAGACAAGGCACGGGCTTTCAGAGGGATGCCCTCCTCTTCACTACCTGTGGTACAGTAAAAAAAAAAAAAAATGTTAAAACATATATACTGCAGAGGGGGAGAGTTTATTAGAGTTTTTAACAAAAAAAATCAGCAAAATAAACACAGAGCTACACAACTGGTCAAAATTAGGGAGAATTTTTACAGCCTAAACACTGCAGCAAAGCCATCTAATTATATCTGTTCATGTGTGAATGGCAGGTGTAAGACACGCCCCCTGGTTTGCTTCACTTTGGGGCTAAAGGAAATCAGGCCACAGGCTACTGCAGGGTGTCCATGGGGCCTTTAAAAGTCTTTAAAAATCTTAAATTTGAATATCCCACATCAAAGCCTTAATTATCATTAATAAAAAACAGATGAATAAATCTTAAATTCCTGCCCAATGGCATTAAAAACAGAACAAGATAAATACTGGATTAGCCTGATATTACTGAACCTGAACATTTAACAAGATAAATTAATTAAAAACTTTGTAAAAGGCTGTCAGAGGAGATGGAGGAAATCAACTTTAGTTTGTCTGATGACAGTCTAGTCTTTTGACGTTCTGAACTTTTCCGTAGCTGGAAGCTAATATTACCTAATGTCGGGGAGATGTAACACCCCAGCAACTAGGGAATTGAAGTTTGTATTATATGATCGTACTGTCTGTCAATGTGAGACATAGTGTTTTTCATTAGTGGAGGCATAGTATACAAAGTTAACTCAACTTCTCCTGCAGCCCATAAGATGACATTTTTTTCCACTGTCATTTTTTCCCCTCTCTCCTTTCATGTCTATATGAGGCAATAAAGTTAGAATCAAGTGAAAATTGTTTTATCACAAAATAAAAGGATACATATTATTACCAATCAACCAATGTACGATTCATTGGTTGAAACTCACTGAAACATATGTCCACCCTCCAGTTGTTACCTGACTTCTTTATACTTTGTGCATGCAGAATCCCTGTTATTGAGGTTACCATTACTGTTGTTGATATTAGCTTAGTTAGCTTCCAGTTGCTAGTGTGTCATTTATTCTCGTAATAAACTTTGACCCACACCTAGTAACGCTGCATGGATTCAAATGAACATGCGTGAGATCATGTAAAGACTGTGCACAATACAGTACATGTCCATTACACAGGTCTATTACAGTCTATGCAGTGGTATTTGGAATGGCAGAGACATAAACAAACAACAGCTGCCAAGCTAACTGGGGGACGTATTAAATAGCTCAGTATTTTTGCAAAAACAATCAAAATGTGAAACACGAACTTTATAACGAAAAAATGATCTGCCCACACACCATTTCCAGTATGTAGAATAATAAATGAAAGTGATAAAATTGATTAACTGACGAGAAAGCATTAGGGAATGGGAAAATGTAATGGAAGCAGAAATGGAACTGCAGGAGGACTGGAATGCGGAAGTACTTTACATTGCTGGCGGCAGTGGCTCAGGAGGTAGAGCAGGTCGTCCAATAACCGCATGGTTGGCGGTTCGAATCCCGCTCTCCCCAGATATCCTGCCGTTGTGTCCCTGGGCAAGACACTTCACTCCCAATTGCTCCTGGTGGGTCTGGAAGCGCCATGTTAGGTAGCATGCCGCCATCAGTGTGTGAATGGGTGGATAACAGGATCTGTAAAGCGCTTTGGTCATCAAGAGATGAGAATAAAAAGCACTATATAAGTGAATGCCATTTACCATTTACATTGTGCAAGAGGTCCACTGATTCTGGCTTTGACCAGTCGATGTCACTCTTCTGGGGTTTTTCCTGCAAGTCAAGAAGTGGGAAACCAAGCCTTGATCCTGCCCACTGCTCTCTTACTGGCCACAATGGCCAGCCTAGCTGTCTGTCTGTAAACAAAGACGTTCAGAGCAAACAATGCAGAGTGCAACTTGGGAGCTGGCATACCAAGCGTGACTTATATTGTCATTTTTTTTAGATTTCAATCACCCTAAAGCTGGGTTCACACTATAACGTTTGGACTGACTCTTACTGATGCTTTGAAAAATCAAAGAAATCAGTCCAAACGTTGGTGAAATTACTTTTACAAACTTTTATGAAGTTTTGCTAGCATTTCTCAGCATTGCATTCAGCGTTGTCAAACTTTTGCCAACTTAGGTTAGCGTATGTGTAGGAGTTGCCAACTTAGGTTAACTTAAGCTGCAAATATTTAGCGCAGTTCAGCTGACAGCGTCAGGTGACGGTCCTATAAAGATCAGCGTTTGTGAAGGCGTCCTGCCATCCTGGACCTGCTTTTTTGGGTGGATTCACACTACGTTTCCAACTTTTACTGACGTTTTGGCAAATGTCTGGCTCTGCTGGCAAAAGTTGATAAAAGTTCATGATAGTTGGTGTTTGTTGGCAAACGCTGGCGAAAGTTGAATTTGTTGAGAATTTTCAGCATGCTGAAAATTTGCTGACGTTTGGAAAGAAACGGTGAAAGTTGTGCTTAGTTTGTAAAAGTTTCTGAGCGCTGGGCTAAGTTGTTCAGAGTTCGCCTTAGATCGAAACTCACTTCAGACATGCACGGATGAAAGAAATAGAAGGGGGAATTAAAAAAAGAAAATATATATGTAAGAGGACAATGTACAGTACTTGTTTGGGGATAACAAGGTGTGTATAACATTAGCATTTCTCAGCATTGCATTCAGCGTTGTCAAACTTTGCCAACTTAGGTTAGCGTATGTGTAGGAGTTGCCAACTTAGGTTAACTTAAGCTACAAATATTTAGCGCAGTTCAGCTGACAGCGTCAGGCGACGGTCATATAAAGATCAGCGTTTGTGAAGGCGTCCTGCCATCCTGGACCTGCTTTTTTGGGTGGATTCACACTACGTTTAGATCAACTTTTACTGACGTTTTGGCAAATGTCTGGCTCTGCTGGCAAAAGTTGATAAAAGTTCATGATAGTTGGTGTTTGTTGGCAAACGCTGGCGAAAGTTGAATTCGTTGAGAATTTTCAGCATGCTGAAAATTTGCTGACGTTTGGAAAGAAACGTTGGTGAAAGTTGTGCTTAGTTTGTAAAAGTTCCTGAGCGCTGGGCTAAGTTATTCAGAGTTCGCCTTAGATCGAAACTCACTTCAGACATGCACGGATGAAAGAAATAGAAGGGGGAATTAAAAAAAGAAAATATATATGTAAGAGGACAATGTACAGTATTTGTTTGGGGATAACAAGGTGTGTATAACATGTTTTTTAAATCTACAGGATAACTAACACACACACACACACACACACATTACGGGCATTTGATTAGTTTTGAGTTTTTTGTAGGTTTGTTTGCTCCAGGTGATGGGTGTGGTCTGCTGAGTGGTTTGGGATTTCGTGTCTTTGCAGTGTTATTTTTCTACCACTAGGCTGTGCTGTTGTGCAAACGTGTCTTTCGCCAGTACGGATTACTGGTTGCCTTGGAAACAACAGCCATTGGAGATGGCAATCATGTTTTTTTGTGTCTGAAAAAACATTTTCTTGGTCCGTGGAATAAAGTTTTTTTCATGAAATTTTCAGTCAGGTCTGTCTACTCTCTGCCTGCTACATATATATACAGTATATACACAGTGGGGCAAAAAAGTATTTAGTCAGCCACCAATTGTGCAAGTTCTCCCACTTGAAAGATGAGAGAGGTCTCCAATTTTCATCATAGGTATACCTCAACTATGAGAGACAAAATGAGGAAAAAAAATCCAGAAAATCACATTGAAGGATTTTTAATGAATTAATTGGTAAATTCCTTGGTAAAATAAGTATTTGGTCACCTACAAACAAGCAAGATTTCTGGCTCTCACAGACCTGTAACTTCTTCTTTAAGAGGCTCCTCTGTCCTCCACTCGTTACCTGTATTAATGGCACCTGTTTGAACTCATCAGTATAAAAGACACCTGTCCACAACCTCAAACAGTCAGACTCCAAACTCCACTACGGCCAAGACCAAAGAGCTGTCAAAGGACACCAGAAACAAAATTGTAGACCTGCATCAGGCTGGGAAGACTGAATCTGCAATAGGTAAGCAACTTGGTGTGAAGAAATCAACTGTGGGAGCAATTATTAGAAAATGGAAGACATACAAGACCACTGATAATCTCCCTCGATCTGGGGCTCCACGCAAGATCTCACCCCGTGAGGTCAAAATGATCACGAGAACAGTGAGCAAACATCCCAGAACCACACGGGGGGGGGGGGGGGACCTAGTGAATGACCTGCAGAGAGCTGGGACCAAAGTAACAAAGACTACATCAGTAACACACTACCCCACCAGGGACTCAAATCCTGCACTGCCTGACGTGTCCCCTGCTTAAGCCAGTACATGTCCAGGCCCGTCTGAAGTTTGCTAGAGAGCATTTGGATGATCCAGAAGAGGATTGGGAGAATGTCATATGGTCAGATGAAACCAACATAGAACTTTTTGGTAAAAACTCAACTTGTCGTGTTTGGAGGAGAAAGAACACCATACCTACTGTGAAGCATGGGGGTGAAAACATCATACTTTGGGGCTGTTTTTCTGCAAAGGGACCAGGACGACTGATCCGTGTAAAGGAAAGAATGAATGGGGCCATGTATCGTGAGATTTTGAGTGAAAACCTCCTTCCATCAGCAAGGGCATTAAGATGAAACGTGGCTGGGTCTTTCAGCATGACAATGATAAGATAAGATAAGCCTTTATTAGTCCCACAACGGGGAAATTCCAGGATTGCAACAGCACAGGGATAGCAACACTCAGAGCAACAATCAGAAGGCAAGAAAAAAAAAGCAAGCATGCAAGAGCAGCTAATATACATATTGTGGCGGTCAAGATTTATAAGCAGCGAACTGAGGGTTTTAAGTAGGTTTATTAAATCATACCGCTGTAGGAGTCAAAAATTGACAAGACTGGGTGTCTTTCCAGTATTTTCTTTAATTCTCTCGCATCCTACGTCCTCTCTCTCAGTCAGAGTAAAAAGAGGCAGAACGCAGTCACTCACATCCATTTATACACACCTCCAATACTACATCACATACAAAGTCACACACTTCAGTTACATTCTCCCATTTGCATTATAAAACTCCAGAGTCCTTCTGTTCTCCTGTCTGACCCCAGATGGTCAGACGCGAGGGATCCTCTCCTTTCTCTCGAGCCGTAGGTGGTCCAGACGTATTGTCCTCTTGAGGTGTGATGTCAATACACATTGCCAGCCTAAAGTCTCTCTAGGCTGAATTCAAGCATGCATCCATGTGAGGCACATACATTTACAATTATGGACGCCACATCACTCCCCCCTCCCACGCGAAAGACTGGACATACACCTACAGCGTCATCCCCCCCCGCAGAATCTTACAGCACAATCCAACAGTCTGATCAAAACCCACATCACTCTGCCTGTCGTCTAGGCTTCAATCTTCTCCCGAATCTGCTGTACGCAGGTCTCACAGCCTGTGCCGGGCCGTCCTGCTGTGAATCTGTGGAATGAGGGGGAGAAGGGTTATTTGCCCCTTGCGGGGGGTCCGGGGGCCGCCCCCTGGGAGGCCTGCCGCGTTGAGGCGCGCCCGTCGGCCGTACAGACTCGTTATGCAACACAAAAGCAGGTTTTAATCTATCAATACTGATCGTCTCCCTCCTGCCCCCCAAATCTAGCACAAAATATTTCTCCCCGGTCTCCAGCACTCGAAATGGACCGTCGTAAGGTGGGCGGAGGCTGTGACGCTGAGCGTCATGTCTGACAAAAACAAACTCTGCTTTTTGTAAAGCTTTGGGCACGAACACACGTGGAAAAGTGTGATGAGCGGGGCCCGGGAGCATTTCCGCTCCCGTGTTACTCAGAGGTCTCCGGACCGGGGGGGGGGGGGGGGGGGGGGGCTGGTGCCATATGGTCTGGCAAGAACTCGCTGGGCAGCCTGAGAGGTTGCGCTAAAACCAACTCTGATGGTGAGGCATCTAGGTCCTCTTTGGGTGCCGAACGCAACCCTAATAAAACCCATGGTAGTTTGTTTACCCAATCTGTGTCCGTTAGCGACGCTCTGAGGGCTGCCTTCAAAGACCTGTGAAAACGCTCGCATAAACCATTGGCCTGGGGATGATAAGCGGTAGTGCGGTGTACTGCCGCTCCTAAGCCGCTGGCCACTGCTGACCACAGTTCCGACGCAAATTGAGGTCCCCTATCGGACGTAATATCTGACGGAACCCCAAAACGCGCTACCCAGGCTGTTAAAAAGGTGCGAGCCACCTCTGCCGCTGTGGTCGATGTTAACGGGACCACTTCCGGCCAACGTGTGGTCCGGTCCACCATCGTCAAGAGATGTGTGAACCCTTGAGATGGCGGTAGGGGGCCCACAAGGTCCAAGTGCACATGATCGAATCTCCTAGCCGGAATGTGAAACGGTTCTAAGGGTGCTTTGGTGTGCCTGTGGATTTTGGCCCGCTGGCAAGCCATGCAGGCTTTAGCCCACTGCTTCACGTGCTTGCGCAGGCTCGGCCAAACAAACTTCTCTGCTACCATTTTCACCGAAGCGCGTACTCCCGGGTGCGCTAGGGAGTGCACGACATCAAAAACGCAATGGCGCCACGTGGCCGGTACCACCGGTCGCCCGGTGGAGACATCGCAGATTAGAGGGGGTGAACCAGCTTGTAAAGTTTTTCGCTCCAGCCTTAACCCTGTTGGTCCAGACAGGAGTGCGCGCACGTCCGCGTCTTCGCTCTGCTCCGCCGCCATGGCTGCATAATCTATTCCCACGTGGACCAGAGCCGCGTGCGCGTCCGCGCTGTTACCGCGCTCTGGGTAAGCGGCCGCGCACCCCTGCTCCGCGCAGAAGGGTGCTGTTACCGCGCGTGACAGACAGTCTGCCACTACATTGAGTTTACCGGTCACATGCTGAATACCGGTGGTAAATTCCGAAATTGCGGCCAGCTGTCTCTGCTGCCGCCCTGACCACGGTTCTGAAGTTTTGGACATCGCAAAAGTGAGCGGTTTGTGGTCGACAAACGCGGTGAAACGCCGCCCTTCCAGCCAGAACTGGAAATGGTGAATGGCTAAGTGGAGCGCCAGGAGTTCCCTGTCAAATGCGCTGTATTTCCTCTCGGGCTCGTGCAAGGACCTGCTGAAAAAAGCGAGAGGTTGCCAAACTCCGGCGACCTGCTGCTCTACCAGGCCCCTATCGCTACCTCTGACGCGTCTGTGGTTGGCGCCATGCGAGCTGCCGGGTCTGGGTGCGCCAGCAGTGCTGCGTCCGCGAGTGCTTTTTTTACCGCTGTGAACGCGCGCTCCCGCTCCGGGGACCATTCGATCACATTGGCAGGCTTCTGTTTTTTAAGCGCGGTGTATAGCAGTTGCATGAGTTGTGCTGCGCGGGGTATGAAACGGTTATAAAAATTCACCATCCCCAAAAATTCCTGCAGCGCTTTCACTGTCTGTGGCTGGGGAAACTCAGCCACCGCGCGCACTTTTGCCGGCAGAGGAACTGCTCCCTCTGGTGAGACACGGTGCCCCAGAAAATCAATTTACACTGCGCCAAACTGGCACTTGGCCGGGTTGATTATCAACCCGTGTACTTCCAACTTTTGAAAAACTGTAGTGAGGTGTTTTTCGTGTTCCTCCTCTGAGGCGCTGGCTACTAAAATATCGTCCAAGTAGACAAAAACAAATGGAAGGTCGCGCAGCACTGCGTCCATCATCCGTTGAAAGGTTTGTGCGGCGCCTTTAAGGCCAAAAGGCATGCGTAAAAACTCAAAAAGTCCGAACGGGGTTATTACCGCTGTTTTGGGAATATCCTCTGGTCGAACCGGGACCTGATGATAACCGCGGACCAGGTCTATTTTAGAAAAAATGCACGCTTTTGCCAGGTGCACTGAAAAATCCTGGATATGTGGAATCGGGTAGCGATCCTGAGCTGTGGCATTGTTTAACCTGCGATAATCACCGCAAGGTCTCCACGAGCCGTCAGCCTTAGGCACCATATGCAGGGGGGAAGCCCAAGCGGACTTCGAGCGGCGAATTATGCCCAACCTTTCCAGGTTGGCGAACTCCTCCTGTGCCACGGAGAGCTTAGCTGCATCCAAGCGCCGAGCTTTAGCAAAAACTGGTGGGCCACTCATGGTTATGAAGTGCTCCACCCCGTGTTTCGCCACCTTAGCTGAAAAAGTGGGAACTGTGAGTGCTGGAAACTGGTGTAGGAGAGTGTGGAACTTACCACCTGCTGCGGCGACGTTGGTCTGTACTGGCGGCGGGTACACCCGAGCTGCACAAGGGATAGAACAGAAAGAGAGTGCATTTACTAGGCGTTTGTTGGCCAGATCAACTAACAAACCATGTGAACACAGAAAATCAGCATCTAACATATTGAAGCTCACTGCCGCTACGATGAAGTTCCACTCGTAAGCGCGGCTGTGGAAGGACAGAGACAAGGTTCTCTCTCCGTAAGTCTTGATGCTGGAGCCGTTGGCCGCTGTTGCTCCGTCTCCGCAGGGTCCAGCCACCCGATCTGCATAAGATGCAGTGATGAAGCTCCCCTGGGCTCCGGTGTCCATGAGGAATTGCCGCCCGGAGCCCGCGTCTGTCAGATAAAGCAGCTTGTTCCGTTCGCCAAGAGTGGAAGCTGCTAACGACTCCTGGCCAGGTCGTTTCCCCGCTTTTTGAAACTGCACGGCGGGATGCATCTGTGCGCCTTCTCGGCGAAGCGTCGGTGGTAATAGCAGAGGCTGTCATCTCCCCTGGCTTGGGATCTTGCCGCCGCCGTCGTCGCTGGGGTGGATTCTGCTGCCTCTGGCTCCACAATGCCCCCAGCCGCCGCGCCGAGGTCTGCCGCTGCCACGGAGGTCTCTTGCTCGTCGCAGGCGTTGAGGAGCCGCTCCGCCTCCTGGGCCAGCTCGCGGAAGTCCTGCTGGTTCACACATCGTCTGCTGGACAGGGGACCTCTCGTGTGCGCTGGGAGGGTCCTCAGGAAAATATGCTTGAAGAGGAACGCGTCGTTGTCCGTCCCCATCATCTGTAGCATGTCCTCCATGAGGACAGTCGGCCTGCGTCCACCTCTGTCGCGCAGGTCCAGCAGCTGCCTGGCCCTTGCCTCGGGCGATGACACGAAGCTCCTGATGAGGGTGGCTTTCAGCGCGTCATATTTGCCAGCAACGGGCGGCTGCTGCACCAGGCTCCGCACACACCGAGCTGTGCGGCTGTCGAGTCTCGCGATGACATTATGAAACTTAATGTCATCCGCTGATACTCCCCCGAGTAGGAAACGCGACTCCACGTGCTGGAACCATGAGTGCGGGTCATCGTGCCAAAACTCGGGGAGCTTAATCAGGCTTGTGCCCCTGCGGGCAATTCCCGGTGAATCCGGGTCTGAGCGGCTGTCTCCCAGTTCTTCCATGTCCATCACGAAGCTGTCTTCCAGCCTCGGCGTGCTCAGATTCATGTATAGGTCACCAGTGTAGGAGTCAAGAATTGACAAGACTGGGTGTCTTTCCAGTATTTTCTTTAATTCTCTCGCATTCTACGTCCTCTCTCTCAGTCAGAGTAAAAAGAGGCAGAACGCAGTCACTCACATCCATTTATACACACCTCCAATACTACATCACATACAAAGTCACGCACTTCAGTTACATTCTCCCATTTGCATTATAAAACTCCAGAGTCCTTCTGTTCTCCTGTCTGACCCCAGATGGTCAGACGCGAGGGATCCTCTCCTTTCTCTCGAGCCGTAGGTGGTCCAGACGTATTGTCCTCTTGAGGTGTGATGTCAATACACATTGCCAGCCTAAAGTCTCTCTAGGCTGAATTCAAGCATGGATCCATGTGAGTCACATACATTCACAATTATGGACGCCACACCGCCATCATAGGAACTCGCTCCAGCCCTTGTGCAGGAGCAGGTCCTCAGGCTCTCAGCAGCAGTAGTCAGAAGCAGTGGTAAGAGTGAGAGAGTGAGCTACAGAGCAATGCAGCTTTTATACCCAACTACAGACAATACATGAAAGGCATGGGACATTTACATCACAGTAAGAGCAGGAAGCATGAACACAATGCATGAATGGCACATTAACATCACAGTACTGAGCAGGAAAAAGCTAGACGAAGCGAGGCTGCCTGTTGACATTAATACACACATTTCACTGTAATGTTAATTGCTCCAGATGCGCGCTCTGATTGTCCCAGTCTGTTGTGGGGGTTATCCACACTACTCCCCCCCAGAGGGCTCAGCAGGCGGCTGAGGCCTCGATAGTCCGGCTTTGGCAGCGAGCAGGGAAGGCTCTGTGCAGGCAGAGGTGGAGGGGGGGGTAGCAAGTGCCGGCCCGGGACGGAGAAATGTCTGGGCCGCGCAAAAATTGCCTGTGGATCCGCGATGTTGAGGGGCTGTCCCGTTGAACGTGCGGAGGTCCACAGCAGCTGTGCAAAGAAAAATTAGTCACTGACTCCTCTCGCGGTTAAGTCCTGCGAGGATTAACAGCGGCCATGAAGAAAAACAGAAGCGGCGAGGCTGCGTAGCGGCTGTAAGAAAAAAACAAAAGCAGAGGGACTTGGCGTGTTGACTTTAGGTGCGGGCGCAACCCTAAAGCCCTCGGGGACCGCAGACTGCTGAATTCCCTTTGTGCGCCGTGGCTAAGACCATTAGAAAATCCTGTGAGCGAGCTGCGTGCGTGCCTCAGGTGTGCGAGCAGCCCTGGAGGTTCTGTGTGCAGCGGCGAAGGACGATGGCGGTCTGTGGAGCCGTTATTGTCCCGTGCGTGGTGTGCCGTCCTCATAACCCCCCGGTGCGTGTGCAGGGGTTCCGTGCGTGGGTGGGTGGGCCCGCTGGACAGGCGAGTCAGGGTCAGGGAGCTTGCTGGAGATCAGCGTAGTCGGCACCGATAATCATCCCTGTTCAGTGTGTTGCTGTAGATTGGTCATGGTGCGTTCAGGTCCACGCGCTGCGTTCTCCGTCGGCCCTGGAGGTCGCCGTCGTGGAGAGAGGACGAGGTGCGTGCGCTCTCGTGTGGAGGAGCTGTGAGAGCGGCCGGTCCCAGCGTGGATGTGCAGATCTCAGGCGTGCAGATCTCACCATGAAGCTTTCTGCAGCTTTCCCGGTCATGGGTGATCTCCGGAGAGTTTCGCCTGGTGGTGGCTCTGCGTCGAGGTCTCCCTGTAGCAGAAGGGAGTGTTGCATCAAGCTCCTCTCCTGTGGAATCAGCTGCCAATCTGGATTCGGGAGTCAGACTCGATCTCTGTTTTTAAGATTAGGGTTAAAACCTACCTTTTTGATATAGCCTACAATTAGGGAGGGATCATGTGTTTCTGAACCCTCCCTTAGTTATGCTGCTAATAGGTTTAGTCAGCCGGGGGACCTCCAGTAATGCACTGGGCCTCACTCCTTTCCTCACTCTCTATGAAATATTTTTTTTTTTGCTGGTCATTAACATTTGTTTGTTCTCTCCCATAGATTGAGTCCCCATCGTGCTGTTTGCTCTCTACATGTCTGTTCTTTTCATCTTCTCTGTCCCCTCACCCCCCAGCCAGTCGCAGCAGATGACTGCCCCTCCCTGAGCCTGGTTCTGCTGGAGGTTTCTTCCTGTTAAAAGGGAGTTTTTCCTCTCCACCGTCGCCAAGTGCTTGCTCACAGGGGATCACCTGATTGCTGGGGTCTTTCTGCAACTGTGGGGGTTCCCCCCTACAGTTGATAGTGCTATGAGATGACTGTTGTTGTGAAATGGCGCTATATAAATAAAGTTGAATTGAATTGAATTGAAGGGAGAGCAGATCATTTGCGCCAGGCTGCTGCGTTCGCTTGTCGTCGGAGAATCACCGCCGGGTGCTGCGTTCGTTGTCGTCGGGTCACCAGCGTGGCTGTCCAGACCAGAAGGTTGCGTTGCACAAAGTGTGTGCTTTCTTCGGGGTCACCAGCGTGGCTGTCCAGACCAGAAGGTTGCATTGCACAAAGCGTGTGCATTCTCGGGGTCACCAATGTGGCGGTAAAGAATTATAAGCAGCGAACTGAGGGTTTTAAGTAGGTTTATTAAATCATACCGCCATCATAGGAACTCGCTCCAGCCCTTGTGCAGGCAGGCTGGAGCGGGTCCTCAGGCTCTCAGCAGCAGTAGTCAGAAGCAGTGGTAAGAGTGAGAGAGTGAGCTACAGAGCAATGCAGCTTTTATACCCAACTACAGACAATACATGAAAGGCATGGGACATTTACATCACAGTAAGAGCAGGAAGCATGAACACAATGCATGAATGGCACATTAACATCACAGTACTGAGCAGGAAAAAGCTAGACGAAGCGAGGCTGCCTGTTGACATTAATACACACATTTCACTGTAATGTTAATCGCTCCAGATGCGCGCTCTGATTGTCCCAGTCTGTTGTGGGGGTTATCCACAATATATACATATTACTATAAACATATATATATACACACACAGACACACAGTGCAGAGCATTGTAGCTGGATGGAATAAATATATGAGTATATAAACACACAGTGCGGAGCATTGTAGCTAGATGGAATAATTTAATTTACTGTTATTAATTTTCTGCTCTGTGCATAATCATTCTCCAGGATTTATTGGTTCGGCTTCCATTGTGGAGACTCAAACAGCACTGATGTGGTGTCAAAAAGTAAATGACATTTAACGGGATTTTGTTATTTTAATGGAGACAGTTGTAACACCCGTCATTTTATTTATATGATGATTCACTAAATAGCTTTTTTTTTTATTCCATCCACATTCACATTTTAATTGTGGACTTAGTGTTGGATTCTATGCATTATTTTATTATTTTTTTATATGAATGAATGAATACAGGGGGAAATGGTATGCAGAAGTAATTATATAGGAATAAAACATGAAAATAAATACTGAAACGTATACCCAAAGGAGATGTGTTCACTCCAAAAGCAGGTCCAGAATGGCAGGAAGCCTCCACAAATGCGTACGAGCATCGACTAATGCTGATGTCAGCTGACCTGCGCTGAGTATTGCTCTGATTTTTCAAAACATCTGTAAAAGTCGGTTCAAACGCTATAGTGTGAACCCAGCTTTAACTTAGGCTGACTTAGGTAAACTCTGCATAACTTAGCCCAGCGCTAGGGAACTTTTACAAACTGAGCACAACTTTCACCAATGTGTATTCCCAAATGTCAGCAAAATTTTCAAAGAACACAACTTTCGCCAGCGTTTGCCAACAAACACCAACTATCATTAACTTTTGCCAGCAGAGCCAGACGCTTGCCAAAACGTCACTAAAAGTTGGTCCAAACATTGTAGTGTGAATCCACCTTAATAGACATCAGTGTTTCCACCCGGTTCACTAATCCACAGTTGATAATATAGCTTACGTCATTCTGGCTTATTTTGCTATGTTTTTGCCATGATGCTACATTGAGCCATTAGCATTAGCTCAGCTAGGTATTCAGCGTCAATCAGTAACACAGTAGGAAGGAGTGACAGACAGGCCACCTGGTGTTCACTTCACTGTTGATACAACTGTTTTTGATAGCTGTTTTCTATAAATTTTATTCACCACCACTGGAATCCTTGTTCATCGACAACACTAGATCATATATGTCAATCTTAAGACATTATTTTAGTTTATTTTATTGTAGTATTATCTCTAACCATGACCAAACCATGACCAGTGTCTGTGACACTGATGTATGAATGTGAATAAATGTTTGGTAGTGGTTAGAGAGGCCACATGTCTGTCAGGCTGCCCAAAAGCAGCTGTAGCTACAGAGTAGGGCTGTCGCAATAACTGCAATTATGTAGTACCACGCTATGGACAAGACTATTGCGGAGGATAACAAGCAACCGCAACAACCGTGGTGTAAACAACCCTCTGAAAGGTTTATTATTTTAGGTTAATTACCTGATCAACAATTCTGAGATATCAATCAATCAAACTTTATTTGTATAGCACTTTTAAAACATTAGATGCTGAGCAAAGTGCTTTACATAGATAAAAACAGTAGACACATTTGGTTACATATTTTACATGATACAGCCCCACCCCTTCCAACCCTCCCATAATATACCCATAAACACAACACACACAGGCACATACATCACCCCCTACTTCTCTTACACACATATAAAATAAAAGAGACACTGCTCGGCACTGAGGCACCACGTAAAGGAGCAACCATCCTGTGGAGCCCCCCATGCCGGGATACCACACAGCCAGTAACCACAGAAAGCGCCACAAGGGCCGCCCCAACCAAGACAGACCGGGGCCTGTACCACAGCTGTAGGCAGTGGTATAAAGCCCCCACCCACCCAAGCTAGAGCGACCCACGAGACCAACACCCCTGCAGATGGGCCAGGCAGCATCCGGCATGAGAGGCCCCACTGAGGAAACACTGGAGCTAAAACACATAAACACAAAATAAAACTAAGAACACACAGCGCAAAGGGAACTAAAGACCCATACTTAGAAAATGAGCTAAGAACACATCAAAATAAGAAAATCCAAAAGCAAATGGAGCCAAGAAGAATGTAAAAACAATGGAACATAAATGACTCCTTCAATAATAGTTAAACGGTTTGTTAAAAGCCAAAATTTAAAAAGGTACAAAAACAACTAAGAACACATAAAAACAGGAACTAAAAACCCATACTTAAAAACTGAACTAAACACATCAATAAGAAGATGAGAAAATCTAAGAACAAATGGCACCAAGAAGAACATAAAACAATGGAACATAAATGACTACTTCAGTAATAGTTAAACAGGTTTATTAAAAGCCAAATTAAAAAGGTGGGTCTTGAGCCTGTTCTTAAAAACATCTATTGACTCTGCGGCCCTGAGGCTCTCTGGCAGGCTGTTCCACAGACGAGGACCATAATAGTGAAAGGAAGCTTCACCAAAGGTCTTGGTCTTGACTTTGGGAACCATTAAAAGGCCAGTACCTGACGACCACAGGGTTCACAAGGGCTCATAAAATAAAAGCAGCGCAGATAGATAAGAAGGCCCAAGACCACTGAAGCATTTAAAAACTACTAAGAGAACCTTAAAATCGATCCTAAAATGCACGGGATATGTATTTTTTGATCTTTGCATAAATGCTGTGGAAGCTTCCACAGCACGGTGCTTGTTTGGGGCACTCTGTCCAGCAGGCAGTTAGGGCCAGAAGTGTTTGGACAAATTGCTAAATACAGCCGTGACAGTGAGCACTGAAAGGGCACAAAGCATGTTGTTTCCTTCTGAGTGGAGTGTTTATGGTCCTGACAATTGAACTCCGAGAGTGAAACAACTACGGCACAGCTCATTGCTTGTTTGAATGTGATTTTTCAGACAGTGGTAAAAATGCAAAAATCATGGAAACAAGAGCCATGCAGGGTCCTGTACGGAGGCTGTCCTGTTTAAATAAGCTGAATGTCGCTGCAATCTCCAACCAGTCCATACACCCTGTAGTTAAAATACTGGAGTTACCACCACTGCTTTATGAAAATGATGGAGGTTTTTTTTTTTTTTTTTTTTAAACAGAATCAGCAGTTCATGCCTGTAGGAAAACCGGAGTTCCGCACAACTGTCTCACACACACACACACACAAGTTGAGAGTGGAGCTGCAGCGAGTTTGTCACAGCTTCCATCATTTGCCAAACTGCCTAGTGTATGTTATTAGTACTCATTAGTTTTAGTATTTAGTATCAAGGTGTATTCAAGGAGTCCTAACTGCCAAACTGTGTGTTGGTGTGTGTGTTATTAGCATCCATTAGTATTAGGACTGAGTTACTGTGTGAGTGTGTCATGACCTTATTAGAATTGCTGTCTCTGTACCCATTACCTTGGCATTCGTTCAGAGAGCAAAGTAAGAATTTCATTGCCCAGGAAATGCAGAATTTCTTAACTGTGCACATGATAATAAAGCCTTTGAATCTTGCCACATAAGTTATGAACCCTGTTTAAATTATGAGACCACAGGGTCCTCAAAACATTTGCAATAATACCGCAGATTGTGGTGTTGAGCTATCCACTGTCACCGCAGGGGAAATTCCTCCACCGTGACAGCCCTACTACAGAGGTAGATTACCACTCTCAGTGTCTGTGTGTGGAGTGAATGAATAAAGAACTCACTGTAAAGCTCTTTGGGTATCATGAAAGGTACTATCTAAATGCAATCCATTATTATAAACTCATTTGAATTTGTTTTATGAAGTTACTGGGTCACCAAATGTCAAGTCTGTTATGAGTGTTAATCACTAATAACCTTGAGCCTGCCTCCCTGTACATTTATATTGTGGGATTAATGACATGTAATAAATGTGCTGCTTGGTTGGGTATATAGAGAAAAATAAATTTAAATTTGAAGATTCATTTATTTTTGCAGCTCTTCATGTCTGAGCTGATGTGTGATGGTTCACAAACCCTCTGTCTGCTTCTCATTAAAATAAATAGATACAAAAAAATCCACTTAGTGCCACTATAAATAAATGGGAAGCAAAGTTTATTTCTCTCATTTGCTGCAAAGCAGCACCAATTGTGGCAACAGTTTGATGAAGATACAGCAGAGACCATCAGAACAATAGCAAAGGGAGATATGGATGGTCAACTTCGAAGCATGACGACCATCATTACGAGTTTTGGGGTAGAGAGGTTTGGCATTATGGAGCACAGAACTGGCAGGTCTACCTACACTAAGAACCGTAGGGCTGGCAGGATTCATCAACTGTGGAAAGAGCTGAGGATACTGACAAGACAGTTTCAAGCAGCAGCAGAAGAGGAGAAGCCACCACTTGCTGAGCTTCGACATGCCACCAGGAAGAAGCTTATGACCCTGTGTAGAGCTGAATGGCACCGGAGGAGGAGGATTGAGAGAGCCAGGAGACGAACTGCATTCTTGGCAGATCCATTTGGCTTTATGAGGAAGATGCTAGGGCAGAAGTGCAGTGGGAGACTGGAGTGCTCTAAGGAGGAAGTTGACCATTTCTTGCACAACACCCTAAGTGACCCCTTTAGAGAGCAGGATCTGAGACCTCAGAGAGCTCTTTTGGACATTTCAGCCCCTCTGGTGGAGTTCAACACCTCAGAACCCACCTGGAAGGAAGTTCAGGAAGTGGTGGCAGAGACGAGAGCCAGCTCTGCTCCAGGTCCCAGTGGAGTACCTTATAAAGTATACAAGCATTGCCTAGAGCTCCTGAGAATCCTATGGAAGATACTGAGAGTGATCTGGCGAAATGGAACTGTAGCAGAGCAGTGGAGATGGGCAGAGGGAGTGTGGAATTCCAAGGAAGAGAGGTCATCTAAACTGGAGCAATTCAGGTCTCTCTCACTCCTCAGCATGGAAGGCAAGATCTTCTTTAGTATCCTGTCTAGGAGAATGACCCACTTCCTTCTGAAGAACAATTACATCGATACATCAGTACAGAAGGGTGGAATTCCAGATGTACCAGGGTGTTTGGAACACACCGGGGTGGTCACTCAGCTGATCAGAGAGGCACGGGAGGGAAATGGAGATCTAGTGGTGCTTTGGCTGGACCTCGCCAATGCTTATGGGTCAATCCCCCATAAGCTGGTCGATATCACGCTGGACCAACACCACATACCCAGTAAGATCAAGGCTCTCATTCTGAACTATTATGGTCAATTCAGTCTCAGAGTCACTTCTGGCAGCTTGACCTCAGATTGGCACCAGTTGGAGAAAGGGATTATAACAGGCTGTACCATTTCTGTTATTCTTTTTACCCTGTCCATGAACATGCTGGTTAAGGCAGCAGAGGTAGAATGTAGACGGCCCCTCTCAAGGTCAGGAATCCGGCAGCTCCCCATTAGAGCTTTCATGGATGACCTGACAGCCACTACAACATCAGTGCCTGGCAGCAGGTGGATTCTCCAAGGCCTGGAAAAACTTATTTCTTGGGCAAGAATGAACTTTAAGCCTTCAAAGTCTAGATCTATGGTCCTGAAAAGAGGGAAAGTGGTGGATAAGTTCCGTTTCCGTCTGGATGGCGTTGTGATACCATCTATCACAGAGAAACCAGTCACAAGCCTAGGGAAGGTCTTTGACTGTAGTCTCAGGGACACAGCATCTATCCGAACTACCATCAGGAAACTGGAAATATGGCTGTTGACTGTGGATAAGTCTGGCGTTCCCGGCAGGTTTAAGACTTGGGTGTACCAACATGGCATTTTGCCCCGTATCCTCTGGCCTCTGCTGGTGTACGAGGTGCCTCTGTCTACAGTGGAGACCCTGGAAAGGAAGATCAGCTCCTACCTTCGAAGATGGTTGGGTTTACCACATAGCTTCAGTAGTGCGGCACTTTATGGCATGAGCAACAAACTCCAGCTTCCTATTAGCAGTTTGGAAGAGGAGTTCAAGGTTTCTTGCACAAGAGAGGCATTGGCCTATCGTGACTCTAGAGACTCGAGAGTGGCAGCAGCAGGCACTGTGGTGAGAACAGGTTGGAAGTGGAGAGCTCAAGAGGGGTTGGAGCTTGCAGAATCTCGGTTAAGACACAAAGCTCTGGTGGGCACAGTGGCAATAGGACATGCAGGGCTGGGCTCCATCCCACAGCTGCGCTATGATAAAGTCCAGGAAAAGGACAAATGCAAGTTAATCCTGCAGGAGGTGAGAGCAGGTGTTGAAGAAGTGAGGACTAGCAGGATGGTAGGCATGTGGCAGCAGGGGGCATGGACAAAATGGGAGGGAGCAGTGGATAAGAAGCTGACCTGGAATGACATCTGGCATGCAGAACCTCAGCGCATCCAATTTATGCTCCGAGCAGTATATGATGTGCTACCCAGTCCGGCAAACCTGCATACCTGGGGTAAGAACGAGCTGCCAACATGTCCTCTCTGCTCGGGAAAGGGCACACTTGAACACATCCTTAGCAGCTGCCCAACAGCTCTTAGAGAGGGCCGATATCGCTGGCGCCATGACTAAGTGCTAAAGTGTGTAGCGGAAACCATCTCCAGCACCATGGCAAACACTAAGCAGGTTGGTAGTCAAAGGAAAATCACATTTGTTAAAGCTGGAGAGAGGCTCCAACCACAGCTTAGACCATCAGCCAGCCTGCTCTCTTCAGCTTCAGACTGGGATCTGCGAACTGACTTGGGAAAGCAGCTTAAGTTCCCCGACTACCTAACATCAACATCTCTTAGGCCAGATGTGGTACTTACATCTTCCTCTTCCAGGCAGGTCCTGTTAAGCCCCATTTCCACCAGTATCGCCTGGGCTTTACTTTTTTTTACTTGTTTCGGTTTTTCGCCATTTCCACCCAAGTCCTCACGGTTTAACCGTTACGATTTTCGTGCCTGTTCAGAGGCAGGGTACAAGCGAGCGAAAAGTGAGGTGTGAATTGACGTCAATCGACTGCTAAACGCTGATTGGTCAGGGCGTAACGTCACCAAACGCGTCCGTTAGTTTTCTGTTGAAGCTGCACGTCCGCCATTTGTAATTTCAGCGAGTAACCGCGGTGACTGGATTCAAAATTGTGTTTTCATATAACGATGTCCACGCGCAAGTTTATTCCATGAACAAACGAGGAGGTGCGGACTTTTCTGTCCCTCGTAGCCGATGACTACATCCAGAGCGAGTTGGTGGGGCAACTTGCAATGAAAAAATATACCAGGAAGTGTCCGGCCTGCTATTTGGACTCGACACGGCCACGGAATTGGAAAACGGTGACGGTGAGTGTTGTTTTGTTATTGTCCGTCTTCTTGCCTTTCGGTCAAAAGCGCACTTTATTTTAGCAATAAAGAAAGTTGTTTGATTGTGGGCAATTGTGGTGATGGCTAGCCCGCTAATAGCTAGCTACCTCTGTACCTTGCTGCTACCTGGCATCAAGCTGCAGAATCACGCTTTTATTTCAGTATTCATGTGAACAAAACGCTGACGTAAGCTTATTGCATTCTGGTTAAAAAGTTTTGTGTTTGCGGTACATGTTGCACTTTGTTTGTGAGCGTTATTGTGTGTTTTTTTCCTTCTATACACAGTTTTCAAATCCCTTGGGTCTGCCTCACTGGACTGCCCCGGCATCTCCCAGTCAAGTGCTGGTAAGGCACAACAAACTGAAAATTACCACCCGGTTGTTTTTATATGTGATTGTTTTCTATAGACGCATAACAAGGAATTTAAAATGTCTTTCTACGTTTATAAAAATACTAGATTCAGGGGTGTTCATAGCCACAGTGGCCCAGTGTTATAGGTGTGTTGGTGGTGAAATACTGTTGTATTTTCACAAAAAAAAAAGGAGCACATGTACAGACTTCAAATCAAAATGCTTGATTGAAATTCTTCAAGTCAGCTAACACTATTAACCCATTCTGATTTATGAGGCCACAGTACAAAGAAATTCTTTTAAAAATAACCCATTAAATCAAAATACTTTTTACAATTAATCCTTTTTGAAATGAAGGGGGGCCTAACCACATCACCACAGAAGTTTCTCTACTGCGGGGCAACAACATGACAGTTGAGCTTAAATACAGCAACGAAGCATCCCACCACAGGCTTTCAACAGTTTAATTCCATATTATTTTTTCTGACATGTTTTGATCCGGTGTTATCTAAATACAATGACTTCTGTCTTTCATATAGGCAAGCTGAAGAGGTCCAGCAACATTGCAGACCTTGCATCACTGATGGCCCAGAATCATGCTGAGGAGATGCGGATCCATGAAAGGATGCTCGAACAGCGCAAAAGACACCTGCAGTTAGCTGCATTAAGAAGGGATGAGCTGACAGAGACGGCTTCCTTCCACGGAGCCTTCCGAAACCATTTTGGCAGTCTGGTCGAAGTACTGAAAGCTCCCCATTTGTTAACATGTTTTGGGAATATTTGTAATGTAATAAAATGTTAGTCTTTTGGATAAAAGTGTGGTTTGTATATTATAACACTGGATGATAAAGGCGAATAATTACATACACATTCCATTGACCAACGCATCCATGGATGTATCTATTCATCATCTAAATGCAATCCATTATTATTAATTCATTTTAATTTGTTTTATGAAGTTACTGGGTCACCAAATGTCAAGTCTGTTATGAGTGTTAATCACTAATAACCTCGAGCCTGCCTCCCTGTACATTTATATTGTGGGATTAATGAAATGTAATAAATGTGCTGCTTGGTTGGGTATACAGAGAAAAATAAATTTAAATTTGAAGATTCATTTATTTTTGCAGCTCTTCATGTTTGAGCTGATGTGTGATGGTTCACAAATCCTCTGTCTGCTTCTCATTAAAATAAATAGATACAAAAAAATCCACTTAGTGCCACTATAAATAAATGGGAAGCAAAGTTTATTTCTCTGATTTCCTGACCAGTGGGCGCAAAAAGAATACAAATCACTTTTGTTACATGGTTCGTAACCCCCCAGTCATTACCATCACCAGCCAAAACTATTCAAGTGATCCTTTTAACATGGTCCAATTGTTTCAAAATTAGGTCACAATTTTCTTTTATTTTTTTCCATTTTTTTGAGTTCTATAATGAAATTTGAATGTTGCAGATTTAATTTTGACATCACAGAATGAAGTTTTGTTGCAAAATGATATCTCATCTGATAAGTGACTGGGTTGCTGTCAATCTTTTGGCCCTGTAAGTCCCATCTATAAAATCTATAATGTTCAATGGACAAGATCAATCAAAACATAAATAATATTGAGTTGCAGGTACCTTGTTGTTTTCTGCTTGATGAACTGTTGAACTGGCCTCTAGCTTCTCTTCTGGTACGTCTAAGCAAACATTGGATTGGCCAGAGAAGTGGGTTTCCTTCATCCCTGGTATTATCTGAAAGGCAATAATAAGCATTTAACAATTTGGCAGCGTATCTGATGGTCTGCCTGCTTCATGAATACTCCCTTTGTTGACTGGCCTTTGGAACAGTGCCTGGGTAAAAAAGTGTGTGCAAGAATGTGCAGTCTTGTGACTGTCATGAATTAACCTACACGAGAGAGACGAACTTACCATTAAGCACTGCTCATTAATGAGTTTACAATTATCCCTTAACAAGAGCAAATGTACAGTGGCGTGAAAAAGTGTTTGCCCCCTTCCTGATTTCTCATTTTTTGTATGTTTGTCACACTTAAATGTTTCAGATCATCAAACAAATTTAAATATTAGACAAAGATAACAGGTAAACACAAAATGCAGTTTTTAAATGAAGGTGTTTATGATTAAGGGAAAAACAATCCAAACCTATATGGCCCTGTGTGAAAAAGTGATTGCCCCCTAAACCTAATAACTGGTTGGGCCACCCTTAGCAGCAGCAACTGCAATCAAGTGTTTGCAGTAACTGGCAATCAGTCTTTTACAGTGCTGTGCAGGAATTTTGGCCCACTCATCTTTGCAGAATTGTTGTAATTCAGCCATAATGGAGGGTTTCGAGCATGAAACGCCTTTTTAAGGTCATGCCACAGCATCTCAATCAGATTCAGGTCAGGACTTTGATTAGGCCACTCCAAAGTCTTCATTTGGCTTTTCTTAAGCCATTCAGAGGTGGACTTGCTGGCGTGTTTTGGATCATTGTCCTGCTGCAGGACCCAAGTGCGCTTCAGCTTGAGGTCACGAACAGAAGGCAAGACATTCTCTTTCAGGATTTTTTGGTAGACAGCAGAATTCATGCTTCCATTTACCACAGCAAGTCTTCCAGGTCCTGAAGCAGCAAAACAGCCCCAGACCATCACACTACCACCACCATATTTTACTGTTGGTATGATGTTCCTTTTCTGAAATGCTGTGTTACTTTTACACCGAATGCAACATTCCTTTTCTGAAATGCTGTTACTTTTATGCCAGACGCAATGGGACACACACCTTCCAGAAAGATCAGCTTTTGTCTCATCAGTCCATAGAGTATTTTCCCAAAAGTCTTGGGGCTCATCAAGATGTTTTCTGGAAAAACTGAGATAAGCATATGTTCTTTTTGGTCAGCAGTGGTTTTCGTCTTAGAACTCTGCCATGCAGGCCATTTTTGCCCAGTTTCTTTCTTATGCTGGAGTCATGAACACTGACCTTAATTGAGGCAAGTGAGGCCTGCAGTTCTTTTGAATGTTGTTGTGGGATCTTTTGTGACCTCTTCAGGGATGGCAACAGGAAATTCTGATTTCAGCTGAAATCTACTTTGGTCGATTGACTTACGTGGGGGGCTGGGGGGGCGCAGCCCCCCTGAAGCTGGGAGGTTTTCAGTAAAACAGAAGTAATTTAGACTGAAAAAAAATGATTTAAAAAAATGAAATACTAGACTTAGACAAATCATTAAATTTAATGAAAGGTTAACTTACTTTTTCTTCAATGTTGTCTCACTGTCTTTAGTCCAACATATTTAACAGTTCTATAAGAGTTTTTTTCACTATTTACACTGGTCACCAAGTCACTTCTAATGTGAAACTTTCTTCCTTTTGGCAGCAAGCTGTCAGTCTCTGAACTTTGAACTTCATCTCCTTTTCTGGTTTCGTCAGAAACTGTCCAAGTGTTTCTGTTACCTCATTGAACTTTGAGCCAATTTTCACCTTTACTGTCACTTCGCCCCCCGAAGCTCCTGGGTTTTTATGATTTTTAAGTACCAGAACTGTGCTTACATGACATAAAACAAACAGCTGAATGCCATTTATTACTGTATAATATTGACTTGTGTTCTAAGAAGATAGCATTTCTAAACTAGAAAAGCACTCAGAGCGCATACCTCCACCAAGGCTCCTTCCGTTTGACATGGATCAACTCCAAAATGTAATGGGTTTGCGTGTAGGCCTATAGCCACTTGTGGTGAAAATTGCATCAAAGTCTGTCCATCACTTTTGGAGTATTGTTGCTAACACACTGTGAGAAGATAAGGGCCTTGGCTGAGGTATGAATTCTCAGATCATCACCAAAATATAATGGGTTCCTCTCTAGCCCAAGAACCACCTCTGGTGAAAATTTTATCCAAATCCATCCAGTAGTTTTTGTGTAATCCTGCTGCACAAATACAAAAAAGCCCTTGGTGGAGGTATGCACTCTCAGATCATCACCAAAATCTAATCATCTGTTCCCCGTGCCATTACACACCTTTCCTGAAAATTTCATGAAAATCCGTCCATAACTTTTCCTTGCTAACAAACAGGCAGCCAGACAAACCAACGCCGATGAAAACATAACCTCCTTGGCGGAGGTAAATATTCCAACAAGCATTATCCATCACATGCTTTAACACTTGATCAAATCAAAATCAGTTAATTTTATCTATCCCATAATAGAAATAAAATTCCAACATACCATTACTTTTTATAATTTCAGCATTCATTTCAGATCACCAGTTTCAATCTCCATTGAGTCTTGAGCAGCTCATTTTCCTCCCCCGCGCAGCCCAGCTCACACAGCCTTGTACGCTGCACTCAAACGGAAACCGGCGGACAGAGTCGACTGGACTCCTGAATGGGAACAGGCGTTCTGAGGTTAAAACAGCGATCATTACCGACGCCTCCGACATGGGCATAGCGGCCGTCGTGGAGCAATGCGTTGCCGGTTCTTGGCAGCCGCGCACCTTTTTTTTAAGCAGGTCTTTGCACGACAGTGAGCGTAAATACAGCGTGTTCGACAGAGAGTTAATGGCTCTCTACCTGGCCATACGCCACTTCCGGTTCTGGCTGAAAGGGCGCATCTTCACTGAGTTTGTGGACCACAAGCCGCTAACGTACTTAACGTACTTTATCTTCCTGGAAGATAAAATAAAGCGGAATTCGGCGAATTAGCAGAAAATCACATCCCTGAGAACACGCCGCCATGAATCTTTGAAAAAGCATACAATGAGCCATTTGATTGGTCCAATCGCAGGGCTGTCAAGCTACTGCAATACAGCAGTAGCTTGAACACAACACATCCGGGTCATCGCAGGAGACGACTTCCGGGGAAGCGCTGAGCGCTTATGTACTCGTGTTGATTTTCGCTACAATCGGTAACAATAAGGTACCTTACCCCCCCTAAAATTTTCTCAACGGATTTAGACGATTCACAGAAATGATCAATTTGAAAATAAATCGGCGGAAATCCGCGGATCGGCGGAAAATTGCCATCCCTGCCTCTTGGATGAGTCGCCGCTGCACTCTTGGGGTAATTTTGGACAGCCGGCCACTCCTGGGAAGGTTCACCACTGTTGCATATTTTTGCCATTTGTGGATAATGGCTCTCACTGTGGTTCGCTGGAGTCCAAAAGCTTTAGAAATGGCTAGAAAATTGAACTCAGCTTTCAAAGATGTGATAAACTACAGTTAATTTATGTTTTAACAGGGGGGCAATCACTTTTCACACAGGGCCATGTAGGTTTGGATTTTATTTCCCCTTAATAATAAACACCTTCAATTAAAAACTGCATTTTGTGTTTACTTGTGTTATCTTTGTCTAATATTTAAATTTGTTTGATGATCTGAAATATTTAAGTGTGACAAACATACAAAAAAAAGAGAAATCAAGAAGGGGGTAAACACTTTTCCACACCACTGTATATATCATGGTGCCAAGGTAATGGATTGCTTATTACATCCCTAACAAAAATCTGCATTTTTTTTTTATTCTGGCTGAACTCACTATGCATCAAAGCTGTGTAGTGAGCTTGATAAATTTGCCAAGGTTCAAACTTCATGTTGGCATGCATTTGCCCTGCTTTAGTGTAGTTTTTGTGTGTGGTGAGGTTAAAAAAATATGTACCTAATAGGGCTGTCGTGATAACTGCAATTACGTAATACCGCGCTATGGAGAAGCCTACTGCGGAATATAATGAGCAACCGCAACAATCGCAGTGTTCACTTTTTTGTGTGAGGCTAAATCGTGTTGTTCACTTATTGAATATGAAATAAATTGTTAAATGTTAAGTGTATTTTTATCGCCAGCAGCATGTTTGCAGAGCATAAAGTGTGTTATTACCTCCACCAAGGAGGTTATGTTTTTACCGGGGTTTGTCTGTCTGTCTGTTACCAACATAACTCAAAAAGTTATGAACAGATTTGGAAGAAATTTTCAGGACAAGTCCGAAATGAGACAAGGAAGAAATGATTAGATTTTGGTGATGATCTGAGGGTGCATACCTCCACCAAGGGCTTTGTATTTGTGCAGCAGGATTACACAAAAACTACTGGATGGATTTGGATGAAATTTTCACCAGAGGTGGTTCTTGGCCTAGAGAGGAACCCACTATATTTTGGTGATGATCTCAGAATGCATACCTCAGCCAAGGCTCTTATCTTCTCACGGTGTGTTAGCAACAATACTCCAAAACTCATGGACAGACTTTGATGCAATTTTCACCACAAGTGGCTATAGGCCTACACACAAACCCATTACATTTTGGAGGTGATCCATGACAAACGAAAGGAGCCTTGGCGGAGGTATGCACTCTATGAGTGCTTTTCTAGTTTGTACTACTTTTGGTGAGATCAGATCAGATTGCTTGTGGCAGATGGGGGGGGGGGGGGGGACGAGGCGAGAAAACATATAAAATAATGGCTGGATGGACTTCTTCTGAGTGTTTATGATCCTGACAATATAGTTCTGCTACTGTATAGTGCATTGCACGTTGGCTGTGTGAAGGCGATTTTTTGGACAGCAGCATTAGACATGGAGACAAGAGCCATGCGGGGTCCTGCACTGAGTCTGTCCTGTTTAAATAAGCTGAATGTTGCGGCTGTCTCCAACCAATCCATACACCCTGTAACTGAAATGCTGGAGTTACCGCCACTGCTTTATGAAAATGATCAAGTTTTTTTTTTTTTTCTTCTTTTTCTTTTTACCGAATCAGCAGTAGATGACTGTAGGAAGAGCTCTGTCACACACGCACATAAATTGAGAGCGGAGCTGCAGTTGTAGCAATTCTCAACACAGCTTCCATCATTTGCCACATAAGTTATGAGCCTTGTCTAAATTACAAGACCACTGGGTCCTAAAAGCATTTGCAATAATACAGCATATCGCGCTGTTGAGCTATCCACCATCACTGCAGGGGAAATTCCTCCACCGTGACAGCCCAAGTACCGAACAAAAAGGTGAAAACAAGACAATAAGAGTACAGTTTTTTTTCTATTTTATGCTAAGCACATTTTAAATCTACTTTTGGAAGCTCCATTCAGCTTTACCGGAATGAGCTAAAAACTATTACTTCTCCTAGGCAATAGCTCTGCCTTCACACGAAATGCGAACAGGCGGTGCGAATGCATACAAAGTCAATGGAAAGAGACAAGTACACGCGAAATCGTGCATTCACATCCAAGGGATAGTGCTAGCTTTGAGATTCTGCCGTCATCGGAGTAAAAGTATCAAAATTGGAGAGTAAACTAGTTTGAAAATGAGACTGACACTCACCTGGACACAGAAGTAGGAGAAGCTATTCAAATCGGGATGTCGGCGTTATTTCCCATGGATTCCTGTCACAGACGTGCTAACAAGGCTAGAAAGTTAGCAACGTAAACACCCATCGTCTTGTGAAGTTTTGGAGGCAGGGACAACTTTTTCAGGTGAGCCCCCCATCGGATAATGTAAACCTAAGCATGATGTTATTTCGGGGATTTCCACAGCAGGTTGAACACTGCCGCAAAAGTTATAAAGGCAACTTCGCCTGTCTGCATCTCACTCAGAAGGTGAATTCATGTCTAATCATGTTTACATTGAGTTATAATGTAATTGTGCTGCACTAAAAAGTCGCCTGTTCGTGTTTGGTGTGAAGGCACCTTAATTCTCAAGAAACTCACATCCTCAGGTTGGTCTTCATCCAGGCTGAGCTCAAGGTCCTCGTTATAGGTCTGGAGATCTGGGTATTTAGGATTTAATGGAAATTTTTACTCGTCCTAGCAATTTCCCCGATATGTGGCAAACTCATTCACTAATATCCTTGGGGTGATCTGATCAGGCTAGAATGAGCTACTCCATCATTGACGGTCTGGTTTAAAAAGGTTTTCATAAAATTAAATCTATATGAGCGACCCAAAATGGATGAAGTAGTTAAGAGGATGAATGAATGGGCCTACTTTGAATATTCATAGATCCTGGCATTGGCGGAATAGAGAAAAGATTTTCACAAGCCATTGTAAGACCATGAAAGTTTTTTTGTTTGTTTTGTTTTTGTGGAAAAGGGGCATAAGATATCATTTTAGACAATATAGGTGTTTGTAATGGGATTTATATCCACTGCAGTGCATCTTTAATTTTGAAAGAAATTAGCCTTCGGCGTGCGCAGAATAAGTTTCTTTAACATAAACTTTTTAGAAACGTATTTATATTTCATGAGTGTTTAACAATGAGGCCAGTGTGTACACCTGCTGTTTGAGACGAGTGCAGCACTTTGCAGACGTTTCTCTTGACAGAGAGGGTGCTGTCCCGGGTCTTCGGGATGAAGCTGCCGACCCATATGGCTTCTGGTGGGTGTTTGCGGAACACCGAGCGGATCAGACTCTCCAAGGTTTTGGCGCACCGCTGGGTCAGCGCGCTGTCCTGTGTGCTGTAAATTAATCCAATCAAAGCCGGTCTCGCTATGGTGGCACGTTTGGTGCGCGCCTTCACGTCCTTCAGGATCTCCTTAAGGCACGTCTGGTTCAGACCCGAGCCGATGAAAGTCTGTCTGAAGATGAATATGATAATGGGGGAGTCTATCGCTCTCTTCGGGCTGTAGGTGTCCGTCCTCCTCATTGCGGTCCTCTGAACCGTCCCGTTACCGACTGGCCGCTGCTTCTCCTTCTCCCTGCCCTCTCCCGCTGATCCCAGATGACCGGGTTCCCCTGGTAGAGGAGTCTGGTTGTCTTTCGCAGCTTCCAACTGGTAGCATGTTGTCGTCGTAGGCCGCGACTGACCGTTTTTGCTTACAAACAAGTCCCTCACAAATTCTAGCAGAATCTCACCGTCGTCTCCATCCACCTCTTTGCTAACACGAACATCACCGACCAGATGGATCCGCTCTTTTCCGCCGATCTCATTAATCATCTTCTGAAATTCCCGCTCCTCCTCCGGCAGCGTGTCCTCCAAAGGCCCTGAGTCCGCCATCCTTGGGTTATCACAGACCTCGTGAACTCTTACAGTATTTATTTTATTTACATAAACCGTCAAACCATTGTAGGTGAAGCGACGAAGGTAAAACTTCCTCACGGCGCGAGGCGTGTTTCTATTGGCTGATTCTGTTAAGGGGCGGGGCCAAAAGTCAACAACCTACAGCGCAAGTTGATAGTGAAGTAAATCTTTAATAGAAACTAAACACAACATAAAATATGCATTAAAAAACTTATTAACTTTTCCAGAGGTCCGCAGCCTGCGGCTCCGGAGCCTCATGTGGCTCTGTAGCCATCACCAGTGGTTCTTTGTGGCCTCAACAAAATAAAAACTAGATTTATCCATCCATCCATCCATCTTCTACCGCTTTTCCGGAGGTCCGGGTCGCGGAGGCAGCAGTTCAAGCAGAGAAGCCCAGACTTCCCTCTCCCCAGCCACCTGCTCCAGCTCTTCAGAGGGGATACCAAGGCGTTCCCAGACTAGCTGGGAGACATAGTCTCTCCACCGAGTCCTGGGTCTGCCCCGGGGTCTCCTCCCAGTGGGACGTGCCTGAAACACCTCAAGTGGGAGGCGTCCAGGAGGCATCCTAATCAGATGCCCATACCACCTCATACCACCTCAGGTGGTATGAGGTGGTAAAAACTAGATTTAAATAAAAGATAATAAAAAATATAATCACAAATTTGAAAAAAAGTAAAAAAAAATTTCAAAAACTCTGTTTATTAGTTTTCAGTGCAGCAAAATAAATTCATACAAGGGTGTTGGGGCAAGTATTAAATGTATCATCAACAGAGTAAAACCCAGTTGAGTAATTCAATAATATAGGAAAACTCAGCCCTTTTGAAATTAAGTAGATTACAGGGAGCAAAGATCAGATTACAATACCCTCCCCCCTCATTACATATTTAAGTTAGAAATAACATTAAACATTACAAAACAGAAGACAGCCAGTCAAACAAAATAAAAAAGACACGCAAAGCAACAAAGGAAAGAGGAAAAAAGGCCTGCCATGCCCAAGCAAATCATGTAAGGTCAGAGATAATAGAAATATTTAACTGTTTAATATATTTTTTTTAAAAAAAAGGGTCCCAAGTCCTATAGAATTTCTCATTAGAGCTTCTTAACACATGTTGAATCTTCTCCAGGCTGAGGCAATTGAGGATTTCTTTTATCCACTGGGTGTGTGAAGGAGCTGTTGGAGATTTCCACTTAAGTAGTACTGTACGTCTCGCCAGCAAAGTAACAAAAGCAATAAAATTTGATTCTGTTGATGTAAGTGATACAGTCCAGGCGATCCCAAACAAACCCATCAAAACATTAGGTTCATTATGTTTTCCAGTAACATTTGATAGGGATTTGAAAATTTCTGCCCAGAAAGATTGCAAGGTAGGGCAAGACCAAAACATGTGGACATGGTTTGCTGGAGCTAGGCGACACCTGTCACAGACTGGGTCTGTGTCTCTGTAAATTTTAAATAACTTAACTTTAGTAAAGTGAAGACGGTGTACAATTTTAAACTGAATTAATCCATGCTTTGCACAAATAGATGATTTATTTACTCTATAAAGAATATTTCTCCAAAAATCATCTGGCACATTATCGCCCAACTCCGCTTCTCATGAAGTTTTGATAGAATCCAGAAAGGCCAAACAAAGGGAATGAATCAGGGAATGAATATGAGAAATCATTCCTTTCAGTTTACTAATAGGTTCTAGGAAGATGTCCAGAGGGGAATAATCGGGTGGACATGGAAAATGAGGGAATGTTTTGGCCACAAAGCTACAGATTTGTAAATATCTAAAGAAATGATGCTTGGGCAATTCAAATTTATCGGACAATTGGCCAAAGGAGGCAAATAAGTTATTAATATATAGCTCTTTAACTGATTTAATACCTAAGTTGAACCAGGTTTTAAATGCGTCGTCCACTAAGGATGGAGGAAACAGATGGTTAGCAGTTATGGGAGCAGAGATCAAATATGTTTGAAGATGGAAATTACATTTAAATTGATTCCAGATTCTCACTGAGGTCTTAACAATAATATTTCTTGTATAATCAGGAGAGGGAGTTTTAATGGAGTGAGCCAAAGCTGACAGAGATACTGGGCCACAGGAGGCAGATTCCATTGTAAACCAAACAGGCAGAGGTTGGAAAAGTTCAGGATGCAGCCAGAATTGAATGATTCTTAAATTAGCCGCCCAATAATAAAATTTTATATTTGGTAAGCCCATGCCTCCAGTTTCTTTAGGTCTCTGTAAGAATTGTTGTCTGATCCTTGGAGTTTTTTTTTTCCAAATAAATTCCTTAATAGTAGTGTCAATTTTATATATATAAAAAAACCAAACTTAGAGGAAGAAAGATTGGTATAGATTGAAATATATATAAGAGTTTAGACACAGTGTTCATTTTAACCACATTGACACAGCTGGCTAAAGACAAATTCAGCACAGACCAACGATCAAAATCTTCTTGTATACGGGTGAGGAGGGGAGTCAGATTTGCTTTATATAGTTCGCTGAATTTGTTAGTTGCCTCCACCCCTAAGTAAGTAAAGCTGTGTTGTACTATCCTGAAGGGTAGAGTATGCAATGGATATTCTTCTTCTGCTTTATTTAAAGGAAAGAGTTCACTTTTATTCAAATTTAGTTTATAACCCGAAATAGCACCAAAGGAGTTCAAGATATTAAGAGCTCTAGAAATAGAAGTTGAAAAATCAGAGATGTACAACAAAAGGTCATCTGCATACAGAGCTATTCGATGCTCCATTCCATACCTGACAATCCCCATAATGGAGGGACTGTTACAAAGTGCAATGAAAAGTGGTTCAATGGCAGTTGCAAATAGAAGCGGACTTAAAGGGCAACCCTGCCGAGTGGAGCGGTAAAGAGGGAAATATGAATAATTATTACTGGTTCTAACTGCATCTTGTGAGGATGTGGAAAAAAGTAAATTTCTAAGAAAACAGCACAAATTTATGAATTAGAGAAAGTCAAATATCTGAAAGAAAAATTTATTAAACCAATTTAATGGGGGGAAAAAAATCACAAAATTTGCAAGAAAAAAGTTGCGTATTTCTGGAGAAAGGGGAAAAAAAGAAATTTCTTCTCAAATTAAAGAACTGGAAACCTATGATAGAAAAAGTCAATTTCTGAGAAAAATTACAATTTATGAAAAATATAGCAAAATGAACAGAAAGAAGTTGAAAAGTCAATTTTATTACATAAATCTTGTGTATTTAAAAGAAAGATAACCTGTCTATTACTAACATTGACAGGCCTGTTTTTGGAGCCCTTGCCAACTGCCAATGAAGGCGGGTAATTTTTTCACACGAGGAGTTGTTCAGAACTCCTTAAATAGTCAAGTCAGTGGCGGTGTGTGGAGTGATGATGTGGAGTGGGATGTGTGGTGGTAGTGCACCTGTACCTAGTTACCAGCCGCCAATCAAGTCTAGAAGAAGAAGACATCCATCCATCCATCCATCCATCCATCCATCTTCTACCGCTTTTCCGGAGGTCCGGGTCGCGGAGGCAGCAGTTCAAGCAGAGAAGCCCAGACTTCCCTCTCCCCAGCCACCTGCTCCAGCTCTTCAGAGGGGATACCAAGGCGTTCCCAGACTAGCTGGGAGACATAGTCTCTCCACCGAGTCCTGGGTCTGCCCCGGGGTCTCCTCCCAGTGGGACGTGCCTGAAACACCTCAAGTGGGAGACGTCCAGGAGGCATCCTAATCAGATGCCCATACCACCTCAACTGACTCCTTTCAATGTGGAGGAGCAGCGGTTCTACTCTGAGCCTCTCCCGGATGACTGAGCTCCTCACCCTATCTCTGAGGGTGAGTCCAGCAATCCTACGGAGAAAGCTCATTTCAGCCGCTTGTATCCGCGATCTCGTTCTTTCGGTCATTACCCAAAGCTCGTGACCATAGGTGAGAGTAGGAACGTAGATTGACTGGTAAATCGACAGCTTTGCCTTAGAACTAAGCTCCCTCTTCACCACAACAGACCGGTACAACGTCCGCATCACTGCAGATGCTGCTCCAATCCGTCTGTCGATCTCTCGCTCCATTTTCCCCTCACTCGTGAACAAGACCCCAAGATACTTAAACTCCTCCACTTGGGGCAGGAGCCTGTCCCCAACCCGGAGAGGACAATCCACCTTTTTCCGGCTGAGGACCATGGACTCGGACTTGGAGGTGCTGATTCTCATCCCAGCCGCTTCACACTCAGCGGCAAACCGTCCCAGCAAGAGCTGTAGGTCATTGCTGGATGAAGCCAACAGGACAACATCATCTGCAAACAACAGAGATGAGATCCTGTGGTCACCAAGCATGACACTCTCCATTCCCTGGCTGCGCCTAGAAATCCTGTCCATAAAAATTATGAACAGGACCGGTGACAAAGGGCAGCCCTGGCGGAGTCCAACTCTCACTGGGAATGACTCCGACCGAGTGTTGGCAATACGAACTAAACTCTCACAACGGTCGTACAGAGACCGAATAGCTCGTAACAACAAGCCCGATACCCCATACTCCCGAAGCACCCCCCACAAAAATCCACGAGGGACGCGGTCAAATGCCTTCTCCAAGTCCACAAAACACATGTAAACTGGTTGGGCAAACTCCCACGAACCCTCAAGAATTCTCGAGAGGGTAAAGAGCTGGTCCGATGTGCCACGGCCAGGACGAAAACCACATTGCTCCTCCTGAATCCGAGGTTCGACCAACGGCCGGACTCTCCTCTCCAGTACCTTGGCATAGACCTTCCCAGGGAGGCTGAGGAGTGTGATCCCTCTAAAGTTGGAGCACACCCTCCGGTCCCCTTTTTTGAAGAGAGGAACCACCACCCCGGTTTGCCATGCCAAAGGCACTGCCCCCGACCTCCACGCAATGTTGCAGAGGCGTGTCAACCATGACAACCCAACAACATCCAGGGCCTTGAGGTACTCGGGGCAAATCTCGTCCACCCCCGGGGCCCGGCCACCAAGGAGATTTTTAACCACCTTGGCGACCTCAGCCCCTGTGATAGGCGAGTCATCCCCCTTGTCCCCAAACCCTGCTTCCTCTGTGGAAGGCGTATCAGTGGGATTGAGGAGATCCTCGAAGTATTCCTTCCACCGCCCGACGATATCCCCAGTTGAAGTCAACAGTGTCCCATCCGCACCATACACAGTGTGGACGGGGAGCTGCTTTCCCCTCCTGAGCCGCCGAACAGTTTGCCAGAATCTCTTTGAAGCCGACCGAAAGTCTTGTTCCATGGCCTCACCGAACTCCTCCCATACCCGGGTTTTTGCTTCAGCAACCACCCGAGCTGCACTCCGCTTGGCCTGCCGGTACACCTCAGCTGCTTCGGGAGTCCCACAAGCCAACCAAGCTTGATAGGACTCCTTCTTCAGCTTAATGGCCCCCCTCACCACTGGTGTCCACCACTTGGTTCGGGGGTTGCCACCACGAGATGCACCGACCACCTTGCGGCCGCAGCTCTGGGCCGCCGCTTCAACAACAGAGGTGGAGAACATGGCCCATTCAGACTCCATGTCTCCAGACTCCCTCGGAATGTGGTTGAAGTTCTTCCGGAGGTGGGAGTTGAAGACCTCCCGGACAGGGGCCTCAGCCAGACGCTCCCAGCACACCCTCACTATACGTTTGGGTCTACCAGGTCTGAATGGCTTCCTCCCCTGCCATCGGATCCAACTCACCACCAGGTGGTGATCAGTTGACAGCTCTGCACCTCTCTTTACTCGGGTGTCCAAGACATACGGTCGCAGGTCTGATGATACGATAACAAAATCGATCATCGACCTGCGGCCTAGGGTGTCCTGGTGCCAGGTGCACATATGGACACCCTTATGCTTGAACATGGTGTTCGTTATGGACAGACTGTGGTTAGCACAGAAGTCCAATAACTGAACACCACTCGGGTTCAGATCGGGCAGGCCGTTCCTCCCAATCACCCCCCTCCAGGTTTCACTGTCGTTGCCCACGTGCGCATTGAAGTCCCCCAGTAGGACAATGGAGTCTCCAGGAGGAGCACCCTCCAGCACCCCAGTCACAGACTCCAAAAAGGGTGGGTACTCTGAAACATCATTTGGTGCATAGGCACAAATGATGGTCAGGACCCGTTTCCCAACCCGAAGGCGCAGGGAAGCAACCCTTTCGTCCACCGGGGAAAACTCCAATATAGAGGCAGCAAGGTGGGGCGATACAAGAATACCTACCCCTACTCGTCGCCTCTCGCCCGGGGCAACTCCAGAAAAGGCCAAGCTCCAGCCCCTCTCCAGGAGACTGGTTCCGGAACCGGAGCTGTGTGTTGAGGTGAGGCCGACTATATCTAGCCGGTATCGCTCAATCTCGTACACCAGCTCAGGCTCCTTCCCCACCAGAGAGGTGACATTCCACGTACCAAAAGCCAGTTTAGAAAGCTTGGGATCAGTCCGCCAAGGTCTCCGCCTTTGACTGCCACCTAATCCACATAGCACCGGACTTCCATGATCCCTCCTGCAGGTGGTGAACCTACTGGAGGGCGGACCCATGTAACTCCTTCGGGCTGAGCCCGGCCGGGTCCCATGGGTGGAAACCTGGCCACCAGACGCTAGCCTTCGAGCCCCTCCCCCAGGCCTGGCTCCAGGGTGGGGCCCCGGTAACCCCATACCGGGCGGGGTACACTGAATCCTTGATATACAATTTATCATGAGAGTCTGTTGGATCGTTCTTAGTCTGGCCCTTCACCCAGGACCAGTTTGTCTTGGGAGACCCTATCAGAGGCAAATTGCCCCGGACAACATAGCTCCTGGGATCACTGGGGCACGCAAACCCCCCCACCACGATAAGGTGACGATCCATGAGGGGGAAGAAGAAGACAGGCCTGTTTATTCTTATAAAGCCAACTTAAGGCTCAGTTATGTTTTGTGGCTCCATTTGGCCAAAATTGGATTAATTTTTTTTTTTTTTTTTACAAAGGTTGAACTCCCCTGGTTTTATTTATACAGAGGGAGTTATGCAACATCTGCTATAAAAAACAAAGACAAGCTATTTTTGTTAATCTGAATTGCACCGTCCTTTACTAATGTGAATGTCATGTGTGTGCGTAAATGTGCACACACAAATGAATAAATGCAAGCCCAAGGCGCAGGGGAAGTTACGGTACATGTTTTATTGACAAATGAAAAATAACATACAGTGTCCATGAAACTGTCCAAGGATGAATAATATGGGAAGATGACCTGCTACAAACCTTAATGGCAAGCCCCCACACGCTGCCAGAGCGGAACTGGCAGCGGAGAAAATAGGGCTGAAAATAATAGGAAGGAAGACTTACATAAATGTTGGAGCGGCATAGCTCTGGAAGAAACAACACTTTAGCAATCCAAGGAAACCATAGGTGAGCGAGCCTGATCATCTGAGAAAGACTGATGCTGAAGCACTGATCATGTCCCCCGCCGCCCAGAAATACCCACGGAGACTAACGAGCGGCAAGTGGAAACAGGTGCATGGCATCAGAGTGAGTGAATGAGTGAGTGTGTGTGTGTGTGTGTGTGTGTGTGTGTGTGTGTGTGTGTGTAAACCCAGGTGATGGCAATACACTGATAGGTGCCTGGCAGAGAGAGGTGAGAGGAGGGCTGTGGCTGAAAACTGACAGATAAACTAAATAATCTGCCAGCTGAAAAAGATAATCAAAGGCTGAAGCCACAGGTCATGAAATGGGGCAGGAAACACCACCCCCGTACATGACAGAGCCCCCCCCCCCCCATGAGGTGGAAACCAGACACCCATTGTACCATCAAAACACAAAGAAAACCTGCCCCCCCCCAAAAAAAAAGGCACCATCACAACAACCCAGGGCGGGAGGTGGGGGGAAACAGGTCAGGAGGGCATTAAACAACGAGAAAATCATATGGCAAGAAACAAAAACTCCCAACCCCAAACAAAACTAACCCCCCACCCCAAAAAAATCCCCAAGAGTCCCCAAGTTTTGGGGACCGGCCAAAGTCCCAGGGCCCATAAACAGCCATTAGTTCAGGGGGCCGGCCAAAGACCCAGGTCCCACGACCGGTCTTGAGTTCAAGGGGCCGTCCAATGTCCCAGGGCCCATGAACGGCCAGCCGTACAGCATCAGGCGGCCTGCCAAGGAGAAAGGGCCACCTGACCTGGGAACCCAGTCTTTCGGGATGCCGGCCTGCATAGTTGAGCCACCAGGCCCGGAGGGATGGACGAGGTGGCGGCCTACCCACCGGAAGGCTAAGAGGTGGGTGGCTGGACTGAAGACGGGGAACCCCTGCGGTTCCTGGTGGCAGGACCAGGCAGACCATGGTGGAGCCTGGCAGAGGACCTCTGGAAGGGAGGACGAGACCTCAGTGTCTCCAAGCTGGCCGGCCGCACCCTCGGTGGTCCCAGCTGGGGACAACGTAGCACCAGCGGTGACCCCAATCTGGGGCCTCATTGCTCCCGCGGTGAGCCCCGATTGGGCCAGTGTTGCACCCACGGTGGACCCCAACCGAGCCATGGTTGCACCCACGGTGGAGTCCAGCTAGACCCCTGCTGCACCCTCGATGGGACCCGGCTGGGCCAATGCTGCACCCACGTGGGACTGATGCTGGGGCACGGCACCCACAATGGTCCCCGGCAGGGACACAGCACCCACGGAGACCTAGGCTGAGGCGGAACCCAAACTACGGCCTCCAGCAGACGGTGAGCTGAATCCTGATTGACTTCACCGGGAAGCGTAGCAGCTACAGTTACCTCCAGCGGTGAGCCTGGATCCTCAGACTCGTCGGGCAACACAGATCCCTCTCCGGCGACCCTAGAAGAGAACTCGCACAGAGAAGAGGAAGGGTCAGGGTCACCAGCAGCGGCGGAGCCCGGTGAGGCGAGCTCAGGTGCAACATGTGGCTGCACCTGGCTCTCCTCACCTAGAGCTAGGCAAGATTGCTCTAGAACAGACAGTAGAAAAAACAAATGAGAGCACTTGCCTTAGCTCGAGCTCTATCGCCGTCCAGGACTCCGGCTATCCGGGCAATGTTTCTATAGGCTCGACTTCCTGGAGGCGCAGCTTGGGCGCTGACTCTGCTGCGGTGGCCTCCATAGCAGGCGTGATGGTCATAGCAGTCTTAGCCTTCTCCAGAAAAGGTTCCAACACAGGCAACCCTCCCTCCCAGCGTGGATTCTGAAGGTGGAGTCTCACATTGCGCTGGACCCCGAGTGACTGAAACCAGGGGATGCTCCTTCATCGGCACAGGCTCCAGGTCAGTCACAGCGCCCTCTCTCTGGCCACGGTGGCTCCGTGGGGCTGGGGTAGTGTCTCTCTGCTCCACGGGCTCCTCCTTCGTCTGGAGCCCCAGGGTCGGTGGACGCTCAGAGGTGACAGGAGATGATGTGGAGAGAGTTGGTGAGATGACAGTGACTGCAGCAGATGGAGAGGCCTCTGGGGATTGCACACCCAGAGCCTCTCTACCAGGGATCAGGCAAGAATTTTTTAACAATTTTAGAAACAAAAGGAAGGAAAACTTGCCTGTTCTCCTGGCTGATGGTGTCTCCTGCTGCAGCTAGTGAGGTGTAGCTCTTTGCATTGGTTGTGGCGGGGCTGGACTCCACTATTGACTGTGGAGAAGCCTCCCAGAATGGCGCTGGAGATCTCCTCCTCCAGGTGGCGATCAATCTTTGCCAGCAGAGTCAGTCTGTGTTTCTCCCACCCTCCCGGAGAATGAGCGGGACCGAGTTCTGGCGACGAGGGCAGGGCTGGAGGGGGAGAGCTGAAGGAGGAGGAATGCCTTCCTCGGCATGAACGCCTCTTCTGTATCGGGCACTGCTCCATCGCTGGCAATTCCCTCCCAGGCTGCTCTCTACGCAGCGCGAGGATGGAATGGAGAATGTCCGCAGACTCAGGGAAAAACAACAGGTAGGGACATTCCTGTAATACCTCCACTACGGTCTTCTGGACGGCACGAACAGCCTTGGAGCAATATTGCCCCTGCGTCCGACAAAAGGCATCCTCCAAACGGGCAAGGCTGTGCAGCTCCGCGTCGCTCCAGAAGTTCATCATGGCTCTGGCAGCAGGTAGGAAAAAACACACAAAAGATGAAAAAAGATGGCACGCCACTTCACCGCTAGGTTCTTTGTTTTGGTGTTGGCATACTGTCATGTGTGTGCGTAAATGTGCACACACACAAATGAATAAATGCGAGCCCAAGGCACAGGGGAAGTTACATGCTTTATTTACAAATGAAAAATAACATACAGTGTCCATGAAATTGTCCAAGGATGAATAATATGGGAAGATGACCGGCTATAAATTCTAATGGCAAGCCCCCACGCGCTCCCAGAGCAGAACTGGCAGCGGAGAAAATAGGGCTGAAAATAATAGGAAGGAAGACTTGTATAAATGTCGGAGCGGCATAGCTCTGGAAGAAACAACACTTTAGCAATCCAAGGAAACCATAGGTGAGAGAGCCTGATCATCCGAGAAAGACTGTGTGGAAACCCAGGTGATGACAATATGCTGATAGGTGCCTGGCAGAGAGAGGTGAGAGGAGGGCTGTGGCTGATAACTGACAGATAAACCAAATAATCTGCCAGCTGAAAAAGATAATCAAAGGCTGAAGCCACAGGTCATGAAACGGGGCAGGAAACACCACTCCCGTACATGACAGTGAAAAGGATTAGCAAAGCTTGGCTCGGTTCTTTCTCTTTAGCCATCAGGCATGTCACTCTATATGTAATTCAAGAAATCTCTGTCTGTCTGTGTGTTTGTGTATCACGACCGTTGGACTCGCTAAAAGATCATAGGATCGCCTATGATGTTCCTATGATTTCTACATGATCACCTATGATGTTCCTATGATCTCTACATGTAGCGGATTTAGGGTTTTAATTACTCAGAGTTTTTATCCAAATTTGCCAAATTCTTAGCTGATTTAGTGCTGAAATCAGATAGAATAATTATAGTAGGGGACTTTAATATACACGTAGATGTAGATAGTGATTGTCTAAATATGGCATTTAATTCAATATTAGACTACATGGGGTTTTCTCAGAAAGTAGGAAATTCTACCCATTATCTTCACGACACGTTGGACCTTGTTCTGACATATGGCATAGAAATAGAAGATCTGGTAGTGTCTCCTCATAACCCTGTACTGTCAGACCATTGTCTGTTAACCTTTGATTTTACTATTTCTGACTATTTGGCTCCTAAAGAAAAAATATTACTACAGCAGCTGCCTCTCAGATGATGTTGTTACCAAAATTATGCAGATTGTTTCCTCTATGTCATGTGTCAAAACAACAGAAATAAGCTATGGAGAGCTTGCTCCTTTTGTAATTGATAGCATGGTAGATAGTGTTACAGCTTCTCTGCATCAGACTCTAGACATGGTGGCCCCTTTGAAAAAGAAAAAGTCTAATCAGAGATTTCTAACTCCTTGATTCAACACAGAAACTCGTAGCTTAAAACAGAAGACTCGTCAATTAGAAAGAAAATAGCGCTCCACTAATTTAGATGAAATCTATTCAGCTTGGAGAAATCATCTTTTAATTTATAAAAAATCTCTTAGAAAAGCTAGAACAAGTTATTATTCTGCATTAATAGAAGAGAACAAGAATAATCCCAGGTTTCTTTTCAGCACTGTAGCCAGGCTGACAAAGAGTCAGGACTCTGTCAATCCTAGCATTCCCTTAGAGCTTACTAGTCAGGACTTTATGAACTTTTTCAATAATAAAATTTCATCTATCAGAGAAAAATTCAGTCAGATTCTTCCCACCGTTAACTTAAATACAGTAACTACTACAACTCCTTCAACTGATATCTGTTTGGATGAGTTTACTCCAACTGACCTTTTAGGGTTAGATAAAATAATTTCCTCATCCAAGCCTTCAACTTGTCTTTTAGACCCTATTCCTACCAGGTTATTTAAAGAAGTCTTCCCATTGTAGTGATATTTAATAAAATATAGTGTAATAAGGTACAGGAATTATTTATTTTATTTAATAGTGGGTGTGCGAGGGGGCAGAGTTAAACCGTCACCCCCAACACTCACTAAATAAAATAGGAAAGCACTCGTTAAAAGGGGGCACCAGTTCTAAAAGAACAACTTGTTAATGAATTAATTTCAATTAATTAATTTCCATACCTTCAATTACTTAATGAATCAGTCTAAAAATTTCGTGAGTTCTTTTACTGCCGTGACCTAGAAAACATATATGCAAAGGAAAAATGCTTCAATTTCTCTCATTTACAAATTTTATTAAATGAAACTCATTCAGGTTACATGACATGGCATTCAAATGATGAATAAACAGATTCAAATGATAAACAGGTGTTCGATTTCACATCAACTGTTAATGGATTCCTGAGCATAAAATCTATAGTTAAACCTTTGTGGAACCAAGAGGAAATCAGATTTTATGTTTCAACTGCAATGGAAGGCTGAAGTATCTAACAAAATGAGAACGCAATTTTATGGGGAAAAATTCCATAAGCTGATGATCTAAAAAGGAACTTCTGAATTAATCTACAAAAATGAAAAGAGGTTGCTTAAAAAGGAATAAGAATTTTCCTTCAGTTTATAGCTTTGTCCTACAGCTGAGGGACTAATTGTACCATGAAATATTGGTTATGCTCAATTGTAATTAATATTTTTAGAACATCATGTTTAATCCCACAGATAGGAAAATGGGAGTCTCACAAACAGCTGTAGGTCCAGGTGTTCAGCGGTGGTCAGCACCAGACAGTGGTATAAGTTTGGGAAGGCTCAGCGGCTCTTCCAGACAGTGTTTGGAACACCAGGAGAAAGCGACTGCTGGTCGGCTTTCAAATCATTCACAGCTGTGAGAAGCGTAGACTCGGCTGGGGGCTCACAAGGGGCGTGAGGCTAGGAACAGGTGGCAGCGAAGGCTGGTGACAGAGTGAGGGCTGGGAACAGGCAGCAGTAAAGGATGGCCCTGGAGCAGGCGTGGAGTCCATTGGCAACCAGTCCAAATTTAGGATGTCTCCGGCCTGCAGAACAAAACCAAAGACTGAAGGAAGAATGTTTTAGTCAGTTTCACCCACGATCTCCTAGTTTCTTTACGGGGTCAGACGTGGATGAGGCCGGAAAAGAAATATCCAAAAATATCTATCAGTTCACTTTAAAACAGGAAAATTAAAAAGTCCACTTTAACTGCATGAAAAATCAAAAAAGTCCAAAAAAAAGAACATTTAAATAGAATAAGAATGGCTTCTGAGGCGAAGGAAAAAAAAAGAAAGAGTTGAGAGTTTAACTCTCTTTAAGGCGAGCTCATAGAAAGAAAAATGATTTCTCCTCAGCTAACCAGAAAACAAGTAAAGCTTATCAAGAGACGATTTAGAAGAGCTAACGCAAGATTTGACAAGGTTCACACACACAACAGACTTCTTAAAACTCACAGAACAATTTAGACAAAGGAAACTGCAAAGAAGTACAAAGAACAGAAAAACTCTCTTTTCTCATCTCTTGATCTCTCCTCAGTCTGCAGGGCGGCTCTGAAGCATTTAACTGAAGCGTGCTGCTGGGTCATAAAATGAGGCCGGCCGCAAGACAGGCCAATCATCTTCCATAAAGAGGAGTTTGAATGGGCTTTTGTCCAATGAGGGAACATTTCTTTGTTTGTAAACAGCCAATCAGATGCCAGTATGTTAGCTAGCAGAAAGGCAGCATGGTGATTGGTTATCACGAGAGGGAAGACGGACAGAGATTCATAAAACATTCAGTTCTTATGGAATTATATACTCAATATAAAATCTAATTTAAGTGACTCAAGGCTAATATTCAGTGACCATGCATTTATACCATTACTAATAATCCAAACATTCATTTGAATAACACTGTGTTGGTTTCACAACACTGTTCTACCGATCTAGAATTTCTCTCTGTTAACTGCAAGCCATTTTATTCCCCGCGGGAGTTCGCATCATTTGTTTTGATCGCTGTGTACGCCCCTCCCGACGCGGACGCGCGCGAGGCCCAGCGCGCGCTCGCAGATCACGTCCTACATGCGGAGCGGACTTTTCCAGACTCCCTGGTTATTGTGGTAGGCGACTTTAACCAGAGCAATCTGAGTCACGAGCTCCCCCGATACAGACAGTTTATTAAATGTCCAAACAGAGGAAATAACACGCTGGATCACTGTTACACTACAGTGAAGGACGCATATCGCGCTGTTCCCCGCGCTGCGCTCGGACTATCTGATCACGTGATGGTCCACCTCATCCCCACATACAGACAGAGACTGAAACTCACTAAACCTGTTGTGACCACCACGAAGAAATTGACCAGTGAAGCTGGAGAGAAACTGAACACATGCATGGAAATAACTGACTGGGACATGTTTAAAGGAGCCACACATGATCTTAATGAGTACACAGACACTGTGAACTCCTATATCAACTTTTGTGAGGAGAGCATTCTCCCATCGCGCACCAGGGTGAGGTACTCTAATGATAAGCCCTGGTTCACTGCTAAGCTCAGACAGATCAGAAAGGAGAAGGAAGCTGCGTTGAAAAGTGGAGACAGAGACTGCTACAGGGAGGTTAAATATCGGTTTAACAGAGAGCTGAGGAGAGCTAAATCTGTGTATTCTGAGAGACTCCAGCAGCAGTTCACTGCTAATGACTCGGCTTCTGTGTGGAGAGGACTGAGGCAAATCACCAATTATCGGCCTCAGGCTTCTAAAGGTCAGGATGACAAAGCCCTTTGTCAAAAACTGTCCCAACATTACGCCCGTTTTGACACCTCGTCAGCTGTGTCCAACTCCCCCACTCCACCCAGCTCCACTGCCTCCTCGGCCCCTAATTCATCAAAAGCGGTCCCCCCCTCCTCCTCCTCCCCCCCTGCCCTTGTCATCAGTGAGCAGGACGTGCACAGACAATTCTCCAGACTGAACCCGCGCAAGGCCCCCGGGCCGGACGGTGTGTCTCCCTCCACCCTGAGACACTGTGCAAAAGAGCTGGCTCCTGTCTTCACAGACATTTTTAACACCTCCCTTAAGCTATGCCACATGCCGACCTGCTTCAAATCCTCCACCATCATCCCTGTCCCCAAGAAGCCACGGATTACTGGACTTAACGACTACAGACCTGTAGCGCTCACCTCTGTAGTCATGAAGTCCTTTGAGCGCCTGGTCCTGTCTCACCTCAAGTCCATCACCACTCCCCTCCTGGACCCGCTGCAGTTTGCCTACCGTGCCAACAGGTCTGTGGACGACGCAGTCAACCTGGCCCTCCACTCCATCCTGCAGCACCTGGACTCCCCGGGAACCTACGCCAGGATCCTGTTTGTGGACTTCAGCTCTGCATTCAACACCATCCGCCCCGCTCTGCTCCAGGACAAGCTGTCCCTGCTCGGCGTGCCTGACTCCCTCTGCAGGTGGATCACCGACTTCCTGACGGACCGGAGGCAGCATGTGCGGCTGGGGAAGTCTGTCTCGGACTCTGTTAGCATCAGCATCGGATCACCCCAGGGCTGTGTACTTTCCCCCCTACTCTTCTCCCTTTATACCAACTCCTGCACCTCCTCCCACCAGTCTGTTAAGCTGATCAAGTTTGCGGACGACACCACCCTCATCGGGCTCATCTCCAACGGCGACGAGTCCGTCTACAGGAAAGAGGTGGCCCAGCTGGTGTTCTGGTGCAGCCACAACAACCTGCAGCTGAACGCTCTGAAGACAGCGGAGATGATTGTGGACTTCAGGAAAGTCACAACCCCCCTGCCCCCCCTCACCATCACAGGCTCTCCCATCACCATTGCAGATTCCTTCCGCTTCTTGGGCACCACCATCACCCGGGACCTCAAATGGGAGCCAACCATCAGCTCCCTCATCAAAAAGGCCCAGCAGAGGATGTTCTTTCTGCGGCAGCTGAGGAAGCTCAAGCTACCCACCAAGATGTTAGTGCAGTTCTACACAGCCATCATCGAGTCCATCCTCACCTCCTCCATAACCGTGTGGTACGCAGGAGCCACTGCCAGGGACAGACTAAGGCTGCAGCGCGTCGTGCGCACTGCTGAGAAGGTGATCGGCTGCAAGCTCCCATCTCTCCAGGACCTGTACATCTCCAGGACCCGGAGGCGTGCAGGCCGGATCATAGCCGATCCTTCACACCCTGGTCACGTACTGTTTGCCCCCCTCCCCTCAGGTAGAAGACTTCGGTCCATTCAGACTAAAACCTCCCGGCACATGAACAGCTTTTTCCCCTCTGCCATCAGACTGCTGAACATTAAGGGACTTATTGACTCTCGTGCACTATATACAGCAGCTCATGTCATTCATCACTGTTTTTCTGTTGCATTATCGACTGCACTGTGGTACCCCATATTATCTGCTACTTGCTAATTTATTTAAAACTGCCTTGACTAGTATTACTCATTATTATTATTATTATTATTACTTATTATTCTACACTTATTGCATGTTTTTAGTCTTTTAGTTTTTTAGTTTATCTCTTTATCTCATCATGTTTTTAATGTTGCAGCATGGCACCGAGACAAATTCCTAGTTTGTGTACTACATGAACAATGGCAATAAATCTGATTCTGATTCTGATTCTGATTCTGATTCTGACTTATGACAATAAAACATTCCTAAGACATGCACTCACATTTAAATCAAGGATTAATGAATTACTGCAAACCATTGTTGGTGATCAATAGGGTAGTGATTTTCACAGTGTCCTTAGAATCCCGGGGAGATGATAGCTGGAAGAAAAGCTTAATGTTTAGCCAGAATTACCAGTCAGATTACACAGTGAAACATATTCCATAGATGTCCACTAAGAGGTACTGTTGAGCTGTAGATAATTTTTAGGTCTCTGGAATATGAGCAGGGGGGCCTAGAGAGTTCTGGGAAATGTCTAAAAGAAGAAAGAAGGCCATATATCTGCCTGCTTAAGAAGTTTATGACTTTTTAAGAGTATCAGTTCCTGGCACTGATACTCTTAAAAAGTCACAAACTTCTTAAGGGTATCAGTTCCTGGCACGGCAGCATGGTGGAGCAGTGGTTAGCACAGTGGCAGCACAGCAAGAAGGTCATGGGATCAATTCCACCTTTGATCATCGTGGGTTCGATCCCAGCCCCAGACCATCGGTGACCCTTCTGTGTGGAGTTTGCATGTTCTCCCCGTGTCTGCGTGGGTTTACTCCGGGTACTCTGGTTTCCTCCCACAGGCCAAAGACATGCAGGTGAGGTTAACTGGCATCAACTGGGGATTCTAAATTGTCCTTAGGTATGGATGTGAGAGTGAATGGTTGTCTGTCTCTTTGTGTTGGCCCTGCTATGGACTGGTGATCTGTCCAGGGTGTATCCTGCCTCTCGCCCAAAGATGCTCCAGCCCCCCCCGCCCCCGCGACTTGAAAAGGATTAAGCGGTAGAAGATGGGTGGATGGAGTTCCTGGCACAAACTGATACCATCAGCATGAACTGTCCAGTTGGGGATTTGACTCCAAGAGTTTATGGTCCACTTAAGCTTTTAAAAGCAAATCCTTACCAAGTCTCTCTACAAAAGTGAGATTGTTTACACTGGGGTCCTATCGAAGATACACAGCATTCTTGACCAGACCTTGAGTGAGAGTTGCTTTAAAATGAAGAAAAGTGAAATTTCTTTAAAATGAAGGAAAGTGATCTCCTGGATTGACATAATGTCCGGCTCAGGAGACACACACGCAGGCTCAGAATAGATTTAACAGCTTTTATTGACAGACAGGTATGAATGAATGTGTGAGTGGACTATGGATATGTGTTGGGGATGAACTTCCAAGTGCAGGTAGCAGAGCAGACCGTCGTACAGCCGGGCAACCCTATAACGACAAAGCAGAGGGACAAGGTAAAGGGCAACACACCCAGGCGGGGAATGTGAGAGTGACAGCTGCTTACTTGGTATAACAGGTGGCTGGCGTCAGCAAGGGATGAGTCCAGAAGACAGCGGCCTGCGGAGCCTGTGGCAGTGGTGTGGAGAGAATGGCGAAGGCGAAGATCCGCCGCCGAGGAATCCACCTGTGCACAGGGCAGAGGACTGAAGAGACAAGGTAAGATGCTTACGGTTAAACGTAGTCTTGCTGGTCATGGGGGTTCCAATCACCAAGACGAGCTGAAGGGAACAGATGGCTTCAGACCGAAGCACAGGGCTGAGTGGGTTAAGTAGTCTATTGCTGACGAGGCGCAGGTGTGCGCGCAGCAGGAGCCGATGATGAATGGCGAGTCATGACATGGATTGGCCTGAGGAGACATTGATGCTACACCATTTATTGGTAGCTCTATTCTTCAAATAATCAGTTCTTCATTAACATTAGGCCATGTCCCACAGACTTTTAAATGACTGTAATTAAACCCTTACTCAAAAAGCCAACACTGGATCCAGGAGCGTTAGCTAACTATAGACCAATTTCTAATCTGCCTTTAATTTCAAAAATCTTACAAAGAGTTGTTGCTACGCAATTATTTGACCACTTGCAGGGAAATGGTTTATTTGAAGAGTTTCAATCTGGGTTTAGAATCCATCATAGTACTGAAACAGCCTTAGTGAAGGTCATTAATGACCTCCTTATCGCATCTGATAATGAACTTGTTTCTGTATTTGTCCTTTTAGACCTCTGTGCAGCATTTGATACTATCGATCATAATATTCTACTTGATAAATTAGAACACTATGTTGGACTTAATGGAACTTCGTTGCAGTGGTTTAGAACTTATTTTTCTGATAGGTTCCAGTTTGTTCATGTCAATAATGAGTTTTCTTCCATCTCAAAGCTCATTCATGGAGTTCCACAGGGATCTGTGCCTGGCCCTACTCTTTTTAGTTTATATATGCTTCCGTTAGGCAACATTATTAGAAATCACTGTATACATTTTCATTGTTATGCAGATGACACACAATTATACCTGTCAATGAAGCCAGATGATAGTAATCAATTAGCCAAGTTAGAAGCCTGTCTTAAGGAAATCAAAGCTTGGATGACTTGTAATTTCCTGCTATTAAATTCAGATAAGACTGAAGTCATTCTTGTTGGTCCAAAAAACCTTAGAAATACCTTTCCAAATCAAACTCTTAGTTTGGATGCGGTTACTCTTTCTCTTAATAGTTCTGTGAGGAACCTTGGAGCTATTTTTGATCAAGATCTGTTTTTCAATTCATATATTAAATTCGTTTCTAAGACTGTCTTTTATCATTTGTGTAATATTGCCAAGATTAGGAGCATCTTGTCTCAGAGTGATGCTGAGAAACTGATCCATGGGTTTGTTAGCTCTAGATTAGATTATTGTAACTCTTTATTATCAGGTTGTCCTAAAACATCTTTAAAAAGTCTTCAGCTGATCCAAAATGCTGCAGCAAGAGTTTTAACAGGTACTAGAAAGAGAGCTCATATCTCGTCAGTTCTGGTCTCCCTTCATTGGCTTCCCATAGAGTTTAGAATTAAGTTTAAAATCCTTCTTCTCACTTTTAAAGCTCTAAACAATCAGGCCCCTTTTTATTTAAAAGATCTGATACTACCCTATTATCCTAACAGAGCACTACGCTCCCAAAATGCTGGATTACTTGTAATACTAAGAATCTCCAAAAGTACAATGGGAGGCACAGCCTTCAGTTATCAAGCTCCTCTCCTGTGGAACCAGCTGCCAATCTGGATTCGGGAGTCAGACTCAATCTCTCTTTTTAAGAATAGGGTTAAAACCTTCCTTTTTGATATAGCCTACAATTAGGGAGGGATCATTTGCCCCTGAACCCTCCTTTAGTTATGCTGCTAATAGGTCTAGACAGCCAGGTGACCTCCAATAATGCAATGGGCTTCACTCCTTTCTTCACTCTCAATGAAATAGTTTTTTATTTGCTTCTCATTAACATCTGTTTGTTCTCTCCCATAGATTGAGTCCCCATCATGCTGTTTGCTCTCTACATGTCTGTTCTTTTCATCTTCTCTATCCCCTCACCCCCCAGCCAGTTGCAGCAGATGACTGCCCCTCCCAGAGCCTGGTTCTGCTGGAGGTTTCTTCCTGTTAAAAGGGAGTTTTTCCTCTCCACCATCGCCAAGCACTTGCTCACATGGGATCGCCTGATTGCTGGGGTCTTTCTGCAATTGTGGGGGCTTCCCCTACAGTTGAAAGTGCTATGAGATGACTGTTGTTGTGAAATGGTGCTATATAAATAAAGTTGAATTGAATTGAATGTTATTGGTATTTTATTGTTGGTACAAGTATTAATGTAAATATGAATATGAGTGGGAATGAAAATTTATTTTCATTAAACTCATATCCTCGTAGGGCATCACAGCAGTCTGTCATGGGCGACAATGACTGTTTCATTTAGGTCTGATCAGATTCCTCTACGCAGCTCTGTCCACCACCCTCTGCTGCCAGGAACTCCCGACCCTGCAAACCCGGGCAACACCAGTCCAGATAATGGACAATTTTATTAACAATTCTTTATTTGTACCAATTATGAATCAGTGTCAAAAACAAACCCTTGTAAGTTCTTGTCTGCTGATAATCAAGAAGATGGATATGAAATCAAACAATAACTCCCACATGTCTTTCAATAGTTTAATAAGAAATGTCAGAATAGGTTAACACATTTGGATAACTTTAAAACAGAGAATTGAACATGTATTATGGACATTATAGACTATTTCTGAGTTACTTATGAATCAAACATTTGTGGAACCAAAAAAAACGTAGTTTAATTTGTCAGTATACTGGAAATTGGAAAACTATAAAATAGCATTAGTTAAGAAAAGTGGATGCCATTTTATGAAGAAAATGATGATTAACTATTTATAAAAAATGGAAAATTGGTGTTACTCTGAAAAAGAACGTAATGAAAGGACAAAATGCATTTTGAAATTCTGATGGGGGTTTGCATGAAATTAAGTTTAAAGAACTTATACCAGGAATATTCTGAATAATTACGTTTAAATTAAACAACAGACCATCAGCCAAGCAGTCATATTGTGTCCCAGTAGGTAGCAGGCGGTCCATGTGCCAACCTTGATTCAGCTGGATGTCCATGGATTCTGTTAATGGAGAGGCTGATAGACAGATTCTCTCACAAGGCCATGCTCCTGAGATCTCAAAGGCTGTTCTTCAGCAAGCTGGGCAAGGTCTTCTCTTATACACTAAAGAAGGAATTGGTTTATTGTACAAAGTCCAGGATTATTGTTGGTTTATTGTACAAGGACCAGGCTGCACGGTGGCGCAGTGGTTAGCACTGTGGCAGCACAGTTTACCCTCGGCCGGGGGATCGCGGGGATCGTGAGATCGTGGGTTCAATCCCTGCCCCCGACCAACAGTGATCTGTGTGGAGTTTGCATGTTCTCCCCGTGTTGCGTGGGTTTACTCCGGGATTTCTCCGGTTTCCTCCCACATGCCAAAAACATGCAGGTTAGGGATACAGGGCGCTTGCGCATGCAGCGACCGGCAGCTGGTGGCTTGTCACCAGACTGCAAAACAAATCTACCTACAGGTACAAAATAAGTAATAAAAAAAAAATTTAAAAAAAGAATTAAAAAAAAAAGTCCCATTAGAAATTCAAACTACATCACAAATCAATTTCTTCTGATGTTGGTGGTTTAAATGAATTGGTTTAAGCTTAGAAAAAAATCAAACAAAACCTTCTTACACAGTAATTTAAAGAAAGGGATTAAAATAAGGAAAATGTACTTGAAAGAAAAGAAAAAAAAAATTCACAGAGCATGGGAGGCTCTGGGCCTACTTGAAGATAGGAAAAAAAATGGGAGAGCAGAAAAAGCTCCTTACAGCTTGACCAATGCCCCAAAACTGAACAAAGGAAACAAAAAGCAAGTTTTTCTCAAGTGTGGCAGGATGGTACTAAACTTCATGACAACTAGGCTGAACCAATTACATTTGAGCTTGTTTGTTTGGCAGAAGTCCTAAACTGACTAAAAAGGAGATGCAGTGAAGCTTGGAACTCTATCGGTCAGTTAAAGTGCAGCTATGGTCTCCCAAAGAGCAGAGAGAGAAATTTGAAATGAAGAGTGAAATCCTCCCAAAGTATGTGTGCTGCCTATGAAAGCATAAATTCTTTAACTTTAGTGACTAAGATATTCTAATTAATAATAAGGGGACTTACAATGTCTCTACATTGTAACTGTAGCTGTCAACTGAAACATTCCTTTGCCAAAGAGCAGAAGAGAGAGAATGACTAAATCCCGGAGAAGGGATTAACTTTCACTTTATGGCCAATGGATAGTGTTACAGCTCTGGTCCTTGGATGATAGAAACAGTTCATGACCAGGATAAGAGAACCTGGCAGAAGAACCCAGCACTTACGACAAGCCTGCTGGTGATGCAGGATAGCAGGAGTGGAGCTGAGTGAGGAGTCTGAGCAGGTGATGATGGTCGCAGATGTAATGGTGGAGATGAGGCAGGTGAGAGCACAACAACCCCGAGAGACGCACCACAGAGGAGGTAGCAACCTGTGAAGAGGAAAGCAAAAGATTAAATGGTTTTTCAGGTTAGAGAGAAGTAGACTTACTGCTGTAGCAGGTAGTATACCCAATGAGCCAGCACCCAGGCGTTGAAGAGAAGATCTATTTAAGCGCTGGCGAGTCAGAGGAACAGGTACGTCTCATCACGCAGGTGGAGAAGATTGCCCTCGGGGTAGGTGAAAGTTGAACTGGACGGGCGGGGGAAGAGTGCGTTCACCAGAACATGACAGTGGCCCCCCCCTCAAGGAACGCCTCCTGGCGGTCCACCGGGCTTGGTAGGATGTGCCTTGTGAAAGGCCTGGACCATCCCCTTGTCGTGAAAGTTGGAACCAGGATCCACGACCTTTCTTCTGGTCCATAGCCCTTCCAGTGGATGAGGTATTGAAGCTCCCGGCCACGACGGTGAATGTCCAGAATCCTCTGGACCGTGTGGGTGGTCTGGCCATCAATGATCTGGGGAGAAGGAGGCAGCTTAGGGGGAGGGCAAAGGGAGCTGGCCGAGAGGAGTTTGATCTTGGAGACGTGGAAGGTTGGGTGTATCTGTATTGTCGGTGGGAGCTTGAGGTGGATCGTGACATTGTTGATAATCTTGGAATTGGGGAATGGGCCCAGGAAATGGGGAAAAAGCTTGCTGGACTCTGTCTTCAATGGTACCTGGTCTGCCGATAACCACACCGGCTGCCCGACGGAATACTTTGGAGCCAGAACCCACCTGTGATCAGCATACTGGCTATTGAGTTTGCCTGACTGGGTGAGGGCAGCACGAGTGGCCTTCCATAACCGATGACAGCGGCGTGCATGAGCCCCCACCGATGGCACTGCCACGTCCCTCTCCGCCATTGGTAACAAAGGAGGGGTGTACCCCATGGTTGCCTCGAATGGAGACAACCCGGTGGCTGTTGAGATTGCGGAGTTGTGGGAGTACTCCACCCAGGTCAGGTGGGTACTCCATGAACTTGGGTTGCAGGCTGCCACACACCTAAGGGTGGCCTCCAAGGATTGGTTGGCACACTCAGCCTGCCCATTACTTTGTGGATGGTACCCAGATGTGAGGCTGACAGTGGCTACCAAGGAGCAGCAGAAGGCTTTCCACATTTGGGAAGTAAACTGTGGGCCCTGGTCAGACGCAATGTCAATGGGAATACCATGCAAATGGATGACGTGATTGGTGAGCAGGTTCACCGTTTCAAAAGCAGAGGGTAGTTTGGGAAGGGGCACAAGGTGGATCGCCTTAGAGAAGCGATCCATGCAGGTGAGAATAACAGTGTTACCCTGAGATGGAGGAATGGAGGATGGAGGTTACAAAGTCCAGGGCAATGTGAGACCAGGGTCGTTGAGGAGTGGATGGAGAAGGCCAGAAGGGGGCGAAGAGTCTTCGCAGAAACTGGTGTGGCCCCACTCGATGACATCACTTCGGAGAGCGTCCAGAACAAACAGTCGATCATCAGGACCCCTTTCTGGTATGGGCTGTGTGGACAGAGCCTGTCGGACTCTCCATTCAATGTCCCACATGAGTGCTCCAAGGAAACAGGAGGGCGGGACAATGGATTGGGGAAAGGAGGGAGGGGTAGGGGGGTCGGGGCAGAACTGGCGGGAGAGAGCGTCCGGTTTAACATTGAGCGAGCCAGGCCTATAGGTGATAGTAAGATTGACTCTAGCAAAGAATAGGGCCCATTGGGCCTGCCTGGCATTCAGGCTGCAGGCCAAAAAGGTATTCTAAATTTGTATGGTTGGTCCACACAAATATAGGCTGGGCCGCTCCCTCCAACCAGTGTCTCCACTCCTCCAGGGCCAACTTAACAGCCAACAGCTTTTGATCTCCTACATTGTAATTCCTATCGGCAGGCATGAGCCACCGGGAAAAATACGCACATGGGTGGAGCTTCTGATCTGATTCTGAACGCTGCGATAGAACAGCGCCCACCTCCGAGTCAGAAGCATCCACCTCTAAAATAAACTGGAGCTGGGGGTTAACCTGGGCCAAGATTGAAGCATTGGAGAACAAAACCTTGAGTTTGTGAAAGGCCCGTTCAGCTGCCTTGGACCAACTAAAGGGCACTTTAACCGAGGTCAGCTGGGTCAGAGGCTATGCTACCCCACTATAGTTTCTAATGAAATGGTGATAAAAATTCACAAACCCAAGAAGCGTTGAAGCTCCTTGCGGGAGTGGGGTGTAGGCCAATTAAGCACAGTCTCCACCTTGGCTGAATCGGCCCTCAGCTCCCCTTCAGCCACGATAAGGTGCAGGAAAGAAGTGGGGCGGGTGGAAAACTCGCACTTGTTAGCTTTAACGTAAAGCTGATTTTCCAGGAGCCATTGCAAAACGGCCCTGACATGGACTGTGTGTTCATCTGGTGTGCGTGAAAAAATCAAAAGGTCATTGAGGTATATGAAAACAAACTGACTGACCATATCGCAGAGGACGTCACTGATCATACGTTGGAAGATGGCGGGGACATTGGTGAGCCCAAATGGTATCATCAGATATTCGAATTGCCCCAAGTGTGTTTTAAAGGCCATCTTCCATTCATCCCCTTCACGAATGTGAACCAGATGATATGCGTTCCACAAGTTCAATTTAGTAAATACACGCCTGCGCTGAAGGAGCTCAAACGCGGAATTTATCAGAGGCAGAGGATATTTGTCCTTAACTGTTATGGCATTAAGATCGCGATAATCAATGCACGGCCATAGGGAACCGTCTTTTCTCCCGACAAAAAAGAATCCTGCCCCAAGAGTGGCCGACGAAGGCCGAATAAGGCCGGTGTTCAGAGAATCTTTAATATCGCTCTCCATTGCCTCCCTCTCCAGCCTAGAAATACTGCAGAGCCGGCTGGATGGCAGCCGCGCACCCGGGAGAAGGTCTATAGCACAATCATAAGAGTGATGGGGAGGTAAAGAAAGCACTTTTGATTTGCTAAAGACCTCTCCGAGATCATGATAGACCTCGGGCACTAGGCTGAGGTCCGGCAGCTCTGCCAGAGGGGAAGAGATGGACAGGGTAGGTGAACACTCGGCCGAGCTGAGACAGGATGCCAAACAGTACGGGCTCCAGGAAAAGATGGAATTATTTGTCCACTTAATAATAGGGTTATGTTTCCTGAGCCACAGAAAACCGAGAACCACCGAGTGACCGGATTTAGGGAGAATATAAAACGAAATGATCCCCCGGTGGTTGCCGGAAAGAAGGATGGACACCAGCTCAGCTTTCTCGGTGATGGTGGCAACGTTTTCGCCCAACAATGTAGTCACATTAAGGGACATGGGCAATTTAATGCCCACATCCCACACGAAACACGCAGAGATGAAATTCTGCTCCGCCCCTGAGTCAATCAAAGCCTTAGCTCTTCTCTCGACCCCCAGCAACTGAATAAGGGTCAAAATGGAGAAATTACCACGGGAATGAATGGATTTTCCACCCGTTATTTCCCCCACGGCTACAGATGGGCCGCATCTTTTAGGCTTCAGCTGACACCCCTGCAGTGTGTGCTTGAGAGAGCCATAATACATGCAGGCACCGATTCTCCTCCGCCTCTGGTGCTCTTCCAGAGTCAGACAGACCCGGCCAAACTCCATAGGCTCAGCAATAGAATTGGCTCCAGCTGTGTCATTAGCCCAAGGGGATGCGCGTGCACGGGGCGGGTGGGAGGAGGCTTTGCTCTCCCTCGCGTGCTCGCAGTATTGGTTGTCGAGACTGACAGCCAGATCAATTAAACCGTCCAAGGAGAAGGGCACTGCATGTACTGCTAGGTCATCTCGGAGATGTTTGTTTAAACCCTGGAGGAAGATGCTTTGTAACAAAATGTCATTCCATCCTGAGTCCGCCGTGATGATCCGGAACTCCACGGAGTAGTCGGCAGCAGACAGGCTACCCTGACGGAGTGACATTAAGCGGCTCATGATGTTCCTCTTGCTTTCTGTACGGCAAAATGCGCGAGCGAATTCAGCCACAAATCTCTCAAATGAATAAGTGGGACCCTCTGGACTGTTGAGTATAGCTTGGGCCCAACTCAGGGCCCTATCCCGCAGCAGGAGAGTCATAAAATGAATTTTTGCTGTGTCAGCCAGGTACTCCCCCCCCCCCCCCCAACCTGACCCAAATACAGCTGAACCTGACACAAAAACCCTCTACATTTCCCCACCTCCCCCATGGATGGGTCAGGTGAGGGAATGGAGGTGGTTCGGTGACGGTGGATGAAACTGGGGCAACAGGCGGGGGGGGGGGGGGTGCACTGACTGAGACAAGTGGCCCAAATGTTCAGTGACCGTGCCCAGCTGCTACAAAATGGTTTGCAGCTGTTGGGCAAGCACGGCCACCTGCTTCTCTGTGGCATCTAAACGGTCTAAAGCGGAGTGTTCCGCTGATGCCACTCCCACTGAGCTTGCATCGTGGCTGGCTCGTTCTGTCATGATTGGTATTAATTGACAGCTCACGTGCAGGGAATGACAACAGAGGAACACACAGTGACACAGAGAAGCAAATTTGACTTAATTTTATTAATGCAAAAGAACGCCTTCGCAAGAGAAAACCACCACTCGCCAGGTGCACACACAGCCTGTAGAAAGAGACAAGAGCAGGTTGATTAGGAGGGAGACTAAACATGGAATAATAGGACAACACTCACGTGGGAGGATAAGAGAACCTGGCAGAAGAACCCAGCACTTACGGTGAACCCGCTGGTGATGCAAGATGGCAGGAGTGGAGCTGGGTGAGGAGTCTGACCGGGTGATGATGGTCACAGATGTGATGGTGGAGATGAGGTGGGTGAGCACACAACAACCCCGAGAGAAGCACCACAGAGGAGGTAGCAACCTGTGAAGAGGTAAGCAAAAGATTAAATGGTTTTTCAAGTTAGAGAGAAGTAGACCTACTGCTGTAGCAGGTAGTATACCCAACAAGCCAGCGCCCAGGCATTGAAGAGAAGATCTATTTAAGCACTGACGAGTCAGAGGAGCAGGTGCGTCTCATTACGCAGGTGGAGAAGATTGCCCTCAGGATAGGTGAAAGTTGAACCGGATGGGCAGGGGAAGAGCACCCTCACCAGAACATGACAGGCATCACTCACGATCATAGGACTTGCTACGACATCATCAAAGATCAAACACAGACATCACTCATGATCATAGGACTTGTTATGGCATCAAAGATCATAGGACTTGCTATGCCATCATCAAAGATCAGAGGCAGTCATCACTTACGGTCATAGGACTCGCTATGACAGCATCAAAGATCACAGGACTCACTATAACATCATCAAAGATCAAAGGCAGGCATCACTCATCACTTTATATATAATTCAAGTTGGTGGCAGTATGCGCAAGACTGAACATCCCACAGCACGGATAATTTTTTCACACATACAGAGTTGTTCAGAACTCCTTATAAGAACTCCCTACACAAAGATATAGAGTGATGATAATCAAGTCAGTGGCGGTAATGCACTTGTAAGCTGGTTGCCTTCTTCTTCTTTTAGATTTGATTGGCGGTTGGCAACCATCTTACAGATACATTACCGCCATGTACTTCACTCTATATCATCACTCTATCTGGTCAGGAGTTGTAGTCCTTCTATCATCATTGCTGTGTCCAATTGAACCTCAACTCTATGTCACAACTTGCTCTCGCCTGTCATCAGCTCCAGCGGCGCGCACACCTGCATCTCATCAGCCGCGGACTATTTAACCCACTCTACCTACAGCCTCAGTCTGGAGCCGTCTGCTCGTCTATGCTCCCAAACTCCAGCGCATGACCGACTCTCCCCGGCCTGCGCCATCCTTCACCCAGCATGTAAGCTGTTTGTTTCCTTACCTGCTCTTCAGTCTCTCCCCTGTGCACAGGTGGACCCTCCAGGCGGCGGATTTCCCATCCTCACCTTAACCTCCGCAGCTTTCTCCTCTTCTCGCCGAGTGCGCACCGGAGCACTGTTTCCCAAGCAGAAGTCCTGCGTCAGCCAACGCCAGCCACCACAACACCTGCACGTAAGCAATACACCGAGTGTTAACCACACGGGGTGTGTGACTGTCTCTAACCTGCATCTCTGCTCTGCCCGTAGGGTTGCCTGGCTGCACGGTGAACTGTTCCGCTCTCGGCGCTTCCTGTCCACCACCGATCCATCCACATCCCTCACACACGCACCCACTGTTGTTGAATAAAGCTTTGAATCTAACTCGAGCCTGTGTGCGTGTTCCCTGAGCCCAATATCATGTCACTCTATCTTCAGACATCACTCTTCTTCATCTCCTCATACTTCACTCTATATCATCACTTTATCTGGTCAGGAGCTGTAGTCCTTCTATCATCATTGCTGTGTCCAATTGAACCTCAACTCTATTTTCAGACATCACTCTTCTTCGTCTCCTTGTACTTTACTCTATATCATCACTTCACTCTATATTGTCACTCTACAGTGGGCTAAGATGTCAGCCACCCAGGCCGGTCCTGACCGCCAATCAAATCTAAAAGAAGAAGAAGAAGAAATCTCTGTCTGTCACAATGTCACGATAATAGGAATCTCTGTCTGTCTGTCACAATCATAGGACTCGCTAAAAGCTCACAGGACTCACTATGACATCATCAAAGATCAAAGGCAGGCATCACTCACGATCATAGGACTCGTTATGACATCATCAAAGATCAAAGGCAGGCATCACTCACAATCACAGGACTTGCTGTGACATCATCAAAGGTCAAAGGCAGGCATCACTGATATAGAGTGATACGGCCAGCTCCTGACCAGATAGAATGATGATATAGAGTGAAGTACGTGGCGGTAATGCACCTGTAAGCTGGTTGCCAACCACCAATCAAATCTAAAAGAGGAAGAAGAAGAAGATCGGTGATGTACTTGCTTACTCCTGCTTTCTACGGGCATGCAAAAATACTTGCTTATACTTGGTTTCTACAGACATGCACAGGTATGCTCTAGTTTATTAAACATTACAACTTAGAGCAGCACATCATGTCAGTAGCATACAGACATTGCTGCTGTGCAACTCTCTGCACAGATAGGCTACAAACATCTGCTCTCCCACTACACACAGGATAAACACAATACGTGATAATGTCACATCCTGATGTGCTGTAATCTTAGGAACATACAGTATGGCTCATACTGTAACTGTAACACAATGAGTAAGGGTGCCAATGAATAATACTCAACATTTTTTTCATAGTCATTTATTATGGATGCAAGGTACATTTTTTATGGATAGATGGATGGAGAAATCTAAGGTTGAGGAATCCACTTTCTTTATTCCAGTAATTTGCATGGTTAACAGTCCTGACTTCTCGCCAGTGTTGTAGATTCTAGCCTACTCAGCAGAGAAAAGAGAACACAACAATATAACATGAGCACACCTTGAAATCAAGTGTTTTACTTTCAAAACTGCTTCTCTTTTTTTCTCTATACACCAACTTTTTATCTCATTGTAAGATCAAAAGAAACTTTCACCCTAACCACCCCCCACACTGACAGGCTCTTCAGCTTTTACCAGTCTAATCCTTTAATCCAGCCATGTGTGCTCTTCAACTAAAAGGTGCTGTCAGCCTGAAATGCCACAGAATTCACTAACTGGAGTTCAACTGAAATAACCTCAGCTGCTGAGACTGTGAGATTATTTACTCAAATGCTAAACTACAAAGTCTGAACAAAAATCAAGAGAGAGAGTTCAAACTTTGACCTTTAGACCAGCTGAGATTGATTTATTGGAGGCGTGTTATATCGTGTTGTTTGATATTAGCACAGACTTTGTTGTACCATTATAGAATAAACCATTTACAGCAAGAAAATCAAAGCAGACACATCAATTTTCATTTATTTGCATTTTGGTGGTTGAGGGTTTCAGTTGCTTATTTTACATATTCAGAGGTGGGAAGTAACTAATCACATATTTCCACTAATACACAAAATTGTACTTTACTGAGAAGGTTTATCATGGGATACTCTTTATTTAACTCTCTCAAAAGTATGAATAGTACTCTTGAGTTACTTTTGATTTCACTGATCTGAATGAGCATTTTAAAAATGTTGAATAAGATGTTATTTCCAGAAATGACTGCATCTTCAGCACTTTTAGTGAATTTATGTTTACTTCATTAAGGTCAGTGTTAAAATATTGTTCTTCCTTCTGACAAAGAAAAAAAGTATCAAAATTTTGAGGTGGGAAAGTTAAATGTATGGGAAAAAATGTTAAATGACAAATTTCAAAGAAAAAAAGTAACACATTTATAATTAAAGTGTCACAAATTCATGAGAAAAAAATCCCAAATTTGTGAAAAGATGTGTATAAGAATAAAGTCTCAAATTTCAATGAAAAAGTGATGACTTTATGAGAAACAAACCTGTACATGCACAAAAAACCCCTTTGATCTATGAATGAAAAGTTACAAAATTATGCAAAAATAGATTAAAATTTACAGTGAATAAATGGTAAATTTATGGGGGGAAAAGCTATATTGAATAGAAAAAATTCACAAGTTGCTAACAGTAAAGTTATCTTTTTTTTACTCTTAAGTGATTTCTGGGGACTACTTTTACTTTTACGGTAGTAAATAATTTTATAATGCAGCACTACTACTTCAAGATTCAAAGATTTTTATTTGTCAATACTTCTATACGTATACAGGACATACAGGAGAATTGAAATGCCGTTTCTCTCTCTCTTAGTGGTGTGTGCAATATATAAGGAAAGAAGGAATAAGGCTGAAAAACAACAACAGCAGTCAGTCTATGTACAGTAATGCTACCCGTAGTGCAAATAAAGATAAAAGATAAAACCCAGCAATCCTATATACAGAAAAAATAGAGCCGTAATAGCCGTAATTGCAAGCTCAGTGTGGTAGTGTTGGTGCAGACAGTGACAGCTTGGACTGCACATGATCAATATTTCAATAACAGATAGCAGCAGGTATGGCTTTTGTGCAAATGGTTGCAGTAAGATGCAGAGACATACAGCAGCAGATGTATTACTGTTGGTGTGCCAAGTCTTTCTGTGCAAACAACTGAGGTAGTTATTGTGTGGGTGAGTGTGTTACGGTCCAGGGGTGGGGGTGGGGGGAAGTGAGCAAAGTTCAGGGCCCTGATGGCCTGGTGAACAAAGCTGTTTAGCAGTCTTGTGGAGAGATGCTCTGGTACCTTTTCCCCGAGGGCAGGGGGTTGAAGAGGGAACATGAGGGGTGGGAGGTGTCGCCTGCAATGTTTATGGCTCTGCGGGTGAGGCGGATGTAGTAGATGTCCGGGGGGGGGGGGGGGCAGAGGGGTGTAGTGTCTTGATTACCATTTTGTTTGTTATACTTCATTAATCCCAGAGGGAAATTCAAGGGCATACACAATTCGGTGCCAACTGCTTCACTATTCTTGCACACTTTCACATAGATCCACTTTAGATTCTCCAGTTAACATAACGTGCATATTTTTGGAATGTGGGTGGAAACTGGAGCACTCGGACTAAATTCACACAAGCATGGAGAGATCCTGCAAATTCCACACAGATAAGACCTGCTGCCTGGTGGACTTGAACCAATGACCTTGTTTTTCCCCCTTGTCCTATCAGGCAGCTAGGTGAGCAGAACAGAAATCTGCTTCCCTTATTGTGCCACGCAGATTTACTTTGCCAAAAGGAGCATTATACAGTACATACTGTATGTATGTACTGTATATTATTTATAAACTCCTCTTGTAATAACTTTTAATACTTTATTTAAATTGTTTTACTCATGAAGGACCCGACGGGGGAAATGGGAAAGGAAAGAAAAGTGAGAGGAACAAACAAAGAAGACAAACAAACTAACAACTGAAACAAACAGAAGACACACTGTTTCTTCCACTGAAGAGGTCTCAACATGAGTCTGGTATCTGTACCTGTTAAAGGAGAGACATGTGTGTGTGCATACATGTGCGTATGTATGAGAGTGTGTGCAAAATAAGTGTGTGCATGTGAGTGGTTTGTCAGGGAACATACGAAGAGGGTGGCTGGTCACAGCAACCACCCCGCTGCCCCGGAAACCCAGAGCAAGCAGGACAATGCCACCAACCCCCACAGAGCACAAATGTCCTGAGGCCAACAAGCCCCAGAACAGCCAGGCATTTGCCCCAGGAGGGATGGCTGAGGAAGGCCGGGTTGCCAAGCGGCCGGTGTTGCGGGCCCACGCCCCCGGACCAAACTGATGACATTCTTACTGTGGGGCAATCGTACTAACCACTACACTATCATGCTGCTGCATTTCTGGCTACTCCACCCACCATCTACTGTAGTAAGTTCAACCTGATATACTGTATGTGATCCCTATTACTTTTGTTTTAAACATATTGATTGGTGTAATCAAACTGACCTCTTTCTTCAGGGAAAGAAGGCGCTGAGGATCAAGATGCTCATGAGGACCCATGAGAGAGACACGGAAAACTAAGTGATCTGTAAAGGGAGAAAAAAAATGTACTGTATACATTTTTTGGATTATAATCCAATCCAATCCAATCCAATCCAATCCAATCCAATCCAGTCCAAATAAAGTTGGACTGGATTGGATTATAATTAATTATTTTTGTTTTGTATGACAATGACCAAATTTTTTTAATTATTATTTTCATGCCATGACAACTAAACCATTGTAACTTCATCCTTGACTCCAGTCAACTTAAATTTTATTTTGATAGTAACACAATGGCCTAATTTGTATAATAAACTACTTTCTTCAATGAAAATATAGTATTCCTTCAGTTTGAAGAAGATTTTACATAGCTAGCAGCAGTTCTGACTTTTACTAGACTGAATAAAAAATATATTGAGCCACAATTTTTCAATTTCTTTATTACCTTTTATTTGTTTTGACAGAGTGTAAGCACTCAGGGAGGCAGGGGAAAGGCATTCAGAAAGAATGATCTGTTCAGGCCCTAAAATTATATTTTCTGCTGGCATTTTGTGGAAAAAGAAAATATTACTGAGTTCACACTTGTGAATACCCAGTTTATTTTTTTTACCCCATTCATAACTGCATACCACTTGCCTCTGCATGTGCTACACTTCCCTATAACTGCATTTATGTATCTCCATCTCTACCCACCTGCATCACATCTGTATTGCAGGGTGATTGATGTCTTCATAGGTATTCACAGAGGTAGTCTGTGTAACTGAGCCCTAACTTGAATACAAAGACAGTCGCATTTTTTTTTGTAAATTTGATTTTTATTCATTTTTCATCATACATATTACATTCAGATCACAGTCCCTATATTTAAAAAAAGGAGCTAACCATACAGCCAAAAAGAAAGAGAAGGAAAAAAAAGGGGAAAAAAAAGGAAAAAAAAAGGGGGGGGGGACAAATGTTGGAGCATCAAGTTTTTAGTTTCCATCTCTAAATTCTTCTGTTTTTTCCAGTGTCTTTGGTTGTTCTTTCAATTTCTGTCTCATTGTTGCACTTTGTAGTGTGTCCATTTCCACCATTTTTTTTTCATATTGTCCTTCTTGCATTCTTTGTCGATATGTTAGTTTTTCCATTAAACGTATATCCTCAACAATGTCTGTCCATTGCTCTTGGTCAGGAAGAACTTCTGATCGCCATTTTCTTGTGATTGTTTTTTTTACATGCAATCAGCATGATTTTAACTAGATATCTGTCCTCAGCCTGTATTACATTGTCTCTTTTAAGATCACATAAATACATCAGGTTACAGTTCATTGGTATATTATATCCTAATATCCTCTGTATTGTCACATGTATAGATTTCCAGAACGATGAGATTTTGCTGCATTTCCAAAACATATGCAAGTGGTCTGCATTTTGAGCCCCACAGCCCCTCCAGCACATAGATTTGGTATTTGTATATTTTCTTTGGATCTGTCATGTAATGAAATAGCGAATCAGGTTTTTCCATCCAAATTCCCTCCATGTCCTTGAACTTGTTGATGTGTGTTGTGTTTTCCATATTTGCCAGTTTTCTTCTGTTATGTTTAAATTTAGCTCTTTCTCCCATTTCTCCTTTATATAGTTACTTGAATGTTTGTTTGCCGTAAGTTTCTGATATATCTTTTAAATAATTCTTATTTTATTTCCTGCATACGAGCTTAAAATGAATTGTATAATCTCACTCACATCTGTGTGGAGGTTATGCCTAATCTTTCTCATATAATAATCTCTCATCTGCAGATATCTGAAGAATTCAGATTTTTCTAGTTTAAATTTTCTTCTCATGTTTACAAAACTCCCGAAATCTTTTTTTCCGATATTGCCCCATGCTGTGATTCCCTTGTTCACCAGATTTTTGTATCCCCTATCTTGCTTTGCCGGTTCAAACTGACTGTCAAATGCTACCCATTTCAATAGTTTTATGTCCTCCTTTATATTATACTTTTGTACTATTTTATACCACAGTTCCAAAGTAAATTTTGTGATTGGGTCTATTTGTTTGATTTGCTTATACACATCCTTATCTCCTATTATGCTTTGCACTGGGAGTCCCTCAATTTCCTTTTCCATTTCTTTCCATTTTGCCTCGTATCCTCCGTCGCACCAACATATGATATATCTTAGTTGTGCTGAGTAGTAATATTCCTTTAGACTTGGTAGACCCATGCCACCTTTCTCTTTTGGTAACTGGAGAGTTTTATATTTCACTCTTGGCTTTTTACCTCCCCAAACAAATCTCAATATCATCCTGTCCCACTTTGAGAACTGGGCACCAGGAATCTCTGTTGGTAGAGCCTGGAAGAGGTAAAGCAGTCTAGGTTGTATGCTGATTTTGACTGTCTTAATTTTTGAATTCAGATCCATGTTTAAGATTGACCATCTATCAATATCTTTTTTTTTTATTTCTTGTTCTAACCTATCATAGTTTGCTTTATAGATTTTGCTTAGATCTTTAGGTATGTTCACTCCAAGGTATTTTATTTCTTTTTGTTTCCAGTTTAGTTTGATCTTATCAGTTATCTGGTTTAAAGGGTTGTAGTGGAATGTCAGTATTTGTGTTTTTGTTATGTTTATCTTGTATCCTGATAATTTTCCAAAATTTACTATCAAGTCCATCATTTCCATTATTGATTCATCTGGTTGTTCAAGGTAAACTATAATATCGTCTGCAAACAGCCCAATCTTGTGTTCCGTTCCCTTTATTGTTACACCTTTTAATTTCTTATTTTGTCACATCGCTTGAGCCAGTGGTTCTATGAACAGAGCAAACAAGGTGGGCGATAGGCAGCATCCCTGCCTAGTTGATCTTTGTATATTTACTTTGTCTGTTAAGCTACCGTTTAACTTGATTCTTGCCACAGGTTTTTGATACAGTGTCTTTATGCATTGCACTGACTTTTCATTAAATCCAAAGCGTTCCAGCACATTATATAGAAACATCCAATTAACCCTATCAAATGCTTTTTCTGCGTCTAAACTCATTATTACTGCGCTTTTCTTTTCTTTATGTATTTGATTAATTATGTGGATTGTTCTCCTGATATTATCATGTGTTTGGCGTCCCTCTATGAAACCAGTTTGATCATCCTCTATCAATTCCGTCAAGAATGTCTTTATTCGTTTACAGATAATTGTTGTATATATTTTATAATCCACATTTAATAAAGAGATTGGCCTATAGTTTCCGCATTGTTCCCTATCTTTCCCTGGCTTTAAAATAACTGAAATAATGGCTTCGTTCCATGATGGGGGTATTTTGTTGTTGTTTAATGTCCAGTTAAATGACTTTAGGAGCTGTGGCATGAGTTCTTCTATAAACAGTTTATAAAACTCAGATGGGTATCCATCACTACCTGGTGATTTACCATTTTTAAGTGACTTAATCACATCTTTAATCTCTTGTGTTGTTATTTCTGCTGTTAGCTTTTCATTTTGTTGGTTTCCTATTGATGGTAAGTCCAATGTGCATAGAAATTTTTTAATATCTTAACATTTGTTTCTTCAGGTTGCGAGTATAGTTCTTGATAGAATTTATGGAATATTTCTTCGATGTTTTCTGGGGTAACTGTGGATTTATTTGTGATGGGGTCCTTAATCTTATATACATTATTCACTGTTTGTTGTTTTCTTAACCGTTTTGCCAGCAGTTTTGTGGCCTTTGGCCCCGTTTCATAATATTTTTGTTTTAAATATCTATTTTTCCTTTCAATTTCATCTATTTGTATTTCTTTTATCTTTATTTTTTCTTCCTTAATTTCTTGATATATTTTTGGGTCATTTGTGTTTTGATGTTTACGTTCTAATTCCCTCAGTCTCTCACGTCTTTGTTCATATGATTCCAGTTTAGACTTTTTTTGCTTTTCCTGATTCAACAATTAATTTACCTCTTAACACGGCTTTTAGTGCGTCCCATAGTATTGTTGGGTCCACTTCTCCATTATCATTCTCCTTGATATACTCATTTATGTTTACCTTTATTCTTTCTTTCATTTTCTCATCATTTAATAGTCCTACATTAAGTTTTCATGTTGTTTGTCGTTTTCTATTGTTTAAATATATTTCCATGTATATAGGATTATGACCTGATATTTCTGCCCCTCCAATCCGACAATTTCTCACCCTGTGTCTGTCACCTTCATTCATAAGGAAGTAATCTATTCTAGAGTGTACTTTATGGACTGCTGAATAATGCGTATAGTCTTTTTCAAGTGGGTGCAGGTCCCTCCATATGTCTACCATACCCATTTCTGCCAATGAGGTTCTTATGAACTTTGTTACATGTTTTTTTTGTCTTCTTAACACTTGTTGTGTCAACTTCATGATCCATGACGGCATTTAAGTCTCCTCCACAAATTGGGACTCCTTCACTGTGTGATGCTATGAGATCAAACAGATGTTGAAAAAAACCCTTGTCACTTTCTGGTGGAGCATAGATGTTCACTAATGTGATCTGCATACCATCTATTCTTCCCTTTACTATTATATATCTGCCTTCTTTATCCTGGATTTCTTGTTCACATTCAAATTGTATTTTATTTGAAATTAGTATCATAACCCCCCTTTTAGTTCCTCCCTTAAATGAACTGTAGTAGGAGTTCTTATAGCCAAATCTCTTTAGTTTCTCATGTTCTGTCTTGTTCAAATGTGTCTCTTGCATAAATATAATTTCGGCTTTTTCCTTCTTGAATTTTCTTATTATTCTTTCCCTTTTAACAGGTGAGTTCAGACCATTCATGTTTAATGTCATTATCTTAAGATTTTTAACCATATTCACATTTTTCTATTTTTTTAACTTGTGCTCCTAGCCCCTTTAACAACAAAACTAACACATATATGTACAAAAACACATTAACGAACTTCGACCTCCACACTTTGGGCCTTTCTTCTGCCCATTGGTCCCTGTTGGAGGGTGGAGGGAATGTCCTCACCGAGTGAGGGGCCCTCCCTAGACCTGTAGTTACTATCCAAGTAATAGTCATTAGTCTAGAAATGTCCAACAAAAATCATTTTAACCTCTCCTAGCCGTTTGTTTCTCTTTTACCTTGTCTTCTTGGCCTTCATTTCTTCTGTGCCCTTCTTAATCTTTGTTATAATCTAAGCTTTCCGTTGAAAGCCTTGCAGTTTTTCTTGGGCTCGGTGCGCCACGTCTGTCTCCCGCCCTCTGCCGCTCACTCGCCTCCATTCCGGCTGTCTCGGTGCGCTCCGTGCCGCTGCTGCTCCAGCCGCTTTCTCCGGTACGCTCACCACAAAGCCTCGTTCCTTCATGTCCCTCGCTGCCTCTCTGGCCGTGTTGCAGGTTTTCACGCCGTCATCCCAATGAATTCTCATCTTCGTTAGCGGCGTTTGGAATCTAATTTTTTTCTCTTTCAGCATTTTTTTAATGTTGGCATATTTCTTTCGCTGCTGCACAATTTCTGTTGGGTAGTCATGGTCAAAGAATATTTGTTTGTTGCCAACTCGTATTTTTTTTTCCACGCTTGTGTCAGGATTCTTTCCTTTACGTCGTATTTTAAAAAGTTTACCACAACTGACCTGGGTGCAGAGTTTCAGTTCGGGTTCTGTGCCAAGGCTCTGTGTGCACGTTGGATCTGCAAGTCTGTTTCATCGGGCAGCTCAAGCTCTTTTTTAAGAATTGATCTATGAATTTCGTCATCGAGTTGCCTTCAGTGCCCTCCGGAATCCCGAAGATGCGTATATTGCTCCGTCTGGACCTGCTCTCCAGGTTGGTTATTTTTTCCTGCATCCTCTGTGTTTCTGCCGTCAGGGTCTGCAGCAGCTCGCTTGCCTCGGTCTTCCAGTCTTCCAACTGTGATATTCGAGCCCGTGCTTCTGCCATACATGCCCGTTGAGTGTGCAGCTCCTCCATGTTTTCTGCTAGCTTGCGGTCCATTTCTTTTCGGAGACCCATAATTTCCTCCTTCATCTTTTTTTCAGTTCTTCCTTAAGAGCTGTTAAATCCTGTTGGAGTTGTCGCTTGAGTTCTTTTATGTCCTTACTTATATTGGCGAAGCCAGTGTTCATAACATTGAGGTTGGCGTCCTCCATTTTCTCTGAAGTCTCCTCGTTTTTGTTGGCCTCGTGTTCAGCGATTTCTCCAGTGCTGTTGAAGAGGGATTCTTTAGTTTTACCCTGCTTTTGTCCGTGTGCCCGGCTTCTTCGTGTTTTCATCCCTTGTTTACTGCCCTCCCATCGAGTTTCCTAATTATCGACTGGTAGACAGCAAGCTAACACGTGTGGTGCAGGTCTCAATGATGACAAGATGCTTCCTTTTATCTCGTTTATTGATGCTACACCACAAGGAACTCAACGTGATGTACACTCGTCTTTTTCTGGTCTTACATCCGTTTACATTCGTTCCTACATCCGTGTAAAACTGCAACAAAGTACACATATACACGCTGTCAATGATATGGTCACTGTGTCTAGCTTAGCACATGTTAGCATTAGCTCTAACTTAGCTTGGTAACAATGTTGGCAATGGACTAGACAGTCGCTTAAAATACACCAATGCAACCGTGCAGTTCTCATTGTAGCTGTTAACACTGTCAAACCATGTAGGATACTCACGGACTAATGATGTCCAAGGCGCCGATAATTAAACAACATCCACAGCGTTTGTACATCGGGTGAAGCTCTGAGCGGTCTCCTGTTATATCATTACTGCGCATGTGCAACACTTTGTGTATCAGTTCAAAACGATGCTTCCACTACACCACTAGAGGGAACCAAACTCACTTACATGAAATGCTGTGATGGGAACTGCTCAACTTTTAATTCATAAAGGCAGAATACTCCCCGTCTGGTGTAATAACATTGTACTGAGGCGGCATGAAAAAATAAGCAGCAGTGCTGTGGTTTTAAGCAGGTTTTATTATATCATGTCGCCTTCACGGGATCCCCTCTCCGGTGCATAGTGGAGCAGCCCGGAGCGGGATCCCTAAGCTCTCAGAGAAGGAGAGGAGGACACGTGTGTGTCTACCAGTTGCAGGATCAGAGTGAGAGAAGAAGAGAGATTGCGTTACAGAGTTGCACCTTAAATACTTGATCATAACAATACATCAAAAAGACATACCCCACAGTCTAGAATGATCAAAGGGACAACAGAACAGGCAGGAGGTATTTGCATTTGTAAGCCATACATCACAATGGGCAGATTAGCTAGACCTCGCTCTAAGTGCAAGACAAAGAGGCTAACAAGCACATCTACATATTGATCTGAGTCTCTAGGTCACAGTAAGGACAGGACGCATGAGTACAAAGGATGAAAGGCATCGATTAACATCACATAGGTGAGACAGAAGAAACTCATCTACCTGTAGACATTAATACACCAAAGCACATCTAAGATGCTCAGAAAAAGCACAGTAAGGACAAGCCATATGCACACTATACCGAATGGCGCATTACATCACAACACATGCATGTTTGCATCACAAATACATGAATGGCACATTGCTTCTCAGTAATGCAGCAGAAAAACAGAGAAAAGAGGGCTGAGTGTCCTTAGTCTGTTGTGGGGTTAAAACGAACCGCCACACACGCTCCCCCCCAGAGGACGCGGCAGGGGGTCGCGACCTCGATAATCCATCTGTGTGAGCGAGCTGTGGGAGAAGCTCGCTGCAGGCGGAGGGGGAGGGAGGGGAGGGGTAGTAAGTGCCGGCAGGAGCTGTGAAATCGTCCTGAGCCGTGCAAAAATTGCTTGCTGCTCCGTGACGTCGAGGGTTTGTCCCGTTGCACGTGCGGAGATCACAAGAAGAAAAATTAGTCTCTGACTCCTCTTGTGGCCATGAAGAAAAGCAGGAGCGGCTGTAAGAGAAAAAGTAAACAAAGCAGGGGGACTGTTGGTTTTGGGTGCTGAAGCAACCCCAAAGCTCCCGGGAACAGCTGACGGCTGAAATCCCGTTGTGCCGTGGCTAAGACCATTAAAAAATCCAGTGGCGAGCTGCGTGCTCGCTTCAGGAGAACAAGCAGCCCTGAAGGTTCTGTGGGCAGCGGCGGAGGACGATGGCGGTCTCTGGCGTGGCTGAGACTGTTAACAAATCCTTCGAGCGTGCTGCATGCGTGCTTCAGGTGAGCGGGCAGCCCTGAAAGGCAGCGGCGAAGGAGGAAGGCAGTCTGTGGAGCCGTTACTTGTCCCGTGCGTGATGCGCCGTCCTTGTAACTCCCCGATGCGTGCGCGGGGGTTCAGTGCGTGGGTGGGCCGCTGGAGTGGCGAGTCAGGGTGCAGAAACTTGGTGGAGAACGGCGCAGACGGCGCCGGTAAAATCCAGGTTGAGCTGTGGCTGTAGATTGGCCATGGTGCGTTGGAGCGGTGAGAGGAAATAGACGATCTTTAGTCCCTCAGGCCCGTGCAGAGGCGTTGGAGCGGCGGGAGGGAATAGACGATCTTTTGTTCCTCAGGCTCATGCAGCTGCGTTGGAGCGGTGTGAGGAAGTAGACGATCTCCGTCCCTCGGGCTCGTGGAGGCGCGTTGGAGCGGTGCGAGGCAATAGACGATCTTTGTGCCCCGGGCTCGTGCAGCTGCTTTGGAGCGGTGAGAGGGAGGAGACGATCGTTGTCGCTCGTGCGGCCATGGTGCGTTCAGTTCCACGCGCTGCGCTCCCCGTCGGCCCTGGAGGTTGCCGTCTGGGGAGAGGACGAGGTGCGTGCGCTCTCTGTGAGAGCGGCCGGTCCAGCGTGGTTGTGCAGATCTCAGGCGAGGGTCGCGCCATGACGTTTTCTGCAGTTTACCCGGTCGTGGGTGATGTCCGGAGAACGGCTCGCCTGTGTTGGCTCCGCGTCGAAGTCTCCCTGAAGCCGCAGGGAGGGGGAACCAGTAGGCCGCTGCGACGGAGCATTCATGCCCGGGTGTTGCGTTCGCTGGCCGCTCGTTTTTTTCAGCGTCGGTTCGCCAGCGTGGCCATCCAAAACAGAAGGCTGCGTTGCACAAAACGTGTGCGTCTTCAAGGGGCCACCAACGCAGCTGTGTGGTTGTCCAGCTCGGAAGGTTGCTTTCGCACAAAACGTGTGCGTGTTCGAGGGGTCACCAGTGAGGCGGCATGAAAAAATAAGCAGCAGTGCTGTGGTTTTAAGCAGGTTTTATTATATCATGTCGCCTTCACGGGATCCCCTCTCCGGTGCATAGTGGAGCAGCCCGGAGCGGGATCCCTAAGCTCTCAGAGAAGGAGAGGAGGACACGTGTGTGTCTACCAGTTGCAGGATCAGAGTGAGAGAAGAAGAGAGATTGCGTTACAGAGTTGCACCTTAAATACTTGATCATAACAATACATCAAAAAGACATACCCCACAGTCTAGAATGATCAAAGGGACAACAGAACAGGCAGGAGGTATTTGCATTTGTAAGCCATACATCACAATGGGCAGATTAGCTAGACCTCGCTCTAAGTGCAAGACAAAGAGGCTAACAAGCACATCTACATATTGATCTGAGTCTCTAGGTCACAGTAAGGACAGGACGCATGAGTACAAAGGATGAAAGGCATCGATTAACATCACATAGGTGAGACAGAAGAAACTCGTCTACCTGTAGACATTAATACACCAAAGCACATCTAAGATGCTCAGAAAAAGCACAGTAAGGACAAGCCATATGCACACTATACCGAATGGCGCATTACATCACAACACATGCATGTTTGCATCACAAATACATGAATGGCACATTGCTTCTCAGTAATGCAGCAGAAAAACAGAGAAAAGAGGGCTGAGTGTCCTTAGTCTGTTGTGGGGTTAAAACGAACCGCCACAGTACCACTATTTAGCCTTACAACATTTCAAACAACAGTGCATAACAATGTTAACCATATCATTATCTATTCCCCATCTGCCATCAGTAAAACCATTTCTGTAATTGGTCTCAGAAACACTTTAACAGTCCCATCTCTTATTATCTTCACCTCCGCTTTTCGTACTTTATTGTCCTTTCCGTGAAATGTCTTTACAATCCGCCCCATGGGCCAGTCATTTCTGTGTGTTTGCCCATCCTTGAGCAAAACGACATCTCCAACGTTGATGTTCGGTTTCTCATCAGTCCATTTTCTTCGGCTCTGAAGAGTCACGAGATACTCTTGTCTCCATTGTTTCCAAAAACTGTCCGCAAGAGCCTGCACTTGTTTCCACTGACGTGCATGAAGTTCTGGTGCAGCGAAAGTTCCCGATGGTGCTGTCAAGGGGTTGTTTTTTTGGGTCAATAGCATTGCTGGGGTTAGGATGGTTGGATTGTCAGGATCTGTTGAGACCGGCACGAGTGGTCTTAAATTCATCACTGCCATAACCTCCGCCATTAAGGTGCTCAGTACCTCATGCGTGAGCTGTAGTTTGTTCTTGAGAAGTAGTGCATCTAAAATCCGCCTGGCAACTCCAATGAGTCTTTCCCAGGATCCACCCATGTGTGATGCATGAGGTGGGTTAAAAAACCATTTGCAACCCTTTTCTTGTAGGTAACTCATTAATGCTGCGTCACTGCGCTCAATTCTCAGTTCCTTACATGCCCCGATAAAGTTTGTGCCCCTATCAGATCGCAGAAGCTGTGCGGGTCCCCGAATGGAGAAGAATCTTCTCAGAGCATTTATGAAACTGGACGTTGACATTGATTCAATCAGTTCGATGTGCACAGCTCTTGTTGACATGCATGTGAAAAGTAGAGCCCATCTGTTGCTGTCTGCGCTTCCTCCTCTTGTGCGTCGTGTTGTCACTGACCACGGACCAAATACGTCGAGACCAACGCTGGTGAACAGTGGCATTGGTGAGAGCCTGTCACTTGGTAAATCTGACATCTTTTGGATTTGCAATGTCTTTCTCAGTTTCCTGCAGGTCACGCACTTGTGGATGGCAGAAGACACGAGACGTTTGCCGCCTATGATCCAAAACCCAGATGCTCTAAGGGCTCCCTCTGTCATGTGTCGGCCTTGATGCGCTACCTTTTCATGGTAGTATCTGATTAAAAGAACAGCGATGTGGTGTGAACGAGGGATAATGAGAGGGTGTTTTTCTTCTTTTGCCAGGTTTGCTGGTGCCAAGCGTCCTCCGACTCTAAGCAGACCATCTTCGTCAATGATTGGGTTTAATTTTTTCAGCCAACTCTGTTTCGGCAGTGGGTGTTTTGTTTCAACGCACTTGAACTCTTCCTTAAAGACTTCATGTTGCACTGTAGATATTAGGCATTTCACTCGTGAAAGTTCATTGATAGTGCACGCACTGTTATAACGTTTCCACCCACTGTTTTTGGTTTACCCAGACTTGCTCTTGTATGAAGTTGCGACAAGAATGAGTGATCCAACTGTGCGGCACAGTTTCATCCAGTGTGAGAACCTTTCAAAGCGGTGTGACCCCAAATGTCCAACAGACACCTTAGTAACAAATGTTTTTACATCAGGCCTGATTTCTGCATCTTCCTCTGGACTTATGAGTGAGAAGGGGTCAGATTGCTGTGGTTCTGTATCGGGTTGAGTCAAGAACAGAGGTCCTTGGAACCAGTTTGTGAGCTTCAGTGCATCTGCCGCGATGTATCTTGTGGCAGTGTCCGCTGGGTTGTCGCTGGTTGCTATGTAATACCACTGTGATGGAAGTGTTGACTTTCTGATGCGGGTTACACGGTTTGCCACATATGCGTAGAACCTTTTTGTGTTATTGTTTATGTATCCGAGAACAATCTTACTGTCTGTATAAAACCTGACAGCATCCATTGCAGTGTCTATCTCATCCCTGATCAGCTCGTACATCTCAACAGCTAGAACAGCTGCGCATAACTCCAAACGAGGGATGGTGTGTGCAGGGCGTGGTGCTATTTTAGGTTTACCCATAATGAACCCTGAGTGGCACTGACCTTCATTGTTGGTGGTTCTCAGGTATGCTACTGCTCCGATTGCCAAGGTTGATGCATCTGAGAAAATACATAACTCTCTTTTTCGAACAGAAGGCTGCGACAATGGCAGGTAGCACCTTGGTATCTGTAGGTCTTCTAGGTCTTTCAGGGAATCTTTCCATTTGTTCCATTCCTCTTCTCTCTCAGCGGGAAGTGGTTCATCCCAGTCGCCATGTTCTGTTGACAATTCACACGAGAGATTCTTTCCCTGCATCGTGATAGGCGCCACAAACCCTAGAAGATCATACAGGCTGTTGACCGTCGCTAAGACTCCCCTTCGTGTGTAGGACTTCCTGTCGATGGACACCTGAAACATAAAACTGTCAGTTTCAAGATTCCAAAGCACCCTTAAACTGCGCTGTATTGGGAGCTTGTCACGTTTGAGATCTAAGTCTTTTAAGTCCTTTGCTCTTTCATTCGCCGGAAAGGCTTCCATGACCCTGTAGTCATTAGATGCTATTTTGTGTAATTTGAGATTGGATTGGGCTAACATCTTTTGTGCATTTGTCAGGATGTCAACAGCTTCTTCTGGTGTGGCTGTGGAGGCTAATCCATCATCTACATAGAAATGTGTCATTATGAACTGTGTTGTTTCATGTCCATGCTCTTTCTCACCTTCAGCTGCAGCACATCTCATGCAGTAAATAGCCACGGCTGGAGAGGGGCTGTTGCCGAACACGTGCACTTTCATTCTGTAGTCTCTTACTTCTTTGTCCATGATGTCAATAATAACTTGATCTTCTATTGACAGTGCTGGTTTATCGTCGTCCTTTGTTTTATCAAAGACTGTGTTTCCTAAGTGGTCTGTGTCTCTCTCACCCTGCAAGGCATATGGTAGTATGCTGTTGGGGCGTGAGGTGGAGCAACCTGGAATCTCTTTGACAAGAAATGTGTTTGGGCATGGGCTAAGGAATGATGCACGACCATTGTAGAGCACATGTGTCTTTAGCACATTAACAGTCGAAGGCTTGTGTGTCGTCCCCAAACACGTTTCTCCCACAATAACCCATCCCAAGTCCAAGCGCTGTGCATAGGGAGTACTGTGGGGCCCATTTATTTGTTCTCTCACCTTGTGTACCTGTAGGATGTCTCTTCCCAGCAGTAGTTGGATGGGAGCATGTTCATCTACAGGTGGAATCTTGTCTGTGACTTTTCTTAGGTGTGGATACACAAGTGCGGCCTTTGGAGATGGAATCTCCCTCCTGTCATCGGGGATCATGTCACACTCGATCAAGTTTGGAAGCTGGAGCTGTACTTTACCGTCCATTGGCTCTATCACGAAGTTTGAAGCTCACCGCCCCCAAACCGTAGTAGCTCCTGAACACGTTTTCAGTGTGTAAGGGTCGGAAGGTGCTCTAATGTTGAACAGCTGGAAAAACTCTGATTTAGCGAGTGATCTGTTGCTTTGTTCATTGAGCACTGCATACATTTTCTGAGCTTCCTCTCTGTGTCCTGCAGGATAAACTAACACAGGGCTAATTTTTGAGCAGGATTGTGGGTTTTTTGCATTACCGCAAACTTCTGTGCGTCTAGACGTGACTAGTGTGGCTTCATAATCATGGGACTCCCCGCCATGATCCGTCTCAGCTTCCTGAGGTTCCATGGGAGGAGGAGAGGGGCCGGAATGTAGTGCTGCTACATGTCTATCACTACCGCAGTCAGAGCACTGGATTGACTGTTTACAGACTTTTGCCAGATGCTGAGTGGACCCACAACATTTAAAGCAGATGTGATTCTCTCTCAAGAACAGTTTGCGTTCTTCTATTGGTTTTGCTCTAAACGTTTTACATTTCTTTAATGGGTGTGGCTTTCTGTGTATGGGACATTGTTTATCTGGGCTTTCTGTTCTTTGATGTGTGTGGTTACCTTTAGCTGCGGGTGAAGCTGGTGGGATGTCTGTTTTGTGGACACTGATGAGGTGCTTACTGGCGAACTTGGGGGCCTTTTCAACTCTGGAGTTCATGTGGGCCGATGGAGAGAAACTGAAACTTGGGTCATTTCTTATTTTGGCCTGTTGTCTGACGTAACTGGAAAAAAAGCTGAAAGGAGGAAAGGCGACTTTGTGTGTTTCTTTGTATTTGGCACCTGCTGCAATCCACTTCTCCTGTAAGCTGTAGGGCAGTTTCTCTACAACAGGATTCACTCCACGGGCTGTATCCAGGTATGCGAGCCCAGGTAGGTATCTGCCATCCTTTGCACATTCAATTTCCTGTAGAACGTCACCAAGTTCTCAGCTTGAGTGCATCTTTGTTGCTGATTTTGGGAAAATGATCAAGCTTTTTTAACAGTGCATTTTCTATTGCTTCAGGTGACCCATAATACTCTTCTAGCCTTTCCCAGACTAAGTTGAGGGCTGCTTTTGGGTTGAAGACATGTGCAGAGTGGATCCTCTTTGCTTGTTCTGCTGATTCTGTGCCAAGCCATTTTATCATCAAATCCAATTGCTCGTGGTGTAAGAGACTGAGGTCTTGTATGGTGTTCTGGAAAGATACCTTCTATGCCTAATAATTCTCTGGGAGGTCATCAAACTATAGGAGTCCCGTGCTCAACATTTCCCGGCGTGTGAGGTATTTGGTCAGATCCTGAATGCCTTGTGGTTCCGCGTAATGTGTTGCGGGGGCATAATAGGGTCGTAACATTGGGGGATTAATCATCTCTGTGGCTCCATGCTCCTCCTCAATGTTGCCGCTGACCCTACTCTTACCATCTACAGCATTAGATGAGATGAATGGTACATTTGTGGCCATTTCAAACCGTTCACACTGGATCTTAGAGGGGGTGGCTGGATCAGTTTTAAATGGAGTTTCCTCAAAGCACATATCAAGGTGTTTCTTTACATACACGGATGTGCGTTGTGCTGAGCCAACTGGCAAGTCCATTAATGCTTGACTGAATTCACTTCTTGCACATTGTTCTGCTTCTTCATAGGCCGCAGCTTCAGCTTCTGCAGCTGCAACAGCCTTCTGATGGTTCAGAATGTGCTTCAAGATTAGCTTTCTGCGTGATGAGGGCTGCTTCTTTCTCTGAATAAGCTAATTTAGCCCGTGCAGCATCTGCTTTGGCTCTAGCTTTTATGGCAGAGGAGGTAGCTGAAGAAGCCTTGCTTGACTTGGAGCTACGTGAATATAACGAGCTACCTTGTACAGCTGTAGCCAAGGGAGTTGTGTGTTCCGTCTCCATAACTTCACTTCTGAGTTGGGGAGTTGGCTGGTGCTGCTCTCCTGCCCTGAGGCTCATTTGCTGCTTGTTGTTTGTTTATTGGGCCCGCCGCGCTGTAATCCTTTTACTTTACTGCCCTCCCATCGAGTTTCCTAATTATCGACTGGTAGACAGCAAGCTAACACGTGTGGTGCAGGTCTCAATGATGACAAGATGCTTCCTTTTATCTCGTTTATTGATGCTACACCACAAGGAACTCAACGTGATGTACACTCGTCTTTTTCTGGTCTTACATCCGTTTACATTCATTCCTACATCCGTGTAAAACTGCAACAAAGTACACATATACACGCCGTCAATGATATGGTCACTGTGTCTAGCTTAGCACATGTTAGCATTAGCTCTAACTTAGCTTGGTAACAATGTTGGCAACGGACTAGACAGTTGCTTAAAATACACCAATGCAACCGTGCAGTTCTCATTGTAGCTGTTAACACTGTCAAACCATGTAGGATACTCACGGACTAATGATGTCCAAGGTGCCGATAATTAAACAACATTCACAGCGTTCGTACGTCGGGTGAAGCTCTGAGCGGTCTCCTGTTATATCATTACTGCGCATGTGCAACACTTTGTGTATCAGTTCAAAACGATGCTTCCACTACACCACTAGAGTGAACCAAACTCACTTACATGAAATGCTGTGATGGGAACTGCTCAACTTTTAATTCATAAAGGCAGAATACCTTGGTTTATTGACCTATTTATGTCGAGCTGGCCATTTACCAAAGATTTTTAATCCAACTAGGGAGAGCTCTCTGTTTAAGCGTTACGCCTCTCCGCCATCTTCCTGGAAGTCCGTGATGAAGTCAAGACAGTCGCATTTTAATGTGCTGAAAGAATACTTTCCCCTCTTTCACAAAATACTATACTGTGGGAATGTGGGAATGACGAGACAGAGTTCTCTCTCAAGTCAGCTTTATTCACATCACCAACATCTCACAGAAGAATGAATGCAACACAGGAAACTCTCGTCCTTAAATCCCAGGACTCTTACAGTTCACAAGTCACATGTCTCACAGACCACGTTGCATTAAAATTCACAGTAACAATGCATCTCCTCTTTAATCCTTTAATTACTCCCCCACAGTCTCAAGCCTTGCAGCTTCCTGTAATTTCACAGGAAGCGGGTTTGAGTCTGTTTATGCCAACTTTCTCTTTCCTACCCCCTAAATCTAGCAAAAACTGCTTGTCCCCTGTTTCTAGCACTCTGAACGGTCCGTCATAAGGCGGTCGCAGCGGGGTTCGATGCGCATCGTGTCTGACAAAAACAAACTCTGCGTTCTTCAAAGTTTTAGGCACAAAAACGCGTGGAAAACTGTGGTGCGCGGGGCTGGGCAGTGTGCTTGATTCTATGTTACTCCGCAACAGCTGAGACGGGGAGGCATCTGGCGCAGGGTTATCTGGGAGAAACTCCCCTGGCAGCCGAAGTGGCTGCGCAAACACAAGCTCCGCTGGGGAGGCTTCTAAGTCCTCTTTAGGCGCAGAACGCAACCCCAATAACACCCACGGTAACTTGTCTACCCAATTTGCATCCGTCAGTGACGCTCTGAGAGCTGCTTTCAATGACCTATGAAAACGTTCGCATAACCCGTTAGCCTGCGGATTGTACGCGGTTGTGTGGTGAATTGTGACACCCAGGCTGCGGGCCATTGTCGACCAAAGCTCGGACACAAATTGAGGGCCTCTGTCAGACGTAATGTCCGACGGGACGCCGAAGCGCGCCACCCAAGCTGTTAAAAACGCGCGCGCCACGTCCTCGGCGGTGGTTGATGCCAGCGGGACAACTTCAGGCCAGCACGTGGTGCAGTCCACCATTGTCAGAAGGTGTGTGTACCCTTGTGACAGCGGGAGGGGGCCCACGAGGTCCACATGAACGTGATCGAACCTCTTGGCCGGAATGTGAAATGGCTCCAAAGAAGCCCTCATGTGCCTGTGTACTTTGGCTCTTTGACACACCGTGCAGGCTGCTGCCCACTCTTTAACTTGTTTGTGAAGGCTCGGCCACACAAATTTCTCTCCTACCATTTTGACCGACGCGCGCACCCCGGGGTGTGCCAAAGAATGAATCGAGTCAAAAATGCGGCGGCGCCACGCAGCCGGTACTACTGGACATGGCTGTCCAGTGGAGACATCGCAGATTAGGAGGGGCATACCGTCTTGCAGCACCCTGCTCTCCAGCCTTAATCCTGTTGGTCCAGACTGAAGCGCGCGCACATCCACGTCACTAACCTGCTCCGCGGCCATGGCTGCATAATCTACTCCTACGCTGACTGGGGCTGCCACGGCGCGCGAGAGGCAATCTGCCACTACATTGAGTTTGCCCGCCACATGCTGAATATCAGTGGTAAACTCTGATATCGCGGCCAGCTGTCTCTGCTGCCGGCCTGACCACGGTTCGGAAACCTTGGCCATCGCGAACGTTAGCGGTTTGTGGTCAACGAACGCTATGAAAGAACGTCCTTCTAGCCAGAACTGAAAGTGGCGGATGGCCAAATGGAGAGCCAGCAGCTCCCTGTCGAACGCACTGTATTTACGTTCGCTATCGCGCAAGGTCCTGCTGAAAAAGGCGAGGGGCTGCCAAACACTGGCTACATGTTGCTCTACGACCGCCCCTATGGCCACATCTGATGCGTCAGTGGTGAGCGCTATGCGGGCCGTTGGGTCTGGGTGTGCCAACAACGCAGCCTTTGCCAAGGCTGCTTTCACCTCCGAGAACGCTTGGTCCCGCTCCAGGGACCACTCGACCTTATCCGCGGGTTTCTTTTTTTAGAGCGCGGCATACAGCGGCTGCATGAGTTGCGCCACGCGGGGGAGAAAACGGTTATAAAAATTCACCATTCCCAAAAACTCCTGCAACGCCCTGACCGTCTGCGGCCGGGGAAAATCTGCCACCGCGCACACTTTGTCCGGTAGCAGAACTGCTCCTTCGGGGGAGACGCGGTGTCCTAAAAAATTGATCTGCGCCACCCCGAACTGACACTTCGCTGGGTTGATTATTAACCCGTGATCTCCCAACCTTCGGAAAACTGTAGCCAGGTGTTTTTCGTGTTCGTCTTCGGACGCGCTGGCTACTAAAATATCGTCCAAGTAGACGAACACGAAAGGGAGATCGCGAAGCACCGCGTCCATCATGCATTGGAACGTCTGTGCAGCCCCTTTAAGTCCGAATGGCATGCGTAAAAACTCGAATAGGCCAAACGGAGTTATTACCGCTGTTTTGGGTATGTCCTCAGTGCGCACTGGGACTTGGTGGTAACCGCGGACCAAGTCTATTTTAGAAAAAACGCACGCCCCTGCCAAATGAACGGAAAAATCTTGGATATGCGGGATTAGGTAACGGTCGTGCGCTGTAGCATTGTTTAACCTGCGGAAATCCCCGCAAGGTCGCCGTGATCCGTCAGCTTTCAGGACCATGTGTAGCGGGGAAGCTCACGGACTGTTTGAACGCCTGATAATGCCCAACCTCTCCAGGTTGGCGAACTCCTCGCACGCTATGGCCAGTTTAACTGCATCCAAGCGCCGAGCTTTTGCGAAAACGGGCAGTCTGGTAGTGGTAATAAAATGCTCCACCCCGTGTTTAGTGACTGTTGCCGAAAATGTGGGGACCGTGAGTGCTGGGAACTGAGTGAGCAGTGTGTGGAACTTACCGCTTGCAGCTGCGATGTTGGCTTGTGCTGTTGGCGGGGCCACTCGCGCAAAGGTCTTAATCTCCGAGCCGTTCGCCGCTGTCACCCCTGGACCACTGGAACCTGCTAGTCTGTCCGCGTAGGAAGGTGTGATGAAACTCAACTGGGAGCCTGTGTCCACGAGGAACTGCCTCCCTGAGCGTGCGTCCAACAAGTAGAGCAGCTTGTTCTCCTCCCCGAGGGCCGCGGCTGCTACCGACCCCCGGTCTTGATGTTTCCCGAACGCCCGAACTGGCACGGTGGTACACATTTGCGTGCCCTCTCTGCGAAGCGGCAATGGTAGAAACAAAGGATGTCTGATCCGCGTTCCCTGGCCCTTGCCACCGCCATTGTCGGTGAGTCTGGTACCGCTGCCTCTGGCCCCCTGTCATCTCCGGTCGTCGCGCCGAGTTCTGCTGCAGCGGCCGTGGCCGCGCGCCGCTTGGTGGCCTTGACAATCAGCTGCGCCTCTCGGTCCAGCGTGCAGTAGTCCTGTTGAGCCAACAGTGGCGAACTGGCCAGGGTCACTCTCGCTGCTGACGGTAGAGTCCTGAGGAAGAGGTGGGTGAAAATGAAGTGATCGTTGTCAGAGTCTTTCAACCTCAACAACTTCTCCATCAGGTTCGCGGGCTTGTCATTTTCCAACTCCGTCAGCGCCAGCAGCCTCTCTGCTCGCTCCTCCGCCGAGGGGGTGAATTGCTGGATGAGTGCAGCCTTCAACGTGCCGTATTTGTCGCTGTCCGGCGGCTGGTCGATCAGGCTCTCCACCTGCTGGGCCGTGTTGTTGTCCAGCTTTGCGACTATGTGGTAGAATTTTGTGGCGTCTACCGATATCCCCCGGAGGTTGAACTGCGCCTCAATCACGTTGAACCAGGAGCACGGATTGTTCTGCCAGAAGTCCGGTAGCTGGACTGTAGCGGCATTCGCTTGGCTGGGGGCTCCTGACGAGGCTGGCCCGGGGGAATTCTCCTCTTGCATGATTCGTCTTGGGTCACCAGTGTGGGAATGTGGGAATGACGAGACAGAGTTCTCTCTCAAGTCAGCTTTATTCACATCACCAACATCTCACAGAAGAATGGATGCAACACAGGAAACTCTCGTCCTTAAATCCCATTACTCTTACAGTTCACAAGTCACATGTCTCACAGACCACGTTGCATTAAAATTCACAGTAACAATGCATCTCCTCTTTAATCCTTTAATTACTCCCCCACAGTCTCAAGCCTTGCAGCTTCCTGTAATTTCACAGGAAGCTCTGCCTTTGTTCTGATCTAAAATGTGAGTCACAAAGCAAAAGTCACATATGTGTGTCCACCACAATACAAGTCATCTTGATGATTTGTCCATTTGTGAATTTTGCATGTTGCTTGCTTTTATATAACAGCTCCAAAAATACAAAGATGCCTGTTGTAGTACAGGGATACTACAAGGGGTTAACTGGCATCGGTGTGATGACGCAGTCGTACGATGACGTCATCATGCCAAACCGTACATAAGGGGAGAGTCGCCATCTTACAGCCTCTTTCCTGGCTGGCTCAATAGGAAGCAACATACCTGTATCGTATGTATAACTTCATGTAAAACCGGTTCCAGTTCCGCCGGACCGGTGGCGCCACACGAGTAGGCTGCCCGTTGCAACAGCCTTTTTTTTTATCTTCCTTCTTCTTTTTACACCTTTCACTCTGTATATATATCACGGACGCACGGATCGCCCCGGGGGTCTCCCAGGTCGGCGGACGGAGCCACGGATTGCAGCGGGAGACACTACAGCGGGGAGGAGCTAGTGCTAGTTAGCACTTGGCCGCCGCCCGGTGCTAATGGGAAACTCGACATACCGGGAGCTGTAGCGAAAACAACGCGGGTGCCGGGCTGGAGTTTAGGCGGCGTGCAAGAAATATAAGACAGAATAATAAAGAGCGATGGCAAGAACCAAGCAGACCGCCCGTAAAATCTACTGGAGGAAGAAGCCCCCCAGGAGACAGCTAGCCACCAGGACTGCTCGGAGAGGCGCTCCGGCCACCGGCAGAGTGAAGAGGCCTCGCCGTCACAGGCCCGTGGCTCTGAGAGAGATCCGTCGCTGCCAGAAATCCACGGAGCTGCTCATCCGTAAGCTGCCCGTCCAGCGCCTGGTGAGGGAGATCGCTCAGGACTTCAAGACCGTCCTGCGTTTCCTGAGCTTCGCCGTCATGGCTCTGCAGGAGACCAGTGAGGCCCACCTGGTGGTCTCTTCTTCGCTAAGGGGGTCACCATCATGCCCAAAGACTTCCAGCTGGCCTGCCGCATCTGCGGAGAGAGAGCTTAGACTTTCTGCTGCACATTCACCAACCAACCATAATGCTCTGCACTGTGTGTCTATATATATACATTTATAGTAATATGGACATATGTTTACTAGATGTTGTTTTTTCTTGCCTTCTGATTGTTTGCTCTGAGTGTTGCTATCCCTGTGCTGTTGCAATCCTAGAATTTCCCCATTGTGGGACTAATAAAGGCTTATCTTATCTTATCTTATCTTATGTAATAAAGTTTGTGTTCCAAAGCAGCACCACTCTCTGTGAGTCTCTCTGGGTTTCCTGACAAAACATTTGGTGACGAGAGCTAAACCATGGTAGCATGCTTGAGGCCACCACAGTCGTTTCTGGAAAACCCAGATGAACCACCCGTTCCTTGGCCGTGCTGGCTCAAGACTTTCTAAACCTACATGTCAGCGATTGGCCTGGACAAGTTAGACTAGGTACAGAAACAATTTCTACTGGTTCCCGAGAAGGCAGATGTATTTTCAGCATGTTAAGAGCAACGGACTAGCATGCTGATGCTGCTGAGCTGCTAGCTAGCTACTTCGCTACACTCGACGATGTGTTGGCACGGCGCATGGGGTTTCGCCAACAGTGACAAAAGGCTGAGCCCCCCGACTCCACACCATTTCGGAAGGGCTCTGAGTCAGACATCGTGGGACAGCAGGGCACCACGGAGCTAATCCGTGACAAGCTAACTGAAGAGCACAGCACAGAGAGTGAACACAGCACAAAAGGAGAACAATGTAACGATGGTCATTATGGCCAAATAGTTTAATTTTAGTTTCATCAGACCACAGAACATGTCTCCAAAAATTAAGGTCATTGTTCCTGTGTGCATTTGCAAACTGTAATCTGGATTTTTATGTTGTTTTTGGAGTGATGGCTTCTTCCTTGCTGAGAGGCCTTTCAGGCCATGTCTGTGCAGGACTTGTTTCACCTGTGGATCATAGGCATAATTTATGGGGGGATGGGGGGTTCCAAACCCCCCCCCCCCCAAAAAAAAATCAAATCCATCCAATATAACCCCCCAATAATCATATAATTATAATTAATAAAAAATATCTACAAGTGAGTGAAGAAGTTGTCGTTTTTTTTCATCAAACAATGTACACCCCCTCCCTGCAGACTTGGTATTGCCCAAATGGTCCATGCCTTCTCTGGTCAATACTCATTTGTAGTGGTGGCAGGTTAGGATGCTCGTCAACGCAGCAGGAGCAACTCACAAGACAGAATGAAAAGAGCTCCACAAGGGCAACAAACCATTTTAAATTGTTGGTTTTTGGGGGCATGGTGTGGGGATTCATCACCCAGAGAAGGCAGCGGGAGAAAGTGGGAAAAATGGACTGAAAGAGGAAGTGTCACCAGGGGGTCTCAGTGGGACAGTAAGGACTATTCACCCCCCGGGGAGAGGAGAGAACACCGGAGCCGCTGGAAGAAGAAGGCTGTGAGAAGCGTTGCTGGTGTGATGTTATGTTAATGTGCCACACAGGTCTTTGTTCCAAACAATATATTATGGTCGGAAGTTCTGGGTGTCAATGCATGGAATTAAAGTAATAAAAGGAGAATGCACAGAGACCCAGGAGCTCTTTTGCTGTAATGTATGTTGGAGAAAGAATAAAGTTTATGTGTCGTCCAGCTCATTGCCTCGCTTGCTTCCTTTATCCACATTGGTGACCCCAAGACATGCCATGGAAAGCGAGCCGAGCACAGCCCCGGAGACTACGTGGAGGGAGAGCACCAGCGCCACGTGCACTGGCTCAGTCAAGCTCCCAGACTTCTAGCTTCACAACCTGACCGTGTGTTTTTTGCACATAGAAGCCCAGTTCGCACGCCACGGGATAACAACAGACAATACCAAGTATTACTACGTGGTCGCTGCGCTGGATGCACATGCCACGCAGCAGGCAATGAGCCTGCTCCAGGAGCTGCCAGCCCAGAGGAAGTATGAAGCGCTCAAGAATGCTACTCCAGCGCTATACCCTTTCTAACAGTGAGAGGACAGAGAGACTCCTAACTCGTTCGGAGTTAGGTGACAGATCAGCAGTGGAGCTCATGGAGAGCATGTTGGTACTGAAGGGGAAGGATGATGAATCTTTCCTGTTCGCCCACTTGTTCCTCAGGAACCTACTGGCTACAGAGAGGGCGATCCTGGCCAACTCGCCGCGTCTGGTTGCCAAGGACTACTGCGCCCTGGCACAGGAAGCAGACCGCATCATTTCGGTGACCAGAACTCTCAGCGTGCAGGCAATGGCACCGGCATCCATGAGGGACTCCAGCGAGGTCGAGGAGCAAGGAGCCATTGGTGGTAGCCGGGACGGACACCAGGAGACGACGGAATGGAGTGATCTGGTTTTATCATCGCCGTTTTGGCTCGAATGCCCGACGCTGCCTGTCGCCATTCCAATGCAAGAAGTCGGGAAGACAGCGCGTTTGGCGTTCAGTTGCAGCTGTGACCACTGGCAACAGGAACAAACTGCTTTATGGACGGACACACATTCGGGGAGATGGTTTTTGGTGGACTCCGGCTCCCAGAAGAGCCTCATTCTGCCAGTCAACACAGACAGGTTGGCAGGAGGCAGCGGTCTCGAGCTCACGGCCGCCAACGGAGCCACCATCAGGACATTTGGTGAGCCGACACTGATGATATGCTTACACGGACGCAACTTTCAGTGGGACTTTGTGGTAGCTGATATTTTTTATGTGCTTATGGGTTGTTAGTAGATGTTGCTAGAAGGTGATTAGTAGATGCTGTCTCTTTTGCCTCAGTGCCCTGTACAGCTCGAGGAGCTGGGTCGACAACACCGGCTAACGTTATAGCTCCAGGAGGTAAGTACAAACAGTTACTTGCACAGTTCCCAGTACTCATGGTCCCGACTTTTTTGGCTACTATAACGAAACACGGGGTCGAACTGTTCATAACTACCAAAAGGCCCACCGGTGTTGATGCGACCTCGCTGCCTGGACGCAGCTAAACTGGCCAGCGCGTGTGAGGAGTTCACCAAGTTAGAGCAGTTGGGCATCATCAGGCGCTCCAACAGCCCGTGGGCATCCCCGCTACACATGGTGCTTAAAGCCGATGGGTTGTGGTGACCGTGCGGTGATTTCTGGTGCTTGAACAATGCCACGGAGCACGATCGCTATCCTATTCCGCACATCCAGGATTTTTCCATGCACCTGGCCAGGGTGCATGTTTTTTCGAAAGTGGATCTGGTCCGTGGATACCATCAGGTCCCGGTGCGCGCATAAGATGTTCCGAAAACAGCGGTAATAACTCCTTTTGCCCTTTTCGAGTTTTTACACATGCCGTTCGGATTAAAAGGCATGGCACAGACTTTCCAGAGGATGATGGACACAGTGCTTTGTGACTTGTCATTCGTTTTCATCTACTTAGACGAAATTCTGGTGGCTAGTGCGTCCGAGGAAGAGCACATCGCCTATGTCAAGACAGTTTTCCAGAGGATGGAAGCGCACGGGCTGATAGTTAACCCGGCGAAGTGCCAGTTCGGTGTGCCAGTGATTTTTTTGATTTTTTGGGCCACTGCATTTCGCCGGAGGGCGAGATTCCGTTACCAGATAAGGTGCACGCTGTGTCGGACTTTCCGGGCCCGCAGACCGTGAGAGCACTACAGGAGTTTTTGGGAATGGTTAATTTTTATAACTGTTTCCTTCCCCGGGCAGCCCAACTGATGCAGCCGTTGTATGCCGCGCTTAAAAAAAAGAAGCCCATGAAAACTATCGACTGGACTCCCGAGTGAGTCCAGGCTTTCACAAATGCCAAAACAGCGCTGGCGGATGCCGCGTTGCTAGCCCACCCAGATCTGTCTGCACGGATAGCGCTCACTACGGACGTGTTGAATGTTGCCATAGGGGCAGTGGTGGAGCAGTAAGTCTCAGGTTCGTGGCAGCCGCTTGCATTTTTCAGTCGAACGTTGCATGACAACGAATGCAAATACAGCACGTTTGACAGAGAATTGCTGGCTCTCCACCTGGCGACGCGCCATTTCTAGTTTTGGCTAGAGGGGTGCGATTTCACCACATTCGTGGACCATAAGCCGCTGACGTATGTGATGTCCAAGGTCTCAGAAACATGGTCGGCCCGGCACCAATGGCATTTGGCCGCGATTTTGGAGTTTACTACCAACATTCAACACGTTGCCGGTAAGCTCAATGTTGTGGTTGATTGCCTGTCGCACGCGTTAGTCTCCCTGGTCTACATGGGAATAGATTTCCCTGCCATGGCCGCAGAGCAAACTGGGGACGTGGACATTTGTGGACTCCAGTCGGCGCCTACTACATTAAGGCTGGAGAGCAGGGTGGTGCAAGAAGGGTGCCTCCCCCGCTCTGCGATTCCTCTACCGGCCGCTTGCGCCTGGTGGTTCCGAGCTCTTGGCACTGCTGCATTTTTGAGTCAGTCCACTCCCTTTCGCACCCAGGAGTGTGCGCTTCGGTGAAGCTAGTGATCGCGAAATTTGTCTGGCTGCGTTTGCGCAAGGATGTAAAAAAGTGGGCTGCAGCTTGCGTCGTGTGCCAGCGGGCCAAAGTTCACAAGCACACCAGAGCCCCCCTCGAGCCATTCCAAATCCCAACTAGGAGGTTCAACCACGTGCATGTGGATTTGGTGAGACCCCTCCCACTGTCACAAGGTTTCAGTCACCATTTGACAGTCGTGGACCGTACCACACGCTGGCCTGAAGTGGTCCCACTGGCTTCTACCACGTCTGCGGAAGTGGCTTGCACTTTTTTGTTGGCTTGGGTTGCACATTAACAACATTTAACATATTTATTTATAACACATTTATTTATAACACATTTATTTATAACACATTTATTCTGACCAGAGTTCTGTTCGTTTCTGAACTCTGGTCCACCATGGTCCAGAGCCTGGGGGTCAAAATTCACCGTACTACCATGTATAACCCCCAGGCTAACAGGTTATGCAAGCATTTTCATTGGTCGCTTAAAGCTCAGAGCTTCACTCATGGACACAAATTGGGTCGACCGTCTGCCCTGGGTTCTTTTAGGGTTGCGCTCCATGCCTAAGGAGGATTTGGCAGCCTCCCTGGCAGAACTCGATTTTTTTCAGCCGCTGCGGATCCCCAGAGAGTTTTTACTGGAAAACCTCGCACACAAGGCTGATCCTCCCATGCAATTTTTGCACAGTGTGGAGGCTTTTAACGTATCGGGCCCGGCCCACCATTGTTTTCCCCACACCACTTGTGTCAAACTCAGGCCTGCGAGCCAAATTTAGCCCGCAGTGTAATTATAATTGGCCCGCGAGATCATATCAAATGTGCATTAGAGCTGGCCCGCGGTATATACTGTACAGCTAATACTACAAATCCCACAATGCTTTGCTAGTATGTTGGCGCGCAGTCGAAACCGGCAAGCGCTCCTTTTTTCTGTTGACAGTCATTGACAACCATGCTCCAGTCACATCGGACAAATTAATTTCACCCTCCACAAAAATGGCCAAAAGAAAGATGGACAACAGGAGCTTTCAAGACAGGTGGGAGGCAGATTATCTGTTCACGAATATAAAGGACAGACCTGTTTGTCTTGTGTGCGGAGCTAACGTGGCTGTAACAAAAGAATATAACATAAGACTGGACGTAAAGCAGAAGCTGCAGAAGGTGGAGGAGATGAAAAGAAGTCTGGTTTGCCGGCAGACTATGTTCATGAAAGCAAAATCAAAAAGTGAAGCTGCTGTAAAGGCCAGTTTTATTGTGGCAGCAGAGGTGGCAAAATCAGCCCGGCCCTTTAATGAGGGATAGTTTGTCAAAAAGTGCATGGTCAAAGTTTGCGACATCGTGTGCCCAGATAAAAAGCAAGAATTTTTAAATGTGAACCTGAGCAGAAATACTGTGGCTGAGCGCGTGTGTGAGCTTTCCACTAATCTACATGAACAACTAATAAAAAAGGAAAAGATTTTATTGCATACTCCCTTGCTGTGAATGAGAGCAGCGACACGTCTGATACTGCCCAGCTGTCAATCTTCATCCGTGGAGTAGACTCGAGCCTGTGCGTCACAGAGGAACTTTTAGGATTAAAATCAATACATGGCACCACCACAGGAAAAGATATCTTTGAAGAGGTATCCAAATGTATAACTGAAATGAGCCTGCCTTGGGATAAACTTGTGGGACTGACGACAGATGGTGCGCCCGCGATGTGCGGTCAAAAGAGTGGATTGGTTGGCAGGATTCAGGAGAAGATGCGGGAGGAAGATGCAGTGAACTTACAGTTTATCACTGTATCATACATCAGGAAGCGCTCTGTGGCAAAGCTCTGCAAATGGAACATGTTATGAGCTCTATAAAACGAGTAGTCAACTTCATAAGAGCCAAAGGTTTGAATCACCGGCAGTTCAAGTCTTTTCTGGAGGAGTTGGATTCGGAATACAGAGATGTGCCCTATCACACAGAGGTGAGATGACTAAGCAGAGGAAAAGTACTGAACAGATGTTTTGAGCTACGTGAGGAAATCTGTCAGTTTATGGAAAACAAAGGGAAGGACACAACAGAGCTGAGAGATAAAAAGTTTCTGTGTGAGCTTGCATTTCTGTCTGACATTGTGAGCCATCTCGATGTGCTTAACCTGCAGCTTCAGGGACGGGGCCACATCATCACAGACATGTACGCAGCAGTGAGGGCCTTTAAAACTAAGTTGTGTCTGTGGAAGACTCAGATGCTGCAAGGAAACTTGGGTCATTTTCCGTGCTGCCAAACCATGGTAGAGCAAATTTCTCCTGCTGTGCTGCCTAGCGCACAGTTTGCTGAAAAAATCAACGTGCTCAGCGCCGAGTTTTCCTGGCAATTTGCCGACTTTGAGGCTCAGAAAGGGAGATTTGAACTGCTCAGTAACCCGTTTGCGATCGACGTGGAAAGCGCACCAACCAGCCTCCAAATGGAGCTAATTGAACTCCAATGTAATGACATGCTCAAATCAAAATATGACTCTGTTGGTGCTGCGCGGTTTCCATGTTTCCTCCCCGGCACAATGCCTCAATTACGCACCCAAGCTGCTCAGATGCTCTCAATGTTCGGCAGCACATATCTATGTGAACAACTGTTCTCTATGATGAAGGTGAACAAAACACCTCACAGAAGTCGACTCACTGATGAACACCTTCACTCCGTCCTGAGGTTTTCCTCAGCTCAGAGCCTGACCCCAGACATTGATGAACTTGCATCTAAGAAAAGATGCCAGGTATCTGGCTTAGACCAATGTGCAGAATAAATCAGAGTGTAGCAAACTGAGCTTGAATATATCTGTTATTTATGCACTTTTTCTACTGCAAGGCATGGTCTGTTAATAGTTGAAATGTTGGATTTTTATTGAATGACATTATTATTTTTGGTTCTTTTGTTGTTGGCTTTGAAAAACATTTACTTTAAAAAGGAACTTGAAAGGATACGGGGAGAGACATACTTTATTTATTTATTTAAATAAGAAATGAATACCACTGATGTGTCTTTTATTTCAAATTTAATTTCTCATGTGTTTGTAATATCAAGCTTTGGTTGTTCCAGATTCTGTGTTTAAGCAAAACTAAAGTTTGTTTCCATATGAAAAGGTTAAACATTACATATCAGTTGCAGTTAATTTTTCAATAAATATTGAGTTTGGCCCGTGACTTTACTTCACTGCTTAATTTTGGCCCACTGTGAATCTGAGTTTGACACCCCTGACCCAGGCCATGACCTCTCACCCAATGTCGCCTGTCAAAGGAGGCGATTGGCTTCAGGTGTGCTGGCAATGGAGTAGGTGTGTGCGTTGCTGGCTCCTGCTATATTTTTTTCTTTACTTTTTAAACCCTATTTTGCTGTAAGCTGTTAATGTTTTGGACATTTAATACGTGCAGAATCTGTTTTAAGTTGTGAAATATGTCCAAAACAAGAAAGCAGACTGAAAAGGAGGCAGCAGGGAACAATATTAACACTAGCTTAGCTGAGGATGCTAATATCAGCCTTAACCCTGCACTTGTTGCCTTGCTTGAGCAACACAGAATGTCCATAGCTGCTGACTTCAAAGCTTCATTTGAACTTATTAATGGTAAGCTGGACAAAATTCAAGCAGATGTGGCGAACCAGGAGCAACGCATTGGCGACCTTGAAAACAACGCGGAGGACGTCAGCCAGCGCCTAGCGGCGCTTGAAGTTACATGTGAGTCAATGCAGGAGGAGAACAAACTTTTGAAAAACAAACTTTCTGACCTGGAGGGAAGAAGCAGGAGGCTGAATATTCGTCTGGTGGGTCTGCCGGAGTCCTTTGATGTGGGTCCACGGCCATCTGAATTTTTTTCTCGGCTGTTGGTGGACGTCTTTGGCGCACAAACTTTGCCATCTCCCCCAGAGCTGGATAGAGCCCACCGCAGCCTCACGTTCAAGCCGAGTCCGAATGGGAAGCCGCGCGCTGTCATTATTTGTTTCCACCGGTTTCGGACCAAAGACTTGGTGATGAGAGAAGCGCGGAGACGCCGTGGGACTTTGGAATATCGTGGGCATAAACTTCAGTTCTACGAGGATTATAACGCCGACGTTCAGAAGCAACGAGCCGAATATAAGGAGGTTATGTCCGAGTTGTACAAGAGAGGTTTTCGTCCTTCTCTTCTTTTCCCTGCCAGGCTCTGGATAACTCTTCCAGACGGCAAAAACCAGTGGCTGGCGTCCGTCTCGGAGGCCACCTGCTTCATGCAAACTATGGAGAGAAACCAGCAATTTTCGCCTTGAACTGGACATTTCTGGGTTGACCAGCTGCCGCGCTGGGCTGTTTGTTACTTCATTGAGGCTGCACTGACTGGACATTGATGCATTTTCAGATGTTTAAAAACAAGGTAAAATTGGCTCCCTATACGTTGTTGTTTACTTAATTCTTTTTTTAATTTTATCTTATTTATTTATTTATTTTTTTTAGGGTAAAACGTTCATATTATGCAGGATTGAAGCCAGTTGTATGGGAGCATTCTGTTAGGATGAAAATAGAGCTGGAGATGGAGCGGTTGCTGTTTTTTTGCAACCGGCTGGAATGTGGTTATAGGTTTGGTTGTTGGATTTTTTTTATTTTTTTATTTTTTTTAATTTTAATTTTTTTATTTATTTTTTTTTGTTTTGTTTTGTTTTTTGTTATGGTTTTATTTACACCCCCCCTTACCCCCCCCTTTTTTTTTTTTACCCGTACCTCACTTTACTCTTCTTTGGGCTACACAACATAATATATAAATTTTACTCTCTGAATGAATAGTAATCTTACTTTGGTAAGCTGGAATGTGAAGGGGTTGAACCATCCAATTAAACGAAAGAGAGTCATGTCACGTCTAAAGCAGTTTAAGCCTGGGGTATTGTTTTTGCAGGAAACCCATTTGCAGGATTCCGACCACTTGCGTTTGTCAAAATGTTGGTCAGGACAATTTTTTCATTCAAATTTTAAAGCTAAGGCCAGGGGCGCTGCTATTCTTATTGATCGAAATATCCCATTTATTCCCTCTAATGTTGTATTAGATAAAAATGGACGATTTGTAATAGTATCAGGTAAACTTGGCGATAAACATGTCACTTTGGCTAATCTGTATGCACCGAATTTTGATGATGTGCACTTTTTTCGCAACCTTTTTTCGCAACTTCTAGATTTAAATACTCATTCTCTAATTCTTGGGGGTGACTTTAATTTGTATATGGATCCGATCTTAGATCGCTCATCTTCAAAACCTGCTAGTCTTAATAAATCTGCAACTTATGTTAAGTCTTTTCTTGAGGAATATAGCCTTACAGATCCTTGGCGTTTTTTACATCCTAACAGCAGGGACTATTCTTTTTTCTCTCACGTACACCATACTTATACCAGAATAGATTATTTTTTTGTTGACAATTTATTAATTAATAACCTTTGCTCTTGCAGTTATGATAGCATCTCGGTTTCTGATCATGCCCCTCTTGTACTTAAAATGATCCTCCATGGATGTGACTCCATGAGAAAGCATTGGAGATTGGATCCATTATTACTTACAGATGAAAAATTGGTTGCGAATATTTCTTCTAAAATTAATTTTTTTAAAAAGAAAATAAAACTCCTGGTATGTCAAATAAAACGATATGGGAGGCCATGAAGGCATTTCTTAGGGGGGAATTTATTTCATTGGCAGCATTTAAAAGACGATCCTTAATACAGGAACAGAAGGCTATTTTAGATCAAATCCTGGACATTGACAGACAATATGCTCAATCTCCATCACCCGCTCTGTACAAGGAACGTATGACATTACAAACTAAACTTAATTTACTTTCTACTCGACAAATTGAAGGTTGTTTAATAAGGAACAAGAGTGAATTTTATGAACATGGCGAAAAAACCAGTAAACTTCTAGCTAATCAACTACGTGGTATTAGAGCTAAGCAAATTATTACTGGAGTTAGGACAGATAAAGGAGAGGTGACATCTGACCAACAAGTGATTAATGATATTTTCAGGTCATTTTATTCCAAATTATATACCTCAGAATATACAACAAACTTAAAGGATTTGGAAATTTTTTTTGATTCTATTGATATTCCTTCGATTTCTTCAGAATCTCGGCAAATTTTAGAAGCTCCCATCACAAAAGAAGAAATTCAGCTGGCAATATCATCCATGCAATCAGGAAAATCTCCAGGACCTGATGGGTTTTCCGCTGATTTTTTCAAAAAATTCTCTGACGACCTCGCTCCTTTCCTTTGTCAAGTTTTTACAGAGTCGCTTGACTCTGGTACACTTCCTCCTTCATGCTATCAGGCCTGTATCACTGTGTTGCTTAAAAAGGATAAGGATCCTGTTGATTGTGCTTCTTACAGGCCTATTTCCTTGTTAAATACCGATGTTAAAATTTTGTCAAAGTTGTTAGCTTCAAGGTTGGAAAAGACTCTTCCTTTTATAATTTCACAGGACCAAACCGGTTTCATTAAAAATCGCCATTCTTTTTTTAACTTGCGGCGGTTGTTTAATATTATTTATACTCCTCACCACAACGTACCTGAATGTCTTATTAGTTTGGACGCTGAAAAGGCATTCGATAGGGTTGAGTGGGAGTATTTGTTTTTTACTTTGGAGAGGTTCGGTTTTGGTTCTTCCTTCTGTTCCTGGATTAAACTTCTCTATGCTAGTCCTTTAGCTTCAGTGTTAACTAATTGTTGCTATTCTGACTATTTTAGACTTTACCGTGGTACGAGGCAAGGCTGTCCTTTGAGCCCGTTGCTCTTTGCCTTGGCAGTTGAGGCGTTAGCTATTGCAATCCGTGGGAGCCGGGATTTTCTAGGCATTCGTAGGGGTGGCATTGAGCATAGGGTTTCACTCTATGCTGACGATCTTTTATTATTTCTCTCCAACCCACTTACTTCATTACCCGCTATACTCAATATTTTGGATAGTTTTAGTAGGTTTTCTGGTTATAAAATTAATCTTAATAAGAGTGAACTGTTTCTGATTAATGAAAAGATTCAAGTTCAGGATTTTGAAAATTTTCCTTTCAAGGTTGTTATTGATCATTTTAATTATCTTGGGATATGTGTCACTAAACAATTTAATTACTTGTTTAAAAATAATTTTCTCCCCTTACTTGACCAGAGCAAGCTAATACTTTCCAAATGGTCCCCATTATCCTTGTCTTTAATTGGCAGAATCAATTCTGTAAAAATGATGTTACTTCCAAAGTTTTTATATTTGTTTCAATGTCTCCCCATTTTTATTCCTAAATCCTTTTTTAAGTCTTTGGACTCTCTGATTACCTCATTTATTTGGAATGGTAAACATCCGAGATTGAGGAAAGTTTTTCTTCAAAGACCCAAATCAGTAGGTGGCATGGCTCTGCCTAACTTTCAATATTACTACTGGGCAGCAAATATCAGGTGCATGTTATATTGGAAACATTTTTATCTGGAACCCAAATCACCTATTTGGATCCTTATGGAGTCACATGTGGACAATCAAACCTCCCTACCGGCAATTTTAGGTTCACCACTTCCCCTTGCTTTGTCTACACTGGGTAATAATAAAGTAGTTCGTCAGTCTCTTAGAATTTGGTCTCAATTCAGGAAAAATTTCGGTCTTCAGTTTTTTTCCATTAGAAGTCCAATTGCCGCAAATCATTTATTTACCCCATCAACTATTGATAGTGCATTTCATATATGGTACAGAAAAGGTTTAAAATCTTTTGCGGATTTATATTTTGATGGTCAATTTGCAAGTTTTTCTCAACTTTCCACCAAATTCGACATCACTTCTACACATTTTTTCCGCTTCCTCCAGGTCAGACATTATGTGCAAACCATGACAAAACAATTCCCTCAAAAACCTTCTGATAATCCTCTAGATGATTTTTTATTAGTTAAACCAACTTCTAAGGGGGTAATGTCAGTGTTATATAATTTAATTTCAAATTTACAATCTTCTTCTCTGGCCGCTATCAAATTGAACTGGGAACAAGATCTTAATTTTACTTTTACTGATGAACTGTGGGACTCTATTCTTGGCCAGGTTCACACTGTATCAATGTGTGCTCGTCACGCTCTTATTCAATTTAAGATTGTACACCGGATGCACCTGTCCAAGGTTAAGTTAGCACGTATTTACTCGGATATAGACCCAACTTATGAAAAGTGTGGTAGCGCTCCTGGCACTTTGCTTCACATGTATTGGTCCTGCCCTGCATTGATGAATTTTTGGCATTCGGTTTTTATCACTATGTCTGAAGTCCTGCAATATCAAATTAAACCTGATCCATTATGCGCCATTTTTGGTGTGGCTCCAGAACTTGTCTTGCCAAGTTCCAAATTAAAAGTATTCAAATTTTCATTATTATTGGCCAGACGTGCTGTATTACTGAAGAGGAAAGACTCTTCGCCCCCTTCACATTTACAGTGGATAAAAGATATAATGTCCTGTTTGGATTTAGAAAAAATCAGATATACAGTCTGTGGCTCTGAAAACAAATTCTATAAATTATGGCGCCCGTTTCTTGATTTCTTTGAAAGACCCACGATTATAGTTTCTGAGTAGCTCATATCCCCTTTACCCCACCCCCACTTCACACACACAATTTTTCTTTGTATTTTTTTTTTTTAATTATTGTTTATTTAAAGGTTTTTGTGCTTTGAAGCATTTACATTTGTTGGCTTTAAGTTCTAGTTTTTTACTGTTTGGTTGAAACAAAAATGAAAATTTCTAATACTTTGTATTGTATTGATACCTCAATTAATAATAATAAAAAGACCTTTGAAAGAAAGAAAGGAGGCCTTCATCCGTCTTTGCTGGTCTGATACCCTGCGCCTCAGCGCCCCTGAATCCTCAGTGCGTTACCTTCAAACCAGCCCCAGTCGTCTCACTGGAAGTGGCAGCTCTCTCCCTAGCATCAGCGCCGCCGGGGAGCACCCCATTGTGGCATGCACCAACGCTCTATAAAGGAGCACGGTGTTATGCAGAGCATCAGCAAATGAGAACCCGTCTGCCAAATGGGCCTTCAACCCGTTCTTCAAGGTCCTATTGATCCTCTCCACACCGCCATTAGCCTGCGGGTGGTACACCAACTCTCAAAAGCTTCTGAAACAAACTGCAGGCCATTGTCCGTCGTTACTGAAATTGGGGTCCCCCACCCAGCAAACAGCAATGAAAGGAACCTTGTAATAACCTCTGTCGTTACTGAGCCCGTCGGGAGCACTTCTGGACACTTGGAAAACAAGTCATACACCACCACCAGGAACCTACTGCCTGGGGGTGCCGCGTGCAGCTCGCCGCAAATGTCCAGTTCAATGTGTTCCCAGGGCCCCTGTGGGTAAGCGATTGGCCGGAGAGGGGGTGGTGGTGGTCTACCCGTCTTCCCACTCTCCAGGCACGGGACACAGTTTCTGACCATTGTCTCAATGTCCTTGTCAATCCCTGGCCACCAATCTGAGTCCCTGCCCCGTTGCTTGACTTTAACAACCCTAAGGTGGCCCTCATGCAGCATGTCCGGCACCCGTTCTCTCAGTGCCTCCGGGATCACCGCACAGTGACCTCTGGCCACACACACCTCGTCCCAGCAGCTGAGCTCGTCCCTGAAGTGATGGAACGGAGCCAGGACCCCTGGTGTTCTCGCTGGCCAGCCCTCTCTAATCGCCATACATAGCCTCTTCATCACCTGATCGTTCTTTGAAACTTCTTGAAGTTCTTCAGGAGACACGATGTCCTGGAGAGAACTATGTAGGGTGTGGACCAGTTCCATCTTGAATGAGTCCACAGATTCCATATCCGGAACCAGCACGCATGTCGGGGCCCTAGACAGCAGGTCCACCATGATGTTGTCCTTGCCCAGAGTGTACTTAGTCTCAAAGTTGTAAGCCCTGAGTCTCTTGGACCACCTGTGGATACGCAGCGGCCTGTGGCCCGACCCCGAAGTCTCCAGCAGATGGTCCGTCCTTAACGTGAAATGCCGGCCGTAGAGGTACATGTGCCACCTCTCACAGGCCCACACACAGGCCAGCGTCTCCCTCTCATTGACAGCATATTTCCTTTCAGCCCCCAATAGGGATCTCGATGCGAAAGTGACCGGACACTCTGTACCATCCTGCACCTGCGACATTACTGCCCCCAGGGCAGAACCAGAAGTGTCACAGGTCACGATCATAGAGCAGTCAGGATCAAAATGGGCTAGAAATGGGGGCAAGTGAGCTGCTGTTTCAATTTCCTCACAGCCACCAAACAGTCAGGAGTCCAAACCCAAGGTGCGTCCTGTTTCAGCAGAGCTCTGAGAGGCTCAATCGTTTCAGAGTACCTCAGAATGAACCGTCCATAAAAGTTCACCATTCCCAGGAACGATGAGATCTCCGCCGGCAAGGAGGGATCAGCCAGGCGAAGCACTGCTTCCACGTTCAAAACCAAAGGCTTCAGCCCATCTCCCAATAGCTGAAAGCCCACAAAGTCCACTGCTGCCAGGATGCACTTTTCGCTGTTCAGGGTAACCCTATGCTCCTGCAGTCTCTCCAGGATCCTCTCCAGCCTCCCATCGTGTTCTTTGCTCGACGCCCCATGCACCACAAGTTCGTCAAGGTACACAACTACCCCCTTCAGGCCGGCTAATATGGTAGCCATCACCTTCTGGAAGCAGCTCGGCGCCGAGCTTAGGCCGAAAGGCATCCTTGTATATCGGAACACCCCCATGTGCGTCACAGGAGCGGTCAGGTTTCTGCTGTCCGGGTGTAGCAGCACCTGCAAGTAGCCCTGCCGGAGGTCCAACTTTGAAAAAACCTTCGCCCCACTGAACGTCGCCGTCAGCTCCTCCATAGTGGACAGCGGGTACTTATCGGGGACCACTGCCTTATTCACTGCTCTAAGGTCGATTCAAGGTCTAACCCCTCCCCCCTTTTTCTTCGCCACCACGAGGTTGGAAATCCACGGAAAAGCATCGGCCCTCTCGATGACCCGCAACTCCAATAGCCTGTTCAGCTCTGCCGAGATCTCCTCTTGCAGCGCCAGTGGGAGACGCCTCAACAGCTGAATCTTCAGTGTGATGTTGTCATTCACCAAAGGCCGGTGATAGAATGTGTCAATGCGGGCTAGCCCCACAAACAGCTTCGGCCAGCAGAGGCGCCAGTCGTCACCCACGAGCCCTCAGGGTCCATTATGGAAAACCCTAGTCATCCCAGCAAGTCCACCCCCAGCAGGTCAGTCCCCTGCCGTGCCACTTGGAATGTAAAGTTAGGGACCCTCTTCGACCCGCAGGTCACCAAAAAGTCTGCCGTGCCTGCCATATCCATCTCCGCATGGCCATAACCAAAAAGTCTCACTGCTCCACCCTTAATGTTTTTTGCAGGGAACAAACGCAGCAGGGTTGGGAGGCTCAGGATCAACCTCCCGGCCCCGGAGTCCACCATAAACAACACGTCAACTCCGTCCAGTTGGAGGACGTACCGCTTCATCGGGCCTTCCCCCATCCTCGCAGCGTGAACTTGAGCCTGGCCCCCAGGCCTTCCCACCCGCAAAACAGCTCGCTTCTTCTTCCTTCTCCTCTTTTTCCTGCCTCCACTACACTGCCTCGTCAGCGCACCAACTTCCGCATCCGGCGGGAAACTGTGCTCGGGCGGCCCCTGGCTAGCCTTAGCCTTCTGCCCCAACTGAGCCACCGAGCCTTCTCTCCTCACTAATTCCAGCATTTCCTCCCATGACGTTGGCTCCACGGCCAACAGCAGCTTAGCCGCTAACTGCGGACATCTGGCGCCCTGTGCCATTTTGTCCTTAACTTGTCCAAATTCGTGTGGCCGAAAGTTGGCTTTACGAGCTAGGCTAAGTAGGTCTAATAAAAATGAGCTCAGTGACTCACCCTCACGTTGCCGTCTCTCATAGAACTTCCACCGGCTCTCTGAGACCGTGGAGGGGCTGCCGAACACTTCATCCAACACTCTCAAACATTCCTTCAGCGTGCCGTCCCGGCACCGACCAAGAGCAAGCCTCTGACCCTCGGTGCCGAGGTGATGGAGCAAAACGCTCTTCAGTCTTTCTTCGCTGGCAGAACCCAGGCCCGGTGCTGTCACGAATGCCTCGAAACCCTCTTTCCATTGAGGCTATGACATGGTCGGTAAACCCGGGTGTTCCAGAAAGACAGGCATGGGGATCGTAAACAGGCATGTGCCCTATGCACGCCACCATTATTGACCTCGTCACCAAATGTTATGTCCTAAAAAATAATGACAAACCGGGGAAAAGCTGGAAGCAGCATTCTCTTTATTATGAACAGGAACTCCTCTATTTATATGTACAGCCGTAGCCCGCCTGACATCACACGGCCCCGCCCAGACCAGGCTATGGCAACCCCAAAGGTACAAATCACTATAATATAATAAGATAAGCCTTTATGAGTCCCACAATGGGGAAATTCTGGGATTGCAGCAGCACAGGGATAGCAGCACTCAGAGCAATAGTAAATAAGATAAAAAAGATAAGAATTGGTTAGCCAAAGCAGTAAATAAATATACATATGTACACAGTTATATACACAGTGCAGGAGCTGTTGTGTCCAAATAATAAGGAGGCAAGGTGACGTTTTATAGATTTATTATAAAAGCAACTATATAAATACAGGAGTCCCTACCGCAAGTACGGGAGCCACAGCGAAGAGACAGCATGCCTCCCGCTACTGGCTTATATACTCCAGGTGACGCCACCCCCCAAAGGCGGGGCATCACCCCTCCCAGCCTAGGGCACCACCATACTAATATATTATATATATTACGATCCTACATTCTTCCCCCCCTCTTTGAAAAAGCACAAGCACACTAATTAACCCAACCAAATAATTTTCACCCGATTCACACACTAATACAAGAGGGTATATAGGCCTACTCATTCACACACCATACTGGCCCAGAGGAGCTCTCCGCTATGTAAATAAACAGTCCCAGAAAAGAAAAAGGGCCACACACCAAACTAAATTAATCCCGATCACATAGTCTAAATACATACATACAAAAGTAATTTACACAATGAACAAGGCGGTATCTGACTCCCATAAACTCACAGGATACACACAGTAATATACAGAGATCTCCTGAAAAAAAAAATCACACAATACACACCAAAATAGGGCATTAAATTCACACTAACAATCACACCCAGGTGTTACTGCACCTCACACTTCTAAAACAGCCACACAACAACGGTGGTCTCATGCATCAAAATCCCATAATCACCCCGTTACAGTGGCAGACATTCCTTTTCACTTTCAAGAACGTAAACGGTCCTTAGGCCCACACCACATACAGGGAAAATAAAATCACAGTGCTGGAAATTTTAACACAACCAAATAGTGCAAAATCACAGTAAGGGGTTACTTTCTACAAAGAAGTGGTAATACAAGCAGGTTAAGTCCTAATACAACAAGCCTATGTACACTTTTTTTTTAAACTACAAAACGAACTAGATATCCACGTCACACACTTAAGTTGTACCACTAATAGGATAAATACACTCCTTCTTCAGCCCTCAGAGAGAGCAGTCGCATTTCCTCCTCCTCCCTCCTCTTGCCTTCCTGATCTATTCCCAGCTTGCAATGTTGCGTTCGTGTCTGTGTTTAGTCGCTCTTCTTCTGCTGAATCTTAATCTAAACGGAAATTATGGATTTGGAAGCGGCTTAAATGTGCTATTGTCACCACTTTTCAACAAGAACCGGGCCAAGGGGGAGTCCAAGAATTGGACCTGCTGGGTGTATGATTGAATGAATGAATGAATGAATTTGAATTTATTTCGGATAGTAGAGTACAGGTTAAAAGAAACTGTATAATATAACAACAAGGTCAAATTAGACAAAGACTCCTCCTACTATACAATTCCACGTGAGTTATCCGAAATGGGTGATGGCTGAAGCCGCAGCTTATATTGCCCACCCATATTCCATCCAAGAATTCAAAGGAGAAAAAAGAGAAAACAAGACAAGAGCGATTACAATTTAAAACAAAGCTAAGACAAAATGTGACTGAGAGAAAAAAGAAAACTAAGCTAGGCTAAGTTAAGCGGTTACTATTCAAAAACAAATCTAAGACAAAATGTCACAGAGAAAAAAAAAAACAAAAAAGAAAAAACAAAACAAAAAAAAATTAAGCTACAACACAACACAGGCTGGATATGTCAGTCCTTATGTGAGTTTACATGTCGTCTTGTAAATATGTTTGGAGTATTTCTTCCTTTAGTTTTTGTTTAAATTGTCCAAGCGTTGTACATGATTTTAATTCAGGTCCAAAATCGTTCCATAATCTGACTCCTTGCACTGAAATACAGTGTTGCTTGGTGGTTGTTCTCACTGTAGGCTTTTGAAATATACATGTTCCTCTGAAGTGATATCGTTTCTCCCTTGTTTGGAACAACTTTTGGATATTTGCGGGCAGTGATAAATTCTTCACTTTGAACATTATTATTGCGGTTTTAAAGTCAACCAGATCTTTCAACTTGAGAGTTTTTTGTTTAAGAAAAAGTGGGTTTGTTGGTTCCCTGTAAGCTGCTTTGTTTATTATTCTAATAGCTCTCTTTTTAAGCATAAAGAGTGGATATATGTTTGTTTTATATGTATTTCCCCATACTTCATTACAATATGTCATGTATGGGAGTATTAATGAATGATACAAGGTGAATAGTGTGGGTTGATTCAGCAAATATTTCACTCTGTGTAATATTGCAATTGATTTGGATACTTTACCTTTAATATAATTAATATGTGACTTCCAACACAGTTTATTATCAATTATTACTCCAAGGAATTTAGTTTCAGATACCCTTTCAATCTCTACACCATTTACACTGAGTTTGGGTACTGGATTGTTGTGATGGTTGTTAAAGACTATAAATTTTGTCTTACTTAAATTGAGCGTTAATTTGTTTGAATCAAACCACAGTTTAAGCTTTCCTAATTCCTTTCCGAGTGTATCCAGAAGTTGTTCCAAATTGTTTCCACTGCATAGCAGATTAGTGTCATCGGCAAACAATATTAAGCCCATTTTTTCTGAAACTTTACATATATCGTTTATATACATATTGAATAATAATGGTCCCAAAACTGAACCCTGTGGGACTCCACAGGTGACCTTCAGTAACTCTGAGTTTTTGTTGCTAACACATACATACTGATATCTATTCTTTAAGTAACTACTTAACCAGGACAGTGCTACCCCTCTAATACCACAATTTTGTAGTTTCTTTATTAATAAATTGTGATCTACTGTATCAAATGCTTTTTTAAGATCTAGGAATACTCCAACTGAATACTCTTTATTTTCAATGGCTGTCGATATTTTTTCTGTAAATTCCATTAGGGCATATGCAGTTGTCCTCTTGTGTCTGAACCCATATTGCTGCTCACACAATAAATCATTCTTCAGTATGAAGTTGTCAATTCTCTCATAGAATATTTTTTCAAGTATCTTGGAAAATTGCGGTAATAGTGAAATTGGTCTATAGTTTGAGAGTTCCCCTCTGTTGCCCGTCTTGTATATCGGAATTGCTTTAGCTATTTTCATTGCATTGGGAAATATACCTGATTGGAGAGACAGGTTACAGATATACGTCAGTGGTTTTACTATACATTCGATAACAGTTTTGACTAGTAGCATGTCAATACCATCACAGTCCGTAGATGTTTTACTTTTGAACGATTTAACAATTTCAATGACCTCTCTTTCGTCTGTGTTCTTTATGAAGATGGAATCTTTTAGAGCAGTGTTATTGCATATTGTATCACCTGTAGGCACCGTAGTGGGTATTTCTCGGGCCAGTTTAGGTCCAATGTTAACAAAAAAATTATTAAATTCATCTGCAGGTGAAGCTATATTCACACTCTGAGTCGTTTTATTATTTTTTGGAATATTAGTTGGGTAGCTTGTATTTCTGCTTTTATTTCCAAGGATACTGTTGAGTATTGTCCATGTATTTTTAATATTGTCTTTGTTTTTCTTCAGTTCTTTACTGTAATAGTCTCTTTTACTACATCTTATTATATATGTTAACGTATTTTTGTATGTTTTATACCGCTGCTCTGCTTCTTTTGTCCTTTTCTTTAGGAAAGCTTTATATAATAAATTTTTCTTTTTACACGCCTTTTGTAGTCCTTTGGTTAACCATGGCTTATCAGCAAATTTGTGTTTAAGCTTTTTTTTTTTACTAATGGGCAGTTTTTTTCATAAAGAGTGGTTACAATGTTTATAAATGTGTCATAGGCTTCATTTACATCTGATACATAAACTTCTGTCCAGTCTTGCTTCAGCAAGTCCTCTTTAAGAGAATTGATTGCATTTGGTGATTTGTGTCTGAACGATTTTGAAATTTTTTCTGCGTTGGGCCCCGTGTGGCCATGGATAAGTGCAAAGGTTGGCAAGTGGTCACTTATATCATTTATCAATAATCCACTTTCTATTTTCTTATCGATAACATTGACGAACAGGTTGTCAATAAGTGTAGCAGAGTGAACTGTGATTCTACTGGGATGTGTTATTGTGGGATATAGACTCATGCTGTACATAGAGTTCATGAACTCTGTAACTACATTTTGTTGATGTGGATTCAGTAAATCAATATTGAAATCTCCACAAATTGCTACCATTTTCTTACTAGTAATATTATTGTACAGCTTGACTAATTTATCTCTGAATGTCTCAATGCAAGTTCCCGGCGTTCTATATATGCAGCTTATGATTAGATTTTTTGTTTTGTCTAGGTCAATCTCAACAGTAACACATTCCAAAATCCCTGGTAGTGCAGAGGACATTTCATTTACAAGCTTACACCTATACAGGTCATCAATATACAGTGCAACACCTCCACCCTTTTTTTGAGTTCTGTTAATATAAAACATCTGATATCCCTCTATTGCCATCAGGGGAGCCTGTTCTTCATTAAGCCAAGTTTCAGAGACTGCAATAGCTGTAAATTTTCTGTCTAGCTGTTTTAAATAGTCCTGAATCTGTGGAAAGTTTTTGTTAAGACTTCTGCTATTGAAGTGTATTATTGACAGTTTACCATCTAATTGCACTTGACTTTTGAATTGCTTTTCAGTGTAATGTTCACGGTGGTTATGAATATTATTGAAAAAGTGGTTATCAGGATCAATATCATTCTCCATCTCTTGTGGTTTATGTTCAGCATAGTGGCATATTTTAAGAGTTTGAGTTTCCTCACTCTGTGTCAGATGACTTCTTCCAGCTGGGGATAATTGATGTCTACTCGAGTCGATCATAGGTTTTTGTTTATTTTGCTTATTTTTTTAAAGTACTTTGGCATGGTGTATCAAAAGAACTATTCTTATCGTGTGTATGAATATGGATTATCATTGACTCATAATTTTTTTAATTGGTGTTCATCTGTATTTATTTAAGTCAGTAGCATCGCTGATCATTATATTCCTTGCTTGCTCAGGTGTCCCATTTAGTTTAATCCAAATTCTACAATTTCTTGTCCAGGTTGCCTGTATCTTATTTTGTTTTTTCAGCATCCGTGCCTGCCGTGCTAATTCAGCGTTTTTTTTTGTCAGGTGTTCATTTAGGTAAACTTGAGTATCCTTTAGCTTTTTGGCCTGCCTCAGTACATCATTCTTTACCCTTCTGTTCACAAAGCGCATCACAATTGATTTCTTTGTTTTGTTATCTTTCTTCGGTAGAGCATAACAGGCTGAAATTGCATTGGCTTCTACCTTAATGTCTCTATTATTAAGGAACTGAAGCTCTTGATTTTCTAAGGACACTGATTCACTCATGGGAGCATCTTCACCACTCAGTCCTGTTGTGGCATGGGCGTATGACTGATATCTGATGTCTAGTCCACTTATAACTAGGTCATCAATACGAGAACCTTGTTCAAGATCCTCGACGCGTTGCTCCAAAAGATGCCCGTGTTGCTCCAGGTCCATAATTTTTTTGTCTTTTTCTTGAATTATTAAATGTAGGGCTTGTACCTCTTCTATTAGGCCTATTATTTTGGCCTGCTGGCTAGTCAATTTGGCCAATTCTTCTGACATAAAGTTCAGAGATTTTTTAATTTCTTCCATTTCCTCTTTTTTTGGTGGCATTTTACTGACCTGTGGATAGAAATAAACAGAGAATCCGGCTAGGCCTCAACTAGCCCGGCCGCTGCTGGACCCGCCGCAACCGAGCTCCTGCACAGCTCCTCCGCCAAGTAATGCTGCACAGCTCGCGCAGATCACCGCCGTCGATTTGACTGGAGATGCAGAAGACATCTATTGGCTATGACACAGGATTTGTATTTTTGGCTCTGGAGTTTTCCTGGTGTTTCAGAAATTGAGGAAGGTGGAGAGCTGTTCAAAATGCGGATCCAGGCAAGCTCCTTCACCAATTTCGACCAGTTGGGGAGTGCACGAGGCGGCATGGTGAACTGAATGGTGATTCAGATGGTGGAATACATCCTGAAGTCGCCAGTGCTCTCCAGAGAAATGTTAAAGTTTAAGCCTGTACATGGAAATTTTGAAGCACAGAACTGCACGGGTGAGGGAAATTCTATTCTCTGAGTGCACTGTGCAGATTTGACCTTGTCTTTGGCGCCCTGTTTATATTTACATTCCTCCTCGATGGAGATAAGCGGAAGGATCGGCTCTGCTAACCCAAACAATTCGACACAATCGCTGTTGTTTCAGCAGACTGGACTCCCAAGGACACCATGTGTCTTCAATTGCCACCTGCAAGCAAGAGAGAGAGACTCTGGACTTGCCATAGATCACATGACTAACATCCATCCACTGCCAGGAGGCGCCCTCTGCTGTTCACTAGCGATTGACACACCTACATTACACTGCATACAACATTCATTACAGGACTGATACATACACTGATATATATAAAAACATACACTGACTCTCTCAACTGCTTTGTCATCGTGTGAATTCTATTGTCTGCTAATTGTGCATTTGAGAGTTTTTTTCTTGTAATCACAATATTGGTCATAAAAATGAGCATTATTTTGATCAACAGTGCTTTTTTCTCTCTCCTATTGTGTTTTCCCCTCCTTTCCCCCCCTCCCCCCCTTACCCCCCCCCCACTGTTCGACTGGCGCCTTCGGGCTGCCCCGGCTATGGGATGCGCTTACTGAGCGCGCCCAATGTCAAGTCAAATTTCAATTCTCCTGTATGTATTACGTATGGTAGCATTGACAATAAACCTTATTCATTCATTCATTCATTCATTCAAATGTCTATAAGAACTAACTTATATATTTCACATTACCCACATGGTTGTCTTCATCCCATTCCATCACAACTTTAACATGTGAATACTGTCAGAACATATATTGAACATAACAACTATAACCATAACACACCTATTAATAAATGCACATTATCAGACACACCGTAAGCCCTCATACACACTCAACCCGCGTCTCCCGAAGGCCCCCCCCCCCCGGAGTGTCCGTCCCACGGCCCACTTCCAGAGCATCTCCGCTTCTTAATGACAGGAGACAGACTGCGTAGACGCCCTTTTCTGCTCCAGTGTTGCAGCTCGTTGGGATGCTGTCTCGACCCATCAGTCAAACTCAGGTAGCTGTTGCCGCCGGACTGGATCACCCGCAGATTATCCTAGGGTGCATGTCATCCCCCTCACCCAGGGGAGCGCTCACTGGCTTTCTTCGTCGTCCGCGTTGCGATCTGGCACCTTTATGACTCCTCAGCAGTTCGCCAAGTTGACTTGAGTCATGTCCCTTGCTTTTTTTTTGTAACTTAAGATTTTTATTCATTTTTCATTATATATATTGCATTCAGATCACAGTCTACATTTAAAAAAACAAAGGGGCTAGAGTAAAAAAGAAAAAGAAAAAAAAAAAGGGGGGGGGACAAATGTTGGAGCATCAAGTTTTTAGTTTCCATCTCTTAATTCTTCTGGTTTTTCCAGCATCTTTGGTTCTTCTTTCAATATCTGTCTCGTTGTTGCACTTTGTAGTGTGTCCATTTCCGCCATTTTTTTCCCCACAGTCCTTCTTGCATTCTTTGTCGATATGTTAGTTTTTCCATCATACGTATGTCCTCAATAATGTCAGTCCATTGCTCTTGGTCAGGAAGAACTTCTGATCGCCATTTTTTTGTGATTGTTTTTTTACATGCAATCAACAAGATTTTAACTAGATATCTGTCCTCAGCCTGTATAACATTGTCTCTTTTAAGATCACATAGGTACATCAGGTTACAGTTCATTGGTATATTATATCCTAATATCCTCTGTATTGTCACATGTATAGATTTCCAGAATGATGAGATTTTGCAGCATTTCCAAAACATATGTGAGTGGTCTGCATTTTGAGCCCCACATCCCCTCCAGCATAAAGATTGGGTATTTGTATATTTTCCTTGAATCTGTGGTGTAATGAAAAAGCGAATCAGGTTTTTCCATCCAAATTCCCTCCATGTTCTTGAATTTGTTGATGTGTGTTGTGTTTTCCATATTTCCTGCCAGCTTTCTTCTGTTATGTTTAAATTGAGCTCTTTCTCCCATTTCTCCTTTATATAGTTACTTGAATGATTGTTTGCCATAAGTTTCTGATATAGCTTTGAAATAATTCTTGTTTTATTTCCTGTATATGAGCTTAAAATGAATTGTATAATCTCGCTCACATCTGTTTGGAGGTTATGCCTAATCTTCTTCATATAATAGTCTCTCATCTGCAGATATCTGAAGAATTCCGATCTTTCTAGTTTAAATTTTCTCCTGATGTTTACAAAGCTCCCGAGATCTTTTTTTCCGATATTGCCCCATGCTGTGATTCCCTTGTTCACCAGATTTTTGTATCCCCTATCTTGTTTTGCCGGTTCAAACTGACTGTCAAATGCTACCCATTTCAATAGTTTTATGTCTTCCTTTATATTATACTTTTGTACTATTTTATACCACAGTTCTAAAGTAAATTTAGTGATTGGGTCTATTTGTTTGATTTGCTTATATGCATCTTTATCTCCTATTATGCTTTGTACTGGGAGTCCCTCAATTTCCTTTTCCATTTCTTTCCATTTTGCCTCATATCCCTCGTCGCACCAACATATGATATATCTTATTTGTGCCGAGTAGTAATATTCTTTTAGACTCGGTAGGCCCATGCCTCCTTTCTCTTTTGGTAATTGGAGAGTTTTATATTTCACTCTTGGTTTTTTACCTCCCCAAACAAATCTCGATATCATCCTGTCCCACTTTGAGAATTGGGCATCTGGAATCTCTGTTGGTAGAGCCTGGAAGAGGTAAAGTAATCTAGGTTGTATGCTGATTTTGACTGTCTCAATTTTTGAACTCAGATCCATATTTAAGATTGACCATCTATCAATATCTTTTTTTATTTCTTGTTCCAACCTATCATAGTTTGCTTTATAGATTTTGCTTAGATCTTTAGGTATGTTCACTCCAAGGTATTTTATTTCTTTTTGTTTCCAGTTTAGTTTGATCTTATCAGTTATCTGGTCTAGAGGGTTATAGTGGAATGTCAGTATTTGTGTTTTTGTTATGTTTATCTTGAATCCTGATAATTTTCCAAAATTTTCTATCAAGTTCATCATTTCCATTATTGATTCATCTGGTTGTTCAAGGTAAACTATAATATCGTCTGCAAATAGCCCAATCTTGTGTTCCGCCCCCTTTATTGTTACACCTTTTAATTTCTTATTTTGTCGTATGGCTTGAGCCAATGGCTCTATGAACAGAGCAAACAAGGTGGGCGATAAGCAGCATCCCTGCCTAGTTGATCTTTGTATATTTACTTTGTCTGTTAAGCTACCGTTTATCTTGATTCTTGCCACAGGTTCTTGATATAGCGTCCTTATGCATTGTACTGATTTTTCGTTAAATCCAAAGCGTTCCAGCACACTATATAGGAATTTCCAGGTAACCCTGTCAAATGCTTTTTCTGCGTCTAAACTCATTATTACTCCGCTTTTCTTTTCTTTATGTATTTGATTAATTATATGTATTGTTCTCCTGATATTGTCATGTGTTTGGCGTCCCTCTATGAAACCAGTTTGATCATCTTCTATCAATTCCGTCAAGAATGTCTTTATTCGTTTACATATAATTGTTGTATATATTTTATAATCCACATTTAATAAAGAGATTGGCCTATAGTTTCCGCATTGTTCTCTATCTTTCCCTGGCTTTAAAATGACTGAAATAATGGCTTCGTTCCATGATGGAGGTATTTTGTTGTTGTTCAACGTCCAATTAAATGACTTTAGGAGCTGTGGCGTGAGTTCTTCTATAAACAGTTTATAAAACTCAGATGGGTATCCATCACTACCTGGTGATTTACCGTTTTTAAGTGACTTAATCACATCTCTAATCTCTTGTGTTGTTATTTCTGCTGTTAGCTTTTCATTTTGTTGATTTCCTATTGATGGCAAGTCCAATGTGCATAGAAATTTTTTAATATCTTTAGTATTTGTTTCTACAGGTTGCTAGTATAGTTCTTGGTAGAAATTATGGAATATTTCTTCGATGTTTTCTGGGTTAACTGTGGTTTTATTTGTGGTGGGGTCTTTAATCTTGTATACATTATTCATTGTTTGTTGTTTTCTTAACCGTTTTGCCAGCAGTTTTGTGGCTTTTGGTCCCGTTTCATAATATTTTTGCTTTAGATATCTATTTTTCCTTTCAATTTCATCCATTTGTGTTTCTTTTATCTTTATTTTTTCTTCTTTAATTTCTTGATATATTTTTGGGTCATTTGTGCTTTGATGTTTATGTTCTAATTCCCTCAGTCTCTCACATCTTTGTTCATATGCTTCCAGTTTAGTCTTATTTGCTTTTCCTGTTTCAACAATTAATTTACCTCTTAACACGGCTTTTAGTGCATCCCATAGTATTGTTGGGTCCACTTCTTCATTGTCATTCTCTTGGATATATTCATTTATGTTTACTTTTATTCTTTCTTTCATTTTCTCATCATTTAACAGTCCTACATTAAGTTTCCATGTTGTTTGTCGTTTTCTATTGTTTAAATTTATTTCCATGTATATAGGATTATGATCTGATATTTCTGCCCCTCCAATCCAACAATTTCTCACCCTGTGTCTGTCACCTTCATTCATAAGGAAGTAATCTATTCTAGAGTGTACTTTATGGACTGCTGAATAATGTGTATAGTCTTTTTCGAGTGGGTGCAGGTCCCTCCAAATGTCTACCATACCCATTTCTGCCAGTGAGGTTCTTATGAACTTTGTTACATGTTTTTTTGTCTTCTTAACACTTGTTGTATCAATTTCATGATCCATGATAGCATTTAAGTCTCCTCCACAAATTAGGACTCCTTCACTGTGTGTTGCTATGAGATCAAACAGATGTTGAAAAAAACCCTTGTCACTTTCTGGTGGAGCATAGATGTTCACTAATGTGATCTGCATTCCATCTATTCTACCCTTTATTATTACATACCTGCCTTCTTTATCCTGGATTTCCTGTTCACATTCAAATTGTATTTTATTTGAGATTAGTATCATAACCCCCCTTTTAGTTCCTCCCTTAAATGAACTGTAGTAGGAGTTCTTATAGCCAAATCTCCTTAGTTTCACATGTTCTGTCTTGCTCAAATGTGTCTCTTGCATAAATATAATTTCGGCTTTTTCCTTCTTGAATTTTCTTATTATTCTTTCCCTTTTAACAGGTGAGTTCAGACCATTCACATTTAGTGTTATTATCTTAAGATTTTTAACTTGTGCTCCTAGCCCCTTTAACAACAAAAATAACATATTTATATAAAAACACATTAAAAAATCTCGACCTCCGTACTTTGGGCCTTTCTTCTGCCCACTGGTCCCTGTTGGTGGGTGGAGGGAATGTCCTCACCGAGTGTAGGGCCCTCCCTAGACCTGTATTTACTATCCAAGAAATAGTCATTAGTCTAGAAATGTCCAACAAATATCACTTAAACCTCTCCTAGCCGTCTGTTTCTCTTTTACCTTGTCTTCTTGGCCTTCATTTCTTCTGTGTCTTTCTTAATCTTTGTTATAATCTAGGCTTTCAGTTGAAAGCCTTGTAGTCTTTCCTGGGCCCGCTGCTCCACGTCTCCCCCCGTCTTTTGCCGTTCACTCGCCTCCACTCCGGCTGTCGTGATGCGTTCAGGGCCGCCGCTGCTCCTACCGTTTCCTCCGGCACGTACACCTCAAGGCCCCGCTCCATCATGTCCTGCGCTGCCTCTCTGGCTGTGTTGTATGTCCTCATGCCATTCTCCCAATGAATCCTCATCTTCGTTAGCGGCGTTTGGAATCTAATTTTTTTTTCTTTCAGCGTTTTTTTAATGTTGGCATATTTCTTCCGCTGCTGCACAATTTCTGCCGGGTAGTCATGATCAAAGAATATCTGCTTGTCGCCGATTCGTATCTTTTTTTTCCACGCTCGTGTCAGGATTCTTTCCTTTACATCATATTTCAGAAAGTTTACCACAACTGACCTGGGTGTAGAGCGTGGGTTCGGGTTCTGTGCCGAGGCTCTGTGCGCTCGTTGAATCTGCAGATCCGCTTCGCTGGGCAGTTCCAGCTCTTTTTTTAAGAACTGATCCATGAATTTCGTCATCGAGTTGCCTTCAATGCCCTCCGGGATCCCGAAGATGCGTATATTGCCCCGTCTGGACCTGCTCTCCAAGTCGGTTACTTTCTCCTGCATCCTCTGCATTTGTGCCGTCAGGGTCTGCAGCTGTTCGCTTGCCTCGCTATTCCAATCTTCCAGCTCTGATATTCGGGCCTGCGCTTCTGTCATACACGCCCGCTGGGAGCGCAGCTCCTCCATGTTTTCTGCTAGCTATGTCCCTTGCTTTTGAAGTCAGCATGGGCAGGGTTCATGCCATCTGATGGTACCCCGGATACCAGATGATGTTGCGTTGGAGCGGCACCAGCCACTGTTGACTCAGCAGCCGTATCCAGTCGGCCACCGGACGCCCTGTAGCTCACGCTGTTCGGACCTTTCCACCACCGCAGGGGTCAAACCATGTTGTTTGAGTCCACCGTCCATGGGACCACAAACACTGGCACGGGACCCCCGCCTTGTCGGCGTACTAAGGTGCTGGCGGTGTCCCTCTTCACCCGAAATGGGCCATCCAAAGTCCCATACTTCTTTGCCACTTCCCACATAAAACGGCCGGTCCCACAGACCACCACCTGCCCACTCCTCCACATCTCCGCAGGTGATGGAGAATCCAAGCCTGTAAAACAAGTCACCGCCCATCAGATTAACACCTTCTCGAGACACCATGAAGTCGGCTGCACCCCCAGAGGCTTCATTATACCTCACAGACAGCCACACCGAGCCCACAATATCAAGGGGATCATTACCATAATCACAACAGGCAATGTATGTTTTACTCACATTGTAGTGGGGAAAACACCGTCTTACAATTTCCAAGTTCAAAATGGAGGTTGCCGACCCCGTGTCTACCAACATTGGCACCGGCGTCCCATTTGTGTTGGGAGAGACAGTGTGGACCACTGTAGGCACCTTCTTCTTTCCACCGTCCCTAGCAGACCTCCGTTCCTCCTTGTCGAAACTGCGGCAAACTCTGGTGAAGTGATGGAGCAGACCGCACCGTCCACAACGCTTGCCCGCCGATGTGTACTCCCTCGCTCCAAAGCGGTGCCTGCTGGATCCGCAGCTGTAGCAACTCAGCGTCCCCGGGGTGGACTTTATTTTTATGATGGCCGCGCATTCAACGTCGCTTCCATTGTCCGAATCCAAGGCCAGGCTTATCCTGTATGTGTCGCTCTTTAGCAGGGCTTCGCTATCCTTAAGACGCGTCGTCAGCCATTCCGCTGCCTCGTTTTGATGTGCTAGCTCCATGGCTGCTAATGGTGCTAGCTCACCAGCGCGAGTTAGCAGGTGAACTCTTGCCGAGGAGCCAGCCGCGTGTTCTGCTAGCTTGTCACGGACCAACTCCTCCAAAGTCCCAAGCCTGCACTCACCCGCCAGCCGCCGAAGGTCCACCGCAAACCGTCAAACCGACTCTCCGGGTCGCTGGTTCCGCTGCTTGACTTGCATGCGCCGCCTTATGATGTTTTCAGCGGCGTGAAAGTAGCCTCCATGAGCCTCGCCACATGGCCGAATAAGTCACCTCCTCCAAGCATGCTCAGGACCCTCTGGCTCTCCACATCCAGGTTATGGACCAGAATAGCCCTTGCACATAATTTATCAAGGTCGCCGAGGTCTAACGCCAGTAGATAGTTCTGGAAGGCCGCAAACCCCCTGGCCCAAGGGACCAATGGCTCACCGGAAGCCTCAAAAAAAGGATGAAGTGTGGTCACAGCCCTCTCCATCTCCGTTTATCCTCATCGCCAAATGTTGTGTCTGAATAATAAGGAGGCGAGGTGACGTTTTATAGATTTATTATTAAATCAACTATATACATACAGGAGTCCCTACCGCGAGTACAGAAGCCACAGCAAAGAGGCACCATGCCTTCCGCTACTGGCTTATGTACTCCAGGTGATGCCACCCCCCAAAGGCGGGGCATCACCCCTCCCAGCCTAGGACACCACCATGCTAATATATTATATATATTACGATCCTACAGGAGCATTGCAGCTAGATGGTATCAACAGCATTACAGTTAGTTAAATTACTCAATAAATAATAATAAAAAAAATACAATATATATATGATTACATATAATAAAAGCCAAATGGATCGTCACCTTATCGTGGTGGGGAGTTTGTGTGCCCCAGTGATCCCAGGAGCTATGTTGTCCGGGGCAATTTGCCTCTGATAGGGTCACCCAAGACAAACCGGTCCTGGTTGAAGGGCCAGACTAAGAACGATCCAACAGACTTTCGTGATAAATTTTAGATCAAGGATTCAGTGTACCCCGTGTAACAGAGTCAGAATTTAGCCTTTTTGAATTTCTTTAAAATAGATGTGTTTTTCATTTTTACATAGTTTTTGGAGCCTCCTGGTGGTTTTATTTCGCAGCTGCATAGCTAGTTTTCTTTACACACGGCACTTACCCCAGCAGAGAAAAAGATTTTCATTGCTGGAGGTAAGTGCAATGTAATAGAGCTGTTGCTATATTTATACTTTAAATGTTGTTAAGCCATGCATATAAAGGTTTATATCTTGTAGAGTGGTCATGAGCATTACTACCATGTATTTACGAAGTTTCAGATTATTCTAAGTAAAAATAGTAACTTTATCTTCGAGTGAATGTGTGACCACGTTGAATGAACAGCTAGTCAGCTATTGCTAGCGCAGCATTCTTCTGTATGGTTTTGCTGTCATTTCATTTTGTTAAGATATTCATTTTCTTTTACTCTCCATGTGCAGATCGCGACATATGCAGCTGCAGACTGTTTATTGTTGTGCTTTGTCTGATACTTGACCAGGTAGGCTTTGTTTTATATGGTTTTGATACTGTTAATACAATTAAACGAGAGAAAAAGATTTTCATTGCTGGAGATCGCGACATATGCAGCTGCAGACTGTTTATTGTTGTGCTTTTTCTGATACTTGACCAGAATAAAGACAGCGTGAGCAACAAGTCCCTGCCTGTGTGCTTCCTGCACCAACACGAGCATGCAGAAAAGCACGCACGTTACACCCGCCCTGTATGGGGTTACCGGGGCCCCACCCTGGAGCCAGGCCTGGGGGAGGGGCTCGATGGCTAGCGTCTGGTGGCTGGGTTTCCACCCATGGGACCTGGCCGGGCTCAGCCAGAAGGAGTTACATGGGTCCGCCCTCCAGTGGGCTCACCACCTGCGGGAGGGATCATGGGGGTCCGGTGCTATGTGGATTAGGTGGCGGTCAAAGGCGGAGACCTTGGCAGCCTGATCCCAAGCTTTCTAAACTGGCTTTTGGTATGTGGAATGTCACCTCTCTGGTGGGGAAAGAGCCTGAGCTGGTGTACAAGGTTGAGAGACACCGGCTAGATATAGTTGGTCTTACCTCAACACACAGCACCGGTTCTGGAACCAACATCCTGGAGAGGGGCTGGAGCTTGGCCTTTTCTGGAGTTGCCCCGGGCGAGAGGCGATGAGCAGGAGTGGGTATTCTTGTATTCCCCCACCTTGCTGCCTCTATATTGGAGTTTTCCCCGGTGGACGAAAGGGTTGCTTCCCTGAGCCTTTGGGTTGGGAAACGGGTCCTGACCATCATTTGTGCCTATGTACCAAATGATGTTTCAGAGTAGCCACCCTTTTTGGAGTCTGTGACTGGGGTGCTGGAGGGTGCTCCTTTTGGAGACTCCATTGTCCTACTAGGGGACTTCAATGCGCACATGTGTAACAACAGTGAAACCTGGAGGGGGGTGATTGGGAGGAATGGCCTGCTTGATCTGAACCCAAGTGGTGTTCAGTTATTGGACTTCTGTGCTAACCACAGTTTGTCCATAACGAACACCACGTTCAAGCATAAGGGTGTCCATTTGTGCACCTGGCACCAGGACACCCTAGGTCGCAGGTCGATGATCGATTTTGTTATCGTGTCATCAGACCTGCGACCGTATGTCTTGGACACTCAGGTAAAGAGAGGTGCAGAGCTGTCAACTGATCACCACCTGGTGGTGAGTTGGATCCGATGGCAGGGGAGGATGCCATTCAGACCTGGTGGACCCAAACGTATAGTGAAGGTGTGCTGGGAACGCCTGGCTGAGGCCCCTATCTGGGAGGTCTTCAGCTTCCACCGCTGGAAGAACTTTGACCACATTCCGAGGGAGTCTGGAGACATGGAGTCTGAATGGGCCATGTTCGCCACCTCTATTGTTGAAGCGGCGGCCCAGAGCTGCGGCCACAAGGTGGTTGGTGCATCTCATGGTGGCAACCCTCGAACCAAGTGGTGGACACCAGTGGTGAGGGGAGCCATTAAGCTGAAGAAGGAGTCCTATCAAGCTTGGTTGGCTTGTGGGACTCCGGAAGCAGCTGAGGTGTACCGGCAGGCCAAGCGGAGTGCAGGTCGGGTGGTTGCTGAAGCAAAAACCCGGGTATGGGAGGAGTTCGGTGAGGCCATGGAACAAGACTTTTGGTCGGCCTCGAAGAGATTCTGGCAAACTGTCCAGCAGCTCAGGAGGGGAAAGCAGCTCCCTGTCCACACTGTGTATGGTGCGGATTGGGCACTGTTGACTTCGACTGGGGATATCGTCGGGTGGTGGAAAGAATTACTTTGAGGATCTCCTCAATCCCACTGATACACCTTCCACAGAGAAAGCAGGGCTTGTGGATGAGGGGGATGACTCGCCTATCACAGGGGCTGAGATCGCCAAGGTGGTTAAAAATCTCCTTGGTGGCCGGGCCCCGGGGGTGGACGAGATTCGCCCTGAGTACCTCAAAGCCCTGGATGTCGTAGGGCTGTCACGGTTGACACGCCTCTGCAACATTGCATGGAGGTCGGGGGCAGTGCCTTTGGCATGGCAAACCGGGGTGGTGGTTCCTCTCTTCAAAAAAGGGGACCAGATGGTGCGCTCCAACTTTAGAGGGATCACACTCCTCAGCCTCCCTGGGAAGGTCTATGCCAAGGTACTGGAGAGGAGAGTCCGGCCGTTGGTCGAACCTCGGATTCAGGAGGAGCAATATGGTTTTTGTCCTGGCCATGGCACATCGGACCAGCTCTTTACCCTCTCAAGAATTCTCAAGGATTCGTGGGAGTTTGCCCAACCAGTTTACACGTGTTTTGTGGACCTGGAGAAGGCATTCAGCGGCATCCCTCGTGGTTTTTTGTGGGGGGTGCTTCGGGAGTATGGGGTATCGGGCTTGTTGTTACGAGCTATTCGGTCTCTGTACGACCGCTGTGAGAGTTTGGTTTGTATTGCCTACACTTGGTCAGACTCATTCCCAGTGAGAGTTGGACTCTGCCAGGGCTGCCCTTTGTCACTGATCCTGTTCATAATTTTTATGGACAGGATTTCTAGGCGCAGCCAGGGAACGGAGGGTGTCATGCTTGGTGACCACAGAATCTCATCTCTGTTGTTTGCAGATGATGTTGTCCTGTTGGCTTCATCCAGCAATGACCTACAGTTCTTGCTGGGACGGTTTGCCACTGAGTTTGAAGTGGCTGGGATGAGAATCAGCACCTCAAGTCCGAGTCCATGGTCCTCAGCTGGAAAAAGGTGGATTGTCCTCTCTGGGTAGGGGACAGGCTCCTGCCCCAAGTGGAGGAGTTTAAGTATCTCAGGGTCTTATTCACGAATGAGGGGAGAATGGAGCGAGAGATTGACAGACGGATTGGAGCAGCATCTGCAGTGATGCAGACGTTGTACCGGTCTGTTGTGGTGAAGAGGGAGCTTAGTTCTAAGGCAAAGCTGTCAATTTACCAGTCAATCTACGTTCCTACCCTCACCTATGGTCATGAGCTTTGGGTAATGACCGAAAGAATGAGATTGCGGATACAAGTGGCTGAAATGAGCTTTCTCCGCAGGATTGCTGGACTCACCCTCAGTGATAGGGTGAGGAGCTCAGTCATCCGGGAGAGGCTCAGAGTAGAACCGCTGCTCCTCTACATTGAAAGGAGTCAGTTGAGGTGATATGGGCATCTGATTAGGATGCCTCCTGGATGCCTCCCACTTGAGGTGTTTCGGGCACGTTCCACTGGGAGGAGACCCCGGGGCAGACCCAGGACTCGGTGGAGAGACTATGTCTCCCAGCTGGTCTGGGAACGCCTTGGTGTCCTCTCTGAAGAGCTGGAGCAGGTGGCTGGGGAGAGGGAGGTCTGGGCTTCTCGGCTTGAGTTGCTGCCTCCGCGACCCGGACCTCCGGAAAAGCGGTAGAAGATGGATGGATGGATAAAAGCCAATAAATAAAATTGGCTTTTAAAAACCAAAACTGTACACATAACTAGTGGTTGCTCTGCAGCATGTGCATATATATATGCCTGTATGTCACACACATACAGTATGTACCGCCTCTTGTTTGTTGCTGTTGTTTGTTGTTGTGAGGTACTTGGGTGCATGTGTGTGTGTGTATGCATACACAGCATTTCATTTGTGTGACATTTGAATCTTGTTTTGTAGCACCTTAACTCTTGCACTTTTGCATATCCACTTTGTACAGTTTAATTGCAGATGTTCTTCTCGTGTATGATTGTTTGTGTGATTTTGTGACCCACCGGGGGACTACGGATGCAAATAAGCAGTATTGCTAAATCTGGCATACTTACATTTGTATAAATGTTCATTAGTATGTAACATCCCTTTCAAATAAACATTAAACTAAACCAAACTAAATATAAATATAGACCCAGACAGTAAATTTCACATTTGAATGAACAGTGTTGTTGCCACCCTTGATAATAATTGTTGTGTATTGGAGGGAACGATCTCTATTGTGCAAAGTTGTGACGTTTAATACGGTGTCTAGGAACAGCACCGGTTAGATTTTAAAATCTGACAGCCGTAGGTAGGAAGGACCTACTGAAACTCTTCCTCCAGCACGATGGCTTATTTAAAATGGGTTTTGCACTGTATAAAGGGTGTACGTGACCAAAAATGCAGAAGATAGTGATTCGTAATAAAGAAGACATGAATCACAGATGATGCCCAGTTAGTTATTTTAGAGAGGACAAAGGGGGAAGAGATAATGCTGGGCTGAAAAAATGAGCTGAATGGTTTAATGTAGTGCACAAAAATGCAACACACAGACATTGGATTTGAAAGTTCAGGAAAAGAGAATGATGCCTGTGTAAATATTCATCAACTTTCATAAAACAGAAGGATCATTAACGGTGGTGCAGAAGTCACTCCTGATCCCACAGGAGAGCTCCCTCTTCTATTGTTTTCCCCAACCAAGGGTCCCCCCCATCTACTCAGGGGGTCTGCCAAGGTTTGTGGCTCTCTGTCCCAGTCTTTCCCAGACAGGAGGGAAGGAGGAGATCCCTGCCACGAAGTGAGCCTGCTCTCAGTGGCCTCTCCCTACAGGTGGCAGTTGGGGAGCTCACTGGGGGCCAGCAGTCTGGGGTGCCCCCTGCTCAACAACCCCAACCATAAGCATGGTGCGGGCAGCCTTGGCCCGGCTGGGAATTTGCGGGCGTACAACCTAAACAGCCAAGGCAGATGTGGATGCATCTCCTGTCTCTCCGGGAAGTTACAGTAAAAAGCAAAATATAGCAAACTCCCTGTTCATTAATTCCTTCACTCCCATAAAAATAAGCACATTAATGCCTAATAAGTTGGTGATAAAAATTAAAATGTGGATGGAATAAAAATCTTAAGACTGATATGCCTCCCCTCGTGCGCTGCATCCACAGCAGAACACGCATATGCTCCCAGTTCATTCATTCATTTGCTCAAAAAAATTCACACATGCCTAATCTACCATAGAGATTAAAGTTAGAGAACAATATATTAATACTTTTCCCCCTTGTCCTGTCAAGCAGCTAGGTAAGCAGAACAGAAATCTGCTTCCCTTATTGTGTCAAACAGATTTACTTTGTCAAAAAGAGCTTTATACAGCACATATCTATGTACTGTATATTATGTATAGACTCCTCTTGTAATAATTTTATTTAAATACTTTAATACTTTTTAATACTTTATTTAAATTGTTTTACCCATGATAGACCCGACTGGGGGGGGGGGGGGGGGGACAAAGAGAAAAAACAAAAACTGACACAACTAAAACAAGCAGAAGACAAACTGTTTCTTCTTCTGAAAAGGTCTCATCACGAGTCTGGTATCTGCACCTGTAAAAGAACATACTGTATGTGTGTGCATGTGTGTGCATGCGCGTGTATGAGAGCATGCTCAAAGTGAGTGTGCGTGTGTAAAGGTGCCTTCACACCAAATGCGAAAGGGAAAATTTTTTAACTCAGCACGATTACATTATAACTCTATGTAAATACATGAATAGACATGAATTTACTGTCTGGGTGAAATGCAAACAGACGATGTTGCCTTTAAAACTTTTGCAGCAGTGTTCAACCTGCTGTTGAAATCCCCAAAATAACGTCATGCTTAGGTTTACATTATCCGATGGGGGGCTCACCTGAAAAAGTTGTCCCTGCCCCAAAAACTTGATGGGTGTTTCTGTTGCTAGCTTGCTAGCCTTGTTAGCACGTCCGTGCAGGAATTCATGGGTAAATAACTCTGACATCCCGATTCAGCTGAAGAGCTCCCGGTCCTTTTGTCTTCAGGTGAGTGTCAGTCTCATTTTCAAACTAGTTTAGTCTCCAATGTTGATACTTTTACTCAGATGACGGCACTATCCCTTGGACGTAAACACGCAAATCCATGGAAGGTTAATGGAAATCTCTTTCCATTAACTTTGTATGGATTTGCGCCGCCCGTTCGTATTTAGTGTGAAGGCACCTTAAGTGGTTTGCCAGAAAAAATACAAGGAGGGCAGCAGGTCACAGCAACATCCCCCGGAAAAACTGAGCAAGCAAGACAGCGCCACCAACCTACACAGAGCACAAATGCTCTGAAGCCAGCAAGCCCCAGAACAGTCATGCAACCATCCCTGGAGGGACGGCCGAGGGAGGCCGGTGTGGTGCGCCCCCGCCCCCAGACCATCCCGCCCCTGTTGTCCCAGCGGGGCCAACGCCAGTCCTTGGGCCCTAGGTACCAGAAGGCCAACGCCCTCCCTGGGCTGGAAACTGGCATGTGCCCCTGGCACGCACCCCCATCCCCCCACAGCGGGCCCACGCCCACCCCAGCGCCCAGCCCATGCCCCAAGAGCCCCCAGGCCCCCATGCCCAGGAAAGGTGTCAGAAAGGTGCGGGGAGCACCACGGGGGGCCAGCCCCCCCAATCCAAAGGAGCCCATGTGGCCAGGAGGTACCAGGAGGCACCATTCCCTCAGTCCGGCACCCCTACCAGCACAAACACTCACTCTCAAGCACTCACACCCTCATGCTGTCACACGCACTCGCTCACTCACTCTCACTCACTCTCACTCACTCACCCTTTCCTTCACGCAATCTTACACTCGCACTCCCACACTCAGACTCATTCACTCTTACCCACTCCCATATTTGTTCAGTCTCACTCCCATCAACACTCGAGCAGAAGGCTGCTGCTTCCTCATCTGCTTCACAGCCCCCACCCCTCCCCCGTCCTCCGGTGCTGCACCGTCAGCATTGTCACTGCAACCGATGGTCCTCGGTAGGGCTCATCTGGCTCTGGAAAAATGCCGGTGCCGAAAGGAGGTGGGGACATGCATGTATTGTGAGTCCATCGTCTACGCAATATCGAAATGCCCAATTTGGCCCAAAAGATTCGGCCCGTCAGTAACCATAGGGGGGTCTGGCGGAAGGATCTTCCCAAAATCCTCCCAACTGTTTTGCACTCCCGGCCCTCATTCAGTTATCGGGGGCCGAGTGCAAAACGTCCACTCTGATTGATTCCGGAGCTGAGCAGAATTTCATTCACCAGGTGTTGGTCCAAAAATTTAAGATTCCCACCAGGAACCTCCCGACACCGTTGAATGTCTCAGCCCAATCTGGCAGCAGGATCGCGGCAGTTAACTCACAAACTAAACCCATTTGGGTCATTTTGTCTGGTAGCCACCACGAGATCATTCAGTTTTTTGTTCTCCCCCAGTCATCTACACCCATGATCCTGGGGTATCCGTGGCTCCATAAACACAACCCCAAAATTAATTGGGAGTCAGGGCTCCATTTCCTCCTGGAGCCCTTTTTGTCTCTCTTTGCATCTCCGCTCGGCCGGATGCTCGCCCTCTCTCCTTATCTCCCTCCCCCCCCTCCGGCTGAGTCAACAGATCTCAGCTCCGTGCCCGAGGTCTATCATGACTTAGGGGAGGTCTTTAGCAAATCAAGGGCCCTTTCTTTACCACCTCATCGGGTCTACGACTGTGCTATTGACCTCCTTCCGGGTGTGCGGCTGCCATTCAGCCAGCTCTACAGTTTATCTGGGCTGGAGAGGGAGGCGATGGAGACCTATATCAAAGACTCCCTCAGCGCTGGCCTTATTCGTCCATCATCCACACCTCTTGGCGTTGGGTTCTTTTTTGTAGGGTAAAAGGACGGGACTTTGCGGCCATTGACTTTGCACTGATTACTGTGAACTTAATGTTATTACCCGTAAGGATAAATACCCATTGCCCCTTATCAAATCAGATTTTGAACTTCTCCAATGGGCGTGCGTGTTTACCAAATTTAGCCTCAGTAATGTGTACCATCTGGTTCACATACGCAAGGGAGACGAGTGGAAGACGGCTTTTAAAACACACCTGGGCCAGTTTGAATACTTGGTCATGCCATTCGGGCTGACCAAGACCCCTGCTGTCTTCCAGTGGTTGATCAATGATGTGCTGCGAGACATAGTGAACCAGTTTGTTTTTGTTTATTTGGACGACATTCTAATTTTTTCCCGCACGCTGAAGGAGAACATAGTCCACATCCAGGCTGTCCTGCAGCGGCTGCTGGAGAATCAGCTTTTTGTTAAAGCGGAGAAGTGTGAGTTCACCAACCGCTCCGCTTCTTTCTCTGGGTTCATCATCGCCAAGGGCGCATTAAAGGCCCATCTGGCAAAAATCAAGGCAGTAGTAGACTGGCCTACCCCCCAGTCCAGGGAGCAACTCCAGCGCTGCCTGGGCTTTGCTTGAGCCTTTCTGGAGTTAAATTATGACAAAGATAACACACTCAGAGTGTTTAATGTTTGACTGTAACATGCACATTAACAAATCTTTGGCCTAAAATTCCTGTATATGTGCATTCAGCAAAAAATTGTCACAAGTTGCAGAAAACACATATTTGCCAGGCGCTTAAGTAAATCTGAGATTTCGGTTAAGAGTAAATGGTAAAAACTTACACTTTGAGGTTCTTGAAAAGCTTTGTGGAACCTCAAGTTGTTGACAAATCTTGTGACATTGTCTTTTTAAAGGGTCAAGACTGTGCATTTTCTAGGTATTGATTTTAAACTTCTTTTCACTAGTATTAATGAGACCTTGTAGAGAGAAATGAGCAGGCGAGGCAGTGAGCTGGATCAGCGTGGACTTTATTTCTCTCTACCCTCAAGTCAACAAGAATAATCCCAGGTTGCGGGGCATCTCTCTTTTATATGTTACATGCCTTGCCTCGCGGCCTGGGGGCTCACACTACAATACGCATTATCACAATGCCTGTCGACGCATTAACATACAGTCCTTCAATGCCATTAACATACAGTCCTTTAGCGCCTCCACCTCCGCTGTCCCGTCTCGACCCCCCGTCGGCTTCTCTCCTCCTGTGCCCTTCAGTGTGAGTGGAGAATGTGACGTTTAGGTCCCCCCACCACCACCAAACACTCAGAATGGGCCTTAACCCTCATGTCCTGTGGGCTTCAGCCGACGTCCTTAGTGGCTGTAACGGGGGGTCGCCAGCTCCAAGGTGCTGCTGTGCCAGTGGGGCGCTCCTGGAGGCGCATCCGTCTGTGGGGAGACATGGGGGGGGGCACATCTTCATCTTGCTGTTGTGCCTGAGCTGATGAGTCATTTACATGGGGAGCTGTCAGTGGGGGTCGTCCGCACCGAGGAACTTGGGCCAACACCACCTGCTCGTCTGCTAATACGAACGCTGGCTTAAGCCTGTCTATGCAGACTGTTTCTCTGCGTCCCCCCAAGTCTAACTCAAAATGTTTAGCCCCAGGTTCCAACACTCTGAACGGGCCATTGTAGGGCAGGCGCAACGGGGTCCGGTGGGCATCGTGCCTGACAAACACAAATGACGCATCCTTCAAAGTTCTTGGGATGAAAATGTGGGGAAAACAGTGGTGGGCCAGTCCCAGTATTGTCCCTGCCTCTGCTCTATGTAGTGAAGGCGGGGATGGGACGGTGTTCGGTGTGGGGTTGTCAGGCAAAAATTCACCAGGGAGCTGCAGCGGCTGGGAAAAAACAAGTTCTGCTGGGGAGGCAGCCAAATCCTCCTTCGGTGCAGAACGCAACCCTAACAGAACCCACGGAAAATGGTCCACCCAATTTACATCCGTAAGCGAAGCCCTGAGCGCTGCTTTAAGCAACCTATGGAAACACTCGCATAACCCGTTGGCCTGGGGGTTGTGCGCGGTCGTGCGATGAATGGCGACGCCCAGGCTCCGGGCCATCGCGGACCAGACGTCAGAAATGAACTGCGGGCCCCTGTCGGACATGATGTCCGATGGAGTGCCGAAGCGTGCCACCCATGTCGCTAAAAAAGCGTGTGCGACTTCTATAGACGTGGTGGAAGCTAGCGGCACCGCTTCGGGCCAGCACGTGGTGCGGTCCAAAACTGTCAGGAGGTGTGTAAACCCCTGCAATGGTGGGAGGGGCCCCATAAGGTCCACGTGAACATGGTTGAACCTCTTAGCCGGGATGTGGAATGGCTCGAGGGGGGCCTTTGTGTGCCTGTGCACCTTGGCTCGTTGGCAAGCTACGCAGGCTGCAGCCCACTCTTTCACCTGTTTATACAGGCGCAGCCAGATGAACTTTGCTCCCACCATTTTGACTGATGCGCGCACTCCCGGGTGCACCAGGGAGTGAACCAATTCGAAAACGCGGCGCCGCCAAGTGCGTGGAACCACCGGGCGCGGGCGGCCTGTGGAAACGTCACAGAGTAGGGGGGCCTCCCGTCTTGCTGTACTCTGCTCTCCAGCCTTAACCCTGTTGGTCCAGACTGGAGCGTGCAAACGTCCGCGTCATTGACTTGCTCTGCGGCCATGGCCGTGTAATCTATCCCTACATAGATTGGGGCCACTAATGCGTGCGAGAGGCAGTCTGCCACCACGTTGAGTTTACCGGCCACATGCTGAATGGCGGTCGTAAACTCCGAGATAGCGGCCAGCTGTCTCTGCTGCTGGGCCGACCATGGTTCCAAAACCTTGGGCATAGCGTACGTTAGCGGCTTGTGGTCTACAAATGCAGTGAAGCTGCGCCCTTCCAGCTAGAAGTGGAAGTGGCGTATGGCCAGGTGGAGAGCCAGTAACGCTCTGTCGAACGCGCTGTATTTACGCTCATTGTCGCACAAAGACCTGCTGAAAAAGGCAAGTGGCTGCCAAGAACCGGCGACGCACTGCTCTACGACGGCCCCAATGGCCACGTCCGACGCGTCGGTAGTGAGCACTATCCGAGCTGCCGGGTCCGGGTGTGCCAGAAGTGCAGCGTTAGCTAGGGCTGTTTTGGCATCGGAAAACACCTGCTCCCGCTCGGGGATCCAGTCAATGCTGTCCGCCAGTTTTCATTTCTTAAGCACTGCATACAATGGCTGCATGAGCTGGGCTGTGCGGGGGAGGAAACGATTGTAAAAGTTAACCATCCCTAAAAACTCCTGCAGCGCCCTGACCGTCTGAGGCCGGGAAAATCTGCCACTGCACGCACTTTGTCCGGTAAGGGCATTGCGCCCTCCAGTGAGATGCGGTGGCCCAAAAAGTCGATTACTGTAACCCCGAACTGGCACTTCGCCTGGTTGATGATTAACCCGTGCTCCTCCAACCTCTGGAAGACTGTCCTGAGATGGGCTACGTATTCATCCTCGGATGCGCTGGCCACCAGGATGTCGTCCAGGTAGACAAAGACAAAAGGCAGATCGCGCAGCACAGCATCCATCATGCGTTGGAAAGTCTGTGCCGTGCCTTTTAACCCAAAAGGCATGCGTAGGAACTCTAAAAGTCCGAACGTGGTTATTACTGCCATTTTGGGTATGTCTTCTGTGTGCACCGGGACCTGGTGGTACCCGTGGACCAGGTCCACCTTGGAAAAAATGCGTGCCCCGGTGAGGTGGACGGAAAAATCCTGAATATGGGGGATTGGGTAGCGATCGTGCGCTATGGCGTTGTTTAATCTGTGGAAATCACCGCATGGTTGCCATGATCCCTCGGCTTTAGGCACCATGTGTAGCGGGGATGCCCATAGGCTTTGTGAGCACCTGATGATGCCCAACCTTTCCAAGTTGGCGAACTCCTCGCGCGCACTGGCCAGTTTAGCTGTGTCCAGGCCCCAAGGTGGTGCAAAAACGGGCAGCCCCGTGGTGGTAATGAAGTGCTCTACCCCGTGCTTAGTGACGGCCGCCGAAAACGTTGGAACCGTGAGTGCTGGGAACTGAGTGAGTAGTGTGTGGAACTTACCCCCTGGAGCTGTGATGTTGGCCAGTGTTGTGGACCCGGATCTTCGAGCTGAACAGGGCAGAGAATCAAAAGACATAGCATTAATCAGGTGTCTGTTAGCCACATCAACTAATAGCCCGTGTGCACACAGGAAATATGCACCCAAATTGGGGGAGTTACATGCTGCTATGACAAAGGACCATTGGTAGTTACGGCCATACAAACATATGGTCAGTGTCCTCTCACCAAAAGTCTTAATGTCTGAACCGTTTGCGGCTGCAAGCTCGGGGCCGCTACTTCCAGCCAGCCGGTCTGCGTAGGACGGCAGGATGAGGCTGTTTTAGGAACCGGAGTCCACGAGGAACCGTCTCCCTGAGCGTGAGTCTGTCACATAGAGCAGCTTGGCTGTGTCACCGGCGGTCGCAGCTGCTACCAACTGCCGATCCTGACATTTCCAGTCCAGGCCGTCTCCAGGGTGTTTGCCTCGAATTCCATTCTACGTCAAAGGTCACCAGTGTAGAGAGAAATGAGCAGGTGAGGCAGTGAGCTGGATCAGCGTGGACATTATTTCTCTCTACCCTCAAGTCAACAAGAATAATCCCAGGTTGCAGGGCATCTCTCTTTTATATGTTACATGCCTTGCCTCGCGACCTGGGGGCTCACACCCCAATACACATTATCACAATGCCTGCCGGCGCATTAACATACAGTCCTTCAGCGCCATTAACATAATACAGTCCTTTAGTGCCTCCACCTCCGCTGTCCCATCTTGACCCCCCCGTCGGCTTCTCTCTTTCTGGGCCCTTCAGTGTGAGTGGTTGGAATAGTTGGTCACATGTTTTCATGTCACACAAATTAAAAGTTTGGTTAAAATAATTAGGTTAAACGATAGATTTTTATTAAAATGGTAACACTTAAAATTAAACATACTGTAATTTGTTCCCCTTTATTTCAATAAGAAAATATTACAATTATAAATAAAGATGGACAAAAATGAAGGAGAAAGCAATAATTTAAAACAGAACTGGGATTTTATTTTAAGAAGTTACACAAAAACCTCTAAAGACCCTGAAACACACACAGGCTTAAACTTTCAGGATCATTTTCTTTTATCCTTTATCAATAAACCCCCAGTTGTTTGTGATTTTAGTTTTGTCTGTAATCTGTTTTTATTTTGTCCTGTGATTTTATTTTTGTGATCACTTATATATGCTATTTTTGTTTCCTAATCCTTTCAATAAAGTAAATTAAAAAAAAACTTGTAGTGTTGCCAAGGTAACAAAATGTGTCCCATTTCTACCATTTTGAGTCACTTCCTCCCCTCACAGACTCACGCACTTGAGTCACTTCTGATGGTGGCAGCCTAAAGGTGCCTTCACACCAAACGCGAACAGGTGGTGCGAATCCATACAAAGTGAACGGAAAGAGGTGAGTACATGCGAAATCGCACATTTGTGCGTTCACATCCGAGGGAATATGCTAGCTTTGAGAGTCTGCCATCACCGGAATAAAAGTATCACCACTGCAGAGTAAACTAGTTTGAAAATGAGACTGCCACTCACCTGGAAACAAGAGGAGTGGGAGCTTTTCAGCTAAATCTGGATGTCAGAGTTATTTATTCACAAATTCCTACCATGGACGTGCTAACAAGGCTAGCAAGCTAGCAACAGAAACACTCATCTTGTAAAGTTTTGGAGAGAGGGACAACTTTTCAGGTGAGTTCTCCGTTGGGTAATGTAAACCTAAAGCATGATGTTTTTTGGGGGATTTCCACAGTAGGTTGAACACTGCTGCAGAAGTTATAAAGGCAACTTCACCTGTTTGCATCTCACTCAGACTGTGAATTTATAGTTATTCACATGTTTACATTGAGTTATAATGTAATCACACCACGTAAAAAAATTCACTCGTTCGCATTTGGTCTGAATGCACCTTTAGTCTACACACTAAAAAAAAATGTCTTTGAATTTATTTGATTTTAATGTGTACATCGGTTCCACATGATCCAAATGTGACCAACCGATATACTTTTTATCTTCCTCTCCGTTAATTATTGCTTGTTAAACCAAAGTATCTCATTCACGTCACGCTGTTCAAAATAATCATGTCTGAACATAATAGTTTCCAGTTACTGTAATACTAATTGATTGTGTAAAACCATTAATCCCCCTTCCACAGGATGTGTGGGAACATGTCTCTGTTTCACTGACCCTAGGCCACACAGCTACTGTGAGTAGTGAAAGTTACAGTATGTGTGTCAGTTCTCTGCTAGTGCTGTGCGTTAACTTTCCTTGCCCCATTCTGGGATTTGAACCCACAACCTCCCGACTGTGGGGCAGATGCTCTACCAACTACTCCAGTAGACAGTATATTTTGTAGTTGAATCAACAGCGTTGTTGCCACCCTCAGTAATGATTGATATTGTCCTAGTTGTACAATGGAGGGGACGATTTATTGTGCAAGGTTGTTATGTTTAGTACATTCATTACAACCTCTACAAGCAGCCCTGGTTAGGTTATAAAGTCTGACAGCCGTAGGTAGGAAGGACCTGCGGAACCTCTCTGTCGTGCACCTAGGATGGCACAGCTTACCACTAAATGGGCTCCTCAGTGCGTTGAGAGTGTCCTGCATGGGGTGGGACTCGGACTCCAGCAAAGATGACAGCGTAGCCACCATCCTCCTCTCTCCTCCACTGGGTTGAGGCAGCAGCCCAGAACAGAGCTAGCTTTTGTGATCAATCTGTTCAGTCTCTTCCTGTCGGCTGCCATGATGTCACTGCCCTAGCAGACCACTCCAAATGTGATGGCTGATGCCACTACCAAATTGTAGAAGGTCTTCAGGAGTGCCCCTTGCACTCCAAAAGACCTGAGTCTCCTCAGGAGGAACAGCTTGCGCTGCCCCTTCTTGTAGAGCACATTGGTGTTATGTGACCAGTCCAATTTATTGTTCAGGTGAACACCCAGGTACTTGTAAGATGTCACCATATCAATGTCTGTTCCCTGGATGTTTACTGGTGCTATGTAGGGTTGTCCTCGCCTGCGCCAGTCCACCACCAGTTCCTTAGTTTTCCTTGCATTGATCTGGAGACAGTCCACAAAGTCCTGGATAAGTCCTCTGTATTCCGCATCATCTCCATCATAGATGAGGCCGATGATTGCAGAGTCATCAGAGAACTTCTGTAGATGGCAGTGTGGTGTGTTGTGTGAAAAGTCAGCACTGTAGAGGGTGAACAGGAAGAGAGCCAAGACTGTTCCCTGGGGGGCCCCCGTACTGCAGATGATGGTATCAGACAGTCCTGGGTTTTCACAAACTGTGGTCGGTTTGTGAGATAGTCCAGGATCAACGATGACAGGTGCTGGTCGACCCCTGTGCACAGTAGCTTGTCCCTCAGGATCACTGGTTGGATGGTGTTGAAAGCACTGGAAAAATCAAAGAATATGATCCTCACAGTGCTCCCAGGCACAGTGCAACTCCTTCTGGCCTCCTCTATACTTCTCCATCAACACTTAGAGCAAACATTGCATCTGCAGCACTCTTTCTTGGCATGAAACTGTACTGCTGCTCACTGATTGTCACCTCTCCTCTTAACCTGGCATCAACAACTCTTTCCCATATCTTCATAGTGTGACTGATCAACTTTATGCCCCTGAAGTTACTACAGCTCTGAGCATCACCCTTGTTGTTGAAAATTGGTACCAGAACACTTCTTCTCCACTCCACTGGCATCCTCTCACTCTCCAAGATTGTGTCAAACAATCTGGTTAAAAAGTCCACTGCCATCTCTCCTAAGCATCTCCATACCTCCACAGGTATGTCATCTGGGCCAACCGCTTTTCCATTCTTCATCCTCTTCAAAGCTGCCCTCATTTCCGCCTTGCTAATCCTTGGGACTTCCTTGTTCACCATCTTTCCTTCATCCATCCTTCTCCCTCTCATTTTCTTTATTCGTCAGCTCCTCAAAGTACTCCTTCCACCTTCTCAACACACTCTCATCATTTGTTAGTCCATTACCATTTCTGTCCTTAATCAGCCTAATCTGCTGTGCATCCTTTCCAGCTTGATTGCTCTGTTTAGCCAATTGAAACAAGTTCTTTTCTCCTTCCTTAGTGTCCAGCCTCTCATACAACTCACTATATGTCTTTTCTTTTGCCTTTGCCACCTTTCTCTTTGCCATGCAACTACATTCCAAATACTCCTTTCTACTTTCTTCTTCTCCCTGACTATCGTACTTTTTCTTTGCTAACCTCTTCCTTTGAATACTTTCCCGCACCTCCACATTCCACTACCATGTCTCCTTGTCTTCCCTCCTCTGTCCACTGGATACACCACATACCTTTCTACCCGTTATCCTCAATACTTTTGCTGTACTTTCCCAGTCATCTGGTAATTCTTCCCCACCACACGGAGCTTGTATCAACTCCTTCCTGAACTCTGTGTGACCTTGTTCCTTCTGTAACTTCCCCCACTTAATCTTTAGCTCTGCCTTCACTCTCTTCCTCTTCTTGCTTTGCAAAGTCATCCTACAGACTACCATCCAATGCTGTTTCGCTATATTCTCCCCTGCCACCACCTTGCAGTCTCCTATCTATTTTAGATTTCTTCTTCTGCATAAGATGTAGTCCACCCGTGTGGACCTTCCTCAACTCTTGTAAGTCACCCTATGTTCCTCTCTCTTCTTGAAGTATGTGTTCACCACAGCCATTTCCATCCTTTTAGCAAAATCCACAACCATCTGTCCTTCCACATTTCTCTCCTTAAGACCATGCCTACCCAGGACCTCCTCATCACCTCTGTTCCCTTCACCTACATGTCCATTCAAGTCCACTCCAATCATCACTCTCTCCCCTCTGGGAACACTCTCTACCTCTTCATCCAACTTACTCCAGAATTCCTCTTTCTCTTCTATCTGACATCCAACTTGTGGGGCATACACACTAACAACATTCAACATCACACCTTTGACTTCTAGCGTCAAACTCATGATTCTGTCTGACTCCCTCTTTACCTCCTGAACACTCTTTACATACTCTTCCTTCAAGATAAGATAAGATAAGATAAGCCTTTATTAGTCCCACAATGGGGAAATTCCAAGATTGCAACAGCACAGGGATAGCAACACTCAGAGCAACAATCAGAAGGCAAGAAAAACAAGAGCAGCTAGTATACATATGTACATATTAATATATATATATATATATATATATATATATATATATATATATATATATATATACAGTATATATATATACAGTATATATATACAGTATATATATATATATATATATATACTGTATATATATATATATATATATATACAGTATATATATATATATATATACACAGTATATATATATATATATATATATATATATATATAGACACACAGTGTGGAGCATTGTGGTTGGTGGATGTGCAGCAGAAAGTCTAAGCTCTCTCTCCGCGGATGCGGCGGGCCAGCAGAATGTCTTTGGGCATGATGGTGACCCTCTTGGCGTGGATGGCGCACAGGTTGGTGTCCTCGAAGAGACCCACCAGGTAGGCCTCGCTGGCCTCCTGCAGAGCCATGACGGCAGAGCTCTGGAAGCGCAGGTCGGTCCTGAAGTCCTGAGCGATCTCCCTCACCAGGCGCTGGAAGGGCAGCCCACGGATGAGCAGCTCCGTGGACCTCCGGCAGCGACGGATCTCTCTCAGAGCCACGGCACCGGGCCTGCGACGGTGAGGCCTCCTCACTCCGCCGCCGGCCGGAGCGTCTTTTCGAGCAGCCTTGGTGGCCAGCTACTTCCTGGGGGCTTTTCCTCCAGTAGATTTACGGGCGGTCTGCTTGGTTCTTGCCATCGCTCTTTATTATTCTGTCTTATATTTCCTGCACGCCACCCAAACTCCAGCCCGGCACCCGCGTCGCTCCCACTTCAGCGCTCCCGGTATGTCGAGCCTCTCCGTTAGCACCGGGTGGCGGCTGAGTGCTAGCTAGCTCCTCCCGGCTGCATCGTCTCCCGCTGTAAACAGAGGCTCCGTCCGCCGACTCGGGAGACCCCCGGGCGCGATCTGTGTGTCCGTGATACACATAGAGTGAAAGGTGTGCCGGATCAGAAAGCCATCACCGGATCAGAAAGAAGAAGGAAGATAAAAAGACTCAGAATTGAGCCGCTGTTGCAAAAGGCAGCCAACTCGTGTGGCGCCGGAACCGGAAGATTACGCCTACTCCATTTTTCTTCCTATCTACACCATGGTAGAACAGTTTAAATCCACCTCCAAAGCTCCTAGCCTTGCTTCCCTTCCATCTGGTTTCTTGAACACACAGTATATCTACCTTTCTTCTCTCCATCATACCAGCCAATTCTCTGCCTTTACCAGTCATAGTCCCTACATTTAACGTCCCTACTCTCACCTCCACACTTCTACCTTTCCTTTTCTCTCTCTCCCTCCTAACAAGCCTTCCCCCTCTCCTCCACCTTGATCTTCGACCAACAGTAGCCCAGTTTCCACTGGCACCCTGTTGGTTAACAGCACCGGTGGTGGTCGTTGTTAACCCAGGCCTCGACCGATCCAATATGACAGTCTCATTCGTCATAATCTGCATGTTTTATTTGGCAAAGGTTTTATGTCGGATGCCCTCCCTGGCACAACACTCCCCATTTACCCGGGATTGGGACCGGCACTAGGAGTGCACTGGCTTGTGCACCCCTTGTGGCTGGGTTAGATCACAAAAATAAAATAACAGGACAAAATAAAAAAAGATTCCAGATAACCATTAGATCAATGTACTTTACTGATCCCAAACTAGGAAATTACAAAGGACAAAAGAAAATGATCCTCAAAGTTCAAGGCTGTGTGTGTTTCAGGATCTTGTGATTTAAATTATTGCATTCTCCTTCGATTTTGCCCATCTGCATTTATAAGTATAATATTTTCTTACTGAAATGAAGGGGATCAAATTGTCTTTTTTTATTTTCAGTGTTTACATTTATTAAACATTTATATTTTAAACCTACTTATTTTAACCAAACTTTTAATTTGTATGACATGAAAACATGTGACCAACTACTGTGGGTCTCAGACTTTTTATTTCAGACTTACTACTTTCTTCGGGAATGAACTGAATTAAATGTGCTGCATCCTCTTAAGATGATTTAATTGATTACAACTGCAAATCATCTTTTTTCAAACTCCATAATTAACCAAAAATGTAATGAAATTGCTTAAATGGTGTGTATTTCAGCATAAACTCAAAGGGGGGGGTGGTTGAGAAGGGATGAAGGGATTGTCAATGATGAACAGGTGACCATTCAGGAGCTTTCCCTTGAGAAACCCCAGCATGGCGCTCTGAACTGTGGGTAATTCCCTTACCTTAAGTCAGCATAGCATGCTGACTTAGAGAAAGAGCTCATTTAAGGGCTCAAAAAGTCAGCGAGTGATCAGGTAGCCACTTCCTGATTTCAGGTTGGGACAGCCCTAATCCCCCAGTCACCTAATGTGAATGCGCCTGAAGTCAACGAGTCTGCAACGGTGCAGAATGAGATTAAGCCCAAGATTCGGCCGAACTTCCTGGATTTTTGACATCACAGCTCCTAGGAAGTGCAATCCTTTTGCTTCTTTGAGAGTTTTGAGAAGATTCAAAGATTTTTATTTGTCAATACTTCTATACTGTATGTACAGGACATACAGAAGAAATGAAATCCCATTTCTGTCTCTTTTAGTGGTGTGTGCAATATATAAGAAAAGAAGGAATAAAGATGAAAAGCAACAACAGCAGTCTATGTACAGTAATACTACCCATAATGCAAATAAAGATAAAACACAGCGATCCTATGTACAGAACAAAAAATAAGAGTTGTAATACCTGTAACTGCAAGTTCAATGCAGTAGAGGAGGTGTAGACAGTGACAGATTGGACTGCACGTGGTCAGTATTGCAATAACAGACAGCAGCAGGTATGGCACTGTGTATTTGTCTATTTGAAGTGAGCATTTTAATGTTTTAAAGGTACACATGTGAGCCATGGACACATTTTATCAGGTCAAAACCCATGGAACAGCATTTTGCACATTATGGGTCCTTTGAAGTGAGCTTTGCTGGGTGTGTTGTAATCTTAAATTCATGATTGTATTTCAGAAACAGAACAGACATCAGTCTTGGGTTAAATTTGTCACAGTAGGACAAACTAACTGTAGTAGGATTGAATTGCTGCAGGGTCCCTGTGCCTTTAAGTGGCAGACGCTCATGGGTGATTTACTATAAAGGCAGGTGGTGTGCCTGGTCCGCTCTCTCTTTCTGATATTCTGCGTGCATTGCGTTTCCTGGTTAGGCATCATTGTTATTACTGCTGCTGGTAAGAGTGTCAGTGGGATTCTGATTATTTCATTAATTTGGCAGTTTGTTAGATTGTTACCTCCGCCAAGGAGGTAATGTTTTTACCGGAGTTCTGTCTGTTTGTCTGTCTGTCTGTTACCAACATAACTCAAAAAGTTATGAACGGATTTTGATGAAATTTTCAGGAAAGGTGTGTAATGGCACAGGGAACGGATGATTAGATTTTGCTGATGATCTGAGAGTGCATACCTCCACCAAGGGCTTTGTTTGTATTTGTGCAGCAGGATTACACAAAAACTACTGGATGGATTTGGATGAAATTTTCAACAGAAGTGGTTCTTGGCCTAGAGAGGAACCCATTATATTTTGGTGATGATCTGAGAATGCATACCTCAGCCAAGGCTCTTATCTTCTCACAGTGTGTTAGCAACAATACTCCCAAACTGATGGACAGACTTTGATGCCATTTTCACCACAAGTGGCTATAGGTCTACACACAAACCCATTACATTTTGGAGGTGATCCATGAGAAACAGAAGGAGCCTTGGCGGAGGTATGCACTCTATGAGTGCCTTTCTAGTTTGGTATTTTTTTAGGCTGTTGCCCCCTGGTCTGCTCTCTCAGCTATTCGGCATGCACTGCACTTCCAAGTCAGGCGTTGCTGTTGTTACTGCTGTAGGATGTTGCCCCCTGGTCTGCTGTCTCTGAGGCTCAGCGTGCATTGCACTTCCCAGTTAAAGATTGTTACTACTACTACTGCTAGTGATGGCCAGATGAGGCTTTCTAGAGGACTTGAGGCCTTTCATCAAAATGGCTTATACAGATGAGGCCTCATGTGAAACATAATTTTCTCTACCAGTCCATCTAGTGGACAAAACGTATACAGCATGGAGATTTTTACAAGGGTATTATTGGTTTAATGTGTATTTTTTTTTCATTTCAATAAATGCACTGTCTTTTAAGAAATATCAATAATCATAAGGGAAAAAAGAAATAATAAAACTGAGGTGACTACAGTGAATTTGCTTGTGCTACTTATTCATTTTTTTTTTTAAAAAGAAATAACTTTTCAACTGTCTTTCCCAGTACATTAATCTCTGTCCTTATTGTCATGCAGGGCACAATAGTGCCTCAGCATAATGATGTGTTATTGTTGTATCCAAGCTTTTTTGAAGCACAACAGACACTTCACCTTGCAAATAAAAATAAATAAGAATAACCCCATTGGGGTTTGAACCCTAGCTTTTCAGATACTTTACCTCTAGGCTGCCACTTACTGATGACCATATAAGGCTTTCTTGAAGGCTTGAGCCTTTCCATCAAAATGGTTCATCTAGACGAGGCTTCATATGAAACTTCATTTGCTCTACTAGGCCATGTAGTCAAAAAGTATACAGCATGCAGATTTTTACAAGGGCATTATTGGTTTGTGTATTTTTTCCATTTCAATAAATGAGCTGTCTTAAGAAATATCAATGATCATAAGGGAAAAAAAAAGAAATAAAACTGGGCTGACGGCAGTGCCTGAGTTACTTGGTGTGCTTGTACTACTTATCCATTCTTATTAAGAAATAACTTTTCAACAGTATATTCACCTCTGTCCTTATTCTCATGCAGGGCACAATAGAAATAGTGTCTCAGCATAATGATGCATAAGACTGCATGCCCACCAAACGCGTTTTTGTCGCCCGACCGCCCTGAGCATTTTTTTTTTTTTTTTCAGCGTTTGTGTGCTCTGGAGAAAAAAAAGCCTGTGCCCTGTATCCCTCCAACAGCTTGTCACTCTCAGCTCACCACTCCTGCTTTTCCTATTGTCAGACTTTCTACAGATTTTTTAATAGCAGTCTCTAAAAAATAACAATGGACAGGAAACGTTTTTTAGCAGCTCTGCATGTAAAATATGATGACAGGGAAAGCAGGAGTCTGAGTACAGACTAGTACTGGTGTCCGATGTCCCGCCCACGCAGCAGTTCTGATTGGCTGCTTAGAAAGGTGTGACTTTGACGAGCTCAGTTGCAGTCTCTGAAAAGTTGAACTTTTTTCAACTCTGAGTGCTGTGACCAAAAATTGGCCACCACCGAGAGCGGCTCAGCGCTGTAAACGCTGGACTACATAGAGAATGAATGGAAAATAGTCGCCCAGAGCTGAAAAAACACGTCTCTTTGAAACACAACAGACACTTAACCTTGCAAATAGAAGTGAAATTACAAGGATGACCCAACCAGGATTTGAACCCCAGCCTGTTACTTGTAGAGCAGATGCATTACCACTAAGCCATCACTTCAGTTACAATAAATAGTCACTATTTGTAGAAAATACATCAGTGGGAGAAATACGCTCAACCTGTTCCCAAATGGGAGAAGCCTGTGTTTTTGGTGCTGGCTCCATCTGAAAATTGGCTGTCATAAATCCCTTACACAGTCAAACATCGACACCACAAAACGTGAGGGACAGGGATTTCCATTTCATGTTCGTGCAAAATCATGAATGGCTTCCTGACCCAGTCATGTGGTACGACATCGACACATACGTCAGCAATACGCGCCTCGAAACGCGCTTTGCCAAATAGTTCCTGGATGAGCTCGGAGCACCCTCGAAGCTCCGGAGCCTGCGGTTCCATCACTAACTACTGCTGTGGGCTGTTTTCTGTTGCTGCCCGTCGTGGCTCACTACTGGGTCAGCACGGTGACAAACCGCTGGTGGACCCACGCTAAGGTCTCGTTGGTGCAGTGATCCCACTGCTGATCAGAGCTGCGGGTCGTCATCTGTTGCACTCTCCTGCGCTGCGTGCCCATTCATTGAAGGCTTGTATTATTAAAACTGCTGTTTTACCTCTTGGAGATTAATATTTTTATTATTTATCTGTGTGAGACACACCTTCATGCGGGTGGCTTCTTATTCCATTTTAGAGGTTTTATATTATAAGGTCATTTTTATTTCGGGACCTGTTGGAGGGATTATTTTGGAGGGAGCTCATTGCCTTTTTGGCTCTTTTAAAAGGCTTTAGTTTGTTTTTAATATAATATTCTGAAAACTGTGTGCCTCTTTCAAGAGCAAAGTTCTCCAAATGGTGTTTGTGAGCAGGGCGATGCTTTTCTGTATTGGAGAAATTTAATTAACTTGCTTGCAAGTTAGGTTAATTGGCATCAAACTGGGGATTCTAAATTGTCCTTAGGTATGACTGAGAGTGAATGGTTGTCTGTCTCTCTGTGTTGGCCCTGCGATGGACTGGCGATCTGTCCAGGGTGTACCCTGCCTCTCGCCCAAAGATGCTGGGATAGGCTCCAGCCCCCCTGCGACCCGAAAAGGATTAAGCGGAAGAAGGCGAATGAATGAATGAATGCTTCATTGTTTATGGGCTGATTTTGTTTATTTGTAATTTTATTGCATTATTTTTTAAGTAATTATTTACTTGTTTTTGTTTAAACGTTTTTTTTTTATGCACTCTCAGTAATTTTATGTCTTTTTCCTTTAGAACTGAAGGCCTACAGTGGCGGGATTAGTTGCCATTGGTGGTCGCATCCCTTTGTTCTGTGTGTTGCACCTTGGGCTTCGGCCATCACAGAGTGTGTGTGTGTGCACGTGTGTGTGTTATGTGATTTAGGGTACCTTATTTGATGCTCCTCTCCTTTTTGACACCTACTCACTGTCGGTAGGCCACAGTTCATTTTATTGATATTATTACTGGGTGGCCCAATTAAGGTTTTTATATTTTATTACTGGAACCTGTGTACTCAAAGTTAAGGTTTGGGGACTAATTCTCTGGGTGAAATTCCCAGGGTGGTGTTGTTGGGTTTTTATTTTGTGACATTAAGGTCAGTACTTTGTACGTCACCCCTTATTTTGGGGATCGCTCTGTGCTGCAACATAAACACAGAATAAAAGTCGTAACTGGCTGACCAGATTAAGCCTCTAGGGCCTTCTGGGTATTATGCCCCCCCTCCACACACACACACAGACCAGACCATGGAGAAAGCAAAAGCTGCCTGTAGGCAAAAAGAAGGTAAGAAGCAATAGAAAGTTACAATACAGTAAGTATGAACATTGGGATGGAGGTGTCCTTCCAATTAAAAAAAAAAAATAATTGTTTAAATATTTAGTCTTTTCACCATGATCCAGGTGTGGATATTTTTATTCCCAGGACTTGTCTTAAGAGGTTTAGTAAGACGCATCTCAAAGAGTCGGCAGAGAGACACCACTGTTGCTGTCACTTGTGGAAACAACTTCCTGTGAACTAAACCATCACTTAGCATGACAAAATAATTGTATATAACATATAATGTTATATAATGTTCTGGGTCCATTTACCAGTCCCTCCGGGATGTTTTTATGATTGTTGCGGGCCAAAAAACCTGAATTCGCAGGAGCTTTTTAAAAAAGTTGCGGTAAAAGTTGTGATGTTTTTAGAGTGTTTTCTGCACTAAAAGTTGTGGGAAGAATTCCAAATTTTAAAGCAGATGCCTTTTTGCAGTTTACTGCAGTGATATTTTATATAACAGTACAAGAAAAGCACAGGATTGTCAAAAATTTCCTATTGTAGTGATTTGTAAATTAAGCAGAAACTTCTGCTATACAGAAAAACTCGTGTGCAACAGCAAATACAAACATGAACACAATATCCATTACAACAGCTAAATTGCACTGAATGCATGTTAAAGAGTAGAGATTTGGAAATTATTGGCAGCACCTTCATTTGAAAACTCCCTACGGTTCCCAACCACTTGGTACCGAGCAGAGAGGAAAAAATAAATTATTCTGTTGCGATGTATTGGTTATTGGAGTCTGTGTTTATTTGAAAAAAACAATACAGAGAATATTCTCTGTCTTTCCATGCCTACCTGTCTACTGCATGTCAGGCTACACACACACACACCCCTTTCATTTACAACGGGCCGGCGGGGGGGGGGAGATGGATGGGTTGGGTGCGTTTGTCCGTCCACAATGGAGATTCAGTTTTAAAGCTCATTGACCAGATGTAGTAATGATTTTACCACTAAAGATGTTCAAACACTCGCTGTAATGTCATGTACTCTCCTCACGTACGCTCCCGCGACGGGGTGCTTTTGGGGCAGGCGCATGTTTTTCAACACAAACCCAGCGCTTCGCACACGTGGTCAGGACGGAGACGTGGCAAGGCATCCATGGGCAGGCTGGGGGAGACGGAGGAAGGGACAGTGTTGAAAACCTCACGGGTGAGTGTTTTTTTAAATCACACACTCTTTGTTTGCAGATGTGTTCCGTTACTTACTGTAAACTATAAATTCACTACTCACTGTGAACACGGAAATGATAGCGGTGCAATGATGCATTTGATTGGTTAGACTGAGCATTTCAGCACCAGTTAGACAAATTTGATTGGTGAAATTGGCGGAAGTTGACGAGGATTGGCCAAAATTTCGGGAAAGTTGTGGTGATTGGACAAAGTTGCAAGGTTGTGCAATAGTTGCGCTGATTGGCTGATTTTGCATGAATTGGTCGCAACATCGCGAAATCCTGGAGGGACTAATTTACTCTGCACTGTCTACGAAACATTGTGAGGGCAGGTGGCAGGAGGCAGTGGAAGAGCTCCTCCAGTAGGGAACGGTTGTCTGGGCTCTGCAGAACATTAGGAAGGTTGTTCATCCAGGAGGTTATAAAGGGTTTCCAGCCCAACTGAGATAGTTCCATGTACATCATACCACATTGGCTGACTGTGGCCAGCCACAGAACAAAACATTTTAAAGTACCCACTTACACTCAGTCAATCAACCCACAGTTAGTGGCACAGGAATAGTCTTATCAACCAATCTGAAAAGATAAAAAAATGGAACATATTCAGAAAATTCAACAGGCAACCTTTACATTTTATCATTTAATGCTATAAACAGTTGAAACCAGATATTTACATACACTGTATAAAAACGCACAATCATTTTGTCTCACTGTCTGACATTAAATCAGACTAAACTTTTCCCTGTGTTAGGTCAGTTACAATTACCAAAATTATTTCTATTTGCTAAATGTTTTTTTAGAGAATTTTCCTATTGCTTTTTTCAAAGTCAAAAGTTTACATAGATTTCCTTAATATTTAGTAGCTTTGTCTTTAAACTGTATGACTTGGGTCAAACATTTTGGGTATCCTTCCACAAGCTTCTCACAACAGCTTGCTGGAATTTTGGCCCATTCCTCCTGACAGAACTGGTGTAACTGAGTCAGGTTTGTAGGCAACCTTGCTTGCACACATCTTTTCAGCTCTGCCCACAAATTTTTTTATGAGCTCAAGATCAGGGCTTTGTGATTAACACTCTAAAACATAGACTTTGTTGTCCTTAAACCACTTTGTAACTAATTTGGCAGTATGCTTAGGGTTGTTGTCCATTTAGAAGACCCATTTGCACCCAACTTCATGGCTGATGTCCTGAGATGCTGCTTCAATATTGCCACATAACGTTCTTTCTTCATGATGCCATCAATTTTGTGAAGTGTCCCAGTCCCTCCTGCAACAAAACACCCCAACAACATGATGCTGCCACCCCCGTACTTCACATTTGGGATGTTGTCCTCAGACTTGCAAGCTTCCCCCTTTGTCCTTCAAATGTAACAATGGTCATTATGGCCAAACAGTTCAATTTTAGTTTCATCAGACCACAGGACACGTCTCCAAAAATTAAGGTTTTTGTCCCTGTCTGCATTTGCAAACTGTAATCTGGCTTTTTTTTATGTTGCTTTTGGAGTAATAGCTTCTTCCTTGCTGAGTGGTCTTTCAGCCCATGTCGGTGTAGGACTCGTTTCAGTGTGGATAATGACACTCTTATCAGCTTCAGCCAGCATCTTCACAAGGTCTTTTGCTTTTATTCTGTGGTTGATATGCACATTTCACAACAAAGCATGTCCACCTCTGGGACACAGAACCCGTCTCCTTCCTGAGTGGTGTGATGGCTGGACATTCCCATGGTGTTTATACTTGGTATAATTGTTTGAACAGATGAACGTGGCACCTTCAGGCATCTGGAATTTGTACCTAAAGATGATCCAGATTTGTGGAGGTCCAGAATTCTCTTCCTGATATCTTAGCTGATTTCTTTTCATTTTCCCATGATGTCACACAAGGAAGCAGTGTGTTTGAGGTGTGCTTTAAAATACATCCATGTGTGCCTTTAATTAACTCAGATGCTGTCAATTAACCTATCAGAAGTTTCCAAAGCTATGACATCATCATCTGGGCTTTCCCGAATTGTTTAAAGGTCATTAAATTGTTTAAAGGCATAGTAATCTTACTTTGCTTAATTATGGTTGACAGAAGCCTCCACTCCTGTCAGATATCCCGCCTTACCTGTATCGGGCCTCAGCCCCTCTCTCCAAGCGAAGGCGGAGGCCTCACCGTGGGAAATGCAGTGGTCGGCTGGTGAAACTGAAGGCCCACCTGGCACATTCCTTCCCTGTTCCCCGGACTCCGGGCGGATTATATCCCCTGGTTTCTGTGTCCTGGCGTTTTCTGGATCCTGTTGATGCCTGCCTGGTCCCTGTGACTGGCCTTGGTGAGGTGATCTGGCCCCGGCGCCGCTGCTCTCCCCGGCCTCGCCAGCATGTGGTTAATCCCTGGCACCTGAGACCTCTGCGCCACGTTTCCTGTTCTGCTGAGGCCCAGGCTCCAGCTCCAGCCAGAATTGGCTTGGTAAACACCAGATCGCTGGCAAATAAAACTTACATCCTGAAGGAGTTCATCAGCTCCCGGGAGCTGGATTTCTTTTTTGTGACGGAGACCTGGCAGACTATGGGTGAATTCTCTCCTCTGTCCGAAGTTTTACCCCCAGGTTACTGCTATTTTAATTCCCCGCAGACAACAGGATGAGGAGGAGGAACGGCAACTATTTACAAAAATGACTATAATTGTAAACAGTGCTTTTTACCTTCTCCATTCTCCAGCTTTGAACTGACTTTCTTTGAGGTGGGTTGCTCAAACCCGGTACTGTGTGCTGTCATATACAGACCACCCAAATATAAAAAAACTTTTTAAATGACTTTGCTAATTTCTTGGCTGGTATTGTTACAAATTATGATCGTGTTCTTATCGTTGGAGATTTTAACATACATGTATGTTGTCCTGATAAACGGCTGGTGAAAGACTTTTTAAATATCATTGATTCTCTTAATCTGGTGCAGTCCGTGACTGGTGGTGCTACACATGAGCACGGACACACTTTAGATCTTGTCCTCTTGTATGGCCTGTCTGTTTTTAATTTAGAAATTTGTGACACTGTATTGTCTGACCATATGCCTGTATTATTTGAGGCTGATCTGTCACGCACTGCAGCTAAAATGCGCGCTCCTGCTCAGTGCTGCCACATTTTTAACCCTTCCACTGCCGGTTGGTTCTCCACTGCCTGACCAGCTCTGTGTCCCTCCTGGCTCCATCTCATCTGTGGAGGAACTCAGCTCCTGGTTTCACTCCTCCTGCCAAACCATCTGTGCAGTCAGACAGGAGTGCCACAGAGCTGAACGCAGGCGGAAAAAGGACAAACTGCAGGTGACATTGCAGGTTTTAAAAGACTATTGGCGTCAGTATCAAAATACTATCCAGCAGGCAAAAAGCAAATATTTTGCTTCATCTCATTGTCATAATCAACGTGTTTTATTTAACACTATTGACTCTGTTCTCAACACCCCACAAACTGACTGTTTGGAGGCATCCTGAGTTATGCAATGATTTTATGAACTTTTTTTATTGATAAGGTGGCCACCAGCAGGGCTCTCATCTCAGCTCCTGCCTCTGATCCCTCTGTCTCTGTCCCTTGTTCTACTGTTTTTAATCAGTTTGAACCTGTGACTCTGTCATTTTTAGAGGGCATGGTTGGCCACATTAAGCCCTCAGGGTCTCCCTGTGATACTGTCCCAACTAGACTTTTTAAAGAGGTGCTTCCCAGTATAGGCCAGTCAGTTCTCACCATCTTGAACAGCAGCCCGTTATCTGGTGTGGTTCCTGCAAATTTTAAACAGGCAGTAGCGCAGCCCTTGATTAAGAAACCTGGTCTTGATCATACCATGTTGGCAAATTTTAAGCCTATTTCCAAGCTGCCATCTCTCTCAAAAATTTTAGAGAAAATTGTCTATGTGTAGCTGAAATGTTTTCTGGATGAACACAGTATTTTGGAAGTTTTTCAATCTGGTTTCAAAGCTCTTCATAGCACAGAGGCAGCCTTGTTAAGAGTTGTTAATGATATCCTCTTAGCATGTGATTCAGGTGAATATGCTGTTCTTGTGTTGCTTGATGTAACTGCTGCCTTTGACACAGTGGACCATCATGTTTTAATTTCCCGTTTGTAGCACCTAGTGGGCATTTGTGGCACTGCTCTCAACTAGTTTAGGTCCTATCTGGCAGACAGGAATTTTAAAGTTAGCATGTCTGGGTTTGAATCCTTTTCTGCTCCTCTCCCATACGCGGTCCCACAGGGGTCAATTCTAGGGCCCATGCTTTTTCCTCTGTACATACTTTCGCTGGGTTCCATTTTTAAAAAGCATGGTATCTCCTTCCACCTGTATGCTGATGACTGTCAGATATACTGTATGTCGGTCTAAAACAAAAAGCTACCTCATCAGTAAATCCACTTCTGGCATGCATTGAAAACATCAAGTCTTGGATGACCCTGAACTTTCTAAATTTTAATGATAAGAAGACAGAAGTGATATGTTTGGACCTAGTGGCCCCTGTGAGTCCCCTCCTGCAAACTTGGGCCCCCCTCACTCCTTACATGAAATCCACAGTTAAGAACCTTGGTTTTGTCATGGACAGTGATTTTAAATTAGACACTCAGATTCGTTCTGTGGTAAAATCCAGCTTCTTTCATCTAAGGCATTTAGCAAAAGTAAAACCCATTCTCTCTAGACCGCACCTGGAAACAGTAATCCATGCTTTTATTTCATCTTGGCTGGATTACTGTAACACACTTTACACCAGTGTCAGCCAGTCATCTCTTTCGCGTCTGCAGCTAGTTCAAAATGCCGCTGCTCATCTTTTAACAGGTACACATAAAAAAGATCAGATCACACCCATCTTAGCTTCATTCCACTGGCTGCCCGTGCATTTTAGAGTTCATTTTAAAATTCTTTTATTTGTTTTTAAATCCTTGAACGGTTTTGCTCCACCTTACCTCTCTGAGCTTCTGCATCCCTACGCTCCCACCTGGTCCTTCAGGTCAGCTAAACACCTGCTTCTGGGGATGCCAAAGGCGAGGCGGAAGCTCAGAGGGGACAGAGCCTTTTCGATTATGGCACCCAGGTTATGGAATGATTTACTCTAAAGGACATCAGACAAGCACCTTCACTGTCCATTTTTAAAACCCGTCTTAAAACACACTTTTACTCCCTGGCCTTCGACCCAGTGTGAGACATTAATTTTATTGAATGAAATGGATTTTTATTTATTTATTTATTTTACCTTTTATTTTCATGTGTGCTTTCTTGCTGTACAGCACTTTGTGTAGCGAGTGTTGCTTTTAAAGTGCTTTATCAATTAAGCTGAGTGTTTGTAAACTTCTGACTTTGAAGAAAGTAATACAGTTTTTTTTTCTAAAAAAAAATGTATCAAATCTAAAAAATATTTAGCAAATAGAAATAATTTTGGTAATCCTAACTGACCTACAACAGGAAAAGTTTAGTCTGATTTAATGTCAGACAGTGAGAAAAAAATGTTGTGTCTTTTTATACAGTGTGTGTAAATATCTGGTTTCAATTGTACATAATTCATAGAAGCAGCTAACTTACAAAGGCCTGTGACAGATCCATTGTTTCAAAAATCAGACTCATATGACTGGACATCTGAATGACCTCACCACTCATCAGACATGGCTGAAGAGTAACAGTTGGACAAAAACCTTACTTGTGTAGGCAGATAGCCTAAGAATGTGCATTTAAAAAAAAAAAAAAAAGACTGTCTTATGTACCTTTTTGTTGTCATCCAGAACAGTGTTCATGCTCTCAATCCACAATGTATCTATCGGATCATCAAACAACCCATTTACAGTCTGGCGTGTCAGCCGATGCAAACTCACGAAATGTGTTGGCCACAGTCCCATCTGTCCACTGTTAAGGAGAGAAAAAGATGGAAGGATGAATCATCTACCTGTAACACTGGGTTTCAGTTATTTCTGTTAATATACAAATCTTGAATTTATCAGTATCAGGACTGATTCAGTTCAGAGGTCTACCTCATGGGAAACTTGGTCAAACTGCCCAAACAGCTGTTCCATGTTAATTGATCTTGGGTTCAATGTCTTGAAGATGACCTTCTCCTCTTGACCTTTTCCCCTCTCATTCATGAGAGTCAGTGTATCAGCAAGAATGTGTAACATTGGTCTTCCCAGCAAAGGGCTCTCCCACAAGCATGAACCTAAACAGCAAATATTGCAATATTTTTAGATATTTCCTAAAGCTATGTTTCAATAAGTGGCAGAATGTATGACAATGAAAGTGAGTCTGAGACGTCATAATACATGGCAGCAACAAATAACACACCCGTGCCTTTCATCATTTCATATGTCTGGATGATCTTTTGTAGGAAGACCTGTGTTGGCTACACATTGTGATTTTTACAGCATTCTTCAGCAGCATGTAGGAACACCTGACAAGGACAAGAACAAGTACTGATTGTAAAGCACATGGCAACAAAAATACCAGTAAGGTTAGTTTTCAAAACAAGATCATCAAATTTTCCGACCTGGTAGTCAGCCTCATGAAGGGAGACACCTGGGAACAAATCACTGGTGATTCCGCTGAAGAGTGGAATATCATGAGAAAGAAATTTGGGCTCATTCACATCCTTGATAGATCTCAGAAGCTGACTATTAAAAGACAAGAAAATGAGGGAAAGGGTGAAAACCAAAGCGTGCAATAAGACCTTAAGAGAAAGACTCATGTGTGGCAAACCCATGAATTTGTCTACAATCACCAGTGTCCTCATTTTCATCAGAATACTTGAGCTTGAGGTTTCCTGCAGCCATGAGAACTGCTCTGACGGCCCTCATGCCATAGTCATAATGGGACTGGGAGGAGAGCTGCTCTGAACAAAGCCTGTAGGTCATCACAATATTCACAGAGAGGTTTGGCATTGAGAAAGTCATATGAATACAGGGAGATCTCTGTAGTGCATAATTGGGGACCATCATAGCAACAGGGGTTTACAGTAATGAATTGTAGGGCATATTCTGAAATTACACAGTAAAAGAGCCAATAATCATAAACTGATACAGTGTATATGGCTGGTAAAAAAAAAGAAAAAAGAAAATACCTTGAGATTGTCTGGGAGCTCTGAACGTCCTGCATAGCCTGGATTAACTGTTATGGATACAAAGCAGTTAGGGTTGAGTTTTAGCATCGTCCCTTCAAAGTCAAAGTACTCCAGCTTCTGTTCAATGGCCCTCTGGATGCAGAGGACCTGCTGGGCCACTACAGACAGCACCTCTAACGCAATGCGGCTGAATTCATCAAAGCAAGCCCATGCACCGGATGAAGCAAGACCTTTAAAGAACTGGACAAGATAGCATCAAAATAAATGTGCACAAAGCATATTTTAGACATGCTTGCGTAGATGCAGAATTAAAATTGGAAATGCAATTTTCAGGTGAATGTTACTTTTTCCATAGCGAGATAATCCAATCCATCAGAACAGTTAAAGACCACACATTGAACCGCAAATGCTTTGGCTAAATCTTTGGTGGTTTCTGTCTTTTCTGTTCCAGCTGGACCCTCAAGTGCACCGCTCAAATGCAGGTGGAAAGCTCCAATGTAAGACAGAGGGAGAGCTCTGGAATTACTAGATCACACAGCAAAAAGCAACTGTTATTACATTCAAGACACTTAAAGAGGCTTTTTATATTTTATGAAGGTTATTTTCTTTTCACCAAAGTTTGATAGATGCTATCAGTGAGAGGGGTGATGACCAGATGTGGCGAGTTCCCCAAGTACTCATAGGCGTACTTTATGTCACAGTTCATTATGTGAACACAAACATTGTCATTACTCCAGTAGTAAAAAAGCTGGGCAAGCCACTGGAAGTCTGTTTCATGTGGTACACCTATGCGAAATTGACATAATGCCATCCCATTTACTGTGGGTGCTTTGCTACCTTTATGTTAAGAAAATCACTTTGTGCCTCATTGTACCTTTCTCAATAAATAAGCTCCATGACCACATCCCTGGCATGTACTATCAATTGTGACCAGTGCTCCCAGAGTAGTCCACGTTTGCTTGGCCAGGTTTCCTCTAACCAGCTCTACGATGTCATTCAGCTGATTCTGGAGATGTTGATAGTAGTTCTTTAATCTCTACAGAGAACAAAAGCCCAAGTATTAATTTGATACTTTTACAGTGTTGAGTTCATTAAAACAAATATTCAGGGGTGTGTGTGTGTGTGTGTGTGAGAGAGAGAGAGAGAGAGAGAGAGAGAGAGAGAGAGAGAGACACTTTTAAAAGCTTTAATTGCACACTTCAAAAAAATGTAAGCACACCAACATCATTCCTCCAAGTGTCACATTGGAAAAAGTGCAAACTGAAATGTCCCCCCCCCCCCACAACACAGAGCAGTCCCTGCAGTCCACCTATTCAAAGATCCAGTTCTGTGACAGTCAATTACAGTCAATTAAATGTCATATACCAGTCTGTTCAAACAATATCCCAAAAATGGGTAAAACAGGCAGAGGAACAACCGCCATTCATTCCTCCTGTCGGGCGCGCTTGACCGGCGTTCCCCCTGCTGCTTTACGCAGGGCTGTCAGGTGTTTCTTGAGGCGATAACGCTTCGTTTCATCCAGGAGGTCCAGACCAACCTGCCTTCTTAGCACATCCACAGACTTAATGAATTTATCAGTGTCACTGAAGTAGTCGGCGACCCTAATGGCTTTGTTATAGGTTGCATCCAGAAATGCATTTATTTCTTCCAGTGAATACAAACTCGTGTTTGTATTGCATTTTGCCTCAATAGACTCAGCATTAGACACAGTGTCGTTCTCAGATTCCATTTCCTCGTCAGCACCACTCAGCCGACTGCTTGGTTCTCCCGGGCCAGTGGATTCATCATGGGCCACATTCTCCTGGACGCCACCCTCAGCAGCTGACTGTCGCTGATCCATCCCCCGCTGTGTAATGGTAGCAGCCTCCGGAAGCACAGCCGCTGATGTCACACAGCGAGATTCTGACGCACCATCAGGTCGGTGGTCCGTCTCCTGCTCCGAAACGGCAGCAGCTGGCGGAGGCACAGCCGCTGACGTCACACAGCGAGATGATTGTGACGCACCATCAGGTCGGTGCTCCGTCCCCTCCTCCGAAGCGGTAGCGGCTGCCGGCGGCACAGCTGTTGACGTCACACAGCGAGATGATTGTGACGCACCATCAGTGACCCTTCTGGCGACATCGCCATCCACGCTCCCGACCGCAAGCTGGGCCGCTGCCGGGCCGTCCACAGACACAGCGGCAGGCTCCGTAGCAGGTGCAGCGGGAGCGGAGGCCGCGCCGCCGTCCGCAGCTGCGGCGTGAGTGGAGGGCTCGCCGCCGGCACCATCTGCGGCCCCGTCAGGGCCCTCCGTCCGCTGCCTGTGCGGACAAGCGAACCGTTTATGGCCCACGTCTCCACATTCAAAACACTTCATCTGTCCCGAGCTCGCATACACCATGTAAGATCCGTCCCCGTGCTTGACCCTGAAGGAGACTTCCAGAGTCTGAGTGGGCGAGTCGAGAAACATGAACACCTGTCGCCTGAGCGATTTCACATGTTTGAACTTGGCGGCCTTGCATCCCAAAGGCAGAGTCGTAAACGGGCCCGCAAACTTCCCAAATCTGCGGAGCTCCGTCGCCAGCTGCGCGTCAGTGATGAAAGGTGGAACACCTGAGACGGTGATTCTCGTTGATGGGACAGATAAGGGGGACACCTGTACATACGTTTCCCCGATAACCACACCGCTAACAATCAGGGTGTGAACATCGTCTTCAGCCGCCAGAAACAGACAGAGAGAGAGAGAGTTTTGAGTTTTAAAAAAATGCCTTTATTGCACAATTCAAAAAAAATGTAAGCGCACCAACATCATTCCACCAAGTGTCTCACATTGGAAAAGTGCAAACATAAGTCATCCCCCTCCCCCACACAACACAAAGTATACCCTGCAGAGACTCTGACTTTTAAAAAAGGCTTTATTGTACATTTCAAGAATGCAAAAAGACCAATATCCCCTGGAGAGAGAGAGAGAGAGAGAGAGAGAGAGAGAGAGAGAGAGAGATTTGATTTTTAAAAGATCTTTAATAAACACATTTGTCCATCAGTCAATACAATTTCTATGTCATGCTATATTACACAGAAAATTAATCCCCCAAAAAACGCCCCAAAAAAAGCTGTCCATCATGAACTGAACAGAGGACATTCTCCAGGGACCAGAGGGTCCTGAAACCTTCCACATCCCCATTCCCCATAAAAAACTGAAAGTCCAGCCTGATTCTGGCTTTAAGTAGCCTCACAAATAAAATTTTGACATCAACATCGCTCTCAACATTCTCAAGTTTTCTTCTCCGGCTTACATAGATAGCCAACTTTGCCTGCCCTAAAACAAAGTTCAGTAGTTGACACTTCTGCTTAAAACGACGATTGTACATAAAACCACAAATGAAAACCTGCTTAGAGAAAACTTCCTTAAAAATATGAAAAAGTTCTGTGAGAAGTTCAAAGAGGCCACTCAGGCGCTGACATTCAATAAAACAATGAAAAACAGTCTCCCTAGAGGAACAAAAAACACACTGATCACTGACACTGCTGTTAATCACAGAAACAAAAGCATTGACTGCTATAATACCATGCAGGACCCTCCACTGTAAGTCTCCATGCCTCTTAGGGAGAGGGGCTTTATAAAGAGCCCTCCAGGCAGGCCGATGCCCTTTTCCTAGTTTAAAATAGGCTCTCCAAGGAGTGTCCACACAGGTGTTCAATCTGTCCTTGTTGAGTGCCATCACCACCAGTCTGTAGAGTGCCTTACCACTGGCTCCTCCAAAGTCCACACCAGTGGGAGCACAGAATGCCAGTAAGGAGCAAGGAGCGACGTCAAAGTCCATATAGAGCGTGAGAGAGGGAAAGGGGTCCGTGCTTTCCGGCTGCAGCGTGCCATTGCTAAAGTCCAAGAGTAGGGAGTGCTCAAGTCCATGAAGCTCCTGTTTCCAGTGTGCAAGAAGACCATCGATGAAACGATTCGACCTGACACCAAGATGAGCTGCTAAAGCTGAGGCATTGTTGAGGCCAGGACCAGCCAGTTCCACCACTTGCTTCAGAGTGAGAACGTTCCTGGAACACAGCCTATCAAGGAAGGTCCTTCCAACTCCCGGCAGGACAGCAAGGCGACCACCAAAAACCAGCGGCTCCCTCAACAACCAGTAGAGGGAATCGCATGGCCCTCTTTGTTTTTTAAAAAGAGTCCACACTGAAAAGAGACTGCGGTAAAAACTGGGTAAAGACAGTGCATTAGAGTTCTTAAAATCCATTAAAAACACAGGGAGGTCTAGCCCAAGCCCAAGGACTCTCTGTAAAATAACACAGGCCAAAGGCCTCCATACCAGGTCCTGGGGGCCCGTCAGCAGTCTCTGTATGAAAGTCAGTCTAAAAGCAGCACCTCTACTAGCTAAATGAATCACTCCTTGCCCCCCCTCCTCTTTGGGAAGAAATAACAGGGCTTGAGGAACCCAGTGGAGTCCACCCCCCCAAAAAAAGTCCACCAAAACAGACTGAATTTTGGACAACAAACCAGCAGGGGGGTCCATGCACATGAGGCGGTGCCACAGGGATGAGGAAACAAGATTATTTAAAATGAGCACTCTTCCTCTAAAAGACATTCTTGGCATTAGCCACTTCCACTTGTTTAGTCTCCCGTTAATTTTCTCTATGACCCCATCCCAATTTTTTTGCTCAAACTGCTGATTTCCAATAAAGACACCAAGATACTTAAAACCTCCTTTTTTCCAAATCAACCCACCAGGCAGTGTAAGCTGATTTTCTAGTTTCTCCCCCACCATCAGAGCCTCGCTTTTTCCCCAGTTTATTTTTGCAGAGGAAAGTTGGCCAAAAAGATTGACACTCCTAACCAGAACGTCAATGTCACTCTGCTTATTTAGCAGAATGACTACATCATCTGCATAGGCCGACAGCTTGAACGTGGTGTCACAGCCAGGAAAAGTAACTCCTGATAGATCCCTTCTCAGGCAGTGAAGCAAAGGCTCTATGGCGAGGGAGTACAGCATCCCTGAGAGAGGGCAGCCCTGCCGAACCCCCCTCTGGACTTTTAAAGGGGCAGACAGGCCCCCATTTATCTTCAGCACACTCTCAATGTCACTGTACAAGACCCGTATCCTGGCTATGAAGCCTGGGCTGAACCCAAAAGCTGTTAAAACTGTCCATAAATATTGGTGTTCAACCCGATCAAACGCCTTTTCCTGGTCAATTGAAATCAAACCAGTTTCTACCGCCAATGAACCAGAGACCTCCAAAATATCCCGAATTAAAGTGACGTTGTCACTAATCAGCCTGCCAGGCACACAGTAAGTCTGGTCTACATGAATGAGCTCGCTCATCACCTTTCTCAGTCTTCGGGCCAGAGCTTTTGAGAGAATCTTATAGTCTGTGCAGAGCAGGGAGACTGGCCTCCAGTTCTTTAGGCTCTGGAGGTCCCCCTTTTTCGGCAACAGTGTGATGATGGCCCTCCTGCAGGTCGTGGGTAGGGTCCCCCTTTCCAAGCTATCTTGGAGAACCTCCAGCAGGTCTGGACCAAGCAGGGGCCAGAATTCCTTAAAAAAGTCCACAGAGAGACCATCTATGCCTGGTGATTTTCCATTCTGGAGGCTCATTAGCGCCGTATGCAGCTCAGACAGAGACAGTGGAGCATCCAAGCCGGCAACAAGGTCCTCTGAGAGCACTGGAAGACCATCAAGGAAAACCTGGCCCAGTGACGTGTCCTCCCTCCACTCTGCTCTAAACAATTCACTGTAAAAGCTAGCAGCGTGTTTCCTGATCTCTGCTGCTGTGGAGATTGTTCTCCCGTCATCGCCCAACAAAGAGTGAATGAGCTTTCTCTGTCCATTTTTCCCCTCCAGTCCAAAAAAGTACTGGGAGGGCGAGTCCATCAGAGCTACATCCATGTAGCGTGAGCGGACCAGAGCACCCTGTGCGGTGACCCCTAGCAAGCTAGCCAAGGCTGACCTTTTTGACTTGAGAGCCTCTAAGTGCTCCTGTTTTCCTGTAGAACTGAGCAACTCCTCTAGTTCTACCACCTCAGTCTCCAGAACTTTCAAGGATTGGGTCAAGCTACGAGTGACATTTTGAGTGTACTGTTGGCAGAGTTGTTTTATCTGGGCCTTACCAAAATCCCACCACAATTGGAGAGAACTAAAAGAGGGTTTTTGTTCCCTGTGTGACTTCCAAACATCATGAAAAACCTCTTTAAAAAACACATCATTTAAAAGTGTATTGTTAAAATGCCAAAAAGCACTCTTACACTTTACATTTTCAATAAACACAGAACAAAACAGCAGGCAGTGATCAGTGAAACCAACAGGACAGATACAACTATTTTTAAAAACACTCATTTGATGTTTAAAACCATAAAAACGGTCTAACCTAGCCATAGATAAAAGGTTATCTTTGACATGGCTCCAGGTGTACTGCCTCTGGTCCCCATGATGTGATCTCCACACATCGGCCATTTCATGTGTTTTCACCAGTTCTCTCAGCCTATTGGCAGAAGCAGGGTGAGGCTCCTGATGGTTCCTGTCTAGTCTGTGGTTTAATGTACAGTTAAAATCACCCCCCAGAAATAAAAAACTATTTGGATCACAGGACCTAACCGTATCCGAAAGCACGTCAAAGACCCTGATCCTCTCTGCTCTCTGTGTTGGCACATACACGTTTATAAAAACGAAGTTCACGTTTTCAAACTGTACCTTTAATAAGAGGAAATGACCTCTCACCACCTCTTCTACCTCATAAGAGACAGGCACACAACCCCTAGAGAAAAGTACAGCCACCCCCCCACTGCTACTGGATTTGTGGCTAAAAAAAATGCAGCCATCCCACTCTTTTCTCCAATGGCTCTCAATGTCCACAGTGCTGTGAGTCTCCTGGACCATCAGCACGTCAAGTTTCTTTAAATTAAAAAGCTTGTATAAAGAGGCCCTTTTTACATCATCCCTGGCCCCATTAATATTGAGAGTGCCAATTCTAAGGTGGGGCATTAAAAAGGATAAAAATAGGGTACAGTAAAAAACACACACATAGCATAAAAGGGAAGAAACAAACTAAGAGTCAACATGACTGTTAGTAATTTGCGATTTCAGTTTAGCAACCAGTTTCTTTAAACGATAAATTTCCTGATCAGTGAAAGTCTCATTCCCATCATTCAGTTTCATAAATTTGCGAGCTGATGCCACGAATAACTCCAGATCTGGAAAGTAATTTTCCACTTTCACAGCTCTGCTCCCCTTAGTCACCTGGAGAAATTGCCTAATTTTAGTAAAACAATAGGAGCTTTGCTCCTCCTGCGTCTGCGTCTGCATCAGTTCAGACTCATCTCCACTTTCGTCAGAAGCGCTCTCATTCAGTAAATCTAAATTCCCAACCCTACTAGATTTAGCAGAGCTCTGCAAGTTTTCAGCACTTTTCCTTTTTTGTGCAGCTTTAAAAGGATCCTCTTCAACAAAACTACATTCCTGCATTTCTTCATGAACTGCAACGTTTGTCATGCAGTGTTTGCTCTGTGTGTCCGCTACAGCCTCAAACCGCTCCTCCCCCGCCTGCAAAGTCTGTTCATTTATGTTCCTTCGTTTAACTGCACTTTTACTTACACCCTCCACCTCTTTACCCCGGGCGACAGGCTCGTCACAATGATCAGAGCTGCCGCCAGACAAAAATTCCCCACCATCACTGTTTGGGGGGGCAACTACCGCGCCCGCCGCGGCCACCCCAGCAGAGGCGGCCGCGGCTGCCCCAGCACAAGCGGACACGGACGCCCCCGTAGAAGTAGAAGCGGACGCGGCTGCGGCCGCATCTGCGGCCGCGGCCGCAGATGCGGCCGCCCCAGCAGAAGCAGGCGCCGCAGCAGCATCCGCCGCACCACATGTAGCGCTACCCTCCGGACCACCAGAAACAGCGGCGTCACCTTTCTTACCGCCAGTGCTCTTTGTGTTCGCCTTTTCAGGACATGACCTAATAAGATGGCCTTCTGCGCCACACGCAAAACACTTCATGGTTTCAGATGTTGCAAACACCAAGTAGCTAAAGCCGTCAATCCTGAAATTAAAAGACGCGTTCAGTTCAGCAGAGCTGTCTTTCAACGCCATGAAACACTGCCTCCTATGACATACAACATGCTTCAGCAGGGGTGATTTACTACCCAGAGAGACCATTCTGATAGGGGACACAACCTGGCCAAAACGGGACAACTCTCTAATCAGCTGATCATTTTTAACGAAAGGAGGAGCGTTTGAGATGGTGATCCTCCTAGACGGGTTCGCCAGCGGTAAAACGGGAGTAAAAGTGTCACCTATGACCACTCCCTGTGCCACCACCTGATCAGCTTTTTCAGTCGAATCCAGAAAGATCACAATTGCGCTGTTCATCCTCGATGCTGATTTTATACCGTCATGCCCAACCACCTGTCCTACAGCGAGGCTGGCCTCCTCCACAGAACAGGGAACTGTCGGGAGGATTCTCACACCATGACGCCGGGTTAAGCGCTCAAACTCCACACTGCCATCAATCACCGGCATGATGCCGGCCGGGAAAAACCGGCAGCAGAAGCTACCGTTCCCCAACACACTCACTCCAACACTCACACCCCAGCACACACACACTCAACCCACTATATCAAACACACACACCTCAAACACACACGATAGAGAAAAGTTAGAAAAAACAAAGTTTAAAGTACTCACTCGACACCACTCCACACCCCTGCTCCCACAAACGCTCACGCATGCGCACGAGAGAGAGAGAGAGAGAGAGGGGTTTAAAAAATCCCTTTATTGTACAATTCAAAAATGTAAGATCACTCCACCAAGTGTCTCACATTTCAAAAGTGCAAACATAACTCATCCCCCTCTCCCACAGTACACAAAATATTCCCTAGAGAGAGAGAGATTACAATTTCACTCCTTTATGCTAGAAAGAAAATAATGGCACAGTTATGACTACCAATCTTGAGAGCATTTTTTCTAACTAATAATTACCCCTAAGAATTACAACGTTTTTGAAAAAGCACAAAAAAGTAAAAAAAAAAAAAAAAAAAAACTTTCAGAGATCCACTCACATCACCCCCAGCTCTGATGGCCTTGTGAACCTCTGAAGTCCAAAACATCTGTGAAGTGCACAGCACCGACTGCCCAAGCCACTCTGTGACCCACTGTCTCCGTACAGTCTCAGCATAGGCCTGTCCATACAACGACTCACAACCAGACTGCACAATCACTGCAGTTAATGAATCATTATGGCTCAACCAGTGTGTTGTAATTTTGTAAGGTAGAAGAAGCAGTAATCTCACCAACCTGGATCTGCTTATAACATCTCAAACACGCTGAAGCATCACATCCTCCACCTGAATGAGCCATTTCTCCACAGCTCCCTTGGCTTCAGAGGTGGAGATGTGCTGGATTAACTGAACACGTTCCCCTTCACTGCTATACATGGCCTGAGCAGGACTATTGTGCAGTTTAATAAAACGTAAATCCACCAAATGCATGTCATCATGTAATTGTAACAAAATGTGTTTACTATCTTACTTGGATATTCAAACTGGGTAGGAAGTCCAGTTTGGAAATGCCCTCAAAACACTTCTTCAGATGAGGCTGCACTCGCAGGGGGTCCTTAGTCTCAGATAGACTCTCAAGCATTTCATCACTAGACAAGGAAAAGAACCTAACAGCAATAATAGCATCAAATGTCAAAATGTGATGATGACAATAAAACAGGATAAAGCCTTTTTGCAACATCCTTTGATTACTGAGGAAAAAAGAGGTGCTTCTTTTCCAAATAGGCATTCAAACCTTTCATGATGTTATCCAGGAGGATGTTTGAATCTTGGAGTTTCTCTAGCAAACCTGGCAGTGAGGTTGCTGGCAGAATCTGTGATCACAAATTATCAGAGTTATAAAAGCGTATTTTTTTTCCTAGTAATCATGAGTGCATTTTTTTTTTAACCTTTGGGTCCTTGACACAGTACCTCATAACCTCCTTCCGGTTTCTGTCAACACTTTGAAAAAGTCACCCTTCTTCTGGAATCTGCTGCATGATGTCCTGGGATGAAAAGATGGGCTCCAAGTAAAGCCACTGGGCCTGCACCTTCAGCCACTCATCTATGGTTTCCTGAATATGAAGCAGATGCTCCTCCCAGAGCTAAGATCAGAGCAAAGAATTAAAAGTCTGGGTACAGTCAGAGTTGAAAAAGCTCCAAACTGGCAAAACACATCAAGACTGAGAAGCTACACTCCGTGTCCACCTCTATCAGGTGCTTGACAAGCACTCTGAAAAAATACCTCCGCCCTTTATCCTAGCAAGTGTCACTCACAGCTTGCTGTCTGTGTTTCACACATATCACACTGAAACCCTCTACTAACCACACAAAATCGCATTAAACTCGTAAGAAAACATACATCCCTCCAACTTTTGCTTTTGAATATTGATCATTTGATTTTGATTTGATTTTGTGTACTTTATTGATCCCCAGAGGGGAAATTCAGGGCATCCACCTGGATGGATGAAGCAGCCACAGTACGGCGCTATCCCTTCACCATTCACACACACAGCCACTTTAGAGTCTCCAATTAACCTAACCTGCATGTTTCTGGCCTGTGGGAGGAAACCGGAGAAATCCCAGAATAAATCCACGCAGACACGGGGAGAACATACAAACTCCATACAGATCACTGTTGGTCAGGGGCTGGGATTGAACCCGGGATCCCATGGCCAAGGGTGAGTTGCTGTGCTACCGCAGTGCTAACCACTGTACCACCGCACCACCATGGTATCATCTTAGCCTAATTCTGGTTGGTTGGTTGGTTGGTTGGTTGGTTAGAGAGATGTGCTGCTTACGAGTCCTGCGGCTCTCCAAAAGTTGAAGTCTTTTCAACTTTAAACACTCTGAAGGCAGCGACAAAAACCACTGAATACTGAGAGCATTTTTGCGCTGAGGGCATTGAGCACATTGAACACTCAACTACATACATAGAAAATAAACAGAAAATAGACACTCCTAGCAGAAAAAAAAATGCTCTCTGTGGCCATGCAGCCTTAGCAAATAAATTCTTTATACCTTGATTTCCTTTTCCAAGGGTTTGATGAATGGTGAGCCCCTCATAGTCTGAGTCTTCACAATTTGGTCATCTAGTATCGTCTGAATGTCATCTAAGGCGGTCAAGATGGACATCCCAGTCTGTCACGAGCCTGCTTGTGTGCTTTGATGCAGCGCACGGAGGAAGGAAAGGAAGAATGGATTTAAGTGCAGGTTACACCACAAACACATTTATTAACAAAAGAGGCAGACAGTTCCAAAATAAAGACTTACAAAAACGATACAGTGTACACTAAACAGCTCACACGACGAGCGTGCAGCAGGCAGACCATATTGTACCATGGCCACAAGACAAATAATACAAAAAATTGAGCAGACTTACAAAAAGGATGACAGGGTTCACTTCTAGACTCACACGCCTGGACATGCAGCGGGCAGACCACAGTGAACGGTGGCCTCAACACTCCCATAGACAATTCAATGGTCCAGCAATGCTTGACTGGCAAAGGCCTCTTAAGTACAAGCATTGCTGGCACAACAGATTGGGTGCACCTGGATGAGGCGCAGGAAAAGCAGTTACCGGAGTGGAACCAGCTAGCTGTCAAGAGAGAGGGGGCGTGGTTGGACTGGCAGGTGTCAGACAACGCCCACACAAATGTAGGTCAAGGCAGGCTGCCTAACAGCTGCCAGCCAGAACAGTGGCTACAGGAATGGGAAAAAGAACAAATGACAAAGAAACAACAAGAACTCAAAAGATAACACAATACACAAATATACCAATAACCTGAGCCATGGAGAACGGTCAGAACCGAGCCTAAAGGACAACACGGGCTCAGTTCGTGACAGGGCCCCCCCCCCCCCTCCACAGGGGTGGATTCCAGACACCTGCCTCTCCTCACCTAGAGCCAGACAAGATCTCTCCAATATTGACATTAGAAATACAAGAGAGATAACTTGCCTGAGCTCGAGCTCCACCGCTGTCCAGGACTCTGTCAATCCTGACGATGAAGACTCAGGCCCAGCCTCTAGGAGATCCAGCTCAGGCTCCCAATCCACTGCAGTCGCCTCTGCAGCTGGCAAAATGGTGATCACAGTCCCATAGTCCTCCTGTGATGGCTCCAATGCTGGGGATTCCTCCGGCATGGCTGCAGGGGGACATCTCATGCTGGTTCCAGAGCGAAGTCCTCCAAGGCCACCGGCTCCTCCACCGTCTAATGGCTCTGACCTTGGGTGAACGGGCACTCAGGAAAAATTGTAGGAGACACGGAAAGAATAGAAATACAGTCAGCATCCGCAGCTGGAGGAGAGGACCCAGTGGACTGCTGAAATTGGGTCTCTCCCTCGGGAGACAGATAAGGTTTATCATGGTTTAACTGGGTAGAATGAAAAAACACTTGCCTGTCATTCCGGTGCTCGTTGTTGACGGCTGCGGTCGGCAAACAGTCATCCCTCTCCGTGTCTACGGTGATCTGGCCCCCTTCAGTGGATTGTGGAGGAGCTGTCTCCATGGCTACGGAGGTGGGAATTCCTGGGGTGACCCTGGCAGACCTCACGGCAGCTCGAGGGGAGATGGCTGCCGAGGACAAGGAGGGCTTCTCCCGACGTTTCCCTGCCGGATGACGCTGTTTGCGGGATGCTGGTGCACCGCACTCTGGAACTGGAGGTGAAGCTGGCGAGCCGGGAGGGGAGAAAGACGTCAGCCGTGGGGACCGCCTCCGCTTTGGCTCCTCAGGAAAAGCCCCCATCCTCAGCCCAGGAAATGATCGCTGGAGCGTTGATATTGTGGACAACAGCTCAGAAAATTCAGGATAGTTCCACAGGCCGGGATGTGGCTCCAGAATTCCCACCGCTCCATAAACATTCTCCCAGGCTTGCTTGGGTCCCCGAGTGGTGAGAGCCTCATCCACAAAAATCTGGATGATGTCATCCGCCTACTCCTCCTCCATGGTCGGAGACCCCGCTGCCTTTCTCCCTTTATTGGCGTAGGTCCGGCGAGCTGGTGACATAATGAGCTCCAGTACTCAGGTGGGTGAAAAAGAAAAAAACAGTTCAAAAAGAAAAAACAGATGTGTGGGTGTAACCCGCTAAATCCTCTGCGCTGGCTGGACCATTCTGTCATGAGCCTCCTCATGTGCTTTGACGCAGCGCACGGATAAGGCTAAGGAAGAATGGATTTAAGCGCAGGTTACACCACAAACACATTTATTAACAAAAGAGGCAGACAGTTCCAAAATAAAGACTTACAAAAACGATACAGTATACACTAAACAGCTCACACAACAAGTGTACAGCGGGCGGAACCGAGCCTAAAGGACAACATTGGCTCAGTTCATGACACCAGTCTCCCTGTAAGGTTGGTGGTTGAAGGAAATGTTATCCCAGGTATGCACCATGGTTTGCATAGCCTTCTCCAGAGAAAACTCCTGCAATGGTAGAGAGACTAGTATACAAGAATTCAAGATATGAAAATTACTTTAGTTACAAACGGTATAAAAAGCAAATATTTTCAAGGTTCTCACTTTGCTAGCAGCCGCACTAATGGACTCAAACTGTTTCAGGTAAGGAGTCAGGCTTTGTTTGAGGACATTCCATAGTGTGGTGCCAGAGTCAGCGGTAAGGTCCTTACCCACTATGTTTGACATCCGGTTCCAGTGGGGTGCTGCTTCCCCTTCAACTGAGGTCACCGAGGGTGCAACGTTGCTCCCGTCCGGAGCCACCGCAGGTGCGGCTCTGCTTTAGCCCGGAGCCACCGCGGGTGCAGCTCTGCTTCAGCCCAAAGCCACCGCGGGTGCAGCTCTGCCTCAGCCCGCAGCCACCGCGGGTGCAGCAATGGCCCAGTCCTGTCCCACCGAGGGTGAGGTGTTGCTCCCGCCCGGAGCCACTGGTGGTGCGGCGTTGCTCCCGCTCGGAGCCGCCATGGGTGTTCCTGTGCTCCAGGCCAGACCCTCCGAGGGCGTCGGGGCTTCCTCTCCCCTACCAAGCACCATCATGGTTCCCCCACCGCCGCCTAATGCCGTTGTGTGTCCTCCCATGGGGAGACCACCTCCTGGGTCACCCCTGCAGTCCTGGTGGCTAAAGAACTCAGACTGACCACCCAATAGACTGAGCCACTGGGTTGAGTGGCCCTTGTTCTCTGGCAGGCCACCCGGCTCATACCATCTTGCCGTCTGGCTGGCCTGGAACTTCGGCCGGCCACCCGAACAGCTGGGTTCTTTGGCCTAGGGGGGCCCAGGGACTCAGTGTAGCATGGGTGTGGGCCTGAGTGGGCTCCAGACTTTGGTTCCCTCCTAACCTGTTTCCCCCATCTCCCACCTGGGTTGAATTTCAGTTATACCCCTTTCTCTGGGGGGAGTGGGGAGTTGCTTTTTGGTGTTGCCTTGAGGTGTCTGGGTTCCACCTCTTTGGGGGGGGGGGGGCTCTGCCATGTGTCTGAGCCAGTGCTCAGACTCTTTATGTATTTTTGAGTATTTTATGTCTGTTATTATTTTCTTGTCTGTTTTCTGTCTTTTTGGTGGTTTTCTCTCAGAGCCTCCTTCTCCTCTCCCACACACAACCACCTTTCACTGTTTGTTTTCCAGTTCCAGCTGTGACTGATTGTCCAATTGGGCCACCTTGCCTGCTCAGCTCACACCTGTTACTCATTTGCTGCCACTATTTAAGACCTGCTGTTTTGTGTCTCAGTGCGGCAACATTTCTTGGACTTCACTCCTTGGTCTATTCCTCTCTCTTCCCCAGAGTGTGCCCTGCTCTGGATTGCCAATTCTGTAAGTTGTTTTTTGCTGCATTCACATGGTCAGCATTGTCTAGTGTGCAGTGTTTATTTTCTGACTTCAAAGAACTTTGGACTATTCCTCTCTCTTTTCCTCCAGAGCTTTTCATGCTCTGGAGTGCCATTCCTGTTAGTTGCTTTGTTTGTATTTTTATGTTGGTGCACCGTTTGAATTTTTGAGTTAATAAATGTCACTATACAATTCAGCGATTGGGTCTGCCTTTCTGCCCCAGGGAGGCCAGTTCATGACACAAAGGACATTTTATGACATATTTATTAAAAAAAAGATAAAAAGCACCAGGTGAACTATTATAATTATAGCACTAAAAGACTTTAAAGCATTCCAGCGAGTTTCCAGCCAATGTGAAATGTTCCACGGGTGGAACACTGGAATTTTAAGAGGTTAAAGATTAATTATTCAACATTTCAAACAGGAGTAGCTCATATTTCTAAATTAGCTTTAACATTTTTATTGGTGTTATAATCACCACGAAATCATCAACAAACAAAGAATAAGTGAAGCACAACAAGAAAACTCATTGCAACATACCACACCCAAAAGCATATACAGAACACACTGTGTGTGTGGCCTAGTCAGAAATGTTCTCACAGTCCAAGCAATAACACATGTCTGTGCATGGAAGCTCGTTCTGTCTGCACGTGCATCTCCCTTTCACAGTGTTGTGCTTTTTTTACAGGAGCAGTATACAAGCTCCAAAATGCTGAGAGGTGCAGGGGGAAGAGTCATCCAGTGGATCTCAGAGGAGTCTCCCTCAATCTTCCAACCATGTGCCATTGGTGTAGGTATGTCTGGCTGACTCTGCAGGCATCTTCTATAGATGGCTGCCTGGTAGTTTGTTCACTGAATGTGTTTATATAGTGAGTCTCTGTTTGGTGGAAGACTTCTGTCTGTGCACTTGCCACTCAAACAGTTGGCATCTTGTGTAATTCACATCCTTGGAGCCTTTGAGGTCATACAGAGCACAAGTTAATTTTTCAGTTTGCCTTATACTGCTCTGGGAATAGTTGAAAAGCTTTTCCCAGTGTCTTTAATGACATGCAATGTTCTTTGTTGGACAGTAGTATTTTCATTGCTTGTTTCTCTCTTAGCCTCTTTCGATTATATTTTTGAGTTGTATACTTTTCCCTTCTGCATATGATACATTGGCTTGGGAGCAGATGTGGTGCTCTTCTTAGGTGGACTGGAACCTCTGTTTTTGTTGATCGGAGAACCTGGTTTGGTTGGGGATTTGTAGCGGAAGTATGTGGTTCTTCATCTAAAATATTTTAAAGGAGACAAAATTGGGTGGGATGCTTAATTTGGGACAACTATATATTTACTGCATAAGTGTTCATTCTAAAGATAACTACATTGTGTTAACATGGAGAAAGTATTGGAGGAAGTCATTTGACACAGAGAGAGGAAATTCAGACTCTGAAAATATCTCATTATGCTGAACACAAACTACAAGAGATAGACAATGATATTGATCCTGACAACCACTTCTTCAATAATATTCATAATCACTGTGAATATTACACTGACAAGCAATTCAAAAGTCAAGTGCAAGTAGATGGTAAATTATCAGTAATACACTTTAACAGCAGAGGTCTTAACAAAAACTTTCCACAGATTCAGGACTATTTAAAACAGCTAGATAGAAAATTTACAGCTATCACAGTCTCTGAAACTTGGCTCAATGAAGAGCAGGCTTCTTTGATGGCAATAGAGGGATATCAGATGTTTCATATTAAGATCTCAAAAAAAGGGTGGTGGTGGTGCACTGTATATTGATGAACTGTATAGATGTAAACTTGTAAATGGAATGTCCTTTGCACTACCAGGGATTCTGGAATGTGTTACTTCTGAGATTGACCAAGATAAAACAAAAAATCTAATTATAAGTTGTATATATAGAATGCCGGGAACTTGCATTGAGACATTCAGAGATAAGTTAGTTGAGCTGTACAATAATATAACTAATAAGAAAATGGTTGTAATCTGTGGAGACTTCAATATTGATATACTAAATCCATTTCAACAAAATGTAATTAAAGAGTTCATGAATTCTATGTAGAGTATGAGTCTATATCCTACAATAACACATCCCAGTAGAATCACAGTCCACACTGCTACACTTATTGACAACCTGTTTTTAATATTATTGATAAGAAAATAGAAAGTGGATTATTGATAAATGACATACAGTAAGTGACCATCTGCCAGTCTTTGCACTTATCCATGGCCACACGGGGGCCAATACAGAAAAAACTTTAAAATCTTTCAGATACAAATCACAAAATGCAATCAGTTCCTTTAAAGAAGACCTGTTGAAGCAAGACTGGACAAAAGTCTATGTATCAGATGTAAATGAAGCCTACGATACATTCATGAACATTGTAACCGCTCTTTATGAAAAAAATTGCCCATTAGTAAAGAAAAAGCTTAAACAGAAATTTGTCGACAAGCCATGGTTAACCAAAGGATTACAAAAAGCGTGTAAAAAGAAAAATTCACTGTATGAAGTTTATCTAAAGAAAGGGACAAAAGAAGCAGAGCAGTGGTATAAAACATACAAAAATAAGTTAATATATATAATGAGATGTAGTAAAAGAGACTATTACAGTAAAGAACTGGAGAAAAACAGAGATAACACTAAAAATACATGGACAATACTTAACAATATTCTTGGAAATAAAAACAGAAATACAAGCTACCCAACCAATCTTTCAAAAAAAAATAAAAAAATAAAAAATGACTCAGAGTGTGAAAGCAGTCTCACCTACAGATGAATTTAATACATTTTTGTCATGGTTGGCCCTCACGAGCAAAAGCACAGACTCACTCACGGGGTGAAGTTGAAGCATAATTTAATAAAGGAAACTGTAGCATGGCAGTGACAGTGATACTCACAACCGGAGGTAAAGACAGGGAAATAATAACAATGATAAACGATGAAGGAATGAAGACCATAATCACGACGATGAACACGACGAGGACCCAACAAGGGAATGAGGAGGTGAAACCCAATAAATAGGAATTTACATAATGACTAATGAGCAACAGCCCTGACCAATAAAGACTGACATAGGGAATAGCTGTACTCAAACGGAAGTAAACAAACACTGTCAAAATAAAAGTCCAATCAGAAACAAATGATTAACAGGAAAAACAAACATACAAAAGTAGCTGTGATGGATAATACTGACAACAATAATAATAATAACAATAATGAGACCAGGATGGAAATAAAGACCCAAGGATGATAATAATGAGGACTGAATAATAAACACTGACAACCACAAAGTGTGGCCTGGTCAGACCCAGCCCAAACCACCACAATTTTTTGTTAACATTGGTCCTAATTTGGCACGAGAAATACCCATCACAGCACCTATAGGTGATACAATAAGCAAAAACATTGCTATAACAGACTCCATCTTCATAAAGAACACAGATGAGAAAGAGGTCATTGAAATTGTTAAATCGTTTAAAAGTAAAACATTTATGGATTGTGATGGTATTGATATGCTTTTAGTCAAAACTATCATTGAATGCTTAGTGAAGTGACTGACGTATATCTGAAACCTGTCTCTCCAAACAGGTATATTTCCCAATGCAATGAAAATAGCCAAAGTAATTCCGCTATATAAGACGGGTGACAGAGGGGAATTTTCAAAGTATAGGCCTATTTCACTATTGCCGCAATTTTCTAAGATACTCGAAAAATATTCTGTGAGAGAAGTGACAACTTTATAATGAAGAATAATTTATTGTGTGAGCAACAATATGGGTTCAGACACAAGAGGACAACTGCATTTGCTCTAATGGAATTTATAGAAAAAATATCAACTGCTGTAGAAAATAAAGAGTATTCAGTTGGGGTATTCCTGGATCTTAAAAAAGCATTTGATACAGTGGATCATAAATTATTGTTAAAGAAACTACAAAATTATGGTATTGGGGGTAGCACTGTCCTGGTTATGTAGTGACTTAAAGAACAGATTTTAGTATGTACGAGTTGGTAGCAAAAACTCACAGTTACTGAAGGTTACTTGCGGAGTCCCACAGGGTTCAGTTTTGGGGCCATTGTTATTCAATATGTATATAAATGATATATGTAAAGTTTCGTTAAAAATGGATTTAATACTGTTTGCAGATGACACTAATTTATTATGCAGTGGAAGCAATTTGGAACAACTTTTGGATATACTCAGAAAGGAATTAGGAAAGCTTAAACTGTGGTTTGATTCAAACAAATTAATGCTCAATTTAAATAAGACAAAATTTATAATTTTTAACAACCATCACAACAACTCAGTATCTAAACTCAGTGTAACTGGTGTAGAGATTGAAAGGGTATCCGAAATTAAATTCCTTGGAGTAATAATTGATAATAAACTGTGCTGGAAGTCACATATTAATTATATTAAAGGTAAAATATCCACATCAATTGCAATACTACACAGAGTGAAATATTTGCCGAATCAACACACACTATATACTTTGTATCATTCATTAATACTCCCATACATGACATATTGTACTGAAGTATGGGGAAATCCATATAAAACAAACATATATCCCATATTACCCCAGGTACTCCGGTTTCCTCCCACAGGCCCAAAACATGCAAGTTGGGTTAATTGGAGACTCTGTTTTCCACTAGCCCAGCACACCTCGGTACGGCTCGGTTCACTTCAGTACGGCTCGGAATGCTTCTGTCTCCATTGGTGTTGTGCTTGTGCTGTGATGGTTTGTTAGGAGGTTTTAGTAGTAGTAGATTAGTTTATTTGACAGGGACAGTGCAATAAACATAGACAATTAATCAAAGACAATCAATCTGATGTGTTGCACATAGAGTGTATAGCTATTAGCTAATTTGCAACTCTTGTCCCTAGAAGCGGGGCAGCAGCAGATTCTGAGCGAGGCGGGGCCACACTCCCGTGACGTTACGCACCCACTGAGTCCTTATTTACACGAGACAAAAAAGGATTCAAGGATTATTGCCTTGCTCACTCTGTGGATTTATCTCACAATTAATTTTATCTCATAATTAAGCTGCAACAACACAAGTCACTTTTGTTTTGAATTAACTGCCAAATGACCTAGAAATAAAGAGCTGAAACTTGTTTTTATTCGTATTAAATAATGAGACTGTGGCACACTGGCCTACACCAAATAATTTTTTTTTACATCCTAGGGCATTTTGGATGTACTGAATTAAAAAAAATTCATGTTTTTCACCTTCAGGTCAACGTTTGGAACAACAGTATTATTATTTTCCGTTTAGATGATGCTACACTCCTTCTAAAGTATTGTAATTCTCTGAATTTGGAATGCCGATAGAACATTCAATTTACATATACTTACTTTTTTACATTGACTTGTAAGCTTGATCAGTCTCTCCTGCTGCATTTTAAAGTCCAACTGTGCAACTTCTTATAAGTTAACATAAAAAATGTACCCAAAGTTTAGAACTGGATCATGTGGGGCTAATTTTTTATGATATTTCAATAAAAAGAACAGAAAGCTTACAAAAACATTTGTTTTTTGGTCTAGTTAAAAATTACATTACCTTTACAATGGTTGACCCTGACAGGAAGATCAGTATCATTTTGATCAGATTAGGCAATGGAATTTCTATGAAATTATACTGTTTTATAATTCAGTGTTATAACAGACAAACCACACTTTCCAAAACAATTCCATTTTATTATATACAAAATATTAAAAGAAAAAAAAAACTTTGCAACACAACATGAAGGTTAATCGACATTTTATACACGCCGACCACTGAGTGTCTACACCAGCTTCCCAAACTGGGTCACGACTCGGCTGAATGAAGGCGTCTCTGCCAGCTGTGGGTCAGGAAGGCTCGGTTGAATAATCCGGACGGGCTGTCGCGGCGGACGCGTGGGATGATTCTACAAGGAAAATGCACACAATAAAATACAGCACAATAGTTTTTAACAAGAATACATAAGCTTATTTCAGCGTATTGTTCACATGAATAATTAAAATAAAAGCTTGAGTCCGCAGTGTGCTGCAATAAAGCAGCGATCATCATCCACAAATGAACAGCTTTTTTATTGCATAAATAAACTGAGCGTCTTACCGAATATATTTGCGAAAAAACGCACAATAAAAAAAAATTAAAACTCACCGTTAAAGGACTCCGATGTCGAGACCTCCCGGTATATTTTTTCATTCCGGGCAGCTCCGTCTAACTCGCGCTGCATACGTTCGTCTGACAATGCAGTGAACAGACACTGCACCTCCTTACTGGTCCATGGAACACCCTTATTACGCGAAGCCATTTTTGATAGAAAATAAATGAAAATAGCACAGCAATACACTGAAAGGAACCGCCAACAGTGGTTGCGTGCTGAGTAAAGGCGGTCGTGAAGATTCTTTTTTTTTTTTTTTTTTCAAAAACTTTATTGAGAAGGTCGTGAAGATTTGGTAGATGAGGAGGAGGAGAGGGGCGGTTCCAACCTGACCAATCAGCGCCGGTTATGACCTGACCAATCAGCGGCGACCAGTCTGTTAACGTCACAACACGGCACAGCTCAGCACTGCTGTACCCTGCCCTTCAGCGGGGCTGAGAATTGCGTCTGTTAAACCGTGTTGGGGCTTGTGGAAAAGCGTACAAAGCGTGCTGAGCCGTCCCGTGTCGCGCTAAAGCGTGCTAGTGGAAAAGGCCCTAAAGTAGCCCTAGGTATGGATGTGTGTGTGAATGGTGAAGGGATTGGCACTGCACCGTGGCTGCCTCATCCATCCAGGTGGATGCCCTGTAATTTCCCTCTGGGATTAATAAAGTATACAAAATACAAAAAATACAAATATATCCAGTCTTTATGCTTCAGAAGAGAGCTATTAGAATAATAAACAAAGCTGCTTACAGGGAATCAACAAACCCACCTTTTTTTTTTTTTTTTTTATTTAAGTTTTTGTAAAGGGTATACAGGTCATTACAGCATTGCATTGTTTACATTTTCATCACATGTTCCCTTATTTTTTGCTATTTGACAACATTGGAAGAATAATTATTACAACACCCCTTTTTTTTAAAGTGAAAGAAAAAGTGAAATTAAAGAAACTAAAATAAACAAACAAACAAACAAAACAGCAAAAAACAAACAAAAAGAAAAAAAAGTAATTAAAGGTCCTTCCTACCAACGGCTGTCAGACTGTACAACCTAAGCAGGGCTGCTCGCAGAGATAGCAAAAAGACGTAACAAACTAATAGTTTTTTGAATGCAAAAGATGCAATAGACTTACACAATGGTCCTCTCCGGCATACAACTAGGAACATACCGGTCGCTATGGAGGGTGAGAATATGTATGGGCACATAATCATACCATGTAGGATAACTAAGTAGACGGTTATGCTGTTTCATTCCATCTAGCAACAATGCTCTGCACTGTGTGTGTTTATATATTTGCATATTTATTCCATCTAGCTACAATGCTCCGTACTGTGGGTGTTTATATATTTATATATCTACATATTATTCCATCTAGCTACATTGCTCCGCACTGTGTGTGTTTATATACTTGCATATTTATTCCACCTAGCTGCAATGCTCCGTACTGTGGGTGTTTATATATTTACATATTTATTCCATCTAGCTACAATGCTCTGCACTGTGTGTTCATATATTCATATATTTATTCCATCCAGCTACAATGCTCTGCACTGTGTGTCTGTGTGTGTGTGTATATATATATATTTATAGTAATACGTACATATGTTTATTAGCTGCTCTTGCTTGCTTGTTTTTTTTCTTGCCTTCTGATTGTTGCTCTGAGTGTTGCTATCCCTGTGCTGTTGCAATCCTGGAATTTCCCCGCTGTGGGACTAATAAAGGCTTATCTTATCTTATCTTATCTTAAAAGTAAAAGAGCATCTGAGTAGCATTGGAACAAAGAGCGGTGCCATTATTGAAATGGTATTTGTCAAAGATTAGATCTAATGGAAGACACATATGTGATCCAGGGTTGCCAAAAGTTCATGAACCCATCCATGACCTGTCTCAGTGCGAATGTCAACTTTTCCATCGAGTAAATGTCTTGGATCACGTTAGACCAATCTTCAGGTGTAGGACAGTGCTTCAACATCCATTTTTTAATTAGGGCTTTTTTACTTGCCAATATTAAAACATTGAATAAATATTTTTCTCCTCGTCTTTCCAGTGAGTCCGGTAGTAAACCCAAATACAAAGTTACAAAAGAAAAGGGAACTGTTATTTTGAATATTTTCCCCAATATTGTCTGTACATTGGTCCAATATTGGTGGATAACTGGGCATGACCAAAACACATGAAAATGATTTGCAGTCTTTTCACCACACAAGCGCCAACAGTTCAACCCCTTATGGGTAAATTTGTTTTGTGCAGGTGTTCTGAAAAATCTTACCAAATTTTTCCATCCAAATTCTCTCCACTGCAGGGATGAGGTACTTTTCCATTGCTGTTTATTTAACTTTTCCCATATTTCCAGTTGTAAAGTGAAATTCCCCTCTTTTTCCCATCTCTCTTTTATATATGATGTGTTGTCTCCTTTTAAGTCTTGAAGACCTTGGTATATTTTAGAAATGTATCTGATCCCTGGGATCCCTTTATATGCCATTAAGAAGACCTTCAGAACACCTGACTGGGCCCTTTCCAAATCCTCCTTTTTAAGTATATTGTTTATGTGGTGTCTAAGCTGAAAGAACCTGTAAAGATCTTGATTTATTAGACCTTGTTTTTTCAAATCTTCAAAACTTCTTAAAGTTTGCCCCTTAAAAAAATCGTAATATTTTATCAGCCCTTTCTCTTTCCACTTTTTAAATCTAGTGTCTGTTTTATTAGTAGTAAAGTCTTGATCACAGGCAATCCATTGCAGAAGTCAGTAGGGCTCTTTAGTTTGATTCTCTCTGACTATCTTAAACCAAATTTTTAGCGGGGTCTCTATCCACGGGTTAGTGTTATTCAAAAGTTTAGGTAAGGCATTGTTCCCTATTATCGCCTGTAGGGGGATGCCACTTGTTATTTGGCATTCCATCTCCTTCCATTGTGCAGTGTAGACTGGGCTACATATCTCTATTAAAGTTTTAATTTGTGCGGCTTTAAAATAGTCCCTGATATTTGGCAGCGCAAGCCCACCTTTGTCTTTGTTTAGCTGTAAGGTTCTATATCTGATTCTAGGTCTCTTGCCCTGCCATATGAATCTTGAGATCCTTCTGTCCAGCTCCTGCCATGTTTTTTTGGGAGGTTCTACAGGTATTGTTTGGAAAAGGTATAGAAGACGTGGAAGTATATTCATTTTGACTGCTTCAATTCTTTGTGCAGTACCCAAGAATGGTATCATATTCCATCTTGCTAGGTCAGATTTTATTTTTGTCACCAGTGGATCATAGTTTAGTGTTATAATTTTGTTGAGTTGTTTTGGGATATTGACCCCCAGATATTTCATAGATTCCATCTCCCAGTTAGTTTTGAGTTTGCTTAGTGAATAATGATTTGGGTCATAGTTGAATGTTAAAACTTGGGTTTTATGCATGTTTAATTTGTACCCCGATAAATCTCCATACTCTGAAAAAACTGAGATTAGTTCTGGTAAAGAAGTGTCCGGCTGCCCTAGGTATATTAAAATGTCATCAGCAAAGAGTGCTATTTTATGTTCCTTCTGACCAAGTGTAATACCTTGAATTTTTTGATTTTGTCTTATCCATTGGCTCAGAGGTTCTATGAAGATTGCAAAGAGCAGTGGAGACAGGGGGCAGCCCTGACGACATCCTCTTTCCAGCTCAAAAGATGATGATAAATTACTGTTAATCCTTATTTTAGCTGTTGGTTTTTTATATAATGCCTGTATAGTTCTAATGAAGTTGTTATGAAAATTGAAACTGGATAAGATTCTATATAGGAAAGACCAGTCAACTGAATCGAATGCTTTTTCAGCATCTAATCCCAATATGACTGCATTTAAGTTATATTTTTTTATATGATGAATTCCACGTACCAAAAGCCAGTTTAGAAAGCTTGGGATCAGTCCGCCAAGGTCTCCGCCTTTGACCGCCACCTAATCCACATAGCACCGGACCCCCATGATCCCTCCTGCAGGTGGTGAACCCACTAGAGGGCGGACCCATGTAACTCCTTCGGGCTGAGCCCGGCCGGGTCCCATGGGTGGAAACCCGGCCACCAGACGCTAGCCTTCGAGCCCCTCCCCCAGGCCTGGCTCCAGGGTGGGGCCCCGGTAACCCCATACCGGGCGGGGTACACTGAATCCTTGATATACAATTTATCATGAGAGTCTGTTGGATCGTTCTTAGTCTGGCCCTTCACCCAGGACCAGTTTGTCTTGGGAGACCCTATCAGAGGCAAACTGCCCCGGACAACATAGCTCCTGGGATCACTGGGGCACGCAAACCCCCCCACCACGATAAGGTGACGATCCATGAGGGGGATCATGGGGTCCCCATGGACTCCATGGGATCATGGAGTCCATGGTCCTCAGCCGGAAAAAGGTGGATTGTCCTCTCCGGGTTGGGGACAGGCTCCTGCCCCAAGTGGAGGAGTTTCAGTATCTTGGGGTCTTGTTCACGAGTGAGGGGAAAATGGAGCGAGAGATCGACAGACGGATTGGAGCAGCATCTGCAGTGATGCGGACGTTGTACCGGTCTGTTGTGGTGAAGAGGGAGCTTAGTTCTAAGGCAAAGCTGTCGATTTACCAGTCAATCTACGTTCCTACTCTCACCTATGGTCACGAGCTTTGGGTAATGACCGAAAGAACGAGATCGCGGATACAAGCGGCTGAAATGAGCTTTCTCCGTAGGATTGCTGGACTCACCCTCAGAGATAGGGTGAGGAGCTCAGTCATCCGGGAGAGGCTCGGAGTAGAACCGCTGCTCCTCCACATTGAAAGGAGTCAGTTGAGGTGGTTTGGGCATCTGATTAGGATGCCTCCTGGACGCCTCCCACTTGAGGTGTTTCAGGCACGTCCCACTGGGAGGAGACCCCGGGGCAGACCCAGGACTCGGTGGAGAGACTATGTCTCCCAGCTGGTCTGGGAACGCCTTGGTATCTTCTCTGAAGAGCTGGAGCAGGTGGCCGGGGAGAGGGAAGTCTGGGCTTCTCTGCTTGAACTGCTGCCTCCGCGACCCGGACCTCCGGAAAAGCGGTAGAAGATGGATGGATGGATGGATATATGATGAATTATGTGTAAAGTGCGTCTAATGTTGTCTTGTGTCTGTCTTTGTCTTATAAAACCTGTTTGGTCTAAGTGAATTAAGTCTGTCAGTATATTTTCTAACCTTTTGGCAAGGATAGTGGTAAAAAGCTTATAGTCCTGATTTAATACACTGATTGGTCTGTAGTTGGAGCATTCTAGTTTATCCTTTTCAGGTTTAGGTATAACTGCAATGACCCCTTCTCTCCAGGAGGGGGGGGGATTTCCCCTGTGTGGAGGACATACAGTAGTTAAATGTTTTCAGGAGGAGAGGAGATAGTTGCTGTTTAAAGGTTTTGTACCACTCTGCTGTATAGCCATCTGCTCCTGGGGATTTGTTAGCTTCAAGTTTCATAATTGCTTTTTCCAATTCTTTAGGTTGTATTTCTGACAGTAGTGTTTTATTTTGTGACTCCGTAAGTTGGGGAAGGTTTAATGTGTTTAGGAATGCCTCGGATGCGTTTTTATGTTTTTTGTGGGAGTATAAGTTCTTATAGTAATTCTCGAAGCTTTTAAGAATATCCTGAATTCTGAATTTTATTTCCTTTGATACTGGGTCTCTGATTTTGTAGACTGCTCTTTCTGTTTGTTGTTTCCTCAATTTATAGGCTAGTAATTTTGCCGATTTACTGCCTGCATCATAGTGTTTTTGTTTCAGAAATGTAAGTTTCTTCTGGATTTCTATTGTGTAGATCTCATTTATTTGATTTTTAATTTCCTTAATCTTGAGCGAGTCATTAGAATGAGTGTTGCCTTTGTGTTCTTTTTCTAGGTTCTTAAGTTCTGACTCTAATGTGATTAGTTTTTCTTGTCTCAGTTTCTTTTGGGTTGCCAGTTTTGCAATAATTTTTCCGCTTATTACAGCTTTGCATGCATCCCACAGTATTAAAGGGGATACTTCTCCATTATCGTTTTCTTCCAAATATTTGAGAATATCTGATTCCAATTCATCTTTCAGTGGATGTTTCAGGACATTTGAATTCAACCTCCAAGAAAATGTATTATTTGTGTATTTTTGGATATTTAAGTCCATATAGATCGGACTGTGGTCAGAGAGATCCATCAGTCCTATTTTACATGTTTTTACTCTTCCAGTGTCTCTATTAAACATAAAAAAGTAATCAATCCTTGAGTAAGATGAATGTGGCGTTGAATAAAAAGTATAATCTTTTACATTGGGGTTGAATTCCCTCCACACATCACAGATTCCCATTTCTTTTAGTAGCATCCGAGTTTTCCTACTTTGAGTGTTATTTTGATGTGAAGAATTACCTGTTGCATCCCAGTATGGATTCAGTCTTAGATTGAAGTCTCCACCACATATCACTAAACCTTGGGCTTTAGTTATCATTAGGTCAAATACATTTTTATAAAATTTCCAGTTAGCCCCTGGTGGTGCATATACATTCAGCAGGGTGATATCTTCTCCCTCTAGCCGCCCAATTACCAAACTGTACCTTCCTTCTTTATCTTTGTGTTCTGATTTTTTTTCAAATGTAATTTTGGTTGATATCAATGTCGCTACTCCCCTCCTCCTCCCTGACTTATATGAAGATGAAGAGATCATTTTAAACCCTTGTCTATTGAGTTTAGTGTGCTCCACGTCTGTTAGGTGGGTTTCTTGTAAAAATATTATTTCTGCTTTGTCTTTTTTCATTTTGCGTAGAATCTTGGATCTTTTAACTGGATTCAGGATCCCTTTTACATTATATGAGATTATTTTGGTTACACCCTGTTTCTCCATTGTATTGTCTTATTTAGTATAACAGTGTGGTGGCCCTCTTTTATGCTACTCAGAAACTGAAAGAACATTAAGAACATAAAAAACATTAAGAACATAGTGTACGAAACTTTAAAACAAAAAATTGTCAAAAGAACTTCCTGAGCTGAGGTCTTTTTAAAGACCCTGTAAGAGCCTTGATGGAGTATAGGCTCTGAGGGAAATTCCTCAAACTCTGTTACGTGTTGAGGGCCCTCTCTTACCCCTGTAAGTTGTCCCATGTTTTTTTTTTTTTTTTTTTTATTTAAGTTTTTGTAAAGGGTATACAGGTCGTTACAGCAATGCAGTGTTTACATTTTCATCACATGTTCCCTTATTTTCTGATATTTGACAACATTGGAAGATTAATTCTTACAACACCCCTTTTTTTTTTTTTTTAAAGTGAAAGAAAAAGTGAAATTAAAGAGAAAAAAAAAACAAAAAACAAGTTAAAAAAAAACAAAAAAACAAACAAACCAGTAAAAAACAAACAAAAAGAAAAAGTAAGTAAATAAGGATAAAAGAGCATCTGAGTAGAGTTGGAACAAAGAGCGGAACCATTATTGAAATGGTATTTGTCAAAGATTAGATCTAATGGAAGACACATATGCGGTCCAGGGTTGCCAAAAGTTCATGAACACATCCATGTCCTGTCTCAGTGCGAATGTCAACTTTTCCATCGAGTAAATGTCTTGGATCACGTTAGTCCAATCTTCAGGTGTAGGACAGTCCTTCAACATCCATTTTTTAGTAAGAGCTTTTTTGCTTGCCAATATTAAAACATTGAATAAGTATTTTTCTCCTCGTCTTTCCAGTGAGTCCGGTAGTAAACCCAAATACAAAGTTACAAAAGAAAAGGGAACTGTAATTTTGAATATTTTCCCCAATATTGTCTGTACCTTGGTCCAATATTGGTGGATAACTGGGCATGACCAAAACACATGAAAATGATTTGCAGTCTTTTCACCACACAAGCGCCAACAGTTCAATCCCTTATGGGTAAATTTGTTTTGTGCAGGTGTTCTGAAAAATCTTGCCAAGTTTTTCCATCCAAATTCTCTCCACTGCAGGGATGAGGTACTTTTCCATTGCTGTTTATTTAGCTTTTCCCATATTTCCAGTTGTAAAGTGAAATTCCCCTCTTTTTCCCATCTCTCTTTTATATAAGATGTGTTGTCTCCTTTTAAGTCTTGAAGACCTTGGTATATTTTAGAAATGTATCTGATCCCTGGGATCCCTTTATATGCCATTAAGAAGACCTTCAGAACACCTGACTGGGCCCTTTCCAAAACCTCCTTTTTAAGTATATTGTTTATGTGGTGTCTAAGCTGGAAGAACCTGTAAAGGTCTTGATTTATTAGGCCTTGTTTTTTCAAATCTTCAAAACTTCTTAAGATTTGCCCTTTAAAAAAATCGTAATATTTTATCAGCCCTTTCTCCTTCCACTTTTTAAATCTGGTGTCTGTTTTATTAGGAGTAAAGTCCTGATCATAGGCGATCCATTGCAGAAGTCGATAGGGCTCTTTAGTTTGATTCTCTCTGACTATCTTAAACCAAATTTTTAGCGGGGTCTCTATCCACGGGTTAGTGTTATTCAAAAGCTTAGGTAAGACATTGTTCCCTATTATCGCCTGTAGGGGGATGTCACTTGTTATTTGGCATTCGATCTCCTTCCATTGTGCAGTGTAGACTGGGTTACATATCTCTACTAAAGTTTTAATTTGTGCGGCTTTAAAGTAGTCCCTGATATTTGGCAGCGCGAGCCCACCTTTGTCTTTGTTTAGCTGTAGGGTTCTATATCTGATTCTAGGTCTCTTGCCCTGCCATATGAATCTTGAGATCCTTCTGTCCAGCTCCTGCCATGTTTTTTTGGGAGGTTCTACCGGTATTGTTTGGAAAAGGTATAGAAGACGTGGAAGTATATTCATTTTGACTGCTTCAATTCTTTGTGCAGTACCCAAGAATGGTATCATATTCCATCTTGCTAGGTCAGATTTTATTTTTGTCACCAGTGGATCATAGTTTAGTGATATAATTTTGTTGAGTTGTTTCGGGATATTGACCCCCAGATATTTCATAGATTCCGACTCCCAGTTAGTTTTGAGTTTGCTTAGTGAATAATGATTTGGGTCATAGTTGAATGTTAAAACTTGGGTTTTATGCATATTTAATTTGTACCCCGATAAATCTCCATACTCTGAAAAAACTGAGGTTAGTTCTGGTAAAGAAGTGTCCGGCTGCCCTAGGTATATTAAAATGTCATCAGCAAAGAGTGCTATTTTATGTTCCTTCTGACCAAGTGTAATACCTTGAATTTTTTGGTTTTGTCTTATCCATTGGCTCAGAGGTTCTATGAAGATTGCAAAGAGCAGTGGAGACAGGGGGCAGCCCTGACGACATCCTCTTTCCAGTTCAAAAGATGATGATAAATTACCGTTAATCCTTATTTTAGCTGTTGGTTTTTTATATAATGCCTGTATAGTTCTAATGAAGTTGTTATGAAAATTGAAACTGGATAAGATTCTATATAGAAAAGACCAGTCAACCGAATCGAATGCTTTTTCAGCATCTAATCCCAATATGACTGCATTTAAGTTATATTTTTTTATATGATGAATTATGTGTAAAGTGCGTCGAATGTTGTCTTGTGTCTGTCTTTGTCTTATAAAACCTGTTTGGTCTAAATGAATTAGGTCTGTCAGTATATTTTCTAACCTTTTGGCAAGGATAATGGTAAAAAGCTTATAGTCCTGATTTAGTACACTGATTGGTCTGTAGTTGGAGCACTCTAGTTTATCCTTTTCAGGTTTAGGTATAACTGCAATGACCCCTTCTCTCCAGGAGGGGGGGATTTCCCCTGTGTGGAGGACATAATTAAATGTTTTCAGGAGGAGAGGAGATAGTTGCTGTTTAAAGGTTTTGTACCACTCTGCTGTATAGCCATCAGCTCCTGGGGATTTGTTAGCTTTAAGTTTCATAATTGCTTTTTCCAATTCTTTAGGATGTATTTCTGACAGTAGTGTTTTATTTTGTGACTCCGTAAGTTGGGGAAGGTTTAATGTGTTTAGGAATGCCTCGGATGCGTTTTTATGTTTTTTGTGGGAGTATAAGTTCTTATAGTAATTCTCGAAGTTTTTAAGAATATCCTGAATTCTGAATTTTATTTCCTTTGATACTGGGTCTCTGATTTTGTAGATTGCTCTTTCTGTTTGATGTTTCCTCAATTTATAGGCTAGCAATTTTGCCGATTTACTGCCTGCTTCATAGTATTTTTGTTTCAGAAATGTAAGTTTCTTCTGGATTTCTATTGTGTAGATCTCATTTATTTGGTTTTTAATTTCCTTAATCTTGAGCGAGTCAGTAGAATGAGTGTTGCCTTTGTGTTCTTTTTCTAGGTTCCTAAGTTCTGACTCTAATGTGGATAGTTTTTCTTGTCTTAGTTTCTTTTGGGTTGCCAGTTTTGCAATAATCTTTCCTCTTATTACAGCTTTACATGCATCCCACAGTATTAAAGGGGATACTTCTCCATTATCGTTATCTTCCAAATATCTGAGAATATCTGATTCCAATTCATCTTTCAATGGTCCTTTCAGGACATTTGAATTTAACCTCCAAGAAAATGTATTATTTGTGTATTTTTGGATATTTAAGTCCATGTAGATCGGACTGTGGTCGGAGAGATCCATCAGTCCTATTTTACATGTTTTTACTCTTCCAATGTCTCTATTAAACATAAAAAAATAGTCAATCCTTGAGTAAGATGAATGTGGAGTTGAGTAAAATGTATAGTCTTTTACACAGGGGTTGAGTTCCCTCCACACGTCACAGATTCCCAATTCTTTTAGTAGCATCCGAGTCTTCCTGTTTTGGGTGTTATTTTGATGTGGGGAATTACCAGAAGCATCCCAGTATGGATTCAGTCTAAGATTGAAGTCCCCACCACATATCACTAAACCTTGAGCTTTAGTTATCATTAGGTCGAATACATTTTTATAAAATTTCCAGTTAGCCCCTGGGGGAGCATACACATTCAGCAGGGTGATATCTTCTCCCTCTAGCCGCCCAGTTACCAAACTGTATCTCCCTTCTTTATCTTTGTGTTCTGATTTTTTTTTCAAATGTAATTTTGGTTGATATCAATGTCGCTACTCCCCTCCTCCTCCCTGATTTATATGAAGATGAAGAGATCATTTTAAACCCTTGTCTACTGAGTTTATTGTGTTCCACGTCTGTTAGGTGGGTTTCTTGTAAAAGTATTATTCCTGCTTTGTCTTTTTTCATTTTGCCTAGAATCTTGGATCTTTTAACTGGATTCAGGATTCCTTTTACATTATATGAAATTATTTTGGTTACACCCTGTTTCTCCATTGTGTTGTTTTGTTTAGTATAACTGTGTGGTGGCCCTCTTTTGTGCTACTCAGAAACTGAAAGAACATTAAAAACAAGAAAAACATTAAGAACATAGTGTAAAAAACTTTAAAACAAAAAGCTGTCATAAGAACTTCCTGAGCTGAGGTCTTTTTAAAGACCCTGTAAGAGCCTTGATGGAGTGAAGGCTCTGAGGGAAATTCCTCAAACTCTGTTACGTGTTGAGGGCCCTCTCTTACCACTGAAAGTAGTCCCATGCTTTTAACGTGAGTTTCAGAACCCAATCCAAACTTGTAATGATTTTTTTTTTTTTCCTTTTATGCCTAATCCCTGTGAAATTGTGTGCACCCTCCCACCCCCATCACATCAAACATTCACGCAAAAACAGTATTTGTTAGTATGAGGAGAACATGTGGATTATTGTCACATTTCTATTTTAACAAGTTTTTTTTTTTTTTTTTTTTTTTTTTTTATTACAAAGACTTATTTGTTTCAAATAATATGATTGTTCCATGAAATGTTTTACCACATGCTGAATATGTATCTCCTTTAATGTTTGTTACCTTGTATGAGGGGGGTTGGATGTGCGGATTGATTCAAGAGAAAAGAAAAAAAAAAAAAAAAAAGGTCGCTATTCCAACCTGAAAACGGATAGTTTATCCGCGACGCTCTGGTGCTGGGTTTCCCGCTGCTGGTCCGTGGATTTTGAAGGTCTTTGTGTTGTCCATGTTTGCGCTTTGATCTTCTCACTCGGGTCTGCTGCTGGTTTAAATACCGTTACCGGGAGGCCTCTTTTCGCCATGTCAGCTGTTGCTTCTTCCGCCGAATTATAGAGACACGTTTCATCGCCATAGAAGACCCTTAACTTCGCAGGAAATGGTGTCTGAAAGCGCAATTTCTTCTCTCTTAACACCTTTTTCGCGTCATTGTATTCCCTGCGCTTTTTAAGGACCTCCGGGGCGTAATCGTGTTCCACGTAGACTTTTCTCTCCTGGTGCATAAATCCTTTTTTCTGCCAGGCCAGTCTTACAACCTCTTGTTTTATTTTGAAATTGGAAAATCTTACCAACACCGAACGTGGGGGCGCTTCCGCCGCCGGCCTAGCGGCTAATGAACGATGTGCCTTTTCTATCTTCAAGTCGGTGGTTTGTGGAATATCCAATTTCTCTCTTAGTAAGGATTCCACGCATTCTGCCATTGAGTTAAAACCATTTTCGGTTCCTTCTATCAGACCATGAATTCTTATGTTGTCTCTTCTTTGTTTTCCTTCTTGGTCGGTTAGCTTAGCCTCTATAGCTGCTTGTCTTTTGCGTAGGTCTAGCACAGAATCTTCGAGCACTTTTATTCGATCCTCTGTTTCCAAGATTCGGTTCTCGGCCTGGTCCACTCTGCTGTTTGTCCTTTTCAATTCTTCTCTGAATTCCCGAAATTCGGCCGTAACATCTCGGCGAAATCGTCGTAGCTCCTCAAATAGTGATTTCAGGCTAACCCTTTTGTTAGCTATCACCAGTTCCTCGTCTTCTGAACGGAGATCTTCCAGTTCGGATTCTCCGGCCGATACGTGTCCTGGCCTGGAGAATTTCAGTTTCTTCTGTTTTCCTTTAGACATGATGATTTTGTCTTTTGATTTTCACTCCTCCAAAAATCCGTTAAGTTTGATTTTCAAGGTGTTATCCTGGATTGGGTCTGAGAACTTCAGTGTTAAGCTGCAGTCGCCATGGCGTCCAGACCGGAAGTCCGTCCCATGTTTTTAACGTGAATTTCAGATCCCAATCCGAACTTGTAATGATTTTTTTTTTTATGCCTATACCCTATGAAATTGTGTGCACCCTCCCACCCCCATCACAGCAAACATTCACTGTAATACAGTATTTGTTAGTGTGGGGAGAACATGTGGGTCATTGTCACATTTCTATTTTAACAATTTTTTTTTTTTAATTAAAAAGACATTTGTTTCTAATGCTATGACTGATCCATGAATTGTTTTACCACATGCTGATTCTGCATCATCTTTAATGTTTGTTACCTTGTAGGAGGGGGGTTGGAAGTGCAGAAGGACTAAAAAAAAAAGGTCACTATTCCCTCCTGAAACTGGCAGGCTTATCCTTGTAGCTCTGGCGCTGGGTTTCCCGCTGCTGGCCCGTGGATTTTGAAGGTCTCTGTGTGGACCACGTTTGAGCCTTGATCCTATCGCTCGGGTCTGGTGCGGGTTTAAACACCGTTACCGGGAGCCCTCTTCTCGCCATGTCAATTGTTGCTTCTTCCGCCGAATTATAGAGACATGACTCTTCACCGTAAAAGACCCTTAACTTCGAAGGAAATGGCGTCTGAAAGCGCAGTTTCTGTTCCCGTAGCACCTTTTTAGCGTCGTTGTATTCCCGGCGCTTTTTAAGAACCTCCGGGGCGTAATCATGTTCCACGAAGACTTTTCTCTCTTGGTGCATAAATCCTTTTTTCTGCCAAGCCCGTCTTACAACCTCTTGTTTTATTTTGAAATTGGCGAATCTTACCACCACAGAACGTGGGGGCGCTTCTGCCGCTGGCTTTGCGGCTAATGTACGATGGGCCTTTTCTATCTTCAAATCAGTGGTTTGTGGAATATCCAACTTCTCTCTCAGTAAGGATTCCACGCATTCCGCCATTGTGTTGAAACCCTCTTCGGCTCCTTCTTTCAGACCGTGAATTCTAATGTTGTCTCTTCTCTGTCTTCCTTCTTGGTCGGTTAGCTTAGCCTCCAGTCTTGACTGTCTTTTGTGTAAATCCAGCACGGAATCTTCAAGCACTTTTATTCTTTCTTCAGCTTCCAAGATTCGGTTCTCGGCCTGGTCCACTCTGCTGTTCGTCCTTTTTAATTCATCTCTGAATTCACGGAATTCGGCCCAAACCTCTCGGCGAAATCGTCGTAATTCTTCAAATAACGTTTTCAAGCTAACCTTCTTGTTAGCTACGTTCAGCTCCTCGTCTTCTGAACGGAGGTCCTCCGGTTCAGATTCTCCGGCCGATGCGTGTCCTAGCCTGGGAAATGTCAGTTTCTTCTGTTTTTGTTTAGGCATGATGTTTTTGTCTTTTGATTTTTACTCTTCCAAAAATCCGTTAAGTCTGATTTTGAAGATGTTTTCCTGGATTAGGTCTGGGAGCTTCAGCGTTAAGCTGCTATCACCATGGCGTCCAGACCAGAAGTCAAACCCACCTTTTCTTAAATTAAAAGCTCTCAAGTTGAAAGATCTGGTTGATTTTAAAACTGCAGTAATAATGTTTAAAGCGAAGAATCAATCACTGTCCACAAATATCCAGAAGGTGTTCCAAATAAGGGAGAAACAATATAATTTCAGAGGAACATGTATATTTCAAAAACCTTCAGTGAGAACCACCACCAAGCAACACTGTGTTTCAGTGCAAGGAGTCAGACTGTGGAATGCTTTTGGACCTGAATTAAAATCATGTACAATGCTTGGACAATTTAAACAAAAACTAAAGGAAAAAATACTCCAAACATACAAACGATATGTAAAATCACATAAGGATTATCATATCCAGTCTGTGTTGTGCTGTTGCTTAGTTTTTTGTCACGTTTTGTTATTTGTCTTGGCTTTGTTCTGATTTGTAATCACTTTTATTTTATTTTCCTCCTGAATTCTTTGATGGAACATGGGTGGGCAATACAAGCTGCGGCTTCAGCCATCACCCATTTTGGATAACTTACGTTGAATTGTATAATTCGAGGAGTTATTGTTTAATATGACCTTGTTGGATTTTTTTCCCTGTTTGTTATATTATTCTGTTCCTTTCTTTTAATCTTTTAATCTAATCTATCTGAAATAAAGATTCATTCATTCATTCAAAACATTGTCTGTTCTGTTCTACAGGTAACCCAGCTGCTCAGACATTCCTGATATCATGGACCTGTCTGGATCTTTCGGTCTTGTCTTAAATTGACTATTGGGGCAGTGGCTAGCCCTTGCTTGGAGCCGGTCTAGAATGGAGAAGTAAGGCGCCTCCTTCCCTCCACTAGCCTGGGTGTACACCTTGGGCAAGTGTTGGCACACCGTCGGCCTCCCTTGGCCAGGGATATGGCCTAGGTCACTACACTCAGCGGTTCTGCTTGTCAACTCAGCATCAGTCCCGGCAATCGTTTTTGTAAGCATGCCATTTCTGGACTTGCCTAGCCAGCATGTGAAGTCAGCCTTTGGCGGAAAGCTTCAAACCATCAGATGCTACAGCAAGCTGGATGGTGATCGCTGCAACGTGTTGTGGACTGCAAAGAGCGTGATGAGGCAGAAGAAGTCACGGTTATCCACTGCATCTGTCGCTTCCTCTAGCCGTCTTGACAATGTCTTGCTGCTGGATCCAGGAGGAGTTTGGACGAGAGAGTAAGGTCACCGTGTTGCGCAAACTCCTTCTCACTTTAAACAATTTTTTTGCGTAAGTCACCTTTCAAATTGACTATTAATGTTTACACTCATTAATGTACATGATCAGTTCAAATGGATTTCATCAGATTGAAAATGAATACTCACCATCACTTGCGGGTACTGATTTTTGTGTCCTTTCTTGGGCTTTTTCATTATGCTTCATGCATACTGCATGTAGAGTTGTCTATGATAGCCTATGTTAACTTGCACATCTGAAGGGTGGGTATTATGCAAATTATATTTTTCTGTTGTTTTTTCAGCTATTTTGCTTTCCTTTGTATCAAGATTTACCCACTCTATTGAACGCTGCACAAATTTTTTCCAACTCCTGTCTGAAAATTGAATTATATTTTCTAAAGAGCTTGTAACATGCAAACAGCATGCCATACCTGTCCCTGATATTCATGCTAGCTAATGAAAGCACGTGCCTGACTTGACATAATTGACATGTTATAAATAAAGATAGGCCCATACCAAAGCAAGAAATTGAGCAGCAGACAAGCGTGGGACAAACTAATTTATTTTAACATTCTGATCAGATCTAAATATAAGAAGTGATGCTGGTGTGATAGTACATTATGAATAAATACCAGATTTCCTAAGGATGTTGTGAGACATTGTTCTTAAAGGTCTGATGACACGTTTTTGACTTCATCAAATTTTTCAACACATAATACAATATGACGAAATAGGTTGGTCTGTGCAGTTCTAAGTCAAACAGACTTTTTTTCATGCGAATATCCGACATTTTCATGAACGCCACGTCACCAATTGCGTCAGTGGCTGGAAAACCCCCCGGCCATGTTGTAACGTCATCGACAGGACACAGCGCTTGGCTGCCCATTGTACACACCGGATGGAAGCGATAGGAAACATCGACGATGGTTCCAGCACATGTAGTCTGGAATTGGTTTGTGTTGTCCAACTCTCCAAGTGACTCCTTCTTTATCTGTGGTCAGCAATGAACATTCTGACATGACCTGGTCATCCTGACAATACAGTACAGCTTGGTATGATAAAACAATGAAACTTTCGTCATTATTTACAATCTTGCACATCCTAATCTTGCTCTGAAAACAGACAGTCTTTTCAAGCTCTGAGACAGTGAAAAAAAATATCACAGTGACCCAGACATTGGATTATTATATGCACCAGAAACAATTATAAACTAGAATAATATAGTATTAAAATCATATAAAATAATCAATGAAACTTGAAAATATCCTATCACCATTCTTCAGACAATTATAGTTCCGAAGAATGGGATGACAATGAAGAATATGGGGGCATCAGACCGTATAGGTTTGAGCTGTGCCAAGCGGGCATCGTGCCTAGCGAGTCAGACTCAATGAGCGACAGTGGAGAGGCACACATGGCCGGCGCAGCAGCAGTGAAAAACACACGGCAGGGGAACACAGAGTGGTATGCTTTTGTTACAGATATTGCAACAAATTATTTGTTCATAAATTTAATTTATTTAAACCCGATTTTTCAATAAAATCATAGTGTATTCTCTGTGGCTCAGGCATCGGGCTTATTTTGTATTATCTTTTGAGCTCTTGTTGTTTTTATGTTTTGTACATGTGGTTTATGTGCGTTTTGAGCCACTTTCAGGTGGGCCAAGATTCGCTGGTCTGACCACGCGCCCTCTCTCTTTGATAGTCAGCTGTTCATGTTTTGTGTGCATCATCTGCTGTGTTGTCAGCCAGTCAATATTACCAATACTATCACGACGTGTTAGCCACTCCACACAGCCGTGGTTCTGTTGCGCTCTTGTAGCGATGTCGGCTCTGGGGCGCAACCGTGGTTAACAGGTTTCCTCTCCATACGTTCGCTGGGCGATGTTGCCCCCGAACGCCTACTGTTTGTGTTTCTGTGTATTTTTGTAAGTCTTCACCTTTTGGGATCAGTCTTTATGTTCAATACATGTGCTGTGGTGAATTCTGCGCGTAAATCCATTCTTCCTTTCCCTCCTCGTGCGCTCTTATGCAGGGCACAGAGAGGGAGGATGAAATAACGAGGATTTATGTGCAGGGTTCACCACAGCACATTTAATACAGAAAGACAGACAATTCCCAAAAAGGTAAACACGTACAAAAAACACAAACACACTTACTGATGGCGTTTGGGGGCCAGCATTGCCCAGGAACGAATGAGAGGAGACGTGTTAGCCACAGGTGTGCCCCAGAGCAAACATCACTTCAAGGAACGCACGAGAACCACGGCAAACATGGAGTGACTAACATGTCGTGAGAGTGCTGAAAATACTGGCAGACTAACAGCACAGATGACAATACTATGGACCAGCAGTGTGTGACTGGCAAACGGCCGCTAAGTACATGCACTGCTGGTGATGGTGTGATGAGAAGCACCTGGGCGAGGACTGAGAAAGATGATCAGCAGGAGGTGAATCAGCTGGTGATAATGAGCGAGGGGATGTGGCTGGACCAGCGAGCTGTCAGCATGTGATCACAGAAAGTAGGTCAAAGCTGCGCGTAAATCCATTAATCCTTCCCCTCCTTGTGCACTCCTCCTGCGTGAAAGCGCACGAGGAGCACACGAGGAGGTTGTAGCTGAAGTGTGTGATGTGGTCTTTCACGGCCTGCTGTTTATCTAAGCCTGCGACACAAAGCAAAGGCATAGCCATAAAATTAAAACAAGAAACCAGAGAAACTGTGAGCTACAAAGCTGCTGTCATTCCAGTCAACAATACCGACATCCGTTCTGTCGCTTACGTCATGGTGGTGCCACCCTTCATTTGGTGGGTGGCACCACAGTCCAGTCAGTGGCTGCTTTTTTTGATGATAACTAGTTTATGCAGGTGTGGTTGTAAATATTATATTGATCATCGACAATGACTTTTGGGTTTACACAACATTCTAAAAAATGTCAAAATCGTGTCATCAGACCTTTAATGGCATTATATGTTTTGTTCACAGAATAAACCTGAAAATGTATGTGATAATCTGAGAGGTATTGAATAAAGGCTTATAAATGTATTATGCTCTATAATTTTGCACTTGTCTGGTTGTTTTTCAACAATCAATACATGATTTTTGTAAGCTAGTTAAATTCTTAAATATTCATGTCATACCCGCTGCATTTTGATTTTTTTTTTTTTTTTACCCTGGAGGCTGATGGGGGGGGGGGGCTGATTAAGTCAGACTGATTGGTGTATGCAGTCACCTACTGCAACCCAATTGGTTCATCAGCTGAAGCTGTTCTGAGAGATGCCGTAGAGGACTGACGATAAAAATGTAAGTTTATTTAAAAAATGGGGGCAAACCGAGGCTGCCAACAAATTTTCTCAGATTTACCAAAAATAGAGAAGACTATTCCATCTGCCCCCGGCCGCCGTCTGCCCCTGGGATCAAAACAATCTCTCCCGCCAAAACGTCCCTCTTCACCAAAGAAATCTTGTCCCAGGAAGTGCAATGACTTACGTCCAGTGGCGCTAAATTCCGTTTTGATGAAGTCATTGGAGAAAATTCTTTCATTTTTGTTTTCCAGCTCCATACAGGACAAACTAATCAGTTTGCTTACAAGAGTGAACACAGCACTGAAGATGCCATCGCCACCCTTACACACCTGATTTCAAAACATCTGGATTCATCAAAACAGGGGCCATATGCCAGAGTTCTGTTTATTGACTTTTCTTCTGCCTTTAATACAATTAAACCGGACTTACTTATTGCTAAAATGCACCACCTGGAAATTAACTCATATCTTAACCATTGGTATCATTCTTTTCTCATCAATAGACAGCAATTGGTCAGGGTTAATAACACATGCACTCATGACAGAGGAGCTACAACCTGAAATCTACTTTGACAGTGTGGATCAGGTAGTGCAGTGGTGTGAGCAGAACTCCCTCATTATGAATACAATGAAAACAGAGGAAATGATCTTTGGAAACAATCATTTTAATCCTGCTCCAATCATTATTCACAGTGAACCCATAAAACACTCCCCCTCTTTTAAATATCAGGGGGTGCATGTGGACAGTGCCCTCTCCTGGTCAATCGATGTCGACTACATCTGTAAAAAAGTTCAACAGAGGATTTATTTTCTGAGAAGACTCCGATCTTTTGGAGTGGGAAAGGACATTTTATATCTGTTCTACTGTTCCACAGTTCAAAGTGCCCTTCTGTACAGAAGTCAAGTCTGCTTCTGGGGTCTTACTGTACAGCTGAAAGCCAGGATACAAAGACTGTTGAACATCTGCTCTAAGTTGGTGGACCACTCAGTGGAGGGTGGATTTTTCCAGAGCAGTACTGATCACTGTCTGAGACTGGAAAATAAGATCACTGCGGATTCGTTGCATGTCTTGTATGAGGAGTATCAGCTTCTGCACTGGCAGCCCTCACCCTGGGTTGGGATTTGGGGGCAGTGGGTGGCCTCATGAACCAGTTTGCAAGCTGGCTTCTGGTGGGGGTGGGGGTGGGGCCTAGCTTTTAGACCGCCTCCCTCCCAGTCTTATTTCCCGCCCTCCCCCCTCCCCCTGACTCTGGGTGGAATATACATCTTCTTGGATACATTTAGGGCTTTGGGGTGGGGGTGTACCGCACTGTGTCGGCGAAGGGGATACCTTTGCTGCGTGGTGGGGCTGCACTCACCTCAATTTTAATTGCATTTTAGACACTGAGGGCTTGGGGGGATGGGGGCCCCGCTGCCCATCGCAGTGGCTAGTGGTGCTTCAATCACTATCCCTCCAATTTTAATTGCACTTTGGTAGTCCACACATTTACACACAATTACATCATATAACTGACATACACCCACCATGTTTTGTGTGGGGGTGGGGGTCTTCCCCCACCCCTGTTGCCCTCCTCCTGCTGGGGGCGTGGGGGCCCGGTGGGGAGCCTGGGATCCATCATGTTGTCAAAATCCCTGGGTGCTACTGAATGTATAGATACAACCAAGGGAGTGAGAGGGGGACTGAATATGAGCGTGAGAGTAAGGGGGTGATGAATGTAGGTGGTGATGGTGGTTCGGTTTCGTGCGGCGCTTTGCATGTCGGGTGGCATCTCAGGGCGCCTGCGGTGGTCTGCTGATCAGTTGCTGAGTTGGGCACCAGCGGTCGGGGTCTGCTTCTGTGGCCTGTGCTGGTGGTCTCCCCGGTCACCGCCGGGCACTGGTGCACATTCAGGCTCGCTGCATCTGCTTCGCAGCCACCTTATGCAACAAGGGTGAATGAGGGGTGAGTTTGAATGGGTACAGGAGTGAGAGAGAATGGGTTGGTCCGGGTGAGTGAGAGGGAGTTAGTGCATATGGGTGTGCATGGGAGCATGTGGGTGTGAAGGTGTGGGGAGTGGTGTGTCTGCGAGTCGGGAGGTGCTGGATTAAGGGGGGCAATGCCTCTCGGCAACGTGAGCTCCCCTGGGTGGGGGGACTTCTTTGGGCATGGGGGTCCCCGGGGTGTGCGGTGGTGGTGCTGGGGCGCACCTGCTGTGGGGGTGCCTGGGGGGGGGCTCGTGTTGGAGGCGCGGGCCGGTCTTTGTCCCGGGGGGTGGGGTCACTGGCCTCCTGGTGCCTGGGGCCCAGGGGTGGGCGTTGACCCCACTGGGGGGGTAGGAGTCAGGGTGTGGGTTCGTCGCGCCGGCCGCCGAGCAACCTGGCCTCCCTTGATTGTCCCTCCGGGGGCGGATGCCTGGCCTTCCTGGGGCTTGCTGACCTCGGATGTTTGTGCCCTGTGGGGGTTGGTGGCACTGCCTTGCCTGCTCCGGGTCCCCGGGGAGAGAGCTGCTGCGACCAGCCCTCCGCTTTGTATGTTTCCTGACAAACCACTCACATGCACACACCTATTTTGTGCACGCTCTCATATACACGCACGCAGACATACACGTACAAGTGTCTCTCCTTTAACAGGTGCGGAAACCAGACTTGTGTTGATAGTCGTTCAGTTGAACGCGAGAAAAATACCCAGAAATAAATTCCCGTTCCAGTGAAATCGGTCTAAATGATCTTCACACAGTAATGTTGTAAAAAATATATTGAAGAACAATTCACATAGTTCAACTCGAAAAATATGCACAAAAACGAAATCTAACGAGAAAAAATTTAACATTTACAATTTTTTCAACGTGAAGATGATCGCCACGTGATCCGTCTGGACCAATCACTGATCAGCTTTCCTCTCCAAGCAACGAGTAAACATGGCGTCCCCTGCTGCGGAAACCAGCAAGGCAGATAGTGACGGGCAAATAAAATGCTTTTTCCACCTCGATTCTGCCCTCTTGGTGGCATTGATGCGCATTGGGTCGGTCTGCCGCATACGAATCGCCGCCCTGAGTCAACTCTGTGTGTGGCATTAGCATAGATAGACTGGCTCTGTGTCCTAAGGACTCAACATAGACTGGTTGCCGCTCCCTAAAGGAATGTAGGGACTGGTAGCTATCGCTGAATTTGTGCTTTCCAGTTGACTTGGTTTATGAAAACATTCCTTTCCCCTTCAATATCAACATGTTACATGTAATGGCATTAAAATTTCTTGATTTTTATTTTTTACCCAGACACCAAAGCAACCGAATAAATAATATGAATGTTCATTTTTAAATATTTCCTCACTGTTTATCTTCATCATCACCATCGAGCTTTCCATGCTTTTTGTATTTAAGGGGCAGACACTATTAAATCAATAACTGTCTCCATGTTGTCTCCCTACAGCAAAGTGATCTCCCAAAATGATTTCAAATTACATGTACATGTGCTTGCAATGATTCATGTAGTTCATTAGAGATCAACTAAAAACAGACTACCTCCATTGAACAATTCATGATAAGCTAGTTGAAAAAAAAAAAAAAATCTAGCCATGTCATTTTGGCCCGTGGAATAAAAATGCAAATGTATGTACATGTACAAGGAAAATACACAATATGTAAAATATAATTTGGTCCGAATTTAGGACCTTCCAGGCACTACAATTACAGTTGCAAACTGAAAAGGAGAGATTGAAGTGTCAGACAATGCAGCCCTTAAAACTAAGAAAGATGTCATGAAGACAAAAACTAGTGCCCACTGTTTTGTTCAGGTTGAAACTTTTTCCAGGTGTATCTTGCAGAAACCTATAAAAATAGAAACTGGTTGATTTTCATTAAATAAATCAAGCATTATAACAAAATTAGTATCGTAATAGTGCACACATACATGTGGCTGGGAAATTTGTGGAAATGAACACATTAAATACAAGACTGTTGCATTGAAACAGGCACATTTAATCCTGCAGTTTGGTTGTTTGTTATTTACTGTAAGCCATTTAAAAAAAAAAGAACCTGTACATGTTCATATCATCTGCACACATTAAATGAATCAAGGATTTTTGGTTGGGAAGATGGTGGGCAAATTATGCAGGTAAATCTGTATCCAAATCAAACCCTATGTCAATATCATCACTACTATTGTCATCATTGTCGTCGTCATCATCTTTGTTGGTACAGTTTGTGCACTTGCATAAGTCTGTACAGTTCAGGTTATTTCTTTTGCAAACACATCTTCCTTGAGCACAGCTGCTCGTCTTGCAGCCACAGGCAACCACCTCCATCAAGCTTTTGGGGGCTGGGGGCTGCGTCATCCACTTCACTGTGATGTTACCCTCTTGAACTGTCCACCCATGATCATGAGGTGATGGCGGTTCAGTGATGGCTACAGTAGCTTTTCTACCAATAGCCGCTTGGTAAGCACAACGTCTAATGTGCTGGATCAAGGCATCTTTACAAGGAGGTAGGCACTTTTCTGAAGATGTTGCACAGAAGGAGAGGTACCTGGCTTCATTGACATCTTTACATTTATGCCCGTACAAGTTGCAGACAAATTCCGTAAGGATGGAGATCAGTTCTGAATTTGGAATATAGTCAGCTCCATGTTCCTCAAATGCTTTCAAGTAGTGAATATTCTGAAGTGCAATGTCAAGTGGCTTCTTTTTCCCCTTCCCATAAAATGCACTGGTGCTGTCACTGCATCTGATAATGGACTAGTTTCTGTACTTGTCCTTTTAGACCTTAGTGCAGCTTTTGATACTATTGATCATAATATTCTACTTGATAGATTAGAACACTATGTTGGACTTAATGGAACTTCGTTGCAGTGGTTTAGATCTTATTTATCTGATAGGTTCCAGTTTGTTCATGTAAATAATGAGTTTTCTTTCAACTCAAAGCTCAGTCATGGAGTTCCACAGGGATCTGTGCTAGGCCCTACTCTTTTTAGTTTATATATGCTTCCGTTAGGCAACATTATTAGAAAGCACTGTATACATTTTCATTGTTATGCTGATGACACACAATTATACCTGTCAATGAAGCCAGATGATAGTAATCAATTAGCCAAGTTAGAAGCCTATCTTAAGGAAATCAAAGCTTGGATGATTTGTAATTTCCTGCTATTAAATTCAGATAAGACTGAAGTCATTCTTGTTGGTCCAAAAAACCTTAGAAATTCCTTTCCAAATCAAACTTTCAGTTTGGATGCGGTTACTCTTTCTCTTAATAGCTCTGTGAGGAACCTTGGAGTTATTTTTGATCAGGATTTGTCCTTCAATTCACATATTAAATTTGTTTCTAAGACTGCCTTCTATCATTTGCGTAATATTGCCAAGATTAGGAGCATCTTGTCTCAGAGTGATGCTGAGAAACTGATCCACGCTTTTGTTAGCTCGAGATTAGATTATTGTAATTCTTTATTATCAGGCTGTCCTAAAACATCTTTAAAAAGTCTTCAGCTGATCCAAAATGCTGCAGCAAGAGTTTTAACAGGTACTAGAAAGAGAGATCATATCTCTCCGGTTCTGGCCTCCCTTCATTGGCTTCCCATAGAGTTTAGAATTAAGTTTAAAATCCTTCTTCTTACTTACAAAGCTCTAAACAATCAAGCTCCTTTTTATTTAAAAGATCTGATACTACCGTATTATCCTAACAGAGCACTACGCTCCCAAAATGCAGGATTACTTGTAATACCTAGAATCTCCAAAAGTACAATGGGAGGCAGAGCCTTCAGTTATCAAGCTCCTCTCCTGTGGAATCAGCTGCCAATCTGGATTCGGGAGTCAGACTCGATCTCTGTTTTTAAGAATAGGGCTAAAACCTACCTTTTTGATATAGCCTACAATTAGGGAGGGATCATGTGTTTCTGAACCCTCCCTTAGTTATGCTGCTAATATGGTTTAGTCAGCCGGGGGACCTCCAGTAATACACTGGGCCTCACTCCTTTCCTCACTCTCAATGAAATATTTTTTTTGCTGGTCATTAACATTTGTTTGTTCTCTCCCATAGATTGAGTCCCCATCGTGCTGTTTGCTCTCTACATGTCTGTTCTTTTCTTCTTCTCTATCCCCTCACCCCCCAGCCAGTCGCAGCAGATGACTGCCCCTCCCTGAGCCTGGTTCTGCTGGAGGTTTCTTCCTGTTAAAAGGGAGTTTTTCGTCTCCACCGTCGCCAAGTGCTTGCTCACAGGGGATCACCTGATTGCTGGGGTCTTTCTGCAACTGTGGGGGTTCCCCCTACAGTTGATAGTGCTATGAGATGACTGTTGTTGTGAAATGGCGCTATATAAATAAAGTTGAATTGAATTGAATTGAATTGAACAACCGGAGAACACATGCAGTCCAATAAGAGCCCTGCAGACATTCACAGTTACATCATTCAACAACCTTAATCCACCTCACTGCTGTCATGGGAGCAGCTTTCTCATTTTTCACGGAATCGAGGTGGAAAAAGCATTTTATTTGCCCGTCACTATCTGCCTTGCTGGTTTCCGCAGCAGGGGACGCCATGTTTACTCATTGCTTGGAGAGGAAAGCTGATCAGTGATTGGTCCAGATGGATCACGTGGCGATCATCTTCGCGTTGAAAAAATTGTAAATGTTAAATTTTTTCTCTAGTTAGATTTTGTTTTTATGCATATTTTTCGAGTTGAACTATGTGAATTGTTCTTCAATATATTTTTTACAACATTACTGTGTGAAGATCATTTAGACCGGTTTTACTGGAATGGAACTGAAAGATAGATTTTTCATCCGAGTGACTATGAGACATCTTCAGTGGAAGAAGCAGTTTGTCTTTTGTTTGTTTTAGTTGTTGGTTTGTTTGCTTTTTTGTTTGTTCCCCTCCCTTTTCTTTCCCCCTCCACACACTTCCTTTCCCTCTTTCCCATCCTGTCGGGTCTTCCATGGGTAAAACTATTAAAATAAAGTATTAAAAGTTATTACAGGAGGAGTTTACAACAATATACAATACACAGTTAGGTACCGTATAAACTCCTCTTGGCAAAGTAAATCTGTTTTGGCACAATAAGGGTGACAGATCCCTATTCTGCTTGCCTAGCTGCCTGACAGGACAAGGGAAAAAAAAAAAAAAAGGAGTATCAGCTTCTGCCCTCTGGGAGATGTTTCAGGATACCAAGAAGCAAAAGGAATAGACACAAGTATTTCTTCATTCCTTACTCCACAACCTTATTGAATAAACAGTGGAGTATAAAGAGATGACCCCCCCTCCCCTTCCATTGCACACACATATACAGTATACACATACATATAGACATACATACATCTATGCATGCAGGCACACATAAATGTATACACACATACACACCATAGGTCTTCCCTTTCCCTTTCCCCATTCATCTCCCAATCTGGATTGGGACTGTGTCTTGGTGTTTTTGGCTATGATTCTTTTATGTGTTTTGTTTTCATGTATTTTAACAAATAAGGGCTGCACAGTGGCGCAGTGGTTTAGCACTGTGGCAGCACAGTTTTACCCTCGGCCGGGGGATCGCGGGGATCATGAGATCGTGGGTTCGATCCCAGCCCCCGACCAACAGTGAGCTGTGTGGAGTTTGCATGTTCTCCCCGTGTTGCGTGGGTTTACTCCGGGATTTCTCCGGTTTCCTCCCGCATACCAAAAACATGTAGGTTTAGGGCGCTCGCGCACGCAGCGACCAGCAGCCGGTGGCTTGTCACCAGACTGCAAACCAAATCTACCTACGGGTACAAATAAGTAACAAAAAAACCCCCCCAAAAAACGGGTGCTGCAATTACAAATTTACGTGTAAACGGACAATAAAGATCTTATCTATCTATCTTCACCGCCGACTATGTCACTCCTTGGGACCCACTGTGCTGCTGTCTGGCACACCGTCCCTCATTGCTCGTCAGTCCGCTCCCAACCGCTCTCAACACCGCTGTGATGGCTCTAAACACTTCAGTCCCCCGTGGCCGAACTCCGGCGAGACCTGAAGCCTGCTAGTCGGCGCAGCTCGCTGCCTTGGGAACCTCGCTGTAACACCCAGCACCCTCGTCCAGGGCGCTCCGCTGCACTGCCTCTGTGTCCAGCTGGTGGTGCTCACTCCTGGGGATCACCACATTGCTTTCACCAGCGTCGTTCTCCGACCCAGGAACCTCACTGCTGCTCTCAGCACCCTCGTTCCAGGCACTCCACTGTTCTGTCACCATGCCCGGTCATGGCTGCTCTCTCCTGGGGATCTCAGCTTCACTCTGGTTGGCGTCACTCTCCGACCCATGCGTCTCGTCACTGCTCTCAGCACCCTCGTTCCAAGCGCTCTGCTGTGTCGACTCCATGTCTGGCTGCAGCTGCTCTCCCTCGGGGCTGTCAGTGTCACTTTCGTCAGCATCACTCTCGTCAGCGTCACTCTCTGACCCGGGTGTTTTGTTGCTGCTCTCGGCACCCTTGTCCCAGGCACTCCACTGCATTGTCTCCATGCCCGGCTGTCGCTGCTCTTCCCCGGGGCTCTCAGCCTCCATGGTCCGACTCACTCGCTGCCTAGCCTCCAGCTGTGGGGATGTCTCCTGCTACTAGCCCTCTCTGCTGCTGTTGCACACCGCACCGTCCAAATCATCAGCGCTCCGGTCCTCCACCTTTCACAGCTGGCCCGCCGTCTTCAGTGACCTGGGACTCCCCCGGTCCCACCTCGATGCCCAGCTGGTAGCTTCGAGCCCTTTTTGGCACACAGTTAGCTTCATGGCTAGCCCGTCCATAGACACTGACTGTGCCATTAGCTTCTCCCAGCTAACTAGCTTAGCCTCGTTTGGCACCAAAACTCCCACCACCCACAGCTTCGTGGTCCTTGTCTGCCTGGCGAAGTGCTCGGCCAGCTGCTCGATAGCATCCTCGTAGCACTCCGTTTCTCCCAATGTACCGAGAATTCTTCGGCTCTCTGCGCCGAGATGGTGAACCAAAAGCGCTCGTCGTCACCTCCCGTCGAGTCTGCTTAGGCCCAGGGCCCCGATGTAACCCTCAAACATGGCCCTCCACTTCGGCCACAGGATCACCGGCTCTCCCGTGTACTCTAGAAATGGCACTAGGGGTTGAGGTAGTCCATACACTGCCATAATTTTTCTCATCGCCAATATGTTATGTATGAATATTAAGAGTCAGGAGCTGTGCCGAACTGAACAGCGAACCTCCTCTTTATTACAGAACACAGAATTATATACACCAGTGGCCGTGCCTGCCTACAATCACCCTGTGGGCGGGTACGGCAACACACACACTACACTCACAACACTACACTCCGGTGGCTAAATTTTGCAAAACCTAAACATGATGACTCTTTGGGGATTTCCACAGCAGATGCAATTTATTTTCTCTGAGTGTTCCGCCAATGTACACCCAAAATGGCACATTTATTCCTCGTTACAATTATCAATATTGTTTCTGGACACTGTTGAATCATTCTTCCACATATTGGCTGGTAGATGGTAGGGACACTTTTTGAGATCACAGATTTGTAGTTTTTGATCATATCTGGACCGATCTTGTGGTGAAAGCTCATCATAATAGTGATATGGCATATTGTTTCAATAGTAAACTGCCGGCTTTTCTTACGTCGGGCACCATGTGCGTGTGCATGTGACGTACCTGGATGTGTAGACAGCCCTATAACAGCGGACGCTTTTTTAAAATTTCCAACTTGGAAAAAAGTGGAGAGAATCGGGTCTCTCAGCGGAAAAACACTCTCAGCAGTCAGCGCTGTGTTCATGGCGCTGAAAGCTGAAAAAAGTTCAAGGAAGGAAGGAAATACATCAGCTCCAACAATATTCCTGCACACATGGTCGTGTGTTCATGGCATTTTCACCAAGGTAAGTTGTGATTTAAAAATATCTATCAGTGCAGAAAGTCCCCTCTCCAGAGCAGCCGTGTTGCGCGCTGTGCGCTTTGGCAACACCTCAGCCAGGCGGTTTACACCCAACTCGGCCAATTGCCGAGTTGGCCATGTTCCAACTCGGCCGACCGACTCGCCAACGGATTATGCCAACTCAGCCCATTGGATTTTGCAGTATATCTACCTGAATTCTTATAGCATTTCTTTTAAATTTGTGACTTTATCCATAATGATGACTAAAAAGTAAACTTGAGTAAAGTACAATTTTGTGAAAAAGTTTCTTAAGTACACGTGTTTGAGTAAATGTAACTCGTTACTTCCCACCATGGATTACGTTAAAATTCACTGTAGGTGGTGGTCCAAGTGTGTTTTTCGTGTCATTGGTCAATCCATATCGGAGGAGTATGCAATTTTAAATATAGTCTTCTCTATTTTTGGTAAATCTGAAAACAATTTGTTGGCAGCCTCGGTTTGCTCGCATTTTTTTTTTTAATAAACTTACATTTTTATCGTCAGTCCTCTCCGGCATCTCTCAGAACAGCTTTAGCTGACGAATCAATCAGGTTGTGGTAGGTGACCGCATACACCAATCACGTTTGACTTAATCAGGCCCCCCCCCCCCCCCCCGCCTCCAGGGTAAAAAAAAAAATTAAAATGCAGTGGGTCTGAATATTCATTTTGAAGAATTTAACTAGCTTACAAAAAACATGTATTGATTGTTGAAAAACAACCAGACAAGTGCAAAATTATAGAGCATAATACATTTATAAGCCTTGATGCATTACCTCACAGATAATCATATACATTTTCCGGTTTTTTCTGTGAACCAAATATATAATACCTTTAAGAACAATGTATCACAGCATTCTTAGGAAATTTGATATTTATTCATAATATAAAGTGTTGTGTTACAAAAAGAAGAAATACCAGTGTCATCAAAGCCAGTTGTGTAAACTGTGGGAAGAGTTCAGCAGTGGGGAGAGAACCGTGTCCAGTCTACTGAGGGCTGTAGCGCATCATGTCACAGTTTACCAGTAAGACTTAGGCTACGGTCACACTGCAGGTTTTAATGTTCAATTCCAATTTATTTGCACAAATGTGACCCATATCTGATTTTTTTTAATGACAGTCTGAACAGCACATATCCGATTTTTTTCACACCAGACCAAGGCCACTTCCATATATGTACCTAATTGGGATACGTATCTGATATTTTCCAAAGCGACCGCAGTCTGAACGGTCATGTTGCATTTCATCTGACTTTTTCCTCACTGAAGTGAGACAGACGCTACAATTCTGTGGTATGGATGTAGCAAGTATGGCAGACACAGCTGATTTGTGCTCTCTTTTTAATCAATCTTCTCTTTATCACTGGATTGTAATTTTGTCAGCTCCAACTGCACAACAGCTTCAACTTTTTTTTTGGGGGGGGGGGAGTTTGGGGCTGAAACTGTCAGACAAGCAGGCGCACAGTAATGGCACATTTGTTACAAAAAAGTAATGGCGCATTTACTGGATGCTGCAAATTCCTTTTTCCCTGTAAACAGCACAGTCCTGGCCGCTGTAATATGTAAAGTTAATAAGATAAGATAAGATAAGATAAGCCTTTATTAGTCCCACAATGGGGAAATTCCAGGATTGCAACAGCATAGGGATAGCAACACTCAGAGCAACAATCAGAAGGCAAGAAAAAACAACATCTAGTAAACATATGTCCATATTACTATAAATGTATATATATAGACACACAGTGCAGAGCATTATGGCTGGTGGATGTGCAGCAGAAAGTCTAAGCTCTCTCTCCGCGGATGCAGCGGGCCAGCTGGAAGTCTTTGGGCATGATGGTGACCCCCTTAGCGAAGAAGAGACCACCAGGTGGGTCTCGCTGGTCTCCTGCAGAGCCATGACGGCGAAGCTCAGGAAACGCAGGACGGTCTTGAAGTCCTGAGCGATCTCCCTCACCAGGCGCTGGACGGGCAGCTTACGGATGAGCAGCTCCGTGGATTTCTGGTAGCGATGGATCTCTCTCAGAGCCACGGGCCTGTGACGGCGAGGCCTCTTCACTCTGCCGGTGGCCAGAGCGCCTCTCCGAGCAGCCCTGTGGCTAGCTGTCTCCTGGGGGGCTTCTTCCTCCAGTAGATTTTACGGGCGGTCTGCTTGGTAATACTCACATGACTATGGAGCGGAATGGCCAGACAGGGGCATACGAAAACACACTATTGAGGAGAGGGGAGTCTGTGTTGGCTTCTTTTTCCTCTGCAGGACCGGTGTTATGTCGCTGGCACGAGCCGTGCTGTTTATTAGGGCGCAAGCCACTGACAAAGTCAATGGGCGAGAACTCTATCGTAATCGTTAAGATTATTTACTATTAACCTTATTAATACAGGTAATCCCACTGAGACACGAAGTCTTATTTTCAAGAGAGCTGCAGCAGTCATCTGGCATGTAGAGGAATGAAGCTGGTCTCATATTTTTTTTGTATATAATCATTTCTGAATATTTTTAACATTTTTTTTTTTGCTGTGCTGCATCAAGGTGAAGAAGTTCTGTCCCCCTCAATTGTTTGGGGCTCATATTTACTTCCTTAAAAACAATGCTGTGTCTGACGTTACGTTTTCTTCTGTGCATGTGGGTCACTTCAGCGCTGTAGACTGTTTACACTGGAGTCTGATGGGGGTTGCATTTAAATAGTAATGTGAACGCCCACACAAAAAAATCAGATCTCGGCAAAAAATCGGAATTGAGCATTAAGACCTGCAGTGTGACCGTAGCCTCTGGAAGCCAAAGAATATGTATGAGAATGGTGAAGACTAAGCTTATATGTAATAAAATCTATTAACTGTTTAATCCATATTTAGCGCCAGGAGGACAGTCTTGCTTGTTGAAGTGAATAAAGTTCTGGATGGACAGCTCTCGTGTCTCGTCATATCATTCCTCCACAATACATTCTTTTACAAGCTTATCTACCTTATTCCTGGGGGTGCCGCTGTAGGAACTATTATGGGCGGAGCTTCTGGTTTCAGCTGACGTAGTGTTAAATCAGTCAGTAAAAGTGGAGTAGCAGGGACATTTAAAATAGCATTTTAAAAAATTTTTCAAATTCATTTTAATGTATAGTCCACATACGTGTTTTGCACTCAAGTGGCAGCTAATTTCAGCTCTTCTAGTTTTTGTATTTTTTGAATGTTTTGGCGTAGTTCTGGTACTTGTTGCTGGTGTTCGTGGTTGTGCCAATAGGCTGGATAAATGGAGGCTTCTCACCACACAGTGACAGACATCCAAGCACCGTGTTGCTTGGATGAGCACCGTGATGTACGTTTGCTCTAAGGTAAATTTGATTATGTCCAACATATTTTAACAAAATGCAGCCAACTTTATTGAGATGGAGACGTGCTGGTCTGAATGCGCATTGCGTCATTATGAGTACAGGCAACAAGAAGTCATAAATCATGATTCTTTGTTTGGTAGCGGCAAAGTCCCGGGGAAACCCCATGAGTGCCTGGTATCATTGGAAAGCTTAGAAATTGTACTTTCTAAAACTACCTATGTTTTTGCAGAAGATGTAACTCCCAACCGATCGAATGCAAGTTTTCAACCTAGCTAAAATTTAAACAAATCGTCTTTTTTTCCGGGTCAGTTTTCGCACACTTCCTACAAATTAAATATCATTTTGAAGGTTTTTCAATACAGAATATGGAAATAATGTTACATCAGTTTTGAAAATGTCCTCAAAGTAACTCGTTTTGCTAGCACAGGTCATTTGTTTGCAGCGTTAACATCTTAGCAGCAGTGCTAACTAATGGAGCTACTATCTACGAGGCCACTTTTTAAGGTCATCTTCCCATTCCTCAATAGTCGTGGGAAGTATTATGATTATGTTACTGTTTTGAGGTGCAAGAGGCTGTGTTCCCACATTTCTGATGCCGAAGTCATTGTTTTTGAACAAGGAAGTGTCCCGTTTCAGTGACAACCATATGTTCTAAACTAGTACCGGAAGTTGCTACCATAATTCACGCAAGGCATCCTGGGGCCTTGGAATAAGGTGGATACCAAGCTCACTTACATACATGGATAGGCCTATATTTATAGAAATGGGCTTTGTACAATCAAGTTGCATGATGCTGTTGAAAAAATATTCTTTTTTCATGTATGATCATGTATTTCATATAACCAAGCTGTACAAAGATTTTATGTAAGATATACATCATATGTATTGTAATCGTAGTATTGTATCGTATTCAGTGAAAATAAACATGGATCTATATAAATATGTTGGTTCGTTTTTTTGTTCTGGGTACGGTGATAATGCGCTGACTTCTCACCAGTAAAGGAATATCAGTCATTCACCAGCCCTTTCTTCATTTTCCATCTCCTGAAAAAGGCAGAATGCATATTTATGAGATTATTGTCTTTTACAAATTATACTGACGTGTTAACTTCGTGAGCTTATTTTAATTTTGGCAACGTGAAGCAACTTTAAAACTACGTTGTTTCAGATAAGGGCCATTCTGCGACTTCTTGACTGGGTTAGCTTTTCAAAAATAATGCTGAGCCTTTATTGCCATCAGTTACATCCATTGTGACATGCATGTTGTAGTGAACATGACCATCAATGCAGGAAAAATAAAATTTTGAAATGTTGAATTTTATGGGGTTATATTGTATTTGCAATAATAAAAGGTTGAACTTGAAGTATGCAGAAAGATTCAACATGCACATAGGTTAAGAATGTAATTCAATTTTCAATTTATTGTAACTATGTAATTAATTACAAAATACAATACAAATACACAAAATAAACACTGCAAAAGCGCAAAAATCATACAAAGACAAAGTACACTTTATTAGTATATATTTGTGAGTAATAGTCAGTTCAAACTAATTAAGTGATAAATTCTGTATAAATTCTTACTCTAAAACACACCGCATTTAAATCTATGCTACATATGTAAAATTTAAAAAAAAAATGAATTCTATGGCAAAAAGGATAGGAAATAAATAAAAGAGAATATGAATCTGAGAGCTCTTAGGCATAATATTTTTTGAGTAAATTTCTGTAATTAATTCTATCTTTGTTTCAATTATGGTGCTTCAACAATAGGGCTGTCTACACATCCGGGTACTTCACACACACATGCACATGGCACCCGAGGTAAGAAAAGCCGGCAGTTTTCTATTGAAACAATATGCCATATCACTATTATGATGAACTTTCACCACAAGCTCGGTCCAGATATGATCAAAAACTACAAATTTGTGATCTCAAAAAGTGTCCCTACCATCTGCCAGCCAGTTTGTGGAAGAATGATTCAACAGTGTCCAGAAACAATATTAATAATTGTAACGATGAATAAATGCGCCAGTTTGGGTGTACAATGGTGGAACACTCAGAGAAAATAAATTGCATCTGCCGTGGAAATCCCCAAACAGCCATCATGTTTAAGTTTGCAAAATTTAGCCACCGGAGCTCACAGGAAAAACACCTCCCGTCTGCCCTACAGGAGACAGACAGACAGACAGACGGACACACACACACACACACACACACACGCACACACACACTCTTTCTCACTCGTTCCCCCTGTTACTCCCCACACTTCGTTTCAACTCTACAGAGCTTCGGTCCATTTGACAGCAGGTGAGTGTCAGCCTCATTTTTAACTAGTTTAATTGCAGTGTTGATACGTTTACTTTGAGGTTGGTTAGTGGCTCAAATTGGAATGAATATTCCTATCGAGCCGACGCGTTTCTATGCTAATGCTATTTTAGCTGTTAACTCCCTCGAATATGGGTGTTTTTCGCATGTTCACATTAACTTTATGTGTAGGCAAATGACTTTTAATGATAAATAAGACTCTATACTTTTGGTATATGGACATACCTGTTATAAAGTGGTCAGAACAGATGAAGACGTGGGCCATATCATCCCTCAGCCTCCACATCCCATTATGAAAACGCATTCTCCTTTGGCAGATATTAGCCCCCAATATTCTTCTTTGATAATCTCTGCTGGCCGATGGGAGTCTTAAAAACTTGAATTTCTGATTGTCATCACCATCTAAAGATGGTGATGGCTACATGAGCCAATTGCACACCATTTCATCATTTTCTTTTTTTAAATTTAACTAACATTTCCAATGAAATACATTGAGAACAACGTTTGTTTATATTTTGCTCTGCCGCTAGGGCTAAGTTCACACCATCGGTGACGTAAGCGTAGACAGCCCTATTAAGCTTTTTCTCACGCCAATCGTGAGAGTGGTTGCTACATTTATACATTTAATAACACAGTAAAACCTCCCCATTCTAACAATATGTGGATGAATAATAAACAGACTGAGTAAACAGACTGAAGCAACACTGACTAAACGAAGAGAGACAGTTCAGCTTTCCCACAATTCCTTGCGGTTTTTCCGTCGGGTGACGGTCACACACCCATTCCCTATTGATTCAAAGGTTTTTATATTTTATAAAATATATATTTTATATATTTTTTTTAGAAGTGGGCAGAGTTCAGGGTCCTGATGGCCTGGTGAACAAAGCTGTTTAGCAGTCTTGTGGAGCAAGCCCGGAGGCTCCGGTACCTTCTCCCTGAGGACAGGAGGCTGGAGAGGGACCATGAGGGGTGGGAGGTGTCATCTGCGATGTTGATGGCTCTGTGGTTGAGGTGGGTGTGGTAGGTGTCCGAGAGGGAGGGCAGAGGGGCACCGATGACCTTGCTGGCTGCGTTCACTGTGCGCTGTAGAGTCTTCCATACCACACAGTGATGCAGCTGGTAAAGATGCTCTCAATGGTGCCCCGGCGGAATGAGCACATGATGGGAGGTGGGAACCGTGCTCTCCTCAGTTTGTGGAGGAAATAGAGGTGAGTTTGAGCCTTCTTGGCCAGTGATGTGGTGTTGTTGGACCAGGAGAGGTCCTCAGAGATGTGCGACCCGAGGAACTTGGTGCTGCTCACCCTTTCCACAGCTGCTCCATCGATGATCAGAGGGGGATGCTGTTTTTGTCCTCTCCTGAAGTTGACGACAATTTCCTTGATTTTCCCACGTTCAGGAAGAGATTATTGTCTTTACACCACTAAACCAGTTGGCTCACCTCATTTCTGTTGTTGGCCTCTTCATTGTTTATGATGAGACCCACCACCGTCAAGTCATCCGCAAACTTGATGATGTGGTTGGTACTGTGGGCTGGTACACTATTATTTCCTCATTTGCTTCTATTTGTAGACACCATATTGAGAATAGCACATATTGCTTTAGAATTGAACTGATACAATATGTCATTGATGCATACATATTCTTTGTGCATTTTGTTCTAATAAGATTGATAACTCTGGTATGGTTAAATGGCACTGTAAAGAGAGGCAGCCGTAACAGTAGCAGCTCCCGTGTCTTTGTGTTTTTATTAGCTTATTCTTTTAAATAGTGTGTCTCTTTTCATCAGGGCTCGGTAGGAAGACTTGGATTGACGACTGGACCAAGTTTTTCTTCTGTTTTTCTCCCAGTCTTTCTTTTATTTTTCTTCCTCGGCGCAATGGAGAACAATAGAAATGGGGGTGAGCGCATTGTTTACTCACGTGACCAGCTAATTGTGCTGAGGAGGCCAGCGTTGCTGCCCGGAGCAAAGCCCTTCATCCCGGATGAGCACAAGACGAGATGTTGTGGGCAAAGGGCTTGAGCCAAGGTGAGAATGAGGAGGAGGAAGCAGAAGCCTGCTGTACCGATGTTCATCATGGGTAACGTGAAGTTGCTAGGAAACAAGGCGGATAAGCTCACAGCACTGGTCAAGATGCAAAGGGAATATCGTGAGTGTAGTATGTGTCTTACTGAGACGTGGTTACACTCACAGATCCCGGACAATAACGTAGCGATACCATTTACTCGGGCTAGGAACCGGCACCAGGAGTACACTTGCTTGTGCACCCCCTGCTTTCAAAAACATAACCTCCTCCCTTGGCAGAGGCAAAATTAGTTCGCCCCAGTAAACCATCTGTCAAATAAATGAGCAACCAAAAGATAAATGCCAAACTAGAAAATCAATTCAGTTCAGTAGCATAACAAATTTACAGAAACAAAACAGCTTGTCATGTGGTGATCCTCGCGGATCACCAAGAGACGCCACAGAGTTCACCAGAGAGTTTGGCTAAGATGTTATTTATTTTCAGACGTGACAAAACACAACTATGAACCCCTTAGGGCAAACACACACATAACAGAGACTTGGGCTCATAGGGCTAACCCAGCCGCCACGAGCTAACTGTGACAAAACTATGATCAGAACGAGACTTGGGCTCGTAGGGCTAACCCAGCCGCTACGAGCTAACTGTGACAAAACTATGAAGACAAACCTGACATGAAGGTCTACGGCACTCTCTAACATGACGAGGCGTAGACCCAGACTTGACAAGACAAAAGAGACGAGACGTTGACAGGATGTAGACCAATAATCCTGCCCCTTACCGTTGTCAGTGCCGGGCTTAAAAGGGCGAAGCACTAACGACGGTAATGGCAATCAGCTGACCGGCCGTTGACAGGCGGAAGCCCCACCGAGCACTTTCACAATAAGAGCCCGGCGAGGCCAGAATACAGCCCGCAGCTGTCAAGGCCGCCAGCGAGAATAACTTAGCCCGAGCGCGATCAGAACCGGCGCTCGGGTCATAATAGTACCCTCCCTCCACGGGCGGACTCCGAACGCCCCAAGGAACCACCCTGTCCCCCCATCCCGCCCCCCCAGGGTGGGAGGTTGGGGGACAGGTGCGGAGGGAGAGAAACCAACCCATGAACAAGACAAAAAAAAACATACAAGACAATGACAAGACTAAAAAACCATACAAGACGATGACAAGACTAAAAAAAACCATACAAGACAATGACAAGACTAACAAGAAAAAATGTACAAGGGAAAACAAACCAGAACTTCAGGTTCAGAAAAAAAATTAAATGCAAGAATAGAGCATACTCGCTCATACCAGACTATACATGAAAAAACAAAAAACGGAGCATTACTCGCTCATACCAGACTATACAAAACAAAAAGAGCATTACACGCTCATACCAGACTACATGAAGCAAAAAAAAAACAGAGCACTACTCGCTCATATCACACTATACACGAAACAGAAACAGAGCATTACACGCTCATACCAGACTACATGAAACAAAAATAAAAAACAGAGCACTACTCGCTCATATCAAACTATACATGAAACAAGAAAAAAAAACCAGAGCACCACACGCTCTACCCAGACTATACATAAGCCAGCAGGGCTGCTGCAAGGCATGAGCACTAGATACAAAATAACCAGGACAAAAAAAAAAAAAAGCACAAATACTGAGACACACCCAGAGACCACTACCACCCCCCGACAGTTTATGTCGACCGATGGTCAACGGAGGCGGACCAGGCGGCTCACCAGAGTCCAAAGTCCTGCACGTCCGCTTCTCCGGTGGTCGAACTAGGTAGTTCCATGGCACACATAACAGGTCGGGTGGCCGAATCGAGGCGCTGAACTGGCGAAACAGTCCCTCCGGCGGCCGACCCGTGTCCCTCAGCCACCAGTCCAGGGCATCAACAACCCGCAGCGGCCTCCCTGACGAGAACAAAACTCGGGAGAACCGGGGCGAGCGAACAGGGACCCCCATGGCCCCCGGCGATGATGAAAAGGGGCGGTGATTCTGAGGGGATTGATGAGCAGGACGGGCCAAGAATCCGCTCCGCGAAGAAGGGTCTGCAGCTCCTCCTCCGCCAATGGACCATGCTCGCGCTGCATCACCGCTGGACCCAGATTAGGTCCCAGCTGCACCCACGTTGGACCCCGATTGGGCCAGAACCGCACCCGCGGTGGACCCCGATTGGGCCTCCGACGAACCCACGTAGGACCCCGATTGGGCCGAAACCGCCCCTGCGGTGGGACCCGATTGGGCCTCCGGTGCAGCTCCGCTGACGAACTCCACCTCCGAACCTGGGACCTCCACCTCGGTGACACCGACCCGTTCCCCGCCGGCGACACTAAAACAAAGCTTGGGGACAGGAAAACCGGGATCAGCATCACCGGTAGCAACGGAACCCAGCGAGACGAGCTCGGGCGCAGCAGACGGCTGCTCCTCACTCGTCTCCCCGAGAGGCAGGCAAAAATGCTCAACAAAAGAGGACAGAGACATAAGAGGGAGCACTTGCCTGCACTCGGGTTCCGTTGCCACCCAGGACTCCGACGATCCGGGTTCAGGGCGACTCTCGTCAGCTGACTCGGACTCAGCTGCGTCGGGCTCCGCAGCTGGCACGATGTCATCAGCAGCCTCAGGTTCTTCCCACGCTGTTGTCCACGCCGACGACCCGTATGGCGTGGAGGCAGGGAACCCTTGACCCACTGGCTCGGACCGCTCCGGCGAGGAGACCCGGGGACGCTTCTTCGTCGGCTCAGGCTCCGGGCCGCATTCCGCTCCTCTCCTCCGTCCAAGACGTGACTGCAGGGCCGGATGCAGGATATCCAGCACTGCAGGGGCCCTCTTCATCCGGCGACGCTGGCCTGGCGTCGCGGACCGCTCAACGGGGGAGAACACAGAGGCAGTAGGTTTAATAATTTCATCCACAGCAGGTGGAGGGAGCTCGGGGGGCTGCGAACCCCGAACTCCATCCCCAGGAGTCAGACAAGGCAGAATAATATCATAATGTGAGAAATTATCGTGCACTTGCCTTCCTCCCGGGGCAGAGATGGTTCCTGCTGTGGGGGACGTCGTTCCTCCTTCTCCCCGCTGGATGGCGACAGAGGGCCCTCTGGGAAGACGAGGTGGGGCCGCTCTCGGGGATTCGCTGACGGGATACGCCGGCAGCGAGTCCAGCCGGGGATTCCGCTGAGGGTTGCCCACGCCGTTACGCCGACGTCCTCGTCGGCCCCTAGACAGTGCGTACTCCTGGACCTGCTCCGGGACGGGACACCAACGCAGGGAGCGGGGATTCCTCCTCCCCTGCTTCCTGCTCTTCTCTTCCAGCCCGCGAAGTAACTTGCGCTGAATGGCGAGTTCCTCCCACCTCGTGATCACCTCCAGGTGATCGTAACTATCGAGGGGAAGGTTGTCCAAAAGCTCCTCAGTGTAGTCCAAATGCCTGCACACGTCGCTGGGAGCGTCCCACAGCGTAGCGGAGAATAACGTGCAGTCCACGTACTCCAGGACCTCCGCTAGCCTTCTGTCCAGGTGCCGACCGCGACCCCTGGATGACGGCATTCTCCCAGCAGCAGGCATCCAGACAAGGAAGAACAAACAGTCCAAAATGGCACAAACTCACGGTGAAACGGCGTCTCGATGCGGCGCCTCCGTTTAGGCGACCTGGCAGGAGTATACTGTCATGTGGTGATCCTCGCGGATCACCAAGAGACGCCACAGAGTTCACCAGAGAGTTTGGCTAAGATGTTATTTATTTTCAGACGTGACAAAACACAACTATGAACCCCTTAGGGCAAACACACACATAACAGAGACTTGGGCTCGTAGGGCTAACCCAGCCACCACGAGCTAACTGTGACAAAGCTATGATCAGAACGAGACTTGGGCTCGTAGGGCTAACCCAGCCGCTACGAGCTAACTGTGACAAAACTATGAAGACAAACCTGACATGAAGGTCTACGGCACTCTCTAACATGACGAGGCGTAGACCCAGACTTGACAAGACAAACAAGACGAGACGTTGACAGGATGTAGACCAATAATCCTGCCCTTTACCGTCGTCAGTGCCGGGCTTAAAAGGGCGAAGCACTAACGACGGTAATGACAATCAGCTGACCGGCCGTTGACAGGCGGAAGCCCCACCGAGCACTTTCACAATAAGAGCCCGGCGAGGCCAGAATACAGCCCGCAGCTGTCAAGGCCGGCAGCGAGAATAACTTAGCCCGAGCGCGATCAGAACCGGCGCTCGGGTCATAACACAGCTGTTCATTTCACAATTTTAACCTAGCATTTATTTAATTATTTTAGTTTTTTTTAAGGGTAAGGCTATTGTATTTAGCACCTTGAGTTTATGAATGCGATGCACTAAAACTGAATCAAGTATATTCATTAACTGAATTTTGAGTTACCTGCTGGGCCTCTGTTTTAATTTTAATCCACAATGTCAGCACTATAGTTCTGAACAAGGGTTTCCTATACACCAGTACATCTATCAGTTGTGACCTGTAGATTTCATTAATACACAATGAACAAGGAACCGCATAGTACCTTAACTTATATATCATTATCTTTGAGTACACAGACATGCATTATTTGATGATCCAAGATGGCGCCCACAGTGGTCGCCATGGTGCTTCGCTGCGCTTTGTTTTGTTTGTTTTTGTTCGTCAATTGTGTGTCTGCCTGCTCTTACACCCGTGAAGAGCTACTAAATATCAGGACTTTCACTCCCACGGACCTATTCCCAGTTTTTTTGGCTCCTGCCGCTGATCTGGTTCACTTTTTAGCCCAAAAAGTGAGACGGCGAAAGAGAGGAAGACGAGCGGGCGCCCTGGTGCGGCTTCGCAGGAGAGGCACGCACATGGCTTTGCCTGGGATCTTTCTGTCCAACGTCAACTCACTTTATAACAAGGTAGATGAGCTGAGACTGCTGATGCGATTTAAGGACCTCTCCACCTCGTGTGCCCTCTGCTTCACTGAGACCTGGCTCAAGGAAAAGACACCGGACAGTGTGCTCCTCCTCGAGGGATTTCAGCTGTTTCGTGCTGACCAAGACACGGGGCTCTCCGGCAAGACCACAGGCGGAGGAGTCTGCTTCTACATCAACAGCAGCTGGTGCTCCGATGTAACTGTGATCTCCCAACACTGTTCTCCTGCTCTGGAATATTTATTCCTCAACTGCAAGCCATTTTATTCCCCGCGTGAGTTCGCTTCATTCATTCTGGCCGCTGTTTACATCCCTCCCGACGCGGACGTGCGCGAGGCTCAGCGCGCGTTTGCGGATCACATTCAGCAAGCGGAGCGGACCTTCCTGGACTCTCTGGTTATTGTGCTTGGCGACTTTAACCAGAGCAACCTGATCCAGGAACTCTCCTGGTACAAACAGTTTATTAAATGCCCCACCAGAGGAGAGAACACACTGGATCACTGTTACACTACAGTTAAGGACGCGTATCGCGCTGTTCCCCGCGCTGCGCTCGGACTATCTGATCACATGATGGTCCACCTGATCCCCACATACAGACAGAGACTGAAGCTCACAAAACCTGTTGTGAGCACTATGAGGAAATGGAGCAGTGAAGCTGTGGAGGAGCTGCGCACGTGCTTGGAAACAACTGACTGGGACATGTTTAAAGGAGCCACGCATGATCTGGATGAGTACACGGACACTGTGACCTCATATATCCACTTTTGTGAGGAGTGCATTCTTCCATCGCGCACCAGGGTGAGTTACTCCAACGACGAGCCCTGGTTCACAGCTAAGCTCAGACAGATCAGGAAGGAGAAGGAAGCAACGTTGAAAAGTGGAGACAGGGACTGCTACAAGGAGGCCAAATACCGGTTTAGCAGAGAGCTGAGGAGAGCTAAATCTGTGTATTCTGACAGACTCCAGCAGCAGTTCACTGCTAACAACTCTGCTTCTGTGTGGAGAGGACTGAGGCAAATCACCAACTGTCGGCCTCAGGCTTCTAAGGGACAGGATGACAAAGCCCTTTGTCAAAGACTGTCCCAACACTATGCCCGTTTTGACACCTCGTCAGCTCTGCCCAACTCCCCCCCTCCCCCCAGCGTCACTGCCTCCATGGTCCCCACTTCATCAAAGGCGGCCCCCCCTCCTCCCCCCCTGCCCTTGCCATCAGTGAGCAAGACGTGCACAGACAGTTCTCCAGACTGAACCCGCGCAAGGCCCCCAGTCCGGACGGCGTGTCTCCCTCCACCCTGAGACACTGTGTGGAGGAGCTGACTCCTGTCTTCACAGACATTTTTAACACCTCCCTGGAGTCATGCCACGTGCCGGCCTGCCTCAAAACCTCTACCATCGTCCCTGTCCCCAAGAAGCCAAGGATCACTGGACTTAACGACTACAGACCTGTAGCGCTCACCTCTGTAGTCATGAAGTCCTTTGAGCGCCTGGTCCTGCCTCACCTCAAGACCATCACCACTCCCCTCCTGGACCCACTGCAGTTCGCCTACAGAGCCAACAGGTCTGTGGACGACGCAGTCAACCTGGCCCTCCACTCCATCCTGCAGCACCTGGACTCTCCGGGAACCTACGTCAGGATCCTGTTTGTGGACTTCAGCTCTGCATTCAATACCATCCGCCCCCGCTCTGCTCCAGGACAAGCTGTCCCTGCTCAACGTGCCTGATTCCCTCTGCGGGTGGATCACCGACTTCCTGACGGACCGGAGGCAGCATGTGCGGCTGGGAAAGACTGTCTCGGACTCTGTAAGCATCAGCACCGGATCACCCCAGGGCTGTGTACTTCCCCCCCTGCTCTTCTCCCTGTACACCAACTCCTGCACCTCCAGCCACCAATCTGTCAAGCTGATCAAGTTTGCGGACGACACCACCCTCATCGGGCTCATCTCCAACGGCGATGAGTCCGTCTACAGGAGAGAGGTGGCCCGGCTGGCGTCCTGGTGCAGCCACAACAACCTGCAGCTGAACGCTCTGAAGACAGTGGAGATGATCGTGGACTTCAGAAAAGTCACAGCCCCTCTGCCCCCCCTTACCCTCACAGACTCTCCCATCACCACTGCGGATTCCTTCCGCTTCCTGGGCACCACCATCACCCGGGACCTCAAGTGGGAGCCGACCATCAGCTCCCTCATCAAAAAGGCCCAGTAGAGGATGTTCTTCCTGCGGCAGCTGAGGAAGCTCAAGCTGCCCACCAAGATGTTGGTGCAGTTCTACACGGCCATCATCGAGTCCATCCTCACCACCTCCATCACCGTGTGGTACGCAGGAGCCACCACCAGGGACAGACTAAGACTGCAGCGTGTTGTGCGCGCTGCTGAGAAGGTGATCGGCTGCAAGCTCCCATCCCTCCAGGACCTGTACATCTCCAGGACCCGGAGGCGTGCAGGTCGGATCATAGCCGACCCTTCACACCCTGGACACGCACTGTTTGCCCCCCTCCCCTCAGGCAGGAGACTTCGGTCCATTCAGACTAAAACCTCCCACTACATGAACAGCTTCTTCCCCTCTGCCACCAGACTGCTGAACACTAAGTGACTTATTAGACTCTTGTGCACTATGTACAACAGCTCAACCGGACTCATGACAATTATCACTTGTTTTCTTTTTGCATTGCCGACTGCACTATGTGGAACTCCACAATATCTGCTGCTCTTGTTAATATATTTAAAAATTGCATAGATTAGCATTACTTATTCTTATTCTACCTTTTATTGCATGCATAGTTTTTATCTTTAGTGTTACTCTATGTTTATTGTTGCAGCATTGCACCGAGACAAATTCCTAGTTTGTGTACTACATGAACAATGGCAATAAATCTCATTCTGATTCTGATTCTGATTCTGATTCTGATTATTTGATCAGGACAAAAAATATATGGGGAAATTACACAATGATAGGATATCATTACTGACATTGAACTGACATGACTGTATATAGTACTATTACATATTATTGTAATAATATATTTTTGTTTAGATCAGGGGTCACCAACTGGCACACTCCACTCTGGATCCGGACCCCAAGAGTCCTCCGTCTGGACCCCAAGTCTTTTGATACAATTTGGGGAAAAGGGAGACTGTTTTATTTTGGTGGGAAAAGTGGAAAAAGCGGAAGTGAACTGCTGATTCGGCGACCGACTGACAGATTATGGCACAAGCCCTCGGTTGCTCTTCTCCTGCTGCAGACTCCCCTCTTTGCTATCCCATGAATGGCACTTGCTGCAGAGACTCTGCAGCTCCAACCGCTCCAGAGGGTCAGCGGGTTGCAAAATCTTTTTTGGATTACCTGAGGGGGTAGTCCATGCTGGGATGCAGAGGTGAGGTTGCTGATTATGGAGGCCCTTTTCGTAGCCTCCAATATCACTTAAAAACGCTGAAAAAGCTCCGTGTGTTACTGAACATGAAAAGTTCCACCTCTCCTTTCCCAGTAACCATGGAGTTACAGCTCCATCCATGCTGTAACAGAGTTTACTGTTGAGATTTTAAAAAAAAATGTTGAGAAATTCTTTCGTGTGGAATTATATCTTGTGTCCTGGAATTATATTTTGTGTCCATTTTTTTTGTCTTAGTTTGAAACAGTTTTTTCTGCATTGAAAATATTGTGTTGAAAGCCGAGGATGAGTTGAGGTGGTTTGGTTTGGGCATCTGATCAGGATGCCTCCTGGACGCCTCCCACTTGCGGTCAGGTCCCACTGGGAGGAGACCCCGGGGCAGACCCAGGACTCGTTGGAGAGACTATGTCTCCCAGTTGACCTGGGAATGTCTTGGTGTCCTCTCTGAAGAGCTGGAGCAGGTGGCCAGGGAGAGGGAAGTCTGGGCTTCTCTGCTTGAGCTGCTGCCTCCGCGACCCGGACCCTCAGAAAAACGGAAGAAAATATATGTATGTATCTATGGATGGATGAAAATATTGTATAGAGGTGGGCTTTATATGAAATTTAGGTTTTTTATGAAATTTTTTTTAAATCTAATACAATTTAGTTTGTGTTCTCCTGTAAAACATTTTTAAGATTTTAGTTGTAGATTTTAGAATTTTTGACCTATTTATTTGGAGTCCACAAGCAGTTTTAGTGTTCTCCTGTATTATAAAATTTTATATTACGTTTTGTTTGAAATTGAACAAAGAATTCATTTTAATATTTTTTTGTTTAAACATTAATATAGAGCTAAAACCAGATAAAACATGAGCTGAATAAAATAATCTGTGAAAGCAGGTTAAATGATATTGGCCTATCTGGAGAGAGCTGTGGTCTTCTGAAAGAATGTTCATGAAAGGATAACACTTCTTAAAAGCACATTTTGAGATAAATTTGTCCATGTTTTTTTATTTTTTTTAAATTTAACCTTTATTTATACAGGATAGTTCCACTGAGAGGCAACCTCTCTTTTTCAAAGACTTCCTGTTCACATTCACACCAGAAAGCTGCCCAGGACAACCACAGACTGACCTATGGCCACTGAGCAGCTCCACTGGAACAGTTGGAGTTAAGGGCCTTGCTCAAGGGCACCACAGTGGGGTTAAGGAGGGTGGGGCAAACACTGCTATGTTATCTGTCCCACCCAGATCTAATCCTGCCAGTCCAGGGATTGAACCCACGACCCTCCACTCACCAGTCCACATCCCTAACCATTAGGCCACCACTGCCCATCATGTGTCAGATTTCTCTTCCATTTGTTTTAATAAAAGATGTTAGAAGAAAATTCATGGGTCACTGCAAATACTTCGCTTTAAAAGGGCCACGTTGTCACACAGTGGGACGGAAGAATCTTGAATAGAAAAAAATGCATCAAGATGCATTGAGAATGGGTTTAGAATCAAGTCGGAGTTTTGAATCATAATCGAATCATGAGGTGCCTAAAGATTCCCACACCTAGTTCGGACCTCGGCTGGGGAGAAGGACCAATTTATCAGACCTTTTGCAGTTTTAGTTGGTGACCCCTGGTTTAGATGTTACTCTGAGCAGCATGCATGCATGTTACAGCATTATAGATTTGTGGTTATATCCTGTTTATCCTCCTGATTGTCTGACTGAACAACCTCCTTGTCAGTAATTAGGAGACGGGATACCTGAGCAGTAGGCAGTTTGAAGGGGGATGAAGGAGAATGTCATCCTCCTTGTTAGCAAAAGACCCAAATCACCCCACTTGCTAAGTTGCCATCCCTCCATCCCCATCCCACTGAAGAGTACAAGGATAGCATAGTAATGAACTGCATTTACTACATGTACTCTAGTAATTTTTTTTCCTTAAAGTTGTACTTTCATGACTCCTGGAGTGGATACAGGCTCTGGGTGGTAAAGAAGAATTACCAGATGACTGGGAAAGTACAGTAAAAGTATTGAGGGAAACGGGTAGAAAGGTATGTGGCATATCCTCTGGACAGAGGAAGGAAGACAAGGAGACTTGGTGGTGGAATGAGGAGGTACAGGAACATATTCAAAGGAAGAGGTTAGCAAAGAAATAGTGGAACAGTCAAGGAGATGAAGAAAGTAGACAGGAGTATTTGAAATCTAGGCATATGGCAAAGAGAGAGGTGGCAAAGGCAAAGGAAAATGCATATAGTGAGTTGTATGAGAGGCTGGACACTAAGGAAGGAGAGAAGGAGTTTTATCGACTGGCTAGACAAGGAGACTGAGATGGAAAGGATTTACAGCAGGTTAGGTTGATTAAGGACAGAAATGGTAATGCACTAACAAGTGACAAAAATGTGTTGAGAAGGTGGAGGGAGTACTTTAAGGATCTGATGAATGAAGAAAATGAGAGAGAGAGGAGGATGGATGAAGGAAAGATGGTGAACAAGAAAGTCCCCAGGATTCGCAAGGCAGAAGTGAGGGCAGTGTTACAGCTGTGGACAAAATTGTTGGTACCCCTCTGTTAATGAAAGAAAAACCCACAATGGTCACAGAAATAACTTGAATCTGACAAAAGTGGTAATAAATAAAAATTCTATGAAAATTAACCAGTGAAAATCAGACAATGCTTTTGAATTGTGGTTCAACAGAATTATTTTAAAAACAAACTCATGAAACAGGCCTGGACAAAAATGATAGTACCCTTAACTTAATATTTTGTTGCACAACCTTTTGAGGCAATCACTGCAATCAAACCATTTCTGTAACTGTCAGTGAGACTTCTGCACCTCTCAGCAGGTATTTTGGCCCACTCCTCATGAAAAAACTGCTCCAGTTGTCTCAGGTTTGAAGGGTGTCTTCTCCAGACGGCATGTTTCAGCTCCTTCCACAGATGTTCAATAGGATTTAGATCAGGGCTCATAGAAGGCCACGTTAGAATAGTCCAATGTTTCACTCTTAGCCATTCTTGGGTGTTTTTAGCTGTGTGTTTTGGATCATTATCCTGTGGCAAGACCCATGACCTGCGACTGAGACCAAGCTGTCTGACACTGGGCAGCACATTTCTCTCTAGAATACCTTGATAGTCTTGAGATTTCATTGTACCCTGCACAGATTCAAGACACCCTGTGCCAGATGCAGCAAAGCAGCCCCACAACATAACAGAACCTCCTCCATGTTTCACAGTAGGGACAGTGTTCTTTTCTTGGTATGCTTCATTTTTGCGTCTGTGAACATAGAGCTGATTTGCCTTGCCAAAAAGTTCCAGTTTTATCTCGTCTGTCCATAGGACATTCTCCCAGAAGCTTTGTGGCTTGTCAACATGCAGTTTGGAAAATTCCAGTCTGGCTTTTTTAGGATTTGTTTTCAACAGTGGTGTCCTCCTTGGTCGTCTCCCATGAAGTCCACTTTGGCTCAAACAACGACAGATGGTGCGATCTGAAACTGAAGTACCTTGACCTTGGAGTTCACCATGAATGTGTTTAGAGGTTGTTCTGGGATCTTTTGTTACCATTCGTATTATCTGTCTCCTCCTGCGGCCACGTCCAGGGAGGTTGGCTACAGTCCTGTGGATCTTAAATTTCTGAATAATATGTGCAACTGTAGTCACAGGAACATCAAGCTGGTTGGAGATGGTCTTATAGCCTTTACCTTTAACATGCTTGTCTATAATTTTCTTTCTAATCTCCTGAGACAACTCTCTCCTTTGCTTCCTCTGGTCCCATGTTTAGTGTGGTACACACCATGTCAACAAACAGCACAGTGACTACTTGTCACCCTTTAAATAGGCTGACTGACTGATTACAAGTTTGTAGACACCTGTGATGTTAATTAGAGGACACATCTTGGTTGAACATGTCCCTATGGTCACATTATTTTCAATCTTTTCTAGGGGTACCATCATTTTTGTCCGGGCCTGTTTCATGGGTTTGTTTTTTTTTAAAATAATTCTGTTGAACCACAATTCAAAAGCATTGTCTGATTTTCATCGGTTAATTTTCATAGAATTTTTATTTATTACCACTTTTGTCAGATTCAAGTTATTTCTGTGACCATTGTGGGTTTTTCTTTCATTAACAGAGGGTTACCAATAATTTTGTCCACATGTGTATGTATGGAAAATACCTGGGTGAAGGATGAGGCAAGATGGAGCTGGCGACCACAGCTTTATTGGTGTAACGTAGATAGTGGTTACATGGCAGGCGCCTGGCAATGTGAACCAGTCAAAGAGACCACAAGATGTTGGCCCACCCCCTATATAGGGCAGTGCGGTGACATGACAGGAAGTGCACGTCACCACACTGCACTTCACAGTAAAGTGCCATTTCCCATATACCACCCCCCCTCCTTAGAAAAGTCCAAAACCACACACACAATTGAGACCCTCCCCAATTTAGGACCCGAAACACGCTAAAATAATGAAAACTAATGTACTAAAATGACCTAACACACTCACTCAAAACGACTTAAACTAGGGCAGGCGGATGGACTGCCGCACAGCCCACATGGCATGGTGGATTATTTTGCCACCGATAGCTAAAAGAACCCCTCATGGATCGTCATCTTATCGTGGTGGGGGGTTTGCGTGCCCCTGCGATCCCAGGAGCTATGTTGTCCAGGGCAATCTGCCTCTGATAGGGTCACCCAAGACAAACTGGTCCTGGGTGAAGGGCCAGACTAAGAACGATCCAACAGACTCTCATGATAAATTCTAGATCAAGGATTTAGTGTACCCCGCCCAGTATGGGGTTACCGGGGCCCCACCCTGGAGCCAGTCCTGGGGAGGGGCTCAATGGCTAGCGTCTGGTAGTCGGGTTTCCACCCATGGGACTCGGCCGGGCTGAGCCTGAAGGAATTACATGGGTCCGCACTCCAGTGGGCTCACCACCTGCAGGAGCTGGGGGTCCGGTGCTATGTGGATTAGGTGGCGGTCAAAGGCGGAGGCCTTGGCGAACTGATCCCAAGCTTTCTAAACTGGCTTTTGGTATGTGGAATGTCACCTCTCTGGTGGGAAAGGAGCATGAGCTGGTGTACGAGGTTAAGAGATACCGGCTAGATATAGTTGGCCTCACCTCAACACACAGCTCCGGTTCCGTAACCAGTCTCCTGGAGAGGGGCTGGAGCTTGGCCTTTTCTGGAGTTGCCCCGGGTGAGAGGCAACGAGCAGGAGTGGGTATTCCTGTATCCCCCCACCTTGCTGCCTCTATATTGGAGTTTTCCCCGGTGGATGAAAGGGTTGCTTCCCTGCGCCTTCAGGTTGGGAAACGGGTCCTGACCATCATTTGTGCCTATGCACCAAATGATGTTTCAGAGTACCCACCCTTTTTGGAGTCTCTGACTGGGGTGCTGGAGGGTGCTCCTCTTGGAGACTCCATTGTCCTACAGGGGGACTTCAATGCACACGTGGGCAACGACAGTGAAACCTGGAGGGGAGTGATTGGGAGGAACGGCCTGCCCGATCTGAACCCGAGTGGTGTTCAGTTATTGGACTTCTGTGCTAACCACAGTTTGTCCATAACAAACACCATGTTCAAGCATAAGGGTGTCCATATGTGTACCTGGCACCAGGACACCCTAGGTCGCAGGTCAATGATCGATTTTGTTATCGTGTCATCAGACCTGCGACCATATGTCTTAGACACTCGGGTAAAGAGAGGTGCAGAGCTGTCAACTGATCACCACCTGGTGGTGAGTTGGATCCAATGGCAGGGGAGGAAGCCATTCAGACCTGGTAGACCCAAACATATAGTGAGGGTGTGCTGGGAACGTCTGGCTGAGGCCCCTGTCTGGGAGGTCTTTAACTCCCACCTCCGGAAGAACTTCAACCACAAACTGAGGGAGTCTGGAGACATGGAGTCTGAATGGGCCATGTTCTCCACCTCTGTTGTTGAAGCGGTGGCCCAGAGCTGCGGCCGCAAGGTGGTCGGTGCATCTCGTGGTAGCAACCCCTGAACCAAGAAGTGGACACCAGGGGTGAGGGGGGCCATTAAGCTGAAGAAGGAGTCCTATCAAGCTTGGTTGGCTTGTGGGACTCCCGAAGCAGCTGAGGTGTACCGGCAGGCCAAGCGGAGTGCAGCTCGGGTGGTTGCTGAAGCAAAAACCCGGGTATGGCAGGAGTTTGGTGAGGCCATGGAACAAGACTTTCGGTCGGCCTCGAAGAGATTCTGGCAAACTGTCTGGCGGCTCAGGAGGGGAAAGCAGCTCCCTGTCCACACTGTGTATGGTGCGGATGGGGCGCTGTTGACTTCGACTGGGGATATCATCGGGCGGTGGAAGGAATACGTCGAGGATCTCCTCAATCCCACTGATACGCCTTCAACAGAGGAAGCAGGGTTTGTGGACGAGGGGGAGGACTCGCCTATCACAGGGGCTGAGGTCGCCAAGGTGGTTAAAAATCTCCTTGGTGGCCGGGCCCTGGGGGTGGACGGGATTCGCCCTGAGTACTTCAAGGCCCTGGATGTTGTAGGGCTGTCATGGTTGACACGCCTCTGCAACATTGCGTGGAGGTCGGGGGCAGTGCCTTTGGCATGGCAAACCGGGGTGGTGGCTCCTCTCATCAAAAAAGGGGACCGGAGGGTGTGCTCCAGCTTTAGAGGGATCACACTCCTCAGCCTCCCTGGGAAGGTCTATGCCAAGGTACTGGAGAGGAGAGTACGGCCGTTGGTCGAACCTCGGATTCAGGAGGAGCAATGTGGTTTTCTTCCTGGCCGTGGCACATCGGACCAGCTCTTTACCCTCTCGAGAATTCTCGAGGGTTCGTGGGAGTTTGTCCAACCAGTTTACATGTGTTTTGTGGACTTGGAGAAGGCATTTGACCGCGTCCCTTGTGGTTTTTTGTGGGGGGTGCTTCGGGAGTATGGGGTGTCGGGCTTGTTGTTACAAGCTATTCGGTGTCTGTACGACCGCTGTGAGAGTTTGGTTCGTATTGTCAACACTCGGTCGGACTCATTTCCAGTGAGAGTTGGACTCCGCCAGGGCTGCCCTTTGTCACCGATCCTGTTCATAATTTTTATGGACAGGATTTCTAGGCGCAGCCAGGGAACGGAGGGCGTCATGCTTGGTGACCACAGGATCTCATCTCTGTTGTTTGCAGATGATGTTGTCCTGTTGGCTTCATCCAGCAATGACCTACAGCTCTTGCTGGGACGGTTTGCCGCTGAGTGTGAAGCGGCTGGGTGAGAATCAGCACCTCCAAGTCCAAGTCCATGGTCCTAAGCCAGAAAAAGGTGGATTGTCCTCTCTAGGTTGGGGACAGGCTCCTGCCCCAAGTGGAGGAGTTTAAGTATCTTGGGGTCTTATTAACGAGTGAGGGGAAAATGGAGCGAGAGATTGACAGACAGATTGGAGCAGCATCTGCAGTGATGCGGACGTTGTACCGGTCTGTTGTGGTGAAGAGGGAGCTTAGTTCTAAGGCAAAGCTGTTGATTTACCAGTCAATCTACGTTCCTACTCTCACCTATGGTCACAAGCTTTGGGTAATGACCGAAAGAACAAGATCGCGGATACAAGCGGCTGAAATGAGCTTTCTCCGTAGGATTGCTGGACTCACCCTCAGAGATAGGGTGAGGAGCTCAGTCATCCGGGAGAGGCTCAGAGTAGAACCGCTGCTCCTCCACATTGAAAGGAGTCAGTTGAGGTGGTATGGGCATCTGATTAGGATGCCTCCTGGATGCCTCCTACTTGAGGTGTTTCGGGCACGTCCCATTGGGAGGAGACCCCGGGGCAGACCCAGGACTCGGTGGAGAGACTATGTCTCCCAGCTGGTCTGGGAACGCCTTGGTATCCTCTCTGAAGAGCTGGAGCAGGTGGCTGGGGAGAGGGAAGTCTGGGCTTCTCTGCTTGGAACTGCTGCCTCCGCGACCCGGACCTCCGGAAAAGCGGTAGAAGATGGATGGATGGCTGGATAGCTAAAAGAAAAAGGTCTTTCATTAAACTAAAATTCCTTGCCATGCTCCTAAAATAAAATATAAACACAAAATAACCCCATAACATGCATAGAACACAAGAACTACAAACAACATTTTAGAGCACAGTCACTTGGGTGGGAGAGGTAGAACCGGCATGGGGGGGCCCAGGACATCCCCTCAGCAAGCGTGCCCCTGGAAGCAGCAAACCCTTGGGACGACGGCTGATCTTCTGGACAGTGGAGCCCAACTCTTTCACCACCAACATGGACTCCCGTCCAGCCTCCTTACCTGGAGCCTCTTCCCGGACATGCCGAAGCTGATTGGTGTGCTTCAATGAGCTGTCGGACAACGTGAAGTATGCTGCGAACAACTTTGCCACTATGCACAGACATCCTCAGTGTTTTGCTGGCTGACGTTTGGCCCATCTTTGCTGTGGACGTTCTTCACCCAAAACCCGAACCGTCCAAAACCCTCAGTGGGGCCCGGCTCGGTGTGACGTGGTGCTGCTGAGCATGCAGTAACTCCATGCTCATCGGTCTGGCCCCGTCCTCTTCTAAAACCATTGTAGTGGTCACCTTCGTAGCTGCAGACCCTCCATCCCCCTGCGGCCAAGCTCCAGAGGCATCTGGGACTAGCACAATGGTGTCACTCGCTGACGCAGGCATCTCGCCGCCACTCTCTGTAACCCCCTCTACCATGTCCTGAGCGCCGGCACTGAGACCCTCCTGCACTGAACCTGAGTGAAACTGGTCCTGCTTGACCGCTGTGGTGTCTGTTAGCCCTTCATCCCGCACAACATTCTCTTCGACCACCGGAACCGGAGGTTTCCAGTGGCTACAACCCAACCATTTGTTCCCGGCATCATCTTTAATGGCGAAACCCAGTCCATAAAACAAATCACAGCCCATGATGCTATCGCCTCGTGCTGTCACGTGGAACGTGAAGTCAACCATCTTCGCAGACTTGTACCAGACCGTTAACTCCAAAGTCCCAACCATGCACAGCCTGCCACCTCCATAATGCACTGGGCTTCACTCCTTTCTTCACTCTCAATGAAATATTTTTGCTGGTCATTAACATCTGTTTGTTCTCTCCCATCGACTGAGTCCCCATCGTGCTGTTTGCTCTCTACATGTCTGTTCTTTTCGTCTTCTCTATCTCCTCACCCCCCAGCCAGTCACAGCAGATGATTGCCCCTCCCTGAGCCTGGTTCCGCTGGAGGTTTCTTCCTGTTAAAAGGAAGTTTTTCCTCTCCACTGTTGCCAAGCGCTTGCTCACAGGGATTGCCTGATTGCTGGGGTCTTTCTGCAATTGTGGGGGTTTCCCCTACAGTTGAAAGTGCTATGAGATGACTGCTGTTGTGAAATGGCGCTATATAAATAAAGTTGAATTGAATTGAATAACCATACAACGGCGCCGGGTTACCTTTAATTCTATGGTGGGGAAAGAACTTCCTCACTGTGGCCCAATTCAGCAATGACCCTTCCACCCCCGTGCTGAGCAGCAGTGGCACCTCCACACCGTCCAATTCCACTGAGCAGTACGTGTACCCGTTTGTGGTGGGGGACACTGAATGGATGGTTGTCAGGGGTGGGCGGAGTGATTTCTTCCATGGGCTCTCCGGTTCAGATACATTGCACACTCTAGCATAATGGTTCAAGCGTCCACATCTGCTACAATGTTTTCCCCTAGCCGGGCAGTCCTTCGCCTTATTTCAGTGCATTGCAGACCCACAACCCTTGTACAGGGGTTTTCCTGAGGCAGACCTTCGGGTGGCAGCATTGGTTTCCGTAGCGTCATCATGCTATCCTCGCTTTCCGAGTCTGCAAATTTGCTGCGGTGGGTGGCTCTGGCAGCCGCTGTGACTGGCACCAGGTTAGCTCCCGAAGCTAGCTTGTCTGCGGCCTCCAGCTGGAGAGCTAGTCTGACAGCTCTGGCTAACGTTAAGTCATCGGGCACTGTGAGTAGGCTAGCCCGCAGTGTGGTGCTGCATGTGTGCTCTGCAAGCTGGTCATGTACCATTTCATCTTCCAACGGCCCAAAGCGGCACTCGCTAGCTATCTGCCTCAAGTTGGTGACAAACTGGTGAATAGGCTCACCTACCCGCTGATGTCGCTGCCGAAAACAAATCCTCCAGACAGTCACACTATCCGGGGTGTGGAAGTGGTTAGTTAGCAGCTCTACAGCATCCTGAAAGGACTCTGACGCTCTGAGTGTCCGCAGGACTCGCTGGCCCTCGATACCCAGGTTATGGACGAGAAGCGCACGTGCCCTTAGCTTGTCAAGCTTACCGAGGTCAAGCACGATGATGTAGGTTTGGAAGGCCTTGAACCACCTGGGCCAAGGCACCGGCAGTTCACCCGGAAGCTCAAGAAAGGGACGAAGTGGTGTGATACACGCCTCCAAGAGTTAATCCTCAATCGCCAAATGTTATGTATGGAAAATACCTGGGTGATGGATGAGGCAAGATGGAGTTGGCGAACACAACTTTACTGGTGTAACGTGGATAGCGGTTACACGGTTACACGTGGTAACTGTCTGTTTTACCCTAACATTAAAATACTCATGCTGCTGTCAGCAGATAACATGGCTCCTCAAATCATCACTTACTGTGGAAACCTCACACTGAACCTCAAACAATTTGGATTCTGTGCCTCTCCCACTCTTCCTGGACCTTGATTTCCAAATGAAATGCAAAATTTACTTTCATCTGAAAAGAGATCATCTGTTGGTGTTGGTCCACTGTGTTTTATCAAGTCCAAAGTCAGCACAGTTGTCTACCAGGAAATTTTAGAGCACTTCACGCCTCCCGTTGCTAACAAGCCATACCCGTCAAAAAAAAAAAAAAAATTAAAAGAATGTTATGAATGTGGAATGTGGAATGAATCTATACAACATAGGAGTTTCATTTTTTGATTGAATTACTGAAATAAATCAACTTTTCATTGATATTCTAATCTATTGAGATACATCTCTATTTCGAGATCCAGGTGTTCCTTTTTTAAATGTAGAGCAATGATAAGATAAGATAAGATAAGATAAGCCTTTATTAGTCCCACAACGGGGAAATTCCAGGATTGCAACAGCACAGGGATAGCAACACTCAGAGCAACAATCAGAAGGCAAGAAAAAAACAAGCAAGCAAGAGCAGCTAATATACATATGTACGTATTACTATAAAATATATATATATACACACACACACAGACACAGTGCAGAGCATTGTAGCTGGATGGAATAAATATATGAATATATGAACACACAGTGCAGAGCATTGTAGCTAGATGGAATAAATATGTAAATATATAAACACCCACAGTACGGAGCATTGCAGCTAGGTGGAATAAATATGCAAGTATATAAACACACACAGTGCGGAGCAATGTAGCTAGATGGAATAATATGTAGATATATAAAAACACAGTGCGGAGCAATGTAGCTAGATGGAATAATATGTAGATATATAAAAACACAGTGCGGAGCAATGTAGCTAGATGGAATAATATGTAGATATATAAATATATAAACACACCCAGTGCTGAGCATTGTAGCTAGATGGAATAAATATGTAAATATATAAACACACACAGTGCAGAGCATTGTTGCTAGATGGAATGAAACAGCATAACCGTCTACTTAGTTATCCTACATGGTATGATTATGTGCCCATACATATTCTCACCCTCCATAGCGACCGGTATGTTCCTAGTTGTATGCCGGAGGGGACCATTGTGTAAGTCTATTGCATCTTTTGCATTCAAAAAACTATTAGTTTGTTACGTCTTTTTGCTATCTCTGCGAGCAGCCCTGCTTAGGTTGTACAGTCTGACAGCCGTTGGTAGGAAGGACCTACGAAACCTCTCGGTTGTGCACCTGGGATGATGTAGTCTGCTGCTAAATGAGCTCCTCAGTGCATTCAGTATGTCCTGCATAGGGTGGAACTCGGACTCCAGCAGAGATGACAGTTTAGCCACCGTCCTTCTCTCTCCTATCTCCTCCATCGGATCAAGGCGCTGCCCCAGGACAGAGCTAGCTTTCTTAATCAGTTTGTTCAGTCTCTTCCTATCGGCTGCAGTAATGCCACTGCCCCAGCAGACCATTCCAAAAGTGATGGCTGATGCCACCACCGTGTCATAGAATGACTTCAGCAGCGCCCCTTGTACACCAAAAGACCTGAGTCTCCTCAGCAGGAACAGCCTGCGCTGTCCCTTCTTGTAGAGTGCATCAGTATTGTGTGACCAGTCTAGTTTATTGTTCAGATGAATACCCAGGTACTTATAGGATGTCACCATCTCGATGTCTGTTCCCTGTATATTTACTGGTACTGTGAGGGGCTGCCCATGCCTGCGGCAGTCCACCACCAGCTCCTTAGTTTTCCTCGCGTTGATCTGGAGGCAGTTCCGATGGCACCAGTCCACGAAGTCCTGGATAAGCCCTCTGTACTCAGCTTCATCTCCATTGGAGATGAGGCCAACGATCGCAGAGTCATCAGAGAACTTCTGTAGATGGCAGTGTGTTGTGTTGTGTGAGAAGTCCGCAGTATAAAGAGTGAACAGGAAGGGAGCCAGCACCGTTCCCTGGGGGGCCCCCGTGCTACTGATGATCGTGTCGGACACACAGTCCCGGGTTCTCACAAACTGAGGCCGGTTCGTGAGGTAGTCCAGGATCCATGATGACAGGTGCTGGTCCACCCCTGCGCGCAGCAGCTTGTCCTTCAGGATCATCGGTTGGATGGTGTTGAAAGCACTGGAGAAGTCAAAGAACATGATCCTCACCATATTCCCGGGCTTCTCCAGGTGGGACAGAGAACGGTGAAGGAGGAAGATCACCGCATCCTCCACCCCAATGCCATGCTGGTAGGCGAACTGGAGTGGATCCATCGCTGGTTCCACCAGGGGGCGGAGGTGAGCAAGGAGCAGTCTCTCCAGGGTCTTCATCAAGTGGGACGTCAAGGCCACCGGTCTGTAGCTGTTCAGGTCTTTGGGGTGGGAAGTTTTTGGTACAGGTACCACACAAGATGTTTTCCACAGCTGTGGTACCCTCCCCAGTTTCAGGCTCATGTTGAAGATATACGTCACAATCCCACACAGCTGGTCTGCACAGGACTTGAGGAGCTTTGCGCTGATGCCGTCCGGTCCCGGCGCCTTCCTCGCCTTGATCTTCCTCAGCTCCGTCCTCACCTGGGTCCTGGTCAGGGTCAGGATGGGGGGCTGTGTGTTGGGAGTGGGGGGGTGTTGGTGGAGTGGGGAGTGGGCAGCAGGACTTGATTTCTTTAGAGGCAGCAGTGGTTGTTGTGCAGTCAGGGGGGAGGGCGGTTGGTCAAATCTATTGAAAAACAGATTCAGGTTGTTCGCCCACTCCCTGCCCCCTGTGGCCTGGGGGGAGGTATTCTGGAGCCCCGAGATGGTTTTGAGGTTTCTCCAGACCCCGCTGATGTCGCTCTGTTGCAGCTTGTCCTCCATCTTCTTCCTGAAGCTGTCCTTGCCTTCTCTGATCTTTCTCCTCAGCTCCCTCTGTACGGACTTCAGTCTTAATATGCATGGATTTGTCAATGTGTTTTTATATCATAAATATTAGGCTATACCAGTAAAATTAAATTGAGTTAAATAAATTAAATACATTTTTGGTTGCTGTCCTACAGTGTAAAAACAAAAGCGATATACTATGGTCTTTCACCCTTGCTCCAGCACCCGGTATCTCTGAATGTTGGCCGGCACTTTGGCTTCTACATGAAAGACAACATGCTAAAAGTCCAGCTGTGTGAGCCATTAAACCCGATGTGCTATCTTTGGAGGAGGGAGGAGCGAGGTGGGTACCAGCTGGAGCAAAGGTTCACATGTATCTGCTCAGCTGGCTTCAACAAGTGCCCTGATGACCACCCTGATGGCCACCCATTAACCCTAGGAAAGGGCTTTCGAGAACAAGTTCCCTTCAGAGGTTTTGCTGGAGGGACACTGGACCATCCACATGGGTCCTCAGGCCAGAGAGGAAACTCGGGAGACCCACCTGAGCAGGGCAGAAGACCCTCAGTCAGCAGCAGCAATGGAAATCATAGGGGCCAGCGACCTCTTGTCTATGAAGTCTTTGATATGACCTGGCCGGGGTGACTACTCAAAACTGTCATCTGGTCAACTCTTACATATGCATGTGAATCTTGGACCTTAAGAGAGGAAACTTGGCGAAATGTCACCGCAGTGGAAATATGATTTTACCACTCCATGCTCAGGCTCTTGTACGTGGATTGAGTTACAAACAAAGAGGTTCTGCAATGAGTTGGAATGGAGAGAGAGCTGCTACAGATGGTCCAACAGAGACAACTGAAGTTTCTTGGCCACTCAATTCTAAGAGGTGCTTGAAGACCTGAGCCTGAGCAGAAATTTCAATGGAAAACATGGCCCCAGCAGACAGAGAAAAACCTTTCTCAACAACTTCAACCTTGGTCCTGCAAGACACGCTTGGAACAACACAAGAAACAGACCAAGATGGCAGGCAGTTCACCAAACATGGACAACTCCATGATGGTACCTATGATGACAATGACAGGGTGTGAGCTCACAACCTCCCAGCTGTGAGGCAGATGGTCAACCACTAGGCCACCACTCTGGTACTGCATGCATTCTCAGCTATAAGTCATTAATAGCAATGGAATGTCTCACTTTTGATGTTGAGCAAGTAAAATGCTGACAAATGAAAATCTAAAGAAGTTGTTGGAATAATTTCTATTCATAATTTTGTAAATCTAAATATCAAAACATTATTGGTTCCCACTGTTGTTGCTGAGCAGTTACGCTGTCTAATCTACCATAGGCCTAATCAGTAGATAGATATTTGCTTCTTTAGACTCTTGTACCCAAGAAAGTCATGGATTTTGCTTAAATATTCCTAAAGAATGCTGTCAACTCAAAAATGTACGGATTAAATGAACACAAACCAGCTAGAGTCATTGAAGAATATAAATTTCCTATCCCCTGTTGTCAGAATATATTTTTGCCTGATATTTGTACATAACCAGTTAAAAATATTGAATGAATAGGGGTTTAGGTTTCAGGTGAGAAATAAGCTTTGGAGGTTGAAACAGTATAGGGTTAGGTAAAAAATTCCCCACTAGATGGCAGTGTATTGTAAGCAAGAACAACACTTTCAAACCTCATCTGATCTGCCAAGCCTAGTAGTACATGGTAGCCTTTTGCCACCCAAACGACAGCGTATACTGTGTTTAAATAAACAGATTTTTAAAAGCCATGTATTGCCCAATGAGTGTGGAAGCAGAACAAGGTATTTCCTAATTCACCAATTCCATGGAAGAAGGGATGATATGATGAACAAAGTCTTGTCCAACTCATCTTGTCTGCGGGGTCATTGCTACAGGATGACACACTGCTCTGACAGAACATCCTGCGTCTATGCACACCGCATCTCCATCTGTTTGGGCTTTGGGACATGATTGTAATGTCTAAGCTGTTGATTTGTACTCTGATTCTCAGAAATGATTCAAACCAAACGAAACATCATCGTAGACTTCCTTATAAAAGGTGTTTCTCAATTTGCCGTTGAACTTTGAGTGTCACTTACACGTATGTATTGTGGGTCTGCACTTTTAAGTTGGCTATAGTGCGATTTGAAAATTCCACGACACAATTTCCTCAAATTTAACCTAGAGTCTTGTGCTGCTTCTGGTCTCTGAAAAGTCACATTAGAATCCGCAGAAAGCTCAGTTGTTCTGTTTCGATACACACAGAGTTAGAGGTCATTGGGTTACCAGTTAAGTTGTGGGTGCCCTCTGGAGCTCTGTTAACCAAGGAGAATAAAAAAAGAAAACAAGTGTCCTCCAGGAGAGCTCAGACGTTTACAAAGCCAAACAAACAGTCCACTGTAAGCAACTTTTCCAGCCTAGTGGGCCTGCACACTGAACACTTGTCCATAAAGAACTGAAGAGCAGGGGGTTGGGTACAGATGGTTACACCTTGAATACGTCGGACTAAACTCACAGTGCGTGACAGGTCAGAAGGTCACCCAGGCCGAAAAAGCTCAAACAACTCCGATTGGAGGTTGAGGCAAGCCATACAGAGTCCTATCAGGACTCATTAACTGAGAAGGCCCTCTTAGAAATGTAAAACACAAAAAGCAATTCAAAGAAACTGAAACAAAAAATTTCAAAGAAAAATCTCATATTTTATGTAATTGTATGCAGTCTTTGGTAGATTTATTTATTTATTAGTACATGGTATCACATCTTTATTCAGTGAAAGACATATTAAGTAGAACCATCTGTCAAACTTATTACAAAACAAGATTAATGTAGGAAATAAACTTTACTGTTGTAGCTAATACAGTCAAAACTACATCTATTTTAAATATTGTTAACTGTATTCTACAAATGGCACATGAAAACTGGAACCAAAATATGCTTATTTTTACAATTTGGTTGTTTCCCCAGCCAAAATATAAAAGTTTCTTTATTCAAATAAATTTCTGTCTTCTCTTCTTAACTCCTGCTGTGATAACAAGCAATATAATGCATGCACTCTTTCAAAAACCCAGGAAACTCAAATGTGTCTTAAAAAAATGAGATGACACTGTGTAGTTATTAGAAATTTTCATTAGAAAACAACAGACACCTTGTTGTCGAGGAAGTGGCCTTGACTAAAATATTTTGCAATCTTGTCATTTAAAAGCGTTGAACGTCAGAGGACCTTCATCTGTGTGGTAGAGTTTTATGATGCAAATCAGATGAAAAATGCCAGGTTTGAAAAGCAGACCTTGGCCACATTAATTGAATTATCTCTTCTGAACTGAGCTGCATAAAGAGCGGAATCAGTGAGAAATAGGAAAAGGCTGTGACCATGGCCAACCTCCCTGTCAGTAGCTAAAAATCTGCCTTTCAAAAAAAAATAGTGGGAGAAAATGTCTCTGTGAAGCACATATTAATTTTGATATAGCTGAGGTAGTGGCTGGAAAGCACCAACACAAGCCTTCCTTTCCTTTGTATCAATATTGCTGATCAACCAATTACGAGCACTAATTGGTAACTCCTGAATGGAGGTGAAGATGAGTCACAGTCTCCCAGGGTGGCGCTGACTGGTCCTCTGCCAAAATGTCATCAATCCTGGACCCTAATCGAGTTATCATATCAGCAAATCCCCCATCAGGGGCCCTGTCACTGAAATGAAGCCCGGTCGAACGCCGCTCAAACATGTGACTCTCACTGGACTCTTCATTTCCGACCGCACACCCTTGGACATCCTATGGAAGTCATCCTAAGAAAAGGCACATTATTAGGCACTACACACAATAGTCTAGGGGGGTCTGCAATGTGGACTCTTGTGGAGTTTGCGAAGGAGCAGTGATTGTGGGCCCCCTGTGGTGATGTGGAGGGACAGGGGTCAGGATTTTAAGAGGCGCGCCAGCCTTGCCTAGGGAGAGGGTTAACGTACTGTTAATCTGGGGTCAAAGATGCCCCCTCACACTCATACATCACTAGTGACAGAACCAATCACCGATGACCACCAACGCCGATCTGCACAGTGGCTCCATATACTTTAATTACTGCTCATGCCCAGAAAAGAGCAGTCTTCAGCTGCTTCCCAGAATCATTCAGTCTTATTCACAGATAAGGTCATTTAAAAAAAAAAAGTGGCTTTAATGAACAATTGAAAGTAATTAGCAGCAATGTAACCTCCGGCTTAAAAAAGAGAGAAAGAAAAAAAAGAGTTGCACATCAACCATTGTAACCATTAGTCTAACGTAACATTTTAGGCCACTCAGTGAAATGACAGAAACTCAAAATTTCAAGATTAGACCTTTAAGATAAGATAAGATAAGACAAGCCTTTATTAGTCCCACAATGGGGAAATTCCAGGATTGCAACAGCACAGGGATAGCAACACTCAGAGCAATAATTTAGAAGATAAGAAAATAAGAGCAGTGAATATACATATGCACACATAAATATATAAATATATATACACAGTGTGGAGCATTGTAGCTAGATGGAATAAACAGCATAACCGTCTATTTAGTTACCCCACATAGTATGAATATGTACCCATACATATTGTCACCCTCTGTAGCGACTGATATTGTCCTAGTTGTATACTGGAGGGGACCATTTTGTGTAAGTCTGTTGCGTCTTTTGCATTCAATACTATTAGGTTGTCACGTTTTTTTGCTATCTCCGCGAGCAGCCCTGCTTAGGTTATAAAGTCTGACAGCCGTAGGTAGGAAGGACCTGCGAAACCTCTCGGTCGCGCACCTAGGATGATGTAGCCTACTGCATTACTGGAAGATATTAGATTATTCCAGTGATTGTTATTACTATAGTAATAATAATATTACAAGATATTGTGCCCACTAAAGTTACCTAATATGGTTCATCACCCAATAGAGAGATAAATAGGTACACAGAATATTGTGCAATAAATGCAACACATATAATACACAGCAAGTCTTTGATATGGCTGAATTGTGGACTGATTTAATATAAGTAAATTTATGCAGTCCAGCCAGGGTTTAATTTAATCAACTTTATGTTTCAGATAGAAAATACCAAAATTACACGTCAGCAATGCAATTGTTGCAGCCTTGTACAGAAGTCAAGGTGTACTAAAATATGGTGAAGACAATACAAAAATAAAAGGAAAAATATAAAATATAAGTAGTTTTTAAAAAAAATAGATGTCCCATTAATGATTACGCTGTAATAGTAATTTTTTAATCCACCAACTGCAATAATGAGTTGTAATGGCTACAAGTTGCATATTAAATTTAAATAACCATTATCATATAATAGCAACATGTATAAAGCATATAAAATAGACAAGAAATGTAATGCTTTGCAATTTACTATTGCTCTTAAACCACTGCAAATAACTGTATATGATACATGAGGAACACCAGCTGTGAAAAGCTGAAACAGAAGAGCAGTGATTTCTGTTAAAAACCACCAAGTTCTTTTATCTAACCCCTGATTTCCACTGACCCTGAATGTGGTCTGTTACGGCTGCGATACGATATGAGTCTTACGGCCCTCCTCACCAACTATGTTTGTGTTTCAGAACAAGGTTTGAATGACATGATCATGAGAGAATTGTATAAAACAACCTAAGAGTTTGAGAGAGACCAAGGAGGACCGATCACGTGATAACAACTAACAGACCGTAACTGGAGGCAGTGGAAATCGGGAGTAAAGTGACTTTTTTTGTGAAGCGGCTATTTTTTGGTACCAGCAACCTCTCCAGAGTATACCATTTCTCATTCCATGAGAGGCCCCTACCTCCTCAATGGCCCTGAGATAGGCAAATGGTTAAAAAATTGGAGATATGGATGGATGATCCCAGTGCCAATCAGTCCCTCCAGGTTTTCATGATGTTGCGACCGCGTGAATTCACACGAATACAGCCAGTCAGCGCACCTATTGCGCAACCTTGCAACTTCGTCCAATCACCGCAACTTTCCCACAATTTTGGCCAATCCTCGTCAACTTCCACCAATTTCGCCAAGCAAATTTGTCCCTGAGTAGCACGCAAACACTCAGTCTAACCAGTCAAATGTGTCGCTGCACCGCGCTCACTTCCATATTTACAGTGAGTATTAACAGAACACATCAGCAAAAAACAGACTGGCTCGAGGCGAGGTTGTCTGATTTGGAATCCCGACTCCGCTGCATTGAAACACTGTCTGCGCCAGTTAATAATGACAAACGCCCCTTAGCTGCAGCGGAGCTCCCTAGCATACGGCGGCCTGCTAGCGGTCCCCCGGCTCCGACCTCTCCTGAGTAGCCAGGAGAGAATGGGTGGGTGACGATGAGAAGGAAGCTTAGCCGCAAGCCCCTGGTACACCACCAACCTGTTCATGTTTCTAATCACTTTTCCCCGCTCAGCGACACACCCGCTGAGGAAAACACTCTGATCATTGGTGACTGTAGTCAGAAACGTGAACCTAGAGACTCCAGCGGCCATAGTCAAATGCATTCCTGAGGCCAGAGCAGGTGACATCGAGTCGAATTTGAAAATGCTGGCTAAAAGTAACTGTAAATACTCCACAATTGTTATCCACGTTGGCATAAACGACATCCGACTCTGGCAGTCGGAAGTCACAAAACTTAATGTGAAATCGGTGTGCGACTTTGCCAAAACAATGTCTGCCTCTGTAGTATTCTCTGGGCCCCTCCCCAATCTGACCAGTGATGACATGTTTAGCCACTTGTCATCCTTCAACCGCTGGCTGTCTGTGTGGTGTCCTGCAAACAATGTGGGCTACATAGACAATTGGAACTCATTTTGGGGAAAACCTTGTCTTATTAGACGAGACATCATCCATCCCACTGTTGATGGTGCGTCTCTTTTATCTAACAATCTGGCATCATTTTTATCCAAATTTCCAAAACCTTGACAACTCAGAGTTGGGACCAGGAAGCAGAGTTGCAGTCTTGCACTCTCTGCAGCTCCTCTTCATCCGCCACCCCTCATCTTAGCCCCTGTCTTCCCCATCAGAGAATCATTGTCTGCTCCCTCCAAAGTAAATAAAAATGCAATATACTGTATAAGCATCCCAAAGTGATTAAACAAAAAGTTGGTAAAACTCAAATTAAAAATGAAGCCTCTAAATTGAATGATTTGGCCTCTCTTCCTCCTCATAATTTAAAAATTAAATGTGGTTTGTGAAATATTAGGTCTCTAACTCCAAAGTCTCTGCTAGTCCATGATCTGTTAATTGATCATCAGATTGATTTAATATCCCTTACAGAGACTTGGTTAGGGCAAGAGGATTGTGTTTGTTTAAATGAGTCAACTCCCTCTGGTTATTTAAACTGTCAAAATCCCAGAAGTTCTGGTTGTGGAGGAGGAGTAGCAACAATTTACCATTCCAAATTACTAGTTAATGTAAAGCAAAAAACACGTTATAATTCCTTTGAGGGCCTGGTCCTCAGTATTGGGCATTTTAGCAATTTTAGGTTAAACCCAATTTTATTTGCCATAGTTTATCATCCTCCCTCAGCCTACTCAGAGTTTATGTCCAAATTTGCTGAATTCTTAGCTGATTTAGTGCTGAAATCAGATAGGATAATTATAGTAGGGGACTTTAATATACAGTTAGGCCCAGAAATATTTGGACAGTGACACAAGTTTTGTTATTTTAGCTGTTTACGAAAACATATTTGGGATACAATTATATAATCAATATGGGCTTAAAGTGCAGACTCTCAGCTGTAATTTGAGAGTATTCACATCCAAATTGGAGCAAGGGTTTAGGAATTACAGCTCTTTAATACGTAGCCGCCTCTTTTTCAAGGGACCAAAAGTAATTGGACAATTGACTCAGAAGGCTGCAAAAAAACCAAAACAAAACACACAAAAAAACAAGGCTGCATGGGCTCTTCCCTCATTAGCCTGTCATCAATTAAGCAGTTAAAAGGTCTGGAGTTGATTCCAGGTGTTGCATTTGCATTTGGAAGCTGTTGCTGTGAACACACAACATGCGGTCAAAGGAGCTCTCAATGGAGGTGAAACAGACCATCCTGAGGCTGAAAAAAATCCATCAGAGAGATAGCAGAAATGTTAGGAGTGGCCAAATCAACAGTTTGGTACATTCTGAGAAAAAAAGAGTGCACTGGTGAGCTTGGGAACTGGCCTGGACGTCCACGGAAGACAACAGTGGTGGATGATCGCAGAATCCTTTCCATGGTGAAGAACAACCCCTTCACAACATCCACTCAAGTGAAGAACACTCTCCAGGAAGTAGGTGTATCAGTATCTAAGTCTACCATAAAGAGAAGACTTCATGAGAGTAAATACAAAGGATTCACCACAAGGTGCAAACCATTAATCAGCCTCAAAAATAGAAAGGCCAGAATTGACTTTGCCAAAAAACACCTGAAGAAGCCAGCCCAGTTCTGGAACAGCATTCTTTGGACAGATGAGACTAAGATCAACCTGTACCAGAATGATGGGAAGAAAAAGTTTGGAGAAGAATTGGAACAGCTCATGATCCAAAGCACACCACATCTTCTGTAAAACATGGTGGAGGCAGTGTAATGGCATGGGCATGCGTGGCTTCCAATGGCACTGGGTCACTTGTGTTTATTGATGATGTGACAAAAGACAGAAGCGGCTGGATGAATTCTGAAGTATATAGGGATATACTTTCCCAAATGCAGCAAAGTTGATTGGACGGCGCTTCACAGTACAGATGGACAATGATCCAAAACATACTGCAAAAGCAACCCAGGAGTTTTTTAAAGCAAAGAAGTGGAATATTCTGCAATGGCCGAGTCAATCACTAGATCTCAACCCAATCGAGCATGCATTTCACTTGCTCAAGACAAAACTTAAGGCAGAAAGACCCTCAAACAAGCAACAACTGAAGACAGCTGCAGTAAAGGCCTGGCAAAGCATCACAAAGGAGGAAACCCAGCATTTGGTGATGTCCATGGGTTCCAGACTTCAGGCAGTCATCGCCTGCAAAGGATTCTCAACAAAATATTGAAAAGTAACATTTTACTTAGGGTTATGTTTATTTGTCCAATTACTTTTGAGCCCCTGAAATGAGGAGCGTTTGTATAAAAATAACTACAATTCCTACACGTTTAATCATATATTTTTGTTCAACCCCTTGAATTAAACCTTAAAGTCTGCACTTCAATTCCGTTGTAGTTGTTTCATTTCAAATCCAATGTGGTGGCATGCAGAGCCCAAATCATGAAGATTGTGTCACTGTCCAAATATTTCTGGGCCTAACTGTACATGTAGATGTAGATAGTGATTGCCTTAATATGGCATTTAATTCAATATTAGACTCGATGGGGTTTTCTCAGAAAGAAGGAAACTCTACCCATTATCTCCACCACACGTTGGACCTTGTTCTGACATATGGCATAGAAACAGAAAATCTGGTAGTGTCTCCTCATAACCCTGTACTGTCAGACCATTGTCTGTTAACCTTTGATTTTACTATTTCTGACTATTTGGCTCCTAAAGAAAAATATTACTACAGTAGATGCTTCTCAGATGATGTAACCAAATTTATGCAGATTGTTTCCTCTATGCCATGTGTCAACACAATGGAAATTAGCTATGGAGAGCTTGCTCCTTCTGTAATTGATAGCATGGCAGATAGTGTTACAGCTTCTCTGCATCAGACTCTGGGCATGTTGGCCCCCTTAAAAAAAGAAAAAGTCTAATCAGAGATTTTTAACTCCTTGGTTCAACACAGAAACTCGTAGCTTAAAACAGAAGACTCGTCAGTTAGAAAGAAAATGGCGCTCCACTAAAATAGATGAACTCTATTTAGCTTGGAGAAATCATCTTTTAATTTATAAAAAATCTCTTAGAAAAGCTAGAACAAGTTATTATTCTGCATTAATAGAAGAGAACAAGAATAATCCTAGGTTTCTTTTCAGCACTGTAGCCAGGCTGACTAAGAGTCAGGACTCTGTCAATCCTAGCATTCCCTTAGAGCTTACTAGTCAGGACTTTATGAACTTTTTCAATAATAAAATTTCATCTATCAGAGATAAAATCAGTCAGATTCTTCCCACCGTTAACTTAAATACAGTAACTACTGCTACTACTTTTGGCTCCCTTCCTGTTCACCCTTTATACTGCGGACTTCTCACACAACACAACACACTGCAATCTACAGAAGTTCTCTGACGACTCTGCGATCGTCGGCCTCATCTCCAACGGAGATGAAGCTGAGTACAGAGGACTTATCCAGGACTTTGTGGACTGGTGCCATTGGAACTGCCTCCAGATCAACGCGAGGAAAACTAAGGAGCTGGTGGTGGACTGCCGCAGGCAAGGACAACCCCTCACAGCACCAGTAAACGTACAGAGAACAGACATTGAGATGGTGACATCCTCGGCAGCTCGGCTCTGACAGCTGGAAGTCCCGCCGTGATGCTGTCACAATAAAAGCCCTGGAAGGCCATATGACAACAGAACGGGGAAAATACCGGACAGCCCGAGCGTGGACAGAATCAGTGCTCAGACCATGACACAAATAATCAATTCTTCATTAACATTAGGCCATGTACCGCAGGCTTTTAAAACTGCTGTAATTAAACCCTTACTCAGAAAGCCAACGCTGGATCCAGGAGTTTTAGCTAACTATAGACCAATCTCTAATCTGCCTTTCATTTCAAAAATCTTAGAAAGAGTTGTTGCTGTGCAATTATTTGACCACTTGCAGGGAAATGGTTTATTTGAAGAGTTTCAATCTGGGTTTAAAATCCATCATAGTACTGAAACAACCTTAGTGAAGGTCACTAATGACCTCCTTATCACATCTGATAATGGACTTGTTTCTGTACTTGTCCTTTTAGACCTTAGTGCAGCTTTTGATAATAATAATAATAATATTTTACTTGATAGATTAGAACACTATGTTGGACTTAATGGAACTTTCGTTGCAGTGGTGTTGCTCTTATTTATCTGATAGGTTCTAGTTTGTTCATGTCAGTAATGAGTTTTCTTCCAACTCAAAGCTCATTCGTGGAGTTCCACAGATATCTGTGCACGGCCCTACTCTTTTTAGTTTATATATGCTTCCGTTAGGCAACATTATTAGAAAGCACTGTATACATTTTCATTGTTAAAGCAGATGACACACAATTATACCTGTCACTGAAGCCAGATGATAGTAATCAATTAGCCAAGTTAGAAGCCTGTCAAGGAAATCAAAGCTTGGATGACTTGTAATTTCCTGCTATTAAATTCAGATAAGACTGAAGTCATTCTAGTTGGTCCAAAAAAACCTTAGAAATACCTTTCCAAATCAAACTCTTAGTTTGGATGCAGTTACTCTCTCTGAATAGTTCTGTGAGGAGGAACCTTGGAGTTATTTTCAATCAAGATCTGTTTATCAATTCACATATTAAATTCGTTTCTAAGACTGCCTTCTATCATTTGCATAATATTGCCAAGATTAGGAGCATCTTGTCTCAGAGTGATGCTGAGAAACTGATCCACACTTTTGTTAGCTCTAGATGAGATTATTGTAACTCTTTATTATTAGGTTGTCCTAAAACATCTTTAAAAATTCTTCAGTTGATCCAAAATGCTGCAGCAACAGTTTTAACAGGTACTAGAAAGAGAGAGATCATATCTCTCCGGTTCTGGCCTCCCTTCATTGGCTTCCCATAGAGTTTAGAATTAAGTTTAAAATCCTTCTTGTCACTTACAAAGCTCTCAACAATCAGGCCACTTTTTGTTTAAAAGATCTCATACTACCCTATTATCCTAACAGAGCACTACGCTCCCAAAATGCTGGATTACTTGTAATATTTAGAATCTCCAAAAGTACAATGGGAGGCAGAGCCTTCAGTTATCAAGCTCCTGTCCTATGGAACCAGCTGCCAATCTGGATTCGGGAGTCAGACTCGATCTCTGTTTTTAAGAATAGAATTAAAACCTTCCTTTTTGATATAACCTACAATTAGGGAGGGATCATGTGTCTCTGAACCCTCCCTTAGTTATGCTGCTAAATAGGTTTAGACAGCCGGGGGGACCTCCAATAATACACTGGGCTTCACTCCTTTCTTCACTCTCAATGAAATATTTTTGCTGGTCATTAACATCTGTTTGTTCTCTCCCATAGATTGAGTCCCCGTTGTGCTGTTTGCTCTCTACATGTCTGTTCTTTTTGTCTTCTCTATCCTCTCACCCCCCAGCCAGTCGCAGCAGATGACTGCCCCTCCCTGAACCTGGTTCTGTTGGGGGTTTCCTCCTGTTAAAAGGGAGTTTTTCCTCTCCACCATCGCCAAGTGCTTGCTCACAGGGGATCACCTCATTGCTGGGGTCTTTCTGCAATTGTGGGGGTTTTTCCTACAGTTGAAAGTGCTATGAGATGACTGTTGTTGTGAAATGGCGCTATATAAATAAAGTTGAATTGAATTAAACTGAATTAAAAGCATTAAGGGTGAGACTCAAATTTCATATTTTGGAATTAGTTTGAAGTCCCGACAGAGCACAATGGTATGAACCAGCATTCCTAGGATGCACAGGGGTGTCAGAATAAGGCACCAATAGGGGTGTATGCATATCCACACATACAAATGCACACACTCACACATCACACATCTCCTTATCGCTCACACCCATATCAACAATACTGGTAGCTGAGATGTCATCAAAAGGTTTTTGTTTTGAGTCTGCGATTAGATTTTATCTCATCAAGGTGCTTAGGTGGGGCCTTAGATCAGAGAGGAACCTCTGACCTGCCTCGCTCGTTATTCCCTCTCATGGGCCCATTAATCGAATTACCTATTCAATGAAAAGTGGAAAGTAGACTGAATTAGTCTCTTCGCTCTGCTACCTCTCAGCCTTAAGAGTCTTCTTAGTGCTGACTGGTTTCTATTGTGAGTGGCTGTCTCTCTTGAGGCCTGTGAGAGTGGAAGGGGGAGACAGGGCAGGTATGGAGCAGCCCACGAGGGGGGCTAACCTTTAACCTTGTTCTGAGAGAGACTCAGGTCTCTCCAGCCACACAATACTTTGCACATACAACCCGGACTGGCTGCCTGCTGCTCCCCACAATGAACCCCTTTGCTGGGGTCTCTCTGGCCAGAAAGGCCCCCTGGAGTGCGGACTGCCATCCGGAGGTCTTTCACCACTTTCCCTCCCGTCTACCTCCGGCCTTCCCCTGGAAAAAGAGGAAAAGCTCAATAACAGAGAAGATACAAGGAAAACAATGATCTTTTCAGGGTATCTTAACCTGCAACAAACAGTGTCAGCATCTGTGGGGTGTGGATAGATAGATAGACACTGTGTCCAACAAGACCAGAAAAGGCCCTTTCCTTGTGGGCAGTCACACTGAATAGGCTACAGTGTTGTTTTGTTGTGTATGAGAGGGATTTGGTCCCAATCTCCTTTCAGCTGCAGTAGAACCACACTGTGGTGCCGGCGAAGCGATTTTGTCTTGCTGGAGAGCCGGGGCAAAAGATGAAGCAAAGCCTCGAGAGTGGGCTCTTTCTTCATGCAGCCCACTCTTTTGGAGGGGTGAAAAAGATTATTGTCATACATACTGAGGAAAAAAATGCATCAAAGTCGGCGAAGAGCGTGGCTCGGATTGAGAAAGTGAAGGGTTGATGTTACAAGGAGGGGATGAACATGGACACATGCAGCGTGTGTGTGTGTGTGTGTGTGTGTGTGTGTGAGGCGGCCACACACAAGCCCAGACGCGTGGGAGTGTATTGGATTCTCATGGGTTGTCTGGGAAAGACTGTTGTCCTCTCTACTTTTCTGTCTCATTCCCTCTTAAGCGTGCGGTCTCCTCTCATGTGAACACACTGCTGGCATAAAGGATCTCTTCATCTCTCCTTTTGGATTTTTTTTTTTTGCATCCTGATGAAAAAAGGATTCATTCACTGAGGTCCTGTAGTCTAACTCTCACTCTTCCCAATTTAGCAGTTACTGCCAGTTGAACCTAAGTAGGAGCTTGTGGGAATCCAGGTGCTTATCATTAATGCTACCTTTTTGTGGTTTGTGAGGATATGCAGGAGCAGCTATGTGTCATGTTCTTACATGCTGCGAAGGCTTTGCCAAACCATGTGTCGCCTTTATACAGGTTATCTAGACTCACACATTGGAGTGTGTGGTGCTATATGGATAGACACACCGATCAGGAAGCTTCTGTAGGCAGATATAAAAATCAAAGTGTACAATAGCATATCAAGAGATAAATCACACTGCCACTCTGCCCATATCCCCTATTCCTTTACTGTTTTTTTGGTCATCTTATAATATTATTGAATATTTTATTATTAAATTATAAATTAAAATCATCATAGAACTCAAGCTATAACAAAGGCAAAATGCGGCTAACTGTAGTATTGTAGTCAAGACCAAGTCAAGACCAAACAAGACAGAGATGGTTAGGCCCAAGCCGAAACCAAGTCGAGACAAAGATACACAGTAGTCCTGGTCTTGTTCTCTATACACTCTGGTCTTGGTGTAGGCTTTACTACAACTTGAGTTGCTAAGTGTACAATTTCAGATCTAAATCTCACAGAAAACTCACATCTGAAAACTCACTGCCCCAAATGAATGTATAACCCTGGTCAGACTTCCTGTTAGAAGTGTTAGAAGTGACACACTAGACACATTCATGTTGCGATGAAAGCACAACTTCTGAAAGTGTCTTAAGTGGACAGAGAATGCTTTGAAACCCAGTATATTTACAGTCAAACATGTGGGACAATTCTTCAAAGCTTTATCTATTTACTTGCTTGTTCACTGACATGTACATGATGGTAATGGTATTGTGTTATTATGGAAGGTTACATCTCTGCCCTATTTACCTGCTTATTTGCTTCTACTTTCATTCTTGGGGAAAAAATATTTTTTAAGTATAAAAACTGCTCTTGGATTCTCGGGGCCCTATTTTGGCAGTCATCAGCAGACTCTTACATTAGACTTCCCACCGTATGCCAGTGTTTTGGTAGTTTCTGTCAGTGCATTGTCTGCTTTTCAGGTGTCGCATTATGCCATCTAATTACTAGTTGACAATGTGTTGGGAGGTGTAGAGTCATTTCAGAGCTGTGGTGGTGCATCTCATGTTCACCAGTATTATGGTGCATGTTATGACAATGTGCTTTTGATCAGGAAAAAGGAGGTTTGTCATCAGAAGGGCATTGTTTAATGCTATTTCAGTGGCGTATTTTGAAATTGCGCATTTCCGGAGCTCATGAGGAAACAGCATGCGCTGGGATTCATTGTGATTTTAATGGAGTTGTAACAGCCATAATATAATCGCCCATCATTTCATTTTTATGATAACACACTAAATAGTTTCTTTTTATTCCAGCCACATTTTCGTTTTCATTGCGGACTTATTAGGCATTAATGTGTTTATTTTTAGGGAAATGAAGGAATGAATGAATAGGGTTCTACGTTTCACTGCAACTCCCCAAAGAGACAGGAGATGCGGCCACATCTGCCTGCAGCCGTGTACCCCCAGCTTTCTCTTTCTTCCCTCCCACCCAGGAGGGACTAGGACAGAGAGCCACAAACCTTGGTGGAAGCAACAGGAGAGGGAGCACTCCATTTCCTCACGGGCCGGGAGTGACTTCTGCGCCACCATTAATAACCCTTCTGTTTTATGAAAGTTTGCACAAGCATCATTCTCTTTTCCTGAAGTTTCAAACCCATTCATGTTTGTGTGTTGCATTCGTACGCACTACATTAAAGGAAACCTGTACTGGTCATTATAACAACATTAATCCTGCTTTAGGTATTACTTATAAACCAAAAATACATTTATTCAGTAAAAATAACCCCCTAAAGTCAGTATACTGAATAATTTTATCCCATGAAAACCACTTGGTCAAAACCAATGGGGAGCAGCCATTGCTGGCCGGAAGTGATGTACACTCGTTTCTGGCTTTACTGCGGAAGAGTAACATGTTTACCGCAGATGAGTAAACGCATTCAGCAGATGCTCAGTGGGTCAAGATCCCAGTTGAAAACGGCACAAAATCTGCATGGATATATACTGTACAAACCATCCTTGGAAATGGCCTTCATTGACGGCATGATCCGCAGTTACCTTCAAGGACCAGCAGCTGAAGGGGACCTGATGAACAGACATGTTCCCAGTCAAGTAACTTCAGAACACGTTGAATAAATCTTGTCCACGCAGACACTGGGAGAACATGCAAACTCCACACAGAAGGGTCACCGATGGTCGGGGGAGGGATCAAACCCAGGGGCAAACTTACCATTAGGCATAGGTAGGCGACTGCCTTAGGCCCCCATCTGCTAAGGGCCCCATCTACTAGGAGCCCCATATTTTTTTTTTAATGTTTAGTATATTTAACATAATGTCCGACAAAATAAAGAAACACCAGTATTTACATAAATGGCAAATCAAATCACGAACGTAATGCCCCCCCCACTCCCCACCCCAGGCTGTTGGACTCTTCCTGTCATGAATTGCCCCACGGGGCAGCAAGGAGACCCAGGCACTAGACTGTGAGTTGTGAAATTTATTGTGAACATAAAATACAAAGTTCATAAACAAAACTATAAGGCTTGGTAGACAGACATGGGAACAAGAGCGTGAACATAGAACAAGGCATCAGACACGTCTGGCAACATGGAGACCACAGCAACAAATAAACAGAGCAGTGGTTCTTAAATAGGGCATGATACATGATACCAATGATAACAAGTGATTACAATAAGGATCAGCTGTGAGTCACAAGAGCGGGAAGGAATCAGGGCTGACAGCTGAGAGGTGCACCGCCCCAAACAGAGCAAACCCCAGAAGTGCACGCTGACAGCTTCAGCCCTTGACAGAGAGAGAGAGAGTGAGCGAGAGAGACTTTATTGCACAATTCAAAAAATGTAAGCGCACCATCATCATTCCACCAAGTGTCTCACAGAGAGAGAGAGAGAAAGAGAGTTTGAGTTTTAAAAAAATCCCTTTATTGCACAATTCAAAAGTGTAAGATCGCCAATATCATTCCACCAAGTGTCTCACATTTCAAAAGTGCAAACATAACTCATCCCCCTCTCCCACAGAACACAAAATATTCTCTACAGTCCATCTATTGGTGAATAGAGAGAGATTTTTTTTTTTTTATTCTATTGGTGAATAGAGAGAGATGACCAGGATCAAAATCAAGATAATACAGACTAATAAAATGACAGACTGAGATGAACATAAATGAGAAAGAAAGTAGAACTATAAAATAATACAGGAACCCAAATATACAACAGACAATAATAAAGCAAGAAATAAAACAGAAAAAGACTAAACTCAAACTGGAGACTGAGCACGGCCCCCACCCGTGCCCCCGGATCATGACAGTGCCCCCCCCCCCCCAAGGGGGTTTGGTCCCAGACACCCCAGGGCAACATCAAAAGAAGAAAAAAAGAACCCCCCATACAGAAGACCCTCCCAACAAGAAAAACAACCCACCCCGGGGGGGGGGGGGGGACCCAGGCACAGAGAGACCAAACCCAACCCAAAACCCTCCCCCCAAAAACCCAACAAAACACTCTTGACTCACATACTGGACAAGAGGAACAAAATTTAACTAACGCTCGGAAACTAATAGTCCATTCTGGGATGCCTTTCAGAGTCCCAGCTCCACCTGATCAACCAGTGGAACACATTGGGTGGCTTTCCCGGTCTCCAGAGCCACCAGAAAGAAAAAAAAAAAGTTCATCGGGTGGCCTTCCCAGTCTCCAAAGCCACCCATACAACCCAAAGAGTTTGCCGGGTGGTCTCCCAGAGTCTTTGAGCCACCAGGTCGCAGAGCTCGACATGCCCCTACCAGGAGGTGGTAGCTGGGATCAGTTCTTCCTGCAGACTGCAAGGGCTATGGGGCAGAAGCCCAATGCAGATGGCCACTGCACAGAAAGGAAACCCGGTGACAATGAAGACTGAGGAGCAGAGGAGCCAAATAGAAAGGACGACTGGCCAGCGGGAACCTCCAGCGGTGCCTGATGACCCTCAATGAGCCCTGGCGAAGGCAAGGGACCCACGGCGACCTCAGGCATAGCAGCACTGAAAGCGGCCCCGGCCTGGGGTGTAGCAGCACCTGCAGCAGCCCTGGACTGGGGTGTAGTATCACCTGTGGTGGCCCCAGACTGGGGCATAGCAGCACCCTTGGAGACCATAGACGGTGGGAAAGCAGGACCCTCAGAGACCACAGACGGTGGGAAAGCAGCACCCTCGGAGACCAAAGACAGTGGGAAAACAGCGGCCTCAGGCTGAGGCACGGTACCCATGGCGGCCTCAGGCTTCGGCGTCACACCCCCAGGGGCCTCGGACAGAGGCGTCACACCCACGGTGGCCTCGGATGGAGGCACTGCACCCATGGTTGCCCCCGGGCTGGGGCACAACAGACCTCAACCAGAGGGGAGCAGCACCCACGACGACCCGACCAGAGGGGGAGCAGCATCCATGGAGACCTCAACTGGAGGGGAGCAGCACCCACGGAGTGTGTTTGTTTCACAAACACAAAAACACAAACCCACAGCAGCTTGGTCACAAACTGGCTGCGGTCTTCTGTCACGAATTGCCCCACAGGGCAGCAAGGAGACCCAGGCCCTAGACTGTGAGTTGTGAAATTTATTGCGAATATAAAGTACAAAGTGCACATACGAAACTATAAGACTTTGACTGGAGGGGAAGCAGCACCCACGGAGGCCTCAGGCAGCAAGGCTGGACCCACGGAGACCTCAGGCAGCGAGGCTGGACCCACAGAGACCCCTGGTGAGGTTGGACAATCCACAGAGACCCTGGGGAAAGGCTCCGACAGGAGGGACATAGACACAGAGTCAGGGTTACCAGCAGCAGTGGAGCCCGGCAAGGTGAGCTCAGGTGCAGCTGATGGCTGCACTTGGCCCTCCCCACCAAGAGCCAGGCAAAGATCTCTCCAAAACTGAGAAAGTGAAAACAAAGAAGAGTACTTGATCCAGGCGGGGACGTCTCGTGCCCGGTCTTCAGGAGGTCCAACTTTGGCTCTGCTGCGATGGCCTCTACAGCAGGCATGGTGGAAAATATAGTCCTGGGACCTTCAGATGAAGTGACCCATGCAGGTGGCTTTTCCAGCATGGCAGCTGAAGGTCGGATCACCACTGGCACTGGATTCCACGCAGCTGAAGCCAGGGGATGCTCAGTCATCGGCGCAGGCTTTGGGTCACTGGCAGCGCTCTCCCTCCATCTGGATCATAGCTGCGGGGCTGAGACCAGGTTCGCCAGGAACGCAGGCTCCTCCATTGTCTGGCGGCTCAATCCCAGGACCGGTGGACACTCAAAGGAAATTGGAGGAGACATGGAGGGAACAGGTGAGTAAAAATTGTCTGCAGCAGGCAGTGTGGACTCAGTGGACTGCATAAGCTGAGCCTCACCACCGGAAATCAGGCAAGATAATTCATGTTTTGATGATAGAGAATGAGAAACCACTTGCCTAGATTCCCGGGGAATGATGGTGTATGCTGCAGCAGGCCCAGTGTCCTCCCTCTCCGTAGTTTCGGCGGTTGTGGGCCCCCCTGAGGAACATGGAGGAGCCACCCCTGCCGCCTCGATGAAGGGCGGAACTGGGGAGGAGACAGCTGGACTCACAGCAGCGGGGGGAGGTGCTGTGAAGGAGAGGGGAACAGCAGCGACAGACCATGAAGAGGGATCTGCTGACTGAGAGACGGAGGAGTTCCTATGGCAGCCTGTAGCTGGGTAGCAGCATCCTGGGGCTGGTGAAGCGGGAACTAGACCTGGTGAACAGAGGGAGGAGGAAGACTTCTGTCACGGGGCACGCTTCCTTGTAGGCTTCGGACCCACTGGGAGCGAGTCTATCACCAGCCCGGGGAACGACAGCTGGAGAGTGGAGAGGGTTGACAGCAGCTCTGTGAACTCAAGATATTTTCTTAGCCCAAGATGCGCTTTCATTCTCCCGACCGCTGCCTCCACGTTCTGCAGAACCCTCCTCGGGCAACTTGAGGCGAGAACGTCGGTGACGCAGTCCTGGATAAAGACAGCTGCCCACCGCTTTTCCAGGCTGGGGCCCCCGTCTGCCGACCCCCCTTTGTTGATTGTGGCCCAGCGTGCTGGGGACATGCTAACCGCTACTCCGGTAACACAAAAAAGGTGGGTGAAACAAACACAAAAACACAAACCCACAGCAGCTGGGTCACAAACTGGCTGTGGTCTTCTGTCACGAATTGCCCCCGGGGCAGCAAGGAGACCCAGGCGCTAGACTGTGAGTTGTGAAATTTATTGTGAACATAAAGTACAAAGTGCACAATGTTATGTCCATAATTGATGGAAAATGAGCACACTGTTGTTTATAGTTTACGGAGCTTTATTACATATAAAGTCAATGTACAGTGATCCCTCGCTACTTCGCACTTCACCTTTCGCGCCCTCAGTGCATCGCGGATTTTTCAAAAATATTCATCAAAAATTCAAAATTGAGAAAAAATGGGCGGGCGCTAGCAGAAGGCAGGGAGACTACATTAGAACATCAGCTATCAACACGGAGAGCCCGCACAACTCAAAATCCACCTCTCTGACCACTGCTCCACTCCTCTCCGCCCACCTCTTCACCGCTCGGGAATCTCGCAAGCTGATTGGCCGAGACGTTTTACCTCGCAAGCTGATTGGCCAAGACGTTTTACCCAGCTACTCTCCCTGCCGAGCGCCCATACCCAGCGAAGGAAGACCGCATTCATTGTTCGCTGTTCTCTTGTGCCTTTTTGTGCGAAATAATCTTCCCGTCGAGCCACTATGCCACCTCCTGCAGCTTCTCCAGCTCTATCGGAAGCTGCCCTCGACGATCCTGCGCCTCTAGCACCTGACGATGAGGCGTCACCTGAGGAGCAGTAAAGCTGTCATTAACCTGTGCAGTAAATCATCTTCATCTTGAGTTACGTATCTTGTTATAAGAATAAAACAGCTGGCGGAACAGCAGCGGTTTATCCCGGCTTGTTTCACGCCACAGTCCGCATACTCACATGAGCTGTCACGGCACGGCGTGGGCGCGCGTCACTGGCCAACAGCAGCAGCACGAAGAGAATAGTCCTGCTGGGCTTCTACTTCCAGTTTTTATTGGTCCCGGTGCTGATGGATCCACTACAAGCATCAAACCGTGTGGACTGGGCAGCTGCACTTTCCGGGACATTAGCAGCTTTCTGGGAGAATGAAGGCAACTTATTAGAAGGACACTAGGGAGGAGACGAGGTTGTGTGCCCTTCAGTTCCTAGTGCTACATCTAGTAAAAGTAGTTACTGATGTTTGAACATGTTTTCATTCACTTGAAAACCCTAAAACAAACTTAAAAAGGTAGTCCACGGTGCAGTGTGTAGCGTTCACGTGTATTTTTACCTCCGCCAAGGAGGTCATGTTTTTACCCGCGTCTGTCTGTCTGTCTGTTACCAACATAACTCAAAAAGTTACAAACGGATTTTGAGGAACTTTTCAGGAAAGGTGTGTAATGGCACGGGGAACAGATGACTACATTTTGGTGATGATCTGAGAGTGCGTACCTCCACCAAGGGCTTTGTTTGTATTTGTGCAGCAGGATTACACAAAAACTACTGGATGGATTTGGATGAAATTTTCACCAGAGGTGGTTCTTGGCCTAGACAGGAACCCATTATGTTTTGGTGATGTTCTGACAATGCATACCTCAGCCAAGGCTCTGATCTTCTTACAGTGTGTTAGCAACAATACTCCAAAACTGATGGACAGACTTTGATGCCATTTTCACCACAGGTGCCTCTAGGCCTAAACACAAACCCATGACATTTTGGAGGTGATCCATGAGAAACGGAAGGAGCCTTGGCGGAGGTATGCGCTCTATGAGTGCTTTTCTATTTATTATTGTTATTACTACTGTTGTTGTTGTTGTTGGCCAAAGGCACTGGCGGTCCCAAAGGGGGGTCAAGGGGGTGACTGTCCTCCCTTTCCCAAAAGAAAACTCATCACTAATGTGGCCTGTGTGCAGCAGTGATGTCCTTGTGATGGTCCTTTCAGCAATCGATTATGATGGTCAGTCTTTTAGAGTAGGAAAGTCTGAAAGTGTGTCAAATGTCCTTCTAGTAAAGGAAGTCTGACACTGTAAAGTGCATGTACTCAAGTCTCCTTTTCATAAAACTGCACATTTGTAAGTTTCTTCTTCATAAATGCATAAATATCCTGCCATAAAACTACCCGGTGAACTTATTTTCACTTATTTATGGCATGTTTTCCGGTTCCGGTTCCGCCGGACCGGTGGCGCCACACGAGTAGGCTGCCTGTTGCAACAGCCTTTTTTTTTATCTTCCTTCTTCTTTCTACACCTTTCACTCTGTATATATATCACGGACGCACGGATCGCCCCGGGGGTCTCCCGGGTCGGCGGACGGAGCCACGGTTTGCAGCGGGAGACGTTACAGCGGGGAGGAGCTAGTGCTAGCTAGCACTTGGCCGCCGCCCGGTGCTATTGGGAAACTCAACATACCGGGAGCTGTAGCGAAAACGACGTGGGTGCCGGGCTGGAGTTTAGGCGGCGTGCAAGAAATATAAGACAGAATAATAAAGAGCGATGGCAAGAACCAAGCAGACCGCCCGTAAAATCTACTGGAGGAAGAAGCCCCCCAGGAGACAGCTAGCCACCAGGGCTGCTCGGAGAGGCGCTCCGGCCACCGGCAGAGTGAAGAGGCCTCGCCGTCACAGGCCCGTGGCTCTGAGAGAGATCCGTCGCTGCCAGAAATCCACGGAGCTGCTCATCCGTAAGCTGCCCGTCCAGCGCCTGGTGAGGGAGATCGCTCAGGACTTCAAGACCGTCCTGCGTTTCCTGAGCTTCGCCGTCATGGCTCTGCAGGAGACCAGCGAGGCCCACCTGGTGGTCTCTTCTTCGCTAAGGGGGTCACCATCATGCCCAAAGACTTCCAGCTGGCCCGCCGCATCCGCGAAGAGAGAGCTTAGACTTTCTGCTGCACATTCACCAACCAACCATAATGCTCTGCACTGTGTGTCTATATATATACATTTATAGTAATATGGACATATGTTTACTAGATGTTGTTTTTTCTTGTCTTCTGATTGTTGCTCTGAGTGTTGCTATCCCTGTGCTGTTGCAATCCTGGAATTTCCCCATTGTGGGACTAATAAAGGCTTATCTTATCTTATCTTATCTTATCTTAAAAGAGTTCTAAAAACATATTTATATACACTTTATTTACATCTACGTATGTATGTACACTTACACACACACACACACGTATCATATGAGAGAGAGAGTGAGAGAATGAACGTACGTATTATTTATGGGTGACGTCATTAGGGGTGACGCTACTTCGCGGTTTTTCACTTTTCGCGGTCGGTTCTGGAACCCATTAACCGCGATAAGTGAGGGATCACTGTATATAAAGAGGCTTACAGCATCCGCCCTGCTGACCAGGTGGCTCCCCGACGAAAGAGACCAGAGCCTCTTTCGCCCACACTCTTATACCAGGGGCGGAGTCACCACCGGAAACCGGCCATAGCCACCCCGGTCTAACCCATGACCAACCTGGCCGCCATCTTACTCATACAGCCGGTTTACATACACAACATTTTTCCACCCCCCCTTCAAAAAATGCCAAGCACACAGATAGACCCCCCCCCAAAAAAATTTGCTTCCAGACTCACGCACTAAAACACAGTAAATACAAAGACATATAATTCTCTCGGCGCCACACCAGTCGGCTGCCTTTTGCAACAGCGGCTCGATTCCGAGTTTTTTTTTTTTTTTTTTTTTCCCTTCCTCTCTCTTTTGATCACTTTTTTTTTTTCACCCCACTTATATCACGGACACACGGATCGTCCCAAATGTCTCCTGAGCCGGTGGACGGAGCCACTGTTTATAGCAGGATTCGGTACAACAGGGAAGAGCTGCTAGCATTTAACCGCCACCCGGTCCCACTGGAAAAACTCGACATACCGAGAGAACTGAGGCGAAAACACCGCGGCTGCCGGGCTGGAGTAAGGCGGAGGACAAAAAATATAAGGTACAGACCCTCCCTTCCATCTGTTGTCATGGGAAATGTACGGTCGATACTGGGAAAGTTAGATGAGCTAGCGGCTATCTCCCGTTATGATAGCACTTACCGGGAGTGCTCTCTCCTTTTGTTTACTGAGACGTGGCTAACTGAACTAGCAGCAGATGCTAACATTGAGCTGGAGGGTTTTCACATGATATGAGCTGACCGAACACCAGAGAGTGGCAAAACTAGGGGCGGTGGAGTGATAATGTATGTTAACAACAACTGGTGTAGACCGGGACATATCACTGTTAAACAACGACACTGCAGCAAAGACATTGAGTTGCTAGCTGTTAGCATGAGGCCTACATATCTCCCGAGAGAACACTCACACGTGATCTGCATTGTTGTTTATGCAAATCCGACGGCGAACGCTGGGACAGCGCGTGACGTCATCCATTCAGTAACCAGCAGGCTGCAGACAGAACACCCAGATGCTCTTCTCCTCATCTCAGGCGATTTCAACCACGTTTCACTGTCTCCCATTCTGCCCACTTTCACCCAGTATGTCACATGCCACACTAGAGACAATAAAACACTGGATTTGTTCTACGCAAACACTAAGGAGGCGTACACCTCATCACAACTCCCCCCACTTGGGAGATCGGATCACAACTTGGTTCATCTCCGACCGGTGTACAAACCCCTAGTGCACAGACAACCTCCGGCCATGCACACTGTGGAGTTATGGTCTGAGGAGACAATGGACACTCTAAAGGACTGTTTTGAAGCCACTGCCTGGAAGCAGCTCTGCGATCCACATGGTGAGGACATCGATGGCCTCATTCACACCTTCACGGGCTACCTCAGCTTCTGTGTGGACAAATCCGTTCCCACCAAGACCATACGGCGTCACTCAAACAACAAACCCTGGATCAACCCTGAGATAAAAACACTTCTGAGAGAGAAGAAGAGGATCTTCAGGTCGGGGAACAGGGAGATGCTGAAGTCCGTACAGAGGGAGCTGAGGAGAAAGATCAGAGAAGGCAAGGACAGCTTCAGGAAGAAGATGGAGGACAAGCTGCAACAGAGCGACATCAGCGGGGTCTGGAGAAACCTCAAAACCATCTCGGGGCTCCAGAATACCTCCCCCCAGGCCACGGGGGGCAGGGAGTGGGCGAACAACCTGAATCTGTTTTTCAATAGATTTGACCAACCGCCCACCCCCCTGCCTGCACAACAACCACTGCTGCCACTAAGAAATCAAGTCCTGCTGCCCACTCCCCACTCCACCGACACCCCCCCCCCACTCCCAACACACAGCCCCCCATCCTGACCCTGACCAAGACCCAGGTGAGGACGGAGCTGAGGAAGATCAAGGCGAGGAAGGCGTCGGGACCGGACGGCATCAGCGCAAAGCTCCTCAAGTCCTGTGCAGACCAGCTGTGTGGGATTGTGACGTATATCTTCAACATGAGCCTGAAACTGGGGAGGGTACCACAGCTGTGGAAAACATCTTGTGTGGTACCTGTACCAAAAACTTCCCACCCCAAAGACCTGAACAGCTTCAGACCGGTGGCCTTGACGTCCCACTTGATGAAGACCCTGGAGAGACTGCTCCTTGCTCATCTCCGCCCCCTGGTGGAACCAGCGATGGATCCACTCCAGTTCGCCTACCAGCATGGCATTGGGGTGGAGGATGCGGTGATCTTCCTCCTTCACCGTTCTCTGTCCCACCTGGAGAAGCCCGGGAATATGGTGAGGATCATGTTCTTTGACTTCTCCAGTGCTTTCAACACCATCCAACCGATGATCCTGAAGGACAAGCTGCTGCGCGCAGGGGTGGACCAGCACCTATCATCATGGATCCTGGACTACCTCACGAACCGGCCTCAGTTTGTGAGAACCCGAGACTGTGTTTCCGACACGATCATCAGTAGCACGGGGGCCCCCCAGGGAACGGTGCTGGCTCCCTTCCTGTTCACTCTTTATACTGCGGACTTCTCACACAACACAACACATTGCCATCTACAGAAGTTCTCTGATGACTCTGCGATCGTTGGTCTCATCTCCAGCGGAGATGAAGCTGAGTACAGAGGGCTTATCCAGGACTTTGTGGACTGGTGCCATCGGAACTGCCTCCAGATCAACGCGAGGAAAACTAAGGAGCTGGTGGTGGACTGCCGCAGGCATGGGCAGCCCCTCACAGCACCAGTAAATATACAGGGAACAGACATCGAGATGGTGACATCCTACAAGTACCTGGGTATTCATCTGAACAATAAACTAGACTGGTCACACAATACTGACGCACTCTACAAGAAGGGACAGCGCAGGCTGTTCCTGCTGAGGAGACTCAGGTCTTTTGGTGTACAAGGGGCGCTGCTGAAGTCATTCTATGACACGGTGGTGGCATCAGCCATCACTTTTGGAGTGGTCTGCTGGGGCAGTGGCATTACTGCAGCCGATAGGAAGAGACTGAACAAACTGATTAAGAAAGCTAGCTCTGTCCTGGGGCAGCGCCTTGATCCGATGGAGGAGATAGGAGAGAGAAGGACGGTGGCTAAACTGTCATCTCTGCTGGAGTCCGAGTTCCACCCTATGCAGGACATACTGGATGCACTGAGGAGCTCATTTAGCAGCAGACTACATCATCCCAGGTGCACAACCGAGAGGTTTCGTAGGTCCTTCCTACCAACGGCTGTCAGACTGTACAACCTAAGCAGGGCTGCTCGCAGAGATAGCAAAAAGACGTAACAAACTAATAGTTTTTTTTGAATGCAAAAGATGCAATAGACTTACACAATGGTCCTCTCCGGCAAACAACTAGGAACATACCGGTCGCTATGGAGGGTGAGAATATGTATGGGCACATAATCATACCATGTAGGATAACTAAATAGACGGTTATGCTGTTTCATCCCACCTAGCAACAATGCTCTGCACTGTGTGTGTTTATATATTTACATATTTATTCCATCTAGCTACAATGCTCTGCACTGGGTGTGTTTATATTTATATATCTATATATTTATTCCATCTAGCTACAATGCTCCGCACTGGGTGTGTTTATATTTATATATCTATATATTTATTCCATCTAGCTACAATGCTCCGCACTGTGTTTTTATATATCTACATATTATTCCATCTAGCTACATTGCTCCGCACTGTGTGTGTTTATATACTTGCATATTTATTCCACCTAGCTGCAATGCTCCGTACTGTGGGTGTTTATATATTTACATATTTATTCCATCTAGCTACAATGCTCTGCACTGTGTGTTCATATATTCATATATTTATTCCATCCAGCTACAATGCTCTGCACTGTGTGTCTGTGTGTGTGTGTGTGTATATATATATTTTATAGTAATATGTACATATGTATATTAGCTGCTCTTGCTTGCTTGTTTTTTTTTTTTTTTTTTTTTCTTGCCTTCTGATTGTTGCTCTGAGTGTTGCTATCCCTGTGCTGTTGCAATCCTGGAATTTCCCCGTTGTGGGACTAATAAAGGCTTATCTTATCTTATCTTATCTTATATAAATGACCTATCCATGCACACAACTAACTGGGGGGCCAGGTAGACTACTGGCACCCCCACACGGCTGGGCGGATTATTCTGCCGCCGAACACAGAACTAAGCCGTGTAACTAATAAGATAAAACAAATCAAAATAACTCCAGAACAGCTCCACACATATCACATAAACATAAGACAAAGACTAGCTACTGGCGCCCACCCAACACACTCCCACACACTGGGCACTATAAAACCGTTGGGTATGTAAACCAATTAACAGGGTCAAATGTACCCCCCACCACCCTAAATCGGGCACATAAACAATAACCTAATAAAATTGCTAATCACAAAAACAGCACATAATTCACTCAAATAAATTTACACAGAAGAATTTACACGGATGAGCCCCACTGGTCAAAATTACACAAATAAGAACCATAATTACAATTAAACAATTTACCATACCAAGAGCTCATACTTCCCAAATTCCCATAATCTTCATAATTTAACACACCCACATTTTTTGAATTTCAACAGGGTACCAACCACTAACAAACAAACAAACAAAAAAAAAACTGGGAAAAGAAAATAACCAGACTGAGCAGAAAAGACACAGACAAATAAAATAAAATAATTCTCTCAGTCCTCCGGTGGGTCTTTCCCCTGATGCCTCTGTCTCTTGACCTCCGGGCTCCCCCCGCGTCATCCTGTCTCCTCCACCTTGCGCAGCTCATTCGGGTGCCTACAGGTCTGGTCAGACAAGGGCAGAAACCCGTCGCTCTGTACGGCCTCCACTCGAAGCTGCCTCCTCCCGTTGCGCTGCTCTTGCAAACCTTTTTCTCCTCTCATCCAGGCCTCAACCCTCGGCCGCACCAGATCGCCGACCTGCAGGGAGGCCCATGACTTCTTCCTCCGATGACGATGGGTCTGACTGGTCTCCACCAATGGTCCGGTCGACTCTTGGGCCCAGTCCGTGTTATCCATGGTTGACCGATCTCCCGAGCGTTGAAACAAACTGCTCACTCGTCCTACCCTTCCTGGATCCAGCGTGGGCGCCTCATCCTTCCCGGCTGCCCGTGAGGTCCCGTCGTGCCAGTCCACGCCCCCAGTTTGGGCATCAGACAGACCGGCATCGGGTCCTACCCACGGCATCCTCGCGTAGCGCTGAATGTGCTCTCCTTCTTGACACATGACCAACCAATCCGATTCCCTCATCTCCACGCCATCCGTCAGCAAAGTCAGCCGATTCCACAGTCCGCAGCCAGACCATTGCTCACCCGACACGTTGGCAACCGAAAAACCCAGGCTATAAAATAAGTTGCACCCCATGATGTTGACGCCCGCAGCGGTGACGTGAAAGTGGGCTTGGGGCACCACGACCGACCCATAATGGGCTTGTACCTCCATAAAGCCCATCACAGCCAGTCTATCCAGTCCATAGCTGTAATAGTCTCTCTCTGGTGGATAAATGGCACAATGAGGAAACAGACTATTCACGGTCATCATGTTCAACACTGAGATGACAGCACCAGTGTCAATCAACAGCGGAACCACGACACCGTCGAGCATGACATCACAACCGATCCTCCCTGTGGTCGCTGGGGAGACCGTATGCACGATGGTGGGAGACTTCTCCGCAGCACCTGGGTATCTCCTACGGCTCCTGTGTATGAAGTTGTTGCACGTCCTGGCGAAGTGGTCACACAGACCGCACTTGCCACACCGCTTTCCTGCTGCTGGGCACACACTGGCTTTATAGCGATGGACAGGGGACCCACACCCATATCAATGGGGCGTGCCAGGGTCAGACCGTATCTTCACTACTGTGGCGTATGAGTTACCTCCTGTGTCACTGTTGTTAGGGCCCCAACGTGGCGCCTTTGCGCGAGCATCATCTTCACTCCGAAGAGCCTCGTCAGGCAGGCCCCTCGCGATGATCTCCGCTGCCTCAAAATGCTGGGTGTGCTCAACAGCCGTGGTCAGCGTCAACTCTCCTGGGAACCTCAACAACCTGGACCGGAGCGCTTCACTGCAAATGTGTTCCGCTAACTGGTCCTGAATCATTTCTTCCTCAAGGCGTCCAAACTCACATCCCCTCGCCAGGCGGCGGAGCCCGGCTACAACCATTGATACCGGCTCCCCCAGACACTGGCGGCGCTGTCAAAAATGGATGCGTCGGACCGTGACGCTCTCACCAGCGTGAAAATGGCACGCCATTAATTCCACCACGCCGTCAAAACTGTCGGCTCCACCCAGACTGTCCAACACTTTCTGCCCCTCAGTGCCCAACATATGGATTAACACTGACCTCGCACGGAGCCTCTCACGCTCACCGAGGTTCAAGACCACGAGGTAGTTGGTAAAAGACGAGAACCAGCGAGGCCATGGCATGGGTGGAGTGCCCGGGGCCTCCAGAAATGGCCGAAGTTCAGCACAAACGATATCCATTCCCGCTTTGACCTCGTCGCCAAATGTTATGTCCATAATTGATTAAAAATGAGCACACTGTTGTTTATAGTTTACGGAGCTTTATTACATATAAAGTCAATGTATATAAAGAGGCTTACCGCATCCGCCCTGCTGACCAGGTGGCTCCCCGACGAAAGAGACCAGAGCCTCTTTCGCCCACACTCTTATACCAGGGGCGGTGTCACCACTGGAAACCGGCAGTAGCCACCCCAGTCTAACCCATGACCAACCCAGCCACCATCTTACTCATACAACCGGTTTACATACACAACGCACAAACGAAACTATAAGGCTTGGTAGACAGACATGGGAACAAGACCGTGAACACAGAACAAGGCATCAGACTTACGTCCGGCAACGTGGAGACCACAGCAACGAATAAACGGAGCAGTGGTTCTTAAATAGGGCATGATACCAATAAAAAGTGATTACAATAAGGATCAGCTGTGAGTCACAAGAGCAGGAAGGAATCAGGGCTGACAGTTGACAGGTGCATCGCCCCGAACAGAGCAAACCCTGGAAGTGCACGCTGACAACTGCAGCCCTTGACAGAGAGAGAGAGAGAGAGAGAGAGAGAGAGAGAGAGAGAGAGAGAGAGGGAGAGAAAGAGACACCAGGATCAAAAACACAAGATAATACAGACTAATAAAATGACAGACTGAGATGAACATAAATGAGAAAGAAAGTAGAACTATAAAATAATATAGGAACCCAAATATACAACAGACAATAGTAAAGCAAGAAAAAAAACAGAGACTAAACTCAAACTGAAGACTGGGCACGGCCCCCACCATGGCCCCGGATCATGACACTTCCATGTCGTCTCTTAGACATGCACATGCATGTATCATTGGTTACATTGTAAACAAACTGTACAGCGTATAGAACAGCAGCAAAATGAAACAAAGTTATCCGTGCGGTACAGAGAAATGGAGAAAAAGGGAAGAGCACAGAAAATTTTTTATCAAAACAACCTTTTTCACTTCAGCCTGGGAGGAGACTAACCCCCCTGAGGAGCAGATAGCAACACTGCTTGTACAAGCACACATGATGCTAATAACGAAACCCATGATGGTCAGGGGTGGGATCGAACCCCTGACCTTTGTGCTAACCACTGCATGACCAAGCTGCCCGAGTATACATTATTAAACTTACTATAAAAAATACTTGAGGTCAAAATTGAGAAAACCTTGCATTTTTCTTTTCCTACTCATATCAGATCTGTGACATATGGAAAGAATATAGGGAATGTGCATTTGAAGGCGACATCCCATTTCATGTTGCATGGTCGATAAGAGGATGGACACTCCAAAAAGTGAAAAGCCCGCTCTTTAAGGTTTGCCACTCTCCTGGAAGAGTGCATGGAGTGGGACAATGAATACCAGCAGCTATTGTCTTTAGCTTCTCGGTGAACCAGTTGGTAATGTTCATTATCACACCTGAAGAGAGAGACAAGGGCATGAATGACTGTTCTATAACTCTGTGCCAGGAGAGGTCCAGCAACATTAGATATGGCTGACCTGAGGTGAATGCTGTCTTTGGTGAAGGCAGGAAAGTGGAATGGCAGGGGGTGAAGAGAGAAGAGGAGCTGTGCCCTCCAAGCTGATAATCACTTGTATTCTTTACCCTTTATTTCCAGCATGTCACCTCCTTTGCTTCCAGTAGTTGGTTAAGCTACTTGAAAACAAATTACCATTATTGCATGGGGAGGTCTCCTCCCACTGCCCCTCCAAAAATAAGGTTCAGCTGGAGAAAGCTGCCTCCAGTACACAACTAATCAGAACTTCTTTGAAAGGTCTCAACGTTGCTTCATTAAAGGGATTCTTTCTTTGTTGAGTACAGAGAATTAAGGGTCCCTGTACACAGCACAGAGATCGTTGAAAGATTGGGCCTATTTTTGTTGATCTTTGAGATTGTTTAGGAGATACTTGTGTGTTTTGAACTGAGTCAAAACTTTGAGGAGACCAGGGCAGCTGTGGAGATCATTGAAAATCACTGATAGGTAGAGATGGTAGAGAAAAAAAAATAAATTAATTGAGCTTATTTCAGTAAAGGTTGCTCCATTTTGGTGATTTTTTTTTTTTAAATTTACCTTTACTTAACCAGGAGGTCCCACTGGCCAAATTAGTAGTCATACAGAATCAGTAATAGTATCATAGGAATTGTATACTTTGTCATATAATGAAACTAAAACACCTTGAAATTACACTAAATACCCTCGTGTTGTGGTTGACAAAACATAAAAATACAGTATATGTATATTCATGGTCACCACACACAGCTCTTTGACCATCAGATGAGAGGTTGGTTGAAGGCCCATGTGTGGTCATAAAAGCAGCACAGAAGAAAAATGCTGGGAGCAAAGTCACATAAGAGCAGTGATGACAGGCACTCAAGAGGCAAACTTGTGTGGTAGCGATGGCTAATTGACATGAAGAGACCCTCATCTCCTTTTGAGAAACAACTATTTTTGCATTTTAACATCTCGTCCAGTACCTGAATTGTCAACCCAGAGAGCTAGCCGCAAGTGGCACTAAAGCATAGGATAAGCACAGGAGGAACAAAGAAGAGGCGAGGGGACTAGCATCCATGGGTCAACATCTGGGGAGTGTCATCATCCACGGAAGTACTGAGCGAAGGAGGTACTGTATGCTTAACAGATTACCAAACACTTAGCTGAATGTAATAGATTTGGCACTGCAGTGTGGATGCCTGTAGACTTAAAATTGTACTTTTTTAAGCTCAGGCTAGCGCTCATTAATAATAGCAGAGTGCGTTAGCGATATATATATATACAGTATATATATATATATGGTGGCAATCAAAATTAGACACCAATGTATTAATTCTTGATTTAGTCTAATTATGTTATTCTTCACTGTGCAGAATTTGACAGAATATCAGCTGTGGGTACACCACTGCTGTACTAGCATGTTTTTTTTAAATAACCAAGGAACTTCAACACAAATATTTATTTTGTAAAAAAAAAAAAAAAAAAAAAAACAGTAAGCAAAATTAGAGAACAGTGACCACTGTGTTAGAAGATTTAAACAATTTTAATTTAATTTAATTTTTTTTTTTTTTTTTTAGAGCTCTAGGATTCAAAAATTAATATGAAGTGTAGAGGCCCTTGCTTTGAATGACTTCAGCACATCTGCACCCACAGGACATCACTAGTTTCTCACGCTGCTCTGGTTTGGGGGACAGGATTGTACGAAGACTCTCAATGGGGAATCAGTTCAACACTGCAGCTGTAATTGCTCACCAGTTCACTGCTGAACAGGGCAAGGATCTGTCTTGGCACACAGTGTCTCTCCATTTAAAACAATGTGGACTCAATGCTCACTCTGCAGTGACCAAACCTCTCACCAGCAGAAAGAATAAAAAGGTTAGACTTGCCTTTGCTGAGGAGCATATTGTGTAGACAGAGGAGAACTGGACCAGAGTGCACTTCCGTGATAAGAGTAAGTTCAATTTATATGGGTCTGATGGGAAACAATATATTTGGCGTCAAACTGGGGAAAGACTGAACACAAAGTGTGTAAAAAAAAGTCAGATTTGGAGGAGGAAGTGTCATAGTTTGTGGGATATTTTCTGCAGCAGGAGTTGGGCCTCTTGTACAGCTACATGGCAGGGTGAATGCAAATGTTTATGTGAACCTCCTTTGGCAACATGCAGTTCCTTCACTGAAATTGTCTCCCTATCAGCCTGCAATTATCATGCAAGACAATGCCACCCGTCACTCTGCAAAACGGATTAAACAGTTCCTTGAATCTAACAATATTGAAAGAATGAAATGGCCAGCCCAGAGTCCAGATCTAAACCCCATAGAGCATCTCTGGAAAATCCTTGGTGACAAAGTAATGGATAAGAAACCCACTACAGTTACTGAACTGGGTAAGAGACTGCAAGAAGACTGGACCAAGATCAAACCAGAGCAGTGTGAGAAACTAGTGATGTCCTGTGGGTGCAGATGTGCTGAAGTCATTCAAAGCAAGGACCTTTACACTTCCTATTATTTTTTTTTAAAATCATATAGCCCTAAAGAAACATTGTTTAAATCTTCTCTTCTGACACAGTGGTCACTGTATTAATACATTAATACACAATGGTCAAGTATTAATACATTGTTCTCTAATTTTGATCTCTGCTGTATATTTAAAAAGTCTGCAGTGACACTCTTTTTCTAGAAATTCTAAACTGTCCATAAACCATGCTGTGTGCAGTTTCCATCCATCCATCCATCCATCCATCCATCCATCCATCCGTCCATCCATTTTCTACCACTTTTCTGGAGGTCCGGGTTGCGAATGCAGCAGCTCAAGCAGAGGAGCTCCCCAGCCACCTGCTCCAGCTCTTCTGAGAGGATGCCAAAGTGTTCCCAGGACACGCTGGAGAGTCTCTCCAGCGTGTCCTGGGTCTGCCCCAGGATCTCCTCCCATTGGGACATACTCGAACCACCTCAAGTGGGAGGCGTCCAGGAGGCATCCTGATCAGATCCCCAAACCACATCAACTGGCTCCTTTCAATGTGGAGGAGCAATGGTTCCACTCTGAGCCTCTCCCGGGTGACTGAGCTCCTCACCCTATCTCTAAGGGTGAGTCCAGCAATCCTATGGAGAAAGCTCATTTCAGCTGCTTGTATCTGCGATCCCATCCTTTCAGTCATTATCCAAAGCGCATGACCCTAGGTGAGGGTAGGAACGTAGATTGACCGGTAAATTGACAGCTTTGCTTTAGAGCTCAACTTCCTCTTTACCACTACAGACCGGTACAACATCCGCATCACTGCAGATGCTGCTCCGGTCCGTCTGTCAATCTCCTGCTCCATTCTCCCCTCACTCATCAATAAGGCCGCGAGATACTTAAACTCTTCCACTTGGGACAGGAGCTCGTCCCCAACCCAGAGAGGACAATCCACCCTTCACCGGCCGAGTGTGTGAAGCTTCATATTGTTTTTTTCTCCTACTGTCTGACATCTGCCAACTACAAAAAAGCTGCAGCTAGCTATCAGTACAGGTCAGACGATTTACACACTTTAATGAACATGTACCTGGTCATAAGTTGAGTTTTTGAGTCTGAATATTTTTTAGGCATATCTTGACTTGTTATCTGGAAAACTGGTGAACTTTTACTGAAACAGTCTAGAAAGATGGAACACTGATAAACAGAGGGGAAATAAGTGAGTTTAATTGAGGTTAATTGTTCTTTAAGCACACTGTTAAAACATATGGACCAAAAAGAGGACAGCACAGCAAAGGGTAATTTGACCAAGAATACAAATTTGGTTTGCTTGATTACTGTAATCATTAGCATGTATTAAAAAAAAAAAAAAACTAACAAAAAAAAACCCCACTGGGGAGTGAAACTATAAAAAGCAGCAATTGTTTCAAGGGATATTTTATATACCACAACAAATGGCAATTTGAATGCCAGAGCATGATGACTAACCCAATCATTGACTCCTTTCCTCTCTCTCCCCGCTTCCAGGCAGGCAACTGGCAGTTTAAAGTGTTCACACAGGCTGAAAGTACACACTGCATCACACTCAGTTCTAAACCGCAAAGAGCCCTCCTGTTAGGATCAGCCATAATGAGGTAGGAGGTGTGCATGTGCACATGTGTGCTCAGTCAGAGGAGAACACCTGGACCAGCTGCTAGCTATAAAGCACTAATGCTGTTAGGGACCATTAAAGCACCTTGCAGGCAGCCATCTTCCTTCCTTCCCCTTAGTCTCCAGCAAAGCCCCCAAAATAACTTAACAGCATCCTTCATTAATAGGCCTCCAACAGGCTTAAAGTGGGGGTACGCATTACAATGTACACATGCACATTCAAAACAGCAGGACACACACACACACACACACACACACCCTCAGGTGAGTCAATCACTGCAACTACAGATGCCCCACCACACACACACACACACACACACACACACACACACACACACACACACACTTTTCTCACAGATAAAGCAGGGAGCGGGTGGCAGGTCTGTGTGTGTGTGTGTGTGTGTGTGGACACAGTGTGAGGAAGTGTAAAGCAGGCTTTTCTGGCTCAGCATCAGCAATGGGATGATTTGCTCACAGTTAGTGCTGTGCGGGTGCAGAGAGGGTGCTTTTGTCCTTCTGGCAGAGGGCAGGCTCGGATCCTGTCTCAACAGCCACCAGCTTCCAGAGTCAAAATCGTTTAATTACCAAGGAAAATTTAAAGGAACTTATCTGGATTGTGTCTGTGCAGACATAAACAAACAGTGAATGGAGCACACTGTTCCCTTCGGGGCTGGTATCACTATTCATAAAGCCTTATGAACACAGGGTTAGACACCACTTTTCTCATCCGGGAATAAGAAGGAAGGAAAAAAGTTTTAACAATGGCTTCAAAGTACCCACTTCATCCTAAAATTCCATGTAAGCTTGACGTGCAGTTTATGATAACATATAACAGTTCATAATTAAAACAAATAAAACGAGCACTTTATTCTGAATACATTAAACACTTTAAATTCTGTACACACTTGTAACACAATAAGGAGTAAGTAAGTCATGTAGCACAAAGAGAAGTGTCACTGCATTTACAAAGCAGGACGGTTTTAAAATTCCCAGAAAACACAGGAAATAACATCAACCATAAAGTCTAAATATGCTCTGCTGGTGTGTGACACTTGACCTTGTGTGAAACGCGGCAAACCCCCACACCTGGCCCTCCATTAGGGAAAAACAAACACAGAGAATCATTTGCAAATGTTATTTCACTCTGATCTGCTCAGCAGCTCAGCTGGTTGTACGCCATCCACAAGAACATGTCAGCATGAAGAAGATTTACTGCCTCTGAGCCAGGGGCCCGTTGAGCTCAGGAGTGAGACGCTGATTGACCGAGTATGTGTCGGGATAGTGTGTATGTGAGTTTCCTGTGACAGTGAACGTATGTAGGAGGAGCGTATATGACTGTAAGGCATTCCACTCTTGTGTGAGGATGTGAGATTGTGTATATTTGTGTTCTGTTGGAAGCCGGGCAGCAGGGGTTACTGCCATGCGTTGGGCTGCAGCAGAGTTAACAGCTCATTAACACCAATTCATTACGGGCCACTTCTGCTTCCCTTGCGGTGCTCTGTAGTGAGAAGCAGCCCTTTCACACACAATGTAAATCAGTGACGCTAAAGCATACCAGCGCGGAAGGGGGACTGGACCGGCTACGGTGTCTCCTGTTGAGAAACACTACCTGTTAGTGTGTGTGTTTCTGTGTGTTTAAGTGCAGTCATGCAGAGGCACTAGGACTACTGGACCTCTGAAAATGGTTTAACAAAATGAAAAACTGGTTAAGAACAGACCTGAAACATCACACCGTTTTCATTAGTTTTAGGCTGTTTCATTGATTTAGGGTGCTTTCATGCCTGAAAACCAGCATGGACGTCCGGACCAAGGTTCATGTTTTTGTTGCAATGTGTACATTTGGTCCAGCTGAGTTTGTTTTCACACTGCTCCTTATGCAACTGAACCAAACAACTTTAAATGACTTCCTTAAGCTATGGTCACAAATACCCTTATGAATGGCTGTGAACGCTGTACGATTTTTGGACCATTTCATTCGGCAGGGGTCACCAACTAAATCTGCAAGAGGTCTGATAAGTTAGTCCCCCCCCCCCCCCCCCCCCAGCTGAGGTCCGAATTAGGGCTGGGGGTCTTTGGGCACCTCATGATTCAATTATGATTCAGGGCCTCTGATTTGATTCTAAAACGGTTCTCAGTGCATTTTCTTTTCTTTGGTTGTTTTCGGGATTTTTTTTTCCCTCTCACTGTGTGGCAACTTGGTACTTTTAAAGCCAAGTGTTTGCAATGACCAATGGATTTAGTTTAAACATTTTTAATAAAAGAAATGGAAGAGAAATGTGGTAAGTCACGTGGACAAATTTATCTGAAAATGAGCTGTCATCCTTTCATGGACATTCAGAAGACCACAGTTGTCTCAGAGCAGGCCAATATCATTTGCTTTTGCACATTGCTTTATTAAGCTGTTGTTTTAGCTGTTTTTTGCTCTGTATTATTTTTTTTTTAACAAAAATCAAATAAATTCTTCCCTCATTTTCAAACAAAATATGTAATAATTTAATCATAATAATACAGTGGAACACTAAATGTGTTTTTTGACTCCAAATAAATAGCTCTAAAATTCTGAAATCTACAATTTAAATCCTAAAAATGTAGTTTTACATGAGAACACAAGCTAAACTAGATACATTTTAAAAAGATTAAGATTCAAAAAATAAAATCTCACAAAAAGTCCACTTCCATACTATATTTTCAGTATAAAAACCTTTCAAACTGTAAGCCTAAAAAAAGGGACAGAAAATATAATTCCACACTACAGAATTCCACTGAGTTTTTTATGTCGACAATGTTCTTATTTTTTAAACTCATTTGTGTCTGTTTGGGTAACACAGGGAGAGAGGAGGTGGATGTGTGTGGCGCTTTTCATGTTTAGCAACAGAGCAAATTAATGTTTTATGTGATATCAGAAGGTCATGGAAATTACCTCCATACCTAGTGTCATGCCGGTGTTGTGCCAACAGGTCTCAGGGAAGATGCAGGGACCTTTTGTTAACAGACCCCTGGGTGGACACGTACCATCGGAGGCAGTTAGAGTAGCGGTCGACACACTATTTCACAACAGTGCTTCATTCCGTGGGTACACACTGGGAAGGAAGCGCGGCTGTCTGCCTTATGTGACACCCACAGCGAACAGTGATTTTGCATCCATGCTCTGTGGAAAACGTCCAAGGTGTCATGCCATAAAATATCTGGCCAGCCGCTGATACAGCGTGACTGTTCTGCTTTTTTCATTTTGTTAAAACAAAACAGTATCATTTTTTCCCAAAAAATTATATTAAGAGGCTTCGGGGTCTGGATGGAGGACTCTCGGGGTCCGGATCCAGACTGGTGTCCCCCAGTTGGTGACCCCTGTCAGACTTGTTAAGGCCCTTAACCTGTTGCACTCTGGGATACCGCGGGTGGTCACGTATCTGCGTCCTAGTGCGTTTCAGTGCGCACTGAAAAAAAAAAGAAGCTGCATTTCCGTTCTACCAGTACAGACACAGCCGCGAACAGAAAGCCAAAGGAGTGTTTTGATTGGTTTAGATTTGAATGACCTCTCATTCGACTAATAAGAGCCTTGAATTGGGTTTCTGAAACCTTGAAGAACCAATGACTAAAAACCTAGCAAGAAGGACCTGCCTACCAACGACCGCGAATACAACGAGCCAATTGAAGCAGAGAAGTTCGACGATTGAAACGCGTGCGTCCCGTGCGTAAAATCTGTTTTGTCTAAGCCACTGGGTGACACACATTGAGACCTGTGTGTAACGGTAGCGTTAGCCAGTCTTTTTTTAATTACTACTGTTCTTAATTGTTTTGAAAAATCGTTCGCCAAAACCGCAATCATGGAAGCGGAGATGGTTTGACCAGGTCGCGTGACCAGAACCACGAGTCCGTAACAACCGGACCAGCTTCATGTTCGTCTGACAATGAGGAACAGATGTTCATCAACGACACTGTTGTTGTGGACAGGTAAGTGTCATGGCCACATGACGGACCGTTTTTTGTGCGCCGAGCTCCTCTGTAGCGGGGGGGGGGGGAGTTGTTATCCTCTACATTGCAGATATTTTAGTATAATTTTTATTGCACTGTAGGTTATTTTTTCTTGTAAAAAAAAGGCCACACATTTTTTGCGTGGCATGCTTCTTTGTGTGTGGGGGGCTTGTTTGTTCATTCATTCATTCACGAATGAATAAACAACCCCCCCCACACACACACACACAGCCCTGAGTGTCACCTTTCATTAGAGCCCAAGATGAAACTTCTATGTTGAAGCATTCAAAAGTTATAGACGTTTTTCCAAACTGTGCCATTTGGCACAATTTGGCACAGTTCAAAAACGCCTGGGAACAACCTAAGAAGAAAGCTGTGTAATATATTCATTTTTTGTGGTATTGTTACAAAATTTGGACCTCAGCTTGATAACACTTGGTTCTACATTTCTGTTGCATTTTCCAGCCAGTATCTGACAGCTGTGTGTTATTTGCAAGCATTTGTATCTAAAAAAACACTCAGGCGAACTTTATTTTCTTCAGATTCAGTATGTTTAGATGACTGTTACTCAGTGTGAGGAGCACTTAGAGGGATTATGACTGTTTTGCCAAAAAATTCAAAGTGTTTTCTTTTAAATGAGACCAACCCCATGAAGATGCTTCAAAGGGTTGAGGAACAGCTTTTGATTTACTTTGGGTACGTTATTTTTAGGCGTTTTTAGGGAAATTGACCAGAGTGCAAGGGGCTAAGTGCTCCTGATGAGCGAAGGGAGTTGCTCCTATTTAAAGAGTGGAGCTGACTGTAGGCAGGTGGTAAGTGCAGCTGTGGAGAGTCAGTTATTTAATGGAAGAGAGAGATAGCAGTGTGCAGCCAGGATCACTACAGGTTCAATTTGAGCCAAACCAAGACCACCTACTTTTGCCGCACCAACGTTAAATTTTTTGGTCTGGACTGTGGTCCAGGGGAGGTTTAACTGTCAAGGGGTGAAAGTATTTTATTGTGTTTTTGACGTTCACAATGTTTTAAATTTGTCTTGCATGTTTATTTATATCTTTGCATGTTTTGTTGTAGTTTTTACATTTTAATCCGTGTGCTTACTGGAGTGGTGAACTAGTGGTAGAGTGTCTGCCCCACAGCCGGGAGGTCGTGAGTTCAAGCTCCGGCCGGGTCATACCAAAAGACCATATAAAAAATGGTACTGCCTGCCTTCTAGTTTGGTGCTCGGCATAATAGAATGGAGGAAGGAAAAGTTGTTTGTGGCAGCGCCTTGCATGGCAGCGGCCCCTCTGATTCTAGATGTGATTAACATTGCAGATAGGAGGAACATAATTTAATTTTACTGTACATGATTGGCTGTATGGATTGAATGGCTTCTTCTTCTTCTATCTATAAATACACAAAATCTCTGTCTGTGTGTCTATCTGTTCCACGCATATCTCTTGAACCATTTGTCAGACTGGCTTCAGATTTTATAAGTGCTTTGCTGAGGCTACAAGCGTGTGCATCCCTGAGTATGGAGTCGCTCAGTCAAAATATGTAATTTTTATGAATAAAAGTTTAGCCACCACTCTGTCTCATGCCAAGGCTTCTAGAAGTGTGGGTGGGGTTTGGTTTTGGATTGACTCTGTACTGATAAACGGATAAAACATGGCATTACGGTATCAGTAACCACAGCGCTCTGTGTGCAAAACAAGGAAGTGAAAAAGCAACAAATTTGACTAGAAAAACATAATACTTAAGGTTAATGCTTAAAAAATTTTACCATAAAGTTGCCGTGATTGTGTAGGTCTAATGGATATTTTGGCATGGAGAACAGAAGGTGTGTGGGTGTGCTGGGGGAAGGGGGTGGAGCAGCAGCTGAACCGCTGACACTGTGAGTAAAGCAACAGCCATGACTCCCGTTAACTGGGCAGGCTGGCGTTGGCTCCCTGCGAAGAACTGCGATCCACCGGTTCAGCTGTTGCTGCTCCAACACCGGTGTCCGACCAAACGCTTACAATAGAGCGGCAGCGCTCACATTGTTATCACATTGATTTTCACACAGATCAGAGCAATTTGTTGCACAGGAAGCTAAACATTTCTACAGACATTCTGAAGTTCTGCAGTCACTGTGGTTCGTGAAGCTGGGGTGGCATCCCACCACTGGGAGGCTTGGTTGAACACCCAGACCCACGGTTTGAAGCAATAATTTTGCCACAAGAGAGCCATCTGAAACACACACACACACACACACACACACACACACACACACACACACACACACACACACACACACACATATTTTAATACCCAATGGTGAAAACTTTGATTGCAATGCAGTACAGGGGACTTATTAGTGCTTATCTAGCATTAGCAATCATTAGCTTACCTTCATATGTGATCTATTTCGTGTCCCCACATCTTCCGCTTTATACTGCTCCATGGCTTCCAAAACTCTCCAATACTTTTCCAGAGTGTTTCGTCTTGCCACCTGTAGCCTTCTCTGGCTCTCCTTTTTTGCTTTTACTCTGACAAAAAAGCCAGCAAGCAGCAGGGTTGCCTCAATATCCATCCTGTGTTTTGCTTGTCACATACAAACAATGTCATGGGAGTGTCGGGCTGCCTTGCTGTAAAGATCTCACCCACTTAAGGTGGTATTCAGTCTTAATAGAAAATGAACAACACCGTGCTGAGTTGGGCTGAGTAGGTGCTAGTGGAATAATTATTATTCTCAACACAGGGTTCACGCTATTTGCCATCCAAAATGGCAGAAAAACAATGTGGCACGTGACCACTAACATCACATGCAACCCCTCTATAGACAGGGGGGATAATCACGGCAACAAGGATCAGGTGGGCACAATTAAGGGTAATCAGAGACACAGGGAATGGCAATAGGTATGGAAAACATGAAAGACAGAGACAAAAGGTAAACAGATACACAAACAGACCCAGGACCAAAAAGGGAATGACAGAGAAGACAATGACAGGGGACTCAGGCAAACACAGATGGCAATAAATGCAAACAAATACTCCTGATAAATGCAAATTAGGAGGAAAAACAACAAAACTGAACATAAAGCGTGGACATGATCCTGTGATCCTGCCCTTACTATGACAGAGCCCCCTCCACCCCCTGCCCCCCAAGGATGGATTCCAGATGCTCCCAAAGGTACACCAAGATCAAAAAACCAGGAAAAAACCCTCCCAGGGAGGGTGGTGGGGGTATAAAGCAAGGCGGCCTAAACAAATCCTTCTCCCCCCAGAGTCCAAAACAAAAATATGATTCGAGGGCACCTCAGGCTATGCTTTCAGAAACACTTACAAACACAAGTTACAATCCATTCTTGAACTAGAATTACAAAGTACTCATTGGAACATCAACCTGATTGTCAAATGCAAGTCTATCAAAATAAAGTTCAAAGCACAATATATATTATGGTAAATCAGGGGGTCTACCCAAGTCCAGAGGGCCTCAAATTGAAGAATATGGTGGGTCTGGCAGCCTACCAAAGTCCATTGCCCACCAGACCAGAATGCAGAGCCGGTCTGGCGGCCTACCACTGTCTCCTGGACACTGAACTGGGGAGCAGGGTGGGACAATGGGTGGAGGTCCTCTGACTTCTGGAACAACAGGTGGAGGTCTCCTGACCTCAGAAGGTAGGGCTGAAGATCTCTTGACCTCTGAAGCTACGGCTGGAGAGCTCCTGACCTCTGAAGCTATGGCTGGAGGTCTCCTGACCTCCTGATCAGAAGCTGGAATGGCGGGCTCTGGGTGAGCTACAGGTGGAACAGGTACTGAAGCTGGAAGGCACTGTGGAGCAGGTGCTGGAGCTGGAAGGTGCTGTGGAGCAGGTACTGGAGCTGGGAGGCACTGTGGAGCAGGTACTGGAGCTGGGAAGAACCGTGGAACATGTACTGGAGCTGGGAGGTGCTGTGGAGCAAGTTCTGGAGCTGGGAAGTGACGAGGAGCTGGTACAGGAACTGGGGAGCGACGAGGGGTTGGTACTGGAGCTGGAACATCCGTTGTCAGCTGGTTCCAACCCAGCTGGGACACATGCTCTGGAAGGAGCCACAGTTTGAGGCCCCAGTGTCACAAACCCAATCCGGCAGACCACTGGGGTTCTCAGGAATTTTGGGCTCTTCCAGAACAGCAGATTCCTCCCAGATCATTCGGTTTCCACCCAGTATATGCAGACACTCAGTCAACAAACAGACAAACAGAGTGGACACAGGATATGAAGGTGAGGATGGAAGGATGGAAACAGCAGTGGCAGAAATGGCAGCAGATAATGGTGGAGAGAGCTCAGCAGTGGTGGTAATTAACTGCTGCTTAGCCCCCTTACCGGGAACAGAACAAGACGTTTCTGTGGCAGATGTTAAAAAATGGAAAAGTACTTGCCTCTGTTCCCACTCTGCTGCCGCGGGGAAGTTGGACGAGTCCTCCCAGGAAAAGCTGGAGCTCGTCTGATGAAGAGCCGGAGCTGGAGGTACGTGACATCGAGAGGAGTGGCATCTCTCGGTACCTTTCTTCCACCTGGACCCACCGAACGCCAACCAAGATTCATAAACCTCTTCCTTGTCAGCGGACTCCACAGGGGATGACAGTGGCAGGAGGGCTTCTGGCACCAGTGAGGAGGATACGGTGGGAAACAGTGGTAGCAGAGGGATGGTGAGGTTCTGTACCCGGGGGTGAGAGCACATGCTCGGCCTGGCTGCGAGCAAGTTGGCGACTCCACCCCAGCAGAGCATCTCCTTCTCCCAGGAGGAGCTGCTCCGAGCACTGGCAGCCATGTCCTCAATCGTAACCACCACCTCCAACTCATCCAGACTCCACTTTTTTCTCCTCATTTTTTCACCTGCTGGATCCTGGACTGGCAGTGCCCTTCTGTTAGGATTGCCCCTCCGGAGGAATGAAGAGGAGGACCCACATGCAAGGCAGATTTGATAAATCATATTTTAATGCAGGAACAGAACAGAAAATAATACAGCTCGAGGGCTGAACGGAAGGGAAAGATACAGCTGGCTGTTAGCACAGAATTACAGGCTGGGTAGTCAGACTAACAGAAGCGTGGGTGAGACGGCGACATACACCAAGGACACCGCACAGGACACAGACTGAAACACACATATATAGACAGAAGGGATAATCATGGCAACAAGGAACAGGTTTGCACAGTTAAGGGTAATCAGAGACAAAGGGAATGGCAATAGGTATGGAAAACATGAAAGATAGACAAAAGGTAAACACACACACACACACACACACACACACACACACACACACACACACACACACACACACACACACACACACACACACACACACACAGAGGACCAAACAGGGGATGACACAGAAGACAGCGACAGGGGACTCAGCCAAACACAGATGGCAATAAATGCAAACAAATATTCATGATAAATGCAAATCAGGAGGAAAAACTGAACAAAACTGAAAATAAAGCATGGACATGATCCTGTGATTATGCCCTGACTATGACAACTTGTTTTGGTTGTCTGATGCTGATATGCTGAGCTGACTGTTTAATTTTGAGACTTTTGCTCTGGCAAGATTTATAGAAGAGGCATGGCAACTGAGGCAGTCTACTCTGTATCCAACTTAGATATTTCTTTTATGTGCTGTATTAATTAATGTCAAAGAATGCATCTTTCCTTATTTTTATTTTTTCTTTTCAAATTTGATGAACTGTATATGTGGATTTTAGGCCAACAATGTTATTATACTATCTTGTAAGCCCATAAGGGCTGGGTGCCATTAGTGCAAGACATGTAAATAAATAATCAATCAATCAATCAATGTAGTACAAATTGTACTTTTTATGGGTAGAACAATCTGCTAATTATACTACTTTTGGTCAGATCGGGTTGACTATTTCCAGACCAATCTATAGGTGATCATAACCTATAGTAGCTGGGGGCAAAAGATCCCCAGCTTTGCCTCCTGAGAGATTCCCGGCTGTCACACCACTGATCGTCATATCTGCTTCTCCTCTGGTGGTTCCTCGTCACTTCCCAGTTCCCATCCCAGCTCCGTGCCGCTCTCCAGCTCCAGCATCTCTTCCTCTTCGCTCTCCTGCTCCGGTGCCTGCTCCACGCCGCTTCCTCCCGGCTGCCTCCCGGCTGCCTCCCAGCCGATCTCCACAGTTCCCCCTGAGGGTTTGCATAGGCCTTCAGTGACAGCACTAGTGGTAGCAGAGCAGGAACTAACAAGGCTGGAGAGCTCCTCAATGCCGCAACTGTCGCCCAGATCTCCTCATCAGCTTTTCTGCCAGCTCCTCAGACCTCCTCATCTGCTGTTCTCCAGACCTCCATTATTGGTGCGCCTCCTTTCTAGACCTCACCAGCTGTTCTGTTAGCTTCTCCTGAGGTTGCTGCTCCAGCGGCTACTCTCTAGACCTTATCGGCTGTTCTGCCGGCTTCTCCCAAGGTTGCCACTCCAGAAGCTTCCCTCCAGACCTCATCGGCTGCTCCACCAGCTTCTCCAAAGGTTGTTGTACCGCCAGCGGTGCCGCCTGGGTTCTCGCCAGCAGTGGAGCAGGAGTTAAGGCAAGTTCTCTTCTTTGTATTTCTAACATCTGTACTAGAGAGGTCTTGCCTTGCTCCTTGCGGGGAGTACCCAGTTGCAGCTCCCATTGACATGGGAATACACTTTGACCCAGAAGCAGACACGGAGGACAACGGTAGTGGTGAGTGAGACAATAATCTTTATAATTAATTAATAATAGTGAGGAAGTGCAACTTCTGGTAACCCTGCAGGGAGAGGCAGAGACTAGGGGTTAGTATACTGATAGTAATTTATGGCTTATAATCTTGGCTTTATGCTTACAGATTCTTCAGCAGGAATGGTGTGAAAATTCCACCAAGCTGGGAGACTGGTTGGAAGAGGTGAGGTGTCACAGGTGCAGCTGGAGAAGGACTGTGTGGGGACAGTTAAGAAAGCTAGCCAGGCCTGGGAAAAAGGGACAGAGAAGTCAGGACAGTGAGCACAACATTAGTAAGTCGACTTACGTGGTTGAGGGGAGTAGTGTGCATAGTGAAGGTGAACAGAATCCAATTCTCCGGGGAGATTCCTGAATCCAGAGGCAGGCTAGGGTCACAGCACAGCAGGCAGGGTCAGAGCATGGGAGGCAAAAACAGATCAGGCAGTCAAATCCAAAACACAGACAAGCTCGGGGTCACAAGCAGGCAAGGGTCAAAACTTGGCAGAGTTAATCATAGCATAGATCCAAAGCACAGATAAGCTTGGGGTCAAGAAGCAGGCAAGGGTCAAAACTTGGCAGAGCTAATCATAGCATGAATACCAGATACCACAAAGCATGCTGCAGGCAGGGTGGCAAACAGATGCAATCAGGCAGAGTGGAGTGAGAGCGTCCTATTTGTACTATCCCACTAATTGGCTGCAGGTGATGATTGCAGCTGCCAGGAGAGGTGCTCAATTAGTGAGGAGGGAGAGAGGCAGACAGGAAGGACAGACAGAAACCCTTACAGTACCCCCCTCTCAAGGGACGCCTCCTGGTGTCAAACAAGGCTTGTCTGGATGACGACGATAAAAGTCCTGGATGAGGGTGCTGTCCATGATGAAAGACCTTGGGAGCCAGGACCTCTCCTTGGGGCCATACCCAACCAGTTGACGAGAAAATGAATACCATTCCTCCTGTGTCGGGCATCCAGGATCTGGGTGACTGCATAAACCAATCCTCCATCAACCATCTTCAGGGGTGGACGTGATTTTGATGGTGGGCACAGAGAGCTGGAAAAAAGGTTTTATCTGGGAGACGTGAAAGGTGCGGTGCACCCGAAGAGAGGCAGGTAGGGCTAACTTCACCGAGGCAGAGTTTATGATCTCCATGATGGTAAAAAGACCCACGAACCGGGGGGCAAGTTTCCTGGACTCTGTCTTCAGGGGAAAATTCTGGGTATAGAGCCAGACTTTGTGACCAACCCGGTACTCAGGAGCAGGGCGCCTCTTCTGGTTCACTCATTTGGAGTTCTCCTCCGCCACACGGAGCAAGGCCACTTTAGTCTCCTTCCAGAAATGCTTGCACTTGGAGATGTGGGCTGCAACAGATGGTTCTATCACCTCCTCCTCAGCGAAGGAGAGGAGAGGCGGATGCTACCCCAAAGACGCCTCGAATGGGGAGAATCCAGTGGCTGCTGATGTGGCCGAGTTGTGGGCGTACTTGACCCATTGAAGGTGAGAACTCCAGGATGAAGGATCAGCCACTGTGACACACCGGAGCATGGCCTCCATCTCTTGGTTGGCCCTCTTGCACTGGCGACTGGACTGAGGATGGTAACCAGAAGAAAGGCTGACCATGGCCCTGATGGCCTTGCAGAAGGTTCGCCAGACTTTCAAAATGAACTGGGGACCATGGTCAGAAACGATATCCTTAGGGATGCCGTGCAACCCGATCACATGTACAGACAGGAGATTAGCAGTCTCCAAGGCAGATGGGAGCTTCTTCAGGGGGATGAAATGGGCAGCCTGGGAAAACCTGTCAATGATCGTCAAAATAACAGTGTTTCTGTTGGATGGAGGTAACCCTGTCACAAAGTCCAGAGCTATGTCAGACCAGGGACAGCTGGGAATCAGAAGGGCTAAAAGAAGTCCAGCAGGAGGAGAGGTGGAAATCTTCCCTGTGGAACACTGGGGACAGGCCTTTATGTCCGTCTCCATCGCAGACCACCAGAAGTAGCGCCGAAGGGAGGACAGGGTGTATGCTACCCCCGGGTGGCAGGACAGCTTATTCGTGTGAAACCAATGAAGTACCTTACCCCTGACTGCATTAGGAATGAACAGCTGACCCGGTGACCCCCCCCCCCCCCCAGGTCCGGCTCAGTGAGCTGTGCCTCCCAAATTTGCTGTTCTATGTCCCAAGTGAGGAACCCCACAATAACCCACTCTGGGATGATGGTCTCAATCGCTGTGGTGGATGGGACGATGGAGAACTGGTGAGAGTGCACGTCCGGCTTTGTGCTCTTCAACCCTGGCCTGTAAGAGAGGGAGAACTTGAACCATGAGAAAAAAAATGTCCATCTGGCTTGACGAGAATTAAGATGTTTGGCGGAGCGAATGTACTCTAAATTCTTGTGGTCTGTTCACACAAGAAAAGGCAAGGCCGACCCCCTCCAACCAATGGTGCCATTCCTCTAACGCCAATTTTAGGGTCGGCAGTTCCCGATCCCCGACGTTGAAATTTCTCTCGGCTGGGGTCAGATGCCGAAAGAAATATGCGCACAGGTGGACCTTCCCGTCATCCCTCGAGCGCTGCGATAATACCGCCCCCACCCCGATGTCTGAAGCATCCACCTCAACAATGAATTGAGGCTTGGGATCAGGCTGGAGCAAAATGGGAGCCTCAGAGAAGCGCGTCTTGAGAAGGGTGAATACGTCCTGAGCCTCCTGGATCCAGCAGAAGGGAACCTTGGTGGACGTGAGAGCAGTGAGTGGTTAGGCGACTGAGCTGTAGTTCCGAATGAAACACCAGTAAAAGTTGGTGAACCCCTAAAATTGCTGTAGCTGCATCCTGGTGGAAGGGGTAGACCACTCAGTTACAGCTTGAACCTTGACTGGATCGGGCTTGATGCACCCAGGTGAAATTATGTAACCCAGGAAGGTGGTGGTGGAGGTGTGAAATTCGCACTTCTCTGCTCTTGATGTACAACTGGTTCTCAAGGAGGCACTGAAGAACCAGATGAATGTGGACCTGATGCTCCTCCAGTGAGCGGGAAAAGATCAGGATGTCATCAACGTACACAAACACAAACGTATTCAGGAAGTCTCGGAGTACATCAATTATTAGCCGTTGAAAACTTTAGGGGCATTGGTGAGCCCAAACGGCATCATACAGTACTCAAAGTGACCCAAGTGTGTGGAAAAGGCCATTTTCCATTCATCACCTTCCCTGATCTGGATAAGGTGGTAGGCGTCCCTGAGGTTGAGTTTGGTAAAGATAGTCAACCCCTGGAGTTGGTCGAAGGCCGAATTGATAAGGGGTAGAGGGTATTTGTCCCTGATGGTGATGTTATTTAGCTCCCAGAAGTCAATGCAAGGTTGTAGTGAGCCAAAAAGCCCGCACCCAGGGCCGATGAGGAGTGACGGATTAAACCAGTACTTAGCGACTTCTTAATATATTTCTCCATGGCCTCCTTTTCGAGAACCGACAAACTGTACAGGCGACTGGAGGGTAATTTGGCTCCTTGCTGCAGTTCTATAGCACAATCATATGGTCGGTGAGGGGGAAGTGACGTGGCTTTTACCTTACAGAAAACGGGAGCAAGGTCATGGTAGGCTGGGGGAACTTTTGAGAGATCTGGGGGCTCTGGGGCAGGAGGCTGAAGGGAAATGGATGGATTGCACGCTGCTGACTGGAGACAGGCGGACATCCAAAAGGAGCTCCAGGAGTGAATAACCCCCCCCGACTCCAGTCAAAGACAGGGTTGAAGGTGTATAGCCAGGGATGTCCTAACACCACCGGGGAGGAGGCGTATGGAATGACAAAAAAGGATAGCTCCTCCAGGTGGTTACCTGAGGTTATTACAGTTATGGGGGCTGTACGTTTTGTAACTTGAGTGATGGGCTGGCCTGACAGAGCTAAGAGTTTCTGGGGCTGAGATAACTGACTGCAGGGGATATTAAACTTGGTTGCTAGATTCTCAGAAATAACATTTTGTTCAGCCCCGGAGTCCACTAGTGCTGAGCCAACAAACTCGGCAGACTGGAGCATTAAGTGCACAGGGAGAACAAGGTAGTTTTTAGGGGCATTATTGGCTCCATCCGACAGCTTGCCCATTCTGACTGGTGGATCGGGCCGTTTAATTTTTCGGGACATCGGACAGCAAAATAATTGGATTGAGCACAATACAGACATACCCCCTCATCAACCCACCGCTGCTTCTCGGCCGGAGTTAACTTGGGCCGACCGATAGCCATATGATGCAAGGATTCGTTATTGCCAGTGACTAGTGGCAAAGTGGAGGGCTGTAAACACGATAAGCTAATAGGAGGCATAGCATGGAAAACATGACCCAGAAGCAGACACGGAGGACAATGGTAGTGGTGAGTGAGGCAATAATCTTTATTACAAATAATTCATAATAGTGAGGAAGTGGAGTGGGGAATCTGGCAACCCTGCGGGGAAAGGCAGAGACTAGGGGTTAGTATACTGATAGTAATTTCTGGCTGATAATCTTGGCTTTATGCTTACAGGTTCTTCAGCGGGAACGGTGTGGAAATTCCACCAAGCTGGGAGACTGTTTGGCAGAGGTGAGGCGTCACAGGTGCAGTTGGAGAAGGACTGTGTGGGGACAGGGGAGAAGGCTAGCCAGGCCTGGGAGAAGGGCACAAAGGAGTGGGGACAGTGAGCACTACGTTGGTAAGTTGACTTACGTGGTTGAGGAGAGTAGTGTGCACAGTGAAGGTGAACAGAATCCAGTCTGCCAGGGAGATTCCTGAATCCAGAGGCAGGCTAGGGTCAGAGCACGGGAGGCAAAAACAGATCAGGCAGTCAAATCCAAAACACAAACAAGCTCGGGGTCACAAGCAGGCAAGGGTCAAAACTTGGCAGAGTTAATCATAGCATGAGTACCAGATACCACAAGGCATGCTGCAGGCATGGTGGCAAACAGATTCAACCAGGCAGAGTGGAGTGAAAGTGTCCTACTTGTACTATCCCACTAATTGGCTGCAAGTGATGATTACAGCTGCCAGGAGAGGCACTCAATTAGTGAGGAGGGAGAGAGGCAGACAGGCAGGACAGACAGAAACCCTTACACCCATCTGCTTCTGGGCTCTCTCTGCCAGGCTCTACTGCTGGTGATTGTGGTGCCACCTTACCAACTTCCTGCTCTCCTTCCTCATCCAAGGTGGTGCCGTCTGGAGTGGAGTTCCAGGAAGCCTTCACTCTGCCATCCTCGCAAGAAGTCCTTGTTCTACCATCCTTACTGCAGGAGGTTCACGCCCCGATGTCCTTGTTGCAGGAAGTTCAACCTTCTCCACCTGTGCTCCCGGAAATCCACGCTCTGCTGCCTATGCTCCCGGAGATGCTCGCTCCCCTGTCGTCGCTCTCGGAGGTGCTCGCTTCCCTGTCGTCGCTCCCGGAGGTGCTTGTTCCCCTGTTGTCGGTCTAGATCTTTGCCTCAGCGTCCTCACCTGAGTAGTCTCATCGAAGTTCTTTGGCCTCAACTTTTTGATATTTTTAATTTATTGAGATGCACCTGTATTCTCTTTTGTATTACTTCGAATATAGCCAACGTTTATCCTGGAAGATTATGAAGACTACATCAACACATATTTCAATCATCTGTGCACGATGGATGACGCAATACCCAGCAATAAGGACAGCTTCGCTTTCAGTACAGCAACGCCTTCCAGCAAGAGCTGGCAGTCTAACTCCATTAAGAGCGCCCTCAAAAAATCCTGCTGCACAGAGGTCAGTGACATTTTGGTCTCAATTGACAGTAAACTCGGTGGACTTGATGCAAGGATAGCGCTTGTTGAAATACTGCATAAGGAAATCCAAACTACTATTAAAGTATTGCTAGAAGGTGACATTACTACTAAACCTGGATTAAATAATTTGTCTTGTATTGCAATTTCTCTCCAATAATGATTTAAATATCACGGTCCAACAGGACATTTCTGACACAGCTGCATAGTCTCTGTGGACAGGCTCTTAGATGATGAGTGAATAGACTCAAATGTAGGGACTGGGGTGTGGAGAAGAACATACATACTGTAAGTTGCAGTCTGGCTTTTTATATTTCGACCCTCTCATTGCCTTCATTTATAAAGCAAGACAGGACCATACAAAAAAGGAGCTGATGACAAGCATCAAAGAGTGAAAGGAGGATATCAGGTGCAAAAATATGCAGACTAAAAATCATGACCCTGCCTACTGGATCATGACCCCTGGGGTTAGCAACCCTATAGAGTAACCTATTAAATATCTCACCACAATAAAGGTTCATTTAATTCTTAAAAAGTTGTTCAAGCATAGTTGGTTACAATTCTTCAAAGCTTAAGCTTCATTGCATCCAGGGAGAACATATGCAGAATAACCACAAGAGCACACTTTTTACCCAGAAGGCATATGGGGCTTTGTATCACTGTCATCAGTCCTAAATTTTAGGGCATCTTTCATTTACCACAATGGCCGCTAATAGCACTCTATAGGACTCCGGCTATCATCTGTCCTTGCCACAAAAGCTACCCTTTGTGATGAGAAGAAGAAGAAGGAGGAGAAGAATAAAGAAACACAATCCTCTTATCACACAAATAAATAACAGCATATGGACTTGCCACTCACAGTCCTTTCTTAGCTGCTTTGGATTGGGCTTTGGGTACTATTTTGGTGCAAAATGCATTTAGACTTTAGCAGAGGGGGTGATGAAGTAAGGGACAGTTACCTCCTCGGGATTTTTCTTTTGAAGCCTCCATTTCTCTGACCTCTGAGATTGGGAAAGAAGAAAAGCCATAAAACCTATTTTCCATTATGCCTCTTTCAAGTGGTGGTTGTTAAGTGAAGGGATGGGAGAGACAGAGAGAGAAAAGAAAATTGGCTTCTGGACACTGTTTGCATCACTCAAGTGTCAATGCAAATAAGGTGATCTGGCTGCTTGGCACTTTGTTTGCCCCCCAAAACATGGGACAACAACAAGGTTCTTTTGGATCTTAGATGCTGTGATAAATGTGTTTGTGCCCATATATCTCTTCTCCTTCTTAATTACAATAAGTTGGTGCCATAATAGGATTGTCAACCACCAAGGTCTGACAGCTTAAAAGAAATGCTTTCCAGTTGAAATGTGCCTTTGAGGGCCGATTTTCCAGAGCTTTCTTGCTTCACTTTAAAGCTCCATCCAGTTCAGCAGTCCATTCAGTGTAGCTGGGATACAAATCCATGCCACTGCAGCTATCACAGGGCCAGAATGAGCATAAAAAAGCTGCATTACATCTTGCTTCGTTTTTTAAAGGTTCCCCTTGGCTTCTCGTGCGCAGGAGCCCTGTGTGTTGCAAAACCTCCCACTTTGGTCTGCCAAGCGTCTGCGTTACTGGGATTCGTCATAGGGAAGTCAAGGAATTGCAAAGCAGACAATACTTGTGGCCATCATTTCATCGTAGCGTGGGTGCTCCATTTTATTTCAGAAACGCCATTGTCATGCTGCTGCCTGCCAATATTTGCGCCCTCGGTGAGCCACCAATCAGCAGTATGCAGGGGTGATTTCATTTCAGTTAGCCTTTCTGCTTTCAAGGTGCTTTGCTGTTACTACATTTTCATCTGTGTTTTTGATACATTCCAGGAAGACTGTTTTAAGCCAGTGTGTCTTGGAGGCAGGGGTAGCAGATGGGAGTGATAGTCATTCCCAGCCAAGGCCTACTGCTGTGCTTTAGGTCCTTTGGTGGGAGATTTCAAGGCACAGTCATGCCATCCATTTGTCTGCCAAGTACTCGCCACAAAATGAACACATTCTTTCATCTTACCTTCTCTTTAACAAATCTATTTTAAAAAAGGAGAAGATAGTACAACTTATTTTTACTGATTTTAGCCTTTTGTTAAACAAACCTGGCATTTTTTTCATTGGTTTACTGAAAAGGTCAAAGCATGAGGATGGAGTCAATGAAAAAAATGTTCTGAGGCCCTTCTGGTTTCAAGAAGATGGCGTTGGTCCTCACGCAAGAACATGTTAGGATTAAGTATGAGTAAATCCCTCGTACTTGTGTGTTAGTACAGCTAAGCTGCTCCAGATTCAACAAATGCTCATATCTCCTATAAAACAGTGTCAACAGTCCATGTTATAAAATCCTGTCAACTAGTTATTAAGTTTATAGGGTTTACATTCTTAAAATTGATTCAGATGACCTAAATAGTGAGAACTAAGGTTAGAATTAAAGCAAACTATATGCACATAACTCTTACAACTGGTCTTTGTTAGTTAGTTAACCCTCCTGTTGTCCTCGGGTCAAAATGACCCGCTACTGTGTTAAAAACCAAAAAAATCCCCCTAAACAATATTTTTTCAACTTAAAATTTTATGACTTTTCCTAGATTGACCCCAACATTAGGATAAGTGAATTGCTGCCTTTATTCACATTTCCATGTAAGCTGTACAAAAAAAGTTACAAAGGTCGTCTTCGGGTCAAAATGACCCGACAGTCAAATTGAGTTGAAATCACAGTCACTGAGTTATTTACACACCACAGAATGTGAGAATGTTTTAGTTCTGTCTCAGATCAATCAGTAGCAGACGTAAACAACACCAGACGTAAACAAGACAAGACAGGTGGCCTTCTCATGGACTGCAGTGCCTTTGATCAGTCTCAGATCAATCAGTAGCAGACGTAAACAAGACAAGAAAGGTGGATTTCCAGAGGTTATAAAGGTGCTGCAGATGACAGTACCCCAAATTCTCTCTGTGCTGAAGCCATGAGTGCGCGTTATACCGTCAAACAGGCTATAGAGCTGATTTTTTCAGATGTCCAGCAAGACAACTCTGATTCAGAACAGGAAGTGGAGGATGTATCAGAAAAAGAAGATGGGGAGGAATACAACCCAGAGCATGATGAATCATCTTCAGAAGAAGAAAACCCTGAAGCTGAAAGAGAGACTTTCCTTTCAAAAAACGGCAAAATAACATGGTCCTCGGCAGCATATGGCCAACACGGCAGGGAGGCAGAACAAAATGTCATATGACCCCAGGACCCACAAGGTATGCCGTTTCTCATGCCCATGACTGTCTCTACATTCTACCTGTTCATCACACCAGCAATACAAAAAATAATCCTGGAGATGACAAATCTGGAGGGTTTTCGCAAATGTGGAGACAGCTGGAAAAAGATGGATGAGACTGACCTGCAGGCCTACTTAGGGCTGCTAATCTTAGCAGGTGTATACAGGTCCCGAGGTGAGGCTGCAGCTAGTCTATGAGATGCAGAGAGTGGAAGGCCAATTTTCCGAGCCACAATGCCACTCAAAGTCTTTCACACCTACTCAAGACTGCTACGATTTGATAACCGTGAGTCAAGACCAGCAAGACGTGTGACAGACAAACTTGCAGTTTCTTGCTTAGTTTTTTCACCTTGAGCAACAATAACATCATAAAGACACATTAGTCTAGGCATCGCAAGTGATGGTCTATATGACATCATAAAGACACATTTATCTATGAGCCATATGACATCATAAAGACTCATTAGTCTAGGCATCGTGAGTGATGGTCTATATGACATCATAAAGACACATACAGTATGTCTATGTGAAGTCATATAGACATCATATCTTTATGACGGCATCGCGAGTCCTATGATGCCTGAGTTCATAGGACGTCCTATGACGATCAGGCAGAGATCATAGGCCATCCTATGATGTCCTATAAACGTGGCAGACACGCACACACACAGACACAAAGAAATTTCTTGCTTTAAAATTCAATTAAGCTGCTTATATTTCCGGTTCCGGTGCCACACGAGTTGGCTGCCTTTTGCAACAGCGGCTCAATTCTGGGTCTTTTTATCTTCCTTCTTCTTTCTTTCTTTCTTTCAAAGGTCTTTTTATTGTTATTAATTGAAGTGTCAATACAATACAAAGTATTAGAAATTTTCATTTTTGTTTCAACCAAACAGTGAAAAACTAGAACTTAAAGCCAACAAATGTAAATGCTTCAAAGCACAAAAACCTTTAAATAAACAATAATTAAAAAAAAAATACAAAGAAAAATTGTGTGTGTGAGGTGGGGGTGGGGTAAAGGGGATATGAGCTACTCAGAAACTATAATCGTGGGTCTTTCAAAGAAATCAAGAAACGGGCGCCATAATTTATAGAATTTGTTTTCAGAGCCACAGACTGTATATCTGATTTTTTCTAAATCCAAACAGGACATTATATCTTTTATCCACTGTAAATGTGAAGGGGGCGAAGAGTCTTTCCACTTCAGTAATACAGCACGTCTGGCCAATAATAATGAAAATTTGAATACTTTTAATTTGGAACTTGGCAAGACAAGTTCTGGAGCCACACCAAAAATGGCGCATAATGGATCAGGTTTAATTTGATATTGCAGGACTTCAGACATAGTGATAAAAACAGAATGCCAAAAATTCATCAATGCAGGGCAGGACCAATACATGTGAAGCAAAGTGCCAGGAGCGCTACCACACTTTTCACAAGTTGGGTCTATATCCGAGTAAATACGTGCTAACTTAACCTTGGACAGGTGCATCCGGTGTACAATCTTAAATTGAATAAGAGCGTGACGAGCACACATTGATACAGTGTGAACCTGGCCAAGAATAGAGTCCCACAGTTCATCAGTAAAAGTAAAATTAAGATCTTGTTCCCAGTTCAATTTGATAGCGGCCAGAGAAGAAGATTGTAAATTTGAAATTAAACTATATAAAACTGACATTACCCCCTTAGAAGTTGGTTTAACTAATAAAAAATCATCTAGAGGATTATCAGAAGGTTTTTGAGGGAATTGTTTTGTCATGGTTTGCACATAATGTCTGACCTGGAGGAAGCGGAAAAAATGTGTAGAAGTGATGTCGAATTTGGTAGAAAGTTGAGAAAAACTTGCAAATTGACCATCAAAATATAAATCCGCAAAAGACTTTAAACCTTTTCTATGCCATATATGAAATGCACTATCAATAGTTGATGGGGTAAATAAATGATTTGCGGCAATTGGACTTCTAATGGAAAAAAACTGAAGACCGAAATTTTTCCTGAATTGAGACCAAATTCTAAGAGACTGACGAACTACTTTATTATTACCCAGTGTAGACAAAGCAAGGGGAAGTGGTGAACCTAAAATTGCTGGTAGGGAGGTTTGATTGTCCACATGTGACTCCATAAGGATCCAAATAGGTGATTTGGGTTCCAGATAAAAATGGAACCCAAAAGTACACTTCTTCTTTCTGATCCAGTGATAACTTTCTGATCCGGCACACCTTTCACTCTATATATATCACGGACACACAGTTATCGCCCCAAAGGTCTCCCGAGTCAGCGGACGGAGCCTCTGTTTACAGCAGGAGACAATACAGCAGGGAAGAGCTAGCTAGCACTCAACCGCCACCCGGTGCTAATGGAGAAACTCGACATACCAGGAGAAACTGAAGCGAAAACGACGCGGGTGCCGGGCTGGAGTTTAAGCGGTGTGCAAGAAATATAAGACAGAATAATAAAGAGCGATGGCAAGAACCAAGCAGACCGCCCGTAAATCTACTGGAGGAAAAGCCCCCAGGAAGCAACTGGCCACCAAGGCTGCTCGGAAAAGCGCTCCGGCCACCGGCGGAGTGAAGAAGCCTCACCGTTACAGGCCCGGTACCGTGGCTCTGAGAGAGATCTGTTGCTACCAGAAATCCACGGAGCTGCTCATCTGTAAGCTGCCCTTCCAGCGCCTGGTGAGGGAGATTGCTCAGGACTTCAAGACCGACCTGTGCTTCCAGAGCTCCGCCGTCATGGCTCTGCAGGAGGCCAGCGAGGCCTACCTGGTGGGTCTCTTCGAGGACACCAACCTGTGCGCCATCCACGCCAAGAGGGTCACCATCATGCCCAAAGACATCCAGCTGGCCCGCCGCATCCGCGGAGAGAGAGCTTAGACTTTCTGCTGCACATCCACCAACCACAATGCTCCGCAGTGTGTGCCTATATATATATATATATATATATATATATATATATATATATATATATATATATATATATATATATATATATACGTATATATATATATATATATATATATATATATATATATATATATATATACCTGTATATATACAGTATATATACAGTATATATATATATTAATACGTATACTAGCTGCTCTTGTTTTTTCTTGCCTTCTGATTGTTGCTCTGAGTGTTGCTATCCCTGTGCTGTTGCAGTCCTGGAATTTCCCCATTGTGGGACTAATAAAGGCTTATCTTATCTTATCTTATATTGGGGGTTTAGTGAAGACGGGTCATTTTGACCCGGAGGACACGGGGTGTATACAGACTATGAGGATAACAGGAGGGTTAATTCCCTTCCACAGCATGTGGGACACCATGTGGAGTATAGGGGCAGCGCTTATCTCTGTTTCGCTGACCCTAGGCCACACAGCTACTGTAAGTAGAGAAAGCTACAGTGGGGGGGTCAGTCCCCTGGTAGCGCTGTGCGTAACTTTCCTTTCCCCGTTCTATTATGCTGAGCACCAAGCTAGAAGGCGGAAAGTACCATTTAAAAAAAATTTTTTTTTAATATGCTCTTTGGTATGACCCGGCCAGGATTTGAACCCCGGCCTCCCGGCTGTGGGGCGAATGCTTTATCAACTAGGCCACCACTCTGGTATTACAACTGGTCTTGACCATTCATAAATTTTCACTACTGTATGACTAGATTGATGAATGTGGTAAGGCATCCACCCCACAGCTGGGAGGTTGTGGATTCAAGCTCCTGCCGGGTCATACCAAAGACCATAAAAATGGTAGTTTCCACCTTCCAGTTTAGTGCTCAGTAAAATAGAATTGGGAAAGGAAAGTTGATTACCCAGCCACAGGGGGGAGTGCAAGCAAGTGTACTCCTTGTGCCAGTCCCAAGCCCAGATAAAAATGGGGAGGGTTGTGTCAGGAAGGACATCTGCCATAAAATCTCTACCAAATTCAATAAAAACACAAGGAAAAGAAGAAGATCATGTTTACATGCCTATTAGTACACATAGGCCCACTGTTTCCAATACTACTGGAGAAGGGTAGAGTTTTAAATGGGCCTCCAACCATCACTTGGAAAGAAGGGTTTAAACACCTGATTGTCTGTGATTATCAAAAATTGACAATGACAGTTTGGGGGATCATCCCCATGTCTCCTACCTGATAAGTGTAGAGATGCACCACTATACTAACCAATAATGTAAGAAATGGAAAAGAACCAATAGGACCACCACTGACTATATGGAACTTTTGGAAATTCTGGTTCCATAGACACCTTGTGGTGGCTAAATGAGTTGTTTTCAGAAATTTATTAGATTTTCAGTCTTTCTCTGAAATAGTGAATGGAGCAGCAGTTCTCTCAGAATAAACAATGTTACCAAAACTTAAATTTCCAAAAGTTCCACATAGTACCTTTAAGAAGCTGCTCATATAAAATGCTGTTCTCTCAAAGTGTTTAGGCAAACATCAAATTTAGGAAGGAAAAGCTACTGTGAGCATGATCTATAGTCTAAGACCAAAAGCAAATGTGACATGTGTTTCAAATTATGTCCTTCTGCCTAGAGCCTGCCCAAACACCAAGAGGATTTGGGAGAGAAAGTTTCAAGCACCTCATTTACCTCTCCACCACTCCACTCCTTCTCCCCCATCCACACTTGTGTTAAAAGCAGGGAGGCCCAGTGGCTGCACGGCTCTCCACCGCCAACCAGACCTGAGAATGAGAGGGGAACTCATAAAACATAATCACGCTTTATGAGGGCCCCCTTAAGAGGAATGCTGAGGAAAAGGCCATTTCTATCTTGCAGGTTTTCTCTCTCTCTAATGGGGTGCGGGAGAATAGAGTTCACAGACTACCAAAGATCCCAGCCTAACTACACAGGAGGTACCAGGAACAGGGGATTACTGTAAACAAGTACATTTTCTCACAAAAACGTCTGGAATTTTTATCCAACATCGCATATTAAAATGATGCTCATAATGAGATCCATCTGCAAAGTCTTCTCATTTTGTGGAGTATAAATAGATAGTAGTGATATGACAAAAGCATTCCTTTCAATTTATCTGATCAGTGTACAGTTCTGGCCAATGCAATGTCATCTACGTAGGTGGTTGTGGGGACCAAAAAAGGCAAATATTTTATTTCTGAGGATTGCTATATAGAGGATGAAAGGAAACTATTGTGTTATACATAAAAGGCCTTTATGAATAAACTTGAGAGACACTCAACAATAGGAGAAAACAGGATTTCAGTCTCTTTTTTGAACAATTTGTTATCCAAAGCACCAAACTTTATCAATCACAGCCGCAGATTTGCATTGTAATAGGTCTTATACGTACACGCCAATTGAGCACGATAGAGAGAGACAAAGAATAAAAGAGACAAGAGGGCAAAAATGAAAGGCATAATGCTGAAAGAAAAGACGAGCAAACAGAGAGGAGATAGAAGTGCGTAAGGGAGCAGTAAACAAAGACAGCAGCCAAAAAAGAAGGAAAAAAAATTGACTGTGAGTGAGTTGGTGGTGCTGAAAAGGAGCCAGACCCCGGGGCCCTCACCTCAACCACATCTTCATAAGCTGCAGAGCTTCCCTCTCCCCAGTCCAGCCTCTGGCCCTGCAATAAATACATTTTCAATTACAAGCACTAGGGAACAAAAAAAAGAAGAAGCGGAGGTGGAAAGGAGGGTGGAGGGCCCTTAAGGAGTCTGAGTGAATCCCCTGGATGACACCTCTGGCCACAAGGCTCAGATGTGCTGCAGAGAAGGCCTCAGCATTATGCCCTGGCACACGCGTGGAGTTTAATCACCGGCTGGCTGTTTGCAGCCTGTAAGGCATTTAAGAGAGCCTGGGTCTGAGTCCAGAGGTGCATCAGCCAGCACTTTGATGGAACACCTGCAGTGAAATGAGATCTTTACTGGGCAGACTGCAACCTCAACCTCCCACAGACGGAGGGGTTCAAGAGCCCAACATGGGGTCGGGGACTCTGCTGTCTGTTGGACTCCAGACATAAACCACAGATGGCTTTGAGGATTATTACAGGTGGCTGTTGTCAAGACAAATATAAGGCTTACGTCAGCACCGCTGGATATACTAGTAGCATCAGAAACCTCTGACACAGCACATACATGCCTCTGGTGTACTTTAGCCTGTGAGCAACCACTTTTTCTGGGTTTAGATGTAACCTGCTTTTGCGCTGTGTGGTCTGATGGGACAGAGAGAAATGTATGAATGTGAATTAATGAATGTGGTAAATTACATATAAACACAGAGCCAATAATATAGACTAGTTTTGATCAGTTTTCCTCTGTACAGAAGAAGGAAGACAAGGAGACTTGGTGGTGGAATGAGGAGGTACAGAAAAGTATTCAAAGGAAGAGGTTGACAAAGAAAAAGTGGGATAGTCAGGAAGATGAAGAAAGTAGACAGGAGTATTTGTAATCTAGGTGAAGAGAGAGGTGACAAAGCCAAAGGAAAAGGCGCATAGTGAGTTGTGTGAGAGGCTGGACACTAAGGGAGCAGAGAAGGACATGTATCAATTAGCTAGACAGAGAGACTGAGCTGGAAAGGATGTGCATCAGGTTAGGTTGATTAAGGACAGAGATAGTAATGTACTAACAAGTGATGAGAGTGTGTTGAGAAGGTGGAATGAGTACTTTGAGGAGCTGATGAATAAAGAAAATGAGAGAGAGAGGAGGATGGATAAAGAAAAGATGGTGAACAAGGAAGTCCAGAGGATTAGCAAGGTGGAAGTGAGGGTAACTTTGAAGAGGATGAAGAATGGAAAGGTGATTGGTCCAGATGACATACCTGTGGAGGTATGGAAATGTTTAGAAGAGATGGCAGTGGCCTTTTTAACCAGACTGTTTAACACAATCTTGGAGAGTGAAAAGATGCCTCAGGAATGGAGAAGTGTTTTTGTACCAATTTTCAAGAACAAGGGTGATGCTCAGAGCTGTAATAACTAGAGTCATAAAGTTGATCAGTCATGCTATGAAGATATGGGAAAGAGCTGTTGAAGCCAGGTTAAGAGGAGGGGTGACAATAAGTGAGCAGCAGTATAGTTAAATGCCAAGAAAGAGTGCTACAGATGCAATGTTTGCTTGAAGAGTGTTGATGGAGAAATATAGAGAAGGTCAGAAGGAGTTGCACTGTGTCTTTGTGGACCTAGAGAAAGCATATGATCGGGTATTAAGAGGGAAAGTGTGGTACTGTATGAAAAAGTCAGGAGTGGCAGAGAAGTATGTGAGAGTGGTGCAGGACATGTATGAGGACAGCAAAATGGTGGTGAGGTGTGCTGTAGGAGAAACAGATGGATTCAAGGTGGGGTTACATCAGGGATCAGCTCTGAGCCCATTTTTGTTTGCTGTGGTGATGGACAGGATGACAAACAAGGTCAGGCAGGAGTCTCCGTGGACCATGATGTTTGAAGATGACGTTGTGATCTGTAGTGAGAGTAGGGATCAGGTGGAAGAGAATCTGGAAAGATGGAGGTATGCTCTGGAGAGAAGAGGAATGAAAGTCAGTCGAAGCAAGACAGAATACGAATGTGAATGAGAGGGAGGTAGGTGTAACGGTGAAGATGCAAAGAGTAGAGGTAGTGAAGGTAGATGAGTTTAAATACCTGGAGTCAACCATCCAAAGCAATGGAAAATGCACAAGAGAGGTGAAAAAGAGAGGGCATGCAGGGTGGAGTGGGTTCAATGTCTTGCTCAAGGGTACTTCCACATGCAGACCGCAGAGAGAGCAGGAATGAAACCACCAAACCAGGGTGAGATGGAGGCAGATGATCCGCTGTGACGACCCCTAAAGGGAGTGTCATCTGTCTGAGCTGTTGTTTGTTGCTGAGCTCAGACCCTTACTTTACTTCTAGTTTTGGTTATCTGCGAGTCTGATTTTGTAGTCTTCTGTATATGTTTATTGGTATGTTTTTTCTGTTCTGTGGCACATCTCCCTCCTCATCTCCCAGACTCACCCACCAGCTGCTCGCTGTTTGCCTTCCAGCCTTTCCCAGCTGCGAACAGTTGAAAATTAGGTCACCTGCCCACTCGCACCTGCCGCTAGTTATTCCCCCCCCACACACTATTTATTGACTGCCGTTTTCCTCCATCAGTGCGGCAGTCATAATTGTGTTTAGACTGAACTCCTGCTTCTTGGACAGTCTCCCCCTCCTTTCCTCCAGGGATTTCTCAGCCCTGGAGAAGCTCAGCTGTGTAAGTTATTCTTGTTGTCTTTTTGTATTCGTCTACACGATTATTTTTTGGACTGTAATGTTCTTTCTGTTAATAAATGTTCAACTGCAGTCAAGTGCTTGGGTTTGTTTTTGCCCCGGAGGGGCGTACATGACAGGGAGCAGCCAAAAGAAGAAGTTTTGATCAGTTTTCTCCCAGCCTAGTTTCTCCACAATGTTTTCCACCATCTTAAGACATTAAAACCAGTTTCATTCAGATACTAGAAAAGCACTCAGAGAGCACACACCTCTGCCAAGGCTCCTTCCCTCCCTTTGTCCTTCCATCTGTCCATATCTCTCTGCCGCCATCCCTCCATACATTGAAAGATGGGGCCTTGGTGGAGGTATGCACTCATGGATCACCTCCAAACCCTAAGGGATTTGTCTGTAGCCCAAGAGCCACCTCTGGTGAAAATTTCATCAAACTCTGTCTAGTAGTTCTTGAGTAATCTTGCTAACGCATTGTGAGAAGATAGAGCCTTGGCGGAGGTATGCACTCTCAGATCATCACCAAAATGTAATGGATACCTTTGTAGCCCAAGGACCACCTCTGGTGAAAATTTCATTGAAATCCATGCAGCAGTTTTTGTGTAATCCTGCTGCAAAATCATAAACAAGGGCCTTAATGGAGGTATGCACTCTCATATCATCACCAAAATCTACAGGGTTCATCCTTAGTGCCAAGGGCCACCTTTGTTGAAAATTCCATTCAAATCCATCCAGTAGTTTTTGGACAATCCTGCTAAGAGACAAACGTATGCTGGCAAAAATGTTACCTCCTTAGCGGAGGTAATTAGTGGTTGAGCTGGTAGGTAAACAACAGTCTGCTGATACATACAAAAACATTGACTATACATGAGCCAGCAAAGATGTGAGAGATAGTGGGGACAGCTATGGTGGCTGATAACTGGAGGAAAAAACAAGCAGAACAGCTGAAGCCTATATAGCTTACCATTATGGAAAAATAGAGGTCTGCTGACAAAAAGTTGCTGAGGGACTTTGTGACATTTCACAGACTGTCCTGACTCAACTATATTGCCACTTAGCCTTAACGAAACACAATCAGTACTACAAAACCAGTACTATATCTATATCTCCACATACTTAAGGTTTGCCACATTCCAACACACTCCATGGGAATGTTGGATATCCCCAGTGTTACACAATACACCAGTCAGCCACCATTATACCCGCAAGATACCCAGAGAAGTCAGTGATGAATTTGTCGGCAGGTCTGTTTTCAGCAGCACAAAGCGTAGCGCGCCTCAACTGCACACGCTGTCATTCTGCCCCGCCCAGGGTCATGGTTTCTGTTCTAAGCACCATGACCACCACAGTAATTACCCGAATTGAGGGGGAGAAAAAAAACTTCAGCATTCCAGAAGTGTCACAAGGGGTGAGTCTGTGTGGGCAGAATGTAAGTTGGATTCTCTGACTCCAGGGAGGATGTGAAGAGATTTAAGAACTCAAAATTTTTCCCCTTTCCTTAAAGTCCCCTGTCACCATCCCACCCATCACCCCACCTACTGCTTGATCTGCTTCTGTTTCCCGACGGGGGGCAGAGAGAGAGGGTGGGAGAAAAGAGAGAGAATTACGCCTCACTGGTCAGTGGGTTGGGTGACCTCAAGGTCAGTCAACTTTCTCATAGCTGATTATAGTGTAAGAAAAAGTGGTGTCAGGTTAATTTGTCAACTTGTTATTAAATTCTGAAGTTAAGGTGATATAAAAAGCTAAGTGAACATGGGCTTCATTAGTGCTTGGCCTCAGATCTGGTTATGTTTCACTGATAGTTTTTCAGCCTCCTGGCAGTAGCAGCAGCAGCCAAGCATGCTCCCAGCAGACAACAAGTGAGCTAGCGTCATTGAGGCTAATAAGCACCACGGTTTAGCTATTTCCACCAGGGCTGCCTGCAGCTCCCAGACAGGGCCCCATTTCACGGGTGCCTGCACAAGGTGTGGGTCCGAGTGGGGGCCCCATTCTTCATCGGGGGGGTACAAAAGAGGAACAGTCTGTTTGAATTTTAGTGCAAGAAACACGTGCACAAGTTCTGACTAATAAGTATTTGTAAATATACTGTAGAAGTAAAGCTCCAACAAAAGGGTTTCACATATTTGGCAAATAACAGATATCAGCCTATGCTTATGACATGCATCATTATGAAAACATTTTTGCTTAACAGTGAATAAAAAAAACACATCATCATGCAGTGTTACATGCAGAGTGGCTCCAACCCCATTACTCACAGACCTCTAGCAAAGTCTGAAATATGTGCCGAATCGAAATAACACCCGAGCAGTCAGTGGTGTTTCTTCACAGCAAGTTCACGTTTGTGAAATAAAGTGAACTAATGTTTATGAAAAATTATCCCATGAAGTTCTTTTTTAAATAAAACTCGAATATCCTATATTTGTAGAAAGAATATGAGCCTATTAATTAGATTTGTACTTTTCTATCCCTTAAAAATCGATATCCACATCAGTCAGACTCTATACTGCAGTCATTTCTGGTGAACCTATGTTTTATGGTGGAATTCCTGTGCAATTTTCTCTTTATCCAATCAGCACGCCTGGGGGCCCTCGGCCTAGTCAGGCGGGGGGTTGTGGGAATCGTGGTCTGACTGCAGGAGATGATGTGATTTAGGCTTTGCTTGAAGGAAGCACACAGCTATTTTGACAGACGCTGGCCTCCTGCTCAGACTGAGGTCTGCAATTACACAGGACGTAATCGTGGTGAGCTGCGGCCAGGCTGGAGCTGCCGAGGGCCCCTGGGAAGGGGGAAAAAAGCACATCTTTGTCGGGGCCACAGAGGGTTTGGCAGGCAGGGCCATCGCGTGACTGTGGGAGAGGAATGACTAGTGCGTAACACCAGGGAGCAAAGCTTTGAAAGATTGGCTGTCGGAGAAACATCCAGAGCAACACACAGAAGGTCTTGGCTTGTCCAGTGGAATATGACATTTGAGAGAAAATAATGTGCTTGTGTGTCACTCTAACATCTAACTCATAGACCTACAGTACATTTACAGTAAATCTATGCATAGGATGCATGCCAACAACATATATATAGGACATGTACGCTGTTCCTCTGCAATGCTTTCTCATTACAAACATAGTCTGTCCTTGCAGGCCCCATAAGGCTTCACCTTTCTCTTGTGCATGCATTTGTAACACTCCTCCCTTCTCTAAAGAATAAGGGAGCGAGTGAAAGCACCCTGGCATGTACACCATCATCCGTGTTCATTTTCCTTCCCAAAGAGGGCTTAAAACAATTACCCATTTAAATAGCCTAAATCAACTTGCAGTGCGGAAACAATGCAACGGCTGCCACTACTATTTACTGTAATGAACGGGGGTGCCCATTGTGGATGTGACACTCTTCAGGGACCTCACACTGAATAGATGTCAAGTTACATAAAAAGTTTTTCAGCAACACTGAAAGTGTGGTGTTGTGGATAAAAAGAGTGGCGGTGAGATCATATTTACCCACCATTCAGCCTGCTTTAAATACGCTCATCGACCACATCCTATTTGGATAAATCAGGGACAGAAGGAGCGGCCAGCAGAGGAGAGTGGATTCTCCACAGTCAATTCAATGTGGGATCTGACACAAGCATGGGAAAGCAAATAACCCGGATTAGGCTTCTTCAAAGGCCTGGCCCTGTGAAAAATGGGAGTAGGTGGAGCAGACAATGATGAGAGTTAGTGGTCACGCGCGCGCGCACACACACACACACACACACACGCACACAGAGTTATGACAGTAAGACGCATACACACAGAGAAAGATGAGATGGTGCCTTGAAGCCTGTCCAGCTAAGGTGTGGGTTTGTTTGTCAGGTTTTGAGTTAACATGGAGGATGATGGACATACGGTGTGTTTCAGGGTATTGAGAGGTGACATAGTGGTAGAGCAATGATTGCATGTTGAGGCATCTCCACAGCAAGATCGAGCTTCACCTCACCTGCTCTCAGCGTCTTAGTCTCAGTCTAAGCTGTGCCAAACCAGACTTGCCAGAAGACCAGTGCCAGGGTGTTTGTACTTGTGCATATGTGTGTGGAAACTTTGAATCCCGTCTTTGAGTGCAACCAAAGTTCAGCAAAGGATGTCTGTGTTTCATTAAAGCCATAAGTGCATCTCGGCAGCAGACAAACATGGTGGATCATGAAGCTAGTTTTCCATTAGACGTGAGGAAATCTGACTGCTGCAGCTTTGAGGAGCTCTTAGAGAATCTCTGCCGCAATTTATGCTGTACACATACTTAAAAGCACATGCCAAGCATTGCTTCAAACCACGGCAACATTAATGGCGCAGTAAGCTAATTTATCTGACGAGGCTGCTGTAAGCATCAACGTTTCTGTGACATGAGAACCATGTAATGCACATGTGCTACATACCTCTGTACACAGTCTTTAGTGCTGACTTGGGTTTTACTCCAAGACAACTTTATTTAATGTCAGGAATGTTCACAGCTGTGTGTGCGTCTGTGCAATAGGGGTTTTGTAGTCATTTCCTCTTGTCTGCATGCTTCAGTGCATGTTTCCCTTCTTCACTCCCTATCTTTTCATATCAAAATGCTCACCTGCTTTTCCCAACTTATGGTAACCTACCAAAAGTACACTGGCACACGCTTGCATACAGAGAGGCATGCAGAGGACATTAACACATGCACACGCACACACACTTAGACATGCACTCCACTCCCTCAGGCAGTCTGGCTGTAAGATGATACTCTGTCTATGAGCATTTCGCACATGCCTTCTTGGACAGTTCCCACACTCCGGGCTGCCTCAGCCTGTCTGACCTTTGCCAAGCCCACCACCCTCCTCACTACACTCCCCCCCACCCCCATCTCCTTCCTCCTTCCCAGTCTTCCCTCCTCCTTCTCATCATCTCCCAGGGCCTGCGGTTTGGACAGCTGTGGCCAAGCTGGCTGCTTGGCTTGTGGAAAACATCCGCTACACATGGAAGACTTCAGTGATCTTTCTTCGTCTTTGCTGGCTGAATGGGTAACTGGTTGTCTGCTTCCAGATTCCATGAACACATTATTTGATCCATCCCACTCTAGTTGCATCCTGTCTAGCCCCAATATCTCACTCATCAGAAGTATGTACGAGTTTTCATGGTGTAATGCAAGATAGACTGGAGGTGCAGGGAAAGTGGAGAGAGACTTAAAATTCTTGGAAATCAGACACAGAGTTTCTAAAATTAACATCACATGTATTTGGATTAAAAAAAAACAGTGAGATCTGTCTACACCAGCCAATTACAAAACATCATGAGCTGAAGCGGGAGCGACGCGGGTGCCGGGCTGGAGTTTGGGCGGCGTGCAGGAAATATAAGACAGAATAATAAAGAGCGATGGCAAGAACCAAGCAGTCCGCCCGTAAATCTACTGGAGGAAAAGCCCCCAGGAAGCGGCTGGCCACCAAGGCTGCTCGAAAAGGCGCTCCGGCCGGCGGCGGAGTGAGGAGGCCTCACCGTTGCAGGCCCGGTGCCGCGGCTCTGAGAGAGATCCGTCGCTGCCGGAGGTCCATGGAGCTGCTCATCCGTGGGCTGCCCTTCCAGCGCCTGGTGAGGGAGATCGCTCAGGACTTCAGGACCGACCTGCACTTCCAGAGCTCCGCCGTCATGGCTCTGCAGGAGGCCAGCAAGGCCTACCTGGTGGGTCTCTTCGAGGACACCAACCTGTGCGCCATCCACGCCAAGAGGGTCACCATCATGCCCAAAGACATCCAGCTGGCCCGCCGCATCCGCGGAGAGAGAGCTTAGACTTTCTGCTGCACATCCACCAACCACAATGCTCCGCACTGTGTGTCTATATATATATATATTTATAGTAATATGTACATATGTATACTAGCTGCTCTTGTTTTTTCTTGCCTTCTGATTGTTGCTCTGATTGTTGCTATCCCTGTGCTGTTGCAATCCTGGAATTTCCCCATTGTGGGACTAATAAAGGCTTATCTTATCTTATCTTATCTTATCTTATCTTATCTTATCTTATCTTATCAAGACCTATGATGTAGAAAGTACTGAAAGAAAAAAAGCTATGACAATTTGAGAAGCTTCAAATGCTAACAAACAGTCGGTGAAGCCACTTATGTATTTAACTTGTCATAAGTTGACCTTTTCCATTTTGTTATTAAAAGTTTCACATTTTAATACATTTCTAAAAGTTTTAATCCCTTGCAGCAAGCCATGATCACTGACACAGTGTAGTACATCACCACCCGCACCTCATTCAACCTCCACATATGAGACCAATTTTGTTTTGAAACTGTACTCTAGCCACTGCTTGGCTCTTCTGCAAACAAGACAGACAGACAGACAGACAGACAGACAGACAGACAGACAGACATAATTATGATGTATGTATACATACGTATGCATACGTATGGCCAGTCCAGATGGCTGGACTGGCCATCTGGCATACCAGGCATTTGCCCGGTGGGGCGACGCACATGTGGGCCGGTGCGTGGTCATCAACATAATTATGTAACCACGGCTTCAAGGACCGCTGCGCACTGGCCTTTGAAATACTGACAGCAGCTCATTCGTTTACTTTCATTACTGACACTGGACTGCCCAATCAAATTTCTTTACGCACCCCTAACACCCCCACCGCTTCCTTTCCTGTGCGCACCGGCTGTCATGTAGCATGCTACTACCTCTGGTAGGCACAGTTGGAGGAGAGGACTCAAATATTCAGGCAGAACTCCAGCATAGCATGATGGTTTGTTAACAAATAAAGAAACAGAAGATGCAGCATGGGAGCTGAGACACAAAGAGAGCCATGGAAGGCAAAACTCACTTAAACTGGAACGCACACTGGGAGACCGGCAGGGAACAGCAACACAGCGTTAATGATGCCACACTAGACAGACACTAAACACTGATATATATGTATATATATATATGGTGACAACTGATTACAGACAAGAGACAGCTGGGGAACAATCAAGGGTAGCCGGGAAGTGGCTGCAGATGAGGAGACAGGACGTGTGGGGCTGTACAGATAATCACAACCATACAGGAGTAATACAGAGAGGGCAGTGGCTAAGGGAGTTGGAACAATAGGTGAACACGTACACACACAGACCCAGGACCAAACAGGGGATGACACAGAAGACAATGAAAAGGGACTCAGGGGAACACAGAGAAGACACAACTGAACATAAAGTGTGGGCATGATCCTTTGATGATGGCCAGATTCATGACAGCCCCCCCAAGGGTGAATTCTAGACACCCTCAAACAAGACAAAGAGCATCCTAATTGCGCGGGAGGAAGAAGTCATAGCCACGGCGGGAAAAAATTAGAATACAAATACAAAGGGAAAAATTGTTCATCAGGTGGTTGGACAAAGTCCCAAGACCACCAATGAGAGAAACATGGTGCATCTGATGGCATACCAAAGCCCATGGCTCACCAGACAGATGAACATGATGCATCGGGTTGCCTACCTGAGTCCATGGGCCAACAGACGGATGACCATGGTGCTGTGGGGACGTTGATCTCAGGAGCTTTTAACACAGGAGCTAACATAGTAACTTTATGCTTAGGAAATAATGACATGGAGATCTTAAACTCAGGAGATGACACAGCAGCTTCTTGCTCTGGAGATAACACAGAAACTTCAAACTCAGGAGATAATGACAACATGGAAATTTTCAGCTCAGGAACTGACAACATGAAATCTTTCACCTCAGGAGAAAACAACTTGGGAGCTCCTTGTTCAGGAGAAAATAATGTAAGAGCCTCTTGCTCTGGAGGAGACAAAAAATAGGAGCCCATTGCTTTGGGGAAAACAATATAGGAGCTCTTAGCTCTGGGAAAAACAATGCAGTATGTTCTTGCTCAGTAGAAAGCAACATAGACATTTTAAACCCAGAAGATAACAGAGGCCTCTTGCTCAAAAGAAAACAACATGGGGTTTTAAACTCAGGAGAAGACATTGGGGCTCTTTGCTTTGGAGACCACAAAGGAGCTTTTTGCTCTGGGAACAACAACATAGGAGTTTTTAGTTCAGAAACTGATAACAGGAGAGTTTTTTGCTCTAGGGATAGTAACAGAGGAACTTTTAGCTCAGTTAACAACAACAAAAGAGCTCTCCACTCAGCCACAGGTGGCTGCAGCGTGCTGACCTCAGAAACAGGTGACAGTGGTTTGTTAAGCTCGAGGGCAGGTGTCAGTGACACACTGAATACAGGAACAGGTGTCAGAGGCGCGCCGGCCTCAGAAACACTTGGTGGAGATGCACGGGCCTCAGGAGCTTAGGGTTGGGGTGTGCTGACCTCCAGCAATGGCACCTGAGGTGCAAGATCATCCAGCCCGGATGCCTGGAGAGCCACCCTCGCTACAATCACCTCGGACGAAGGAGTGAAGCAGGGAGTGAGTGAGGCATCACCACAATCACCAGGAGCTTGGCAAGTCTTTACTAATACCGAAGTTATAAAAGTAAAGAAAAGTACTTGCCTGAGCTCCTGGTCCACTGCTGCTGAGGTGACCACCTCGGGATGAGCCACAGTTGCTGGAGCGTGCACCTCGGAGTCAGCTAGAGCTGTGGCGTGCACCTCAGAGTCAGCTGGAGCAGTGGCATGCACCTTGGAGTCAGCTGGAGCTGTGGTATGCACCTCGGAGTCAGCAGGAACTGGAAGGTACCGTGGAACAGGTACTGGAGCAAGGAAGTGCCGTGGAGCATTAACTGGAGGACCAGACATGGCGGTCGGGTGAGAGGAGAGAAGAGATGCAGATGAGGGTTGGTGTGTGGAGGCAGCAGCAGAGAAAACAGTAGAGGCGGGTGATAAGAACTCAGCAGTGGTAAGTGGCTGCTGCTGAATCCCCTCACCAGAAACAAGGCAAGACCTTTCACTATTTGATGTTAAAAATGAAAAGATACTTACCTTTGTTGCCGATGTGCTGCCGCTGCCGCTGGAGCTGCTGCTGGTGACATGATGACCCTGGAAGTCACCAGAGGAGCTTATGTGATGGCCTCTGGAGATGCTGGTGGGACAGTGGGTGAGGCAGTCCGAAGTGAAGCTGTGGGCGAGGGCACCAGCACAGCAACTGTGTTAGCCAGCACTGCAACTGCCATCGGAACTGGCATAGGAGGGGAAAGAGCTGGAGCGGAGCGAGGAGGCGTAGAAGACGGAGCCAGGGGACGTTTTACTGTCGGCACAGGCTCCCATCGAGTGGGAACAGATGAGTGGTGAGGAGCTGATGTAGGGGAACGGTGAGGAGCAGAGGCTGGAGCTGGCAGAAGGCGGAAGGCGGAAGGCAGAGTAGAGGTACCGGAGCTGGAGGGCGACATGGAGAGGATCCTGGAGCTGAAGGACGACGAGAAGTGTGAAGCACCCAGGGACACTTCATCGTTGGCACAGGTACAGATGGGAGAGAGCTTCTCACCAGCCCGCGGAGCATATGCTGGAGTTTGGGGACTGAGATGAGGAGCCCAGTGAGTCCTGGGTAACTCCGCAGGCTGGGGTATGGCTCTATTACCTGCGCTGCGCCTTTCAGGTACCTCAGGGCTGCCTCGGGAGTGTGAGAAGTGGGGGCGTCTGAGATGAAATCCTCCACTTATCCTGCAGCCCAACACTCTTCTTCGTCGAGGCCATACATGCTGAAATCCGTGCCCACGGAGTCCTTGTTTGGTGGCGTCATTCTGTCGTGTAACATGCTGCTACCTGCGGTAGGCATGGTTGGAGGAGAGGACTCAAATATGCAGGCAGAACTCTAGTGTAGCATGATGGTTTATTAACAAATAAAGAAACAGAAGATGCAGCATAGGAGCTGAGACACAAAGAGAACCGTGGAAGGCAAAACTCAATTAAACAGGAACACACACTGGGAGACCAGCAGGAAACAGCAACACAACATTAATGACGCCACACTAGACAGACACTAAACACTGATATATATGTATATGGTGACAACTGATTACAGACAAGAGACAGCTGGGGAACAATCAAGGGTAGCCGGGAAGTGGCTGCAGATGAGGAGACAGGACATGTGGGGCTGTCGAGATAATCATGACCATACAGGAGTAATACAGAGAGGGCAGTGGCTAGGGGAGTTGGAACAATAGGTGAACAGGTACACACACAGATCCAGGACCAAACAGGGCATGACACAGAAGACAATGGAGTAGGAGTTATCTTGAAGGACGAGTATGTGAAGAGTGTTCAGAAGGTAAAGAGGGAGTCAGACAGAATCATGAGTTTGAAGCTAGAAGTCAGAGGTGTGATGTTGAATGTTGTCAGTGTGTATGCTCCACAAGTTGGATGTCAGGTAGAAGAGAAAGAGGAATTCTGGAGTAAGTTGGATGAAGTGGTGGAGAGTGTTCCCAGTGGGGAGAGAGTGGTGATTGGAGCAGACTTTAATGGCATGTAGGTGAAGGGAACAGTGGTGATGAGTAGCTTCTGGGTAGGTATGGTCTTAAGGAGAGAAATGTGGAAGAAGAGATGGTTGTGGATTTTGCTAAAAGGATGGAAATGGCTGTGATTAACACATCCTTTAAGAAGAGAGAGGAACATAGGGTGACTTACAAGAGTGGCAGAAGATGCAAACAGGTGGACTACATCTTATACAGAAAGAGAAATCTGAAAGAGATGGGAGACTGCAAGGTGGTGGCAGGGGAGAATGTAGCTAGACAGCATTGGATGGTAGTCTGTAGGATGACTTTGGAAAGCAAGAAGAGGAAGAGAGTGAAGGCAGAGCCAAAGTATAAGTGGGGGAAGTTACAGAAGGAAGAAGGTCACACAGAGTTCAGGAAGGAGTTGATACAGCCTCTGGGTGGTAGGGAAAAATTACCAGATGACTGGGAAAGTACAGCAACAGTATTGAGGGAAGTGGGTAGAAAGATATGTAGTGTATCCAGTGGACAGAGGAAGGAAAACAAGGACACTTGGTGGTAGAATGAGGAGGTACGGGAAAGTATTTAAAGAAAGAGGTTAGCAAAGAAAAAGTGGGATAGTCAGGGAGATGAAGAAAGTAGACAGGAGTATTTCGAATCTAAGCACATGGCAAAGAGAGAGGTGGCAAAGGCAAAGGAAAAGGCACATAGTGAGGTGTATGAGAGGCTAAACACTAAGGAAGGAGAAAAGGACTTGTATTGATTGCCGAGACAGAGATATCGAGTTGGAAATGATGTGCAGCAGGTTAAGTTGAATAAGGACAGAAATGTAATGTACTAACAAATGACGAGAGTGTGTTGAGAAGGTGGAAGGAGTACTTTGAAGAGCTGATGCATAAATGCAAAAAATGAGAGAGATATGAGGATGGATGAAGGAAAGATAGTAAACAAGGAAGTCCCGAGGACTAGCAAGGCAGAAGTGAGGGCAGCTTTGAAGAGGATGAAGAATGGAAAAGCGGTTGGTCCAGATGACATACCTGTGGAGGTATGGAGATGTTTAGAGAGATGGCAATGGACTTTTTAACCAGATTGTTGAACACAAGCTTGGAGAGTGACAGGATGCTGGAGGAGTGGAGAAGAAGTGTTTTGGTACCAATTTTTAAGAACAAAAGTGATGCTCAGAGCTGTAGTAACTACAGAGGTGTAAAGTTGATCAGCCACACAATGAAAATATGGGAAAGAGTTGTTGAAGCCAGGTTAAGAGGAGAGGTGACAATCAGTGAGCAGCAGTACAGTTTCATGCCAAGAAAGAGTGCTACAGATGCAATGTTTGCTCTAAGAGTGCTGATGGGGAAGTATAGAGAAGGTCAGAAGGAGATGCACTGTCTTTGTGGATCTAGAGAAAGCATATGATAGGGTGCCAACAGAGGAAGTGTGGTACTGTATGAGAAAGTCAGGAGTGGCAGAAAAGTATGTGAGGGTGATGCAGGACATATGTGAGGACAGTGAGACGGTGGTGAGGTGTGCTGTAGGATTGACAGATGAGTTCAAGGTGGGGGTGGCGTTACATCAGGGATAGGCTCTGAGCCCCTTCTTGTTTACCATGGTGATGGACAGGCTGACAGATGAGGTCAGGCAGGAGTCTCCGGGGACCATGATGTTTGCAGACGACATTGTGATCTGTAGTGAGAGTAGGGAGCAGGTGAAACAGAACCTGGAGAGGTGGAGGTATGTTCTGGAGAGAAGAGGAATAGAGGAATGAAAGTCAGTAAAAGCAAGACAGAATAAATGAGTGAATGACAGGGAGGCAGGTGTAATGGTGAAGATGGAAGGAGTAGAGGTACTGAAAGTAGATGAGTTTAAATACGTGGGGTCAACCATCCAAAGCAATGGAAAATGCATAAGAGAGGTGAAGAAGAGAGTGCAGGCAGGGTGGAGTGGGTTGAGACGAGTGTCAGGGATGATTTGTGACAGAAGAGTAGCAGCAAGAGTGAAAGGGAAGATTTACAAGACAGTAGTGAGACCTGCGATGATGTATGGTTTGGAGGCGGTGGCGCTGACAAAAAGACAGGAAATGGAGCTAGAGGTGGCAGAAGTGAAGATGCTAAGATTTTCACTTGGAGTGACTAGGAGGGACAAGATTAGAAATGAGTATATCAGAGGGACAGCTCAGGTTGAGTGGTTTGGAGACAAAGTAAGAGAGGCACGGCTGAGATGGCTTGGACATGTGCAGAGGAGGGATAGTGGATATATTGGACAAAGGATGTTGAAGATAGAGCTGCCAGGGAGGGGGGAAAGAGGAACACAACAGAGAAGATTCATGGACGTAGTGAAGGAGGACATGGAAAGGGTTGGTGTGACAGAGGAAGATGCAAGGGATAGGATGAGATGGAGGCAGATGATCCGCTGTGGCGACCCCTAAAGGGAGCAGCCGGAAGAAGATTCTATACAGGTAATCCCATTGAGACACGAGGTCTCATTTTCAAGAGAGCTGTTTAATTGATCAGCCCTGTTAAAGCAGAGCTGATCACAGTGGTCACCTGGCGTGTAGAGGAATGAAGCTGGTCTCATATTTATTTTGTGCATAATCATTTCTGAATCATTTTAACATTTATTTTGCTGCGCTGCATCAAGGTGAAGAAGTTCAGTCCCCTTCAATCATTTGGGGCTCATATTTACTTCGGTAAACACAACGCTGTGTCTGACGTTACATTTTCTTCTGCGCATGCGGGTCACTTCATAGCTGGAGTCACTTCATAACTTCACACTGCAGTCCGATGGGTGTCGCATTTAAATTACAATGTGAACGCCCACACAGAAAAGTCCAATCTCTGCAAAAAATCAGAATTGAGCATTAAGACCTGCAGTGTGACTGTAGCTTAATTTCCCTCAGATATAGCCTGCCTCATTCATAGATCTAACCAACACCACTGTAAAGTGGATCCTGTTTCTGTAAATGTGACAAGATAATGTAATTTACCAGAGACTATACAGTTGATTCAAGAAACAACGCACACAATCCATCTTCCATGGGAGGAATTCCGTTCGGCTAAAGGCCCTCTAATCGAACCCCATCTCCAGCACAATATGTGCCGAGGCAGCTGGATTGCGGTTCCCTGCAGGTGAACACCGGTATTTGCAGCGGTGACAATTGCAGCTGTATCGGAGTGAAGAGATGTTTCCATAGTCTAAAATATCTCTATTTGGAAATTACAATCTGGAAATAAAAGGCTTATTCCTTGCTGTCTTGGGTAATTTAAGATAAGATAAGATAAGATAAGCCTTTATTAGTCCCACAACGGGGAAATTCCAGGATTGCAACAGCACAGGGATAGCAACACTCAGAGCAACAATCAGAAGGCAAGAAAAAAAAAAAAAAAAAAAAAAACAAGCAAGCAAGAGCAGCTAATATACATATGTACATATTACTATAAAATATATATATACACACACACACACACACACACACAGACACACAGTGCAGAGCATTGTAGCTGGATGGAATAAATATATGAATATATGAACACAGTGCAGAGCATTGTAGCTAGATGGAATAAACATATAAATATATAAACACCCACAGTATGGAGCATTGCAGCTAGGTGGAATAAATATGCAAGTATATAAACACACACAGTGCGGAGCAATGTAGCTAGATGGAATAATATGTAGATATATAAAAACACAGTGCGGAGCATTGTAGCTAGATGGAATAAATATATAGATATATAAATATAAACACACCCAGTGCAGAGCATTGTAGCTAGATGGAATAAATATGTAAATATATAAACACACACAGTGCAGAGCATTGTTGCTAGGTGGGATGAAACAGCATAACCGTCTATTTAGTTATCCTACATGGTATGATTATGTGCCCATACATATTCTCACCCTCCATAGCGACCGGTATGTTCCTAGTTGTATGCCGGAGAGGACCATTGTGTAAGTCTATTGCATCTTTTGCATTCAAAAAAAAAAAAAAAAAAAACTATTAGTTTGTTACGTCTTTTTGCTATCTCTGCGAGCAGCCCTGCTTAGGTTGTACAGTCTGACAGCCGTTGGTAGGAAGGACCTACGAAACCTCTCGGTTGTGCACCTGGGATGATGTAGTCTGCTGCTAAATGAGCTCCTCAGTGCATCCAGTATGTCCTGCATAGGGTGGAACTCAGACTCCAGCAGAGATGACAGTTTAGCCACCGTCCTTCTCTCTCCTATCTCCTCCATCGGATCAAGGCGTTGCCCCAGGACAGAGCTAGCTTTCTTAATCAGTTTGTTCAGTCTCTTCCTATCGGCTGCAGTAATGCCACTGCCCCAGCAGACCACTCCAAAAGTGATGGCTGATGCCACCACCGTGTCATAGAATGACTTCAGCAGCGCCCCTTGTACACCAAAAGACCTGAGTCTCCTCAGCAGGAACAGCCTGCGCTGTCCCTTCTTGTAGAGTGCGTCAGTATTGTGTGACCAGTCTAGTTTATTGTTCAGATGAATACCCAGGTACTTGTAGGATGTCACCATCTCGATGTCTGTTCCCTGTATATTTACTGGTGCTGTGAGGGGCTGCCCATGCCTGCGGCAGTCCACCACCAGCTCCTTAGTTTTCCTCGCGTTGATCTGGAGGCAGTTCCGATGGCACCAGTCCACAAAGTCCTGGATAAGCCCTCTGTACTCAGCTTCATCTCCGCTGGAGATGAGACCAACGATCGCAGAGTCATCAGAGAACTTCTGTAGATGGCAATGTGTTGTGTTGTGTGAGAAGTCCGCAGTATAAAGAGTGAACAGGAAGGGAGCCAGCACCGTTCCCTGGGGGGCCCCCGTGCTACTGATGATCGTGTCGGAAACACAGTCCCGGGTTCTCACAAACTGAGGCCGGTTCGTGAGGTAGTACAGGATCCATGATGACAGGTGCTGGTCCACCCCTGCGCGCAGCAGCTTGTCCTTCAGGATCATCGGTTGGATGGTGTTGAAAGCACTGGAGAAGTCAAAGAACATGATCCTCACCATATTCCCGGGCTTCTCCAGGTGGGACAGAGAACGGTGAAGGAGGAAGATCACCGCATCCTCCACCCCAATGCCATGCTGGTAGGCGAACTGGAGTGGATCCATCGCTGGTTCCACCAGGGGGCGGAGATGAGCAAGGAGCAGTCTCTCCAGGGTCTTCATCAAGTGGGACGTCAAGGCCACCGGTCTGAAGCTGTTCAGGTCTTTGGGGTGGGAAGTTTTTGGTACAGGTACCACACAAGATGTTTTCCACAGCTGTGGTACCCTCCCCAGTTTCAGGCTCATGTTGAAGATATACGTCACAATCCCACACAGCTGGTCTGCACAGGACTTGAGGAGCTTTGCGCTGATGCCGTCCGGTCCCGACGCCTTCCTCGCCTTGATCTTCCTCAGCTCCGTCCTCACCTGGGTCTTGGTCAGGGTCAGGATGGGGGGCTGTGTGTTGGGAGTGGGGGGGGTGTCGGTGGAGTGGGGAGTGGGTAGCAGGACTTGATTTCTTAGAGGCAGCAGTGGTTGTTGTGCAGACAGGGGGGAGGGCGGTTGGTCAAATCTATTGAAAAACAGATTCAGGTTGTTCGCCCACTCCCTGCCCCCCGTGGCCTGGGGGGAGGTATTCTGGAGCCCCGAGATGGTTTTGAGGTTTCTCCAGACCCCGCTGATGTCGCTCTGTTGCAGCTTGTCCTCCATCTTCTTCCTGAAGCTGTCCTTGCCTTCTCTGATCTTTCTCCTCAGCTCCCTCTGTACGGACTTCAGCATCTCCCTGTTCCCCGACCTGAAGATCCTCTTCTTCTCTCTCAGAAGTGTTTTTATCTCAGGGTTGATCCAGGGTTTGTTGTTTGAGTGACGCCGTATGGTCTTGGTGGGAACGGATTTGTCCACACAGAAGCTGAGGTAGCCCGTGAAGGTGTGAATGAGGCCATCGATGTCCTCACCATGTGGATCGCAGAGCTGCTTCCAGGCAGTGGCTTCAAAACAGTCCTTTAGAGTGTCCATTGTCTCCTCAGACCATAACTCCACAGTGTGCATGGCCGGAGGTTGTCTGTGCACTAGGGGTTTGTACACCGGTCGGAGATGAACCAAGTTGTGATCCGATCTCCCAAGTGGGGGGAGTTGTGATGAGGTGTACGCCTCCTTAGTGTTTGCGTAGAACAAATCCAGTGTTTTATTGTCTCTAGTGTGGCATGTGACATACTGGGTGAAAGTGGGCAGAATGGGAGACAGTGAAACGTGGTTGAAATCGCCTGAGATGAGGAGAAGAGCATCTGGGTGTTCTGTCTGCAGCCTGCTGGTTACTGAATGGATGACGTCACGCGCTGTCCCAGCGTTCGCCGTCGGATTTGCATAAACAACAATGCAGATCACGTGTGAGTGTTCTCTCGGGAGATATGTAGGCCTCATGCTAACAGCTAGCAACTCAATGTCTTTGCTGCAGTGTCGTTGTTTAACAGTGATATGTCCCGGTCTGCACCAGTTGTTGTTAACATACATTATCACTCCACCGCCCCTAGTTTTGCCACTCTCTGGTGTTCGGCCAGCTCGTATCGTGTGAAAACCCTCCAGCTCAATGTTAGCATCTGCTGCTAGTTCAGTTAGCCACGTCTCAGTAAACAAAAGGAGAGAGCACTCCCGGTAAGTGCTATCATAACGGGAGATAGCCGCTAGCTCATCTAACTTTCCCAGTATCGACCGTACATTTCCCATGACAACAGATGGAAGGGAGGGTCTGTACCTTATATTTTTTGTCCTCCGCCTTACTCCAGCCCGGCAGCCGCGGCGTTTTCGCCTCAGTTCTCTCGGTATGTCGAGTTTTTCCAGTGGGACCGGGTGGCGGTTAAATGCTAGCAGCTCTTCCCTGTTATATCGTATCCTGCTATAAACAGTGGCTCCGTCCACCGGCTCAGGAGACATTTGGGACGATCTGTGTGTCCGTGATATAAGTGGGGTGAAAAAAAAAAGTGATCAAAAGAGAGAGGAAGGGAAAAAAAACTCGGAATCGAGCCGCTGTTGCAAAAGGCAGCCGACTGGTGTGGCGCCGAGAGGAGAAAAAAAAAAAAAAATTTGGATTCTGACACAGATTTGGATTGGTGTGGTATTCAGTGGTGTTTATTTACTTTATTTTATTTACTTATTTTACTTAGTAACATCATATCTGTCTATGCAGATTACCAAGGGCATACTTTCACAGCATTTTTTTCCATGTGTCAATAGTAATCCGTCTATAGACTTTAATAACTTTAATGCCAGACCACTTAATTTTATTTTAGTCTGAGCCGGCTGCATTAACTGATGGGTAGGCACAAGCTGTTGCTTCAGCCTACACCCTTTCTGTCCAAAATATGTTGTCTTTCTCTTTCCCTTTCTTTTTTGTCGTTTTGATTTGACAGAAAGTTTTTTTTAAAAATGAATGAATGAACTGTCATTGTAACACTGTCCACTCATTGATTCCGGAGGATCAGACCAAAATAAAATATTTTTTCTGACCTCCACCCCCGTTAAAAACAACTCAGCGTCACACTCCGTGAAGTTATTACTTTATGTTGTGCTTTCCCACAGGATTGACGATCATAGTTTGACAGAAGAGTGACAGAAGGGTTATTTTTCTTCATTTACATAGTCATTAGTGGGACGAACTGAGGAGGAGTAAAGAGATCGTGCACATGCGCTGGTTTTCACGTGAGGTGGGATGTATAAAGAAAAGGAGCGGAAAATCAGGCGTGCACATAGTTTTATAAATCTGAACATTTTTGTGCGCATGTACTTTTCAAATCTTTTTGAGCACGCCATCTTTCAGTATGAAAGCTGCACAATCCTTTATACAAGAGGCCCCAGGAAACTACAGGTAGGCAGGCTGACAGCAGTCCAGCATGAGGATCCCACACTGTTAGAAGCCCAGAGTGGTGCTTAGGTAGCAGTGTGGGACAATCAGAGGCAGGTGGTGGAAATGAGGATCAGCTGCAGGTAATTAAGATTCCCACTGTTCCTTATGTTGGGAGGTAAACAGGCTCATAGAGTTAGAACAAATAGACTGTGCACTCACCCAGATCCATGACAGTTTTTGAAAATATGTAGGATGTTTTTTTTCTCTCTTCATTCAACAGAGCATTTGATTACAAAATGAATTTATAATTGAATTTGTTCAACAATAACAGTTTCCAAATTCATTTCATTCCATCCAACGCTAGGATTCAGTGGTAAATGTTTCACTTGCAGTTGTGGAAGCAGCCAAGAGTCTACTTTCAGTTCTCGCTCCTGTTTCAGAGTCCCTAAGGTGATATTCATAAAAAGAACTGTGTCTCTGCGCAAGATAGTACCTGTCATCTGAGAGTCGAAAGATCATAGTAGCAGAGATATATGTGAGAGTGGTGCAGGGCATGCATAAGGATATCAAGATGTCGGTGAGGTGTGCTGTAGGAGTGAGAGATGGATTCAAAGTGGGGGTGGGATTACATCGAGGATCAGCTCTGAGCCCCATCTTGTCTGTCATGGTGATGGACAGGCTGATGGATGAGGTCAGGCAGGAGTCTTCATGGACCATGATGTTTGCAGACGACATTGTGATCTGTTGTGAGAGTTTGAGGAGGAGAAGGAAACATGGAAGGATGGAGGTTTGCACTGGAGAGAAGTAGAATGAAAGTCAGTAGAGAATATGTCTGTGAATGAGAGAGGGGCAGATGTAATGGTGAAGATGCAATGAGTAGAGACAGTGAAAATGGATAAGTTTAAATAGTCATGGTCAACCATTCAGAGCAATAAAGAATGTATAAGAGAGGTGAAGAAGAGAGCACAGGCAGGGAAGATATGAGCTTCAGGGGTGATTTCTGACAGAAGGATATCAGCTAGAGTGAAAGGGAAGGCTATCGTAGTGAGAACTGTTATGATGCATGGTTTGGAAACAGTGGCACTGACAAAAAGACAGGAGGTCAAGTTAGAGGTGACAGAGTTTAAGACATTAAGATTCTCATTCTTGGGAGTGACTAGGAGGGGCAAAATTAGAAATGAGTATATCAGAGGGACAGCTCAGGTTGGGCAGTTTGGAGACAACGTAGGACAGCCAAGGCTGAGAAGACTTTTACATTTTTAAAATTACACAACTTTTCTGTGTTAGCACATTTTGGAAGCTAGCACTCATGCTTCACAGCTAGAAAGCTCCCGGTTCAAATTGTCCTGTGGCCAAACTTCAAAATGTATTTTTGGAAAAAGCAAATTAAGACTCAATAGCATACTGACAGTTTTCCTCATATATTGTACAGACTGACTCAATGCCCGTATTAGCAGACACACACACACACACACACACACACACACATGCACAGCGGTTCTGCTCTCTTTTCTGATTATGTAGCTGGCGACATTGTCTTTGTTGAGCACAGAAACACAGTCGAGTCTTTCCTCCAGTTTCCTCACCCTCCCTTCTTCACAGAGGGATGAAAAATGAAGTGTGATGAATAGAAGGAATGGTGTAAGGTGCAGGATTACACCCGTGGATGGAATTTCGAAGGGAGCAGCTTTACAGTAAAGACAGAAAAACACAATCTTGATGGTGTTGCGGACACCTTGCATCACATTTCCCCTTCTGTTGGAGACAGGATTATGGTAGGGAACCAGAGTCTTTGCAGGGTGCTTGCAGCCTGACCTGAGAATCAGCGGATTCCGCCGTGTTTGTTGAATTCAGCCACAATACACACACATGCTCTCCAAAATAAACACATACTAGGCTGTCTGCTGAGTCTAGGCCATGCAATGTCTCATGAAGGGAAGGACAGCTAAAGTTCATTTTTTATTTGTTATTTATGTCTTTCAGCACATTTCTGTTAAACTTTAGTTTTTAACAGAATGATGGGACCCCTGATTTTGTCTACAGACATATTTTCAAGCTCTTCCTTTATTGGTTGAGGGTTTCTGAAGTTCAGTGAATTTTAAGCACCTTTACTCAGTTTGCTGGTGCTGTAGAGATCTGAGGCCTCATGTACAAAGGGTACTTACGCACAGAGACATGGTGCACATCCTCTTCCATGGAAAATTTCAGATGTATCAAGAGTGAAATGACCATGGAAATATGCGCAGCCCCACGGCAACTTCATGGCTGGCGTACGTACGTTTCTACTGTTATTGATCCGTTGGCGACACTTGGAGGTAATCTTGGGAGACTGATAACGATGTGAAAATTGTGCACACCAGAGACACATGATGAACAAACATCTTAAGGCTATGGTCACACTGCTGGTCTTAATGCTCAATTCTGATTTTTTTCTGAGATCTGATTTTTTTGTGTGGGCGTTCACGTTATAATTTAAATGCAACCCCCATCAGACTCCAGTGTGAACAGTCTACAGCTCTGAAGTGACCCACATGCGCAGAAGAAAATGTAATGTCAGACACAGTAACCTGAACCCGAACCTGAACAGTGCTGTGTTTATGGAAGTAAATATGAGCCCCGAACGATTGAGAGGGACAGAACTTCTTCACCTTGATGCAGCACAGCAAAATGAATGTTAAAATCATTCAGAAATTATTATGCACAAAATAAATGAGACCAGCGTCATTCCTCTACACGCCAGATGACCGCTGTGATCAGCTCTACTTTAACAGAGCTGATCAATTAAACAGCTCCCTGGAAACTGAGACCCTGTGTCTCAATGGGATTACCTGTATAAATAATAATAAATAATCTTAACAATTATAATAGGGCTCTCGCCCACTGACATTGTCAGTGGCTCAGGCCCTAATAAATAGTGCAGCTAGTACCAGCGTGACACCGGTCCTGCACAGGAAGGAGAAACCGCCACAGACTCCCCTCTCCTGGACAGTGTGTTCTCTGGCCATTCTGCTCCACAGTCATGTCAGTATTAACTGTACATTTTAGATATCACAGCGGCCAGGTCTCACAGTGTGCTGTTTACAGGGACAAAGGAATTTGCAGCGTCCAGTAAATGTGCCGTTACTGTGCGCCTGCTTGTCTGATGGTTTCAGCCCCGACCCCCCCCCCCCCCCCCAAAAAAATAAAATTTTAAGTTGTTGTGCAGTCGGTGCCGACAAAATTACAGTCCAGTGATAAAGGGAAGAAGAAGACTGATTAAAAAGAGAGCACCAATCAGCTGTGTCTGCCATGCTTGCTGCATCCTCCACCGCAGAATTGTAGCGTCTGTCTCACTTCAATGAGGAAAAAGTCAGAAGAAATGCAACATGACCGTTCAGACTGAGGTCGCTTTGGAAAATATCAGATACATATCCGAATTAGGACCACATATGAAAGTGACCTGGGTCTGATGTGAAAAAAAATTGGATGTGTGCTGTTCAGACTGTTATTAAAAAATCAGATATGGGTCACATGTGCAAACAAAATCGGAATTAAGCATTATGTGATTGTGTGTGAATGTAGCCAAAGTGTGCGCAATTAGATGAGTGGCTATAAAAGCAAGCGCAAAGAAGTGGAGAAAATTCCTCTAACGGCAATGGGGATAGCATTATTAGAGGCTACTGCAAATCGCGCAGTGAGAAGGATATTTAGAGACAGAAGATTTTCCGGCTCAGGATGATGGCAAGCTTGTCATCCGGTTTAGGTTTCCACGGGCAGTCCTTGTGGAACTGTGCTCAGAGCTACGGCCGCTCTTGGAGCGCGACACAGCCATAAGCCATGCACTGCCTGTCCCAGTGCAGGTGCTGACAACACTGGGGTTCCTGGAAACAGGGGCATTCCAGAGGAAGCTGGCAGACCGAGCGGGAATTTCCCAGTCGACCCTGAGCTGAGCTATGCCAGCTGTGTGGGATGGCATTATCCGGCTGTCACGCAGATACATCATATTCCCATTCAATGCAGTTGAACAGGCCAACATCAAAGTGAAATTTGCAGCAAGAGCCGGTTTTCCGAATATAATCTGAGCTACGGACTGCACACACATTGCTATAAAATCACCTTCACGAGATGAATATGTGTATGTTAACAAGAAACATTTCCATTCTATCAATGTACAAATTATATGTGAGGCGCAAAAGCGAGTAATCAACATTGTTGCCAGGTGGCCTGGTTCAACGCACAATTCATTCATTCTAATGAACAGTATTGTTGGGAACAAGCTACAAGCTGGTACTGTGCGGATGGGTGGCTTCTTGGTGAATTCATGTAATTGTCCTAAATAACCCACCTCATGCACAATGCCCCTGTGCACCCCCATATATCAGCCTGTCTTCAAGGCTTCATTACAAGTCAGTGGTTTGAGTAAGTGACTTGCTTTTTTTGCTGATTAAACTACAGTCTCAGAGCATTCTACCAAGCCCCCAATTGCCTCTGGGTGTACAGTAGTTATGTCAATAAACACATGAGTAAAATTTGGCATGCAACAATGTCGCCCTTTCCCTGGCGCACTTCTGCATTCATTTATAGTAGTAGTGTGTGTAATCCATGTAAGTTGTATATATAACTATAAAGGATGAGATTTGCATTTTGGACATAAAATATGTACTTGTCGAGTCTAATATGATCTGCTTTCAACTGGCAGGTGACCGTGGCTACCCACTAAATAGGTTCATATTGTCTTCTTATTCATTATTGTTTTCCTTTATTCAACCAGCTGATCCACCTGGCTGGCCACAAATCATAGCGATCAGCTGACACTTCTGAGGACGACTGCAGACATCAGTCGAAACATGTCAGGGTTACATAAACATCTCCTTCTCATCCCTGTCTGAATAAAGGAAAACAGTAAACTAATCTTATAGCGCTGTGAGCAGGCTATTGAATTACCTGTATCCGGTGCTAATGCCGGAGGACAGTATGCCAAACAAAACGTTTTTAAGCATCTCTACCTCATTCAGGAGCACCTCCAGCTCACACTTTAATTCCATTAAATCCATTATTTTTTATCATAGATACATTAGAATCTAATGTGTGGGGCTTTTATATCAGTCCCTCCAGGATTTCGTGATGTTGTGAGTGCATCAATTCATGCAAAATCAGCCAATCAACATAACTATTGCGCAACCTTGCAACTTTGTCCAACCACCACAACTTTCCCGCAATTTTGGCCCATCCTCATCAACTTCCGCCAATTTCACCAATCAAATTTGTCTCTGACTGGCGCTGAAATGCTCAGTGTAACCAATCAAAGGCATTGCTGCACCGCGTTCACTTCTGTGTTTACAGTGACGTAACACATCAGCAAACAGAGTGTGTGATTTACAAAAAACCCCACAGCCGTGAGGTTTCCAACACCGTCCCTTCATCAGTCTCTCCCAGCCTGCCAGTGGACGTCTCGCCACATCTCCATCCTGACCGCGTGTACGAAACGCTGGGTTTGTGATGAAAAACATTTGCCTGCCCTAAAAGCACTCCATCGCGGGAGCGCGCGTGAGGAGAGACACCATAAAATCACAAACACAGCGAGCAAGTCTAACACTACAGCCAGTGTTTGAACATTTTATACATCTTTAGAGGTAAAATCATTATTACATCTGGTCAATGAGCTTTAAATCTTTGGCTCTCCGGTCTGGACGGACAAACGCCCCCCATCCCTCCCCCCGCTGTTCTACTGTAAATGAAAGATGTGTGAGTGTCAAGACCGACGTGCAGCAGACAGACAGGTAGGAGTTAGGCATGGAAAGAGAGAGAATATTGTCTGTAATTTTTTTTTTTTTTTCAGAAAAACACAAACTCCAATTGACAATACAGACCAACAGAATAAATTATTTTATCCTCTCCTCTCGGTACCAAGTGGTTGGGGACTTTCTCTACTCTTTAAAATGCATTCAATGCAATTTAGCTGTTGTAATGGATATTGTGTTAATGTTTGTATTTGCTGTTGCACAAAAGAGTCTTTCTGTATAGCAGAAGTTTCTGCTTAATTTACAAATCACTATAATAGGAAATTTTTGACAATCCTGTGCTTTTCTTGTATTGTTATATGGAATATTACTGCAGTAAACTGGAAAAAACCATCTGCTTTAAAATTTGTAATTCTTCCCACAACTTTTAGTGCAACTTTTTAAAAAAATTCCCACGAATTCAGGCATTTTGGGCAGCAACAATCATCAAAACATCCAGTGAAATCCTGGAGGGACGGGTATATATCTATTTGCATGTAATTGCATATTTAAATGGAGGCATATCAAGGAAGGAGTCCAGTATTTCCTCACATGCATTTAATTTCAAGTAGATTGGGATGTACAAAGGAAATGTGCTTGGTTTCCTGCGTACACACTGTTTCATACTCTGGATTTTTTTTTTTTTGGTTACGGCGTTTTCTTGATTTAAATGTGCATCATCTTTCAGTAGGAAATCCACGCAACTCTTTGTAAATGAGGCCCCAGGTCATTTTATCAAACTGTAAATTGTTAGGGACATGGTACAACAGCACAAAAATATTTTAAATCAAGTCACTTGAAAATTCTCCTCTTTGGTATTATTTTGAAGTAGCTACTGAGATGTGTACCATTGGTTTCTCATCACAACAACTATCACCATTAATTAAATTAATTCACCCTTATTGTCATTCAACTGTACAACCAATCATGTACAGTAGAACGAGATTGTGTTTTACCTATCTACTGTGTTAACCACACACACCCCAAGTGTAGAATCAGAGGGCCGCTGCCATGCAAGGCGCCGCCACAAATTTCCCTCCTCCATTCCATTATTGCTGAGCACCAAGCTGGATGGCAGCAAGTTCCACTTTTATATGGTCTTCGGCATGACCCGGCCGGGATTTGAACCCCTGCCTCCCGGATGTGGGGCAGATGCTCTACCAACTGAGCCACCACTCCAGCCACCATCTTAGTAAACTGAAGTAAAATGCGGTTGAATAACAGAAGAAACTCAACACTCAGACAGTATTGATTTATCAGTCAAGAGGTTATATGGTGAATAGTATGTGTGGATGCCAATACCAAAGAAAATTTTAATTTCTATGTGAAATAAAGTGTTCATGAATTTGAATTTAAATTGCAACAATACAGCCACTTGGCTAAGACCATTGCTTTGATTTAAACATGTCCCCTTATAGCTGCAGTAAAGCCAAGACAGTCACATCTATTTATAAAGTGCATTTAAAACATCACGAGTTTGACAAAATGCTGTACAATAAAACATATATATATACTACCGTTCAAAAGTTTAGGGTCACTTAGAAATTTCCTTATTTTTGAAAGAAAAGCACCTTTTTTCAATGAAGATAACTTTAAACTAATCAGAAATACACTCTATACATTGCTAATGTGGTAAATGACTATTCTAGCTGCAAATGTCTGGTTTTTGGTGCAATATCTACATAGGTGTACAGAGGCCCATTTCCAGCAACTATCACTCCAGTGTTCTAATGGTACAGTGTGTTTGCTCATTGCGTCAGAAGGCTAATGGATGATTAGAAAACCTTTGTGCAATCATGTTAGGTCTGCAATGCTGTAATTGCTGCAAATGGAGGATTCTTTGACGAAAGCAAAGTTTGAAGGAAAAAATTATTATTTCAAATACAAATCATTATTTCTAACCTTGTCAATGTCTGGACTATATTTTCTCTTCATTTTACAAGTCATGGTGGTAAATAAGCGTGACTTTTCATGGAAAACACAAAATAATTGTCTGGGTGACCCCAAACTTTTGAACGGTAGTGTATATATATATATATATATATATATATATATATATATATATATATATATATATATATATATATATATATATATATATATATATATATATATATATATATATATATACTGTATATATACAGTGGGGCAAAAAAGTATTTAGTCAGCCAGCAATTGTGCAAGTTCTCCCAGTTAAAAGTTGTGAGAGGTCTCGAACTTTCATCATAGGTGTACCTCAACTATGAGAGACAAAATGAGAAAAAAAAATCCAGAAAATCACACTGTCTGATTTTTAAAGAATTTATTTGCAAATTATGGTGGAAAATAAGTATTCGGTCACCTACAAACAAGCAAGATTTCTGGCTCTCACAGACCTGTAACTTCTTCTTTAAGAGGCTCCTCTGTCCTCCACTCATTACCTGTATTAATGGCACCTGTTTGAACTCGTTATCAGTATAAAAGACACCTGTCCACAACCTCAAACAGTCAGACTCCAAACTCCACTATGGCCAAGACCAAAGAGCTGTCAAAGGACACCAGAAACAAAATTGTAGACCTACACCAGGCTGGGAAGACTGAATCTGCAATAGGTAAGCAGCTTGGTGTGAAGAAATCAACTGTGGGAGCAATTATTAGAAAATGGAAGACATACAAGACCACTGATAATCTCCCTTGATCTGGGGCTCCACGCAAGATCTCACCCCGTGGGGTCAAAATGATCACGAGAACGGTGAGCAAAAATCCCAGAACCACACGGGGGGACCTAGTGAATGACCTGCAGAGAGCTGGGACCAAAGTAACAAAGGCTACCATCAGTAACACACTATGCCACCAGGGACTCAAATCCTGCAGTGCCAGACGTGTCCCCCTGTTTAAGCCAGTACATATCCAGGCCCGTCTGAAGTTTGCTAGAGAGCATTTGGATGATCCAGAAGAGGATTGGGAGAATGTCATATGGTCAGATGAAACCAAAATAGAACTTTTTGGTAAAAACTCAACTTGTCGTGTTTGGAGGAGAAAGAACACCATACCTACTGTGAAGCATGGGGGTGGAAACATCATGCTTTGGGGTTGTTTTTCTGCAAAGGGACCAGGACGACTGATCCGTGTAAAGGAAAGAATGAATGGAGCCATGTATCGTGAGATTTTGAGTGAAAACCTCCTTCCATCAGCAAGGGCATTGAAGATGAAACGTGGCTGGGTCTTTCAGCATGACAATGATCCCAAACATACTGCCCGGGCAACGAAGGAGTGGCTTTGTAAGAAGCATTTCAAGGTCCTGGAGTGGCCTAGCCAGTCTCCAGATCTCAACCCCATAGAAAATCTTTGGAGGGAGTTGAAAGTCCGTGTTGCCCAGCGACAGCCCCAAAACATCACTGCTCTAGAGGAGATCTGCATGGAGGAATGGGCCAAAATACCAGCAACAGTGTGTGAAAACCTTGTGAAGACTTACAGAAAATGTTTGACCTCTGTCATTGCCAACAAAGGGTATATAACAAAGTATTGAGATGAACTTTTGTTATTGACCAAATACTTATTTTTCACCATAATTTGCAAATAAATTCTTTAAAAATCAGACAATGTGATTTTCTGGATTTTTTTTTTCTCATTTTGTCTCTCATAGTTGAGGTATACCTATGATGAAAATTGGAGACCTCTCTCATCTTTTAAGTGGGAGAACTTGCACAATTGGTGGCTGACTAAATACTTTTTTACCCCACTGTATATATATATGTATATATATATATACACACACACACATATATATATATATATATATATATATATATATATATATATATATGTGTGTGTGTGTGTGTGTGTGTGTGTGTGTGTGTGTGTGTGTGTGTGTGTGTGTGTGTGTGTGTTTTATTATTATACACACTACCGTTCAAAAGTTTGGGGTCACTTAGAAATTTCCTTATTTTTGAAAGAAAAGCACTGTTTTTTTCAATGAAGATAACTTTAATCAGAAATACACTCTAATATGTGTGCTAATGTGGTAAATGACTATTCTAGCTGCAAATGTCTGGATTTTGGTGCAATATCTACATAGGTGTATAGAGGCCCATTTCCAGCAACTATCACTCCAGTGTTCTAATGGTACAATGTGTTTGCTCATTGCGTCAGAAGGCTAATGGATGATTAGAAAACCCTTGTGCAATCATGTTAGCACAGCTGAAAACAGTTTATCTGGTTAGAGAAGCTATAAAACTGACCTTCCTTTGAGCAGGTTGAGTATCTGGAAAAAAATATTATTTCAAATACAAATCATTATTTCTAACCTTGTCAATGTCTTGACAATATTTTCTATTCATTTTACAACTCATGGTGGTAAATAAGTGTACCTTTTCATCGAAAACACAAAATAATTGTCTGGGTGACCTCAAACTTTTGAACGGTAGTGTATATATATATATAAACAGATTCTGTGTTCTGCTTCAGAAGAGAGCTATTAGAATAATAAACAAAGTTGCTTACAGGGAACCAACAAACCCACTTTTTCTTAAATTAAAAGCTCTCAAGTTGAAAGATCTGGTTGATTTTAAAACTGCAGTAACAATGTTTAAAGTGAAGACTCTATCACTGCCCGCAAATATCCAAAAGTTGTTCCAAATAAGGGAGAAACAATATCATTTCAGAGGAACATGTATATTTCAAAAACCTTCAGTGAGAACTACCACCAAGCAACACTGTGTCTCAGTGCAAGGAGTCAGATTGTGCAATGCTTTTGGACCTGAATTAAAATCATGTACAACGCTTGGACAATTTAAACAAAAACTAAGGAAGAAATACTCCAAACATATATACAAGATGACATGTAAAATCACATAAGAATTATCATATTCAGTCTGTGTTATGCTGTTGCTTAGTTTTTTGTCACGTTTTATCTCAGCTTTGTTCTGAATTATAATCACTTTTATTTTATTTTCCTTTTGAATTCTTGGATGGAATATGGGTGGGCAATATAAGCTGCGGCTTCAGCCATCACCCATTTTGGATAACTTATGTTGAACTGTATAATCCGAGGAGTTATTGTTTAATTTGACCTTGTTAGATTTTTTCCCCTTTGTTATATTATTCTGTTCTTTTAATTTAATCTTTACATTTAATCTATCCAAAATAAAGATTCATTCATAATTCTGTGGTGTGGATATGTACAGTGGATATAAAAAGTCTACACACCCCTGTTCAAATGCCAGGTTTTTGTGATGTAAAAAAATGAGACCAAGATAAATCATCTCAAAATTTTTTCCACCATTAATGCGACCTATAACCTGTACAAACCAATTGAAACACAAACTGAAATCTTTTAAGGGGAAAAATAAAAAACTTACAAGAACCTGTTTGCATAAATATGCACACCCTTAAACTAATACTTTGTTGCAGCACCTTTGGCTTTTATTACAGCACTCAGTCTTTTTGGGTAGGAGTCTATCAGCCTGGCACATCTTGATGTGGCAATATTTGCCTACTCTTCTTTGCAAAAATGCTCCAAATCTGTCAAATTGCGAGGGTATCTCCTGTGCACAGCCCTCTTCAGATTACCCCACAGACGTTTGATTGGATTCAGGTCTGGACTCTGGCTGGCCTATTCCAAAACCTTAATCTTCTTCTGGTGAAGCCATTCTTTTGTTGATTTGGATACGTGCTTTGGGTCATTGTCGTGCTGAAAGATGAAGTTCCTCTTCATCTTCAGCTTTCCAGCAGACGCCTGAAGATTATGTGCCAACACTGACTGGTATTTGGAACTGTTCATAATTCCCTCCACCTTGACTAAGGCCCCAGTTCCAGCTGAACAAAAACAGCCCAGAGCATGATGCTGCCACCACCATGTTTCACTGAAGGTATGGTGTTCTTTTGGTGATGAGCAACGTTGTGTTTGCGCCAAATATACCTTTTGGAATTATGGCCAAAAAGTTCAACAACATCTCCCAAAAACATGTTCAACATGTTTTTGGGAGATTTCAAATGTGTTTTTGCAAAATATACCCGGACTTGGATGTTTTTCTTCATAAGATAAGGCTTCTGTCTTTGCCACCCTGGACGGGAGATTGTTGTCAAATGTACTAAACAGCCAGTACTTGCCAGAAATTCCTGCAGCTCCTTCAGTGTTGCTGGTGGCCTCTTGGTAGTCTCCCTGACCAGTTTTCGTCTTGTCTTTTCATCAATTTTTGAGGGAGGTCCAGTTCTTGTTAATGTCACTGTTGTGCCATAATTTCTCCACTTGATGATGACTGTCTTCACTGTGTTCCATGGTACATTTAATGCCTTGAAAATTCTTTTATATTCTTCTCCTGACTGATACCTTTGAACAATGAGATCTCTTTGATGATTTGGAAGCTCTCTACAGACCATGGCTTGTGCCGTAAGATGTGACTACAAAAATGTCAGGAAAAGCCTACTAGAGCAGCTGAACTTTATTTGGGGTTAATAAGAGGCACTTTAAGTGGTGGCAGGTGTGTGCTGACTCCCATTTAACATGAGTTTGAATGCAATTGGTTAATTCTGAACACAGCCACATCCCCAGTTATAACAGGGTGTACATATTTATGCAACCAGGTTATTGTAAGTTTTTTTTTATTTTTTATTTTTCCCCTTAAAAGATTTCAGTTTGTTTTTTCAATTGGGTTTTACAGGTTATAGGTCACATTAATGGTGGAAAAAGTTTTGAAATTATTTATCTTAGTCTCATTTTTTTTTTTATATCACAAAAACCTGGCATTTGAACAGGGGTGTGTAGACTTTTTATATCCACGTATCTGGCAGAAACTTTGTCCCCCTGCTAACTCAGAGGCCACTTGACCGCAGGCTCTCATCTCTTGCATGGCCACTATACCTGAAGAGTGCACCTGGCATATTTTCACTGAAAGCTTGATCATAAAAGAGGTCAAAGGTGACCTTTTTTAACTGACCATTACCGGTGGAGCTGTACACTGGGGGGGAATCAAGCACACCCAACAAGGTAGCAGAGCTTAGGATCCGCGGGCCTCTCTCCACAATACAAGCATTGTGGACTGATGGGGAGACGTAGGTACAAGTTAATGATGGGTGCTGGGACACAAAACTATGTTTAGATTTACCTATGTTCACTTTAATTTACTTTTTTCCACTCATATAACCCCCTAGAGATGCATACCGATGATAGAATCGAGCGCACCTTGACCGTTTGTGGGAGAGATGGAAGGTGGAAGCAGGGAGACTGAACCGCCATTTAATCCTCTCATTTGTGCCCTGCTTTGAATGTGTTCTTGCATTGCCAAAATGGGTTTCTGCTGTGTTCAAATAAACAAGAGCAGGGAATAACTTTTCATGCAATTGCTGAAACTGGGGAAAAAGACAAGATGACAAAACGGTGTGTAGACCCACCACTGCTGCTAACAATAATGTAATTACTGTGGTTACAAATGTTCTGTGTCTGCTAACTTTTGAATTCGTTGTTTATCCCACTTGCTTTGTAAGTGTGGGAAATGTGAAGGACACAATTGACTTCTATTAAAAATAATGTATGAAATATAGCCGCAAGCAGCGATCATCGGGTTCCAAGCAGGTGTGGACTTAAGGGGTCTTGTAATGCTTAGCAACAGCATTTAAAACCTAAGGTCTGCTACACATTAGTTTTTAAAGCAGCACTATGTAACTTTCTTGTTCCTTGTAGGAACACCGAAAAGGCCACAACCACGGTGACCGCGACACCAGTCCCAACAGCCAACCATATGGGCTTTTTATTGTTGGTGGTGAAAGTCATGCCTTGTGATTCGCTGCTGGGACTGAGGCCACAGACCGAGGAGACATCTGCTGTCCCCGCAGTAACGACACCAAAAAAACAGCTGCTCAAGGCAATGTGGGTGCACTCAGGCTATGGATGAAGTGACATTCACATGGTCAAATCTTGGTGTACCATCAAAATTATTTTGAAAACATCATTTTGAGGTGAAAATGTAACATAGTGCTGCTTTAAAATGTATACAAGAGCTAGGCTGTACTTCAGTTGTTGTTTAGAAGAACAAGACCTCCCTGGCAAGATTCAAACCCGGGACTTCCTGCTTTCCAAGCCCTAACCTTAATCCCAGCACCACACAACTCCTCTAGTTGTGGGAGTTAGGGGCGGCTGTGGCACAGGTGTAGTGTGGCCGGCTACTGATCGGAGGGTCAGGGGTTCGATTCCTGCTCTGTCTGCAGTCTGCATGTCAAAGTGTCCTTGAGCAAGACACTGAATCCCCAGTTGTTCCTGGTGGGTCAGGCCAACGCCTGTGTAAGTGCTCTAAAATTTCCTGGTAGACGACTGTGCTGACTTTGGTCTTGATAAAACACAGTGGACAAACATCAGCTGATGACCTCCATTCATATAAAAGTAACTTTTGCATTTCATTTGTAAGTCAAAGTCCCAGAGTCTGGAGAAAGAGTGGAGAGGCACAGATTCTAAGTTGCTTGAGGTTTAGTGTGAAGTTTCCACAGTTAGTGATGATTTGAGGAACCATGTCATCTGCTGGTGTTGGTCCGCTGTGTTTTACCAAGACCAAAGTCAGCGCAGTCGTCTATCAGGAAATTTTAGAGCACTTCATGCTTCTCTCTGCTGACAAACTTTATGGAGAAGCTGATTTCATTTTCCAGCAGGACTTGGCACCCCCCCACACACACACACTGCCAAAAGTATCAAAACCTGGTTTAATGACCATGGTGTCACTGTGTTTGATTGGCCCCCAAACTCTCCTGACCTAAATCCCATAGAGAATCTATGGAGGATTGTCAAGAGGAAGATGAGGGACACCAGACCCAACAATGCAGATGAGCTGAAGGTCACGATCAAAGCAACCTGGGCCTTCATAACACCTCAGCAGTGCCACAGGCTGATCACCTCCATGCCGTGCCACATTGATACAGTAATTAATCCAAAAGGAGCTCCAACCAAGTATTGAGGGTGTACATGGACATACTTTTCAGTCGGTCAACATTTCTATTTAAAAACTATTTTTTAAAATTAATTTTATATAATATTCTAATTTTTTGAGAAACTGAATTTGGGGTTTTCATGGGCTGTAAGCCATAATCATCAAAATTAAAACAAACTAGAAAAGCACTCATAGAGCGCATACCTCCGCCAAGGCTCTTTCCGTTTGTCATGGATCACCTCTAAAATGTAATGGGTTTGTGTGTAGGCCTAGAGCCACTTGTGGTGAAAATTGCAACAAAGTCTGTCCATCAGTTTTGGAGTATTGTTGCCAACACACTGTGAGAAGATAAGAGCCTTGGCTGAGGTATGCATTCTCAGATCATCACCAAAATATAATGGGTTCCCCTCTAGCCCAAGAACCACCTCTGGTGAAAATTTCATCCAAATCCATCCAGTAGTTTTTGTGTAATCCTGCTGCACAAACACAAACAAAGCCCTTGGTGGAGGTATACACTCTCAGATCATCACCAAAATCTAATCATCTGTTCCCCGTGCCATTACACACCTTTCCTGAAAATTTCATCAAAATCCATTTATAACTTTTTGAGTTATGTTGGTAACAGACTGACAGACAGACAGACAGACAGACAGACAGACAAACCCTGGTAAAAGCACTACCTCCTTGGCGGAGGTAATAAACACTTGGAATATATCACTGTGTAATTAATCTATATAATATATGGGTTTCACTTTCTGAAATGAGTGACAAAAAATATTGAACTTTTTCATGATATTTTTTTGAGATGTACCTGTATGCAGTGCCTTGATTTTTTTCTCTGAGTAGGGGGGAAAGTTTCTGATCAGACTGTAAAATTTCAAGTTTCCATGTATTACTGTTTTTGCTTCCCATGCACGTTTAGCGAAGAAGAAGAAAAAGAAGAAGAAGAATTGGTCTCCCACAGCACAGCTGCTTGGAACCCTAACTATTATTGATTTAAAATGTTTGTAAAAACACTTAGAACAATGTCTTTTTTTTATGAAGATCTATTCATTTATCCACCAAGATCTTTAAATGGACCCCCCAAAATTTTCCTTCCAATAAAAACATTTAAAAAATACAGTTGGATCATTGTCCAGGGAAGTATTCCAGAAAACAGGGTAAACAGCCTGAAATAAACCCTGAACTCAGGGTTAAATGAACCTGCCAGAACTTACTCTGAGTTTCTGGTTCCAGAACTCCGGTTATGACTGTGTTTGATCAGCTCAGAGTTGATTGACCTTGAGACGTGCGCGCTCATGGCAAACCTATGAAGACAGCATGTGTTGAACACAGAGACCACGAGCAGTGAAGGAAAAGAGAGAGAATTATTTCTCTGAGGAAGAGTTACAAGGACTCTTGGAGGCATATGAGGAGTGGAAAAAAAAATCACAGTTAAGAACAAAAAACAGCAACATCAGCATAAACTGAGCTGCAAAGAACTGCTGCTGCATGAAGTGAATTTTATGGATTCTACACCAGTGGACAATCTATATAAGTTTATATTGTGGCAAGAGGAAGAAACACACAGGAGCTGAAGGTGAGTTTTTATCTTTACTCTTCAAAGTGCCACCAACAACCAACTGTAACCACTCCCGGACTCCAAAACTGGGAGACACAAACCATGCTCCCAACCTCAAGTCCCACTGGGTGAGAGCTTCACTCTACAGTCTGCCCCCCCAGTCCCTCCCCCCGAATGCCCAGAGGGGACTCCAGTAGTCAAAATCAGTCTCTCACTGGGGGCCTGATGAGCCTGCCATAATGGCTGCACTGTCCTCCAGCCAGAACCACAGGACAAACCTGTCGTGCAGGGCATCCACATGGACAACGGGCAGGTGAAACACAGTCCATAGTAGGCGGGAAACCTGAAACCTCATCTTGTGCAGACCTAGCCGGGGTCCTAGAAGGGGGACGACCCAGACGGGGGACCTGGGCTGGAAACATAAGCTTATCCACCATAATGAGTGCCAGCTTAAGCCTATCCAACGTGACCTGCTTTTTACGCCCACCCATATCCAGCACAAAACTCTTAGGGCCCGTCTCCAGAACCGGGAATGAACCATCGTATGGAGGTTGGAGAAGTGAGCGGTGAGCGGTGAGCGTCATGTCGCACAGAAATGAAATGGGCCGAACTGAGCTCAGTAGGCACAAACGATCACAGAAAACAGTGGTGAATGGGGCTCAGAGCCAGTGCACCGTTGGATGAGAAAGGGTAGACTACTAGGCTGGTCTGCAGTGCAGAACTTTCAGGCAAAAACTCTCTTGGAATGTGGCGCGGTTGACCAAACACCAGTTCAGCAGGCGAAGCATCGAGATCTTCCTTGTGAGCCGAACGCAACCCAAGCGTCATTCAAGACAAACGATCCACCCAATTACCATCGGCGAGCACAGCACGCAATGACGCTTTCAGCAACCGGAGAAAATGTTCACACAAGCCGTTAGCTTGAGGGTGGTACACTATAGTGCAGTGTACCTGCACACCCAAGGACCTTGCAAGCCCTGAACAAAGCTCCAACACAGTTACCTCCACTCTCGGAGGTAATATCTGATGGAGTGCCAAAACGCACATGCCACATCCGCGGCTGAAGTGGAGGACAGAGGGACCGCCTCTGGCCACCTAGTGGTCCGATCCACTATGGTGAGTAGGTGCGTAAAACCTTGCGAAGTGGGTAGAGGACCCACCAGATCCACATGCATGTGGTCAAAATGTTTAGTCGGAATCCCAAACAGTTCGAGGGGTGCCTTGGTGTACTGGTGGACTTTAGCGCATTGACACCCCAAGCATGTGGCCGCCCACCCCTTGACATCCCTGCAGAGGCCTGGTCAGACAAACTTAGTGCCGACTAGTTTCACTGACGCCCGAACTCCCGGATGTGAGAGGGAGTGAATTGAGGCGAAAACTCGACGGCGCCAAGCCACAGGTACAACAGGGTGGGGGCGGCCAGTGGAGACGTCACAGAGGAGAGTAGGACCGCCTTGCTGCGTCACTGCCTCCTCGAGTTTGAGGGCTGTATCTGTAGACTGAAGGACCAGGATGTCTGAGTCTTTCGACTGCTTGGTGGCCATGACAGAAAAATCCATCCCGAGATGCACTGGACACACAAGCACATGTGACAGGCAATCAGCAACAGGGTTGGACTTGCCAGCCACATGCTGAACATCTGTTGTGAACTCAGAGATGGCCGCCAGATGGCGTCGGTGACGAGGAGGCCACAGCTCGGTCACCATGGACATAACAAACGTTAACAGTTTATGATCTACATAAGCCGTGAAAGAACGGCCCTCCAATAAGAAACGGAAATGACGGGTCACCAGGTACAGCGCCAGCAACTCCCAGTCAAAAACATTGTACTTACGCTCACCATTCCACAGCTTGCAACTGAAAAACGCGAAGGGCTGCCATGCCCTTGCCATACTTTGCTCAACCACTGCACCCACAGCTATGTTGGAGGTGTCTGTTGTCAAAGCTATTGGCGCCATAGGCACAGGGTGAGCGAGTAGCGCTGTGTTCAAAAGGGCGGACTTAGCTCCATCAAAAGCTCGGATCCATTCAGGAGTCCAGGTGACAGGGTCATTGGCTTTTTATAGCCTCAGAGCCTCATAAAGCGACTGTAGGAGGTGGGCAGCATGAGGGAGGAAACGATTGTAAAAATTTACCACACCCCAAAATTCCTGCAGTGCCTTAACGGAGTCCGGACAGGGAAATTCCACCACCACTTCAACCTTAGAAGGCAACGCAACCGTGCCCCGTGACGAAATGCGGTGGCCTAAGAAGTCAATCACCAGCAGCCTAAACTGACACTTAGCTGGGTTGACAATCAGGCCGTGTTCTTCAAGGCGCCCAAAAACTTGTTTGAGGTGTGACACATGCTCTTCAGCTGATGGACTGGCCACCAATATGTCATTGAGGTAGACAAACACGAACGGGAAGTCACGTAACACCGAGACCATCAACCTCTGAAATGTTTGGGCCATACCTTTAAGGCCAAACGTCATGCGCAGGAATTAAAAAAGCCTGAACGGGGTAATTACCGTGGTCTTGAGGACGGCCTCCGTGCGCACGGGAACTTGGTGATAACCACGCACCAGCTCTACCTTTGAAAAAATGGTGGAGCCTGCCAGACCCATGGAAAAATCTTGGATGTGCGGAATAGGATAACCGTCATTCGTGGTGACACTGTTAAGTCAATGAAAATCACCACATGGCCCCCACAACCCGTCTGCCTTAGGTACCATGTGAAGCGGCGAGGCCCATGGGCTGTTAGAACGCCTCACTATACCAAAACGTTCCATAGTGGCGAACTCCTCTTTCGCTATGGCCAACTTAACCGCGTCGAGGTGCCGCATACGCTCAAATATCGGTGGTCCCGCAGTGGGGATGAAATGTTCCACCCCGTGTTTAGTAGCTGCGGTGGAAAAAGCAGGCGTTGTGAGCGACAGAAAATTTGCCAGCAACCGAAGAAAAGCATTATCCAACGCTAAAAGGTTAGCTTGTGACAACAGCCCAGCTCCCCCAGCCTTACACGGAAAGGTGGCAAAAGACACAGCATTAATTAAACAGTGGTTAGCAACATCAACAACTAAACCATTCGTACACAGAAAATCCACGCCAACAATAGGTACTGTAATGGAAGCAATTACAAAGTCCCACTCAAAACTGTGTCCCTGGAAACAAACAGTCACAGACCTTGTGTCAAATGTGAAGAACCGTTAGCTGCACTCAAACGTGAGGTGCTGCCTGCCGCCAGTCTGTCCACGCTAGTTGGAGGGAGTAGGTTCTTCTGTGAGCCAGAGTCCATTAGGAAACGTCTTCCTGACAGCGAGTCTCTAATGAAGAGCAGCTCACCTCCTCCGCCAGTGCCCACAGCTGCTACTGTGCACTGGCTCTGGAGTCTTCTCGTCATCTCAAATGTGCATGGAGGGACGCAGCGCTTAGCCTTGCTGTCAGACCGCAGGTGGAAGAAACACAGACCTTTCCGGCGTCGGCTCCGGGCCACCACTCTGGCTACCACCGCTGGGTCCATGTCCTCTGTCGTGGGTTGCAGGGTACACTACCGTTCAAAAGTTTGGGGTCACTTAGAAATTTCCTTATTTTTGAAAGAAAAACACTGTTTTTTTCAATGAAGATAACTTTAAACTAATCAGAAATACACTCTAATATCTAATATACATTGCTAATGTGGTAAATGACTATTCTAGCTGCAAATGTCTGGTTTTTGGTGCAATATCTACATAGGTGTATAGAGGCCCATTTCCAGAAACTATCACTCCAGTGTTCTAATGGTACAATGTGTTTGCTCATTGCGTCAGAAGGCTAATGGATGATTAGAAAACCCTTGTGCAATCATGTTAGCACAGCTGAAAACACTTTAGCTGGTTAGAGAAGCTATAAAACTGACCTTCCTTTGAGCAGGTTGAGCATCTGGAAAAAATTATTATTTCAAATACAAATCATTATTTCTAACCTTGTCAATGTCTTGACTATATTTTCGATTCATCTTACAACTCATGGTGGTAAATAAGTGTGACTTTTCAAGGAAAACACAAAATAATTGTCTGGGTGACCCCAAACTTTTGAACGGTAGTGTATCTGATGCCATGCTCTGCACAGCAAACTGCCTGGTAGCCAGTGGGACCTGATCAGCATCCTCATCTAAAGCATGGTAGTCACTGATTGCCAAATGTGGGGAGTTAGCCAAAACCGCAAGCACAGGCAGTGGGAGCTGGCGCAGGAAAATGTGTGGAAGCAGGCAAGCACCTTTGTCTGCTCCCAGCAGCGATAACATTCTGTCCATAAGATCCACAGCTGTCACCCAAGCCTAACAGGGAAATGATTTTATCCGCTCTTTCTGGGGCCGATAGACTATATTTTCGGAGCAGGAACTGTTTGATGGCGGTGTATTTACTGTGCTGTGGGGGCACGCGCAGTAATTGCATGACACGCCGTGTGGACTGCTGATCCAGAGCAGCGATGACCAAGTAGTACTTGGGTTCATCTGCAGTGATTCCTCGCAGGTGGAACAGCGCTTTGATATATTGGAACCATGAAGCCGGGTCGCTCTGCCAAAACATTGGAAGCTTCATAGCCACAGTGCAAACAGCCAGCTGTGAGGCTCGGGGCGACATGGCTGATGAGGAAACGTAGTTTTCTTCTGTGTCAGACATGCTCGAATCGGGGTCACCAATGTGGCAAGAGGAAGAAACACAAAGGAGCCAAAGGCGAGTTTTTATCTTTACTCCTCAAAGCGCCACCAACAACAAACTGCAACCACTTCCGGACTCCAAAACCGGGAAACACAAACCACGCTCCCAACCCCAAGTCCCACTGGGTGAGAGGTTCACTCTTCAGTCTGCCACAATATGAGTATTTCTATTTGACTTGCAAAGTGGTCAAGACTCGTAGTGACATAAGTAGAGTGCTGATACAAGACATGATATGAGAAGCTATGAGTTTGGATGTCCTTTGGGTCAAATTTATTTTCCATTAAAAAAACTAAGTATTCAGAATAATGTGATAAATTGAGTGCATTGCAAGGCAGTAGGCTGTTTTACAACCTTTATCATTACATTCAAATGTAATGGCTTTTACAATAAAGATTTTTTTCATGTAAATTTGTACCTTTTTAAAAAAAAAACTGCAGTTTTTCGTGTAAATTTGAGAGCCTTTTTTTCTTGTATTTTTGCTATTTTTACAGTAAATATGCAATTTTTCCTTGTAATTTGTAATAATTTTCCCAAACATTTTTTTGCAGATTTCTTTTGTAAATGTATTTTTTTTTTGTTCATAAATTTGTGGATCCATCCAAATTTATAAACAAAAAAAAAAATAAATACATTTACCATGTGCAGCATGGTGGCAGAGTGGTTAGCACTGCAGCAGCACAGCAACTCACCCTTGGCCGGGGGATCCTGGGTTCGATCCCAGCCCCTGACCAACAGTGATCTGTGTGGAGTTTGCATGTTCTCCCCGTGTCCGCGTGGGTTTACTCCGGGATTTCTCCGGTTTCCTCCCACATGCCAAAAATATGCAAATTAGGTTAATGGCCTCAAACTGGGGATTCTAAATTGTCCTTAGGTATGAATGTGAGAGTGAATGGTTGTCTGTCTCTCTGTGTTGGCCCTGTGATGGACTGGCAATCTGTCCAGGGTGTACCCTGACTCTCGCCCAAAGATGCTGGGATAGGCTCCAGCCCCCCCGCGACCCGAAAAGGATTAAGCGGAAGAAGATGGATGGATGGAAATTTGCAATTTTTGTCACATGAATTTGAAGTTTTTTCTTTATATATTTCTAAATTTATTCATGTAATTTTGCAACCCTTTTTGGAAATTTAGTAAATCAGAATTAGCATAATTAAAGTTGAGCAGGTTGGGTGAACGAGCAAATATCCAAATACCACATTTTAAAAAATGAACACCACTGTCATGAACAGATATCCAGATAAGCAAATATTTGGGTACTGTACTGGTAAATAGACGAGGAAAACTGCAGGTCCGGATGGTATCAGCTCGAGGCTCCTCAAGTCTTGTGCAGACCAGCTGTGTGGGATTGTGGAGTACATCTTCAGTCTGCGCCTGAAGCTGGGGAGGGTACCACAGCTGTGGAAAACATCCTGTGTGGTACCTGTACCGAAGACTCTGCACCCCAAGGACCTGAACAGCTACAGACCAGTGGGCCTCACATCACACCTAATGAAGACCCTGGAGAGGCTGGTTCTCGCCCATCTCCACCCCCTGGTGGGACCTACAATGGATCCACTTCAGTTTGCCTATCAGCTTGGCATCGGAGTGGAGGATGCAGTGATCTTCCTCCTAAATCATTCCCTGTCCCACCTGGAGAAGCCTGGGAGGACTGTGAGGATCATGTTCTTTGATTTCTGCAGTGCTTTCAACACCATACAACCAGTGATCCTGAGGGACAAGCTGCTGTGTGCAGGGGTGTACCAGCACCTGTCATCGTGGATCCTGGACTACCTCACAGACTGACCACAGTTTGTGAGAACCCAGGACTGTGTGTCTGACACCATCATCTGCAGTACGGGGGCCCCCCAGGGAACAGTTCTGGCTCCCTTCCTGTTCACCCTCTACACTGCTGACTTCTCACACAACACGCCGCACTGCCATCTACAGAAGTTCTCTGATGACTCTGCAATTGTCGGCCGCATCTCTGATGGGGCTGATGCAGAGTACAGAGGACTTATCCAGGACTTCATGGACTGGTGCCTGTGGAACTGCCTCCAGATCAATGCGAGGAAAACAAAGGTACTGGTGGTGGACTGCCGCAGGCGAGGACAAGCCCCCACAGCACCGGTAAACATCCAGGGAACAGACATTGAGATGGTGACATCTTACAAGTACCTGGGTGTTCACCTGAAGAATAAACTGGACCGGTCACACAACACCAATGTGCTTTACAAGAAGGGGCAGCGCAGTATGTTCCTCCTGAGGAGACTCAGGTCTTTTGGAGTGTGAGGGGCACTCCTGAAGACCTTCTACGTTTTGGTGGTGGCATAGCCATCACATTTGGAGTGGTCTGCTGGGGCAGCAGCATTATGGCAGGAAGAGACTGAACAGGCTGATCAAAAAGCTAGCTCTCTTCTGGGGCGACGCCTCAACCCAGTGGAGGAGATAGGAGAGAGGAGGATGGTGGCTAAGCTGTCATCTCTGCTGTAGTCTGAGTCCCACCCCATCTGTGAACATAACCTACTCTGGAGCAGGTTATGTTCACAGCCTTTGTTACCATAGTTACAAACATACTCTGACTTTTTGGAACTGAAAACTCAGGGTGCGTTACGATTGCCCAATAGTGTACTCCGAAGGGAGCGAACAGTCTTCAGTCCAAAGGGAACTGAGAACTGAGCAGTTAAGAAGTGAACAACGGTACATCACTTCACCGAAAGTTGACAAGAAGATTACCCATAAGCCATTGCGGCTCAAATACGAGTAAAACAAACTATTTTTGCTAACAAGCTAAATTGATGTTGGTTATTGTTTATATCAACTGACTGTAATAAAAATGTATTTGTATGAATATTCTATTTAAGAAATATAAATTATCAACCATAGCATCAGAATGTGTCTCTGGTTATCATGGTAATGCACGGAGGAGGGAGTCCATGGTTACAGGGTGTTTCAAATAGAGAAATTTTGTGAAGGGCAGTTAACTGATATTCCCTGAGAACAGAGCAGGGAGTAGGGAATACAGTTGAAATACACTGTGGATCGGAATGTAGCCTCAGAGTTACCACAAAGATTGAGTTAACTTACCCTGATAAGCCACTAAACCTGCTTTCTGGAACAGGGCCCTGAACATAACCGAGCAGGTTTTGTCCGCAGCGTCTGTTGCCATGGTTACAAACCTACTCTGTGTCATGAATGGCCCTTTCCAAGGGCAAACAGGATGCCAAATGCAGACTGTGAGTTTTTGTAATTTATTAACTAAAAATAACTCAAGACACAAAACACAAACCAAAGGAAAACACAGCTCTAAAGCTGGAGCAAAAAATGCCAGAGAAAAACAAGGATTTTTTTTTTTTTTTTTTTTTTTTGTTACTTATTTGTACCCGTAGGTAGATTTGGTTTGCAGTCTGGTGACAAGCCACCGGCTGCCAGTCGCTGCGTGCGCGAGCGCCCTAAACCTACATGTTTTTGGTATGCGGGAGGAAACCGGAGAAATCCCGGAGTAAACCCACGCAACACGGGGAGAACATGCAAACTCCACACAGCTCACTGTTGGTCGGGGGCTGGGATCGAACCCACGATCTCATGATCCCCGCGATCCCCCGGCCGAGGGTAAAACTGTGCTGCCACAGTGCTAAACCACTGCGCCACCGTGCAGCCCAAGGATGTGAGCAAAACAGAAAGATAATAACTTAGCTTAAACAAGGTGTCCAGGGGATTCTTCTCTGGGAAGGTTTGACGTCGCTGCACCAGAGAAGTGGCATCCATGGCTTAAATAGACAACCCCCCGGATTACAAACACCTGCAGGACCATGCTGGCAGCCGTGACAGCCCGCGAACAGAATCTGACAGCCGGAAGTGACATGCGAGCTGTCACAGCGCCAGCAATGATCAACACAATAAACCAAAAAGGAAATACTAAATCCATTAATGAACTTAACCAAAAACAGGAACCAAATACAGCAAACCAGGTGAGCAGAAAAAATGAACAACCAGAAAAGGGCAAAATTAATCAGACAACTAAGTACGGCCCCCGCCCCTGAACCGGATCATGACACTCTGACTTTTTGGAACTGAAAACTCAGACTAACTGGAGACTTGGAGTTAACTTACCCAGGTAAGCCACTAAACCTGCTTTCTGGAATACCCCCCAGATCAGCAGAAAAAATAAACCATCACAGAAAACAAAAATTTGATGAGCATCCATATGAACATCGCAGATTTACAAGAAAAAAGTAGCAAATTGAGGACAAAAATTGATGTTTGAGAAAGTTTTTACTTTACAAGAAAAAAAAACTACTGTGAGAAAAAATGCACGTTAATCAGAAAAGCTTTAACTCTATAAGAAAAACTGCAAATTTACAAGAAAAAGTGAAATATATGAAAAAATATTGCAAATTTATGGCACAAATTTAAGTGGGGAAAAAGTCAAATTTTTGAAACAAAAGTAGCAAATTCACAAGAAATAATTAGCAAATTTCAGAAAATAAATTAATTTCACTAAAGTTAAACAGGTGTCAAAATGAAAGGATATACAAGAGAAAACACTGTATCATGACTGAAGATTAAAGTAATGCATTAAATAATGAAGTAAATGAAAGCACCAAGGTGCTGATGCCTTGGTGCCTGTGGCAGGGAAACATGGGAGGGGGGGGTCTGTAAAAAAGGCACACTGCAACCTCTACTGGTCTGCCATAGTAATTACAATACCTTTTTTTCCAGCTGCAGTGACGGTAAAGGTGAGTTAAATTAGTTTATTTTGATAACAAACCCATATGTGGAAATTTTGCCAATCAAAAATTTGATAAAATATGGTGATACAATGATACAAGCCTTTAGTTCCACCTGATTTTGACCAGGCAAGCTGAAAAGGTGGTAACAAACAGACAGACAGATATACACACATTATGATTATGATATGCCTACGCTGCTTTGCACTGAGGCATAATTAATGTAACCAAGCAGCCCCCAGTATGGAAAAAAAAAAAATATTAGTTTGACATTGTAAATGTGACAGCAATGGAATAAAATCTAACTGAAATTAAGTTTTTCAGAACTGAAAATCACTATATTGGTCGTGATGGCACTGGGTTAGTTGCTGCAGGCAGCAACAGCTGTGTCTATTAGCTAAAGCCATCAGGAGGAGAGTTATTTTTAATATTTAGAGTTAAATTATGAAGGCAGAGTAAGTTGAAAATACGGTGAGTTTTAGAGACACTCGATGGACTGTGTCTTGAAACCAGTGAGGAGAACAGTGGAGGATTGAGGTTTCCAGCATCTGCCTCCTTTGTGAGAAGACTAGGGTGTGGATCAGTGCTGCTGCTAACCGTGATTCTGCTGTCCATGTGGACCAGTTGTTTGGGGACTTTTCCTACATAAACCATGTTTCAAGAACTGGGTGCTTTTCTGTGAGAGAGACGATTCTACTCTGTGATGTTCAGCTGAGCCGTAGCAGACTAATGAAGATAATTAATGGAGCTAACGTTAGCTTAGTGTCAACACGGGAGCAAATTCACTTGTGAAAATGTGAGAATGAAAGCTTCTGCCTTCACCAAGTCGCTAATATAAATGGAGAGTGTAGTTACAGCAGCTGTGTCTGATAAAACGAGACTGAAAGCCACAACAGCCGTTAGTAAGCTGGCTAGCATGCTAATGTTGCAGGTGCTAACCAGCTGCAATCAGCTGATAAGACAATAAGTATTTAGATAACCCATTTCAATCTGGCACACTTTTACAGCTTAACATTACATTTTATATTTTTATAAGTGTCACTAACTGTGGTTTTATATTTATGTGACATCAGATTTTCAATAATGTGATTGCTTTTGTCTAACACTATACACAGTTAGTCTGCAATAATAACTTATTCCTGTACTTATTTCTTTCAGTGAATACCACAGTTGGAGTATGTTGTATTTTTATTAATGTCTATTTTCTTTTTAACAGGAAGGATCCAAAGACAACTCCATCCTTCATCATGGAGACAAGCCTTGTGATGATCTTCATATAACAAGGTCTGAAAACAATTATGTGGTGTTTCTAACCCCCTTATTCCTAGCCCCCATGATGCCTTGCATGAATTATGGGTGCAACTTTGGGTACTCGTTGGTTGTCACAGAAACGGGACACTTTTCCTTGCTAAAAAACAATGACTTCGGCATCAAAAATGCGGGAATACTGCCTTTTACACCTCAAAAAGAGTAGTATAATCGTACCACTTCCCACGACTATCGAGGGATGAGAAGATGACTTTAAAAAGTGGCCTGACAGACAGTAGCTCCTTTAGTTAGCTCCGCTGCTAAAATGCTAACGCTGTAAACAAATAAAAGCTCTGAGATATATAAATGTTTCCACCGCAATAAAGTCGATTGCATTTTGTTAAAATATGTTGGACATAATCAAATTTACCTTAGAGCAGATGTAGAATCTAGTCAGATCCACAAAGAACCACAACACCATGCTTGGGTGTTTTAATGTTGAGGTAAAACAGACAGCTGCAGCTATTCATTTTACCCCGGAACTAAAATGCCCATGCTGCTGTCATGTCGTGAATGCTTGTTAACTTAACACGTACAGACCTTTTCTGACAATTGTTCAAAATTTTATCGATGTATAATGTTGTGATCATTTAAAAATTAATTCATGCTGAAGCTGCTAATATCAAGTCCATATTGTTCCAATGCAGTGCAACAAATGCAAAAAAAAATTGATATCTTTCTTAAATCGTTAAGCCTTAGGAAGCAAACTGTTACTATTTTTTTATTTATTGTTTTACATGCAGCCTTGCAACTGGTGACATATATAAACGTCAGATCTGTGACATTCATACAAGTGAAAACACATGTAGTGCTGTTGTGTCTGTCCTGTGTCTGTACCACCGATCACACGAAGAGCACTTTTTAGTTTTCAGTGCATGATCTATGCATTGCTGTTGAAGCTAGCACAGATTTAGCTGAGGTTAAGGAGTCTCACACCACAAACAGCAAGTACCAGAACTGTGCAAGAACATTCAAAAATACAAAAACTGCAAGTGCTGAAATTATCTGCCACTTGACTGCAAAAGAGGTATGTGGACTATTCAGTGAAACGAATTTAAAACACTTTTAAAAATGCTATTTGAAATGCCCCACTGCTCCACTCTTGCTGACTGATTTAACGCTAAATAATTAGTAAAACCTTGTGAGAAGTATATTATCTCTGAATTGATAACCAAAGCTAAACAAACTGGTCATTCAAATAGTAATGGACGTATTTTTTTTTCTCCTGTAAGACAAATACAGTGGGTTTTAATCATTTTCTCTCACTTCTTTATTTTTAAATTTGTATATTTTACACAGATTTTTCACCTTTAAATATTTTAAGCTTCCCATTATCATATTCAGTCCTGTAATTTTTATGTGCTAGTGTTTAAATTGTAGACATCAATAAAATAACTGATTTGTGTTCTTGGTAAACTGGATTTAGTTGAAGTTTTTTTAATTAATCCATTTATCTGGATGGAAGTAAAATCCAAGTCCTGTTAAAATGATCAGTTTTTACCAGAGGGAGAAAAAGAGCTTTTTTTCTAATTCTAAAGATTGCAGTGATATTAGGGGTCCTCATCAAAGGTAAGAAAGCTGTTTATTAACTGATGGGTTGTTGCATATGCATGAGCTAATTATTACATTTAAAAAGAATAGAAAACAGTGATGATCTATTTTGCATAAATCACCACTGAGGAGGTACTTTCTGCTCATCCTAAAGCCTTATTCATGCTGCATTTCTCCTCTGGTCCACTTTGGTCTGTGTGCACTTTGGATGAGCCCGGTGCGCACGCGGCGTTGCACATGCTCACTTTTTTTGTCAACCAGGCCAAGCAGTTGATGCATGCGCGCAACTGTTATTTGTAGTTTTGCCCCAGCCCTATGGGTAGCGCAAATGCACTAACACATCAGTTTGTTCAAAGGCTATAAAACACGAGAGAGATGCACATTTTTTTGTAGCAACAACAATGGCGTTGTTTCAAGGAAAAGGAGGAATTACCGTTTTCCATTGCTCTTCTCCGCTCAAGCTGCTGCTGGTGCAAAAGGATTCATGTATGTTTATTCTCGTCTTCCACCTCCTCGTTGTCTTTGTCCACTTTGTCTTTATATGTTGTGTTGGTAGCGCATCCTGAATGGGACGTTCAGTCTTTTTTTTTTTTTTTTTTGTTACTTATTTGTACCCGTAGGTAGACTTGGTTTGCAGTCTGGTGACAAGCCACCGGCTGCTGGTCGCTGCGTGCGCGAGCGCCCTAAACCTACATGTTTTTGGTATGCGGGAGGAAACCGGAGAAATCCCGGAGTAAACCCGCGCAACACGGGGAGAACATGCAAACTCCACACAGCTCACTGTTGGTCGGGGGCTGGGATCGAACCCACGATCTCATGATCCCCGCGATCCCCCGGCCGAGGGTAAAACTGTGCTGCCACAGTGCTAAACCACTGCGCCACCGTGCAGCCCCAGTCTTGCGCATGCTCTGTCAATGTGTTCAAATCATGGGCAGGCCACATGGTCATAAAATCTGGGCTGCACGTGGTCGTCCGCAGTAGAGCCCCGCGTACACTTGCGGAGTGGAGACGATGACGTAAATTTCGTCACACGAGGTTTCCAGTTGCATGTACGCGGACAGTGGAGGTGCAGCATGAATCCAGCTTAAGAGTTTAGTTGAAGAATTGAACTGATGTTAGCACTTGTTACCTCTATGCTAACAGTCGATGCATTGATCTGTGGACACCAGACTTTATAAGAGAAAAAAATCAGAACAGTAGGATCAGACTTGAGACCTTTTTATCTGATGAACCATCAGTCCCTCTGACTAAAAAAAACCCAAACTGTGCCATTGTTAATATAAAAGATTGCTGCACACTGTCAGGAGCCAAGCCGGCTTGGTTTCCCCGGCTCGGCCCTGCCCTCCCTGTGGGTCTACGTACCGTTGAATATGTGTTTATTATGTATTTCATTGTGCCTCCCTCACTGTCAGCTCCTGTCCGGCTGGCGGCTGTTTGACAGCTGCTCTGACCTACTTTCTGTGAGCGCTGCTGACAGCAGCCGGCCTGGCCACGCCCCCTCTCTTGTTAGTACCAGCTGTGTCTATTCCTGTGTGCCATCTTCCCGCTCCTCGCCCAGGTGCTGCCAATTTCACCATGACCAGCAATGCGTGTACTTAAGTAGCTTGTGCCAGTCACGCATTGCTGGGTCTTCAACCAACTATCTGATTATCTTGCCTGCTGTGTTGTTCGGAGATAACCTGATTCAACTATATGCCACGACGTGTAGCCACTCCGCATCGCTGTGGTTCTCTTGTGCCCGCACAGTGATACTGGCTGTGGGACGCCAGCATGGCTACATGTCTCTCTTCATGCGTTCACTGGGCAATGCCGGCCCTCGAATGCCCACGGTAAGTGATCATTGCATTTTTTGTATGTCTTCACCCTTTTGGGAATGGTGTGACATTATGTTAATAAATGTGTGTGGTGAACCCTGCACGTAAATCCTCATCATTTCACCCCTTGCCATGCGTTGTGGAAAAGCGCACGGGGAGGTTCATGACAGAAGACCCAGCCAAAAGATGGATTTAGCGGGTTACACCAGCACATCACTTTTTCCCTTTTGAACTGTGTTTTTTGGTTCACCTGGGTTTGGTAGTGGTCATGTTTGCTCCGGGCTGGAGTTATCCACTCAGCCTGGGCTGGGAATGCTGCCAAACTTTGATGGAGATCGAAGGGCTCATTTCTACGGTGAGCATGTATTCCAGTCCAGAGGACGTGCTCTGGTATGTGGGTCTGGCAGAGGCAGCAGTTCGCGGGTGCCCTCAACTCTCCAAGCATGCAGAGGGGGTTAAGAGGATTTCCCTGATGGCAGCGCAGCACCGTGAGTATGGCGAGAAGGAGAGGAAATCCCGTAAGAAGACTGGGCTTGCGCCCAAGGGCGAGCATTCCCGGGTCTCCGTTATTCCTGCTTCCCGCCAGAGTGTGACGCCTGCTTCCATTTTGGCTCATCCAGTTCCAGCACACAGTGATCGACGCCGTCCGGCGAGGAAATGCCAGGAGAAGCCTTCCCCACCTTCGGCTGTCGACGTCCTTCCAGCCACCGAGAGGGCCATGGTTCCCCGGGTCATGCCCACTTCCGCATCTCCCGAGCCGACTCTTCCATCGTTCAGAGGGGGAGCCAGAGCCAGTGTACTAGATGCCACCAAGGATGACCGTCGGCTCTCCGCAGCTGTGAACATCAAGCACCGGCAGAACAGGCAAGTGTGTTTTCATTCAATTCAATATAATTATGATAAACATTGTCTGTCTCCCAGAAGAGAGGCCCAGCTTCAGCAGTCCGCTGGGTCCTCTCCTCCAGCTGCGGAGGTAAACCACTTTCTTTTCTCTTCTGTGTCTCCCCCATCGATTCCTGAGAGCAAGCAAAGCCACCGGACGATGGAGGAGCTGGGGGCCCCGGAGGATTCCGCTCCAGAGTCAGCATGGAGCTGGTCCCCTGCAGCCACGCCGAGGGAGTCATTGGCACCATGGGAAGGGGCCAACATCTCCGTAGACATGGAGAGGGACGATCATCCACCTGCTGCAGCCGAGGACACCAAATGCCGGGATGACAGGCAAGTGTGTTTTCACTTGACTCAATTAACCCATAAAAACCCTTGTCTGTCACCCGAGGGAGAGGCCCAGTCTCAGCAGTCTGCTGGGTCCTCTCCTCCGACTGCAGCAATAAACTCATCCCTCACTCTCTCTGTGTCTCCTCCCTTAATCCCTGAGTGCCCGGCGGTCCTGGAGCCGAGCCGCCAGAAAGTGGAGGAGTTTTGGGCCCCAAATGATCCTGCCTGGGGGCCCACACAGAGGTATTCCCCTGCGTTGGAGCTGCTGTAGGGGTATGAAGTGACTGCTTGGACCATCTCGCCAGCTGCGGAGGTGATGGTGGCGGAGTGGGAGCCAGAGTTGGACCTCCTGGAAGCCGGGCCTGGGACCGCATCATCAAGTTCGTCGGAGTCTTGGACGGCGGTGGAGCTCCAGCTCAGGCAAGTTCTCTCCCTTGTTTTTCTTATGTCAGTCCTAGAGAGATCTTGTCTGGCTCTTGGAGAGGAGAGTCAGGTGCAGCCCTCGGCTGCATCTGCACTCAATTTGCCAGGCTCCGCCACTGCCATTGACCCTAACCACCTTTCTCTTCCTGCTATCTCTGAGCCTTCGCTTAGGGTCACCGGAGAGGGTGCGCCATCGTCGGAGGTCATAGAGGGCCCAGTCCAATCAGAGAAGGACGCCGCCATTTCTACTCCACCGGCCAGGATCATCAGGGTTCCCCCCGTCAACCGCCTCCTCAGCCTGGTGGTCCTGCGAGCTGGTCCGCTGGACCTGCGGCAGGCCACCTCCTGCATCACCCACCTGGTCCTAGTGGCTCTACTACACTGGCCGACCACCGGAGGGACTGAGTTTCTGGGCCAGAGGGCCTGGGTTTTCCGGCAGGCCACCGGACTCAGTTCACTGGACTGGGACTCCGGGCAGCCTCCCAAGCCCCCGCACTTTTGGACTTTGGGGGGTTAATTGTGAGCCCTGGGCGGGGAATTGTGTTCCCTCCTTTCCTGTTCCCCCTACCTCCCACCCGGGTTCGTGTGGTTTCTGTCTGCTGGTGGGAAGGGGGGGGGGGGTGTGGGTTTCTGGGGATCCACCCCTAGAGAGGGGGGCTCTGTCAGGAGCCGAGCCGGCTTGGTTTCCCCGGCTAGGTCCTGCCCTCCCTATGGGTCTAGGTACTGTTGAATATGTGTTTATTATGTGTTTCAGTGTGCCTCCCTCACTCTCAGCTCCTGTCCGGCTGGCGGCTGTTTGACAGCCGCTCTGACCTACTTTCCGTGAGCGCTGCTGACAGCAGCCGGCCTGGCCATGCCCCCTCTCTTGTTTGTACCAGCTGCGTCTATTCCTGTGTGCCGTCTTCCCGCTCCTCGCCCAGGTGCTGCCAATTTCACCATGACCAGCAATGCATGTACTTAAGTAGCTTGTGCCAGTCATGCATTGCTGGGTCTTCAACCAACTATCTGATCGTGTTTTCTGCTGCGTTGTTCGGCGACAACCTGATTCAACTATATGTCATGATGTGTAGCCACTCCGCATCGCTGTGGTTCTCTTGCGCCCACACAGCGATACCGGCTGTGGGACGCCAGCGTGGCTACATGTCTCTCTTCATGCGTTCGCTGGACGATGCCGGCCCTTGAATGCCCACTGTAAGTGATCATTGCATTTTTTTGTATGTCTTCACCCTTTTGGGAATGGTGTGACATTATGTTAATAAATGTCTGTGGTGAACCCTGCACGTAAATCCTCATCATTTCACCCCTTGCCATGTGCTGTGGAAAAGCACACGGGGAGGTTCGTGACACACACGTTAGCATCGCGGCTAACAGCAGCTCCGTCATTTCAATACAGACATCAGTCAACTGTTGAAGATGTCATAAATTAAAGCAGGCGATCTCTCCTCATTTTGACCACGTAAAATATACCACTACGATCAGGGTAATATAAAAATGACCGCACTTACATCTGTTTTTAGTTTTGGTCTAATAGTCATCCATTAACCTAGTGTTGTAAAAACTCTCCACAGTAGCTAATGCAGACCTCTGAGCATGGGCTGTAAAAAAAAAAAAAAAAAAGTCACACTGCTGCCTCTGAAGCAATAACCCTCCTTGAATGTTACACACAAACAACACATTAACAACATTTGGAAACATTAGCTTTTTATAAGTTGTGCTGCTAAATTCTAGTCTTCATAAATATTACGCATGACATTATGTAATGCTGACATTGTTTTAGGTAGGGTGCTGTCTGGGAAAGGGACCAATTATATGGAAGGCCATCCTATTCAAAACATTACCATGATGTGTAGTTACATTTCTGAAGAGGTGCATGTCAGGTCGATATAAGCTATATATTCATTGCATCCCGGCTGAGCTCTGGGAGGGGTGGAGGTTTGTCATCACTGCATGCCGTATTCACCAGGTATTGCCGCTAGTTTAATTGATAAATACAAAACTAGATTGTTTAACACAGTCTCTGAGAGTGAGAGGATGCTTGAGGAATGGAGAAGTTTAGTGGTACTGATTTTCAAGAAGAAGGTTGATGATCATATCTGTAGTAACTACAGAGGCATGAAGTTGATCAGCCACACTATGAAGATATGGGAGAGAGTTGTTGAAGCCAGGTTAAGAAGACAGGTGCTAACCAGTGAGCAGCAGTATAGTTTCATGCCAAGAAAGAGTACTACAGATGCAATGTTTGCTTTAAGAGTGTTGATGGAGAAGTATAGAGAAGGTCAGAAGGAGTTGCACAGTGTCTTTGTGGATCTAGGGAAAGCATATGGTAGGATGCCAAGCGAGCAAGTGTAGTACTGTATGAGAAAGTCAGGAGTAGCAGAGAAGTATCTGAGGCTGGTGCAGGAAATGCATGAGGACAGCGAGATGGTGGTGAGGTGTGCTGTAGGAGTGACAGATGGATTCAAGGTGGGGGTGGGCTTACATCAGGGATCAGCTTTGAGCCCCTTCTTGTTTGCCATGGTGATGGACAGGCTGACAGATGTGGTCAGGCAGGAGTATCCGTGGACCATGATGTTCACAGACACCATTGTGATCTGTCATGAGAGTAGAGAGCAGGTGGGAGAGAACCAGGAGAGGTGGAGGTATGCTCTGGAGAGAGGTGGAATGAAAGTTAATAGAAGCAAGACAGAATACATGATTTTGAATGAGAAGGAGGCAAGTGTAATGTGAGTATGCAAGGAGTGGAGACAGTAAAATAGTAAATGGCGTTCACTTATATAGCACGTTTTTCTCATCCCTGGATGACCAAAGTGTGCTGCAGATTCAGCTATCTACCCATTCACACACACTTTCATTTTCACTGATGGCAGAGGAGCTGTCATGCAAGGGACTGACCTGACCCAACAGGAGCAACTTCGGGTTCAGTGTCTTGCTCACGGATACTTCCACATGCAGACCACAGATGGAGCAGGAATCAAACCACTGACCCTCCGCCAGAGGTTGATCACACTCTACATTTGCACCACAGCTGTAGTGAAGGTAGATGAGTTTAAATACCTGGGGTCAACCACCCAAACCAATACACAGTGCACAAGAGAGGTGAAGAAGAGAGCGCAGTAAGGGTGGAGTGGGTGGAGACTAGTGTCAGGGGTGATTTGTGACAGAAGGATAACAGCTGGAGTGAAAGGGAAGATTTACAAACTGGTAGTGAGACCTGCTATCATGTGTGGTTTGAGATAGTGGCACTGACAAAAAGACAGGAGGCAGAGCTGGAGGTGGCAGAGCTGAAGATGCTAAGATTCTCATTGGGTGTGACTAGGAAGGACAGGATCAGAAATGAGTATATCAGAGGGACAGGTCAGGTTGAGCAGCTTGCTGGTTTGGGCTCGGCAGGAGGGGCGACCACGGCAAGTACGAGCCAAGCAACAGTTTGAGGAGCACTAGGGGTGACTGCGCATCGTGGCCAAACGAGGTGATGTGTATCTTCAGGTGTCAGATGGTTCGTGGAGGCACCCAAATGATCTGCGGCCTGCCCAGGAGGAGACTTCGAGTTGAGGGCCTGGACGAGAAAGACACCCGACGGTGAAGAAGAGGAGACGCACCGGGGTTCACACAACCAGCTGTGGCCTGGGAGGCAGGCCGCCTCCAGGTGCGGACTTAGGACGAGATGGTCCAGTGGGTCAGGCTAGTTTCCTCCCTTTTTCCTTGGCTGTGTGTACTATGTGTTAAGTTGTGGAAATAGCCATGTTAGTTTTTCTGGTGATAGGTTTGGAATTGCCCTATGTTCATTTGAGTGCATGTTTTAGAAAAAAAGGAGAAAAGTATTTTGTTGTCCATTTATGTTGTGTGTAGTTCTGGGGATTATTTTATTTTAGTTTAGGGACAGCTATTTTTTTTTTCCACAGTATTTTTTATTGAACCTTTTTTTTTATACAAACATGGCACAAACAATCAGACACTAACACAAAAGTAATTTAAAAATTAAAAAGAACAATAACAAAAAAAATGTGTAATAAAAACAACAACAACAACAACATCCATTAACAAACACAAATCAACAACAATGCTCCTCTGTTTAGTCTAGGTAATCTATTATATAAGAATACATAACATACATTCAACAGCTTGGAATTTGCAAGGTCCACACATATCATTCACCTTCTTCTTCAGACGTTATGTTTAAATTCTTTACATAATCAATGAAAGGTCTCCATATATTCTCAAACACATTTTCCTTTGATTTCAGTATATATGTTATTCTTTCTAGTGGAAGGTTTGTTAACATCTGTCTTAACCACTAAGTCACATCTGGTCTATGAATCTTTTTCCACAGTAGTGCAATACATTTTTTGGCATTAATCAAACTGAGGTCTATGAATGCTTTTTCACTCTTATTAAAGTTATGTTTTTCTGGATACAGACCCAACAAAAACAGTTTAGGGTTCAATATGATTTGTTTTGAAATTATTTTTTCAATTGTTACCCTCACCTCTTCCCAAAACATTCTGATTTTTCTACATTCCCATAAACAGTGAAATAGGGTTCCTTTACTTTCCATACATTTTGTGCATGTATCTGGTATGTTTTTGTTATATCTATTTAATTCCACTAGTGTAACATACATCCGCATTAACCATTTAAAATGTATCAGTTTAAGACGTACATTTATTGATTTGGTTTGAGCTCCTGCACAAGCCATTTCCCATTGTTCCTCTGAAATTTCAACTTGCAGGTCCTCTTTCCAGTAATTCAGTCTTTTCTGTGAGTTTTCACTTGAGTATAGTGTCAATGAGTTGTAAAACTCTGAAATAATACCCTTTCTCTTACTATCTTTCATCAAAATTTTTTCCAAAAATGAATAAGTAGGTCGGGTGAGAGCATTATTTTGATTTGATCGAATAAAATTTCTAAGCTGAAGATATTTAAAAAAGTGTGTTCTATTAAGATTGAATTTAATCCTCAGTTCTTCAAAAGACATTATGTTATCTGAGCGTGACAAATATAAGTCTTGAATCTTTTGAATCCCTTTTATATTCCATATTTTAAATACAGTATCCGCTCTCCCTGGTGTAAAATATTGATTACTCCATATTGGGCTAAATTGTGACAATAAGTGTGGTTCTTTTAAATATTTTTTGGTTTCACACCATATTTTGATCATGTGCTTTACAATTGGATTTTTAACTTGTTTCTGTAGTTTTTTAGCCGAGTCTGAGTATATGAATAAGGGAAGAGGTAAAGGTAAATTGTATGATTCCATTTCAGTCCAGTGAGGAAGATCATTTGATGAAAAATAATATGTCATAGACCTCAGTTGTGCTGACCAGTAATACAACATAAAGTTTGGACATTTCAGACCTCCACGATCAAATGGTAAATATAGTAAGGACAAACGTAATCTAGCCTTCCTATTGTTCCATATAAATTCCACTAACTTTTTTTTAATTCTTGAAAATAGATCTGAAGGTGGTGGTAAAGGAATGTTTTGAAATAAATAAAGTATTTTTGGTAAGATATTACTTTTAAGTATATTAATTCTCCTGATCATCGACATTGGTAGTGACATCCATCTCTGAAGTAACTCATTAATATCTGTCATTAAGGCTTCATAGTTGGCATTGGCGACTGATTCTAGCTTAGGCAAAATTTGAATTCCTAAATATTTAAACTGATTTACAACATTGAATTGGTTTACCTCAGGATCTGGGTGATTTCTCTGGGTCTCATTTAGCATTAATATTGAAGATTTTGTTTTGTTTATTTTATATCCCGATATATCCCCAAAGTTCTTTATTAAATTTAACAAGGTTGGAATTGATTTTTTAAAATTCGACATAAACAAAATTATGTCATCGGCATACAGGGAGATTTTATGTTCTGTTGGTCCTACTTTAATTCCATATATTTGTGGATTTAAACGTACTGCCATCGCTAAAGGTTCAATTGCCATAGTAAACAATAAGGGTGAAAGTGGACAGCCTTGTCGACATCCTCTATTGATTTTTATTGATTTTGAGATATTACTGTTTGTTAGGATTTCTGCTGTAGCATTATTGTATATTATCTGAACCCATTTTATAAAATTATTTCCAAGTCCAAACCTTTGTAGAACTTCAAAAAGATAGGGCCATTCGACCCTATCAAAGGCCTTTTCAGCGTCCAATGATAAGAGAGCTGTATCTGGTGCTTCTTTATTGGAATAAATAATATTAAATAGTCTTCTTACATTATGGAAGCCTTGTCTTCCCATTATAAAGCCATTCTGATCTCGGTTGATAATATTTGGTAATATTTCTTGTAGTCGTTTTGCTAAAATTTTACAGATTATTTTAAGATCAGCATTTAATAGGCTTATTGGTCTCATGTTTTCACATTTATTAGGGGGTTTACCTGGTTTTGGTAACAGTATAATTAAGGCATTATTCATGTATGGTGGTAAATTACCATTTTGAAATGCTTCTAAAACCATTTCCAACAGTGGTTTTATTTATTTAGTCTTAAATTTTTTATAGAGGTCAACTGGAAGACCATCTGGTCCTGCTCTTTTTCCTGATTTCATATTATCAATGGCTTGCCCAACTTCTTCTTAACTAATTTTAGACTCCAGTATCTCCCTGTTTTCATTTGGAATACACGGTATAGATAATCCACCCAAAAACCCATTTAATTTTGTTAAGTCAGTTTCATTTTTTGTATCATATAGTTTTCCATAATAATCTCTAAAGGCACTATTAATTTCTAAAGGATCTATAACTACCTGTCCGTTACTTTTAATACTGGTAATTGGTGTTTTAGATTCTAATTGTTTAATCTGCCATGCCAATAATTTTCCTGATTTGTCACCTTGTTTGTAAAAAGTTTGCTTCAATCTTAGAAGACTTGAGGCAGCTCTATTCGCTGATTTTTTGTCATATTCAGCTCTCAGAATCAGTAATTCGTTCTCTAACTGTGGGTTACTTCCTGCATACACCTTTTCTTGAAGGATTTTTATTTTACGTTCCAATTGGACTCTCTCCTCTAGGGTCATCTTAGATTTTGAACCTGTATAACTAATAATATGCCCCCTAATAAAAGCTTTGAAAGCCTCCCACTTTATACATGCCGTTGTTTGTGTAGTATTGATATCAAAGAACTCATCTATCTGTTTTTCTATGTACCTAACAAATTCCTCATCCTGAAGCCATTTATGTTGAAAATGACACCTAACTGGGTCCTTTGTCAATTTCTTATCTACATACAGTATATTAGACAGCAGGGTGCATGATCAGAGATCACAATATTATCATAGAAACAGTTTTGAATCTTGGACCTTAATTCTGTAGAGATCAAAAAATAGTCAATACGTGAGAATGTCTTATAGGTATTAGAATAACAAGAATAAGCTTTGACTTGTGGTTTCATTTCTCTCCATATATCTAGCAATCTCAATTCTTTCATAAAATGATTAATGGTCATCCTACATCCATTGTGCGTACAGTCCAGTCCTGTTGATCAATCTATACTGGGATTCAATGTACAATTAAAATCCCCTGCTATTATATGTTGCCCTGTAAGTGATGATAAAGTGAGGAATAAATTAACAAAGAAGTTTTGATCATCAATATTGGGGCCGTATAAGTTCACCAGATTTATATTTTCTAATAACAAAGATCCTTGGATGATTAGATATCTTCCAAATTTGTCTCTAATTACATTTTTCATTTGAAATGGGACTGTTTTATGTATGAGAGTCATAACTCCCCTAGCTCGGGATGAAAATGATGAGGTGAACACATTACCTTGCCATCTTCTCCTAATTCTTTTTACATCCTCCTCTAATAGATGAGTTTCTTGTAAAAATACAATTTTTGAATCTATGTCTTTTATTTTATTCATAACTTGTTTAAGTTTTTTAAGATTTTGTAGACCTCTGCAATTCCATGAAGTTAAATTAAGATTAACGCTTTGCTCTATGATCAATAAGGAGTTTGAGATTACCTTGCAATATGAACATACTCTAACAGAGAAGCAAAAACATGGATGATGGAACATTCATCCTACAAACCAAACAAAAACAAATTCCCCTTCCTCACATTCGTGGTAATCCCCCAAAATCAAAAAAATTCCGTCTCCCGTTATAGCTAGTGACTGTTCCACACCTGCAAGGATCAGTCAAACCACTCTCTCTTTCTCCTCTCAATCACCCTGACTCTACTATTTTTACGACATTAGCTCTCTTCTGTAGTTTTTTCAACATAACTTCAAAGTTTTATAGCAACTTTGTACATCATAGCTTTTTTTTTTTTAATACAGTCTGTATTTTGTAGACATGTTATATGTTTCAGATCAATCAGATGCCTGTACAAATGCTTAAATGTTCTACCTTTGTCATGTTCATGCTTAGCTCCCACCAGTCTCCTTTTGGATCTGCTTGATGAGCTCCTGCGCCTCTTGAGGGGTCTTGAAGATGTGGGTTCTCCCCTTATATGTGACCAGCAGTCTTGCCGGATGAATTACTCCGTGACGAATCCCGAGGTTGCACAGCTCTTTGCGGGCGGGGTCGAACTGCCTCCTTAATTGTTGAATTCCTGTGGCCAAATCTGGGTAGAACCGCACCTGTTGATCCTGGTATTTAATTTCCCCTTTAGCTCGCACCGCGTTGGTGACCGTCATCTTGTCTCTGTAGTTGAGAAACTTCATAATCAGCGTCCTCGGTGGTGCCTTATTATCTCTCGGTGGGCCGATTCGGTGAGCGCTCTCTAAGACGACCGATGACTGCAGATCCGCGTTGTTCAGCGCTTCTGGAATCCACTTTTCCAAAAAGGAACACGAGTCCTGTCCCTCCGCTGCCTCCGGGAGGCCCACCAGCCTCAAATTATTCCATCGCGAGCGAGATTCCAAGTCCAAGACGTTATCTTCTAGACGTTTACATTTTAATTCCAGTGTTTGCAACTTTGATTGTAGGCTGGTGACGTAATCTTCAGCGCTTGAAATTCGGAGCTCCGCCTGCGATACTCGCTCCAAACAGTCGCTTATTTCCTTTCTCATTCCTTCTATCGCTGCTATAATTCCATCAAATTTAGACGAAAACTGTGAAAAAAAAGTGAGCACTGCGTTTGTCCCTTCTTTAGCAGTTCCCGCTCCGCCGCTGGCTACATCCTCCGCCATCGTCTCTGGAGTTTTTTCTGTTTCGCCTCGAGCGTGGAAGTCTGTTAGCTTGGGTTGTTTTGTCGAATTGCTTTTTCCTCCACCTAATTTCCCAGCCTTGGTCTTTACCATATCCGCGCCTAAACGCTGGGATGGGTTTTTGTTCCAATTAAGAAAGTTTTAGTAAACTTTTTATTTTTAGAAGCAGAGCAGTGTGAAACACGTCTTCCTACGTGGCCGTCATAACCGGAAGTCATCAAGGCAGCTATTTTAATTTAGGAATGGACTTTGTTTATCTGTTTTGATGGTGGCAGAATAAATCCACCTTGCCGTGTGGGGGTTGGACGGTAGTCCACCTGTCCCCCCTAGTTTTAGTTGTTTTGGTGTGAATGTGGTAAGCCGATTATAGTACATTGTTTTCTGTTATTTTAGTGCGTGATTTGGGTCCTAAATTGGGGAGGGTCTGAATTGTGTGTGTGTGTTTTAGACTTTTCTGGTGGGGGGGGGGGGGTGTTATATAGTTATTTATATAGTTCTTGTACTCTTATTTGTGAGGCTCGGTGTGGTGGCACTCACTTCCGTTTCCGCCACCACCCATGCCTATAAAAAACAGCAGGCAGGAGGGGTGGGCCTCTTCGCCATCACCCCTGCCTGGTGGTCATAATGTGGCGTGCGTGATACCTTTAACCCTTTAACTGCCCTAGATGCCATGTGGCACCTGGGGAAATGCAAGGCAACTCAAGGCCCCCCCTAGTGGTCAAGAGTGGTAAAAAATTTGTCAATAAAATTCAGTTCAGATTTCCAAGGTTATAACTTGAAAGTTACAAGAGATAATGGCTTACTGTCAATTAGAAAGATGTAGAATATGATCCAAAGTTTCAGATAGGAATAAATTTATGCATCTAATTTGCATAATGTCATGGCAGCTATATAAATTACATAACTCAGTCAATAAGTTGACATGTGCAGTTGCTGCGCTGTGCCACTGGGGGCGCACGACCCGCCCATTTAATCTGGGCAGTTAAAGGGTTAATAAACATGAATTCAGTTGTACACCTGGCCTCTTGGAGTCTACCTTCAGACACAGCACAGCGACCCCTAAGGGAACAGCCAAAAGAAGAAGAAAAAGAAGATTTTGCTCTGCCTGTGAAAAGTTGAGCACCTGCACTTTGAACCAACTGAAGAAAACAGAATGTAGATTGACTGGTACCAACATAAAGTGAAATACAGTACTCATCCTTAGGAAACAAAAGCATGGATTAAGTTTTCACAACTAGTAAAAAGACAGGAAGGGTCTGATCTAATGCTGCTTGTTGTTCTCTGATAGTTTCTGGACTATGTTACGTACACCTGGTCCGTCACTACTCGTATATGAAGACAAAGAGCACTTTTTGCTTCTTACTGTGACTCCAAGGGCTCTGACCAAAAGGCAATACACGTGAGAAATGGCTCGTATTTGTCAAGAACTTTTATACAACCAAGTTTTTTGTTTCTTTTTTGACAACCACAGGATTTACCACCTACTGTCCATGAGAAATAATGCAGAGTTAAGCTCCTTTTATGCTGGTTTCAATTTTTCAATTCCCGTGGCTATTCTGCTCACCAGGCTGCTGCCAACAATCCTTCAACTATCCAAAGCATCACAACCAACATTTTGTAGAAGTAATTTCTTTAGTTTATAGACAGACATGGATGAAAAAACTAAACATCTAGTAGAACAATTCAATTAAAAAAGAAAAACAAACAAACAAATCCATAAGTTATCATTATGAATGGGATTATATGCCATTAAAGATTTGGCAAAAGTGAATTTAAGCAGTGAACGCACTGAAATCACTGTGTTACAACGTGGAGGGGCCAGTGGTTGGGGGGCATTGTAGATAAAAACCTGAACACCCACGTTCACACCGCATCCTCTCAATTCGCACATGGACACACAAGCACACACACACACACACACACACACACACCCACATTCAGTTCTTCTGCCCATCCTTTTGCCCTCCTCCTCTTCACTACTTCCATCCATCCACCCGTCTCCCACGAGGAGCACTTGCTCCAAGGCTGCGGTGCAAGTGCTCGTAAAAAAAAAAAAAAAAAAAAAAACACAAGAAAAAAAAATGCTTGCCCTGATGACGGAAAAACTGGAAAAAAAAAAAAAAGGCAAGAAAGAAGAAATGTTGCAGGAAAAAATTGTTCAAGTTGAAAAGCGAGCGTTTTCTCTCGCTCTGAGCTCTTGGTCCAGGCGCAGAGCATCCCTGGATGCCAGAGTCTTTCATCATTTGGCAGCCTGGCTCTGCGGTTCAGTTTTACCTCCTGGCTTGAGGCAAACAATGCACCACTCGCTCTCCACACGGCAAGCAAGAAACAAATGAGAGACGGAGACAAAGAAGAGAGAGTGAAAAAGCAGTCTTTAATGCAAAAACAACCACTGGAGTCATCCATGGCTGTGCATGAGCCCCGGTGTTTTTTTTATTCTGTGCTCATCCCTCTGCTTCTCCATCTCATCCGTTTGTTTCATTTTCTGATGTGCTTTAGCTCCAGAAGTAAAGTACTTGTCATTATATAATATGCAGCAGTGGATCGCTCCCAGTGATGGAAATGTTGAAAGCAAAGTGGGGGAGGGAGATGCGTGCAAGCGCGGCAGAAGAGTGACCTCTGATGTGCTATTCTTTTTGGAAGGAAACCGAGTCTCACTGGTACCGTCCCTGAAACGCCAAAAACAGCCATGCACTCGGGCTGAAAAACTGCGACGCCTTCGTAGGCGATTTCAAAGTACACCTGCCACCCTCTTTTGCCCGTTTTCTCTATGAGGCTCTCTGAAACCAAAAGTCGACACCAGCCCTCCAGGCTGTTTTATCCCTCTTTACCTTAGTGCTTAATGTATTTTTGGTTAAGTTACAAAACACTCAAAATACCAGAGGTGTTGTATGACGGCTGATTCAAAGTTTTTAAAACAGCAGAAATCCAAACTGCATCCAAAATCAAATGTTTTACCACAAGTATCGACGTAAATAAGACAAGCTAGAATGCCACAGGGGAATAAGGATCAGCACCTCCTGCCAAGCAAAAACATGACACCAACGGCGCTGAACAATCTTTAAATGCTCCACACCACTGTGAGCGAACACAGGTTCCCACAGGGCCTCATAAAGCACCCCTACCATATGCATTCTTTCGCCATGGATATGCCACCATGAACAAGACGCTTGGGCATGTCAGGCCATGGTGAGAGGAAGACTGATGCGTCTCATCATTAGGGCCAATGGCCTTCCCCTGCAGCGAGATATATGTTCCTACTGTGGAGGCTCAGCGGGACTTCACTGGCACCCCGCTAAGAGTTCTGGGAGTGAAGGCATCTGGTGGAAAACGTCTGTTTCTCATGCAGAGTCATGAAGCCAAAGAGGACAGGACATATCACAGATACCCAAACTCACGCTTAATTCTTAAAGGATGTATGCACAATTGATGAGTTTAAATAGCACACACATATGCAAACGTGCACAAAGGACAGGCGCAGACTGGGTTCACTGCTGCTGGCCCACCTGCCTGCCCATGGCTCCTGCTGAGTTTACCCAGTGGGAGTTCCAGGCTAGCTGCTAGCAGCACAGTGGGGTGTCCGAATGATGCAGTCTGGCCGTCTATGAGGCGTGGAGTGGCGTGGTGACCATGAAGGCCCTGATCTTCAGACAAGCCGCAAAGACAACATTTCTCAGCCCCAGACGTATGCTCTTAGACATGGATGAATTTATCAATTCATTTGCAACTCGTTGTTCCCATGGCCTTAACCTGAAGGGTCCTGAGAAATTGTTTCAGAGCATTTAGTCGTTTTCTTCGTTAAAGCCCCATGGAAAAAAAATTAAGGCTGAATAGACTTCGAATGCATCTATGAGTGACTGCTGGATGTTGGTGTCATCTGTGGTCACAGTTTGGATAAAGTTTTTAAGTTCACTGTAACACAGGCTCTGAAGAATTTTAATATATTAAAATTATGCCTCATTTGAATTGTTTTTCATTTTGACCCCAAACTAAATCATTGTCTTTACAAACGCTGAAAGCAGTCATGGATAAACTTCAGAATTGTAAGACTGATTAAGTTAAAAATAGCTGTTTTGTAGATCTTGAACAACCTGATATTAAATTCCTCAGCAGGTGTTATTACAGGTACATCTCAGTAAATTAGAATGTTATCGAAATGTTTATTCATTTCAATAATTCAGTTCAAAAAATGACACTCCTACAATATTCAGATTCATTACACACAGAGTGATACATTTCAAGTGTTTATTTCTTTTAATTTTGATGGTTATGGCTTATAGCTCATAAAAACCCCAAATTCAGTTTCTCAAAAAATTATATTACATAAAATTAATTAAAAAAAACTGATTTTTAATAGAAATATTGGCTGGCTGAAAAGTATGTCCATGTATGCACTCAATACTTGGTCAAGGTTGCTTTTGCATGAATTACTGCATCAATGCCACGTGACATGAAGGTGATCAGCCTGTGGCACTACTGAGGTGTTATGGAGGCCCAGGTTTCTTTGATATCAGCCTTCAGCTCGTCTGCATTATTGGGTCTGGTGTCTCTCATCTAACTGTTGACAATACTCCATAGATTCTCTATGAGGTTTAGGTCAGGAGAGTTTGCTGGTCAATCAAGCACAGTGATACCATGGTCATGAAGCCAGGTTTTGGTACTTTTGGCAGTGTGGGCAGGTGCCAAGTGCTGCTGCAAAATGAAGTCAGCATCTCCATAAAGCTTGTCAGCAGAGGGAAGCATGAAGTGCTCTAAAATTTCCAGGTAGATGGCTGCACTGACTTTGGACTTGATAAAACACAGTGGACAAACACCAGCAGATAACTTCTTTTCAGATGAAAGTCAATTTTGTATTTCATTTGCAAATCAAGGTCCCAGAGTCGTGAAGAGGAGTGGAGAGGCACAGAATCCAAGTTTCTTGAGGTCCATTGTGACGTTTCCACAGTCAGTGATGATTTGGTGAGCCATGTCACCTGCTGGTGTTGGTCCACTGTGTTTTATCAAGTCCAAAGTCAGTGCAGCCATCTACCTGGAAATTTTAGAGCACTTCATGCTTCCCTCTGCTGACAAGTTTTATGGAGATGCCAATTTCATTTTCCAGCAGGACTTAGCACCTGCCCACACTGCCAAAAGTACCAAAACCTGGTTTAATGACCATGGTATCACTGTGCTTGATTGGCCAGCAAACTCTTCTGACCTAAACCTCATAGAGAATCTATGGAGTATTGTCCACAGAAAGATGAGAGACACCAGACCCAACAATGCAGATGAGCTGAAGGCTGCTATTAAAGCATCCTGGGCCTCCATAACACCTCAGCAGTAACACAGGCTGATCGCCTTCATTCCAGGCCGCATTGATACAGTAATTCTTGCAAAAGGAACCCAGACCAGTGTGTGTAGGTGGACATACTTTTCAGTTGGCAAACGTTTCTATTAAAAAAATAAATTAATTAATTTAATGTAATATTCTAATTTTTTGAGAAACCAAATTTGGGGTTTTCATGAGCTAAAAGCCCTAATCATCAAAATTAAAAGAAATACATAAACACTTGAAATATATCACTCTGTGTGTAATGAATCTATATAATGTAGGAGTGTCATTTTTTGAACTGAATTATTGAAATGAATCAACGTTTCAATGACATTCTAATTTATTGAGATGCACCTGTAGTCTATATAAGTGAAATTATCATTTATACAGAAAATATCTTCCTTTTGATTCTTTTTGAATATTTTCAAATTTTCCACAACAGTTAAAAAAAAACTGGGTAAAAGGTAGATGTACGTACAGTTATGATTTAAAGTCAATAGTTTGTGTGAGAATTAAATCATGAGTGACTGTTGGAAGCTCCGATCATAAGTAACACAAAATAAATTTGTGAAAACACAAAATTGCTTGTTAACAGCTGAATCAGTAAAAAACAAACAAACACTAGAGCACTGTTTTATTGGACAGCTTCAAGATGAGAATATGTGCAAAGCTATCATGTAGTTTTTAGTCTGATGGATCCTAAACTGCAATGGAAACAGTAATCATGGCTTGTATGTACCTGGCTTTGGTGTTTTGGCTTCCTGTACACATAGGTAAAATATTTCTGTGCATTAAATGATGTTTGAAACATCGAAACATTAATATTTAAATCTTTAGTGTGCCTTCTACATTAATCAACAGTGGAATTTAAGCTAGGAAAGTCAAATCTAGTGCAGTAGGTCTTGGGTGTTCTACATTACAGTATATTCAAATATTTATTTATGTATTCATTTTTATATAAACTTGTCTTATTTAATGCTTTTGTTCATTCTTGAAAACTTGTCTTATTTAATGCTTTTGTTCATTCTTCTATTATAATACACTATCTTGTTGTGTCCACTGTTATTTAATCTTATCTATGCATAACTGTGCATAAATTGGGGGGGGGGGGTTATAGGGACATATAAGTCCTATAAGTTCAGTTCCAAGATATCATTATATAATCGACATGGCCTTAAAAGGCCGACTCTCAGCTTTAATTTGAGAGTATTCACATCCAAACTGGACTTATGGCAATGGAACTGCAACCATTTATACAAAATCTGCTCATTTTAGGGGCTCAAAAGTAATTGGACAATTGACTTAAAAGCTATTTCATGAGCTGCATGGGCTATTCCCTTGTTAATAATAATGTATTGCATTTATATAGCGCTTTTCATGACACCCAAAGCACTTTACAGAGAGTCCAATACTCATTCACTCCACAGTCAATGGTAGCTACCTCTAGCCACAGCTACTCTGTGGCAGACTGACGGAAACGTGGCTGCCAATCCACACCACCAGCCTCTCCGACCACCACCGAGCATTTCCTCACATTCATAAAGTGGAAAAGCGTCTTGCCCCAGAACAGCAGTAGGGTGGGGGGAGCAGGATTTAAACCAACAACCCTCCAGTAACTGGACTACATGCTTTACCTCCTGAACCACGACCGCACCCAAATCTATCATCTATCAAGAAGGTAAAAACTCTGGACTTGATTCCAGGTGTGGCAATTGCATTTGAGAGCTATTGTGACCCCACAACATGCAGTCAAAAGAGCTCCCAGTGGAAGTGAAACAGACCACTCTTAGGCTGAAAAAAGAATAAATCCATCAGACAAACAGCAGAAATGGTAGGAGGGGCCAAATCAACAGTTTGGTACATTCTGAGCAAATAACACACTGGTGAGCTCGGGAACTCAAAAAGGTCTGGATGTCCATAGAAGACAACAGTGGGGGACAGCATTCTTTGGACAAATGAAACCAAGTTCAACCTGTACAAGAATGATGGGAAGAAGAAAACATGGAGAAGACTTGGAACGACTCATGAACCAAATCACACCGCATCTTCTGTAAAACATGGTGGAGGCAGTGTCACGCACGGGCATGTATATCTTGTAAAGGATTCTCAACAGAGTATTAAAAATGAACATTTTATTTATGGTCATGTTATTTTATCCATTTACTTTTGAGCGCCTGCATTGAGATTTTGTATAAAAATGGTTGTAATTCCAAAAGCTGTACCCCAATTTGGATGTGAATACATTCAAATTTAAAGTTGAGAGTCTGAACGTTAAGGTCACATTGATTACACTGGTCAACACCAAATTTATTGTCGAAGTTTTTTTTAGCTGATTTAGGACAATTTTGATGTGCTGAATCCAAAAATCACATTGGGTTTGCTCAATCAGGTCAACTTTTTGAATTATGGCCACTGTCACAACCCGCTCCCGCCTGTCATCCGCTCCAGCTGCGCGCACACCTGCACTTCATCAGGCTGCTCCTATTTAGCCTGCTCTGCCCAGGGCCTCGGCCTGGAGCCGTCAGCTCTCCTCCTCAATCAAGCTCTGCGTTCGTCTGTCTCCCACAGCCAGCGCTTACTCATCGCATGCACGTAAGGTTTTCCTCTTACCTGCTTTCCAAGTATTTCCCCTGTGCACAGGTGGATCCTCCTGGCGGCGGAAAAACCCCCTCATCGCCATTCCTCTTCAGTCTTCTCCCCGTGGTGCGGATCAGGGCGCTGTCTTCCAGGCGGGAGCACGCCTTCCCAACGCCAGCCACCAAACTCCTGCAAGTAAGCCACATTCCTGTTTTCATCACAGCCTCTGTGTTTTCAGCTCACCCTTGTCCTCTGCTCTATCCTCAGGGTTGCCTGGCTGCACGGTGTCCTGTTCTGCCCTCGGTGCTCCTCAGTCCCCAACAAGACATCTACATCTCTCACACACGCATCCATACACCTGTTGTTAACAAAGACTCTTAAATCTCACCCGAGCCTGCGTGCGTGTTTCCTGGGCCAGCCTAACATGTCAGTACGGCTCCAGCACAGTAGCCCAGCGAACAGCGGGTTCGCACGCCAGCTTTCCACCCTCGAGGTTCGGGTGGACTTAATTGTCCATCAACAGCAGGTAATTCTTAATCAATTAACCACCATGACTCATCGGTTAAACCGCCTTGATCCCCCGCAGGCATCTCAGCTCGGTGGGCCAGTTCCTCCCGTTCCCCAAGCCGGTCAGTTGGCCCCGGGTCCGCCGACCCGTCTCACTCCTGTTCCCACCCCCACGCGCTCCAGCGGAAAGCTCGAGGAAGTGCGCGGGTTTATCTTACAATGTGAGACGGTGTTCCAGCGCGTCCCCGGGGATTTCCCATCTGACCATAGCCGAATTGGGTACATCTCTAATCTCTTGGAAGGGCGAGCGTTAGCTTGGGCTTACACCGTTATGGCGAAGCCCAGCTACGTTAACCTGACCTATACCCAGTTCGTGCAAAATTTTTTCGAAGTCTTTGATCACTCGGATCGGGATAGTGTGTTAGCCGAGCGGCTGCTCAGCCTTCGCCAGGGTAGCCGCTTAGCGGCCAACTACGCTGTCGACTTCCGGGTAGCGGCGGAAGAAGTTGGTTGGGGCGATGCCTCCCTTTGCAGCTTGTTCCTCCACAGTCTAAATTCTAATTTACGGGATGAACTGGCCTGCCGGGACCTGCCAGATCGGCTGTCTGATTTGATTTCCCTAGCTATTAGTTTAGATAACAGGCTAAGGGAGCGGGCCGCCAAGCGGAAGTCTCATAGCCGCTCGCGCGGAGCCCTCTCCTGTGCGCCTCAGTCCCGCCCCCTGGAGTTGCCTCCTCCGGAGGCCGCCGACAACCCTGATGCAATGATTATTGGGCGGGCAAGACTTCCTTTAGCGGAGAAACAGCGCCGCCGGGAGTTGGGTCTCTGCATGTATTGCGGAGACGACCAGCATCTCGTGGAAGCCTGCCCAGTGAAGCCAAAAGGGGAAGTCCGTGAGTCGCTGTAGGGGGCCTCGCGGACGTCACCCAGTCAGATCCCCTTTCCAAATGCCAAATTCCTATTAGACTCTGCCATAACTCCATTGGTCACACTACTCATGCACTGGTGGACTCGGGGGCGGAACAGAGTTTTATTTCTAAAAGTCTGGCAACCCGCCTGGGCATCCAGTGCCAAGTGTTACCCACTCCTCTCCATCTTGTTGCCCTCACCCGCTTCCCCCTTGAGAAGGTCACCCATAAGACCAAACCCATCCCCGTTATCATCTCCGGCAATCATCGTGAGGACCTCAGCTTTTATGTCCTTCCCTCCTCTCCTTCATCAATCATTTTGGGCTACCCTTGGCTGCGCCTCCACAACCCAGTCTTTGATTGGCACACTGGCTGCGTCCACGCCTGGAGCACCTTTTGTCTGGGAACTTGTCTCCAGTCCGCTGCCTTTGCCCCGTCTGCACCCTTCCGAGCTGCGGACTCCACCCCACCGGACCTCTCCTTAGTCCCGCCAGAGTTCCACGACCTTGGCACCGTGTTCAGTAAGTCTAAGGCGCTCTCCCTCCCACCCCATCGCCCGTATGATTGTTCCATCGACCTCCGGCCGGGGGCGCCCCTCCCATCCGGCCGCCCCTACAGCCTTTCGGCCCCGAAACGGGAGGCTATGGACGCCTATCTTCGGGAGTCCCTCAGTGCTGGCATCATTCGCCCCTCCTCGTCCCGCCTGGGTGCTGGATTCTTCTTTGTGGCGAAGAAGGACGGGTCCTTACGGCCATGTATAGACTTTAGGGCTCTCAATGATATCACTATCAAGGACCGTTATACTCTGCCCCTGATGGACTCGGCCTTTAACTCCCTACAGGGGGCGTCCTGGTTCTCCAAGTTGGACCTCCGTAGTGTTTACCACCTCGTCTGGATCCGGGAGGGTGATGAATGGAAGACGGCTTTCCGGACACCCAGCGGCCACTTCGAATACCTTGTGATGCCGTTTGGGCTCACCAACGCTCCCGCTGTCTTCCAACGATTAATCAACGACGCACTTCGTGACTTCCTGGGGGTCTTCGCTTTCGTCTACCTGGATGATATTTTGATCTTCTCTCGCTCTCGGGAGGAGCATCTACTCCACGTAAGGCAGGTCCTTCAACGCCTTCTGGAAAACAAGCTGTACGTCAAAGCTGAAAAATGTGAATTCTTTACCAATCAGACCTCCTTCCTGGGTTTTATTGTCTCGCACAATCAGCTCCTCCCCGACCCGGCTAAAGTCAAAGCGGTGGTTGAATGGCCCACCCCCTCGTCCAGGAAGCAGGTTGAGCAATTCCTGGGATTTGCTGGTTTTTACCGCCGCTTTGTCCCTGGCTACAGCTCCATCACCCCTCCTCTGACCCACCTCACCTCCCCGAAAGTACACTTCCAGTGGACGACGGAAGCGGTGGCCACCTTTGAGACACTGAAGAAGGAATTTTCATCCTCCCAGGTCCTCACTCAGGTAGATCCAGCGTTACAGTGTCTGGTCGAGGTGGATGTGTCTGACACAGGGTGGGGGCAGTTTTGTCGCAGCGCTCCCCGGTGTACGGGGTAATGCGCCCCTGTGTCTTCTTCTCCAAGCGCCTCTCCTCTGCTGAACGCAATTATGACATTGGTGACAGGGAGCTCCTCACTGTTAAGCTCGCGCTGCAGGAGTGGCTCCATTGGCTGGAAGGGGCAGCCCAGCCTTTCGTGGTCCAGACCACCATAAGAACTTGGAGTACATCAGGACGGCCAAGCGTCTGAACGCCCGCCAGGCGCGCTGGTCGCTGTTCTTTGGGAGGTTCAGGTTCACTATCACCTACCGTCCGGGATCCAAGAACAAGAAACCGGACGCGTTGTCTAGGCAGTTCGCCCCGGAAGCCCCTGAAGAAGAGGTCCACACCATCCTGCCTACATCGTGCGTCGTGGGGTCCATTTCCTGGGCTATTAGAGACAAGGTCCAGAAGGCTTTGGAGTCTGAACCCGACCCTGGCAGTGGCCCAGCGGGGAGATTGTTTGTGCCCTTGTCGGTCCGGGGTGATGTCATTCATTGGGCACATTCTTCCAAATTCGCTTGCCACCCTGGTATCTCCCGGTCTGTGAAACTCCTCCAGCGGTCCTTTTGGTGGCCTGGGCTCCGGGACGACGTCTCCAAATACGTACGTGCCTGTCCCCAGTGCGCCATGAATAAATCATCCAACTCTCCTCCTGCGGGTCTCCTCCACCCTCTGCTGGTTCCCGGTAGGCCCTGGTCCCACATTGCCCTGGACTTTGTCACCGGTCTCCCCGTCTCCAACTCATTTAATACCATCTTGACCATTGTAGACCGGTTTTCCAAGGTGGCCCACTTTGTGCCCCTCCCTGGGCTCCCCTCGGCACGTGAGACTGTGGATCTGTTGGTGCAGCATGTTGTCAGGCTACATGGCATCCCAGCCGACATCGTTTCCGACCGGGGGCCTCAATTCACATCCAGTGTCTGGAGGAGCTTCTGCAATGCTCTAGGAGCGGTTAGCCTGTCCTCGGGACATCATCCTCAGTCCAGTGGGCAGTGCGAGTGTACCAACCAGGAACTGGAGGCCGCCCTGCGCTGCGTCATCTCCTCCAGTCCCTCTTCCTGGAGCACCCATCTCCCCTGGGTGGAGTATGCTCACAATTCCACCTTTACTTCGGCCATCAGGATGTCCCCCTTTCGGGCATCCCTAGGGTACGATTCCCCGTTATTCCCTGAGGAAGAAGGTGAGGTGGCAGTTCCCTCCATCCAGGCCCACCTGAGACGGTGTCGGCGGCTGTGGACCAAGACGCGCCAGGTTCTTTTACGCACGGCAGCGCGCAACTCTAACTCTGCTAATCGCTGTAGGAGGCCCGCGCCACGCTACCAGGCAGGGCAACAGGTGTGGCTGTCAGGTCAAAATATTAACCTGAAGGCTGAAAAGAAGAAACTGGCTCAACGCTTCATCGGCCCCTATTCTGTGGCGAAGGTTGTCAATCCGGTGGCTGTGCGTTTGGATCCCCCCCCCCTTCATGTTCATCCCACTTTCCACGTGTCTCAGATCAAACCTGTGGTGTCTAATTCTCTCTGTCCTCCCCCCAGGGCACCGCCCCCTCCTAGAATGATCGACGGCCACCCGGCGTGGGGCATTACTGCCATACTGGACTCTCGACACCGTGGTCGGGGGCTACAGTATCTGGTGGACTGGGAGGGTTATGATCCGGAGCACAGACGCTGGGTGCGCTCTTCTTTCGTGCTGGATAAACAGCTCGTTAGGGAGTTCCATTGTGCGCACCCGGACAAGCCAGCACCAGGAGGTGCTGCTCGGGGGGGGGAGTACTGTCACAACCCGCTCCCGCCTGTCATCCGCTCCAGCTGCGCGTACACCTGCACTTCATCAGGCTGCTCCTATTTAGCCTGCTCTGCCCAGGGCCTCGGCCTGGAGCCGTCAGCTCTCCTCCTCAATCAAGCTCTGCATTCGTCTGTCTCCCACAGCCAGCGCATACTCGTCACATGCACGTAAGGTTTTCCTCTTACCTGCTTTCCAAGTATTTCCCCTGTGCACAGGTGGATCCTCCTGGCGGCGGAAAAAAAAACCCTCATCGCCATTCCTCTTCAGTCTTCTCCCCGTGGTGCGGATCAGGGCGCTGTCTTCCAGGCGGGAGCACGCCTTCCCAACGCCAGCCACCAAACTCCTGCAAGTAAGCCACATTCCTGTTTTCATCACAGCCTCTGTGTTTTCAGCTCACCCTTGTCCTCTGCTCTGTCCTCAGGGTTGCCTGGCTGCACAGTGTCCTGTTCTGCCATCGGTGTTCCTCAGTCCCCAACAAGACATCTACATCTCTCACTCATGCATCCATACACCTGTTGTTAACAAAGACTCTTAAATCTCACCCGAGCCTGCGTGTGTGTTTCCTGGGCCAGCCTAACATGTCAGCCACATGTTTTATACGTTTTTGTTTACATGTACGGGTATTTTCGCTTTTTATGATGCAAAATTCTTTTTTATGTCTTGAAATTCTCTGAATTTTGAACAAATGACGTAACATTCAATTTACATGTACTTACCTTTGTATAAAGGTAAGTACATGCACAGTACTAAGTAAGTACTAAGTAAGTACAGGTTTTTACTTAGCACCTGATCGAGAGAAATGGATGTCATTTTCGGATTCAGCGGTGCAAAATTGTCTTAAATCAGTTGAAAAAACAGACACCTTACAAAAAAATTATTTTTGTAATCCTGTGTTATATAACTGTAGCTTGAATATGTTTTTGTAAACAGCTAAAGCAACAAAACATGTGTCACTGTCCAAATACAGTGGTGTGAAAAAGTGTTTGCCCCCTTCCTGATTTCTCAATTTTTTGTATGTTTGTCACACTTAAATGTTTCAGATCATCAAACAAATTTAAGTATTAGACAAAGATTACACAAGTAAACACAAAATGCAGTTTTTAAATGAAGGTGTTTATTATTAAGGGAAACAAAAATCCAAACCTACATGTCCCTGTGTGAAAAAGCCCCCTAAACCTAATAACTGGTTGGGCCACCCTTAGCAGCAACAACTGCAATCAAGCGTTTGCGATAACTGGCAATGAGTCTTTTACAGCACTGTGGAGGAATTTTGGCCCACTCATCTTTGCAGAATTGTTGTAATTTAGCCATAGTGAAGGGTTTTCAAGTATGAGCTGGTTTTTTTTTTATTAATCTTTTATACAATACAATGATTATACAAACAATACAATGATTACAAAAACAGTGTCACAATTACAGCTTTTCTGTTCCCCTCCCCCCCCACAACACCCAAACCATCACCAAGGCCCACACTGGGCCAACAACAGAACAAAGTCTCTGTCTAGTACAATAACAAACTATCAAGTATGGAGTACACATAAAAAGAAAACAAAGAGAAAAGGAAAGAAAGAAAAAAAAAGGGGGATGGGGTCAGTCTGGAGGCAAAGTTTGCAATGACTCAGAGTAATCTATGAAAGGTTGCCATTTATGAAAAAAATTTAGCTGAAGAACCATCCATCCATCCATCTTCTACCACTTCTCTGGAGTTCCGGGTCGTGTGGGCAGCAGCTCAAGCAGAAAAGCCCAGACTTCCCTCTCCCCAGCTACCTGCTCCAGCTCTTTCAATTCAATTCAGTTCAATTCAATTCAATTCAATTCAATTCAACTTTATTTAACAGTCATCTCATAGCAATTTCAAATGTAGGGGAAACCCCCACAACTGCAGAAAGACCCCAGCAATCAGGCGATCCCCTGTGAGCAAGCGCTTGGTGGCGGTGGAGAGGAAAAACTCCCTTTTAACAGGAAGAAACCTCTAGCAGAACCAGGCTCAGGGAGGGGCAGTCATCTGCTGCGACTGGCTGGGGGGTGAGGGGATAGAGAAGATGAGAAGAACAGACATGTAGAGAGCAAACATTAAAGGGGAGAAGCCCAGTACATTATTGGAAGTCCCCTGGCTGTCTAAATCTATTAGCAGCATAACTAAGGGAGGGTTTAGAGACACATAATCCCTCCTAATTGTAAGCTATATCGAAAAGGAAGGTTTTTACCCTATTCTTAAAAACAGAGATCGAGTCTGACTCCCGAAACCAGATTGGTAACTGGTTCCACAGGAAAGGAGCTTGATAACTGAAAGCTCTGCCTCCCATTGTACTTTTGGAGATTCTAGGTATTACAAGTAATCCAGCATTTTGGGAGCATAATGCTCTATTAGGATGATAGGGTAGTATCAGATCTTTTAAATAAAAAGGGGCCTGATTGTTAAGAGCTTTGTAAGTGAGAAGAACAATTTTAAACTTAATTCTGAACTCTATGGGAAACCAATGAAGGGAGGCCAAAACCGGAGAGATATGATCTCTCTTACTAGTACCTGTTAAAACTCTTGCAGCAGCATTTTGGATCAAATGAAGACTTTTTAAAGATGTTTTAGGACAACCTGATAATAAAGAGTTACAATAATCTTGTTACGACTCGCTCTCGCCTGTCTCCTGTCTCAGCTGCGCGCACACCTGCGCCTCATCAACCTCGGGCTATATAGCCCGATCCGCCTGGAGCCTCGGTCTGGAGCCGTCTGCTCATCAACGCTCTTCACTCCAGCGCACGCCTGCTCCCTTATGGCCTGCGCTCCTCGGATTATCCTTCATCCTGCACGTAAGCTATTCTCCACTTACCTTCTCTCCAGTTTCTCCCCTGTGCACAGGTGGATCCTCTGGCAGCAGATATTCCTCCCACATCTTCGCCATCACTCCCCTCTCCGCGCCGAGCGCGCATCAGGACGCTGTCTTCCAGGCAAGAGACCTGCGGCTTTAGCCAACGCCAGCTACCTTACCACCTGCAAGTAAGCACCAGATTGAATATTAATTCCGCTGGGTGTTTGCCGGCTGTAAACCTCCGTGTGTGCTCTGCCCTTAGGGTTGCCTGGCTGTACGGCGCCTCGTTCCGCCCTTGACGCATCCCGTCCTCCAGCATCACATTACACCCTGCTCTCACACACTCAGACACCAATTATTGTTTAATAAAATCATTGAATCACACTCAAGCCTGTGTGCGTGTTCCCTGGGTTTGGACTTATGTCAGTACGGCTCCAGCAAAACATTCTCGAGGCTCGAGTGGACCAGATTACTCACCAGCAGCAGGTAATTTTAAATCAATTGACCCAAATTAACCGCCGGTTGGACCGTCTGGATCCTCTGCAGGCGTTCCCTCCGGCTCAGCGTAGTGTCCCGGCTCCCGTTGGTCCCCCAGCTAGCCAGGCTAACCCGGGGCCGCCCACCCGGCTCACTCCTATCCCTACACCCACGCGCTTCAGCGGAAAACTCGGTGAAGCTCGGGGGTTCCTCCTCCAATGTGAGTCAGCATTCCAGCGCATCCCCGGGGACTTCCCGACTGATCACAGCCGAATCGGGTATATCGCTAACCTTTTGGAAGGGCGAGCGCTAGCTTGGGCCTACGCCTTCATGGCGAGGCCCAGCTACGCAAACCTGACCTATGCCCAATTCGTCCATGATTTCAATGAGGTCTTTGATCATTCGGACCGTGACAGTGTGCTAACCACCCGGTTGCTAAACCTTCGCCAGGGTAGCCAGTCAGCTGCCGATTACGCTGTCGACTTCCAAGTGGTGGCGGCGGAAGTTGGGTGGGGAGATGCTGCCCTCTGCAGCATTTTCGCCCGTAGCCTGAGCCCAAGCCTTCGGGATGAAATGGCCAACTGGGATTTGCCAGAACGACTCTCCGAGTTAATCTCCCTTGTCATTAGTCTCGATAACAGGTTGAGAGAACGGGCCGCCGAGCGGAAGACGTTCAGCCGCTCGAGCGGAGCTTCCTCCCGCGTCTCTCAACCTCCCCCCCTGGCGTTGCCCGCGCCAGAGTCCGCCAATGATCCGGAGGCAATGCTGATTGGGCGGGCCAAGCTTCCGCTGGTGGAGAAACAGCGCCGCAGGGAGCTGGGACTCTGCATGTACTGCGGAGACGACCAGCACCCCGTGGAAACCTGCCCGTTCAAGCCAAAAGGAAGAGTCCGTGAGTCGCTGTAGGGGGTCTCGCAGACTCAACCCAATATAATCCCCTATCAAAGTGCCTCCTCCCTATTAGGTTCTGTCACAATCACACTGAGCATCTCACTCACGCACTGGTGGACTCGGGGGCGAAGCTTCATTTCCAAAAGCCTGGCATCCCGCCTGGGCATCCCCTGCCAAGCTCTGCCAGCCCCTCTCAATCTTGTCACTCTCTCACAAACCCCTCTGGAGAAGGTCACACACTGGACCGCGCCTATCTCAGTCATCATCTCCGGGAATCACAGAGAAAACCTGAGCCTGTACGTACTGCCCACCTCAGCTGCTTCCATCATTTTGGGCTACTCCTGGCTGCGTCTCCACAATCCGGCCTTCGATTGGCGGTCCGGAAGCGTCCTCTCCTGGAGCATCTTCTGTATGGGTGCCTGCCTCCAATCAGCTGCCTGCGCCCCCTCGCTGCCTCTCTCCTCCTCCGACTCCCCCCCTCCGGACCTCTCCAAGGTGCCTCCGGAGTTCCATGATCTTGGAACTGTCTTTAGCAAGTCCAAGGCGCTGTCTCTCCCCCCCCCACCGCCCGTATGACTGCGCCATAAACCTCCTCCCGGAGGAGCCCTTACCATCAGGTCGCTTATACAGCCTGTCGGCACCAGAGCGGAAGGCCATGGACACCTATATAAAGGAATCACTCAGCGTGGGCATCATCCGCCCTTCCTCGTCCCCAGTTGGAGCTGGGTTCTTCTTCGTTGCTAAGAAGGATTGGTCCCTTCGGCCATGCACTGACTTTCGGGCCCTAAACAACATCACGATTAAGGATAAGTACACGCTGCCTTTGATGGACTCCGCCTTCGACTCTCTCCAGGGGGCCACCTGGTTTACGAAGCTGGACCTCTGCAGCGCGTACCACCTCGTTCGGATCCGGGAGGGTGACGAGTGGAAGACGGGGTTCTGGATGCCCAGCGGCCATTTTGAGTAAACGACGTAGGACGTCATAAACGACGTCCTACGAGACTTCCTGGAGATATTCGTCTTCGTCTACCTGGACGACATCCTGATCTTCTCCCGGTCTCAGGAGGAGCATCAGGTTCACGTGAGGCGGGTCCTCCAGCATCTTCTCGAAAACAGGCTCTATGTGAAGGCAGAGAAGTGCAAGTTTTATACCGACAAGACCTCCTTCTTGGGCTTCATTGTGTCACACAATCAAATCATACCTGACCCTGACAAGATCAAGGCGGTAGTCGAGTGCCCCCCCCCCATCCAAGAAACAGGTCCAGCAATTCCTGGGGTTAGCCAACTTCTACCGCCGTTTCGTCCCTAACTATGGCTCCATCGCTTCTCCCCTGACCCGCCTCACCTCCCCCAAGGTGCCGTTCCGGTGGACTGAGGAGGCTGCGTCGGCCTTCGCGACACTGAAGATGGAGTTCTCCTCCTCCCGGGTCCTGACTCAGGTGGACCACAATGCTTCGTTGAGGTGGATGCCTCCGACACGGGGGTGGGGGCAGTGTTGTCTCAGCGCTCTCCGGTGGATGGGGTGGTGCGCCCCTGCGCCTTCTTCTCCCGGCACCTGTCTGCAGCGGAGAGGAACTATGACGTCGGCGACAGAGAACTCCTTGCGGTGAAGCTCACGCTGCAGGAGTGGCGCCACTGGCTGGAGGGGGCAGCACAACCTTTCGTGGTCTGGACAGATCATAAAAACCTGGAGTACCTGAGGACGGCCAAGTGCCTGAATGCCCGCCAGGCACGTTGGTCCCTGTTCTTTGGCCGCTTCAGGTTTTCCATCACCTACCGCCCCGGCTCCAAGAATGCCAAGATGGATGCGCTGTCCAGGCAGTTCGCCCCCGAGGCCTCTGAAGAACAGGAACACACCATCCTGCCGGCTTCATGCGTCGTGGGCGCCGTCTCATGGTCCATCAGGGACAAGGTCCGGAGGGCGCAGGAGGCTGAACCTGATCCTGGCGGCGGTCCAGCTGGGAGGATGTTCGTGCCATCGTCTGTCCAGGGTGATGTCATTCACTGGGCGCACACCTCTAAGCTCGCCTGTCACCCGGGGATCTCCCGGCTTGTGGAGCTCCTCCAGAGGTCCTTTTGGTGGCCGGGCCTATAGGACGGCATCGCCAATTACGTCCGTGCCTGCCCCCAGTGTGCTATGGGTAAGACCTCGACCTCTCCTCCAGCGGGGCTCCTCCATCCCCTGCCGGTCCCCGGAAGGCCCTGGTCCCACGTAGCCTTGGACTTCGTCACCGGTCTCCCGGCGTCCAACTCCTTCGACACCATCCTGACCATTGTGGACCGATTCTCGAAGGCCGCCCACTTCGTGCCGCTCCGTGGCCTCCCTACGGCGTGGGAAACGGCAGATTTGTTGGTCCAGCACGTCGTGAGGCTACATGGGATTCCAGTGGATGTCGTCTCTGATCGGGGGCCCCAGTTCGTGTCCAGGGTCTGGAAGAGTTTCTGCAACGCCTTGGGGGCTACGGTGAGCTTGTCGTCCGGTCACCACCCCCAGTCCAATGGGCAGTGCGAGCGAACGAACCAAGAGCTGGAGGCTGCGCTACGCTGCGTCACCGTGTCCAGTCCATCCTCCTGGAGCACCCATCTACCCTGGATAGAGTATGCCCACAATTCTACCCTATCTTCAGCCATTGGGATGTCTCCCTTCCAGGCGTCTCTGGGCTATGACCCTCCGCTGTTCCCTGAAGAGGAGGGGGAGGTGGCTGTCCCATCTATCCAGGCTCATCTAAGGCGCTGCCGGCGCTTTTGGACCGCGACGCACCAAACGCTTTTACGCACGGCGGCGTGCAACTCCAGAACGGCGAATCGTCGTAGGAAGGCCGCCCCCCACTATCAAGTGGGTCAACAGATCTGGTTGTCCACACAGAACATTAACCTGAAGGCTGAAAAGAAGAAGCTGGCCCAGCGCTTCATTGGACCTTATCCTATCGTCAAGATAATTAATCCAGTGGCTGTGCGTCTGGCTCTCCCCCCCTCTCTCCGGGTCTGTCCGATGTTCCACATCTCCCGGATCAAACCCCTGGTGACTAGCCCACTCTGTCTTCCTCCTAGGGCTCCACCCCCTCCCGTGGTGATCGACGGCGACCTGGCGTGGACGGTCAACTCCATCCTGGACTCCCATCGCCGGGGTTGCGGCCTGCAATATCTGATGGACTGGGAGGGGTATGGCCCTGAGTGGAGATCCTGGGTGCGCCTGTCATTTGTGCTGGACAAATGCCTCATCTCGGAGTTCCACCGGGCGTACCCAGGTAAGCCAGTGCCGGGAGGCGCTGCTCGGGGGGGGGGGGGGGGAGTACTGTTACAACTCGCTTTCGCCTGTCTCCTGTCTCAGCTGCGTGCACACCTGTGCCTCATCAACCTCGGGCTATATAGCCCGCTCCGCCTGGAGCCTCGGTCTGGAGCCGTCTGCTCATCAACGCTCTTCACTCCAGCGCACGCCTGCTCCCTTCTGGCCTGTGCTCCTCGGATTGTCCTTCATCCTGCACGTAAGCTATTCTCCACTTACCTTCTCTCCAGTTTCTCCCCTGTGCACAGGTGGATCCTCTGGCGGCGGATATTCCTCCCACATCCTCGCCATCACTCCCCTCTCCGCGCCGAGCGCGCATCAGGACACTGTCTTCCAGGCAGGAGACCTGTGGCTTTAGCCAACGCCAGCCACCTTACCACCTGCAAGTAAGCACCAGATTGAATATTAATTCCGCTGGGTGTTTGCCGGCTGTAAACCTCCATGTGTGCTCTGCCCTTAGGGTTGCCTGGCTGTACGGCGCCTCGTTCCGCCCTTGACGCATCCCGTCCTCCAGCATCACATTACACCCTGCTCTCACACACTCAGACACCAATTATTGTTTAATAAAATCATTGAATCACACTCGAGCCTGTGTGCGTGTTCCCTGGGTCCGGACTTATGTCAAATCTAATCTAGAGCCAACAAAAGCGTGGATCAGTTTCTCAGCATCACTCTGAGATAAAAGGCTCCTAATCTTGGCAATATTATGCAAATGACAGAAGGCAGCCTTAGAAACAAATTTAATATGTGAATTGAAAAACAGATCTTGATCAAAAATAACTCCAAGGTTCCTCACAGAACTATTAAGAGACAGAGTGATCGCATCCAAACTAAGATTTGGATTTGGAAAGGTATTTCTAAGGTTTTTTGGACCAACAAGAATGACTTCAGTCTTATCTGAATTTAATAGCAGGAAATTACAAGTCATCCAAGCTTTGATTTCCTTAAGACAGGCTTCTAACTTGGCTAATTTATTTCTATCATCTGGCTTCAGTGACAGGTATAATTGTGTGTCATCTGCATAGCAATGAAAATGTATACAGTGCTTTCTAATGATGTTGCCTAACGGAAGCATATATAAACTAGAAAGAGTAGGGCCTACCACAGATCGCTGTGGAACTCCATGACTGAGCTTTGAGTTGGAAGAAAACTCATTATTGGCATGAACAAACTGGAGCCTATCAGGCAAATAAGATTTAAACCACTGCAGTGAAGTTCCATTAAGTCCAACATAGTGTTCTAATCTATCGAGTAGAATATTATGGTCGATAGTATCAAAGGCTGCACTAAGGTCTAAAAGGACAAGTACAGAAACAAGTCCATTATCAGATGCGATAAGAAGGTCATTAGTGACCTTCATTAAGGCTGTTTCAGTGCTATGATGTATTCTAAACCCAGATTGAAAGTCTTCAAATAAACCATTTCCCTGCAAGTGATCAAATAATTGTGTAGCAACAACTTTTTCTAAGATTTTTGAAATGAAAGGCAGATTAGGGATTGGTCTATAGTTAGCTAAAACTCCTGGATCCAGCGTTGGCTTTTTGAGTAAGGGTTTAATTACAGCCATTTTAAAAGCCTGCAGTACATGGCCTAATGTTAATGAAGAATTGATTATTTGAAGAATACGGCTGCCAGTAAATGGGAAGACTTTTTTAAATAACCTGGTAGGAATAGGGTCTAAAAGACAAGTTGAAGGCTTGGATGAGGAAATTATTTTATCTAACTCTAAAAGGTCACTTGGAGTAAACTTATCCAAACAGATATCAGTTGAAGGAGCTGTAGTAGTTACTGTATTTAAGTTAACGGTGGGAAGAATCTGACTGATTTTATGTCTAATAGATGAAATTTTATGATTGAAAAAGTTCATAAAGTCCTGACTAGTAAGCTCTAAGGGAATGCAAGGATTGACAGAGTGCTGGCTCTTTGTCAGCCTGGCTACAGTGCTGAAAAGAAACCTGAGATTATTCTTGTTCTCTTCTATTAATGCAGAGTAATAACTTGCTCTAGCTTTTCTAAGAGATTTTTCATAAATTAAAAGATGATTTCTCAGAGCTGAATAGTTTTCATCTAAATTAGTGGAACGCCATTTTCTTTCTAATTGACGAGTCTTCTGTTTTGAGCTATGAGTTTCTGTGTTAAACCAAGGGGCTAGAAATCTCTGATTGGACTTTTTCTTTTTTAAAGGGGCCACCAAGTCTAGAGTCTGATGCAGAGAAGCTGTAACACTATCTACCATGCTATCAGTTACAGAAGGAGCAAACTCTCCATAGCTTATTTCCATTGTGTTGACACATGGCATAGAGGAGACAATCTGCATAAATTTGGTAACAACATCATCTGAAAGACATCTGCTGTAGTGATATTTTTCTTTAGGAATCAAATAGTCAGGAATAGTGAAATCAGAAGTTAACACACAGTGGTCTGACAGTACAGGATTATGAGGAGACACTACCAGATTTTTACACCGGAGTGGTGGCTCAGTTGGTAGAGCATCTGCCCCACACCCGGGAGGCAGGGGTTCAAATCCCGGCCGGGTCATACCAAAGACCATATAAAAATGGTACTTTCCGCCTTCTAGCGTGATGCTCAGAATAAGAGAACGGGAAAAGGAAAGTTACGCACAGAGCTACCAGAGGACTGACCCCCCACTGTAGCTTTCACTACTTACAGTAGCTGTGTGGCCTAGGGTCAGAGAAACGGAGATAGGCGCAGGCCCATACACCAGAAATGGTGTTCCACATGCTGTGGAAGGGAATTAACTAACTAAACTAACTACCAGATTTTCTATTTCTATGCCATATGTCAGAACAAGGTCCAATGTGTGGTGGAGCTAATGGGTAGAATTTTCTACTTTCTGAGAAAACTCCATTGAGTTTAATATTGAATTAAATGCTTTATTAAGACAGTCACTATGTACATCTACATGTATATTAAAATTCCCTACTATAATTATTCTATCTGATTTCAGCACTAAATCAGCTAAGAATTCGGCAAATTTGGATAAAAACTCTGAGTAGGCTGAGGGAGGACAATAAACTATGGCAAGGAAAATTGGGTTTAACCTAAGATTGCTAACATGCCCAATACTGAGGACCAGGCCCTCAAAGGAATTAAAACATGTTTTTTGCTTTACATTAACTAGTATTTAGAATGGTAAATTGTCGCTACTCCTCCTCCACGACCAGAACTTCTGGGATTTTGATAGTTTAAATAACCAGAGTGAGTTGATTCATTTAAACCAACATAATTCTCTTGCCCTAACCAAGTCTCTGTAAGGGATATTAAATCAATCTGATGATCAATTAACAGATCATGGACTAGCAGAGACTTGAGAGTTAGAGGCCTAATGTTGAACAAACCACAATTCATTTTTAAATTAAGAGGAGGAAGAGATGCCAAATCATTAAATTTAGAGACTTGATGTCTAATTTGAGTTTTACCAACTGTTTGTTTAATCATTTTGGGATGCTTATACATTATATTTTTTATTAACTTTGGAGGGAGCAGACAGTGATTCTTTGATGGGGAAGACAGGGGCTAAGTTGAGGGGTGGCGGATGAAGAGGAGCTGCAGAAAGTCGTGTATTTATCAAGTTATGTTGTATTTGTCTTGGGTTAAAATGTTTTGGGTAACAGGAGACATACACAATCTCTATGGGGTTATGAATTGAAGACTGATTTAAACAGTGAAAATTATTTGGATTAATAGGATTAATATGAGAAGTGGAAGCAAAAAAGGGGTGGATGGCAGACCCAAGTACTTCAGGGAGAGTTAACATACCAGCTTTCAGTCACTGTACTAAAAAATGCTCAATGGAATAAAACAGATTGTCCCTTAGAACACGTGCACCGAGTCTATTTGGATGGATGCCATCTGGCTTCATAAATGATGGGCGGTTTCAAAACAGGTTAAAATTGTCTATAAAACCAATGTTAAAAGTAGGACATGTTGAACACAACCAGATGGCTGAGAGTTCTGCTAAAATAATTGCAAACTCTTCTAAAAGGTGAACATGGCCCAGAAATAAACACACAATCTGCCACAGTTCAAAAGAGTGGACAGAAGGCTCCTGAAGTCACTCTTTAAGATCTCCGACGTTTCATCTGGGATGTTGTTGCATCCAGCATGCACAATAACAGTTTTAGCGTGGGGGTATTCATTTAATAGGTCAGGGGTAAGAGCCTCAATGTCTGACACTTTAGCCCCAGGAAAAAAAATTTGTAACACACAGTACCTGCTTCTGACGTTCCTCATTATTGAATCACCACTTACCAGCGTTGTCTGGGGGTGCTTTGTCGGTGGCTTCTGAAATGGATAATTTTGCCGTAGTTGCTGCTGTGGCAGCGGGGTGCTGATGCGGGGGTGATGCGGGGGGATGCGCTCTCTTCTTTTTGTAGCTGGTGTATAGTTTGGCACACCTAAGGTAGTTTTGACCTGGGGCTTGTGGGTTTGGGCCGCTACTGAAGGAGTAGGGGCGGCCATGGGAGGATGATGGACATCCAGGTGGGGGAAATCTTCCAGGGAAAGGATGTCGAATCTGTTTTCCAGCAAAAGGGGAAGGGAGGAGGTGCGGCCATGTCTGGTCAATCTCCAACATTTGCTATTTGGCTCAACCATGGTCCGGGGTGCTCATTGAGGCTGTGAAGAACCACCCGGGGCTTTGGTTTTTTTTGGGGGGGGTTTAGCTCCGAGCTGAAGCCATTGTTTAATGCTGGAGTCCTGGACAGCTGAGGTGACCGGAGCAGGGGTGGAAATGGATGGCGATGTGCTAATTTCACCCAGGTAAGTAGCCGACTGTTACGTATGGCTCTTGCGAGCCATAAATAAGAGCCAAGGGCTGACCGGTGAGTTTGCGTTGTTTATTAATGATAACAGAAAGGAACAAAGGAAAGAGTCTTGTGGGGCAAAAACACAAACAATACAAACGTACACTTACGAATAATGATGATGGATGAGAGGAGGACTGGAGCCGGACGTAGGGGTTCCAGCCTTACCCACACCGGAGAAGAGCGTGGATAATATGCGCAAGGTCACAGCACTGAATAATCAGGACTGCTCCCTTTTATAGTGGTTGACAGCACCTCAGCTGATGAGAGGTAACTGGCCTCCAGCCGTCCCATAGAGCTTGACAGCTGGAGGCCCGCTGAGACGCTGTCAAAGTAAGAGCTGGACTGAGGAGGAATATGGTCTGAGCGCCGATAAAAACGGCGCATATGACAGTACCTCCGGCCAGTAACACCCAAGCCCCCCCCCCCCCCCCACCTAGGGTGGGCGGATGGGGCGCAGGCCAGGAGGGTGAGGATCAGAAAAAGGGGAGAGGGAAAAACCACAATATTGGCAGGGAACAATAAAGCAATTACAGAGTATGGAGAAAGAATGGCATAATACCCCATAAAATGCTAATAATATGCAGACAGAAAAAACTCCACAACATTGGCAGGGGACAAATGAAGCAATTACAGAGTACGGGGAAAAGAAACACAACATTCCATAACAGGCTAAACAATATGTAGACAGACTCAAAGAAAAACAACCCCAGGAGACCTAAAAGGAGAGCTGAGGCTCCTAAGGCGAAAACCAACAGATACAGGGCATCCCTCAGCAGGAGGGGGAGAAAAAAAAGGCACGCTAACCGTGATGCGACTATAAGAAATGATATACCTGCACACTCACAAAATCACAAAGGACAAGGCACAGGCATAACAGCAGAAATAATACAGTTCGGGGGGTCTCCCCGCACCCAGCGTCCAAACCGCCAACAGGGGTGATGGGAAACGTTCAGGCGGCCTACCCAAATCCCAGGCCAGGAAAAACAGTACTTCGGGCGGCCGGACCAGACCGCTGAACAGAGAGTCAAATGGGTCGGGTGGCCGAACCAAAGAGCCGAATGGGTACGGCAGTCCCTCTGGCGGCCGACCCACATCGCTCAGCCACCAGGCCCGCAGGGGAGAGAAAGGCAACGGTTTCCCTGTGGAGAGGAATAGCGAGGGCGAGCCGGGCCGACAGTGAGAGGTCCATATGGGACCTGGTGGAGAAGGCTTGGTGGGATGAGGGTGAAGATGATGACAGTGAAGATGGGGATGAAGATGAGCCGGTCCAGTGTCCGGTGGCAGGGAATCTGCAGCCCCCTCACCGAACCTGGATACCGCTGGTGCTGCACCCTCGTCGGACCCCGATTGGGTCGCGGCTGCTCCCGCGACGGACCCCGATTGGGTCTCGGTAGCACCCGCGAGGGACCCTGATTGGGTCGGCACCGCACCAGAACCGACCTCCAACCCCGAACCTGGAACCTCTGGCACAGCGGGCGAAAGCAGCTCCTCGCCGGTGACCCTGGGAGAAGGCTCAGGAGAGAGAGAAGAACCAGGATCAGGATCACCGGCAGCGCCAGAACCCGGCGAGATAAGCTCGGATGTAGCGGGCGGCTGCACCGAGCTCGTCTCCCCAAGAGACAGGCTAAAATGCTCTAAGACTGAAAGAAGAAAGACAAAACAGAGCACTTGCCTGATCTCGGGTTCTGACGCCGTCCAGGACTGCGAAGATCTGGGCTCAGACGGCAGGAGGTCGTCATAAGGCTCCCACTCAGCTGCGTCGGGCTCCGCAGCTGGCATGATGGTGTGCACAGCTTGAGAATCCACCGGCACCGATGCCCACGCCGATGGCCCACACGGCGTGGTGGCAGGAGAACCTCGACCCGCTGGACCGGACCGCTCCTCCGTGGAGACCCGGGGACGCTTCCCCGTCGGCGCAGGTTCCAAGCTGCAGTCCGCTCTCCTCCTCCGCCCACGGCATGGCTGCGGAACCGGAACCAGGCTCTCCAGAACCGCAGGCCCCCTCCTCATCCAGCGACGTTGGCCTGGCGTCGAGGACCGCTCAGCGGAGGGAGACACAGAGGATGCGGGATCAATAATTAAAGCCACAGCAGGTGGTGGGAGCTCGGGGAGCTGCGAACCCCGAACTCCACCTCCAGGAGTCTGACAGAGCAAATCACAATAATGAGAGTGTGAATGAACTTGGACTTGCCTGTCTCCTGGAGGCTGAGTGATGCCTGCTGTGGCGGACGTTGCTCCTCCCTTTCCCCGCCGGACGGTGACAGAGGACCCCCTGGGAGGACGACGGGGAGCCGCTCGAGATGGTTCCGGGACGGAGCTCGCCAAGTCAGGACTCTGAGTACACACAGCGGCCGGAGAATGTATCGAGGAGGAGGGGGCGACAGCCGAAACGAGCCGGGCACGGGACGCTGACGAGAGAGTGGGAGAAGATGGCCCGGGGAGAGACGAGGCTGCGGAGATTCCCCTCTGACGAGGTGCAGGAGTGGCAGCTGTGCGAGGAATTGAGCCCTTGCGGCGACCCGGAACTGGATCCGGATGGGGTTCATGCTGAGGAGGGTTATGGAGGTGACGACGGTTTCTGGCGGAGGGCGAGGCGAAGGTGAGGTCCGGGAACCACCGCTCCTGTGCAGAGACAGAGGCGAGGAGGGCGACGAACTCGGGGAAATCACGCAGCTCTGGATTCCTCTCCACCAGTCTAACTGCCGCCGCCACATGCTTCATAATCGATGATGGATGCGCAGCGGAGTGAGCAGCAGCCACTCGGTCCCCGATCTTGATTGCTGTCAGCTGCAGCTCCTCTGGGGGAATCCCGAGTGACGACATACTAGATGGGGGAAGACCTCCGGATGGTGCAAACTCCCAGGCCGGAACGGAGGCAGGAGCGGGATCCCGAAGCGAGGGCCGACGTCTCCTCCTCTTCGGCTTCCTGCCGGGATTTCCCTCCAGCCCACGGAGAATCTCGCGCTGTGCAGCGATGTCATATCTCCTCGCGCTTACCTCAGGGTGGTCGGCGAAGCGGGGGGGAAAATCGAGAACCTCCTCAGCTTGGTCCAGGTACCGGTGCACGTTGCTGCTGAAGTCGAGGAGGGAGGCAGTGATAAGGATTTCGTCCACGCACTCGAGGGCATCTGTGAGAACATCACCCTGACTCCGAGTGCGGGACCTCCGCGACTGCATGCCTCCAGCACGGTACCCAGACAGGTAGGAACAAACAGTCCAATTAGCAAACTCACGGCAGCCGGCAACTCACTGGCTGTGGCCTACTGTTACGTATGGCTCTTGCGAGCCATAAATAAGAGCCAAGGGCTGACCGGTGAGTTTGCGTTGTTTATTAATGATAACAGAAAGGAACAAAGGAAAGAGCCTCGTGGGGCAAAAACACAAACAATACAAACGTACACTTACGAATAATGATGATGGATGAGAGGAGGACTGGAGCCGGACGTAGGGGTTCCAGCCTTACCCACACTGGAGGAGAGCGTGGATAATATGCGCGAGGTCACAGCACTGAATAATCAGGACTGCTCCCTTTTATAGTGGTTGACAGCGCTTCAGCTGATGAGAGGTAACTGGCCTCCAGCCGTCCCATAGAGCCTGACAGCTGGAGGCCCGCTGAGACGCTGTCAAAGTAAGAGCTGGGCTGAGGAGGAATATGGTCTGAGCGCCGATACAAACGGCGCATATGACACCGTCTCTGCTAGCTGCGAGTCCGTCGCTGGGGCTGATGACCGTCCAAAAATAATAGTGTCCAGGTGGTTTTCAGCCTCCCGAATCTTATAAAGGTTAGAGAGTCTCAATTCTAACTCAGAAACCTTTTTAGAGAGGGAGGCACAGCTGACACAAGTAGGGGATGGAGCCATGGCTTTCCAGGCCAGAAGTGGCTAGCTAGCTAGCTAAAACAGGTTAACCTAACCTGGTGAACAGCCCTGCCCGGGGTCTGATTCACCTGTGTGCCTGATCGGGCTTTCGTATTTACTAAGCTAACACTAAGTAAAAAGTTAATATCAGTAAAAGAGATAAAGAGATAAAAATTTAAAACGGAGCTAGTACAACAAACAAAAACAGATAAGATAATGCTTTGACAGTGTGGAGTTAGCGCCTTGGTATCCTCTTGGATACCAAGGCGTTCCCAGACCAGCTGGGAGACATAGTCTCTACAGTGAGTCCTGGGTCCACCCCGGGGTCTCCTCCCAGAGGGACTTGCCCGAAACACCTCAAGTGGGAGGCATCCAGGAGTCATCCTTATCAGATGCCCATACCATGGTATGGGCATCTAGCTGAAGAACCTTTTACTGCAGATCTCATCTTTTCTAATTTAAGAATAAATATGACATCCTTAAGCCAGAGGGAAATGGAGGGGGGTTTAGGGGATTTCCATGCAAGCAAAATGCAGTGTCTTGCTAAGAGAGATGTAAAGGCTAATATATCTGACTGTGTCGAGTCAATATGATGGGAGTTAACAGACAGCCCAAATATAGCCATGAGGGGGGCTGGAGAAACATTTTTCCCCAGAGCCTTAGACATGGTTTCAGAATAGTGACCCCAAAATTTCTGTAACCTAGGCATTGGTCTGCAATATCAGGATAAATTTCTGATAAATGAGATTTCGACCAGTGGGCCCTATATAGCACTTCGAACTGTAAAAGTTGTAGCCTGGCACAAGGTGTGCTAGAGTGTATACTGAAGACAGTTTTGTCCCATAACTCATCTGTTATGTTCAAACCTAGCTCCTGTTCCTAAGAAATTCACGCTTTTGCAACTGATTGACCATCAAATGTGAATAGGTGCGCATATATTTCAGAAATAAGAGATTTCTGACTTGGCTTCAGATTTAGGTGATCATCCCATGGTTGGCTATCGGGGAGGGAAGGGGACCTTGGAAACAGAGAAGAGGCACAATGCCTAAGTTGGAAGTAACGAAACAGATGAGATACAGGATAATGCAAGTTAAGTTATTCCATCTTGCTACAGCGCTCCATGCTGTGTGTGTGTTTATATATTCACATATTTATTCCATCTAGCTACAATGCTCCGCACTGTGTGTGTCTATATGTTCATATATTTAGTCCATCTACCATTGGTTAGCAAGATAACTCAAAAAGTTTTGGACGGATTTCGATGAAACTTTCAGGTGAATTTGTTGGAAATGGTACAAAGAAGAACTGATTAAATTTTGGGGATGATCCGGATCACCGTCCAGAAGAAAACCGCCATTACGGAAAATGCCATTTTCGTGAATAACTACTGAACCACTAATCCTATCATTGTCAATCCAATTGCTAGTCATATGTTTTCATGGTCAAGGAATCTGAAAACGTACACACAAACACTGTATGGGGGGAACTGTGGCCGCCATTACGGAAAATGCCATTTTCGTGAATAACTACTGAACCACTAATCCTATCATTGTCAATCCAATTGCTAGTCATATGTTTTCGTGGTCAAGGAATCTGAAAATGTACACACAAACACTGTATGGGTGGAACTGTGGCCGCCATTACGGAAAATGTCATTTTCGTGAATAACTACTGAACCACTAATCCTATCATTGTCAATCCAATTGCTAGTCATATGTTTTCATGGTCAAGGAATCTGAAAACGTACACACAAACACTGTATGGGGGGAACTGTGGCACTTGGCGGAGGTCTGCGCTCTCCGAGTGCTTTTCTAGTATATCTATATATTTATTCCATCTAGCTGCAATGCTCCGCATCGTGTGTCTATATATTTATGTTTATATGTACATATGTATACTCGCTGCTCTTGTTTTTTTCTTGCCTTCTTATTGTTGCTCTGAGTGTTGCTATCCCTGTGCTGTTGCAATCCTGGAATTTCCCCGTTGTGGGACTAATAAAGGCTTATCTTATCTTATCTTAAGTTATAAGTTGACGTCACGTCTGAAAATGTGGAAAAAATACTGTCTTTGTAAAGATCCCTGAAATGCTTAAGGCCGTGACTCTGCCAAATCATAAAAGTGGTATCAATAAGGGATGGAGGAAACAGATGATTTTGTGTTACAGGTATAAGAGTTGATGGTGACAAAAATTTAAAATGGTGTCTAAATTGAGCCCAAATCTTAAGGGTGGAGAGCACCACGGGGTTACTTGTAAAGTTGGAAGGGTTCAAATGTAGAGAGGAGGAGAGTACAGCCAATAGGGAAGAAGAAAAAAAGTGACTGAGCCTCCAGCCTACAATAACCCCAGACAGTGAAACTAATGGATCAATCTGTGAATATGCGCTGACCAATAATAAAACAGAAAATTAGGTAATGCAAGACCACTGTCGAGTTTGAGCTTTTGCTAGACTGAATACTTAACCCTAGGAGTTTTACCGCCCCACAAAAAGTTTGCAACAATTTGATCAAGGGATTTGAAAAACTTTTTAGGTAAAAATAAAGGAATACACTGAAACAAAAATAGAAATTTAGACAACGTCATTTTCACTGCATTAATTCTACCTATCAAAGTCAGTGGTAGAGAATTCCACCTCTGTAAGTCTGCCTTGACCTGACTCATCAGTGAAGAAAAATTAGCTCCAGGATGGAGCGCACCCATTCACCTCTGCAAGAAAACACTTTCACTCAGAGTTTAGCAGGTGCTCTAAGGAAGTAAACAGTAGGACATGGCAACGGGGAAACGTTGCCGTATCCTTAAATAGGTGAATGGGAATGAACCATGAATGACAGGTGTGGGTCACAAGAGTGAGGAAATAATTAACACAATCTGTGACAGGTGTGCAGCCCGCGGAACAAAGTCTGACAGCAAGACCTACACAAACACTGTCAAAACAAAACCCCAAACCGGAAACAAATAATGATACAGAAAGTAAAATAACACACCTCCAGAGATATAAATAATACAGAATAATACACAGATATACAGTATAGACAAGACTAAAATGACAAAACTAAGCATACAAAACAACTCATAACTCATCATGGACAACTAACACCCAGAGACAACACACAGACATGCAATGAAAACCCCCAAACTAAGATAACCATTATAAATACAAAATAAACAGATACAGAGATCCAAAAGATGATGTAAAACAACTTGGAGGCTGAGTATGGCACCCACCCGTACTCAGGATCATGACAAGTACTGCATGAGTTTATTGACAATATACAGAAGAAATTCAATATTACACTGAACTCCATCACTGAACAGTGATAGACTAAAATAATTATAATGGTGACTGAACAACTCCCATTCCCCAAAGTGCAAGATACACTATATCTTTAATATAAGTGATAAAAGATTACACAAATAAACAAGGGATCTGAAACAGTTGCTAATATTGGATGTCCCATTCATTTTCAATATTTAGATATTCTGTAATTAATATTCACACAATCAAATAAATCTTAGTGCCATTTACTCCCTTTTAAAGTTGCCAAAGTCTAACGTAATTGCCTACATATAGGCTACACCTCTGTATTCCACTTTCAAACACAGCCCACACTTGGGCCTGCAAAGCCTGATTGGGATACCTCTTTCAGACAGGAATACTTGAATTCTACAGGCAATGCACTAGTTTTCTTAAATTGGAGAAGATTAGATTCTCTCTCAGGAATTAGAGGAGAATGCTCTCTGTAGTATTCTCTGGGCCCCTCCCCAACCTGACCAGTGATGACATGTTTAGCTGCATGTCATCCTTCAACCACTGGCTGTCTGTGTGGTGTCCTGCAAACAATGTGGGCTACACAGACAATTGGAACTCATTTTGGGGAAAACCTGGTCTTATTAGGCAAGGCGGCATCCATCCCACTTTGGATGGTGCGTCTCATTTATCTAACAATCTGGCATCATTTTTATCCAAATTTCCAAAACCTTGACAACTCAGAGTTGGGACCAGGAAGCAGAGTCATAGTCTTACACACCTCTCTGCAGCTCCTCTCCATCCGCCACCCCTCAACTTAGCCCTGTCTTCCCCATCAGAGAATCACTGTCTGCTCCCTTTAAAGTAAATAAAAATATAATGTACAAGCATCCCAAAGTGATTAAACAAAAAGTTGGTAAAACTCAAATTAAACATGAAGCTTCTAAATTTAATGACCTGGCCTCTGTTCCTCCTCATAATTTAAAAATTAAATGTGGTTTGTTAAATATTAGGTATCTAACTCCCAAGTCTCTGCTAGTCCATGATCTGTTAATTGATTATCAGATTGATTTAATATCCCATACAGACGCTTGGTTAGGCCAAGAAGATTATGTTGGTTTAAATGAATCAACTCCCTCTGGTTATTCAAGCTGTCAAAATCCCAGAAGTTCTGGTTGTGGAGGAGGAGTAGCAACAATTTACCATTCCAAATTACTAGCTAATGTAAAGCAAAAAACATGTTATAATTCCTTTGAGGGCGTAGTGATCCGAGCTGTGTGTTGTTTTTTTCCCTCTCTCACTAATTATGTTTCACAGCTGCGGTTTCACTCACACCTGCGCTCCCTAATCAATCAACCTTTATAAGGAGTGGGGCCCTCCACTCCTGCACGGAGACATCAATGCTCCTGCACCGCTAAAGTGCTTCTAGATGTCAGTCTACTCTTCTCCTTGTCAGCTGGGAGCTTCGCCTCCCTTTCTACAATAGTCAACTGTCCTCCTCGTCAGCTGGGAGTTTTGCCTTCCATTCTACAATCGTAGCAACCTCCTAACCTGCTGTTATCTTCTGCATCCTTCTCTGTTGTCCTTTTACCTGTGCACAAGTGGACCTTCTCCCTGGTGGACCAACCCAACTCCGGGCGGTGGACGAGGACCCATTCCAGGAGCTGGAGGCTCCTCTTCCTCATCGACATCTTGTAAGTGCCTTTGCACTAGACTGAACTTTTTCCCCTTCCCTTCTCAGCAAAGGAATACTCTGCACTGGACACTGTATATATCTGCACTGGCACTTCCTCACCTTCGTGGGACGACGGCAACCAGGAGAGAACGTGGCTGCAAGTTGTTTCACTCCTACCAATCCCAGCTCCATAAGATTATTACTTTTCCCACTATATTCATCTGTGGGTTCCAAGGTTGTCATAACCAGGAGCGGCACTGGGGTTAAGCTCCCAGTGCTCATAAAATGCTCCTTATGGCGTGCGTCTCGAAAAGCCTCTGACAACTAAGTCCAACTAGAACACCGGATCACTGGAGAGGACACTCCAGCTTCGCCTTTGGCGTAGACAAAACACGGGGAATGACAGTTACCGGTTATAAGCCACCGCTCAACTGGCGTAGAGCGCGGCGCCAGGGGTTGTTCCCGACGGTGGGAGGGATCATCGGATCTCACTGGACAGCTACCGCCCGCCTCAAGCTGGGCAGCCCCCAGCCAATAAGGTGTTGTCCCGCCACAGCTTGCTTTCCTCATTGGGTGCATTGGGATGAGGAAAAGTCCGAACAGCAGGCTGAGAACCTTCGCACCAGGCAAGACAATAAAACAAAAGAGACCAACTCTAAAACTGGGAACTTGGAACGTCCGCACTATGATGACAGGACTCGCTGCTAACCTCAAGGACATCAGCGACACCAGGAAGACTGCCATCATCAATAATGAGCTGAAGAGACTGGGAGTGGATATCGCCACTCTCCAGGAAACACGGTTGGCTGACGCAGGCACACTGAGAGAGAAGGACGACATGTTCTACTGGCAGGGAAAGGGCAGTGACGAACACAGGGAACACGGAGTGGGCTTTGCAGCGAAGAACACCTTGCTGAAGATGGTGGAACCGGGCAGCACTGGCTCTGCACGACTCCTCACCCTCCGCCTGAACACCACTCAAGGCCCAGTCACCCTCGTCAGTGTGTATGCCCCAACACTGACAGCCACACCAGAGGAAAAAGACGAGTTCTACGAGAATCTCGCAACAACTGTCAGGATCATCCCCAACTCTGAACAACTCTTGGAGACTTCAATGCCAGAGTGGGTGCTGACCACGACTCCTGGCCCTCCTGTCTTGGACCTTTTGGCGTGGGCAGAATGAACGACAACGGACAGCGGCTGCTCGAGTTCTGCACATATCACGATCTGTGCATCACAAACTCGTTCTTCAAGACCAAGCCCCAACACAAGGTTTCCTGGCAACATCCGCGCTCAAAGCACTGGCACCAGCTAGACTTGATCCTGACCAGGCGCACCTCACTGAAGAACGTGCTAATCACCCGTTCGTTCCAGAGTGCAGATTGCGACACAGACCATTCATTGGTGTGTTGCAAGGTCAAGCTGCAGCTGAAGAAATTCTATCGTGCTAGACAACCTGGAAAGGCACGGATTGACACCAGCAAGATGGCCCAACCAGAACTTGTTGAGCAGTTTGCCTCCACCTTTGAGAAGGAACTTGGTGTACCACAAGGAGGAGAATCTGCAGAGCAGAAGTGGGAAGAGCTGCGAAACACCATCTACCGCACAGCCTTGGCTACCTTTGGGAGGAAGACCTCGAAGTCACAGGACTGGTTTGATGCCAAGTTGACCGAGATGACCCCCGTCATTGAAGCCAAGCGCTCAGCACTTGCTGAGTACAAGAAGTACCCAAACGAGAAGAATCTCCAGATTCTCAGGGCTGCGAGAAGCAAAGTTCAGCAGACTGCTCGGCGCTGTGCCAACGAGTACTGGACTCAGCTCAGCCAAGACATTCAAACCGCTGCCATAACAGGGAACATCCGTGGTATGTACGATGGCATCAAGAAAGCACTTGGTCCGGCTCAGAGCAAGACGGCCCCCCTCAAATCTTCCACTGGGGAGATGATCACAGAGAAGAACAAACAGATGGAGAGATGGGTGGAACACTACTCCGACCTCTACTCTAGACAGAACACCGTGACACCGTCAGCCCTTGATGCCATCGACTGCCTGCCATCCATGGACGAACTTGACGCCGAGCCAACCATCGACGAACTCAGTAAGGCCATTGATAGCTTGGCTGCTGGCAAGGCACCCGGCAACGACGGCATACCCCCTGACCTGATCAAGCACTGCAAGACCGCCCTACTGCTGCCATTGCATGACGTCCTCTGCCAGTGCTGGAAGGAAGGTGCCGTACCACAGGACATGAGGGACGCCAAGATCATCACCCTCTACAAAAACAAAGGGGAGAGAAGCGACTGCAACAACTACAGGGGCATTTCCCTCCTCAGCGTTGTTGGCAAAGTCTACGCACGAGTTGTTCTCGTTCGTCTACAGAAGCTTGCCGAACGTGTCTACCCCGAGTCTCAGTGTGGCTTCCGTGCTGAGCGATCGACGGTAGACATGATATTCTCCATCTGCCAACTCCAGGAGAAATGCAGAGAACAGAACATGCCTCTGTACGTCGCCTTCATCGACCTCACCAAAGCATTCGATCTGGTCAGCAGAGAGGGCCTTTTCAAGATCCTGCCAAAGATAGGATGCCCACCAAAGTTGCAAAGCCTCATCGAATCATTTCACACCAACATGCAGGGGATAGTGCAGCACGATGGCAATGTCTCAGAGCCATTCAACATACGCAGCGGAGTGAAACAGGGCTGTGTACTTGCGCCAACCCTCTTTGGGATTTTCTTTGCTATGCTCCTGAGGCATGCCTTCAGCACAGCAACAGAGGGAATCTACCTGCACACAAGATCTGACGGCAGGCTTTTCAACCTCGCCTGCCTGAAAGCCAGAACCAAAGTACGCGAGGCTCTAATCAGAGACATGCTGTTTGCAGACGACACTGCAGTCGCAACCCACACACAGCAGGAGCTTCAGACCCTGATGGACCGCTTCTCCCAGGCATGCAAGGACTTCGGGCTTACCATCAGCCTGAAGAAGACTAACGTCTTGGCGCAAGGCACGGAAGCACCACCAACCATCACCATTGATGACTACAAGCTGGAGGTCGTGAATCAGTTCACGTACCTGGGGTCCACGATCAGCAACAACCTCTCCCTTGATACAGAGATCAACAAGAGGATTGGAAAATCAGCCTTCACACTCGCTCACCTCACCACGCGAGTGTGGGAGAATCCCAAACTCTCTGTCAAGACGAAGATGGCAGTGTACAACGCCTGCGTCATCAGCACACTGCTCTATGGGAGTGAGACATGGACAACATACGCCCGGCAGGAAAAGAGACTGAACTCCTTCCACTTGCGCTGCATTCGCCACATCCTGGACATATCCTGGCAGGACAAAGTGCCCAACACAGAAGTTCTGTCCCGCGCCGGCCTTCCCTCCATGTTCACTCTACTCAGGCAGCGCAGGCTCCGCTGGCTAGGCCACGTTCACCGTATGGAGGATGGCAGAATCCCCAAAGACGTCCTCTATGGAGAACTGGCAACTGGCAGGAGAGACGTTGGCCGCCCACAGCTGCGCTTTAGAGATGTCTGCAAGAGAGACATGAAGGCCCTGGATATCAACACAGAGCGCTGGGAGGACCTTGCAACGGACCGCTCCAAATGGAGAGGCACCCTGACCAGACAGCTCAAGGCGGGTGAAGAGAGACTGACTGCTGCAGCAGATGAAAAAAGGACCCGCAGGAAGAACCGCCACAGACCCAGCAGCACGGAGACCACCCACAAGTGTGACCTGTGTGACAGGGACTGTCATTCGCGCATCGGCCTGTTCAGCCACAGGCGGTGCTGTTCCAGCAGAGTAGACGTTTAGGATTCTCTTCCATGGTCATCATAGACCGACGGAGGCCGACAATATATACTCTTTCTGTTAATAGTTCTGTGAGGAACCTTGGAGTTATTTTTGATCAAGATCTGTTTTTTTTTAAATTCACATATTAAATTTGTTTCTAAGACTACCTTCTATCATTTGCGTAATATTGCCAAGATTAGGAGCATCTTGTCTCAGAGTGATGCTGAGAAACTAATCCACACTTTTGTTGGCTCTAGATTAGATTATTGTAACGCTTTATTATTAGGCTGTCCTAAAATATCTTTAAAAAGTCTTCAGCTGATCCAAAATGCTACAGCAAGAGTTTTAACAGGTACTAGAAAGAGTGATCATATCTCCCCGGTTCTGGCCTTCCTTCACTGGCTTCCCATAGAGTTTAGAAATAAGTTTAAAATCCTTCTTCTCACTTACAAAGCTCTAAATAATCAGGCCCCTTTTTATTTAAAAGATCTGATACTACCCTATCATCCTAACAGAGCACTACCCTCCCAAAATGCAGGATTACTTGTAATACCTAGAATCTCCAAAAGTACAATGGGAGGCAGAGCCTTCAGTTATCAAGCTCCTCTCCTGTGGACCCAGATGCCAATCTGGATTCGGGAGTCAGACTCGATCTCTGTTTTTAAGAATAGGGTTAAAACCTTCCTTTTTGATATAGCCTATAATTAGGGAGGGATCATGTGCCCCTGAACCCTCCCTTAGTTATGCTACTAATAGGTTTAGACAGCCAGGGGACCTCCAACAATGCACTGGGCTTCACTCCTTTCTTCACTCTCAATGAAATATTTTTGCTGGTCATTAACATCTGTTTGTTCTCTCCCGTAGACTGAGTCTCCTTCGTGCTGTTTGCGCTCTACATGTCTGTTCTTTTCATCTTCTTCTCTATCCCCTCACCCCCCAGCCAGTCGCAGCAGATGACTGCCCCTCCCTGGTTCTGCTGGAGATTTCTTCCTGCTGAAAGGGAGTTTTTCCTCTCCACTGTCGCCAAGTGCGTGTTCACGGGGGATCACCTGATTGCTGGGGCCTTTCTGCAATTGTGGGGGTTTCCCCTACAGTTGAAAGTGCTATGAGATGACTGGTGTTGTGAAATGGCGCTACATAAATAAAGCTGAATTGAATTGATTTGAATTCCTCAGACAAGTTCTGGAATATATATGGGGGCCCTTTTTTGACCTGACGGAGAATACAGACTCTTTGTCCATCCCTGCCTAACAGTTTTGATCTAGGTTTGGTCTAGTTTTCCTTCTCTTTTCCACTGCCTATTCTTAGATAAAGCACAGTAGAGGTTGTTACTCCTAGTTTTTGTTTTTGTTTTTTTCCAACTCTGTTTGGTGTGCTGGCTGAATATAATTTTGTACATTTTCTTTTTAAATCTATTTCAATATATGTAATCTTTTTTTCTTTTTTGGTGTGTGTGTGGGGGGGTATGTTCAGAGAGTTTACTCTGTGGTTTTGTTTTTTTTCTGGTTTAATGGTTTTCTGCATACATTTTGAATTGTAACATTGTCACATATCAAAATCTCACATTTCATTATGCTGCATTACCTGTTGTGACTTGGTCTAAATGTGGATCATATTGAAAATCTAACCAATAAGCAAAGTTTAAAAAAAAGAACTAAATGCAATTCAAGATTCAAGAATCAAGATTCAAAGGCTTTATTCTCATGTGCACAGTTAAGAAATGCAACGTTTCCTGAGCAATGAAATTTTAACTCTGCTCTCCGAACGAATGCCAAGGTAACAGATACACATCGATACTAATAAGGTAATAACATACCTAATACTAATGAATACTAATAAAACACTAGGCAATTAGGACAGTTAAAGCAGTTAATTAAACTAGAGGAAACAAGAATGAAAACTGAAAATTCAATGGATAACTGTAATGGACAATGGTATACAGTGATCCCTTGCTACTTCGCGCTTCACCTTTCGCGCCCTCAGTGCATCGCGGATTTTTCAGAAATATTCATCAAAAATTCAAAATTGAGAAAAAATGGGCGGGCGCTAGCAGAAGGCAGGGAGACTACATTAGAACATCAGCTATCAACACGGAGAGCCGCACAACTCAAAATCCACCTCTCTGACCACCGCTCCACTCCTCTCCGCCCACCTCTTCACTGCTCGGGAATCTCGCAAGCTGATTGGCCGTGACGTTTTACCTCGCAAGCTGATTGGCCGAGACGTTTTACCCAGCTTCTCTCCCTGCCGACATACCCAGCGAAGGAAGACCGCATTCATTGTTCTTTATCGCTAGTCTCGCCGTGTGGAACTTTTCGCTGTTCTCTTGTGCCTTTTTGTGCGAAATAGTCTTCCCGTCGAGCCACTACGCCGCCTCCTGCAGCTACCCTCGACGATGCTGCGCCTCTAGCACCTGACGATGAGGCGTCACCTGAGAAGCAGTAAAGCTCTCATTAACCTGTGCAGTAAATCATCTTCATCTTGAGTTACGTATCTTGTTATAAAAATAAAAGAGTTCTAAAAACATATTTATGTACACTTTATTTACATCTACATATGTATGTACACTTACACACACACACACACGTATCATATGAGAGAGAGAGTGAGAGAATGAACGTACATGTTATTTATGGGTGACGTCATTAGGGGTGACGCTACTTCGCGGTTTTTCACTTTTCGCGGTCGGTTCTGGAACCCATTAACCGCGATAAGTGAGGGATCACTGTATTAATATCAGAGATGATATGAACCTGAGATGGCATAAGCCTATGTACAGTGTGTAAATGAGCAATGTACAAATTAGCACCCAGTGCGAGAATTTCTCTGTAATGATAATACCCAGTAGACTGTACAATGATAATTTAGCAGCAGAGATGATACGGACATAAGACGGGGTGAGACCATGTACACTGTGCAAGTGAGCAATGTGCAAATTTAGCAACCAGTGTGTGAATTCGTATTTGCAAAGCTGTGCCGGAGTTTATTTATTCGGGAGTCTGATGGCAGTGGGAAGGAAGGAGTTTTTTAGTCTGGATGTTCTGCATTTCACACTTCTGTACCTCTGGCCTGAGGGTAGAAGTGTGAAAATTCTGTGCTGGGGTGGGTGGGGTCCTGGAGGATGGCGGCAGCTCTCCTTTGGACTCTGCGGTGGTAGATGCATTGATGCATAAGATAAGGAGCATTAATTTTAAACCTGCACAAATATGAACTTAAATATCTAAATTCTTCAGAGGCTTTTCTCGGGGGGCTAACTCATCCTGGAGACTAGGACTAAGTCTCCTAAGGAAGATGCTACACAGAGCGGTGTCCTCCCAACCCACTTCGGTAGCCGCTATCTGCAGCTGAGAGGTAAGCACGCTGTCTCGGTCTGAATGATCAAAAACTTCATTGAATTCATCAATAAACTGGCCATAAGTCATGCTAGCGTAATTGGCCCTAGCCATAACTGCGTAAGCCCATGCTAGCGCCCTTCCCTCCAGCAAATTAATCACATAGCCGATCTTACTTTGGTCCGAAGTGAAGTCCTCAGGTACCCGCTGGAAAACCACCCCGCACTGCATGACGAAGCCCCTGGCGTCACCGAGCTTACCACTAAAGCGACTGGGGGTGGGAACAGGAGTGAGCTGTGCTGGGAACCCCTGTCTGGGCTGGTTAGCTGGTATGGTAGCAGGAGCTGAGGAGTTACTGGGAATAGGTTGGGCCTGTGATAAAGGCTGGAAGTTAGTCAATCGGCCTAACCGATCTGTGACACGGGCTAATTGGGTCAAAATAGACTGCTGTGGCGATGTTAAAATAAGACACGGCATCTGGAGTTTTAATGAAGTTTATTGATCAAATCATCGCCATCATGGAGCTCACCCCAGCTGCTGTATGAGCATGCTGGGGATCGCTCTCAGGCTCTCATGAGCTGTAGTCAGAAGCAGTCAGAAGAAGAACAGAGAGTGAACATATGAATTCAGCCACTTAAATACCCAGCAACGGACAATACATCAAAGGCATTTTATCATCTTAGGAAATGCATTCAGACATGTGACATTTGTACCACAATGCGAGCAGGAAGCATGAATGTTTGCATTTGCGTCATACATATCCACAGGATGCTGGTGCCTGAACTAAGCACAGGAAGGCTGCCTATTGATCTCAACACACACATCTCACTGTCCTGTTAATTGCTCTAGTCGAGCGCTGTGTTTGTCCGTGGCTGCTGTGGGGGGGTACCCCATACACTCCCCCCCCAGAGGGCTTAGCGGGGAGCTGAGACCTCGGTAGTCCCGCTTTGGTGGCGAGCTGCGGGCAAAGTCTGTGCCGGGGAAGGGAGGAGGGTGGGGGTAGCAAGTGGCGGGGGATGTCCATGGCTGTGGGAAGAAAAGTTAGTCTCTGATTCCTCTCGCGATTCAGTCCGGCAATGAAGAAAAACAGGAGCTGAAGCTATGTGAGGGACTTGGCGTTTAGGCTTTAGGTGCGTTCGCGGCCCTAAAGCCCTCGGGGACAGCTGACGGCTGGATTCCCGTCGTGCGCCGTGGCTGAGACTTACACCAAATCCTGTGTGCGGGCTGCGTGTGTGCTTCAGGTGTGTGAGCAGTCCTGAAGAGCCGTGTGCAGCGGCGGAGGATGATGTATAAGTCTGTAGAGCCAGCTTGTCTCTGGTGCGTGGCACGCGCTGCGGCCACGTGCCTTCCAGCTGCGCTGTTCTGATGCGAGGCTTCTGTGCATGGCCGGTCCGCTGTCGCGAGGCGAATCAGGGTCAGGGGGCTTGATGGAGATCTGCGCAGTCGGCGCCGATTGTGTCCCCTGTTCGGGCTGTTGGTCGTCGCTCGTGCCGGGTCATGGTGCGTTCAGGTCCACGCGTTCTCCGTCGGCCATGGGCCGCCGTCGTGGAGAGAGGGCAAGGTGTGTGCGCTCTCGTATGGAGACACAGAATCGTGTGTCAGGAGCCGTGAGAGCGGCCGGTCCAGCGTGGATGTGCCGATCTAGGCGTGCAGACCTCACCATGAAATTTCCTCAGCTTTCCCGGTCGTGGGTGGTCTCCGAAGAGCGTCAAAGTCTCCCTGAAGCAGAAAGGAAGGGCAGATCAGTCGGGCTGCCGCGTTCGCTCGTCGTCGGAGAATCACTGCCGGGTGCTGCGTTTGCTGGCAGCGTGTTCTTTTCAGCGTCGGGTCGCCAGCGTGGTTGTCCAGACCAGAAGGTTGCGTCGCACAAAGCGTGTGCGTCTGCGGGGTCACCAGTGTGGCGATGTTAAAATAAGACACGGCATCTGGAGTTTTAATGAAGTTTATTGATCAAATCATCGCCATCATGGAGCTCACCCCAGCTGCTGTATGAGCATGCTGGGGATCGCTCTCAGGCTCTCATGAGCTGTAGTCAGAAGCAGTCAGAAGAAGAACAGAGAGTGAACATATGAATTCAGCCACTTAAATACCCAGCAACGGACAATACATCAAAGGCATTTTATCATCTTAGGAAATGCATTCAGACATGTGACATTTGTACCACAATGCGAGCAGGAAGCATGAATGTTTGCATTTGCGTCATACATATCCACAGGATGCTGGTGCCTGAACTAAGCACAGGAAGGCTGCCTATTGATCTCAACACACACATCTCACTGTCCTGTTAATTGCTCTAGTCGAGCGCTGTGTTTGTCCGTGGCTGCTGTGGGGGGGTACCCCATACTGCTGCTGATAAGCCAGTTGATCAATTCGAATCTCCATGTGGTTGGTACGGCGCACCAAAGCGCTGTCAGCTGGGTCGTTCTGGCGGACATGTACTGACATGGTTCTTTGACCCAGAGACAAGACACAGACCTTGAATTGAAACAGTTAGGTTTATTACAGCAAGAATGTGTATGTTGGTGCGTGAGAGTGTAGGCAGGAGCAACAGGGACAGAGTGGCACACCATACGACCCGGCAACTCTAAAGACACACAAAGAGGGATAGTTAGTGAGCGTCATAGCTGGAGTTAAAACAGTTACACAGTTGTTTACTGTGGGAACAGATGGAGACAGGTTCAGGTTCAGCACGACGGCTACGGCCAGGAAGACAGTGTCCTTTGGTCGGGAGTGCAGCACCTGCAGGTGAGTGTCTGGGGAGTTTGACGACGAAGGAGGGAAGGGAGAATCCGCTGCCATGGACTCCGCCTGTGCACAGGGGACTGGAAGACAGGGTGAGTTGAGGATTGCGCTTACGTGGATGGCTGGAGGGATTCTCCGGCGAGGAACGAAGCAGGCTTTGGGTGAGATCATGACGAGTAGAAGGAGTAGGCAATGAAGCTCCTCTGGAGCGCAATGAGATATCTCCGCACCGCTAGTCAGAGCAGCGCGGTATAAATAGGTTAGCCGTAATGGGAACCAGGTGAGCACACAGCTGGGGATGATTAGCAGAGCAGGCCATAACAGGGAGTTTGTTAAAGTGGTGCAGTGTGCGTTGTTCAGGAGGAGGACTGAGAACTTTTTCCATTTCTTTCAACTCTGGGTGATTATCTGGTCTTGGTCCTTTGCCTGGTGAAGCTTCTCCAGTCAAAGGTAAAGTAAATGCAATAATTTAAAACAAACAAACAAAAATAAACTTCCATCCAGTGTTAATTTCATCAAGTAAAACTATGTATATCTATTTTTTCATCCATTAAAGCTAGAAATTAAATTAAAATTACCATTTATGCATTTTACTTTTGACACCTAATTTGAGTCCAGATTTATTGTGATGATTTTTATAGCTTTATTTTAGTCTGTTCGTTATCAATTGTTTTTATCTAGTTTTAGTCAATAAGAAGATTTGGTTTTTATTTAATGAAAACAACACTGATTCCATCGCTGTCAAAAAATGTTAGAAAAAAAACTCTCAGCTGCGTCTGTCAGGGTTGCTAGGCAACAGGGTAGGACGTGGTCACGCAAACAAACATCATCCAAAGACTTTTTTTTTAACTGTCTATGGACTAAACTCTCTCATTTTTAGGTTCTTTTACATTCGTCCTTTGAGATGTCTGGCCACCGTCGGCCTCTCTGTAAGGCTACAACACCTGAATTTGTGTATGATCAGCCCAGTGCTGTCTCAGCCGTGTTTGCACGATCAGCTACGGCCGGCCATTTTGTGGAGTGACATAACGTGGGGGCGTAACTTGGTGAGGGAGTGTAAAGTTGAAGGGGTGTTGATGAAGTCTGCGAGCTGCAGACGGACCTGTCTCGAATTTCTTGCTGCTCCATTTTTTCTTTATTCCGACTGTTTCATCCGGCTGCTAGCGTAATAAGCTACTCTGCATGGTTCTCCTGCAGTATCAATGGTGTAATTGAGTATCACAAAGCGGCAATACGTGTTATGTGACAAGGCCCTGGCACCGCCGCAAAAAAATATAATAATAATAAATCAGTTCTTAATTTTTGTGAATCAATTCTGGATTGTGTAAAATGAGAACCAGATTCTTATGTGAATCAAATTTTTCCAACATCCCTATTACTTTGCCTCACAACTGTTCTCCATGTGTTCTGCACGCCACATGGGTCTCTGTCCTTAACAGAAATATGACAGCTATAGTGTTTTTATATGCAGCTTGCCATGTATTACATAATTTTCCATGGGCGGATTCCCCACCCCATACAATAAAAAGAGAAAATATGATGAATTTGATGTCAAAATTTAAAAGTTGACCAGTTTAAAATTCCTGTTTACATTTGGTTAGATCAGCCAAATATTTGTTATGGAAAATGGTTGACATGGTTAGTTTTCACCCTGAGACAGAAAGGAACACATCATTACCTTTGTTGTCTGACTATGCTAGCTTTAATATTCAGCACTGGACTGGATCAGCTTGTATATGTTTATACAGTAGTAGGGGAAGAAACAAGCACTTTAATGGTTCAGTTTAGTTTGAATAAGGTTTGTGGTGTTAACATTTCTTGTAGCTAGGAAAAATCTATCTCGATACACAATTCACATACTCAAAATTAAACTTTGGACATGCACTATCTGGTACTGATAGCCAGTATTGTTGGTGGCTTCGTCACATCACCAGAGAGGCTTGGCTGGTGATTGATGAGCCATTTCATCATGGCCACAGTTACCTGCCATGGGTCTGAGAGGACAAAACCTTTGGGTTGGGCCAGAACTAACTTAATTCTTGTCATCCGCCCCTTTGCAAGGTATGGGAAAAATGGTCTGAAGAGCTTGCCCGATGAGAGAAGTGGATCTTGAATGGAGCTAAAAGGAGAAAAAGTCTGAAAGGAATAGGAACTCATTCAATGGGTAAAGGGCAGCAGAGGCTGAATACACGTTTGCGCGGTCTACAGTGTTGATATTTCCCTCAATAGTCGTCTCTGAAGTGACTGTTTTAAACTACCTCGACACACTAAATTTGCCTTTTGTGCATGGAGAGGCCCCTAGCTTTCGTGATGCAAGGTGAGGAGGCACTGGGGGCAGATGGAACCTGCTTGTCACCTCAATGGTCCCTATTCTCCCCCCTTGTATGCCCTCCCTGGCCCGCCCCGCCCATCAGGACCATTCAACTAGCGCTCCAGTGGGAGCGTTCAGGGACCCAGCATTTTGGGATGGCCCCATATAATAAGCCCCTCTGGATGGCTTGAATGTGCTTCCATTGTTCTACCAGGGTCCATTAAACCACCTCCTGGGCAAACAAGAGCGTCCCTCTTCCTTTATGGGGCCAAAGAAGGCAACAAAGAGAGGAGTCATTGAGACACAGAGGGGCCGCCCTTTGTTTGGTGTCCTTTTTGCTGCTCCTCAATGCCTGGGCTGGAAAGGGGAGGCTACTGTTGGTCTTTAGCAGTCCTCATTTCGCCACAATCCCTTGTTTGGCCAAAGTGGAGATGTGAACTTAATTGACTTGAATGGCCCCAGTGCACCATGTAGCAAATAACCTGGAGGAGACACAGAGAAGGTATTGTGCATCTGAAAGTAGCTTTGGCTGTCATTACAGTGGTGACAACAGGTGAGGAAAGTTTTACAGCAGCTGAGATCACAGCTAATGAAACCCTGGAGAATATTATTATATCACCTAATTTCTGTTGTAAAAGGCAGAGAAAAGTCTGCTGTCTGCTGGTCAAACATGGATTCATTGGTTGAGGTACAGTCCAGTTCCCATTGACCAGAAAAATCACCAGATATACAATCAGAAGGTGAAAAGTGCTAGCTAATTTTAAGGATTGATTGTTTTGGTTGGGAAGGAATGGACTGCTTACTAAAAGATAGAAGCACAACTGATCTTTTTATTGTTACTACAAGTCTAATTTAACATACTAGTGCACTGCCCGTAGAATGCAAGTATATTCCTGTCTGAAACAGGTATCCTAATCAGACGTTACAGGCCCAAATGTAGGGTGTGTTTGAAAGTGGAATACAAAGAGGTATAGCCTATATGTAGCCAATCACACGTTAGACTTTGATAAATATGAAAGGGACTGAATGACACTAAGATTTATTTGATTGTGTGAATATTAATTACAGAATACCTAATTATTGAAAATGAATGGGACATCCAGTATTAGCGACTGTTTAGGAACTCGTTTATTTGTTTGTCACATCACTTATTTGTGTGATCTTTTACGACTTATATTCATAACAGTGTTGTATCGTGCATCATTATAATTATTTTAGTTTATATCATTGTTCAGTGAAGGAGTTAAGCATAATCTTGATTTTTTTTTTCTGTGTATCGATAAACCCATGCAGTACTATAACAGGAAACATTTACAAATATTTGAGACCCATTGTAGTGCATCTTTTTATATTGTAGCAATATTTGTTTGTTAAAAGGTTTTTAAAACTGTAATCAACTGAATCAAGTACAAAACACCCAACATTATACACAGCAGAAGGATCACTGCATCAGTGTTGCCCATTTATTTAACTAAAAATTATTTATTTCATCTGGGCGATTTTGTGTCCTCTTTGACAGTCGTCCTTTAGTCAAAGTGTGCATATGTGGCCGGATATGATATCCAATTGATCTGGCCATTCCGCTACACAATCATGACGGTGTTGCTATTAAGTTTTAATTTTTAGATATTTGGACTAGCAGCACTCCGGGAGGAGAGCTATTGGGGACTTGTGGTTCTTCAAAGCACAGTGGTAGCAGACGAAGCCGGAGCTGGAACGCCAGTCTACCGCTGACCTGGCAGGCTGGGCTTGCTGCTTCTGTCCTGTATCGGATTCACCAGTGTCCTTTGCTAGACCCCTGAGTCCCCACTGGCACTCCTCCCAGTGTACTTGCGTGCCTCGTGTTCTCCACATATGCCGAATTATCCTTTAGACCTACGCAATCACAGCAACATTATGGTATATTTTTAAGTACTGTCTCTGGTCAAATTTGTCGTTTTTCACTTCCTTGCTTTGTTTACGGAGTGCTGTGGTGACTGGATGTGATGCCACGTATTATCCAATCAGTACATAGTCAATCCGAAAACCCGCCTACACTTCTAGAAGCCAGGGCATGAGGACAGAGCGATGACTAAACTTTTATTGATAAAAAAATTACATTTTTCCACAGAACAACTTCATACTCAGGGATGCACACCCTTGTAACCTCAGCAAAGCACTTATAAAATCTGAGGTCAGTCTGACGAACGGTTCGAGAGATATGTGAGGAACAGACACACACACACACACACACACACAGATTCCTTGCATTTATAGATAGATTCACCTCTATCAAAGTTGTAGTTGGCTCCAAACTAATTAACACCACTACATCTAGAAAATTTGGCAAAAGCTTAAGAGCAAATCTTGCTATAGATTGCATTTCACAGTGTAGGAATTTTTTGTAAAAAAAAAAAAAAAAAATTGTAAAAAAAAAAAAATCAGCAGATCACAATTTTAGCAGCTTTTAGCACCACCATCACCCACTGAAGCTGGATTTACAGCAATGAGATGTTTGTAAATTTATTTCTAGGTAAGTGAGGTTCATGAATTAGATTTTTAAAGAGGTTTTTTTTAAATACAAAGCAAGTGCACCCCCCACCACCACCACCACCACCAACTGCACACAATTAATTAGTTGATTTTGGACAGCGAATATTAAACTCTTGTTTAGTCATCTGGAAATGTAAATGATGAACAGTTCATGACTTAACATGAAATGAACAACTGTTTCTTTGTGGAATTTGTAAATAGAAGGCACACTGATACACAACTAAATGATTCAAATTCCTTTTCCTGTGTAGCTCTCCTGACTCACGTTCCTGCTAACAACAGGGAAGCTGAGCGGCTACAGACCAGTGTCAGACTGACCCATCCCTCAAGGCTAAAAAAAAGGCCCTGACCTCAACCTCTTCTCCAGCCAATGTCCCGGGCAGCGAAGCTGATTAGCCAAAGGCAGGTGCACAGAGCCAAGCTCCTGAGGAGAGGTTAAAGAGAGGAGTCACAACCTCCCTGTGTGCTGCTGACTGGCTTGCTGCCACCGTGTCATCCATCCTGTAGTCTAATCGAGTTATCATATCAACAAATCTCCCATCAGGGGCCCCATAGATGACACTCCCAGAAAGAAAGCCCAAGGGGGCCGACAAATTTGTAGCAGCGGGGCTCTGGGGAAAGGAGTCGGCCTGCCAGGCAGCAATGAAAGGTACCTGCAGCCTCCGGTCAAGCTCCCCTCTGGGGACGACACTCATGCTGGGCGCCACGCTGAGGCAGTTATTCGATTAGTCTGTGTGATATGTGGGCTACTCCATTCTACGGCCTTGCGGCTAAGTGAACCACCCGCTGGGGAAGCCCGCCACGTTACCATGGGGAGAAAAGGAAAACAATCTGAGATTAAAAAAAAAAAGGCAGCAAATCGGTTAGAGAACCTATAGCATACGCAATCGTCACCATACAACTGTGCATTCTATCTGTTTCCTTTGAGTTTTACTTTGGTTGTTGGTTTTGTTTTTGGCTTTGCTGATAATATCAAAGGTCTTAGAAGATTTTTTTTTTCCTTGTGAAAATTTTCAAGATGTATAAAATTATTTGAGTATCAAAAAGATTACAGAAGAAAGAAAGAAAATCACAGAAAATCATTAGACACTTTGAACAGAAGATATGCAGTGCAAGAAGAAAAAAACCTATATCTCTTGTCTCTTTTCTGTGTGCATGACAGCAAGACTCTCCTATGTCCCAGACCTTGGCACAATATTACACTTTCACTCTGCAAAAAAAAAAAAAAAACCACTCAGCAGGGGTCGGTGGGAGAAGAGGGTAGAAGGGGGTAGATGTGCTGGCCCGAGAGTTGACCTGCCACTCCATTGCTACCTGCTGCTAAGGCACAAAGAAACCCCACTTGGCGAGCTGCGTTGGGAAGAAAAGCGAGGCAAAGAATGAGTCAACTCAAACCGCACAGAGAAGAAGACTCTCGTCTATCCTCCATGACCACTCTGTCATCCATGAATACTATTTACGCCACAGGAAGTCTTTTCTCTAATAGACCCCCCGTTCCCTCTTCTTTGCCTCACGCCCTCACCACAGTCACAGGAACCCTTCTTGCCTTCTGTGTTCTGCTTCCACCTTTTTTCTCTTTCTTTCCTCTCTCTCTTTTTTTTTTTAAACCGGCTAAAATCAAGAGAGATACTCCCCAAGCATTTCAAATTGATTATGGTGCTGAACATTTATTACATGACAGCTGGGGGCCTGCATGGTAGAGACTTGTGAGAGGGAGACGGAGAGCGTGCTGGGGAAAGGAATGTAGGCTCATCCTCAGGGTTGTCATAATGGCGCACACACACACACACACACTGTCAATGTCACAGGGGATGACGACTGCACACAGTGCTCACAGAAGAGCCATCAGGAAACTGGGACAAACTGTGAATTAATTTAAATGTCTTGTGTTTTACTAGATACTTTTTTAACTCCTGAATTACTTTTTTTTTTTTGACTCTTACTGTGGCGTTCCGCAAGGTTCCATTTTGGGATCTTGGTTTTTCAACATTTATATGCTCCCGCTAGCTCAAATCATAAAAAAAACAACAAACTACAGTATATTACCATAATTATGCAGATGATATACAAATCTACATAACCGTCTCACCAGGAGACTATGGTCCAATTAAAACCCTGAACAAATCCATTAGTCAAAATGAAGAGTGGATGTGCCAGAATTTTCTTCAGTTAAACGAAGACAAAACCAAAATAATAGTTTTTGGAACCAAAGAAGAAATACTCAAAGTTAGTACTCAGCTTCAGTCAGTGATGCTAAAAGCCAACAGCCAAGCCAGAAATCTGGGTGTGGTTCTCAGGTTCAGGTTCAGGTTACTTTATTTGTACCCGTAGGTAGATTTGTTTTGCAGTCTGGTGACACCCATATTTACAAGCCACAAATTACATTCAGCATAGACACAAACACAGGCACATATGAAGCTGACTATAAACGTGATAAGAATACTCAAGGCTCCATCAATCAGGGTATAAAAAGACAAAGAGATGGGAGAAAAACCAGAGGTAAGAGAGAAGGGTCATATTAAAAGTTAAAAACTAGTCGAAGAGGTTAAAAACTCAAAGGTCTAAAACCCAATAAAATATTTAGAACCCAAGTGACATCCTACAAAAATAAATAAGTATAAAATGGAGTTAATAAATAGGTACCTAAATTATGTGCAATATATTTTTACAGCTTGTTCAACTCTTTCACAGCAGCAGGGACAAAGCTGTTTTTGTAGCGCTGGGTTCTACTTTTTGGGACAGCAAACCTCCGTCTTGAGGGAAGAAGCTGAAAGTGGCAGTGCAAAGGGTGGGAGTCATCATTTAAAATGGAGGTAGCCATCCTCTGTACTTGTCTGGTATACAGGGATGTCAGGCTCAGCTGTGGCTCACCAAGCAAACGACTGGACCATCTAACTACCTGATCCAAGGATTTCCTCTGTTTCAGTTTTATTTATGGAACACGAGGCAAGATCCCCGGAGCTGGCCCGGTCAGGAAGCTACAGCAAGGCGGCAGCCATCCCACAGACAGCTCGGACTGGAACCTCCAGCCACGCGTGTGCGGTTTCAGTCAAGCTACCGGATTTCTGGCAGCACAACCCGCGCTCTTGGTTCCACCTCACCGAGGCCCAGTTCGCCCTCCGGGGAGTAACTGCAGACGATACCAGATTCTACCATGTGGTTGCAGCGCTCGACGCCCACACAGCTCAGCAGGTAGCGAGCCTGCTCGATCAGCCACCAGCCAGCAGCAAATATGAGGCACTCAAGGCTGCGCTCATCCAGCGCTACATGCTCTCGGACTGTGAAAGAGCGGAGAGGCTCCTGACGCGGACCGAGTTAGGAGATGGTTCGGCCGTAGACCTGATGGAGAAGATGCTGGCATTAATGGGCACAGACGACGGGCACTTTCTGTTTGTCCACCTCCTCCTCCGGAACCTTCCGACAGTGGCGAGAGCGGCTCTGGCCAATTCGTCGTGGCTGGCCGCGCGCGACTACCGGGCGCTAGCCCAGGAGGCAGACCGGATCTTCATCACCACCAGGGCGATCACAGTCTGTTCTTTGCTTGAGTGATGTGAGTGTGTAATAAATCGTCTGAAATGAATCTGCCTCTGATTTCACACACTCCTCACTGGACTTGGACCTGAATTTTAACAGCCACATTAAGACAGTATTGAAGTCAGCCTATTATCACTTAAAGAACATACCAAGGATTAAAGGTCTGATGTCTCAGCAGGATCTTGAAAAACTTGTCCATGCATTTATCTTCCATAAACTGGACTAGTGTAATGCTGTCCTCACAGGTCTCCCTAAAAAGTCCATCAGACAGCTGCAGTTGGTTCAGAACACTGCAGCTTGAGTCCTCACTAAGACCAAGAAAGTGGATCACATAACTCCAGTTCTCAGATCTTTACACTGGCTTCCTGTCTGTCAAAGAATAGATTTCAAAATATTCCTGTTGGTTTATAAAACTCTGAATGGTTTAGGGCCAAAATACATTTCAGATCTGCTGGTCCACTGCGAACTACCCAGAGCCCTCAGGTCGTCAGGGTCAGGCCTACTATCTGTACCCAGAGTTAGAACCAAACATGGTGAGGCAGCGTTCAGTTTTTATGCCCCTCACATATGGAACAAACTCCCAGAAAGCATCAGGGCTGCTGAAACTCTCAGCTGCTTTAAATCAAGGTTAAATGCTTTCCTATTTGCCACTGCCTTTCAGTAGAACAATTGTTAATCTCCCACAATGTGTACTGTGACTTTTATTTTTTGCCCGTTTTCTGTCTTATTCTGTTTTAGCTTGTTTTTGTTTCTCTTTAATTTACTTTGTAGTTTGCTTTTAAATTCTTATGCATTCCTTCAGCAACTTGCTGTAATGCTTTAATGTTTTTTATGTAAAGCACTTTGAATGGTCTTGTACAAGAAATGTGCTATACAAATAAACTTGCCTTGCCTTGTACTTGAGCAATTAATATGATATTTGGGCTATAATACCCAACTAAAAATTCAGTAATGCATTACAGTTACTGAAATTTGATCAGATGAGTTACTCGTTACTCGTTTTATTAATATGAATAGATATTTTTAGTGCAAATAAATTAATTATAATTATACAAACTGACCAATATGCATCTGGACAGTTTGTGATGCAGCAAGAATTAAACTGACTGATTGCCAGATACGTCATTACAGACTGAAAACGTGATATAAATCGTGACTTTCCATCAGACAGCTGAGACTGTGATCCACTGAAGTTAAAACACATTTACCTGCTACCCGGATAAAGATTATTCAAAAATGGATTTTGATCTCCAAAAGGAATTTGAGGGACTGGATCATGTCTCTGTCACAGCAGACATTCAGACTGTGGATAATGGACATTTTCTTTGGATCACTGCACTTCGGATTAAATCCATATCATAAAGGTAAGATAAACATGGACAGCTTTATGCAGTGTTGCCAACTCTCACTCCAAAATGAGGAAATTATTGGCAATATCATGTTGATTTTCTTCAGCTTTTTCCCGCAATAAGAGCTCTCAAGTCAGGATAAAGCAGACTGAATATATTCTAAAAGCTTTGTCTGAAACAGTCCAGCCTGACATTAATAAGCCCATAATATAATCCATTAATTAAATTATCTTGCTATGTGTGCAAGATGATTTAAGTATGCATTTAAAAGTAACGTAAAAGTTACTTTTACAAGAAACTTTTCCAAGTAACTTTGGCATGACCAGCTGGGTCTGACATAATGCACGGCTCAGGAGACACACACGCAGGCTCAGGATAGATTTAACAGCTTTATTAACAACAGGGAAGTGTGTGGCTGCGTGTCTGTGGAATAAGAATGTATTGGTGGTGGCGTCTGCGTCAGGCACGGGGGCAGGAGGCCGTACAGCCGGACAACCCTATGGGAGAGAGCAGAGGGAGAAGGGTAACGGGCACCACACCAATACAGGGAATAATGATGGTAGCTGGCTTACTTGGTTATGACAGGTGGCTGGCGTCGACAAGGGCGAGGCCCGGGAGACAGCGACCTGCAGTACCTGTGGCAGCAGCGTAGAGCCAGCGGCGAGATGAGGAAGTCCGCCGCCGGGAAAGTCCACCTGTGCACAGGGGAAGGCTAGAGGAGAGAGGTAAGGGGAGCTTACCCAGATAATCTTCGCTAGTAGGTTTGAGATCCGTAGTAGCAAACGGGCCGAAGTTGAGAGACGGCTTCAGGCCGAAGCCCAGGGCAGAGTGGATTAAATACCTCGCCGCTGATGAGGAGCAGGTGTGCGCGCGGCTGGCGCCGCTGATGAGCGGCGAGTCATGACAGGGTCATGTGAAAGACCATATAAAAATGGAACTTCCTGCCATCCAGATTGGTGTTCAGCAAAAATGGAATGGAGGAGGGAAATGAGGGCGGCAGTGGCTCAGGAGGTAGAGTGGGTCGTCCAGTAACCAGAGGGTTGGCAGTTCGAATCCGGCTCTCCCCAGCCATCCTGCCATTGTGTCCCTGTGCAAGACACTTTACCCACCTTGCCTCCAGTTTCCATGGCACTGGGTATGAATGTGCATTAGTGGTCAGAGAGGCCGTTGGCGCAGATTGGCAGCCACATTTTCATCAGTCTGCCCCAGGGCAGTTGTGCCAACAGTAGTAGCTGACCACTCTCCATGTCTGTTTGGAGTGAATGAATAATGGACTCACGGTAAGCGCTCTGAGGTATCACTTGACATGTAAATTGCCATATAAATCTAATCCATTATTATTATTATAACTAGTTACTTTAATTATGCAGTAATTGGTAAAGTAACTCAATTACTTTTGAAAAGAAGTAATTAGTAACTGTAATTAGTTACCATTTTGTAGTAACTTGCCCAACATGGATCATTTCCACCTTCACATTTCACCTTCTTTTGGAACCAAATATACATTTTTACATTATTAAAGTGGGGAGGGGCTCACTTTAAAATATATATATATTTTTAAAAAATACTCCCATGTCACTTCTCTCTCCTTTCTCACTGCACACTTATTTTACACATTTACACATTTTTTGTGAGAAAGGGCTTGCTGTTGTGTTAATAATACACATAATGTATGATAACATTATAATAACTGTGTCCACTGCCTCTTAATGTACAGTGGTGTGAAAAAGTGTTTGCCCCTAACTGATTTCTCATTTTTTTGTATGCTTGTCACAAATGTTTCACATCATCAAACAAATTTAAATATTAGACAAAGATAACACAAGTAAACACAAAATACAGTTTTTAAATGAAAGTGTTTATTTTTAAGGGTAAAAAAAAAAAATCCAAACCTACATGGCCCTGTGTGAAAAAGTGATTCCCCCCATTAAAACATAAATTACTGTGGTTTATCACATCTTTGGAAAGCTGAGTTCAATTTCTCTAGCCACACCCAGGCCTGAATACTACCACACCTGTTCTCAATCAAGAAATCACTTAAATTGGACCTGCCTGGCAAAGTGAAGTAGACCAAAAGATCCTCAAAAGCTAGCCATAATGCTGTGATCCAAAGAAATTCAGGAACAAATGATAAACAAAGTAACTGAGATCTATTAGCCTGGAAAAGGTTATAAAGCCATTTCTAAAGCTTTGGAACTCCAGTGAACCACAGTGAGAGCCATTATCCACAAATGGCGAAAACCAGCGGTAAACCTTCCCAGGAGTGGCCAGCCGATCAAAATTACCCCAAGAGCACAGCGACAACTCATCCAAGAGGTCACAAAAGACCCCACAACATCCAAAGAACTGCAGGCCTCACTTGCCTCAGTTAAGGTCAGTGTTCGTGACTCCACCATAAGAAAGAAACTGGGCAAAAATGGCCTGCATGGCAGAGTTCCAAGACGAAAACCACTGCTGAGCAAAAAGAACATAAAGGCTCATCTCAGTTTTGTCAACAAACATCTTGATGATCCCCAAGGCTTTTGGGAAAATACTCTGTGGACAAAAGTTGAACTTTTTGGAAGCAGTGTGTTCCGCGTAAAAGTAACACAGCATTTCATAAAAGGAACATCACACAAACAGTAAAATATTGTGGTGGTAGTGTGATGGTCTGGGGCTGTTTTGCTGCTTCAGGGCATGGAAGACTTGCTGTGGTAAATGGAACCATGAATTCTGCTGTCTACCAAAAAGTCCTGAAGGAGAATGTCCGGCCATCTGTTTGTGACCTCAAGCTGAAGCACAGTTGGGTTCTGCAGCAGGACAATGATCCAACACACACCAGCAAGTCCACCTCTGAATGGCTTAAAAAAAACTAAATGAAGACTTTGGAGTGGCCTAATCTGTCATAGTCCGCTCTGCTCATTATCCGCAGCTGCACTCACACCTGATCCTCATTAGGCTGGGCCTATATCTTCCACGCTGCTCGGAGTGGCAGTGCGGAGATGTCTCACTGTGCTTCAGGAGAGCTTCATTGCCTAATCATCTCAGTTACCAGAGCCACAGCCGAGCCAACCAGCCTTCCACGTAAGCTCCATTAACAACTTACCACTTCCTACTAATCCCCTGTGCACAGGCGGAGTCCGTGGCGGCGGACTTATCAGCCTCCTTCCCTCACCACCTACACCTACACTCTCCTGTCGGGACAATACCACCATCTGAAGAGCACTGTCTCCCTGGCCACAGCCGCAATGCTGAACCGGAGAAACTCACCCTCTGTTCCCACAGTAAGCTACACAATAACGGTTTAACTCCAGTTGTGACGCCCAGTAACCATCTCTCTCTCTGTGTCTCTGGGGTTGCCAGGCCGCACGGTGTCTCGCTTAGTTCCCGGCAGTTCCAGTTAGCACTCACTCCACTATTCATTCACACTGGTTGTTAATAAAAATAACTATCAATTTGGAGACTGTGTCTTGTCACTGGGTCAGCAAACCATGTCAGTACATCTCCGCCAGAACGACCCAGCTGACAGCGCTTTGGTGCACCGTGTCAGCTGCATGGAGATTCAAATTGATCAATTGGTTTATCAGCAGCAGACCATTCTAGACCAGCTAACTCGTGTCACAGAACGGTTGGATAGACTAACTAATTCCCAGCCCTTTTCCCAGGCCTTACCTGTCGCCAGCAGCTCCTCGACTCCCGCTTGCGTTCCAGCCTACCAGCTCAGGCAGACTCCTCCTGTTCAGCTTACTCCCGTACCAACTCCCAGCTGTTTCAACGGTAAGTTGGGCGAAGACAGGGGGTTCGTTATGCAATGCGAGGTGGTGTTTCAGCGGGTGCCAGAGGACTTCCCTTCTGACCAAAGTAAGATCGGTTATGTTATTAACCTGTTGGAGGGGAGAGCACTAGCTTGGGCCTATGCGGTAATGGCTAGGACTAATTATGCCAGTCTCACTTTTGGCCAGTTCATTAGTGAATTTAATGAGGTGTTTGATCATTCCGATCAAGATAGCGTTCTCACCACCCGCCTATTAAATCTAAGGCAGGGGTCTAGGGCGGTGGCAGATTATGCCGTAGACTTCCGGGTGGCGGCTACTGAAGTAGATTGGGAGGATGCTTCTCTTTGCTGTATTTTCATCAGGAGCCTCAGTGCTAGCCTTCGGGATGAGTTAGCCCCTTTAGAGAAACCAACTTGGTTATCAGAGCTCATTTCTCTGGCCATTAGCCTGGATAATAGACTGAGAGAGCGAGCGGCGGAACGTAGGTCCTATGGACGGTCCAGGGAACCATCTCGCCATTCTCCTCAGTCCTCAAAATTGGCTTTTCCATCCTTTGAACCCTCAGCGCCCGCGGAGCTTATGACAGTGGGGTATTCTAGGCTATCTGCGGCAGAGAAACAACGTCACCGCGAGCTTGGGTTGTGCCTGTATTGTGGGAGCGGGGAGCATGAGGTCGGGTCGTGTCAGCTTTGGCCAAAAAGGGGAGGTCTGTGCATGAGAGTAGGGGGACTCACGAACGTAGCTCCGGCTAATCCCCTATCCAGGTTGCTTCTTTCCATTAGGTTCATACACAAACACACAGAGATACCTACACAGGCCTTAATCGACTCCGGAGCTGAGCATAGCTTTATGTCTAGAGACCTGGCAGCCCGTTTGGGCCTTCGCTACATTCCCCTTGAGTCTTCTCTCCGGCTGATTGCGTTGTCTAACGCCCCCATGGCTACAGTATCCCACCGGACAGCGCCAGTCTCCATTATTGTATCTGGGAACCATTGAGAGGAACTGTCCTTCTTTGTGTTGCCCGTCTCGACGTCTCCGGTCATTCTGGGCTACCCCTGGCTATGCTTCCATAACCCAACGATTGATTGGAGTGCGGGCAGTATTAAATCATGGAGCTCATTTTGCCTCAGCACCTGTCTGCAGTCAGCAGCGTGCTCACTTTCAGTGACCCTAGGGGCTCCCTCCGATCCCCCTCCCGATTTGTCTAAGGTGCCTCCTGAATATCATGATCTCGGTACCTTGTTCAGCAAGTCCTGGGCTCTGTCCCTTCCCCCCCACCTACCGTATGATTGTGCCATCAACCTTCGCCCGGGGGCTCCTCTCCCATTTAGCCGGCTGTATAGCCTTTCCTCGCCGGAGTGGGTCGCTATGGACACGTACATCAAGGAGTCCCTGAGCTCTGGCATCATTCGCCCGTCCTCTTCGGTGGTGGAGGCGGGGTTCTTCTTTGTGGGAAAAAAAGACGGCTCATTGAGACCATGCATCAATTTCAGGGAGTTGAATAATATTACTATCAAGGATAAGTACACCCTCCCATTGCTTAATTCTGCCTTTGACTCTCTCCAGGGGGCTTCCTGCTTTACCAAGTTGGATCTGTGCAACGCTTACCATCTGGTGCGGATCTGCGAGGGGGACAAGTGGAAGACAGGGTTCCGCACCCCTAGTGGTCACTTTGAATATCTGGTGATGCCATTTGGTCTGACCATTGCGCCTGCTGTGTTTCAGCGCCTCATCAATGATGTTCTGAGGGATTTTCTAAATGTGTTTGTGTTCGTTTACCTGGATGACATCCTGATCTTCTCCCATTCCTTAGAGGCGCGCCGGGTACACGTGAGACGTGTTCTTCGGTGGCTATTGGAGAGCCAGTTATTTGTCATGGCTGAGAAATGTGAGTTTCATACGTCCAAGACGTCCTTCCTGGGCTTCATTATGTCTCATAAGGAGATCCTTCCAGACCCGGGCAAAATTAAGGCGGTGGTGGAGTGGCCAGTCCCGTCTTCAAGGAAACAGCTCCAGCAGTTCCTGGGATTTGCTAATTTCTACCGCCAATTCATAAAGAACTACAGCAGCCTGGCCCTTCCCCTGACGCACCTTACATCCACGAAGGTTCCCTCCTGGTGGTCGGAGGAGGCGGCGGCGGTCTTTGCGGACCTGAAGAAGCAATTCTCTGAATCGTCGATCCTGGTGCAGGTGGATCCCAGCCTGCAGTGCCTCATGGAGGTGGACGCCTCGGATTCTGGTGTGGGGGCGGTTCTCTCTCAACGTTCTCCGACGGATGGGAAGGTCCGGCCTTGTGCCTTTTTCTCCAAGCGACTATCTCCGGTGGAGCGGAACTATAGCATCAGTGACAGGGAGTTGCTGGCCGTCAAACTGGCTCTGGAGGAGTGGCGCCATTGGCTGGAGGGGTCCTCGCAGCTGATCGTGGTTTGGACGGACCATCGCAATTTGGAGTACCTTAGGATGGCCAAGCGCCTGAATGCCCGTCAAGCCCGCTGGTCTCTTTTCTTTGGTCGATTCAACTTTACTATCACCTACCGCCCTGGGTCCAAGAATACGAAACCAGACGCCCTCTCCAGGCAATTCGCCACGGACACCCTGGAGGCTAAAGACCATCCCATCCTCCCTACCTCCTGTGTCGTGGGCACCCTCTCGTGGGGAATTAAGGAGAGGGTCCTGAGGGCCCAGGAGTCGGAGAGGGACCCGGGTGGGGGGCCAGCGGGGAAGCTGTTTGTGCCATCGGCCGTTCGGGGTGATGTCATCCAATGGGCCCATGCGTCCAAGTTCGCCTGCCATCCTGGAAGACGACACACGGAGGAGTTGTTGCAACGCTTGTTCTGGTGGCCCTCTCTTCAAAAGGATGTCGGGGAGTACATACGGGCCTGTCCCCAGTGTGCCACCGGGAAGGTCCCCATCGTCCCCACCGGCAGGGTTGCTCCACCCCCTTCCGGTTCCTGGCAGACCCTGAACCCATGTGGCATTGGACTTCGTTACCGGCCTCCCTCCTTCCAACAATCACACTGTGGTTCTTACCCTTGTGGACAGATTCTCCAAGGTGGCCCATTTTGTTCCTCTTCCGGGTCTGCCTACGGCAAAGGAGACAGCTGACCTATTGGTCCAACATGTGGTGAGACTTCATGGGATCCCCACGGACATCGTCTCGGACCGGGGGCCCCAATTTATTTCCCAGGTGTGGAGCTCCTTTTGCAACACCCTTGGAGCCAAGGTGAGCCTGTCATCTGGATACCATCCACAGTCCAATGGCCAGTGCGAACGTGCCAACCAGGAGCTGGAGACGGCGCTGCAGTGTGTGGCTTCTTCCAATTCAACGGCATGGAGTTCCTTCCTACCATGGATCGAGTACGCCCACTATTCAACGGTCTCTTTGGCCATAGGTATGTCCCCGTTTCAAGCCTCTCTTAGGTATTCTCCCCCTTTGTTTCCCGAGGAGGAGGGCGACATCACCGTGCCATCTGTGTGGGCGCACATGACACGCTGTCATTGTCTGTGGAGGGCAACTCGGGCCGCGCTACATCATACAGCCGAACGCAATACTGCTGTGGAAAATCGTCATAGGACCCCAGCTCCGGCGTACCAGGTGGGCCAGAAGGTTTGGCTGTCTACAAAGAACATTAATCTGAAGGCTGAGCCCAGGAAGATGCAGCAGCGGTTTATTGGGTCGTTCGCCATCTCTCACATCATCAAACCTGTGTTGGTACGGCTGGATCTCCCCCCTTCCCTCTGCATATGTCTCACATTTCATGTGTCGCAAGTTAAACCTGTGTCTTCCAGCCCCCTGTGCTCTCCTCCCAGGTCGCCACCGCCCCCTAGGATGATCGACGGCAGCTCGGCGTGGAGTGTGACTGCTATCCTGGATGTCCGCTGCCGGGGCCGTGGGCTGCAATACCTGGTGGACTGGGAGGGCTATGGCCCGGAGACCAGGTCCTGGGTACATCCTGCCTGTGTGCTTGACAAAGATCTCATCAGGGAGTTCCATCGGACTCATCCAGGTAGGCTGGAACGACCGCCAAGAGGCGCTTATTAGGGGGGGAGTACTGTCATTGTCCGCTCTGCTCATTATCCGCAGCTGCACGCACACCTGATCCTCATTAGGCTGGGCCTATATCTTCCACGCTGCCCGGAGTGGCAGTGCGGAGATGTCTCACTGTGCTCCAGGAGAGCTTCATCGCCTAATCATCTCAGTTACCAGAGCCACAGCCGAGCCAGCCCTCACCTACGCCGGAAAGAGCCAACCAGCCTTCCACGTAAGCTCCATTAACAACTTACCACTTCCTACTAATTCCCTGTGCACAGGCGGAGTCTGTGGCGGCGGACTTACCAGCCTCCTTCCCTCACCACCTACACCTACACTCTCCTGTCGAGACAATACCACCATCTGAAGAGCACTGTCTCCCTGGCCACAACCGCAACGCTGAACCGGAGAAACTCACCATCTGTTCCCACAGTCAGCTACACAATAACGGTTTAACTCCAGTTGTGACGCCCAGTAAACATCTCTTTCTGTGTGTCTCCAGGATTGCCAGGCTGCACGGTGTCTTGCAGTTCCAGTTAGCACTCACTCCACTATTCATTCACACTGGTTGTTAATGAACATAATTGTATCAGTTTGGAGTCTGTGTCTTGTCACTGGGTCAGCAAACCATGTCATAATCAAAGTCCTGACCTGAATCTGATTGAGAAGCTGTGGCATGACCTTAAAAAGGCGATTCATGCTCGAAAACCCTCCAATATGGCTGAATTACAACAATTCTGCAAAGATGAGTGAGCCAAAATTCCTCCACAGCACTGTAAAAGACTCACTGCCAGTTATCGCAAACACTTGATTGCAGTTGTTGCTGCTACGGGTGGCCCAACCAGTTATTAAGTTTAGGGGGCAATTACTTTTTCACACAGGGACATGTAGGTTTGGATTTTTTGCTTCCCTTAATAATAAACACCTTCATTTAAAAACTACATTTTGTGTTTGCTTGTGCTATCTTTGTATAATATTTAAATCTGTTTGATGATCTGAAACATTTAAGTGTGACATACAAAAAAATGAGGGGGGCGCGGTGGAGAGTGGTTAGCACTGCGGCAGCACAGCAACTCACCCTTGGCCGGGGGTTCTTGGGTTCGATCCCAGCACCCGACCAACAGTGATCTGTGTGGAGTTTGCATGTTCTCCCCATGTCTGCGTGGGTTTACTCCGGGATTTCTCCGGTTTCCTCCCACATGCCAATGACATGCAGGATAGGTTTTTTTTTTGTTTTTTTTTTTTTTGTTACTTATTTGTACCCGTAGGTAGACTTGGTTTGCAGTCTGGTGACAAGCCACCGGCTGCTGGTCGCTGCGTGCGCGAGCGCCCTAAACCTACATGTTTTTGGTATGCGGGAGGAAACCGGAGAAATCCCGGAGTAAACCCACGCAACACGGGGAGAACATGCAAACTCCACACAGCTCACTGTTGGTCGGGGGCTGGGATTGAACCCACGATCTCATGATCCCCGCGGTCCCCCGGCCGAGGGTAAAACTGTGCTGCCACAGTGCTAAACCACTGCGCCACCGTGCAGCCGTTGGTTGGTTGGCATCAAACTGGGGATTCTAAATTGTCCTTAGGTATGACTGTGAGAGTGAATGGTTGTCTGTCTCTCTGTGTTGGCCCTGCGATGGACTGGTGATCTGTCCAAGGTGTACCCTGCCTCTCGCCCAAAGATGCTGGGATAGGCTCCACCACCCCCCACCCCCCCGCGACCCGAAAAGGATTAAGCGGAAGAAGATGAATGAATACAAAAAAATGAGAAATCAGGAAGGGGCAAACACTTTTTCACACCACTGTATTCTATTTCCTGTTCTTGCTTTGTGATTAGTTGTCAGCCTGTAGTCTTGGTGGCCTGGTGGCCCACGGACTTTGGTAGGGCACCCGACACGCCATGCTCCTCTGTGTGGTGGCCCATGGACTTTGGTAGGCCACCCAACCAACTGTTTCCTTCGTTTGGCCCTGGGCTGTGGTGGTGGGGGGGGGGGGGGGCAAAAAAATGTTTATTTATTTAATTTATTTATTTAACCTTCATTTAACCAGGTAGGTCAGTTGAAAACCAATTCTCTGGCCAAGACGCAGCATAAAAACCGGGCAAACATAAAGAAATACAAACTAAACAAACAATACAATATCCTGCCATTTAAAACAGATTGTACTGTGACATATAAAAATAGTGTTAATTAAAAAAACAGTTAATTCATGATGTAACGGGGGGGGGTAGTTTTTTACAAAGGGCCAGGCAGGTTTGGATAACTGTTTTTCGCTTTAAAGTGACACTCTGCCAAAAATCGAGTTTTTGTCTTGTTATCATGTCAGTAACATGTTTTTCATGACTTACAAGACATATCAAGAGTAAATTCACTCAAATGTCTCATATCAGTTTTTTGGCTCTGACATTTAACTTAAGCCCCGTGCCCTGCAAAAAGGCGAGTTGAGACGGAACGTTTTTGGTGATATAACTATTTGTGGTGCTGGCACATAGGTAGCGTTGAACCAGTCAGGACTCTGGTCTAACTGACGTTATCTTCCAGGCTAGTTAGCATTTTTTAGCAAACGGCTTTGAAGACTTAACCCAAAATAAGATGGGTTTTACGATTAAACTGCTCGTAAGGACCGGCGCAGTTTCAGTCATTATCCTGGGCCACTGTGCATACAACTGGGCATGTCCTTCAACCAGTAAGTCTTTTTATCACAGGATTTATTCTGATAATGTAGTGGTAGCTACTATTAGCCTTGTGGTATGTGGTTGGGCCTAGTAATAACTGATTCTAGCGTTTGGGGGTGGGGGTGACAAGATTTTGACATGAAACTATAAGAGCGCATTCACACGGCCACTGTTTGCTCCGGACTAAAGGAACTCTGGTCCGCTTCCGCGGATAGTTCGGTTTGTTTGATGCAGTCTGAACGCGCATTCAAATTCTGGTGCACACCAAACAAGCAAACTCTGGTCTACCTGACAACAGGGGTCTCGGTCCACTTTCAAATGAACCCTGGTGCGCTTCGCTTGCAGTGTGAATGCAAACGGACTATCCGGCGGACAAAAGGGCGGAAGTGCCCCTCGGTGTTTGTGTAACTATAGCAACACATAGTCTGAGAAGAGGAAGTGGCGTTTACCGTAGTGCATTTTGGGTAGAAAATGATTAAGAAAACCGCGCAAATCCAAGAAATCCTTTTACCAGAGGAGAAAAGTCAAAAAATGTCTCGTTTGTGGCGGACAAACAATCCAGCTGAAAGGAACCGATTTCTGTTTTTGGTCCTGGCCAATCGATGAGCCAGATTTTTCTTTTTCCCCGAGATTTTTTCTTCCTGGTCAGTGGTGGTTTCAGCTACAGCACCCCAAAAAGCACCCCAAACAAGCAGTTGTCTCCGCCCAATCATACTGAGACCCCCAGATTATCCTGGTGTGAATGCAGCCTAAGACAGCAAAAGGTTTTTTTGTAAAAAAAAAAGAAAAAAAGTGTGTATGGGGGGGTGGTATAGTGTTTTGGCATATTATTGTGAAGTGCACTGTAGTGACATGCACTTCCCCTCACGTCACTGCACCGTCCAATAAAAGGGTTCCCATATTGCGGCCTCTTTGACCGGTGCCCTCTGCCAGGTGCCTACAGTGTTACCGCTGTTCTACATCTATTAATAAAGCTGTGTTCGTCCAGTCATCTTGCCTCATCCTTCACCCAAGGTATTTTACATACATAACATTTGGCGATCGAAGATTAACTTATGGAGGCATGTATCACACCACTTTGCCCCTTTCTTGAGCTCCCGGGTGAACCGCCGGTGCCTTGGCTCATGTGGTTTGAGGCTTTCCAGACATACATCATCGTGCTGGACCTCGGTAAGCTCAACAAGCTACTGTAAGAGCATGTGCGCTACTTGTTCATAACCTGGGTATTGAGGGCCAGCAAGTCCTGCGCACACTCGGAGCTTCAGACTCTTTTGAAGACGTTGTGGAGCTGCTAGCCAATCATTTTCACACCCCGGATAGCATGACTGTCTGGAGGATTTGTTTTCGGCAGCGACATCAGCGAGTAGGTGAGCCTATTCATCAGTTTGTCGCCAACTTGAGGCAGCTAGCTAGCGAGTGTCGCTTTGGGCCGTTGGAAGGTGAAATGGTACGTGACCTGCTTGCAGAGCACATGTGTAGTGCCGCATTGCTGGCTAGGCTACTCACGGCGTACAATGACTGAACATTAACCAGAGCTGTCGAGCTAGCGCTCCAGCTGGAGGCCGCAAACAAGCTAGCTTCGGAGCTAACCTGGCACCAGTCAAAGCGGCCGCCAGAGCCTCCTGCCGCGGCAAATGTTGCGGACTCAGATAGCGAGGATAGCTTGGATGACAATACTATGGAAGCCAACGCTGCCAGCCGAAGGTCTGCCCCAGGAAAACCCCAGTGCAAGGGTTGTGGGTTCACGATGCATTGCAATAAAGCTAAGGACTGCCTGGCTAGGGGAAAACATAGCAGATGCTTGAACCATTATGCTAGAGTGTACCATGTATCTGAACCGGAGAGCCCACGGAAGAAATCACTCCGCCCGTCCCAACGACAACCCATATGTTGTCCCCCAGTACCAACGGGTACATGTTTTGCACAGTGGAATTGGACGGCGTGGAGGTGCTGCTGCTGCTCGACACAGGAGTGGTGGGGTCGTTGCTGAATTGGGCCACAGTGAGGAAGTTTTTCCCCTACTACAGGATAAGAGGTAACCCGGCGCCGTTGTATGGTTATGGAGTTGGAAAGCTGTGCACGGATGAGACTTTGGAGTTCACAGTTCGGTACAAGTCTGCAACGATGGTTGACGTCATGTTCCACATGACAGCGTGAGGCAATAACATCTTGGGATGTAATCTGTTTTACGGACTACGGGAACGAATGGTTGGGTTGTGGCCAGTGGAACCCTCCGGTTCCAGTGGTCGATGAGGACGTTGTGTGGGACGAAGAGCTAATGGACACCACAGCGGTCAAGCAGGACCAGCTTCACTCAGGTTTGGTGCAGGAGGGTCTCAGTGCCGGTGCTTGGGATACGGTGGGGGGATACCGAGCATGGCAGCGAGGCGCCAGCGAGTGACACCGATGTGCTAGCCTCAGATGCCTCCAGAGCTTGGCTGCAGGGGGATGGAGGGTCTGCTCTGGGCTATATGGTAGTCACCCATTAGCCCTATTTTAGGTTGTTTTGTGTGAATGTGTTAGGCCATTTTAGTACATTGTTTTTCGTTATGTTAGTGCGTGATTCTTGTCCCAAATTTGGGAAGGGGGGTTCAGTTGTGTGTATGGTTTTGGACTTTTCTAAAAGGGGGCAGAATGTTGTATAGTGTTTTGGCACATTATTGTGAAGTGCGGTGTAGTGACGTGCACTTCCCGTCACTGCACCGCCCTATATAAGGGGGAGGGTGTCCATATTGTGGCCTCTTTGACCGGTGCCCTCTGCTAGGTGCCTGCTGTGTTACCACTGTTCTACATCCATCAATAAAGCTGTGCTTGTCCAGTCATCTTGCCTCATCCTTCACCCAAGGTATTTTATATACATAATGGGGGGGGGGGGTGGCATATAAAATACCATTTTGGACAATGTAGATTTTTTTTTTTATAGGGGATTTATATCCACCAGAGTGCATCTTTAATAAATGTATTCATAATAAGAAATTAATATTTTATTAATGTATTTAATAAATTTGTACTTACTCGGTGGCTGTGGCGCAGGTGTAGAGTGTGGTCAACCTCTGATCGGAGGGCCAGTGGTTTGATTCTCGTTCTCTCTGCAGCCTGCATATTGAAGTGTCCTTGAGCAAGACACTGAACCCTGAGTTGCTCCTGGTGGGCCAGGCCAGTGCCATGCATGGCAGGCCCACTGCCATCAGTGCGTGAATGTGTGTGTGAATGGGTAGATGACCAGATCTGTAAAGTGCTTTGGGCATACAAGGATTTTAAAAAAAGCACTATATAAGTGAATGCTATTTTACTGTTGTCTAATATTAAAATTTGTTTGATGATCTGAAACATTTAAGTATGACAAATATGCAAAAATATAAGAAATCAGGAAGGGAGCAAATACTTTTTCACAGCATTGTATAAGCGGGTGAGCTGATTGCAAGTGCACTGTGTGTTGGGGAGGTGGTGAAAGTTGCCCCACATTACAAAAAATATACAATAAACAAAATTAATGATCAATTTGACAGGATTTTTTATATTTACATTTTTTCTCATGTTCTATAGCTATTGTAATAATCTTTCCTTTGACAATTTTCATTTTTTACATAGAATATTACCTTTTTTAATGTGGCTTTTTATGATTTCTAAACTGTACTTTCTATTACGCAGAAGTACATGTGTATAAGCAGTAATACTGTATATTAAATAAAAACAGTCCAAAATTCACATTTTCTTTTATACGAGGGGGGGCTGAAAAGTTCATAGTGGTCAAATTTGACCAAATGTGGTTTATTTTTCAACCGCAGGGATCCAAGCACTGCAACACCACCGATGGAAGAAGTGTGTGGACCAATGGGGAGACTATATTGAAAAATAAACCACATTTGGTCAAATTTGACCACTATGAACTTTTCAGCCCCCCCTTGTATGTTAAACTTAGAATTGCTTTTGACTTGAAAGAATCCCTGTTGATTTCTAGCTGTGTGTGTTTAAAAGGGAAGCACACATAACAAATTATTGAATAATAAAAAATTTAGCACTTAAACTGTATGGAAGCTTTTGAATAACTATAATTTTGTAGTGCAGTGTGCCTTCTTGTTTCTTTCCTGAGTAGTTTGACAACTGCATATGTAATAATGTCATCATGGGCTGTTTCATATTCTTTATGACACTTCTGAGAGCTGAACAGAAAAAAACTAGTGTGGGTGGAGAGCATCGTTATCCTCCACAGTTTTTTCAGTCACTTGGCAGACTAAAGCTGCTGCACAGAAGCAGAACTGCAGTATTGTCACTGTGAGGTAACGTGACATTAAAGAAATGTGCACAATTCTGCTCAAAAACTAACAGCTTTAGAGGCTTAGCACTGTACTGTAGTCGTGTAATGTCTTTATAGTTGTTCTGCAAAACTGACATTTGTGTTAAACTCCTGTTATTAATACTTAATTAATTAAATCACCCTTTTATTGTCATTCAACTGCACAACCAATCATGTACAGTAGAAGGAGATTGTGTTTTACCTATCTACTGTGTTAATCACACACACCCCAAGTGTAGAATCAGAGGGCCGCTGCCATGCAAGGTGCCGCCACAAACTTCCCTCCTCCATTCCATTATTGCTGAGCACCAAGCTGGACGGCAGAAAGTTCCACTTTTATATGGTCTTCGGCATGACCCGGCCGGGATTTGAACCCCTGCCTCCCGGGTGTGGGGCGGATGCTCTACCAACTGAGCCACCACTCCGGTTCTTCTAAATCACATTCAGCCTCAGATGTAGATTAACAGGTGTAGGATTGTAACATGGTAATGGGTGGATGCATTTCACATAACCGGTGTATGAACATATGCATAAAGCTGTAATACTGCTACAGTGGTAGAACCTGATGACAAGATAATTTGAGTGTCTATCCTAGTGGTGAGTTCATAATTATAAAAATATTGTTACCTCAAGAAATGTATTACTCAAGGATAAATTTGTGAGGTTTTCTCTTAAATTCCAAACTCTTTTCTCATACATTCATATTTTTCCTGTAAATTTTTATCTTTTTTCTCATGTAAATTACAGCTTTTTTGTACAGATATTCAATTTTCATGTAAATTTGCAACCTTTTTCTTATAACTGCAAACTTACTCTTGCCTTTTTTTTTCTCTTAAATTTGTAACTCTTAAATATTTTCAGTCTTCTAATGGAAATGGGAAATACTAAGCATGTTTTTGCATGTCCTCATTTGTCACAGCTGGCTCAAATGCCATAGCAAAAAAAAAGGGGGCGAGTCACCAAGACTACAGATAACAGCATTTATTTGTGAAAGCTAATTAACCAGCTAAGGTGAAAAGGGATAAAGTGTGGACATCTGCTGAATCAGTTGTGTGGGAGTACTGGATGTGTGGAAATAAGGCGAGTGCATGTTGTTTAATGAACCATCCATCCATCCATCCATCTTCTACCGCCCATCCGGGAATCCAGGTCGTGGGGGCATCAGTTCAGGAAGAGCAGCCCAGAGTTCCGCCCAGTTCAGCCAAAAGATCTAAAATGCTGTGTGCAGAAAGGAGCCTCTCCTGAATGAATAGAGTGGGGGAATCTTAAGGCGTCCAAAAACATCGGGTTTAGGTACCTCCAGTCACCAATTTCATGAGCAGGGTCTGGCTGCAGTCTCCAGTTTCAAGACCCCAGAGCTAGGACTCTTGAGGGGAGATTTACTAAGGCAGTGCAAATTAGCGAGTACACAAATTAGACAGAACACCTAAGGGAGTGGCCAATTTTTGCCAGTGATCTACTAACAACACGCAAAATTATGAAAACAGACACAGTCACTTCATTTCAATAATGACCACCCATCCACCCAGAACACGGAAAATTACACACAGGCACAGTTGATGAGGAAGCGGGTCACAAGAACACAAAGGCACAGCCAGTTCGGTGGAGCATAATATAGTTTTTAAAGCTTTTTTAAGCTTTTGTTTAAGCGCAAATCCAAGTAAAATAGTTTATATTTGTTTGTCATATATCAGAGTTTTAATTCTCATTTCACAAGGCAGACTCCTTTGTTTAATATGTAAAAATTAAGGACTGCTCATGAATAAATTGATTATTGACCAACGTGTTTATTTTATTAATACAAGAACCGTCAAGATGGTCTGATGGAGACTTTGGGGTTTTATTATGTGAATAACTTTGTTTTAACAAAATCCACAGGTCTCCCAGTTCACAACTTTTTATAAATGCCATTGAGTTACGGTGTTGCAATTCCGGGGGACGTTTTTATGGATCTGTGCGCTCTTTTTGTTAATAATCTCATCATTGTTTTCCATATTGTGTTTCCTGAACTGGGAGAGAGAAATAGAGAGAAGATGGAACTGAATTACCGTTTTATGCTCAGCAAAAATAAATACTGTAAATGCAGAAATATGGTTAGACAAAAAAAAATTAACAAAATTGGCAATGTGGAAGATTTTGCTTCAAGAGTGAGGGGGAGCTGATCTGAGTCTAACCTCTGCAGAAAAAAAACAGTCACTATCAGCTGACACTTCTGTATGTCCACTGCAGGTATAAGGGCTCCTATTGTATCCTATTTCATGGATACAAATTCATGTAGTAGGCTATATACAGTATAAACAAATGAAATTTTAAAAAAAAATGCCGGTTAATGTCCAGTTCAGTATAACACCCGTTGATATTTGTATAATCTGTTCTTCTGTCATGCCAAATAAAGTCACAGGCAGTAAGAAGCTTCTGCCATGCGCCCTCAGTTCTCGCCGTGTCTCCTGGCACCAACAATCGCTATCGTGTCAGGTGCAGATGAATTAAGACAAGCTTTTTTGGGGCATTAAATCCTGGTGCATTTACTGTAGCAGCAGATTGACAACTGCAAACCTTAATAAATCACCCTGCGCCAGTCATTTAAATACTCCACTCCCCCAAATTTGCGCTTTTACATTACAACTCCCACAAATACATACAGTATGCAGTGAAGCCAGGTGCAAAATTAACATAGTCCACGCTTTTCCACCGCAAATTTTGCCCTGCACCCTTTAGTAAATCTGAACAGCAGTTTCTTACCACCAAAACAGGGTTTTGCAATGGCGCAGCACGTTAGTAAATCTGCCCCTTGTTGATTCACCACAGCGCCACCTACACCTGTTTGGATAACTTCTTGGCATTTTGGCATTTGATGCTCCTCAATTGATCATGTCGAGTGGAAAGTAACTGTGAGTACCAAACATGAACATTTATTTGTTTTACATATGTTCAAACAAGTCTGTTGAGCTGAACTGGATAGTTTATATTTTATGGTTGAAGTATGCAATACACGGAAAATTTGCAAGTGAAATTTGCTGAAACTACATTAATATTTTTGTTTGTGTAGCCTAGCTAACATTCATCATTCATTGGCTCCATCGATCTCGAAAGATCATGGGGGGGTTTTGTGCCTTGGGTCATCATTCAGGGAGCTGCACCATCGGGCGTGGCTGTAGAGGCCGATACGGGATCTGCAGGTCCTGCCGCAGCCGTTGCAGATGAATTCTTCACAGTGTAGTGGGGGTCTCGACAGTCTCCTCTGTCTGCGGAGTCTCTTCTCCCCCCAGCGAGTGTCTCTTCTTTCCTCTGCTGTTCGGATGACATCCTGGGTGATGGTCCGCCAGTTGGAGCGGACGGAGGCGGCTGACTCCAGGTCGGAGGGGTTAAAGCCTCCAGCCTTGAGGTCACGCTTGCAAACATCCTTGAATCTGAGAGTTGGGCGTCCCTTTGATCTAGTTCCAGTAGCCAGCTCCCCATACAGTAAGTCTTTGGGGATGCGGCCATCCTCCATTCGGTTGACGTGGCCAAGCCATCGCAAGCGTCTCTTTGTCAGGATGGCAAACATACTGGGCACATCTGCTCTGGCCAGGACGTCGATGTTGGAGACACGGTCCTGCCAAGTGATGTGCAGTAGTCTGCGAAGGCAGCGCTGGTGGAAGGCGTTCAGTCGGCGTTCCTGGCAGGAGTAGAGGGTCCAAGCTTCACTGCCGTATAGGAGAGTACTCAGTACACAGGCCATGTAGACTCTTATCTTGGTGTTGATGGTTAGCATAGAGTTGTCCCAGACTCGCTTCGCCAGACGGGCCATCACCGTCGATGCCTTGCCGATACGGGCGTTCAGTTCGGCGTCTAGGGAGAGATTGCTGGAGATGATCGACCCGAGGTAGGTGAACTTGTCCACCACCGCAAGTGTGTGGTCGCCGATATTGATATTGGGAGCACTGCTGACATCCTGGCCCATGACCTCGGTCTTTTTAAGGCTGATGGTGAGGCCAAACTCAGAGCAGGCACGAGCAAAGCAGTTGATGAGACGCTGGAGCGCTTCCACGGTGTGGGCAACAAGACCAGCATCATCAGCAAAGAGCAGCTCCCTGATTAGAACGCTTCACACCTTGGTCTTTGATCTGAGGCGTGCCATGTTGAAGAGGCCTCCGTCGCTCCTGGTGTGGAGAAAGACACCGTCTTCAGAGCCCCGGAAGGCGTAGCACAGAAGCAGGGAGAAAAAGATGCCAAATAGGGTAGGAGCCAGAACACAACCCTGCTTCACACCGTTCTTGATCGGGAAAGGGTCTGAGGATAATCTATCAAACTGGACAATGCCGTTCATGTCCTGGTGGAATGACTTGATCATGCTCAAAAGCTTGGGGGGACATCCAATTCGTTGGAGGAGGGCAAACAGTCCATCCCTGCTGACCAAGTCAAAAGCCTTGGTCAGATCAATAAAGGCCAAAAAGAGGGGTTGTCTCTGCTCCCGACACTTTTCTTGCAGCTGCCTCATAGAGAAGACCATATCTATGGTTGACCTGGTTGCTCTGAATCCACACTGCGCCTCTGGATACACACGTTCGGCAAGTAGTTGTAGTCTATTGAGGACGACACGGGCAAAGGCTTTGCCAACTATGCTTAGGAGTGAGATACCGCGATAGTTGTTACAATCGCTCCGCTCCCCCTTGTTCTTGTAAAGAGTGATGATTTTGACATCACGCATATCTTGGGGCACAGCCCCTTCCTCCCAGCACTGCAACAGGAGCTCATGGAGGTGTTTCAAGAGCGAGCTCTCCTTTGCGGTTTTGACGATTTCAGGGGGGATGTTGTCACTGCCCGGAGCCTTGCCGTTTGAGATAGAGTCTATCGCCTTGCTGAGCTCCTCGATGGTGGGTGGAGCGTCAAGCTCATCCATGACTGACAGTAGAGGGGTGTTCTCAAGGGCCGTGTTCGAGACGGTGGTTACTCTCGAGTAGAGCTCTTGGTAGTGCTCAGCCCATCTCTCCATTTGTTTACCGCGATCCTTGATGACATCTCCTGCAGCTGATTTAAGTGGGGCGGTCTTGATGACACTGGGACCGAAAGCCTTCTTCATGCCTTCGTACATTTTGCGCATGTTTCCGTGATCTGCAGAAAGCTGAATGTCCTGGCAGAGGTTAAGCCAGTAGTCGTTGGCACATCGCCTTGCAATCTTTTGTGCATTGTTCCTCGCAGCGCGCAGTGTAGCAAGCGTCTGCACAGAGGGCTCCTTCTTGTGGGCAATTAGGGCTGCACGCTTGGCAGCGATTGCAGGTTCCATCTCAGCGGCTCCAGCTTCAAACCAATCTGCACTCTTGCCCACCTTTTTCCCAAAGGTACCTATGGCGGTCTCAAACACAGCCTCACGGATATGGTTCCACCTTGCAGAAGCACAGTCAGTGGGACAGTCCACCAGGGCTTCATTTACGACTTTAGCATAGCGTTCCCGCAGTTCAGGTACTGTAATCATAGCTGTGTTGATGCGGGGTCGGGGTTTCTGCTTGGAGCGGTTGACACGTCTGAGGCAGAGACGTACCTTAGTGGCGACCAGGGAATGGTCGGTGTCACAGTCAGCGCTGTGGAAACTGCGCGTGACCAGCACTCGGTTCAGCAGGGATCTCCTGGTGATGACAAAGTCCAGCTGATGCCAGTGGCGAGACCTTGGATGTCTCCAGGACACACGGTGACAAGGCTTGGTGGAGAAGAATGTGTTGGTCAGACAGAGGTCATGAAAGGAGCAGAGTTCAAGGAGGCGTTGACCGTTCTCGTTGAGCTTGCCGATGCCGAAGCGGCCAATGCAGCGGGGCCAGGAGTCATGATCTGCCCCTATCCGTGCGTTAAAGTCACCAAGCAGAAACAGGTGCTCCTTGGCAGGGATCTGCTGGATCCTGGTTTCGAGCGCCTCGTAGAATGCATCTTTCATCTCAATTGAAGAGCAGAGCGTCGGAGCATAGGCACTAAGGATATTAGCTGGTCCAGAGGAGGTTATGAGACGGAGAGAGAGGACTCGTGGAGTGCCTGAAGACGGCGGTTCAATAGAGGACAGAAGGGAGTTTCGAACAGCGAATCCAACACCATACAGGCGAGGCTCGTCAGGCTCCTGTCCCTGCCAGAAAAACGTATAGTTCTTCTCCTTCAAGCTGCCGTTGCCCGGGAGTCGCGTCTCTTGCAGTGCTGCAATGTCAATATTAAGCCTCTTCAGCTCGCGGTCGATGATAGCAGTTTTCCTGGCATTGTTGATTTGCTGGAGGTCGTCAGAGAGGCCAGGACACATTGTTCTGACGTTCCAGGTTGCCAGACTCAGCGCTGGCGGCTTTGGTTTCTTGATATTAGCTGGTGCAGTGATTACAGTCCGTGATTCAGCTTTTGGCCTACACTTCAAGCACCCTTTGAAGTAAGCGGACCGTGACGGGCCAGCACCTTACTGACTGGGGGCTGCCCAGCTAAAGGCGGGCGGTAGCTGGCCAGTGGGACACGACGATCCCTCCCACCGTCGGGAGACAGCCCTAGGCGCCTGAGCTTACGCCAATTTGCTCTGGACTTTTAACCAGTAACTGCGTCTCCCCGTATTTGAGCTGCCGCAGAAGGCGGCACTGGAGTGACCTCTCCAGGGCACAGGCCAGGGCGAAGTTGTGGAGAAACTGAGATGCCCAGTTGACAGATCCTCCTTCTCGGCCTTGTTGGTAGTGTCCAATGGAAGGAACTAGCCGATACAGTTTGGTACCAACTTGGCTACAGGAGTTGCCGGGAGGTCCCGCTACGCGAAGACCAACCGCCTTCGGGGCTCCACTCCGGATTTTCTGTAGGGGTTGTCTCCCTTAGCCTTTGTCACTCCTGTGACGACCACAAGGCAGTGGTGCTATTTGCCCATAGCTGGGGGTTGTTTTGTGTGGCACCAGGGCGTGTCCACGCGCCGGTGGGCCTGCGTGCCACACATTTGGGCCCAGCCCAAGGGGGACACACCTCCTCCCTTAATGCGACAGGTTGTACTGGGCTACATCTTACCAGTAGAGGAGAGAGAAAACTTCCTCCCCCCACCTGACATGAGCTAACATGGTTAATGTTAGCCTAGCTAACATTAACCTCAATATAAACAAAATCACAGTCAACACAGGTAAGGTCCATTTTGCACACTGGTTGCAGTAATTTTATTCCCTCCAACCCACCCAACCATCGTCATCGTGAAGTACATGGATGATACCACCTTGGTTGGGCTCATCACCAATGATGATGAGAAGGCATACAGGGCAGAGGAAGAGAATCTGCTGCTGTGGTGCCAAGCAAACAACCTGAAACTGAATGTCCAAAAAACCAAAGACTCATACGGGACTTCAGGAAGAACAGACAGGAGCACCCCCCTTCCTCATAAATGGCAATTGCGTGGAAACTGTCCCCACCTTCAGGTTCCTGGGTACCCACATCTCCTCTGACCTCTACTGGACTGTCAACACTAAGGCCCTGGTGAAGAAAGCCCTGCAGAAGCATCGTCCACAAGATGGATGATTTAGAGCTACAGCTGGCAACTAGTAAAACTGTAAAAGACTGCTGTGTGCTGTTGTTAACGGAAAGCTGGCTCTGCCCGCTGATCACCGATGCTGCAGTGCAGCTACCAGAGCGCACATTTCATCGTATGGACTGAACAGAGGAATCCAGGAAACAGAGAGGGGGAGGTCTCTGTATTTTTCTTCATAACTCTTGGACTAATCACAGTCATATTATTAACACTTACTGTTCTCCTGATCTAGAGACAATGTCAGTTTTATGTCGGCCTTTTTATCTTCCGAGAGAGCTGACAGTGGTTATTATAACAGCGGTCTATATTCCTCCTGATGCAAATACTAAAGCGGCCCTTAGTGTTATGACCCGAGCACTATGTCATCGTGTTCGGGCTATTCCTGTCAGGGCTTGACAGCGGCGTTGTTATTCTGGCTCTCCGAGCTCTTATTGTGACAGTGCTCGGGGAGACTTCCGCTCAGCTGTCAAGTCCTGAGCAGCTGTTCTGCATTTGCGGTTGTTAGTGGTGGGCTTCTTATACTCATGCTGGCGGCCGCATCCCTGCAGCAGTGTCAGTCTCTCTCGGTCAGAGCTACGGATGCTTTGGACTATTTCCTACCTCGTCTGTCTGTGGTTAGACCGTCGCTTCCCGTGGACCAGTAAGTGAGCTGTTTAGCCTTACGCCTCCTGGTGTGAGTAGACCTGTGTGTGTGTCACTGCCTCAGCAGCTTGTGTAATCATTACTCCATCAACCTTGCCTGTCTGTGTTATGACTGTCTCCTCCTGTGGACCTGTAAGAGAGCTGTTAGCCTTACGCCTCCTGTTGTGTGAAGACTTGTATGTGTCATTGCCTCAGCAGCTTGTGTTGTCTCTATTTCACCGTTAATAAAAACTCTCACATAATTCTCTGGTGACTGTGTGGCGTCTTATGGTGGCTCGCGAGAGCCACCGCATAACAGTACACTGCTGCCAAAACCGGCGTTTACGGTGACACCAACCCGAGACGCCTTTCACCAGTGAGTTAGAGTTTTTTGGACATTTGCTTTTCCTGTCTGGGTACTGTGTGTGTGAGGAATGCCGTCGCGGAGGGGCTGCGCTTGGAGTCCGAGCCACAAGCTGACAAGCATTCTGGAAGTCGTGGATGAGATGATCATCTCCGCTTCCTTGCTGGATTACGATCACGGCATACACTGGTACCTGGACGCTGCTGAAGACGTTCCTCGTCATCTGTCTCCCCGCTACGCCGACCACCCGGAAGTCGACGCGATGTGGGTAGATATCGCCGTGCAACGCAAGATATTCCTGATGCTGGAGGAGGAATGCGGCATGAAGCAGGAGAAGAGGCACTCCTGCTCTTGGCCTACGGATCCCGATCCTGTCCTCGATCCATTTCTGGAGTTCGCACCATCTGGGGGCCAGCGTAGGCGTCGGCGCCGCGGCCGAGCACATCTTCAGCAAGCTCCTGTTCTGGATCTCCAGTTCCGGGCCGCCGGCATGACCCACTCAACTTGTCAGCTGTCTCTTCGGCATCACATCAAGAGGGAATTCCTGCAGTCCCTTTTTTCAGGCCACCACCCCCTGCTGTACGGTCAGCATGCTGTGCTCGGCCCGCTTCGGCTACCGCTCCCTCATCCTTGACGCCCTCTCCAGCTGCTGTGAGTGATCAGACTCCTGCGCTGGCGAGCTCCGTCCATGGGTCCTTTCCTACCACCCAGCGAGCGAGGGAAGGAGCAATGTCCTCTACAGCTGGCACCATCCTCCCTCCGGGAGACAGGCAAGTTCAATTTCACTCTCCTACCTATCTTGGTGATCTGTCTTGTCTGACTTCCGGGGGTGAAGCTCGGGGTTCGCAGCCCTCCGAGCTTCCTCCTCCAGCTGTAGTTATCAGTACTGAACCTGCTGCCTCTGTGTTTCCTCCTGCTGAGCGGACCTCGGCGTTAGATCCATGCCGTCGAACGAGGGGGAGGCCTGTGGCTCTGGGAATTATCCCGGCCCTGCAGCCTTGTTTTGGACAGAGGAGGAGAGCGGACTGCAGTGAGGAGCCTGAGCCGACGAGCAAGCGTCCCCAGGTCTCCACAGAGATGCAGCCCGAGTCAGCGGGTCGAGGGTCCCCTGCCCCCACGCCGTGCGGGTTATCAGTGTGGACATCAGCGCGAGAGGATCCAGCTGCAGAAACCATCAGGCCAGTTGTGGAACCCGACGCAGCGGAGTGGGAGCCCGACGACGAGCTTCTACCTGAACCTGGATCGACGAAGTCCTGGACGGCTCCAGAGCCCGAGTGCAGGCAAGTGCTCTTCTTTGATTTCCTTTGTGGTGTGTTTGAGCATTTTTGCCTGCCTCGTGGGGAGGCGAGCGAGGGGCAGCCGTCTGCTGCACCCGAGCTCGTCTCGCTGGGCTCTGGCGCTGCCGGTGAGACTGATCCCGGTCCTCTCCTGTCCTCTGAGCCTCTCCACAGCGTAACCGGTTTGGAGTCTGTCGAGGTCGCGGGGCTGGAGGTCCCAAGTTCAGGGATGGAGGTCGTCGCCGGTGCAGTACCGACCCAGTCGGGGTCTGTCCAGACCCAGTCGGGGTCCGACTCGTGGGCTGAGGTGACCCAATCGGGGTCTAACGCGGGTGCAGTGGTGACCCAGTCGGGGTCTGTTCTGACCCAGTCGGGGTCCGACGCGTGGGCTGAGGTGACCCAATCGGGGTCCGACGCAGGTGCAGCGGTGACCCAATCGGGACCTGCCAAGATCCAGTGGGGGTCCAACGCAGGTGCTGCTGTGATCCAATCGGGGTCTGACGCGGGTGCAGCGGTGACCCAATCAGGGCCGGACGAGATCCAGCGGGGGTCCAGCACAGGTGCAGCTGTGACCCAGTCGGGGTCCGACGAGGTCCAATTGGGGTCCGACGAGGTCCAGTGGGGGTCCAACGCAGGTGCAGCTGCGACCCAATCGGGGTCCGACGAGGTCCAGTGGGGGTCCAACGCAGGTGCAGCTGCGACCCAATCGGGGTCCGAGGAGGTCCAATCGGGGTCCGATGAGGTCCAATCGGGGTCTGACGCAGGTGCGGCAGTGACCCAATCGGGGTCCGGTGAGGTCCAGTGGGGGTCCGACGTTGGCGCTGCTGTGACCCAATTGGGGTCCGACGCGGGTGCAGCTGTGATCCAGTCGGGATCCGATACAGGCGGTGCTGCGACGATCGCATCGGTCTTGGCCGAGATCGGTGGAGGAGCCGCAGACCCTTTGCCGCCTGATGTAAGGTGGACCTATGGTCTTTATTATTCCCCTCTTAGGAGCCACCAGCTGGGGTCGTCAGCGCTGGGGGCCGTTGGAGGTTTTTGTCTGGCAGGCTGGCGCTCTCATGTCGTTTCTTCGTTAGGCAGGCTGCCACACACTATTCCTCCACGGTTCTGGTGGCTGAGGGATGCGGGTCGGCCACCCGAGGAACTGCTTTGTGGGTTTGGCGCCTTGGGTTGGTCACCCGATAAACTGTGTTTGCTACTGGGTGGCCTGGTACAGCCACCGGAGGACTTGTTTCTTGGGGCCTGGGACTGGGGCAGGCCGCCTGATCATGTACTGTTTTGTGTGACTACCTGTGGGCCATCTGAGACAGGGAGGTCACCGGAGCTCTGCCTGGGGCGTTTGATCTCCGCCGATTGTCTTCTGTTTGGGACCATACGGTGTAAGGTTATGTAGAGCAATTGAGATTGCCTCATGTATGTTTGCAGCATGCTCTTGTTTTTGTTTTTTGTTTTTCCTCCCCTCTTCCTTTTGAGGGGTTATAGCATGTATTTCTTGTTTCTTTTTCCATAGATACCGTGTGTTAGCATGTATTTCTTGTTTTCTTTTTTCCATAGTTATTGTGTGTTAGCATGTATTTCTTGTTTCTTTTCCTTTAGATACCGTGTGTTTGCATGTATTTCTTGTTTCTTTTTTTTTTCTTAGTTACCGTGTGTTTGAGGTTGTTTTGGGTTTAATTTTGGCTGGGTTTCATGTACAGGGGTGGTTTGGGAGTATGATTGTGGGTTTTTTTTTAAGTTTGTGCTTGAAGAGATCTTTACTTTGAGTTTTACACCATGTGGGGTTATGTACTCTGGAGTTAGATGGGTTGTCTGTGGTCTCTGTGGGAAAGCTTTCGGTGTCAGGTGATTATGTTCTGTATGATTTGTAACCCTTGTATTGTATTCCTGCTTTGTTTTTGTTTGTTTTTTTCTCTTGTTTTTTCTTTTTTTTTCTTCATTGTTCTGGCGGGAATTTGAGGGATATGTCGGTTGATGTGTTCTTCTTTTTCCTTTTTGTTTGGGGCCTTGTTGGGTTTTGTTTGGCTCCCTCCTTGCCTGTTCCTCAATTCACTCGCCTGTGGTTGGGGGGGGGGGGGGCTGGGTGTTATAAGACGTTCGGAGCCCGTCGGTTGAGGGGGGGGGCTACTGTTATGACCCGAGCACTATGTCATCGTGCTCGGGCTATTCCTGTCAGGGCTTGACAGCGGCGTTGTTATTCTGGCTCTCCGAGCTCTTATTGTGACAGTGCTCGGGGAGGCTTCCGCTCAGCTGTCAAGTCCTGAGCAGCTGTTCTGCATTTGCGGTCATTAGTGGTGGACTTCTTATACCCACGCTGGTGGCCGCATCCCTGCAGCAGTGTCAGTCTCTCTCCGTCAGAGCTACGGATGCTTTGGACTATTTCCTACCTCGTCTGTCTGTGGTTAGACTGTCACTTCCCGTGGACCAGTAAGTGAGCTGTTTAGCCTTACGCCTCCCAGTGTGAGTAGACCTGTGTGTGTCACTGCCTCAGCAGCTTGTGTAATCATTACTCCATCAACCTTGCCTGTCTGTGTTATGACCGTCTCCTCCTGTGGACCTGTAAGAGAGCTGTTAGCCTTACGCCTCCTGTTGTGTGAAGACTTGTATGTGTCATTGCCTCAGCAGCTTGTGTTGTCACTATTTCACTGTTAATAAAAACTCTCACATAACTCTCTGGTGACTGTGTGGCGTCTTATGGTGGCTCGCGAGAGCCACCGCATGACACTTAGTCATTTGTACAGTGTTATAAATAAACAGCAGCAGGCCTAACCCGTGGGTGTTCACATCATAGCTGGTGATTTTAATCAAGTATGCTTGAAAACTGTGCTGCCTAATTTCACACAGTATGTGAAATGTGCCACTAGGAGAAAGAATTGTCTTGATCGGGTGTATTCGAACCTGAAGCATGCCTACAGAGCTGTGCCGTGTCCACATCTTGGCCTGTCAGACCATCTATCATTGCTCCTCATCCCAGCATACATCCCCCTCAGGAGAACTGCTAGACCTACTATAAAGAACATCACAACATGGCCTGACGGAGCTCTTTCTCAGCTGCAGGACTGTTTTTCAAACACTTTATGGGATTTATTCAAGAATGAATGATTTATTCAAGAATGAGGATCTGGAAATGTACACACAGACTGTATTATGCTACATCACCTACTGTATCAACCAGGTGACTGTGGGAAAAATGCATTAGGGTTTTTCCTAACCAGAAGCCTTGGATGACAAAAGAAGTCCAGACACTCCTCAGAGCCCGTGATACAGCCTTCAGGTCAGGGGATACAGATCTGTATAGCACCGCCCTGGCTAATCTGAAGAAAGGCATTAAGGAGGCTAAACAGGCCTATAAGAGGAAAGTTGAGGACCATTTTTCTGATGATGATTCGAGACGAGTATGGCAAAGCTTTCACCATATCACAAACTATAAGGGCAGCAGCATCATTTCCAGTGACATCACCGCCTCACTGGCAGAAGAATTGAACTGCTTTTTCGCACGGTTTGAAGCAAATACACCTCGCCCAGACCCACTGATGTTATTGAATGCCAGCTCTGATGTGCTTTCCCTGCAGGATCATGAGGTGAGACAGACACTGAGAGCAGTTCACCCGAAAAAGGCTACTGGTCCTGATGGAGTGCCAGGAAAGGTGCTCAGAGCATGTGCAGATCAGCTATGCTCTGTTTTGACTGGCATTTTTAATTTGTCTCTCAAGGCAGCCTTTGTTCCACAGTGTTTAAAATCTGCAGTCACAGCAGTCTGAATGACTATCAACCAGTAGCATTAACACCCATTATTATGAAGTACTTTGAGAAAATGGTATTGAAGCATCTTTTGCCTAGTCTCCCCCCAGACTTTGATCGGTACCAGTTTGCCTACAAGCGGAGCAGATCCAGTGAAGATGCTATTGCTATAGCTCTCCACTCGGCATTCAGCCATTTAGAAGACAAGGAGAGCTATGTAAGAATGTTGTTTGTGGACTATAGCTCGGCATTTAATACAATTATTCCCAACATTCTCATCACTAAAGTGCTTCAGCTTGGTCTGCCTACTCACATTTGCAGCTGGATTAAGGACTTCCTAACAAACCGAACACAGACTGTTAGACTCGGACCCCATTCTTCCTCTACAGTCATGCTTAACACAGGCTTGCCACAGGGCTGTGTGTTAAGCCCCACTTTGTATTCATTGTACACATATGACTGCATACCTGTTCATCCCACAAACATTATAGTGAAGTTTGCAGATGACACAACAGTAGTAGGGCTCATATCAGGAGGAGATGAGTCTGCATACAGAGATGAGGTCCAGAAACTGGTGACATGGTGCTCAGACAATAATCTGCTATTGAATACAAAAAAAAAACAAAAAACAAAAGAACTCATTATTGATTTTAGGAAGCATAGCAGTGAGCTGCCTCTTCTATATATAGGCAAGGAGTGTGTGGAGAGGGTGGACGCTTTTAAGTTTCTGGGTGTTCATATTTCTCACAACCTTACCTGGGCAGTTAACACCATAGCTACGATAAAAAAGGCTCAACAACGTCTACACTTTTTGAGGCTCCTCAAGAGGAATGACCTGAATGCACAGTTGCTGGTTTTATTTTATCGCTCTGCTATTGAGAGCATTTTGTCATATGGCATCACGATTTGGTATGAGGGCTGTTCAGCCGCAGACCGCAAAGCCTTCCAGAGAGTGATCGAGACTGCGCAAAAAATCACTGGCTGTTCTCTCCCTTCTCTGGAAGAGATTTCCAGGTCTCAGTACCTCAAAAGAGCTACTGCCATCATTAAAGACTGTGCTCATCCAGGCCATGATTTCTTTCACTTGCTCCCCTCAGGAAAGTGGTACAGATCCCAAAAAACCCAGACTACCAGGTTTAATCATAGTTTTTTTCCCAGCAGCAGTACGTATTTTGAACGGATTTATATAACACGTACAGACTGCTGATGTTATTTTATGTTATTTTAGGTTATTTTGTGGCAATAACCTTGTGTGTATAAGATGGTCTTATTTATTTATCGCTCAGTATGTTTTTATTATTGCTATGTACATATTGTATTCAACTTTTTAGGTATTATTGTTTTAAGCATTATTTATTGTTGTAATTATGAGAATGTTAAATGCATGAGTGAACTGTGAGTTTGATAGTTTGTTTTAGGGAGCAGTATCTCAATTTCGTTGCATTGTTTTTTTTTAGCAATGGAATGACAATAAAGGCACTTTGACTTCCTCCGTGTCCTGAGGAAGAACAACCTGGACCAGAAGCTGCTGCTGGCCTTCTACCGCTACTCAGTGGAGAGCATGCTCACCTACTGTCTGGGTATGTGGTACGTCGGCTCCACGGCCGAGAACAGGAAAGCTGTGCAGAGGGTTATCAACATCACCCAAAAAAACCATCGGCAGTCCTCTGCCCTTCCTGGAGGACATGTACTAACTAACTAACCTGCACTTATATAGCGCTTTTCTAGTCACAAAGACCACTCAAAGTGCTTTCACTAGTACTAACCCTCTATTCTAAGGGCCTATAGGAAACAGATATCTAGGGACAATTTAGAACAACCAGTTAACCTAACATGCATGTCTTTGGATTGTAGGAGGAAACCGGAGCCCCCGGAGTAAACCCACGCAGCACAGGGAGAACATGCAAACTCCACACAGAAAGGTTCCAACCCCTGCCAGCCTGGGGATTCGAAACAGGAACCTTCTAGCTGTAAGGCAACAGTGCTAACCACTGCACCACCGTGCTGCCCAAGGCCATCACAGGAGACCCCTCACAGCCCACCCACCACCTGTTTGACCTGCTTCCCTCTGGACGACGATTCAGATCGATCAGGTCCCACACCTCCAGACTGACAAATAGTTTCTTCCCCTGGGCCATCCAGACTGCAAATAGTCAGAGGCCCCACCCCCCTCCCTTCAAACGCTCACATGCACATTACTGAGGACCTTTTCAATTATCATAATAATCACACCTGTCTTTGCACTCCACACTTACATGTATATTGACCCATCTGTGAAACCACTACCATACCTACAGTGGTGTGAAAAAGTGTTTGCCCCCTTCCTGATTTCTTATTTTTTTTTGTACATTTGTCACACCTCAGTGTTTCAGATCATCAAACAAATTTAAATATTAGACAAAGATAACACAAGTAAACACAAAATGCAGTTTTTAAATGAAGGTGTTTTCTATTATGCCTATAGGAACTACAGTGGATCAAGTGGAGTCATTAACCTTGTTTCTAGCCTGCCGCCTCAGGCCATGTTTCACTGAGCTAAACCTTCTGCAGGTTTCTGGCATTTCTGGGAGTAAAAAGGCGGTGAGAAGCGGGAGAACTGGCGAACATACCACCTACCAGATGACGACGCTAGCTGGAGGCATCCACTTGGACCGAGGGAGCTTTGGCTTCACCACCGGATGCCCACTATCAGGCTGCAACACCAGCTGGTGGTCTCCATTAGCCACCAGGAGAGCTTTGGCTTCACTGCCAGATACCCGCTACCAGGCTACGACCCAAGCTAACGGTCTCTATTAGCCACCGGGACGGGCACGAGACAACACAACAGGCACTACATTGTCTGTCCCCTAAATATGTCTAATAATTAATCAATATGTCTGCAGGGTCACAGACCATCTTATCAATCTTCAGTGTTGGGAGTAATGGCACTACTTTTGCAGTAAAGTGCTGTGTAACGAAATTACTGTTTAAAAATTCAGTAATGTGTTACAGTTACTGAAATGTGATCAGATGCGTTACTCGTTACTCACTTTATTAATATGGATAGATATTTTTAGCGCAAATAAATACAAAATGACCCTACATAGTTAACGCAGCTGTCAGTCAACGTGACCTGTTGCAAAGAGCCTGTTCACTACTGATCAGAAGAAAAGATGACGCTACTTTGTTTTTGTGGAAATAGACAGATTATTTTTCCTTTGTTGCGGTTAAGGACAAAAGCATATTGGTGGGTTGCAAGCTAAAGTGCGATTGAGACTGACTGCAAACTTCAAAAGTGCCTAAGAACAGTAACAAGCTCTGACAAAACTAGTGCTATGCTATGCTAACAACACCGTGTTAGTGGATTTATGCTATCTGAACAGCCACGGCTGGATGTAAAGTGGAAATACTCTTACCTGAGTACCCACGGCTGGATTTCAATTACAGGTATGCATCTGGACAGTTTGTGACCCAGCAAGAATTAAACCAACTGATTACCAAATACGTTGTTACAGAATGAAAATCTGATAATAGTCATTTCCCGTCAGACAGCTGAGACTGTGATCCACTGAAGTTAAAACACATTTACTTGTTACCTGGATAAAGATTATTCAAAAATGGATTTGATCTCCAAAAGGAATTTAAGGAACTGGATCATGTCTCTATCACAGCAGACCTTTAGACCACAGGTGTCAAACTCATTCCATGGAGGGCCAAGACCCTGCAGGTTTTACCTCCACCCAGTGTCTTCAACAGGTGATTTCTCTGAATTTCATCCAACTGATTGCTGATCAGTGAAAACACCTGCTGAAGAGACTGGGTGGAAGTAAAACCTGCAGGGTCTTGGCCCTCCATGGAATGAGTTTGACATATGTGCCGTGATTGATGATGTTGATATGTGCCGTGATCCAAAGAAAATGTCTATTATCCACAGTCTAAAGGCTTTAGACTGTGGATAATAGACATTTTCTTTGGATCACGGCACATAGGATTAAATCCATATAATAAAGGTAAGATAAACATGGACAGCTTTATGCAGTTTTGCCAACTCACTCTTTTGGAGGGATGCTCACTCTTTTTCCCTCTCTCACTCCACAAACCCTATTTCTCATTCCAAAATGAGGAAATTACTGGCAATTCTGTGTTGATTTTCTTCAGATTTTTCCCACAGTAAGAGCCCTCAAGGCAGGATAAAGCAGTCTAAACATGTTCTAAAAGCTCTGTCTGAAACAGTCTGTTTTCAGACTGACATTAATAAGTTAAGTTAATCCCTTCCACAGCATGTGGGACACCGTGTGGTGTATGGGGTGGCGCCTATCTCCGTTTCACTAACCCTAGGCCTCACAGTTACTGTAAGTAATGAATGCTACAGTGGGGGCGGATGCTTTACCAACTAGGCCACCACTCAGGTTGACATTAATAAGCCCCTAATGTAATCCATTAATTAAATTATCTTGCTATGTGTGCAAGATGATTAAGTATGCATTTCAAAGTAACGGGAAAGTTACTTTTCCAAGTAACTAGTTACTTTAATCATGCAGTAATTAGTAAAGTAATTCAGTTACTTTTGAAAAGAAGTAACTAATAACTGTAATTAGCTACTATTTTTAAGTAACTTACCCAACACTGTCAATCTGTAATTTGGGCTTGTGACGGAGCAACCTTGTCACTATCCACGGACACACAAACTTTCAAACAGACATCTACATGCACATTCACTTACACAGAAGTATGTGTTATGTATGTAAATAGGCTGGTAGTAGTAAGATGCGGCCGGGTTGGATGGGGAATAGACTAGGGTGGTCAACTGCCGGTTTCCGGTGGTGACGCCACTCTTAGTATAAAGGAGGTGGGTGGAAGGGGCCAGTCCTCTTTCGTTGTGGAGACACCTGGTCTGCAGGAGAGTGCCATAAGCCTTATCTGCATTTGTAAATAGTATCCTAATAAAGCTCCGTAAACTGAGTTACCACTTGCTCATTATTTGCCTAAGTACGGATGCAACATTTGACAACGAGGTAAAAGCGGTAGTGGAAAGATCTGTTGCCAGTTTTCAGCCATTTTTGGAGGCCCCGGGCGAGCCACCTGTACCATGGCCCTGGTGGTTTGCTGCTTTTACTAATTACCTGGTGATGAAGACAGCGGAGAGGAAGAGTATGCCTCCATCGTAAAGGTCAGGTCCACCCTAGGTACGCCATGTTGTTATGGCTGTGGGTTCCCTAGTCACCACTATAAGTCCAGAGTGTGCCCGGTGAAAGGCAAGCGTTTTGGGAAGTGTGGTTTGCTGAACCACTTTGCCAAGGCGTACGCAAACTTCGAACGCAGGGACGGGAGGAGTGAGCCAGGTCCCGCGCAGAAGACTCTACAATAGTGCATGCCGTTTCCCCGGAGACTACGGGACGAATCGGGTGTAATGTCACGCTAGATGGCATTGAGGTTCCCCTGCTGGTGGACACAGGAGCAATTATCTCTGTTTTAAACCTGGCAACCATGAGAAGTTTGTTTCCCCACCGACAAATTAGAAAACTGGAAAGGGACTACTATGGCTATGGATGGAACAGACTGGCCATGCTGGGGTTTGTGGAAATGGAGGCTTGGTACAAGTCTGTTGATGTACCCAAGGCCCGCGTTTATGTCACCGCTGCGGGGGTCAACATCATGGGGTGCAACCTCTTTTACAGCTTGGGGTTCTCCATAGCCAACGTGTCAGGTGAGGAGTGGTCGGGATGTGGACTTTGGGGCCGACCAGCTCCAGTGGTGGATGGTGTGGAGGTGTGGGACTCAGACTGGCTGGACACAGAAGCAAGTGGAGAGCACGTGCGGCGCCAGGCGAGGCCGTCCCGGGTTGGACCCAACGCTGTCATCATGCGGCCCTGGATGAGGGTGCTGGATGGCACGCCGGGACCCTCGGGGTGGCCCCTAAGGACAAGGTGCCCACGCTGGAGGATGAGGGGGTGAGACCTGAGAGCACGGTGACAAAGCACTCACAACGACGGCTTGCAAAGAGGAAATTGAACCGGACCCGCGAGTCGACCGGATTGGTGAAGGAGGCCAGTCGGAAACAAAGTGATCCGGAAGGGAAGAGGAGGGCTTCCCTGCAGGTTGGAGACAGAGTTCGGCCCAGGGTTGAGGCTCGAGTACGTGAGGATCACGGACCACGCGAGCGGCATGATGACCAGAGGCAGTTCCAAGTGGAGGCTGCCCGGAGGGATGGGTATCGACGCGTGTCTGACCAGACCTGGAGACATCCAAGTGAGCTGCATCTGACGCTGGAGGAGAGGAGGCGGCGCAGCAGAAATCCCGAGGTCAAAAGACGGAGGCGTCTAGAGAGAGGCCCATCCAAGGACTGAGGGTGTTTTGTGTGTATGTGTTTTAATTTTTTTTTGCCCAGGTCCTGATGTATATAGTTATTTACTACTGTTCTAGTGCCCTGGTTATCAGTAACTAAAAAAAAAAAAGGATAATGATAGAAAGATGACATTTTGTGGAGGGTGTGTTATATAGAAACTGCATTTTATTATTTTGGCAGTTTTATTGGCCATGGTGAAAATGAATTGATTAATTGTTAATTTGATACATGCCCATAGTTGAATTAGTGGGGTATGATTGGATTGTCTGATCTTACTGATTGGAGATTTATAATAGCTCAGTTACTGGGGTGGGTGTTGGGGTGGGGGCGCCAGTGGTTTAAGTGTGTGTTGTGATTTTTGTATGTTGTGTTCTTAAGGAGCTGTTTATGGGATTATTTTATTTAGAAACACGGCTTTGTTTTGAGTTGGACTGTTCTAAGTTTAGCGGCAGAATAACCCGCTTGGCTGTGTAAGGGGCGCTGGCAGTCTACCCAGCCCCCCAGCCTTAGTTGTGTGAATGGATAGGCAGTTTGTTTATTTTTGTACATATTTTATGTTTAGAGTGAGAGTCGGGAGAAAATCTGGGTGGGGTACCTGTATGCCTGACACTTTTTTGAAGGGGGGGTGTTATGTATGTAAATAGGCTGGTAGTAGTAAGATGGCGGCCGGGTTGGACGGGGAATAGACTAGGGTGGTCAACTGCCGGTTTCCGGTGGTGACGCCGCTTTTAGTATAAAGGAGGTGGGCAAAAGGGGCCAGTCCTCTTTCGCCGTGGAGACACCTGGCTTTCAGGAGAGTGCCGTAAGCCTTACCTGTATTTGTAAAGAGTTTCCTAATAAAGCTCCGTAAACTGAGTTACCACTTGCTCATTATTTGCCTAAGTATGGATGCAACAGTATGTACTGCGGATGACTCACTAGCTGAAGCAGCATGTATATAGGTAGATGCACACACATTTTCCCATTTACTTCTGTGTTTGTACAACTTGGTCTCAGTAAAAAAACGTATCTAATAAATGTTTTCCACCCCTCAAAAATTGTACATTTGCCCGTTAAATCAAAAAATAACATGGCTCAGCACGTATTTACAAGCTGAGTCCCCCAGTCCATGCCAGTCCTCACCGCACAAGTGCGGAACAACGCCTCTTTTACTTTGGTTTTCCATCACGCGAGTTCAAGTCTCACTCTCATCAGTGAGTGACCTTTTGCTTGTTTTGTTTTTTTCCCCTTAGTTTGTTTTTCACTCCACTAATGAAAGGTTACGTTTACGCATTACCTCCTGTGAGGTTAGGGTTAGGGATTAAGGTGTGGGTTAGTTGCTAGACGGTGAAAGACAATAAAAGTGACAGGAACACAAACTGGCAAAAGATAAGCTGCCGTTAGACACCTTTCTTAAAGTGGTAAACGCCATATATCCACTGCATGTGAAAAAATCTTTTTTAACGTGTCTGTGTATGATTTTTCTGAGTGACAAAACGTGCAAGTTCACGTTTTTTGGGGGAGACTGGGCTGGTTTGTAAATTATATTACAACAACTAACTCATCTCTTTCTCTCCTTACCTGTTTTAGCAGCACAGCCAAGAGTGCACACTTGGTTGTTCTGCCATTTTGGTAAACATGCACTCATACTTGCAGACAGGGCTTCACATTAACTTTTTTGCTCACCAGCCACTGTGGCTAGTGATTTTCCAAAGTTACTAGCCACTTGGCCTTTTCGCTAGCCACAATTAAAAATACATATTTAATACATATTTACAAGTTGAACAACAACTTCTTGCTCTAAAAATTAATCACGTTTAACCGCAGAGGTAGGAGCTGATGTGGGGGGAGCACAGGGATTAGCTACTCACTGCTGGGACAACGTCAGATGTTTAATGGGCTAAACAGTGAAATGGGTTTCTGTAGAAATATTTAATGAATTATGTTTTTTCATAAATAATACGTCCAGTGGGAGGGGCTTTAAAAGGGGCTGTTGTGGATCTAAGCAGTCAGTCTCAATTTTGTTACAGAGGAGGTGACATGTTTTGCAGTCTGTAAATGAGAGGTTTTCCTGTTTTTTTCTATTTTGGAGAGGGAGTTAATAGAGGATTCTATTTTAAAAGAAACAATTCTGTTCAGAGAATATTTGTTTTCCTTTTCATTTGTTTTCACCATTTTTTTCTCCTCACTTATATATAATTTTTTTTTCACTTGGGAGTCTGGCAAAATAAAATGCTCATCACCATTTGTTCGACTTTGCCATCATTTCTGAATATTCAAAGAAGTTGAAGTAGGACCCCGTGACAGGACATCTCAGAGAATTAAGAAAAGTAAGTGGGATATGGTCTGTAAAGACCTCCAATGGCGTCCCCGAACCAATATAAACATCAAAATGACACAAAGCCCAAATTAATGGTAATGTCTCTTTTCCCACAACTGAATAATTAAGTTGATGTCTGTTAAATTTCTTTGAAAAGAAACTCACTGACCTGTCGACTCCATCCTCATCTACCTGCATCAATACGACACTGGAACGCAAGTAACTAGCATCTACCTGTAATTTAATGGGGCGATCCATGACAGGGGCTGCCAACATCAGAACTGAACACAGGAGAGTCTTAAAGCCTGCGGACACAAAGAAGACCATACAAATTTCACATTTACCTTCAACAAATCAGTCAGAGGAGCCACCACAGATGAAAAATTTTAATAAAACTGCAGTAGTACCCAACCAAACCCAAAAATTGTATTAACTCTTTGGAAACTGTTGCACAGCCACCACCTTAGCATGCACTGGATGGACCTGTCCCTGCCCGACAGCATGACCTAAACTAGAGAAGCACTCAGAGAGCGCATACATCCGCCAAGGCTCCTTCCGTCCCTCATAGACCACCTCCAAAATGTAATGGGTTTGTGTGTAGGCCTAGAGCCACTTCTGGTGAAAACTGCATCAACGTCTGTCCATTAGTTTTGGAGTATTGTTGCTAACACACTGTAAGAAGATAAGATGGCTGAGGTATGTATTCTCAGATCATCCCCAAAATATAATGAGTTCGTCTCTAGCCCAAGAACCACCTCTGGTGAAAATTTCATCCAAATCCATCCAGTAGTTTTGGAGTATTGTTGCTAACACTCTGTGAGAAGATAAGAGCCTTGGTGGAGGAATGCATTCTCAGATCATCACCAAAATGTAATGGATTCCTCGCTAGCCCACAAACCAGCTCTGGTGAAAATTTCATCCAAATCCATCCAGTAGTTTTTGTGTAATCCTGCTGCACAAATACAAACAAATCCCTTGGTAGCGGTATGCACTCTCAGATCTTCACCAAAATCTAATTATCAGTTCCCCGTGCCATTACACACCTTTCCTGAAAATTTCAAAATCCATTCCTAACTTTTTGAGTAATGTTGCTAACAGACAGACAGACAGACAGACAGACCAACAAAAGAACTCCAGCAAAAACATAACCTCCTTAGCGGAGTCATGATGGCTCTGGCAAATTCACATTTGGCCAAGTTTATTGTCAGGCAAGCAGCCGCTAAGCGGTCAAACAGGAAGCAGCTGTGCAAGATGTAAGACTCCAAGTCCATGCCAGTGGGAGTCCATCACCAGTTCCTTGGTCTTCCCAGCATTGACCTAGACTAGAGGCAGTTCTGCAGGCACCAGTCCACGAAGTCCTGGATCAGTCCTCTGTACTCCAAGTCATCCCCCTTGTCATCACTATGACAATACTTTATTTACTGTCGGATAAAAACTCTGAAATTGTTAGTTTACTCTACCTTACAGTAGGATGTTTTATGTCTTTTCAGAGTTCCATGAAATAAACTGACAGCCAGCTGTGTAACTTAACTCTTTCTGGATAAAACCTGGTACCCACTCACCCAGCCTGCCTAACTTGGCCTTCACAGCCATGATGAGCTGCCATTTACCAGAGACAAAAATACTACTGCAAAATAAAACTAAAGTTTTCTTTTGTTTTCACCTGTAAGTTCACTAACTCCTTGTTTTTCAAACGGGGGTTCATGGGAGAACATTTGGGAGTCCGCGGGAAATTGCCTAATTTCACTTCATTTTGCCATTGATGTGCCTGGAGTGGCTTTTTCATGTCAGTGGGTAACAGTATGAAGGGCAGCAGAGTGCATATGCACACGTGGGGTTTGTTTTGATGACGTCATGGACCTCTTGTATAATGTAGAGTGACGTACTTCCGCATTTAGGTCCTCCCGCAGCTCCGGTTCCACTTCCATTATATTTGCCCATATATTTGCCCATGCTTTCTCATCAATAAATCAATTTTATCACTTTCACTTTTCATTGTACATATCAGAAATAGTGTACGAGCAGATTTTTTCTTTATAAAGTTTGTGTCTCACATTTTGATTGTTTTTGTAACCATACTGAGCAATTTAATAGTTTCCCCAGTTACCTTAGCTATCGTGTTTGTTTAGTATGTCTGTGCCATTCCAAATAAATAGCTTAAGTCCCGCCTCCTCTACTTCCGCATATGGGACCTTAAATCGGAAAAAATCTCCATAGACATGAATAGCAAGAGCGAAATTATCTTTTGATCCCGATCGAATTTTGCCGCAAGTTACACATATGATGTTTGTCAATTTAAAAGATAATTTCTGTGTAAATAACGATGTAGGCTGTTATCTAACTGTATTCAATTCAATTCAACTTTATTTATATAGCGCCATTTCACAACAACAGTCATCTCATAGCACTATCAACTGTAGGGGGGAACCCCCACAGTTGCAGAAAGACCCCAGCAATCAGGCGATCCCCTGTGAGCAAGCACTTGGCGACGGTGGAGAGGAAAAACTCCCTTTTAACAGGAAGAAACCTCCAGCAGAACCAGGCTCAGGGAGGGGCAGTCATCTGCTGCGACTGGCTGGGGGGTGAGGGGATAGAGAAGAAGAAAAGAACAGACATGTAGAGAGCAAACAGCACGATGGAGACTCAATCTATGGGAGAGAACAAACAGATGTTAATGACCAGCAAAAAAAATATTTCATTGAGAGTGAGGAAAGGAGTGAGGCCCAGTGCATTACTGGAGGTCCCCCGGCTGACTAAACCTATTAGCAGCATAACTAAGGGAGGGTTCAGAAACACATGATCCCTCCCTAATTGTAGGCTATATCAAAAAGGTAGGTTTTAGCCCTATTCTTAAAAACAGAGATCGAGTCTGACTCCCGAATCCAGATTGGCAGCTGATTCCACAGGAGAGGAGCTTGATAACTGAAGGCTCTGCCTCCCATTGTACTTTTGGAGATTCTAGGTATTACAAGTAATCCTGCATTTTGGGAGCGTAGTGGTCTGTTAGGATAATACGGTAGTATCAGATCTTTTAAATAAAAAGGAGCCTGATTGTTTAGAGCTTTGTAAGTAAGAAGAAGGATTTTAAACTTAATTCTAAACTCTATGGGAAGCCAATGAAGGGAGGCCAGAACCGGAGAGATATGATCTCTCTTTCTAGTACCTGTTAAAACTCTTGCTGCAGCATTTTGGATCAGCTGAAGACTTTTTAAAGATGTTTTAGGACAGCCTGATAATAAAGAATTACAATAATCTAATCTCGAGCTAACAAAAGCGTGGATCAGTTTCTCAGCATCACTCTGAGACAAGATGCTCCTAATCTTGGCAATATTACGCAAATGATAGAAGGCAGTCTTAGAAACAAATTTAATATGTGAATTGAAGGACAAATCCTGATCAAAAATAACTCCAAGGTTCCTCACAGAGCTATTAAGAGAAAGAGTAACCGCATCCAAACTGAAAGTTTGATTTGGAAAGGAATTTCTAAGGTTTTTTGGACCAACAAGAATGACTTCAGTCTTATCTGAATTTAATAGCAGGAAATTACAAGTCATCCAAGCTTTGATTTCCTTAAGACAGGCTTCTAACTTGGCTAATTTATTACTATCATCTGGCTTCATTGACAGGTATAATTGTGTGTCATCTGCATAACAATGAAAATGTATACAGTGCTTTCTAATAATGTTGCCTAACGGAAGCATATATAAACTAAAAAGAGTAGGGCCTAGCACAGATCCCTGTGGAACTCCATGACTAAGCTTTGAGTTGAAAGAAAACTCATTATTTACATGAACAAACTGGAACCTATCAGATAAATAAGATCTAAACCATTGCAACGAAGTTCCATTAAGTCCAACATAGTGTTCTAATCTATCAAGTAGAATATTATGATCGATAGTATCAAAAGCTGCACTAAGGTCTAAAAGGACAAGTACAGAAACTAGTCCATGATCAGATGCAATGAGGAGGTCGTTAGTGACCTTCGCTAAGGCTGTTTCAGTACTATGATGGATTCTAAACCCAGATTGAAACTCTTCAAGTAAACCATTTCCCTGCAGGTGGTCAAATAATTGCGTAGCAACAACTCTTTCTAAGATTTTTGAAATGAAAGGGAGATTAGAGATTGGTCTATAGTTAGCTAAAGCTCCTGGATCTAGCGTTGGCTTTTTGAGTAAGGGTTTAATTACAGCCGTTTTAAAAGCCTGCGGTACATGGCCTAAAGTTAATGAAGAATTGATTATATGAAGAATAAAGCTACCAATAAGTGGGAAGACTTCTTTAAATAACCTGGTAGGAATAGGGTCTAAAAGACAAGTTGAAGGTTTGGATGAGGAAACTATTTTGTCTAACTCACAAAGGTCGATTGGAGTAAACTCATCAAGACAGACATCAATAGAAGGAGTTGTAGTAGTTACAGTATTTAAGTTAACTGTGGGAAGAATCTGATTGATTTTATCTCTGATGGATGAAATTTTATTATTGAAAAAGTTCATAAAGTCCTGACTAGTAAGCTCTAAGGGAATGCTAGGATTGACAGAGTCCTGACTCTTTGTCAACCTGGCTACAGTACTGAAAAGAAACCTGGGATTATTCTTGTTCTCTTCTATTAATGCAGAGTAATAACTCGTTCTAGCTTTTCTAAGAGATTTTTTATAAATTAGAAGATGATTTCTCCAAGCTAAATAGATTTCATCTAAATTAGTAGAGCGCCATTTTCTTTCTCATTGACGAGTCTTCTGTTTTAAGGTACGAGTTTCTGTGTTGAACCAAGGAGTTAGAAATCTCTGATTAGACTTTTTCTTTTTTAAGGGGGCCACCAAGTCTAGAGCCTGATGCAGAGAAGCTGAAACACCATCCACCATGTTATCAATTACAGAAGGAGCAAGCTGTCTATAGCTTATTTCCGTTGTGTTGACACATGGCATAGAGGAAACAATCTGCATAAATTTGGAAACAGCATCATCTGAGAGGCATCTACTGTAATAATATTTTTCTTTAGGAGCCAAATAGTCAGAAATAGTAAAATCAAAGGTTAACAGACAATGGTCTGACAGTACAGGGTTATGAGGAAACACTACAAGATTTTCTATTTCTATGCCATATGTCAAAACAAGGTCCAATGTATGGTGGAGGTAATGAGTAGAATTTCCTACTTTCTGAGAAAACCCAATCGAATCTAATATTGAATTGAATGCCACATTAAGGCAGTCACTATCTACATCCACATGTATATTAAAGTCCCCTACTATAATTATTCTATCAGATTTCAGCACTAAATCAGCTAAGAAATCAGCAAATTCGGATAAAAATTCTGAGTAGGTTGATGGGGGACGATAAACTATGGCAAATAAAATTGGGTTTAACCTAAAATTGCTAAAGTGCCCAATACTGAGGACCAGGCCCTCAAAGGAATTATAACATGTTTTTTGCTTTACATTAACTAGTAATTTGGAATGGTAAATTGTTGCTACTCCTCCTCCACGACCAGAACTTCTGGGATTTTGACAGTTTAAATAACCAGAGGGAGTTGATTCATTTAAACCAACATAATCCTCTTGTCCTAACCAAGTCTCTGTGAGGGAAATTAAATCAATCTGATGATCAATTAACAAATCATGGACTAACAGAGACTTGGGAGTTAGAGACCTAATATTTAATAAACCACATTTAATTTTTAAATTATGAGGAGGAACAGAGGCCAAATCATTCAATTTAGAGGCTTTATGTTTAATTTGAGTTTTACCAATATTTTGCTTTATCACTTTGGGATGCTTATACATTATATTTTTATTCACTTTGGAGGGAGCAGACAACGATTCTCTGATGGGGAAGTCAGGGGCTAAGCTGAGGGGTGGCGGATGAAGAGGAGCTGCAGAGAGGCGTGTAAGACTGCGACTCTGCTTCCTGGTCCCAACTCTGAGTAGTCATGGTTTTGGAAATTTGGATAAAAAAGATGCCAGATTGTTAGATAAATGAGAAGCACCATCCAAAGTGGGATGAATGCTGTCTCGTCTCATAAGACCAGGTTTTCCCCAAAAAGAGTTCCAATTGTCAATGTAGCCCACGTCATTTTTAGGACACCACACAGACAGCCAGCGGTTCAAGGATGACGAGCGGCTAAACATGTCATCACTGGTCAGATTGGGGAGGGGCCCAGAGAATACTACAGTGGCAGACATCGTTTTTGCAAAGTCACACACCGATTCTACATCAAGTTTCGTGACTTCCGACTGCCGGAGACGGATGTCATTAATGCCGGCGTGAATAACAATTGTGGAGTATTTACAGTTACTTTTAGCCAGCATTTTCAAATTTGACTCGATGTCGCCTGCTCTGGCCCCAGGAATGCATTTGACTATGACCGCTGGAGTCTCTAGGTTCACGTTTCTGACTACAGAGTCGCCAATGATCAGAGTTTTTTCCTCAGCGGGTGTGTCGCTGAGCGGGGAAAAACGATTAGAAACGTGAACAGGTTGGTGGTGTACCGGGGCTTTGCGACTAGGCTTCCTTCTCACCGTCACCCACCCAGTCTCCTCACTGCTGAGGAGAGCCGAGGGACCGCTGACAGTGGGACCTAAGCTAGCTAGCTCCGCTGCAGCTAATGGGCGTCCGTCAAGATTAACTGGCGCAGACGGTGTTTCAATGCAGCGGAGCCGGGATTCCAAATCAGACAACCTCGCCTCGAGCGCCTCAAAAAGACAACATTTATTACATTTACCGTTATCGCTAAAAGAGGCAGAGGTGTAGCTAAACATCTGACAGAGAGAGCACACCAGAGGAGGGGAGGAAAGAGAGCTAGTAGCCATAGCTAGTGGCTAGAGAGCAAACCACACAGGCAGACAGCAAAACAGGAAGTGACGATACGTTACCACAAGGAAGTGACGAGGAAGTGACGATCCCACACAAGTGTCAGTGACAGTGGCGTGAAAAGCAAGGGTGATCTACCGAGGCGATCAGTGTGATGTCACTGCTCACAGGAGTGACGACTCCACCAGCCCCGGTGGTCACTGCTCCAGTCTCCAACAGCCCTCGATCAGCACCTGTAGCTGTGACGTTGGCTTGTGCTGCTGGCTGGGTCACTAGAGCAAATCTCGAATCCCCACGTGACAATATTATCTGGAAGCAGTACAGGCTCGGTTACAACGCATGCGCACGTCGTCTGACGCTCGACACATGCATGCCTAACTGTATAGGTATAAGGTTGTGAAAATATTTAAACTAAAAGAATACAAACACAGAGGCGCGTACCTTATGTCACGTGTTCAAAGCGTGCCCAGGGTGAAGTCACTTACAGACCATAATAGGCCTCTGGATCAGCTGCAGCTCTCAAAATACAAAACAAAACATTTCTTTGGGATGATGGGAGATGTTGTCCACTAAGCGTTTTCACAAAAAATTAATATCACTCTGTTATTATATGACAGCCAACAACTTTAATTACATGGGAAATTATCTTTTAAATTGGCAAACATCATATGTGTAACTCGTGGCAAAATTCAATCGGGATCAAAAGATAATTTCGCTCTTGCCATTCATTTCAATGGAGATTTTTTTTTTTTTCTGATTTAAGGTCCCATATGCGGAAATAGAGGGGGCATGACTTAGGCTCTCTATATCACTGCATGGTCATATACAGTGCATCCGGAAAGTATTCACAGCGCTTCACTTTTTCCATGTTTTGTTATGTTACAGCCTTCTTCCACAATGGATTAAATTCCTTTTTTCCTCAAAATTCTACACACAATACCCCATAATAACATCGTGAAAAATACATTTTTGACATTTTTGCAAATTTATTAAAAATAAAAATCGAAGAAATCACATGTACATAAGTATTCACAGCCTTTGATATGAAGCTCAAAATTGAGCTCAGGTGTATCCTGTTTCCACTGATCATCCTTGAAATGTTTCTACAGCTTAACTGGAGTCCACTCGTGGTAAATTCAGCTGATTGGACATGATTTGGAAAGGCACACACCTATCTATATAAGGTCCCACAGTTGACAGTGCATGTCAGAGCACAAACCAAGCAAGAAGTCAAAGGAATTGTCTGTATACTTTCAAGCTGCACGGTAGCGCAGTGGTTTAGCACTGCGGCAGCACAGTTTACCCTCGGCCGGGGGATTGCAGGGATCGTGGGTTCGATCCCAGCCCCCGACCAACAGTGAGCTGTGTGGAGTTTGCATGTTCTCCCCGTGTTGCGTGGGTTTACTCCGGGATTTCTCCGGTTTCCTCCCGCATACCAAAAACATGTAGGTTTAGGGCGCTCGCGCACGCAGCGACCAGCAGCCGGTGGCTTGTCACCAGACTGCAAACCAAATCTACCTACGGGTACAAATAAGTAACAAAAAAAAAAAAAAAGACAGGATTGTCTGGAGGGACAAATCTGGAGAAGGGTACAGAAAATTTCTGCTGCTTTGAAGGTCCCAAATGAGCACAGTGGCCTCCATCATCCATAAATGGAAGAAGTTCAGAATCACTGGGACTCTTCCTAGAGCTGGCCAGCTGATGGTCACTCTGTCAGAGCTCCAGGGTTCCTCTGTGGAGAGAGAGGGACCTTCCAGAAGGACAACCATCTCTGCAGGAATCCACCAATCAGGTCTGTATGGTAGAGTGGCCAGACGGAAGCCAGTCCTCAGTAAAGAGCACATGGCAACCTGCCTGGAGTTTGCCAAAAGGCACCTGAAGGACTCTCAGACCATAAGAAACAAAATTCTCTGGTCTGATGAGACAAAGATTGAACTCTTTGGCGTGAATGCCAGGTGTCATGTTTGGAGGAAACCAGGCACCACTCATAACCACGCCAGTGGGGGTGGCAGCATCATGCTGTGGGGATGTTTTTCAGTGGCAGAGACTGGGAGACTAGTCAGGATAAAGGGAAAGATGAATGCAGCAAAGTACAGAGACGTCCTGGATGAAAACCTGCTCCAGAGCACTCTTGACCTCAGACTGGGGCGATGGTTCATCTTTCAGCATGACAACAACCCTAAGCACACAGCCAAGATATCAAAGGAGTGGCTTCAGGACAACTCTGTGAATGTACTCGAGTGGCCGAGCCAGAGCCCAGACTTGAATCCAATTGAACATCTCTGGAGAGATCTGAAAATGTCTGTGCACCAACCCTTCCCATCCAACCTGATGGAGCTTGAAAGGTGCTGCAAAGACAAATGGGTGAAATTGCCCAAAGATAGGTGTGCCAAGCTCGTGGCGTCATATTCAAAAAGACTTGAGGCTGTAATTGCTGCCAAAGGTGCATCAACAAAGTATTGAGCAAAGGCTGTGAATACTTACAGTGGTGTGAGAAAGTATTTGCCCCCTTCCTGACTTCACATTTTTTTGTATGTTTGTCACATTTAAATGTTTCAGCTCATCAACCAAATTTAAATATTAGACAAAGATAACACAAGTAAACACAAAATGCAGTTTTTAAATAAAGGTGTTTATTATTAAGGGTAAAAAAAAAATCCAAACCGACATGGTCCTGTGTGAAAAAGTGATTGCGCATAAATCCGTCCTTTCTCCTCACTCCTCCGTGTGCTGCGTAATAGCGCACGGGGAGATCCATGACACAAGAGGTCACAAAAGACCCCACAACAACATCCAAAGAACTGCAGGCCTCACTTGCCTCAGTTAAGGTCAGGGTTAATGACTCCACCATAAGAAAGAGACTAGGCAAAAATGGCCTGCATGGCAGAGTTCCAAGACAAAAACCACTGCTGAGCAAAAAGAACATAAAGGCTCGTCTCAGTTTTGCCAGGAAACATCTTGATGATCCCCAAGACTTTTGGGAAAATACTGTCTGGACTGACGAGACAAAAGTTGAACTTTTTGGAAGGTGTGTGTCCCATTACATCTGGTGTAAAAGTAACACAGCATTTCAGAAAAGGAACATCATACCAACAGTAAACATGGTGGTGGTAGTGTGATGGTCTGGGGCTGTTTTGCTACTTGGAAGATTTAAATGGAACCATGAATTCTGCTGTCTACCAAAAAATCCTGAAGGAGAATGTCCGGCCATCTGTTTGTGACCTCAAACTGAAGCGCACTTGGGTTCTGCAGTAGGACAATGATCCAAAACACACCAGCAGGTCCACCTCTGAATGGCTTAAGAAAAACAAAATGAAGACTTTGGAGTGGCCTAGTCAAAGTCCTTACCTGAATCCGATTGAGATGCTGTGGCATGACCTTAAAAAGGTGTTTCATGCTTGAAAACCCTCCAATGTGGCTGAATTATAACAATTCTTCAAAGATGAGTGGGCCTAATTCCTCCACACTGCTGTACAAGACTCACTGTCAGTTATCGCAAACACTTGATTGCAGTTGCTGCTGCTAAGGGTGGCCCAGCAGTTACAGTATTAGGTTTAGGGGGCAATCACTTTTTCACACAGGGCCATGTAGGTTTGGATTTTTTTTCCCTTAATAATAAACACTTTCATCTAAAAACTGCATTTTGTGTTTACTTGTGTTGTCTTTGTTTAATATTTAAATTTGTTTGATGATCTGAAATATTTAAGTGTGACAAACATACAAAAAAAAAGAGAAATCAGGAAGGGGGCAAACACTTTTTCACACCACTGTATGTCCATGTAATTTCTTAGTTTTTTATTTTTAATAAATTTGCAAAAATCTAAAAAAAAAAACCCTCTTTTCACATTATCATTATGGGGTATTGTGTGTACAATTTTGAGGAAAAAAATGAATTTAATCCCTTTTGGAAAAAGGCTGTAATGTAACAAAATGTGGAAAAAGTGAAGCGCTGTGAATACTTTCTGAATGCACTGTATGTACAGCGGGGAAAATAAGTATTGAACACATCAACATTTTTCTCATTAAACATATTTCTGATGGAGCCATTGACCTGAGATTTTCACCAGATTTCAGTAACAACCCAAGTAATCCATACATACAAAGAAATCAAGGCAACTGTTTTCACAAAACAAATTATATTTAATAAAGTGGAATGACACAGGGAATAAGTATTGAACATGCTTGGTGAAAATCATTTAATATTTAGTAGAAAAGTCTTTATTGGTAAGAACAGCTTCCAGAGGCCTCCTGTGTGGAGAAACTAGATGCAGGCATTGCTCAGGAGTGATTTTAGCCCATTCTTCCACACAAACTGTCTTCAAATCTTGAAGGGTCTGTGGGTGTTTTCTATGAACTCTTCAGTTCGTTCCATAGATTTTCAACTGGATTTAGGTCAGGTGACTGACTGGGCCATTCTAACAGCTTTATTTTCCTCCTCCAGGAGCCAGTTGAGAGTTTCCTTGGCTTTGTGTTTGGGATCATTGTCATGCTGAAATGTCCACCCTTGTTTCATCTTCAGCATCTTGGCAGATGGCAACAGGTTCTTATCAAGGATGTCTCTCTGGACAGTTGTCCATTCATCTTTCCTTCAATTATATGAAGTCTGCCTGTACCATATGTTGAAAAACACCCCCACACCATGATGGGATGTGCAGTGCCATTTCTCCTCCAAGCATACTGTGTGTTGTGGCATCCAAAAAGTTCAATTTTGGTCTCATCTGACCAGATTATATTCTCCCAGTATTTTACTGGCTTGCTAAATGTTGTGCAGCAAACTTTAAATGAGCTTCAACATGCTTTTTCTTCAGCAATGGAGTCTTGTGAGGTGAGCGACCATAGACCCCATGTCGGCTGAGTGCATTACTTATTGTTTTCTTTGAAACAGCAGTACCTGCTAACTCCAGGTCTTTCTGGAACTCTCCATGAGTGGTCTTTGGCTCATGGATAACTCTTCTGATAATTCTTCTGACTCCTCTGTCAGAAATCTTGCGAGGAGCTCCTGGTCGTGGCCGGTTTATGATAAAATGATGTTCTTTCCGCTTCCGAATGATGGCTTCAGCAGTGTTCACTGGAACATTCAGCAGTTTAGAAATTCACCTGTGACCAATGCCATCATTACGTTTTGCAACAATAAGATTGCGAAGGTCTAGAGAAAGCTCTTTGCTTCTTCCCATTATGAGTTCTTTGTGGTGTTACAATCTGATATACACAGACCTTTTTAAAGGCTATCAGTCAGGACTTAACCAGCTAAAATTAATTTGCACTGATGGGGGACAGGATGGCTTCCTAAATTCTGGTGGATTTCAGCTGGTTTCTTGGCTTTCTATGCCTTTTTGCACCTCTTTATCTTCATGTGTTCAATACTTATACCCTAGGTCATTCCACTTTATTAAATATAACTTGTTTTGTGAACATAGTTGCCTTGATTTCTTTGCATGCATGTATTACTTGGGTTGTTACTGATATCTGGTGAAAATCTGAGGTAAATAGCTTCATCAGAAATACGTTTGAGAAAAATATTGACGTGTTCAATACTTATATTCCCTGCTCTGTGTGTGTGTGTGAGTGGGGGGGTGGTGGCAGTGGCTGAGGAAGTAGAGCAGGTCATCCAATAACCAGCGGGTTGGCGGTTCGAATTCCCCTCTTTGCAACAGTTCTTTCAATAATATTGGTTGTTACAGACAAAAGACAGTTTGTTCATTGGACTAAAGTTCATAAAACCCGCCCACGAAGAAAGACTATTGATTTAGGCGTATGTCAATCACCCTAACAGCGCGAAAGTTGTCTGAAGTTATAAAGAGGGGAGACGCTCCCCTTCAGATCAGAGCAGTATCAGAGTTTCTGTCCGTTCAGTTTTTTACAGGGAACATGGAATATTGTGTTTGTGTAAACTTCTGTGTATTTTAATGTTTTTCTTTAAACGTCTAGGAATTAATTCTTTCTTTCCTGAGCTCAAATCTTGATTCAGAGTTAAAAACTCCTGTTCCTAGGCGGTCTCTATTTTTCTCCTCTAAACTTTCTTTAAATCCACCGTGTTGTTTTTTCCAAGGATGGACCATCTCCATACTGGAAGCTATTTTCAATTCCACGAAGTCAGAAAAATACCTTTTAATTTTGCTATTGGGATCAGATTTTGTAATTATTCTTGAACTCCCTTGGAAGAAGCCGCTGACCCATGAACGCCTCGATGCAGCTCACCATTACGCTGCCCTAAGGAAGCCACCATCGCCATCTGAGTTTTGACCTAAGCTCCAACTGTGATTGAAGCAGTCAAAATCCAGCCTTGTGACTGTTTGACTGTAAAGGTTGAACTGTGGACTTTAGAATATCTGCGGGCAGATACTTTCTCTATAATCCACAAAATCTTCAGCTGAGGAAGCCACCAAAAGGGACCACCACACAAGGAGTCACGTGAGCTGTATTCTCTGTTCCATCTGCTGAAAGTAAATAAACGTCTGAGATTTGTGAATAATTCAGCATCTGATCAGATACAAAATTAAAAGAGAGATATAATTTTTCTTATTAAAATTCTGTTTTTATTTTCTTAAGAGTAGTCCAGAATTTTCCATATAATTAGTTAATTTTCTCCATAAATTTGCATCCAGTTTTATTCTTAATTTTCATTTCAACTCTTCCAAATTCACGCTAAAGTCCATGGTTTTATAGATGTGCTCACACTGTTACTCTAGCCTCAGTTACAAATTTAGTATGATGGTTAATGTTGATCATTTCACTGTTTACAAGTTATCTGAATGTGATGTCATTTAATCAACTTCATTTAAATAAATCTGTAAAATGAGAGTTCTTGGGAATTTATTCCATCCTGAGTCTGTCTTCGAAGCCCCAGTATCGAATTCACAAATATTTGGAGACTGATTACGTCATTAAATAGGTATAAAGTGGAATTAATTAAAAAAATTGCTCACATTTATTGAGCTGGTGCCCCCAAACGAGTGTTTACTATTAACTTTTTCTGTGTGTGCGGACCCGGAGTAAATCTCAGGTCCCGATACACTAATACAAATTAAATAATCTTTATACCTGATCATAATTATAAATTAAATATCACTACAAGGTGTTTGATCCATGAATCAACCAATAAATTTTCTGGTTCAATTAGAATTGGTATTTAAACAGTCCTCATGCTGTTCACATTGTGACATCATGAGACCAAGACGATGCCTAACAATTGATCAACAGTACCTCGCCCTTGAGAGGCTTCAAACAGGATGTTCTCAAAGGGAAGTGGCCACTGAGCTTAGAGTGTCACAGACTGTCACCAACAAGTTGCAACAGAGATACAGAGAGACTGGAAGAGTCACCGAAAGGCATAGAAGTGGACGTTCTTTGGCCACATCCCACGCTGATGACCATTTCATTGTGAACAGTGCCCTGCAGAACCCGATGATGAATGCCACTCAACTCCAGGCACATTTAAGGGAGGTGAGAGACACACAAGTGTCACACCAGACCATTCCAAACTGTTTACATCAGCGTGGTCTGTGTGCTAGATGACCTGCAAGGGTACCTGAACACACCACCAGGCACAGGCGTCATCGTTTGCATGGGCCAGGGAACATTTATGCTGGACAAGGGACCAGTGGGCTTCAGTGCTGTTCTCTGATGAAAGTCAATTCACGTTGAGCAGAAATGATAGCTGCCAACAATGTTGGAGACGTCAAGGAGAGTGCTATGCATCAGCCACTGTTGTCACCATGTTATAGTCTGGGCAGGTGTGTCTAGTCAATACAGAACTGCCCTACACCTTGTGAATGGTACAGTGACAAGCCAATACTACCTGAATAATATCATTAATCCAGTCATTGTGCCCATGCATGAACAACACAGGCCCAATTTCATCTTCATGACCGACAATGCTCCAGCTCATCGAGGTCACACCATTTGGGAATGGCTGCTAGAAGCTGGGGTACCTCAAATGGAGTGGCCTGCACTTCCTCCAGACCTGAATCCCATAGAAAACTTATGGGATCAGCCTAGTCACCATGTAGAGGCTCGTAATCCTGCACCCCAGAACCGCAATGACCTGATGGCAGCCCTTCAAAAGAGTGGAATGCCATGTCTCAGCAGGCAATAAGTTGACTTGTGAACAGCATGAGACATCGTTGTCAAGCTGTAATTGATGCTCAAGGGCACATGACAAGTTATTGATACACTGACATTTTACATATATATTATATATTTACATATTGTATCTCACAAAAGTGAATACACCCTGATAGAAAAATTCCATATTATAATTATTATATTATTCTTATACTATTCCATGACTTTCCTATCTCTTGTCTGATATTTGTATGTACATTCCATGTAGAATAATTTCATACATTCCTCTATATTATTCTTTCATATTATATGTCTGATATATTTTTGATGCACTTCTGTGAGCAATTATTCTTTATCTGTGGCCTTCATGTCCCAGAGTCTTGAGTGGATGTGCGTGTGAATGCTGAGAATGCAGGTCAGTAGAGACGTAAGGGATGACCTAGGCTACACTGATAATCACTTTGTTTTATTGACCTGCTCTGCTAAGTTTTTGTGACCGAGGGATGTAATCTCCCAGTTTATGAAGATTAGATTTATAGACACTTAGCCTGTCTCCAGGAGATGCCATAAGGAAGTCTCTCTCTTTGTTTAGCTATCCTTAGAGCTATCCTTAGAGCTATAAAAATACCAGGCTCGGAATGTATGGTCAGAAAAAGGGTGCATGAGCGACTCTGTGGATGGTTGAATGTACTTTTTTCTCCTGGCCAGAGGAAATAAATGACTCACAACTCTAGAATCCGCCTATTGAATTTTTGACTCAGTCTCATTTCAATTCAATTTTATTCTAACACACACCCTCACATTTTTGTAAATATTTTATTTGATCTTTTCATGGGACAACGTTGAAGATATGACACTTTGATACAATGTAAAGTAGTCAGTGTACAGCTTGTATAACAGTGTAAATTTGCTGTCCCCTCAAAATAACCCAACACACAGCCATTAATGTCTAAACCACTGGCAACCAAAGTGAGTACACACCTAGTGAAAATGTCCAAATTGTGCCCAAAGTGTCAATATTTTGTGTGGCCACCATTATTCTCCAGCACTGCCTTAACTCTCTTGGGCATGGAGTTCACTAGAGCTTCACAGGTTGCCACTGGAATCCTCTTCCACTCTTCCTTGACGACATCATGGTGTTACAGACCTTGCACTCCTCCACCTTCCATTTGAGGATGCCCCACAGATGCTCAGTAGGGTTTGGGTCTGGAGACATGCTTGGCCAGTGGTTGTCTTGGAGGTGTGTTTGGAGTCATTATCATGTTGGAATACTGCCCTGCAGCCCAGTTTCCGAAGGGAAGGGATCATTCTCTGCTTCAGTATGTCACAGTACATGTTGGCATTCATGGTTCCCTCAATGAACTGTAGCTCCCCAGTGCTGGCAGCATTCATGCAGCCCCAAACCATGACACTCCCACCATCATGCTTGACTGTAGGCAAGACACACTTGTCTTTGTACTCCTCACCTGGTTGCCGCCATACACGCTTGACACCATCTGAATCAAATAAGTTTATGTTGGTCTCATCAGACCACAGGACATGGTTCCAGTAATCCATGTCCTTAGTCTGCTTGTCTTCAGCAAACTGTTTGTGGGCTTTCTTTTGCATCATCTTTAAAAGGGACTTCCTTCTGGGATGACAGCCATGCAGACCAATTTGATGCAGTGTGCGGTGTATGGTCTGAGCACTGACAGGCTGACCCCCCAACCCTTCAACCTTTGCAGCAATGCTGGCAGCACTCATACGTCTATTTTCAAAAGACAACCAAGATATGACACTGAGTACATGCACTCAACTTCTTTGGTCGACCATTGCGAGGCCTGTTCTGAGTGGAACCTGTCCTGTTAAATCGCTGTATGGTCTTGGCCACTGTGATGCAGCTCAGTTTCAGGGTGTTGGCAATCTTCTTATAGCCTAGGCCATCCTTATGTAGTGCAACAATTTCTTTTTCAGATCCACAGAGAGTTCTTTGCCATGAGGTGCCATGTTGAATTTCCAGTGACCAGTATGCGAGAATGTAAGAGTGATAACACCAAATTTAACACACCTGCTCCCCATTAACACCTGAGACCTTGTAACACTAATGAGTCACATGACACCACGGAGAGAAAATGGCTAATTGGGCCCAGTTTGGATATTTTTACTAGAGGTGTACTCACTTTTGTTGACCGCGGTTTAGACCTTAAAGGCTGTGTGTTGAGTTATTTTGAGGGGACAGCAAATTTACACTGGTAAACAAGCTGTACACTGACTACGCTACATTGTATCAAAGTGTCATATCATCAGTGTTGTCCCATGAAAAGATATAATAAAATATTTACAAAAATTTGAGGGGTGTACTCACTTTTGTGAGATACTGTATATATATTATATATACTTTTTAAAATGAACAAGAATGAGCAAGTAATAAATAAATAAACAGTAAACAAATAACCCAGCCACAGGGGTGCACAAGCCAGTGTACTCCTAGTGCCGATCCTAAGCCCGGGTAAATGGGGAGGGTTGTGCCAGGAAAGGCGTCTGACGTAAAACCTTTGCCAAATCAAACATGCGGATCATGATAAATGAGACTTTCATACCAGATCAGTCGAGGCCCAGGTTAACAACGACCACCACTGGTGCTATTAATCAACAGGGTGCTGGTGGAGACTGGGCACCCTTGGTCGAAGATCAAGGAGGAGGAGAGGGAAAAGGTGTGTCAAGAAGGAGAGAGAGAAAAGAAAAGGTAGAAGTGTGGAGGTGAGAGTAGGGACATTAAATGTATGGACTATGACTGATAAAGGCATACTGTGTGTTCAAGAAACCAGATGGAAGGGAAGCAAGGCTAGGAGCATTGGAGGTGGATTTAAACTGTTCTACTATGGTGCAGATAGGAAGAGAAATGGAGTAGGAGTAATCTTAAAAGAAGAATATGTGAAGAGTGTTCAGGAGGTAAAGAGAGAGTCAGACAGAATCATGAGTTTGAAGCTAGAAGTCAAAGGTGTGATGTTAAATGTTGTCAGTGCGTATGCCCCACAAGTTGGCTGTCAGGTAGAAGAGAAAGAGGAATTCTGGAGTAAGCTGGATGAAGTGGTAGAGAGTGTTCCCGCGGGGGAGAGAGTGGTGATTGGAGTGGACTTTAATGGACATGTAGGTGAAGGGAACAGAGGCGATGAGGAGGTGCTGGGTAGGTATGGTCTTAAGGAGAGAAATGTGGAAGGACAGATGGTTGTGGATATGGCTAAAAGGAGGAAAATGCCTGTGGTCAACACATACTTCAAGAAGAGAGAGGAACATAGGGTGATTTAAAAGAGTGGAATGTGGAAGAGTGGAATGTGTGCACAGGTGGACTACATCTTATGCAGAAGGAGAAATCTGAAAGAGATAGGAGACTGCAAGGTGGTGGCAGGGGAGAACGTAGCTAGACAGCATTGGATGGTAGTCTGTAGGATGACTTTGCAAAGCAACAAGAGGAAAACAGTGAAGGCAGAGCAGTCAGGGAGATGAAGAAAGTAGAAAGGAGTATTTGGAATCTAGGTGCATGGCAAAGAGAGAGGTGGCAAAGGCAAAGGAAAAGGCATGTAGTGAATTGTATGAGAAGCTGGACACTAAGGAAGGAGAAAAGGACTTGTATCGATTGGCTAGACAGAGAGATTGAGCTGGAAAGGATGTGCAGCAGGTTAGGTTGATTAAGGACAGAAATGGTAATGTACTAACCAATGACGAGAGCGTGTTGAGAAGGTGTTAGGAGTACTTTGAAGATGATGAATAAAGAAAATGAGAGAGAGAGGAGGATGGATGAAGGAAAGATGGTAAACAAAGAAGTCCCAAGGATCAGAAAGGCGGAAGTGAGGACAGCTTTTAAGAGGATGAAGAATGGAAAGGCGGTTGGTCCAGATGAAATACCTGTGAAGGTATGGAGATGTTTAGGAGAGACGGCAGTGGACGTTTTAACCAGATTGTTTAACACAATCTTGGAGAGTTAGAGGATGCCTGGGGAGTGGAGAAAAAGTGTTTGGGACCAATTTTCAACAACAAAGGTGATGCTCAGAGCTGTAGTAACTACATGGGCATAAAGCTGATCAGCCACACTATGAAGATATGGGAAAGAGTTGTTGAAGCCAGGTTAAGAGGAGAGGTGACAATTAGTGAGCAGCAGTACGGTTTCATGCCAAGAAAGAGTACTACAGATGCAATGTTTGCTTTAAGATTGTTGATAGATAAGTATAGAGAAGGTCAGAAGGAGTTGCACAGTGTCTTTATGGATCTAGAGAAAGCATATGATAGGGTGCCAACAGAGGAAGTGTGGTACTGTATGAGGAAGTTAGGAGTGGCAGAGAAGTATGTGAGGGTGGTGCAGGACATGCATGAGGACAGCAAGACGGGAGTGAGGTGTGCTGTAGGAGTGATGGATGGGTTCAAGGTGGGGGGGGGGATTACATCAGGGATCGGCTCTGAGCCCCTTCTTGTTTGCCATGGTGATGGACAGGCTGACAGACGAGGTCAGGCAGGAGTCTCCGTGGACCATGATGTTTGCAGATAACATTGTGATCTGTAGTGAGAATAGGGAGCAGATGGAAGAGAACCTAGAGACGTGGAGGTATGCTCTGGAGAGAAGAGGAATGAAAGTCAGTAGAAGCAAGGCAGAATACATGAGTGTGAATGAGTGGGAGGCAGGTGCAACGGTGAAGATGGAAGGAGTCGCGGTAGTGAAAGTAGATGAGTTTAAATACCTGGGGTCAACCATCCTAAGCAATGGAAAATGCACAAGAGAGGTGAAGAAGAGAGTGCAGGCAGGGTGGATTGGGTGGAGACGAGTGTTGGGGTGATTTGTGACAGAAGGGTAGCAGCAAGATTGAAAGGGAAGATTTACAAGACGGTAGTGAGACCTGCTATGATGTATGGCTTTGGAGACAGTGTCGCTGACAAAAAACAGGAGGTTGAGCTGGAGGTGGCAGAGTTGAAGATGTTAAGATTTTCATTGGGAGTGATTAGGAGGGACAGGATTAGAAATAAATATATCAGAGGGACAGGTCAGGTTGAGCGGTTTGGAGACAAAGTAAGAGAGGCAATCCTGAGATGATTTGGACATGTGCAGAGGAGGGATAGTGGATATATTGGACAATGGATGTTGAAGTTGGAGCTGCCAGGCAGGAGGAAAAAAAAAAGACCACAGAGAAGATTCATGGATGTCGTGACAGAGGACATGGAGAGGGTTGGTGTTACTGTTTGGTTCTGAGCATGGTTTGGAGACCATGCTCACACTTTAGGTTTATCTTTGATTATTCACTGTGTTTTCTTCACCTCAGCCCAGTCTGATCACTGTGTTTATTTTCTCATTCATGTCCCTATTTAGCTCGAGTAGGTTCATTTTGTCTTCTTTTTAATTATGAGCCTTTTGTTTTTATTATTAAAGACAAGGAAAGAAAGGAGATGTTTTTACCTTTACAGGTTTCGACTGTCCACCGCAGTCTTCATCAGAAGTGCCATTGGCACTCCCCTCGGTGTGGCAATCTACTGGGCTACTGTGTTACTCTGCTTTCACGTCATGCCTTGCCAAGTAATGTCACGTGTGCTAATTTTATGTTATGTCTAGTTTCTTGTTTTTGGCATGGTATAAATGACTGCAAACTACAGCTCCAGCGCTTGAGTCCAGTCCTCCTGTTTGTGCGCCACGAAGGGGCGCATTCCATGACAGTTACAGAGGAAGATGCAAGGGATAGGGTGAGATGGAGGCAGATGATCCGTTGTGGGGACCCCTAAAGGGAGCAGTCAAAAGAAGAAGAAGAAGTAAACAAATAACCTCTGTGTGTGTGTGTGTGTGTGTGTGTGTGTGTGTGTGTGTGTGTGTGTGTGTGTGTGTGTGTGTGTGTGTGTGTGTGTGTGTGTGTGAAAAATCTCTGGCTGACAGCTGGTTTGAATATTTGATATTCTGGAGAAGGCTTCAGTCATAACTTTTAGAAAAAAATTATAAGTTTAAAAAAAGATTTTTTAAATCTAATCCTAATTGTAACCTTTCCCCGATATCTCCGTGCACGAGGAGGGGGACAGCCAAACTATAAAAGAAGCTTGTCAGCTTGGGGTAAAACATTGCCTTGTGGGGGTCCTTGGCTCACAAAAGATTGAAAAACACTACACTAAATAATAGTTAACTAAGTTTTAGCCAATGACAATAATTTTAGTCAGCTATATTTTTATTAGCGGGTTAATTGAGGCAGGGAGTTGATTCACAAACTGTTTAGTCTACACCTTGTACCACTCACTTTTATTTTGATATACTGTAATGCTAGAGGATACCACAGGGCGGTCCTACTTCCCTTTTAGCATTGTCACATGATAATAAAACACACTAGCAGTTCTGGTCATGATGCATATATTGTGCAATTCATGTATGACTAGTTTATGTTGTGCTGTGGAGACCTGGCATTGTATGATTGTGTTTACTGTAGAATAAAGGACTGATGAGGAAGTTCATATTCTGCCAGGTTACTTCACCTTGCCCCTCAGGCTTGGGAGGTGTGCTCCTAATGGTGTGCCAGTGTCTCCTGGCTATGGGGTGGCAGTGGTTCAGGAGGCAGAGCGGATCGTCCAATAACCAGAGGGTTGGCGGTTCGAATCCCACTCTCCCCAGTCATCCTGCCGTTGTGTCCCTGGGCAAGACACTTTACCCACTTCTCCTCCAGTGCCCATGACACTGGGTATGAATGTGTATAAGTGGTCAGAGAGGGCATTGACATGGATTGGCAGCCACGTTTCCGTCAGTCTGTCCCAAGATAAGATAAGCCTTTATTAGTCCCACAATGGGGGAAGGCAGCTGTGGCTACAGAAGTAGCTTACCACCATCAATGTCTGTCTGGAGTGAATGAATAGTGGACTCACTGTAAGCGCTTTGAGATGTTACTTGACATATAAATCTAATCCATTATTATTGTTTTGCTGGTTGGCCTTCCGCCAGAGCACTGTTTGAGGTCTGTGGCATCATCAATGTCATAGAAATTATGGTAAATTTTGTTCATATAATAACTGACGGTTTGGTCAGGTCAGTTCATGCAGTAAAATCAACCGCTGTGATATTTTTATAATTGTGGCATACATTGTTGTCTGCTACAGCTTCAAAATTAATATAATATTAATCTGGGATTCATTTCCACTCTCTGCCGCCGTGCTGTGACGTGGTGATGGTGACACCTACTTCATCATGAGTTTGTCCGTGTTTCCTGTTCAAAGGTTCGGTGAGCTGAGGTGAGGTGGGCATTGACCCACGCCACTTGCAGGGTCATTTAGCCCACATCAAGTAGTGCAGGAAACCTATTCGGACAACAGAGAAAACTTGGATGGTACCGGGTTTGCCTGGAGTGTCGGGATAGATTGAAAGAGGCTTGAAGACATTCTTTCTCAACCCTGGGACCTAAACCCTTTACTGATGTTGGAAAACAACTGTTTTTATTTCACCAGTTTAACAGATATATCGATCATAAAAGTGCAACAAGAAGTATTTACTTTAAACTGTGACTGTTGACTCTAACATCCACTGAGCCCAGCACTTTTATAGTCCTCAAAAACTCTATAGACTCAGCTCAATTTTTAGTGTCAAATTTAGAAAAAAAAGGTAAAACATCAGATATTTTTATAAAAGGGTGTCTAGGACAACTGAGCCCCGTAGGGCAGGAAAAAGGTTTTATACGTCAGGTCACGTTTTACTAAGTTGGGGGACATGCCATGTAATAAGTTTTAATCATTTTGTTCTGTTATTTTCTTTATCTCACGCTTTTATAAATTTGTTTCCACATTTTCATTGATTTGTTCCCACAGTGTGGCAGTCTTGTACATGTTTCAGCTATCTCATTTATGCAAAAGCTGAGTCTACTCTCAAGTACAGACATAGTGCTGTTTTATATCTGAAGCCAAGATCAAAATAAAACCCACTGTCTCTCCAACTGCTCTGTTTGCTTCATGTGGTAGTTATTTTCCCATAACGCCTGATCCAAAACTGAATATGACTATTTAACATAATCACATACTAAATACAAAAGCTTAATCAAAGAATCTATTTCCATATCAACAGAAAAGTATGGATGAAATGAAAAACTGGCCAGTAGTGCATGAACTGTTACACCACTGATTATTGTTCATAAGTTAACTAACTAAAATGTGAGAACAAATTAAGCAAAACGTGGGAATTAATTCCATTTTCTTCCTTTAATTCAATACAACAGCATCAAAATAGGATTTTTTTTCAGAATTTTTCCCCTTAAAGGGCTCAATATTGGTGCCCTCCTCTGTACTGTGTGTGTGTGTATGTGCGCACGTGTGCGTGCATGTGTGTGTGTGTGTGTGTGTGTGTGTGTGAGAGAGAGAGAGAGAGAGAGAGAGAGAGAGAGAGAGAGAGAGAGAAAGAGAGAGAGAGAGAGAGAGAGAGAGTGCACTATAAAATGAGTTACAGGCATAGATGAGTACACATTTACATACCAAAACCAAACATTAATTCTTTCTTGAACAGGAAAGTGATCACAGAAAGACGCACCCTGTGCTTGTTAGTCTGGCTAATTAAATGTGAAAACGTTTTACTGTATATAAACAAACTCACTTGTTACCGCCCTTTTGTTTCTACAGAGAACACCAGACTACATTTCTGTGGTAACCTCTATTGTAGTTGGCTTTAATCATGGCAGCAGCACCTTTTCAGGGACAGTAAAGGATGCCAGTCCTTGGTTCTCCCAATGCTCCACACAAAGCTACTGTCACAGTGTTATGATTAGTACATCAGTATGGACTATGGAGCTCTTGCTGGGAGGATGCAAGTTTAAACCCTCACCAAACCAGGGCTTTGACAGCACTTTGAAGAATATAAAGTGGGTGAAAGAGAGGCCCATAATGAATACTTAAAAAACCCATTCAGGCAGACCTTGAGAAGTACAGGTTACCTCTGTGGTCAGTACTCTGTTCTCTCAGTCCTTCTGTTCCCTTCCTTATGTTGGGATTAGAATTTGCTGAGATCTGCAGCTTCTTCAGAGAAATACATTGAAAGAAGAACAAGATGAAGGGAGGGGGGACTTTTACAGAATAGCTCCGTCAAAACTGGCGTGACCCAGACCCAGCCAAAGATGCCTTCCACTAATAGCCTACATCAGCAAAAAGACAAAAGGATTTAGGCAATTATTAGATTTAACGGCTAGCTGCAGTGAATGGGGAAGTTCAAATAAAGTCATTGTACACTGATGGAGGAGTTTGGGGTTAGCTTAGGTTCATCTGCAGAGCAATGCCCAGCTTTGGAATAATTAACCAGAGACATCCATTAATCTATGCCAATGACAGTAACTGAAACAAAGACAACGCACCAATCATTCAGCACATGTCCACCCCTTTGGACCCTGGCTCACAGCTGTGGCACCATGCAGAACACTCAAGAGATTGAAGTAGCTTAACCACAATGTCTCAACTCCACAGAGTACGGTGATGGATGAAGTACAGCTCTCTGACAAATGAGTTGACAGACAACTCTCTCAGTGCCAGTGGGAGAGACCTTACTTAACTGTTTTGATGACAGTGCTGTTTCCTTGTTTTTGTGAAGCTTGACAATGACACTATCAAAGGAGTTTAACAGATACGAGAAGAAATATAGCAGCAAGCAGCGATCATCAGGTTCCAAGCAGCTGTAGATTTCATGGTTTTGTACTGTTTAGCAACAGCATTTAAAACCTAAGATGTGCTACACATTAGGTTTTTATAAATGCACAGGAGAGGCATGTTCTACTTCAGTTGTTCAGAAGAGTAAAAGTTCCCTGGAAGATACAAACCTGGCTCTCCAGCATACCAGCCTTAACCACTACACCACACAACTGTTCTGGTTCACACTAACTTTCTCAAAACACAATAATGTTCTATTGACAAGGCACAAAGGCTGATAGACATTTCAAAAAGATGATTTTTGGCACATGAACAGAATTGCATAAAATTTGATGTGGTTCTGGAGAATGCTGTTGTGAGAGTATGAAGTTTTATCAAGTTTTGATCACAATATCAGAAGATACATCAGCAAATATAGACCATAGAAAAATGGTTCAAATTCATCTGCTTATATAATCAAAATGGACTGAACTTTTTGTCATGATTTTAACAATTTCTTTATTATCAATATCTGTAGACAATTCACATTTAATTTCAAACAATTGGATGAATAACTTTTGCGGAGTTCCCTTTACTTGCACATTTTTGAAATATGGTGCAGAAAACTTCATTTTCAGAGCATAAGACAATGCATACCTGTCAATTAAAGTTTTGTATATAGTTCCCATGTATATCATTAGTCCACTTTATAATTTGGATTAAAGATACCTTTCAAAATAAAGGAAAATATTAAAAGACTTAGACTTTTGTTTATCACCGGTGACATCAGCCAACAACAGGTCCAAAACTCTGAACATTTCCTGACAGATACTCATGCAAACTAGAATTCTTGATTTTTAGGTGCACACCTATGTGGGTACGGTGGAGCTAATGGCCTGGTGCCTGTTTTGCTACCAGATGGACATCATGCATACAGCCTCCAGTAGGCTCTATCCAGAAAGCTCAGGAGTAAATTACACCAGTGTTTACAGTTATGCAAATGCATCTGGAGAGGTTGCAAGTTTGGCACTGTCATCAGGGTGCATGCTACATGCTATGAATCAGAAAGTGCCCCAACACTGTTCCCAGCTTACAAGAAGAAAAAGAAGAAATCACAGATAATTTCATCTTTAGTAAATCAGCACTGTGAATGGCACTTGAAAGCATTTGCTCCTCCCCTACCAACACACCCCACTTTGAATAATCATTAATGCAAATTTAGAAAATCCACAGAGTGTACTATGTTGCTCACCTGAAAGATGCAAACCTTAGTGTGTGGTCTTATTAATTCAGTTTGCTTCATTTTTTGCATGTGTTTTTGTACTTGCAAATCTTTTATTAGGCCTAATGTCTGCAAACAATAAAAATAAAGGCAGGCAGTGAGATAATCAACAAACATTTAGAGAAGTAAATGACATATTTTGGTTCAGACTATTGACTGCAACATGTGCTGCTATGCTATCTTTATTGGTAACACCAGACCCTTTTTTAAAAGAACATACTATATATTGATTGTTTATATTGATTTGTTTACAGTCTTCAGATGTTACAAAGATCAACCTTGGAATTAGTTTTTAAATATGGAATTGAATAAAGGCAGTTATATTATTTTAGTATTTAATCTACATGAGAGCTAAGTGAGAGAGGCAGAGGGAAGACAAGCACAGGGAAGAGGTGGTGTCTTGACAGACATGAGCTTATCGGAGGTGGTGGCGGGGAGGTGGTACAGTATGTGGCAGACCCTTGGCACACACGCCAGCTCCACTTTCCACGCTGCTCACTCTGATGATGCAGACTCTCGCAGTGCCCCTGCCCTCCTCCCAGCACAGCTTTGTGTGCCCGCATAATCTCCCAGCAAAGGAGGCGATGCAGGTGGTCCCATCCCAGGGAAGGCTCACCTCCCCCTCCATCCTCCGTGTCATGCTTTTTCTCCAACTCTCTCCGCCTGCCCTTGTCTCTCCACCAGTGCTGCCTGCATCCTCTCCTTCTTCAGCTCTTGGCGTGGCGTCACAAAGAGACACCCCCCTGGCAGAGATAAACCTATTTCATAGATGCCGAAGGGGGAACCTGATGCCTCCCCCTTCTCTCAGTGTCCCCTTCATCTCTCTCTTGCTCCTTCCCTTGCTCCCAGAGGAGAGCTGAGCTGCGCTGGCCTTCAAGCACCATTAGAGCCTCAGTGGCTTGTGTTTATGTGTGCTTTTTTTGTGTGTGTATTAAGAAGGTTCAAAGGGTTCTGCCTCTATAGTTCACCGGTCAACCTGATCCATGGGGGACTGAGGAAGCAAAGGCGATGACAGCCAGGGAGAGTTTCAGGGTTTAAGTGGAGGTTACAGCAGGGAGTGCAGATGTCACACAGAACGGTCCTTAGAAGGTAGTTTTCAGGAGGGAAATCTGAAAATGTTTTACGATAAAGGTCCTAAAAAAAAACCACCTTGTTTTCCCAGAAAGAAATGAAAACATGAACATTATTTTCAGTAATAGTGGGCCTCATTTACTAATATTTGCATTAAAATGTTCCTTCCTCTGGGGATTGCTTTTAAGAGAAGAATGGTCACTTAAACAAAAGAGAAGACATTTACAGATGAAAAAATGAAAGTATCTGAAAACAAAAAAGTGTTAAGTGTGAGAATTTAAAACAAATAAATGCAAAAAGGAAAAAAAAACCCATGAAAGCAGAAATGAAGCTGCAGTTATTGAACTTTTGCATATGGTGTGTTTTCATATCCCCCAAAACTCAATTATGCACACTGATGATCTGACTGAGGATGATGGAGAAACACCAAGCCATTCAGAAGTTGAGAAAAGAGTTTTTTTAAGGAAATAAAATGTTTTATCCATGACACAGAAATTGAGTGATGATTAATTTCAGTTTATTATATTTTATGATCCCAGGTTTAGCTCAAAAAAGAGGAGGGCCATTGTCTCCTCTCTTAACAGACCAGCCAATTGAAATATTAATGAAAATAAAATTTGGGTGTAAAATAGTGGTTTGCAAGGTTTGAGCATAGATTTGTGCATGCACACTGTTTGGGAAGGGTGAGTGCAGTGTCACTAGGGTTTGTCTGAAGCGACAAATCCTAGGACAAAGGTGGAAGTGGGAAAAAAAACCTGCAGTTCCTTAAACAGCCACATGAGGCTGGCTCTGTAAATGAATCCTTTGCTGATGACCCCCCCCCCCCCTTCCCCCATGATAAAGCCAGTGACTTTACAGCAGAAATGAATAATTCAACAGCCTGGTGTAAAAACACATGTGGAACATCAAGGGGTAACTGTAAATTTACTTTGTAAATGATATTAAGGGCATGAGCATTTTGACTGGCAAGTGTCCCAGCCTCAGCTAATTCCAGATCAAAAAGTCCTTGTCTAACTTTGTTTTATTTGTGCACTTTGAATTATTTTAAAATGTTCCAAGAATTGTTTAATATATAGAAGGAAGACATCTAAATAATATGTATACTAAAACAAGAAAAAGCAAGCAAAGTGCAGTTAAACTAACATGTAAATGCCCTGAAGCTAAATCACTGTTAGCCGCTATCTGCATCAGCTCAACCGTTTTACAAAATGGACAAATTGAAGTTAGATTTAAGAATCTGATCAGAGACTTGTAATCCCGATGTGGTGATAACATAACTTTGAAGAGCTGATGAATAAAGAAAATGAGAGAGAGAGGAGGATGGATGAAGGAACGATAGTGAACAAGGAAGTCCTGAGGATTAGCAAGGTTGAAGTGAGGGCAGCTATGAAGAGGATGAAGAATGGAAAGGCAGTTGATCCAGATGACATACCTGTGGAGGTATGGAGATGTTTAGGAGAGATGGCAGTGGCCTTTTTAACCAGATTGTTTAACACAATCTTGGAGAGGGAGAGGATGCCTGAGAAGTGGAGAAAAAGTGTTTTGGTACCAATTTTCAACAACAAAGGTGATGCTCAGAGCTGTAGTAACTACAAAGGCATGAAGTTGATCAGCCACACTATGAAGATATGGGAAAGAGTTGCTGAAGCCAGGTTAAGAGGAGATGTGACAATCAGTGAGCAGCAGTACGGTTTCATGCCAAGAAAGTGTACTACAAATAAGATAAGATAAGATAAGATAAGCCTTTATTAGTCCCACAACGGGGAAATTCCAGGATTGCAACAGCACAGGGATAGCAACACTCAGAGCAACAATCAGAAGGCAAGAAAAAAAACAAGCAAGCAAGAGCAGCTAATAAACATATGTACGTATTACTATAAAATATATATATATACACACACACACAGACACACAGTGCAGAGCATTGTAGCTGGATGGAATAAATATATGAATATATGAACACACAGTGCAGAGCATTGTAGCTAGATGGAATAAATATGTAAATATATAAACACCCACAGTACGGAGCATTGCAGCTAGGTGGAATAAATATGCAAGTATATAAACACACACAGTGCGGAGCAATGTAGCTAGATGGAATAATATGTAGATATATAAATATATAAACACACCCAGTGCTGAGCATTGTAGCTAGATGGAATAAATATGCAAATATATAAACACACACAGTGCAGAGCATTGTTGCTAGATGGAATGAAACAGCATAACCGTCTACTTAGTTATCCTACATGGTATGATTATGTGCCCATACATATTCTCACCCTCCATAGCGACCGGTATGTTCCTAGTTGTATGCCGGAGGGGACCATTGTGTAAGTCTATTGCATCTTTTGCATTCAAAAAACTATTAGTTTGTTACGTCTTTTTGCTATCTCTGCGAGCAGCCCTGCTTAGGTTGTACAGTCTGACAGCCGTTGGTAGGAAGGACCTACGAAACCTCTCGGTTGTGCACCTGGGATGATGTAGTCTGCTGCTAAATGAGCTCCTCAGTGCATTCAGTATGTCCTGCATAGGGTGGAACTCGGACTCCAGCAGAGATGACAGTTTAGCCACCGTCCTTCTCTCTCCTATCTCCTCCATCGGATCAAGGCGCTGCCCCAGGACAGAGCTAGCTTTCTTAATCAGTTTGTTCAGTCTCTTCCTATCGGCTGCAGTAATGTCACTGCCCCAGCAGACCACTCCAAAAGTGATGGCTGATGCCACCACCGTGTCATAGAATGACTTCAGCAGCGCCCCTTGTACACCAAAAGACCTGAGTCTCCTCAGCAGGAACAGCCTGCGCTGTCCCTTCTTGTAGAGTGCATCAGTATTGTGTGACCAGTCTAGTTTATTGTTCAGATGAATACCCAGGTACTTATAGGATGTCACCATCTCGATGTCTGTTCCCTGTATATTTACTGGTACTGTGAGGGGCTGCCCATGCCTGCGGCAGTCCACCACCAGCTCCTTAGTTTTCCTCGCGTTGATCTGGAGGCAGTTCCGATGGCACCAGTCCACGAAGTCCTGGATAAGCCCTCTGTACTCAGCTTCATCTCCATTGGAGATGAGGCCAACGATCGCAGAGTCATCAGAGAACTTCTGTAGATGGCAGTGTGTTGTGTTGTGTGAGAAGTCCGCAGTATAAAGAGTGAACAGGAAGGGAGCCAGCACCGTTCCCTGGGGGGGCCCCGTGCTACTGATGATCGTGTCGGACACACAGTCCCGGGTTCTCACAAACTGAGGCCGGTTCGTGAGGTAGTCCAGGATCCATGATGACAGGTGCTGGTCCACCCCTGCGCGCAGCAGCTTGTCCTTCAGGATCATCGGTTGGATGGTGTTGAAAGCACTGGAGAAGTCAAAGAACATGATCCTCACCATATTCCCGGGCTTCTCCAGGTGGGACAGAGAACGGTGAAGGAGGAAGATCACCGCATCCTCCACCCCAATGCCATGCTGGTAGGCGAACTGGAGTGGATCCATCGCTGGTTCCACCAGGGGGCGGAGGTGAGCAAGGAGCAGTCTCTCCAGGGTCTTCATCAAGTGGGACGTCAAGGCCACCGGTCTGTAGCTGTTCAGGTCTTTGGGGTGGGAAGTTTTTGGTACAGGTACCACACAAGATGTTTTCCACAGCTGTGGTACCCTCCCCAGTTTCAGGCTCATGTTGAAGATATACGTCACAATCCCACACAGCTGGTCTGCACAGCATGCAATGTTTGCTCTAAGAGTGCTGATGGAGAAGTATAGATAAGGTCAGAAGGAGTTGCACTGTGTCTTTATGGATCTCGAGAAAGCATATGATAGGGTGCCAAGAAAGGAAGTGTGGAACTGTATGAGAAAGTCAGGAGTGGCAGAGAAGTACACGACTCATAAAAAGTTAGGGATATTCGGCTTTCAGGTGAAATTTCAGGATGAACCAAAAATGCACTATATGTAACCTTTACACGTGAACTTAATTTGACCTTTAACCTTTTGAATGCACATTTCCAACTGTTCAGTGTTTCAGTACACTTTGCGTAACTTGCTGGTCTCTAACAGGGTGCTTAATGGCAAAATTCGCAACAGGTATTTGATACATGAATCGACTAGTAAATTTTCTGGTTCAGTAAGAATTGGTATTTAAACAGTCTTCTTCATCATGCTGTTCACATTTTGACATCATGAGACCAAGACGATGCCTAACAATTGATCAACAGTACCTCACCACTACGAGGCTTCAAAATGGATGTTCTCAGAGGGAAGTGGCCACTGAGCTTAGGGTGTCACAGTGTGTCATCAGCAAGTTGCAGCAGAGATACAGAGAGGCTGGAAGAGTCACAGAAAGGCATAGAAGTGGATGTCCTTTGGCCATGTCCCACACTGATGACCGCTTCATTGTGAACAGTGCGCCGCAGAACCAGATGATGAATGCCACTCAACTCCAGGCACATTTAAGGGAGGTGAGAGACACCCAAGTGTCATGTCAGACCGTTCAAAACCATTTACATCAGCGCGGTCTGCGTGCTAGATGGCCTACAAGGGTACATGACCAAGCCACCAGGCACAGGCGTCATCGTCTTGCATGGACCTGGGAGCATTTACGCTGGACAAGGGACCAGTAGGCCTCAGTGCTGTTCTCTGATGAAAGTGGATTTACGCTGAGCAGAAATGATGGGTGCCAACGAAGATGGAGATGTCAAGGAGAGCGCTATGCATCAGTCACTGTTGTCATCAGACGAGCCTTTGGTGGTGGTGGTGTTACAGTCTGGGCAGGTGTGTCTAGTCAGTACAGAACTGCCTTACACCTTGTGAATGGAACAGTGACAAGCCAATACTAGCTGAATAACATCATTAATCCAGTCATTGTGCTGCATGAACAACACAGGCCTAATTTCAAGATTCAAAGATTTTATTTGTCAATACTACTATACATACAGCACATACAGAACTGAAACGCCGTTTCTCTCGCTTCAGTGGTGTGCGCAATATTTTAAAAAAGGAATAAGGCTGGAAAAACAACAACAGCAGTCTATGTACAGTAATGCTACCCGTAGTGCAAATTAGGGATGAGCCATTACCACTCTGTCCCTGTCAAATAAACTAATCTACTACTACTACTACTTTTTCAAGACCGATACCAATACCGATACTATGACTTTGAGTATCGGCCGATACCGATCCGATACCGTATCCAAACCCGATACCGTCTCGCTTATTTAAAACAACAAATGTATAGAACATACTTTGTTAATCACTAGTTGCCTTTTGTACACATAAAAACAAAAATCTAAAAGCCAAAGAATATATTACAAATTTGAGTCAGCTCAGCAATGCTGCTGCTTTTTTTATTTTAAACTTTGCAACATTGGCAGCATTTCACTGGTCAGAACCATATAAACGTGCATTCTGAAGTTTTAAGTGCAAGTTTATAAAAAAAACTTTGAAGTTGAGTATTTAAATAACATTCAGATGAACTTCAAAGTGCCACTTTATGCATGAAGTAAAAAGCGCTGTAGATCTGAAAATAAAGGAACTAACCCTTTAAGTTGTATTTTTGTCATCCATTATCATAAGTATTCTCCTGGTCCTCAGTTTATTTAGTAGTGTTTATGATATTATTCTCTGTCGATATTTAGATTTTAGGTTTGCTCTTATTTTGAAGTCATTCCTGTTCCATTTCGTGTTCATGTAGCCTTGCACCCTCTGGGATTAATAAAGTATACAAAATACAAAAAAAAAAATAAATTGCTATTTATGTTTCTGTCACCTACCTCTCCTCAACTGTACTCCCCGAAAGGTATGCTCCAGTCTGGTTTTTACTTTCTGTTTCGTTTGGGTTTTTTTTAGGTTTCACTTTTAGTGCCCAGCCTCCTGAGCTGGAAAAGCAGCGGCTGCTTCTGCAGAACTCATGTCTTTCTGCTCAGTCCTTGACGCAATTCAGCATAATCCTTTGTCGTGATATTTTTTGCAAGTGTTTTATCAAGTTAGTGGTGTAAAATTGTAAATGCTGCTACCACACAGCAACATACTGAGGCAAGTCTCAGAGACAGAGTCTAGTGATGTGATGCTCATTGCCTCTGATTACAGAAGCCGTGCGCAGCATGGCTGAGAACAGGATTGCGCCTTCATTTTAATATTATTAATGTATCGGATCGGTAAATTACTTTTATTCCTTACCGATACCGATCCAGCCATATTGCCTGGATCGGACCCGATACCGATACCACGGATCGGATCGGCTCATCCATAGCACAAATAATGGTAAAAGATAAAACCCAAACATCCCATAGTGCAAATTAGGGCTGTCACAGTGAAGGAATTTCCCTTGCGGTGACGGTGGATAGCTCAACACTATTGCATTATTATTGCAAATGTTTTTAGGACCCCGTGGTCTCATAATTTAAACAGGGTTCATAACTTATGTGGCAAATGATGGAAGCTGTGAGAAACTCACTGCAGCTCCACTCTCAACTTGTGCGTGTGTGACAGTTGTGCGGAGCTCCAGTCGATTCTGTAAAAAAAAAAAAAACAACTTGATCATTTTCATAAAGCAGTGGCGGCCGCTGTCCAAAAAATCACGTTCAAACAAGCAATGCACTATGCAGTAGTTGTTTCGCTCTCAGAGCTCAATTGTCAGAATCATAAACACTCTGCTCAGAAGGAAATAACAAGCTTTGTGCCCTTTCAGTGCTCACTGTCATGGCTGTATTTAGCAATTCGTCCAAACACTTCCGCCACAAACTGCCTGCTTGAGTCTGTCTAGAGAGTGCCCCCCATGGTGCTGGCAGCGGCAGCACCCGGTGCTGTGGAAGCTTCTACAGTACCGGGTACAAACCTGCTGTTGGCAATAAAAATACACTTAACATTTAACAATTTATCTAATAATCAATGAGGGCACATAAGTGAACAACAAGATTTAGCCACACACACAAAAAAAGTAAACAATGCGTGTACGGATCCCCGTAATATATGATGGCAATGGTCTTGACTGCTGGTGAAGTTTACAGTTTTATTTTCTTATTTTAGCACAGTACACATTAAGTAAAACACATAAATTATGACCACCGTAACAGCCTGTGTCTCATTACGGGTCCATAAACCAAATAATGTTAGCGTTCGTAGCTCAACTGTCTCTGCTAATATAAGCACCGTAGCCTTACTGACAATTCCACAGGCAGGCACAGAAAGCGAAAACAAAGCCACCATTATCAAAATAAAAGCCTGTTTTTTTACTTCAATGCATAAAATAATAAACTTTTAAGGGGGTTATACACCGTGGTTGTTGCAGTTGCTCATTATCCTCCATGGTAGGCTTGTTCATAGCGCGGTACTACATAATTGCGGTTATCGCAACAGCCCTAGTGCAAATAAAGATAAACAATAAAACTCAGCAATCCTACATACAAAAAAAGGTAGGGCAGTTATACTCATAGTTGCAAGTTCGATGCGGCAGTGTTGGTGCTGACAGTGAGAGATTGGACTTCACATGATCAATATTGCAGTGACAGCAGCAGGTATGTCATTTGTGCAAATGGTTGCAGCAAGGTGCAGAAACATACAGCAGCAGATGTATTACGTTGGTGTGCCAGTCTTTCTGTGCCAACAGCTGAGGTAGTTATTGTGCAGGTGAGTGCATTACAGTCCGGGGGAGAGGGGGAGAGAAGTGAACTGAGTTCGGGATCCTGATGGCCTGGTGAACAAAGCTGTTTAGCAGTCTTGTGGAGTGGGCTCTGGTACCTTTTCCAGAGTCCGCCCATGTGTGTGAAATTATTATATTATGCTCATTTACTACTGAATCACCGCAGTGACATATTCATTGATACCACACTCTTATGTAATATTGCTTAATTAAGAGCCTCATCAGTGAACTCTGAGGGAGAAGAAAGAAAAGATCTTTACTGACGTGAAAGGTTTAGTTAACCGTGTTGCTGATTTAAGGTCAAATTGTCCAGCCCTAGTATATAATTATATATTGTATATGTACTGTATATGTTTGTATATATTTGTATAGTTCATGTGTACATATGTATGCATGGATACCCATTCTCTCCACATATTCACACACACACACACACACACACACACACACACACACACACACACACTTTGTGTCATGTACGCTGTGTCAGTGCGCAGCGAACAAAAGAGTTATTGCAAGCCCAAATACAGGTGAAGCCGACATGTTTATTAAACAGAACGGGGAACACACAAAATACACAAAATGCCCAACTAATACAGTTGAGGGTTAATAGAGATGGATGACCAGCTACAAACTCCGCTGGCAAGTCCACATGCTCCCAGGGTGGAACTGGAAAGCGGAGAAGGAAGGCTATAATAATGAAAAGAGGACTTACATGCAGGGTCAGAGCAACTGGCTCTGGAAAACAACTCCATACACAGTCCGGGGAAAAGACGTGAGCCAACAGGAGCGAGTCTGGTCATCAAAGGTTGACTATTGCCGCCACACTGAATGCATCCACTGACCAACATAAATACTCCAGCGCTAATGATGTCAAATGGACCAAGTCTACCTACGGGTACAAATAAGTAACAAAAAAAAAAAAAAAAAAAAAAAAAAAAAAATGGATGCAGGAGTGTGGGTGAGCAGGTGCATGAGTGAGTGTCAGAGTATGTGAGTGAGGATGAATGTGTGTGTGTGTGCATGTGTGGAAACAGGTGATGGCAATCAGCTGATAGGTGCCTGGCAGAGAGAGGTGAAAGGAGGGCTGTGGCTGTAGACTGGCAGAAGAACCAATAATCTGCCAGCTGAAAAAGATAACAATCACAGGCTAAAGCCACAGGTCATGAAACAGGGCAGGAAACAACAGCCCCGTTCATGACAGAGCCCCTCCTCCCCAAGGGGTAGATACCAGACACCCACCGTACCATCAAAAACAAAAACAACCTCCCCCCTCCCCAAACCCCTCACAACTAACCAGGGCTGGAGGTGGAGGAAACAGGTCAGGAGGGAATTAACCAATGGGAAAAGCAATGCAACACAGGAAAAAAAAAAAAAAAACTACCAAGCCCCAAGTAAGGTTAACCCTCCCCAACCCAAGAGTCCCAAAGATCAGGGGGCTGACCCCAGTCCAAGGCCCAGCAGGTGGCAGGTAGAACAGTGTCCAGTGGCCTGCCAGGGCAAACAGGCCACCCGACTAGGAAACCCAGTCCTTCGGGAGGCCGGCCCACACCGTTGAGCCACCAGGACCAGAGGGGTGGACGAGGTGGTGGCCTACCCACCGGAAGGCTAAGAGGTGGGTGGCCAGGGAGGAAGGACCCTGGCGGCTTCTGGAGACAGGGACAGGTGGACCATGGAAGTGCCCAGAGAAGGAGAAAGGGACACCCCGAGGACTTCAGGAAGGGGGGAAGAGACCTCGGTGTTCTCAGACTGGCCGGCAGCACACTCGGTGGTCCCGGCTTGGAACTGGGGCTCGGTCACACCCACGATGGAGTCAGATTGGGCCATGGCTGCACCCGTGGTAGTCCCAGCCAAGGACAACATTGCACCAGTGGTGGCCCCTTCCTGGGACCTCATTGCTCCTGCGGTGAGCCCCGACTGGGCCTGCATTACACCCACAGTGGACCCCGACTGAGCCACGGCTGCACCCACGGTGGAGTTCGACTGGACCCCTGCTGCACCCGCGGTGGACACCGATCGAGCCATAGCCATCAAGAGCTAGGCAAAAATGCTCAATAATGGAAAGGAGGAAAACAAAGGAGAGCACTTACCTAAGCTCAAGCTCCACCACAGTCCAGGACTCCAACGATCTGGGCGATGTGCTCACAGGCTCAGCCTCCTGGAGGTTCAGTTTATGCGCTGACTTTGCTGTGGTGGCCTCCCCAGCAGGCATGATGGTTTCTGCAGTCTTGATCTCACCAGCTGTTACGACCCACGCTGGGGACTCCTCCAGCGTGGCGGCTGGGATCTGGTTCACCATTTCTACAGGGGAACAATCCTCCCAGACCTCTGGCTCCCCTGGTCCTGACTGCTCGGCTCCAGTACCGACGGGCACACAAAGGAAACAGAAAGCAGGGAGAGGGCTCTTGAACAGTTCAAAACAGCAGCAGGTGGGGAGAACTCAGAGGACTGCTTTCCCTGAGTCTCCCTACCCGGAATCAGGCAAGACATTTCATTATTTATAGGAGTAAAATGAAAATTAACTTGCCTGTCTCCCCGGGTAATGATGTTGGCTGCTGCTGTTTGGGCGTCGTCATCCTTCCGTCAGAAAAAGGCGGTGTTTGGCCCTTCTGTCGACAGTTTAGGAGCCACCCCTCTCGCCACAGGAACGGGAGCCACCAGTGAGGAAAACAAGTGCCCCTCGACCATCTGTGGATACACCTAGGGAAAGGTCCTCACAGCGGATGTGGAGGAGAGTCTTGCCAAATGGAACTGCATGGGCAGGAACACGTGACTGCGGGGATTACCGGGCTGGGTGTGAAGAAGGACGCAGTTGGCAGGGCTGGATAGTTCCTCTGGGAATCCGGGGCCAGATGACGTCGACGCTGCTGACCTGGCTGCGGCCATCTTGGAGCAGGAGATGGAGCGGAAGAAAAGATGGCCGCCGGCTGAGAAAAGCGTCTCTGCTTCGGCTTGGTGCGGATCGCCCGTCTCTTCAGGTCAGGAAAAACCCGCTCAAGCGTGCAGACGGAGGACAGCAGCTCAGCACATTGAGTGTAATTCCAGAGGCCACGATGAGCCCGCAGACTCCTCAACACAGTGTTCAGGCAGTCTAAACTTTCTCCGGGGCCATAGGCATCCTCGGTGTCTAACAGGACCTCCCGGACGGATATGGCTGCCCACTCCTCCTCTACGGTGAGATGTCCCGCCGCTCGTCCGCTTCTGCCAGCGTGAGAACGGTGCTTCGAGAACATCATGCACCAACAGGTAGGAAAAACACAAAAAGAGTGAAAAAAATGTCACGTCACTTCACCGCTGGGCTCTAGCTGGTGGCGGCAATCTGTCATGTATGTTGCGTCAGTGTGCAGTGAACAAATGAATTATTCCGAGCCCAAATGCAGGTGAAGCCGACATGTTTATTAAACAGAATGGGGAAAACACAAAATACACAAAATGTCCAACTAATACAGTTGAGGGTTAGTAGAGATGGATGACCAACTACAAACGCCGTTGGCAAGCCCACGTGCTCCCAGGGCAGAACTGGGAAGCGGAGAAGGAAGGCTATAATAATGAAAAGAGGACTTACATACAGGGTCAGAGCAACTGGCTCTGGAAAACAACTCCATACACAGTCCGGGGAAAATAGGTGAGCCAACAGCAGCGAGTCTGGCCATCAAAGGTTGACTATTGCCGCCACACTGAATGCATCCACTGACCAATATAAATACTCCAGCGCTAGTGATGTCAAGTGGATGCAGGAGTGTGGCTGAACAGGTGCATGAGTGAGTGTCAGAGTATGTGAGTGAGGATGAATGTGTGTGTGTGTGTGTGTGTGTGTGTGTGTGTGTGTGTGTGTGTGTGTGTGTGTGTGTGTGTGTGTGTGGAAACAGGTGATGGCATTCAGCTGATAAGTGCCTGGCAGAGAGAGGTGAGAGGAGGACTGTAGCTGTAGACTGGCAGAGGAACCAATAATCTGCCATCTGAAAAAGATAACAATCACAGGCTAAAGCCACAGGTCATGAAATGGGGCAGGAAACAACAGCCCCATTCATGACAGTTTGTATGTTGTTGTAATTACACTACAGTGACAATTTTTTCACCTAGCACTGTATGCTTCACCTGGTACTATCAGCAGTTATAGCAAAAAATAAAAATACTCACAATACATCCATTGACATATATTGTGTATTTATGTGTGTGTGTGTGTGTGTTCTACTCACAAAAAGTTGGGGATATTTGGCTTTCAGGTGAAATTTATGGAAAATGTAAAAAGTTCACGCTACAGTGATACTGTAGAAGCATGCAAAGGTGATTTCCTCATCTCAAACAATTTATTTAAACAAAAGCCAACAACAGTGGTCGGTATACTACAACAAAAAATGTCAATGTCTCAATAACTTGTCATGTGCCCTTGAGCATCAATTACAGCTTGACAACAACGTCTCACACACATTGACATATAGCCTGTAGTGAGGGTGGGATCATGTGCCCCTGAACCCTCCCTTAGTTATGCTGCTAATAGGTTTAGACAGCCGGGGGACCTCCAACAATAAACTGTGCTTCACTCCTTTCTTCACTCTCAATGAAATATTTTTGCTGGTCATTAACATCTGTTTGTTCTCTCGCATAGACTGAGTTCTCGTCATGCTGTTTGCTCTCTACATGTCTGTTCTTTTCTTCTTCTTCTCTATCCCCTCACCCCCCCCCCCCCCCAGCCAGTCACAGCAGATGACTGCCCCTCCCTGAGTCTGGTTCTGCTGGAGATTTCTTCCTGCTAAAATTGAGTTTTTCCTCTCCACCGTTGCCAAGTGCTTGCTCACAGGGGATCGCCTGATTGCTGGGGTCTTTCTGCAATTGTGGGGTTTTCCCCTACAGTTTGTAAGTGCTATGAGATGACTGTTGTTGTGAAATGGCGTTATATAAATAGTCACGGGAAAGTTCCTTTGATGGAAATGCTGATTTGTATTCTCAACAACAGTGGCCCTATATGCCAAGCAAGGAGGTGTAATTACAAACTGAACCATTAAACAAAAGCAAACTAACCTTTCCCCATTGCCAAAGAAGTAATTACCTATTTCCAGAATATAAGGACAAAGTTATCACTTCGTGGGAAAACACGAACATGGTTTCTCTTTTACTATGACATCAATGTTATCACACCCTTATCCCCTTCAAACAAATCAGACATGGAAAATTGCCTGGTATTCCCCCCTCGGCGCTCACAATCACAGCATCAAAGACATGACGCAAGGCCAGGACAAAATGGAAGCCATTATAGCTAATTAGCTGCTGCCCTTTAAAGCAAAGGGGACCTGCTTGCTGTCGGAGCGCCGAGTGTGTGTCAGAGCAAATGCCACTGACAGCTCCCACGCTATGAAAGAGACACACGCAGGGAGGGAGGGCAAAGTAAGAGAGGTAGAGACTTAAGGAGGGGTTGTGGTGGATGGTGAATAAGCTGGAAAACATGCGTCCAATTTATTTTTAAAACTGAAAATGATGGAGGAAGTGTGCAGGAGGAGTAAATGTGGAGGGGGTGCTGGGTCATTGGTAGAGGGGGCAATGGGGGGGGGGGGGGAATGGATGTAAGGCTGGGGCACTGAGATACAAGTGATGAAAGGAGCTCCTTCTTTCCCTGCCAGGATGCACAAGGGCATTCTTCAGGCTCACCCAAGCATGACTCCACATTGCACACACACACACACACACACACACACACACCACCCACTGCCATGAAGTTCACGTATGGCGCGCCGCGTCCTCTTTGCCCCATCTTAACTTTATCACACACCTGAAGGCCTGCCTGCTGCCTGCCCTCAGCTCTGCATGTCTGTCATCGTGCTTCTATGGTTACAACAACCCTAAACCACGCACAAGTAGATGAGAAGAGATAAGCAGAGGACACACACGCCAACGTACACTCAAAATTAAACACGCACACTGTTAAGCACTGCACTGGCAGCTCGTCCCAACCTGTGTGAGCACGTATTAGAGGATAATTACTCATCCTTTCAAATCTGTTTTATGGTTATTCTTCACAGGAGCAACTGAAGTCACGTGGTTTCTGAACACAATGTCTGTGTGTATAAAATATTAGTGCTTATATGAAACTACGGTTGGGCGATATGGAAAAAAAAATCAAATCCCAGATTTTTTCAGGCCACATTCAATTTTTGATTTTAGTCAGTATTTTTGGATTGAGGACAAGGAATTATTTCAACAAGTTTTTCCCCCAAACAAAGATGATTTGCTATTAAAGTGCAAACCTGTCTTTAACCAATTCAAACTTCTTTTTCTTTTTAGATTTTTTTGTGTTTATAATATTAAGAAAGGCTTGATCAAACAAAGATGAATCCACACATTTCTGATTAATAAAGTCCCGACTTAACTTTTATCAAATTCAATTTAAAGGGTGGGGGAGGGGCTAGAGTTGGAGGCTATCATATTTACTCATACGAGCATGAAAATCAATTTTCATGATATTCATTTTTTGACATTTAAAATCAATTAATTGCCCAGCCCTACATGAAACTGTAATACTGTAATGACGGGAATGTGATTCATCATTTTTGCAGCCTGATTTGATTCAGTATGCTATATGGGCCAACAAAGATAAAATACAGTCACTTCACATTTGTCCCATTCAAAACTGAGCTAAGACCTTGATTCAGACTTCATGATGACAGTTAACCATTTGAAACTGTCCTGAGTCCTTTTGCTCCTAATAAGACTTTATATGAATGCAATAACACTGCTGTGGCTGAAGAATCCAGCCCATCGGAGTAGCTCATTCTGCCCTGATGAAATCACCCCAAGAGTGCTCAGATCTCCTGACCGTTGACTTTGAGCACAAACTAGATGCAGACCCACTTGAGGATTATTGTGTGTGTGAGTTTGGTGACCGTTGGGGCAATTCCCTAGGAGGACTAGCAATTCCCGTGGAATGTGTACATACGGATGACTGACACTGCACCATTGCATTAGCTCCTTTCAGCTTTGCCGGAATCGGAAAAAGAACATCAATGACCGGTTACATGGTCACAATAACACCATAAATGGGAATAATCAGATAATGGTAGTAACCCGACTTGATGTGTTTCCATGTACTGAATAAACGGATTACAGTAAACTATGTGATTTCTCATAACCTGATAATGACCTTTAACTGATTACTCCTTTTACATGAATAATCAGATAACTCCAGAAAGGCGATTATAATTGGTTTATTAGTGTTCATGTAAACATAGCCAGTGTCATCTCGTAACTACAGGGTATGCTCTCAAAACAAACATTTCAACAGATTACTAATCACATCTTTCTTGGTCACAGAATGAATTCATTCTTTTCAACTACACACCACTGGGCTTGATCATTTATTCATTTCCTCCCAAGCACAGCTGTCAGACATCCAGGAAAGCAACAGATAGTGAGAAAAACAGAAGTCAAGGCCTTGTCCACCCACGTATCCATTCTGTTCTTCCCAAATGAGTGCAGACGGATGATTTCCTGTGTATTAGTGTCCTTAACCTCTTATTCCCAGCCCAAGGCAGGAGACCTGGGCTGGGGTTAGAGGTCCGGCATCTTTTCACACATCTTTACAGACATAAAAAAGCAAACAAACGTTGGGGTCTTTATCACTGAAATCTAAACCCCTTGGGGTAATTTCGTGACTGAGTCGAGGGTAATGCAGCGATGACCACCTGTTCTCCGTTTCTGCTTGTAGCCGCTTTTGTCATGGGTTTTACATTCTTTCAAACAATTAAAGGCCCAGGGTGTAACTTAAGCTTTTACCAATTTCTCCCTCACTGCCTCATATATGGGAACCTATGCGGCCTCCTTTCAGAGGTTTCTTATGTGTCTGTCTTCATTTGAGGGGAAATTAAAAGCTCACCGAAAACGATTGTTCCGTAGGTCTCCATAGGCCTTACAGTTTCTGCACAATTATCACAAGAGTCACTGCTGCTGAATGATATTGGAGAGTTTTGGGGTTTTTTTAGACAAAAGCTCTGATTTACAAGGACTCTCCTTTGTGTCAGCCCATTGAAATAAACTGAGTTGTGGAAGCATTTATTGAAGAACTTTTGGAGGGTTAACAGGAGACAGTGAAAGGGAGTCCTTATACATATAGATTCCATCAACCAGCTATAAAAACTGAGACGAGAAGAGTCTCATTTATGTGGTAGCATGGTTACACTTTACTGCTCTGTGTCATTGAGGCAGAGGAGGCAGAGAGGACGCCTCTTTTGTTGGCTACGCGGCTGCGGCAGACAATGATCGAGGCGTGTGGAGCGTAGGAATGTCCTTACTGTAGACACTCTCGGAAGTCGGGTTCAAGTGTGCGTCTGTCGCTTTGTCCTTGTGTCAGTGTGTGTCCATTTTCATGACAGATAGGACTGTGGGAAAAGTGCCCTTACAAACAGTGTCTATTGTCTCGCTTCCATTTATTTGCAGAGCGGTTCATTCTGCTGATAAGTGATGGAGAGAACTGTAGATGAAACAAATTCAATCCACTGCAGCATTGTGACTCGCTTACATGAATCACTTCTGATTAGCCTCAAGTTGGCATGGCCGAGCCGTCACTGAAACTGCAAAAATCACACAGAGGCCTCGCCGAAATCAAGAGCCACTATCCCACCGAAGACCAGCCGCTTCCCTCCCTGTTTGAGTCTCACTACCATGAGGCTTCACTGTCACCGCTGTCACATAGTCAGCCATAATGGGCTGTGACTATTATTAATACAGGCCCTAAAGCACTCCCAGCAACATCCAACGGCTCAACATAAAATATGTTAATCAAATCAGGTCCCTGGGGCCCCTTCACAGGGAGCTCTAACAGAAATTGAATATCACTGATGCTTTCGTAGGAGGGGTCGTTCTCAAAGAGGGGAGGCCCTAACCCTGTTAGTCACACGGGTCGGAGCTCAATGATGCTGCATATTTCCAGTCACTGTCAATTACTCTTATATTGTCGGTGGAGGGTCGCATGCAGCCAGCACTTCAGGAGAGAAGACAGAGTGCTGAGCAACTGGTGGCTAGGTCTGTGGGGTAATGTGGGAAAATCTGAGATGGGGTGTGTGTATCTATGTGTGTGTGTTAGAGAGATTTTGTGGTCTTCAGAACAAATTGCCCAAGATGCCACATTCTAATCACACTGATATGAAGGGAGGAAATGAGCATGGCAGCTTATTGCAGATATTTGAATTATTTGACCATGAAATAGAACACTGTCTCTTTCAGTGCTCTCGGAGAAGGGAAATGATGAGGCTTTAAATGGTGCAACTTGTGGCTACTAGGTGTTTTTCTTTTGAAAAAAATCAGAAGACCATAAGGGACAATTTAAAGAGACCACAGTGAAATAACTCAAAGTATGAGGCAACTCTGAGACTTAAAAAAGCTGAACTTCATAACCTAAAAATGTCAACTAAATATAAGGGGAGAAAATGATCAAGTTAAACACTTTTTCAAGGGGATTTTGCATCTGCCTGCAGTAATCATATATAGCCAAAACCTTTCTTTTGAAAACTGATTTAGATTGCAGGAAAAAATACAGAGTTCAAAGCAAATGTATCCACACAATCCTTCACACACACACACACACACACACACACACACACACACACACACACACACACACACACACACACACACACACACACACACACACAAAAACAACAACCCTGCAATTGGTTATGGCACAATGGGAAAAAAAATCCATTTGATTTTGGCAGTTTTCAAAATCATCATTTGCCTTTAGTGTTGTAGTCAAGACCGCACTAACGGAGACCAAGACATGATCGAGACCAGAGTGTACTGAGACCAAGACAAGACTAAAAGCAATGGAGACCATTATATTAGTGCTGGGAATATTAGGCTGCGTGTCCACCAAACATGTTTTTTTTGTCACCACCTCCCTGAATGTGCTATTTTCAGTGTTTGTACGCTGCGCTCTGGAAAAAAAGTCTGTGCCCTGTATCCCAGCTACAGCTTGTCACTCACAGCTCAGCACTTCCGCTTTTCCTACGGTCAGACTTTCTACTTATTTTTTAATAGCAGTCTCTAAATAACAATGGACAGAAAACATATTCTGGCATTGATAGCAGCTCTGGATGCATAATACGATGACAGGGACAACAGGAGTCTGAGTACAGACTGCACCGGCATCCTATGCCCCGTCCTTCCTTATTCTGATTGGCTGATTAGAAAGATCTGACATTGACAAGCTGAGCTGCAGTCTGAAAAGTTGAATTTTTTTTCAGTTCTGAGCACCCTGAATACCATGACAAAAAGCAGCCATCACCGAGAGCGTTTCAGCACCGACGGCGCTCAACGCTGTAGACGCGGAACTACATAGAGAATGAATAGAAAATAGTCACCCACAGCTGAAAAAACACATTTGGTGGACATGCAGCCTTAAAGCGTTAAAACATTTATGCCAGGATCTAATTAGACCCACCAACATCCTGGCCATGAGGATGCTGACGCACCACCTCTCCTCCAAGATCACAGCACACAGAAGTCTGCAAGCTGGCAAATTTGACCAGCTAGTGCTTAGTCTTGATTGGTTCACTTTTTATGGTGACATCACAAAAACACTCTAATCTTGCCTTTTTCCAAGGGGAGGAGCTTAACTGAACTTTCACAGAAGAAAAACACAGACAGGACACATAAGAGTGATTTAGCTCTTGATATGTTATGTAAGTCATAAAAAAAAACCTTGATTTTCACTGGTGTGTTACTTTAAGACAGTTCATTTCATCTCTCAGAAGAAAATAAGCTACCTTGGTGGAGGTTTGCAGTCTCCCAGAGCTTCTGCCAACTCTAGGTGGTTAAATTACTACTTCTGGGCTAATCACATTTGACCAATGTGTTCCAAGAGAAACTAGGGTTTACAGGTCCAGATGCCATGGCAAGCTCTTCAGCGCCCCAACTCGACACACAAACACACATACAAATGTGGATGTTTGCCTCATTCATGAAGCAAACCAAAGCTGAGATAACAGAGTCTTGTGGGAGTGTTTGTGACACGCTGCACAAAGGTGAAGTTACGCAGACAGAGAAGGTGGGAGGCACGCAAACACAGAAAAACACCCTCAGTCAAGTATAAACCCACAGTCTGGCTTTGTCAATACATTTGGAAGGCTGATAGACAGGCAATGGCGCCAAAACACGCTCACCATCATACACTCACACTCTCTAAACAACATTGACAATTTCTTTATTGTTCAGAGTCTCAAAGACAAACACGGCTTGCTTTGTGTCAACAGCGTCTCGTGGTCGTATCTCTGTGGCCAGCTCCTCGGCGGTTTCCACCACTGGCTCCAAAAAGGGAAAGAGGATTAACTGCTGGTCCACGCCACAGTTTAGACTGCTTTAACACGGACAGAGCAGAGGAAGGTGGGATAATGCCATTTCATGTCTCTGGGTGCTGACATGATGCAATGTATTTCAGTGGTGAGAAGTGCAACAGTGAACAAGCAGAGACAAACTATAGTTAAGAGAAACAAAGGAGAAAGCTGAAGGATGGTTAAATGGAGCCAAAGAGAAGTAAATGAAATTTATTCAAAAGTTGGTTTAGTGTCTTTTCAACATGTCGGCAGTATCGTGCAGTGCTGCGAAAAAGTATTTCCATCCTCCTGATTTCTTATATTTTTTGCATATTTGTCACATCCTGTCAAGCAGACCTGGGTGTGGCCGATGAAACTGAACTTGGCATTCTGAAAAATGTAATTAATCACAGTTAATTCATTCTCTTAATAAATGAAACCATCATTTAAAAACTGCATTTTGTATTTATTCGGGTTATCTCTGTCTAATATTAAAATGTGTTTGCAGAGCTGAAACATTTAACTGTGACAAATATGCAAAAATATAAGAAATCAGGAAGGGGCAAATACTTTTTTCCGCAGCACTGTACATAGTACTCTGTACTGGAAACAAACTCAGTACAGGAGCACCATTGTCTTTTATGGGGGAAAAAAAAGGATCCTTGTGTCCTAAATTCATTGATTTTATTGTGTTTATGCAAGAAACCGGAGTAATTTGAATATTGCAAGTATACAAGCACATGCTGTAGTTGCAAGAATTTTTAAATGCTGTACATTTTAATGTGATGCTAAAAGACAAGAAACTAGGAATGGGTTACACAGATAGAACAGATTGATGAATGCTACAAATTTACTTAAACTGATAGAAGGTCACCTTTACTAACAAATCTGTTAGTTCGCATTATGAGGCCTAATGAAGCCTAATGTGTTGTTATATATTGGTATTCATGATTAAAATAAAAAAAATGCTGTATGATTTTGATGAGGTATAGTCACTCTTATTTTTATAAGGCAATCATTTTCATCATAATGGAGACAAATTGCTGAATAAACAAAGTCAGCTCATTTTAACAGATAAATGGTCTGATACATACATAGATACATAACTTTAAAATAATAGGAGACAACAAGATGATGGGATCAGTCCGCCAAGGTCTCCGCCTTTGACCGCCACCTAATCCGGTGGAGAGACTATGTCTCCCAGCTGGTCTGGGAACACCTTGGTATCCTCTCTGAAGAGCTGGAGCAGGTGGCTGGGGAGAGGGAAGTCTGGGCTTCTCTGCTTGAACTGCTGCCTCCATGACCAGGACCTCCGGAAAAGCGGTAGAAGATGGATGGATGGATGGATGGATGGATGGATGGATGGAACAAGATGATGGAAAAGTTACAGAAGTGACGACTAAAATGCCAAACACCTGCATGTGGAAATGCAGCTGACACAGACCTGGAGAGGAATTTTCTCAGCAGGATTCTTCATTAGTGGATGACTTTCCTCTTTCCTCATCACCGCTCCCATGCCAAAGTGTGAGCCGTTAAATCAAAGAACACAAACAAGAAGGTTTGCACAACCAAGACTTAATCCATCAGTTGATGGAGCGCTGACACCTCCCACCATATCCTATGATCCTGTACTTATGTGTGTGTGGCCTTGAAGTTAACATTATATCATTAACAGCATCATGATGACTTTACAACAACATCCAGTGTGTTGATTTACTGACATTAAATTTGCTGACTATCACCGCTTCAATAAAGCGGTGATAAAAAGAAAGGAAAAAAAGGAGGTCGACCCATTTGATGCATTCAGCGGTGAAAAAAACCTGTTTTTCCCCCTTCATCTCAGAGGGGCCCAAGCCTCCACGGAGGAGCTGTGAAGGCAGGAAAATAAAACCAGCCACGCGAGGGCAGAGCTCGTAGACCATGCTGCCAAACAGCATGTAAGCGGAGTGTGTTTAGGGGTGCGCTCCGTTGTCCTGCCGCGTTTCACAAGTCTCCCCTGGCCACGTTAACTGATCTCGGCCCCGCTTCCATGTGTAGAGAAACACACAACCCAACACAATAACAAGGATGGAGCGTGTAGATAGTAGCTTGTAAGATGCAAGCAGATTCATGCAGAAGAGTGGATATTATAGATGGCCGTAATGTGATTTCAGAACATGATACACTCCAAGTAAATCACTTCAAGATCCCACAATGTGAAAGCAGATAAAGGTGATTCAAGACTGATGCACAGTGTTGCACAATACTTAAATGAGGGGGAAAAAGTTACAAAGAAGAAATGATCATTAGCTGTCTCTGATCTCTGAACTTCTCATGAGGGAAAGTCAGGTGAGAAATTCAAGCTTCCTTGTTTGTTAATTGTATGAAAGGAGTATCCTGTGAGCACACTGTACCTTGCATTTATATTGCAGAAACATATGGAATCTTTCACATTTCTTCCAAAATTAATAACTTGGGGTTATCATAATGATTTTTCAAAACTGAAGTAACACCCCCTCCGCACCAAAGAATAAACTTTGTGTGTGTGCGCGCACGTGTGTATGTGTGTGTGTGAATACTGCATGTATGAATTAACAAAAGTGTACACAAAAACAATTACTCTTAATGAACTGTGAAAAGGCAGCCAGATAGCTAACACATAATATATCATATGCATATAATTAAAACAGCATTGAATACTGTAGGGCCATTCCAAGCCAAATCATCCAGTTATTGAGAAATTTCCCAGCTCACCCTCACCCCCAGGATGCTCTGAACAAAACTGATAGGTGTACCTGCGGTACACTCATGGAAGAATCCCAAATACTGGGATAATAGCTATAATAGTTTTCCAGATACGGCCTGTCAGTATTTTTTATTTAAGCCGATTGTGCGTCATCTAACTTTGAACTTCCACTACGCCTTCATGTGTACAAAGTTCATTGTTTGCTTCCTGGGCTAACTTTTCCGTCAAAAATCAGAATTTTTAGTCATATTAGGTGTATCTGCCATCATAAGTCCACAATAAGGCCTCAAAGTTGGTCAAAATTTGTAAAAAAAAAATAAATAAATAAATTGCACCACATTCTTCTTGTCACTGGGATAGCCTAAAATAAAATGTTCAGTACATATTTATTTAGGATGAATTTATTTAAATTATCACTGTCCTTTTCTACTGATTATTTTTAGCATTTTATTCATTTCTTGATTGTTCTTTTTAACTCTCCTGTAGGGCTGGGTGATAAATCAACAGTGTTGGACAAGTTACTAAAAAATAGTAACTAGTTAGTTATTAGTTACTTCTTTCAAAAGTAAGTGAGTTACTTTTTAGTTACTGCATGATTAAAGTAACTAGTTACTTGGAAAAGTAACTTTCATGTTACTTTTAAATGCATACTTAAATCATCTTGCACACGCAGCAAGATCAAGGACCCCTTGTTCTCATCAGAAAAAGAAGAAAAAGAAAACTGATGAGAAAAAAAGTCTCATCTTACAGAGAAAAAATGTCTCAGATTTACACAAACTGTTGTAATCAGTAGAAAGTCAGAAATTTACTAGAAATAAAGCTGAAAATTTGGGACCCCCTGGTGGGCCGTTTTTGGTCCACAAGCCCTATGTTTGACGCCCCTGGACCAGCCCATTAAAAATGCATATTTAGAGGATTTACTTCCATGAAATAATTGCACATCACAACAGCATGTAAATGAATGAGATAAAATAAAATAGAAAGCACAGATAAATTAAAGTTCACTGCTTAGAAGAAGCTGTTCTTTACTGCAACAAATCACTTTTTCTCTGTGCTTAAGAAAACTTTAAATGCATTTAATGAGGACATTAAATGCGAGCTTCTTGCTCAAAAAATACTCATGTTTACCCACAGAGGTAGGAGCTGGTAGGGGCTACTTTCTGCTTGGACAACAGGTGATCAGGGCTCAATATGAGAAGTCACCACCGCCACAGCATTTCTCCACCGGGCTGTGATGTGAACTGGGGCAGGACAGGAGACGGACCTGCGGGGGAGACTGTGTGACGGCTGCGTCAGTTACGGTAGGGTCAGTTTATAATTATTTGCTTATTTATTTGCTTGCCTTTGCCTTTGGCATGACAACCTCCAGTGGCTTGAGGCCGCTGGTGGTGCCAGGGATGGCAGTCCCACAAATAGCCACTGAAACTGTGTATTCATCCCCAGTTGGCAGCTGATGAGGAGGGTGTCTAGCAACTGCAAGTTGTATGATCGTCTATTTGCGCTAAAAATATCTATCTATATTAATAAAACGAGTAACGCATCTGATCAAATTTCAGTAACTGTAACACATTACTGAATTTTTAAACAGTAATTTCATGACACCGCACGTTACTGCAAAAGTAGTGGCATTACAGTAACGCCAATACTTTTGTTGGGATGTCACTACAGTATTGGGAGTAACACGTTACTTTGTAACGCGTACTTCCAACACTGTAAATCAATAACGATAATTATCACAAAATAACTTTTCCTCGATACAGACATAAGACATAGTCGATAGAATGTCAATAAAACTCATTCAATCCGTGTTTTAACAGACAACATGAAAAGCCAATGATAATGAGAATACACCACACCCAACCAATCATGTGGCTGGAATACAGTGAATCACATTTGATTGACACACACAGCAGTGTGCGTAGGCACGTAGGAGTAGCAGTCGGAGCAGCAGCGCACCTGCTAATGTTTGAGCTAGCGCAGCCGGTGCAGAAGTTTGAGCGTGGTTAAAAATAAAATGACGACAGAAAATGTTAATGAAAAGCGACAGCATCACCAAAGAAAACACCAAAATTGATGCCACACAATGCTCAGTAGACGAGGAGATTGTTGAAAAGGAGGGTCCAAGAAATTTAGTAGTGTAGAGATATTTTGGCTTTTTAAAATCTGACAAGAAGCAGCTTAGCATGCACTGGAAACTGTGTCACAAACATGCCCCCCAAAAATTAGGCAGCACTACAAATCTTTCTTACTATCTGAAGCAGTGCCATCCTGTTGAGCACACAGAATGCAAGACTTCACAATCCCAGACCCAAGCAAGTGCTGTTTGTCCTCCTAAAATACCAGTGTGATACTGGCGCAGCAACAAACCATAGTGGCCAGTTTCACCATGCCTTACGACAAAAAAATAGACAGTGATACTACAAACATAATAGTCTACTCAGGCGCGTAAATCCCGGGGGGGATGCAGGGGTCATGTCCCCCCTTCCATAAAGCTGTCCCCCCAAAAAATCACATTGTAAACACAAACGTGTTTTATTTGAACAGCATAGTAATGTTTGTTGAAGGCACAATACAAGTGGTACGACTTAAAAACACATTGTTTGACATTTATAATTACTGAAAGATTAGAACTCTCTCACCCATCCTCACAGTGGTTTAGTCCAATCTGTTTCGTCCCCACAGGCGGGACGAAACAGGATGCTGTGCTCCTTACACACACGCTGACAGAGAGGCAGAGAGCAGTAAGGAAGTACATTGAAAGCTTAATGAGTGAACGGTTAATAAGTTATTTATCAGTCTACAGACGTGGACAAAATTGTTGGTACCCCTCTTTTAATGAAAGAAAAACCTACAGTGGTCACAGAAGTAACTTGAATCTGACAAAAGTGGTAATAAATAAACATTCTATGAAAATTAACCAATGAAAATCACACAATGCTTTTGAATTGTGGTTCAACAGAATTATTTTAAAAAACAAACTCATGAAACAGGCCTGGACAAAAATGATGGTACCCCTAGAAAAGATTGAAAATAATGTGACCATAGGGACATGTTCAACCAAGATGTGTCCTCTAATTAACATCACAGGTCTCTACAAACTTGTAATCAGTCAGTCGGCCTATTTAAAGGGTGACAAGTAGTCACTGTGCTGTTTGGTGACATGGTGTGTACAACACTAAACATGGACCAGAGGAAGCAAAGGAGAGAGTTGTCTCAGGAGATTAGAAAGAAAATTATAGACAAGCATGTTAAAGGTAAAGGCTATAAGACCATCTCCAAGCAGCTTGATGTTCCTGTGACTACAGTTGCACATATTATTCAGAAATTTAAGATCCACGGGACTGTAGCCAACCTCCCTGGACGTGGCCGCAGGAGGAAACTTGATGAAAAATGGAAGAGACGGATAATACGAATGGTAACAAAAGAGCCCAGAACAACCTCTAAACACATTCATGGTGAACTCCAAGGTCAACGTACATCAGTGTCAGATCGCACCATCCGTCGTTGTTTGAGCCAAAGTGGACTTCATGGGAGATGACCAAGGAGGACACCACTGTTGAAAACAAATCATAAAAAAGCCAGACTGGAATTTGCCAAACTGCATGTTGACAAGCCACAAAGCTTCTGGGAGAATGTCCTATGGACAGACGAGACAAAACTGAAACTTTTTGGCAAGGCACATCAGCGCTATGTTCACTGACGCAAAAATGAAGCATACCAAGAAAAGAACACTGTCCCTACTGTGAAACATGGAGGAGGTTCTGTTATGTTCTGGGGCTGCTTTGCTGCATCTGGCACAGGTTGTCTTGAATCTGTGCTGGGTACAATGAAATCTCAAGACTATCAAGGTATTCTAGAGAGAAATGTGCTGCCCAGTGTCAGACAGCCTGGTCTCAGTCGCAGGTCATGGGTCTTGCAACAGGATAATGACCCAAAACACACAGCTAAAAACACCCAAGAATGGCTAAGAGCCAAACATTGGACTATTCTAAAGTGGCCTTCTATGGGCCCTGATCTAAATCCTATTGAACATGTGTGGAAGGAGCTGAAACATGCCGTCTAGAGGAGGCACCCTTCAAACCTGAGACAACTGGAGCAGTTTGCTCATGAGGAGTGGGCCAAAATACCTGCTGAGAGGCGCAGAAGTCTCACTGACAGTTACAGAAATCGTTTGATTGCAGTGACTGCCTCAAAAGGTTGTGCAACAAAATATTAAGTTAAGGGTACCATCATTTTTGTCCAGGCCTGTTTCATGAGTTTGTTTTTAAAATAATTCTGTTGAACCACAATTCAAAAGCATTGTCTGATTTTCATTGGTTAGTTTTCATAGAATTTTTATTTATTAACACTTTTGTCAGATTCAAGTTATTTCTGTGACCATTGTGGGTTTTTCTTTCATTAACAGAGGGGTACCAACAATTTTGTCCACGGCTGTATGTATTCAACAGTCACATACAGAACATGAATAGCAATATTTCATCTCATTTGTCCAAAGTCTGCTGGTGTTATGCTGAGAATTGCTCGCTTGCTGAGAATTGCATCCCATACTGTCAAAGTCAATACAGCTATGCCGAGAATTGCTCACGTGCCAAGAATTGCACCCCATCGTTGCAAGCAGGTATTTAGTGTAAGTCAAGTCAATACAACTATATACTTTGAAAATACTTTGAAAAAATGATTACCCTTTTTACTGACAATGCATAAATGCAAAATCTCGACTTTGAAGACTGTAAAACGTGGAGTTGGATCATTATGATTTCTAACCCTCTTTGAAACATTAAAACATCTGGCGAACAAACATAACCTAAAGATAATTTACAAGAGGTAATAACAATTTTTACTTCTAAAAAGGTATAATGGGTACTTCTAACAATGCACAAATGGTTACAAGCCTGGCTGTAGTGTTATATTTTATAGTTTTGGTGGATGGGATGCAATTCCAGCAAGTTTTACATAAACTCAGCTCATGCATTTTTGTCTATATGTGCTCATTTCTTCAGTCATGAGTCTTTTTGCCTCCACAAAAAGAAACATAAGTAATAATGGATGGGTATTAATCATGACTACTGTAAATTAATCCACAGTATCACTATGATTAATCAGATTAAAAAATGTAATTGTTTGACAGCCTTAGTTTTAAGATATATTGAGATTTTGTTTTGTTGTTGCTTGTTAATAAATACGTACATTGAAGAATAGTTTGATGTAGTTTAGCTATTCATTAAGGTATTTCTGTTATGACCCGAGCGCCGGTTCTGATCGCACTCGGGCTAAGTTATGTTTCGTTGCCGGCCTTGACAGTTGCGGGCTGTATTCTGGCCTCACCGGGCTCTTATTGTGAAAGTGCTCGGTGGGGCTTCCGCCTGTCAACGGCCGGTCAGCTGTTTGTAATTATCGTCGTTAGTCGTTAGACTCGCCTATCCCCTGTGATAGGCGAGTCATCCCCCTCGTCCCCAAACCCTGCTTCCTCTGTGGAAGGCGTATCAGTGGGATTGAGGAGATCCTCGAAGTATTCCTTCCACCGCCCGATGATATCCCCAGTTGAAGTCAACAGTGTCCCATCCGCACCATACACAGTGTGGACGGGGAGCTGCTTTCCCCTCCTGAGCCGCCGAACAGTTTGCCAGAATCTCTTTGAAGCCGACCGAAAGTCTTGTTCCATGGCCTCACCGAACTCCTCCCATACCCGGGTTTTTGCTTCAGCAACCACCTGAGCTGCACTCCGCTTGCACACCTCAGCTGCTTCGGGAGTCCCACAAGCCAACCAAGCTTGATAGGACTCCTTCTTCAACTTAATGCCCCCCCTCACCACTGGTGTCCACCACTTGGTTCGGGGGTTGCCACCACGAGATGCACCGACCACCTTGCAGCCGCAGCTCTGGGCCGCCGCTTCAACAACAGAGGTGGACAACATGGCCCATTCAGACTCCATGTCTCCAGACTCCCTCGGAATGTGGTTGAAGTTCTTCCGGAGGTGGGAGTTGAAGACCTCCCTGACAGGGGCCTCAGCCAGACGCTCCCAGCACACCCTCACTATACGTTTGGGTCTACCAGGTCTGAATGGCTTCCTCCCCTGCCATCGGATCCAACTCACCACCAGGTGGTGATCAGTTGACAGCTCTGCATCTCTCTTTACTCGGGTGTCCAAGACATACGGTCGCAGGTCTGATGATACGATAACAAAATCGATCATCGACCTGCGACCTAGGGTGTCCTGGTGCCAGGTGCACATATGGACACCCTTATGCTTGAACATGGTGTTCGTTATGGACAGACTGTGGTTAGCACAGAAGTCCAATAACTGAACACCACTCGGGTTCAGATCGGGCAGGCCGTTCCTCCCAATCACCCCCCTCCAGGTTTCACTGTCGTTGCCCACGTGCGCATTGAAGTCCCCCAGTAGGACAATGGAGTCTCCAGGAGGAGCACCCTCCAGCACCCCAGTCACAGACTCCAAAAAGGGTGGGTACTCTGAAACATCATTTGGTGCATAGGCACAAATGATGGTCAGGACCCGTTTCCCAACCCGAAGGCGCAGGGAAGCAACCCTTTCATCCACCGGGGAAAACTCCAATATAGAGGCAGCAAGGTGGGGCGATACAAGAATACCTACCCCTGCTCGTCGCCTCTCGCCCGGGGCAACTCCAAAAAAGGCCAAGCTCCAGCCCCTCTCCAGGAGACTGGTTCCGGAACCGGAGCTGTGTGTTGAGGTGAGGCCGACTATATCTAGCTGGTATCGCTCAACCTCGTACACCAGCTCAGGCTCCTTCCCCACCAGAGAGGTGACATTCCACGTACCAAAAGCCAGTTTAGAAAGCTTGGGATCAGTCTGCCAAGGTCTCTGCCTTTGACCGCCACCTAATCCACATAGCACCGGACCCCCATGATCCCTCCTGCAGGTGGTGAACCCACTGGAGGGTGGACCCATGTAACTCCTTTGGGCTGAGCCCGGCCGGGTCCAATGGGTGGAAACCCGGCCACCAGACGCTAGCCTTCGAGCCCCTCCCCCAGGCCTGGCTCCAGGGTGGGGCCCCGGTAACCCCATACCGGGCGGGGTACACTGAATCCTTGATATACAATTTATCATGAGAGTCTGTTGGATCGTTCTTAGTCTGGCCCTTCACCCAGGACCAGTTTGTCTTGGGAGACCCTATCAGAGGCAAATTGCCCCGGACAACATAGCTCCTGGGATCACTGGGGCACGCAAACCCCCCCCACCATGATAAGATGACGATCCATGAGGGGGTGGACGAGATTTGCCCTGAGTACCTCAAGGCCCTGGATGTTGTTGGGTTGTCATGGTTGACACGCCTCTGCAACATTGCGTGGAGGTCGGGGGCAGTGCCTCTGGCATGGCAAACCGGGGTGGTGGTTCCTCTCTTCAAAAAAGGGGACCGGAGGGTGTGCTCCAACTTTAGAGGGATCACACTCCTCAGCCTCCCTGGGAAGGTCTATGCCAAGGTACTGGAGAGGAGAGTCCGGCCGTTGGTCGAACCTCGGATTCAGGAGGAGCAATGTGGTTTTCGTCCTGGCCGTGGCACATCGGACCAGCTCTTTACCCTCTCGAGAATTCTTGAGGGTTCGTGGGAGTTTGCCCAACCAGTTTACATGTGTTTTGTGGACTTGGAGAAGGCATTTGACCGCGTCCCTCGTGGATTTTTGTGGGGGGTGCTTCGGGAGTATGGGGTATCGGGCTTGTTGTTACGAGCTATTCGGTCTCTGTACGACCGTTGTGAGAGTTTGGTTCGTATTGCCACACTCGGTTGGAGTCATTCCCAGTGAGAGTTGGACTCCGCCAGGGCTGCCCTTTGTCACCGATCCTGTTCATAATTTTTATGGACAGGATTTCTAGGCGCAGCCAGGGAATGGAGGGTGTCATGCTTGGTGACCACAGGATCTCATCTCTGTTGTTTGCAGATGATGTTGTCCTGTTGGCTTCATCCAGCACTGACCTACAGCTCTTGCTGGGACGGTTTGCCGCTGAGTGTGAAGCGGCTGGGATGAGAATCAGCACCTCCAAGTCCGAGTCCATGGTCCTCAGCCGGAAAAAGGTGGATTGTCCTCTCCGGGTTGGGGACAGGCTCCTGCCCCAAGTGGAGGAGTTTAAGTATCTTGGGGTCTTGTTCACGAGTGAGGGGAAAATGGAGCGAGAGATCGACAGACGGATTGGAGCAGCATCTGCAGTGATGCGGATGTTGTACCGGTCTGTTGTGGTGAAGAGGGACCTTAGTTCTAAGGCAAAGCTGTCGATTTACCAGTCAATCTACGTTCCTACTCTCACCTATGGTCACGAGCTTTGGGTAATGACCGAAAGAACGAGATCGCGGATACAAGCGGCTGAAATGAGCTCTCTCCGTAGGATTGCTGGACTCACCCTGAGAGATAGGGTGAGGAGCTCAGTCATCCGGGAGAGGCTCAGAGTAGAACCACTGCTCCTCCACATTGAAAGGAGTCAGTTGAGGTGGTATTTTTTTTTTTTTTTTTTTTTTGTTACTTATTTGTACCCGTAGGTAGACTTGGTTTGCAGTCTGGTGACAAGCCACCGGCTGCTGGTCGCTGCGTGCGCGAGTGCCCTAAACCTACATGTTTTTTTTTTTGGGGGGGGGGGGGGTTTGGTATGCGGGAGGAAACCGGAGAAATCCCGGAGTAAACCCACGCAACACGGGGAGAACATGCAAACTCCACACAGCTCACTGTTGGTCGGGGGCTGGGATCGAACCCACGATCTCATGATCCCCGCGATCCCCCGGCTGAGGGTAAAACTGTGCTGCCACAGTGCTAAACCACTGCGCCACCGTGCAGCCCATGGGCATCTGATTAGGCATGGGCATCTGATTAGGATACCTCCTGGACGCCTCCCACTTGAGGTGTTTCAGGCACGTCCCACTGGGAGGAGACCCCGGGGCAGACCCAGGACTCGGTGGAGAGACTATGTCGCCTTGGTATCCCCTCTGAAGAGCTGGAGCAGGTGGCTGGGGAGAGGGAAGTCTGGGCTTCTCTGCTTGAACTGCTGCCTCCGCGACCCGGACCTCTGGAAAAGCGGTAGAAGATGGATGGATGGATGGATGGATGGATGGATGGATGCTTCACCTTCTTAAGCCCGGCACTGGCGGTGGTAAGACGCAGCAGTGTCAGTCATTCTTCATCTGAGCTACGGATGCTTTGGACTGTTACCTACCTCGTCTGCCTGTGGTTGACCGTCGCTTCCCCAGGACCAGTAAGTGAGCTGTTAGCCTTACCCCTCCCGGTGTGAGTAGACCTCTGTGTGTCTCTGCCTCAGCAGCCTGTGTAGCCATTACTCCAACAACCTTGCCTGTGTATGACCGTCTCCTCCTACGGACCTGTATGAGAGCTGTTTAGCCTTACGCCTCCGGATGTGTGTAGACTTATGTGTCATTGCTCCTGCATCTTGTGTTGTTACTTTTTCACGGTAATAAAACTCACTGAAACTCACTGGTGACTGTGTGGCGTCTTATGGTGGCTCGCGAGAGCCACCGCATGACAGTACACTGCTGCCAAAACGGCGTTTACGGTGACGCCAACCCGAGACGCAATTCACCAGTGGGTTCGAGTTTTTGGACATTTGCTTTTTCCTGTCTGGGTACTGTGTATGTGAAGAATGCTGTCGCGGAGGGGCCGCGTTTGGAGTCCAAGCCACGAGCTGACAGGTGTGCTGGAAGTCGTGGATGAGCTGCTTATCGCCGCTTCCCTGTTGGATTATGACCACGGCATACACTGGTACCTGGACGCTGCCGAAGATATTCTTTGTCATCTCTCTCCCCGCTACGCCGACCACCCGGAAGTCGACGCGAGGAGGGAAGACATCGCCGCGCAACGCGAAATATACCTGATGATGGAGGAGGAACGCGGCATGAAGCAGGAGAAGAGGCACTCCTGCTCTTTGCCTATGGATCCCGATCCTGTCCTCAATCCGTTTCGGGAGTTCGCACCATCTGGGGGCCGGCGAAGGCGTCGGCGCCACGGCCGGGCGCATCTTCGGCAAGCTCCTGCTCCGGATCCAGTTCCGGGCCGCCGGGATGACCCCCTCAATCAGCCAGCTGCTGTGAGTGAGCTGAGTCCTGTGCCGGTGGGCTCCGTCCATGGGTCCTTTTCTACCACCCAGCGAGCGAGGGAAGGAGCAATGTCCGCTACAGCTGATACCATCTTTCCTCCGGGAGACAGGCAAGTCCAATTTCACTGTCCTATTTTTCACAGTGATCTGTCTTGTCTGACTCCTGGGGGTGAAGCTTGGGGTTCGCAGCTCCCTGAGTTTCTTTCCCCAGCTGTAGCCATTTGTACTAAACCTGCTGCCTCTGTGTCTCCTCCTGCGGAGCGGTTCTCGGCGTCAGTCCCACGCCGTCGAACGAGGGGGAGGCCTGCGGCTCTGGGAAATATCCCGGCCCTGCAGCCTTGCTTTGGACAGAGGAGGAGAACGGACTGCAGTGAGGAGCCAGAGCCGACGAGAGAGCGTCCCCAGGGTTCCTCAGGGATGCAGCCCGAGTCAGCAGGTCGAGGATCCTCTGCCCCCACGCCATACGGGTTATTGGCGTGGACGCCAGCGCGTGAGGATCCAGCTGCAGAGACCATCAGGCCGGCTGTGGAACCCGACGCAGCCGAGTGGGAGCCCGACGACGAGCGTCTTCTTGAACCTGGATCGACGAAGTCCTGGACGGCTCCACAGCCCGAGTGCAGGCAAGTGCTCTTCCTTGTTTTCCTGTATGGTGTGTTAGAGCATTTTTGCCTGCCTCATGGGGAGGCGAGTGAGGGGCAGCCGTCTGCTGCACCCGAGCTCGTCTCACTGGGCTCTGGCGCTGCCGGTGGAACTGATCCCGGTCCTCTTCTGTTTTCTGAGCACCTCCACAGCGTTACCGGTCCAGAGCCAGTCAAGGTCACGGGACTGGGGGTTCCAGGTTCGGAGATGGAGGTCGTCGCCGGTGCAGTCCTGACCCAGTCGGGGTCCGACGTGTGGGCCGAGATGACCCAGTCGGGGTCCGACGCGTGGGCTGAAGTGACCCAGTCGGGGTCCGACGCGTGGGCCGAGGTGACCCAGTCGGGGTCCGACGTGGGTGCAGCGATGACCCAATCGGGGTCCGACGTGGGTGCAGCAATGACCCAATCGGGGTCCGACGAGGTCCAGTGGGGGTCCAGCGCAGGTGTGGCTGTGACCAAATCAGGATTCGAAGGGGTCCAAGTTTTTGGTTGTCCCCCTCTCAGGAGCCACCAGCTGGGGGCCGTTAGAGGGTTTTGTTTGGCAGATCGGCGCTCTCCTGTCTTGTCGTCTTCAGGCAGGCGGCTGCATGCATTTCCTCCACGGTCCTGGTGGTTGTGGGATGCGGGTCAGCCACCCGAGGAACTGCTTCATGCGTTCGGCGTCTTGGGTTGGCCACCCAATAAACTGTGTTTGCTACGGGGTGACCTGGTTTGGCCACCAGAGGACTTGTTTCTGGGGGCCTGGGACTGGGGTAGGCCACCTGATCATGTACTGTGTTTGTGGGCCCATACGGTGCCTAGTCATGTCAAGTACGTTTAGCAATTTTTTTTTTGTTGTTGTTTCACGTAGTCATAGTCAAGTCAAAGCAATTTTAGATTGCCTCATGTTTCTTTTTGAAGGCCACAGTCTGGTCAAAGTTAAGTCAAAGCAATTTTAGATTGCCTCATGTTTCTTTTTTTTGGAAAGCCACAGTTTAGTCATAGTCAAGTTAAGTCAGGCAATTTTAGATTGCCTCATGTCTCTTTTTTTTTGTAGGCCATAGTTTAGTCATAGTTAAGTCAAGTCAGAGCAATTTTAGATTGCTCCATGTTTCTTTTTTTTTGTAAGCCACAGTCTATCTATAGCTAAGTTATGTCAGAGCAATTTTAGATTGCCTCATGTTTTTTTTGAAAGCCACGGTCTAGTTATAGCCAAGCTGTGTCAAAGCAATTTTAGATTGCTCCATGTGTGTTTGTATGTATTTCTTGTTTTGTTTGTGCTTAGGTTGCCTCATGTGTTTTTTGAAAGTCATAGTCTAGTTATAGTCACGTTATGCCAAGCAATTTTAGATTGCTCCACGTGTGTTTCCATGTATTTTCTTGTTCCATAGTTATCGTGTGTTTCCAGGTATTTTTTGTTCCATAGTTATCATGTATTTAGGTTGTTTGGGAGTATGATTTTGGCATGTTAAGTTTGGGTTTTTGAAGAGATCCTTACTTTGAGTTCTTTACCACGTGGGAGTAAGTACTTTGGAATTAGACGGGTTGTCTGTTGTCCCTGTGGGAAGACGTTCGGTGTCAGGTACTTATGCTCTTTTTGGTTTTGTATCCCTTGTATTATTTTTGGTCATGTCTTGTTTTTTCTGGTTTCGTCATGGTTCTGGGAGAAATTGATGTATTCTTTTTCATTTTTGGTTTAAGGTCTCGTTCATGGGTTGGTTCTCTCCCTCCACATCTGTCCCCCAACCTCCCACCCTGGGGGGGTGGGGGTGGGCAGGGTGGTTCCTTGGGGCGTTCGGAGTCCGCCCATGGAGGGAGGGTACTGTTATGACTCGAGCGCCGGTTCTGATCGCACTCGGGCTAAGTTATGTTTCACTGCCGGCCTTGACAGTTGCGGGCTGTATTCTGGCCTCACCGGGATCTTATTGTGAAAGTGCTCGGTGGGGCTTCCGCCTGTCAATGGTTGGTCAGCTGTTTGTAATTATCGTCATTAGTGCTTCGCCTTCTTAAGCCCGGCACTGGTGGCGGTAAGACGCAGCAGTGTCAGTCGTTCTTCGTCTGAGCTACGGATGCTTTGGACTGTTACCTACCTCATCTGCCTGTGGTTGACCGTCGCTTCCCCAGGACCAGTAAGTGAGCTGTTAGCCTTACCCCTCCCGGTGTGAGTAGACCTCTGTGTGTCTCTGCCTCAGCAGCCTGTGTAGCCATTACTCCAACAACCTTGCCTGTGTATGACCGTCTCCTCCTACGGACCTGTATGAGAGCTGTTTAGCCTTACGCCTCCGGATGTGTGTAGACTTATGTGTCATTGCTCCTGCATCTTGTGTTGTTACTTTTTCACCGTAATAAAGCTCACTGAAACTCATTGGTGACTGTGTGGCGTCTTATGGTGGCTCGCGAGAGCCACCGCATGACAATTTCTGTCATGATTCTGGGGCACGGGTTAGAGCCATGTCCAGTTTCCCGGCCCAGTGAGCATTTTTCTGTCTGCTTACTGTTATCTATAAGATTATTATGATGGTTTTGAGTTCTGTTGTGTTTGCATTTTTATGGTTTCCAGTTTGTTGATTTTGACAGCGCTGTGCAGCTTCCAGCTGTCAATCCCTTCGGGGCTGCACAGCTGCTGTCCTTTATGCTACTCATGAATTGCACCTGTCTCTGATTATGTGATTATTGTATTTAAGGGACACAACAACTTCTGCCGTTGTCATGTCCTTCTTCTGTGTAACCTGTCCTCTGGATCACTACCGCCGAGTGATGAGGACTCCGCTGTTGAGGTGAGCTGCAGTGCTCCGTCCTGTGCCTTTTTTCCCCTGTTTTCTTGGCCGTTGAGCCCCGCTGCTCTCAGGAGTGCTCCAGCTGGGTTTCGCTCCTGGTCAGGTGTTCCCTGACATTCCGTACATCTGGACGTTGAGCCCCACTCTCCTCCAGCGTTTGTGTTTAGTGTTCCACTATTATCATCATGTACTTCATTTTGTTGTATTTGTATGAATGTTCTTGTTTGTGCCTTAGTTAATAAATGTGCCAACCTACAGTGAGCGTGTGGTGTCCTATTTGTGCCCAGGAAACGGGTGCGTTATGACATTTCTTCTAGTTTTATAACTTATTTTGCGTTTAATCAGAAGGTTACATTCATTTGTGGAGACATGAATATAGACATGTTAAATCCCCATAAGCATGTGATGACAGATGAGTTTGTTCCAACCATGTATAGTATGAGTCTATATCCACTTATTACTAAACTAAGTAGAATAACATTGCACAGTGCAACATTAATAGATAATATTTTTTACAAATAATATGGAAAATAGTACAGTGAGTGGGTTATTACTGAATGATATTAGTGACCATTTGCCAGTTTTTGCGATGTACAATTGTGGTTATAACAGGAAAAGTAATGAATGTAAAATTGGATATAGGAGAGCAAGAACAGAAGAATCCTTGAATGCATTTAGAAGTGAATCATTATCACACGACTGGAAAAAAGTTTATGAAGTTGATGATACTGATATAGCTTATGATTTCTTTTTGCAAATATTTAAATCATTGTATGATTAAAAAAACAAAAAACAAAAAAAAACCTGTCCAATCCAGCAATACAAGAAAAAAATGAATTATCTGGATAGGCCATGGATGACAAAGGGATTGAAAAATGCTTGCAGAAAAAAGAATACCCTATATAGGAAGTTTCTGAAATATAGAACAATAGAGGCAGAGAATAGATATAAAAGATATAAAAATAAATTGACTAATATTATGAACATACGCTACCATTCAAAAGTTTGGGGTCACTTAGAAATTTCCTTATTTTTGAAAGAAAAGCACTTTTTTTTCAATGAAGATAACTTTAAACTAATCAGAAATACACTCTATACATTGCTAATGTGGTAAATGACTATTCTAGCTGCAAATGTCTGGTTTTTGGTGCAATATCTACATAGGTGTATAGAGGCCCATTTCCAGCAACTATCACTCCAGTGTTCTAATGGTCCAATGTGTTTGCTCATTGCATCAGAAGGCTGATGGATGATAAGAAAACCCTTGTGCAATCATATTAGGTCTACAATGCTGTAATTGCTGCAAATGGAGGATTCTTTGACGAAAGCAAAGTTTGAAGGAAAAAATTATTTCAAATACAAATCATTATTTCTAACCTTGTCAATGTCTTGACTATATTTTCTATTCATTTTACAACTCATGGTGGTAAATAAGTGTGACTTTTCATGGAAAACACAAAATAATTGTCTGGGTGACCCCAAACTTTTGAACGGTAGTGTATGTAAAAAGGGTTATTATAAGAAATTATTGGAAAATAATAAAAATAATATTCAGGAAACATGGAAGATATTAAATAGAATTATTAGAAATGGGGGGCGGCGTGGTGGAGGAGTGGTTAGCACTGTGGCAGCACAGCAACTCACCCTTGCCCGGGGGATCCTGGGTTCAATCCCAGCCCCCGACCAACAGTGATCTGTGTGGAGTTTGCATGTTCTCCCCGTGTCTGCGTGGGTTTACTCCGGGATTTCTCCGGTTTCCTCCCACATGCCAAAAACATGCAAGTTAGGTTAATTGGCATCAAAACTGGGGATTCTAAATTGTCCTTAGGTATGACTGTGAGAGTGAATGGTTGTCTGTCTCTCTGTGTTGGCCCTGCGACGGACTGGCGATCTGTCCAGGGTGTACCCTGCCTCTCGCCCAAAAAGATGCTGGGATAGGCTCCAGCCCCCCCGCGACCCGAAAGGGATTAAGCGGAAGAAGATGAATGAATGAATATTAGAAATGGACTAACCAATACTAGTTGTCCTGATTATTTCTTTGATGGTGGTAAGATAGTTAATAATATGAATGAAGTAGTAGATAGGTTTAAAAAAAAAAAAAAATGTAAGTGTTGGACCTAAACTGGCTGATCAAATAGATGACCCACAGCTTGGAGAGGGAGGTGTTATTAAGGATCATGGAAACAGAAATCCTAGCTCAATGATTTTAAGGGCTGTGGATAAAAATGAAATTATAGATATTGTTAGCAAATGTTAAAATAAAACATCTAAGGATTGGGATGATATTGATATGACTCTTGTGAAAAAAGTAATTGTTGAACCATTAGAGTACCTCTTCAGTTTGTCATTCAATATGGGTATATTTCCATGCAAAGTGAAAACTGCAAAAGTTATCCCATTGTATAAAGCCGGAGACAAGCATCAGTTTACAAATTACAGGCCTGTATCCTTACGTTCCCAGTTCTCTAAAATACTGGAAAACTCTTTGTTGCAAGATTGGATAGATTCATTGAAAAACACAATTTATTAATGGACAGTCAGTATGGGTTCTGGGCAGACAGATCAACATCAATGGCATTGATAGAGATGATCGAGGAAATTACCAGTTCTATTGACAATAAGAAGCATGCTGTGGGTGTGTTTATAGACTTGATAAAAGCATTTGAAACAATAGATAATGGCATTTTACTTAAAAAATTGGAGGACTATGGTGTAAGCAGAATAGTCTTAAATTGGCTTAGAAGATATATGAAAAACAGACAACAGTTTGTGCAGTTGAGTGAATTTAGATCAAGTCAGTTAGAAATTACTTGTGGAGTTCCCCAAGGGTCAGTATTAGGCCCTAAATTGTTTATTTTGTATATTAATCACATTTGCAAGGTATCAGCTACCTTGCAAAATTGCAGATACCTAAGATAGATTTTGAAACTAGTAGTTTTTGTGGATGACACTAATGTCTTTTGTGCTGCTGAGAATTTGCAGCAGTTGTTGAATGTGGTCACAAATGAATTTGGTAAATTAAAATTATGGTTTGACAAAAATAAATTATCTTTAAATTTGTATAAAACTGAATTTATGTTGTTTGGAAACTGTATTATACATAAACAAATGAAAGTGATGATTAATAACATGGGGTTACAAAAATAATTTTTTTTGTAAGTTGTCTGTGTTTTTTCAACTGATTTAAGACAATTTTGCACCACTGAATCTGAAAATGACATCCGTTTCTCTCGATCAGGTGCTAAGTAAAAACCTGTACTTACTTAGTGTTATGTCCACAATTTAGTAATGAAGAGAGACTCTCACCTTAGTCAACGAAGGTTTATTAAATATACCAATAACTATGTACATAGGCTTACGACACTCTCCTGCGGGCCAGGTGGCTTCACGATGAAAGATGCAGTGTCAAGGCCTGCTCTGCTAATCATCCCCAGCTGCGCGCTCACCTGGTTCCCATTATGGCTGGCCTATTTATTCCGCGCTGCTCTGACTAGCGGTGCAGAGATGTCTCACTGGTCTCCGGAGGAGCTTCATCGCCAACTCTTTCTACTCGTCGTGATCTCATCCAAAGCCTGCTTCATTCCTCGCCGGAGAATCCCTCCAGCCATCCACATAAGCGCAATCCTCAACTCACCCTGTCTTCCAGTCCCCTGTGCACAGGTGGAGCCCATGGCGGTGAATTCTTCCTTCCCTCCTTCATCATCAAACTCCCCAGACACTCACCTGCAGGAGCTGCACTCCCGACTGAAGGACACTGTCTTCCTGGCCGTAGCCGTCGTGCTGAACCTGAGCCAATCTCCATCTTCTCCCACAGTAAGCAACAGTGTAACTGTTTAACTCCAGCTACGGCGCTCACTAACCTTCCCTCTCTGTGGGTCTTTAGGGTTGCCGGGTCGTATGGTGTGCCGCTCTGTCCCTGCTGCTCCTGCCTAGACTCACACGCACCAACATACACATTCTTGCTGTAATAAACCTAATTGTATCAATTTGAGGTCTGTGTCTTGTCTCTAGGTCAAAGAACCACGTCAGTACATCTCCGCCAGAACGACCCAGCAGACAGCGCTTTGGTGCGCCGTGTCAACCACATGGAAATTCGAATTGATCAATTGGCTTATCAGCAGCAGTTTATTTTGACCCAATTAGCCCATGTCACTGATCGGTTAGACCGATTGACTAACTTCCAGCCTTTATCACAGGCCCAACCTATTCCCAGTAACTCCTCAGCTCCCGCTAGCATACCAGCTAACCAGCCCGGGTAGAGGTCCCAGGCGTGGCTCACTCCCGTTCCCACCCCTAATCACCTTAGCGGTAAGCTCGGTGACACCAGGGGCTTCGTCATGCAATGCGGAGTGGTTTTCCAGCGGGTATCTGAGGACTTTACTTCGGACCAAAGTAAGTTCAGCTATGTGATTAATTTGCTGGAGGGAAGGGCACTAGCATGGGCTTACTCTGTTATGGCTAGGGCCGATTACGCTAGCATGACTTATGGCCAGTTTATTGATGAATTCAATGAAATTTTTGATCATTCAGAGTGAGACAGCGTGCTTACCTTTCAGCTGCTGAACCTGAGGCAGGGGACTAGGGCTGCAGCAGATTATGCAGTGAACTTCTGGATAGCGGCTACTGAAGTGGGTTGGGAGGACGCTGCTCTGTGTAATATTTTCCTTAGGAGCCTTAGTCCTAGTCTCCAGGATGAGTTAGCCCCTCAAGAGAAGCCAGCTAGGCTATCTGAGCTTATATCCCTAGTCATCTGTCTAGATAATAGGCTGAGGGAACGGGCAGTGGAGCAGAAATTCCATGGCCGCTCTGGGTCACAGCCCCGCCGCGCTCCATCTACTCCCCTTCTGGCCCTGCCACAGGCTGATTCCTCTGAGACCCCGGAACCCATGGTTGTAGGTCAATCTAGGTTTCCTTCGGCGGAGAAACAGCGCCGCCGGGAACTGGGGTTGTGCCTGTATTGCGGGAGCGAGGAGCATGAAGTAATATCTTGCTCGATTCGGCCAAAAGGGGGGGTCCGTGCATCGCAGTAGGGGGACTCACGGACTCGCCTCAGCCTAACCCCCTATCTAGACTCCTTCTTATCCGATTCTTTCATAAACACACTGAAATACCCACACAGGCATTAATTGATTCAGGGGCAGAGCAAAGCTTTATTTCTCGAGACCTGGCAACCCGCTTGGGCCTATACTGTTCTCCCCTCAAAACCCTGCTACAACTGATCGCACTGTCTAAAACCACCATGGCCATGGTGACTCACCAAACTGCCCCGGTGTCGGTCATCATCTTGGGGAATCATCGGGAGGAGCTTCAGTTTTTTGTGTTGCCAATCTCGTCATCCCTGGTGATCCTTGGGTTTCCCTGGCTGCGTCTTCACAACCCCACGATCGATTGGCACTCAGGGAATTTTAGGTCATGGAGCTCATTCTGCCTCAGCGCCTGTCTCCAGTCTGCCGCTTGCTTGTCATCCATTCCCCTGGAATCTCCCACCGCCTCGGCCCCGGACTTGTCCAAAGTTCCCCCTGAATATCATGACCTCGGAGCCATCTTCAGCAAGTCCCAGGCCCTATCCCTGCCTCCTCACCGGCCGTATGATTGTGCCATTAACCTCCGGCCGGGGGCTCCGTTACCATCTAGCCGACTGTATAGCCTGTCCCCGCCGGAGCGGGCAGCTATGGAAGCCTACATCAAGGAGTCCCTAAGTTCGGGCATAATCCGTCCATCTTCTTCGGCAGTGGGGGCGGGGTTCTTTTTTGTTGGCAAGAAGGACGGCTCTTTAAGACCATGTATTGATTTCAGGGAACTTAACAATATTACCATTAAGGACAAATACACCCTTCCCTTGCTTAACTCAGCCTTTGACTCTCTCCAGGGGGCATCCTGGTTCTCCAAGCTGGATCTGCGCAATGCCTACCATCTGGTGCGGATCCGCGAGGGAGATGAGTGGAAGACAGGTTTTCGCACCCCCAGTGGTCATTTTGAATACTTAGTAATCCCCTTTGGGCTTACCAATGCGCCTGCTGTATTCCAGCGGCTCATTAATGACGTGCTGATGGATTTTCTGGGTTTTTTTTGTATTTGTCTACCTAGATGACATTCTGATCTTTTCTAAATCCCTAGAAGAACATTAGGTGCATGTAAGGAGAGTGCTGCAGCAGTTGTTGGAGAACCAACTTTATGTCAAGGCAGAGAAGTGTGAGTTCCACACCTCTAGGACATCTTTTTTGAGGTTCATCATCTTGCATAAGGAGATCCTTCCGGACCCTGGGAAAATTAAGGTGGTAGTGGAATGGCCAACCCCATCCACCAGGAAGCAGCTCCAGCAGTTTCTGGGGTTTGCAAACTTCTACCGTCGGTTCATCAAGAACTACAGCAGCCTGGCCCTTCCCCTGATGCATCTCACATCGACCAAAGTGCACTTTCAGTGGACAGAGGAGGCGGCTACAGCTTTTGCAGACCTCAGGAGGCAGTTTTCTGAATCCCCCATTCTGGTGCAGGTGGATCCTGATCTTCAGTGTCTGGTGGAGGTGGATGCCTTGGATTCTGGAGTGGGGGCCGTCTTATCTCAGTGCTCCCCGGCAGATGGGCGGGTCCGACCGTGTGCCTTCTTCTCCCGGCGGCTGTCCCCTGTGGAGTGCAACTACAGCATCGGCGACAGGGAGCTTCTGGCCATTAAGTTGGCTCTGGAGGAGTGGCAACATTGGCTGGAGGGGGCTTCGCAGCCATTTGTGGTCTGGAGGGACCACAGGAACCTGGAGTACCTGAGGACGGCCAAGCGCCTGAATGCCCGCCAGGCCCGCTGGTCCCTGTTTTTTGGGCGATTCGACTTCACCATCATGTATCATTCCGGGTCCAAAAATACCAAGCCAGACGCCCTCTCGAGGCAACAGATGCCGTGGAACCTGAGGATCATCCCGTCCTTCCTGCCTCTTGTGTCGTGCGCGCCCTTTCATGGGGGATCAAGGAGAAGATCAGGAGAGCGCAAGAGTTGGAGATGGACCTGGGCGGGGGGCCAACGGGTAAGATGTTTGTCCCATCAGCCGTCCGGGGTGACGTTATCGAATGGGCCCACTCCTCTAAGTTTGCCTGCCATCCAGGGGGACGGCGCACGGAGGAGCTTCTGCAACGTTTGTTCTGGTGGCCCTCTCTTCAGAAGAGAGTGCCTCAATGTGCCCTCAGTGTGCCACTGGGAAGTCCCCATCATCCCCTCCGGCTGGGCTACTTCACCCTCTCCCAACTCCTGGCAGGCCCTGGTCCCATGTGGCGTTGGATTTTGTCACCGGCCTTCCTCCCTCCAACAATTACTCCACGGTGCTCACCATAGTAGACCAGTTCTCCAAGGCGGCCCATTTTGTCCCTCTCCTGGGTCTGCCTGCAGCCAAGGAGATAGCAGACCTGCTGGTTCAACATGTGATGAGACTGCACGGGATTCCCCTAGACATTGTGACCGATCGGGTCCCCAGTTCGTCTCTCGGGTGTGGAGGTCATTTTGTAATGCCCTTGGGGCCACAGTGAGCCTGTCAACTGGCTACCACCCGCAGTCGAACAGCCAGTGTGAGCGGACTAACCAGGAGTTGGAGGCGGCACTGCAGTGTGTGACATCACACAACTCGGCCTCTTGGAGTTCTTACCTGCCGTGGATCGAGTATGCCCACAACTCAACGGTCTCTTTGGCTACAGGTATGTCCCCGTTCCAGGCTTCACTTGGGTATTCTCCCCCATTGTTTCCCAAGGAGGAGGGTGACATCGCCGTGCCATCGGTCCAGGCGCACCTGAGATGCTGTCGTCAGCTGTGGAGGGTTACCCGGGCAGCGCTACGGCTGATGGCGGAGCCCAACTCTGCAGTGGCTAACCGCCATAGGACCCCAGCGTCATCATACCAGGTGGGCCAGCAGGTTTGGTTATCAATTAAAAATATCAACTTAAAGGCCGAACGTCGGAAGATGACGAAACATTTTATTGGTCCCTTTGTCATCTCCCGCATCATTAATCCCGTGTCTGTACGACTTGAGCTCCCCCTTCCCTCCGCATATGCCCCACTTTTCATGTGTCTCAGGTGAAACCTGTGTCTTCCAGCCCACTGTGTCCTCCTCCCAGGTCTCCACCCCCTCCGAGGATGATCGACGGCAGTCCGGCGTGGGGTGTGAAAGCTATCCTGGACGTCCGTCACCGGGGCCGCAGCCTGCCATACCTGGTGGACTGGGAGGGCTATGGTCCGGAGGCGAGGTCCTGGGTGCGTTCCACCTGCGTGCTGGATAAAGGTCTCATCAGGGAGTTCCATCGGATGCACCCAGGTAGGTTGGAACGATCGCCAAGAGGCGCTCATTAGGGGGGGAGTACTGTCATGGCCTGCTCTGCTAATCATCCCCAGCTGCATGCTCACCTGGTTCCCATTATGGCTGGCCTATTTATTCCGCGATGCCCTGACTAGCGGTGCGGAGATGTCTCACTGCGCTCCAGAGGAGCTTCATCGCCAACTCTTTCTACTCGTCGTGATCTCATCCAAAGCCTGCTTCGTTCCTCGCCGGAGAATCCCCCCAGCCGTCCACATAAGCGCAATCCTTAACTCACCCTGTCTTCCAGTCCCCTGTGCACGGGCAGAGCCCGTGGCGACTGATTCTTCCTTCCCTCCTTCATCATCAAACTCCCCAGACACTCACCTGCAGGAGCTGCACTCCCGACCGAAGGACACTGTCTTCCTGGCCGTAGCCATCATGCTGAACCTGAGCCAATCTCCATCTGCTCCCACAGTTAGCAACAGTGTAACTGTTTAACTCCAGCTACAACGCTCACTAACCTTCCTTGTCTGTGTGTCTTTAGGGTTGCCGGGTCGTACGGTGTGCCGCTCTGTCCCTGCAGCTCCTGCCTAGACTCACACGCACCAACATACACATTCTTGCTGTAATAAACCTAATTGTATCAATTCGAGGTCTGTGTCTTGTCTCTAGGTCAAAGAACCATGTCATGAAGAGCCTTTTCCACCCACTCTTTTATACCTAGGGCAGCGTCACCGCCGGAAACCGGTAGTGCCCACCCTGGTCTATCCTATGACCAACCCAGCCGCCATCTTACTAATACCAGCCTATTCTTGGACATAACATCCCCCCCCTCAAAAAAAAAAAAAAAACGCCAAGTGCACAAATAACCCACCCAAATTTAACACACGCACTGATTCAAAACATGTACATAAAATAAATAAAACACCTATCTATTCACACAACTAAGGCTGAGGGGCTGGGTAGACCACCAGCACCCCCTACACGGCTGAGCGGATTATTCTGCCGCTTGGAACAGGGAAATATAAACAAAATAAAACTAGGCCATGTTTCTAACTAAAAGCAATCCCCTTAAAACACAAGAAACAATACATACAATAAAACACAAGACATATCCTACAGGCAGCCCCCACCCCACCCCAACTCCCACCACACCCTGGGCACACAGAGTAAAGATGTATAACAAGGGGCAAATCAAATAAAACAAGTCAATTAAACCAAATTCACAAAAATAGTCAACCCAATCAATACCAGTCCTACGTGCCAGGCGAACTCCAGAAAAGTACAAAAGGACATTCACACAGAAAGGCCATCGGCCAGACTAATTACACCCCAATTAACTCAATTTACTAGGGGTGAGCACATCCAATCCACCAAAACTGGGTACTTTAAACAGTAATCCAATTAATTCTTTTGAAAATAGTACATAAATTTGCACAAATAAAATCACTTAGCTGAGCCCCAATGGTTAAAACACACAAACAAATGCCAATGATATAATAGAAAACACCACACAAAGGCTCAAATTTTCATATTTTCCTCTCTACTCGGGCTTTTCTTTTCCTCTTTTCTTTTAGTAAAATTTACAGGGGCACCAAATAGGAAAACCTAACATAAAACAGGACTGAAGAAACAAGACAAACATGCAAAATAAAACCCTCAGTCCCCAGATGGATCCTTTTCAAGGCGTCTCTGCCTCTTCACATCGGGGTTCCTGTTGCGTCGTCTCCTCTCCACCTCCGGCAGCCTCTGATCCCTCGGATGTCTCCAGACGTGGATAGACCTGCACCCAAACTCCTCCATCCGACCAGGCTCCATCTGGAACCGCCTCTGGTAGTCCTGCTGCTGGTGAGGACTGTAATCTTTACGTACTCGAGCCTCAACCTTGGTCTTCGAGGGAGCCCACTTCCTTTTCATCAGATCACTGGTCCTGCGACTGGCCCCCAACTCCAGCGGCTCCGACTCGCGGGCTCACCTGGGTCTTTGTTTGGCAGGTCGTCGCTGGGAGTGCTTTACAATAACCACGCTCCGCGGTCTAGCCCTGCTTTCTCCCGGCGTTGGCACCTTGTCCTGATGAGCCTCATCGGGGGTCCCGCCGTGCCGTCCGGCACCCTCATCCATGGCAGCCTGAATGACAGCATCGGGTCCGTCCCGAGAGGACTCTACGTGGCGCGGCGTGTGCTCTCCCAAATAAACGTTGACCATCCAGTCCTGATCCCACACCTCAGCACCCTCCAAAGCGGGAACAGGTCGGCTCCACAGTCCACCCCCAGACCACTCCTCGCCAGAAACGTTTGTGATGGAGAACCCCAGGCTGTAAAAGAGGTTACAACCAATGACGTTAACGCCGGACGCAGAGATGTTGATGCAAGCGCTGGGCACCACACTGTCCTTATATTGGGCCTCCATCTCCACATAGCCCAATATAGCCAACCTGTTCCGCCCATAACCATAATACTCCACTTATTGCCTTCTAATTTGTCGGTGAGGAAACAGCCTGTCCATGGTTTCAAGATTCAGGACTGAGATTACCGCTCCAGTGTCCACTAAGAGCGGGACCTTGATTTCATCCAACGTGATGTTGCAGCCAATCCTTCCTGTTGTTTCTAGGGAGACAGTGTGCACAACGGTCGGAGTCTTCTGCTCAGCACCTGGATCTCTCCCATGGCTCCTGTGTACGAAGTTTTCGCACACCCTGGCAAAATGGTTTAACAACCCGCATTTGCCAGAACGCTTTCCTTTCGCCGGGCACATTCTGGACTTATAGCGGTGCTCAGTGGACCCACATCCATAACATTTTGGCGTACCAGGGGCAGACCTTATCCTGACCACGGAGGCAAAATCATCCTCTCCGCACTCGCCATCACAAGGGTCCAGACGCAGTGCCTCAGCGCAAGACATATTCTTTTCCGGAGGGGCCCCTTCAGTTAGACCCCTTGCAATAGTCTCTGCTGCCTCGTACTGTTGAGCGAGCTCGACAACCTCCACTAACGTCATCTCTCCTGGGTGAGTCAACAACCTGGACCGGGCCACCGTGCAGCAAACGTGCTCCGCCAACTGATCCCGAATCATTTCGTCCTCCAGGATTCCGAATCTGCATTCCTTCACCAGCTCTTGGAGGTCCGCCACGAATCTTTGTACTGGCTCTCCCGACCGCTGGCGGCACTGTTGAAATTGGATGTGCTTCACGATGACGTTCTCCGGTGCCTTAAAGTAGCGCGCCATTAGCTGCACCACCTCATCAAAACTGCCCGCTCCTCCCAAATTTTCCAAACTGCTTTGCCCTTCCATTCCTAAATTATGGACCAACACAGCTCGTGCACAGAGCTTCTCCATGTCTCCCAAACCCAGTGCTATAAGGTAGTTGGTACAGGCTGCGAACCATCTAGGCCAGGGGTGTCAAACTCATTCCATGGAGGGCCAAGACCCTGCATGTTTTGCTTCTACCCAGTGTCACCAGCAGGTGTTTTCACTGATCAGCAATCAGTGGGAAGAAATTCAGTGAAATCACCTGTTGAAGACACTGGGTGGAGGTAAAACCTGCAGGGTCTTGGCCCTCCATGGAATGAGTTTGACACCTGTGATCTAGGCCACGGCACGAGCGGCTCGCCTGGAGCTTTGAGGAACGGCCGAAAGCTGGCAGCGGAGTGTTCCATCACCGCTTTTACCTCGTCGCCATTTGTTATGTCCATAATTTAGTAATGACGAGAGACACTCACCTTAGTCAATGAAGGTTTATTAAATATACCAATAACTATGTACAGAGGTATACGGCACTCTCCTGCTGGCCAGGTGGCTTCACGACTTCCACTTTTTTATACCTAGAGCGGCATCACTGCCGGAAACCGGTAGTGCCCACCCTGGTCTATCCCATAACCAACCTGGCCGCCATCTTACTAATACCAGCCTATTCTTGGACATAACACTTAGTACTTACTTAGTACTGTGCATGTACTTACCTTTATATAAAAGTAAGTACATGTAAATTGAATGTTACGTCATCATTGTTCAAAATTCAGAGAATTTCAAGACATAAAAAAGAATTTTGCATCATATAAAGTGAAAATACCAGTACATGTAAACAAAAACGTATAAAACAACATGTGGCCATAATTCAAAAAGTTGACCTGATTGAGCAAAACCAATGTGATTTTTGGGTTCAGCACATCAAAACTCTCCTAAATCAGCTGAGAAAACTTAGACAGTAAATTTGGTGTTGACCAGTGTAATGTATTGATAGAAAGAGTATATGAAAATACTGTAAGTTCTTGGGAGTAATACTAGACCACAAACTCTGCTGGAAAGCTCACATAAAACACCTGAGCTCAAAGCTGGCTAAGAATATTGGACTTCTGGGTAAAGTTCGGCAGATTCAAACCACAACGCACTGCATACACTGTATTTATTGTGTTGAAGTCTGGGGTAACACCTACAAAAGCACCCTACAGAAATTATATACATTATAAAAGAGAGCAATAAGAATAGTAAACATTGTAGGCTACTATGATCACGCTAATGTTTTGTTCTTAATGATTGAAATTTATGGATCTTGTGAAATTAAAAACTTTATAAATAGTTTATAAAGCAAGAAATTACTCCTTAGCCATATACAGAAATTGTTTCTGGAGAGAGAGAGAGAGAGAGAGAGAGAGAGAGAGAGAGAGAGAGAGAGAGAGAGAGAGAGAGAGCATAATTTGAGAGGAAGATTCTGTGATGTTATTTATGGGGCATATTATGGTGTGTTATGGGGCATAAGAGGACTGTGCGGGAGAGGGGCGGTCTCTTTGACCACCTCTCAGCCTAGCGGAAGCGCTTCTGTATAACCCATGAGTCTATAATAAAGTCTTGTTCAGTTCCACCTTAAGTCTCGTTATTCACCCTTAATTACAGACATAACATTTGGTGACGAGGGTAAAAAACATGGACGCGGGAGTCACTACCATTTGGCCGTTTCTGGAGCTTCCCGGCAAGCCACCGGTCCCTTGGGGGAGATGGTTTGCCGTATTCCAAAATTACTTGGTGGCTCTGAACCTTGGTGAACTGAAGAAGATACGGCCTCGCTCAATATTGGTTCATAATTTGAGTATGGAAGGACAGCGTATCCTTGCTACCTTGGGTGCTAGCGATAGCTTTGAGAACGCTGTTGCGCTAATGGCGCAACATTTTCACGCCCCAGAAAACGTCATCGTCCGGAGGATCCAGTTTCAACAGCGCTGCCAGCGGACTGGCGAGTCGGTGCAGCGGTTTGTAACAGACCTACGCCAGCTGGCCAAAGACTGTCAGTTTGGAGCGTTGGCGGAAGAGATGGTCTGCGACCAGTTGGCGGAACATACAGTTTGCCCGGCTACGAGGTCGAAGCTCCTTACATACTCCGGCGAGCCGACGTCATCCAAGTCCATCGAGATAGCTTAGCAGTGAAGCAGCGGACAGACTATCACGTGACCTCATGAGAGAGCTACCCTGCACCGCTCTGAATCACAATCAACAGTGCAGGCTGGGGACCCGGACAGCGATGATAGTGAGCAGGAGAAGGAGGAATGCGCTATGGCTGTGAAGATAAGGTCCATCCTGGGATTGCCCAGGTGTTTGGGTTGTGGGTCCACTAAGCACCATTATAAGGCAATAGTGTCCGGCAAGAGGAAAACGCTGCGGCAAGTGCAGACTTCTGCATCATTTTGCCAGGGCCTGTAATAGGTTCGAGCAAGGGGAGCAGCGATACAAAGCGGACATCCCTGCTCCAACTCCTACGGTTATCCACATCGTCTCTCCGAACACCAATGGCCATACATACGGTATGGTGATGCTGGACGAAGTGGAGGTGTCACTGCTAACTGACGCGGGCGCAGTGAGGTCCGTGTTGAGTTGGCCTACCATGAGGCGTTTCTTCCCATACTACCGAGTGAGAGGTCATTCAGCGCCATTGTGTGGGTATGGAGGAAAAAGGCTAGCCATTGTGGGTTCGGTGGAACTGACAGCTAAGTACAAATCGGCGGAGCTGTCCAACCTGCAGTTTGTGGTGACCGCCGATGGTGAGAATATTATGGGGTGTGACCTTTTTTATGGACTGGGCTTTTCGATCACCAGCGGTGTTGGAGAAGAGTGGTCAGGCTGTGGCTTGTGGGACTGGCCGGTTCCGCGAGTGGTGGACGATGCTGTATGGGAAGAACCTTGGTCTAGTATTCTGGAAGATGAGCAGAACCAGCCCCACCCAGGGCCATTGTGGGAGGGTCCCGATGTCAATGCCCCAGTAGCCCTAGCTGAGGGAACTGGGCGATGCAGTGGGATGCCCATGACGGTGGGTGAAGTTGAGTGGCTAGCCCATTCTGCTTCCGGAGTTCGGCTGGGAGGTACCAAGAAGCAAGGGGTCACAATGGCTTCGCCAGCATCTGAAATGAAAGCGAGTGGGGCAGGACCGGCTGGCACGGTAAAACGACGTGCCACTCAGGGACACTGGAAGCCGAGTCAGGCTTCTCTAGTGGTCACTGATGTGGTCCGACCCAGAGAGGAGGCCCGGTCGAGAGGGGTTCGTAGAAAGCGCAAGCGACAGGAGGACCAGGGGCGGCTGCAGGTGGTGGCCGTTCGGGAGGATGGCTACCTTCAGCTGTCTGATGGCTCATGGCGGCATCCCAACAAGCTGCGCTGCGCCAAGCTGGAGAAAGGAGGTGTTTGGACAGTGGCATAGTCCCCATCCCTGGGCGTGAAGAGAAGAAGGTGTTCCGGAGGGGAACCGTCTGATGGTTTTCTGGGGGGTTGGGGGGTTCCTCTACTGGGGTAGACTGATATTTGGGGTGATGTGTTTATTGCATGATGTTGGTATGAATAGTAACCAAGTTGTTTATTGCATTTATTAATGGGGGTATAACCTGTTTGTATATATGCTTGTTCTGGTAAGGGAATTGTTTTGGATTATTTATTTTAGGAACACGGCAGTTTTCTGTTTGATGGACTGCATTTTAGCAATGACGGCAGAATAATCCGTCTAGCGGTGTGGGGTTGGGACGGTAGTCCACCTGTCTCCACCTAGCCTTAGTTGTTTTGTATGAATGTGGTTGGCCCTGACATTTCTGTTCACTTTTAGTGCGTGATTTGGATTCTAAATTGGGGAGGGTCTTGATTGTATGTGTGTGTTTTGGACCTTTTTGAAGGGGGGGGGATGTGATGTTGTTTATGGGACATATTATGGTGTGACACGGGTGATGGCTTCACCTTCCAGTTCCGCCGCCACCCGGGGTATAAGAGGGCTGTGCGGGAAAGGGGCAGTCTCTTTGACCACCTCTCAGCCTAGCGGGAGAGCTTCTGTATAACCCGTGAGTCTATAATAAATTCTTGTTCAGTTCCACCTTAAGTCTCATCATTCACCCTCAATTACAGACATAACAGATTTAATTTAAAAGTTCCTTGTTTTCACACTACGCAGAAAAGTTTGTGTATTTCAGTTTGTGGGGTGATTTTGTGGAATGGTTTGGATGAGGACATTAAACAGAGTAACAATGCTATGCAGTTTAAGAAAAAGTCCAAAAATATTGTTCTTGAAAGATATAGACTTGAGGAAGAGAATTGTTTTGCTCCCTAATGGAAAAGGAATAATGATATACATTGTTCTTCATGTGTTTTTATTGTTTTTTTTTTCTCATTCTGGATTGGTCTTCATAGGTGGCAGCTTGTTTCCATTTAAGTATTAAGTACTTACAATATTGAGGGGTAGGACTTGAAACGCTTTTGCTTCTTTCTACTCTTTCTCGGGCACCCAAGGAAAGGGTTTCGTCACTTTGCATTGTGTTTTTGTATCTTTTGGTGTATTTGTTGGATGTTCTTTTTTGTTTCCTTTTGTCCGAAATAAACAAATAAATAAATAAATTCTTGTAAAGCTGCTGTGGTGGGGATCAGACCAGTGTTGATGGCGAGCAAAGAAATTTTGTTAGATCATATATGGTGCAATTGACACCGACCACCCAATACAACTTTTGGTATTGCTGGTTGATAGTGTAAAAACCTGTAGACAGGTAGGATATGGACTAATAAGGAACAATGACATAATTATCTAATATCATTATATAAGACATTTGAGAAAGTATCAGACAACATAGCAAAAATGGTATTTTTTTTTTATGTCCTCATCAAAAATTAAGCTCTCAAATTTTCCTGTTTATTGTCCCCCACCCCCAAACAGTGAAATGGAATTTTCGCCCCTGAGTCTATCTTATTGCAAAAGACATGCTGCCATTAAGCATGGTCGAAAATATCAGATTTAAGCGGTTGATTAAAGTAATTGACCCTCGTTACCAACTCCCGGCAGTAAATATTGGTCTCGGACAGCACTTCCCCCAGTTGTACACAGTGTAGAGAAACAGTTGTTCTCCTGTAATGTTCTACAGTACATTTGTCATGTTCAACTTCTGACAGAAAATAAATATTTAAACCAAAATTAATCTTGTGATACAGTGTGGAAAATAAGTATTGAACACATCAACATTTTTCTCGTTAAACATATTTCTGATGGAGCCATTGACCTGAGATTTTCACCAGGTATCAGTAAAAACCCAAGTAATCCATACATACAAAGAAATCAAGGCTACTGTGTTCACAAAACAAGCTATATTTAATAAAGTGGAATGACACAGGGAATAAGTAGTGAACACATTAAGAAAAAGAGGTGCAAAAAGGCATAGAAAGCCAAGAAACCAGCTGAAATCCATCAGAATTTAGAAAGCAATCCCATCCCCCATCAGTGCAAATTAATTTTAGCTGGTTAAGTCCTGACGGATAGCCTTTAAAAAGGTCTGAATGTCAGATTGTCACACCACAGAAAACTCATGATGGGTAGAAGCAAAGAGCTCTCTCTAGACCTTCGCAACCTTATTGTTGCAAAATATAATGATGCCATTGGTTATAGGTGCATTTCTAAACTGCTGAATGTTCCAGTGAGCATTGTTGGAGCCATCATTCGGAAGTAGAAAGAACATCATTTTACCATATATCGGCCATGACCAGGAGCTTCTCACAAGATTTCTGACAGAGCAGCCAAGAGAATTATCAGAAGAGTTATCCACGAGCCAAAGACCACTTGTGGAGAGCTCCAGAAAGACCTGGAATTAGCAGGTACTGCTGTTTCAAAGAAAACAATAAGTAATGCACTCAACCAATATGAGTTCTATGCCCACTCACCTTGCAAGGCTCCATTGCTGAAGAAAAAGCATGTTGAAGCTCATTTAAAGTTTGCTGCACAACTTTTGGGCAAGCCAATAAAATACTGGGAGAATATTCAATTCAGTTCAATTCAACTTTATTTATATAGCGCTATATCACAACAACGGTCATTTCATAGCACTTTCAAATGTAGGGAAAACCCCACAACTGCAGAAAGACCCCAGCAATCAGATGATCCTCTGTGAACAAGCACTTAGCGATGGTGGAGAGGAAAAACTCCCATTTAATAGGAAGAAACCTCTAGCAGAACCAGGCTCAGGGAGGGGCAGTCATCTGCTGCAACTGGCTGGGGTTGAGGGGATAGAGAAGATGAAAAGAACAGACATAAAGAGAGCAAACATTGACGGAGAGAAGCCAAGTACATTATTGGAGGTCACCCAGCAGTCTAAATCTATTAACAGCAAAACAAAGGAGGGGTTAAGAGACACAAGATCCCTCCCTAATCGTAGGCTATATTGAAGAGGAAGGTTTTAACCCTATTCTTAAAAACAGAGATCGAGTCTGACTCCTGAACCCAGATATAGATATAGTCTGGTCAAATGAGACCAAAATTTACCTTTTTGAACGTCACAACACACAGGATGTTTGGAGGAGAAATGGTGCTGCACATCCCATCATGGTGTGGGGGTGTTTTTCAGCACATGGTACAGGCAGACTCCATATAATTCACGGAAAGATGAATGGGCAAATGTACAGGGACATCCTTGATAAGAACCTATTGTCATCTTCCAAGATGCTGAAGATGAAACAAGGGTGGACATTTCAGCAAGACAATGATCTTAAACACACAGCCAAGGAAACTCTCAGCTGGTTGCAGAGAAGGAAAAGAAAGCTGCTAGAATGGCCCAGTCAGTCACCTGACCTGAATCCAATTGAAAATCTATGGAATCAACTGAAGCACAGAGTTCATAGAAGACACCCACAGACCCTTCAAGATTTGAAGACAGTTTGTGTGGAAGAATGGGCTAAAATCACTCCTGAGCAATACCTGCACCTAGTTTCTCCATACAGGAAGCATCTGGAAGCTGTTATTACCAATAAAGGCTTTTCTACTAAATATTAAATGAATTTCACCAAGTGTGTTCAATACTTATTCCTTGTGTCATTCCACTTTATTAAATATAACTTGTTTTGTGAACACAGTTGCCTTGATTTCTTTATATATATGGTTTACTTGGGTTGTTGCTGATATCTGGTGAAAATCTCAGGTCAGTGACTCTATCAGAAATATGTTTAACGAGAAAAATGTTGGCGTGTTCAAGACTTATTTTCCCCGCTGTATCTTCACATCTCAGGAGTAAAAAGGAACCTCTAAGCTTAACAGAAATAGTGATTTGATTTATATCACAATATTTTTTTTTTTGTACTTATTTTGTACCCGTAGGTAGATTTGTTTTGCAGTCTGGTGACAAGCCACCAGCTGCCGGTCGCTGCATGCGCAAGCGCCCCGTATCCCTAACCTGCATGCTTTTGGCATGTGGGAGGAAACCGGAGAAATCCCGGAGTAAACCCACGCAACACAGGGAGAACATGCAAACTCCACACAGATCACTGTTGGCCGGGGGCAGGGATCGAACCCACGATCTCATGATCTCCGCGATCCCCCGGCCGAGGGTAAACTGTGCTGCCGCAGTGCTAACCACTGTGCCACCGTGCAGCCCTATATACAATATATAGTGATATCAACTAATATGAAAAAAAAAATTACTGTGACTGGATTTTTTTTCATATCACCCACCCCTACTCTCCTGTTGCCAGGGCATGGGCTGGGTCCCATGCCCTCATTCTAACTTATAATTTGTATTTTCTTGTCTTCAGAGCAGGGGCCTCAGTCCACGCCCTCGCTTTGTGTCATGTGCATTATTCTCTCTGGATTATTATTATTATTATTCGGTTTTGCATAGAGTATTCTTTTCTCTGTTGGGTTTCTTTTTATCTCAATTATTATTTTTATTACTGTTATCGTCATTATGTGCCATGGTCTTGTCTCCCCTTTGACTGTTGTGCATCCTCTGTGTGTTATTATCTGTTCAGCCACACCCGTCCTGTTTTTCTGTGACCATGCCCTGTTGTCTCCATTTACCCCGATTGTGCCCACCTGTTCTGTGTTATGTTGATCTATTTATGTTGGCGTCACTCTGTTTCCTTATGAGTGTTGTTAGTCATATGTGCGTGAACAACATGCTTCTTGTCTGCCCTTGATCCTGCCTTATATCCTGTTAGGCCAAGTTAGGGAGTTTTTTGTTACAGCTTCCAAGCTGTTTTATTTTGCGTTGTTGTTGTTGTTGTTTTTTTGTTTTTTTGTTTTTTTTAGCTGCGCTCGTTCAGCCGATTTGATTTATAAATCAAACTGTGAACTTTGAGTACTGCGTTTGGGTCCAGTTTTCCACCTGCCGTGACACCTGTTAACTTTTGAGACATACAAAACAAGTTTTCCATTGTCAAATAGTTGCCATTATGCCTCAGTGAAATGAAGAGGCATACAGTAATCACTCAATGCGTTTGTATGTGGTTGTATCTGTCTGTCTGTCTGTTAGCAGCTTTTCAGCTTGCCTGGCCAAAATTAAGTGGAACTAAAGGTTTGTATCATTTTATCACCATATTTCCTCAACTTTTAATCTGCCAGAATTTGAAGATTGTTTTCAAAATAAACACAAATGCTTCTTCCAGCGCCACATGAGTCGGCTACCTTTTTGCAGCAGCAGCTCAGTTCTGAGCTTTCTCTTTTGTTTTTTATTCACTACCTGTTTTCCTTTGCTACAACTTTTCTGATCTTGTCACCACATGTCCATCACAGACACCATGGACTCTAATATTGCCGTACTGGTGTTGATATTAGCCATCTTCTATTCACATCACCAATGACTACTGACACGGTGAGTGGCGGAGCTACTGTTTACAGTAGAAGTCAATTGTTAGCGTTACGTAGCTTTTCTACGGTGCTAACTGAGAGACCTGATATTCCTCAAGAAATCAGGAGAAAATGACGTGCTGGAGCAAAGCAGTGCGCGAGGAAGACAAGGTACAAGCCCACTCTACCATCCGTTATTATGGGAAATGTGAGATTGCTGCTCTGTCCAGGTATGACAGCACCTTCAGAGATGTTAGCATCATGCTATTCGCTAAAACGTGGCTAACAGAGCTAACAACAGACACCAACATTGGACCAGAGGGTTTCCACTTAATACGGGCAGATTGGACACTTGATAGCGGTAAGAGCAGAGGCGAGAGGCTGGCACTGTTTGTGAACAACAGATGGTGTAATCCTGGGTACATCACGATTAAAGAATAACACCGTAGCAAGGACATTGAGTTGCTAGCCGTTAGCATGCGATTTGTATACCTCCCCAGAGAGTTCTCACACGTCATTGTGATTGCAATCTATGGACCCCCCTCCGCAAGTGCTGAAGCACTATGTGATGTCATCCACACAGTCAGCAGCAGGCTGCAGACACAGCACCCAAATGCTCTCCAGCTCATCTCTGGTGATTTTAACCATACTTCCCTGTCCTCCACTCTTCCCACTTTCACCCGGTATGTCACGTGCCACACAAGAGACAATAAAACATTGGACTTATGTTATGCAAACACCAAGGAGGCTGACACCTCATCACCCCTTCCCCCTCCTCGGAAGATCTGATCATAATCTGGTTCACCTCCTGCCTGTATACAAACCCCTGGTACACAGACAACCTCCTTTAACCCACATAGTGAAGATATGGTCCGAGGAGGCGGAGGACACTCTGAAGGACTGGTTTGAATCCACAGCGTGGGAGCAGCTCTGGGATCCACATGGTGAGAACATCAACAGCCTCACACACACCATCACAGACTACATCAATTTCTGTGTGGAGAACACCGTACCCACCAAGACCACACAGTGTTTCTCAAACAACAAACTGTGGATCAACCCTGAGATAAAGTCACTGCTGAAAGAGAAGAAAAGCATCTTCAGGTCGGGAAACAAGAAGGAGCTGAAGCCTGTACAGAGGGAGCTAAGGAGGAAGATTAGAGATATGTATACATACAGTGGATATAAAAAAGTCTGCACACACCTGTTCAAATGCCAGGTTTGTGTGATGTAAAAAAATGAGACCAAGATAAATCATTTCAAAACTTTTTCCCCCATTAATGTGACCTATAACCTGTACAACACAATTGAAAAACAAACTGAAATCTTTTAAGGGGAAAAATAAAAAATAAAAACTTACAATAACCTGTTTGCATAAATATGCACACCCTTAAACTAATTTATGCAAACAGGTTATTGTAAGTTTTAATTATTTATTTTTCCCGTTAAGAGATTTCAGTTTGATTTTTAATATTTCAATATTTCAATATTAAAAACACTAATAACTTTGACATGAGGCTTCTTTTTCAAAATAAACACAAATTTAACTCACCATTGCCATGTAATGAAGCTGCAAAAAAAAAGGTATTGTCATAACTATGCCGGCCCACTAGAGGCGGCAGTACGACTTTTTTACAGCACATGGACAACTTCCTAAACATGCCGGACGACAGCAAACAGCTGAGCGATGGAAAAAACTCTTTCAAACTAAGTTTTGTGCTTAAATTATGCAGCGATTTCAATATTAAAACACTAATAAGTCCTACCACTGCAACATTTCATTTTTAGAGCTTATAATTATGTCACATTATTTTTCTTATCGGTAAAAACTACAATTCCGACACTCCTCATCTCTAAAACACGGCAGACCACAGCGGATAGCTGACCGAAGGAAAAAACCTCTTTCCAAGTAAGTTATGTGCTTAAATTACAACTACAACTGCTACATTTGATTCTTAAAGCTTATGTTACGTCACATTATTTTTCTTCCAATGTCCTATTTTTCTTCCATACTAGAGGCTGCTTGGTTATATTCATTATGCCTCAGTGCAAAGTAACTTACGCATACCATAATCACTACATGCGCCTGCGTGCGTATCTGCCTGTTTGTTACCAGCTTTCCAGCTCACCTGGTCAAAATCAAGCAGAACTAACGGCTTGCATCACTGCATCGCCATATTTTATCAAATTTTTATTTGGCACAATTTCCACATATGGCTTTTTTTTTAATCAAAATAAACACAAATTTACCTCACCTTTACCATCACTGGAGCTGGGAAAAAGGTACTGTAATAACTCTACCGGGCCAGTACAGGTGACAGTGTGCCTTTTGAACAGCCCACACCTCCCCCCCATGCCTCCCTGCCACAGGCACCGAGGCATCAGCACCTTGGTGCTTTCATTTATGGCAATAACTTTATTCTCATAGCAAAGTATAAGGTTTATTGAACAAAAACCTGTTTTTACATGAATTTCAAAATTGAAATTCTAATTGAATGAATTACGGTCCCTGGCTGCACTCATTCAGAAATGATAAAGATATCTTTCATTTTATACATTTAAGGTTGTATATCCGTTGTTTATAATTACTCCTTTTGTGTGAGTTTTTTTTTTTAATTATGGGAACAGATCTTGCAGGCCTGACCCCAAATTTTGGAAACTTGGCTTTAAACGATGAAAGGCAGGGGGGCTCACAAGCGCTTAATGAAGAACCTCTTTGTGCAATATCAAAACTGACCAAACTGTCACCGTTGACAGTTGTTTGGATGCTAGTGTGGTGGGTACTTGTTTGTCTGGTCTGTTTGTTTGTTGTGTTGATGCATGAATGGGGAAACCCTCCCACTCGATTGGCCTTGGGTTCCAGAGTAGCTGGAGGACAGGTCACACAAAGGCACCATGTGATGGGGTCATCACTGTCGCAGCACACAGTTTGAGGATGTGCCAACTCTGTAACTGACAGCTGTGTGTGGTTGCCATGTCCTGCTCTACTCAAGTCACTATGCTATAGACCCCCCCCCCCAATAAATACATAAATAAATAAATAAATGATCTGAGAATAGGCTATATGGATTTCTTAAAAACACCTTCTAAAAACTGGACACTATAAATTAAATAGCCAGCATTACAGGACCACCTTTGCTGGACTTTCTGTTTTGAAGAGCGTGTGAGAAACACTGTGGATTTACATAGTAGTCTGCAACTTCAAACAAGGTGGCTGACATTTGAATGGGCTGGTGGTGGGAGCCTCTGGTGGGGGTTTTTGTTGCCGTGCAGGGCAACGCCAAAGAAAGTGGGCACACACACCACTGAGATGTGCGCATAGACGGCTTGACCTGTTTACTGGGCCCACAGGTTTCCATAGGAGCCAGGCACAAACTGGGCACGTAAGACACAAAAGGGAGAGAATGGTAAATTGGGAACAACTGGCAAAAAGAAGGCCTAATGGGTGGCACACTGAGTGGAATAAGACTCTAATAATAGGGGAATGAAGACCAGGCTCATGGTATCTGGACGACCTCATGCAAGCAATCATATATCATTTTAAGCTCTCTATCAGAGGCAACAATCGCTTTTTTGTGTGAGTGACAAAATAGTTAATGTGGTATGGTTTCTATTCAAAAATTAGAAATGCAGTCAATAGCGGCAGGGCAAGACAACCTTTATAAAGGTGGTGGTCAGAGAAAGACTTACTGTATACACTGAAGTTGCAGAAAAACTTGTGTCTAGTTTTTTCAGCCAAGGACAAAGCAAATCCTAGTAAAATGTGTCTGCATGGGAGTAAGCACCGCAAAGTGAATGATTCTGCAAAAAAGTTCCTTACAACCACCTTTCAAAAGTTCTATGAAGAGCCACAAAAAAAGCAAAACAAATCCTTGAAGTGAAACTGAAAAACTTGGGTATTAAGTTCTACAGTGGCATGTTAACATTAACAATAGGAGAGGTTTTCATGTGAAGTATCTTAAATCTGAAAGCTTTTTCTTATAAACTAAGAATTTTCTAAGAAGTTTGAAGTGACACTCCACCAAAAATCAAGTTTTTTTCTGTTATTAACATGTCTCTAACATGTCTTTGTGACTTACAAGACATATCTAGAGCAAAATCAGTCCCAAATCCCAAGTCTGTGTTTTTTCTGTTGTGAATGTCCAGTTAAGCTCCACCCACCCACCCCCACCCCAAAAAATACAAGTTTGGACAGAGCGTTTCAAGCTACATAAGCATGCCTGCTTAGCCTGATTGGTTATAACATTAACCAATCAGGCTAAGCACTGGGCATGGTTAAACACCTGAGTTCACTCCCCCAGGGAAAGAGGGAGGAGCCGACGTAGCTCCGCAAATGGAGGCTCACGGTCTACTACTGACCATGCTGACAGTCAGCGTCCCTTCCCAGGGACCGTGCGAAACCAACCATGGCCACCCGTGGTTTTCCACCACTACAGCTGCTGTATTCCAGAACCCCGTAGCACATGCGAGGAGCAGTCAGCTCGGAGACCTGAGTTCACTGGCTGCTGTGCCCACATCTGCAGGGTCCTGGAGGCGGCCACGGAGGAATGGGAGGTACATGGTTGGAAGACCAAACCAGAGAGAGATGAGGGGATGAAAGCACTAAGACTGCCACCCATCCATTTTACATTCATTTGACTCGGTTCAGTGAAGGTTTTTTTTTTTTTGGGGGGGGGGTGGGCAGACACAAAACCTCCTGGGTGCTCCATTCTGTCCCTGCCAGGGACGATGGAAGAGAAGACATTAAACCTCCCGCTCCCTCCAAAGGAGGGAGGCAAGTTGAGGCTGTGTGGTGCAATGGCTGAGGCGAGGCTGCAAGCACTGCGCTGAGGTCGTGGTTCCACGACGGCCTGCAGGCGCATTGGACTGCCAGCCCCCAGCGAGCTGCCCAGTGGGCACCCGTTAGCCCCCAGGTGGGACCGCCGAGAGCCAGCTCACTTTTGAATAGCCATTGTTTAGCAAAGCAGTCTTCGGTGTTCAGAGGTGTCAGAGGAGAGGGGAGGGCTGGCTTGCAGCATCTGCTACTGGTGGGCGGGAATATGGGTGGAGCTGATTAGAATATTCATAGATCTGCACATACTTAAGTAGGTGGAAGGTGTAAAAGCTCTTTCCAAGCAATTCCAAGGCAATGAAAGTTTTTTGGGGGATACAAAGCCACAATATACTATTTTGGGCAATACACATTTGTTTTTGAGGTGGCTTTAAAGTCACCGGAGTGCGTCTTTAATCATGTGGTTTAGTTTAACAGATTTTAGCTACATTTTAATGTCATCATAATAGAGCAATATTGTGTGATTTTCCTGCTTCTATAGTTTTATGCCCTGAGTCCCAATAGCCAATCACAAGATTATTTGGTAGTTGGTGGCTAAAATCCTATATAGTCCTGTTCCCACTACGGCAACCAGGAACCAATTTTGCATGAACTTCCCCCATGGTGCGTGTCTCCACTACAGGAACTTCCCGTAAAGGGTTGTGGTTACAGGAATTTGTAACGGCCAAAAGATGGCCCTTGTGCATGGTAGGCACTTCAGAGCACCCTCGAAAACTGATGGATGGAGTTTAGGATTGACTCGGTGCTGACTGGATAAAACTCACCATCACCAACCACAGCACATCGTGAAAAAAACACAAGGCAATGAGAAGTGACAGATTTGAACAGAAAATCATCATCATCATCATCATCATCATCATCTGCTGGGCTGGCCCTGCCTACAAAAGTCAGCTGATAAAATGACACCTGGCAGCAATCAGCTGACTCTTCTGACAAAGGCTGCAGTGCACAGTCGAAACATGTAAAGAAGGTAAAAACATTGCCTTTCTATTTTTCTCTTTAATAAGAACAAAAGGTAAATAATGGGCCAGTTGTAGCTTGACCCGGTCCATACGGATACCCTCCAGCCATGTCTTCTTCAGTCTTCCTCTTCCTTGACCTCTGCTGCTACCAGGATCAACCTCCATGACGTTCTTAATCCAACCAACACTCCTCTCCACATGGTCAACTCAATGCAAACAGCAAGTGCGGAACACATCCTCGAGATTATTCGACTGCAGCCTAACCAGGAGGACTTGCGAGCTGACCTCATCTTCAGTGGAGACGCCACACATCCAGCAGATCATGGCTCTGTCATTCCGCCACAGATGGTTAAGACAGGTGGCAGTCATGGTTCATGTCTCGCTGGCATGCAGCAACACGCTCCTCATGCAAGAGTTGTAGATACGGCCTTTAGAGGTTGGTGGGAGCCAGCAGGTCTCGAGAATTGGGAGCACCTGCCTGAACTTGTTCCAGGCAGCCTGGCATCTCGTGATGGTGGCAAGCTCAGATCCACCACCAGCGGACAGCATGTCACCCAGGTAGCAGAAAGATGCCACCACATCCAGCTTGTCATCGCCAACAACCATCTGTGTCATTGGTCGACCATCGATTGGCCTGGCCTCCCCACAACAGCATTTACATCAGAAATCTTGGTCATGCGTCCGGCCACCAGTGAGCCCACTACACCTCTTGTACACCCATCTCGAGCAAGCGCTGCAAAAAATGGAGCCATGGCCAGTGCCAGTGAGGCACACAGCACATGGATACTTCTGGAGAACATCCAGGCCTGGGCCGGAGACCGTGATCTTAGTCTTTCCCATGTTTACACGGAGTCCTTTGGTCTCCATGTCATTCTTCCAACAGACTAGCTTTACAAGCATCTCCTCCAGCGTCTCTGCGATGATGACCAAGTCATCGGCGTACAGGATCTCCCAGGGACAACTCACAAGACAGGGCCTCCAGAACAATGATGAAAAGCAGTGGGCTCAGACAGGAGCCCTGGTGCATGTCGACTTTGACCTCAAACTCCTTGCTCAATCCATCACCAGCGCCTACTCTGCTATGGGCGTTCTTGTACATGCACTGGGTGAGTTGAACAAGCCACTCCTCCACACAGAGTTTTCTCATGGCCCACCAGATACTTGCCTGGGGACTCAGTTGAATGCCTTCTCTAGGTCAACAAAAGCCATGGATAGGGGCTTGTTGACACTGTGATACTTCTCCTGTAGCTGGCACACAATGAAGATGGCATCTGTTGTTCCATGACCAGGCATGAAACCGAATTGCGTATCATCAGGGCACACCTGCTGCCTGAGGAAGCTCTCGGCCACCTTCTCGGCCACCTTCATAACCTGGCTGAGCAGCTTTAGACCATGATATTTGCCTTGCTCAAGTGCAGCACCCTTGCCTTTGTAGAGGGTGACAATGATACTCTTCTCCCAGTCAGCGGGGATCCTCCCGTACTTCACGATTGATGCAATAAGGTCACGAATCAGCATGACGCCATTGTTGCCAGAAGCTTTGAACATCTCAGCGACAATCTGTGATGGGCCGTATGCTTGCCAAAGCAGCCAGGCAAAATTTATATTTACCAAAAACAGTGAAGATCTAATGCTTAAAAAATTATCATATAATGCTGCCATGATTGCATGACCAGAGTGGTGGTCTAGTGGTAGAGCATCTGCCCCACAGGTGGGAGGCTGTGGGTTCATACTCCAGCTGGGTCATACCAAAGCCCATCAAAAAGGGGTACTTCCCATCTTCTAGCTTGGTGCTCAGCATAACAGAATGGGGAAAGGAAAGTTGGTTACTCAGACACAAGGAGTGCACAAACCAATGTACTCCTTGTGCCAGTCCCAAGCCCGAGTAAATGGAGAAGGATGCATCAGGAAGGGCATCCAGCATAAAAAAATAAAAAATCAAACGTGTGGATTGTGATCCACTGTGGCACCCCCTGATTAGGGAACAGACAAAAGAAGAAGGAGAAGAAGCTGCCATGACTGCATAGGGTAGGGCTGTGCTATATGACCAAAATTTCATATTGTGGAGAAAGGACACAGGTGAGGCAACGAGCTAGACAACACAAGAACTTTATTCTTTCTCCAACATAAGTACAGCAAAAGAGAATCCCTGGTCTCTGTGCATTCCTCTTTTATATCTTTAATGCCATGCATTGAGACCCGGAACTTCTGACCATAATACATTGTTGTTTGGACAAAGACCTATGTGGCACATTAACATGACATAACGCCTGCGCTGCTCTCACACCCTTCTCTCTTCCAGCGGCTCCGGCAGTACTTCCTCTCCCCGGGGGGTGCATAGTCCATACTGTCCCGTCTGAGACCCCCTGGTGGCACTTACTCCTCCGGCCCATTGTTCCCCCTTATAATTTGTAATTTCCCAGTTTGGGATCAATAAAGTACATCTATCTATCTATCTTATCCAAGCTGCCTTCTCTGGGTGGAGAATCCCCCACCCGTGCCCCCCACAATATCACAATATAAGTAATCTTATTTGATGATATCACGCTACACATTTTCTGTAAATTCTATAGTTTAGATATAATAATCACATAAAAATGACCATCTCTTTTATTTACATTTTAAATTACATACTGAAAAAAGTCAACTGTACAAATTCATCTCTCATTAATTTTAGGCACCTTTTCCCCCTCTTAATTTTGCTGTGTTGTTATAAAATTGTTTTTTTTATGTACATTTGAGATGACTTCAACTCTATTCATTATTGCTACTTGACTAATTAAAAATTATTAGAAATCAAATGTTACATTAAAAGCCAGTTTGCTCCTCAAACACATTTTAATTTATTATTTATTTAATGCGCTTAATGTTTTAATGTGCTTGAGAGATGTGAAGTGTGTAATAAACCGTCTGCCATGAATCTGCCTCTTATTTCACACACTCCACACTTCCATACAGAGGGAGCTGAGGAGGAAGATCAGAGAAGGCAAGGGCAGCTTCAGGAAGAAGATGGAGGACAAGCTGCAACAGAGCAACATCGGTGGTGTCTGGAGAAACCTTAAAACCATCTCTGGGCTCCAGAATACCTCCTCCCAGGCCATGGGGGGCAGGGAGTTGGCGAACAATCTGAACCTGTTTTTTAATAGGTTTGACCAACCGCCCTCCTCCCCAACTGCACAACAACCACTGCTGCCTCTAAAGACATCGAGTCCTGCTGCCCACACCCCACTTCACCAACACCCCCCCACTCCCAGCACACAACCTCCCAACATGACCCTCACTAAGACTCAGGTGAGAACGGAGCTGAGAAAGATCAAGGCGAGGAAGGCGTCGGGACTGGACGGCATCAGCGCAAAGCTCCTCAAGTCCTGTGCAGATCAGCTATGTGGGATTGTGGAGCTCATCTTCAACCTGAGCCTGAAGCTGGGGAGGGTACCACAGTTGTGGAAAACATCTTGTGTGGTACCTGTACCAAAGACCTCCCACCCCAAAGACCTGAACAGCTACAGACCAGTGGCCCTGACGTCCCACATGATGAAGACCCTGGAGAGACTGCTCCTTGCTCACCTCTGCCCCCTGGTGGGACCAGCGATGGATCCACTCCAGTTCGCCTACCAGCATGGTATTGGGGTGGAGGATGCAGTGATCTTCCTCCTTCACCGTTCTCTGTCCCACCTGGAGAAGCCCGGGAATGCGGTGAGGATCATGTTCTTTGACTTCTCCAGTGCTTTCAACACCATCCAACCGATGATCCGGAAGGACAAGCTGCTGTGCGCAGGGGTGGACCAGCACCTGTCATCATGGATCCTGGACTACCTCACAAACCGGCCACAGTTTGTGAGAACCCGGGACTGTGTGTCCGACATGATCATTGGTAGCACGGGGGCCCCCCAGGGAACGGTTTTGGCTCCCTTCCTGTTCACCCTTTATACTGCAGACTTCTCACACAACACAACACACTGCCATCTACAGAAATTCTCTGATGACTCTGCAATCGTCGGCCTCATCTCCAACGGAGATGAAGCTGAGTACAGAGGACTTATCCAGGACTTTGTGGACTGGTGCCATAGGAACTGCCTCCAGATCAACGCGAGGAAAACTAAGATGCCGGTGGTGGACTGCCGCAGGAAAGGACAACCCCTCACAGCACCAGTAAACATACAGGGAACAGACATCGAGATGGTGACATCCTACAGGTACCTGGGTGTTCATCTGAACAATAAACTAGACTGGTCACACAATACCAACGCACTCTACAAGAAGGGACAGCGCAGGCTGTTCCTACTGAGGAGACTCAGGTCTTTTGGTGTACAAGGGGCGCTGCTGAAGACATTCTACGACACGGTAGTGGCATCAGCCATCACTTTTGGAGTGGTCTGCTGGGGCAGTGGCATTACAGCAGCCGATGGGAAGAGACTGAACAAACTGATCAAGAAAGCTAGCTCTGTCCTGGGGCAGCGCCCTGACCCAGTGGAGGAGATAGGAGAGAGAAAGATGGTGGCTAAACTGTCATCTCTGCTGGAGTCTGAGTCCCACCCTATGCAGGACATACTGAACGCACTGAGGAGCTCCTTTAGCAGCAGACTACATCATCCTAGGTGTGCAACCAAGAGGTTTCGCAGGTCCTTCCTACCTACGGCAGTCAGACTGTATAACCTAAGCAGGGCTGCTCGCGGAGATAGCAAAAAAACGTGACGACCTAATAGTATTGAATGCAAAAGACGCAATAGACTTACACAATGGTCCCCTCCAGTATATACAACTAGGACAGTATCGGTCGCTACGGAGGGTGACAATATGTATGGGTACATATTCATACTATGTAGGATAACTAAGTAGACGGTTATGCTTTTTATTCCATCTTGCTACAATGCTCCGCACTTTGTATATATGTATTTATATATTGATGTGTATGTATTTATATCCACTGCTCTTATTTATATCTTCCGTATCTTCTTAATTATTGCTCTGAGTGTTGCTATCCCTGTGCTGTTGCAATCCTGGAATTTCCCCATTGTGGGACTAATAAAGGCTTATCTTATCTTATCTTATCTTATGTGTATGCGGCCACTGTCAAGCACTTTTGCAGCTTTAGTAATATTTTTTCAGCCAAAATTAAGAAACTCGGCAGTAATTTAAACCAAAGAAACAATGGTCTGATAAATTATAACGTTTCCTATTAGCGACAAGTTAGCATTGTCATTTAGCATTTGCCGCTTTATAATTTGAGTGAGATGGTGTTAACGTTACTTAACTCCAATTAAAACGAAGTTAGAGGAAAATCTTCTCTGACACAGCACGGTGGAAAACAGTCCCACATCCCTGGCAAACAGAAGTAGCAGTTAGCTGACCAAAACATTAGCTTGGAGTAAGCTGCTGTACTAACCACTGAACCCACACACCTGGCACACAGTGTGGGGGAGAGGCGGGTCGGGGACAAGTAGAAACAGGGTATGTGCAGGGCCGGTGTTATGCTGAGAATTGCTCGCTTACCAAGAATTGCATCCCATCTGTCAAAACTACATATAAAATATAACACTACAGCCAGGCTTGTAACCATTTGTGCATTTTAGAAGTACCCATTATACATTTGCAATTCTCGGCAAGCAAGCGATTCTTGACATAACATCAGATTAAGGAGGTTGTGGGCGCCTGGGCTCAAGCAATTTTGGGGGCCCTCCCACATATATATGGCAGTATGATATGCAAAATGGCCATGTTTACATACACAGTAATAAGCCATTTATAATTGGATTTCTGGAGTTATCTGGCGTCTGTTAACGTCTTGTCGCGTCAAAGAGTTATCTTGTCCGCTTTTGTTTGTTTTTATTGATTTCGTTTTTAATTTTTAATTTCTTTTTGCTGATATTAGTTTTTGCTTGGTGTTAGCTTAGTATTGACCTATCAGAAAAGCCCGATCAGACACTTGGGTGGGTCAGACCCCCAGCTGGGCTGTTTTACCGGGCTAGGCTAACCTGCTAACCTGTTTTAAGCCTTTTTAGCTGTTTTTAGCTAATCTGTTTTTAGCTGTTTCTGGCTGGTTGGCTGGCTATCCACCTATCGCCTGGAACGTCATGGCTCCATCCCCGACATGTGTCAGTTGCGTGTCCCTCCTTAGGAAGGTTTCTGAGTTGGAAGTGAGACTCTCCAACCTCTATAAGATTCGGGAGGCTGAAGACCACCTTGACACCATAATTCTCGGGCGAACAACAGCCCCGGCAACCGACTCGCAGCTGGCAGAGACAGCTACTTACCTGGGTGAGTTCAGCGCATCTCCATCTACTTCCACCCCTGCTCCGGTTTCTTCAGACGTCCAGGACCACAGCAATAGACACTGGCTTCGACTCAGGGCTAAACCCAAAGCCCCGGCTGGTTCTTCTCATCCTCAATGTGCACCCTGCGCCTTGGTTGGACCAGCTGGCGATCATCGTTGATCGACCAGACAGGGCCACGCCTCTTCTCTTCCCTTGCTTTTGGAAAATAGATTTGACATCCTGTCTCTGGAGGATTTTCCCCACCTGGCTGCTGGCCGTCCACCTATGGTCGCCCCTCCTCCTCCTCCCTCTCCTTCAGCGGTGGCTCAAACCCGCAAACCCCGGATTAAGACTACTTTAGGTGTGCCAAATTACACACCAGCTCCAAAAAGAAGAGAGCGCGTCACCCCGCCATCACAACAACAACATCGACAAAATTATTCACCACTTCAGAAACTACCGACAAAGCCCCCCCAGACAACGCTGGTAATTGGTGACTCGATTATGAGGAACGTCAGAAGCAGGTACTGTGTGACTAAATTTTTTTCTGGGGCTAGAGTGTCTGACATTGAGGCTCTTACCCCTGACCTATTAAATGAATTTCCCCACGCTAAAACTGCCATAGTACATGTTGGATGCAACAACATCCCAGATGAAGCTTCAGAGATCTTAAAAAGTGACTTCATGAGCCTTCTGTCCACTCTTTTGAACTGTGGCAGACGTGCGTTAATCTCTGGGCCTTTGGCACCTTTCAGACGAGGTTGCAATTATTTTAGCAGAACCCTCGGTCTTGATACTTGGTTGCATTCTACATGTCCTTCTTTTAACATTGGTTTTGTTGACAATTTCAACCTGTTTTGGAACCGCCCATCACTTATGAGGCCTGATGGCATCCATCCAAATAGACTTGGTGCATGCGTTTTAAGGGACAATCTGTTCTATTCCATTAAGCGTTTTTTAGTGCAGTGACTGGGATTTGGTGCGTTAACTCACTCCGAGGTTCCTGGGTCTGCCAACCAGCCCTTTTTTGTTTCCACTTCTCATATTAATCCCATTAATCCAAATGATCCTCACTGTTTGGATCAGTCTTCGATTTATAGCCCTACAGAGATTGTGTCTGTCTCCCGTTGCCCAGGATATTATTACCCAGGACAAATACAACACAACTTGATAAATACACGTCTTTCTGCAGCTCCTCCTCATCCACCCCCCCCCCCAGCTTTGCCCCTGTCTTCTCCCTTACAGAACCTTTGTCTACTCCCCCCAAAGTTAATAAAAATATAATGCATAAACATCCCAAAGTGATTAAACAAAATGTTGGTAAAACTCAAATCAAACCTCAAGTCTCTAAATTTAATAATTTGGCCTCTGTTCCTCCTCATAATTTAAAAATTAAATGTGGTTTATTAAATATTAGGTTTCTAACTCCCAAGTCTCTGCTAGTTCATGATCTATTAATTGATCATCAGATCGATTTAATATCCCTCACAGAGACTTGGCTAGGGCAAGATGATTATATTGGTTTGAATGAATCAACTCCCTCTGGTTATCTAAACTATCATAATCCCAGAAGTTCTGGTCATGGAGGTGGAGTAGCGGCAATTTTCCATTCTAAATTACTAGTTAATGTAAAGCAAAAATCATGTTTTAATTCCTTTGAGGGCCTGGTCGTCAGTGTGGGGCATGTTGGCTATTTTGGCTTGAACCCAATTTTCTTTGCCATAGTTTACCATCCTCCCTCGGCCTACTCAGAGTTTTTATCCGAATTTGCTGAATTTTTAGCTGATTTAGTGCTGAAATCAGATAGAATAATTATTGTAGGGGATTTTAATATACATGTTGATGTAGATAGTGACTGTCTTAATAAGGCATTCAATTCAATTTTAGACTCAATGGGGTTTTCCCAGAAAGTAGAAAATTCTACCCATTATCTCCACCACACATTGGACCTTGTTCTGACTTATGATATAGAAATAGAAAATCTGGTAGTGTCTCCTCATAATCCTGTACTGCCAGACCATTGTAAACCTTTGATTTCACTATTTCTGATTATTTGACTCCTAAAGAAAAATATTACTACAGCAGATGTCTTTCAGATGACGTTGTTAACAAATTTTTGCAGATTGTCTCCTCTATACCATGGGTCAACACAACGGAAATAAAAGATGGAGAGCCTGGTCCTTCCGTAATTGATAGCATGGTAGATAGTGTTACAGCCTCTCTGCATCAGACTCTAGATTTGGTGGCCCCTCTAAAAAAGAAAAAGTCTAACCACAGATTTCTAACTCTTTGGTTTAACACAAAAACTCGTAGCTTAAAACAGAAGACTCGTCATTTAGAAAGAAAATGGTGTTCTACTAATCTAGCTGAATTCTATTTAGCGTGGAGAAATCATCTCTTAATTTATAAAAAAATCTCTTAGAAAAGCTAGAATAAGTTATTACTCTGCATTAATAGAAGAGAATAAGAAGCTTTTCTGATAGCCTCTTGAAAGCTCACACAAGTAAACACAAAATGCAGTTTTTAATTGAAGGGGTTTATTATTAAGGGTAAAAAAAATTCAAACCTGCATGGCCCTGTGAGAAAAAGTGATTGCCCCCCTGTTAAAACATAAATTAACTGTGGTTTATTACATCTTCGAAAGCTGAGTTCAATTTTCTAGCCATTTCTAAAGCTTTGGGACTCCAGCGAACCACAGTGAAAGCCATTATCCACAAATGGCAAAAACATGGAATTAGTGGTGAACCTTCCCAGGAGTGGCCAACTGTCCAAAATTACCCCAAGAGCACAACGACAACTTACCCAAGAGGTCACAAAAGACCCCACAACAACATCCAAAGAACTGCAGGCCTCACTTGCCTCAATTAAGGTCAGTGTTCATGACTCCACCATAAGAAAGAGTCTGGGCAAAAATGGCCTGCATGGCAGAGTTCCAAGACAAAAACCACTGCTGGCCAAAGAGAACATAAAGCTCATCTCAGTTTTGCCAGAAAACATCTTGATGATCCCCAAGACTTTTGGGGAAATACTCTGTGGACTGACAAGACAACATCTTGATGATCGCCAAGACTTTTGGGAAAATACTCTGTGGACTGACAAGACAAAAGTTGAACTTTTTGGAAGGTGTGTGTCCTATTACATCCGGCGTAAAAGTAACACAGCATTTCAGAAAAGTAGCATCATACCAACAGTAAAATATGGTGGTGGTAGTGTGATGGTCTGGGGCTGTTTTGCTGCTTCAGGACCTGGAAGACTTGCTGTGGTAAATGGAACCATAAATTCTGCTGTCTACCAAAAAATCCCGAAGAAGAATGTCCAGCCATCTGTTCGTGACCTCAAGCTGAAGTGCACTTGGGTTCTGCAGCAGGACAATGATCCAAAACACAACAGCAAGTCCACCTCTGAATGGCTTAAGAAAAATAAAATGAAGACTTTGGAGTGGCCTAATCAAAGTCCTGACCTGAATCTGATTGAAATGCTGTGGCATGACCTTAAAAAGGCGGTTCATGCTCGAAAACCCTCCAATGTGGCTGAATTACAACAATTCTGCAAAGACGAGTGGGCCAAAATTCCTCCACAGCACTGTAAAAGACTCATTGCCAGTGATCACAAATGCTTGATTGCAGTTGTTGCTGCTAAGGGTGGCCCAACCAGTTATTAGGTTTAGGGAGCAATCACTTTCTCACACAGGGGCATGTAGGTTTGTTTTTTTTCCCCCTCTAAATCAGAAACACCTTCATTTAAAAACTGCATTTTGTGTTTACTTGTGTTATCTTTGTCTAAAATTTAAATTTGTTTGATGATCTGAAACACTTAAGTGTGACAAACATACAAAAAAATGAGAAATCAGGAAGGGGGCAAACACTTTTTCACACCACTGTAGGGATACAGCTTCCATAGCCATAGCCACTGCCAATTACTAAATAAAGTGAATGACCACAAAGTTCTAGGTTTAGCTTGAATGACAGAAAAATATAGTGCCATCAGGACTAACAACCGACAAAAATCTTGTATCAAACCACAACTTTAGTAATGACAATTATAAAACACACTTCGCCAGTGTTTTCTGTTAAAGGGTTAAATATTAACTATTTGAAGCCAAAACAGGGTTTTTCACTACACAGAGGGAAAAAAGCATTGCCAGACGAGTCTGCCCTACTGGGAAAACAGCTGCTCTTCTCCACGACCCAAGAGATCAGCAGGTTATGTGCACACAAACCCAAGTTTTTACAATGTTAACCTCATTCACTGTCATTCTTTTAAAAGAATGATTCAAATTGAAAATATCCCAACAGTTGTTTTGAATTAAATCTACAATTTTACATTCACCAGAGCAGATTAATAGAACACTGGCCGAGATGAACGATAATGTAACTGAAGGAAATTTTACAACTGCTGGACAAAGAGAAAGACTGGCATCATCTCTGAATTGTAGCGGACAGCTCTCATCCATGGCCAAGCAAGGCTGGGGATGTCATGACTCGCTGCTCATCAGCGGCGCCAGCCGCGCGCACACCTGCTCCTCGTCAGCGGCGAGGTATTTAATCCACTCTGCCCTGGGCTTCGGCCTGAAGCCGTCTCTCAACTTCGGCACCTTTTGCTACTACGGATCTCAAACCTACTAGCAAAGATTATCTGGGTAAGCTCCCCTTACCTCTCTCCTCTAGCCTTCCCCTGTGCACAGGTGGACCTCCCCGGCGGCGGACTTCCTCATCTCGCCGCTGTCTCTACGCTGCTGCCACAGGTATTGCAGGTCGCTGTCTCCCGGGCCTCGCCCTTGTCAACGCCAGCCACCTGTCGTAATCAAGTAAGCCAGCTAAACCATCATTATCCTCTGTATTGGTGTGGTGCCCGTTACCCTTCTCCCTCTGCTTCCTCCCATAGGGTTGTCCGGCTGTACGGCCTCCTGCCCCCGTGCCTGACGCAGACGCCACCACCAATACATTCTTATTCCACAGACACGCAGCCACACACATCCCTGTTGTTAATAAAGCTGTTAAATCTACCCTGAGCCTGCGTGTGTGTCTCCTGAGCCGTGCATTATGTCAGGGGAGTTAAAAAGCTCCTTCAAAATTTGTAAAAGTTGGTGTGTGCTGGAAAAAAAACCTGCTCACGAACGTAATTTTACGACATTTGGACTAATTTCTCTGATTTTTCAAAACATCTGTAAAAGTCGGTCAAAACACTGTAGTGTGAACCCAGCTTAGTGGAAAAAAAAATCACTGTATATGCGGCAGACAAAAAAATACAAACAGCTGTGGAAGGAGAAAATAGAAGCCAGTGTCTTAAAACGTACTCATCATTTGGAAGTTTGCGATTGAAATGGCACTTGGAGAAAAAATGTTTCTGTCATTTGTAGGAACTTTCAGATGCTGTGATATCAGCGTCCTTATTCTGACAGCTCTCTGGTCCTATTTCAGTCCAGTATTCCCGGTGTGTAAAAATCTTTAACACTTCCAACGGGTGTTTTACAACTTTGATGACCTGGAGCTTCTGCCCGCTGTGACTGACGGATCTTCAAACAGCGGCTCTGCCAGTGCATCCCATGATAGCATTTGTAACGCTAACAGTTTGACAAACATCTTGTGACTGTAAAGTTGACACTGTCCATCTGTATCGTAAAATCCTGTCAATTTAGGAGTGTTTTTTAAAACCTCCTTCTCATGTTTTTCTTTCTTTTTTTCTCTTTTGCACGCCGCTATCATACATTCTTTCTTCTTCTTCTCATTCATCAGATGAACACTCCTGCCTCTTCAGTGAAGGCGACAGTATGCTGCAGGTCCCCCAACTCGCCATAGAGTTTCTGGGCCACTGGGATTGGGGTGGGCCAGGTCCTCTCTCTGAGCACATCGTGCAGTGGGCAGGATGTCATAAAACGCCTTACCAAGGCTTAACAGAGGACACCAACCGCAGGCAGTGAGTTTTTGCACATTTATTAACAGAATAACATAGGAAAACAAAATACACAACTACGCACACTTACACGTAAACCCGGGGGTCACCCGGAGGAAAATGATGCAGACAGGGACAACGTCTAAAAGAGAAGGACGTGAAAATTATGTCTGGGGACGCAAAACCGCTGCAAAGAACAACCACACCGGTCTGCTTAAATAACACTGCACCCAATGATAATAAGGTGTGGGCACATGAGTGACAATGTAATCAAAACAACAAGTGACAGCTGTGCAGCTGCGAAACAGTTTGACAGCCGGAAGCTGCACAGTACTGTCAAAATAAAAGTACAGACCGGAACTAAAGAATACAGAACTAGAAAAGCACTCGGAGAGCGCAGACCTCCGCCAAGCGCCACAGTTCCCCCCATACAGTGTTTGTATGTATGTTTTCAGATTCCTTGACCATGAAAACATATGACTAGCAAATGGATTGACAATGATAGGATTAGTGGTTCAGTAGTTATTCACGAAAATGACATTTTCCGTAATGACGGCCACAGTTCCGCCCATACATAAAATAACACAACCCCAAAAGGTATAAACAATCACATAACTAGACAAAGCTATAAGGACACCTCTAAGAACACAACAACTCATAAATGAACAAAAACTAGATACAGAAGATCAAAATAAACAAACAAATGGACAGAAAAGAACTAAACTTAAGGCTGGAACTGAGCACGGCCCCCAACCATGCTCAGGATCATGACAGTGCCACCCCCAAGGGGTGGATCCGAGACACCCCAGGGCAACATCAAACAAAAAGGGAAAAGAACCCACCCACAAAAAAGACCCCCCCCCCCCAAACAAGAAAAAACAACCCACCCTGGGTAGGAGGAGGGAGCACCCTGGCACAGCGGGACCGAAGCAAAACAAGAAAAAAAACAAAACAAAAAACAACACTCATGACCCACAACACTGAATGACAGGAGGCACAGGATACTGATGGTGTTACGTGACAAATAAACCTAGTTCAGGTGGTTTCCCAGAGTCCCAAATTCCTCCAAGCAGACAACAAAGCTGGTTGGGCGGCCTTCCCCCATCTCTGGGCCAGTGGGCCACAGGGGGCAACAGCCCCCCACCCCTACCAGAGGCAACAGCCGGCATAGCCCATTGAGTGGTCTTCCAGAAGTCATAAGCCCTCCAACCAGATGACGCAATCTGTCGGGTGGCCTCCCTTAATCCCGGAGCGAACGGACCGCGGGGGCACAACATGCGCCCTCCTTGAGGCGGTAGCTGGGACCTATACCCCCAACGGACCACATGGACAGTGGTGTGGATGAAGTGAACCCAGGACTGCGGACAGTTTGTTCCTGACGCTAACTGCTGGCCAACAGCGAAGCCAGGCGGCAATGGTGGCGGACCAGCACAGACTCCAGGGGAAGGGAGCACCCGACCTGTGAGGCAACCAAGCCCCCAGCAGCACCCAAAGACCCTCTGCGAGCCTCAATGAAGGTGAAGGATCCATGATGACCTCAGGCGACAGCAAAGGACCCTCCACGACCTCAGGCAACAGCAAAGGACCTTCCATGACCTCAGGTGACAGCAGGAGACCCTCCACAACCTTGGGCACCAGCAGGGGACCCTGCACGACCTTGGGCGCCAGCAGGGGACCCTCAACGACCTCGGAAGTAGGCAAAGCACCCACGGTGGTCTCGGGTGAAGGCGTAGCACACACGGAGGCCTCGGGCTGAGGCATAGCACCCACAGAGGCCTCGGACTGAGGTGAAGCACCCACAGAGGCCCCGGACTGAGGCGTAGTACCCACGGAGGCCCCGGACTGGGGCATAGCACCCACAGAGGCCTTGGAATGAGGCGTAGCACCCACGGAGACCCTGGACAAGGGTGTAGCATCCACGGAGGCCCTGGACTGAGACGTAGCACCCACAGAGGCCTCAGATAGCTGCATAACACCTGTGGAGGCTTCGGACAGAGGCGTAGCACCCGCGATGGCCTCGGACTGAAGCATAGCACCCGCAGCGGCCTAGGACGGAAGAGTAGCACCTGCAGCGGCCTCTGGCAGGGAGGAAGGACCCACAGAGACCTCTGACAGAGGTAAGGGACCCACGGAGACCTCAGGCGAAGGTAGAGGACCCACAGTAACCTCGGGCAAAGTAGAGGACCCGTGATGACCTCAAGCACAGATGGAGGACCCGTGATGACCTCAAGCAAAGATAGAGGACCCATGGTTACCTCAGGCGAGGATGGAGGACCCACGATGGCCTCAGGCAGAGATTGAAGATCCTTGGTGACCTCAGGAGAAGACTCAGAGAACAGACAAACACCGGGTCTGAGTCACTGGCAGCAGTAGAGCCCGGCGAGGGGAGCTCAAGTGTGGCTGATGGCTGCACTTGGTCCCATCCCCACCCCCACCCCCACCAAGAGCCAGGCAAGATTTGTCTAGGACAAAAAAGGGAACTTGCCTGAGCTCGAGCTCCACCACCATCCAGGACTCCGGTGAGTCCAGCTGAGACATCGCGGCCTTCACCATCTGGGCAACCTCCCTTGATACGACCACCTCAGGAGAAGGAGAAGAGAAAAACACTGGAGAGGAATCACCGGCAGCAGTGGGGTCTGGTGAGGAGAGCTCAGGAGCAGGGGACGTCTGCAACTGATCCTCCCCACCATGAGCCAGACAAGAATTCTCTGGATCTATAGGTGTTAAAACAGAACAGAGCACTTGCCTGGACTCGAGCACCACCACCATCCAGGACTCCAGCGACTCTGCTGTGGTGACCTAGGCAGCAGGCATGGCTGAGGAAGCTGACGACTCTCCAGGCATGGTGGCTAATGCTAATGGTCCCTTTGACATGTTGGCTGAAGTAAGGAGAACTCCAGCGCTGCATGACAGGGCCAGGAAATGCCTCACTAATGGTACCGGGTCCCGCAATGCCGAAACCAGGGGACTCAGTCGGCTGAGGTTTCAGGCCACGGGGGGCGGTCTTCTCCGGTCCTGGGTATGGCTGCTTGGCTGAAACCAGATCCTCCGGAACCGTTGACTTCCTCTTCGTCCAGTGGCTCCCTCCCAGGACCGGCAGACAAACAGGGAAAACAGGGGAGGACACGGGAGAGACAGGTGAACATGAGGAGAGGGCTGCAGCAGCAGGTGAGGAAGGCTCAGCCAAAGTGGATGACTGCTGCTGAGTCCCCACACTGGGAACAAGGCAAGACAATTCATTTTCAGATGTTATGAAATGAAAAGATACTTGCCTTTGCTCCCTATGTGTGTTGGTGGCTGCTACAGGTGGCCCAGAAGGTTCCTCCCAACTGGTTGCAGGGGGCGAGGACACCGATGCAGACCCTGGCTAATCCGGCCCTGCCGGCATGATGACGGGCAGAGCTGGACATCCTCCCTCCACTTGGGCCATGAGTTCAGGAAGAAGCCATGGTTTGTAGTCCAAAAGCAGCTCTGCCTCTGCCACCACCATTCGCCGGCCTTCCTCCAGCTCCTCCGCAGTTGGACCAACAGGAGACACGAGAGCGACGTGCCTGACCCGGAGGGCTGTGGACCCCTCCCGCATCAGAGGAGCAGCTGATGGTGCGGGCCATAGTTCAGGGGATGATGGTGGAACTGTAGCTGCTGGAGAATGGCAAGAGGCTCAGGACCGCTTCCACGTTGGACCTGGCACTGATGCAAAGGAGGTTTCTTCCCGCCCGTGGAGCATAGACTGTGGACTAATGATGGAGAGGAGTAGATTGGTGAGCTCCGGGAAATGCCATAAGCTGAGGATCGCCTCGATAATCTCCATCGAATAATTCAGCCATCTCCGAACCTCCTCGGAGGAATGGGAGATGCAGGCGTAAGAGAAGAAAACTTGAATCAACTGCATAGCCCTGCACTCATCCTTGTTCAGCCCTAGCAAACTGAAGTCCGCGTTTGATGCCATAACCGCTGGGGGAAAATAAACTTAAACAAAACAACCAGGAGGGAAAAAAACGGAAAAACTCACTGCTGCTGGTGTCTCACTCGGGCAGCAGTCTTCTGTCATAAAATGCCTTACCAAGGCTTAACAGAGGACACCAACCGCAGGCAGTGAGTTTGTGACGGGGACACCATCTAAAAGAGAAGGACGTGAAAATGACGTCTGGGGATGCAAGACCGCTGCAAAGAACAACCACACCGGTCTGCTTAAGTAACACTGCACCAGATGATAATCAGGTGTGGGTACATGAGTGACAATGTAATCAAAACAACAAGTGACTCTGATGATACTTTTAACTTCTATGTAACTAGTAGACCTGTCCACCTGTTCCTGCGTTGATCCCTCTTTTGCTAGGGAGTCAGCGGTCTCATTACCAAACACACTGCAATGGGAAGGAATCCACTGCAAGGCAACTGTGCGACTCACGCAGAGGGAGACAAGAGAGGAGGACAGGTCGTTCAGGTCAGTGTCTCTATTGTATTGCAAGGCCTGTAGGATAGACAGGGTGTCAGTCAGGAAAACAACATTCTGACTGGTGTGGTTTCCCATCAACAGCGGGGTCCGACAGGGTTGTGTGGACGCTCCTGATCTCTTCAATTGTGTCATAGACTAACTGATGACCAAGGTCTGTGACCAGGTCCCTGGTATGCAGTTTGGCAACTACCATCTGGCTGACCTTGAATATGCTGACGATACCATCCTGTTCAGCCCATCCTGTAATTGGCTGAGCGATGTTCTAGTTGTCTACCATGAAGAGGCCGTGAAGCTGGGTCTTCAGGTGAGCTGGACAAAGACTAAGCTAATGCATATCAACGACAGACCAGACCCACCCCGTTACAGCTCGGGAATGATGCCGCTGAGTTTGTCAATTCCTTTGTATATCTGGGCTCCACAGTGACCAACAACAGGGACATGAAACCAGAGATCAACCGCAGACGTGGCCTCGCTGCATCAGTCCTGCAGGCACTATGGAAACCTCTATGGCGCCATTGTTCAATCTCCTGAAAGACAAAGCTTTGCATATACAATGTGTCAGTCCTCTCCATTCTACTCTATGGGTCAGAGACATGGCCACTGAATAAGACTCTGGCCTCGAGAGTGGATGGGTTTGATAGTCGGGCCCTCAGAACCATCAAGAACATCAGGTGGCCCCAGCGCACTTCTAATGATGTGTTCCGAACCCGCCCACATCAGCCTACAGCATCCCACCTTATTACACAGTGACATATCCATTGGTTTGACAATGTCCTCCGCCTCCCACCAGAACACCCGACAAAAGCCATCCTCATGTTCGACCCCAGGGCCGCAGGGTGGAAAAGACTCTGGGGCAAGCCACGCACCAGATGGTTCGATGTGGTGGAGAGAGACCTCCGACAGCTCAGAGGCGCTGTTGATGATGCAGAGGAGCTGGCCCAAAACCGGCAATGTTGGCATGCACTGGTTAACCTGATTGGCTCTACGCATGGTGATGGCCACCAGCCCTCACCCCGCAGGAGAAGTAAGTAGTAAGACTGGCATGGAGGCTGAATTTGATGTGATTTGCAGCTATTTTCAGGACTTCTGCTTCGGCTTTGTAGTTGGTGGAGTACAGGCCGGTAGCGAGGCAGATTCTATCTTCGCTGCCTCCCGGATATTGTATGTAGACGCCTGCCCCTCTATTCCAAATTGCATCCTCTGCAGAGTTGTCTGTATATACATGAATCCAAGAATCTTTGGGGTAGCGGGTGTGTAGGTATTCAAGTATGAAGAACTTTCTTACAGGGTCACTTTGGAAGTCTTTGGGGCCAACTCCGAGAATGCTGCATTGGATGAGGGGGATGGTTCCCTCACTCCAGGAAGGGACTGCCAGACAACGGGATATCTCCTTGGGATCATGATCAGGGAGATGGCGATTCTGTCACTCAAGTATTCTGCTCTGGTGCATGAAACTCCCTCTCTTTAGTTTCCCCTTTGTGGGCTGAATGAATGAATGTATGATACGTCATATCATACATTCGTCCACGGATTCACTGCCAGCCCACATCCAACCTTAATCAGGTCAAATGTCAACTCTTAACCAATTAAATTAAGCAGGTGGGACAGATGTATACCTCAACAAATAAAAAGTTGAAACGCCAAAGCAAACCCTTCAATAAATATTGGGCATGGCAGAATTAGCAAAGAAAAAAAAAGTGCTTCCTTCAGGGCCCCAAACAAGCCAGAGCGCCTGGGCTCCTGCCCCAGTAAGGCCTCTAGAGAACTGGGACAGGCTATGTGTCTATTTAAATACCAATATAAATGATACAGTTTTATATGAAATGATAGACATTTTTATTGCATCACTCGATATATATATTGTCATATCACACAGTCTTAGCATAGTGTCTAAATGATTATTCAGTATAGGAGGACATGAACATCACAGGGGAGTGGCATGGAGCAAAGCACCGGATGCTACCCATACAATCTGCCAGCGGGAGAGCAAGCCCCCGCTGGTGCATCTCCCAGTGTGCTTGCAAGCCTGATAGAAAATTATTGTAAAACATAATTCTTTATATTTTTCATTATCTATCTATAAATGCAACAGGTGTGTGTGTGTGTGTGTGTGTGTGTGTGTGTGTGTGTTCCTCACATATCTCTCAAGCAGTTCGTCAGACTGACCTCAGATTTTATAAGTACTGTACTTTGCTGCGGTTACAAGGGTATGCATCCCCGAGTATGGAGTTGCTCAGTGAAAATATGTAATTTTTATCAATAAAAGTTTAGCCACCGCCTCTGGCTTCTAGAAGTGTGGGTGGGGTTTTGGATTGACTCCGTACTGACTGGATAATATGCGGCATCACAACCAGTTACCAGAGTCCTCTGTAAACAAAACAAGGAAGGTGAAAGAGCAAGGTGAAAAGCAACAAATTTGGCCCCCAAAAAAGAATACTGAAGATTTAATGGTTAAAAAAATTCTGCTATAATGTTGCTGTGATTGCATAGCTCTAAAGGATAATTTGGCATATGTGGAGAACACGAGGTGCGTGGGTGCGCTGGGGATGGGGGATGCAGCCGGACCGCCTTACCGCAGTCCTTCCCAGGGAGGCAAACCCTGCCTGCCCATTTCAGAATCAGAAAAAGATCAGAAAAAGATTTATTGCCAAGTACATTAACAGATCACTGATAACATACGAGAGAATTTGACTTGACACAGAAAATGAACCTGCATTTCCGTGCCGCGGCGTGCGTCTGAAACGCGCCTGTCAGCAGGAGGGTACAGGTAGCATAAGAAATAATACAATAGGAAGGAGCAAAAAAATCATTGATTCAGAATACTGGTCACATGATCAATATTATGATTACAAGAAAAAAAAAAGCCCTCAATGCACATCAGCGGACCAAGATTACACAGGACACAAAGAGAGCAGTGAGTGAATCTTATTTGTCAGTTTGTGGATCAATATGAGTGCAGTGTTGAAGCAAGTGTTGTATCAGTAAGAACAACAAGGACACTTTGGCAGGAGATGTTTTGTCTGGCTACTGGCAATCGTCCTTGGCAATTGTCCGAGCAGCTGCTGTCCAAGGCCTTGTGCTCAGTGTTTTGAAAAAACAGACTGCAGACAATCAGGAGGAATTTTTGTAGGGAAATTGAGCCAAATAGAACTGATCACAGAGAAGGAACTTTATTTTCTTCTGTAGATTCAGTACTTAATCCTTCATTGCGGGGCGTTGAGTCCGTCGTGGATAGACCTAAGCGTAATCATGATGTAATCCACCTTCCGAGACAGTTCTCCATTTGTCGCTATCAGGGTCTTCTCCAATTTTTCAATTTGATGGATGCACCTCGCCTGGCCAGCATTTTGATAGGTTGTATCCATCTTCAGCAATTTGCGGTACACCAGGACAATCCCAGTTCCAATCAGAACGATCCCAATCACCATTATTACGAAGACATACAAATCTTCAATATCTTTGATAGAGAGATTAGTCAGGCACAAGATCCTCCAATTACTTGTCTCCCGTAAATAGCCCGCTGGAGCTGTCCCTGCGGGGCAAACAGCTTCCCCCGGAGCACTTTTCCTTGTTGAAAAAATAGTGTCAATTGCGTTCAAAGCCCAGCTTATTAATTCCATAATTCCTTTCGACGGTCAGCAGTTAGACGCAGACAGACAACAGCAAGCTGGGATCCAGTTAGTTGGGGGGGAAGGAAAAAAGTCAGAGCAAGAGAGAAGCAAAAAGGCGTCTGCTCTCTTTGGAGGCGGAAGTGAAGATTTAACGGGAGTCTTGGCTGCTGCTTCACCCGTGTGCCACCGTTGTCCTTTGCAGCACCACAGGTTCAACATGGCGCTCCTCCCGGTGCACAGTTATCTAAAAATTAAAAGTTAATAATAGCACTACCATAATTGTGGGGTGAAATAGCCAGATCGTTTGCATATCATATGCGGAGACATGCACCCTTTGACTAAACAATGACCGTGACCAAACAGGACACAAAAACACCCAAATAACGAAATAAACCATTTTTTTATTTACTGACAAATGGGCAACACTGATGCAACAGTTGTAGCCAAACGGGTCATTCTGCTGTGTATAATAATGTTGGGTGTTCTGTACTTATAATATTGCCAAAATATAAAAAATGCCCTACAATGGGTCTCAAATGCTTGTAAATGTGTCCTGTTTTAGTACTGCATTAGTACTGGCGCCCCCCAAGGATGTGTCCTTTCCCCACTGCTCTTCTCCCTCTACTCCAATGACTGCACCTCAGAGGACCCTTCGGTGAAGCTCCTGAAGTTTGCGGACGACACCACAGTCATCGGTTTGATCCGGGATGATGATGAGTCTGCATACAGGCGGGAGGTGGAGCAGCTGATCCTCTGGTGCAGCCAGAACCATCTTGAACTTAACCCAGCCAAAACGGTGGAGATGACTGTGGATTTCAGGCGACACCCCCCTTCATTCCCCCCACTCACCATCCTCAACAGCACAGTGTCCACTGTGGACTCCTTCAAGTTTCTGGGTACCACAATCTCCCGGAACCTGAAGTGGTCCTCCCATATAGACACTGTCCGGAAAAAGGCCCAGCAGAGGTTGTTTTTTCTGCGTCAGCTCAAGAAGTTTGATTTGCCTCAGGAGCTGCTGGTTGTCTTCTACACCGCCATCATCCAATCTGTCCTCTGCTTTTCCATCACTGTCTGGTTTGGATCTGCCACTAAACAGGACAAGACCAGACTGCAGCGGATCATTAAGTCTGCGGAGAGGATCATTGGTACTGACCTACCCTCAATTGAGAACTTATATCGGTCCATAACCAGGAAACGGGCGGGAAACATCTGTGCTGACCCATCACACCCCGGCCACAAACTGTTTGAACTTCTATCTTCTGGTCGTCGTTACAGATCACTGAAGGTCAAAACCACCCGTCACAGGAACAGTTTCTTTCCTCAAGCCATCACTCTGATGAACTCCTAACATTCACCTAGTCCTACCTGTTGCTGTACTCATGACTTTTCATCCATTATTACATTGCACATAACTCTCACACTGCTTTTTACTTCATTCACATTATATCACTGAATCTGAGTTCACATTGAAATACTGTGTGACTGTATATTTTTTCATATATTTCTGCAAAGTGTGGTTAGTCTGAGTAAATAACTGCATATATTCCTGTATATATTTGCATCCTTTTATAGAAACGTGGACAGACTGTAATTTACTGTACATACTCTGTTGTCATTGAATCCTTATTTAAATCCTCCACCTGAACAATGAGAGCAAGTTTTTAGCCAAAGTCAAATTCCTTGTATGTGTTGTGCATACTTGGCCAATAAAGCTGATTCTGATTCTGATTCTGATTTATTGATGACACACTATAAACTACACATACTATAAACTAAAACAATTATGATGACTGAACAACCCCCATTCCCCAAAGTGCAAGATACAACACTTATAAATATAAGTCATAAAAGATCACACAAATAAGTCTGACAAACAAATAAACAAGGGTTCTTGAACAGTCGCTGATATTGGCTGTCCCAATCATTTTCAATAATTCTGTAGTTAATATCCACGCATTCAAATAAATCTTAGTGCCATTCAATAGCTTTTATACTGTATTTGTCAAAGTCTAACGTGTGACTGCCTACATATAGGCTACACCTCTTTGTATTCCACTTTCAAACACAGCCTACATTCGGACCTGTAAAGCCTAATTGGGCCACCTGTTCTCAGACATGAAGACTTGCTTTCTACAGGCATGCACTTGAATTGTTACATTTCATTTCTTTCACTAATTAGACATACTTGCTTAGATCCGAGTTCATTCAAGTTCAAATGTAATTTCTTTCTCTTGTTTCAAGTAAGAGGCTAGTGACCTTGAGATAAGGAAAATCCAGCTCAATGCAGATTCAGCTAGTCCTCATGCCTCAAATTTCTCTCTCACTCTCTCTCCCCCTTCCTCTCACTCTCTGTCTCTCACCCAAAATGTGTATAAAAAAAAATCTATGTTGTTCTGTAACACCCAAAGCTCTCCTGATTAAAGAATGAGTCAATAACCTTAAACTTTTCTGAGACTCCTTATTTAATTCTGACAAAGCCGATATGCCTAAAAAAGGCCAGATATAGTATCATATGTGGCCATGCATTCATCAGGGTAGCAGGAACACACAGCCGTGGACAAAATTGTTGGTACCCCTCTGTTAATGAAAGAAAAACCCACAATGGTCACAGAAATAACTTGAATCTGACAAAAGTGGTAATAAATAAAAATTCTATGAAAATTAACTAATGAAAATCACACAATGCTTTTGAATTGTGGTTCAACAGAATTATTTCAAAAAACAAACTCATGAAACAGGCCTGGACAAAAATGATGGTACCCCTAGAAAAGATTGAAAATAATGTAACCATAGGGACATGTTCAAACAAGATGTGTCCTCTAATTAACATCACAGGTGTCTAAAAACTTGTAATCAGTCAGTCGGCCTATTTAAAGGGTGACAAGTAGTCACTGTGCTGTTTGGTGACATGGTGTGTACCACACTAAACATGAGCCAGAGGAAGCAAAGGAGAGAGTTGTCTCAGGAGATTAGAAAGAAAATTATAGACAAGCATGTTAAAGGTAAAGGCTATAAGACCATCTCCAAGTAGCTTGATGTTCCTGTGACTACAGTTGCACATATTATTCAGAAATTTAAGATCCACGGGACTGTAGCCAACTTCCCTGGACGTGGCCGCAGGAGGAGACGGATAATAGGAATGGTAACAAAAGAGCCCAGAACAACCTCTAAACACATTCATGGTGAACTCCAAGGTCAAGGTACATCAGTGGCAGATCGCACCATCCGTCGTTGTTTGAGCCAAAGTGGACTTCATGGGAGATGACCAAGGAGGACACCACTGTTGAAAACAAATCATAAAAAAGCCAGACTGGAATTTGCCAAACTGCATGTTGACAAGCCACAAAGCTTCTGGGAGAATGTCCTATGGACAGACGAGACAAAACTGGTACTTTTTGGCAAGGCACATCAGCTCTGTGTTCACAGACGCAAAAATGAAGCATACCAAGAAAAGAACACTGTTCCTACTGTGAAACATGGAGGAGGTTCTGTTATGTTCTGGGGCTGCTTTGCTGCATCTGGCACGGGGTGTCTTGAACCTGTGCAGGATACAATGAAATCTCAACACTGTTCCTACTGTGAAACATGGAGGAGGTTCTATTATGTTCTGGGGCTGCTTTGCTGCATCTGGCACAGGTTGTCTTGAATCTGTGCAGGGTACAATGAAATCTCAAGACTATCAAGGTATTCTAGAGAGAAATTTGCTGCCCAGTGTCAGACAGCTTGGTCTCAGTCGCAGGTCATGGGTCTTGGAAGAGGATAATGACCACAAAACACACAGCTAAAAACACCCAAGAATGGCTAAGAGTGAAACATTGGACTATTCTAAAGTGGCCTTCTATGAGCCCTGATCTAAATCCTATTGAACATCTGTGGAAGGAGCTGAAACATGCCGTCTGGAGAAGGCACCCTTCAAACCTGAGACAACTGGAGCAGTTTGCTCACGAGGAGTGGGCCAAAATACCTGCTGAGAGGTGCAGAAGTCTCATTGACAGTTACAGAAATTGTTTGATTGCAGTGATTGCCTCAAAAGCTTGTGCAACAAAATATTAAGTTAAGGGTACCATCATTTTTGTCCAGGCCTGTTTCATGAGTTTGTTTTTTAAAATAATTCTGTTGAACCACAATTCAAAAGCATTGTCTGATTTTCACTGGTTAATTTTCATAGAATTTTTTATTTATTACCACTTTTGTCAGATTCAAGTTATTTCTGTGACCATTGTGGGTTTTTCTTTCATTAACAGAGGGGTACCAACAATTTTGTCCATGTGTGTAGCGGAGAGGCAAGGCACAGGACAAGCGGCTTGGGCCGTTTGCAGCTGAAGAGTGGACACACACCTGGGCCAGCCGGGGGCAGAATCCCTGCTGGTGCTACTTACACAGCTTATGCCATTTAATCAATCAGTTTCTCTACACAATTATTAGACAAAAAGGGCTGCCTCTTGCCCAAAGATGCTGGGATCGGCTCCAGCTTCCCCCCGCAACCCAAAAAGGATTAAGTGGTAGAAGATGGATGGATGGATGGATGGACGGATGGGCAGCTAGCACTCGACTCTGCATTCATTTTGCACATAATTATTTCAATATGATTTCAATGTGCTTTAACTGTATTTTAATTTTGCCACACTGTGTTGGGGCCAAAACAGTCAGACGATTATATCATCAACAAATCCTGATGCTTCCCCCCCACCCATAATGGAGAGGGCCAAATACAGGGCTGTCCATCCAATTTTAGGAGACAGTAAAATTGGTTCCTGGTTCCTGTAGAGGAAACGGGGCTCATGGATGGCTGATATGACTCAGGCCGCCCGTTGTCTTTCAGTATTCCTATCAGGAACAGAAAAGTTTTAGAGCACAGTTACATGAGATGGCTGTGGTGGAAGTGACGTTCACCTGGTCAAAGACTGAAGCACCATCAATATGATTTTGAAAACACTGTTTTAATCCAACACAGTGTAGCATTAAATGTGCATTCTGCCTCGGCTTCTGCTGCCTCTTGATGATGCAACTTTTATTTTTATACATCAGTTATTTTCCTGTGAAACACATCTGTCATCTGTATTGGATCTGTACATAGTGATGAGAGCCAAAATACAGAAGACCACTGCTCTACATTAGAACGCTCGATCATGTGCATATTGAAAATTCTGTAACTGGTAGATCTCAAAGTGTTTTGTGAATATAGCACTATGATTTCTAAAACCTTCTTAAATATGGCTGGACAGCTGAGATTAAAGTTCTGATCACATCTTACAGCAACTGTGTGAACCTCAGGAGGAATAAATGTTCCTTCAGTACACAGAGAACCAAAGGGAAGAGCCTTTTCTGACAAGGAACACCTGATTGCATTCGTGTACACTCTGGAATGAGTAAAAACCTCTGGGACAAGAGGAGGAGAACATGTGAGGGTGTGTGTGCAAGTGTGTCTGTAGATAATCTGTGCAAACACCCAGTCGGGGTCATAAGTGATTATATGCCAAGCCTAAATTAAAGATTTAACTTTCTAATGTGATGTATGCTTGGGTCAGGATTTGGACTGCATGCACACACTGATCCACTTCCGCCCACACAAATCCGACACTTCTCTCTCCCCTCCCACAGCTTTCCCTTTCCCTGCCTGCTCTGTCGGCTAGCTGACGAGCCGTGCTGCCTGACTCAGTGGCGGTTGCCCCGTCTATCAGTCTATTTCTAGGCTCAGGGCCCAGCGCTGAGGCAGGCAGTCAGTCAGGCGGTGTGGTGGAGGGCAGAGGGGTTGATGCGTGTGTCAGAGAGGCGCTCTCCCACATTCCCCCGGTGGCTGGCAGCAAGCCGGGCCTGTGGAGGGGGGTTCGCCTCTTTCTCACGACCTCTCAGGTTCCTGCACTCATCTGGGAGCTATTCATTTCCTGCCAGAAAACAGCCTTCCCCTGCAACTGCAGGAGGAAGGGGGGAGAGCAAGGGAAGGGAGAGGAGCTTGGCTTCAAAATGAGTCCAGGGCTTGGTACAGCCAGCCCTGGGCTTAAATCATAAAGCTCCTGCTTGTCTGGGCTGCAATCAAAGACAGTCCCAGTGATGGGCCAGGGATAGAGGGTGAGAGAGATAGGAGAACCATAAGAGAGAGAGAGAGAGAGAGAGACAGAGACAGAGAGAGAGAGAGCAGGCGGGAGAGTGGACCATATGGTAGCACTTAGGCAGCCAAAGAGGAAGCACAGGGGCTTTTTCCCCCCTCTTTTCGCTCCCTGCGTGCATGCGGAGTGTGGGAAAAGTTAATGGACACGCATGGCAGCTAACCCCCCGGTCATGTTGTGACATGTGTGCGGTCACTCCGGCAGCCCGGCCACTGCACTGGGTAATTGGAGAGGCTCGTAAAGCAGTTCTCCAGAGGGGAAGAGACCGCTGAAGATGTCGGTGGGTGGAGGAGGAAAGGAGGAAAAGTGGGAACAGCGAGGCAGTGTGGGAGGGCCACAGCAGCTGGGTTTTGTCCGGGTCACACCACGTGCCTCCCAGACGTCCTGTGTCCAGCTGTGGCCCCAGGGCTCGGGGCAGGAAGCTTGACACTGGTGCAAGCACAGCTGGAATGCTGTGGGAACATTTTCTGTGTGTGCATGCGCAACTGTATATGTCTGTCAGGACGAGCAAGCACTTGCGCAGGGAAGCTCTGGCTCACAGGATGATGACTATTATCCCATGGCAGCCCCCCCCCCAACTAATTTAACTCTGCGTACCTCACCCACTGTGCCCTTTGGCCAAGCACGTCCTCACCCAGCAACCTACATGAACGCACATATGCACGCACAGGCACGAGCGCACACATGGCTTCAATCACATAGGGATGCATGGCTCCCTGTAAAAAGGTGTGATGGAAATTCAAAATGATGGCACTTATCCACACTTTGAGCCTCTTAGCGCACTGATAATTGCAAACACCTGCACCCCCTTGCACATGCACACCCCCTTCAAAGGAGGGCCACACTCAAGATAGCTGGAGGGGGCATACACACCTGGGCAGAGCAGAGCACTTCCATATGGCTGAGTGGCAATGTGTTTAACATGTCCTTCTGCTTTCAACTGCCCTGGCATCAAGCCGCTCCCTCAGCTCTGACTGCAGACACAGCCTGGGGCTCCTCCGATCCACACTGTTACTGATACAAAAGCTGAAAGAATGGCAGAAACCCTCATGATCACATTTTTAGGGGGCAGATTACTTCAGATTGTTTTGCTGGTGTCGTGTGAGATGTTTTTTTTAATTGCATACCATTGTTAGGGCTTATTTTTTTTTAAAGAAAACTCAAAAATCTGCAATTAGAGAACACAAAAGACAAAACAACTTAAGTGCATAGTTGATTGACTTGATAAAAATGTACACACGTGAAAAATTAATGACTAAGTATCACTTGTCTTGACTCGTAAACAGAAATATTGCTATAAATTTTATATTCCTCAACTACCTCTGAAACTGGAAAAGGCAGTGGACCATCTCACATCCGAGCCATCAAACAATTCAATTGATCTGCCAATTCCACCTGGCTTGTAATACACGCATCCGCTACTAGATGGCGTGAGTGACCTCTGGAAGGCTCCTGAGATTCCCCGAGTAAGGACAAAACAGCTGGACTGCCAGTGAGAAACAACAACTCATAATCCTGGAAAATTAATAACTTCATCAGCTGTCTTCGGTCTCTTTCATGCATGTGGATCACAGAATTCCAATAAAACGATTACCTTCAGAAGTGAGTGTTAATGGTGGTTTGCTAAGCAACTTTCTTGTCTCAATAAAAAACTGAATTTTCTCTTCTTAGCCACACTTTATGGAGCGAAAATGTGTGTTTATAATCTCAGTTCACCGAAGTACTGCTTATAATTCCAGACAACATCATTGCAAAAGTTGCAATTTAAGATTTTAAGCATTCCCTCATTATTTCCTGATAAAGAAAGCACTTGTTGAATGCATTTGCAGGAAGTAATTTACCCATTTTGCTCAGGTTTATAGAAGCTTGCTCACCGCACGCCACAAATCCTCTGCGCCTTTACGCAAAGTGTAAGCTGCCAAAAACTCCAACTTGTCACCAAGATCAACATCCCCCCCAGCTGTAAACAATCACGAGAAAATTAATAATTAATTGCTCAGTTTAACAAAAACACGTAGAGAGCGGGGTTTTATTATCTTTACAAATTTATTTGTCTTCCAAAACGAAGAACGGTGTAAGAGCATTGAAACATTTCTTTGGCGTCACACAGTAAAAAAAAAAACAATTCAATATATATATATATTTATATATATATATATATATATATATATAAATGCAGTGAACGGACTTCCACAATACAAATCCCATTTCAATATGAACTGTACTCCCTTGTTAGCTGTACAAATATAGTGCATACTCTTTCCATTTTTACAAGAAAAAAAATCAAAACAACTTTCTAACAATGAAAAACAGAGGGGGGGGGGGGGGGGGGGAAAGTCATTTTAAAGTCTTTATGGTCCCTAGTCCCCGCTTCTCACCACGGTCTCCACACTGAATCCGTGTTGCCTGATGGGGCTCCCGGGGAGACCGCAGCCGGAACCGGCACCGGCGTGCTGACGTTGTTGGCGTAAACGGGAATAACGGGGCCGTTGGGCGCAAACGCGGCATTGGGTATAAGGAAGGCAAACTGTCCGTCTGTGGCAGGCACAATCTGGAAACCGCCGTACACTTTGGGGGCGTCCGAGGGTAAACTGGGGGGCGAGGAGCCCCCTTTACAGGACACCGGGTTCATGGGTAGGACCTGCGGAGACGAGCTCGGGATCTGCACCATGGACTGGCTGAAGGAGGGGTGCGTCGGCCCCGCGGCGGAGGGCAGCTGGTGCTGATGCTGGCTGGGGTAGTTCATGGCGTTGATCTGGGTCATGCAGCTGGCCAAGTGACCGAGGAGCCGCGTCCGGACCTCGGTGTTGACACCTTCGCAAGTGGACAGGAACCGGGTGACTTCGTTCATGCATTCGCTGAATCCAGCGCGGTATTTGCCCAGGACTGTCGGATCGGTGTTCAGGGCGGCTGCAGGGGGGGGGGAACACGAAAAACAGAGACATTGGAGGAGGCACTTGCATAACTGCTGTTTTTACTAGCGCAAAAGGTGGCAAGATTTTCTTTTCAATATATATTTTTTTTTTATTTTAAGCAAGCTTCTTAGAAAGACGCAACTGACATAAAGCGCAGTTACGTCGGAGGAAAGGCAACTCACCGGTCATCTGAGCCCTCTGGAGGTTCCGGAGATGCTTCACCGTCATCTCCAGGATGTCCGCCTTCTCGAGCTTGGAGTGTCTCGAGCTCTGAAAGAGCGGAAAAAAAAACCACGTTAGACATCACGAGCCAACTTTCCCACAGTGTTTTTTTTTTTTTTAAACTCCAGTAAAGATGATGACTTGCATCTTTTTTCAGCGCATCCAGTATCAGCGTCTTCAGCTGCCCCAAGCTCTCGTTGATTCTGGCTCTCCTCCTCTTTTCCATAATTGGCTTCGAAGACTAAAAAAAAAAAAAAAAAATGAAGGAAAAGGTGATAATTTATTAAATGATTTCGTGATGTGCGCCTTATAGCTCGCGCCGTTAAGTGTGCCCAAATCCGCGCGTAATGGATTTTGATTTTTTAGATGACATTTAAGAACAGATATTTTCTGCAGAAGACAAACACCAACCTTTCTGTGCTCAGACGCCGTCTTGGGTTTATCTGGGGTTGTGTTCATGCTTGCCGGAGTCGCAGCAACCGGGGAAGAGGAGCTTTTTTCCATCATATCGGCAGGCATCTTTTTTTTTTTTTTTATTTGAAATATCCCAAGAAACCACAGCAAATTACGGTCCACTTATATAAGGAAAAGGGAGGCGAATGTGCTGCATTAAAAAAAAAAGCACCTCTCCCTAAAAAAAAAAAAAAGAAAAAAATCCTGAGATATGTATCAAGTTAAAATCCGTCACAGCGACGCGCGGCAGGAGCGGCGGCTTCCGGGAGCGGACGCAGTCTCTGTCGGACCCTCCGCGTGTGGCTTGTATTTATATCTCGCACTGCACGCGAACGGCTCGTGTGAAACTTCCCAAACTTTCTTTCCCACAGTAACTTTCCACCAATCAGGGCGAGGGACACGCGGCCCGAGGGAGGACGGCTCGTGGTCGGCGCCCTCTCATTGGCTGCTCGGCCGCCGGAGCTGGCGGCCAATGGCGCGCGGCCCGGGTTCAGGGCACAGTCGGGGGAAACTGGCTTCAGCCTTCAATCATCGCGGCGTTTACATATTAACAGCGGAGCCGCTGACTGGGCACCGCCACCAGGAGCGGGACTCAAAAGAGCTCCTTATCTGCCAGACAACAGATAGCAGCAGAACGCACAATAAAATAATAAAAGATCATGTCAGTGGAGGTGAATCATGCTACAAATAAGCAATGCCCCCCCCCCACCCCACCCCACCCGGGATGTCAAGGCTTCCACTCTTGTAGGCCGACAACAAAAGGCAGGTGTCATAACATGTTGATTAGATTAAAAGGGAAAGTTGAACTCTTCGGACTTTCTACCATTAAAAAAAAAAAAAAAACACACTTGAAAGTGGTGAGCGCTCTGCAACTTTGGTTTCATTCATGCACCATGGAGACGCGCTGATGGTGTGTGTGTGTGTGGGGGGGCATTTTACACAAACTGAGGTGTTCTCTGTAAAAATGAAATTTGTAAAAGCAACAGCCTAGAATGACAGCTCACAAGCAACAAAAACCGCTGCCAAGAGACCACAGAAGGAGTCTGGCTCAGGCGCGCTCATCTCATTCCCGTCATCGACAAGTGGACGCTCAGCGATCGCCACGTTGCCCTGACGTTCCCAACGCTGCGGTACAAATTTTGGCACTTAATCATCCGCCGGTGTCGTGAATGTGGAGCACGTGCCAGGATGTTTTATGAGCGCGGTGGTTGGATTTTTTTTTTTTTTTTTTTTTTTTTTGGCCGCTGGGTTGCCGGGGGCCCGCTGAGCCAGAAGAGCGGGGAGGGGTTGCAGGGGCTGGGGAGGAGGGCATGAGGCTGCGGCTTCAGCGGTGGTTTACATTAGAGGGGAAGGTAAATAGCAGCTGCTGTTTTAAAAGCCTGGGAAAACCACGCCTACACGGAGAGCTGGATCAGGCTCCCTTATCGGAATGTGAGCCAGAGCAGAGATATTTCTGAGCCCGAAGAGCTCACACCATCACACCGGTGCCTCCTCCTCCTGTGCCTCCCGCCTCCCCGCGTCTGTGCTGCCGCCCCACAGTGTGCAAGGTCCCCCCCCCCCCCATTTTTTTTTAAAAAAGATTTCAGGTCATAATTTAGTCCTTATCTTTATTGCTGTTGTATGGGAAAGAGAAGCAGAGCCCGCGAGTGCGTCACATTGTTGAAAGGCAGCGGCTCCACGTTGCGCAGACTGCGGACGCAGACGCTGAAGTTTACAACTCGTCGCTGTAAAACATTCACAAAAGTCACATTTATCATCTTGTCACTGGCACCAATTTGGGAAATGAGACAATCTGATGCAAAAAGTTGCCCTCATAATAACACTGAATTTCTCATCCGTTTCTTCCGTAAAGTGCAGTGTGGACGTCACACCCTCGCACAGCCCGGCGCGGCTCTCCGCTGTGCCCGCGCGCCTCCAGCTGCTGCGCAGACCGCGACACGTGGCGCACAGGCGACCGGGGGAAGGCGCTCCGCTTGCCGGCTTGCCGCCTGGATCCGCGGGGCGTCGCCAGCGGCCCGCCGCGAGACTGTCAGTTTGATAGACAAGCCGGAGCAGCGGATCGTCCTGTGAAGCTGTCAGTTGCGCAAACATGGGTTGTTGTTTTTTTTTTTTTCAGGCGCTCCCCTCTGCAGGCATCTAGAAAACTATCGATTCTGCATTTAGAAAACGATTCATTATTATCAGAAAAGGGTTTCTATCACAATTTCCCAAATTTGATGACGGTTTAAAAAGCCGCGGTTAACACACTGCCAGCTATCACGTCAGAATTAAGACAGGCAGGCATGAGTGAAAACGCACGTGCATTTTTTTTTTTTTTTTTTGTGCGCAACAGACAACTTCGCTCGTGCAGGAGGAAGTCTGGCCTCATAACGCGCCCGAAGAAGCTGTAATCCAAAATAAACTCCATGCGCAACAATGCTGCCTCTGTCAAACACTCCACCAACAGGTCCCATTGTTGTCAGCTGCACACCCATACGTGCACACCTGAGTCCTCCTTTTTTTTTTTTTTTCCCCACTCACACAATAGCACTGACAGAGTTCCAAAACAAACGTACTGGCGCTTGGCAGCCAGAGTGCGGGTTTTGAAACGTTCTCCGCCTCACTGACTTTCTCACGCTCATGTTGCAAGAGGTCTGCGGCGCTGCAGTGAGTCACGGTGCCGCGGCTCCGCGGCTCCGCGGCACCCTCCCTCCTCCCTGGAGTCGAACGCCTTATCGGCGCACCTGGCCGCCTCGCTCCCCGGAGTGTTACCTGTAGGTCTCAGTCTCCCCCCCCCCCCCTCCAAAAAAAAGTCTATGGGAAAGGGGCTGAGTCACACAACACAGCTTTTTAACATTTTGGTTCACATGATGCTAGAAAACATTTAGAGACCATGAAATGACAGTGATAAAAAAGTTATTTTTTTCCTTGTGATCTTCTTCCCGTCTCTTGCTCCAACCTTCACCCCTCTTGACCTTTATCTTTCTTTTTTTTTAATGCATCACTCCTCCTTCCCACCTTTCCCTTTATGTCCTCCTTCCTCTTTTTTTTATTCCTCTGCTCCCAGTCTTTTCCCAGGACTCATATCTTTATTGAGCTCTCTAGACCAATGGATCCCACGCACACACACACACACACACACACACACACACACACTGCAATAATGTAATTAGTTCGGGAGATTGCGAGGCTTTTAAAGCGTGAGTGCATCTGTGCGTGCGAGAGCGTGAGATACTGTGCTCACAAAACAATCTGGCCCCGCCGTCGCATGCTGCTCACACCTTAATGCGTAAGCCGCTGGCGGAGAGGGCCGCTGCCAACCTGCGCTCACGCCGCAACAGGGGTGACGGGGCTGCGTGTGTCCGGGTAGGCCTCAAGTTGAAACGTATACCCTGGCATCACTGGCTGGCAAGAACAGCAGGAAGCAAGGCAGGCAGACGAGTCGTACCGAGGCCAGCCTTTAGGCGTCGTGTGGCCGCCACTGCGCCGCACACAGCCTGCCCTCCTCCCAAGAGAGCGTGACACAGTGGTGGCTGGCCCGACTGCTCCAGCAGGCCACACTGCGATTAGCGGGGTCAACGAGTCGCCAGAGCTCCTTGCGTTTTCCTCAGAAGTGAGTGTTCACTGTGTACCAAGACTCCACTTGTCAACAGAAGATGAACTTCGCAGTTTGGCATGGAAGAGTCAACAATAGAAAAAAAAAATCTCTTTGAAAAAACTAGCATTTGTAAGAGTACAGCCGTACCAAAAGGGCAGCTTAATGCAATTCCTGGCGTTTACACAAAATTCAAAGGCACACTGAGCATAAAGCCTAGATTATACAGTAGCTGATACTAGTTTATGTGCATGAACTGTAACATCAACTTATGATGCACAAAAGTTATCTAAAACTCAAATATTACAGTATCCAAACCTTGGACATTCAGCTCCAGAAAATTAAAGAGACCAGAGAAACCCCTGTAAAATTATCATTTCATCTGGTTTTACTATTTATACGTGTTTGCATAAAATGAACAATTTTGTTTTATTCTCTAACCTACTGAAAATAACTCTCCCAAATTCAAAGTCAAAATGTCATCATTTAGACCATTTATTTACAGAAAATGACAACTGGCCAAAATAACAAAAATAATTTGCTTTCAGATGTGCTTTTAGATCAAATAATACAAAGAAAACAAATTCATGTTTATTCTTGTACACTACAATACATGAGCTTTAACTTAGGAAGAACTTGCTAGCTAGCTTTAAAAGCTTGGAAAAAAAAAGCTGATTAAAAATGCTGCAATCCTCAGTTAATGAAGCTTCTGATGCAACATTGCACATGTATATCTGTACAAATGCTGGTCTGTCTGTATGTTGTTATCTGTATGAATAGTACTGTATGTCTCTTCATTCTTTTCTCCCCCCCTCCCCCCAATCAGCTGTGGCAGATGACTGCCCCTTCCTGAGCCTGGTTCTGCCAGAGGCTTCTTCCTATAAAGGAGTTTTTCCTTCCCACTGTCGCCTAGTGCTTGCTCATAAGGATCGTTTGATCATTTAGGTTTTCTCTGAATTACTTATGATGTATATACAGTAATCCCTCACTTATCGCATTTAATGGGGACCAGAACCGACCGCGAAAAGTGAAAAACCGTGAAGTAGCGTCACCCCCCTCCCCCAAGGGCGTCACAAGCACTATTTTGCACAAAAAGGCACAAGAGAACAGCGAAAAGTGCCACTAAGCAACACGAGCGATAAAGAACAATGAATGCGGTCTTCCTTCGCTGGGTATGGGCGCTCGGCAGGGAGAGAAGCTGGGTAAAACGTCTCGGCCAATCAGGTTGCGAGATTCCCGAGCGGTGAAGCGGTGGTCAGAGAGGTGGATTTTGAGTTGTGCGGGCTCTCCGTGTTGATACCTGATGTTCTAATGTAGTCTCCCTGCCTTCTGCTAGCGCCCGGGCAACTTTCGTGCCATTTTTTTCTCAATTTTGAATTTTTGATGAATATTTTTGAAAAATCCGCGATGCACTGAGGGCGCGAAAGGTGAAACGCGAAGTAGCCAGGGATCACTGTATGTGATTAGGCACTATACAAATAAAGTTGAATTGAACTGATCTGTATTTGTGGAATAACTCAGATTTTTATTCACAGCTTTTGTGTTTCTTACCATGATTAGGTGATCACCTAATCAGTACTTCCTTAAGTAGAGTGAGGGGTCCTTGTGTTGGAAATCAACAGATACTCAAATTGAATGGCTGCCATATATGTATGCACTCGTGAAAAAATGAGGACACCCTGTTTAAGCCTGTGTGTTTTTTAACATATTTGGACATATGGATATTTAATATCAATGTTAAAAATACTGGGAGACTCATGCAATACAACTAAACAATTAAAAATGAAATAAAGACTTTTTTCAAAATTTCTGTAAAATCTAATTCTAAACAAATAGTGAGGAATAAATTAGGACACCCCCCACTTTTGTTAGGACACCCCCACATTCATTCCCACTTAAAATAGCTAAAATAAATGTTAAAAAAATGCAAATAAAAACAGAAACAAGGTTAGGCATAGATATGTAAACATTTCTTAATAAAGAACTGAATATTTAATAGGGTGTCCTAATTTTTTCACATGACTAGATGCTAATTTAAGAAAAATTTTGCAGTGGTCTCTTATTTTTTTTTTCCCCGGAGCTGCATGTACAACAGTAAAACTTACAGTACTTACAGTCTAAGGAAATGATGCTTATTTTCCAACATGTAACATGTCCCATCACCCACAAGGGCTGCTGGGAAACGGGAAGCTTGTTTTCTTTTTGTGTACCAAACTGATCCACTACGGGGCCTCAAAACGCAATCTTGCATATGGCCCCCCCAAAACCAGGAAGTGGTCCTGCGTCAAAATAATGTCACAAAGCACCATAGACTTTTACAGTCGCACTTGAGGTGCTTTGGGCTCACAGCAGTTTTCACCATGGGCAACAATGTGTGAATCAAATAACTTCAGTGATCAAACTGAAAACAAGTAAATTTGTCTTGATGTAATGTGTCACCCTACTGATGAGATACAGATGAGATACAGATTTCCATTTTTGCTGTATACAACACAGTTGATAAAAACATATCGCTTCTCCATGAATAAAAACACCTGTGAAAAAATAAATCGGTACAACATCAATAAATCTGTATAACATCTGATAATTATGTAAGAATGAATGCTTAGATGCTAGAAAAAGTTATTTTCTCAGTTTTGTTAAATGGGCCAGCTGCACTGCACGCACCAAGATTCAAAAATCGACAGGTGCACGAATAGCTGACGTGACACAAAAGTGCATTGCTTTTGTGTCAGTATCTTTTTCATGTGATGGTGAGAACAGTGACTATACATTAAGCAAAAGTAGCCTTTCTTGCTCTGTAAATGTGGAAGACAAAAGCACCTTAAACCACAAACAGTAAAATAAAGAAAGATTGCAGAGTGAAAGTGAAGCCTGCACATCTTGATCGTCCTCTGGCGGCTGGCTGCAATAAAACTTTAAGCCCCACCTCCCTCCATTATTATATGTCAAATTGAAATACTCCATGAATAAATGTTTCCAAAAAGAGGTTTCTGTTCTCCCAGGTACATAGTGTTTAATTATTCAATATAATTTTTTTGTGTCAGTTCACTTTAATGAGTTAATTGATGGTATAAAAACAGGGTATAGGTCGCATTAGAGTAGGGATGCCGAGTAGACTGTGATGGGCAGCAGTCAGCAGGAAAGGAGTTTCACACGGTGGCTCTGCTTTAGCATCAGTACTGTGCAGACTCTGGTTGCAAAAGCACAACATGACAGTGCCCAAAATCCATAAAGTTGAGCTTCACTTTTGTATAATGAATGTAAGGGGCATCACATCTTTACTGTACAGTCTATGCATTAATCCATTTTTCTATCCAGTGGAAAATACAGGGGGACTCGTCTAGTTGTATGGTAGTCTAATGTCACTTGATTTGTGACTACAATAAACTGTTTCCTAATACGTTTACAATCTCAATTTTTACATTCATGCCTTGTTTATGTTTTCATCATTTATGGCATCTTATGCCTTTATTTAGCAGTGAAGAGGGATAGCAAAAGGGGTAGCAACATTTGCAACAGACAACCTTACTGGCTTGGACAACCCTCCCATAACTTAAAGGGTACCTATGGTCGTACATGAAATAAAGATATTATATTGAGCCCCTGTCTCACTTTCTAGTTCAAGTTTTTATTCTGAACAGAGCGCCGGCAATGCGATATAAATCCATTGCCGATGTGCTGGTTCAGCTATGGCAGCAAAACATGCGTGCAGCCATACTGGCGGCTACATGGCCTGCCAGGACGCTTCCTGTGACGTAGTATCGTTGATACCGCGATCTGGATCAATATTGGCTGAGCCTGGAGTGCCCGGCTGAGCAGTGGCTGTCGGGATATGGATATCGCAACATGGTGGAATGTAAAGCCTTTGGATGTCTCAATAATAAGCGAAAAAACAAAGATAAACACTTCTTTTGTGTACCCAAACCCAACACACCTTGTCGGAAGATCGTCGCGGAAAAGTGGTTGCACAATCTCGGAACAGGGCACACACTGAAGACGTTTCCTTTCGGACGAAATTCCGTTGTGTGTGAGGACCACTTTGAAGCCTCGTGTTATGAGGAAGATTTACAGGCTAAGCTCCTAAGTAAGCTCCTAGACAATTCAGCCATAATAGAACAAAAACACTGACAAAAGCACCCTAGTCGCTGGTACACGCTGAGTATTGACTTTTCAGTATCAACGATGTGACGTCACATCCGCATGTGTCAGGGCGGCACGCATAGTTTTCATTGACTGGCCATGCCGGCGGCCGTATTTGCATATATCTCTGGTGGTAGCTGGCTGGCAACAATTATTTACCCAAATAACGAATACTTTGCCTAATGTTTTCAAGTTGAATGCGTTTTCACGACCACCACAGGTACCCTTTAACTTCACTATATTTTTCTGAACCCTTGTCATGTCTGGATAATGAAATGGAGAGGTAACACTAAATAAACTGGGATACACACAGGGTGTTCAGGGTGAGTCGAGCAACCATAACAAGTAAGGTATCATCTCAGACTGAAGGACTGCAGTTGGAACTGAGGGAATTGGTGTCCTTCCCATTGATCGGCATACCATCCAGCATCGGCCTTCCTGGGAACTTTATGGTGAAGACTGACAACTCCAAGTTGTCCCACAAGGTGTGTGATAGTATTGAGGATGCAGCTGCATTGCCAATCATTGAGACAGTCAACATCATCAGTAACAATGCCACATTCCACTGCCTGAGAGATATGCCAAGTAACTTTTGGCAGATATGTAGCAAGGTATTCAGCATGATGTGTCATGATCCGGGGTTGTCTCTGCTCTCTCTCTCCCTCTAATCAGGTGCCACTGCCCCTTGTGTCACACCTGCAGCTCATCTTAAGGCTGCCTATTTAAGAGCTGGAGAGACAACCCTGAGTGTGGGATTGTCAGACGACTTCATGCTGTCATTGCCACTGCCCCAGCCTTCCTTATTTTGCCTCTCTGCCAAGCCTTGGACCCAAGTAAGACAACAACTACACACTGCTTACCTCTCCTTCCCTACCTGTGCACAGACCTATGCTTATGGATTCCTCTTGGTGGATGTGGATTCCTTCCCTGGCGGATTCTCCCTGGAACATAAGGAGGGACATTCACAAGTAAGCCCTCATTATCTGTCAGCTAACCCATCTCACCAGTCTGGCTCGGGTTGAAGATTTCCCTGCCAGTCACCCTTCACCCACCTGCTCCAGCCATCCTGTGTTGGTGTGTCGCGGCCTCCTCACTCTCACCACCATCTGCCAACACTGTTACCTGAGTAAGAGAACTAATCATCTAGCCTTGTATTTTCAATCAGCATTTAGAACTATTACTCATTGTCTTCTCTTTGTTCTCTCCTCAGGACTGTCAGCACACTGATATCTTCATTTATTCATAATAAACATCCTTTAGCATGTTTCTGTACCTACAGTATGTCTGAGTCTCACAAACCCCCTAACATGTCCTGATGCCTAAAGGTGATATTGTCTTCAGCACTGATTGCAACATGGAAAATCAATCAAGTCCATGGAGAGAAAGAGAGTGGGAGTATCGGAGAAGCTGCTACTTAGGGGTTCAGCAACCAAGAAACCTTCTGACCGAAAACAATCATTGATGAATGACGAAAACAAAAAGCAGTTCACTGATCTTCTGTTGACTGAGTGGCAGAAAAGTACATATGCTTCAGAACTCCTTGGTCGTCGGGTCACACTGATTTGTGATGGCAAGCCCTATGCCTTATCATCGGATGATGGCGTCCATGTGAAGTTGTCAGTGATACCTCTCCTGTGATCATCTCAAGAGGAGACAGATACAAGAATAATTCTGGATATCAACCAGGTGTTACCAAGTTGTAGGACCTCTTCATATTCAGGTGACTTTTGAAGGATACACAGCGGTCTCACTTTGGCACATCCTTTCATTGCACTAGTGCTAGCACATTCTGTGAAAGCATGGAGATGCAGCAGTGCTGAACAATGGACCAGTGAAAATGATTCAGCCGTTTCAATGATGTTAAGCGGCTTCTTGTTGTTTCCTGTGCCAAAGAGGATGATAATGTTTGGATAGATGTGTGCATAATGAAACATGACGAAAAAGACATCACCGTCAGGGCTTCTCACTCTGGTATACCTGTACCCCTTATTTGGTGCATATGCAATCTATATGGCCGGTGTCAGTCACAATATGGATTCAAATGGGGTATCCTCTTAAATACAGCCACAACACCCTGTGTATCCCAGGTTATTTAGTGTTATCTCTCCATTTCATTATCCATACAGTCATGTGAAAAAATTAGGACACCCTATTAAATATTCAGTTCTTTATTAAGAAATGTTCACATATCTATGTCTAACCTTGTTTTTGTTTTTATTTACATTTTTTAACATTTTAGCCATTTTAAGTGGGAATGAATGTGGGGGTGTCCTAAAAAGATGAGGGGTGTCCTAATTTATTCCTGACTATTTGTTTAGAAATACATTTTACAGAAAATTTGAAAAAAGTTATTAATTCATTTTCATTTGCTTAGTTGTATTACATGAATCTCCCAGTGTTTTTAACATTGATATTAAATATCCATATGTCCAAATATGTTTAAAAAACACACAGGCTTATACAGGGTGTCACAATTTTTTCACATGCCTGTAAGGGTTTCGGAAAAATATAGTAAAGTTAAGTTGGGGGTGGGGGCTGGGGGTGCATGACATCCATATCTAGTCCACGGAGTATGAGTAAGATGAACAAGGGATGGTTGTTGGCGTACTGCTACTGCATGAGTATGCAGCCTGCTTTCGGGGTGTTTGGGGGGGGGGGGGGCGCTGACCAACCCACGTGCAACATTGGAGCACTTATGTCCTTTTGTGTACATTCTACTGTAATACTGGCAAAAAGAAATAAACTGCAAGAAGAATCTGAGTAATTTGTCAAACACAAATAAATCTGAAGAAACTTTCCTCACAGTTTTGATGGGTGTCTCTATAAGCCCATCCAGCTTTTTTCCAGAGTGAGTGCAAATTCAACCATACTGAGTACCTATACTACATAAAATGAGTTGTTCCACATGCATGTAAACTGATTTTTCCCTTGTAATGTGCCAAGAAAAGGTGAAAACATAACTCCTGTTGCTCCTGTTGTATGTGATGTACCCATATTCATATTGTGCATTTTTGTGGTGTTTGTATGAAATCGCCTCCTTCTCCTTTCTGCATTTCACTTTAGGGGTCACCACAGCAGATCATTTGCCTCCATATATCTCCCTATCCCTCACATCCTCTTCTCTCACACCAACCCTCTCTATGTCCTCCTTCATCCACAAATCCTCTCTGTGATTTTTCTCTTGCCGTGCAGCCCCATCTTCAACATCCTTCCCCCAATATATCCACTATCCCTACTCTGCATATGTCCAAACCATCTCAGTCTTGCCTCTCTTACTTTGTCTCCAAACTGCTCAACCTGAGCTGTCCCTCTGATATACTTATTTCTAATCCTGTCCCTCCTAGTCACTCCCAGTGAGAACCTTAGCATGTTCAACTCTGCCACCTCCAGCTCTACCTCCTGTCTTTTTGTCAGTGCCTTGGTCTCCAAACCATACATCATAGCAGGTCTCACTAGCATCTTGTACACATCCCCTTTCACTCTAGCTGCTATTGTTCAGTCACAAATCACCACTGGCACTTGTCTCACCCACTCCACCTTGCCTGTACTCTCTTCCTATAGGCCCTTAGAATAGAGGGTTAGTATTAATGAAAGCGCTTTGAGCGGTCTTTGTGACTAGAAAAGCGCTATATAAGTGCAGGTTAGTTAGTTCTTCACCCTTCTTGTGCACTATCCATTACTTTGGATGTCTGACCCCAGGCATTTAAACTTGTCTACCTTCACTACCTCTACTCCTTGCATCTTCGCTGTTACACCTGCTCCCCTCACATTCACACACATGTATTCCGTCTTGCTTTCACCAACTTTCATTCCTCTTCTCTCCAGTGCATACCTCCACCTCTCCAGGTTCTCTTCCACCTGCTCCCCACTCTCACTACAGATCACAATGTTATCTGCAAGCACCATGGAATATCACCACAAATTTACCAGCATGATTACTAATAATAAAGCCTGGTATCTTACATTCCTAGCCTCTGTGCTAGTATTCATGTGCAGTATCTTAACATGCAGACAAGGACGAGGTCAAAAATTATTTCTCCCCTCGAATGTTTTCAGAAACACTTTTTGCTGTCTTGCTTTCGAGATAGATTTCTTTTTCCAGAGAGAGAATTCATCTCAATGTCAGAGAAAGTCTTTTAGAATTTTACTGCCAAGTCACCTTGAACAATTCAGAAATTCACAAACAGCCTGCCCATGGATATGAGTATTGTCCAATCAGAGGCAGCTCTACCGTTGCATGGCTGTAAGAGGCTAGATTTGCTTTGCTCTATGGTTCAAAGAAAGCAGTGTGCGACTTAGGCCTTGACATACCCAAGTACTACATCTATTTATATTTTGACTGTGAAAAGATCATAATACAGCAACAGTACATGGAGCTGTTGTATCGCTGATTTAGAGGCTGAAGCATCACCCACAATGAGTGATAACAGTGACCCACCACTCAAGTTGTTCTGAGTGTGAGTGCAGGGTTACAGCAAATAGAAGACTGTATGAAAGTGATATGGTCTGACAGCTAAAAGAAAGCACTGAATGCTACTGAAATCAGCTATTACTAATTTTACAGTGTGTTAGCGAAGAGAGGGGGAGGAAGAGGAGCAGCAAGTGAAGATATTTATGTGCGTGAGTTCGAGCGCTTCATTCTGGTGTTACATGGATGTGTGTTATTAGTGGGAGTGGAGTAGGACCTGTGCTCAGCTGCTGTTAGTGAGGCCAGCCAAGGCTTGGAGAGCGGGATCAAAGCAGGGACAAAGAGAGAGAAGGAGAACTGACAGATCCTCCAAGCAGAGAGAACAGAAGGAGGAGAGAGGAGATGAGGGGTTTTTGGAGGCTCTCCAGATACAGCCGCACACATCGCTTACCTCCCTTCACACACAAACCGAGGTGCCTGGAGCAGCCTGGGAGCAAGGAAAACAATAACTGCAGTGGATGTACTCGCGCTTTCTTTTTCCCATACAAGCAAACACACATGCGCACACACACACACACACATAAAGAAAAAGATCAGCACGGGTCACTGTAAGCCTCGCAGACACATGCACTGGGGTCCGTTTTGGCTGGCTAAAACAGAGAGAGAGAGAGAGAGAGTGAGAGAGAGAGATGTTTTAAGGCCTCAGTGCTGGGCTGTAGACCAGCGCTTCCCCAGACAGCTGCCACTGCCTCCCTCCACTTCAGAGACTAAGAAGCTTGCACTTCCTTTAGGGGTCTCCTTCTTTCCTTTGCTCCATCTCCTACTTGTTCAACACCCCCTCCCACCACCACCACCATCACCACCACCGGCCCCCCAAGCTTCCATGCATCCACGTCACTCCTCTATCTCGCTCTTCTTTCCTCCATCTGACCCTCTCCTTTTTTTTCCACGATGCCTCCTGGAACAGACCAACGTTATTTGCATGTGTGGGGGAGGCGGTGTAGCGTCGAAGGTCAGAGGTCACGGTGAGTCAAATCCAGCAGCGGTGGAGAGGAAGCAGTTAGGGAGAGGACCAACGAGTTGGCCTGGGTCTCTGGTTAGCATGCCTGAGGCTGGAGCAAACTGGGAATATAGCAGCTTGTGCTGTTTTTAAGTGATGCGGGTGGGGTGAGGGCCACTCATGCAAATGTTCTGTAACCACCGGTTACTGGATGTTCTCGGTGTCGACATATTTGTATGTTTAAACTGTCAAAAATGCAGAAAAGATGAAGAGTGTCAGATCTGGGTCAGTGTTCATAATTTCCACTACGGAATATTTATGTATTTTTTTTTTTAACTCAGATTGATACAGTGTCAATAACTTCACGCCACATGGTAATCTATTCTATTACACTTTTACTGCAGGTTTGCGAAAGTAGAATCACTGGCTAAACAATGGTCAGTGTCAAAGATTTCTCTCCATATTTACCAAATCAAACAAAGGAAAACAATGCGGCTCCAAAATTTAATTTCACTTCAAAACACTGAACAGGTCTGGTCCCTTTCCCCCTCAATCTATCAATTATTGAGTCCACATAAAAGAGAGCGGGGCAGAATCCCGGAGAGCCTCTCGTTTATTCTCCAAAGGCACTGGGACATTTGAATTACAGGTGCGTGAAGCCTCCCCATTTCCTCGCGAGGGTGCCGCTTGCTGATTGATGATAAGAAGGGCAGACTTTGAAGAGGCAGGCACACATTCATGCACACAGTTCCCCCAAACTGACAGCTTTATGCTTTGAATCATTATCTCTAATAGGCCTAGTTTACAGTAAACAAACAAAAGAGTATTAATGCAGATCTTTTCTACGCAGTCACTGATCCCCCCCACCCCAGGCCTATCAGCGTACCAAGATAAAACGGGCCATGCACACAAGGTTATTTTCATAAAGGTGATGAGTTAGATACTCAGATGGGGAAGGAAGAGGTGAGGGGTTGGAGTAAGAATGATGAAACGGTTTTGTCTTTCCTACCAGCTGTTTGAAATTCAACCAGGTGTCTGAGATGGTGTATTTATGGTGCAGTAATGACTGTATTTCGTCTAGAGTTATGTTACAGATGATGGAAATTATAATTAGAAATTATGGCAAGATGCACAGATGTATTGATAAATGGAAGGGAGAAGAAAGAGAACCCAGCGTTGCACAAATACACACTCATATATGAACAAAGTATAAGATTATTATTTTTGTTGTATAGCCCTGCTTCAGTTCAGTGTCCTTGAGATAGTCAATGAACCTGTGCCGCATTTAGAGCGGCTTCATACTAATAAGATCCCAACAAAAGTGTTTCACTATAGGCTATTACAAAGTTATCACTCAATTATGATTACAACTAATGGCTCGAGACTGAATCAGACCTCAAAGTTTTGCTGTACTAACCTAATAGAGGGCAGAGCTGTGCGTGAGGATGCCCTGGGAAGCCCCACAGCCATTTGTTCTTATTCCTACCTGGGCCAAGGCCAACCTTATCAGACAAGAGGGCCTGAGGATTACCCTCCCCCAGAGCATTACCCACCTCCTGGAGTAAATAGGGCAGCCATCTCTCCCCTCCTCTCCACCACCTCAATCCCCCCCCCCCCCCCCCCCTTCGGCCCTCAGCACTCCACCTTTCCCGTGGGAGTTTGCAAAGCCAGGATAACCTTGAGACCTCAGCTGGTCTGCTGCCAGAAACATTAAAGAAATTTCCCTCCTTTTCTCTTTCTATCCTCACCTCTCATGTTCACCCTCTCCCCCACCTCACCACCCCTCAGGCCTCCCTCAATCACTGGGACATTACTCTTTTTTTTCCCCACTCGCACCTCCCTTTTCTCTCCCCCTCCCTTCAATTTTAGACTCCTTTTTTTGCCTTCCCAGTCTCCTCTGATTGTGACTAAGATTAGCCCTTTTTCTCCCTTTCTCCCTCCCTCATTTCCTCTTCTCTCTTCTCCAACAAGAGCGAAAAGGAGGGGGCCCAAGTGCAGTGAAAGAAAGGGCTGTTCGCATGATCTCCTGCGTAGTTGACTATTATCTGTAGATTGTCGAGCTGCCAATTTCAATTTACTCTGCCCTGTTATCAGGCCAAAAATAAACGCCTCATTTGAAAAGTGAAAATCAAACTGTCCCGACAGGAGGGATGACTGACGTTGATTGCAAACTAACTGTTTTGGTGGCAGGCTGCACTTTGTGTGGCTTTTGTCTCTTGCTCGCTTCCCCCCTCGTTTGCCTCTCTCCCCATTCTCTCTGTCGGCTTCACGGCTGTCATATTCCTTTAGTGGTGGAAAGGTCAAGTGCTGCTCGCTGCATGTGAGATCTAAGGGAGCTCAGAGATCTTCAAACGCCCCCCTTCCACCTTGCTTTGTGACCAAGAAGCTTCTTGCTGCGAGCTCCCCTGTGCTGGCTGCCACCAGCCAGCGGTGGCGGCAGCAGTAGCGGTCCAGGGTGCAGAGGAATGTGTTTATCCCCTGTTGCTGGCGCTCTCCTTTCATGTTCCCCGCTCCTTCAAGTTGATCTGTTTTCAACACACCGCACGGAGAGGGGGCCCAATGCTCTCACAGGATAGCAGTTAGGATCAGCTCACAATGTTTACGGTCAAGAGGAACGATAAGTAATGAAGACAAGAGGGAGACAGAGACGGAGAGGAAGACATGGAAAGGACATCAAAGGAAAAGTAATGATTTACATCTTGTCCAAGATGGAGTACATTCTCAGTCTGTATTTCCTACTCCAGTCTGGTAATACTATAGTAGAGTCCTTTCAGACAAGCAGAGATTTTATTCAGTAGTTCAAAACAGAAGGTTTCATGTGGCCTATAGATCTCTGCAAGGAAACAGAGAGCTTACAAGCAGCCAATATGGGTTCTGAAATAAGTTTCCCATGACATCATTTCTGACGGGGCCTCAAGGGGTTGTCAGATGAATCCTCTCTAAGATTCAACTTTCTCCAACCCCCCCGACACACACACACACACACACACCGGTATGACCTCACCACCACCGCATTCCAGGTTTCATCTTGCTGCCCCTCATCCCCGCTAAAGTCTCGCTTTCAGTCAAGTTAACACCCTATCTGCCCCTCACCTCCCTTTACCGCCACACCCGTCTCAGGCTTTTGTTTCCCATCACAGAGCTTCGACTTTCAACAACAAGATGAGCTAAGTACCACTGCTGTAAGCTCACAGAGCTCTTGGCAACAACTCTGAGAATTGGTTTCAGCAATCAGTTTCTCTCTTCCACCCACTCAAGCCTGTGCACAGTCACCTCTGGGCAATGGATTATGGCAAAGGCCATTGACATGTAAGTGGTTGGGCTGGAGTCAAGTGTTGGCTGCAGCAGTGTTAATTTCAGTGATTTAAAAGGAGGTGGCTTGCTCAACACAGCTCCTGAGGGGCCATTAGAGGTGCTTCTTTCAACGGCGTGGCCCAACAATGACGAGAATGATATCTAGTGTACACAATCTTTATTCATTCAAACACACAGACACACTGTGCAGGCTACCTCCATTCACGGCATCCACTTTTCCACTCAGCTAAATCCATATTGGATAACATTCTTTGTAAATCCACTACCTGCAGGCTTAAGTATAGTGACGGCATCAACAAGTCCAGTGTTTGAGTTACTATGAGTCCTGTGCAGGGGCACCATTATAACGTAATAGATTATACTGAAATAAATATAGTCTCAAAGTTAATCATTTCAGGAAGATTGAAACAATTTCAGATCAGCTTCATGATAAGTATTTCATGTTTGATTGCTCTCTTAACTTTCAAGCATTCCAGGCTGACACCATGATTACATTTCCAGTTGAGGGTAGACCTTTATCTTCCTAGATAAAAAAGTGTGTAGTCCTCAGGTGCAAACATAAATACCCAACATACAACAATGACTGCATGCATTTTCTTTGGATGTACAGAAGTAGAAAAAAAAGGACTCCTGCTCGTCTTGCAGGGTATCTAGGGTATGTAAACAAAAGCAATCGAGAGAGCGGTAATATTATGCCAAGGTCTTGTTTACAATTCTAAAAAATTTCCGTGGACAGAGGCACTACCTGTCCTTGCTCTCTTTAACCAAGTAAGAAGATATTCTCATTTGTTGTTGTGCTGCTATTCTGCCGGTGGCACATTTAGCGTGGATTGCAGGAGGTGCATGTACTCCTGGTCTCTCTATGACCCGCTGTATTGTCTTCTGACTTTTACATTTTTTCTTCAGTCTCATAATTTTGCCTTTCTACACACAAAACCCACAATTAATTAGGGGCCACTTAACATATGCTACTGAAGTAAACACTACATGTTTTTTTAAACTTTCATCAAATACCCAGACATGACTTTAAATGCTATACTACCAGAGGCACAGTTAGGCAACAAAAACATTTGAGTCAAGGCTTGAAAGGGATGGCAGTTAGTAAGAAAAAAAAGTCAACATAAATGGAGATCATACTGCAAACGGTCATAGACACCAGCCTCCGATACTTGGATGGCTGGACGGACAGACGGACTGATAGATATCAATCAATCAATCAACTTTAATTATAAAGCACTTTAAAAAAGCAATGCTTGCTACAGAAAGTGCTATGCAACAGGAAAGCACATAAAAGCAAGGAGCAGGACTAACACAAAAACAATATAAAACTCGGCACAAACAGAAACCACAGTCAGTAAAAACAATAAAATAAAAGGTAAAACAAATAAATAAGTAAATAAAAACAGAATCCATTTAATTCAATAAAATCAATGTATCACACTGAATCGAAAGCCAGAGAGTAAAAGTGTGTTTTAAGATGGTTTTTAAAAATGGACAGTGAAGGTGCTTGTCTAATGTGCAGAGGTAAATTGTTCCATAACTGGGTGCCATGATCAAAAAGGCTCTGTCCCCTCTGAGCTTCCACTTCACCCTGGGCACCTTCAGGAGCAGTTGTTCAGCTGACCTGAGGGACCGGGTGAGAGTGTAGGGATGCAGAAGCTCAGAGAGGTAAGGCAGAGCAAGACCATTCAAGGATTTAAAAACAAATATCAGAATTTTAAAATGAACTCTAAAATGCACGGGCAGCCAGTGGAGTGAAGCTAAAATGGGTGTGATGTGATCTCTTACATATACCTATTAAAAGACGAGCAGCAGCATTTTGAACTAGCTGCTGATGCGAAAGAGATGGCTGGCTGACACCAGCATGAAGTGCATTACAGTAATCCAGCTGAGACAAAATAAAAGCATGGATTACTGTTTCCAAGTGCAGTCTAGAAAGAATGGGTTTTATTTTTGCTAAACACCTTAGATGAAAAAAGCTGGATTTTACAACAGAACAAATTTGACTGTCTAATTTAAAATCACTGTCCATGAAAAAAAAAAACAACAAGATTCTTGATTGTGGGTTTCACATAAAGTCTGAAGGGCCCCAGGTTTACAGGAGGGGACTCACAGAGGCCACTAGGCTCAAACACAGTCACTTCTGTGTTCTTATCATTACAATTTAGAAAGCTTAGGGCCATCCAAGACTTGATGTCTTCAGTGCATGACAGAAGTGAGTTTACTGATGATGCATCTTTTTGTTTTAAAAGACATACGTATATCTGACAATTATTAGCGTACAGGTGGAAGGAGATATCATGCTTTTTAAAGATGGAACCCAGTGGAAGTATATACAGAGAAAAAAGCATGGGCCCAAAAACTGACCCCTGTGGGACCCCATATGGCAGAGAAGGATTTAAACCCAGGGATGCTAACTTTAAAACTTTTGTCTACCAGATAGGACCTAAACCAGTCAAGAGCAATGTCACAAATGTCCACTAGGTGCTGCAAACGGGAAATTAAAATGTGATAGTCCACTGTGTCAAAGGCAGCAGTTTTGTTTTTTTTTTTGTTTGTTTTTTTTTGGGGGGGGGCTGAAAAGTTCATAGTGGTCAAATTTGACCAAATGTGGTTTATTTTTCAACATAGTCTCCCCTTCGGTCCACACACTTCTTCGATCAGTGTTGCAGCGCTTGGATCCCCTATGGTTCAAAAATAAACCACATTTGGTCAAATTTGACCACTATGAACTTTTCAGCCTATGAACCTTTCAGCCCCCTTTCTCGTAAATCAAGCAACACAAGAACAGCATATTCATCTGAATCACATGCTAGGAGGATGTCATTAACCTGTTGCACTCCTGTGTACCGCGGACGGGCATGTCTCTGCGTCCTAGAGCGCACGAGGGCGCTCTCGTGCGCTCTAGGACGCACGAGGGCGCTGCGCCAAGAGTGCACTGAAAAAAAAAGCTGCATTTCCGTTCTCCCCCCCCCACACACACACACACCCCTGAGTGTCACCTTTCATTAGAGCCCAAGATGAAGCTTCTATATTGAATCATTCAAAAGTTACAGATGTTTTTCCAAACTGTGCCATTTGGCACAATTTGGCACAGTTCAAAAACGCCTGGGAACTACCTGAGGAAAAAGCTGTGTAATATATTCATTTTTTGTGGTATTGTTACAAAATTTTGACCTCAGCTGGATAACACTTGGTTCTACATTTCTGTTGCATTTTCCAGCCCGGATCTGAAGCTGTGTGTTATTTGCAAGCATTTGTATCCAAAAAAACACCCACACCAAATTTATTTTCTTCAAGTTCACTATGTTTAGATGACTGTAACTCAGTGGCCGGAGCACTTAGAGAAATTATGACTGTTTTGCCAAAAAATTCAAAGTGTTTTCTTTTAAATGAGACCAACCCCATGAAGATGCTGCAAAGGGTTGAAGAACAGCTTTCGATTTACTTTGGGCACATTATTTTTTGGTGTTTTTAGGGAAAATGACCGGCGTGCAAGGGGTTAAAACCCTTAACAAGGCTGTGTCTGTGCTATGATGAGCTTTGAAACCAGATTGAAAAACCTCCAAAGTACCGTGTTCATCCAGGAAACATTTCAGCTGCACTCACACTCTCACTCTCACTCTCACTCTCACTCTCACTCTCACTCTCACTCTCACTCTCACTCTCACTCTCACTCTCACTCTCACTCTCACTCTCACTCTCACTCTCACTCTCACTCTCACTCTCACTCTCACTCACACTCACACTCACACTCTCACTCTCACTCTCACTCTCACTCTCACTCTCACTCACACTCACACTCACACTCTCACTCTCACTCTCACTCTCACTCTCACTCTCACTCTCACTCTCACTCTCACTCTCACTCTCACTCTCACTCTCACTCTCACTCTCACTCTCACTCTCACTCTCACTCACACTCACACTCACACTCTCACTCTCACTCTCACTCTCACTCTCACTCTCACTCTCACTCACACTCACACTCACACTCACACTCACACTCTCACTCTCACTCTCACTCAGACAGACAGACAGACAGACAGACAGATATTGTTTAACACATCTGAGGATGCCTCACATTCAGTCGCTTCAAAAAGCAACCATGGCCTTCAGCCAGAAGCTGATGTCATCAGGCCGTGTGCCTGAAGCTGATGTCATCAGACGGTGCCCAACCTTCTCTGGGTGTTTCGACCCTTAACCACAACACCCTCCAGTTGGCGGGTCAGCAGTGGTGGCCAGATCACTGCCCATCAGCTCCAGGCCTCCAGCCCTCCTACTCTCTTTTAAACCATAACCAACAAGAAGCTCTCTCTGCTGCCTCTCCAATCCTGCGTATAGCTGACTTCCACTCTTTGCCTGAAATGCCGCGTGTAATGAGCATGGTCCACACAGACTGCGCTGGAAGTCCTCTATGCCCAACCTCAACTGGAAACAGCCATGTTTGTCACCCTTTCTCTCTGTAATCCATGATGAGGTCACTGTACTTTAAGTTCTTCCTCTCATGAGCCTTATGACAGCCTTCTTCCCATGGGACAGTCAGCTCCACAAGGATGACCTTTCTCGCCTGTTCTGACCAAATGATGATGTCAGGTCTCAGGTTTGTTTGAGTGAATGGTGGGAAAACCAGCTTTCTTCCCAGGTCAGCTCTCATCTCCCATCCTTGTGCCCCCTGAAGGATGCTGGCTCTGGCTCTCCTTGCAGTAGATGGCTGTTCCCTGGCCCTGATGAACTGTAATGATGATGTTACTTGTTGCTTATGTGGCTGTGGTCTTTTCCTGGCCTGCTCCAGGGTGTCCACAATAACTGTGAGCATCTTATCGTGCCAGCACCTGTACCTCCCTTGGGGCAAGGCTATGTGGCAACCAGCCAGGAGATGAGAAAGTGTGCCTCTCGTCCCACACAGTTTACAGCCTGGGTCTCCCCCCAGGCCCCATCTTACCAGATTTGCCAGAGACAGGAGCGTGTCATAGACAGACCTTAGGAGGAAACTTATGCGGAACAGCTCCAGCCTCCAGAGTTCGGTCCATGAGACCATCCTTTTTGGGAGTTCCCATTTGGTCCGGTTCCAAGGTTGTCATAGTCAGGAGCGGCACTGGGGTTAATCTCCCAGTGCTCATAAAATGCTCCTTATGGCGTGCATCTCGAAAAGCCTCTGACAACTAAGTCCAACTCCTAGCCTGCCCGTGTGGTTTAGTCTCTAAGCCCGGCAGAACTGCTTTTACTAATAGGAGAAGGGGCGAGGGCGGATCTCTGGCGCCTTAAAACCAGATGCTTCGGGTAGATGGTGGCTCGTCAACCTGGGAAGGTAGCCCATCTAGGGGAAGGTAAACCCTGATTTCAAACCTCCGTTGCCTTGTGGCACACCCGGTCACGGGAAAGGCTTCGGGAGTCAACCCTGAGGAAAAATCCGGAGTCGGAGTCCCTAAGGCAGTTCTCTGTTGTGCTCAACATCGTTCTGGCAGCTCCTGCGACGGCGCTGGTGCCAAACTGTAGCAGTCCTGCTGTTCCTTTGGATTCATCAGTGACGTGGAGAGGGGGGACATGCTGCATGGGCAACATCTTGTCCTCCATATCTTCCTGCCCAGGCTTGAATCCTACCAATGCCCAACGCTGGAAGGTAGAACACCGGATCACTGGAGAGGACACTCCAGCTTCGCCTTTGGCGTAGACAAAACACGGGGAATGACAGTTACCGGTTATAAGCCACCGCTCAATTGGCGTAGAGCGCAGTGCCAGGGGTTGTTCCCGACGGTGGGAGGGATCATCGGATCTCACTGGACAGCTACCGCCCGCCTCAAGCTGGGCAGCCCCCAGCCAATAAGGTGTTGTCCCGCCACAGCTTGCTTTCCTCATTGGGTGCATGGGGATGAGGAGAAGTCCGAACGGCAGGCTGAGAACGTTCGCACCAGGCAAGACAAAAAAACTAAAGAGACCAACTCTAAAACTGGGAACTTGGAACGTCCACACTATGATGACAGGACTCGCTGCTAACCTCAAGGACATCAACGACACCAGGAAGACTGCCATCATCAATAATGAGCTGAAGAGACTGAAAGTGAATATTGCCACTCTCCAGGAAACACGGTTGGCTGACGCAGGCACACTGAGAGAGAAGGACTACACGTTCTACTGGCAGGGAAAGGGCAGTGACAAACACAGGGAACACGGAGTGGGCTTCGCAGTGAAGAACACCTTGCTGAAGATGGTGGAACCGGGCAGCAATGGCTCTGCACGACTCCTCACCCTCCGCCTGAACACCACTCAAGGCCCAGTCACCTTCATCAGTGTGTATGCCCCAACACTGACAGCCACACCAGAGGCAAAAGACGAGTTCTACGAGAACCTCGCAACAACTGTCAGGATCATCCCCAACTCTGAACAACTCATTCTCCTTGGAGACTTCAATGCCAGAGTGGGTGCTGACCACGACTCCTGGCCCTCCTGTCTTGGACCATTTGGCGTGGGCAGAATGAACGCCAACGGACAGCAGCTGCTCGAGTTCTGCACATATCACAATCTGTGCATCACAAACTCGTTCTTCAAGACCAAGCCCCAACACAAGGTTTCCTGGCGACATCCGCGCTCAAAGCACTGGCACCAGCTGGACTTGATCCTGACCAGGCGCACCTCACTGAAGAACGTGCTAATCACCCGTTCGTTCCAGAGTGCAGATTGCGACACAGACCATTCATTGGTGTGTTGCAAGGTCAAGCTGCAGCTGAAGAAATTCCATCATGCTAGACAGCCTGGAAAGGCACGGATTGACACCAGCAAGATGGCCCAACCAGAACTTGTTGAGCAGTTTGCCTCTATCTTTGAGAAGGAACTTGGTGTACCACAAGAAGGAGAATCTGCAAAGCAGAAGTGGGAAGAGCTGCGAAACACCATCCATCGCACAGCCTTGGCTACCTTTGGGAGGAAGACCTCGAAGTCACAGGACTGGTTTGATGCCAAGTTGACCGAGATGACCCCCGTCATTGAAGCCAAGCGCTCAGCACTTGCTGAGTACAAGAAGTACCCAAACGAGAAGAATCTCCAGATTCTCAGGGCTGCGAGAAGCAAAGTTCAGCAGACTGCTCGGCGCTGTGCCAACGAGTACTGGACTCAGCTCAGCCAAGACATTCAAACCGCTGCCATAACAGGGAACATCCGTGGTATGTACGATGGCATCAAGAAAGCACTTGGTCCGGCTCAGAGCAAGACGGCCCCCCTCAAATCCTCCACTGGGTAGATGATCACAGAAAAGAACAAGCAGATGGAGAGATGGGTGGAACACTACTCCGACCTCTACTCCAGACAGAACACCGTGACACCGTCAGCCCTTGATGCCATCGACTGCCTGCCATCCATGGACGAATTTGTCGCCGAGCCAACCATCGACGAACTCAGCAAGGCCATTGATAGCTTGGCTGCTGGCAAAGTACCCGGCAACGACGGCATACCCCTCGACCTGATCAAGCACTGCAAGACCGCCCTACTGCTGCCATTGCATGACGTCCTCTGCCAGTGCTGGAAGGAAGGTGCCGTACCACAGGACATGAGGGACGCCAAGATCATCACCCTCTACAAAAACAAAGGGGAGAGAAGCAACTGCAACAACTACAGGGGCATCTCCCTCCTCAGCGTTGTTGGCAAAGTCTACGCATGAGTTGTTCTCGTTCATCTACAGAAGCTTGCCGAACGTGTCTACCCCGAGTCTCAGTGTGGCTTCCGCGCTGAGCGATCGACGGTAGACATGATATTCTCCATCCGCCAACTCCAGGAGAAATGCAGAGAACAGAACATGCCCCTGTACGTCGCCTTCATCGACCTCACCAAAGCGTTCGATCTGGTCAGCAGAGAGGGCCTTTTCAAGATCCTGCCAAAGATAGGATGCTCACCAAAGTTGCAAAGCCTCATCGAATCGTTTCACACCAACATGCAGGGGATAGTGCAGCATGACGGCAACGTCTCAGAGCCATTCAACATACGCAGCGGAGTGAAACAGGGCTGTGTACTTGCGCCAACCCTCTTTTGGATTTTCTTTGCTATGCTCCTGAGGCATGCCTTCAGCACAGCAACAGAGGGAATCTACCTGCACACAAGATCTGACGGCAGGCTTTTCAACCTCGCCCGCCTGAAAGCCAGAACCAAAGTACGCAAGGCTCTAATCAGAGACATGCTGTTCGCAGACGACGCTGCAGTCGCAACCCACACACAGCAAGAGCTTCAGACCCTGATGGACCGCTTCTCCCAGGCATGCAAGGACTTCGGGCTTACCATCAGCCTGAAGAAGACTAACGTCTTGGCGCAAGGCACGGAAGCACCACCAACCATCACCATCGACAACTACGTGCTGGAGGTCGTGAATCGGTTCACGTACCTGGGGTCCACGATCACTAACAACCTCTCCCTTGATACAGAGATCGACAAGAGGATTGGAAAATCAGCCTTCACACTCGCTCGCCTCACCACACGAGTGTGGGAGAATCCCAAACTCTCTGTCAAGACGAAGATGGCAGTATACAACGCCTGCGTCATCAGCACACTGCTCTATGGGAATGAGACATGGACAACATACGCCCGGCAGGAAAAGAGACTGAACTCCTTCCACTTGCGCTGCATTCGCCAGATCCTGGACATATCCTGGCAGGACAAAGTGCCCAACACAGAAGTTCTGTCCCGCACCGGCCTTCCCTCCATGTTCACTCTACTCAGGCAGCGCAGGCTCCGCTGGCTAGGCCACGTTCACCGTATGGAGGATGGTAGAATCCCCAAAGACCTCCTCTACGGAGAACTGGCGACTGGCAGGAGAGACGTTGGCCGCCCACAGCTGCGCTTTAGAGACGTCTGCAAGAGAGACATGAAGGCCCTGGAGATCAACACAGAGCGCTGGGGGGACCTTGCAACGGACCGCTCTAAATGGAGAAGCACCCTGACCAGACAGCTCAAGGCGGGTGAAGAGAGACTGACTGCTGCAGCAGATGAAAATAGGACCCGCAGGAAGAACCGCCACAGACCCAGCAGCACGGAGACCACCCACAAGTGCAACCTGTGTGACAGGGACTGCCATTCGCGCATCGGCCTGTTCAGCCACAGGCGGTGCTGTTCCAGCAGAGCAGACGTTAAGGATTCTCTTCCATGGTCATCATAGACCGACTGAGGCCGATATTTGGTCCATGTTCCCTGTGTCACTAGTTCAACAGCCTTCGCCTTTCGCATCTCCTCCACTTGCTGCCACACCTCTGCCTGGACCATCTCTCTCCTCTGCTCCACACTTGCCTTACCCCACTGCTTGAAAGATAGATAGAGCTTAAGATGACAAACTGACGGCTGGACATTCTCCTCTAGAATTTTCTGGTAGAGTGCAGGATTCAAGGTTCCATCAATTACTGCAAGCTGTCCAGGTCCTGAAGCAGCAAAGCAGTCCCATACCATGCACTACTACCACCATGTTTGACTGTTGGTATGATGCTGTTTTTATGAAATGCTGTTACTTTTATGCCAGTTGTAACGGGGATGCACTCCTTCGAAAAAAGTTCAACTTTTGTATCGTCAGTCCACAAAATATTTTCCCCAAAGTCTTGGGGATCATCAGGATGATTTTTTTTTTTTTTTGGCAAAAATCAGATGAGCCTTTGTGTTCTTTTTTGTCACCATTGGTTTTCAGCTTGGAACTCTCCCATGGATGCCATTTTTGCCCAGTCTCTTTCTTATTGTTGAATTATGGACCAGTGTCCAAACAGAGGTGAGGTCTGCAGTTCTTTACTTGTTGTTCTGGGTTTTCGTTTATCATCTGTCCTTGAATTTCTTTCGATCATAGCATGATGTGCTGCTTTTAGAGATCTTTTAGCCTACATTACTTTGTCAGAAAGGTTCTTTTAAGTGATTTCTTGATTCAGCAGGTCTGGCAGTAATCAGGCCTGGGTGTGGCTAGTGAAATTGAACCCAGCTTTCTAAAAATGTGTTTAATCACAGTTAATTCATGATGTAACGGGGGCATTACTTTTTCACATAGGGCCAGGTAGGACAACTTTTTTCCTTAATAAATAAAATCATCATTTAAAAATTGCATTTTGTATTTACTCAGGTTATTTTTATCTAATACTAAAATTTGTTTGAGGATCTGAAACATTACTGTAACCCAGCTGAGAAAATGACCTTTTTTTCTCAGATGTCAATTGTATTAATACAATTGTGTGATTTTATTTTAAAAAATGGTTATTTGGGAAGAGGAAGTGTGATCCTCGTTATCCAACTTTTAAATTCTCGTTTCATGGTCACGTTGGGTGATCTGGGTCTTTTCATTCGTTAAGAGCGATATTAGCCCCGCCTTCCGAGCAGAATGCCGAGGCGCTCTGCTGGTTTGTCGGTCTTTTACGATCTGAGAGCGGACGAGAGAGGCTGTGGACGGTCTGGTTCACACTGATACCTCTTCTTGGTGAGTTTAATTTAGAAAGATGCTGTAAATGGATCTAAACATTGTCCAAACGCTAATTTGAAACCCTTATTATCCTAAGTTGACGGGAGCACGAGCTTGAGAGGCATGGTGGATGTGTCCTTTGCTGTGTTCACGCTGATATCTCATCTTGGTGAGTGGAAACCAAGTGTGTGATAAAGAGAAGCATGCTAGCGTTATGCTAATACTAATCGTGAGTGGATTTTTTCCTGTTTAAAAGCAATGGAAAAGGCTATTTTTGTGTCTGTATGGGTTTCCTAAATGTGATTTCAGTTCCCAACAGTATGCTGAAGTACTTTTAGTTCTTATGCACTATTTCTGTCGAATGTAATGTGTAGTTTGATGCTAAAAGCACATGGTGTTGGTCTCCTATGTAAATTCATAGGTTATGCTAAACCCAGTAGCTCAGACAGGGTTTTACTGATTTAAAAGGGAATATTGGAAGTAATGGGACAGTATATTCCCTGGTTATGTGATAGATTAATTGTACTTCATTTCATGATTTAGAAAGACAAGGTTAAAAGGGATTAATCATAATTCCATGGTTAAATGATGTAGAGATAAAAAGAGAAATTCATTTACAGTGGGGCAAAAAAGTATTTAGTCAGCCACCAATTGTGCAAGTTCTCCCACTTAAAAGATGAGAGAGGTCTCCAATTTTCATCATAGGTATACCCCAACTATGAGAGACAAAATGAGAAAAAAAAATCCAGAAAATCACATTGAAGGATTTTTAATTAATTAATTGGTAAATTCCTCGGTAAAATAAGTATTTGGTCACCTACAAACAAGCAAAATTTCTGGCTCTCACAGACCTGTAACTTCTTCTTTAAGAGGCTCCTCTGTCCTCCACTCGTTACCTGTATTAATGGCACCTGTTTGAACTCGTTATCAGTATAAAAGACACCTGTCCACAACCTCAAACAGGCAGACTCCAAACTCCACTATGGCCAAGACCAAAGAGCTGTCAAAGGACACCAGAAACAAAATTGTAGACCTGCACCAGGCTGGGAAGACTGAATCTGCAATAGGTAAGCAGCTTGGTGTGAAGAAATCAACTGTGGGAGCAATTATTAGAAAATGGAAGACATACAAGACCACTGATAATCTCCCTCGATCTGGGGCTCCACGCAAGATCTCACCCCGTGGGGTCAAAATGATCACGAGAACGGTGAGCAAAAATCCCAGAACCACATGGGGAACCTAGTGAATGACCTGCAGAGACCTGGGACCAAAGTAACAAAGGCTACATCAGTAACATACTACGCCGCCAGGGACTCGAATCCTGCAGTGCCAGACGTGTCCCCATGCTTAAGCCAGTACATGTCCAGGCCCGTCTGAAGTTTGCTAAAGAGCATTTGGATGATCCAGAAGAGGACTGGGAGAATGTCATTTGGTCAGATGAAACCAAAATAGAACTTTTTGGTAAAAACTCAACTTGTCGTGTTTGGAGGAGAAAGAACACCATACCTACTGTGAAGCATGGGAGTGGAAACATCATGCTTTGGGGCTGTTTTTCTGCAAACGGACCAGGACGACTGATCCGTGTAAAGGAAAGAATGAATGGGGCCATGTATCGTGAGATTTTGAGTGAAAACCTCCTTCCATCAGCAAGGGCATTGAAGATGAAACATGGCTGGGTCTTTCAGCATGACAATGAGCCCAAACACCCCGCCCGGGCAACGAAGGAGTGGCTTCGTAAAAAGCATATCAAGGTCCTGGAGTGGCCTAGCCAGTCTCCTGATCTCAACCCCATCGAAAATCTTTGGAGGGAGATTAAAGTCTGTGTTGCCCAGCGACAGCCCCAAAACATCACTGCTCTAGAGGAGATCTGCATGGAGGAATGGGTCAAAATACCAGCAACAGTGTGTGAAAACCTTGTGAAGACTTACAGAAAACATTTGACCTCTGTCATTGCCAACGAAGGGTATATAACAAAGTATTGAAATGAACTTTATTTATTGACCAAATACTTATTTTACTGAGGAATTTACCAATTAATTCATTAAAAATCCTTCAATGTGATTTTCTGGATTTTTTTTTCTCATTTTGTCTGTCATAGTTGAGGTATACCTATGATGAAAATTGGAGACCTCTCTCATCTTTTAAGTTGGAGAACTTGCACAATTGGTGGCTGACTAAATACTTTTTGCCCCACTGTAATTGGTTACATGAGAAAAAAGTATTTCATGTACTGCCAGAGAGATTTTGAGAAAAGAAAACATGCCTGAAAGGTGTGAAATGTGAATTGTAAGATCTTACTATATTACTGGATTGTAATAATAGTAATATGAGAGAAGAATTTAAACACTAAGCTATGGTGTTATATAAGAAGGGATTGGAAAACGAATTACTCTAGCTGTAAACAATAATACCATTATTGTTGTGCAGGCTAGGTGTTTTTGGTTGCCGATCAAGAACCTTCTGGATCCTGGATTCTCTCCGAATGGAGATGGCGAGCCTGACCCGAGACTGAACCAAGACTGGACCGAGATCTGAGCAAGATCTAGATTGAAGGACATCCTTCCTCTCTCCAGTGCACAACATTCAAAGTGGTAACAACTCAAGCTGTCGCTTTAAAGAGGAAAAGAAACCTGAGTCTGGAGATACAAGATATCTTGACTGGTCAAACGACTAAACCAAAAGGACAAACAAACACTGAGCTCAGTAGGACATTTTGGGGGTTTTATTTCATGCCGGCCGTTGTTATATTTGTATAGTAGTAAATTGTTTGTATATATTGTTCACTTTACCTCTACAAATAACAACCATTATTGCTCATTTCTTGCCTCCAGCTATTTCATTCCACACTCATTTTAATTCCCTATTGTAACCCTTACAAACCTAGCAACTGGTCTACACTTAATAATTTCCTTTACCTAATTAACATAAGGCAAGGGTTACATTACCCAAAGCTTTGAGCTTTGGGTAATGACCAAAAGAATGAGATCGCAGATACTAGTGGCTGAAATGAGCTTTCTCCATAGGATTGCTGGACTCGCCCTTAGAGACAGAGTGAGAAGCTCAGTCATTTGGAACAGGCTCAGAATGGAACCGTTGCTCCTCCACATTGAAAGGAGCCAGTTGAGGTGATTTGGGCATCTGATCAGGATGCCACCTGGACGCCTCCCACTTGAGGTGTTCTGGGCACATCCCACTGGGAGGAGACCCCGGGGCAGACCCAGGACTCACTGGAAAGACTATGTCTCCCAGCTGGTCTGGGAACATCTTGGTATCCTCTCTGAAGAGCTGGAGCAGGTGGCTGGGGAGAGGAAAGTCTGGGCTTTTCTGCTTGGATTGCTGCCTCCACGACCTGGACCTCTGGAAAAGCAGTAGAAGATGGATGGATGGATGGATGGATGGATGGATGGATGGATCTTTAAACATTTAAGTGTGACATATATGCAAAAATATCATAAATCAGTAGTATGGAGGCCCCCCCAGGGAACAGTTCTGGCCCCTTTCCTGTTCACCCTCTAGGCTGCTGACTTCTCACACAATACACCACACTGCCATCTACAGAAGTTCTCTGATGACTCTGCGATCGTTGGCCTCATCTCTGATGGGGATGATGTGAAGTACAGAGGACTTATCCAGGACTTTGTGGACTGGTGCCTGCAGAACTGCCTCCAGATCAATGCGTGGAAAACCAAGGAACTGGTGATGGACTGCCGCAGGCGAGGACAACCCCCCACAGCACCGGTAAATATCCAGGGAACAGACATTGAGATGGTGACATCCTACAGGTACCTGGGTGCTCACCTGAACAATAAACTGGACTGGTCACACAACACCAGCACGCTCTACAAGAAGGGGCAGCGCAGGCTGTACCTCCAGAGGAGACTCAGGTCTTTTGGAGTGCAAGGGGCACCCCTGAAGACCTTCTATGAGTCAGTGGTGGCATCAGCCATCACATTTGGAGTGGTCTGCTGGGGCAGTGGCATCACAGCAGCCGACAGGAAGAGACTGAACAGGCTGATCAAAAAAGCTAACTTTGTTCTGGGGCGACGCTTCAACCCAGTGAAGATGATAGGAGAGAGGAGGATGGTGGCTAAGCTGTCATCTCTACTGGAGTCCAAGTCCCACCCCATTTGGGACAAGCTGAACACACTGAGGAGCTCATTTAGTGGTAGGCTGTACCATCCTAAGTGCACGAGGGAGAGGTTCCGCAGGTCCTTCCTACCTAACGCTCTCAGACTTTATAACCTAACTGGTGCTGCTCATAGAGGTCATATTAAATGTATTAAACGTAACAACTCTGCACAACAGAGATCGTTCCCTCCAATATACAAGTAAGACAATTACAATTATTACTGAGGGTGGTAACAACACTGTTGATTCAAATGCGAAATATACTGTCTGGGTACCTACAGTATTTATACTCTGCTGGGTAATTTAACAAACTGTAATGCTGTTGATACCATCTAGCTGCAATGCTCCTGCACTGTGTATATAACTGTGTACATATGCATATTTATTTACTGCTTTGGCTAACCAGTTCTTATCTTATTATCTTATTTACTATTGCTCTGAGTGGTGCTATCCCTTTGCTGCTGCAATCCTGGAATTTCCCCATTGTGGGACTAAAAAAGGCTTATCATAATTCTTAATCAGGAAGTGCTTTTTCACAGCACTGTACAGACACACACATACATACATATACACTACTCAAAAAAGTTAGGGATATTCAGCTTTCGGGTGAAATTTCAGGATGCACCTAAAATGCACTATAACCTTTTTAATTTGACCTTCTCTAACCTTTTGAATGCACATGTCCAGCTGTTCAATATTTCAGTATCTTTTGCATAACTTGCTGTTCTCTAACAAAGTGCTTAACAGCAAAATTCACAACAGGTGTTTGATCCATGAATCGACTAACCAAGATGACACCTAACAACTGATCAACAGTAGCTCGCCATTGCGAGGCTTCAAACAGGATGTTCTCAGAGGGAAGTGGCCACTGAGCTTAGAGTGTCACAGTGTCATCAGCAGGTTGCAAAAGAGATACAAAGAGACTGGAAGAGTTACAGAAAGGCATAGAAGTGGACGTCCTTTGGCCACATCCCACACTGATGACTGCTTCATTGTGAACAGTGCCCTGCAGAACTGAATGATGAATGCCATTCAACTCCAGGCACATTTAAGGGAGGTGAGAGGCATCCAAGTGTCATGTCAGACCATTCAAAACCATTTACATCAGCGTGGACTGCGTGCTAGACAACCTGCAAGGGTACCTGACCACACCACCAGGCACAGGCATCACCATTTTGCATGGACCACGGAGCATTTACACTGGACAAGGGACCAGTGGGCCTCAGTACTGTTCTCTGATGAAAGTCAATTCATGTTGAACAGAAATGATGGCCGCCAATGATGTTGGAGACGTCAAGGAGAGCGCTATGCATCAGCCACTGTTGTCACCAGACAAGCCTTTGGTGGTGGTGGTGGTGTTACAGTCTGGGCAGGTGTGTCTAGTTAATACAAAACTGCCCTACACCTTGTGAATGGTACAGTGACAAGCTACTATCTGAATAGCATCATTAATTCAGTCATTGTGCCCCTGCATGAAAAACACAGGCCTAATTTCATCTTCATGAATGACAATGCTCCAGCTCATCAAGGTCGCATCATTAGGGAATGGCTTCTGCAGGCTGGGGTTCCTCAAATGGAGTGGCCTGCACTTTCTCCAGACCTGAAGCTCAGAGAAAACCTATGGGATCAACTGAGTCGCCGTGTAGAGGCTTGTAATCCTGTACCCTACAGCCTCAATGTCCTGAGGGCCGCCCTTCAAGAAGAGTGGAATGCCATGCCTCAGCAGAAAGTAAATCAACTTGTGAACAGCATGAGATGTTGTTGTCAAGCTGTAATTGATGCTCGAGGGCACATGACAAGTTATTGAGATGCTGACATTTTTTGTTGTGGTATACCCACCACTGTTGTTGGCTTTTTTTTTCAATAAATTGTTTAAGATGAGGAAATCACCATTGCATGCTTCTATGATGTAATATCACTGTTGTGTGAACTTTTTACATTTTCTGTAAATTTCATCCAAAAGCCAAATATCCCTAACTTTTTGTGAGGTGTGTGTGTGTGTGTGTGTGTGTGTGTGTGTGTGTGTGTCTGTGTGTGTGTGTGTGTGTGTGTGTACAATGCTGTGGAAAAATATTTTTCCCCATCATCTTTTCAGCTGCTCCCTCTAAATGATAAAAAAAAGTGAAATAAAAAGTATTCTTGATTTTACCTCTTGCCTTGGATCCACTCCAAAATATAAGATTATTTTGTGGGCCAAGGTCCTTAATTGTGGTTCAAATTTAACTGAAAAAGAAACAAAAAAGAAAATGAAACAAAGTGTAAGAAACTTAAGCTCAGTGAAGGAAGTAAAAAATGAGACAAACATGGGCTGCTGATTCATTGACATAATATTGTTGACCAGAAGAACTTATTTGAAAGGATCTAATTATATCAATAGATCCTGTAAAGGTAAAGAAAAAAACTACACATTCACTTATTTAATGAAACAAATGATCAGAGATGCCAATCCCTGTTCAGAAAAAGTTAGGGCACTGCCACATTGATTAACTACTTAAAATATTTAGAATAAATTCAGATGCAACATATCAGATGCAGATAACTGAACATCGATACAGAGCATTTTGGAGGAGCTTGTCTCAAGATTGGTTTGCTCTTGATTTTCATAACACCATGCAGCAAAAAAAGAAAGGGAAGGGATGTAAAATGAGCTCAATACAATCTGAAACTAGCCATTTTTACTATTGAGAGAATTTTTTTACTTTAACAAGAGCACAATGAGGCAAGTGCAGTATCTCCCGCCTCCGTTTTCTTTCAAGATCACAATATTACTGAAGGAAAGTAGTTTTCAACATTTCCATATAATTACTGGGTCAGAACCAAATTATGATAAGTCTATCTTCCATGAATATACGTACAACAAAAATAGTTGTATACAACCCGTGGTTGTTGGTCAGGATCCCAAGATGAACCTGTGTAGCAAGTTTGGTGACCCTAGAGAGCTTCTATTGTAACAGGACATAGGGAATGCTTACCTTGCCCTTTTGACCCCAAACCCATAGTCAGAGGTCATGGTCTCAGGGTGAAACTATGTACCAAGTTTGGTGACCGTAGCTTTACTCATTCTATCATAATAGTGCAAAGGGATGTTAACATTGACATTTGAGCTTTTGACCACAAACGCATAGTAAAATGTAAGGATCCCAAGGTAAACCTGTGTGGCAAGTTTGGCGACCCAAACTTTCTTTGTTGTTGAGATATAGTTTATAAGCCATTTTGATGTTGACCTTTGACCTTGTGATCCCAAAAGCATAGTCACCCTTCAGGGTCATGGGATGAAGATGTGTACCAAGTTTGGTGACCCCAGCTTTACTTGTTGAATAGTAATAAGGCATTGGGAATGTTAACCTTGAACTTTGACCTTTTGACTTCAAACTCATAGTCAGAGGTCAGGATCCCAAGATAAACCTATGTAACAGGTTTGGTGGCCCTAGCTTTACTTGTTTTATAGTAATAGTAAATTTTCCATTTACTATAGTGCAAATGGAACGTTAACTTTGACCTCTTGATCCCAAACCTATAGTCAGGTCAGGGTGTAAGCCATCCAAGATATGTCTTAGATACAACTACTGTATCAATTTGAAAAGCCTACATCATTTCTTCCAGTAGTTATTACTTTTCCAAGATTTAGGAAAAATCTGACCTCTGACCTTGACCTCAAGGTCATCCGATCAGAGTCAAATTGCAATCTGCGTATCATCACTGTATAGCAAACCCTGGTACCAAGTTTCAAAACAATCAGAGCAAAACTGTAGGAGTAGTTGATTTCACAAAAGTGAGACAGACGGACGGACGGTGAGGGATAAAAAGTAGAGACTATTTCTGCCAACATGGCCAGACTGTACTACCAAATTCAAGCCATTAGCCAGGAGCAAGATGATTAAAGCAGTCTCCAACAATCCTAAAATATCATCACAGGACCTACAAGAACCTCTTACCACAGGTGAAGTAGATTCATCTACCATTAGAAGAGACTGTACAATTTTGTCCAATAAAAAAAGGGAAAGATTGAAGATTGCCAGAGAACACGTAGACAAAAAGCAGAACCTCTGGAACAGTGTGCTTTGGATAGATCAATCTAAAATGGAATAATTTAGACACAGTAACAAAGGAAAAGCATTCGACTGTGTCCCTTGTGGGGGGTGCTTTGGAAGTATGAGATATCGGGCTTGTTGCTACAAGCTATCCGGTCCCTATACAACCGTTGCAAGAGTTTGGTTCATATTACCAACACCCAGTCAAACTCGTTTCCAGTGAGAGATGGACTCTGCCAAGGCTGTCCTTTGTCACAATCTTGTTCATAATTTTTATGGACAGGATTTCTAGGTGCAGCCAAGGAACAGAGGTCATGTTTGGTGACCACAGAATCTCATCTCTGCTGTTTGCAAATGATGTCGTCCTGTTGGCTTCATCAAGTAATGACTTACAGGTCTTGCTGGCACGGTTTGCTACTGAGAGTGAATGGGCTGGAATGAGAATCAGCACCTCCAAGTCTGAGTCCATGGTCCTCAGCCAGAAAAGGGTGGATTGTCCTCTCCGGGTCGGGAATGAGCTCCTGCACCAAGTGAAGGAGTTTAAGTATCCTGGGGTCTTATTCACGAGTGAGGGGAAAATGAAGTGGGAGATTGACAGATGGATTGGAGCAGCATCTGCAGTGATGCGGACATTGTACCGGTCTGTTGTGGTGAAGAGCAAGCTGAGCTCTAAGGCAAAGCTGCCAATTTACCGGCCAATCTACATTCTTACCCTCACCTATGGTCATGAGCTTTGGGTAATGACGAAAAGAACAAGATTGCAGATATAAGCAGTTAAAATGGGCTTTCTCTGTAGGATTGCTGGACTCACCCTTAGAGGTAGGGTGAGGAGCTCAGTCATCCAGGAGAGGCTGAGAGTAGAACCTCTGCTCCTCCACATCGAAAGGAGCCAGCTGAGGTGGTTTGGGCATCTGATCAGGATGCCTCCTGGACGCCTCCCACTTGAGATGTTTCAGGCATGTCACACTGGGAGGAGACCCCGGGGCAGACCCAGGACACTCTGGAAAGACTATAGGCGCTTTTCCACTAGCCCCACTCAGCCCCGGTTTGCAAACCCGGCTCTACTCACTTCGGTTCGGTTCAGCCTCAGTTGCTTTTCAACTACTGCTGGCGCACCTGCTGGCACACCTGCTGTGGGTGGGATTTGTTGAACAGCAGGCGGCGCCACACCCTCGTGACGTGAAACACACGCGACTGAATCCTCCACAACAAACATGGCTGATGACTAGGAGAGAAGGAAGGAGGAATGACTGTGACATGAAACTGGTTAAATCTATGATGCTGACTTGTTGTGCTCTGCACAATCTGTGTGAGAGTCATGGAGAGACGTTTGACACTACATTGGATGATGCAGTAGATGAACCAGTGGTGGCAGCGGCACAGAGAGCAGAGGAGCAGGGTGGTGATATTGTAGCGAACTCAATATAAGCACCCTACTTGGCTTGACAAGTGGGTTGACCCTATTGGCGACACAGGTAGAGTGTGGGACTCCAGAGCGGGAGGCGTGAGTTCAAACCTCCTGGTGGGACGTCACCATGTCAAGCTGCATGTTACAATATAATACATGATGCAATACTTGTCTATTTTGTCCACATTTATGTGCATACATATTTCAAAAATGTTTTTTGTAAATAAAATGTTGTGCATGGTCCATCTACCTGTCCTCTTGTTCATAACGCTTATCTGTTAAGAAGGTGCAAAGCCATCAGCCTAATGATGACTCCACACTTCTCACTGTTGTGATAATTGCTCACGCTGAGCGCTCTGACAGCCCCGTACGCTGTGGGGGTCACACACGACGTGTTCCTCCCCACACTCTCAATTTTTTTCCCGTATATTTTTCTCTTTAGCGTACAGAAATGGCAATACGCCCATATTTGCTAAAATTGCATTTTCCCCGTATTAAAATACGGCGAAACCATATCACTTGACAGGTATGTAATTACATGCAGAAACACCGCACAGGCCATCTTCACAAAAATCCAGCTCGACAAGCCACTTTTGCTTAGGTGGAAATGCAAATTGAACTATAAATCATGTGCTGATACGTCATATTTTCCCATGTAAAGGTCTCCCACTTTTACTTACAAATTGATTTTTAATTTTTGGGAAAAGGGAATATAAATTTTGCACTTGTTGGTAACAACAGTTGTGTGCAACAAAAACACAGTTGTGTATCCTTGTCCGATCTGTCTACTGTTATTAGTGCCAAATTTTTGCTAGATTCCTTCTTAATTTATTAAATTTGGACTGGCGATGCAACATTCAACTTACATGTACTTACCTTTATCAGTGTCTACAAGTTCAAGCACACCTGTACAACTGCTTATAACCTAAAAAATGTACCCGTTCAAGAGAAATGGATTCCGCATTGCAAATGTTTAAAATAAAAAAAAAAAAACCTACCAAGACATTACGTTTCGTTGTGTTGTTAAAATTAAATTACCATTAGAAGGCTATACACCTGACCTGATGAACAGCAGCATGTGGAGTGAACAGAGAATGGAATGTGTATGTAATTATTGGCTTTTCTCATACGGTGTCATAACAGATAAACCAGACTTTTGATGCAAACAATACAATTTTATTCCCGAAGCAAAATTTACAAACAAAAAAAACAGACTGGGCGATGACATCTCTGCGAGCTCTTCCCTTCATAACGCAGCGTCCTGTTCCAGGGCTTCACGCGCATCTGCCCGCACATCTGCGGCCACCTGTCACAAATGCTGCATGTACTCCTGATTCTTGCCGCTGGTCATGTTGCCGTTCCAAGAGCCGCATCTCTTCGTCATGCATGTTGACCATCGCTAATGTAAGGTCAGCGATGGGAGTTGTCTGTTTTCGTCTTGCCTAGATGGAAAGACAGAAAGGCATGGTCGTTAAAGCTGGATCACTACATATATTATGGAATTACACAGGTGAAAGTCTGTGGTGGAATGTCACTATTATATTATGCTTCATTGCTGTATATAAGCTGAACTGTCATGTTGCTGCCCCTCAATAGAGCAGATTTTGCAACACGCAGGGTGCTGTCTTCGGCTGCAGCCCCCCTGCAAAACCAAAAAGGATTAAGATTAAGAATATGGATGGATGGATGGGTAATGTTTAAACTTGTTGCTTGTAGTGTGGCCACAGAAATCTGAATGGGTTAATACAGTCAGCTGACGCGAAGCATTTCAATGAAGCATGTTGATTTCAACGGCAGTTCATGCACTTTGTTTGTCTAAAACAGGAGTTACAACAGCACCAATCACCACACCTAAAAATGGTTGTGGAACACCGATAAGTGAAGACCAAAGAATAACCTTTTTGTACATTTAAAAAGACATTTTCAATTAATTAATATGCAGCTACAGGAAATTGCATTAATCAATTTGGTACATAACTTGTTAGGCTCCAGCCCCCCCGCGACCTGTAAAGGATTAAGCGGTAGAAGATGGATGGATGGATGGATTTTCGACCCTGGTTTCCGCTGCTGGACCTGTTTCAACCAAAAAAAAAAAATCGTGGTTATTGTGCCTTACCGGCACTTGAACGTGATCCAGATGGAGCTGGTGATGTGGAGCTGATCCAGCTGGCGCTCCGCCAGACGCACACGCAGACGCAGCGCCAGGAGAGTCCGCTGTGTCAGTCATCTCCACTGAGGTGGACCCCTGTGATATGAAATGCGATTCTAGAAAGAAAATGCACGCAATTTAAAACTTAACACCAAAGTGCAACATGTACACAACACTCTCAAGTTTTTAACTGTAATACAATAAGCGTAATTCAGCGTTTTGTTCGCGCTAATACTTAACACAAAGCAAGCGTGAATCTGCAGTTGGCTGCAAAACAATACGCAAGCCTCAGTAACAACCATTACCCACAATCTAACAACCTTCCTATTTCTTAAAAACAGTGAGCTTGGCACAGAAAGGATCAAGTGGCGAACAGATGCGCAATATCAAATAAACACTCACCATCCACGGTTTCCAAGGGCCGTGACCGTGACGGTGGCCGTGACAGTGACGTGTCGAACCCAATGTCTCTCAGCAAACCACTTCCACTCCTTCCATCCGCTGAACTTCGAGCAATGTGGTCCTTCACTGCTCGGTAATCGCTTTTCAGCTTTTTCAGCTTCTCCCGACACTGTTTGGCAGTACGGATGTGCCCTTGAGAAGCCATCTGCTCGGACACCTGCATTTCAAGTAGATCCGTCCAACTCGCGCTGGATGCGATCGTTGCCTAATATAGAAAGAAAATTGCGCACCTCCTAATATATAATATTAGGAGTATATTATTATATAAGTATATTATACAGTATATTAATATAATATACCGTATTAAAGGGGCGCACTGTGTTCACTGCTGAACAATTACAAATGGCGGTCGTGGAGTAAATTCAGCAGAAAAAGTCGCTTTCATGACGTTACAACCTGACCAATCAGCGGCGACCAGTCTGTTAAAGTCATATCACAGCCATACTCAGCCCTACTCGGCCCGGTTAGACCCTGCCCTGGATCAGGTACGAAAAAAGTACCTGCTTAACCGGTGCTGGGGCTAGTAGAAAAGCGCCTAAAGCGGGCTGAGTGGTGCGGTGTAGGGCCAAGTGAGGCTAGTGGAAAAGGGCCTTATGTCTCCCAGCTGGCCTGGGAAGGCCTTGGTATCCTCTCTGAAGAGCTGGAACAGGTGGCCGGGGAGAAGGAAGTCTGGGCTTTTCTGCTTGAGCTGCTGCCTCTGAGACCTGGACCTCCGTAAAAGCGGTAGAAAATGGAAGGATGGATGGGCAGTAACAAAGGAAATATTTTGCATAAACCCTAGACAGCACTGGAGGAAAAGAACTTTATAACTGTAAGGCATGGGAGTGGAAATGTCATGGTCTGCTGCTAATTTGCTGCAGGACTGCCTGACCAACTCATCACCGTCACTGTCTACTATGAATTCTTCATTGTATCAGATGGTGATTGAGAAATCTGTGAGACCATCTGCAAAAAAACTGAAGCAGATGTGAACCATGCAACACAACAATGACCAAAAATATCCCAGTAAATTCACCAAGGAGTGGCTTGAAAATAAATGGAGAGTTCTGGAAAGACCAGAGCTTAAGCCTGAGATAGTGTGGGGGGGGAGGGGGGACTTAAAATGGGCAGTGGATGAAAGAAGCACCTCAAGCATCACACTTTGTAAAGGACTGAGGAGTGGGGAAATCTTTTTGCCACCTGAGGTCAGAAGACATCAAGAGATTACAGGAAATATCTCATTGAGGTCTTTTTAGTCCATCCATCCATCTTCCGCTTAATCTTTTTCGGGTCGCGGGGGGGTTGGAGCCTATTCCAGCATCTTTGGGCAAGAGGCAAGGTACACCCTTGTACCTTGGTACACCAAGGTACAAGATGTTAGTGCAGTTCTACACAGCCATCATCGAGTCCATCCTCACCACCTCCATAACCGTGTGGTACGCAGGAGCCACTGCCAGGGACAGACTAAGGCTGCAGCGCGTCGTGCGCACTGCTGAGAAGGTGATCGGCTGCAAGCTCCCATCTCTCCAGGATCTGTACATCTCCAGGACCCGGAGGCGTGCTGGCCGGATCATAGCCGATCCCTCACACCCTGGTCACGTACTGTTTGCCCCCCTCCCCTCTGGTAGAAGACTTCGGTCCATCCAGACTAAAACCTCCCGTCACATGAACAGCTTCTTCCCCTCTGCCATTAGACTGCTGAACACTAAGTGACTTATTGACCTCTCGTGCACCATGTGCCAGCAGCTCAACCAGACTCATGTCAATCATCACTGTTTTCTTCCTGCATTACCGACTGCACTATATAGTTCTCCACAGTATCTGCTGCTGGCTAATATATATTTTAACTGTTGACCAGTATCACTTAATCTTATCCTACACTTTATTACATGTATAGTTTATTTCTCTTATCTCTATCATGTTTAATGTTGCAGCATTGCACCGAGACAAATTCCTAGTTTGTGTACTACATGAACAATGGCAATAAACCTGATTCTGATTCTGATTCTGACCCTGGACAGATCACCAGTTCATTGTAGGGCCAACACAGAGAGACAGACAACCCATTCACTCTCACAGTCATACCTAAGGACAATTTAGAATCCCCAGTTTGATGCCAATTGACCTAACTTGCATGTTTTTTGGCATTGTGGTGAGGAAACCGGAGCAATCCCGGAGTAAACCCACGCAGACATGGGGAGATCATGCAAACTCCACACAGATCACTGTTGGTCAGGGGCTGGGGATCGAACCCCAGGATCCCCCGGCGAAGGGTGAGTTGCTGTGCTGCTGCAGTGCTAACCACTCTGCCACCATGCTGCCCTTAATAATTTTAAAGGGCAAAGGGAGAAAATATTAATTGTAGGGTCTCCTAACTTTTCCTCTGTGTTAGTTTGAGCATTCATTTCTTCCATTAAGTGATATTTTTTTTTTCGTATATGTGGGCAATTATTTCACCTTATAATGTAATCTGGAAGAAGATTTCTTACTCCATGCCTTTATTTTTTCACAACTGTATACTTCAATAAACACTTGTAGCCAATTAAAAATGTATTTCAGATGTAGACAAGGTGTTGTGAGTGGTGTGACACAGTGTGGAATAAGTTTCATAAACTGTATGAATCACTGTAAATATAAGAGGCACACATATGGAAAAGTAGCTACATGTCCACAAACCATCACAATCCAGAGTACTTCATTTTCTTTGTGACTCAAATGATCAAGAGTTCATAGAAAGGGCATCACCACGCTCATGTCCTGAAGCAAGGTGTCTTAATGGGATTAAACTGTTGGCCATCAGATCCATTTGGGATAATACCATATGTTGAATGAACTCCTTTACCGACTAGCCTGACAACAGTTCTTCTGACTCTTATCTTAACATCAGCTATCTTGTCTCAATCACTGTTACGTTGGGAAATAAAGCAGGCAGAGTGTCTTGGCGAACATATAACTGAACTTTATTTGGCGCACATTACTATTTATACTCCCCGCCGTAGCCTGCCTGACATCATCCTGTTACCCGCCCCGGCAGTGCTACGGCAAACCCCAAAGGCCAATCTCTTATACACAATCCCCCCCCCCCCCCCTCACAAGGTCGAACTATAACACAGTGAACAATTTTTTTCAACACCACAACATAAAATCACATAAAATATGCAAGTCCATCAGTGGGCGAACAGGCATGCTACCAATATGCCCAACTGAAACTGTCCATAACAGTCCTTGCCGTATCATCATCATCATCATAGCAGTCTGTCGGGGGCGACAATGACTGTTTCATTTAGGTCTGATCAGATTCCTCCACGCAGCTCTGTCATAGTCCTCCAAATAAGCAGGCCTCCGACGCACTCTAGCCAGGCGTCCCCCCCTAGCGGACTCTGCCCCAGGCACCGTCGGAATCACCTGCGAGTCCACACCTGGCGTGGCTGACCAGTCCAAGGATCTGTCAAAATCTCTGACAGCGTCCGAACCCCGGCCAGGTGTTGCATGCCTCAACCTGCTGGTGTGCCACCTGGACCTGTCGTCCAGTTCAAAAGTGTCAGGGCCCCGCTGACTCCTAATCTCCTGCGGTCCTGTCCACAAAGGCTGAAGCTTGTGGGCCCTGACAGGATGTCTAATCTACACCCAATCCCTCTCTTTCAGGTCGTGGTCTCTCGCCCGGTGCCTCCTATCGAACCGTCCCTTCATCCTCCGCTGCTGGTTCGAGACTCTTCTCCTCAGCACCACATCACTCGCCCGGCACACCGTTCTCAGAGGCTCCAACCGACTGACTGGCAGCAACATCTCCCGCCCCAACATGAGCTTCACTGGGTAACATCCTGCCGTTGCGTGGACCGACGCTCTGTAATGGAGAAGTGTGTTTTGGAGCACCTCCGGGAACAAAAACCCATCTTCCAGATGAGCCCTCAGCCCATTCTTCAGGGTCTTGTTAAACCTTTCAACCCCTCCACTGGCTTGGGGATGATAGAATGCTGTTCTAATATGTTTCACCCCTTTGCCGGTCAAAAAGTCCTCGAACGCCCCAGACACAAACTGAGGTCCATTGTCCATCGTGATGGTGACCGGGATTCCCCACCGGGCGGACAAAGATGTCAGGAATCCCATGACCATCTCCATCGTCACCGAACCGGTGGGCAGCACCTCCGGCCATTTGGAGAACAAATCATGAACCACCACCAGAAACCGACTGTTGTACGGCGCCACATGAAATTCACCACAAATGTCCAGCTCAACATGCTTCCACAGCCCCCCAGGGAACTCAACAGGCTGGAGCAGTGGTGGGGGAGATCTGCCCGTCTTTCTGCTTTCCAAGTACGGCACGCAGTTCTTAACCAAGGCCTCTATATCGCCATCAATGCCAGGCCACCAGACCGACCTTCTACCCCTCTGCTTCACCCTTACCACTCCCAAATGACCATCATGCAGCATGTCCAGGACCCGAGCCTTCAACGCAGCAGGAATCAAGGCGCACTGGCCCCTGTCCACACAAATCTCATTCCAACAGCTCAACCCGTCCCGGAAACGGTGAAAAGGAGCTAGCTCACTCAGCACCTTCACTGGCCAACCCTCACGAATCACCATGTGCAACTGCGCCATAATTGGGTCCCGTTCCAACTCATCTTTGAGATCTTGTGGGGAGACCACACCCTGGAGAGTCCCGCACAGGGCGTTCACCAGCTCCTCCTCAGCAGCGCCAACGTCATCCCCGACAACTTCCGAAACTCCCACGGTGGCCCGCAAGAGGAGATCCGCCACAATGTTCTCTCTGCCTGGGGTGAATTTAGTGGAAAAATCATGGGCCCTTAGACGCTCTGACCACCTATGAAGTCTCAGCGGCCTATGCCCCGATCCCGACATCTCCAGCAGTGTGGTGAGTGCCCAATGGTCCATCCTCAGAGTGAAGCGGCGTCCATAGAGGTATATGTGCCACCTCTCGCACGCCCAGACGCAGGCCAGCAGCACCCTCTCGCCCACCGCGTACTTCTGCTCCACTGGCAAGAGGGACCTGGAAGCAAACGCCACTGGCCTTTCCACTCCACCCTGTATATGGGACATGACCGCACCTAACGCGGCCCCAGACGCATCACAGGTCACCACCGTCTCCAACTCAGAATCAAAATGCGCCAGTACCGGTGGTGAGGTGAGCTGCTGCTTCAGCTTCGAGACTGCCGCTGAGCACGCCGGAGTCCACTCCCACGGCGCATCCCGCTTCAGTAGAGCTTTCAGGGGCCCAATCGTCTCCGAGTAATGTGGGATAAACCGGCTGTAGAAATTCACCATGCCGAGGAAAGATGAAATCTGGGCGGGCGTAGTGGGCTCCGGGATGCGAAGCACTGCCTCCACGTTGGAATGCAGTGGTTGCAGACCCTCGCCCGTCAGCCGGAACCCCACTAAATTGATCGCCTCCACTGCAAAGAGGCATTTGTCACCTTTTAGAGTGACCCCGTACTCCTGCATCCACCTCAACACCTTCTCCAGTCTCTCATTGTGAAGTTCGTTCGTCGCACCGTGTACCACAATGTCATCCAGGTAGGCTACAACCCCTTTTAGACCCACCAGCATCGTGGCCATAACTTTTTGGAAACAACTGGGGCGGAGTTCAACCCGAACGGCATTCGGGTATACCTAAAGACCCCCATATGGGTCACAAATGCTGTCAGGTTCCTGCTATCCGGGTGTAGCGGCACCTGCAGACACCCCTGCCGAAGGTCCAGCTTGGTAAACACCCTGGACCCGCTGAACGTCACCGTGAGCTCCTCAATGTTCGGGAGGGGGTATTTATCTGGAATGATCGCCTTATTCACCATGCGTAGGTCGATGCATGGCCTGATCCTTCCGTCCTTCTTCGCCACCACCAGGTTGGAGATCCAAGGTGACGCATCCACCTTCTCAATGATCCCTGCATCCAACAGCTTCGAGAGCTCCGCCGACACACCTTCACGCAACGCCAGCGGTAAGCGCCGAAGCAGTTGGATCCTGGGCGTCACCAACTAATTCGCCAGTGGGCGGTAGCAAAAGGTACCAATCTGACCAAGGCCAATGAACAGAGCCGGCCAACGGAGCTGCCAGTCCGAGAATGCCGTCAGCACCACCGAATCCTGGGGATCCCAAATGGAAAACCCCAACTGTCCCAGTAAGTCAATTCCAAGCAGGTCTGTCCCGTGCCGTGCCACCTGGAAGACGAATTTCGGCGCCCTCTGCTGTCCACACAACACATCAAACTCAACCGTGCCAACCATGTCGATCTCGCCGTGGCCATAACCAAACATCCTTATGGCTCCTGGTTTAATAACCTTTTCCAGGAACAGCCTCTTCAGCTTCGCCAGGCTCAAAATGGACCTCCCAGTGCCCGAGTCCAGCATGAGAGGCACCTCGACGCCGTCCAGCTGCACCACATACCATTTCAGGTGCCCTCTTCCTCCTTGTGCCACACACACTTGGCCAGCACCACGCGGGTCTTCACCAACCTGGTCCGCGAACCTAACACGGGCTCCTCCACGCACCTCAGGTTGCTTTCTTTTGTTCTTCTTCTTCCTCGGGCGCCCCCAAGGCCTAGTTAGCACATTAGCTGGCACCTGTGGCACCAAGGCCCAGTCCTCCGGTGCTTCACCCATGAAGGCCCCTAGCCCCCGCAGGGCTGCGGACTATCTTAGCTTAATCATGTCCACCACTTCGAGCAGAGAAAAAGGTTGTCGAGTTACCCGCAGCGTGGCTCCTAGCCACTCACTAGTCGTGCCATGCGCCAGTCTATCACGAACTAGCTCGTCTGTTAGCAGCCCAAAATTACACTCTCCCACCAAAGAACGCAGTTCCATCAAAAAAGATAAAATGGACTCACTGGTTCACTGTACACGGTCAAAAAATCTGCACCTCCTCTCGGTGACTGTGGCACCGTCACCGATCAGGTCGTCCGTCTTTAATAGCGACTCCTCCAGCGAGCCATCACCACACAGCGTGAGGAACAGGCGTTGTCCCTCTGCGCCCAGATGGTGAAACAACAGGCTTCTCCGCCTGTTGTCGGAAACCCCGTCAAAACCGGCTGCTGTCAGATAAACTTGAAATAAGTTTTTTCCAGCGTGCCCAAGGGATGACCGGCGCACCCTGGTCCTGCAGGAACAAAGGTAGTTCCACAACGCACACGCCCATAATTTTCCTTGTCGCCAAATGTTACGTTGGGAAATAAAGCAGGCAGAGCGTGTCTTGGCGAACATATAACTGAACTTTATTTGGCGCACATTACTATTTATACTCCCTGCCGTAGCCCACCTGACATCATCCCGTTCCCCGGCCCGGCAGTGCTACGGCAAACCCCAAAGGCAAATCTCTATACACAACAATCAGACCAGAAGTAACTTGAAAGGTGTTGCCTCTGGGATAGTAAGCTACTAAAATTAAGTCTTCCTCAATGCAGAAAGCATAGGGTGGATACACAGCTTGCGTTTGGCTATGTCACTGTAGCCTTTTTTAGCATCATTTACCATGTTTTTTTTGGCAAACAGTGCTTTTCACCCTTAAGCATAGCAAGTCATGCTTGGCAGGAAGTTACAAAGCCAGTCAGACAGGATTTAGAGATTCACTGGCCAGTTAAAGGTCAGTGACCAATGGAAAGATGTTCAGGTATTTATTGGAAGCCTCAAGGTGCACTATAGCAGAGAGCAGTGGTGGCTTAAGATTTAACTGTAGGTAACAAAGAAGTTTGTGATGCTAATATGCTTTGTTTGGATTTGTTTGACCTTCACTGTAGAAGTGCAATAGGGTCAGACTTCTCATGCATTGGCCAATTACTCTTTTGAGTTTGGCAACTAATCTACACCCAGCCCCATCATGTATTTACCCACCCCAACCCTTCCCGTTCAACCAGTCGCTCCCGAGCCAAAGCTTATGCTAAAAGCCTCACTTACCAAACAATACAAAAGCCTTCAGCACCTTTTGACGTATTCCTGGTACAACCAAAGCCAGACATTCAGTACACCCAGCCCCAAACTCCCATCTCATCTCACCCGTTGCCTTATTTCAACACAGCTCCAGTCAAATCCTCTGACTCACTCCCTGATCCCTTTTTTCTCCTTTTCCACCCCAATCCCCCTTCTACTACTGAGTAACTTTAATTGTCCTGAGAAAGTCACGGTTGGTCCACAGGGCACAAAGCACCAGTTTATAATTAATGTTACAGAGGAGGGATTACAGGAAGCTGTGGGCAGCCTGATCAGAGAGGCTGTGACAGGGAGTGTGTGATCCTCCTGCATACACCAGACTTAGAGCCCTTGCATGCATGCGTATGTGTGTGCACGCGTTGGTATGTGCAATCCATCAGAAAACTGGGGGATCTCCCTTTCTTGCACTGGCTAATTTATATGGTCATGATCGGGCCATCTGCACTACAGTGGACATAAAAAGTCTACACACCCCTGTTCAAATGCCAGGTTTTTGTGATGGAAAAAAATGAGACCAAGATAAATCATTTCAAAACTTTTTCCACCATTAATGTGATCTATAACCTGTACAACCCAATTGACAAACAAACTGAAATCTTTCAAGGGGAAAAATAAAAAATAAAAAACTTACAATAACCTGTTTGCATAAATATGCACACCCTTAAACTAATACTTTGTTGCAGCACCTTTGGCTTTTATTACAGCACTCAGTCTTTCTGGGTAGGAGTCTATCAGCATGGCACATCTTGATGTGGCAATATTTGCCCACTCTTCTTTGCAAACACGCTCTAAATCGGTCAGATTGCGACGGCATCTCCTGTGCAAAGCCCTCTTCAAATCACCCCATAGATGTTCAATCAGATTCAGGTCTGGACTCTGTCCGTGCCATTCCAAAACCTTAATCTTTTTCTGGTGAAGCCATTCTTTTGTTGATTTGGATGTGTGCTTTGGGTCGTCATGCTGAAAGATGAAGTTCCTCTTCATCTTCAGCTTTCTAGCAGAAGCCTTAAGGTTTTGTGCCAACACTGACTGGTATATGGAACTGTTCATAATTCCCTCCACCTTGACCAAAGCCCCAGTTCCAGCTGAAGAAAAACAACCCCAAAGCATGATGCTGTCACCACCATACTTCACTGTAGGTATGGTGTTCTTTTGGTGATGAGCAGTGTTGTGTTTGTGTCAAATACACCTTTTGGAATTATGGCCAAAAAGTTCAACCTTGTTTTCATCAGACCATAACACATTTTCCCACATGTGTTTGGGAGATCTCAAATGGCTTGGATGTTTTTCTGTGTAAGATAAGGATTCCGTCTTGCCACCCTACCCCATAGCCAAGACATACGAAGAAGACGGGAGATTGTTGTCACATGTACTAAACAGCCAGTGCTTGCCAGAAATTCCTGCAACTCTTTCAATGTTGCTGTCGGCCTCTTGGCAGTCTCCCTGACCAGTTTTCTTCTTGTCTTTTCATCAATTTTGGAGGGACGTCCAATTTTTGGTAATGTCACTGTTGTGCCATATTTTCTCCACTTGATGATGACTGTCTTCACTATGTTCCATGATACATTTAATGCCTTGAAAATTCTTTTGTATCCTTCTCCTGACTGATACCTTTGAACAATGAGATCCCTCTGATGATTTGGAAGCTCTCTGCGGACCATGGCTTGTGCTGTAAAATGTGACTGCAAAAATGTCAGGAAAAGTCTACTACAACAGCTGAACTTTATTTGGGGTTAATCAGAGGCACTTTAAATGGTGGCAGGTGTGTGCTGACTCCCAATTAACATGAGTTTGAATGTGATTGGTTAATTCTGAACACAGCCACATCCCAGTTTTAACAGGGTGTGCATATTTATGCAACCAGGTTACTCAAGTTTTTTTTTTTTTTTTTTCCCCCTAAAAATATTTGAGTTTGTTGTTCAATTGAGTTGTACAGGTTATAGGTCACATTAATGGTGGAAAAAGTTTTGAAATGATTTATCTTGGTCTCATTTTTTACATCACAAAAACCTGGCATTTGAACAGGGGTGTGTAGACTTTTTATATCCGCTGTATATACACATGAATATGTTGTGACCTCTTCAAAATGGCACTGGAATGTGGGTAACAGGATTTATTTAGACTTGAGTGTGTCGTCAGTGCGACTGAAGAATCTGAAAAGGATCTTTGGCTGTTCCTCTGTCTGTCAAGAGTGTAGGATGGTGGAGCTTGAGGAGTTTGAAGGAGGGTTGGTGGGTGTGTGTGTGTGGGGGGGCTGTGCATCTGTGCATTTAATAGTAGAGACAGAGGAAAAGGGGTGGGACCCGAGCTTCTGCCAAGCCAGGTGTGAGGCTGGGGGCTATGCACGTAAATACATGAAGAAGTGCACTCCATAATGAAAAGTGAGACATTACGCTGAACTGCATATGCAGGGAATGTTTATTAGAGTAATTCTCAGATAGTGCAAAAGCTTTTTTTTTTTTAAAGTATTAGAACAGCTGCTGATATCCTTAAATTTACTCTAGCTTGACACCTGCTGACTGACTGTTGGGGTATCAAATTCTAGCTTAGTGGAAAATAGTGAAAGCTGACTAGATGCCATTTACAGAAAATAGCAAATTCAATAAAACTGTGTTGAAATTCAAATTATTCCAGCAGTGATGAAGGCGGAGGAGGAGGAGGAGGAGGAGGAAGATCAAGAATCAGCGAGTTCCTATCAGGTCTTGCCCTCTGGCATTCAGACAGGAGCCTGACTGCCTGTCTTTCATCATCTGCATGCAGGATCAGAGCGTGTCTTACACATCAACTCCTCTGTGTGCTTGCGAGTGTGCGTGTGTGCATCCGTGTGTGTGTGTGTTCAGAGAGGGCGCGTAAGGGCCCAGACTGCCTGCAGGGCCCCCCACGCAGATGAGCAGGGGCACAAGAGCGCTTGGCAGAGAAAGAAGTGTGTTCATGATTGTGCGAACATGCCTGTGTTGGTGCTCAGGGGAAAGGCACTATGTGCTTTTGTGAGTGAAGGGAGGGAGGTAAGGAGGGAGTGAGTCAGCCGGCCTGGGCATATTTTGTCTCCCTCCTCACCTCTCATTTGGTTTCCTCATCCCTCCCTCTGATACCCGCTCATTCCTCTCTTACCATCCACCCTCTCGCCCAAATACACACACACAAACAAAACGCACTGCCTCTCATTTTCAGACGGTAGCAGCCAGGGGGCCAGGAGCCTGCTGGTGGAGGCTGCATCGATCTTTTCCCAGCTGTGGGGCTGGCTGCAAACACTCATACACACAGTAACACACACCATCTTCCTAACCTTGAAGCAGTTGTGGTGGATGAGAGGAGGATCAGGGTTCCACCTGTCGCTTGCCAACGTCTGCCAAGCTTTCTTCAGCTAACCTCTGGCAGCTTGTCTAAAACACTTAATCGCACAAATATAAATCGCCGGGAACACACGAGGACTTTAACACACAGTAGTTGCTGATTTGAATGGAATTGTTAGGTTTATAGTTTTGTCTTTCTTCAACTTCTTCTGCTTTCGTCTGCTCCCTTCAAGGGTCGCCACAGCAGATCATCTGCCTCCATCTCACCCTATCCCTTGAATCCTCTTCTGTAGCACCAACCCTCTCCATGTCTTCCTTCACTGCATCCATGAACCTTCTCTGTGGTCATCCTCTTTTCCTCCTGTCTGGCAGCTCCAGCTTCAACCTCATTCATCCAATATATCCACTATCCCTCCTCTGCACATGTTCAGTCCATCTCAGTCTTGTCTCTCTTTCTTTGTCACCAAACCGCTCAACCTGAGCTGTCCCTCTGACATACTCATTTCTAATCCTGTCCCTCCTAGTCACTCCCAGTGAGAATCTTAGCATGTTCAACTCTGCCACCTCTAGCTCCTGTCTTTTCGCCAGTGCCACTGTCTCCAAACCATACATTATAGCAGGTCTCACTACCATCTTGTACACCTTCCTTTTTACTCTAGCTGCTACCCTTCTGACACATATCACCTCTGACACTTGTCTCCACCCACTCCCCTCTGCCGACACTCTCTTCTTCACCTCTCTCATGCACTGTGCATTGTTTCGGATGGTTGACCCCAGGTACTGTATTTAAACTCATTCATCGTCACTCCCTCTACTCCTTGAATCTTTATTGTTGCACCCGCCTCCCTCTCATTCATACACATATATTCTGTCTTGCTTCAACTGACTTTCATTCCTCTTCTCTCCAGTGCATTCTTCCACCTCTCCAGATTCTCTTCCACCTGTTCCCCACATGATTTATAGGTTACAGTATTATAAACATTTAAAACTATATTTAGTCAAACTGAAAACATGTGTGGGTCCTGCCCACAGCGTGTTCCAGTCACACAAGAAGTGCCCAGCAAAGTTTTAGTTTATTATATCAATCAAAAATTGTACTGTGTACAAATGGCAATGACAAGATTACTGAAGAACATTTCTATGTCAAAGGGGTGACCAGAAATGCAACACAAATTCCTTCTAACAAGCCATATCATGTATATGCTTTCTTGCACTCTGTGTCCATGCAGATACCAACAAGACCGTCAAGGTCATCATCTAATCCCTGCAATATTTCCTGTAATGGCTCACCACTTCTGATTCATAGCAAATAGCATAAGAAAGGCAGGGGGCTCGGAGGGTAATGGCGGGGGTCTTAATCCTCAGCAAAGCCCCAATCAAAGTGAAAAACATAGACGAGGGGAAAAAAGCAGGGAGGGGCATGAGCCTTTAGAAAAGAAGAGGAATGGGGGCACGGATGAAAAGCCAAATATGCGACATTCACAGAAAAGGAGGCCCTTGTTGATGTGCGGAACCTTTGAAGAAGAAAGCAAAAGCGGACAGGGAATGGGGCTGTGGGGGGGGGGGGTGTCACTGTATTGAGGCACATTATGTCATGGCAGTCAAAACAGTGTAAAGTTGACAGGATAGGACCCCTGCTGAGACACACATACACACACACACACACACACACACACAATCATAAGTCCCCTCCCTCTCACCCACTTCCTGGCAGCGGAGCATGCAGAGTGTGGGAAACAGCGGCTGAGGCACGCGCCAGATAAGATCTTGCCTCTGGGCCTCTCTGGAGTTGCAAACAGGACCCCGTTGGCACGCAGGAGCAGTCCCCCCCTTCACCCTTCACACACACATGAACAGACTTCCTCTTTGACCATCATAAGCCCCACCGACCCAACATAGCCATGCCTCAGAATACGTGTCATCCACTTCCTCTCTTGTCTTTGTTGATGAAATCACTATACAGTAAAATCTTACAGACTGCTGCTTCCAGTCATCTTTGCTCCTTACGGACCATTGTCTGTAAATATTAATGAAGACTGCATGCTTCACATACAGACAAGCGAAAAATTATAGCCAAAACAACAATTCTTTAAAAAAGTAGTCACCTGTAAATATGAATGTGATCAGTGATGACAGACAAGTCAAATTTGATGGGGAAAAAAAATGTAACTGATTAATATGTTTTATAAAGTGAATGTAGCCCATAAGTAAACATATACACACCTACACACGTATAGCCTTGGCCCGCTTACAGCAGTAATATTTATTCATAGCTAATGATTTTTGACTACAACCTTAATCTTGAGCATAACCAGGATTGAGACCCACCTGAGGATCACTGTGTGCGAGTTTGATGAGCATGTGCACAGTTGCCTGCGAAGAGTAAAGAACTGTCAAAAGCGAGAGCCACAACTGCACGTTCAGGCTGAAGGGATGAAACTATGGCAGACAGCTGATTGTGCTTCTTGTGTTTTATTGGACTGAGTCAAGGGTTAAAAGACAATTTCATGTTAAAGGATTTCACCGTCATACACACACAGCCTTGCATAAAGATGTTTCGTGACATTCATTCACACCCTTGTGCCACACAAAACTCTAAAGTGTCACAAGTGTTCTTAAATATACAGTCAGATGTACCAACGGACTTTGCACATACGCAAAGCAATTCAACTCCTTCCCTACCCAGAAGCCAAATATTTACTCTTGGTCGGGTAGGAGCCTGAATGGTATACAAGGTTTACACAGTTTTTCTTAGCCCTTAGTCTCTTTCATTCTTATTCTTACTCTTGGTTTTACTGAACTGTTTTAGTTTGCCCCACTAACAGAAAAAAGTCGGTGCAAACACTGCATCAAATCTGATCCATTAAGAATCTTCTTTTCCTTTCAGGTCTTGTCTGACTGCCATGGGTTTGATTTCTGCCTTTTTACCATTTCATGCTGTACAGTGTATTCAGTATCAGATGTCAGATATCATGGTGAACAGCTTCACTACTCCACTAAACCACTGAAAGGACTACTAGTAGTATGACTGCAGGGTTTGTGCAGACACTTCATTACTCAGCCTCCAACGAAGACCAACATTTTGTGCAGACTTCTTGCATATAGATTTTGGGCACACAAATATTCTAGAATGTGTATGCCAAGATCCGAACAATAAAAACTTCCATAGATCAAACTGTATCATAATTATAATCAAGCATTTTTCATACTGTGTGTAAGTTACAATTAGGCAGATCACCTTTTGATTTAATTATCAATATGTTTAATTTACAAGGGGATAATTTTACCCTTTTTTGAAAGTTTGGTTGCCCTTAACTGTACCATTTTACAATAAGACAAGCCTTGTAAACAGATCAATAATTGGCTTGTAAAGACTTCATAAATCATTAATAATCAGTTGCAACGTGAGACGAAATACTGCCAAATAGCAAGTCTATTCCTGTTTTCCCTTTTTCCTTTAAATTTAGTGAAAAAGTGTACACATACAAATATTGACAAAGTAATCTTACACTTATCTTTTCTCTCAAACCACAGATACCAGTTTATGTACAGTAGATTAGTTTTCTCACAAGCTAGATTTAATCAGATGTTTCAATAAATTCCTAGCATTTAAGCACATGAGCATTTCTAACCAAAAGGTCTCTTGATCTTGCCAAATACAGGCCCCACTTCAATGTATGAAATATATCTTATAATGCATTCATGTAGCTCATTCAGATTCATGAAGTATTTATAAAACCTTCAGTAGGGTAGTGTTTTTGTAAAGTGCCACCCTTTTAACCAGCAGTAGCCTCTCCAAAATGAACCTGCATCTGGTGGGGGACAAAAATCTGAACGGACCAGAAAAACATTTGAGCTGCATCAACATGTTCAAACAAATCTGCGCAACAAATTTTCTCTCAAAATAGTGGCAGAGCCACTGCGGGTGTCTCGAACCGTTCTCATTTTAGTTTCGTCAGAAAGTGTGAGAAAAGTTAGACAACTCTGCAAAGGGCTGGGGACCTATGAAGATAAATTGTGACTGATTAAGAGGAAAAAGGACAAGACATTCTGCATGTGAGACAGGCGCAAATAGTGTGGCTATTTTCTAGCACATGGTGACAAAGTTGCGACCGACAGTCATTAGCAATAGGTGAGTTTACTCCTCTTCAAGCATCACTATATAAGATTTTATTATAAGATTCCAAAATCATTTTGATGTTACATCACCCCCTGAGCGGGTGAACCGGGTCACTTCAACCATATCCTGAGTCGGGATTTCAAACACGTTGCACCCAGAACCTCTCAGTCACACCTATCATGGTTCAAGTGAGTCTGGAATTATTGAATATGGTTTTCAAAAGATATGTAAATATACTGATGAGATTTTGATGATTTTGTTTTTGAAAATGATGTGGAATTTGACAGTTGTTTAATCTGGCATTGGTACAAAAGTTTTTCCTCATTACAACAAAGCCTATCTGATCCCTTTCCTCCCTACGAGTGCTGCACAGAGCCTCTCCTCTTCCCCTGTTGTCAGTGCACACATGTAACATCAACAGGTTTCTAGGTACAGGATATTAATGTTAAAATATCGTTCCACAGTTGCCAACTGTTTGAGAGGAAATAATAATTAAGAATAAAATGCTCTCCCTAAATCATTCTGTTTTTAACTTCACATAACTGGAGTCTGCAGCACAGTTGTGACCTTCACTTAATGTCCAACAGTTGCCAGTTGTGTGGGCAGGCAAACTTTTTACAAGAAGTTCTGGATATGGTAAACACAAGAACCCATATGTTTTGTTTTTTAAAGAGGCAAAAATCATGATAATAGCTTATTACTGCTGAGCGTCTATAGCCGTACTGTTTTCTGTTCTCTGAGTTGGTCTGCAGCTTCACTCTCCTGCATCATAGGGTTACAGTACCAAAGTTTTGTGCTCAGGGCGCAACGATGAATGTGGTCCCCTCATTTCCCCCCCCCCCCCCCAAAGTACAATAAATCAATTACATTAAATTAAACTTATTCAAATTAAATAAAAAAAATCACAAACCTGTTTAAATAGCATTGAACTCTAAAAGTCTCTGAAATCTAATGTCTTTCTAGAGGGTAGGTTGGCATGTAAGGAGGCGAAACTGAGGAGAAACATAAATAAAACTTAAGAGATTGGCAGTGTGGTCATCAGAGCTGTTGCAATTGATGGGGGCTGTCCAACATACACACACACCCCGCCCTTTCTCTTAGATTTAGTACGTTAATTGGGCCTTCACATCAAACGGGCTTCATTAGAAGGACTCCAGAAACTGCTAAACCCCAGCCTCAACACATGGGGGGTGATTTCTTTGTGGGTGCATGGCATCCACCGTGACAAAAAAAAAAACATCTTGAGGAAACATCAAAACCCTCCATATCCATATCTCCATGTGTGCTACCAGGGCTTGACATTAACTTTTTTGCTCACCAACTACTGTGGCTAGTGATTTTCCAAAGTTACCAGCCACTCAGCCTTTTCACTAGCCATAATTCTGTGGTTGGAAAATTATGCTTCTTCTTCTTCTACTTTCGGCTGCTCCCTTTAGGGGTCGCCACAGTGGATGATCTGTCTCCATCTCACCCTGTGCCTTGCATCTTCCTCTGTAACACCAACCCTCTCCATATCCTCCTTTACTCATCCATGAATCTTCTCTGTGGTCTTCTTCTTTTCCTCCTGCCTGGTAGGTCCATCTTTAACATCCGTTTTCCAATATATCTACTATCCCTCCTCTGCACATGTCCAAACCATCTCAGCCTTGCCTCTCTTACTTTGGTTGGAAAATTATGTTTAAGAAGAAGCCATCTCTGTTGTCATCCAGTCCATACAACCAATCATGTACAGTAGAACGAAATTACGTTTCTCCTATCTACAATATTAATCACATCTAGAATCAGAGGGGTCGCTGCCATGCAAGGCGCCTCCATATACAACTTCTCCTTCCCCCATCCTATTATGCTGAGCACCAAGCTAGAAGGCAGGAAGTACCATTTTTATATGGTCTTTGGTATGACCCAGCCGGGACTTGAACCCCCAACCTCCCGGTTGTGGGGCAGATGCTCTATCAACTAGGCTACCACTCCAACGATCAAACTGGACTATAGCAAGAGAAACACCATTTAATTATTTATTAACACCAGTAAACACTGTAAAACAGTAGAGAAAAATGTTTGTAATGTAAGAGTGGAGTACAGGTAGTGTTGTGTCCATAACTGTAGGAATAACAAGATATCAATAATTCAGTTAACAGGGCTTTATTACAGGATACCAACTATATACAATAAGGCTTACGGCACTCGCCTGCATGCCAGGTGGCTCCCACAGCGAAAGAGGATTAGCCTCTTCCGCCTGCCTCCTTTATACCATGGGTGGCGTCACCACCGCAAACTGGCAGTCAGCCACCCCAGTCTATCCCACGTCCAACCCGGCCACCATCTTACTACTACCAGCCTTTTCCAAATCTAACCCCCCCCCCCCCCTTTAAAAAAATGCCAAGCACACAAATAACCCACCCTAATTTGTTTCCCGACTCACACTCTAAAAAGGGGAGAAAATATGTACAAAAGAAACAAACTCCTATCCATCCATACAACCAAGGCTGGGGGGCCGGGTAGACTACCAGCGCCCGCTACACGGTTGGACAGATTATTCTGCTGCCAGAGAGAACAGTCCAGCTTAAACAAAATAAAGCCGTGTTTCTAACTAAAATAATCCCCAAACATTAATACATAAACAGGACATGCAATACCACAATAGATATCTACACACTATAGGCGGCCCCCACCGCAACACCCACCCCACAATGGGCATTCATAACATAAAACCGTGTTGAATATTCAATTAGAATTATTCAAACCAACTAATAGTGGGCTCAGTCTTACCATACACTGTTCACAAACTACTAATCCACCACCATCCTGGCTATCAAAATTTCAAAATATAAACACCCAAAATCAGTCCACATCAAAACACTTCCTCTGTTCACTACTTCTTTTTTTTTTTTAATTTACCGGGGCACCAAGTAATAACAACTACACACAAACAGGACTAAGGTAACACAAAAGACACACACAAAACCCTCAGTCCTTGGATGTATCCCTCCCTAGGCATCTCCGTCGTTTAACCTCAGAGCTCCCGCTGCGCTGTCTCCTCTCCACCACCGGCAGCCGCAGCTCCCTCGGGTGCCTCCAGGTATAAACTGACCTACGTCGGTGCACCTCCATCCAGTCGGGCCCCAACTGGAACCGCCTCTGGTCGATCAGCTGTTTGCAAGGACTGTGATCCCGTCGTACTCGAGCTTCAACCTTGGTCTTCCTGTCCAGATCACCTTTCCTGCGACTGGCCTCCATCACCGATCCATCCTTCCCATGCTCTGCAGTCTCACCCCTTTTTCTTCTGGCGTGGGCATCTCGTCCTTATGCGCCGCATCGGGGGTCCCGGCATGCTGTCTGGCGCCCTCGTCCAGGACAGCCCGAATAACGGCATCGAGTCCATCCCGAGGCGGCGCCGCATGATGCCGAATGTGCTCTCCCTCTGTAACTCTGTCCAGCCTGTCTGAGTCCCACACCTCAGCACCCTCCACCACTGGAACAGGCCGGCCCTAAAGTCCACATCCGGACCATTCCTCACCCGTCACGTTAAATATGGAGAACCCAAGGCTATAAAAAAGGTTACACCCCATAACGTTGACTCCGGACGCAGAAACACTGATGCGGACTCTGGGCGCAACGATCTCCTTATATTGGGCTTCCATCTCCACATAGCCCAAAATGGCCAACCTGTTCCGTCCATATCCAAAATACTCTTCGTGCTGCCTTCTGATCTGTCGGTGGGGAAACAGACTTTCCATGGTTGCCAAGTTCAGAACGGAAATGACTGCTCCTGTGTCCACCAACAACGGGACCTCGACGCCATCTAGCATGACATTGCAACCGATCCTCCCCTGTCGTTTCCGGGGAGACCATATACACAATTGTTGGAGTCTTCTGCGCAGCACCTGGTTCACCCCTATGGCTCCTGTGTTCAAAGTTCACACACATCCTGGCAAAATGGTTCAACACACCACACTTGCCACAATGCTTTCCTTTTGCCAGGCACACCCTGGACTTATAGCGGTGATCAGTGGACCCACATCCATAACAATGCGGCGTACCTGGGGCAGACCTTATCTTGACCATGGAGGCAAAATCATCCTCTCCACACTCGCCAACACCAGGGTCCAGGAACAGCGCCTCAGCGCGAGACTCACCCTCACCCAGGGAAGCCCCTTCAGTAAGGCCTCTCGCGATGGTTTCTGCCACCTCAAACTGTTGGACAAGCTCAATAGCTGCAGCTAATGTCAACTTTCCTGGGTGTGTCAACAACCTGGACCAGGCCACAGGGCAGCAAATGTCCTCTGCCAGCTGGTCCCGGATCATCTCGTCCTCCAGGGGTCCAAACTTACACTCCCTCGCCAGCTCACGGAGGTCCAGCAAGAATCTTTTAACTGGCTTTCCCGACCGCTAGCGGCAATGTCAAAACTGAATGCGTCAGACCATGACGTTTTCCAGCACACAAAAGTAGCGCGCCATTAGCTCCAGTACCTCATTGAAGCTATCAGCACCTCCAAGGTTCTCCAGGATCCTCTGCCCTTCCATTCCTAAATTATGGGCCAACACAGCTCTTGCTCGGAGCAAGAGCTGTGTTGGCCCATAATTTAGGGCCCCGGGCGAGCCCTGGCTCGCCCGGGGCCTCCAAAAACGGCTGAAAGCTGGCAACAGATCTTTCCATTACCACTTTTACCTCGTCGCCAAATGCTGGGTTCATAATTGTAGGAATAACGAGACATCAATAACTCTGTTAACAGGGCTTTATTATAGGATACCAACTATATACAATAAGGCTTACGACACTCGCCTGCATGCCAGGTGGCTCCCACGATGAAAGAGGATTAGCCTCTTCCACCCGCCTCCTTTATACCATGGGTGGCATCACCACTGGAAACCGGCAGTCAGCCAGCCCGGTCTATCCCACGTCCAACCTGGCCGCCATCTTACTACTACCAGCCTTTTCCATATCTAACAGGTAGATTTGGGGTCCGTCCCAATTCTCATTTGTACCCGTATCCCTTTGGCTACCCCTATGAATTGGGACACCCCTTCATGGCTGCACTACATCATTAGTAGTTGCTGATGGATTTAACCTGTTTTCACCAGAAAAAAGAAGAGAACGAAAAAGAAAACTGGTGAGAAAAAAGTCTCATTTTAAGGAAAAAAAATGTCTCAAATTTACGTGAACTATTCTAATCAGTAGAAAAGGTCAGAAACTTACTAGAAAGAAAGCTGTAAATTCACAGAGAACATTTTGGACCATTTAACCCTTTGAGTGTGAGATTTCACGTGCCCCTAGTGGCACAGCGAGGCGCTGTACCTGTCATCTCACTCTGACATCCCCGGCTGCACTGAGGATTTGTACTGATATGTACTGATCTGCCAGTTTCAGAAGGTGGCAGACATGCGTTGGAGGACTCAATGGATGACACGTAATACACCAAAGAAGAAGAACTCTTCATTTCCTCTTCCTGTTTTTATCCTTTTAGCCCAGAAAGCTAATATGGCTGCCATCCATCGTCATGCACCGTCACTTAGACAGCTTCGTAAATGGAAAATAGCCGCGGGATACAAGCGAAATTTATGTGGGATAATCATAAGACTTTGTAGATGTAGTAGAGAGCATAAATGACCGACAGAACGCAAAATAGCGACCACGGTGGACAAAAACGCACTGACCACGGTAGCGAGCGAGTCCCCTTAGCTGCCGGTAAGTGATGAATTTCTTTGGGTTTTTTTTTACATTGTACTGATTTCTTGTTCATATACTTTGAAGATAAGATGATAACGTACCCCTGTACAAAAACCGGTGTCAAAAGACTGAACCATTCTTTGTGTAAATATGTCCAAAGTCCACTCTTGACTGAGTTATGTAATATAGCTGCCGCGGCATTATGCAAATTAGGTACGTAAAATACCCCTATCTGAAACTTTGGATCATATTTTACATCTTTCTAATTGACAGTAAGCCATTATCTCTTACCACTTTCAAGTTATAGCCTTGGAAATCTGAACTATTTCATTGACAAAAAATATTTACCACTCTTGACCACTAGGGGTTATGTCGCAATTCGGCGACAGTCACACTCAAAGCCTTAAGATGGTAAATGACAACTTCTTGCTCTAAAAATAATCACGTTTAACCACAGAAGTAGGACCTGATGTGGGGTGTGTGTGTGGGGGGGGGGGGGGTCACAGGGATCAGTTGCTCATCGCTGGGACAATGAATATCAGCGGCAGTTCTCCTGGTAATCTGATCACTGAGAGCAGGGACAGATGTGTTCTGCTGGCTGCTGTCCGTCACCGTTTCTCCAGACTGACTGCAAAATGAACTCGCTGTGGGTGGAGTCTGGCTCCACTCCATACTCGGTACAGGAGAAGCTGCGACCCACCACAGCATTTCTTCCCACCAGGCTGAACAGGGGCAAGACGGGAGACCGACCCGTGGAGTAGACCGTGCACAGCTTCTCCAGACTCCGTCCACGGCGCCAGTGGAGCAATGAGCACACACTGTGTGCAGATAGTGCTTATGAGAGTTGTAGTTTCATAGTCTCACATTGCGATAGGTTTATTATTTAGATGCCGTTTAAGAAAACTACAACCCGCCAAAGTGGCTAGTGGGAGTGGCTGTCTTACCGGCCACTGCTGAAATTAACATTGACATTGACATTAACACTGGCCATTGACCGGTGTTAATGTCAAGCCCTGTGTGTTACTGTGGAACTGCCATCCACTTGTGGTGATGGTTGAGCAAGACAGACACTTGCGAAGAAGTCATCTGGAAAGAAAAGACCACATTGACAACCCCAGAGAATCGGCCACAGAGAATCTGTCGGCATTTTGTTGCAGATCTACTGTGACAAGTCATTCTCTAGTAATGGCCCACTCATCCAAACAGGACACATACTTGCAGTGACAGCTTACAACCACAACATTAAATAGATTTATGAGACATCACCTCCTTGATCACCCAGATAATAGTTTTTACTACCTAACAACACACCAGACCAAGCATTTAGACTGGACAAACAGATTAGCTCAGTAAAGCATCTTTAAAATATCTTTCACTGATTTAGAAATGATGCTATATGTCTTTGTTTCCTACCACCTCAAATACTGCAATTCACTATACACTGGAATCAATCAGTTGTCCCTTAACTGTGTGCAACTGTCCACTGTTCGGCTCTTGAAGGGTACTTGCGATCCCAAATTAGCCCTATCCTAGCGCACCTGAATTGTTTTCCGGTCTATTTCTGGATTAATTTTAATTCTTTTATTGCCACTGTACAATGTACAGTTGGAACAATGTACATTGTACAATGTACATTGTACATTGTACAACTGTACATTGTACACTGTACAATGTACAGTTGGAAGGACAGAAGGTTGCAGAATATAAAGAGAAGGTCAAAGAAAAATATACAAATACATCTACAGTAGAGGAGAACTGCAATGAAGACAGCAGTGCTCAGCAGCAACAGATGTACAGTATGTGGCACTACCAAAGGAGGGAAGCATCAAGAGAGAGAAACTTGGTGGTGGAATGAAGATGAATAATAATAATGGATTAAATTTATATGGGTGACCCTACCAGAGGCAAATTGCCCAGGACAACATAGCTCCTGGGATCACTAGGGCATGCAACCCCCCCTTCTCCCACCACCACCACCACAAGGTGACGATCCATGAGGGGGTGAAGGGCCAGACTAAGAACAATCCAACAGACTCTCATGATGAATACGAGAACAAGGATTCAGTGTAGCCCGCCCGGTGTGGGGTTGCCGGATCCCCACCCTGGAGCCAGGCCTGGGGGAGGGGCTTGATGGCTAGCGTCTGGTGGCCGGGTTTCCACCCATGGGACCCAGCCGGGCTCAGTCTGAAAGAATTACATGGGTCCGCCCTCCAGTGGGCTCACCACCTGCAGGAAGGACCATGGGGGTCCGGTGCTATGTGGATCAGGTGGCAGTCAAAGGAAGAGACCTTGGCGGTCTGATCCCAAGCTTCCTAAACTGGCTTTTGGGACAAGGAACGTCACCTTTCTGGTGGGGAAGGAGCCTAAGCTGGTGCATGAGGTTGAGAGATACCAGCTAGATATAGTCGGCCTCACCTCAACACCCAGTTCCGGTTCCGGAACCAGTCTCCTGGAGAGGGGCTGGAGCTTGGACTACTCTGGAGTTGCCCCAGGCGAGAGGCAATGAGCAGGGGTCGGTGTTCTTGTATCCCCCACCTTGCTGCCTCTATATTGGAGTTTTCCCCGGTGGACGAAAGGGTTGTTTCCCTGTACCTTTGAGTTGGGAAATGGGTCCTGACCATCATTTGTGCCTATGTACCAAATGATGGTTCAGAGTACCCACCCTTTTTGGAATCTCTGACTGGGGTGCTGGAGAGTGCTCCTCTTGGAGACTCCATTGTCCTGCTGGGGGACTTCAATGTGCACATGGGTAACGACAGTGAAACCTGGAGGGGGTGATTGGGAGGAACAGCCTGCCCGATCTGAACCCGAGTGGTGTTCAGTTATTGGACTTCTGTGCTAACCACAGTTTGTCCAAAACGAACACTATGTTCAAGCATAAGGGTGTCCATATGTGCACCTGGCACCAGGACACACTAGGTCACAGGACGATGATCGATTTTATTATTGTGTCATTAGACCTTCGACCATATGTCTTGGACACTCGGGTAAAGAGAGGTGCAGAGTTGTCAACTGATCACCACCTGGGGGTGAGTTGGATCCGATGGTAGGGGAGGATGCCATTCAGACCTGGTTGACCCAAATGTATAGTGAGGGTGTGCTGGGAACGTCTGGCTGAGGCCCCTGTCCGGGAGGTCTTCAATTCCCACCTCCGAAAGAACTTCAGCCACATTCTGAGGGAGTCTGGAGACATGGAGTCTGAAAGGGCCATGTTCTCCACCTCCATTGTTGAAGCGGCTGCCCAGAGCTGCGGCCACAAGGTCATCAGGGCATATTGTGGTGGGAACCCCCAAACCAAGTGGTGGACACCAGTGGTGGTGGGGGCATTCAGCTGAAGAAGAAGTCTTATTAAGCTTGGTTGGCTTGTGGGACTCCCAAAGCAGCTGAGGTGTGCCGGCAGGCCAAGAGGAGTGCAGCTCGGGTGGTTGCTGAAGTAAAAACTCGGGTATGGGAGGAGTTCAGTGAGACCAGGGAACAAGACTTTCGGTCGGCCTTGAAGAGATTCTGGCAAACTGTCCGGTGGCTCAGGAGGGGTAAGCAACTCCCTGTCCACACTGTGTATTGAGTGGATGGGGCACTGCTGACTGACTGGGGATATCGTTGGGCGGTGGAAGGAATACTTCAAGGATCTCCTCAATCCCACCTTCCACAGAGGAACCAGGGCTTGTGGACGAGGGGGACGACTCGCCTATCACAGGAGCTGAGGTCGCCAAGGTGGTTAAAAATCTCTTTGGTGGCCGGGCCCCGGGGGTGGATGAGATTCACCCTGAGTACCTCAAGGCCCTGGATGTTGTAGGGCTGTCATGGTTGACATGCCTCTACAACATTGCGTGGAGGTCGGGGACAGTGCCTTTGGCATGGCAAACCGGGGTGGTGGCTCCTCTCTTCAAAAAAGGGGGCCGGAGGGTGTGCTCCAACTTTAGAGGGATCACACCCCTCAGCCTCCCTGGGAAGGTCTATACCAAGGTACTGGAGAGGAGAGTCCGGCCGTTGGTCGAACCTCGGATTCAGGAGGAGCAATGTGGTTTTCGTCTTGGCCGTGGCACGTCGGACCAGCTCTTTACCCTCTCGAGAATCCTTGAGGGTTTGTGGGAGTTTGCCCAACCATTTAACATGTGTTTTGTGGATTTGGAGAAGGCATTCGACCGCGTCCCTCCTATTTTTTTGGGGGGGTGCTTCGGGAGTATGGTGTACTGGGCTTGTTGTTTCGGTCTCTATACGACTATTGTGAGAGTTTGGTTCATATTGCCAACACTCAGTCGGACTCCTTCCCAGTGAGAGTTGGACTCTGCCAGGGCTGCCCTTTGTCAGAATCAGAATCAGAATCAGATTTATTGCCATTGTTCATGTAGTACACAAACTAGGAATTTGTCTCGGTGCAATGCTGCAACATTAAACATGGAGTAGCACTAAAGATAAAAATAAAAAAACTATGCATGCAATAAAATGTAGAATATGAGTAATACTAATCTATGCAATTTTAAATATATTAACAAGCAGCAGATATTGTGGAGTTCCACATAGTGCAGTCGGTAGTGCAAAAAGAAAACAGTGATAATTGTCATGAGACCGGTTGAGCTGCTGTACATAGTGCACGAGAGTCTAATAAGTCACTTAGTGTTCAGCAGTCTGATGGCAGAGGGGAAGAAACTGTTCATGTAGCGGGATGTTTTAGTCTGAATGGACCGAAGTCTTCTACCTGAGGGGAGGGGGGCAAACAGTACGTGTCCAGGGTGTGAAGGGTCGGCTATGATCCGGCCTGCACGCCTCCAGGTCCTGGAGATGTACAGGTCCTGGAGGGATGGGAGCTTGCAGCCGATCACCTTCTCAGCAGCGCGCACGACGCACTGCAGTCTTAGTCTGTCCCTGGCAGTGGCTCCAGCGTACCACACGGTTATGGAGGTGGTGAGGATGGACTCGATGATGGCCGTGTAGAACTGCACTAACATCTTGGTGGGTAGCTTGAGCTTCCTCAGCTGCCGCAGGAAGAACATCCTCTGCTGGGCCTTTTTGATGAGGGAGCTGATGGTCGGCTCCCACTTGAGGTCCCGGGTGATGGTGGTGCCCAGGAAGCGGAAGGAATCTGCAGTGGTGATGGGAGAGTCTGTGAGGGTAAGGGGGGACAGAGGGGTTGTGACTTTTCTGAAGTCCACGATCATCTCCACTGTCTTCAGAGCGTTCAGCTGCAGGTTGTTGTGGCTGCACCAGGACGCCAGCTGGGCCACCTCTCTCCTGTAGACGGACTCGTCGCCGTTGGAGATGAGCCCGATGAGGGTGGTGTCATCCGCAAACTTGATCAGCTTGACAGACTGGCGGCTGGAGGTGCAGGAGTTGGTGTATAGGGAGAAGAGTAGGGGGAAAAGTACACAGCCCTGGGGTGATCCGGTGCTGATGCTAACAGAGTCTGAGACAGTCTTACCCAGCCGCACATGCTGCCTCCGGTCCGTCAGGAAGTCGGTGATCCACCTGCAGAGGGAGTCAGGCACGTTGAGCAGGGACAGCTTGTCCTGGAGCAGAGCGGGGCGGATGGTGTTGAATGCAGAGCTGAAGTCCACAAACAGGATCCTGGCGTAGGTTCCCGGGGAGTCCAGGTGCTGCAGGATGGAGTGGAAGGCCAGGTTGATTGCGTCGTCCACAGACCTGTTGGCTCTGGAGGCAAACTGCAGCGGGTCCAGGAAGGGAGTGGTGATGGTCTTGAGGTGGGGCAAGACCAGGCGCTCAAAGGACTTCATGACTACAGAGGTGAGCGCTACAGGTCTGTAGTCGTTAAGTCCAGTGATCCGTGGCTTCTTGGGGACAGGGATGATGGTAGAGGTTTTGAGGCAGGTAGGCACGTGGCATAACTTCAGGGAGGTGTTAAAAATGTCTGTGAAGACAGGAGTCAGCTCTTCCGCACTGTGTCTCAGGGTGGAGGGAGACACGCCGTCTGGACCGGGGGCCTTGCGCGGGGTCAGTCTGGAGAACTGTCTGTGCACGTCCTGCTCACTGATGGCAAGGGCGGGGGGGAGGAGGGGGGGCCGCCTTTGATGAAGTGGGGACCGTGGAGGCAGTGGCGCTGGGGGGAGAGGGGGAGTTGGACATAGCTGACGGGGTGTCAAAACGGGCATAATGTTGGGGCAGTCTTTGACAAAGGGCTTTGTCATCCTGACCTTTAGAAGCCTGAGGCCGATAGTTGGTGATTTGCCTCAGTCATCTCCACACAGAAGCAGAGTCGTTAGCAGTGAACTGTTGCTGGAGTCTCTCAGAATACACAGATTTAGCTCTCCTCAGCTCTCTGCTAAACCGGTATTTGACCTCCCTGTAGCAGTCCCTGTCTCCACTTTTCAACGCTGCTTCCTTCTCCTTCCTGATCTGTCTGAGCTTAGCTGTAAACCAGGGCTTGTCATTGGAGTAACTCACCCTGGTGCACGATGGAAGAATGCTCTCCTCACAAAAGTGGATATATGAGTTCACAGTGTCCGTGTACTCATCCAGATCATGCGTGGCTCCTTTAAACATGCCCCAGTCAGTTATTTCCATGCACGTGCGCAGCTTCTCCCCAGCTTCACTGGTCCTGTTCATAATTTTTATGGACAGGATTTCTAGGCGCAGCCAGGGAACGAAGGGTGTCATGCTTGGTGACCACAGGATCTCATCTCTGTTGTTTGCAGATGATGTTGTCCTGCTGGCTTCATCCAGCAATGACCTACAGTTCTTACTGGGACGGTTTGCTGCTGAGTGTGAAGCGGCTGGGATGAGAATCAGTACCTCCAAGTCTAAGTCCATGGTCCTCAGCCGGAAAAAGGTGGATTGTCCTCTCTGGTTTGGGGACAAGCTCCTGCCCCAAGTGGAGGAGTTTAAGTATCTTGGGGTCTTATTCATGAGTGAGGGGAGAATGGAGCAAGAGACTGACAGACGAATCAGAGCAGCATCTGCAGTGATGCGGACATTGTACTGCTCTGTTGTGGTGAAGAGGGAGCTAAGCTCTAAGGCAAAGCTGCCAATTTACCAGTCAATCTATGTCCCTACCCTCACCTATGGTCATGAGCGTTGGGTAATGACCGAAAGAATGAGATCGCGGATACAAGCGGCTGAAATGAGCTTTCTTCGTAGGATTGCTGGACTCACCCTCAGAGATAGGGTGAGGAGCTCAGTCATCTGAGAGAGGCTTAGAGTAGAACCGCTGCTCCTCCACATCAAAAGTTGCCAGTTGAGGTGGTCTGGGCATCTGATCAGGATCGCTCCTGGATGCCTCTCACTTGAGGTGTTTCGGGCACGTCCCACTGGGAGGAAACCCCGGGGCAGACCCAGGACTCGCTGGAGAGACTATGTCTCCCAGCTGGTCTGGGAACGCCTTGGTAGCCTCTCTGAAGAGCTGGAGCAGATGGCTGGAGAGAGGGAAGTCTGGGCTTCTCTGCTTGAACTGCTGCCGCTGCGAACCGGACTTCCCGAAAAGCGGTAGAAGATGGATGGATGGATAGATTTATATGGCGCTTTGCATGTCAAGTTACATCTTAAACTGATTGCAGTGAGTCCATTTTTCATTCCAGACAGACATTGATAGTGGTAAGCTACTACTGTAGCCACAGTTGCCCTGGGGCAGACTGCCGGAAACATGGCTACCAATCCACACCAACAGCCTCTCCGACCACTACCAAACATTTATACATATTCATACCAAGTGTTATGGACACAGCAAGGTGGGTATAGTGCCTTACCCAGGGACACAATGGAAGGATGCCTGGGGAGAGCAGGATTTGAACCACCAACCCTCTGGTTATTGGACAACCCGCTCTACCTCCTGAGCCACTTCCGCCCACATTTCCCTCATCTGTTCCATTTTTGCTGAGCACCGAGCTTGATGACACGAAGTTCCATTTTTGTATGGTCTTTGGCATGACCCAGCCGGGACTTGAACCCCAGCCTCCTGGTTGTGGGGCGAATGCTGTACCTCTAAGTCACCACTCCTTGTACTTAGAGGTACAGGATAAGATGAAGAAAAAGAAGGAAATGGGGAGTGTGGTGGCGGAGTGGTTAGCACTGCAGCAGCACAGCAACTCACCCTTTGCCGGGGGATCCTGGGTTTGTTCCCAGCCCCTGACCAACAGTGATCTGTGAGGAGTTTGCATGTTCTCCCCGTGTCTGTGTGGGTTTACTCCGGGATCTCTCCGGTTTCCTCCCACATGCCAAAAACATGCAAGTTAGGTTAATTGGCATCAAACTGGGGATTCTAAATTGTCCTTAGGTATGAATGTGAGAGTGAATGGCTGTCTGGCTCTCTGTGTTGACCCTGCAATGGACTGGCGATTTGTCCAGGGTGTACCCTGCCTCTTGCCCAAAGATGCTGGGATAGGCTCCAGCCCCCCCGCGACCCGAAAAGGATTAAGCCGAAGAAGATGGATGGATGGATGGATGTTCAAAGTTTGGCAAAGAGGAAGGGGAGAAGACCAGAGAAAGGCCTGTAAAGAAGCAAAGAAGAAACTAAGAAATCAGTGGCTAAAGCCAAAGAGAAAGCATGGGCAGAATGGTGTGACAATATGAAAACAAAAGAAGGTGAGAGGATGATATATAAGGTGGCAAAAGGACAAGCACAGCTAAGACAAAATGTCAGAGCAATAATGTAATCTAAGACCAGAATGGAGTGCTGCTGACAGATAAACAGTAGATAAAAGATAGATGGAGTGAATATTTCAACCATCTTCTTAATGTAGACAATGACAGAGAGCCGCTGGAAGAGTCCCCACCAACAGAAGGTCCATTGCAAGATATATCACTTGTCGAGGTCAGAGATGCTTTGATGAACCTATTGAAGCGCCTTAATAAGGACGGAGAAGAAAGGAGTGGTGGCTCAGTTGGTACAGCATCCGCCCCACACCCGGGAGGCAGGGGTTCAAATCCCGGCCGGGTCATGCCGAAGACCATGTAAAGGGCGGAACTTCCTGCCGTCCAGCTTGGTGCTCAGCAAAAATGGAATGGAGGAGGGAAATTTGTGGCAGCGCCTTGCATGGCAGCGGCCCTCTGATTCTACACTTGGGGTGTGTGTGATTAACGCAGTAGATAGGTAAAACATAATCTCGTTCTACTGTACATGATTGGTTGTACAGTTGAATGACAGTAAAGGGTGATTTAATTTAAATTATGCACACCCTTTTACAGAAGATTTGGAGTACAGAAAAAATGCCAAAAGAGTGGGAGTTAAATGAGATCGTGACCATTTACAAAGAGAAGAGTGATCCCATGGAGTATGGAAATTTCAGAGGGATCAAGCTGCTGGAACATGGCATGAAGATTTTGGAGAAGATCATAGAGAAGAGACTGTGTACACTCACAGCTATCAGCAATATGCAAATTCGCTTTAGCCCAGGAAGGGGAACAACAGGTGCTGTGTTTATCATCAAACAAATGCAGGCGAAACATCTGGAGTTGAATAGAGACCTGTATTTAACCTTGGTGGACCTGGAGAAAGTATATGATTGCATCCAAGAGACCTGATATATTGGAGTCTACAGAAACGGAATGTTCCAGAGAGACTGGTTAGATTAACAAGAGCTACAAATCGTGAAGCACGAACAACAGTGAGGACCAAGTATGGAAGCACAGGCGAGTTTGCTATTAAAGTTGATCTACGTCAAGGCTCAGGCCTTAGTCCATTCCTGTTCACTGTTGTACTGGATGTTATCACTGATGAGCTTAGAGGAGGGCTGCTGTGGGAAATGGTGTTCACAGACGACCTAGCCTTGGTGGCAGAGAGCAAGGAAGAGATGCAAAGAAAGTGGTTGAGCTGGCAAAATGGGATGGAGTCCAAAGGCTTGAATGTTGACACCGAGAACACAGAGGTAGTGGTCAGTAGTAGAAGAGAGATGAGTAGACATCAAAGACAAGAATAATATCAGTCTGGATCAGGTGGACAAGTTCAAGTATTTGGGAGTGACAATTGATGAGAAAGGTAGATCTGAAGCAGCTGTAAGGGCAAGAGTGACTGCAGCACGGGTGAAATGGAGAGAACTGTCAGGGGTTTTTACAGACAAGAAAATGCCAAGTAAGTTGAAAATAAATCTGTATGACCATCATTTGACCAACCCTTCTGTATGACACAGAGTCATGGACAACAGGAAAGAAGGAAGAAAGGATATTGGAAGCAACAGAGATGAGGATGTTAAGGAGAATTAAGGGAGTAACACTGAAAGATAAAGAAATGAGGTGAAAATATTAGGAAAGAGCTAGGTGGAAATGACAATAATGAGCAGGTGAGATCAGGATGAGATGGTATGGCCATGTGATGAGGATGGATGATGGAAACCCAGTGAAGAGTGTGATGAACATCAAAATTGAAGGAAGAAGGCACAGAGGAAGACCAAAGAAGAGATGGATGGATAATGTTAGGAAAGATATGGACCACTTCCAAGTGACACCAGAGCAAGCCGTGAACAGACAGCTCTGGAAGACCAAAACGACGGCAGCCAACCCTGCAGGTTTGTTGGACTATGTGGCTTGTGGGGGGGGACAAGTAACCATTGACTGGCTTACGTGCACACGGGATGGGAAATTATAACAGGGCTTGGTTACTTTTAACGAATATCTGAGGCCGGTCAACTCTACCACTGTGTATGTGCGCGTACCTGATGAAATGTAAATGCCAGTTGTCTCAGTAATTACTTTGTCTGCTCTGCTTTCATATCTAGCGACTAGTTAAAAGCAGCGATAAGCGGCAATATGTTTTTGTGCTCATGTAGTCTTTTTCCTTGCTCCGATTAGCGGTGCATCTGGGTGATGTCATCTGAGATGTGTTAGTATGTTGTACATATTTCCACTTGCATACCGTACAGCCATCTTACAACACCGACACACTGTCTTTGTCCAATCCACCTCTCGTTCTCCACTGCTGCCGTAGTTCACAGGGAAACCAAAACTTTCTCACACTGCTAATTTGAAGCAAGCAGGTGGATCTTCAAGCTCTTGTGCCTCATCTGAAATAGCCATTCTTGTTTTAGCTCTCAGATGTACCCCGGGAAAAATGAAATGTCCCAGTCTGCTTAGCACATACAGTATGCTTTGGGGGTTGGTGTCTTCTTCTGCTCTTTTTTTCTGTCGAGATGGTTGGCAAAGAGCAATGAATGACGTTGTACACCTCCGCTGGGCTGGAGGGTTACGCTGGATTCATGCTGTGCCTAAACTGTCTGCGTACGTGCAACCGGAAACCTCATGTGACGAAGTTTACGTCATCATCTCCAATCCGCTAGTGTACGCAGGGATCTACTGTGGATGAACCTGCGTGCAAAGTTTGGTGGCATTAGCTTTACTTGCTCTGTAGTAACAGGGCATAGGGAATGTAAACGTTGACCTTTGGACCCCAAACCCATAGTCAGAGATCAAGATCCCAAGGTAAACCTGTGTACAATGTTTGGTGACCATAGCTTTCTTTAAGATGTAATTTATATGGCATTCTGACCTTGATGTTTGACCTTTTGACCCCAAAAGTGTAGCTGTAGGTGCTTGTCCCAAGGTCAACCTATGTACCAAGTTTGGTGGCCGTAACCTCCTTCTCTGTCAAGGTAGAGCATGAACATAGCCAGGTGGCCGACTGATCTACCCGCATGAGTCGTTGGCATGGGAAACTAAACTGGATGTTCTGTGACACTGCATAATTTACTGAGGAAGTTCACATGATATCAGAGATAAGCCCAGATCTAAATGTATTGACGTATTGTCCGTCAAATACTTTCCAAGGTTGTCATAGCCAGGAGCGACACTGGGGTTAAGCTCCCAGTGCTCATAAAATGCTCCTTATGGCGTGCGTCTCGAAAAGCCTCTGACAACTAAGTCCAACTCCTAGCCTGCCCGTGTGGTTTAGTCTCTAAGCCCGGCGGAACTGCTTTTACTAATAGGAGAAGGGGCGAGGGCGGATCTCTGGTGCCTTAAAACCAGATGCTTCGGGTAGATGGTGGCTTGTCAACCTGGGAAGGTAGCCCATCTAGGGGAAGGTAAACCCTGATTTCAAACCTCTGCTGCCTTGCGGCATACCCGGTCACGGGAAAGGCTTCGGGAGTCAACCCTGAGGAAAAATCCGGAGTCGGAGCCCCTAAGGCAGTTCTATGTTGTGCTCAACATCGTTCTGGCAGCTCCTGCAACGGCGCTGGTGCCAAACTGTAGCAGCCCTGCTGTTCCTTTGGATTCATCAGTGACGTGGAGAGGGGGGACATGCTGCATGGGCAACATCTTGTTCTCCATATCTTCCTGCCCAGGCTTGAATCCTACCAACGCCCAACGCTGGAAGGTAGAACACCGGATCACTGGAGAGGACACTCCAGCTTTGCCTTTGGCGTAGACAAAACACGGGGAATGACAGTTACCGTTATAAGCCACTGCTCAATTGGCGTAGAGCGTGGCGCCAGGGGTTGTTCCCGACGGTGGGAGGGATCATCAGATCTCACTGGACAGCTACCGCCCGCCTCAAGCTGGGCAGCCCCCAGCCAATAAGGTGTTGTCCCGCCACAGCTTGCTTTCCTCATTGGGTGCATGGGGATAAGGAGAAATCCAAACAGCAGGCTGAAAACCTTCGCACCAGGCAAGACAATAAAACAAAAGAGACCAACTCTAAAACTGGGAACTTGGAACGTCCGTACTATGATGACAGGACTCGCTGCTAACCTAAAGGACATCAACGACACCAGGAAGACTGCCATCATCAATAATGAGCTGAAGAGACTGGGAGTGGATATCGCCACTCTCCAGGAAACACGGTTAGCTGATGCAGGCACACTGAGAGAGAAGGACTACACGTTCTACTGGCAGGGAAAGGGCAGTGACGAACACAGGGAACACGGAGTGGGCTTCGCAGTGAAGAACACTTTGCTGAAGATGGTGGAACCGGGCAGCACTGGCTCTGCACGACTCCTCACCCTCCGCCTGAACACCACTGAAGGCCCAGTCACCCTCGTCAGTGTGTATGCCCCAACACAGACAGCCACACCAGAGGCAAAAGACGAGTTCTACGAGAATCTCGCAACAACTGTCAGGATCATCCCCAACTCTGAACAACTCATTCTCCTTGGAGACTTCAATGCCAGAGTGGGTGCTGACCACGATTCCTGGCCCTCCTGTCTTGGACCTTTTGGCGTGGGCAGAATGAACGACAACGGACAGCGGCTGCTCGAGTTCTGCACATATCACGATCTGTGCATCACAAACTCGTTCTTCAAGACCAAGCCCCAACACAAGGTTTCCTGGCAACATCCGCGCTCAAAGCACTGGCACCAGCTAGACTTGATCCTGACCAGGCGCACCTCACTGAAGAACGTGCTAATCACCCGTTCGTTCCAGAGTGCAGATTGCGACACAGACCATTCATTGGTGTGTTGCAAGGTCAAGCTGCAGCTGAAGAAATTCCATCGTGCTAGACAACCTGGAAAGGCACGGACTGACACCAGCAAGATGCAGAACTTGTTGAGCAGTTTGCCTCCACCTTTGAGAAGGAACTTGGTGTACCACAAGGAGGAGAATCTGCAGAGCAGAAGTGGGAAGAGCTGCGAAACACCATCCATCGCACAGCCTTGGCTACCTTTGGGAGGAAGACCTCGAAGTCACAGGACTGGTTTGATGCCAAGTTGACCGAGATGACCCCCGTCATTGAAGCCAAGCGCACAGCACTTGCTGAGTACAAGAAGTACCCAAACGAGAAGAATCTCCAGATTCTCAGGGCTGCGAGAAGCAAAGTTCAGCAGACTGCTCGGCGCTGTGCCAACGAGTACTGGACTCAGCTCAGCCAAGACATTCAAACCGCTGCCATAACAGGGAACATCCGTGGTATGTACGATGGCATCAAGAAAGCACTTGGTCCGGCTCAGAGCAAGACGGCCCCCCTCAAATCTTCCACTGGGGAGATGATCACAGAGAAGAACAAGAAGATGGAGAGATGGGTGGAACACTACTCCGACCTCTACTCTAGACAGAACACCGTGACACCGTCAGCCCTTGATGCCATCGACTGCCTGCCATCCATGGACGAACTTGTCGCCAAGCCAACCATCGACGAACTCAGCAAGGCCATTGATAGCTTGCCCGCTGGCAAGGCACCCGGCAACGACGGCATACCCCCTGACCTGATCAAGCACTGCAAGACCGCCCTACTGCTGCCATTGCATGACGTCCTCTGCCAGTGCTGGAAGGAAGGTGCCGTACCACAGGACATGAGGGACGCCAAGATCATCACCCTCTACAAAAACAAAGGGGAGAGAAGCGACTGCAACAACTACAGGGGCATTTCCCTCCTCAGCATTGTTGGCAAAGTCTACGCACGAGTTGTTCTCGTTCGTCTACAGAAGCTTGCCGAACGTGTCTACCCCGAGTCTCAGTGTGGCTTCCGCGCTGAGCGATCGACGGTAGACATGATATTCTCCATCCGCCAACTCCAGGAGAAATGCAGAGAACAGAACATGCCTCTGTACGTCGCCTTCATCGACCTCACCAAAGCGTTCAATCTGGTCAGCAGAGAGGGCCTTTTCAAGATCCTGCCAAAGATAGGATGCCCACCAAAGTTGCAAAGCCTCATCGAATCGTTTCACACCAACATGCAGGGGATAGTGCAGCACGATGGCAACGTCTCAGAGCCATTCAACATACGCAGCGGAGTGAAACAGGGCTGTGTACTTGCGCCAACCCTCTTTGGGATTTTCTTTGCTATACTCCTGAGGCATGCCTTCAGCACAGCAACAGAGGGAATCTACCTGCACACAAGATCTGACGGCAGGCTTTTCAACCTCACCCGCCTGAAAGCCAGAACCAAAGTACGCGAGGCTCTAATCAGAGACATGCTGTTCGCAGACGACGCTGCAGTCGCAACCCACACACAGCAGGAGCTTCAGACCCTGATGGACCGCTTCTCCCAGGCATGCAAGGACTTCGGGCTTACCATCAGCCTGAAGAAGACTAACATCTTGGCGCAAGGCACGGAAGCACCACCAACCATCACCATTGATGACTACAAGCTGGAGGTCGTGAATCAGTTCACGTACCTGGGGTCCACGATCAGCAACAACCTCTCCCTTGATACAGAGATCAACAAGAGGATTGGAAAATCAGCCTTCACACTCGCTCGCCTCACCACACGAGTGTGGGAGAATCCCAAACTCTCTGTCAAGACGAAGATGGCAGTGTACAACGCCTGCGTCATCAGCACACTGCTCTATGGGAGTGAGACGTGGACAACATACGCCCGGCAGGAAAAGAGACTGAACTCCTTCCACTTGCGCTGCATTCGCCACATTCTGGACATATCCTGGCAGGACAAAGTGCCCAACACAGAAGTTCTGTCCCACGCCGGCCTTCCCTCCATGTTCACTCTACTCAGGCAGCGCAGGCTCCGCTGGCTAGGCCACGTTCACCGTATGGAGGATGGCAGAATCCCCAAAGATGTCCTCTATGGAGAACTGGCAACTGGCAGGAGAGACGTTGGCCGCCCACAGCTGCGCTTTAGAGATGTCTGCAAGAGAGACATGAAGGCCCTGGATATCAACACAGAGCGCTGGGAGGACCTTGCAACGGACCGCTCCAAATGGAGAGGCACCCTGACCAGACAGCTCAAGGCGGGTGAAGAGAGACTGACTGCTGCAGCAGATGAAAAAAGGACCCGCAGGAAGAACCGCCACAGACCCAGCAGCACGGAGACCACCCACAAGTGTGACCTGTGTGACAGGGACTGTCATTCGCGCATCGGCCTGTTCAGCCACAGGCGGTGCTGTTCCAGCAGAGCAGATGTTTAGGATTCTCTTCCATGGTCATCATAGACCGACGGAGGCCGACGACAATGTACAATAAAATTACCTTACAGTGGACCATAGGGGACATACACCTAAAAAGACTCAAGTATAAAAACCTATAAGATGTAAAAATGTATTGCACATAACACAAAAAACCTACTGCACATAATAGAAAACCTATTGCACATAATATATAAACCTAATGCACAAAAAAAATGTATGTATCACTTTGCACATACCCAGCATCATTACATGAACCATTGAAAGATATGGTTCATAGTTAAAAGTTAAGTTCTCTAAAAATGTAATGCTGTTTTTTAACTCATACAGTATAATGGGTTAGTGCCATCAAATTTTCTATGCCCCTACCCTTGCCTTAGGGCACTTTGGTCCTTTGACTAGCTGCATTTAGTGGCATTAACAGTAGCCACCCCAAACTTTGGATCTCAAATATCTTATCTCAGAAAGTTAGACTTTTAAAACTGCAATCATTACAATAATTTTTGTATATTTTCAAGTTGTTGTTTTGACAAAGCTACAGGGAGCCAGTGGTTATGGACAAAATGGGCAGTTTTCAGACCCCTGGTATATTACTGCGTCTCAGAAACTTCTTCACATTATTTAACAAAAAAACTTGCACTTTGCATTCATCACACATGACGTGAGCCATTTCAAGCCTTTTTGATTTAAAATTTTAACTATGACTTATGTCTTTGAATTAAATTACTGATTCATGATGTTCTATTTTTTAGATGCACAAGTAGCACATAAACATATGTATCTCCTGTCACATGCTTAAAGGCTCATTCCCACCCATCCCTTCCTATCCCAATTGCCCCAGCCCATTGGTTCAGCTGACCTCCCTGGCCTCACACACACACACACACAGAGGCTGAGGATGTGCTGACAGTCAAGAGTCTGCCAGCTCTTAATTAGCAGGAAGCTGCAGTGTCAAGGTGTCACAGGAGTGGAGCAAGGAAGAGCAAAGGGTGGTGCGTCACCCTGTTGATCCCCTTCAGGGACACTTTTTTGTTGTCATGTCCTCTGCATCAAACACCAGTGCACGATTTGTCGTCCAAAACACAGCTGTTTTCTCCACCAGCGTGTCGATTCCATCATAAATGAGAATAACAACCAGTGAAAGAGTCACATGTTACAAACTTGACTCCAAAGAAGTAGGAAGAAGAAGGAGGGAAATAAAAACAAGAAGTGATATCCTAATTGGCAATTTGGGATCCTCTATTGCAGATGGCCACTGAAATCAGAAGCAATTTGCGCTGCCTGCTTTCCTCTTCCCATCTTCTCCTTCTGCCACTTCCCTCTCTGCTAGGTATCTTTTTGCAGTTGTTTCCATTTCTGAGTAACGTATTTAACTCTCACACACATTAAACTATGTACAGATGGTCTATATAGGGGAGCAGTTTTGTAAAGAACTTCGCCCATGTTTTAGTGCAAATGTCAAAAAGGGGACCTTAGTTTCCTTTTAAAATTTCACTGGGCAGAATATTTAAAGGTCCAATTTACTGCACCCTTTCCACATTTTCACAGTTCCCACAGGTCATAAAGAAATGACTGTGCTAAACTTTGGTCAAATTGGCATTAATTACTAAACAGCACCATTGTAAATCATCTTTTGTAAACTTTGTCTGAATAGCTCATGCTAGTGCATGTTTCTTTAAATGCCCACGAGCCCCAGTTAACCCTACCCTCCCTCTTAAGTCATGTCAGATGTTGGTAATGTTTCTGGCTAAAGTTGGCTGAATAGCTCTCAGCTCAGGTAGCTAACACATCCTAGCACAGCTCCTACTAACTGCTACTAAATTTGTGTTAAAGAATCAATGAAATAAAGCATCACTGGTGGACAGAGGTTTGTGGTTTCAGTGACTGAAAGGATATGATCGGTATTTTAAACATGCAATTGTGCAGCCACTTTTAAAAAAACCTAACCTTGATCCATCTGTTTTTAAAAACTTCAGGCCAATTTCTAAGCTTTCTTTTATTTCTAAGCTTTTAGAAAAAGTTGTTGCCAAGCAGCTCACTGACTTTCTGATTGAACACAATATTTTCGACAAATTTCAGTCAGGTTTTCGTCAGAAACGCTCGACAGAGACCGCTCTTCTCAGGGTGTCGAATGATATTTTAATGTCATCAGACTCTGGCAAATGCTCTGTTTTAGTGTTATTAGATCTTACTGCAGCATTTGATACTATTGATCACTGTATTTTGTTACAAAGGCTTAGAGATTGGGTAGGTATTTCTGGAAAAGCTCTGGATTGGTTTTTCTCCTACCTTTCTGGTAGGAGTTTTTCCGTGGCTGTTGGCTCTTATTCATCTGACTCTGCTCCTTTAGCCTGTGGGGTGCCTCAGGGTTCTATTCTGAGTCCACTTTTATTTGCCCTATATATGCTGCCACTTGGTTCTATCATCAGCATATTTAAAGATGTGTCTTATCACTGCTACGCTGACGATTTACAGCTACTTTTCTCTTTTAAACCTGACCATGTTGACAATTTAAAAATTATTCATGATTGTGTGTCTGCAATTAAGGACTGGATTTCTAGTAACTTTTTGCAACTTAATGCTAATAAAACTAAAGTCCTTATTGTAGCACCTGATAATCTAATTCCTAAGATGGTTAATAGCATTGGTTCATTAAGCTCTAATGTACGGTCTAATCTAAAAAATCTTGGTGTCATTTTCGATCAATCGATGAGTTTTGATCAGCATGTCAAATCTCTGACCCGGAGTTGTTTTTTCCACCTTAAGAATATATCCAAAATTAGGTCATTGGTTCGTTTGGACTACTGTAATGCTCTTTTCACATGTCTTTGCAAATCCTCTACACCGCCTACAGTTAGTCCAGAACACTGCTGCAAGATTACTAACTAGGTCCAGTAGATTCTGTCATATCACTCCTGTTTTGGCCTCCTTTTTCTTTTTTTTTTTGGACTTATTTTGTACCCGTTGGTAGATTTGTTCTGCAGTCCGGTGACAAGCCACCAGCTGCCGGTCGCTGCATGCGCAAGCGCCCCTTAACTCCCTAACCTGCATGTTTTTAGCATGTGGGAGGAAACCGGAGAAATCCCGGAGTAAACCCACGCAAACACGGCGAGAACATGCAAACTCCACACAGATCACTGTTGGCCGGGGGCAGGGATCAAACCCACGATCTCATGATCCCCGCGATCCCCCGGCCGAGGGTAAACTGTGCTGCCGCGGTGCTAACCACTGCGCCACCGTGCAGCCTTGCATTGGTTTCCTGTAAATTATAGAGTTGATTTTAAAGTTCTTGTTCTTACTTACAAAGCCATTCATGAAGAGGTGCCTTTTTATATTAGTGACCTGCTCTTTCTACACCAGCCCAGCAGGTCTCTCAGGTCTTCTCATCAGAATCTATTGGTAGTCCCTAGCACTAGGCTCAGAACCAAAGGCGATAGAGCCTTTGCTGCTGTTGTTCCCAGACTGTGGAACTCCTTACCTTTTGAACTTAGATCTGCACCTTCCATTGGTGTTTTTAAGAAGCAACTAAAGACCCACCTTTTTAGTCTGGCTTTTTAATTAACTATGTGTTGATTGTATTTTTATGTGCTTTTACTGTCTACTTTGGTTTTTTTTTGTTTTTTTACTGTTTTATGTGCCTGTGCTTTTATTTTGTTTTTTACCATGTTAAGCACTTTGTGACTCTGTCTGTGAAAAGTGCTCTATAAATAAACTTATTATTATTATTATTATTGGTCCCTGAAGTACAATGAAAGAAGCTTAGTGAGCAAGCTCACATACCCCACACATCTGCCTATCGGTAGCTCCTAAGGAGAACTGATCAATACAAAATAGCCGGGGAAAAAAACAAGTTCCCGTCCCCCAAAATGGAACTCCTCAATTGAGTCAAAGCTTCTGTATAAATGGCAAGCCAGTCCAATCAGAAATGTAGAAGCTATACAGGTGACAATATAAAACTGGAGTGAAAAAAGTACAAGCCCCACTCCCAAAAAAATGGACCTCCTCATTCTCATGTGCGGCCAGCGCTCGCCCCCTCCTTCCTGCTCTCCGGCTCCCTCATCAGACGCACCTGCTGATTCTTGCCTGCCAGCGTTTATAAGGAAGTAATTTTCAGTGATTCAACGCTGGCTCGTTTGGGTATACTGCTCAACAAAACGGCCCTATGTAAGCGGTGCTCTTCCTATGACATCTGCTAATGATTTTGTCTCTTTCGTCTCTTCCAGGTTGCTGCCAACGGAGCGGTGCATCTGTGGGAATTTGTTGCGCTCGCCAGCCAATTGCTCCTCCTCTAAGCAGCCTTCCCTCTTCACCCAGTCAGACCCATTCACCGGCTAAACTGGCGAGGGCTCCGGCTAATCTGGCGAGTGACTGACGTTTTTCTCCTCAAGTTGCTGTATTCAAACATTATAATAAAAGGTTAAATGTTTCTCTTGTGTTCGCTTGGTGATTGCACGCTGCACTCAGGTGCCTTGTCCAGCCGATATGACAGAACAAGCCAGCCAGAGTCACCACCTGGCAGGTGCAACATCATCAACCGATCACTCCGCGCTCCACCGCCTCGACGTTACAGAGAGGCAGGTGGCTGAGCACACTCAGCTGCTGCAGGCAATTGTGCAGCAGCTGACTGTCATTACTGACCGATTGGACCATGCTAGTGCCCCGGCTGCTCCACCTTCACCTGCTCGTCCTTCCACTATTATCCGCCGAACCCTTGCTATTTCCACCCCTGCCCCGTACGCGGGGGAGGTGGGGAAATGCAAGGACTTTTTATGCCAGGTTCGTCTTTATTTTGGGCAGGTGCAGAGGGAGTTCCCGGATGACATCTCTAAAATTCATCAGTTTGTTCTTTTGCTTCGGGGCAGCGCTCTTAGTTGGGCGTGGGCTGTTATCGACAGTCAGAGAACTTTGCCACCAACGTTTGACCAATTCGTGGCCGAGTTTACCCGCACCTTCAACCATTCTGAGAGTGAGGGGAACATCATAAGTCGTCTACTGTCACTCCGTCAGGGCAGCTGGTCGGTGGCTGACTACTCGATGGAGTTCCAGGTTGAGGCAGCGGAGTCTGGGTGGATGAGGTTGCGTTACACAACGCATTCCTCCAGGGTCTGAACTCTCACCTCCGGGATGACTTGGCGGTTTACGCCGTTCCCGCCACCTTAGATGGCCTGATAGATCAGGCGGTTGGGTTGGATAATCGATACCAGGAGCACGCTCGGGAGCGCGGTGCCTCCTCTCGCCCATCCATCACTCGCTCTTTCCCGGCGACTACTGACCGAGGCGAGCCCAACCCCGAGCCTATGGAGCTCAGTTCTGCTCGTCTTCCGCAAGCAGAGGTTGCGCGACAGTGACGGGCCGGGGCCTGTGCCTACTGCGGTTCTCTGAACCATAAGTTGGACGCATGCGGTCTTCGGCCAAAAGAACCGGCCCGTCAGTCGCCGCAGGGGGTCTGGCGGGCGGGACTCAATCCGAACCCCCCAGTAATTTCTCCATTTTGGCCCTCATCCAGCTACCGGGGGTCGAGAGGAGGGTCTCCGCCCTGATTGATTCCGGGGCGGAGGGGAATTTCAGCTCTTCCACGCTGGTGCACGAGCTGGCGATTCCGACAGTTAAACTGCCAACTCCCCGCTCTGTGCGTACTCTTTCTGGCCAGATGGTGGCGTCCGTTACTGATTGCACGGTGCAGCTATCCGTCCTTCTGTCTGGGAACCACTGTGAGAAGCAGACCTTTTACATGTTTCCATGGGCTTCTCACGCTGTGGTACTTGGCTACCCATGGCTCCGGAGGCATAATCCTATGATCAATTGGGCACAAAATTCCATCACCTCCTGGAGTGCCAACTGTTTGGCTACGTGTCTAAATTCGGCCGTGTGTTCCCAATCCCTTTCTGTCTCCTCGCCTCAGGTTGAGCCGCTGGACCTCAGCCGCGTACCCAAGGTCTATCACGACCTCGGGGAGGTGTTTAGCAAGTCGTAAGCATTAGCGCTTCCCCCGCATCGCTCATACAACTGCGCCATTGACCTCCTTCCGGGTGCGCGGTTGCCATCCAGCAAACTCTATAGCATTTCTGGTCCTAAGAGGGAGGCGATGGAGAGGTACATTAAAGATTTGCTGAACACCGGCCTCATTCGGCCATCCTCGGCGCCCCTAGGGGCAGGGTTTTTCTTTGTGGGCAAAAAGGACGGGTCTTTGCATCAGTGCATTGACTACCAGGAGCTTAACGCCATCACTGTCAAAGACAAATACCTTCTGCCCCGATGAGCTCCGCTTTCGAGCTCCTGCAGCGTTCCCGCATATTCTCTAAACTCGACCTACGCAATGCTTACCACCTAGTTAGAATACGCGAGGGGGACGAGTGGAAAACAGAGTTCAAAACTCATCTGGGGCATTTTGAATATTTAGTTATGCCGTTTGGTCTTACTAATGCCCCCGCCATTTTCCAGCATTTAATCAATGACATCCTCCATGCTTAATCGGTTTGTTTTTGTCTATTTAGATGACATTCTGATTTTTTCTCACATGCCAGAGGAGCACAAGACCCATGTTAGAGCCGTGTTACAGCGGCTCTTAGAGAATCAACTATATGTCAAGGCAGAGAAGTGTGAATTTTCTACATCTTCCACTTCTTTCCTTGGACTTCATTATAGCGGAGGGAGAGCTGAGAGCCAACCCAGCCAAGGTGAAGGCTGTGCTTGATTGGTCAACCCCCAACTCCTGCAAGTAGCTGCAACGCTTCTTGGGGTTTGCAAACTTTTATCGCAGATTTGTTCGAAACTATAGTGGGATAGCACAGCCTTTAACTAAGCTGACCTCGGTTAAGGTGCCGTTTGCATGGACCGAAGCAGCTGAGCAGGCCTTCAATGAATTGAAGATCCTGTTCACTGGCGATAGTCTTGGCTCAGATCGACCCTCAGCTCCAATTCACCCTGGAGGTGGATGCCTCAGAAACGGGGGTGGGCGCGGTCCTATCCCAGCGCTCATCCCTGGACTTGAAGCTCCGCCCGTGTGCGTATTTCTCTCGGCGGCTCACCCCGCCTGAGAGGAATTATGACGTGGGTGTTCGCGAGCTGCTGGCTATTAAATTGGCATTTGAGGAATGGAGACACTGGCTGGAGGGAGCTGCTCACCTGGTAGTCGTGTGGACCAACCACAAGAACTTAGAGTATCTGCGGTTGGCCCGCTGACTTAATCCTAGGCAGGCTCGCTGGGCCTTATTTTTCCAGCGCTTTAACTTTACTGTCACCTATAGGCCTGGCTCCCATAACGGGAAGCCCGATGCTCTCTCCAGACAGTTCAGTCAGGACGTGACTGACCCCCCTTCCCGCCCCCAGTACATTCTTCCGCCTTCGTGCGTCCTGGGAGCCCTTACCTGGGAGATTGAGAAGCGAGTCCGCCAGGCCCAGTCCTCAGAGCCCGTACCAGTGGGATGCCCCGCCAACCGCCTGTACGTCCCGGCTGCTCTCTGCAGCGAAGTCATCCAGTGGGGGCACACTGAACGTTTCGCCTGTCACCCGGGGATGGTGCGGACTGCTGACATCATCAGGCAAGCGTTTTGGTGGCCTACGCTATGTCGGGACGTGCAGGAGTATGTCAAAGCCTGTCAGACGTGTGCCTGGAATAAGTCCTCCCCCCCCACCCAGTCTTCTTCACCCCCTCCCCATTCCCAGTCGGCCTTGGTCCCACATTGCCATGGATTTTGTCACTGGTCTTCCCCCCTCCCATGGCAACACCGTAATTTTGACCATCGTTTTCCAAGGCTGTACACCTGGTCCCCCTTCCCAAGCTGCCATCCGCTGCAAAGACAGTGGAGCTCCTCTCCTATCACTTCGTCAGGCTACACGGCATTCCTACGGACATTGCATCTGACCGGGGTCCACAGTTTACTTCACGGGTCTGAAAGTCCTTCTGCCGTTGCCTTGGTACCACCGTCAGCCTCACCTCCGGTTACCATCCTCAGAGCAATGGGCAGGCTGAGCGTGCCAACCAGTCCCTGGAGACCACCCTTCATTGTGTGGCAGCCGAAGACCCCACTTCGTGGAGCTCCCATCTCACTTGGGTGAAATGCTCCCTTAATTCCATGGTCTCCTTGGCTATGGGACGGTCTCCATTCAAGGTGTCCGTGGGTTACAACCCCCCATCCCCACCCCCCCGCTTTCTATGGCCAAGAGAGAGGTTGCGGTGCTGTCTGTGGGGGCTCATTTCCATTGCTGCCACCGGGCCTGGAGATCCACTAGAGCAGTGCTTCAGCGTGCCACGGAGCGTAATCAGCACTACGCTGACCGCAAGAGGGTTCCAGCGCCGAGCTACAGTAAAGACCGGCAGGTGTGGGTGGCCACGGACCAGGTGCCGCTGAAGATGGAGGGTCGCAAACTGTCCCCCCAGTTCGTGGGCCCCTTTCCTGTCACCGGGAACATCGGTGACTCTGCTGTGCGGCTCCAGCTTCCACGGACGCTCCGCACGCCCCCTACCTTCTATGTCTCCAAAATTAAGCTTCTCTCTTCTACCCCTCTCTGCCCTCCCCTGAAGCCACCCCTCCCGCCAAGGTCCTGGGTGGACATGTCACCCACACGGTGAGGGAGATTTTAGACATATGACGTTGGGGTCAGGGGTTCCAGTATTTGATCGACTGGGAGGGCTATGGCCCAGAGCATTGTTCATGGGCCCCTTGGTCCAAGATTCCCAACAAGGGGGTGGTCCGGGACTACCATCGGGCTCATCCGGAGAAAACTGGGCGACCGCCAGGAGGTGTTCTTTAAGAGGGGGCACTGTCATGTGCGGCGAGCGCTTGCCCCCTCCTTCCTGCTCTCCGGCTCCCTCATTAGACGCACCTGCTGATTCTTGCCTGCCAGCACTTATAAGGAAGTAATCTTCAGTGATTCAACGCTGGCTTGTTTGGGTATACTGCTCAATAAAACGGCCCTACGTAAGTGGTGCTCTTCCTATTACATCTGCTAACGATTTTGTCTCTTTCGTCTCTTCCAGGTTGCTGCCAACAGAGCGGTGCATCTGCGGGGATTTGGTGCACTTGCCAGCCAATTGCTCCTCCTCTAAGCAGCCTTCCCTCTTCGCCCGGTCAGACCCATTCACCTTCCCTGTCCAGCATTTCCACCTGCTGGTACTTCTTCTTCACTGGGTTCTGTGCGGGTCTCCTCCCATCTCCCACGTGAGTGGTATAATCTATTTACCCACTTGTACTCCATTCCTCTCTAATCAGCCTCGTTTGTTCTCCGCAGGGCTCCTGCTAATCTGGCGAGTGACTGGCGTTTTTCTCCTTAAGTTGCTGTATTCAGACATTATAATAAAAGGTCAAATGTTTCTCTTGTGTTCGCTTGGTGTGGAGGTACAAAATAAGTTCAGGCGTGAGACGGCAAGCTGAAGGTTTCAGAGTTTTATTCCTCCATCATCCTGAGACACAATGTAGCACTGTGCGCTGTGCTGTGTGTGCGTGTGTGTGCTGTGTGTGTGAGCTATGTGAGGCATGTAAAGTCAGCTCTTTTATACAGACCAGAGAGAATGTATTGCACATTTACATACTGATATACACATCAGTCAATACATATCAATCGCGTGATTAACTGGCACCGGAATTCCTCTCCTTACTCCGGGGATGTATAACAATAGTCATTGTTCTGTGTGTCCCCCTAGGGCTCTCTGTTCATATGCAATCCCTGCTGGGCGTGAATATTATCAGTCTGCATTGTGCTGGGTGCCCACGCTGTGCTCAGGTGGCTTGTCCAGCCGATATGACACTCATTAGATGTATCCGATCAGAAATGTAGAAACTATTGTCGTGACAACAGAAAATGGCCCTTCCTCACGTTAAATGGAATCCTTCATTAGATATCTTTGAAAATTGAATACATCAAAGGTATTGAGTTAAAGCTTCTGTATCAGTTTAAAGTTAATGCGATCAGAAAAGTAGAAGCTAGAGTGAAAATATAAAAAGGCTATCTTCTTCTTTCAGCTGCTCCCTTTAGGGGTCGCCACAGTGGAACATCTGCCTCCATCTCACCCTATCCCTTGCATCTTCCTCTGTAACACCAACCCTCTCCATGTCCTCTGATAGAAAAGTTTCATATTTGTTTCATACATGTGATTTGCTTTGTCTCAGAGTCTGCCTCAGAGTCTGTGTAAACGTGTCAAGGATGCAGCTGCATTAGTTATCATCTTGTTTTTAGTTCGCTTTGTGCGGCTCCCATGTGACTGGTAGTGAGTGAGCGTCATGGTTCCTGAGAAAAAGATAATCTGTACACCAAGTTTTGACCAGATGTACTGGACCAATCATAATGGACAAATTGCTCCTCCACCTCTCAGATAATGGAGGGCTTAAAGAACTGAGTGATGTGTGTTTGAGTCAGAATGGTGCGCGAATAGGCTCTGAGACTATTTTTGTATTGTTCTCCACTGGCCAGTGTAATTAAATTTGCTGAAACCCTGATCCAGCCTGGTTTCTGACTGAAGGATAAGAGGAATTTTTCTAACATACTTGGAGCCCGAAAAATATATGGATATATGGATATAAAATACATGGATATATTTTTATATGGATATATTTTTCCTGCCTGCTTCCGGCGTTTTAGGACCACAGCGAGTGCGCACAGCTGCCTCCCCCGCCGGTGCCAACAAGCTGGTTTTGTGGAAGTGGGACACGGTCCAGAGGCGCTGGGAGCAGAGCTGGAGAGTGATGGAGCAAACCCGCAGTTGGATCACAGTGAGTAAATTTAATTGTTGATGACGCCTGGTTACAGTCCGCAGTTGGTCTGAGAATATGCGTAAAACAGTTGTAAGCCAAGCGTTTGATACTGCAAAGTCTAAATCGGGTTTTAGATGAGGTAGAGGCTTGGTGGTCCCAGTTTGAGGCCGCAATAGAAGTGTGCATTTCCACTGCATTAAGTGGACCAATAAAGGAGCATGTGGGGGTATTAAAATCAATGTGAGACCTTTTTTACATCACAAGTGAGCATTGATAAATTGAGGTATAACCTTAAAATAAAGGTAAATAGCGCTAATATAATAAGGGCAAACTCTAATGTGGTAATAAGAACTAAAATACCTTAAGGCATAATTCAAAACAGGTCTAAAATTAAACAAAATAACCTTTAAAAATGTACACGATAAAATAACCTCAAATTACAATAAAAAATAAAATAAATACATTAAATAAATAACTGTAGTTTGTCTGGTCATTCATGTGCTTGTTCATGTGTGTTTTTAATGTTTCATGGTTTACTTTGGTGAGAAAAAGAGAAAAAACAGAATGTGAGAACGCGGAAGTCAGGCAATGAGACAGAAGTCGAGGTTGTTTTTTCTTGTTGTGAAGTGCAAAAGGACAATAGTGAGACTGTTGTTTCACAGGAAATGGCAGATTTGTGCACGGGAGATGGTAAGTGACAAAGATGGGGAAAAAATTGAATGAATGACTTTTCAGAGCGGCAGAAGATGATTGACGATGAGAACCTTGGGTTGCCAAATCTGCTTATTATAAGCAACTTTGGGATTGTTTCACTAATATACAGCCATGGACAAAATTGTTGGTGCCCCTCTATTAATGAAATAAAAACCCACAATGGTCACAGAAATAACTTGAATCTGACAAAAGTGGTAATAAATAAAAATTCTATGAACATTAACCAATGAAAATCAGACAGTGCTTTTGAATTGTGGTTCAACAGAATTATTTTAAAAAACAAACTCATGAAACAGGCCTGGACAAAAATGATGGTACCCCTAGAAAAGACTGAAAATAATGTGACTATAGGGACATGTTCAACCAAGATGTGTCCTGTGTCCTGTGTGACAGAAATTTAAGATCCACGGGATTGTAGCCAACCTCCCTGGACGTGGCCGCAGGAAGAGACGGATAATACGAATGGTAACAAAAGAGCCCAGAACAACCTCTAAACACATTCAAGGTGAACTCCAAGGTCAAGGTACATCAGTGTCAGATCGCACCATCCGTCGTTGATTGAGCCAAAGTGGACTTCATGGGAGACGACCAAAGAGGACACCACTGTTGAAAACAAATCATAAAAAAGCCAGACTGGAATTTGCCAAACTGCATGTTGACAAGCCACAAAGCTTCTGGGAGAATGTCCTATGGACAGACGAGACAAAAGTGGAACTTTTTGCCAAGGCACATCAGCTCTATGTTCACAGACGCAAAAATGAAGCATACCAAGAAAAGAACACTGTCCCTACTGTGAAACATGGAGGAGGTTCTGTTATGTTCTGGGGCTGTTTTGCTGCATCTGGCACAGGATGTCTTGAATCTGTGCAGGGTACAATGAAATCTCAAGACTGTCAAGGTATTCTAGAGAGAAATGTGCTGCCCAGTGTCAGATAGCTTGGTCTCAGTCGCAGGTCATGGGTCTTGCCACGGGATAATGACCCAAAACACAAAGCTAAAAACACCCAAGAATGGCTAAGAGTGAAACATTGGACTATTCTAAAGTGGCCTTCTATGAGCGCTGATCTAAATCCTATTGAACATCTGTGGAAGGAGCTGAAACATGCCGTCTGGAGAAGGCACCCTTCAAACCTGAGACAACTGGAGCAGTTTGCTCATGAGGAGTGGGCCAAAATACCTGCTGAGAGGTGCAGAAGTCTCATTGACAGTTACAGAAATTGTTTGATTGCAGTGTTTGCCTCAAAAGGTTGTGCAACAAAATATTAAGTTAAGGGTGCCATCATTTTTGTCCAGGCCTGTTTCATGAGTTTGTTTTTTAAAATAATTCTGTTGAACCACAATTCAAAAGCATTGTCTGATTTTCATTGGTTAATTTTCATAGAATTTTTATTTACTACCACTGTTGTCAGATTCAAGTTATTTAAGATAAGATAAGATAAGATAAGATAAGCCTTTATTAGTCCCACAACGGGGAAATTCCAGGATTGCAACAGCACAGGGATAGCAACACTCAGAGCAACAATCAGAAGGCAAGAAAAAAAAACAAGCAAGCAAGAGCAGCTAATAAACATATGTACGTATTACTATAAAATATATATATATACACACACACACAGACACACAGTGCAGAGCATTGTAGCTGGATGGAATAAATATATGAATATGTGAACACACAGTGCAGAGCATTGTAGCTAGATGGAATAAATATGTAAATATATAAACACCCACAGTACGGAGCATTGCAGCTAGGTGGAATAAATATGCAAGTATATAAACACACACAGTGCGGAGCAATGTAGCTAGATGGAATAATATGTAGATATATAAATATATAAACACCCACAGTACGGAGCATTGTAGCTAGATGGAATAAATATGCAAATATATAAACACACACAGTGCAGAGCATTGTTGCTAGATGGAATGAAACAGCATAACCGTCTACTTAGTTATCCTACATGGTATGATTATGTGCCCATACATATTCTCACCCTCCATAGCGACCGGTATGTTCCTAGTTGTATGCCGGAGAGGACCATTGTGTAAGTCTATTGCATCTTTTGCATTCAAAAAACTATTAGTTTGTTACGTCTTTTTGCTATCTCTGCGAGCAGCCCTGCTTAGGTTGTACAGTCTGACAGCCGTTGGTAGGAAGGACCTACGAAACCTCTCGGTTGTGCACCTGGGATGATGTAGTCTGCTGCTAAATGAGCTCCTCAGTGCATTCAGTATGTCCTGCATAGGGTGGAACTCGGACTCCAGCAGAGATGACAGTTTAGCCACCGTCCTTCTCTCTCCTATCTCCTCCATCGGATCAAGGCGCTGCCCCAGGACAGAGCTAGCTTTCTTAATCAGTTTGTTCAGTCTCTTCCTATCTGCTGCAGTAATGCCACTGCCCCAGCAGACCACTCCAAAAGTGATGGCTGATGCCACCACCGTGTCATAGAATGACTTCAGCAGCGCCCCTTGTACACCAAAAGACCTGAGTCTCCTCAGCAGGAACAGCCTGCGCTGTCCCTTCTTGTAGAGTGCATCAGTATTGTGTGACCAGTCTAGTTTATTGTTCAGATGAATACCCAGGTACTTATAGGATGTCACCATCTCGATGTCTGTTCCCTGTATATTTACTGGTACTGTGAGGGGCTGCCCATGCCTGCGGCAGTCCACCACCAGCTCCTTAGTTTTCCTCGCGTTGATCTGGAGGCAGTTCCGATGGCACCAGTCCACGAAGTCCTGGATAAGCCCTCTGTACTCAGCTTCATCTCCATTGGAGATGAGGCCAACGATCGCAGAGTCATCAGAGAACTTCTGTAGATGGCAGTGTGTTGTGTTGTGTGAGAAGTCCGCAGTATAAAGAGTGAACAGGAAGGGAGCCAGCACCGTTCCCTGGGGGGCCCCCGTGCTACTGATGATCGTGTCGGACACACAGTCCCGGGTTCTCACAAACTGAGGCCGGTTCGTGAGGTAGTCCAGGATCCATGATGACAGGTGCTGGTCCACCCCTGCGCGCAGCAGCTTGTCCTTCAGGATCATCGGTTGGATGGTGTTGAAAGCACTGGAGAAGTCAAAGAACATGATCCTCACCATATTCCCGGGCTTCTCCAGGTGGGACAGAGAACGGTGAAGGAGGAAGATCACCGCATCCTCCACCCCAATGCCATGCTGGTAGGCGAACTGGAGTGGATCCATCGCTGGTTCCACCAGGGGGCGGAGGTGAGCAAGGAGCAGTCTCTCCAGGGTCTTCATCAAGTGGGACGTCAAGGCCACCGGTCTGTAGCTGTTCAGGTCTTTGGGGTGGGAAGTTTTTGGTACAGGTACCACACAAGATGTTTTCCACAGCTGTGGTACCCTCCCCAGTTTCAGGCTCATGTTGAAGATATATGTCACAATCCCACACAGCTGGTCTGCACAGGACTTGAGGAGCTTTGCGCTGATGCCGTCCGGTCCCGGCGCCTTCCTCGCCTTGATCTTCCTCAGCTCCGTCCTCACCTGGGTCCTGGTCAGGGTCAGGATGGGGGGCTGTGTGTTGGGAGTGGGGGGGGGTTGGTAGAGTGGGGAGTGGGCAGCAGGACTTGATTTCTTTAGAGGCAGCAGTGGTTGTTGTGCAGTCAGGGGGGAGGGCGGTTGGTCAAATCTATTGAAAAACAGATTCAGGTTGTTCGCCCACTCCCTGCCCCCTGTGGCCTGGGGGGAGGTATTCTGGAGCCCCGAGATGGTTTTGAGGTTTCTCCAGACCCCGCTGATGTCGCTCTGTTGCAGCTTGTCCTCCATCTTCTTCCTGAAGCTGTCCTTGCCTTCTCTGATCTTTCTCCTCAGCTCCCTCTGTACGGACTTCAGCATCTCCCTGTTCCCCGACCTGAAGATCCTCTTCTTCTCTCTCAGAAGTGTTTTTATCTCAGGGTTGATCCAGGGTTTGTTGTTTGAGTGACGCCGTATGGTCTTGGTGGGAACGGATTTGTCCACACAGAAGCTGAGGTAGCCCGTGAAGGTGTGAATGAGGCCATCGATGTCCTCACCATGTGGATCGCAGAGCTGCTTCCAGGCGGTGGCTTCAAAACAGCCCTTTAGGGTGTCCATTGTCTCCTCAGACCATAACTCCACAGTGTGCATGGCCGGAGGTTGTCTGTGCACTAGGGGTTTGTACACCGGCCGGAGATGAACCAAGTTGTGATCCGATCTCCCAAGTGGGGGTAGTTGTGATGAGGTGTACGCCTCCTTAGTGTTTGCGTAGAATAAATCCAGTGTTTTATTGTCTCTAGTGTGGCATGTGACATACTGGGTGAACGTGGGTAGAATGGGAGACAGTGAAACATGGTTGAAATCGCCTGAGATGAGGAGAAGAGCATCTGGGTGTTCTGTCTGCAGCCTGCTGGTTACTGAATGGATGACGTCACGTGCTGTCCCAGCGTTCGCCGTCGGATTTGCATAAACAACAATGCAGATCACGTGTGAGTGTTCTCTCGGGAGATATGTAGGCCTCATGCTAACAGCTAGCAACTCAATGTCTTTGCTGCAGTGTCGTTGTTTAACAGTGATATGTCCCGGTCTGCACCAGTTGTTGTTAACATACATGATCACTCCACCGCCCCTAGCCTTGCCACTGTCTGGTGTTCGGTCAGCTCGTATCATGTGAAAACCCTCCAGCTCAATGTTAGCATCTGCTGCTAGTTCAGTTAGCCACGTCTCAGTAAACAAAAGGAGAGAGCACTCCCGGTATGTGCTATCATAACGGGAGATAGCCGCTAGCTCATCTAACTTTCCCAGTATCGACCGTACATTTCCCATGACAACAGATGGAAGGGAGGGTCTGTACCTTATATTTTTTGTCCTCCGCCTTACTCCAGCCCGGCAGCCGCGGTGTTTTCGCCTCAGTTCACTCGGTATGTCGAGTTTTTCCAATGGGACCGGGTGGCGGTTGAATGCTAGCAGCTGTTCTCTGCTGTATCGTATCCTGCTATAGACAGTGGCTCCGTCCACCGGCTCAGGAGACATTTAGGACGATCTGTGTGTCCGTGATATAAGTGGGGTGAAAAAAAAAGACGGATCAAAAGAGAGAGGAAGGGAAAAAGACTCGGAATCGAGCCGCTGTTGCAAAAGGCAGCCGACTCGTGTGGCGCCGAGAGAAAAAAAAAAAAAAAAAAAAAAAAAAAAAAAAAATTTCTGTGACCATTGTGGGTTTTTCTTTCATTAACAGAGGGGTACCAACAATTTTGTCCACGTGTATATGTGTGCTTATCTGGAGCTTGCTATGGTGTGTGAAAGGACTAACCTGTGTTGTGCTAAAGCAATAATAAGGTCACACTGAACTGGGGATTTTGGTAAGATGAAAGGTTTTAGATGCTTGCTTTTTATCTCAAGATAGTTTTGGCAGTAATTTCTTTTGTTGTGCAGTTTTTCGTGGGGTTTTTGCTGGCTTTATGATAGTTACTTGTGTTAAGCAATTTAATCTTGCATTATTGGCAAATGTCTTTATTTTTAACAAACATTATCAATTGTCAAAATTTTTCAGTAAAATTACCTGTCAGCTGAGCAAGAAAATTAGACTTTGCTTTTGTTTGGGATGCCTGAAGGCAGGTAAACAGTATTAGGTTATTTCATTTGACTTATATTTGACTTTTGCAGTGTAATTGCGTTCTCTAGCTCACAGTTGCATTATCTCCCCAACTGAGGGGCAACAGTGGCTTCAGATCGAAAAGAAAAAGGGGGCGGCAGGCTGATTTGGACTGGACTTGGACGGTAAAATCAAAATCTGATGATAAATCTGAGAAACTGACCATGGTAAAAGGAAGGAAAAACATTTAACTAATATATGTTCTATCTCTCCTATGCTGCATGATGAGTCTGGTATGGGGGCAGGGGGCTGTGCTTCTGCTCCTCCTCCTCCTCCTCCGTGCTCCCTCACTGCTCAGCCCATACCCCAATCTCACAGAACCCCAGGCCAGGGAAGCTGCAGCTGACGTCACCTCGCCTCTGCTCGTCTCCACCCCTCTACCCGGAACAGCCACATCGGGGGGCCCAAGAGTTAAGTAGATATGCACACATGTTCACTCCACATGTCATGGCGGCCTCTGGGCCGTCATTGGCATCATTATCTCCAGCTGCGCACAGATCCACAGGTGTTAATCACCAGCTGTTAAAAGCCAGCGTTGCTGACAGCTCAATACGGAGTCGTCTGTCCTCCTCGTCAGAGAAAGAACCAGAACTCCGCTCTCTGGCCTCGTCAAGGTTATTCTCTTGTCTCGTCAGAAACTATCTCGTCAAGAACTGTCTTGTCTCACACTGACTCGTCAGAGTCTGTCTCGTCAAGAACTGTCTTGTCAAAAACTGTCTCGTCAGAGTCTGTCTCGTCAGAAACCTCTCTGGCCTCGTCAAGGATCACTCCTGCCTCGTCTAGGACTTCTGTTCAAAGTCAAGCACGTAAGAGAGCTGTTTGTTACTCTACACCCAACCTCTATCCCTGTGCACAGGTGGACCCCCTTGGCGGCGGACCTGCGTCCCCAGCTGACGGGGTAACGCCAACACGCTCACGTAGCGGTTCGCTACCACCACGACTACCGGTACGTCTTGCTCCACAAATTCCCGAACTGTTACTGTATCAGTTACAGGAGTACTGGCCACCGTTACCGGTGGAGTTTGTGTCATCGTCATCTGTCGTGTCATCGTCACCACGTTCTGTGGAATCACTCACCTCGTCATCATCTGGATTGTCATGGTCACCACGCTCAGTGGAGTCACTCGTCTTGTCATCAGCTGGATTATCATCGTCACCACATTCTGTGGAATCACTGGTCTGGTCATCAGCTGGTTTGTCATCGTCCCGGTCTGTGGTGTCACAGCCGGAGTCTCTGGAAGACCTGTCCTCGCCACAGTCACAGGTGGAAGCCTCAGCACGTTCACGGACGCCTTCACCTCCACGTTGCACGGCCGCTGGTTCTCAGCAGGATGTAACCTGTGCTTCTCCCAAGTAAGCCTCACTACTGATAGCCTGTCATTAGTGTGGGACAAAAGTAATTGTCTGTGCTTATATGTTCCAGGGTTGCCGGGTCTCCGTCCAGAGTGCTCAGCTCCAGTGACCAGGATACTATCCACGCTCTCACATTTGCACTACACACCCTTTCACTATAATAAAGATTATTGTTCACTAATTTACCCGTGTCAGTGTCTGTCTCCTGGGTCCCGAAACATGTCAGTACGACTCCGTCACGTTGACCCAGCGGACAGCTCACTGTCGCGCTTAATTAACACTCTTAGCGCCCAGGTAGATTTGCTAGCCCACCAGCAGACAGTAATCTTGAATCAATTGACTCAAATTAATGGTCGGCTGGACTGTTTGGAGGGACACCAAACGTTTCCCCCGACCGCAAGTACTTCAACCCCTGCAGGCTTGGCGTCAGGACTAGCTAACACCTCCTCGTCCTCTCGCCTCACTCCTATTCCAACACCTGCCCGGTTCAGCGGAAAACTCGGGGAAGCTCGAGGATTCATTTTACAGTGTGAATCAGTTTTTCTGCGTGTGCCTGGGGATTTTTCCTTCGACTCTAGCCGGATAGGCTATGTCATAAATTTGCTGGCTGGTAGAGCCTTGGATTGGGCTTATTCGATCATGGCTAGACCTAGCTATTCTTTGCTTACCTACCAGGAGTTTGTGACTGAGTTTCTGTCTGTATTTGATCACACGGATAGGGGAGAGGTGTTGACAGAACGTTTTTTAAGCCTACAGCAGGGAAAGAGATCAGCTGCAGATTACGCCATTGACTTCCGGGTCTTAGCCGCAGAGATTGGGTGGGGGGAGCCATCTCTTTGTGGTATTTTTCTACGCAGCCTTAACGATGAGCTAAAGGATGAGTTAGCGGCACGGGATAAACCAGATAACTTGCACGATTTAATTGCTTTAGCAGTTAGTATCGATAGTAGGTTAAAGGAACGGGCGGCTGGTCGGCGAGTTACTTCCCGTCCGGGTAAACCCCGCCCTCGTGTCACTGACTCTCTTCCTCTCGCTTTACCCGCGTCAGAGAAGGCCCCGGATCAGGAAGCCATGATTATTGGTCATTCTAAGGTGTCTGCAGCTGAGAAACAACGCCGTAGGGATCAAGGCCTGTGTTTTTATTGTGGGAAGGAGTCACATGAGGTTTCTGAATGTTCTAGTAAGTTAAAAAGGGAAGGCCCGTGGATCGCAGTAGGGGGATTCACGGGCAAGAATACAGAGGAACCCCTTACTTGTTGTCATTTACCCCTCAGACTCATTCATACTCACACAGAACACTCCACACTAGCGTTAGTCGATTCTGGAGCTGAGCAAAATTTCATTTCTAGAGACCTGGCAACCCGGATGGGCCTTAGTTGTCAGACTTTAGAACCCCCTGTCAGATTGATTACCCTGTCCAAGGCGTCGTTGACTACCATTAACCTTCAGACAGCGCCTGTGTCCGTTATTGTTTCAGGAAATCACAGGGAGGAGATTCAGTTCCTAGTGCTCCCCGTTTCCTCTTTGCCCGTTATTCTGGGATATCCCTGGCTGCGCCTACATAACCCCACTATTGATTGGCAAACTGGGAGAATAACGGCATGGAGTACGTTCTGCCTTAGTGCCTGTCTCCAATCAGCGGCGTGCGCCCCATCCGTGAAAGTGCCTCTGCCCGATTCATCTCCACCGGATTTATCTAAGGTACCTGAGGTTTATCACGATTTGGGGCAAGTGTTCAGCAAATCTCGGGCGTTGTCTTTACCCCCCCATCGTCCGTATGACTGCGCCATTAATCTGAAGGCTGGGGCCCCACTACCTGCTAGCCGCCTTTACAGCCTGTCAGCCCCGGAGCGCAAGGCCATGGATACATACATTAAGGAATCCTTGGCCTCTGGTATCATCCGCCCGTCATCTTCGGCCGTGGGGGCCGGTTTTTTCTTTGTTGGTAAGAAGGACGGTTCACTACGCCCCTGTATTGACTTCCAGGGGCTGAATGAAATAACGGTCAAGGATAAATATACACTGCCCTTGATGAACACTGCGTTTGACTCCCTCCAGGGGGCATCATGGTTTACTAAACTGGACCTCAGGAATGCCTACCATCTAGTGCGCATTAGAGAAGGAGATGAGTGGAAGACAACTTTTCGGACCCCCAGCGGTCATTTTGAGTACCTGGTAATGCCGTTTGGGTTGACTAACGCCCCAGCCGTTTTCCAGCATTTGATTAACGATGTACTACGGGATTTTTTGAACTCTTTTGTTTTCGTTTATCTTGATGATATCCTCATCTTCTCCCGCTCACTAGAGGAACATCGAGTGCATGTCCGTAGGGTATTACAGCGCCTCCTGGAGAACCAGTTGTTCGTCAAGGCCGAAAAGTGTGAGTTTCACACTGATCAGACCTCCTTCTTAGGATTTATTATTGCTCGTAACCAGGTGATTCCTGACCCTGCCAAGGTCAAGGCAGTGGTGGAATGGCCTGCACCCACCTCCAGAAAGCAGCTTCAAGGGTTCCTGGGGTTTGCTAATTTTTATAGGAGGTTCGTGCCTAACTTTGGTAATATTGCTCGTCCTTTGACTGCTCTCACCTCCCCTAAGATTTCATTCTGCTGGAGTAAGGAAGCAGCCGATGCTTTTGAGAAGCTCAAGAGGGAGTTCGCCTCGGCCCGAGTCCTTACCCAGGTGGACCCGAAGCTTCAGTGCTTGGTGGAGGTGGACGTGTCTGATGCGGGAGTTGGAGCAGTACTCTCCCAACGATCTCCTGTGGATGGTAAGATTCGCCCTTGTGCTTTTTTCTCTCATCGTCTTTCCCCTGCAGAGAGGAATTACAGCATCGGGGACAGGGAGTTACTGGCTGTGAAATTGGCCTTGGAGGAATGGAGACATTGGCTGGAGGGGGCCGCTCAGCCGTTCGTGGTTTGGACTGATCACCGTAATCTGGAGTACCTCAGGACGGCTAAGCGCCTGAATGCACGCCAGGCTCGCTGGTCCCTTTTCTTCGGCCGGTTTAATTTTACCATCACGTACCGGCCGGGAAGCAAGAACGGTAAGCCGGACGCTCTCTCCCGGCAGTTTGACCCCCCATCCTCCGAGGACCAGGAGACCCCTATCCTGCCACCTTCCTGTGTCGTGGGCGCCCTGTCCTGGGGAATCTGCAAGACGGTTCGCCAGGCCCAGAAGACTGAGCCGGACCCTGGGGGGGGGGGGGGGGGGGCCCGGGCCGCTTGTTTGTTCCACGCGCTGTCCGAGGCAAGGTGATTGAGTGGGGTCACGCTTCCAAGTTGGCTTGTCATCCTGGAGTGGGTCGGACTGTGGATCTCCTCCAAAGGACCTTCTGGTGGCCAGGGTTGCGGAAGGACGTTGTTGGCTATATCCGGGCCTGCCCTCAGTGCGCCACCGGGAAGACGACGTCATCTCCCCCGGCGGGCTTACTTCATCCGTTACCTGTTCCTTCACGCCCCTGGTCTCATGTAGCTATGGACTTTGTGACTGGGTTACCCACTTCAGATGACTACACCACAGTGTTAACCATTGTTGACCGGTTCTCGAAGGCGGCCCATTTTGTGCCACTTCGGGGTCTGCCTTCGGCCCAGGAGACTGCAGACCTCCTGGTGCAACACGTGGTACGTCTTCATGGCATCCCTGCGGATATTGTGTCTGATCGAGGACCCCAGTTTGTATCTCAAGTTTGGAAGGCCTTCTGCACGGCACTTGGAGCCACTGCCAGCCTCTCCTCTGGCTATCATCCCCAAAGTAATGGTCAGTGTGAGAGGGCTAATCAGGAGCTGGAGGCCGCCCTCCGTTGTGTCATCTCCTCCTGCTCATCTTCCTGGAGCAAGTTCCTGTCCTGGATTGAGTACGCTCACAACGCCACGATCTCCACGGCCACGGGCGTCTCCCCGTTTAAAGCCTCGTGTGGGTTTGATCCTCCGTTGTTTCCTGAGGAGGAGAAGGAGGTAGCGGTTCCTTCAGTCCAGGCACATATTAAGCGTTGCCGGCGTGTGTGGCTCCTCGCTCGCCAAGCTTTGTTAAAGACTACTGAACGTAATATCCAGGTGGCCAACCGGCATAGGAGACCCGCCCCGGACTATAAGGTGGGTCAGAAGGTTTGGTTATCTACTCGGAATATTGGTGTGCCGGCTGAAAAGCGTAAGCTAACTAAACGCTTTATTGGTCCCTACACCATTATATCGGATTGTTAACCCTGTGTCTGTGCGCTTGTCTCTCCCCTCTTCGATGCGTATCTGCCCCACTTTTCATGTCTCCCAGGTCAAGCCGTACGTCTCTGACCCCCTGTGCCCTGCTCCCGCGGCACCCCCACCCCCAAGGATGATCGATGGCCATCCGGCCTGGGGGGTGACTGCCATCTTGGATGTTCGCAGGCGGGGTCGGGGCCTTCAGTATTTGGTGGACTGGGAGGGCTTTGGACCGGAGGATCGGTCTTGGATTCGCCCAGCGTTGATCTTGGATAAGCAGCTGATTCGCGACTTCCACCGGGCGAATCCAGGTAGGATTGGGCAGGTGCCTGGAGGCACTGCTAGAGGGGGGAGTACTGTCATGGCGGCCTCTGGGCCGTCATTGGCATCATTATCTCCAGCTGCGCACAGATCCACAGGTGTTAATCACCAGCTGTTAAAAGCCAGCGTTGCTGACAGCTCAGTACGGAGTCGTCTGTCCTCCTCGTCAGAAAAAGAACCAGAACTCCGCTCTCTGGCCTCGTCAAGGTTATTCTCTTGTCTCGTCAGAAACTATCTCGTCAAGAACTGTCTTGTCTCACACTGACTCGACAGAGTCTGTCTCGTCAAGAACTGTCTTGTCAAAAACTGTCTCGTCAGAGTCTGTCTCGTCAGAAACCTCTCTGGCCTCGTCAAGGATCACTCCTGCCTCGTCTAGGACTTCTGTTCAAAGTCAAGCACGTAAGAGAGCTGTTTGTTACTCTACACCCAACCTCTATCCCTGTGCACAGGTGGACCCCCTTGGCGGCGGACCTGCGTCCCCAGCTGACGGGGTAACGCCAACACGCTCACGTAGCGGTTCGCTACCACCACGACTACCAGTACGTCTTGCTCCACAAATTCCTGAACTGTTACTGTATCAGTTACAGGAGTACTGGCCACTGTTACCGGTGGAGTTTGTGTCATCGTCATCTGTCGTGTCATCGTCACCACGTTCTGTGGAATCACTCACCTCGTCATCATCTGGATTGTCATGGTCACCATGCTCAGTGGAGTCACTCGTCTTGTCATCAGCTGGATTATCATCGTCACCACATTCTGTGGAATCACTGGTCTGGTCATCAGCTGGTTTGTCATCGTTCCGGTCTGTGGTGTCACAGCCGGAGTCTCTGGAAGACCTGTCCTCGCCACAGTCACAGGTGGAAGCCTCAGCACGTTCACGGACGCCTTCACCTCCACGTTGCACGGCCGCTGGTTCTCAGCAGGATGTAACCTGTGCTTCTCCCAAGTAAGCCTCACTACTGATAGCCTGTCATTAGTGTGGGACAAAAGTAATTGTCTGTGCTTATATGTTCCAGGGTTGCCGGGTCTCCGTCCAGAGTGCTCAGCTCCAGTGACCAGGATACTATCCACGCTCTCACATTTGCACTACACACCCTTTCACTATAATAAAGATTATTGTTCACTAATTTACCCGTGTCAGTGTCTGTCTCCTGGGTCCCGAAACATGTCACCACACTCACCATCAATATGATGAATAAAACTGAAGATTATGAAAACTGTTGTCACTGAATAATCTATGATTGAAATTTAAATACAGCTTATATGGGACAATCCAAATCACAAACAAGGTAACGATGAACGTGTTGAAGCTTATAGAACCAGGTTACAAGAGGTTTGATGGGCATTCTGATTTAACTACGGATGCTGATGATTCAGGCGTAGAACCTTATTGGCAGCGTTTGAAAAGTGTCTTTTTGCAAAACATGCACCCACACCTAGCTGATTACATCCGCAAGCATTTGGTCACATACGGCACCTGTGCATTTGGTGATGTGTTAACTTATGCCAAACATGCAGCGATAATAGAGGAGGAAAGGAAAGAAAAAGGGAAAAGAAATGAGAGAAAAACCAACTCCTGTTTGTGTGATTGATATCGGGGGGAGGGGGGCGAGACCTTCCCCCAATTCTATTTTTCAGGGTGGCACCAGAACTGGACCCCAGTGGAAGGGAGACAAAGGGAGGTGTGGGACGAGCTGGCCGTGGCAAGGGGAACGCGACGGTTGTCATCAATGTGGACAAAAGGGCCACTGGCGGAGGCAATGTCCTGGACACCAGCAATGGCAGAGAGGGGGCAGAGGACCTCATGGGCCAACCACCTGACTGACCGCACCGAAACTAAGCATAACTGTTGACACTAACACTGACATAACAGACATCCATTTACCTGACTTTGACTTGATGTTAACAATGCAGTGTTTACCTGAAGTGACATTGCAGGTTCAGGACATTCCAATAAAGTTTCTCAACAGAGAATGGTACGAGAGCATCACATTCTCCACATGTGGCAGGAGTAAATGTATTGCAGGGTTTCAATGTGCCAAGGCACTGCTACTCACTGCATTTGGTTTCGGCCGGGCTGAGCGTGGTGACATCAGACCTACACACGAAAGCTATGCAATATTTTAAGTCCAATATCCCTACTACACAGCAGGCTACAGACCAATATCGTTGCAGTATGTATGACAGATATCTGAGTGGCCCAGATCCAAATTATGAAAAAACATTCCTTGCAAATCCATCCTCCAGACTGGTCATTAAAAATCTGTATTGGTAACAAAAGGGGCGTCCAAGAGTTCAATATTCCTTAAAAATGAACACCTACTTACTGCCTTTGAACTGGGAGACCACAGTGCAAAAAGAAGTCCACATTAATGTTCCCAACTCACCCATGTGATCACTTTTTACATTAACAGAAGGAGAGGAACATACACTCTCACAAATTCCAAATTCACTGTGGTCAACAGGAAAGGCAGTTGTAGACTTAATAAAAAATGTAGAATTGGTTAAAATAAATGCTAAATCTCATTATAGGCCTGACCAAAGACAGTATCCTCCAAGTTCTGAAGCCCAAGAAGCATTAAACCGGTCATAGAGGACCTGAAAGCAGCAGGTGTCATTATACCATGCCCAAATTCTCCATGTAACACACATTTGTTTTCTCTGAGGAGGGCTGGACCATCTTCTGGATGGAGAATGATCCAGGACCTTCAGGCAGTAAACAAAGCAGTTATCCCAAGAGCTGTTTCAGTCCCCGTCCCACACACTTTGTTGAATGACCTACAACCACAGATGAAATATTTCACAGTAATAGACATCAGCATTGCTTTTTTCAGTATACCAATACACTACCGTTCAAAAGTTTGGGGTCACCCAGACAATTATTTTGTGTTTTCCATGAAAAGTCACACTTATTTACCACCATGAGTTGTAAAGTGAATAGAAAATATAGTCAAGACATTGACAAGGTTAGAAATAATGATTTGAATTTGAAATAATAATTTTTTCCAGATACTCAACCTGCTCAAAGGAAGGTCAGTTTTATAGCTTCTCTAACCAGCTAAACTGTTTTCAGCTGTGCTAACATGATTGCACAAGGGTTTTCTAATCATCCATTAGCCTTCTGACGCAATAAGCAAACACATTGTACCATTAGAACACTGGAGTGATAGTTGCTGGAAATGGGCCTCTATACACCTATGTAGATATTGCACCAAAAACCAGACATTTGCAGCTAGAATAGTCATTTACCACATTAGCAATGCATATTAGATATTAGAGTGTATTTCTGATTAGTTTAAAGTTATCTTCATTGAAAAAAACAGTGCTTTTCTTTCAAAAATAAGGAAATTTCTAAGTGACCCCAAACTTTTGAATGGTAGTGTACATCCAGATCATCAGTTTTGGTTTGCATTCATATTTGAAAACAAGAGGCACACATTCACCAGATTACCACAAGGTTACTGTGAATCACCAACCTTTTTTTTGTTTTTTTTTTTACGGGCAATGCCAGAAAATTTGCCAACATTTTGCTGGCATCACCTGATGAAGAAACATTGCCTTGCTGAAATTTTTAGCAGAACAAGGTCACACAGTCAACAAGGAAAAATTACAGTTGTGGAAAAAAGAAGTCTAATATTTAGGCCACATTTTGTCAGCAGAAGGCAGACATGTTGACCCAGCTCGCAAACAAGCTATTTTGTCAGCACCAAAATCCATCACAAAAAGACACATGATGTCACTTTTGGGTACTTTAAATAATTGTTGCTCTTGGATTGCAAATTATTCATTTGAAGTGCAACCTTATCTGATCTCATCTATAAAACACCCATGGCTCAGGTGGACAAAATTGAGTGGACACCTAAGGCAGAAGAGGTATTTGTTAAAATGAAAAAACTTTTGGTCAGCACTGATGTCCTGGCACTCCCCAATTGCAAAAAGCCATTTGTACAAATGGCTGATTGTGGAGAGAGGCACATGATGTCAGTGCTCCTTCAGCCAAGCGGCACAAAAATGCGTCCGGTAGCATAGGACTTGACCTTGTTGCTGGGGTACTGCCGTCATGTGTGCAGGCTGTCATAGCCACATCCATGGCGGTGTGGGCCTCAGCAGGGCTCGTTCTTTTTCATCCCTTGACCCTGAAGGTCACACATGCAGTATCAGTCATCTTGTCACAAAGTACAATATCAGTCATCTCACCATCTAGACACCTTGCATGCAGGAAGGTGCTATTATCGCAGCCTCATCTAACCATTGAACATTGCACTGTAACACAATTAAATTAATTTGTAAATTAGGCCAAGGGAAAGCACTCACAGTGTATACTGACAGCCTGTATGCATTGTCTACCATCCATCACTTCACACAACAGTGGACGAAAAGAGGCATGATTACAAAGACCTCATTTTAAAACTGTTAGACAGTGTAAAACTTCCATCTAAACTAGCCATATAAATGCCACACACATTAATGGCACAGATTGAATCTCTAAGGAAAAATGCTTGCAGACAATACAAAAAGCAGCTGCACAAGGTCATATAGGAAACCACACCACAGCATCACTTTTTTTAACACTGACAAAAAATACTTATCACATGATGTACAAACTGTTTCAGCAGGCCTCCACTCTGCTACATGGGGTTTCCCATGTATCAAAGGGGGGTATGATTATTTAAAAAATAATTAAGAATGTATGATTAGTAAAAAATAATTTGCTACTCAATCTAAAATTTGCTACTAAAAAAATTTGCTACTCAATTTTGTAAGAAGAAAACAATGCTTACGGGAGCTTAAGGCCTGAAAAAGGCACCTTCCCTGCATCAACTTATCCTTTTCAAAACCTTTGCACGAATTCCATTGAACTAAATAAATGTGAAGGGAAGAAATATTGTTTGATGATTATTGATACATTTATTAAATGGACAGAAGCCTTCCCTTGCACTCATCCAAATGCTGCTATGGTAGCAAAGAAACTCTTAACTGAAATAATACCAAGATTTGGAATAATTGAAAAGAATTTCTCAGATAATGGAACACATTTTGTAAATTAGATTATATCACACTTGGGTACAACACTCAACATTAACTTGGAAAACCACTCAGCTTACCATCCACAATCTGCAGGATTAGTGTAACGCACAAATAGGACTATTAAAGAAGGCTTAGGAAAATAGTGACAGAAATAGGAAAAATAATGGATGGTAAACCTTACCTACTCCCACCATTAAGGTCATTTAATTCAGGTGATGAAGAAGGGTGTTTAGCTGATTAGATGCAAAGAATGTTGACTGACAGAGATTTTGTTCATGCTGCTCTTCCCAGGAGGGATCACAGTGAAGCACCCATCTTGCCCAAACCAGGGGATCTGGTCCTTATCAAAGTCATCAAAAAGAAAAACTGGGCCAACGCTCCCTGGCAAGGACCAACCAAAGTCATCCTGGCAACACCAACAGGCATGAAAGTCGAAGGACGTGACTCCTGGGTGCATTTCACACATTGCAAACTTTACCCTGTACAAAACCCCCAGCAAGAAACTATTTAATCCCCATTCCCTCAGCAAGACTGTTTCTATTTTAATTCCCATTGCAAACTACATTAAAAAAAAAAAAAAGGAGATCCTCAACAAGTGACTGTTTAACTGTTTTTCTATATGGGTGTCAGCTGATGGTTTGTCCCAGTAACGACTTGTATAGCGGAACAAATGTTGTTTATCATGGAGAGACAAAATGCCAGAGAGAGAAGGTTGGCAACTGAAGGACATGAATGCTACACCTGTTTTTTCATTATCATCATCATCATCCATGTAGTGACACTTTTACTTTGGTTATTTTTAGGGACACCATTACCTATCTATTGTAGGGCTAGATACATTACACACACACGATGACTGGCTACAAGGTCCAGGTCATCAGGATCACGTTTATGCTGGTAATGTGTGGTGGAAGCATGCTAATTATACAGTCAGATCAGCAAATCATTCAAATTGCTATGTGTGTTCTTTGCTCCCACTTTCAGCTACTCAACTATCTGTCACTGCTAAACTAATGGAACTGTCAGAAGCTGTATGTTTCTTGCAAGAGACTATGTATAGAAATAGTACAGCAACCACTAATTTGAATCACACCTGTCACATTGCTTATGACTCCACTGACCGGAGACACAATAACACCCCTTACTCGGTGAAGGCAAGGTTAACCTTGCCGGGGAATTTCTCCTTTTGTCTAAAAGGGTGTGGAAACATCTCTTTGGGCAGTTTACCACTTTCTAAGTGTGCAAAGGTGCACAGTGCGTCTTGCCCCTGTACTGCTACCTGCTGGACCAACGTAGTGATGCAAAAAGCTGTCCTGAAGACCCTTTTTGTCAGTCTAGAAGTCTGGAAGAAAATGTCACCCTGCAGGAGCTCTGTAGTGCTGCCATTTGTGAGTCTCACAGGCATGTCACGCATATGGTGACAGGGGGATGGTGGTTGTGTGGTCATCGTGCCTACTCACACCTGCCCATGAGTTGGGGAGGGGTGTGTGCCTCCGTAGTTGTGACTGACCACACCATCATGTTGTCGGTAGGACAGGTGGGCAGGGTGAAGAGAAATGTCTCCTTCGCACCACATGATCCCATCTGGGGCACAGATGTGCCGGAAGAATTCAAATTAGAAACCATGGGGCAGGATGTACTTAATTCCTTGTTCCTTTTGGCGGGAGTGGCAAAGAATACTTTATGGATTGAAACAACTAGTTATAGACTACACTCACTTGTGAATTTTTCTTTATCTGATTTTTCTGGTATGCATGAGGAATTAACAGCTTTTAGCCTTATGTTGGCTCAAAATAGAATGGTTCGTGATCAAATAACTGCCGCCCGAGGGTGTGTGTGTGTGTAATGGTAGGAGATTACTGTTGTATTTTTATCCCTGAAAATGATGCAGATGGTCACGTGATTGCCTCGGCCATACGCAATCTGACTGCCATACACGCTGCCGCAGCCAAGGACAATGTTACTGATGAACAAACCTGGTTAAATTGGTTACTTTCTTCATGGAGAAGTCTCATCATGAGCATGTTAATGACTTTGGTGATATTATTTTTAGCCTTTTCTTGTGTCATTCCCTGTATCCGTAGTATGATGATGAGACTTGTTCATGTTAACTTAGTGATGTACCATGGAGCAGTTGCCGGGGATGGTGGGGATGATAAACAAAAAGTGTGTCTCAAGGTGTCTCTCCATGACCCAAGTACTGTAGTGATCCCAATTGCAGGTTTGTTCCATGCTCGAGTCACTTATTATTTTCCCGATTTTCTGTCTGTATATTTAGTCTTGTTTATTTTGGGGTTTAATTGTGCTCTTATTTAGACAGTGCCACGGCAGGACTTCCAGCTGTCAAGCCTGCTCATGACCTGTCACAGCTGTGTGTTTTTAATGATTACTGTCTCTCCACACCTGTTTGTAGTCTGAGTTTTCTGTGTGCTATTTAAAGAGTCCGTGACAAGATCTTGGAACTATGCATAAGTATTCAGTATGAATTTATCTTATATCATCCACATAGTTGGTTCTGTTGAATCAGAATGCTAAATACAGTGGGGCAAAAAAGTATTTAGTCAGCCACCAATTGTGCAAGTTCTCCCACTTAAAAGATGAGAGAGGTCTCCAGTTTTCATCATAGGTATACTTCAACTATGAGAGACAAAATGAGAAAAAAAAAATCCAGAAAATCACACTGAAGGAATTTTAATGAATTAATTGGTAAATTCCTCAGTAAAATAAGTATTTGGTCACCTACAAACAAGCAAGATTTCTGGCTCTCACAGACCTGTAACTTCTTCTTTAAGAGGCTCCTCTGTCCTCCACTCGTTACCTGTATTAATGGTACCAGTTTGAACTAGTTATCAGTATAAAAGACACCTGTCCACAACCTCAAACAGTCAGACTCCAAACTCCACTATGGCCAAGACCAAAGAGCTGTCAAAGGACACCAGAAACAAAATTGTAGACCTGCACCAGGCTGGGAAGACTGAATCTGCAATAGGTAAGCAGCTTGGTGTGAAGAAATCAGCTGTGGGAGCAATTATTAGAAAATGGAAGACATACAAGACCACTGATAATCTCCCTCGATCTGGGGCTCCATGCAAGATCTCACCCCGTGGGGTCAAAATGATCACGAGAACGGTGAGCAAAAATCCCAGAACCACATGGGGGGACCTAGTGAATGACCTGCAGAGAGCTGGGACCAAAGTAACAAAGGCTACATCAGAAACACACTACACCGCCAGGGACTCAAATCCTGCAGTGCCAGACGTGTCCCCCTGCTTAAGCCAGTACATGTCCAGGCCCGTCTGAAGTTTGCTAGAGAGCATTTGGATGATCCAGAAGAGGATTGGGAGAATGTCATATGGTCAGATGAAACCAAAATAGAACTTTTTGGTAAAAACTCAACTTGTCGTGTTTGGAGGAGAAAGAACACCATACCTACTGTGAAGCATGGGGGTGGAAACATCATACTTCGGGGCTGTTTTTCTGCAAAGGGACCAGGACGACTGATCCGTGTAAAGGAAAGAATGAATGGGGCCATGTATCGTGAGATTTTGAGTGAAAACCTCCTTCCACCAGCAAGGGCATTGAAGATAAAACGTGGCTGGGTCTTTCAGCATGACAGTGATCCCAAACACACCGCCCGGGCAACAAAGGAGTGGCTTCGTAAGAAGCATTTCAAGGTCCTGGAGTGGCCTAGCCAGTCTCCAGATCTCAACCCCATAGAAAATCTTTGGAGGGAGTTGAAAGTCTGTGTTGCCCAGCGACAGCCCCCAAATATCACTGCTCTAGAGGAGATCTGCATGGAGGAATGGGCCAAAATATCAGCAACAGTGTGTGAAAACCTTGAGAAAACTTACAGAAAACGTTTGACCTCTGTCATTGCCAACAAAGGGTATATAACAAAGTATTGAGATGAACTTTTGTTATTGACCAAATACTTATTTTACCGAGGAATTTACCAATTAATTCATTAAAAATCCTTCAATGTGATTTTCTGGATTTTTTTTTTCTTATTTTGTCTCTCATAGTTGAGGTATACCTATGATGAAAACTGGAGACCTCTCTCATCTTTTAAGCGGGAGAACTTGCACAATTGGTGGCTGACTAAATACTTTTTTACCCCACTGTAAGTGGAAAAATATTTCTAAGTGAATTCAAATTTAGCGTCGTGTTGCACTAATGCGATATCCTGAGACACGCCTCATTTCAGGATAAGACATCATGAGGTGAGTTTCCTCTCGGCTGATCCATGTGCTGTCAATGTAAACAAGCTGTTTAGCTTCTATATCAGCGAAGAAACGCCGAAACGTTGCGTGGCGGCTGGGTGTTCTAATTGCTCCAGTGAATGTATAAGCCTGTTCTCATTCCCAAAAGATCCAGATCCTCTTAAAAAATTGGTGAAGCAAGTACAGAGAACAAGGGACAAATGGCAACCAACACCATCTTCTGTACTCTGCAGCGATCATTTCACTGCAGACAGTTTTGAGGAGGTGCCTACTATACAGGAATCTTTAGGCTTGAAAGTTCATTACAAACGGGTTCTAAAACCAACTGCCATAATAATAACAAAAAGAGTTTCTGTAATTGATTGACCCCAGGTATTTAAACTCATCTACTTTCACTACCTCTACTCCTTCCATCTTCACCATTACACCTGCCTCCCTCTCATTCACACTCATGTATTCTGTCTTGCTTCTACTAACTTTCATTCCTCTTCTCTCCAGAGCATACCTCCAACTCTCCAGGTTTTCTTCCACTTGCTCCTTACTCTCACTACAGATCACAATGTCTTCTGCAAGCACCATGGAATATCACCACAAATTTACCAGCATTTCTCATACTGTACTACACTTCCTCTCTTGACACTCTATCATATGCTTTTTCTAGGTCCACAAAGACACAGAGCAGCTCCTTCTGACCTTCTCTGTACTTCTCCATCAGCATTCTTAGAGCAAACATTGCATCTGTAGTACTCTTACTTGGCATGAAACCGTACTGCTGCTCACTGATTGTCACCTCTCCTCTTAACCTGGCTTCAACAACTCTTTCCCATATCTTTGTAGTGTGGCTGATCAACTTTACGCCTTTGTAGATACTACAGCTCTGAGCATCACCTTTGTTCTTGAAAATTGGTACCAAAACACTTCTTCTCCACTCCTCAGGCATCCTCTCACTCTACGAGATTGTGTGAAACAATCTGGTTAAAAAGTCCACTGCCATCTCTCCTAAACATCTCCATACCTCCACAGATATGTCATCTGGACCAACCGCCTTTCCATTCTTCATCCTCTTCAAAGCTGCCCTCACCTCCGCCTTGCTAATCCTCGGGACTTCCTTATTAACCATCTTTCCTTAAACCATCCTCCTCTCTCTCTCTCTCTCTCTCTCTCTCTCTCATTTTCTTTATTTTCTTCAGCTCTTCAAAGTACTCCTTCCACCTTCTCAACACACTCTCGTCATTTGTAAGTACATTACCGTTTCTGTCCTTGATCAACCTAACCTGCTGTACATCCTTTCCAGCTTGATCTCTTTGTCTAGTCAATCGATTCAAGTCCTTTTCTCCTTCCTTAGTTTCCAGCCTCTCATACAACTCACAATATGCCTTCTCCTTTGCCTATGCCACCTCTCTCTTTGCCATGCACCTAGATTCCAAATACTCCTGTCTACTTTCTTCATCTCCCTGACTATCCCACTTTTTCTTTGCTAACCTCTTTCTTTGAATACTTTCCTGTACCTCCTCATTCCACCACCAAGTCTCCTTGTCTTCCTTCCTCTGTCTACTGGATACACCACATACCTTTCTACCCATTTCCCTCAATACTTTTGTTGTAATTTCCCAGTCATTTGGTAATTCCTCCCTACCACCCAGTGCCTGTATCAACTCCTTCCTGAACTCTGTGCAACCTTCTTCCTTCTGTAACTTTCCCCACTAAATCTTTGGCTCTGCCTTCACTCTCTTCCTCTTCTTGCTTTCCAAAGTCATCCTACAGACTACCATATGATGCTGTTTATCTGCATTTTCCCCTGCCACCACCTTGGAGTCTACCATCTCTTTCAAATTTCTCCTTCTGCATAAGATGTAGTCCGACTGTGAGCATTTTCCTCCACTCTTGTAAGTCACCCTATGTTTCTCTCTCTTCTTAAAGTATGTGTTCACCACAGCCATTTCTATCATTTTAGCAAAATCCACAACCATCTGTCCTTCCACATTTCTCTCCTTAAGACCATACCTACCCAGAACCTCCTCATCACCTCTGTTCCCTTCACCTACATGTCCATTAAAGTCCGCTCCAATCACCACTCTCTCCCCAATGGGAACACTCTCTACCACTTCATCCAACTTACTCCAGAATTCCTCTCTCTTCTACCTGACATCCGACTTGTGGGGCATACGCACTGACAACATTCAACATCACACTTTTGACTTCTAGCTTCAAACTCATGATTCTGTCTGTGTGATGACGGAGTGTCGCCACTGCTACGGTCTTCTGTAATTGAGAATTATATGTGTAGAATTTGCAAATGTTAACATGGATTGTATTGATAAAGTGCACATATAATTGGAGATCTGTTTTGACTGAACTGAATTCCTTCTGTGAGATAAATGTTAAGGTTAATTATATTAATTGGGTGAGGCAATTGAATAATAAGACCAAGTACCCTTGCCAGCATGCTTCCTGGTGGTATCCATGCAAAAGACTCCTTAGGGGTTTGAGTGCCTTTTAAAGGATGCCAGGAGGAAGGAGGCATGTGATGGTTGAGTAAAGGGTCATTTAATATGTAAATATGGGTTTAAACTATTTATTGTATTATTTATGGTGTGGTATTTATTCTGTAAATAGGTGGGAAATTATTTATGTATTTATGTCTCTTTCAGATGTTATTGGGTATGTGGAAATATGAAAATGTTTATTGTTTTGCTTGGGATTTTGGTATGTTCCAATTAAGTCTAATTATCTCACTAAGTATATAACAGGTGTTTGTCATTTGGTTTGTGGTGGGGTGTCGGATGTTCATGTGAGCTGTTGCCTGCCAAGTATCTTGTGAAATAAATGGAAAATTGCTGATTGCAAAACTGTTTGGATGCCTCCGCTCTTTCTCTGGTGCCTTGACCGCTCAGGCACGTGACAATTGGTGTCAGAAGTGGTTCGTTCCCTGACAAATGGTGACGTTTGGTCAAGAAAGTGTTGTCAAATTAAGAAGTGATAACACGGGATAGAAGGAGCGATGTCCAAAAGCAAAATAAAGAAGCAACAAGAATAAGTAGAGGATTTTGATGCAAGTATGGCAACTGAGGAGCAGGGGGCCAGTGAACTGGATGAGCTGGAAGAGTTAACGAGCTTGGTGAAGTCCATGGTACGTTCACTGACAGTCAGAGACCGTCAGAGGGAGGAAGAAGCCTCTCTTCAAGAACAAAGGTGGTGGACTGTGCAGCATCAAGTTCGCCAGATGCAGTCACAAGTGGCGGAGCTGAGGGAGGAGTGTGGGAGCCAGGCTGAACGCAGCAGTGACAACAACGCTTCAGGGGGAGACCCCAGGGTGACGGCCAGTCGGGTCGGCCCGCAGGAGCAACTACTGCTGCAGGTGCAGCTGAGGACAATGCAGATGCACCACGAGCCCAGGCTGAATCCGCTCTCTCCCGAGGACAACATTGAGCACTATCTGGCGACGTTTGAGAGGATTGCTACGGTCTGCCGCTGGCGTGAAGAAGAATGGGCTATTCAGTTGGCTCCTCTGCTCACAGGTAAAGCACGAAGTGCGTATGTGCTTATGGACATTGCAGACACGGACAATTATGACAAAGTGAAGGAAGCAATTTTAATTAAATATGAAATAACACCCGACACCTATAGGAGAAGGTTTTGTGCCCTGGACATTCATCAGGATGAAACCCCCCGTGAACTTTATGTACGTTTAAAGGACCTGTTTTATAAATGGATTAAACCAGAGACCTCAAATATAAAAGACATTTCGCAACTGATGATTTTGGAGCAGTTTCTGCAGATGGTGGACCCGGAATTGGGAATCTCGATACAAGAGCGGGACCCGAAGACCGCAGAGGGCGCTGCTTGTCTTGCAGAGGTCTTTCTGTCAGCCAGGTCTGGGAGCAGGAGACCTACTCTCAGCCATTCTAATGGGGGTTAAAGGGGTGATCAAGCTCAAAATAGACTGTATTCCAGTTCCAGTCAGGTCACAAATGGCAAATATAATGGTAGTAAAAAGTCACGTTTTGTCTCTAATAAAGATATACACTGTCATCAGTGTAATAAAATCAGTCATACTCAATATTCATGTCCTGCCATGAAAAATGGTAAGCCTTCATTGTTATGCTCAGTTCCAAGACCCACTCTTTCAGCACCAGTTCACAGTGAAATATATAAAACAACTGTTCTGCTTAATGGTCAGTGTGAAGAGGCCTTGTTAGACTCTGGTTGTTTTCAGACTGTTGTTCTGCCCAGTTTGGTCCCTAGGGATTTGTGGAGTGAGTCTACAGTGAATATTAGTTGTGTTCATGGGGATAAGAAGTTGTACTCAACCACTGAGATCTATTTAACAGTGGAGGGTCAAACTTATCTCCTTCCTGTAGCTCTTGTGCCTGATTTGCCATAACCAGTTATTCTTGGCAATGATGTTCCAACTTTGTTGGACATCATACAACAGGTTAGGGACGAACAACAAACTGAGGAGGGACAGGCAGGTGGCGCTATTGAGCAAAGGCTTAATGCACCTGTTGGAAAAAATTGTAATATGGTGACAACCAGGGCGCAGAGGGCTGCCAATGTTCTCCAGGAGTTGCCTTTTTATGATTCTGGGGTAGAGCCAGGCCCTATTAAGCAGCCAAAATCCAAGGCTCAGAAGAGAAGAGACAAGGTTTTACCTTCAGTGAAGTTCTTGGGGGAAGAAACACCACAGCTAAGCCAGTCAATAGATTTTGACATCCCTTCTGACATAGCTGCACTGCAGAAAGCTGACCCAGCACTAGAACCTTGGTTTGATAAAGTCTGTGAGATTGAGGGTGTGAAACAGGTCAGAGTGGATTGTTTGGCTGAGGCTGTGTATGTCATTAAAAAGGGCATTTTGTACCAACAGCAAGGTGAAGCTATGGCGATAGCTTTGCCACAAGGCCTCACACCAAAGGTTATGGAAGTGGGACATGTTATCCCTTGGGCAGGTCATCTAGCATTCCAGAAAACATTACAAAGAATTGCTAGAAAGTTTGTGTGGCCGGGAATGTATACCCAGATTAAGGAGTTCTGTGGAACATGTCAGATTACATCACCTAGGGGAGTAGCCCGTGCCCAACTGCAGCCATTACCAGTCATTGGAACACCATTTGACAGAATAGGGATGGATACAGTTGGCCCCCTAGAGAGAAGTTCCTCGGATAATAGATACATTCTGGTGATATGTGACTATGCTACTCAGTACCCAGAAGCCTTCCCATTAAAATCTATTAAGGCTAGGCAGGTTGCCAACTGCCTCATTCAGTTATTTTCGAGGGTAGGCATACCCAGAGAGGTCCTGACGGATTGTGGAACAAATTTCTTATCAAAACTGTTGCAGCAGGTATATAAGCTGTTGGGTATTAAGGGAATTAAGGCCACCCCATATCACCCTCAGACAGACGGACTGGTTGAGCGATTTAACCAGACTTTGAAGAACATGCTGCGGAAATTTGTTTCCGATACAGGCTCGGATTGGGACCAATGGGTGCCGTACTTGTTATTTGCTTATCAGGAGGTTCCCCAGGCTTCAACAGGGTTCTCACCTTTTGAACTACTATATGGTCGTCAGGTGAGGGGCCCACTGGACTTATTAAAGTAGCACTGGGAGAGTCCACCGAGTGATCAAGACAATGTGGTCTCATATGTCATTAAAATGAGAGAAAAACTGGATCGAATGACTGCTTTGGCTCAGGAGCACATGAGGACGGCGCAGGCCAAACAAAAAACTTGGTATGATAAGAAGGCCAGAAAGAGGGTTTTTCACCCAAGTCAGTAGGTGTTGTTACAACTGCCCTCTTGTGACAGTAAGCTGTTGGCTCGATGGCAGGGGCCTTATGAAATTTCTAAGAAACTAAGTGCAGTGACATATGAACTATATACGCCTGACAGAAAGACAAAACATCAGTGCTTCCATGATAACTTGTTAAAGGAGTTTCAGCAGCCTGGGCATCAGCAGCAGCAGCCTGTTCATCAGCAGACACATCATCAGCACCTCATTTGTGCGACGGAAGTGGATGAGGAGAGAGAACAGTCCTTTCCCACAAATGTGACAGAGCCTTGTTCATTTCAGGTGTCTCATTTGCAGGTTAATCAGCGGAGAGAGTTAGAGGCACTATTAGATCCAGAACTGTTTCAGGAGAGACCTGGTTTCACCACATTTGTTCACCATAAGGTTCATTTAAAGGAAGAGGCTGTTCCCCGTAGAAAGTTTTATAGGATCCCTGAGCAGTTGGTCCCAAAACTGAAGCAGGAAATTGACCTGATGTTGCAGCTGGGAGTGATTGAGGAGTCAGTCAGTGAATGGTGTAGCCCGATTGTGCTGGTCCCCAAAAAGGATGGCTCTTTGAGGTTCCGCATCGACTTCAGATACCTGAACGTAGTCTCTAAGTTTGAGTCGTACCCATGCCCCGTATTGACGAGTTATTAGAGAAAGTAGGCAGGGCTAGGTTTACTTCCACGCTAGACCTAAGCAAAGGGTATTGACAGGTGGCCTTGGCACCTGAAATGAAAGAACTGACAGCCTTTAAAACACCTTATCGCAATTTTCAGTTCAAGGTTATGCCATTTGGCCTCCATGGGGCGCCTGCAACTTTTCAGCGGCTCATGGACCAGGTATTAAGAAGGGTATCAGGCTTTGCAGCTGCCTATTTAGATAACGTAGTCATCTATAGTCAGACCTGGAAGGAACATTTGCTACATCTTAGGCAGGTCCTTCATTTGATTAAGAGGGCAGGACTGACTATCAATCCACACAAATGTGCATTTGGACAGCAGCAGGTGGAGTACTTGGGACATGTGGTTGGTCAAGGGGTCATTAGACCACGAGTGGGTAAAGTGGATGCCATTCAAACCTATCCTGTGCCTACTACCAAGAAGAAGGTACGGTCGTTTATGGGAATGGTAGGATGGTATAGTAAATTCATCCCCCAGTTTGCTGAAAGAGCAGCAGTGCTGATGGACCTCACTAAGGCTTCAGCACCAAATAGGGTAAAATGGACAGAGGAGTGTGGTAGAGCCTTTGAAGATCCGAAGGGTGCTATTTCTGGTGAGAAGGTTCTCTACAGTCCGGATTTCGTCCGTCCATTTATTCTACAGACAGATGCTTCAGGAGTTGGCATTGGAGCAGTACTTCTCCAGGAGGTGAAGGGAGAGAGACACCCAGTACTGTTCTTGAGCCCTAAGTTGTTGGACCGGCAGACGAGATACTCTACAGTAGAGAAAGAGTGTCTTGCCATGAAATGGGCAATAGGGTCTCTTAATACGAGCTGACCGAACGAGCTACGAACACCGAACACCAGAGAGTGGCAAAACTAGGGGCGGTGGAGTGATAATGTATGTTAACAACAACTGGTGCAGACCGGGACATATCACTGTTAAACAACGACACTGCAGCAAAGACATTGAGTTGCTAGCTGTTAGCATGAGGCCTACATATCTCCCGAGAGAACACTCACACGTGATCTGCATTGTTGTTTATGCAAATCCGACGGCGAACGCTGGGACAGCGCGTGACGTCATCCATTCAGTAACCAGCAGGCTGCAGACAGAACACCCAGATGCTCTTCTCCTCATCTCAGGCGATTTCAACCACGTTTCACTGTCTCCCATTCTGCCCACTTTCACCCAGTATGTCACATGCCACACTAGAGACAATAAAACACTGGATTTGTTCTACGCAAACACTAAGGAGGCGTACACCTCATCACAACTCCCCCCACTTGGGAGATCGGATCACAACTTGGTTCATCTCCGACCGGTGTACAAACCCCTAGTGCACAGACAACCTCCGGCCATGCACACTGTGGAGTTATGGTCTGAGGAGACAATGGACACTCTAAAGGACTGTTTTGAAGCCACTGCCTGGAAGCAGCTCTGCGATCCACATGGTGAGGACATCGATGGCCTCATTCACACCTTCACGGGCTACCTCAGCTTCTGTGTGGACAAATCCGTTCCCACCAAGACCATACGGCGTCACTCAAACAACAAACCCTGGATCAACCCTGAGATAAAAACACTTCTGAGAGAGAAGAAGAGGATCTTCAGGTCGGGGAACAGGGAGATGCTGAAGTCCGTACAGAGGGAGCTGAGGAGAAAGATCAGAGAAGGCAAGGACAGCTTCAGGAAGAAGATGGAGGACAAGCTGCAACAGAGCGACATCAGCGGGGTCTGGAGAAACCTCAAAACCATCTCGGGGCTCCAGAATACCTCCCCCCAGGCCACGGGGGGCAGGGAGTGGGCGAACAACCTGAATCTGTTTTTCAATAGATTTGACCAACCGCCCTCCCCCCTGTCTGCACAACAACCACTGCTGCCTCTAAGAAATCAAGTCCTGCTACCCACTCCCCACTCCACCGACACCCCCCCCACTCCCAACACACAGCCCCCCATCCTGACCCTGACCAAGACCCAGGTGAGGACGGAGCTGAGGAAGATCAAGGCGAGGAAGGCGTCGGGACCGGACGGCATCAGCGCAAAGCTCCTCAAGTCCTGTGCAGACCAGCTGTGTGGGATTGTGACGTATATCTTCAACATGAGCCTGAAACTGGGGAGGGTACCACAGCTGTGGAAAACATCTTGTGTGGTACCTGTACCAAAAACTTCCCACCCCAAAGACCTGAACAGCTTCAGACCGGTGGCCTTGACGTCCCACTTGATGAAGACCCTGGAGAGACTGCTCCTTGCTCATCTCCGCCCCCTGGTGGAACCAGCGATGGATCCACTCCAGTTCGCCTACCAGCATGGCATTGGGGTGGAGGATGCGGTGATCTTCCTCCTTCACCGTTCTCTGTCCCACCTGGAGAAGCCCGGGAATATGGTGAGGATCATGTTCTTTGACTTCTCCAGTGCTTTCAACACCATCCAACCGATGATCCTGAAGGACAAGCTGCTGCGCGCAGGGGTGGACCAGCACCTGTCATCATGGATCCTGGACTACCTCACGAACCGGCCTCAGTTTGTGAGAACCCGGGACTGTGTTTCCGACACGATCATCAGTAGCACGGGGGCCCCCCAGGGAACGGTGCTGGCTCCCTTCTTGTTCACTCTTTATACTGCGGACTTCTCACACAACACAACACATTGCCATCTACAGAAGTTCTCTGATGACTCTGCGATCGTTGGTCTCATCTCCAGCGGAGATGAAGCTGAGTACAGAGGGCTTATCCAGGACTTTGTGGACTGGTGCCATCAGAACTGCCTCCAGATCAACGCGAGGAAAACTAAGGAGCTGGTGGTGGACTGCCGCAGGCATGGGCAGCCCCTCACAGCACCAGTAAATATACAGGGAACAGACATCGAGATGGTGACATCCTACAAGTACCTGGGTATTCATCTGAACAATAAACTAGACTGGTCACACAATACTGACGCACTCTACAAGAAGGGACAGCGCAGGCTGTTCCTGCTGAGGAGACTCAGGTCTTTTGGTGTACAAGGGGCGCTGCTGAAGTCATTCTATGACACGGTGGTGGCATCAGCCATCACTTTTGGAGTGGTCTGCTGGGGCAGTGGCATTACTGCAGCCGATAGGAAGAGACTGAACAAACTGATTAAGAAAGCTAGCTCTGTCCTGGGGCAACGCCTTGATCCGATGGAGGAGATAGGAGAGAGAAGGACGGTGGCTAAACTGTCATCTCTGCTGGAGTCCGAGTTCCACCCTATGCAGGACATACTGGATGCACTGAGGAGCTCATTTAGCAGCAGACTACATCATCCCAGGTGCACAACCGAGAGGTTTCGTAGGTCCTTCCTACCAACGGCTGTCAGACTGTACAACCTAAGCAGGGCTGCTCGCAGAGATAGCAAAAAGACGTAACAAACTAATAGTTTTTTTTTTTTTTTTTTTTTTTTTTTGAATGCAAAAGATGCAATAGACTTACACAATGGTCCTCTCCGGCATACAACTAGGAACATACCGGTCGCTATGGAGGGTGAGAATATGTATGGGCACATAATCATACCATGTAGGATAACTAAATAGACGGTTATGCTGTTTCATCCCACCTAGCAACAATGCTCTGCACTGTGTGTGTTTATATATTTACATATTTATTCCATCTAGCAACAATGCTCTGCACTGTGTGTGTTTATATATTTACATATTTATTCCATCTAGCTACAATGCTCTGCACTGGGTGTGTTTATATTTATATGTCTATATATTTATTCCATCTAGCTACAATGCTCCGCACTGTGTTTTTATATATCTACATATTATTCCATCTAGCTACATTGCTCCGCACTGTGTGTGTTTATATACTTGCATATTTATTCCACCTAGCTGCAATGCTCCATACTGTGGGTGTTTATATATTTACATATTTATTCCATCTAGCTACAATGCTCTGCACTGTGTGTTCATATATTCATATATTTATTCCATCCAGCTACAATGCTCTGCACTGTGTGTCTGTGTGTGTGTGTGTGTGTGTGTGTGTGTGTATATATATATTTTATAGTAATATGTACATATGTATATTAGCTGCTCTTGCTTGCTTGTTTTTTCTTGCCTTCTGATTGTTGCTCTGAGTGTTGCTATCCCTGTGCTGTTGCAATCCTGGAATTTCCCCGTTGTGGGACTAATAAAGGCTTATCTTATCTTATCTTAAATACTATTTACTTGGATGTCATTTCACGCTGGAGACAGATCATCGAGCCCTACAGTGGCTGAATAGGATGAAGGACACGAATAGTCGTCTTACAGGGTGGTATTTGTCCCTTCAGCCTCATAACTTCACTGTTCGGTATATGGCAGGGAAAACCAACCTTGTGGCAGACAGCCTCTCCAGAGTACATGACTCAGAGTACTGTATTCTCGGGGGGGGGGGGGGGCGGGAATGTGACGACGGAGTGTCGCCACTGCTACGGTCTTCTGTAATTGAGAATTATGTTATATGTGTAGAATTTGCAAATACTAACATGGACTGTATTGATAAAGTGCACATATAATTGGAAATCTGTTTTGACTGAATTGAATTCCTTCTGTGAGATAAATGTTAAGGTTAATTATATTAACTGGGTGAGGCAATCGAATAATAAGACCACGTACCTTTGCCAGCATGCTTCCTGGTGGTATCCAGGCAAAAGACTCCTTAGGGGTTTGAGTGCCTTTTAAAGGATGCCAGGAGGAAGGAGGCATGTGATGGTTGAGTAAAGGGTCATTTAATATGTAAATAATGGTTTAAACTATTTATTGTATTATTTATGGTGTGGTATTTATTCTGTAAATATCTCTTTTAGATGTTATTGGGTATGTGGAAATATGAAAATGTTTATTGTTTTGCTTGGGATTTTGGTACAGTATGTTCCAATTAAGTCTAATTATCTCACTAAGTATATAACAGGTGTTTGTCATTTGGTTTGTGGTGGGGTGTCGGATGTTCATGTGAGTTGTTGCCTGCAAAGTATCTTGTGTAATAAATGGAAAATTGCTGATTGCAAAACTGTTTGGAAGCCTCCACTCTTTCTCTGGTGCCTTGACCCCTTGGGCACGTGACAGTCTGGCTCCCTCTTTACCTCCTGAACACTCTTCACATGCTCTTCCTTCAAGATTACTCCTACTCCATTTCTCTTCCTGTCTATGCCATAGTGGATATATTGGACAAAAGATGTTGAAGATAGAGCTGCCAGGGAGGAGGAAGTGAGGAAGATCACAGAGAAGATTCATGGATGTAGTGAAGGAAGATGTTGGTGTTACAGAGGTAGATGCAAGGGATAGGGTGAGATGGAGGCAGATGATCTGCTGTGGAGACCCCTAAAGGGAGCAGCCGGAAGAAGATGATTTCTCAGTAGTGCCTCACATATAGAGACACCACTGGACACAAACAGTTGACAGGCACTATGCCATCTGGGCACCTGAAGTAGCAACCTCAGTGCATTGTTGTATGCATGCTACCTCTCCTGCAGCTCCACCACAAATGTGCAGTATATAGGAGGAGTACAGTAGTTACAACATTTTGTCAAAGAAATGAACGGATGAATGAATGGATAGGTTGAAAACATTATAACCTATGCAACTTCATTGCATAGGATATAAATAAGACCAGAAACAACCCTGAACCCAGCAAGCTGTCTTTGGTTCCAGTCAGAGTAAAACAATGGAATAAGCTAAAATAACATCAAAGAATGACATGCATGGTCAAGTGTTGGTAGAAGAACAAGGATTCCAGTGGGAATTGGAGAGAATAATGATCAAAACTGACCGCAATCAAAGAGTCAAGCTAATGATAGGCAGACCAAGTCCAACTGCTGAGCCAAGCTAATGCTAACTGTTGATTATAATATAAGTTAGAATTGCACAAGATGCATTACTGATGGTGAATTAGTAAACCAGGTGGGAAACAGGGACGTCTATTAGGATGACTGGAATTTAAAGAAAATTATAATATAAACCGCGCTTGCTTAACTAACTTTATATTAGCACTGTTAGCTCTAAAGATAAAACCTTAGGCTTATGCTCTGGATGGGGACTGAATCATAACAGCCAATAGCACAATGATGAGTTGTAACTGAAGACTGGATCATTTGTCAGTGATGTAGGGAAAAAAGATCTCAGCAGAGCAAAACCAGCTTCGGACCATTCTGCTGAAATGATAAAAATATAATTATTTCTAAGTGAAGAGAGATCTTAATATTTTTACTGTAGTCATATGACCCAAAAAAAAAGCCTTTTAGAAGGTTAAATCCCACAAACACACCATGTTTGAGTGAATGGAGCATTTAAGGAAGGACTGAGGCAGATGGGAGAAAGACAAATCCACACTTTCAACAGCATAGACACGTACATGTGGATAATGTGGTAAGGAACAGACGTAAAACTTCCTTCTAAATTCTGAATTCTTAGCAATATCAATTTTATTTACACAGGACATTTCATAACAACCAAACTCAAATTAGTTTGGTATATAGTGGAGAATGACAAACCCTGTTCCAAGAGCTTATACAATCTATGATATCCCTTTCTCTGTTTGTTTGTTTGTTGGACTATCAGCTTAATTAGATTTATTCACGTTAAAATGAGTCATTAACATTTTCAATACACTGGCTTTAACAGGTGTTAAATTTATTCTGGCATTAGTTTTTTTTTGTTGTTGTTGTTTGTTTTATAGTATTGACTGCCTTGATTGAGGTTTGTGCTCTATGCAGCTTAAAGATAAGATAAGCCTTTATTAGTCCCACAATGGGGAAATTCCAGGATTGCAACAGCACAGGGATAGCAACACTCAGAGCAACAATCAATAAGACAAGAAAAAACAAGAGCAGCGAATATACATATGTACATATAAATATATAAACACAGTGCGGAGCATTGTAGCTAGATGGAATAAATATGTAAGTATATATACACACAGTGCGGAGCATTGTAGCTAGATGGAATAAACAGCATAACCGTCTGCTTAGTTATCCTACATAGTATGAATATGTACCCATACATATTGTCACCTTCCGTAGCGACCGATATTGTCCTAGTTGTATACTGGAGGGGACCATTGTGTAAGTCTATTGCATCTTTTGCATTCGATACTATTAGGTCGTCACGTTTTTTTGCTATCTCTGCAAGCAGCCCTGCTTAGGTTATACAGTCTGACAGCTGTAGGTAGGAAGGACCTGCGAAACCTCTCAGTTGCGCACCTAGGATGATGTAGTCTGCTGCAAAATGAGCTCCTCAGTGCGTTCAGTATGTCCAGCATACGGTGGGACTCAGACTCCAGCAGAGATGACAGTTTAGCCACCATCCTTCTCTCTCCTATCTCTTCCACTGGGTCAAGGCGCTGCCCCAGGACAGAGCTAGCTTTCTTGATCACTGTGTTCAGTCTCTTCCTATTGGCTGCTGTAATGCCACTGCCCCAGCAGACCACTCCAAAAGTGATGGCTGATGCCACCACCGTGTTGTAGAATGTCTTCAGCAGCGCCCCTTGTACACCAAAAGACCTGAGTCTCCTCAATAGGAACAGCCTGCGCTGTCCCTTCTTGTAGAGTGTGTCAGTATTGTGTGACCAGTCTAGTTTATTGTTCAGATGAACACCCAGGTACTTGTAGGATGTCACCATCTCAATGTCTGTTCCCTGTATGTTTACTGGTGCTGTGAGGGGTTGTCCTTCCCTGCGGCAGTCCACCACCTATCACAACTCGCCGCTCCCAGTCATCCATCTCAGCTGCACGCACACCTGCGCCTCGTCAGGAACGGGCTATTTAGCCCACTCGGCCCAGAGCATCGGTCTGGAGTCGTCTGTGTTACCACGCGCTCAAATCCTCGGCAGGATTGTCTCTTCCTGTCCTGCCACTCATCGCTTCAGCATGTAAGCTGTTTTTACCACTTACCTGTCTGTCAGTCTCACCCCTGTGCACAGGTGGATTCCCTGGTGGCGGATTTCCCCATCTTCGCCATCTCCTTTCCTTTCCTCTCCACGCCTCGTCGTGTGCGCAGCAGGGCGCTGTCTCCCAGGCCGAAGATCCTAGCCAACGCCAGCCACCTTCCCTTCTGCAAGTAAGCATTACTCAGTATTGCTTCCCCGTTTGGTTAAGCCCAGCTGATTTCCCTGTCTCTGCTCTTCCCATAGGGTTGCCTGGCTGCACGGCGTGCTGCTCTGTTCCCCACTCTCATCGTCCACCCACAATCCACATACATATCTCATACACGCACCCAAACACCCCTTTGCCGTTGAATAAAGCTATTAAATCTTGCCTGAGCCTGCGTGTGTGTTTCCTGGGCCGATAATTATGTCAGTACGGCTCCAGCAAAGCGGCCCAGCGGACAATAGGCTTGCACGCCGTCTTTCCACCCTTGAGGCTCGGGTGGATTTGATAGCTCATCAACAGCAGGTGATAATCAATTGACCACAGTAACTCACCGGTTGGACCATCTCGACCCCCAGCAGGTGTTCCCCCCGGCTCTTCAGGGTGGATCAGCTTCGGCTGCCTCCACGGCTGGCCAGCCTAGCTCGGGAGCGCCAACCCGGCTCACTCCGATCCCAACTCCCGCTCGCTTCAACGGGAAGCTCGGTGAGGCACAGGGGTTCATCTTACAATGTGAGTCGGTGTTCCTGCGTGTTCCCGGAGATTTCCCTTCAGACCACAGTCGAATTGGCTACATGGCTAATCTCTTGGAGGGGCGAGCATTAGCTTGGGCTTACGCTGTCATGACGAAGCCCAGCTACGCGAACCTCTCCTATGACCAATTTGTGCAGAAGTTTTTGGAGGTGTTTGACCACTCGCGAAGCGACAGTGTCCTCGCCGACCGGCTCCTTAGCCTTCAACAGGGTAGCCGGTCGGCGGCCGATTACGCTGTTGACTTCCGGGTGGCAGCGGAGGAGGTTGGCTGGGGCGAGGTTTCTCTCTGCAGCATCTTCCTTCGCAGCCTCAGTTCTGGTCTGCGGGATGAGTTGGCCAACCGGGACCTTCCGGGGCGGCTATCCGAATTAATTTCCCTAACAATTAGCTTAGATAACAGGCTGCGGGAGAGGTCCGCCGAGCGGAAGTCCTACAGCCGCTTGTGCGGACTTCCTGTCCACCACTCTCAGTCTCACCCCCTGGCGTTACCCGCTCCGGAGTCCGCTGATGAGCCTGAGGCAATGTTGGTCGGGCGAATCAGGCTCCCCCTAGCGGAGAAACAATGCCGCCGGGAGCTGGGGCTCTGCATGTATTGCGGAGGCGATCAGCATACCGTGGAGCATTGCTCGATCAAGCCTAACAGGGGGGTCCGAGTCACTGTAGGGGGTCTCGCGGGCACCAACCAGCAAAATTCCCTCTCCAACTGCTCTCTGCCCATTAGATTTTGCCACAACTCCACCGGGCACCTCACTCACGCACTGGTGGACTCGGGGGCAGAGCAAAGCTTTATTTCCAAAAGCCTGGCAACCCGTTTGGGTATACCCTGTCAACCGTTGTCAGCTCCACTCAACCTTGTCACCCTTTCTCGCTCGCCCCTGGGAGTAGTGACACACCGCACCAGGCCGGTGCCAATTACATTTTCTGGCAATCACCGAGAGGACCTCTGCCTGTATGTCCTGTCTTCCTCCGCGGCCCCCGTCATCCTGGGTTACCCATGGCTGCGCCTGCACAACCCTGTCCTCGATTGGCAATCTGGAAGCATCCTCTCATGGACTTCCTTCTGCATGAGCACTTGTCTCCAGTCTGCGGCATGCGCCCCATCCTCTCCTCCGCCCGCTCCGGTCTCCTCTCCTCCGGACCTCACCCTGGTGCCCCAGGAGTTCCATGACTTGGGAATTGTGTTCAGCAAGTCCAAAGCGATGTCTCTTCCTCCTCACCGCCCATATGATTGTGCCATAAACCTCCGCCCGGGGGCGCCATTACCATCCAGCCGCCTATACAGCCTTTCTGCTCCTGAACGTGAGGCTATGGACATGTACATCAGGGAGTCGCTCAGCGCCGTGATCATCCGCCCCTCCTCGTCCCCGCTCAGTGCCAGTTTCTTCTTCGTCTCTAAGAAGGATGGGTCCCTGCGTCCATGTATCGACTTCAGAGCCCTCAATGACATCACAGTGAAGGATCGGTATACCCTGCCTCTTATGGACACTGCCTTCCACTCCCTCCAGGGGGCGACCTGGTTCACCAAGTTAGACCTCCGCAGCACCTACCATCTCGTTTGGATCTGGGAGGGCGATGAGTGGAAGACGACCTTTCGGACGCCCAGCGGCCACTTTGAGTACTTAATAATGCCGTTCGGGCTCACCAACGCTCCCGCCGTCTTCCAGCAGCTCATCAACGATGTCCTGCGAGATTTCCTGGGGGTCTTCGTCTTCGTATACTTGGATGACATTCTCATCTTCTCCAGGTCTCGGGAGGAGCACCAGGCTCACGTGAGGCGGGTTCTGCAGCGGCTGCGCTGCTGGAGAACAGACTTTACATCAAGGTGGAGAAATGTGAGTTTTATGCCAAGACCACCTCTTCCCTGGGTTTCGTCATTTCCCATAACCAGATCCTCCCCAACCCCGCCAAGGTTAAAGCGGTGGTTGAGTGGCCCAAGCCCACCTCCAGGAAACAGGTGCAGCAATTCATCGGCTTTGCCAATTTCTACCGTTGCTTTGTTCCCAACTTTGGCACCATCGTTACTTCCCTGACCCGCCTCACTTCTCCCAAGGTGCCCTTCCAGTGGACCGAGGAGGCAGCGACCGCATTCGAGACCCTCAAGACGGAGTTCTCTTCCTCCCGGGTCCTAACCCAGGTTGACTCCGCGCTGCAGTGTCTGGTTGAGGTGGACGCATCTGACATGGGGGTGGGGGCGGTGCTTTCCCAGCGATCACCGGTGGATGGAGTCAAGCGGCCCTGCGCCTTCTTCTCCCGGCGGCTGTTGGCGGCTGAGCGTAACTATGACGTCGGCGACAGGGAGCTTCTGGCTGTCAAGCTCGCGCTGCAGGAGTGGCGTCACTGGCTGGAGGGGGCAGCTCAGCCTTTTGTGGTCTGGACGGACCACAAGAATCTAGAGTATTTGAGGTCAGCCAGGCGTCTGAATGCCCGCCAGGTGCGCTGGTCTCTGTTTTTTGCTCGGTTCCAGTTCACGATCACCTACCGTCCAGGCTCCAAGAATGGGTTGCCCAACTCCCTGTCTAGACAGTTTGCCCCTGAGGCTCCAGAGGAGCTGGATCACACCATCCTGCCCAGCTCGTGTGTTGTGGGGGCGGTTTCCTGGTCCATCAGGGGCAAGATCCGCAGGGCGCAGGAGACCGAACCAGACCCTGGCGGCGGCCCGGATGGGAGGCTCTTTGTTCCATCGGCGGTTCGGGGGGAGGTTATTCACTGGGCCCACACGTCCAAGCTCGCCTGTCACCATGGTGTCTCCCGACTGGTGGACCTCCTTCAACGCTCTTTTTGGTGGCCCGGTCTCCAGAAGGACGTCACCAATTGCTGCAAGAAGCAACTGCTCTTGCTTGCTTGTTTTTTTTTTTCTTGCCTTCTGATTGTTGCTCTGAGTGTTGCTATCCCTGTGCTGTTGCAATCCTGGAATTTCCCCATTGTGGGACTAATAAAGGCTTATCTTATCTTATCTTAATTACGTCCGGGCCTGCCCCCAGTGTGCTACTGGCAAGACCCCGAATTCCCTCCCCCCACGGGTCTACTCCAGCCCCTGCCGGTCCCGAGCAGGCCCTGGTCACACATCGCCCTAGACTTCGTTACTGGTCTCCCTGTCTCCAATACCTACGACACTGTTCTGACGATCGTGGATCGGTTCTCCAAGGCTGCCCACTTTGTGCCGCTCCGGGGTCTCCCTTCGGCACGAGAGACGGCCGATCTCCTCGTCCAACACGCGGTCAGGCTGCACGGGATCCCAGTGGATGTCGTATCCGATCGGGGGCCTCAGTTCGTGTCCCAAGTGTGGAGGTGCTTTTGCAACGCCCTGGGGGCCACTGTGATTCTTTCCTCCGGCCCCCACCCTCAATCCAACAGGCAGTGTGAGCGCACCAATCAGGAGCTGGAGGCTGCCCTGCACTGTGTCACCTCCTCCAACCCATCCTCCTGGAGCTCTTACTTGGCCTGTGTGGAGTATGCCCACAATACGACACGGTCATCGGCTACCGGGATGTCCCCCTTCAGGGCATCGTTGGGCTACGATCCCCCCTTGTTTCCCGAGCAGGAGAGTGAGTTGGCCGTTCCATCCATCCAGGCGCATCTGAGACGCTGCCGGAGCTTGTGGACCAGGGCATGCAAGGCGCTTTTACGCAAGGCGGCGCGCAACAGCACCACAGCTAATCGCCACAGGAAGCCGGCTCCCAGTTACCAGGTGGGCCAACAGGTCTGGTTGTCATCTCAGGACATTAATCTTAAGGCCGAGAAGAGGAAGCTGGCTCCACGTTTCATCAGTCCCTTCACCATCTCCAAAATCATCAACCCGGTGGCTGTGCGTTTGGCCCTCCCCCCTCCCTCCCTGTGTGTCCCACTTTTCATGTGTGTAAGGTCAAGCCCGTGATCTCCGACCCACTCTGTCCTCCTCCTAGGGCGCCGCCCGCTCCCATGATGATCGACGGCCACCCGGTGTGGGGAGTTGCTTCCATCCTGGACTCCCGGCGTCGAGGTCTTGGGCTGCAGTACTTGGTGGATTGGGAGGAATATGGCCCAGAGTGGAGATCCTGGGTGCGCTTTTCTTTTATGCTGGACAAAGATCTCATCACGGAGTTCCACCGGGCGCACCCGGATAAACCAGCGCCAGGAGGCGCTGCTAGGGGGGGGAGTAATGTCACAACTCGCCGCTCCCAGTCATCCACCTCAGCTGCGCACACACCTGCGCCTCGTCAGGAACGGGCTATTTAGCCCACTCGGCCCAGAGCATCGGTCTAGAGCCGTCTGTGTTACCATGCACTCAAATCCTCGGCAGGATTGTCTCTTCCTGTCCTGCCACTCATCGCTTCAGCACGTAAGCTGTTTTTAACCACTTACCTGTCTATCAGTCTCACCCCTGTGCACGGGTGGATTCCCTGGCGGCGGATTTCCCCATCTTCGCCATCTCCTTTCCTTTCCTCTCCACGCCTCGTCGTGTGCGCAGCAGGGCGCTGTCTCCCAGGCCGAAGATCCTAGCCAACGCCAGCCACCTTCCCTTCTGCAAGTAAGCATTACTCAGTATTACTTCCCCGTTTGGTTAAGCCCAGCTGATTTCCCTGTCTCTGCTCTTCCCATAGGGTTGCCTGGCTACACGGCGTGCTGCTCTGTTCCCGACTCTCATTGTCCACCCACAATCCACATACATATCTCATACACACACCCAAACACCCCTTTGCTGTTGAATAAAGCTATTAAATCTTACCTGAGCCTGCGTGCGTGTTTCCTGGGCCGATAATTATGTCAGTACAGCTCCTTAGTTTTCCTTGCATTGATCTGGAGGCAGTTCCGATGGCACCAGTCCACGAAGTCCTGGATAAGTCCTCTGTACTCAGCTTCATCTCTGTTGGAGATGAGGCCGACGATTGCAGAGTCATCAGACAACTTCTGTAGATGGCAGTGTGTTGTACTGTGTGAGAAGTCCGCAGTATAAAGGGCAAACAGGAAGGGAGTCAAAACCATTCCCTGGGGGGCCCCCGTGCTACCGACAATCGTGTCAGACACACAGTCCCGGGTTCCCACAAACTGTGGCCAGTTAGTGAGGTAGTCCAGGATCCATGATGACAGGTGCTGGTCCACCCCTGCACACAGCAGCTTGTCCTTCAGGATCATCGGTTGGATGGTGTTGAAAGCACTGGAGAAGTCAAAGAACATGATCCTCACCGCATTCCCAGGCTTCTCCAGGTGGGACAGAGAACGGTGAAGAAGGAAGATCACTGCATCCTCCACCCCAATGCCATGCTGGTAGGCGAACTGGAGTGGATCCATCGCTGGTCCCACCAGGGGGCGGAGGTGAGCAAGGAGCAGTCTCTCCAGGGTCTTCATTATGTGGGACGTCAGGGCCACTGGTCTGTAGCTGTTCAGATCTTTGGGGTGGGAAGTCCTTGGTACAGGTACCACACAAGATGTTTTCCACAACTGTGGTACCCACCCCAGTTTCAGGCTCAGGTTGAAGATGTACTCCACAATCCCACACAGCTGGTCTGCACAGGACTTGAGGAGCTTTGCGCTGATGCCGTCCGGTCCCGACGCCTTCCTCGCCTTGATCTTCCTTAGCTCCGTCCTCACCTGGGTCTTAGTGAGGGTCATGTTGGGGGGCTGTGTGTTGGGAGTGGGGGGGTGTTGGTGGAGTGGGGTGTGGGTAGTAGGACTCGATGTCTTTAGAGGCAGCAGTGGTTGTTGTGCAATCGGGGGGGAGGGCGGTTGGTTGGTTGGTCAAACCTATTAAAAACAGGTTCAGATTGTTCGCCCACTCCCTGCCCCCTGTGGCCTGGGGGGAGGTATTCTGGAGCTCAGAGATGGTTTTAAGGTTTCTCCAGACCCCATCGATGTCGCTCTGTTGCAGCTTGTCCTCCATCTTCTTCCTGAAGCTGTCCTTGCTAGCAACTTAATAAAGTTGCTATCCCTGTAATATCTGATTCCACTTTGCTGATAAAATAATAGATTTGCAGAGAAAAGAAGTTACAGACGGGGCCAACATCAAATGGCATTTTGGATAAATTTTAAGAATAGTCTTACATAGAACAATGACACAAAGTTCCAGAAAATTAAAACAAACTTGGGGAACTGGAAGTCAAAAATTCATTACTGCAGCAAGATGTTTTTCTGTCTAAAGAACTGCATAATCTACTGATTGGACATTTATTTTACCCTTTATGTCTTCCATGTACTGTAATGCTACTTTTGACAGTATCTAGGAAACTGGGAAGGAACTGTGCAGTTTACAGTCAAAAGTGGTGTTGAGCAGCATTCCACAGCAGCTGCACTCTACATTCCCCAAGTGTACAGAGGACTGAGATGTTTGCTACAAGTGCATAAAGAATAGCAACATGGGGTTTTGTTCCTATTAACATCAAGGAAGATTTTTGTTTAACTGTGGTCAGTCTTACAGTGGTTAAATTGTTTTCTGTCGAGAAGCAGGTAACAAATTAACACAGCACTGGCAGTAAATACCACTGTGTTACGACGGTCTCAAAGGGCCAGGTTTACTGCCAAGAATATATTAACACAATCAAGAAACGGTGGTGTTATTGTGAAATAAAACAATTATTGGTCTAACCAGGACATTTTAATAACCACAATGTAATATATGCATAAAGCAAAGTCATTAGTGAGATGCGTATGCTTCCATTAAAATGATTATTTGGAGACACAACTTAATCAGGCTGTCTGAACATGCAGTCAGTTAATTTGTTGCAACCAAGAAAAATGTGTTGCACTGCTCAGTGAGTTCAGTACCAACATCTAAAATAAGTTTAATTCAGTTTAAATAGTTTAAATATTTATTTGATATTGATTTGCATTTCTTCTGTACATTGCTATATTTCATTGTTTGGAAAAAAAGAGTAAATGTAAAAAGTAAATGGCATTCACTTACATCAGGGATGGGCAACTATGTGCCATGGAGGGCCATTCCACTGCAGGTTTTCTGTTCCAGCCCGTCACTTCAGCAGCTGTTTTCTCTAATTAGCAATCCTTGAAGCTCATCAGTGCAAACACCAGCCCTGCGTTCAGTTGACAAAACAGTTCGCCGAACACAGTTGGCAAGGCAAACTGACCTAAATGAACGGACGGTTCTCAGCAAACGGTTTTTCTGTTCGGCTCACGCATTATGTAGTTGTGTAGATCTATGGCCCTCTGTCAGCCGGTAGAGGACCCCAGTAACTACGGCGTAGACTGTAACCTACTTCAGTTTCATATTTCCTAAGAATTCTCTGTTATACCCCTACCAAAAACAATATTTTATGTGATATTGTTTTACTTACAAAATGACATAACCTCTACTCTTAAATTGATGGAATTGCTCCGAAAATAAAATAAAACAAAAGAATATCGCAAACTATCTTACCTAGCCGCCATCTTTGTTCGCTGCACAAGCCACCTCCAAAAGCATTAAGCCAAAGAGAAAATGGTTCGCAGCAACCGTGTCGTTCAGTTACGGAAACTAACGAACAGTTCCAAACAGTTGCAAATTGTTTTGTCAACTGAACGTGCCCCTGCTGAAGACACTGAGTGGAAGGGCCTTCACTGCCCATCCCTGATTTATATAGTGTTTTTTCTCATCTCAGGATGATAAAATAAAATACCTGGGTCAAGGAGGAACTCTGTACATATAGGAACTATGTACAGAGCCAGACACAGCAGGCACCAGCATGGGCATCCGGCAAAAGAGGCCGTAAGATGGCGCCCCGCCTTGTATACGGGCAGTGCGGTGACGTGACAGGAAGTCCACATCACCACACTGCACACCGCTTTAGAAAAGTCCAAAGCCGACTTCCGGTCTGGACGCCATGGTGATAGCAACCTAACGCTGAAACTCCCAGACCCAATCCAAGGAAAACATCCTCAAAATCAGACCTAACGAATTTTTGGAAGATTAAAAATCAAAAGACAATAACACCATGCCTAACCAAAAGCAGAAGAAACTGACATTCCCCAGGTCAGGACGCGCAGCGGCCGCAGAATCTGAACCGGAGGACCTCCGTTCAGAAGACGAGGACCTGGGCCTAGCTAACAAAAGGATTAGCTTGAAATCGCTATTTGACGAATTACGACGATTTCGGGCCGAATTTCTTGAATTCAGAGAGGATCTAAAAAGGACGAACAGCAGAATGGACCAGGCCGAAAACCGAATCTTGGAAGCTGAAGAAAGAGTAAAAGTGCTTGAAGATTCTGTGTTGGATTTACACAGAAAACAGACAAGGCTGGAGGCTAAGCTAACCGATCAAGAAGGAAGACAGAGACGAGATAACATCAGAATTCACGGTCTGAAAGAAGGAGCTGAAGATAGTTTCAACACAGTGGCGGAATGCGTGGAATCCTTATTGAGAGAGAAGTTGGATATTCCACAAACCACCGATTTGAAGATAGAAAAGGCCCATCGTACATTAGCCGCAAAGCCAGCGCCGGAAGCGCCCCCACGTTCTGTGGTGGTGAGATTCGCCAATTTCAAAATAAAACAAGAGGTTGTAAGACGGGCTTGGCAGAAAAAAGGATTTATGCATCATGAGAGAAAAGTCTTCGTGGAGCACGATTACGCCCCTGAGGTTCTTAAAAAGCGACGGGAATATAACAACGCCAAAAAGGTTCTACGGGAACAGAATCTACGCTTTCAGACGCCATTTCCGGCGAAGCTAAGGGTCTTTTACGGTGAAGAGTCATGTCTTTATAATTCAGCGGAAGAAGCAACAATTGACATGGCAAGAAGAGGGCTCCCGGTAACGGTGTTTAAACCTGCAGCGAATCTGAGCGAAAAGATCAGAGCTCAAACGTGGTCCACTCAGATACCTTCAAAAACCACGGGCCAGCAGCGGGAAATCCAGCCCCAGAGCTACAAAGATAAGCTTTCCAGTTCCAGGAAGGAATAGCGACCTTTTTGGGGTTTTTTTTCTTTTCAGTCACTCTGCACTTCCACCCCCCCTCCTACAAGGTAACAAACATTAAAGGAGATGCAGAATCAGCATGTGGTAAAACCTTTCATGGAGCAGTTATAGCATTAGAAACAAATGTCTTCTTAATCTAAAGGGAAAAAAAAAAATCATGTTAAAATAGAAACGTAACAATGACCCACATGTTCTCTCCACACTAACAAATACTGTATTAGAGTGAATGTTTGCTGTGATGGGGGTGGGAGGGTGCATACAATCTCATAGGGTATAGGCATAAAAAAAAAAAATCATTACAAATTCGGATTGGGATCTGAAATTCACGTTAAAAACATGGGACAACTTACAGGGGTAAGAGAGGGCCCTCAACACGTAACAGAGTTTGAGGAATTTCCCTCAGAGCCTACACTCCATCAGGGCTCTTACAGGGTCTTTAAAGAGACCCCAGCTCAGGAAGTTTTTATGACAGTTTTTTGTTTTAAAGTTTCATACACTATGTTCTTAATGTTTTTTATGTTCTTAATGTTCTTTCAGTTTCTGAGTAGCAAAAAAGAGGGCCACCACACCGTTATACTAAATAAGAAAATACAATGGAGAAACAGGGTGTAACCAAAATAGCCTCATATAATGTAAAAGGGATCCTGAATCCAGTTAAAAGATCCAAGATTCTACGCAAAATGAAAAAAGACAAAGCAGAAATAATATTTTTACAAGAAACCCACCTAACAGACGTGGAACACACTAAACTCAATAGACAAGGGTTTAAAATGAGCTCTTCATCTTCATATAAATCAGGGAGGAGGAGGGGAGTAGCGACATTGATATCAACCAAAATTACATTTGAAAAAAAATCAGAACACAAAGATAAAGAAGGGAGGCACAGTTTGGTAACTGGGCGGCTAGAGGGAGAAGATATCACCCTGCTGAATGTATATGCACCACCAGGGGCTAAATGGAAATTTTATAAAAATGTATTCGACCTAATGATAACTAAAGCCCAAGGTTTAGTGATATGTGGTGGAGACTTCAATCTAAGACTGAATCCATACTGGGATGCAACAGGTAATTCTTCACATCAAAATAACACCCAAAATAGGAATACTCGGATGCTACTAAAAGAAATGGAAATCTGTGACGTATGGAGGGAATTCAACCCCAATGTAAAAGATTATACTTTTTATTCAACGCCACATTCATCTTACTCAAGGATTGATTACTTTTTTATGTTTAATAGAGACATTGGAAGAGTAAAAACATGTAAAATAGGACTGATGGATCTCTCTGACCACAGTCCGATCTATATGGACTTAAACATCCAAAAATACACAAATAATACATTTTCCTGGAGATTGAATTCAAATGTCCTGAAAGGACCACTGAAAGATGAATTGGAATCAGATATTCTCAGATATTTGGAAGAAAACGATAATGGAGAAGTATCCCCTTTAATACTGTGGGATGCGTGCAAAGCTGAAATAAGGGGAAAAATTATTGCAAAACTGGCAACCCAAAAGAAAGACAAGAAAAACTAATCACACTAGAGTCAGAACTCAAGAACCTAGAAAAAGAACACAAAGACAACACTCATTCTAATGGCTCGCTCAAGATTAAAGAAATTAAAAATCAAATAAATGAGATCTACACAATAGAAATCCAGAAGAAACTTACATTTCTGAAACAAAAACACTATGAAGCAGGCAGTAAATCGGCAAAATTACTAGCCTATAAATTGAGGAAACAACAAACAGAAAGAGCAATCTACAAAATCAGAGACCCAGTATCAAAGGAAATAAAATTCAGAATTCAGGATATTCTTAAAAGCTTCGAGAATTACTACAAGAACTTATACTCCCACAAAAAACATAAAAACGCATCCGAGACATTCCTAAACACATTAAACCTTCCCCAACTTACGGAATCACAAAATAAAACCCTACTGTCAGAAATACAACCTAAAGAATTGGAAAAAGCAATTATGAAACTTAAAGCTAACAAATCCCCAGGAGCAGATGGCTATACAGCAGAATGGTACAAAACCTTTAAACAGCAACTATCTCCTCTCCTCCTGAAAACATTTAACTATGTCCTCCACACAGGGGAAATCCCCCCCTCCTGGAGAGAAGGGGTCATTGCAGTTATACCTAAACCTGAAAAGGATAAACTAGAATGCTCCAACTACAGACCAATCAGTGTATTAAATCAGGACTATAAGCTTTTTACCACTATCCTTGCCAAAAGGTTAGAAAACATACTGACAGACTTAATTCACTTAGACCAAACAGGTTTTATAAGACAAAGACAGACACAAGACAACATTCGACGCACTTTACACATAATTCATCATATAAAAAAATATAACTTAAATGCAGTCATATTGGGATTAGATGCTGAAAAAGCATTCGATTCAGTTGACTGGTCTTTCCTATATAGAATCTTATCCAGTTTCAATTTTCATAACAACTTCATTAGAACTATACAGGCATTATATAAAAAACCAACAGCTAAAATAAGGATTAACGGTAATTTATCATCATCTTTTGAGCTGGAAAGAGGATGTCGTCAAGGCTGCCCCCTGTCTCCACTGCTCTTTGCAATCTTCATAGAACCTCTGAGCCAATGGATAAGACAAAATCAAGAAATTCAAGGTATTACACTTGGTCAGAAGGAACATAAAATAGCACTCTTTGCTGATGACATTTTAATATACCTAGGGCAGCCAGACACTTCTCTACCAGAACTAATCTCAGTTTTTTCAGACTATGGAGATTTATCGGGGTACAAATTAAACATGCATAAAACCCGATCGACTTCCGGGAAGATGGCGGAGAGACATAACACTTAAACAAAGAGCTCTCCCTAGCCGGATTAAAAATCATCGGTAAATGGCCAACTCGACATAAACGAATCAATAAACTAAGGGATGAAAACACGAAGGAACCGGGCACAAGGACAAAAACAGGGTAAAATTGAAGAATTCCTCTCCAACAACGCAGGAAAAACCGCTGTACGCAAAGCCCAAAAAAACGAGATGTCCACAGCAGTGAAAATGGAGGACGCCAGACTCGACAACATGAACGCTGGCATCGCCAGTTTGGGTGAAGAGTTGAGAGAATTCAAGCGACAGCTACAACAGGATTTAGCGGCTCTTAAGGAGGAACTGAAAAAAGAAATTAAGGAGGAAATCATGGACCTCCGAAGAGAAATGGAGCGTAAATTAACGGAAAACATGGAGGAGCTGCGCTCCCAGCGGGCGTGTATGACAGAAGCGCAGACCCGAATTTCGGAACTAGAAGATTGGAAAAGCGAGGCAAACGAACAACTACAGACCCTGACGACGCAAACGCAGAGGATGCAGGAGAAAATAAACGACTTGGAGAGCAGATCCCAACGAAGCAATATGCGCATCTTTGGAATTCCGGAGGGCATTGAAGGCAACTCGATGACAAAATTCATGGATCAGTTCTTAAAAAAAGAACTGGAAATACCCGGAGAAACGGATCTGCAGATTCAACGGGCGCACAGAACACCGGCACAGAACCCGAAAACAAACTCTCCACCCAGGTCAGTTGTGGTAAACTTTGTGAAATATGACATAAAGGAAAGAATCCTGACGCAAGCATGGAAAAAAAAGATACGAATCGGCGACAAACAGGTATTTTTTGACCATGACTACCCGACAGAAATCGTGCAGCAGCGGAAGAAATATGCCAATATTAAAAAAACGCTGAAAGAGAAAAAAATTAGATTCCAAACGCCGCTAACGAAAATGAGGATTCATTGGGAGGAAGGCACAAGAACCTACAACACGGCCGAAGAGGCAGCGCGGGATATGATGGAGCGGGGCCTTGAGGTGAGCGTGCCGAAGGAGACGGCTGGAGCAGCGGCGGCCCTGAACGCACCACGACAGACGGAGTGGAGACGAGTGAACGGCGGAAGAAGGGGGAGAGACGTGGAGCAGCGGGCCCAGGACAAGCTACAAGGCTTTCAACTGAAAGCCTAGATCATAACAAAGATTAAGAAAGGCACAGAAGAAATGAAGGCCAAGAAGACAAGGTAAAAGAGAAACAGACGGCTAGGAGAGGTTTAAGTGATATTTGTTGGACATTTCTAGACTTATGACTATTACTTTGATAGTAATTAGAAGTCTAGGGAGGGCCCTTCACTCTGTGAAGACAAACCCCCCACCCACCAACAGGGACCAGTGGGCAGAAGAAAGGCCCAAAGTACGGAGGTCGAGTTTTTTTAATGTGTTTTTATATAAATATGTGTTATTTTTGTTGTTAAAGGGGCTAGGAGCACAAGTTAAAAAAATGGAAAAACATGAATATGGGTAAAAATCTTAAGATAATGACTGAAAAAACCAGAAGAATTAAGAGATGGAAACTAAAAACTTGATGCTCCAACATTTGCCCCCCCCCCCCTTTTTATTTTTTATTTTTTTTTATTTTTTATTTTTATTTTGTTTATTTTTTTTTTTTTTCCCTACCCTAACCCCTTTGTTTTTTAAATGTAGAATGTGATCTGAATGCATTATATATGATGAAAAATGAATAAAAATCTAAGTTACAAAAAAAAAAACATGCATAAAACCCAAGTTTTAACATTCAACTATGACCCAAATCATTTTTCACTAAGTGAACTCAAAACTAACTGGGAGTTGGAAACTATGAAATATCTGGGGGTCAATATCCCGAAACAACTCGACAAAATTATAACACTAAACTATGATCCACTGGTGACAAAAATAAAATCTGACCTAGCAAGATGGAATATGATACCATTCTTAGGTACTGCACAAAGAATTGAAGCAGTCAAAATGAATATACTTCCACGTCTTCTATACCTTTTCCAAACAATACCGGTAGAACCTCCCAAAAAACATGGCAGGAGCTGGACAGAAGGATCTCAAGATTCATATGGCAGGGTAAGAGACCTAGAATCAGATATAGAACCCTACAGCTAAACAAAGACAAAGGTGGGCTTGCGCTGCCAAATATCAGGGACTATTTTATAGCTGCACAAATTAAAACTTTAGTAGAGATATGTAACCCAGTCTACACTGCACAATGGAAGGAGATGGAATGCCAAATAACAAGTGACATCCCCCTACAGGCGATAATAGGGAACAATGCCTTAACTAAACTCTTGAATAATACTAACCCGTGGATAGAGACCCTGGTCACACTTTTTCAACGCTGAGACAAAGTCGCTGATTTCTTCCCATTAAAAGTACCTAATCAACAGCGATCGGCGCTCGTGACGGACCCCCATGGGCTGAATTTCCACCCCCGTCAGAATCCCGTCGGAATGCCCCTTTAATCGGGTAGAACCGCTGCGCTCTATCTGAAGCTTTTGCCAAGCTAATGCTGGCTAGCTTAACACTAGCCCCTGTGCGTCACCTAACTCCGACACGAAGCGGCTCAGTCCCCGGTGAGGGCTTACCGGAGGAACCAACCGAGGCGGCTCAGTCCCCGGTGAGGGCTTACCGGATGAACCAACCGAGGCGGCGATTGGGAGCTCGGGCGCGGCGTTGGTGAGAGACGGGGGCCACCTGGATTCAGCATGACAGTGGCCTGAATCGGAGCCCAATTTGCGAGGCCCAGCCGAGGAACCACCAGACTGACGGCGGTCGGTGACGGGGCCTAGCGGAAGAGCCACCCAGCCAGACGACAGCGAGCGACGGTGATCGGCCACCGATCGGCGGAGGTGATCGGTGGATTAGAGCTACGCCGGCGGAGTGCGACATAACTGGCGGTGACGGGGCCCAGCGGAGGAGCCACCCAGCCAGACGGCGACGAGTGGCTGTGATCGGTGGATTCCGGCTGCGCCGGCGGTGTGCAACATAACTGGCCAGGTAGACGGAGGCAGGCGCCGGCGATAGCCTAGCCGGATTCTCTGTTTATTTCTATCCACAAGTCAGTAAAATGCCACCCAAAAAAGAGGAAATGGAAGAAATTAAAAAATCTCTGAACTTTGTGTTAGAAGAATTGGCCAAAATGACTAACCAACAGGCCAAAATAATAAACCTAATAGAAGAGGTACAAGCCCTACATTCAATAATAAAAGAAAAAGACAAAAAAATTATGGACCTGGAGCAACACGGGCGTCTTTTGGAGCAACGCGTCGAGGATCTTGAACAAGGTTCTCGCATTGATGACCTAGTTATAAGTGGACTAGACATCAGATATCAGTCATACGCTCATGCCGCAACAGGACTGAGTGGTGAACATGCTTCCATAAGTGAATCAATGTCCTTAGAAAACCAAGTGCTTCAGTTCCTTAATGATAAAGACATTAAGGTAGAAGCCAATGCGATCTCAGCCTGTTATGCTTTACCGAAGAAAGATAACAAAACAAAGAAATCAATTGTGATGCGCTTTGTGAACAGGAGGGTGAAAAATGACATACTGAGACAGGCCAGAAAACTAAAGGAAACTCAAGTTTACCTAAATGAACACCTGACAAAAAAAACCCGCTGAATTAGCACGGCAGGCACGGATGCTAAAAAAACAAAATAAGATACAGTCAACCTGGACAAGAAATTGTAGAATTTGGATTAAACTAAATGGAACACCTGAGCAAGCAAAAAGTATAATGATCAGAGATGCTACTGACTTAGATAAATACAAATGAACACTGACTATGAAACACAGAGTGAGGAAACTCAAACTCTAAAAATATGCCACTATGCTGAACATAAACCACAAGAGATGGAGAATGATATTGATCCTGATAACCACTTTTTCAATAATATTCATAACCACTGTGAATATTACACTGAAAAGCAATTCAAAAGTCAAGTGCAATTAGATGGTAAACTGTCAATAATACACTTCAATAGCAGAAGTCTTAACAAAAACTTCTCACAGATTCAGGACTATTTAAAACAGCTAAACAGAAAATTCACAGCTATTGCAGTCTCGGAAACCTGGCTTAATGAAGACCAGGCTCCCCTGATGGCAATAGAGGGATATCAGATGTTTAACATTAACAGATCTCAAAAAAAGGGTGGTGGTGTTGCACTGTATATTGATGACCTATATAGATGTAAGCTTGTAAATGAAATGTCCTCAGCACTACCAGGAATTTTGGAATGTGTTACTGTTGAGATTGACCTAGACAAAACAAAAAATCTAATCATAAGCTGCATATACAGAACGCCGGGAACTTGCATTGAGACATTCAGAGATAAATTAGTCGAGCTGTACAATAATATTACTAGTAAGAAAATGGTAGCAATTTGTGGAGATTTCAATATTGACCTACTTAATCCACATCAACAAAATGTAGTTACAGAGTTCATGAACTCTATGTACAGCATGAGTCTATATCCCACAATAACACATCCCAGTAGAATCACAGTTCACTCTGCTACACTTATTGACAACCTGTTTGTCAATGTTCTCGATAAGAAAATAGAAAGTGGATTATTGATAAATGATATAAGCGACCACTTGCCAATCTTTGCACTTATCCATGGCCACACGGGGCCCAACCCAGAAAAAATCTCAAAATCGTTCAGACACAAATCACCAAACGCAATCAGTTCTTTTAAAGAGGACTTGCTGAAGCAAGACTGGACAGAAGTCTATGTATCAGATGTAAATGAAGCCTATGACACATTTATAAACATTGTAACCACTCTTTATGAAAAAAACTGCCCATTAGTTAAAAAAAAGCTTAAACACAAATTTGCTGACAAACCATGGTTAACCAAAGGACTACAAAAGGCGTGTAAAAAGAAAAATTTATTATATAAAGCTTTCATAAAGAAAAGGACAAAAGAAGCAGAGCAACGGTATAAAACATACAAAAATAAGTTAACATATATAATAAGATGCAGTAAAAGAGACTATTACAGTAAAGAACTGGAAAAAAACAAAGACAATATTAAAAATACATGGACAATAATCAACAGTATCCTTGGAAATAAAAGCAGAAATACTAGCTACCCAACTAATATTCCAAAAAATAATAAATCGACTCCGAATGTGAATATAGCTTCACCTGCAGATAAATTTAATAATTTTTTTGTTAACATTGGACCTAAACTGGCCCGAGAAATACCCACTACGGCGCCTACAGGTGATACAATATGTAATAACACTGCTGTAAAAGACACCATCTTCATAAAGAACACAGACGAAAGAGAGGTCATTGAAATTGTTAAATCGTTCAAAAGTAAAACATCTACTGACTGCGATGGTATTGACATGCTACTAGTCAAAACTGTTATCGAATGCATAGTGAAACCACTGACGTATATCTGTAACCTGTCTCTCCAATCAGGTATATTTCCCAATGCAATGAAAATAGCTAAAGTAATTCCGATTTACAAGACAGGCGACAGAGGGGAACTCTCCAACTACAGACCAATTTCACTATTACCGCAATTTTCCAAAATACTTGAAAAAATACTCTATGAGAGAATTGACAACTTCATACTGAAGAATGATTTATTGTGTGAGCAGCAATATGGGTTCAGACACAAAAGGACAACAGCATATGCCTTAATGGAATTTACAGAAAAAATATCAACAGCCATTGAAAATAAAGAGTATTCAGTTGGAGTATTCCTGGATCTTAAAAAAGCATTTGATACAGTAGATCACATTCTATTATTAAAGAAACTACAAAATTGTGGTATTAGAGGGGTAGCACTGTCCTGGTTAAGTAGTTACTTAAAGAATAGATATCAGTTTGCATGTGTTAACAGCAAAAACTCAGAGTTACTGAAGGTCACCTGTGGAGTCCCACAGGGTTCAGTTTTGGGACCATTATTATTCAATATGTATATAAATGATATATGTAAAGTTTCAGAAAAAATGGACTTAATATTGTTTGCTGATGACACTAATCTGCTATGCAGTGGAAACAATTTGGAACAACTTCTGGATACACTCGGAAAGGAATTAGGAAAGCTGAAACTGTGGTTTGATTCAAACAAATTAACGCTCAATTTAAGCAAGACAAAATTTATAGTCTTTACCATCACAACTACCCAGTACCCAAACTCAGTGTAAATGGTGTAGAGATTGAAAGGGTATCCGAAACTAAATTCCTTGGAGTAATAATTGATAACAAACTGTGTTGGAAGCCACATATTAATTATATAAAAGGTAAAGTATCCAAATCAATTGCAATATTACACAGAGTGAAAAATTTGCTGAATCAACCCACACTATACACCTTGTACCATTCATTAATACTCCCATACATGACATATTGTAATGAAGTATGGGGAAATACATATAAAACAAACATATATCCACTCTTTATGCTTCAAAAGAGAGCTATTAGAATAATCAACAAAGCAGCTTACAGGGAACCAACAAACCCACTTTTTCTTAAACAAAAAACTCTCAAGTTGAAAGATTTGATTGACTTTAAAACCGCAATAATAATGTTCAAAGTGAAGAATCTATCACTGCCCGCAAATATCCAAAAGTTGTTCCAAACAAGGGAGAAACGATATCACTTCAGAGGAACATGTACAGTATATTTCAAAAGCCTACAGTGAGAACAACCACCAAGCAACACTGTATTTCAGTGCAAGGAGTCAGATTATGGAACGATTTTGGACCTGAATTAAAATCATGTACAAAGCTTGGACAATTTAAACAAAAACTAAAGGAAGAAATACTCCAAACATATTTACAAGACGACATGTAAACTCACATAAGGATTGACATTTCCAGCCTGTGTTGTGTTGTAGCTTAGTTTTTCTTTTTTTCTTTTTTTCTCTGTGACACTATGTCTTAGATTTGTTTTTGAATAGTAACCGCTTAACTTAGACTAGCTCAGTTTTCTTTTTTCTCTCAGTCACATTTTGTCTTAGCCTTGTTTTAAATTGTAATCGCTCTTGTCTTGTTTTCTCTTTTTTCTCCTTTGAATTCTTGGATGGAATATGGGTGGGCAATATAAGCTGCGGCTTCAGCCATCACCCATTTCGGATAACTCACGTGGAATTGTATAGTAGAAGGAGTCTTTGTCTAATTTGACCTTGTTGTTATATTATACAGTTTCTTTTAACCTGTAATGTACTATCCGAAATAAATAAATTCATTCATTCATTCATTCATTCAGAATCAAGCCAAAGAGCTCTATCGACTTCTGCAATGGATTGCCTATGATCAAGACTTTACCCCCAATAAAACAGACACTAGATTTAAAGAGTGGAAAGAGAAAGGGCTAATAAAATATTACGATTTTTTTAAGGGGCAAACTTTAAGAAGTTTTGAAGATTTGAAAAAACAAGGTCTAATAAATCAAGATCTTTACAGGTTCTTTCAGCTTAGACACCACATAAACAAAATACTTAAAAAGGAGGATTTGGAAAGGGCCCAGTCAGGTGTTCTGAAGGTCTTCTTAATGGCATATAAAGGGATCCCAGGGATCAGATACATTTCTAAAATATACCAAGGTCTTCAAGACTTAAAAGGAGACAACACATCATATATAAAAGAGAGATGGGAAAAAGAGGGGAATTTCACTTTACAATTGGAAATATGGGAAAAGCTAAATAAACAGCAATGGAAAAGTACCTCATCCCTGCAGTGGAGAGAATTTGGATGGAAAAACTTGGTAAGATTTTTCAGAACACCTGCACAAAACAAATTTACCCATAAGGGGTTGAACTGTTGGCGCTTGTGTGGTGAAAAGACTGCAAATCATTTTCATGTGTTTTGGTCATGCCCAGTTATCCACCAATATTGGACCAACGTACAGACAATATTGGGGAAAATATTCAAAATAACAGCACTGCGGCAGCACAGTTTACCCTTGGCCGGGGGATTGTGGGGATCGTGGGATCGTGGGTTCGATCCCAGCCCCCGACCAACAGTGATCTGTGTGGAGTTTGCATGTTCTCCCCGTGTTGCGTGGGTTTACTCCGGGATTTCTCCGGTTTCCTCCCACATGCCAAAAACATGCATGTTAGGTTAATTGGCTGTTCTAAATTGTCCCTAGATATCTGTTTCCTATAGGCCCTTAGAATAGAGGGTTAGTATTAATGAAAGCGCTTTGAGTGGTCTTTGTGACTAGAAAAGCGCTATATAAGTGCAGGTTAGTTAGTTAGTTAGTTTTGTAACTTTGTATTTGGGTTTACTACCGGACTCACTGGAAAGACGAGGAGATAAATACTTATTCAATGTTTTAATATTGGCAAGTAAAAAAGCCCTAACTAAAAAATGGATGCTGAAGGACTGTCCTACACCTGAAGATTGGATTAACGTGATTCAAGACATTTACTCGATGGAAAAGTTGACATTCGCACTGAGACAGGACATGGATGGGTTCTTGAACTTTTGGCAACCCTGGATCGCATATGTGTCTTCCATTAGATCTAATCTTTGACAAATACCATTTCAATAATGGTCCCGCTCTTTGTTCCAATGCTACTCAGTTGCTCTTTTACTTTTAATTACTTAATTTTCTGTTTGTTTGTTTTTTGCTGTTCTGTTTGTTTGTTTATTCGTTTTTTTTTATTTAATTCTCCTTAATTTCACTTTTCGTTCACTTTAAAAAAAAAAGGGGGGTGTTGTAATAACTATCCTACCAATGTTGTCAAATAGCAAAAAATAAGGGAACATGTGATGAAAATGTAAACAATGCAATGCTGTAATGACCTGTATACCCTTTACAAAAACTTAAATAAATAAAAAAAAAAGTAAACAGAAAAGTCCAAAGCCACACACACAATTGAACCCCCCCACACACACACACACAAATTTAGGACCCAAATCACACACTAAAATAACGAGAAACAATGTACTAAAATGGCCGAACACATTCACACATAACCTAAAATAGGGTTGGCGGGTGGACTACCATGAAACCCGCATGGTGGGGTGGATTATTCTGCCACCCTCACCTAAAAAAGTCCATTTGTAAAACTAAAATCACACGCTGTGCTCCTAAAGAAAAATACATAAAATAATCCCATTTCATATACAATGGAGTGAAAAAGTTTTTGCCCCTTTCCTGATTTGTCATTTTTTTGTATGTTTGTCACACTTAAATGTTTCAGATCATCAAACAAATTTAAATATTAGACAAAGATAACACAACTAAATGCAAAATGAAAAAATCCATTCAGCCTTGACCATAGCGTGACATCACTGCCTTGAGAGCTCTTATTGTGTAAAAATCTGAAGGAAGTAAACATAATATTGGTAGTATTTTCCTTATGTTGGAGTGACAAAGTTTGTGGTGGGAGACAGCGGGTAAAAGAGTGAGAGTTGGCAACAGTGATGTTGCTAACAATACACAGTATTCTAGTCTAATATTTTATTTATTAATGTTGCCTAAATGTACTAATTCAGTGGGACATATAAAAAACATACAAATTTTCTCAGCACCATTAACGATGTCATCATGGTGTGACACTAAAATGTAACATATGTGAATACCTACATGTATTTTGTACTAAATAATTATATCAAATCAGTTTTTGTGTATTAATCAGTCCCTCTACGTTTTCACAGGATGTTTTACGATTGTTGCGGCCCAAAAAGCCTGAATTCGTGGGAGCTTTTTTAAAAAGTTGCAATAAAAGTTGCGATATTTTGAGAGTTTTGTCATGAGTCTGAGCTCAGACTCCCTATGTATTTTTGAGTATTTTCTGTCTGTTATTATTTTCTTGTCTTTTTGTTATGTTTTGGTTTGTGACACGAGCCTCTTTCCTCCTCTCCCAGACACACCCACCATTCACTCACAGTCTGTTCCAGTTCCCAGCTGTGAGGGATTGTCTAATTAGGTCACCTGCTCGCTCAGTCAGCCCACACCTGCTGCTCTTACACCTGTTACTCATTTGCTGCCCACTATTTAAGACCTGCCATTTTGTCTCTCAGTGTGGCAGCATTGTCAATTGTAATTTATGGACTACTCCTTTCTTCTCGTCTCCTCCAGAGCTCTCTCCGCTCTGGAGCGTCGCTCTTGTAAGTAATTAAGTTTGTATTTTACGTTTGAGCACTGTTTGGGATTTTTGTTATTTTGTCAATAAATGTCACACTACAGTTCAGCACGTGAATCTGTCTCTCTTTATGCCCCGAATGGACATTCATGACAGAATGCTGCCGCTGCCTAATTAGATTCAGCTGCTGTAGTGTGCATTTTTCTTTTTTGCCCTTTTTTCCCTTCACTTGTCAGCAGTGAAGCCTGTTGTTTTTCCATTTTTTCCTTTTTTGATTTTCCTCTTTTCTCACCATGAGTACCATGGCTGTGATCCCGGAGAGGTTCACCGCGGGGTTAAGTGAAATGGAGCGGTGGACTGTGAACGTGCTGGAGGACATTTTATTACATGCTCAAGCCTCCTGTACTCCCAAGGCAGCCCGAGAATGTCTGGAGGGCGCGGTGCAGGTGCTGGAGGCATGCCCTAGCCTGTGGGACCCTCCAGAACTTCCTGATCTGCTTCTCCCCGTTCTCTTTCATTTAACATCGAGCAGTAAACCCGGGGAGCCAACTCCAATGCCGGCGCCTGCGCCAGCCAAGAGAAAGCGCTCGTGCATGAAGAAACCTCCAGCCCCCTCGCCATTCTCCGGTGATGGCTCCGCCTCCTTCTCCCGAGCCTTGGTCCACACCATCGGCTGAGGAGCTGGAGGAGTGCAGGCAGGTTCTTCTGGCAGAGACTGACCTCCTCCTGGGGGTTAAACCATGCCTCCTCCCTGACCTGGTTCATCAATTAGAGGAGTTTTCCCCAAAGGAGCCACAGTTGGAGCCAAAGCTCGAGCGTCCCCTGACTCCGGAGCCTCTTCCTCTTCATGATGAACCTACATCTCCACCTCCCACTCGTCGCCACCAATCCTGGTGGAAGTTTTTTCTGCACTAAAAGTTGTGGGAAGAATTACAAATTTTAAAGCAGATGGTTTTTTCCAGTTTACTGCAGTGATACTCTGTATAACAATACAAGAAAAGCACAGGATTGTCAATAATTTCCTATTACAGTGATTTGTAAATTAAGCAGAAACATTTGCTATACAGAAAAACTCTTGTGCAACAGCAAATACAGACTTTAACACAATATCCATTACAACAGCTAAATTGCAATGAATGCATGTTAAAGAGTATAGACATGGAAATCATTGGCAGCACCTTCATTTGAAAATTCCCTACGGTCCCCAACCACTCAGTACTGAGCAGAGAGGGAAAAAACAAATAATTACAGACAATATTCTCTCGCTTTCTGTGCCTAACTCCTACCTGTCTGTCTGCTGCACGTCTTGACACACACACTTGTCTCTTCAGACACACATCTTTCATTTACGGCTGGGGGTGTGGGGTTATCCGTGTCCAGACTGGCGATTCACAGCTTTAAAGGTCATTAACAAGATGTAGTAATGATTTTACCTCTAAAGATGTATAAAATGTTCAAACATTGGCTGCAGTGTTAGATTTGCTCGTTTTGTTTGTGGTTTTATGGAGTCTCTCCTCATGTGTGCCCTCGCGACAGGGTGCTTTTGGGGCAGGCGGATGTTTTTCAACACAAACCCAGCACTTCGTACACGTGGTCAGGACGGAGACGTGACGAGACATCCACCAGCAGACTGGTGGAGACGGAGGAAGGGACGATGTTGGAAACCTCGTGGGTGAGTGTTTTTTTTTTAAATCACACACTGTTTTTTGCTGATGTGTTCCGTTAATACTCACTGTAAACATGGAAGTAAATAGGGCATAGCGATGCATTTGATTCGTTAGACTGAGCGTTTCGGCGCCACTCAGACAAATTTGATCGGTGAAATTGGCGGAAGTTCATGAGAATTGGCCAAAATTGCGGGAAAGTTGCAGTGATTGGACAAAGTTGCAAGGTTACGCAACAGTCGTGCTGATTGGCTGATTTCGCGTGAATTGACTCGATCGCAACATCGTGAAATTCTGGAGGAACTGACTAATAAATAAAAATACCTTAAGGTAGTTTATGTTGTGATGTGAAGTTTTCTTTTTCACTGCTCACTGTGGGAGCGGCTATGGTGTAGGTGTAAAGTGTGGTCGACCTCTGGTCAGAGGGTCGGTGGTTCGATTCCTGCTCTCTCTGCAGTCTGCATGTCAAAGTGTCCTTGACCAAGACACTGAACCCAATTTGCTCCTGGTGGATCAAGCCAGTGCCTTGCATGGCAGCTCCACTGCCTTCAGTATGTGAATGGATAGATAGCTGAATCTGTAAAGCCCTTTGGTCATCCAAAGATGAGAAAAAAGTCCTATGTAAGTGAATTCCATTTACTGTTCCACTGGCTGCACATTGCATTACGGGATACATTGGCTAATGTAGTGACTATCGGTTGTACACTACTTTTCAAAATGTATTTTGAGTGCACTATTTAGTGAACGATTTATTTAAAATTTCGAACAGCACTATAAAATGGTTGATCACTATATAGGGCACTATGTAGGGAACAAGTGAACATTTCAAAAACAGCACTGCTGTGGCTAGGCTCATGCTAACTTCCGGTTAGTAGGCCGCTCACTGAAGATTCATTCCCTGCAGTTGCTCCTTTTAATGCCTAATTAAATGTAATGCCAAATGTACACATAGTATGACAACAATACCCCAGCAAACTGGTTTGAACACTCACAGTTACATAAAATGAGGAGTTTGTGCACCATGCCAAAGACTGTCTGGGTGTTTCATGTTGCACTGTAACAGGACATGCTGTTGTGTTAATCATGGTAATTAACTGCCTTAACACATTAATATTCCCAGCACTAAAAAAAAACTGTATTCAGTCAGATTAGGGAATCATAATTAATCATGAACTGGCTGAAAATAGATCTTTTTTTGTGGAGCTGCATTATATATCCTGTTACATTAATCCTCAAGGATGTCAAAAATTAAAATCCCTGGAAAATTGAAAACATTACAATATGTTCCCCTTTAAAGTATATGTATCACAGTAATAACTAGTCAATGGACGGATGGATGGATGTCCTAAGAGGAGGACAAGCAACTATATGAAGCCAACATAGACAAAATACATTCCACAACAGTTTTTAATATACACCATTTAAGATTTTACAATGGTACAGAGAAATTTCCTAAAATAAAATGGTCCTTGACGCATTAACCCATGCTGGGATGCAAAATTATCTAAGTGCATGTACTTCCACAGATGGTGTGGTGTGCAAGACAGCTGTCCTCTGTTAGGCCTTTTCCACCAAGACAGTTCCAGTGCTTTAATGGAGCCAGAGCCTGACTTGGCACCAGTCCTTTAGTTTTTGACCGGCTAAGCACTAGTCCCAGGCTCTCAAAAGTGGTGCTAACCTGGCTCCAACTCCTAGCTGGACCAGCACTAAGAACCAGTTGACGTTGTTAACGTCCACTGCCGTGGAGGTGGTTAACTGACCAGCTTCAAAACATTACTGACTGCCATGTTGCATTCCAAACAACAGAGCAAGCATGATGGATTTGGAGTGAAGAGGAGACATTTCCTGGCTCTGTCCCTGGCTCTATGGACATGAGCAGAAGTACAAGATAAGCTGGAGGGGGCCACTCGGACCGGACAAAGCCCATTTTGATCTGATGAACTGTTTTTGGGGATAGGCCAGCCAATCAGGAACTGTCATGGATGAGTCCGTACAACAAACTGCTCAAAACGGTACTGGTAAGTGTATTGTCTTTAAAATGCCAAAAGTTTATAAATATAGGCAAATTTCCCATTCCGGTTCTGCCGGACCGGCGGCGCCACACGAGTTGGCTGCCATTTGCAACTGCCTTTTTCTTATCTTCCTTCTTCTTTCTACACTTTTCACTCTATATATATATATCACGGACACACAGATCGCCCCAAGGATCTCCCGAGTCGGCGGACGGAGCCACTGTTTGCAGCGGGGGACGATACAGCAGGGAAGAGCTAGCTAGCTGGCTAGCTAGCTCCAACCGCCACCCGGTGCTAACGGAGAAGCTCGACATGCCGAGGAACTGTGGCGAAAACGACGCGGGTGCCGGGCTGGAGTTTAGGCGGCGTGCAAGAAATATAAGACAGAATAATAAAGAGCGATGGCAAGAGCCAAGCAGACCACCCGTAAATCTACTGGAGGAAAAAGCCCCCCAGGAAGCAGCTAGCCACCAAGGCTGCTCGAAAAAGTGCTCCGGCCGCCAGCGGAGTGAAGAAGCCTCACCATTACAGGCCCAGTACCGTGGCTCTGAGAGAGATCCATTGCTACCAGAAATCCACGGAGCTGCTCATCCGTAGGCTGCCCTTCCAGCGCCTGGTGAGGGAGATCGCTCAGGACTTCAAGACCGACCTGCGCTTCCAGAGCTCCGCCGTCATGGCTCTGCAGGAGGCCAGCGAGGCCTACCTGATGGGTCTCTTCGTGGACACCAACCTGTGCGCCATCCACGCCAAGAGGGTCACCATCATGCCCAAAGACATCCAGCTGGCCCGCCGCACCCACAGAGGGGGAGAGAGCTTAGACTTTCTGCTGCACATTCACCAACCACAATGCTCCGCACTGTGTGTCTATATATATATATATATATATATATATATATATATACACACTACCGTTCAAAAGTTTGGGGTCACTTAGAAATTTCCTTATTTTTGAAAGAAAAGCACTTTTTTCAATGAAGATGACTTTAAACTAATCAGAAATGCACTCTATACATTGCTAATGTGGTAAATGACTATTCTAGCTGCAAATGTCTGGTTTTTGGTGCAATATCTACATAGGTGTATAGAGGCCCATTTCCAGCAACTATCACTCCAGTGTTCTAATGGTACAATGTGTTTGCTCATTGCATCAGAAGGCTAATGGATGATTAGAAAGCCCTTGTGCAATCATGTTAGGTCTGCAATGCTGTAATTGCTGCAAATAGAGGATTCTTTGACGAAAGCAAAGTTTGAAGGAAAAAATTATTATTTCAAATACAAATCATTATTTCTAACCTTGTCAATGTCTTGACTATATTTTCTATTCATTTTACAACTCATGGTGGTAAATAAGTGTGACTTTTCATGGAAAACACAAAATAATTGTCTGGGTGACCCCAAACTTTTGAACGGTAGTGTATATATATATATATATATATATATTAGTAATATGTACATATGTATACTAGCTGTTCTTGTTTTTTTCTTGCCTTCTGAGTGTTGCTATCCCTGTGCTGTTGCAATCCTGGAATTTCCCCATTGTGGGACTAATAAAGGCTTATCTTATCTTATATATATACACTACCGTTCAAAAGTTTGGGGTCACCCAGACAATTATTTTGTGTTTTCCATGAAAAGTCACACTTATTTACCACCATGAGTTGTAAAATGAATAGAAAATATAGTCAAGACATTGACAAGGTTAGAAATAATGATTTGTTTTTGAAATAATATTTTTTTTCCTTCAAACTTTGCTTTCGTCTAAGAATCCTCCATTTGCAGCAATTACAGCATTGCAGACCTAACATGATTGCACAAGGGTTTTTTAATCATCCATTAGCCTTCTGACGCAATGAGCAAACACATTGTACCATTAGAACACTGGAGTGATAGTTGCTGGAAAGGGGCCTCTATACACCTATGTAGATATTGCACCAAAAACCAGACATTTGCAGCTAGAATAGTCATTTACCACATTAGCAATGTATAGAGTGTATTTCTGATTAGTTTAAAGTTATCTTCATTGAAAAAAAGTGCTTTTCTTTCAAAAATAAAGAAATTTCTAAGTGACCCCAAACTTTTGAACGGTAGTGTGTATATATATATATATATATATATATATATATATATATATATATATACTGTATATATATATATAGACGCTTGTATTGATATGCAACGACCAAAGTGCGGATATTTTTTTATTCACTCGTGCCTCTAGTACTTTCTGTTACCTATGCTAACAAGGTAACAGTGCTTTTTACCATGACCAAACGTTTCTCCTCACCATAAAGAAATGCTCATTTGAGAAAACTAGAACAAAAATCTTAGTGTCTTACAGAATACTTTGTTAGATATCCAGTGCAAAATACTCTGTTTGTTTTGTATCAATACTGTTTATTGTTGTCTCAAATGACGTTAGTGATGTTGCCATATATCTTGAAATGCTCTTGAGAAAACGAGAAAAAAATCTTAGCATCTTACAGAATACTTTTTTTATAAAGATATCCAGTGCAAAATACACTGTTTTTGTGGTATCAATACTGTGTAGGTTCCAAGGTTGTCATAGCCAGGAGCGGTACTGGGGTTAAGCTCCCAGTGCTCATAAAATGCTCCTTATGGCGTGCGTCTCGAAAAGCCTCTGACAACTAAGTCCAACTCCTAGCCTGCCCGTGTGGTTTAGTCTCTAAGCCCGGCGGAACTGCTTTTACTAATAGGAGAAGGGGCGAGGACGGATCTCTGGCGCCTTAAAACCAGATGCTTCGGGTAGATGGTGGCTCATCAACCTGGGAAGGTAGCCCATCTAGGGGAAGGTAAACCCTGATTTCAAACCTCCGCTGCCTTGCGGCATACCCGGTCACGGGAAAGGCTTCAGGAGTCAACCCTGAGGAAAAATCCGGAGTCAGAGCCCCTAAGGCAGTTCTATGTTGTGCTCAACATCGTTCTGGCAGCTCCTGCGACGGCGCTGGTGCCAAATTATAGCAGCCCTGCTGTTCCTTTGGATTCATCAGTGACGTGGAGAGGGGGGACATGCTGCATGGGTAACATCTTGTCCTCCACATCTTCCTGCCCAGGCTTGAATCCTACCAACGCCCAACGCTGGAAGGTAGAACACCGGTTCGCATCGGCCTGTTCAGCCACAGGCGGTGCTGTTCCAGCAGAGTAGATGTTTAGGATTCTCTTTCATGGTCATCATAGACCGACGGAGGCCGCCGCCAACGACGAATACTGCGTATGAATGAGTAACTTGCGTTGTGTATATGGGAGATTTTTCTCCCAAAGATGCTAGTAACGTCTTCATTTTTACTATTTGGTAATATTTCCATAATCATGGGCCTTTATTTTTAATTTCACTCGTGTGTTTAATCGTGTGTTCTGTAACTGTTTGTTATCTAATCCTTCTCTTACTTTATTGTGCAGTATCCTGGTGGAGCACCTACAATTTCACTGTACTATACAACTGTACAGGGACAATAAAGCCTATTCTATTCCTATACTTGTACACTATAATCAGAGATGTAAGCTTTGGTAATAGTGATATTGAATAAAACTGCCTTCTATGACTGCACATTTAATGGAAGGCTTAAGTTGTACACTGCACAAACTAAAACACTTTTTTTGTATTTACAGATTTATCACAGCTGGATGATGAGGGAGAATCACCCAGACCTGTGGTGTCCAGCTCACCTTTGCGAGCACCAAGCTTGTCCTCCTCCTGTTCTTCCTCCTCTTCTCATCAGACCAGATTAGGTAATATATGTTCAGCTCATGACCCATTCACACAAAGAAGGGAGTGAATTAAATCAATTATACACTTGAATTGACTGTTGTGATGCCACTAACAGAAAATGGATGTTGAATAGACACATTCAATCTTGGATTGATGATTCCTGCATTTTTCAGTGCATGGTTATTTTATATTGCTTTTTATTTTTGTACTTTAAAACAGGGAAACGGAAGCGGGACACAAACATGGACCTGCTTCTTAACTACCTGGAGAGGTCAGATGAGAGACAGCAGGAGCAGAGCAGGAGGGAGGAGCAGCTGACCTCCAGAAGATGGAGGACAGTATCAATACCCTTGTTGGACTGATGGGACGCGTTGTGTCTGTACTTGAGGGACTGCAAACAAAATAACTATCACAGCATTGATATTTTTGGCTGTGTGTACATAATACTGTATTTCTTATGTAGCAGTCTTAAGTTTTTGTACATTTTGTAAATAAAAGCTTTCTTTCCTTAAGTGTTTTTTTTTCCTGCTTCCACATTAAGTAATTTTTATCCTCACATCAAACATATGCATGAAATGTAAAGCTATTTAGGATAAACAATGCAAATCACTATAACATTATAGTGGTGGGAAGTGAAAGTACAAGTACTGAATTACTGCACTTAAGATCATTTTTTCAGGTATTTGGAAATATATCAGGTATTTGTGGACTTTACTCACATATTTTTGACAACTTTTTTCACATTTTCTAAAGAACAAGCAGCAGCAAACTTTAAATCTATGCACTTTTTCTGTGGAAAATGTTCCAAGTTGCCAGCTTCAAAAATGATAAACAATGAGTTTATATTCTTTTGACAATGTACCACTTGATATTCTGTCAGCTCTGGACAAGATCATTTCTGGGGAAAGTACTTTTAACTTGTACACTTTAGAGTCTGTCTCTTGTTACCCCTACATGGATAAAAAACTTGAATCAGTACTTTAACCGGAATAGATTACATACAAGTACATAAGGTGAATACCTTTAACAACTCTGTAAATGTGCCTATAAAATATATAAATACACCATAAATACTTTAAAACAGAGTACACTGAGGACCAATTGTTAGCTGAATGTTTTATTCATTAATTATTTTGAACTACTTCACATTTGTTATATTTTGTAAATGATATGGCAGGCAGTAAACAGGTTGTTGCTTCCCACTGTTAAAGTACTCCATTAAAGCCACCCTAATGTCATCCCCTTCTATGTTGGCATGGCCACATAGTGGTTGAACTGGAGGCTGACTGTGATCATGTGTGTCTGGGAGTCCAAAGCTGTCACCATGTTCCTCACAAATATTATCAAGTATGCAGCAGGTGAGCACCATTTTCTTGCTCAGCTCCTGTTTGCAGTCATTCCTTGTCAGGAGGGACCTCCATCATCTTTTCAAGCCACCGAAAACCATTTGCACAACTGAACGTGCACGGCTCATCCGGTAGTTGTAGTTACGTTGTTCAGGGGTAAGCCTGCCTGTGTCCGAAAAGAGTTTCAGAAGCCACTTCTGCATGGGGCCGGCTGGGTGGTGAAATCCGGTGTTGTGCCAAAAAGTGATCGCCATCTACAGGAGCCAGGAGCGTCCGCTTGTTAAACATGTACTGCCTGGTCTCAGTCCACCTACAATGTGTCTAAGTGTTCTGAGGTTTTATTACATCTGAAAAATTACACTGTTGGGCAAACTGTTGCAGTTTGCATAACAACATATAGAGTTTATCAGATTGCATTTGATTGCAATATTTATGTGCAAAAACCTTGCTGTTTTGGAGGTACATAAAATATATATTGATACAGTATCTACATGTTTATATCCAGTAAATCTATGCATTTGTCCATGTAACCTTGTGACTGCATTATTTGAATTGCTTTTAATCCTAGATCAAGTTTGTTTCGGGTTCAAAATGCATCATAAGTGTTAAATATATCTCATTATACCTAACTAAGTACTGTTTACCTGTTGAAATATATTTTTAATGGCTAATATAACCCCATAGCAAACAATATGGCACCTGGCAATCATTTTTTGGCAGCTGATCACTTTTTGGCATGACATAACAGGCAACCTCCATCTCGTAATGCCCTGTAACACCACCTATTACAGAATTGACATAAATATTACATTGAAAAGTGTAGTCAATGCTAGCTAGCTGAGCTACAGACTTGAGGTAACAACGGCAGATAACTGAAATATTGATTATTATCCGTCTCCTTAAACGTAGCCGCCATTCTCTGCGATTAAGAATAAAACTGTTTTTGGATGGTGATACAGGTTTGGAACAATAAAAGCAACACTTCTAAAGAGACAACAAACTCCTCCATGTTGACAAATTAGCACTGCTTCTTCTTCTCCTCTTTTTGCTTCTTCTTCTGTGGTATTCTGCGGGCTTGCATAAAGATGCTTCACACTACATAACGATGTAGCCCTGACGTAATCCCCGACTAGCTCCATGTCGGCGGAAAACTAACCGGCTCTTATAAGGCACTACAGTTGAACTGGTTAAGCACCGGCACAAGCACCAGAACCAAACTAGCACTGGTTCGTATTTGGTGGAAATGAGGTATGCTTGGTGGCTGTCAGACATGCTGCCGCATGAGGGAAACACATGTTAAAGCGCACACAAATGCAGAGCAAATGCAGACAGATACACACCGCCTGCCTTCCATAACTTCAGACTGTTTGCAAGCACCGAGGGTGGGACCTTCCTCTCTCTCTCTCCATGTGTGCCTCTGTCTCTCCTCCTTTCCCTGAGTGCCTGGTCGGCCGCGGGGCTGAGGAATGTGTGAGAGCCATGTGTCAAATCCCCAGACTGTGGGAAAGTGCTGCTCTCTGCTGAACTCCCTCCCGCTCTCCTTCCTTCCCTCACTCACTTCGTTGGACCGCTCTCCAGGCGAGCGCTCTGCCCCGCTCCAACCCCGTGCGAGTGTGTGTGCATGCTTGCGCTGGTGTGTGTGTGTGTGCGTTTACGCTGCGCGGCCGCCTGCCTCGCAGCACACAGGAAGTGAGCGTCTGCCAGCGGAGCTCCTCCTGGAACTGCCACTTCCTGCAGACAGTTTCTACGCCAACGCCAAACCCTGCTCAGCACCACACGCACTCACCATCTTTAGTTTCTCATTAGGAAATGCCTTGATGCCCCAAGAAGAAAGGAGGTTGCTGTTTCTCTCTGTTCCTCCGTGTGTTTATCTCGGCATCCAATTTCCCTCATGCTGCCCCCTTTTTTTTTTTCTTAAAACACAAACACCAACATTTCTGCATGTATGCTGCTTTCATCAGTCTGAGGCTTCACAGCAGCAGACACTCCTGATACTGGACACCAGAACCAGATAGCTCCTAGAAATAAATTCAGACTCAATACATCTTCCTAGAATCACGTGCATACATAATCTGGTCTCCTCTTAGATGACGCGTGAATAATAAGATAAGATAAGCCTTTATTAGTCCCACAACGGGGAAATTCCAGGATTGCAACAGCACAGGGATAGCAACACTCAGAGCAACAATCAGAAGGCAAGAAAAAACAAGCAAGCAAGAGCAGCTAATATACATATGTACATATTACTATAAAATATATATATACACACACACACACACAGACACACAGTGCAGAGCATTGTAGCTGGATGGAATAAATATATGAATATATGAACACAGTGCAGAGCATTGTAGCTAGATGGAATAAATATGTAAATATATAAACACCCACAGTATGGAGCATTGCAGCTAGGTGGAATAAATATGCAAGTATATAAACACACACAGTGCGGAGCAATGTAGCTAGATGGAATAATATGTAGATATATAAAAACACAGTGCGGAGCATTGTAGCTAGATGGAATAAATATATAGATATATAAATATAAACACACCCAGTGCGGAGCATTGTAGCTAGATGGAATAAATATGTAAATATATAAACACACACAGTGCAGAGCATTGTTGCTAGGTGGGATGAAACAGCATAACCGTCTATTTAGTTATCCTACATGGTATGATTATGTGCCCATACATATTCTCACCCTCCATAGCGACCGGTATGTTCCTAGTTGTATGCCGGAGAGGACCATTGTGTAAGTCTATTGCATCTTTTGCATTCAAAAAAAAAAACTATTAGTTTGTTACGTCTTTTTGCTATCTCTGCGAGCAGCCCTGCTTAGGTTGTACAGTCTGACAGCCGTTGGTAGGAAGGACCTACGAAACCACTCGGTTGTGCACCTGGGATGATGTAGTCTGCTGCTAAATGAGCTCCTCAGTGCATCCAGTATGTCCTGCATAGGGTGGAACTCGGACTCCAGCAGAGATGACAGTTTAGCCACCGTCCTTCTCTCTCCTATCTCCTCCATCGGATCAAGGCGTTGCCCCAGGACAGAGCTAGCTTTCTTAATCAGTTTGTTCAGTCTCTTCCTATCGGCTGCAGTAATGCCACTGCCCCAGCAGACCACTCCAAAAGTGATGGCTGATGCCACCACCGTGTCATAGAATGACTTCAGCAGCGCCCCTTGTACACCAAAAGACCTGAGTCTCCTCAGCAGGAACAGCCTGCGCTGTCCCTTCTTGTAGAGTGCGTCAGTATTGTGTGACCAGTCTAGTTTATTGTTCAGATGAATACCCAGGTACTTGTAGGATGTCACCATCTCGATGTCTGTTCCCTGTATATTTACTGGTGCTGTGAGGGGCTGCCCATGCCTGCGGCAGTCCACCACCAGCTCCTTAGTTTTCCTCGCGTTGATCTGGAGGCAGTTCCGATGGCACCAGTCCACAAAGTCCTGGATAAGCCCTCTGTACTCAGCTTCATCTCCGCTGGAGATGAGACCAACGATCGCAGAGTCATCAGAGAACTTCTGTAGATGGCAATGTGTTGTGTTGTGTGAGAAGTCCGCAGTATAAAGAGTGAACAAGAAGGGAGCCAGCACCGTTCCCTGGGGGGCCCCCGTGCTACTGATGATCGTGTCGGAAACACAGTCCCGGGTTCTTACAAACTGAGGCCGGTTCGTGAGGTAGTCCAGGATCCATGATGACAGGTGCTGGTCCACCCCTGCGCGCAGCAGCTTGTCCTTCAGGATCATCGGTTGGATGGTGTTGAAAGCACTGGAGAAGTCAAAGAACATGATCCTCACCATATTCCCGGGCTTCTCCAGGTGGGACAGAGAACGGTGAAGGAGGAAGATCACCGCATCCTCCACCCCAATGCCATGCTGGTAGGCGAACTGGAGTGGATCCATCGCTGGTTCCACCAGGGGGCGGAGATGAGCAAGGAGCAGTCTCTCCAGGGTCTTCATCAAGTGGGACGTCAAGGCCACCGGTCTGAAGCTGTTCAGGTCTTTGGGGTGGGAAGTTTTTGGTACAGGTACCACACAAGATGTTTTCCACAGCTGTGGTACCCTCCCCAGTTTCAGGCTCATGTTGAAGATATACGTCACAATCCCACACAGCTGGTCTGCACAGGACTTGAGGAGCTTTGCGCTGATGCCGTCCGGTCCCGACGCCTTCCTCGCCTTGATCTTCCTCAGCTCCGTCCTCACCTGGGTCTTGGTCAGGGTCAGGATGGGGGGCTGTGTGTTGGGAGTGGGGGGGGTGTCGGTGGAGTGGGGAGTGGGTAGCAGGACTTGATTTCTTAGAGGCAGCAGTGGTTGTTGTGCAGACAGGGGGGAGGGCGGTTGGTCAAATCTATTGAAAAACAGATTCAGGTTGTTCGCCCACTCCCTGCCCCCCGTGGCCTGGGGGGAGGTATTCTGGAGCCCCGAGATGGTTTTGAGGTTTCTCCAGACCCCGCTGATGTTGCTCTGTTGCAGCTTGTCCTCCATCTTCTTCCTGAAGCTGTCCTTGCCTTCTCTGATCTTTCTCCTCAGCTCCCTCTGTACGGACTTCAGCATCTCCCTGTTCCCCGACCTGAAGATCCTCTTCTTCTCTCTCAGAAGTGTTTTTATCTCAGGGTTGATCCAGGGTTTGTTGTTTGAGTGACGCCGTATGGTCTTGGTGGGAACGGATTTGTCCACACAGAAGCTGAGGTAGCCCGTGAAGGTGTGAATGAGGCCATCGATGTCCTCACCATGTGGATCGCAGAGCTGCTTCCAGGCAGTGGCTTCAAAACAGTCCTTTAGAGTGTCCATTGTCTCCTCAGACCATAACTCCACAGTGTGCATGGCCGGAGGTTGTCTGTGCACTAGGGGTTTGTACACCGGTCGGAGATGAACCAAGTTGTGATCCGATCTCCCAAGTGGGGGGAGTTGTGATGAGGTGTACGCCTCCTTAGTGTTTGCGTAGAACAAATCCAGTGTTTTATTGTCTCTAGTGTGGCATGTGACATACTGGGTGAAAGTGGGCAGAATGGGAGACAGTGAAACAATGGTTGAAATCGCCTGAGATGAGGAGAAGAGCATAATGTATAAAATAGTACTGTTCACTTCAGAGGAAAACAACCTGTACTATGAAAAGAATGGTCTTAAAATAGCAGTAAAACAGTTGTTACTAACCTGTCAAAATTAATTATAGGTGAGTCTTTTTCTCAAATATGCAGTCATTCCTCTTACAGATGATCTGAAAATTGCAGTTTTTTTCCAACAAATTTCTGTTTTTCCTATTAAGTTTGAAAGTTTTTCCACATAAAAAGCGGAACTCCTCTAATCCATTTCATCTGGTCTGATTACGCCACCTGTGACTTGTTTAAGCAGCCTTTAAAAGACTCCCGGGGGCAACTCCTCTTCACGGGAGTGTCAGACCTCCAAGACCACAGTTCTGCTTGAGCTCTTCAGCTGTGCGCCACAAACAACTTTTTCCTTCCCCCATCCTATTATGCTGAGCACCAAGCTAGAAGGCGGGAAGTACCATTTTTTATATGGTCTTTGGTATGGCCCAGCCAGAGCTTGAACCCATGACCTCCCAGCTGTGGGGCGGATGCTCTACCACTAGGATGGTAAGCCTGAAAGATTCATCCATTCATCTTCTACCGCTTATCCAGGGAACCAGGTCACAGGGGCATCAGTCCAGAAAAAGCAACCCAGACTTCCACCCAGTTCACATAGTACCATGATCCCCAAGATCCCTCCTGCAGGTGGTGAGCCCACTGGAGGGAGGACCCACGTGCCTCCTTTGCGTACACTGAGTCCTTGATGTAACGTTTTCATGGAGATCCCCTGAACCGCCCTTAGTCTGGCCCTTCACCCAGGACCAGTTTGCCTTGGGAGACCCTACCAGGGACAAGTTGCCCCTGGCAACATAGCTCCTGGGATCATTCGGGCACTCAAACCCCTCCACCACGATAAGGTGGCAATCCATGGAGGTGAGCCTAAAAGATAATAAACCTAAATTCCTCTCTAACTTTCTCCTCTCCCTCAACTATTTTCAAGGACCAAATTCCACTTCTCGGCAGAGTGGACTCTCTCTCTGGCAGAAATGGAATCTCAACTACTCTCTGTAAGTGCACTTGCAAAATCAAACTATCACCATCTGCAGAAAGAGTCATCTCACCTTGTTCACTGCACCGGAAGTCAACCCACCAAGATGACTGGCAACCACCACTGTAATTACTCACCGTTTTCCACACCGTCATCACCTGTAAAAAAAGTCTCAGCCTATTTCAATATCTCAGCACAATTATATTACAACCCAAACTCATTTGTTTTCTCCTCTTCTCTCCACAGGGTTGCCAGATCTTCACACACACACACTCACTTTGTAAATAAATTTTCCCTTTTACATCCTGAACTGTCTCGTGTTTGTGTCTGCTTTTGGGCCACTCAATACCAAAACATGTCAGTACACTCCTATCCCCATGGCCCAGCAGACGCAAACTGGCACACATTCTCGGCTCGCCTCAACATTGTTAAGCAGCAGTTACAGCATATGCCACACCAGCTTAACGCCACTATGATTCAACTTCCTAAAGTTTCACACCGATTGGATTCACTCACTGAATCTGTATCCAGGCTCTCTACCACTCTAGCAGTGTCAGTCTATCCCGTGCCGCTTCGGACTCCAGCCATTCCAGCTGCTTCATCACCATTTCTATGCCAGCAAGGTATGGGGGTAAGCTGTTACAATGCCATTTAGTTTTCCAACATGTATCAGATGATGTTCCATCAGATCATAGCAAGATCTCTTACGTTACCAACCTGCTGGAGGGTCACGCTCTTATCTGGGCTAGCACCATTATAAACAGCCCTGAGTACGACACCTACATTTTTCCACAGTTTGCAAGTGAGTTTGAGAGGGTTTTTGATCACGCTAATGTCAAGGAGAACATGTCAAAAAAAATTAATGTACCTCCAAAAGGGCTCCAAGATTATTGCCGAACACTCGGTGGATTTCTGGGTTTTGGCGAAGGTAGGTTGGTTGGGAGGTAACAGTACTGTGCACCATCTATCTCCACAGTTTGTCCGCTCCCATTCGAGACGAACTGGTTAGCAAGGATGAGCTCACTACCTTAGACGACCTCATTTCACTCACTATTAAACTAAACAGGATATGCAAATGTTCCTGCAAGTTTCAGCGCCCCAGTCACGCTTCAATGGGTGGACCTCCACCTAAACCCAGGTTCTCTGCCTTACCTCCTCCCGGGTCCACCGATAGCTCCAAGCCCATGGTGATGGGTCATCCCCAGCTCACGCCTGAGGAGCGGCGTCACCAACGGGAGGCTGGGCTCTGCCTGTACAGCATGGGTAGTGAGCATAACATCGCCACGTGTCTCATTAGGCCAAAAGACAGTGCCCACCAGTCGCTGTAGGGTGACTGGCGGGTGGCAACTCCATTCACCCTCACAACTGGCTCACTCTCTCTGTCCTATTCCAACTCACTCATACAGAACCCTCTACTTCCGCACTCATTGATTTGGGTTCTGAACAAAACTTTATTTCTGAAGATCTGGCAACCCAATTCAAGTTACAGTGTACCGGGGGCTGAAAAGTTCATAGTGGTCAAATTTGACCAAATGTGGTTTATTTATCAACCGCAGGGTTACAAGTGCTGCAGCACCGATGGAAGAAGTGTGTGGACCGAAGGGGAGACTATGTTGGTCAAATAGCTGCTACTCCTGTTCGCCAGGGATGTGGGACTGTTTTCAATCATGCTGCATCAGATAGTCCGCTAACCTCATTTTAATAGGAGGTTAAGTAACGTTGACAACATGCCTAATTATAAAACAGCAAATGCTAAATGACGATGCTAAGTTGTGCTAATTGGAAACATTGTTTTGTATCAGACCATCGTTTCTTTGGTTTAAATTACTGCTGAGTTTCTTAGTTTTGGCTGAAAAAATGATTAAAGGTGCAAAAGTGCATGATGGTGGCACATACATGCAAAATAAATAAATTAAAATGGGTCAAAGGAGCAAGTTGGCTCTTAATGTAATTTATTTGATTTCTAATACTAGTTTTAATTAGTCAAGTAGCGATAATGAATAAAGTTAAAGTCATCACATGTATTTTATTACATTACCTTTTGTGTCTGATTTTCAGATCATGACAAATCTGAAATATTTTTACTAAGAAGCAAACAGGTTAAATCAGGCCAGAATGGCAGTCTTCAAGCTGTAGGTCAACACTTAAATTTTCATTAATTTAAACTAACAGCTAATTTATATTAGCCACTCCACCACTCCTCCACACTGTTTCTTAGCACTGGCTCCCCCCAGGACTGTGTGCTAAGCCCTCTACTGTACTCCCTGTACACTTTTGACTGTATTCTAACCCACCCAGCCACCGTCATCATGAAATATGCAGATGACAGGACCTTAGTTGAGCTCATCACCGATGATGATGAGAAGGCATACAGGGCAAAGGTAGAGAATCTCCTGCTGTGGTGCTAAGCAAACAACCTGAAACTGAACATCCAAAAAAACCAAAGAACTCATACTGTACTTCAGGAAGAACAGACAGGACCACTCCCCCCTCCTCATAATTGGTGAACACGTGGAAAACGTCCCCGCCTTCAGGTTCCTGGGCACCCACCTCTCTTCTGACCTCTCCTGGACTGTCAACACCAAGGCCCTGGTGAAGAAAGCCCAGCAGTGGCTGCACTTCCTCTGTGTCCTGAGGAAGAACAACCTGGACCAGAAGCTGCTGCTGGCCTACTGCTCAGTGGAGAGTGTGCTCACCTACTGTCTGGGTGTGTGGTACGCCGGTTCCACATCCGAGAACAGGAAGGCTATACAGAGGGTCATCAACACCACCCCAAAAATTACTGGCAGCCAGCTGCCCTCCCTAGAAGACATCTCCAGATCCTCCTGTCTCAGAAAGATCAAGGCCATCATAGGAGACCCTTCACATCCCGCCCACCACCTGTTTGACCTGCTTCCCTCAGGACAACGGTTCAGATCAATGAGGTCCCACACCTCCAGACTGACAAACAGTTTCTTCCCCTGGGCCATCCGAACTGCAAACAATCAGAGGCCCCACCCCCTCCCTCTGTACGCTCACATGCACAGAACTGAGGACCTTTTTGTTTGTCACAATAGCACACCTGTCTTTGCACTCCGCACTTTCATGTGTATTGACCCATCTGTGAAACCACTACTATGTATATTCTCCATAATCCTTGGGTCATTTTACTCAATTGTGCATTCAATTGTGTGTTCTGCACTCTACACTCTTATGTACTGTGCATAGTTCAACCCACTTAGCCACTGCCGTACCTGTGTATATTTCCACAATCCTGGGCTATTTTTTGTTATTTCAATTGGGTGTTTAATTGAGTGTTCTATAACTGTGTTTTATCTAATCCTCAGCATCCTTGACACAGCCACCTTGGACAATGAAGGGAAACAGGAGGTCAGTAAGGCGACCACACAGTCATTAACAGTAGAGACTGGTGGGGTGGACTCAGCAGCTGGTGAGAATGTGCGCTTGGGTCCCCCCACTAGGAGCAAGGCAAGACTTCTCAAAATTGGTGTTTGAATATAATTGAAAAGGTACTTGCCTTAACTCCTGGTCTCCTGTCACCAGGGTGACCAACTCAGCATCAGGAACACTGGCAGGCAGGGCAGGAACAGGAACTAGTGGTGGACGTGGAGCAGAAACTGGAACCAGGGAATGATGCGGAACAGGTGCAGGAACTGAGGAATGATGTGGAGCAGGTACAGGAAGTGTGGAACAACGTGAAGCAGGCACTGGAGCTGGGTGGCACCATGGAGCAGGTTCAGAAGCTGGAACGTCCATAGCCAGCTGGGTCCAACTCAGTTAGGACACATGCTCAGGTAGAAACCATGGCTTATATTCCAGCATTAGCTCCTCCTGGGCTAGCACAGCTTGCTGCCGCTCCTCCTGTTCCTCCTTATCACTGCCACACAGAGGTGCCCCAGTAGCAACTCCAATCCGGCAGACCTTGGCATCCTGCGGTGTTGGCGTGGAGGCAGCTGCAGCAGATGGCTCCCTCGGATTACCAGACTCCTCCCAGACCATCCAGTTACCACCCAGTATTGGCAAGCTCTCAGATAAGACACAAGGGGACACAGGATATGCAGGTGACATTGATGGATGGCAGCAGCAGAGAGTGGTGGAGAGAGCACAGCAGTGATGGTAGGTGGCTGAAGCTGAGCCCCCTCCCCGGGAACAAGACAAGCCCTTTTATTTATTGATGGTAAAAAAAAAAATAGGGTACTTGCCGTTGTTCCCCTTCAGCTGCCACTATGGAGTCGGATGACCCATCCCGGGGTGCGACGTGCACGGTGGTGTGGTGCTGTGTTGAGGAAGGAGGATACGGGGGGGCTAGAACGCCACCGCTGGGGATGAAGAGCCGGGCCGCTGTGTCCGTTAGCGTCGGCATGAGCCACATCTCTCGGCTCATGAAGATCTTCCTTCTTTCTCCTCCTCTCCCGCCTCCGGTAACGGCTTCAGCAATTCCCAAAACATTCGCTACAAATTGGGGACGGAGCGCAGGAGTCCGGCAAGCTGGGGATACCGCTGCAGGGAGGGAAATGTCCTGATTAGCTCTTTGGCTCTAGCAAGGAGCATTACCCCATCTTCCAGCGTGCAGGAGGTATGGGCTGTCTCGATGAGGTCCTCAACGCTGGAAGCCATCCAAACCTCCTCAGCATCGAGGCCCATTAAATGGAACTTTTGGTCCACTGGGTCCATGATGGCTGCGTTCTTCTGTCACAGTGAGTTGATGAACTGAACCCAAACACAAGACTTAAGTTCCAGTGTTTTATTTGGAGCTGGTCCAAACTCTGGCCAACTCGAGGGTGTAAATAATAATCCATGACATTCAGGCAAGAACAGGCAAAGTACAAAATAATCCCAAAACTTGGCAAGACAAAACAGACTAGACTGAAGCGTGATTAGACACCAAAATATGACAAGAACGTAGCACCTAGATGAGAGGCTGTGTCCCTTAAATAACAAGTGGACAGGTGAACATAATTACAAACTGGTGTGTGCACTTAACAAATCAACCAGGCTAAATCAGGCAGTGCAAAAGAGAACTGAGAACACTCACAAAACAAAGCCAAACCAAGACAGCAGGACGTGACAGAAATGACAGGGCAAACACAACAAAACAATGATAATAAAACTAACACACAAGACTGAATAATAATGACTGTTAAGGCTACAAACATAGGAGGCATGATATAATACAAATAATAACCAAGGACCGGCAGAGATAAATCTAAGGAATACAAAAACAGAGACCATCATAAACAAATACAAAAAAACCCAAAATACAAAACTCAGTGCAAGAACATGGACTAGGGCCCATGTCCTGAGAACAGAGAATAAAATCATAATACAGAGTGAGGACATGAGGCCCAGTCCATGCCCTGGCATACTGGTATTTTTAGGCCCTCTACTTCTGCTGTGGGAGTGGGTTTCTTTTTTGTGGGGAAGAAGTATGGCTCACTCAGACCATGTATTAATGAAAGCACCAAGGTGCTGATGCCTTGGTGCCAGAGCCTTGGCAGAGGTATGCGTTCTCAGATCATCACCAAAATGTTATGGGTTCCTCTCTAGCCCAAGGACCACCTCTGGTAAAAATTTCATCCAAATCCATCTAGTAGTTTTGGAGTATTCTTGTTAACACACTGTGAGAAGATAAGAGCCTTGGTGGAGGTATGCATTCTGGGATCATAACCAAAATGTAATGGGTTCCTCTCTAGCCCAAGGCCAACCACTGGTAAAAATTTCATCCAAATCCATCCAGTAGTTTTGGAGTACACGCATGCGCAGTGAAAATAGCTGCAGTTCACATGCCTAAACTGTCAGCGGCAGCCAAGAGCCACCAAACTGATTTGAAGAGCTGCAAGCACAGAACAAGAGCACAGTGGCAGACATTTTAAATGGCAGAAGAAGTGATGGAGGTATGTGAATACAATGACAATCAAGATGAACAGGAGCTTTTGCTGTTTAGAGGTAGAGGAAGAAAACAGACAGACAAAAAGACAGACATTTGTTCACCCAGTATTGGCAGACTGCTGAGTACTTTCCTCTGGAGGGAGTTTCCGGGCGTATGTGCAGTACTGTTCCATTGATGGTAAAGGTGAGCTATTTTTGTGTTTATTTCAAAAACAAAGCATTATTTTGAAATTCTGGCAAACTAAAAGTCGAGAAAATATGGTGATATAATGATACAAGCCTTTAGTTCCACTTAATTTTGACCGGGCGAGCTGAAACAGAGAGGTGGACGAACAGATATACACACACATACACAGTTTCCGGGCACATGCGCAGTACCGTTCCATTGACGGTAAAGGTGAGCTATTTTTTGGTGTTTATTTCAAAAACAAAGCATTATTTTTGAAATTCTGGCAAATTAAAAGTCAAGAAAATGTGATGATACAATGGTACAAGGCTTTAGTTCTACTTAATTTTGACCAGGCGAGCTGAAACAGAGAGGTGGACAGACAGATATACACACACATACACACAGCCACAGTTTCCGGGCGCATGCGCAGTACCGTTCCATTGAGGGTAAAGGTGAACTATTTTTGTGTTTATTTCAAAAACAAAGCATTATTTTGAAATTCTGGCAAATTAAAAGTTGAGAAAATGTGATGATACAATGGTACAAGGCTTTAGTTCCACTTAATTTTGACCGGGCGAGCTGAAACAGAGAAGCGGACGGACAGATACACACAGCCACACACAGACACACTAAGTGACTACCATACTGCCTGTCACCAAGGCATTATGACCGCCCTTACATCTGTTTTTAGTTTTGGCCTAATAATCATCCATTAACCCAGTGTTTGTGAAAACTCTCCACAGTAGCTAATGCAGACATCTGAGCACTAAGCTTACTAACCAACCTAGTGATGTCATGGAAGTGGTCTATCATGTGTTTAGGCCGTGAGCAGCTCCCTCAAAATGTGGCTAGAAAATGATTTTCGTGGCACCCAACTGGGAACTACAGGATCTTTGATGATTTCTATGTAAAAAAAACCTGCTGAATCCGAAAATCGATGTTCCCACTGTCAAAGGTGTGGATAGCTATGTCAAATTTGCATAAATCCAAGATGGCTGCCACGACTAACCAAGGGAATGAATGGCCTAACATTTCAACCAGTCTACCTAGAAACACGTTTGAGGCCTCTTTTTCGGATAATGTTGAGCCAAGGAATCGATTTCTGAGGTCAACTGTGTGATTGAGGGTCAAAGAACCACGCTAATTTGCATAAATCCAAGATGGCTGCCATGGATGGACTAACTTTTTAGCCATTCTACCTAGAATCACGTTGGAGACGTCCTTTTCGGCTAATGTTAACCCGAGGAATCGATTTCCAAGGTCATTAGTGTGACTGAGGGTCAAAGAACCCCGCTAATTTGCATAAATCCAAGATGGCCACCATGGGTGTGGATGGACTATATTTTGAATCACTCTACCTATAATCACGTTTGAGACGTCTTTTTCGGATAATGTTGACCCGAGGAATCGATTTCTGAGGTCAGATATGTGATTGAGGGCACCACTAATTTTCATAAATCCAAGATGGCTGCCATGAATGGCCTAACTTTTTTATCAGTACAACTAGAATCACGTTTGAGACATCATTTTCCGATAATGTTATGCCCAGGAATCGATTTCTGAGGTCACTTTTGTGATTGAGGCTCAAAGAACTCCACTCATTTGCATAAATCCAAGATGGCCGCCACAGGCATGGATAGTCCAACTTCTTAACCATTCTACCTAGAATCACGTTTGAGATGTCTTTTCTGCATAATGTTGACCCGAGGAATCGATTTCTGAGGTCAAATATGTGATTGAGGGTCAAAGAACTCTGCTTATTTGCATAAATCAAAAATGTCCGTCATGGATGGATGAACTTTTTTAATCAGTCCACCTAGAATCACGTTTGAGACATCATTTTCAGATAATGTTATGCCCAGGAATCGATTTCTGAGGTCACTTGTGTGATTGAGGGTCAAAGAACTCCACTCATTTAAATAAATCCAAGATGGCCGTCATAGGCATGGATAGCCTAACTTCTTAACCACTCTACCGAGAATCATGTTTGATACATCTTTTCCAAATAACGTTGACCCGAGAAATCGATTCCTGGTCAGTTATGTGATTGAGTATCAAAGAACTCTGCTAATTTACATAAATCCAACCTGTATAGCTGTCATATCCTGATACAACCTGTATTCAACCTCCACCTTATTCATCACCAGAATCATCTCCCTCATTTTCTTCCTCCTCTGCTTCCACAGATCTTTCAGATTCTGTAAGAACACGATTCACGCAATTGATGCAGGCGCATAGATCAGTGCAGCTGAGATCCGATGCCTTGCATGTACATCTGCTGGCCTCGCACCTACTCCGCTTGCATGAACAGTGCAGACTTGTTTTGTCCGTAAAACGGCTATAGCACACACGATGGTAGCCAAATGTTGGATCAAGGTTGTTTAGATCTGAAAACATATTATATGGACCATAGGGTATTATAACATTAGGCCTACCTTGTACCCATATAGATATAAAACATATATAGATTGCAGATAATTTTCACATTAACAGTGAGCTTATAATAGAGACCTTGTGCAACCTAGTCACTGCTCAATGTAAACTTGCAAAATGGCAAGCACAGACCGTGTGCCCATATTTATTGAGAGCATAAAGTATACAGGCGACTGCTGCTGCCATGAGTTTAACCTTTCTTGGGTGACACATCACAAACATATGGGCTTTCCTTAACAGGCCATTTTCCATCCGCCTAAGGCTTGATAGTATGGGTGTGACTATGTGCAAACTATATAAATGTATGCCCAAACTTGTTCCTCCCTCACCTACTAGTACACTGCACCCCTTGGGCTTGGGCTGCGAAGTACATGCAACCCTCAGACTCAGAGTTAAGCTCATTGGGACTGCTACCCTTTTCCCATTTGAGTTACTTTGTGGTAGTGGTATATTTTGACTATAATTCAGGCCCAGGGTGGGTTCTGGGGATAGATGCATCATTAGAGTGAGTCGATCTGCATCATCTAGATCTATACTAGGACTATGCTACCTGGCACCCAGAGTCCCTTGGCTATTAGCCTCCACACCCCCAGATCGGCCTACTCGGAGTCTTAGACCAGGACTAGGTCACCCTGTGAGCGGTTGACAAAGGTTTTAGACATCTAGGGTTCCATTTTAGTTCATATTTAGAGTTACAAATGATCGGAGTGTGGCAACCTGAGGAGAGCCTAATTGTATACCATCTTAGACAGGAACAAAGAGCGGGGGTTCCCTAGTAAGGTAACAGGGAGGTGTTAAGGATGAGTGGGTTGATTGCGATTGGACGAGAAGATCATCTTTTGTGTGTGAGAAGATTCTAGAAGAATGTCATGGTATTTAACACTAGAAGTCCCAGAGAGGGGCCATTTGGCCTTTTTGGCTAGAAAACCCATAGGGGGACCATCAAGTGGCCACAAGAGGGCTAATGTCTGGGTCTTCTAGTGTTAAGAGAAGAGCTTCTACTTGAATGTCATTCTTACTATGCTTGAGAATGTGAGAGTGTATAATAAAGCGTCTGAAACAAATCTGCCTCTTCATTTACACGCTCCACACTGGTGACCCAAGACGTATCATGGAACACGGTTCAAGATCCCCGGAGCTGACCTCGATGGGAGCCTCCAGCCACGCATGTGCGGTCGCAGTCAAGCTACCGGATTTCTGGCAGAACAATCCGCGCACTTGATTCCACCTCGTCGAGGCGCAGTTCGCCCTCCGGGGAATAACGGCAGATGACACCAAGTTCCACTATGTGGTCGCAGTGCTCGACGCCCGCACAGCTCAGCACGTAGTGAGCCTGCTCGATCAGCCACCAACTAGCAATAAGTACGGGGCGCTAAAGGCTGCGCTCATCCAGAACTTCACTCTCTCGGATGGTGAGAGAGCAGAGAGGCTCCTGACGCGGACCGAGTTGGGAGATGGGTCGGCAATAGACCTTATGGAGAAGATGCTGACGTTGAGGGGCACGGACGACGACCACTTTCTTTTTACCCACCTCTTCCTCCGGAAACTTCCAACAGCGGCGAGAGCGGCCCTGGCCAATTCGCCGTTGCTGGCTGAGCGGGACTTTCGTGTGCTAGCCCGGGAGGCAGACCGGATCATCATCGCCACCAGGGTGTTCACGACCATCGCGGCAGCGACGGAGCTCAGCGAGACGACCAGAGGAGGCGAGGAGCCACCGACGGCAGCAGCAGCGGGGGCCAAGGAGCGCGAGGGAGACACGCTTTGTTCCTACCACCGCCTCTTCGGAGAGAAGGCACGCAGATGTACACCACCTTGCCAGTTCAAGTGCTCGGGAAATGCCAAGACCGGGGGTCGGTAGCAGCCGCGACCCTCAGGGAGGAGAACAAGCTGCTCTACCTGACGGACGCACGCTCGGGGAGGCATTTCCTCGTGGACACCGGCGCCCAGAAGAGTTTCATCCGGCTGACCTACGCTGACCGGCTGGCAGGATCTAGCGGCCCCGAGATGGCGGCAGCGAACGGCTCGGAGATTAAGACCTTAGGTGAGAAGACTCTACTCTTGTCTCTACACGGCCGTACATATGAGTGGACTTTTGTCATAGCAGCATTGGATTATCATATACTGGGGGCTGATTTTCTGTGTGCACAAAATTTACTGGTTGATCTTGCTAACAGGCGCCTAGTTAATGCACTGTCTTTCGACTCTCTCCCCTGTATAGCTCGAGTGACCCGGCCGACAGCACAAGCCAACGTCACAGCAGCAGGCGGTAAGTGCCACACACTGCTCACCCAGTTCCCAGCACTCACAGTCCCGACGTTTTCGGCAGCCATCGCTAAACACGGGGTGGAGTATTTTATCACCACCACCGGGCCGCCCGTTTTTCCACGACCTCGGCGCTTGGACGCAGCTAAACTGGCCATAGCGCGCGAGGAGTTCGCCAATCTGGAAAGGTTGGGCATCATCAGGCGCTCAAACAGCCCATGGGCATCCCCGCTACACATGGTCCCTAAAGCTGAGGGCTCGTGGCGACCGTGCAGGGATTTCTGCAGGTTGAACAACGCCACAGCGCACGATCACTACCCAATTCCCCACATACAGGATTTTTCCGTTCACCTCACCGGGGCGCGCATTTTTTCCAAGATAGATCTGGTCCGCAGTTAACACCAAGTCCCAGTGCGCGCTGAGGACATACCCAAAACAGCGGTAATAACTCCGTTCGGTTTATTTGAGTTTTTGCGCATGCCATTCGGGTTGAAAGGAGCGGCACAGACGTTCCAGCGCATGATGGATGCAGTGCTTCGCGATCTCTCGCTCGTGTTCGTCTACCTGGACGATATCCTGGTAGCCAGCGCATCCGAAGACGAACACGAAACCCACCTCATGACAGTTTTCCGGAGATTGGAAGAGCACGGTTTAATAATCAACCCAGCGAAATGTCAGTTCGGAGTGACGGATATTGATTTTTTTGGGGCACCGCGTCTCCCCCGAAGGAGTGATCCCGCTGCCTGACAAGGTGCGTGCAGTGGTGGATTTTCCCTGGCTGCAAACGGTCAGGGCGCTACAAGAATTTTTGGGAATGGTAAACTTTTATAACCGTTTCCTTCCCCGCACAGCGCAACTCATGCAACCATTGTACGCCGCGCTCAAAAAACAGAAACCCATGGATAGGGTCGAATGGACCCCAGAGCGAGAGCGGGCGTTCTCGGAAGTCAAAGCAGCCCTGGCAAACGCTGCATTGCTGGCACATCCAGACCCAACGGCCCGCATAGCGCTCACCACTGACGCTTCAGATGTGGCCATAGGGGCGGTCGTGGAGCAGCGCGTAGCCGGAGCTTGGCAGCCGCTTGCCTTTTTCAGCAGGACTTTGCGCGACAGTGAACGTAAATACAGTGCGTTCGACAGGGAGTTGCTGGCTCTCCACCTGGCCATTCGCCACTTCCAGTTCTGGCTGGAAGGGCGCAGTTTCACCGCGTTAGTTGACCACAAGCCGCTAACATTCACGATGGCCAAGGTTTCAGAACCGTGGTCGGGCCGGAAGCAGAGACAGCTGGCCGCGATCTCAGAGTTTACTACCGATATTCAGCATGTGTCGGGTAAACTGAATGTAGTGGCAGACTGCCTCTCGCGCGCCGTGGCGGCCCCGGTCTGCGTGGGGATAGATTACGCAGCCATGGCCGCGGAGCAGGTTAGTGACGCGGACGTGCGCGTGCTCCAGTCTGGACCAACAGGGTTAAGGCTGGAGAGCAGTGTGCTGCAAGACAGCATGCCCCCCTAATCTGCGATGTCTCCACGGGTCGCCCGCGTCCCGTGGTCCCGGCCGCGTGGCGCCGCCGCGTGTTTGACTCGATTCATTCTTTGGCGCACCCAGGAGTGCGCGCGTCGGTCAAAATGGTAGGGGAGAAATTCGTGTGGCCGAGCCTTCACAAACAAGTGAAAGAGTGGGTGGCAACCTGCGTGGCGTGCCAACGAGCCAAAGTACACAGACGCACGAAGGCTCCCTTGGAGCCGTTTCGTATTCCGGCTAAGAGGTTCGACCATGTTCACGTGGACCTCGTGGGCCCCTTCCCGCCATCACAGGGGTGCACACACCTCCTGACAATGGTGGACCGCACCACGCGCTGGCCGGAAGCGGTTCTGCTGGTGGCAACCACATCCGAGGAGGTGGCGCGCGCTTTTTTAACAGCATGGGTAGCGCGTTTTGGAGTCCCGTCGGACATTACGTCCGACAGAGGCCCTCAATTTGTTTCCGAACTCTGGTCATTGATGGCCCGCAGCCTGGGTATTACAATTCACCACACAACCGCATACAACCCACAGGCTAAAGGGTTGTGTGAACGTTTTCATAGATCATTGAAAGCGGCTCTCAGGGCTTCATTGACAGATGCAAATTGGGTAGACAGGCTACCGTGGGTTTTATTGGGGTTGCGCTGCGCGCCTAAAGAGGATCTGGAAGCTTCCCCAGCAGAACTCGTTTTTGCACAACCACTCCGGCTGCCCGGGGAGTTTCTGCCAGATAATCCCGCACCGGGCAGCTGCCCGTCTCAGCTTTTGCAGCGTAGCGCAGACACAGGCACGCTGCCGGGCCCTGCGCACCACAGTTTTCCGCGCGTTTTTGTACCTAAAACTTTGAAGAACGCGGAGTTCGTTTTTGTCAGACACGACGTCCACCGCCCTCCACTGCGCCCACCCTATGATGGACCGTTCAGAGTGCTGGAAACAGGGGATAAGCATTTTTTGCTAGACATGGGGGGTAGGAAGGAAAAAATTGGTAGAGACAGACTCAAACCTGCTTTCGTTGTGGCGGACGAGCAAGTGCTGTTGGCGAGGGCCCCTCGGCGTGGGAGACCCCCACGGGGAGCTCCCCAGAGAGACGATTCCTCAGAGCACCCACACGGACAGACAGAAAGGTTTCCCCCCCAATCAAAAGCCCCCCAAAGGCAGAGCAGCGCCGCGGAGGCGGCGAATTCTGGTTACAGCAGATACGGGAGAAGACTGAAGCCCAAGCAGCATGTGGACTGATGTCAATGGTTCTATCACAGCATGTGGACTGTTATCCTTTTGTCCTATCTAAGTTGCTGGGGGGGGGGCAACCTGGGGAGAGCCTAATTGTATACCATCTTAGACAGGAACAAAGAGCGGGGGTTCCCTAGTAAGATAACAGGGAGGTGTTAAGGATGAGTGGGTTGATTGCGATTGGACGAGAAGATCATCTTTTGTGTGTGAGAAGATTCTAGAAGAATGTCATGGTATTTAAGAGAAGAGCTCCTACTTGAATATCATTCTTACTATGCTTGAGAATGTGAGAGTGTATAATAAAGCGTCTGAAACAAATCTGCCTCTTCATTTACACGCTCCACAGGAGCCAAACGACTCCAGGGCACACGCAGTACAACCATAAACAATGGCTGCCACTCACCTTTCTCGAACAAGTCGCGACGTTGTTCTGCTACTTTCTGTTGGGGTCCGTCAAGTACAAGCCATTTTTGGGCACACTCACATACTTTTGCCCACGACGCTTCAGTAAAACGAGTGATATTGCCCGAAAACTTATCGGAAATGTGAATAACACAGGAGAGGCTTTCAGCGCACGCTACCCCTGTGGGCGCTGCCATTTTGTTGTCACATGACCAAAGGGACGACGCTGATTGGTTAAAACATCCCGGACTGGGCCATGTTTAAGGCAGCCAGACAATTATTACCGACTGACTTCAATCGCATTTTTCATACAGCTATCCACACCTTTGGAAGTGGGAACATCAATATTTTGTCTTACAATAATGTAATGTTAATTTAGAAACACTAAAATTTTAGTTCCCCGTTGGGTGCCACGAAACTGAACGAAAAGTGGCAACTGCTCACGGCCTAGTTGTAAAAAAAAAAAAAAAAAAAAAAAAAAAAAAAAGTCGCACTACTGTCTCTAGTGGCCCGACATAGTTATTACAATACCTTTTTCCCGGCTGCATTGACAGAAATGGTGTGTTAAATTTGTGTTTATTTTGAAAACAAAGCCTTATCTCACAATTCTGGTAAATTAAAAGTTGAGAAAATATAGCAATACAATGATATAAGCCTTTAGTCCCACTTAATTTTGACCGGGCGAGCTGAAACAGAGAGGCAGACAGACAGACACACACACACACACACACACACACACACACACAAACTGACTACTCTACGCCTCTCAGTTTTACCAAGGCATAACTACAGGGAACTGAACAACAATCAAAACACTGCTTTCAACCTTCTCCAGAGAGCCACCATCTTCATCAAGTTGGATCTAAGGAATGTCTATAATCTGGTTCGGATCACAGAGGAGAACGAGTGGAAAACAGGGTTCCTTATGCCAATTGGCCATTTCGAGTACCGCGTTATGCCTTTTGGCCTAACCAATGCCCATGCTGTATTTCAACGGCTCATTAACAACATACTCAGAGATTTTCTCAATTCGCTTGTGTTTGTGTACTTGGATGACATTCTTATTTTTTCTTGCTCTCCAGAAGAACGCCGCATCCATGTCAGGATGGTGTTGCAACAACTTCTCGAAAAACAGCTCAATGTCAAAGTAGAAAAGTGTGAGCTTTACTCCACTTCCACCTCATTCCTGGGTTTCATCATCGCCAAAGGACAGGTAATCGCCGACCCCAGTAAAGTTAAAGCTGTTACATATTGGCTTACTCCCTCCTCTTGCAAACACCTGCAGCAGTTTCTGGGGTTTGCAAACTTCTATAGAAGGTTCACTTGTAATTATAGTCTGGTTGCTCACCCTCTCACCAGCCTCACTTCCACCAAGACTCCGTTTCAATGGTCGGAGGAAGCAGACAGAGCCTTCTCCCTGCTGAAAAATCTGTTTTCTTGAGCTCCCATCTTGGCTCAGGTAGCTCCCTCCCAGCAGTTCACTGAGGAGGTCGATGCCTCTGGCATCTGCATCAGCATGGTCATGTCACAATGATCAGTCTCTGACAACAAGATTGATCCCTGCGCTTATTTCTCTCAGCGGCTGTTCTCTGCTGAAAGGAATTATGACATGGGTGACCAAGAGCTGCTGGTGGTGAAATTGGCCTTGGAGGAGTGGTGTCACTGGCTCGAAGGCTCCTCTGTGCCCTTCTTGGTTTGGACAGACTATAAGAATCTAAAATAACACAGCAACTCCCCTCCCCCACCTAGGTCAGTCTGATCACTTATCTTTGTTCCTTACCCCTAAGTATGTACCGCTCATCAACCGGGTGAAGCCATCAGTGAGGACCATCAAAGTGTGGCCAGAGGGGGTTGACTCTGTACTCCAGGAAAAGTTTAGGAACACAGACTGGAGTATGTTCACCTCTCAGGCTACCTGTGGCTCCCACATAAACATCGACTCTTACACCCACTCAGTCCTGGACCATATCAACACCACTACTGACAGTGTCACCACGGAAAGACAGATCACCACGTACCCAAATCAGAAGCCATAGATGAACAGAGAAGTGCAGCTTCTGCTAAAGGCACGTAACAATGCCTTTAGATCTGGTGATGCACAGGCCTACAGTTCATCCAGGGCAGATCTGAAGAGAGGCATCAAGAAGGCCAAGCACAGCTACAAGCTGAAGGTGGAGGAACATTTTGGGGACTCTGACCCCCGACGCATGTGGCAGGGCATTCAAGCTATCTCTGATTATAAGCCCAGCAACTCTATACCTATAGCCATGACTGTGTCCTTTCTCAATGAGCTAAATGACTTCTATGCTCGTTTTGACAAGGACAATAACGAAAAGAATATCAATTTCCCACCCTCTGACGACCTCCACCACCTCACACTCACCCACACCGACGTTCGTAACGCACTGAGTCATATCAACGTACGTAAGGCTGCTGGCCCTGACGGCATTCCTGGGCGTGTACTGAGGGCATGCGCTGAGCAGCTGGCAGGGGTCTTCACAGACATCTTCAACCTGTCCCTGGCCCAGGCGGTGGTACCAGCGTGCTTCAAGACCACTTCTATAGTACCAGTGCCGAAACATTCAACAACATCGTGCCTAAATGACTATCGCCCTGTGGCACTGACGCCCATAATCATGAAGTGCTTTGAGCGACTGGTCTTGGCACAGCTCAAAAAAATGCCTGCCCCCTACACTGGACCCTCACCAGTTTGCCTACCGGAGCAATAGGAGTACAGAGGATGCGGTTTCTACAGCGCTGCACTGTGTACTCTCACATCTGGATGACAAGAACACCTACACAAGAATGCTGTTTGTTGACTTCAGCTCAGCATTCAACACAGTTCAAGTCCTCCAAGTTGATCACTAAACTTGGGGACCTGGGAATCAGTACCTCCACCTGCAACTGGATCATGGATTTTCTGACCAACAGACCCCAGCATGTTAGGTCAGGCCCCAACCGTTCTTCCATCATCACACTCAACACTGGTGTACCACAGGGCTGTGTGCTCAGCCCATTCCTCTGCTCCGTCTTCACCCATGACTGCAGGCCTATGTATGGATCCATTTCCATCATAAAGTTCGCAGATGACACCACGGTGATCGGACTCATCAGGGACAACGATGAGTCAGATTACAGGGCAGAGGTTGAGCACTTGGCTACTTGGTGCGCTGACAATAACCTGCTCCTTAACACCAGCAAAACCAAGGAGCTCATAGTGGACTACAGGAAGGAGAGGGGAGAGACACATGACCCCATCCGTATCAATGGTACAGCTGTTGAACGTGTCCCCAGCTTCAAATTCCTGGGGACCCACATCTCGGAGGACCTGTCCTGGTCAGTTAACACCACCAGCCTGATCAAGAAGGCCCATCAGCGCCTCTTCTTCTTGAGGACACTGAAGAAGAACCATCTGTCAACTGACATCCTGGGCAACTTCTACCGCTGCGTGATAGAGAGCACCCTGACCAACTGTGTCACAGTCTGGTATGGGAGCTGCTCTGTCGCTGACCGTAAGGCGCTGCAGCGGGTGGTGAAAACCGCCCAACGCATCACAGGGACTCCACTTCCAGTTATAGAAGACGTCTACAGGAAAAGATGTCTGCGCCGGGCACGCAGCATTTTTAGGGACTCCAACCATCCTGCTCATGGACTGTTCCAGCTTCTCCCCTCCGGAAGGTGTTTCAGAAGAACTTCGGACTAGAACCAGCAGGTTTAGGAACAGTTTCTTTCCAACAGCTGTTACGTTATTGAACTTAGTTCCCCGCTGAACCTCCACTTCTCTCCCCTTTAACACCCACCCTCCCCTCCGTGCTTCCTCAAACTGTATACACATATATAATATCTGCATATTGTCATTATATATTGATACATACTGCTCTTCTGTAATATTATCATCACATATTTAACTACATACTGTTTTTCTGCGTATTGCCACTCTATATAGTTAGATAGATTGTCTGCTACTTACCTCACTTCACCTGTACTTTGCTCTTCTGTAATTTATGCTAACTTATTCCCATCTCTTACCATCCTCACCTGTACATAACTGCCCACCTAACTTATTGTACATTATTTGCACATAACGGTACTCTTAACTTTCTACACTGACCTATCTGCATATATTTGCTTAAATTGCACATACTGTTAATTACTGTATATACTGCACTGCTGTCCTTTGCACTTCTGATTGGATGCTAAACTGTGTTTTGTTACCTTGTATTCATACATGTGTAATGGCAATAAAGTTGAATCTAATCTAATCTAATACCCGAAAACTGCCAAATGCCTTAACCCTCGCCAAGCCCACTGGGCTCTGTTCTTTGTTTTCTTTGATTCTGTGATTACTTACAAGCCTGGATCTAAAAACGTCAAGCCGGATGCCCTCTCCAGAAAATTTGAAGCTGATGTCACTCCCTCTGATGAACAGACCATCATCCCAGCATCCTGCATTGTGCAACAGCAGTGACCCAGATTCCGGGGGAGGTCCCACTGGTCATCTGTACGTTCCATCATCTGTCAGAGGTGAGGTCATCCATTGGTTGCATAACGCCAAGTTTTCCTGTCACCCTGGGTTTTTCTGCACCTTCTCGCACATAAGGCATATGATTTGGTGGCCATCGATGAGGATGGAGGTATTGAACTACATCCGTGCATGTCCCCAGTGCTCCAAGGGTAAGGCATCCTCTTCCCCACCTGCTGGGTTGGTCCAGCCCCTCCCTACTCCTGGTTGGCCCTGGTCGTACATTTCCCTGGTCTTCATCACTGGCTTACTTCCATCTAACGGGTACTCTGTTATACTCACTATTGTTGACAGATTCTCCAAGACTACTCACTTTGTTCCACTGAGTAACTTACCATCTGCTAAGCAGAGTGCTGATCTTCTCACTCTGCATGTTATTCATTTGTATGGTGTCCCTGTGGATGTGGTTTCTGATAGGGGTCTGCAGTTCATCTCGCATGTCTGGAAGGCCTTCCGCAATGCCATCGGTTCCAATATTAGTCTCACCTCAGGTTATCATCCGCAAAGCAACAGCCAGTGTGACAGGACCAACCCAGAATGGGAAGCAGCTCTCAGGTGTGTCACGGCATCGAATCCCACTGTTTGGTGTGACTACCTACCCTGGGTTGAGTATGTACACAACATCACCACCTCCTCAGTTACCGAGGTCTCCCCCTTTGAGGCCTTGTTGGGACAGGAGTGGTGGTCTAGAGGTAGACCATCCGCCCATCAAACCGGGAGGTCAGGGTTCAAGTCCCAGCAGGGTCATGCCAAAGACCATATAAAAATGGAACTTCCTGCTGTCCAGCTTGGTGCTCAACAAAAATGAAACGGAGGAGGGAATTGTGGTCAGCAGTGGCTCAGTAGGTAGAGCAGGTCATCTTATAACTGGAGGGTTGATGGGTCCAATCCCGCTCTCCCCAGACATCCTGCCGTTGTGTCCCTGGGCAAGACACTTTACCCACCTTGCCTCCAGTGTCCATGACACTGGGCATGAATGTGTATAAATGTTTGGTAGCGGTCGGAGAGGCTGTTGGTGTGGATTAGCAGCCACGTTTCCGTCGGTCTGCCCTCAAGGCAGCTGTGGTTACAGTAGTAGCTTACCACTACCACTGTCTGTAGAGTGAATGAATAATGTATCCATTGTTAAGTGTCTATGAAAAGCACTATACTGTATAAATCTGATGCATTATTATTATTATTACATAATTCTCTGTTGCTTTCCATCTTTGAGGAGGAGGTTTCGGTTACATCTGTGCATCATCACATTCGTCACTGTCAACATATCTGACAGTTCACCCAAGCTGCTCTTCTTTGCACAGCTGACCAGAACTTGGCCATTGCCAATCACCATCTGACCCCTGCTGCCAGCTTCTCCATTGGCTAAAAGGGATGGCTTTCAACTGAAAACATCCCTTTAAAGACTGATTCCAAAAAATTGTCTCCCCTGTTCACTGGGCCATTTCCTTTCGCCCAGATCATTAACCCATCTGCTGTCGGTCTCAGTCTATCTGCCACTCTCCATATCCATCCAACTTTCCACATCTATCAGGTTAAGCCTGTATCTTCCAGCACTCTGTGTCCCCCCTTCAAGCCTCCACCTACTACTAAGATGGTCGATGGAGGGCTGGTGTATTTCAAGTTTCATTTTATTAAAAGTTTGTAATGGCAGGAAAACACAGCATAAAAACACCTTGTTAAAAACCATGGATCCTGAATTGAGACAAACATACAATAAAAACCATGATTGTACTCCCATCAGTCGCATCCTGGATATTCGTCGGTGTGGCAGGGGTATCCAGTACCTGGTCCACTGGAAAAGGCTATGGCCTAAGGAGCGCTCTTGGATTCCGAGAGCTTTCATTATTATACAGCTTGGTATGGTGCGCGAGTTCCATCGGACACCAGGGGGCACTCTAGTGTTTCAGGTTTGTGTACTCATTTCCACCACTGACAGAGTCCTGTGGACTCCTCCTGTTCACAGGAGTGTCAGACCTCCAAGACTGCATTAGTTTTTTTTTGTTTTTCTTATATCAGACAAGGATGAAAAGGAGATGTTGACTTTACCTTGACATGTTTCGACTGGTTCTGCAGTCTTCCTCAGAAGCATCAGTTGATCACTGTGACATGTTGTTTATCACAACATGTTTGTCACATGACGTGTCACTTATTACGACATGTTAAAGCGATCAGCTGACGCTTCTGAGGAAGACTGCAGACACTAGTCGGAACATGTCAAGGTGAAGTTAGCATCTCCTTTTCATCCTTGTCTGATATAAGAAAAACAAAAAAAACTAATAATTGAAAAAGAAGACAGAATGAACCTACTCGAGCCTCCAAGACTGCAGTTCTGCTCGAGGTCTCCACCCGTGCACACCTGAATGCTCTCGTGCCCTCTTCCTGTGCGGGATCATAGTAAGCCTAAATTCCTCTCTAACCTTCTCTCCTTCAACTATTTTCCAGGACTCTGGCGGAATTGGAATCTCAACTACTGTCTGTAAGTGCACTTGCAAAATCAAAGTAATTATTAAACTCCACATTGCCAGGGTGCTCACCTTACCTTCTGCAGAAAGATTCATCTCACCTTGTTCACTGCATGGAAGTCAACACACCAGAAGATGACTGGCAGCCACTGCTGCAATTACTCACCGTTTCCCACACAGTCATCACCTGTAAGAAAGTCTCAGTATATTTCAATATCTCAGGGCAATTATATTACAACCCAAACTCACTTGATCTCTCCTCTTCTCTCTGTAGCATTTCCAGATCTTCATTCACTCTCATTCACTCACTTTGTAAATAAATTTTACCTTTTTCACCCTGAACTCTCATGTTTGTGTCTGGTTTTGGACCAATCAATACCAAAATGTCAATTTTCTAAACTTTTAGACTTTATTTATAAATTAGCAACTTTTCTCTTAATTTTGCAAGTAAGTCTTTAACTGTTTCTTCCATTTTTGTAAGATGTTGTGGGTACATGTGCTCTCTTTCACCCATAAGAACCCATGGTCCCATAATTTTCCTTGAAGGAGAAAAGGGTCTGGGTTTTTATGGGTTAATGTAAATTTGTATTTCTTTATAATCTTTGTATTTGTACAATCATCATGTGCAGCATCAGCAGAACCCACCTTCTTCAAACTAGCCAAACAACAGCTACTGTATAACCTCTTAGTCAGATGCTTCCTTGTTTGTCCATGTTTATGTCTAATTCTTTGATAAGAAGGGGTTTTTTTTTAACAATTTGTGCCAATCGTCCCCTTGTCTACAGAAGAGGCTAAAAATACAGTCCCTACACCTGCTGTGCCTCACCCAGCCCAACCACGTCATAAAACATGTAGCTGAAACACACTCTCAGATTGATGACTTCAGCAGTCTTCAATGCTCTTAACTTGTCTTCCAGCTGGTGTGTGTAAACTAGTTCTGCTCCTCCCTGTCTGTGTCACAAAATAAAACTGACCTCTGATCTGCATATCACTCACCTGGAGTGGCCCCGACTGCTCAGCACTCTCTTGTTTCTACATCTTTTCAGAACCAGTGCAGGAAAGCTCATTCAACATGTTCACTTCTGAATTACAATTGTGTATGAATTCCACTTGCACTCATTACAGCACACATACAAGACATTTAGCTGGTCACCCACTGCTAATGGCTGACTGAAATAGATTCCAGGCTCCGGTTATGTCAGTAACACTCTGCATACCCAAAAGTTGAGAGCAGTTTAACCTTTGTATCTGCCATTGCTTCAGTTTGCCTAATGCCACCGGCATTTCATGATCACCCTTAGTCACGTCACTTGTAGTCTTACTCTTGGAGAATTTTTTTTTTTTTCTGTTTTTCTAACCTCTAATCATTTGTATGTGCACGGATTCATTCTTACAAGTGTTATCTGATGTTTATGGATTTATTTTAGTGCATGTTTTTGTTTGGTATAAGGTGAAAAACAATTAATGCTTTTTTAAATTAATTGGGTGTTTTAAACAGTAAAAAATGGAAATCTCTGCACAATGAAACATTAAATCAAGATAAACTTACTTGTTTTTAGTCTGATCAGGTCACTCAAAATAACCGATAAAATCATCAACACTTATCATGAAAACTCGAGGAACCACATACACTGGTATAAATAGTTGCAGTGACGCCACTAGTCACTCATGCAGCACACCTTCTTCAAGTATAAATAAGGGTTAAGCATGGTACTCAAATACTTTGCAAGCAGTTTCATGAAATGGTCAGTCAGAAAGCAACTCATACTGGCTCGGACGTCGCCCGGGTTAACAAGGTCAGGAGTTCCTGGCAGCAGAAGGCAAAGGACAGAGCTGCGTGGAGGAATCTGATCAGACCTAAATGAAACAGTCATTGTCGCCCCTGACAGACTGCTATGATGATGATGATGATGATGATGAGTGGTAACTACAGCCCCTTTCAGCGTACCCTAGCAATTCAGGTTAACCCAGTACAATCTGGGCTGCCTCTGTTGTCTGAAGGGGGTTACCCGCGCTACTTCACATGGGTGAAATAATCCTGCAAGCAACGTGGGTCATTGCCCACCTCACATTTGAATAGGATGGCAAGGATAAATGCACAATGAAGTAGGTGTCACCATCACCATGTCACAGCACAGCATCAGAGAGTGGAAATGAATCTTAAGGATGTCTGTCATTCTGAAAGATTAATATTATATTAATTTTGAAGCTGCAGCAGACAAATGTGTGTGCCACAATTACACAAATATCACAGTGGCTGAGAGTTAGAGGTTTCTTTTAAGAGCACTTTTTTTGCACACTCCCATGGAGTCTGTGGCAACTCTGTCTCTGGCTGCTGTGGGAGATTGTTCGGCACAAGGCAGTCTCCCTGTTCAGCTCTGCTTGGTGCTCATTCATGTATCTCTGCTCCTCTTTTTTCCGTGACAGCCTCCTCCGAAAAAAAAAAACAAAACAACCCATCCTGCTTTGTGTGTTGCTGGGCACACAAACACATCAGAATCAGAATCAGATTTATTGCCATTATTCATGTAGTACACAAACTAGGAATTTGTCTCGGTGCAATGCTGCAACATTAAACATGATAAAATAAAAGAAATAAACTATACATGCAATAAAGTGTAGAATAAGAATGAGTAATACTAGTCAGCAGTTTTAAATATATTAGCGAGCAGCAGATATTGTGGAGAACCATATAGTGCAGTCAGTAATGCAAGAAGAAAACAGTGATGATTGACATGAGTCTGGTTGAGCTGCTGTACATAGTGCACGAGAGTCAATAAGTCACTTAGTGTTCAGCAGTCTGACGGCAGAGGGGAAGAAGCTGTTCATGTGACGGGAGGTTTTAGTCTGAATGGACCGAAGTCTTCTACCTGAGGGGAGAGGGGCAAACAGTACGTGACCAGGGTGTGAAGGATCGGCTATGATCCGGCCAGCACGCCTCCGGGTCCTGGAGATGTACAGATCCTGGAGAGATGGGAGCTTGCAGCCGATCACCTTCTCAGCAGTGCGCACGACGCGCTGCAGCCTTAGTCTGTCCCTGGCAGTGGCTCCTGCATACCACACGGTTATGGAGGTGGTGAGGATGGACTCGATGATGGCTGTGTAGAACTGCACCAACATCTTGGTGGGTAGCTTGAGCTTCCTCAGCTGCCGCAGGAAGAACATCCTCTGCTGGGCCTTTTTGATGAGGGAGCTGATGGTCGGCTCCCACTTGAGGTCCCTGGTGATGGTGGTGCCTAGGAAGCGGAAGGAATCTGCAGTGGTGATGGGAGAGCCTGTGAGGGTGAGGGGGGGCAGAGGGGTTGTGACTTTCCTGAAGTCCACAATCATCTCCACTGTCTTCAGAGCGTTCAGCTGCAGGTTGTTGTTGTACATGCGCGCACACACACACACACACACACACACACACACACACATTGCATTAACATACATCTTTGCTCCTTTTTTTCCCATGACAGCTTCCTCTGAAAAAAAATCTTGCTTTTTTTTCTCACAGCACTGTACAAACACACATGCCGTGTCTCTCCTTGTAAATATGAAAGTATTCAGTGCGATATGAAAAAAAATTACAATTATTATGTGAAATGTCGAGTACATTTTGCAACCGGCGGACAGAGATCAGCAACCATTGAACTATATAAATCACTGTATTCCGATCAAACACTGATCTGCTGTTTGACACGGGTGACAAAATTAAAAGACTTGTAAAAATGCTGGTGACTCTCAACTAATCAATAGTGGCTGGCATCATTAGCTTCCAGGCTGATCAGCCTGTTCATGTGACATCAGTGATGTGAGGACATCAAATTTGATACACTGGAGAAATGCACTTATCTGCAGGAGATCAGACCCACGTCTCCTTGAAGTTTGAAAAAGCCAATGAGGGTTGTTGAGGTAGTTAATTTATGCCAATAGACCCATGACTGTGACTCGCCAATTGTTGTTTGAAGGTGACATACAGTACAACTGCACTCAACAGAGATGCAGCCACATGCCTCACCTCGGCACACTCTAACAACAGCTCCGAGTAGCTCCACCCATCTCTTTCAAGAATTTCAAAAGATTTGAGCAGATATTCATAATTCAAGTAAATGCATCAATGATTTACTGTTTGTCCTTATTGACTGACCTTGTGACCCCAAACCAAAGCTACAGGTGACTGTGACCTTTTGACATCAGACCTAGGTAAGGTCCAGAGCACTTCCAGATCAACCAATTCTGTGAATTTGGTGATGATAGCACTAATGAACAAATAATTCTTGCACTAATGAACTCAACATCCTCTGTACCTCACCAGTGACCACAGCCACCTCTGAACCAGAGAGCACTCTCTCTCACTTCAATACTGCTACACAGGGAGAAGTGGAGGGCATCATATGTAAAATGAGGCCCTCTAACATGCTCTCTGGATCTTGTACCTACATCCATAATAAAAGCAAATATTTCAACCATAAGTCCCCTCATTACATCCATAATAAACTGCTCTCTTCAATGAGGTAAAGTTCCATCTGTCCTTGAAACTGCTCTTATCAGACCCCATCTGAAAAAGCCTACCCTAGACCCTGAAGATCTGGCCAGCTACAGGCCAATCTCCAATTTACCTTTTCTTTCCAAGATTCTGGAGAGGGCTGTGGTTGGCCAGCTTCAGGATCACCTCAATTCACAGAGCTTATTTAAGAAATTTCAATCTGGCTTCCAATGCTGGACATAGCACAGAGACAGCCCTGGTCAGAGTGGTGAATGACTTTCTTATGGCTGCTGATCAGGGCTTCCCATCACTCCTCATCCTCCTTGATCTTACAACCGCATTTGATACTGTTGACCATAGCATTCTCCTGTACCAGCTTGAAAAATGAATTGGACTTTCAGGAGCCATCCTCAAATGGTCTGGGTCCTATCTTTAGGGTAGAGCTGAGTATGTGGCCCTGTGGCATGCTAAATCATAGCCCTATACTGTGACCTGTGGGGTCCATCAGGGATTGGTCCTGGGGCCGACCCTTTTCACCATTTACATGCTCCCCCTGGGCCACATCATCAGTAGGTATGGAATTGTGTTCCATTGCTACGCTGATGATACTCAGCTCTATATGAGATTGGTCCCGACCTCTTCTACTACCCCAGTGGTCCTCACTTCCTGCCTGAAGGAGGTAAAGGCATGGATGAGCAAGAAGTTTCTCCAGCTTAACAGCTCCAAAGCTGAGGCCATCCTCACTGGCCCACCCATTAGATCAGATCTGCCCTTATCAGGAGTATCTCATCATATGGTCACACCATTATCCTGTCCTCCTCTGTTAATAATCTGGGAGTTAAATTTGACCCTCATTTATCATTTGAAACTCGCATTCAACACCTCTGTAAAGTCTCCTTTTTCACCTCAAAAACATTGCCAAACTCCACCCCTCCCTTTCCCTCTCCAATGCTGAGAAACTGGTCCACGCCTATATCTCCTCCATGCTAGACTACTGTAACACACTCCTCATTGGGATACAGTATCTGGCAGGGGCCTTCAAAAGCTCCAATACATTTAAAATAGCGTTGCCAGGGTCCTGATGAGGGTGCAGAAATATGACCATATCACACCTGTTCTTCAGACTCTTCATTGGCTTCCTGCTCATCTCAGGATTGAATTTAAAATCTGCCTGCTTACTTACCAATGTCTACATGGGAACGCACCAGACTACATGAAGGACCTTCTATCATCATTACCAGAGTGGTGGCCTAGAGGTACAGCATCCGCCCCATAACCAGGAGGTCGGGGTTCAAGTCCCAGCCGGGTCATGCGAAAGACCATATAAAAGTGGAACTTCCTGCCATCCAGCTTGGTGCTCAGCAAAAATGGAAGAGAGGAGGGAAAATGTGGGCAGCAGTGCTTAGGAGTTAGAGCAGGTCGTCTAATAACCAGAGGGTTGGCAGTTCGAATCCCACTTTCCCCAGCCATCCTGCCGTTGTGTCTCTGGGCAAGACACTTTACCCACCTTCCCTCCAGTGTCCATGACACTGGGTATAAATGTGTATAAATGTTCAGTAGTGGTCAGAGAGGCCACTGACATGGATTGGCAGCCACGTTTCCATCAGTCTGCCCCAGGGCAGCTGTGGCTACAGCAATAGCTTACCACTACCATTGTCTGTCTGTGGAGTGAATGAATAATGGACTCACTGTAAAATGCTTTGAGTATCTTGAAAGGCACTATATAAATGCAATCCACTATTATTATTATTATTGTTATTATTATTATTATTACCACATACAGCTGTGAGACAGCTCCGCTCCAACAATAGTCATCGTTTTCAGCCTCCCAAGACCAAGCTTCATATCATGGGAGACTGGGCCTTTCAGGCAATTACCCCACGTTTGTGGAATGCCCTTCCAGAACATTTGAGGATTCCACAATCTGTTGAGACTTTTAAAAAATACTTATAGATTTTTTTTTCATTTACAAAAGCTAACTAAAGTCTGTTTCATCTGATTTTAACCTTTTTAAACTTTGTTTTTTATTGTTGTTGTCTTTTTAAGTTCTGTCGCCGTTTAAACTGTAGCACTTTGAGGTTTCCTTGAAATGTAAAGTGCATTATAAATAAAATGTATTATTATTATCCATCTATAAATGTACAAAATCTCTATGTCTGTCTGTTTGTCTGTCCATCTGTCTGTCTGTTCCACGCATATCTCTTGAACCTTTTGTCAGACTGGCCTCAGATTTTATACGTCCTTTGCTGAGGTTACAAGGGTGTGCATCCCCAAGTATGGAGTCGCTCAGTCAAAATATGCAACTTTTATCAATAAAAGTTTAGACACTGCTCTGTCACCACTCTGTCTCTTCATACCCTTCAGTGTATGCGAGGTTTCGGATTGACTCCGTGCTGATTGGTTAATATGCGGCATCACGACCATGCTGATTGGATAATACGCGGCATCACGACCAGTCAGTCACCACAGCGCTTAGTTTAGTTTAGTTTATTGGTTTATTTGTCAGGGACCATGTACAGAAAAAACATTATAAAGATGCTCTGTACCAGGTTATAGCGTTCTCACTATTTTCCATCTATAGTCCCTGAGGCCGGCAGGAAGTTATTAAAAGAAAAACAGCACATAGTATGGAGTCGCTCAGTCAAAATATGCAATTTTTAATCAATAAAAGTTAAGCCACCGCTCTGTCTCTTCATGCCCTTCAGTGTGTGCGGGGTTTCGGATGGACTCCGTGCTGATTAGATAATACGCGGCATCATGGCCATGCTGATTGGATAATACACGGCGTCACAACCATGCTGATTGGATAATACATGGAATCACGACCAGTCAGTCACCACAGTGCTTAGTTTAGTTTATTTGTCAGGAACCATGTACAGAAAAAAAAAACACATTAAACACAAGGTAAAGATGATCTGTACCAGATTATAACATTCTCATTAATTTCCATCTGTAGTCCCTGAGGCAGGCAGGAAGATGTTATTTTTTTCCCCCTTGTCCTGTCAGGTAGCTAGGTAAGCAGAACAGAAATCTGCTACCCTTATAGGTGCCAAACAGATTTACTTTGCCAAAATAAGCTTTATACAGTACCTATATACAGTATCTCACAAAAATGAGTACACCCCTCACATTTTTGTAAATATTTTATTATATCTTTTCATGGGACAACACTGAAGATATGACACTTTGATACAATGTAAAATAGTTTGTGTACAGCTTGTACAACAGTGTAAATTTGCTGTCCCCTCAAAATAACTCAACACACAACCATTAATGTCTAAACCGCTGGCAACAAAAGTGAGTACACCCCTAAGTTAAAATGTCCAAAGTGTCAATATTTTGTGTGGCCACCATTATTTTCCAGCACGGCCTCAACTCTCTTGGGCATGGAGTTCACTAGAGCTTCACAGGTTGCCACTGGAATCCTCTTCCACTCCTCCATGACGACATCACGGAGCTGGTGGATATTAGAGACCTTGCGCTCCTCCACCTTCCGTTTGAGGATGCCCCACAGATGCTCAATAGGGTTTAGGTCTGGAGACATGCTCGGCCAGTCCATCACCGTTACCCTCAGTTTCTTTAGCAAGGCAGTGGTCGTCTTGGAGGTGTGTTTGGGGTCGTTATCTTGTTGGAATACTGCCCTGCGGCCCAATTTCCAAAGGGAGGGGATCATGCTCTGCTTCAGTATGTCACGGTACATGTTGGCATTTATGGTTCCCTCAATGAACTGTAGCTCCCCAGTGCCGGCAGCACTCATGCAGCCTCAAACCATGACACTCCCACCACCATGCTTGACTGTAGGCAAGACACACTTGTCTTTGTACTCCTCACCTGGTTGCCACCACACATGCTTGACACCATCTGTACCAAATAAGTTTATCTTGGTCTCATCAGACCACAGGACATGGTTCCAGTAATCCATGTCCTTAGTCTGTTTGTCTTCAGCAAACTGTTTGTGGGCTTTCTTGTGCATCATCTTTAAAAGGGGCACTCATACATCTATTTTCAAAAGACAACCTCTGGATATGACGCTGAGCACGTGCACTCAACTTCTTTGGCCCACCATGGTGAGGCCTGTTCTGAGTGGAACCTGTCCTGTTAAACTGCTGTATGGTTTTGGCCATGGTGCTGCAGCTAAGTTTCAGGGTGTTGGCAATCTTCTTATAGCCTATGCCATCTTTAGGTAGAGCAACAATTCTTTTTTTCAGATCCTCAGAGTTCTTTGCCATGAGGTGCCATGTTGAACTTCCAGTGACCAGTATGAGAGAGTGTGAGAGCGACACCACCAAATTCCCATTCACACCTGAGACCTTGTAACACTAATGAGTCACATGACACCGGAGAGGGAAAATGGCTAATTGGGCACAATTTGGACAGTTTCACTTAGGGATGTACTCACTTTTGTTGACAGCCGTTTAGACATTAATGGCTGTGTGCTGACTTATTTTGAGGGGACAGCAAATTTACGCTGTTATACAAGCTGTACACTAACTACTTTACATTATATCAAAGTGTCATATCTTCAGTGTTGTCCATGAAAAGATATAATAAAATATTTACAAAAATGTGAGGGGTGTACTCGCTTTTGTGAGATACTGTACTGTATGTACTGTATATTGTTGTAAACTTCTCCTGTAATAACTTTTAATAATTTATTTAAATTATTTTACCCATGAAGGACCCAACAGGATGGGGAATGGGGAAAGGAGGTGTGTGGAGGGCAAAAGAAAAGGGAGAGAAAAAGACAAACAAACCAACAACTAAAACAAACCGAAGACAGACTGCTTCTTCCACCGAAGAGGTCTCAACATGAGTCTGGTATCCACACCTGTTAAAGGAGAGACATTTGTGTGTGTGTGTGTGTGTGTGTGTGTGTGTGTGTGTGTGTATCCTAATACATGTGTATGAAAGCGCGCACAAAATAATTGTGTGCATATGAGTGGTTTGTCAGGAAACATACGAAGAGGGCAGCTGGTCGCAGCAACCCCCCCGGAAACCCCGAGCAAGCAAGACAATGCCACCAACCCCCACAGAGCACAAATGTCCAAGGCCAACAAGTCCCAGGAAAGCCAGGCATCCACCCCAGGAGGGACAGCCGAGGGAGGCTGGGCCATCAGGCATCCGGTGCGGCGGGCCCACACCCCCGGACCTCCGAGTCCCCCCCACCAACGGGGGCCAACGGCAGCCCACGGGCCCCAGGCACCAGGAGGCTAGTGCTCCCACCTCTCGGGTCGGAGACCGGCCCACGCCCCCGGTGCGAGCCCCCCCAGGCACCCCCACAGCAGGCCCGCCCCCACCCCAGCACCACCACAGCACACCCCGGGGACCCTCGTGCCCAAAGAAGCCCCCCCCCCCTGTAGTCAAGAGGCACTACCCCCTCAATCCAGCACCTCCCGACCAGCAGACACACCCATTCTCACGCATTCACACCCTCATGCTCTCATACACACCCACACACACTCACTCATGCTCGCTCGTTCTCTCCCCCATACAATCCCGCACTCACGAACCCTCCCACTGTCTCTCTGTTGCAAACTTTTGGACGTCTCGCCCTTCTGTGATGTGCCTTGACCGCTCGGCGATCCCACTTCACTCCGTTGTCACACTCTCACTTCTGTACCCGCTCAATCTCACTCCCACTCGCCCTCAGAGTCGTCCGTACTCACTCACGTTCATCCATACATGCACTCTCACTCGCGCTTCGACCTACTCACATCCATTCATGCTCTCCAACACACCCTCACCCACACTCAGGAAGGAAGATTAGACTTTGCCAAAGATATAGGAAGATATTAAAAGAAAAACAGCACATATAGAAAGCAATTCAGGTCAGGATTCAGAAACTGTTGACCCTGAAACAAGCGGGGAGTAAATTTAAAAGGTAAAAAGATTTACAAAAAAAAAAGGCACACAAAAACAATTTAAGAGTACAATTTCAAATTCCATTCAAGGGAGAAAGAGAATTGTGAAGATGTAATGCTTAAAAAATTATGCTATAATGCTCCCGTGACTGCGTACATCTAAAGGATAATTCGGGGAATGCCAGCAGGGACCCGGGCTTCTGACTAAAGAGTACCAGTGTTGGAGAAGCCGCGGGCAGAACATTGTCCTTTGCAGGGAAGCAAGCCCAGCCTGCCCAGTCAGCGGTAGACAGGAGTCCCTTTGCCGGACCATGACTCGCCGTTGCCAATGGTGCACCTCTCACTGTGCTCGCACGGCTATTTAAAAATTAAAAGTTCATAATAATACCACCATGGCTGTGGAGCAGAATGCCCAGATCAACTGCATATCGAGTTGCTAGCTGTTAGCATGCGGCCTACCTATCTCCCGAGGGAATACTCACACGTGATCTGCATTGTTATTTATGCAAATCCGACGGCGAACGCTGGGACAGTGCGTGACGTCATCCACTCAGTAAATGGCAGGCTGTAGACAGAACACCCAGATGCTCTTCTCCTCATCTCAGGCGATTTCAACCATGCTTCACTGTCTCCCATTCTACCCACGTTTACCCAGTATGCCACATGCCACACTAGAGACAATAAAACACTGGACTTATTCTACGCAAACACTAAGGAGGTGTACACCTCATCACCACTCCCCCCACTCGGGAGATCGGATCACGACTTGTTTCATCTCCGGCCGGTGTACAAACCCCTCGTCGTCAGCCTCCATCAGTCTATGATGACCATGGAAGAGAATCCTAAACGTCTACTCTGCTGGATCAGCACCGCCTGTGGCTGAACAGGCCGATGCGCACCGGTGTTCTACCTTCCAGCATTGGGCGTTGGTAGGATTCAAGCCTGGGCAGGAAGTTATGGAGGACAAGATGTTACCCATGCAGCATGTCCCCCCTCTCCACGTCACTGATGAATCCAAAGGAACAGCAGGGCTGCTATAGTTTGGCACCAGCACCATCGCAGGAGCTGCCAGAACGATGTTGAGCACAACAGAGAACTGCCTTAGGGGCTCCAACTCTGGATTTTTCCTCAGGGTTGACTCCCGAAGCCTTTCCTATGACCGGGTGTGCCGCAAGGCAGCGGAGGTTTGAAATCAGGGTTTACCTTCCCCTAGATGGGCTACCTTCCCAGGTTGACGAGCCACCATCTACCCGAAGCATCTGGTTTTAAGGGGCAAGAGATCTGCCCTCGTCCCTTCTCCTATTAGTAAAAGCAGTTCCGCCGGGCTTAGAGACTAAACCACACGGGCAGGCTAGGAGTTGGACTTAGTTGTCAGAGGCTTTTCGAGACGCACGCCGTAAGGAGCATTTTATGAGCACTGGGAGCTTAACCCCAGGACAACACCGTTCCCACCAAGACCATACGGTGTTGCTCAAACAACAAACCCTGGATCAACCCTGAGATAAAAACACTTCTGAGAGAGAAGAAGAGGATCTTCAGGTCGTGGAACAGGGAGATGCTGAAGTCCGTACAGAGGGAGCTGAGAAGAAAGATCAGAGAAGGCAAGGACAGCTTCAGGAAGAAGATGGAGGACAAGCTGCAACAGAGCGACATCGGTGGGGTCTGGAGAAACCTTAAAACCATCTCTGGGCTCCAGAATACCTCCCCCCAGGCCACGGGGGGCAGGGAGTGGGCGAACAATCTGAATCTGTTTTTCAGTAGGTTTGACCAACCGCCCTCCCCCCCGACTGCACAACAACCACTGCTGCCTCTGAAGACATCAAGTCCTGCTGCCCACTCCCCACTCCACCAACACCCCCCCCCCCACTCCCAATACACAGCCCCCCAACCTTACCCTCACTAAGACCCAGGTGAGGACGGAGCTGAGGAAGATCACGGCGAGGAAGGCGTCGGGACTGGACAGCATCAGCGCAAAGCTCCTCAAGTCCTGTGCAGACCAGCTGTGTGGGATTGTGGAGTACATCTTCAACCTGAGCCTGAAGCTGGGGAGGGTACCACAGTTGTGGAAAACATCTTGTGTGGTACCTGTACCAAAGACTTCCCACCCCAAAGATCTGAACAGCTACAGACCAGTGGCCCTGACGTCCCACTTGATGAAGACCCTGGAGAGACTGCTCCTTGCTCACCTCCGCCCCCTGGTGGGACCAGCGATGGATCCACTCCAGTTCGCCTACCAGCATGGCATTGGGGTGGAGGATGCGGTGATCTTCCTCCTTCACCGTTCTCTGTCCCACCTGGAGAAGCCCGGGAATGCGGTGAGGATTATGTTCTTTGACTTCTCCAGTGCTTTCAACACCATCCAACCGATGATCCTGAAGGACAAGCTGCTGTGCGCAGGGGTGGACCAGCACCTGTCATCATGGATCCTGGACTACCTCACAAACCGGCCACAGTTTGTGAGAACCCGGGACTGTGTGTCCGACACGATCGTCGGTAGCACGGGGGCCCCCCAGGGAACGGTTTTGGCTCCCTTCCTGTTCACCCTTTATACTGCGGACTTCTCACACAACACAACACACTGCCATCTACAGAAGTTCTCTGACGACTCGGCGATCGTTGGCCTCATCTCCAGCGGAGATGAAGCTGAGTACAGAGGGCTTATCCAGGACTTTGTGGACTGGTGCCATCGGAACTGCCTCCACATCAACGCAAGGAAAACTAAGGAGCTGGTGGTGGACTGCCGCAGGCAAGGACAACCCCTCACGGCACCAGTAAATATACAGGGAACAGACATTGAGAAGGTGACATCCTACAAGTACCTGGGTGTTCATCTGAATAATAAACTAGACTGGTCACACAATACTAACGCACTCTACAAGAAGGAACAGCGCAGGCTGTTCCTACTGAGGAGACTCAGGTCTTTTGGTGTACAAGGGGCGCTGCTGAAGTCATTCTATGACACGGTGGTGGCATCAGCCATCACTTTTGGAGTGGTCTGCTGGGGCAGTGGCATTACAGCAGCCGATAGGAAGAGACTGAACAAACTGATCAAGAAAGCTAGCTCTGTCCTGGGGCAGCGCCTTGACCCAGTGGAGGAGATGGGAGAGAGAAGGATGGTGGCTAAACTGTCATCTCTGCTGGAGTCCGAGTTCCACCCTATGCAGGACATACTGAATGCACTGAGGAGCTCATTTAGCAGCAGACTACATCATCCTAGGTGCACAACCGAGAGGTTTCGCAGGTCCTTCCTACCTACGGCTGTCAGACTGTACAACCTAAGCAGGGCTGCTCGCAGAGATAGCAAAAAGACGTGACAACCTAATAGTATTGAATGCAAAAGACGCAATAGACTTACACAATGGTCCCCTCCGGTATACAACTAGGAAAATACCGGTCGCTATGGAGCGTGACAATATGTATGGGTACATAATCATACCATGTAGGATAACTAAGTAGACGGTTATGCTGTTTCATTCCATCTAGCGACAATGCTCCACACTGTGTGTGCTTATACACTACCGTTCAAAAGTTTGGGGTCACTTAGAAATTTCCTTATTTTTGAAAGAAAAGCACTTTTTTTCAATGAAGATAACTTTAAACTAATCAGAAATACACTCTATACATTGCTAATGTGGTAAATGACTATTATAGCTGCAAATGTCTGGTTTTTGGTGCAATATCTAGATAGGTGTATAGAGGCCCCTTTCCAGCAACTATCACTCCAGTGTTCTAATGGTACAATGTGTTTGCTCATTGCGTCAGAAGGCTAATGGATGATTAAAAAACCCTTGTGCAATCATGTTAGGTCTGCAATGCTGTAATTGCTGCAAATGGAGGATTCTTAGACGAGAGCAAAGTTTGAAGGAAAAATATATTATTTCAAAAACAAATCATTATTTCTAACCTTGTCAATGTCTTGACTATATTTTCTATTCATTTTACAACTCATGGTGGTAAATAAGTGTGACTTTTCATGGAAAACACAAAATAATTGTCTGGGTGACCCCAAACTTTTGAACGGTAGTGTATATTTACATATTTATTCCATCTAGCTACAATGCTCCGCACTGTGTGTTTATATACTCATGCATTTATTCCATCTAGCTACAATGCTCCACACTGTGTGTGTTTATATATTTACATATTTATTCCATCTAGCTACAATGCTCCACACTGTGTTTATATATTCATATATTTATCCCATCTAGCTACAATGCTCCGCACTGTGTGTCTATATATTTATATTTATATGTACATATGTATACTCGCTGGTCTTGTTTTTTTTCTTGCCTTCTGATTGTTGCTCTGAGTGTTGCTATCCCTGTGCTGTTGCAATCCTGGAATTTCCCCATTGTGGGACTAATAAAGGCTTATCTTATCTTATCTTATTTCATATGCGGCCACATGCACGGTTTGACTAAACGATGTCGCGTCACCAAACTGGACACAAAAACGCTCATATAACAAAATAAATAATTTTTATTCAAATATTTACTGACAAATCAGCAATACTGATGCAACAGTTGCAGCATTCTGCTGTGTGTAATATTGGTGTTTTGTACTTATAATATTCCTAAAATATAAAAGTGTCATATACTGGTGAGCGCTCGCCCCCTCCTTCCTGATTCCCCTGCTCCTCAGGTAATTACCACACCTGGGAGATTAGACGCACCTGCTACCTCTGCCTCGCCAGCGTTCATAAGGATCTGATCTTCAGTGCCTCAACGCTGGCTCATTGGGTACACTGCCTTGCAGAAAAACTCACAAGCAAGTATATCATTAATCTACTGAGAATTATCTGCCTAACATCCTCTCTCTTTCCTTTCTCTAGGTCGCTGCCATCTGAGCTGTGCATCTCCAGGGGTTGCGGTGTGCTCACCTGCCTCTTCACCCTCATCCCGCTGCAGCTCCACTCTCCACCCGGTCAGACACAGCCCAGTCATCCTCCCTTCCTTGTCCTCGCCAGTTTCACCCTGCTGGTTCGTCTCTTCGCGCTGGGTTCTGTGCCGGGCTCTCTACTCGGCCCACGTAAGCTGCCAAATTGTTTTTCCACCTGCCTCCTCCCTTCTTCAGCTAATCGCTCTTGTTTTTCCTCCACAGGGTGTGTTCTCCTCTGGCGAGTGATGTTTTCATTAGCTGTGCTCCTCTTTGAAATTTCAATAAAAGGTTGACTGTCTTTTGTGTGAAAGTGTTTTCTCTGGTGTTGCATCCTGCACTTGAGCTGCCCATTCAGTTGTCATGACATAAAAGGATGCACTAGAATGGGTCTCAAATATTTGTAAACGTGTCCTGTTATCCACCTTATTCCTAGGCCCCATGATACCTTGCGTGAATTATGGGCGCAACTTTCGGTACTAGTTTAGAACGTATGGTTGTCACTGAAACGGGATACTTTTCCTTGTTACAAAACAGTGACTTCAGCATCAGAAATGCGAGAACACTGTCTTTTGCACCTCAAAAACAGTAATATAATCAAACCACTTCCCACGACTATCTAGGGATAGGAAGATGACCTTAAAAAGTGGCCTGGCAGACAGTAGCTCCGTTAGTTAGCACCGCTGCCAAGATGCTAACGCTGTAAACAAACAAAAGCTCTGAGATATATCAATGTCTCCACCGCAATAAAGTCGGCTGCATTTTGTTAAAATATGTTGGACATAATCAAATTTACCTCAGAGCAGACGTAGAATCTAGTCAGAGCCACAAAGAACCACAACACTGTGCTTGGGTGTTTTAATGTTGGGGTAAATACAGATGGCTGCAGCTGTTTGTTCTACCCCAAAATTAAAATGTTCATGCTGCTGTCATGCCATGAATGCTTGTTATTAAACTTAACATGTACAGACCTTTTCTGACAATTGTTCAGAATTTTATTGACCTATATTTTGTAATAATTTAAAAATTAATGCATGCTGAAGTCTGTATCAATCCAAGGCAGTGCAACGAATGCAAAAAAAACCCCCAAAATTATCTGATATCTTTCTTAAATCATTAAGCCTTAGGAAGCAAACTGTTACTATTTTTTATTTATTATTTTACTTCATGCAGCCTTCATTCTGTTGACATATATAACATATAAACATCAGGTCTGTAACATTCATATACAGTGGTGTGAAACAGTGGTGTGAAAAAGTGTTTGCCCCCTTCCTGATTTCTCTTTTTTTTTTTTTGTATGTTTGTCACACTTAAATGTTTCAGATCATCAAATGGTGTGTGACTTTGCCAAAACAATGTCTGCCTCTGTAGTATTCTCTGGGCCCCTCCCCAATCTGACCAGTGATGGCATGTTTAGCTGCTTGTCATCCTTCAACTGCTGGCTGTCTGTGTGGTGTCCTGCAAACAATGTGGGCTACATAGACAACTGGAACTCATTTTGGGGAATACCTGGTCTTATTAGAGGAGACGGCGTCCATCCCACTTTGGATGGTGCGTCTCATTTATCTAACAATCTGGCATCATTTTTATCCAGATTTCCAAAACCCTGACTGACAATTCAGAGTTGGGACCAGGAAGCAGAGTCTCAGTCTTACACGCCTCTCTGCAGCTCCTCTTCATCCGCCACCCTTCAACTTAGCCCCTGTCTTCCCCATCAGAGAATCATTGTCTGCTCCCTCCAAAGTTAATAAAAATATAATATATAAGTATCCCAAAGTGATTAAACAAAAAGTTGGTAAAACTCAAATTAAACATGAAGCCTCTAAATTTAATGATTTGGCCTCTGTTTCTCCGCATAATTTAAAAATTAAATGCAGTTTGTTAAATATTAGGTCTCTAACTCCCAAGTCTCTGCTAGTCCATGATCTGTTAATTGATCATCAGGTTGATTTAATATCTCTTACTGAGACTTGGTTAGGGCAAGAGGATTATGTTGGTTTAAATGAGTCAACTCCTTCTGGTTATTTAAACTGTCAAAATCCCAGAAGTTCTGGTTGTGGAGGAGGAGTAGCAACAATTTACCATTCCAAATTACTAGTTAATGTAATTTAAAAACATGTTATAATTCCTTTGAGGGTCTGGTCCTCAGTATTGGGCATTTTAGCAATTTTAGGCTAAACCCAATTTTATTTGCCATAGTTTATCGTCCTACATTAGCCTTCTCAGAGTTTTTTTTTTGTTGTGGGGTCTTTTGTGACCTCTTGGATGAGTCGTCGCTGTGCTCTTAGGGTAATTTTGGTCGGCAGGCCATTCCTGGGAAGGTTCACCACTGTTCCATGTTTTCACCATTTGTGGATAATGGCTCTCACTGTGGTTTGCTGGAGTCCCAAAGCTTTAGAAATGGCTTTATAACCTTTCCCAGACTGACAGATCTCGATTACTTTGTTTCTCATTTGTTCCTGAATTTCTTTGGATCACAGCATGATGTCTAGTTTTTGAGGATCTTTTGGTCTACTTCACTTTGTCAGGCAGGCCCTATTTAAGTGAGTTCTTGATTGAGAACAGGAGTGGCAGTAATCAGGCCTGGGTGTGGCTAGAGAAATTGAATTCAGCTTTCCAAAGATGTGATAAACCACAGTTTACTCTATGTTTTAATGGGGGGGAAGCAATTACTTTTTCACACAGGCCCATGTAGGTTTGGTTTTTTTTTTTTTACCTTAATAATGAACACCTTCATTTAAAAACTGCATTTTGTATTTACTTGTGTTATCTTTGTCTATTTAAATTTGTTTGATGATCTGAAACATTTAAGTGTGACAAACATACAAAAAAATTAGAAGTCAGGAAGGGGGCAAACACTTTTTCACACCTCCCTAAGTGAAAACATACCTGCTGTGCTCTTGTGTCTGTCCTGTGTCTGTACCACCGATCACACCAACAGTCTTTTTTCATTTTCAGTGCATTATCTACGCATTGCCGGTGAGAAGCCTCCATTTATACAGTCTATGGCACAACCATGAACACCAGCAACAAGTACCAGAACTACGCCAAAACATTCAAAAAATACAAAAACTACAAGTGCTGAAATTAGCTGCTACTTGAGTGCAAAACACGCATGTGGACTATACATTAAAATAAATTTGAAAAACTTTTAAAAACGCTATTTTAAATGCCCCTGCTAGTCCACTCTTACTGACTGATTTAATACTACTTCAGCCAAAACTGGAAGTTCCGCCCATAATCATTCCTACAGCGGCACCCCCAGGAATAAGGTGGATAGTACTGCATGAGTTTACTGACGATAGACTATAAACTACACATATAAATTAAAACAATTATAATGATGACTGAACAACTCCCATTTCCCAAAGTGCAAGATACAACACCTATGAATATAATTCATAAAAGATCAGACAAAAAAGTGATCTGACAAAAAATAAACAAGGGTTCCGATACAGTTGCTAATATTGGATGTCCCATTCATTTTCAATAATTCTGTAATTAATATTCACACAATCAAATAAATCTTAGTGCCATTCAGTCCCTTTTAGTATTTGTCAAAGTCTAACATGTGAGTGCCTACACATAGGCTACATCTGTTTGTATTCCACTTTCAAACACAGCCTACATTTGGGCTTGTAAAGCCTAAGTGGGATACCTGTTTTCAGACAAGAATACTTGCTTTATACGGGTATGCACTAGTTATTATTAATGAGAACAACATAATCTCCACAAATGTGAAAATATGCTGAGACCCAGCATCCTTGACCTCTGACCATTTTGATCCGAAAAGAAATTCAGGTTGAGGGGACCCTAAGTTCAACCCCTGCGCCAAGCTTGGTGATCCTAGCCCTTGTGGGCGTCAAGTTACAGCTGTGGATGGACAGAGACGGATAGACAGACACGCACACATGCAAAAAGATGAAGATGATTGCTATACCCTTGCTCGACTTTGTTACTGTGGGTAACAACAGCTATATTAATCATTAACTGTCTGCCAAGTTGCAAATGATGCATCCATTTTGTATACTTTAACAACAATAAAACAATCATAGCATCACGGATGAGATTTCTAACATATTCAGGCTTGTTAATGGAAATGGTTTCTTTTACTCCGTCTGTGCTGCTCCATCCCTGAGGCTTCACATACACACAAGGACGCACAGCTAACCAGAGCAAGAGCCAACTCATTGAAATCTCCCATCAGCCCATCAACACGTAGTCTGCGCCAAATACCCCCACAGAAATAAAATACAAATATCCCTGGGAGAGAAACAGGGAACGACGGAAGGGAGTCTGTACGGTATAGTGCTGTGAGTCCAATGGGCGCAATTTAGCTGAACCAGTGGGTAGGATAAGCAGCCAAGGGTTTCACACACATGCACACACACGCACAGACACAGAGCCCTGGCTTGCTCTGCTGGTTGAATAAGCAGTCTGTGCGCTATATTGGTTTGGGCCTCCCCCTCCTGTGCTAGACCTTGTTAGCCTGCCAGCCCTCAGACTCATTCCCACACTCCCATATCTGGCTCTGTGGCTGGCGCTGGGAATCCCCGTCATCATACACACACACACACATACCTCGACACACAATTAACTAAGGGTGGCCAGTGTGTTTACATTTGCTTCCACTGTTTTTTTCCAGCATATCAACACCTTGTATCTCCATATCAAACCTCCGTATCTAAATCGAGCCTTGTATCTCTAAAAAAGATATTTTTCTGAAAATGAGAAAACCCCTGTATTTTCTGATTGATTTAGCAGTTATGAAATTTAATCATATGGCTGTTTTAATGTTTATCCTCTTCTTTCAGCTGCTCCCTTTAGAGATCACCACAGTGGATCATCTGCCTCCATCTCACCCTATCCCTGGCATCTCACTACATCCATGAATCTTCTCTGTGGTCTCTTTTCTTCCTGCCTGGCAGCTCCATCTTCAACATCCTCTGTCCAATCCATCTCATCCATCTCTCTTGCCTCTCTTACTTTGTCTCCAAACTGCTCAACTTGAGCTGTCCCTCTCATGTACTTATTTCTTATTCTGTCCCTTCTAGTCACTCCCAATGAGAATCTTAGCATCTCCAACTCCGCCACCCCATCTCCGCCTCCTGTCTTTTCATCAGTGCCACCGTCTCCAAACCATATATCATAGCAGGTCTCACTACCATCTTGTAAATCTTCCCTTTCGCTATAACTGCGATCCTTGATTCGCAAATCACCCCTGACACTCATCTCCACCCACTTCATTCACCCTTCCTGCACTCTCGTCTTCACCCCTCTTGTGTATTTCCCATTGAAGTGGATGGGTGACCCCAGGTATTTAAACTCATCTACCTTCACTACCTCTACTCCTTCTATCTTTACCATTACACCTGCCTCCCTCTCATTCACACACATGTATTCTGTCATGCTTCTAATGACTTTAATTCCTCTTCTCTCTGGTGCATACCTCCACCTCTTCAGATTCCCTTCCACCTGCTCCCTACTCTCACTACAGATCACAATATCATCTGCAAACATCATAGTCCACTACTGCCTGACCTTATTCATCACCATAGTAAACAACAAGGGGTTGAACAAGGAGCTGATCCCTGGTGTAATCCCACCCCCCATCTTGAATCCATCTGTCACTCCTAGAGCAAAGCCACACCATTCCAAATGAAACTTAGTTTAGTAAAAACCAAATTTAATTGGAGGTGGACCAATAACTGTTTATGGCTGCTTTTCCAAAACAAAAGTCCTACTGTTGCCAGCTAGCTAAGAAAATTCTTACTACATGTACTCTGACTACATGTACATGTGATAGCTCAACAGAGAAGCTCAAATTTTCCTCCTTTGGAGATAAAAAAAAAACCTTGTTGAAGAAATTAATGGATAATTTGGCCAAACAATAGCTGATTTGTAAAAAAGGACAGCAGCACAGCAAAAAGGAAATTACAGGGCAGCTACTGTCAGACTGTTTCAATCAGAATAAAAGGAAAAAAGAGAAGCTGCTTAACATAAACCTTGCCAGGACCCTTTAAAAAAAAAGTCAAACAAAAGACATGGCATGTGTGAGATGGGAAATGTTCGCTGTAAAAGTTACACCTCCTCAACTGGTGGTCTGAAATTAATCTAAGATCACAGTTCAAAATGGAATTTAAAGTTTTGTCACAGTGTAAAAATATCTGTTTAATGTAGAAACTAAACTGAGTTCAAACAGAGGTTTAAGTGTAATCTTTCGTGATTTTAAACCAGTCTGGTGCAACAGAATTCCAACTTCCGGATAACTTATGTTGAACTGTATAATCAGAGGAGTTATTGTTTAATTTGACCTTGTTGGATTTTTTCGCCTTTGTTATATTATTCTGTTTCTTTTTAATCTTTACTTTTAATCTATCTGAAATAAAGATTCATTCATTCAAGATTCATTCATTCATTCATTCATTAAAAAACTTCCAAACAATCCCAAGGTTTAAAAGTTAACCCTTGTTGGTGCAATCCAACCTAGTGGCCTTCCTGGAAATAAGCAACAGTAACTCAATGTTTGAGACAAGTGTGTGGTTTCCAAAACAGAAAATGCAAAATAGTCATAAGGGCAAAACATTATTGAAGATTATTTTCAAAGATCTAAACAAAATGACAGACATCCAAAGAAGATATTTTTTTAAAAAGAACTTGGCGATCTTTGGGAGGATGTGACAACTAATCCTTAGCAAATAAACCACCTGTATTCTTTATAAAAAGCAGGGCATTACCACTGGACCCAAGATCCTACAGTATCAGATATAACAAAATAAGAAGAGTATAAATGTGTTAAAGAAAAGCAATAACCTTTATTTTCATAACCCAAACGTTTTTCCACTAAGGAACCACTAAAAATAAACGATAAATTCTAACTTGCACAGAAGGCTGCAATAAAGCCCACTTACGGCTGTGCACCCAGAGGAAATGTGGCTTTTTATAGTGCCACAAAGGTCAAGAGAGGACAAATGATTTACAACTAGCACAGAACTGGTCATGCTCAAACACCAGTAAATAACCGAGTTTGAACAACCTCACTTCCAACTGCTCTCCGTTAACTGGACATTAAATTGTGACATCATAGAAATAGTTGAGATATTTCAATGTAAAACTGTGCTGGGGAAGCACTGGTGAGGATTGCGAGGGCAGAAACTTTTTTCCCCCTTGGATCAAAGGTCACAGTGAGTATGTGATGATGAGATCAAGGACACAGAAGAGTTTGATACATTTAGCGCCATTGATTTAACCATAGATTTAGATTGTAGCTTGTATGCTACACTGGGTATCTAGTGAACAGTTAATGCTATGAGACGCTTGTAAGAGAAATATCTAATAATTTAAGCGGATGACAAGGCAGAAAGATGAAGTCAAGGCACTTCTATAAAGAGTGGGAGGAATGGGTGAGGATACGTAGAAATGGGAGGAGGCATGGGGGGGGCACCGCACTCATCTTATCAGCTCTGTGAGCTGTGAGTGATCTAAGTGAGTTGAGAGAGGAGAGTCCTCTGCTGTGCCTCGTGTTCCAAGAGTCTGCTTTATGGCATGTTCCAGATCCCTATCAGTGTGGGAAAAGACTAGGAGGCCTGAGGAACTGTGTGCATTTTTGTGTGTCTGTGTGTGCGCAGAAGTGTATGTCTGTTTGTTTAGCGTGCATGGACCGCCGCTAAAGTAATCAAGGGGGCAGAGGATTGTGTACATTGACTGTCAAGTGTGTACGTGTGTGCATGTGTGCAGCTTCATAGTTTCTGCCACCGAAGCAATCAAGGGGGCAGAAGCATGAATGTTTACAGTGAGAGAGAGAGAGAGAGAGAGAGAGAGAGAGAGAGAGAGAAAGAGAGAGAGAGATACACTTGGCTGCCAGGGAGCCCGATAAGGACTGTAAACATCATCCAACAGCAGGCGGGCAGGTTCACCCACACTAAACGATAAGAAAGAACTTTGACCCCTCTCAAGTCAACGACCATTCATATAGATGCGTGTGGGTGTGCGTGCACAGGCACACACAGAGTTTGATATCAGGCCATAAAGTAAAAGATGCTTCTGTGTGCTGCAATTAAATATCGCTGCCATTCCACTGCTCAAAAGCGCCGAAAACACAGAGTTCCAGCCGTGTCACATGTCGGCCGTAAAATGGAATAATCGCCAGAAATGTCTCCAGACTATCAGTGATCCTTCATGTCTGCTGCTGGCTGTAACTTCTATCAAAAGGGTGCCCACACTGATTTCACTGGGAGAGGTATCATAAACTGAAACAAGAAAGCGCCGTCATGAGTGTGCGCGCACACACACACACACACACACACACACACACACACACACACTGACCCAGGACCTGCGGCTCTCGAGATGCCAGACTGACGCTGGCTCTATCGCACCTCCATAAAACTGCAAAGGAGTCGGGGGGGGGGGGGTGATTAGGTCATAGCTAAATCTGTGGCAGGTTTAGCTCTCAGTTGAGTCACAGATGAGTTCATAAGGTAGACGTGCTCTAGGGGTCCACTGGGTAAATCAAGGCCCATTTCGTCAATGCACTCAGCTGACGCCACACACACCCAGACTCATGTAGACACCAGACTCCATCGGTGACACACTCCATCAGGACCTCTGTGAGTCACCTGTGCAGCCCGGAAGACAAGCAGCCAGAGGCAAGGCGACCTGAGAGGTGTGTGTGTGTGTGTGTGTGTGTGTGTGTGTGTGTGTGTGTGTGTGTGTGTGCATCTGGCTCCAGTGAGATCATCATTAGGAGACAACAAGAGCCGAGGCGTCTGATGGACGGCACACTCCACTCCCCCTCGTGATCCAGCTACCCCTCACCTCAAACAGCCACCTTCACACTACTCCATAAAATAACGGCAGGACAAAGAAACTGAGAAAAGGAAAGAGGGGAGAAAAAGGGAGGGTCTGGATGGCGTATGAGCAGCCGGGTCTTGGCCTTGTGTTACAATAGCCTCTAGATGTGTCTGTAGGGAAGGGACCTGGCCTGCGTTCAACAATCAGCAGCCACTTACACACTAAACCTGGAATGGATAGACATTAAACAGCCATTACATCAATAGTGGTGGGGATGTGCCACACTTTAAAAATGTACTTATCATCTTCTTTATGACCAACCATAATGATAATGAACAGCTGCTGCAAGAAACTGTGATTTTTTTTTTTTTCTAAGCCTTTGACACTGGGGTAGGAGTAATTAAGGTACAGTAAGAAGCTGCAAGCTTATAAGGAAATATCCATGGCTCAGTTGAGTAAAAGCAAAACTCCTGTTTGAAATTTGACCTCTATCATTATCAAGGTCTGATTGAGATTGCTCCCGTGTAAACACTCATTCAGACTGCTTATTGACTTATTTGTCCTTTTTTTAGAGATTCACCATGAATTCCAATCTACCAGAAAAAGCAAAAATTTGGAGGTCCAACTTTTTACCTCCGCCAAGGAGGTAATGTTTTTACCGGGGTTTGTCTGTTTGCCTGTCTGTCTGTCTGTCTGTCTGCCAACATAACTCAAAAAGTTATGAACAGATTTTGACGAAATTTTCAGGAAAGGTGTGTAATGGCACGGGGAACAAATGATTACATTTTGGTGATGATCTGAGAGTGCATACCTCCACCAAGGGCTTTGTTTGTATTTGTGCAGCAGGATTACACAAAAACTACTGGATAGATTTGAATGAAATTTTCACCAGAGGTGGTTCTTGGGCTAGAGAGGAACCCATTATATTTTGGTGATGATCTGGGAATGCATACCTCAGCCAAGGCTCTTCTCACAGCGTGTCAGCCACAATACTTCAAAACTAATGGACATACTTTGATGCAATTTTCACCACAAGTGGCTATAGGCCTACACACAAACCCATTACATTTTGGAGGTGATCCATGAGAGACTGAAGGAGCCTTGGCGGAGGTATGCGCTCTCTGAGTGCTTTTCTAGTATTAACTCTGTTAAAAACAGGATTCAGGAGGATGATAGCGACCTCAATCTCACAGACAATCTCCTCACTTAAATCAACACAGGCTAAAGATATGCATGGAATTGACACAGTCTTAAAAACTCATAAAAATACTCTTATATAAGAGCTGGAAAACAGGTATAATAACACCAATTTTTAAAGCAGGTGAACATATGGATGTGGCCAATTATAGACCCATTAGCATAATTCCAGCAGTGTCAAAAGTTGTTGAACAGTATATCTGAAAAGATTACTTCACATTTGGATGTGACCCTCCTTGGATCAGGATGTTCAATAGTTGGCAAACTGTTGTGTAACAGATTTTATTGTTGCAACCAGTTTTTTCTTGTTGCAAATGAAGTTTTAAAATTTATTTGGTCACAAGTACATCTTAAAATTTTAATTTTGAAACTATATTTGTGATAAGAAACACTGGTTGCGATCATAAAAACTGCTGGCAAACTGTCGTGCAACTTTTTACAAACCCTGACGAAACTCCAACAATTGCAACGATTGTGAACGTTCCTCAGCATTCGCCGCGCCACAAGATACATGCCTAAGTTTCTGAGACCATGCGGAAATGGATGGGGAAAAATACCATCAAATTCTCAAGGAAAACCTGTTGCCCTCTAGAAAGCTGTCAGTGACCTTCCAACATGACAATAAAACCAAATCACACAGCAAAGTTGACCTCACAGTGGTAGGAGGAAAAGGTGGATGTCCTTGTATAGCCTAGTTTGAGCCCAGACTAAAGCCCATTAAAAATCTCTGGAATTTGTGTAATTCTGCAAAGAAAAGTCGTCAAATATTGCAAAGTCAAGATTTGCAAGGTTGGTAGAGATGTATTACAACAGACCAAAGTATGAAATGATAAAAAGCAAAAGGTGGTTCAACAAAATACTGACACAAAGGGGTGATGCTTTATCCAACTCAATGATTCTGTTTTATATACAGTGGTGTGAAAAAGTGTTTTCCCCCTTCCTGATTTCTCATTTGTTTGTATGCTTGTCATACTTGTTTCAGCTCATCAAACAAATTTAAATATTAGACGAAGATAACACAAGTAAACACAAAATGCAGTCTTTAAATGAAGGTGTTCATTATTGAGGGTAAAAAAAATCAAAACCTACATGGCCATGTGTGAAAAAGTGATTGCCCCCACCTGTTAAAACATAAAGTAACTGTGCTTTATCACATCTTTGGAAAGCTGAGTTCAATTTCTCTAGCCACACTCAGGCCTGATTACTGCCACACCTGTTCTCAATCAAGAAATCACTTAAATAGGGCCTGTCTGACAAAGTGAAGTACACCAAAAGATCCTCAAAAGCGAGACATCATGCTGCAATCCAAATAAATTCAGGAAAAAAACAGAAACAAAGTAATTGAGATCTCTCAGTCTGGAAAAGGTTATTAAGCCATTTCTAAAGCTTTGGGACTCCAGTGAACCACAGTGACAGCCACTATCCACAAATGGCAAAAACATGGAACAGTGGTGAACCTTCCCAGGAGTGGCTGGCCAACCAAAATTACCCCAAGAGCGCAGCGACGACTCTTCCAAGAGGTCACAAAAGACCCCACAACAACATCCAAAGAACTGCAGGCCTCACTTGCCTCAGTTAAGGTCAGTGTTCATGACTCCACCATAAGAAAGAGACTGGGCAAAAATGGCCTACATGGCAGAGTTCCAAGATGAAAACCACTGCTGAACAAAGAGAACATAAAGGTTCGTCTCAATTTTTGCCAGAAAACATACTGATGATCCCCAAGACTTTTGGGAAAATATTCTGGACTGATGAGACAAAAGTTGAACTTTTTGGAAGGTACAGTATGTGTCCCATTACATCCGGCGTAAAAGTAACACAGCATTTCAGAAAAGGAACATCATACCAACAGTAAAATATGGTGGTGGTAGTGTGATGGTCTGGGGCTGTTTTGCTGCTTCAGGACCTGGAAGACTTGCTGTGGTAAATGGAACCATAAATTCTGCTGTCTACCAAAAAATCCTAAAGAAGAATGTCCGGCCATCTGTTCATGACCTCAAGCTGAAGCGCACTTGGGTCCTGCCACAGGACAATGATCCAAAACACACCGGCAAGTCCACCTCTGAATGGCTTAAGAAAAACAAAATGAAGACCTTGGAGTGGCTTAGTCAACCTGTAATAATAAACACCTTCATTTAAAAGCTGCATTTTGTGTTTACTTGTGTTATCTTTGTATAATGTTTAAATTTGTTTGATGATTTGAAACATTTAAGTGTGACAAACATACAAAAAAATGAGAAATCAGGAAGGGGGCAAACACTTTTTCACACCACTGCATGTGTGTGTGTATACGCACACGCGCACACACACATATACACACACTCACACACACATATATATATCGTGTCCATGTATATGGACCTAACTGTATATAGACCAGTTGCTGATCTCTTAGTCTTATGTCACAAGTTGCACTGAACTGCATCTGGATTTCAGGCTATAAACTGGCAAAATGTGATTATTTGGAAAGGGGGTAATTATTTTCTGTACCCACTGTATACATCCCTCAAGATGTCACCAAGCCCACTGAATTTTTTTTGGCTTTCATCATTTTTATGCAAAAGCCCTACACTTCCCACTTTGCTGTTATCAGAAAACTGGGACATAAAGCACATACAGATCAGATTACAGCATCCTCTATTTTGCTGTTGCCATAATCACTCCCATGACTGTTGTCAAAACCTATGCTTGCTTTTCTCAAACCGTGTCAAGAAGGCAACAACACCACAAACAAGATTTAGAGGTCCTTCAAAGCACTTTCAACTCCACTGAATAACACGAAAGATGCGAAATAAGCTTTGACTGACTAACTAGTGGATTGTCAATTGCGTGATCAGATGTTGTCTTAATACAATTACAGTTCCCTCTGTCTTATCTAATAGGATTCATGCTTCTACCTGCCACAGGAAGCTAAATGGTAAAGTGGAAACAAAAAGTCCTAAATCTAATCACTGCTGTACTGATGTCTCTTCTAGTCAGTCATGCACACAGTTCTTCTGTATCTTAACCTGCAGATACTAGGGGTGGGACAAAAGATCGATTCAATGATGACTGTGATACTTGTCACTAACAACGATGTACCAATCCCTAAATGCATGGATTGATCTTTTATTAATTACAGTGGATATAAAAAGTCTAGACACCCCTGCTCAAATGCCAGGTTTTTGTGATGTAAAAAAATAAGACCAAGATAAACCATTTCAAAACTTTTTCCACCATTAATGTGACCTATAACCTGTACAACCCAATTGAAAAACAAACTGAAATCTTTTAAGGGGAAAAATAAAAAATAAAAAACTTAAAATAATCTGTTTGCATAAATATGCACACCCTGTTATAAGTGGGGATGTGGCTATGTTCAGAATTAACCAATCACATTCAAACTCATGTTAAATGAGAGTCAGCACATACCTGCCACCATTTAAAGTGCTTCTGATTAACCCCAAATAAAGTTCAGCTGTTCTAGTAAGCTTTTTCTGACATTGTTGTAGCTACATCTTACAGCATGGTCCGCAGAGAGCTTCCAAAGTATCAGAGGGATCTCATTGTTCAAAGGTATCAGTCAAGAGAAAGGTACAAAAGAATTTCCAAGGCAATAAATATACCATGGAACACAGTGAAGACAGTCATCATCAAGTGGAGAAAATATGGCACAATAGTGACATTACTAAAAACTGGACATCCCTCCAAAATTGACGAAAAGTCGAGAAGAAAACTGGTCAGGGAGGCTGCCAAGAGGCCGACAGCAAGACTGAAGGAGCTACAGGAATTTCTGGCAAGTACTGCTGTTTAGGACATGTGACAACAATCTCCCGTCTAGGGTGGCAAGATGGAAGCCTTATCTTGTGAAGAAAAACATCCAAGCCCAGCTACAATTTGCAAAAACACATTTGAAATCTCCCAAACACATGTGGGAAAATGTGTTATGGTCCAATGAAACCAAGGTTGAACTTTTTGGCCATAATTCCAAAAGGTATATTTGGGGCAAACACAACACTGCTCACCACCAAAAGAAACACCATACTTACAGTGAAGTATGGTGGTGGCAGCATCATGCTTTGGGGCTGTTTTTCTTCAGCTGGAACTGGGGCCTTAGTCAAGGTGGAGGGAATTATGAACAGTTCCAAATACCAGTCAGTGTTGGCACAACACTGCAAGAAAGCTGAAGATGAAGAGGAACTTCATCTTTCAGCACAACAGTGACCCAAAGCACCCATCCAAAGATTCTTGCTTCACCAGAAGAAGATTAAGGTTTGGGAATGGCCCAGCCAGAGTCCAGACCTGAATCCGATCAAACATCTGCGGGGTGATCTGAAGAGGTCTGTGCACAGGAGATGCCCTCGCAATCTGACACATTTGGAGCATTTCTGCAAAGAAGAGTGGGCAAATATTGCCACATCAAGATGTGCCACGCTGATAGACTCCTACCCAAAAAGACTGAATGCTGTAGTGAAAGCCAAAGGTGCTGCAACAAAGTATTAGTTTAGGGGTGTGCATATTTATGCAACCAGGTTATTGTAAGTTTTTTATTTTTCACCTTAAAAGATTTCAGTTTGTTTTTCTATTGGGTTGTACAGGATATAGGTCACATTAATGGTGGAAAAAGTTTTGAAATGATTTATTTTGGTCTCATTTTTTTACATCATAAAAAACTGGCATTTGAACAGGGGTGTGCAGACTTTTTATATCCACTGTATATATATTCAAATATAAATGTTGCATACTCTCTTGGGTTGTCAACCAATTGCATTTTCAGTCCACTAGATGGCACAAAGCAGTGACCCAGTCAAGTGAAGTCATAGCTTGTCTTGTGAGATTTGCAGCCAGATTTGAAAGTTAGGAAGCAGTTAGCTCAAAGTCAGCTCAAATGTTGGGCCTTTTTTTGGATTTTATAACAAGGATGGAAGGAAAGACCTTGACATGACACACAACCCACAAGAAGCGCTGCACAAAAAAAATCCGAAAACACGGCCAGCACATGTTTCAGAACAGCGGAACGACTAAGCTAAAAACACACCGGCATGGAGCTTGCAAGCAACACTGGAAAAAAGTAAGTGCCATTTATCTATGAAGTGCTTTTCAGAGATATATAGTCACAAAGCACTGTACAATAAAACAGAATGAAAGGAATTTGATGAGATAAAAATAATTTAATAAAAAAATACAAAAACAAGTTAAAACACAAATAAAATAATTAAAAAATATCAGACATACCATTAAAAAGCAGTTGAATTGAAACTCAATGGGAAGCCTCATTAAACAAAAAAGTTTTCAGCTGCTTTTTAAAAGAGTCCACAGAGTCAGATAAATATAGCTGGAGTGGAAATCTATTCCAAACAACACCATCCACCACCCTCCCCATGTGCAGAGACGGATCTCCGCAGAAAATCAAGCCCTGAGAACACTTTGTTGACATCTCTTTCATATTAATAAGTTTTACTTTGGGACGTGATTTGAGGCTGAGGTGAAAAACATTTTGAAATGTATGGGATCGTGATAATATGCTATCGTGATTATCGCTGAATCGTGATGGGATCGTATCATGATCCAAGTATCGCGATCTGAATCGAATTGCGAGGCTCCCACCCCTAGCAGACACTCAACACTAAAGTTGCTTAATATTTCAGTGAAGAAAATACCATGTCCTAACATTGTTAAACTTCACAGCAATCTGGGTTTTTTTTCCCCCCCACATTCCTAATCTGCATTATGAACCACCCTCAATTAGCTTACATGGTGGGGGGGGAGGGGGAATCCCCTCTGGTCTTTTCTAAGGGAGCATGTGTTGATCTTTTTTTTTTTCTGATGTCATCTGAGTGCCAGCACCCCGCCACATGACCAGAAATTAGCGCCTTTAGTCACCATTCAAACAAACCTCAGACTGAGCCACAGCCGGGGGGGCATAAAGAAGCCACACGGGTCACAGGACCCCTCACTCATCATCACAGATGTTATCAAGCACAAACCAACGCCCGTCATGTTACCGTGAAATGTAGATCACATGATGCACCTTCACCATGTGAGCTGAACAGAAACTGAACGGCTCCTACTGTTTGGCTGTAAAGTTTCCGCTGACATAAGTGTGTCACTGTGCTTAGGAGGCATTAATGGGTTTCACACCTCAGGGAGATAGGCAGTGGTTTGCGTCACAGCTTCCTTTTCCAAACAGCAACGCCCATATTCTCCATTGAGGCTTTGTTGACGTCAGCGGGGCCCCTGTGCTTCCCAGCAGGAGGAGATGGGCGGCTCACTGCCCGGGCCATCAGTCCTCACTCCAAACTGACAGCAATGATTTCATGCTTGACATGAGGTAAGAAAATGTCTAAACAGGCCTACTAACCCACTTCAGAAAAATAAACTATCATTTGTTAGTTTTTTTTACTTTTAGCATAAGCTAACAAGCAGAAAGAAAAATGAAATATTTCAGATGACAAACAGAAACACAAAGTTGTTTTTTTTTTTACAAAGAATTAAAATGCTCCTGTAATATGATCCCAACTTTGACACTCTAATGTAAATGTGATGATTAAAAGCTTTTATACATCCATATATCATGTTAATGTAAGCATAACCTCTATTTACAGAACATTTTTTTTGCAGCTGATATAATAATAATCCAGCACACACCAACTTTTACAAACTTTTTCTCTTTAAACTGAAAGTTTGATAATGCTGGGAGACTTACATTACAGAATGGAGATATCACTTCTCACAGCTCTTTGGTATAGATGACACTTCATCCATTGCTTGAAGCCAGTGTTGCTATTTGGTGGTTCTTTGTCCACTTCAGATATTAATGCTGTAGCACGGGGATCTGCAATCTGTGGCTCTGGAGCTATATGCAGCTCCTTTGCTCATAAACATTGGCTCACTTTGATCAAAATACAGTTGCAAAAAAGTCACAAAAATGCAAAGAAAAAACATGCAAATTTATGAGGAAAAAAAAGGGTTGAGACGTATCTCACAAAAATCATTAAAAAAATAGCACATTTATATAAAAGGTACATTTACAAAAGAAGTCAAGTTTGCGAGAAAAAAATGCACATTTATATTTAAAACTGTCACAATGTATTAAAAAACAATTGCAAGTTTACAAGAATAAAATCACAAACCTACTATAAAAGAAAAAAAATGTGCAAGAAAAGTCATAATTTTATGAAAGAAGGGCAATAATTAATCTGCCGAGGGGAAAGGTAATGTTTTTCCCTGTGTTTGACTTTCTGTTGGCAGGATTATGCAAAAATTAATGTTGAATCTAATTGGATCTCTAATGTTGAATCTTGGTCATAACAATGTTGCCACACTGCACCTTACAGTCTAATTGGTACCTCACATTTCACCCTGCACCTGATAGTCCTGCATTGTACAGCTAGTACGATCCACGCATCTACATGGGTCATCAGCTATTCATCTGTGATGCATATAAAGTTATCTGTGTACACAGACAACTGGAACGCACTCCTGAAGCACCTTGTTTGATTTTAGGGGATTTTAATCACTGCAAACTGGATGCGGCACAGCCTGGCTTCAGCCAATATGTGAACTGCAGTACAAGGGGGAAAAATATTTTGGACAAATGCTATGGGAACGTCAAAAATGCCTATATAGCAAGAGTTAAGCCCCCCTTGGGGTCCTCAGACCATAATGCTGTTCATCTGATTCCTACTTACAAGTCTTTGCTTAAAAGCAGCAAACCACAGACAAAGACAATCTTCATATGGGACAATGAAGGTATAGAAACTTTGAGAGGTTGTTTTTCTTGTACCGACTGGGGACTCTTCCATAACTTGGAGGTGGAGGAGGCCACAGATACCACAACTGAGTACATAAAATTCTGTAAAGAAAATGTTTTACCTCAGAAAGTAATCACTATGTACCCCAATAATAAGTCTTATATTTCCAAGGAATTAAAACGGTGCATAGTACAGAAAAAGATTGCTTTTAAGAATGGGGACATGTCAAGTGTGAAAAATATACAGAAAGAAATTAATTACAAACTAAGAACAGCTAGAGATGAGACGAGGAAGAAATTTGAATCTGAATGCCCAGGAAAACGTTCTAGGAAATTGTGGGACTCAGTTAAAGTTATGACAAAGATGACTCCATCCAAAAGCAGCATTAATGTAATGAATGAGGAAGAAAAGGCAAACGAGTTGAATAATTTCTTTTGCAGATTTGAGACTAGAGATTTTTCTCATGAACAAAAAGCTGCTCTGGACGCTATATCAGTATTAGGCTCTGTAAAAATCATAGTTGACCAGCATGTTGTGGAAAGATTTTTCTCACATATGTGCCCCAGGAAGGCATCTGGACCAGACGGGATCTCTGGGCGCTTACTGAAGTCATGTAGTGAGGAGCTAGCAGAAGCCTGGAGTCCCATCTACCAGAAGTCTTTAGATACGTGTTCTGTCCCAGTAATTTGGAAAAGCTCTATTATAATTCCTGTACCAAAAAAAGCAAGCTGCAAAGAGAATAATGACTATCGTCCTGTTGCACTGACCTCACTGGTAATGAAGTGCCTCGAGAAGATTGTCATTGACATTCTGAAAACTGATTTTGAAGGACTTTTGGATCCTCTGCAGTTTGCTTATAAAAATAATAGAAGTACAGAGGATGCCATTTTAACCTTAACTCATTCGGTGTTTAAACATTTGGAGGAGACAACCTCATATGCACGTCTTTTATTGGTTGATTTTAGTTCAGCTTTTAACACACTGCAGCCACACCTTTTAATTAAGAGGTTAAATGATTTTAAAGTGCATCCTGTCATTAATAAATGGTACCACTCATTTTTAACTTATCGTAAACAGCAAGTTAGTGTAAATGGAACTTTATCTAAATCCAGAACCCTCAGTACAGGAGCTCCCCAAGGCTGTGTTAGTTCACCATTTTTGTTCACCTTGTACACTGATGAGTGCAGAAGTGTCTATCCAGGCAATCAAATTATTAACTTTTCTGATGACACTGCTATTTTATCACTACTTCAAAAGACTCATGATCTGTCAAGCTATTTTATAGAAATTCAGAGGTTTGTCAATTGGTGTGATGACAGTCATCTCATTTTGAATACTGATAAAACAAAGGAGATGGTGTTTGACCCTCGGGGAGTTGGTGACCACAGGCCTGTGGTCATCCACAACCACACTATAACACAGGTTAGTTCCTATAAATATTTGGGAGTATTTATTGACAATTCATTAACCTGGAGCACACATATTGATTACCTCTGTAGTAGACTACAACAGCGGCTGCATTTCTTGCATAGATTAAGAATACATGGCGTTGATAAAAGGATTATGCTAATATTTAACCAGGCTGTGTTGGAGAGCTGTATTAGATACAGCATTACAGCTTGGTTTGGCAACCTCTCTGTGAAACTAAAGAACAGAGTGTTGCGTTTAATTCATACAGCATGGAAAATTATTGGAGTTAAAGAGTATTTACCCATGCAGATCTTACACGACCAGGCAGCCTGTAGATAAGCTCAAAAAATAATCAGTGACATCAGCCATGTACTAAACAATGAATATGCGCGGCTGCCCTCAGGGAGGAGATACAGCGTCCCCAAGTGCAGGTTCAATAGATACAAGAACTCATTTATCCCGACGTCAGTAAAACTTTTAAACTCAGATAAATAGGTCAGGGACACTTATAACTCCTGTTCTTAATGACTGCTGTTATATATTTATGTATGTATGTACTTGTATTATTTATTGGGCTTTATTTCATTACCTCCGCCAGGCCGCAGGCCAGGAGGTTATGTTTTTGCCGGGGTTTGTCTGTTTGTCTGTCTGTTTGTCTGTCTGTTGGTTAGCAAGATAACTCAAAAAGTTTTGGACGGATTTCGATGAAACTTTCAGGCGTTGTTGGAAATGGTACAAGGAAGAACTGATTAAATTTTGGGGATGATCCGGATCACCGTCTGGATCCAGGAATTTTTTAAAGGATTCTTTAACATTGTGAGATAGGGCCATTTTCAACATGTGTGCAGGCGCAATGGAGGGCGCTGGTCGTCGTGTCTGACGAACACGAACTCCGCCTTCTTCAAAGTTTTAGGCACAAAAGCACGCGGAAAAGAGTGGTGGGCCGGGCCCGGCAGCGTGCCTGTGTTTGCGCTACGCTGCAAAAGCTGAGACGGCCAGCTGTCCGGCGCGGGATTATTTGGCAGAAATTCCCCGGGCAGCCATAGGGGCTGCGCAAAAACAAGCTCTCTGCCGGGGAAGCTTCCAAATCCTCTTTTACCACGGAGCGCAACCCCAATATAAAACCCACGGCAACCTGTCTACCCAATTTGCATCCGTCAGTGAACCCCTGAGTGCTGCTTTCAGTGATCTATGAAAACGCTCGCATAACCCATTGGCCTGTGAGTTGTATGCGGTTGTGCGATGAATTGCAACGCCTGCAGCCTGGGAGTTTGGAGATGGAGGAGATGGACACAACAGCAACACTTCAGTTTATTACCTCCGCCAAGGAGGTAATGCTTTTACTGGTATTTGTCTGTCTGTCTGTCTGTTACCAACATAACTCAAAAAGTTATGAACGGATTTTGACGAAATTTTCAGGAAAGGTGTGTAATGGCACAGGGAACAGATGATTAGATTTTGGTGATGATGTGAGAGTGCATACCTCCACCAAGGGCTTTGTTTGTATTTGTGCAGCAGGATTACACAAAAACTACTGGATGGATTTGGATGAAATTTTCACCAGAGGTGGTTCTTGGCCTAGAGAGGAACCCATTATATTTTGGGGATGATCTGGGAATGCATACCTCAGCCAAGGCTCTTCTCACAGTGTGTCAGCCACAAAACTCCAAAACTAATGGACAGACTTGGATGCAATTTTCACCACAAGTGGCGATAGGCCTACACACAAGCCCATTACATTTTGGATGTGATCCATGGGAAACGGAAGGAGCCTTGGCGGAGGTATGCGCTCTATGAGTGCTTTTCTAGTTTATTATGTACTACATCCATTGTGTATGTGTGGATTGTGTGGTTGCAGCATGCATGTCAAGCCCAAGACAAATTTCCCCTTGAGGGACAATGAAGTTTATCTTATCTTATCTTATCTTATCTTATCTTATCTAGGCAGTTTTGCCTTCCCTGGGTAATTCTTTTTTTCTATTATGCTGTGTGTTTCTGTCGTTTTGATCGTCTACTGTGTCATGCTGCTGTTACACTAATTTCCCAGTTTGGGATCAATAAAGTATATCCATCCATCCATCTAAAACTACTGGATGGATTTTGATGCAATTTTCATCAGATGTGGCCCTTGGACTATGGATTAACCTATTTTAGGGGAAATCCAGGTCAGGATGTGAATTCTAGATGACTTTTTCTGCTTTCTGTAACATTGCAAGATAGGGCCTTGGTGAAGGTATGTTCTCTCTGAGTGTCCTTAAAGCTGGGTTCACACTATAGTGTTTGTACCAACTTTTACAGACGATTTGAAAAATCCGAGAAATTAATCCAAACTTCTGTGAAATTTCTTTCGTGAGTAGACTTTTTTTAATCCAGCACACACCCACTTTTACAAACTTTTATGAACTTTAAAGGAGCTTTTTAGCTCCACAGCCTTGCTTGGCCATAGATGAGAGCTGTCCACTACAATTCAGAGATGATGCCAGTCTTTCCCTTTGTCCATGAGTTTCAGAGTTGTAAAATTTCCTTCAGTTATATTATCGTTCATCCAGGCTTCTCTTTTAAACCAAGAAAGAGTGAGCCCTTCATCTTGGCCTGAGTTCTATTAATCTGCTCTGATGAATGCAAAATTGTATATCTAATACAAGACAACTGTTGGGATATTTTCATTTTGAATCCTTTTTTAACCGGTTGAACTCGGGAGATTCTGCGGGCGGTCACGTCTGTGCGTCTTAGTGCGTCTCAGTGCGCACTGAAAAAAAAAGAAGCTGTATTTCTGGTCTTCCAGTACAGACACAGCCCTAAACAGAAAGCCAAAGGAGTGTTTGATTGGTTTAGAATAAGATTGACATCTCATTCGACCAACAAGAGCCTTGATTTGGGTTTTTAAACCTTGAATAACCAATGATCGTAAACCTAGCAAGAACTATCTGCCCATCAACGACCGCGAATACAACGAGCCAATTGAAACCGAGTAATCTGACGATGGACGTGTCCTTTAGCCAATCAATTTCTGACTTCAATGACATCCTACATGCCTAGTTCAGTGTTTATATTTCCGGTAAAATACCATGTGTTCTTTTGACTCCGCTGCTGTGTGATGCGCAGTCCTTTATGATAGTGTGCAGAAGGGTCAGGGCAAGATTAGCCATTATTTTACTTGTTTTGAAAAATGGTTCACAAAATAAACGGAAAGGGCGTGCATGAAAATGTAGATGGCTTGACCGGGTCAGGTGATGTCAACGATGAACGGCGGAGATTTCAATAACGGAATAGCTGACGATCCAGACAGCAGTAGACAATACCAGCGACAGTGTGGTTGTGGACAGGTAAGTCTTACAATCTAAATTATTCTTTATCGATAAAAATAGTAATAAAAATAACTTTTGACCAATCGCGGTAATTACAAGGGTCCCGCATGGCGACGTTTTTGTGTGCGCCATCGGGGGGGGGGGGTTATTTGTTACTGTGTATATTGCAGAAAAATTTAATAATTTTTTAGTATAATTTTTATTTCACTGTAGGCTATTTTTTCCTGTAAAAAAAAGGAACTGTGCTGTGTATGTCTGGGTTATTATGCCTTTGTTTTACTGTGTAAACGTCCATCCATCCATCCATCTTCTTCCGCTTTTCCGGAGGTCTGGATCGCGGAGGCAGCAGTTCAAGCAGAGAAGCCCAGACTTCCCTCTCCCCAGCCACCTGCTCCAGCTCTTCAGAGAGGATACCAAGGCGTTCCCAGACCAGCTGTGAGACACAATCTCTCCAGCGAGTCCTGGGTCTGCCCCGGGGTCTCCTCCCAGTGGGACGTGCCCGAAACACCTCAAGTGGGAGGCGTCCAGGAGGCATCCTAATCAGATGCCCATACCACCTCAACTGACTCCTTTCAATGTGGAGGAGCAGCGGTTCTACTCTGAGCCTCTCCCTGATGACTGAGCTCCTCACCCTAACTCTGAGGGTGAGTCCAGCAATCCTACAGAGAAAGCTCATTTCAGCCGCTTGTATCCGCAATCTTGTTCTTTTGGTCATTACCCAAAGCTCGTGACCATAGGTGAGAGTAGGAACGTAGACTGACTGGTAAATCGACAGCTTTGCCTTAGAACTAAGCTCCCTCTTCACCACAACAGACCGATATAACGTCCGCATCACTGCAGATGTTGCTCCAATCCGTCAATCTCTCGCTCCATTTTCCCCTCACTCGTGAACAAGACCCCAAAGTACTTAAACTCCTCCACTTGGGGCAGGAGCCTGTCCCCAACCCAGAGAGGACAATCCACCTTTTTCCCGCTGAGGACTATGGACTCAGACTTGGAGGTGCTGATTCTCATCCCAGCCGCTTCACCCTCAGCGGCAAACCGTCCCAGCAAGAGCTGCAGGTCATTGCTGGATGAAGCCAACAGGACAACATCATTTGCAAACAACAGAGATGAGATCCTGTGGTCACCAAGCATGACACCTTCCATTCCCTGGCTGCGCCTAGAAATCCTGTCCATAAAAATTATGAACAGGATCAGTGACAAAGGGCAGCCCTGGCGGAGTCCAACTCTCACTGGGAATGACTCCGATCGAGTGTTGGCAATACGAACCAAACTCTCACAGACCGAATAGCTCGTAACAACAAGCCCGATACCCCATACTCCCGAAGCACCCCCCCACAAAAAAACACAAGGGACACGGTCAAATGCCTTCTCCAAGTCCACAAAACACATGTAAACTGGTTGGGCAAACTCCCACGAACCCTCAAGAATTCTCGAGAGGGTAAAGAGCTGGTCCGATGTGCCACGGCCAGGACGAAAACCACATTGCTCCTCCTGAATCCGAGTTTCGACCAACGGCCGGACTCTCCTCTCCAGTACCTTGGCATAGACCTTCCCAGGGAGGCTGAGGAGTGTGATCCCTCTAAAGTTGGAGCACATCCTCCGGTCCCCTTTTTTGAAGAGAGGAACCACCACCCCGGTTTGCCATGCCAAAGGCACTGCCCCCGACCTCCACGCAATGTTGCAGAGGCGTGTCAATCATGACAGCCCAACAACATCCAGGGCCTTGAGGTATTCAGGGCGAATCTCGTCCACCCCCGGGGCCCGGCCACCAAGGAGATTTTTAACCACCTTGGCGACCTCAGCCCCTGTGATAGGCGAGTCATCTCCCTCGTCCCCAAACCCTGCTTCCTCTGTGGAAGCCGTATCAGTGGGATTGAGGAGATCCTCGAAGTATTCCTTCCACCGCCCGACGATATCCCCAGTCAAAGTCAACAGTGTCCCATCCGCACCATACACAGTGTGGACAGGGAGCTGCTTTCCCCTCCTGAGCCGCCGGACAGTTTGCCAGAATCTCTTCGAGGCCAACGGAAAGTCTTGTTCCATGGCCTCACTGAACTTCTACCATTCCCGGGTTTTTGCTTCAGCAACCACCCGAGCTGCACTCCGCTTGGCCTGCCAGTACACCTCAGCTGCTTCGGGAGTCCCACAAGCCAACCAAGCTTGATAGGACTCCTTCTTCAGCTTAATGGCCCCCCTCACCACTGGTGTCCACCACTTGGTTCAGAGGTTGCCACCACGAGATGCACCGACCACCTTGTGGCCGCAGCTCTGGGCCGCCGCTTCAACAACAGAGGTGGAGAACATGGCCCATTCAGACCCCATGTCTCCAGACTCCCTCGGAATGTGGTTGAAGTTCTTCCGGAGGTGGGAGTTGAAGACCTCCCGGACAGGGGCCTCAGCTAGACGTTCCCAGCACACCCTCACTATACGTTTGGGTCTACCAGGTCTGAATGGCTTCCTCCCCTGCCGTTGGATCCAACTCACCACCAGGTGGTGATCAGTTGACAGCTCTGCACCTCTCTTTACCCGGGTGTCCAAGACATACGGTCGCAGGTCTGATGACACGATAACAAAATCGATCATCGACCTGCGACCTAGAGTGTCCTGGTGCCAGGTGCACATATGGACACCCTTATGCTTGAACATGGTGTTCGTTATGGACAAACTGTGGTTAGCACAGAAGTCCAATAACTGAACACCACTCGGGTTCAGATCGTTTACTGTGTAAACGTGATCTGGTGAAATGGAGCCCTGACCATGTGAGCACACTAATGTGAGCACCCCAGGTGGACCCCGGTATTCAATCTGTACATTTTCAATCCAGTGATTTACAAAGTGATTCATAATTTTCTAAAGCCTCATTCAGAACATTATAGTCCCACAGACTGGTTTTCATCTGGGGCAGCATTTATAAATCACTGGATGGAGAATGCACCTGTACATGTACAGATTGGATTCCGTGGTCCACTTGGGGTACGCACTTGGTCAGGGGTCCAGTTGACCTGTATCTGTGTAAACTGGTGAGATAGTGAACTCTGGAAAAATTGGAGGGGGCAGAGGGTTGTTTTTGTGTATACTTTAGTGAAATGAGGAACTGTGCTGTGTGTGTGGGGGTTGTTACCCCTTGGTTTTACTGTGCAAACTGCTGAGATAGTGAACTCTGGAACATAGCTTTCCAAACTATTTGGCACAGTTCAAGAATGCCTTGTTACAACCTGAGAAAAAAGCTGTGTAATGTATTCAATTTTTGTGATATTGTTACAAAATTTTGACCTGAGCTTGAAAACACTTGGTTCTACATTTCTGTTGTGTTTTCCAGCAAGTATCTGATAGCTGTATGTTATTTGCAAGCATTTGTATCTAAAAAAAAACTCCCAGGCAAACTTTATTTTCTTCAAATTCAGTATGTTTAGATGGTTGTTACTTAGTGGCAGGAGCACTTAAAGAGATTATGACTGTTTTGTCAAAACATTCAGAGTGTTTTCTTTTAAATGAGACCAACCCCATGAAGATGCTGCAAAGGGTTGAAGAACAGCTTTTGATTTACTTTGGGCATGTTATTTTTAGGTGTTTTTAGGGAAGTTGAACAGAGTTCAACAGGTTAAAGAATAACAGTGAATGAGGTTAACATTATAAAAACTGTCATCATTAGATAATGAATATCAGGTTTGTGCACACAAACTGTTCTGAGTACAAACAGACACAAGATACAGTGATGTGAAAAAAGTGTTTGCCCCCTTCCTGATTTCTCTTTTTTTTTTTTGTATGTTTGTCACACTTAAATGTTTCAGATCATCAAACAAATTAAAATATTAGACAAAGATAACACAAGTAAACACAAAATACAGTTTTTAAATGAAGGTGTTTATTATTAAGGATTAAAATAAAATCCAAACCTACATGGCCCTGTGTGAAAAAGTGATTGACCCCCTTGTTAAAACAAATGAATTGTGGTTTATCACATCTTTGGAAAGCTGAGTGCAATTTCTCTAGCCACACCAAGCCCTGATTACTGCCACACCTGTTCTCAATCAAGAAATCACTTAAATAGGACCTGCCTGACAAAGTGAAGTTCACCAAAAGATCCTCAAAAGCGAGACATCATTCTGCGATCCAAAGAAATTCAGGAAAGTGAGAAACAAAGTAATTGAGATCTCTCAGTCTGGAAAGGGTTATAAAGCCATTTCTAAAGTTTTGGGACTCCAGCAAACCACAGTGAGAGCCATTATCCACAAATGGCAAAAACATGGAACAGTGGTGAACCTTCCCAGGAGTGGCCGGCCAACCAAAATTACCCCAAGAGCGCAGCAGCGACTCATCCAAGAGGTCACAAAAGACCCCACAACAACATACAAAGAACTGCAGGCCTCACTTGCCCCAGTTAAGGTCAGTGTTCATGACTCCACCATAAGAAAGAGACTGGGCAAAAATGGCCTGCATGGCAGAGTTTCAAGATGACAACCACTGCTGAGCAAAGAGAACATAAAGCTGGTCTCAGTTTTGCCAGAAAACATCTTGATGATCCCCAAGACTTTTGGGAAAATACTCTGGACCGACGAGACAAAGTTGAACTTTTTGGAAGGTGTGTATCCCATTACATCCGGCGTGAAAGTAACAGCATTTCAGAAAAGGAACATGATACTAACAGTGAAATATGGTGGTGGTAGTGTGATGGTCTGGGGCTGTTTTGCTGCTTCAGGACCTGGAAGACTTGGTGTGGTAAATGGAGCCATGAATTCTGCTGTCTACCAACAAATCCTGAAGGAGAATATCCGGCCATCTGTTCATGACCTCAAGCTGAAGCACACTTGGGTTCTGCAGCAGGACAATAATCCAAAACACACCAGCAAGTCCACCTCTCAATGGCTTAAGAAAAACAAAATGAAGACTTTGGAGTGGCTTAGTGAAAATCCTGACCTGAATCCGATTGAGATGATGTGGCAAGACCTTAAAAAGGCAGTTCATGCTCGAAAACCCTCCAATGTGGCTGAATTCCAACAATTTTGAAAAGATAAGTGGGCTAAAATTCCTCCACAGTGCTGTAAAAGACTCATTGCCAGTTATCGCAAATGCTTGATTGCAGTTGTTGCTGCTAAGGGTGGTCCAACCAGTTATTAGGTTTAGGGGGCAATCACTTTTTCACACAGGGCCATGTAGGTTTGGATTTTTTTTCCCTTAATAATAAACCCCTACATTTAAAAACTGCATTTTGTGTTTGCTTGTGTTATCTTAGTCTAATATTTAAATTTCTTTGATGATCTGAAACATTTAAGTGTGACAAACATACATAAAAATGAGAAATCAGGAAGGGGGCAAACACTTTTTTCACACCACTGTATAATGGCATGATATGATGACTCAACACACAACAGATTAGTTGACAAAACGTTTTCACAGAAAAGCTCTTTCATTTAAAATCTTCAGATTGACAGTAGCCTATCCCACCACCTCCCCCGTGCACCGCACCCTCACCAGAACGCACGCAGGTTCCCTGTTCATTCATTCATTCTTCTAAAAAAATACATTAATATCTAATCTATAGACTCCAACAGTAAGCCCACAATTAAAATGAGAATGTGAATGGAATAAAAAACTATTTACTGTATCATCATATAAATAAAATGACGGGTGATTATATTATGACTGTTACAACTCTCTCTACCAAAAAAACAAAATCCCAGTGCATGCTGTTTTCTCATGTCCTCCGGACCTGCCCGATTTCAAAACATGACACTGAAATAACATTAAACAAAGCACTTCTGAAAACAGACCTCCTTTTTCCTGATCAAAAGTGCACTGGCATAATTGTGTGCCACAACACCTCTTTGAAATGACTGTCTACCTCTCAGCGCAAAGCGGGCACACTGTCTACTGGTAATTAGATGGCATGACAAAAAGCAAAAAAAACAGACAATGTGCTGACAGAAACTAACAAAAACACTGGCACACACACATCGGGAAGTCTGGCACAAAAGTCCACTGATGATCATCAAAATAGGGCCCACAGTGGGGTTTTTTAAATTGCATTAAATGTCATTTACTTTTTGACACCACATCAGCACTTTTTGATTCCACACAATGAAAGCCGAGCCAATAAATCCTGGAGAATTACGCACCAAGCAGAAAATTAAGAACAGTAAATTTCACAATGAGATTTTTTTTGAGGGGGGGGGGGGCTGTCATATTTTTGAGGGATTATACATAGATTTTTCTTTTTTTATTCCCCCTTCTCTCACATTTGGTATTTCAGCACCATAGACAGCAACACTTCTTTGGCATTTCTCTTGTGTCCGTGCACGTTTGAAGTGAGTTTCAGTCTAAAAACATCTACTACTGCCAGCATTTCAGTCAATGTTTGCCAGTGGAGATTAACTTAGGCCGAATTAAGCTAACTCTGCACAACTTAGCCCAGCACTCAGGAACTTTTACAAACTGAGCACAGCTTTCACCAATGTTTATTTCCAAACATCGGTAAATTTTCAGCATGCTGGAAATTTTCAGAGAACACGATTTTCACCAGCGTTCACCAACAAACACCAGCTTTTACCACCAGAGCCAGACGTTTGCCAAAACGCCAGTAAAAGTCGGTCCAAATGTAGTGTGAGTTAGTTAGTTAATTCCCTTCACACCATGTTGGTGTATGGGGCGGCGCCTATCTCCGTTTCTCTGACCCTAGGCCACACAGCTACTGTAAGTAATGAAAGCTACAGCGGGGGGTCAGTCCTCTGGTAGCTCTGTGTGTAACTTTACTTTCCCCATTCCATTATGCGGAGCACCACGCTAGAAGGCAGAAAGCACCATTTTTATATGGTTTTTGGTATGACCCGGCCGGGATTTGAACCCCTGCCTCCCGGGTGTGGGGCGGATGCTCTACCAACTGAGCCACCACTCCGGTAAATGTAGTGTGAATCCACCTTTATGTCTTGATAGTGAATTTCACCACATCTCTCATTTACATAAAGCTGAAATTTTTTAAGTTTATGCAAATGAGGTCCGAACAGCCGGCATGTGTCAGCTGCAGCGATGTGGTACTGAACGTTAAAAGCAGCAGCAGTTTTTGATGTCAAATAATGATGGATTCATTAACTCCTATTACTGTTTCTCGCATGAAGTGTTAAGAACCACTTTTTGCTAGTTTGGTTTAAAGATACGAGACTCATAGTCCACCATATTGCCCAGGAGCTTCAGTCTGTGAAAGACCGGCCACGACCAGATCCGGTGACCAGTCAGTCGCAGCCTGTTTATTCTCAGCAGCTGGACAAATGAGAGTCTTTTGCCTGGGACAGAACTCTTTGACTATTGATTTTCCATAATATCACATATTATCTGTAACTCCACCTGGTTAGGCCTATCCCCACACCGCAACACAATCCCTTTGCGATGCCTTCCGACAAAAAATGGACCAGTGGACACGCAGCATAAGGGTGTGCTGCTTCCGGGGTGTGGAGGTACATCCGCAGGCGCATCTTACTCCATACGCATGTCTTAAAGGAAAAGTATATGAAAAGTGCAATAATAGAAAAAAATTCTTGGATCCAGACAGTGATTCAGATCAGCCCCACTAACTAATTGTTTGTTCCTTGGCCCATTTCCTACCTTCACTGAAATTTTCACTGAAATCCGTTCACTACTTTTTACAGATGCAGCGAAATGGTGCTGATAAAATCTCTCTACTCTGGAAACTGGTTTCAAATCTTTACACTTTCACACCTCCAAAAGGCCATGCACACGGCAATGTTTTTACCCCAAACTGGGAAAGTTCATCTACAGTTTAGCTGTTCATGCATAACGCCGGGTATTTGGAGGTGTGAAAGTGTAGAGATTTGAAACCAGTCTCCAGAGTGGAGAGGTTTTATCAGCACCATTTCTCTGCATCTGTGTGCGCAGAAATAAACATTAACAGCATGTTACAGCCCAAATTTACAATAGATTTCAGCCAGTCCACCCACTAAGGAGCTTGTATTTCTTACAGAAATACAAACTTCATGGTTAAACTTTAAGCTTGATGTGTTGATAGTTAGGCAAATAAAAAAAGGGCTCTTAATGGTATATGTAAAACTTTTTTTGCACAATAGATAGAACAGAATAGGACAGAACAGGTGTTATTGTCAATGTACAGTAGTACAGTACAACAAAATTGTGGGTGCTCCACCAGACTACTGCGCAATAAAGTAGGAGAGAAGGATTAGATAAAACATGGTTACAGAACACACAATTAAACACACGATTGAAATAAAAATAAAATTAAAATTAAATAAAAATGGCACAGGATTATGGAAATATGCAGCCTTATAGAGAAAAATAATCATCAAATTTATGACCTGGGAGGATTTACAGAGTGAAATACATCTCTAAAATGTTGCTTACCTTTGTTGAATGATGAAAAAAAAATCGCTGGAGTAGCTGATGTTTTAAATCCAGTTTTGCGCAGCTACTCAGCCAGCAAACATCACATCATATCACTATTTTTTTCTTACTTGTAATGCTTTTGCACAAGTTATAACTGAAGACTCCTTATCAAATATTCAAACCAGCTGTCAGTAAGTCAGATGGTTTTTTTTATTGCCCGCAATTACGTATGTATGTACAGTGGGGAAAATAAATATTGAACACGTCAACATTTTTTTCAAACATTTCACCAGATACCCGTAGCAACCCAAGTAATCCATACATACAAAGAAATCAAGGCAGCTGTGTTCACAAAACAAGTTATATTTAATAAAGTTGAATGACACAGGGAATAAGTATTGAACACATGAAGAAAAAGGGGTGTAAAAAGGCAAAGAAAGCCAAGTAACCAGCTGAAATCCATCAGAATTTAGGAAGTCATCCCATGCCCCATCAGTGCAAATTAATATCAGCTGGTTAAGTCCTGACTGATAGTCTTTTAAAAGGTCTGTAAATATCAGATTGTCACACCACAAAGAACTCACGATGCAAAGAGCTCTCTCTAGACCTTTGCAACCTTATTGTTGCAAAACATAATGATGACACTGGTTACAGGTGCATTTCTAAACTGCTGAATGTTCCAGTGAGCACTGTTGATGCCATCATTCGGAAGTGGAAAGAACATCATTTTACCATAATCCGGCCACGACCAAAAGTCCTCACAAGATTTCTGACAGAGAAGTCAAAAGAGTTATCAGAAGAGTTGGTCCAAGAGCCAAAGACCACTCGTGGAGAGTGCCAGAAAGACCTGGAGTTATCAGGTACTGCTGTTTCAAAGAAAACTAGAAAAGCACTCGGAGAGCGCAGACCTCCGCCAAGCGCCACAGTTCCCCCCATACAGTGTTTGTGTGTACGTTTTCAGATTCCTTGACCATGAAAACATATGACTAGCAATTGGATTCACAATGATTATTTGTTTCTTTGACAGGGACAGTGCAATAAACATAGACAATTAATCAATGACGATCAATCTGATAGTGATAGGATTAGTGGTTCAGTAGTAAAAGCATTGCCTCCTTGGCGGAGGTAATAAACTGAAGTGTTGCTGTTGTGTCCATCTCCTCCACTGACGGATGCTGATTGGGTAGACAGGTTGCCGTGGGTTTTATATTATATTATTGGGGTTGCACTCCGTGGCAAAACAGAATTTAGAAGCTTCCCCGGCAGAGAGCTCGTTTTTGCGCGGCGCGTATGGCTGGCCGGGGAATTTCTGCCAAATGCGCAGCGCCTATGGCTGGGCGGGGAATTTCTGGCAAATAATCCGGCGGCGGACAGCTGCCCGTGTCAGGTTTTGCAGCGTCGCGCAAACACAGGCACGCTGGCGGGCCCAGGCCACCAGTGTTTTCCGCGTGCTTTTGTGCCTAAAACGTTGAAGAACGCGGAGTTTGTGTTGGTCAGACACGACGACCAGCGCCCTCCATTGCGCCTGCGCACATGTTGAAAATGGCCGTATGTCACAGTGTTAAAAAATGCTTTAAAAAATTCCTGTATCCAGACGGTGATGCGGATCATCCCGGAAATTTAATCAGTTCTTCCTTGTACCATTTCCAACAACGCCTGAAAGTTTCATGGAAATCCGTCCAAAAGTTTTTGAGTTATCTTGCTAACCAACAGACAGACAGACAAACAAACCCCAGCAAAAACATAACCTCCTCCTGGCCTTTTCGGCCTGGCAGAGGTAACAATAAGTAATGCACTCAACTGACATGGGTTCTATGCCCACTCATCTCGTAAGACTGCATTGCTGAAGAAAAAGCATGTTGAAGCTTAATGTTTGCTGCACAACATTTGGGCAGGCCAGTAAAATACTGGGAGAATATAGTTTGGTCAGATGAGACCAAAACTGAATTTTTTTGGATGCCACAACACACAGCATGTTTGGAGGTGAAATGGCACTGCACATCAGCCCAAAAACATCATACCAACAGTGAAGTTTGGAAGTGGGAGCATCATGGTGTGTGTGTGTGGGGGGAGGGGGGGTTCAGCACATGGTATAGGCAGACTTCATATAATTGAAGGAAAGATGAAAGGACAAATGTACAAAGACATTCTTGATAAGAACCTGTTGCCATCTGCCAAGATGCTGAAGATGAAATGAGGGTGAACATTTCAGCAAGACAATGATCCCAAACACACAGGCAAGGAAACTCAACTGGTTCCAGAGAAGGAAAATAAAGCTACTAGAATGGCCCAGTCAATCACCTGACCTGAATCCAATTGAAACTCTATGGAACGAACTGAAGATCAGAGTTCATAGAAGACACCCAAGTTGGGCTGTGCAATATGACGATATGTATCAGATGACAATATAAAACGTCTAACGTTTCGTAGATTCAATCGTGATTTAAAATGCACATACTCCCATTTCTTGAGCAAAGCTCCTCACGTACTACTTGTCAGCACCCTCCCTCTCCCCCACAGTGCACCAGCGGAACAGGTGTGTCGTGGGTGGCTAGGCTCTCCGGTGGTTGCTAATGCTAATTCCAAACTACCGGATTGGTCAAGTAGCTGCTATTTCGGTTTGCCAGGGATGTGGGACTGTTTTCTATTGTGCTGTGTCACAGAGGAGAGTCCGCTAACCTCATTTTAATAGGAGGTAAGTAATGTTAACACCATTTCTAATTATAAAACGGCAAATGCTAAATGACGATGCTAAGTTGTGCTAATTGGATTAATTTTCTCATTTTCAGACACTTTTTATGTTATGTTTTTTTTTTTGTTTTTTTTTTCTTTTTGCTATTCTCCTCTATTTTCCCTCAGGAAATATTTAACTTATTTATGTTTACTTGTTATTCATATTATATGATTTAGAAAAAAAAAAACACTGAAATTTATGAGAATCAAGTCTCAAATGCACAGTAAAAAACTATTTTACAGTAACACTGCAAAATTATGAGTGAAAAAGGTGCATGTAAAAAAAGAAAAAAGATGGTCCTTTTAATGTGATTATCTAAACCAGGGGTGTCCAACCATGTGCCATGGAGAGCCAAGACCCTGCAGGTTTTACCTCCAACCAGTGTCTTCAACAGCAGATTTCTGTGAACTTCTTCCCACTGATTGCTGATAAGTGAAAACACCTGCTGAAGAGACTGGGTAGAAGAGAAAACCTGCAGGGTCTTGGCTCTCCATGGCACATGGTTGGACACCCCTGATCTAAACTGTAGAATTTACAGAAAATGCATATCATGATATATATCGTTATCGTGATATAAGATGATATATCGTGATATGAAATTTTGACCATATCGCACAGCCCTACACCCACAGAACTTTCAAAACTTGAAGACAGCTTGTCTGGAAGAATGGACTAAAATCACTCCTGAGCAATACCTGCGCCTGCTGTGTCCATAATTACTGAAGTGAAGAGCAGGGCAGAAGGCAGTTTATATCTTTTATTAATAACTCACAAACAATACACCAGTCACACAGCAGTGGGCTACAGCGCTCAAGGTCCAGGTGTCTATGACGAAAGAGGACTACCCCTTCCGCCCCTGGCCTTTTATACCCTGGCCAGCGTCAACACCAGAAGTGTGGTTCGCCAGCCCCCTCTAATCCCCGGTAAATCCCAGGCCGCCATATTACTACTGATTTACTGATGTAACATTCCCCCCCCCCTTCAAAAAAATGCAGTCACACAATTAGCCCACCCAACTTTATAATCCGACTCACACACTAACAGGGGAAAACAACATATACAAAAATAAACAAATAATCTATCCAACCATACAACCAAGGCTGGGGAGCCAGGGGAGACTACCGGTTCTGCTGCTTTCCTCATCAGTCCAGAACATAAAATAAGCCGTATTTCTAATGAAAGAAAATAACCCCAGAACCAGCAATAAGCACACCTATATACTGTGAATTCTAAACAATGAACACATGCAACCTTCGCCAAACCTAACTCTACTGGCGGCATCCCACCCCAACACACCCCACACATGAGTGCACACAAAAAAAAACAAAGCACAGCGTTGAGGTAGTCAAACTAGCACTATACATTTTCACATTAACACACACCAGGTCGAGCCTCAGAGCACCTATCACCCTTATTCCAATTATTAAACAGGTTTTATCTCAGTGTACAGTATGTTAACCATCATAAACCAACACTCCTCAGAAAAAAAAAATTCAAAACCAAGTCCAGTGATTTCATCTCTTCTCTTTTGTGTGTGTTTTTTTTAAGTCATCCCAAATGCAGCCAATTAAACACTCAATTCAATCTATCAAATACAAACGGAGCACAACCCAGCAGAGTTAACTTAAATACAGCCTGGCCTGTAAAGTGAACACTAAACATCTCATTTAAACAAACAACTCACAGTCAGTTCCCACAAGTTGTGGAATCCCCCCCCCCCCCCCCCAGGATTATCATCCCGTGGTTCCCAGACACCTTTTAGTCTCTGGGGATGGGCTACGTCGTCTCTTCTCCATCGTCACCCGACGCAGCACGCTTGGGTGCCTCCACGTTCCGTCCGACAGGCTCAAGTAGCCGGCACTCCGGGTGGCCTCCCCTTGCAGCTGCCCCTGGCCATCATACAGTCTACGACGTCTATGGGACTCCCTCGACCGAGCTTCCACCCTAGGGCGAACCATATCACCAACCGCCAGGGGAGCTCTAACAAGTCTCTCCGGATTCCTCCGCCGTGGGGGGGGGGGGGGGGCTTCCCATTTGGACCCAGTATTCTTCCCGGTCCAGCCCGAAGCCCTTTTTGAAGACCGTCTTCTGGTGCATTTCAAGTGCGCACCTGTTGGTCTAGCCCCGGTGCTGTTCAGCGCTGATGTCTCAGTCCCGCCTACCAATCCGGGAGCCCCGCCATGCCACCCTGCTCCCACACCCAGGGTAACTTGGGCTCTGGCATCGGGTCCATCCCGGGGTGGCCCCTGTGACAGTCCTCCTTGCTGTCTTTTACCAGTTGTGTCACTGGCGATGGAGAAGCCCAAGCCATAGAACATGTCACATCCTATAATGTTGGATCCCGCAGCAGTCACCAGCACCTGGACAACCGCCATGCTCCTTGACTTATAACGTGCCATCACCTCAATGTACCCCAGTACGGCAATCCTACTTCTGCCATAACCGTAAAATGGGGCCGCCGTCTTCTGGATGCGATTCCAGGGGAACAAGCTCTTCACCGTCCACAGATTTAAAATTGAAGCCACTGCGCTCGTATCCACCAGCATCGATACCTCGACTCCGTCCAGAGATACCGTGCAATAGATACGGCCACCGGACTCAGGTACAACCATATGCACGACAGTGGGAGTCTTCGTGGAGGAGCCCCCTCCATTTCCACGTTCCCCACGCTCAAAGTTCTTGCAGGCTCGCGTGAAATGGTGTAGCAGGCCACATTTCCCACATCGCTTTCCTTTCGCCGGACATTCTCTGGACTTATATCTGTGTCTAGCAGATCCACAGCCATAACATCTCAGTGTTCCCGGGGTAGACCTTATTCTGACGACGGAGGTGTATTCCCCTTCCTCCTCAATGTTGTCTTCACCTACAGGGTCCGCAGTCATCGCCTTTAGCCGAGGCTCATTTGAAGATGAGGATGACTCTCCGCCGAGGTCCCTCGCTATAGTCGAACTGTTGGACAATTATCAATGGTGGTGGTCAATGTCAATTCACCCGAATGGGTCAGGAGGCGCAACCGGGCAGCCAAACACCTGACATGCTCTGCCAGCTGGTCCCGAATCATTTCATCTTGTAGAGCTCTGAAGTTACATTCCGCTGCCAGTTGACACAGGTCTGCCACAGACCTCTTCACCGGCTCCCCTGGCCGCTGATGGTGCTGTCGAAACTCAATACGTCGGACAATGACATTGTCCGGCGCGCGAAAATATTGTGCCATTAGCTCCACAACCTCCTCAAAAGTTTCAGCTCCGCCTAATGTTTCCAGGACCCTCTGCCCTTCCATGCCCAAATTATGGACTAAAATTGCTCTTGCTCGCAATTTCTTCAACTCACCGAGGTTGAGGGCCACCAGGTAGTTGCTAAATGCCGCAAACCACCTAGGCCATGACATGGGAGGCTCACTAGGGGCCTCCAGAAACGGCCGAAAACTCGTTGCAGCACACTTCATAACCGTGTTCTCCTCGTCGCCAAATGTTGTGTCCATAATTACTGAAGTGAAGAGCAGGGCGGAAGTCAGTTTATATCTTTTATTAGTAACTCACAAACAATACACCAGTCACACAGCAGTGGGCTGCAGCGCTCAAGATCCAGGCGTCTATGACGAAAGAGGACTACCCCTTCTGCCCCTGGCCTTTTATACCCTGGCCAGCGTCACCACCAGAAATGTGGTTCGCCAGCCCCCTCTAATCCCTGGTAAATCCCCAGCCGCCACATTACTACTGATTTACGGATGTAACAGGACCTAGTTCCCCCATAGAGGAGGCATCTGGAAGCTGTTATTACCAACAAAGGCTTTTCTACTACTTATCCTCTTCGTCCCAGGTGGGACATAAGGCCACAACAAGCAATCCCCACTTTGCCATGTCCTTTGCAACATGTTGAGCTTGTCCCAAGGTGTGTCCCACCTCCTGTAGTTCACCTTGGACTGTTCTTCTCTAGGTGGTTCGTGGTCTGCCTGGCTTTCTCTTCCCTGGTGGTGTCCAGTTTAGAGCAACTTTTGATATTTGGTTATTTGACATTCTTAGAATGTGCCCTAGCCATCTGAATCACCGTTGTTTGATCTCTACTGAAGTTTTTTTAGTATTACATCTTTTCCAAAGTTCTTCATTTGAAATTTAGTTGGGCCAGGAGATTCTCAAGATCTCATGGAGACAGATGTTGCGGATAGCCTCTATTTTTTGCATATCATTCTGTATGATTCGCCAGCATTCCTATCCATATAACAAAACACCTTTAACATTGTTATTAAATAGGTGGAGTTTGGTTTTTGTGCTGTACTTATTTGACTTCCAGATGGGCTAAAAATTGGTGAATGCTGCTCTTGCTTTTGCTAGTCTTGCTTTTATATCCTTTTAAGGGCCATAGTCTGTGCTGACAATACTTCCTGGGTAGGTCAAATCCTCTACATTTTCTATGGGCACGTTGTTGAGGGTGATAGGATGTTGTATATCTGCATTTATGATAATTGTTTTGGATTTTGCTACATTTACAGAGGTGTGAAAAAAGTCTTTACCCCATTCCTGATTTGTTATTTTTTGTATGTTTGTCACACTTAAATGTTTCAGATCATCAAACAAATTCAAATATTAGACAAAGATAACACAAGTAAACACAAAATGCAGTTTTTAAATGAAGGTGTTAATTAGTGAGGGGGAAAAAATCCAAACCAACATGGCCCTGTGTGAAAAAGTGATCCCCACCCCTATTAAAACATAAATTAAAACATAAAGGGGAGACTAAGGGGCGCTGTGTAGACGGTTGCCTTTCCAGTAGCTCGGTATTTAGCTCCTTTTTAACCTCTTTTTCCCACTTTTTTACTCTTCTTGTGAAGAGATTGTGTGTCTAGATATCCTATGGATACTTATAACTTTGAAATGCAACCAAGAGCCAGTCTTTTCACTTATTCACGGGAGGAACTGCTGGCTCTGCGAACAAAGGGACGAGCCGGGATACGGCATCCTATCCCGGCGGAACTGAGGAGGAGACCACGGGGCTGCAAGGCCGGGGCTAAGCTAAAGGCTGAGCTAGCGAAAAAACGGAGGTGCTCCAAACCGTCGATTCCCTCCGTCATCATGGGCAATGTGAACTCATTGCCGAACAAGATCGATGAGTTGTCCACATTGAACAACCAGCGGATTTACCGGGAGAGCAGCTTGTTCATTTTTACGGAGACATGGCTGAACCACGTAGTACCGGATGCTAACGTGGACCTGCTAGGATTCACTGCTGTGAGAGCCGACAGAGACACTAAGGCTAGCGGGAAAAGAAAGGGTGGGGGACTCATCATGTATGTTAACAATCGCTGGTGTAACCCAGGCCATATCTCTGTAAAGACAGTCTCATGTTGCCGGGATCTCGAGCTGCTAGCTGTTAGCCTGCGGCCATATTACTTGCCGAGAGAGTTCAGTCACGTGATCACCATCTGTGTTTACATCCCTCCGAGAGCGGACGCAGCCACTGCCTGTGAAAAAATCCATTCAGTCACAGCAAGGCTGCAGACACAGCACCCTGAGGCACTCATGACCATCTCTGGGGACTTTAACCATGTAACTTTGGATGCTACTTTGGCTGTTTTTAATCAAGTTGTAGACTGTCCAACTAGAAACAACAAGACAATTGATCTGCTGTATGTTAATGTACGGGATGCATACAGAGCAACCCCCCTTCCCCCACTAGGGAAGTCTGATCACAACCTGGTTTATCTACAGCCACTGTACTGTATATTCCCCTGGTTCAAAAGCAACCTGTGACAACTCAATCAGTCAGGAGATGGTCCCCTGAGAAGGAAAGCGCCTTAAGAGACTGTTTTAACACCACAGCCTGGGATGTGCTGATGGACCCGCATGGTGAGGACATAGAGGGGCTGACACACTGTTTGACGGATTACCTGAACTTTTGTACAGACGAGGTTGTCCCTGTCAAGACTGTCCTTTGCTACCCTAATAACAAGCCATGGGTAACACGGGAAGTCAAAATGGTCCTCAACAAGAAGAAGGCTGCTTTTAGGAGCAGAGACAGGGGGGCCATGAAGGCAGCACACCAGGAGGTGAAACACTATGTGAAGGAAGCCAAGGACAGCTATAGGAGAAAGGTGGAGCAGAAGCTGAGGGAAAACAACATGAGGGAGGTCTGGGAAGGTGTGAGGACCATCACAGGTCTCAACACAAAGACCAGAGCTGTTGAGGGGACAATAGAGAGGGCAAATGAACTGAACGATTTTTTCAACAGGTTCAACCAGCCTTTGCCCTTGCCCCTCCCACCCCCACCCTCATTACAGCCACGCCGCCCCCCCTCCACACACCTCCCCCCAAATATTGCAACCCCCCCCCCCCCCCCCCCGCCTTCTCTACATCAGTACGACCCTTGCCATTTATTACCACAGAACAGGTCAGAGGGCAGCTGAGGAAGCTCCGACTCAGGAAAGCTGCAGGCCCGGACAAAGTGTGTCCAAGAGTATTGAAGACCTGCGCTGCAGAACTGGGGGAACCACTACAATGGATCTTCAACCTCAGCCTGCAGATTGGGAGAGTGCCCACTCTTTGGAAGACATCCCGCATCATTCCAGTTCCGAAAAAGAACCGGCCCAGCAAGCTGAATGACTACCGACCAGTGGCACTCACCTCACATCTGATGAAGATGCTGGAGCGGCTCTTCCTCAGCCTCCTCAGACCCCAGGTGCAACACGTCCAGGATTCACTTCCGCTTCTGAGAGAGAGCAGACGCTTTTCTTCCCTCTCCCTCCTAATCCTCTCCCTTCTGATCCCAGCTTGCAATGTCACTCTTCTCCTGGCTGAATCTTAATCCAAATGGAAATTATGGATCTGGAAAGCGACTTATATGCGATTGTCACCACTTTAAAAAGTAGAAGATCGGGTCAGGGGGAACCCAAGGGAGACTCATGGTATTGGAATTCATGTGTCTGTGTGATTCGACTGAGATTGAACTGATCACAGGATCTTCTGTTTGGCCCCTGGAGTTTTCCTAGTGTATCGAAATTATCTGGGTGAGCTAATCAAATGCGGACCCCGGCGTAGCTCCCTTAACAAATTCAACAATTCGTCCAGCTGGGGGGAGCACTGACTGTCAGCGGCAGGATTAACATGGAATTTACTATCTGGCATGCATTGAAGAGAGAACGAACTCTCTGGACATGTTTTACCTATGTTTCGGTAGGTGGATAACATCTGTGGATCGCTGAGTGCTCTCCAGAGAATGATCTAAAGTATGATTCAAGCCTGTATGAAATTGAAGCACAGAATCGAAGAGAGAGAAATTTTTTATTCTCTGAGTGCACTGTGCAGATTTGACCTTGTGTTTTGGCGCCTTTGTTTACATTCCTCCTCGATGAAGATAACGTTGGGAAGTGGCTTATGTCTACCCATACATCAACAATCAGTTGTTGTCGTCAGCGGATTGGTCTCTCGAGGACATTGCCCATGTGCCTTCTGCAAGGAAGAGGAAAAGAGAGACAGACTCTGATCTCTGACTTGTTTATAAGTCACATGATTATAACATCTATCCACTGCCTGGAGGCGCCCTCTGCTGCTCACTAACAACTGTTACACTCACACTACACAATGACATGCAAATATACACACACTGCTCTCCCTCCCTCTGCTGTGTGATTGTATCTATCGTCTGCTAATGTGCATAGAGGGTTTTTTTCTCTGTAATCAAAATTTGGCTCATAAGCTTATATGAGCTTATACGAGCGTGATTCTGATAACTATGTTTTTTCTCTCTGCCTATTGTGTTTCCCCCCCCCCCCCTTTACCCCCACTGCAGACAGGCGCCTCTATGGCTGCCGTGTCATTGGATGCGCCTAATGTGCGCGCCCAATGTCAAGTCAAATTCCTTGTGTGTTTACTTGTAAATATACTTGGCAATAAAGCTGATTCTGATTCTGATTCTGATTCTGATTCTGACCGCCTGCAATTTGCGTACCAACCAGGTGTCGGTGTGGAGGATGCCATCCTCTACCTGCTTCATCGAGCCCACTCCCATCTGGATAAGGGAAGTGGCACAGTGAGGATCCTCTTTTTGGATTTCTCCAGTGCCTTCAATACCATTCGGCCCCCCTTGCTTCGGGATAAATTAAGCAAGATGGGAGTGGACTCCCACCTGGCGGACTGGATCTCTGACTACCTCACTGGCAGACCACAATATGTCGGGCTGAAGGATATTACGTCTGACACCGTTGTCTGCAGCACTGGAGCCCCCCAGGGCACAGTATTGGCCCCTCTTCTCTTCACCTTGTACACCTCGGACTTCTGCTACAACTCGGAGCTGTGTCATATTCAGAAGTATGCCGACGACACAGCCATTGTTGGGTGTATCAGGGATGACAGAGAGGAGGAGTATCGGAGACTAGTAGGGGACTTTGCTGCATGGTGCCACACTAACCACCTACAGCTCAACACCTCTAAGACGAAAGAGCTGGTTATTGATTTTGGGAGGTCTAGACCAAGACCTCAACCAGTCCTGTTAGAGGGAGCTGAGGTGGAGGTTGTGGATTCATACAAATATCTCAGGTTGTGGTTGGATAATAAATTGGATTGGACAACATACGTACATTAGCCACTTGTATGGGAAGACACAAAGTAGGATGTACTTCCTAAGGAGACTGCGGTCCTTCAACATCTGCAGCAAACTTCTGCGGATGTTTTACCAGTCGGTGGTTGCCAGCGTCCTCTTTTACTCTGTGGTGTGCTGGGGGGGGGGGGGGGGGGGGGGCAATATATCCAAGAAGGATGCGTCCAGACTGGATAAACTGATCAGGCGGGCCGGCTCTGTGGTCGGCGCGAAGCTGGACACCCTGGTGACGGTGGCAGAGATGAGGACTCTGGATAAACTGTTGGATATAATGGACAACGTCAGCCACCCTCTGCACACCGTCATCAGTGACCGGGGGGGGGGGGGGGGCATAGAGTACAGAGGACAGTAGGGCATTCATAGTGAAATAACCTTAACTTAACCATACTTGTACAAGCCATATTTAGCCTTATATTTATACTGTGTATATTATGTTAAGTGTTTATTAAGTGTTTATTAAGTGTTTATTTTTTTTTCTTTTTTGCTTTTCTGATCTGTATGCTCCTTTTATGTGCTGCTGGAAATTTTAAATTTCCCAGAGGGAGTCATCCCAAAGGGATTAATAAAGTTAAGTCTAAGTCTCTAAGTCTAAATTAACTGTGGTTTATCACATCTCTGGAAAGCTAAGTTCAATTAAAACAACTGTTGGGATATTTTCATTTTGAATCCTTTTTTAAAGAATAACAGTGAATGACGTTAACATTATAAAAACTGTCATCATTAGATAATGAATATCGGGTTTGTGCACACAAACTGCTCTGAGCACAAACAGACACAAGATACAGTGATGTGAAAAAGTGTTTGCCCCTTCCTGATTTCTCATTTGTTTGTATGTTTGTCACACTTAAATGTTTCAGATCATCAAACAAATTTAAATATTAGACGGAGATAACACAAGTAAACACAAAATACAGTTTTTAAATGAAGGTGTTTATTAAGGATAAAAATAAAATCCAAACCTACATGGCCCTGTGTGAAATAGTGATTGAACCCCTGTTAAAACATAAATGAACTGTGGTTTATCACATCTTTGGAAAGCTGAGTTCAATTTCTCTAGCCACACCCAGCCCTGATTACTGCCACACCTGTTCTCAATCAAGAAATCACTTAAATAGGGCCTGCATGGCAAAGTGAAGTACACCAAAAGATCCTCAAAAGCGAGACATCATGCTGCGATCCAAAGAAATTCAGGAAAGTGAGAAACAAAGTAATTGAGATCTCTCAGTCTAGAAAAGGTTATAAAGCCATTTCTAAAGTTTTGGGACTCCAGCGAACTACAGTGAGAGCCATTATTCACAAATGGCGAAAACATGGAACAGTAGTGAACCTTCCCAGGAGTGGCCGGCCGACCAAAATTACCCCAAGAGCACAGCGACGACTCATCCAAGAGGTCACAAAAGACCCCACAACAACATCCAAAGATCTGCAGGCCTCACTTGCCTCAGTTAAGGTCAATGTTCATGACTCCACCATAAGAAAAAGACTGGGCAAAAATGGCCTGCATGGCAGAGTTCCAAGATGAAAACCACTGTTGAGCAAAAAGAACATAAAGGCTCATCTCAGTTTTGCCAGAAAACATCTTGATAATCCCCAAAACTTTTAGGAAAATACTCTGTGGACTGATGAGACAAAAGTTGAACTTTTTGGAAGGTTTGTGTCCATTACATCTGGCGTAAAAGTAACACAGCAATTCAGAAAAGGAACATCATACCAACAGTAAAATATGGTGGTGGCAGTGTGATGGTCTGGGGCTGTTTTGCTGCTTCAGGATCTGGAAGACTTGGTGTGGTAAATGGAACCATGAATTCTGCTGTCTACCAAAAACTCCTGAAGGAGAATGTCCGGCCATCTGTTCGTGACCTCAAGCTGAAGCGCACTTGGGTTCTGCAGCAGGACAATGATCCAAAACACACCAGCAAATCCACCTCTGAATGGCTTAAGAAAAACAAAATGAAGACTTTGGAGTGGCCTAGTCAAAGTCCTGACCTGAATCTGATTGAGATGCTGTGGCATGACCTTAAAAAGGTGGTTCATGCTCGAAAACCTTCCAATGTGGCTGAATTACAACAATTCTGCAAAGATGAGTGGGCCAAAATTCCTCCACAGCACTGTAAAAGACTCATTGCCAGTTATCGCAAATGTTTGATTGCATTTGTTGCTGCTCAAGGTGGCCCAACTAGTTATTAGGTTTAGGGGGCAATCACTTTTTCACACAGGGCCATGTAGGTTTGGATTTTTTTTCCCCTTAATAATAAACACCTTCATTTAAAAACTGCATTTTGTGTTTACTTGTGTTATCTTAGTCTAATATTTAAATTTGTTTGATGATCTGAAACATTTAAGTGTGACAAACATACAAAAAATGAGAAAACAGGAAGGGGGCAAACACTGTTTCACACCACTGTATATTTAGGTATGTAGTTTGTACATATTTATTCAAAATGGTTGTTTTTTTTCTTGTAGTTGGTGCCTAGTTATTGAGATTTCAACTAGGTCGTCTGCGAAATCAAGGTCTTCAAGCTGACTGAACAGTGTCCACTGAACACCATTTCTTTTTGTTGTTGTTTTCCTCTGTATCCAGTCAATAACCATCAGGAATAGTATGGGTGACAATATGCAACCTTGCCCCACACCAGACCTTACTTCAAATGACTCGGAGATGGTGTTTCCCGTAATGACGCTACATTCAAAGCTGGAATAAAAGATCTTTATGAGTGAAGCTATCTTTGATGGAATGCCATATGCCTTTAGTATCTTCCACAAGGTGTCTCTGTGGACACTATCAAAAGCTTTTCTGAAATGTATAAAATTGATAAAAAGAGGCATATTCAACTCAATGCTTTGTTCGATGATGTTTCTTAATGCAAAGTTTTGGTCAATATAACCTCTTCCTTTCCTAAAACCAGCTTGTTCTTTTAGCTTTTTTTTATTGCTTCATTAATCCTTCCCAGAATTATCTTACAGAACACTTTACTTGGAACAGAGAGGAGGTTGATTCCTCTGTAGTTATCACTAGGGCTGGGAACAATCCCTAATTTCCAGAATTGATTCGATTCCAATTCTTGAGATTCTGAATCGATTCAATTCCGATTCGATTCGATCCCGATTCAATCTGGGAAATTACCATTTTAATAGCCATTTTACTTGTCAGGAAAAAAAATCTTCGAGACCTAATGCTGTAAATTGTACCAAGAATACTCTAATTTTGTTAATACATAAATTATCACATATAGAACTGACCCTAAATCAGTTACAATAATGCACTTTTTATTATTTAACTTATGATTTCACAAAGTGTTCACAACTGCTTTTTTTAGTGCAAAGGGTGTGTAGTGTCAAGTTAACAACCCAGAGTAAGTAAACAAATTCAATGCATGAATCATGTATACATAATTTCCTTCAATTTCAGTCCCTCCAGGATTTTGTTGGCTGTTTTTGTGATTGTTGTGGCCCAAAAAGCCTGAATTTGTGGGAGCTTTTCCAAAAAGTTGTGGCATTTTTAGAGTTTTTTTTGCACTGAAAGTTGTGTGAGGAAGTACAGATTTTAAAGTAGCTGCTTTTTCCATAGTTTACAGTCATGCTATTCTATGCAACACCACAAGAAAAGCACAGAATTGCCAAAAAGTTCCTGTTAAACAGTGATTTATGTAGAATTAAAATGCTCAGTAAAGTTGTCAAAAATGACCAACATTGTATTCTTGCTGAGAACTTAAAAAAAGAAATAAAAGAATTAGTTATTACAACAACTAAATTGCATTGAATGCATGTAAAGTACGGAGAAAATTATGACAGCAACTTCTTGAATCTTGGATTTCAAAAATAAGACCCCTGAAAAATGTGAGGTCTTCTTCTGTGCTGAAATCCACAACAAAGCAGGGATGGCTCCTCCACTGACAACCTCTTCCCTTCAGAACGTCTCAGTGCAGGATGGACCTAGGAGTGGAAACCCAGTCTTCATAGATCTGAAGGGGAGATGAAAAGAATAGATTTCACTGTAAAATTAATAATTATATTTTTAAATCCCCACACCACAGTAGGGTTTAATAATTTAGTTTTTCTTTTTTGTCGTTTATATTTTAACTACAAACTAACTTTCAATTTTTGAAAAGGGTTTCAGTTCATTTCCTTGGAAGATTTGTTAATTTCAATTTAGTTCTACTGAGTAAAAATGGCTCATACTGTAGCCTTTATTAAATCTGCCATTTTCATTTTATTGTGAGTTATTATTATCTTCACATCTCTCACTTCAGTGCTAGAAGTCCATAATCTCATAAAATATACCTTTAACCTTCTGCATTTATTCACAGCGCTTGACCAACAGTTAACTAAAGTTATGGTGGAAAGTTATTTAAGTACCAGACAACAATTTGTACAAATTGGTGAGCACAAATCACCCTTCATGGACATCACTTGTGGTGTGCCCCAGGGGTCAGTTTTGGGATTCAAACTCTTTATTTTGTATATAAATGACATATGCCAAGTATCAAAAATTCTGAAATTTATTTTGTTTGCAGATGACACAAACATCCTTTGCACTGGTGAGAATTTGCAGCAGGTTTTAGAGGTGGTCACAACTGAAATGAAAAAGTTAACGCAGTGATTCAACAAAAATGAATTATCTCTAAATCTAAAAAAAAACAAAGATTATGTTGTTTGGAAATTATAAAATAAATCATGAAATAATGGTAACGATAGATGATACCAGAATAGAAACAGTACAGGAAAATAAGTTTCTGGGGGTGACGCTAGACAATAAAATCTGCTGGAAACCTCACATCAGTCACATCCGGGCCAAGTTAGCAAAATGTATAGGCATACTGGGGAAGACAAGACACATCTTGGACTATAAATCATTGGTCTTACTGTACAATTCACTGTTTTTACCTTATCTTAACTACTGTGTAGAAGTCTGGGGAAACACCTACAAGCCCAACCTACAGTCAATATGCACATTACAAAAAAGAGCTATAAGGATAATAAACAATGTAGGATATAGAGACCATACCAATTCGTTGTTTTTAAAGTCACATGTCATAAAGTTCATCGATTTAGTTAAATTTAAGACAGCACAAGTAATGTACAGGGCAATTAATAATCAACTCCCAACTAATATACAAAAAATATTTAAAAAAGAGACAATGATCATAATTTGAGAGGAGACTTAAACTTTACAAAACCCAAGATATGAACAACCAAGAAAAGTATGTGCATATCTGTCTGTGGGGTGGGTTTGTGGAACAGTCTGGAGCCGGAACTGAAACTATGTACAAACAGAAATCAATTCAAAAAGAGGTATAAACATTATTTGCTGAAAGGATATATGTTAGAAGGGTAGTATTTATATGTACGATTCACTATGCTCACTCTGGGACATTATGGGACACTATGGAATGGTGGGTGGGACAGCACTGTGTATATCTGTGTTGTTTGAGGCTGGTTTTGATGTATGGACATCAATGTATGTTAGGATGGATGGGTGTTAATGTTGATTTGTAAAAAATACAGTAAATTGTTTACTTGGGGTCTTAAAGGTGGTAATTTGTATATAATTCACATGGGTGTATTTATGGAAAAGAGGAGATGGAATTAATAAGTGTTCACTTCTTCCTTCTCCCTTTCGAACAGTGTATACTGTTACTTTATTGCATTTGTCATTTGTTTTGTTTTCGTCATACTTTTTTGTTTGAAATAAAGTATCTATCTATCTACCTATCTATCTAACTACTGCATCCATAGTTTGTAAAAGAAAACACCATCATCCCAGATAAATTATTAATTTACAGCACAAATGTTAAAACAAACAAATTATATTTTACTTGCAATTTCAGCAGCTCCAAGTCTCCCTCTCTTTTCAAGAGTTTCAGCCAGTCTCCGTGCGTTTTCCGTTTGGTGTTTATCAATCGTCGACTTTATGTTCCAACACAGCGCTGCATGTAGTACGAAACCATTTATCCCTGCTTTATAAAAAATATTTGGAAGCTGTTGAGGATAGTCTTTATGGTGACTTTTGTTGATAAATTAAGAGACACGCACGTTAACAACGCCGCTCATGTAAACACGGAAGTAAAAATGTGCACACGCGCCGCAGGGAACTCTTCCCAGATGAGAACCATTTTAACACCACAGAAGAAGAACCAGCATCTCCGTTAGCTTGTTAGCTGTTAGCTCTGCTAGCATTCCAGGTGTTTCTGGTTCTTCGCCACTGTTCCTGGCTCACTGACCTGGTTTTGACCCGATCAGACTCAGCAGACGTTCACAAACGTAAAAGTATTATATTAGAAGATTGATCTGTGGATTTTGTGGATCGATATTGGCTCAGTCAAATGTGGATTGATCCAGGTCGTTGTATCGCTCTTTTGAACCCACCCCTAGTTATCACAGGGTTATAAATCTACTTTTTTTGGTAGTTTTACTGTAAGTCCTTTACTCCAGTCAGATGGAAGGCTTTTTTCATCCCATATTCTTTTGAAGAGATTGTACAAAACCCTTGTTGATAATGTGATGTCTGCTTTTAGCATCTCAGCATGGATGGCATCAACGCCAGCTGCTTTTCCATTCTTTAGGGACATGAAGGCTTTCTGGGTCTCTTCCATTGTTGGTGGACTGGTATCAGTTTCAGGATCATCAGGTGCTGGTGTTGGAGACACCACTTGTGGTGGATCTTGACAGTTTAATACCTCTCTAAAGTGTTCTACCCATCTATCTGCTTGTTCTTTCTCTTGTACTAGAAGCTTTCCTGACTTATCTTTTATATTTGTAGTCTGTACATAAGAGGTACCACACAGTTATTTAGTGATTTTATATACTTTATATAAACTTCACTATAATGTTTGTGGGATGAACAGGTATGCAGTCATATGTGTACAATGAATACAAAGTGGGGCTCAACACAGAGCCCTGTGGCGAGCCTGTGTTAAGCATGACTGTAGAGAAGGAATGGGGTCCGAGTCTAACAGTCTGTGTTCTGTTTGTTAGGAAGTCCTTAATCCAGCTGCAAGTGTGAGTAGGCAGACCAAGCTGAAGCAATTTGGTGATGAGAATGTTGGGAATAATTGTATTAAATGCCGAGCTATAGTCAACAAACAACTTTCTTACATAGCTCCCCTTGTCTTCTAAATGGCTGAATGCCGAGTGGAGAGCTATAGCAATAGCATCTTCAGTGGATCTGCTCCGCCTGTAGGCAAACTGGTACCGATCAAAGTCTGAGGGGAGACTAGGCAAAAGATGTTTCAATACCATTTTCTCAAAGCACTTCATAACAATGGGTGTTAATGCTACTGGGCGATAGTCATTCAGACTGCTAATAGTATGTTTTTTAGGTACAGGAATAATGACTGCAGATTTTAAACACTGTGGAACAAAGGCTGCCTTGAGAGACAAGTTAAAAATGTCAGTCAAAACAGAGCATAGCTGATCTGCACATGCTCTGAGCACCTTTCCTGGCACTCCATCGGGACCAGTAGCCTTTCTCGGGTGAACTGCTCTCAGTGTCTGTCTCACCTCATGATCCTGCAGGATAAGCACATCAGAGCTGGCATTCAATAACATCTTTGGGTCCGGGAGAGGTGTATTTGCCTCAAACCGTGCGAAAAAGCAGTTCAGTTCTTCTGCCAGTGAGGCGCTGATGTCACTGGAAATGATGCTGCTGCCCTTATGGTTTGTGATATGGTTAAAGCCTTGCCATACTCGGCTCGAATCATTATCAGAAAAATAGTCCTCGACTTTCTTGTTATAGGTCTGTTTAGCCTCCTTAATGCAGGTTCCAGCTTTAGCATTCATGTCACCCATTACAATGACCATGTCATGCTGTGGTGTTTTTGAAAAAACAGTTTGTAGTTGCTCATAGAATTCCTTTTTGACATTTTCTTCAGAGTCATTGGTTGGGGCGTAACCTTGTATGATGGTGAGGTTACAAAATTTTGAGTTGAATCTAGCTGTTATTATTCGATCGCTTATTGGCTCCCACTGTAATAAAGTCTTTGTTGCTTCTTTGCTGATAATGATAGCAACCCCATGGATGTGATTAACTTCCTGTCCTGAGTAGAGAATAGTATTGCCACCGTTCAATTTCATTTTCAGCTACCTGTCCATCAACATTCACTAACGCCCAGAATGTCTATTCCATAATGTTGCATTTCCTCCGTTACCTGCGTGGCCTTTGATGCTTCATACATGGTACGAACATTCCAAGCTCCAACTTTGATTTCACTTTTTGGTCGGAGGAGGCTAAATATTAAATGAATTTCACCAAGCGTGTTCAATACTTATTCCCTATATCATTCCACTTTATTAAATATAACTTGTTTTGTGAACACAGTTGCTGTGGAGGTAATAGAGTAGGCGAGATGCGACGAGCTGGAAGGGTACAAGGTTTTATTTCCTCCAACATAGTGAGACACACTTTGTAGCTCAGTGAGCTACTGTGCTGCTGAGGCATGTATAGCAAGCTCTTTTATACACGTTATACAGACAGAGAGAGTGCATGGTGCATTAGCATAGTGATATACATATCAGTCAATACATATCATTAGCGTGACCAACTGGCACCCAGATGTCCTCTCCCTCATCCAGGGATGTATACACAACAGTCCATTGTTTTGATTGCCCCCTGGGGCTCTCTGTCCGTATGTAAATTATCTTCCGTTTCCTCCAGCCCTGCTGAGTGTGAAGTAGTGTCAGTCTGCAGTGTGTTGGGTCACCACACGGCTCCCCCCAGAACACTCAGAAGGGGCTGTGACCCCCCCCCCCCCACCGTCGTTTGGGCTCCAGCTCCGGTAGAACTGTCCTGCTGTAGAGGAAAGTCGGAGGGCATGTCAGTCTGTGGGGGGGACGGGGGAGGGGTGGAAAAGACAGTGTGCTCCGCTCCGACTTCCAGCACGTTGAACGGCCATGGATCGTGGGCACACGGGGCCGGTGCGCGTCGTGTGTAATGGAACAAACCGGCAATCGGCCGGCTTTAGGGAGTGAGGTGCGGGAAGAACGCTGTGGAGGAGGAGGGGGAGAGGGGTGGGAGTAAGTGAGTGCCGGCCCGGGACGTCAAAGGTGTCTGGGCCGTGCAAAAATTGCATGTGGATCCGCGATGGTGAGGGACTTTCCCGGTAAACCTGGCGGTGATCTGCAGCGGCTGTGAAAAAATTAAGTCGCTGACTCCTCTTGCGGCTCAGTCCTGAGAGGATGTGGGGAAGGCAAATGGCCAAATTCCCTGAGGATGCGTAGCGGCTGTGAAAAAAAAAAATGAAGTTGTGTGAGGGACTTGGCGGTTTGGCTTTAGGTGCGGAAGCAGCCCTAAAGTCATCGGGGAAAGCAATCGGTTAAATTCCCGTTGTGTGCCATGGCTGAGAAACCCATCCAAAGTCCCGTATGCGGGCTGCATGTCTGCTTCAGGTGCGTGAGCAACCCTAAAGGTTCCGAGGATGGCGATCGGCCGTGTTTCTCGGGCATGTGTAGCGGCAGAGGACGATTTATAAGTCTGGAGTCGGTTTGTCCCTGGTGTCCCAGTTCTCCAGACTGAACCCGCGCAAGGCCCCCGGCCCAGACGGCGTGTCTCCCTCCACCCTGAGACTCTGTGCGAAACAGCTGGCTCCTGTATTCACAGACATTTTTAACACCTCCCTTAAGTTATGCCACGTGCCATCCTGCCTCAAATCCTCCACCATCATCCCTGTCCCCAAGAAGCCACGGATCACTGGACTTAATGACTACAGACCTGTAGCGCTCACCTCTGTAGTCATGAAGTCCTTTGAGCGCCTGGTCCTGTCCCACCTCAAGTCCATCACCACCCCTCTCCTGGACCCGCTGCAGTTTGCCTACCGAGCCAACAGGTCTGTAGACGATGCAGTCAACCTGGCCCTCCACTCCATCCTGCAGCACCTGGACTCCCCGGGAACCTACGCCAGGATCCTGTTTGTGGACTTCAGCTCCGCATTCAACACCATCCGCCCCGCTCTGCTCCGGGACAAGCTGTCCCTGCTCAACGTGCCTGACTCCCTCTGCAGGTGGATCATCGACTTCCTGACGGACCGGAGGCAGCATGTGCGGCTGGGAAAGACTGTCTCAGACTATACTAGCATCAGCACCGGATCACCCCAGGGCTGTGTACTTTCCCCCCTACTCTTCTCCCTTTACACCAACTCCTGCACCTCCAGCCACCAGTCTGTCAAGTTGATCAAGTTTGCGGACGACACCACCCTCATCGGGCTCATCTCCAACGGCGACGAGTCCGCCTACAGGAGAGAGGTGGCCCAGTTGGCGTCCTGGTGCAGCAATAACAACCTGCAGCTGAACGCTCTGAAGACAGTGGAGATGATTGTAGACTTCAGGAAAGTCACTACTCCTCTGCCCCCCCTCACCCTCTCAGGCTCTCCCATCACCACTGCTGATTCCTTCCGCTTCCTAGGCACTACCATCACCAGGGACCTCAAATGGGAGCTGACCATCAGCTCACTCATCAAAAAAGCCCAGCAGAGGATGTTCTTCCTGCGGCAGCTGAGGAAGCTCAAGCTACCCACCAAGATGTTAGTGCAGTTCTACACAGCCATCATCGAGTCCATCCTCACCACCTCCATAACCGTGTGGTACGCAGGAGCCACTGCCAGGGACAGACTAAGGCTGCAGCGCGTCGTGCGCACTGCTGAGAAGGTGATCGGCTGCAAGCTCCCATCTCTCCAGGATCTGTACATCTCCAGGACCCGGAGGCGTGCTGGCCGGATCATAGCCGATCCCTCACACCCTGGTCACGTACTGTTTGCCCCCCTCCCCTCTGGTAGAAGACTTCGGTCCATCCAGACTAAAACCTCCCGTCACATGAACAGCTTCTTCCCCTCTGCCATTAGACTGCTGAACACTAAGTGACTCTCGTGCACCATGTACAGCAGCTCAACCAGACTCATGTCAATCATCACTGTTTTCTTCCTGCATTACCGACTGCACTATATAGTTCTCCACAGTATCTGCTGCTGGCTAATATATATTTTAACTGTTGACCAGTATCACTTAATCTTATCCTACACTTTATTACATGTATAGTTTATTTCTCTTATCTTATCATGTTTAATGTTGCAGCATTGTACCGAGACAAATTCCTAGTTTGTGTACTACATGAACAATGGCAATAAACCTGATTCTGATTCTGATTCTGGTGTGTGGCGTGCGCCTGGTGCAGTGACCACATAGCTGGAAATTGTTGTCCTCGTAATCCTGTGGTGTGCGCGCGGGGCTTCTGTGCGCAGAAAGTCCGCTGTCGGGAGGTGAGTCAGAGTCGGGGAGCTTGGTCGAAATCAACGCAGATGGCGTCGATGATCTTCCCTGTTCAGGCTGCTTCCTTCGGTTCGCTCGTGTCACTGTTCATGGTGCATGTTGGTCCCAGCGCTGCCCGTTCCGGAGAGCGCACTCCGGTGTGGATGAAGAGGATGCAGGCATTCTCTGGTCCTCTGGAATCCACAGCGCGGTGAGAGGGAGTAGACAGTCATTCTCTCTCGTCAGGTCACCAGTGTGGAGAAAATGGCATAGTCGAGCGACGCACCATGCACGTCCAGGGTCATCAATGTGGAGGTAATAGAGTAGGCGAGATGCGACGAGCTGGAAGGGTACAAGGTTTTATTTCCTCCAACATAATGAGACACACGTTGTAGCTCAGTGAGTTACTGTGCTGCTGAGGCATGTATAGCAAGCTCTTTTATACACGTTATACAGACAGAGTGCATGGTGCATTAACATAGTGATATACGTACATATCAGTCAATACATATCAGTAGCGTGACCAACTGGCGCCCGGATGTCCTCTCCCTCATCCAGGGATGTATACACAACAGTCCATTGTTCTGATTGCCTCCTGGGGCTCTCTGCCCGTATGTAAATTGTCCTCTGTTTCCTCCAGCCCTGCTGAGTGTGAAGTAGTGTCAGTCTGCAGTGTGCTGGGTCACTACATTGCCTTGATTTCTTTGTATGTATGGCTTACTTTGTCACTGATATCTGGTGAAAATCTCAGGTCAATGGTTCCACTATAAATATATATGTGTTCAATACTTATTTTCCCCGCTGTATGTATGTATGTATGTAGGTAGGTACAGTGGATATAAAAAGTTTACACGCCCCTGTTCAAATGCCAGGTTTTTGGGATGTAAAAAAATGAGACCAAGATAAATAATTTCAAAACTTTTTCCACCATTAATGTGACCTATAACCTGTATATAGTGATGCTGAGGAGAAGCTGGAAACGTGCATGGAAATATCTGACTGGGGCATGCTTAAAGGAGCCACGCATGATCTGGATGAGTACACGGACACTGTGAACTCATATATCCACTTTTGTGAAGAGAACATTCTTCCATCACGCACCAGGGTGAGTTACTCTAATGACAAACCCTGGTTCACAGCTAAGCTCAGACAGATCAGGAAGGAGAAGGAAGCAGCGCTGAAAAGTGGAGACAGGGACTGCTACAGGGAGGTTAAATACCGGTTTAACAGAGAGCTGAAGAGGGCTAAATCTGTGTACTCAGAGAGACTCCAGCAGCAGTTCACTGCTAATGATTCGGCTTCCGTGTGGAGAGGACTGAGGCAGATCACCAACTATCGGCCTCAGGCTCCTAAAGGTCAGGATGACAAAGCCCTTTGTCAGAGACTGTCCCAACACTATGCCCGTTTTGACACCTCGTCATCTGTGTCCAACTCCCCCCCTCCCTCCAGCTCCACAGCCTCCACATTCCCTACTTCATTTAAGGCACCCCCCCCCCCCCACCTCCCCCCATCCCCTTATCATCAGTGAGCAGGATGTGCTCAAACAGTTCTCCAGACTGAACCCGCGCAAGGCCCCCGGCCCAGACGGCGTGTCTCCCTCCACCCTGAGACTCTGTGCGAAACAGCTGGCTCCTGTATTCACAGACATTTTTAACACCTCCCTTAAGTTATGCCACGTGCCGTCCTGCCTCAAATCCTCCACCATCATCCCTGTCCCCAAGAAGCCACGGATCACTGGACTTAATGACTACAGACCTGTAGCACTCACCTCTGTAGTCATGAAGTCCTTTGAGCGCCTGGTCCTGTCCCACCTCAAGTCCATCACCACCCCTCTCCTGGACCCGCTGCAGTTTGCCTACCGAGCCAACAGGTCTGTAGACGATGCAGTCAACCTGGCCCTCCACTCCATCCTGCAGCACCTGGACTCCCCGGGAACCTACGCCAGGATCCTGTTTGTGGACTTCAGCTCCGCATTCAACACCATCCGCCCCGCTCTGCTCCGGGACAAGCTGTCCCTGCTCAACGTGCCTGACTCCCTCTGCAGGTGGATCATCGACTTCCTGACGGACCGGAGGCAGCATGTGCGGCTGGGAAAGACTGTCTCAGACTATACTAGCATCAGCACCAGATCACCCCAGGGCTGTGTACTTTCCCCCCTACTCTTCTCCCTTTACACCAACTCCTGCACCTCCAGCCACCAGTCTGTCAAGTTGATCAAGTTTGCGGACGACACCACCCTCATCGGGCTCATCTCCAACGGCGACGAGTCCGCCTACAGGAGAGAGGTGGCCCAGCTGGCGTCCTGGTGCAGCAATAACAACCTGCAGCTGAACGCTCTGAAGACAGTGGAGATGATTGTAGACTTCAGGAAAGTCACTACTCCTCTGCCCCCCCTCACCCTCTCAGGCTCTCCCATCACCACTGCTGATTCCTTCCGCTTCCTAGGCACTACCATCACCAGGGACCTCAAATGGGAGCTGACCATCAGCTCACTCATCAAAAAAGCCCAGCAGAGGATGTTCTTCCTGCGGCAGCTGAGGAAGCTCAAGCTACCCACCAAGATGTTAGTGCAGTTCTACACAGCCATCATCGAGTCCATCCTCACCACCTCCATAACCGTGTGGTACGCAGGAGCCACTGCCAGGGACAGACTAAGGCTGCAGCGCGTCGTGCGCACTGCTGAGAAGGTGATCGGCTGCAAGCTCCCATCTCTCCAGGATCTGTACATCTCCAGGACCCGGAGGCGTGCTGGCCGGATCATAGCCGATCCCTCACACCCTGGTCACGTACTGTTTGCCCCCCTCCCCTCTGGTAGAAGACTTCGGTCCATCCAGACTAAAACCTCCCGTCACATGAACAGCTTCTTCCCCTCTGCCATTAGACTGCTGAACACTAAGTGACTCTCGTGTACCATGTACAGCAGCTCAACCAGACTCATGTCAATCATCACTGTTTTCTTCCTGCATTACCGACTGCACTATATAGTTCTCCACAGTATCTGCTGCTGGCTAATATATATTTTAACTGTTGACCAGTATCACTTAATCTTATCCTACACTTTATTACATGTATAGTTTATTTCTCTTATCTTATCATGTTTAATGTTGCAGCATTGTACCGAGACAAATTCCTAGTTTGTGTACTACATGAACAATGGCAATAAACCTGATTCTGATTCTGATTCTGATTCTGTATAACCCAATAGAAAAACAAACTGAAATCTTTCAAGGGGAAAAATAAAAAAAATAAAAAACTTACAATAACCTGGTTGCATAAATATGCACACCCCTAAACTAATACTTGGCTGCAGCACCATTGGCATTTATTACAGCACTCAGTCTTTTTGGGTAGGAGTTTATCAGCGTGGCACATCTTGATGTGGCAATATCTGCCCACTCTTCTTTACAAAAATGCTCCAAATCTGTCAGATTGTGAGGGCATCTCCTGTGCACAGCCCTCTTCAGATCACCCCACAGATGTTCGATAGGATTCAGGTCAGGGCTCTGACTGGGATATTCCAAAACCTTAGTCTTCTTCTGGTGAAGCCATTCTTTTGTTGATTTGGATGTGTGCTTTGGGTCAACGTTGTGCTGAAAGATGAAGTTCCTCTTCATCTTCAGCCTTCTAGCAGAAGCCTGAAGGTTTTGTGCCAACACTGACTGGTATTTGGAACTGTTCATAATTCCCTCCACCTTGACCAAAGCCCCAGATCCAGATGAAGAAAAACAGCCCCAAAGCATGATGCTGCCACCACCATGCTTTACTGTAGGTATAGTGTTCTTTTGGTGATGAGCAGTGTTGTGTTTGCGCCAAATATACCTTTTGGAATTATGGCCAAAAAGTTTAACCTTGGTTTCATCACACCGTAACACATTTTCCCGCATGTGTTTGGGAGATTTCAAATGTGTTTTTGCAAAATGTAGCCGGGCCTGGATGTTTTTCTTCGTAAGACAAGGCTTCCGTCTTGCCACCCTACCCCATAGCCAAGACATATGAAGAAGACAGGAAATTGTTGTCACATGTACTAAACAGCAAGTACTTGCCAGAAATTCCTGCAGCTCCTTCAATGTTGCTGTCGGCCTCTTGGCAGCCTCCCTGACCAGTTTTCTTCTTGTCTTTTCATCAATTTTGGAGGGACATCCAGTTCTTGGTAATGTCACTGTTGTGCCATATTTTCTCCATTTGATGATGACTGTCTTCACTGTGTTCCATAGTATATTTAATGCCTTGGAAATGTTTTTGTACCCTTCTCCTGACTGATACTTTTGAACAATGAGATCCCTCTGATGCTTTGGAAGCACTCTGCGGACCGTGGCTTGTGCTGTAAGATGAAAAGATATGTGCCCCCCCACCCCTCATTTTTGTGGGTGGGGCCAAACGTACAAGGTCTATGGAGACTGGAGACCATAAACTTTGCCGTAGAGACAGAAAATTTGGGTGAGGTGTGCATCACCTCAAGACATGCAAAAAGCATAATTGTGATCTTTAACAGGATGGCGGCACGCATGGACGCTGCGGCCCCTCTAGGCATCAGTGAGTGTGAGAGAATTAACTAACTAACTAACTAACTAACTAACTAATCAACCCAGACGTACAACTTACAACCGAGAGACCTTATTAAGCATCAAGGTAATGTACGCTGCAAGAATTGCGGCGTTTGGGTGCGATTTGGACATTCTACGCCAGCATGGAATACTATCGGGGGTTAGGCTGGCAGCTACCCGGGAGAGGAGGAAGCGTAAGGGGCGCGAACGCAAACAAAGGAGAGGAAAGGGGGCCGGAATTTATGCTAGGCTAAAGGCTAACCCCTCTAGACCAGCAGTACCATCACTCCTACTTTCCAATGTCCGCTCCCTTGACAACAAGCTGGATGAGCTGCGTCTGCTGAGAGAAACCCGCAGAGAGTGGAGGGACTGCTGTGTGTTTGCATTCACGGAGACATGGCTCCACGACAACATCCCTGACGCGGCCATTCAGCTGGAAGGGATGACATCGTTCCGAGCGGACAGGGAGGCCGCTAGCTCCGGTAAGAACCGAGGGGGGGGCCTATGTATCTATATTAACAAGAACTGGTGTGTTAATGCCACGTTAGCAACTAAACACTGCTCTCCGTTGGCGGAGTTCCTTATCGTAAACTGCCGGCCATTCTATCTGCCGAGGGAATTCACCAACATGTTTGTAGCTGTTGCTTACATAGCTTATTGCACTGTCCCTGTCAAATAAACTAATCTACTACTACTACTCCTAGTGCTAATGCTAAAGCTAATGCTAACGAGGCACTTGGAGAGCTGCATGATGCTACCAGTGAATTTCAAACTTCATACCCGGACAGTTTTGTGGTGGTTGCAGGGGATTTTAATCACACCAGTCTAAAGACTGTGCTGCCCAAGTTCAAACAATGTGTGGACTTTAAGACCAGAGGAGAGAATATGTTGGACATGGTGTACACAAATTTCCCAAATGCATACAAGGCAACACCTCGCCCCCATCTCGGCCATTCTGACCACCTATCCATGATGCTGGCGCCTGCCTACAAACCCTTACTGAAGTGCAGCAGGTCAGTAGAGAAACAATTCAGGACTTGGCCAGAGGGTGCAGCCTCAGCACTTCAGGACTGTTTTCTGCATACAGACTGGGAGGTTTTCAAAATAGCAGCCTCTCAGGGAGACAGGATTGATGTGGAGGAGTACGCCGAAACAGTCACCAGCTACATCGCGAAGTGCACAGAGGATGTCACTATATTGAAGACCTTCACTGCATGGGGCAACTATAAACCCTGGATGACTGCAGAGGTGCGCTCGCTGCTCACAGCCAGAGACGCAGCCTTTAGAGTGAAGGACAGGATTGCCCTCCGTTCAGCCAGGTCTGCGCTCGCAAAGGGAATTAAGATGGTGAAACGCGCCTACGCGGAGAAAATCCAGGGACATTTCTGTGACACAGGGAACACCAAACGGATGTGGCAGGGAGTACGGGCGTTGACGGATTATAAGTCTAGGCAGGGGGTTGATGATGATGACGCTTTGCTTCCAGACAGACTCAATAACTTCTTTGCACATTTTGAAGCATCAAACCCGACAATCAGAGGGAGGGCTGGCCCATCTTCACCATCTGTGGGGCCAGCTATCACCATCAACGCAGCGGACACACGGAGGACCCTAATCAGGGTCAATCCATGTAAAGCTGCAGGTCTGGACAACATCCCGGGACGTGTGCTCCGAGTCTGCGCGAGTGAGTTGGCAGATGTCCTGACTGACATATATAACATTTCCCTGAGTCAGGCCATCGTCCCTAGATGCTTTAAGACCTCTATCATAGTACCGGTAGCAAAGAAAGCGGTTGTGTCCTGTCTGAATGACTATCGTCCTGTTGCACTGACACCAATTGTGATGAAGTGTTTTGAACAGCTTGTTAAACCACACATCACAGCCTGCCTCCCTGCATCACATGACCTGCTCCAGTTTGCGTATCATTCAAATCGCTCCACAGAGGACGCTATAGTCACCACCCTGCACTCTGTCATTACCCACCTGGATCAGAAAGACACCTATGTCAGACTCCTGTACATTGATTTCAGTTCAGCATTTAACACCATTATTCCCCTGAGACTGATGGAGAAATTACCCCTTCTCGGTCTGAACACCGCCACATGTCTCTGGATCCTGGATTTCCTGACCGAGAGACCTCAGTCTGCCCAGGTTGGAAACAACATCTCCAACTCCATCACGCTGAGCACTGGATCCCCTCAAGGCTGTGACTCAGTCCACTGTTGTTTACACTTTTAACACGACTGTGTGTCCAGACACGAGGGGAACCAGATTATTAAGTTTGCGGATGACACCACAGTGGTGGGACTTATTCAGAGGGATGAGCAATCAATGTACAGGGAAGAAGTTAGAGACCTGGAGGGCTGGTGCAGGGAGAACAATCTGGTGCTCAATGTGGACAAAACGAAGGAGATGATTATCGACTTCCGGCGGTCACGGCCTGAACACGTCCCTCTCTGCATCAGCGGCCGTTCGGTGGAGAGAGTGGAGAACATCAAGTTCCTCGGAGTGCAGATCTCGCAGGACCTGACCTGGAGCAAGAACTCCTTGGGGATCAGGAAGCGGGCCCAGCAGAGACTGCACTTCTTGAGGAAACTCAAACAGGCCTCTCTCCCCATCTGCATCCTCCGGACCTTCTACAGAGGTGTGGTGGAGAGTGTTTTGACGTACTGCATTGCAACATGGTACTCCAGCTGCAGTATGTCAGACAAAAAAGCTCTGCAGAGGATAGTTAAGGGAGCTGAGAAGGTAATTGGAGTTTCCCTCCCCTCTGTTCAAGAACTTTTTCAGAGCCGTTGTAGGAGTAGGGCATTGAACATTGTTAAGGACCACTCTTACCCTCTGCACAAACACTTTGAACTGCTGCCATCTGGCAAACGATTCCAGAGCATCAGAGGCAGAACCACCAGACTGATCAACAGCTTCCTTCCACAAGCTGTTAGAATGCTGAACAGCTGATCCGGAATCCTTTACACATATTACTGCACTTTATGGACATTATGTACAGACGTGGACAAATTGTTGGTACCCCTCTGTTAATGAAAGAAAAACCCACAATGGTCACAGAAATAACTTGAATCTGACAAATATAAGATAAGATAAGATAAGCCTTTATTAGTCCCACAACGGGGAAATTCCAGGATTGCAACAGCACAGGGATAGCAACACTCAGAGCAACAATCAGAAGGCAAGAAAAAACAAGCAAGCAAGAGCAGCTAATATACATATGTACATATTACTATAAAATATATATATACACACACACACACACAGACACACAGTGCAGAGCATTGTAGCTGGATGGAATAAATATATGAATATATGAACACACAGTGCAGAGCATTGTAGCTAGATGGAATAAATATGTAAATATATAAACACCCACAGTATGGAGCATTGCAGCTAGGTGGAATAAATATGCAAGTATATAAACACACACAGTGCGGAGCAATGTAGCTAGATGGAATAATATGTAGATATATAAAAACACAGTGCGGAGCATTGTAGCTAGATGGAATAAATATATAGATATATAAATATAAACACACCCAGTGCAGAGCATTGTAGCTAGATGGAATAAATATGTAAATATATAAACACACACAGTGCAGAGCATTGTTGCTAGGTGGGATGAAACAGCATAACCGTCTATTTAGTTATCCTACATGGTATGATTATGTGCCCATACATATTCTCACCCTCCATAGCGACCGGTATGTTCCTAGTTGTATGCCGGAGAGGACCATTGTGTAAGTCTATTGCATCTTTTGCATTCAAAAAAAAAACAAAAAAAAAAACTATTAGTTTGTTACGTCTTTTTGCTATCTCTGCGAGCAGCCCTGCTTAGGTTGTACAGTCTGACAGCCGTTGGTAGGAAGGACCTACGAAACCTCTCGGTTGTGCACCTGGGATGATGTAGTCTGCTGCTAAATGAGCTCCTCAGTGCATCCAGTATGTCCTGCATAGGGTGGAACTCGGACTCCAGCAGAGATGACAGTTTAGCCACCGTCCTTCTCTCTCCTATCTCCTCCATCGGATCAAGGCGTTGCCCCAGGACAGAGCTAGCTTTCTTAATCAGTTTGTTCAGTCTCTTCCTATCGGCTGCAGTAATGCCACTGCCCCAGCAGACCACTCCAAAAGTGATGGCTGATGCCACCACCGTGTCATAGAATGACTTCAGCAGCGCCCCTTGTACACCAAAAGACCTGAGTCTCCTCAGCAGGAACAGCCTGCGCTGTCCCTTCTTGTAGAGTGCGTCAGTATTGTGTGACCAGTCTAGTTTATTGTTCAGATGAATACCCAGGTACTTGTAGGATGTCACCATCTCGATGTCTGTTCCCTGTATATTTACTGGTGCTGTGAGGGGCTGCCCATGCCTGCGGCAGTCCACCACCAGCTCCTTAGTTTTCCTCGCGTTGATCTGGAGGCAGTTCCGATGGCACCAGTCCACAAAGTCCTGGATAAGCCCTCTGTACTCAGCTTCATCTCCGCTGGAGATGAGACCAACGATCGCAGAGTCATCAGAGAACTTCTGTAGATGGCAATGTGTTGTGTTGTGTGAGAAGTCCGCAGTATAAAGAGTGAACAAGAAGGGAGCCAGCACCGTTCCCTGGGGGGCCCCCGTGCTACTGATGATCGTGTCGGAAACACAGTCCCGGGTTCTCACAAACTGAGGCCGGTTCGTGAGGTAGTCCAGGATCCATGATGACAGGTGCTGGTCCACCCCTGCGCGCAGCAGCTTGTCCTTCAGGATCATCGGTTGGATGGTGTTGAAAGCACTGGAGAAGTCAAAGAACATGATCCTCACCATATTCCCGGGCTTCTCCAGGTGGGACAGAGAACGGTGAAGGAGGAAGATCACCGCATCCTCCACCCCAATGCCATGCTGGTAGGCGAACTGGAGTGGATCCATCGCTGGTTCCACCAGGGGGCGGAGATGAGCAAGGAGCAGTCTCTCCAGGGTCTTCATCAAGTGGGACGTCAAGGCCACCGGTCTGAAGCTGTTCAGGTCTTTGGGGTGGGAAGTTTTTGGTACAGGTACCACACAAGATGTTTTCCACAGCTGTGGTACCCTCCCCAGTTTCAGGCTCATGTTGAAGATATACGTCACAATCCCACACAGCTGGTCTGCACAGGACTTGAGGAGCTTTGCGCTGATGCCGTCCGGTCCCGACGCCTTCCTCGCCTTGATCTTCCTCAGCTCCGTCCTCACCTGGGTCGTGGTCAGGGTCAGGATGGGGGGCTGTGTGTTGGGAGTGGGGGGGGTGTCGGTGGAGTGGGGAGTGGGTAGCAGGACTTGATTTCTTAGAGGCAGCAGTGGTTGTTGTGCAGACAGGGGGGAGGGCGGTTGGTCAAATCTATTGAAAAACAGATTCAGGTTGTTCGCCCACTCCCTGCCCCCCGTGGCCTGGGGGGAGGTATTCTGGAGCCCCGAGATGGTTTTGAGGTTTCTCCAGACCCCGCTGATGTCGCTCTGTTGCAGCTTGTCCTCCATCTTCTTCCTGAAGCTGTCCTTGCCTTCTCTGATCTTTCTCCTCAGCTCCCTCTGTACGGACTTCAGCATCTCCCTGTTCCCCGACCTGAAGATCCTCTTCTTCTCTCTCAGAAGTGTTTATGGTAATAAATAAAATATGGTAATAAATAATGGTAATAAATAAAAATTCTATGAAAACTAACCAATGAAAATCAGACAATGCTTTTGAATTATGGTTCAACAGAATTGTTTTAAAAAACAAACTCATGAAACAGGCCTGGACAAAAATGATGGTACCCTTAACTTAATATTTTGTTGCACAACCTTTTGAGGCAATCACTGCAATCAAACAATTTCTGTAACTGTCAATGAGACTTCTGCACCTCTCAGCAGGTATTTTGGTCCACTCCTCATGAGCAAACTGCTCCAGTTGTCTCAGGTTTGAAGGGTGCCTTCTCCAGACGGCATGTTTCAGCTCCTTCCACAGATGTTCAATAGGATTTACATCATAGAAGGCCACTTTGGAATAGTCCAATGTTTGGCTCTTAGCCATTCTTGGGTGTTTTTAGCTGTGTGTTTTGGGTCATTATCCTGTTGCAAGACCCATGACCTGTGACTGAGACCAAGCTGTCTGACACTGGGCAGCACATTTCTCTCTAGAATACCTTGATAGTCTTGAGATTTCATTGTACCCTGCACAGATTCAAGACACCCAGTACCAGATGCAGCAAAGCAGCCCCAGAATATAACAGAACCTCCTCAATGTTTCAAAGTAGGGACAGTGTTCTTTTCTTGGTAAGCTTCATTTTTGCGTTTGTGAACATAGAGCTGAGGTGCCTTGCCAAAAAGTTCCACTTTTGTCTCGTCTGTCCATAGGACATTCTCCCAGAAGCTTTGTGGCTTGTCAACATGCAGTTTGGCAAATTCTAGTCTGGCTTTTTTATGATTTGTTTTCAGCAGTGGTGTCCTCCTTGGTCGTCTCCCATGAAGTCCACTTTGGCTTACGGATCGTGCGATCTGACACTGATGTACCTTGACCTTGGAGTTCACCATGAATATGTTTAGAGGTTGTTCTGGGCTCTTTTGTTACCATTCATATTATCCGTCTCCTCCTGCAGCCACGTCCAGGGAGGTTGGCTACAGTCCCATGGATCTTAAATTTCTGAATAATATATGCAACTGTAGTCACAGGAACATCAAGCTGCTTGGAGATGGTCTTATAGCCTTTACCTTTAACATGCTTGTCTATAATTTTCTTTCTAATCTCCTGAGACAACTCTCTCCTTTGCTTCCTCTGGTCCATGTTTAGTGTGGTACACACCATGTCAACAAACAGCACAGTGACTACTTGTCACCCTTTAAATAGGCCGACTGACTGATTACAAGTTTGTAGACACCTGTGATGTTAATTAGAGGACACATCTTGGTTGAACATGTCCCTATGGTCACATTATTTTCAATCTTTTCTAGGGGTACCATCATTTTTGTCCAGGCCTGTTTCATTAGTTTGTTTTTTAAAATAATTCTGTTGAACCACAATTCAAAAGCATTGTCTGATTTTCATTGGTTAATTTTCATAGAATTTTTATTTATTACCACTTTTGTCAGATTCAAGTTATTTCTGTGACCATTGTGGGGTTTTCTTTCATTAACAGAGGGGTACCAACAATTTTGTCCACGTCTGTATATTATATGTGCTGTATATTATAGTTTTAGTCAGTTTTAAGTATTTATTTCTCTTAGCTACTTAGATTCACTTAGCCATTTTAATTGTTTTATATATACATAGGAAGTTATCATTTTAACTGCAACTGTAATAAGTTAACATTACTGTAATATCCAAATGTGTCTCAGGGGTATGTAAATGGCTGTCGGGGTGAGGGATGAGGGGGGTGTGAGTGTGTTTTTAAATTATGTTCTTTTTACAATACGGACAGAAACGCAATTTCATCTTGCTTGCACTACAGTTGTATGCATAGCATCATGACAATAAAGGTTGATTGGTTGGTTGGTTGGTTGGTTGGTTGATTGATTGATTGATGACAGGAAAAGCCTACTACAACAGCTGAACTTTATTTGGGGTTAATCAGAGGCACTTTAAATGGTGGCCTGTGTGTGCTGACTCCCATTTAACATGCGTTTTAATTTGATTGGTTAATTCTGAACACAGCCACATCCCCAGTTATAACAGGGTGTGCATATTTATGCAACCAGGTTATTGTAAGTTTTGTGGTGGCATGGGTTGGGGATTCTCCACCCAAAGAAGGGAGCTGGGATAAGGGGGAACAATGGACCGGAGGATGAAGTGCCACCGGGGGGTCTCAGATGGGACAGTATGGACTATGCATCCCCCGGGGAGGGGAGGAACCGCTGGAAGAGAGAAGGGGGTGAGCAGCGGTGCCGCATTATGTTATGTTTATGTGCCACACAGGTCTTTGTTCCAAACAGTGTATTATGGTCGGAAATTTCGGGTCTCAATGCATGAAATTAAAAGTATAAAAGAAGAATGCACAGAGACCCGGGAGCTCTTTTTACTGTACTGTACGTTGGACAAAGAATAAAGTTCGTGTGTCGTCCAGTTCGTCGCCTCGCCTGATTCCTTTCTCCACAGTTTTTTATTTTTTATTTTTTCCCTTAAAAGATTTGTTTGTTTTTCAATTGGGTTGTACAGGTTATAGGTGTCACGCCACGCCGCTCATCAGCGGCGCCACCTGCTCGCACACCTGTCCATCATCAGCGGCGAGGAACATAAGCCGTCTCGCCCTGAGCTTCGGCCTGAAGCCGTCAGACTTCATTCCCCGTCTACGTGACGCAACTCTTTCTTCAGCACGACGCTGTGCGGTAAGAACCACTTACCTCATATTCTCCAGTCTGCTCCCCTGTGCACAGGTGGATTCCTCGGCGGCGGACAACTCCGTCCCTCGTCCTTCCTCCCTGCTGCACCGAGTCCTGCAGGTGGCTGTCTCCCGGGGTCCCGTCCTTGTTGTGCCAGTCATCTGTCCCAAGCAAGTAAGCTTCTCCCTCGCCTATTCTCCTCCTGTGTTGGTGTGTGCCCATCACCCTGTGTCTCTGTTCTCTCCCATAGGGTTGCCGGCTGTACGGTCTCCTGCCTCTGTGCCTGAAGCAGACGCCGCCACCAACACATTAACATTCCGCAGACACACACTCATACACCCCTGTTGTTAATAAACAGTTTGAACTACTCTGAGCCTGTGTGTGTGCGTCTCCTGAGCCGAACGTTATGTCAGTACGGCTTCAGCAGAGCGGCTCGCCAGACGGCGGGCTCGCACACCGGTTTTCCACTCTCGAGGCTCGAGTGGATCAGATTGTCTATCAGCAACAGGTGATTTTTAATCAGTTGATTACTATAACTAACCAGTTGGACCGCTTGGACCCCCAACAGCCGTTCCCCCCGGCTCGTCAGGGTGGCGCAGCTCCTGCTGTTCCAGTGGCCGTCCAGCAGGCTCCAGGTGCACCGGTTCGGCTCACGCCCATCCCGACCCCGGCCCGCTTTAGCGGTAAGCTCGGCGGAGCGCGGGGGTTTATTATGCAGTGTGAGTCCGTTTTCCACCGGGTGCCCGGGGACTTTCCCTCAGATCATAGCCGAATTGGTTATATCGGGAATCTCCTGGAGGGGCGAGCATTAACATGGGCCTACGCTGTAATGGCGAGGTCCAGTTATGCCACCCTCACGTATGACCAGTTCATGAGACGCTTCCTGGAGGTCTTTGACCATGCTCTTACCGAGACGGTCCAGGTCGATCAGCTTCTCGCCCTCCAGCAGGGAAGCCGGTTGGCAGCGGACTACGCAGTCGACTTCCGGGTAGCGGCGGAGGAGTTAGGCTGGGAGGAACGCTCCCTCTGCGGCCTTTTCCTCCGCAGTCTCAATGATGATCTGAGGGATGAACTAGCTGGGCGGGATATCCCTGAGACGCTAGCGGAGCTAACATCTCTAGCGATCAGTTTGGATAACAGGCTGCGCGAGCGCTCCTTGGGGCGGAAGTCGTCTTCTTCTCGCCCTCGCGAAGCCTCGCCGCGCCTGTTCCAAGCTCGCCCCCTGGCAGCACCGCCACCATCGTGCCCCGAGGAGTCGGAGCCGATGGTGACGGGCTGGACAAAGCTTTCCCCTGCGGAGAGACAACGCCGCCGTGAGTTGGATCTCTGCATGTATTGCGGAGATGACCAACACACGGTGAAGCTTTGTCCACGGAAAGCCAGTCGGCGGGGTCCGCGAGTCACTGTAGGGGGCCTCGCGGACGTCAACCGGTTAAATCCACTCACCCAATTGAAGCTGCCCATCCGTTTCTGCCACAACCCCACTGGGCTTCTCACCCACGCACTGGTGGATTCGGGCGCAGAAGGCAGCTTCATTTCACAGAGCCTGGCAACCCGTTTGGGCATCCGCTGTCAGGCACTGAAGAATCCCATCTCCCTTGTCAACCTCTCCCGTGCCTCCCTTGGGAGAGTATCACACCAGACCATCCCCGTCCCGGTCATCATCTCGGGAAACCACCGGGAGGAGATGACCTTTTATGTCCTACCCAACTCTGTGTCGCCCGTCATCCTGGGGTATCCCTGGCTACGCCTTCACAACCCTGTCCTGGATTGGAAGTCAGCTGGGGTATCGGCATGGAGCACGTTCTGCATGGGCACCTGCCTTCAGTCCGCTGCCTGCTCTCCGTCCGCTTCTCCCCCTGCGACGGACGCTGCACCCCCGGACCTGTCTCTTGTGCCTCCGGAATTTCACGACCTGGGTATAGTGTTCAGTAAGTCTAAAGCTATGTCTCTCCCCCCTCATCGGCCCTATGACTGTGCCATCAACCTCCGCCAGGGGGCCCCCTTACCTTCTGGTCGGCTCTATAGCCTGTCAGTGCCGGAGAAGGAGACAATGAACGCCTACCTGAAGGAATCATTGAGCGCTGGGATAATCCGCCCATCATCGTCACCCGTGGGGGCAGGGTTCTTCTTCGTGGGAAAAAAGGATGGGTCCCTCCGCCCTTGCATTGACTATCGGGCCCTCAACGACATCACTGAGAAGGACCGTTACACCCTGCCCCTCATGGACACTGCCTTCCACTCCCTCCAGGGGGCGACCTGGTTCACCAAGCTGGATCTACGCAGCGCATACCACCTCGTCCGGATCCGGGAGGGAGATGAGTGGAAGACAGCCTTCCGTACCCCGAACGGCCACTTTGAATACCTGGTAATGCCGTTCGGGTTGACCAACGCTCCTGCCGTCTTTCAGCGCCTCATTAATGACGTCCTCCGGGACTTCATCGGCCTTTTCGTGTTCGTCTACCTGGACGATATTCTCATCTTCTTCAAGTCCAGGGACGAGCACCAGGTCCATGTGAGGCGGGTCCTCCAAAGAATGCTGGAGAATCGGCTATACGTGAAGGCTGAAAAATGTGAATTTTACGCCAGGACTACATCCTTCCTGGGGTTCATCATCGCCCACGACAAGGTGCTCCCAGACCCAGAGAAGGTGAAGGCGGTGGTGGAATGGCCTACACCTGCGTCCCGGAAGCAGGTGCAACAGTTCGTTGGTTTCGCCAATTTCTACCGCCGCTTTATCCCCAACTTCAGCTCCATCGTCGGACCACTGACCCGCCTCACGTCCCCTAAGGTCCCGTTCCGGTGGACCGAAGAGGTTGCTGCTGCCTTTCAGGCGCTGAAGGCGGAGTTCTCCTCCTCCCGGGTCCTTCGCCAGGTCGACCCCGCGCTGCAGTGCATCGTGGAGGTAGACGCCTCGGACACAGGAGTGGGAGCAGTGCTATCCCAGCGGTCACCGGACGATGGCGCCAAACGGCCCTGCGCCTTCTTCTCCCGGCGCTTGTCCCCGGCGGAGAGGAACTACGATGTGGGGGACAGAGAGCTCTTGGCCATCAAACTCGCCCTGCAGGAGTGGCGCCACTGGCTAGAGGGGGCGAACCTGCCGTTCGTGGTCCTGACGGACCACAAGAACTTGGAATACCTACGATCTGCCAAGCGCCTGAACGCCCGCCAGGTGCGTTGGTCCTTGTTCTTTGCCAGGTTCCAGTTCTCCATCACCTTCAGGCCTGGCTCCAAGAACGGCCTGCCTGACGCCCTCTCTAGGCAGTTCACCCCCGTGGAGTCGGAGGAAACGCCCCACACCATCCTGCCCAGGTCGTGCGTCGTGGGAGCCATCTCGTGGGACATTGAGAGCAAGATCCGGAAGGCGCAGGAAGTGGAACCTGACCCTGGCGGCGGACCGGAGGGGCGGCTGTTCGTGCCATCCGCGGTCCGAGGAGAGGTCATCCACTGGCTGCACACCTCCAAGCTCACCTGTCACCCTGGCACCTCCCAGATGATAGACCTCCTCCAACGGCCCTTTTGGTGGCCAGGCCTGCGGAGGGACGCAGCCCGCTACGCCTGGGCCTGCCCAATCTGTGCCACCTGCAAGTCGGGAAATGCCCCTCCAGTGGGTCTGCTCCAGCCCCTGCCCGTCCCTGGCAGGCTCTGGTCGCACATCGCGTTGGATTTCGTCACCGGACTCCCCGTCTCCAACTCCTACGACACCATCCTGACCATTGTGGACCGTTTCTCCAAGGCTGTGCACTTCGTCCCCCTGCGAGGTCCCCCTACTGCCCTGGAGACGGCGGATCTCCTCGTCCAACACGTGGTCAGGCTGCACGGGATTCTGGTGGACGTGGTCTCGGACCGGGGCCCCCAATTTTCATCTGAGGTTTGGAGGTCGTTTTGCAACGCCATCGGAGCCAAGGTTAGCCTTTCCTCCGGCCATCACCCCCAATCCAACGGGCAGTGTGAACGGACCAACCAGGAGCTGGAGGCTGCGCTCCGCTGTGTGACCTCATCCAAACCCACGTCCTGGAGCAACCATCTTGCCTGGGTTGAATACGCCCACAATACCGCTCGCTCTTCTGCTACAGGGACGTCCCCCTTCAAGGCGTCCCTGGGTTATGACCCCCCACTGTTCCCGGTGCAGGAGAGTGAGGTAACTCTTCCCTCGGTTAGGGCACATCTCAGGCAGTTCCGCTCCATCTGGGCTGCCGCGCGCAATGCGCTTTTACGCACAGCGGAGCACAACAGGACTGTGGCGGACCGGCATAGAAGACCTGCCCCGGCGTACAGAGTTGGGCAACTTTTTTTTTGTTTTTTTTTTTTTGTTACTTATTTGTACCCGTAGGTAGACTTGGTTTGCAGTCTGGTGACAAGCCACCGGCTACTGGTCGCTGCGTGCGCGAGTGCCCTAAACCTACATGTTTTTGGTGTGCGGGAGGAAACCGGAGAAATCCCGGAGTAAACCCGCGCAACACGGGGAGAACATGCAAACTCCACACAGCTCACTGTTGGTCGGGGGCTGGGATCGAACCCACGATCTCATGATCCCCGCGGTCCCCCGGCCGAGGGTAAAACTGTGCTGCCACAGTGCTAAACCACTGCGCCACCGTGCAGCCCAACTTGTCTACATATCTACCCAGGACGTAACTCTAAAAGGCGAGAGGAGGAAGCTGGCACAGCGATTCATGGGTCCCTACCCTATCACCCGGATCATCAACCCGGTGGCTGTGCGCGTGGCTATTCCCCCCTCCCTCCGCATCCATCCCACCTTCCACGTGTCTAAGGTGAAGCTGGCAGTCACCGACCCCCTTTGCCCTCCTCCTGCTGCGCAACCCGCGCCCCGGATGATTGGTGGCCATCCGGCCTGGCCCGTCTCCTCCATCCTTGACTCCCGGCGCCGGGGTCGTGGGTTGCAGTACTTGGTGGACTGGGAGGGCTATGGGCCCGAGCATCGACAGTGGGTGCCCCCGTCGTTCGTGTTGGACCCATCGCTCATCGCTGACTTCCACCGAGCGCACCCAGAGAAGCCATCGCCAGGAGGCGCTGCTAGAGGGGGGAGTACTCTCACGCCGCGCCGCTCATCAGCGGCGCCACCTGCTCGCGCACCTGTCCATCATCAGCGGCGAGGAATACAAGCCGTCTCGCCCTGAGCTTCAGCCTGAAGCCGTCAGACTTCATTCCCTGTCTACGTGACGCAACTCTTTCTTCAGCACGACGCTGTGCGGTAAGAACCACTTACCTCATATTCTCCAGTCTGGTCCCCTGTGCACAGGTGGATTCCTCGGCGGCGGACAACTCCGTCCCTCGTCCTTCCTCGCTGCTGCACCGAGTCCTGCAGGTGGCTGTCTCCCGGGGTCCCGTCCTTGTTGTGCCAGTCATCTGTCCCAAGCAAGTAAGCTTCTCCCTCGCCTATTCTCCTCCTGTGTTGGTGTGTGCCCATCACCCTGTGTCTCTGTTCTCTCCCATAGGGTTGCCGGCTGTACGGTCTCCTGCCTCTGTGCCTGAAGCAGACGCCGCCACCAACACATTAACATTCCGCAGACACACACTCATACACCCCTGTTGTTAATAAACAGTTTGAACTACTCTGAGCCTGTGTGTGTGCGTCTCCTGAGCCGAACGTTATGTCAATAGGTCACATTAATGGTGGAAAAAGTTTTGAAATATTTATCTTGGCCTCATTTTTTTACATCACGAAAACCTGGCATTTGAACAGAGGTGTGCAGACTTTTTATATCCACTGTAGACTTTAAGACCAGAGGAGAGAATATGTTGGACTTAGTGTACACAAACACAGATGCATATAAAGCGATACCCCGCCCCCATCTCGGCCGTTCTGATCACATATCCGTGATGCTGCTGCCTGCCTACAAACCTTTATTGAAGCGCAGCAGGCCAGCAGTGAAACAAATCAGGATTTGGCCAGAGAGTGCAACCCCTGCACTGAAAGACTGTTTTCAGCACACAGACTGGAAGTCTTCAAAATAGCAGCCTCCCAGGAAGACAGGACAGATGTGGAGGAGTATGCTGATTCGGTCACCAGCTACATCGCGAAGTGCACAGATCATTTCACTACAGTGAAGACCATCACTATGCGGGGTAATCATAAGCCCTGGATGACTGCAGAGGTGCGCTCGCTGCTCACAGCCAGAGATGCAGCCTTCAGAGCGAAGGACAGGATCGCCCTCCGCTCAGCCAGGTCTGCGCTTTCTAAGGGAATTAAGGCGGCAAAGCGCGCCTATGCGGAGAAAATCCAGGGACACCTCTGTGACACTAGGAACACCAAGCAGATGTGGCAGGGAGTTCGGACACTGACGGGCTTTAAGCCTAGGCAGGGGGTCGATGATGACGACGCTTCGCTTCCAGACAGGCTTAACGACTTCTTTGCACGTTTTGAAGCATCAAACTCGACAATCAGAGGGAGGGCTGGCCCTCCCCCACCATCGGTCGGACCAGCTTTTACCATCAACACAGCGGACACACGGAGGACCCTAACCAGAGTCAACCCACGCAAAGCTGCAGGTCCAGACAACATTCTGGGACGTGTGCTCCGAGACTCCGCGAGCGAGTTGGCGGATGTCCTGACTGACATTTATAACATCTCCCTGAGTCAGGCCATCGTTCCCAGATGCTTCAAGACCTCTATCATTGTACCGGTGGCAAAGAAACCAGTGGTGTCCTGTTTGAATGACTATCGTCCTGTTGCACTGACACCAATTGTGATGAAGTGTTTTGAGCGGCTTGTCAAACCACACATTACAGCCTGCCTCCCTGCATCACACGACCCGCTCCAGTTTGCATATCGTTCAAACCGCTCCACGGAGGATGCTATAGTCACCACCCTACACTCTGTCATCACCCACCTGGACCAGAAAGACACCTACGCCAGACTCCTGTACATTGATTTCAGTTCAGCATTCAACACCATTATTCCCCAGAGACTGATGGAGAAATTACTCCTTCTCGGTCTGAACACCGCCACATGTCTCTGGATCCTGGATTTTCTGACTGAGAGACCTCAGTCTGTCCAGGTTGGAAACAACATCTCCAAGTCTGTCACGCTGAGTACCGGATCCCCTCAAGGCTGTGTACTCAGTCCACTGTTGTTTACACTTCTAACACATGACTGTGTATCCAGACACGAGGGGAACCAGATTATTAAGTTTGCAGATGACACCACGGTGGTGGGACTTATCCAGAGGGATGAGGAATCAATGTACAGGGAAGAAGTGAGAGACCTGGAGGGCTGGTGCAGGGAGAACAATCTGGTGCTCAACGTGGACAAAACGAAGGAGATGATTATCGACTTCCGGCGGTCGCAGCCTGAGCACGCCCCCCTCAGCATCGGCGGCCGTTTAGTGGAGAGAGTAGAGAACATCAAGTTCCTCGGAGTGCAGATTTCGCAGGACCTGACCTGGAGCAAGAATTCCTTGGAGATCAGGAAGCGGGCTCAGCAGAGACTGCACTTCTTGAGGAAACTCAAACAGGCCTCTCTCCCCATCTGCATCCTCAGGACCTTCTACAGAGGTGTGGTGGAGAGTGTTCTGACGTACTGCATTGCTACATGGTACTCCAGCTGCAGTATGTCAGACAAAAAAGCCCTGCAGAGGATAGTCAAGGGGGCGGAGAGGGTAATTGGAGTCTCCCTCCCCTCTGTCCAAGAACTTTTTCAGAACCGTTGTAGGAGCAGGGCACTAAACATTGTCAAGGACCGTTCTCACCCTCTGCATAAACACTTTGAACTTCTTCCATCTGGTAAACGATTCCGGAGCATCAGAGGCAGAACCACCAGACTGATCAACAGCTTCCTTCCACAAGCTGTCAGGATGCTGAACAGTTGACCCGGAATCTCTCATACACACTACTGCACCTACGGACATTTTGTATATTATAGTTAGTTACCTCCGCCAGGCCGAAAAGGCCAGGAGGAGGTTATGTTTTTGCCGGGGTTTGTCTGTGTGTTTGTTTGTCTGTCTGTCTGTCTGTTTGTCTGTTGGTTAGCAAGATAACTCAAAAAATCTTGGACGGATTTCCATGAAACTTTCAGGCGTTGTTGGAAATGGTACAAGGAAGAACTGATTAAATTTTGGGGGTGATCTGGTTCACCGTCTGGATACAGGAATTTTTTAAAGCATTTTTCATTCAACACTGTGACATACAGCCATTTTCAACATGTGCGCAGGCGCAATGGAGGGCGCTGGTCGTCGTGTCTGCAACACAAACTCTGCGTTCTTCAACGTTTTAGGCACAAAAGGACGCGGAAAACACTGCTGGCCTGGGCCCGCCAGCGTGCCTGTGTTTGCGCGCAACTGCAAAACCTCACACGGGCAGCTGTCCGCCGACGGATTCTTTGGCAGAAATTCCCCGGCCAGCCATAGGAGCTGCGCATTTGGCAGAAATTCCCCGGCCAGCCATAGGAGCTGCGCATTTTGCAGAAATTCACCGGCCAGCCATAGGCGCCGCGCAAAAACGAGCTCTCTGCCGGCGAAGCTTCTAAATTCTCGTTTGCCGCGGAGCGCAACCCCCCAAAAAATAATATTGTAGCGAACTCAGTATGAGCACCCTACTTGGCTTGCCAAGTGGGTTGACCCTATTGGCGACACAGGTAGAGTGCGGGACTCCGGAGCGGGAGGCGTGAGTTCGAACCTCCCGGTGGGACGTCGCCATGTCGAGCAGCACGTTACAATATAATATAAAACCCACGGCAACCTGTCTACCCAATTTGCATCCATCAGTGGAGGAGATGGACACAACAGCAACACTTCAGTTTATTACCTCCGCCAAGGAGGCAATGCTTTTACTACTGAACCACTAATCCTATCACTATCAGATTGATTGTCATTGATTAATTGTGTGTTTATTGCACTGTCCCTGTCAAATAAACAAATAATCATTGTGAATCCAATTGCTAGTCATATGTTTTCATGGTCAAGGAATCTGAAAACGTACACACAAACACTGTATGGGGGAAATTGTGGCGCTTGGCGGAGGTCTGCGCTCTCCGAGTGCTTTTCTAGTTATTCTTTTTTTTCCCCAAGTATGTCTCAGGGATGTGTGAATGGATGGGGGGGTGGGGGTGGGGGGGGAGCTATGTGGGAATGTGTCTTAAATCATGCTGCTTCTTATATGGATGCCGAGAGAAACGCAATTTCATCTTGCCTGCACTACAGTTGTATGTACAGCAATATGACAATAAAGTTTGATTTGATTTGATTTGATTTGATGTATGAATGACTCCCTCATTCTTTCAACTTAACAAACAACAAATATAACTAGAAAAGCACTCTGAGAGCGCAGACCTCCGCCAAGAGCAACAGTTCCCCCCAGTATTGTGATTTATACCATAAATATTCTACACTAATTTTGTTATTGTTCTTTCCCTGTATCATGTGTTTCTGTATGTCATATGATTGGTCAAGAAAACAAACAAAATGTTATTTGAACTACGCAAATACAATTTATTTAATTTAACAAGAGATACAACATGTACAAGTCTTTCGTTGGACAACACATTCATGAAATTTATTCCTAATAATAAGTTCTGGATATTGAAAAGCTACCATTAACATAATTTTTCTAACTTCGTTTCTTTCCAGGAAATTAAAAATATGTACATATACGTAGTGTAGAATAGAACAATATTAACTCCAATCTTCTTTTTAAAAAAAACATAACCTCCTGGCGGAGGTAATAAGAAAAAATCAATAAAATAAAACTAAGCTCGACGAGCTTCAATAGCACCTGGGGATAGCCCCTCATCCTGTCTATGCTGCCGTGTACTGTCTCTGTCTTTAGCACGGCGAGAAGCAGCAGCCTGTGGGCTCTCATTCAGTGTATGCTGCATTTTAGCGGCTCTGTCATAAGCTCAACGAGCCTGTGGGCTCTCATTCAGTGTATGCTGCATTTTAGCGGCTCTGTCACAAGCTCGACAAGCTTCAATATGTAGTTCAGTGTTTCCTGCTGGCGGAAGCACTGAACTACACATTACCTCCGGGCCCTATCTCACTATGTTAAAGAATCCTTTAAAAAATTCCTGGATCCAGACGGTGATCCGGATCATCCCCAAAATTTAATCAGTTCTTCCTTGTACCATTTCCAACAATGCCTGAAAGTTTCATCGAAATCCGTCCAAAACTTTTTGAGTTATCTTGCTAACCAACAGACAGACAGACAGACAAACAGACAAACGCCGGCAAAAACATAACCTCCTGGCCTGCGGCCTGGCGGAGGTAAATATTTTTGCAGGGGGAATTTGGTGTTTACAGTTGTGGTTTTATAATCCAAAGTAAAACTTTCACTTGTCATCCGTTAGTTACAACAGTAGTTTTTCCACCTTTGATGGATCCGAGTGCAAGCATGGTTGCTTCTGTGGCGCATCCTGCACGTGCAGATGTTTCTCTCCAGGTCTAAACAAAAACACTGTCATGTGCACCAGGCCTGAGAGATAGGGCCTTGGCAGAGGTATGCAAGGTAGTAACTAGAGTGCCCTCTAGTTACCACTAAACTTGACAGGGCAGAGGTACCTAAATAAAATTTGTTTATGTACCATTTCTCAAGACAAAATAATCACAAAGTTCTACAACAACATCACTAAAAATACTGGTGGCTGGCAGTGCTACCAATCAGCATGCTGGCATTAAGAGCACTGGTTAGCTGAATTAGCTTTTGTAAACAAGTCTTTTCGTGGGGGGGGTATGGCGCTGAGCTGAACGGACATGTTTGTGAGTGCTCTTGACTACATTTCTGAAACTATCCTTCAAAAAGGATCGGTGACATAGGGCAGCCCTGGCAGATTCCAACTCTCACTGGGAATGAGTCTGACCGAGTGTTGGCAATATGAACCAAACTCTCACAACAGTCATATAGAGACCAGATAGCTAGTAAAAACAAGCCTGATACTCCCGAAGCACCCCCCACAAAAAACCACGAGGGACGTGGTCAAATGCCTTCTCCAAGTCCACAAAACACATGTAAACTGGTTGGGCAAACTCCCACGAACCCCTGAGGATCACCGATCCTGTTCATAATTTTTATGGACAGGCTTTCTAGGTGCAGCCAGGGAATGGAGAGTGTCATGCTTGATGACCACAGGATCTCATCTCTGTTGTTTGCAGATGATGTTGCCTTGTTGGTTTCATCCAGCAATGACCTCCAGGTCTTACTGGGATGGTTTGCCACTGAGTGTGAAGTGGCTAGGATAAGAATCAGCACCTCCAAGTCCGAGTCCATGGTCCTCAGCCTGAAAAAGGTGGAGTGTCCTCTCTGGGTTGGGGACAAGCTCCTGCCCCAAGTGCAGGAGTTTAAGTATCTCGGGATCTTATTCACAAGTGAGGGGAGAATGGAGCAAGAGATTGACAGACGGATCACCGCATCTGCAGTGATGCGGACGTTGTACCGGTCCGTTGTGATGAAGAGGGAGCTAAGCTCTAAGGCAAACCTGTCGATTTACCGGTCAATCTATGTTCCTACCCTCACCTATGGTCACGAGCTTTGGGTAATGACCGAAAGAATGAGATTGCGGATACAAGCGGCTCAAATGAGCTTTCTTCATAGGATTACTGGACTCACCCTTAGAGATTGGGTAAGGAACTCAGGCATCTGGGAGAGGCTCAACATAGAACTGCTGTTCCTCCACACTGAAAGGAGCCAGTTGATGTGGTTTGGGCATCTGATCAGGATGCCTCCTGGACGCCTCCCACTTGAGGTGTTTCAGGCACGTCCCACTGGGAGGAGACCACGGAGCAGACCCAGGACTCGCTGGAGAGACTACGTCTCCCACTTGGTCTGGGAATGCCTTGGTATCCTCTCTGAAGAGCTGGAGCAGGTGGCTGGGGAGAGGGAAGTCTGGGCTTCTCTGCTTAACTGCTGCCCCCGCAACCCGGACCTCCGGAAAAGCGGTAGAAGATGGATGGCTGGATGAATCCTTCAAAAAGCAGACTTAATTGCCAATTCTTTGCCCTTACTGTGACAAGCCACTAAAACGACATCATGCCACCAAAAAAAGAGAAGAAAAGCAGAAGTAACATATTTGACGGCACACGAGGAAGACGAGGAGGATAATATCAGCATTGCTAGCTCAACTGATGATGCTAGCCCAGTGGAACAGCAACATACGGCCTCAGCTGCGATGACCCAAAACACAGATATTATGCAAAAGCTAGACATGATACAGAATTGTTTCGACAAAAAGAGGGATGGAGTTCTGTTGGCGATTCATGACGTTAAAGCAGACATTTGTAACTTTGCAGGGCGCATGGACGAGGCAGAATGGCGTATCAGTGATCTAGAGGACTTCTCCAACTCAAAAAAGGGCAAAATCAAAGAGTTAATGAAACAAACCAACCTCCTTGCGAGCAAGTTAAACCAGGCTGAAAATATCTCCCAGACGTTTAATCTCACACTGATAAATATGCCTGAAAAAGTGGGAAAAAAACAACCCAGTCGCCTTTCTGGAAAAGTTGCTGCCCGAAGTGTTGGGACCAGATACCTTCTCTTCACCGCCACTCACTGAAATTGCACATCGTCTCCTGACACGGAATCAGTCCAAGCCCAGAACCCTCATACTTAAATTTCTGAACTTCCAAGACAAAGTCCAAGCGATGCGAGCAGCCAAGGCCAAAGGGAAGGTAATGTTCAGAGAACAGGAGGTTGTGGCGGATAAAATAAGGGAACCCTTGTGTGGAGGCACGGAATAAGTGCAGGCAGGACACGGCGAACTGAAGTTTAAAAGGGTGTTTTATTCATCCTCCATCACGAGAGCTCACCCCAGCGCTGTGGGAGCGCGCTGGAGCGAGCCCTGTGTCTCTAGTCAGCAAACAGGTAATGCAAGTGATCAAAAAGCAGTAAGAGCGAGAGCAAGCGATATGGTTCACTTATATACCCAGCTAGACAATGCATGCATGGCACATTAGCATCACAGTAAACTGCAGGAAGGCATGGACATTTGCATTAGTCACACATATCAATAGCAAGATTACTGGCACCGGGATTAGACAAAGAGAGGCTGCCTATTGATATCAGTCCATACATCTCACTGTTCTGCTAATTGCTCCAGCTGAGCGCTCTGCTTGTCCGTAGGCTGTGGGTGTCGCCCCACAAGGTGATGTTTTTCCCACACATGCCATCAGAAATACACTGCTAGAGGAGACACTTCGATGGGGTAAAACAACAGTTAAGATCCCTTAACATTCAGTACGCACGCTGTATCCAGCCAAACTTTGCCTGACAGCAGATGGAAGAACACATAAGTTTGAATTACTGGAGGGAACTGAGAAGTTTATCCGGGACTTGCAAACCAAAGGAAGTCAGTAAGAACTAAAAATATACCTATTCAAAGTCCTGCTGAGGTTGGATGCTTGATGGTGAATGACAGGACATTATTAGTTTTGTAAAAATATTGTTCTGCTCACAGAAACACCTAAAATACGTTACCATAAAATATGCTGAGTTATATATGACTTTTACTATGAAAGGTACGCTTTCTTATGCTCATGCTTCCTTAGTATTCTCAATTCCATTTTTAACAAGAGTTAATTTAAAGTCAATTTTAGGTGAGACATTAGTTCTGACCCCACCCTAAATTTATAAAAGAGATACATCATCGTATTCTCTGGTATTTACCAAGAGTAAATTTATCCAGTGTGGCATTCTCACCATATAGGGCAGTTTTGAAATCTAATTCCATCCATTTGTTTTTTATGTGTTAACCTGTGATATGATAATTATATATAGTAAGGAAGAAAGTTTACATATATTGTTTTTATTGTCAGGAACGACACGAATACTTAGGACAAAAGTTTAGTTTAGCTTTGTTAACTGCCCCCCGTTCTGTACTGGATCAGTTACTCTATACAGTATCTCGCAAAAGTGAGTACATCCTTCACATTTTTGTAAATATTTTATTATGTCTTTTCATGGACAACACTGAAGATATGACACTTTGATACAATGTAAAGTAGTCAGTGTACAGCTTGTGTAACAGAGTAAATTTGCTGTCCCCTCAAAATAACTCAACACACAGCCATTAATGTCTAAACCACTGGCAACAAAAGTGAGTACACCCCTAAGTGAAAATGTCCAAACTGTGCCCAAAGTGTCAATATTTTGTGTGGCCACCATTATTTTCCAGCACTGCCTTAACTTTCTTGGGCATGGAGTTTACTAGTGTCATGATCTCCTCGTGCGCTTCTCCATAGCACACGGAGGAGGAGATAAAGACGAGGATTTACGCGCTGGGTTATACCACATACACCTTTATTAAACACCCACAAACTGGCAGACAGTTTAAATGCCTAACATTCACAATGGCTCAAGGAGTCCTCCAGGGTGCTCGACAGTCTGGGTGAGAATACTGGGGAAACCACACACACAGATTAGACTCACCAGACTGGAGTTGTCCGAGTAAATCCAAATGAGTTCCAAGCGAATACAGTCCTTCAACGTGACTCCATATGGTGAACGCAGACCGTAGATGAAGTGCAATGACCTAGCAATGCATGACTGGACAAAGGCTCCTTAAGTACATGCGTTGCTGGATCCACAAATTGATCACACCTGGGCGAGGAGCGGGAAGATGGCACACAGGAGTGGGAACAGCTGGCAGTGATAGAGAGGGGGCGTGGTCTGACCGGCAGACAGCTAGACAGCACACACTCCAGCGTGAGCCCAAGAGGCTGCCTCACCGCTGTCGGCCAGACGGCAGTGGCTATGGGTACGGCAGAGTACACAGAAATTCATATTAACATACATACAATGTGGCACATACCCACAGAGAGGCCAGGGCCGAGCTGGGGGAAACCAAGCCGGCTTGGTTCCTGACAACTAGAGCTTCACAGGTTGCCACTGGAATCCTCTTCCACTCCTCCATGATGACATCACAGAGCTGGTGGATGCTAGAGACCTTGCGCTCCTCCACCTTCCATTTGAGGATGCCCCACAGATGCTCAATAGGGTTTAGGTCTGGAGACATGCTTGGCCAGTCCATCACCTTTACCCTCAGTTTCTTTAGCAAGGCAGTGGTTGTCTTGGAGGTGTGTTTGGGGTCATTATCATGTTGGAATACTGCCCTGCGGCCCAATTTCCAAAGGAAGGGGATCATGCTCTGCTTCAGTATGTCACAGTACATGTTGGCATTCATGGTTCCCTCAATGAACTGTAACTCCCCAGTGCCGGCAGCACTCATGCAGCCCCAAACCATGACAATCCCACCACCACGCTTGACTGTAGGCAAGACAAACTTGTCTTTGTGCTCCTCACCTGGTTGCCGCCACACACGCTTGACACCATCTGAACCAAATAAGTTTATCTTGGTCTCATTAGACTACAGGACATGGTTCCAGTAATCCATGACCTTAGTCTCCTTGTCTTCAGCAAACTGTTTGTGGACTTTCTTGTGCATCATCTTTGAAAGGGGCTTTGTTTTGGGACGACAACCATGCAGCCCAATTTGATGCAGTATGCGGCATTTGGCCTGAGCACTGACAGGCTGACACCCTCACCCCTTCAACCTCTGCAGCAATGCTGGCAGCACTCATACTTCTATTTTCAAAAGTCAGCCTCTGGATATGACGCTGAGCACGTGCACTCAACTTCTCTGATCCACCATGGTGAGGCCTGTTCTGAGTGGAACCTGTCCTGTTAAACCACTGTATGATCTTGGCCACCGTGCTGCAGCTCAGTTTCAGCGTGTTGGCAATCTTCTTATAGCCTAGGCCAGGGGTGGGCAGTGAGGGCCATTCCACTGCAGGTTTTCTGTTCCACCCAGTCTCTTCAGCAGGTGTTTGCTCTGATCACCTTCAAGGATTGCTAATCACTGAAAACACCTGCTGAAGAGACTGGGTGGAACAGAAAACCTGCAGTAGAATGGCCCTCCATGGCACATGATTGCCCACCCCTGGCCTAGGCCATCTTTATGTAGAGCAACAATTCTTTTTTTCAGATCCTCAGAGAGTTATTTGCTATGAGGTGCCATGTTGAACTTCCAGTGACCAGTATGAGAGAGTGTGAGAGCGATAACACCAAATTTAACACACCTGCTCCCCAGTCACACCTGAGACCTTGTAACATTAACGAGTCACATGACACTGGGGAGGGAAAATGGCTAACTGAGCACAATTTGGACATTTTCACTTAGGGGTGTACTCACTTTTGTTGCCAGCAGTTTAGACATTAATGGCTGTGTGTTGAGTTATTTTGAGGGGACAGCAAATTTACACTGTTATGCAAGCTGTACACTGACTACTTTACATTGTATCAAAGTGTCATATCTTCAGTGTTGTCCCATGAAAAGATATAATAAAATATTTACAAAAATGTGAGGGGTGTACTCTACTACTGAGATACTGTAACTACACCCCTAGGAAAGGGAAATGAATGGATGGTTAAAAGGCTGTTAAGTTCAGTTCAACAGCCAGAGAGTTGTGGGTGTGCTTTGTTTTTTGTTTCTTTTTTTCCTTTTCCTTTTTTCCAGCAGTACTATTTTTTTTTTCTCTCGCTTTTATATTTCTGTCACATTACATATATCCACAATGGTACACATAGAGCCACCCTCCACAGAAAAACAACTCTGATAATTAAGTTTATGGGCATTACTTACATAAGGAATTTAAATTAGACTAAGATGACCTCCCTCAAGAAAATTAAATTTACCTCCTGGAATGTTAAAGGTATGACTAAGAATTCAAAGTTAAGACAGGTACTGACCAGGTTCAAACAACTAGACTCAGGCATTGGTTTTGTTCAAGAGACCCATCTACTGAGAGAAGACATTATGAAGATTCGAAGGAGATGGCTTGGACAAGTGTTTCACCCTTGCTTTTCTTCCCGCTCAAGAGGGGTTTTACTGTTGATCCATAAATCAGTGCCTCTTGAAGTGACCAACACAATAGTAGATGGAGCATGTAGATATTTAATTCAATTCAATTCAACTTTATTTATATAGTGTAGAGGATGCCTTTCACAGACGAGACTGAGTTTATTTCTCAGGGTTGGTTTATTGAGAGGTCACATCCTCTAACAAGCACAGAATCTCAGAAAAGAGGCAGAACAGTCATCTTCCACAGTTCTTATACTCTCCAAAGTCACAAACCCCCAACATCAAATAACACACCCCCAACCCACAGTCCTTTAGTAAACATACAGCCCCCGAGACTCCTTGGCGTCTCCATTGTCTCTTATCCTTCTAGCCTCCGGGGCTCCTGCTGGGGCAATCTCTCCAACTTCCCATCTCCTGCTAGACCGACTTCACACCTCCCGTAGGTCTCTGCAGGGTCAGGTCCTCTTTGTCCATTAAGACGTGAAGCTTCTAGAATATGCACCGTCATGCCTACTAGGTATATGTGGGGAATATGGATACAATATATGCGCCCTAAATATGCGCCATATAACACCCCCCCAAACGTCTAAATAAGGACAAAGTACACCCCAATATGCATACAATCATGTCATATCACACAGAACAGAAAAATGGCACAACATATCACACTTCCGACTGCTTGGGCTTCAACCTCCTGCCATATCTGCTCTAAGCAGGTTTCGATCTGCCTGTAGCCTTTCTTGCATCTGCGGATTACAGTCGTTAGTACATCCATGTGAAAGCTTAGAAGAGTGTCTCCCTGGCGGCCTGCCGCGGCGGGGGGCCCTGGCCAACTGCACTTGTTCATCAGCTAACACAAAAGCGGGTTTGAGTCTGTTAATGCAGACTAATTCTTTCCTGTCACCCAAATCGAGCAAAAAATGTTTTTCCCCAGCTTCCAACACTCTGAACGGTCCATCATAAGGTGGTCTTAAACCTGGCCTCTGAGCGTCGTGTCTGACAAAGACAAATTCTGCGCTCTTTAAGGCTTTAGGCACAAAAACGCGTGGGAAACTGTGATGAACTGGGCCGGGGAGGGTGTTTGATCCCGCGTCGCTCTGCAGCAGCTGAGCGGGGGGGGGCGATTTGGTGCGGGGTTCTCTGGAAAGAATTCGGCTGGTAACCGGAGGGGTTGGGCAAAAACTAGCTCAGCTGGAGAGGCTTGCAAATCTTCCTTAGGTGCTGAAAGCAACCCTAATAAAACCCATGGAAGTTTATCAACCCAATTTGTGTCCGTGAGAGCCGCTCTGAGGGCTGCTTTCAATGACCGGTGAAAGCGTTCGCACAAACCATTGGCCTGGGGATTATATGCGGTCGTGCGGTGAATTTTCACCCCCAGACTGAGTGCCATGGATGACCAGAGCTCGGAAACGAATTGGGGTCCTCTGTCAGACGTTATGTCAGACAGGACTCCAAAACGCGCGACCCAAGCCGTTAAAAATGCGTGCGCAACGTCTGCTGCTGTAGTTGACGCCAGGAGGACCACTTCTGGCCAGCGCGTGGTGCGGTCCACCATGGTTAGAAGGTGTGTGAACCCCTGCGACAGCGGGAGGGGTCCCACCAAGTCGATATGCACGTGGTCGAAGCGTTTGGCCGGGATGTCAAAAGGTTCTAGAGGGGCCCACGTGTGCTTGTGTATCTTTGCTCTTTGACACGCTGCGCAGGCTGTGGCCCATTCTTTGACCTGTTTACGCAGCCCCGGCCAAATGAATTTTTCTCCCACCATTTTGATCGATGCGCGAACGCCCGGATGTGCCAGCGAATGGATTAAGTCAAAAACGCGGCGACACCACGCAGCTGGGACCCGCCCCGTGGAGACATTGCAGATTAGTGGGGGCATACCTATTTGATGCACCCTGTGCTCCAGCCTTAGCCCTGTTGGCCCAGATTGGAGCGTGCGCACATCCGCATCGTTAACCTGCTCGGCGGCCATGGCTGCGTAATCTAAGCCCACGCAGACCGGGGCTGCGAGCGCTTCCGCGCCGCAAGCCTGGCCCGTGTCCACAGCCACTGTGTCTGCCCCCTGGGGGCCTGGTGTTGCAACTGCGCGCGAGAGACAATCTGCCACTACATTGTGTTTGCCCGCCACGTGTTGAATGTCGGTGGTAAACTCCGAAATCGCGGCCAGCTGTCTCTGCTGTCGGCCTGACCAAGGCTCTGAAATCTTAGCCATTGCAAATGTTAATGGTTTGTGGTCTACAAACGCGGTGAAACGGCGCCCTTCCAGCCAGAACTGGATGTGGCGGATGGCCAAATGCAGGGCTAAAAGCTCCCTATCGAACGCGCTGTATTTCCGCTCATTATCGCGCAATGTTTTGCTGAAAAACGCAAGGGGTTGCCAGCTCCCTGCTACCAGCTGCTCGACAACCGCCCCAACTGCTACATCGGAAGCGTCCATGGTTAGCGCCATGCGAGCTGCTGGCACCGGGTGTGCCAACAACACAGCGTTCGCGAGGGCCGACTTGACTTGGGAGAAAGCACGCTCCTGTTCCGGGGACCACTCGACCTTATTTGCTGGTTTTTGTTTCTTTAGTGCCGCGCACAGTGGGTGCATGAGCTGTGCCGCGCTGGGGAGGAAACGGTTATAAAAACTGACCATCCCCAAAAATTCTTGCAATGCTTTAACTGTCTGCGTTTGGGGAAACTCAGTTATCGCGCGTACTTTATCGGGCAGCGGGACCGCTCCTTCTGGAGAAACGCGGTGCCCCAAAAAATCGATTTGCGCTACCCCGAATTGGCATTTTGCTGGGTTAATTATCAACCCATGCTCTGTCAGCCTCTGAAAAACCGCTGTGAGGTGGCGTTCGTGTTCGACTTTGGATGCACTGGCTACCAAAATATCATCCAAATAGGCGAACACGAAAGGGAGGCCGCGCAACACCGCATCCATCATGCGTTGGAATGTCTGTGCGGCGCCCTTGAGGCCAAAAGGCATGTGCAAAAACTCGAAAAGCCCAAAGGGGGTTATTACTGCCGTTTTGGGTATGTCTTGAGCGCGGACTGGGACTTGGTGATAACCGCGCACCAAATCTATTTTGGAAAAGATGCGCGCCCCCACCAAATGTGCCGAAAAATCCTGGATGTGCGGAATCGGGTAGCGGTCGTGTGCTGAAGCATTATTTAACCTGCGGAAATCACCGCAAGGCCGCCACGAGCCGTCAGCCTTGGGGACCATATGCAGGGGTGACGACCAAGGGCTGTTAGAGCGTCTAACAATGCCCAGTTTTTCCAAGTTGGCGAATTCCTCGCGCGCGATGGCCAGTTTAGCTGGGTCCAAGCGCCAAGCTTTTGCAAAAACAGGGGGGCCAGAGGTAGTTATGAAGTGCTTGACCCCGTGTTTAGCTACTGACGCTGAAAATGTTGGGACTGTGAGTGCTGGGAACTGATTGAGTAGTGCATGAAACTTACCACCCACAGCTGTGACATTGGGATGTGCAGAAGGCAGGGCCACCCGAGCTGTACAGGAGATAGAGTGGAAAGACAGTGCATTTACCATACGTCTATTAGTAAGATCAACTAATAAACTGTTTGAGCATAAAAAATCAGCACCTAGCATGTTGTTGCTAACTGCAGCTACGACGAAAGTCCACTCGAAGGTGCGACCGTGGAAGGATAGAAGGAGTGTCTTCTCCCCATAGGTTTTGATTATCGAGCCATTTGCCGCTAGCACCAGGGGTCTGCTGGAAGGCGCCAGCAGGTCCGCGTAGGAAGGCTTGACAAAACTCAGCTGGGAGCCTGTGTCCACCAGGAAATCCTTCCCTGAATTCGCGTCCGTCACGAAAAGCAGCTTGTTCTTCGTGCTGAGAGCAGCAGCTGCTACCGACTCTCGGTCTTGGCGTTTCCCTGGAGCTTGTATCGGCACGGTGGGATGCATCTGCGCGCCCTCTCGGCAGAACGTCGATGGTAAAAGCAGAGGGTGCCGTCCGCTCCGCTTCTCCTGGTCTCTGCCGCTGCTGATGTCAGTGGGTCCGGTGCTGCGGCCTCTGGTCTCCCCTCGTCTCGCGGGGGTGCGTTCAGCTCCGTTGCCGCCGTCGTGGCTGCGTGTCGTCTATGGGCGTCGACGAGCCGCTGCGCCTCCTGGCCCAGCCCGTGGTAGTCATGGTCATTGAGCAGCTGTGAGCTGGCCAGAGTGACTCTCACTGCTGGCGGTAGTGTTCTGAGAAAGAGGTGGGCGAAGATAAAACTGTCATCATCTTCGCCTCTCAGGTTCATCATCCTCGCCATCAGATCTGCCGGCCTGTCTGCTTCCCCTTCTGTTAGCGCAAGAAGTCTCTCTGCTCGCTCTCCCTGCGAGGGAGTGAAAGCCCGAATGAGGGCGGCTTTCAGTGCACCATACTTGTTGTCCTGGGGTGGGTGGTTGGTCAGGCTCTCCACCCGCTGCACTGTGAGGCTGTCCAGCTTCGCGACGACATGGTAGAACCTCGTTGCGTCCGCTGAGATTCCCCGAAGGTGGAACTGTGCCTCCACAGTGGTAAAACCAGGAGCGCGGGTTATGTTGCCAGAAATTGGGCAGCTGTAGTGTGGTAGCTGCGTTAACCCGGTTGGCTCCTGAAGAGTCCGGTGCGGGAAGATCGTCGCCACTGGCCATAGTTTGTCGTAGGTCACCAGTGTAGAGGATGCCTTTCACAGACGAGACTGAGTTTATTTCTCAGGGTTGGTTTATTGAGAGGTCACATCCTCTAACAAGCACAGAATCTCAGAAAAGAGGCAGAACAGTCATCTTCCACAGTTCTTATACTCTCCAAAGTCACAAACCCCCAACATCAAATAACACACCCCCAACCCACAGTCCTTTAGTAAACATACAGCCCCCGAGACTCCTTGGCGTCTCCATTGTCTCTTATCCTTCTAGCCTCCGGAGCTCCTGCTGGGGCAATCTCTCCAACTTCCCATCTCCTGCCAGACCGACTTCACACCTCCCGTAGGTCTCTGCAGGGTCAGGTCCTCTTTGTCCATTAAGACGTGAAGCTTCTAGAATATGCACCGTCATGCCTACTAGGTATATGTGGGGAATATGGATACAATATATGCGCCCTAAATATGCGCCATAATAGCGCCATTTCACAACAACAGTCATCTCATAGCACTATCAACTGTAGGGGGAACCCCCACAGTTGCAGAAAGACCCCAGCAATCAGGCGATCTCCTGTGAGCAAGCACTTGGCGACGGTGGAGAGGAAAAACTCCCTTTTTAACAGGAAGAAACCTCCAGCAGAACCAGGCTCAGGGAGGGGCAGTCATCTGCTGCGACTGGCTGGGGGGTGAGGGGATAGAGAAGAAGAAAAGAACAGACATGTAGAGAGCAAGCAGCACGATGGGGACTCAATCTATGGGAGAGAACAAACAAATGTTAATGACCAGCAAAAAAAATATTTCATTGAGAGTGAGGAAAGGAGTGAGGCCCAGTGCATTACTGGAGGTCCCCCGGCTGACTAAACCTATTAGCAGCATAACTAAGGGAGGGTTCAGAAACACATGATCCCTCCCTAATTGTAGGCTATATCAAAAAGGTAGGTTTTAGCCCTATTCTTAAAAACAGAGATCGAGTCTGACTCCCGAATCCAGATTGGCAGCTGATTCCACAGGAGAGGAGCTTGATAACTGAAGGCTCTGCCTCCCATTGTACTTTTGGAGATTCTAGGTATTACAAGTAATCCTGCATTTTGGGAGCGTAGTGCTCTGTTAGGATAATACGGTAGTATCGGATCTTTTAAATAAAAAGGAGCCTGATTGTTTAGAGCTTTGTAAGTAAGAAGAAGGATTTTAAACTTAATTCTAAACTCTATGGGAAGCCAATGAAGGGAGGCCAGAACCGGAGAGATATGATCTCTCTTTCTAGTACCTGTTAAAACTCTTGCTGCAGCATTTTGGATCAGCTGAAGACTTTTTAAAGATGTTTTAGGACAGCCTGATAATAAAGAATTACAATAATCTAATCTCGAGCTAACAAAAGCGTGGATCAGTTTCTCAGCATCACTCTGAGAACAAGATGCTCCTAATCTTGGCAATATTACGCAAATGATAGAAGGCAGTCTTAGAAACAAATTTAATATGTGAATTGAAGGACAAATCCTGATCAAAAATAACTCCAAGGTTCCTCACAGAGCTATTAAGAGAAAGAGTAACCGCATCCAAACTGAAAGTTTGATTTGGAAAGGAATTTCTAAGGTTCTTTGGACCAACAAGAATGACTTCAGTCTTATCTGAATTTAATAGCAGGAAATTACAAGTCATCCAAGCTTTGATTTCCTTAAGACAGGCTTCTAACTTGGCTAATTGATTACTATCATCTGGCTTCATTGACAGGTATAATTGTGTGTCATCTGCATAACAATGAAAATGTATACAGTGCTTTCTAATAATGTTGCCTAACGGAAGCATATATAAACTAAAAAGAGTAGGGCCTAGCACAGATCCCTGTGGAACTCCATGACTAAGCTTTGAGTTGAAAGAAAACTCATTATTTACATGAACAAACTGGAACCTATCAGATAAATAAGATCTAAACCACTGCAACAAAGTTCCATTAAGTCCAACATAGTGTTCTAATCTATCAAGTAGAATATTATGATCGATAGTATCAAAAGCTGCACTAAGGTCTAAAAGGACAAGTACAGAAACTAGTCCATTATCAGATGCAATGAGGAGGTCGTTAGTGACCTTCGCTAAGGCTGTTTCAGTACTATGATGGATTCTAAACCCAGATTGAAACTCTTCAAGTAAACCATTTCCCTGCAGGTGGTCAAATAATTGCGTAGCAACAACTCTTTCTAAGATTTTTGAAATGAAAGGGAGATTAGAGATTGGTCTATAGTTAGCTAAAGCTCCTGGATCTAGCATTGGCTTTTATTTATTGAATTATTTTATTTAATTGAATTAAATAATTGAATTAATTATTTACTGAATTATTTACTGAATAATTGAATTAATTATTTACTGAATTTAGTAATTCAGAGTACTCTTCTAGGTGAAAATAATTTGGTAAATGCATATTGCCCAAATGATGATAATCCCACATTCTTTGAAAACCTATTTTTATTAACTGCCTCTCTCACAGGAAATGTAGTGATTGCGGGTGATTTTAATTGTACTCTTGATCCTCTACTTGACTGCTCCTCTGGTGTAGATTCCTCTCATCCTCTAAGCAGGACGAAAATACATCCATTTTTGAGAGACTTAAATTTATGTGACCCTGGAGGACACAAAATCCTACTACAAGGGAATTTTCATGTTACTCAACATTTAAAACCTATTCCCGTATAGATTATTTTCTGATTTCCTTCTCTCTTTTACCCAACGTTGAGAAATGTGTCTATGACAGCACCGTACTATCTGATCACTCTCCCACCTCTCTATATTACAAGAACCCACAACTAACCAAAAGCTCCTTTAGGTGGCGCCTCCAGCCCAAATGGTTACAGGACAATGAATTTACTAAATTTATAGGGGAGCCTATAGATTTATATTTTACGATAAACACAAACCAAACATCTGCAGCCATTAGATGGGAGGTCTTCAAAGTTTATATCAGAGGGTAAATGATTAGTTACACAAGCAAATTTAATAAATTCAAACAAAAAATGAATAACCTAGATTCAGACATTAAGAAACTAGAGAAAATAGTCAAGGTTGATAACTCAGTTCAGACAAGAAGAGAACTATTAGCCCTCAAAGCTCAATATGAAGAACTCTCTACAGCTAAGGTTGAAAATAGTCTATTGAGGCTCAGACTTTTTATGACCAAGGAGAAAAATCCAGCAAATTACTAGCCTGGGAAATTTAAAAGATAGACTTAGAAAGAGCAATAAATACAATAAAGAACAAAAAGGACGCCTAACCCCAAATCCAGGAGAAATTAACCAAGCCTTCTTTTCTTTATATAAAGCCCTTTATCGCTCTGAACATCCAGGAAATATAAAGGATCAAAATATCTTTCTAGACAGATTAGATATACCTTGAATTCCTGCAACACCAAACTAGAGCTAGACCGGAATCTCAGCCCAGAAGATATTTCAAGTGCTATTTCTAGTATGAGGAGTGGTAAAGCAGCAGGATCAGATTCTCTTCCAATCGAAATCTACAATCTTTTTAAAGAAAAATCAATATGCCTTTTACTAGATATGTATAATAATAATAATAATAATAATACATCAGTCTTATATAGTGCTTTTCTAAATACTCAAAGATGCTTTACAAAGCAGCAGAATCCTTTGAAGAAGGGTATCTACCCCCTTCATAACATGTTGTCCTAATCACACTCATACTGAAACCTGGAAAACCTTTAACTGAATGCAGTTCCTACAGGCCAATCTCTTTATTGAACTCAGGCGCAAAGATCATTGCTAAAGCCTTAGCTACGAGATTCGAAAAAGTTCTCCCTAATATAATACATTCTGATCGAAATGGTTTCGTAACAAATAGACAGGGCTTCTATAATGTGAGAAACATGCTCAACATTTTACACGAATGCGACAGGACACCTGACATGGCTATACTATACTATCACTCGATGCGGAAAAAGCCTTCGATTGGGTTGAGTAGCCATATATGCTAGAGGTGCTTAAACGTTATGGGTTTGGAGATTACTTTTGCAAGTGGATTGAAGTCTTGAACAAAGGCGCCTCCGCCTTAGTACTTACAAGTTATCTGGTCTCTCAACCGTTTGAGTTAACATGAGGTGTTCACCAAGGCTCGTCAGTTTCTCCATTGTCATTTGTGATTGCTATGGAACCACTGGCACTGGCAATCAGGTCACACCCATCTATAAGAGGTATTTTGATAGGGCATTTAGAACAACATTTAGCATTATTTGCAGATGACTGTGTATTATTCTTATCCAAATTGGGCCAATCTACAGTATACCATCTTTTTTAGAATTGATTAGTCAATTTGATGTTTTCTCCAGGTTTAAAGTCCAAATGTCACGTAATAGGGTTTGCCAAATGCCAACGAATTTTGATAAAATACACATAGCTTAAACCAAATATTCATACCGGAGACTATATCACCCACCCGTATTTACATAATTGCATAAAATACACCAGGCGAAGGCCCCGCGAGCGGCTGGCAGTGTGTGACAGCCAATCCAGACTGCGGCCATGTTTTTGACGTCACAAATTTCACTTTGGCTGCCCTGCCGTATCCACATTCACACTTATCAACATTGGACAATCATGACGGAAAGTGACAGCGATTGTGAAGAAATTAGTTTAGTTTTGTCCTCTGGTGAATAGGACTTGGAATTCAGGGAAGACGACACCCCAGATACTGATGACAGTGGTTCAGACAGTGACAGAGGCATAGAACCTTACAGGTTCGAGCCGTCCGAGACGGAATCAGATGCTCTGTCTGATGACAACAGTTCCGACGATGACCAGAGAGCAGAACCAGTGGAAAATGTCATTGAATTGGACATTAATCGCCTCCAGAATGTTGAACGGTAAGCCAAAAGAAATCTGAGATGAGATGAGATGAGATTCAACTTTATTGTCATTACACATGTATGAATACAAGGTAACGAAACGCGACTTGGCATTTGGGCACGCTCTGCAGAGCGCATTCAAGGCCGGGGCAGCCGCTAGGCGCCAGTCAAATCTGTGATATTTAATAAATTAATTATAACCACCGGCAAAATTGGGAAGCCGAAGGGGGTCTGTCGAGGGCGCCCCATAAATATCGATTTTTTGGAAGCCATTATTATGACAATACAGTGGGGCGCTAGCTTACAGTAGAACCCTTTCTTTCCTCATTCAGTTGTAGCAACAAAATCAAGGATGAAATGGAAGTAATTGTGGAAAATGACTTGTATTAAAATCCCCAGGATCGTGTGTATAGGGCCATAACCAGGAATGTTCCTTTCTCACTGTAGACAAATTAGAAATCTAGCTTGTTGTTTTGTATGCCAGCTTCAAGGTTTGATAACTAGAAATAATTGGGAAAAAACTATGTCTCTAGCACATGGCACTTCATGGGGAGGGCTTGAAAGTTATATTAATAAACAAAGACAACATGAATAATGCAATGGATCTTTTCACTTTATTTTACATGAGTTCTGCAAGGCATTTATGAGGTGGATATGGTGTAAATAATATGGACAGGATGTGAACACATTATTGAATATTATATATATTATATTGTTACAAAATTTATACAAGCTCACAATTGCAATATCAACAAACCTGTGCTTACAATATCAACAAACAAGCATATTTATGTATACATGCATTCAGAAAATATTTGCAAATTCTTGTACTTAAATTTTTCAATAGGTGCACCTGTGAGTGTTGCCAAGCAATGCCAACAGTGGAGGAGAGCCGCTGCTGTCAAGAAATTGACCAGATCCGAATGAGAATGGAGGGGCATCAGGTCACATGTATAACACAGGTCCAAGGCTTCCACAGTGTCTGCCTGGACAGGGATGTCCTTGAAACCGCCTATTATGCATACAGGGAGAGGCAGAGGCCACAAGATCAACCTGTGAATGAGTGAGTACTCTTTTTCATCACAGAAATTCAGATTCAAAAAATACAATGTCTGAAATATTTTACAGAAATTAGATAACATCATAACTTACTTCAAATATATTCACACACAAGACAGTTCATTTGTAATATATAACTTCAGACAGATATCACAATATAAAATACAATTTCATATAATTAACATGGCATCATATGTTATCAACAATTTCAACATTTCTGTTTTAGACGCCTAAGATACACAGCATACCGCCAGTTGGTTCGGTGGTGTTGGGGCTACCTTGGACGAGAGATCAGGGTTCCACTACCATCATGTGCAGTCCGGGCCATAAGAGATCGATACCATGGAATCGACCATGTGGGATTCAAGTATCCCAACTAGAGCCTGATCATTGACTTGTATATATGTACAAACTTGGACAGTTGCTGAATGCTCTTGCATTGTTTCATGTGCAGTGTTACTGCCATTAAAATGTGATGATGAAAATAAATACAGTAAATGCAAATATTTCACCCTGGGATTAATTTTATTCCTTGTCAATGGTCTCATGTTGAAATTCTCTGAAAGTTTCACAGAATATACCAGCCATCTGTACAAATATATTTTCCCTTCTACTAGACTTCCGGTTTCACAATTTACACATGTACTAGTAGTGGTGAACCAAGGTGGTTACAGGTGAGAACAGTTTCACTGTCCTAGGCCTATCGCTGTTGAAAACGGCTTCGATGTTCTTTGATGGCTTCTTCTTTGTCTGGATGATGAAATCCAGCACATAGAGAGGGTGGTATCTCTATATCTGGTTCTCTCTCATCCACCGGGGTGCTACACAGCTCCTTCACCTCAGCCATCAGTTGGTCCACATAAGCTGGGGGAAAATATATCATTTTAAAATTATGGATCTAACCTAAGCACTTCACATGCGACTGCGCCTGTCGGGAGCAGTTTGGCAGGCAATGCTAACAGACGGAACCATCTGAAACACACAAACAATTCCGGAATGAAGTATAGAAGAACTATGAAACTGAGAAATCAAACTTTGTCTACAGTTACATAGTAGCCTTTGTAGCAGGGGGGCAGCGAATGGGGTGGGGGTGGTGGGGGTGGGTGGGGTGGGTGTGGGTTGGGTTTGGGCGGGGGGTATGTAGACTATATGCAAAAGCTACAAAATGTCCCTGTACCATATTTCGCTTGCCCCAAAGAAACTTGGACAACTCATCCACATAATGATCTATTTGCAATTATTTTTTTTCCTTTGTTACTGTATTTGTACATACCTGTAGGCAGTCTGGGTCTGTACTGGGCTCTGTACAATGCAAATCACTTGGTTCACAGTCCATTTCCACCACTTCTGGTTCTGAATCCTCACAGCCCACGTTTATGCTGGTGCTGGTATCCGGGGTGCTGGTAGAGGTGGCAGCATAATCCAAGTTTATTTGCTCCATAACCTATAACATATATTATTTAATGCATATCAAGAAAAATATGTTTTGTCGAGTGCCATCCAGCAATACGATAGATGATTTATTTCTAAGGATAAAATTGTTGGTCGTTGTTAAGTTGGTAACGAGGGGTAACTAAGAACAAAAATAGTGATTGCCTTCCACAAACAAAGGAAAAAAACTGTCTATTTATTAAAAATATGCGGTGCCTCCACTGAGGTTCCAGAAGGCAGCAGAGCGACCATATTACAGATATAGGACACATAAAAATACACATATCTATGGGTATGGGCCTAATAATATATTTATAAACTCAGTTTTACTGAATATAGCTACCAAGTACCAACCCTTTTATGTTCCCTCTTTGCATAGGCACCACGGACAGTCTTTTGTTGTTGTTGTTGTTGCTGTTGTTGATTATCTTCCTGAGATGGCCGTGGAAAGATAGTCGGGACTGACCCTGGCTTTAAAATTAATCTACGTTTCACCTCAAATCACAGTTCAGCCATTGCTATTGGTCTCGGTTCAAAACAGCTGTCATCGAAGTGACGGCTACACAGCACACTGTACTTCGATGGCCCCTTGAAGTCCGCCCTTGTTGTCTGAACTTTCCGTGTCCATTGTGCCGCTACTTGGTGATCTTTCGGGAAAGTAAATAGTGAAACACCATCCTTGTTGGTATTGCTGCAATAGCCAGCGATACGTTTCCCACCACTGCCAGGCATGGTGAAATATCCAATTTTTTCTTTCTTGTTGCTCACTTCAATCTTCCAGTCTCCATATAAACAATCAATCAGGATACCCCAAGCATCAAACTAGGGCACAATCTGTTTCGTCACTTCCACCTTCTTCCCCAGGCGATTCCGGGGGCCCTGAGTGGGAACGTCAGGCCAAGCGCGGCAGTTTTAAATTAACGAATGTTCCGGCGTTACTGAAGCATATGCACCAAGACCCGAACGGATCGGTTCCCTTTTATATCTAGTTTCAAGACATTTTAAGGACCCTATTACGTGACATTTGGACTTTAAAGTGAATAAAGATAAATCATCAATTATGTTCCTAAGTGACCAGGAAAGAAGAAATCCAGTAATACCAGATCCATTTAATAATGCCAAAGATGGATTTATCTATTTGGGCATTAAAATCACACCCCTGTTAAAAACTTTCAGCTCAGCAAATTATGAGCCCATAATAACCAAATTGTTGGTGGATATTACAAGATGGTCAACTTTGCCTCTCTCCACAATAGGAAGGATAAATACAATTAAAATGAATATACTCCTAAAATTTTTAGATATGTTTCAATTATTTCCATTGGCCCCACCATCTACATTATTCTCTCAAACTAAAATCTTTTTTCTGATCTTCATTTGGAACAACAGAAACCCCAGACTTAGACTGTCTCTCTTATACCTGCCATATGACAGAGGGGTACTCCAGCTGCCAAACCTCCAGTGATACTACTGGGCAGTCCAATTAAGAGCAGCAACATTTTGGTTTTCCAGAAGGATTGATCTGGCCTGGCTGCAAATTGAAGATGTCCTCTAAAGGTTTACAATTAGATAGCTTTCTGTACTCAGCTCCCACTAAAAATGTAAAGAAAAATATAACAAATCCTTTTGTAAAAAACAGTATAACAGTCTGGTATGATGTTCATAAATATGTAGGGGACACGCCAAAGCCATCTTGCTTCTCACCAATCTGGGGTAACGAACATTTCAAACCAGCTACAAATGATATGGGATTTAAGAAACAGTTTGATTGATATGGAAGGTAACTTTCTGTCCTTTGAGGAACTAAGGGGGAAATACAGTGTACCACAGACCCACTTTATTAAATATTTGCAACTTAAAAGCTTTATCAGATCAAGATTAGATTGCATAGGGCAACAATCACCCTTGTCAACACTGGAGAAGTTCTCTACTCAAAATTGCTTAGCTAAGGGACTGGTCACAAAATTATACAATATAATGTTAGAAAATCATAGAGACAATACAGAAAATAGATGGAAGAAATTGATTCAAGACTCAAAAGAAGACATCACGGTAGAAGAATGGAGATTAATATGCTCAAAAGCGCACTCACGAACTATTAATACTAGACTGAAACTAATACAACTGGATAATGAGAATCTACATAACTCCAGAAAAATTACATAGTTATAACTCAAATATCCCAGATCTTTGTTATAAATATAATATACTGTAAGGGGACTTTGTACCACTGTTTATGGGATTATAAAGAAATGCAAGTTTTCTGGGCCTCGGTAATGCATTTTATATCTCAAATGACATCATTATCTGTACCCCTTTGTCCTAAGTTGTGCTTACTTAGTATTTATCCTGAGAAGTGTGCTTCATCAAAGAATGAAAAGACGGTGATTGACCTGTGTTCACCTCAAGCCAGACGGTCAATTGCTCTTTGTTGGAAAAATGTCAAAGCCCCCACTGTCGGACTATGGTTAAAAAAAAATCAGACATCAAGTTTGGTGCTTGAGAGACTCACATATGTAATGAAAAAAAAAATCCTTTGAATTCTACAGTGTCTGGGAGAACTTTCTGGATTTCATAAAAAAATGGAGATATAGAGGAGGTTTTGGAAGTATGATTGTGCCCTGATTTTAATCTGAACTGAGATACAACAGGTGGATTGTAGTGTGAGTCATATGTGTTTTTAACTGTAAGTTAAGTACTGCCATGATGGATTTTTTAAAAATCTTTTTATTTTATTAATGGTTCAGTCTTGTTGTTACCATGGTCTTTCTGTCATGTACCTTGAAATTTGAAACTTGGAAGATTGATATGAATATACATGTACACCTGGCCAAATTGACGGAGAAAATCAATTAAAACAGGATTTAAAAAAGAAGTCTTTTCAAAGGTAGAACTATGGTATCATTGTGAAACATTTATGCCATTTCCTTTCTGAATTATCAATGTTTTTGGAAAAACTGACCTCTTACCTTGACCTTGAGTTCAAGGTCATCCAAATTTGAACTCTTCCGAGAGTTCTCATAGTTGCAACGATGGTATCATTCTCAAAAGCCTCCCTCATTTCCTTTGAGTTATCATGTTTAGGGCGGTGCAGTGGTGCAGTGGTTAGCACTGCGGCAGCACAGCAACTCACCCTTGGCCATGGGATCCCTGGTTCGATCCCAGCCCATGACCAACAGTGATCTGTGTGGAGTTTGCATGTTCTCCCCGTGTCTGCGTGGGTTTACTCCGGGAGTTCTCCGGTTTCCTCCCACAGGCCAAAAAGATGCAGGTTAGGTTAATTGGAGACTGTAAAGTGGCCCTAGGTGTGAATGTGTGTGTGAATGGTAAAGGGATAGCGCCGTACCGTGGCTGCTTCATCCATCCAGGTGGATGCCCTCAATTTCCCCTCTGGGGATCAATAAAGTATACAAAATCAAATAAAAAAAAATGTTTAGAAGAATTATGGGAAATCTGACCTCTGACCTTGAGGTCAAGATCACCAAAATTTAAACTCTGAGATTTTTCATAGATATATCTAATGTATATAGATAATGTCTGCAAAATGTAGGAGAATTTTTTTGAACCATCGAGGGTTGTGAATTTCAGTTTAAGATCAACTGCAATAATCTCCAGTTCACAGCAAGACTAGCTGTAGAAAGATTTGTAAACTCTTGAGTAATTTACCACGTCTCTCTCTATAAGCTACCACCTACTGATCAAACGGCTAAGTGATTTACTCTAAATGTAAATATACCCAAACCCATTTGTTCATTAAAGCTCATTTTCAGCCTGGTAACACAAATCCATTCAAATACCAACTTGAGGAGCAAATAACCAAGTCTTTTATAGCTGAAACAGCAACAGTCGATAAAAGATCAAATAGCCCCCTTTGACACCCACCAAGCTCAATTTGTGTTGGACAGAGTTTGCATTCTCCATCTAAATTCTTCTTCTCTAAAAGGAGCGCCGGCTCTTATTGTGACCGTCAAAGAAAGCAGCGTGTTGACAGAGAGGATGAAGATGGCAAACACCTTAGGCAGAGGATTGGCTCATGTCCCACATCTGCCCTTCACACTGAAGCTGCTGGCTTTGGAGTTTTGAAGAGGAATTGAGGTCGTTCTGAAGTGGATGGAGGGCAAGCTGAGGTCTCACTGACACAGAATGATTAAAGACTGGAATTAAGGGGACCGGAGCAGGCATCAAACCAGAATGAAATCTATCCATCTGGGTGAATCAAGGAGAGTGAGATTAGGTGTGTGTGGCAGTGTGTTTCAATCCCAAACCCCTGAATAGACAGATTATAACAGTGGACTTTGGTAACTCCAACACTGAAAAGACCTCCCCAGTAAAAAGGATCCTTTAAATAGTAGCAGTTGTTCAGGCCCACTATCTTCTCTTTGCTGGATTGTATTGATCATATTACCATGCGAATGCCAGTTAAACCCAGCTCTAACTGCAGCTGAACAGACTGTTTACAGCTTTAAGAACAATGAAGAAAAAAATATGTGACAATATTATACTGAGGCTAGGCAATACATCAAGAATTGAGAATCTATCAATATCCTTATCATTTGAGACACTGGATTAACCATATCTTGTATATTAAGACATTTAATTGCATGGTCTGACTATCTGGGGACATCTGTAGTATCGCATACAAACTTTCAAAGTAAAAGTCTGTGGTGTACATCTATTCTGAGCAGACTTTAAAAATAAGAATAAGCAAGTGACCAAATACAGTAACTGATTGCTTTGGCTCAGATGGTGGTGGGCAATATAAGCTAAAATTATAATCATGGCATTTCTTACTTTTGGACAGTGACAGTTTTATATCCCGGTATTACTTTTTACCCTAATTTTGGAACTGTAACATTGAATACCGACAGGAGAATACAGCAGGGGATTTTGGCACATTTCTTTGGGTGTTACCCACACATTTAGCTGTGTTGCTCATTCCATGAATGCACAATCCTTACAAGTTGCACCTCATTGTAAAGGTGACTAATTAGGCTTTCCAACTACAGTGGGGCAAAAAAGTATTTAGTCAGCCACCAATTGTGCAAGTTCTCCCACTTAAAAGATGAGAGAGGTCTCCAATTTTCATCATAGGAATACCTCAACTATGAGAGACAAAATGAGAAAAAAAAATCCAGAAAATCACATTGAAGGATTTTTAATGAATTAATTGGTAAATTCCTCGGTAAAATAAGTATTTGGTCACCTACAAACAAGCAAGATTTCTGGCTCTCACAGACCTGTAACTTCTTCTTTAAGAGGCTCCTCTGTCCTCCACTCGTTACCTGTATTAATGGCACCTGTTTAAACTCGTTATCAGTATAAAAGACACCTGTCCACAACCTCAGACAGTCAGACTCCAAACTCCACTATGGCCAAGACCAAAGAGCTGTCAAAGGACACCAGAAACAAAATTGTAGACCTGCACCAGGCTGGGAAGACTGAATCTGTAATAGATAAGCAGCTTGGTGTGAAGAAATCAACTGTGGGAGCAATTATTAGAAAATGGAAGACATACAAGACCACTGATAATCTCCCTCGATCTGGGGCTCCAAGCAAGATCTCACCCCGTGGGGTTAAAATGATCACGAGAACGGTGAGCAAAAATCCCAGAACCACACGGGGGGACCTAGTGAATGACCTGCAGAGAGCTGGGACCAAAGTAACAAAGGCTACCATCAGTAACACACTACGCCGCCAGGGACTCAAATCCTGCAGTGCCAGACGTGTCCCCCTGCTTAAGCCAGTACATGTCCAGGCCCGTCTGAAGTTTGCTAGAGAGCATTTAGATGATCCAGAAGAGGATTGGGAGAATGCCATATGGTCAGATGAAACCAAAATAGAACTTTTTGGTAAAAACTCAGCTTGTCGTGTTTGGAGGAGAAAGAACACCATACCTACTGTGAAGCATGGGGGTGGAAACATCATGCTTTGGGGCTGTTTTTCTGCAAAGGGACCAGGACGACTGATCTGTGTAAAGGAAAGAATGAATGGGGCCATGTATCATGAGATTTTGAGTGAAAACATCCTTCCATCAGCAAGGGCATTGAAGATGAAATGTGGCTGGATCTTTCAGCATGACAATGATCCCAAACACACTGCCCGGGCAACGAAGGAGTGGCTTCGTAAGAAACATTTCAAGGTCCTGGAGTGGCCTAGCCAGTCTCCAGATCTCAACCCCATAGAAAATCTTTGGAGGGAGTTGAAAGTCCGTGTTGCCCAGCAACAGCCCCAAAACATCACTGCTCTAGAGGATATCTGCATGGAGGAATGGGCCAAAATACCAGCAACAGTGTGTGAAAACCTTGTGAAGACTTACAGAAAATGTTTGACCTCTGTCATTGCCAACGAAGGGTACATAAAGTACTGAGATGAACTTTTGTTATTGACCAAATACTTATTTTACCGAGGAATTTACCAATTAATTCATTAAAAATCATTCAATGTGATTTTCTGGATTTTTTTTTCTCATTTTGTCTCTCATAGTTGAGGTATACCTATGATGAAAATTGGAGACCTCTCTCATCTTTTAAGTGGGAGAACTTGCACAATCGGTGGCTGACTAAATACTTTTTTGCCCCACCGTATATGAAATACTATACCAATTGGTATTATTAAAGGGGATAAATAATTGACTGAAATAATGTTTCCAAACTTTTTTTGAGGAGTTTACACATATACAAGTGCATCTCAATAAATTAGAATATCGATGAAAAGTTGGTTTAAGTAATTCAGTTTAAAAAAATGAAACTCCTATATTAGATTCATTACATAGAGTGATATTTCAAGTGTTTATTTTAATTTTAATTGTGATGGTTATGGCTTATAGCTCATGAAAACCCCAAATTCAGTCTCTCAAAAAATTAGAATATTACATAAAATTAATTTTAAAAAAATGATTTTTAATAGAAATGTTGGACGACTGAAAAGTATGTCCATGTACACACTCAATACTTGGTCAGGGCTCCTTCTGCATGAATTATTGAATCAATGTGGTGTGGCATGAAGGCAATCAGGCTGTGGTACTGCTGGTGTTATGAAGGCCCAAGTTGCTTTGATAGCGGCCTTCAGTTTATCTGCATTTTTGTGTCTGGTGTCTTATATATTTATTCCATCGAGCTACAATGCTCTGCACTGTGTGTATATATGAATTTCGGATTTCGGATAGTACATTACAGGTTAAAAGAAACTGTATAATATAACAACAAGGTCAAATTAGACAAAGACTCCTTCTACTATACAATTCCACGTGAGTTATCCGAAATGGGTGATGGCTGAAGCCGCAGCTTATATTGCCCACCCATATTCCATCCAAGAATTCAAAGGAGAAAAAAGAGAAAACAAGACAAGAGCGATTACAATTTAAAACAAGGCTAAGACAAAATGTGACTGAGAGAAAAAAGAAAACTGAGCTAGTCTAAGTTAAGCGGTTACTATTCAAAAACAAATCTAAGACATAGTGTCACAGAGAAAAAAAAGAAAAAAAGAAAAACTAAGCTACAACACAACACAGGCTGGAAATGTCAATCCTTATGTGAGTTTACATGCCGTCTTGTAAATATGTTTGGAGTATTTCTTCCTTTAGTTTTTTTTTAAATTGTCCAAGCTTTGTACATGATTTTAATTCAGGTCCAAAATCGTTCCATAATCTGACACCTTGCACTGAAATACAGTGTTGCTTGGTGGTTGTTCTCACTGTAGGCTTTTGAAATATACATGTTCCTCTGAAGTGATATTGTTTCTCCCTTGTTTGGAACAACTTTTGGATATTTGCAGGCAGTGATAGATTCTTCACTTTGAACATTATTATTGCGGTTTTAAAGTCAATCAGATCTTTCAACTTGAGAGTTTTTTGTTTAAGAAAAAGTGGGTTTGTTGGTTCCCTGTAAGCTGCTTTGTTGATTATTCTAATAGCTCTCTTTTGAAGCATAAAGAGTGGATATATGTTTGTTTTATATGTATTTCCCCATACTTCATTACAATATGTCATGTATGGGAGTATTAATGAATGATACAAGGTGTATAGTGTGGGTTGATTCAGCAAATTTTTCACTCTGTGTAATATTGCAATTGATTTGGATACTTTACCTTTTATATAATTAATATGTGGCTTCCAACACAGTTTGTTATCAATTATTACTCCAAGGAATTTAGTTTCGGATACCCTTTCAATCTCTACACCATTTACACTGAGTTTGGGTACTGGGTAGTTGTGATGGTTGTTAAAGACTATAAATTTTGTCTTGCTTAAATTGAGCGTTAATTTGTTTGAATCAAACCACAGTTTCAGCTTTCCTAATTCCTTTCCGAGTGTATCCAGAAGTTGTTCCAAATTGTTTCCACTGCATAGCAGATTAGTGTCATCAGCAAACAATATTAAGTCCATTTTTTCTGAAACTTTACATATATCATTTATATACATATTGAATAATAATGGTCCCAATACTGAACCATGTGGGACTCCACAGGTGACCTTCAGTAACTCTGAGTTTTTGCTGTTAACACATGCAAACTGATATCTATTCTTTAAGTAACTACTTAACCAGGACAGTGCTACCCCTCTAATACCACAATTTTGTAGTTTCTTTAATAATAGATTGTGATCTACTGTATCAAATGCTTTTTTAAGATCCAGGAATACTCCAACTGAATACTCTTTATTTTCAATGGCTGTTGATATTTTTTCTGTAAATTCCATTAAGGCATATGCTGTTGTCCTTTTGTGTCTGAACCCATATTGCTGCTCACACAATAAATCATTCTTCAGTATGAAGTTGTCAATTCTCTCATAGAATATTTTTTCAAGTATCTTGGAAAATTGCGGTAATAGTGAAATTGGTCTGTAGTTGGAGAGTTCCCCTCTGTCGCCTGTCTTGTAAATCGGAATTACTTTAGCTATTTTCATTGCATTGGGAAATATACCTGATTGGAGAGACAGGTTACAGATATACGTCAGTGGTTTCACTATGCATTCGATAACAGTTTTGCCTAGTAGCATGTCAATACCATCGCAGTCAGTAGATGTTTTACTTTTGAACGATTTAACAATTTCAATGACCTCTCTTTCGTCTGTGTTCTTTATGAAGATGGTGTCTTTTACAGCAGTGTTATTGCATATTGTATCACCTGTAGGCGCCGTAGTGGGTATTTCTCGGGCCAGTTTAGGTCCAATGTTAACAAAAAAATTATTAAATTCATCTGCAGGTGAAGCTATATTCACATTCGGAGTCGATTTATTATTTTTTGGAATATTAGTTGGGTAGCTAGTATTTCTGCTTTTATTTCCAAGGATACTGTTGATTACTGTCCATGTATTTTTAATATTGTTTTTGTTTTTTTCCAGTTCTTTACTGTAATAGTCTCTTTTACTGCATCTTATTATATATGTTAACTTATTTTTGTATGTTTTATACCGTTGTTCTGCTTCTTTTGTCCTTTTCTTTATGAAAGCTTTATATATATATATATATATATATATATATATATATATATATATATAGTAATATGTACATATGTATATTAGCTGCTCTTGTTTTTTGTTTTTTTTCTTGCCTTCTGATTGTTGCTCTGAGTGTTGCTATCCCTGTGCTGTTGCAATCCTGGAATTTCCCCATTGTGGGACTAATAAAGGCTTATCTTATCTTATCTTATCTTATCTTATCTTCCTCTTGACAATACTCCATAGATTCTCTATGGGGTTTAGGTCAGGAGAGTTTGCTGGCCAGTAAAGCACAGTGATACCATGGTCATTAAACCAGGTATTGATACTTTGGCAGTCTGGGCAGGTGCCAAGTCCTGTTGGAAAATTAAATCAGCATCTCCATAAAGCTCGTCAGCAGAGGGAAGCATGAAGTGCTCTAAAATTTCCTGGTAGACGACTGTGCTGATTTTGGACTTGATAACACAGTGGACCAACACCAGCAGATGACCTCTTTTCAGATTAAATGATGATTTGAAGAGCCATATTATCTGCTGGTATTGGTCCACTGTGTTTTATCTGTGGTGATCCGCTCTGCCTGCCTGTTGCCTGATCCTCCACAGCTGCGCGCATACCTGCTCTCCTCATCAAGCCTGACTACTTAAACCGTGCTGCCCTCTGGTCTGCACGGAGTCGTCTAACTCCCTGGTCTGGTAAGACCACTACACAATTTCGTCGTTCTTCTGAGATTCCTTCTCTACTTCGTCGTCTCCTGAGATTCCTTCTCTACTTCGTCATTCTCCTGGAAGTTCCAGATCCCCAGCGCCAAGTAAGCCTCCTTCATCCTCATTACCACTCTATGCTCTGCTCCCCTGTGCACAGGTGGAAATCAGTGGTGGCAGACCGAGCACTCCCTGCACTTCACCAAGCCCTCCTTTCATTCCCTCTGCAACTGGGGCTGAAGACACTGTCTCTCTGGCTGGAGCCTTTGGGACCAAGCCTGTGCTGCTCACCAACTCACCTACAGTAAGACTGAATATAACTGTACCATCTCTCCAGAGTGTTGGCACTAACCCCCCTTGTCTCTGCTCTTCCATAGGGTTGCCAGTCTGCATGGTGCTCTGCTTGCCCCGGCTGCTACATTCATACACACATGCACACACTCATACTTACACCACACAATAAAGATAAGATAAGCCTTTATTAGTCCCACAATGGGGAAATTCCAGGATTGCAACAGCACAGGGATAGCAACACTCAGAGCAACAATCAGAAGGCAAGAAAAAACAACATCTAGTAAACATATGTCCATATTACTATAAATGTATATATATAGACACACAGTGCAGAGCATTATGGTTGGTTGGTGAATGTGCAGCAGAAAGTCTAAGCTCTCTCTCCGCGGATGCGGCGGGCCAGCTGGAAGTCTTTGGGCATGATGGTGACCCCCTTAGCGAAGAAGAGACCACCAGGTGGGCCTTGCTGGTCTCCTGCAGAGCCATGACGGCGAAGCTCAGGAAACGCAGGACGGTCTTGAAGTCTTGAGCGATCTCCCTCACCAGGTGCTGGACGGGCAGCTTACGGATGAGCAGCTCCGTGGATTTCTGGTAGCGACGGATCTCTCTCAGAGCCACATGCCTGTGACGGCGATGCCTCTTCATTCTGCCGGTGGCCGAAGCGCCTCTCCGAGCAGCCCTGGTGGCTAGCTGTCTCCTGGGGGGCTTCTTCCTCCAGTAGATTTTACGGGCGGTCTGCTTGGTTCTTGCCATCGCTCTTTATTATTCTGTCTTATATTTCTTGCACGCCGCCTAAACTCCAGCCCGGCACCCGCGTTGTTTTCGCTACAGCTCCCGGTATGTCGAGTTTCCCATTAGCACCGGGCGGCGGCCAAGTGCTAGCTAGCACTAGCTCCTCCCCGCTGTAACGTCTCCCGCTGCAAACCGTGGCTCCGTCCACCGACCCGGGAGACCCCCGGGGCGATCTGTGCGTCCGTGATATATATACAGAGTGAAAGGTGTAGAAAGAAGAAGGAAGATAAAAAAAAGGCTGTTGCAATGGGCAGCCTACTCGTGTGGCGCCACCGGTCCGGCGGAACCGGAACCGGAAAAGCTGAGTTTATTTCTGAGTCTGTGTCTGCCTCCTGGGTCTCGAATCATGTCATTATCAAGTCCAAAGACAGCACAGTCGTCTACCAGGAAATTTTAGAGCACTTCATTCTACCCTCTGCTGACAAGCTTTATGGAGATGCTGATCTCATTTTCCAGCAGTACTTGGCACCAGCCCACACTGCCAAAAGTACCAATACCTGGTTTAATGACCATGATTATCACTGTGCTTTTTATTTTTACTTACCTTTATTTAACCAGGAGGTTCCCATTGAGATCAGAGATCTCTCTTGCAAGGAAGACCTGGCCAAGGTAATAGCTTTACAGAATCAAAACGAAAATAAAAATAAACAAATGACTTCCGGTTATGGCTGCCACGTAAGACGGACGTGTCTCACTCTGCTCTGCTCCTAGAGAAAAAAAATCGGCAAATAACTCTCTCATTTGGGACAGAACGTATCCCAGCGTTTGGGCAAGGATATGTCGGCGAAGCCTAAGGCTGGAAAACCAGGCAGAGGAAAAAGCAAGCCGCCGAAACAGTCCAAATTAACGGACTTTCAGGTCTGTGACGCAGCAAATAAAACTCCATATATGGCGGAGGAGGCTGGCAACGGTGCGATGTCTGCGGGGAGCGGCGCAGATGCGCTGATGGCTGCCATGAGTTCAATGAGAGCGGACTTTTCCTCTAGATTTGATGGGATTATGGCAGCGTTGGAAGGAATGAGAAAGGAATTGGGCGACTGTGTAGAACAAATGGCGCAGATGGAGCTCCGTCTCTCTAGTGCTGAAGATGACGTCACCCGTCTTCAATTAAAGGTGCGCACTTTGGAAAAAAAAAAATAAATGTCTGGAAGATAATATTTTGGATTTGGAATCTCGGTCGAGACAGAACAACTTGAGGCTGGTGGGTCTTCCAGAGGAATCAGAAGGTCGGGACGCATGTTCCTTTCTGGAAAAGTGGATTCCGGAGGTGCTGGGCAGCGCGGAGTTGCAACCAGCAGTGGTTCTGGAAAATGCACACCGTATTGGCCCACGGAGAGATAAGGGACCGCCGAGGACCTTAATTATGAAGTTTCTCAGCAACAGAGACAGGATGAAGATCTTCAACGCTGCACGAGCTAAAGGAGAGATTAAACACCAGGACCAGCAGGTGCGGTTCTACCCAGATTTGACCACAGGAATCCAACAATTGAGGACGCAGTTTGATCCCATACGTAAGGAGCTGCGCAACCTTGGGATTCGTCATGGTGTAATCTATCCTGCGAGACTGTTGACCACGTATGAGGGCAGAACCCACATCTTCAAGACCCCAGAGGAAGCGCAGGAGTTCATTAAGAAGATCAAAGAAGAAGAAGAGACTGGTGGGAGCTAAGCATGAACAAAATATAAGGTAGAATAATTAAGCATTTGCACAGGCATCTGACTGACTTGAAGTAAATAGCAAGTTTACAAAATATAGATTGTATTATATATTAAAAAAAACAAAACAAACAAACAAAAAAAAACTATGATGTACAAAGTTGCTAAAAATTTTGGAGTTAAGTTGGAAAACTACAGAGGAGAGTTAATGTTACGTCATTAAAAGCAGTAGAGTTAGGGTGATTGGGAGGATGAAGAAGGAGTGGCTTAGGCTGTTCCCCGTAGATGTGGAACGGTCGATGGCTATATCGGGAGACGGAATTTTTCTTTTGATTTTGGGGGGTTTGCCACAAGTGTGGGAAGGGGGAATTTGTTTGTGTGTAGTTTGTAGGATGAATGTTCAACCACTCATGTTTTTGCTTCTCTGTATGAGCATGTTTACATTGCAAGGTAATCCCAAACTCTCTATTGATCATAAACCAAAGCGTTAATCTTAATTTAACTTCATGGAATTGCAGAGGTCTACAAAATTTTAAAAAACTTAAAACAAGTTATGAATAAAATAAAAGACATGGGTTCAAAAATTGTGTTTTTACAAGAAGCTCATCTAATAGAGGAGGATATAATAAGAATTAGGAGTAGATGGCAAGGAAGTGTCTTCACCTCATCATTTTCATCCCGGGCCAGGGGAGTTATGACTCTCATACATAAATCAGTCCCTTTTCAAGTGAAAAATGTAATTGGAGACAAATTTGGAAGATATGTAATCATTCAATGTTCTTTGCTATTAGAAAATATAAATCTTGTGAACTTATATGGTCCCAATATAGATGATCAAAAGTTCTTTGTTAATTTATTTCTTATCTTATCATCACTTACAGGGCAACATATAATAGCAGGGGATTTTAATTGTACATTGAATCCAGGTATAGATAGATCAACAGGACTGGATTGTACGCACAATGGATGTAGGATGACTATTAATCATTTTATGAAAGAATTGAGATTGTTAGATATATGGAGAGAAATGAAACCACAAGTTAAAGCCTATTCTTGTTATTCCAGTACCTACAAGACATTCTCACGTATTGATTATTTTTTGATTTCCACAGAATTAAGGTCCAAGATTCAAAACTGCTTCTATGATAACATCGTGATCTCTGATCATGCACCCTGCTGTCTAATATATGTAGATAAAAAATTGACAAAGGAATCAGGTAGATGGCAATTTCAGCATAAATGGCTTCAGGATGAGGAATTTGTCAAGTATATAGAAAAACAGATAGATGAGTTCTTTGACATCAATACTACACAAACATCAGCATGTGTAAAGTGGGAGGCTTTCAAAGCTTTTATTAGGGGACATATTATTAGTTATACAGGATCAAAATCTAAGAAGACTCGAGAGGAGAGAGCCAAATTGGAACATAAAATAAAAAGTCTTCAGGAAAAAGTGTATGCAGGAAGTGATCCAAGGTTGGAGAATGAATTACTGATTTTGAGAGCTGAATACGACAAAAAATCAGCGAATAGAGCTGCCTCGAGTCTTCTAAGATTGAAACAATCTTTTTATGAACAAGGTGAAAAATCAGGAAAATTATTGGCATGGCAGATTAAACAATTAGAAATTAAAACACCAATTACCAGTATTATAAGTAAGGGACAGGTAGTTATAGATCCTTTAGAAATTAACAGAGCCTTTAGAGATTACTATGAAAAATTATATGATACCAAAAATGAATCTGATTTAACAAAACTAAATGGGTTTTTGAACGAACTATCTATACTGTGTATTCCAAATGAAAACAGGGAGATATTGGAGTCTAAAATTAGTCAAGAAGAAGTTGGCCTAGCCATTGATAATATGAAATCAGGAAAAAGTGCAGGACCAGATGGTCTTCCAGTTGACCTTTATAAAAAATTTAAGAATAAATTAATAAAACCTTTTTTGGAAATGGTTTTAGAAGCATTTCAAAATAATAATTTACCATCATACATGAACAATGCCTTAATTATACTGCTGCCAAAACCAGGTAAGCCCTCTAATAAATGTGAAAATATGAGACCAATAAGCCTATTAAATGCCGACCTTAAGATAATCTGTAAAATTTTAGCAAGACGAATACAAGAAATTTTACCAAATATTATTAATCGAGATCAGAATGGCTTTATAAAGGGAAGACAAGGCTTCCATAATGTAAGAAGACTATTTAATATTATTTATTTTAATAAAGAAGCACCGGATACAGCTCTCCTATCACTGGACGCCGAAAAGGCCTTTGATAGAGTTGAATGGCCCTTTCTTTTTGAAGTCTTACAAAGGTTTGGACTTGGAAATAATTTCATAAAATGGGTTCAGATAATATACAATAATGCTACAGCAGAAATCCTAACAAATAACAATATTTCAAAATCAATAAAAATCAATAGAGGATGTCGACAAGGCTGTCCACTTTCACCTTTACTGTTTACTATGGCAATTGAACCTTTAGCGATAGCGATACATTTACATTCACAAATATATGGAATTAAAGTTGGACCAACAGAACATAAAATCTCCCTGTACGCTGATGACATAATTTTGTTTATGTCAAATCTAAAAAAATCAATTCCAACCTTGTTGAATTTAATAAAGAATTTTGGGGAAATATCAGGATATAAAATAAATAAAACTAAATCTTCAATATTAATGCTAAATGAGACCCAGAGAAATTACCCAGACCCTGAGGTAAATCAATTCAATGTTGTAAACCAGTTTAAATATTTAGGAATCCAAATTGTGCCTAAGCTAGAATCAGTCGCCAGTGTCAACTATGAAGCCTTAATGTCAGATATCAATGAGTTAACTCAGAGATGGATGTCACTACCAATGTCGATGATCGGGAGAATCAATATACTTAAAAGTAATATTTTACCTAAAATACTTTATTTATTTCAATACATTCCCTTATCACCACCTTTAGATTTATTCTCAAGAATTAAAAAAAAGTTAGTGGAATTTATATGGAACAACAGGAGGGCTAGATTACGTCTGTCTTTATTATATTTACCATTTGATCGTGGAGGTCTGAAATGTCCAAATTTTATGTTGTATTATTGGTCGGCACAACTGAGGTCTATGACATATTATTTTTCATCAAATGATCTCCCTCACTGGACTGAAATGGAATCATACAATTTACCTTTACCTCTTCCCATATTCATATACTCAGATTCGGCAAAAAAATTACAAAAACAAGTTAAAAATCCATTTGTAAAGCATATGATCAAAATATGGTGTGAAGCTAAAAACTATTTAAAAGAACCACAGTTATTGTCACAATTTAGTCCAATTTGGGGTAATCAATATTTTAAACCAGGGAGAGCGGACGCTGTATTTAAAGTATGGAATTTAAAAGGGATACAAAAGATTCAGGATTTATATTTGCCATATGCAGATAACATAATGTCTTTTGAAGAGCTGAGGATCAAATTTAATCTCAATAGAACACATTTTTTTAAATATCTTCAACTTAGAAACTTTATTCGATCAAATCAAAATAAAGCTCTCACTCGACCTATTTATTCATCCTTGGAAAAAATGTTGATGAAAGATAGTAAAAGAAAGGGTATTATTTCAGAGTTTTATAACTCATTGACACTGTCTTCAAGTGAAAATTCACTGAAAAGATTAAACTACTGGAAAGAAGATCTGCAAACTGAAATTTCAGAGGAACAATGGGAATTGGCTTGTACAGAAGCTCAAACCAAATCAATAAATGTACGTCTTAAATTGATACATTTCAAATGGTTAATGCGGATGTATGTTACACCGGAGGAGTTAAATAGATATAACAAAAATATACCAGATACGTGCACAAAATGCATGGAAAGTAAAGGAACCCTATTTCATTGTGTATGGGAATGTAGATTAATAAGAATGTTTTGGGAAGAGGTGAGGGTAACAATTGAAAAAATAATCTCAAAACAAATCATATTGAATCCTAAACTGTTTTTGTTGGGTCTGTACCCAGAAAAGCATAATTTTAATAAAAGTGAAAGAACATTCATAGACCTCAGTTTGCTTAATGCCAAAAAATGTATTGCACTATTATGGAAAAAGACTCATAGACCAGATGTGACTCAGTGGTTAAGACAGATGTTAACAAACCTTCCATTAGAAAGAATAACATATATACTGAAATCAAAGGAAATTGTGTTTGAGAATATATGGAGACCTTTTATTGATTATGTAAAAAATTTAAACATAACTCTTGAAGAAGAAGGTGAATGATGTGTGTGGACCTTGTAAATTCCAAACTGGTGAACATAGTATGTATACTTATGTACTGGATTATCTAGACTAAACAGAGGAGCATTGTTGAAGATTTGATTTTGTTGGTGGTTGTTGGTGTTTTTAGTGCATTTTTTTTTTGTAGTACTTTAGTGTTAGTGTTTGATTGTTTGTATCATGTTTGTTAAAAAAAAAAAAGGTTCAATAAAGATATTGTGGAAAAAAAATAATAAATACTAACAAAATTCCATCACCAAGTCCATCACCCATTTATTAAAATATACTGACATTCTGCAAACATTTTGATTTATTAATGTGTGCATTTGTTAGTGTAACTAGGAATATAAAAAAGTTGCATATTAGTATATTTTAATATTTGAAAGGTAATCTAAGAAAGTAAGTAAACCCTAAAAGATGTTTAATATTTTTATGCAATGACCATGAAGAAATTATGTTTACTAATAAAAGCAAAGATATCTTAGGAAAGGCAACCCATCACCACCCATGACAAAAAAAACTTACACATGCATTATGTAACTCCTCCTAGTGAAACAAAAAATGATAAATTATATTTAAAATTCTTAGTTTGCATTTCAAATTGTGAGAAAATATGTAACTAGAAAAGCACTTGGAGAGTGCAGACCTCCGCCAAGCGCCACAGTTCCCCCCATACAGTGTTTGTGTGTACGTTTTCAGATTCCTTGACCATGAAAACATATGACTAGCAATTGGATTCACAATGATAGGATTAGTGGTTCAGTAGTTATTCACGAAAATCGCATTTTGCGTAATGGCGGTTTTCTTGTGGACGGTGATCTGGATCACCACCAAAATCTAATCATCTGTAGGATACCCCATTTCTGACAATCTCTGAAAATTTCATGAAAATCCGTCCATAACTTTTTGAGTTATCTTGCTAACAAACAAACAAACAAACAGACAGACAAACCAACGCCAATGAAAACATAACCTCCTTGGCGGAAGTAATAATAACATTTATCTAATAACAATCGATTATCAGCATTCAAATGCAATTAGTGTTTCAAAACAGGCATGACGTCACAACTTACACATGCTAATTTCATAACAAATTCATTACGCGAAAATTCTCAAGTACATTACTTATAACGAGAAAAAAAATCTTACCTCGGAATGTGTCTTCCGATCACTAATTGCTGTAATCGGGGCCGATTGTGATGAACTTTGATTGACTGGCATCTGAATTTGACCGTGTCCATCGATCGTTTTGAATGCAGCACGAGCGAGTAGTTCGATCTCCTTGTAGCCACAATTTTGAGATGTTTCTGTTTTGAACAGTGTTCAACTAAGGCAACACAACCACGAGATCCATAACTCAAGAAATCGTTGCAATAAACACACTGGGCTTTCCCTGGTACTTCGCATTTCGCTATGAAGTCGGCCATTTTTTCAACCACAACTTCGGTATTTTTACCGATCTTTACAGTCATTGACACAGTTTTTTCGAGCCATTCCCAACGAAACTTGTTCCTTATCCCTTTGTCGATTTCTAAAATTCTTGCTTTGTTGTCTTTCGTGAGTTTTAGGTTCACCATTTTCACGAAATCGGGAAAACTCAGTTGATTGAAATGTCCGCCATTTGCATTTCGCTCCGCGTGTGGATATGACAAAGGAATAACAAAATCGCCGATTGGTTGCTTCAATAAGTATCAGCCAATCAGTGGCCTTGTTACATTACATTACTGATCTCGCTGGGTAGCGCGTTCTGCGCTGGTGGATTTTAGCAGCCGATCGAAAATACGACTCACCACTCATAACAGACCTCCACCCCCCTCCACCCCCTAAAATTTTCTCCTCAAATTTAGACGATTCACGAGAATGACCCTAGACATGATCAAATCCGAGGAATTCCGCGGATCCGAGGAGGATTCTCATCCCTGCATACAGCCAATCATGTACAGTAGAACAAAATTACGTTTCTCTTATCTACAACGTTAATCACATCTAGAATCAGAGGGGTCACTGCCATGCAAGGCGCCGCCACAAATTTCCCTCCTCCATTCCATTATTGCTGAGCACCAAGCTGGATGGCAGGAAGTTCCACTTTTATATGGTCTTTGGCATGACCTGGCTGGGATTTGAACCCCAGCCTCCCGGGTGTGGCGCAGATGCTCTACCAACTAGGCCACCACTCCGGTACACCTTTACATCATACCATTACACACCTTTCTTAAAAATCTGAATGAAAGGCACTATATAAATGCAATCCATTATTATTATTATCATCATTATTATTATTATTAACAAACAGAGAAACGACAGCAAAAACAATATGACTAGATTATAATAATAATAATAAAAACTAGAAAAGCACTCGGAGAGCGCAGACCTCCGCCAAGCGCCACAATTCCCCCCATACAGTGTTTGTGTGTACGTTTTCAGATTCCTTGAGCATGTAAACATATGACTAGCAATTGGATTCACAATGATTATTTGTTTATTTGACAGGGACAGTGCAATAAACACACAATTAATCAATGACAATCAATCTGATAGTGATAGGATTAGTGGTTCAGTAGTAAAAGCATTGCCTCCTTGGCGGAGGTAATAAACTGAAGTGTTGCTGTTGTGTCCATCTCCTCCACTGACGGATGCAAATTGGGTAGACAGGTTGCCGTGGGTTTTATATTATATTATTTTGGGGTTTCGCTCCGCGGCAAACGAGAATTTAGAAGCTTTGCCGGCAGAGAGCTCGTTATTGCGCAGCGCGTATGGCTGGCCGGGGAATTTCTGCCAAATGCGCAGCTCCTATGGCTGGCCGGGGAATTTCTGCCAATTGCGCAGCGCCTATGGCTGGCCGGGGAATTTCTGCCAAATGCGCAGCGCCTATGGCTGGCCGGGGAATTTCTGCCAAATGCGCAGCGCCTATGGCTGGCCGGTGAATTTCTGCCAAATGCGCAGCTCCTATGGCTGGCCGGTGAATTTCTGCCAAATGCGCAGCGCCTATGGCTGGCCGGTGAATTTCTGCCAAATGCGCAGCTCCTATGGCTGGCCGGTGAATTTCTGCCAAAGAATCCGTCAGCGGACAGCTGCCCGTGTGAGGTTTTGCAGTTGCGCGCAAACACAAGCACGCTGACGGGCCCAGGCCAGCAGTGTTTTCCGCGTGCTTTTGTGCCTAAAACGTTGAAGAACGAAGAGTTTGTGTTGCAGACACGACGACCAGCGCCCTCCATTGCGCCTGCGCACATGTTGAAAATGGCCCTATGTCACAGTGTTGAAAAATGCTTTAAAAAAAATTCCTGTATCCAGACGGTGAACCGGATCACCCCCAAAATTTAATCAGTTCTTCCTTGTACTATTTCCAACAACGCCTGAAAGTTTCATGCAAATCCGTCCAAGACTTTTTGAGTTATCTTGCTAACCAACAGACAGACAGACAGACAGACAAACACACAAACCCTGGCAAAAACATAACCTCCTCCTGGCCTTTTCGGCCTGGCGGAGGTAATAACAAGACTGTCATAATTGTATTGTCCATACAGTGGGGCTGGGCAATTCCACCTGAAATCAACATCATGGTTTATTGAGTCTTTCAGGTCAGTTTTTGTTGTTTTTTCCTCTTCTCTTCCCCATTACAGTTTACTGACAAGGTTCATAATTATTAAGCAATATTACACAACAGTGCGGTATCATACTGTGGGTGACCCCCACAGCCTTCGGGACAAGCAGAGCGCTCAGCTGGAGCAATTAGCAGAACAGTGAGATGTATGGACTGATATCAATACGCAGCCTCTCTTTGTCTAATTCCGGTGCCAGTAATCCTGCTATTGATATGTGTGACTCTAATGCAAATGTCCGTGCTTTACTGCTGTGCACGTATTGTCTGTAGCTGGGTATATAAGTCAACTGCATATCACTTGCTCTCTCTCTTTCTCTCTTTTTGATCACAAGCATTGCCTGTTTGCTGACTAGAGACGGGGCTCGCTCCAGCACGCTCCCACAGCGCTGGGGTGAACCCTCGTGTTGGAGGATGAATAAAACACCCTTTTAAACTTCAGTTCGCCATGTCCACCTGCACTTATTCCGTGCCTCCACAATACCATTTTTTTTGCAGTTATCAACTACAAATTCACATTGATGCAGCAAAGTTCAGCCTCCACCTCCTCCACCGTCACTTCCCGTTCTCGTCTTCCCGTACCGGCATCCTATGTCCCACCCTTCCTTAATTCTGATTGGTTGCTTAGAAAGGTCTGACATTACCAACTGCAGCTGTACAGTAGTCTGACAAGTTAAACTTTTTTCCAGCGCTGAGCACTGTGCCAAAAAGTGGCCACCACTCAAAGCGTTTCAGCACCAAGGGCGCTCAGCACTGTAAACGCTGGACTACATAGAGAATGAATAGAAAATAGTTGCTCACAGCAGGAAAAATGACTGGTGGACACGCCCCCTACCACTTTTTCTGCAGTGTCTGACTTCCGGGTTGCCGAGGCACGCGGCCTATGGCGTGGACACGCACGTAAATGAGTGGACACGTCTTAAAGGGGCAGTACATGAAAAGCGCCAGATTAATACAGTGGGGTGAAAAAGTGTTTGCCCCCTTCCTAATTTCTCTTTTTTTTTTTGTACGTTTGTCACACTTAAATGTTTCAGATTAAACAAATTTAAATATTAGACAAAGATAAGTAAACACAAAATGCAGTTTTTAAATGAAGGTGTTTATTATAAAGGGGAAAAAAAACCAAACAAACCTACATGGCCCTGTGTAAAAGTGATTGCCCCCTAAACCTAATAACTGGTTGGGCCACCCTTAGCAGCAACAACTGCAGTCAAGCGTTTGCGATAACTGGCAATGAGTCTTTTACAGCACTGTGGAGGAATTTTGACCCACTCATTCTTTGCAGAATTGTTGTAATTCAGCCACATTGGAGGGTTTTCGAGCATGAACCGCCGTTTTAAGGTACTGCCACAGCATCTCAATCGGATTCAGGTCAGGACTTTGACTAGGCCACTCCAAAGTCTTCATTTTGTTTTTCTTAAGCCATTCAGAGGTGGATTTGCTGGTGTGTTTTTGATCATTGTCCTGCTGCAGAAACAAAGGGTGCTTCAGCTTGAGGTCACAAACAGATGGCCGGATATTCTCCTTCAGGATTTTTTGGTAGACAGCAGAATTCATGGTTCCATTTACTACAGCAAGTCTTCCAGGTCCTGAAGCAGCAAAATAACCCCAGACCATCACACTATCACCACTATATTTTACTGTTGGTATGATGCTCCTTTTCTAAAATGCTGTGTTAATTTTATGCCGGATATAATAGAACACACACCTTCCAAAAAGTTCAACTTTTGTCTTGTCAGACCACAGAGTATTTTCCCATAAGTTTTGGGGATCATCAAGATGTTTTCTCGCAAAACTGAGATGAGCCTTTATGTTCTTTTTGCTCAGTGGTTTTCGTCTTTCAACTCTGCCATGCAGGCCATTTTTGCCCAGTCTCTTTCTTATGGTGGTCATGAACACTGACCTTAACTGAGGCAAGTGAGGCCTGCAGTTCTTTGGATGTTGATGTGGGGTCTTTTGTGACCTCTTGGATGAGTCGTCGCTGCGCTCTTGTGGTAATTTTGGTCGGCCCGCCACTCCTGGAAAGGTTCACCACTGTTCCATGTTTTCGGCATTTGTGGATAATGACTCATTAAGGTTCGCTGGAGTCCCAAAGCTTTAGAAATGGCTTTATAACCTTTTCCAGACTGACAGATGTCAATTACTTTGTTCGGGCAGCACGGTGGTGCAGTGGTTAGCACTGTTGCCTTACAGCTAGAAGGTTCCTGGTTCGAATCCCCAAGGTGGCAGGGGTTGGAACCTTTCTGTATGGAGTTTGCATGTTCTCCCTGTGCTGCGTGGGTTTACTCCGGGGGCTCCGGTTTCCTCCCACAATCCAAAGACATGCATGTTAGGTTAATTGGTTGTTCTAAATTGTCCCTAGATATCTGTTTCCTATAGGCCCTTAGAATAGAGGGTTAGTATTAGTGAAAGCGCTTTGAGTGGTCTTTGTGACTAGAAAAGCGCTATATAAGTGCAGGTTAGTTAGTTAGTTAGTTTCTCATTTGTTCCTGAATTTTTTTTGGATCACAGCATGATGTCTAGCTTTTGATTGTTTTTAGATTTTAGATTTAGAGTCCTTTATTAGTCCCACAATGGGGAAATTACAGGACATCCACATGAGTAGATGAGGCAGCCACTAGTGCGGCTTCCAACCCTTTCACCCTTCACACACACACACATTCACACCTGGGGCCACTTTAGAGTCTCCAATTAACCTAACTTGCATGTTTTTTGGCACGTGGGAGGAAACCGGAGAAATGAGGATCTTTTGGTCTACTTCACTTTGTGACGCAGGTCCTATTTAAGTGATTTCTTGATTGAGAACAAGTGTGGCAGTAATCAGGCCGGGGTGTGGCTGGAGAAATTGACCTAAGCTTTCCAAAGATGTGATAAACCACAGTTAATTTATGTTGTTTTTTTTTTTTGTTTGTTTTTTTTGGGGGGGGTCACTTTTTCCACACAGGGCCTTGTAGGTTTGGATTTTTTTCCCCTTAATAATAAACACCTTCATTTAAAAACTGCATTTTGTGTTTACTTGTGTTACCTTTGTCTAATATTTAAATTTGTTTGAAACATTTAAGTGTGGCAAACATACAAAACAATGAAAATCAGGAAGGGGGCAAACACTTTTTCACATCACTGTATAGAAGATGATATTCAAAAACTTCCTGCATCCACATCATGATCCAAATCACCAGCAAAATCTAATCATCTGCTCCCCGTGCCATTACACACCTTTCCTGAAAATTTCATCCAACTCCGTTCATAACTTTTTGAGATATGTTGCTAAAAGGCAAACCAACCAACCAACCGACAAACCAACGCCACTAAAAACATTACCTCCGTCCTCCCTTGGTGGAGGTAAATATGGAGAGAGAAAAAAAAAAAAAAACGAAAACTGACAATGGGGAAAATTTTGCTTAAAGAGCGAGGGGGAGCTGATGGCTCGAGAGAGGAAAACTCCAAAGTCCGAGTCTGAACCGCCGAAGACAAGAGGAAAAAAAGTCACTATCGGCTGACACTGCAGGTTGGAAGGGCTCCTATATCTTATTTTATAGATACAAATTCATGTTGGAAGCTATGTATACACAGTGTTCCAAATTATTATGCAAATGATATTTGTCTCTGATTTTCCTAAATAGTTGATGCAAATGACAATCACTATAATTTTCCAAGTCATCAACTGTTAGAGGATAATTCAAATTTTATTTAACAAACCTCCCAATGATCACTACTTTTTGCTAAAATTAAAAAAGTCAAAATGCACTGCTCCAAATTATTATGCACAACAGAGTTTCAAAACATTTTATTGGTTGTAAAGAATTGACAATGGTCATTTGTTGAATTTGCAGCATTAGGAGGTCATATTTTCTGAAATCAAAAGCTATTTCAATCAAAAACATCTTTACAGGTCAAGTTACATGTTAACATAGGACCCCTTCTTTGGTATAACCTTCACAATTCTTGCATCCATTGAACTTTTGAGTTTTTGGAGAGTTTCTGCTTGAATTTCTTTGCAAGGTGTCAGAATAGCCTTCCACAGCTGCTGTTTTGATGTGAACTGCCTCCCACTCTCATAGAGCTTTTGCTTGAGGATGCTCCAAAGGTTCTCAATAGAGTTGAGGGCAGGGAAGGATGGGGGCCACACCATGAGTTTCTCTCCTTTAATGCCCAGAGCAGCCAATGATACAGCGGTATTCTTCGCAGCAAGAGATGGTGCATTGTCATGCATGAAGATAATTTTGCGACAGAAGGCATGGTTCTTCTTTTTGTACCATGGAAGAAAGTGGTCAGTCAAAAACTCTATGTACTTTGCTGAGGTCATTTTCACACCTTCAGGGACCCTAAAGAGGCTTACCAGCTCTCTCCCCACAATTCCGGCCCAAAACATGACTCCGTCACCTCCTTGCTGACATTGCAACCTTGTTGGGCCATGGTGGCCATCCACCAACTATCCACTACTCCATCCATCTGGACCATCCAGGGTTGCACAGCACTCATCAGTAAACAAGACTGTTTGAAAATTAGTCTTCATGTATTTCTGGGCCCACTGCAACCGTTTCTGCCTGTAAGCATTGGTTAGGGGTGGCCGAATAGTAGGTTTATGCACAACTGCAAGCCCCTGGAGGTTCCTACACCTTGAGGTTCGTGGGACTCCAGAGGCACCAGCAGCTTCAAATACCTGTTTGCTGCTTTGTAATGGCATTTTAGCAGCTGCTCTCTTAATCCGATGAATTTGTCTGGCAGAAACCTTCCTCATTATGTCTTTATCTCCATGAACCCATCTGTGCTCTGAATCAGCCACAAATTTCTTCACAGTGTGATGATCATGCTTGCTTTCATGAAATATCTAATGTTTTCATACCTTGTCCAAGGCATTGCACTATGATGCTTTTCGGCAGCAGAGATCCTTTTTCTTTTCCATATTGCTTGAAACCTGTGGCATGCTTAATAATGTGGAACATCCTTCTTAAGTAGTTTTCCTTTAATTGGGGTCACGTGGCAAACTAATTATGACAGGTGTCTGAGATTGATATCAGTGATTCAAAGAGCCCTGAGACAACAATAACATCCATGAGTTTAACTAAAAAACAAAAAATTGAATGTTTATGACACTAAAATCCTATTTGCATAATAATTTGGAACGCGGTGAAAACAAATGAAATTAAAAAAAAAAAAAAACTGCCGGCGAATGTCCAGTTCAGCCTGACACTGATCTCTGAGACCGTTGATATTCGTATAATCTGTTCTTCTGTCATGCTAAATAAAGTCACGTGCAGAGAGAAGATTCTGTCTCTTTGGCCATGTGCCCTTGGTTCTCGCTGGTGTCTCGGCACAAACGATCACTGTGATGTCAGACGCAGATAAATTAATACATGCTTTCTTTGGGAGTTAAATCCTGGTGCATTCAGCAGTTGATTGACAAATGCAAACCTTAGTAATTCACCTTGCGCCAGTCATTTATATACTCCTCCCTCAAACTTGCGCTTTAACATGACAGCTCCTCCAAATACATATGCAATGAGGCCAGGCACAAAATTAGCATAGTCCTTGCCTTTCCACCGCTAATTTTGACCTGCACTCTTTAGTAAATCTCAACAGTAGTTTTTAATGCCAAAACAAGGTTTTGTGATGGCGCAGCATGTTAGTAAATCTGCCCCTAAATATGTATTTTTAATGGGTTGGTCCAGGGGTGTCAAACATATGGCCTGCGGGTCAAAACTGGCCACCAGGGGGTCCAAATTGTTCTCTGTGAATTTACAGCGTTCTTTCTAGTAAATTTCTGACCTTTTCAACTGATTAGAATTGTTCATGTAAATTTGAGACATTTTTCTGCTTAACCACTTGCACTCCGGGCAATTTTCCTAAAAATACCAAAAAATAACGTGCCCAAAGTAAATCGAAAGCTGTTATTCAACCCTTTGCAGCATCTTCATGGGGTTGGTCTCATTTAAAAGAAAACACTTTGAATTTTTTGGCAAAAAAAACATAATCTCTCTACGTGCTCTGGCCACTGAGTTACAGTCATCTAAACATACTGAACTTGAAGAAGAAAAAATTGGACACTGGTTTTTTGGATACAAATGCTTGTAAATAACACACAGCTGTCCGATCTGGCTGGAAAATGCAACAGAAATGTAGAACCAAGTGTTATCCAGCTGAGATCCAAATTTGGTAACAATACCACAAAAAATGAATATTTTACACAGCTTTGTTCTCAGGCTGTTCCCAGGCGTTTTGGAACTGTGCCAAATTGTGCCAAATGGCACAGTTTGGAAAAACGTCTGTAACTTTTGAATAATTCAATGTAGAATCTTCATTTTAGGCTCTAATGAAAGGTCACACTCAAGGCTGTGTCTCTGTGTGTGTGTGTGTGTGTGTGTGTGGGCTCGTCCCCCCCCCCCGCTACCAAGGACCGACTTCGGCCCTCGCTACAGACGGATTACACTCCTTGCATGTTTTCACAGCGGCTCCCCCCCCCCCCCGCTACTGTGTGTGTGTGTGTGTGTGTGTGTGTGTGTGTGGGGAACCGTGAAGGCACCCCCCCCCTCGCTACAGAAGAGGGCCATCGCTACATGATGGAATAGACTGATATGCTTCCCCCCGCGGACCGGGGGGCGTTCGGACCGTGAACGCCCCCCCCGCTCCTCTTCTGCAGCGGGGGGGGGGGGCGTTCACGGTCCGAACACGGCAAATGAACCGTTTATCGCGGCGCACGCACTTCGTACTTTGTGCGTAGTACAGTTGTAATTTACCAATCGGTCAAAATCATTTTTGGATTACAGTTTTCAGGGATAAATAATAATTTAGCTTATAACACCTTACCTCTTCAAAGCAGCAGAGTCGTGGCGAACATCTCTTCCCACGCGTCAGACGAACGCGACGCTGCTCCGCTCGTGGATCCCGATCAACATAATTCCATTATTGCCGTTTTGGCGAATGATTTACGACTTTTGTCGTCGGCCTCCGTCTATTCTGCTGGAATGAGTGCAGGTCCCACTTGTGGGTGTTCTCCATGCTGCTGGGTCTGTATTAGATTCGTCCAGCGTCCTTTGTTTTCATCTGTGGCAACAGTAAATCTCTCTTCACCCTGCCTGAATTTCTGTGCTTCAATTGGCTCCTGCGTTCACAGTAGGCGGGTCCTCCTTCCTAGATTTTCATTCATTGGCTCCTCAAGGTTTCAGAAACCCAATTCAAGGCTCTTATTAGTCGAATGAGAGGTCAATCAGATGAACTAATCTGTTCGCGGCTGTCTCTGCAGTTTTTTTTTGAGTGGCGCTTGGACGCTACTACATCACCATCACCACCATCATGCGTCATGCGTCCAAGCGCGCACGAGGGCGCTCTCGTGCGCCCTCGTGCGTCATAGGACGCAGAGACTTGCCCGCCCGCGGAACAACGGAGCGCAAGTGGTTAAGATTAGCTTTTTCTCTCATCAATTTTCTTTTTCCCTTTTTCTTCTTTTTTCTGGTGAAAACTGGTTAAATCCATCAGCAACTACAAATGATGTAGTGCAGCCATTAAGGGGTGTCCCAACTCATAGGGGTAGGCGAAGGGGTACAAATGAGTATTGGAACACACCCCAAATCTACCTGTACTTCACTCTCACATTACAAATATTTTTCTCTCCTGTTTTACAGTATTTACCATCCATCCATCTTCTACCGCTTTTCCGGAGGTCAGGGTCACGGAAGCAGCAGTTCAAGCAGAGAAGCCCAGACTTCCCTCTCCCCAGCCACCTGCTCCACCTCTTCAGACAGGATACCAAGGCGTTCCCAGACCAGCTGGGACATAGTCTCTCCACCGAGTCCTGGGTCTTCCCCGGGGTCTCCTCCCAGTGGGACGTGCCTGAAACACCTCAAGTGGGAGGCGTCCAGGAGGCTTCTAATCAGATGCCCATACCACCTCAACTGACTCCTTTCAATGTGGAGGAGCAGCGGTTCTACTCTGAGCCTCTCCCGGATGACTGAGCTCCTCGCCCCTTCTCTGAGGGTGAGTCCAGCAATCCTACGGAGAAAGCTCATTTCAGCTGCTTGTATCCGCGATCTTGTTCTTTCGGTCATTACCCAAAGCTTGTGACATAGGTGAGAGTAGGAACATAGATTGACTGGTAAATCGACAGCTTTGCCTTAGAACTAAGCTCCCGCTTCACCACAACAGACCGGTACGACATCTGCA